>OX411884.1:24233205-29233205 GCA_948293265.1 Cheilosia impressa | reverse complement strand
AACGGTACGTCCGCCGATAAATAAATATAATGCTAATTATCATCGCAATCTGATAATCACTTGACAGCTAGACACGTTCATAGTCGACGTCTGGCAAGCAGTTCTACCATAAGGCCTCATGTCTATCAACTATCACGTGCCATTTAGAGATCCGCATCAGACCGCACTTGACAACATCTTCCACTTCCAATAGTGCACTAAGCCAAGGTTTTGGCTTTCATTCTCCGCCGCCTTCTGCTGCAAACCACAACGTCACTCACTCACATTCACTCGCCGGCTTGAAGTCCGTGATAAGTTTTATACATATTTTTTTTACAGTGAAGTGCCTGACTGAGAATTTAATTGCAAAATCAATCAGCATGCACAGAAAAAGCCCCCAAACGACGCGACAGAAAAACGCAACAGCAACAACATAAGTTTGACAGACGTCAGGCTTCTTGAAGTTCACATACATCCAACATAAGCGTGTGGCTATATGGCCATGATATTGCATTGAAAAGTTTGTTCCTCCTCCCATTCTCTATACATATATCATATCGTCGTCCGCTTTGTTATAGCTTTGCGGCCTCCAGTCAAACTCTTCACATAAAACTCTCAGCCAAATTGATTCACAACTACTCAGTCGTTTTTGATTTGCTTTTCTTCTCGTCACCGTCGCCGTCATCACCCATCACCCCAACCAACGACGATGACGACCACGACGACGACGACGACGATGACGACGACTTGACTTGTGCATTCACCCCGGATTTGCATGCGAGTATTCCTGAAAGGAGCCTTATTCCTACCTCTAAGCACAGGTTTCTGTGATCGTTACCCTACAACTCATACGCGTCCTCTTGGGCAAATAATGCGCGCCGACCATTCACCAGTCGGCATTCAGTTGGAGCTGCGAGTCCAATTTCTGAATCAAGTTAGTCTGGCGATAGGGACAGTGAGAGGAAGGATATATTTTTTTTTAGATATTTAGATACCAAAAATGTTTATTTTTGCTGCCTCTATATGTGCCTATCTGTCTGTGCCACTGTGCACATCGCGCGCGTCGTCGTCGTCGTCCTGATGCATAATACTGTGCTCTGTGTGGCATGGGGTGCGCTGTTTGTCCGGTCGTCCCATTATGAGTGCAATCAATCTAGATTCCTTTTTCCAGATAAGAACACAAAATATATGCACATAAAGTTATTTCCTATTTAGGCATGGATGGGGGGGAATCTGGGGTTTCTTCCTTCTTTGCATCGCAAACGCTATAATGGTGCACAGTTGATCCATTGCACACAGAGAATGTTGCATGCATGATGCGCGTAGTCGTTGCATATGGAGTTTATTGAAATTGTTGGCCGTTTTTTGAATTGCTTAAATAAAATAGAAAAAAAAACGGTCAGAGAAACAGAAGGAGAGAGAGTTGGAACTTACTGGACTGACGTTGAAGTGGATCGTAGATCTAGAAAAATACGCTTTATGGGAAAATATTTATAGCTATGATTCTAAGAACGGTCACTACATCAGTTATGGGGATGTTCTTGCATCATTCCAACAACATGAAAGTGGGTCCTCAAATTCACTGGTCACTAACTGATTACATGAAGCTATTGCTGCGGAAGGGAACGGTGATTCCCCGCATAAAGTACGGAGCGAAACTTATGACTGCCATAATAAAAGTCCTTTGTGAAGCAAGCCCTATTGAAATGAAATGCACCCACCACTGGTCTTCGAGAGGCAAATCCAACTTTCTTATAAATCTCTACCTTATTTGAATATCTCAACGGCTATGCTATGGACCAATTTTGAGAAAGGCTGACTTTTGTCTCCACGTCCCCATTTAAATCATTTATCAACGGAACATTAACCCTAACATCAGCAAGGCGAATCATGCAATTAAAAAATACGAAACCTTAAAAAGAACTCCATGCCCTGCTTACCTCAACAAATTTTAGGAATTAATGGGACTTTCCAGCTCGCGAGACATAGAGTAAGAGGTCTGGAATTGGGTCAAAAACGACAACGTATCGGCATGCTTAGGAAAAAACCTAACTGAGGAGGAGGACCCTGTCCAGGTGCAAGTATTTTCCTGCAAAACCTTCATCTTTGCAATCTAAACATGCACTCCTCTAACAACGCAGCATCTACGAGTAGCACCAACTAAACACAACTGTATTAAATGTTATCACTACGTAAAAGTGTACCGCAAAAAAGTGGGTTACGAGAGAGGATAGAAAATGGAAAACCTTTCAAAAACTGCGGTCCATAAGGCAAATCGAAATTTTTTTTGAGCACATCTTCTAATAACAGCCTTAGCAGTTCATCCGTCTGTCTCTGTCTATAGGTGCTGTTCAAGGTGCCACATACATGAGAAACGAATTATTATCAAGAGAACCGTCTTTGGGAAGCCAACAATTGTGACCTTTTGAAGTTTGAAATTTCCCAGAACAATTGTGTAGAATGATGATAAAATTTCCACTGCACGAAAAAAATATTTTCTAAACTGATTTTCTTCAGTCAATAAAGCTAAAGGGTTTTCCAATAAGAGGTGTTATTTTGGTATTCAAAGAAAAATGCCATTTCTTGAGATAAATGATCGGATGTTTATTTCATAATAAAGAGGAAGGTATGCCGTTAATAATGAAAAACAACATCAGCCAAATGGCCACCACGAGCACGCATACAGGACCATATCCTTTTCATGAAATTTTCCATAACCAAATCGCAAAGTGGCTGCCCCATGTCTTCGATAGCCTCCCGAATTTTATCTTTGAGGTCTTGAATCGACGCTGGGCTGTTGGCGTAGACCTTATCTTTCACGTGGCCCCAAAGGAAGAAGTCGCAAGGTGTTAAATCACAAGATCTCGCTGGAGAATTGTGATCACCTCTTCGAGAGATAACACGGTCCGGAAACTTTTCCCGTAAAAGATCAATGGTTTCATTGCTTGTGTGACACGAAGCGCCGTCTTGTTGAAAGTAAACGTTGTCCAGAACAATACCATCTAACTCCGACCATAAAAAAATGCCCAATTCCAAAGAACGACGAGGAATGGACAAACCTGGGTTTTCTTCAACACTTTGGGCTACAGCAGCAATATTCTCAGTTGTTCTTGAGCGACATGCACGGGTTTTATTCTTCACATCACTAACTTGTCCCAACAACTCGAATTTTTCCACCAATTTCTGTATTGCGGTCCGACAAGGTGCTTCACGACGACCAAAAAATGCTTTAGTTTTGCGAACTATGACTGCAAGATTTGCACCATTTTTGTAGTGAATTTTAATAATTTCAATGCGTTGTTGGAGCGTGTATCGTTCCATTTTTAGTAATGGCGTAGTTTCTACTTGTCAAATGTCAAAGAATAAAAGCTTCAAAAGTGACAACTACCGAAATAGCGGCTTATTCACAATAACACCTCTCATTGGAAAACCCTTTATATGTGAAAATGAATTTTCTTCATAATTTTTTTACGGGGATTTTTCGTTAATTTTCTTGGGTATTCTCCGTGTTTGGCCGGAGACCAGTCCGGTGCGAATCATCAAAATCGGTCCAGGCGTTCTTGAGCTAGCGTAGTAACTAACGTCGCTCTCTTTTATATATTTAGATATAAAATATATCAATGTTATCGAAATAAAATAAAAATAGAGACCGCGTGACATATCAAAGTACAGGAAACACAGCTTCTCGCAACAATTCGTATAAGTTCTACTTCTTATATCTCAGTGGTTTCAAAAATTCCTAAAATAACGAGTTTCCAGTCGGAAAGAAGTTTTTGAAGAAAATGGATTGAAGTTTTAACCAAGCTAGCCACTTCTTCTCAATGATATCAATCTGAACAAAAGCCAAAGATCTTATACACATTCGAACTGGTATATGGTAGAATTTAATCCTACTTTCTCACTAAGTTTAGTCAACTTATTCTAGACCGCTGCAACTTTTTTTTGATTTTACAAAATCCATTCTCGTTTAAAATCAAGTTAAAAATTCATGGTATCAAATAGTTACTTCTTGATTTCTGAATATATTTCTCAGCGTTGCCATTCAAAATTCGTTCCTTAAATCAAAAAATATTTATTATATTTTTACCAATAAAAATAAGTCTTGATTCAAGAATAAATGTTTAAATACAATTAAATTAAATTCAAATAAACAAGAGTTTTTAAATTTTCTCGATTCAAGAAATGAAAGGTCTTTTTGTAGAAAGTAATTTTCTTCCCGTGTCATCCCATCTGCGAATTCTTCGTCCACCCTACTGCAGAGACGGTATAGGCATCGATCTAGCCCTCAATAAGCTTTGCAGTGCCGCCAATTTAATGGTAGAATTTAAAGGATTTTCTCACGAACGAACAAGTCGCACTTTTTCGAAAACGACTGTGGATGAGTTGTCCATTTTTGCTATGATTTGAAATGCATCCTCTCCTTCGTTAAGATTGCAGCGGCTGCAATTTAAATTGGAACTCTCGCCCTGAAAAGCAAGCTAAACATTTTTGTACACATATTTCTTTAAAAAAAAAGTCCAAACATTCGATATCCAGCGGCATAAAAATAAACATTACACCCACTTAACAGTGCACAAGTCTCCAACTCACATTCCAGAGGTTTTTTTTCTTCTGACTCATAACTTCCACATCGAACTGGCATAAGCAAAACACACTTGGCATGCACACGCGCCATTAATAATAATAAGACACCGAAAACGGGTCCATGTTGACAACTCGAAAATCTCATATTCAAATCCGCTTAATAGCGCGCAACTTTCCAATTATCGCCGAATAAACAAAATAAACAGACAATTGCTGATTTTATCAGCGGCACCTACATTGTCAGCCACACAGCCGCGCGATAACGTCAACAAATCTGTTTATGCATGCATATAGGATCTCATAAATTACACCGTCATTAATACAGCCAGTTGACACAAAGTGTAAACACCAGGAAGAATCTCCGCAGAGCGCCTGTGGAATACCAAATCGAGTTCGAACAGGACGGCGAAACAAAAATAACACCGAACAGGATCAGGAACACCTCCAATTTAATTTGCTCGTAAATTAGTTATCTTGATTGCAAACAACCAGCCATGCAGGTTATAAGAAGAACAGTCTCTGTCTTCATGTATATGTGCGGCGGAGCCTTGGAAAATCAGCAAACCTAAACAGAAAAAAAATTATCCATGGTCATTCTGAATCTGACAACGACACCATCATTAGGTGGGTGTGCGTGTACACATCTGACAGCTATAACGATTATGGTGAATTGCCTAAAAGTTGTTGTTTGAATGGATAAGCCAAGGACACAAGGCAAATCCAAAGAAACAGCTTAACAATACCACCGGAACGGATCGAAGGATATACACTGTACCCATGGTAAAATCATGGCATTGTCCTGTAATTGCAATGGTTTTCTGGTAAATTTCACAGCAGCACGAAATCCTTCCCAAGAAAAGGACACCAACCCAGGTCGCTGTTGTGTGACATTCTTTGATATATATGATGGGATCCGGCGGCGTGTGTGGCCTTGATACGCGGTCGGAAAATTGTATCTCTACGCAGTTACCTCCTCCTGTGAACAAGTCACATTTTATCATGTGTTTTGTTGCTATTTAGATGTGCTAGGTACCCAGATACGTAGGTAGATAGCCATAGTAAATCCTCCATGCTTGCTCTATGGCATTGTCCTTTTTTATCTTTTCAATTTAATTTTATTGCTGCCACCATGAATATAAATATTTGGACAAAGTCAGAGTCGGAGTCTTGTTCGTCGTCGTCGCCCTGCTCTGGATAATGTCTCAATTCAGTGTATAGAGAAAGAAGAAACGCAGCGTAAGGATAAGGACTCACTGAAAGATAACAGAAATTGAATTAGGGATACACGCATACACACAATTTAGAGACGACGAAGAATGATGTTCTTCTATCGTCTGATGAGTGCTTCTTTTTTTTCGCTCTCGCTCTCTCTATTTTAAGTTGCGTAATTTTTTTCAAGGGTGAAAGGACGAAAAGAAAAAAAATTCTACAATATATGCAATGTAGAGATGAAAAAGAAAAGGAGGCGCAAAATTGGTTGAGGTCCTACGGAAATCAAGTTTGTTTTGGGAAACATAACTGGGTACTGGTAGCTGGTACACTGGGGTATGGCTGCTTGAAGGACCCTCTTCAGAGTTGTGCCTTGATTTTGTGTGTTCATCATGTGCTTATGTGTACCTAGGGATGATTAAAATTGGGTTATTTTGTTTACTTTCATTCTATTATCTGGCCATAAGGGTGTGCACAGTACGCGCGCGTGTGTGGGTGTGTCTTTTTAAACGAATTATACGGCATGTAGGGACCTGGGTGTGTAGGTGAGGGTAACCCTCAGTGCGCCTCATGGGAAATTGATTGGATTTTGTCCTCTCAATTTGTTTGTTTTTCTTTTTGAGTTTGGTAAAAAAAACACACACACGCAACACAGACGAAAGGATGACATTGATTTTTGTTCTTCGCAAAGGGCAGGCAATTTTTCGTCCCACTAATGAGATTTCAATTTAATGATGAGATAAGGGAATTGCTGAATTAGGATGTAACTAGGGGCTAGGACAATTGGGACATTATAGGGTTGGACAAATTACTTGATGCAGATTGAATAGGCGCTTTGATCAACTGGTTATTGGCAGAGTCTTAGCGGACCGGGGATGATGGTGCGTTCAATTTATATTTTATATGCTACTTTTGTTACACATTTTTCCTATCTTACTGATGGTTCACTCGGTCTTTTCTAAGCCCTTCCGAGTCGTTTTTACCTAAGGGTGGCTCACTTGTTTGCCAGAACTGAATAAGTGGTCTGCACTGACTGCCATAATTTGCGATTCCCATCCTAAATTGCCATATCTTGGGATGTTGTCGTCTACGGTTGTAAAGTAGCTTAGCTGCTTTCACTAAAGACTGTAGTTCTAAGCCTCCAAGTTCACTTATTTGCCTAGTATTTGTCAGTTTGGGTTGGCTTAAGTGCAAAGACCAAGACCAAGACTGGACCAAGTCTAGTTCCAACGTTTCCTTTCACAAGTGGTCCTTCCTATGATTCTTCCTGTAGACAAGGCTTCTTAAGGGCCTAGTGAAATCCATTTAATTTTTCTGTTTTATTGTTTAGCAGTAGGTACTTGTTTTACTGTCGAAGATGTGATTTGAGCACTTGAAAAAGTTCCTACGTCGGCTGCGACATATATTTTGGGCTGTGGTTGTGACCTCTTAAGTTATAACTTATACAATTCTGTTTTGCGCCTTAGTAAAGCTGTGCATTTTTATAATGTCTGACAAACATCTGAGAGTATAACTTTAATGAAAGAGCTTCTCAATTAGTCATTTCGACTCGGCATCCCTTCCAGAAAAACTCACACAAAAGGAACAGGTTGGGAGTAGCTAGCTCTAGGGATCTGTTGCGTTAGCAATTTATTTTATTTTATTTTTATGATAGTGCTATTTGACACAATTCGCTTTTGCTTTCGGTCCACAAACTATTCAAACCTTAGAAACGAACATTTCAGAGAAGAGCTCTAGTATGTCAACAAGGCTCTAACTCGTTTTGCAGAGCTTGTAGCTACTACTCTTGGAACTCATTCTACATCTTTCTTTTCCAAAAACCCTAAGCCATTACCCTTTTAGCCAGGGACATCTTTTCGGGCTTTCACTGTTGAGTATTTATTTATTTATTTTTATTTAAATACTTCTCTTGGCAGAGGAAAAACCGTAACGCTTCAACAGCGGCATGATAAACTTGCTCAGGTGTAAGCTTCGCTATATGTAGGAAGCTATATAGAAGAGATCGGGTTTATCGACCAAGTGAAGATCTTTAAGTTCTGTTAAATAAATTTAAAGCTCCGGCAAACGTAATAAGGTTTTCTCCATCTATTAAATTATGATTCCCCCAAGGAATCGCCATTTATTGCCCTGTTAAGGTGTATATTGCCCCAAAACCCTGTTTCTAAGCCCAATATAACCTAGCTTTGCACTTAAATACATAGATGTTGAATTGAATTGTCGCGACGAAAGAGAACTCTTGCTTTTCCGGCATCCAGTTAGAATTTTACT
The DNA here is from genome assembly GCA_948293265.1 of Cheilosia impressa. Lineage (NCBI taxonomy): Eukaryota > Metazoa > Arthropoda > Insecta > Diptera > Syrphidae > Cheilosia > Cheilosia impressa. Next base: position 29,225,165 of record OX411884.1, on the reverse strand, counting down.
TTTCTTTTCTTTTTGCAAAATTTGTCCACGAATTATTTTTTTCTGTAAGAAAAAATAAGGAAAAACATTGAGGGATTGTAAAGACCGGTAGCAAAAGGTTCTTGGAGTTTGAAAAAAAAATCTGGTGTTGATTGACGCCGATTTAGAATATTAGATATTGGAAGCGGTTTTAAAGCAAGGATTATTTTTTTTTTAGTCAGCGCTAAGGTCCTCTCAGTCACTCGCATATTTGTTAATTCCCAGTCACATTTTTTTAAGGCGCATTCAACCTTTCTGCTACTTTATGGCTTTTTGCAGGTTTACGTTCTGAGATTAACATTTTCAATGGGCCTTACCAATAAACATTTTTAGTCACGACTCTAGTTAGTAGTTCACAGTGGCTAAACTTTTAAAACAAATTTCGCAATTGTGAGCTTCCGTAAATTTAAATTCGAGACTAAAATTCGTGATTGGAACGGCGCAATCTGTTGAATTTTTGTCAGCATTCACCAGAGAGACGTATATATGTACCTTTCTTCCACAATGTGAACTATTGTGCCTCAAACGTATTTCACAATTTATGGACAAAAATTTTTTATAAGCCTTTATATAGAAAAACTACTCTTGAAGGTCAAAATTATTTCTTTGTGTACTTTCATCTGCCATACCGGTGGTAGTATGTAATTGTAGTCTACTTTTAGGGATTTTCAAATCACTATGATATTAATTTAAATTTTTATATAATAACTTTAATAATAATTTTTGCGGTATACTCAAAGTTTGTGCAAAAAAAAACTCTAGGCATCTTTTGCCACTGCCAAACCCAAAGCTTTGATCCCTCATTTTGAGGTAATAGCTTCCAACAGCATTTGTCCATCAATTTTGAGCTTCATTCCCTCCCAATAAAAAAAGTGAAGTCAGAACAAAACTATGCCCGACACAGAAAATCAGCTTCAACTCTGGCCTAATATTGCAACAACTCTCCTGATGTGCAACTATCACGTCGGCTTTAAAAAGTGACAAACCCCTTCAACGCCTAAAATAAATTCCTCTTAATTAAGCAAATTAATGCTTTCAAAAATATATTTTATATGAGCCAGTCTATTTGTTTTCCATTTTCTGGATTTTTTTTTACCAAAACCAACCGCATGTTGATGCACGCATTAGCCAATAAATGCCACATGAATATAAAATTTGACCAACGACATAAAGACTGCGCTAGTAATTGAATTAGTCGCGTGCGTGTTTGCTTAATGTTGTGTGGTTGCCAGCAACCAACTTAAAAAATGCTACCACCCACCATATGTTTCAACACCAATGCCATGTTGGTTCCACTACAAAAAACATGTATGCAGTATGCCCCATCAGGCTATTAAATTATGATATTTGCATGTACGTGATTAGCTGAACTGGACGGCCATGGATGGGATACACCCTAAAATAACACACACAACCACAACTCTGTCCCGGCGCCAAAAAGTTTGCATTTTCTTTTTCTTTTTTTCTAAACGAAAAACATTAGAGCACACTGCGCGGCCAATTATCTCATTAAAACCGCAAAACTATGTCAGACCATCTATGGTGTTGGCAAATACCAAACTGCATTCAAGTGATTATCTTAATCGAGTGCAGCGATAGCAACAGAGGTGGAAAAGCGCGCATAAGAACCCAATCCCTGCGGGCAATAGTAATCACCTTACAGTCGGTACCGCAGTCAGGAGCTCAAGCGAACGAAAATAAAAACTACTGCAACTTGTTGCACTATCTTAGCATATGCATCGTGCAATCATTAATTCGCCCGTCAATAGAAGGGGAACCAGCGTATTCGTCTGGCTACCTCGTCGTGATTGATTGCCCTCGTTGGTGAGGTACTTATCTCTGATTACTGCAATAAAAACCACACCAAGAAAATCCATAAACGATCTGTCGAGTCGACTTTTAATTTGTCCAAAACAGACTTGAAAGAGAATTTGTAATTTACCACAAAAATAAAGACACAACAAAAAACTATTAATTACGAGTGCAGTTATATGGTGTGCACTGAAATAAAAAAAAAAAAAGGAGTGCGTGTGACTGAATTCGCTTTGGTATTAAATTTGTTTATAGCTTCGGCCTTTATGTGGTTTCATTTGAATATTAGGGCGCCGGCTAGTAGTTTCACTTGGCATTCGTGATTTGTTTATTTTGTTAGATAAAAGTTATCTACTCTAGATGAGCTCTATTGTTAGTCGTGGGTCGTAAGGATGGCCCATAAAGGTGGTCGCAGTCGACCAATTCAAAAAGTCATGAAACCTTCAATTTCGTACCGATGGTACGTGAGATTGGTGTTGGCCGCACCCGACTGTAAATCGTTGTCAGACCTAGATATGTCTAAAACGGAAAGCTATAATTTTACTGTCGCTAGAAATGCTTTACTTTTCATTAGTTGAGTCGTCAAATTATTCCATACTATAAACTGAGGGAAAACCCGGCTCGAGGGACCAAATTGATTTGTGCGGACTATATGACCGACGATATACTTTTGAAATAGAGCTCAGAGCTCATGGAGAAATGTGTTCCATCCTAAAGCAGTAATTACTTCAGAGACTATCAGTTAGATCAGTTGACCAGATTTATTAGCTTTTCTGCCTTAAAAATGTTGAGTTCCACTTGTTATTTTCTCTAAGATGTATTGAACAAAAAAAAATTACGCCCTTGTCATAAAAAAAATGACAGCTAAGTAGGAGAAGAAATGGATACGCAAAGCGATCGGTAAAAGAGGGTACCTACTTGTCTAAAAATGTTCGATATTAGGGACACAACTTGTGTTTCTATTTGATTTGCGGTCTTCTATGTCAATTCGGGATTCAAATCGTCTCCTCCTTCAACCAACAGCGATGGACATTATTGTTTCATTTTCCCTTTTTTAAAATTGGAGTCATCTTGTCACCAGATAGATCGTCAAGAACTGCAGCGATTTGGTCTGTGATCAGGGCTTGAACGACAACATCAGTGAGCGAAATTATGTGGATCTTACATTCAAAACAGCAACAGACTCAGCCAAGTAGTATACGGTAATTCGGTCGCTTATCCAGTCGGATTGTATAAAAATTGTTTAAGAAATTGAGCCTTAAAAAGTAATAAGTGCCAGAAGGTCTTACATTTTCGGTGATAGGTCCCCATCGTAAGGAGTATTTACTATTTAATATTCAATCTTCACCCTCGATTGTACTTCTTGGAGACCGGGTTGGCGCACTTGCGTTTAGTCGAAGTTTGGACTGTTCCGTTCTCAACATTAATTACCCAACCTATTCTTCTGTCGCCTCAGCAATACATTGAAAGAACCTCCTTCCCACAGCGGTCTGTACCAGCGATCCAACTTGAATCTCTCGACCTTAGCCACATGTGTCAACAACCACCGTATTCAGGACCGATCATTCAGCTTTGGCAGATCAATTTTGATCCTCCATATCGAGTTTGAGAAATACTACATGTAGCCCAGATGTTAGTCTGCTGGACCACTGGCCGAGGCGTCTCAAATTCGGTCCTTGAAATCATTTCTTAACGTCTTTTCTCACTTGTGAACGTCTGGCAAACAGCTTTTTCAACAGAAAAACGCAAAAACTCCATTAAGTCGTCCAACATCCACCACACTTTCCAGTGGATAGTGATTTTCCAGCAGATCACTGTCATTTGGCCTTTTAGTTGAAGCACTTCCTAAGAGATATGCAATTTCCTGACAAATAAGCCCAGGTAGCTGTTCCCCGTTTCCCACCAAAAAGTACTTCAACTCAACTTAGCACATAAAAAAAACCGATTGAACATCCCTAGGCAACATGTAACAAGTAACAAGGTGTGGTCACAGCATGATCATCTATGCAAATTAATTCCAAAACAAGTGCACCACCACCCAGTTCCATATCCAACAGTGTTGTTCGATTTTCCCCTCCATCCAAACTTTCACAGCAAGTGCTGTTGGTTGAGTGGTGAATCTATGTAGGTTAGGAAAGCAGCAATAAATTTATCGAGGAAAAAAATTAAAAACAATCAAAACAATTGCTGGCGCACTACATTATCCGGTTGATTTGCTTAGCACACCCCATGACACAGTCCATAAACTGTCGAAGGGTGGCCTGGGCCAGAGTCAGCCTTCTCCCCCGTTGATGATGATATAATGCTATAGTTCTACCCTCCCCCCGATTACATGCCAACAATTATGCGTTCCCCCTCTTATTTCTTGCTGTCATAAAACACCATGGGACTTGTATCCGCATCCGATTTATTCAGAAAAAAAAAAAACACAACCAACTCCAATGGTCGATTGACTTAGGGCATACACCCACTAGCAGGCACTATTGGTTTTCGTAGTAAAAACACTGCTTACTGCAACTTCAGTGTTTACTTTTCGATTTTTGTTTTCCATTCCCCACAGTAGTAGGACTGCGTGTGCCAGCTCCATGCTGTTGATTCGTAATAATTTAAGGGTTCATTTATTTTTACAAATATGAACGGGGAAAAAAAGCACACACAACAAACATAACACAAATTAAATTCTTCGATCGGAGTGTTTGTTGAAATATTTATTCAGTGTTATACAATATGTTGGGTTGATTTGAAATATACAGCACAAAAATGCGTATAGATAGGTACATGTAGATACAGATTGTTTTGAATGGAGTGCAAGTGCAGCCGAGGAGAATGAAACATAATTAGGTACTTAAGGCTTATAGTGGAATAAAAATGATTTTCTTTTCAAAGTAAATACGTAAAGTTTGGCTTAGAGTGGATATATCGGGTCGAGTGGGATATGATGATGGTGCAATGTGACTCAGCGAGTGGGTGCCACTTTTTATTTGTTTTTCTCTCTCTCTGTTTAGGACTTGGTGTATTGTTTTAGGGCTTTTTCTTACATGGAAAAAGCTGTAACAACAATGAGCGAGTGCACCTATTAAACAGCTTGGTATGGTATATCTCTCAAAAAAGGTTAAATTTTCTTTGTAATTTTGTGAGATTTATTGTTGAAATAGTTGGGCAGAAACTTTCACATTTTAAAACGCAAAACTTACTTAATTGAGATTTACTCATCAACATTGATTTCTACTCCATTGCCAATTGGTTGTTAAGTTGTTCACTGTCGATCGCTGACTCGATCACTTTTCTAACATTTTTCGTTGAAGCTATAAAGTAGGTTCGTATAGATACCTATTGTTTTAATAGACCGACACAAATATTTGATCATTATGGATTTTCGATCTTCTCATCTCGTCGTGATCACAATTTTAGTAACTCCTATATCTGAATAAAGTTTTGTCGATATATCGAGCGATTTATTTGCTAAAATTTTTAATGTGTCTCCACATAAAGATCGCGAATCTTTAGAGTTAGTTGTTAGTGATCACTTGTAGCAACCGATCACTAAGCCCAGCTCTTTTCATCTTACCTCCAAGAACAGTACGGTTTTTCTTGCAAAGATCAACAGGAAATACGCGATCAGAAGCTATGCGTTTCTTATCTTAAGATGTCATTGTGCCAGTATAAAAATAAAAATACGTTCGCCTTTCAACTGTTTGCATCCTGTGATCGTCAAAATTTGCAATAATTAGTTCTCTGTGATCTTCGCTTCTGATCGCAATTGCATAGTTTTACTGACTGTAAGTTTGTGATTTGCTAATGAACGGCAAATTTGGCATTTCTTGGCGATATTTTTTGGGATTCTCACCTAAAGCAAACTCTTCAGAAACAAAATCAGTCGGACCACCTAAGAAGATCAGAACTTTTTGCCTTAGCTCTGAATCCGCCGATTGACAGAAATACGCAGTCGTTCTCCATTTCCGGTCTTTACATTTGATCGCGACTGGTTTATTGATCATGCCAAGCAGTGGATTCAGAGCGATCCTATTCTTCGATCAAATAAAATTAAAAACTCCAGCTGTGCAGCGAAATAGTTAGATTTCATTTATTTGACTGGAATGGAAAAAGAAATTAAGACATTCCGCTGAGTCTTAAAAAATACTGACACGCTTACATCACAGAAGTGGTGATCGCTAAGTCTTAGCTCTCTAAAGCACCATCGATCAGTAGGAAAACCAGTAGAGATGTCATGCAGTTTGGGTATTCGATTGCCTTACATCGTGAAGTGAACGCTTGGACCACAAAACAACCCAAAGCTTTGTACTTTATATAGCTTCTAGACGATACAGGGATTTTCAGTGGTCAATTGACATGTTTCCCATTTGTGTCTGGCTCGAAGGACCAGTTTGTTTCCAATATTGTTGGAATTTCCTCTTAAACCCTTCACCAGTTGGGTGTGTATTATGTTCCAAAGCCGAAACGCCCCAATCGCTGTAGGTATTGGGTTACTATCCTGCTCGAAGGACCAAAGGATTTCGATAGTTGGTACCATTTACCTGTCGAAATAAAAAAAGTATCACAACCCATAGATGGGTGCTTTATAGACCTAAAAACCCAATTGACCAAAGGCTGTCAACAATATTCCCACTTCAAATTATGCTTTGGATGATAATCTTCTTGAGTCACGATGCCCACCCGAAAGTTCAAAAACCTCCTCCGAAGGCAAGTGTGCACATCAGCGCAAACAAAACGAAATTCCACTCGCAGCAGCATCTGCACGCTGTAGCTGCCAACTACTGTCACACAAATCGTACCAAAATTGACTACTCACAAGGCATCTCGAAATAATCGTGTATCCTGTCACATTCCCAGCATTCGCTGCAACTCAATCCAATACTTCCGCCATTCAGGCAAGGCTCTGAATCATTTCCGACACGGTCCTGAACCAACCACACACTGCAACGAGTACGAAGGCGTTGCATCCACGTAATCCTAAATCAAACTGACATCCACTAAAGGACACATTTGATTCACTTCCCTCTGGCGTTGCTATACACAAGGCACACACAACACAAATTTAATTTGCGCAAATAAATTTCACCGAAAATAAAACACACGAATCCCACAGGGGCAATGGCATGGGCGCACCAATTCACACCATATAACGAGCCGACCAACCCAACCCACCAGTCGTTGATTCATAATTAAGGGGGCGTATTCGCATTGTGGTCACCCGCCGCCGCCACCGCCACCACCATCCACTGACAGTTCCAAATGCATTCCCATTGCACATAATAAATCTGCACTCGCAACGAGATGATGAAGATACACCGCCGCGCCACCCGGCCAAAACCAGCCAAAGAATTATGATCATCCTCGCGAGATCTTCATAAAACTTGTGCGCAAAAAGGAATAAAAACAGAAAAGCACACAGACCGGCCTGGCCGGCACCAAGAATTGTCATGTTCGGAAGTAATTTATCATCTGTTCGTCGTTTTAATCGAAATCATGTCTCTTTCACGTTTGTCTTCATATGCACGAGTGCATGTGAGGAGCACCTCTGTGGCGTGTTGCTGCCACCATCGAATTCACACATTTCGCCTGTAAATTTGTCATCATCCAGTTGACAGCAGGCAACAACAAGCGAGAGAGTGCAGCTGATAATCCGTGTGGTAGGACTCCACTCTAGTTATTGACGTTAATCGCGTCCTTCTTCTTCGTCTTCCACTTGTCATCCTTGTATTTGAGCTACTCCTTCGCAGTATCCACTTATTGCACACTCCCAATTTAGCGAATTTTTCGTGGAATGCTTCCTGTGTGGAGGATGGTTAGCGGTGGCGCAAAGTTGTATTTATAGGCGAAGCGTGAAAAAAAATTGCTAAAATTCGCTACGCTCGTGCTCGGGGTACCGCCTTCGGATTTTTGCTTCGCATCGCAAATCCATTCTCCATAGAATTGCGATGTGAGGAGAATTATGAGCAAACAAGATGTAAATCAATGTTTTCTGTACCCTTGCATGGAGGAGGGAACCAAACCAACGCGCAAATTGCGAATGCTTCTTGTGATGCGGAAAATTTGTTAAGGGTTAAACGAGAAGCAAACAGAGGAAAGTAGAACACGAGCAAAATCAAAGAAATGCAAAGTTATTTTCACATCTTCGTGGGGTTTTTCTTTTCACATTCGGCTGCTCGTTGTTTTCCCATTTGACTTTTGTACACATATGTAATTGTTTGTTGTTGGCTTATATTTGCGGAAGGTGCGCTCAGCGTCGAGGCAAGTATAGGTCGGCTACGGGAATGGGCATTTGGGGGCGATGATTGAGCACCAAGCTTGTGTAAACTGTGTTTGAGCAGCATTAAGAGAAGCTTCATACCAGGGGCAATGTGTCAAACAAAAATCGCAATTTTAAGTTGAAAGGATAGATGTGACGCATTCGATCTGTTTTGATTTACATTTTGCATACCTACCTACTTGTCAAATTTCCTATTCGTCGTATAGGGGCGATATTTCCAAACATGGTCTTATACCTTCGACTTTACAGAAGTCATCTCAAAGTGCTTGCAAGCTCACAACGACATATCATGGTAATACTATTTACGGAGCCTTTGTTAAAGGTTCTTATTGGTTTTGTATAATGTGTGCTTATTTACTGAAGCTCTGGAAAGACTTGCATTTAGTTTCAAAAAGGCTTTTGGGTACCTCTATGATAAACAAGATAAATCCTTCTTATCTACCTAAATGTAAATTCACTTAAGATATAATTGAGCCATCAGTTCTGAATGGTTGTATTTTTTCTAAATCTTACGAGACTTCCCAAACAGAGACTAAATAGACCTATGAGCCTTCCTTACATAGCCATCGTACTTCTCAATGTTTAGAGCCGTCTTCGGTAACCAATAATCGTATACTGAGTCCTTCGAACGCTTTTTTATTCACTCATCCATAGGTCAGAACAATTGGTCAGATATTCAACCTGATGCACATTTTGTAGATCTTGTAGTTCAAGAGTTTTGTATCGACAAGCAACTTTCAAGCTTACATATAAAACGTTTATGTCTAGCCTTGAAAATATTTCATTCTTGTCAAATTCGTTCATGGGTTGATGACTCAAAACGTTGGCTCCGTCGTCTTGAACCTTTAGCCTCCGGAAAACCGTCTAATTGTCATGTCACACTGCTGACGGACGAATTATTGTCAGAACTTTTGGAAGTAACATTTCACCTTTAGGGAAAGACGTGTGAAAGGCTTTTGTCGCGATGCCGAATACAAGACTTTTATACAAGACGCACGAAAGGGTATCCTGCATAAGTCACAATTCGTTTGACTTTTGTTAAAAAGATGTGAAGCAAAAAAAGCTGAATTTCTTCTAAAACCTTTTTCGCAGTGACTTTAAGGCTCGACGAGTTTTTATTAAGAAGAGCACCTTGGGAAAACTGTAAAATAGACAAAACAGCGTAACTCACCATATAGAAGACCCTTACACGACATATAAAATCGTAAAGATAGACCTAGTCAATCCCGCATACCTATTGCACTTTTAAAAGGGTTGGGATAGTTTAGCAAGATTTTTGAAGTGATAACTTCTTTAGGCGCGTTGGGGCACTTTTGATATGGGATAAAACCATTGAACTCGCGACACCAATGTTGTGTAACCAATGTTGCCGACACCAGTGTTCGTGAAGACTCTTGAGGCGCGTTGGGCCATTGTATATAAACATTTGTTGGGAAAAACAATTCTCTTAAGTTGTCAGATCAGCGGCATCGTTGCCAGCCTTTTTTAACGAAAAACTGCTAAACTTGAAAAAGATGCCTTTTTCAATAAAAGAATGCCTAAAATATCTTTTTTTTTTTCTGTAAAGTGAAAAAGAACCTAAATCAAAAATTTAAACACACTCATAGAAAAAATAAACAAAAACTAATTTTATTTAAACAACAAACAGTTTTAAAATTTGTTTCCAATTTCATTCATCAATCCAGCTTCCACTTCAAGTAAGTTGAATGAAATTGGAAACAAATTTGAAAGCTGTTTGTTGCATAAAAAAAAATAGTTTTTGTTTATTTTTTCTATATTTTTGTTTAATTTTTGATTTACTGTTCCACTTTAAAAAAAAAAGAAATTTAGGAATTCCTTTTGAAAAAGGCATCTTTTTTTCAAGTTGGCAACGATGACGCCATCTCAGACAACTTAAGAGATTTGTTTTGCCCAACTGCCAACTAATGTTTATATACAATGGCAAAACGCGCCTTAAGAGAATTTACCTACAAGTGTGTGTGTGATACCAGTGTTCGCGTTGCCATTTGCCAACCACTTTTGACGACTCAGTATGTATGTTAATGTGGGGAAGTGTGTTTGCCTTTGCCATTTTGAAGTAATTTCAGACAGAATTTTATTTCTAAAATTTGCGGGGCAATCGGGTGTGCGTTTCATAAGTTTCACTGGTATTCATTTTAAAGAATACCAATTAATTGCATGCTTTGTAAGTTTACGTTTTAAGCAATAGATTGCAATTTTTGTGTTTAAAATAGTCTATCCATCCATCCATCCACTCTATTATTATTTCTGTTTCTGTAGTAGTATATTTACCTCTTGCTGTTCACGCACTCAACCAATCTTACACATACAATTTCAACTACGCAGTTGTGTACAAACTATGATTCAGGGAAAAATAATCTTTCATTCATAATGCAAGTAGCGCCGTAGCCGTAGCACAAAAGCCGCCACGAAAGAGAGTCAACGGCCGAAGAGAGCATAAACTAAGTATGAAATAGACTGACAGGACAGCTTTACTACGTCTCACCGATTCCCATCGCAATTTTTTCAATATAAGCCCCTCCCTCCCGCTCGCAATTTACTATCTGTGAATACGTGTGAATTCAGCGTGTTCCTACATCGTTGTATCTCTACCTTTTTGAGGGAATTTAATACGCACTAAATGCACATAAATAGAAGATTTGCCTATAGCAACAATTTCTAGTACCAAAAAATAATCATTAAAGTGCTAGCAAACTGCGATTTTTATACTGAAGATTAATTAAGTGTGATTTTTGTCCGAACAATACAAATTTTACTTTTATTTAATATAAGTTTAGTGAAAAAGGAAAATGAACACACTTCGTGGGAAAAATAAAGAGAGACGTCTAAGAACACTGACACTGATAGTTGTATGTTTGATGATTTCTGTCTGCTGATGGATGCGTTCTGAGAGTTTAAATTCGTTGTTTTATTTCACAACGAATACATGTTCATATTCTACAAATTGCATAATAACGAATGTAATCAATATAAATAATAATAAAGGAAAAAATTCATTCGCTCAAATAAAATGTTTTTGTTCCTATAATTATTATTGAGTCTGTTTTCGTTTGTTGTTTTTGGCGAAAAATTACTTTTAAATTTAATAGTTAGTTTATGGAAGAGAGTTACAGTCATAGGAATCTAAGACGGAATTTTCAAAATTTTGTGGGGAAGCGCTGTTATGTTATTTCAAAACAGTTTTGTTGACAGTTGTCCTAATATTGAAAATTTTAGACCCGATTGATATAAATATTTTTATGAGTTACTCGAAGTACTAATTCTACGCAGATGAAGTCGCGGGTATTAGCTAGTATGCTTTATTTTTCATGTAGGTATACAATAGCGCTTTAAACGAAAATGAAAATTGTAGGTAGTACCTATGGTTTTTGTAGTAGTAGTTTATAGTAATGAACTAGAAAACACTTCATTTAAAAGTATTTCCTGCACAACAAAATATTGCCTGACGATTCAAAAAATACACGTAGAGCTGTTCAAGTTTTCACTTCTGTCGGCACTCCCGGAGTGCACTGTTTTTTTTTTTTTTGTTGCCAAATAAAGGATGAAGCTTAAAACCAAAATACTTACACGTTTGTTGTTCAACTATTTCTCCTTGTTTAATCCTAGCTTCAATACAGACGGGTACAAACTTTTAAGTGGTATATGTGGGCTTGCCTTATCTGTTTTTTTTAATATTTCTTTGGCCATTTAGTGAATGAGCTTAACTTTGTTGTTTTAAGAGATTAACAGTGAACATTGCTCAGTAAAATACCAGGAAAGCCGCTTTAGATTCCGATTTCTTGGACCCAGTGCAGAGGCCTCCTCATTCATTGTACCTATTTAAAGAACTGGACAGTTTTTAATATCCTATCCCGAATGAGTTAAAAGTTGCTACTGCAATGTAATTTCGTTTCCCCAGTTCGGTCAGTGAAAAGTAAACTTCAAAAACGTATATATCAGAAGTCAATAGTCAAAGTCGTACCCATTATTGAATAGGTAAACATTCGACGCAGCAGATCCGTATATGGGATTCTAGGCCCAGCTTCTCATAACTCTCCTTTGTGGAACCTCTTTTTTTACCGATCCCCCTTCTTTTAGTACAAAAAAAATACTGAAATTCTGTCTCATTATGTAAAACAAACTCGCCGACACTGATGTGAAATTTAAACCTAAGGCCGGGTGCACACTGAAGTTTTCTGTCACTGATCAATTAATGTGACCAAACGAATCAATTGTTTCTGATATCAAATAACAGTAGAAATTAGGAAATCCTTTTTGACCGAAATATTTTGACACGGTTTTACAAAAGACTAAAGGTAATCCAACATGCATACGACGTACGATGTTGGTTCTGCCAAAAAAACTGGAAAAGATGGTCGTCAAGGGCAGATTACTGTGGTGGACGTTTGAGATGAAAAATGCACAAACGTTATTTGAAATTTTTAGCTCACATGTTCTGATAAAATCAACTGATTTAAAAGCTATCAAAAAAACGTCTTCGTACCTGTGATACAACGTACAGTTGAGGACATTACTAACACCGTGCTGACATTTAAGAGAACTAGTCTAACAAAGCTACAAATTCTTTACATTAAGAATGGACGCAATGGACCCAACTGATGGTCTATGTGAAGCTGTGGCAAAAGCCATAAGAGTACCCTTTTACCTACCTACTTACCTTACGTTAAGAATATTTTTGAAATTATTTTAAACATAACTCACTAAAATTTCACACCAATTTAACTACTTTGAAACAATCTCCCTCTGTGTCTGTTCCTATTCCAAACGTCTAAGTGCCAAGCAATTTCCAAGACCACAAATCATTTGGTAATCATTACGAAATGATTTGTTTGTTTATTGCCCCTGATGGAAACAACTATAACCTAGGCCGCACCAGATCGTAAATAATTACTTAAGACCTTGTCGGACAAGGTTTTTTTTCCTTAAGTACATCCAACCAATGGAATGCGATTTGTTTTGTGGCCTTTTCTTTTAAACATGTAAATCTCTTTATAAATTATTGTCCTTCAGATGTCCACCGACCGACATCGACGACACAAATCTCCTATCACTTATAATATTATTAAGAAACAAAAGTATATTTCGTGATGACAACAAAACTGATTATACAGCCACCATTGAACATATAGTCATCATTTAAAATGGCGCGAGATCGGCAGTGAGGCTTATTTGAGTATTTATCGCCCCAAGGGTCACTGCATTGCACTCAATACAATTTGAGTTGTCTGGCGATTAAGTGATTTATTGTGGTTTGATTTTACTTTGTGCGTCAGTAGTTAGTGTGTGTTTCAGTTTCAATGTATGCCTACTACTATCCTTGGTTGGCAAAGAATCGATTTTTTCTTGATTCATGAGACATTTGCACCCCACGCAGCTAAAATGTTCGTCCGCAGGCACTGCTGAGAACCGTAAATCTAACACGCTGCAGAAAGAAGTCGAGGAATAAATAAATACGCATGACCTGTTATGGCGAGAATTATTATACACTTTGCGGCTTAAATGTAGGCCTAGGTGGTGATTTTTATATTTTTATATTTAAATAGGACCATGATGATTTCACTTACATCAAATTACAACATTTCAAATGATATAATGCAGTAAATAATTAAATAACCAACTCCTAAATGTTGCTCATGACTTGTAATCATTTTTGAACCATGTTTACTGCCTTTTTTAAAGTTTCTTTTGTTTGTTTATAAATATGTATATATATATTTCGAAGAGTTAATTTAATAATTATTTTTCTTTCCTTTTTCAGGTAAGAATGGCTGTCGCTTTGGTAAACATTTGTAACTAAGGAAATTTTATTTTAATAAAAGCACTGAAGTGGACCTCTGAACGATTTTCTGCAGTTGAGAGATTTCACGCAATTTTATATTTTTCCTATTGTTGGCAGTATTCTTTTGGAATGCCAATAAAAAGACGGGTATTTTTTGTTATTTTGAGAGAATTTTTGGGTTAAACTGATAAATATGGTCAAATGTTTTGTGAAAATCTTCTTCAGATCTGGCATCGAAATTCACCGATATTTCTCACTACAAACTGCGTTCATAGGCGCACAACTCTCATAAATACAGTGGTAGAAGTTATGCCATTGTAGTGACCTTGCTTCTACACAAAATCTTTCAAAAACAAATTATATACAGCATCTCTTCACAACCTTCCCAACAAAAAAGTAAAAGTGTTATCATCGGCCTGGCCGATGCTTTGATACCCTCCACTGCATACAAGTCATGCAAAATTGGTTTTGTGAGGGAGGTACCAGAACTACTTGACCGACATAGCCCATTTTCAATACCAACCTGACGACGATAAAAAGAAGTCCTTTCACCAAATTTTATTACCCTATGTCAATTCCTTTGGGCGCTATCGTGCTTTCAACAGACAGACAGACAGACGGACATGGCTAAATCGATTCAGAATGTGATGCTATGAGGTCTCCGGTGATTCCTTCTTGGCGTTACAAATGTATTGGCAAAGTGAATATACCTTCCTGTGGAGGGTAAAAAAAAAATCAAGCGAAAATATTGTGTTTAAGGTGGTTAAAATGGTTCTTCGCCTATTAGATTTATTTTTTCTATTGCGATATAATTACGTTCCCTAAAGTCATCTGTTAGCAAACAAACTAAAAACGAACTGAATCAGCACTAGAATATGATAGTTGTTTGTGTTTCTATTGCTATGGGTGACAATATTTAGCACTGAATGTCCGCATTCTTTTAAAAATACAAATGGTACCAAAGGATCAGTCCCATCACTTCATTCACAGTCACAACCACTTTCATTTAAGGCTCGTGATTACCGCCTGCGTGTTTCTAATAATAAACAAGAAACTAAATCACCTCCTGAAAGCTCAATGAAATAAAAAAAAAAATCATACTCTCCCAAACGATATAGAAATAACTTTAACCTAGAAGATCAGTGGTCCGTATTTTTAACAAGAGGTTAAATATGTCGTTACCTTTTTCCACAAAGCTACTTAACCTGGTCAATGCAAACCCGACAACTGTGTCCAGGAACCTTATGCAAAAAATGAGTTTGGATTGAATACCTAAAATTTGATTTTCCCAATCTTTTGTTCTCAACTCTCACATAAATGTCATTTACTTAATAGTTTTACATTTACCGCAATTAACACGCGGCCTTAGGTCCTCAAAACTGTCGTGGTAGAGTGGCATTAATAACTCAGACGAAAAAGAAATACCAGACATTTTTGCGAGACTCAGTTCCGTACATTCACTGTACATCTCTAAGCCAAAGCTTAACAACCCAATATCCTCACAGTATTAGTTTTAGTCTTTCTTCCGCGACAGTTTGAAACTAGAAAAGTTAGCATTGTGCGAGTAGTGTACGACGGCCTTAATTGAAGTGAATCTGTCTATGAATGCCGTGAAGTGAATGACGGGTTTTCTTCGCAGTTAAAATTCCCAGTCTTTCAACTTATTTATTTTTTGTTATATTAAAAGTTTTTTTTTAAAGTCCTTTCAAGTATTGAATACGAATACGACTGTTTAGACGCGGCCCTTAATTTATTTTTATTACCAACTGTGAACGAGACTTCGAAAGGGTGGACCTCTGAAATATGCACTGATGGTGTTTTGCTCCACCATTTCCTCTGATAACCTTAAACCGCCGAAAAACCCAAAAAACGAACAAACAACCCACGATTACTACCAGTCCATGTATACAAAAATTTCCCACAAAGCAAAATCTGTCTGATGACACCTTAAGGCACAATTAACTTATAAATATAAAGCAAACAGGTTCGAAAAATGCTCTGTTCCTTAGACGACCGATGATGACTTCTGACCTCTTTCAGAAAGTCTTATATCATTTGAACAAGTTGGATTGCTGTTGATTAAAAACAAATAAATGCTGGTCAATGTTAAGCCCCAAGTTTTCCTGGAAAATCCATGCCGATTGGCTGCAGTCTTAACGTGGTCTTAACGTGGTGCGTATCCACATACAAACGGTCCATTTTATTTTATACTCGTACCTTTAAAATATGTATAACAATTAAGCGCACCGAAAATTTAAAAATAATCCAAAGTAATAATAACGCCTTCTACCTATCGGAACCGTCTTCTCGAATAGAGTCCCACATGTCGTGGGAATTTGCCAAAAATATTTGTGTGGACCATTCTTGGATGTAGAAGGCCCTTCTTCTCACTCTTGAACCAAAGTCCCTCTCCTGTTGTTGTCCGCTGCTTCGCGCATTCGTAATTATACACTCACCAAAACATGTTGTTCCTCAAAATAATAATATCGCAACCGAATAAATGAACACGGTTCATAAAACCGTTTTTCAACAATCAAACCCATCAATTATTGGTTTATTTATATGTAAATATATGCTCGCATCCCTGAGAAGAGAGTGCCCCATTCCGTTTCCGAACAGCCAGCCCGAACATCACCAGCCGAAACACGGGCGTCCGATTCAATGAGTCGATTTATAAACATGTCAAAATACGACGCGGGACACTGGCACACCAGCACCTCACCATCCATATCGCCTAGGGGAGGTGGTGCGATGGTACCGCCTGTACCATAAAAATGTCAAACCCGTAATTATGCCTGTCAATGCGTTCCAAAGGGGGCCGCTGTTTTGTTATTGCTTTTTTTTCTCTGTTTTCAAAAGGAGGGAGAAAAATACCTTCAATCGAAAGACCGAAAAGTTTTGTTAACTAATTCGCCGCTCGGCAAAGCCAGACTACGATACGCACGGCCCTAATGACCGCTCGAACATGGAACGCGATGATTAAAACCCACCAATGGATGATAGCGTGTACGTCTCTGGATGTAAATCAGATTCCAATTTTACGATTATTAGCCTCGATTAACCATTTAATTTAGCTTTGGTATGGGGACACGGATGATAATTAGAATAAAAAACCCATACGACGTCCATTAAAAAATACTAGGTTCGCCCAGTGCTCGAAAATCGACCACACATTTTTTTTTATATCATTACTATATAGATAAAGAGTGCACAAATGGATTCACACGATTCAATTCATTAGATATAGAATGCATCAAATCACGATCACAGTCACGATTAGACTGTTTTAAGATTTAATCGGTATTGGTTGGCAGTATCAACGTCATAGAAATATAACTGTGCATAGGAAGGTTGATTACCGCACAAAGAAATAGTCAAAGGCCCCATTCTATGATAAAACGTATCATGAATTTTAAAGTGATAAACACCTTGCGTGACATTTTGTGAGACTTTTGCTTCTGAGGAAATCATTGCAAAGGCAGAATTGTAACTGCGAATATTAGCAAAATAATTATTCGCACGGTTTTTATCAGTTTGATCGAAGGTCATAATATAGCTTATTTATGAAAGCGTTCTGACTTAAAGGCGGTATGAACACTTTTCCTTTATGACAGCAAGAAGTAAAAATATTTCGATCCTTACCAGTCGCCTCTGAACTAAAATGTATCGCATTACAAAGAACACATCGTACATTCATCAAACCATTTATGCTATCAGTATTTCTCTCTGAAATTTGCATCAGCAAAAACTTCCAGTCCAGTACACCATTTACTGCGCTAAAATTTCTGTATTTGACTGTATTTGTGAGAGGGTGTTTTGCTATGTTTGGATATTTTGTGTTTAATGATGAGTTGAATCTATGACGTTTTTTTAGTAGTTTCAAAAACTTTTAATTTTCAAATAATATTTAGAACTATTGGAAGTGAAAATGCGTAAATTCTTGGTTCCTACAGCAAGTTAGTGTGCTTTCTCTAATGCTTGCATTATTTTAGTGCAAGTGGAACATTTTATTTTCTACCACCTTTTTTTTAAGGCTATCTACCACCATTTCGCTTTTCTCAAGTCCCATCACTGGACCGGAAGCCAAATCAGACTAATGCAACCACTCCTGCGCATAACTTCTCTCCCTCATTCGCTTAACACAAACGAACACGACACGCATTCATACGCCACGCCCCCACACGCCAAACACTTTCGTTTCGGTGAGGTGGCTCAGTGGCTGCTCTATGTATAGTGCTACACTATACAAATAAGGTCAATAATAATAGAATAGCAACGCATTCGCATATAGAAACGTTCTCTGTGTATGATTCTCTTTTTTTAATTTCTGATTCATACAATAGAAGGAGACAGTCACAGGACTTCGACTGAGCGAAAGAAAAATGTGACTTATCCAATTACCCATACCCACCCCTGCGCATATACTTTTCTCTCTTTCTTTGCTTAACTCCCATCATTCAAACGTGACATTCGCCGCACAGATAGCGAAGCTATAAAGCTATCTTTCTTTGTATGTTTACAATGTTGTTGTTGTAACCAAGGTAATTTAAAAACATTATTTTACCTATTTTGCAATAACTTTTTTGAAATTATAATTCTTTTCGACCGATCTATGAGCTGTACGCTTCAATTTGGTAAAAAAAAAAATTCAATTTTACTTCATTAAATAGGGTAAATATGTTCTGAAAGAAATTGGGTCGGCGATTAATATAGTGGATATAAAAAAAAAATATAATTTAAAAAAAACAAAAAACCCGACTAACTGTAAAAATAAGAATTGAAAAGATATGAACAAGACACATTCAAGTTCGTACACCTAACTTATTGACAATCGGAGACTATATACCTACAAAGCCTACCAAATATATGAGTTTTAAGTACCCTCCGACTGCCAAATAGTTAGGTGTACGAACTTGAATGTGTCTTGTTCATATCTTTTCAATTCTTATTTTTACAGTTAGTCGGGTTTTTTGTTTTTTTTAAATTATATTTTTTTTTCATACGACTTTTCAGAATGCTGCAACAATCACACAGTCTGCGTCGGAGTTGCTTGTACACTGTACTGTACAGGCATGATGAATGAAAGAAAAGTATAGTTTTTATCCAACTGCGTAGTTGAAATTTAATGTAGTAAATGTTCAAATTTGTTCAATTGTTAATATCTTTTTAGCCTATGACACTCCGGGGAGGAATACGAATATAATGACACCTCACTCTTCAAAATCGGTCAAGACGTTTAGGCAAGCGGGCGTCCCGTAGGAACGTACATAGGATACGCGCGAAACACATAACCCTCCCTGTGTACAGTCGGGTAAAAACTGCATCGCCATCTACATCCGTTCAAGTTTGGAATTCATACAGACGAAAAAAAAAAAAGAAACAACCCACCAAAGCCCAGATGCATTCATTAGGTCGACCGAAGGGAAGTATCTGTATTTGTTTGCATTTCAATACAACGGAAAATTGAAAATAGCCATTAGTGAATGGAAAGTGGAAAATGGTGCAAAAAAGAGAGGATTCATGGAGCCGCCTGGCACGGCAATTGTATGCAGCGCAAAAAAAAAAAAAATTTCCACGTGTACTATATGTATCCATTAAATCCATTTCACGATTAATAATTTTCCATTTTGCACCCTAGGCAGCCGGGTTCGGCTGTGTGCTGTGTTTTGTTTGTATTGTTTCTCGGAGCACGGACTTTATTGACCCGCGAAACAGAATACAATGCGATATCCTAGCCCCCGACTGACTTGGGCCAATTGGCCGACCGACAACTTTGGCGGCTCAACGGAGGAAGCACGATGCCGCACTCCGAATTACGATTTAGTGAAATTTTAATTACGCAAATTACAAAGCGATGTACACACACGTCAGACTGCATTGCGTGGCGTGTATTTTACATGAGGCTTGGCTAACTTAATAATAATCATACACATGGAGGGGGGCGCGATATGGTCAAATGTACATTTAAATTTATCACTGTGGGCGAGTGCACAAACCAACACCCTCGCCCTCACCTTCACCTTTACCACACTCAAAAAAAAAGGAAGTGCACTTCGCGAGTGAGTGTGACAGATGAGGGGGGTGGTAGATGGTGCTGCACGTTGAAGTGGAAGTCAAGTGCATACATCGCATGTATGTGCGAATGGCACGAAAATTGAATTAACACAAAATATACAATTTTTCCTGTTGTTTGCGGATATTTGTGTTCAAATGGATATGCGTGTGTGGAAACACGAGTCGATGACACCTTGGCTCGAGTTGCAGACCAGTGGATGAGTCGATGAGTTCGTATATGCATTCAAGAGGAAGCCCATGAACGGTTTATGGGTTTTCACAAGTAGGCGCCTTTGCTGCAATGCTTGACCCGAATTTATGTTGTGGAGAGATGGGAACATTCAAAAGTGTTGGATAGTTTGGTGACAGAAACAAGCGCTGAACCAATTCTGACAAACTTGTGATGCAGACTCGGCGATCGTTTTCCGAAAATGGATCAAACTTCACAATTTTTAGTAAACTCTGGGAAGACCCTCAACCAAGTGATGTATTTGGGGACTTGCGTCGCAGTTGTAGCAGATTTCCCCAAAATGGTATCCTATATCGAAGGCCCGTGCAAGAATGTACTAAGTGCATTTATTTATGTTAATTTTTGGGAGAGGCGTTTGAAGTTTTTTGAATACAACTTTTTTTCTTATTAACTAATTTTCAAACTGACTGCTTCAATGATATGATAACTTCGGGCTGGAGCGTTGGTGTCCATTCGCTCTACATGTCCCAGCCATCTTATACGACTGATACGTATTTTTCTGACTAGGTCGATGTCGCTGTACAGCTCGTAAAGTTTGCTGTTAAATCTCTTCCTCCAGAGCCCGTCAACGCAAACGGGACCAAAAATCACATGAAGAATTTTGCGTCGTTCGAAACCACCAAGGAGATCTTCACCCGACTTTGATAGGGTTGATGCTTCTGCACCATAAAGCAGGACTGGGATGATCTGGGTCTTATATAGAACACTCATTTGTATTTATCGACAAGGCCTTACTAATTGCCTTCCTAGACCAAAGTAACAGCGGTTGGCAAGTGTGATTCTTCGCTTGATTTCTGAAGTGTTGTCATTTTCAGAGTTAATAGCGGAGCCGAGGTAGACAAAGTCCCAAACTACCTCAAAGTTAAAGTTGTCTATCGTGACGTTCTGTCCGATTCGTCGATGTTGGGTGTCCCTTCTTGTTTGTTTTGCACTCATTCACCACTAAACCCATTTTTGCTTTTGTACTGATACTTGCAAAACACACCAGTGACAGTTCGCTGTGTTCTGCCAATGATGTTGATGTCGTTAGCGTATGCAAGTAGTCGCACAGGCTTCTGGAAAATAGTGCCTCTGGTGTTGGCTTGTGAGTTTCGCACAATCTTCTCACTTCTTTTTTGACACCAAAGGTCTCGGTGAGATTGTTTCTGACCTTTATAGAGCAGCGAGCGTTCTCCATCGTCATTCTGCACAATCTGACAAATTTTGGCAGGGATGTCAAAACTAGACATGGCTCTGTATAGCTGGTCTCTATAGATGCTGTCATATGCGGCCTTAAAATCGATAAACAGGTGGTGGGTATCGATTTGGGCTTCTTGGGGTTTCTCCACGATCTGCTGAATATTTGGACTCATTTACACTCCAAAAATAGTTAATATTCAAATACTAATGAAATCTTTGTAGAAATACGTGTAGGTACAAAGGTTTCGTACATTCTTCGAACGCCGTTCATAATTTTTGTTGTGTTTCGGCAAACAACAAACGGTCACATGTAATTTTTACAAACTCGTTCGTCTGCTAAAAATTACAAACGGTTTGGTAAAACGATATAGGGTAGTGTGGGGTTTTTTCGACGATGGAAACCTACCAGAGTTCTTTGTTTCTTTGTTTATCATTAATTTCTATAAGCTTTGCCATAAAGTCGCACTGCTTTGTTCTTCATTCAACTTTGAACAAATTTGTTGTTCGTATCGAACTTAGAATTTGGCTTAAATTTGTTTCTTGATTGGTACCAAAACGCTAATGCTGGTCCGGAAACTCTCGTGTCAGAGAAGATTCATTATCCGGCTCGAACACACTAGCACCATCTGAAAATTATTCTTCAAAAGAAGTAGGTAAATGAATACGTTGGCAAAAGAATGCCTTAAAAATATTATAAATTATTAATAGCGATTTAGCCATAGTCAGTCATTCGCAATGTTATAGTCACGCATCTGAAAAAAAATAATTTTTCGTCCTAACCACCAGCCCAAATATCGTATTACAGACAATCCATTCATGCCCACTATAATTCAAAATAGGTCTAACCAAAACGCACTGAAACCCGAATAGAACTGCTCCTGTCCTTACTAATGATTTGATTGGATTATATTTACAAAGGCTTAGAGTCTTTTTGAGAGAAAGCCCCCCGCCAACAAAAGGATATCGGACACTTTCGTTCCCCCACCATTTCTTAGACAAAGAATCAGATTTACTCAAGAAACTCCTCAAAGAGAACCGCCTTCGAAGGACTTTTTATTCCAAACTGCGGCAGATTCTGTGCCCCTTGTCAGGCGGATTTTCGTTTTGTTCAGAAATTTCAATCTCATCGAACAATGGACTGTTTTTATTGGTTTCGAGTTACTGGATCGCCGGGTTGACAGATTGAAAACACGCAGATACACCAGAGATAAGGAGACAGGATAACGAATCGAAGAAGGGGATTTTTTTCTTTTTAATGAAATTGATTTGTCGCAATGCTAGTCTGCCCTTTGTGCAGACAGAAATGAGATGCACTTTAGAGGGATGCTAAAAAAGGAAAAACGCACAAAGCGAGCAAAGGGAATAATTGAATCCCAACTACAGCTAAGCGGCGATAAATCCAACACAAGGGCCGGAAGTAGTGCTTAAAAGGTGAGAAATGCCTCTCCTTTATAATCATCTCATCGTCGTCATCCTTTGCTCTCTGCCTGTCCCTAAATTCTTTTGAATTGTGTGTAGAGGAGCGCGAGTGCTAAGAATCGTTTTTGTACTCACACTCTCCGTACAATGGCAAACGAAATCCTTTATGTCATTCCGTTTCCACTCTTAGCTGGATATTCCACGCTGCATAAACACCTTGACGCAAAGAATCATCGCTGGTGTGCGTTTACTTTGAGTCACGGTTGCCTTAACAATGCCTGTGTCGTCCTCTCGGCTTTCGGGTTGTGCATCACATTTAACGCTGTCAAAAATGTTCGAGCAAATCATTGAATACATTATGCATTGTGCTGCAGCGATAACGTTTGCCCTCTGCATTATTTTGTATCCTCTTTGGATGCAGAAAGGACACTCAGAGTATCTCAGACTAAATAATCACTTAAAAGGTGCGATATGCTGTTGTAGTTCTGTCAAAGGAGGGCGACAACGACGACGACTGCACACAATGCGGAAATTTGACATGGATTTAATTTACTTAAACGATTCCCGTTCGCCGCTCATTATGAGTCCTTAACACTCAGGAGATCTTATTAAATTACAAATTAATAAACGAGTAAAGGAAATCGCTACAGCTCGCGATGTAGAACTTTTTCAGGGGGGCCTTCCAAAAGGACTTTAATCAATTGCAAACAGGATTAGTCCGTTTTTGCTTGGTTAGAATTTAGTGTGTATTTTTTTTCGTTCGTCCGTTTTGTTTGCCTGTCTTCTCGCTGCGCACGTCTGACATTGTGAAATTCAATTAAACCGAATTGAATGCATAGTCCTGAAGCCAGGACTGAGTAGAGTAATGCTGCTGTCGTGCCCTGCTGGTGTGTTATTGATGCAAAGTACTTGCTATACCTCTAATGCGAGCTGTTTGAGCGAAGGATTAAGAGTTATTTACGGAAGGCGCACAAAAAAAGGACTACGCAGAGAGGGTTCATTAATGGAAATGGTATTGAGTGTTGAACGATTAGAGAATCGATTCGATTGGGAGTATTGGATGCAGGTGGTTTTATAACTGTTTTACAAGCTAAAAACGAAGGCAAAGAACTGACAGGTACGCTTAGGGTATTAAAGGCTATCGACGGGTTCAGACAGAATTAAGTGAAGTGACCTGTTTGAATGCGCATTTTATGAGCGGGGTTACTGGGGAGACTGGTGAAATCCTTTTAATATTATATTGCAGTCGTACACCATTCATTGGGGTGTAGGAAGGAGCATTTGGGAGCAATGTGCACCACGTATTTAAAGTGATATAGTGAAGTTAAGCTGAAGATGTAGTGTCTATGCTGGATTATTGTGTCCTGCATTATCGGGGATTTGAGGATGTCCTTAAAACAAGAAGATTCTTGGTCAATTCAATACTTTATTTAATGGTTATTATTTTATTTCTTTACTTCTCTCGGAAAAGACGAACCCAAAATACTACAACAGCGAACAGCTCCCCGAATTTTCATATAAATTAGAGACATCTTCCGCTCCTCTCATGACAGACGAAATGTCTCATGACAGAGAAAATTTGATGAAAATTACAACCCAACTAGCTTTGGCGCTTAAAATATTTTGTTTCTGCCCTGTCAGTTAGACAGAAATTGTACCGTGATATAACTATCACTGACATAACTGTCTCCAAACAAAAAAAAAATCGACACAGCATAACCATACATATCCAAACATAAATAATGTCGCAACTTTCTTCGAAGAAAGAGTTTAAGATGATGCGATAATGAGCTATAACAACTGTCTTTTTGTAAAAAAAAGTATCACGATACAGTCCGAATAGACCTAAGCAAATCGATTGAAAAATGTGTGCAAAACTAATTTGAGGAGACTTTTAAAAATATCTACAAGAAGTAATGTTTATGGAGACTTATAAATTGTAACAACAGAAAAAGAAAAAGATTACTCTTTATATTGTTTCGAATTAATGAAAAGAATTAGATATAAAATGTTTTGCATGATATATATCTATCATGACAGAAAAATATCACAGAACTAAACACCAAATCCAACAACTGAATAGCGATTGTTACAGGTTATGTTTCTGGCTCTTTAAAAAAAAATTGCATATTTTGCGTGATATATCTATCAACGATAATTCTCCTAACACAACTGCTGAGAACAGATTGTTGAGTTGGCATGTTAAAGTAAAGTCTTCTGTTATATTTAAACGAAGGAACTTTTGTATAAAAATTAAATATCAACCAAAAGATAAAAATGTTTCATGACAGAAGATTAACCAATCTTCTTAAACTACGTTTGATTAAATTGGTTTATTGCTGTGCGAAACCTATTCTACAACTTTTAGTAAGGTTTGAGGCCCATACTCATCATTTTATGAGGGAAAAATCAGCGGGCTATACTGAGTTCATAAACTATCATTTAACTTCAGTAGAAGACACAGCATATACTTGCATAAGAGACATAAATTACAAAGAAATGATGCAATGGAATTAAATATTAAAATCGACAGAATGGGGAAGTATTAATGGGAAGGGATTTTATTCACATCAACTGGGTAAATCCAAATTATTGAGCTGCTACTTTTCGCATGATATATATAAACACAACAACATATCA
Organism: Cheilosia impressa; assembly: GCA_948293265.1. Classification (NCBI taxonomy): domain Eukaryota; kingdom Metazoa; phylum Arthropoda; class Insecta; order Diptera; family Syrphidae; genus Cheilosia; species Cheilosia impressa. The sequence goes on along the minus strand of OX411884.1, from coordinate 29,199,722 downwards.
GTGTCAGGAAGTAAGACAGTAATTCGACAGGGTTGAGCCTATTTAGTAAACTTCAGCATTTCGAACTCTTGTTAGAACTTTAACTATAACATGACATCTTCTCTATAGAACTTTGATCGAAAGGCAAGTCCTTTTTTTATGAAACTATCGTTTCAAGTCATACAACCCTCTGTAATCTTTTGTTAAATCTCTCTCAACTCGAACTGATCTACGTAAGCCATCCACATTGTGTTTTGTTTAATGGCTCGTCAAGGTCGCTGTCCTTTAAATTACACCTTCCAATCTGATTGTTTACTGCGCCTTCTTTATATCCTTGTAGTTAAAAACGACTATAACTTCATATGTGGTATCCTCCTCTCCTTGTTCACGCACAATTCGCGTTCAATTGTGATTATCCTCGAGCGCATACACATGAATTGTTTTTTTAAATCCTTTTCAAAATACAAACAGCAGACGAAAAAACGTAAATCCCGGCAAATATTTGCACGTTCTCTTGCCTGTGCGAAAACCCTTAAAATCCACCATTCAAGCAAATAAACATTCAATAAAAGTCCTTAATTTTATTTCATTTCTCCGTTCGCGGTGCGTACATTCTTTTGTTCGTCAGAAAACTGTTCCCCGATTGAGGCTTCTCTGCCTGATGATGACGATGATGGTGCATAGACCGGAACACCATGCTGGATGGCAGTCAACCAAAAACACAAAAAAAAAAAACCAGCTGGGCTGCCTGCTTAAAACTTTTTATTCGTCGTCATCGGCTTTTGTGCGAATTAAATAAAAATATAAAAAATTTAAACACGTCTAGTGAAATATTTCGCATTCGCAATCCAAGTGAATCCTTTCATTAAATACACACAGGAGAAATCCTATACGAAATAAAAAGTTAATCCAGTTTTCCTGGCATATGATTTACACCAATCAATTTGGTTTTCTCCCCTCGAGGGAGCGAACAAAAACAGGACACCACCACCAAATGGTAGCTCAGTAGGGAGTTACTGTATACCATCATCACACATCCTGTTACTGCTGCTGCATCCTGAGAGTGATTTCACTTGAATATCGCTGCTTTCCTTTATTTTTTATTTTTTTTTATTTTCGTTGTTCATCGAATGTGCGCTGAACAAACGGATGAATAAATAAGTGGAAACGGCGCAACGGGATGAGATTTACATGATGATTCGGCTCAGGAAAAGGAGCAGCGTGCGGAGGACACAAACGCGCACGAAGACAAAGTAATCGAGGAAGAAGGAAACTACCCTCGGATGTGGGATTCTGTGACAGATTTTAAATTTCTAGCAATAAAAACCGAGCCAAAAGGATAAAAGGATGACGATGATGGAGAATAAAGGCAAATTACTGGCGATGATTTATTCAACAATCGCTGTAAGCAATGTGCTCTTACTTACACAATACACAACACACACCAAATATGAAAGGAGTTACTTCGGCTTTCGCCTGCAAAACCCAGCAGCCAGAAAGGACATGGTGTCGATTGTGTATAAGTGGGTTGTTGTTGCTTGTTGTTGATGTTAAGTTTTTCTATGTTTCTCTCGTTTCTGGGGTGCGAAAAAAGGGTTGGCTTTGGTGACAAACAGCCATGATGGCGGTGTGGTGAAAAGAGTTTTAATTAAAAGTAAATTAATTACCAGTTCAAGAGTTAGACGCACCGGCCTAAAGTTCGGTTTCGCTTTTGCTGGAGTTTGGAGTTAATTTTTCAAACGGTAGGGTTGCCTTGGAAGCAATTTTTGTTTTGTGTGTACGCTGGAGGGAGTTTTGATTAACTTTGTTAGCGGTATGATGAGATTTGAGTTTTTTTTTCTTTTAATTAGGAATTTGTAGCGAAATAATTATGGGTATAAATTTAATCATATATTATAAGAGGTCCTTGACACATAAATATAGGTAGCGTATGAGAAGACATCATTAAAAAGTTCTAATCTAGGGTAAATGGATCATTGACGGCTTTTTGACACTAATTGGGGTAATACACTCAAGCGCCCTCAATGTGTTTATTTTCAAGGATGGCCATTCGAATTGAAAGGGAATGACATTCGTATTCGTTTATGTAAAGGCTGCCTCCACTATTCCACTTTAAGATATCGTTCGTGGTTAGTTTTGGACTGTTTTGGCCCACAAGATCTGTGTCAGTATTTACGAAGCTTAGGCAAAGGGAAAAAGCATTAGACGACCGAAGCGAGCGTCAGGTTTTAGATATATCCTTGCCATGAGTTTTACCTATACATAACCTATACAATTTTATTTCAAGACTTAAATCTATTACAAGAACGATTACCTTATGGCATAAGTGAAGGCTCTTTTTTTATTAACATATAATGCTTAAATATTTGTATAATACCAGCCCTCATGTAACAAGTGTCTTGATAGAAAAATATCATCAGCAATTGTGTTGCATGTTTCTCTTTTCTGCTTTGCCATTTTCCATTCGTTAACTTATTTAAAGAAAAAATATTTAAAGTGGTAACAAAAATCCATTAATGCCAACAAATGTGATGATAGAAAAGGACACGACTTACTAGTCAAATTTACTAGAAGCTTATAAGCCACTCTCCGTGCTAGTTTGTGTATTTGAACCGCTCTAAAAAAATTCTTCACTCAAGCACGCAGCTATATCCACAATGGGGAGAACAAATGTAGAACACAAACTGCGACATTTCGTAGTGAAGGAATGGCTCTGCAATATAATAACTCTTGATATCTTTCGCATGACATTAACATATCTGTCATCTACCGATGTCAACATCATAAATTCAGCACTTATTCACCTACTTTATATTAACCTACCTTTGAAAGGCTGCAATGCAGTTGGTCCGACACGACACTTTTTGCATTATATAAAATAAACAACATTTCAATAAATCTCTCATGAAAAATGTATTGCATGGATATATCTGTTTCGTATACATGAATCTGCATCTGTTATATTATATTAGAACTATAGACATCTTTTGCATGACATCCACAAACTATCAAGAACGCTCATGGCTCCAAAACCACTAGTTAATCGCACAAAAACGGATGTGACATATTTGTATCATGCGAGTTTTTGATATTGACTTGGACTTTCGGTAAAAATTACATATTTCTACTAAACTGCTTGCGGGATACTCAAAATCATATTTAGTGTCCATTATACGAACTCACAATGGCGAAATTTTCCATACAAATTATTATCCATTGTGACGAAATATTTAGCGTAAAGGTTCAAAAAGATTTTTAATTTAGGCCCCTTGTGTATATTTCAGAGACCATATAAGTGGATAGTGTAGAATTGGGTAGTTCCGGACCTTTATAGTTCCTTGAAGTATATCATATGTCGGAAACATTTCCTCCCTTTCCGTTAACTGCATCTAAGTATGTCCAACCCTCTTCGGTATAACTCCGATTTCACAAAGATAAGGAAACGTGAACGAAAGAAATGAAACATTATATTTTGTATTAAAAGTAATTTTCTGTCCCTCGCTCAGTATTCCAGGACCTCAAGCACTGAGCCTCTGTTCGCTCTAATTAAATACAAGGACTCTGCAGATAAAACTCCAAACAAATTGTTTCCAAATAAGGTCTTATACGGTCTTACGCAGAATTTTCCGATCAGAAAAGCTAGGAAACTTTTTTTTAAATGAATGGTTTGAGTACCAGCTTACAATACTATTTGAGGCACAAACCAAACGCGTTTGTCTTTCAGTTTAAGCTACGTAAGCACCTACAAATTGCACCTCTGAGAAGCGTATGAAATCGCAGGCATCCTTGGACGTAAAACAAATCGCAATAGCACCTGTTACACTTGTTGAATTTTTCCACAAGTTGTTGTAAGAGCGGCATTTGTCTCGCAACTCTGTGCTACACAAAAGTATCAGGACAAATAAAAATCACTTGCACTACAAGTGTTTAGTTACCACTGAAGTTGTGCTATGACCGTTCTTTGTGTGTTTGTGGTGCCTTGGACTGGTTGTTTTGATCACCTCGGTCTGTTTTTTTTTTCATTTACTTGTAATTTTACAAAGGAAATACATTTTCACAAAGCGTGCGCCAGTGAAACAAATGCGTTATTCAAAGTGAAATAAGTTGCGGAATAAATTTTTTTTTTTTTGTAAAACAAGCTGGTCCTTAACGAATGAAGCCTACGTTTACTATATAGTTTAGTAGTCCTAGTCCTTCACGATTTCTAGTCGAAAATAAAGTTACTTTTAATCACAACAACATAAAACACAAGCACTCCTTAAATTGTACATGAAGAATCGCCCGCAACTACTCCAAATCCCTTTTCCGAGTCACAGCCCTCATACTCGAGTATATAACAAATCACTTTCAAACTCCTCGTACCAAATGTTGACAAAAAACTGCCATAAACCTCAACTTGTTCCGCCCAAAAACACCTGACAACATCGTCATAGTTAATTATTTTCCACATCCATGCAAAACAACGAAGCACACAACAATGAAACAAAACAACAAAAAAAACTCCCCGCCTTGCCAACATTCGGATGGTGTAATATTCCGCTAACCACAAAGTGTCGGCACCAAGTGCTACATCGCCCCCAGAGAATCACCATCATCATCGTCGTCGTTGGTCGTCGTCGTATATATATATAAATGAACCACCTCCGCACGTTCCTTTAGGAGATTCTTGTTATAGCGCCGCCAACATCCTTCACCATGAAACGACCGAGAGTGCAATTGTAATAATTCATGGCTTCTCTGCAAATATTTACGATGCGGAGAAGATTGAGTTCTTCTTTTATTTCTTCATAGTTTGACACCGAAAACGGAGAAAGTGCACATTGAAACAAATAAAATCGTACACGGCAAAGGACCAGAGTAAGGATTAAATTTAACAACAGAGCAGCAGTCAGTCAGTCGTTTCTATGCGCTACAGTTCATCTACTTCATACAGAACGGAGAATATTTACACACGCGGCTGCCTGTGGTGGGCAAGTCCATGCCAAGACAAACAATGAGAATGATGTTTCTAAAATTAAATTCCATTTTAAGAAAGATTCCCCAAAAAGTATTCCCAACGAAAAATTAGAAATGACTTCACGAACTGCGACAGGCGCATCCCACTGAAAAATAGCTCCACCATCCCACCCTCTCTGATGGTGAGATTTTAATTAGTCTGTGAAAAGAACTGCTCTTGTGTGGAATCCTCATTCTGTCATTCGACTTACTGTGGCAGAGAATTCGCTGCTCAACAGAGTCGTGGAATAAACATGGCACAATGCGATGAGTCGGTTCTCGTTTGCTGAGATTCGCTTAATACAGTCGGGCCGGCAAGTGCGGATTTGTTTTGTGGAAACTTTTGACAGTTGACAGTGAATGACACTTGGCTGTTAATATGCACCCAAAGACAGCCAATTTGTAGTTATTTGTTGAATAGTTACAGTGGAATGCTTATAGATAATTAAATGAACACGAAGAGTACCAAAGGTTTACGCTAGGGGCAGTCCCTGTCAGTTGCTGTCTCTAGACTTGGCGTTTGCGGAAATCTGTTGCATTGAAAATTTAAATTCTCCATTTATTAGACATTTTTGTCTTTCGCTTTACAGGTGGTGAACCTACCACTTCCCGGCTAGTTGTCAATGGAAGGCCAGCCCCACGACAATTTTCCATGAAAGCATTCAAAATTGTCCTGAAAGCTACATTAAATACCTCCGCTTAGAACGTTTACTGCCAACAAATTCTGATAGAATCTGCCACCACTCGTTTTAAGTGAAACTTCACCAGAGTCTTAAACCACCGGTGCATTCAAAAATATTTTCAGTCTCTTCCCCCTTTTGTCCTAACTTTGCTCGGGGCATTTATTCTCATAAAAGAAAAACACATCAAATATTATATCATGCTAGAACATTTACTAAAACATAAAGGGCTCTTGTCAACCACACTGTCACCTTGCAGGCAGTTGTGTGACTGCGACAAACGCAAGCAGAAGATTATCATCTTCCTTCTGAATTAATGGGCCAGTTTGTTTTGGGGGCACAATTTTCCACCTCCTACCCCTGGAAAATTTCTCTCCTCTTCAGTAATCTGAAATTTAGATGAATTCCCCCCTGATTCGATTTTTTTTTTTGAAATTCCCAACCAATTGAGCCACATAATTGGAGGCAGTTTAGTAGACAAATCGCGCACATTGTCAAAGCCCCATCGGGGCATCGGTACGTGCTCCTAGTCAAATTCCGTTCTTTTGTAATTCTCTCACGAATTTCCTCGATTTATTTTGTGTTATTAATAAATTTTCACCACTCTCTGTCGTTGCAGGTGTCTCAGCCGAGTTGTACTATGTCCGCGAGGGACAAGTCAACGATTATGCGTTGAACTTCGTCGTTCCGGTGCCGGCAAATGTTCGCGATATCGCATTCACTTGGCAAAGCTTAGCCGGACGTCCGTTGCCATACAGCATAAATGTCCAGTCATCAGATCCAGCTGTTCTGCCGCGACCAACACTGAACATATCGCAAATTGGAGAGATTCCAACAAATGTGCAGACCTTTTCGATTGGCATGAAGTGTTCTGGCATTCGGCCAGCCGAAGTGGAGGTGACGATCACCATCGAAGTGATCCTTAATCGGGCATCGAACAATATCACCGAATTGGTGTTCCGGCGAAAGAAGATCTGCATGGCAGCCGATCAGGATGATAATAATGTGGATGACCCGATGCTGCTGGAGACGGTGGTGCCGCCACCAGCCGGGTTGATCACTCTGATCGTGGGTGGGATCCTCGCTCTGATGTTGGTTGTTATACTGATTGTGATCGCGTACTGCGCTCGTGGACCGTCGAAACGACAAAATCACGGACAACCGATGAGGACTTCGAGTTTCCAGAGGCTGCAAACGAATCCGCCATGCCAGCCGTATATATCACCGGCGATCATTGCGCCGATTCATTCGACACTGCCGCGCAAGATGGAACCCCAACAGCCCGAGGAGTTGCATCGAAGGATTTCGGAATTGACTGTGGAGCGTTGTCGTGTGAGGCTGTCGAGTTTGTTGCAAGAGGGCACATTTGGGCGCGTGTACAAGGGAACGTACAATGAGAATCAGGACGTTCTGGTGAAGACTGTTGCACAGCATGCCAGCCAAATGCAGGTTTCGCTGCTCCTTCAGGAGGGAATGAGTTTGTATGGCGCATCGCACCCGGGCATTTTGTCCGTTTTGGGAGTGTCCATTGAGGATCACACTACCCCGTTTGTCCTGTACCAGGCTATGAATAATATGAGGAATTTAAAGATGTTCCTGCTGGAACCGTCATGCTCACGATCGATCACCACAATTCAGATTGTTATGATGTCGTCACAGCTGGCCGCCGCCTTGGGGCATCTGCACAGCCATGGGGTGGTGCACAAGGACATCGCCACTAGGAACTGCGTGTAAGTACATAAAATTGTTTTATGCTCTTGTCAATAAGTGTTTTGTATTACAAAACGTTTGCGCACACAATTGGTAAAGTACATATATTTCATATACATATACATTGATCTCAGTATGCACCCGGCATTTCATTTCTTGTTGTAATATCTGCTTTGCTGATCCGCACTCTTATTTTGTTTGCGCACATAAGTGTGCGGTATACTTTTCTTTACAAAAGTTAAAATTTTTCGTACTGGCCGTTTTTCCTGTGCATTAATAAAGGAATTTGTTTTCTTATTTGGTTTGCGCACATAATTGTGCGTTATATTTTTTTCGACAAAAGTAAAACTTTTGTTTACGTACATCTTTTTCTGTTCATTTGCTCTCTTATTTTGTGTGCGCATATAAGTGTGTTATACTTTTTCCGACAAAAGTTAAACCTTTCCATATGAACATCTTTATCTGTTCATTTGCTTTCTTATTTCGTCTGCGCACATAAGTGTGCGTTCTAATTTTTTTCACTTAAGTTAAACCTTTTCTTATGAACATCTTTTTCTGTTCATTTGCTTTCCTATTTTGGTTCCGCACATGTGTGTGCGTTATCTTTTCTCTTAAGCAAATTTAACTTATTTTTGATCAACAATTTTCCTTTACAATTTTTCTTTCAGTATTGATGACCAGCTGCGTGTTAAACTGTCGGACAGCTCGCTGTCTCGCGATCTCTTCCCCGCAGACTACAACTGTCTGGGCGACAGTGAAAATCGTCCCATAAAATGGATGTCCCTAGAGGCCCTGCAGAAGAAACAATTCGCCGAGGCCAGTGATTCCTGGTCATTCGGTGTCCTCATGTGGGAGCTGTGTACGTTTGCCAAACAACCTTACGCCGAAGTAGATCCCTTCGAAATGGAACACTATCTCAAGGATGGATACAGGCTGGCGCAACCCTTCAACTGTCCCGATGAATTGTAAGTCAATTTGCAAAACCCCCACATTTCCAAAAGCCGCCAACTAACCAGATTTCTTCCCAATATTCTTCTCTTCTTCTCCAAAGGTTCACAATCATGGCATATTGTTGGGCACTTTTACCCGCTGAACGACCATCCTTCGCTCAGCTACAAGTCTGTCTATCAGATTTTTATACGCAAATAACGAGATATGTTTAGACATACGCAGCGGCCGCGTTTGCAGTTCTTATAACTTACTCGCTTACATGTCTAGTTAGAAGAAAAATTATATAATCTCTAGAGGATAACACGACACACATTTATATAGAGTTAATCACAGGTGCATTTACATGATTGTAGTATATATACCTACGTACAGATATATATATTAATGAATTTATATAATTACCTTATGTATATCAGAGGATGATATAAAAGCATTTAAAGGAACACCACAACCTTACCCTATCGATGGCAAGTTTTATTGCCAGCAAATGACAATTTTTTGTATACCAAAATCCTTTTAATTCAAATACAAAATCATTGTCTGCCATTTTGAATCTTATGGTAGTTTGTACATATTTATAGAAGTATATACATGCATCCAAAATATAAATAAATATATATAGAGATATACAATATATATATAAAAATTAGATGAAGCTGGATGCCTAAGGATCCAATGGATAAGTTTAACATTTTATCTTAAGTTGTTTTTACCCAGTTTATACGATTTCTTTTTTAATAAATTATTTATTTGTTTCATATAAATTTTCCTCTAAACAGAATAACACCCTAGTTCTTAAATAAAAATAAAGATATAATTTAATTTAAGTGAAATTTTGTATATTATATTTTCCATTTTAATAATTTGTAAATTGTATGTTTTTTGTAAGCGATTTCGGGACAAAACAGTGTTCTAGTGTGTAGAAATTTAAAATGATAAATAATTTTATACGTGAAGCTAATTTTAAAAATAAAGAAAATTACGTTTTAAAATAAATTGTGTTGATTTTGTTATTTAATCGAATAGAAACATGTTGCAGAGGGTAAGCTGAGTATTTTGTCAGACAGTTGATGGTGATTTGATAAACGTGCAAACTTTTGGGAAGCTAAATATTCCGCAGAACATGATTTTTTCCAATTTAGGATATGTAGAATATTTTGGAGAAAAAACACTGGTTTGTGTATATAATCTTAAACATAAGAAACATTCGCATGTCGGTTTGTTGTAACCTTGTAAGTCCAATCTAAGGGCGCCACCACAACTTGTGACAAACACTCGCGAACGAATCTTCAAAGCCACGTAGACTTTTACCCCTGCAGTGGAACTTTTGGTTTAACCTTGGAAAAGCTCACAAAATCGTTCTACAAATATTTTTTTTTTTTTTAACTTCTGTAAGATCTCTGGCTTTGGTAAGATCCATTGGGCCTCTCAAATAATCAATTTTAACCTTCACACTAAATATTGCATGTCACATGTGCAATTTTGTATGGAGAATTTCGTTATTGTGAGTTCGAAATATTAACATCTCGGATTGACTTTATGACAATGGCCAACGTTCAGCAAGGTAAATTTTCAAATGGAAACTGGAGCAAAAAAAGTTCAATGAGTATCCAGCAGGTGCCACCACTGCAATGAGGTCCACTCCATACCGCACGCTATTCCTAACCTTCTCCCTCTACACATCTGTATAAATATGTACAATCTTCTTCTTCTGCAGTCATAATAATGAGACAGATCATTTGAAGCATCAACTACCGACATCTACCTATCACAGACTTTATCACGCCTAGACATTGAAAACCCAGCAGAAAAGAATGGAAAAGTGACCACGTGACGTACCTAACACGTCATCCATTGCATCAAACACAGACGGAACGTAGATGAACACCTGGATAGGGTCAGCGAGCTTTTTCGAATCGCTGGGCCCTAAATATATTATACACCTTCCGGACCTTAGCAGTGTCTTCCAAGTGGAGGTCTTGGTAGCGATAACAGCAGGCCGTACATATTCACTTGGTTCAATACTACCGAAGGCATCACCTTCTTTAGCCACAGCCATACCATTCCTAAACATAAAGGCAATGACAAAGCGGACTATAAAACCAGAACACCTTACACGTCTGTCTTAAATCAATCTGATCCTTCTTTGAGTATCCCTGCACAGGCTTGAAAAAAAAACACAAAAGATGTGTAGGGGAAGTACTTCCAAAATGACATACTGTTAGCCTTTTGCTTCAAAGAATATTATTTCTAAGAGTTATTGCAATTGTTATGTTTATTATTTGTTTATTGATTTATTGTGAACATTTCTAAATGTTATTTTAATTTGAACAAAAATGCAAACAAAAAAAATAAATGGTTTTCCAAATCAATGTAAAAATCCATTTTGTCCATATGATATGGACAAAATGACATATTTGATATGGATATAATGACATACAGCATATGACATATCCGATAACTCCACGTCGCTACAAATTTACAAATTATTTTTATAAATATTTTTTTACCTTCAAATTTAGTTCAAACGCATAGTTCACAAATGAATCCATCATTGGCACATCAGCACAGGATGCATGAGGCTAAAGATTACACTTTATGCAACGTAACCAAGTTTCCAGGCTTGGAGTGAGAAAAAATGTCGTTGCAATAGATGCACGGACAGTTGTCATCGCCGTCGGCAGTAAAGCCTTCATCGTCTGTCTCATCATCATTAAAATGGACCTTGGTGACCTTTCTTTTACGTTTTTCTGGGGGACTCTTGGGTGCATTTTGAATTCGCATGTAAATATATGTCGTTTTGTCCATAATTATGGTATGTCATTTTGTCCATATCGTAGTTTTGACAAAATTTTCAAAATAAAGTGTAATAAAACTCTGATTTTATTGCAGAAAATTAGCTAATTTCATAAGTTTTGTCATGAAAAAAAGTTTGAACCAAAAAAAAAATATTTGTTGCTGATAGTACATACTTTTTGCTTTTTGTCACCTACTCACGGCTATTAACTGAGCAGTCATTTTGACAGGATTTTATATATCATCGAAGTCACCTTTGAAGATAGCATCTAGTGCTGTAAGTGTATCACATTTCAAGTTAAGGCTAGTATGTCATTTTATCCATATGTGTCATTTTGGACTTACTTCCCCTACACAAGATGAGCTTTAATGGAAACTTGTATCAACCCTACAAATATGTGGACGGTCATTAAAAAATGCTAGGACCGCGACAGGAAATTTAGGTTATGACCAATCACAATCATAGTAATTAAGCAGTGATTTTAGGTAAAAGGTAAAAAAAACGTTCCGCGACATAACCTACCTACAGTCTTCTCAAAAAACATTCGCCTATTATTTTGTCTGCAGTACCACATGAGGAAAATAAGACCGACCTTACAGTTTTCTGTCACTTAAGAGAGGTCGGCGATGAGGGGGCGCTTAAGGGACCATAAAATATACTCAGCAAAGTACGCCTTTAGAATATCAGAGGCTGCCCTCTTCCTATAGACTTTCTTCTGTCAGATTCGAGAGAACAAATTTTGATATGGCTGCCAGTTTAAACAGAATTTCAATTTAATGTCAAATTCAGGGGTCAGATTCTGTAAGGCGAAACGATCAAACGAATGATTTCCCTTTTGTTACACAATCAAATTTCTTCGTGCACACGAAAATTTTTGAACGTTTCGCCTTACAGAATGATGGCCCAGGACTGCATACAAAATTTATCATCTTCGCCTCTTTCAAAGGGTAAATTATCATTACGTCACTTGGGTCACATTTTTTCAAAGTAAGGATGGGCTGAAATGGTTCCTTTGGATCTCCTTAATCAAAAAAGTGCCTTAGCCAAACTAGTTTTTGGTACTTTCTGAAGGTCTTGCTGCGGTTATGAAAAGCCTACATATACAAGGTGCTAAAACGAGCCCGTATGGCAATCAATTGTGACGGCGCCCAATTGGCCGATATCATCTTCTCCAATAAAATTGTAAAGGTTCAAAAAAACGTAATCAAAAAGCAGAATCGAAGTTTTTCATTTAGAAAAAAAATGAGAGCCAAACAACATCGGACGACTTCTTTTGGCCCACCCTGTATTAGTTGTCAGCTCATTGAACAAACGCAACAACTTTGCCCAACTAAATGGCATCCGTCTTGAGTAATATTTCAACAAAATTCCAGTTGTCCTCTTCACACTCAATTGTCATAGTCATAAACTACCCATCGTGCGCATGCGCATTTATTTTTATAGGCCAAGGCATTTAGTTCAGCTCTTCTTAATGTACCCGATAGAATGGAACCTTGTGTCGGATTTTTCTTCCAACCGTCTCAGTTCGATGGGTAAGCACAGTATGGGGCATCGATTAAAGCACATTAACAAATGACTGCTAATTGCATCTGCAGGGCGGAGCTCACTCCATCAAATACTTCCAAACAATGTCATCGGTGCGTTGGAAAAAAAATCTGCATAATGTGACGAGCGATATTATTCGAAATCAGAACAGCATACCTCGCCTAATGATATGAGTTTAGAAACTACAAAAGTTACGAGAGCACCAACCGACACACCCCCCGCTGTTAGCCCACGCTGCGACGATGACTAAAAGCAGTTTAAATATACATATCCCAGTGGATATGACTCTTATCCGAAACCAACACTAATTCATATAATCCAGCTTAAGATTAACATTAGATTAAGTGCTAACCACGCACCACTTGTCAAAATTACCATACAATCAGCATATTTAGTAACATTATCATTCTTAATTAAAAAACAACACATTTCTGTCATTAAAGGAATTAAGTTTGAAATCCATTTCTGCCGGGGACGCGGTCTAATCCCAAAGTGAAATTAAAGATTTACGATCTTACAAACGTCAGTGAGGTTCGACTTTCCCAACAGAGACACACTACCAGTAGTCGGCCGAATTCCGATATGGTGGTCCTCTTCGACCGCTGACATGCATACCAAAAACCTAACGCAATTTCCCACAGCCAAAAGAAGGAGAAGAAGAAAAACTTCCGTCAAATTGAAAACAGCACGACCGGCTATCCAAATTGAAGCCATTTGTCAATGCAAATTAAAATAACTATATTTCAGCTGACAATCGAAATAAATTATTTATTCGTGGGTAGGAGCCTACCCATTCCCGGCAAGCACACACTATCACACAACAGCCAAATTAAGAGACTTTTAATGAGGCACAGGAACATGGTCTCGCTGATGAGAACAGCGTACCCCACTCCGCTGATGACATTTCCATAAACACGCTCTCCAATGAAGAGAATAAATGAACCACTTACGACTTACACTTACTGCAGGCAAAGCAAGAACGAGACTTTAGCTTGTATCTGAAGTTGTATCAGCGAGTTACAATCTCATTTAGGAACTCTAAAAGTGAATAAAACGAGCGAAATGAATAAAAATGTACTTTCAATGGGGGTCCATTGGGAGTTGATGTAACCCGCCCGACCCGGTCTGTGTGTGTGGTTAGTTTGCATTTTTAATTACGAGGATTTTCACACCTTCTTGTCGGCGAAGAGATGAAAACTTCCCTCATCAAAGGAAGTCTTCTACTCGTCTCGTGTGGCTCAGGAGTTAGAACTCAGAAGCCGGCAGTCGGTTAGGTGAAATTTTATGCATATATTCATACAGTGCACCGCTTGTGGCGGTTTAGATAAGAAAATTGTTGGCTTCCTAACAGGGGCGGGCGCATAGATAATGAGATACATTATAACACACCTGTAATCTGGGTTGGGTTTTATGGAAGCGACAAAATAACTCAAATCGTGGAAGCCATTTCTTTCTTGTTCGCTTCCATTAGGCAAGTTAGGAGCTCCTAGGTGGTTGTATATAGTTGCACGACAAATAAGCCGTATTTGCAGGAAGTATTACACCGCACTTATGTGCTAATGACCTTAATGCAGAATATGAATACGCATTTGCATAAGAGAGAGCAGGGGTGTAGAGGTTAAAAGTTAAAACAATGCCATGAAAGAAAGGTGCATAAGGGATATAGGTATGGGAGTGCTACTCTGTAACTGTTGAGGTACATTCAGCGTTCTTGCACATTTAAATGTTAAAAATAGTACATGCGGAAATGCGCCTCTCATTTGTTTGACATTAATCGGTAGGGGAGAGCGGGGCTAGAAGTAACACTTTCGCCTAAATTTGATGATTCAACGATTGTACAAATTTAAACTTATTTCAAACAGCAATATTTGAGCTGCAAAATTCACAAGAAAAGTAAATAAAGTCGGCTCAGAAGATTCAAAATATCAACTTTTCGGGATTGTTGGGATAACATCGGTCCTTCATGGTTGCCCACAAAAAAAAGCCAAAGGGTTGCAATTGCAGCTCCGAGGCGGCCAATTGACATCGCCAAGACGGCTGATAATACGATTTGGGAAATTTGTGCTCAAAAGATCGATTGTGGCATGGGCTCTGTGGCATGGCGCACGATCCTGCATGAACCGAAGGTCGCCAAATCCATGTCTTCAGTTTTGGTAAAATAAAAAGTCGGTTAACATGGCTCTGTAACGCCCACCGTTGACCGAAACGTTGTTCCCAACCATACTTCCGAAGAAAACTAGTCCAATGATGCAACCACTCAAATCGTTATCCAATTCAAACTGTCTAAGGCCCAAACTGCCAAAGCGATGACGGAGCGGATGGTCGTGCGCCTTCAATTGCTGCGTCAATTGTACAAAACTTGAGTAGACACGTCGTTTGCCTTGGAGAAGACCAACAATAGTCTCTATCACACGACTCTTAGTTTTAGGGGGACCCCTTACATTTAGCTTAGCTCTGTTACTTTTAGCCCCGTCTTTCCCTACGACAAAAAAAACAGTTCCCTATAAATATTGTGATTCGACTTTGTTTAATAAAATCACATTAAAAAAATTAGATTGGCCATTCGTACATTGTTTGTTCTAAACGAATGAAAATATTGGGCGCACCTACCCATTGGACGTTATATTTCATCATCTTGTGTTACGTCCACCTTTTTCGCTTTCCCTCCTAAAACCACCTGAATTACTCGATCACCCACTTCTCATCAGGCGCTCTAAAATCGTTTAAAGAAATACCAAAGATGTGAAGGTCGACAGTCTGCCGGCAGGACTACCCGAGTACTATCATAAAACGTATAATATACCAGAAGAACTGAGTGACAGCCAGTCATACCGACTGGCAACCCACTGCAGCGCTTTCCATGCGGATATCTACCAGCAATGGAAAGTAACCTCTGCGTGGACAGCCACGCAGCACTTAAAGCGATCACCTCAAGTCTGGTAAACTCAAAATCAGTGAGTTAGTGAGTTTTCGACAAACCATCACTTAATACTGGACATGATGGAGTGGAAGAAACGAAGAAGCGGATAAGCTGAATAGATGCAGCTGACAGACAAGTACTGCCTGCTATCAACGCAGCTAAAAGCGCCATTGATAACGCCACATTCAATTTAGCAAGGAAAGAATAGAGCAACACTTACAATTGCATCATAGCTCGTCCCAAAATTGACATAAAAAGGTCAAAGATCCTAACATCTCCGACAACCGGACACTGCATCATTGAAAACTTGGCCAAAAGGATGAGCATTTTTTACAATTGACTTCTGCAGGAGTTTGTAGAGACGAAGAGGAAATAGAATCTGTGAAACATAAACCTGTGTCAGTGCTTAACCCTCTAAGAACGCCGCTAATCTTGTTTCGGAGCACAGTTTTTGGAAGATCTAGGACCGATATTTCTAAGATCTTAGAAAATTCATCAACAGATCCGAATGCTTTTGTAAGTTGTATGTCCTGCGATGTACTACATAGGAGTAATCACAATGGGCCTCACTGGCTTCTCTGTGAAAATTTCATAAAAAGCAAACTGTCCCTCTAACCTAACCTAACTAATGACAAAAGTGCTTAATAAATTCAAAAGTGCTACCATTCTACACATCAGAACAACTCATAACCAAATGACGAAGCATCGTGCGACCCAGTCTTGCAGCTTATTTAATTTTGTTCTCTCTACGACCCACACGCAAAATAGTTGGTCCACCCACTTTTGCACTTGGAAGCTTCTATGTTATTAGTTTGTCATATATACGCATTTATTTTTTTACAAAAACAACAAAAAACATATTATAGACAATATGCTTTTTTAATTGAATTAATGACAAAAATAAGAAAAATTACAACGAGTACCGTTAAAACTGTATGCTTTCTCATTTGTTAATGAGTGCAAAATAGTTGGTCTACGTCATTTGTGATGCAAAAGAGTTGGTCTACTCCACATAATCGTATGATTAAGTTAACCGTTAGCAAAAATTAAGCAAAAACAAACGTACTCTTGCTTTGTCAGCTTATAAGTGTACTTGTGCAATTAGTTCTAATTCAGTTGTTGGTTGATCATGGCGCGTGGTGTTCCCCTATCTAAAGATCTCAGAGAATCGATTGTAAAAGCATTTGAAAATGGTTTTTCAAGCTACAAAATTGCCAAAAATTTTAATCTCCCTCGTTCATCGGTACAAAATATCATTTCGCTCTTCAATAAGATGGGTAACATTAAAACCCGGAAGAAAACTGGGCGGCCGCCAACAGCAACAGCCCGCGATTGTAGGGTATTAAAAAAAAAATTAAGGAAAATCGTCGTCAAACTGCTTCTGGGGTAACTGTAGAGTGGAAAAGCCGCATCAAAAAAGAAATGTCTGTCGACACTTGTAAACGCAACATGAACAAAATGGGTTATAAATTTTACAAGGTTTGTTTAAACATCTTTTGTTAATTTTGTATTGTGGTTTTTTTCAACCCATTCTAATAGGCCAATGAAAAGCCCCTTCTTACACCAAGGCAAAAGAAAAGGCGACTTGAATGGGCTAAAGAGCACAAGGATTGGACCTTACAGCAGTGGCGGGAAGTAATTTGGAGCGATGAATCAAGATTTGAGGTTTGTGTTGGCGATGAGCGAAAGCGTGTACTTCGCACCTCCAAAGAAGCGTTCTGTCTGAAACGAACAATCAAGTTTCCAGCATCACAAATGATATGGGGGTGCATGTCTGGGCGTGGTGTTGGTAGTTTATGTTTTGTTGACGGCCTTGTAAATTCAGTAAAGTATCGCGACATCTTGCAAGAGCATCTGCTTCCATCAATAACACAGCTTCAGTCAACCGAGGGGCTTACGTATTTCAGCAAGACGGTGCATCTTGTCATACGGCAAAGTCAACTCTAGCCTGGTTATCTACTGAAGCCATTCCATTAATGGAATGGCCATCCAGTAGCCCTGATCTTTCGCCCATCGAAACTCTATGTCACAAAATAAAGCAAAAGTTAAGACAGCAACCAGCAAGGACTCGCAAAGATCTACGACAAACAATTAATGATATTTGGCAATCGTTTACAACCGATGATTGCCAAAAACTCGTGGATACAATGCCACAGCGAATTCAAGCAGTCATATCCAAGAAAGGTGATGTGACGCAGTGGTAAAAAGTAATTTTTAAATCTTAGACCAACTTTTTTGCGCTCAAACGAAAGATGACCAAATATTTTATTCAGTAATAACTTCAAATGCTTACAACTTGTTCATTAAACTTTCTTTTTAATTGTAGCAGAAATATAAATACATATTTATTTTCATTAACAAAACTTTTTATTTGAAGAAACAAAACAAGTTTGCATTTCTCAACAGAATTTATTCGTAATCAAATAGCATAGACCAACTATTTTGCGTTTGGGCTCGTATAAAATCAAATGTGTCTTAAGCGGCCCATACACGTGACACCCAGTTTCAAATGTGACGCGCTGTTCGTTAAAGGCGGTTTCAATGTGAACGTACGCACAACGCATGAATAGATCGCAACGCGTTAAAGTGAGCTTTTGTAGGTATACCGATTTGATAGTTGTGCGACGAAAACGCCTGTGCATGTCAAACCTAAATCGTTACTCGAAGCATCTCCTTGATTTGTGTTTTCATTATTTAGTGATTTAAATTACGAAGAGAGATCTAGACGATCATATAAATGTAAATGATATATTTGTGCCCTTTCCGGTTGTCCTTCCCTTATTCGAACAACTTCTATTTTGTGTATTTTTAATTTTTAAAATGTAATATGAGCCGCTTAATAAATTACGATCTCCTCCACGTAATTTTTAATGCCATGTCGCTTATCGCTTTTTCTTCTTCTCGAATGCTTGTAGTTCAATCAGTGCAAACTCTGGCATATATGTACATGAAGAAGATGTTCGATAAATTGCGAATCACTTTCATCGCTAGATAGATGAATCAACTAATTTTGTTTGCAACTCAGAAAATTCTTCTTCGCACAACTTTTTTGAGTTTTTGAATTATATATCTGTCATTTTTATAAGATTACTACAAAAGCGTTCCCTAAGTTTTTCGTAAGTGCTTCTCTCTTTAAGTGAATGTATCCCCACCACTGCGATTTTGACAGTCTTTTTCATTTTTACTACAAAAGTAAAGGAACAGACATTTGAATTTCCCCTCAAAATCGTCGCTTGCTTTGAGAATTTCACAAACGCTTTCCGTTACAAAGTTTCGGTACATTGAGGTTGAGCAACTAAATTTAAACTTTGGACTTTCAATTTAAAATTGTGTAGCAGTTTGAACGAAACATCCAAAGAATTCAAAAATTCAAAATTGTAAATAATTTTTTTTTGTATTATAAGTGACACTACCCGTTTTTCTTACCAGTCTATTTTTTTGAAAGTCCGGTTCTCCACACAAATTTCTATCCCCAATCTCATCCCCTAAATGTTGAGCACAAAGTAACGCCGTGCATGCGTTTTGTAAATATTTCAACTAAATCTCTTGCTATATCTTAACAAAAAGAACGTGAAAAGATTGACCCCAAAAGTCATCTTATGTTTCCATCATTTATGGGGTGAGGTTCCTGAAATGCCTCTCTAAAAAATAATAAAACCATCTGTGGTCCTCACGGCTTTATCCAGGTTCTTACCAACTGCAGTGATCAAAGCTGAAAATTTTGACTTCTTATCGACCTCCGTTCCAAAAAGAAAACAAAACGCCATTTTTATTTTGTATAAATTTATATTTCATAATTTTTATTCAATAAAATTATAAGTTACTCCTCGGTATCTAACATAGTTCGTTTTTAAATCGTTATAATATGCGCAAAAGAAATAAAAAATACAAAATTTAAAATACAACTTAGAGTGACATAACTTAGTGAACTTAAATGCTACTACACCTGAGTAAGGAACGGAAACCTAACTTGTTTTTTGTTTTTATTTAGTTCCACCACATAAGAGTACGTTTATTACTAAATTTTTTATAGCGGTATGGTACATAAAAACCACTTGTGCGGTTGTGACATAAGCCATAGTGTCCACACAGAGTTGCACTAATGATACGTATTTGGTGTCTTTTTATTTTTACTTTAATTTTTGTCATTTTTGTTTGCATTTAATAATCTTTTTTTTTGTCTACAGAAAAACACTCTACACTAGAAATAAAATGTTCGGTTCTTATTTTATTTAAATATATACCTACCTAATATGCGTAGGTTTTTGTTTTTTTTTTGTTTATTTCTTATTTACATTAAATATTTACGGCGGCGACACAAACTCAATACACTCAATCAATTCGGAACTTAAGGTTTCATGAAAAGCTTATAATTTATTTTATTTAGTAATAGTACTTATTCCTTGTCAAAGTCATAGTATGAAGTTTTATTTGGGATTTTCTTTATTTTTAAGTTTAGTTTTATGTTAAGGAGAAAATATTTATATTTTTTTGTTATTTACTATCGCAATGCGCGGAAGCATCAATTTGCACGCGATATTTGGTTTAATCCTTTTAAATATAGTTTGTATGCAAGACGTCGTGAGTGCTGTTCTAGGGGACAGCAGTAGGACTTAGACATAACGCGTGATTTGGGTATGGAAATCGGAGAGGCAAAGCTGCAATTGAACGAACGAGGGGCGTTCAGTAGTTGGCTGCGCCCAACAGTAGGCCATAATGGTAAACCTGAAAAAAGATGGAAAGTGGGGATTTTTATAGCAAATAGAAAGAGAAAATAAATGTAGTCCTTTAAAAGAAATACTGGAAGGAGTTTGGGTTTTAAATTGCGTCTGGTCAAACCAGGAACCTGCAGATAAAAAGCGTGCCCGACGACTGAAGTGAAAATTTAATAAGGTTCAAAAATACGGTGACCAGTCGTCCTCTTTTTGGCTACTGTGCCCTCTCTAATTTTTTACTAAAAGAAAACAATATATTGTCTTCTTTTTATTTAACTTACCTGAAAATGTCCTCTTTTTTTCCTAAAGACTGTTTTTCTACCTTAAGAAATGTGCAAGATTGCGAAAAGGTAACTTCTCAATTCCTACAAAGCTGGAGAATCTTGATTTTTTGATGTATTGATTTCAAAGACCAAAGGCGGTAGTTAAATTATGCCTTAACCATTTCTGAAGGTATTTTTACTTAAAAAAAGTCTCCTCTGCTATATGATTGAAAAAATGGTCCCCACAATTATACAGGACCCTGCTTTAAAACGAATGCGAGGGTCCTACAACTTTTGCGAGTCCAAATTAGGAAGCTTTTTCAGGAGAGTTACACTCTCAGATGTTTGCCAGACGTTCACAAAAAGGAGCATATTCGAAAAAATCTTTGAGGCGTGTTTTGTGTTTTCTGGGAGTTGAACGTGATATCTCCCGCACAGAAACGTCCGTATACTGCAAAGAACTGAAGGCAACTCTCAAGGAGCTAAAAATAACACTCGACCGAAAGTACAATAGCTGTCATTGGAAAAAGAGATGTATGCCCACATCAGCTTCCATCGACACAATTTTGCCGTGTATCGGGGACTCAATGTATCCCCTTTGGGACCCATTTCAAGGTGATAAAGCCTTTTGATTTATCAAGGCTTAAAATCACCGTGGACACAGCTCAGTCTTCTGTTAAAAACTGTGTCCCTCTTAATTCAACTACAATTGGTTGGTGTACCAACTAAACTTAAAGCTCTTCTGCAAATCACTTAAAAAAAATAAACACAAGCACAAGTTTTCTAATTTGCTAATCCAATTGAAAGAAAAGAAAAATGGCTACAGTCCTAAGCCGAATAAACCCTTTTGTATCAACTCCCTAATTGCACTTCTACATCAGCAAATGCACTCTCGCTAAAAGTGCTTAAAAGTTTAAAATCATCAATTGGTACTTACAATTCATCTGGGCAATTAAATGGCTGCGCCAATCGGTAGCCATCCTTCAGATAGTGTTCCATTTCGAAGGGATCCACCTCGGCGTAGGGTTGCTTTGCGAACGTACACATCTCCCACATGAGCACACCGAACGACCAGACATCACTTGCTTCCGAGTATTGTTTCTTCGCCAGAGCCTCGGGCGACATCCATTTAACGGGACGATTTTCGCTATCGCCCAGACAGTGATAGTCACCGGGGAAGAGGTCGCGTGTCAATGAACTGTCTGCCAGCTTGACCCGCAGCTGGTCATCAATTCTGTGAAAGAGATTGCAAAATTGCGGTTAGGGATTAGAAAAACCATGGAAAGGTGTCGCCGCACCGTCTCCATCTATTGCGCAAAACAACTAATCATTTTGAAACTCGCTTCTCTCTCTCACTCTATCTGTCTGTCTATACTTACACACAGTTGCGGGCAGCGATGTCCTTGTGTATCACTCCGTGCGTATGCAGATGGCCCATGGCGCTGGCCAGCTCCGATGACATGAGCACCGTTTGAATGGTGGTAATCGTACGCGAATATATCGGCTCCTGCAGGAACAGCTTCAGATTTCGTGTGTTATTCGCAGCCGGATATAGGACAAATGGCGTCGAGTAATCCTCAATAGACACCCCCAGCACCGTCAGCAGGCCGGGATGAGAGGCTCCGTACAGCATCAACCCCTCTTGAAGCAATAGAGACACTTGGATCTGGCTGGCATGCTGGGCAACCGTCTTCACCAGAACATCCTGACACTCGTTGTAGGTGCCCTTGTATACGCGGCCGTAGGCGCCCTCCAACAGTAGGCTGGACAAACGCACCCGACACTTTTGCACGGTGAGTTCGGTGAGGCGACGATTGAACTCCTCCGGCTCTTGTTCGTACTCCCGGAAGGGTCGTGTCAATGTCGCATATGTCGGTGTTATCGTCGACGGACACACATAAATCGAATTGTGCGCCGTCGAGGATATCGTTGGCAGCCGCTGAAAGCTCGAGGTTTTAATCAAATGCACGCCATGATGATTCTGCCGTTTGGTCGGTCCTTTGGCGCAGTACGCGATGAGTATGAGTGTGGCCACTAGGACAAGAGCCAAAATACCACCGATTATCAGCGTAATCAAGCCGTTGTGGGGTGGCGGTGCTATTGTCTCCTTCAGCAGTGGATCTTCGGACGACGTAGAGTATGTAGTGCCACCGCTGGCGATGCCACCGCTGTCGCCGGGTGCCGCATCATTGTCGTCGTCTTGATTGCCCGCCATACAGATTTTCTTCCGGCGGAAAACCAATTCGGTGACGTTGTTCGTCGCCCGGTCCAAAATGATTTCGATGGCGATAGTGACTTCGACTTCGGCTTCACGGATGCCCGAGCATTTCATGCCGATGGCGTAGGTGAGGGGTTCAACTGGAATCTCGCCAATGCGAGAGATGTTAAGGGTGGGCCGGGGCAGTACAGCCGGTTCCGAGGTGACTACATTGATGCTGTAGGGCAGTGGATGGCCGGCCAGGCTCTGCCATGTGAAGGAGATTTCTTTGACATTCGCCGGTACGGGAACAGCGAAATTGAGGGCATAATCGTTTATTTGACCATCACGGACGTAGTAGAGTTCGGCGGAAACACCTGCAATTGAGAGAGCGAACAAACAAAATTTAAGGTTAGCAAGTGTGTTTGTCTGTGGATTACTGGTTGAGCTAAATGTGGGGAGTCAATTGAATGGTGTGTGTACCGATTGGTTAATGGCGGGTTAAATTGGTTTGCATTGGCCGCAGTGTGTTTGCCTGTTTACTGAAGGACTGTACTTTAACTGAGTACAGAATGTTGTGGTAATGGATACTGGTTGTGGAAGATTTTTGACGTATTTAAAGAGGTAGGTACTTCTGATTGTAAACAATGGCCTTAGTGTTTCCTATGGATTCACTACATTGCGCACAAGGTATAGGATTTCAGTTAAGGTTACGACTGCTAATGTGCGCATAAATACGATTCGAAACAGCTATCATTTAGATATCAATCGCACATGTGCGCTATACTTTATGTATGTGCGGAATGCTATATCTGGATGATCGGTTATATAATGGAATCTTCAGCTTAGATTTCTGTTGTAATTCTAAATGAATTGACTATGGCAACAACTATTATTCAGATTTTGAATCGGTGTGCGCTTAGCGTTAGCCGATGTGCTTTTAGCCCAAATTATGTGAAGGTCGGTTTTAACTCGTTGGCTGTTCAGATACAACGACCTTTGTGGTTGATGTACATATTACGAACAGAATTAGAGTTCAGAAAAAATACTAAAGTTGTATGTAGATTGCTACATAAAATGTTAGAGGTTGCTTTTGAAATAATAAACGTAGGCTTTGCTGCTCAACACAAATGTTATTTCTAGTCGCCTGGGTTGGAAAACAAGAAAGCAGCTTCTGCATCGATGCAGCAAGATGCCAGTTATACGCAGAGCGGATTCTTATTCCGTGTGGGATAGGCACAGCCCATGTGCGCTTTGCCTCCATTTGTGTGCGTTTTTGTTTATTTTATGTGCGCTTTGTGCTAAATAACATATATCTTCCTACAATTGATTGCCAGAACATTTTCCAGCTTATAAACGTTGCGAAACCTTTTGTGAAAATTAGCTCAGTAAGTTTAAAGAACGGGTAGTTGTGCTTTAATTTAAATTAAATGGCTTATCTTTGACACCTTTAATATCTTTTTAAACGTGTTGAAGCTTGAAGGTGGCAAATTCTTATTTGTTATTTGGCAAGCAAAGTTGAAGATGTTGTACATATAGCTTGCCAGTTAAGGACAATGCTGGGTTTTTCGACGCTGGCTGGTCACATAATGCTCGACTAGCAGATGGTGTAGGATGCTCTCTATAAGGGTTTACCCGTCCCCTCTGGATGATAAATACCGGAATTGATTCATTCAGGGCACAAATACCAATCACCAACATCTTGCCTTAAAGAGGACATACTACAATCTTATCAAATACAATTTCCACATCCTCTGTGGCTCCCGACAAAGTGCCATCAATCTATTCACGTTTTTCTCAATCATCTGCTTCGCGACTCCTACCCAAATCTGAATTGATTAATATTTAAATAGCTCACAGACGAAAATTTCATCACAAAGCATCTGATCAGCATCCAACAATCGCCTCTCTAACAAGCTAACATGGATAAAAAGAAAACTGACTTCCTTCCTGCTGCTGCATCATCTGCAGCCAATAATATCCTTGGAGAATTATATAATTCGCCGTCTTTCAGCCGCCAAGTGAATAGAAGTCTTTAAATGGCTGCAAATCATTCCACTTGATTCAGTTCTTCCATTGTGCATGAAGTTTCTGGTTCGTCCTTTTTTTCGCGTCCTTCTTTCCTTCATTTCAAGTGGCAAAAGGTACAAGATGGAATACAGACTGCAAAATACGCGAATCTTAACAATCTTAAGTGCTGTAGACGTAGAGCTCTTGTAAAATTAAAAATAGAACACCAAAAGGACTCCTGCCAATGGGGAAAACAACAAGAATTGAATATTCATCATTTCGTCAAACATCGTCAGCTCCCGCTCAAAGGCCCAAACACAAATTGAGATTTTTCCACAAAAATTTTCTTACACCCAAAGTGGTTTTCATCGCAACCGAAGTGAAAAAGGACCAACCATGATGTAGGACTATAGCCAGTCGGTTTATGTATGGTGGTGGTATTTGCGGTGGCAAATTTTAAATGAGATTTCGAATTAATTTTCCTTCTGTTTGCTATGAAATTAAGGATCCTCCCCTTTGCTTTGTTTTATGAAGAAATAGCGCGACGGATACATCAGGGAAATGACAACAGAACGACAGAAAAACGATTCGCAAAGGATGCGTGCTCTAGATTTGTGTTTGTGCTATAGGTGCTGTTTGTCTAATTCTTCATTTTATTTGTGGGCACACAGGCAAATAGCAGATACCCTATTTGTTGCGACAACAAGGCGACCCAACACAAAGTTACGGAAGGATACCTGAATTTAAATTGAGCGCAAATACAGACGGCATACAATAAGAGATTATAAAATGGACCACAGAAAGAAAAGGAAGACTATTATGATTAAGTAAACAGAAAGAATAGTTGATGTTCGTGAGCGGCGTTTTCAATTATACACAGTATAGGCCCGGACGAGGCAGCGGCCTATAGTTAGGTAGCTTTTGTGGACGTCCGATTAAATCCAAACACTTTTCGTGTCGAGTACTCATGATTGTGTGTGCCTTTCATTTTGCCGGAGATGGCTGGCAAATTGTACAGCTGCCAATGAGAAATTCAGAAAAAAATCCTAAGCCGTCGTGAACTAATTTGCTAAGTTGGGGATGTCTCGTCGACTGATCGTGCCTTTATATTTTTGGGCTTTCTTCTAGGACCGCATTTTTGGGTAAATGTGAAAAAATGGGATAAAACTAATGTTGGTAGACGCGTTCAGGTCGATAATGAAGTGCTACACCCTACACCTCAACACCATCGTGGACATAAGTGAATCTAAGTGAAGCTGAGTATCAATTAGTAGAACAATAAAAAGAGATCAAAATTGACATCTGACTGGCCAGTATTTTTTCTTAATTAAAAAAAAAAAAACTCAACTCAAACTAGAAGGCGATTTAAAGTGGACTGCCCCCTTTCCAATATCAAAATGCGCTTAGGGAAAGATGTGAACGGAAAGTCAACTTTGGATAGCTTTTTATGGAGGTTTATCGGCTTGAGAAACCTAGTAGGATGATGCATGTACGACCTTTCTGAAGATGCGGGCTGAAGGGAAGATATCAGAGAACTGTTGCGAACATTTAAATAGCAAGCAGGCTGCTAAAAGCTGGATGGCATACTTACTAAGTAACTGAAAGGAGATTTCGACAAGTGGTCTGTCCGGGAATATAGACTTTGTGTTTGAAAGTAGTCAGCTGAGTGAGAATTATGAATCATATTGAAGCCCCAGCTTCGCACCAAAAGTAGACCCGGCAAGCTTTATAAAGCTTGAAGGAAGTATTTTAAAAATACCAACCGCATACCATGCATACAAATTTTTTATACGTTAAAAAAAAAAATTTCCCTAGCGCAGAGGTGCGTATAGTTAAGGCTTTGGAATAAACACTGTCAAGGACGGCCAATCTTGCATAAATTTTTTTTAAATATGCTTTTCACAATTTTTGCAGTAAAAAGTTTAGAAAACCAACCTAAAGCGTTCGAACGTGTTTCTTTGAACCGTTGTTTAAAATGTCTCTTGGTAACGAGCTTGTACATTTGAACGGCAGCTTGAGTTGTTTTCAAAAGCGGTTTGATTTCTTGATTAAAAGCAAAATATTGCTTAGGTTGAATAGGCTTCACAATTGGCCTCTACTGAGTATACTTATGTGTGAAATCTTCCCAACTATATAAGCAGTCGACCGAAAAATCTCGAAAAGTCATAGTGAATGATTTTTTTCAGAGGTCTGTTTTCCGAATTTGTAAAACTTTTTTCAAGCGAAAACCGCTGACAACAGATGTTTCATTATTCTATTTTGCCATTTCGCTGTCAATAGAAAAGACGACCGAGCTTCAACATGGGTAGGGTACAGGGATCCCAGATTAAAAAAAAATCCCCCTTTTTAACACCAAAACAATACTTCTTCCCCCTTTTCAAAAATAAAAATCCCTTTTTCCCCCAAAAACAAATAAACGCTTACTTAAGTCTTATTTTAACATTTTATGTTTTATTTAAAATATGTAAAAATTCAGCAAACAAAAAAAAATAATAGGAACGCATTAATTTCAGTCAGTATTATGAAATATGAAATTATTATATTAAGTTATTATTATAATTATGAAATACTAATAAAAACAAAAGATATCGATATGACATATGAAACGCCAAACGCCAAATAATGAATGTATTCAACATAAAACTAAGTTGTAAGTGAGACGTTACGTTTTTAAAATAGTGTAGTCTTTCGAAGACTTTATTTAAATAAAATTTTAAATGTTTTTTTTTTTTTTTTAAGATTGTTTTCGCCCAAAAAATCTCTTACCCCTTTTCCCCTTTTGTTACAAAAAATCTACAAATTTTCCGACTTCTCCCTCAATCTGGGATCACTGGTAGGGTATAAAACGAAACTCATGATATGCGGATCCACAGCTAGTTGAAAGTTAGCCGAAAAATTTAACTTAGATAATAATACTCAGCAGGTGGGGTTATATATTTTCATAATCGTACTTAAAATAAATGATATGATATAATTTTTTAAGGCCCATTATCATGTCTAAGTATAGGTGAAAACGGGGGTTAAGTTTGTAAAATTAAAAAATTCAAGGGTTCCCTTTGAAATTAAGAGTCGCATGAAAGAGAAAGATGTCGGTCTTCCTTAAGGCAAAGGACGTGAATAATTAAGTTTTGTATTAATCGTCAGTTGAAGCCGTGCTGTGTGAGGTTCAGAAATTTGGATGGTTTTTAACTTTATGTTTGGTTTGTATTTTTGGTATTGCTTTAAACATGCAACAAATACAGTGTCGGTTGTTTTTTGTAGCTATGCGTTTATCTTTTGGTTAAATTTGTTTATAATAAAGCTTTGTGCTAATACCGGTTTTTTTTTAGTGTTCTTTGCTTAAAAATTGAATGGAGGGGACTAGTTGTAACATGGAGTATATTATGCATCATTTGTCCCAGAGTATGAAAGGCCTTAGTTTCGAGAGAATAGTTTCGGTCATGGCTAGTAAATCAGCTATTTTAACCTATACTTCAGACAAACGAGCTTTTCTTGAGAAACAAAATAAAAGCATTACCAGAAAGGTTGCCAAGACTAAATTAAAAAGCAGGTGTAGAAATACTAATGTTGTTCTCTTTATAAGCATTTTTTAATAAATTTTATAATTTTTTTTTATAATTGTTACAAGTAACCCCCGGTTATGTTACAACTCAAACCGTAATAGAGGCAAAATAGCGCCTTTTTTGAAACAGTCAATATTTTGACATATTTTGAACAGACTTCTGGACATTTTGGTAAATTTGAATTAATATTGTTGTTTGCTTTAAAACATCTAATTTAGTCAAAAGTGTTACTTCTAGCCCGACTCTCCCCTATTTCATTTTGAAATTGTTTCCCCTTAAAAATTCACCATAAAACGTTTGTCCCTACTTCCACAGACTTAACTGCCGATTCTAACATAGCTTAGGCAAACGTATTCTTAAGTTTCGATGTCGTTGGTGCGACTTTAGGTAATTTTGAGACCTCTTTATTTGCAACAGCCAAAGTGTAAGTGCTGTGAGACTGAGAATCTGTATTTAAAAGACTTTTTAATTGCAAAGTAAGTAAGTCTTCTCTCCACACGTCCACTTCAATTTAAAATGGGCGCCTGAATTTGAAAAAAAATGTCTACAACTATCAAAAGGCTAACCTATTGAGAAAGTTTCTTAAAACTGCACAGATTTGTGCAAACTATTACAAACGCCCATGTTTTTCATTCTCTTACTTTCTACGTAAAACTTTGGCCTGCAGCCTCTTTAAAAGCTTCTAAATCGTGGAAGATTTGCACTCTAATCGCTAAAAAAAACCGCCTTTTCCTTGGAGTAAACACAGCAAAAATAGATTCTTTTCACGTTCAAAACTATGCTGCTCCATCTATTATGCAAACATGTTGACAAACATAGCTCATCCATCTGCGCGCACCGAAATCCCAAAAATTCAAAGCGAAATAAATGAATTTTTAAAAGCAAATGTGTTCAGTTTGTCAGGTTTTCCAGTTCAAGTACACCTCCATCCCCTTGGAAAAAAAAAACTCTAAGCAATCT
This sequence comes from Cheilosia impressa, assembly GCA_948293265.1. Lineage (NCBI taxonomy): Eukaryota > Metazoa > Arthropoda > Insecta > Diptera > Syrphidae > Cheilosia > Cheilosia impressa. The sequence goes on along the minus strand of OX411884.1, from coordinate 29,170,437 downwards.
GTTTACGCAGCATTTGTTGTCCAACACTCTTACACAACAAAACACTTGCCGCCTCTTTTGTTACGCAAGGCTTTGCTGTAATAAACAAAAAAACAGAACAGAAAAAAAGTAGAATTCCTTGTCGACAACAAAGAGGGCGAAAGCAAACAGAAAACATTTGCTCAATGCTTAAGTGCTCCCTTGTGATGTCACAAGGCGAATACCGCCGACACTCCATATACCCACAGCATCATCCTCAATTCACCTGCCAAACTCCACAGCTCCAGTTATCATAGGTCGGCGGAGGTGAACCCCCGCCCATACCGTCGTACTGCTATGTCAATAAGCAAATAACGCTGCGGCAATTCCCTATTTTTATTTCTTCTCCTGAAGAACCACCACCCCCTCCCTCTACCGAATACCATATCTCCTGTGATACCAAATCATCTGGCCAAATAACTTCCGTACAAGGAAGTAAAAGTCAAAAGTGTTTGGCACAAGCCATATATACATATATAGTCTCCTGAAGTGGTGCTACACGCTGCTGGTATGTAAATTCGTGTACGGGTGGCGCATGTGAATATATGTATTTTCTTTACGGGCAATTGCTCCCGCTGGCACTGGCACTCGTCTTCTTCTTTCACTCTGTTGCTTCAATCAGAGAGCAAATAATGCCGAGCATAGGTAAGGTACATTGTGTGTCGTCGTTGTCGTCGTCGTCGTTTTCAAATATTGACTTTCTGGTAAATCTCTCTCTCTCGCAGTCAAGAACTGTTTAGCTTGGCGGTTACGATAGGACGAGGGGACTTCCTCTTTCCTGGTGGCATATGAGGTGACTTTTGATCAAAGTCGATCAAATAAAACAAATTTCGAAATAAAAAGGGCGGTCCCTTTTAGCCGCACGAAATGTCAAGAAAAATGGGCTTCTGTCTGTGAGTGCGGGAACTATGGAACCGCTGCGGGACATCAATTGTGTTTGCATATACATATGGCAGGCACACACGCACAGACTTCAACCACTCATGGAAAAGACGAAGAAGAATTTCTAACTACGTCTGCTCGTATTTACCCTTTCGTCTGGCATTCTAATGAGGTGAAAGGTGACAATTGTAGTGGCACTGCGAGACGGAGAAACTTTAAAATTTAAGAGTAAGGTATACTCAAAAGTCCATTGATTTTTTAGGACACCTTTTGCATTGCCATCGAGAGTACAGATGAGTATGGGATGCTCACTTGATGTTTGACGTGACGTCCCCCTTTTTCAGTTTGAATAACCTCGACCAGATCAAACATGGTTTAAACAAAAATCCCCGAAACTGCCCCCATCCAGGACACTTTCAATCAACTACAGCCCCCTAACAAAGAAAAGAGAATCAACATCCCAACTTAATGTTCACTCAATCAAGGGACTTTCGCAAAATCAATGAACATCGTCATCCGAAAGGCAATAAATAAATCTGACAAAATGTTTGCCAAAGAAGGGCAATCTCTCAAAAACTCCCCACACTGCCACTGATCCACTTAATGTAATTTATCAAAATGCCCATCATTACGGCAGAACAACAACATCCAGGACCATGTAGGTACACAGCGCTACCGCTGTCAAATGAAAAAAATCCCATTTCTATCCGCAATTACTGCAAGATACATATGTGGTATAGGATCCTGTCTCCTGTGTCCTGTGTCAGGGTTTCCTTAGCCCACACGCACGCACTCTCTCTCTCTCACTCTCTGGAGAGAAACCTTTTCCAATGCAGTCTCGGACACGTAAAACGTAATTACCTCAAACCGAAGGGATAATCAAACCCAAACCCTAGGCCCACCAAAAGGAAGCCCCTCCGTAGATGGTACATGCGGTCTTACGAAAATATATATAACCGAACGTACGTATAGGTGCTGAGCGAAAATTCCCAAAGCGAAGAAATCGATTATGCGACAGAAAATATAAATCCCCTGCGATGAGGGGACTCGGAAGAATGATGATGATCCCGATGTCCATTCATAATCGATTATTTGACATTTCTGATTGATTTCACCAGACACGTAACTTTCAACCACATCGGGTGTATCTTTTTCCGCATTTAAAAAAAATAAACAAAACACACATAAAAAAGAAAAGGCCGAAGACCAACGACAGCCAGCGGAAGAGGAATCAAGTAGCAGCCATGAAAGATGGCATTACCTCAGCAGTTCAGCACACACAGGTATTTCGCCCAATAAAATGAGAAAAAAAAAATTTAAGATGTACGGTGAAAGTATCTTTTTCTTACACTCGTATACTTGTGTGTTATGAAGAGACAACGTCGACGACGACGACATTGTGCCATTATTGCAGGTGCGGTAGCATGAAAACGACATCAGCTTGGCAAGGGAATGGGCAAACAGTGTAAGAGCGTTCTACACAAGGTACGACATTTTGATTTATCTTTCAATTCCGATCTAAGGGAGTTGATAATGGGCGCAACCCCTCCCTCTCGTAATAGGCTTACTTCCACCACCTACAACAATCTGGTGCTGGTGGCTTTTATGCTGGTATCAGCACAGTATCCCGGGTGTCCCTCACATATTTGGCTCGAAACAGTGGGGTGGTAAAGCATGGCGACTCCTCAAAATGTTCGTGTTTATCCAGTTGAGATGTTATACTCCTGCTGTATAGGTACTGCCTACTGTGGGATATTTAGCAACGGTTCCATTGTGTATAAGTTTTATTGTGACACAAGCGGCCATTCTATTAGATGCGAACGGCTTCTTTACTGTGAATAGGACCTATTAATTTACTCGTACATATGGAAACACGAATAATGTCAGAGTTTACAAATCATAAGTTAGAAATAAAAAATAAATAGTTAGCGCAACAGGTCGGTAGGGACCCTATAGGCCCAGCTTTTCACAACCATTCGTTTTGTGTGATGTTTTTCATTTTTGGGATCTACAATAATTCTATGCCGAGAGGTGGCGCATAAGTACTTTCTCATTTATGACTTTTTTTCGCTATGTTGGCTATGCCTTTAGTTTTTGGGCTAAATTGCTGGATTTGACATTTTAAAAATCAGCGAAATTCCCGCGTTTCATTCTTGTTTGTGCTTCTATTACCTACCAGTGGCGTAAGCAAGGGGGGAGGGGGCTCAGGTGCTTGCATCCTTTTCACTCGAACTTCCAGCCCAAAAGCTCAGCCAGCTGTGAAAAAACTCTTTGATAGATTAAATTGCCAAGGACTTCAACAATAAACTAAATCTCAGCCCCTCCCCCCCAAAAAAAATTCTGCAAACGCTACTGTTTCCTCCCATCGGGGGATAGCATTTTAAGCCCTAAGTTTATACCCAACCCATTTTCTTCGATTTTCTTCCAACTCGATTTGTTAATCATTTCTGACATAACATAGAGGAACTCAAGAAGTGGGTCGCGAAATTTTGTCCGTCTGTCTGTCTGTCTGTATGCTTCCGAGTCCACATCCTTAACGGCTGCCCTGATTTGTTTTAAAATTTGGATTTGGAGTTTCTTATTTTTGTGCACGGTAATCTCTATATGAATGGTTCTGTCCACATAAAATGTTCATACCAGTTTGATTTGTTTGAAAACGGCTCTAAAGATTTCAACCAAAATTGATATTTGACTACAAATCAGACCACCATTGTCGGGTCTCTTTTCGTTTCTCTACCACTATAAATCTTACTCAGAGAGACTCTCTGGAGTTCTCCACAGTTCTTCTCTAGGCTCGATTCCTAGTGTTAACGCTAAGATCTGTTAAATTTTTAATTTATTTTTCAGTTTTTAACTTAATAGCAAATTCAGTTTTCCTCTTTGTTTTTTTGTAATAATCTCAGTGCCCCCTTCGAATAAAAATGCAAAACGAGCTACATAAGACTTCTTTTAAGCTAATATTACCCACTTTTTCTTTTTTTTTCTACCATATATAGATGTCGAAACAAGTCCGTTGGGACCATAGGCCTAGCTTCTCACAACCATTCGTTTTTAATTTTTGGGACAAATGGAAGGGATCTACAATTTTATGCCAAGTCCAAACGGCTAACTGAGAAGCTCTTTATGACAGTCATACTTTCGGATGTTTGTCAGACGTCGTTCGCGAGAGGCGCCGCAATGAAAAGAAGCCTTACCTAGGTTGGAATTTGGGTTTTTTTTTTTACCATATATATACTGAAAACGCACCTTAAGATAATTCAAATTATTTGTAGCTTCTACAATTAGAAACTCCCACTTCATTTGCTCTCCCACACAAGTCAATCGGGATAATTAGTTTATAACTGCTAATACAAAAAAATTCGAACACAAATTTCTGAATTCTTACATATCGAAACCTATAAGACGAACCGAACCCTACTTCCAATCATGGATCCATTAGACCAGCGTCACTAACCTATTCCAAAAATATAAACATTGCCTATAGCAGATCAGAAAACAGACTTCTAATACGCTTGTATTTACATACTCAAACATTTTTTTAAGTGTACGAGCTTTGTTACATTTAAACCTTTAAACTGCATAAGAGGTTCTCGACATAAAGCGCACCAACTAAAACAGAGACAAAGATTTTTGCAATAGGTGAAGAAGTGATCGGTAAATTCATTTCTTATTAAGACAATTTGGGCCATGACCTCGGCGCGGTATGCTCCGTAAATTTTGCGACCTGCAGAGTCATAGAAGGCATTTTTGCCTCTATATACAGATCAGGTCATTTTCCAACTTCCTTTATCATTTCCACCACAAGGTATAGCCAAATCCCTTTCGCCATAGTGCATGAAACATAGAAAATGCCTGCATCACAAAAGCTGCAGCGGTTACAAGGACTTGTATGTTACATCTCTGGCGACCTTTGTATTATAGAAGCTATCCGTAGGCTCCAAAAATTTATTATAAAAAAAAATAGGAATTTGTTGCATGATCCGACTTCTGTAAACAGTGCTGAAAATGTATGCGGATCACAGGAAATAAACATCCTCTCTGTTATTCCTGAGCTTGATATGACCGTTTACCCAAGACCTTTTCTTAAAAGCCAAATCTTCAATCCAGTGATCCCAAATCAAAACAAATATCAAAGGAATGCGTTTGGATCTTAAATGAACACGGGAATAGAAGCCGGGACTTAGGTGTGGACCCAAAATCCAATTTTCCAAATCAATGGGAAAATGTTCCAAAACCTTTTAGGCGTAGAGTGACTGAATTTCTAGCTTGTTCCACTGTGATTACGTTCACCTTTCTGACACAGCAAACGAGCGCAAATATCTCTCGACTATATTAATAAAAAAGTTGACGTTGCTGCAAGGAACGCAGTGAGGCCGGCCGATACTGTGAATCTGTCCGTCTTAATTGAAGAGGGACTGGTTGCACGCTCCGATCATTTATCCCAACGTTTTTTAAGAGCCAATTTGTCAGCTTTAAAGGGTACAAACCGCCAACTCCTCTCAAAGTAAAGACTTCCCCAGATTTTGCGAATAAAATTGTCGAACTTTCGGCAGCCAGTGTACCAACCTAGCAATCCCCTTTTTACCACACCCACAAAGCGGAACTCACAATGGTTTTGAACGTACGCTATCTGCACATTGATATGGGGGGAGAGAATGAACGGCGCCCCCCTTTTGCAGGATGTATCTTTTGAGCTTTTTATTAGCTGACAAACGTTCGGCAGAAGGATAAAAAAAGAAATCACGCAAGATACAACGTCGTCGGAGTACAGCCACAGCGAGGAGAACAAAAAAACGATCCTTCTCCCATCACAAATCCGTAAAGTTGCCAATAAATTGAATTCGGTATGAGATTCATTCGCCCATTCCAGAGAACAAAAAAAGAACCGAGCAGCACCATCACAGTGTGTAACTCCTATTGTTGTACTTGTGATTTTGTGATCTATTCTCGGCAAGACAAGGCGATATGGGGTATCCTACCGATAAACGAATCATCAAACCGAAAACTGGGATGAATAAGGGAGAATCTTAATGTGATTCCGTTCATCCATCGTCTTGTGTGTGTGAGTCGGGTGTATCTATGGCTTATTCTATCGATGATTTCTTTTTGGTCGGATTAGCTCCGAATGAGCAAAAGATAATTCCTTTATCAGGACACAGTATTATCTGCTTTTTTTTTCTTCTATGTGTAGTCTCAGACGTGTACAGGATACGTCCTCGTTTTTTGGTTTTGATTTCTTATGCTCGCCCGTTCGGTATGTGTATGTGATGCGAATAGTTGTAGCTTTGATTTTGGGTTTTTCTTTTTTATTTGATTTCATTTAAAAAGGAAATTCAATAATAAGGACTTGTAGTGTTTCCTTCAACGTCTTGTTCGTTTTCTTAAATTTGTTCGTCTCCTTCGACTTTGTGCTCGGAATACCTACATTGTCGCCGCCCATAATTCCGCCCAACGTTTTCTGCTGTTCCTTTATCGTTTCAGCTCTCCCGCTTCGAGAAGGACAAACGGGAGCTACCCCCTGCCCCCAAACCCAACTACCGGTACCGGGGGCCGGCTCCTCTAAGAACTGAAATAAAATGCTGAGTAAATATTTTTTCAAGTTAATTTGCTGAATGTTTATATTTGCAAGAGAGAGTTCGGTCTTGTGTTGGATGGAGGTCCTTCTAAGTTATTCTTCTTCTGCTTGTTATAGTGATTTTGATTTCATTTCGGGTTGAGGGTATCGCATGTGTCCTTGGGGGGAATGGAGAGTACTTCCGTTTTTGGGGGGCGGACGATGGCATTTATTAACCCGTTTCGGGGGAGAGTGGCGGTGGCGATTTAAATCCAAAGTAAAAGTTTAAAAGTTTACCAAAGAAAGGTTGACATGCAAAATCTTGTTTATGGCAGGCTTTTGCCTATATTGGAGTTGTTCATGTGTGCGGTTCGTCGGTGTAGGCAATGGCGAAGTTTGTTGGGAATTTGAAATTTATCGACATAAATTGATTTGGGAAGTTGATTCCCGGAGAAAGTGGATTAGGGAAACTCGATTTCAGTTATATTCCTTGGCAGCTTAAGTGGATTCTAGCTGTATGGATTAAAGCGTTTGGATATACAATTTTAATGGCACTTTGCGATGGAAGTTTCATTCGAGTGGATACTTGTGGACTGCTTTGGAGTAAAGTTTGAGGTGCCCATGTGCTCACTTAATAGAGGGAATAGAGAAGTCGTGTCTACTCTCAGAAGCTCCTTACGTAAAGCTGTTGTCATGATGTAGAACCATCTGAAACTGACCTTTTAAAGAGCGTGTGCGTTGCTCGAGATTTCTCGGCTCAAAGTAATGGCGCCAAACGTGGGGATTCGTACCTATGATGCCAGTTGGGAAACTTGCTAACCCGAGTTGCTCACCGTTTGACATACTATCTTTTTAAGTCACGAAGTCACAGATTCTTGAGTCTTCACCTAGCTGGCCTTTAAGCAGAAACTACTCTGGGACATATGCTGCTCACTCTTCGTCGCTCTAGGTAGGGAGCTGAATTGTCGCCTAGTCCACAAGCTCATTAGGTTGTTGATGACCAAAGTACTAATGCTGGAGGTTTGCCTCGGGCGACTATTGCAGTCGGTCGAAAGGTCTACCAAAAAGATGAAGGGCGATGGAAGGCCAAGGCGCTTTAGGAAGGTTTCTTAAATAAATATAACACGGTCGAGGTGACAGCGACCACACAGCGGTTGCAACAATCGAGTTTTTAAAGTCTCAGATCGGTGAAGGTGTTATCTCGAAAAACGGACCCGTCTATTGGCCGCCGAGATCCGGTGATTTAACGCCTCTAGGCCTTTTTTTATGGGGCTACATGAAATCATTGGTCTATGTCGACAAGCCGGCGCCGTTAGAGGATAAATTTTGGACTTTTCGTCAAATTGTTTTCGATATCAACCATACCAAGAAATTATGATACAGACTTTTATTCAGCCCCAACAAACTTGTACCTGTCCTTCAACAACTTTATCCATGAAAACCCAAATCTGACTGACGTACTACCAAAAATTACCTCACATTCAAAGAAACAAATACCCTTCAGCAACATCGACATTCGCTGTTCTCAATCCCCCAACTTGTGCAATCAAAGTAACTAAAGCTCTTTAAGTGCGTTTCCGTCCCCTCGCTGCCAGACAGCTTTTCGAACAATAAACCTCAATGCCAACAATAAACTTAACAGTCTTATCATAAAGAATTCCTTTAATACCCCTTTACGACCTCCACCACTGCGCTCAGCCCACTTTGCGCCGCAATTGTCTTAATTCTCCCTAATGAAGCATAAAAAATGAACCTCACCCCGGCCGCTTCCAGTTCATTATCTTTCCGTTGGCCGTCGTTACACGCAAATTCCCAATAAAGAGAAGGCGAAAAAAAAAAACACAGAACCCTCCACCACACCATCATCCATTTCCAAATATTCGCTGCCCTCCCCTATAGCGCCCGCAGTAATAAACTAAACGAACGAATTAATCTTAGATCCACTTAGCCGGGCTTTAAGTACCAAATTAATTTCTTCCGAGTAGAATGCTTAACTACAACACGGCTCCACCACCATACTCGCGTGAAGGCTCGGGACGAGGAGCACACTGACTTTGTTTGGTACTCACTGATAACTTCATCCGGCAATTTTAATTGTCTACCTACTCCGACGCTGGCGGCGGCACCACAGTAGCATAGGCACCAGGAAAATTCAAACTTTTCACTTGGCAAAAATAGTAAACTCACGGCCCTGACAACAAGGATGGGCGCCACTTGAATCAGAACTTTAGCGGCGAAACAGTATACAGATTAGAGTGTGATACAGGTGTGGGAGTGCAGAGTGAATCTGAGCAGGCAATCACTCCCGAGTCGAGGTATAGTTACCACCAAGGTGCCATGGAAATAATAATCCGTTGGAAGGATGTGCGAGAGGGTTCTTTTTTCTGCTCTCCATCCGTTCGGATGAAGTTTTGTTTGGTTAGATTGAAAGAGCCTCGAAGGCTCTGCTCACACTTGGCACCAGGTGTATGTGTAGGCAACCCGGACAGTAATCAAGTAGATTATCGGTAAAAAGATGTGGGTCGTGTGGTGGCAGGATGCCGCAATTCGCTAATTAGATTTGTTTTACGAGTAGGATGCGATCAGCGGCATCCGGGCGGGGGTATGTGCGCGAAAACTACTCTCACTGATGAATGACCGCGGGCTGTAAATAAAAATGGTGATATAATCAGAGTTGAGTGGATGGAAATGCTTTCCTACCTTGTAAGAGCTTCTCAAGGCTGTAGGTTTTATAGGTTAAAACTTGGAATCGCAAAATGGTCCCTAAAACCTTAAAGTGGTTGCGAAAAATCAATCGGAACCGTTTCCAAAGGAGTGTTGTGTTCGCGCGTATAGAATGTTTCTCGCACAATGGTAGGTAGCCCATTTAAGGTAGAGCTGTGAATATTCTAAATCAAAAATTCACAGGAAACATTGCAATCCAAAATGAAATTTTAAAACTGGACCACTTTTCACTGATGACCCTTGAATTTGGACTGGATCCATTGCCACCTTATCTGCTAATAAGCGCCGCCTATAAGAGACAAGGCCGCGGAACATCCAACGGCTAAAACGAGCCTAAACTTAATCAAGTCATCACCTGTTTGCTATTCTTATTTCAGATTGCGGAACGTACCAGTGGATTAAAAAAACAAAGACTAGCGAGCTCGTTGATACTACTTTACTTAACGGGCTCCCGACCCGTGGAGAGTCTCTGCCTGAGACACTGCAGCCTTCCATCCTCTGCGATAACGGGCACGCTGCTTCCAGTTATCCAGACCAAGCGCTCTGGCATCCGCGATGGCTTGGTCTTTGAAACGGAGGTTCGGTCTTCCTTGTCGTCTCGAACCTGGCGGCTGGGATTCGAAGATCCTCTTAGCTGGAGCATTATTGTCCATTCGCTCGATGTGGCCGAGCCAATGTAGTCGACGTATTTTGGCCTTTTGGACTACATCCACATCTTGGTACAGCTCATAGAGTTCGCGGTTGTATCTTCTCCATTCGCCCTCCTCGCACACAGGACCAAAAATCCGCCGAAGAATTTTTCTTTCGAAGGAGCCCAGTATCAGCTCTCCCTTCCTGCTTATCGTCCAGCACTCGGCGCCATAAAGCAGAACTGGCAGGATAAGGGTTCTGTAAAGCATACATTTTGTCCTTCGAGTTAGGAGTTTTGAACCCAATTGTTTTGCCAAACCGAAGTAGCAGCGGTTTCCTAGGGTAATTCTTCGCTGGATCTCCACTAGGATGTCATTTGTGGAGTTCATGTTTACTCCGAAGTAGATAAATTCCTTAACTACCTCGAAATTGTTGCTATCAATAGTGACGTTTTGTCCTAGGCGGTGGACAGATGCTTGTTTGTTTGTTGATAGCATGTACTTAGTCTTGTCCTCATTTACTACATTTACTACATTTACGCTGCTTCACTTAACCAGAAAACTTATCCTAGGCTAAGTCAGATCAGTCATTTGACGATTTTAAAAAGAAATGACGAATCAGAGTGGACAGCATTAGGACTGCCAAACTGACAGTCCAACTATTGGATTTGATGAATAGCACTTCGCCGGACGGCGCCAGGAACAAGCCAGTGCTAAATAAATGTCGTACTTGACACTGTAGTTTACCCGTTCCTCAAAATTACTCAGTCTATCCTACATCTTGTATCTGTGCTATGTTTGCGTGACGCGGTTTAAAATCCACAACCATCGAAATATTTGAACCCAAAAAGTCCAAAACTACCCACCACCTCAACTTTAAGGATACTTTTGACACCATGTACCTTTCTATAAACCATCTCACAATTTCGACGACCCTGCTTGAAAACCGTTCAGAGGCCCCGGTCAAGCTCTGCGTTTGGCTTTAACCGAAAAATGTTGACCTCATCTGCTTTTCAAACTTAAATCCCCATTGAATAAAATCTTAGACCCGCACGAGTCCGACAAAAATTACACCAAGCATAGCAAGAAGAATCGTCAGTCAAAGGTCTGCACTCGGCACAGTCAAGGCGTAGGAGGGTCTCCTCCGAAAACGCCCTTCAATCCTACCCCTAGTCCAGCCTTTTGTTGTGACTTTTTCGCTGGTACCACCATAAATCTTAAAAAAAATGTGGTCCACGCCCACGAACTCCGTCACCTGGAATCCTACTACCTGCCAACAGAAGCAACAAATCCTATCATCGACACCTATCAATCATCCAGGTGAACACAGACCTAATCTCAGTGGGAAATTAGGATGAAAAAACACACTCACTGCCGTGCCGGTTACCCTTACCAACATTCCATCAAAATCAAAACATGTCCGCTCATCTTCCGTCCGTTCCGTCTGTCCTCGAAAAACAGGAAAAAAAAAAGAGTTCTTTGCTTAACTTTGGCCAAATGTTGCAGCACTCCACAGCACATATCCCAGAAAGAGGGCAAAAAATCCAAAATATGTAAATGAAATTCCACGAATTCCACTACGAGTCCTTCTCACCGTATGTATGAGTGTTATTAGGATCCTTGCCACCGTCAAGTCGTGTGCATAAATCAATTTCCATCCCATCGACGGATGAGGAAACGACAAGGCCAACACACACCGACATTGACGACTGTTGACAGTCAATCAGTCTCTTCCTCTGCGTTTAAGGATTTCGGATTTCGGCTTTCGGGAAGTTAAGGACGGACAAGCGAATGATTTAGGCAGGAACAGCATACAGCACACACCGACAGACGCTAAAAAAAACACACATTTTCGTTTTCATTTCCCGTGTCGATCTGAACGAAGGTCCTCTCACATGCGGTGTTGCGGCTGTCGCTCAACATATTAATCTCGAGGATCCCCTTGTACAGCTCCCATACTCGGCCTTCGCTCTATATACAGTAATTTTCTCTAATTTAATGTATACGGGTATCTCATTCTGGTCGTATATATCGAATGAGTTTCGCTCCCCTGGGACAAGCTGCCGATGCGGATGCCGACTTGACTGACTGCGCCGAAAGCAGAAGGCGGTTGCGGGTAAAGTGATTTTGTGGCATCTCTTGGGGGCGTTTACACCATTTGCGGTGTTTGATGATGAGGAAGTTTTGATCAAAACACGACAAGATGACTACTGTCTGTCTGCTACCACTGCCAATGTCTGGCTGTAATGAATGAAGCGCCAGGGGACTTCAACACACTGTGTTGGAGTGTTGTGATTTTTTTTTGGTTTGAAACAAGTAATGAATGGGTATTGATGACAGTTAAAGAACGCACCTGTGAAGAGGTAGGTTAGTAGCTTTTTCAGTATCCAAAAGGCGAACGCAACTGAGAAACTGAGAGGTGAGGGCGGAAATGAATGGAGTCTGGTCCAGTCGCCAGTAATCCTTTTTCGTTGAGCTTTCGACTAGCAATGGTTTAGATAACGGAGGAGAGTTGAAAGCCGTAACTACCTTACTTTTTTTACTTGTTGGGACAGTTCAGACTTAGCACTTGATCTTGAAATGCTGCTAAAAATATCCGGCATCATCTTTTCTACTTAAATTAAAAAGTTACTTGGAAAAGTGATGGCGCACTATCGTGTGCGCTTACCGTTTGCGCGAGTGTGTTCAGCCTTTTAGGCAAAAATTTTCATACGTAGTTATCTTATTGAAGCTGTGGTCTTGTCGGTTAAAACATCAGTCTTCCGACCAACCTGATTTGACGATCGATTCACACTGTGTAAGCAAAAACACATGAGGCGTTTTGATTAGTTTTTATGTCTGTATTTTTCAATCTTTTAACTGTTCTTTCCCAAATAAATAATTTAATTGAATTGAATTTTCATTTTTAACAATTGCATTTATGCATGGTGCGTTATTTTCTAGGTATTCTAGGAGAATTCCTTAATGGGTTACACTAGGTCTCTTACTTCTTCCACGAATGGCTGAAAAGTAGTCATGCTTATTTTGATATTCGAACAAATAGTCAATTCTAACGATTGGAACGAATAATATTCACTATCGAGAATGACATAAAATGAATTTAACTTTCGAAATAAGCTGTTTGACATTTTTATTTTATGTAGAGTAACCGTATTTGTTTTTATTTTAGTGGAGGCTATTTCCTCATCGTTTTTTTTTTTAAATCTTAATATATAAAAGAAAGTGATGTTAGTTACTACGCTTATAACTCGAGAACGCCTGGACCGATTCCGATGATTCGCACTAATTCTGACTGGTTTCCGGTCAAACAAGAAGAATACCCAAGAAAATTCCCCAAAAATCCCCGGAAAAGTATTTATGAAAAAAATAAATTTTCCCATACATTTATGACTTTTATTTTTATTTTACTTTCTGACAATTTTTTTCACGTTTTTTTACGACAATTATTTTTTCACAAAATATGTGAGACAATTGTTTTTGTATCAAGCAAACCGTTAATATCAGATTGTGCAATTAATTGACGATTTATACCTTTTTCATTAATTTCAATTTTCAAACGGTAAGTTACCAACGAAGATATTTATTTTGTGAAGTTAGAACATCCTATAATTCTCAGTGTTATTCACAATGCCGCGAGCCAGAAGATCTAACCTTTCGCATCGAACCTGTAATGCAAGTAGAGCTCGGAATATCGCCAGTCAATTGAATACGGAAATCGCATTATAACTCAAGAACGCCTGGACCGATTTTGATGATTCGCACAATTCGGACTGGTCTCCAGCCAAACAAGAAGAATACTCAAAAAATTCCCGAAAAAACCCCCAAAAAAAAATATTATGAACAAAATTCATTTTCCCATACATTTTGTATTGAGCGATTTCACGACGCCATTTTCATGATAGATGACGTTTATGTTTACGTTACAAAATGTTTTTCCTAATTTTTTGTGACAATTGTTTTTGCACCAAATTTGTGTGACAAATTTTGTTTTTGTAGCAATGTTTTTTGTCACATATTAAAAACGAACATGATTTCAAATGCTGGTTCCGGTATTGCCAGTATGTGGCGTTGTGTGCATCAACGTTTGGCAGCTAATTCATTTGCACAGTCTTTCAATTGCATACTATTGTGCTCTGCAGACGTGCGTTGCGATTTATCAGCATTTTTTCCAAGTTTTATCAAATTTTTATCAGCTTTCGACAGCTATTGTAATTCAATTTGATTAAATACATTGTTTTGAACCGATTTTTTGTGAAAATTACCAGCGAAAAGTGATTTCATCGAGGTGAGTTCAGTTTGATGAAGTGCGCACTGCGAATGGTTATGGTTATGTTCGTGTGCATCGACAATCCATCCAAACGCTAATTTCGGATTGTGCAATTAATTTTTAGGTGATTAACTTTTAAAATCCAGTCTCTATATTATTTCTGTAGTTTTGTAATATATTTACCTCTTGCGGTTCACAAGCTCAACCAATCTTTACAAATGACGTGACAAAAAAAAAAAAAATTTCTAAGTTCTTATTTTTACTTTTTGAAAATATTAACAATGAAAAAGTTGAGTTTTACTACATTATTTCATCAACGCAAGCTCTGTGTACAAACTACAAACTATGATTCAGGGTAACAGGTACCTTTATTTTATTCATCCTACCCGTACAAACGACGCAATGAAAGAGAGTCGACGGCAAAATGGATTACAGATACAAGAGTATTATAGTCAAAACATGATACTCTAATGACTTTTCACACGTATTCACAAATCACAACTTCACATTTCATTGTTCACAGAAAAATTTGCGGGGGAATTGGGTAGGAGCGCTGGAGCTTATTAGTTTATGAACAACATTTTGTGTAAGTTAAGGTGATCTAAAGTAATTGACTACTTTTGTAATAGTCAAATACTTTAGGGGATCATAATATAACTGTACGAATTTGGTATCACTTTGTTTTTTCAAAACATAGTTTTGTTTTCAGTTGTCATTTGCACCGAAAATTGAAGGTAGTCTTGATATAATCATATTATAAATGCGAAAGTCAGATTGTTTCCTTTTCACGGCCGCAAAATCAACTTTTATTAATTTTGGAAGCTATAGGTATAGATGGGACGGGAGAATAATGACATAGGATATGAATATTTTAATTGAGTTACTTGAAGTACTATTTCTACGCAGACGAAGTCGCGGGTACCAGCTAGTTATATAAATATTTAAAATGTCTGTTACTATTTATTGAGAAATTAATGCTTAAAACTACAAAAATGTTTAGCAGTCTTATCTCAAATGGGACCAGGCGTAATTTATCTAAAATAGGTTTTCAAATTTTGTTATGAAATTGCGAACCCATATTATTCAAGCAAGGAATGCAAAAAAAAAGGTATATTGGGTCGTATGTATAAAAACTAGCTTTTGGTTGAAGCGAAAGGTTTTAGCAAAGTAAAAGCCCTTAGCAAATGCTTCGAATCGGTGTGAATAAAAACCTAGCTTGCTAAAGAAAGTTCAAAAATTCGAGCATTTATTTCGCTGTACATGTCCTTGCCTTGCAATTCCTGTCAAACCTGACCAGTAAAATGCAATTTTTGAATTTCCCTTGAGATTGTAACGAATTTTGTGGAAATTGAAATGAAAAATAAATAAAATTCAGAAGTATGAATGCAATCTATAGCGCCAATTGCAATGGAAACATAAATTTTATTTGCCAAATCGTTAGGTGATATTTGATTTCTTACTCCGTTGTCGGAAAATGTATCCAATCATCGGCTTGTTTAACTATTTTTTGACACACATATCAATTAGTTAGGGAAACGGTTGACTGATAAACACCAAGATCTTCTCCAACACCAACCTAAACACATAAATTTTTCACTTGTTAAGCCATGAATTTTGCAATGTTTACCTGAAAGCCCCGACCTCCTAAATACCTTAGGAAAGATTTAATTTTCTGGATACCTATTTGAAAGTGGTGTCTCAAAATTATCATTTAAAAAGTATTAGCCAAAATGTCCACGTTTTCACGCGTGAAACGAAACAATTGCTTGAAGTTATTATCGTCACCAATTCTTCTTTGTTTATACTGTTTTTGTTTTTGTTTTTTTTTTTAGCACGAACGTTAACAACAAGAGGTAAAACAGGTATGTGTAATGCGAAAACTTATTGCATCCGTGTTTTCTTTGGTTTTCCTGCACGAACAAAATTTAATTTAACTTTTTATATACAAAACATCGAAAATGAAAATTCACAACACTTAGATTGTTTTATGTAAAGAATGTGCGTACAAAATATTTAGCAAAAGGTCTTAGTCAACTAAATAGCAGACTCCGAATTTGCATAGCATTTGCTTTGTCTGAAAAGTTTTATTCATACCAATCTGAGGAAAAGGTCAGTGCCGTCGCTTTTCGAACATGTCAAAAGTTGGAACTAACTCAAATTGGTTTTTATTCATACGAAGCAAATGCTTCGATTTTGACATTTCTCTTTAGTAAAAGCAATTGCTACGTTTTAGTCATACCACCCAATGTTATATTAAACCTAAAGCTTTCGCTTTTATGTATTCCGCTCAATTCTGTTCACGCACTACCCTCCAAATATGGTTACTGTTGAAATCAAAACAAAATTTTTCTTGATTGTATATAATCGGTGACCAATAACCACGGTTGCCACTTTGGTATTTTTTTTTTGCTTTTTGAGTTTTGATAATTTTTATCTTGTTATGGTAACTTTTTGAGCAGGTACCAAGAATGCGAACTCGATATCACCTTGTTTAAAAGCTACCTTACTGTTTCTGAGTGAACGCATTGCATTATTTGCATGACCATCCATATAAACCTGTTTTCTTCATTACCTATTCAAAAAATTATCGAATGCACTCATTTTCTTCCCTTGTCAGATGGTGAACTTTTATATATTTTCTGTTTCTGTTTTTAACTACATTGAGATATGGATAGGTTAATTAAGGT
This sequence comes from Cheilosia impressa, assembly GCA_948293265.1. Taxonomy (NCBI): domain Eukaryota; kingdom Metazoa; phylum Arthropoda; class Insecta; order Diptera; family Syrphidae; genus Cheilosia; species Cheilosia impressa. The sequence continues at coordinate 29,153,676 of OX411884.1, read as the reverse complement.
TTGTTATAAGAAAAAAAATTTGAAAATGGTAGATGATCCCATGCCTTCTATAGCAGCTGGTAATTTTTTGCAGAACGTTGTTGACGTTGTTTAATTGTTTAAAGACTGACAAAGTTCCTAATACGTTCCTAATTGAATTGAAAAGTCTTAATGTTTTTTAAATGTTTGTTTTTAACCAAGCAATTATTTTAAAAATCAATTTAAATAATTTGTGTTTAGAAAATCATGCTTTTGGTCAGCAAAAATATTTAAAGTAGATATTATTTTTACATTAGTCAGTTAAGTCTTATTTATTTTATTTTATAAAGCAGCCGTTGTTTAACTACTTAAAGACTGACTAAGTTTTTATAATCCTAATATACCTAATTGAATATTTTTAAAGTCTTGCGTTTTTTTTTTGTTTTAAAAACGCATCTTATAAAAAATAAAAATAAAGTGCTATGAATTCTAAACTTTTTTAGTTTCTCTGAAGACTAATCAAATGGTAGCTTTTACACTGCCATGACGTTTTTATACCCTTTAAAAATTAAAAGCAAGCTGAGCACTTAAGTAACTAATTAGCAATAGTCTGGTAAAAGTGTTGTAAAAGTGATTTTTCAATCGCACACTTTTATGCGTTTACTCAATGTGCGCTTCTCGTGCCATGGCGATATGATTACTTGCTGCAGTCAAGCATTTGTAGAACATTCAATGAAAGTTGCCGAGATTGTACGCTTGGCGGGCATTTTGCATGCATTTGGGTTAATGTGCGCTACAATTCCACTCGCATTTTTGAGTGCGAATTAAATTTTTTAAACAGCACCGATGATGGGTTTAGCTAGCATCGAAAGTGGTATTAAAGCGCACATTTTCTAAGCTGTTTTTGAGGTGGACACGCTTATGTCATAGTAACTTTCCGATAAGTTGTAGAACCTAAATTTTGGAAGGCATATCTATGACCCACAAAATTCAAGTTGTTAAGTACAAGTGCGAAATCAATTTGCTCGAACTACCATTCTCGTGTGATTCACGAGTGCAATGTACTCACAGCCATGACTTTCTGTCTGACTGTCTAATTAAATTCTCCATCTGGGTGTCGGTGACACACAAAACGTATGGGGTGGTCACTCATAGTGGCCGCCAAGTATTTTAATTGAAAAATTCAATTCCAAACCAAATCCAATAAACACTGCAGTAAGTCACTGCAAACCCATTTTTTTGTTGGCATCCGAATCGGAACACTGTTTTGGCCTGGCGCCCATATACGATACAATTACTCCCACTTATCTTGCTCCGCAAAATTACTTTGCGTGGGTAGCACACATTCTTGATAGTGGTGATTCGCGGTCACCTCCAATCCCAATATGTTACCACATAAAGTCTTTTTCCCTCTACACGCCATGCAAATAATTAAAATGAACACCACTCGCACTATCCTTTGTCCTTTTTTTTTGTGCGGCGACAATTTCGCAAAGCAACTTCCCGCACACAATTGCCATTCTACAAGTTTCAGTCCGGCTAGTCCAGCTCATAAAATCAGCTTGGCTCGTTAAATAAAAGGTTGAATGAAGCCGGGGCTCTCCATATCCTCTCCCGCAATTGTTCCTCTTTACAATTCCCATATCCAGGCGCGAGGACAAGTTTTATTACGTGTGTAAGGATTGTTGCGAAAAGTAAATCACAGTGGCGGCGCCCGCCGCCCCAACCCGCTTGCACGACACATCTGCGAAAATCGAAATTAAACGAACCGTTCGACCAGTAATTATTCGGTTTTATTTCTCATACAACAGCTGCTGGACGCAACAGCCTTCCCGCCCAGCAGCCAGTGTGCCATGAATAACCAAATAACGATCCTGTAGATACGTAGATACATTATTTATATTCAAAAGAGTTCCACATGCACTGCCACTGCCGGTATATGTACCTTCCAAGTTTCGCTCTCGTGGGAGCGTAATTAAATTTTAGTAACATGTGCAGCACAGTGCCACTGCCACAGTGCCACACAGTGGCGCACAGTGCATTTGGCGAAATTTGTAAAGGACCAGGCCAGAGCGGCTTTTGAAAAGAACCACGTTATCGCCTCCGCCAAATGAAATTATCGTCATCTCGCGCCAGTAGTTGTCGTTCGTCGATAGTGAGTATGTGGTTCTGGTATGCTACACTGATGCTCCGACAAATTAAGGAAGACCGAGGAAACTATGTTGACGCTCTGTGGAGTCAGTATACACGTATTTACGTGTGACTGGGTGGACTTTGTAATTCGATGACGTTTCTGCGCGGAAATGCCAGCGCGGCAAGGAGTAACTTTATTTAATTTTCGTCGTGGTATTGAGTTATGGAATTATGTGTATTTACGGATTAACATACATACGGCACAGGATGTTAAATTAATTACACCGAGGGCAACCAGTTGTACTCTGTTAATGTGCGGCAACGAAGGATTATCATCACTTTCTGGCGCAGAGTGCTGGGTCGGTAATGTGAGAGCACACACCAGCTTGGAGTAGTGGAATAGGTCAGATGGAATCTTCTGCCAAACAAGGTCATGCACAGAAGTCCAATGACACACACATGATGCAAGAAAAAACTTGATGATGGAAGATGGATCTCTTTTAGTGCTTCACGAAGTCTAAAGACGTGCTGAGTTATAAAAGCGACTCATTTTGATTTATACACAAACATAAATTCCCCTCACAAGGAGGTACAGCAAGTACACTCTCGCTTTCTTCTAAAAGTCTGGCTTCCACATTAAAAATAACCCCTTGACAAATTCCTTCAAAACAAACTTATCCCCTTTCAATTTGTTCCCCTTGCCCGGCTCATTTCCCTTCAAATTATACATATAAGCCTCTTGCGCTTAGGTAACTCTTTTTCTATTCTCGCCACAAAATAGAAACAAAACACATCCCAGACAGGACTCACTTCAGGAACAACTCACGGACAAAAACCAAAGTTTCAACCCTAAAAAAAACCATTCGCTTGACTGGCGCACAAAAGAAAATTTAAGAAAACGTGTAAAATAATTTCCTTAACAATTCCCAGGAGGGAGGATTTCTGCGCAAAATTAAAAATAAAAGCCAGCCTTCCGCGGGACAATCTTCCTGCATTCAAATTAAGAAAATCGTGATGGAAAAATGCCCCCGGGTCAGTACACAGAGTCTCTTTGTCAATTTTATAATTCCTTCTTCTCAAATTTCATTACACTTGTCCTCTTTCAATTCTTTCTCCGATTATGATGCTGAAGCTCACAGCAAAAAGAAAAAAAAATATTCGGTCCAAAAACAACTTCCGACACAGCGCATTGTCCTGTCAATGTTCGTCCCTCACCTCGCAATCGACAAAATACCACTATATACCTACTACGCTTGACTTTTTGCCGCGCTTTCCCTGACTAATGTCCTTTTTGTTGTTGTTGGTCCTTCTATTTCTTTAAAATTTTAATAGCTTTGTGATTGCGCGCGAGGAGCTGTTTGCCTTTATCGTCTTAGTTTCAGTTTATGGTGATAGCCCGCAGTAGGAGGATGCTTACAGTTTACAGTTTACAGATCCTGAGCGAGTTCAATTGTCGCCGCTTAATGAAATTTGCTCCCCCGAAAAGGGCCGACAAAAAAAAAAACAGCATCGCCAGAGAGTGGAAAAGAAATTCAATCTTATTTCGGCCCTCCGCCTTACACATCCCATCCTTCGGAACGATGATGATTACGATGACGGCGTTGAAGGAAAGAAGATGAAACATAAAGGTTTCGCGCGCAGTAAAGCAATAAAGAAACGCGCGAAAGAGGACATTTAAAGAAAGGACCAAAGTAAATCAGCACCTAGAACATGCCAAACAGAAAGAGAGAGTGAGCCACTTCCCTGCGGGGATTCCATATCCTGCATCCTGCTACTGCTGCGAACCGCGGTTTCTTGAGATTTAATTTCGCCAAAAGAAAAAAAAACCCACATCGGCGCGCGGAGGACAAAATTTTTACAAACAACACTTTCGGGCTAGAAACAAAAAGAAAACACAAAAACTCATTGTGCGCCACAGCGTTTATTAAGTCTTTGAACGCACTCCTACTGGCTCGGCTGTAGCCAGATTATTTCTCGATAAATTGTGACTTTCTCTTGGAACGCAAATCCATTCATTGAGCGCACAGTCCCCCGTGCCTCAGCAGCAACGCACATTCATAACTCTTTTTCAGAACGACCGTTTCCAACCCCTCCCGACACCTTTAAAGTTTTGAAAAAAAAAAAAGGAAATAAACCTGCAAAGTTACATATTTGTTGTTTTTAATTAAGAGCGTGTTACCAAAGTTTCATGACATTTTCACCGACAAGTTTACGAGTGCGGGCGGCGTAGGCTCTATTGACACTTGTGTCAACCGACGGAGGCAAAATGTAAGGGCGGGGGAATTTATTTATTTTTCTCCGGGTACCATTATTAAAAAGTTATATTGCTAAGTGCTTAATCTGATTTACGCCAAAAAGTGTTGGCTTTTGTGTAGAGTGAGTGTGTGCAGATGCTGGGTACGATGACTCCAGTTGTGTGCGCGACCATAGTGACGACAGCCAAGTGATACAATTTTGATGGATTCACAGTTTTTCTCTGTGTATTTCGGTTCTGGGTTGTTTTTAACAAATGAGACCGTATACCTGAAAGCCTAGGGCTCGCGGGCAAGGGAATAAACTTTTAATGCAATATTAATGGGATGGCTGACGGAATGTGAAACACGTTAACCAGGAAGCGAACAAGAATTATGACGGATAATGGAAATTGTTGTTCTTGTCGTGGGGTTGGTATAGGGATATTGTAAAAAGTGTTGATGTGTGTTGGGCTGTGTTTTTCAATGGGCTTTTTTTATATGCGACTGCTTTGAACTTGGAAGGGTGTAGGATTCTTGTTCTTGGGAGTAGGCATTAGGTGTAATGGATAATATCTGTTAGGTCATAATTTTTTCCGGGCAAAAGTTGACAAATGTGTCGAACATTGTGCCGCCTTTGAGGCTTTCGAACGAGTGGACACTGCAATCTACTTTTTAAAAGGTAGAATAATCAGACAAAGTTTGAGTTCCAAACTTTCCCGATGAGTTTTGGCCTGGAACATTAAAAAGAGAAAACAGGAGAGAAAAACATGAAAAAACTTTGATACCAACCAACAATTCTTACGCTGTCAACATCTTACAATTGGTGACTTGGATTTTATTCATAAGTTGGCGCTAGTGTTAGTCGCTTGGACAATTTTCAGAATTACTCCCTGGCAAGGGAAAAATAGAAATGTATTTAGCAGAGGATTCTCGGAAATCAAACGTTCGTCACAAGTGCTTAAATGGATCTGATCAAGATAATATGATTCAGTCCGAAAGTCGAAAATCTAGAAATATTGTGTTCAGTGGGAATCACATTCTTCGCAGAAAGGCAGATTTTTAACTGCAACATGTTGACTGTGAGTGTCACCCGAAGTCTTCAAAATCCATACTGGCTGTGGGTTCTAGGAGGTCTTTTAGATAACTGATTATATTGACATCATCTGCCTCTTTCATTTGCCTTGGATGAAAACTAAAGCTAATGGGCGGTATGTTTAAAGAAAGCACATTCTTTAATTTTTTTTAAATTGGTTAACGGCTAATGGATAATTTTTTTTAAATGCGAGGGCTCCCAGGTTCAATCTCCGGAAAATAAGGAATTAAATCTTACAGTTTTTCTTACACAGCGCTACCTTTCGCGAACATCTATAAATATAACTGTCATCAGTCGATTGGACTCGGCATAAAATTGGTCCCAAAAATGAAAAACTCACATAAAACGAATAGTTGTGAGAAAAACTAGGCCTAAGATCCCTTAAGGACCTGTTGCGTTAAATATATTTTTTAAATGAGTGCCCTAGAAGTTCGACCTGTTGAAAAGCTACAATTTTAAGGAACTATCCAATAATTTTCCCATTAGTGTTCCTTCCAAAAATACTTGAGAAAGCACTTGCAAACATTTCTATTCACACCTCAACACGTCCAGGGGTTTCATCACTCATCAGCCATTTGCGCATTTCCTCTCAAAAAGCAATTATCGCTGTTAATCACATTTACATGCACATTCCATACTTTTCATTCATTCCGGCCAAAACAGAGGAAACGACACAAAGTGGGGCCCACTAGGGACCACCTCCAGAGCAGAATCTCAAGTTGTTGCTGATACTTTTCGATTCACTAAATTTAATTGAATCATATTCTAAGATTTTGGCTTGTAGCTCAACTCCTAGATGAGGCAGAAGGCTTACAGGTAGCTTGAAATATTTAAGGAATTATTGAGTCCCTATGTATTCTTTATTTTTTCTATTGATTTCAATTCGTTTTATGGTTAAAATTAAGTCTGAAAAAAATTAATCTTAGTAAAAACACATATGTTACCAAAAAGTGGGCGTGGCAATAAGCGTTATAGTCTATAACCTTTTCGGAGGCTTAGAAAATATTTAGAAAAAAGTTTCGTCGAAATCTGTCCCAGAGTTTCCGCATTAACCGTGTAATGCAATGAGCGTTATAGTCTATAACCTTTTCGGAGGCTTAGAAAATATTTAGAAAAAAGTTTCGGTAAAATCTGTCCCAGAGTTTCCACGCCAACAGCTTATTTTTAATATTCACGCCAAATATTTTGTGGGTCACAATGGGTAATTTTACATGAAAAATTTCGAGTTTGTAAAATCTGGCCTGGATGTGCATGTAAATGAAATATGATTATAAATATCGCCCATAGACTTCTTAGATTTTGTTGTATGAATAGATTTTCTTTGTAAATAAGTGACTCTCTCGTTGTAACAGAACTTATATAATTCAATGGTTTGAGTCTAAGTGAATCTATCTGTTTGGAAGATCCAAAATTATAGCTTTTCTGGCTCCCCATTTCTGACCCATAGTTAGACTGACATTCCTTGAAAGGCCTGTTGCTCGGTGTGGTGGCTTGCTTGCATATATTGGTAGCGTTTAATCGAAGTGCACAGAGGATAAGGGATTTGAGGTTCCATACCGAATGAGATGATTCCGCAATCCGCATAGTTATCTACGCAACTGCCTCTCTAAAACAGAGATTCAACGATGCAGATAAATAACGAAGGTTATCCCAGATAGATAAGCTATAATTCAATATTCGAAAATGGGAAAACATGGTTCCATCGAGTTGGAGTCAAAATCATGGGTAGGTCAAATTTTTTCTTTACAAAATTCTGCTTTTCCAAATTTGTTAAAAAGCGTGTACTTTTGAACATTTTCCAAACATTTTCTTATTGCAGAATTTTTTAAACCAGATATGTTGATGTTTTTTTTATTTCGTATTTTTTATCAATTAAATTTTATTTAATGTTTAACTCCTCTTTTCTCAGTTTATTTTTTTTTTGGTTTAATTAAATTTAGCTTATTTTTATTTTTTTTATAGATATTGTTTTTTATATTAATTTTTTTTTCAATATTTAATTTCTTTAATTTTGAGTTTTTTCAATTTAAATTTAATTTAAAATTTTTTATTTCTATTTTTTATAAATAATTTTAAAATTGTTTTTCAATAAATAATAATTTGAGAAGCTAAATTTTGAAAGCAGCATTTTTACCCGCTCCCGGTTCCATTTTCAAAGCCTCGGTATCAAATAAGTTGCTGACATTGATGAGTTATCCAAATATGCCTGCAGTGGGTACATTCAGATTATTCGAAATTAAACCGCACGTTTATTTGATTAAAAATATACCAAGGTATAGCTTTGAAGCAAAACGTCAAGTCTTCTTTTTTTCCCCTTTTTTTACATTAAATTCCGGCGGACCAAGGTGCGCTCTTTCTGTTCAAGCCACCTCCATCTGCTTCAAGTTGCGATGCCGTGTCAGAAGGTAAAATCTGAGAATTCAGAATTAAATCTCAAAAATTTGCCTTATGAAAGCTTCATAATGCAAAATTTTAGTACTTGGCCTTATGTTACGAAATCTCAAGTAAAGGGTGATTTTTTAAGAGGTTTAGAACTTTTTTAAAAAAAAAAACACAAAAAATTCGAAAAAATTAATGAAATATTTATTTGAATCGATAGTTTGAACCTTGCAATTTAATGTTTAAAGATAATTTGATGCAAATGTTGACCGCGGCTGCGTCTCAGGTAGCCCATCCGCTGAGTCCAATTTTGGCATACTCTTTCAAACATATCGGCCGGTATCTCACGAATGAATGCATGGATGTTGGCTTCCAGTGCGTCATTCGAAGCGGGCTTGTCACTATACACATTAGCCTTGGCATACCCCCACAAAAAATAATCTAATGGTGTCAAATCGCACGATCTAGGCGGCCAATTGACCGGCCCGAATATTCTTCCGAATAGACTGCTCAGAAGGTCGAGAACGCCGATCATAAAATGGAAGCAGCGCGCGATGAACATTTCGAACCGAGCACGAATTTTGATAGTAAAATTCAATAATTTGCAAGCGTTGTTCATTTGTAAGACGATCCATGGTTAAATTGCAAACCAAACTGAAGCTGTTTGACAGTGACACAAGGTACTAAACACACGTCAGCTGTCAAAACCAGTGTTGCCAAAACCCAACCAGCTAAAAAATCACCCTTTACAACATGACATTATGGCTGCGTTCCCTTTCAACTGGGTGCTATCTCTACATATAAATAAAATTGGTGTAGTTCTGTTCGACTAAAATTGAAATTGACTGCATGTCTTTAAATGCAAAAATCTTAGAAATTGCTGAATATATTCTGGTGAATTTTTCACAGGCTTATAGAGGATACTTAGGCCTACAATCTCCACTTTTTCTTAACTCTATATCTCTATAAATTCCGGAAAAAATTGGACAAGAGTAATTTTTTTTTTCGTTTCGCTTCGATTTTTTCTTTGCAACGCTTTGCGTTCGAAAATACTGGGAGCATTTAAATATACTAAGTACCAGCTTATAAAGGACATCTGCAAGTACAATTTAGGATATCCATTATCTCGATAACTTAAAAGGTTTTTAAATAAATAAGCAAAATTTGAAATATTTCTACGATTTTCACCTGGGTTAGTGGATACGCACTTCATACTCAAATCAAACATACTAACCGCGCAAAATATTGACATCTCTTTTAACCTTTATTACCCCTGTGACGGAGAGGAAGACAGCCAGAGGCAGTTGCTGTTTGTTTTGCTAAGAAAAAAAGAAAGCCAACAAAAGAAATGTCAAATATGTAGGGTAGCAGTGTTCCTATATCGTGGGATTTATTCCTTTTCGTGGGAATTTCGATGTCCGAAAAGACTTCCGTGGATAAAGGGATAATGCACCAAATCGTGGGAATTTCGGAAATCTAACAAAAAAACATCTCTACATATAAATAAAATTGGTGTAGTTCTGTTCGACTAAAATTGAAATTGACTGCATGTCTTTAAATGCAAAAATCTTAGAAATTGCTGAATATATTCTGGTGAATTTTTCACAGGCTTATAGAGGATACTTAGGCCTACAATCTCCACTTTTTCTTAACTCTATATCTCTATAAATTCCGGAAAAAATTGGACAAGAGTAATTTTTTTTTTCGTTTCGCTTCGATTTTTTCTTTGCAACGCTTTGCGTTCGAAAATACTGGGAGCATTTAAATATACTAAGTACCAGCTTATAAAGGACATCTGCAAGTACAATTTAGGATATCCATTATCTCGATAACTTAAAAGGTTTTTAAATAAATAAGCAAAATTTGAAATATTTCTACGATTTTCACCTGGGTTAGTGGATACGCACTTCATACTCAAATCAAACATACTAACCGCGCAAAATATTGACATCTCTTTTAACCTTTATTACCCCTGTGACGGAGAGGAAGACAGACAGAGGCAGTTGCTGTTTGTTTTGCTAAGAAAAAAAGAAAGCCAACAAAAGAAATGTCAAATATGTAGGGTAGCAGTGTTCCTATATCGTGGGATTTATTCCTTTTCGTGGGAATTTCGATGTCCGAAAAGACTTCCGTGGATAAAGGGATAATGCACCAAATCGTGGGAATTTCGGAAATCTAACAAAAAAACATTCAAACTATAAATTTTTGGTGAAATTCTACCACAACACCTGTATTTCACCATGATTATCAATGCACTGACTGTCTATAAAAAACAGCTCATGTAAATCGTCTTCTATAAAAATTTTCTGGTACAAAAAAAAATCATATCAGTGTTACAAACTGCGATTTTTATTCTAAAGGTTAATTTAACTTGATTTTCTTTCCGTGTAATACAAATTTTGCTTTCAAAAACTGGATTTTAACGCAAAAAGTATCGTGGGTTTTGAAAAGGGAATTTGAGTACAGTGAAAAGGGAAAAATTACCACGCTTCGTGGGATAAATGAAGAGAGATTGCTAATAACACTGTAAGGGGAGGTTTGTTTAACTCTGTTTTGTTTACAAAAAAAAAGTATCTATTATCTACTCCTGTGACGGGGAGAGAGACAGACAGATGCAGTTTGGTTTGCTAAGAAAAAAATGAAATCCCGCAAAAGAAATATCAAATCGTAACGGTAATAAGAAGGGAAACGATTTATTCTGTGGAGTGTGCATGTGCAGTGGTAAGAATAAGAACTATTTTCTACTCTCCGCTCTGCAAAAACGGAGGTGTGTATGTGTATAGCCTGTTAAGTAGGAAGGAGAGAGATGGCATCTCATTAAATGTTTATCCAAGCCTAAAGCGAGAAGCGACCTATACACCTCATGCTTGCATGTCAATTATAAGCATACACACACGCAAATTGCGAAGAAGAAAAGATAACTAAAACAAAAAAAATTATGAAACGAATTTGGTGCCATTAAGCAGTGGACTTCAATGCGAGAATTCGGTATTTTCTATGTGTATTTGACAATTTGTTTTATTTAATCAAAACGTCCACAAATATTAAACAAGTTCAATACGAAACACAAAACAATTAAACACCGCGATGCCCATTAAAGCAAGACGATTAGCGGTCGGCCATTACCAACATGCTTTTTTTTGTAGTACACAGTACAGATGGGGGTTGCAATTACAAAAACAACATTGTAAACAATTGGGTTTTGGGGGGTTAGCCGTTGCTGCACTTCACTCTCAAATCAAACATACTAACCGCGCAGTATATTGATATCTCTTTTAACCTTATTATTACTCCTGTAAGGGAGAGGGAGACAGACAGAGGCAGTGTGCTGTTTGGTTTGTTAAGAAAAAAAAGAAACCCATAAATGAAATGTCAAATATATAGGAAAGGTTTGTTTATCTCTGTTTTGCTTACAAAGAAAAAAGTATTTTTGAAAGAAATGTCAAATATTTATAGGTATCAGTGCACTGATACCAGATCGTGGGTAAATTAGGTACCCATTTCGCGGGAATTTTGCCTTTCAAAAAAAGCTAAAAGAGCGATTAAGATGAGGCAGTAAATTAGCCGCTCGAGTTTTTAAATAGCATTAGAGCGCATAAAATTGAATTAAAAGTTCGAGGTCCCATTATCGCAATTTGAATGCCCCCAGAGCTTTGTAATGGAACCAGATTAAGAGTGATATCGTTACAGAAAAACTTTATGGAGGCGTTCATTTTAACTGGGTGTGGTAAAGGAGAAACGGTGTTTATAACAAGAATGGCTACAAATAATTACCAGCAGTTATTCATTTCAGTTTAAACGGATTCAATTTCCTATTAATGTTTGTCTTCCACGACAATCAATAAGGCACAGGGACAAACTTTAAGAAAAGCGGGAGTTGATTTAATATAGAATTGCTTCACGCACGGGCAGTTATATGAAGCGTGCTCCAGGGTAATTAATGCAGGAAATATCTCTACCTATCTTAGCCGATAGAAACAAAACCGCTAACATAGTATACAAAGAATCGTCACATTAATAAAAAAAAGTTAGTTAATCAACTAAAAATTATTTTCTTTCATTTTCATTGTCCACTCAGACTCAGCCTTCGGGAGTTTTTTTTTAGATCTATATACCTCCACAATGTCTTTCGATGATTTTTTGATTTTTCCTTCCAGCGATTATCAAAAGAAATAAAAAATTGTGTCCCCTGGAAGACAGTACATTTCTTAAATTTTTTTTCCATCAACTATTCTGAAACCACATTTTGCACGGGCGAAGCCGGGCGGGTACAGCTAGTCGCAAATAAGGTTACTATCTACCACGTCGTCCGTCTAGATTAGAGTTAAGAAAGATTCTCAGGGTCGAACAATTTTATTTTCTGACTCTGCAGGTAGGTACCTAGGGTGTGTTTCTACACCTCCACCTTATAAGAGGTGTGTTTCGTTTGACCATTGCAACCGGATTAATATTTTTTAGAACTTTGCTTGTAAGCAGTAGGTTGGACTATTGGCCTGCTCCCGCACTTCTCTCAGCAAAATTTGGAAGACGTGAAATTTGATAGCGCGAAGAAAAGTTTAAAGTGTTCACATTCGAAATTTTTTTTGCAAAATAGCCGCATGCTTCCATTTCAGGTAGTGTGGAAACACAAAAGCTGTCCTTTTAGACCAAGAACCTATATACTATCTCGTGTCCCCACCACTATTCTTCTCTATGAAGCAAACACACAAAAACATAGTAACATCCCCTACATTAAGCAACCAACCTGGCGGCTAAAGTAATAGAATATCACATTTTGTACAATTTATAGTCCATATATACCTACGGCACATCCTTCCATAAAAAAAGAGGAGACTCTGTCAAAAAGCATACGTGCTGGTGTTCCCTACATCGCTTAAAAACGATGACAAATCTTTCCCAATGACCCCATTAAGCTGCACGTTCTTCGCATTATGGCCCCGAAAGGGATAATTCATCCCATCCTGTTGGTGCGGTAAAGAGTGTATTCTCGTCTGTGCGCTTTCGATAGAAAAAACGCGAAAAATTCACAAGCAAGAACACCATCAGATAAACACATGAAATATGCCCTCCTCCCACTTATCGCCACAAAGAGGACAATTTCAAGTTTCCTATTGTACACATCCCCATGTCATCCATCAAATTATATATTTGCCAATATATGACCGTGGCCATAGCTTTTATTCCGGCGCGGTTGTACTTAACCAAAATCGAAGTCAGTTTACGCCCTACAAGGATGAGGGTTGGTTGAATAAATCTTCCTTTTGCGCCCACTTACCAATAAACATTTCCTCCATTAAAGGCGCAAATAATTCAACAAGCGCCTACTTACTCGTTTGTGTGTATGCGCTGCAGAAGGACAACGACGCGCGTGGAGCAGCGCTCCAAGTGCAGGATTCCCTTTTCCATACTGTATATATGCGACATTTGGTTTCTTTTTTTGTTGGCTGGCGTTATTTCTTGTTGCTGTTGTACTGTGTATGGGGTTTTTTTTGTTGCCTTCTGTTTTGTGGTAAAGTAATTAATCATTCTAAGGGGAGGCATCGGCATGGGGCTCCCTCTGTGTCATCATCAAATGCAATGACAGCAGCAGTAGCATCGCCATCATTGTAGTTCCGTATATGGATTTTCGAGGGGGTTGGCAATGACATAGAGAGACGATGATCGTCATCCATACCAAACGTGAGGACGACAATGATGATGATGATGGTGCTGATGGGAGCATCCGTCGACCGACGGAAATCAAATAAAACCGGATATCGAAATGGGATTTCGAGAGACAGACAAACAGAAAAGGGCAGATTTTACCCCCCAAAAAGAGCAAACAATGTGGATCCTTAAAGTGAGTACCGAAATTATTTTCAGGTCAAAGCGGGAACTATTTATAAAGGTGGCATTGGCGGCCGAATGAGCGATATATGCCATTACTTGGAGAGTTTTTTTTTTTTCTTTTGAGCTACTTCAAAATAAATATGCGATGCACCCTCTGTGGAGTTGCATTTAACAACTCGAGTAAAAGGGTTTTCGAAAAATCGTAGCTTGACGGGCGGTTGTGTTTTGTGGTGTGACTCGAAAAAGACACCAAAGTTTACTCTTTCGAAGAGCTGTTACTGTGGTTCTCGTAGCAATACCTCCTGCACCAAAATTCGACAAAAATTTTCCAATGAAACCGCCGGGGAAAACCCAGACAGCAAAATTAGCTGTTACTACACGTGGGTAAAGCTTTAGGTCCGCAAATCTATTCTATTGCTCTATTCTAGTTTTTGTCACCAAGTCCACCAATTAAAAAAATAGAAAAACTTAATTTCGTAAAATTTGTCGCCCTTCTCTCTAAATGCGTCAAAAGTTAAAAAGGTTATTTTCCCAAAAATAGGCAAAGATACCCCTTGTAGAAAAATTAAAAAAAAAAAGTGGTATATCCCGTTCAAATCCTACTATGGCAGGCTTTTCCTGAGCTACATATGTGGAATAGTAGGATTCGAACGGAATTTATGACTTTAAGGTTATTCCAAATTTTTATTTTGGCAGATCTACTCTTTTGGTCGTCAAATTAACTTTTTGACACATTTAGAGAATTTTTTTTATCCTATGATTTAACGCTTCTTTTTAACTAGTAAAATTCCAACGGGTTATTTTTTTAATATAATTTCTTACAAAACCAAAAGAGTTGTAGTGCGAACTGGCCGTTAAAAAAATTAAGTTTAAATATTAGGCGACCGGATCGTCCGATTAAAATAAAATTGCATTTCCGCAGAGGGATTAAATCTGTGATAGGTGTGCACAAAAAAAATCTTCAAAAGTCAATGTGGTGGATTCAGCTTTGCTGGTAAGCTTAGGTTAGGTTAGGTTAGGTTGAGTGAGGTTTTGAGGTCGTCAAAAAAGACTAAGCACTTTGGCGGGCCCATCGCCATCCCTAGGCTTCCCGAAGAGCGACAAAATCAAAAATAAAGCAATTAAGTTCCATGCCCTTTGTTTGGCGCAGTTCCAATGTGGCGGACCCAGCTTTACCGACGTAGCTACTTCTCTTTTTTCATTTCTATTCCATTGGTGTAAATGAATATGTTTGATACGACAGCGCTGTCATTCTGTAACGATTACATTCTCGAATAGCCAACTAAGAACAGGCTCTTTGAGTTCGGAAAGACATAGTCCCAGCTGACATTAGTCGCTAAATCGTCTTTTGAAATGAGACGTAAACGAATCAGACCTCCTTATTGGGAATCTTGTCTTAGTCTGGCTACTATAGCAATTTGTTCAAAATCCCTTGTCAACCTCGATTAGTTTAAGCAGATTTTGAATGGCTAAATAGATATGGCTTCTTTTCTGATAGACCTACCTTCCTAGACACAATAGACTTACAATCTACTGTCAAAAGGGCAAGTGGCGTAAAGCTACTGCGATTAAAAGACACTCGACTTTTTCTCTGGCAATATTCATCGATGATTCAAGCCCCTGCTGGCAACCTCATCCACTAGGTCTTGAATAACTAAATAGTTAGCAATAGAGGTCTTTTAACAAACCTTTACAAAACTAGCTACATCGTCATAGAAATGCCAGCGAAAGATGGGACAAGTTTACGGTCCACAACATTTCTGCCATCATCAATTTCTGATTGTAGACTTTATCCGCGCAAAGGGTATCCAAGGGCTGTACTCAAACTTAGGCAAATAAAGGTAAACATTTCTGTGCATTTTTGCCAAGATTTGCAGCAATTTTTGTTCACCAATTCAGCTTATAGTGCATTTGAACAAATCAGTGCCACAGCCCGAGTATATTTAGCTCTGCTCCATAGACAGCGCTGCTTTTTTCTCTTAGTCCCTCAAAGACCTATATTGCGCAGAGTCTGTGCGGGACTAAGAGAAAAAAAGAAAGAAGTCCAGTTAGCTACAGCTAGCTACACCACACCTCAATGTATGTCCTTCATTTGAAAATCTGTTGTCGGACGCATGCATTCCCCTACCACTTGTATGACATCATTCCGGGGAACAGTAAAACACTCACTGCACACTTTTGCATTCCTCAGATTCATAAAAACTGCGCCATAAAAAATGAGAAACGATTAAAATCGCCAAGGAATGCGAACGCACAATTCTATTCTTCGACCATAACCGCGCAACAAAATGCGCTGTGGAATTTTAAGTGCATCTCTCGTTAGGCCACCCTTCCACCCCTAGGTACAGCAGCAATGAATGTGCCAACAGACGAAAATAGATCAAAAAACATTCCCTGCCTTTGGGTCGTAAATAAAAACTCGCCGAGAGTGTAAAAATCGTTAATCGTTTCATATTTCTATCAACCATAAAATTTTAATTCCACCGAATCCTTTCAGGAAACAGAAACATCATCCCGTGCACCGAATATGTCTCTCTCACTAGTCGCAAGATAAAATGTTCAAATATCGTGCCCGTCCATAAATTAAGTCGGCAAAAATCCCGACTGCACTATAAATTTCCATCCAAGACCAACATGCCTGCGCACAGTGGATGCGGCAGCAAAACCCTTCCCTCTGTTTCAAAAATGGCAGCGACTCTACTCTGCTCATGCCCTGATCATATACACTTGGATTGGAATGAAGTGTTAGATGAAATTCTAAACCTAAATCCCCGGAAAATTGTTCTAAAACTCCGCCGGAGGGTTGTATCGCACCGTCGATATATCTGCCATGTAACGTGGGTGGCAGCATAATTTGTGCATCATCATCATCTGTCCTGTAGCTGGGTCGCTCCGCTTTCTCTTCGTCATGGTGGCGGTCCTCGAAAAGACAGATTTTTAATGAGCTCATCTAGTGGTTTATTTTAACGACACCGGGTACAGCACACACCGTTGGATATCATCCAAGCCGATGCCGGTCCATTCAGTATATAACACCCTGATTCACAGTTTGACATTTGTAATTGTTGCGTTATGACGTTTTTATAGTTTCCGAACTCTGATCTAATTTTTCTTGTCGAGGCATTTACCATACGATGAGGAAGAGGGATCAGTGTCAGCGGCGTCAGACCCTCCAGCCCCCCTTTGAAAGGTAACACATGTTTGGATTGTTTTTGATTAGTGTTGCGGCAAAATGAAAACAACTCTCAAAGGGAACTCGAATGCTGCTGCTGCATTGTGTGACGGGAAGAAAAATTAGGTGCCGGCGAGATAACGATTTGACACTAACGTGTGTGTACGGGGAGTTGAAACCAGGCACGGTGGGGAGATGACTCCTGCAGAGTGTCTAGACCGGATGCAGAGGTATCTCGAAAAATGTTTTATGAACATTCTGCTTGCCCACCACATTTATGTCACACGCTGTCACACGGTGGAGGTGGCCACTTCTACTTGAAGGACATCCACAAGAGGAAGTGCCTACAGTGGTATTCAGAAGTGGCTTCATAATTGGAAGTTTTCTATAAACGTGCTTCGCCGAAAATCGAGTTGAAAAGTAACGTCAGTTGTGAGATGACCCACCACATGCATTTGAAGATGTAAACAAAAATTAATGAAGGCTAATGCCATCGATCTCAAAGGGCTGCTGTAGCCCAATAATTTGTCAAACCCAATCCGAGACATGGTAACTTTTGCACCCAGTCAGGGCTCTAACCGCAGAGGAATCACATCATAGGGTGATATAGCTACGGTGTCCATTCGTCCTCTTTTTGAGAGGACAGTCCTCTTTTTCCCTACTATGTCCTCTCTCATTTTTTTTTTATTAAAAGAAAACAATACATTGTTGGCCTTTTTAAAATGTCGTCTTTTTTCCCTAAAGACCATCTTCCTACTATAAGAAATATACGAGATTGCGAGCGGGTGTACCTTCTTAATTCTTAGAAGTCTGGCAATCTTGTATAGATTTTCAAAAACCAAGTCAATTCCTTTTATTGAACCTACAAAAACCTACAAATTTTGATAGTTCAAATGTGCTTTAACCATTTTGGACTGTATAGGTATTTTTACTTAAAAAAATGTCCTCTTTTATGTGATTGAAAAAATGATCACCATACATATAGCACCCGACAACTGTTATCACAATTAGAAGCGAAATCGAATACAGCTTTGAAGTTCAGACATTAGCGCTATGAAGGTCAATAATTGTCGCATTGGTCATGGTCAAAATCACAGGACTAAACTGTAACTCGACATATCAATATGTAAGGCTTTATGAAAGAGCACGCGTTTGACACTGATCTTGGCGGATCCTTTGCAAATTTCTGTCTAAACACTTCCTGGAGAGTTATGTGCTTGCAGTCATTTTTAATCCTACTGTTGTCAGGGATGGCAATTTAGCTGTTTTTGGTCATATAATCGGGTATCAGCCGTTTGACCTGCTTTCTAAAAGTGTAGTCCAGTTTGTAGTTCGGTCACATGGTCAAATGGTCACGAGGTTACTCCGTTTCTACGACACAGCATTTCCGAAAGCTTTCAACCGATGTACGCATTTAACATATTGATTATTTTCCTCTGTAATTTTTCGCTGCAACATTCAAGACCTTTGCATTTAGAGCCATTTTTCGATGGTTTCAGAAATGGCTACTTAACGGTCTTAGTCTTGAATGCTGTCTTCAATGTGGTATAAGCCGTTTGTCCTTTCTAAACATAATTGTGGGTTGTGCAGCGTATAAGAAGCCAAACGCTTAAATTGATCACGCCTAGGTTCAATCGCACGATCACACGATCAAATGGTCAAATGGTCACGTGGTCAAATAGTCTTATGGTTACATCCAACGAACATCTGGATGTAAGATGATGATATTCAAGATGATATTTGTCCAGAGACGTAGCTGCCTTTGTTCGACATTTGTATTAATAAAGTTTGCTTTAGTTTGGCGAGTGCTGACATTAGAAAATCTCTTGTTCCTTGTATAATCAGCGTTTCACATTTGTTTGTGTGTAACTCAATTAACTTTAATACGTTTCTTGAGGAGTTTTCTACTTATCTGTGTACCATAACAGTAGCAAATCTTTTCATTTTAGGTGACATCAACTTCGATTTGTTAAATACACGTCCCTTATTAGATCCTGGCTGAACATGGTTTAACTTTATATATGAATGAAATAATAATAAGTCCAATCGTGAAAACGTGTATTGCTCGTATTTGGGGTCGTATTTTAAAAATTCCTTCAAATCAAGTTGCTGGAATTAATGTTGACCTACAAATTTCCGATCACTGCATGACGGGTATTATGTGTAACTTTTTGTTTTTTTGAAAGGCAATCGTGAAAACGTGTACAGCGAAATGCATTATCCTCTACCGAATAGATTGACCAAAATTAATTTTGACCAAATGAACCACGTTTTGCAATTCAATATTTAGCTGAGGTTTTACTGAAGAAAATATAACTTATATGATACGAGTAAATTTGAGAGAAACCTTTATAAACTGTTTTGCCACTTGCAGTTTCGAACTTGTTCGGAGAAAGTCAGAGATGTGGATGTCCCGGTCTCTTCTTAAACAAATCACACTAAAACATTAACTGGGGAAGAAATTAAAGAAACATCCACTTAATTCTAGTTTTAAAAAAAGAAATCCGTAAAAAATTGTAAGGGCAATTATTGCCCAACCCAAATGAGACTAGTGCAAGGGAGACTTTAAGTGATGCCAGATAGAGGGGATTATCCCTAAAATAAGCTTAAAGGGTCAAAGGGATTTTTCAAACCTCATAGTCCAGAAAAAGGGATTTTACTTTTTGATTGTTGAGGTCCTCATTTCAATCAAAAGGTATTACTTGCTTTAATTTAAATGTGAGCAAGAGCATTTCTGCCTCTACAATTCCAAAAATATTTTTAATTATTTTAATGAATTCACGAGTATTTCTTAAAATAATAAATCTATTTATTCTGTTAACATTGGAATGTATATGCAAAAAGCCGTACCTGAGTCTCAAATCAAATTTCTGTGTCTTTTTTGTATGAAAAATCAAGAATAATGAGACTTGAAACCGAGATAAAGTTTTCTGCATACCAGTTATTTTCAAATAATTCATAAGATATTTATTTTATGTTGAATATTATTTTCATTTAAATGCCGAATGCAATTTTATGTTTTAAAAATGTATAAGATGTACCTAAATTTTTTTATTAAATATATACAAACTTATCTTATTTATTTTTATTATTTATTTATTAATTGAGATATATGTTTTTTTTTTAATTTAATATTTTGTGGTAAATGCGGTTTTTTTTCTATATTGGCGGTGGATAAAAGAGGTTTTTTGTGTATAACCGTGGGATAACCTGCTTCTAAAGTCTGGCATCACTGAGGTAGTCAACAGCATTTAATCAAAGGAAATCAATAGAAAATAGAAAATCGTTGTAAATACATATTAGCATTTCTGATCCTTTTGAAGTTGCTTCAGTTGGACATCTATCTTATCCAAGTGAGCTTATTAGCACCTGTAGTTTTTTTTAATGAGTCTAGATGGAATGTTGTAGAATCGGCTTTGAACAGTTTGTACTTTGAACCAAATTCTGGGCTCGAAGTATTAAAAATTATTAGTTCTTTGGAAATTCTAGCTCAAGTGGTACCCATTGCACTTCTAACCTTGTTCGGAAAAAAAATCCTCTTAACATAGCTGATGTCTTGGCACGTCTTTTCAACCTGAGTATTCTCTCTGGAAGTTTTTCCGAAGATGTCCAAAGAGCTCAAATGTGCGGTTGTGTTACCTCTTTATAAAAAAAGGAGTTAAAAGGAAAAAAAAAATAAATATCGACTTGAAAAGGCAGTTAAAAGCAGAGTTTTGAGATACCTCAACAGAATTAAGTTTTCCAGCTCGATGCAGTTTGGGTTAACGGTTGGGTTATCCACTGAAGACGCTCTCTTGGAATTTTTTTGTCTTATACAGAAAGGACTGGATGATAAAATATGTTGTGCTGGTCCCTTTTCAGATATCACCAAAGCCTTTTAAAATAGTTGATCACATTCACAATATTCTCCTTTAAAATTGTTTAATGTGGGTTTCCGTGGATCTATTTACGATTGGTTTGCTTTCTACTTAATGAACAGAAAGCCAAAAATTAAAGTCCGGACTAGCCTAAACAATTCGGCGTTCCACAAGGTTCCGTTCTTAGGCCAATTTTGTTTCTGATATACATAAGCTCTTTATTTTTACCACCATTTGTGGGTTAAGTAAAGTCTTTGCTGATGATTTTGGAATCGCCTATGATTCAGTTAACCTTTTAAACTTAGTAGCTGATGTAAATCATGATATATTGAGAATCTGGTTCGCTAAACACAAATTTTCAACAGGTACAAAGATTGAAAATCGATTGCAAAATGCATGGCCTCATCCTAGTGATCGCCAGTGTATATAAAAGCGCCACCAAACTGTTTAGTGTCCGAATCCAAATCCATCTCTGCTCCAAGTCAAGTCACACATCTTCCATCCTCCACTGTTGCCGCACCGCACCTTCTGCCAGCACAACCACTTCCCCCGAGGAACCACTCCGACAGGAGTCTCCATGAAAAGTGCTGCCGTTTCGGTGTCTCACATGTCTTCCGCTTCCCAGCAGATTGTAATACCGTAGCGAGGTCAGACGGTTAGCTCACTCGGTCGATAGGTGTAACACATGCTGCAGGACTAATTAATTAGGCAAAATTTGTATACACCGAGTCGCCTTATCAGGGTGTGTGGATCGTAATGCATTTTACAACGCCAACGATGATACGGCCAAGAATGTGAAACGGAATGCCGTGCTGGCAAACCAAGGTACGGCGCTTGTACTTCATTAATATCCCACCCGTTTATTGTTTTCCCCAATTTTTCATTCCTTTTTCACTTATCTCTATACCGAATGCGTGTGTTTGTGTTCATTTATGCAGGTAGAACAGGTGCAATGGTCACATCCAACATCCTCATACGCAATTAGATAAATTGGTGTCCTACAGAGACAACTGTTTCGAGTCGTAGGTATATATTTGGTCGGGGTATGCTACCCCCTCGTTGTGTCTTATCCAAAAAGGATACACACTTAGAATGCATGCTGGACTGAAATGTAATGACAACGATTTACGGCACAACTGCAACCACTAAATCTGTCCATGAGTTTGTAAATTGCTTTTATAGCGCAACCCATCTAAGCCTAGACATTATGTGGATGGGTCCTATTCCCATACCATATGAATGTAGTTGGAAGGAAATTGCAAATCACTCTTTATCGCCTCGGAGGTGCAGATACGTTACGTATACTCTCTTCCATGCGTATGCGATGCTGCAGTAAATCTGCAAGGTGCTGACAACCACTGACAAATGTCGATTGGGTATTTTAGGGCGGCCGGTCGTCGCATGCACTCATTGAAGGATAATGAATTGCTGGGTGATTGCGACAAAAGTGCCAGAGTGTTTTGTTTTAATTGTTTGCAGAATGCAGACATATCCTTTGCATTGGAAAAAGGATATGTATTAAATAAATTTGCACAACGAATGTCTCTAATTGACCATGACCAGTGGGTATGCATGCGTATTTATTGCTTCCTTAAAGTGTCCGTAATTTTCAAAGATCCAGGTGTTGAGAATTTTAAGAGCTATTCTCTACCGCAATAGAAGATGTAACTGTCAGCACAAATGTGCCTTGTTCAATGTGTTCATAAACAAATATCTACTGCGGTCTGGTTCTTAAGGGCACTCAAGGATTTTATAGCCAATGGTAACTCCAGGTAATTCTGAGAACAAAGGTTAACAACTATGACAACTTTTATAAATGTAAACAACAAACAACCATGACAACTTTTCCCTACCAACGATCGACAGTGTCAATTTTCAACCAAACATGCACGCAAAGTGTCAACCCCTCCTCCTGGACCAATGTAGATACCACTTGGGCTTGCATTAGTCACTCAGTGTATTATTGCACCACCCGAGACCCAAAATGGTTGCTTCTATGATGAGAGAAGTCTCAGTTCGGCCCCAGGTTTTACAAAAAAATTGGACCTCGCAATCAATCCACACAACAACACGCATGCTTCTTAAACCGAGTAGTTTGATCACGAAGACTGGCTGTTGATCTATTGTGAATTGTTTTAAATTTTTTTGAGGCATTTACGGCCTAGATCTGAGCTTCTGAAGCTTTCTTTCATCGTTAGTGAGTCAGTCCTCATTCTAAGCGCCTATGAGAAGCCCATAAAATAGCAAGACATTAGAGAGAAAGGCATTACAATGAAAGGGGTTGTACTGAAACGCATTAGACTAAGGGCGTTTGAGTGAAAGACGTTAAACTAAAAGGCGTTCGACTGAAAGGCGTTTAAATGAAAGGCGCTTGAGTGAAAGACGTTAGAATAAAAGGATTTAGGCTGTCTCCTCACGAAAGGTCAAAGTCGGTCTTAATAATTTTGAGCTTGTAATAATTGCGAGATAGAATTCTCTCATTAGTATTCCAATCCGGCCCTCATTGAACGGGGCTCATACGAATTACGAGACGGTCTTCAATAGGTATGCAATATAGGGTAGTACAAAGCTTGGAGGCACCTTCTAGCATCTAAGAGGTGTCAATTCCAAGGAAGCTCTTAATGCGATGGGGTCTTGAAATTTGAGCGACAGCTGTTAGTGCAGCAAAATCTGCGAAATGCTCAAACCTCTATCTTAAAAAATCCGCCACTTCCTTCAGTGCTTTGGAATGAAACGTGAAGCTCGGAAGGCGGGGTAAACGCCTTCCCTTAAAAGGAAGGCTAATTTTTTAAGAAATCCAGATAACAGTTGAAGATTGTTCATGGAAACAGCCAAGAAGAGGTACATTGGCAGTGGCCCTAGTGCACTCCAGTGAAAAACAGAAGTAGATAATGTGTTGTCGATGACTGAACAGTGAATAGATTATCATCCACCCAAACTAGTCAAAGTTCAACAGGACAAAGTATAGGATCACTGAGCGATAAATGGTTATACGCATCTTCGTCTTACCCAACTTATATTGCGGGACGACAAAACAGCAGGAAAACTTCACACTGCCCTCCATTCTCCCCTAACCCCCAACGGTGCCGTTGTCTATACCAATCTAGTTGTACATTCCCAACTACTTCGATCAACACTCACTACTGACATCCATCCAAATTGCCGAATGCATCTTGCAGGCAAAGTTCCTAGTGAAACAATTTGAAACTTTTTCCATCGCAATGTCTGTGCCCCGTGAACCCTGTAAACAACTTTGAACCATCTGCAAAACTTTATCCCAAATGGCGAAAAGAATACACAAATAACCACATACACACGTTCGATTCAGCTGGCATACGAATACGCGTACTAACCGCACATCATAACGAGTACCGCATCGCTGAAGAGGATTCCACCAAAGGAACATATATACCGACACCCCATGCCACATGCTTCCACCCTAATAATGTCCCGACAATATTATGCTCCATCCACTCCCATAATGATGTGTCATGAAAGCGAAGCAATTTATGGCGCAGCCAAGGAGATCATGTATCAAGATTTTCGTCTGTTAAATAGGTATATACGGGCCGGCAGTGAATGTCCCTATAATGGCGATATCTACGCGCCCATAATGTCCATCAGCGATGGCGAGCGACACTTCCTGTGCACTTCCCCTCTGCAAGGAGGACAGCAGCTCCCAGTATTTTCCGTAGTCAAACAGAAACACACATTCCGATGCTCATTTGGGCCGCAATTGGCTGTGCCGTAAAATACGGCCAAATACTTATTTATGCCTGGCCGCACACAAACACACACATAACTCAGTATGGGAAGTGGGACAGAGTGGCCATAAACACTGAAATACGACGACGACAATGATTCGGACTTGAATTGCAGTGCGAAACGCTCCGCAGAGCGACAAGGCCAGATTAAATGTTTAATTAATTACAATGGGACGCATATAAATTGCGCGTCCCATTCGTTGTCCTGGCCCCTGTGAGTGAATGTGATTATTTAGCGCTTTTGTAATTAAAAGTATCCTTATTATCCTTGATACCTATCTGTTAGCAATAAAAGGGAAACAACGAAGACAAAAAGGCAAGCACGGAAAGCTAGCTCTGCCAAAGGAAGTTTGCAAAGCAAATGCCACGGGACAAGCAGGGACTGGTATTACAGTTTACAGACCAAAGCAAGGCTATGGTCAATTGCTTTGGCCTTTGTTCGCAAAGCGGTATTTTTTTCTTTTCTCGCAGAGGCAGCAGGAAACGTTAGGGACAGTAGTTGGACAGTCAACAAATTGTTTGCCAAGAAGTTTTTTTTTTTCTTGCTCTCTTATTGTCCGGTCAGAGTGCGTTGACAGAATAACGAATATCGGCGGGTAATAGCCATGGGGAGAGGAAATTGATTTTAATTAAAATACCGACGCAGTCAGAAAGGCAAAGGAGCTTGGTTGACGGGCAAATTTGTGCTGTCAAATTGAAGCGAGCTACATGGTGCAGGAGGACTGCTCTTTCAGTTGAGTAGAGATCAGCAAAGGCCGTTAAGGACGCGAGACTTAGAATTCCCGGCCGAGACTGAGTGACACGAAAAAAGTTTTTAACTGGGTATCGAAAGAAAACATTTTAAGGAACAATGAGAGCATAACCGAGAAAAAGAGAGGACTCATTGTGGCGGAAAAGATCAAATCCCTAAGTCTTGGTGAAAATAGGCAAAGCCTTGATTTCTCAAAATCAAAACCTTAGGTAGCTTTGTAACTTTGGAACTTGCTTAGTAATCGATAAGCCCCGATGTTCCTTACTTAAAATTGCTAATCAATTTATATTTCACTATTTTTAGAATATCTATCTAAAGGGTGATTTTTTAGCTGGTTTGGTTTTGGCAACACTGGTTTTGACAGCTGACGTGTGTTTAGTACCTTGTGTCACTGTCAAACAGCTTCAGTTTGGTTTGCAATTTAACCATGGATCGTCTTACAAATGAACAACGCTTGCAAATTATTGAATTTTACTATCAAAATTCGTGCTCGGTTCGAAATGTTTTTTTATCGAAAAATTGTGTTCAGCGATGAGGCTCATTTTTGGTTGAATGGGTACGTAAATAAGCAAAATTGCCGCATTTGGAGTGAAGATCAGCCAGAAGCATTGCAACAGCTACCAATGCATCCCGAAAAAGCCACTGTTTGGTGCGGTTTATGGGCCGGCGGCATTATTGGGCCATATTTCTTCAAAGATGATGCGAATCGCAGCGTTACTGTCAATGGTGAACGCTACCGAGCGATGATAACAAACTTTTTTTTGCCCGAAATGGAAGTTCTTGACTTGCATGATATGTGATTTCAACAAGACGGTGCCACATGCCACACAGCACGCGAAACAATGGCGCAATTGCGAGGCGAGTTTGGTGAACAGTTAATTTCACGTTTCGGGCCGGTCAATTGGCCGCCTAGATCGTGCGATTTGACACCATTAGATTATTTTTTGTGGGGGTATGCCAAGGCTAATGTGTATAGGGACAAGCCCGCTTCGATTGACGCACTGGAAGCCAACATCCATGCATTCATTCCATTCGTTAGATGGGCTACCTGAGACGCAGCCGCGGTCAACATTTGCATGAAATTATCTTTAAACATTAAATTGCAAGGTTCAAACTATCGATTCAAATAAAAATTTCATTCATTTTTTCGAATTTTTTGTGTTTTTTTTTTTAAAAAAGTTCTAAACCTCTTAAAAAATCACCCTTTATATCTATATCTACATCTATAAAAAATTTTGCCTTAAAGTTGTGTTGGTTTGTCGCCGATTCACGCCTTAACGCATCTACCGATTTTAACTAAACTTTAACACATCTCTGGTATTGGTCTATATATCATTTTTGTGAAGTTTGGTTGAAATTGGAAAACGTATGAGTGTGTTGTGCGTGCTTGGAAAAACACATGAATTTCATCAATTTCATTTGGGGTTTTTCAACATTTATAAAAAAATCAATTGCTGTTGGTTAGTCGGGTAAAACCCTTAAGAACGAGGGGCGACGGATTTCAATAAATTTTTTTTTATCTTGAATCAGGGATGGTTTAGGAGAAATAAAAATTCGGAAAATTCTCAACAGGTGACGCTGTAGGCTTACATCGTTTTTTCATCTATCTTATATGTATCAAAATAAGTCGCATTGTGTTTGAATTGATGTTCTGTCAGTGCGTGAGCCGATTTTGTTTCTGGAAATTTCAAATGAAAGGTGACGTCCATAACAAGGTTTGTATGGATATACGGTCTTTGTATGTGTATTGGTTAAACGAGTTATAGACATTTTAGTGAACATACATGTGTCGACCTCCGCAGCCCCTCAACAGATTTAAATGAAATTTTGTGGATTACACATAGCATAGTTTTGGTGTCGGGTGGCGGTGTTGTCAATCTCCGAAACCACTCAACTGATTTCAATGGAATTTTGTGGATGGGCTTATTTGGTTCCAGCGAGGAAGATAGAATAGTCTTAGACCCGGAGGTGGCGCTGCTGTCGATCTCCAAAACTATACAACCAATTTCAATGTTAAGATTCGTTAAGCAAAATGTTTTTGGACAATTGCGTTTCTGGATGTAATCGGTCTAACGGCAGAGGTGAGGATTGCCGATTGCCCACATTCTGCTTTGGATAATTTGGTTAATTGAGAAAATCTGACCGGACCAACTCGATTCAATCATAAGCGCAGAAAAAAACGATCCAGAAGACGGCCTAGAAATCTATGAAGTTTCTATGCATTGAACCCAATTTAATTCCAAGGGAGTTTCATTCATTCAATAGAGAGGTTTAACTATCAAAAGGGATCAACAATTGTCCCTACACTTGAACAGGCTACATACAATTGGATATGTGAGAAACAATTATTTTCCAAATTCAAACCACAAACTTGCAAAGACTGTCAGATTGTCCCTGGCCATTTAATGACGGTCATTGCAAAAGCCAGTCCCACTGGAAACTGCAAACGTTTGATTTCGAATAGCATGTCTGTAGGTATCATCGGGATACGTGAAATTAAAACGTCTTCACCTTTGAATTGACCATTTAAAATAGTTGCTTCGATAACGATGGTCATTAGCTTCTTAACCGCAAGTCTTGTGCCATTGCACAATTTTGGTGGGTTGATATTACGAAGTATGATGATTGCTGCTCTAACTTTCAAATGCAATATGTGCGGTTGCAGGCCTGGTAAATCTAATGAATTTAAAAATTCTGTGGGATAATTGACCACTTTTGAATATGGTATCGACTGACTTGAATGTGAACACTCCTCCTGGTATCTCTTTTAAAATGGCCTCATTAATTTCTGTAACGTCTTTGTTTTCTGCCGCAAATAAAGCTTTTTCGCTCAGCCAAATATGTGTCTTGTATTGTTGTAGAATGTTTGGAAAAAGAAAAGTTTTCGAATCAATTGTTCTTCCAAAAATTGGTGGGTAACGTTATTAAGCCAGTTTTATCTTCTATCGACATTTTTCCGTTTCCAATTTTAAACAACTGCTTTGAAAATTCATTAGCTGGTGGATCATTCTGTATTGGAAGACGCACATTTGGGGTTGTGAGTGTTGTGAGTGAATGTGAGTGTTCTAACACTAACATAACTACAGAATGGATGACTTAAAGCACGCATAAGGTCGTCATGAATAACATATGTTCGTAGATATGCATTTCGCATTTTCATGAATGTGTAAGTAATTTTTTTTGAAAAAAGGGCCTATGTCCTTCGCATTTTTTTTCTTAATAGCTTAAAAGAAAACCCAAGTAAATTGGTCAAAAATTACGTTATAGTTATACTTAAACGCACAAAATATCAACATTTTTTTATATATATAGAAAAGCTACATTCAAAGACAAAGATGGAGGAACAGTATTCAGTTTAAGTGGTCCAGAAAAATAACGAAATTTAAGTAAAAAGTGTAACAAAGATAGCTTTCTGGTTGAATTTCAAATCTCCAGAAGCAATCTAATCGAATTTTGAACCGTAAAAAAACACATTTTTGTTGTGACTCTTAATTCTTTAACCGGAAAAACCTTTTTTAAGCTGAAAAAAATTATTGTTCTATGACTAGACATAAAGGATAGATTTCTATAATTTGAATGATTTTTGGCCATACTTAACGAACTCACTTACAATTTCATACAGAAACCAATTCATGGTGAATAATCCCATAATCAAACAAGACTGAAGTGAAGACGATTAAGCATTTTGCAATTTTAAACGCCGAAGTGGAGTGGAAAGTTCGTTTTTCTGCAAAACGTTGTGATGCAAAGCTTTTCAATGAATTGTTTGTTTTATTAAATTTAAGATAAAAAAATAAAGAAACAACATACATAAAATAATTATTTTTGTTTTATATTTTTATTTAAATTTATATTACTATATATATTTTTAGTGCCAACGCTGTTTTTGCCGCTTCGTTTTAAATATATAAAGAAGAGATAATTTTCCATACTTTAAATAAAAAAAAACGATCTCCAATGGTAACTTTGGAACCTGTTTAGTAATCGATAAGCACTGATGTACCTTACTTAAAATTGTTAAGCAATTTATAAAGCATTGTTATAAAAACATTTTAATCTGAGGTCGAATCGCGTCGTCCGTGAACGAGCACTACGTGACGGAATTTATTTTTGTTTCACATGCAAAATCGACATAATTCCGTGAACGTATAGCTCGTTCACGGACGACGCGATTCGACCCCTGATTTATTTACGAAACATTGGAACACTGGGTTAGCTATCATAATAATAATAATTTTCTATAATTTAAATTAATATCAAATCAAGGTTAAAGTTTAAATGAGTTACAAAAAAGGGAGGGGCAGGTTCTACAATTTTCTCGCAAAGTGCACAAATTATACGCTCGGCCGGTTGTTAAGGACAACCTGCGAGTGGCAACTACCAAATAAGCTATTACATCCTTTGATATCTTCTAAGGTGCATCTAATAATGCTGCAAACAGCGTATGAACAACTGCTTCCAATTCCAACTTAAGTACTATCCCGCTAACGATTGGTGACAGTCTGACAATCCTTTCATATGAAAAATGGATAAAAAATGGTAAATACCTCGCCATAAATTTGAGGACGATCATTCTCAACTCCTATCTGTCGCATAGATGCAAGGATGTGCCTAGAAACCACCCTCGAGGGTCAGATGCAAAATGCTTACCAGTCATCTGAAAATTACCACTTAGAAGCTGGTCCAAAGAATTAATGACGCCTTTGACGAAAAGGAATACCCTATAGAGGTGTCTTCGTCGACTGGAAGGGCGCTTTCGGCAAGGCAACTTTTGTTAAACAAATTCTCATTTTCTTGATCAGGGTTGTGAATAATAGAACAGCGGAGGCGGAATGCTGTTTGTTGACAGAGGCTGCTGAAGGTTCCGATAAATAGGCTTCAACTTTAACATATAATTCTGTTGTTTGCAAAATTTACCTGTCCCATCTGCCAAAGCGCATTTTATAGCACGCTTTAGTCTGCTTAAAAGGCTTAAAAACTTATCTTCTTTTGACATGTTTATCGTTTATCATGGGCATCGCCATCAAGACTGTCTTAAGATCTTCCTAATGTCGGAAGACTATACCTATACTTTGATACAATGGGATATTAAAGGTCACATCACGTTATTATCTAGCCAAGGAATTTGTAAGGCGAGGCGGTTTTCAGAGGCCTCCAACCTACACTAGCCAACATCTGGGAGTAGGAGTTCACTCTGGTTGGTCTTCCGTAATCACACAAAGGTTGATGTCAAGCCGAATATACTCGGATGCCTGTTAGAATTCTTCAGAGCACTTTCTGTCCCTCATCAGTAGAAAAAGGAAGGCCTTCAGGCGACTACAGCTTGGTGGATCTATCCTTCTTGATTCACGTTCTCCAAGAAAGCTTTCTGGTTAAGAGAGTTAGGTTTTCCAGTCCAAATAAACCGAGAAAATCTGCGACCAAGATTTAACTTATCCACGAATTTTCTTTAAATAGGTACGTCAATCTCTAAGCCTCTTGATTTCGTCACTTCCTTTTCCTAACTGATGTACTAAATATGACTGCCAACCAAATGTCGTCCCCAAAAACGTTCTAGCTTACAGCCATAAACCAAAAACACATCTCAATCTCGCGCTAATAAACCAAATTACATGGAAAGTCATTAAGAAAACAAAATAAAAACTCACAGCAACTGAATGACGATTTTATACCCTCCAGCCTAAAGCTAGGTCCAGGTATCTACATCCACACTGCATCCACTTTTATCATTCACTAATTAGCTTCCTTACCTGCAACGAAAAGAAGACGAAGAAAAAAGATTATAAAAGGGAAAAATTAATTCTCTTGCATTTGATTCATTAGTACTTGAGAGTGCAGAAAATATGATTACGAGGAGATGGAACTCTGCTGCTGCAGTGCTCGGATTAACTACCTCCCGGTGAGCACTTCTTAAGGATTTGTGGGAAATCAAAAAAAAAAATAAAACTGTGAGTTAGTTATGAATCAAGATGAACTAAGGACAGCTCTTCGTCATAAGAAGAACCAATTTGCCGTGAGATACTGCTCATTAATTAAGGCGGAAAAAGACAAAGATACCCAGATCGGATGATGGCTAATTAAATGACCACCGTTTTCATCTGACACGGACACCGTAGCCAAAAGAAATAAAATGACAGTGAGACCGCATAATGGACGGAAGTGGGAAAAAAATTGTCTGGAAAGCATATTTGCGTTGTATCACCCTTGAAGTGGAAGTCTATTGTTAGGTCAGAGTTTCTTTTTATTTAACGGAGCAATTAAGGATAAGGATATCCAGTGGAAACACAGAGGGTATGTGACGAGAGTTGGTTGACACTTTTGCTTTCTAAATGAATTTTTGTCGGTTTTTGGTATACCAACTGCGGGATACGTGTTGACTGACAGCTTTGCTGCTGAAAGCAGTCTTATATCTGACTTTTCGAACAGTGTGCCTGCCAATGCAGGCTTCATTACACAGGCGAGCGAATTAGTTCTCTTAATGGAGATCTGGACAAAACCTTGAAGAGGGAACAGAAAACTCTGTTGTTTGAAAAATGCAACGACGGTACCTAAAGTTGAAATGGACGGCCTACCTAATGCATCTTCAGGAGTAACTTGCAGGACGACTTATTAAAATATAGATAGTTGGCTCCACAGGTCCGTATGAATATAGAGCTAGCTTCTCACATCCATTCATTTTGCGACAGTTTTTTATTTTTAATTTCATGCTGAGACCAAAATTCTTATTAAGAAGCTCTTTCATGACAGTTATACTCTCGGATGTTTGTCAGATGTTTGCGAGAGGTGACGCAGTGGAAAAAAAACTTTAATATGAAATTTGGGTTTCCTCGGGAATCCAACCTGGGACCACTCGCTGAGTGGTCCAACACTCTAAGCCACTTCGCCTAAGCCTTTGCGGACGACTTATTCAAAAGCGCAAAATCAGCGGCTACAGAGTTGATTTACCTATTCAGAGCAAAAGAGGCACGTCAACCCAAAGCAACTTTTCTTTCACCCTACAAGTAAGGCCAGAAAATTTGGTTCCAAAATATTTACCCAACCTACTTTACTTCAGTCAGACACGATCATCTCTATTACAGAAAAAAATAGTTTTTGGCCGCGATAATTTTAAATTTTAATTGGAATATATGAAAAGAAATCAAAACTTTTCTTGATTTTTGAGTTTGATTTCATAGAAAAAAATCAAAATTCGGACCCGCAGATAAAAAATTCCTAAATTTTGACTTAAAGCAATTGAAATAGTTTTTCTAGCCGGGAATAAGTAACGCTTCGGAAATTTGAGAAAAAGTTGAAATATTTTAAATTTTGACCGAAACAGTTCAACATTTTGATTCGGAAGTAAAAACTTTCAATTTCGTGACCCGGTAATGAGAAAAACTCTAAATTTTGAACCGGACAGGAAAAATTTAAATTGCTAACCGGGATATAAGAAACGCTTCTGAAATTTGGCCAAAAGATGGAATAATTTAAATTTTGGCCAAAACAGATCACCATTTCGTTTCGGACATTCTAAATTTTGAACCGGACAGGAAAAATTCAAATTGCTAACCGGGATATAAGTAACGTTTCGAAAATTTGGCCAAAAGATGGAATATTTTAAGTTTTGACCGGCATATACCTAGATAGTTTTGAAGGCATTTGAAAAATTGTAAATTACATGACCGCCGACGTGGAAACAGTTCAAAATTTCGACCCGGAGATGAAAAATATTTGCCCCATAGTTGTATGAACAAACACTAAATTTTGTCCCGGACATGAAACAATCGCGAATTTTGACTTGCACACGAAATGTTTGAATTTTTTTTCAAGGAACATATACCTTTATGAAATAAAATTGCATTAGAATTTTTAATTTGTAGTCGGGCAATGAAAAGAATTAAAGATTTTAACTCGGAATCGAAAAATTTTAATTTCTTGACCCGATAGTGAGAAAAATTTGGTATTTTCAACTGGACAGGAAAAATTTAACATGGAACTTTGGCCAAATAATAAAATATTTAAAAATTTTACCGGAATATACAAAATTTTATCGAATTTAAAAAATTGTAAACAACAAGTTCTAAATTTTGTCCTGGACATGGGGAAATTCCGAATTTTGACTTCGAACCGAAAATTGATTTTCGACTCGGATATGAAAAAAGTAGGCACCAAATGTTGGACCTGGATATAAAATTTTTTTTTTAAATTTTGACCAAGAAATGAAAAATTCTGATTTTTGTCGCAGTGGCAAATTTAGTACTGTTAGTGCTACTGCCAGGACAAGCAAGGAAGGTGTTCTCACGTTCATCACAAACTCAGTGGCCATCAATTTAGGTGCAACTATAAGGGCCCCTTAGAGTCTATAACGAAAAGACTAAACGTGTTCGAAAGGATGGCAAGTGTCAGAATCAGAATGGTAGGCCAATAGATTGACCGATTGGTTGAGCTGCAAGGTTAATTATATTACAACTTGGAGCTTTACTCAACCATGGTAAATTGAACCTGTGACAGATGGCAGTTTCAGGAAACTCAGATCTTTTTCAAGTCAAGCAGATATCAAGAAGAGTGACAAAGCCTGGATATACAAGAAGAAGCGAATGACGTGAGTAGAAATCCTACATAGGCTTATACAGCTAAGCCATTGCAATTCACCTGATGCCACAAATCCTCGACTTTACGAGCTCTCACATCTATACATCTTTTCACGCAAGCACTTATTAAATTCCCCAGCAATCTCCTCTAAGACCCTGCAAGTGAACCCCGTCAAGACAGCAGTATACCGTCAGCGCACACCCCATCTCATCACACATTCGTCATAAGCGAAAAAATCATCACTCAACCTGAATCAGCACTGCAATTTAAGGTCGTAAAAAGACACTCGTAGGCACCATGCAGTACGCCACCTCCTAAGTTCCTATAAAACGGTCTATAAACATCCTCCGCATCCCGAAGACAATATGCTGCGAAAAGTACTCGGAAGCTTCAACTTTATGGTCATACTGTAGAGTTCTTGAGGGATAAAACATTTTTAGGAAGCCACAGCCTCTCGTAGACTATTCATTCTGCAATTCTTTTCATGCCCCATCATCGTAGGTCGTCATTGTCGTCGTCGTGGTCGTCATAAAAGCCAATTTCTGTGTGCATGCAAACCCCTGTGGCTAAACGCTCAGCAGGTGAGATGCGAGCAAAAGATACTTATCATGTGAAAGATTTATGGTGGCCCCTTGAACACAGAAAAGAAATACCCTGTCGGCCAGTTCCAGTCACCTCGCGACCGCCTTATGGCCAAATTGATTATATAATTTCACACTAATCACAACCTGCGGATCTTGTCGCATTAATTATTGACGGACACAGTGACATGTGGCAGCCTGTGTTGTGCGCTGCATGTTCGGTGGTATGTACCACCGACTGGTGTTTATCTTAAAATATTCAAGACGACATGTTGCGACAGGGATACCGGCATGTACACGGCCGAAACATTAAACATTTGAACGATCCACACGAGCAGTCTATATGGGAGGACGACTCTCGAAACGTGTCGCCTCTTTAATTCGAATTAAAATCGTCGTTTTGGGGCAACCGGCGCGGCGGCCGGGAACTGCTTCTTTACCATGGAAGTGATGTATGCAGTAATTTGATATCATCTCGTGAAAAGAAGGAGATTTCCTTATGTGTCCTCATGGTGGATATAGTGGCTCCGTCAGCATATATTTTAATAAATTTAGCCTCTCTGCCGGTTCTACGAATGCACAATCATGCAGGCTTTGGCCACTTGAATCTGTCGGATGCTGGGAATTTTTTTTGTTCCTGTTCTTCTGTGCGGATTATGATTTTGTTTGGCGCGAAATTCGACACGCTCACTTGTTGTCGTGTCGGAAGTGTTTAGTTTTAGTTTTGTATGTTCGCCAAGAGGGTATATTGTTTTAAAATTGGATTTCATGGACATGGAGGCAAGAGGAGATTAGGTCTGGCGTCTACGGGATGTTGTCTTACACGGCCACTAATTGATGTATCCCCTGCATGTATGGCAGAAGAAGATTTTAAATCACTGCCGGTTGTTTTGCGTCTGGATGAGATGCCCAGAAGCCACTGAACAGTAGCCAACCTCTGGCAGAAATCGGATAATGTCAACGAAAGGGTGTTTTGCTTTTAGGGGGTATGACCAGCGAGTAGCTCAACGATGTTTGGTAGAGTAACCCACATGAACTTGTTCATCGTTCATAGCCTGCCCAAACATTTCCACAGTCAAAACTGCTGACAGTCGTTAACAAGCTTTCGCTTTTCCCAACCATAACTACACCAATAGCAGCTTTGACAAATTGCCCTAATCTATGAAATGTACCCTTCACTGGGACTATGGCATTCTCTTAACGACTCCTAACCCAATTCATTGATCTCCATTTCGAACATCGAAAGCATATTTTCAAATACAAATCACCATTGCCGACGCGGTGTGTGATTAACGACCGGATAGGTCAAATTTGTTGCACAAATAATCTGTCGGGCAATTTATCTCAATTCGCCGTAAACCCATTCGAAGCCTGGATGAAGTCCGATACACACATATCTGTTGGTCATCCCCATCTTCGAGCCTGTGCGCGGTTCCAATCCTTAAATGGATTTCGAGCGATTTATTCCATTTGATGGTGGTAACAAATTTTCATATAAAACTTTTTAGCCTCCGCTTTAAAATATATGTATTTCACAATTTGCTGCGTGATTTTCTTTTTTCGCTTTTCCGTATATCTTCTGTTGCGGCACTGCACAGAGATAGAAAATATGACCGAGTGTGTTTGTCCATGTGGAAATGGCCAAATGCAATATTTCAACAAACACCATGTCAAAGGTTATCGGCTCTCTGGTTAGTCGTTTGGTCAATCCGAGAAGAGCCAGAGACGAGGTAAACGATGCACAAAGTGGTTAAAGAATTTATGATGAACGATGCTGATGGTGATGGTAATGGTGAATGCAAACAACAAAAAAAATCCGAGAATTGCAACGTGCATTGCGAAAAAAAAACGCAAAACAAAATAAATTGCTAATTCTTGCTGTGTGAAGGGAGAGTTGGATTTTTTTTTGTTTTACATTTGCGCTCTCTAACGGTGATGGTGGTGTGTGGGTAAATTGTGAAAGGATGAAATGTTTTTTTGTGCGAATTTTGTTTCGCAAACGCATCGGCAGTCGCATCAAATAAATTCAAATGGATCGCCACATGGGGACGGAGAGTGGTGTTAGTTGATTTTTCAATTCGTTGATTAAACACTCATGTGTGCGCTCGAATTAAATGCACCAAAGGACGACAAAAAAAAATAAAGAAATCATTTTCGCGAACTATGAAAAGAATAAAAAACAAAAAATAATCTATTCCATAGGTGTTATGGTTTTAAAATTATTAAAACTAGTTTTTTCGTCAGCCCTTGTATGTGGACGATAGTTTTTCACGGCTGCGGTATTTTGTTTGATTCGTGGGAAACAAATAATACTGCCACGCTCCACGAATTTCACAAAATTGACGCTGATTGTGAATGGAAAAAGTGTGAAGGTTCGAAAGGGAATTTTTCTTAGATTGAGCTGCAAATGGGAAGTTTGCAAGGAAATACCTTTGCCGAGTGTGGAATGTGAATACACCACAATGTGAAACGGTAAACCAACCTATCGCTAGACTTTTTTCATCTTTCCAAAAAACGACGGAGTTTTCCTTTATTTATTGTTAAAGGTCCCGTCTAAGCTTTGCAAGGGTATGATGGTCTATAATTAGCCCTCCAATACTGCCGTAATTTTGGACAATCCAAATGTGAGTAGAGTAAAAATGTCAAACTTAATGTATACCTAACCATCGAAGCAATGCCAACATTTTCAATAATGGCTGCCCTTAAAGCCTATCAATCTCTGTTTAAAGAACAAAGGTTCAAAAGTTTAAGCGCAATGCACGAAACTAATAATCATATTTAGTTGCCGAATTTTGATGGCGAAATTTTGCATAAGAAAATTTTCCACTGTGACCTAAAAAATATTAAGTGTAAAGATTAAAAATAATTATTAGTAAGGCCCAATGACAAAACGGAGAATAAATCCTATAAATTGATATTTCCTTGGGCTAAGAAAGCAATCGAGTAGTGCAGCCTTATCAATCTCAAACAAAAAAGTTTTTGTGCCGTTCTTGTAACAAAAATATTAGGCTCGACTTTAAATTTGCGAAAGCTCACAATTGCGAAATTTTGATCGAAAAATGCGCATCAGCCGTATAAAGCTGCTAGGGTATGTAGAGTTTTCCAGTCTAACCCGGTGGGATAATGAATAAAAGGAAGACCTTATGTAACGCGCACAAGTAGAAGGCTACCCCAACCGCCTTGGAGTGGGCAACTGCAGAAAGCTATTTAAGGATTGGACTAGTTGGATAGAGGCTTGTTAGTAGAGCAGTCGGTTCACACCGAACTATCGAGGCTCCTAAGTAACTAATTAAATAAGTTACCAATAGTCATTTCTAAGCCCCACTTTAAATATTTTGTAGGTCACAATAGATAGTTTTGTAGGAAAATTTCATCATTGTGAGTTTGTTAAATTTAGTATGGACTCTAAAAATGATTGTTCAATTCAATTCAATTTATTTATGAAGGAAAGTACAAGTAGGAACATAGTCTTTTATAGTACATGTTTTTTGAATTGAATAAACTTACATAAAACTATAGAAATATATAAGAGTAGAGAAGTGAAAAAAAAAGACAGGGAGATGTAGCAGAAGAAAAAGGATTTTGTTTGCCCATTTAGAGAAGGCGGCTAAAGTAGTAGCCCACAAATATTTTTTTTTTTTTGTGGGTAGCGAAATTCGAACAGGGTTAATTTATTATTAATTTTTTCATAATATTTTTTCTTTTCTTCGAAAAACGAAAGAGTTTAAGTGCGAACTTGCAATTGAAAAAAAAAACTTTAAATAGTAGGTAATTGCGAACGAACGGCTTGGTCGATTGAAAACATTTCCCCAGACCGATTAAATCGGTGATAATGTCAATCGAGCTTTACCGGTAGGCTAGGTCCGCCACAAAATATCCTACTTCCCGAAGAGCGTACCTACTGTACCTACTTTATGTGGCAAAATTCCCATGTGTCGGAACAAGCTGCATCTACGGGTTATCCGATTTTAAGAATGGCCCGACACATTTCGTGATTTAGAAACGACTCATCACCTCCAGTTTTGACCCGCATCAGGACCTTTCATTCGATCAGCAGGTCATCGCTGCTTGGCCTACTAAGCAGTCGCAAAGCTTCGTTTCAATAAAGTCACGAGAACGTTGGTGGACGAGTTTATCAAAAAAGATAAAGGCAGGTCTGGACATCTTTGTTCTGTTTACTGGTTTAAGTAAAGCGTTAAATTGGAGACTTCTCAAAAGGCTCCCTAAGATCGCTTTGAGAGGGGTTATGTCGAACTACGGCTGAATAGTTAGTTGATATAAAAGACAGTACGAGTTAGGATGTCAGGCACTATGAGCGATGGTGTGCCACAAGGCTCGATATTAAGTCCCTTATTATTATTTTTTTTGCAGGAACTATACCTACAATACGAGTACATTTATTTAAGGACTGTACTGCTCACGACATAGTTTAACTGCATGGGTAAAATACAAATTTGTCCCTAGAAGTCTTAAAAATGTGTCTGACGGTGTGTCCGAAACAAAGGTGATGCACACGCGCACTACATGAAATCTAACCGAGACGATATTATGGAAACACCTATATCACCAATGTCCTGTATCAGCCAGCAAATGATTAAATCTTTGCACCAATTAAATAATCTGGCAAAGGAATGGTATGGGACCTGGTATTGGCCTAAGAGTGTTTTTGAGAAGTTTTGTCAAAGTAGGACAAAGGGGCGTGGCACTTTCAATGCAAAAAAGATGTGTAATTCACAGATCCGATTGAATTTAAACTCGCAGGGTTTCTTCGTTCATGGCTCGGAAATGTTCCTGAGAGTGATCCAAATTGAGCAAAGGGGCGTGGCACATTGCAAACGCTGTTTTTCGGCACTCTAAAGTTGTAATATTTGGATCTTTCATGTAAATTGTCCAAACCAAACCAAAATAAGTAACTAAATAGTTGGCACAGCAGTTTCTTGGCCTAGCTTTTCAAAATCATTCGTTTTGTGTGAAGCTTTATTTTTGGGGTAAATTGCAAGGGATCTGAAATTGTATGCCGTGTCCGAACGACTGAATGGAGTAGCACTTTTATGACAGTTGTGCTCTCGGATTTCTGTCAGACGTTCGCAAGAGGTGAGCAGGAGACGCAGTGGAAAAACTTTAAGATGCAATTTGCATGTTTTTCGGCAATAACCCCTCACTCAGTAGTCCAGCACACAAATCACTGCGCTTATAGAATGATATGGGTGGAATTAAAAAATGGGTCTTGCCTATCAGGGCAGCTTTAAAATTAAAAAAAAAATGTTTAATGATGATAGACATGGGCGGGTGCAGCTAGTTTTTGTACATATTTAAGGACAAAATCAATTAAAGTCGAGCATACAGACAGCAAACGGAAAGTTCCCGCTTAGTTCAAGGCTAAAAAGATTCGTTTTAAAATGAAAATACACAATTTCTCCAATCACTGATTGAAGGTTGGTGAAAACGCAATGGGATCCTTACAGCGACTTGTTTTGGACAAATTACGGAGAGTTGTGGTTCCAGCCTCCAAAAACGTCTCTCATGACTTTACTTGATCAAATACACGTACACCCATATATCACTGAAATAGACTCATCGTCATTATATTGTAGAAAATATCCCACTCTATAGTGCAGATAAAACTAGAAAAAAAGTCATTTCCCAGACATGCCACCACTCCATTTTATTTGCCTCAAAAACATCTGAAAAATGTCATTACCACCCCTGTCATAAATTTTGAATAGCTATACAATACGTACTACGTACGCTGTGAGGAAATATTAAGACAAATTGTTCCCGACTGGAGCTCCAGGAAAAGAAACCCTCTGCCAATATAGGTCAATGTGTTTTCTGTTTCGGGGGATACTTCTCCCCCCGAATGTGTCTTTAATGCAAATAAATAAATCGTAATTGAAACTCTTCCGCCCAGCAGAGAAGAAACAAAAATACTCGGATCCATATGCGAAAAAGGATAACCGAACCAGAAGCCAATATACACAACCCAGGAGCACGTCGGTCGTCGGGCCTCGAGTTACTTAAGAGCACCAAAGTAACTCCCGCCTGGCGAAGACAACTATACA
This sequence comes from Cheilosia impressa, assembly GCA_948293265.1. Lineage (NCBI taxonomy): Eukaryota > Metazoa > Arthropoda > Insecta > Diptera > Syrphidae > Cheilosia > Cheilosia impressa. Next base: position 29,113,292 of record OX411884.1, on the reverse strand, counting down.
CACTAACTCACCAACCGAATCGTATACATAGAGAAACATTCAATTTCCTCCTGCCACATCCATACAAATAGTCAGGATGTTCGGTCGTAAGTAACCCGGAAGTGTAGAACAAAGAAACACAGATATCCTTGAACCCTTTGAATTGTTTTTTTCTCTCTCCATCTTTTCTATGCCCCCCACTTCTGCACATCGCTTTCAGTTTTCCTTTTCGATTTGTCGATGTTGAGCAATGTATCCCATTGCATTCTTTTGCTCGGGCAATTTCTATGCCACCCCTCGCCAGGGCGTGCGGAGTCAACTCAGATTGTTATGCAAAATCCATCAGGCATGATGTTGGGCTTATGCTTTCGCCAACAACTATGCAGGATAATTTCGTCCTCTTCGCTATTTATGGCTATAATCTAATAAATTTCATTCGTATTATAAAAAAAGAAAGTATACGACGAAACTGCTGACAATGATGACGCAGTAGAGACGATGATGACGACGAATACTTTGACAGACGATGCATATATGGGACGAAGAAGTCGACAAAAATGTCGCTTTTATGACTCCTAACAGCCGTAAGTATGTCGGAATGGACCTTAACGAGCCTATTCCCCTCGTTCGTTTCCTTTCATTGGATGAGCAATGGATGTCTTTATTTAGTGCTTGTCTCTCTCATCGTCATTGCCACAGTGAATACCCCGAATGGGATGTAGTACTCATAAAAAAGGAGCTTGCTTTGTTGGTGTTGTCAGATTGGAAAAAAGAAGTGCAAACGTCTGGAATCGACACTGCTGGTGTGGGACTGTAGGTGCTTGCTTTTTTTTTAATTGAAACCATTGTCGTCGTCCACCAAGACCGCACACGTAAGAGCTGACATCGGTTTCTGTGAATCAAATGAATTTCCTTTTGAACTTGTGTAGCTAGGGTGGATTGTTTTTTAAAAATTAATTGCTTTATGGTGGCCGCCACAGTCAAAGGATTGTTTTGCAGAGGTATCCAAGAAATTTTCAAAACGAATCCAATGGTAACGGTTCTGATCGACAGTGCCAATGAACCGCAGACCGTGCTTAAAATCTTGGAGCTTCTGGTGCTTTTCTTAAAGACTGAGGTAAGCCCGTTTTAACCGAAGATACTCCTAATTTTAATATCAGCAACCCAATTTTTATAGCCACCGACAAATTATATCTCTAGCAAAAGGACTTAAGTGACGCACTAACAGCTGTTACCGATTGTTACTTTGCGGCTGCCTCTCAGATGTTTTGCTAAAGAAAGTCAGTGCGACTTCTATTATGGCCAAATGCTAAATTATGTTTGTGGACTCCGGAGAGGAAACTTGAGTCTGACAAAGACTCTGCTGGTGTTAGTCATGCCTGCACTGGTGCGAGCAGGGTAAACACAGACGGCTTGCACTGTGAAAAATTAAACAAAATGAACTACTAGGTCGAACGAAACTTTTCGTTCGTCAAAAATTTGGTTGGTTTCTTATTTTTTTAGGTATGTTAGGTAGGAACCTGAGAAGGGATACTAGATAAAAGAAACGGTTCATAAAATACTCGCATAGGAATGTTGTTAAATAAACTGCAGTCTTGGGTTATCCATCTGATATGACAGTATCTGTATATCAAAAAACAATGTTTTTAAATTGAAGCTCTTAGCAAGAGGCAATTGTCGCAAGTTTTGGTTAGAGAGTACTATTTTAAAAGCTTTACAAGACTTTTGAGTACAAGAACAAGCGTAGTGGGAGGTTCTGTTTTATAATCCCTTAGCACTTGTTTTTATTTTTGAATGCAACAGATTATTGACGCTGGCTTAAGGTGTCTATGATTGGAAGTAGGGTTCGTGTTAGACCGATAACTTTAGTATATGCAAGAATTCAGAGCTGTGATGCCAGATCGTGGGTCACTACCCATTTCGTGGGCATTTAAAAATAAGCTAAATAGGTTCATTTTGTAGTTTCTAACGTCGGCAATGTAAAAAGGGCATTTTTTATTATTTTTGATAATCGTCGTGGGCAATTCGGTCCGAAAAGTCTGGCATCACAGATTAAGAGATCTGTTTTCGAATTTGCATTAGCAGTTATAAACTGAATATCCCGTTGGACATGTGCGGGCCTGTAGCTAAAGTGGAAGTGTTTCTGTGAGCTCAAAGTGGTTCGAATTATTTTAATAAAAAATATTCAATATGGTTGACAAAAAAGAAGTGGGTAACAATTGCTTAGAAAAATTTGCACAGCTGTTTTAGCTTTTTTACTGGAAAAGATTATTAAAAAATATGTACCGTAGACATCTGGAAATAAATTAGGAATACAAACAGTTTAAAAAAACAGTTGTTATCAATTTTTTGAGAAAAACTAAGTATGCTGGATCTTTTGTCGAATATTGATTTTATTTTTAATATTTATTTTGATCAAAATCGTTAGAGCAGTTTTTGTAAAAGTGTGCAGGCAAAACAGATATTGCACTGATTCGTTTGAGAAATACTATTGCTGGAAACTCTGTATTAGATATTCTTCGGGATATAACCATTATTTGGTTTTTAAAGTTTTATCGAAAATGGCGTTTTCGAGATGTGAGCGGTTTTTAAAATATGCGTTTTCGGTGATTCGAATTTAAAATAAAGGGTGCAATAATTTTGAAAATAAATCAGAAAAAAAACAAAGAAAACCGATTTAAAAAAAAAAAATATTTTTTTCAAAAATTTATTTTACAGATAAACTGAGTTTGCTATTAAGTTAGAAGTGCAAATGACCATATTACCTTTAAAATTAGTTTCTGGTACAATCGTATGAACAGTTTTAGAGATACATTTATGTCCAAATTTCAAAAGTACCGATCCGATTCGATTTTTTTAGCGAAAACCTGAGTACGCACGCAGTCATGTTAACCTCACCTATTTAAGCTAATTTGTCAATTTTGGTTGAAATCGCTAGAGCCTTTTCCCAATAAATTAAACTGTTATGAACATTTTATATGGAAAGTACCATTCATATAGAGGTTACTGTGCAAAGAAAATAAACGGTCCCGAACTGTAGGCCCAAAAACTCCAAATCCGAAGTTTGAACCAAATCAGGGCAACCGTTTAGGCTGTAGGAGGCAGGAGCATACGAACAGCCAGACAGACGGACAGAATTTCGCGAATCACTTCATGAGTTCCTCTATCAGAATTGACTAACACCTCGAGTTCTAAATTTTGTACGAATGCAATATCTATCTCTTACTACTTAGAAACTAAAGACGGAGTGGAACACGGGGCCAATAAGTGGTCTGCGTGATTGATGTATTCCAAACTGGTATTTCAACAGGGCAAACGTATATTACAACGACTTGCAATGCGACTGCCAGAGTACCTGGCTTACAATGTGGGAACAAAACTCTACTAAACAGCTGGGTCAGTCAGAGACGGAGTTTCAAAAAGGCAGTGAAAAGTGGGAAACTTTGACAAAGATGTTGATGGTCTTAAGTAAATACTTACTATAAACACTGGATCCGAAGAATATAGAAGAATCCAATGAAAGCCTGATATATAGCAAAGTCTAAGAACCATGTAGTTAGAGCTGTTCAAAACGGATCTTGTAGAGATCACGCTCATATACCAAGGCTTAGAGTGTGTTCTGCCCCTAAAAAAGTTCGCCACGCCTGCCTTTTTTGATTTTTTTTCTAGGTGCGAAGATCTTCACGTAGCTTGCTGTCCTCTAAAAATATTGCTCTACGACGAAAGTTAAAATTTTAGGGTCCGTTTGGCATTACAAGCAAGCTCCTCTTCGACGAAACTAAAAATCGCCTGAAACCCATTCCAGATCGGTATCTACCACCTTTCCTTCAACTTCAAATCAGCATATGATTGCGTAGTCATCACTTTTTTAGCACCGCTTAAGAACTGGTTAGCTGCTCCGTCAAGGTCATCATCAAGCTACCTTGAATTTTCTCAACATACCTAGAAACTCCAATTCAATTCCGAAACTGAGCATCTATGTCACTATATGAGGATGCAAATTGCGGCCACCCAAGTCCCCCGCGACAAAAAAAAAAAAATCGAATTAAATTTTCCGCGCATCCGCCCATGATGGCTTCATCATCTCCGGCCGAAAATATAATCGAAAAAGTTCTCAACGCAACTCAACTCAATCTGAAGCCATTAATCATGCGTCCCAGTGCTAATTTGTTTATGGCTGCACTGCACTATTATTACCAAAATCAATATCTCTTATGGTGCACACCGGAGAAAGGCGCGCATCCTCGTGCACCGCCTGCACACAGGGTCAATGCGATTGAATCCGCCCCGGTAATTCTTGTTTGCTCCACCATTCTCATCATGCGCGCTCGTTATCATCATCGGGGGCTCATCGAGGACCCATCGACGGCAAATTGAAGGCCCATCATCGATGCAAATTACTAATCAGAACATCTCTCCCCACACACAGGCACATCGGAAGACGATTTGTTTCACGTCGTTCCTTTTGTTTGGCCTTAGCCTGCGACGACGAAAACCCTTTTATTATAGGGTGCGGTATCTGCTTGGCCCTACCTTACACGAACACTCGTCCGCATGGTTGCTGCGGCAGCACCATCCTGATGCCTGCTCCTGCTGTTCGTGCTGATTATGAAGATGATGAGGGCCTCGCTTGCCTCACAGATACCCATTTTTAAGTATATGCCTTTCAAAATTATGATCCTTGTTTGTTTTTCTTATTAGGCTGGGGCTGCCTAAGTTTTCTGGTTGCATCTTCAGCTCTTCTCGTTGACTGGTGCTGATGGCTTTGACTTTGATGACGATATTCTCGGATGCTTAAGTTCTCGTGTAGTTCTCTGCTGTGGCAACAGAACCTGTGTGCAAACAACAACACAAAACTGTGCTTTGTTTCTGTTGCTTCTTGCCACGACACGGCGATGAGATGACGATGATGAATTTGGGCTCTCCGAAGCGGCAACGTCGTCGTAGTAGTCGTCCTCCAACATAAAAGGTTCTATAGATGCAATTAGTTGAGTTGTATCTTCTGGCCACTAGTGGCACACTGAATGGGGACGCAACAGAGTGTGTAGTGTGTTGACTTTCATCTTCATGCACATCTCCCATAGTCGTCGGTCGACGACGCTGGGGAAGTAACAAGCTGCCATTAGGCGAGTGCACTTGATGATGAATTTGAAATTAATTCACGTAATGATGTCTAATAAGATGTTCGCATCCGAGAGATGCATCGAGCGCGGCTCTTGGCTTCGAAACTACTTCTTGGAGAGCGCCTCAGCGCGAGTGTGTTTACATTTCGAAATTTGTTTGCTAATGAATAAATTTCGGGAAAGGACGCAGCATGCAGCTGAATGGGAGCAGAACGAACAACATCTCGGATGTAGTAACGAATTTTGTTATATTTTCTAGTTCGCCCTCTGTTTGTGTTGAATTTATTAAGTGGTGTTTTGGAGAGGCTATGTTCGTGAGAGGGTTTTCTATTTTTTTGTAAGAATTTCAAAATTAGTGGGTATTTATGGAAATCTTTGGACGGGATACTGTTTGGACTTATTGTCGTACGAGATTAGACTGAAGTGGTGATTCGGTGGAAGTGCATGATTTCTGGGAAAAGTGTTGAATGGGATATTCTATGCAACCGGTGTGGGTAAACAAGGTATTTAGGCAGAGGGTTTCTGTGTTGAATAATTTGCCAGGAGAAATCTGGCGATGGAGTCAGTGCGTCGGAAACATCCTGTTACTAGTAAGAGCCACCTACAACATCAGAATCGTACTGGTAAATGGAATGGTGTGCGGAAAACAGCGCAATGACCCGGCGAGGGGTTTCAGTTTCAACCCCCGGAAAAAATAAACACGATGTTGCCGATACCCCAGCGATCGCAAAAGACTGACTGAAATCCAATAGAAAGATGTAAGTTAAAGATTCGGAAATGGCATATACCTAACTGTAGGTCTCCTCGAAATGTCCTTAAAATATGTTTCTGGAGACTACTGCGCCCTATATTTGATTTGTTTTGCATTAAATGACTTTCACGATTAAGGCTTCGACCACCTAGTGAGCGACGTCGCTCTAAATAATTAAATCATATGAAATCGTATGGCGGTGGCCAGATCAGTCCTGAGCGTTTAGCGATTTTGTTATATGCGGTCAGGCGCTCACTGTTTGGCTGCACTCTTAGTCTCACCTAGCAGAAGTAACCGCACTGACCGCCTCGCCTGACCCTTCGGCTAATCGTCGTCCATTGTGATTTGAGGGGAATCGCATTATGTATAAGAAGAGCCCAATAACTCCACTAGTTCACATTGAACATTACCGAAGTCATATTATTGCTTGGGTTAGCCACACATCGGTTGCACATTTTTAATTTATCATATTGTTCAGTCAAAAACACACGCAAATAATCTTGGCGGTCTTTGGCTCTGTCGACTATTTCATTGAAAGTTTGTACCGTTGAAAGAGTTCAACCAACGCGATATTTATTTTCAGGATTGCAAGAGGCATATTGGTACTCGCGACCGATAAGTTTTGTGAAGTCATCGGCAAGGAGGTTCGTGGCAAATTCGCCTACTTCGTGCGTTCTAAATAACCTCTGATAGCTTCCTCTGTCCCCTTTCATTGATCGCTACCCACGTGGATCCAGTAAAACCCCACATAAATGCAAACTGTGTTTTTGCCCTTCCTTACTATAAACAGTCGTGGATTCATTTACCTCAATCTAAAGAGATGGATTTTTTGAATTTGTAATAAAATTCACACTTGCATTTTGTGGCAAACTGGGCGGCTGACAAAAGTGACTGTCATAGCCAAATATGTTATTTGGTATGAATGGATCTTTTAATACGGATTTGGAATAAAGTTTCAGCTTGACGACATCAGAAGATCAATTTCCTTTGCATTGGTATCTGAAGTCTTCTGTATGTAAATGAAGAAAATCCAGACTTAAAAACCGACTTAACAAATTTTGTATCAACCTTTAGGGTAAATGTTCAACCTACAACCGAATTTTACGAACAGCCAAACAGTCATTTTACCTTTTGGAGTCACTTTTGCACCCCCTAAAAAAGTTTTCGAATCTGGTAACCCTACCTGTAGCAGAGTTTTTGTACCGTCTTCTACTTTTACAAAGAGTTGAGGCCGAATGTTTCAGCATTACCGTACTTGTTGCACCTCTGAAAACAGGAAGACCATTTTAACCGTATGGTCGTCGAATCACCTGCCTTTGAGTGTACTGACCACATCAATCTTTGTGAAGTTGGAGCTGAATTTTGTAGCTGAAACCGAGACACAGTCGAATCACCATTAAAGGTCCACCCTTGAGCGTTCTGACCAAGTGTCTACTCAAAGCCTTTTAAAGCGATCACCACTCAAAATTTCCCAGTCAGGCAACCGGCCTTACTTCTCAAGTTACTTTTGGGAGTTCAGAGCCCTAAGGTTTAACAATACCTTACACTGGGGGGTCTAAATATTTTTGGACTCTAAGTTCAACTGCTATAACCCTGTCGCCTGCCATCCTATTCATAAAAGGGAGATTATCTGTCTCAAACTCTGATGACCACATCATTCCATCAATTAAAAGTGGAAAGCCTTTTTCTGCCATACCTCACATACTGATTAGGCCTAATATTTTTTTTCAGTAGTCTTGGGTCCTCCGAAAAGCCATTAAGTCATAACCCACAGCCACCCATCGAACTCAAAAAGTGGCTTTGCAGTCTTCTGATTAATCTTCTTGACAAGTGAATCTTCGAAGCCTTTCGAGGTTTAGCAAGTGATCCACACCAGTCTTGGAATAAAAAGTCAACCCAGCTGCCCACTTGATCCATCTTCAAGTAAATATTGTGCTGAGATGTCTTGATGTAAAAAAATTATCGTTACGCTCGTTAAAAGTGCAGGCACCTTTGAAAACACAGCAGTCTACTGGTCATTGCAAGCTCATATACAGACGGATACCATTTGTTAGCTTAAGTAAATTTTGAGCTAACTGGGGTGGGGCTACCGTTTGCGTTACTTACTTACTTAACGGGCTCCCGACCCGTTGAGAGTCTCTGCCTGAGACACTGCAGCCTTCCATCCTCTGCGATCCCGGGCACGCTGCTTCCAGTTGTCCAGACCAAGCGCTCTGGCATCCGCGATGGCTTGGTCTTTGAAACGGAGGTTCGGTCTTCCTTGTCGTCTCGAACCTGGCGGCTGGGATTCGAAGATCCTCTTAGCTGGAGCATTATTGTCCATTCGCTCGATGTGGCCGAGCCAATGTAGTCGACGTATTTGGGCCTTTTGGACTACATCCACATCTTGGTACAGCTCATAGAGTTCGCGGTTGTATCTTCTCCTCCATTCGCCCTCCTCGCACACAGAACCAAAAATCCGCCGAAGAATTTTTCTTTCGAAGGAGCCTAGTATCAGCTCTCCCTTCCTGCTTATCGTCCAGCACTCGGCGCCATAAAGCAGAACTGGCAGGATAAGGGTTCTGTAAAGCATACATTTTGTCCTTCGAGTTAGGAGTTTTGAACCCAATTGCTTTGCCAAACCGAAGTAGCAGCGGTTTCCTAGGGTAATTCTTCGCCGGATCTCCACTAGGATGTCATTTGTGGAGTTCATGTTTACTCCGAGGTAGATAAACTCCTTAACTACCTCGAAATTGTTGCTATCAATAGTGACGTTGTGTCCTAGGCGGTGGACAGATGCTGGTTTGTTTGTTGATAGCATGTACTTAGTCTTGTCCTCATTTACTACAAGACCAACGAATTTCGCCTGTTCTTCAATCGCCGTAAAAGCCTCTATCACGGCACGCTGGGAGCGACCGATGATGTCAATATCGTCTGCATACCCCAGTAGCTGGACGGATTTGTTGAAGTGCCTTCCGTGTTGACACCTGCCCTGCGCACTATCTGCTCTAGCACGAGATTGAAGAAGTCACATGATAATGCGTCTCCTTGCCGAAATCCGGTGCATGTTTGGAATAGCTCGGAGAAACTACTTCCAAATTGCACGTTGCAGCGTGTGTTCTCCAGCGTCACGCTACATAGCTGGATCAGTTTTGCCGGGATCCCGAATTCGGCCATCGCCACATAAAGCTCCTGACGATGAATGCTATCATATGCGGCTTTGAAGTCGATGAAAAGGTGGTGAGTCTCGACTTGAAATTCATTGGTCTTTTCCAGAATTTGCCTCAGTGTGAAAATTTGGTCTATAGTCGATCTGCCGGGCCGGAAGCCACACTGGTACGTGCCGATTAGTGTGTTGCAGAAAGGTTTGAGACGTTCACACAGTACGTTGGATAGGATCTTATATGCGACATTAAATAGGGATATGCCTCGATAGTTCTTGCAAGACATAGGATCGCCTTTTTTGTAGATGGGGAATATGGAGCTGATAGTCCAGTCATCGGGCATACTTTCTTCCACCCATATTTGGTTGATGATTTGGTGCATGCGCCCTACCAAAACATCACCACCGTATTTGAAGAGCTCCGCTGGTAAGCCATCAGAGCCGGCGGCCTTGTTGTTCTTTAGCTTTTTTATTGCTAAGCCAACTTCTTCTATACTGGGCGGTGGAACTGGATCTTCATTGACTGGACGTGGGTTCTCTTCTTGCCCTATCACTCTCTCTACATGATGCCCATTTAGCAGCTGCTGGAAGTGCTGCTTAAACACATCTACTATTCCCTGCGCTTCGGTGACTAGGTTTCCATCACTGTTTCGAAGAGCCTGCGTTCCGGTCTTGAAGCCAGCAGCCAGTTGCTTGGCTTTCTCGTAGAACTTCCGGATGTTGCTTCGATCGCAGGACTCTTCGATCTCCTTGAGCTGGGAGACTGCGTAGGCCCTCTTCTTTCTACGCAGGATTTTCTTCTCCTCCCTCCTCCTGGCTCGATACTCTTCCCTCGCTGCCCTTGTTTTGCGCTGCAGCGCTTTTATATGTGCATCTTCTGTCACCTTTTTCCTGCGTACGCATTCATCATCATACCACGGGCTCTTTCTCTGGGGTGGCTGGTACCCTAAGGTGGTTTCGGCTACCTCTTTGATGATGTCGCGATACTGGGACCACTGGGTGTTGGCATTTGTGGTAGGTGAATGCACTGCGGAGAGTTTCTCACTCAGGCGCTCTTTGTAGACTCTGGCTACTCCAGGTGTGCTAAGGCGTCCAACGTTGAATTTCTTCTTCTGGGCGGGACGCAGCTTCTTCTCGTTGGATAGTCGAGCTCTGAACTTAGCCGCAACAAGAAAATGGTCAGAGTCGACGTTTGCCCCTCGGAATGTGTGCACGTTGAGGATGTTGGATGCGTGCCTCGCGTCGATTAGCACATGGTCGATTTGGTTGGCGGTTCGACCGTCTGGAGAGCGCCAGGTTGCTGTGTGGATCCTTAGCCTTGGAAACCTAGTGCTACTTATCACCGTATTACGAGCTGCCGCGAAGTCAGTTAGTCGGTAACCGTTGTCTGTGGTCGTATCGTGGATTCTGTGTTTACCAACTAACCCGCCAAAGATGTTTTCCTTTCCGATTTTAGCATTGAAGTCCCCGAGCACAACTTTGACATCGTACTCCGGACAGGCTCCGTAGGCTCCATCCAGGAGGTCATAAAACTCCTCCTTGATAGGGTCTTCAGCCTCGTCGGTAGGGGCGTGTGCACATATTAGGCTTATGTTTTAGAAAGTAGCTTTGATGCGGATCACAGCTAGGCGATCACTTATCGGCTTAAAGTCAATGACTTTTGTCCTAAGCCGATTTCCCACGACGAATCCGCATCCTAATACATGCAATCTTTTATGGCAGCTGTAATAAATATCGCAATTTTTCCTTTTCATCATACCTGATCCTATCCATCGTATCTCCTGGATCGCGGTAATATCTGCCTTCTACCGCGTGAGGACAGACTCAAGTTTTTGAGTAGCACCTGGGGTGTACAGCGTTCGCACGTTCCAGGTACATACTCTTAAATCGTTGTCCGTTGACGTTCCGGGTCTAGTTGCCGTTTGAGGGAAATTGTTATCCGAGGCTCCTCGTGTCTCTCCCATAACTAGTGTTTTTTTACATGGTCGGGAAGTTACCCCGACGGCACAACCCCCAACCTGGAGGGCCAGGCCCTTGACCCTAGGACAACAGGCCGGTTATTCCGGTGCCAGTAACCCACTTTGGGATGTGAGCGCTGCCGTTGGCCCATTAAGGGTTCATCCGCCACCAACTCTTCTCCAACACCCTGGCTCGGTGTTGGAAATCCCTATAGACCTGGTATCCGAATATGTCAGAGCAGCTCTATAGGGATTACACTAAATAGTTCGGCCTGACTGGAACTGTAGACGCCACCGTTGGCTCCATCTAGGGAACTCCTCCGCTGCCGTCTGGTACCAGAGGAGGTGCCTTAGTGAGAAAACAACACTCCTCCCCCCTCTCTCGTCAGCTACTACCAACGACCTTCCAAAGGGGTTGGTTACCCAATCTCCAGTCGAGGTACTAGGCACCCACCAGTCACCACGTGGAGGTGAGAGTAGGAGTTGATAGTGAGAGGCTAGGTGAGAACGCTTGTGTTCTCATGACATCGCATCACTACCCTTCAAAACCGGCACCGTTTGCGTTAGTTTCTTCTATAAAATTGTTGAGCATTGGCAGAGAATACCGCCTGCCTTGCCTTATCCACAGATGAAATGAAAAACGCGCTTGAGCAGCAAGAGTTAAATGTCAATTAGCCGAAAAGAGTGGCAGGCAAACCTGTGGGTAGAGCTCCAGGGAACTGGCAAACATTTTAATAATTCTGGAAGCTATATATGCCTCCCGTAGTGAATTGAATACAGATCCATGCTCTAGGGGCATATACTTCGAAGGGATTTTCAGTAAGCTTGGTTTCGGTTGAAAGTTGGTTGGGCCCGATAATAGGGGTACTATGGGTATAGAACTTTGAGCATGCCTATGCCTATGGAAAAATGTCTGCCGTCGAAGTAGAAGATCGATTTTTTGTAACAGCAAAGCGACACTTAAGAGCCTTTCTCCAGCTCAAAATTTTTAAAAGCTATTTCGGGTTGGAGAGGTCAAAGCACACCGCGTCTGTAAGAGGGCAGTATACTTCATAGAGCTACAAGTGAATTTGGAATGACAAACAAAAACAAATTCTATCTTGCGGTAATACCACCGAATGTTAGACTGGTGTCTCCGACTCCGACCGACCTCCGAGAGCGCCCAACAATATTCAGGGATTTTCAAAATCTGTGGTTAATATCTTCCAAAATTTATGAGCTCAATCATTCCCCCGAAGAACAGCAAAAAATCTATTTGAACGCAGCTGAAAGCCATGCAAATCATGGTCACTGGGCAGGGCATTCCATTTCAAACTCAATCAATCAGTCGATATGTTGGGCCCGTTCCAGATGTCTGACTTCCATATAGACCAGGCCACGGACCTACCCCATGCTGATTGATTCTTGTTCGCTTTCCAACTTGCCGCCAGAACGAGTGTTGGTTATTGCTCTTCGATCACATTAACAGACACGAGTAAATTAATTACCGACCGTCAATGTGGCGTTTATTGCCGACAGTAAAAACCGAAGAGAAATCCATATCAAGGCATGGGGTGTATGCGAGTGTGTGTCGTTATCGTTAACAGAGTCGCAGATCGGTTTTTGGTCCTCATTAAAACAGCTTCTTTCAACCGAAAGTAAACTATTCCCGTGCCCGCATGTAAATATGGGAAAAATATACTTTATGACTCTCTCGCTGCGCGTACAATCATTAACCATCTTCTGAGTAATGAGTGTGTGTGTGCACGCGAGACATCACACCAAGTGGATACCAGGATACGCTGTGTAGTCCTCTTTTTTCGTTAAACACTTTTAGATAAATTAGCGTATGCGCGAGCGAGTTCCTGCTACACCCCGGGGTTTCATGAGAGACGGGGACTGTGATAAGGAAAAGCGTCTGTCCTCCTATAGAGTGCATAAATTAAAATTTCCATTTTTCCTTTAATTTTCCATCTGCAGTCGGTCGCAGATACGCAGAGCCGAGTGTTCACACTGTTGAGAGATCCATTATTTATTACTTAACCGGCATCGTACGAACATAATGGCTGCGCTCCTTTTGCCACAATATTATGTCTGTGTGTGTGTTGAACCCAGCCCCCCGTCCTGCTGCCGTGTGGTAATGATCAATGATGCCTGTTGTCGCAGGATAGACCTGCTCGGCTAGGTTCCTCTTCCTATATCCGATGATGTAGTAGCTAAAAGCAACTGTCTAGTGTAGTGCAGTCGCAGAGCAACTCTCCCGGAGCGTTGAGGCTGTGTCGTGCTATCAGTCACATAAATCGACGTGCAGATATTTATCATGGACATCTAGCGGTATGGTCCGCCCGGCATGTGTCGAGACCAGCTCACTTCGCTGCATGCGAATTGATTGCGGCAAATTGAAAATCGATTTATATTGCAACACGCCAAATAATTGTACAAGTTTGTTGCTTGGCAGATTCATTAAATTAATGACGCCATTGGGGCGAGACAAGGCGAAGTGGTACCGCATTTATACAGATGGCGACAGAAATGCACTGGCGACAAACTTTTGAAGATGTTATTCGAAAGACATGAATGTCAGCCGAACGAGAAGTAATAATCATTGCAGAATGACAACAGACATCGGCTGAAGCGGTTCCCGCCAAACAGAGGTGGTGCAAGTGCAAAGTGCACAGTGCGGCCTAGTGGTGCAAAAGGGCCGACAAGATGACTTGAAGAGGTTCACCATTTGATGCAAACTAGCAGCAAAGACCAGCTAACCGACAAAGTATTAATTTTTTGTTTTCTTACGGCGTTTGCGATTGAGGAAATGTATTGCCCTTTCTATGAAAAAAATTCAAATCGAGAAGTGCTTTTCCTGTGTTTCATTGAAAAAGCTAGTGCACTTCAAGGTCAATTCTTATCGCAACAGAAGCGTCCGGGATATTTTTAAAGAATTGCCCCGAACTCACCAAAATACACTAGCAAAAAGTCAGATCGAAATGTTTGTTGTGTTATTAAGAACAAATTTTGGCTACGTGATCCGAAAATATACAATTTTGCATACAAAATGTAAACTTAAATTGAAATATATTATATTTGGCCCATTTAAACATTTACATTTACTGCAGAAAAAAAATAGGGACAAAAAACAAAATCTCACGTATATGGTGCAGTGCCGTAGCCACGATTTTGTTTCCGGGGAGTCTTGCTTTCAAATCTTATGAGGAATTCTTAAAAAAAAATTATTGATTTTTATTAGTTTTTAAATCGTTTGTACTTTAAGGAACATACTTAATTATTTTTTTACCCACAAATTTTTAAAAGCAGAAGACGTCTTGATTTTTCTTTTTTTGACATGAGATTAATCACCTGATCTGGATCCACGTTAATATCCGAATGAACAGATATCATAGCAAGTGAGCTTAATCTTGCTTCGAAACACTGTTTTAATCCTTAGCATATAGTTGAAAAGGTTCTTTCGACACTAGCTGTGGTCACTGGAAGCGTGGCCAAAACCGTAAGCAAGAAGTTTATGCCTCCAAAGTTTCAAGCAATTTTAAAAACTTTGGTATCCAGTGGCGATTCCTGGTCTTAAGCATTGGGTTAGCTACGTGCTCACTTCTCACAAACAAAAAAAAAAACAAAACAAAAGCGCATTCTCATATTCCAAAAGCACGACAAAAATAATTATTATGTATTTACTCACATTTATAATCCACGCAAATATAAAATTATAAATCGCACTTTACTTTTGGTATGGAATTCAATAAGACTATTAATTCATTTAAATAAGAACACAACGACACATTTTTACACAAAAGTACAAAAAAGATAACGCGCAAAATATACCTGCTTGCTTACACTTACACTCTACTTTCAAGTTTTATCGCATTTGTTTGCGCTTACCCTTCCGTATATTTTCCTGTGCTTTGCTTACGACTGGTAGAGGTAGTCAAATTCCACACTTATACAGATTGTAGGAAATTCGGTAGCGCAATTTTTTACGCTAAAATGCAACAAGCAGGAGACTTTTCTATGTGAGTTTTAGATTGTGTGTGTGCGTGTAGGCAGGGAATTTGCGGTATCGCAAGTTGTAACGCTAAAGAGTATTTCGAGTGAAACTTATTGCATGGGAGTATTGTGTTGTGTGTTTGTGTAGGCAAATATTATTTGTAAACGATAGTTTTGTTATTTAGTATGTCATTGATTATTGCAATTATTAATCTTCATAATTACTTTAACCTCGTTATTTGCTGTATTTTGCGTATATGTATTTCAATTTATTTTCTTGGTTTAGCGCCGCTAAACTAGCTAACTGAGAGGAATCGCCCCTGTTGGTATCACTCCACGAAATTTTTTCGCACCAAAGAATGTAGGTACTCAGCTTCCACAGCTGACAACGAAATTGCATTATCAAAGTAACATGTTAGCTTTTCCATTTCGTTCACACGTTCAACTGCAGCAAAACCTGGGAGAAGAGCTTGAAACGATGGTAGAACCTCTTTGTTGAACATGAATCTGTCCGTAAGATTTTACATTAACGAATCTATGCAAAGAAATTAGGTTTCAGTAGAAGAGGTTTCTGGATTGGAAACGCGCTTTTTGTTTCAATGAAGTTCTTGGAGCTCTTAATTCAACTTTCAATAAGTCCTAGACAAGTTGGGATGGATCTCTTAAAAAATCATCGGCATTTTCTCTGATGTTCTAAAGAGAATTCAGAACTTCTTTTGTGCGGTCGATTGGAGAAACGAGATCTAAGAAAGTTTAAGGGGAGAAGGGGCTACCTCAAGCCCACCTTCCCCCTGGCAACGTGCCTGGTTTGGTGTCTCCCTATATAACAAAAGTGCTCCAACGAATTTCATTGAAAAGTGCAATTCTGAATTTCGGGGCACTGCTCTCGGATCTTCAATGAAAAACGCCATCAGTTGACATTTAACTTTTCGTTACGTTCCGCTGTTTAAACAGCCACCGAACTCTATCGCGACATATAGAAATGAGTGTAACGAATATTTGAATAAGCTTAACTTGACTCGCTGCTGGATTGCTTTGTAAGTAGTCACGTTTCGATTTGCGTTACGCTCCTTACATGCCCAATTATGACATATTTATTGACCGATCAACATTCAAATCAAATTTTTGACACCTTTGCAGAGTAAGAAATGCCGCGTTCAGTAGCGTTTCACTTTTTGTTACGCTTACGATTTTGGAGCTTGCCAACTAAGCGCACACTGACATTAGAAATGATCGTAACGAGTATTTAAATATGTTTAATTTATCTCTCTTTTGAGTTGCTGCTTCAGAATGCCGCATTTACTAGCAGCGCACTAGCCCACCCTACTGCTACAATAAAAAGTCCGCGCTGAGCTTATCACACTGATGAGCTGCTGCGACGATCAATGCTGTTTCACTTTTTGTTACGTTTCTTTTTCTCAGCGTACCAAAACGCCTTCTCCTTTGAATAGCTTCAAAGGTCCCTCCTTGAAAGGGCAAACAAAAGCAGCACTATGAGGATATTTGCAGGTTACTTGCGTTGTTAGTTGAGCGATCCACCCCGGGCTATATCAGCGACTTCTAAAGTCAAATATGACAGTCCAAATAACACCATGTGTTCAAAAATATAAAATTAAGACAGAGGGGCTTCTCCACACAAACTTCACAAATATAGCCTCAGTTCTTGAAACGTCTACACACTTTATTAAAATTTTTGTAAAATGTCCACTCTTCCAACTGAACCCACTGTGCGTTGCCGGGCAGTTCTCTGGCCTGCATTCACTGGGCATAGCCGGGTTGACCCCTTTCATTAATTTCGACTTAGAATCCAATTAACCGGACTGTTGTAGCGCGGCCATAATTCATAATTCCTCTGCTTGTTAATAAATTGATAAATGGATTCCATCGAGTTGCTCGAGCATAAAAAACGTTTCTTTCCCTCAAAAATGTATTTATTGTCATTTAGTTGATTTGCTCTGCAGTTGGGGATGCAGCACGACGCTGTCCTGTCACAGTCAGACACTCAGATGCACAGTGGCATCATTATACGCCTCTGTCTCCGTGTCGGCCTGGAGTTAATTATAATAATTTTCAACGGCCTCAGAGAGGTTTTTTTTAAGTTATCTGCAGGGGTGTAATGGCTACGAAAGTCAAAAATATAAGAGAATAGAAATAGTTAAAACACACGCTCTGGGTAGCCACCATAAAACACGGCTACACACAAACAGAATGGATGCAGCGCGGTCTTCCCTCCCAACGTGTGTGGTTTGAACATTTGATTATGAATAATTGGAAAATATGATACTGACAGGTTGTAGTGGTGATGGTGGTGGCGGTGCCAAGGAAATGGAAGGAAAAAACAAACATTTCGACAGAGAGAAAAAAACGTTTTGAGTAGAGCCACACATCATCACCTGCATGCGCCTTGGGTGATTAAGTTAATGAGTTTGGATGTGTGCTTTGTGGATATTTGACAGGTCATGGGAAACTTTAGCTGTTTGTTGTTTTTCTTAATTTGAATGGGTTTTTGGGGAGCTTCGCTTTGGAAATCCCACTTATCACCTCTTTATGGGTTTTGAAACCGTTTAGACGCAGCAGGTATTGCCTAAATGCATATTAAACGCTCAATTAATGTTCACTTAAACGACTGTTTTGGGGGGATATTAACCGAAGGTAAAGATGGTATTTAAGATACGCTTTTATTAATGCTTTTCTTGTGGTATCTGACGTTGTAGCTTGTGCTGGGTGTCTTTAACAGTCTCTGGCAATGGTTGGTACGTGACTTTTCGCTGAATCTGGCAGCATATACTTTTATTTTTGTAGAGAGTGTCGGATTTCGTATACTCACAGGGAGGGATAATTTTGAAGTAAGCAACATCACAGTGTTCCCTCGAGTCAATTTACAATGATTGGCTACCTTCTTATGTCATGCTGTGGTGGCGCCATCTCGCACCCATTCAGATATAATATACGAGCCGCTCGCAGTTTGAGAAATATACGTCAATTGGTATCAAAGCCATTTGAGTACTTTTTTATTTAATTTTTAAATAATTCAATTCATTGGGTTCACTTTAAAGGTTTAGTCTAAAGATTGCAACCACGATTTATATTCAAAATCAGTTCGTAGCAAGATGCAATCTAATTGAAAAGAATGCAATCATTTGCAGCCACCTAGAGCCAATTTGAGTCATTTTTAAATCCTCTCCAGTCAGTTGCTGTCTATTTTCAGACATATCCAGATATATGAAGTCCTTTTAGTCACTTCTAGTCATCTACAGTCTTTTTTCAATCACCTCCAGGCATTTGCAGTCATTTTTCAATCACCGCCAGTTATTTTCTGTCATATTCAATTAACTTCAGTCATTTGCAGTCTTTTTTCAGTCACCTGCAGTCATTTGCATTCCTTTTTCAACCATCTCCAGTCATTTGCAGTCTTTTTCTAAACACCTTCAATCATTTCAAGTCCTTTTTCAATCACCCCCAGACATTTGCAGTCTTTCTTCAACAGTCACCAGTCATTTGCAGTCTTTTTTCAGTCACCTTCAATCATTTGAAGACCTTTTTCAACTTTTTCAATCACCCCCAGACATTTGCAGTCTTTCTTCAACAGTCACCAGTCATTTGCAGTCTTTTTTCAGTCACCTTCAATCATTTGAAGACCTTTTTCAACTTTTTCAATCACCCCCAGACATTTGCAGTCTTTCTTCAATCGTCACCAGTCATTTGCAGTCTTTTTTCAGTCACCTTCAATCATTTGAAGACCTTTTTCAACTTTTTCAATCACCCCCAGACATTTGCAGTCTTTCTTCAATCGTCACCAGTCATTTGCAGTCTTTTTTCAGTCACCTTCAATCATTTGAAGACCTTTTTCAATCACCCCCAGGCATTTGCAGTAATTTTTCAATCATCGCCAGTTATTTTCTGTCATTTTTCAATTAATTTCAGTCATTTTCAGTCTTTTTTCAGTCATGTCTAGACATTTTTCAATCGCCTACAGATATTAGCAGTCTTTTTCAGTCACTTAAAATCGTTTGAAGTTCCGTTTTAGTCACATGCAGTCTTTTGTAGTAATTTTTCAATTACCTTAAGTCATTTGCATACTTTTTTCAGTTATCTCCAATCATTTGAAGTCCTTTTTCAATCACCCCACAGATATTTGCAGTCTTTCAGTCACCAGTCATTTGCAGTCTTTTTTCAGTCACCTCCAATCATTTGAAGTCCTTTTTCAGTCACCTGCAGTCCTTTTTCAACCATCTCCAGTCATTTGTAGTCTTTTTTCAGTCACCTGTAGTCATTTGCAGTCCTTTTCCAACTATCTCCAGTCTTTTGAAGTCGTTTTTCAATGACCTGTAGCCATTTTCAGTCTTTTTTCAGTCATCTCTAGTCATTTGTACTAGTAAGCCCGACGGTTTTCTAACGAAGCAAAATCGGCTGAGCTCGCCTTCCGTGGCAATTATTGGATATAATTGCAAAGGTGTAAGGCGTTCACAAAGGAGTTGAATGTCTGTTGATAAGCTCCTACTGCTCTGAATATTTTGAGCAGTTAGCCATTCATTCGGGCAGCTTTGTTGAACCTACATTTTGACATCGCTTTCCTCACTTCCAGTTCTACGGGTGCACGGAAAATTTGACTACCATCAGTCCACGTTAAGCGGACAATTCTCCATGACAGCGGCATGTTGGTTGTCTTTGCCAGTCTGCAAGAGTGTTCCCTTCCCAAATAGCAAAGAACCGATTGCATCGTCTCTTATTACTGCGTCCCTTGAACTTTTTCAAGTCCTTAGTTCTGACATAATTTCCATCAGGCTGTTATCGTTTGGAAGTCGGTTTAGAATTTTAACAAAACTTTCAAGCATTACTTCTGCACTTCCTATAGCGCCACTAAAAAGATGTTATTGCCCGCTTTTCATGGTCTTATGCTCCTCCCTATATTTGGTCGCTGAGCTTGAGGCAGCTCTATCAGCAGGATTGGTTTAAGATTGTAGCTAGACCTCGTTCTTGGCTGCAACTACTCATCAAACCAGGGGGCTAGTAGTGGCTAGCTGAGTGGGAGGCAGCAAAAACGTTGGGTCAGCGCAACGTTGAGAACCTGGAAACCCTGAAGAATTTTGATAGACTCTCTATAAAAAGTTATGGTCCAAAGATGGAGTTACAGAGCAATAACAGCGAAATTTTTACAAATCGATAGGCAGAACATACACTGCGCTAGTGGACAGAAGCGCTTAAAAGAGCTCAACACGTGAATTTGAGTTCAAGTGATGGTCGGCTCATGTGAAATAAAAGGCAGATTTTATTTCAAAAGCTGACCTAATCACAAAGATGTGTCACCTTTCAAAGTCTTCACAAACTCATAATTTTTTAAGTTCCTGTAATACTTTTACGGAGACATACCTGCAATACTTGGGACTTGCTACATTCACCCTCAAAAAATGTTGTTCTTTCCTTTCTGCTTTCATGCAAGCATCTGACTATTATCGGTTAACTGTGTCACCAATTAGGGCCGCCATGAGTTTACAATGACGAAACCACACAACCGGAAAATATGTGTCGTTATTCCCATTATCGCTCTCCCGCCAGCTCAAGTGATTTCCCAGCCACACAAATAAAATCCAAAGTTATGGTCTTAAAAAAATTACAAAAAAATATATAACTCAACCACTTGACAGTGTCAAATCACAAACACGCCCATTGCAACAAGTAACACGACAAAAATCGAAGAATTCCCCAAGGCAACACAACACTACACGCAATGATACTCGTATCTATTCTTAGCTGTGCGTAGATGCACCAGCACCAGCACCATCCGGATGCCTTGAAGGTTTCTAGAGCATACCTCTTCCTCTTGGAATCCCAGTCCATTCGACGCATACTTTTGCATGTCGCTGGTGCGGCTATTTTTATTATGAAAAAAAACAAAAACAGAAGAAGGCACATCAGGAATGCGTTGCATCTTTACTTGAACCAGATGTGGAATGTATTCGGTGTTGGATTACCTCGCAATGTGTGATGAGAACAAAAAAGAACACGAAGGAATTCGGAAAATTCACTCATCTTTGTGGGTCATTTTCATCGGCACCATCAGCATGTGCAAGGACTCGAATTACATTCAAATGGGCAACACAAGGACAAATTGCACAGCTAAATGGAGTCGATGATGGACGGACTTGGTGGAGTGAATTTGATCCGATTTATTGGACGTGTACCCACTGTCTGCACGTCCATTTAAGTAATTAGTTCGAAGGTATAGAAGAAAAGGATCCTTTTGAGGAGTGAATTGTTTACTTCTTTTTTTGTTGGCCACGAAATAATCGATTGTAGGATACGAATCATAGCTGGGAGATGTAATCTTCTCCACGGTTTTAATGAAATTGTACACAGCAAAAGGCCAAGGGTAATACGAGAACTTACTGCATTATGAGGTAATCTCCGTTCAATGGATATCTGTGATTAAGTCCTTTACATTGAATTAGAAGAGAATTGAAAAATGAAAGGAGAAATTGATATTTCTTTTTGTGGTTTCTGCAGAATTGGATTATGAGGTCGTCTTTGGGTTGTTAAATTGGGATCTATAAGGGGGATCGAATGCTTTCATTCATAGAGTTTATATGTCTGGCTTTTTTTTTCAACAGATGAGCAAGGATTTCCGCTTGTCGGAGAGACCGCTTTTGTTGGGAAATCCCAGGTGAATTTCATTGAATTAGTGTTGACAATAGTTTTTACTTTAATTTTTTTTTTAAATCGCTTTGGTTGGAATAGTAGGTAGCTACGAGTATTTAAAACAATTCGTCCTATTTATTAATATAACTCCACAGGCAAAGTCTGATTAGAAGAGGTATACTTGCATCGGCGACCGAAATCGGCAAAAAAAAAGTTGACCACCAAATAAGAACAGGGGTGGTTTTTCTGAGCCCTAGACTGGCAAACTTTTCCAACGGTAGGTGCCAGTGTTATTTTCTCCAAACTCAGTATGTTTTTATGAGAAGTTCCAAATCTATGGACTGACGTGGGCTACGAAAGAAATCGAGTATCATTTGGACTGAACGTGGACGTGTAATGTTGCTGTTGACGTGAATTGTTCGTAATTGCAAAATCACTAAAAAGTCGATTGGTGCGACAATTTTATATGTATTGCAATAACAAATGTGGAAGCGTCTGGTAAAAAACTGTGGTTGAATGGCCACAGAGTTAATTCACGGAATTAAGTCGATTTTACATGTGAACCAAAAGAAATTCCGTCTTGTACAGCTCGTTCACAGGTTACACGAGTTGGCCCCTGGTTTCCCCTGATATGTAGTCACAGTGGGGTTCTGTATTATGGCAAGTGATTTGAAGTCGGAATGGTTCCGGTAGAGGGAACGTGTGGTAAGAAGCCACTTTAAACCACCATCCTTCAACAAAACGCTTGTGGGTGCAGTGGCTCAGTGGTTAGTTTGCTGGTCCCCGGTTCAACCCCCAAATTACACCTTATGCATTTTCCAATGCCCAAACTCCCACCAACGTCTGATAAAGTTCTATTATTTTAACTCGCTTCAAAAGTCCTAGGCTCCTATACGAAAGGAACCGGTTACTACTACAAGCATTTGCAATTATAATTGACAGAGAATATGACAAGGAAGGCTACAATAGAATTTTTGATTCAATAGGTTATTAGGTACTTAACAGCACCAAGATGCGCTTGGAATATTGGACAAATTTTCAACTGGTTTCCAGTGGCGTCGCAATGAAAATGAACCTCCAAAAAGTGACCAGTATGACAAATATAGCTCTCACAAAGTTGATTATCCAGGGCACTCATTTCGTAAATCTGAAAACGATCATTTTCCGGGCGTTAATTTGCTTCATGTAACTCTTCTACCATTGCGTCGTCCATCGTTTATTTTACACAAAGTTTGCGAACGGTATCTTTCGTAGAAGCTCACAAACAGAAGAAGTCACATTTTTTTTCAGCATTCTAGGGAGCATTAGTTTGTTTAGCATCAGTTAATGGATGACCATTTATCGCGTGTGAAAAAACAGTACAAGTGAAAATCCACCTACGGAAATGCACCTTTGGTTTGGCTCAAAACGGTCTGTGCTGAAATAACGCCATAACGGGAACGACAAAAAAAAGTCTACCATATTACAAGAATGATCTACTCGCATTAAATGTCCGTCGTTAATCAATGAAATGATGGCAATAAAGAGTTCTTGGCGATTTTCGAACACCTAGTATGTGGCAAGGTTAAAGAAAAATAAAAGCACGACTGGGTCGAACGAAAATTTCTCGTTCATCAAATGTAAAAATTTGAAAAGCGATGCTAGATAAAAGAATCGATTCGAGAAGTATTGGAAGTTGGAACAGTGCAAAACAAAATCCACTTTTGGGTTATTCATCTGATATGGAATATGTACCTACTTCCAAATAAAAATGATGTTGAAGCTCTCAGAAACGGGTCATTGTCGCAAGTTTTGGTTAAAGTGCTAAAAGCGCGCACTGTACTTTTCTTATACACTTTTCAATATTTATGAGTACATATCTGCAAAAATACTATAAGCGTAGTAGGAGTTTCTGTTTTCTGATCTAATGAGGTATGTTTTAATTTTTGACTGCAGCAGATTAGTGACGCTGGTTTAAGCTGTCTATGATTGGAATTTTGGGTTCGTTGAAGACCGATATCTTTAGATAATTTATATGTGAGAATTCAGCTAAAAAGAAGTCTTGCGTTTTAAATCAATGTTTAGAAGGCTTACATCATCTTTAATATTTATTTTTATTTAAATCGCTACAGCGGATTTTGTTTGAAAAAATTGCTATATAGATATACATAGCTGAAACATTACTTGGTTCTTAAAGTTTTATCCAAATCGAAAATGGTGTTTTCGAGATATGAGCAGTTTTTAAAATGAGTTGTTTCGGTGATTCGAATTAAAATTTAAGAACGCAATAAATTTGAAAACATAAAATTTACTGTGAATGCATTTTGGTCAAATCGTTATTGCCGTTTTCAGGTAAACTAAACAAAACCAAATTTTTTAAAAAAATTTTTTTTTTTTCAAAAATTCTTTTGAACGATAATATAGCGAAAAACTGATTTCGCTATCAAGCTAGAAATGACCATATTACCTTAGGAATGAATTTTAGTTAGAATCCTATGGACCGTTTTCGAGATATGTCAAAATTTCAAAATTACCTATATTCGCAGGCGTTAGGAACATACGGGCAGACAGACAGACGGACAGAATTTCGCAACCCACTTTCGTTAGTTCCATTATCATAATTTCACAATTGATCCGAATGCAACATGTCTCTCTTAGTACGTATTCGAGAAATTTAAAAATAAATAGTTGCCGCAACAGGTCCGTATGGACCTTAGGTCTAGCTACTCACAACCATTCGTTTTGTGTGGTTTTTCATTTTCGGGACGAACCAAACGGACCTACAATTTTATACCGAGTTCGAACGGCTAATTCATGACAGTTATACTCTTGGATGTTTGTCAGGCGGTCGCGAAAGGTAGCGCAGTTGCAAGAAACCTTAAAATGGAATCTGTGCTTTTTTCCATCAAGATTTGGTATAGAAAAAAAACGAAACAAATCTCCGATGGATGCGACCTACTTGTCGCAGATAAGATCTAATTCTTCATGTCCAGGGGTCGAATCGCGTCGTCCGTGAATGAGCTATACGTTCACGGAATTATGTGCATATGAAACAAAAACAAATTCCGTCACGTAATGCTCGATCACGGACGACGCGATTCGACCCCAGGTTTTTCGAAATCTGTCTAAACCATCATCCTCTAAGAGCTTTAAATGGTGACAATCAGATTAATACAATCGAGGGGTCAATCGAAGATTAAAAGAAATACTTTTAAAACCATTTATTCATTCCATTTAAAGTGGAACATTAAGAACAACTTTTCCACTGATAAAATCGCGGGCTTAGGAAGCTCTCCATAAGTCTTGATCTTCCGCCACCAATTCTAAATCACCAAGTGCAATCCCCCAACGGATAGACGAGAGATTTTGGTCCGAAAGCGAAAAGAAAGTTCATCGGGTACACAATTTTTTGTCATGCCAAACACGGAGTCATTGTAAAACAGTTTTTTTTTTCTTCTGAAATATGTATCAGATGAAAGGTGAATTTTCGTACGTGAATTCCCACACTTATTGTTTTGCCGCAAGCGATAACAATTTGTTTTATTAAACAGAGTTAAAAACACAACCCCAATAGGGAAATGAGGCCTATAAAAATTAAAACAGCAGACATATAACGCATCCCCAAACGCTCTTTAACAGAATTCATTGAAAACAATGGAAAAGGCGTCACCATTATATACCCACCAACTGTATAGGACCCGTCTAAATGCAGCCTTATTATTTATTTTCCTTTAATCTGTTCGGGTGTAATTTACCCTTGGCAAACAATTCAAATAATCAAACTACTCAAACACGCCTCATATAATTCTCTCTCGATTTTAAATTGCATTCCACATACTCGAACAAGCATTGCGAATCTCATTTACATGCTCCTGTGCAGCGCTGCAATCAAATCTGCTGCTGTAAGGAAGAGTCCTGAATTCAATTTCCAACACGATGCTGAATTACACTCTTCCACCGACGAGTATGTGCATCTTCAGTTCATTTCAGTGAACGCTTGCCTGCGCTGCGCGCCTTGTGTTCCCCAACAACAATCCAATCGCATTCATCTTCACACCATAAAATGACAAAGAACAATATTGGTGTGTGAGCAGGCGATAAAGAGGAACATATATAGAAGAATGCATCCGCACAGCGAGCAACAAAAAATTCGAGACGCAAACAAAAGGCTTCGGGCAAACATCGCACCTTGCTTGCAATCCAATCAAAGAACAGAGAAAATGTAGAAAAAACAAAACAAACAGCAAATCCTTTGCCGTGCTAAGAAACGCAAGGCCTCCTGCTTACTTGAGCTCCTTTTCGAAATGAAAATTCCTCACAGGCGGCATTGAGGCCGGCTCATTGCCATTTTCTAGTTCCCTTTCCAGCTACTGCTGGTTTTCGGTTCTCAGCAGTTGCACACATCCCATTGTTACATACGCAATTTGCATAAGCCCCATGCCAGCAGCATCGCTCCTGCCAGTGGGTATCGCCATACCCATCCACATATCGGTTCAGGGAACCAGAAGTGCAACTCCCCTCGCCCGGTTCGATGTGCGAGAGGTGAACAATCTTTGGATTGTGCTGAAGAGCCCCAAGAACCCCCCCACACACACATGGGTATAGGAAGCATTCTTTTCGAATGCAAAATTTCCCTATTCTCTGGGAACAAATCATCGAACAAAAAGCCATTGCCAGCCGTGCGTCCCACAATAGTTCCACAGATAGTCTTCTTGCCACTGGATGGAGGTGGTGGGTGGACGAGGTCTGAGAACATAATTCAAATATTTGTATGGGAACGATGCCGGGGTACAGGTGCTCCTGCAGAATGCAAGTGGTATTTTTACTTCTGTTATGCATTCGGATTCGTATTCTCGTTTTGACAACATGATTTGGTCCTTAATAGCTGGCTCGGCTATAGAGAGAGATTCGATGTTAACATGCAGAAGGTGGAAATCATTGCCGTGGCGCTTCGCTTACTTATTGAGGAGGTTCTCTATCATTTGTGGAATAATAATGACTGCTTGTGCAGATGTGGGCACTTGTTGATCCTTTAGAGTTCAATCACATTCATCGAGAGCCACTGGGTTTGGTATGGCTCGCCGCCTTGGCGAATTGTGATTTATGTCGTATGAATGGCATGGAATGGGTGTGGGATTTTATTTAGTCACCACTGAAACGGACACCTTTAGAAAAACCTATTCAAACCTATTGTTTTCATCAATTAGTGCTCTCGTACATGTACAAAGGATTGCAGTTCGAGAGGTGTTTGAGGTATTGAATAGGACTATAAATCTGGTCGAAATATACGACATCTACCAGACGAGCGAAGCCCTCATCAAGTTTAGACAAAACGTTGTCCATTTGCTTTTTACAAACACGGGTCAAACATAAATGTATCTCAAAAAAACGATTGAACTGTCAAAAGATTCAAAAACAAGAACCAGATATCTCATTAGATTGACAAGACTAACCAACGAACCTGATAAGAGTTTTCTCGCTGAGCAACAAACTGAACTCACTTCAACAGACAGTCAAAGCAGTGGCTTAGTGGGAAGTTTGCTGGACTACCGAGCGAGGGTTTAACACCCGAAAGAACCACAAATTAGACCTTAAGACCTTTTTCAGTGACTCACGTCTGGCAAACATTGGACAGCAACTCTTGTGAGTTCAATTAAATTTATTAAATGCGGCTTAAAATTGTAGGTCCCTCGCTGGACATGGCGTCCTATACAGACCTTTTGCCCCAACAACTGACAGCAAAATTGCACATCTATCCTTAACAAAAACACGGAACACAATGCACACGGAAAATTGGGCCTGTGTTAATGGCTCTCTGATCAGTATGGTGTTTGATAGGGCAGTCATCTAGGGCCTCTTCTCTTATTCCCATCCATATTAACGATCTTTAGTAGCTCATTGAAGACTGCGTCCTTTTCTCTGTATACCGTCGACAGTAAGTCGCTCAAGCCAAATCACAACTTGACTCCTGATATACCTACTTCAAAAAGGTCAACCTATTGTCTCAAAAACTGATTTTAGCTCGATATTGGTTGGTTGTTTTAAAGCAAAAAGCTTTTTCAATATTTACCACTACGGGTATACTATCATCTTTCAGAATCTTCCACTTTTCCGTCCATCCGTCTCACTAAATCTCTTCGTGAAGTGTGTCATCTGCGACAGCATGTTTTTGACAAATCTAAAAACAAACTCATCACTTGGGTTCTTTTAGAGATATAGTCCGAAGGATCTTCCAAACTAAAGGTAGATCTCTCTACATAACTTTAGGACACTCCTTTTTTCAATAGGCGCATCTCAATATTGCCCTTTTTATCAAAAGCCTTTGAGAAAGTATTACAAAAGCAAATGAGCCTTTTTCTCGACACCAACAATCGGGTTTTAGAAAGGGGCACAAAAAGGGGCAGTTGCCCTAGTAAATATCTTCGCAGATCCCACAGCAAAGCATGGACAAAGATAAGGTAAACTTTTTAGTAAGGCTAGACTTTTCAAAGGCGTTTGACACGGAGGTTCATAAAAACTTATGTGATAAGCTTATTTTTACAGTCAAACTATTTAATCGAAAGTCATTTCGACCCTAAATGGTGTTCCACAGGGTTCCCTTTTGGGTCCACTGTTGGTCTCGTTGTACGCCAACGATCTGCCCTCAATCACCAATTATAGTAAGGTTCAGATGTATGCTGATGATGTGCAGTTGTACTTGAGTTCTGACCTCAGTCTTATTCAGCACACTGCTGTCTGTATTAATGAGGACCTTGAAAACATTGCGCACTGGTCCGAAAACGGTCTCCTGTTAAGCCCTGCGAAATCAAAGTGCCGGGTCATCTCAAGAAATTCATTCGACTTATCGTACTTTCCCTTCACAATTTTAGAGAATTCTCCTATTGGATGTGCTGAACCGGCCAATAATCTTGGTATGGCCTTTAATCGTAAACTAAGCTGGGATCACCACATAAATGTTGTGACCGGTAAGACGTACGCTTTATGGGCAACGAAAGCTTTCACCCTTTTAAAATATGTCTCATGCTGGTCAAATCGATGGTCATACCAAGAGAAATAATGCACCGGTGCAGGAAAATAACTTTACGGGCAATAACTTCGCGCGGGAAACATCTGCACCTCAAGTCGGAAATAATTACACTTTTTTCTGAAGGTCTTGCCCACCTTCAGTGGAAAGGTATTTCCCTGCACTGAAGTAATCATGTCCCTGAAACTGTTCCATCCTTTTCTATGCACAACCTTCTGCGGAAGCTTGTTTTTTACATCCCTAAAGGCAAAAGGCAGCTGTCGAAAGTCACCCATCTGAACCATATACCATGACGAACGGGGACCTCACTGACCCCACCAAAGTCAATGATTCACCTATGCAATGCCAATGGACAATTAATCAAAACCATCGAATATTCGCAGCATGACAAACATGAGGCCTCGCCGCATGGTGTACTCCACGTACATGACACGTCCAGCACATGTGCCGTAAAACTTAAACAAAACATCCGATTATACTCTCAGATAAACCAAAGCCGGCCCGTTCTGCGAACGTGAAACCGATCCATCCATACAGCCGACTCATTTCCGACGCTATTTGTTTTTCTCTCGCAACATTCAGCCGCCGAATCTTGATGTCGAAATCGAAATGAGTCCGACGAACACGCCCGTACAGAGGAGAAGGAGTAAGACAATAAAACCTGCCAATGGATATGCGGTGCCGGTCATTTCTCATATAATCACCTGGTGCCCCATCACCTGGTATAATGCGCTGTTCAAGTATCTCGCTGAGTCGGGGGGTAGGCGGCCTTTCATGTCCCGCCACCGCCACTGGCCATCACTCATTGAACTCCTTTCCAGGCAGACGAGCAGACGAGCACCTTAATCACACGACACACGTCGCAGTGTGCAGTGTTGCCCAGGCTCTGTTTTTGTTTGTTGTTCCTGTATCGTCATCGTTTAGCAATAAAATTGTACAACTTGGATGTGGATCCCCGACTGTTTGTCTGCGGCAGACGGACGACACAGGAACATCGCCAGTTCCAGTCTGCGAACTGAGACTCTCGTTAATTTATCTCCGGTTTGGCACTCAAGTTGTTTTGACTCCTCTCGGCCACTCCCTATGGATGTGGCGAGCAGCGCAGCGGCTATATATAGGGGCCTTCACGTGAGGTGATGTGTGTTTTTCTCGGGATATGCGCTACACATTGGTTATCAATTATCGCGCTGTTTCCCGCATGCAACAGCACCAAGTAGACGGGGCTATGGGGAATTGGCTTGATCTCCTGCTGAGGATGTGTTCCTTGCCAGTGGAACGTAATTAAAAGTTGAAAGTCCGCAAGGTAGCGCAGTGCGAGTTCGAGAAGGAATTGGCTTAGGAGAGATGGGTATCGCTGCATGATATCATGCTGTGGATATACGGTGCGTGTCATATTTTTGTCCAGTCAATTGAACATGACTCTGGAATTTGTTGGCAACATGGCTTAGTAAAAATCAAGTGCAAGGAGCTGCAATTGCACCCCCTCTGGACGTTCATTGACTACCAATCTATGAAGCGACACTCTGCTGTCTTCTAGACACGGGCGTATGTGGGGTACAATCAGAGACTTGGGCGACATTTCAAAAGAAGGGCGCCGTTGCGCAGTTAACCAAACTTCGTTTGTGAATACCCCGAGTGGAAATTGGCCCATTAAATCTAATTCTGAGACTACTCGTCATTGCGATAAAACAGTGGTAGGGTAAAGGAGTAAGGAACGTGCGACCCAGCTGAGAATATTTTTTTTTAATGGCCGCAGTCCGTTGTCATATGAAGCCAGTAATACCTCGCCACTGAAAAAAGTTTCTGGAAAGATACTTCTTCGACTTTTAGGGGAAATAGATCTTAGGGGAAATAGATCTATACTTCGCTTCTCCGCCAAAATTTAGTGTGCTTCAAACGAATGGCCTTAGCTTGGCGCCTTGTTTAGAAAATAAAAATGGCAACAATTGACAATTCTTTTTATTCATTTAAAAGCATATTGCATGTAAAATTATCGGATAAAAACATAAAAAAACACGGTGCGGATGGTAGGCACCTTACAGCTTTAACTTGGTACACCTCCAGTGACGCCTCTTAGCGTTGTATCGAATTGTGTTCCAGTACGGAGACGGACCCATTTCTGTTCAATTTTAAAGGATTTGCGGGAAGCCATTTTGTCCGCACTTGACAAAGATTGGGAAAGAAATCTTTTAAAAATATTAGATTCATACATCTGTTTCAGTATATACCATCTTGAGTAGGGATCAACGTGTTGTGTAGGAAGGTGTTGATCGCTGGGTACTTTTTAAGAGGGCGCTACTGTGCAGGTAAGTTTTTATTGAAAAGTATCAATGATATTCTGAAGCTGACCCGAAAAGATGGCAACGGGTCCTGGCGACTTGTATAGGACTGTTGCCTTCACTTCTTCTTGCCACGCTGACAGTGCGACCTGATATTTTTTAGGCCTGCATTACAAGTGACAGCCTGTTTTAACAGCCCCATTTCCTGTTTTGTTTTTGTTCAACTAGCCTTTGCCTGCAATAGTTGGAAGAATTTAAGAATCTGTCTACTTGTGCCTACTCGGTGTTTCAAAAGTCTTCACAAAATTTATATACTTAAAGTCAGTCTCTCCCTGCACCAGCCAAAATTTTATTATTCAAATGTGAGACTCTCTAAAAAGCTATAGGAGCTAGATATAGGTTGACAATTGTGCCAGTATCTATAGGTATACAGAACGCATTTGTCGCATCATGAGAAAAGAATGGTCAAAGCAGATGAAAGCGCCATCTATATAACGGAGGGGACAATGATTGTGGCAAATCACTGGCAAAGCTAATGAAACTTAGAATGTCATCATCAGGTATACTAAGGTTATTGAGGAGAATCTGGGAGACTGAAAAAAGAGGACAAAACCCATGCAATTACTACAGTCAACTTGGGAACCAGTTGATGCTTCTAACGGATTGTAAGATCGGACATCTGATAGGCTATTATTGTGTTGTGCTTGCAAAGAACTTTAGACTTAGTTTATGTAGGCATCGAGCGGGGATTTACTCCAATTTCTCCTCATCTCCGCAGCTTCTTTTGTGAAATAGTGTCCCGTGATCACACCAGTCATAATGCGGCTAGAGAATCTATTTGGTGCCAGAAGACTCTATGCTTTCTTCCCGTTTAATTTCGACCACTATTTACTAGAGGTGGTGCAATCCTTCCTAGATATCAAGGATCAGATGGCCTCTTGCTCTTAAGTCTTCGATTTTGTCATACTTAGAGTAAAAGCTTTACTAAGAGCAGAATCTTTACTTTGAGAGTAGAGGGATTATGTAGAGCTTTACTTAGAGAGTAGAGGGATTATGTAGAGCTTTACTTACAGTAGAATCTGTTCTTAGAGTAGAAGCCTTACGTTTCCGATATAAAAATCACGGTAGGGCTATGTTTGTCTAATTGTGGTCAAATTTTGAAACGTTTCTTCAAAAGATTAGCGAAATATAACTTTCGCAAGACTTAAGGTTGGCACTAGCCTATCACATAATTTTATGCTAGAAATGAGTCTTTTACCCAGCAAAAGGTAACATTTTTAAAAAATAATAGCTAGGTAGGTTGGAAAGCTTTTGATTGGATTTCCGCTGGCAAATTCTGTGACAAATTACTGTATAAATAAAAATAGCTTAACCTCCCACCAGAAAACTGGTGGTTCCCTTAAAAACAGTTCATAAAAAAACTGATTCTTATACAAAAACTACTCTAAAAAGCTACTCCCAGACTTCTAATTTTGCCATGCAAAACCGATGACACCCACAAATCCTTGAGGCCGCTTTCCAGTTGGAAAAAAAAAACTTTACACAAGTTGGACACACATAACGCTGACCCCAACAAAGCCCATTAGCCCATTCAACCCCAGCAAACGCAGCAATATATAATAATTGCTCACACACAAAAAAAAATACGAAGAACGAAGAAAAACTGTCAAAGACTAGTTGAGAAATTTTTTCTTTCTTTTAATTAGGACAGCTACAGTCAACTTTATGTCCTCTCAAATGAACCTTAATTAATTGTTCCCGACTCATATAGCACAAGGTCATAATCGACGAACAAGAAATCTAATTAAATACCCAGCAAATCACAGTGGAAAGCGGGGAAAGAAACACAATTCAAGACAAAAAGAAAAACACGAGAAACCAGCAAAGAAAGACAAACTTCCACTAACAGACACATCCTTCTGTCGAAATGGAGCTGGTTGGTTCGGTGCTGGTGCCCCTAATTAAATTCCTCTCGAGAGGGAAAATCATTCCCCAACGTTTACGACACACTGAACATAATTCACTCGGCGATTTCTTGAAATTTATTCATTGACATTGTCAGTTGTCACCGGAGTCGTCGTCGACTTGAAGTTGGAAACAGTTCGGTTCTGGCATTATGTTCTGGAAGAACGCTCAAGTGTAGTTGGGAGCCAGCCACACTGTGTGTCACTTGTAGCACCGCTGAACATTAGTTGAATATGCTTTTTTATCTATTGGCGAGTGTCGTAAATAAACTATTTTGACAGCTGTCAGACAGTCACATGTTTTACGTGCAAACGCGTAGTCAGGGTGCAGGCATGCATCCAATTTGCTGTGCATCAACACCATTATCGTTGTTGTGCTGAGTGGAGGCATCACATAGAAAGGACTGCGTATGGAACGGTGAACATTGAAGCTAATTAGGACGCAGCACATTTCGGCTGTAATTATGGCCACTTGAGTCGAAAGATGGTCTGGTTACTGGTCAATGATTGAGCAAACGAGTGACGTTTTTATTAGAGAGAGTTTTTAGTACAAGTATAGTTCAGACAGTGGGTTCTGATGACTTTGATTGCGTCTTCGACAATAGTGAACCAGGGCAGGTGCTGTAGTTGTGTTCCTCGTTACGTCCGAATTGTCAAACATCATTAGGGCAATGTTCTCCATATAGCGAATCACTCAAACGTGAAATAAGTGCCACACGCAAAGTACAGGATGGCGCGCGGCACTTGTTTTATGTTTTTTTTTTCAGAGTGAGGGATGATCTCGTAGGAGTTGGGCTGACAAATGTTCATCAGTCTTTTCTTCAAGGCAGTCGTGCTGTATAATCTCCTATTAGAACCCTTTTTAGCAGTGATCTAGAGTTCTTTTAGCTAGCGTAGTAGGATTTGTCGTTCGAACAAAATGTGTCCACGAATTAGGCTTTAAAAAATACTCATGCCACTCCTCACCCGTTACAAAGTGTTGGGGACACTCATGTCGTTTAAAAAGGGTTTAAAAACTTTTCTGTTAGTTCCAATTAGCTGGAAATGAAGGCCTGCGAAAAAAGGTGCCCGCTGTCATTTGAGCAACCTCAAAATTGGATGCTCCTTACGCTCGGTCAGAACGTTTTGAACGTTTTCCTTGTGGAATACGGTTTTTTTTGCGTTTTGAAAGTTCTGTGGGAGGTGCCACGTCCAATGTTCTAAAATCCTTCAAATGGTGCTTATAACCTCCCTCAGATATCTACGGACCTACGACATTTATATAGTAAGTATGAGAGGTCCAGGACTGTCCGAAACCGTTTATATAAGCCATGGGACCACCTCTACAAAGTCACGACTACGGGACAGTTAATGGATGTAACATTGAAACATATAATAAACTGTTTAAAAACGTAGAAAGGACAGACTTTCGTTGTATAAGAGAAGCTACGCCGACAGTTGGAAAACTTTCATATTGCGCCTTAAACCTCCTCTAGATGCCGCAGAATGTGCGTCAATCTACGGAAGTTTCATCAAATTAAGATTCTGGTTACTTATAAAGGACAAAGGGGCAAACAGTGTCTTGCATTCATTTTTAAATAACAGAAGATATGTGACAGAGCGGATCTACTTTTTCGACAGGTATATCCGCGTTTTTAGACCTGAACAAAATCTTACTATCCTAGGTGAAAAGGATGGTACTAGCCCACCTATTCAAACCAGCTCAAGCGTCGGATTGCGTCACTCAACGGGCCGTGTTAAGCTGAAAAATCTATCTAAATAAGTTCTACGCGTTGCACCCTGTTGATCACTTCCCTTAATTTTTTTAGGAATGGCCTCGTCCACCAACTTTTTAGACTTCAACTGCATCGGTTCTCACGAGTGATCAACGAAAAGACCTACCCCTGCGCCTCTTCATTTTAAAATGTACCTAGCTCTTTATACAAAAAGCATTAAAACCTATACGAACGTATCTATCACAAAGTCACATGAATCTACACAAAATCAGAAGCTTAGGAGGCACGCAATCTATTGCAGCTATAAGAAAGTCCGCAAGCCGCAACAACACCCCGAAGACACCATCCTATGAAATAGCTAAGTCGCACCCCGACGCTGACAGCCTTAATTCACTGTTGTCAACAATAAAGTGCGCACAATTAATCCCTCCACCGCATCTGACGTGACGTCGCCTTCGCCTCGGGCTGAATTCAAAATTCATTTAATGAAACCAAAGCGCTGCCATTACACCCGTGACCCGTCCCCCAAAAATACCACTTCATTCCACCACCAGAGCACCACCCGAACAAGACTTCATTAGGAAATCCATTTCGCCATGAATCTGTGTATGAAACTGCCCTCGGACAGAGCGCTCGTCCTTAAGCGTACGTAAGCACTCTCATCACATATTCATTCTAATTAATGTGCGTCGTCGGGTCAACCCCTGCAGACCTATATATTCTCGAAAACTGCCGCCACACAGACCGCACTGTTTCGGCGGGCCCAGGTAAACAGAATTCAACTTGCCTGCGCCGCGAACGCTTGCTTATCTTAATGACGTTCCCGTTGACACCTTTTTAGCGTGTTTTATGTCCCCGAACAGCATATTCCAGGAATCGCCAAAAGATGCTCCACACTCCGCCGGCACAGATGGCCCAACCAAAAGGTGTAACATGCATAATTTAAGCAGTTTGCATCCTTTTTCGGTCGACTGTGTTATTTTGGCTGCCTGTCTTTTGGTATAATGTCCTCCCATTAGCACGATCTTGAGGCAACGATAATGGCGAACATTTATTTCCCGGAAGTATACACAACCAGGTAGAGGGTTGCCCGTCGCAATTAGTGAAAATGTTTACCCGCACTAGACAGAGGGGGCGCTGCTTGCTGCACGATTATGAACTAATCGACGAGCGAGTTGAATTTCATCATCAGTTTGCTGGGGTTTGTTCCACATTCCAGTGTGTGGTGTGCCAGACGGAAGAGGGTCGCTCGACAAATATTTCCATTCTCTTCTGCGACGAGATATACGACACCTTGGCCGGAGCTCAGGTGACAGTGGCCGCCTGACACCACAGCAAGGTTAACTTATGATGAGCACACATACTGTGTGATAACGTTGAGCCCATATCGGTGGTAGGGGCTGCCACTCCACTGTGCTCCGTGTATGGCTTCTTGATTTCTTCGAGTATCACTTTGCGTCAGAGTCCACTCGGCATTGCTGTTTAATTGATTCCTTGACACCACTCACCGCCGCTCCTGAGTGGTTGCAAAGCCGTAAACGGGTCTGCGCGCGCTATTTGCCAGACAGAACGGGTTCCTTTTCTTTTCCTCTGTCTGTCTGTCTGTCTGTCCGTCATTCAAGTCTGTCCATGTCTCATGTGTCAATATATTGTATGAGGCTGGCAAACAATTTGCAAAATGATTAATCGATGTGTCAGCGTTCGATGGAAGGGTGTTTTTCTTGTTCCTTCTTGTTGGCTTCTAATTCAATTAAGGATTGCGTGTTGGGCGTTAGTCTGGGCTGCCCGTTTGTGAGTGTTTTTTTCTCTTCTATCGTGTTTGCCAGGTCTGGCGGATTGAAATTCATCGGCTAGAAAAGTGAGTCGATTATACTGAAATCGGATACGTACGGAGTTAATGGTTGGATAGATGCATTTTGTAGCGGACTGGGTTGGTTGAGCGGGGCAAAAATAATCCGTTCAAGCAGTTGCCCTGCATATAGTCTGTGGTGTAGTGGAAAGATTCGTGAATGGAAGACTGGGTTCAATGGGGAAAATGGTTGTATAGACGGCGCTTTACAGCGAAGTCAACAATTTTTAACGATAGAATGAAGGTCGGCATTCACATTTGAAATGAAGACGGCATAAGCATGGATAGATAGATACCTGCAACGCCCTCTTCAGTATATAAAACTTACGCGTATTCAATAAAATGCTGAGAGAACCGGCTATTTCACGTCAAGAAAGAGGGCTAAGTACATTTTAATGCAATGCGAATCCACATCCATCTGCAGAGGTGTGCAGTTGCACTAAAAGTGGGCAATTACTTCACCGCGAATTTTGTGAAATTATTTCCCTCCAACGATTTGAGAATTTTTCTATTCTAACTGGAAAACAGAAACCAAATCGAATTATTTATAAGGATTTTAGTATAATTTAGCTAACATTATGAATAAGCACTTGGCATATACCCACCCTTGCATCTACTCCCACCCCCAAACAGTGACCCAAGCAGGGGGTCACATTTTCCACTGTTTATCAATTGTGAACTTACATAAATGTCGTCGCGCGAGAAATTATTTCCCACCAAAAAATGCTCACCTTCAGCGGGAAATAACTTCACATAAAATAGGTAAGTGAAGTTGTTTCCCACTCGAGGGAGAGTTATTCCCCATGTGAAGTTATTGCCCGTGGAGTTATTTCCCTGCACCCTAGAACGCAGCATACTTGGGTGGATGTGTTCGTTATGACAAAATTGAAGCCCCACAAACATATAGAGTGGAGCCAATATGGCAGACGAATCTGAATTTCAATGAAATGCAGACCGCGGGTTAAAGGAGCAACGAAAAAATCAATAGTTCCCACAATGCGCCCGAAGAAGACCTAAGGCCTATCGCAGTGGTTAGTCTGCGAATAAACTAAAGACGAAGTTTCAACCCCCGGGAAGACACAAACTGCAAACATTCGCGAACGTCTACAAATTCCCGATACAGATATCTTTTTTAAAGAAAAGCTTCTCCATTAAACCGCCAGGTTATCAAAGGGTTGCCTAACAGGGTTGCCAGCTTTAGCTTAGAGGTTTTGATCGACCGGGGTAAAACTGGGGCTGAAAATTGTTTAGGGGAAAATCTGGGGCTATCTAGCAAACTTCATTTGTTTTGTATTTCGTTGCAATATCGTTTTTGGTAACCTTAAAATGTGCTTTCACATTTTGCGAACGTAAGAAACGCTGAGCAACTAAACATTAAAAATGTGGAAACGTATAAATTCGTCGTTCTACTCTGTCCACTAACAAATGATACAAAATTGAACAAGACAATCAAGGATAAAATAAATGTGTGTGCTATTTTAAAATGCTGTAATAAAAAATCGCTCGATTCTCCAAAGCTATAATTGCCAGTAAAAATTATTTGTTCTAATATCTTTGGGCTACTTTCGCTTACAAAACAAGTCTTTCAAAATGGGTAATGCTAATTTTTTTTAATAGTTCCTTAGAATTTATAGTGTTTTTTTTATTAGTTTCTTTGATATTTTTCCGGATTTAAGCATTAACCTCAATTTTATCAAAGCTGCGTAAAAGCTGTGTAAATGCTTACAATATGGTTTCAAAATGCAACAAGCGTTGAAATTTTGCGTTGGATTTTTGCACTTGGGAAACCAAACTTAGACGTTTCCATTTCGAGTTCAAAATTCCTACTTTTAGTCGCACGTAAGATATGTTCAAAATAATGACAAAAAGTTGGGGTTGGGCCAAATCTGGGTGTTTTCAGATTTTTTTTTGGAAGTGAAATATTTTAGCCGTCTGGCAACGCTGGGGCATAAGGTTGAAGATCAATTCCACTTGCCAGAAAGAGGCTCACACACTATTGGTTGAGGAAGGCAAGGTTAAGTCCAATCAGCGCCATTTTATCACTAAAAAACACTCAGCCTATACCTGGCCAAAGATTCGATGTCGAAGTTTGGTCACACTACACCCTGCTACCTGCAGAACTTAACTTGTCGATTTGACGTCTCGTTCACGCACGTGTGACCTAAAGCCACTGTGTGATATTCCTTGAGGATGTGCCATGCTTAATTTTGAGTATAAGCTCTATCGAAATACAAGTTAAACAACATTGTTCCCACCAAACGAAGCCCCAAACTTTTTTTTATATTTTTCAATCTTTATTGAACGAAAAAATTAAGACTAAAATCTTACAAACTGAAAAAGGGGCCGACGGGATGACTTTCTTAAACTGCTCTCCTTTACAAGCAGAACACTTTCCTAAATCCGGGCTCACCGCTGACACACATAGGAGTATCTATAGCTCTCCCACTTACGTTGAGTTGAACTGCAGTAAGCAACGTCCACAGTAAGCCTCGTGGGTGTCTCCGTCCGTCCAGCCCTTGAGATGTTCACCAACATGTCATCCACCCACCTAAAATCTCCCCTTCGAGTGCCAGTCTTACAGAGCAAGCCACGACCTTATTTCAGGTGCGCGCACTCGTCGTGCATTCATGACTTCCAGTTCGGTTGGCATCTTTTTACATTATTTCCGACTATATTCCGTTACACAGTTGCCTTCTCCTTGTTGGGCGGTGGTATACCTACTCAAGGTGCACGACCTGCGGTCCAAGTGGCACTTCTGCATGAGAATGCACAACTTTTAGCGTGCACTCGGGAAATCTTATCGGAACACAGCTCATGTTGCATGTCAAAATCGCGCATATCACTGTTGGGCAAGATTAGGACACACAATTCCATTGACTGGTTGATTCACGCACGTGGCTTTAGCTGTGGCTTGCCCTCACCGTCGAGAATGTATGTCCAATTAGCGAATTTCTATTCAACATGTGTTCCACATTAGGGTGACACACAACGACTCTGCCACAAAGACGCGACTTCGTCTTGGCAGTGTGTGTCTATCTGTCAAGAGTCGAATGTGTAATTTCAATCGCGCAAAATGAACGTGCCTCTCGGGGGATTTGTTGGAACTGGGAGCTGGGGACTTGCAAGTTGCAACCTACTATAAACGTCCTGCTGAGTGGTGGTGTGACTACTTAAATGACCAGAGCCTTGATGTGCAAGCTGTCTGACGGCACAGGAAAACAAATCGAATTGTTTATGTACAGACGCATGCCGGATGCGTGCAGCAACAACCTTTTTTGTACGGTTCTTGTCTCGATGCGGAGACAGTATCTGCGAAGTGATGTGTTACTTTGTTGCGCGCTGTCGTAAATTGTTGTGAATTTTTGAATTTAATTAGCAAAGCTACCCCAGTTGTACTATGCCTATGCCAGGATGCTCCTTTTCCTTGGAAAGTGTGCTCATCCCCGGGGATTGTTTGGGGACCACTTGTGGATACTCTTCGGCATTGAACTTTCGCAGACAATTTGTAACGCCTATGGTAATCTTCTTTGAGGCCAATGCTGTGACAGTTACAAATGTCTATTCCCAGGGTTGATTTAGCACGGAAAGCTACCTTATTTTCGTAGGTGGCATTTGCAGAGATTTAGATTGCCTTTGTCGCAGTCACACTGAGTGGCTATGGGAATACACGGATGAGTGCGTAGACTCAATCTGTCACTGCGACTGAGGGGCTGAGGAAGTGAAATGTAAGGTCACAGCTCAGGGTGGTGTGTGCTAAATCTTTTGGAATGTGAGCTTAAAATTTGCAGCTTGTTTAATGAGGTTAGTCCGTTTTTAAAAATGTTTGCATTCATAGAGGGAGCAACAGTTTGTGCTACCGCAACAAATAAAACAAAACAACAACAAGCCTCAAACTAAAGTTGCCATGCAAAGCTGTATAGCTTTTTCTAAAGCAAACCTTCTCGAGGCCCGAGGCAAAAAAGGGACATAAAATAATGATATAGCAAAAAAAAAGCATTTATTTATAATAAAAGCAATTGTTTTTATTCAAACAAATTTTTTGAATTTTTTTTGTGCAGTAAGAGTAAAATCTTACTTAAACTGAAAAGGGGGCCATTCTGGTCATTTTAAAAACAAGTGGCATCCACGGGTTGATGCTCAAGAGGACCCCTTTGACCCCTAAAGGGGAAGCTTCCTCATGTATAGCTACCCTGTGGATCAGCTGTACTTGGGGTGTATAAAGGTGAGTTGTACCTTTCATGGGGACGAAATGTTTCAAGTGGAACCCTTCCAAATGCAATAACGCCCAATCCACTTCAAATTTTTTTTATTAAAAGTAGAGTCCCTTTTCTTACCAGACATTTCATCCATGGACCCAGTAGTGTACCATTTTGAAATGTACTTATCACTGTTTCAAAATCAACTGTCCCAGCCTGCTTCCATGATGCATTTTTTAAGGCGGAGCTGAAATTTAATTTTTTAATGAAATGGAATCTGTCAAAGATTTTTTTTAAAGCTCTCTGATCTGTTGGGCTAAAAATTTGGGGGGCAAGCCCCTGAGCAATCGGTAATTTTCTATCAGTCTATAGGTATGTGGGTTTTTTTTTAATATCAGCTTCAAAAAACCAGTCCTGCGCCGAAATTTCACTACGAAAGTGCAAAGCTAACCAGTTGAATCGGCGCGTTTTTCAGTTGTCTCACCGAGCTCATCGATAGAGGTGTGGGGAAAAAAATATCGAATAAAAATTTTGGATTTGAATACAAATAGAGTGTGGAAAAAAAACGGATCCTGCATTCAGACATTAAATAGAGCAGCCCAGTAAGACACGACAATCAAATTGGTCACGGATAAGGTGTTTTGCTCCTAAGGATATAGCCAACACCTTTATTTGATCTACATTCCACTTGAGACCGTTTTCAACATCAGCGACCGAAACTGAATCGATTCGACTTGCGGAGACATCGCCTTCGGCACATATTACGTTTACACTCGTCCTGCTGTCCAAATATTTACGCAACAAAATGAAATTGTTCAGGAAAACGAAGCACTTAACTGCCATTGAAGCGGGACTCTTAAAGATGTTACAAATGTATGCCAAGGAGAGACCACACAACGAGTTCGAAATCGGTAGAAAATCGTCGCCATCGTCGTTGTAGTTGTCTTCGTAACAAATGCCGGCATGTCAAGCGGATATTTTGACACCCCTTCTCCGATTCATTCGCACATTGTTTGTCGACGCCGCCGATGCTAGCATTCGTATTCGTATATTGGTTTCCTTAATTTAGACTGCCACGGTTATTGCTTTCCAATGGGACGTGCCACATGGGTCGCATGCACATGACACACCATCCGTCCGACTCCATACGCACGACAATTCGACTTAAGTGTTATTTTGCGGACTCAAGGAGCGAATGGAATCCCATATAAATTTCTAAATTTAGGAGCCATATCGAGAGTCCTGTTTCACTGCCAATATATATGTGACCAAATGACGGCGACAATAGGAGTTGAAAAATATACGTAGGATATGGCGTGCGGCTGTGTGTTAGTTGTAATGGTTCTCGAAAGTAACCAGGGAGCAGTCCGGAAGTCATTTGGCATGGATATTGAATTTCAGCACGTAGCGTAACGAGTTTACCATTTGCCGGAGTCCTGCGGCGCGAGAAGCGAGAAGCTCTCGCTCTGATGGTCTGGTTGGTCGGAAGGTACCGATGTGGAGGGAAGTTTATTAATTAA
Source organism: Cheilosia impressa (assembly GCA_948293265.1). Lineage (NCBI taxonomy): Eukaryota > Metazoa > Arthropoda > Insecta > Diptera > Syrphidae > Cheilosia > Cheilosia impressa. The sequence goes on along the minus strand of OX411884.1, from coordinate 29,071,202 downwards.
GTAATAACACCTAAAATAGGACGGCAGGCATATACAAAGCACAACTGCGGAGGAGAGTCGTTTGCAGCCTAAGTTATGTGAGAATGTGTTTCAGGGGATATAAATGGATAGGGTGTGCGTGGCAGGCGCACGGAATGAATGATGCGGCGTGCTGGTTGAACTTTAGGCTGCCGAGACCAGTGCATGTATAGATGTGCCAGGTTATGGGTGAAGTTGGTGTAATTTTTTTTCCTCCTTAGCTTATGAATATTAAGCGCCGTAGAAGGGTATTTATTACAAATGAAATTAAACGCTCCTAGTGCAGGAGTGGGGCAGCAGTTTAAGGAATGCGATAAATGGAGGGGATTATACGTGAAAGAGGTAAGCATGGAATTAGACGTTGTAATGAAATAAATTGTTATGTGACTTTGAGCGAAAGTTTTGCTGGCGGGAAAAAATAAATTGGACCAACAGACAGTCATAAAGGAGATGACTGTGGGTGATTCTGTGCCCAAAATTAATGCAATATTGTTTTTAAATCGCAAGTGAGAATAATTGGGATGACTTTATGAGAAGGTGAAAATGGCGCCCAACGTGGGACCACCGGGAAACTGAGATTGCCTTGGCTTTAGGTGGTTTGTGGACTTATAGGGTTCTGATGTGAGTGCTTAGGGTGAGTTTTGTTCCTTTTAGCAATCCTTTCTCTTCGGAGTAACTGGTATGCATGATTATTATCATTCCGTTACTGTCGTTGTCGATGTAAAGTTATGATTATAGAGTGCTTGCGCTAAGGATGATGTCAGGCTTACACGCAAAGATTTTGAATTCTTATTCAGGGTTATAGGCGGAAGATTCTCGATCTATTACAACATTACTATGCTGTTAGGAGACTTTCAGTTGACTAAGTCAGGTCAACTGATCACCACCTACATCTGGCATTGATCGGCGATAGGTTTTTCAGTAATCTTGCACAGCAATAGTATTTATTTAACTTTATTGAACTGACAATGATATCAATCACGCATACTGATCTCACAATGATCTGAAACTTGTAAGAAACTCATCTGAAAACGATCTGACACTGATCAGTTACTGATCGGCAAGTGATCTGACACAGAATTGCGATTAAAAATTCGTTGATGAAGTACTGATCTGACACTCATAAGCATGATCTGACACTGAAAAAAATGCGCTGACGTTACACCCACCAGAAACAGATTTGGCTCTGATCGCAACTGATCACGTAAAAAATAAAATAAATAAATAATTTGCGCAACAGGTCCGTAGGGACCCTAGGCCTAGCTTCTCTCAATTATTCGCTTTGTGTGAGTTTTTTTATTTTTGGGACGAATGGAAGGGATTTTTTGCCGACTTCAAACGGCTCTTTAGAGTTATAATCTCGGATGATTGTCAGCCGTTTGCGAAAGGTGGCGCAGTGGGAAATACGATGTAATTTGTGTTTTTTCGTGGATCAAACCTGGGACCGCCCTCTTAGTTCCCTCGTTTACTGATCACGTACTGATCTCGAAATGCACTAGTAGCTATCTGTTACTTATTTTGCATCAATGTCTTACTTATATGATACTCATTTGGCACTGATCAATCACTGATTTGATCCGCATAACAATCGAATCTAGCATTGGTCCGAAATTGATCTAGCATTGATCCGGCACTGGTGATCTTATCCTTGTAAGAATCTGTTTAAATAGATCTTACAACGATCAGTAATTGATGGGGAAATGATCAGAAACTTGTTTGAAACTGATCTCGCGCTGATCAGTTATGGATCTTCAACTGATTTTACTGAAAAAAATAAATAACATTCCATTGACAAAGTACTGATCTGTGCAGAATCTGAAACTCGTATAAAAAAATCTGGGGTTGATCTGAGACGCACTTAAATGAAAAAAGCATATAGAAAAGTGATCCAAATTCTAACTGACGCTGATCTCTCAACGAACTGGTATCTACTTCCTATCATTTGATAGCAATCTGTTACTGGATCGATACTGAGAACTTCCGAAGCTGGTACTGATCGTACACCGATCTCGCAAAGATATCAATCTCATCAGGATCAGATCTGACCTCCAATATATTTGACGTGACACCCATCAGACAATTGAGGATTGGACGCAGTGTTTATTAGCTGCAACCGCTGAGTGAGGTCGCTCCAAGTTGATGCACAAAAGAACACATATTACGCCCTAAAGTCTATTTGTCAACTGCCTTAATTAGGGAGCTTATAATTTCAGCCACTCGGATATACATCTTCTTACATAAGTCATTGATCTGGGGCCGATAAATCTCCAACAAGGTAATTCCACGTGCATCACACCAAGATAATCTGACAAAATCTGATGTATACAAGCAACGTCTTCAGCAGCAATGTGTCTGATAGGACGTACATCAAATTCTTTTGGCAATAGATGGCGCTGGTCAGATCACCCCAGTAAACGTCTATCAGTTATGTAGTGACCCATCACTCTCCTCTTTCATTTCATTTGTTGCAATTTCCATAGACAACAACAGTGAGGCAAATAAAAAACAACTCCAACTCATCAACTTGCAAAATACCAGCAAATAAGACGAGACAAAGCGAGTTTGCTGAATAAATCAAAATAAATCTATCGGCACTCTCGCCGGTCGACAAGGCTCCCTCGCTTCACCTTACGTCGTTGTCGTCGTCGAACACGTCTGTTGCGCATACAATTACACGCGGATTTCCTTAAGTTAACAGCAAAATTGAAAGATCGTCGTCTGTCGTCGTTGCGCCCAGACTCGATATGCATAATCGTATTCCCTTCTTCGTATAAGTCAACGAGCTTGGCGTTCTCGTCTCCCTCTCTAATTTTCCTCTTTTCCATTTACATCCATGACAAAGTGCCTTTCTTCCGGGACACCGACCACAACTTGAAACTACACCCCGAAGGTGCACTTGTCATAAATGTGGGGCTATCATCATCACTCGGACCACCCAAAAAGATCCAAATGAGACATCGTTCGCTGCGGTATAGTAACCTGTCATAACGCGCCGGTAATTTATTCCACTTCTCGTCAGAGTCAGTCGCCAAAATGGAAAATGGTGAATGGAGAAACAAAAAAACCAAGAATAACACAGCAACTTCAGCTTGTAAGTGCTCGCGATGATGAGGCGCATAAATTTGCCTTCAATTGGTACGGTGCGTCCCGCTGTTACGTGCAAAGCCGAGTGCGACCTGCATGTGGGCCTTTTTTCCATTTCGTATGCTAATTACACGGCGATTTGGTATCTGCACAGCACATACTCGTTCTGACAGTTATTGTCGGCGCTACCACTCGCAAGACACACCCCGTCATGGAGCTGCAGGCAGTCAAATCAATCAAACGACTCAAGACGGTTAATGGGTAGTTTCGATGACTCCCACGTCGTCGATGAAGGTCCTTGCGCGTTTTTTCTCCGGTTTCACATCAATCCATAGAAAAATAAACCTTTCGGCTTTGGCCACAATTCGACATGAGCAGGAGTGGCTCCTTGTGGCCCACATCAATCATGTCAATCATATTATCGTATGTTTTCTCGCACTCCTTAGCGTCCCGCCGGCCGTCGATTTGTCAGACTTTGATTGAAGATTCGGTCGACAGTAAGCCATGGCCGACCACTATACGTCTATGAAGGATGGCCATCCTCGGTTTTATTTTGTCTTCTGCTGGGATAAATGATGAATTGCCTGACTCGTCCGAGTTAAAAGCTTGTTACCACCTAACCCCATCAGCAGGCCGCCAGGCACCACCGCCACTATACACACAAGTCGTCGTTCCTGCTTTGAATTGTATAATTAATGCCGAGCTGGGTGATGTGACGACGACGGCAACGCAGAGGAGTGCGTATAGCACCCATCTCCAGGCGCAAAGTTCTGATTTCGTTGCACAGGAAATTTGCATGGAAATCGGTTGATATCCTGTCGTCGGTGCCAGCTCCGGTGTTGATTGTGTATTTGCATTGATATTGGAAAATGTGCCGAAATTGAAAGACGAAAATCTGACTGAAGTGTCGAGGTGGAACGATAACAATGATTCGGATGGGGGGGGGGGGGGCTGATGACGATGGTGATGTACTTAGAGGGTAAGCACTCCGACTGGATGAATAATTATTCTATAGTGTGCGCGCCTGGGAAATGAATGATAATGCGATGCGATCACAGATAAACGACAAACACTTTTTAGCATTTAAATAGTCGCATTTATACGGACGTAATGAGATAAGTTGTTGATGACAAGTTGAAAGTTTCGTGTGACGGAACGGGGGCGGAAATTTGCCGGATGGTAAAAGTCGCCGAAAAATTTGCACTTCAATGGGCGGTATGGTCGGAGAGAGGAAATTATGTAAGAATGGGTTTAATTGTGCGGCAAAATCACGTGAAAGTTTTCCGCGTCCTACTTGAGACAGTATGGCAAGGGTGGCAGGCAAAGGGGGACAATATCTTAAAACAAAGTTTGAACTTACCTACAATAATTGTCCCAGAACGGATTTAACCTTAAGTGAGAGCGTAGGGAAGTTCTCCTTCAGTTCCACGCTAAACGCAGAAGGAGAAGAAGGTATTGCATACATAAAAAAAACAATTTGAATTCGAGTTAGTAATTCACACTGTCTTTTGGGAATAAATGCTTTTTATGGGTAATGACTTTATGGGCTACCGGAGGGCCAGGGATCGATGCCAGGTCTATTATATAAGTAGGAACAATGCAATTGGAGGCACTGAACCCACAAAAGAAGGACATTAACCGCCGCCATTTACATCACAAGTGGCTGAGTTAGCACAGTTGAAAGCACAGTAAAGCATCCCATTTCGCCGCTTCTTCCAAGGTACCAGTTGCAGTGCCCCGGTCATAGAAGGGGACATTTTCATTCCATCGTACAATTCACTTTCGGTTTTGGGAGAAAAATATTACAGTGTCGTTTGGGGGACATTTTTTCTTCCAGAGGCTGTGCAACAATATCGCGAACAAAGAGAACTTACGGGCAAAGAATTATGGCTCTCGGTTTCTTTTTTGAAACATTTGGCGGTTAAATTTACTCCTAGAAAATGGTTTTTATAAGCTGGGAAAATTTTTCGTGGGCCTGCTTCTAGTAACCTTCTTCCAACGGACGTGGAATCACGCTGGTCAATTGACCTTTAATCTATGACAATCTATGCAAGGGAATCACGTTTGTTCTTGGAATCCTTTTTTGTTACCAAGGGTCCAAAAATCAGGCTTTGACATGAATGGTTTCATGGAGCCACGTATGGGCTACTTTTTGAAGCCAGGACTTGATGTAGAGCCATAGGGAACCACGCTAGTCATTGGGCCGCTTTCTGGAATCCATGAATCAGGCTAAGCAGTAGGTCCTCACAGAACTCCACAAGCCGTTGGGCCAGATTTTTTAAACAACCTCGTTATGGATCACTTTCTGGACAACAGGGAACCACACTTTCTAGTAGCGCCTACATATATTATTGGCCCACATTTTTTGAAGGAGTTCAGGTAGCAACCCTTGTCATAGACCACTTTCTAAAAGCCTTAAATCTTTGCTTTCAATCTCAGCTGTAGTCACGTCTTAGTTAAACTTCGACAAAAGAACTTCCTGGTCTTTTTGGAGATCAAACCTTCCCAGGGGCACTCAAAGACCGCATTTTTAGGTGTACCTTAAATAAGTGAGTTTATTCATCATTCTCAGTCTACCAGTTAGTTGCGTGAAATTTCCTCCTTGGAAAAGGAAAGCTCCCCACCACCGGAAACATTTTGGTCGTAAATTTTCCTTTAAGCGTTCGACCACTTGCGACACTCGCTGTAACCCCAGGGCGACTTGCATGCGAACGATCAATTGAAATTTGAAATCACTTTGGCGTTATGCAGATTATACTCGTGCGAGTGTAATAACAAACAAACAGCCCGACTGGATGTACTGAGACTGGCCAGCAAACGGATGGTAACGTTGAAGTGCGCGCTATGTTGGCATCATTGTTGCTTGTTGACACGTGCACTGCGTGCCGTCGGCCAACTGCGAAAGACTCCGCTCGCAGTGTTTATGGGCGCAAGCACGCCAGCGAGAGGGTGGGAGGATTCGCACTTATTACGAGCGATTTACGGCTCCGTTCACTGGTTGCATGCGTTGTGCAGCCGAGTCCGCCCTTCGGATCAAATTAGACGTGAAACATTGTTGAATATGTTCTGTTCAAGTCGTCGAGTGTGAGTAAATGAGTTGGCTGCAGAAGTGTAAAGGTTAAGTAAACACACACGGATGCGTTTGTTTTTTTTTTTTTTTATTCCCGCACTCATTTTACCATTCGGAGGGGGTGCGAATAATGAAATCGGTAAATCCATACACAGCCTTGGGTTTGTTTACACTTCCTTGCAATGGTGGATTAGGTATTTGCACGCGTTGCCAGCACCTCTTTGCGCTACCCTCTCGCTGGCGTAATTAAAAGAAACGTTTGTGGCGGTCGGCAGTGGGGGAAGAGGACGCAACTAAACGAATAAAGCATTCGGCCGCGAATTAAGTGGCTGATTTTTTACACCATTCATCCCCTAAAAAGGGTCGATGGCGGTGGTGGCTGCGAATGCAGTTTAAACAGTGAAAAGTAAACCAAGGGTTAATATCGTAATAATTTATTGTTTTGTCTGTTTCCTCTGCTGTGTGATACTATGGGTGGCAGTTGTGCATCCCTCGGTATACAGTGAGTGTATCCGTAGTGTGTGCCGGGAAGTGCGCTTGATTGAGTGCAGTTACTGCCGCAAGGAGCTTGTGTTGCTGGTTGCTGGCTATGTTTCATTTCGCTTTCGTTGTTTGTTTATTTTTAGATTTTTATGAGACTTTCCATCTTTTTTGTGCTCGAGGTTGTGTTGCGCGCTGTTGAGCGGTGTTAAGTTATCACCCTTAAATGAGTTTGTACAGTATAATAGTTGGTGCATGAGAATATTTCTATAGGGCGACTATATGACGATGATGATGATGATGATGATGATGATGAGGATGCCCCATTTATCCTTGAGCCTTGATTACTTAATGGATAGATAAATGGACCATGTGATCGTTTGGGTTGGTTATTGCAACGTTATTTAGCATGGGATAAAGGGAAATCCTTGTGGGATTGTACACAAAAGGATGCGATGATGGGAAAGTGATTTTTTTTCGGCGGTGGACAGATTTTGATAGAACGGGCTAGACTGGCGCGGTTATAAATGTTGAAATAAGTTTTTTTTTATCTATTTGGTATTTATAGAAAAGTTTGGGCTTACCCAGGATTCTGAGGAGAACTGTTATTTAAAACAGACTACACGAGGGAGGGCTTCATTTTTTTATATAATTCATTTAAATTATGTATTTTATTTTCCTTTAGAAAAGGCCGCAAATATCAGATATGACGAGACAGCTTTCCACGGAGTGATTGCAAAGGAAATTAAGCGAAATATTGGCTTTCTGACGGTTAAACGAGGCAAAATTCGAGTCAAAAAATAAATCGAAAAATGTGTCCAAAAATGCGTTAAAAATCACATGAAAAATTTGATAAAGAAGCATTACAAAAACAGGTCCAAAAATTAACCAAAATTGTATCCGAAAAGAATCGAAAATACAAAAAATTAAAAACAAGTGCACTTGTCGAAAAATGTACCAAAATTCGAAATAAATGATGTGCCGAAAAACGCTTTTAAAAACGCATCAAAAAATCTCATTGAAAAGGCACTAAAAACGCTCCAAAATTGGTTTAAAATTGTGTCCGAAAAGCGTCGAGGAACACAAAAAAAAAACCTAAAAACTGCGTTCAAAACGCGTCGGAGAACAGGTCCAAAAATGGTCGAAAAATGCGTCAAAAAGCCCAATAAATGATGTGTCGGAAAACGCGTTTAGAATCGTGTTCTTTTGAATACAACGCATCAAAAAATCGAATTTAAAAGGCACCAACAAACGCTATAAAGTTGTGTCCGAAAAACGTAAGAACAGCGTCAAAAACGCGTCCAATAACAAATACACAACTTGTCGGAAAATGTGCCAAAATCCGCAATAAATGATGTGTTCAAAATCGAGTTTAAAAATTTGTTCAACAAATTGCGTCAAAAAAACACTAAAAAACGCTCCAAAAAGTGCCCCAAAATTACGTCTGAAGAGCGTCGAGAAACACAAAAAATTAATAAATACAGCGTTCAAAGCGCGTCGAAGAACAGGTGGCAAAAGTTGTCGAAAAATGCATCAAAAATTGTGTTGAAAAATGTTGCCGTGAAATAATAGTTAAAAATTCGCGCGAATTTTGAACTATTATTTTTGCAAATTTTACATTCATTGAGCATTTGAGAAAATAATAGTTCAAAATTTGCAGGATTGTCGAATAAATATTTAAAGGTTAATATGCCAATTTTTTATCCAATTTGCAGGCAAATTGTTCAAAGTACAACAAAAGTATTTTGTCAAACTGGCATTAATTTCTTAAACGTTGTTCTGTTATAAGTGCTTAACATATTTATTTTACCGTATAGGTATCACATTATATATTACTAAAATTATGTTAAATACAATAAATGAAAGCAAAATGTTAGATGTGTTTGAAATGAGTGTGAGTCCACTCAATGGTAAACTTTTAGGGGTGTAAATCTAAAAACAGGTATGAATCTTTATCTGAATGTGTTTATAAATTAAAAGCAAAATAAGGCCGAATCGGCTTTATTTCGCTTTGGCAAAGTGAAGTAAGATTTTTCCAATTTTTATACAAATTCCAAAATTCGGCGTTATTTCGCTCGGCATGTGCACAACTTGTCGCAAAATGCACCGAAATTCGCAATAAATGATGTCGCGCCAAGATGGCATTACAAAAACGGTCCACAAAATGGCCCAAATCGTGTCCAAAAAGTTTCGAAAAACAGACAAAAAAAACCTAAAAACAGGTTCAAAGAAGAACTGTTGCACAACTTGTTGAAAAATGCGTCAAAAAGCGCAATAAAATATGATGTGTCGAAAAAATGAAACAATCGGTTCAGAAAGACTTTAAGAAACGGTCCGTAAAAAACATGATAAAAAACGCGGCAAAAATCAAGTCAAAAAACTATTGATAAACGTTGCGAAGAAGTGTAAAAAACGGCGTTAAGATAGATAGTGTTGAACAACAGCAAAAATAACGTCGAAAACAAGCCAACAACTGTTCAAAAGAGCGCCAAAAAAAACACTTTCAAAACACGCCAATAAATGCATCAAAAAATCTGTCTACAAACCCAGAAAGGACAAAAAAAAATCGTCAAAAATTCATCAAACAATGTGCCCAAAAATGCGCGAAAACGCTCAAAAATGTGACGCAAGTCACGTCCAAAAATGTCGTAAAAAACGCGTCAAAAAACGTAACGAAAAAAGCGCCCGCAAACCCATCTAAAAGTTCGACGAAAAACAGTTCAAAAAACCATCTCACATTTTGAACGTTCCTTTAGATAAATGAAAGGCTGTGGTTATTTCTCTGGAAACTATAAAGGCCAGTGCCATATAAATCTCTTCCTGTTGAAGGTAAAAAGAATTCAAAAACGTGCCTCCAACAATTTGGGCAATTCAATAAATCCATTTAGCCCGACTATATCCTACCACTGAATACTGAAGTTCAGATCCGCAATTTCGATGCGGAAAATAAAAACAACCAAAGCGCACACAAAACCATCCAGGGGGAAGCCAAATCGGCTTCTGACTGACAAAGGCTAACAAAACTCCTAACCAATTGTCATCACTGACAACATGCAGTCAATTTGAGTTTTTTTTCCACCATCCTGGCTGGTATACATGTTTTTTTTTTCCTCCCGAAAGTAACTGCTCCCACAACACAATCGGTTCTTTCTATTCCAATTCCAAGTCCGACCGCGTCGCACACATTTAAAACTGCAAACTGCACAGATAATTTTCGGAGGCAACAATTCAATCGAATTGGCAATTTCCATCTGTCACCGGAATAGCTCTGTAAATCTTCGAAGAGCTTCAGTCAGCGGCGACCACGACAACGAGTGCGACGCCCCATTGCATTGTGGTGGCCGATGTGCATTGGGATGCTCAATATCGAAAGCCGTACACAGCTATAGGTACTGCCGGCCTGAGTTAAGGCGTGTTTGTCAATAGACAGTCGCCCGGCGATTCACAATTTTTTTCTCCCCCCCCACTGTAACCATCGGCTAGGCTGTGCAATCATGCATTGGTTCCATGTCGAGGCTTCTTCTGGCCGGTGGCCAACAGAAGTGCTTGGCTACCGTCATCATCATCGTAGTCATCGTGACACGGCAGTGTAGCATCAATTTCAGTGCGGAATTGTTTTGCTGAAAGTTGTTATGAATTGAAAAATGTGCCGCGCCACGCCGGATGGTTATGGTTTTCCGTTGTCGATTTTTTATTTAAATTTTTCATTTCGGGTGAAAATGTTTTGAGTATTTTTCAAATTGCACACCACGTTCCTCCGGCTGCAGCTCCGATGCCGCACTCCCTCTGGTGATTAGGTCGATTGTAACAATCAATGGGATTCAATGTTTCGCGTTTGGCAAGGGCCTTCCGGGATTGGCTTTTTTACGACACAAAAAACTCTCTGTTTAGCTGGGTAGAAACAGCTATCCACTCATCCGTCGCATCCGTTGAAACCAAATTGGACCTGTCGGGCTGTGTGTCAATCATTGTGTTTCCCCTCGGTTGGGTGGAGAGTAAAACGTATATACCACTGTCTCATAATGAAGCCACGACATGTCTTTAATTTAAAACGAGCGCGACAAGGAGCTGTCAAAGAGTCGCAATGCCACCGCTTCGACATATCCTCCATAATCACTCTCATTTTCACCATCATTATCGTCATCATCGCCACCAGATACCACCGCATCCAGCGCGTCGTCTTCGTGGAATCCCATTGAACTGAGTTCGGTTTTTCCTGCTGGTTAGCGTTCCATATTTTGCGAGTACATCCGCTTCGAGGCACTTCTACTGCATGTGAAGAGGAATCACATATCGACCAGGAGGAGGCCGGGCGGGTTCAAGTGCCATTCGAAAACGAGTACTCGTATTTATCTACAGCTAAATCATGCGGGCGCAGCACGCTGAAGACGATGTATCCGATTTGTTGTAGCAAGGAGTGGGAACGAATTAAAAACAAAAAAAAAAACACGAAGAAGTGAATATAATTGATCAAAGGAAGTGAACTTTTGAGGCAAAGAAAGGAAGGCAAAACGAAGCGTAGATGATTGGGGTAACACTGTCAGAGATAAGAAAGAAGACCAAGAGAAAAAAGGAAATCAACTTAAAAGCAAATATTGTGACGCAGGCGGGTGGGGGTGTGGCAAAATTATCTTATTGAACACTTGAACAGGAACTTTGGGGCAAATTGTGTCAATAATTTGCTCCTTCTGATGAGAATTTTGTATATTGGCTCATGTAGAATATTTATTGACAGATGGAAGTGGAATCTGTCAATTTGATGCTCTTGTTGAGAGCAGGGATAATAAGGATGCCTTCGTGTTACGACATATGTGGGATGAATATTTGATTAATCAGACATCTTGATTAGGTGCCAATATTTGGGTATTATACACCGGAAAGTTTTGAAAGCTGATTGCTGATGGAATATGAAAGAAGATTCAGAGTATCACAGAAAATGTGTTTTTGTCAGCCTTTCCCGGCTTTAGAAATAAATTGGCGCCCAACGTGGGATCATATTTGATCTAGATATTATTTATGAACGGATACAAAATAATTTTCCTAGGTGTATATGATAGCATTCGCTTTTCGGAACAGCGAACTGTGATCAGATGTTTGGACGAATATTTTAAGCAAGTGGAGTTTTTTTTCACTGACGTTTAGGTGAGACTACTTCTTAAACACTTTCTCTACGAACTTGCCTAAACTAGACCTTAGAAAGACATTCAACACTTCTTACAAGTGAAAATACTTCGCGTAGAACTTATAAGAAGTCGCTCGAGTCTTATCGAATATGTGAATCGATTTCTTAAGCTCGAGTGGGCCATGCCATAGCCCCTAAAATGCTATTTGAATGTCTTTTGCCAGGGATCTTGTCTAAAGAAAAGTGGCGCAGGTTTACTTAGGTCCGACTTAAGGTCTGACTTTCAAGAACGAAAGAAACCTTAATTTAGGTCTTTTCGAAAACAAGCCTCAGTTGCCAAAGCCGCTGTTAAAAATGATGTTTTGCCTTAAAGCTGTCCAGCCATCGCCACTCTCATATCTGAAGCCGTTTATATTCAAGCACATGAGAACCTTCCAAGATACACTCAGAAAAGATCTTAAAAGCTTGGTTATGAATCTAAAAAATATATACAAAGCTACTTCCTTCTATCAACCTCCTAAAACTGCTGCCAAAATTAGGACCAGGTGTTTTGTTTCACATTACTCGATGTAACTCATATCGTTGTCCCTCTTTTTTTAAACCCTGCTAGTGATGGGACTTGGCTAAGAAAATATTTTCGAAAAAGTCAGACTCATGTCGCCTTTCAGTGCTGTTAAAGTGACGAGTCAGCTAGAAAAGATTGAGCTAATTGAATAAACGCGATTTTTGGTATTTGAATAAAAGTTGTCAATTTCAGTCCCATCACTAACTCGCTACTTTAGTCGTTATATTCTCAGCTTCAACTTTACTTGTGATTACTGAAGATTCACACTGTGGGTGAATTGGATCTGGCAGTCCCGAAAAGAGCGCATAGCAGACACAAAATCTTTATATACGGACCATAAGTAACAACTCCAGCGAGTTAAGATTTGACAACGAATTCACCTTTGTTATGCTGCTGGCATTTTCTTTGGCTGCGTACTTTTTGGTCTTCCATCTGATTAAGAATTGCCTCCACGGCTCCACGGCTCGTTTCAGCAGCTGCAGTTGTAAGGCTCTGTCGAGCACAATACTGTATATAGAAGGGGCCCTAAGACTGTCCCCTGTGGTACACCTCCATCAGTTCGTCGGTTTGCTTTATTTTTCTTGTCCTTTGTTGGGCCATTTTGTATGAATATTGCGCTATACTGGTGGACATGCGTAAAATGCTGCAGCGAAACTTTAAGTGACATCAAAAAAGACTGCGAGTGAAGCCCAAAGAACTTCTTATACAAACAGGATCTTAATGAGCCCCATTTGAGAGCATTATTGGGAGCTGTTTGATAGATGAAGTCTGGAGGCGCTATACAAGCACGAAGTGAAAACCACTGTCTCAATCTGGTTATGTAACTCGGTTTATGATTTAACCACCTCCTGCGGTTTTCATCACAAACGTGTCAAATTATATATATTCAGATACCAAACACACAGCTTATATTAGCTACAACATAGGGAATCTGCCACATTCATTAAGGTGCACCTACACGTGATTTGTATTCTGCCCAGTTCTACATTACAAAAACATCGACTTTAAAAAATATACTAAGACCTACCCAATGCACGATCTTTTACGACAAGCTTCATATATCAAACTTTAAACAAAGCCGGTCCTCATAGTTTTACATCGACCCCACCTTCCGCACATCAACTGACTCCCAATCACGTAGCTCTCTTACACAAGTGAACAACCCAAATACCAGTGTCAAAGTGCCCCCAGGTATACAATCATTTTATTAATTAACGACCAGTGACATAAACACTAAACATAAACATAAATATCAACATCAAAGCAAAAGCGCTCTCCAATCATCCTCCTTTACGTTGCATTCGGTCCGCGCAAGCACCGACTTTACGACAGGTGATTGAAAATTAATAAAATGTGCAAACACATCGAGCGAGTTCCCCGCGCCCGGCGCCAGTCAAAGATGGGAAATGTAACGAGTGTCAACACACACACCTCTCCTCCTAATTAATGACAGTCAACAGCTCAACTTTCTTCAATTTACTTAAAAACAAAGACAGCAAGAGAAAAAGTCGAACGTGGATATCCTTCCCTTGGAGTGGCAGCGAAATTATCAATTAAACATTACTTCACCTGTCACTTCAAATTGACGCTGCCAATTAAGATTCGCGCTGTATTGACGTCATCTACTCGTGCTCGTGTGCATGCACGACTACGGTCGGTCGGGTGGTTGAAATTATACCGCGCGCATTCAGATACGTGCCGCATAAGAGTAATTATCATTTAATTTTATGACAAGGATAATGCTGTGAGTTCGCACTCAGTACAAATACAATGTGCGCTGTGTACGTACACATACGTTTAATGAACGTCCGATGGTCTGGTGCAGCTTTGGCCGGCGATTCATGACGTTGACGTAAGAACGGATGACATGGCGCAGGGGGGCACCGTCTAAAGCGACTATCGATCGATTCCACTTTATTTTCGTCGCATAAAATTAAAATGTTCATTTTTATGAGGTGAGGTGGAGATGATGGTGCTGGCGATGTCGATGTTGTTCTGTGGCTATAGAAACTGTAGTATGCCAGGGCAATTGTTGTTGCAACGGTCGAACTTATCTGCGACAGTTATCACAGAATTTGTATGCAGTGCGATAATGCGAATGGATTTCCCGATATATTCGTTTATTTTGCCATTTAATTATGGTTGGACATTTTCTGGACCAATGAAAGGATTTCGTGTACAGTCGTAGCCAATTATGAAGTGGAGCGTGTATCAATGAGTGCGAATTATAGCATTGGTCAGTGCGATTTATCTGGTTTAAATCTCCGATAATACTTTTACTACCACTTTTGATGAAAAAAGTTTTTTTTTCACTCCAATTTTCATAGATTTTCGAAATAAGTGAAACTCATTTCAGTGGAGTTTTCGAAAGATATTTACGACCACCCTTTCAAAGCCTCTTTCTTGTACAATTTTGTTATGGCACTTACTGCTTTTATGATCGTATTTGTGCTTGGAATACGATTTCAGACATACATAGGTATTCAATGGCTGTCTTCTTACAAAGTGCATCAACTTCCTATATCTATATTTCACAGTATAAACGAAGGTCTTTTCATAGCCCCAAAATGAGTTGTCGAATGACGTCGATTTGCACGATCTTTCAATTTCAATGAAAGCTATTGGCTCAGTGATAAAAATGCTCAACTGCTGAGCGAGGGGCCAGGTTTGATTTCGCTGCGTCACCTATCACGATCTTTTTCCTTTCAATAATAAGACCAATTTTCAAAACAAAGATCTAGTCCGTCCGTGATAATTCCTCAAAAACATTTTCAAATACATTTTCAAAATGATAAATAAAGATTACCTCTACTGGAAGACGTGTCACTCTGAAGAGAAGGACAATGCGAATCATCTAAATATACTCGCAGCATAATTGAAGCCTCGGAGAGATAAATCACCAAACGATGTCCTTTATAGGTCGGACCAACACCAACATGCACTTTATGCAAATTTCCCATGCCACAACACCCCGTAACCTTTTGCGCTTAAGACATCTCCACGAAAATGGTAACACTCCGCCCATTTGCATCATGCATCTGATAAAAATTACCGCCGGAAATTTCACCACAAGTCACATAGTTATTCCCACACTCGGGAGCAGCACCAAAGTGAAAGGCCCCACAGCCGACATTCACCGTAGGGAAAATGTAGGTGCCTTCTAAATTCTAAAGGTGCTCGCGTACACAATTCCACACACACGCTGTCAAAGTTCATCTCCGCAACCATCATCATTATACTATCCCAGGTCGTCTTCTTCTATACTATATTTACGGCGCGAACAAATTAATGTCACGTTTTCGACAAAAATCGTTCGTTGTGCAACACTCACACGTAGTTTCGTCACGTTCTCCGCAACCAGCATTCGGCAGAGTGTGCGGTGCAACAACTTCCTAAATCAATGATTACAACTAGAGTCGCAGCTAGTTGCCATTACCGCACTCACACTCTCTCAAGACATATATAATTTATTGTCTCTCGAATCGAAGCATACCTAGAGGTGGTGTCGAAAAAGTAAAACTATTCAGCGCAAATAATGTGCAAATGATGTCGGGATGCAGGTACCTCGACTTTTATTTGTTGCGCACCCATTTCCAGGCAGAGCAACGGGTCCCGATTTTTATACGAAACGTGTGTCTACGGCTCCCACAACACCCCGGCTTAAGCTATTGTTTCGCAGATCTGCAATCTGGCGCAGAACGTGCAACGTAAATCACAGGGAAAATACGACACGGACAGCAAGACGTTAGCCGTGAAAGCGGGGCGTGCGAAATTGCTAAAAATCAGCACGAACTTGATAACAAGACTTTGAACAATGCAGGCGGGGATGCAGATGCAGCGCACTCTCCGACTGATTGATGGTGCCGCCTGTTTCGAAATCCGGTTTAGATTGCGATAATTGCAGCAGCAACAATAAAGCGTGAACATAACGATAAAGATTTCAATAAAAACAGCCCAAATCTGCATCCAAATCTATAGTTTACACCTCACATACGAGGCAGCCCAAGAATTATCATAGGTACCTTCTTCTGTAAACAAAGAGATACAGGCATAAGCATTTGTTGATATTTTAGCATTTAGATTGTGTTTCGGTTTCCGTTGAAAACCCCTTCGAGCTCGACTCGAAATTGGTTTTTCCAAACCACATGCCGAAAATCGATTAACATATTATTTAGCATACATCTATGCATGCGTCACAATCGAATTAGACAGAGACACTCGGCTGTATTGTGTCTCACCGAGAGAGACCAAGCATATCCAAAGATAACGGCTCGACTGTATCTACAGCAGCCTACGAAGGTATTATCATAAAGAAGTTATTTATATTTCACGTTTGTGTTGTTTTTATTTATTTTTTTTGGATCCAGGTAAGAGAGGTTTATATACAGTATACCTATACACAGTCGTACAACACACGTGTGAGGATATATACTATACACAAATCATAATTTTGTTCACTGTTTGAACGGATTAACTTGGTTTGGAGATATGATTTAGTACGTGAATCTCTTCTGGGCGGCCATCGGAATTTATGCGAAAATAATGGAAAGCGTTTCCCATTTCACTCCCAAGCCATCCAGAGAAATTATACATGTTTGGGGTAAGTTATTGTGATTTCTAGGCGAAAATAAATCTTTAAGGATATTCCGTTTGGAGGGGGATATTCATGTTTCTTTTTGTGACTTCTCCTCTTGATTATAATACAGCATGACATAATAATTGAAGTTCGAAGAAGACTGCGATATCTGTGGAGATATTTTTCATGAATTTTAAATCACAGTTGTTGTACAATACATGCGGCCCAACAATGGCTGAAGAATTTTGTAATTCATCGCATATATGTTGGCAGAAAACTAAGAAGAAATCCGTAGGACAGCTCGACTCGTGCTCTTGTGGATGACATTACACTGACGGAGCGACGTGAATCCTAATGAGATGTCTTGCTTCCTGTTTGGTGAATTTAGATTCCACTCCTAATAGTGTATGCCCCTTGCATAAAATGGAAAAATGAGAGAGCAAACGAGCTCTGGGTGACATTTTCCGACTTTCGTAAAGTGGCGCCCAACGTGCGGCTTATGGTAGCTAAACCTCTGTGCTGTTATTGAAATCGCTTATAGATACGAGCAAGTGGATAGATATTTATTTTGGTGAAGACAACTGGGTGTCGTGCTTTAAGAAAAATCACAAAAATCAAGTAAAAGGTTGTAGGTACGAGCTTTTTTCTTTGATTTTGCGATGTTCAAATATTGCAGCTTCATGGTAACCGTCGAACACTAACTAATCAAACAATCAAATTGTAAAAAATTGTGGTAGGATTTTTCTTTAAGGCTGGCCTTAGCTTTTTGAATCGATTGTTTCC
Organism: Cheilosia impressa; assembly: GCA_948293265.1. Taxonomy (NCBI): domain Eukaryota; kingdom Metazoa; phylum Arthropoda; class Insecta; order Diptera; family Syrphidae; genus Cheilosia; species Cheilosia impressa. The sequence goes on along the minus strand of OX411884.1, from coordinate 29,053,504 downwards.
ACCTTTGCAATCACAAAACTTTGGGTCTTGCTAGCTGTAGATCCAGTTTATGTTCGTCGCAACCTTTTAGCCAAAAAACAACAAAAAAAACGTTATGACAAACTCAAGAACGAAACAACCCTTGCAACTTAGCAGGAGTCACATTTGACAACAAGAATCTTTAAATGCATATGCCACGAAGACGAAGAAGTAGCGGAGAAAATAGTACCTATAGGTATGCTAAAGCAATTGCTTGATGAGAGCAAGTCAGCGCCCTCTAGGTACATTATAACTAAATAGAATCACCGGAAAGACTTCTTTTAAAAAAGAATGCTAATGTATAAGCAGCTGACACTTAGCTACTTTCATAGATGAGATCTTAATATCGGAAATCAAAATAGGCCCGCATAAGGCCGTGATGATCCGGGATGTCGCCTCTAATCTTATCTAACCTTTATAGGCACTAACTAAGCTAACATGTAATGGGTTGGGAGAAAACCTGCAACCGAAAGCACATCGGTTGAGAAACGCATAACTTCATAAATTGAAAGCTGGAAAAACTTGGGACCACGTCAAAGTCCAAAGCCTATAACATTAAGACCGTCCAAATGCATCAAGTCGGCAGACGGTGGGAAAACTTAAAACCACGTCATAGATAAAGAATTGTAGCTGACAAAAACATGGGACGACCTCGGAGCGTTGTGTCCGGAAAAAACCGCCTGACCTCGTCAAAGAGTTTTATACAACCCAAATAACTTTGGACTGTTTTAAAGCGTATTATCTGACAAAAATGTTGGACCTTATCAGATGGTATCGATATCATCTGGAACAACTTGGGGGCGTAGTAACCCGCAAAATGTCGGACCATGTCAAAATATTGTAGGAAGTTGGAAAAACTCAAAGCGACTTAAGTATAGTCGAAACAGTTTTCGACAACACTGGGGTATGGTAGCCAAAAAATCGTTGGATCACTTTAAAGATTAGTAGACGGAAAAACTTCGGACCTCGTCAAGTCGAAGCGTAGTAGCAAAACACAACCTTGGGCTATGCTGAAGCACGCGACGGAAAAAAAATGCAGGATCTTCGCTGAGCCACTAAATAAGAGGTTGTCTAAATTACCACTGAACATCGGTCTGAAGGACTTAAAGCAGATACAACGTCGAATAAGTACGCGCAAAGGAATAACTAAGTACTAAGAGTATCCGGGTGGTATCTAAGAGAATCGGAGGTATCTCAAAAAGAAAAAGTGAAAGAAATACTCGGCCAAGCTTGCGAAAGAAAATTAGAACCAAACAGAATGTAAAAGGTTTTTGAACTTGCGTTTACGTTAAAGCATATTGCGCCGTACTTACAACAAATTTTAATCTCGACTCTAAATTTGCGAAAGCTCACAATTGCGAAATTTATATGCAAATTACAGCCACTGTGAACTACTAGAATTAAGATTCGGAACAAAAAATGTTAATGGGTAAGGCCCATTCTAGATAACTTCGATTCTGGGAAATAATTTAACATTCAGCGTGACAAGGGTGTCAATCAGGGTCGCAGTTTCATAAATACTCTTTTGATTCTTATCGTTTTTGGTGTCAAAATTGAGAGCCATTATCGCTTTATAAAGAGTTATTTGTTACAGGTTGGGCTTTTCCATCCCTGCAACTTTCTACCTTCGTCTTTGTAGTGCCAGGGATTTTTTTTAAAGGCGCCACTGAATTTTCTGTCATACGAAAACCACATTTCTGTGAGATAAACGTCATTGACGTGATTATTGGTATTCAAGTTCCTCTCAACAACATCAGCTTGAGTTAAAAAACGTCGAAGAAACGGCAGAGTAGAAAATATAAAAATAAAAAAAGCCCCCCGTGGGCATTTGTTTTCCTCATTTAATTCCTACCGATTCCCGCCACAGTATAGGAAAGGATACATCATACAACCAACGGCCATGTGCAGCGCAGCCAATCCAAACGCATTAATATCACCATCAGCATGAGCTGCCAACTCCGGAGTCATCATTTTGACAATTACAAATCGCCCAAGGTAAATAATTGTTCTCTGCATGTGTCTGCGCGCCGGTTGTGAACGAGGATCACAGCTTACACAAGATTTAAAGCTTCAAATCAATTTTAAACGAAACGATGACATCCCCAAGATTAAGAGCACCCAGCGCGATGTCAGTGTGTGCCCAGCGGGGAAAAAATGTCATTCCGTGTTTTCCTGCGGCCTGAGACGGAACTCACTACCAGGAAAGATGCTCATGGGGAGATAAATTAAAACATCAGTGGCACTGGTGGTGGTATGGTGGTGTATCACAGCCATGGGAATTGGATCAACAGGAGAAATCGTGATCAAATTTTCTTCCACCATGACGTGGCATCTGTCTCGGCTTGGCACTGCGCCTATGGATGTCCATTTTTTGTTAAGATCCCTATCTGACTGAAACGGACTGCTGGATGGATGGATGAGGATCGCGTTTGGGATCGCCTCTAGCTCCGCTCATCCATCATATGCGATCCGGAATAGCGCAGAAAATCTCAAAGTAGAAATTTCGTTGCTTCTGTCGTTCTTATGCGAGCAATGTTCTTCTATGTAGAGTGATGGACGGACGACAAAGGAGGTGGAGTCGAATGACAGACGGGATGTATGCACAGAGGTAAATTTGTGTTGTGCGCACATAGCCCCACGGGAGAGAATCGCGCCATCATAATAGAGCGATAGGAATCTGCCTGGCGTCACTGAAAGTCACTCATCCATTCATTAACTGTGTCACAAGTGAGAAATAGCTTCTGCCCTACACCGTGAACATTTCAATCAATCAGGCGATCGGTGAAGGTTGCCAAGGAATGCGCCCCGATCCCAGGTCATAGATATATCGCTTTACGTTCGAAATGAAGTGAATCTAGCAGCGCAAGGAATTTGAGTTATTTCGCATGTGTCATTGGAATTGTCACGAATGATTGCGTTTTTGCGATGCGTGCTGTAATGAAGTGTTAAGGAATTTTGTCCTGTATCATGCTGCGATGAAGAATGCCAACTAGATGACAAATAGCTGCGAGGTCACCACGGATACAGTGACGGGAAATTTTTTACCTATTCCTTTCGAAAGTATTACATGGAGTTTAGGACCGTTTCAAATAACTTTATTTTCTTTTGATTTGAAACATGTTTCATCTACTAATATTTACTCTTATTCTTAATCGAAAGGTTTGTGTATGCACATGGGCGGTATTTTCCGCACACAAAAAGCTATTGTGGCGTCACAATCACAGAAAGTACATATATGGAAGCTCACAATGGCGAAATTTGCATGGTGAACGCCTTATGCAATACTAGTCATTTTGACTATCTACGTTGTACGAGCTCACAATGACGATAATAAACAATTCGAAACAGTTATTGTGACCGAAATAAAATTGAGGGTTAGGATTACAAATAATGATTACTTTGATTTAAGACTACTGTAGTAGGTATCTAACTAGTTGTCATACAAAAGTTTCCTATGACCTAATCACACATGGAAGCTCAAAATTGCGAAATTTATATGGAAAAAACAGCCACTGTGAACTACTAGAATTCAAAGTCGAAACTTAAAATGTTTCTTGGTAGCGCTGTATATGCGTGTCCATGTCTAGGTTAAATATTTCGAATTCACAAATTTTAAATTTTTGAAATCCAGTAATCTATTGTGACCTACAAAATATTTAAGATGTAGGATATTGTTGTGCGCACACAACAATCATGATGGGAAACTAATTTTGCTAGCGTCGACAGTATCAAATGACTAGCTTTAACACACGCCATTCGCGTTCGTTCTGAGCATACGTAAAGAAATCTGAGTACGCATGCGAAACGAACGCGAATGGCAAATTGTAAAATTTTGTAAATTCAGGTGTAATTTAGTATATAAGGTAGTGCATTAAATAAAAACGATGAGTTATGATAAAGACCTCTGAGTATATCATTTATTTATGTTGACTTCCCCCCACCCGAGGTAAGGGGTCAATAAAAATACTAGAACTCACATTTTCATGGTCCTTCGAGCCGGATTGTGGCGGAAGCCAGGCGCGCATGACTCGCAGAACTGTCCCAAATACCCCTCGGGACAGGTACACTGTTCGATCCAGGTTGCTGGCTGTCCGGCAGCACCACGATGTGCACTCTGAAGCTCCACATCGTCCAAGATCGCCTCGCCCTGGATGGAGTATGTAGCGCGGATCTTGATAGCCGTGAGGTTGCTCAGAATCGAGAGGAACCCTCTGGCCGACTGACTGGGCTGCCATTGGTAGTCGGTGTGCTCATTCAAACGGAACTGGTACGACTTAGCAGTCTGGTCGGGCATTCCGTTGTTCTGGGCGAAAATTGGCAGCGAAATCTTAGTGCCAGACCCCTCGAGGACGATATCGCTGGCGCTAGTACTCGGCCCGACCTGTCCCACCAACTGCAGTTTGAACTTGAGCAGGCGATTGTACGACGCACGTTGATCGCCCAAAAACCTATCCGGAGCATTGAAGAAGATGAACTCGTTGCCCTGTGCCGTTGTTCCGATACTTTGACTGTACTGGTTGTACTTGATGTCGGCGTTCCGATTGTAGATGTCTACCGCCTGCCAGCGTTCCTTGTGCTTGTTGAAGTTCGACGCCACCGACACGACAGAGTAGTCCGGTGCACTTTGACACTCCGACGTGTGGCCGTAGCAGAAGCACGGCGTACAACCGAATCGGTTCGTAATGTCCAAATTGAAGAAGCCAGGCTTGCACTCGTTACAACGTTTGCCCTCCACATTCTCCTTGCAGTAGCATATACCGTTCTCGGCATCGCACGACGGGATGTTGTCATATGAGCCACGGGGATCACAGCCGCATGGCTGGCAGCCATGCTGTCCGAACTGGTAGTAGTTGTTGTCGCAGCGGTCGCATTTGTCGCCGGTTACGCCGGGCTTGCATTGGCATTTGCCCTCACTATTACACTGCAGCGAGCGCGAACCAATTGAGTTGCATTGACAGTGGATGCAGTAGCCGTCGTCTCGCATGTAGAAGTTCTCCTTGCAGCGTTCACAGTTGGCGCCATCGCGGTTCTCGCGACAATCCAAGCAGTGCCCACCGTGGCCGGTTATGTTGTAGAGGTGCTCGTCGAAGAAACATTTGTCCGCAAGGCCATTACAGTTGCAAGCCTTGCACTCGTTCACATCTTGTGAGGTGGCCATCTTCCACTTCACATCGTTGTACAGTGGCAGACATTTTTCGCAGTCGGGTCCATCGGTGTTGTGGCGACATTCGCAGACGAGCTTGTGTTCGCCATGTAAACCGGTGCTCGGTACGCACTTGCTGGAGTGACCGTTGCACTTGCAGCGCGCACCAACAGCGATATCCGAAATGGCATAGAAGTACGACTGCAAGACCTGTGCGTCGCCGAACACCTCGTCACCGAAGGTGTTAAGTCGGTCCAAGGTGATCCGAATTATTTTCTTTTGATTTGAAACATGTTTCATCTACTAATATTTACTCTTATTCTTAATCGAAAGGTTTGTGTATGCACATGGGCGGTATTTTCCGCACACAAAAAGCTATTGTGGCGTCACAATCACAGAAAGTACATATATGGAAGCTCACAATGGCGAAATTTGCATGGTGAACGCCTTATGCAATACTAGTCATTTTGACTATCTACGTTGTACGAGCTCACAATGACGATAATAAACAATTCGAAACAGTTATTGTGACCGAAATAAAATTGAGGGTTAGGATTACAAATAATGATTACTTTGATTTAAGACTACTGTAGTAGGTATCTAACTAGTTGTCATACAAAAGTTTCCTATGACCTAATCACACATGGAAGCTCAAAATTGCGAAATTTATATGGAAAAAACAGCCACTGTGAACTACTAGAATTCAAAGTCGAAACTTAAAATGTTTCTTGGTAGCGCTGTATATGCGTGTCCATGTCTAGGTTAAATATTTCGAATTCACAAATTTTAAATTTTTGAAATCCAGTAATCTATTGTGACCTACAAAATATTTAAGATGTAGGATATAATTATATGTGAGGTCTCCTTAATATAAAGTCAAAACTAAAAGAGCCCCAATCATATTCAATATTAATTTTACAAACTCACAATGGTGAAATGTTCCTTATAAAATTACCCATTGTGACCTACATAATAGTGTGAAGATTAAAAATATTTATGAGTAAGGTCCACCAAGTCGAAATATGTAGGTAGGTACCCTCTCCGCAGTGGAACATACATAAAATTTATGTTTTCCAGGGATCGAACCAGAGACCCCTCGCTCAGTAGTCCATCACACTTACCGCAGAGCTATTATGCTATTCAAATATTTACCACTCAAGTCCTCTTCCTCCACATTGTTAATGAGGTTCAAGCGCGTGTAATATTGTTATCACTAGGCTGCAGTTATTTGAGGATGATATTTTATAGCTCTTGTGCATGGTAACAAAAATACCCCGAAACCACTTCTACATATTCGTACTTGTTGTATGGAATGTAACAATCTATAACGAATCGCAACCATAATTTATTCCGTGTCTAATAACCTCTGTTAAAAATTTGTTAAATTTAATTACCCGAGCAAAACTCCATTTTTTGCTATTACCAAGGTAATCAATTACTACAGTAAGTGCTTTTAGTTTACTGTAGTGTTGCTGATATACCCAGATATGCAAGGACCTGTACGAAGTGGTTAAGTCATCCACAACATTGCTTCATTAAGATCTAGTCATCCAGTCGATCTTCGTAAGTGTCATTCATTACTAACCGATTACCCCATTACCGATATGATTACCTGAAGTCGTAATTACTACTTTGATCACCATTAGCGGAATCCTAATGAATCTTTGCCGGGCCCTAACTTAGCCTTAGTCTTAAAAGTCTAATCAAAAATTGTTTTATAATTGTATGGGATTAATCCAGCTTAAGCCAACGTTTTTACAGTGCGATTACATTGACATTGTATGTCGCAATTATAATGGAGGTTGCGTCACTTATTTCGAGCTTTTAATTTATCTTTCAGTAAATTGTGGCCTATTTTGTCGACATAAACTTAAACCATCAGACCTTTAGACATCTCTACAGATAAAAATATAACCTCAACGTCTGTCAGAGCGTTCGTTCATGGTTCGGCCGATAAGTTATATATTGGCTTGATCTCCTCGCTTGAGAGGATTCTTTAGCGGAATTTGTATCAACTCCGACCTTTCACCTTATACCCATCGTTGGGGTGGGCTACCTTAATTTTATCACTTTCAAATACCGTCTTAGTCAATTCCGTGAAATATTGCTGGTTGACTGCTGAGGCTCGCGTGGCCTTTACTTTATGGCCACAGCCACCAACAACGTCGTTGCGCTCTCCGACCTGGCATTCCTAAGTTCGCCTGCACTTTAGACGCATCATCTACATCAAAGCCATAAGTGACTCCATATACTAAGGTCCTAAACGCATTGCGTAACTCTGTCGTTAAATCATTGGCACTAATAAAACCAACTGGCGGCCCAATTAAAGCCGTCGAAACGCACAGTGCTCCGCAACAAACACCTGAGACCTCGAACCCGCCACAGCCGGGAATTATATGTCGTTAATCACAAAGAAACTTAAACGAATTTTCAGCCAACACATAACTTTGGGAAATTATGTTTGTTAAGTTTTTTTATTTTGTTTGTTGTTCCCTTGGTTGGGTGAAACGTTAAGCACTCTGACACCATTTCCGATTGGGAAATTTCCATGATAAATGAAAACCATTAATTTAAATCAATTGTTCTCGCGAGCGCGTACACACTCGAATATTACAGTATTAAACAAATAAAACAACAAAAGCAGAAACAAAGCATGACACTAATGAAACCATACAGGGGACGCGCGCACGCTCTCGCTTATAAAACTCTTCTTTTGATTAATTCATTCATCTCCCGCTGCCGCCAAACGCTGGTTTGGTGCGTTGGTCCTCCTTTACCATGCGGCGCGTCGGCAGATCAGAGACACAGCCCGCCCAATATATCTAGATACATCACTTGGCAATGCAAACAAATCACACCGCATGCGAACAATTGAAACTGATTAAAAGTTACTTTTCGCCTGCAGGCTTTCGTGGTCGTTTTTTTTTTAAAGAAAATCCCGACACACGCCGCCGCCGCTGCGAAGTATGTACCTACTCGTATTGTGTCTTCTTTCAAGTTGGCGCTCGGGTGTTTGTCTTCGAGAAATTACACTAAATCACTGGGATTTTCGCCTTTTTAATCCAATTAAAGTTTCCACAAAGCGAACCGGGGTGAACGAGGGAAACCCACTCATCTTCATAATCTAATCGAGGACGTTTAAGTTCCTCAAGTGTCAGTTGGCATACGTTTCGTCGGGCGCAACCACCCAAGGAGCTAAAGTCGGTTGCCAATGCCAATCCCAAAGTGTGCGCAAACACACCCACCCCACTTGCGTACATATAAATGATGACGACGACGATGATGATCGTATAGCATAATGCATAATGATGCTACACCGAAGCGGAGAGTGTGCATTGTGCATGCACAAGTCCGCTGATTTATTGCTTTTGAAATTGCTAGTGACGGCGGCAGCCATATACAGCAGTTAGACTCAAGTGGTAACTAGACCTGCTAAGTGTGCGTACGGGACTGTATGGAGGAGAGAATGCGGGAAATTTTGTGAGACGCTGTAAATAGCTTCTTGCTGTGGCTTGTCCGGAAGTGTTTTTCGCCAAGAAAAATTTTATTCGGTTACCATATACGAAGATAATGATTTTGAAAGAAGAAGTTTTGCAGTTTAAAACGACCGAAGACACCTATCTGTGGCGAGGTGAGGATGTGTAGATTTACTTTATACAGAAACATAAAATTGCATACATTCGTACGAAATGTGCTTTCACTAAACGCACATAATTGTGCGCAGCGAAAATCACATAAACAGTTTTTCGAAATCATGTTAGGATCCACACGAAGTGTTTTTATTTTCAAGCGCACACGAATACTCCACTCCATTTGGTATCGCACAATAAAAGTGTGCTTACTCTCTTCCACTTTATCTACCAGAGACAATACTGAGACCACCAACTTCGGCCGATTTCCCGTTACTTAGCCTACAAGCTATATTTTTCGGAGTGGTCACGATTTACTGCGCTAGTATTGATACATAGAAATTCGTATTGACAAATGTCACGTAACTTCAAAAGTTCTGAGTCACCAATACACTCCCAAAAAATATGAGCCACTTCCGCTTTGGGCAAAGTGGCTTGCAGCGTTCATAGAATTTTATCAGTTAAATTTGAAATTGTTCGTTACGTGTGAATAATATTTTTTTTTGGGAAAAAGTGTACATTTGCTTAAAATATTTACGAAAAATTAAGACTGTATGTTGGTTGAGGGAAAATAAAAACATTTTGAGCAAATTTTCTTTATTATTTAAGAAAAAATTACACACGAAACCGAAGTTAATTTTATCCAAAAGCGGCAAATACACAACCATATTTGTCCCAATATATTTCTAGTATATAAAACATCTCCTTTAGATAGTTTTATTAACCACACAAATCAAATTATTTACCTTCAAAAAATTTCTAATTACTAACCAATGGCATTCAGTTATGGTAAAATGTGGTATTCCCGAACTCTTTCACATTTCCCCACGGCTGCCGAGGTTGGCAGCATTTATTTTTGTATTTTTTGTATGTCATTCGGATTCATTCGGATTCCGAATTGATATAACACCGATAGGAATACAAAATGGCGAATTTGAAAAAAAACTGAGGGGGCCAGCGGCAAGAGGATTGTGAGTTGGGGGTCTCAGTATGGTTTGTCTATGGTATCTACACTGACTGGACTGATACAAATACTACATATTTATGGTTAAACAATTACAAGAAGATGAGTTTCCCCACATTTTCGGCCGCACCCATGAATGCGCGTTCATAATTTGTACTGATAAATGATTTTTTTAACATTTATTAGGCAGCAGTGGTAATTAGGTTGGATTAAAAAAAAAATTTCCGGTTGCCCACATAAGCAGGCGTTTCTGATTTTTACTGATATTCGATATTATATACTGCACAAGTGGCTAAGCGATGAGTTATCGCTTCATTTTTGGTTGCGCACATGAGTGTGCGTTTGTGATTTTTAATGATTTTGTTTTTACATGCTAAACGAGTGATTAACAGATGATTTTTCTCCAAGTTTGCGATTGCGCACAAAAATGTGCGGTCCAAAATTTTACTGGTAACTGATTTACACTTTTTACACTCTTCCATCATACAGCACCAGTGGTAGTTAGGTTGGATTTTAAATAATTTTCGGTTGCGCACATAAGGGTGCGTTTCTGATTTTCAGTAATTATATTTATTGTAAGTGGAATGAGCGATGAACAGATGATTTTTCCCCAAATTTTCGATTGCTCACATAAATGTGCGTTCAAAAATTTAACTGATAAGTGATTTTTGAATATTTATTATGCACACGTGATAATAAGGTGTGTCTTCTTATCGATTTCGGTTGCGCACATCAGTGTGCGTTTTGAATTTCGTTAATAAAATGCACCGCCTACATGCATTATGGTTATGGGCAAGTTAATGCAAGTCTAGAAGGCAAGTATCAAGAGATTTCCTTCATACAACTGTGTTATTGACGATAAGGGTGCATACCGTCATTGGTCCTCATACGTGCTATGGTCGATATGGGTGTATATTATATACTTTATACCGACATTGGCGACAAAAGGAACTCCCCATTCAGATACTTGGGGGTCTTTCCTACTCCCTTTCCCAGTCCAAACTTCCTCGAATAAATGTAATCAACCGAAACCCAACCCGTTGCGTTGATGTGAACATTTTTTTTTTAAATAAACTCATTGAAAAGTCAAAACAACCAAGAATTTTCACCACACTTGAAGATTCTTCAACCGCGCAGCATACCAGCATCAGGAACAATGCTCTTTAAAAGAAGTCGTCCCAAACTTCGCTTTAAATAAAATCCATCCAACTCGCACAGTAGTCGAAATCAAGTGCATTCTCATTCACTCACTGCCCCCTTCTTCGTTAAAGTTAAGAGACATCTTCATCTTCCCGAAAGTAACTTGTCTCGAAAGTTCCCAAAATCCCCAAGAATGTTCACACGAATCTGGGTTAGACGACGTCCCTCTGGAGTGACTTAATCCCCCCAGACAAGTTGAATTCCTCCGAATGGAAGACACATCTTCAGCAAGCCACAAGAAAAACTGAAAAAAAACTTCCAACGAAGGGAAAAACAGAAGAACAATTGAAAATAAGAAAAATCTTGTAAACTACATCACTTCCCGGTCGCATCAGTTCGGTAGTCACCATCACCCAGCCATATAGACGTACTCGTGTACACCACCATTACCATTTACCACCACTCACTATCGGGTAGACCTCACACAGAAAACAATTCACTGGTGCTGTTTCATTGAAAGTCACGAATGTTTATTGTTCCTGCCATTGCTAGACCGATATGCAGTGCAGTGCTGCACAAGTAAGTGAGCAGGAAAATCCCAAGCGACCAGTCGACAGAACATACATCGTGTACACGTACAGCATTCAGTGCAACCAACAAGCATCCCGTGGGTGGCTTAATTAAATGAACTTCAAGTAACTTAAAGAGGAACAACAACAATAAAAAAAAAACGCATCATGCATACAGATATGTATACGGAAACAGAAAACAAAAAGACACCCAAAATTAGGTGAATTTGTGAAACGAATTCGAAGAGCACTGTTCACAAACACGTCCCTGGTTCTGGTTGATTTTATTCGCTCATTCGTGAGTATTGTTTCGAGAGGATTACTTACTGCTGCTGTCCTGTCTAAGTGTTCACATGCAGGATGCAAAACTTATTTCCGTAAGGCCACAGGATGTGTGGTGAAGAAATGTGCATGTGAGTGCAAACCTTGCGACAGACAGTGCCGGTGCGAAGGGGGTGTAGATAATATGATTAGTTTTGTTGGATTTTAAGTTGGTTGGCACGTCCTTTGGCTTGGTAGACTGAAATAGCCTAAGCCACACACCGAATGATATGTGGGATTAGATTAAAGAGTGTAGGCCTGCAACACGTCATGTGCAGCTCACAATTGGTGACTGGTCAACACAATCCATCTTCCGTCCATAGTGGTGGCCATAGTACGGATCATGCTAAAATCGTACACTCCACAGTGGTGGCTAAATGCAAAAAAAATCAGAGATCCTTGAAAGATACAACCGACAAGTCTTCTATATAAGGGGTGATTTTTTAAGAGGTTTAGAACTTTTTTAAAAAAAAAAACACAAAAAATTCGAAAAAATGAATGAAATATTTATTTGAATCGATAGTTTGAACCTTGCAATTTAATGTTTAAAGATAATTTTATGCAAATGTTGACCGCGGCTGCGTCTCAGGTAGCCCATCCGCTGAGTCCAATTTTGGCATACTCTTTCACACATATCGGCCGGTATCTCACGAATGAATGCATGGATGTTGGCTTCCAGTGCGTCAATCGAAGCGGGCTTGTCCCTATACACATTAGCCTTGGCATACCCCCACAAAAAATAATCTAATGGTGTCAAATCGCACGATCTAGGCGGCCAATTGACCGGCCCGAAACATGAAATTAACTGTTCACCAAACTCGCCTCGCAATTGCGCCATTGTTTCGCGTGCTGTGTGGCATGTGGCACCGTCTTGTTGAAACCACATATCATGCAAGTCAAGAACTTCCATTTCGGGCAAAAAAAAGTTTGTTATCATCGCTCGGTAGCGTTCACCATTGACAGTAACGCTGCGAAACGACATTTCGCGGTCTTCTGTCACACTAGCTGATACGGCCGCAATATTTTCTTCACTACGCACAGTACGTAAACGTGTTGGTGGTTTAATGTCCAACAAAGTAAATTTGGTGCGAAATTTGGTCACAATCTTCCGAATAGACTGCTCAGAAGGTCGAGAAGGTCGAACCGAGCACGAATTTTGATAGTAAAATTCAATAATTAGCAAGCGTTGTTCATTTGTAAGACGATCCATGGTTAAATTGCAAACCAAACTGAAGCTGTTTGACAGTGACACAAGGTACTAAACACACGTCAGCTGTCAAAACCAGTGTTGCCAAAACCAAACCAGCTAAAAAATCACCCTTTACGATAGAAACGTTTAATTGTTTTCTCTTGCATAAACATTTTTCTTCATGCAATTTAAAAAGAAATTTTGGTTTGCCAACAAAACGCTTTCGTTTTTTCTAAAAACGACCGACATTTTCGTTTTGTGCGAAAGGAAACAACGAGAGCAGTGACTTTTTACGGATCTCTCTCATTTGTTTTGATTATTTCTAAGAAGCCCCATTTGCGGCTTTCACACCAATTGTTTCGCTTTCGCTTAGTTGCCTTCGGTTTTGAAATGCGAAAATGGTTGTAACGCAGTAAATATTTTATATTTAACATTGCGGTGGAGCTCATAAATACTAACCGTGGATTTGACCATAGACAAACCATACTGAGACCCCCAACTCACAATCCTCTTGCCGCTGGCCCCCTCAGTTTTTTTTCAAATTCGCCATTTTGTATTCCTATCGGTGTTATATCAATTCGGAATCCGAATGAATCCGAATGACATGCAAAAACATACAAAAAATACAAAAATAAATGCTGCCAACCTCGGCCGCCGTGGGGAAATGTGAAAGAGTTCGGGAATACCACATTTTACCATAACTGAATGCCATTGGTTAGTAATTATAAATTTTTTGAAGGTGAATAATTTGATTTGTGTGGTTAATAAAACTATGTAAAGGAAATGTTTTATATACTAGAAATATATTGGGACAAATATGGTTGTGTATTTCCCGCTTTTGGATAAAATTAACTTCGGTTTCGTGTGTAATTTTTTCTTAAATAATAAAGAAAATTTGGTCAAAATGTTTTTATTTTCCCTCAACCAACATACATTCTTAATTTTTCGCAAATATTTTAAGCAAATGTACACTTTTTCCTAAAAAAAAATATTATTCACACGTAACGAACAATTTCAAATTTAACTGATAAAATTCTATGAACGCTGCAAGCCACTTTGCCCAAAGCGGAAGTGGCTCATATTTTTTGGGAGTGTATTGGTGACTCAGAACTTTTGAAGTTACGTGACATTTGTCAATACGAATTTCTATGTATCAATACTAGCGCAGTAAATCGTGACCACTCCGAAAAATATAGCTTGTAGGCTAAGTAACGGGAAATCGGCCGAAGTTGGTGGTCTCAGTATTGTCTCTGGATTTGACTCCGCAATTTAAAACGATGAAGAAAATGAAAGCATTTACGTGAAGCAAGCGAATGATTTCTTTCGTTTTTTCAAATGCGAAATGTTGTTTTTGTTTCGTTTTCTTTATTTTTTTGCAGATTTTTACTTGTGTCTTGCAGCAGCTCTGGAAAGCGATAATTGGGACCATCACAAATGCAGTCCATTAAATCCAAGCCTCGAATCGAAGAATTTTAAAAAGGGACTGCAGGCTTGAAAGATTTACATCAGAAAAAATATACACGACAGGGTTAAAATCTTATGCTAAATGGCAAGAACTGTAATTTGAAAGCTAACTAAAATATTTTAAACTACAAGGAAAAATTCCCAGACCCACAATTTTTGTTTTCTCTAAGTTAAAACCTTAAAGCATGCTTTTTCTAAAAGAAAACCTTTCTCTTCCTTTGTAAGCATGGAACAATTCAAAACGATGTCCACAAGAGTCAGGATAGCTTGTCAAAGTCGCATTAGCAAGGACCAACCAAGAATAAAAATCAAAGGCAATGAAATGTCCTTTAGTAAAACGCACCAAAAGAAGCTCCCTCCCCGCAATTGGCTTAGGAAGGTACAAATCGCAACTTACGACACCTGAAACCCCATAAAGCCCACACACATCACAATTGATGCTAGACCCTCGTTTGCTGAAGGATGCAAACTTAGAGTACACTCCTTGCACTAAGGCGACCCCAAACCCCACCGAATGTGTCATCCCTGAGCGCTTATGCAGACCCATCCCTCTGGATCGCATCCGCAGCCATGCATACCTATAATCCCAAAATCGTCTGGAATTTGCACTTAAACCGTTCGCATGTAATCGTCCACATATTCAAATGCATACTCGAGTGCATTCAACGCATGTATAGACACAGCAGACATGTACATTGTACATGGTGCACTTGAAATTTAGGCAACCCAAGTGCAAGTGCCTTCAATTTTCATTTTGGTCATTGCAACGCATCGTCTGCTTGCATGCCAGTAATCGATCGGAAGACCATTAATGGATTAGAATTTGGTCCATTTGATGATGCGTCTGCCACCGACGCGCCGATAGTCGAACGAGAGCAACTATGGGAACCGTCTATATGCGGTGGTTCTCAACCACCCACCCTCGCCATGTGTACAATTGTACATCGCCAAGTGCCCGTAATAATTAAGAATCATTAAGAACTCGAATGCATTCAGATTCAGCATTCTCCGCAGCCGAGGAATACCGATGCTGGTCATTATCCATTTAGGCGGTTGTGACGCTTTGATTGTGGAAATTTTCGAATGCTTCTGTGGGGACGATGTTCCTGTTGGCTTAATTCAAGCGGACAACATGATAAATAATTACTCGAACGACGATGATTATGATGCTGATGACCAGGGATGCACGCACTGATGACAAGTGACGACTTAATTGAGAGTGGGATTGCCGATTGCTGCTGGTTTCGCTGGCGACCCAGCGAACGTGGCTAATGCATTCTGCGGTCAATCGATTGAGCAATCTTGTTCGCTGCCAAAATCGGTCACGGCTCCTAAACTTCTGACATCGAATTGACTCCTGGACCGAATGCGCGATCTCTCACGTTTATTAGCGCAATTAATGGTGCCCATCTGTGATGAATGGGCCTTAGGACAACGAAATGCCTCGTTTATTGACAAGACAAACACCGACAGGAAATCATGATTAAGCCGACGGAATGGAACGCAAAATTTATAAGAAACAAAAATCCGAAAGAAATAAAATCACATTAATCCGATGGCCACTATATCAGGCTGCGGAATCTGAAATCTTCGCCCACGTGTCCCTTGGATATGCCTCTTATTTGGGAGGAAATTACATTGGATTCGGCAATATGGCTCCGCGCGCTCACACACACAAGATAATCCCATACCCATTGTATTCGAAATCGTTTCGCTGTTTTTTTCTTTCTCGATTTTCCTCATCCGATCCACCAGAAATAGCCTCCGTCTGCAGTGGATGTGTGTGCCAATAAGTCACCGCGACGGCGGACCACATGAAAGACTTGGGACTCTCTTCCGCACTTACACTTTGGGTGGTGAGGGCGATATGAACGCTTCAAATTCACTGATAGCAAATGGCTGCATATGGTGTGGACATGTTGAAGAAAATCTTGGATAAATCCCAGCTGAATGGCTGGCCGTTCACATTCAATTTCGGTTTATCACGTGGAACGGCCTTATCAAAGATCCCCTGCCAACAACAAATCATCACGCGCGTACTTTGCTTGGTCACACGGCGCAGCCACAGCTAATACAGAGCCACAGCCAATGTGTCAAAGATGACCGTTCACGGGTTCTCCCTTCTTTTCTTTTTTTATTGTTTTGCCTCCCAGAGCGGGGTTATCAGCGGCAGGCTATCTTTTATGGTGCCGTATGAAAGGACATTAAATGCTGGTTTTCTTCAATTTTCCTTCACTCGATTATTGCGCGTCTTTAATCAGAGAAGCAGATCGTAAAGAAAATAAAACAAATGCACGGCAGATGGGCGAGTACATCAAACTGTACAGTCGGTGCGACAAGAAATGCTGTATATGTCGGACTGGGGTAATTATTCTCGGGCGTGGTTTAACCCTAGGGGAGATGCCCCGCAGTGAGCGTCAAGCGACCGAAAGAGCGATTGAGCGACGTCGCTCTGCCTATAGCAAAATCGCTAATTGCTCAGGGCTTACGTGGCCACGACTTCATATGTTTTAAATTTTTAGAGCGACTGAGCAATTGCTCTTTCGCTCACTGCGTGGCCGCAGCCTTAGCTGAATTTGTAATGAATTTAGTGTGCCCAATGTGTGATCGCACATAATGCGCACATTTTTTAAGATCCCTTCGTAAATATGTGCTGGAAAATGCAAAAGTAGTGTGCGTATTGATATCGCACTTTTTAACTTGAAGATCCACTGTGCAGCGTTCGTTATAATAGCGATCGGGCACACAGTTTTTGCGAGAGCAAATGGAAAATATTTTGCATATGGTTCGTTTTCTTTTTTTTTGACTTGAAGATTAGTGTGCGAAATTCGTGATAATAGCGATCGAGAGAATATACGTGTCTTTAAAATTAAAGATCAGAGTGCGCAATTCGCTATAATTGCTATCGCGCACACAATTTGTGTGAAAGAAAATGAGAAGAAGTGTGCGCAGGTGTGGCATTTTTTAATTGAAAACCATTGCGCACAATTCGCTATAAATGCGCGTTATAAAATCATTTACTGTAAGGCGAGTGTAACAAAACAAACAAATTAATTCGACGTCCGCAGAGGATAAAGTGCGCGCACAAACTCTGCATCCGCTTACATTTGCGAGTGATCATTTGCCTAGTGTTAAGTGCCCCCGGGTTTCTGGATAGCATTTTGGGATACAAATAAAAAAAATATTATTCGACAGCGCAAAACATCTAGAACAAAGTATTTCCGACTTAAGTCGCCGACAGCTGTTTGCAAAATGACGTAAGCCACATAGCTGCCCTCAGTGATGCAAGTTCGTAAACCAAAGCTATTTACGGTGTCGAAAGGGGGTTTAAAATTCCGAAAATGATCCACTAAGTTCTGCGGAACTAAGCCGCCCCAACATCGGAATAACACAATTAATGTTTTATAGCGACCAGCGTGGTGTCAGAGTGTCAGCTTTTAAATCATTTAATAGCCATCATCATGCCAACATTTGCTTAGTCATTTTGACCTAATTATTTATTTAGGTCCATAGAAATACACGAGCTGTGGCGGACAATAATGTCTCCGTATATACGTATACGTTGACAAAATTATAACCTGGCTAGATGCTCTAAATCAGATTGCGACATTTCCGATATCCAATTAATTTCCTTCTCGATGGCACGAACATTTTATTAATAAATCCTCAAATTCACACACGGGAACATGCATAGGTGTGCACTGCGATGCTGTCCGTTTGCGTTCGTGGGTTTTTTTTTTTTGTTTAAAAGCTATCGATTCCAAATATCAACCACGCAACAACAACACATCCACCAGCCACCCTAGTGCTAGTGCCTAGTGTCGTTCCTCGTTCAGGTTTGGAATGATTAACGCGGTTCGCTTTCTTTCAGTGCATTTACGGTGTTTGAGTGTACGACGCACGGCGGCGTCTCCTTCCTCGGGGGATATTAATCACTTAATGCGTGGGTAGGTATGTGAAAATGCACACACGACTCACGCACATACGAGTATTACTACGGCATTCAATACGAGGCGGAAATTTATCGGAATTTTGTTGGCAGTTTTTTTCCCTCGTTTTGTTGATTTAGCAAAAATCCTTGCGAACACTCAAGCTCAAGATACTCGAGAGAGAGAGAGCGATAAAGAAATATGCGCTTAGTGCTTAATCCCTCGTCCGACTGGTCTTGGTTGTTATGCCAAACAGCGATACAATCAACAGAAGAGCGATTTAACACACATTCGTTGGCTAAACAAATACAAGGCTTTGGCGTTAAAAATGTGATCGGTAGGGGTGTAGTGTAGGTGGCAAGAAAAGGCACACATGGTGGGCGGTGTGATTTGTTTCATTTAATGTCATATGTACCACAGGTAGGCGACAAGATTATTTGATAAATAACCGAAAGATCAACTGATCAACAGATTGTCATATATGAAGGTCATTTAAGGCATTTTCGGATAATGGTTTTTCAGTATATTTCACTGTTGCTTGCATATATTTTTGTTTTACTTCTAGCTGTCAAATTATTTCAGCTGCAATATGTTTGCTGCTGTTAGATTGTTTAGAAATTATTTAAAAATACTGCCAAGGTTCGAGCTCAGTTTTGGCCAGTCTGACCGTTGCAGAATTCTGAAAAGTCCCAAGAAGTATTTTTTTAGAATTTTGATAATTGGCAACTGCGTTACATTTAAAAGGATTTTCTTTGGAAATAACAGTTTGTAAAAAAAAAATTAAGAGCCTTCTCCAACTAAAAAAATGGAGAGGCTGTTCAACGTTTTTGCCCCAGATCATTGGAATTAGGTGATCAAAAATATAAGCGATCGAATGCGTCAGTGTTCTCCAACTAAAAAAATGGAGAGGCTGTTCAACGTTTTTGCCCCAGATCATTGGAATTAGGTGATCAAAAATATAAGCGATCGAATGCGTCAGTGTAAACAAAGCCAAGGTTGACATTCGAAAGAGCATGGCTGCATAAGTTTTGAAAAACAAGCTCAAACTAAATGGGTTTATGTAAAAGCGTTTGATTTATTTACTTATTTTTCTTCCACTGCCAGCGTTGCATTAGCTGTCACTTGTCATCACCAGCGACATATCAAACTAATGTATCAAACTATATATAAGAAAAATTTCCATTTATCCATTTGCACTATCATTCAAATCATTTGTGATAGATGTCAATTTATATGAATTTTGACATTAGACTAAAAGTTCAGCATGCTATATGTCATCTAAAGACAGACCCTATAGTATTCTCAAAATTGGTTTTAGGTATTTAAGTCTCAAGGCAAGTTAACGCAAGAAAAAGACAAGGCCAATGAAACAGGGTAAGCCACAAGTTACCGTTAGATTTTCTATGTGACCCCATCAAAGAACTTCACTAAAGTAATCCAGCTTAAGTCAATGTGCGACATTTACTTACGTGACCATAATGAGATTAATGGTTTATTTTAAGTAAATTTTCGTCCATTTGTGACACTTGCCTAAGCCTACATAATTTTGACACGGTTGACCCATACGTTTTGGAATTTTGTTTGTTAGTAGGTACCACTGATAGGACCTTTACACAAGACACCAGAGAAGTGAATAAAGCTTTCACCGATTTTTTGAAAGTTTCAAAGATTTTTTGCGCCGAGAAAAAATTGGCTTATGTCAATGTTCACAAAAAATAATTGTATGTGGAAACCATTACAAGAATTTCAATCAACTTGAGTTGATGTTCATTAATCATTGGCACTAGCTTAAGCCCAGGTAGCCATATTATGGCTGTCAGAAACTATCTATTTGGTGTCAGATTTAGAAATGGTAGTAAAGATGAACATATTTAAAAAAAAAAAAATCTAAAATCATGTTAAGTGTTAAATTTAAACATAAAATTGGTCCTTTGAAAGCTTGATTCAACTTAAGAGGAAACAAAAATTGGGAGTGATCCAGCTTCAGCAAATTCTCAATAAAATTGGATTTAAATACCATGGCCCAAATAGCATCACCGGTCCATTCCAAGCATTTAATTTAACGCAAGTGCACTTTCGACTAAATTTGACACTAGCTTAAGCCCACATAATTAACTCAAAGTACAACATGCAACTTGTCACGTTGTTATGCAAAGAACTATCAGACAATCAGGCAACCGCGTCGATAAATCAGTTGAAATCGTTTTGGAAACACCTTTAAAGATATTGGCTTAAGCAGACTTAATAACATATACTGGACAGGGTGCTTTTCCTCCTGGGAATAGAAAGATTTAAAGGGCAGACAAGATTCTTTGAGAAGTGGTCACTTCTGAAGTGAGATCCGAATTGTAAGAGAAATTGAATTGCGAACAATCTAAAGCTTTAAACTTTCTCTGAGTCTTATTTACAAGCAATAAAAAGCCATCCCAGTCGGTTTTGAAACAACTTGGTCAAGACCATGAAAAGCTTTTCTTGATCTATATGCAAACGAGTGCAGCCGGCAAAAACTAAATTTGTTGCCAGGAGCTTATCAATCCCGACCTTACACGCGACAAGTAAATCAGAACACCCAGATATTTACTGCAGCAATCATCGCCAAGGACACAAGTGCTCACCGCAGCTCCTTTTGTTCGTCTGCAGGCGCCACTTAAAGCAAATAACCCTCTGGATGCCGCTAATACCCGCCAACATCAAAAACCGATAAAGAGCATGAGAACATGACCTGAATATCCAAAAATACCCAAAAAACAAAACCCCACGTGTATTATGTGCGAAGTCCTTTCGGAATTCCTTAACACGTGTTCAATCACTACCGAGACCGACCGACCTTAAATCAAACAGAAAACCATCAGCGCCTTCACGCTCCACGAAGTGACTCAATGCCCAATCCATCCCGGGCGCCATTACCGTGAAATCCATCAAACCCACCCCTGAGCATCGACAGCGAAAACAACTTTTTAATAACTCTCCTCGTAAAACGTTTCTCTGGCAGATTTATCAATATTCCGGAAGTGTGTGCCTTCGATTCCCTAACACCCGTCATAACTTTTATGTTCCAGTCGACCTTCGAAAAGGACCGCCAAACGCCACCTCAATACTTAGCGAAAGCGGGAAATCCGACCGACAAAACTCCAATGCGGACACGCAAGAGTTTTTTTCTTCTTTTTTTTTTCTCCAAAACAATAAAATGTCCGTCCCCACCAACGGCAAATGTTCGCTTTCACACACGTATTGATCTTTACCGGGCACACAAAGTCGAAACAAAGCCATAAAGCAAACATCCTTTTCCATTTAAAATGATAGACGCACACGAAGAAGGCTAAGCGAAAAAAGAAACCGGACGATATTATATAACATAATAATCGATATAGAGTGAGAGTCCTGCGTGTGTTGTTATCCTTTGTAAAGATTTTTCTTCTTCTTTTTTTTTTTGTTGCCTACTCGTATTTTGCTGTCCACAAGATTTATGTGATTGTTTAGAGCGCTGCTACTCTCGTGTGTCCTATATATCCAAGGACGAAAATTGATATCCCTTTGTGTGCGAGTAAATATTATAGTTATCTAAATTGAAACATGTATTGCGTCCATGCGAAAATATACAGATTACATATACGTGAACCGCTCAAAGGGATTATTATTTTTCACTCGTCCTTGCTGCTGTTTTATATATATATATTAATTACTCCATTTGTTTTGGGGATAATCTGCTGGCAGGGTCCATGCTTACCTGAAATTAGAACAGAAAATAGGACTCAATTAGTAAAACATCTCTCAATCGTTTTTTTCATATTTCAAAGGAGCTGCATGTGTACACTGAAAGGACTCTCGATCAGAAAACCCATCAAGCGATTCAATGCACACTTGAAATTTTATTAACACTCTTGTGGTGTCAAATTCAAATATGCAAAGAGGAGATATTGGTCCTTCTTCGACAGCATCTCGAGGATATCCTTGAGGTTGCAGGACCATAACACTCAGCCAGCAGTGCGGGATTGAAGGATGGGTGCGGTGCGGAAAGAGTATGAAACTTAAATTTTGTAGGGACCACTCAATGGAGAAAACTTTCCGAAATGACTTTAAGGAAATTTGTGCGCGCCCTGTCAAACATCCTATTAATGTTTGACTTCGAGATGTCTTTGCCAACCACGTTGGGTACATTGTTTTGGGCTAACAACCCGAAGCACATTGTTCCGAAGACCACATTGATGCAGGGAAGACACACTTTAATCTCAAAACAGGTATAATGAAGACTAGGCCGTTGGAGTGCGCTTTGGGTTTGGCTGAACTCCTCCAGGCAAGACCTTATCTGCTTCAAATTAATGTTGGCTGAGAGATTACACACTTCGATGAGTAAATTCTGGAACTACTCCAGATTCCCTCAATCTGTAAGGACTCTTTCCAATCACTGCTACGATGTGCCCTTGCTCCCGTTTTAATGGCACCCCAATTCGGTCGCCGTCGGCACATCTTCCGGCTGGCTGGAATTATAAACGACAGCTTACCCTCGCTCCCATTCGCTTTTAATGAATTGAATTAAAAATCCTTTAAGCTGTCAGTTTTCATTAAATTTTCCATCACAAATCTGGGCAGAAAAAAAGAGTGACACCTACGGCACATCTCCTCGACAGTCGACACACCCTACGCGGGTGAAGAAGAAACTCCATTAAAATATAGCGCCTCGCATTCAGTGACAGACTAATGACATTTCGTGGGAGAACTCTTCGGTGTCTGTGCGACAATAGCGACAGATGACAACAAACACACCCAGTTCTCCCCCACCACAACGACTCGAGTGTTTATTATTTGACATCCTAAATGGCCTGTCGAAGTTGAGTACATCACGAGAGCATCCGTAGCAACAAGAACATCATTACAACAGAACAGCCATTGTGTGCCGGAGTCGGAGTCACAAATGGCGCACTCTAAGTGACACCAATAAACGCATTATGAGGGCACACGCGGTGGACGTTGTCATGACCACGAGACAGTCCACAGCATCCCTGCACCGAAAGAGTTGAGTCTGTGCGAAACGAAATATTCTATTGGATGCCGATATTGATGACCCCGAAAGGTGACCATTAAAATGAAATTCTATACACTCGTATCCGGTCGTTCGACCATCAGGGATATTTGCTGTGGTGGCGGTCGGTGGTCCCTACGTCTAGTCCGCCCAGCCATCAGAGTGACATCGCCATTGACCTTTCGCCTGATCAAAAAGCCAAACAATTACCCGCATTAATTTCATTCGATTTTTTGGCGTCTCCTCCGGCTGTGACTGCAAATGTCTGAGGTTTGGCAATAAATATCCTGCAGCAGCAGCGGTTAAAATTGAAAGATAGAAAGACCAATCAGCCTCCGGCTGGCATATAGTGGAGTGTCGAAGTTGATGGCGCTGCTCCTTCGCCTGGGGCAACCAGAGTTACGGCTTCAGTCGAAAAAAGGGCAATTTTCAAAATTTCCGTCTTGCGGTTTGCATCTGTCTGCGGTTGCAGGTATTTTCGGTGAGCGCTCGGGATTGGGACAGCTTGTATGGCATGCTGTGTCGCTTTGTGCGGCAATGTTGGGGGAAAAATTGGCAAAATGCGTTTTGCATTTTGCACTCTTGTTGGGCGTTTTTTTTTTTATTTTCTTCCTTCATCCTGTGTGCGGTGATATTTCGTGCACATACCCAGCTATATGGGGATGGATGGGTATTAAAGTTTCAACAGACGGCGGCGGCACTCGGTGGAAGTTTGGTGAAAGTTTTTAAACTGAATAATTTCATTTCGCCTCACGGGTGATAAGAGGACCTGCAACATACTGTTTTCGAGTTTTTGCGCACACACTATGATAGTGTACCGCAGGATTTACGTATCACAAAGTTGGTTGGGTTTCGTCGACCGATATTCAGCGAGGAACTAAATTGACCATATGGTGTGCGGGCGGGGCGGTTCTTTAAATATTCTAATTGGATGTGCGCTTTATAAATACCAAGTTTAGATGGTGAAATAGCAGTTGCATCTAATAGGGAAAGTAAGGCATATGAGCATATCCTTTAGTCACGGGTATGTGTCAAGTTTTACTACTCCACTAGAAAAACAAAAAGTATACAGGGGCTTAGTGCAATGTCAATCCCCTTTCCAACTGAGTTGTCCTATAAGACTTGGAGATTTGGAGATTTTGTGTGTGACATTTGCAGATAAGCAGATCCGTAGAGGAGGTTTTGCCAGCGTGATATGTGACACAGTTGTGGTGACGGTTTTTTTCAAAAGCAGAGGCTATCTCGTCCGGTACAGGGTTCCCCAAAGAAAGGCAGTACCTTCTGTCGATGTATAGTGTTCTTTCTGAAAAAAAAACCTCCTAAAAGTGCCATCGGACCATAACAAACGCAGTTAAAGAACAACGATAGACAGACACGCCTATTTCTAGAAAAGTTCCCACCAAGACAAGTCCGAAAAGACCCTAGGCCTATCTTCCCACAACCGTTCTTTTTGTGTGAGTTTTTAATTTTTCAGACGAATGGAAGGGATCTATACAATTTTATGCCGGGACCAAAAGGCTTATTGAGAAGCTCTTTCATGACTGCTGTTACACCCTTGGACCTATGAAACCTCAAGGTGCATTTGTGGTTTTTTACAAGGATCGAACCCAAGACCCCTCGCTTTTTACTCCAACACACTAACCAGTAAACCACTGCGCCTACGACCTAATCCCTTAGCATAGGCTCGAAAGGTCGACCGCAGTTGTGTCAAAACGCCACACAGTTCTGAGAAAATGACAGGTAGTTCCTAAAAATTGTCAGAAGCACAGTTTTGCCAAAACGTCAGTCAGACTATTCAAAAAACCACCGACCACGACAGGCGTATTTCTGGGAAAAACCTCCAAACCCTGTAGTTCTGCAAAAAAAAACCTCAATCAGCATTGTTCTAGAAAACTATCAGACCACAGCCGGCTCTCGAAGTTCCAGAATAGCATTAAAAAATGAGACCCGTAGTCCTGAAAATACTTCAGGGTAGCGGAATTCTGCTAAAACGTCAGATTGACATATGTATGTAGTTCTTAAAGAAAAATGTTGGATCGCAACAGTTCAGTAGCGTAAAAACTCTTTTAGATATCATCTTCTCGACTTGACCAATAAAATTCAAAAGGTTCAAATAAACATGATCAAGAAACAGAATCGAAGTTTTTCATTTAGAAAAAAAAATGAGAGCCAAACAACAGCGGATGACTTCTTTTGGCCCATCTACCTACTATAATTTTGGCGACAAAAATAAATACAAGTTTTATTTAAAATACTTAAAAATTGTATTTTATATTTCTTTCTTTTTATATTTTGGAAAAAAATTGAAAAAAAGATTTTTTAATTCGGAAAAATGAAATTTTCACATTTTTCATCTGGGAACACTGCTCAAACAACATATACAGCTCTTTATTTAAAATTAAAATAAAATCCTCCTCCCAGGAGCAAATATAAACCTACACTTTTGAAACCACCAGAATATTAACAGCAGAATATTTTTTTTGTCATACGAATTGTTGTTTGCGAGAAGCCGGTCTTCCTGTATACGTGTACATGGACAAGGACTATTTGAAATAATTAAAATATTTTTAATAAAAAAAATAGTAAAAAGAGTAAGGCCTCCTTAATTTACTTCCATTAAGTTTAACTGAAGTAAGTAATCTAAATAAGAAATGCACGACTTCAGAAAATAAGAAAAATATAAGAAAAAAGTAATATTTCGTATTCTACAATTTGTTTCTGGCGTCTAGAATAATTCTAAAAAGATAAATGAAAAAATTCCTAACGTATTCGGTCGCAATTCGTTTTCAACATATCTGAAACCCTGAAAAATAATTCTTCAGAGTTTCAGAATTAGGTTATTGATTTAAGAAAATAGTTCCTGATGGCACAAGTTTCTTCGGTCGAGAAAATCTATGCACGATTTATGAAAAAAGATCTTATTGGAAGAAAATAATTCTTGAGATTTGTTTTCTTCAATCAAGAATAACTTTCGAATATTTGTGTTTTTTTCTTGCTCTTGAGGTATAGAAAACGTTCAAAATAAGAAATAATTGGTTTGGAACATAACTCTTTATGTCACTTTTTTATGAAACTTTTACCTACTTCCAGCTTAGAAAGTATTTTTTCCGTTTCCCTCCTGGTAAAACAGTATTATGTGAAGATGGACAATGGGACAGTTAGACACCCAGCTTGGAAAATATTGTTCTTTTTTATGTACAAGGTGGCGCAAAAGTAATCCTCCTATTAGAAAATGCTATAAATTTTGCGATTGGCCCCTAATGTCAGTTCTGTTTTGACATTTGTGTAGTAAACACATGCGAAATACACGTTAATAAACAATGTTACGCTACACTGCTCCAGAACGCGGAATATTGGTGACTATTTATTTGAGCAATAATCGGTCGGTGACTTTGGCACAACGTGAATTTCGTCGCAGATTTCCTAGCCGTCCAAAGCCTACTGGTGAAACACTGCGACGTTTAGCCGCTCGCCTCGAAGAGACTGGCACAACACGAGATGCTGCCAGGCGTGGCAGACCCCGGAGTATCCGTTCTGCAGAGAATATTGCTGCTGTAGCCGAAGATGTCATGGAAGCGCCGTCGACATCGACTAGACGACGTGCCACGCAAATGGGTATCAGTCGAGTCTTTACAGCGAATTTTGGTACAAGATTTGAAGATATTTCCGTACAAAGTCCAGACAGTGCATCAGCTGTTAACCGCTAATCGCGTCTAACATCGCGCCATCCTTAATCACCACCAAGAGGAAGATGATTTTTCATCAAAAATAATCATGAGTGATGAGGCCCATTTCCATCTTAGCGGGTACGTAAATAAGCAAAATTTACGCTTCTGGGGCACTGAAAATCCGCGTGTAACCCACGAAGAGCCATTACACCCGCTCAAAGTCACTGTATGGTGTGCTGTTTTCGCTGGAGGAGTCATCGGACCTTTTTTCTTCGAAGACGTTGCGGGCCAAACGGTTACTGTGAATGGTGAGCGCTACAGAGCAATGATCAACGAGTTCTTTTTGCCGCAACTTGATGAATTGGGATTGGAAAACATGTGGTTCCAACAGGACGGTGCAACGGCACACACTGCACGTGCCACAACCGATATGCTGAAGGATGCATTTCCCGGGCGACTAATCTCCCGTTTTGGCGGTTTTCACTGGCTAGCAAGATCGCGTGATTTGACCGCTCCAGACTTCTTTTTGTGGGGCTTTTTGAAGTCGCGGGTTTATGTCAACAAGCCTCAGACTCTTGCAGCTCTTAAAGACAATATCCGTCAAGAATGTGAGGACCTATCGCCGGAAGTTTTGGCCAAAGTGATGGAAAATGCCATAAAAAGGGCTCAAATGACAATCAACTGTGGCGGCGGCCATTTACATGACATCATATTCTCGACTTGATGTAAAAAAAATTCAAAGACCAAATAAAAATAATCCACAAGAAGAATCAAAGTTTTTAATTTTTTTTGTAAATTACAGCCCAAAAACATAGGAAGGTTATTCTTGCGCCACCTTGTAGATGTGGGCCAGTCAAAGGGAGTTAGGAGGCCATGCATTTTCAGCATCGATCCCACAAACTGTGTGTTCAGGAAGCCTCATGATGACTTACAGCATAGTACAAAATGCACCAATGCTGTTGCTATATCTACGACGCCGTAAAATGGACCCTTTTGATGGCGCTTACTGTCCAGGGTATGGACCACGGCCTGAATAAAATGGACCCACCGAACTAAAAACACGAAAAGTCAGTTCCGAAATGATTCAATACTCAAATCCATCTGAACAAAGTCAGTAGTCACTTTGAATCCTCATCACCCAAGTCTAACTACGCCATACAAACTATACCTCTCAACTACAATCGACATACCACTCAACCCAACCCAACCCATGGATGATAATACCCGTAGATCATTTTCAAGAATTCGCCACGTTTTTGCACGTTTTGCATCCGTGTGGAACACATGGCTGCCAAGAGCTGGTTAGTAACATTAATTTTTTTTTGTCATTCAAGAAGCACCTTCCGATAAAAAAAAAAAGAAGAAAGAAAGAGTAAACCAAACCCAAGCAAGAAGAATGGGGAAACAAACGACCCGGCCACCACCGGTAATAGAGAAAAGAATAAATATCCCCAGACCTGGAGTGCACAAGAAAATGGAAAACAAACCAACCGTAGACAGATTTCCTCTCCAGTCCAGCGCGGTATAGACTCCGGTAAATGGCATGTGGAGTCCTTAGGTCAGAATTGAGTAGAATTGGATGCTACAAGGGCAGCATCACAATTGAAAGATACTTGTTCGTATATTTACTTTTTTTTGCAATTCTTTTCCGTGGGGTTTCCTCTATTATAATTTTCTTCGTTTTCACTTCTGTTACACCTATTGTGCTAGGGGTTCGCATTCGGAATCAGAGTGCTCACTTTCATCATGATGGAGTCGGAGGAGTGTGAAACCATAGGTTGGCCGGCACTGTGCAGATGGCGTCTCTGGTGCGGCAATCATTCCTTCGATGTCGTCTTCCTTTCAAGTTGTGCTGTGTGTTTATTGTTTTTTTTTTGTTTTGTCGTTCGTGATTGTTTTTTGGAATTTTAAAGAGAATAGTTTATCTGCGAAAGGAATTCAAAGGATTTTCTTCTGATATTCGCAATCAGGCTGTGTCGGCTGGTATTGTTTAGGTATATGCGCCCAGCGAGATTGGTGTCTTTAGGTGGGATTTGTTGAGTTTTAAATGGTAACATGGTGTCAGTCAAGCAAGAGGCGGCGAAGGGGCGCTTAAAAGATTGTTAGGGTTGTTCCGGATCGTTTTCGAAAGATTTTTCTTTCAAATATCGTGCACGTACTTCCCCAAAGCCGGTGTGACGAAATGAAGTTTGTAATAGTCCAGATGGTGTTGAAGACAGGATATTACTCGTAGCATGGGCCAGGAATGTCATAGGGCACTTACAACCAACCCATCTTCACTAAGCATATAGGTACAGAGAAATTTTTCATTACCGACAGCTCCTTCTATCCCTTGACTGTGCACACAGATGCAATAATGAAGCCTTATGGCACGACACTAAGTGCACTTTTACAGAGTCTCAATTGCTAGCATACTTGAAGAAAGACACCAGGCGAACTTGGGGATTCAAGGCTTATGCCTTCAAAGAAACGGGGTTAGTTTCCCTTCTGTTTTTGGATCACTGGTTCTTAATGAAGGTCGCCTGGAGTTTTGAAAGACCGGCGCATGCGAACAAAATGATGATGAAATCGTTTAGAGGAGACCCACTACAACTTTTTTCCAGACCGAAAGATAAATATTAAGAGTAAGCACGAACATCGTAGGCGTAGTGGTTAGTGTGTGGGACTACTAAGCGATGGGTCCCAAGTTCAATAAAAAAAACAAAAACAAATTCCATCTTAAGGTTATTTCCACTGTGCCGCGTCTCACAAACATCCGAGAATGTAACTGTGATGAAAGAGCTTCTCAATAAACCTTTTGGTCTCGGCATACAATTGTAGATCCCTTCCATTCGTCCCAAAAATTAAAAACTCACACAGAACGAAAGGTTGTGAGAAGCTTGGCCTAGGGTCCTTACAGACTTGTTGTGCCAACTATTTATTTATTTATTTTTGACCACGACCAACATTATAGTGTCATTCAGGGACTTGACTAAATGTTTAGGCAGGGAGGTATGGAAGTAGTGTGGAATTTCCACGAACCGCAGGTACACTTGGGCCATTGCTTGGACCTTTGCGGTACCGCGTGGATCTATGACCATTGAGTCTAAATGCTGTATAATAGACCTTCCACAATTTCATTCATGAAGCCCAAACAGATGTTTTTACAAGAAATATTTAAACCACCATGTCGGTCCAGGATGTAGTAGCCTATAAGGATACCATAAAAATGCTGATCTAGGAACCTCCTTGATTTCAAAATCAGCTAGAATTATTTGGATGTAAAGCGGTCTTCTCATCAACAGTTTGAGTAACTCTTGATAATACCCCGCTTCTATGAAAAGATGGTAAGAAAAAGTTCCCAATCTGGCGTTAGCGATATTGTGAAGATGAATGCAACAGTGAAAACCTCTGCGTTAAATCGGTCTACCGCCTTTTACGAGAAAGTCACTGACCGATCAACATAAAAGAGGCACCACCTTAACATACTCCAGAGAGGTCGAACGTCTTGGAATCATTTGGGATAAAAGGCTAAATTGCAACTCACACTTCAAGCCGGCCGAGGTTGCCATGAGAGTTTTACAAACCACTAAAGGGTTGTTCGTAGAAGTGGGGTCTTAGCCTATAAAAGCATCACAATCACGAGGCGAATAATCTAGTAGTTGAAAGTTCTTACATCTATAATGGCAGACAAGCCTCACTGCTAAAGAGAGAGAGAGAGAGAGAATTAACTGCCTCCGTTATTAAAGGTGCCTTGCAAACCTGCCCATGGGCAGCAATAGAATATGCGACGGAAATCTGTCTCCCACATGTTTTCATGAGGAAGACGTAAATGTGCCATGTAACTGCAGCTAAAATTCAAATGCAAGTCTAAATAAGCAGACAGGACGTCTCAATTCCAAACAAGGGTATGACTTGTAAAGTATAGGTACCTCTGACCCAATATATGCTATTTTATATTGAGATTAACATATAGGGCCGCGTAAAATGTACCGTCACTAGTCTAATTTACCGACGAATCCACTCCTCCACTGCGTTACATGTTATAAGGTCCACGAGAGGTTTATTAAGTTAAGCCCTGTATTTGCGACCGAAAAGTTTTGCATATCTTTGCAGAAAGCCAAACAGTGCTTCAAATTACGACCTCTAGACAGTTGGGTGTTCCTAAGATGCATTGGAATCACATTGTCTTCGTTTATAAGCATCATGGGAGTAGGATGGTCAATGTAAGCCTCTATAAACCTCGATCGTTCGCCATCAACTCTACATTGTGGGAGGAAAGATGTATAGCATCCAATGAGCTAATCCTGAGCCTACCAAGAGAATACCAGAGTTTACCAGGCAACTTATCTGCGGATAATGTAGCGATGAAACACGTTTTAAGGGCAAGAACCTCATTGCAGATTCAATTGGGGCTGCTAATGCTTTCAGTCTGGTTGACAATTAAAACTACATCAAGTCTACTAGTTAAGTGTGGCCAAAGGCGTGAGTTAGGTTCTATTTGAAAGTGGAAATGGTACCCGGCACTAGAATGATTAATAAGAAGAATGTTTCAAAACGAAAGACTTTCCTCGGCGGAGTTGCAAACAGCTCATCGGCTACCAGGTGCTCAATCATTTATAAAGAAGGCGAAATGTTTTAAAAGACCTCGACACAGCCTTAGCTGGTTGAGTCTGGATTCAATAAAGTTGCACTGTTTGGCGACAAGCTTTTGTTTTCTGCGCAAGGATTCCATAAGCTAACGAGCCTGTGTCCCGGGTACACTAAACTTACAGGAGCTTTATGGAATGGTTTTATTCTGAAAACGTTTTTATTCCGCCCTGCGGTCTCCGGTGCGTCAATAAGCTGTAGCAAGTCATGTAAAGAGGGAAAATTAAATTTATTGCCTCCATTGCGTGCGCCCCTAAACCTATGTCACCGTCAAATTACTGAAAAGATAACAACATTCAGAAATCGGCTTCAGTCAGCGTTAGCACCTACTCTAAGTACGGACCAATTAGTTTCGCTAATTAAAAGTACCACCTGTCGCCACATACCCCGCGCTGGTTAGCCTTTTAACGCAAATAGTTGTCATGTGTGCCTGTCATTTGGTATACTTAAGCCAGTAGTCACGCTGCCATTACCATAACGCAACCGAAAATTCCCCTAATCAGCACCTAACCAGATAGACTTTTAAGCCTTGCCAACCGGAAATATTAGGCCTTCCCGTCAGAAGGCCATTGTCATGATGCTGCCACGGTCACGGCCCAATCAAAACCCAAAGCTAACCCACACGAAAAACAACTATACCCACACAATCCATTTGCTCTATCTATATTGAGCTTCAAACCACCGCAGGACATTTAATTCACGTACAAAGGCCGGGCTAATATTTGATGTGAACTATCCTCTTGAAACAGTTCAACCCCACCCCCGTCCCTCGTGTTGTGTCAAAAAATGCAAATTTTCGACCGAAAAATCAACATGACAGACAGACTGACTGACAGATAGAAAACCTTCTGTCTGTCATAAAACCGGATTAAACTACTGTGCACACACTCTGGGCTATATGGTGTGAATATGGGACACATCCGGCGCACACATACTCTGTGCGGTCGGCCGGATGTGAGGTGGCAGTTCGTACATAACCTAATTCCTGGGTTGGAAACGTCATTTGAATGCTAAACGCTTTCTTTGTCGAAGCATGGCGGCGGAGAATTTACCGAACAGAAAATTTTGTTAATTTCCATGATAATCAAACAGAAAATTTGAATTTTTGGTTTTCGCCAGGAATCTCATCGTTGTCGTCGTCTTGTTGGTCTTTGGGTTGTTGGTCCTTGGTCCGCCCTCGAAAGAGGAATGGAATATGAAATTCTTTTTCACAGAGAGGATGGCATTCGCCACTGCCACCATCGTCGTCATCATCATCATCGTCGTTGTCGTCGTGATCAACCAGGAACCAGCATACGTGTGAGTTTAAATTGAAATATTCAATTTTCCTGAAATGATAATCCTTGTGCAAGAAAAACGAAAAACTTCCGAGAGTTTGAGTTCTGGCGTGGTACCTCATTTGCATAAGTACACAAAGAGGCGCTCTCGTCGTCGTATAGACGACAACGCACTGTACAAGCGGCAGGCAGGCCCAAAGAATTCCAAGGATACCCCGTGTGTCATGTATAGCTTTGTTGGGTTTTTGCCTCTTTCATGTTCAGCAAACCAAGTGCATTGGCAGACGGTTCCCAGATAGACGAGAGCGGTGAGGTGGAAGTTTGTTTTATTTTATTTTATTTTATTTTTTTATTGTTAAAGAGAGGCAGGACTTTAGATCATCAGCTCCCGTATGCTAACATGGCCCAAGGAGCAACCGAAGATGATGAAAAAGTTTTCCTTGGAAAAGTTTTCGCCCTCCTTGTATATATAGTGGCAGAGCATTCAATTCCTTTCCTTGTGAGCATTGACAACGATGAGACGATGATGAGGATGTTGATAAATGAAAAAAAAAAAACACATGAAGCCTGCACGTTACGGAAGAAAAAGAATGCGGACCGCAAATTGAATAGAAGCCCAGTACATGTAGGATTGCTCACATTCTACACTTTTTTTTTACTTCCTTCTCTTCAAGGACGAGGAATATTTTATTCTCTCTCTCTCCTCTCTTATTTTAACCGTAAACTTCAACTCATTAAAATGATTTGCATTGGATTACTTGGGCACAGGAGGAGTTTTAACGAATTACTTTGCAATTGAATGGCAGGAGCAGGACTCCCGCCTCCTGTGGGCCCTCGTACGTAACTCTTGCTCACCGCACCAGTTGCCGTTGGAGCTATGGAGTAGGTATTCATGTGTGCTTGACTTTGCCAATGAGCCAAGTGCACTTCAGCGATAGCTTGGCTTGTATCACTGTAGAAATTTTTCTTGGTGTATAGGGCAAGTAACAGGCTAAGCGCCAGAACTAGCACCGGACAGTGGTGCACAAGAGTGAATTTTTTGGCAAAAAAATACACAAGTGATCTTGGTTCGTCGTAGGTATGGGTATCAAAAGAAAACGGGACGGGGTGGGGCAAGAAATTCCAAAGCAATCGTAACACCAAATCATAGAAGATGTACCAACACTGTAACATCATTTTGTGCTGTTTCCTTTTCAAAGACTGTCACTAGAGTTTAAAGTCCTTATTTTGGTGAAGTGTTAAATGTCGGAGGCAATAAAAAAAGCCGGCGTCTCAATAATTTCTCAACACAGTAGGTTGACGAAGTCTTGCAAAATCAGTTAAAGAAATCTCGCACTAAACTGTCACTGACCTGTTGCAAGTTTTGCACTTTTCTGGCAATGCCGTGACCATCTTCTGATGAGGCAACGCCTATAGAATTTTTCTAAAACAAATGCCATCGTATTTCATAACTTAAAAGAATTTTCATTACCTTACGACCTTAGGTAGACCCCTAACCCCTGGGCTGAGAGAAAAACATTTTACGGAAGTAAGCCAGCTTAAGACAATGAGCATTTACTTTGGAATTGTTTGTCGTTACTGCCATATAAGTTAGTGGAAGGACTAGCGTGGGTCCTCGTCCATATTTGAAAAGGCTGAAGGCAGCATAGTCTTACAAGAAATATTTATAGCCTTAGGTAAATTACTTATGACTGTCATGGATGATAATATATTGACAGCCCCTTTAAAAATGATTATGTTTAGACTTAGGAATGACTTGGACGAGAGTGGATTTTTATTTGACTTACGTGTCGAATTCTGCTATAGACGCAGACAGCATTGATTGGGACGGGTATATATACCGATAGAAGTGTGTTTTGACTTCGCATTTGTCGAACGAATCTCGTAAAGAGGTTGTTCATTATTTCAGGCTAGTCCAAGATCGGAAATCTAGACTTTTGCCACTCCCAACTTTGATTTAGATCCAGGCTAAGAAAAAAAACTACACAAACTTTTGATCTACGATGACGTAGCAAAGACTCGAACCGAAATTGAATTTATTCTTCAAAAACTCGTAAAACACAGCATAGCATTGTCTCAAAAATGATTTTCCAACTTCAGCGAAACCAACAGAGCGCATTGGACTACATTTTTGATTAAAATTCAGGATGTATTGCATACTTTGGGGATGATAACAAGGCTTAATAAATTTGTAATTCCGATCGTTCACAAAGATTAAGGCCTGTTCGGGTTAAATTTTCAAATATTAGGTACCTGCATTACCTTACACAAATGGAAAACGAAGACATCATTAGTCAATCTTCATATTTAATTACTTTGATGGACTTTGAAAAATGTGATTAAATAACAACCTATTCAAGCTGTATAGCAACACCGCGTAGTCACCTGGGTTCGCATTGGACGTTTGAGATAGCTAAGGCGGAAGTTTTAGGCGAGGATTAGGCAAAGAACTCCGAAATACAGCATGATATTGCCCCTTTTAGGCAAATGAACGGTGCCCCCATTCTCTGGGAACTCTATTTGAAAATATTAAAAACCTCGCTCAATTATTTAGGCGTAAATCGCCCATTTGAAGTATATACTCGTTTGAGCTTAAATGCCCCCCTCTAAAGGGGTCCCCTCAACAATTCTGAAATATTTATCTACTGATTTGTTGCAAAAATGCAAAAGGATCGAAGGCAGTCTGTATTTGTCTGCAAAGTGTATAAAAGTAAACCCTTACTGACTTAAGTGCGGTTCCAGATTTGATCCACCTACTTAGGTACTCCTTGAACACAGTGGAATCTGAAGCTGTAGCTTGCACGAGCTATCAAATAATAAATACAAACGAATTCAGTGTTTCTGAAGTGGGATTGAGGGCCTTTTCACTCTCAAAGTGTTAAACTTTCCCAAGTAAGTTTCTCATTTAGCCGTTCGGATATTACTTGAAAATTTAAGTCTCTTCTATTTTCCTTGTAGAAAAACACCCACAAAAATGTTTTAAAGAAGCTAAGTCGCGGGACATTGCGCATATGGATTTGTGGCGCCAATTATTTCCTTTTTTATAATTAACCCCTCCAGATGGGGGCAGTAAGTTTTATAAGAAAATTCAGTCCAAGAGAATTTTGTGAAGCTTTTCGAACTGGCGGTCTATTAAGTCCGTTGATAAATATAAGTCATTTGATTCCGAATTTTTTTTTTACCGAATAAATTGGTTTTTAGGGAGGGGCTTGGAGTAAGGGGGGTCACATTGCTTGAAAATGGCTTAACGCCTCTCTATAGCAATATGACCGCCTACTTTCATTAGCTCAAACAGTGGCTCAAAAACTAATCACCAAAAGTGTTCGTAACATTAAAAAAAAAAAAACTCCAAACTTTCGAATTGAAAAATCCAAAAATTTACCACTATACGTCAGGATTTGATATTTACTCACGCGACCAATCCCAAATTTACATGCAACAAAATAGAGGTGAGAGGCGTTTATGAATGAAGTGCTAAACTTCACAAAAAAAAAATGCTCCTCGTGAATACGAGGACGAGGAGTTTTGAAGTGGACCTGCTTGTGTGCCATGTGTAAAGTGGGCAGCTGGCTGCTGTAATTGAACTGGAGAGTGAGTTAAGGTTTTTTTTGCCTTATACTTTTTATTATTTAATGTTTTCATCTTGCGCTTAGGGGAGAGTGTGTCTTTTATGCTGAAGCCGTCGTTTAGAAACTATTTAGAGAGACGTGCTCAGTATATGGGGGCTGAAATGACGTGTAATTGTGTAGAAGTGAAGTGGCACCCTTATGGTGTTGGGATTGGCATCGGCAGTTAAATGGGCAACAATGGGTAAGGCGATTTAATTTTTTTTTTTTGGTAATTATTAAAACAATGAAAGTAAATAAAGTCGCCGATGTCTTTTGCAGTTTAATCTTTCAGTAGGGATAAGTGAGGAAATTTATTGAAGGACTTGAAAGTCATTAAAGAAAGTGGTTACACATTGATCAAAGTGTGAACGGAAATGAGAGTCGCTGAGTTTAGTGAACTACGGGCACAAGGCTGCAACTATTGGATTTATTTATAAACTTTAGGTGTACGAACGGGGTTCACAATGCGTTTAATGTGAATAAAGGTTCAATTCTTAGTCGGATGTTGTTTCTTAATTTCATCCTCTCTGCCTGTAGCCTTGTACCTAAACCAATCATAAAAACTGCATTGATACAGCCAACAAAGCAGGCGATTCGTATATTTGCTCGCTTCTAGTTACCCGCAAGAACATGTTGTTCGCCGGCGAATTCACCTTAGAATCCCTGGCAATACGAGTATAATGTGTTAGGTGAAATGGTGTGCGGAAGAATCGCCGGCGATTCGCAAAAACTCGAGTGAAAGAACAGATTGCGAAAATTTAGAGGTATTGCAAATCTTGAAAAACAATTTGATTCTAAAAAATACAAAAATCACCTCATGCCTCCTTCTTAAAGACGTTCGTCATGCATTCAACGAATGGTTTAAAAAACCGAAAAAGACAGATGGATGCGAACTTCAGGTGGATGCCAACAATACTGCACCTCCCCTTGAGTGTGGTAACTATCATCCAAGAGCCGTAATAGAGGGCACAATAATTCTACCGCACCAATCTATGTCTCATCGCAAAAAGCCCCCCGCCTTGCTATCCACCTTCGTATCACCAAGTGTCACATCAACAAACATGCGGCATAAAAACCCCCGCCTAACGAGTCACGAATTACAGGAATCTCCTCTCTTTTCCAATTAAGCGCGCTTTTTGGCATAGTAGCTCATAATCTTCGATCAAATCCACTGACGGAGAACATCCCTCTGGTATAATCGCCCACCCCAGCTCAATAGGAAAGCGATGAAATAGCTTCAGGAATTCTGCGCATCGGACACGCTTCGGAACGCGTTGATAACATCATTTCTCTCTTCGCTTCGATGTACTTCGACTTCGCCTCGTCTGTTATCTCACGACAAAAATAATCCCAAAAGCCACATGGAAACTTTTGTGTATCCCGCTCATTGGATTCGAATTCTCTTCTTCTTCTTTTTTTAATTTATTAAATAACAAGACAACCAGGGTATACAGAAATGTGTCGTGCCAAGCGAGGCAGGACAGCAGCAGTATCAGCTTCAGCATCGCGTACCTGACTCTTGTGATGAATTTTCCATCTCTCGCCACAAAGCACACCTTCGCAATATCAATTTCCGTCGAAAAACGCCCGAGGAGCGATGCGGAGTCAGCAGATCTTCAAAAACTATACCATCGCACAGCCAGCTTTAGATGCAACAGCAGCCAGCCCAAGGAGCAATAACAACAACAACACGGCAATGTTGTCGGGGATGACAAAGTTCGTTCATATTGCAATAGTCACGATTCAAACTTTCATGAGACGTGATTTTCGACTTTTGAACAAGAGATCAACTCGGAGGACACATCGCCACGGAGCGACAGGCAGGGAGGAGCGGAGAGATTGAACCAAAGGACACATTGGAAAAATTATTATGGGCACGAAGACGACGACGTCGAGGATGAGGACCGAAAAGAAACATGAAACGCTAACACAAGACCAGCAACAGAATGCGAATCGTGAAAATATAAAAAGAATTCAATTGAAGAGGAGAAGCTTCGTCCAGGATGTACAGTGAACCAGTGTACGGACATAAACGACACGGTGGCAGCAGCAGAAAAAGATTCGGCAGCAATTTTAAAGAGCAGCAGCCACGAAGGCGCAGAGGCCATCGTCTACATATAACGTGCATGGAGCATAAAGGGTGGAGGATGGACCGTAAAGCGGATACTCGATGATTTGCTTTGGGATGCGATTATTGTTTTCTTTGTTTTGGGTTGTTCGCCTTCGAGTGTAGAGGACATGCAACCAAACACCCGGTCGCGGTTTGTGGCCCTTTGTACGGGACGCATATTTTGTCATGGGACAGAGATGCGTATGCATGTGCAGCACCTCGGGTTTCATAAATTTTATGACTGCGCAGCGCCGTTCTCATATTGCCGGATAAATTCAAACGGGCTACCTAATGTCTGTGCGCGGTGCGCGTCTGGAGGGGGAGCACTGACTCCCAGTTAAGTTTTAGCACGTTTATGTTCTGCGAATTGGAAAAGGGCGGGACCTGCTAACAAGTAGCGCGAGAACGACCCGAGTGTTGTTGGCCGATCTTGAAAGAACCAAATCAATCAAAAGTTATGACAAAAGTTGTCACGCGGATCGTTAAGTATTTAGGGGAGTAGGTACGTGCTCGCAGGATGAAAACAGAAATAGCCGCTGACATATGACGCATGAAGTTGACCTTGTGTACTACAGGAGAGTGTGCAACGAATGGTGTTGACGAAATCGTTGGCGTCCGTGAGGCGGAATTGACAAAGAATGCAAGGCTAAGTGTGGCAGATAGGCACGGATGATATGCGTCATCCACAAAGAACTGATCTACGCCCAACAAAGGAGCGCATTGAGCTGAATGAAAATTTAGGCCGCAAAAATGCTCAGCTACGACCCAATATTTGTTTGTTTGATAAGCACAATCGCTAATATCTAACTGATTTAAAAATTGACTCATCTTAGATCAGTTATCCGGTAGCTTTAGGAGTTGTGTCCTTCTGACTCTGGGGAAATCAATGGTCAAATGGCATGTCCAAGCACCACGGATAGATTCTCTAAGCGAGCGCTCCGAAAATCTCGATCTCCAACCAAAGATTGTCTAAAATAATTGGCTATAAGGCAGATCAAAATTGTTCTTAAAAGGAGAAATCTAACAGCAAAGGCTTCAAGGTAAAGAGTGACATCGTGGTGGCCAGAAGAAAGCACATTAGTCGCCTACGGTGGCTAGGTTAGCAGAGCTCCGCCTCTACAAATCTTTGGTTATAACCCAGAGGGACTGGTAGACGAGAGCCTCGGCTTAGCGGGGCGTCAAAAGTGGAAGCGGACCTCAACAAAAGGTACTTGGCGTTATATTTTTTAAAAAGGTTTAATTTTAAATTTATGGGTTGTGCGTGCAATAGTCAGATTTTTGTCAGACTTTCGCAAAAGGTGGCGGATTGGAAGAGACTTTAAGGTGTAGTTTGTGTTTTTCTTTGGAGGTTGAACCAGGAACCCTATGCCAAAGAATCCAATTCACTAAGCACCGAGCCAGTGCGGCGACAACTCGGCTTTAGAGCTTTTGCCTCCAGAGTTGATGGGAAGGAAATCTGGGGAAGAAGTTCTTTAGGAAGAAATCTGTAGTTTTTTTTGTAAAATTTTGGAACCCTTAAAATGTACTCCCACAGTTCGCGAATGTAAAAAACGCTGAGCAACTTAACCTTAAGAATAAGGTAGCGTTGTGTCCACTACCAAATGATCCAAAATTTAAATAAATATGTGTGTTATTTTAAATGCTGTAAAATAATCGATCGATCCTCACAAGCAATATTTGCCAATGGAAATTGTAATATTTTTGGACCAGGGCAAGTAGTTTTTTTTTGGAGTACCGGGGAGTACAAAACCAAAATTAAGAAATTAACTATTAACAGGTTTTTCAATAGGCCGGGTTGATGTTGGCAGCCTGTGGCGGCCATGTTGTTTTGGTGGCGTCCGTCTAATCTGGTGTTTATATTCAGTCGCTAATGCAAAATCATCATGATAAGTTGCAGAACTGAGCAGATATGCTACTTTGCGGGCTCCGCATCCATCTTTGTGAGACGTGATGGCTTCAAGTCGACTCTCCAATGTTTGGTGGCAAAGTTCGAGAGAAAGGGTTCGGTGAAAAGTGAGCCATAAATTGGACTTTCGACAGCGCTGCTTTGAACTATTTTTTTTTACGAAACAAGTCTTTCAAAAAAAAAATGAATGCCGGTTTCGGAACAAATCATAGTTTTTTATGTAAAAGTTGCTTAAATATTTTTCCGGATTTAAGCTTCAACCTCATCTGTAAATTTCATAAACAACAATTTTATCAATATGGTACAATGTGGTTTCAAAATGCAACATGCGTTGAGGTTTTTTTGGCGCACATTTTTTTTTTAGAAACCCAAACTTTTTAAATTTGAAATTCCTTCTTATAGGTTGAACAAAAACATGTTAACAAAATAATGACAAAAAGTTTGGTTTTCTTTTTGAAAACAGCCAAATATGGGGGTTTTTCAGATTTATTTATGGGGAAATATTTTGACCGCCTGGCAACGCTGCTTTGGGGTCACGGATATTTAGGGGAAGCTGAAAAGTGGAGCGGTGTATCATAATTCATAAGGCTATACTCATAGTGAAGTGAAGTGTCTACTTTTAGTCAAGCGGAAAAAGAAAATCTGCACAAATCAACTGTCAGCTGTCAAATTGCTTTTCTGTGGAAAAAGTGTTGCCACTTTGTAAAAACCAACCTCTAAAAAGAATGCCCTTGCACTATTTCTAATTGTCGACTAGTTTTCGCAGCACCTCAAGCCCTGTAGGTACCTATGTCAAAACTAAATATTTGGTTATTTTTTAAAGTCTTACAAAAAAATCTATTTTCATTCATTAAATAATAGGTACGGGTATTGTATAACAAAATTTGTAACCTAACTGCATAAATATAATATGGAGATGACGGAGCAAAAGAGAAACACCATCAACAATTATGACAGATTCCGTATAACAATAATCGTCGGAGACGATATGGTTTTTGAAACTTTGATGACCATAAGAAGTTATATTCCGCTGAATTTGTTTCACTATCGTCAGCTTTCATTACATTTGTGGAAAATAATTGGGATTAAGGTTGGACTTAGTTGCTGCTTTTGGAGGTCTTTCGTTTCGATGATAATCGTCTGAAAAATTACGGAATGAATGCCAAGGTTTAGCAAGCGTATTATTTAATGACTAAAACTTAGTTTCGTATGTTTTAAAACGAAAAGGAAATTATTATAAATAGTTTGAACGAACTCACGTACTGCTACATGGTACACAATAAAAATTTAAAATTTTTATAACTTAAAGGCTCAAATAGAATCCATGTTAGAAAACTAAACTATCAGAATATTTACAAAAATAAACATATTTTTAAACAATAAAAAGAATAAAGTCTTCAATATCACCAAAAATATAAACAACAAAAAATTGAAAGAAAGTTGCCGCCTGCACAAAATCTGTTTGCTGTTAATGCTTAGTTAAGGGACTGCCAACATCAAAACCAAATAAAGTAGCCGATCTAAAACTTCTCATTAGGCGTTTGTGCGCAGCTAAAAACA
Source organism: Cheilosia impressa (assembly GCA_948293265.1). Classification (NCBI taxonomy): domain Eukaryota; kingdom Metazoa; phylum Arthropoda; class Insecta; order Diptera; family Syrphidae; genus Cheilosia; species Cheilosia impressa. The sequence continues at coordinate 29,011,360 of OX411884.1, read as the reverse complement.
TAAAACGAATGCTGCCAAAGTTAAATGTCAAAACAATCTGAGGAGAAACCACCTGACAGCAATCAAATACGTTCTTACTGGAAAGAGTGTTGCCAATTAAATGCACTAAAACCACTAAAAGATTACTCTTTATAATGGCTTCTATTTTAATTTTCGGCAAGTATTTCAAAGACTGTGCGAATAAGAGCAAACCAGCTGTCAGCTCTCAGATTGGTCGTCGCTTATTAGCGTAGGTAGTGCAAAATTAAGCATGGCAGCCAAACCATTCGCTTTGTGGATTGTCCATTCGTCGCAAAATTAAAAACTCTTCTTTAAGAAGCTAGGTCCAAGGTTCAATAAGTCTTTATGTTGTGTCGGCTGTATTTTATTTTGTATAAATCCGTTTTTCACACACGCATACTTAGCTCTTTAGGACCAAGATAAGCCAGGAAAGCCTTCAACACGACGACGAAAATGCGCTTAAATAATGAGGCAGTATCATAACCCCAATAAATATCGTGAATAGAAATGTTTGGAAAGCTCGATCAAAAAACTGTCAAATCCCCAATTAGAATATGAAAACGGTACTACAATTTCGGCGTTTAGTCATAAAATGAATGAATACATGAGTGGCCCCAACTCTTCGTGGACAACTGGAGGAGGTCAAGTTATAGGACGTTTTAAGCACGTCATCTTTTATGACATTTCCTTCAACAATTCAGTTTTTTGTCTTCCTACCGTATTGCAATGTTTTGAAGGTCGTAAAATAAGACTCAGTTAAGGACCGAAATGTCGACCTATACGATAATCCTTTTCACAGAAACGTACACAATCTTCGACAAAAAAAACAAATTTACTGCTACCCTACACTATGGTCGCCCTGCAAGGAACCCCTCTAATTGGCTTATCGACCCGGATAGCTGTTGATCTCTCCGTTTATGTCTTCATCTCGTCAAAAGGTGATAATTACCGCAACGAATTTGAAAACACGATACAATGCCTCCAATTGTGTGCAGCATTCTCATAATCCATGTCGGCACTTTATTAAAATCCCTCTCCCCAGACCAGTCTGCCGTCAGGGATGAAAGTCTTTTAATTTCCGGATTGGCTCTTTTTTCCCCGAAAATCCTCAGCCGCTGCTGTCAAAACAACTTAACGTATCCTTTCTCCGTTTTCGCCATCAGGTAACCAAATTTGTTTCACCATCCCAGGAAAGCACATACACATATAAGAAGGAAGACGTCACTCTGCCCGAAATATCCTGTTTTCCAAATTGATTTATGATTAGCCATGACACGTTGAGCACCTTTCACGTCACAAGAGACAGTGCTGTGCGTCGTCTGAACACGGCTCATAAATTAAAAAGGAATAATAACACCAAAATAGGACGCTAGAGGGTGCATTGGCGGCCCTCGGCCAGAGGCAACTAACGACGAACGATGAACGATGAACGACAAGGATGCCACAATACGTGTGTATGTCTTCCTTGGCCAAACAATGAGACAGAGGACAGACTTATGGAGGCCCAAGAGCGCACGCAAAAAAAGGCCATACGAAAGATATGCCATGCCGGGACAAATGAGAGTTTAAACATTGTGAAGGCTAAAGGCTCCTTGAGGGATCGCACGGGACCGAAAAGCTTCCCCCGCCAGCGCCCAATTGTCAGCATTGAATCAGAAATTCGAATTCGGATAGCGCTGTGTGTGCGGAATAAATAAACAGGATGCCATGTTTGTGCTTAAAGGGAATCCTGACAATTTTTGCCAGTCACCACACCACCACCAATGTCTATTTGGCACCACAAATTGAAACCGAAGAGAGAATGCCATTCTGGAATGGAATTCTTTTTCGCATGTTCCAAATAATTATGCAACTGACATCGTTCGATGGATGGCTATCGGGTGGGAAGGAGCTTGTGTCGTGCCCAAAAGTCATGCATACCAAATAGAAGGCAGGCGCATGTTTTACGTGTTTTCATTTTTTTTCGCACTCGCACTCGCACTAGCATCGCAAATGAATGACAAATTTGGAGGCTGATGGGCCTGGGCTCCATTATTGGTTCGATTCGGACCACGGAAGAATGGAAGTCCACCTGCGGTTCGACCGCAGAATGAGAAATGGCATTTTGCGGTTTTTAATTAATGCTCCAAGGCTGTGGCTGGACCGGCCAGGAAGCATAGCGGTAGCGCTTGTGGTTAATATTGGAGTTGTTTTTTCCTGATGCCGAGCGAGAGGGAATGCACTTTAAGCAGGTGAATTTATTTTGCGCATCGATGCTTTGGTGGTTTTGTAGGTCGACCAGAGATTCGTTCAGGCGATTCGATGATGCCAATAAAATACAACGAATTTAATTTGTGGTCCGCAGAGTCAATTAATGTACCAGATCAGGAGAACGATGACTTTAAAGAGTCGAAATTATGTGTGCTGGCTGACTTTGTTTACACATCCTTTGAATGACCTCCATTTTGTTATCAATTTTCGGGGAGCTGTGTTTTCAAATGTCAAGCCATGTCAAACAGTTATGCTATGTACTTTACTCACTTACTGATCGATCGATCATTCACTTGGAGTGGCCCCAAAAGGTGATTTATGTGGGTCAACCTTTGAGTGCTGGACAATCAAACGCTTACTCAAACTGCTGACGTTTTTCGGTCGTGTCCTAAGTACGTTCGTGACGTGTGTTTGCTGAAAGGGGACGCTCATATAAATCACTTCTGACAGCCATTGTGAAATGATAAAATGTTTACGACCCAAGAAATGAGTCTTCTCCCGCTGGATGACTGCAGCTAAACGCAGCACAACGCTCTAATCAAATATTTGTCCACTTGGTGGCGGTTTTTTGAGCGATTTACGACGATAACCGATTGATAGGGAGCGACCGCTGCTGTCATAAATTTTCTCTAAGCGTACAGATTTCGATGGTCCCTTCTTTTTTTTTGGGAGCTTACCTGACAGTTGTCGCGTCAAATCAAAACAAAGTGACAGCGGAAATTGTTACGTTCAGGATTGATGGGAATTCTTTTTCACATATCGATCGATATAATGACACAAAGCTGCGGCTGCTGCTGGTTTAACAAATCAATTTAATGGCGCTACTCAGTTCGGGGAAAGTTAACCAAGATAATGAGGCATTGTGCCGAGTTAACTGACGACAAGGCGACGAGATATTGTGTGCGCGCTACGAGTGTTCGGTGTTGTGTACCTGGCGTTTACAATCGACTACCACTGGCATTGTGTTTACACTTCCAATCAATCTAAATTTGTTTGAATAGTGATTTGTTAGGGAATTATGTGGAACAAAAATGAAAACATTCGGAGGGTTATATTTTGATGGCCAGATAAGCGAACGAGGGTTGGACGATGGCGATTGAAGAGACTTGGTATTATTTGGAATTTGTTCAGTTGACAGAGGAGTGCAATTTAAGGATTATCCTGTACAAGGGGTATAGGGAATGGGTAACTGACTGCGTCAATCTGTTTTCTGTTCCTTCCCAAGTCGTGTTGAAAACACTCTTAACCGGGGGATGTAATATTTAGTAGGCCAAAGATTGAATTTGGCTCTTCAAGAAACAATTGAAAGGCGTAACGATAAATTATATGATAGCGTGGCTTCTACGGCGCTTGACAATTGACATTTAGTCGTCATCTGGCCAGTTTTTACACCTTAGTCAAATACTTTTAAAAAATTCTCTGTTTTCGTCGCTTTTTACAACATTGGCGAATTTTGCGGCTCTACTTCCATAAGAAGAAAATTTGATGAAAAAAGTGAAACGCATTTCGGGAAATACTCTCCGTTTTAATAAGAAGGGTTTTGTCGCATTCCAATGCAGAGTGTTCCGTTCCCTCGTTTCTACCTTTGATTATGCATGCACTTGAATATTCTTTTAATTTATAAAATGTGTTATGGGCCCTTTTTAAAATCTCGGCCACTTTATCATCTTGGCCATCGGTAACGCTGGATAAGGCATAAGAAATATGCAATCGTTTCCTCAGTCAAATCATTCCTAGATAAGTCCTCAGTTATAGCCATATGTAAAATGCAACCGAAAAAAATACAAATGAGTTCTTTTTAGTTTAGGCGGTCATAGCAAAAAATCTGTCAGACAAATTTTACTGTCACTTTGTCAAATTACATTTCATCGTTCCTGTGAACTACCACTGCTTGGAGTCCATGTTCCATCAGAAAAAAAATTTCTGACAGATAGAACAGTAAAGAAATGAAATATTTCAGTAAAATGATTTTTCTTATGAAATTGACTGAGAAGTTGATCGGAAAATGTTTTTCGTACGGAAGAATCTTGAAAATTTAAAGATCATTTCCTTTGTTTTTCATAAACTATCTTTATAATTTATAAGCAACATTTAAGATTGAGTTTGATTTGATTTACATAAGTGTTCGAAAAAAGCAAAACTTTCAATGTGTTCGTTTAATGTACCTATTGCTATAACTAGGGCCTAAGATACTAAAGGACAATTCACGACAATCTCGTTCCATTACTAGCACTAAAGGACTCTATTTAGTTGTGTTCCACAATTTGTTCCGCTATTATTTTCCAGCGCGCAAACTTACAATCCCGGGGTATAACAAATTTTCGTAACGATTACTGAAACTCGCATAAAACTAAACGTTTCACTTTTCGTTACGTCCTTTAGTCCCGACGGTAACACACCATACAGCGACATAGGAAGTTGGTGTGAAGAATCTTTTTCACTCAATTTTAGGGTTGCTGCCTGCTGCGTGTGGAGTGTTTCTCTTTGTCTTAATAATCTTCCGCTCGAACCAACAGTATGCGCTTGAATCGACGACGACCCTCTTTTTGAAAGGACTATGTACGATCTTAGGACTAAAAGTGGACGGTTTTTTTTTTCAAATTGCTCGCTTTAATTCAATTATTGACGGCACGTGCTTAACATCTTCCAAAAATCAGTTTAATCGCTCTTAAAGTTTTTTTTTCGATTTTCGGGACAAAACAAGTCTTTCATGCTTGATACAACAACTTCCTACAAACCCTTCGACCCAAGATTCATGTCGCCCGGTTTTGGTTTCCAGTGAACTCCGATTTAAAAACCAATCCGCGTCACAACACTACCATTCTGCAATCGATCTTTCGTAAAAAGCTAAATGAATTCCCAATTAAACGGCACACTAGAATATTAATTGGCTCTGCTTCAGTTCATTCGAAATAAATGTATTTTAAGTAGCTTGCCCTGCATCAACGTCTCCTATCAAGAAGCGATAATGCATCTTAAGTACATTTCCAGAGAAATTCCAAAGCAACCTCCGTATCATTATCTCGCAATCATATCTGTGGTGCATTTCTCGGATGTGTTCTAGAAATGGCAATCATCACTCGCTGACACAAGTAGACATAGCCATAGACACACAGCCACAAACACACACCAACCAACTGCACCCGATATGGAATCTCTCTCTCAAGCCAGCGACTCCTATTTCAGCGAAAGATAACCGGAATCCGAACGCGCGACGATGATGGTTGAACTTTTTCTAATGCGTTTGCCTTGCAATGTTATCTGGGCAACAAAAGTTGCTAATTTGAAACGGTTTCTTTATCCAAACAGTGGATCGCTTTTTATTGCGAAACACCAGAAGATGCTGCGCTGCGGATGGGATCTCTCCAGCTTCCCCGCCACAAACGACGAACCATTTACGGATCTCTTGAAGTGCGTTCTTACGATGGGTTTTTGTGTTGCGGTGATATGAATAAATCTTCTGCCATGCGTATCTGATGGGAATGCGATTCTAAAGGTTCCTCAGCGTGTTTGTTGTGCAATTTAAATAGGACTGCAGATGCAGCAGCAGAATCGTTGTGAGGTAAGATGCGGTTTTGACTTGTATGGAATTTGTTGTATATCTGCATTTTAATGTGGCATCCGCAGAGAGGCAACACCAGGTACCGTAAATACGTTCGAAAGGTATATCCACTTACTCCACATTTGTGTGCGACATTGTAGTGTGGCAAATCAACTGCCAAATGAAATAATTGAGAGGCAAACGCGGCAGTAAACGGTCCGGTCCATTAATGGAGTCAATAACTGAGGTAATAAAAACCAGCTGACAGCCCAAGACGCTGTATAGTGAGTGCTCATCGGATATATTTGGACGGTGTTTGCTTGCCTTTTTTGGGCGATGAATTGGAGAATTCTTAGAGCTTCGTAGGTGAGGACTTTGTTTCTGTGTCTGTTGCTCGTTCGTAGGATGCTAATTTTGCAGACGAATTGAAAGCAATTTATGCCTACAGAAATAATAAGGACGAGAACTTGTGTACATTAATAATTCATCAGCAGAGCGTAACGAACGCAATTGAAATGTGTTTCAATCTTGTTTCAATATGCGTTACGCTGACTTCTTATGTCGCTGTAGGGTGATTTGGCATGTTCCAATAAAGGACTTAACGAAAAGTGAACCGCGATTGAATACACTTTCAATCCACACTTAGCAGCTTGAAAATGGAGCGAGCTTAACATGTTGGTCTATTGGGACAAAGGCACGTAACGAAAAGTGAAACACGCGCTTAGTTTCGCATGTTTTAGTATTTGTAACGACAATGAGAGTTGGCAAATGGTTAACGAATGTCGGACTGGAATCCCTTTGTATCGACCCTCTTATGGTGGAGACTATGCATGAAGAGATCCTTTGAAACTCGAAGCCTCTACAAAAACGGACTGTCATTGCAAACCTAAACAACCCTCATACTTTTATCAGTATACGCACAAACCCACGGTGGGAATATCAAAAAACGATTTTCCCCCACTCACCCGTTCTACGTGTTTCCTTCTACCCCTTTGGGCAATAAAAAGTGTTAACATAAATAATAAATATTCACACCTTTCTCACTTGGGTTCACGGCGAACCGCCACCTCTATCTTCTGCCTACCATTAGACCATAAATTTCCTATCTATATCCTCTGTATACATATGTCAGGCAGAAGGAAGTGTAGTAAACCATCTAACCCATACAATATTCTACTTAACCCCAACTAACCACAAAATTTGACCACGCTTCAATATTTCATCGGAAGCCCCTAAACTATGATGTACCCATCACTGTTCAAAGCCCCGACGCCTTATTGGAAAAAAAAATAAACCCCCCGAACCATCTGTATCATAATAATTCAAATCGAAAATGTTGTCTACTTTCCGCTCTGTTTCCTCTGAATGATGATGTGATGACCCAAAGCCGCCCCATACCCTTCACAACCACTCCACACATCACTTGGTTTAGTTCCTTCCTCCTGGTTGGGAGTGTATTTTTTTTTTCTGGTTTAAGGAGTGTAAATAATTGAAAAATATTCAACAGGTAGACGGTATCCTCCGGCTATATAATAAAAACACCCGCCCCACCCACATGCACACGGATTACGGATGTGTAATCGTATTCCATACACAAAGTCCTCCGTACAGTAGTAAATCCCGTAAGAGAAGGTTCCTATCGCTGGATTAAGCGGGTTTCCAACGACGACGACGACGATGACGACGAAAAAAGGATAAGTTGTGTGAAATTTGTGACGGAGTTGAAATTTATTAACGCACATCTACTCGCAGTAGTGTTGGCGATAATCTGTGCCACACATATAGAGGGACTCACAAAATATAATATCCCAGTGTGTGATGGGTGTAAATCCTTTTTTTCTGGCTTCAAAATATTTCATGGATTTTCAATTATTAAACTGGGACGCAGGTAGGTTCATCCTGCACATTGTCGACGATAATTCTCCCTTTTCACTTTCTTGATTTATGACTTGTGCAAGGCAGGACCTTTCCTCTGAATGTTTATATCCGCGCACAGCGTGTAGCCCTGCCAATTGCCAATGGACTATAAACAAACGGCACCATACCTAATCATATGCATCCTTGAATGTGTAAACAACAAATTTTATAGAAAAGATAAAATGTGGCAAATCATTTGGTCCTTGTTGACCAACCGGGCACATATTGACTTCGAGGTTGGTTTTTGTTTTTTTAATTTAAAACGAATTCAAATGAATTTTATTTGTGCACGACATTGCCACAGGAATGTCCTTGACAAAGACGGTAAACAATGATTGGGTAGTAGATGACGAGGAAAACGTATTTCCTGGGAAACGCTAGACGGCAGGCGGCAGATTTATATCGAACACTTGAGAAATGGGAAAAAGGGATGAATAATGGGCGGTGCGTGTTGGGCGACCTCTTCAGGGTGAAATCCGACGCTCGTAAAATGTAACGAAAATCATTTCGAATTATGAAATGGAATAGAAAATTATTGGAACTTATTATTCCCAAGCAGTGAAATCGGAGACTTTGGTCTGGGATTGCTTTGGGATGATTGAAGACGACATGATTCGATTATACTTTCTTTTTTTTGGTAGTTGTGTGGCAATAAAATTATGTTTCAAATTGTGGTATATAGTTTTGAAGGAGTTCCAAAAATCTAACGTATCCGATTCCAAGTATGGCCTAGGAAATAAATCAATTGATCTCAGGGGGTTATAAAGTACTACGAACCGCATGGAGTCGTAAAAATCAAAAGACACTGTCGAAGCTGTTAAGTCGCAGTTACTTATGGCGCTTATGATGTCGGAGGATATGCCGACTATGGGGTGTTTATCTTTTTATCGATTTCATTGGTGGGGTTTTGATGCGAAATGGGGGTGGGGATGTTTAGTGCACTTAGCTACTGATGTGGTGAGCTTGGAAAAAATACTCAGAGCTTCATAAAGAACGGTCGTAAAAAGTGAATTTCTTATTCGCAGCTGTCTGTTTGAAAATTCGAAAGTAGGTACTGAACAAAATATTATATGTCGCACAAACAGTGGGGGCGTTCGGACATCTTGTTTAGTGAGTCTGACAGCTGACTGACTTGACGTATTTCAGTTTTTATTGACCCAGATTGGTCACGTGAGTAGTTCTTTCAGTTGACGCTCTAGTTATGAAAATACTGCCCGCCCGCATAATCAGTTGACATTCGAAGTGTCAAAAATTCAAAACAACAATTCAAAGTTGACTAGTCAACTCGTTCGAAAAAGTAGTCCAAGCAAATCTAGTTGACGTTTTACATGATCTATAGGTCCTAGGTGTTTGAACGTCCCCAGTTTGTGGTAAACATTAAATAAATAGGCCAACTTGTCAGTTCTCAAGTTTGGCGAAATCCACAAGAGATTCAGGAAACTTATTGTAATATTTGAAGTAATCCCCATGCTATTGGCATAATTAATTATTTTAAAATTATGCCCGAACTCGGGTTGCAGTCAATTGGCATTGCATTGCTGTACCAGTCACTGTTCGGTTTAGTAGTTATTTAAAAAAAAAAACAAGGACGACAATGATCCGAATGTTATGTTGTTCAAGAAGAGTGTCACTGTATGTCATAAATGGTCTTCATATCTACCAAGTTTTGTTGAACATTAAAGCAAACAAAAGACAATGGGCCTTACCAATAAACATTTTTTAGTCTCTACTCTAAATTTTCGTAGTTCACAGTGGCTACATTTACCATACAAATTTTGCAATTGTGAGCTTTTGTAAATTAAAAGTCGGGACTAAAAATGTTTATTGCTAAGGCCCAATAATGCTAAATAAAACAGTTCAAAGTGGCTGGCTCCTAATCAGCCCCAAGGTATGCAATCATTTGTGACAAAGTGGTATAATCTGATATATTTCAGTGTAAGAATGTCCTTTTTTTGTTCCGTAGAATTCATGGGGAATTTATAAAAGACCACTTACCCCAGAGGAGTTCATAATGCACAATTTCAAGCATCACTTTCAACAGACCTCCCTTGACACGGCCGATTCTGTCATAGTTTCGACAGTTTCAAAGTTTTCTTCTTCGATCAAAAATTGATAATCATTTGAAAAAAATATATACCACGGGCAAGATACAGTAGAACGGGCTACCATCTTGTGGAGTTTTGGTCGCACCTGGAAACGCATTACTTTGGAGACAATTTTCTCTTACTTATTTCAGTTATTGTAATAAAATTATTTTTAAGTTTATTAAATTATTTAAATGTTGGCTGATTTTGCTAGAGTTTGGATAGGCGCATCTTAACCATTATCCGGTTCTGCTCTAGAATGTGAAAATTTATTTGGAACATTTTGCCAAGGTAAACGACTTTTTTACCAGTTGACCCCTTCTCAATATTTGTCAATAAAACGATCGCTTGGCAAACATTTCAGATATATTATCATAATTTTTCCGAACTTGGGTCACAAGTACTCCTCCTCTTTATTCAACTGTATTTGATTAAGATCTTGAAGTCTCACTCTCGATACGTCTCCTTCGAAATTCTCCAGAGTTGATGAATTTCTTAGTCTACCATTCAAAGGCGTGATATTTTATGGGAAGTATGGAACCTCCTTAAGTTATACCAACTTTTAGTTATCGTATAGAGGAACGACAGTGTTGTAAAGGGTTTTTCAACAGGGACGCTACAAAAGTAGAGCCACAGGGACAGCAAACGACGCCGAATTTCTTGCCGCTCTTTTGACATTTCTCTTCAGTAAGGTTTGCCATTTCATGATGGAAAGATATACGAGCCAACAACGAGTCGAAATTATTAAAATTTGCTACCGAAATTCGGAGTCAGTGGCCTCACCGTTAAGAGCGCTACGTTCAATATATGGTCGTTATAATCGTCCTAGCAGATCATTAATTGAGCGTCTAGTGGAAAAATTTGAATCCACAGGCACAGTACAAAATGTTCCCGTGCCAGTGAGACAAAGAAGTGCCCGTAGTGTCGAGAATATTGCTGCCGCTGAGGCTTCAGTTGAAGAAAGCCCAAATGTGTCTCTCACTCGTCGTTCTCAAGCGTTGGGCATCTCTGTGACGTCGTTGTGGCGAATTTTGCCTACATCCTAACAAGATTAAATTGACGCAAGAACTGAAGCCGCTTGACCACCAGAAGCGTCGTATGTTCGTGAATTGGGGTGAGCAACAACTTGAAAATGATTCGGATTTTCATCGAAAAATCATCTTCAGCGATGAGGCTCATTTCTGGCTGAATGGCTTCGTCAATAAACAAAATATGCGGTATTGGTCAGGCAGCAATTCACACGTACTCCATGAGTCATCATTGCATCCCGAAAAAATTACGGTTTGGTGTGGTTTATGGGCCGGCGGCGTCATTGGGCCGTACTTCTTCCGTGATGATCAAGACCGGCACGTTACTGTGAATCGGAATCGCTACCGTTCAATGATAGCCGAATATTTTTGGCCCCAAATGGATGATATGGACTTGGAGGACATGAGGTTCCAACAGGACGGCGCCACAAGCCACACAGCGAATGTCACAATCAATTTATTGAAAACCAAGTTTGGAGAACGTGCTATCTCACGAAATGGTCCAGTCGCTTGGCCGCCTCGGTCGTGCTATTTGACGCCGTTAGACTATTTCCTGTGGGGCTACGTCAAGTCTATGGTCTATGCCAACAAGCCAGCGACGATTGATGAACTTCGTACGAATATCGAACGTGAAATTGCAGCAGTATCGGCCGATTTATGCTTGAAAACCGTCGAAAATTGTGTTCAGCTTCTGGACTTCTGAACGTACTTTCACAGGAATAACCAATTTCATTGATATCCAAAACCGTTTTTGTTTTATTTAAAAAAACTTTTGTAGCGCTCTTATTAAAAAACCCTTTACATAAGTTTGTGCATTTTTCAGCTGAAACGCAGTTCAATTTTCCTGATCCGAATTTCTTCATTTGGGGCCAAAGTAGTGAGTCTTTTTATAAGTTTTGCAGTTTTTTTTGTATTATTTGTTTATTGTGGCTATTAGTTACAAAAAGAAGTCTGACTCAGAGCTATAAATCATAAGGATGTCTGCCTTTAATTTCAAAGTTGGCATATTTAGAGGACTTAGGACTAGGCATTACTTTGACTTTTTTAGACCTCGGCTAAGAATTTTGCTGGGCTAGAATGATTAAAATCAAAAATATCAACACGATATCTATTCGATTCTTCTTTTCTTTTTTTATGTTTTTATCAACACCTTGATTTCTTTGTTTCTGGGAGATAACATTCTAAATTTTATATAAGTTTTTATTGGCCTTTTTTGTAATTTTATTTGTGTTTGTTTCTTTGACATCTTAATTTTAAAACATTTTGAACTAAGTTTTCTGTAAGTCACAATATTTTTGAGCATTTGGTATACGCGTACCAAATTTTGGCCTTTCTGTAATTTGCTAGGGCTATTAGCTACATTCTGAAATTAGTTTGAACTATTAAAACAGAACACAAACTCGAACGATTTCGTGCCAAATTTTGTTATTTTTATATTTTGCTAGCCCGGGAGAAATTTTTGTATTGCGTATCAGCTTTGCCTTTTAAAAAATATTGTACCAAATTTTTGTAGCAATGTTGGGAGTGGATTTTTAGCAAGGTAGGGAACGGATTTTCATTGTTTTGTATCCCTATGTGCAAAAATCAAGCACTGAGTGTAAAAACCCCTTCATGCCCATCAGTTGGCTTCTTTTTGAAATCAGTTTAGAATGAACTAACCTAAGCCCAACTGCTTTTTGCTCTGGGTACTTGCTTTTCGAAAAATCCGAAAGTTGGACTTCAGTGCGATGAGGTATTTATAAAATCTGCAGTAAACTATAACCATATCAAAAAAAATTGTCACGAAGCGGAACCATAGTAAAGGATATGTTCCGCCGCGTTCTTTGAAATTCTAAGTTCACTCAACACTCAGGTACAGCGGGTACGTTTATATGTATGGTATATCATTGCGGAAAAACAGCTCATGGGGATTAACACCTCTTAATGATAAAGAGTTTAAAAAACCGTTGACACCCTTTCCAAGTCAATGTGAAATTTGCGAAAAGCGCAAACTGAACAAAGGTACTATAGGTAAAAGCTCTGTAAATTCCCTGCCTTTAATTGGACCAACTCCCACCCAAGTCGCTGTTGATTAACAAAAACCTTTGCCTAGTTTATGAAGAGCAACTCCACTGAGCCACTTAATTTGCACAGAAAACGTCAACATTAAGGAAATCTGTTATTTGCTCTGCATACACACGCACCTCTGCGAGTAACAGCTTTATCTGTAGCACAAACAGATTGTTTTCTGGAACCGCATAATTATCTCTGTCGTAGGTATACCTTCCGATGCCAAAGTCGTACGCCGCAGTTAAAATTACTCAGCGTCAGCAGACGCCAACCCCACCAGGCCGCAATTACTTGAAATTTCCATCGGATAATCACTTTCATAATGTCACCCGACATTATATACATCCCATTCGAGCTATACAGAGAGCTTCCCTTTTATTCTACTTCGATCCCCATCCAGAGATTCTAATTAAAAATTTACCAAACTCCCACCCCGCTCCAACATACTACAGGCCCCATGTGCTGTGGCGTGGGGCGGCATCATCGAGAAAGTTTTCCATCTCTGATAGCAACGCAGGCACAGTGCGCCTAGCTATCTAACCTACTTAATGTTCTCACTCTGATTATTTTTAAAATTCATCAGGAAAATTCAAACCACAAGGTGTATACGAGTGCTATAGTGTGCAACCCCCCCTGTTGGGAGGTGGGTCTGGGTCGTTGCTCCACTCCACATAAGTATCCTGAAGTGAAACCTAAATCGGTTAAACGCAACTGGGAGGCTCGTGCCTCTTTTGCCTACGAAGGACCTTGTTGTACTGCAGGTAAAGCACACCCATTTATAAACCCATACCCCACTCACCTATTAAACGCATCACCTCGTGCAGATTCAGGTACACGTTCAGATGCGTGCTGACGGCGCTGAATAGCGCCAATAGTATCCCAATGCTGATGCCCGAGCGTAGTGTCATTTTGCTGTACCTACTCGAAAAACAATTTATCACACGCGTGTTCAATTACAGTGAAAGAGGTACGAAATAAATTGCACTACCGTTAATTTAATTTAATTATAAGCAAATAATAAACAAAATACAGTAACAACTAGAGCGGCAGCAATGCAACGGATTTGGCGGACGTAATTTATTTTTATTTGAACTGACACCCGCACTGCAGAACAAACGATAAACAATTAACGCACTTAATTGCTTGTTAAATATTTTATTTGGCGAAATGATTTTTAATTTATTCGCTTAACTGCAGTAGAGTGTGATTTTGTGTAAACAGCATTTAGATTTTGAAATTATTCTCTGAGACTCGACGCGAATTTTGAACGAACACGAACACTCCAATTGGAAAAGTGGAACCTTGGGCAGTGATTACGATCACACTGTTAGTGTGCGAATATTTACGTTCGATTTGCCGAATTTTCATAGAGTGTCGCGGAGAATTTTCACGAATTTCCGTACTTCCGTATCCATCTGTGCTGTGTGACGTTTTTCCTGGAACTGTCAAACCGTAAATAAACAAACCCCGCATTTCCGTCTGATTGGGATTTTCCTGCAATTGGCGGCTGCTGACATCTGGTGGGAATATGTGTGTATGATGGGCGGCGGCGCAATAGCATTGCCATGCAGTACGAAGAAATGCACGTATAACAGTTTTGGTGGTGTTAGCTGAGGCAAGTGACGGTTATTCTTGAATAGAATCCGTTGAGGTAAACATAATTAGGTATGAAGCAAGTCATTCAGCTGACTGTTCAGTTCAAGTTTGGCGGTTATTCCGACGGAGTAGGCAATGGACACATTCTGTATTACATAGTAGGAACTAGAAGTACACTCCATGCTAAAACTGGTAGGGAACGTCACTCTTCATACGTCAACTAAGTACACAGTCACCAATTTCGTGACTAGATTCGTCTGCTACATCCGAATAAATGTGGACTGAAAAAGCTGTTCAATCTATGCCAATCAAAACTGCTACACATAAAGTCAGCCAGCTGTCAGACTTACTTTATACATCTCCAATCACTACAATTGGACAATGATTAGACGTTTGCACACAATCACGTATTCACAAACGCATTAGTTAAGTAATGAAAAATCAATTAAACCTACCGCAAAAGCCGAATTGAGTTTCACCTTATTTTGTAGCAGCAAAACGTACATAAAATTTATGAAAAATGTGTACTTTTGTCAAACTATTCCTTTCTTTGTTACTTTTGTTGGCTTCGTGTAATATATATTTATTTGGTTTCAACTAATAGGCAAACCATTCATTCCTACATACATGTCAAAGATTTATACCAAGTGAGCCACACCTAGCCTAATCTATACCACACTGTCCAGTTTAAAATTGATGGCTCCCGGTAAGCTTTTAATAAAAGTGTTCCAGTCCCATATCATCTGTCAACTTCCAGGCTTGATAATTCCTTCAACTATTGCTTGTTTAGTTGAATGTAAAATTGAGCACAATTTAAAATGTAATTATCTTAAGGACTATTGAATGAGAGCGGTTTGCGAAAAAAGGAATATTCGTAGTTTCTGACATTTCATTCACACGAAATGTGAATAAGCGCAGTTCGAACTCAGGTGAATAGTCCTATATATGTAGTCGAATAAATTGATCTGGACTAGATGTACACTGAAATGAAAACTAAAGTGTGGTTAAGTTTTAGGGGCCGATGTGGATTTTGAATAAAAGACAAATTATTTAGGAAATTATTGTCATTTCTTTTTATTATGATAATATGGTGTATATAATATGATACACCTCCATCCGATGGTCCAAATTTTCGATGACGCTGAGGCAGAATTGAGGTTCTATGCCGTTAATGTGCCGAATTATCTCATCCTTTAGCTCTAGAATTGTTGCTGGCTTACGCCTTTTCTTTCAACTAACCCCAAAGAAAGAAGTCCAACGGTGTCAAATCACATGATCTTGGCCAATTGACATCGCCACCCGGCCATTGAATTTGCCGCGCAAAAAAGCCTTTGTTTTGTTAGCTGTGTGGCAAGTGGCACCGTCCTGTTGTATCTTTCCATGGTTCAAGTTGAGTTATGTGGTTTTCCATTGGGACAAAAAATCAATCTTTTTTTTGATCTAAATCACTTTTCGCGTTCCATTGGGCAAAAAAATCAATCTTTTTTTCGATTCGGAGCACTTTTTGCAGATCTCGATAATTTTTCAGATTTAACATACTGCCACAAATACCCACAGCTGTTTTACGTCATTGAAAGAAGTTTGCTTTGAAAACAAATGCGCAAAGTGTCGTGAAAAGCCAAATAAAGAAATACATAAAAAGCAATTGATATAATGTTGGAGGAATTATTATCTACATTATATTCCTCATCATCTGGAAACTACGAATCACCGAAACTATTCCATTTGTGTCTACAATAGGGGAAACATTTTTCAAGTCGATATCCATAGCTCATTTTTGCAAAAGCAAATGCAATTTGAACAGCTGATTTTGTTGTCAAATAAAGCACTAATCCATTCACAAAAGCAGATCAATCTGAAAAAGTTTTTTGGTGGTCCCAATGGAAAACGACATAATATTGAGAAATGTCAAATGAAATTCAGAAAAAAACTTGACGTTTAGTTGTGGTTCACATTCAACATTGGCCCTTAAAATTAAACCACCCTTTAGACTGGTTGGTAACGTCACTTTTTGTATGGCGTAGCCATTTAGTACTCAGTCACGAAGTTCTCGACTGTATTCGTCGTCCACAAGCTTCAACTGAAATAAAAAACTTTTCCTGTGACCGTTCAGAGCCAATCAAAATCTCACGCAAAGCTGTCAGACTTACTAAACTAGGTTCTTGAACATCCCCACTGTCAGTAAAATGGGCATATACTAATGCTTTCTCACTGGCGTTCTCTTTAACAATATTTTCGATTCATAGCCGACAAAAATGGATGTCAATCTGTCAAATCGTTCAAATAAATTTTTGTATCTGCAAATAAATAGGCGCAAAATTAAAAGAAACATTTTTAATTTTTTCTTTAATGAAAGGAATCGTGCGAAAACTGTTAAACGTAAATTTGTGCTTATTCTCCTAAGACTTTGGAAAACATTTAAGTTCCAGTCAATGCAGAAAAATATCAACCCACCAAAGACATTTGAAGATGAAAGCCGACAATATTCCTTTTCAAAATTATATCGTTGCAAAGCACTTCTCGCTCTAGATCAATATTATCTTTGAAGCAATAAAAAAGAGGAGGACTTGCCTCCTCCTTTGTCGACTGCACATAAATTCTTTCCATCTGCAATTCGGCTAATGACTCAGGAAACATAAAAGCCACGTATCGGGTCAGAGTGTCTTTGCGCACATACAAACTCGAAACCAATTCAATTCACGTGTTTGCATTGTGCACTAATTTTCGTTGCAGTTGCACTCAATCCTGGCATCAACATCAACATGGTTCACATCGATGTTGGATACATCGTACCACAATTTCTGCATCGACGACAGAATTGTGTGCACCAAATCCCGATGGGGCACGCGTTCAACGTGCTTTTGAGCTCAACCCAAAGATGGGTTGAGTGTCCTGGTTTACCCGTCACCACACGCTCATGTTCTCTCGTGCAACAACCTCGCGACAGTTTCTGTATTTTTTTTCCTGACGATGATGCTGATGAAGCTGATGAGTTCTGTTGTTGGAGAATCAGCCGAAGTGCGCTCCAGATCTGAAAGCTCAACAAACATAAAGGCCTGTTTGTGGCGCAAAAGGATAATCTCGTCGTCTTTGTAGTTGCTAAACTGATGCAGCTTCAGCATTCGTTTAAGTGGATGAGGCATAAATTATGCCACATTGCAGGACGACCACCGAAAGGAGAATCCAAAACAGAAATAGCAACTGCAGCGGTCCACACAGTACACAATATCCATGCCCAAATGCATCAACCCCTTACGAGTTGAAGTTGAAAGATTTAGGTCCTCTTGCATCGTGCAGTCTGCTACTGCTGCTGCTCAGCGGGGACCACGATGACAATGTTTGGCTGTATTCGGTACATTCGGTATGTACCGCGCCGTCGAGACACCCAGAATTGGAAATGAAATGAAAATATAGGGCACTTGGTGACAACTTTATTCTCAGTTGCCCGAATCCCGATCCATTATGGAGAGCGCTAGGGGTGTCGCATATAGTGATGGTGTTGTGGGAATATATGATCAGACGCTCCGCAGCAAGGATGCTGGGTGTTAGAAGGGATGCCATATTTATTGCCGTAAGCGGATTAGCACGATTGATCTCGGTGTGACTCATTATTGCTTTCGTATTCAATGGTTGCCTTTGATTAGTTGTTGCGCATATGGTCGCAGAGAAGAAGTACCTGCCAACGAAGTGACTCAATCAGCAGGAAGCTACGCTACTGCTGGTAGTTAATTGAGGATGAAGCCTGATTTATTGTCGAGTTGTGGTGATATGTGGAATATCAAAAGGGGATAATGACGCAGCGAGAATTTATGGTGGAAATTGTAACAATCTGTTGAGGAAGGACTCTGTGTGAAGTGGCAGCGCATTGATGTTTCACTGTTTGCAATAAATGACAGCAAGGCAGTGGAGCCGTTCTAGGGCGAGGTCTTGATTTTGGGTTAAAATAGGTCAAGGCGTAGTCGGTCGATTTTAGATGAAGATGTGTATAGTTCGCAACCAATGAGGATCTGAAATAATTCGAAAAAGTATTTTAAGTCTCACAAAAATATAAAACAACTTTTCAGTGACCTGTTGAAGAAAATTTATGTGGAAATGCTTTGGTTTGAAATTTGTGGCGCTAGATGGAAATGTAGAAAACATCAGCGTGAATTGTTAACCAAAGTACAGGGGAAGTGTGAACGCCTGAACGGAGTAGAACTGTATCGCATGGAATGCTTATGCTTAATGACTACCTTCAAAGTCTTTTTCAAAATAAAAATATAAGCTTTTGGAGTTTTTGTAGAGCTCTAGCTCATTTTCGTAAAAGCGTATTTTTATTATACTTCACTGAAAAAAATATCGTCGAGCCAATTTCAGCTTGTCATTCAGCATAAATAAGCCAAACAATAATTTGTTCACATTTGTTTATTTCCATATTCCCTAAACGTTGCGTGAGCTTTTGATTTACTTGTAGAACCAACTGCCAACTTGAATGTAAAAGTCCAAAGAGGGCGAAAGGTAGATAGAGAGAGTACTTACCTAAGTGGGTGGTCACCGCATCTCCAAGAGTCTGAATTGTGCCAGACTTTTAAGTCAGACCTCTTGTCCATAATATTTACATGTCTTGTCTTTGGCTGGGTAAATTGCGTTTTGACATTTTATTTCACTAGATGTTATCAACGAAGAAACAAGTTAAGTTGGCTCTCGCTTTAAAAAGATTAAGAGTCTTAGAAAAATTAGAAAAACAGATGTTAACCGAAAACAAGACAAACCAATCTGCCGTAGGTGAATCCGCGCGTTTTTATTCCCAAAAATTATTAAAAAACAGAGTTTTTGCTGCCAAACGCTGGTCTAGACTTCAAACGTCAAATTTCAGTCAGAAAATATGTCCGCAGCGAAGGTAGGAAAAAAAGTCAGACTGAAATGTCAAGATTTGAGTCATGTCCACAAACCTGCACAGAAAGGATTTATTACATTTATTTTGAGGTCACGATAAAAATGGATTCCGAGACAACAAACTTAACAATTGTTAAAAATAAAGTAATGGCAACTCTTCTTTTCTTTCATACTTTCACTCATATAAATATAACTTATATTCTAACTCAGTCCATTAACCTCGCCTTTGAACTGAAAGCTTTGAATGAATTATTATTGCCAAAAAGAATTCCTATATAATGGATGTTAACGATCTAATTTATGAGTTCTTTCTAAGCAACATGACTACGTTTAAATAAAGTGTTCTATTTCCTGAAGGTTTCGGTCTTTCTTTCTAAAAAGTATTTCCGTGGTTCTTCTAAGGATTTTTATTATAACAATATTAGCTAAAGTTGGGAAACCGAACGCACTCCAAATGTAAATGACCAGCCCTTTACTCACCAAATGTAGAATTGTATTTTCTGACAGATAGTGTCAAACATACCATTTCCAAATATTAAAAAATTATGACTTAACACCATTAAAATTTTTGTCGTTGCTTTGAATTGTATTCTGTCAATTTTTTTACATTTATCAGTAGGTTTTTTGCTATTGTATTATTTTCTTCTGTGGAATAAAAAACACATAACAAAAGAAAACGCCTGACTGCCATAGTTGTGACAATTAGGCACAATAGAGAAATGTCCACTTCTCCATCTCCCACATCTACTTGACCCTTTCTCCCAAATTTTTGTTCCTAAAACTGCATATCGTATCACCCGCTTACTCTATTGTCCCTTAATTAGAATTGCATTTTTATTGTCTTATCGCTGTCGCCATTGCTAGACTACTAAAAAAAATAATGCTTCCAAACTATAAAATTAATTTCCTTATCGAGTGAATGTCATATTTCCGAATAAAAAGAAACTGAAATATATTTGGTCGCACCACCCCCTCTAGATGCCAGAGTACCATCATTTCAAATCTAATCGACGAATAGATTCCCACACGCAACTCCACTGTGACACCCTCGCTGTTCCACTTGAAATTCTTCAAATAACTTTTGACATTAATAAACGTCACGTCCACTTCAAATCACATTAAGTGCGAGGGAAACAATCATCATCATGCAGCAGAACCATAATCGTCATCTTCATCACTACACAGTCGTCATCTTACTCTTTGGTCTGCTGTGTGCTATGTACTTGTACTGTACGTTGTACGCCTCTTGCACCACACCGCCTTGACGCATGCAACCTTGCGTTGGTTAACATCCAATTCAACTTGGAACGAAAGTCATTTTGCAGCTGCAAAGACGACACTTGTCATTGGAGTCCAAGGAGATTTTTTTTTTAAGAAACAACACCAAAGCTAAAACGGAAGTGTATCTTCTTCAAGTCGAAGAACCGTTTATCTGGTGAATTATTTAGAAGCTAATCAAGTGCCTGGCAAATACCAACATCCACTCTGGCTTATTCGATGTGCATTCATGAGAATTCTCAGATTTTTCACTTCACAGATCGCAAAAGTCGTCATGTTGACTTTTGAGTTGCATTCATTCTGTCGCTGTTTTCGTTAAATTTTTGCTGCTCCGATTTTTAACTATCCTCGTACCTTATAGAAGCTAGCGAGGACCCTTTCGACTATGACTGTATGTGTATATTTCTTGTGCAATCTTCAATGACATTTGTTGTCCCAGTTTATTTGGCCGGAGGGTTGCGAATGAAAAATCCTTATCTCGAGATGTTAATGCACTTGTAGCACGCCGCTTAACTAGTGGCCCCCTTCATGGAGCAGCAGTAAACTGGCATTCACTCTGTGACTGTGACTGGGAGGGTGGGGGTTTGGGAGATTGTAACAGTTGATATGAATGTAATTTGGTTTGCGTTTAGAGCCGGGTGTTGGGGTTGTTGGCACAACGATGTTTGGATGCGATGGAGGTTATGGGGGGAATTTGTTGGTTTACGACTTTACAAAAGTGAAACGGGTGTAGGTATACTGTTGGGCACTAGTTTTATGGACGACTCTGTTCTGTATGGAGGTCAGTCGGAGGAGGACTGTGCAAATTGGCTGTGGAGGCTCCTGGAAAATGTATGTCATTTGGCTAATTGGACGTTTGATAGGAGTTGTGGTGGAGTAATTTTGAAATATTGTGTAACAAAGTTGGACGATGCGGTTTCCGTTTGGTTTTACATGTACCCAACCTAATATTTCACTTAAATTGTTATAAAAATGGAACTGTGAGTCTTGTAGTTGGCCAAATTTTAATAATATTCCCATATGTGTAACCGTTAACTTTGGAAACTGTATTAAAGTCTTAGTACAGATTGTATTAGATCGCTTTATTTGGAGAGTTGTTGGGCGCTTTTTCGATGAGATTTTGGAAGAGTTTTAGTACGCATATTCGATGATTTTTACTCGTGGTTCTTTTAATAGTTCATGTTCTGCTTTAAACCGAAAAAGAAAAATTCCTTCTGACAGTTCGATGCAAATATGTTCCTATTATGTATCACGCGGGTAGTTTTTACACGTATTCAGAGGCAGAGGGCCTTACTAATAATCATTTTTAACCTTCACCTTCTATATTTTGTAGGTCACAATATGCCATTTGGTATGGAAAATTTGGAAAATGTGAATTCGAAGTAAATAGCTTGGACCCTGAAAATTTTTATTATAGCATCGCGGAGAAAGTTTAAGAGTTTCGTAAAGGGGAATCTATTTCCAAATTCGCAAGGTAACGGTTGCTTGCAATAAGTCTACTATAAAAAGGTACTGCTATAGTGCTTTTGGCTGTAGGTGGTTTCATTTTGTTGAGGCCTTTAACCACCGATCTATAAAACCTAATTTTTCTTATGTTTTTCTTGCACCAGGAAAGGACTAAAAATATTAAATTCATTTATTGGATATAATGCCATTATAATTCTTTTGATTGTCGCAATTGTTTTGGCGTTTAATATTTTGACATCCATAAATGAACACAAAATAAACCAAATTTTACGCTGTAGGCTTGTTTAGTTTGATAACTTTTCACGGATGGATGAAGTCAGAAGGGTTTCAGAAAGGTTTCGATGAAAACCCGAGGTTTCGATACCTCAAAAATGTATGGCGAAACCTCGGAGGTTTGGAAGAATTTAACGAAACCTCTCGGTTTTGTTTGGTCGGAACATGGTATTACATATAATATAAAAGAAGACACTTTTTTTTAAGTAAGCATAATAGTGGCTTAATTGTTTAGTGTGTTGGACTACTAAGCGAGGGTCCCAGGTTCGGATCCCGATAAAACCCAAATTCTGTCTTAAGGTTTTTTTCCACTGCGCCGTCCTCGCGAACGTCTGACAAACATCCGAGAGTAGGTATAACTATCATGAAAGAGCTTCTCAATTAGCCGTTTGGACTCGGCATAAAATTGTAGATCCCTTCCATTCGTCCCAAAAATGAAAAACTCACACAAAACGAATAGTTGTGAGAATCTAAACCCAGGGTCCTATTTATTTTATTTTATAATGGTCAAAAATTGTTAGTGTATAGTAGGTTTTTTTATAAAAAATTGTAGGATTTATAAAATAACTTACTTGGTCTTTAAAAATCAATACATCAAGATTACCATCTAACTCGAGCTGTGTAAAAATGTAGAAAGCACCTACTTGCATATTTCTTGCAGCAAGATGGTCTTTAGCAGAGACAATACTGAGACCACCAACTTCAGCAGATTTCCCCTTACTAGCCTACAAGCTATATTTGTATGGGGTGGCAAATGCTAAGTGCGCTTGTACTTTTACATAAAAATTCGTATTGACAAATGTCACGTAGGTACCTTTAAAAATTCCGGCTCTCCAGCACACGCGCACCTTGCATAATATGACACTTTCGCTTTGGGCAAAGTTGCTGACCGCGTTCATAGAATGTTAATTGGAAATTGTTCGTTACATGTGAATTATATTTCTTTTTAGGAATAAGTGTACATTTACTTTAAATATTCATGAAAAATTAACAACGTAGATTGGTTAAGCGGAAAAAAACCTTTTTGAGCAAATTTTCTTCATTAATTAAGAAAAATTTAAACACGAAATCGAAGTTAATGATGATATCCAAAAGCGGAAAATACACAATCATGTTTGTCCAAATATGTTTCTACTATATATAAGACATTATAATCTAAATAGTTTTACTAACCACACAAATCAAATTATTCGCCTTTAAACAATTTATAATAACTAACCAATGGCATTCAGTAATGTAAAAGTGTTGTATTCCCGAACTCTATCACATTTCTCCACGGTTGCCGCTGTTGGCAGCATTTATTTTTGTATTTTTTGTATGTTTTTCCATGTCACACGGATTCTGTATTGATATAACACAGATAGGAATACAAAATGGCGAATTTAAAAAAAAAAATTGTGGTGGCCACCGGCAAGAGGATTGCGCGTTGGGGGTATCAGTATGATTTGTCTCTGATTGCGAGTATGGTTTGACTCTGGTCTTTAGCAGAAAAAGAGGACATTTGCAGGTCATTTCAGTAAAATAAAAAAAGCAGAATGTATTGTTTTTCTTTAAAAAAAAATCAGAGAGGACTGTCATCTCAAAAAGAGGACGAAGATGATGTTATGTGTTGGCATAAAGAGGGTACCTATCTTTAGTCGTGTATTTTTCGAAAATCTAGGTACCAACGCTATCTCAATAAGGGCCGCTTGCAGCAAACTCATTTGACAACATTTTTATTTTTTAGGTATATCCACTTTTTATTCCTATTCCGTAAATAAGGTAAAAATTTTATACAGTAGTTCGCAACAACGTCAGTGTCAAATTAGATGAAGTGAAGGTAAAAAACTTGTTTTATACGGCTCTAGCATAATTATATTCAAAAAATATTGAAAAGTTTATAATAAATTGAAAAAAACAGGATAAAAACAGTCTAGAAATAAGAAATGATGTTTATCAAATGTATTTCGTAAAAGTTGAGAAGTTAAAATAATGGGAATTGTGCGCTTTTTACCAATATTCGAACAAAACAAAACACAATTACTTTTGACGTTTCAACCAAAAAGAAAGCCCATCTATGAAATTAAGGGCTTCGCGAAACACTTTTTTGCAAGACAACACATATTCATCCACCCATGGATAGACTATTTAGTATTTATCAATTTTCGAAAGAATAGTCGTGCCCTTAACAACATAGTAAAACAAAGTTGTTCTGTATATTTTCATTGACTGAAACGTAAATAACTACTCAAAGCGGAAGTCAAATTATTTTTAACTTTTTCGGCAGGTTACGTTCTATAATTTCAATAGTCACCTTTGTGCGTCGTCATAAAATCAGCACCCGTCATCCGTGACACTTAACCTCGTAAGACAAAATTTTGATTTAAGCCGGCAACGGATACACTTCCTCTCTTACGACAGATTTAATTGAGTCTCAATGGAGTTATACTCCACCCCACCGATGGTTAAAAAAATAGTTCGTCAATTTTTGTTTTTCTTTTTTTATTATCCTGTCTTTAGCCACGAAATAGGGCACCGCTCTGGAATTACCTATAAAATTTCCAATTAATTCCAAATAAACTATCGCGTCTCATCCGTCGCTCACGCATACACTACATTTTCAACGATCTTATCAAATTGATTGCTACCAACAATACCACGGTAAAAAGACGTTCCGACAAATTTTTAATTCAAGTGCCTTATAAAACCAGTTGTCAGTGATATAGGTATAAAGTAATAGAACTCCTCCAACCTCCCCCGCCACAATTTGGATTGATTTCCGACGACAGAGTGGGTAATCTTCTTAATTTGATACCTTTCAGCACATACAGATACACTTACGCTATACAAAGGGCTCAATTTTTACTGAGGTTAACAAGCCAGATCGGCACCGCACCCCAGGTCAACAATCGGTGGACAAAAAAAACTCCATCGGACCTTCATTTAAATTATGCATGAGGCTACGCTTCCGTTTCACAAATGAGGGTGGTGTCAGCCACAGTGTCTGATGACATGAGACAACACCTTACGTGCAGTGCGTGACCACTCGTAGTTACGGACGATTTGCTGCTGTGCATTCGGCACCAGTGTGGGGAAATTGGAATCGGAACTTGTGCTGCACTCGATACCTGTAATTATCGCACCTTTACCCGTAACCTGGTTACAGGCCTTTCATTACATCAATTGCTTTATTGTTCACCGGCGTTGGACTTAATTAACCTTTTCATTCAATTAATGAATTTAAGTGATTGCTTTCGCCTGAAGCCAGTGCAGATAATATAACCAAAGGCATATAGAGGATGTGTTTCTATGGTTGTATGTGTGTAACCGCATTGCAGTTTGTGATTTATCAGTGCACACAGGGACACAGGAGAAATCTTTCGAGGTTTTAATCAAATAAATCAGAAAATGTATTCGTTGTCCATAGTATTTTAAATTAAAAAAAAGAGAAAAAATGGCATTGCTTGTCAAATGGCCAAAAGCTCAATGCTGTTGAGCTTTTATTTTAAAATGTTTGTCACCAATTTGAGCGAAATTTGTATTTCTTGGCCATGAAGGCAATTCTACCTAGTTTTTGGTAACACTGCGAATATGTGAAAGCAAAAAAAAGAAATTCTAATAACGCTGCACGAAATTGACAGCAAGAGTAGGATGTCGTCATAAATGACAGCCATAACGAAATTTCAATAAATTACAAAATGTTCATTAGGTAATTATTATTATAGACCGCTCATGGCTAGTTTTTAAATGTCATACTTCTATTAGTTCCTTCAACCACAAAGCTGAGATAGATTTATGAACAACTTTTAAATGTCAGTGAAACTGTGGCGGACGGAATTCCACACGCAAGCGAATCACAACAAAAACAGAAACCTGAACGCGCTCATTTAGACTTAAACTGGAACGCAGTCCAGCACCAAATTAATTTTACACTAAAAGAAAGAGAAGACCTGAGTGACAGGCAAATCGGACTCCTCTAACGACAGAAAGTAAAAAGTTTTCCCGCGCGATTGCAGTCATCCATTCTGGTTTTTCTTGCGAAGGCGAGCAGTCACCCTCAGATCGATCTTCATTAAATTCAGGCGCTTTAAGCAAAGAAAATAAGTCATTTTTATTGTTAACGCTCTTCATCGAAAAATAAAGTCAATTTTTGTTTTTAACGTCCTTTACAAATGGTCGATTTATTTTTGGTGTTCCGAGAACAATCAGAAGTTGGGCAGCCACAGCAATCGGTTGGCGAAACATCCCCTGTTGCTGCAGGGACATTCCGGCCATCTTATCTTGCACACGACGTTGGCGACGCACCGTCGTCACGTGCTTTTGCATCCAAGCTACGCATAGTGGGCTCGTCACACGTTTCCCACAATTGGTGACCCCGACGTGATCTGGGTGCGTAACAGAGCCTTCCCTCAAGAGCAACCAGGAGTCGCAAGAGACTGTCACAGCCACAAGGCCAATTTTGCAGCATCGTCATCCTCCGACATCGCATTGCACCATCAAGCCACGCCACCGAACATCAAAGGCGTAATTAACCGGATTTTTGGTGCAGCATTTCCCCCGTACCGTGCAAACGTGCAGCAAATTGCAAAAAAAACGGCGTTTGTAGGAAGAACGGAGATTTACCGTTCAGCAGAAGTCAAGAAGTACCGCTTAGTCCTCTGGGTACATCACCGTAACGGCAACAGTTCAGCAATCAACAGTATCTCAGGCAATTCTAGCGCTTCTCGCTTGCGTTTGTAATAAAATAAAAATTGTTTTCTCGGGTTTTTGTGATTGAGTTATTGTAATTTTGTGTTGTGTCGTAAATATTTTCTTTTGTTTTAGTTACTTACATTGTCTAAAGCATTATATCTAATTTTTCTTCAATTTCATTCCATTGACAGGGAAACTGCTGCCCACGCAAGAATATCAG
Organism: Cheilosia impressa; assembly: GCA_948293265.1. Lineage (NCBI taxonomy): Eukaryota > Metazoa > Arthropoda > Insecta > Diptera > Syrphidae > Cheilosia > Cheilosia impressa. The sequence continues at coordinate 28,984,111 of OX411884.1, read as the reverse complement.
AATGCCTGACTCACCAGAGCGTACATCAAATCCAGTTCCAAATGCTGTGGAGAACCGAAGCTCATCAAGCCCTGCCACTCTAATAGGAAGCAACACGGAATCATCAAATTCACAAGTAAGCGCCATATCCGTTAAAAATTTGCCTTTTTGGCCGGACAATCCGGACGTGTGGTTCAAGGTTTTAGAAGGGCAATTCGCGGTAGCCCAAATTAGAGCGGATAGTACTAAATATTTTACGGCTCTCGGTCTCCTTGACACGCGTACGGTTAACTTGTGTAGGGATATAATTTTAAATCCGCCCGGAAGCGGTTTATATGAGCACCTCAAGTCGGTAGTTTTGTCGCGCCTCGTTGATTCTGAAGAGGTTCGGTTGCAGAAGCTTTTACACGACACATCATTGGGGGATAAAAAACCCAGCGAGCTCTTAAGAGAAATGCGTGCACTAGCCGGTAATCAATTTCAAGACTCGATTTTAAAAAGTTTATGGTTGCAACGTTTGCCTCAAACAGCTCAAGCCATTATAACGTGTTCGACAGGCAATTTAGACACCCTCGCGCAAACAGCTGATAGAATCATAAGTTTAGTGCCGAATTCCAATGAGGTTTTTACAATCACCAATAGCATTCGGGAACCCAGCCAATCTGCCGAAACCTCGAGAAACACTACCTCACCTCTCGAGGAACTGCAACTAGAGGTCGCAGCCCTGCGACGGCAATTAAGGCAACGTCCTAGGCGAGATGGGAATACGTCTCCACGCCGCACTTTCAGTCCTCATGAGCGATCGAGCCAACAATTTTGTTGGTATCATCGGCGCTTTGGCGAGCGAGCTCGTAAATGCGATTCACCGTGCAGTTTCAGAAGTCAAAGTCGAAACTTGTCGGAAAACTAAAGGCCCGATCGTTGGCGACTTGCGATTCGGGCTCGCTTTCTGCAAACTGCCGCCTATTTATTCAAGATCTAACAAACAAACTCAACTTCTTGATCGATTCAGGAGCAGACGTCTCAGTTTTACCCGCGACTGCGGTTTTGAAAAAACGAGGTCCCAAATCAGATCAACTGTTTGCCGCCAATGGGTCCTCAGTTTCAACCTTCGGTCGTATACGACTTATCTTAGATTTAGGCCTACGTCGAAGGTTTTCTTGGGTTTTTGTGTATGCGAACGTAGACAAACCTATCTTGGGCGCAGATTTCCTTCGAAACTTTGGACTTCTGGTCGACTTGAAAAACAGTCGCCTTGTAGATCCACACTCCAACTCTCTTTCAATAGGCAAATTAAAGCAAGACTTAACACATAAGCTTTCTGTTTTAGCCCAAGGCTCAGTTGATGAAAACGTTCATCGACTGATCAAGAATTATAACATCGTTTCTAAGGAAAATATTTTTGTCCGTCCCATTCAACATGACGTTGAACACGTCATCCTCACTGGGTCTACACGACCTATCAATAACAAGCCACGTCGTCTTCCGCCAGACAAATTGAAGGCTGCCAAAAAAGAATTTGATTTTTTGTTACAACAGGGCATTTGCCGACCTAGCAGCAGTCCTTGGGCCACACCTTTACATCTAGTTCTAAAGCAAAATGGTGACTGGAGACCCTGCGGTGACTATCGATTGCTCAACGCGGCTACGCAACCCGACAGTTATCCAATTTCGCACATTCAAGATTTCGGACATCAGCTGCATGGCCAGACTGTCTTTTCCACAATCGATCTTGTGCGCGCATACCATCAGATTCCCATTGCAAAATCTGACATTCCCAAAACAGCCATAACAACTCCCTTCGGGCTTTTTGAGTTCACCAGGATGACGTTTGGATTAAGAAACGCGTCCCAAACGTTTCAACGCTTTATGCACTCCATCCTTCGAGATCTTCCATTCTGCTTCGCATATATTGACGACATTCTAGTGGCATCGAAGAACGAAGCTGAGCATTTGCGTCACCTCAAGATTCTTTTTGAGCGTTTAGAAAAGTTCGGTCTAGTTTTAAACATCGAGAAATGCAATTTCGCTAAAAGCAACGTCACATTTTTGGGACATCTCATTTCGAAGGAAGGGGTCAAGCCATCTCCTAGCAGAGTAGAAGCCATCGCCAAGGCCAAGCCTCCCCAAAATGTTTCTGAACTAAGGCGGTTCTTGGGAATGCTTAATTTTTATAGGCGTTTCATTCCGAATGCAGCTGGTATGCAATTTCCCTTGACTGAGCTCCTCAAAGGCAAAAAGAGAAAGAATGATAAAACCGCCATTGAATGGTCTTCGGAAATGGCAACCGCGTTTCAACGTTGCAAGGATACACTCTGTCAGTCGGTTTTGCTGGCATTTCCAATTCCTGATGCCAAACTTTCGCTATGCGTCGATGCGTCAGATTTTGCGATCGGAGGGGTTTTGCAACAATGGAACAAAGGCGGTTGGGAACCACTCGCGTTCTACTCAGCCAAACTTAACCATGCTCAGTGCAACTACAGCACATATGATAGGGAGCTGCTGTCAATTTACCTCGCCATTAAGCACTTCCGCCATTTTCTGGAGGCACAATCGTTTACCATTTTTACGGACCATAAGCCTTTAACTTTTGCTTTTCGGCAAAAGCCGTCCAAAGCGTCGCCTCGTCAACTTCGCTACCTCGACTTCATTGGACAATTTTCGACAGGCATTCGGCACATTCCTGGTACAGAAAACATAGTCGCAGATACACTTTCGCGACTCAATGAAATCACAATGCCAACACAAATCGACTTTCAAAGCTTAGCCAGAGCCCAAACCAATGATCAGGAACTGCAAGACCTGCGGTCTTCCGAAACAGCTTTACGTTTCGAATCACGCAACATTCCTGGTACTACGGATTCAATCTTATGCGACACGTCAAGCAATGTGGCACGCCCTTATGTGCCCAAGCCATTTCGTAAGTCCGTTTTCGAAGCCATTCATGGTTTGGCCCACCAGGGGATTCGAGCCTCCGTTAAAGCAGTTACCAAACAATTCATCTGGCCAGGAGTCAATAAAGATTGTCGTATTTGGGCTAGGTCTTGCATAGCCTGTCAAAAGGCAAAGATTTCGAAACATGTCCGAAGTCCCATCGGAAGTTTCCCTTCAGTATCCAAACGATTTGATGAAATCCATATCGACCTTGTAGGACCCCTTTCACCTTCAGAGGGTTTCCGATATCTACTCACGGTTATCGACAGGTTCACAAGATGGCCCGAAGCGATCCCAATTTCCGACATAACAGCGGAAACAGTGGCGAACGCCTTGTTCACAAATTGGTTCTCTCGTTATGGAATACCTTCAATCATCGTTACCGACCAAGGTTCACAATTCGAATCAGGTTTATGCAATGAACTTTGCAAACGCCTTGGAATTGAACATCACCGCACCACTGCTTACAATCCTAAAGCAAACGGGTTTCTCGAACGCTGGCATCGCACCCTCAAAGCATCGCTAAAATGTCACAATGACATTCAGTGGTCCAGGAAACTGCCGCACGTTTTAATGGGACTCAGAGCAACCTATCGAGAAGACTTCCAAGCTAGTGCAGCTGAATTAGTTTTCGGACAAAACATTCGCCTGCCGTCGGATTTCTTAACAGCAAACGACAAAACCGTTCCCCAATCCGAGTTCGTTAAAGATTTATATCGGCACTTTGACACGGTTCGTCCATCAGCACCCACGCGTCATTGCAAGCATAAACCATTCGTGTTTAAAGAACTCGAGAAATGCCCTCGCGTTTTCGTTAGAGTCGACTCAGTTCGCAAACCTCTGCAACAACCGTATGAAGGGCCATTCATCGTACTCAATCGCGGCGAAAAAACGTTTAAAATCTGCATGAACGGCAAAGAATCAATTGTCGGAATTGACCGCTTAAAACCATGCTTTACGGAGACCGACAATGATTATTCAGTCGAACAAAATAAATCGAAACCTATAATAAGCAAAAAGGTTTCGTTTGCTAAGAACCACACGTCTGTAGAGCCCGATCAAAAAACGCGAACAGGGCGCAGCGTAATACGCCCAGGTCGGTATCGTTGAATACAGCTTCCTACATTCAACTGGCGGGGGAGTGATGTGGCGGACGGAATTCCACACGCAAGCGAATCACAACAAAAACAGAAACCTGAACGCGCTCATTTAGACTTAAACTGGAACGCAGTCCAGCACCAAATTAATTTTACACTAAAAGAAAGAGAAGACCTGAGTGACAGGCAAATCGGACTCCTCTAACGACAGAAAGTAAAAAGTTTTCCCGCGCGATTGCAGTCATCCATTCTGGTTTTTCTTGCGAAGGCGAGCAGTCACCCTCAGATCGATCTTCATTAAATTCAGGCTCTTTAAGCAAAGAAAATAAGTCATTTTTATTGTTAACGCTCTTCATCGAAAAATAAAGTCAATTTTTGTTTTTAACGTCCTTTACAAATGGTCGATTTATTTTTGGTGTTCCGAGAACAATCAGAAGTTGGGCAGCCACAGCAATCGGTTGGCGAAACATCCCCTGTTGCTGCAGGGACATTCCGGCCATCTTATCTTGCACACGACGTTGGCGACGCACCGTCGTCACGTGCTTTTGCATCCAAGCTACGCATAGTGGGCTCGTCACACGTTTCCCACAAAACAAACAACAAGTTCATGGGTACTTAACAGCTTCTGCATGCACCCTTTATTAGGCAAAATTATTATGTAACTGCACAACAAAAAAAAACATTAATGGAATACAATAACTATAAATATAAAGCCAGTTAAAATTGACCTTTGAAATATTTGACAGAAATCAGCTAGGAACAAGCTAGCTTAAGAAAATTTCTTAAATTTCTTAAACTTCTTGTGCCTATTTTTGTGGCTCACTTTTGTTCAACTTTCCATACGAGAATAGAGTTGGACCAATTTTGCAAAATGTGTTCGATTATTTCGTCGTTCTGTATGGAATATCTCTTGACATATGGCATCAAAAGGCCTCTTCCTTCTTCCCCGCTGAGGAATCTCCTCCAGGAATTTTTTATTCCGCGTCGCTTTTTCGATTGTTTGTAGTTCAACAGTACAAACACTTCCATATACTCGGATTCATGAAGAATAAGTTCGATTAATTCTGAATCAACTAATTTTGTTCGTAAATTAGCTAATTATTTGAGTTTATCCGATATCTTAACAACTTTTTGGAATTTTTTAATTATGTAGGTATCTGTCATTTTCATAGATTACTAAAAAAGCGTTCCCTAACTTTTTCGTAAGTGTCTCCCTCTGTGAGAGAACTCATCCCCACCATTGCCATTTTGACAGTCTTTTCCATTCTTACTACAAAAGTAAAGGAACAGACCTAAAATTTATTTCAAAATAAGGATAACGATGGTGGTTTGTAAGGATGATCATGTTGAGAACTATCACACTGAATGAACTTACTCCGAGAGCAAGAACTGTCCAGTTGTCATAATTTCACCACCTGGCGCATGTCGGCTCTAATTAGATTACTTTTTTGCTTTTGACAGATAGCACTTATACCTACCCTCAGGTGAACATTTAAAACTCTGTAAAGTTTTGAGTCGACTAGATTCGTTCGGCCTAGATTTTCCTTAAACTAAATTTCTAGAATAGATATCCCCTTAACTTTTTAACTAAATTGGTGTGTAATGTCACTTTTACTAATATCGTTTTCCATTGGTTTTACTCGGGGATCCACTCATTCTGTAATTCAATGGAACAAGAAAACTGCTTCTGATTAAATCCGCAAAAGTATTGGTGAAATGCCAAAAAAAATCTACGGCTGCTGTCAGCTGATTTGTAAAATACAGAAATTACACTCGTATGAGTGCTTCTGGTGTGGATTCTGATTTTAAATCAAGCAGCGAAATTTCCTTCTCAGAATCACCAGAAGAGTGATTTTTTTGTTATTGGGCACATTCAAGAATCTAGTTATTTTAAGTCGACTATATTGGTCTGAATGAGAAGCAACCTTAACGCAAAAACTAGATTGGTCGGGCTGCCCATATGACCGATTTCCCCAATCAAAACCGAGATAGATCTAATCAGAGAGCTGTCAGACTTAATAAACTAGATACATGAACGTCCCAATTTTTTTCGTTTTCGGACTCTCTCTCTTCTTTTTACCCAATGGAAAATGACAGGTGGGTCAGCAATATCTGCAATGAAATGCCAACTTCGTGCTCGGTCGAGGAATTCGTGACTGATAGCACATTTGGGAGACTAAAGCAAACATTATGACTTAAATTGTACTAAATTTGTTAACAGATATCAAAATAACCTGAAATTCACTGTAATCATAGAATATCGTTTTTCGCCCTTATTTGAAATACCTAGGTATCCCTTCGACTATTTCTCGCGAATAGCTTATTAGAAAACAAATGTAGGGTGGATGCAATTACACAGAATTGAAAGGGCGACGACTGCAAAGCTTCGAATGGCTACAAGGCATAGTCAAATGCAATAAAACTAAATGAATATTAGCTTGGCGCACGACTGACTGCTGACGTACGTACCTAGATTGTGGATTGACTGAGCCACGTCATCACACCTTGCTTCTTTTTATTGTATTCTAAAACGAACACCTCTGCAGTCCCCCTTCATCAGATATTTCAATTTACTGAATCCTTTCGAATGGCTTTTCTCCATTGTTCGGCTAATTGCTGAATTTAAATAAATTTATTCCAAAATTTCTGACAGAGATTATGAACTCACAAAGGGCCATTACAGTCCGCCAACTATATGTCCTTATCAAAGCGCCAACACTCTCCCCGACAAAATAAACACACGCACACTATCTTTACCTACATGAGTGCACTTACATAAATTTACTGCCCAAACACCGTTAGATAGCAAAACATTGAGACATAAATTACACCCCCTGCTCCCCCTTACTGACGACTGCTATATTCAAAATATTATTTATAAGTTGCCACCCTTTTTTGTCATTCAAAAATCCAAGTCAACTCACTTTGGAGTTGGGGTCTGCCCCACCTCTTTCCAAGGAAACCCTCATAAGACCTCATAACATATTCATACCCACTTCATAGTTTGAGATATAAAATACATAACCACCCCCACATGCACGCAGGATCGGAATTAGCTCCTTGAGTTCCAACTACCTCCGACACTAAGTTGGTTCTGGGTAGTTCAATTCAATAGTAATATTTTTTTTGTTTTTTGTAGATTTATTGTCAACGAGAGGTAATTATTGTGCGACAGTAAACAGTGTCGGCCGGGCCTCGTGTTGCCGGTTCATTAAAGCATAAATTCCGGGTACAGAAAAAGGTTACAATATACCCAAACGAGAGAGCGTTTCAAACGACTGGCTACCGTTCGTTCACATTGAAATGCATCCCAAAGGTGGTTAAACGGGAGAAGCAGACGCCTGCTTCTGTTTCCTAATGCAAAGCGAACAGCACACTCATACACCCATTATTAAGCCATAAAACTGTCAGAAGAGCACACAATGAATGGCCAGAGTGCAACAAAGGGGTGCACCACCCCCCATAAATTACACCGAACCGAAAAAATGTATAAAACAGTTCAACATGCAAATCCAACAGGACACAACACTGGATATACAGTCGGCTTGTATAAGTAAAAGAGTATGCGAGCACGATGTGATGTTCCTGGAAAATTTGGCCATTTCATTGCCTCAATGGGGGATATCGTAATTCCTCATTTGCAGGCTTTCCTTTTCTCTTGGGCGGGTGATGGTGTGGAGGGTTGTTTCAGACATCTGTTCAATTGAATTTTGCTCTTTGCTGTAGGATCTGTTGTACGTCATTTTCCGTGGATGATTTCTCAGAACGGTTGTTGTTTTTAATATCCTTTAGTGGTAGGTACGGTGTCGTTTTTCTATGTTGTCTAATTCAATGAAATTGTAATTTTTAACGCGCGTTGACGGATATAATGCTCGTAAAGGCTGAAGAGGTGGAGAAGCACTGTGTGGACTTAAAATTACGCTACGGTGGTTCAGGGAAACAGAAGGACATTTTTATTCGTTCAAATTCTGTGGGTAATTTTTCACTCATGTTAATGAAGGCTATAATATGAGAAGTTGATTAAATAGCGATCGAGTTCAGTTTTTATTTGGGTCGTGTATGGTTATGGTTGATTGTTGTCATTGAAATTGGCTGCTATACTGTTTACGATTGCTTAAGTGTTTTACTCGTAGTCCATTAAACGGTCGTTAAATGTTCGTAACAAATTGATCGCATTTATGTGACTTCAGCTGAATAGTTTTTTCATGGAGCGTTACAAAAGGCTTTCTAGGAAGCGGATATTTATTGCCACTGTCAGCCACGTACCTCTAATGAGTACATTGGAGGCTGTGTCTGTAGACTCAAATGTGCTGGCTTGTGATGTAAGGCCGTCTCTAGCTAGGGAAACTGTACCTACCTACTGCAAAGTACATCCAATGTCAATACCATACCAATGGCCAGTAATGGATTAGCTACGAAGTGGCTATAGTAGCCCCTCGCATCAACACTTTAGGATCGTAAAAAAGTTTTACTTTAAGCCAAAAAAGACTTAATCACCTAACTTTAATGAATATTGAATCAGCTTTACTTAGGGAAGTCGAAGAGCAGTATTATTTATAAATTTGCACAAATGAAATCCAAAACTATTTGGAAGTAAAAGTTAGATTTGCTCTATGTTACAGAAGCATGGCAATTGTCGTTAGTGGAAAGCTTTGTGCTACCATTGCTAGTAGAATGAGAAATGCTCTACTGCATGTTCTGGAATGGTGCAACACGGAAGGTTTATCCATCAATCCGAACAAAACTATGCTAGTTCCTTTCACCAGAAGGAGACTAGTCATGTTAGAACCCATTATCCTGAATGGAACTTCATTAAACTACTCCAACGAAGTAAAATATCTCGGAATCATCCTTGATAAAAAACTAAATTGGAACTTACACATCAAGTCCGCCACAGAGCGTGCCTCTAGAGCCATGTGGGCCTGTAGGTGCCTGTGCGGCAGAACTTGGGGTCTTAATCCCAGAATGATATATTGGCTATACTATATACTATGATGGTAAGACCCATTATCTCGTACGCGGCAATCGTCTGGTGGCCGAAAGTACTTGAACGAACTACGGCAAACAAGCTTCAGAAGCTTCAAAGAATAGCCTGTATCGGCATCACAGGTGCTATGCGCACTTGTCCAACAACAGCACTTGAGGCCATTGTTGGGCTCTCACCACTGCAGTTCTTCATTATGAAGAGTGCTGCTAGATGTGCCATTAAGTTGCAGATAGAAAATAGGTTTAATTCAGTTGATCATGTGGGTCATCTGCAGATACTTAACATTATACCAAACTTGGACATGTTCCGCTCCGTCCCGGACATTATGGTTAGGGAGTACAGTTTCGGTAAACTATATGAGGTAGAACTGCTTGAACGCGATAGTTGGGCCAATGGAGTTCCGACAGTGGACCCAAAAAGCCTAGTCTGGTACACCGATGGATCGAAAATGGATTCCGGAGTTGGAGCTGGTGTCTTTGGACCCAACACCAAAGTTTCGATACCCATGGGGATGTGCCCCACGGTTTTTCAAGCGGAAATCCATGCGATCGAAACTTGCGCTGATCTAATCTTCAATAAAGGTATGAAGGGCGCAACCATTCAAATTTGTTCAGACAGTCAGGCAGCCTTACAAGCATTGGCATCCAATACAATGGACTCTAAAACAGTTAAGTGCTGTCACAATGCTCTGCAAACCCTCGCCAAACACAACAAGGTTAGGCTTGGTTGGGTACCAGGCCATCAAGGTATTGCAGGCAATGAACATGCAGACAAACTAGCTAGGGCTGGTTCAGAATCCCTTCTCTGTGGACCAGAACCCTACTGCTCAGTCAATTGGACTACTGCACTAAGGCAAATTAACGTTTGGGAAAAACAACTTCGTCTTGATCATTGGGAACATGTCCCTGGTCTAAGACAATCCAAACAATTAATTAAGCCTTACTCCTATAAGGAAATCCTTAGGCTCAGTAAGGATAACATAAGAAAGCTAACGGGCTTCCTCACAGGCCATTGTGGCCTTAGATATCACCTCAAAAAAATGAACCTCTGTCCGGATACAGAATGCAGATTCTGTCTGGATTATGTTGAGTCCTCCAGAACACATTTTATGTGACTGTCCGGCTTTTCATTGGTTAAGAAAACGTGTCTTTAATAGAGAGACTCGTACGCCAGCAGATATAGCGCTCTCTGCTACTAAAGACTTATTGGCCTTCGTTAGAGCGGTCGCAAGTCTCTTAGACTAACTTTTCCCATTGATTCAACAGATCTTACAGATCGCAGTGTCAGCCAGCTGGGCATGGGTATTCTTTAAAAAAAAAAAACAAATGGGTGGTGGCCCCTGGCCCGTACTTACTTTATTTCGGTTGATCGGATCGGATGTTTATTTCATAATAAAGAGGAAGGTATGCCGTTAATAATGAAAGACAACATTAGCCAAATGGCCACCACGAGCACGCATACAGGAAAATGATATGGCTTTTCATGAAATTTTCCATAACCAAATCGCAAAGTGCCTGCCCTATGTCCTCGATAGCCCCACGAATTTTATCTTTGAGGTCTTGAATCGACGCTGGGCTGTTGGCGTAGACCTTATCTTTCACGTGGCCCCAAAGGAAGAAGTCGCAAGGTGTTAAGTCACAAGATTTCGGTGGCCAATTGTGATCACCCCTTCGAGAGATAACACGGCCCGGAAAATTTTCCCGTAAAAGATGAATGGTTTCGTTGCTTGTGTGGTATGTAGCGCCGTCGTATTGTTGAAAGTAAACGATGTCCAGATCAATACCATTCAACTCCGACGATAAAAAAACGTAATCCATTCACCGTAACTGTTGATCCAACCTCATTTTCGAAAAAGTAAGGTCCAATGACCCCGCCGGACCATAAACCACACCAAACAAATTTCAAATAATAGCGGGTCATTCACAATAACACCTCTCATTGGAAAACCCTATATAATCAAAAACAAGAATTATGCGAAATAAAATCTTAGCGTTACCGAACGGAACCTTCCGAGCTTTTTTTAGACGAAAAATCGTTGATGATTTCGTTGAAATCAAGTTCCTATAGTAAATCACTTTCAAAGCTCAGGAGCGAAAGCTTTGATAGATAGTTTTGTCACATCGTAGTTCGAAGCCTATTTTTTATAAGTTTCATTTTTAAAAATGAGCCCCCCCGGTACAATTCGGTACCATTAAAACCAAAAACATTCTCAGTGCTCTTTCATGGTTTGGAAATGTAGTTCTGAAATTTTGATCTTCGATAATTAGGTAGAAGAAAAGCCTTTTTCCATAGTCCTTTTTGTATAAATCGATCAAAGATACGAATTGAACCAACATTACCAAGACTAGATTCCAAATCATCCTTGTACATTTTCACCAATGCTGGAGCGTGCAAATTTTCAGCATTCATCTTCTCGATGTGATTACGAAATCCAAATCTCGAACGTACAGCTTAATATGCACGCAATTTTCCTGCTAGAGAAACACATAGCTGGTCAATCACTGGGATAGAGCCTGAATACTTTGAATCTCTCTTTTGGGGACAGTTAAACGTCTTCTGCTTTTAACCTCAATGGGAGGTTTTCCTTAACTGGGTTGTTCATCTGGTGTTGGTACTCTATAACCACATTGATAGGGGCTAATCGAGTCAATTGCAAAATGGTTTCGGACGACTGAACTGAATGACAGACAGGATCGTTAATGCATCAATGTTGAAAAACTAATATAGATGGCGAGGTTTAGAAGATCACCTTCGTGCGAATCAAGAAAAAATGATGCTGATGTTTCATTTGGTTGTCAAACTTTAACGCCATCAGCAGTGATTGTTAATTGAGTGCCTGGCGAACTGTTCTATTCATCCGAGCTCAATGTTTCTAAAAACCACTATGACAGTCTTTAATTAAACAAAAAACCACCTCAGCAGCGAACAAATAGAATAATTACAATTTACCTCATAAAACGGGACAGCTTCCACATCCCAGATGTCCCAATCTCTGGCGTAAAAAAGAAACAATTCTCTTTGAAAATATCATAAAATGATTCATCGTAAAAAGTGTTCACCCCCCGATTATCACCAACTTTGCCACTTCCTCGTTCCTGAACAAATATACAGTCGCCCCTTGCTGCTTCGGGAATCATCTCACTTGTATCTGTATAATTTTCGATTTTAATTTAAAGAAGGGATGAAGATGAAGTGGCAAATGAATCCCATTCCCTGAGCGGGAATAACCTTCCCACCCTCACCCTCAACTTATGTTGATTTCCCAATGAAGAATGAGACGAAATTACTACACTGTGCCCCAGGAAAATGAAAATAAAAAATAAAGCAAAATTGTAATCAACCCCATAGTAGTATCCACCCACCCACACTGCCGAGCCAACCCATTCCTCTCCTAATGTATTCCATTGTTACTCGTATGGCACATCTAACAGACGAGCGAATGAACTAACACTTACGCTAGGCGTCAGTGCCGTTTTGGGAGTTCTAAATCAAACGCCAAAAAAGTTTCCCATTCCGCACCCCTGCGAACCGAGCCAGTTTCGAGAGTCCCCTTCTCAGCTCTGGAATGAAGACATCAACAAACATGAGAGCAAGGATTCATGTGCAGAGGGTCTGTGAAGAAGATAAAATCCCCCATCTATGCGCTGCTACCGTGCACTCCTTTGATTGATCTCCAGCTTTAGTGACAATGTGACATAATTTCCCTTACATTCTCCTTGGGCAAATGGGAGCACTTGAAGTGTTTACATTTTTATTTCATTTAAGAAAATCATGTCCTTTCTTTGCTGGATCTTGTCAATCGTTTAATAATTCGCATCCTATTTGCTACAATTTACTTGATGTTGATTGTTGTATGCAGGGTGGGTGGGTGTGTCCTGTTCGATTTGCTGCGGCGGTAATAAAAGGTACAAACACGTTTCACACGAAGGATGAGGGATACTGTCGACCATTATCTTGTCAGGGGACATTTGCACACCCCACTTTAGGATCAGTCTTTCCGGCTATTGAGTCGGACTTTTTGTTTTGAATTTGAGCGAAATGGTGAATTAAACAAGTTAACCGTCAGTTTATTCGATGTGACGTTGAAGAGGTTGTCTTTTTTTTGGAAATTTCAAAACCGAAGCGTATGTGAATCTAATGACAACCCTTTCCAGTTGAACAACAATGCGTCATGATTACCGAACAAAGGATTTGCATTGCATTTGACGTCGACATGGTAATGGCGTTAAAAGGGAACTCGTGTAATTGTGCCTGTCGTGTAGGATTTTTGAACATTGTCACTTTGTTTGGAATGGATAAATCGAGGGGCGGTTGGGATTCACAGAAGAGAGTGGCTTGGATACTGCACTGTCATCGTGCAGGTGAAGTTACTTGTGTCAAACCGTTAAAAAGGGCTGCAATATGGTAAAATAACATTTTCGATCCAAAATACAGAGGAATATTACCCTTCATAAGAGTTCTTTATATGGGATCGTTCCAGAGCGTTTTTTGAAAATTATGTTCAGATGACGGGAGGACAGTTAACAGAAGTAAAGTATCATTAGATACAAACTTGGAATATTAGTCGACTTACTTTGGCAGCCGTCGTCATTAACAAGTTTACTCAAACTTACCTCTCTTTGACAGATCAAGCTCTTGATCCAGCAACTTCCGGCGGCCATCAACGCAACAAATTCATGCGAATACAACTTGTGTCTTTATTTTGTTACATATTTCCGATATGAAATACAAATACTGGATGATTTCCTCAGGGAAAACTTACAATAACATCAATATAATCAATAGCATCTTAAGCATAAAACAAAAATCAACGGCAATGCAAAACAAAAAAGAAGGAAAACAAACAAAATCAGTCAATTGGAAAATAATTTTAAGGTTATGCAGCAGGTATATGAGACGTATTCCCATGCATGACAATGGCAGACACTACTCGTTCTCCAGTCGTTGTGACCCTCTCGAGGATCCTTTTGGCACGAACAATTAAGTACATTTAGACATAGATGTTCTTAATAACAAATGCAGAGGAAGTTAAAATTATATACAACAGGGGGTAGGTAACATAGCCATATGGGAATGTAAAGGAACTTAAATATCACAAGAGAACTCAAACAAAAGCTAGCGCTTTTCACATCTAGGTTCACGGATTTAAATCTAACGAAAATTATGTCCTCTTCAGTTGTTCCATTGACGTTACGGTTGTCTCAATCAACAGATTAAAGTCCAGCTCATTGAGACTTGCCTTCGCAGTGAGTAGATCCAAGAACGAGTCCAACGGCGAGAGTCGATCAGCAGTAAGTCCTGCAAAGAAAGGGAAATTTTAAATGATTTCAAAATTTTTTTCACGAGCTTAAACAGAAAACAAATGAGAACTAAAATCAATGTGGCATGGGGAACACTTGGACGGCTCGCAACTACCGGATGAGGGAAGACAAACGCAGCAAACTAAAAAACGGAAAATCTTACCAAAAGCGAAAATTAAACGCAAAAGTGCGGCTTTGCGAATTTAAATTTCAAAAAAGCGAAAAATGGAATTAAAATCAAAGCCGCTAATAAAATGCATGGCCATGCTACACTGGAGTTATCAGAAGAGGGCATGCATGGCTGTGAAATTTGACCTAAATCGACTGTAAATTGATGATGAGAGAAATGCTATGATAACCATGATTCTGCTCATACCAGTGACGTGTTTGGTGCTTCGTACATGCATGCTACCGCTACTCCCACGAGGCTGCACAAGGTTGCCAGATAGGATGTTGGCCGCATGCTCACGGCCGCGAATCATAAGACTTTCGGGATGATTCCAACTCTTGAGAAGACGTTGTGCCCGCGACCTGGGTAAGCAAGACAGTAGGGAGAGCTTCTTGCCAATTCCCCGGGGGGAGTCATCAATATCTGTTGGGAAAATATGTTTGTAACTGGTTTCAAAGGAGACATCTACCACCTACCGTTTAGAATTGTCTTCATCACATCGATTTGCAGCTCAAACACATGATTGGAGGCGTACTGGTAAAACATGTCGAACGAAAGCGCTCTGTAACCGAGATAGGTGAAGAAGGAGGAGAATCCTTGCGGCAGGGGGAATGCAATTGAATCGACTGCCAAACAGAAACGCTCGAGAATAAGGAACAGCGAATATTGTTGGTCGTTGTTCAGCTGATCACTGAAAGGAAATAAATTCAGTTTGAGATAAATGCTCTCGAGCAAGGGGAGTTGTATCAGAAGGCCATGACTAGCACAACACTGACAAACTTTAGATATTGGCTGGTGTGCTGCCATCTTCATGACTTACATGAGGGGAAATCCCCTAATAGGCTCAATGCGCGCATCAATTCCAGCGGCCCTGCACACGAGAGCGCAGAGAGCCCTCGATAGCTCCAACTGTGCAGCGACATACTGCGAGGCCACCGCATGGACATGTGCCGGTGTCTGCGATCGCTCAAAGAATGTTTCCTTCAGCCAACGGAATCCGGTGTTCTTATTCGTGGAATTCTTCACCAAATGAACACTCAGCTCACGCAAATTCTAAGCAAAAACAATCAAATTTTGTATCTTTATCAAAGCACCCCATCGTGGAGTGGCTGCTTACCACTGAAATCACATGCTCCTGCTTAGTTGCGGTGCACGTTTCCAGCTCGACAAACGGCAACGGTTCGCTTTGCATTCGCCTCGCTGCAGTTGCGAAGTCACCTGCACCAGGTCCGTTTAGTGGCCCACCCGGTGATAGTGGGGTAGTGCATCTGGACAATGCCTCTGGCTGATAGCACGCCAACGAGAACATTAGCTTCTCGCTGACTTGCTCCGCCGTGAAGCGATTCTTCTCCTTATTGTTCTCGTTCAGGTTTTCCCAAAGCTTTGACCAAATATCCACACCATACGGTGACAGGCGTTGCTGCGGCGACAGCAGCATCATGGTGGTGTTCCAAAGATTCTCGTGCGACAGTCCGACACTAAGATCGGCGACTTTGGCTTGCATCGGCTTAGTAATAACCGACGTGGTTAGCGGAAGCAGCCTAGTAAGTAGAAGAGCTTCGGTGGGTAGGCCACGTTTAGCTGATGAATAGCTTCCAGCAACGAGAGCTTCTTTTAGAAGCGCCACCGTGTCTAGACTAAGAGGTTGCTCCATAATAATACTGAGAAGCTCAGAGAGGACATCCATGTCATTGGAGTGAACCAGGAAGTAGTGGATCATGCTCAAGCGATTATCGACAGAGGAGTCATTGCGAAACGCCTCGATGAGGTGAGCCTTTGGGATACTCAACGAGAAGAGATCCAAAGTAGCGGAGTCATATGCCAACTTGTCCCACTTTTTACATGGAACGAGGTGGGTCAATGGCGTCTTGTTGTATGCCGGACAAACAATATGACAACATGGCTCATGTGACAGGCCAATGTCGAGGAGGTGGACGAACAAGTCCGGCTGGAACACCAGCATATGATGGCCACCTTGAAGAACAAATGTCGGTTTCAGTAGTTTGGCTTTCTCCCACGGGATCCCCGGCATAACGCAGTGCACGACACAACCGTGATGGAGTAGAGTGACTGAATACGCAAAGTGAACATCGGAATTGGCTGGACTGGAGTCATCGGCGGGAGGTTTTATGTTTTGGTAGAGATAGTAGTGGCAAACGAAGAGCATTCCTGATTCATCGGCGAGAATGATTAGGTTGAGAGACGTGTCGTGGATGCGCAGCGGAACTGTGTCATCTTCGTAGCAATTCGATGCATTGGTGCTCTGCGGGATCTTCGGTAGATTTAGGGGAATGTTGAGCTGGACATAGTAAGATAGATCAGAATTGGTTAAAAATGGTAATGGCTTGTGGATATGCAGATCTGGCCGTTAAATCACTTACCACAGTTTCTGTACGCAATTTGTCGTTGAACTGGAAAGCCGACAGTGTCGGAATCATTGCACTCTTGTCCTCGTCGACTTTGTCTATTGAACTGGAGCTCTTCGTTTTTGGCTTCATGTGAATGTAGTACAGCGCCTGATTGTCACAATCCCACTGAGCCCAAATAAAATTCTTCGCCAACATTTCAGCTGACATAAGACTAGGTTCCAATGACCAGGAATCTTCCTGCGAGAAATCTATAGACGTAGGCGTATCACCAAACTGATCCTTCTCAGCGTTTATAATAGATGTGTAGAGCATGACAGCTGAAAGGAACTAGCATTTTATGTCAATCTATTGGAACTGCAACCAAAACAACTTACATTCCTCATGTGTGAGGATGAGAAACTTGTCCACATATGCCTTATCGAACTTAGCTTCTTTTTTCCACAGAAACTGGGCCATTATTTGCTTCACAGAACTTTCCTTGGTAATCAACTCTGGCTCCTTGCTGGGTATTTCTTTTATCTCTACGATATATGGTGAATAGTGATATGTACTAACAGCATCCTCGACTCTTCCGTATTTCTGTTCATTTTTAAGCACATAAACCAGCAGCGAAATCGCACTATTAACCGAAGCTTGAATTACGTTCTCCTGCTTGGAAAATCGATAGAGTATACGAAAGGACTTTGATGTTACAATGTACTGTCCAATGCAAGTGTGTTTTCCTTGGTTTTCGTTTGTGAATATCCATGAAGTGAGAAGAGACCCGTCCTGTTCTTGGCCAAGAATTCGCCATTCATTTGCGGTTTCTGCAAAGTTAAAAATAAAATAAAAAATTCCAATTAGACAAGTGCTAAGACGGTGTATGGGAATGTTTGTACCTTTGATACCCTGGGCACTTAACAAGCCGCAGAATTTTGCTGCCAAGTTCTCCTGTTTTTGCATTGTTTGGTTGTTGGAAAACCTTTTTTTTCAAATACCTGTTTCTTTTTCAAGGTAGAATGCCACACACCACTCGAATGATAAGAAACCAAAACTATAAACCCAAATTCCCTTACAGATAAAATGTCAACATGTTTTGGTGTTGCCAATTTTATTGAATGTTCTTGTTTACGGATTGTACTAGATTCGATGCTTTAGGGTGGTGTGCAGTTTATTTCCTATTGGTTTCTAGTATTCACATAAATAATTTAATAAATAATTATTATGCATTAAAATTTCAAAAAATCGGGAACGTTTGGACTTCGGAGACCTAATATGTAAAACATCAAGTTTTTTGTCTGGACTATGCGTAGGCTTTGTCAACTTGAATTGTTTTTATATTTCACAGTTTATTTTAAGTAAGACACTTCGAAATGTCAACTGAGTATAAAGGCATATTCTTGACTAGATTTGTTTGCCTCCCCTTTCATAAATGTGAGCTGAAAAAAAAACGGAAAAACTATTCTCGTGACCAATCTGGGCTAATAAAAACTGAAATACATGAAGACAGTCAGCTGTCAGATTTCCTAAACTAGAAAAAGGTAGCCCAAAAAAGATTACGTTTCCTATGGACGCAAGTGAATTGTCAAATTTGTTAATTTGGGGTTTCTGATTAAAAAATCGACGGCGAATAAAAGAGAACACAAATACCTCATTTTCTAACCGCCAGTCACTGAGCCAATCGTTTCATGATTGTATAAGAATAGCCAAAAACCAGATTTAAAGGACAAAGGACCTTTTTTATAATCTTCAAATTTTAATATTTAAAGGTAAGAAATATGTTTCCGCTAACGAATTTCACGTTTACTCTAACGTGCCAGCAACGCAGTGAATTTTTTGTTTTCCTGTTTCGCATAAAAAAAATACAGTTTGCTTAACGCACCCTATAGCTCCTATAAAATGGATACGCAACTACGCATTTGCCTTTAGAAAGCCAGCTGTCAAAGTGATAATTTCAAATCAAAAAAGATTACTGGAAAAATATATATTTTCATTAAAAAAAGAAGTACATACATATAAGTTCTTGCAAGAGCTAATTTCTGTTAAATAAATAAATTAATTAGTGAGTATATAATGTTTTCATTGCCATTTTTTTTTGTCTATTTAAATGTTAAATAAATGGAATCAAATTTGAAGGCGTAAATCAAAAACTATCTAAGCATACCATACCTAGCACAAAAAAGCAAAAAAAGCTTTAAACTAAACCAAAAACTATTCTAAATATAAATAAATGAATAACAGTATATGGTACAGCTTGTAGTTAAAAACTGCTATTTATTAAGGTGAATATATCTTGCCGACTTCGACTATGCCACTGGCTTGCATACCTTCCTCTAGTGCCGACATGTCAAACGTTTAGGCTTTGGCTACTTTAAATAATTATTTCACCATATATCGCAATTAATTGCAGTTCACGG
This sequence comes from Cheilosia impressa, assembly GCA_948293265.1. NCBI lineage: Eukaryota > Metazoa > Arthropoda > Insecta > Diptera > Syrphidae > Cheilosia > Cheilosia impressa. The sequence goes on along the minus strand of OX411884.1, from coordinate 28,964,880 downwards.
CACACTTAAGTGATACCCAAAACAAACTATCAATGGATTGATCGAATCATAGGAAAATTCCTTCCTACGTTCCTATGCGTATGTTAATAACCTAAATGTTGTGTTATCACTGATAACACAACATTAACTTACCTAGCAATCTTACGACTACTCAATATAAATATCCACTCAATCATAAAAAGTTATTCATTGCGACACAGGTAACTGAAAGAAAGGCAACATGGCACTACGCTGGGGAATTGTATCGGCTGGCAAAATATGCCACGACTTCGTCACTGGTCTCGGAACTTTGCCCTATGACGAGCATACAGTGGTAGCAGTAGCAGCACGCGACAAAGTGCGCGCCGAAGAATTTGCCAAAACCCATGAAATACCAATTGCATTCGGTAGCTATAAGGAGTTGGCCGAATCAGCAGATGTTGGTAAGTTCCAAGAACAAATTTCTTCAACAACCACAATGTCAAAAGTTTGTTTAATTTCCAGACGTAGTCTATATCGGAGCACTGAACCCACAGCATTTCGATATTGGTATACTGATGCTCGAGCATGGTAAACATGTTTTAATAGAGAAGCCGCTTTGCATGAATGAGAAACAAGCAAGGAAGTTAATCACATACGCTGAGCGCAAGAAGCTTTTCCTTATGGAAGCAGTATGGTCGCGTTTCTTTCCATCTTACCAGTATGTTCGCAAACAGATCGCAAGTGGAGTCTTGGGTGAAATTGAAGCGGTTGATGTTTCGTTTGGGTTTAACTTGGCTGCAGCTGACCGCTTGAAGTGAGTACAAAACAAACATAGAGCAACGTAACTATTGTCAAGAGTCGCTTGGTTTCGCAACACCTTCATGCGCATGTACCCACTAAGAAATATATACTTGTTACATAACCAAGTTCAAGTACCAGTAATCAGTAATTCAGTATGTTGAAGTCTTTCCCTTTATTGATTTACTGTCTATGATCAAATCTTTTTAATGCATATTGGAAAAAATGTAGAATCCTGCTGGAAGACAAATTTAAATTTTCATCTAAATGTGCGCTTCGTCCGTGCTAACTAAATCAAAACGCAGGAGTACCAGACTTTTAGCGCCCACATTGAACTTTGCCACTGATACAACGAATTCAAATAAATTTTACCAGAATTCTCCAAATATTATGTGTACATTACATTGAGCAATTTAATAAATGTTATGAATTTTTGTAGCAAAAAAGAACTTGGAGGTGGAACAGTTCTGGACTTGGGCGTCTATGTCATTCAATTGGCACAGTGGGCCTTCCAAGAGCCACCAATTGCAATCAAGGCAACAGGAAAATTAAACTCAGACGGCGTCGATACCTTTGTTGATGCAGAGTTGCAGTATTCTGGAGGACGCGTTGCCAAAGTTCGAACAAACTCCGAAAAGCAGGAGGCAAACAAGGCTGTCATCAAAGGATCCAAGGGACAAATCACTGTAAGTGTACTTTGCATCCATTTTGTCTACATCGAATTTACATAGGTTTTCCTAACAGCTTAATCAATTCTGGTGCCCAACAACCGTTATCGACATCGATGGCAAGGAAAAGGAGTGGGTTCTGCCCAAGGGCAAACATAAGACTAATTTCCCTAATTCTGAAGGACTGCGATACGAGGCGGAGGAAGTTCGAAAATGCATTCTTGAGGGCAAACTCCAAAGCGAGCATGTTAGTCATAATGACAGTATACTGCTCGCGCACATAGAGGATACCATTAGGAAGCAGATTGGAGTTGTTTATCCAGAGGATGAATAGGCATTTTTATGAGATTTTTTTGAAAATACTATCTACTTTTTTAATATGTGTGAATTTATAACTGTACTTTGTGTATTTGCTATCAATAAATGAAATGAGTTTCTGCAAAATGTTTGCAAATATATGTTTTCGAGAATATATATACCAACTAGAACTACTGAACCTTTTAACAATACAATAATTCTTTGTCTAGTAATAACGTCGAAAAATGTATTTATTTAATTGGGACCCCGAAAGTCCACTTCCCCCAAAAGTCGATTAAAGTTGCTGAATCTGCAACTGTGTCCGGACTGGTAACGTCAACTGCACTTATATTCTTAGTTCAATACTAGACCGAGGACAACAAGGAATCCAATTTGTTTGATATCAAAGGAAGTCTCGATGTAACTATGGAAGCAATAACTTGAGAAATGATTTTAATAAGTTCAATCATGTAAAATAAAAGCACAGCAATTTCAGTTTATCTTTAAACATGTTTTCTTCCAAGCTTTTCTAAAATATATTGTGATACACTTTCGCACCTGGCTCTAGAGAACCTTACAGACCATCGCTAAGTACTTGGTATCCCGGAATTAGTCCTACTGTGCTTAACAAAATACTAAACCCGTTTTGAGCTCGGTTGCTAAGTAAACAGGTGCGATAGTGTAACTTTTTCCGTCTGTCTATTAAATCCCTGATAAGTTACCACTAAGTGTTAAGGTATCTTAAAAAAATGCGTAAGGGAGCTAAGGCCTAACTTCTCACAACCATTCGTTCTGTGTAAGTTCTTAATTTTTGGGACATATGGAAGGGATCTACAATTTTATGGCGGGTCCAAACGGCTAATTGAGAAGCTCTTTCATGACAGTTATACTCTCGGATGTTTTCCAGACGTTCGGGAGAAGTGTGTCAGGTTTGCGAATAGTGCATGTTAGTACAGCACTTGGGTTAATAGTATCAGTTTTTTTTTCCTTCTCTTTGGCAACTGTTCTAGTAAATTGTTATCCTTTTCATGCTTCTAATTACCCCTCCGCTACAAGCCCGATTTGAGGAGGGTTTCGACCAGCGTTGCCACTAAAGTCTTTAGCAAATGTAGTACGTTAGCTAATAAAATGTAGCATTTTCAAACAAAATGTAGTACCTGTTATTTTTTTTTTAATTGACATTTAAATTAAGTAACAAACAAATAAATAGTAATGACATAACAAAAAAATAATTTTAATTCACAAAAAAATAACAGTCCGAATATGAAACTAATTTTAAAAACCGATCCATATTTGTTATTTGCAGTTGTTGTGGGTGCAGCACAATAAACAAACAAATTTAAATTGGCTGTAATTCCTACGTAAATGACAGCATTCAGCTGAAGATTTGCACATACTTTGGAGTGATGCCAAGTTTTTAAATCGATTTATTTAGTTATAAAAGCACATGGGGGGAATTTGAAATGTTGTTCGTAAAGTAATATGGTTAGACGGATTTTAAGAAATGTAGTACTCTGGGGTAACGATGTAAATAGTATGTAGTACAGCGTTAAGAAATCCCCCAAATATGTAGCATAGTACTACATATGTAGTACAAGTGGCAACGCTGGTTTCGACTTAGAGAGAGTCGACTATATGGGAAAATTAAAAATTTTTGTCTAAGTTTTAATACATTTGTACGACTTATGGAAAATTCGACTTAAGAATGATCGACTTATGGAGGTGTGACTGTATTAAGTTTTTGTAAATAAATATTTTTTTTCCGATTCTGTGAGTTCTTCTATGTAGGTACCTACCTTTGTTTTCCTTTATAAATTATCTAGCCCACATCTTTCGGCAGTGGCCTTTTTTGTTTAACATGGGTACAATATTTAAATTGTTTTTAATACAAATATTTTCATTTTTTGTTAAACATACAATATTCATACAATTTTTTTCCAACCAATTATAAATCTATGGGGCTAGATCCTTCCATGTTGTTGGATTATGCTAATTTATCGTTATTGTTATTCGTATCTATTGTAGGGATTGATGTTGTTGCATGAATGGTTTATTGTTTTTTCTTGGAATTTTTAAGGTCTTGTTAAATATTTTTATTGATAATTTGATGAGGCCAATTAATATGAACCAGTATCGCTTGTGGTCGAAAATCGACCATACCTTTTATAAGAACGTAATACTAAAAAACGTACCACAATAATTTTCGTTATTATTGTATGTATTTTTTTTTTACAAACGAAAAGAGCGACACCTAGATATCGAAAAAAATACGTAAATGAGCTGCTCCATCGGAAACAGGTTCTAATCTAAGGTGATTTATATTTGTTTTGAATACGTTGCTATGGTAATATGGCGGCGAAAAATTGATTGTCATCAAAATCCTTTCAATTACTTGTATTATATGGGGAATTCATAACTTAATTTTACCATCCTTAATGGCGGCAAATACCCACGATTTTTTGTTTGTGCACATCTATGGCGCAGTACCTTTCAAATAACATAAGTTTCATTCTCCTCATTTCATAATAAATACTTAAAAAGTGTAACGAAACTTTTGTGTTCACGTATTAATATAATGATTTAAGTATTGAACTTTTATGGGTGCTATGGGAACAAAAACAGTTTTCTAAAAATCGGTTAAGGCTGAAGATATGAGTGATTTGAAAGTAAATTTGATTTAAACTGGATAAAGGGAAAATGTTTTCCAAATTGTTTGTGAATTTTTAGATAATCCTTTTCAAATTCTTCTGTTGGAATAGTTAGGCAGCCAAATTCTGAACTGGTTTTTGTTGTCGTATAAGCTCTTTGTTTCATCAGTACCAAGTTTTTCCTATTATCAGTTTCTTGTTTTTCTGATAGATATCGGGTGCAGTGTAAACATTTTAGTTTGCCTTTCAATTTGTGAGCTGAAAATCCTACGAAATACATGCAAGCATTTCCTGCTAGTTTTGCACAATTTTCCTTGGAGTTCGAAGTTATACAATTATTATTTGGTGTAGCTAAAATGTTAAGCTGGTTTGTTTCTTCTTTTTCCCAATCTATTTCAGGTGGACAGTTACAAGGTTTTCATTCAAATTTGAAATGTCATAATCGTAATCATCTTCTTTTTGTAGGTTCTTAATATTGGAATGTAGTAATATGGTTTCTGTATTTGCTATATCGTAACTGGTGTAATCTGATGTTGGGTGTAAATTTTGAAAAATTATTTGTTTTAAATTTCTGGTAAATCGGAGAGCAGAAGGATTTTGATCATATGATCCTCTGTTAGTTCTTACTATTGAAAATAAATTTTCTTCTGGGTCTTGATGTAAATGGGATGTTAACAAATATTTTTGGTTGCTGTCAGTGCTTATTGACTCCCATAAATCCAATATTCCTTTCAGAGTTTGAACCAGACCTAGAAAACATGGAGGATTCGACATGAGTGAATATTTTTTAAAATTTCGGAATTTGTTGTAATTGGAGATTTATTTGGATTTGACGAATATAGAGAAATGCTATTTAAATTGTCAAATAAGCAATTCATTCTTGAAATAAAGTCTGCTGTTGAAGTAGCTACAGCCCCGGGGTAACTTTCATTCCGTCAAAGAGCATTACACATTTTTTGTCTAAGTCGGAGAAAGTTTCACACCTAAGTGAGAGAAGATCAGAAACTTGTTTGGAAAAGCCTGTGGCTAGATTTATTTCAGAATGCCATCGTTCAATTGTCCTAATACTCGGCAAATAAAAATTTGAATTAAGCTATGTTTGTACAAAGCTGGTGACTTATAAAAAAAATTTAAATAACAGTCTTTTTCATCACGTGGCCAATTCTGTCCTGCTTTATGAAGTAGTTGGGTTTTTATAAATATTAAAACTTGGGCATTTCTACCATCCAATTGTTTTTCAATGTCTATTAGTAACTTATAAGTATTATGGGTAATTTTTAAGTTTTTTAGGGGTGTCGAAAAGAGTCTTCGGGATTTTCTGATATGGTTCATTTTCTTTCATTTCATTTTCTTCTATGTCCTTTTCGTAAAAGTGTTCTTCGCAGAAAAATGTGTTTGAAGGTAAACGACCGAATATTTCACTATTTCCCGAATGTTTAACCCAAATAGGTCTTCGGCAGTCATTAGGTAGTTGAAAAACGATAACCTACTCACACTGCCTACATTTTTATAATTGAAACAGAAATTCAAACAAAATAAACAAAAACCGAAACCGAACGATGAACAATTATCGAATGAATGAAGGAAAAAATCTCAACGAAAGCTTTTTTAAAAGGAATCAAATTATCAAAGGCTCACAGCTCTCATGTGGTTTTCCATTGGGACAAAAAATCAATCTTTTTTTTGAACTAAATCACTTTTCGCGTTCCATTGGGCAAAAAAAAAAATTTCGATTCGAATCACTTTTTGCAGATCTCGATAATTTTTCAGATTTACACATACCGCCACAAATACCCACAGCTGTTATGTGTCATTTTAAAAAGTTAGCTTTCAAAGCAAATGCGCAAAGTTTCGTGAAAAGCAAAATAAGGAAATACATAAAAAGCAATGGATTTAATGTTGGAGGAATTATTATCTTCATTGTTTTCCTCATCATCTGGAAACTACGAATCACCGAAACTACTTCATTTGTATCCACAACAGGGGAAACATTTTTCAAGTCGATATCCATAGCTGATTTTTCCAAAAGCGAATGCAATTTGAACAGCTCATATTGTTGTCAAATAACGCACTAATCCATTTACAAAAGCAGATCAATTTCGTTGCATGTTCCATGAGCCGCGTTTAATCTGAGATCTGAAAAAGATTTTTGGTGGTCCCAATGGAAAACGACATCAGTAATTTAATTTTCGATTTGGTATGAGTAGCGACACCTATTAGGATACTGGTACGACTGGAATATATATACAAAGCTAGTATCTAAGAACATTACACATCCTTGGCGCATCCAAGAAAAACTGTGCTAAGGTCAAAATTACCTCGAAACAGGCAAAGCTTTTTTAAACCCAAGCTAAATGTATATTATTTTATACAAAGTTTTAGTTTATTTGTTTATGAGGAAAAGAATTCTTGCACTGTAAGGTAACAGGTTTCATAACAACTTACAGAAGGTCAGAGCAGTTAAAATATTTATAAAAAATGAACAATGCAGACTGGTTGTAGGAAAACAAGATTTTGAACAAAACTTTATAAGTTACCAGCAGTTACTCGCGACTTCGTCCGCGTGGGACTCTATTAAAATGTACATTTTTAGAAAAATTGTTACTTAAAATAAATAAATAGTTGGCGCTAGAGGTCGGTAGGGACCCTGGGCCTAGCTTCTCGCAACCATTCGTTTTGTGTGAGTTTTTCATTTTTGGGACGAATGGAAGGGATCCACAATTTTATGCCGAGTCCAAACGGCTAATTGAGAAGCTTCTTCATGACAGTTATACTCTCGAATGTTTGTCAGACGTTCGCGAGAGGTGGCGCAGTGGAAAAAAACCTTGAGTTGAAATTTGGGTTTTCTCGGGATTCGAACCTGGGACCCCTCGCTTAGTAGTCCAACACACAAACCACTAAGCCACTGCGCCGACATTTGTTACTTAAATAGTGTTTATTTTTAAAGGATTTCTTAATGTTTCTTGTTTTTTTTATTGGGCGGCAGTAATACTTCCAGACTTGACGAGAGCAAGCTAAGTAAAACTGAGCATGCGTAAAGCAATCTTCCCTTAAATCTATACTAGTGTATTTTAAAGATTGGTCCTGCCCCTAAGACTTATTGATCGTCATGGCGAAGCACACTTTAAGGGGAAATTGTAATCTCTTAAAGTTAAAAAGGAGGTCATAGGCATCAGCAACCCCGGTCAATATAATAGCTTCGATTAAATTTGTATGCACAGCTTTGATTTGCAGTCTAGTGTCATTACATAGTTTTGTTGGGTTTAAGTTCCGAAGGAGCATTACAGATGTGCCCTTCCGAAGAGTTAGCCTATGTCTATGGTATGAAATACCCGATGGTTTCAGGGAATTTAAAAACTCTGTCGGATAGTTAACGGCTTTATTAACACATCTCACTCAGACTTCACCAATACAGCCAACACCAAACGCACAGCTCAAGCTCGCAGCAAATAGCCATGTACGCACGCATGGGTTGCTATGGACGTAGAGTAGACTGCACTGCCATTATTATTAATTTCAGTCATACTCACTCGCATGCCCGTCGCAACAACCCAAAGTCAAAAACCGATACGGAATAACCGAACGCACACTGGCTGTGGGTATGGATATGTGTATCCATCTGTTATGCTTTCCATGGGTACGATATACTCAACCCACTCACCCCCAAGCAGAGCTGGCAATCGAGAAATCAATTTAAATTTCTTGCTGATCAAATAGATCTGTCTTTAATTTCTTCTAGCTCTGCCCTGGAAGGAGCAGAAAGGTAAATGATGGCTTGGAATCAGCGTTGCCACTAAAGTCTTTAGCAAATGTAGTACGTTAGCTAATAAAATGTAGCATTTTCAAACAAAATGTAGTACCTGTTATTTTTTTTTTTTAATTGACATTTAAATTAAGTAACAAACAAATAAATAGTAATGACATAACAAAAAAATAATTTTAGTTCACAAAAAAATAACAGTCCGAATCTGAAACTAATTTTAAAAACCGATCCATATTTGTTATTTGTAGTTGTTGTGGGTGCAGCACAATAAACAAACAAATTTAAATTGGCTGTAATTCCTACGTAAATGACAGCATTCAGCTGAAGATTTGCACATACTTTGGAGTGATGCCAAGTTTTTAAATCGATTTATTTAGTTATAAAAGCACATGGGGGAAATTTGAAATGTTGTTCGTAAAGTAATATGGTTAGACGGATTTTAAGAAATGTAGTACTTTGTAGTAACGATGTAGTATGTAGTACAGCGTTAAAAAATCCCCCAAATATGTAGCATAGTACTACATATGTAGTACAAGTGGCAACGCTGCTTGGAATACTCGGGGAAGTATTGACTAAAGAGCATTTTAAGCATTTTTGGATTGGCCAAGCCTTATGAATGTAATAGCAGGTTGAGTGAAGTAAGGTTAAATAAAAAAGTTTGCATCCTCTTTTTCAACCTTTATAACTCGAATTTCGAAAATAAAGGCGAAATAGGTGTTCGATGATTTTTTATTTTCTATAAAGTTACAAATTTTCAAGTTTATACGATTAACGTATCGTGAGTAACAGAAAAACCTCTCTAAAAAGGGCAGGGAGGGTCGCATCGAAAAATCCCTTCTTATTGAGCGTCTACACAGCTAGTGGAACATATCCTGAAAGTTTTATGAAACTACAATTAGTGGTTTGGCCTGTACGATGTCTGTCAACTCAATCACGCTACTCTTTTATGTATATAGATAAAAGAAAAATGTGAAGAGTTGTGGGTCTTGAGTAAGCTTTGTCAATGTTTGACAGCTTTACTTGTACCTCAAGTCTAGACATCTACGATTGCCAGTCGAGATACGTTTTTGGCTACTTTTAACAATAACTATTTCACCACAAATACTGTAATTAATTGCAGTTCACGATCACACGGCACAGATAAGTGATACCCTCAACATCAATGGATTGATCGAATCAACCCACATTAAATGAAAATTCCTTCCTATGTAGCTGCCTAATAATGGGTTATCTTCCGAAAGCTAACAACGTTAAAAATAATTATACCGTCATTGATAACACAGCATGACTTGGCAATCTTCTGATTATTCGGTATAAATTATAAACATGCAGCTAATGACAAATAGCTGTCCATTACGACACAGGTAACTGAAAGATAACATGGCACTACGCTGGGGAATTGTATCGGCAGGAAAAATATGCCACGACTTCCTTACTGCTCTTGGAACTTTGCCCCATGACGAACATAGAGTGGTAGCAGTAGCAGCACGCGACAAAGTCCGCGCCGAAGAATTTGCCAAAACCCATGAAATACCAAATGCATTCGGTAGCTATAAGGAGTTGGCCGAATCAGCAGATGTTGGTAAGTTCCAAGAACAAATTTCTTCAACAACCACAATGTCAAAAGTTTGTTTAATTTCCAGACGTAGTCTATATCGGAGCACTGAACCCACAGCATTTCGATATTGGTATACTGATGCTCGAGCATGGTAAACATGTTTTAATAGAGAAGCCGCTTTGCATGAATGAGAAACAAGCAAGGAAGTTAATCACATACGCTGAGCGCAAGAAGCTTTTCCTTATGGAAGCAGTATGGTCGCGTTTCTTTCCATCTTACCAGTATGTTCGCAAACAGATCGCAAGTGGAGTCTTGGGTGAAATTGAAGCTGTTGATGTTTCGTTTGGATACGATCGTTCTAAAGCAGACCGCTTGAAGTGAGTACAAAACAAACATAAAGAGAGTGATATAACTATTTTCAAGGGTCGCCTGTTTTCGCATCACTAAGGCGCATGCATACCCACTCACAATAATTTGATTATTTGGCCGAGTTCCAGTAATCAGTGTATTGCAGGTTTTCCTTTTTTTTAATTACAATTTATCATGAAACCTTGTTGATGCATATTACTTTGAATGAAAAACAAAAATTATATAGAATGCAGCTAGGAAACAAATTTCAATTCGGCCTTGCCGATGCTTTGATACCCTGCACTGCATACAAGTCATTCAAAATTGGTTTTGTATGGGAGGTAGTTCTAGAACTACTTAACCGACACAGCCCATTTTTAATACCAAACTAACGACGATAAAAATAAGTCCTTTCACCAAACTTCATTCGCCTATAGGTTAATTCCTTTGGACGCTATCGTGTTTTCAACAGACAGACAGACAGACAAACAGACGGACAGACCGACATGGCTTAATCGATTCAGAATGTGATCCTGATTCAGAATATATATACTTTATGAGGTCTCCGGTGACTCATTTTTGGGGTTACAATTGTAATGACAAAGTGAATATACCTTCCTGTGGAGGGTATAAAAATCAATCGAATATGTAGTGGCTAAGGGAATGAAAGTTGTTCTTAACTATTTGCCTTCGCCTATTTATATATAAGATTACAAACATAATTTTGCAAAATGAGCAATTTACCAAATTGTATGACTATTTTTCAGCAAAAAAGGTCTTGGGGGTGGGTCAGTTCTGAACTTGGGCGTCTATGTCATTCAATTGGCACAGTTGGCCTTCCAAGAGCCACCAATTGCAATCAAGGCAACAGGAAAATTAAACTCAGACGGCGTCGATACCTTTGTTGATGCAGAGTTGCAGTATTCTGGAGGACGCGTTGCCAAAGTTCGAACAAACTCCCAGAAAGAGGAGGCAAACAAGGCTGTCATCAAAGGATCCAAGGGACAAATCACTGTAAGTATACTTTGCATCCATTTTGTCTACATCGAATTTACATAGGTTTTCCTAACAGCTTAATCAATTCTGGAGCCCAACAACCATTATCGACATCGATGGCAAGGAAAAGGAGTGGGTTCTGCCCAAGGGCAAACATAAGACTAATTTCCCAAATTCTGTAGGACTGCGATACGAGGCGGAAGAGGTTCGAAAATGCATTCTTGAGGGCAAACTCCAAAGCGAGCATGTTAGCCATAATGAGAGTATATTGCTCGCTCACATAGAGGATACCATTAGGAAGCAGATTGGAGTTGTTTATCCAGAGGATGAATAGGCATTTTTATATTATCTACTTCTTTAATATGTGTGAATTTATAACCGTATTTTGTGTATCAAATAAATGGGTTTCTGCGAAATGTTTCTAAATGGAGTTTTTTTTTGTTTTTGTAGATTTTGGACACGAAACACCGAACTGAATTTCATAAAAAGAGATTTGACTAGAACATTATATATATACTAGCTGACCGGGCGAACTTCGTACCGCCTAAAATTGATTAAATTAATAACATAACAATTCTCGCTTCTGCCATTCGACAGAGTACATCCAGAAACGCGATTGTCCGAAAACACTGTGCTTAACGATAAAGTCCATGATCGTTTTAAGTTTTGGTTTAAAAAATCGTGCGTGATGTCATTACCGTGTGTATGACATCAGTACAGAGTAAGCATACAGCACACGCTCATAGGCACCTAGTTTTTTTTTTTTATGGACAAAATCAGATGTTGACATAACTCACGAACGTTTAAACTTTAGATAAACCAACAACACGACCATGAAAACAAACCCTAATTTGATCGAATTCGGTTTGACCGTTCGTGAGTTATAAAGTCACAACGCTTTTGCGACTCTCTTTTATATTTATAGAGAAGAAGTGTCGATGTGATAATTACAGAACAGGCACAGGTTTCTTTATATTCCAATGATTTACTGAGTTGTACCTTCTCCCTTTCAGTCCATCACACCATTTTGCACGGCGGTATTAAAGACCCAATTTGATGATACACTTGCCCCTGAATCTTAAAGGTTGATCGAAAATTGCGATCATCCTCATTGTGAACGATTTTTGTTGTTCCAAATGATCTCATTTGAAAGCACGAATTGCATTTGCGAATTTTACGCAAAAACTATTTAGATTGAGATGTACCTCCAGCCAAAAATGCTTTCAATGGTTCTGGCGGCGAATTCAAAGGTGGCAATACAACTTTTCCAGACGCGCAGCAGAAACCGGCCGATTCACTCCTTTGTATTTGAGTGCATGACAGTGTTGGCATTGTTTGCTCATAGCACCGATTAGAATTTGTGAATGTGACGAATAGTCGATGTCCGACTTTTATTCAAACGCAAGGCGAAGAAGTGATGCACGTGTCAATGTGCGATACACTTGCAAGCGCTGTTGTTCGCGTGTTCTGAATGTGTCGGTGACTCGTTGACGGGCCAGGCTTTGTGTCAATGCATTAGTCCAAAGGTGTTCATTGCGGTGCTCTTGACTTTCATTAGCACGTGTGATTGCAGTCGGATTTATTACATTTCCATTGTCCGTCAATTGATCTTGTGCCGATGTATTTAACCGATGGTTGTGCTGTAATTGTGAATGGATAGTCCATCGACCAATATTTCCTCCTCGTCCACGAAGACGTGGCATTGTTTCAGTTACGTAACTTATATGTGAATGTAATACACTTAATATTCACTGAAAATGTGACACCAAAAATATCCAAAGATACAAAAAAAATTAAATATGATAATAACGAAACGCACTTAATGCAATACACTTAAATTAGAATACCTACGTGTGGCCGTAGTTGTTGCTTGATTCAAGTTTGTGTTGTTTTCAATGACACCACACTCGTTGTCTTGCAATTCGAAATAAAACAAACCACTCTTGCGTAAATTAAAATTTACTTTTGTTTGAACGATTGAGAACGAATTTGTGAGATGTCAAAAAATACAAGCAGACAAATATAAGCTCGATGACCAAAAAAAAATTATTCAGTGACATACACACGTACAGTAGAATTATATACATAAAGAAGATTTGTATGGGAGGTACCACGCGTCTTTATCAAATCCCGCCTATATTTGCAGCAGAACTTAAAATATGTTCACTCAACCGAAATACCAACCGTTAGCAGGAGCAGAAATATTGGATTCTTAATTTTTTATTTTTTTGGGAGGTACCACGCCCCATTGTCCAATTGGACCGAATTGTAAATCTAAACCACCCATGGCCCAACCCAAACGCATACAAAAAAATGTATGCAAATCGGTCCAGCCGTTTAGGAGGAGTTCAGTTACAACACACGTACAGTAGAATTATATTATATAAAGATATATTTTTTGTAGAATGTGCAGCGTTGTTGAGCCAAATAAAATATCAATACAAACAAATTGAACAAAGGGCAACAGTAATGTACGGGGTCCTGCATTTAATCGGAAGACATACCTGTCCGAAATTCTCTTGGATCTTCAATGAAAAACAACATAGCTGAATTTACAGTTTTTACAGTGACGTAGCGAGAGGAGTGCAAGGGCGGCCCTTTGCTAGGGGCGGCAATTTAAAGCGGTTGACTTTTTAAATATATAAACTTTACGAAACGGATCACTTTTTCAGTCCAACCAATTTATTTACAAAGCTTTCCAGCATTAACACTGCTTCAAATCAGTAAGTGATCAGACATTCCTTGTGTTGCTTAACACCAAATCCAACGAACGCTGCGAACTAGTATGTAACTACTTTTCATCAGAAATGACAAATCAACTGGCGGCTGGAGTTCGTGCAAATAAGTTATTTTGTTTTTGCTTATGTTAGGGTATAAGAAGTATCTAATATAGGTAGGTAATTAAAATCTCTACATAATAGGTTTGTTTGACGTGGGCCTGGGTTAACCTAATGCTTTGGATATAGCACTGAACTCGCCCTGGTACTGAAAACCTGTGTTTGACAAGGCTTTTAGGGCACCCTAGTAGTGCCCTGAACTGACCCCAGTTAAATTTGTGTGGGCAAGAATTCAGTGCTGAGTTTTGATGTTATTTCGCTTGCTGTCATTCATTTTCAAACTTGAATTTTCAGGGTTGTGCAGGGTTTTTGACAGGCGTGCAAATTAGCTGACACTTCTCAGTGCGCACTAGTGCTAGCCACGTCAAACAAACCTAATATGCAACTCCTACTCTACTGCTTACATTGCAGGTATACTTCGAGTTCAAGAGTTCGAGTAATTCGGCCTTACTAATAATCAAACACTTTAGTAAAAATGTACAGCATTAGTGAAACGGTACCAATAAACAATTAGACCTCCACATTTGCTAGTGCGACAACGTTCTTAGAAACTATTACATTTTTTGTCATCACAGAATTCAAATTTCATAATTTGTTTTCGTGAAAAACAAGGTCAATGGTTTATTTCACAACGAGGATTTTATTCTAAAAAAAGGAATATATAAATTGCAAATTAATTTGCCCAACAGATTTCTTTTAAAGGCTTTTGAAGCTTATTATAAGCAAAAAACAAAACAGAAAATAGGAAATAGGAAATGCACAAAATATCCGCTGATCTGTCAAATATCGTATGCAAATCAGTAATACCCTATTGTTCGATTAGACACAATTTTCGGTACTTTTTATAGTACGCTTTCCTTTGTTTTCTAATACTTCACGATTGATTTATGAGTGAATTTGTGTCGTAATAAGGTCTCTTTCAAATTATTCAATAACAGTTTATTAGAATGCTTTGATTTATTCGTTGGCTGATAATGCAAATCAAAACTTATTGGTAGTCTACAGCAGAGACAATACTGAGACCACCAACTTCGGCCGATTTCCCGTTACTTAGCCTACAAGCTATATTTTTTCGGAGTGGTCACGATCTACTGCGCTAGTATTGATACATAGAAATTCGTATTGACAAATGTCACGAAACTTCAAAAATTCTGAGTCACCAATACACTCCCAAAAAATAAGAGCCACTTCCGCTTTGGGCAAAGTGGCTTGCAGCGTTCATAGAATTTTATCCGTTAAATTTGAAATTGTTCGTTACGCGTGAATAATATTTTTTTTGGGAATAAGTGTACATTTGCTTATAATATTTACGAAAAATTTAAGAATGTATGTTGGTTGAGGGAAAACAAAAACATTTTGAGCAAATTTTCTTTATTATTTAAGAAAAAATTACACACGAAACCGAAGTTTATTTTATCCAAAAGCTGGAAATACACAACCATATTTGTACCAATATATTTCTAGTATATAAAACATCTCCTTTAGATAGTTTTATTAACCACACAAATCAAATTAAAAAAATTTATAATTACTAACCAATGGCATTCAGTTATGCTAAAATGTGGTATTCCCGAACTCTTTCACATTTCCCCACGGTTGCCGAGGTTGGCAGCAGTTATTTTTGTATTTTTTGTATGTTTTTGCATGTCATTCGGATTCCGAATTGACATAACACCGAAAGGAATACAAAATGGCGAATTTGAAAAAAAACTGAGGGGGCCAGCGGCAAGAGGATTGTGAGTTGGGGGTCTCAGTATGGTTTGCCTATGAGAAAAACCTCTCTAAAAAGGGCAGGGAGGGTGGTGGCTAGTGGAACATATCCTGAAAATTTAATTTTCCTTCCTGTTCCTTAAAAAATTGAAAACCTCATTTATAAAAACATTTATTGATTTAAAAACGATAAGTTAAGTTTAAAGAAACTTGTCTCGCACGTTTTAAGTTAATTTATTGGAAGTAATTAATAATTGAAAAAAGGATAAGGATGTTTTTGGTATACTAAAATGGATAAGGCATGTTTTGCTTTTAACTCAAGTGTATAAAGTACATTTTTCTTGATTTTTCACCATTTAAAACATTTTTCGCGAAAACAGCACTCATATTTACGTTTCAGTTAAAAATAAACTTATCTTTACGAAATCTGTATCTGCAATGATTTTAACAGGTAAACGAAACTGACTTTTTGAGCCAGAATAAAAACAAAAATAAGATTACTTTTTGCTTTTGCAGAACGTATTTTGTGGGAACTTTGTATCGGATAAGGTATGTTTTGCTTTACTAATGCGTTGATGGATAACATAATGTTTTGGAGTAAACTGTCAGATGGATAAGATATGATTTTGATTCTAGTAGCAGTTTTCTTCTTACTTTTTATAAGGGATAACATCGATTTTGTAATATAAAAGTGAATTGGTCATATAGCTGTCAAAATTTGAAATATAACGCCATCTTTAATTCAAAAAAATTTGTTGGTGGAAGAGTATGTTTTGCTTTTAACAGACACAATTAGTGGTTTGGCCTGTACTATATCTGTCAACTCAATCACGCTACTCTTTTATGTATATAGATAAAAAAAAAAAAAAAACAGTGCACTCCGGGAGTGCCGACAGAAGTGAAAACTTGAACAACTCTACGTGTATTTTTTGAATCGTCAGGCAATATTTTGTTGTGCAGGAAATACTTTTAAATGAATGTTTTCTAGTTCATTACTATAAACTACTACTACAAAAACCATAGGTACTACCTACAATTTTCATTTTCGTTTAATGCGCTATTGTATAGGTACCTACCTACATGAAAAATAAAGCATACTAGCTAATACCCGCGACTTTATCTGCGTAGAATTAGTATTTCGAGTAACTCATAAAAATATTTATATCAATCGGGTCTAAAATTTTCAATATTAGGACAACTGTCAACAAAACTGTTTTGAAATAACATAACAGCGCTTCTTACTATCCGATTTCCCCACAAAATTTTGAAAATTCCTTCTTAGATTCCTATGACTGTAACTCTCTTCCATAAACTAAATTCTTCTTTTTAAATTCTTCGGACATTACTGCGGAGCAAGGTATATGAATAGAAGGTAATATACTCCGCGCAATTATTTTGGTTCTGTTCTGCGCATCTGTCAAAAACGCAAAAAATGGCGGGCAATTGTGACTACAGCGTAACAACATCTAGTGTGTTTACTTTAAATTAATTGTGGTTCTCATTTTCTACGGTGATTTTAAACAATTTTATTTAAAAATATGCGGTGTGCAGTTTACGGGTGTAGTGTAAACAATATAAAGAAAAGTTTTAATAAGGAAATATGTTTTCATTCGATTCCAAAAGACAAAAAACTGTGTGAGCAGTGGGTGTTTTTCTGTGGCCGAAGTGACAAATTTAACAAAGATACTGCTCGCATTTGTTCAAATCATTTTGCCCCAAATGATTACCATAAAGTGAATCCATTATTATTGCAAATGGGAATAGCAGTTAAAGCGAAACGCCTTAGACCAAATGTGGTACCTTCGCTTCTTTTGCCGCTGAAAAAACAGGACAAATCTTCAACACCTCGCAGTGAAAGACTAAAAAAACGAAAAAGGTATTATTTAAATTTTCACGAATTTCAATGATATGAGTTGTTTAATGTGTTGATTTTATGTTACAGTGCGAATAAAATTCAAGCTAATGTCGTTGAATTGGGAAAGTTCCTTCCACAACCACCAAACTACAATGTCTTTACAAATTCCGCACTACAGATAGCAGCTGATAGTAATGTGGAAATATGTACTATGGAATTGGCATCAACTTTAGACGATTTCAGTAAAAAAAGCGATTCTATCCCTCCCTCAGACGAACAGTAAGGAAGCCATTTAAAATGCAACATTTTTTATTTTTATTCGTTTTTTGTTTGGTAGATTGAAGTCCGAAATTATCAAAAACATTTCATCAGATACACCACGAAAAGTTATTGATTCCAGTACTCAAACCGATTCTGCTTCATACGAACAGTAAGCGATTTCGCATTTGCAATATAATGTAGGTATTCTCTTTTTAATTATTATTCATTTGGTAGATTACAGCAAAGATTACAGTCTGAAATCATCAGCTTAAGAAAAAAAAATTACAAGCAGGGACAAATAATTAAATCTATGAACAAGATTTTTACAAAATGCCAAATCAGGAAGCTGGAATGCCCTGCCAAACGTGTTAAATGGTCGGAAGAAGACATATCAAATGCAATTGCGATTTATTCAGTACATTAATATCTGAAATTCACGAAGACGAAGAACCTGTAGATGAATTGGAATCTCTTCAGTATGACGGACTAGAACATCTCGCGGGATATATATGTCACCGAATAAAAGACACTGACTTAACAGTTGATAGCGCTATAGTCAATACTCCCCAAGACTTATCGTATAGCTGGACAAATCAGTTGAGTGAAGGATTTCTTAAAAAGCCAACGGACAAATTGATGACCGAAATGCAAAAAATGGAGTCAATTTTTAACAAATATAATGGAGATGCTATTGTCTATTGCAAACATTATTTGAAAGAACTATTAACCTTGTCTTCAAATGTAGACTGTGAAAAAAAGGTTAAAGCTATATTTTTCCGAAGTCGAATGTATTTTAGAATTAAAAGTATGAATAACAAACTTATAGAAAACAGTCGAAAAAAACAAAGAAAAACAAATAAAACAATTACATAATAAAAACATTGTTTCAGTTTAATTTTTGGTATCACATTACATGCTTTGCCATAGTAATTAGTCACAATGGTCCGCCATTTTGAAATTTGAAATTTTGACAGATGCGCAATATATTACCTTCTATTCATATACCTTGACTGCGGAGTACTTTTTCGCCAAAAATAACAAACGAAAACAGACTCAATAATAATTAATAGTATCGCTTGTGGTCGAAAATCGACCATACCTTTTATAAGAACGATATACTAAAAAACGTTCCACAATAATTTTCGTTATTATTGTATGTATTTTTTTTACAAACGAAAAGAGCGACATCTAGATATCGAAAAAATACGTAAATGAGCTGCTCCATCGGAAACAGGTTCTAATCTAAGGTGATTTATATTTGAATACGTTGCTTTGGTAATATGGCGGCGAAAAATTGATTGTCACCAAAATCCTTTCAATTACTTGTTTTATATGGGGAATTCTTAACTTAATTTTCATCCTTAATGGCGGCAAATACCCACGATTTTTTGTTTGTGCACATCTATGGCACAGTACCTTTCAAATAACATAAGTTTCATTCTCCTCATTTCATAATAAATACTTAAAAAGTGTAACGAAACTTTTGTGTTCACGTATTAATATAATGATAGGAACAAAAATATTTTATTTGAGCGAATGAATTTTTTCCTTTATTATTATTTATATTGATTACATTCGTTATTATGCAATTTGTAGAATATGAACATGTATTCGTTGTGAAATAAAACAACGAATTTAAACTCTCAGAACGCATCCATCAGTAGACAGAAATCACCAAACAAACAAACTATCAGTCAGTGTTCTTAGACGTCTCTCTTTATTTTTCCCACGAAGTGTGTTCATTTTCTTTTTTTACTAAATTTAATTGTTTAATTAAATTGTATTGTTCGGACAAAAATCACACTTAATTAATCTTCAGTATAAAACCCGCAGTTTGCTAACACTTTAATGATTATTTTTTGGTACTAGAAATTGTTGCTATAGGCAAATCTTCTTTTTATGTGCATTTAGTGCGTTTATATTCATGGTCAACAAAAAGTTTTTCGAAAATATTAAATTCCCTCAAAAGGTAGAGATGCAACGATGTAGGACCACTGCTGAATTCACACGTATTCACAGACAGTAAAATTGCGAGCGGGAGGGAGGGGCTTATATTGAAAAAAATTGTGGGGGAATCGGTGAGACGTAGTAAGTAGTAACTAGTAAAGCTGTCAGTCTATTTCATACTTAGTTTATGCTCTCTTCGGCCGTTGACTCTCTTTCGTGGCGGTTTTTGTGCTACACGGCTACGGCGCTACGGGCATTATGAATGAAAGATTATTTTTCCCTGAATCATAGTTTGTACACAACTGCGTAGTTGAAATTTTATGTAGTAAGATTGGTTGAGTGTGTGAACAGCAAGAGGTAAATATACTACTACAGAAACAGAAATAATAATAGAGTGGATGGATGGATGGATGGACTATTTTAAACACAAAAATTGCAATCTATTGCTTAAAACGTAAATTTACAAAGCATGCAATTAATTGGTATTCTTTAAAATGAATACCAGTGAAACTTATGAAACGCACACCCGATTGCCCCGCAAATTTTAGAAATAAAATTCTGTCTGAAATTACTTTAGCATGGCAAAGGCAAACACACTTCCCCACATTAACATACATACTGAGTCGTCAAAAGTGGTTGGCAAATGGCAACGCGAACACTGGTATCACACACACACTTGTAGGTAAATTCTCTCTAATGTTTATATACAATGGCCCAACGCGCCTCAAGAGTCTTCACGAACACTGGTGTCGGCAACATTGGTTACACAACATTGGTGTCGCGAGTTCAATGGTTTTATCCCATATCAAAAGTGCCCCAACGCGCCTAAAGAAGTTATCACTTCAAAAAAATGTGAAGAGTTGTGGGTCTTGAGTAAGCTTTGTCCATGTTTGACAGCTATACTTGTACCTCAAGTCTAGACATCTACGATTGCCAGTCGAGATACGTTTTTGGCTACTTTTAACAATGACTATTTCACCACAAATACTGCAGTTCACGATCACACGGCATAGATAAGTGATACCCTCAACATCAATGGATTGATCGAATCAACCCACATTAAATGAAAATTCCTTCCTATGTAGCTGCCTAATAATGGGTTATCTTCTGATAGCTAACAACGTTTAAAATAATTATACCGTCACTGATAACACAGCATGACTTAGCAATCTTCTGATTATTCGGTATGAAATATAAATATGCAGCTAATGACAAATAACTATCCATTACGACACAGGTAACTGAAAGAAAGGCAACATGGCACTACGCTGGGGAATTGTATCGGCTGGAAAAATATGCCACGACTTCCTTACTGCTCTTGGAACTTTGCCCCATGACGAACATAGAGTGGTAGCAGTAGCAGCACGCGACAAATTCCGCGCCGAAGAATTTGCCAAAACCCATGAAATACCAAATGCATTCGGCAGCTATAAGGAGTTGGCCGAATCAGCAGATGTTGGTAAGTTCCAAGAACAAATTTCTTCAACAACCACAATGTCAAAAGTTTGTTTAATTTCCAGACGTAGTCTATATCGGAGCACTGAACCCACAGCATTTCGATATTGGTATACTGATGCTCGAGCATGGTAAACATGTTTTAATAGAGAAGCCGCTTTGCATGAATGAGAAACAAGCAAGGAAGTTAATCACATACGCTGAGCGAAAGAAGCTTTTCCTTATGGAAGCAGTATGGTCGCGTTTCTTTCCATCTTACCAGTACGTTCGCAAACAGATCGCAAGTGGAGTTTTGGGTGAAATTGAAGCTGTTGATGTTTCGTTTGGATACGATCATTCTAAAGCAGACCGCTTGAAGTGAGTACAAAACAAACATAAAGAGAGTGATATAACTATTTTCAAGGGTCGCCTGTTTTCGCATCACTAAGGCGCATGCATACCCACACACAATAATTTGATTATTTGACCGAGATCCAGTAATCAGTGTATTGCAGGTTTTCCTTTCTTTTTAATTACAATTTATCATGAAACCTTGTTGATGCATATTATTCGATAGTAGATAGGAAACAAATTTCAATTCGGCCTTGCCGATGCTTTGATAAGGTGCGATTACACGGCCATTTTTTCGAGTCATTTAAATGACGCTGTGACGTCAGGAAAAAATGTCGCATAAGAGTCACTTTCAAGCTACGATTTGTCATTGGTCATTTGTGAAAAAATGGCGATCACACGAAATGACCATCAACATCATTTTTGTCCCAAAATAAAATGACGGACACTGCGCGTCATTTAGAATTTTCCGTTGGGATGCCATTAAATGACGAACGAAAAAATGACGATCACATGGTAAGGACATGCCACACCAAAATGACAAATGTCACCTTTCGTATTATTTCGATTTTGCGTCATTTATCTGTTTTGTGATCAGACGGTAATGACCGATGAGAAAAATATGGGGGTTTCTGATTGTATACGGAGCAAGTGGTTGGCATTATTTTACGGTGCATAATATTCAATATAGTTGAAAAAAGAAGAAGTTGGTAATATTTGCTAAATAGAAGTTTTGCATAGCTCTTATTTGATTTCTATTCGAAGTGGGACATTAAGATTATTACAACAATATACAGTATGGATATGTGAAAATTTAAGTATCATGATTTGTGCAATAATTTTTGGGAAATAATTAATAATCTGATTTATTCGAATCTTTTGAGAAAAACTAAGTACGGGATCTTATTTAGAATACTTATATTATCCTTAATTTGTATTTTAGTCAAAATCTTTAGAACGGTTTTGGTAAAATTTGACAGACAAAACCGTATTAAATATTGCAATGTTTAGTTTGAAAAATACTATTGCTTAACCATAAGCTGAAAACCGAGGACAAATTATTGTTCGGGATGTAAGCGTTACTTGGTTTTTAAAGTATTTTTGAAATCGAAAGAGGGGTTTTCGAGATTTGAGCAGTTTTTAAAATTAGCGTCTTCAGTGATTCGAATTGAAAATTAAGGACGCAATAATTTTGGAAACACCAATATTACTCAAAGTATGAATTTTGGTCAAAATCGTTATTGCCGTTTTCAGTTAAACTAAAGAAAACTGAATTTTAAAAAAAAATTGCTTTTTCCAAAAATCATTTTTAATACAGAGAAAAACTGAGTTTGACATTAAGTTAGGAATGATATTAGCTTAGAAATGAATTTTCGTTACAATCGTAGGTATGGATTGTTTTCAAGATGAGTCCAAATTTTAAAAGTAACGTTATTCGATTTTTCAGCGGAAAACTGAGTATGCAGTCGTGTTAACCTCACCTACTTAAGCTTAGAAGTCAATTTTGGTTGAAATCGTTAGAGCCGTTTTCGAACAAATCAGACTGGTATAAACATTTTATATGGAAAGAACCATTAATATTGAAGTTATCATACAAAAAGAAATACGGCTTCGAACTGTAAGCCCCCAAACTCAAAATCCGAAGATTGAACAAAATCCGGTCAGCCGTTTAGGCTGTAGGCCTCGGAACATACAGACAGACGGACAGAAAAACAACCACAAAAAAAAAGAAACAAATTAAAACCAAAATCAGGAATCTATGCCTCATTTCGGCACGAGAAAAACACCAATTGAAAGCACAGATATCGTATTAAATGCTGCGTCATTTGTCATTTGCATAGAAAAATGGCATGCCATGAATTTCGTGTGTAGTCATTTTTTGAAGGCTGCCATTTAAATGGCGCAACAGCCAAAAAGTTTGGTCATTTGTCCTAGGCGTCCTTAAAGGGCGATCACACGGTCATTTTTTTCCGTCATTTTAATGGCACAAAAATCATGTCATTTGGTCTGCCATTTCCCTAGTCATTTAAATGACGCCGAAAATGTTATCCCAAAAATGGCGATCACACACAACGACATTTAAATGACGGCTTTGTGACGCGACTTTGACGTCAGAGCGCCATTTAAAGGACGCACAAAAATGGCCGTGTAATCGGTACTATACCCTGCACTGCATACAAGTCATGCAAAGGACGATAAAAATAAGTCCTTTCACCAAACTTCATTCGCCTAGGTTAATTCCTTTGGACGCTATCGTGTTTTCAACAGACAGACAGACAGACAGACAAACAGACGGACAGACCGACATGGCTTAATCGATTCAGAATGTGATCCTGATTCAGAATATATATACTTTATGAGGTCTCCGGTGACTCATTTTTGGCGTTACAAATGTAATGACAAAGTAAATATACCTTCCTATGGAGGGTATAAAAATCAAGCGAATATGTTGTGGTTAAGGGAATGAAAGTTGTTCTTAACTATTTTCCTTCGCCTATTTATATATAAGATAACAAACATAATTTTGCAAAATGAGCAATTGACCAAATTGTATGACTATTTTTCAGCAAAAAAGGACTTGGGGGTGGGTCAGTTCTGGACTTGGGCGTCTATGTCATTCAATTGGCACAGTGGGCCTTCCAAGAGCCACCAATTGCAATCAAGACAACAGGAAAATTAAACTCAGACGGCGTCGATACCTTTGTTGATGCAGAGTTGCAGTATTCTGGAGGACGCGTTGCCAAAATTCGAACAAACTCCCAGAAGGAGGAGGCAAACAAGGCTGTCATCAAAGGATCCAAGGGACAAATCACTGTAAGTGTACTTTGCATCCATTTTGTCTACATCGAATTTACATAGGTTTTCCTAACAGCTTAATCAATTCTGGAGCCCAACAACCATTATCGACATCGATGGCAAGGAAAAGGAGTGGGTTCTGCCCAAGGGCAAACATAAGACTAATTTCCCAAATTCTGTAGGACTGCGATACGAGGCGGAAGAGGTTCGAAAATGCATTCTTGAGGGCAAACTCCAAAGCGAGCATGTTAGCCATAATGAGAGTATATTGCTCGCTCACATAGAGGATACCATTAGGAAGCAGATTGGAGTTGTTTATCCAGAGGATGAATAGGCATTTTTATATTATCTACTTCTTTAATATGTGTGAATTTATAACCGTATTTTGTGTATCAAATAAATGGGTTTCTGCGAAATGTTTCTAAATGGAGTTTTTTTTTGTTTTTGTAGATTTTGGACACGAAACACCGAACTGAATTTCATAAAAAGAGATTTGACTAGAACATTATATATATACTAGCTGACCGGGCGAACTTCGTACCGCCTAAAATTGATTAAATTAATAACATAACAATTCTCGCTTCTGCCATTCGACAGAGTACATCCAGAAACGCGATTGTCCGAAAACACTGTGCTTAACGATAAAGTCCATGATCGTTTTAAGTTTTGGTTTAAAAAATCGTGCGTGATGTCATTACCGTGTGTATGACATCAGTACAGAGTAAGCATACAGCACACGCTCATAGGCACCTAGTTTTTTTTTTTTATGGACAAAATCAGATGTTGACATAACTCACGAACGTTTAAACTTTAGATAAACCAACAACACGACCATGAAAACAAACCCTAATTTGATCGAATTCGGTTTGACCGTTCGTGAGTTATAAAGTCACAACGCTTTTGCGACTCTCTTTTATATTTATAGAGAAGAAGTGTCGATGTGATAATTACAGAACAGGCACAGGTTTCTTTATATTCCAATGATTTACTGAGTTGTACCTTCTCCCTTTCAGTCCATCACACCATTTTGCACGGCGGTATTAAAGACCCAATTTGATGATACACTTGCCCCTGAATCTTAAAGGTTGATCGAAAATTGCGATCATCCTCATTGTGAACGATTTTTGTTGTTCCAAATGATCTCATTTGAAAGCACGAATTGCATTTGCGAATTTTACGCAAAAACTATTTAGATTGAGATGTACCTCCAGCCAAAAATGCTTTCAATGGTTCTGGCGGCGAATTCAAAGGTGGCAATACAACTTTTCCAGACGCGCAGCAGAAACCGGCCGATTCACTCCTTTGTATTTGAGTGCATGACAGTGTTGGCATTGTTTGCTCATAGCACCGATTAGAATTTGTGAATGTGACGAATAGTCGATGTCCGACTTTTATTCAAACGCAAGGCGAAGAAGTGATGCACGTGTCAATGTGCGATACACTTGCAAGCGCTGTTGTTCGCGTGTTCTGAATGTGTCGGTGACTCGTTGACGGGCCAGGCTTTGTGTCAATGCATTAGTCCAAAGGTGTTCATTGCGGTGCTCTTGACTTTCATTAGCACGTGTGATTGCAGTCGGATTTATTACATTTCCATTGTCCGTCAATTGATCTTGTGCCGATGTATTTAACCGATGGTTGTGCTGTAATTGTGAATGGATAGTCCATCGACCAATATTTCCTCCTCGTCCACGAAGACGTGGCATTGTTTCAGTTACGTAACTTATATGTGAATGTAATACACTTAATATTCACTGAAAATGTGACACCAAAAATATCCAAAGATACAAAAAAAATTAAATATG
The DNA here is from genome assembly GCA_948293265.1 of Cheilosia impressa. Taxonomy (NCBI): domain Eukaryota; kingdom Metazoa; phylum Arthropoda; class Insecta; order Diptera; family Syrphidae; genus Cheilosia; species Cheilosia impressa. The sequence goes on along the minus strand of OX411884.1, from coordinate 28,938,850 downwards.
ATAATAACGAAACGCACTTAATGCAATACACTTAAATTAGAATACCTACGTGTGGCCGTAGTTGTTGCTTGATTCAAGTTTGTGTTGTTTTCAATGACACCACACTCGTTGTCTTGCAATTCGAAATAAAACAAACCACTCTTGCGTAAATTAAAATTTACTTTTGTTTGAACGATTGAGAACGAATTTGTGAGATGTCAAAAAATACAAGCAGACAAATATAAGCTCGATGACCAAAAAAAAATTATTCAGTGACATACACACGTACAGTAGAATTATATACATAAAGAAGATTTGTATGGGAGGTACCACGCGTCTTTATCAAATCCCGCCTATATTTGCAGCAGAACTTAAAATATGTTCACTCAACCGAAATACCAACCGTTAGCAGGAGCAGAAATATTGGATTCTTAATTTTTTATTTTTTTGGGAGGTACCACGCCCCATTGTCCAATTGGACCGAATTGTAAATCTAAACCACCCATGGCCCAACCCAAACGCATACAAAAAAATGTATGCAAATCGGTCCAGCCGTTTAGGAGGAGTTCAGTTACAACACACGTACAGTAGAATTATATTATATAAAGATATATTTTTTGTAGAATGTGCAGCGTTGTTGAGCCAAATAAAATATCAATACAAACAAATTGAACAGAGGGCAACAGTAATGTACGGGGTCCTGCATTTAATCGGAAGACATACCTGTCCGAAATTCTCTTGGATCTTCAATGAAAAACGACATAGCTGAATTTACAGTTTTTACAGTGACGTAGCGAGAGGAGTGCAAGGGCGGCCCTTTGCTAGGGGCGGATATTTAAAGCGGTTGACTTTTTAAATATATAAACTTTACGAAACGGATCACTTTTTCAGTCCAACCAATTTATTTACAAAGCTTTCCAGCATTAACACTGCTTCAAATCAGTAAGTGATCAGACATTCCTTGTGTTGCTTAACACCAAATCCAACGAACGCTGCGAACTAGTATGTAACTACTTTTCATCAGAAATGACAAATCAACTGGCGGCTGGAGTTCGTGCAAATAAGTTATTTTGTTTTTGCTTATGTTAGGGTATAAGAAGTATCTAATATAGGTAGGTAATTAAAATCTCTACATAATAGGTTTGTTTGACGTGGGCCTGGGTTAACCTAATGCTTTGGATATAGCACTGAACTCGCCCTGGTACTGAAAACCTGTGTTTGACAAGGCTTTTAGGGCACCCTAGTAGTGCCCTGAACTGACCCCAGTTAAATTTGTGTGGGCAAGAATTCAGTGCTGAGTTTTGATGTTATTTCGCTTGCTGTCATTCATTTTCAAACTTGAATTTTCAGGGTTGTGCAGGGTTTTTGACAGGCGTGCAAATTAGCTGACACTTCTCAGTGCGCACTAGTGCTAGCCACGTCAAACAAACCTAATATGCAACTCCTACTCTACTGCTTACACTGCAGGTATACTTCGAGTTCGAGTAATTGTGTTTTGTTTAGCTGAAGCGAAGTGAAGTTTGCAAACATAAACAAACATTGTAGTTGGCAATAGAAGTTGCAGTCTTGTTTTGTTTGCCGTGTTCTTTACCCAGGTACATACCTAATAGTTTTCTGTAAATAAAATAAAAAAATATATATATCTACCTGCATTATGCACATACCTGCATAACTTATTTCCCTTCTGCATAGAACTAAATTAAATTATCTCATCCTTTCATTTGAAAATTATTTTTTTAAACAAATTTTAGTTATGAAATTATTTATTTATAAAAAAAAAAATTGTATGTACCTAATTAATTAAAAAAAATAATTTAATGTATGTAAAATTAAAACAAATTTAAAGCTAAAGAAAAAATAAATAAATAAAAAATAAATAGTCAAAACCTGTTTTTCTGAAGAAAACTTAAATTTTAAATTTGCTGCTTTATTTTAGCTTCACTTGCTAGAAAGTAGTACGAACAACAGTTCAGTTGACAGTTGAATTTTACAAAGTTTATTGACAAACATCATGTGTAGTTATAACTGGTTGAAACCGTAGACAAAATTTTTTTTTATTGTGTGAAAAAATTACTAGGGCCGGCAAAAATTGGGTCTGCCCCTGGCGGCCCCAACTTACGTTACGCCACTGAGTTTTCACGGATATATTTACCAATTGAAACTAATCTACTTGTTAACATTACAAGTTCAGTTGTATGTACTTGCAGCATATCTTCCTAGTTATTCAAAAATACTTCCGATGGGTGCTCTACTGACATTTCGCATAAATACTTTTGTTCTTCGCCAACTTATGTGATCTTGATTGTTTCGCTTGGTTAACACTGTCGACATCTTTCGCAAGCAGTTGCAGTGGCAGTTGCAAGCCATTAATATTGTAGTGCGCGTTGGGTTGAACTTTTCGATCCCTCATTTAGATACTTTCGCAGCTGATTGACCAATTTAAGTCTTATTATTTATAATTGGAGTGACTACCTGACTTTTATGGCTACCTAACATTGTCGGTGTAGATAACGATATCCGATTACGGTAGCCACCTCACATGCAGCAGTTCAGCGGCTTGAAATAAAAGAAACCATTGTATATAAACATTATAGTACTATCACGTGTATCCCAGAGTACATATATCCATTAATGAGTAGGGACACTCTCCACGTGTTTCTTATCAGTTTACAATTTGCAGTACACAGACACGAGAAATAGACGGCACTAAAAGTGCTCTAGTAAAAGAGGGATGGAAGAGTAGTTGAACTATTTCAAAATGTGGTACAGGGTGTGACGTAAAAAAAAAAGCAAAATCAATGTGTAATATTTCTTAATGAACATTTTATATCTAATATATATTCACATGTGTGCTACACTTAAATATTTTTGTTTGTTGGTACATTTTTTGTTATTTTTATTGAACTGTTTTAGAATAAAGTAAATCCGTACTCGGACGTAAAATTTGATAAGAAATTCCTTATTTTGCTTTTTGCAACAATTGTAATGAAATTCATTTTTTAAAAAGTTAAAAATATTCCACTCAAAATTATTTAGGTAGTACATATTTGGAAAACAAGAAATAAATTTTTGTTCAAGATTCTCTAACGAGTCTAAAAATTCTTGATTGGGCCGTGTCAATTTCGCATCTTCATATTCTTTAAAATCTGTAAAAAGGGAGGAAACGTTAAGTTCCGAACTCAATTTTAACTCACACTTGTGGTTTAGGCGGTATTTTTTAAAATATAACCTGCGAAATAGTAGAATGCATTATCAATACCAAAGTTCACAGTTTTATAATCATGTATTAAGTGTTGTTTGTTTATGCAGTTCAACCACTTTGCTTTTCTAAAAAAAAAAATTAAGAAATACAACACAGATTTATATTCGTTCTTGCCCGATCTATACCTAATTTTTATTGCTTACCTCTCACTATTATCCGGTATTTTGAAATATTTAACTCCAACATTTTCTTTCTCCTCTTGCCCACATGCCAAACATTTAAAATAATGTTTTCCCATTATTTTATTAAGAGTTTTTAAACTATGCAAACTTGCACTTCAACTTCACTATTTATATTTCAGACACGGAACACCCTTTCTTTCGTCAATTGATGGTAATGAACGACTGATAACAATCCCAATCCGGCCCGCCTTTAAAAATACGTGCGAAAAAAATGTAAACAATCCCCTCTACAGCCAACCTAAGTAATTAGTATGACCATCTGCCATGAAATATATTACCTAAAAAGTGCTGGCAATAAAACTTAAAATCATAAAAAATGGTTATTAACGAAGTCGTAGCAAAGCAAAAGGGTTGAATTTCGTGATATAGAATGAAACATTTCTTTTTCATGTCCATAACAAAGACCATTTAATCAATAACCAATGGCAAAAAATACAAATATTACCAATTCTACTAAAGCAAAGCTGGTCTCCTGATCATATTAATTCGTGCCTGCATGGTTGAGAGAAATACTAACATACTGACAGTCAATCCGGCCCGCCTTTAAAAATGCTTTATGAAAAAACCCACAATCGTTCGTCGTACGCAGCAAGCCCCATGTAGTGGTTCAGGTAAAATGTGCTGTGTACCCTTTTCTTCTCAAGCGGTCGTTGTATTCAGGTAAAAAGTATTCTTTCGACCTGCTTCCACTTATTGTACGATTTTTTCTGCACTTTGCTTAGTGGTAGTAGCAAATGCATATGTAGAGAGAGTGTCCCTATTGTCATTAATGGATATACTCTGGTGTATCCTACCATTGCGCCTCTATCGTCTCTATACCTAAGCTCAAATATTTTAGAGGGTGAAGCAGTGTTGTTATATCGTGGGATTTATCCCTTTTTGTGGGAATTTCGATGTCCGAAAAGCCTTCCGTGGGATAAAGGGATAATGCACCAAATCGTGGGATTTTCAGAAATCTAACAAAAACACTTTCAAACTATAAATTTTTTGGTGAAATTCTACCAAAACACCTGTATTTCACCATGATTATCAACGAACTGAATGTCCATAAAGAACAGCTCATGTAAATCGTCTTTTATCAAAATTTTCTAGTACCAAAAAAACTGCGGTTTTTATACTAAAGGGTAATTTAACTTGATTTTCTTTCCGTGTAATACAAATTTTACTTTTGAAAACTGGATTTTAATGCAAAAAGTGTCGTGGGAATTAAAAAGGGAATTTGAGTATGGTGAAAAGGGAAAAAAGAGATAAATGACCACGCTTCGTGGGATAAATGAAGAGAGAGTGCTAACAACACTGGGGTGAAGATGAAGATCATAGATTTCGTTGGTTTACTTTAGTAGGCGCAGAAACCTCGATGGTGGCGGTTGCATTGGTGTAAGCGCTGGTGGCGGATATATTTTCTAAAGGAAAAGCAACCCAAGTGGAACGCGCACATCCTTACATGAATGAATGCGTATACATTTGCATTGCTGTTTTCTGGGGCCCTACTATGAAACTCGATTCTACTATTGATTCTATTCGAAAGATATTTGCGATTCTACTTTAAAATGGTACTCTGTATGAAAGTAGAATCGAATGCCGGTAATGCCAAACTATTTGCCAACAAAGTTGCGATTTTCGAACGATTCTCGGATTATGTTTGACATAATTCAAACGAGTCTCGCATTATTTTTTGAATATCCCAAAAATTTATCGTAAAGCAATCAAATAATAATAAATAAACATGGGCAGTGTCGCAATTTGGGTGGAGTTTGAAGAAAATCAGGAAAAAATTCAACAAGTTGAAAGAAGGCGGATTAGAGATAAATCTAACATAATGGAGCTTAGCGATAAAAGGTTTTTCTATTGAGTATTTATTTAAAGGCATTCTTAATCCAAAAAAAATAACTTTATGTCAGCTTTGTTAAAAACTACAGCCTTTCGGAAGACGCCTTTATCTACTTGTTGAACAAAATTTCAAGAGATAAATAAAATAAAATAATTTGCTAATGTTGAAACTTTGTTTACCTTTTTCCATCCTGCTACATCGCTGCGATGGACCTTCATCTTTGGACAAATTAGTCCATAAATGCTTGGATTTTTGTCTAGCTTCGGGTGTTTTTAAATATCCCTTGGACAAATCTGGATACCTGGTCATGTACCATTATTTCAAACTGTGACACTTTTGTGTTTGGACTTTTAAATGATTCCCTTGTACAAAAAACAAACATTATACATGACTCGTTTGGGTTATAGCAAACATAATGCGAGAATCGTTCGAAAATCGCAAATTTGTTGGCAAATAGTTTGGCATTACCGGCATTCGATTCTACTTTCATAGAGAGTACCATTTGAAAGTAGAATCGCAAATATCTTTCGAATAGAATCAATAGTAGAATCGAGTTTCATAGTAGGGCCCCAGAGTGTGGGTTTTGTAGTCTATTCTTTTTCTTTCTCTCCCTTTTTGGTTCGATTTCATAATTTGTCAGGTTTGTCGTCTGGGGCCTAACTCTGAAACTCGATTCTAAAGTAAAACTGTTCGAATTCGCAAAATCGCAACTATGTAATTCTATAAGTAAGTTATGACATCCAAATTCGAACAGCTCTAGTACTGCCAAGTTTTTTTTTGGATTCTTGGTACAAAACTGGTACTACCGTTTCCGAAAGTTAACGTCAAATTCGTTCGAATTCGCAAATAATCATTCTACATCAAATGTGTTTGCGAGAAGGTCGATTAAAGAAGTTTTTTTTTTCTCAGAATGAAAGTAAATAGAAATTATAAATTAATAATTCATGAATATTTCATAAACATAGTAATATTCACGTAAGATGTTTTTGTACCAGGGAATCATCTAAGTCCAAACACAAACGTGTCACAGTTTGAAATAATGGTGCAATATATGACCAGGCATCCAGATTTGTCCAAGGGATATTTAAAAACACCCGAAGCTAGACAAAAATCCAAGCATTTATGGACTAATTTCTTTAAAGATTTGAATGTCCACCGCAGCGCGATGCAGCAGGTTTGTTTTTTGTGAACACTTAGTTCTCCTGAAATTTTGTTCAACAAGTACCTACATAAAGGCGTCTTCCGAAAGGCTGTAGTTTTTAACAAAGCTGAAATAAAGTTATTTTTTTGGATTAAGAATGCCTTTAAATAAATACTCAATAGAAAAACCTTTTATCGCTAAGCTCCATTATGTTAGATTTATCTCTAATCCGTCTTTGTTCAACTTGTTGAATTTTTTCCTGATTTTCTTCAAACTCCACCCAAATTGCGACACTGTCCATGTTTATTTATTATTATTTGATTGCTTTACGATAAATTTTTGGAATATTCAAAAAATAATGCGAGACTCGTTTGAATTATGTCAAACATAATGCGAGAATCGTTCGAAAATCGCAACTTTGTTGGCAAATAGTTTGGCATTACCGGCATTCGATTCTACTTTCATAGAGAGTACCATTTGAAAGTAGAATCGCAAATATCTTTCGAATAGAATCAATAGTAGAATCGAGTTTCATAGTAGGGCCCCTGTTGCTTTATGAATGAGATGAGCAGGTAGGTACCTACTTTGTGTGTATTTGGGTATGCATTTCTTTTTCTTTGGAAGAATTTCTGCATTTACGATTCATGAGATTTTTCAATTCTGCTCAAAGCACAGATGAGTTGGGAATTTGGATTTCTTTCTTCTATGGATAAATGATTGATTATTCTGATTTACTCGAATTATTTATGTAATTGATTATGGTTATCGGATCTTGAAGGTATTTAAAAAAAAAATCGTGTTCGAAATGTATGCTTGAAGTTTTTAATAAGAAGTACCGAACTTTTTTTGAAACTGTCAGTTACAGTTGCAAAACTACAATGAAAATTTCATAATGTATACGCCTAACGGGTGGGTAGGTCTTCATTTCTGAGTTTTTAAATTGATATTAACTTTTATACCTCCCTTCCAACGTTATTTTTCATACTTCTTTATTTAACTGAAGACTCGTTCTAAAATACTTCATAAAGCCATGGAATACTAATTCATAATGTCATTCTTTGGAAATTTAGAAATAACAGAAAGCTATAACATGTCTTATATCTTTTACATCTGAGTGCTAACCTATTATTGCTGCTATTAAAAACTATCATGTTGACGCTATCCAAGCCACTAAGGTCTATTTACTGAACAGACAATTCGCCGAATAAGTGTCACCGGCCAACCGCATATACATATTATGTTTTGTATATTACTGCATTTTTATATGGGGCCATAAATCTTATAATCCAAAAATTGTCAACTTATCTTTATAGGATTTTCGTAGAATGTACAAAGGATTCGTTAATTTTACAAATGGTTAAAGTTTCGTATTTTTACGAATAGTTCACTTCTGTTCTCAAACTTTCCTTCTTACCAATTACCAAAAGTACGAACGGCGTTCGAAGAATGTACGAAACCTTTGTTCATTCTACGAACGGCTGTAGTTTCGTATTTTTACAAAGACATCATTTGTACTTTTATATACCTAACTGTTTAAACCATTTCACCGCCATTTGTATATGTACGAACGGCATTCGTACTATATACGAATCATTTGTACATTCCACGAACGATGTTCGTACTCTCATCCAGTGTGGCTGCAGAAAGTATTCGTATAAAATTACAAAGATGATTTCGTTATATGTACAAAGCCAACAAATCCAATAATTTTTAGAATACGAGAAAAACAACAAATGTTCTTATTATGTACAAATAATTTGTGCATATTACGAAAATCACTGTTCGTATTTCTACAAAGATTTCATTTGTATTTTTATACTAACTATTTTTTGAGTGTATAACTTTACATTTTTACAAAATCTAGAAAAACCCAAGTTAATTTTATTGAATTTGAATGGGAATTTCGTAAGAATTGTGAAAACAGGTAGTTCATTTTTATTTTGGGTAATAAAGTAGACTATTGTGTTGGTCACTCTTTTTAATTTTTCTGTCGTATTATTGATATCATTGAGGCCCTTATTTAGGTTTTTCCACATTACCAAAACATAGATGACAGGTTGTCTTATTTTTCGAATAATCCAATGAGTCTGTGATATTTGGAGTGCATAAAAAGCTGGGGTCGAATCGCGTCGTCCGTGAACGAGCTATACGTTCACGGAATTATGTCGATTTTGCATGTGAAACAAAAACGGGTTGGGTTCGATATCCCGCTTTTTATAATACCGATTCTTAAAATCTCGTTATTAAAATCCCGCTTTTTATAATCTCGCTTTTTATAATCCCGCTTTTTTAAAATCCCGCTTTTTAAAATCCCGCCTCTTATAATCCCGTTTTTCATAATCCCGTTTCTTATTATCCCGCTTTTAGAATCAAAAGTAGTTGTTTTATTTTAAAAAATCGCGCGATTTTTTAAAATAAAACAACTACTTTTGATTCTAAAATTTTGATGAGAAAATTTAAATAAATCAAGCAATGAGTGTTTTTTTGAAATGCAGTTTATTTTAACATTTATCATTTTTAGAGGAAGTAACAAAATAAGAAATAAGTAATATCAAAACAAATTTTTAAGTAATAAATATGACAATCTTCAATAATTTAAAAAAAAAGAAAGTAATGTTATATGATATTCTGCAAAAGGGAACAGAAAAAACTTCAAACCATTAACAATATAACTCATTGCGGTCAATAGTTCTGCGTGCGCACTCAATCCAATACTACACAATATAAATTGGCGCAAACTCCCAATTATTGTTACAGCAGAGCAGTAAATGATAAGGGTAATACCGTTAGCAAGAAGTAGGTTTTTATGTGCATTACTGCATTAGGTATATACTATTTTCGCAATGCGTAAAAACAATGTATTATTATGTAAGCAAAAACAAATGTGTGCTTACAGTAAAAACTAAAAACATTCGGACGGATGCATTTTCTTTTTGGTCGAGTATTTTTTAATATACTCGTACCTATATAATAATATAATTAAAAAGCGCATATAACCAACATCTATTTTTTTGATAACAATGTTTTGTTAAAAAAACGGGATTAGCGGGATTTGGCGGGATTTTAAAAAACGGGATTGTAACAGATCGGGATTTTGAACAAGCGGGATTTTAGAAGACGGGATTTAAAAAAAACAGTATTTTAGCAGACGGGATTTTAAAACTTTTTCTTCGGGATTTTTGAAAAGCGGGATTTCAAAAAGCGGGATTCCGATACGCTCCCAACAAAAACAAATTCCGTCACGTAATGCTCGTTCACGGACGCCGCGATTCGACCCCTGATTTCATTTATACTGTTCCCGTATAACTGAAAAAAATGGCAATACATACTTACCTAATTAATAAAATAAATAATATTGCCTACCTACCTATTTTCTGCGAGAGTATGTTATACGTATTTGAATTTGAATTTAATTTGAATAACTCGATAGAATTAAAAAAAAAAAAACAATACGATAGAAGAATTATTACCCAGTAGGAGTGTGTGCATATAAGAATTTAATAAAAAACAAGCTCAAAAATATTACCAAAATAATTAAACTAAAAAACAAATTGCCTACCTAGTTTATGCGACAGTGTGTCATAATAATCTTGAATAATGCTATCTTGCTGGTGTTTTAAAAAACATATCTAAAATAAGTAGCGAATTTTATTCTGAATAGCTTATAAACCAGTTGTAATAACGTAAAAGCATTTTCTTCATTGTCGTTTTTAATGTAGATCCCCATGCGAACGTTTTTATTCCACATTTTTTTTAAATGAACTGACCTCAAAACAATACTGTGCAACTTATTAAAGTTGTCAGTTAATTCTCTACAAAACATAGGTATTTCTATGTCATTCTGACTATGACAATTACAAAACAGATCACTAATGCATAATATACCTATTTATACGAGGATAAAAAACAATCCGATGAAAGATCATCAGCCCATCCACCCTAAAATTCGCACGACCAAAGCCACCTGTAGATCAAGGCCTTCAATTTTATCTCCTTTCGCATATATATAATGTAACATTCACATCCGCAATTGGGGTTAATTAATTGCAGATATTATATCAAATCAATGATATAATTGAATTGTTGGTCATGAATTCATAACTAACAGAAATACGACAAAAAGATTAACTTGAAATATCCTCAATTTGCATTCAAATATCTATAAGAACGAATTTTCAAATCTAAAATAAAAGATCAACCGTCATCTCATCATAAAAAGGAACACGAATAGAATCGTTTTCTTTCATAAGCACAAATATCCAGATTTGCCTTTCATAGGATCGAAATTCCAAATCAGAAATTTCTCATCATGTCTTGTTCAAAGAAACTACTCACCAAATGTTTCTTTTCACTCATCACAAGTGTGGCTATTCCTGGTGCTACAAGCAACTTAGCAAGACAGCAACGCCATCCGACAGTATGTCCGGCTAAGAAAATTTTCGTATTGAAGATAGTACTACTAGTATAGTCTCTATATATTTACAATGGTAAAACCCAACATGAACGAGAATTACTTTTCCCCATAACACTATTTTCTAACTAATATCATTTTCATTGTCCGTGTACAGGAAAACTTACCGCAATGATACGCTCCGGCATTTGTAATGTTTTATAGTAACAGATAAGCAGCGCAATAGTTTAGCTATTTTTATTTTGGTCTTTTTTCCATAATAGTAAACTTTTATTTCACATAATATAGTACATTTTTATGAAGAACTTTCTCAGCACAAGGGCATCAGTTCAGTTCTTAAAGAGCTCTTCCTTTTTAACGTATTTTACTTTGTAATTATTGTTTTATCAACAACAACTATCTACTGTGTTGATTTTATATAAACTTGAATGTGCTTATAGAATATATTATACAAAAATGCAAGTTTTATATTTATACGTATGTATTGCTAGGTAATAATTGTAGTGTGCACTATGTTCTAGTACATATTTTCAAAATTACAAAATGTATTCAAGGTTATGTTAGGGTTGTGATTTGTGAATCATCACTAGGCGTCGCATTTGGTCGATAAACCTCGATCTCTTTCATGATGTTAAAGTTGTTTTTTAGGGATTTATTTTCTTGTGTGCGCTTTCCTCTGATATTCGGATTTGATATGGGACTTTCACTCGAATATTTTCATTGCAGACTTTAAAATTTTACTCCCTTTTCAAGGAGACAGTGGGAAGATAAAATAAGGTTTCTATTCCTATTACGAGTATGTTTAATCCTACCCTCGTTTCAGTACACGTCGAATTCAAATGTTTACATATACCATATAACATTTCGTTCATCCGGTGGATGAAAACTTCTACAGTTCCGCTAAAATTTAGCCCATTTTAAACGAACATTTTAGATAGTTCATTCAAAATAATGTAACTTTTTGTTCGCAACAATTTCAGTACTGGATTGACTGTTTTTAACACCATTGGCACGCTATAATATGGACTGCTAGTGAAATGTCAGTTCCATTGACCATACAAACTCTGTCCAAAAAATTAAGCCAACATAACTAGCGCACTTGGTTCAAAGCGAATAAAAATCGTAACAAAATGCCCACCATCTTTGATAGCTCCATAGAATGCTGGGAGACACCTATTTATCGGTTTTTGTAGATTTGCTAAGTAAAACGGTTGAAATTAAAATTGTTACTGAGTTTTTGACAATAGATGTCGCATCAAAAATGTGTTAGGTACCTAGTTCAAATTGTTAACAATAGATGGAAGCAAACAAATTTAAATAAAAAATCGTATTGTAATGCTTTTATCGCCCCATAAATTGCACAATTTTCGTATATTTATGGCGAATGAGGTTTTATTCTCTTTTTGTTGCAAATATTATGGAATACAACGTTTGCATATAGTTCAGCCAACAAAGTTTTCTGGACAGTTTTACAAATTTTCAAATGATCTATCCAAAACAGATTCAAAACTGTGAAAGATGTACTGGAGGCTCCAAGTCATCTGAACGATGAAAAGGCTGCAGGATCGGATGAAATTCCCTCCGCATTTGACATGGGAGTTATTGAATAAACTTACTTCCTTGTTCAACTCATAAGACGAAATGTATTCTAACCCCTTTTTTGTCTTCAAAGTATTTAAAACAAAGTTATTTTGAAATAACACTAACAATGAAGCCCATAAAATCTGTTTAATTGCTGCTTCTCATAAAATGTTTCCAATTTATTCCGCTCTGAACCAAGAGCCCTAGTGCTTATGTTTGAACAAACGCGAAGTTATGGCTAACAGCAGTAGTATTCGATTGGGCTACTTCAGATTCGCTCTCAGATTTCGTGTGTCTAGTCGAACATAAAAACGTCACTTGCTCTTTATTTTGTTGATATTTGCGCGATTTGAATATTAGTAGCCTTCGCCACGTTTCTAAGCGTTTTCCAGTCACTGGTTAAATTTTGTATTAAAACGCGCTTGATTGCATTTGCATGTAAATAATTAACAAAAATAGATCCACCCGATGCAATTTGTTTCTTTGCAGTTGAACAATTTTACGAAAAAACTCCACTAGTTGTCAAGTTCAAAAGTTTACTTGTATTGGTAAATCTGAAGCAACTCGGAGAAAAAAAAACCTAGATTCGCAAGTGCTCTGAAATCTGAAAAAGATTGGTTTTGTTTGTACCAAACGATAAACGAACATAAAAAGCAATAAAAAGTGCTCTGAGAGCGGCCAATCGAATACCTACCACATAAGTCTATGTAGGGCACCCTGTTCTCAGTGAAACAATAGGGGAAAAGTGTGCAACAAAAAAATATTATTGTTTAAATGTTTTTAGTTGTCTATTTTATTTATTATTTGCTATGAATTATGTAGTAGATGGGTGAAAATTGGCGACTATAGCTTTTAATTTATACATGCAATTGTTTGTTAATAAAAAGTCTTTGGGATTTGATGTTAGGGGTAAAATACAAAATAATCTGTTTGTGGGAACGCTCTATTTTTGCATCATATGAGTACAATAATTTGTCTTTATTGTTTTTTAGTTCAAGCGCAACCTGAACTGTTATACAAAAAGTTCGTGTTTTTTTTTTAGCTCAGAGACATCAGAGCTCAGAGTTTGTGTTCCTTTTTTCGTTTAGAGCATGATCAGAGCGCGCTCTATGAGCTTAGAATAAACTAACTGAGCACGCTGAGTAAAAAACTTACACACTTTAGTCACATTTGACAAAAAAACCGTATAAACAAAATATGTAGTTGAAAGGGCGGATGAATACTGTTGTTGTGCAACTGAAGGTTAACCGATTTAATGAATAACAATTAATAAATATTCAATTTATACATATATTTATTACAAATGACAGCTATGTGCTCAATGTGTTTTATAAATATGTACATCAAAACGATCATAATGCTCGAGCTCAGTTCAGTGCTCAGCTCTGAACTAAAAAAGAAAAACGCCTATGAATTTGTTGGTCAATCTATGCACTTGCTTTTTTTAATCAATCGTTGTTAGACTGAATACATCACATGGATCTACAATTTGTTTCCCTGTAGGAGTGAATCATGTCAATCTTTTCAGAATCTGGCATCTGCTATTCGATGGTAGCCACTTTACCTATAACTTTTAAGCAATGGAGGCGTGCTTTCGCAGGGGTGATGAAATACTAGCTTCCCCAGTCCATAGTCAAGCACCTGTATGGGGCGAAGTAGTTCCCGCTTAATTTATTAAAGGAACAGCACACGTTGCAAGTCAGTCAGCTCTTAAACAAAGCATTACCAAACCTATGCAAAATAAAAATCGATCTATACACCTATTCAGTTGCAGGAGCTATGCAAAGTTATGATCTTGTGAGAATGGATATGCATATTCAAATATTTAGCAGTTCAGATCGTAGTGACGACTTTTCCAGCTTTCGTTTATTTATAATTTATATGTATGGTTTGTTTTGTTTTGTTTCAACAAGTATAACTAATTTTTAAAACAAGATGCTTGTCCATCTTTTACATTATATGGAGTAAGATTCAATCCGAAACTTTGTACACAAATGCGAACGCTTACGTGCATACTCGTATCTATTGCGTTACAAAAAAAAGGAAAAACAATTTATTTTTCCGTTTGTTTTACATGAGAATTCAATTTATGTACTTATACGCTTAAACATTATTAAAAAAATAGAAACGAATTAAAAATTTAAAATCATTTTTTGTTTGTTACTTTATCACCTTAGCTCAGAATAAATTTCGCGTGTGGTTGTGTTTAAACAATGCCTCAGTGGAATTATGTGTATTTACAAGTAGAACAGAAACATTTACATAGATCAATATAACAAATACAATATATTTTTGAAGGGGATTTATGCCTAAAATTTGAAATGAAGCGGTAAAATAAAACCTACGCAAACTTATACAGAGGGAGACTTACCTGGAAAACAAGAAATAAAAACTCTAGACTATAGCTTATGGTATTTTAAACTATTTTTGTGTTAAATAAACTTTTAGATGTGTAAATGGCATCAACAACACTCGCATCGCATCGAAGAGACATCGAACCCACCAAGCGCTTTTGTCTGTTGTAGCGTAGGAATTAGGACGCAAAGCATTTTTTTGTTTTGATTGAATTGAAAACGCGTCCAATAAATTAACGATCACAGAATGGAGTAGCGCACTCTGGCGGCGCTATACGAAGATAAATAAATTCTTGCATGGAGATGAGCAGAGGAAATTAGTGTGGAGGGGTGCCTAAGCGGATACGGTGTCCACGATGGGTGTCAGTACATCGTTAATGCGTTCTTCTTCGGTTTGCGTGCCAGTAGCTGGCGGTTCATCAGTTGTCGAGTCATTTTCAGAGGTGGTTGGATTTATATCGGTCTCACCGGTACTGGATGTGGCTTGATCCTCCTTGGGAGATGACACTGGTTGTGGGACGTCTTCCTTTGGTTTTGTGGTAGCGGCTGTGTCTGTTGATTCACTGCGGTTGTCGTCAGCCTGTTCAATAGGTGCCGACGGAGTTTCTTCTATTTCCGAGCGGGTGTCGCTCGTAGTGCCGGCGTTTTCCTCCTCGATCTGATCCTTTTCCACAGCAACATCATCCTCCACCTTCAGATTGACTTCACAGTCGTCATCAGCTATATCGGAGGGTTGGACAACAACCTGCCGAACTTCATCCTTTACAACAGCTTCCTGCTCTACAACAGCTTCCTGTTCTACAACAGCTTCCTGCTCTACAACAGCTTCCAGTTCTACAACACCTTCCTGCTCTACAACACCTTCCTGCTCTACAACAGCCACCTGAACTTGATCCTTCGCAACAGATGCCTCATCTGGAATGACGGCTGAAGGAACCGGTGAAACGGCAATCAACGCTGCCGTTGTATTTCGGTTATTGTGCAAGAGATCATTGATAGCCGACAGCCTTGAGGAGCAGGCTTCAGGAGTATTCAAGCTGATAAAGCTGCTCTGTGATTCAGTGTACTCATGCAAATCGCCATTGCATGCAGTGGCGTATCCCAAAAACGGCTGTTGCGGCAGATGGTTCTGCAAATGATGCGGATTGTGGTAGCTGTTGTAGACGCTCGCTGAGTAGCTACCGTCCACGACCTGGGCACTGTGATATGGTGTAGACGTGGCATAGGGCGCTAGTATGTCGCCATATGCCGCAGCAGTCGGCTGCGGTAGTGCAGCTGGTTGAACTGCTGGATATATTGATACGTCTTGATAGAGCAAGTTGCCGCTGCTAATGCCAACGCTTTCGGGTTCGACAATGGCGGTGGTGTTGACATAATGGCTGTGCGGTTGCGGCAGTGGTAATCCCACTATTGATGGCTCAATGAGATTGGCGTAAACCCCACTGGCAGGATGAGCTGGTGGCACATGGTTCATATACGCATTGTGCTGCTGCAATTGATGATGATGATAGACATGTGCTGCTGCAGTAGAATTATGCTCCAGACCATAGGTTGGTATTGTGTTGTAACTATTGATACCCGTTGTGCTGTTGGCCATAGGCGGGACGCCGTTGTAGGCTAAATGAGATACTGAGGCGGCCACTCCTAGCTGGGAGCCTATTTCGTGGGATCGCTTTTGTTGTCGGTTTTCCATTTCCAGTCGCATAATCGTGTGAATGTAGTGAGTTCGCACTCGTGCCGGATTGAACTCAATGCGACCGTGCACATTGCCGCAGGCGTCACGCGAACAACCGCAGGGGAACATTGTGCGGTCAACCTGAAAAGGGGGATTTTGTTAGAATGCAAATATTGTCAAAGGAAGACAAGACAAAAAACGTCCTCTTACCTGACACTTGATTCCAGCTTGACTGCAGGCACAGGTATCGGGGTCACAAAAGTCTCTGCACGAACAGCCACACACCTCACGGGAGTTTCGAATGTCCCGACACTCGATCTTTTCGTTGGGATCTATCTTTCGCACTCCGGCCACCTTCAGCAAAGCTCTCCGTTGTTTCGGTGACACCGGCTGAAGAAAACCATTTGTATCTGTGTCCAAATCGGAGCCACTGCCCTCGCTTAACTCCTCATCACTGTCTGAATCATCGCTAGAGGATGCTCGCGGATTTATCTCCTGCAGCTGCAACTTGTGAGCACGTCTCAGCTCTGCTGCGTGCTCCGCTAAGGTGAATGTTTTAAAGCTGATGTGATGCGCACCCATGCCTAAAGTACATCCACCCTGTGAAGGTATACATCCATGGCCCTGAATACGTGGGAAATAGAACACTTTCACGCTGTCGAAATTAATCGATCGCCTGGGCTTCTTTTGCAGCTGTTCACTCTCGCTAACATCCTCATGAAGGCGTCTCTTCAAATTCGATCGCAACGGAACCTTCTCTACCATTGGCGAAGTGCTTGCAGTCGAACAAGTACTCATATCTGCGACACTGTTCACTGTCGACTGCAGAGCTGATGTTTCCGATCCAAGGCCAGAATCTGAGCCATCACTACGAATCTCTTGTTCGTCGGCGGCTTTTGCGGCTGCCAGCACTTGTGCATCGGTTATTTCTGAAGGTTTGGCCTCAATCTCATCGATATCAACCATATATAGGACATCGCCGTCGGTTGAGGTGTCCAACGGGTTGGGTGAGTTCAACGGTAGTGGATTGCAATCATCTATTGCCAATGGATCTGTGCCCGGGTCGGAATTGATTGAGGCATTCAAATCGGGATCTTCCATTACAATCACTTCATTGGTGGGAAAATCGGCTTCGATTTCCTCGTTCTCTGTTTCGGTTTGAAAGTCCAAAAATATGTCCTTCTCCACTTCGTCTTCCGCGATGAGCAGCGGATCATCTGTGTGACAAGTCTCATAGCATATAGCTTCTAGAACTTCATTTTCATTCTGATCGTGATTTTTACTACCCACGGAGGGTAATTCTATTAGCGGTGGGCCGCTACCGCTGCAGTTGGCTTCTACCAATTCATTTTCCATTGCGGCGGTGGTGGTGGTGGCGTCGTTCAATTCTGTGCTCGATGGTGTTCCTCCGAAAAATGTCGATCCGCTTGCATTCTTGTGGATGTACGTGAGAAGATTTTTGATAGGTGTGAACATAATTAAGATGATTGCAGCCAACCACAAAGTGTTGAGCAGATTTGTGCACACATCTGGAATGGAAAGGAGAACATTTTTAAATTATTCGAATATTGAGCTCAAGCTGAAAACTATTAGTAGTAACAAGCCTGGGAGTCGAAGTCCAAGTATAGTTAGTATATTGCACAGCAGATACTCAGGAAAAATGTCCGCACAACACTGAAGCTCCACATACATTTTCTGCACATAATGACTACATAAAAGGACACGCGAATATCGTGTTTGGCATGAGAGAAACAATCTCAATGTTGATTTTGCAACAATGTTTACTCTCTTGGGACAGAAAAAAGAGATGCAAAACATTTGTTAGTGTAGTGTTCTTTAAATTAGTTAACTGCCGAGAATCATCTCTTTTTTGTACATGTAAAGCATGTAACCTACTATATGTATGCATGCGCAGAACAGGCTGTTCCCTATATGCACATTCAGTGAAAAATTAATAAATAAGCCCGCGCTGAAAGTGGATTGGGCATCCGATTAATGCATGAGGCCCCCATTCATCTGCTGAGTCGACCCTCTAGGTCAGAATCAAACACTGGCGTTGATGTGCACCTGTCTCAAGCGTATATTTCGGCGTTGAATCCAAAACCCGCAACGCAAACGCAACCAAATATTTATCCTCATTAACCAAACAGCTCAATTATGAAAGCAAAAAAGTACGAGCCAACCCACATGTTCTACCGGTAACGCTTTCGGGTGCCTAATCTTATCAAGTTTTAATAGCTAGTTCCATGGTTCAAGCAAGTAGAACAGCTATAAAATAAAAGTCAATGACACAAAACTGTCTTCATGATTCCATAACCTCAAAATATGACTGCCAGTATGCCCCGCACAAGATCCGATTCTATTACAACTTGCTAGCGGTTCGATTTGAATATGAAAATTGTTGCTTATGTCAATAATTGGGAATTCGATTTGAATTTAAATAAATCTCGCTGATTGGGTGCTGAAAAGTTAGTTAACAAAATGCAACTGATCATTCCGCGCAACCTACCTCACGAAGAAAAGCCCTATTAACTAAGTTTAAGTTTAAAAGGAAGTGAGAGTGAAGATTGGAAAATATCGCAAACCAATTCTAAATCAAATCAATAAAACGAATAAATGTATAAATTATTAAGATCCACGTGTGATTGATCCAAATCATCTATGAAAACCGGTACCTACCGATGATTAATCAAAATTAAAGCTCACAGTTGGTACTGCCAATGAACAGATGTGTCTGTTATATTGGTTAGAACAGCTGTTGGTTTATTATCTATGAAGTCTATGTGTCTTTTGCGTCTCTTATGAATCTTAACGTTTTGAAAGAAGGAGCATTTTTGAAGCACCTCATTGCAGTTTTAGCAGGCTTAGATATTAACAAAAACTAACACATATTAAGGAAGATGAGCAAATTGTCGTTCAGAAGTGCAAGGGGACCTCAGTCAACGTGTAGAGCGCAAATAGGCTCACCCCTGACTCCATCGACACCTAAGAAAGATACAAAATATGCAGAGTGGCTTAGTGGTTAGTGTGTTGGACTTTTAAGCAAGAAGTCCCACGTTAGATTCTCAAAAAAAAAGAAAATTCCGTCTGACAGCCGAGAGTATAAAATGTCATTAAAGAGCTTCTCAATTAGCCGTTTGGACTCGGCTTAAAATTGTAGATCCCTTCCATTCGTGAAAAAAGAAAAAATTAAATTATTTCACACAAATCGGAAGGTTGTGAGAAGTTAGGCCTAGGTCCTGTTGCGCCAATTATTTATTTTGAATGCAGAACACAAACTTCTTCGTAACAAAATGAAGCATCAGAAGAAACAGCTAATATATTATGCGAAGGCAATCGGATCATCATTATAAAACAACAAGTAATAATAGTATCTGTCTATTCAAACATTCGAGACATATGAGGCCAATGTCACACTAGCTGCTTTGTTCCCGCTCCCAATTGGTCGCGCGAGAAAACCCTGAGGCCGTTATTACTGACTGACATTTTACTGACATATTATGTCCAAAATAGGCATTCGATGTCTCATCCCATCAGCAGGACGAACTTTTTTTAATTCTTTAAAGTAAGGAACGCATTTGTCACAACTGTCTTGTCCCAAGGTTATAATTACGAACAACGGTTGCAAAGACTTCCGATTTGAGGGCTACTTTTTCCCACCACAAATTAAAAACAAACTGAGCCGACTCATTTGAATTTTATTAATATTTTCCTCAACTGGTAAAGCAATACAAAATTAGCTCTTGTCGGAGAAAGTTATGCGAATCATGAAAACTAGTGCTACTCTGCATTTTTTTCTTTCCTGGTTACCTGTGGTGCTGTGGTTACCTACACAGAATTCATGAGACAGACAAGAGCCTGGAGACCAATTATTTGCCGGTTCGGGGTCAGTATTTTAAAGGAAGATAGCAAACCATTTCTTGAGTATATAGGTATCAACGCAAAGGAATTAAAGTGTAGGTATTTTGTTACTAGGAGCTACTGTTGACTATCTCCAGGAGCAACAGCTTAATAATGTCTCCGCCAAGCATACCAGCGCACAACCAGTGAAAAGGGTTGAGAAAACATCACTGCGGATGTAGAAAATGCCAAACCATTGTCAGTTAAGACCAAAGAAAGTTCATATGTCCTGAAATCAGTCCTACAAATTTCAATTAGTTCTTCTCAATAAAAATGAATTTACATACAAGATACAGACAGAGATACTCAAATACTAGGGGTTAGTGTGAAGAAACTTCTTACCTCCGCGACCACAAAATCGATGAGTAGGTAGGTACCTATAGTACAAGTGTTAGTAGGAGGTATATTTCAGTTTCGCAAGTTCCAATTAAATGCGTTTGCTTATAAAATTGTCTCAGTATCCTTACGAAAGCTTTTCTTTCTTGGAACCGTATGTTTCCAAAACAAAGATCTTGCGGCAGATTAAACAGAAACTCCAATAATTCAAGCTGGAAATGTAGAGAAGCAAAAGGAAATCTAAATCGTACGAATTGTGTTGCGCAAAAGGTCAAAATTTCGGAGTGCTCCTCCATATGTTATAGAAATGCTGAAACTAACTAAAACTTACTTATATCCGATGGTATTTGCTCAACACTGGGGTGTTATCTGCCCCTAGATTGGAAGCTTGTGTAGCAACCTTCTTAGGAATTTTTTTTCTTTTTCTTCTGCGTTGTTCCAGTATCCCGCTTTATGGATCGCAAGCGTCTAGTCCGCCGCAAAATGTTAGATAATACATACACAAATTGATTAAGACGAAAAATTAAGGAAATTTGTTTTCACCAAACTAATTCTATACACGAATTTGTTTATAAGAATTCTTTTCTTCGCCTTTGAAAATTGTTCCCGTCGTGAGTTTTCAGAATTTTTGATTCACTTATAAAAAGATTTTTCTTTTTTTTTGGCTTTGCCGAAACTATTTAATTATTTCTCAAAAGTGCTGTGCGAGTTTCTCTGGATTATAACTGTGAGAAAAACAGGCATATTTTTGTAGATGATTTGCGAACAGAGATTTACTTTTTATTGCAAGTGTAATAAAATAATATAAAATTTATTAGAAAGGGAGAGGAGTTTTTTGGTTTAGCTAACTCTTTCCTCGTTGCTGTGTCGTTTAGAAATCAATCTCGAAGAACTTTGGTTGGCTGAGGACCACAAGATAAATTTCTGATATGGAAAGTGCTTTGTCTCTTTCACAAGGTTGTAGTTGTGTGTGCAAGTAGAGTGGCTAGATGAGTTGAGATAAATAAAAAAAAATGAGGAATAAAAAAGGAATTAATGTCAGCGATATGCGACCAGTGGATTGTAATATGTGAAGTTTGTAGCGGTTGCTTATTATGTAGGCTGTACGCCACTTTGAGTATTTCTGTTCAGTTGTAGATGTCGCAATTAACTTTTGGTAAATAGGTACCAAAGATGTTATTTGTACATTTTTGTATGGAATGTGTATTACACCCACCGTTTAGTTAGGTTTCTTTCTAGGACTACATTTTAGTTAACAAGTAGTGTACAATTTAAGTGCACAAAAAATGTCGACAATCGCAATTTACTGTAACAAGCTGAAACAGATAATCTCATAGAGATGTCGCTTTTTTTGCGGGTTGTGTTTGAAATGTACACTTCCTTCGGAAATGGGTTCCATATTGCATTTGATTAGTGTAACACTGCAAAAACAAAATACTGCACTTTTTTTTTAATTCAGTTGTTAGTACTGATTTGGAACACGTAATATTTCAATATAACTAAGTATACATGTTTTTTTCCGGGTTCCGGAAGTCATTTTGCTTTAAGAGAAAGCATAATCGGGTAGGTAGTTCGCGACAGCATCAGTGTTAAAAAAAGAAGAAAAAATCAAGAAGTACAGCAGCTAAAAAACTTGAAGTATAGCAAAACGTATTTTATATAGCTGTAGCTGTAGGATAAAATGCTTCCAGAATTCAAAAATGATGTTCAACAAACGTATTTGGTAATAGCTGAAAAGTGAGAATTATATGCGTTTTTTAGAAGTGTTTGAACAAAAAATTACTCTGGCCAGAGCAGATCAAATTTTAGTTTTATCTGCTCTCCAACTTTTCTCTCCAAACATTAAGCTAAGATTAGACTGTATGCCAATTATGCATATGAATGCCAATAGGCAAATGACCGCATTAGCTGTCAAATGACCAAAATGTCAGGATTATTAAAACTGTATATTAGACTATATGACCAAAATTACCAATATGGTCATATTTGCCTTGATGGTCATTTAAGGCATTTGTTATTTATTATCAAATATTGTAGTGGTGTAATGCTGTAAAGGAAAACAAAGCAAAAAGTTGAAGTTGGAAATATTTATTTATTTACAAAAATTTACAAATAGATAGCAAACAATTTCTACACAAACATAATTTCACAACAGGAAAAAAGTATATATTAACACAATTACTGGAGAAAGACAAGACCACTTTCTAAACCTAAACAAATTACAAAGAAAGACGCAATTAAATAATTTACACAAACGATAGATTGAATAATCCACAAAAAAAAGAGAACGAAAATGAAAATAAATCACAATTCCACGAACTCAAACACCGATGACAACAAAATTATTCGTGTTCTATCAAAAATGCCAGCAATGCCATAACGAATTTTCAAAAAAGTGCATATGTGCTTTTTGTCCGATTACACTATATTCTATTTCGGCATTTTTATCTGTCAAAATCAGCCCGGTCATATGTGGCATTCAGGTCATTAGAGCATATGAGATATGCCCATTACATTGTATGACCATATTTTGACAAGATAACTGTCAGAAATTGGCATTTTATGACCACTTGGCATACAGTCTAATCTAACCTTTTGCTAACTCCTGTCTAAATTTTGACATAGCGAGTACGCTGTGTAACAGAAAACAGCTGTTCATTAAAAAAAAATTAGTTCGAAATTGAATTCTCTCTTATTTCAACTATATATTTCAGATTCTAGGTACTTCTCGCCCATGTAATAAATAAATTGCATACTTTTCTGCAACAGAACAAACACAACGATCTGTCACAACTTGGCTTGAGAAAATGTGCCGACTCATTAAATGGCCACGCTTTATTGACAGATATATGAAGTACATTCTGAAACAAAAGTTTGATTTTTTCTTAAGATAAAGAGCGCTGTGGATTAATGTCACAAAAAACAGCTGTTCTTTAAAAAAAAAACTTTCTTCAACAATTCAATTCAATTGAGTAAAAAATTTAATTTTAATAATTAACAATTATGAACACAAATGAAAGAAGACGAAGAAGTATTATTGCAAAAAAAACTCCTCATCGCTAAAAATTGCTTTATTTTTTCATTTTCTTTTTTTCGTATTGAATTCCGATTCCTTCTCTTCTATTTAAAAACAAAACGCACTAACTCTAGATACTCTTTGTCCATATTTTATTTATTAAAATCAAACATCTTTTGAACACAACAAACAACAGAGCAGAGCGATCTGTCAAAATTTAGCTTGAGAAAATGTCCCGACCAATTAAATGGGCGCACTAAAAAAGTTTGATTATTTAGCTCCAGAAAGTAAGTGCTGTTTTTCGATTATTTTTTTTTTGTAAATAAAGTACAAATGTCAGAAAAGCTTGGGATACCTATGTAATGAGAAAGTGATGAATGAACAATTATTTGAATTAAATTGCGTGCCGCGTGATTCCCTAATCTAATTATAATCCTAGGTACCACATATTTTTTTTCTTATCCAAAAAAGGATGAAATTTAAATATTTCATAAACATTTAATAAATGAATTTCAGAAATCTTTTATAAATGTTTATGAAATGTATCCGATTTGCTTCATAAACATTTCTGAAATGTTTGGCTGGTATGGACACACCTTAATATGCCCAAATAAACTCAAGTGCTAGCTGCAAAATATTGTTCATGTGTTGTATAATTGTAGATATATGAAATAAATTTGTTATTAAAAGAAATTTGGAAAAGATAAATTATCCAAATTCCATTAAATATAGTAACACCCCCGATATTTCAAGTGAAATGTCAAGTGCCTTGTGTGACGTCACGTTGAGCAGAATATTTGCAATATGGCTGGTAGCAATATGAAGTTTGTAATACCCCTCTATTAGCTGTTTTTTATTATCAGCTATGATCCATATAGATCATCGATTTACATGCAATTACAACAACAGCACATGATCCTGCTTCTCATCGAGATCATGAAACATGATCTGAAAATTATTTCCACTATTTCCCACTAGATGGCTTGTTTCATTTTTAAGTGTTGGTGTGCCTGCAAACGATAGCCACACAATCACGTTGCCAGACTAGAAAGTGGAAAAAAAATCAATTGATTTTTTCGCATTCGAGTTCCGAGTTATTTTTTTTTTCGTTCTTTAAAGGTATATGCAGACCAGCCAAACACATGATAAACAATTAAATACCTACATATTTCATAAATATTTATTAAACAAAACAAATTTTACGAAAAGTGTTGCTGGTTTGAAAACATTTATGAAATGTTTCACAGTTTCCCAATCGTGATGGGAATTAATATTTGTTTTACAAGTTTCCCTGCAGAAAGTAAGTGCTGTTTTTCGATTATTTTTTTTGTAAATAAAATACATATGTCAAGAAAAGCTTGGGATACCAACGTAATGAGAAAGTGATGAATGAACAATTATTTGAATTAAATTGCGTGCCGCGTGATTCCCTAATCTAATTATAATCCTACCACATATTTTTTTCTTATCCAAAAAAGGATGAAATTTAAATATTTCATAAACATTTAATAAATGAATTTCAGAAATCTTTTACAAATGTTTATGAAATGTGTCCGATTTGCTTCATAAACATTTCTGAAATGTTTGGCTGGTCTGGACACACCTTAATATGCCAAAATAAACTCAAGTGCTAGCTGCAAAATATTGTTCATGTGTTGCATAATTGTAGATATATGAAATAAATTTGTTATTAAAAAAAAATTGGAAAAGATAAATTATGCAAATTCCATTAAATATGGTAACACCCCCGATATTTCAAGCGAAATGTCAAGTGCCTTGTGTGACGTCACGTTGAGCAGAATATTTGCAATATGGCTGGCAGCAATATGAAGTTTGTAATACCCCTCTATTATCTGCTTTGTTTTTGAAAGCAACTGGCTGGTAGCAATATGAAGTTTGTAATACCCCTCTATTATCTCCTTTGTTTTTGAAAGCAACTGTTGCCACAATTCAGAAATTATACTTTTCAATGATCCGTATTGTTTTATTATCGTGATCTGATCCGGATCAGATCATGCTGATAATAAAATACGGCTATTATCTGCTTTGTTTTTGAAAGCAACTATTGCCACAATTCAGAAATTAAACTTTTCAATGATCCGTATTGTTTTATTATCGTGATCTGATCCGGATTAGATCACGCTGATAATAAAAGCTGTTTTTTATTATCAGCTATGATCCATATAGATCATCGATTTACATGCAATTACAACAACAGCACATGATCCTGCTTCTCATCGAGATCATGAAACATGATCTGAAAATTATTTCCACTATTTCCCACTAGATGGCTTGTTTCATTTTTAAGTGTTGGTGTGCCTGCAAACGATAGCCACACAATCACGTTGCCAGACTAGAAAGTGGAAAAAAAATTCAATTGATTTTTTCGCATTCGAGTTCCGAGTTATTTTTTTTTTTCGTTCTTTAAAGGTATATGCAGACCAGCCAAACACTTGATAAACAATTAAATACCTACATATTTCATAAATATTTATTAAACAAAACAAATTTTACGAAATGTGTTGCTGGTTTGAAAACATTTATGAAATGTTTCACAGTTTCCCAATCGTGATGGGAAATAATTTTTGTTTTACAAGTTTCCCTGAAAGTGAGCATTTTTTTCGATTATTTGTAAATAAAATACAAATATCAAGAAAAGCTTGGAGTACCTAATGAGAAAGTGATGAATGAATCAATTATTTGAATTAAATCACGTGTCGCGTGATTCCCGAGACCAAAATTACAATAGCCGTATTTTATTATCAGCGTGATCTGATCCGGATCAGATCACGATAATAAAACAATACGGATCATTGAAAAGTTTAATTTCTGAATTGTGGCAACAGTTGCTTTCAAAAACAAAGAAGAAAATAGAGGGGTATTACAAACTTCATATTGCTACCAGCCAGTTGCTTTCAAAAACAAAGGAGATAATAGAGGGGTATTACAAACTTCATATTGCTACCAGCCATATTGCAAATATTTTGCTCAATGTGACGTCACACAAGGCACATACATTTCACTTGAAATATCGGGGGTGTTACCATATTTAATCAAATTTGCATAATTTATCTTTTCCATATTTTTTTTAGAAACAAATTTATTTCATATACACTTATGCAACACATGAACAATATTTTTCAGCTAGCACTTGAGTTTATCTTGGCATATTAAGGTGTGTCTAGACCAGCCAAACATTTCAAAAATGTTTATGAAGCAAATCGGACAAGTTATTATTATGCGTAAAAGTTATCAACTCGTTATTCAGAAATTACGTCAAATTTTTGTACGCTATCTGATGTCTACTAGCTAACTAACTTGTGCACATTTGATTATTAATACGGGGGTACCTAAATGTTTATGAAATATTTCAATTTCATCCTTTTTTGGATAAGAAGAAAAATATGTGGTAGGATTATAATTAGCAGCGAGTAAAGTTTTTATTACTGTAATTTTGGTCTCGGGAATCACGCGACATGCGATTTAATTCAAATAACTAATTCATTCATCACTTCCTCATTAGGTATCCCAAGCTTTTCTTGACATTTGTATTTTATTTACAAAAAAAAATAATCGAAAAACAGCGCTCATTTTCTGCTGGGAAACTTGCAAAACAAAAATGATTTCCCATCACGATTGGGAAACTGTGAAACATTTCATAAATGTTTTTTTGGTGTCCACATTCAAACCAGCAACACATTTCATAAAAATTGTTTTGTTTAATAAATGTTTAAGAAATATTTATGAAATATGTAGGTATTTAATTGTTTATCAAGTGTTTGGCTGGTCTGCATATAATATCTTTAAAGAACGAAAAAAAATAACTCGGAACTCGAATGCGAAAAAATCAATTGACTTTTTTTTTGTTCCACTTTTTAGTTTGGCAACGTGATTGTGTGGCTATCGTTTGCAGGCACACCAACACTTAAAAATGAAACAAGCCATCTAGTGGGAAATAGTGGAAATAATTTTCAGATCATGTTGCATGATCTCGATACGAAGCAGGATCATGTGCTGTTGTTGTAATTGCATGTAAATCAATGATCTATATGGATCATAGCTGATAATAAAAAACAGCTAATAATAACTTTACTCGCTGCTAATTATAGTCCTACCACATATTTTTCTTCTTATCCAAAAAAGGATGAAATTGAAATATTTTATAAACAATTAATAAATTTATTTAGAAATCTTTTACAAATGTTTATAAAATGTGTCCGATTTGCTTCAGAAACATTTCATAAACATTTCTGAAATGTTTGGCTGGTCTGGACACACCTTAATATGCCAATATAAACTCAAGTGCTAGCTGCAAAATATTGTTCATGTGTTGTATAATTGTAGATATATGAAATAAATTTGTTATTAAAAGAAATTTGGAAAAGATAAATTATCCAAATTCCATTAAATATAGTAACACCCCCGATATTTCAAGTGAAATGTCAAGTGCCTTGTGTGACGTCACGTTGAGCAGAATATTTGCAATATGGCTGGTAGCAATATGAAGTTTGTAATACCCCTCTATTATCTGCTTTGTTTTTGAAAGCAACTATTGCCACAATTCAGAAATTAAACTTTTCAATGATCCGTATTGTTTTATTATCGTGATCTGATCCGGATCAGATCACGCTGATAATAAAATACGGCTAAAATACGGCTATTGACCAAAAACAGGAAAATATTTGTAAACACCGTGGTTGGTAGTTTATTTATAATTCGTTTATAATTTTTGGTTTTTTGTATTAAACTATTTGTCACTAGATGTCACATTATGTGTTGAAGGGAAATACAAAAAGGGTATGTCAAGTGCTCCTAATATGGTGTGATTTTGAGTTGCACAAACTTTTGCATGTTGTACCGAAACTATCGTTTGTATCGCAATATAATTGCTAAGGGCAGTAGCTCAACGTTTTTTATAATGAAAAATATTTTTGTTTGCCTTTAAAAATGCTATTAAATTATAAATATCCAGGATGTTGAAAAAGCTATTCCAAAATGTATCACATTTCCTAACATTGACCGACTGGATCCTAACATTGACCTCTGTTTCTTTTTAACTTTTTCCTACAATTACCCATATTTTTTTTGGATATAATCACCCTTAATACTTCACTAAACTAATTCTGCGTAATTTTATTTAATTTTAAATTAAAAATCTTGTAAATAAAAGGTAAAAATTAGGTTTTTCAATTTAATTTATTTTTAGTCCTAAAAAATTTATCTACAATTAAAAAAAAAAAGAAATCGAGTTAAAGTTTAACTTTAAAGAAAAAAAAATACAGTTGAGAAATATTTATTCCTGGTAAATTTTCTCCGCTGGTCAATGGTAGTAATTCGGTGCCCTAGCATACTGGTACTAACCGATTCAACTTTTATTTATAAAACTCGCAATTTTAATGGGAATTGCTGTCAGATTCTCTATAAATATTCACTTGCGTACACATTTTTCTACTAAAAGGAATTTTCACACTCCATTCGAATGCTCTACTTCTGATGAAGTAAATTAACAGGTAGAAAGAAGACATGCATTCTGTTGGACACTAAAGATAATAAAAAGTGTATAATTGGCTTTATTTTCATTCAAATTCATTTTAAAAATAAATCATTAATTCCCACAAACTTATTAAATATAATAATGTAATAAATGAAAAAAGAATCTTAAAAAATATCACGTAACACTCTGACTAGAAGTAGTACACATTTAATTGCTATTATGTATATTAAACTTGTAATTGAACGTTTTTTTTTTGTATTTATAAGTTGGCACTAGAGTTATGTATGTATCTAATAAATCAATTTGAAGCTTCGTTTTAGAAAATTCTCTGTGAATTGCTTTTGTTTAATTGGGACTGGATGGATCGGGATGTGGTCCTGCCAAAAGTTGTTGCAGCTTAGCTGCGGCCGGGAAGGATCCCAAGTCTAATGGGGCAGCACCTGTTGTGCTTTGAATGTAGGCTAGCAGTCTGAAAAAACAAGGACAAAATTCATATTAGTCTCTCGAGTGGGACACGCTGATATGTTGTGATAAATACCTTCTTAGTTCATCGAGTGCATTCTGCTGCATTAGTATGTAGTTCTTCGCCAGAAGAAGAGTCGCAATTTTTGATAGTTTTCGTACAGAAGGCGAGTGGGCGTAAGGAATAACGCTGCGCAGCTCATCGAGGGCATCGTTCAAATCGTGCATTCGTCGTCGCTCTCTACGATAAATACTTGTCAATGAAAATTTTATTTAAAATTCTTGAGTTAGCACTCTTATACCTTGCATTGATATTCAGCCTAACGACTTTTCCTTGGCGATTCTTTTGCTTTCCACCGGAACTTGACGAAGGCATTGGTGATTTGTCTCGCCCACTTCCGCTGGGCTTGTTCTCGTCGGTTGGCGTTGGTTGTGGCAATGTAAGGCTTGCCTGGGCGTAGAAACCTCCAATGCCGACAGCACCGAGCGGCGTTCGACGACCGGGTACACTCTGTGGAGGACTTGAAGTAGGTCCGGGATGTCCGCTGAGCATATTTTGTGTGGGTGGTAGTGGGGGGTGCCCATGGCCGTGCATTGCAAAGCCAAACGAAATATTGGGATCCATTTCTGATTTCTGGAGAATAAAGAAATGTCAATTTCAACGCAAATGCTGACATCTTTGATACAAAATTAGCTAATTGTGATCTACAATAGAACATAAGATGATGGGGACGTTTAAGCATCTAGTTTAGTAAGCCTGAGAGTTGGCTGACTTGATGTGTATTAGTGTATCATCTTTGATTGGCCCACGTCGGTCACATAAACAGCCTCTTGAGTTGACGTTTATGGAGTAGTAGCCGATACCTACATCTGGTCAATAATCCGTGATTGAGTACTAAGTTGACAGTTCGCATATATGTGGCTGACATAGGAAAAGTGACGTTACCAACCATTTAGTGTACATCTAGTCCAAATCAATTTAGTTGACATAAGATAAGGTTTTTGAAAGTGCCCAATGATATAAAATAAAAGTGATGACACGCGTCATAAAAATTAACTAAGCAGTGGATATACCTATACGACGCTGACGTTAAGGTCGTTTATAGAGATTTAAATTAAAAACTGGAAGTGTGAGCAATTTACATAGATCAGTCAAGTGAATTTTTTAACTGTTTCATGATGGGCATATTCTTGGAAGGTTGCTAGATGTTCAAAACAGGTAGGACAACGAAAAAAAGGTAGGAAACCCTTCGATCTTCGGCTAAATGTAAGCAGCTATATAGTACTAGAGCATAGTCCGCGTGTTCCATTGAACTGCATATTTCTAAGGGCTAATACTAATATACTAATAATAATAATCATATTTCGTGTCCAGACAAGTTTTAACGAGCTCACAGTGGCGAAATTTTCTATATAAAATTACCTACCCATTGGGACCTACAAAATATTTAGTGTGAAAGTTTGTACTAGATCTCGGGATAAAGTGAAATAAAGGTTGAGCTATAAAAAAATCTAGTTAGAAGTCTAGTGAACAACGGAACACACCCATTATCATTTTTTTGTTTTTTTTTCGGAGGTTGTTACTATCCGATGGAGCACTCAGACACAAACTACAGGTCCATTGTACTAAAGCTTATTACTCAGTCGAGAAAATCGACTAAGTACACATTAAAACAACTTTTCAATGTAGACCAATACGACAACGTCACTCTGCTGTCAGATTTAGTATAAGTACTAAAGTTTTGAATGTCATCAATCATAAAACCCTTTTAAAAACTCCTATATCTACCTATAAATAGTTTTGTAACAAGCACCTTTCGATTTCCATTAAAATGTCAGCATTCCAAAACGACAGTTTCTGTATAATAAAATGACAAAAATAACTGCCATTGCTATGCCGAACACCAACCACAAACGTCAAACGTATTCCTCAATTTGGCTGCAATTTGTGTCACTTTATATGATAAATGCAGACTGAGGCAGTTAGTTAACGTTTTATCTAGATTTGTGGAAGAATGATAATCTAGCACAAGCAACATCAACGGCATCACGCAATGTAAGCAGTACAAGTTCAAAATGGCGACAGGTGCTTTTCTGTGAAGTGCCACATCCCAGCGGCATCTATGCGGGGCTTCAAAGTTTCACATGTTCCTCGCATGCGCAGTTTGAAGCTTCAAAAACATATGTCAAATTTTCACTAGAGCTTTTCAGGCGAGGTAATCATAACACAATATTCAAAATAAATTAACAACAAACAACTAACAAATGTTTCCCTGTCACTATATTACATTTAACAAATTAATGTAAGCGAAAAAAACAACTTACACACACTCGATTCTTAGGCAGAGTGAATTAAAAGGACCTTCTGTCCGTGCAATAAATTTTTCCGACTGAATTTATTCAACAAAGTCACTTAATTTAACATAACAATAATTATAAGACTTTTGTTTAATTAGTCTTAGTTCAAGTATTTAATTCAAAATTTAGTCACAAACAGCAACCAGCCAGCTAGAGATGTCAACAGCACGCGACCACTTTTGCGGTATCCGTTTATTCTTCTTTGGTAAAAATTCAGTTGTAATCGTTGTCGTCGTCGTCCTCGATGGGTGGGGGTTACCTACCCTTACCACCAGCATAAACCAATACACAAACACCAAAACTGAATAAGGGATGAAGTGGTTGATGCTTGGTTCTGATGCTGCTGCTGCTGCTACTGTGATGATGGCAATGCTGATGACTTTTACTTTTTATGTTTCATTGTCATGAGGAACGATTTGACTCAGTGAATCTGAGCAACCCCCGAAACCGATAAGACTCAAAGCAGCGGCGGCCGGCGGGTGGTTGTTTCTTTTGGTTGACTACTGTTGAGGAAGTTGTTAGATAAACGGAAGCGTATAAGCTGTGGGAGCTTGACAAGGAGGCAAATCTACAATCAGTTCTGGTGGTGCTAAATAAAAGAATAGATTTTTTATTGCTCGTCACCGACTTCATCATACAGCGTCCAGGAAGTAGTATCACCTCTGTTTTTAGGATTTGCATCTCGCGTTTCTTGTAAATATTTCATCGGATTACGCGTACGGCTGTGAGTGTAGATTTCAACCCCCACTTTGGTTATATTTTTATCCTTAAACTTCATGATCCTTTTAGTGTTCGTCGGATTGCATTTATGAGGACTGCGACGAGGAGCGAAAGGGAAAAGACGAACTCAATGTACCATCAAGGGGAACAATAGAAAAAATCAGGCCAGCAACCCTCTCGGGAAAATCAATTTTATTTCAGTTCAGCGTCAGAGGGATTTTTGTTTTCTTTATATTCGTCGAGCTGTTGGCCAGAGGCCGATTTTCTTTTTTTCAGCCCATAGCCCTCTCTATAAATGCTGATTTTGTGCTGTGGTCCTTTTGTTTCCGTGTGTCCAGGACGACTAGGAACGACCATTATCGGGTGTAGAGTGAGTGCAGACAAATGGCCTTTACGGTGGTCCAGGTTGGTGGATGGTGAACTGTATTTCACGAAGATATTTTTTTTTAAATGCTTTGAATTCACGTAAGAACCGCACGAGAGGGATGGAAGCCCCCTCCTCTTTTTATTCTTGTCGATTCAATCGAAGAGGGTGCTGATGCGGATTATGTATTGTTTGGTTGGCAAGAGGTAGGTATATATATTGTTATTGCTGCTGGTATGCTATTGAATTGAATTTTTGGCAATGGATTCTCAATTGTATCGAGTGTTAACTATTTTTGGATGAATATCAGTACAGTGTAAGCGAGGAGTTTTGCAACACTTTTATATAATGATTGGGATCGGGTTGGCGGAGAGTGTTTGTGAGGCGGGTCTAGTGTGCTTTAAGATTGTTGAAGAGCTTTTTGAAATGCCTAACCTAAGCTACAAACAATATATTTTAAATTTAAATGGTGTTAAGCTTCAAGAGGCTTCTTTTCAATGCTGCCTTAAAAAATCTCACAGACTGTAAGGTTGCTGTTAGCTCGCCCAATCCCTAACAGTAACTTTGCCTGAACTAATTCCTCTTGATGTTCGGATTTAGTTCTTCCGCGTGGTTTCTGGTGAATTTTTTCCGATTCTTTCGTCAGTCGATTAACTCAGATGCAGCCGCCAGCGAGCGGAATCTTTCAATTAAAAATTTAAAGCAATTGTTGTATGGCATACAAATTCTATGACATGTCCTCATTCCAAAACTTGCGGTTAATGAGCAAAACGCCCGATATTTAGCCAAATTGTCTTGGGAATAGTAAGTACTTCAACTATAGTAGTATGTAAGAGTTATTTCTTAATGTGAACAAAACCTTACGAAAATAAAAACTAGTAAAAACAAACTCTCTAACAGTCTCAGCCAAAACACTACTCTATGCGAACCTTTGTTTGTTGTAGAAGAATGCCTACCGTCGTTTGGTTTTATTCTACATGCAACTTAGAAACTCATGTTTTGTTAATTACTATAGTTTGCAACCAAATAATGAATAATGGAAACTTATCTACGGTAATTCACCTTTCATTTGGTCCGTGATTCATAAAACTGCATTTACAACATCACGCAAGAGAAATGTAGAGCAACAACCTTAAGTCGTTGCCCCATTTAGATCAGCATTTATCATAAGACAAAAGTTAATAACCTTGTAATAAAAAAATCGAATGGATATTAAAGTCAGTCAGCGAAAGACACGGAATCACTTGAGACTTGCATTTTTGCACGAGACGGTATAGAGAGACCCGTTAGTCCGCAGTCAATGCTAATAAAGGCGTTAGAATGAGATCACAAATTTGACTTAAATCGTTAATAAAAAAACAAGTTCTGGCTACCACAATTTCTACAATCACTTGAAGACGTTTTCATTTCTGATTTAAATCATGTAAGACAAGGGTGTTGATTATTTTCATTAAATTTAACGAACAGTTATACGAAATAAATAAATAATTGTCCGTTGATCACTTCCGGGAACCATTTGTTTGTTGAAGCTAAATTTTGTCAACCCTCACTATAAAAATATCAACATGATGAACTTTCCCAAAATTCCTAACACATAAGCAAGATGGCCGACCAAAATGCGTATTAGATAGGTAATGCTGTTCCTTTTGGTCACACGGCTGTTAAGTATAGGGCATCCTTTTAATCTTCAATGTTTGAAATGTTTGATGTTGTAAATGCAGCATAAAAATCAGTTTTTAAATAACGACTAACCTCCTTATTAATAAACGCTGCGTAAAACTTATCAACTCGTTATTCAGAAGTTATGTACAATTTTTGTATGCTATCTGATGTCTACTAGCTAACTAACTTGTGCACATTTGTTTATTAATACTGGGGTAATATAATATCTGTTCGACAAAGAAAACTATGATTGCGTCTTTATTTCATTTACACAGAACTGAAGTAAGTTAAATAATCCAGCTTCTTTACAAATATTTCACAACTTTGTAAACTATAGAGAACCCTTCCCATTCTTCTCTACATCTCTACATCTCTATCTCTACATCTCTACATCTCTACATATCTCTACATCTCTACATCTCTACATATAAATAAAATTGGTGTAGTTCTGTTCGACTAAAATTGAAATTGACTGCATGTCTTTAAATGCAAAAATCTTAGAAATTGCTGAATATATTCTGGTGAATTTTTCACAGGCTTATAGAGGATACTTAGGCCTACAATCTCCACTTT
The DNA here is from genome assembly GCA_948293265.1 of Cheilosia impressa. NCBI lineage: Eukaryota > Metazoa > Arthropoda > Insecta > Diptera > Syrphidae > Cheilosia > Cheilosia impressa. The sequence goes on along the minus strand of OX411884.1, from coordinate 28,903,549 downwards.
TTCTTAACTCTATATCTCTATAAATTCCGGAAAAAATTGGACAAGAGTAATTTTTTTTTTCGTTTCGCTTCGATTTTTTCTTTGCAACGCTTTGCAAGTACAATTTAGGATATCCATTATCTCGATAACTTAAAAGGTTTTTAAATAAATAGGCAAAATTTGAAATATTCCTACGATTTTCACCTGGGTTAGTGGATACGCACTTCATACTCAAATCAAACATACTAAACGCGCAAAATATTGACATCTCTTTTAACCTTTATTACCCCTGTGACGGAGAGGAAGACAGACAGAGGCAGTTGCTGTTTGTTTTGCTAAGAAAAAAAGAAAGCCAACAAAAGAAATGTCAAATATGTAGGGGAGCAGTGTTCATATATCGTGGGATTTATCCCTTTTCGTGGGAATTTCGATGTCCGAAAAGACTTCCGTGGATAAAGGGATAATGCACCAAATCGTGGGAATTTCGGAAATCTAACAAAAAAACATTCAAACTATAAATTTTTGGTGAAATTCTACCACAACACCTGTATTTCAACATGATTATCAGTACACTGACTGTCCATAAAAAACAGCTCATGTAAATCGTCTTCTATAAAAATTTTCTGGTACAAAAAAAAAAATCATAGCAGTGTTACAAACTGCGGTTTTTATTCTAAAGGTTAATTTAACTTGATTTTCTTTCCGTGTAATACAAATTTTACTTTCAAAAACTGGATTTTAACGCAAAAAATATCGTGGGATTTGAAAAGGGAATTTGAGTACAGTGAAAAGGGAAACATTACCACGCTTCGTGGGATAAATGAAGAGAGATTACTAATAACACTGTAAGGGGAGGTTTGTTTAACTCTGTTTTGTTTACAAAAAAAAAGTATCTATTATCTACTCCTGTGACGGAGAGAGAGACAGACAGATGCAGTTTGGTTTGCTAAGAAAAAAATGAAATCCCGCAAAAGAAATGTCAAATCGTAACGGTAATAAGAAGGGAAACGATTTATTCTGTGGAGTGTGCATGTGCAGTGGTAAGAATAAGAACTATTTTCTACTCTCTGCTCTGCAAAAACGGAGGTGTGTATGTGTATAGCCTATTAAGTAGGAAGGAGAGAGATGGCATCTCATTAAATGTTTATCCAAGCCTAAAGCGACCTATACACCTCTCATGCTTGCATGTCAATTATAAGCATACACACACGCAAATTGCGAAGAAGAAAAGATAACTAAAACAAAAAAAATGATAAAACGAATTTGGTGCCATTAAGCAGTGGACTTTAATGCGAGAATTCGGTATTTTCTATGTGTATTTGACAATTTTTTTTATTTAATCAAAACGTCCACAAATATTAAACAAGTTCAATACGAAACACAAAACCAGAGACAATACTCACTCTCAAATCAAACATACTAACCGCGCGATATATTTACATCTCTTTTAACCTTATTTTACTCCTGTACGGAAGAGGGAGACAGACAGAGGCAGTGTGCTGTTTGTTTGTTAAAAAAGGAAAAGAAAAAACAATAAAAGAAATGTCAAATGTATCAGTGATACTAGATGGTGGGTAATTACCCAATTCGCGGGTATTTTGCCTTTCAAAAAAAGCTAAAAGAGCGATCAAGGGCAGTAAATTAGCCGCTCGAGTTTTTAAATAGCATTACAGCCCATGGCCTTGCTGCTCATAAAGTTGAAGTTCCCGTTATGTTGCTTCGCAATTTGAATCCCCCCAAGCTTTGTAATGGAACCAGATTGAGAGTGATAACAGGCACTTCGAGACTTTACAGTAGAGTTGTTGTTATCGCGTGCTGAAAATTGTACTTTACTATGCTTTGCTGAGATCGAACCTCAAAAAAACACGTCTATCGTTAGAGAAAAACTTTATTGATGCGTTCATTTTAACTGGGTGTGGTAAAGGAGAAACGGTCTTTATAACAAGAATACCTACACATAATTCCCAGCAGTTATTCATTTCAGTTTAAACGGATTCAATTTCCTATTAATGTTTGTTCTTCCATGACAACTAATAAGTCACAGGCTCAAACTTTAAGAAAATCGGGAGTTGATAAGAAAGAATTGCTTCACGCACGGGCAGTTATATGTAGCGTGCTCCAGGGTAATTAATGCAGGAAATATCACTATCTTCGCCGATAGAAACAAAACCGCTAACATAGTATACAAAGAAGTGTTACATTAATAAAAAAAAAGTGAGTTAAACATTATAAAATTATCTTCTTTCATTTTCATTGTCCACTCAGACTCAGTCTTCGCGAGGTTTTTTTTGGATCGGGTTCAAGTCCCTCACTATTGAAGAAGGCTTCCTCACTTTATACCTCTACAATGTATTTCGAGGATTTTTTGATTTTTCCTTCCAGCGATTTTCAAAAGAAATACATTTTTATGTCCCCTAGAAGACAGTAAATTTCTTTACTTTTTTTCCCATCAACTGTTCTGAAACCACATTTTACACGGGCGAAGCCGGGCGGGTACAGCTAGTCTTAAATAAAAAGAAACATTACTTTAGAAATGCGCAATCTAAAGGGTGATTTTTTAAGTATTAAGTTTTTCAGGTTGGCAGCACTGATTAGTCATGGCGTCCAAACGTCATCGATCAAATTGAAAAGTTTTTCTGTAGGTATACTCTGCCATTAAATCATGGAAAGACTTACAAACGAGCAACTATTGCAAATTATTGAAATTTATTATAAAAATTCGTGCTCTGTGAAAAATGGGCACCTTTTTTATGACGACCGTAATATCGACCTCGTTTACATGAAGTTGTCTTTAAAACGTAAATGGCAAGGCCTATTTATCGATTACAATAAATTTTTTGAATATTTGATGCAAATATAGTCTTAAAAAAACTACGCTTAAAAAATAACCAGTTATTTGGTGGGTCTTAGCAATAGTAAATGGTCTCCAAAAAAGGTTGCATTGTTTATTCGACTTTAGTGGCTTTATTTATCCAAAAACGGTATCCAAATCTTTTTTTTATTATTTGCCAATATAAAAATTAAAAAAAAAACAAATTTTTAATTTCTCGGCCGAATACTTTCAACACACAGTGTAACTCAGAATTAAAAAAAAAAAAATCAAAAAAAAACTCTCGCAAAATGATGACAACTGCGTGTTCGGAATTGTGCGTATGTTTTCATTTTTCCCGAATACTCCAGTCCATACCCACCATAGAGAGAGGGTGAAACAGGAACACGCGCAAAATTCTTCCATTGTCAGGATGGATTTATCTTTTATCCCCGAATTCGGCATACGGTTGCACATTTGCCACGATAAATGGTTATCTTGTGTGTCTGCTGCCATGGCGTTATGTTGCCCTTTGTCCTATGGTGCGTGTCGTGATCTACCCGACCCCTCTGTACCATTAATGAAAAATAATTTCGATTTAGAAGCCGATTACGAATGTGAGAACATGTCCGGATGGTGTGGTGTACCTACACGTGTCTCGATTTCTGTTTCAGATTCCCCAGAAGTGTAGCTATGAATAAAATCGAATTTCATTTGAAAACGTTTGCAGACGACGTGTAAAATTCGTTCAATGTCAGTCTGGATGGATGACCATCAGGACGAACACACGCTCTCCAAATAATATATCCTATTTACCAGAATCAAAGCAGAAGAATCAATGAATCGTTCGTAATTAAAGATGCTTTTGATGGAATCAAACTCTATTCGAATAGAGCACTGAGAGAACACCCACGGATTGGTATATAGCACGGAACTCGGTTTAACGAGCCCCTTCAAGATTGATCTACCCCCGGCACAATGTGAGTCTCGCGTGGGTGGAGACAATCAATCATATTTCATTGGATGATATTGTATTACGTTTTACTTGTGTCCTGTATTTATCTTTTGCTCTCGTTTTGTGAATACGTGTACACGAGTCCTTCAGTCTTCCTGAGTGGTATTTGCGAGATACTGTCAAAAAGATGTGACAAATTCAGTTGGGGAATCTCGGATTTTCTTTTGTTTGTGGCAATTTCTTTCCCATTCAATGGGTTCTCTGGAATTTATTGAAGGGGATTTGTAAGATTTCTCCCAAAGGTATCCAAAGGGGGGTTTCATATTTTGCGACTGGGCCATGCAGACGAGTGGGTACATTTGTTGATCCCCAAAGTGTTACATGCTGCGTGTGACGAATTACAAAAAGCTAAATTAAACTTCAAAGGCGTGAGCTATATAAACTGAGCTTAAGATGAGATGTCATGTGTTTTATAGTTGAGTTGAGTCCCTCCGTATTGAAAGGATTTGGCAACAGATTTGCGTTGGCCGATACATGGCTACAGCACAGCACAGTCTGTGAGCGAGGAGAATCCAGTCCTGTCCTCAAAACACTATGATTTCAACGTGTTTTAGTTATCATTTTCTGTGTTCTTATCGCAGCTCCCCATTCTGTACAATGTTGATGACATCAGTTATTCAGTTATTCAGACCAAGTATCCGTGATGGTTAGGTCCTTCGATGTGACCGAGTTGGTTATCGGCTCAATGATTTCGCTATCTTCTCCTTCAAACGGTCTCTGATGCTCAAAAGGCTGAAAAGCGTCTTAAGAAATTATTTTTTCGAAGGTGTGTATCACACAAACGAGCAGTCGTATGTCTGGGGATCACAGGAAAATCACTTATTTAAAACCAACCAACTTTCGGTTAAAAACTACCAAGTAATACTGTTGAGATAGCTTCTAAAGAGTAGTGGTTTGAAAATAACCGAGTCATCTTGTTTAAGGCAACTCGGGTAAGAGTATGTAAGCGATTTATCAATTGCCTCCAAGTTTTCTCGGTCGTAAATGATAAACTTAGGTACTTAAAATTTAACCAACTGGTTTATATTAATCTAGAAACTTGGTTGATAACAACTCATAAAATGTATTTATTTTTTTAACAATGTATGTATATAGGCTAAACCTCTTTTATCTCGGTAGGTTTAAACAACTAATTCTCGTTTTCTTCAACAGGGACTTTGTTTATTTTAACCCATTTTTTTACCGAGCAAAAATCGCACTCGGCTAGAGTAAATTTCGTTTGCATGGTCGCGGAGTCCAGTTACACCAACTAATTTTTGGTTTATTGTTATGAGTTTCGTGTACAGGGTGGGTCTAATAGAGGTTTCTTTTCAAAAATGCAATAAAATTAACAAAATGTTTTCTATGTATTATGGCCTTATTATTAAGAGAAAATATTCCCATTAATTATGGAACACAACGTCGTGCAAGTGGCTGCCTCGGCTGGCTTTGGAGTAGCGCATTCTGTCCCTCCAATTTTCCAAGACCTTGTTGATGGTTTCGGGCTGTAGCTCACGGATTGATTGATGATATTGGCCTTAAGTGCTTAAATCGTTTCCGGATTTTTTTGAATAACATCATTTAAAAAGAAACCACTAGATGGCCCACCCTTTATAAAGCTTGGATATGAGATACCTTAACAAGAGGTCCAACGACAAGCGTAGTTAACATTCTAAAAGACGTCATTTACGACTTATGGTAATGGTGTCAGAAAACGGCGAGTGGTTTCAAGACGTTCTTACAAAAAAAAAACAGTGCACTCCGGGAGTGCCGACAGAAGTGAAAACTTGAATCGTCAGGCAATATTTTGTTGTGCAGGAAATACTTTTAAATGAAGTGTTTTCTAGTTCATTACTATAAACTACTACTACAAAAACCATAGGTACTACCTAAAATTTTAATTTTCGTTTAATGCGCTATTGTATACATGAAAAATAAAGCATACTAGCTAATACCCGCGACTTCATCTGCGTAGAATTAGTATTTCGAGTAACTCATAAAAATATTTATATCAATCGGGTCTAAAATTTTCAATATTAGGACAACTGTCAACAAAACTGTTTAGAAATAACATAACAGCGCTTCTTACTATCCGATTTCCCCACAAAATTTTGAAAATTCCTTCTTAGATTCCTATGACTGTAACTCTCTTCCATAAACTAACTATTAAATTTGAAAGTAATTTTTCGCCAAAAACAACAAACGAAAACAGACTCAATAATAATTATAGGAACAAAAACATTTTATTTGAGCGAATGAATTTTTTCCTTTATTATTATTTATATTGATTACATTCGTTATTATGCAATTTGTAGAAACCACCAAACACACAAACTATCAGTCAGTGTTCTTAGACGTCTCTGTTTATTTTTCCCACGAAGTGTGTTCATTTTCCTTTTTCACTAAATTTAAATTAAATAAAAGTAAAATTTGTATTGTTCGGACAAAAATCACACTTAATTAATCTTCAGTATAAAAATCGCAGTTTGCTAACACTTTAATGATTATTTTTTGGTACTAGAAATTGTTGCTATAGGCAAATCTTCTTTTTATGTGCATTTAGTGCGTTTATATTCATGGTCAACAAAAAGTTTTTCGAAAATATTAAATTCCCTCAAAAAGGTAGAGATACAACGATGTAGGAACACGCTGAATTCACACGTATTCACAGACAGTAAAATTGCGAGCGGGAGGGAGGGGCTTATATTGAAAAAAATTGAGGTGGGAATCGGTGAGAGGTGAGACGTAGTAAAGCTGTCAGTCTATTTCATACTTAGTTTATGCTCTCTTCGGCCGTTGACTCTCTTTCGTGGCGGCTTTTGTGCTAAGATTATTTTTCCCTGAATCATAGTTTGTACACAACTGCGTAGTTGAAATTGTATGTGTAAGATTGGTTGAGTGTGTGAACAGTAAGAGGTAAATATACTACTACAGAAACAGAAATAATAATAGAGTGGATGGATGGATGGATGGACTATTTTAAACACAAAAATTGCAATCTATTGCTTAAAACGTAAATTTACAAAGCATGCAATTAATTGGTATTCTTTAAAATGAATACCAGTGAAACTTATGAAACGCACACCCGATTGCCCCGCAAATTTTAGAAATAAAATTCTGTCTGAAATTACTTCAGCATGGCAAAGGCAAACACACTTCCCCACATTAACATACATACTGAGTCGTCAAAAGTGGTTGGCAAATGGCAACGCGAACACTGGTATCACACACACACTTGTAGGTAAATTCTCTTAAGGCGCGTTTTGCAATTGTATATAAACATTAGTTGGCAGTTGGGCAAAACAAATCTCTTAAGTTGTCTGAGATGGCGTCATCGTTGCCAACTTGAAAAAAAGATGCATTTTTCAAAAGGAATTCCAAAATTTCTTCTTTTTTTTTAAAGTGGAACAGTAAATCAAAAATTAAACAAAAATATAGAAAAAATAAACAAAAACAATTTTTTTTATGCAACAAACAGCTTTCAAATTTGTTTCCAATTTCATTCAACTTACTTGAAGTGGAAGCTGGATTGATGAATGAAATTGGAAACAAATTTTCAAACTGTTTGTTGTTTAATAGGCCTATTATCGTTAGCGAGTCGAATTATTCGCGTAAATCGAGTCAGTTGTCGAAACATTCGCCTTGTACGATTATTGTCGGCGAATTAATTCATTCGCCTAGAAATCAAAGGCTACCTATATAATAAAAACGAAAATGACAGCACCAAAACAACAATTCGAACATTTATGTCAACAAAAGAGGAATTTAAAATGAAAAATTTGTGTGCCTTAAATATAAAATATTCTTTATTGGATTTTTTTGAAGCTCCAAATTGTACCAACCCTTTGGCTATGTCTGGGTTTTGTTCCATATGTATATAGAAATATTAATTGAATGGGTTCTATACGTTTTTCTTGAATTTTCATTTATTTCTCTAGTTCATAAGTTACATTCGCCTCAGGTTTCACCCAATAGTTTTGTTCGTCAAAATTTGAAGTTTTAGGCGAATGATATTTCATAAATTCGCAAACCGCAATAAGGCGACTTTAAATTCGCCAGCGGTTTGACAGTTCAGGCGAACGAATTTTGTTCAATTCGCTAACCATAATACAAATAAGTCACATTCGCTTTTTTTTTGTTCGACTCGCTAACGATAATAGGGGCATAAATAAAATTAGTTTTTGTTTATTTTTTCTATGAGTGTGTTTAAATTTTTGATTTAGGTTCTATTTCACTTTACAGAAAAAAAAAGATATTTTAGGCATTCTTTTATTGAAAAAGGCATCTTTTTCAAGTTTAGCAGTTTTTCGTTAAAAAAGGCTGGCAACGATGCCGCTGATCTGACAACTTAAGAGAATTGTTTTTCACAACAAATGTTTATATACAATGACCCAACGCTCCTCAAGAGTCTTCACGAACACTGGTGTCGGCAACATTGGTTACACAACATTGGTGTCGCGAGTTCAATGGTTTTATCCCATATCAAAAGTGCCCCAACGCGCCTAAAGAAGTTATCACTTCAAAAATATGATTCCATGGGTCAGGATGTGTCAGGTAAGACAACCTTTTGTATACCTACTGGTTCTTCATTGCCGGGAAGTCGGTTTGGTTCCGTCTTTGGAAAATTACTCTATCTCCATGATGACGGTGCTGGAAGTTCTTCTTGATACTATATCCCGAGGAACAGTTTATATCTAAGTTTGCTTTACTGTTTCCAACAACCTATGTTTCAGTCTCAAATCTCGACGTAGGCCGCCATCTTATTCATCCTTTTACTGTGTTGATGCTTCTTGGTTGGGGGAAAACGATTTAGCACTTGAGAGCCGTTTTGAGGCCACATAACTGACGGAACCAAAGATATTGAGGGGAAGATATATGTTTATAGCAATTAAAAACCAGCATGTGGTGATAATTTAATTATATAAATTAAAGAAAGCTTCTTTTTCGTTTCCTTAAGTTTTTGACAAAATGTTAGTTCTAATGAATTATTTTATTGTTATAACTGCCGGAACGTTTTGTATCGCTTCACCGGCTTCCGAAATGTTGCAAACCGATTGTGGATTTAGTACCTCCCTAAATTCTACTAAATCAACGTCAACGCTTGTTGTGAATTGTAGGGAGATATTGACCAGGGCTTGCCATCGGTTTGAAATCACTCTCGTCTGGGTTCCCGGCCGTAGGAACATAGGCGGGAATGAAAAAAGCCGATGAACTTGCCAGACGTGGCTCTGCTCTATGCGTGTCTCATGCGGAGGAAGTATTCCCTCCGCTGGGTTACGTTAAGAGAGAAATCCTCCTATACTGCACCTCAAGAGCGAAGACCAGATGTTTGAACCTGACGAGCTGTGTCATTTCGAAGAAGATCTGGCCAACCTACGATGATGCCAGAACAAACAACCTCTTAGCCAGAACGCGTGTAGATGTCGCCAGACTAACGGTAATTGGTACGGGTCATTGGCCTCTAGGAACCCACGCAGCCAAGCTTGGCATCCCCCATAACACCCACTACCGTAGTTGCGCTGACACAAACAAGAGTGAAACAGTGTTTCATCTTCTTTGTGAGTGTCCGGCCCTAGCCAAAACCAGACGCAGTGCACTAGATCATCCCTTTTTTGATGACCTTTCGGCCATCCATAGTATCCATTTCAATAAGATAATCAAATTTCTTAACTCCTCAGGCTGGTTGTAAGTTTCCTATCGTCCGTCTCCTCCTTTATTTTTCAGGTTTTCCGTGAGTTGTGATCTCAAAACGGCGCTCTATGCGTTATTTGTGTTTTTCCCTCGTTCGGGAAATACAGCCACTTAAACCAATCAACCAACCAACCTCCCTCTCATGGTCATCTCTACAGGCTGTTCGGCCCTAATCTCTGGTAAAACTTTTGGGCAAAAGCTCTGGTTCTTCTGAAGTTAATATTTCAATCCTCTGTTCAAAAGAATCGTCGTAAAGCGAATATAATATCTGTTCTCGATTGCACAGCCCATATACCTACCTACCTACTTTTCCTACAATTCTCAGTACCTTAGGCGGCTGAGGTAAATATTTGTCTGCAACCAGGCCCTCTTTGAAAAAAAAGTTTGATCTCCGAGAATGAGAATCTCTAACGTTGGTGTGGTTTTGGTTTGATGTAAGATTTCACAGCATTCAGCAAAATCCACGCAAAATAATATATTTAGGAGCTCCTGGAGGACCTACAGGTAGTAGGTATGAGTTCAAATAATACCGAAGTCTGTTTTGCTTGGTGCCACTTCATAGAGGAGAAAACATGACACCTGTCGAGCAGAAGAATGTCTACGGCTTTATATTTGTCGGTTTTAAAGTTTCCCGAATAAAGTAACATAAGCTATACAAGGATAAGCTATTAAAGGATCAAATTGTATTTATTTTTACACTTCCATATACGAGTTCTTTTGAAATTACTGTTTCGTAGCTTTGCAAATTGTATTTCAAACTTAAATGAATTAGCAGGCGATTATTTCTTTCAGAAATATCCACTTGCTAATAAATTCAAATGTGGTCCTTAGACTACCAATAAGCTTTGATTTGCACCATCAGCCTAAGAATAAATCAACTCATTCTAATAAGCAGTCTTCCGTTTATTGAATAATTTAAAAGAGATCGTCTTCGCTCAGAAATCAATCGCGAAGTATTAGAAAGCAAAGTAAAACGTATCATAAAAAGTACCGAAAATTGTGTCCGATCGAACGCTAGGGCATTACTGAATTGCATATGATATTTGACAGATCAGGGGATGTTTTGTGCATTTTCCATTTTGTGTTTTGTTTTTTGCTTCAAAAAGTCTTTAAAAGATATCTGCGGGCAAATTGTTTTGCAATTTATTCCCTTTTTTTAGAATAAAACCTTTATTTTGAAATAAACCATATACCTTGTAATAGATTGAAAATGTAATAGATTCCAAGAAAGTTGTCGCACTAATGCTGTACATTTTTACTAAAGCTGGCAACCAGCTAATCGTCGACATTATAGTGCTTGATTATTAGTAAGGCCTATGTTTTCCATAAAAATTTAGCAATTGTGAGCTTCCGCATATTTCAAGTCGAGACTATAAATTGTTATTGGTATGCCGCAATGAGCATTAGTATCGCACATTGTTCACAAGTACAATCCATGTCTAAAATACAAAGGATCCTTTCTTTTGCTGATTGAGCTGTGTTTGGGTAGCGCTCTTGGATCTTAACTGCTTCCCTCTTCAGAACGCTTTGAGTATTTAATTGGACAAAATATGATTCTTCGGTTGATGTTTCGATTAGTAATTCCCTCTTCCAATCTGTTTTCTAACTAATGAGTGTAATCTTCTTATGTAGGAAGCTGCCAAAGTTGTATTTCCTCTGGTTGCGGGATTATCACCATGGTAGCCTCTACACACGTTTGTGCATCCGCACGCACATGCCAGAAGCGATATGAGTTTCATAAGCCAGCTTGTCTACCAGTCTTTGAGTGTGTAGGCAGGTGGTACCTATACACATCCCACGTATGTCTCCTCCAGCAGATTGCGGTGCAATTTAGAATTTCCATCAAAAACGAGCAGATGGTGAGTCTATTCATGCGAACGCGTTTTTTCTACATTTGCATTCCACATTTATAATGAAACCACCACACAGTCGCACCCATCATAAGATCGCGTGAATCAAACATTTTCCATCCGCCATCACCACCAACGGCAAAAAAATAATAAAATCACTGTCAGTCTTCATCATCATCATTCCCCGTCATCCTTTGCATCGAAAATTGCATCAAATGCACAGAGCCAAACAAATGCCTAATATATAAAATTATTTCTATTATTCGCACCCCCTTTGTGAGAGAGCGAACATCAGTGGGCATTATTATCGCACCGATATGACGACCCCTTTTTTAGCATCCCTCCGTTATCTAATTTGCATATCACTAACAACACCCGGCGCACACATTGCGATAGCGATTGCACCGCACCCTCTCCAGCCACAAACAGAACTGGAACCCACTAGATGGCACCACACGAAGACGGACCGATTCACAGTGCAAAAAGCCATTGCGAATGGGTCTTGCTACAAGAGTATATATGAGTTTTTTTTTGTTCTCCTATGTGCACCGTGTAATTAATCTATTCGCACAGGCCACCGGGATACAGAGGTAACTATAGAAACACCATCTGCTGCTCAATAAGAGAAAACTCTCGATACACCACCACCACTACCCCCTATGTACGTATACAGCGTCCTGGTCCAGTACATAAAACTAATGTGCACATAAAATGTATATGAACCACCCCCGTCAATAGCTGTGTGCAAGTGTGTCGGTGTGTTTGGTCGTTTCGTAAAAGTGGGGTTACACGGGGTTGCAGCCCAGAGCACCCGTAACTTGTTTTCAGATCCAAAGTGAATTCTGGTACTATTCGGAGCTGGAATACTCTTCGAACGCGACCCTAGAGAGTTCTCACAAAATTGTATCCGTTTAGGAATCTACGCAAACAAAAACAGATATTCCCCCCCTTAGTTGTGCGTGTGTCTGTGCACCACCCCCTCATGCAATTTGTTTGCTTTTACGAAAAATCAACAATTAAAATGCCAACCGACAAAAGGACCTTTATTTTTCTCATCTCTATGGGCGGTTATTTTTATTTTTTTGTATTCCTTTTCAAATGTGAGTGTACAATAATATAATTCGCCATTTCTTTTGGCGTGAGTTTTTGTTCACCTTTTCCTCTCGCTGATGGGAGTGAATTTCCATATGGAAATCTTGTTGTTTTTCCTCTGCTCGAAGTTCCGCACTAAATCGAAAGTTTTTTTTAGCACTTTTCGGTTCCGAAAGAGCACGCAAATGTATAGGCAGGTGTAGGTAGCACGAGGAGTAAAAAGAAACAAAATGGTAGTTCAGGTGCGAGTGGCTATCGCTATGTTGGGTTGAATTGTATGTAATAAGTATGTATTATAATTTGTGATTCATTTTCATTTAATTTTGGTTTACTTAGCGTAGCACAAATACGCGCTGTGCTGCTCGGTGTGTCTGCTCGCACATTGCGCAAATATTGAAATTAAGTTATATTTGCTTACGCATGTTGTTGTTTCATTAGGCTGGAGGGGGAGGCTTTCAAATTATATTTCACTGTTTGTTTGGAATGGCAAACCTATTAAGGACTTTAATAATTTAGCTGGAGTATTATTATTATTGAGCAAATAATGTTTGGATTCATTGGCAGAAGCACGGTTGTGTTTAGACACAAATTGTTGCACATACATACTTGGGTCTAGAATCACAGGAGGAGGAAAATCAAACACATCCAGCGAGCTATCTAAACATCGTTTGGTCTTGAAACAATGGAAATATTAATTGACACATTAGGGAAGGGACTTCATAAAAAAAAGGGGGTCCAAGGTACAGGTTTCGTTTTAAAAATAAAATTAAATTAAGTAACAATAATCAATTATTTTTTTTTAAAAATGCTTTGGTTTAATTGGACAGAGCATTCATTCTCATTATGAATGGCCTCGCAGTAGTAAAATCTGTCAACACAATTGTCCAAGACCTTGTAGACTGTTTGCCACGGTTGCCAACAGGGTAGGTACATTTGGGACAAAGTCTTTTTCTTTCCCATTGTTTCTTTGTCCTGTGTCCATCCCCACGATTCAGTCCCAGAAATAATTTTTTGAAAAAATGTTTAATTCGCTGAATGCGAACTAGAGTTGCTAGAGGTCCCGGTTTGCCTAAGTTTAAAACACACTCACTCCATTCTTAACTGACCTTTACAAATTCATTTTTAAGTTTCCAATCAAACACACCTAGCATATAAGAATGCAATTTTCGCAAATTGACAGCTGTCATTCAAATGAATAAAAGGGAGAAATTTGAAAATCCCGCGTTATTCATATTCTGACAATTTTTCCCGTCGAGCTGCGAGCAAAATCTGCCAACCCTATTGCGAACGTACATTTAACCATGGTTCAAATACTTTTTTGGGTGCCTTTTGAGGAGTATATTAAAATACATATTTGGTTTGAAATATATTTCAAAAATATTTCAAATACAAAATAAAAATAGCTTCTAAACCGAATAATGTGTTTAAAATTTCAGTTGGCAAAATATGTCTTTGTCCCGCAATGTTGATTTCTCCTTTCTATCTTTCGGCATATTTGTTCGAAGTTATACTTATGTTTAAAGTTGCAAACCGTGACTGTTTCTGGCTATATTTCGATGACTTCTCGAATAACTTGAACGATATTTGTTTCTTATGCTTAAAGCGTTCCTGAATTCTTCGATCTTTATGGGGTTTCCACAAAAAAAAAATTCAAACAGTGTCAGTCGCAGCTCTGAGGCCGCCAATTGACATTGAAAAGGCGTCTGGACACATGATTACCGAGCTTAGAAGATCGTTAGATCTTAAGGCTGTGTGGCATTGGGCGCAATCTTGCTAGACCAAGGATTGTTCAAATTGTCTTAAGTTTTAGCCCCGATAGTTATGGGTCTTTAGCTCTCACTGTTGACCGAAGTGAATTTTGAAGCGGAATTTTGACTCTCGACTTGCATTATTGCTGCTCGAATTTTGAAACTTTCTTTTTTTAATTCTATGTAAGCCTCTGCCTTTATGCCACCCTTGAGGGACAGGCGACGTATCAGAGAAAGACCCCACCTAAGGTGCCGCTCGCACAATTAGAGGGCGAATATAACCAACTTGTTGGACCTATAGCTGCAGGCAGCTAGCTAGGGACCGATATGGCTGGAGGGGCTGATAAGTGCGGCCGTGGTCCGCCGTGGACTGTTAGCGCCACCAAAAGTATAGTAACCCTCTGCAGTTAATGTTAACTGTACAAAATAGCTCTATAGAGAAGCCATACCATGCTGGGAGTCGAGAGCGTTGTTCACGAGCAAGCCAGCAGGCGTATAGCTGGAAAAAGTATTTTCATGACAAAACTCAGTTTTTAAATACAGATTTTAATATTTCCCAACACTATTCAACCGTAAACTGAGCTTTTTCGTTCTGCGGGGGTATGGGCTTTCGCGAAAACACTCGAAAACTTCATCGTAAACAGAAGTTTTTCCATACATATTTCAGTTTTCAAAACAAATTGTTTTTGTTTTCCTCGAAAACACCACAAAAACTACTTCCAATCTTTGGGTTGTTGAAAGAAACACACCTTTTGCAATATACAGCAAATTCAGCAGAACAGCTGACCGAACCGAAGTCACCACTCTCAACTTAAAATCATTTTCCAAACTTAATTGATGGGCTAATATTATTCTTAAATGCTCTGAATTAATTTTATTTGTTATTTAATGCGATCGAAATTTGTAACCACAATAATTTACACAGAAGTTCCACGACTAGTGTCTCACAGCTGATTAAAACGTCAAACGAAAACTAGTGAGGGTTCGGTGTGAATGCATCGACCAGTTTTCGGAGCGGTGTGAAAAGGGTATAAGTGCTGCAGAAAAATCACTTATTTAAAATCAACCCCCTTTCGTTTGAAAACTACCAAGTAAAACTATTGATAAACCTCCTACAGAGTTAGTGGATTAAAAATAACCGATTCAACTCGTTTAGAGAAACTCGGTTAAAGATATCCGATTTATCAATTTCATCTAAATTTTTTCAGTCGTAAATAATAAACTAATTATTTAGAATTCAACCAACTGGTTGATATTAATCAAAACTAGAAACTTGGTTAATACTAACTGACAAAATTTGTTGTTTTTTTAACAGTAGGTACACTCAGAGAAAAAAATCCTATAAAAAATCAAAACTACGCCTATTGATTTTATAGTACGTAAAATAATAGGTTTTTCCCATTAACGTAATAGTTTTCATATGATTTTGTACTATTGCTAAGAATCAAAAGTGGTACTATTAAATTAATCAGATATAGTAATAGTAAATTCACATTAATATTGAAGGTGTTACCCTATTAGCAGCAATAGTATAATACCATTAGTTTTCAATATTGTCAATCTTATTGATATTAATCTGCGATCATATAGCTCGAATGGTATAATACTTTAGATTTTCAGCTTAACTGGAGCTAATTGTATTCGAACTATTGAGTCAATAGTAAAACTCATTGTGGTACGAAAAATAATGCGTTTGTATATTGCATACGGTCAGTGTACGTGGTAGTGTGTTAATCCATCAGTGAAATTTTTAGTTTAAAAAAATTATGAGGTATATATATATAACTGCAGAAGGTAAGTTTATTTTATTTATAATTTTTCTCTTTAGTACTATTATATTATTTACAAATATATTTTAATAGTACCTGTATAAATTCAATAACATTTAATTTTTGTTTATAGTACGCATACTTTTGTGTTTCATATGATATACTGTGGAATTCATATTTTATAGTACCTACACATACTATTGTTTCTTCATGTGGTATACGAGTACTATTGAATCCTTGATCAATAGTATGCATATTGCATACTATTGTTTTTTCATTTGATTTACTATTGAATCCATGTTTTACTGTTTGCTAACATTTGTTGAACGGATTGCTTTCTGTCGGTAAACGTTTAAGTGTGTTGACTGTGGCTATTTACAGTTTTAGTTAAGTTGCGTAATAGTAAGTGTAAACGTCAAGTTTTTGTTTATTATCACCGTGTTTTGTGTTACCTGCACTTTTTTTTTTTTAGTTTGAGGTAATAAGGTATTCTTTGGAATGAACAAAATTATACGATCGATAAATATATGCTTTAATCTACGATTAATATAGATTTGATAACATGCATTACTAAATACATACACATTAAATCCCTTATTTATAGTAATTTGCACGTGTTTATAGAATTTATTTTACTATGATATACATATAATCTATATATATATTTTACTTAGACCTACACCAATTGCACCATCGGATTCTTTCTGGAACTTTAAGAATCTACATATTACTACTTCAAAAGAAATTGATACCAGTAAGTTAATAAGGTTACTTGGAATATGTTACTATTACATAGTGCATTGTACAATTAAAGTAAATCTAATTTATCCAACAATTTATTGAACTACATATTTATTTTTAGACTCTCCGACTGTATAATTTTCTTGCTGTTGCTTTAAAGTCATCAATATTAATTACGTCCTCTACAAAAAAGTGGAACTCTAGTATTGTGGACACTCCTTCATTGTGTTTTTTAAGTGTTAAGATATAAAATTTATTGTACTAAATTGCACTAAAGGTAAAAAACTATAAAAGTTTTAAATAGTATACGTCCGAGTACTTTTGATATGAAAAAAAAATTATAACAACTTTACTATACATTTTTATTCCAGCAAAAGCATTAAGTATACAAGAACTAAGTTTTTATCATTTACTGTGAGAATATGTGTTTACAATAAAAGCTTAAGGCTAAAAAGGAAAAAAAAAACGTTTATACTTATTCATTTTTAAAAGATTGTAAATTTATTTTCAGCGAGGTATTGATGCGTATCAAAATTTTTTAAATGTACCTAAGTATAGATTTGGGAGTTTGATTCAATAATTATAGTTTTAATAGTGTATTCACATAAAGGGGAACCTATTAAAATAATGGGGCATCTCATTACTTTTAAATTGAATGCACCATTGATTTAATATTGAGAGCTAATTAAAACTACAGTATGTGCAGAATTGATTTATTAACATTATCGCATTGAGTTAATAGTACTTCTCCTTTAAAATTAATGTGGAAAATAATAATTTTAATAGTGTATATACAAAAGGGGAACCAATTAAAATAATAGGACATATTATTACTTTTTAATTGTATGCACCATTGGTTTAATGTTATAAAATAATTAAAATAATTATCTAAAGGAACTATACTAATAATAGGAAAAATCACATTGACTAATTTTAATAGTAAAAACACATTAAAAAAAAAGGAATTCGTATTGAAATTATAGTATTTTTCTCTGAGTGTATATTCGTTTAACCTTTTTATCTCGGTAGTTTTAAATAGCGAATATTATACTTAGTTTATAAGAACTAAATATTTTTTTAATCGAGCAAAAATCGCACTCGGTTTCTTGACCGTATAGTTAGGTGTTGCCATTTGTTGCCAAAAGAGGGAGCTGTGTGGAAGACATTCTACATTAAGGGATGTTTTTGATAGGTAAAAGCGGATATGAGCGCATATATTGTGCCATGACAAGTAGACGTATACTAACCCCTGAGTTATGTTCGTCGTTCATTAAGTGCGCAATACTCCAATTTTCAATTAAACACAATGTCATTCAACTTTAAAATACGATGCCTTCAAGTCTATGCAACCAACCCCTTTTGGTCCGGTTGGTGGTCGTTGCTTAACACATTGCTCAACGGGTTGCTTAACAAGTCTGTGAATAGTGTTAAAGTTGATGTTGCTCGTTGACTATGGTTGTGTATCGCGTTGAAGAACTATATCTCGAGTCTTGACTGTATATTTTGTGGTGAAATGGCGGGCCAAAATGAGCTGTCAGCTGTCAAAGTGTCTGTCGCTGCAAAAAGCCCACCTGCTAGATCAATTCAATCAGATTTGGTGTTCCCTTTGCGAAGTTAACTGAAGTATAAAGTACCACACTTATGTGCTGCTGCATATGCGTTACACGATACCGTTGTAGAAAAGCAACGCATTAATTGGCCCCGACTATACCGCGCGGTATATTTAAACTGGTTGGCTATACCTAGTTGCAATATCTTTTCTACACGATGTCTAAGGAATAAATCTAAAGTGCTGGGCGACTGAATAGTTCAAACAGAATGTGCGTCCAAAAACATACGATAAGTAAAGTACTTATTGTGACGCGTGAAAAGCTCGAGCAGCTGTTTTAAATATTCAGATATTCGGGCATCTACTTTAAGACTCTTATTTTTGTTGTGTTTGGGGGTTCGCTGGAATAGAAAATCATCAGAAAACAGTCCAGAGCTAGAGCGCGAGGGATACTTCGGACGTTGAGACTTGAAAAACTTCAAAAACTCCAAAGGAGAAGCTGTTTTTGTGTGCCTGAATGATTTCGTGTGTCCAAAGTAACGAAACAGTTGACAAGAATAACCTCTGTACAAGCTCGACTGAGCCAGAACCCTTTTTGCGGCGTATTAATATTAAATTGTTAGAAAGTTCGGAGAGCCAAGTTGCCTCTTCTTAGAGTGCTTATAGAGAGCTACTTGAAGCCTTTTCACTAGAAGCGACGCAGGCCATTTAGAACGAGAGAAACCTAATGGTTTGCGCTTACTCTGATCTATGGCAAGTACAACAACCATCAGAAGCTTCAGTTGCTCCTCCTTTCCATCCTTAAAGAAGATGGATCCCGAACAAAAGCGCACGACGGCAAATACTTTTGCTTGTAAGGTAGGTGGTCCAAATATGGCCCGGAGCCGAAAAATATCTCAGGTGATTTGGGACGGTATTTCTACGACAAAGTGATAGCTGTTATTTTGGTCTCTTTTTCAAGCGCACCATCGACAAACTATATGGAACGGCAGAACCCAATTCCATTCAAGGTGGAACGTGAGTTTTGTGAAACTGTCTAAACAAACAGCAATATCCCATCACCAAGTTTCCCTTCAAATCGCATCAGCCTCAAAACCAACAATCCTTCGAAATAAACACATATTCCTCGATCCCGAGGCGAATAACGGCAAACGAGCTCATCAGCAACTGACAATCCCTTCATAAAAGCAGCCGTACACCGCACCGCATATATAATCCTCCTCAATCCTCTCTTAGTCTGTTGCCTAATGAAATAATTTGATTATTAAAAATAACAAAACCGCAATCATACATCATCCCCCCGGCAAACATGCCACATCGACCCACCCACTGTCGTTCGCAACAAAGTCCCGGCTCCCATCGTCTTTAGAGGTCTGCCTGGGTTGGGATTGTGCGCCTCAGCGCTCAAAAATTAAAATGTGAAAACTCGTTACGCATTCCAAACAAGCAGCGTAATTATTCCTGGTTTTATGTTAAGCAGAGTAGAAAATTACTAATTAAAAATTGTACGCCCTCGGTGGGGGGGTGTGGACTGTGAAGGCAAGTGAGTGGCTGCTGGCTGGTTTCACGGGCATGGAAGGTCGTCCCGTATGTTGTGCGCTTGTGAAACCGAAACCACCCTTCTGCTCTCAACACCCCGAACATTTTGCGTCACAACTCACACTCTAATGTTGGGCACACGCGTTGAGGCGGCAGTCTATATGTGGGATAAAGGAATACACGGATACCGTAACTACGCAATTATACATTTCGCATTTTATAATTCCGGCCCATTCCCGTGGCGGTGAAAACATTCACCAGACATAACTTTTAAGAGCAGTTATTAGGTGAAGGCTGCCTCCTAATGGATTCCTGACGGTTTCCTGTTAAATATTCAAAATCTTAGCGGGGCCGTTGCCTACTACCTACTGCCATATTACAGCAGAGGGCACTTAAAGTCGTAACAGTTATGTAATTTATGTTGCTCGACGCTTTACAGACAGGCCGCGCGAGATAAAAGCCGCAAGTGCGTTGGATTTATGGACGTTTAATCTCCATCCAAACGCAATTAAATGATTTAATATGCGTACGCGTTGCGTTTAGCTGAAAGCGTTCATCATCGCATCGCACAGTCCGTGGATTTTAGAAAACATGTCCAAGCCCGGGATTATGCCCCGTCAACGGTGGCCGGACTATACCGAGCATAAATGCACCCATTAGGGATCATTTAAGAAACCCAATCACACATGGCACGGCGTTGCAATGGCACAGTAGGGAGGACAAAAACGAGTTCAACGCTATTGTACATTTGGAAATGCCTTGCTTTTGCTCCCCACTGTGCACTCGCACATGTCCTAGTATATATATATATATGTATTATGTACTCGTTTAAGATCCAAATAAGGTGGGTACAACGTTGAAACAAAATTTTCGTTATAACACGCATTAACTGTTTGTTCGCCTCCAAGAGACAAGATGAGATAGCGGCGCTCAAGCCCTGTGTGCCACCTTCTTTTCCAATTAGGATATTCTCAACCTACCTCTATAATTCAACCTTAATGGGATGTGTTGCAACAAATTTATCTCTCCCCGGGCATAAGCCACTTTTGCACACCCCCTCCGCCGGCTGCGCGTCGTCGGTCGGCATGTTGGTCGAGCTGAATGGCGTTTTCTGTAATAAACATGGAACGAGCGTTCGGTCTCAAGGGTATAATGAATGCTTTTGAGAGCTTTTAATTAAGATCACTTCATATGTAATTTTGTTAATTGACAAAAACCGAATGTGAACACGTAAATATGTGCCACATAAGGACATACAACTTCCGACCGATGTTGGGCTCTTGTCCACACATATATGACGCATACGGTATCTTTGTTGCATATAGTTTGCCGGGATTACCTTTCCTATACATGTACATTGTGCATGTATAACCGGCAACTAATCTGCATAAAAGCGAATACCGAATAACGCTCCAAGAAAACAATTAGAGAGATGAATTTATCCTGTACATCGTCGGTTGGGTCGGTTGCCATTGCCAGCAGTGATGATGTTGGCCCCAGCGCCCCACTCCTCGATGTTTGGGTTACTTTTGTGCATGGCAGAGATTGGTATCACCATGGTGATGATAGACGCAGAGGATTTGGTCATACAACCAATAACTGTACGATTTACTTTTAATTTTCCTTTTTTTTTTTTTATTATGTGCGATTCTCATTGGAAATTGGTTTGCTTTGAAATTGCTCGACGGATATATTTCTGCATTTGACAGATATTTCTGACTGTCCCAAAAGCGGTAAAGGAAAATATGAAATTGTTTGTAAATATCGTACTCGGCTTTGTGATAGCATTGCCATTTGTACCGAATGGAATGTTGTGCGCTGTTTTTTTTTAACTCTAACATGGGGACTAGTTTGAGTAGAGCAACTATGTAATTTGCTTTTTATTTTCAGCTCAGCCCTTGGGATGATTATATGAATACCACATGGAAATGCAAAGCTGCATGGGGTTCCCTTTTCAAATAAGGTTGGTTTTTTTTCAACGAACAATGATTTATTATTATTGCTCCTAGGTGTATGATACACATTATTGTACGTCCTGATTGGGTATTCATCAACTTTAATCAACAATTTGTTGGTTAAAAACTGCTAAGATATACGTAAATTTTCTTAATTTCAATTCGTTTTTCATTAATTTTTCACTTAAGCTATTTAAAAATTATTTGTTTCAAATAATTTCTAAACAGAAAAATTAGTGAACAAGAATTAATAAAGGCCAATCTAAAGGGTTTTCCAATGAGAGATGTTATTGTGTTGTGAATGACCCGCTATTTCGGTAGCTGTCCCTTTTGAAGCTTTTATTATTTGACATTTGAAAAGTAGAAACTACGCCATTACTAAAAATGGAACGATACACGCTTCAACAATGCATTGAAATTATTAAAATTCACTACAAAAATGGTGAAAATCTTGCAGTCACAGTTCGCAAAATCATCTTGACTGGAGGGGTGATCACAATTGGCCACCGAGATCTTGTGATTTAACACCTTGCGACTCCTTCCTTTGGGGCCACGTGAAAGATAAGGTCTACTCCAACAGTCCAGCGTCGATTCAAGACCTCAAAGATAAAATTCGTGAGGCTATCGAGGACACAGGGCAGCCACTTTGCGATTTGGTTATGGAAAATTTCATGAAAAGGATATGGTCCTGTATGCGTGCTCGTAGTGGCCATTTGGCTGATGTTGCTTTTCATTATTAACGGCATACCTTCCTCTTTTTTATGAAATAAACATCCGATCATTTATCTCAAAAAATGACATTTTTCTTTGAATACCAAAATAACACCTCTTATTGGAAGAATAACTGATATGTTGTACTGTTAGCTTTTCTTAAGTTAAGATGTGACAAGACAGTATTAATTTTATAATGTTAATTTGTACATTACTTGTTTGCGTTTTTTCTTTCTTGGAGACAGCTGCCTAAAGATCGTGCTGGCTGGAGACGCTTGTTGGTTGAGGCCCAGGTCCACCCCGGACTGTAGCACCACCTTAAGTAAGTAAGATCCTAGTTGGGATATTTCCACTTTGTTTAAAAAAATTCTCTTAAGTCTTAAAAGACATTCAGATGTCTAAGCGGTACTAATACTAAGCGGTATAGGATTCGCATCAGCGTTGCCACAAAGAAATAAGTACTAAGGGCCATTTTCAAAAAGTGCGCGCCACTACCATTCAGAGAAAACTTATATAAGACAACATAAATATAAATTTTTAATAATTTTAATTTTTGTTATGACCATATCTAAACAGAAGTTATTCCGCAGGAAAAGAATAAACTTAGAAATAAATATTCCTGATGATTTAAAACTTTGATCTGCTCTCCCGAAAAGTATGAACAAAAAACTTAGGCGGTTATGACAGGTACACGAAGTCAAATTATAGGTTCGTTCGCGTACGCGGTTTGAATCGATATAAATCGATCCTAATCGAACAAAGTCTGTACACGTACTCATCAAAAATGACAGAAAAAAAATTTCCAAAATAACGAGTAACGAGTAGCTCTTGGCTCGAAACAGCTCAAAGAATTTCAACCGGCAAAATAAAAACAAATTCGGTGGTGGTCGAAAGTTCTCATAGATCGTCTCAAAAGGTAAGTTATATATTTATTTCTGATATAGATTAGTTGTCAAAGATGAAAGTGGCTCAAAGTAGCTCGAAGTCTATCCACGTCAGCGTTCGGACTTTACTCCTATCGGAGTAGATCTACTTCGCTTTTCGCAACATCTCAAATCTACTTCGTCACTCCGCTTGGCTAACAAACTACTTAGATTTTTCCCTAGATATAGATCAGTCAGAGAATAAATATTTGGCAGCACTGATTATCGAAGATTTGTTTTTGAAATATGTATACCTTAAACTCGCAGGTTATGTCTTTAGCGCGTGGAGATCTTTTTTAATTTATGATTAAAACAAAATGTATCAAAAAGACTTTTTAAAGTTTTGGCTTTCCTTAAAGGAGCATAAAAATACTCTCGAAGAATTCATGTTTCAGAATTTAATAGAGAACGGGTAGTAACCTTAGCTATTTTACCGGACAGTAGTGCAGCGGACGTAAGAAAATTCTCCGAAATGAATATAGTAAAAAAAAAACCGAAACAGATTAAATGTAAAAAGGAACATATTAAAATCTAATGTTCTCGAGATGTTTATTGGAAAATTGAAAAGATGCTTATGTTCCACCGCTTAGTTTTATAAAATTTTTAAAGCAATATAAATTTGTTGATGGAAAATTTATTTTAAATACATATTTCTTAACGTTTATTTAAATCATAAAGCAATCTACATGTTTTCGCTATATAAAAAAAATATGTAGGAAATGGAATGGAGTCTTTTTAATAAATCTAAAAATCTACTTCAAAAAATTTGGTTCTACTTCGCTTTTTCTTTTCATCTACTTCGAAATACGATTTCAAAAGTCCGAACCCTGATCCACGTACTTTTGCGTACATTTTCAGCTCTCTGAGAGAGTTTTGCTTAATTTTTTGAATTTGACAGTTTTGTATTGTTTGGCTCGGGAAAGTGCGCGAATAGACCTTATAATGACGGGAACAAAAGAAAATTAAATGTCAGTCAGACAGAATGCGTGAATTCAGTGTCGCTTTCGCTGTAAACTTGTTTATGGAGGAAGCACATTGCTAATTTTTGTGGTGGAATAAGGAAGTGTGCTTTTTAGAATATTTTGCTTAAGGAATACAAAAAAATAAGATATGAGGGCCATTTCTTGGCCAAAGTAAAAAACAGAGGGCCAAATGGTCCGATCGGGCACATTATGGCAAAGCTGATTCGCATACCACAAAAAAGAGGTCAACTCTTTGTGAAGCGATTCTTACCACTCATGATGCGTATTAAAGACTTTTGAGCAATCAAGAGGGACCCGAAAGGGTTCATATAAGAACCACCCCCAGCATATTAATCTGTATTGTAGTTTTAAATTAACAAGTCCATAATTAATCTTTGACTAAACTTCACGTGAACAATATGGTCTTATAAGACACATCTTTCTTGTTATATGTAAGATTTAACTATTCGCGAATGAACCTACCCCAAGATACTTAAATGAATAGCCAGAATCGACGTCAAAGCAGTTGCTTGAACAAAGGTTACTTCTTAAATTGTGTCTTCCGCAAAAATGCAGCGGTAAGCTAAATTTTGTACAGTCATAGGAATAAAAAAAGATATCAAAATCCTTTAAAAAGAATCCCGATAGGTAGTAGAAAATGCATGATTTTAGTTTTTTCACTCATGACCAACTTATGAACAGAAAATCAGATTCGATAAGCATTTGTAGGTCCTCATTAATACTTGCTATGCATTCAAAAGATGACGGCTTAGAACAGGTAAAAACTATATCATCAGCGAATGCTATATGACTTCCATTTAAACTTTGATTAAAGAGGGAGTAACACAAATAAGAAACAATAATGGACCAAAAACAGATCCTTGTGGGCAGTGCCGGCTCAAGCTAAACTAGCGCCCTGTGCAAGATTTACAGAAAACGCCCTTTTTTCAGGAGACAGACTTTCAATGTGTTTTTTTTTCATTGAGGTATTTTTTGTTTTGAGATTTTTGAACTAGATTATTTTGTAAAATGTAAGTGGATGTGACACAAATATACCTAAATAAACGAGGTGTAATATTTTTAGATTATGTAGGTAAGAAGTAAACTTGCATGGGACCAGTGAAATTTTTTATTTTGCGATATTTTGAGTTAGATTTTCCTTGAAGTTACAAAATTGCAGGTGATTGTTATTCTGGACTTTGAACGAGCTTTTTGTTTAAAATGCAAACGGCAGTATTTGTTCTTTCCTATTAATGCGCCCTCAGAACTTGGCGCCCTGTGCATTTGCACATATTGCGCACGTATGGTTGGTCCGGCCCTGCTTGTGGGACTCCATTTCTTAACACAAGTGATGTACTAAAAACTCCATTTACTAATACTCTCTGTTTTGTATCCGCCAATCACGATATGATCCACTTATAAATTGATCCCCTGAAACCTTCTTTATAGAGCTTGCGTAAGAGCTCTACAATGTCGAATGCCATATAAGAGCATGGTCTAGAATGTGCGTTGGACTAGTGCCGTGCGTATGCATTTTTAAGGCTGAACAATATTCACATCAACTAGCTGCAAGGCAAATTTTCAAAAAAACACTAAAAATTTGTAAAGATAACTACAATTGTTCCACGAAAGATCGAAATTTCGTCACGCGGCACAAACAACGAAGCAAACACTCTCTAACTACATGCAGTTGCATAATATGCAAATATACGGCTACGCTCTGACTAATTAGCATTTCTTGGAATTGAAGATGTAAAACACTAGAACAATTATTTAAAAAAAAAATGGAAAGCCCTAAAGCAAGCAAATTTCTCAATTTTCAACTCGCCTTAGTACGGAACAGGTCCGGTAAGTCAACAACCGAAGTAATTTTCACTCTACGACTGCGATCTTGAAAAAAGAAACAGATCGATGCTTATCATCCTTTTATCGATTTTTAGGCCGAAAACCGGCATCAATTATATAGAGCCATGTTTGTGGCTTCGGCAAACTTGTCAGACTGTTTAGAAAATTTGACGAGGCGTGTTGTAATTTTTTCAATATAATGCTTGGAAAAATTGTGCGGAACTCGCAAGCCAATACCACGGATGCAATTTTCCAAAAGTCTGTAAAAACTAATTGCAACATCGACATTAAATTTTATAACGCTAATCTTGCTATGATGGATAAGACGTCCTCTGACATGTATTTTAGTCTCCAAAAGATGCACGGATTCCTTCGGATAGATTTGTTGGGAGCCCGTTTCAGTTTCCATTACAGCCGATGCATTTCTCTTTGAAAATGTAACTTCTAAGGAATAAGTATAAACAAGTTATTCAAGAATCTCAAGTCTACAATTGACCAGATGAAAGCTTTGACTTTATCCCCAGGGATATTGATCCATAACACGCTTTCGGTTCGAAGGGCTTTACGCCAGAACCGATCAAAAAGCCTTTGATCTGAATGGATGCCTCTGTTCATAAACGTTAAGCGTGCGGTCTGTAACTAAGTAAGGAGGCGAGTTCAACAGATTTGGTAAATAAGGCGCATTACAAAAATTTTACACCAAAAAGAACGAAAAGCTAATGGCAAACGTTCCTTCGAAAGGAGTGACAAGACAACCTCAATATAAATCTAATAAATACCTACCTAAACGGCTCAAAACATAGAATCAATCCGTTCGCGTCCGTTACGGCAACCTACATATTTGAGTGACAGGTTGATGGAATATACAACAGGTTATGTAAAGTGACCCATATTGCTGCACGTGGCGAATGCGACTTTTCTACTTTTCTGTCCGTTGCGGCGTTGCGCCCGTTGATAGTTGGCACAGAGTGAGAGGGCGCATTTCAGTGGTGGAAATATTGAGAGAATGAGGAAAACTGTCATCGGCTGTCACCGTATTCGACGGATTCTATGGGACTACAGAGTACAGAGTGCTCGTTCCGTCGAATACCTCAATACTGTCTGATCCGTCGACGCGAGAGAAGCAATGGATTCTACGAGTATGTGCTGGCCTTAAGTCATTTATGAGTACTTTATATTATAAGCCAGGACAGCAGGCAATAAAAGAACATGTACTCAGAACCAAAATGAGTTATTTCCATGACATTGTCAATTAGGTCATATACACTCTTGAGGACTACCGTGCCTTTTTTGTGAACCGCCAGCTATATCGGGCTGTTTAGAAAGCTTAAGAAACCATTCTCTTACATACAATGAGACGTTTTGTTATATTTTCCAAGTGACTGAGACCATTGTTTGCTTACCATCCCTGACTTTTCTAAACCACCCTTCATCTTTAAATTGAAATACAATTTGTCTGCTTTGAAGTCGAGCCTTATTACCAAGTGGGGTTTACTCCAAAGTCCATTCGGGAAAGCGGGTTATTATTTCGCCTCAAATACCGACCCACAACCTTGCTTAATGTACCTATATTAGTCATTCGAAATTCATTTAATTTAATCAAGAAATCCAGGCGGACGAGCTAAATTAATTTTGGTGTACGCCAATCATGGCAATCTATAGTATAAGAGAGCCCCACCCGGCTGAATTATCTACGGCATCCCTTATACCTTGAATATTTCGCCACTCTAGCGCTTTGTTTAGATAAATTAAATTAATCAAACAGGTACCAACACAATAGCATTCACTCTGCAGTGACAGTCTATACAACAGGTATAACGGTCCCAATTGTATTTGTCTGTATGTATATAACGCTTGTATCCTGACGCTGATGGCTTCGTATGTTTGCTGTTACATCTTAAGATTCGTCGTTTTCGTTTGTGTAATTCTAATTTTATGGTGTTTTCAAGCAGTCAGCAGAAATTTCACTTATTTCCTGTTGTTAGTAGGGAATCGATCCAAGGGGATGAATTTCCGTTTCCCTGCCTGTTTTGTATGTGTACGTGAGTCCCAGGTCCCAGGTGAATCCTTCAACATCCTCGCGAAGCATGTGCGAGAACAAGAATTGTATTGACAGTTTCATTATATTTTCAGTGATGCTACATTTGCCGCCAACGGTATGCAGTCAGTTGTATTTTAAATTTTTAGACGAAAGCAAGTCAAATTTTCCTGCAGTCGTAGAGGAGTCACTAACTGACCGATAATGGCGCAACAGGTGTTATGCCTTCTCTGACAAAAGCGTTCTTATTTCCTCGTCCTCGCTACGTATCTACACTCCATCTCACTAAGCTTGCGCCAATGCTTTTGGTATCCTGTCTGCAGTTCCGATATCGATTCAAATCTTACTGCGCACTGAGTTGAGACTCTTCGAATCCAAAATGAAATATGCTGTGCTTGTGAAACATTTTGAAAGCCTCACCTGCTCTAAATTCTAAAATTCCTATTCCCCATTTCATATCCAAAGTAGTTGGAAAATTCAACAGAAAAATATAAAATCGCGACGGATATTTGGCAGACTTTTCGTTACCACGATAATTCGAGTACTTGTCGTTTTCCAATTAGCATTATCTTCTAAATGTTCGCGTTCTGTTCTTTCGCGTTACTTTGGCCGACCATTCTCCAGTGCTTGAATATCCCACAATACATATATCGCCTGGGATTTTCAGACGAACACGCCGACCGGCGGCTGAAATCTTCTTCCGGGAGCTGGAAGCGAACAAAAAGCGAAGGAAAAGCGATTAGCTTAGTTGGCTGGGTGTCCAACTTCACACAAACATATTTGGTTAAGATTAGCTTGGCCTTCGGTCCTATATACTGCACTTGTTTCGCCACATATTTATTTAATTTTTGCAGGTGTCCAAAGTTGAATCGAATGTGTGGGAATGTTTTTCCCCTCCACTGTAGTTATTGAAATTTTCTCATGACGTCTCGTTTTGAGTTCGTTTGCATAGAAATACTCTTCAACATGGAAAATTTCATGGCCCTAAGGCCATCAATATAAAACACTATAGGTATATGAGTTCGATGGTACATCGAACTGGATGCGCTCTTTGTCTATTGACGTTTCTCTCTGGCATCGCCCGTTCAGCCACCACCCAGTGCGCCACCCTGCGCCAACCTTCGAAATGGAAAATCCATTTTATTAATATAATATTTGCTTTTGATTGAGTGCAAAGCAGGGAGAAAGCACACACTTTTCCGCTCTCTAGCTCTTTGTAGTTGTGGCAACTGGCAATCGCTTGCTGTGGCCCCGCAGCCCGCACCCTTGTAACCAACCGTACGTGCGATGCAAAACGGAGAGAAGAATAAAAATGATGAAAAGCTAATCCTGCAGGACCCCAGAAGGTTACCTTGGTTACGGCCAGGGTTTGCCGAGCTTTCATCTCGTTCTAGTTCAGTGTGGGTGTCAATATCTTTGCACACGAACACATTCGCAAGTGAGGCTGTTGCCTGTTTATAGTTCCATTTTCGTTAGGTATTGCGAGCGAAGCCCTTCCGCATATACAGTTGGGACTATGTTCGCTGGCTGTGTGAGTTCTGATTGTTGCTGTTTTTACTGTAGGTACTGTTGCTTTTTTTTCTCCTAGTGCACTGGGACTTGTCACTTTTACTACTATATTGGAGGGGACATAAATTCCCCAACCAAAAAAAAAACAACGACGAGCTGTATGGCTGTGGTTGTGTTTTGTATATTGAACTCGCCAGCAGCCGACTCTCGATTCTTTGTCTAAAATTACAACGGTACGGTAGCGCCAACAACAACAATAATATTACAAAATGTATTTTAAGGAAATAATAAAGTTTTGTTGCACACAGGAATTGCAGGATGTGCAGAACAGGACCGGTAGGTAACTCTAGCTGGCTCGTATCGTTAGGGATTACATTCGTTTACTTGCTACCGTTTTCTCTTCATCTTCTGATAGATTTTTTTTTTGTTGAAGATGCACATAATTGCCGTCAAAGTTTGTAATAACATACACTAGCAAGAGGACTTAGGTTAGGGTCGGAGAATCGGAAATGTTCTTGTTTTCGTATTCACCTAAGCTGAAAAGGATTTATTTAATGCACTCTTCTAGGAAATGTGCAGGGAAGAGCGAAATACACACACACATCCACAGGAATGGCGTGTCATCTATAGTACACCTACTCTAGAGTTTCTTTGTTTTGGTGTTTTTTACTGGCATAGTCGCATACTCGAGCGGCAAGATTGGAGTTCTGTTCCGTTTCTTTGCTACCCGGAAGACTGAGAGGGTTTCATTAATTTTAATCGGATTTAGGAGGAAAATAATGTAATTTGTGGAAGAGTGGGGTGTGTACATGTACATGTGCATTGTTGAAAAGTCCTAATGAAATTTATGGAATTAGGATTTGTTTTGTTTGGTGCATTCTTGTGAGAGCATTAAGAGGTTGGTATACGTTACGTCGGCATATAGTTATGCAAGGCACCCTCTGGAGAGTCATGTCAAAATCACTGGCAATCGTTAAGGATGTAAGACATTTTAAGCTGCCAGGGATTCGCTTTTGTGGAATTTATGGTTTGGGTACTTGATTAGGAATTCCATTTTGGGTTGATTTTAGTCGCATTTTGGTTTCGTAAACCCATTTGCGCTCACAAAGTGAAATAGGTACCTACTACGTGAATGTTTAATTAGATATTCATCGCTCTTAAAAGTTTATAAAGGTTTGGGCAGTTTTGGAATGACTTAAGAAATGTCACAAGTCAAAGTCACTGTAGGACAAAAATAATAGATGAAGATCAAGAAAGCACGGGCATTTTTGCAAAGAGATTCCAAAGGGGGTTCTATCGATTTTTTTATGTTCCTCAGGGAATAGCGTTCATTTCTATACCTTTCTTTTTGAATTATATCTTCCGTCGAATAAACAGATACTTCTCCACCATCCCTTCACTTGAGGCTTTAATCGATTTGCTGAAATTACCTTACCTATATCCACATCATATTGTTTATCCCTTTATAGGAATTTGTTGAAATTTTGATGAACAACCATTAAATGTTCATATATTCTGTATCCACCTCCTGCTCCACTTCTAATCAAAACACTAGAGAGACATCCCTTTACCAGAACAGGCCACAATGCTCGTTGAATATTTAACGAGCAACCCCATTCGTTACTCTCGTGCTATAAACGACAGCGAGCTAATTTTCGCCCGCCTAAAGTAAGTGGCGGAAGCACTCACAAGGGCAAACAAAAATGGCAGCCCCCACGTTTTGTGTCGCTTCAATATCGGAATCGGAACCGAAGTGCTTTTGCTGATTTTATGGACGAAGGAAGCGCCAAAGAATTGAATCAACATTTCAGCCAAAGAGTGAATTGCAAATGTGAAAGCATTTAACTTCGTAACTGAAACGAAAATACAAAGCAACCTACTACCAGTACCATCCGAAACAGGCAGGGCATCACAGAGCAACGACTAATCCGGGAATCGGCAAGCTTGCGAATCCATAAAATATACATCAACTGGATGAGAAAAAAAACTGAAACGGCCTACGGAAATTGAATTCTCATCATGATCCTGAAGCGAAGGGCCGGAGAAGGTTTCAACAGCAAAATCAAATTTCTGGGGCAATTTTTAAGCAAATGCATTCAAAGTGATGCGATGGCGTTCGAAAACTATATGCAAATCGAGTTAGAAAGTCGCACGAAGTTCTGGTATTTTGTATCCGATACAGATTGTTGTTTTGGGTAAATGTAAGCGAAAAACTTTGTAGAGTACATACTTTGCTTAGTTATGTACTGTGAAAAGTTTGCGAAGGACACATTGACCAGTATAACTGGGGTCCTTCAAGAACTACACGTTTACAAGGGTGAAGGTTTTTGTAGAATTTACCCGCAAGTGTGTCGCTCACGGCCGCTTCTCCGAATGTTGCAGTTTGTTAGTCGATTCTTACTGTGATACTGTGATGTACAGCAACAATATATTGAGATTTGGGTATATCAAGCACATGATTGCTAAAAATCTACGAAAAACCTGAAGTGTATGAGTCCTTCGGATGAGGCTGAATGTGAAGAAGCATGTGTTTTCCTTTCTCTGTAAGGAAAGTGTTTTCGACAGGTTTTTGATGCGTTTTTCGCCGCAACTTTGACCCAAAAAAATGTTTTTGGACTCGTATTTTAAGTGTTTTTAGAAGGTTTTTTCGACGGCTTTTAGCGCTTTTTTAAGCGTTTCTTGATTCGATCTATCTTTTGACCCTTTTTTCAAAGCATATTTGACTCATTCGATATTATTTTCATCGCGATTTCTGGCGCGTGTTTTACTTGACCCATTTTTTACCTTTTGTAAACGTTTTAGGACTCGCTTTTCACTAATTTTTGGTGCGTTTTTTCTTAAGCGTTTCTTGGTTCGGTCTTGGACTGTTTGAAAACGTCTTTGGATTTAACTTATGACGCGTTTTTCGAAGCAGTTTTAAGCCCTTTGGAAACGTTTTAATTTGGATTTAGCTTTTAACGAACGCGTTTCTTGATCCGATTTTAAACACTTTGGAAACGTTATGGACGCTGTTTGTATGGAAAAGTTTTTGGATATAACTTTTAACGCATTTCTCGACCGAATTTTAAACTGTTTGGGAATATTTTGGACCCGTTTTTGACTTAATTGTCGCTCTTTTTTTGAAGCTTGCGTTTTTAAAGCATTTCTCTATCCGTTTTTGATTATTTGAAAACGTTTTCGGGTTTAACTTTTGACGTGTTTTTCAACGCGTTTGACGAAGCATCTTTGACTCGTTGGAAACTTTTTTCGCCACGATTTTGTATGTGTTTTTTAACGCGTTCTTTTGATCCGTTTCTTAATGCATTTTTGACAGGCATTTGCAATTAAACTGAGAGAGAAACGTAATATATGCGATATCTTCCCTATTCTGAGAATTTGTGTTTAACTGAATATTGTACCGAAGGCACTTCCGCCTACCATCTTAAAATATTTTCTTTTCCATTATTGCCTTTCATGTGGAACTCTTCTACTTATCAGCACTCATCGCACACTTTTCCTTCCGGGAGCTGGAACGCAATCATCAATGAAATTTACTGGTGACAGAAAACTGCATCAACTCCACATCAACTAAACCCCTGAAGGAATAAAATCAAGTACACCTACACCTAGTGGCATATACAAACGAACACATCTCATTTCCATAAGATGCTTAAGTTTCGCAAAGGCTCCCTCTAGACTATAGGTATCTCTTTCTCTATCTATGTATGGCTATAGAATTTTTCACACCAGCTGCCTACTACCTACATGGAAATGCTTACATACATGAATTTAAATAATTTATGACTCGTAGTTCGTAATAAAGCCCATTCAAGGGAATGCAACACCTGTAGCGACTCGAATCTCTAGACAGAACGAAAGAAGAATTCTTCATCATTACGGCAGCTTCATCCTCCTAGTTCCAACGACAATTCAATTTGTAGGAGTAATTTAATATTTTCTTGATGCTCACTTGTCAAACGCCAGTCTTCTTTCGGATTGTAGGAAAAAAACTTTCTTTGATGTGTAAATAATACTGATAATGATTGCAGCAGCTGGTGCAAGTCAAAGTCACTGAACCTATCTGAAAAGTGTAGCCGTGACTAGTAATCAGGTTAGGTCACTTTTTATGTTTTCTTTAAATATCAAGATATTTCTTTAAAGTGTCCCACACACGCTGCATTTGTTTGCTTGTCATCAGGATATGCGGTCAGCGGTACCAATTTATAGCACCAAACCAATGATACGAGAATGCACTTTTTAAATTTGCCGTTTTATGTAATTTAAGACCTTAACAAGTAAAAGTGTTATCGGCCTGGCCGATGCTTTGATACCCTCCACTGCATACAAGTCATGCAAAATACCAGAACTACTTGACCGACATAGCCCATTTTCAATACCAACCTGACGCTGATAGAAATAAGTGCTCTCACCAAATTTCATTCACCTACGTCAATTACTTTGAGCGCTATCGTGCTTTCAACAGACAGACAGACAGACAGACGGTCATGGCTAAATCGATTCAGAATGTGATCCTAATTCAGAATATATATACTTTATGATGTCTCCGGTGAGTCCTTCTTGGCGTTACAAATGTATTGGCAAAGTGAATATACCTTCCTGTGGAGGGTATAAAAAAACAGTCAGTTTAAATCAGAAAACTCTTCTTACAAATAGGAAATTCAGCGCCTACCAATTTCAAACTGAACGAAATTCATATCTACACCCTATTTTCCGCCATTTATTTATAAACAGATGATTTCTAAACTTGCACAGTGGATGGGACGCTTAAGAGTGATCAAACAACAAACACACATTTCAACCACCAAAAGTAGGTTTGCCATATTGAGCCATCATAAAAATGTGAACAAGAAGTCGCTCAATATTCCACAGGACAACAAACATGTCCTTATAGTAAATTTGTGTGAAAGCGTCATTTCTGTTGTGACTTTCATAAGGCAAGATGAAGATAAAAACGTATTACGCTCTTGTTGGTAGATACCTTGCCTTGAATTGCGTTGCGTTGGATCAAAGGATTTATTTGTTGTAGCAAGAAAAATAAATGAAACATAATATTATATCTGTGTTTGTGTAGGCTGTACTTATGATGCGCCATAAGAAATAGGGCACCATTAGGCAATGAAATTCTTTTCTGTGAAAATGAAACGAAATTAATGATGTTGATTATATTGGACTTTCGCCAGAATGTTTGCGACGGATTTAATTAGCACATTTGCACGCAACACTAGACATTGAATTATCTCGCAAACTGCCGTGATGTGTGATTGTTGCGTAATCGACGTTTGATGAAGTATCTATAGTAAGAGAAAATCGATAGAAGATGTGTAGGCCACAGTAGGTGGGCTCAGTTAGAAACTGACACTTAAAGGTTCCACATTGTTTAACAAATATTCAAAATCAAAGATTATTTGTGAAAATAAAACCGCCTTACTCCAGCGTTGCCAGACGGTTAATATATTTCCCCCCAGACAAATCTGAAAAACCCCCAGATTTAGCTATTTTCAAGCAAAAAACCCCTAAATTTTTTTTTCCAAAAAATATATTTAAAAAGCAAAAAGTTAATTCAACGCAAAGAACATTTTTTTTTAATTTTTGTAGGTATGTATCTATGTATAGGTATTTATCGCTCTGCTTCCTTCCACCCAAATGATTGTGAACTTTTCGCAAACGCAATAGTGTGTGATGCATGTCCACTGGCACTTCTCAAGGAATATTGGAATGCGTTGGAATGGAATAGAATTGCCAGACATGTTTACATCGGACATAGGTAAGGTACTACTGTTACGATGCTTTTTATTGAGAAAAAAAAAGAAATTAATTGAACGCAGTTACAAAATAAAACCCCCAGATTTCCCCCTAAACAATTTTTCCCCCCAGATTTCCCCCCGTCGGCCAAAAAAACCCCTAGATCTGGAGGGAAAACCCCCAAACTGGCAACGCTGCCTTACTCATTGACAAATATTATAATGGACCGCAAAAGCAAACATGAGTACTAGCCAACTAGCCTCTCCATATTATTACAGCGATTCGACACAATGGCAGTGTAGCGCATAACGCATACGCATCAGGTGTAGCAAACATGCATGGCGTAGTTTTGTGTCAATAATTTCGCCACATTTTCTGCCACCATAAACAAATACATCACAGTAAACGAAATAAATAGGCATGTTCTTTATTTCTTTCATTAAAACCAAAAAGATTTCCCAAGGACAGTTTTGAGGATAAATCCTCATAGCGAGAGTTAAAGGAAAGAGTGGCGAGTAAAAATACGTAAGGTTCAAGTCAGTGATGGGACTTCTACCACTTAAGTGGTATTTCTACCACTTTTTACACTTTTGGAAATTCTACCAACCTGAACTCGAAATCTACCACCTTTTACTCATCGCTACTCGCTAATAATATTTCTTTGCCATCATTGCATTAAAAAATTGTTCATATACCTACTCGCCTTATGTCGTTTTCCATTGGGACCACCAAAAATCTTTTTCAGATCTCAGATTTAACGAGGCTCATGGAACATGCAACGAAATTGATCTGCTTTTGTAAATGGATTAGTGCGTTGTTTGACAACAATATCAGCTGTTCAAATTGCATTCGCTTTTGCAAAAATCAGTTATGGATATCAACTTGAAAAATGTTTCCTCTGTTGTAGATACAAATGGAGTAGTTTCGGTGATTCGTAGTTTCCAGATGATGAGGAAGGCAATGAAGATAATAATTCCTCCAACATTATATTGCCTTTTATGTATTTCTTTATTTTGGTTTTGACGAAACTTTGCGCATTTGTTTTGAAAGCAAACTTCTTAAAATGACTTAAAACAGCTATGGGTATTTGTGGCAGTATGTGTAAATCTGAAAAAATTATCGAGATCTTCAAAAAGTGATCCGAATCGAAAAAAAGATTGATTTTTTTGCCCAATGGAAAGCCACATTAGTTTTACCCATACACACTCAGCTATCAGTATTTTTTTCTGAGAATTGCATTAGCAAAAGCTTGCCGTCCAGTACACCATTTACTGCGCTAAAATTTTATTATTTGACTGTATTTGCAAGAGAGGGTTTTGCTATATTTTGACATTTTGTAGTTAATGATGAGTTGAATCTATGGCGTTTTTTCTGTAGTTCCTTTTTATTTTGATGCGTTTACTTCAAAAACTTTTAATTTTTTAATAATATCAAGAACTATTGAAAGTGAAAATGCATAAATTCTTGGCTTTCTCTAATGCTTGCATTATTTTAGTGCAAGTGGAAAATTTTATTTTCTACCACTTTTCTACCACCTTTTTAATGCTATCTACCACCGTTTCGCTATTCTCAAGTCCCATCACTTCAAGTTCGTTCGCGTTTTAAAGTAAAGGCACGTGTCTTCGACTATCGATAGCTTGCAAAATCTTAGAACAAAAGCTGATGGCCCTCGTAAGTCAGGTTATGCAAATATGGACCATAGCCAGCTGTCTTCAGTTACGCACTCTCATTTGGTGGAGGTCGCTTTCCACAGGATTGATTAGGGTCTTGTACAATATTTCCTTGTCCTTGGTTCTGTTGGTTTTATGAGGGAGGGTTTTTATACCGAAGAAACAGCAGTTGACAGGCAGCATGACCGTTGTGTTGTGTTGCAATCTGACGCTTTTTGTGAGAGTCTGGTACAATTTTTTGCTATATTGGCCCTTTTTTAGTTGAAAGAGGGGCTTCGGAAAAAATATTCAAATGCTGTTATTTCCAAATAAAAACCTTTAAAATGTAACGAATCACAACATTATTAATGTAAACCCAATGCTTGTTAAATATGTTTTCAGAATGACATTTCTGTCACTTTTATTTTCTCATTGGGCATTTTTCTGGCGACTTTTCAGAATTCTGCAGTGGTTATCCTTTACGACAGGAGTTATTTTCTCATGATCTCTGTGCCAATGCCTCGTGGGAAGTACACTAAAAATAAAACCCTGGTATATTTGATAAAAATGAGACTTGATTCAAGAATTTTTTTGTCAATATACGTCCAACAAGTGTCTCTATCAAATTGACAAAATTTTAATAAGTTATATCTTGTCTTTAAACTTTTGCTATGCTAACAAAAAAATTGTTATGGCAACAGAAATTGTTAATTTGTGCGTACGAAATTTTTTTTGTTAAATTTACGATAAAGGCTGTTGATTTTGCGGAGAACTTTATCAATTTGACTTTTAAATTTTTGTTAAATCAAAAAAAGTTGTTTATACAAGGTGGCGCAAAAGTAATCCTCCTATCAGAAAATGATATAAATTTTGCGATTGGCCCCTAATGTCAGTTCTGTTTTTACATTTGTGTAG
This sequence comes from Cheilosia impressa, assembly GCA_948293265.1. Taxonomy (NCBI): domain Eukaryota; kingdom Metazoa; phylum Arthropoda; class Insecta; order Diptera; family Syrphidae; genus Cheilosia; species Cheilosia impressa. The sequence goes on along the minus strand of OX411884.1, from coordinate 28,865,539 downwards.
TAAACACATGCGAAATACACGTTAATAAACAATGTTACGCTACACTGCTCTAGAACGCGGAATGTTGGTGACTATTTATTTGAGCAATAATCGGTCTGTGACTTTGGCACAACGTGAATTTCGTCGCAGATTTCCTAGCCGTCCAACGCCTACTGGTGAAACACTGCGACGTTTAGCCGCTCGCCTCGAAGAGACTGGCACAACACGAGATGCTGCCAGGCGTGGCACATCTGGAGTAGCCGTTCTGCAGAGAATATTGCTGCTGTAGCCGAAGATGTCATGGAAGCGCCGTCGACATCGACCAGACGACGTGCCACGCAAATGGGTATCAGTCGACGGTCTTTACAGCGAATTTTGGTACAAGATCAAAGACAAAGTCCAGACGGTGCATCAGCTTCTAGCTGCTGACCGCCAATCGCGTCTAACATACGCTCAAGCCATCCTTAATCACCACCAAGAGGAAGATGATTTTTCATCAAAAATAATCATGAGTGATGAGGCCCATTTCCATCTTAGCGGGTACGTAAATAAGCAAAATTTACGCTTCTGGGGCACTGAAAATCCGCGTGTAACCCACGAAGAGCCATTACACCCGCTCAAAGTCACTGCTGTTTTCGCTGGAGGAGTCATCGGACCTTTTTTCTTCGAAGACGTCGCGGCCCAAACGGTTACTGTGAATGGTGAGCGCTACAGAGCAATGATCAACGAGTTCTTTTTCCGGCAACTTGATGAATTTTAATTGGAAAACATGTGGTTCCAACAGGACGGTGCAACGGCACACACTGCACGTGCCACAACCGATATGCTGAAGGATGCATTTCCCGGGCGCCTAATCTCCCGTTTTGGCGGTTTGCACTGGCCAGCAAGATCGCCTGATTTGACCGCTCCAGACTTCTTTTTGTGGGGCTTTTTGAAGTCGCGGGTTTATGTCAACAAGCCTCAGACTCTTGCAGCTCTTAAAGACAATATCCGTCAAGAATGTGAGGACCTATCGCCGGAAGTTTTGGCCAAAGTGATGGAAAATGCCATAAAAAGGGGTCAAATGACAATCAACTGTGGCGGCGGCCATTTACATGACATCATATTCTCGACTTGATGTAAAAAAAATTAAAAGACCAAATAAAAATAATCCACAAGAAGAATCAAAGTTTTTCATTTTTTTTTAAATTACAGCCAAAAAACATCGGAAGGTTTTTTTTGCGCCACCTTGTACTATCGAAATTGTTTGTCACTTTGTTCAATCAACAGCAAATATTGTTGATATTACAGAAATAATAATATGTCCGTATACTACAGTTGTCTTTTGTTGAAGCTATAAGAACTTTGCTGCTTATAGAGAATTAATATCTCAATTCCATAATTTGTTGATTCAACAAATAAATTTTTATGTGGATAGCATTAACTATTAATAATTTAAACGCAAAACAAATGAGTTTAGCAATTAGATTTATTAAAAAAAAGTTAAAAAAATTACTTTACATTATTTTTACTGGAAAACGTAGAAAATATGAAAAAAAAAAAAAATATAAATAAAACTAAACATTTTTTAAAAGGCTAAAAAACTTTTAAGACATAATGCTACCGAGTGTCTTTATCTGACTTGAAAAAAAGAACCTCTATACCTTAAATAACTACAACGATGTAGTCATCTTCACCTTCACTTCAGCTGCGTCTTTTAGCTTAGGTTAAAGAATCCGGGAACAAAGCTTTGAGGTCAAATTTCATCTATTTAATTTTAGATAATAAAATGCATATAAAACAGTCGTACATAACCATAACGACCAGGGGGTCATTTACATTTTTCCTGTACTCATCCATAAACAGATTTATTTACTATTAAAATGTTTAACTCACTTATTTAGGGAATATTTATGCACATTAACAAACTACTTTACTTTCCGTGTAAAAAAATAAATTACGCCATCAAAAGCATTGCATTTAAAGGATTACCTTGTTTAAGCTGTATTTTTTTGTGTTATTAATTAAACAAAACAAAATTTATTTCAAATCTGCAAACAAAAGTATTCATTTCAACAGAATGTTTGTTGTACCTACATATTTAAAATCGGTATTTTGTTGGGTTAACAAAACATTTTGCATAAGTTTTGTCAATTTCACAAAAGTGATTTTTAGTTCTGTTTTAAAATTTAACAACAACTTTGTAAATTCAACAATAAAATTGTTCAATTGATGCAATATCGATTTATTAAACTAAAAATTATGCTTCGTTAATCTGACAACGTAGTTTTGTAGTATACAATATGTTTTATCCTTTCGACAAAATATCGTTCAAATTGATTAAACTTAAGTTGTACCGATAAATTTCATTTATCATTACAACAATTTTTATTCAGCTCAACAAAACCATTTTCGGTGAAATTTCACAATCGAGTTTTGTCAATATTACCTGGTATTTTATTTTCACTGTAGAGATTGTTAAACTCCGCTCCGGAGCCTTATCGCTCCTTTCTTAGCCCAATTTTTTTAAAAAAGATCCAGATGGTCCCTTTTTCAGTTTGCAAGTTTTATTCTTTACTAGCTGTACCCGCCCAGCTTCGCCCGTGTAAAATGTGGTTTCAGAATAGTTGATGGAAAAAAACTTAAGAAATTTACTGTCTTCTAGGGGACACAATTTTTTATTTCTTTTGATAATTGCTGGAAGAAAAAATCAAAAAAATCATCAAAATACATTGTAGAGGTATAAAGTGAGGAAGCCTTCTTCAATAGTGAGGGACTTGAACTCGATCTAAAAAAAACTCACGAAAACTGAGTCTGAGTGGACAATGAAAATGAAAGAAAATAATTTTATAATGTTTTACTCCCTTATTTTATTCAAAACTCGAGCGGCTAATTTACTGCCTCATCTCAATCGCTCTTTTAGCTTTTTTTGAAAGGCAAAATTCCCGCGAAATGGGTAATTACCCACGATCTTTGTTTCAAAAATACTTTTTTTTGTAAGCAAAACAGAGATAAACAAACCTTTCCTACATATTTGACATTTCATTTATGGGTTTCTTTTTTTTCTTAACAAACCAAACAGCACACTGCCTCTGTCTGCAGTGCATATCCACTCACACAGGTGAAAATCGTAGAAATGTTTCAAATTTTGCCTATTTCTTTAAGAACCTTTAGTTTTCGAGTCAACGAAAAGAATGCAAAAATGTGACAAAAATTTTTTCGTAATGAAAAATTTTTTTCATTTTTGTTATACATAAAAATGTTTTAGCGTTGTTGTTTTTTTTATATAAGTATTATACTTGGGGCTCCTTGTTATTCGATTTTTTTTTAATTTTTCAGGGGCAATGCTGAAATTTTGTAGATTAAAACCCATGCCTTAAATTTATATCAGCTAATGCTGTAGAAGTTGGTACAAAGATCCAAATTGTTTTACCAAACTGTTGCAAAATGTGGGAGATAATTGCAGAACCTAGAGTTGCTTATAGTTTTTAAATTCGAAAGGCATATTGAATACGAACCGCGATATCTTTCATTCAGATATTCATTTCAAGCTTTATTCTCAAAGAAATTCGACAACAGATTGAGTTTTCTTATTATAAGCAAAACCACCACGCTTCTAAAAGGGGGAATGGGAGCTCAAACGACCCTAAAACTGAAACTAAGGCTTACAGCTTTCGATAGTCCAATCTTCGGTACTAGTTTTTAAGGTACAACGTGCGCAATAATTTTTTAATTAATTTAATTTTTTAATAAGTTGCCAAACTTTTGACAAACACTGTATAATAATTTTATGAACCCTTGCTTTTATGTTATCTTACTTTAGCGAGTAGCGAATTCACTGCCATTAGTAAACGGGTGTCGGATGCTCAATAGCTTTCACCATCCCCAGTGGCAATCGTTGACAAAGGGGTAAAAGCGAAGGGTTATCCCTTTAAGGAGAGGCACTCCACAGGCGCATATAGCTGTACCAAGAGTTAATACCGTTCGCTGCTCTTAAACGGTTTTAGTGGCTACAAATGATGAAATTAAAATAGCTCTGCAGCACATACGCCTTAAATGAGATTTGAAGGCATATATCCACTTAATTGGCAACCATCAAGGGATGGGGCGGCTTTATGAGCTTCCCTGTTCGGCACAAAGCTGAAAGTGTCTTACTCGACTTGATCCCTATGTAGTCAATGTGACTGCGCGTGTTTCTTGTTACTGCTTCATTTATTTCCTGCGATATTTCATCAAAATGACGACAAGGGAGTGAGTAGGCAGAGCAGGATAAAACAAACGAAAAATTGCCAACATTCAGCAAACGGCAGAATGATTGACGGCGAATTGCCGACATAGTCCTCCTGGTCCGGTGTAGCTGTGGGGTGGGGTGGTTAAGTTATTTGATGTTGACGTGCGGATACGTTTGTACCTGGATGCAAAAGCAGCACATACACACGTGTAATCAAATCAAACACACAGGAGCAGTGTGTGTGATTTATTCGATCACTGATTTGCCAGGTTTGTGCACATGGGATAACGCAGAGTAACGATGTTTATTATACGTAGCCAAAACGGAATCAATGCCTTTGCAGCATCAAAGCATCTCTGACAGTTGTCAGGGCAAATATCTCGTTATTCCAATTTATTCTCATGACGGAAAGAGTGCCACTGCCACGTATATGATGTGAGTGGGAGGAATTGGGTATTCATATAGCTCATGTCTCTCATGGAGTGACGAAAGTAGTTTGCCAAAGTGATTTGTATTATTCAGCAAACGATGCCACTTACCCTCGTATCTCTGGGCTGGCTGTTTTGATGGGGCAGCAGTGACAGTGACCCCAGTGGTTATTTGTCAGAAACTTCTTAAAGTGTCGGGTTGTTAATGCTATAGATTTGAGACACACGATTAATCTGGCAGTAAGTAACACGAGATTGATCGGATATTGTAGCTTAACACTTAACCAAGAGAGCTGCATAAGTGCACATAGTTCGGAGTTCGGTGAGTTTGACAGCAAGAGGATGAACTGAATTTTGCTGAGTTATTATTAGGTAATGAAAATAAATTGAGTGATTGGACAAATCCTGTGGTAGATGCAGGCAGAGTTAATTTTGAAAGCTTCTCTGAAGAGAGATATTTGCTTTGCAAGTTAGTTTATAAGGCTGTGCGTATGCAGCTCTAAAGGTGTAAGATGTTTACCTACCAGGTGTACAAATCTTTCGTCCAAGTTGAGCGAAATATTTTACGACACCCGGTTTCTATATAAAGCAAAAAAAAGAAATTTAATGAGAAAGTCTCTTGCGATCCAGTCGAAGGCAAGCCATCAGAAGCTACCTCTGATTACGACAGATTCCCTGTTAGCGAGTGAATCTAGTCGGCGCTACAGGTTCGTGTCATAGGTCTAGATTCCCCTAATCATTAGTTTGAGTGCATTGGATTTTTTATTTAAAATGGAAATGAGCTACAACATTAATGTCGGTTTGATGTCTCTGCGTAAAAAAGGAAACAAAGTTCGGATCTGCAAGAGTACATAAGATGTTCTAGCACTGGCAAGAAGGTATGAAGGTATGAATGGTATGAAGAAAGTAGTACTACCATCTAGTTTCTGTAGAAAACAGTTTCAGGATTTATTTGGGCTTTAATTTTTTACATAAACGGCAAAGTTATGGGTAAAACCATTTTTTGTGATAACCCCAAAAGAAATGAGACATATTTGGTGGAACAACCGGAACGCAAAGCCTTTATGACGGTTAACTTTGCGGCGGGAAGTAAAGTAAAAGAAGCAAGCATGCGTTCTCCCCACCTCCATAATATTCATCTGATGTCTGTCCCGTAATGTTGTTTTTAGTGTCTTGATACCCGAACATTCCAAGCTGTCAGCGTCGTCTCAGACCTTGTTTTGGTAACGCCACAACAACTGAGGAATTCTATGAGAAGGTATTAACCAATAGATATGATCCACCCAAACATTCGCTGATCGCGTAACCCTCAATGTAGCGAGACTTCCTATACAGCTAGCATCATCGGCTTCTTTGAATGAAAGATTAAGGGTATACCGAACAGCAAAACAACTTAAGGAAGTCTTACAAAAGTCTTACACAATTAAAAAATCAGTTTGCAAAAGTTGTAAGCGTCTGGCAATAGTCTGACAATGATACAATTGTGGATTCAGACGATTGACAGATATCTGACAATTTCGTTGTCAGATTTCGGTCTGAAAATTATCTGACAAAGACTTTTTTTGGAAATATTGGTCGACAAAGGTTGTAAGACATTTGCGACAAATTTTACACTGACGAAACTGGCAGTCGCCTGACCATAGCTTAAGGATATTTAAATTTGGCTGCGGCGTTTGCATTTAGGACACGAGTACGATTACCTAAATTCGATTGTTTTTGTCTGGCGCAGTTGTAAGCTCAGGGAGATATTATTTAATAAATTGGCCCCATTTTAATGCTGGCTTAGGTCCGTTTGGCACCCTTTCGGACCAGCCAAAAGGTCTGTCAGTGATATATTATGATATTCAATAAAAATTTTACTCAAGTTCTTTTTTTTTTTTTTCTAAAATTTCGTTTTCGTGTTCATCATATTTAGTTGTGAATTTCATGTTTTTCATTACTTCTACATATATGGTAAATGTAAAGTAAACATTTTCCTTCTATACTCGTTGTAATCCTGAGTCATGTCATAATTTCTGTAACGAATAACTTGAGGCTGCTGCTTTCTGACGTACTCTCCTTTTTTTTTAGTATGTTTTGAAATAAATTGTGCGCTGAAGGAATTGCTTCCAATTCTTCTGGCCGGTTTTGATGCTTGTCATGCCAATCTTCCTTCCAAATATCAGTAAGAGTCGTCATCAAGTTCATCTATCTGTTTGTGTGTTTTTTATATCCTCTGTCGTTCAATATGCCAACAAGTGTTTATATACTGAGCCGCTACTGATTATTTAGACATTGGTAATCTTAAAAGATACCAAGCAGCTTCTTGAGTTATTTCAACAATATCGAATATCGATATCGATTCTCATTCATAATGCCTCTGTTGGTCTTTTTCACATATTCGACGACATTCGCCATGGCATGCGTCGCCACGCCAACAATCGTTTTTACCCGCGAATATAGATGTTTCACATAAAAAAAAAAAACAAGTAAAAGAGTTACCATCGGCCTGGTCGATGCTTTAATACCTTCCACTGTACACAAGTCATGCAAAATTGGTTTTGTATGGGAGGTACCATAACTACTTGATCGACATATCCCATTTTTAGTACCAACCTAACGACGATAAAAAGAAGTCCTTTCACAAAATTTTAATAGCCTATGTAAATTCATTTGAGCGCTATCGTGCTTTCCACTGACAGACAGACAGACAGACGGACATGGCTAAATCGATTCAGAATGTGATCTTGATTCAGAATAATATCCTTTAAGAGGTCTCCGGTGCGCCTTCTCCGGTGTAATGACAAAGTGAATACACCTTCCTGTGAGGGTATAAAAATAAATAAATAAATATAAATTGGATTTTCAAAAATGACGTTGCACAAACGTTCCACAGCTCTCCGACTATTTCATACTAAAGTATGAGCACACTTACTTCAAAGTCGGGGCCTAACTTTTTACTTAATTATAAACGCATTTTAACCCACCTACCACTAGTACTAACTTTAGGGTGGGTGCTACTCAAATTTTAGTCAAACCGATCCAAGAGTTTGCGGCAGTGTTGCCAGAAATTTTCCAGCGGAATATGGCAAATAAAAAAAAAATATGCTAAATTGCATTGGGAACAAGACAAAATATGCTAAAGTTTAAAAACAACGACTTTATCACAAAAAAAATTAAAAAAAAAACAACAAAAAATAAATATAAACACAAAATGACTTCTATACATAATAATAAGGAACAGAAAGGAATTCAGTCTTTAGCAATGAAAATTACTTTTAATTATTGAAAAGTTTTTATTTTAAATTTATAAAATATGATAAATTGCATATAGCATATTTTTTGAATAGTTATGTGCAATTTAAAGTTTAAATATGCCAGATTTAACATAAAAAAATGCTTAAATGCCACCACTGGTTTGGGGAATTCTTTTTCAACTTATTTTATAAAAGTGGCAGCCAGTTATTTTATTAAATCTGTAGCTATATTAAAGTCCGCATTAAAAAAAAATCTTCCAAATGATTAGTTCGGCTTTTATATTCTTTTTTTTTCGTAAAAGTCCAAAATCGTTAAACATTTCAAAATATGTAGGTATTCAAAATATATTCTGAAAATATTTAAAAAAAGGTCAACATTTTTATTTTGCAATATATAAATGACAGAGAGATAGTTGTAAGTCCATATTAAAGAAGAAAATCTACCTTTCGTTTTTTTAAATTGAATGGCAGATAGTAACGATAAAGTGGGTTTCAAGTTGACAATAATTTTCAAGGAACCTATGGACACTGTCCGTACTAAAATACCTATTTTTAAAGTGAGCTTTATCCGACTATAATTTTGCGCCTTCTGTTTAACTAAATTTTAAAGTTCTCAGCCCAAAAAAGCCCCATCTGAAAAACCAGCTTCCACTTCTTTGTTTGAGATATTCCTTGAGGTTTCTTAATTTTTTTTATAGCTGACCACATATATGTAAGTACATATTCATCAGATTACATCAGAGCACGTTCGGCTGCATGCATAATTGTCTATGACTTATACCTCTCAAGATGCGCCCAAAATTGTTATCCATCTTGCAAGCCAATCTATCATTCTCCATTTAACTGCCACAACATCCACATAGTGCCCATTTAAATGATCTATCTTTACATACATTTCCTGCTCCATCTCATTTTCCGCACGCTATTGCTTCATTAAAATTCCATGCAGCTATATGTGCACATGAGATGCCATCATTTTGCAATGAGATTATCACAAAAAAAAGCCGTATGTACATGTACTCTCAAGTCCGTTTCGCTCTGCTCTTCCGATAGAGAGTCCTCATTTGCTGTTCATCCGGGCCAAAAACTTGAATAATAAATGAAATTTAATGCAATCGTTCGCCTTGTTGTAGCCCACTCCTTTCATTAGTAATCCCCTGGAAGAGCAGCAACCGCACGATACGAGTACTACTGTCTGCGATAGCGAGCTAGCAAGCGAGTATCAGTAAGACCTTTAATTTCATCCGCGAGAATTTTATACATAATTCCATTTGGAGCGGAAAACAATGCCGAATGGCGGAATGATTCCGCATCAGTATAGTTTCGAAAAGACAATTGTTAAAGGGCAATGCGAATTTTCCACCAGGACCACCACACACCATTACCCGGTCGTATTTTGTGCAGAACAGCAGTATACAACAGTCGCGTACTATACTTCCGTAGCGACCGTTGGGATCTCTGGGGGAACAGTCGAAAAGGGATGGCAATGTCATGTGAAAATGAAAGCAAAGCCCCCCTTCCACGAGCATCAGTTGGCTCAGCCTGGATACTCTATAGCATTGTGCACAAAAAGCAACGCGTGTAGCAGGCAACACCAACGACCAACAAACGAATACAAAATACCGCAAAACAACGACAGCAGCATCATCCCAGAGAAAGAGTGAGACATCCAGCCGTTGAGTGCGGAATAGAGAAAGCACGAATGGACATTGTCGTATTCGTATGCCACGTAGCAGGGACAATGCGATGAGTATTCTGTTCGTTATCGATTTTTAGATTAGGTCCAGTAGCATAAGGTGGAGGTGGCCCCAAACCCAGGCAGTGGTACCATCCACAAGTGCAGAGCCGGCTACAACGGCCATTTTTCATTGTCACCCCCCATTATACTCCCCAAATACAGACAGAATAATAGAATAAGAATAAACGAGTGTTAAGTAGAACAGTGTTTCCTACTGGGCGAAGTATCACTACGAATGGTAGCACTAGCACAGTGATAAAGCGCGGAAGATGTATTATGGCATGGGTTTACTCAGGGCACAAATCAGCTGTCATAAAAAAAAACATACAAGATTGTGACATTTGGTTTAAATTTTTTAAGGGACACATTCAAAAGAGAGAACATATTACATAAACACCCCATAAATTTCAGCGTCAATAAGATGTCAGATTTTACAATAAAAGGAAAGTATCATGAACTGTCAAATTTGTGGTCGCTGCAAAAAGTGTTGCCAATTGAGAAGACAAAAAGTTCGTGTTTCTTTTTGTAGCTCAGATACATCAGAGCTCAGAATTTGTGTTTCTTTTTTTCGTTCAGAGTGCGATCAGAGCGCGCTCGATGAGCTCAGAATAAATTGACGGAGCAGGCTGAGTGAATAGCTGATTTCACACTTCCAGTTTGTACTTTAAAAAGGACGTTGTTCCAGCTATAAACACAATTGTAGAGATAAATCTACAAATAAATAAAAATAGATAAATCAACTGATGAATTGGATAAGTATACGACACACACGGGAACCTTGCGGAACTCCATCTGTTGACGATTATACCAGTCAACAAAAGTGCAGGTGTACTAAACGCACCCACCCACATTGAAATTTCCCCGCAAGGGAAATTTTGCCGAAACGTCAAATGTCAACTGTCTTATATTGTAAACAAAATCATATAAAAAGGGCATTGTCCTCTCAAATATATTCAATCTTTTATAACGTTTGAAGCGGTTGTTTTCTTATTTTTGCGGAATTTTAAAGCGTTTTTCTTTTCTGTGCGAAACAGTATCGCAAACCGTAATATAATAACGATTTCTTCTGTTCAACGCCCGAACATTTGGTCCTATCGAGCCAGATATTAGCTTTTTTTCGCGATTCAATTTTACTCAACACTGTTTTATGCGATTTAAGTGGATTTCGCAATAATAATTTAATTAAAATTTGTGTGTTGTGTATTTGCCATCCTGGGATTTTTTCGATTTCATTGATTGTGAGCATTTTCATCATCGCCATTTGGAAAAACTGCAACTTGGACTTTGACTGCAACACGGACTTGGACTGCAATTGCGATCTGGTGGACTTTGGACTTTCATCTGGAAAATTAAAATTTCACAAGTAAGTGATTTTTATTTTACTTTGTGTGGCTTTTACGTATTCAAGTGTGGTAAAACCAAACATGAAACCTACAAAATTATGTCGAGTACTTACCCAACTGAAAAAGGACGTCGTAAATTACTCCAAAAAGGGTTCTAAACGTACGGCGAATTATTTATCAGGCCGCTTGACTCTTTTAGAACAAACGATGGAGTCGGCGTCTGAAATTTATGAAAAGTTCGTTAGTGCTTTGGAGGATGATGAAGAGGATACTGAAATCGAGAATATTTTCGAAGAAATTCGGGAAACATACCTCGATTACCGGGGTGATTTACTCGACGCAATCGACAAGTTGAAAGCAAAGGACGACGTCAAGATGGATGCCACCGACATGGATTCAAACAATATAAAACCTGTTTCCAATAATGATTTAAGGCTGAAAAACATTCCGGTTCCAGTTTTCTCAGGAAGTTATGAGTCTTGGCGAAGTTTCCACGATTTATTTGTGTCACTTGTTCACAATAATTCATCGCTGTCGGAAATTCAAAAGATGCACTATCTTAAAACAAGTGTATCTGGAGAAGCCGAGAAACTTTTAGCACATTTGTGTATTGCTAATGGTAACTACACTAAGGCATGGGCTATTCTTCAAGATAGATATGACCATAAGCGTTTTTTGGTGAACACCCAACTGAAGTGTTTGTTCAATTTGGCAACTTTAACCCAGGAGCGAGCTGAGTCCCTCAAAGAGCTGTTAGACACGGCAACAGAAGTGGTTCACAGTTTGGAAAACTTGAATGTGCCCGTTCAACACTGGGACGTGGTGCTGGTTTACATTCTGTTGCAAAAACTTCCTTCGAAAACGCAGCAGCTTTGGGAGGAAAAGTTGGGATCCAAAAACGACAGCAAGGAGCTACCCACTTTCGCGGAATTTACCCAATTCCTCGAGACTAGATTCCGTACTCTGGAAGCGGTGAACTCTCAACAAGCTCGTCCTTCAGCTGATCAATCCAAAAAGACATCACAACGTGCTTCGTTTCACTCTCAACAAATTACTACAAGGTTCACTTGCAAACTTTGTAACAAGGGACAGCACGCTATCAGAAAGTGCAACAAATTTTTAAAAATGAGCATTTCCGATAAATATCAAAATGTTAATAAACTAGGTTTATGTACTAACTGTTTAGCCTATAGTCATTCGTCTCAACAATGTCCTAGTAATCGTAGATGCTATTATTGTCAACAGCCACATCATTCACTCTTACACAATAGTACAAATAACGCTTCTCATTTACAAAATTCATACCCGCAATTTAACCCTTCTAACAACCCTTCCACTACTCGCAATAACCCATACAGTTCTAATTCTTATAATGCAAACAACACAAATCAATTTTCACAATCATTTCCACCCAACTCAAATTCACATAATCAAAATATTCAACCACCACATCCAACACAAACATATATTACCTCAACTTTTAATAGCGAAGCTCCAGCTTTCCATCCATCCATCGAAGAGCAGCCTTCAACCAGTTCCGGCGTGAGAAGCCATCACTCAACACATGATGCCAACACTCAGGTTTTACTCGCTACAGCAATTGTGAAGGTAAAGACTTCATCCGGAAATAGCATACCACTCCGGGCATTGCTTGATTCGGGTTCCGAAGCTTCATTTATTACAGAGTCTGCAGCTCAACTTCTCCGTTTAAAACCAAAATCCACTAATGTCGATGTGTCCTTGTTTGCCTATGGACATGTCTGGTTCTGGTATGGTGAAAAGTGTTTCTCCTATAAGGAAGTGTGCTGGAGTTAGCGGTTGGAAGTCATCGGAGTTTTCAGTTAGAGGACACAGAGGCCTCGAATTTAAACACGCTTCGATCTGCGTCAAAAGCGTGGCGAGCTCCTCGAACGTGAGTGTACCGTTTCCGACAATCCGTCTTAAGTGGTGCTTTACACTCTTCACCCCTGCTTCCCACAATCCTCCGAAGTGCGGAGAAGCGGGGGGAATGAAATTCCACTTCGTTCCTTCTGCTGCTGTTACTTCTGCAATCTCCTTCCAGTCTTGGATCGCGCTTTTCATAAGGCGACGCAGTTCTGCATCTGCTCCCACGAAGTTGGTACCGCAGTCGCTATATATTTGACCACAAACTCCCCGTCGTGCAGTGAACCGTCTGAGGGCCGCAAGAAAGGCTTGAGTAGTAAGGTCACTTACAGCTTCCAGGTGGATAGCTTTGGTGGCCAAACAAACAAAAACTGCTATGTACCCTTTGTGACATTTTGATCCGCGCCCTTTCCATGCTCGGATATTGATGGGACCTGCATAATCAATGCCGGTGTGGGAAAAAGGTCTTGATACCGTCACTCGGGGCCTAGGTAACTCTCCCATTAGCTGCTGTGCAGTTTGATTTCGACACCTGTAACATGTAGTACAATTGTTGATTAATTTCTTTATAGCTCTTTTGATCTGGAAAACCCAATATTTTTGGCGTATGAGGGTTATCATCAGCTGGATTCCACCATGCAGTGATCTCAAATGAGCGTCGCGAATGATCAATTGTGTGAGATGGTGTCTAGGTTCCAAAATGATTGGGTGCTGCTGGTCATAGGGAATGTTTGCATTCCTGAGCCTTCCACCGACGCGAAGAATTCCTTCACCATCAACGAAAGGATTTAATGATCCCATTCCTTTGGAATTCGTACCTTGGGCGAACATTTGTTGCTGAGCAGAGCGCGCGACTATTTTTGCACCGTTGTCCAGCTCTTTGGGAGAAAGTGTTCCGAAGTGGCGGTTTAAGTGGTTGGTTCTTGCGTTATTAAAGAAGCGCAGACACCAGGCTGCTATTCTGACAAGTTTGGTGAACTTGGATGTACGATGAATTAATTGGGTAAGTACATTCGCTATAATTCCCGAACAATTAACCTGAACCTTCCTTTTGCCTTCTTCCGTAGAGAAATTTGTTCGGCGGCGTCCATCGATGATGTGCATGTGTGTGAGTGCTGATGAATGGATTTTTTTGTTTTGACAAGGTGCATTGAAGATGTGTGTTAAGTTCGTGTGCGATTGGAGGGAAATTGATTCATGATTGTGTGTATTCTTAAGTGTGGTGCTCGATAGATAAGAGAGAGCGAGTGAGTGAATGAGTGGACTGTATTCAAAGTGTGAGAAATATGTTTGTGATATAGTGTTGAGTGCTTTTGGATTTATGTTTGAGTGGGTATGAATTGCTTGTCTGATGACAGTGGTGCGCAAAAGTTTTCTTTCGTGTATTTGAAAAATATTTTTAAGAATTTTATGATTGATGTATTATATTTCTTAGTGTAATATTATTTATGTGTTGTGTGTTTGTGCTGTTGCGAGAAGCGGTTGGTAATTAGTACCTAATTATTTTTAATTTTATTATTGATTTTGGTGAATGTTTTAATAAACTGGGTGTAAATGTGTGGAATTTATTTTTCAATTAGTGACGGTTTGTGTAGTAGTTGTTTTGTGTTGATTTTGGGTTTGTTCCTGGTTATCGTTTTGTGTTGTATGAGGTTCGTTTATCGGTAGCGGACAAAGTTTTGTTATTGGTCGTTTTAGAACTCCCTGTTGCGTTTTTATTTTTACGACGCGTGTTAAGTTGTCTGTTCCTGGGTAAGTTTCAGTGATGCGGCCTAGACTCCATTTCGCGGGGGGAAGTCGTTCATCTTTTAAAAGAACAAGGTCTCCTATTTTGAGTTGCGTTTGTACCTTTAACCATTTTGGGCGTTGCTGCAGGCGAGTTAAATATTCTGCTTGCCATTGCTTCCAGAACGTTTGTAGATGCGCTTGCACTGCCTTCCATCTGTCGATGTGTCCTTGTTTGCCTATGGACATGTCTGGTTCTGGTATGGTGAAAAGTGTTTCTCCTATAAGGAAGTGTGCTGGAGTTAGCGGTTGGAAGTCATCGGAGTTTTCAGTTAGAGGACACAGAGGCCTCGAATTTAAACACGCTTCGATCTGCGTCAAAAGCGTGGCGAGCTCCTCGAACGTGAGTGTACCGTTTCCGACAATCCGTCTTAAGTGGTGCTTTACACTCTTCACCCCTGCTTCCCACAATCCTCCGAAGTGCGGAGAAGCGGGGGGAATGAAATTCCACTTCGTTCCTTCTGCTGCTGTTACTTCTGCAATCTCCTTCCAGTCTTGGATCGCGCTTTTCATAAGGCGACGCAGTTCTGCATCTGCTCCCACGAAGTTGGTACCGCAGTCGCTATATATTTGACCACAAACTCCCCGTCGTGCAGTGAACCGTCTGAGGGCCGCAAGAAAGGCTTGAGTAGTAAGGTCACTTACAGCTTCCAGGTGGATAGCTTTGGTGGCCAAACAAACAAAAACTGCTATGTACCCTTTGTGACATTTTGATCCGCGCCCTTTCCATGCTCGGATATTGATGGGACCTGCATAATCAATGCCGGTGTGGGAAAAAGGTCTTGATACCGTCACTCGGGGCCTAGGTAACTCTCCCATTAGCTGCTGTGCAGTTTGATTTCGACACCTGTAACATGTAGTACAATTGTTGATTAATTTCTTTATAGCTCTTTTGATCTGGAAAACCCAATATTTTTGGCGTATGAGGGTTATCATCAGTTGGATTCCACCATGCAGTGATTTCAAATGAGCGTCGCGAATGATCAATTGTGTGAGATGGTGTCTAGGTTCCAAAATGATTGGGTGCTGCTGGTCATAGGGAATGTTTGCATTCCTGAGCCTTCCACCGACGCGAAGAATTCCTTCACCATCAACGAAAGGATTTAATGATCCCATTCCTTTGGAATTCGTACCTTGGGCGAACATTTGTTGCTGAGCAGAGCGCGCGACTATTTTTGCACCGTTGTCCAGCTCTTTGGGAGAAAGTGTTCCGAAGTGGCGGTTTAAGTGGTTGGTTCTTGCGTTATTAAAGAAGCGCAGACACCAGGCTGCTATTCTGACAAGTTTGGTGAACTTGGATGTACGATGAATTAATTGGGTAAGTACATTCGCTATAATTCCCGAACAATTAACCTGAACCTTCCTTTTGCCTTCTTCCGTAGAGAGATTTGTTGGCTGCGCAGGTAAATTGAAAATCCACGAAGAACGTAAAAAATCCGTTCATCAGCACTCACACACATGCACATCATCGATGGACGCCGCCGAACAAATTTAAAACAAAACAACAAATAGAAATAATACTGAATTTTCAATTAATTAATGAAATTTTAATGCAACTCACCTGGATTCTATGAGATCACACACCACTTTTAAAATTACACTAAACTGAATTATAGTTTAATTTTTAAAACAATAATTATAAAACACGATTTAATGCGCGCACCACCGAAATCAAACCTACCAACAAATGCAACAAAGAGCTTTCCAGCATTGCCACAGTCATCGTCTTCATCTTCTGCTACAACAACAATAACATCAAAGTAGCTTTCATTGTCACCATCTCCACGCCAACAACAGCTGCATTGGACTTCGACTTCGTGCTCGTCTTCGTCAATGCAGCAACAACAACAACACGCAATACCCAAGCAGCACACAGAGCTCATGCTCATGCTTGCAAATTGCAATTATCAGCGGGAGAAGGTGTACAATGCAAATCAATGCAAATAGCTTTACATACGATCGCACATGAACGGGATCGTGTGTGAGCTGGAATTGCTATTGCTTTATATGTTCTCTTGTAGAGGCGTCTGTTATGTTTTGTCAATCTCGTATCAGTCATATATATGCAATAATCTGTTGTTTCTTTTCATGTACCCAAACACATGCATCGTATACACATTTTCAACAGCAGGCAGATCAGTGGCAGCAATTTGTTCACCAGCATGATAATAAGGGGAATGAGGAGAAAGAAGAGGCGCGTCGCAGCAAACTAAGAACTTTGTTCATCGTTGGGGGAGAATGTTGACGATTATACCAGTCAACAAAAGTGCAGGTGTACTAAACGCACCCACCCACATTGAAATTTCCCCGCAAGGGAAATTTTGCCGAAACGTCAAATGTCAACTGTCTTATATTGTAAACAAAATCATATAAAAAGGGCATTGTCCTCTCAAATATATTCAATCTTTTATAACGTTTGAAGCGGTTGTTTTCTTATTTTTGCGGAATTTTAAAGCGTTTTTCTTTTCTGTGCGAAACAGTATCGCAAACCGTAATATAATAACGATTTCTTCTGTTCAACGCCCGAACACCATCATTTGTGTTAAATTAAAGACTTTAATTGAACGGCCTTAATGCTGTTTCAAATAAGAGTCGCATTTATTCAGCACGAATTTTCGACAAAAGAGGTAAATATATGGACGGCAAGCTTTCGAGCTGTAGAAATATGCCTAGACCCTGATCTGTTAATATTCGACTCTTGCAAGTGCGTCAAGTGCATGTGGGGGCAAATTCGGTTGGCTGTGATTTATGAGGCAGATAGGTTGACAGCTGACATAATAATAATAACCAATAATAATTTTTAGTGTCCAAGCTAAAGATTTGGCAAACTCACAATGTCAAATGTTTTAGTATAAAATTACTAATTGTGACGTACAAAATATTTTATATGAATATTTTAAATGATTGTTTTAAGACCCATTGTGAATAATAGCATTGTGATCGGTGGTGAGGCTATAACCTTACGATCAAAATATTTGTTTCCCCTACTAAAGGTGCATAGGAGCAAAGCAGTAGAGAAAGACCTAATCTTAAGCCGCGCACTAGTAGAAAGGGACATCTTCCGACTCGAAACTGGAGGCAGCATAAGCTTTAACTTCTAGCCTATAAGTACCAGGCTAACTGACGCTTTGGTTCATCTCGAACAGAAGAGCAGTCCAAGTATAGTAAGTATTAACAGACAAAAAGGGCAACACTGGCCAAAGCATGGAGTCTCTATATTAAGCCTGAGTATATTTCAGTTGCAACCTCGCTTTATACTATGTTCTCAGTCCTCCCAGCCTTTCGATTCTCTTGACCACGGTCTCTCTATGTCCTCCCGTTCTATGCTGCTGATGCTGCTTGCATTTATACACCGTTCATACATATTTATGTATATCGATGTGAGTACACCACAGGATCTAATATTCGAATACATCGCTTTGGCTGGCTATAGCACAGCACATGCATACGTACACATTAAGTACATCCTCAATCTACGCTGGGGGTGGATGTGAATTTTTCCGAATGTCCAAATGAGTGTTTTATTGGCGACAAGGAAAAACCGGTCGCTTTCCCAACATGCTTGTTGTTTTCGTTTCCTTTTTTTGCTTTGTTTGTCCATTCCATTCCTTTTTTTTCTGCTCGCATACATAACCGCTCTTCCTTTGTTGTGTTTTGTTTCTGGATCCTGTTTCCGGTATCTGTTTTTTGTTTTTGCACTAAAATAACAAAAAAAAATGTTGTTTCATGTTTCACGTTGTTCCCTTTTTGTTACCCTTTCACTGAAGAGGAAGAAATTTAATTAATGCTAATTAAAAATTCTCGCGATATGAACACCCAATCAAATTTTAATTTAGCAAAAACACATCCTCTTTGTATACGGTTTTTAGACAGCACAAGGACTCGCACAATCAATGCGAGCGAGAGAGATGGCATAATACAATTGTTAATTTATTATGGCCGCGCAATTTATTGTTCGATATTTTACACAAATATTTAACGAGTTCTCGCATAATGACTATAGCGATAGCGAGGAAATTTCGTTGAAATTCGCTGAATGACTTTCCAAGCTGTGTCTGTGTGCTCACAGCACTCACGCACTACGTCTGAAAATTAACTTTTTGATTTGGCATCTTGTTGCATGTGTCAAGATCCCGGATGTAAGAATATTTCATTAGCTTGCCGATAGTGTTCGTCGGTTTTATGTCAGTTTGTGGACTTTTTTATGGACGAACTTTTGTTTGGGGCAATAAAAACAACTCAACTATCGTTACAGATGCGGCTGGGAGATGAGTGTTAAGATTGATTGACTGAGCGATGAGTAGGGTGTGTCCGTGTTCGGATGATTTGACTTGAATACGAATGGATAAATGTGTGGGCTTTGAAGGTGTACTATATTCTCATTAGGAGGCAAAAGCTGAGCAATCGGAAAAGTTTTTAGAACCGCCTTCCGTCCGGTAGAGTCTTCAATTTCTTTGAATTAGGTCATTATCCCGAAAGGGATGTGTAGGTATCTTTTTTGACCTCAATAATTTACAAAATCATTTGTTATCCCAAATGGGTAAGACTTTTGCTCATCAAACATTTATTATACTCATACTTTGAAGCAGTCTTTGCACTGGATATAGCATGTGGATAAATGAACCCTATTTGGTTGGGGGAAAGGGCAGGTGGCTGATTTGGCAGACAAAGTGTTTTTATAAGTGGTAAAGGAAAAGTTTCCAGAAACTCTCAGTTTTGACCATATGGAAAAGTAAAGGACGTGCAAGTGCGGTGAGTCCTAAATTTAAAAGGTATTTCTGAAAATAAAATAAATCAGTCGGCACTTTATGAGTACCTTTCATAGGTATATGTATGGAAAGTAGGTAAATGTTTTATGCTTCAGCAAGAGATGGTCCTACTGGTCGGCAGAAAACCCAGGATTTGCATTCAATAGTGTACATATGTAAGTGATCTATATTTTGTTGCATACGTAACGTTGTCAGTCTGTCGAGTCTTTTTTCTCCTTGTTTCTTCGACAACACTGTTTCAGAAACTTTTTATAATCGTTTCTTATGTAAACTTTTCTTTTTTATATCACGCACACGCATTTTTGCACAAAACGGAACAGAGAGATCCATTTGACCGCAGTCAATACTAATAAAGGTGCAAGAATGAGATCACAAATCAGGCACCTAAATTATCTACCCATAATTATAGATACGTAAAACACACGTAATAGACACAAGTTCCGGCGACAAACATTTCTGCAAATCACTTGAAAATATTTCTATTTCTGATTTAAAACATGTGAAATGAGAGTGGTAATTATTGTCCGTATAGTAAATTAAATCAATTCATCAATCAGTTTTACGAAATAAATAAATAATTGCCCGTTTATCATGTCCGGAAACCATTTTCTTTTATTGGAAAGAGAAATTTCGTTATAAAAATGTCATCATGCTGACCTTGCCCATAATTCGTACCACGTAAACAAGATGGCCGACTAAAATACGTGTCACATATTTTTACTAACTAAGTCCCAACTGGAACTAACTCCCACTAGCCAAATGAACTAAGTCCCATCAATTTTGCAGTGGGATTTAGTTCATATGTTTGGGAGATTGTTCGTAGTTTATTATGAACAAATTCCCAATGAATTAAGTCCCAATTTGAGAAAGTGTGAGTTAGTTCATTTAACTTGTTTCAAAGAGAAAATTATTTTGTTGAAAGTGGGAGTTAGTTCGTTTTGGCAAAAAATTGGAGAAACCGATTGCACTGTGAACATAAACCGTGGGACATGTATGGGGGGGAATGCTTCCCCTCTGCAACCCCCCTGCTTGGGTTCACTGTTCGATTTGGAGTAAGTGCGAGATTGGGTGTATGTTAAGATTCTTCGTTAGTTCATATGAACTAAATCCCAAATTTTCTGGGACGTAGTTCGTTTTGGCTAGTGGGAGTTAGTTCCAGTTGGGACTTAGTTCGTAGGGCCATTTTTACATGGTAGATAATGCTGTCTCTATCACTAAATAGGCTATTTAGTATAGGAATGCGTGGTGTTGTAAATGCATCATTAAATACTCAACATAAAGTGTGACTGTTTTTAGACGCTCCTTGGTACTTGTTTTTTTTTTAAACGCCCTATAGACCGAGAGTTCATCTCATTCTTTCGAAAAAAGGGTGGGCGTATACACTAAATGCTCACGTGAGCAGTCTTCTAGGATGCTTTTGTAAGCCAGCTAGTGAAGCTTTTTTGAGAGAAACCCTCTCCAGTTGGCTAATCTCCCGAAAAAAGTGTAGGACGTCATTCCCGCCATACTTTTTACAGCTTAATATCAAAATTCATATAAGGTTGTGTAAAGCAAAATAAATGAAAAAGATTGGTTTTCCAACGTTAACAGAGTAATTTATTTTCACTACACCACTTATAGACTAGATTCTAAGATTACAGAGCCTTCATGGAGCTTTGGCACTGAGGCCTCTATTAAAGGAGCCTATATTCTGCCCTTCCTGGTGAGGTCCTAAAGTCAAGGAAGTCAAAGATCTTCTCTGGGTGTATGTCAGAAAGACTCGCTGAAGGTAAAACTCCAGCGCCAAGGATGCTTTTTTCTGAGATGAAATAGAGCCGGACATTCCATGAGTATGTGAAGAGAGGATCATCACTCTCAAGACAGAGTCTGCATGTTGGATCCGGTGAGACGCCAATGCGGTGAAGGAGTTTTTTCATGAGTTATTATTCTCAGGCTATTTTGTCTAAATTAATTAGGAAGTTGAATTTTCTGGAAGAGAATTTAGGGGAAGATGCCTTGTGCAGTTCTGCCCTGGTGATTTAAGCCGTCAGACTTCATTGGAATCGATACAAGACAAGTTCTTGATAAAGCCCTAAAATGTTGACTCCACAGAAGGGTTCAGCAGCAGCGAAATTGTTGGGCCGACTTTAGACATAGAGAGTCGTTTGTTTCGTTGCCAGGAAAGATCCTGTGGGCTGGAATTCAGCGGAGAATGAGTAGGTTTTTATTAGAAAGTTAGTAGATGCCTATAAATGTTTTTCACATAAGCTTCGATTTTATGACAGATGAGTCCACCGCTTTGAGAGCTGCTTGACTGCCTGAGAATATAAGTATACTTTTTCCACGTGTATTAGAACTAAGATATATTTTAGCGCAATAGTTGATTGCATAGGGACTTAAGGAATTATGGATACGTTTTTTGAAGGCTGAATGACAAGTTTCCTTGAGGCAACTGTCCATATATGCCACATCCAGTCCCCGGCCATCTATAGTGAACGTCTGTTTTACATCCAAGATCATAACTGTCCTGAGAAAGGTTCTCAATAAACTGTTTTATTTGGCTAAATTAAAGGTCCCTTTCATTACTCCTGGTTGTTTCTCAAAATCTAGACCTACCATGGACGTTGGTTCTCCTTTTTGGATTATTTTTGATGTCTTAGATTTTTTTTTATTCCAAGTCGAGAAATTGATATCGGCTAAGTGGTCACCGCCAAAATTGATAACCATTCGGGGCTGTTTTATCGCATTTTCCATCACTCTCGCAGAGCTTCCGGCAATAGGTTGTCGCATTTTTGGCGGTTTCGGTGTTAAGCACGTCAATCTCGAAAATCTGTTCTGCTAAAAGGGTCTTAATCTAGTTCAGTTCCTACTTTCTTAATGTGGATAAAGCTGATAATTTACTCAGCAGAAGATTTAGTAAGTTCTTTTGGACTTTTTGTTCCCCTAAGGAGGAACATCCTAATCACCAGTTCTTCATTTGCAATCAATCCTCTTATAAATATTTCTCAAAGACTAAAATAACGCCAATAAAGCTGACATTCGTTGCTTAGGAAGGAAAATAGGTGTAGAAATATATTTTGAGCTCTCGATTTTTTAACCAATACCTCCTTGGGAAGCAGTTATGCCAGATCGTGGCCATTTGCCTTTCAAAATAAGCTAAAAGGGCGAAAAAGGTCATTTTTGTATCTCTCACAACTTTTTTTATCTTACAGTTTCGTCCCACTAGTTGATTCCGAGCTATTCAGCTAATTGTCTCCGCTTGCTCCAGACATATAGTTGACACTCCGATAAGTTGAGTAGGGACCTTGTTATGTTTTATTAAGTTGTTGCGAGCTGTGGGGACCTGGAAGGTTTCCTGCTTAGTTTTGGTATCGTATCAAATGTAGATTCAAAGTTTCTTGGGATTATTGCCAAATTACTCTTTTCGGATCTATTTTAGACCTGGTATCTGCTAAGAATCTTGTGTTCACAGCTTTTTAAAGCCAAATTCGCATCTGAATTTGGGAAGTACCTATAAAAACGGTTCTGGTTCTATAAAGAGGGGTTTGGACATTTTCTTTCCAGTTTATCAGTTCTGGCCTTCGTTTTCCTCATGTTTAGAAATGTACCAAGGTTTCATTTTTCTTGTGACTCTTAATGTTTGGAGGGAGTCTGATTTAAATACCAAAATGGGTAGGCCAAGAGCTTTTAGAGCTACTGGCTCATGCCTTTAATACCACCAGAGCTGTTGATAAGGTTTGCAAAATCAATAATTTCATGGAGCCTTTTCCTTATTCCTAATTTTATGGAGCTCTGCCGCTTGAAATAAACTGGGGTTTTCTCCATACATATTGTGACACATCGACTTCATCATTAACCACTTCAGGCCGTTTTGAGAGTTGGGTGAGTTATTGCTTATTGCCAATGCCAACTAAAGCTTCTCTTTAAGTTCACTGTGGAGAATTTTCTTTACGGCTTTGGGAGGAAGGTCTGTAACCGCACAGCTTCACTGAAGTCAATTCCTACTCGTAGCAAACTAAGAAAAAATCGACCACAATTATATCTGCCAGCGCCAATGTGTCTTCCACGGATAACGTCCTTTCTTAATGAGCTCTGCAACTGCCAAACGTATCTTTAATATACGAATTTCAGCTCCAATTTAAAAATAAAAAAATAAAATACAAAACAATCCTTCAAACAATTAGGTCTGTCTCCTTTGTAAAATGATCTCCAGATACTTATGTACGTAGCAATCTCCTTTGAAAGCCATCTACCGATGTAAAAAGAAAGAAATTAATCACAATTCCCCGATGAGCTGTTTGTAAAAATCCCTGCTTTGGCAACAAATTAAAAAAACTGATTGCCAAGTATAAATGTGTATACATACATGTACATCCTACGTATATGAACGAGAGTTTTGGCATTATTAGTTCTAAACCCTCGTTTTCGTCTCTTTGAACTTGCTTCAATTATTTTTCTGCAATTTATTATGCTTAACATTCCGGATTACCACTCATAACCGAGACTAATCCTATCCCCATGTCATCCGGAAAATAAATCAGACTCAAGTAAAGAACACAGAAAAGAAATCCAATTTAAAATAACGAACAAAAAAATGAAAGAAAGTTCGAAAAACCCACATTGGTACCGTTGAATCCGTTTCATTAAAATTCTAATTGGAAACCCAACACAGGGACCACTCAAAAATCAGTTCCCACAACTGTAGTCAGTTGGAGAATAAAATAAAATGGTTGCCAAAAACAAATGAATACCAAATAGCACGCGAATAGAAGTTTTTCCTCATATTCAGTATGCAACTGTAAACATATCCGCCTTCCGCCATCGCATATATTTTTAATTTTTAGGTCAAATGTAATTAATTACGGCAGCGAAAAAAGGATTTTTTTTTAAATTCAATTCGATTCCCTTCAGGCATCAGGGAAATTTCAGAATTCGTTGCGTATTTTCGCAAACAAAAAAATACACCCTCTTCTAGCACAGTACACATACACTGGTGAGTGAAAAATGAGTCATAAAAAATATTTAAATCCTTCGCCTTATGTTCCATTATCCTTCTTAATACTTTTATACATCGGCAATTTCCTTGTCAAGAGTTTTACATTTCGCTTCGCTTTTCTAATTTTTCTCTTCCATGGCATGCCAGAAATATGAAACTTTATTATCGCATTGTAATTCGCCCCGTTCCTTATCTAGGATCAGAATAGAGTCCTGGTAACCAAGCAACCATCACCGCCCGCCCGAATGAAAATGGAATACCTATCCGTTGGGATAGACCGTGCACCCTTCTTTTTCGGGTTTCGGGAATTTTTTAATAAACGTGAACCCCTCTACCTTCGTCTAGGTCGGGCTATACTCGTATATGATGCGGTATGGTGTCCTTGCAACTATTACTCAACTCAGTTAGATTTCTATGACGATGACGACGACTTCAGTCAGAGAACCCCCTCGTTGTGCAATGGGCTAATTATATTCGGTCCATGTCTTCGTGTACGCTTGGTTACCCTTTTGCTATTTTATAGTAGCCTTCTGTACATTGTGTGTGTCCTATAAATGTGCGCGCGGTATGGGATGGGGGACAAAGCGCACGGTTTGGTGCTTCCATGATCTTTGACTAAAACCGGTCCGGCACTGTTGGGCGCTAGCCTTACTCGTGCGATTTGATACGAATTTTATTCGTTTTTCTTTTAAGTAGATTTCTTGTTGTAGTTGGTTTTGGCGAAGGGTTGCTCACCGTAAGCTATTTACTATCTGATGACTGATTGCCCAGCGAGGGAGAGGGTGAGATTTTTTTTTGTATGCATGCTGCCACTGATGGAGACTCTCCGGGGACTTAATTTTAAATTAAATCTTGATACGGACAGAGGGAGATGGAAAACGATTGTGTGATGCATCGGATAATGTACGCACACATGTGTGTATGTATGTGCCGCAGGGTGTTGGATATTCGTTTAATAAGCGATATGTAGAGGTACACACAAAAACGTGCACACGCTCCTCATCCTAAACGACCAAAGCCCATCAACAAGAGAGCCAGATCACCCTTAAATGTCCTTGTCCTCTGTACAATCAGTCTGCAAATCAGAGATGGAATCCTTTAATAAATTATCCCGAAGGGTATTATTTTGTGTCGCCGGATATAGATACGATGGTATGGACAATAAATTAAGAGAGGGGTTCAAAGGATTTTTTTTATTAAACTAGTAATGATTTGCAGTATCCTTTTTTATGTCTTTTTGTCGATTCCTCGAATTTTTGCATTTCGATTTATTCTTTGGAATGCATTTCTGTTTGTGTACGGGAAAATTGTATGTAAATGTAACTGTATTGTTGTTGTTTAATTATAAATTCAAAAATGGCGGACATGGTTAAATATATAAATCCCCTGAAATGAACGATTGTGGATTAGTAGCGTTGGCAGGATGGATTTGCAGGACTATATGTACTGCGTATATCCCTCAATGGGGGTGTGTTTTGCCAAAAAAAAAAAAAACAGAAACATCACCAAAATATTAGCTCGGTGAGGTAATGTTTTTCTTGTGTTTACGGTCAAAATGCGGTTTGCTTGTTATTTTGTGTGCTGCGGTCCCATTGGAAGCAAGGACTCAAATTTGCATATTTTCTAATGCGTATTGTGGACGGAATTTGCCTTTTGCCATGATTTGCATAATATTTTCGTAACTTTTGTCCGGTTTCGATGCGAATAAATTTGTGTAGAGTGTAATGGCTTTTCCGTTGGTCTAACAGAAGGTATGGCAAACATTAAGGTTGGGGTCTAACCAGCGCTGCCACTTTGCTACGATCGTAGCAAAACTGCTACGCAATTGCCCGTTTGCTACGCTGCTACGCACTCTCCCTAAAAACGCCTATTTTGCTACTTTTTTTTTACCACGAAATGAGAACAAAAATCTTGTAATTTTTCTGGAAAAAACAAACGAAAATAACTCAAACTTTACTCACTTCCCCACACCAACTTTTATTCTTGTTCTACCATACCCAACAAGTACCCATTTCTTTGGATGTGTTAGTGTTTGAATTTGACTGGAATCTGGAATCGGTGTGGAATTACATTGCAAAATTGTAATGGATAATTACATGCACGCACATCTCTGTCCATGTTCTTGATGTCAGAGTTTGTTTCCGGAATTTGTATGTTATATTATTTCTGCTATTGGTAAAAAAATCCTACATTTATAATTTTGTGATATGAACTATTTTTTTTTAAGGCAATGCTTACATGCAAAGCGCCTTTTAAGTGAAGTTTTTAATGTTTTTTTATACCCTCCACAGGAAGGTATATTCACTTTGCCCATACATTTGTAACGCCAAGAAGGAGTCACCGGAGACCTCATAAAGTATATATATTCTGAATCAGGATCACATTTTGAATCGATTTAGCCATGTCCGTCTGTCTGTCTGTCTGTCTGTCTGTCTGTCTGTCTGTCTGTCTGTCTGTCTGTTGAAAGCACGATAGCGCCCAAAGTAATTGACGTAGGTGAATGAAATTTGGTAAAATCACTTCTTTTTATCGGCGTCAGGTTGGTATTGAAAATGGGCTATGTCGGTCAAGTAGTTCTGGTACCTCCCATACAAAACCAATATTGGACCCATGCCTCTCTGTCTGTTGAAAGCACGATAGCGCCCAAAGTAATTGACGTAGGTGAATGAAATTTGGTGAGAGAACTTCTTTTTATCGTCGTTAGGTTGGTATTGAAAACCTGCTATGTCGGTCACAAAACCAATTTTGCATGACTTGTATGCAGTGGAGGGTATCAAAGCATCGGCCAGGCCGATGATAACACTTTTACTTGTTTTTTTTTTTTGTTTGATTATAGTTTTGTAAAATATATAGTTTACCAACTTTACTTGTACTAGTCCTTAAAAAAATATTTACTTTGAATAAAGAATTAAGTGTTTTTTGTTTATTTTCGAAAAAAAATTTATATTTTGGACTTTTGAGTTTTGCTACACAAATTAAGTTTTGCTACGCAAATTTGCTACGCAAATTTTTTCCCTTGTGGCAGCACTGGTCTAACCCAGTTTGGAGCACACTTTGATGTAATGTAACTACAGCTTCGACGCATGGAGTAGCTGGAAACTGTGATGAATGAACGGGATGCTCTAGTAACTCGTCGGGCGATCTCTAAGGAGGTTAGTATTTAAAATAAATCAACTGACACAACAGGAAAGAACAGACAGAGTTCAAAAAGAAATATCGATTATTTTACGAGCAGCGGTACAGACGGTATAGAGAGTGAAATGCCCCAGTCCCAGCGTTACTTTTGTCCAAAAATCAGGCTTAACTGACAGAAATACTAGACCAGAGATTTCTAAAACATTCATCTTGCAGAGAGGGACTTTTACTATATGAAATTCCTATATAGGAATATATGAAGGGAAATGAATAAGAAAATTCATAAGGCAAATCGTAAATCGATCAAGGGACAAAAACAAAAGAAGAAAAAATGGGCATCGCATCTAAGACTCAGGGCCGTTTGCTGATATGCTGATACGACTCATAGCGAATTAAGTGCCACATAAACTCTTATATGACGGTTTATGCCCTAAAAAAAGTAGGCCATAAGTATTTAAGTAGAACTTAAATCGTTAAGAGTCGTATGAGCAAACGGCCCTCAGTGATCTATGATGATGGTGCTGCGCCGCTTTGGAGCCTCCTTTATCGAATTGTAAGGGATTGTCTAGTTATGGATGTCAGTCGCATAGAGTGCTATCACGAGAAGTGTAAAAACAGTGAATATGCTTACTAAGTCAATCCCTCTCGAAGATGTGCCCTGTTGGTGAAGAGATAGGCCACCTTTGTTCCCCAAAGCATTTCCCCTTAGTAAGGGATAAGTTTTAAATAAATTGATTTCTCGCGTTGCCTCTAACATCCTGTTTGATGGTTACCTGGTTCTGGTTCCTTCGCTTAAAGTTCAAGCATAGTAAACCCAATAACATAACTTTTCCCCTGGCAACACCGAAAGAAATCCCTTTATAGAATCAAACACAAACCTTATTTGAAAATGCGTCAACCAAGGAACGTTGTTATTTTAACAAAGGTGGCGTGATCATTTTTTTTTATCAAAACGTTACAATTTTCCTTCCTTGATTCACCAACCCCGTTGTCAACTTTGTGTTAAATCAATCACATAACGTATTTAAACAACAATCTTCGTGTTCGAATATTTCAATTCTCAAACATCACAAACATTGTTGAACAACTACTTTCCGTTATGACATAAACATTGCAAACGTATTTGTTTTAATATGAAAATGTTGCATGTAGGATTTTTGTATTTATTTAGCAACAATCGTGTTGTTTTTAATCATTATTTTTGCGCGTGATGTTTTGAGCACTAAAATTGTTATTGTAAAATGTTTGTGCTTTCATAAAAATATCGGTATTTGCACAAGTTCGTTAGTGTTGTGCATTTCGCACGAATATTGTTCATCGAAAAAGTTTAACAATGTTGTTATAATACATTTGTGTGTACACAAAAACAATTCTGTTACCAATAATAGTCATATAGTCCGAATATTGTTAACCAAATATTCTTCGTGATATATACGTGGTTGGCCAAACACAGAAATCTTGTTTTCCAAATATTCGTGTTTATTTAAATCCAGTCCTTTTTATAGTAATACTTGGGTATATTTTATATACCACCATCATTGAGGATCTATTGTCCTGTAAGAAATTGAAACCGAGATATATTAAAACATACATAGTATGATTATAAGGCAGCAACCATTTTCGCCTTTAAAGTGAAACTTCTATTAGTAAAAACAAAATTTTAATTATGTTTTCAATATTATTATTTTATTGGTTTAAACAAATAGGTAAGTATACCAGACATGACATAAAAGATTTGTACTTCTATATATTTTATTTTTTAACAAACAATTAGCACATTAATATTAAAATGCAAGTATGTATATTTAAAAAAAAATGTATGAGAGTATATTTCTTTCCATTAGGATTTTAGTACAAAATAAGAGGAGGTCCATTAAGTCCTTTCCTACTACACTTTTTACGAAAACTTTAAGGAACAATAAATTTGATGACAATATTTTCTATAAGAAACCACTAAACTAAATTTTCACTAGCGGATAAAATCGTTTCCCTTAATGGTTGCTGAGACAATGAACATATTCAACTTGAATATGTGCGTGGTAGTTTTAAAACGTTCTTTGTGATCCTTTAATCATTTTCATGCTTTGCTCAAGTTACAAATTGTCAATACTGATTTATTCGAACACAATTGTGACACCTTAACAACTGTTGTGTATGCTTGACTATTTTTATGATCGATAAAAGGCTGATTTATCATGTTATCACGTTTCTTGTTGCTTAACCATTAAATCAAACACGAAGTTGTTCATTAAACATTAATTAATATTTGAAACAATCAGGAACATGTTCAAATCAACCATTTTCATGATCTTTAAAAAAAAATTTATCAACACGGCCACCTTATTTGATTCAATCACGCAGCGTTATTTGAAACAACCACTTTCGTATTAAGTTTGAATATTTTCAGTGGATTTTCAATCAACAATGAAACGTGATTGATTCAACAAAGGATTTTTCTTTCGGTGAAGTACTATATGCAGAACTCTTGGTGGCGCTTTTACAGTCCGGGGTTAACCATGACCTTAACCAACAAGGACCTTCAGCCAGCTAGCTGCTCCCAGTTACGCACACCAAATTGATTGAGGTCAGCCTTCAAATTCGCGTCACCTAAGGTGGCGTCTTCCCCTGCTACCTCCTCCTTTAGGAGTGTACTCAAAGACTTGCAGGTCTGGTGCGTTGCTGGTCCATACGCTTTACGAGACCCAGCCATATCAGCCATTGTAAACTCAGCTTGTTTATCAGTTAAGCGTCGCCTTGCTCCGGATCGATACAAACTAGATCGAATATAGCCCGAAGAATCTTTCTCTTTTTCTTTCGATTTTGACAGAGTCCATGCTTCTGCACAATACAGCTGGACCGGGGTGATTATCGGGTTCTCTGAGAAAGGGATTTTTGGATGCCTTCTTAGCCCGAAGAAACAGCGATTGGCAAAAGTGACTCTTCGTTTGATCTTTTCGCGATGGTGTCTTTTTGCAAGGTGATTGTTGAGATTTTTAGTATCCAGGCTAGATTTCACAAAATCCAATGGTGAAATTTTCCATGTAAAATTACCCATTGTGACATAAAAATATTTAGGGTGAAGGTTTAAAAAGATTATTAACAAATCCCAAAGTCTAATATACTTTTTTTTGTCCTCATTTACGGCCAGATCCATATCTGCTACCTTCGTTTCAATCCTGGAAAATATAAGAGTCAAAATTAAAAATGTTTATTGGTAAGGTCCACTGTGTATCGATCTGAAATTCCTGGGTTTTTCCTAAGATCTCTATTGGTACAGTATATTTGGCGCCGTCTCCACGTCTTTTACAAAATAGTTCATGCAGACGTGGTCCCATAGAAGTCTCATCTTCTTAAACGTAATACCTCAAATTCACATTTCATGCAAGCATCACTACGACCTATTCGAGAGTTTTTTTTTTTTCTTTAAAAGAGCATTCTGTCAATTTTATTTCTACTTTGGCTAATCTATATTTTATCACTTCTGATCACTGATTTCTGCTGTGCTCAGTTTTGAATTGGTTTCTCCAAACGTCAACTATTTTCATTACCTTCGATCTTTGTGTATGTCAGTTCACCCAAACCTACTTTAGATCACAGCAAACCGCACAATTGTTAAGCATGTTTAGACACTACAAAAGCCCACAGACAAGAATGCTTTTTAGCTTCACACCCCTTCTACAGCGCTATAAGAGTGACATTTTTTTTTAACTTCTGTCTCGCCAAGACGAAAAATAGGCACGTCGATCTAAGAAGGTTTATTGTGCCGGGAATGACAGAAAATAATATTAAGGTTAGCAGTGCACTCCGGGGAGTCGGCTATGTGAAGTTTGTGTAGGTGGTATCGCAAACCGTGGTGACCTGTAAGGTAGCCTACAAGGTTTTTTATATCGTGCCTTTGTAGATTTAGGATTTTTTGGCATTTTTCTTGAATGGCAGAATTAATCTTTTGGCTTGTCTGAGGCCTGAGATAAGAGTGACATACTTGACACTTGGCTGCTCAATCAGACAGATCAGATAAGTGCAAAGTGGGATTACTCAAGGTGGAGTACTATCACTTTAGCTTTATCCAGGAATAGGGTAAAAAAGGGGTTTTATAGCAACCGCGGGCTACCACCGACCTCAAAAACCTGCAAAACACAGCTGCATGGACGAGAAAAGAATGAAGAAAAGCTCCATTTATGTTTCCCTCTCGAAACATTCCTTAGTAAGAGAAAAGTTTTCCAGAGTGGCTCTTCGGTAAACTTGCGGTTGAAAAATTGACGCAATTCGATTTAGCTTCGTGTTTAAAATTGACTTAGTTCTCTAAACCTATAGCTAGTTCCAAGATGCGGCGATTTGGTACCAGTTTTGGACAATAACTACTGACACAAAAATATAACTACTCTGGTCCTATATCACAGAGCCTATACCTACCTTTATGGCTCCGTATACGATTCTTTCATCATTCACCATTTTGTATACATTTTTATAAGCAACATGTGGAACCAATGGAAAAAGAACAGAGGCAGCAGTGTGGGATTTATTTAATAATTTATAATAGCAGCTGCTCAAAAGATTGTAAAGGCTTTCAAATTTGAAGCCTTTAAGACGGTAAAAAAGCAAAAAAAAAAGGATCCCACCAGAACTACGAGTATTCAAGACAGTGGATAGTAAAAACGTTGCGGATTCTACCAAAAACCTATGGAAGAAGTGAGAAAAAGCTACATCTAACCTTTAACTCCGCCACTTGCTACCAAAATTCGATTGTTAAAGCACACCGGTCCAATATTGGATCCGACTTTACTAATCGGCGCTATTAGTATTGATGTTAGTTCGCCTTGTTCAACCTTTCCAAAAACCGCGTTCGGTTAATATTGCCTTTTCCTAAAAGGAAAGCCGCCTTCATAATTCATAGACAGTTAAAATTATATTACATAAATCTTAGCCTAGGGGTTTACCCCGACCTCACAATAAATTATGTCTGTCGTCCTTTCCCTACCTTCAACTCCTTCAACTTATCTTCGATCCCAAAAACATATCTCAACTCTGGAGTGTTCACAATACCACCCCCGCAAAGATATAAACTTATAATTTGTATACGCCACGTATTATGTATCTAAAAGTATCCCCTAGAGCATTGGGTTAGCGGTTAGTTATATGCCTGACTATATCAAGGTAAAAGTCACCTGTAAACGGTTTTTGCACAATTTGCGGTAAAACGGGTCATGTTCATGTACTTGTATAACAATACCCCGAACCCTTCTCCACTATAAAATAGCTGTCCTACGTCGAAAAAGATTAGCTGTCACCATCAGCGACAGTGTCAAAAACCACCACCACCACCATCGCATAGCAGGTGCTAAAGAAATTATATATATTTCCAATGACTTGAGCGGGGAAAAGGGGCCACAATTTACCCAAATCCCTGGGTCGTGGCAATTGCCTCAATGCGATTTGTGCTTCGTTAGGTTTCTCCGTTATCGGATCCCCCTTTATTGGACAAAATCGACAGGGGGTTGATTTATGATTTCAAATACACTTGACTGCGCTTCGGCACATCATCTTAATTGTGGATAATTGAATTCCCATCTCCCCTGTTCTCGGGAAATCATATTTCGAGGGGATAAATACGAACTCCCTGTATAGCTGGGTAGGAATTTCATCGTTTCGGGATGAGAGCGAATCAAGGACCGTAAGTATTCCTATTTGATAATTCTTGAGAATAAGCCATTAGCAATTACCAGCGAACAAAGAACAGTATCCATGGTTTACTGGATGCAATAAAATGGTTGGAATATTAAAAGGGTTTGCGTTGAGAAAGCTACTCCTAAAGATTTTTGGGGCGATAAGGATGCAGAGTGTCGTTTAGTTCTTAAAAGGCAATACAAAGAGGGTCCATTTAATTGGACTATTGCCTTCAGAAAATTATATTTAGCTTTTTAAGACTCTAAGCTTGCAATAAGCAAAGAAGATAATTTTTGGGGGGCAGCAGATAAGGACGGAGGAGTTGGATGGAATGATGACTCTGACTTTTGTATGTTTTAAAAGTTAATTGTTGCAAAAGAACATGCATGAGAAATTCGTTTAAAGTCTTACCTGTGAAATGTATCAAATTCTTGAGGATGGCAGGATATTTTCTCAGTGAGGACAGGATGCTGCTTTAAAAACTATACAAACCGCTGGAACAAGAATTTCGCAAACCGTTACGAGTTCGATCGGATATCCTTTTTAAACAGTTATACAGCCAATAACTTTATCGATAAAAGGAACTAAATAACGTTGATTTGGTTTTAACCCATGAATTTTAGCTGCCCACTAAGTTTTCTACGAAACATCTTCGAGCATTATCGTTTTTTGAGTACTCCGCTCGGTTGATTTCGGATTGCTCAGAATATATAGCTTAATTTGATATTTCATTTATGAAAAGCTCCAGTTCCCTTACAACTCAACAAAATTTTACTAAATAAAAGGTGAAGTTCTGGTGACAGGTTTAAGTAGCGAACACTTATCAATTCTTTAAATCCGAACTTCAGAACTTTTCATTTGGTAAACATTTCATTCAATTCGATTCTGAAATAACACCGTAATCGGTACCGCAAAACAAGTGCAGTCTACTACAGAGAAAAACCATACTAAGAGACTGAGACCACCAAAATTTTGTTTTCTTATCAGTGGTATGTCAATTAAGAATCCTTGTGAAATGCAAAAACATGCAGATAATAATAAAATAAATGCTACCAACCGCGGCAACCGTGGGGAAATGTGATAGAGTTCGGGAATACCACATTTTAGTATTACGAAATGTAGGTATTATACATTTTTTAAAGGCGAATAATATGATTTGTTTTGTTAATAAAATAAAGGAGATGTTTTATAATACTAGAAATATATTGGGACAAACATGGTTATGTATTTTCCTCTTTTGGATATAATTAACTTCGATTTCGTGTGTAAATTTTTCTTAAATAATGAAGAAAATTTTCTCAAAATGTTTTTGTTTTCCCTCAACCAATCTACACTATTAATTTTTCTTAAATATTTTAAGCCAAGGTACATTTATTAAAAAAAAAATATTATTTACAAGAAACGAACAATTTCAAATTAAACGAATAAAATTGTATGAACGCTGCCAGCAACTTTTTGCCCAAAGCGGAAGTGGCATATTATGCAAGGTGCGAGTGTGTTTGTGAGCCGGAATTTTTTAAATTACGTGCCATTTGCCAATACGAATTTCTATATAACAAGCGCACTTAGTATTTGCCACCCTATAAAAATATAGCTTGTAGGCAAGTAACGGGAAATCGGCCGAAGTTGATGGTCTCAGTATTGTGTCTGGTCTACTTATTTTTATTATTTTTTTCAAAAAAAATGGTCTATGTTGCTGAATGAGCTCGACAACTAATCTGACAACTGATTTGTGCCTGTTTTGCTTTGCCCTTTCTTAAGATATACAAACTGTCTTTCCCTTTCGACTGATTTCACTAATGACACTAAATACTGGATGAACCGTAATTTTGACATTTTATATCCACAAAAGCTATACCTAGTAATTGTGGTATTAAGTAGCAGAACAAAGGATCACGAATAAGATGCAAAGTAAAGGGAAGTTCGGCTTAAGGGGTATCCAGAAAGAAAAATCTTAGGAGGTTTTTACATTCAATAAATTATTTCTAATGTGGTATTCGATTATGCACTCTCAGAGGACTTTTTGTTTGCTCTGGGTCACTTTTTACGTTTGTTATGAAAAAAAAACAATCATTTTCGGATTTCAGAGCACTTTTGCGAATCTGGATTATTTTTTAGATTTGCTTCAGATTTACCAATACAAGTACGTTTGAGTTTGACAACTAGTATAGTTGGTTTACGTTTTCATGAAATTTTACAACTGCAAGGAAACGCATTGCATCAGGTGGATCTATTTTTGTTAATTAATTATGTACAAATGTTTAAAGATCAATCTAGGCGCAAAATTTAGAACGTTTCAATATTAAATTTAAGCAGTGAATGCAAAACGCTTAAAAGAGTGTCGAAGGCTACACAAATATTCTTCTCGCACGATTATCAACAAAAGAAAAGAGCAAGTGACGTTTTTATATAGAGTGTTTCGCGAAGCCCATCCTTTTACAGATGGGCTACCTTTTTTGCTCAAACGTCAAAAAAACTTGTAGGATAACAAAGCTGTTTTATAATGACCAGAGTAGTGTTTTGTTCAAATATTGTTGAAAAGCGCACAAATGCCATTAATTTAACATCTCAGTTGTTACCAAATACGTGTGATAAACATAATTCTTTAATTCAACAATGCTTTCATTTTGTTTTTTGCCCTTTTTTATGCACTTTTCAGTAATTTTTTAACATAATTAGACTACATCCATACAAAATCCGTTTTGTTTTCCTACAAGTTTTTTAGCTGTCACTTCGATTTTTCTTCTTCTTATTTGACACTGACGTTGTCGCGAACTACCCTATTGGATTGGATGGACACACGGAATCTAAAATCTGAGAGCGAACCTGACGAAGCCCAATCGAATACCACATAACAATGAAGGGCACAACCCGTCGCGTCGTGTCCGTTGCACCCAAGTACTCAACTGACAAGTGGATAGAACTTCAACCACTTTTGGAAGCGCGGATAAAGTGGGTTTGCTTCCTTCATTTCTGTTCTTTTATTCCGTTGACAGTTTTCACAAATTGACAAGTAAACACTTTCATTAGCCTCAGAGAATGGCCGCATTCAAGAATCTAGTTATATTAAGTCGACTAGATTGGTCTGGATGAGATGCAACCTGAACGCAAAAACTAGATTGGTCGGGAACGTCACGTTTTCTACGTCAGTTACATATGAGAACTGTCACCTTAGTACTCAGTCATGAATTTCTTGACTAGATTCGTCGGCTACCCCTCCATAAACGTCAACTGATACAGCTGCTCTCATGACTGATTTCGACCAATCAAAACCGAGATTCACTTAGTGAGAGAGCTGTCAGACTTACTAAACTAGATACTTGAACGTCCCCAATGAGAATGAGCAACTGACAACTGAGAACAACTTGACCATTGAAATAACACACATTCATTGGTGAAAACTTTAAGGCTTCGATGACAACTTACTCAGAGGTCACAAAACATGTTGTCTGTGTAATAATGAGCACGTTGGATGTAAGTCAGCGTTCGATTCCAGAAAAAAAAACCCAAATTCCACCTTAATGCTTTTTACACCGCGCCACCTCCCGTGAACGTCTGACAAGCATCTAGTATAACTGTCATGAAGGATATTCCTAATTAGCCGTTTGGAGTCGGCATAAAATTTAAGTTTCTTATTTCCATTCGTGCCAAAAAATAAAAAACTCGCCAAAACGAATGGTTGTGAGAAGCTTCCATATGGATCTATTGCGCCAAATATTTATTTGTCTATTTAAAGCTAAGAATAAAGCTGATATTTGACCAATCGGTACCATCTTTAGCCGATAAAATAAAAAAAGCATCCTTTCATCTTTAAACCTTTAAGTCATGCCTTATAACAATATTATTCCTATATAGCTGGCTAGAAGTTTATACACATGTATGCTGTGGATGCCCGCAAAATTAAAATGTAAATGTAATCTC
Source organism: Cheilosia impressa (assembly GCA_948293265.1). Classification (NCBI taxonomy): domain Eukaryota; kingdom Metazoa; phylum Arthropoda; class Insecta; order Diptera; family Syrphidae; genus Cheilosia; species Cheilosia impressa. Next base: position 28,828,472 of record OX411884.1, on the reverse strand, counting down.
CCCCAGGTGTACTATTTACGTCTTGCCTCGTAATCTACTCTCATCCTTATTTCAACAGGTTCCATCTTTTATGTGTTGAATCTGCATATTGATTGTCAGTCAACTTTTGACGTTGTTGCCTCTCAACCTTATTAGAAATACCGCAACACACGCAAAAATTTAACTCAAGAATGACGATGATCCGACGAAAAGAAGGGCCGCAGAATAAAAAAAACAGCCTTCCATCCAGAAAGCTTGTGCCGAACAAGGGCTGTCAACCCTGGAACTGGCAGGGGATAAAATGTAATAAACAGGGAGAAAGAAAGTAAAGCGCACGAAAAAAAAGAACCGAATACCGAACGTTATTAAATTCTTTTGATGATTCCGGGGTCCTGCACCTGACAAAAAATATGCCACGCCATGCCATTGCGACGTAATACATTTCAGTCAGCACACACCAGAGACAATACTGAGACCACCAACTTCGACCGATTTCCCGTTACTTAGCCTACAAGCTATATTTCTATGGGGTGGCACATGCTAAGTGCGCTTGTATTGTACATGAAAATTCGTATTGACAAATGTCACGAAACTTCAGAAACAAATACACTCGCACCTTGCATATGCCACTTCCGCTTTGGGCAAAGTGGCTTGCAGCGTTCATAGAATTTTATCCGTTAAATTTGAAATTGTTCGTTACTTGTGAATAATAATTATTTTTAGGAAAAAGTGAACATACAATTAAGAATGTAGGTTGGTTGAGGGAAAATAAAAACATTTTGAGTAAATTTTCATTATTATTTAAGAAAAATTTACACACGAAATCGAAGCTAATTATATCCAAAAGCGGGAAATACGCAACCATATTTTTCCTAGTATTTTCTAGTATGTAAAACATCTAATTTAGATAGTTTTATTAACCACACAAATCAAATTATTCAGCTTAAAAAAATTTATAATTAATAACCAATGGCATTCAGTTATGCTAAAATGTGGTATTCCCGAACTCTTGCACATTTCCCCACGGTTGCCGAGGTTGGCAGCATTAATTTTTGGATTTTTTGTATGTTTTTGCATGTCACACGGATTCCCAATTGACAGAACACCGATAGGAATACAAAATGGCGAATTTGAAAAAAAACTGAGGGGGCCAGCGGCAAGAGGATTGTGAGTTGGGGGTCTCAGTATGGTTTGTCTATGGCACACACATTCCTTGTGACAAGGCAACTCAACTCAGAGAAAGCGCGTTCCTCAGGTCTGTGCAGTGCGGTGGGTGCCGACTGCCGAGAACCCAATTATCTACCCAAAGTACATATAGCTGTGCCACCCACGTCTGGGTGTATGTGCTGCAAAAATATTTATGCTACAAATCTCCGGTACGTACACTTCAGTGTAGTGCTCATAAAAGACATTCATTTCGATCATTCCGAGGCAGTAAAATTGAGTAAAAATAAACCGAACGGAACGGAATCGAACGTAAGGGGGAGTAGAGTCATACAGTGTAAGGCAAGAGTAAAGCTGCGGTGGGAATCGAGCCTCACCATTGCCACCATCGGATATGTGGGAGTAGTGTAAATGTGTGCGTGTAGGACTCGCTCCAAAGAGAAAACATGGTTACCATGGAGAAAACCACCAGCATTCATGGAGCATGGTGCACAAACACCGCAGCCCATTCCTTTACTGGCTATGTGGGTGGTGGGCGGACGGTTATCGGGGTTGCGTTGGTGGTTTAACCCCCACGTCTATGTAACACGTTTGCTTTTTGGGTAGCACATAATGTACTTGATGGCTGCGGGTGTGTTGGTGAGTCCCAGCAGCAGCATCCTGTTCGGTATTGATCTTTTCCAGCTTCATGTGCTCACCCGGATTTCATTGCGTTCTCTCTCCTGTCTCTCTAATCCAGTCGGCCAGCCATTTGCACGAGACATTCAACACAGAACACAGTGTTTGATTGTGTGCAGAATTTCAACCTCTCAATTTTCCGGCAGCAACAGCAACAACAACAATTATTTTTTTTCCTGTCGAGTTTCATTTCATATTCCTATATTGCTTTCGTTTTACGTTCGGAGTAGAGTTGGTATATATTTTTTTGTTCAGTTTTGTGCAGTGTTACCAGTAGCGTTGGCTGAACTTACTTTTTGTTCATCGAATTGTTTTGTCATGATTCTGTTGCTCTATATGCAAAGATACGGGTATGTAAAATGGCACTATTAACTGGTGTGTGTGGTTTCTTTAACCAATTTAATTGTAGGTCCTACTGCAAAAGGATCGAAGCTTAGTACGACGCTTGAGCTAAATTCTAGCTCCCATACAAAATTCTCGGCAAAATTTAGTTAAAAAATCGAACTTTTGTTTCAGAATGTACTTCATGTATCTGTTATAGTTTCCATTTAATCGGTTGCCACATTTTCTAAAGCTAAATTTTGACAGATCGTTGTGTTCAGTTGTTCTGTTGCGTTTTTGTATTGCGAAAAACTAAGCACGGATGAGTTTTTTTTTAATTAATACCTCGATGAGGAGTAGCTACCTACAATCGGAAATGTTTGAAATGAGAGAGAGCCGATTTTTGAAGTAAGTTATTTTCAAAGAACAGCTGTTTTCTGTGACACTTATCCACGTGGGGCTACCTGTATGTCAAAATTTATATAGGATTTTAGCTCGAGCGGCGTACTTAGCTTTAAGCTCCCATCCAAAATCTCTCCAAAATCTAAATTTAAGCGAAAGTGGTAAGCAGCTCGAGCTAAAAAATCAAATTTTCTTTTCAGAATATATTTTTCATGCATCTATCTGTCAAATCAAGCAAGCTCATTCAATCGCGTGGCATATTTTCTCGAGCTATATTTTGCCAGACTGTCGTGTTCAGTTGCTCTGTTACGTTTTTGTGTTGTAAGGATGAGTTTTTTTGATTTAAAATAAAAATACAATTTAGTTTAGCTCGAGCAGGGTGCTAAGCTTAAAAGTCAATCGACATCAATGGTGGTGGTGGTTGACAGAAGGCAGTATATGATATTAGATAAGCATAGCTACCTTCGCAACCAGGGAAGGCACACTTTTTATTTAGAAGTAGAACTCATATAGCTATGCCAAGTAAAAGAAGATCAACGAGTTTGATATTTAGGCGACCAGGTGTCCTCAGTTTTCTTAGATCTTTTAAGCTCTAATACACTGCAAACATTATTCTGCAAACGTATTCTGACGTTTAGTCTTGCGCATATATATGTAACCCTTATCCATTTCATTCGATCTTTGCTGTTGAAATTAATTAAACTTCTGCAGACAACTAACGAGACATTTGGCATTGCAGACTTTTTTTTTCATTTAACACAAACTTACAGGGCCTTGCCAATAAACATTTTAAATTTTAATAGTTCACAGTGTCTATATTTTCCATACATATTTCCCAATTATGAGCTTCCGTACATTGAAAGTCGAGACTAAAATGAACATCAGCATCCTACTTCTTTGTGTTTCTATGTTTAATAACTTAATAGTCATATATTCAATTATATTGACAGCTTGTACCTATTTTGCTCGTGTTTTCTGTTTCTGCTGGTTATTTACCGCGTATACCAAAACTTACATCTAAAAATTGGATCTGGAGCTCGCCGTATCTGTATACTTGCCGTATTCAACAAATAAAAAATTTATGTTTCCCCAATGAAAATAATAATATATTAGATTATGATTTTACTAAAACAGACCTTAAATTTTGAAAATTTGACAAAAATCTATCTCCTATAGCCAAAAACTGGTGCAAACAAATCTGCGATCCCCATTCGGTTTTCGGTAGATAAATATATCATTCGAAGTAATTGACTTCGCCAAAACACACGCGGAAGAACGAAATGCTTACTTACTTACTTAAGGTGGTGCTACAGTCCGGGGTGGACCTGGGCCTCAACCAACAAGCGTCTCCAGCCAGCACGATCTTTAGCCAGCTGTCCCCAGTTTCGCACGCTAAGTTGGTTAAGGTTCCCTTCCACTTGCGTGCGCCACCTGAGTCGTGGTGTTCCTCTACTGCGCCGCCCCTCCGGTGTGGATTCGAAGATTTTCCGGGCGGGAGCATTCGTGTCCATTCTTTCAACATGATCCAGCCACCTCACTCATTGGACCTTTATTCTTCTGACTAGGTCGATGTCGCTGTACAGCCCGTACAATTCGTCATTGTATCTCCTCCTCCATTCACCGTCTATGCAGACGGAACCAAAAATCACTCGAATAATTTTCCTCTCGAAACAACCAAGAGTAACCGCATCCGCTTTGAGAGGGTCCATGCCTCTGCGCCATAGAGCAGAACTGGGATTTTTAGGGTCTTATAAAGGGTCACTTTGGTTGGTCGAGAGAGGGCTTTGCTACTCAATTGCCTTCTTAGCCCAAAGAAACAGCGATTGGCAAGAGTTATTCTTCGTTTAATCTCAGCACTGGTGTCATTATCTAGCGAAACGATAATTAAAAAAAAAATGGAAATTGATGCAAAATAAGCTAATTAACGGGGTTAGGTCTGGTAAAAAAAATATAGGAAAATAATAATATAGATACAATATATATCAAAGGTTTATAATACTATAAACCAAAGCCGAAGCCAGTCATCATACTGGACTCCACATAAAGTTTATATTCCAATTTGGAGTGAAATAAATTGCCTTGGCTCACGTCAAATTTAAGTTCCGCCATCTATAATTTCTTCCATTAAGCCATCATCACACATTTTCTCCACACTTTAAAGCGGGTTTAACGGTAAAAACCATACAATAAGTAGGTAGACTACGCGTATGCCCAACACCCAGTCATTCCTATAATTTTGCAATTCTCGTCTACCTGGCAACGATGTGTTGCAAACGAAAATACTCGTACATTGTTATGGTTGCCGGCATCATCGTCATCATCATCATCATCATCAGTTGGTTTCGCCCTTCGTAAAACCTAGCAATATACGACTTCGTTTCGGGTAGCAGCCGTTGCGTCTGTAGCAAAACTAACGCTGGTTGAAAATGGGTAAAAACAACTGCCGCACAGCATCAGCAGCATCCATATTTGTTTCCGGTCCCACCATATCTGCCAACGGCCACCCTTACACCAGCTCCAGGTTAAAGGTAGAACATAAATTTATTCCGGTGTGGGGTACAGAACCAGCACACCATTCCTTGCACAATGTACTCGTATCTATGTAATATGTCGTCGCTGCGATTGTTTCAGTTCACATTTACTCGCATAAAGCCAGAGTCTGGCTCTGGCTCCCCCGAACACATTAACTACACCCAAGTGCGCTCTAGCCCGGGAGTCTAGCAGGACCGCGTAAAACGAAAGCGAATTTGCATCGGAGCGGGGAAAAGGAATCCACTGCAAAGTGGGTTGGAGGCGGGTGGTGGAAGTTATTCAGGGCTTCTCAGAATTCCCGGGCATTTTCGATATACCCTCTCGCTCGCACTTATAGAGACCACAGCGCATATATGTAGGTACAATGCACGTCTACAGATAGAGAGATTTTGTTGCTGCACGACGACGATGAAAGTGGAATGCATTAAATATTTTGGTATTGGTGATGGGCTCTGGAGTGTTCTGGAGGATCTTTAAGGGTGCAACATCATCGTCGTATAAACGCCAGTACATTCTTTCCGCTGCCCCCACACCCAGATGCCTGGGCGCACATTTGCAACAAGGATAGTGATTACAGGCGCTTATTTCCATAATTTCTGCATCCCAAAACGAGCATGGATGCAGGAATCAAAAGGCGTACAGGGAAGGCGGCAAAAAGTGGTGCAACACGAAACGATACCACCTTCATGCCGCGCGCGTGCCGTCCGGCCACCACAAGTCGTTGGTGACTCCACGGCTGGAGGACGTCTTTGTTCTCTTACAGCAAGGGGAATATTTTATGTTGCTTTGTGTCCCTGGATGCTGTGCGGCCATGGTTGCTTTTCGTTGCCCTGGCACCGTTTAGGTATACACATCTGCACACAAATTTCTATTAAATTTAAAATGTTCAAAAGACCTGACAGCACAGATTAAAGGTATGCCACACGGAGCGCACCCATAAAATAACATAAAGGCATTCATGGGTGACGTCGGATAGCAGGCAAGCACCGAAGGGAATTCAACTAAAAGTAGATACCTTATATGGAATCCGCTAAAAGAAGGAACCCACGGCACGGACGGACAAAGGCATGTTTTTATAAGAGCAGACCCAGAAGTCCTCAACAAAGTAGTCATTGCAATTCGACAACTGAGTTGGTCCCACTGCTTGGAACTCACCTGCAAGCTTCTCTGTCCCTTTGAAAGGACTTTTCTCTCGAAAAGTTCAAATCTGATTGTGGATAAAGAAAAAAACAACCTTATTCAAACCAACGCTACATTGAAAGATCTTTGCCCTTCTCGGGGTGATAATAAGGAACTCGGAGTGCTGCACACAATGAAACATCTGTTTCATTATGCTCTGTGTGAGATATCAGGCCCCGGAGGACAAAGCAGATGGTTAGGAGTGGGTGCAACTTCCTAATTTATAATCTTCCAATCGATAAGATCAGCCTTTGCGCAATGGTCTTAAGGGTTTTATTAGTTTCAACTTGGAAAATATATAGAGAAGCGGATTCAGGGATAGGGATGGCCCATAAAAAGTTTAAACTTTGTGAAAAGATTTGGGTGAAAGGTTTTCCGACTGAAAACTGGGGAGGCACCCGCACTCAAGGAGCTCTTTTATGGAACCGAAAGAGCAAATGACAACGCATCTGTGTTATTTGAAAAAAGAACAGTTTTTTGAGTTCGCTTCGTAAAGACTATAATCTTGGTAGTGATATAGGGAATAAGTTAACGGATTGATTTCCAGAGTCCATGAGATACGTATTGTTTTATAAAAGATGTGGCCTTTTCTATTTGCTGAAGAAGGGACGTGTAAGAACCATAGTTATGGTGGCCATCACTATAGTTCAAAGGTTTTTGTCATTACACTTTTGCCAACTTTGTGCAAGATTGACGGCCACTGAGTTGTCTCGCTGTAAAATGTAAAGTCCACCACCAGGATCAAAGATACCATTTACTTCGATTCGGGACGTTAACAATAGTTTTTCTCATGATTTGCGACAGCAGTCAGAGCTCTCTCTTTGACAGACTTTTCTACATAGTCATAGTGGATTCCGTCTGCGAGGTGGAAAAAAAACACAAGCAAAGAGTACACGCAAAAGTCTATATAGGTCCACTGGGACCAACAATCCAAAACCATTTGTTTTGAATGAGTTTTTATTTTTTGGACATATGCGGAAAGGACGTACAACTTAATTCTGCATGCGAAGGCCTAAATTAAAAGAATTCTGATGACAGTTGTACTCTTGGATCAGACGTTTACAAGCAGGGTTGACAGAATATAGTTTCCTTTGCACTCAAACCTTAAGAAAAGGAAGCCCAAAACCGTTGCCAAGAAAGAAAACCAAAAATCATTCAAAATTGTTCCAATTCCTTAAGTACTTTTTCTTTTACTTTACTTTACCCATCTCACGTATGTGCACCGGAATTTCAGTTGACTTCTACCATCTGAAATTGGATTTTGTGGCTTGTGTCAAATGAAAAGGCCCACAAAATAAATTCTTGTGCCTGCAAGTTGAACGACTGTTTGATGTCACTTGACCGCAAGAGTGCTGCCAAGTTTTAAAAGTGCGGGTTTGTTCGAAAATATTTATTTTTTGTACTTTTGTGAAGGAATAGAACAAACACAAAATTACGCAACGTTTTTGTAAAAAGATATGTAACCCAAAATTATGATTGGCGCTCTTGGAAGAAATTTCTATCGTTTTTTAAGAAAAAAAAAAAATAGTCCAGAATATAACAAAGCGCCCAATCGGGCAACACTGCTTAAAAGTAGTAGCACAATTAAGAAGAAGAACCAGGATCATGTTTTTTTTCTGAGCTAAAGGAGCCTTCGCTCAGTAGTCCAGGGAAGTCGAACAGAAATAAGAACTCCTATTTAAAGAAATTAGTATTGGCACTCATTCCGTAACTTTTCAGACGATTATCGTCGAAACGATAGACCTCCAACACTAGCAACTAAGTGCTAAAATAACAAGTTTGAGAGCTTAATCTAGTTCATTTTACGCTAATATAATGAAAGCTGACGTTTGTCAAAAAAAAAACCGAGCAGAATATGACTTATTTTGGTGATCAAAGTTTCAAAAACGATATCGTTTAGACGATCGTTGATATACGCAATTTGCTCCCAGTTCACAATCACAGCCCTATCAGATATTATTTTGGATTACAAGCCGATTCGACGATATAAATGTTCACACAGTGAAACGAATTTGCGAATTATCAAAATAGCATTAGAAGTGAAGTCCTAGGTCACCTTTGATGAAGGTGTTGAGTTTATGCAGTGGTTGTGGATTTTTTTTTTTGGAAATGTTTAATCAAGCGCCAATGATCCGAAGCTTTTTTCAACTGATTACAATCTTCTACCCATCAGCAGTTGGTTTAACCATTCTATTTTGTAAGATGTTTAGCTTTAGAGGCAGTTTGTATTCTCTGACTCTGACTTTGTATGGCTGAACAGTCCTTGAGTTAAATAAACGTTTATGTCGAACTAATTGGAGTTAATTTATGCCGCGATGAAGTCGCTCGCTCTTATTAATTATTTTTTCCTTGGATGTTTGTTCCATAACTTACGCAATATCCGCCAAGTTCATCTAGATCTATTACTGTTCATTGCGAAAGTAAATGTAACAGATGTAGTTTTTGAAACTTACCTATTATTTTTGAAGACACTAATTCAAGAAAAATTCATTTGTACAGCCAAAAAAAATAAAACAAAATAAAAATTTATGCAAACGTTACGCAAAAAAGATATTATTACTTTTTTATTTAGAATAATTTATCATCCATAGGAAAGAATATGACCTTCTACCGCACGTTCCTCATCTTTTTCTGTGCACTCGCATAATCTACTCAATTACGTGATATATATTCCGGAGGGATATAAATAAATTCAAAGGGATTTATTATGTACGTACAGTGATTTCACTTACCAATATAATTTTATTTGAAAATAGAAGGACTCATCACTCGAAATAATAAAAACAAAAAATAAAACAACAAGTGCAAGCGCCATCTCTCGCTAAGTTGGTATAACGAAATGATGGTTTATCTGACTGCAAAAGAAGCTGTGACATTCTTGTGCTAAAAGATGAGTTATTCAAAAAATCGTTGAAACTTCGTGCTAATTTTATCATTGCGTGAGCAATATTTTAACAAAAATGTATTGCACGTCCCATATCAAACAGCAAATACTCTATAATCTAGCGAGTTCGTTCCAATATACAAAATGGAAATGGTAAGAAACATTTGTACCAGATAAAGGGTTTATAAAAGAGGTGTTATTTTGGTATTCCAACAAAAATGCCTTTTTTTTTTAAAAAAAATGATCGGATGTTTATTTCATAATAAAGAGGAACGTATGCCGTTAATAATGAAAAACAACATCAGCCAAATGGCCACCACGAGCACGCATATCTTTTCATGAAATTTTTCATAACCAAATCGCAAAGTGGCTGCCCTATGTCCTCGATTTCGAAAATGTAAGGTCCAATGACCCCGGCGGACCATAAACCGCACCAAACAGCCACACGTTGAGGATGGAGAGGCTTCTCAACAATAACTCTTGGGTTTTCAGAGCCCTCGAATGCGACAATTTTTTCCACCAATTTCTGTATTGCGGTCCGACAAGGCGCTTCACGACGACCAAAAAATGCTTTAGTTTTGCGAACTGTGACTGCAAGATTTTCACCATTTTTGTAGTGAATTTTAATAATTTCAATGCGTTGTTGAAGCGTGTATCGTTCTATTTTTAGTAATGGCGTAGTTTCTATTTGTCAAATGTCAAAGAATAAAAGCTTCAAAAGTGACAGCTACCGAAATAGCGGGTCATTTACAATAACACCTCTCATTGGAAGACCCTTTATATGCATATGGTACAAATATTACCACTAGAAAATTGCATATTTGCATATCGTTTTTCAATTCGCACAAACTTGTTGTAAAAGTTCTGGCGAGTCGTCGGCGAATCGCAGGTAAAAATTTCGCCCTGTTGTAATGCAAACCGTTGTACACGGAACATGTACCAATTCCCAGAAGAATTCAAAGGCGAACGAAATTTTCCATAAGGAAACCTAAAGCAAGCGAAATGCGAATCGGCTGGTCGGTAGTTTGCTATGAAATAATAAAATGAAAAATTCGACCACTTCTTCAAAAGAAAATATTTAATAGAAAATATTATTCCATTTGAGTCTAATACAAAAAGTTTTTTTTTTTTCAATTTAACAAATGACTATGATATATATGTATCTGCATTTACAATTTTCAATTAATTTCAATGTTTGTTGATTATCGAACTTGCTGAAGAGTATGTATGCTGTGCATGTGCATTTCTTCAAGGCAAGTTTATGAGTCACATGCACGGATTGATTAATTGAAATTTCCAAAAACAGAAACACTAAAGTTATAGTAACTGCATGTCGTATGTGAAAATGTACGAAAGTGATTTTCAATGTGACATCACGTCATGGCAATCGTCCAATCCAATTGAACACTCATGGTCAAGACAACGACTGTCAGATCGGCTAAGAATAAATAAAATAAATAGTTGTCGGAACAGGTCCGTAGGGACCCTAGGTACTCACGCTTAGTCGTCCAGCATACTAACCACTAAGCCACTGCGCCGACTTGTCAGATCAGCTAGTCACTTTATATTTTAACTCAATTGCAGTCCAGACAGAACATTCGACTTCAGAAAGTTACGGAACAGTAACACATTAGGTGTTAAAAAAATATTTAAATCAGAGTTTTGGTTTCTTTTTTTATTATTTAGAAGCAAGCTTTATACATAAGGGTTGTTACTTTTATTATTGTTTTTACTTAGTGGCTAACTAGCCAAGATGTTTCAAAATTTTAGAATAATTACATAGTTCCTAATTCTTCACAGTGAAATAAAAGCACACAGACTCGTTGACGAAATTGATCACAATGAATTGCTATAAGTGTTTGTAAGATGTAGAGAAGTGTGGTGTTTAAAAATTGCTTTACTTGATCACAAGCTCTTGTGAGGATTATTTTTTTTGTGTTGTTTGTTGCGAATTGTAACATTTTTCGTATATTCTCGGATAGCGATCGCAACAAATTTATCTCATAACATGGTTGGATTAAGATTTCAGCTAATTCTTGGTTTTTTTAATACGAATTTAATACATTAGGTATATGATTAAAAATAATGCTATTCAATAATTGAAAATAATGCTATTTTAAGCATTCTTCTGATATAAAAACGTTCCACGAACCTCAGTTTTCGTTATTCAAATATGTAAAGGGTGCTATTTTTAGAGGTATGGAACCTTAAGTTGGCAACACTATTTTAATTGGCTGCCATTTTTTCAGCTGTCAAATTATTCTTTTTTAGTTTGGCTTGGCATTTTAACATGAATAGATTGACGCCTGAACAACACTTCCAAATTGAGCAAATTTATTTTGAAAATTATGGTTCTGTTCGAAATGCGTATGGCGCACTACGTCCATTTTACGGTCAACATAAGCGACCATCAGAGCAATTAATTCGAATAACTTTGAAACGTTTTCGTACCTAGTTTACTCTTTATGATAAAACGCATCCACAGAGCGTCGTACAGTGCGTACAGAAGAAGTCATTGCTGCTGTAGAGCGTAGCGTATAGGAAGACCGTACTTCTTTAAAAACGATGCTGGCCAGAACGTTACAGTCATTGGTGACCGCTATAGAGCCATATTTACTGACTTTTTCGTTCATCAATTGAACAACCATGATGTGCAGGAGCTAAATTGCGGTTTCAATCAGACGGCGCAACATGTCACACACCTCGTGTCACAATCGATTTATTGAAGGAAACTTTTTGTAACCGCATAGTTTCACATTGCGGACCCGTGAATTGGCCTCCAAGATCGTGCGACTTAACACCGCTTGACTATTTTCTGTGGGGATATGTGAAGTCGCTAGCATAGATAAACCATACTGAGACCCCCAACTCACAATCCTCTTGCCGCTGGCCCCCTCAGTTTTTTTTTCAAATTCGCAATTTTGTATTCCTATCGGTGTTATGTCAATTGGGAATCCGTGTGACATGCAAAAGCATACAAAAAATACAAAAATAAATGCTACCAACCTCGGCAACCGTGGGGAAATGTGAAAGAGTTCGGGAATACCACATTTTAGCATAACTGAATGCCATTGGTTAGTAATTATAAATTTTTTGAAGGTGAATAATTTGATTTGTGTGGTTAATAAAACTATCTAAAGGAAATGTTTTACATACTAGAAATAGGTATATTAGGACAAAATATATGGTTGTGTATTTCCCGCTTTTGGATATAATTAACTTCGATTTCGTGCGTAAATTTTTCTTAAATAATAAAGAAAATTTGCTCAAAATGTTTTTATTTTCTCTCAACCAACCTACATTTTTAATTTTTCGCAAATATTTTAAGCAAATGTACACTTTTTCCTAAAAAAAAGTATTATTCGCACGTAACGTACAATTTTAAATTTAACGGATAAAATTCTATGAACGCTGCAAGCCACTTTGCCCAAAGCGGAAGTGGCATATGCAAGGTGCGAGTGTATTTGTTTCTGAAGTTACGTGACATTTGTCAATACGAATTTCTATGTAACAATACAAGCGCACTTAGCATTTGCCACCCCATAGAAATATAGCTTGTAGGCTAAGTAACGGGAAATCGGCCGAAGTTGGTGGTCTCAGTATTGTCTCTGGTCGCTAGTCTACGCCGATAAGCCCGAAACGATTGACCGCGTTGAAGGCCAAACCGCTAATTGTAGGTTCATGAAACTTTCAGGATATGTTCCACTAGCTATGTAGACGCTCACTAAGAAGGGATTTTTCGATACGACCCTCCCTGCCCTTTTTAGAGAGGTTTTTCTGTTACTCACGATACGTTAATCGTATAAACTTGAAAATTTTTAAGTTTATAGCAAATAAAAAATCATCGAATACCTATTTTGCCTATTTGATCTATTTGATCAGCAAGAAATTTAAATTGATTTCTCGATTGCCAGCTCTGCTTGGGGGTGAGTGGGTTGAGTATATCGTACCCATGGAAAGCATAACAGTTGGATACACATATCCATACCCACAGCCACAGTGCGTTCGGTTATTCTTTACAATCGTTCTTAATATTGTTACGACTTGCCGTTCCATATTCCATTCCGTATCGGTCTTTGACTTTGTGTTTGGGTTGTGTGCGATGGGCATGCGAGTGAGCATGACTGAAATTAATAATAGTCGCAGTGCAGTCTACTCTACGTCCATAGCAACCCATGCAACCCATCGGGTATTGCATACCATAGACATAGGCTAACTCTTCGGAAGGGCACACCCGTAATACTCCTTCGGAACCTAAAACCACCAAAACTATGTAATGGCTCTAGACTGCAAATCAAAGCTTTGCATACAAATTTAATCGAAGCTATTACGAGTACATTGACCGGGGTTGCTCAAGTGGAAAAAGTATTCGTGCCGGGCATTCCTCTGATACCTAATGACCTCCCTTTAATTTTAAGAGATTACAATTTCCCCTTAAAGTGTGCTTCGCCATGACGATCAATAAGTCTCAGGGCCAATCTTTGAAATACGCTGGTATAGATTTAAGGGAAGATTGCTTTACGCACTGTCAGTTTTACTTAGCTTGCTCTCGTGTAAGTTTACTTTCAAGTTGTCTATAAAGCAATCCTTTAAAAATAAACACTATTTAAGTTAAAATTTTTCTAAAAATGTACATTTTAATAGAGTCCCACGCGGACGAAGTCGCGGGTAACTGCTAGTTATTCATAAAGGGTGTCCCATAATTCACGAAAAATTTTAATTTTGGGCCATTTAATAGTACAGTGATGCCAACGATAACAAGAACAACGCATTTTCATTGTTGAGCAATATTTTGAATAATAAAATAAATAAAAAATCATCTTCGGTGATGAAGCTCATTTTCAGCTTGATGGCTTCGTTAATCGTCGAATTTTATATCACTTGAATTTATTTTCTAAACATGAAATGAACTTACATCTTAAAGCTGAACAGCCGTATTTATTAGATTCCCTTACGACGTCTCTACGATGTTGTTTAGTATTAGTAAACATAGCATTGTTTTTTTTTATTACTTCTTAAAATATTGAAACAAAATTCATAATAAATATTTTACAATTTTTGAATGAACTAAAGAAAAAAACATTTTTGGAAATAGCTTAAGAATGATAAGCACAGAGTTACGAGAGGCGAATGACCCATCAATTATAATAATCAGAGACAATACTGAGACCACCAACTTCGGCCGATTTCCCGTTACTTAGCCTACAAGCTATATTTCTATGGGGTGGCACATGCTAAGTGCGCTTGTATTGATACATAGAAATTCGTATTGACAAATGTCACGAAACTTCAGAACCAAATACATTCGCACCTTGCATATGCTACTTCCGCTTTGGGCAAAATGCCTTGCAGCGTTCATAGAATTTTATCCGTTGAATTTGAAATTGTTCGTTACGTGTGAATAATAATTTGTTTTAGGAATAAGTGTACATTTACTTAAAATATCTACGAAAAATTAAGAATGTAGGTTGGTTGAGGGAAAATAAAAACATTTTGAGCAAATTTTCTTTATTATTTAAGAAAAATTTACACACGAAATCGAAGTTAATTATATCCAAAAGCGGAAAATACACAACCATTTTTGTCCTAATATATTTCTAGTATATAAAACATCTCCTTTAGATAGTTTTATTAACCACACTGTTGATTACATCAACAACAACAATGGGAATGCCCTGAACACAATCAGCATTCTCTGGCACTACCTATAATGCAAGCACAAGCACTTGGCTTCGTGACCCATATTGGTCAACGAGCTACCAATTCTCTTGCACTACCAATAATGCAAGCACAAGCACTTGGCTTCGTGACCCATATTGGCCAATTCACCATTAAATACGAGGCAGCAATATAGGTAGTGTTGTTGCATAGTAAGCTAAATTTAGTGTATAAATAGTCAGTAAGAAGAATACAAATAAACAGACCAATTATTAAAGTAAACAAGGTGGTCTATTCTTTATCAGCTATCCCCCCACCAGTGGTAAGGTGGCTGAAAGGAAGATTTACATGGTCCTTCGAGCCGGATTAGCCGGAAATACAGAAAGCAAGGAAAATTATTCAATCAGTGCAACCCGTTAAGTAAAGGCTAGGGTCCTTACAACGTGTTTTAATTCGTGAAGTAGTGAAGTATAGTGAGCATCGGTGACTAAGATGAGTGAATTCGAAGACATCGCATTGGAGCAGACGAGAATCACGGAGGAGGTGCAGCGATTATGGACAAACTTCAAAAAGGATGGGGAGTCCCGATACAATAGCGAATATCTTCGAAAGAGACTGGAGCAACTGGAGACTTTCTGGGTCGATTTCCAGCTTAATAATGGATATTTGGAAGGCCTAAAGAAGATAGCTCCGCAACACGATTATTTTAAGAAAGAGTATTTCCGCCAGTTTGAGAGAAGGTATGTTGAAATCAAAGACGTCCTTAAGGCGAAACTGGAGAGCGCAGAGCAGAGAGTGCTGGCGCAAAAGATCATATCTTCAGCCGATCAGGCGTCTACCTCAGCCGCTGTAAGGACACAGGGAGCAGCGGCCTCAACGGAGAAGGCAGAGACGTTTGACAACACGGCTTGGTCATCAAGAGTTAAGAAACTCAATCTCATTAAGGGCAATTTCTTACGAATAACAGATAACTTGGATCTGACTCAGAATACAGTCTACCTCAGATTCAAGTTAGAGCAGTTAAGGGAATGCTGGACAAAGCTGGTGGACATAAACGAGGAGATTATGTCCTCACTAGACGATGCCGACCAAGGCCTGGATTACGTGATCAACAACGAGTTCATCACTTTGGAACATAAGTATCAGGATGCATACATTCAAATCAAAGAAGCAGATCAAGAACAGCAACATTCAGGGGCTGTAACACCACGAGCCACTTCTCAACAGCAAATCAAACTTCCAACCATTGCCATACCAACGTTCAGCGGACGGTATGAAGAGTGGACACCATTTTGGGAGTTATTTGAGCAACTAGTGCACCAAAATGAGTCCCTAAACAACGTTGAACGGATACAATACTTGAAGGGCAACCTCAAGGGAGAAGCAGCAAGGGTTGTAAGCCATTTATCGCCAACAGCTACTAACTATCCCACGGCAGTTGAGCTCCTCAGGAAGCGGTTCCAAAACTCAGCAGCATTAGTCAACAGTTACATACAGACTTTGCTAACATTGAAATCAGTGAGAAACGAAAGTGCATTTGACTTAAAAACTATCTTGGACACGTCAAGGGAAGTATTGCATGGCATTAACAACTTA
The DNA here is from genome assembly GCA_948293265.1 of Cheilosia impressa. Classification (NCBI taxonomy): domain Eukaryota; kingdom Metazoa; phylum Arthropoda; class Insecta; order Diptera; family Syrphidae; genus Cheilosia; species Cheilosia impressa. The sequence continues at coordinate 28,812,079 of OX411884.1, read as the reverse complement.
GGAGTCGATGTCAAGTCATGGGATCCGTTAGTGATTCAGTTGGTACTGCCAAAACTTGACCCTGAATCTAGGAGACTATACCACCAGTCACGAGGAAGTTCTACAGACATCCCAACTCTTAGTGAATTCTTCGACTTTATCGAGAGAAGGTTCCGAGGACTGGAAGGCAGTCGTGAAGTTAGCCGGGACCACCAATTTCAAGGAACGAAACCAACATCCTCAAGAACCCATCTGACCACAGTGGCGCAGCCAATATGCGTAGTGTGCAGCGAGTCCCATCATCTGTTCAATTGCAGAAGATTTTTGGGCATGAAGGTGAAAACCCGAAAGGAAGTGGTTCGAAGATCAAGGCTGTGTTTTAACTGTTTACGGGATGAACATGATGCAAAGGAGTGTCCATCAAAAAAGGGATGCAAAATGTGTGAAAGGCAGCACAACTCACTACTTCACTATCCGCAAGGAGGAGTTCCAGCTGGGCCAGAAGCAGAGAAGTCACCAACGAAGGAAACAACAACAGGTCTTGCTTCCGCAGCTACCAAAAACGAAGAAAGGACAGTATTACTTGCCACAGCCATGGTAAGGATCTGCGTTAAGGGGCAAGTCAAATTAGTTCGAGCCCTAATCGACCAAGGGTCGCAATCGTGCGTTGTAACGGAGAGGCTAGCTCGTCAGTTAAGGTTGCCAATGACCAAATACGAATCAAGAGTCAACGGAATAAATGGACATGCTACACCCGTTATTGCAGTATGCAAGGTCAAGATCCAATCGATTCACGATGAAAAGGTCAACTTAACACTGGAGGCTTTAGTAATGCCTACTATCACATCAAAGATGCCAGGACAGCAAGTTACAACTACCAAGTGGCAACACATCCAAGGTTTAAGGCTAGCGGATCCATGGTACTCTCAACCAAGGGAAATTGAACTATTAATCGGGGCAGACATTTTGCCGCAATTTTTGTTGCAAGGATTAATTAAAGGTCCTACAAACACTCCAATGGCACAGAACACAATGTTCGGATGGATACTATCAGGACCAGTCATGGCGCCAACCTCAATAAAGCAGACACAGGTAAACGTAATCACCTCATGTGTCAGTGTTTGCAGTGAAGACGAAGAGCTGAAAAAATTTTGGGAACTAGAAGAGGTTCCTAATGAACCGGCCAGGTCTGCTGAAGATGAAATATGTGACACTCATTACGACAGGACGCACAAAAGAGATGAAACAGGCAGATACATCGTCAAACTTCCACTATCAAAGGATCGCATGGCTTTAGGAGATTCCCGAACAATGGCGCTCAAGCGATTCTTTACATTGGAGAAAAGATTCGCCAAAAATGAAGAACTAAGGCAAGAGTATTCTAAATTCATCCAGGAATATCGTGATCTTGGTCACATGGAGGAAGTACCGGAAGAGAAAATTCAAAAAACTTACTATCTTCCGCATCATGCAGTAATAAAAGAGCAAAGCACCACTACCAAACTGAGGGTGGTATTTGACGCCTCAGCAAAAACAACCTCTGGGGAATCTCTGAATAGCATCATGATGATAGGACCAACGATTCAAAGAGATCTGTTTTCTCTGCTACTAAGATGGAGGAAATTTGCAATCGTATTCACAGCCGACGTCGAGAAAATGTACAGGCAAATTCTAGTCGACCAAGAAGATCAAAACTTGCAACGTATCTTGTGGAGAGACAATCCTAGAGGAAAAATTAAGGAATATGCACTAAAAACGGTCACTTACGGAACAGCATCAGCACCATATCTGGCAGTCAAGACTTTATGCCAGCTAGCTAAGGACGAGCAGCAACAATATCCACTGGCAAGCAAAACAGTGCTTGAGGGATTCTACGTAGATGATTGCCTCGGAGGTGCGAACACTCTAGAAGAATGTCTGGACACTCAGCACGAATTGACAGAGCTACTGCAGAGAGGAGGTTTCAACCTACGAAAATGGACATCAAATAGCCAAGAATTTATAAATTCATTGCCAAAGGAAGTCATAGAGATGAAGCCAGAATATGACTTTTACAATGACATCACCTTCAGCATTTTGGGAATAATGTGGTGCCCCAGGACAGACTGCTTCCAGTTTAAGGTTAGTTCTTCATCATTTAGCACAAAAGGTACTAAACGAGCAATATTGAGTGATGCTGGAAAAATCTTCGATCCTTTCGGCTGGTTATCACCCATAACAATAAAGGCAAAAATTATGATCCAACGTCTTTGGCTATTGGGGATCGGTTGGGACGAAGAAGTTCCATTGACAATTCTTAACGAGTGGCAGGAATTCAAGACAAGGCTATCAATGCTGGAAAGCGTGAGAATTCCAAGATGGACGCAACAACTACACGAATCTCAAATAGAACTACACGGATTCGCAGATGCCTCGGAGTCAGCCTATGCAGCAGTGGTATATGAAAGGGTAATCAACTGCAACTCAACGACAACATGCATAATTGCCTCCAAAACCAAAGTGGCACCTGTAAAACAAGTCTCGTTAGCCAGGCTGGAACTGTGCGCGGCGGCTTTACTCACGAAACTAATGAAATACATCAGAAGGGAAACGGACACAAAATACAGCAGAATCTTTGCCTGGTCTGACTCCACCATTGTATTGCACTGGGTAAAACATCACCCAGTGAAATGGAACACATTCGTCGCCAATCGGGTATCTTATGTGCAGCAAAACTTTAACGGACAATGGAGGTTTGTGCCCGGAAGAGAAAATCCTGCCGACATTCCTTCTAGAGGGACATATGGAGACACCTTGACTGAAAACTCAACGTGGTGGTACGGTCCAGAATGGTTAAAAGAAGACGAACGACAGTGGCCAGCTGACAAAATCATTATGGAACCCCAAGGTCTGCCTGAAATGCGAAATTTGCATAACTGCATGGTGATGCAAACCGACAGTCCGTCAAACAGGGACGACATTTATTACACCTTTTCATCCCTTGCGAAACTTTATCGCATTAGCGCATACTGTCTACGTTTCAAGAACAATTGTCAAAGGAACAAAAATGGGAAACCACTACAACTTGGAAACCTAACGGTAAAGGAGATCCGGGAAGCTGAAACGGCATTAGTAAGAGGTGCACAACAAGTTTTCTACGAAGATATGCAGAAATTACGTGAAGGGAAGGAACTTAAGCAATCCAGCACAATATCATCACTGAACCCATTTATCGACGCCAATGGAATACTGCGAGTGGGAGGACGATTAAAACATGCAAATTTATCGAGAGAGCAGAAACATCCAATGATTTTGTCATCGTCGCATCCCTTGACAAAATTAATTATCCATAAAACACATATTGATACCCTTCACGGTGGGGTAAAACTAACACTGAATCACATCCGGAGGAAATTTTGGATCACCCGAGGAACCAACACTATTAAAGCAATCATAAATCAGTGTATCAGATGCTTTCGGTTTAAGGCCAAGGAATCAAGTCAGCTTATGGGACAACTTCCAGAAGCACGAGTGAAGTTCTCGCGACCATTTACTCATTGCGGAGTAGATTATGCAGGTCCAATCAATATTAGATGCTCACAACTTCGAGGTATAAAATCGCACAAGGCCTACATTGCACTGTTTGTCTGCATGGCAACCAAGGCAGTGCACATTGAGCTTACTTCGGATCTAACGACGGACGGATTTATGGCAGCATTAAGACGAATGATCAGCAGAAGGGGCTCCGTACATCATCTGTACAGCGATAACGGGACAAATTTTGTTGGGGCAAAGAACGTTATTGATGCACTACAAGCACGTCTTACCAATAAGGGAATCCATTGGCATTTTATACCGCCAGGCGCCCCTCACTTTGGTGGGCTCTGGGAAGCAGGAATAAAATCGGTAAAGTATCACTTAAATCGCATCATAGGAGAACAAAAACTAACATACGAAGAGATGAACACTATTTTGGTGCAAATAGAAGGCTGTCTGAATTCAAGACCACTTTGCCCATTAACAAATAACATTGAAGATTTGGATGCCTTAACGCCAGGTCACTTCATTGTTGGATCACCATTAATTACACCAGAGTGTGATATCATTCTGGATCTGACTCAAGGTAGCTTAAAAAGATGGAAACTCATTCAAAAACTTAAACAAGATTTTTGCAATCGCTGGTACGAGGATTACGTGAACAAAACTCAACAAAGGCACAAGTGGAAACAAATGACCAAAAATCTGGAGATTGGCCAACTAGTACTGCTGAAGAACGAGCTTTTGACCCCGTCGAAATGGCCTTTGGGGAAAATAATTGAAGTGCACAATGGAGCTGATGAACTTACTAGAGTGGTAACAGTCAAGACTGAAAGAGGAACTTTCAAGCGACCAATAGCCAAGGTGTGTTTGATTCCAACAGATGATAATCTTCTAAAGGCTCAGGAGGACGAAATTCAGCCACAGAAGCAATCATCAAGATCATTAGCATCAAGCAGGCCCGGAAGGAACTCAAGAGATAAAAAACATAAGATAGCAATCCTTTCATCAAAGCTGCCGACTGCACTGGTGATACTATCACTAATTACATTTGTCATGCCGGTATATACAAGATACACAATCACTAATCCAGACGTTGGGGTATTTGTCGAGCAAATTGGAACAGCCAAGATCCAACGAGGAGTACTACGCACGAGTGTTCAATTCCCGATCGCAGACATCATACGCGATCAGGTAAATTTGAACAACACAAGAGATCAAATAACGCAGCTGTGTAACAGGGCCAAATCCTTGACAACGGAGAGTCAATGTGATGAATTACGGGGTCACATGGATGAAGAGTGGACAAATGTACTCTCGATCTTTAAAAGGCTCCAGTTAACAAACCTACACAGGCAAAAACGAGGACTTCTAGGGACCGTGCTGAACTCAGTATTTGGAGTCAATGACGAGGTGTACCATGACATCGAGGATCTGGACAATAATCAGAAGGAATTAATCAGAAGTACTAAGGCAAACACCAAAATCATGCTATCTACAATTTCCAGCATTAATGAGACAGAATCTCGAATCTCCAAGAAAATCAACAGCTTCACCCAAAAACTGAATGCCGGTCTAAATGAAATCAACAAGATGGAGTCGTGGTACAGACTGACAGATGAAAACAAAGTCAATATTCATGTAACGAACGCCTACTTAATAGCTCTCAGTTACATACGAGAAATTGAAACGAAATACAACAAACTATTGAATGCCTATCTAAAACGCAGTCATTTGTTTGAATTCCTGCCCCACAAAACATTAGAAGAAACAATTAGCAAGTGTGAGAAAAAACTCGGCCCAGAGATGAAGATACTACCCGACCCCATGGACAAACTGGAAATGACCAAAACGGCAACGGAAATACTAGTGACTGGATATCTAATGATCACCGATGCTGATGAGTATGACCTGATCAAACCAAATGCGGTTCCTGAGAAAATAGACCACCAAACCTTTCGTGAGGTCAATGTACAACAAACGATATTAGGAATCAACTACAACCTGCAAAGATATTTCGAATCACCACTGGACGATGTCAAAAGGGCGCCAGCACTCAACGAAACAGTATTCATACTCCGCCCGTTTATATTCCACAGTATTGAACAGAGTGACAATTGCATTGTGGATCAACTGTACAAAAAATTATCAGTTAAACGATGCTCTACGAGAACGCTAAGGTTGAGGCACACCATATGGAAGGAACTATGGACTCACAACTCATGGATGTTCATCACACCAGATGTAGCCACTGTATTTGTTACTTGTGGATCAACTCGAGAAGAAGTTCTCTTAAATGACACAGGCATTATTCATGTAACGCCAGACTGCGTCATTCAGTCAAACTTCATCCGACTGGAGGCAAAATTGGTCAAGGAAACGAGAATAGTTATGCACTTCAGCAAAACAATTGCTGTTATAGACACGCCACTATCAACACAGATCCCTGTTTACTTCACCAATGAAACGGTCATTCCATTAAATAAGGATCTGATGGAGGCACTAAGGGTTAATGACAGAGAAGCAACCGAAACGCTCAACCGGCTACATGACCACAACTGGAACATCATAAAACGGCACCAATATTGGACAATAGGATTTTGCTCCTCTCTTGCGGCAGCGATGATCATTGTGAGTCTACTGGCATTAGTTTTGAAATACGGCAAAAATAAACATAGGAACAACAACCCTGTCGCGATCGAGCTAACGAACCATAGGAAACCAAATCACGAATTTAAAATCAATTGGGAAATAACGCCGGAGGAGGCAAAATGTTGATTACATCAACAACAACAATGGGAATGCCCTGAACACAATCAGCATTCTCTGGCACTACCTATAATGCAAGCACAAGCACTTGGCTTCGTGACCCATATTGGTCAACGAGCTACCAATTCTCTTGCACTACCAATAATGCAAGCACAAGCACTTGGCTTCGTGACCCATATTGGCCAATTCACCATTAAATACGAGGCAGCAATATAGGTAGTGTTGTTGCATAGTAAGCTAAATTTAGTGTATAAATAGTCAGTAAGAAGAATACAAATAAACAGACCAATTATTAAAGTAAACAAGGTGGTCTATTCTTTATCAGCTATCCCCCCACCAGTGGTAAGGTGGCTGAAAGGAAGATTTACACACACAAATCAAATTATTCACCTTCAAAAAATTTATAATTACTAACCAATGGCATTCAGTTATGCTAAAATGTGGTATTCCCGAACTCTTTCACATTTCCCCACGGTTGCCGAGGTTGGCAGCATTTATTTTTGTAGTTTTTGTATGTTTTTGCATGTCACACGGATTCATATTTGACATAACACCGATAGGAATACAAAATGGCGAATTTGAAAAAAAACTGAGGGGGCCAGCGGCAAGAGGATTGTGAGTTGGGGGTCTCAGTATGGTTTGTCTATGATAATAATAACATACTTTGTGTTTCATGCAGGGCAATTACAAAAAATTTAACTGAAGACACAAATTTATTGAAAAAAAAAACATTAAAAATAAAATTTTCGGGCTTCTTGATTTTTTGCGCTAAAGCGTAGTACGCTGCTCGAGCTAAACTAAATTTTATCTGGTCTCCAACTTTTCTCTCCAAACATCAGCTAAAGTCCTAGCTAAATTTTGACATAGAGTACGCCGTAGATAAGTGCAAGAGAAAACAGCTGTTCCTTGAAAAAAAAATTCCTTCAAAAATTTATTTCTCTCTTATTTTAACTATTTCCGATTCTACGTACTTCTCGTCCATGTAATAATTAAAAAAAGCTCATTCTTGCATACTTTTCTGCAACAGAACAACAAATACACAGCGATCTGTCGCAATTTAGCTTGAGAAAATGTGCCGACCCATTAAATGGGCACGCTAAATTTTGACAGACGCAGGAAGTACATTCTGAAACAAAAGTTTGATTATTTAGCTCGAGCTGCGTACCACTCAGCTAAATGGGTTCGCTTGGATTTAGCTCAGCTAAATTTTGGAGAGAATTTTGTATGGGAGCGAAAATTTAGCTCGAGCAGCGTACTAAGCTTAATGATTGAATCGAGTTGTTCCGGTCAGATTTTCTCAATCAACCAAATCAACCAGAGTCGAATGTGGGCAATAGGCAATCCTCGCTTCTGCCATTTGACCGAGTACATCCAGAAACGCGATCGTCCAAAAACACTGTGCTTAACGATAAAGTCCATGATCGTTTCGAGGTTTTGTTTAAAAAATAGTGCGGTGATGTCATGGCGGTCGCTCGTAGTTTACCCGGGAAGTAAGAATCACCGTTCGGTTAACTTTTTTTCCCACTTCGCATTCGATAGGGGTGCTACAGAACATTAAATATAGTATGCTGGACTAGTTGGGCGAGTGGTTAACTTGTAAAAATGGTAGTATACAATATAATTACCTTTCTTTTTACCAAGCGATACAGCGCCACCAATCGGGCCCAAAACTATCCTTTCCCTTAAGATGCAACTAACCATACACATCCACATCCACAACATTTCATTGAAATTTTTTGATAAATATATACCTATAGAAGGCGATAGATGAGAAAACGATATGTGCTTAGTACAGCGTCACCTGTACACCTTTTCATTTCTCCTAAACCATTCCTGACACAAAATAAAAGAAAAATAATCAAATCCGTTGAGCCGTTCTTGAGTTTTTACCCGACTAACCCTCAGAAATAATTTGGAAAAACAGCAAAATGTACTGAAATTCATATGTTTTTTCACGCACGCACAACACACACATACGTTTTCCAATTTCTACGAAACTTCACTAAAATGATATATAGATTATAGACCAATACCGAAGATGTGTGACAGTTTGGTTAAAATCGGTAGATGCGTTAAGGCGTGAATCGGCGACAAACGAACACAATTTTAAGGCTCAATTTTTATATATATATAGATTATCAATTTTAATTCACAAAAACTCACAAAATCGCAATGAAGAAATCCGAATGTGTAATGCGCCGGCAAACGTAATTCGATCGAACAAAACACGAATTCGCAAAGTGCAAATGGCACAGTCAACGTGGACGTGGACAGCGCCACCACACATGAAACAAAATTGGCTTCTCCATTGATCGATAATAGATGGCGTTACGTTGCATGTCTATCTGACAGTTAAATTATTGTGATACGATATGTTACATTCAAATTTAATTCTTTTTTTGGTTGTTGCCAAAATAAATAAATACAAAATGAAAAAAAAAAATTAAAAAATCGAAAAGAACTTTTGTAACACGCTGGGTGAAATTTAGATTTTTTGACCTTTTTAAAACCCTTACTGAGAAAATACCTTTCCAACAAAGTATAAATCATTAAAATCGGTTCGGCCAATCTCGAGTTATGGGATTACATCGCTTCGGACACTTTCTTTTATATATATGGATTTATCTTCGATTTAATGTACCGGACATTTATTTCGCGAGCTAAATGAGTGGAGACTTTTCGTCAGCCCATCTATGAAGTTAGGAATTTAGCGAGCGAACAGGATACTGCTTTCCTAAACTCCCTCGCTAAATTTTATCTTTGTAGACATTTTTGTATGGGAGATAAAATTTAGCATGAGCAGGATACTAAGCTTAACAATTAATTTTTAAAATACAAAAGATCGTCGAACTGAGTTAAAAAGCAAAACAGAGCCAATACAATTCTAATTGAAAACATAAAACGAAACAGATCTTATTTTGACTCGCATATTTCAACCCTCTAAATGTCAAACTGCAAAATTTAATTGAACGTGTTCATTCGTTCAGCATTTCAGCTTCATTGTAATTTGTTTTGTTGTATCCTCCTTTCACCAAGAAAATAAGTAAACATTTTATCTGGCGTTTAATTTATGTTATTTTAAAGATGAAATATATTTTTGTTTGATTTCATGAACCTCGTTTTTGTTTTCATTTTGTCCACTTTTTGTACTCTTTTATAAGGTAGATGATGTCCTCCAAAGTCCGGGATTTTAAAACTTTTTGTCCTAGACTAGCTTATGCAGCCATAGCAACTCTATCATGAGCCCTAACCGCGTATCTTTTCAGAAGATTATCGTTTAAAAACGATCATTGTTAAACGTATACGTAATCTGCCCATTGAATTTACCAAAACTAAATTATCGAAGGCCTCACCAAACATTGTGTTGTTTTGTTATGTTATTCAAAAACGCATAATTAAAAGAAAAATCATAAAGACACTATTTCTATTAAATTAAATAACACGAGACCATAACCTTTTCAAAAGCAGAAACCTTAGCAGCAGTCCTAAGTGTTATTTCTTTGAAAAGACTGGTGTTCAACATTCGCGGGCAGCGGGCAGGTTCATCTGTGAAAGCGTCAGAACAAAATACGAATATCTACACGAAGTCAATACCAATGCATACAAGAATCACGATTGCCAACTTTAAACAAATATGTATACCGAAAAAATGGAACGGATATATCAACATTGCGCAAAGATTTAAATTTGCAACAAAAATTACAAATTTAACACAGATTATGAGGTTTAAAAACTATTTTTCTTATTAATAACGCAAAATAAATTGCAAACTCAATTCGTATTTTAGTACACCTCCAAAAGTACTATACCTAAAAATAACTAAGAAAATGTTGTCTCGCATAACCAAGTTTTAGGCCGGTAAAAGACCAATATAAAACTAAGAGCTTCGTAAACCTATTCATCAATGGTTATTAGTGCATATTTAAGAGCGCTTTTAAGGCTTACGAGTGGTCCCGACCACTCTTAAGTTGGGAGCAGTGATAACTTCGAAAATTCAAAATTAGCTGTCGTTTTCAAAATGGAAGCGAAGGGAAGGAAGCCAAATCTTTCCAATTAGGAAAAAGAGCAGTAACTTAGGGTTGGATAATTTGATCACGCGCTGAACCAATTCGGCTCGACAATTCGTTTTCCATATATTTTGGCAAACGAAATCTCGAATGCAGTATCATCAAATTTTTCCATGAAGTCTTCAAATATTTGGTGAGCTCCTCTTCATCTGGGCTAGTTTCTCATATTAACACACGAATTGAAAATTAATTATTTTATATTCATAAAACTAACTATGAAAATTAACATTTTCGAAATAGAATTCATAAACTCGTTTTAGAACGCGTTTGGAAATTCGAATTTATTTTTTTTTCGCATAAATTCGAACTAGCATAGATTCAACCCTAATAGAGCTTGGTGAATACGTCGGAAAAACTTACATTATATGAGCCTCGTAAAGCCTAGTATGCTCAATGCTGGTCCAGAAAAGCTAAAATTAAGCGCCTCTCCAATGCTTTTCTCCACCACTTCGCTTAATGTTCGCTTGATATTGACAGTGTAAGTTCCATAAAAAAAAAAAACTGTGTTGGTAAAGCTGATTGACTTGCTACTATTAATTTGCTTTCGTTTGAAATTTTGTTGCGAATACCGATATTTTCTCTGATCTGTCAAAATTTAGCTGTTGAAAAATGTACTTTGCATTAATACGCTTACTTAAATTCTGCAGAGATTTTTTGTACAGTGTCTAAAAAATTTAGCTTAATCGCTTTGCTTAGTTTTATCTTTAGAGAAATATTTGTATGGGGGCTTAATATAAGCGCGAGCAGCATACTAGGCTTAAGCTAATAATCGATTTAAGATCGCTTGATATATACCGGCCTTGGTTTTTGTTGAATTAATTTTTTTTTATAAATTAAATTGTCGGGAAGAGAGCAAACTATGCAACCGTGACAAGAATGGTTGAGAGATTATGTTAATGATTATCAGCTACGGATTTTGCAGAAAGTGTAAATTAGGAATCACATATCTGTCTTATAATCACTTTTAACATGGAGGCTTCATTTTTCGAACTCACAATGGCGACATTTTCGATGCGAAATTGCATATTGTGATTAGTTCGAAGGTTAAAAATGATTATTAGTGAGTCCCAATAGGTATTCTTTGTAAACTAAAATCAAAAACACTCCCTTTAATTTGCATTAGGCTGCCATTGTCCTACTGACTGTTGGTATATGGATCACTTAATTTATTGCAAGGACATATTCGTAAAGGCATTGGTTTCATAGGTATAGCACATACCTAGATGGTTTTGTCGTTGTACTCGTAGTTCTGCTGAGCAATTTTGATTTTCCTTCATTCGTATTCTTTTCTATGATTTCTTTATTTTTACTAGTATTCGCATAGTGGTAGAAATTCTACCATTATAGTTACACAATATTGGAAAATAAATTACACAAAGTATTATGTACATCTCTGCACAATCTTCCAAAAAAAAAATAAATCAAGCGAATAGGTCATGTTTGGCAGTTAGAGTGGTTCTTAACTTTTTTCCTTCGCCTATATATATAAAAGGCGTAGCAAATAATGTCTCAAAGACAAGTTCACATAAAACGCGGGCAGAAGTAAAATCAAAACTGTGGGTTCTTCAAATTCTTAATAGATTGACATTTTCCGCAAATGAAAACTTTGTTTATATCACTGACAATATTTTTACGATTTTTCAAGTCCGAATGGCTGATTGAATATTCGTGCTGCAACGTTGGTTGGTTATGAGCAAGTATGTTATGTAGAATGTAAGTAGTAGGTAGGTACCTACCTATGCCTAAGCTTCAACATTCAGTTGAGGTCACTGCGCTGTCATTGGCTCCTAAATATGTTAATTTCAAAACAGCGAAACAACCACACGTCACATATAATAAAAATGTGAAACAAAAAAAACTTCCACTCGCCCAAGGAAACACTGACCAACAGACCACGTTAATGTTTTGGCTCCCAACACAAACAATCACAAGTAACAACACAAGACCACTAAGAAATAAGCAATTAGAACCATGACTCAGTGTTGGCATAGGCAGACATAACCGTATGACACCCACTTTTTGTTTTTGATCGCAATCATGCTATTCACGGAATTTTGCACAACACTATTTACACTTTCCACTTAAACTTTAGCACAAGGATTCACTGTTTGCACATAATTCAGCATCACTCTTTTCACTTGTATGAAGATTATCGTTCGCTCTTGGCATTCACCGCGTGCCTTATGACTATAACACATATAGGCCTGCAGTGGATACCAGGAGAAAAACGCATTCCTTATAAGAAACGGCTCGGTATCGGAATAGTCAAACTGACTGAACGACGCGCTTTCATCAACTGATACGGCTACCCGATAACGGAGGACTATCCAAAACAACAGCCAGCTGATTCCTGGTGCATCTTGTAAACACAAACTCCACTAACACATACTCAGTATCCACATCGGGTACATTGGCCTTGATTGTGTTTTTATTTTCCTTCTGGTTGTGCATCTCAACAAACAATTACTATTTCACGCTCACGTACATATCGATCAGAGTAATCAGATCAGACAGCCGCAGCATATCGAATGCAGCAGCAGTTTCATTCTCATTCTTAATTCCACAATGTGTCACGTCACGATCACGAGCGTATCCTGGCTCCTTCCTTCGTGGAACACCTTTGCCACTTGATAAAGATGATTTGTATTCGTTGTATTGTCCCGTCGTCGTCGAATAACACGATCGAACTGCATATATACATTTGTCCATGACACTCTACACACAGAGATGAACTTTCAAGGGTTGTTGGCCAGACATACTGGCAACTGGCCTGGTAGGACAAATACTTAATACCGGTACTGTCAGCGCGACCGAACAAAGTGGCATGTAGTAATAATTCCAGGATTGCAGCTGTTACCTTTTGTCTGCAAACTGCGATATCCAAAAGGAAAAAAAAAATCTAGTCCTGCAAATAAAAGTAAATACACACATACAAACGATTAAAAAAAAAACAAATGCAAAAAAAACACCCTCCTCCCCTCTCAGTAACCCAAATGTTGACAATGCGATTGCACTCGGCGTTAGCGGTGTTACACTCGGGGTTTTTTCGGCGGTAATGTATGTACTGCAGCTTGCCGAGCACAGGACGAAGAACCTGGGGTGGTAATTGTGTTACATTTATGACTTCATATTAGTTACACACAACGTGGAACGAACAAAAGCCGAAATTGCTCGAGTGGCACGTGAACGTGAGATCGCCGATTGAAAAGGAAGGACCCATATACATATTCCGAGGGGTGGATCGTGGCCATGGCATATTGAAATTCGAAATCTCTGCTATGAGCAATATGATGAAGGGATGCAATTTTGATTGAGGAACCCGAATATGGGTCTATACCTACTCACTTGCGAATTAACGATTTCTATTAAATTTTCCTAAAGGTCCGGATTGTCATCATTTTTTTTTTGTGCACGGCCTTAGGGGATGAAACTGAATACTGGCCCAGTGAGTATTTGGGACAATTGCCTTAGGATGAAGAGGGAGACTGCTTAGCTAAATTTTTTTCTAAGATTTATTTTTTTTTTGTAGGTAGCTACCTATACATAATAATGACACGTTGATTATTGTGAAGGGTGGAACGAACTGTGTTGGCGCCAACAAAAAAGTACGCCATTATGTTTGATATTGAAGTAGGTAAAGGTAGTGAAAGTAAGAAGCATAGGACAAATATAGGTACACGGGTAAGTACGAATTTTACGAACATTTTTCTCATAACGTGAATATGTAGGCAGGGCTATAGGTACCTAGTGTCACTGGCCTGATCGAAAATTCCATTTGGCTGGGTAAGAAGATTCCCAATATAGTACCTATAAAATGTTTTCGATTTCAAATTCAAGCAGTTTAAGCAATTTTTCAACTGAGAGCTTTTGTAAAGAAAAAATACGGTCACCATTCGTTCATTGTAATAATAAACAGTTCGTTTCATTTTAAACTAAACTGTATAGAAAAACAGATAAGTATTCTGTATTTTAGAAGTTGTGCATTATTTGTTCAGTATTTTATTTAAATTTCAGTAAAGAATAAATTTTTAAAATGATAATGCTGAAGTGTCCTAACTTGCTGAACGACCAGACAAGTAATCTAGTACCTACTTAAAAATGGGCTATTAAGTTTTTTTTTCTTAAAGTAGGTACCTAGGTATGAATCTATTTATAAAATGAAACAAAGAGTTGAAATATTGAAAAATTCTGTTGTAATTTGTTTCTTTTTCTATTCGCTCTTGGCATCATAATTGGCTCATAATTTGGAATTTTAAATTCTGAAATATGGTCAAATATACTCATTTGTAAAAACACCGAAGAACATTTATGTTCAAACTTAAGATAAACACGAGCCAGAAAACTCAGGTAGGTACGCGGTTTTTTTTTTTTTTTTTTTAGCTTTCCTCTATGGAGGAGGACTTCCAGCAGTCTTATGTAAATTAAGACAATGACAATGAAAATACATTCACAAAGGGGTCAATAGATATCTGATCTTGAAAGTGTCGGTATTAAAAAAAGTGTCGACAAATTAATAGATATAATTCAAACGTAGTTACGGCATTTCTTTGTATAGTATATATTTGAAAGTCTCTATCCACGGATGCTTATTCAAATACTCGAATAATTTGCTGAAATAATGAATGATGGAATAACTTTTTAAAAATTCTAAACAGACCTTGAGGGTTTTTCATTAAAAGTTACATACCATAGTCCCTACCTCTATAAAAATTAAAATCATATTATTTTTAAATACCTATGTAGGTAGGTAACTAAAGCAAAGAACCTTTGGTAGCTTAGAAGCTTGAACAATGTAGTTGTTTTCGGATCGCGTGTTTTTTTAATGCACACTCTTTTCTTAATTTTGTATTTTTTTTATATTTTAAAACAACATGTTTTACAGGGCTTGTTTCCGAGATTTTCATTACGAAATTTTGTGAAACGTCAGATTTGGATATTAAAACGAATGAATGGAAAATTTGGTAAAGTGACGTAAACGGTTTGAACAAAATATCAGCCTTCTGGAACATAAGCGTCAGTTCACGTGTTCTATTTGAAAAATGTTTCAAAATGACTTTTCGTTCTTTAACTAAAACTGTTAAGACCGATGATAGGTGTTATCAAAACATGTGGATTTCATATGAGAAACAAAAGCGGCTGCAGGTCTTTTGGAAACCAGTAACTTGCTTAATGAGTTTTAGTTCAAGCGAAAAGTCAACATATGGGTCCAGACCGAAACGAAGAATCGCAGTACAGTACAGCCTCGCTAGTCCGGACACTCGCTAGCCCGGACACTTCAGTAGTCCGGACACCTCTATGTTTCGGACATACATATATTACACCTCTATGTTTCGGACATACATATATTATTTGTCTCGTTTCTTGGAAAAAACCTTTGTTCGTACGATTACGGGGAATCCCCTTCTAGTTTTGTCGCTTGTAGTTGGCTCTGGAATCTAGACATTTTAATCGTTGCAAATTTACTCATTGGAAGTTTATATTTGTGGTCTTTGATTTGTCCATTGTATGTATATTTAATTTTTTCTCTATAGTCCGGGCATTTCGCTATTCCGGACACGGTAGAAACTTTATGTGTCCGGACTAGCGAGGCTGTACTGTATTTAAAAAAAAATATTGTTAAAGGTACTAAGAACATCACTTTTGCTTTCATATCCTCGCACATTTTTTGGAGTAGTTATGGCTTAAGCAATCGACTCGTTTTTAATTCAAGTATTGGGCAGTTTGAATACCTTATTCTTCGATGATCTACTTCTACTCTGTTCTTTAAATGAATAAATTCTGGAGCCGAACACGTTAGAGTAGCACAATTTAGTAAAAAACTGTCAGAATAAACAAGCTTTATATATACGGTGGCCACTTTTTTCAATCAAATAAAGGAAGCCACTATTTTTAAGTAAAAATAATTTAACCATTATTTTTATCATCAAAATTTGTAAGCTTGATAAAAGAAATTGACTTGGTCTTTGAAAATCAATACAAAATTGACATCTAGCTTCAGCTTTGTAAGAATTAAGAAGGTACCAACTAGCAATCTTGATGGTTTGTAAGAAAAAAAAAGAGAGCATTTGGAGGCCAGTAAAGTAAAAAGAGGACATAAAAGCGTTTTCTTTTAGGAAAAAATCATAGAGGACATAGAAGCGAAAAATGGGACGATTGGTCACCGTACTTATATTGCATATAACAATAGTCAATAGATGTTCTACGTTTTCAACTCTCGGAATATTTCTTGAAGCAGAAACATTGCCTAGAGTTGATTGGATTTGTTTTTAAAATAAACTAAATTGCAGGCAGAGTGACATCAATTAGCCTACAGCACAAAAACGGCTTATTTTGATATAGGTACTTGACAATGATTTAAGACAAGCATTCAAGTGGGTGTAGAAGATGATCGTTCAGCTGTTCAAAGCCGTCTTATGAAACAAGAAAAAAAAAAAAACAAGTCTTTCTACTTTGAAGGGGCTAATCGTGGTGAATTAATTTAAAAAAAAAATTAGAAGTCAAAACATTCTTCTACGAAAAGTTAAACTTATAGGAATAAGTGTTATAGAAATATAAATACCTACAACTAATGAATAGACCGCCAGCTGAGAGAAACAAAGAAGAACTATGTTGCAAGCCAATCTGTCTGCACAGTCAGTAGGAGTCATCGGCGAAGGGAACTGCCGATTTATTTATTATCCAGCCGCTGTATAAAATAACTGGCAAAAATCACAGTCGTGGTAAACTTTAGCCGAAACATATGTACAAGTAATTAAAAGAAAACCTTTACTTAAATCGGCGCACTGCGTCACTGTGCTTTAAAATATTTAACTTCAACGACGCTTTGTGAAATTTTGGCCTGCAATTTTAAACTCTATTGACTTTATTTTGTAGAAAATAATAAATAATAAAAGTTAAAAAAACTCACCGCTGTTTTACTTTTCAGTATAATTCAACAAAACTTTCCTAACCTAACTAACAGCGTATGCCTAACCTAGAAGCACGAGAAATCGTTATCCTTTGACAACTAGCATGATTCATGAGAAACACTTTTTTATAAACACCATATTCACTTCATACGTACATGTATTTAAACACATGTCAGATTGTGGAAAACATTTTTTGAAACAAAAAAAGCTCTTTTCCCCAAAATGCAAGAAATAGCTACCTCCTTGAGACGACAGAACATTTGAATTTCAACCCCCTTTTTTATGCAATCTAACACAGAGCCGAGATGCGGCATCGTATTATGCATACGGGGTACTTATTATATATACATACAAGAAGGTAGGCGAAAAAAACCTCATTATGTCACGATGTTTTCCTTTTTTTGAAGGAAAGAAATCGGGGACATGGTGCAGCTTACGTCACAATTAATGAAAGGATGCCGGTAATTTCGTAATGCATTTGCGTTTCATTGCTGCATTTTTTTTGTTCATTTTTATTCTTTATGCACCCGTGTGCATGTCCTTTTTCACACTGTTTTTTCTTCTTTTTTTTTTTTGTGTTTACAAAACAGGGGTTGATGCTACTCTTATAGGACATCTCCTTGTGTATTTTTTGTTTGCATTTCTTTTTCTTACATACAGATCTGCTTGATGATGATGACGTGTAGAGGAAAAGAACTGCGCTCAAAGTGATTTAATGACACGCCACAGGAGGAATGCAACAATGCATCATTTCAATTTTATGAAATGTACTGCAGTAGGTATATCAAACCAAGCTATGTATGAATGGAATGGAGAAAACGAGAAATTGACATTTTAAAATAGGTTTTTTTCCAGCTCAGAACGATGTGTGCTTGTCATTTTCTGAAGAAGGACTTTTATTAAATCAACGGAATTGAATCAGATGGCAGCGCAGTTTTTACTTTATTACTGCAAATAAAACCCCCATATTATTACATAGGAACAACTAACCAGCTTGCATTGCGACGTTGAAACTGCATGTTTTACAGCTGAAAGATTCAAATATTTATTATTTGTATTCGCTATTCGTCGTAACAGGTCTAGTAAAATTGCGAAATTTCATTTTATTTTATCAGATCGTGAACACACTTTTTCTAATCTCTGGTAACACTGAAGCAAAGGCACGGACAGCTAGTAACACTGGCATTTGGCGAACTGTCAAAAGTAAAAGGGTAGTACACTTTGTACCAACATTCTGTTGTATTTTTATCTCGCAATAGGGTCAAGGTATAGCTAGATAAAGTTCAAAAGTGTAGCGAAATTTTAGTCAATACATTTTGTAGCTGTAGTAAGTAGTAGTGCGAAAAAAGCACTTTCGCATCGCAAATCGCACTGCTGCTTTGAGAGAACAACAACCTCTTTAATCAACATTTTGGTTGGAATTGAGCACTATTCATAGAGAGTGAAAGTGAACTGTGATACTGTGAACAAATCAATTGTAGTAGGTAAATATGTGAACAACAAATTGTCATTTTTAGCATTCGCCGACTACTTAAAAAAATGGGTCAGAATAACGTTTACTAGAAATGATCAAGGCAACATCATTGTTGCGTTACAGCCGCGAACTGTCCGATTTTATTGACAATCCACAAAATGTTCATAGTCACGAACACGATCCACAAATTCGCGACGTTTGGACCTACTTACTTAACATAGTGACAGAAATTCGATGCTGCCAACAAGAAAAGCGTTCATTTGAATGATATGTCAAAATTTGTCAAAGTTTGCAATGTGTTTTACTAGTTCTTCATCAGACTTCTTTATAGATTTGTTCAGAAAGTCGAATTCTGATTTCTGACAGTCAATTTAGTTGATATTGCATTGTGTTCAAAATATTTTGAAATATTTTGTTAAAAATACGTACAATGTCTCTAAATTTCTTTCTCAAAAATCAAATACAAAATTATTTCCGCGATCTGTCATATTTCATTTCTGGAACGAGTTCCACAAACTTCGCGAATGATAACAGGTATAGGTAATACCGCTGAAACTCAACTTCGAAATGCAGATTGTATTGCGGGTAAGAAAATAGGTGAATACCATAAACTAAGTAAAATAGACTTACTCTGACAGAGAAATTACTTACAAGCTGTATTCCCTGTTACTATGTGGGAAAATATGTGTGCCATGTTAAAGTAAACTAGCCGCACGCATACACTAGCACATAGTAGCCTGACATTCTTTTATTACACCTCCCGCCATTAAGATTTTTTTCCTGCTACATATACATTCACTAATCACAGATATGAAATATAAGAAAAATATTTATTTTTAAAATTGGCGGAGGAATCGGATAGTTGCACGGGAGCTGACCGTTGACATTAATACTTAGTTTATGGTGAAAACGTAAAGAAAATACATTTTATATGAAAGAACTGTCAACATGTGACACTCAGATTCAGATTTAGTAGTACATACATATTTATAGAAACATTCTAAAAATTGCGTATATTTTCATAAAAAGTCACTGAAACGGAGAGACTTGCAATCGTGGCGTGCTTCGTCTACGCAGCTGGCACAGTTTAGATTTTTTTATAAAGAAGTAGCTATGTACTTACAAATATTATTATATTTATTAACTAAAAATATATGGCTACGGCTTAAACTTAAAGTATAGTTTGAAAAATGGTCGAAGTTTCAGTCAAAAGGCTAAAATGGCAGCACGATGTCACATGTCTGCTTAAGCTGACTTACTTGCACTTAATACTATTATGGTTCTCCTTTGAGAGTGACAATGAATTGCTGGAAAAAACTCTAGGGGACACGGATCGAGATTCAAATGTAACACTTAGTTGTAGTTCCTAAATGCAAATCCAAGGTCTCAAAGAAATCATCAAAACTTTGACAAGTGAGCTGCGATGCTGGCAGACTTGAAAATAGTAATAATAATATCTAGTATGACAAATGATAAAAAAAAAATAGTAGACGCAACAGGTATACCTTCAGAAGGCACTCGACACAGCATTCGCTTAAGAGTTGTCAACAGCCAGACCGCAGGCATCGCTTTTAATGCGTCGGTCGGATTCTTAATACGATATTATAAAAAAAAACACGCAACTGGTAATGGCAACTGATTTTTTGTTGCCAAATTTAAAAACCTTTGATTAGAATGTTGAGTAGTTTTTCCGTTACACACCACCTTATTATTCGCTAAAACTTTTCACACTTAAATAGTTAAATTTGTCATTTAATCTTAACAGGCTCCCATATTGCAAAGTTTCACAAAACGATAAATAAACGGAGGTAGGTAGGTAAAAGGGTGCTCTTGTGGCGGTTGCCACAGCTTTACTTAGACCATCAGTTGGGTCCATTGTGTCAAAAAAATAAAATAAACGGAGAGTGCGAAATGTTTCCTCCTCCCCTGAAAAACTTTTTGAAGCTATACCTTCTTTGTATATACATGTTGGTAAATTTTTGTAATAAGCGAACGAACTGAACTTTTACATGTTGCCGTCTTGGCAACTGAATCCCTTGTAATTTTTGTATTTAAACTGTTTCCGACCGTTTTAATTATGTACTTACATTTTTCTCAGCCAGTATTTAACAAGCGCTCTTAAATCGATTAGTATTATGTAGTTTATGAGGCTCATAAATGTAAGATTTTTTCGAAGTATTCACCAAGCAATATTAGGGTTCAATCTAAAATTAAAATTTCCAAATGCGTTCTAAAAGGATTTTATGAACTCTTTTTCGAAAATTTTAATTGTCAAAATTAGTGGTATGAATTTAAACTAATTAATTTTAAATTCGTGTGTTAATACCGATCTTCTTGGCACTTCGTTAGCAGTTCTTTGTCCTCGGAAACCAGTTCAGATGAAGAGGAGCTCACCAAATATTTGGTGGAAGCCGCAACGTCATTAAGTGAAAGAATTGACTTCATACTAAAATTTGCAGATGCGGAATTCGAGAAGAGGTTTCGTTTCCCAAAATATATGGTGAGCAAATTATCGAGCCGAATTGGTTCTGAACTGGTTAACTTGGATAAAACAAGCAAGGATATTATTTGTTCTTTTTCCTTATCGGAAAGATTTTGCTTGTTTCCCTTCCCTTTTATTTTGAAAACGACAGCTGATTTCGAATTTTCGAAGTTATAACTGCTCTCAACTTAAGAGAAGTCGGGACTACTCGTAAGTCTTATGAGCGCTCTTAAATACGCACTCAAAGCCATTGATGAATTGGTTTATGAAGCTCTTAGTTTAATACTGGTCCTTGAATACCGGCCTAAATCTTAAGAATTCACATTTATTATTACAAAGTGTAAGCTTCTTGTATTATAAAATTAAGTATTGTCATCTAAAATAAATTTAAAGTGATGGTTGCATTGCAAATGATATTTATGAGAGCCCATTGCCTTGAAAGCTTTTAAAAATCTTAATTGATTTACTGAGCTCGTTCTAATATATAACAATTTTTAGCTTGCACTTTCAGTTCACAACAGCTTTGCTTTATCATGGAAAATTCTCTATATTATTGCGAACGTCAATTAAAATGCTCTCCGGGCTAAATTTTTCGAATTTTCACAATGGCAACATTTTCCACATAAAATTTCCGATAAAATATTTAAGGTGGAGGCTAGAAATGATTATTATTAAGGCCCTCTGTGTCTACATCATAATCACAACATTAACCATTTGCCTGATTGTAAAGAAGCAATGCTCCACATCAAATTAAGTATTTTGATCTTCAAAATATTCTAAAATGAAATAATTAAGCCACGATCGATGGAAAACATGTACAAATCACGAATTCATCGAATTCATTTTAGCATGCAATCTGACAGTTTGTCATCATTATGTCGTATTGTATTAAAATGACAACTGCTAATGGCCAAATGAAGCAACCCACTCGCGTTCCGTTGGTCGCTAGATAACAAGCGATAAGTCAAATTAATGTCAATAATATATATACTAAATAAAGAACATCTAACTTTTTGCTGACAAATACCATCTAGGTAGCGGTCTAATTTTCAGTTTGCTATTCGTGTTGTTTCTCGCTATGGAAATGGAGTCCTTTACCTATGAAACTCAACGGTTCATCCGTATTTTACGCTGGTTACTTCTTTCAGTGAAAAGTGGCAGCTGGTAAAAAAGCTGATCGTTTAAAAAAGCCTTAAGACGCTCAAAAATCAGAAGATGCCAAAATTTCAGAGTAAAACCTTTTGAACAGGACTTTTCAAATGCCAGCACTGAAAAAAAATTGTCAACAATTTTGCTGAATGATGCACTGAATGTTATTATTGAATGCAACAGTGTTCGACAGTTCACAACGGCCAATAAAGCGAATTACACTATCCATTATCACTGCAAGTGTTTGGAGTGGCGTGAATTAATTGGGTGTTTTTTAAAGCTAATGTCAGTGGCTATCATTTTGCAAATGGGATTTGACGTTTCTCTAGGTATATAGGGATCAAATTAAATAAGTAAATGCACAATTGGCGTTTCTCGTTTAAGCAGAGCCCTGAAATTGAGTCCAGTTTTTTATTTTCGTTTTCATTGTAAGAGAGCAACAAACAAATACTTTGGTATATGTTCGCACTACGCCACTCACTATCAGACTCCTTTAAGTGACTGTTTCAATAGTTCAATTTTGACACCCAATTTTCAGTCAATTTTCCCCTTGCAAGTATTTTCTTCCTAATTAAGAGACGAAAAGAGACCCGACAATGGTGGTCCTACTCCAATATCTCTCAAAATCTATATACATATAAATTTAATATATTTCCCCTAATAAAAAGTGAAGTTCACGTCAAATTGAAGCGCCCACCACTCCAACTAAGCCAAAATTATTAAACAAATTCTCGGCAAATTTCAGCTCCAAACATTTTCGCTTATAGGACTGTTGTTCTGAAGATTCTCTTCGGTCCCGTCACGCTTGAAGGCTTTCAATTGGCTACCAGCAACGCAGCGGTCTGCAGAGTATTCGATTCTAATACAGGGGTCCATCGAAGAACGTGAAAGTTGAGCGTATAGGAGACCAGGCTTGACTGGAGAAGCTTGTTGTTGCCATTTAAGAAGAAAATATTTAAATTTCTATTGCCGCCAAAAAGAAAACTCAATCTCAATGTCACAGGTCAAGATTTTTCGGTCGATTTGTAGCATAATATTAAAGACCAAAAGTTGTTTGCAGAATTAAAAAGTTTCTAAGAAGCGCATTTAAGAATAATTGACAAATCTCCCTGGCACATAGGGAAAAATAAATACGAAAATGTTTTTTTCTCCAATATTACAACCAAAACTTTTCTTTTCAAATAAAGTCATATAGGTATCAAAAAATTACGAACGTCTGCAAATCATTACAGAGGTAACGACAGAACCCTGAAAAATGAATGACAGATTCCTACTCCTACCGCCAATTGAAGTGCAGTGAAACTTAATGTGCCACGCCCTTAATACTCGGAATATGAACAAAAATACCTCCAGGCAGAATAGGTAACTGGAAATCAAAATGAGTTACATAATTTAAGGAAAACTACTTGCATGCATTTGCATTTCAATAAAATCAGATTTTAACAAAAAAACACTTACATTTCCACTGAGCAAAAGGTTTTCGATTTTTACACATACAACAAAATTCTATATCGCCCGCGTATAAGAGAGAAAATTGCAAATAATTTTATTTCGCGCACACACGCTTTCCAGTGTATAGGAAACAAAGGACAAAATTAACGTCGTTCGGCACACACAATAAAAATTTTCTTCTTCATATTTTTATTTTTATTTTATAGTATACACACAAAATTTTATCGAACTGATCGAATTTTTGGGCGCGGTCCATCTCCTTATGACGACGCATGTACCGCGGACGGAGGTTTTTTTTTTTTCTTTTTCTAACATATTTTCGGGATTAGATTTACAATAAAACAAAAAAAAAAGAAATACTATACAATATTCTAAGACAACATTTAATAACATTTAGCGCGTTTGTATTTTTCTTTTGTTTAGTTTTACAACATTTACATTACAACATCCATTTTTGTGCATGCACCTACCTTTTTGAGATTTTTTTTCATAATTTTGTCGTGGGTGAGATGATTGATGACGGTGATGTCCTGACGGATACAGACAGATTGGGATTACATTTTCAATTTTTAATAGCTTGTGGGATATTTTTTGATTAAATTTGTTGAAATTTTTTTACGAAAAATTGTTCACTGTAGTTCGACAAATTGTGTTTCATTTTCACTAAGTTTCACTAAAAAGTACAGCAGACTCATCCGAAAAGTACATTTTTGTCGCGAAAATTTTGTTAAGCAATTTTTCGAATTTTTCGAAAAGAGTTTTCCAAATTTTGTTGGATAAAATTTCAAACTCAATAATATGTGAACTCTATGGCCTGTGATGCCATTAAAAAAAAAAATTTTTTTTTGGTTCGTTTTACTGTGTGTAGTTGCTTTATTCCTTGAATGGAGAAGATGATGATGATGTCCTTCAAAAAATTTGGCCACCGTATAAAAGCGCACCAAGCGCACTAGTTGACGCCTAAACGTCTACTACGAATAACGGTCGATGTAGCGAACCCCTGTTCTCAAACACACCAATATATTCATTCAAAGCGTTTTCCAACATCCTTGCACATCCTTGCTGGCATCCCCTGCCACCTCATGGAGTGCTTCAGTGAAAATTATGTTTGGTATATAGAAAGCCCGGGCATCCTTCATCGTATTCCGTTCGTTCATCTCGAATTGGGCTTGCGAGTGTATTGGTGGTGGGCTACCCTACACGGACTCTGTTCTGGCTGCTGTTGCTCCTATAATTTGTTTTTGTGGATAGCTAAGGGTGCACAAACGGCATGAGGGGTGACAATAAAACTGAAAACGAAATCTGGCCGCTCCTCACCCTTGGTTCGCTCCTGCCAGGGAAAAGTTTGTGAAACTTTTCACCTATGTACTGTCGAGATCTGTGTGCGAGTGTGCCTGCGCGCAAAACATTAATATATACAGATCCACAGACACAACTATGGATGGACCGAAACGCACCCTTTGATACATAGCAGGGGGATGCTTGGATGTGTATTCTAGCATCACGTCTCTCTCGCTCCAGCTGTGGGCTGTTGTGGTGGTTTGGGTAGGAGAAGCAGCCGGTTTTACTTTAACCCTGGATTTTTCGAAGGAATATAAGGGCTCTACCTATGCGAGCTGCAGCCCCATCTGCTGGCGTTTAATGGAACTTCTGCAGCACACAAAGAATCCACACACACAGGCACACACACAAGGGCTAGGTAAGTCAAAGCACATATCTCATCGCCATCATCATCATCGTCGAGTCGTTCCACCTCCCATCCTTCCTGCTACTGTGCCTCGCATGTGTTTAGTGTTTGCCCACCATCGACCCCTGCCGACTGTTTGCATCCCATTTAGCTCACACATACGGGAGTACAGTATAGTTGCAACAGCAGCCGCAGCTTCCCCGTGGGGTGGGTGTGCATGCCATGGGGTGAGGAATAATACAAGAAAAGACAAATAAAACGAAGCACGAGCAAATAAAAAGAAAAGGACCTCCAAAAGGGAAGAATAGTTGATTTCCAGAAAATCTCATTATTTAAGCTTTTGTTAGATGTGTGCTCGCGCTGTGTATGTGCATGACAGGCAAACCTGCTTGCCATTGCCACCATCCGTCTTCTGTTCTACTGTGCACTGTGCTACACCACTACACCTTATCACACTTTGCGCCCGACGTGTTCGTGGGTGGATGGGTTGGTTTGATGAGAAATGATGGTGGTACAGCGTACACGGCTACACACAGGACATCATCTACACGTATGAACTTTGTGTGGGCTTCTGCCGGGCCAGGGTACGATACGACTGCGATGTGAGGTGGCTGTAAAATAAACGCGCCGGGCGAGACAAGTGCTTGTGTGCGTTTTAAAGTGAGAGAGATACAAAGTGGAATGCAAACATTCATAGTAAATGTTTTGTTGAAAATCGAATTTAGAAAAGGATGGCTATTGAGATTGAGGATTTGCTGATGGCTGTGGGGTGGCTGTGAGCTGTGGTGCTGTACGTCGGTGTTGCATGGCTGAAGGGCTTCGGTATTTTTATTATACTCGTACATATAGCTGGCGAACAAAGGGAAACGAAAATCATTGCAATGATGGTGCTGTTCAGTGTTGGTAGTTCTTATGATAAGGTCCTTGAAATCTTTTCTTCGGAAATAACTTAGTTAATTATCGGACTTTAGATCGCCATTGGAGGCAAATTGTTTTGACTTCGAAGGGCGCAGAATTTTTGTAAAAAAAAGGGATTCGGTAGGAGTTAAATCTCAATTTTACAGCAAACAATTCAAGGGCTGTTTCAAACTCAATATGTCTATTTCGGTGAACTCTATATCGCCTGTGATCAAGGGCTTTTGTCGAAGCACGGGTGCCTGTTGTAAATGAACAATCAGGACAGGCTGTAGCTTTGTGCCCACTGGTTTATAAGTGAATGTGTGATCTTGAGTGTGGGTGTACGCCTTGTATCATCATCAGGAAAGATAGACATACTCTTGTCAATGATTGCCGATCATTCGGGACTATGCATAGGTACTAGCTCAATGTTGCTCTCAGCAAACCATAGTGCAGACATTTCAATGCGGAGACTCTTAGGGAAGTTTTGCGAAAATCCGCATGATTTGAAAAAAACGTTTTAAAGTTTGAGTCTTTTGCAAGTTCTTAAAAATGGGGGCACTTTTGGAACAACCTTTTGAAGCTTTGAGATATAAGTCAACAGGAACCTTAAGGCACAGAAAGAGCAATTGCGGCTCCATTTAAACACGAACCTAATTTCAAATTTACATTTCTTCCTGTTCTTTTGGACAAACCTAGTACCTAGTAAATAGGTAGATACAATAGGTACGGTGACCATCTGTTCATTATAAAGGGTATTTCATTTGCGACTTGACAACTTCAAACTTTCAGTGTGAACGCACCCTTAAACCGATCACCGAACTGTCAATGTCAAAATATTCCGTAAAATCAATATTTTTATCATAGTGAATTACACGAAGGAACAGGGAAATAGCGGCCGTATCGGTCGAAATGTGCCTTTGATTCATCGAAAATTATGTTCAACATCAACGTATCGACCGCTGCATACGTTCCCGTGGTGGACTTATAAACGAAATCTAATTCCATTCATAATTGTTTTGACAGTATTTCAAACCAATACATTTTTTTTAAACATCTCAAGTAGTTTGCATTTCGTTTCAAAAAGAATTTTTTAAGTCCTTAATGAAAGACCCTTAAATAATGAACAGTTCTGTATTTAAAAACAATGTTCATTATGAATTATTTTGTATAAAAAAAACATATAAATGTTCTGCATTTTAGAAGTTGTTCATTATTTGTTCTGTATTTAATTTAAATTTTTAAAAGCAATGAACAAAATGAATGATGCTAACGAGCCCTAACTTGTTGACCGAGCAAACTTGTAATCTGGTACTGAAAAATTCAAGTTTTATTTTTTATCAATTGAAATAAAGAATTGAATAGTTGGAAATTATTACTTTTTCTATTGTTCATTATCAGGAATTGCAAATTTTTTTTCACCATATGATAACTGGATCGATATTGGCCAACCTGTATGACTGTTGCGTCATTAAAATACGTAGACTCAGATTGAACAGACTTTAATAGACGAAAAGTGGCTTTTTATGTCAATACATGACTTCTTATTTGCAACCAAGTTGCAATTGTGAATATTTTAAAAGTTCCATCGTGACAACACTGTTCGAAAATTTAAAAACAAACGCCAGTGATCGAACTTTTTCCAACCGCGTTTACCTTAGCCTCTTAAAAAGCCCTTTATAGCTTTAGGGTCAAGTGCGAATGAGACGAGCTTAACAAAGGTTCGGAAATATTGTTTCAGTTTCTGATGATTGAAGATTGTTGCCGAACAATGCACATGTTCCTGTTTTGCATATCGTTTTCACTGTGTTTCCATAATCTTTTTTAACTCTTTGTAGGCGGAAATTGTGCCAAGTGCGTACCTGCATAAGTTAAGTGAATCATGGCGTTATTCAACATATACCTACACCATCTCTTCTGTTACTTTACTGTTTTATTGTGGTTGTAGTTGCTATATTCGCTGTCATTACTTGATGGGATTGCCCCCACTGTTTTATTAAGTTGTCTAGTGCGTACTGCTTTAAGAACAACCCATAGTATTGCGCAACCACACATCAAAGTCAGATTGGATCAATTCGAGAAACAGATTTGTTGGCCTCCTAAGCACGCAATTATCAAAGACGTGTACAAACATATTTAATGACAGAATGGGTGCTTTCAAGACTTTAGTCGTTTGAAGTGGACTAGATTAAAGCTGAATATAAAATCTGGATTTGTTCTGTAACGTAACCAAAATCTCAACTTCTTTTATCCAGTCAAGGCATTCTTGACTAGATTGTTGGCTTAGTGGTCATTACCCTCAATTGACATAGACATAGGCTGGCCATCTGTTGCTCAGTTAGAAAACTAGAGATACGAACCTCCCAGTGTCCCAGTGAGTTGGTAAACTAGTTCTAGATGTTGACATTTTGGTCAACGTAAATTTGTGCTAAGGAATTGGTTTTTGATTTTTCCCATCGTAAACAGTCGCTGGCACATAGAAAAATCAGCTTTTAAGTGTCGATGGTTACTTCTTACATTGAGCGTTGCGTTCTTCTTTTTGCGACTAAAAAATTGTGCGACTGTGATCCCACGAGTGTCAGTCAACCATACAGCCGATTATAACAAATTAAGACCCCGCCGTTGACAAAACATTTGCGGTAGGTACGGAAGATCTTGAAATGACCCAGGAACCTTACAACGACACCATATTCATCCAAATATAAAGTTGATATATAAAATGAAAACAAGCAAGAAAATCATATTAAAAACCACTTTAAGTAATTCCTACATTATGTCGATTATTGAATAAAATAATAATATTCAACAAAAGTTTCAAAAAGTAGTTAAAAATGAAAGAAAAAAATTAGAAAATTATAATTTTTTTATTTTTAAATCACCTTAAAAACCATTTTAAACTATTTTTTACAATAACATGATTATTAAATAAACTAATTTTAAATAATATTTACACTAAATCGATTATTGGTTATGCACATATAATTTCTATTAATTGAATTTTGCAGTAGTAAAAAAAGATATCCGACTGTAGACCTTTATATTACCGTCAGGACTATTGTTGTTCAACCGGGAGGCTAAGATTAGAAATACCATCTAAAATCTGCAAACGTCGAAGCAGAGTTCGGTATCTATTATGTTAACTTCTCTCGTCATGAGAACGAGCAGCTATACTTGGAGGGAAATAAATGGAGCAGGGAGTGGGACTTAAAAACGAGTAGTTGCACAAGTGACTAGGTTATAACAAGATTTTAAATAAACAGAGTTTGTCGGATTGTATTTGAAACCGGTTAACGTCTAACGAGTTGCTAAATAACGCAAAGTAAAATAGTTGTATTGCCAAAAACCTCTTAGGAACATTTTGCTAAATTTTATAAGAAACTTTGTTATAATCAGTGCTGCCATTCTGACCGGAAATCTTTTCACCATGACCGGAGAAAATTTTGAAATCCGGTCTAACCGATTTCTAACCGGAACGAAAAAATTCTTTAACCGGAAAAACCTTTTTTGACCTGAAAAATAATATTGTTCTATGACTAGAAATAAAGGATAGATTTCTATACTTTGAATAATACTTGGCCATACTTAATGAACACACTCACAATTTCATACAGAAACCAGTCTCATTTGAACACTCCCACCAACTGTGACTGGGTGTGTGAATTCAAACAAGACCGAAGTGAAGACGATTTAGCATATTTTGCAATTTCGGTGTTGGTTTTACGAGTTTCAAACGCCGAAGTGAAGTGGAAAGTTCCTTTTCCTGCAAAACATTGTGATGCGAAGCTTTTCAATGAATTGTTTGTTTTTTGTTTTTTTGTTAAAATATATTATTTTATACCATTTTTAACCCGAATTCTGGTCCAAAAATTTTATTTTATCTTTTGACCGGATTTTCTGACCAAATTTAAAAAAATAAAAATCGGTCATTCGGTCAGATTTGACCGGATTCATTTTATTTCAGTGGCAACACTGGTTATAATAAGCTTAATTA
The DNA here is from genome assembly GCA_948293265.1 of Cheilosia impressa. Taxonomy (NCBI): domain Eukaryota; kingdom Metazoa; phylum Arthropoda; class Insecta; order Diptera; family Syrphidae; genus Cheilosia; species Cheilosia impressa. Next base: position 28,781,708 of record OX411884.1, on the reverse strand, counting down.
GTTTCATTCAACAAAAGTTTAAAAAAAAATACAATTAAAAATTATGTTCAAATCGTTTTAGAAACTATTATAAATATTTTTTACATTAATCCGATTATTAAATAGTTTAAAAGAAAGTGTCAAAAAATGGTTCGCATTTTCAAACGAAGACTACTTATTGCTAAACTTTAAAGAGGCTTCACAAGCTATGCGCAGTTAAAACAAAATGTTGTCGTTTTAAATCCAAAAAGACTCCTAAGCCTTGCTGAAGGTCATAATTTTGAGACTACTGGAAAAGGACTACAATTTTATACTAAATCGGAGCTTCCGAATTGAGAAAAGAATTATATTCTCAGATGATTAACAGTTGTTCCCGACAAGTCCCGGAGTAATAAAAACATTGAAGTGCAACTTACTTCGAGGGTTGCACCTTGAGCCTGCGAGAACACTTGCTCGATTGTTGGCTACTTATCATTGAGCAACTATACGCCTGCGTTGAATAAGGTACGCGATTTTAAAGCGGCATCAATCTATTGCTGCAGCACTCAAACTCTAAAGATATGCGACTCGACCCGATTGAGCAAAGCATAAGGAACGGCCATAAGCAAAGTTGAGTTAAACCGGAATGTAGTCTTAAAGGAAAATTTAAAAAAGATACTTTTATTCGGTACCCGGCATGCAATGCGCCGCCCTCAAAAGTAGAGTCTTGAGCTAGTGCACCAAATGTAGTTTTTTGTTTCAGACTCTCATCTCTAAAATGCGAACGCACTAATTGAGAAAGTTCAGCGCTTCGCATCGAATGGTCGCCCAAGTCTGTTAGCTGGTAAAAATATCCACATCCAAATTCAATGCAAACTTCACCCCTTTTTAGAGTTGTAACTCCGACTCCATACCCAAACATTTAAGTCAATTGATCATAAAGACTTCATTAACTCGAATCCATAGAAGGAACAACAAAATTCCGTTCGAACCCTAATTTCAATCCCATACCACATGTAGTCAGTAGTCACCCCAATTGAGGCTGTGCTTCCAACCCGCTCTGACCAAAACAAAGACAAACAAGCACAAGAAAATCCAATAAAATGAGATTACAAAAAATCAAGAGCTCACAATTGAAGAGCATCAACCATGGCAAACATCTTAGCAACCGCCACCAGCACAAGCATCCTCCAGCGATATCCCATTTCGGAATACTTAACATCAAATCACATTAAACTGGGTGACATAGCGCCGCAACAGCCATCTCCCCGGCATCTCCATATTGCAACACTGCTACTACAGAATCCTTTGTCTCTCCGATGGGTGTGTGCACAACGACTTTTCGATATAATGCGTTTATATGCGACTCCCTTCCGTTGCTCACCCCAAAGTCGCCCCATACCCCGCCACTGAAAATGCTAAATAAGAAATGCAAAGTACTAAAAGTTTCACAACTATATACACTATATGGATGTAGATACAGGCAACGATCGGGAATGGTGGCAGCGAGTTGAACTTTTAAAAGGAAACAACAACGACTCGCTCCTATCCCGTACCGCAAGCATTCAAAAACAGCCGGATGTTTGCCAAATACTTTCAGGATATTAAAATGCCACTGAATTTTCAACATAGAGGATGTATCTCGGATGAAGACTCATCAGTGTGTGTGTGTGCGCAAATGGAATTCAAAACGAAAATGCACTGCCGGAAAATCTCCGGAGCTGCTATGCCTGCCTTTGCCACCTTAAGCATTTCGGTTGCGAAAATACATCGCCTGGGAAACGACAGCAACAACAAAACTCTCCCAAAGCACTCAAGGGATGGCTCTCAAGAGGTGAGGTGGTGATGCGGCCCCATCTCCCCGATTTCAAAGGATTAAGTGGAAACCATCGAACGAAATGAAAGCAAATATTTTCATATATCAAACATACGGCTTGTGTAGGGTGGCTCTGAGCCCAACACGCTACTCATCGATATACGAGTAGAAGGCGGATGTCAAAACTTAGCCAGAAATTCTTCATATTTGTCTTCTGCCCAGCTGAACTTAGTCGACCGCTTTTCGGTACACCCTGTAGTCTCAGTGCGGGGATGTGCATCAGTCATTTTTGTATTGGATAGCTCAACTTAACCCTCCTATGTGCGACGTTAAATGGAATCCTTGTTGCCGGAGTGAAGGAATCTTGGCCTATGCGAGACCAAAGTTAAAGTGATGGCCAAGAGAGAATTCACTACGAAAACTGAACATGCAGCGAAGAAGAAAAAGCCACACAAAGCACACCGACAGGGATAACAAACAAACAGCCGACAACGACAATATATGGACCGTCAGGAACAGTAACACTAATGAGCGCACATATACTATATACTGTGCAGTCGTATAGTTTAAAAGAACAAAGACTTAAGGCAGCCACAGCTACTACCGCCACCGCAGCAATTCCAGCAGCAGGATAACAGTACGACTGTCGGAACGAGTGTTAACAGAAGGTACATTCATTTGCTGCCGTTTGTATATTTGTGGAACATAAGCCTGATGGAACACTGTTCCTGGGGGAGGGAAAATCGATCAGCATCTGTGATACCAGGAGGATTGGTGAAAAAATATATAAGGAAATCAAAGCCCTCTGGGATTTGCGAACGTGCTCTTGGAATGAAGATTAATGGTGATTCAAAGTTAGTATACACTATGTTTGGCAGGCAGGGAAGCTACGACAGAAGTGGCATTAAAAATTCGTGTGTTTGTTGGTGTCGCAACCTCAAGGGAATTTTCATTTTTGTCTTATGATCTGACGGTCGATCTTTGGCGGCAAATTACTGAGCGTATACGTAACGTACCACCCTCTTTGGATAGTGGGAGTAAAATGCAATTACAGGGTGTTCTCCTAATAGGAAGCCATCAGCGGACCAATTTTTGACTGTGGTCGTACTATCCGTCAATTTAGTACTTGCCTGTTGCCTTGTACGGCTGATATTAATATTGTACGTATTTTGTTCCACGTTACGTCTTTCATTAAGGTTGGTTGGTTGGTTGGTTTAAGTGACTGTATTCCTGTCCTCTGACGCGGAAAAAACACAAATATCGCATAGAGCGCCGTTTTGAGACCACAACTAACGGAACCTGAAAATAGAAGGGGGATAAAGGAAGTTGAAGGAGCTCAAAACCAGCCTGTGGAGTTGAGAAATTTGATGATTTTGTTGAAATGGATATATTGTATCGCGGAAAGGTCATCATAGAAGGGATGACCTAGCACACTGAGTCTGGTTTTAGCTAGTGCCGGACATTCACAGAGAAGATGAAATACTGTTTCGCTCTTGTTTGTATCAGCGCGGCTACGGCAGTGGGAATTATGGGGAATACCAAGCTTGGCCGCGTGGGTTTTTTTGAAGTGATAACTTCTTTAGGCGCATTGGGGCACTTTTGATATGGGATAAAACCATTGAACTCGCGACACCAATGTTGTGTAACCAATGTTGCTGACACCAGTGTTCGTGAAGACTCTTGAGGCGCGTTGGGCCATTGTATATAAACATTTTGTGACGTTAAAGCAAAACACCAAACGAAAAAAAATCAACCAAAGGAAAAAAACCAGAGAAAACAACACAGCTTTTCTAGTGTTAATTCTTTATTTTTTCCACAAATATAGTTTGTTGGTTTTCCGCTCGTTGATAGTTGACTGACCCCCGTTCTTCCGTCAGACTCTCTTATATATCGCTTCTTATGTGGTCAGCTTCCGATATCGCGCGGCAGTCAAGTCGTGTTCTGCTTGTCCGTTAATACGGTCGCCAACCATGTACTACTGCTTAGGCAAATTCAAGGGCATCGACAGTCGACATGGGCGGACGCAAAATGAAATAAAGGGCGCCGACTGAGATGTTGTGAAATTGTGGGTGGGGGGGAAAAGTTGTTTTGAATAAGGTGTTACAATTTGTTGGGAAAAACAATTCTCTTAAGTTGTCAGATCAGCGGCATCGTTGCCAGCCTTTTTTAACGAAAAACTGCTAAACTTGAAAAGATGCCTTTTTCAATAAAAGAATGCCTAAAATATCTTTTTTTCTGTAAAGTGAAATAGAACCTAAATCAAAAATTTAAACACACTCATAGAAAAAATAAACAAAAACTAATTTTATTTAAACAACAAACAGTTTTAAAATTTGTTTCCAATTTCATTCATCAATCCAGCTTCCACTTCAAGTAAGTTGAATGAAATTGGAAACAAATTTGAAAGCTGTTTGTTGCATAAAAAAAAATTGTTTTTGTCTATTTTTTCTATATTTTTGTTTAATTTTTGATTTACTGTTTCACTTTACCCAAAAAAAAGAATTTTAGGAATTCTTTTTGAAAAAGGCATCTTTTTTTTCAAGTTGGCAACGATGACGCCATCTCCGACAACTTAAGAGATTTGTTTTGCCCAACTGCTAACTAATGTTTATATAAATACAATGGCAAAACGCGCCTTAAGAGAATTTACCTACAAGGGTGTGTGTGATACCAGTGTTCGCGTTGCCATTTGCCAACCACTTTTGACGACTCAGGCAACTTATGAGAATTTGCCTACAAGATGTTTTTGATGTTAATGTGGGGAAGTGTGTTTGCCTTTGCCATGCTGAAGTAATTTCAGACAGAATTTTATTTCTAAAATTTGCGGGGCAATCGGGTGTGCGTTTCATAAGTTTCACTGGTATTCATTTTAAAGAATACCAATTAATTGCATGCTTTGTAAATTTACGTTTTAAGCAATAGATTGCAATTTTTGTGTTTAAAATAGTCCATCCATCCATCCATCCCCTCTATTATTATTTCTGTTTCTGTAGTAGTATATTTACCTCTTGCTGTTCACACACTCAACCAATCTTACTACATGCAATTTTAACTACGCAGTTGTGTACAAACTATTATTCAGGGAAAAATAATCTCTCATTCATAATGCCCGTAAGCATAAACTAACTATTAAATAGACTGACAGCTTCAGCCAAAAAAGAGAAATTGCCTACAAGCTGAATTTGACCTTGATGTAGCCCAGTTTGAATTCATGTATTAGTGCCAATGTTAATCAAAGGGACTCACTCATACTTGACAAAAAACCAGCCTACACTCTTCCGGTTTAGACCGGATGTCGATAACCTGAGGTGGGGGGTCATTTCATTATCGTGTGTTGCGGCTGTGTTGGGCAAATTAAAGTTGTTCTTAGTTCCTGTTCGAATTCGTTAGTAATATTTTGAACGTCATTAAAGCATAATTATATAAAAATATTCGACTTGCTTATTTGTTCGTTGGTATCAAGTTATTATATTATTTTAGAACACCATGATATAAACAATTGTTGTAAACAACGAAACTAAATATATTAGTCAAAAGATAAAATTTCAATTCAATGCCAATTTTTGTTTGTTCTTGAGACCTTTTCCGGCGTATGTAATAACAAAATACTTATTGCAATTAATTTATCACCGACCGATTTCTTTTTAATGCTATCATTATTGATATTTGAATTTCGCCATCACTTTTTCTGTTAATTTTTCCCTCACATTTTTTCTTGAATATTCGCTAGTGATTCCTCTGCCTATTTAAATGTTTTGAAAAGTCAGCGCTGTGTAAAAGAGACTAAAGGTGTATTAAGAAAGCCGCAAATTTTCAAACCTTTATTTTTATATAATCTTGAAATGTCAAAAATAAGCTGCCAGCAGCTGGAAAATATAATTTGAATGCATTTTTTGATGTGTCTACATTAATAAAATTGGTGTGTACGCACTCACTCCCATTGGGAATTTTAGTTTTAATTTTTCGTACTGCTCTAGTTTCATTTTAAAAGCAGAAAAAAAAGAAAGAAAAATGAGTGTCATACGGGCTTTATTAATAATGAAACATCTAGTAATCAGACATTTTGAATGTGATGTAGGTAATTCGTATGATTTTTTTTTGTTTTCCGCAATTAAACGGAATTTTTACGAAAAGATCATTACTAAAAAATATTTCAAATCTTAATATTCGTAATCAATTCTTCTTTTTAAATTCTTCGGACATTACTGCGGAGTAATTTTTCGCCAAAAACAACAAACGAAAACAGACTCAATTATAATTATAGGAACAATAATATTTTATTTGAGCGAATGAATTTTTTCCTTTATTATTTATATTGATTACATTCGTTATTATACAATTTGTAGAATATGAGCATTTATTCGTTGTAAAATAAAACAACGAATTTGAACTCTCAGAACGCATCCATCAGCAGACAGAAATTACCAAACACACAAACCATAGACAAACCATACTGAGACCCCCAACTCACAATCCTCTTGCCGCTGGCCCCCTCAGTTTTTTTTTCAAATTCGCCATTTTGTATTCCTATCGGTGTTATGTCAAATATGAATCCGTGTGACATGCAAAAACATACAAAAACTACAAAAATAAATGCTGCCAACCTCGGCAACCGTGGGGAAATGTGAAAGAGTTCGGGAATACCACATTTTAGCATAACTGAATGCCATTGATTAGTAATTATAAATTTTTTGAAGGTGAATAATTTGATTTGTGTGGTTAATAAAACTATCTAAAGGAGATGTTTTATATACTAGAAATATATTAGGACAAAAATGGTTGTGTATTTTCCGCTTTTGGATATAATTAACTTCGATTTCGTGTGTAAATTTTTCTTAAATAATAAAGAAAATTTGCTCAAAATGTTTTTATTTTCCCTCAACCAACCTACATTCTTAATTTTTCGTAGATATTTTAAGTAAATGTACACTTATTCCTAAAACAAATTATTATTCACACGTAACGAACAATTTCAAATTCAACGGATAAAATTCTATGAACGCTGCAAGGCATTTTGCCCAAAGCGGAAGTGGCATATGCAAGGTGCGAATGTATTTGGTTCTGAAGTTTCGTGACATTTGTCAATACGAATTTCTATGTATCAATACAAGCGCACTTAGCATGTGCCACCCCATAGAAATATAGCTTGTAGGCTAAGTAACGGGAAATCGGCCGAAGTTGGTGGTCTCAGTATTGTCTCTGACACAAACTATCAGTCAGTGTTCTTAGACGTCTCTCTTTATTTTTCCCACGAAGTGTGTTCATTTTCGTTTTTCACTAAATTTAAATTAAATAAAAGTAAAATTTGTATTGTTCGGACAAAAATCACACTTAATTAATCTTCAGTATAAAAATCGGAATTTGCTAACACTTTAATGATTATTTTTTGGTACTAGAAATCATAGACAAACCATACTGAGACCCCCAACTCACAATCCTCTTGCCGCTGGCCTCCTCAGTTTTTTTTCAAATTCGCCATTTTGTATTCCTATCGGTGTTATATCAATTCGGAATCCGAATGAATCCGAATGACATGCAAAAACATACAAAAAATACAAAAATAAATGCTGCCAACCTCGGCAGCCGTGGGGAAATGTGAAAGAGTTCGGGAATACCACATTTTACCATAACTGAATGCCATTGGGTAGTAATTATAAATTTTTTGAAGGTAAATAATTTCATTTGTGTGGTTAATAAAACTATCTAAAGGAGATGTTTTATATACTAGAAATATATTGGGACAAATATGGTTGTGTATTTCCCGCTTTTGGATAAAATTAACTTCGGTTTCGTGTGTAATTTTTTCTTAAATAATAAAGAAAATTTGCTCAAAATGTTTTAATTTTCCCTCAACCAACATACATTCTTAATTTTTTGTAAATATTTTAAGCAAATGTACACTTTTTCCCAAAAATAATTATTATTCACACGTAACGAACAATTTCAAATTTAACTGATAAAATTCTATGAACGCTGCAAGCCACTTTGCCCAAAGCGGAAGTGGCTCATATTTTTTGGGAGTGTATTGGTGACTCAGAACTTTTGAAGTTACGTGACATTTGTCAATACGAATTTCTATGTATCAATACTAGCGCAGTAAATCGTGACCACTCCGAAAAATATAGCTTGTAGGCTAAGTAACGGGAAATCGGCCGAAGTTGGTGGTCTCAGTATTGTCTCTGCTAGAAATTGTTGCTATAGGCAAATCTTCTTTTTAGGTGCATTTACTGCGTTTATATTCATGGACAAATGTGGCCCACAATTTTGAGGTTTTTTTCCTTTTACGCACAAAAAGTTTTTTGAAAATATTAAATTCCCTCAAAAAGGTTGAGATACAACGATGTAGGAACACTGCTGAATTCACACGTATTCACAGACAGTATAATTGCGAGCGGGAGGGAGGAGCTTAAATTAAAAAAAATTTGCGGGGGGAATCGGTGAGACGTAGTAAAGCTGTCAGTCTATTTCATACTTAGTTTATGCCGTAAGTAACGCCGTAGCCGTAGCCCCGTAGCCAGTACTGCCACAAGGGAAAAAATTTGCGTAGCAAATTTGCGTAGCAAAACTTAATTTGTGTAGCAAAACTCAAAAGTCCAAAATATAAATTTTTTTTCGAAAATAAACAAAAAATACTTAATTCTTTATTCAAAGTAAATATTTTTTTAAGGACTAGTACAAGTATAGTTGGTAAACTATATATTTTACAAAACTATAATCAAACAAAAAAAAAAAAAAAAAACATTAAAAACTTCACTTAAAAGGCGCTTTGCATGTAAGCATTGCCTTAATTACAAGATTTTTGTTCTCATTTCGTGCTTAAAAAAAAAGTAGCAAAATAGGCGTTTTTAGGGAGAGTGCGTAGCAGCGTAGCAAACGGGCAATTGCGTAGCAGTTTTGCTACGATCGTAGCAAAGTGGCAGCGCTGCCCGTAGCACAAAAGCCGCCACGAAAGAGAGTCAACGGCCGAAGAGAGCATAAACTAAGTATGAAATAGCCTGACAGCTTTACTACGTCTCACCGATTCCCACCGCAATTTTTTTGCAATATAAGCCCCTCCCTCCCGCTCGCAATTTTACTGTCTGTGAATACGTGTGAATTCAGCGTGTTCCTACATCGTTGTATCTCTACCTTTTTGAGGGAATTTAATAATTTCGAAAAACTTTTTGTTGACCATGAATATAAACGCACTAAATGCACATAAAAAGAAGATTTGCCTATAGCAACAATTTCTAGTACCAAAAAATAATCATTAAAGTGTTAGCAAACTGCGATTTTTATACTGAAGATTAATTAAGTGTGATTTTTATCCGAACAATACAAATTTTACTTTTATTTAATTTAAATTTAGTGAAAAAGGAAAATGAACACACTTCGTGGGAAAAATAAAGAGAGACGTCTAAGAACACTGACTGATAGTTTGTGTGTTTGGTGATTTCTGTCTGCTGATGAATGCGTTCTGAGAGTTTAAATTCGTTGTTTTATTTCACAACGAATACCTACATGTTCATATTCTACAAATTGCATAATAACGAATGTAATCAATATAAATAATAATAAAGGAACAAATTCATTCGCTCAGATAAAATATTTTTGTTCCTATAATTATTATTGAGTTTGTTTTCGTTTGTTGTTTTTGGCGAAAAATTACTTTTAAATTTAATACTTAGTTTATGGAAGAGAGTTACAGTCATAGGAATCTAAGAAGGAATTTTCAAAATTTTGTGGGAAAATCGGATAGTAAGAAGCGCTGTTATGTTATTTCAAAACAGTTTTGTTGACAGTTGTCCTAATATTTAAAATTTTAGACCCGATTGATATAAATATTTTTATGAGTTACTCGAAATACTAATTCTACGCAGATGAAGTCGCGGGTTATAGCTAGTATGCTTTATTTTTCATGTAGGTACCTTCTACAATAGCGCATTAAACGTTTGGACGATGACTTATAGTTAAGCCGACAGCCTTAATCGCGGCCTGACTGTCGATGAAGATGCCTATTTTTTTCTTTTGAGTTGTTATAAATATAAGAGAGCAGTCTGCACGCCTCCCTGATTGCAAGTACTTCCGCTTGAAAGACGCTGGTTGCGTTGGGGAGGCGGAAAGATTTGGAGATGTCTAATTCTGTTGAGAAAATGCCCGCTCCCACTCCACAGTTCATCTTGGAACCATCTGTGAAGATAGGTATGTCGAATTCGCTTACGACTGCATTGTCCTCCCATTCTGACCTAAAGGGACTTGACAACTTCTTTGTGAAGTAAAATGCAAACTGCATGAGATATTTAAAAAAAAAAATGTAATATCTCTACCACGGGAATATATGCAGCGGTCGATACCTTGAACCCAATTTTCGATGACTCGGCCGCCGGTTTGTTGCCATTGCGTTGTTGCGATGAAAATTGGCGTTAAAGCTCTTAAAGTTGCGACCACCGACGCGGAATTTCGGTAGTAAATTTTAATTATTTGTAAACGCTGTTCCTTCTTGTACTTCACCATGATAAAAATGTTGATTTTACTGAATATTTTGACATTGCCAGTTCGGTAATCGATTAAGGGTGCGTGCACACTTAATGTTTGAAGTTGTGAAGTCGCTAATGAAAGACACTTTGCATGTCTTTAAAACTGACCCAGTTCTTTACTCGCATATAGTTACCAAAATAAGGGATACAACTATCCCCTGTTCCCTATCTGTTCCGGACGTTTAAAAGTTCCAACATCAGCACATTCTCAAGTGAGCATTTTTGAACATTTTGGTATAGGGAATAGACGTCTCCTAGATGGCTTTCTGCAATAAACGTTTCAATAGTCTTTTTTCTTGATATTTCGCTTACCGATCACTTACCTAAACATAATTAATTCATAGGCCGCCGGCCAGTGATGAAGGCCGGCAACCATGATAAAGTGGTAGGTGTGTTAGCTTCTGAGCCGATCCGCATTCATTCAGCACTTCCCTGACAGTAAGTGCGTATATTTTCTCGGCTAGCATAAAGCGTAGCGCTACGTGGACATCGTAGCCTAGTCCAGAACTATTGCCAAAAGTGATTCTACATTCCTTTTTACGTTTGAAGGATTTACCGGAGAGCACGCTGTAAGACCATGACAATTGGTACACTCACGCATCAAAGTCTTATCTCACTCGCTCTTATTAGATATGTCCGATTCATATTCATTTACATAGTTAAAAAGTATTTGTTATTGAGGTCCCTTCCCTATCTTTATCGTTACTTGTGTTTACTGACAAACGCATTTTACTACAGCTTTACATTTTATTTGAAAATAGTTCAAGTTTATTCATGCTTATTTTGAGATTCGAACGAATAGTCAATTCTAACGAATGTCTCTATTCGTTCGAATGAACTTTGTGTATTTTGAGATTCGAACGAATAATATTCATTATCGAGAATGTCATAAAATGAATTCAAATGAATTCAACTTTCGAAATCAGCTGTTTCACATTTTTATTTTATATAAGGTGACCATGCTTTTGTTTTTTATGGAAGCTCTTTTTTCATTGTTTTATTAAAACTATAAAAATATTTAAAATATTAACAAGTTATTGAGAAATATTATGCTAAGATCTACAAAATTGTTAAGTAGCAGTCTAATCTCAAATATGACCATGTTTAAGAATACTTAAATGTGTTATTAGTAAAATTTTGACTCGCTAAATTCTGAAATTTAATTATGAGGTTATCCAAAAGAGGTTTTCAAATTTCGTTATTTCATAGGAAACCCTTATTATTCAAGTAAAAGATGCAAACAAGTCGGTATATGTTATATATTAAACTACAAGTTTTCGCTTTTATTTTTTCAATTCAAATCTGTTCACACTACATTTAAAATATGGTTGCTGTATAAACAAAACAAAATTTTTCTTGCTACAGTTTTTTTGTATACAATCGGTGGCAAATAACAACAGACAACATGGCGGTTGTATTGTTTATGGATGAGAGAAGAGAAAATTCCATACGGGAGGATAATAATGGATGCCTCAAATCCATTTACGAAAAAAAAAATCCTAGGAAAATGTGGAAAAACAACAATTATCAGTGCTTAGCGTTAGGAAAATACAGACGAATAAAAAATGACATTTGTTGCGAACGATTAGAAAGTCAAAATACACGCAACATTCCAATGAAAAATGAACTTTCGATTGATAGAATGATCTTCCTATCTGTTCGAATGTCAAAATACAGATTCTTCAAATTCGACACACTTTCGAAAGAATTCGAATCTCAAAATAAGCATGATTTTTTTTCAACTTGCCATCTCACTCTTTACATTTTCGAAATGATTGCCACACAAAAAAAAATTCCACGATTGCTGATGCAAAAACAAGTTGTGATTTTTAAGAGGCGAAAAAACTCTGCCTACAACAGCAGCGCAGAGAGCCGTGAAAAAATCGCTGATGGATTCCATTGGCAAACATTCATCATAAAACTAAGCCTCGAAAAAGATATTTCCCTTTTACTAAAAATTTACTTTTTTTAAATTAGAGGTTCAAGTTAGAATTAATAGCATTATAAAAAATGCCTCCAAAAACTACATTAGTTGGCACCCCTGTGCAGTACAGTAGTTGGCACTCTACGGAATTAATTAAATTAAAATGCATGTCTTATTAAACAATAATGCAACAGTTTGACAAGTCAATATTTAAATAAAACAAAAAAATGTATATAAACCCATTAATTTTAAAGAAAAGTATTTTAGTAAAATGTAATCCTTACAATTTAGTTTTTGTATTCAACAATTAAATTAAGAAACTTTTCAGGTAACATAGCTTAAACGAATATACCTATTTCAATTTTAGTTTAAGTTAAAAATAAAAATGTTTTTGATAGTTAAAGCCGATCCTCATCGTAAATTTTGTTCTATAGGTATAGGAATTTTAAACATCTGAAAGAAATAACCGTCTTATACTATAGTTGTTGGCACCGTGGAAAGAACAGTTTATGGGTCCCACATAAACAAGTCATTGGCACCGCCTGTCAGTAATTGAATCTACTGCTATTCTTTAATACAGTTATTGGCACCCCTCTTATTTAATATACCAGTGGATAATTTTAGCTTTTAAACTTAAATAAATAAAAATATTTTATACATTGTCATTTGAAATAGCTAAAGTTTTATACATATTTTGAGAATTTCAGAAAAAAATCGGTACTTACAAAGTTGGGAGTCCTTATTTTTTATTTTAATACAAAATTCTGCACTAAAAAATATCACTGGTAGGTGTTTACACTTTTTTACAAGTATCGCCTGAAGAGAGCCTTTAATATAAGACAAGCTAGAAAATATTACAAATTTATTATACATGTATGCTTGGAGAAAAAATAACTTTCAAGAAAAAAGTAACTGGAAGGGAGAAAATCGCTACTGAACAGAACAGAACTACTATACTGTGCCCAAAAAAAGGGCTTCAAACTGTATCCAATACACCTTCCTCTGGGGGTTCGAAATTTGATCTTCCGCGTGGGTTTTTAGTATTGTTTCGAGTATTCAGCGCGACGACGTCAACCGACATTTTTTTTTCAAAACATACACTGCTTCGCTTTGATTCGCAAGAGAACTCGATTGCAAAGCGAATTTTTTTCTGGGGAAAACTTGGATGCCATTATTTGATGGGGTATTGTTATTTAGTTATAATCACTCGTCCTGATCGCGAAAGCGCAGAAAGAACATCGCCGATTTAAAATAAGTGTGTCCTGGATTTTCTTTGTTGTATGGCAATGGAGGATGTAGCCCCCAGTGAAACCAAGTGTGACTTCAGAAAGGAGATGTGCAAAAATTCGTTTAGCCGAAACGGCGGCCATTTTGAAAATACAAGAACGTAGGACTTCTCCTGAAGGTTTTTGAGTGTGATTTTTCAGTCTTGCGCAGCGTTTGCGAACTTGGTACATTTTTATTGCCGGTGAAGCTTTCTTTTGCACAGTTTGATTTTGTTTTTAAAGTACAAAACCTCAATTTCATTGCGCTTCACCAACAACACTTACATCCTAGCCGGCCTAAAAATCTATGCGAAATAATTTTCTGGAAAAATTCTCCTCTACCACTCCCACCGTTATGCAAAGTAATCCATTTACGTCTTGAATAAATTGCCGCGGTCAACTTTAATGCTTCACAGCACCCTCGACGACCATCTTCATCCATTTATTATTCACAGCCGTACTCTCGTCTTGTCAAGGACCGGCGGAAATCATTCCCCGAAGCCTCTTTTCACCATCTATATACTCGTACAATGCAAATTGAATACCAAAACAAAATTAAGTCCTTCTCTCACCTCTGTTCCAATAAAAAAAACACACCAACGATGTATTAAAAATCTAATAAACCATCCCTTTATTGCCTCCACATAATAAAAGCAACGTAAATATTTACGTAGCTATACACAAAGTAGCTTCGACCCTCTAAAAGCTGAGTTGGCACAGGAGAGCCGTTCCCCGAATTATCCAATGCGATGCGGGCGTCTTCGGATTACACTCCAGCAGCATGGCCACCACAAAGTTCGTACTATGGCCGGTAGTGGAGAGAATACCTCTACGCTCGGCGGTCTTGTACAGCGGACACAGGTAGGTATGGCTTTCTTGCAGGTCATCCCGTTTACAGGGCCGCATCCAAATCAGTGGTACACAATCGAAGAGTTCTCTGGGGTGGGATTCGGCTAAAAAGCCATTGTCCCGGTCCCAACGGGCACCTTCCAAAAATATTCCATGAACATAGACCCCATCCTCTGGTGGCTCCACATTGGGGCCGCCATCGCCTTCGATTCGTAACACTTTATAGTCAAAGACCAGCAAGTCAATAGGGATGACATACTTTCGGGCAAAGTTCTGCTGAGCACCCGTGAGGAAGGCTTGCGTGAAGTAGAATCCCGATAACCAGAATGTCGGTGGCGGTCCCTTATCGAACCACGTCTACAATCGGGAGGGATGGTAACTCGCAATTATTGTTAAATCGATACCGAGGCATGCAAACAAATTCCTTTACCTGAAGGAACTCCAATCGTTGGAGGAAATCCTGCACATAACTTCCAAGCGACTTCAGACTGGGGTACGACTTGCCAGCCCACATTTTGGGTATTTTCCCAATCAGTACCGACTTGTAAACCTCTTCAATCTGTGCTGACATTACAACAAGTCCTGCAAATAAAAAAATAAAAAATAACCAAAGTAAGCACTCTAACTGTGTACAAAAGGATAAAACGTCAAACTTTCGCATTCAAAGTTTGTTGCCACAAAGCAGCAAAAAAAAGGGAAAAGAGGGACAAAATTAAAGTTTTTCCTTCGGCTTTATCTTTTATTTTGCTATCTTTGTTGCATTTCACCCTAAAACCTCATTAAACTAGGATTTGTATCCTGTATATCCCTAAAGTTGTTGCAAGAACAACAATACCAGCACGCACGCACGGGACGAGCAACAAAAAAAAAAACTAAGAAAAATCCTCTCACACCAGCAACTGTTACACAATGGCTCTCACTTTAGATAGCCTTAAGCCCATCTTCCCGAAGTATGATTACAGGCACACAGATAGAGCGAAAGAAGCCTGCTCCACATATCTTAGCGAGAAGAATCCATTTAACCTGCCCCCGGCGAGTAAGTACATACATAGTTACATCCAAAAGGAGAAGATGAAAAAGAAAGACGAACGTTTTGTTTTATTTCCTTTTCTAGGTGAAATGGAGGGCGAGCAGGTTTCCCTATACGGTGGTGCTGGTGTTGGGCGGGAGACCAACACCAAGGCTATCGACTGCAAGGGCAAGTCCCGTGGGTTATTTTTCCATCATCCCCAGGGTAATGTAAATGTCATCTGTGTTAAATTAAGTGAAGAATGTAAGAGTCCTGTTCCGGTGATTTGCAGGGAACGAACCAAGACGAGATGTACTCAAACACGTTACAGGTAAATTAAAAAAATATATATACCTACATATAATAATAAGCAAACGTATATGAGAAGCGAGGCGGGCATGTGCTGCTCCTTTCAAGGATGTGCATATCACCGTTGTGTCAGAAGAGAGTGTTCGTACTTATTACATTACATCGTGTGGGTTGAATGTTAATTTAAGCTAAAAAAAAAAATAAGGTCACAGTAAGGACACGGCTATCTTCGACAGGATATTAACCAATATTTTGCTGTGTGAGAACATCTGACAGCCATGATGGGGCGAAATTCTTAATAGAAGACCGTACTCCTTCGAAATTGGTTGCTTTTTTGCATATTGAGAGGAATAGCGTGCGTCCTACTTCATGAAATGGAGTTTTTTTGAAAGTACGTTAAAAATAAAATATCCCATTTCTCTTATTTCTTTTGGGAATGACGGAGCAGTTACTGTAAAAAAAAAACAATTTGTTTTGCCAATTAAATTTATTACTGAAGGGATAGCGCTGGCGCATATTTTGCACGCATATTCTTCGTATAAATCACCCCCGCAAAATCGCACGCAATTCTCCAGAAAGTTCGCATAGTCTTCTTGTATGCATTCGCATTTTGTATGCTTGTATGTCTTTCTATTTTTCTATTTCTATTTTTCAATTACTGGTCACAAAAATGCGAAAATATAAATGTTCTATATGATCAACTTGTTTTTAGGGAATCATCGGCTCAGACGCGACCCTATCTGCCAGATGTAGCTGGCGACAAGGAGAACTACCAGCATTTCGAGGTCTATCAAATATCCAAGCTTCTCGACGGTCATCAACCACCTGGAGATTACGAGGTTAAGGTAGTCGAACGTGCTCGCCGACGTCGCCGATATGAAAATGCTCTACAGACTGTCAACAATGACAGAGCGAAGCAAAGGACCATCCTCGAAGCCATGGAATGGGAGGATTGGGTCGCCCGAGAGGAGGATATTCAAGGATGCCAAATGCTTCGCATGGAAATAGTTGAACGAATTTTCGAAGAACGCCAAAAAACGCTTCAGCAATTGTCCGAAAAGCGAATCGCATGCAGCACTGAGAGAATTCAATCAAAGCGAGCATCTCGGATGAAGAAGATCAATGTGGAGTTTGCACGCGGTATGCGCAGGCTAGAAGCAGAGAAACGAAAAATCACAAGATGCTACCGCAAAGGGGACATAATCCAGGAGCACATTGATCCGGCTTCCGATTTGAATGCACCCCAAATGAGATTCGGCGTGAATCCGAATCGCAGGCACTTTGTGGGCTTCCGTAAGACGTTCGATGATCGGATTGATGACTTGGACAAACAGAGAGACGAAAGGGGACTGGCTGCGTTGATATGTCCGTTTAGTAAGTTGAAATGTTGGGCCAAGCCAAAGCAGCGAATGAGGGAGGTCAGTCAGAGGTTCTGCAGCGATGAGAACTTGAAGAATCTCTACGAGAGTTTGAAGGTAACCTGGAGTTAATTGCAAGATTGGAAGCTTATAAATTTTGTTTTTAATTCAAGGGCCTTCGGACGGTTTCTGAGGCTCCCAAGGCAAGCCCCAAGTGTCTAAAGAGGAAGTCAAATGCCGCCGAACCGCGTGAGATTCGTGTGCCTGAAAAGGTCGCCGAAAAACCGCAGCAAGAGGTCCCAGGGGTGGATTTAAAAGAAAAACCGGTGAGTAGATTTCGAATAGAAACCTTTTGGAAGGTCAATCGAATTCAAAAACTCTTTACAGGATCAACCTGACGAGCCCCAAGATTTGCCAACACCCCACGACGAGCTCACTGAAAACCTTCGACAGAGGAGAGCCAGCGAGCTGTCGGCAAAGACGGAAGAGGAAATGTCAAGTATTTTAGGTGAATTCGAAGGCACAACCCTCGGTAGGCTACTGACCTTTCTCAACGACGAGCTGGAACGTTTGAAGCAACAAAAGAAGTTTCAGGCCATTCAGATGCTGGCTGAAAGGGAGCGTTGGAAGCGGGAGGCCACCGAAGCCGGTTTGAGACAGAAAGAGAACAAACTCCGCGACGACCAAGAAAAGCTATATCAAACAGCTTGTGATGTCCATAGGGACACGTCCTCATTGTTCTTGCAATCTGTGCTCGAGGAGGAGTTCAACTTTACTTCCGCGTCCATGGCCAGAGAAAAGATCACCGAGTTGGCTAGAGAGATCGACACCCGTGATCTAGACAGCATACGGCTGCACGGGGCAGAGGGACGAACTCATGATCGGATGGCCATCAGAGACTACGTGAAGAATCAAGTGTTCGCGGTGGCAGAGAAGCACTTTGCCCAAATGAAGGCGGACAAGCTGCATGAAGCGCAACTGAGGGCAATTGAAGAGGAGCTCTATGCGGGCGTAGAGAAAGCACTCGCCGCCGAATATACTACCCCTGACAGCGTGTCAATAGTTGCGCAACTTTTAGACGAACTAATTGCCGACGCTGTGACTTATGATTTTGATATTTTGACTCCCAGCTCGTCGGGGGATGAATTCGACACTGAGCGGGAGGTCAACGAGATAATAAACAAGCTACTGACCCTAGCAACTCAAAAGCCTGAAGTTTTGACCGATTCAGCATTTTTTACCGATTCAACTCAGTTCGAATCCCGCTTGGCTGCTGAAAAAGAGGCCAGGGCTGTGATCAGGAAAATGATTAGACGCGCGGTTCCGCAGCAGCGCTGGAAAGAAGACAGCGAACGAGTTGTAGAACAAACCTTAAGCGAGACATTCAACGAGGCGATCTATGAAGTCGAGTGCCTTAAGGCATCACGCTACGTGCGCAACAACGAAAAACTCAACAGCATCATCTCCGACATATACAGTCGCATGGAAGGCTACAAGAAGCAGGATGACCATATGCAAAATGAAAGCTCCGACTCGACATTGTCTGCATGCCTCAGAAGCATTCGCAGCACCATTGACATTTTTGAAAAGTTTCCCGATTCGGACTCCGGCGACGATAGTCACGGCAACATCACTCTCATCGAGGAAGTACTGCAGGAGCGTTCGATGAGGAAGATAGACTACATCGATCGCAGTCAGCTGAAGAAACACGAACCAGTTGATGTTGGGCGGCGTCATGAACGCTACAACATAATGGGCAAAGTTGCGAAGCGTTATCAAAGCGAGGAACACGGCGGTGTCGATCTGCAGATTTATGGCGAAGACAGCGATATATCGCACTCATCGACTACATCGAATTCGGGACTTGTCTCGTATACATCTCAGTATGTGGAGATGGCCAAATCAAGGGTATTTTCCACGCCATGGATAAGGAATATCCACCCGGAGTTGTCTGGATATGAAGGGCAGGGTAGCTCCGATTTACGTATGAGCAGTAGTTACGAAAGAGGGAGTGTTGGCTTTGAAAGGTTGCGAGGTAGTTATCGTAGGTCTGAGGCGAATGAACGACGCGCATCCCATTAATTGGTGTGATGCTATTTTGGTGGTATTTAGTCGAAAATAAATCTGTATGTGTTTGGGAAAGACTTTACAATTGACGAGACTATGTTTTTTTTCTGCATTTAAAATGTCTTTCAGATTTTCTTATCTAGTGTAGCTCATGAAATAGGGTTTATATTTGATTGCTCTTGTGTCGCGTCACAGTGCGTTGTGAGGTTATGTGTAGTTCAGGGATGACAGCTCTGTCCCACGGATTTTCTGCACTCACCGGCAGTTGCATTTTTTATTTGCAGTGTCAAACGGATAAGAATCTGTCAAATGACGCAGGCTTTTTGAAAATTTGTTTTTCAAACCCGCTCTCAGTTTGCTTTTGAAGCATATGTGTTTCTTATGAGCTTTGTGTTATGCTTGTTTTTTTATATCCATCGTGGACTATATTTTTATTTTGTCGACTGGCTGTTAGTTCAAAAACCGTACCATTTTCTGATACATCCATCCGAAACACTTCCGGTTTTTCGTTAGTAGAAAATATCAAATCGAACATCTGAAATTTTGATTTAGATATTGAGCGCAAAGATGTGACCCTAGCAACTGTCAATCTTATGTAAGAAGAAATGTATTCGCGATGGTGTTAATTTTATGAAGAGATCAAGCCCTTGCGATAACACAAACTACTGCAATAAATAAATGGATGAACAGCGCGAAACAGTACCTCCTTTATAAAGTAAGTGCTAGCTCTAATTACTACTACCCTAAAACAGAAGTTTTCAAATACATATTTCAATGTTCAAAACGAGTTGTTTAAGTCGTTTTCATCGAAAACGACTTCCAATCGTTGGATTGTTGAAATAAACACACCTTTTGTAATATTCAGCAAATTTAGCAGAACAGCTGACCGAACCGAAGTCACCACTCTCAACTTAAAATCATATCCACACTGAATTGACCTATTCGGACTTTCCACGTCAAACAAAGCTCTCGATATTTATGGTTTTGTAAGTGGCATTTACGATTTACCAAATAAGAAGCGAAATACCCGACGAAGGTGGAATGTGAAACGCCAATTGTAACAATATTAACCATAGTTGAAATATCGAATGCCGATGTGAAAAGGGGAGGACAAAAATTAACTGTCCATGCGATAAACAAACAAATTTGGGAACCTAAACCAAAGAGGAGGTGGAGTTTGTCGATAAAATTCGAAATTAAATAAATCAAAGGTTTAAATAAAATATATTCGCATGGACTTAAACAAAATCAAATGTCAAATCTTGTTCGGATGTAGCGCGAGCACTGGTTTCTTCATCTGGCATCTGCGATAGAATGTTAAGCCAAAAAGAAAGCAAATAACTTTAACCACAAAAACCGCCTGCACCTTTAGGCCTCATATTTGAGGCTAAGGTCGAAGCTAAAAAATATTTGACTATAGCTGACAAATGGTTGTCAAATCGTTCGATTGGCAGTAGATTGTAACTGGGGGCATTAAAAAATCAAGTTGACAGATTGGTCTGGATTGGATGTACCGTCTACCCTAACGTCACTTTACCTACGTTTGCCACATACACCCAGAGAAAAGCCTGTGTAAACTTTACCTAAATCGCGGTATAAGCCACCTTAGTCCTAAGGCCGTTTTGAACTTGGTAATTTCTAAGGTAACTTACCTTATATTCCTAAGGTAACCGGACTTTTTTAAACATGTGTAAAATCAACCTAGTTTTTGGTAACGGTATGCCAGTTTGTCTAAGGAATTTTACCTTAAACCTAGGCTGAATTTTACCTAACATTTTACCTTAGGAATGCATAACTTTACCTATTTAAGTTTTTCGACATGTGTAAAATTAACCTAGTTTTTGGTAACGGCATGCCATGCTGTCTCAAGATTTTTACCTTAAACCTAGGCTGAATTAAGCCTCATCTTTTACCTAGGCTATATACTTAGTAAGCCTAGACATACAAGCACATACATACCTCTTGTTTTAATTTAGCGCCAGGTAAACTTACCTTCTTTGTATTTCTTATACTGATGCTAGGAGAAATGTTATTAAAATTAAAGATATGTTTTTTATGTTAAGTCATTTTTATTTTATTTTTTTTTTCCTGCTAATTTGTTTTTTTACATAATATTGAAAGTGTTTTAGTAATGATATTTTTTACATTATTATTGTGCCATGAAGTAGAGTTGAAAATGCGATGTTGATATTATCTGGAAATAGAAAACATACATACATTTGACTAGATATACCAAATTTTCTTTGTGAAACATTGTTTACAAACCGATGTCCATTTTTGTTGTAAATTCCATTAAAATCTTTTAAAAAACTTTTTAAAAAATTTGCTTTAATTCGATTCGAAAACAATGTATTCTTATAAATACATACATAAAACCAAAACTGCACTTACCTTAAACTTCTTTTTCGACGAACTTTTTGTCTAATATATTGTTTGTTATTTGTATTTAACTTTTGGTTTATACTTTAAGTTTACACACGGAACTGCACTGCACTGTTTTTAATGTTTTTATATTTCACGAACTTAATAGAAAATACGTCCACAAATTGCAAAGGCCTGTAAAACACTTTTCATATAACAAGCGGAAATATTTATTGGAGGATATATCACCTTAGATGTTATAAATTTACCTTAGAACTAAGGCAGTTTTGCATGGTCGGTGAAAATATCAGCATAGGCCTAAGGTACATTTACTTAGTAACTAAGGTAATGTGTTCACTGTTTCTGAACCTAACGGTACATTCCGAAGCAATACACGAAAATAAATTTTGATTGGCTGGTTGCAGGTGGCTTCTATCAGGTAGCTTTTATCAGATGGTATGGTATGCGAAACTTTACCTTAGAACTAAGCAGAGTTACGTATGTCCTTAGGCAAATATACACTTATCTGTATCTAGGTTAAAACACCTTAGGCCCTTAGGCAATTTAGCCTATTTCTCATTACCTATGCCGTACATGAATTGTGTTAGTTCTTGGCAATGCTATACCTGTCCGAAACATTCCATACAATAATATTTACCTTAGGTTTTTAAGGCAATTCAGCCTATTTTGCATTACCTATGCCATGCATAAGTTGTCTTATTTATTGGCAGATTTATGCCTGTCCAAAAAATTCCATACAAAAATATTTACCTAAGGCGTTTAAGGCAATTTTACACAGCATTTTTCTCTGGGTGTATGCAAACTGTCAACTTAGTACTCATTCACGAATTTCTTGATTAGATTCGTACGTTAACCGTCCATAAATGTCAACTAATGTTCATGTCACCGATTATTAGTCAAAACTGAGACATATCAAGTCACCCAGCTGTCAGGCTTACTATAAACTTACCCTCGTATTAATAAATGCTGCGTAAAAGTTATCAACTCGTTACTCAGCAGTTACGTCAAATTTTTGTATGCTATCTGATGTCTACTAGCTAACTTACTTATGCACATTTGTTTATTAATACGGGGGTAAGAACTTAAATTTAACCACTGACTATTTGTTTGATATCGTTTAGGTTTCGTGTTTTTTTTTGCAAGAAAATAAAAATGGAGGGAAGCAAATTTTTAATATTTCGCACTAAGAGAAATTTGACATTTAGCCGCCCATGATGTATGGGAACAGGCCATTCGTAGTAGGGACTCAAATCTGTGTCACAGTTGACTCGTAACTTTTATTATTTCTTCAGGAAAAGAAAATATTTCAATACAATTAAAAAAAATAAAATAATTAGTTAAAGCAACAGTTTCGTAAGCCTAGCTTTCCACAACCATTAGTTTTGTTTTTCGTCTTTGGGACGAATGGAAGGGGTCTACAATTTTATGCCGAGTCCAAACGGCTAATTGAGAAGCTCTTTCATGACATTTATACTCTCGGATGTTTGTCAGACGTTCGCGAGAGATGGCGCAGTGGAAAATATCCCTTAAGATGGAATTTGGGTTTTTCTGGAATCGAACCTGGGACTTCTCGCTGGTCCAATACACTAACCACTACACCACTGTGCCTACATACATAGTTACGGTGCAGTTGTAAAGAAATCCAGCACCAAACTCATGGTCTCAATCTATTCCGAAGCCAAATAAGTGAAATTAAATGTAAATTTCAGCCTCCAATGCTCTAAGTACCTCGCTCATTTACAAAGTTACTCGACTCCAAATCAATGGGCTCAGTCATTTTGTAAGAAACCTAATAAATATTCATTAACCAGCTCTGTGAGCAAAACTGTACAAAGTACCAGAAGCAGTAATGGTCTTTACATAAAATTAAAATAAAAACTTTCCCCAAAACATCAATCGTAATTACGGCAGGTTTACATTGTGCCCCGCCGCCGCATCCCACACTTGAAAATATTCAATTAGAAAATAATTTGCTTCGAACCCCGGTCTATATACTCACCCTTAATGGCCTTCCGCAATGTTACCAAACTGCTGCGAATCGTCCCGAGGAGAACATTAAAGCGCACCATTTCCTGCACCAGAACCGTGTTCATACTCTGATGATAGCTGGTGGGGTATTTAGCCAGTGCAGCGTCGCGATCGAAGTCCTTTGGAAGCTTGGCAAGTATATCTGAGGCGACGTTAATTACCAGCTCCTCGGGTGTTGTTGCGGTATCATCATCACCGCCTGCAGTCGTATCCTGTTTAAAGGGAAGGGATATCATGGATAGGAAATCAGGGCATTTAGGAACTGTGGGTAGATGAAGGTTTTCGGGGAATTTCCGGGATAAGCTTTCGATGTAAATTACCTGCTGCGTCACTGATTTCTTTGTGAAAGGACGACCGACACAGTGGGAAAACAAAACGCGAACAATAAATTGAAAAGTTAGCACTAACGAGGCGCGCACAACGCAATAAAGGTTAATTGATAAAATTTTAAACTTACCCGTTGCGCAGCGAGGTCCTTTTTGTGTTGAAAGTGGGTGAGAATTAACAATTAAATATTAAAATTTGTTTTTTTTTTTCAATCAACGGGTTTGGTTTTTTGTTGCGTGCAACTTTATACTTACCACTCGATCCTTGATGTTTAGGGAGCAGGATTAAAATTAAATGTATTCAGAAATTAGATGGAATTCAATTACACGTTGGCAAATGTAAAACTGTTTATTTAGGTCATTGGGAAGGGGAGTGGGTTTTTGTGTAAGAGAAGAATCGACACTTTGGGTAAGCTACTTTGATTAAAGGATCGAGTGCAATTTAATATCAAACAATGCGACAACTGAACTTCAGGGCAAGTCATCCA
Organism: Cheilosia impressa; assembly: GCA_948293265.1. Lineage (NCBI taxonomy): Eukaryota > Metazoa > Arthropoda > Insecta > Diptera > Syrphidae > Cheilosia > Cheilosia impressa. The sequence goes on along the minus strand of OX411884.1, from coordinate 28,757,413 downwards.
TTAAAGAATATAGTGTTTCACTGAATGTCGGACCTTCTCAAAGTCGAAATGGACAATAATTCAATAATGATATATCAGGGGACCATGCGGTAGATGAGGTACAGAATTTTGTTGAGCTTGATTTTTTGGCGTTCTTTTGATGTCGGGATGAGAGATAGCAACATTTGTGTTTACTGCAGACGCACTTTTGTACGGATTTTACGTGTGCCTACACTTATTTTAACAAACAAAATTAAAATAAAACTCAAAAGAACACGTTGATTTGAGTGTAGTATGTTAATTTCCCATAAAAGTCTGATTTATTTGTCAGTTGACAGATCTTAGAAGTGCATTGTTGAAAAAACGGCATAACTTTATCTTACAACAGCAGAGATCATTGTCCTTAATCGCTTACATCATGTTTCGACTGACAAAATTCAACAAAACTATTTATGCGGAGAAACAGATTGGCACAGCAATACCAATAGAAATTTTGACAGCCACAGAGCAGTTCTTAAAGCAACTTCGGTATTTAATGGGTTAAAAAGGGTGTGGCATAAATCACACAAAAATTTAATTTTGTGCCATTTAATAGTACAGTGATGCCAACGCAAAAAATATAGCAATGTGACAGCTGACAGTACGGCGTTAGTATTAATTGAGCGCTTTACTTAAAATAAATAATAGCCCCCAATTTTCGCACAAAATGTGGCCGTCATAGTGATCTAAACCCATCAACTGTGAAGAGAATAATTGAAGAATTCAGGGAGACTGGATCAATTCCTGATCTTAAACGATCGCGAGAGTATTGCTGCGAGTCCAGAGACATCCATTCGGCTGGTCAGGCAGTAACAATTAAAGATGTTCGTTATTGTGACATTATAACCCAGCTTTTAGTAGGTACCTAAATAACAATGAATGGATGTGACCAACATGTGGTTTCGACAAGCCTATTCCACATGCCATACAGCCAGAGAAACAATTCAATTACTGCATGAGTCATTTCCTAATCGTATAATTGGCCATTTTTGCGATCAGAATTGGCTATTTTCCGATTTAACGCCATTGGACTTTTTTTCTTTGGGGTTTTTTTGAAGTCAAAGGTCTATGCAAAAAAAGCCCACGGCCACCAACGCCTTGAAAGAGGAAATTGGAAGGGGTATTAATGAAATTCAGCCACAAAAGTTTTTCTCGTTTAGACGGTCAAAAATGTGTCAGAAATTTTTTTCTCTACGAAAACAAATACAACAAATCAACCACCACTGATAGGATTACATCAGAAAACAAATTTCTGACAGATGGAACAGTAAAGAAATTAAATAGATATTTTATTGAAGTTGTCCAATGATGCCACTACTCTACAATCCGCACCAAAATGTTACACCCTCGGCTACAGCAGCCACATTCTCGTCTGTGCACACCGTGCGACGACGGGGACCGTGAGTGTTGTCCACTAGCATACCAGTCTCACAAACTTTTTGCACAAGCTTGTGTATACAGCAGGCGCGGTGGGTGCTTCATTTCGGCCAAAACTACTTTTCAAAAAACGCACAGCGTTCACTTTGGAAATAAGTTTTCAATATTTCCCTATGTTGTTCACGTGTAAAGCGACTTATTTCGTTTCGCGGAGGTTAGATCCTGACTTTCTGTCAAGATATCGAGCGGGAAACTGCTGTCAGTGTCAAAATAACTTACGATTTAAAAAGAAACCACCCTTTACACGAACAGCATGTTAGTGCCATGTTCGAATTTTCGAACTTACGCAAAGTAGGTTTCTGTTCGTACAGATTCAAAACAATTGCTAAAGGCTTTTACTTTGCTAAAAGGGCAAAGATTCTACTTTACTTTACTTTGTTGAGACTGATGTTGAACAAAACACGCCTATTGCTGCGGATTATTTTTCGCGATTGCTTAAATATTTGACAGGCTATCATGTTGTATAGATGAAATTTAAAAATTATAAGCACGTTCTATGAAATTTTAAATAACGTTATCCATTTTTCCATTTTACCTGTTTTTTGCTTTGACAGGTATAAACAAATCAGGTAAACGATAGAAGCAGCGTGCCCGGGATCGCAGAGAATGAAAAGCTGCGGTAGTGCAGTATGTCATTCGGAGACTCTTCAGTAACGATAGTAACAAAGTTGCTGTACATTTTTTTGCAATCTGCTTATTTAGTGTGATTTACTCTGCTAAAGTTGTTGTTGTTGTCAAAGTTGCTTTGTTTATCTAATCCTTTGCTTTTAAAATCTCTTTAGTTACCTATTTCAATTGAAAATAAAAACAGATTTATTTTAACTTTTCTGAAGACTTTGAATTTCAACAAAAGTACCTGTCTCTAATATAACTAGCGAACTCACAGGGCAAACATTTTTCATATAAAATTATTTGTTAAATAGCATTAAGGCCGTTCCTAATTATGTACTTTGTTCTCACAAAATTTAAAATACGAAACGGGGACAGAAAAGTCAGAAAACTAAGAGCATTTTGATGGTCGTTAAAGCGTTTGTCCCAAAATTTTAAAATTTCAGCCTCTAAATATTTTTAAAGTCCCCCTTTTCTCGTTTTTCAACTTGGTAACAGTAGGTGCGTTTAGGGCTATTTTGTATTTGGGACCAATGGCAGATACTTGTCTTATAATACCTAACCCATTGTTATATGGGGTATAAGAAATCTCGTGGTTTATGTGAGGATTTAAATGTTTCTCAAACTTGGGGCCACATCTCGTCAGAGGCAAAATGGTTGGAGATTTGAGATTCGGGGTCACAAAAGCGAAATGTTTTAACGAATAATTAGCGGAGCAAGTATCTGTCAACTTGAGTTTTGTTGGTTGCAAAATTTGGACAAACACCCGCCTTTACCCTTTCCCAAAACCATCTTCCATATAGTAAACTAAACTAAGCGACCGTCAATGTAACTACAAGCAAAAGCGTTAATAGCGTTTCATCAACTGCTAGATGATAAGCACACAGTCAAATTTCATAAACAAAATTTGGCATTTTCGCAAGAGATGAAGAAAACTTCTTAAATGCAAATTAACAACAAACTGAAAGGCGGAACGAATTCTCGTCAAAACTCACCTGCGTTAGAAGAGTGTGCGCCAGCAGCTCATCCGTTTCATTCTGATCCTTCATGATGTCCGCATTCGGATGGAATCCAAATATCGCTGGTTTCGCTATCAGTGGTAGCTCCTTGGTGAAGTTCACATACGCCTCGTTCTCCCTAAACTCGGGCACGTAATACACCTCCGACTCGTCCAAGTAATAAACTTTCTCCTCGTCGAACATCTCTGGACAGTAGAACCGGTCCAATGTCGTCTTCAGTGTTCTCCTATCCCAATCGTCTGTCACTCGGCCTCCGTAGTTACACTCGCCTGTCAAATATCTCAGCGCTTCATAGTTCACGCCGACATACTGATCCAGGAACATCTTCAGCTGCATCAAACTTATCCTCAAATCGGTCTCGTTGAACTCGTACGGGATGTTCCATCCAATTGGACCGAAATAGCGTCGCTCCTGTATCACGGCATGGAAGAAGCACAGCGAGTAGATGAGCCTCTTGAATGTCGCTGGCTGCTTGCAGTTCTCGAACCACTCCGGATCGCTGACAGGGTCGCTAAGAAACGACCGAACAATGTTGGACCGTAGGCCCTTCGGAGGTTCGTTGGTCATTTTGATGCCATTCTGGAGCACCGCCACAGGGAAGTGGTCAGCCGGGTATGAAGTGAGCCAGAGACGAAAATCGGGATGCGTCTGATCTGGAACGAGAGTCTCACAGGTTTTCTCCAGAATCGGCATAAAACTCTTTGCCAGGTGACAATTTTGCAGGACAACCCAGTTCCCGAACTTGGTGCCTTCGTCAATGAGCTTCACTGCTATGGGGCCCTGACCCTGACCAAGGGATAGTGAGAACAATCGATTCGAGCCGAATCCCTGGTCGTCGGCGAACTTCAGAAGGGTTGCTGTCGGATCAGCACCAGGGGTGAGAATGAAAATCAACGGGATGCAGCAGTGCGAATCGCTGAAGGAAGCCTGCAGGTCGAATTGCGGTGGTTCTACAAACTCCTTACCCATTTTCTCTACAGAAAAAAATAAATAAATAAGTGCATGCGAAAAGGATCGCCATAGGCAATCCCCATGGCCTTCAATTACCCAGGACAAAGTTCAACACAGCCGGCACGAGCTTGTCCGGTCGGAACACCCTTAAAACCAGCAGCTTTTGGAACGTCGTCAAGTCATCATTCCACGGCTGTGGTATGGGCACATCCTGCGGATTATCGGCATCAAAAACCCGCTTCCAATGGTTTGTGTTCCCCTCAATGTGTTCGCGAATTCCCTTGAAATGACCCGAAATACTGTTGAGGCGACAAATTTCATCCCAGCTTCTGGCCGGGAGCCATTTAGCTGGATTTGGTTGGGGATTATCGAGACCAATGCCACCAGTCAACAGGAACATCCATTCGGAGTTATCGATTTCTCCCATGGACTTGAGCAGGTTTATATTTAAAATCAGCGAGAAAAGTAGCTTATCCTGCGGAATGGAACAAATGGAAATTAAATCCTGTCGCATTAAACTTAATGGAGGTTGGAAGCTACCCTCTCGAACAGACTGCGGCAGATGTTCACATACAGGGAGTAGGTGAAGTGTTTTCGCAAATCCGCCAGGCGTTCCGTCACATCGTCAACTTTGTCCGTATTGTCAATTGACGCAGTGTACAGTCCGACGAACCACGCCAGACTGTATTGGTACATTGGATCGATATTCGCCAGTTCAGCTGGAAGGAGAATTTGTTAATTAAAAATTTCGTTTCGCCCTTGGAGGACGACGCCTATGACACTCATACCGATGGTGAAGAAGAGAATTGTGGAGTGGGCCGCTATGGGTGTGTAGCCCAGGCGTGCAATGTCGATTTGCTTCTCTGTGACTTCGGTAATCGCTTGCTTTTCGTTGATTTCATTCGCCAGCACTTTGGAGGAGCTGAGCACTTGGACAGCGGTCTCATCTTCGAGGATGTTTTCAGCCGATGAGAGAACTTCTAGGATCTTATTCTCAGTCTCTTTGAGGGTGCGCTTGTTCTCGGCACCCTGTAGAATGAGTGTGTTCTTTTCGGCCTCCAAGTCGGGTCGTTCGCGGGCAACGGTGATTGCCAGAATTTGGTCCTGTAGGCCCTGTACGGTGATCATGAAGTTGAGGAGGGTTACCTTTACGGCGACCTCGGGAAGGTAGTGCGGATTGCGCAGCTTTGTCGTTATGTAGAATCTGCGGGAAGGGTATAACAGTTGTATGACAGTTTTAAATAGGTCAATTTGGTGCTCACCTAAAGTCGTGGTTATACTCAATAATAGAGTCGCCGAGCTTGATGCAAAGGGCTCCGCCTTGCTTGAACAGCTGTTTTAGCAAGATCGACTCTAACAGAGGATCCAGGTCCTCGTTGATGTTTTCCAGAAGAACTGGCAGACCGAATTGTATGGCATTCTCAAGTACTCGAGTGTAGTCGGGTTGATTCAAGCGGATAACGCACAGTTTGTTGGCTTTCTCCATGTTCTTCACCCATTTGTTGGCCTGGCCTTGCGGATCAATCATTAGTGGCCATCGACGGGAATTGCTACATGACGAAAGAATAGTTAAGTGTGCGTTGGATCTCGTCGAAAGGACCTAAAAGCGATCTGAATATGACGTACAAATTATGTTAGGTGACGTATTCCGCCTTCAATTTGTTTTCTTTAATCAAACTGAACTGGCAGCTCGTTTTTTTTTCTTTCTTAAAAGTGATTATTTTGACAAACAAATTCAAAAATTTCTCCTTAAGGTCGTATGTCAATTGCACTAAAAAAAAATTACTTCGGCTAATTTCCTGACACTATCGTGGTGTGTCAACTGTCAAACAATATTCTGTTTGGAACTCGTGGTAGTTTTTTGAACTTTGAAAAGCGATATTGGAAAAATCCCCGTTCCAAGAATGAAGTTTGGTGACCTTTTTTTTTATTATTTAAACTCTCAGAAATATGTCAGGAAATTGCAGAAAAAATTCGGCCACATTCTATTGACCGCAAGATAACAAGCGAATTATCAAATTCTATATTGTACTGTTGCGTCCAAACTACAAAAAATGTTAACCCTAAACATTAAGGCGAAATGGCGATTTGTCAAAACAGAGCGAAGACCGATGCACTTCCGTTTTTAACTTCATGGTTGTCATTGAGCTTTTCCCCTTTTCTCTTATAACTGATTCATATAAAAACTCTGAACAATTTTAATCAGTTACAAAAATGAGTTACAAAAATACACTTTCGAAAATAGGTTCAAACCTAAGATGATTTATATTCGAATACATTCTGTATTAATATGGCAGCGACAAATTGAATGTCACAAAAATGCTTTCAATTAGCGGATAAGTATTTTATATGGGGAATTCTTAGCTTCATTTTACCAGCCTTAAAATGGCGACATGTACCCACGATGGCACAGTACCAATGCCAATGCCATAAGCTTTATTCACCTTATCTTATTAATATAATGATGATAATAATACACAAACCCCCTTAGAAAAAAAAAACAGAATTTGACTCTAAAGTCCTCTTTTTTAAGCATTGCATAGAAATGAAACAAATTTAACTAAAATCAACTTCTGCTAGCTATTGTGGCTCAATTTTATTGTTTCACCAGAGGCAAGCTTCAAGCTGTCGTTGATGTGCCCAAATGAACAAACATTTTGTATGATTTTTGACAGAAGCAAAGAGAAATTTGAAAAGGTAAAAATGTTTGTGGTTGGTGTGAGGTACCTACCTTTAATTGTTAATACATGATCGCGATACACTTTAGCCATTCAGAAAAATTCATGTGCATGCACATAAGGAGTGGCAAGCCGTAAGTTCGCAAAGTAATTATATTTACTTTACTAATTTAGTTAACAATAAGCAAACTGGAACTCACCCCAGTGAGAACTTCAACTAATTGTATTTGACAGATGCCACTTTAGATTTGACTTAGTCAGCGGTGACTCCAACCTAACTACCTACTTATTTCCTGACTCAAAGTCAAATTTGAAGCTTTATTTCTTATAATTTGGACTAAGAGTTGGTTTTTAGCCAAAAGTCGAAAAGAATGCAGTGCTGCAAGTGAAACAGATGTGCAGAAAATTGTTTGACAAGCATTGCATCGGCTAATATGGCTACTGTCATTCGCCGAATAAGCAGCTGATGTGTCTACAATCAAAACAAAAGGCGTGTTTTGTTCAGTTCGATTTTTGACAAATAGAGCGTACACCGAGAAAAAAACTAAACACATTCGTGTTTAAATCAAATTCAAACAAATATGATTTGGTGCCAAAAGGATTTTTGTTTAATTTAAACTCGAATTACTTTATTACTTTGAATCATCATTGTAGTTGGTTTTCAATTGAATCAACTCGTTTTCTGTTTGAAATAAATATGTTCAATGTAAATTTTATAACCAGATACCTATTTGAATTAAACTTATTAACACGTTCGTCTAACAGAATCTAGATACAAATTTTTGAACAGAAATCTGTTTGAATATTTCAGTTCAAACTGTTTTTAATAGAATTATATTTAAATTAAACGCACTCATATTTTATGAATAATTTTAAACATGAAGGCAAATAGATACATTATTGAAATGTTTATTAATTGAACACTAAACATGTCTGAGTTCGATGCAAATAAAATTCAGTTCAATTATGTTGTTCTAGTGACATGTTTAAACACGAAAAAGCTAAACGGATTGTCATTTGATTTTTTTATTGTAAATTTATCTCAGTGTAGTTGTTGCAATTGCGTGCAAAAAATTGTACTTTACTTTGCTTTGCTGAGATCGAAACTAAAAAAAAACACGCCTACAAACACGATTAGTAAATGTCAAAAGCCGATGATGCCGAATACTTGAAATTTAGATTTTTTTTTCTTTTGCGTTGTGGTCGGCTGCAGTGCTGCGGCGAGTGCAGAATTTACGTGTGCCTATATATATCCATATAAACATGTGTATTTTAACCTTGCTGCGCAGTGAATTCTGCACATGCGTTTTGGGCATAAATGTTTTATTGCTAAGGGCCAAAATGTACGTTTATCCATTTAAGCTACAGCTTGAGTACCTTCAAACGATCGAACTCCTCTTAAATGAGGAATTTCGCAATATATTGAGAAACAAATAAAAAGAAGACGAAACACGTAAATATCTGTGATATAATCATAATGTACTAGAAGTCTAGCGGTTAATGAACACAGCTGTTTACTTAGCGCAATTCAAAAACTCTAGCGTTAGATGCCAATTTTGTTTATATTGAGGTCGACGTATTTTTGTTTAATAATTATTTTAGCTTCTACTGCAGATAAACCCACCTTCAGTTTGCTTTGTCTCAACAGTGATCTGCACTAGATATCTGCTCTAGTACTTACAGCCAATGTTTGCGAACTCGCATCCTTTCTTTCTATAGAAAACCTCCACTTCCCTCTTACATTATCTAGAAAAGAAACCATCTCTCTGCACGAGTCGCTATGGCAAATATTTGCCCTCTATATTTGCACCCCATTTCGATTCACAAACAGTAGTAGTAGTTCTGTCTGAAAATCGATTTGCCATCAAACGAGACTTTTTTTTTTATAAAAATCCATTTGCCCCGTTCTTAACGCGGGGGAATAATAAAACCTTTAGGGTATACATACAATTCAAAGCAAAGACTACCCCGGTCGCATCCTTAGAGAGTAATCCGAGTCCCACCCCGATTCGCGTCGTAATCCCACACACAAACATTAGCGATCGCACAAGGAAAACTAAAATGAAAGCCCACTCTGTGACAAATTAGACAAGAGAATGAAACACTCTTTCCTAATCCACCGTACAACATTAATCAATTCTTTTGATGTACAATATGTACACCAGCATCATCAGCAGGAGTAGCAGTAGTACACCCGTGATACAGGGCAGTAGCACCGTCGTTCTTGATGCAGTGGCAGCAGATGTATGGCGCCTTAAGGCGAGCGACAACAACGAAAAAAAAAAAACTACTGAGCGGTAATCAACCCCATTAAAATGCAGGCGCACGCACCGGTATAGCAAGGATTACTTGGCCAAATATAGACGAGCACACACACAGTGATAGTTACCGCATTATAATAGCGCTCTCGATAGAAAACGAGTCACTTGGGAGGCCACAGATGTTCCATGAGCGTATCTCGACAGCATCCCCCAGTACGTGTTGTAATTGAAAGTCCTGACTGCACACGATGCCAAATGAGGTACATTTTGTCACCCATTTCCGGATCTGGCTGACGCGGAAATCAATAGTAAATGGTCCCAGATACGCGACAACACCGGATGCAATTAGCACATCACCCGTCAGAGTGTGGTACGTTTCGTCGAGCACTCGTGCTGCCTCCAACCAACGGGTGCGTTCGCCACCCAGTCCGCTAATGAGTTCCTGAGCGCGATTGAGTTTTTTCGTTACCCACTCGTGTTCGTTTTGTAGGCTCCTATAGAGAGAAACGATTACTAGAGACTCCATAACTGGGTCACAGATACTTACTTGAACTGGCGCTGCTGGTCGTCAAGCATTTTTTGGATTTCCGCCAAGCTCGCCTCGACACGCGCCAGCTGAGCCAGCTTCTCTGAGAGGAGTTTTTGCGCGGCCTATAGAAAGGTTCCAGATTATTTAGACTTAGTACTGTCGTCGTTCATCGGCACTTACATTATAGTCCGCCTCGGCAGCGGCAAGTGCAATTTTCTTCGGCGCAATCACCTTGGCAACAACATCGTACTTCGTCAAGGCAATCACCCATCTGCAGAGGCCTTCACAAGCTGTAGACGCCGACTTAATCTTGTCCGGATCAAAGTGTTCGTTACTCAAAATGCGCTCTTGCAGTTTTTTCATAATTGCCGGCGGTATATTGTCCTTGTCGAAGTTCAGTAGACTGTCAAGGAATTTCATATCGCCCAGAACTCGTTTGGACGGTCCCCAGTAGTCTTCGATCATGCCGACACCGGACGGATTGGCCACACGATCGGGCTTGACATCTTTTAGAATGCAGACTGCTTCCATGACGATGCGCACTCCGATGGGAGGGCTTTTCATTGTCTTAACCACAGCAATGTCGGCAGTGGTCAGAGTGTTCAGTGCTGCCAGAGCGGAGTTTAAAATGGGCAGCGCTTCGGCCAGCTTCGAGTCGCACTCGTCTTTAATGGCCTGCGCCTTGGCAGCCTGTTCGGAGGCTACCGCTTCGTCTTGCTTCACCAGTTCACGTTGCGTTGAAGCCTCCTCGCTGTCTTTCTGAACTTTGGCGACTTGTTCGGCAACCTGCAATCATGGGTAGGAATATGTTTACAAGCTTAGGAAATAGGGTTCTAAAAGTTCCATTGGCATTCAAGCAATGGGTTCGTAAGGGAAGTCTGACAGATGTCTGGTTTTGATGTGTCACAATTTTGTGTCACAATCTAGATCGGTCACATGAAAATCTTTGTTAGTTGACGTTTTTGTAGGAGTAGCCGACGAATCTAGTCGAGAAATTCGTGATTGAGTAGGAGTACCTACTAAGTTATGACAGTTCGCATTTGTGGCTGACGTAGGAAAAGTGACATTGCTGACCCAATTAGTTTTTGCGTTCTGGTTATAATATCTTGTCCAGTCAATTTAAGATAATTGGATTTGAGAATAATGCTCATTGGGAACGTTCAAGTATCTAGTTTAGTAAGTCTGACAGCTTTCTGACTAGATGTATCTCGGTTTTGATTAGTGGAAATCGGTCAAATGAGCAGCTGTTTCATTTGACGTCTATGGAGGGGTAGCCGACGAATCTAGTCAAGAAATTCGTGACTGAGTACTAAGTTGACAGTTGTCATATGTACGTAGCTGACGCAGAAAAAGTGACGTTCCCGACCAATCTAGTTTTTGCATTCGGGTTACATCTCATCCAGACCAATCTAGTCGACTTAAGATAACTAGATTCTTGAATGCTCTCATTGACTGCTTTACTAGTGGCGGTGGGACGTCAAATTCACATCAAAAAATATGCACATATATGACATCTATATGGCACATATGGTAAGATGTCAATTTATTTCATATAGACTTTGACATTAATTTGACGTCTTGTCAGTGGAAGGTTGAACGCATGCAGTGTTTTAGCCCTCATGTTCAGAAAAATATTGCTGCCTAACGAAAGAAGGGAGGAAGAGGTTTTATACGGGAAGACCAGCCTCATGCTGGTTCTCCGGACTTTATCCACTTACAGTTTCAGAAGCCACCTTAAGCTTCGGCTCCAGGGCCGTCAGTTGTTCGCTCATAACACCAACTTGTTGTGCAGCGATGTCGAGCTGTGATATCCCAGTCAGGTAGCGACTTCGATTTGTTGTTATTGTCCTGAAAAAACAACGTCAAATGAAGCACAGTCAAAAGACATAAGTAAACTTACGTCCGCTTGGAGCCCAGCAAACCCTTAAACGTCTGTATCAACTCCAGGTACGAGGTGGGTGTCACATAGTTGTAGCGCTTTAATCGCAGGTAGAATTTCTCCGACAAGACCTGCGTTGAAGTATGAAAATCCATGCACATGTCGATGGCAGCCTTGCGCTCGATGTCTGTGAGCTCTTCTTTAGCCAGAAAGCGAGTGGACACGGCCAACAGGGCATCTGCAGGCCACGGTTGGAACCAATCAATCGTACAGCAGTTCACAATCGAGGGGAATTTCCGAACGCGAACCCGTAACGCCTCACCGATCGGTGACATCGAAAGGACTATATGCAGTTGATCCTTGCACACCTACATAAGGGGCGATTTGAGAGCAGTCTTTAGAATCAGGCGCCCCAACACTTACCTGGACAAAGAAATTGAACAGAGCCACCAGACTGCCGTCCGTTTGAATGGCCTTATCACGTTGCTTGTCGATTTGGCGCATCTTTTCGCAAATCTCCAGCTTCTCCTCGTTTGTGAAGAGATTCGGCACTTCCCCAGAATTCAGAAGGTTATTGATGTCCTCGAGGAACGATTCGTCTTTGATCTAGACGGGAAGCTAAAGTGAAGAGCTCGCCACTGGCATCACATATCCTTACCTGGACATCTGTGAAGAGAAAAACACCATGCAGGTCAGAGCCGCTGATCTTCTTGAGGATCACTTTGATGTCTTCATGCCACTCGTGCGATCCATACTGCCGGGTGATCTCCACCTGGAACAACTCGTAATCGCATATGTGGCACGCCAGTCTGGTCAGACTTTGCCTGCCCGAGCCGCCAACTCCGATCAGCAGCGCATGACTGCGGGGCTGCTTTATGATCCGGCAGATTCTGGACAGATGCTCGATAGCGAAACGGAACAGCACCAGGTCCATTGGCTTCTTCGACATGTTGTTGTACTCCACCAGATAGGTCTCCACAATGGACCGTAGATCTTCAGGGTCCTCGACCTCCACGTAGTTTTTGGTGTCTGCCTTCGGGTTTGTGAAGTCGCAGTACATCAGCTTGCGCAGATCATTCTCCTCCAGCTGGCCACCGGTTTCCACAAACCGCGAAAAGAGCACGCTTGGCTCGGTCTTTAGATGCAGCTTCATTTGCTCACATATTGACCCGAACAGCCATGTGCGATCGATGTCGTCGACAAGGCGGTCTCCATACACTCGCAAGACCTCGTGCACCCACAGGCGTCGCATCGAATTCAAGTCTTCGGTAGCTTCGGGCACCGACAGCAGCACCCCTTGGATGACTCGGGAAAAGTCGCGCAGGTTGAAGAGGTAATGCGACTTGGCGGGCGTTGGTAGGAGGTTCAGTTTGGCCTTGTTGTACACCTCCAGCGTTGCATTGACGATTTCCTCGATACACGGATCAAACTCCTTCGAAAAACCTCTTGTATCCAAGTGCCAGAGGACGATCTTCCCGAAGATCACCTTCAAGATCGAATCACTGAATTCGTCAATGCCGAGCACATTGAAATGCCTTTGGAATCTCTGAGTGACGGTGTTACCGGACGATGGCGGTCCCATGGCGCATATCATCTGTATGTCTATGAGCTTGACCGGGACTATGTTCTTCCTGTCGTACCACATCCAGTGGTCCAACATCATGCGAAGGAGCTCAATAGCCGGCTGAGCCCCGTAGGTCTCCTTAAGCGGCATCGACACGTCATCCACAAAGACCACGCATTTCTTGTTGAGTGGCGGCCCGAACACGCCCTTGCGGCGCTTGTCCAACTTCGACATGATTATGTCTTGCGTCTGATTGGCTGAAGTCTGGGCGGAGAAGTTGATAAACAGCGGCTTGTACACCTCCGTATCGGCCTTCTTCAGCAGATAGTCCGTGGCATAGCAGCTTTTGCCGGTACCGGTGTTGCCCACCAACATCAGCGGCTTTCCGTGGCGGACCAGTAAGTCCAAAATGGCCGTCACACGTACTGTCTCATTGGTGGTTATGATGATCTGATTGACGGGCATGTCTCTGGGTATGGGTGGTGCTGCGGCAACTTCGTCTTCCCAGGGTTTCCACTTGCCCTTGCCCTCCTTGATGAATCGGTAGTCGAAAACACTTCCCGGCTTGGGAATGGGGAAAATGAACGGTTTTGCCAGAGTTGGCACATGCAGTTCCGCTGGCACTGCGAATGTCTCATACACCGCAGTTGGGAACGTCTTGTCCATGAGCCCGCGGAATACTATCGAAAACTTGTCCCTGCTGGCCGAGTCCAGGGCTCCCCCTATCGACCAAATGCAGGCGAAAAAGAAAACGCCCTCAATCTGCGCACGAACATCCAGATCAGACAAGCTCTGCACATACTGGGCGTCGGAGAAGTCGTCAATAAAGCAGTCAAAGAGGTTCATTAACGAACTTATAAGGTTTGCGTCCGAAGTAGGCGAGATCTCTCGCAGACCGCCCTTCCGCACAAGCCACAGCAAAAGCGGACAGAACCGCGCGAAAAGGCTTGAGATCAATTGCTTGCTGACGGTGTGAAACGACGTGGGCAGGCTGTTCTTCCACGACGTAACCAAGGGTTCCCAGCCCAAAGAACTAGGTTCCAGGTAAATCATTCCACAACGGGACACTGTCGCTGGGGAAGCCACCTCTAGGTCCATAGGCTCGAATATAAGATTCGTTGTAGCTGCCAGTTGGATAATCTCTCCTGACATCAGGCAGAGCTTTTTGTTGTCATCGAGCACCGTGTTCATGTTCTCTATCCAGATCGCATCAACGGGACCGTCGAAGATCAGCCACTTCCTAGCCGACGTTGTGGAGACAGCAAACTCCCGGTAGCTAACCGCCAGGATGCCGTCGCTCCACTCGTGCGACACCATGTCAAACTGCCCGTAAAGCTGGCCCATCGTCACGGCTTTCGGATTCATCACAGTGTATATCGCGCCGTTTTCACTGCCATCCTGAAACGAGGGACTTGCAAGGTGTTTCTTAGTCCAGAGCACCTATACTTACAATCTCCTCCATATACCGTAGGGCTTCGGCGAGAATCCGATACGAGGTTGTCTTGCCGCCGAAAGGCAGGCCAACTATCATCAGTCCGTGACGGACCAGGATCATTTCATAGAGCTGAGGCAGAAAGCGTATACAATTTATGTTCAGTCAGAGCCGTCTTGTGAGCGCTTACCTGTTGGACTTTCTCCAAAAAGAACTCGGTACACTGTTTGTTGTTCTTCTCGCAAGCCTTCTGGACGCACTTGTTGAAAACCTCATAGTCGGACACGGGCAGATGAACTCCAGGGAACAAGTCCGAAGTGATTCCCTGAAACAGGGGTACGTCCTGATTCAAGAACTTGGGCAAGTTCACATCTTTTATGGACCTCAAGACCAGGATGTCTTCATTCTCTTCCCGGTAGCGGAGTTTCAAAGCTCCAGCTGCCTTTAAGACAGACTTGACAGCTCTCATCCCATAGTCATAGTGAGACTGCGTACTCAGCTGCTCCGAGCACAGCCGGTATGTGGCTACGATTTTGACAGCCAGGGGCTTTGCGCTTAGGAACCCATACGAATAGAGTTCGATTTCGGCGATCAGGGCGTAGTCGGGCACCATCATAGCCACCGACCGGAAAAGGGCCTAAGAAAAAAAGGAATGAGGATTAAATTGTCAAATTTATTTTGATCGGCACCACCTTCAAGTTGTCAGGTAGCTCTGAACGACCAGCATAGCCGGGGTTCATGGTGATGAAGACTGCACAAGTGGGGTCGAGCTTCAGTGTCGTTCCTTCGAACACCATTGTTGGCTGGCCGGAGTTGATTCCTCGTTGAATCGTCAGAATCTGTCCAAAGATCAGAGAAGCTTAAAGAAGCCTAATTGCGTTAGAGCCTCACCTGTTGAGCCACCACCGACAACACTTCCAGGTCGATGCGATTGAACTCGTCGAAGCAGGACCAAGCCCCACACGAAGCCAGGCCTTTGAAGAACTTCCCCAACGCAAGGTAGTCCAGTCCATCAGAACAGTTGAAGACCACACACTGCTTGGCCACCGCCTTGGCTAGATCTTTGGTGGTCTCGGTCTTGCCAGTTCCGGCTGGCCCTTCTGGGGCACCACCCAAATGCAGGTGCAGAGCACTAAACAAGGTGCGGTAACACCGGTCCGTCAGTGGAGTCACAACCAGCCGGGTAGTGTTTCCCAGATACTCGTAGCCATACTTCAGTGAGCAGTTTATCATCCGGGTATCCAGGTTATCGTCCTCCCAGTAGTACCGCAGTTGACACAACCACTGAAAGTCGTTCAGTTCCGAAACGTTTTTCTCGCAAATTTCCGCCAAAACATCGCGGGCATGAACATCCAGCACAACCAAAGCGCCCAGAGTTATGCGGTTCTGGAGGTTAAGATCTCCGCGGACAAGGTCCACAATGCGCATGATCTGCAAAGACCAACAGCTCGTAAAACTTCCCAAAAACTTTGATTCTGAATCAAGTAACCTGTGCCTTGCAAATGTCCAAATATTGCCGCAAACTCTCCACGGGATTGCCCGTAAAGAAACACTTTGTAATCTCAGACGTCCAGTAGGTTAGTGAAATCGATTGCACGGTCTGTCCCGGCCAGATTAGAACCCATTTGTCGCGTTCAGTGTTTGGATAACTCTCGAACGCTTGACGGATCTTAAAGTGTAGACTTTTCTTCATGAAGATTTCCAGCTCCAGCAGCCATTTCTCGACTTGTCCTCGTGCCTTGGCTGTCGAAATGACCTCGACCAGTTCGACTTGTTCCTTTTCGGACGACCGCATCGTGGTCACTTCCAGTGTCTCGCTAAAGTCGAGAGTAGCAATGCCCTCGAAGCATTTCTTCAGATGGGGTTGCACTCGAGTCGGATCCTTCGTCTCGGATAGGATTTCCAGTAGCTCGTCGTTGGACAGGAAGAAGAACCGCGGGAAGTACAGACGTTTCTTCTCGAGATACTATCACAAGGATACTCGCTTGTATTTAACAGAGTTTTAAATTTTAAAGCAATAGCTACCGCATTGAGGCCCTTTTGGATGACTTCGAGGAGATTGAAAGCTTTCTTAAGCCTTTCGGACATCTTTTCGATTTCTACGACAGACATTACTCTGGAATCAGTTGCGACTACTTTCATTAGGTCTTTCCAGATCTAAAATGGAAACAGATTGTAAAAGGTAAGCTTGGAAAGCCTTGAAAATCCAATAAGAAAGGTCTCCTTTAGCTTCTTTTTGGGGCTTTTTCAACTACTGATGTTAGCACTTTCAGTAGGTAGTGTCTAAGAAGACTTGCGAACAGGTTTTTTAGATATGGAATCGCGATATATTAGCCCTCACTCTAAATAGCTTTATATTAATAGAACCCCACCTTGTCAACGGCACTAAACCGCCGGCCCTCCTCTGGCATTTGCTGCTGGATGTCGGGGCTTGAGAAAATCGGCTCCAAGTACATCCACGTAGCCTGCACACGTAGCCAGTCGTCCAATATATCCTGCAGAAGTATAAGTTTCGCCTCCCACTTCCTGGAATATTTCAAGTTTTATACGAAAACATTTGGGGCCACTCAAAACCTACAGAAGTTCCTTTTCGAAGGGCTTAATATACGGCGAGCTCTTCATTGTTTGCGTCTTTATGATCTGATCGTCTAATAGCACCTGAATCTCGTCAACACTAGCGAGCTTAAATGTACCAGAGTCTCTGCAAAAAAAAAGCCATTCAAAGCTAAACCAGGAAAAAGTGAACATTTCAAGGACTCTACCTATATGGCGACACATTGAACGACATGTCCTCCCATTCGTAGACCATCTTGCTCATTGCCCTCTCCAAATTGTTCTCCTTTGTAGCGCTCTCGGAAATGGTCTCAAACCTCGATAAGTAGTCCTCGAGCTGGTATTCAATTATTTTCTCCAGGGTAAGCTCCGGCGAGACCTTAATCGGGAAGCCAATGATCTCGGAGACCTCATCCCAGTGGCGGCCTTTCATGCCCGGATTGCCGAGCGTGCTGATTATTGGCATGTGATGCTTGAAAGCATCGATTTGGTCTTTGATCTAAAAGCAAAAAGAAAACTCAGGATAGTGATTGCAGATGGGAGGCAAGTGATCACTTACATCAATAACCAACTGCAGGGTTTGAGGCTTCTCGCCCATTTGCTTCTCGAGCTTTTGAATGACGCGATAAATGGTGGACACCTCTCCGTCGATATCGTCGGGATCGTACGTGCCCACCTGCGAGTGCATCCAAAGGTCGTGCTTATCCATAAACTCCTGCCCAGCATCGTAGAGCTTCTTGAAAGGCATGAGCTGATCGTGAGTTTTCTTTCGTATGGGATACTGCGATAGATCCCATCCGAAGGAGGTCTCCTCTTCGTTGATCTTGTCGATCGTGTCCATAGCTACCACCATCCGGTTATCTAGGACTGTAGCGCGTCTTTTGTACTTGAGCAGGGACTTGAGGTCTCCCCAGTTCTCGTAGTCTTGGACTTGTTCATTGTAGGTTTGCAGATCCCGTCGGAATGCTTCGATGCGTTTCTTAAGCAGCTCCTGGTATTCGATGGTTTTATCTGAAATTATTTCGCGGTGCTCCTTGAAGATATTCGGCAATTGAAGGAACCACTGGAATGTGTTGCTGTTGTTCTTGATCTCCAAAGGGGTGTAGAGGGTGTGATCCATCAGCCAGAGAATATGGTCCATATTCTTCAAAACAAAATTGTAATGAAAGCCCATTCAAAGGCTAGGTATACTTACGCCTTTCAGCCTCTGCTCCATTTCGGGTGCGGTCCGATCTTCAGTCTGTGCAACAAACGCCTTGAGGCTCATCAGTTCAGCAGTATTCACGGGAATTGTCAACGCCTTCTTTGCGATCGCCTCATATTCCTTGCCAAGCTTTGTGATATTCGCCTGCTGGTCGCTGATCATTTTTGTCAAAAGCTCTTGTTGCATATATCTTGCCAGCTGCTCGAGATTGGCTATGAACCCTTCACGGTGGAACTCATAGAGGCCCATTCGAATGACGCCCCAGATCTCTTTAGCAATGCGATCTTCAAGCTTGCGATAGTACCTCACCTTGGCGCAGTACTCCTCAAAGGGAGGATCCGACTCTATGAATCGGCCTATAACATCAGCATCGACCCCATTCATGAGGCTTATGAACTGATCAAAGTCCTGCATTCTCAGCTCAGGACCTATACGTTGATCTTCGAAAAGATCCGATATCTTTCGCTTGGCTGCGACCACAATTGACTCAGGAATGGCCGGCTTTAAGTACATTTGCTTGGAAACCTTCAGATCGGTATAAAGCTTGGTTTCGATACGAGGCAACTGTTGGATGGCCAATATAATGCTGTCGATGATCCTCATGGTTTCGTCTTGGATCTTGCTAAAGTTCGGATTGAAAACCAGAGTGTCTTGGTCTTCCAGCACTATGGAAAGCTTAAGGCCCGGATTGGATTTCTAGAAATGGCCGAGCTATACAAATGACGCTTTCAAAGATGAAGGGAACTTACTGCATAGTCGCACATGAAATCCGCAAACAAGTTCAAGCTTCTTATGCAGACATCTTCGAGCTGTTGGGTCATCAGTGCGGCCACACAGTTGTAGAAACGGGCCAGAAGCTTTGCCTTACGAACATCTGGCAGAAGGTTCCTCTTGTTGCCTCGCAAGAGAATCGAATGGATTTCGCCATACCACTGGTCTTTGAGGATGGTTTTCGTCTTTTCAATGTGGGAGCCGCAACGGTTCTAAAATAGGGTACACTCAGTTTCGCGACTCAATTTAAGCCCAAGTGACCTTACTGTGAACTCAAATAATTCATAGGCTTCCGGGTGGTCCGTCATATCATTGATGTCGATGAAGGACAGTTCCTTGAACTTTGTGGTCCATATCGCTAATATGTGCGCCACGCAACGATGGATTGAGAACAGGGTTCTCCTGATCGAAGTGCGGTTCTCGTCGAAGCTAAGAAGTGGGTATGAAATACAGAATCATCTCTCTGAAATCGACTTACCGATAACGCCATCTATTGAACGTAGCTTTCGCTTCGGATCTCTCAGCGGTGTCTTTGTGTTCCTTTTCCTTTTGTTCACTCTGCAGAGAGTTATTGAGGACGAAATCGATGACAGCCTTTTTCATTGCGAAAATATAATCAAACTTAATTTGCGACAGGTTGTCCGTCATTTCAATCTCAAACTTAAGCAACGTCTGCGGAATCATTCCCTTGATTCGAGTCAGCACCTTGGTGCTTAGCGGGGACACATGAATCGTATCGATTCCGTGCTTTATGTAGTAATAGTAGCGTAGGATCTCCTTTTCTTCGGCGTTTGGAAACTGATTTTCGTCGTCGGCTTCAGAGTCTTTGCGAGCAATGAGTTCGACGAGTTTCTTACGAAAACTCTCTCGTTCCTGACGCATTTGAAGGTAGGATCGGTATTCTAAATTTAATGGGGATATTCAAACTTTTGGTGTAGGTACTCATAAAAGTTTTTTATATTACTGGTATTTCTGCCACGTCGTGGACGTTTTCGTTCCGGTTGCATACATTTGGTATGCCTTACTTCAGACTCGGTCAAACTCAGACGTTTGCCATTAAAAATGTCCTTTGTACATTCGGGCAAGTTTAGCTCGTACCAGAGCCGCCGTGTCTTGTACTCCGGATTAGCCTTGGAATGGATTATTTTTTGTAAAATTGCTTGCCTGGGATGGGGTGGAATCGAACTGGATTTCGGAATAGCCCCAGTGGATCTGCGTGGACCACTCATTTTCTGAAACGGAAATGACTAAATATTTAAATATCCTTATGTTTTTTTTTCCTAAGAAAAAGATTTCGCGAATAGTCTGTGACTTTTCATTTCGACTGTTTAAAATGGACATAGCGCCACCTATCGTTTTTTTGCATTCTTTCCTCTACACAAACCACTTCAACATTTCGAACTCCTTCCAACTTCACACCCACAGATGTTCGCTTGACAGCCGGAGCATGTGTCAAATCTGTCAAAATCATCCATCGGCCGAAAAATTGTGCAATAATCGAGTTTCGTTTGGAAATTTTCGATTTTTAACAATAGCCCAGGTAAAATAACCCAAACTAACAACAAAGATTCTGTACTTACGTATTTGTTTAATATTTTTGCGAAAAAATATATCTAACTCCTACTATGTTCGGTTAACTTTCACTAACCATCTGCCGATTGGAACAAACTCGTCAGAAAATAGAGAAATTCTTTTTGAAGGGTTTTATTTATTTTTCTATTGATTTCAGTGTTTCCTAGGAGCGATTTCTCACACACTCGAACCTATCAACAAGTTTCCACAGCTATGTTTCTCAAACAATCCACAAGGTTCTTACACACAACCCGGTATATGTTTGCCGGAGCGGAAAAGAGCTCCCTGGCAACGTTACGGAAAAAGACCGGCTATACATTTGCCAATTGCAAGAAAGCTCTGGAAATGCACAACAATGACTTGGCCAAGGTAAGCACACAGTGTCCTTTATAAACAACATTTGTGACAATTATTTTTTATAGGCAGAGAAATGGCTCCATGAGCAAGCACAAAGCATGGGCTGGTCCAAGGCTACCAAACTCGAGGGTCGTGCCACTGCTCAAGGTCTAGTTGGTGTATTGATCCGAGGAAACATTGGCGCCATGGTTGAGGTGAATTGCGAGACAGATTTCGTCGCGCGCAATGAGCATTTCAAGAGTTTCGTCGACCATGCGTCAAGGGTGTGCGCCAAATACACAGAAATGACAGAGTTCGATGGAGATCTTTGGAAGGTTTGTTGGATTGGCTTTTTGCAAGTAAATTGTTGTAAATATTGCCCACCTGCAGCTCGGCTTTGAAGCAGAAGCATTAAAGAATCTTAAATCTGAGGACGGCAAGAGCCTGGGCGACCATTTGGCGTTGCTAATCGGTACAGTGGGTGAAAATGCGACATTCCGCCGGGCGATTTGTTTCAAAACCAACAACTACTTGAAACTGGCTGGTTATACTCATCCAACGAGCACTTCTATAGCTCCTACAGACCAGACACAAGTGGGAAAGTACGGAACTATTGTTGCATTTAAAGCAAACTCAATGGACGAGGAGCTGCAGAAGCATCTGTGCCAGCATATTGTTGGTATGAATCCTAAGAAAATCGGCGAGGAAAACAAGGACAAGCCACTGGACAACAAGGACGACGAAACGTGTTTGATCTATCAGGAGTACTTGGTTGATTCGGATAAAATTGTGGGCGAGGTGCTGAAGGAGAACGACGTCGATGTCATTGACTACCAGCGATTCGAATGCGGCGAGGAGGCCAGGTGTGATCTGGCAGAGGAGGCCAAAATGGCCAACTGACAGTTGTTGTTGTTGAAGTAAAGAGCGTTTAGTGTCGATCTCGTTGTTATTCAATGAAAGTTTAAAGTTGTTTATTATTTATTATTCTGTTCGTTGTCACAATTTTAAGAAAAGTTACCAAGCTGAAAGTTGATGAACACCCGGAGTAGAAGTGATAGGTACTCGCGGCACTGCTTAAAGTGTTGATGCTGTTGCTAGCGTGTTTTTAGGATATTAAAGACATTTCTTGTAGCACAGTTTGATGCATTAGCAACTAAACGGACGACAGAAAGGAAGTTATGTCTCTTTCACCAACTTGTTTTCGATCTTTCGAAGTATTAAACTTGCGCATACTTACACCTATCATTGAATTCTTCGAATTGACGAGTAGAGTTTTCGAGGGGTTGGCTTCAGCATGCAGGCGTCCGGTTGAATATCAATGCTTTCGTAAATTCAAGTGGTATCCAATCAACCGCAGCAGTTTGTGTTGTTGAGATTTATACCCGCAAGTGTAGAGGACATGAAGTATAGTTGAACCGGTGCAGCAAAGTCGGTGAAAAAAGTTTAAGAAGTTCCTATGAAGCTTAGTATGCACCTCTATACTATAACTACCGCTTTCAATTAAAACAAGGTACATCTACAGAACATTTCGCGACGTCTCAGGTGCTCAGGTTATCTACCAATGAAACTTCTGTTATTTAACTTCCACTCACATCGTGTCACGAGTTACCATATCAATCAACTCAACAAAGCAATAATCTGAAACATGCGTTATCTTCATACTGGGACTGATTGTACGAAAATTAATTAAAACCGTCATAACATCATTTGGCACTTCAGTGGCCCATTTTTTGTTATTTGGACCTCATTTCTATCCCAATTACGAGCGAAAACAACTTCCAAAGCAGATAACAACTATATTGCCTAATATTTCATGAGAACGCATCCATTTGTTTGCCAGCAAAATGTTGGCCCTTGACCCACGCTCTGTCAACAACACTTGATAGCGATGACTTCGACGACTTTGAAATAGAAAAATCCACACAAAGTTCGTTGTGATATTTATTTATAAGGAACTTATGGTAATGTTTCATGACTAAGAACTAAACTAAATGGGCGCTCGTTTAAAGTCCCAAATCTGGGTCAGGATCCCTCAATCCCTCTGAATGCATTTGCCTTCCAGCCAAATCGAGCATCACTTTCTCTTCCAAATTCGTATCAAGCACCGACCGCGCTGGCCCTTCGTCCTCATCTTTCTTGGGCTCCTCTCCCACACCCCATACCTCGAGATTTTTTATATTAAACGCCTTCTGCGCGGACAATTGTTTGTAGTTTTTGAAAGTTGTGCACGATTCGGAAGAGTGTCCTAGCCCATATTCACAGTCTAGCCAAAGACCCCAATAGTCGAACTGGCCGCCCATACCCAAACCGTTGGGCATAGTCTGCTGATTGGTATTCAAGTACTGATAGTGGTCATTGTAACCCGAAGTGATGAAGCTCTGCATAGTCGGTTGCAGTGTGAACAGCATAGCGGTGTCATTGCCAACGAATTTCGGTCCCAACGCCCATGAGTCTGGAGCAAAACCACCGAAAATATGTTTGTGCTCATCCTCCACAATAAGCAGCGTGGGTCCTTTATTTGTCATTTTGCCCAGAAAAGTGGCAAAACTCTCGCCGTGAATTTGTGAGTTGAACAACATTCTCCATTTGCAACGGAATTCAGTTGGCAACTGATCATTGATGAAGATTATCTTGCCGACATCCAAGATGCTGCGGACTTGATCACAGTTTGCTGGTACTTCACAAAAAGGTAGCGTCTGCGGTTGCGCTCGGACTGAGTTTGGAATGTGCGGCGACTTCTGCTTCTGACTATAAAGGAACACCACCACTGCTTTCCACAACTGCAACCACAAGGGATTAATATGCAGCCAGTTCTCAAGCTCATCCAACGATATAGGCTGCACATTCATTAGATCTCGGAACAGATACTGAGAGAAATTGTCAATGTCTTTACGATTGACAGAGACATCTTTAGTCAGCCAGCTGTTAAACTGTTCCGTCTTGTTGTGCTCCAACATGATGAAATAACTGCGCACTACTGCGGAAATAAACTTTAACAGGTTCTCTGGTGTGATACCTCCTTCCACGCCCGGTGGATTGCCAAAGACTTTTGTGTTGATGTAATTGGCCTGTTCGTAGAGACTTCCCTTCACGGTAATGTAATAATGTTCTGCATATGGTTTTATTGTTATTGCACGGTGTTCCGCATTACCAATGCCGAAGCAGCAGTCTTTAATATATCCGACAAGTTCTGGGTCAACCAAATCTTTCCAGGCTTTTACTAAGTCGTCCGATTTGAGTTTATCATGATTTCCAGAGAGACCTTTGAACGAGTTCTCAACAAAGGATGTTTCTTCAGCGGACAATAGGGTGTTCGAGTCACCTTTTGCTGCTTGATTTCCCATTGTTTCGTAATAGATAATTAACTTGGGCTGAAAGAAATTAAAAAGAAGCTAATTGCGAAGGAAAACACTAAAATTGGAGACAATTACCTGACTGGACGTGCTATTTGCTTATCTCTTTAGCATTGCATTGGGAATTGAATTCAGAAACTCAATACTCAACTCTCAAACCTATCGTTATTTACTTCTCATTTGGATTTTTCGTATCACAAGTTTAGACATTTCACTTTCACAGCTGTTCTTCGATGTACCTAGCGCAGCCATTTTTACAGCGGATGTTTACATTTGCTATGGCTGCAGTACTAAAAAATTTAGGTGATTGTGCAAAATTGATTTTGAAAGAATCGTCAACACGGTCGAATAGATAGATATTATATTGTTAAAAAAAATAATAATTTGGCCTTCTATGTATTATTATACATGAAATTACTTCTTTTTTTGAGGGTTTAAAGTTTTCAAATGTTAAAAGGTGAGGTAGTTAGACATGAGTCGAGGTAATAGTCAGTTTGGCATCTGTCAAGTTTTGACTTAAATTCAGTTTATGACTTCTTGCCCCTTTCGAACCGAAAATGCCCTCCTGGAAATAACAAACTGCTGCCGAGCAGATATATCATAGCTTAACAACAAGTGAAGTAGCTTATAGTAGATTCGCGTACTCGGTTGAAGTCGAACGCAATCGATCGCAATCGCACAACGTCTATACACGTAGTATAGATTTAGTATAAACCTTGTGCGATTGCGATCGATTTATATCGATAGAGTGTTTCGCGAAGCCCATTCTTTCACAGATGGGCTATCTTTTTTGCTCAAACGTCAAAAAAACTTGTAGGATAACAAAGCTGGTTTATAATGGCCAGAGTAGTGTTTTGTTCAAATATTGTTGAAAAGCGCACAATTGCCATTACTTTAACCTCTCAGTTGTTACCAAATACGTTTGATAAACATAATTTTTTAATTCAACAATGCTTTTATCTTGTTTTTTGCACTTTTTTATGGACTTTTCAGTAATTTTTTAACATAATTAGACTACATCCATACAAAATCCGTTTTGTTTTCCTACAAGTTTTTTACCTGTCACTTGAATTTTTCTTCTTCTTATTTGACACTGACGTTGTCGCGAACTGCCCTATTGCGTTCGATTCAAACCAACAGGGGCGCTGTAACCTCTTGGGAAATATAGTCTCTTCCGTTTTTCTTCTTTTTTTTTTAAATGGAGTAATGATGAAAACAATTTTTACTCTAAACTGCGGACATATAAACCCAACCAACTACTCTACAAGGACATATAGCCCCAAATGTTAAAATCCCACAAAAAAGCAATAAATATTAGGGGTATTCACGATCCGGTGCAACTGGCCTTGTATCATTGCGAAAGTGTAACTTTTTTTCGCACTACAACAACAAAATATACTGACTGAAATTTCGCTACACTTTTGCACTTTAGCTATACCCTGACCCTATTGTAATCGAAAAATACAACAGAGTAAAGTGTAGCATTGTCAAATTGACAATTCGCTAAATTTTTAATTTCGGTGTATCGGAAGAAAAGAGAATGAAAAACAAAAGTAAGTGCCACCGTCCCACCGAAAGGAAAATCCAGTTAAAAAATGGTCAGAAAAGGGGGGTTTTCACGATATCATCTTCGTCTTTACTCTCTCAATAATCTAAGATATTTTTTCTTTTCGCCTTTTTTCGGCATAATAAAGTTTAGAAGTTTTTTTTCAGAACAGCATGGAAAAATCTGTCATATTTTTTCAGTTTTGCAAGAGGTGAGAAAAAGTGTGTTCACGATCTGTTAAAGAAAAATAAAATTTCGCAATTTTACTAGGTCTCTTGCACCGAATCGTGAATACCCCTATTAGTTTTTTTTCACATGCATGTATTTCCACTTTAATAAAAAAACTTACTATTCCAATTAAAGAGAAATTATAAAAGTCAATACACACACTGTTTTTTAGCCAAATAAATGTTTTTTTACACAGCACTAAAGAGACACGACGTGTTGTTCACTACACTATTAACCAGAAATGGCATGCCGCATGCATGAATGCGGCATAGGTGAAGCAATTTGAGAGCTTTGGCCAAAAACACCGGAAAGCATTATTTTGCAATCGATTTGCTTTGTAAATTTTCCTAGTAGGATTTTTCAAACATTTTTGGGATATATTTTCTCAATCGTATCGAAAGGATTGAATTACCTACATCTAAACTAAAATATTCAACAAACACATGATTTTCTAAATGTAGAGCCAAATCAAGTTGATTTTGCTAATTCATGTTGGTTAGTTAGTTAGTTTAGAAGATAAATTTATAGCTAATTATGTTTGACAGCAGATTTTTTTTTTATATAAATTTACTTTCCTAAAAACTATGGGGACGTTTAAGTATCTAGTTTCGTAAGTCTGATAGCTCTCTCACTAAGTGAATCTCGGTTTTGATTGGTCGAAATCGGTCATGAGAGCAGCTGTTTCAGTTGACGTTAATGGAAGGGTAGTCGACGAATCTAGTCAAGAAATTCATGACTGAGTACTAAGTTGACAGTTCTCATATGTACCTGACACAGAAAAGGTGACGTTCCCGACCAATCTAGTTTTTGCGTTCAGGTTACATTTCATCTAGATCAGCGGTTCCCAATCTTTTTTGGTCGAGGAGCACTTTTTAGGTCAAACATTCCTCGCGGAGCACTTCCTTTCACTTACGCTATTTTCGCAGTTATGTATTTGTAAAAAATGCAATGTAAATCGGGGACTCCCAGCCAGCGTTGTTATGTGATCGTATTTATCGTAAATCTTACGATTTCCGAAGGTTAATCCGACGCTCCGATTTTTACTCTTTTCAACCCTATTTCTACGATTTCGTATATATTTTTCCGATTTTTTCCGATATTATGCAAACATAAATACGATGGGTAAACCGAAATGTGACTCGATAAAAAAAATATAACTTTAGAAACAGAATCTTAAAAAAATTAAGGAATGCATTTAATATGACTTTACCTTACCAACACATCCCTTTGCAATTAGCCGGCATCGATTACCGAACATACTCTTTTGTTTTTTGCGTTATTGTATTAATATGCTAACTTGTAGGTATTATGTTATTTAATTGCTTATCAAATAGATATATGAAATAAATAATCATGTTTTTTTGTTTTGTATTATTTGTTTATGATTCTTAAAAACACGATACCTTTTGGTTGCATTAATTTTAAGCATTGCAAATTGGTTGATAAATAAAAATGGTTAAAATGGGTAAAATTTAAAAGTATTTATTGTTCTTAAGGGATATGAGTTCTTAGTTGTTTACCATAGGGATGTGCAGTTTAACATGGTGATAGAATTACTATATATATAATGTGGTACTCAATCACTTTTTACCTGATTTCAGAGCACTTTTGCGGTTCTGGATTTTTTCTCAGAGTTGCTTTAGATTTTGTTAGAAATAATTTATTGAATGTAAACACTTCCTAAGATTTATATTTGTGAACACGCCTTAAGCACTTAACATTTTCATTGTACCATCTGTCATATTTGAATAATAAATTCATTCTCCTTTTTTAACGACGTAGAATCGTAAAGCGTTCTTATTTAATTCTATTTAATTCACTGCGTGGACTAATTTTACATCAACAGATTTACCAATACAAGCGCGTTTGAGTTAGATAGCTACTGAAGCTTGTTAACATTTTAGTGAAATTTTCCAACTGCAAACAAAAGCATTGCATCCATCGGGTCTATCTATTTTTGTTAATTATTTATGTACCTACAAATAAATATTTAGAATTCCATCATGTTCCAATCTCACGAATGTCAAAAAAAAAGTGCAAGTGACGTTTTTATGTTCGATTAGATATGTTAAATCTGAAATCTGAGAGCGAATCTGAAGAAGGCCAATCGAATACCACATAAAAAAAGCCATATTTACTTCGGGCTTAGCCCAATAACTTATTTAAGGGTGCAAAACCCTAAGAGGGTATAAATATTATTGGTATGAAAGTAAATACCTATGTACTTCTTAAGTTAAATTTGGTTAAAACGTAGATGGTTACAATACTAATAATGAAAAAAGTATCTTAAAGTTCAAACTGTCCGACCTCTCACTAGCATTACAAAATAACATTTAAATGAAGTACAAAATGACCTCTTCCTCTTAAACACATTTTTTGTACTCGTTCAATTAGAAAATACGACAAATACGATTTTGAACCGAGAAAATATACGATTCTCAAACAATATCCATAACAACACTTCTCCCACATCTTTTTACACGAATTATTTTTTAGTTTGTTTGTATGTATTGATTTCTTTTAAATGAGCATTTCAAATTCGATTGCTGCGATTCAAATGACAAGTTCAGAAGCATAAAATAGTCACTAGTGTAAAGGAATTTTGCTATTTCGTTTTTTTTATTTTGCCGCGGAGCACCAGGATATCCTTCGCGGAGCACCAAGTGCTCCGCGGAGCACACTTTGGGCAACGCTGATCTAGATCTAGACCAATCTAGTCGACTTAAGATAACTAGATTCTTGAATGCGGCCTATCTTTTAATAGATATTTTGAATGGAGTATTAGCCAATTAATTACAAAACAAAGTGAATTTTACTTTAAAAATAAATGAACAACTTGGCACCGGAAGTAAAATTTTATGTCTGTAAATCAGTCTACAGTCAGTTTTCTTAACTGGAAAAAATTCCCGAAAGAGTTTGGAAAATATGCCAAGTAGACGGGAAACAGCGGCAACCAATTGATACAGAATAGCAACATGCAATTATTGTTCTAATAGAAATGCCGCAGAAAAGTATTTGCTTGAGCTAGGTGGACGCGAACTCTATGAGCTGTACCAAAAGCTGTAGTCAAAAGGACTACATTGGCTCGGCCACATCGAGCGAATGGACAATAATGCTCCAACTAAGAGGATCTTCGAATCCCAGCCGCCAGGTTCGAGACGACAAGGAAGACCGAACCTCCGTTTCAAAGACCAAGCCATCGCGGATGCCAGAACGCTTGGTCTGGACAACTGGAAGAAGCGTGCCCGGGATCGCAGGATGGAAAGCTACAGTGTCTCAGGCAGATACTCTTCACGGGTCGGGAGCCCGTTAAGTTAAGTAAAGTAAGGTGGGCGCGTATTTCATTCTGATGCCGCCAGAGATCCCGAACCAAATGGAAAGGACTAAGTAAAAGTTATGGAGCGCAGCACTTGCTTTATTTAATGCAACGCAAAGTTTCCAATAATAAAATGAACTGTATACAACTAGGATCGTGCTCTCGGAATTGTTAAGGATTTTTTTTCCAAAAATTTCCACCTACAAGTAGCTAGCTCAAGCGCAAGTGGTTAGACGTCATAAATTGAGATTTCTTCACCTTTTACCACCATTGCAGTTTGTCCTCTTTAGGGGCACCTTTTTGAACCTCAAGATCATTGCCCTCTTTCGAGTTTAAATAAGATTTTATTCTTTATTGGCGAGCCAATAGTCACTGCAGCTAGGCTCGTTAAAATTAGTACTAACAAGTAATTTTAATTACCTCTTAATAAACTTTAATAATAATTCTTTATTGAATGAAAAAGAATGCAACAATATAATATACTTATACAAAAAAAGTGTTTCGTGATGAATGAATTTGATTTGCTTTTTTTTGTTATAAACAAATAAATGTCTTTGTTGCTCTGTAGGGTATTAGGATTTTCGTACAATCTTTGGCATCATTAACGATTGCAATGGCTTGTAAAGTTAACAAGTGAATAGCTTCAAGCGGCTTGAAAGAAAAACAATAACTCGATCGGCAATACAACAATAGGTGCCCAATGGAACTGTCAACTCGCTGTCCATGCATCGCATACCCACTTTAGCTGGCTCATTACAATTATTTTCCTCGAATTCACTCAAGCGGAGATCCCCTACACAAAAAAAGGTTCAATTTGAGTTCCACCGCGGCTGACTATGATGATGGACTACCATACCCAGCACCACCACTAGGTGGGTCGATCTGTGTTCCCATCAAAATGTGTGCGTGTTTTTCTTTTTTGTGTATTGTTTTTTATCTCCTCATTATAAATATATTATAAACATGGAAATTATATAATTTGGAGCAAAAATAGCAACAACGCAGACGATGTGGGATTGTAGGCAACCAAATACTATTGAGGTTAATGCGATAGCTCTGCAAGACTCTAATGGCCAGTGAATGTGTGGTACTGTGCAGAAATTGTAATACAAATATTGAATAACCTACCTAATTAGCAGCATTATGAGTGCATATTAAGGATGTAATAAAAACAGAAGATGAAATGTTGCTCAAGACTTTCATTAGTCCAGATGGACAAGATAAGGTGAAAGTGTGACAGTTGGGTTTGATATGCAGTTTTTGTACAATAATTTTGTAGTTCATTGCGCTTGTAAGTGCTACAGTTAGATATTTCATAGTCAGCAGGTGTAATGTGCGAAGATTAAGGGCCCAGAGGTTTGAGAATGTTTCCCTAAAATAAGTTGCTATTGTTACCACGACCTGCAAATGGTTTGCTTGCGAGTTATGTTTATTTAAAAATGTTCATGAACGATTGTCGATGAGACAATTAAGAGAACATAACCTGTCGCTAAATCAAAAACAAAGAAAAATGGTTTGCGCAACAGATCCGTGTGGACCTTAGGCCTAGCTTCTCGCAACCGTTTATTTTGTGTGACAAATGGAAGGGATTTGCAATGTTATGCCAAGTCCAAACGTTCGCGAGAGGTGGCGCAGTGGAAAAAATACCTTAAGATGTAATTTGTGTTGTTCCGGGAATCAAACCTGGGACCCCTCGCTTAGTAGTCCAACAGATTAACCACATATCCACTGCGCCTACTGTCGATTTGCGACTTATTTATTTTGAAGCCATCTATAAGCAATTTGAAACTCAGACTCATTACGTAAACGTAGTTGTCAAATTTTGTAAATAAGTGAGCGGGCTCCGAGTTCTAGTTTGGTAAACCTTACTATCTTCGTTAGAACTTTACAGTTCCCGAACGCAATGACTATGACTATGATTTATGATTTGGCAAACAATAGTAAATGGAAATATGGTTTCAACTGTCAAGTTAGGTTAGGGTAGGTAGAACAGGGCGTACCCTGCGCTACCCCACTTAGGTCCTCGTGGACCCATTGTGATGCCCTTGTTGGGGTCGACCGTTGGTGTTGCATCGGTGTTCTTCATCCCCTCTCCTTTGTGGTTAATAGACGCTGTCTAGCCATCCCGATGTCCTCAAAAACCTATAAAGATCAGACGGTGAGACATCAGAGAGTTCATGTAAGTCATGCAAGTAATAGCTTCCAAGTGTTCTGTTCCTCAAGTGACATAGACTCGGGCAATGACAGAGGATGTGAGGTATGTCTTCGTAAACATCCTCGTCGCCACAGGCTCCTATATCGTCATCTTTAAGATTTAGTTTCATTGCGTGGTTTCTAATGAAGTTATGACCAGTTAGAGCCCCTACCAACTTAGATAGCGATGACCTGTCAAATTGTAATAGTTTTTTGGTCCGGCTTCTATTATATTCTATGATATTTCACAGGTTGTGAGTTCTTTCCACCTGCTTTTGGTTTTCATTCGAATTCTGTTCTCTACTAGCTCTCTGAGATTGCAGAACGATTGAAGTGCTCTGTCAAGACCAAAAGCGGACCCCTTTCTCGCCAGTTCATCCGCCATCTCATTACCGGTTTTGTCTCTGTGTCCAGGCACCCAGCAGAGATTTGTGGTATGCTGCGAGCGAAGAACCTTAAGCTCTTCGCTGCATCGGTGAACTATTTTGGATTTTATTTCATTAGCAGAAACTGCTTTTATAGCCGCCTGACTGTCAATGAAGATGGTAATATCGCTACGGGGTATTGCCAATATTGACGCCTTACGGGCCGCTTCAGCGATAGCCAAAACCTCAGCCTGGAAGACACTACTGCTATCAGGTGGTCTAATAGAGCAATGTATATTTAATTCCTCAGAGAATATGCCGGCACCGGTTCCACAGTCCATCTTTGAACTATCTGTGTTGATGGATATTGATTTTCTTTTTGTGGGTTTATTTGTGTCCCATTCTTCCCTAATCGGAAAGGAGCAGGTGAATGGTTTGTCGAAATCCAGATGGGGGGAGCCATATAGTCAGAAGTGACAGCGTTCCCTAAGTATTTTCCTAATATCTGTGCATGCCGAAAATGGCAAGGGTTCCAAGTGTTAGTTTGACTGATCCTTAAGACACTCTTAGCAGCAGATTCTTCCATATATTATATAGGTCTAGTGAAGTCAGATGAAGAATTGCCTCTAGTCCAGCTGTAGGTGTAGTTCTCAACTGTCAAAGTGTCAAGTTACCTATCAATGTTGCCATACCGAACGAAAAAAAATCACTTAAAAAATGGTGCTGTAGAATTGCATTAACGGCCGGTAAATTAATATCATGGCGACATTGTTAGGCTAAGACTGACCACATATGCAATTGAATGAAAATGCAAGCGGGATATCCTTTAAAACCCGTATTTTTCTACTGACAGCTTTTTTGAACTTGAAATAAAAAGTCACAATTCATTTTCCCTGATCGTCTGTGAAAGAGTCGATCAAATTCACGCCAGGTTTGGGAGAGTTTGATACAAGGGCTTCTTTTGATCGTTGTATGCCTTCTTTTATGTAGGTATATTCAAATTACAGATCCTTAGACGATTTTGTACTTTTTAACCAGAAAGTAAGGCAGAAAAACATTTCGCATCGATAATGGTAGAATTAACAAAAATAAACTCGCATTCCATGAACTATTTCATCTCCGCTCAGCCGGTGACCATTATTTAAATTCGTCTTCCGCATATCTACGAATTGCGTTTCGGCCGAAACTAGTTTACTTTGAATATGAATGACAATTCAGATGACAGAGCATTATTTAAAAAAGCTTGCAATACGAGCTCGGCTAATGAATCTTTACACAGCCTGTGGCGCATGCTCTACAAAAACAAGATCAATAACTTCTCATATTGGCACCAAAGCAATAAAAATATGTATAGTGCACCTATACCACCACAATGTAAGAACTTCCCTCATTTGAATACAAGTTCCCACGTTCAACTCAACCCCAAACGCGAAACAACTAATGCAGATCACTTCAGCATAGAATTCCGGTCCTGCGTTCACTCGCACAAGAATACTTTCCGAGTTCAAGTCAAGGTATAATTTATTCGAAACTATTCTCTAAAGTTCAGAGGTGGTGCATAGCTTCGCGATAGTGTAGGTATTATGTACACTTTAATAGCCCTCCAGGAAAAGTAGTATACCCATGCCCGTACCTCTCGCGCGGTTCTGACTGACATCAAATTGTCTACTCTTCTACTTCTACTGCTCATGACTGCTCTCGTGCACAGTTGGGTTGTCGTGTCGGTCGTTCGGTCGGAACGCATATTCAAATAATAAAATCGCTTCGGAGGACATCAAAATAAAACTTCCCCAACCGAAAAACTAATTCGGTTTTGCAAACTTATATTTTGTCGGAATAAATTTCCAAACATTAAAATATTTTCGGCGAATGTTTTTTATCTTGCTGCTGATCGGACAGATCAGTGTCAACTTTTGCAGAGCAGAGATGTGTACGGTTTACTAAGTTTAACAGCTACCGGTAGTTGAGTCATTTTATGTAACTGTTTTCCCGGTAAAAATAAATTAACAAATAATAAAAACAGTGTGAATGCCTGAGTGGTCATAAAACAGTGTGAAGTTGTGCATTCGATTCAAAGCCAAAGTGTGAATAGCATAAAAGAAGAGTGATCGTACGTAAATGCGCATTTATGAGAAATATGATTAAGTGGAATTTTATTCAACAGGTGAGAGATGAGAAAATAATTACAACTTACAACTTATCATTGTCTTGATTTTGAGAAGAGTGGCGCCTATCCAACTATATTCTTTGTTTTGTGTAGCATAGGTATATCTGTCGGCATTTGGAATTGTATAAGTTATCAGAAGTTAATCGACTGACATCCGGGAAGTTATGCTTTGTAGCTAGTAAAGCTGACCCATTTTTTTTCCTGAAGTGCTATATGGCTTGCGTTCAATGTCAGTTAATTGACGCTGGTATCTGATATCGGTCTTAGAGCACGTTTTAAGTGTTTCTGATAAAAGTAATACGTTTGACTTACTTTGAAAGTTGACATGTGATCTACAAACGTATCTTTACTTAATATGGTTATAAAAAGAATGCATAAGCTTAGAATTATGTCAGTTAGGGGTTGTGGGAGTGTTTATCATTTTAGAATTTGGTTTTCACTCAATCTGGCTTTCTAAAGAAAAAAACGTATCAAACGAAACTAAAGGGTTCTATGGACAACGCTTAAACTCCGCTTATCCTAAAAAACGTTCACAAAAAAAAAACTAAAATAAAAAAAAGCTGGCGCAACAGGTCCATCGGCCTAGCTTTACACAACAATTTGTTTGTATGAGTTTTTCATTTTTAAGACGAATGGAAGGGATCTACAAATTTATGGCGAGTCTAAACGGCTAATTAAGGAGCTCTTTCATTACAGTTATATCCCCGGATGTTTGACAGACGTTCGCGAGATGCGCCGCAGTGGAAAAAATACCTTTAAATAGAATCTTGGTTTTTTTTTTGGGATCGAGCCTGGGAGCCCTCGTTTCGTAGTCGAACACACTAACCACTAAGTCTACAGAAAGTTCATCAGGGCGCCTGAAGGCTTGTGCAATTTGGTTGTCAAAGGTGGGTCGCGCATCTGACTGTCCTTGATAATTTAGAGTCTGTGGCGATAGTAAATGATGGTAGGTCCACTTAAGCTAGCAAACAGTAAAATACGGAGAGCCATTCCGAGGCATTTATTAATTAAAGCAGGTCATAGGAATGTCGGTAGTACTTCTAGATCCTCGAAAAAGTATCTTCCTAGGGTTCTGGTTCTGATGTGTCGGAGTGCTGGGCAGTGGCATAGGAAGTGTTGGCTGTCATCATGTGCCTCCTTGTCTGTGGTGATTCTTATTTTCTTGGTGCGGCATTTCAGCATATTATGTCCGGTGATAAAAGCCACGGGAGAGGACAACGATTGCTTGTGCATACATAGGATTCTCTCTATTTTCTGCCTGCTATGTAGAGCGCCACTTTTTCCTGGTAGTACAGGTATCGAGCTTTCTCTGTCTCTCATTCGTCGTTGACAGTAGTTTGTTCTCAATGGCCTGTTAGAGATTACAGGCGGGAATCATTACTGTATTGTTGGTCAAGTGAAGATGAAGATCCCTTTCTCAGCAGTTCATCAGGTCTTTCATTTCCGGGCACACCTCTGTGTCCGGGAACTCAGCAGAGATTTACACATTGCTAAGCTTCAATAACTCGTAAGCAACGGCTTACAAGCTTTACCTCTTCGCCAGAGATCGCTTTTATTGCTGCTTGGCTGTCAATGAGTAATAATTTACATCTATCCATGAGCTTGTTTTTAGCAGCTGTTGTTACTGTCAGTACCTTAGCTTGTCTACACTGCTTACCAAGGATTATCAACAAATTCTAACATTTGCTTGGACACTATCCATTCACGATTGCCGCCATAAATTCTGAAGACGCTTTCACTTCTCCAATCGATCATAAACAAAAATCTTTCGGGATTTACCTAACCCTATTTATGCCAATACGAACCTCAAGCGTTATTCATTCATTGTCGTTAAAAAGAGAAAGAAGTTGTTTTCACGAAAGTTATTTAAGTGTAGCTACTAAGTCAGCCCTTCTTTGCGTTGTAAGTGTTGACTGTGTTAAATAATTGGATAATTTTCCCAGCAGCTGCCCAACGAAATTTCCCCCTCACGTTCTTCTACTCAAATTACCAACCCAACTCCATCGGAAGTGTGTATACGAACCGACTATACCCTTTTTCAAATAAATTGTGGTCACTCATTGTCTGCGTTTGTTTCTCTTCACCTTAATTGCTCCCGAAAAAAGTGTGAATCCAAATTTATTGCTTTCGAGGTTCGTTTACTTCGCAGCACAACAAAGAGACACTCGTTGTCATTTCGGCAGCTAAATCCGTTATGGTCGAGTAAAAAGTGTAAGTGTAGGTATTTTAATTCAATTTAACAAAAGACAACGCCACTAGCAAACGCATTTAGACGCACGCCATTAAATAAAACCCAAATTCGATAGAAGAGAACAATTCGGGTTCGAAATATTTTCGAACTGATGCTCCATTCGATTATGGGATTGCTTTGGCTGTCTGGCAATTATTTTCAGGATGGTCTACAATCTACTTCTACATCCGCATTACCGCAGAGATAAAACGAAAAATTAACTAAAAAGGAGCGGAAACAATTTGCCGCTCATTTCGCCCTGTGTGTACAACACACGCTTCTACACACAAATAAAGGGAAACTTATTAAATTTTCCCTCAATTTTCCATTAACACGGTTAAAAGTTTTAAACCAAAAGAAAACCGGCACACAAAAAGATTCAAATTGATGTGTAGACTCTGGTAGAGTGCAATTATTTTCCATTACGGTTCTCTACGCATCAACGCGTCGTTGTTGTCGCTTTTAAAGTCCTCCTCTCCTAAATGACACTCGAGGCTTTGTTATGCTTAATGTAGCGGCAACAAATAACGATGCGAACGATTTGCTGCGATTTAATCGAAATTTTTCGTTGTTTCTACTGTTGCTGTTTTCTACAAAGCTAATGGGTTTAATGTTTATCTAATTTGCTTTTTTAGACCAAAAGGTGGTCACTATGTTTTATGATTTTGCTGGGAAATAGAGATGATTTGCGAATGTTGCATGCGATATTACAAAAAAAAAAAACAATACAATGCCTTAGTTGGAATCTCTTGTTTGGTAAATAGGTTTTGCGGAACTTTGAATTGTCAGTACATCTGTCAGGCAATTGGGTTTCTTGTCACAATTTTGTTGAATTTACTTTGCCCAAGAAGTGCAACAACTTGATATTTACATTTAAAGTTTTAGACGACGTTCAAGTTAATAAACGCCGCGTAAAAGTTATCAACTCGTTATTCAGAAGTTACGTAAAATTTGTGTATGCCATCTGATGTCTACTAGCTAACTAACTTGTGCGCATTTGTTTATTAATACGGGGGTTAGTTTAGTAAAACTGACTTGATGTGTCTAAGTTTTGATCGGCCCAGCGATCTGTCACACAAACAGCTTTTTCAGTTGACGTTTATGGACCGGTATAGTCGACGAATGTAGTCAAGAAATTCAGGACCGAGTTGACAGTATTAATATGTGAAAAACATTGGAAAAGTGACAGGTTATGCTTTTAGTTTAGATCAATCTAGTCGACTTAAGGTAACTACATTTTTGAGTGTGCCCATTTAGATTGTTTGGGGGAGGTGGAAACAAGTTACAGTATCACTGCGGCCTCAATTGGGCCTATTGGGCCAAAATGTTAACAAAACTGCAGAAGGTATCAAAATAAAGCTTGTATTTCCAATTTGAAATTAAGCATTTTATTTAATATTTGCCAAAGAAAATTACTTCGAAACGTTCTGGAAGTACTCTGATTTTTTAAAGCTCCGATTACCTACTCAAAAAAGTTGATGAGTCTCCCCAACAGATCGCTCTGCGAGTCAACGCTTTGCAGAAAATAAACCTTTATTCTTGCATGGCGACATTTTGTTACTGCAAGTTGCATCAATTTGTTAGAAGAATTATCTTATTATAACGGATGATTTTTTAAAAGTTAAGGTTTCCAGGTTGGAAGCACTGGTTAGTAATGGCGTCCAAACGTCATCTGTCAAAGTGAAAAGTTTTCAATATACTCTGCCATTTAATGGAAAGACTTACAAACGAGCAACAATTGCAAATTATTGAAAATTATAAAAATTCGTGCCCTGTGAAAAATGAGCACCGTTTGTTACGACCATATTATGGCCGTCATAATCGACCTGGTGAATCACCAATTCGTGCTGTTATCACCAAATTTCGCACCAAATTTTTGCTTGCGCCAGCTGAGTTGAACATGGTTGACATGTGGTTTCATTAAGACGGTGCCACATGCCACACAGCTCAGCTTATAGGTCAACATAACATAACACATGTAATTCGTAGAATACAGGCCGAAATGACCCAAAAAGTGACGCAAAATTGGACCTTTCGAATGGACCATTTCAAAAAAGCCGCGGGCAACATTTATATGAAGTTGTCTTTAAAACGTAAATGGTAAAGACCTATTTAACGACTACAAAAAAAATTTTGAATATTTGAGTGTTTTATTCGATTTTTAAAAAAACTGCGCTTAAAAAATCACCCGTTATTAACGTTTTTAGGACTTTTTTAAAACATTAACAATAAGTTCCTTACAAACAGTCAAAGTTTGCTTCAGAAAAATCAACTTATTAAGGAGTTTGAGGATCAATCTAGGCCAATAAAAAAAAAAAGTAACAAACACCTGTCACTCAGAATAATATAGAACATCAAACGAACTCGGTGACAACCGCTAAATCATGTAGCAGGCAATGGTTACTATCCGTCGTCAGCAATTGTCTTCGCTATAGTAAGTTACGGTATACCTGTGGTATGGAAATGTGAATATAATATTATAAGTTATGAAATTGTAATAAACAATTTTCAATTAATCATCCGCGAAAACCCACACGCATTATTACAAACTAAAGAGCAATTTATTATACAGCAGCATGTTCGTAATTAAGATGTCAAAACATGAATTACCCACCTAGAAAATTATTTAGCTTTTTATTCAGCGTAAGCAATTTCAATTAAAATTTTTAATGTCAGTTTGAGTTTTTGGGACGATCTTTTGTATTAAATTATTTCGAAATGCGTTATTATAATTGTGCGAAAATCAGTTGAAGCGGAGCAACATTTCTGAAATCTCTTGAAAACATTTCTATATCTGATTTAAAACATGCGAATGATAGTGGCAATTCGTATCATTTCTACAGTAGGAAGTAACATATCTCACTGATAGCTTGGATTAGCTCCGAACTAATGACACGTTCGGAATCAAGACCACTTACCCCTTCACTTTTATTAGCATTTCGCGGAAGAAGTTATTCCAAATCACTTTATTCCTATTTAATTGAACATCTGACGGGTCATTACCGCCGTAGTTTATTCTGACGCAGAAATCCAAAAAAATAAAGCTAAGGCAAATGACCCCTTAAATAGTAGGCATCTGCAGCCATCTTCAAACCACAATCATCCACACAAAAGAACATCGGAGAGTAGAACCTATTTCCGTGACCCGCCATTTCAGCAATCTGGGTTTATTTCATCTCTTAACTTACTTCTAAGTAGGCGAGAATGAGTTAAAAAGTCAAATCTCTCATCGTCTTAGCTGTGCAAAAATGAATTAGCATCAACCCAATTCGTTCGCATGAAAATGAAATTACCTACTTCCACCGTAATTCCGGACAATAGAGAGACTGATCTAATTAAAACCCCCTATAAAACGAAGCATGTTTCTCGAATTACTCCACCACGATCTACGAGTACATAGCGCATTATTGGAATAATCCGTCTGCGCCCCATCAATCTCACGCATTTATATGCAAGTCAGATCAACCACAGCCATGCGGCATGCCGCCACCTCAAAACCAACAGTAAAGCGAATCCATCTACTCAATTAAAAATGTAGGTCGCCCGGACTAATATATACCTTCCAGCGGATGGACGTTTTCCGGAAAGACTTATATCCGTGCGTCACTCCTTGGATCCAGCAGACAAGATCTTCTCTCTTGATCTGATGATCGAGCTTGATCTGTAAGATCAATCTCAACGAAGCCATTGTACCGAAACCGAAGATGTGCGGTTGAAACAAAGACCCACAATGATGAGGTACAGAAGTATTACCAACGCAATACAAATAGAAAATTGTACCGCAATTGTGTGTTGGATACTTCAGATGGATTAAAGAT
This sequence comes from Cheilosia impressa, assembly GCA_948293265.1. Taxonomy (NCBI): domain Eukaryota; kingdom Metazoa; phylum Arthropoda; class Insecta; order Diptera; family Syrphidae; genus Cheilosia; species Cheilosia impressa. The sequence goes on along the minus strand of OX411884.1, from coordinate 28,717,384 downwards.
GGTTTTTGTTTTTTTCCTTTGTTTAGACACCTTTCTTCTTTTCGAACCGCTATTAGGAGTATTCTTCTGTTTCCCCTTCTTGTTTTGGAGTTTTTATGAATGGCATTCTTCGTGCTATGAAAATTTCGCGTCAGAGTGGAGCTCTCCAACTGTCTATCTACTTATCGCACGAGGTGCACCAGCATCAGGTTCAGTCATTCGCGGCTTGTACACACCGAGAGTTGGCCTTAGCTTCAGACTTGAGTTTGCTCTTCAGCAGTATACCGGAATAAAAATCAGATGCAATTATTTTGTGGGATTAACTTTTGCTTGTGTTGAAAAAAAGAAAAAAAAAACTGTTTAACTTTCGGTTGAAAGAGCTGTCTTGGGAAGACTTTCGCTTGGTCTAACGCCGCGAGTACTTTGTTGAAACTAAGTCCCAACTGGCTTTGATATAAATAATTGTAAACAAATAACTACTTTACTTCAGTGATCATGAAATCTTGAGTCATTTTCGAACTAAATTTTCGCTGGAAAGTCACAAACATTAAAACAAACAAAAAGAAAAAGCAAATCCCATCCGCGGTGTCTGACAGGAAGTATTTGGATAAAACCTCCTCAGCGGTACAAATATATTAACATGCCGGATTTGGAAATATCGCGCAAGGAGTTGGTAAATAAATAATCTTGTTGTTAATTGGGATGTAGTTTTTTTCTCAATTAGCTTAAGAGGCTCTCGTTCAGAGGGGATATTTTTAGAGATGTAAACTGTCATTAATTTTGAACATAATTGCTCAGAAAGTGGTGTTTGAGCACGATGTGATAATTGTGCGTGTCCAATTTAGCGTCGGCGTCCTATTTGGGTGTACGTTGGAAGTAATGACAACAAATGGTTATACCAAAGTTGTTTAAGAGACATGTTTCCTGGTTATGGCAGTAAGAAACGCCGCAAATGGCATTTAAGTTGGTGGAAAGGATTTAATAAGATTAACTGTAAGTAAAGTACAAAAAGCCCGCGGTCATTTTAGTTTGAATGAAGCAAATTCGTTGGTTCAAGTAGCTTTATGATTTTGGAGCCGAGGGAGATGATCCTTTTACAAAAGCGGCTTAGTGATATTTTACCAGCACTGAGTCAGATTACGCAGTTTATATCTGATATAACCTTAACATTTCTTGCCACTTCTGATAGTGTGGCCAATAAAATAAATAACGTATAGAACCCTGGGCCCAGCTTCTTACAGCCGCTTGTTTTCGTGAGTTTCAATTTTTGAGAAGCTTTATCGGGCAGTTATGCTCCCAGATGTTTGTCAGATAAGTGAATAACTTTTTGGCATTTACTTACGCTAAATGATAAAATGTTCAAAATGTTAATAGAGTTCGAAAACGGATAATGCCAATCGTTCGTTATGTTAGGGCCTAAATTAGGTCCTATGAAAACCTTTAAAGCCTAAAAGACAACCAAAAGTGCATTTTGTAAATAAGCTATTTTCGATTTAAATAATACTGGGCAGAGCTTTACGGCATTTAATGATCATTTTTTCTAAATCGGTAAATGCACTTTCAGGAAATTATTTTTAGACTACCAACGGTTTTTTTTTGTAAAAAGGCAATACAGTCCACTACGGATAGAAGAAAAAAACGTATAAGAAACGCATGTGGAAACACCGTGTCACTTTGTTTCTTATATGCATGTTCGCATACATAAGAATAACTCGGATAAAGAGGTTTCTTACATCCATCGTTGACTGTTTTTTTCTTTTAATTTGTCTTTTACAGAATTTTAGAGAAAAATATAGAGGCCTACCTACTCTTTTCCTTCAAAATTTTCAGCTAGTCTTCGAGACATTTTGTTGACCGCGTTTAATCCAATCATCAAGCCAAATTTAAATTTATGGGACCATTGCACGCAGCTTGACTTCAAGTCTTTTGTTTCTAGACTGCTTTTTTTTTTTTTTTTAAATAGTCGAGTAGTTAATACAGAAACCCCAGAAATATTTCAAGACCACAATTTGTTTTAAAGTAATTAAAAAAAAAATAGTACCAATAGTGGGACAAACAGGAGTCCTTTTTTAGTCACTTCTTGTTTAAAATTAATTAAATTGTTCAAAATGCTCATCATTACTGATTTGAAAAAATTGCAAAATTTATTCCACCCCATGTAAAGCTGTTCGATGTTGTTGCAGAATTTCACTAAAATGTAAACAAGCTCCACCATAGCTATCAAACTCAGGTTTGTAGTGGGCAATCTCAAAGCAACCCTTTAAAATAAAAATTCCGAAAATTTGATTTCAATTCATAGAGTTGTCTTCCCATGCCAATTAAACATAAAAACTGATCTAGATCAAGAAGAAGTGTACTTTTCCAAATCACCAAAGAAATCGTTACTTTTGACTGAAATTGGCTGCATTTTTCTTGTCAGTTTGGCATTTAAGGAGAAGCTGTCACCTGAAAATTTAAGAAGAAATCATAAATCATAAAACATACTGTACCTACGGACACTCCAAAATCAAGAAGAGTAATAACTTCTTGTCAAATCTAAAACAAATGTCACAACAGAACGCATTCTTATGTCGTTTTCCATTGGTTTCACTCGGGGATCCACTCATTCTGAAATCCAATGGAACAGCAAAACTGCTTCTGACAGAATCCACCAAAGTATTGGTGAAATGCCAAAAAATAATCTACTGGCGTTTTCCATTGGTTTCACTCGGGGATCCACTCATTCTGAAATCCAATGGAACAGCAAAACTGCTTCTGACAGAATCCACCAAAGTATTGGTGAAATGCCAAAAAATAATCTATGGCTGCTGTCAACTGACTTGTAATAAATACATAAAATTGCACTTGTGTGAGTGCTTCTTGAGTGGATTCTGACTTGAAATCGAGAAGCGAAATTCTCTTCTCAGAATCACCAGAAGAGTATTTTTGTCCAATGGAAAACGACATTAATTTTTGTATCTACAAAAAATTGAAAGGATTCAAAATGTCTCCGTGAGTGGGAAATATAACGACAGAAAACAAACTGGCAGATTAAGGAAGAGGATTTCGATTTTTGTGTTTCCGTTTCAGTATACTTAGCCTCTAGCCAAATTTCAGTTGACAACTCAAATAGAAATTACAGTCGTCTATTAGCCGGTCTTTGGACATGCTTCAACTCTCACTTTCACATTTTCGACAGGGCGGTGTGAGAAAAGTCAACAACTACTATATAGGTCAACCTGCAATTCAAAAATATATTCCTGGAATCTTTTTTGACAGACACACTGTATTTCACAGGCAATTAAACATTCTTCCCCACCTGACAGGCGACATAGTGCTGATCATCTGTTTCACTGCCGCTGGCAAGACAACCTTACCAATGGTAACACGCCAAGCAGTCACCTACATTTCATGCCATTGATAGTAAAAATTAATTATTTTCCTTCCATAAGCGCAAAGCGAGAGCAAGTAGCTCAAGCTATATGCGATCAAAGTTATCTGCGCCGCGCGCCCCTTCTTCTGGCGCAATAAAAATCTGGTAAAAAAAACTACTTGTTCTTATTGACATCATCTGCGAACGACGTTAGACTTCGTTTAGCCTTTCAATATTCAATAGCACTTTGATAAGTGGATGATGGATGTCTAGCGCCGGTTTTACCTGTAAATTATTTTTCGCCCAGTTTTCGTTTTGCCGATAGAGAAATCTATGTCTATTGTCTAGAGAAATAATAGAGTTGTTTAAAGCATTCCCGCACCTGCATGCGGTGGAGTAACTTTTCGATTTAAAAGGTCATGGGAAGACGCTCACCAGCCACACAGATGTTTGCCATTTACTTTGTTTCACTGTGGCATGCAATGGCTTTCAGTTTGGCAAGACTGTTGCTGCCAATTTGAAAGCATATTTATTTCGGTGTGACTTTACCCATCGACTAAGCTCTTTGAAAATGCCATGGCATCTTTGGTTATACATAGCTCCAACAAATATGTATATTCGTTTTTTGATTTTTGTTCCATGATAGGAAAGTCATTTTGGTTATAGTAAGATGCATGACTTTAGGGTGCACCTGCTTATTATGGCAGTCTTAAAGAGATGAAAGGTTATCTTCTGGTTATGGGGGAAATAAGGTGACTCTCACACCAGTCACAACTGCAAGAAAAGTAGCTTTCGTTAATTATGTTGAGTTAAAGTTCATTGGGATCTCCATTATCCAAAATGGGTAAATAAATTTTAATGATCTTTTTTACTAACTCGGTGGACCTCTTTAGGGATAAATTTAAAGATCAATATTATGACATCAACGATTCAGACTGAAGCACACTTGTAGTCGAACTATTTGTGTCAGAAGTCGCCCAAGCCGAACCAACAGGTAATTAGAAATAAAATAGGGATATAACAACTTTAGGACACCAACATGAATTAGTTGCAGTATACCACTTAACAACTAATCAGGAAAAAAATGTTCTTTTATTTTTAGGAAATCTTTCCTGACACAATCTCCGAGGTGAGGGTAGACGCATCTTTTAGGAAGCTCTCCCGGAATGCCATCTGTTTTCACATTTGGAAGATAGAAGAAGACCGACTGGAAGTTGTGCCGAAAGCCAACTTTGGCAGCTTCTACGATGATGCATGTTACATCGTATATGCGTCGTGTCCAACCGGTAGCTATGTTAACCACGAAACTATTGTAAGTGTTGCCAAACTACACATACATGCAAAATAATAACCATTTTCATTTGTGACCAGTCAAGAGAAACAAAATCTAGTGCCGGTCTCGAACGGTTCATTCACTTTTGGCTCGGAGAGAAGGTCACCCAACAGAAGAAGGCAAATGTGGCACACAAGGTCATGGAACTTGATACGTATTTTGGGAACGTAGCCACCGAGTACCGCGAATCTCAGGATAGCGAAAGTGTACGATTCATGTCGTACTTCAAAAAGGGAATCACGTGAGTTAATGCATAGAGTTCTAAAAAGAAAAAAAAAGACTTCTTTTACTTGTTTAACTTTTAGTATCTTCTGTGGAGCGCTTGCTGCATCGACAAACCCGTGTCGCCTGTTCCAAATTAAAGGCCGTCAATGGTTGAGCTGTGTTGAAATGGAAACGATCAGTTGGCACCACTTCAGTAGTGAGCACATAATGCTCTTGAATACGGGATCGCAAACATTTGTATGGATTGGCCGATCAACTAATGTTGGTGATCGAAGAGAAGCTTTAGAGATTGCGAAACGATTTAGAGACACCTCCGCTGGCGGTAATGACATAACCATTGTCGACGATGGTTATGAACAATCGATGAAGGAGGACTATAAGGAAATTTGGAACACATATCTGCCGCTAAAGAATCGTGTGGTCAATCAAGGGATTGCAGCTGACAAACCGCACAGCAGTTCGTTTAAGCTGTACAAATGTGGCTACAAGGGTACAAAGTATTGGATCGATCAGATAACATCGTCGATTCCAAGTCAAAGTGATCTCAATGACTCGAAAGCTGTTTATATTCTAAATGGGTTCTCGTTGGGCGTTTGGATGTGGATCGGCAAGAATGTGCCGAATGTGGAGAATGTTGAAGCCATCCGAAATGGAAGGGGATTCATAAAGAAGGTGGGTTACTTATGTGTACTTGTTTACAAAGGTTGAAAGGAGTGAAAGCCTAATTAGATCCAGCCCGTTCTCAATGTGAAAAATGTAAAAACCGTTTGTCGCTAGGTTAAGCATGTACTTAAGTGCAATTAATTTGCTTCTCTATAGTCTAACTAGTTTCGATCGAACCTGTTTGGGTTCTCGCTGCACTTATAAAAATATATTGTACCAGAGTTCACTACCACTATCTGGCTCTGAAAAGCAACCATGCGCAGTACAGCTCTAGCAGGCTTTTAAATTCTTACTACAAAAGTAAAGCTACGGACCTAATATCAAATAGAATACGTGCGCTTTAGACTGAGGCACCGCTAACATTTTTTTTAAATGTCAATCTGTCAGAAATTTTATTACATTTAAATTTAAAATTACTGTCTACAATTCTTATATCTGCTCAATTTTGTAGAAAAAGTACCCGTCGTCAACGCTGCTCATTCGGGTGGTGGAAGATCACGAGCCGATAGAATTTACCCACCTTTTTCCCAGCTGGGGTGACACGGACCAGAAGCCTTTACAAATACTTGGCAAATTTGACACCCTAAGCTTGTCACAACGTCCCAAGATGGCGGCAGAAAATCAGCTAATCGATGATGGCACTGGCGAAAAGCAAATGTATCAGATCACTGTAGATCACCTGAGTGAAGTTCCTTTACAAAAGTCCGCGGCGATATTGCTTACCGACAATTGTTACATTGTGCAGTACGCTGTAGGAGTAAGTTGTCAGAAATGTCCTGTTTGCCTGATGGTTTACTTGACAATCTTTCTTTTCCCAGTTTTCTGGCGCCGAAGAAGTCGGAGTGAAGCACGTGATCTACATATGGATTGGACGCTTGGCGCTGCCAGAAACCATAGCCAAGTGCACACATCTGGGTAGGGAAAGGTTTCATAAGCTCGGTTGCAAATCGATGATAGTAAGAATGAATGAAGGCGACGAAACGCCTCATTTTATGCAAATCTTCTCGGGGAAGCTTGTGATACTACAATCCAGTAGGGGTGGAGCTGTAGTGAATGGAAATAGCAACAATAACAACAGTCCCGAAAAGATTACAAAGCCGGTAATATTGAAAGTTCAAGGCGACTCTACATTCACCTCGAAGGCATTGCAAATACACCCTCTAAACACGTTGTCATCGAAGGATTGCTACGTAATAAGGTCGAGTGCGAACGTTTGGGTTTGGTGCGGACAAAGCTCAACTGGCGATGCTCGGGAAGTGGCCAAAAATATCGGATCGATTTTTAGTGACGAAAGTAGCTTGGTCATGGAGGGTAAGGAGCCAAAGCAGTTTTGGGACTCGATTTCACATCAAATAAGTGCGACACAAGTCCCGACTTCCCCAACGAACGGATTATCCCCAACGCAATCGATGGGCGTGCCTATTGATAAAACGAAAGTTCACCTCCATCTGGTGTACACGCATCGAGGGAAATTGGTTGCTCAGGAGATCTTGGGCTTCGATCAGTCAGATCTGCTGCCAGAGAATTCGTATATCCTAGATGCTGGTCCCATCGCGTACTTTTGGTGTGGCGAACTCTCGCCGTCAAGTGAAGAGGACAATTTTGCTTCCATAGTCCAAGAGTTCTTAGAAACGTCAACAACGCCTCGAAGGACCACAACAGCGATTGCTTTTTTGAGGCAGCACGATGAGCCGAACGTTTTTACAGGTTTCTTTGACGCGTGGAGTCGCAAGTATTGGGATGTAAGTCGGTAAACCTTGTTTTGGCATTTTATACTAATGACGTGCTTCCTTAGACGTTTATGCCGTATGAAAAACAGCGCCACGAGATCACCCGCGCACGATATACCAACGGTACTACTCTCAACTCGGTAATCTATGACAGCGATTTCGATCGCCACCACAAATATCCGTTGACAGTGCTGCAGCAAGCGACTGCTTCCTTGCCGAGTGAGGTCAATCCGCTAAAGCGTGAGGTAAGGTTTATCAGTACAGTTTGTAGAAAATCGGTCATACCTGTCCTTTTCGTATGCCTGCAGGTCCATTTGACGCATGACGATTTTGTTGCGTTGTTCGGTATGCCATTTTCGGAATTCGACACTCTGCCCGGATGGAGAAAACAGGAACTAAAGAAGAAATTTAAATTGTTTTAATGTATTTAAAATCACAATAAGTTAATTGTTTTATAACCAAAAAGAAATTCAAACTTTCGATCAAAATTAAATTATTGCAACTGAATTCTTGCAAAATAAAGCTACTGTATTATATTTTACACATTTTGTTTTTACTTAACATGAAAATATTAACTTTATTGCGTTTGTGTTATTGTAGATTGTACGGGTTTGAGTTTTGCGAAGGGCACTGTCTGAAACGCAAACTTCTGACATGCTTCGCAGGTTTAGTTAACTACTACTACAATGCACTGGTACATATTACACAGGGACAGACTTTACTAAAAAAAAATGAGTTTGAGTGACGGATATCTTCATTTGGACCTATATATACTTTTCTGTTAAATTAAAAAGATGATATCCGCCAAGTGGCTGCCGCCAGTGTTGATGCACATTTGTGCCGCTTTTAGCATTTTACACGATTTTCCGCAAGGTTTCCAATGATACCTGCTCGCATTCCTGTCGAATATTCTCCTTAAGGGCTGCGATTGTTCGGGGTTTGTTGGCATAAGCCCGCGGCTTCAAGTAGTCCCCAAGAAAGAAGTATGGGACGGTTAAATCGGGCGGTCTTGACGGCCATGCAAAATCGCCAGAAGGGGAGGTTATGCGATCAGGAAACGCTTCCTTCACAATATCCACTAATTATGCCACGCTCTTGCAGAGTATAGCGTTCCATTGCCTGTTTTATACTGCAGCTGTCTAGTTCACAAATGTGAAATATTTTGCGCCACCTTGTACAACTTGGTTAACAATTTACTTCCTATCAAAAATTGTGCGGACAGGTTCGCAGCGCACACCTAAACAATTGACAATGACTTTTAATATCAACTTTAAATTTAATGAGTTCACAGTTGCCTAATTTTCCATCGCAGTTGTGAGCTTCTGTAAATTTAAAGTCGAGAACAGAATTTATTATAAATTCAGCTCATTATATCTGCATCATCAGGTAATTGTCACGACTAGTTCTTCGACCGTTTTAAATATGAGTCTGCTTTTGTGACAATCATAAAACGGTTGCAGAACTGCACAGGACAAGTAGTATACTTTGCACACTTTTGTTTGTGCTTTGTGTGCTTGCATGCATGTAGACGGCGCAGCATTCTACTCTAGAAGTTTAACGGAGGCCTATATATTCAATATATGGCATCAAATTACCGAGCAGATTGGGGTATTCGACACCGAAAGAGTTGTGTCTTGTTACTTAAACAAGAAAACATAAACTCTTTACGCAAGACGGTTTCTGCTCTTTGCTTGCGATTCAAAAATTGTTCGTCAGTAGTTCTGTCTAGTCGCAATCTTTTCTCGTTATTATTTTATTTTCAACAAGTTCTTTATTGTTCTTTGTCTATTAGAATGAATGACACTTTGGTTTTGACTTCACATATCCATGACAATAATGCCTATCTACAATTTGTGAATACACAATTTATGTGTATTCACAACTGGTAGTCAAATCGTGACTGATTGTCGTATGCCAATCGATCGAAGGTGCAACTTCACAGACCACAAAAAAAATATTCAAACTTGTTTAGTTTAAACAAAAAAATATATTTAATTATGTCAAAAAATTAAATTTAAAATAATTATAATAAATGTATAATAAAAATACAATTTTATCAGTATATCGTATTTAATTATCTAAATGTTGAAAAGTCAGCACCGTGTCCTTCTGCATTACATCTCCTTAATTACTGTAACGCCACAACACGATATCGACAGCAAAAAAAAAAAACAACTACGCACATTCTTCTCTGCATTATTACATAGGTTGTTAAGTTTGTTTATCAACATTTTATTTAAATAATTTTTATTAAATCAAAGAAAAGATTTTCACAGAAAATCCATTGATATGACAAAAAAAAGTTCCGAATATATTTGAATTGTGAGCATTTTTTAGTTGAATCAATTTTGTATTGTTTTCCGAATCCGAAATATCATTAATGTTGTATAAAGCAAAGTATACATATTTGTTTAACTAAACGAATTAAATATTTAATATAATAGAAATGCAATCTAGGGTAAAATAATAGTACTTTTTTCTCTTTTTTTTTATGGTTTATCTTTTCAAAACTAAAGGCTTTGACAGAAAGGAATTGGGTAGCAGGCAAATCTCACTCAATTGCCAAAACAAGAATTTTTTTTCTAATTTTCAATTTATTCGTTTGCTCAATTCAACGCATTTTATTGGTGAATACTTTTTTAGTAGTAGTTTAGACATTTTAGCTATGTATTCAAAAATATTCATCATTTTTCTCCTCATCCAAAATATACTTACATGTATACATTATAATATTTATTTAGGTGTATGTGTATGTGGGTGTATCTATGCAATAGTCTTTTCCTTACAAGTTATTCAATTTATAGGATACAACAGTTAAATTATTTCTAAGCAATTAAGAAAATGTTATAAGAATATTACATAAAGAAAATGATTTTTACATGACAGATAGTAGCTTAGATGAAAACCATAAGCAACTTAGCACAGAAAACAACCAAATGAGAAAAATGCTACAAAGCTAACCGATGGAATATCGTAGGTATAACAGTGCAATTCCAACGACAGGAAATCATAAAACAATATTATTCTTGTCCCGTAGAAATGGTTCAACTCTTAGAACTATCTTAAACGCAAAGTAAACTTAATCAAATTAAATGTAGGGAAAGCTTTCGCGGAGTTTTTCATGGTTGTCCTTCTTCTCACTTAAGTTGCTCTATGCTGGGGTGGTGGTTATTGTGGTAGGATTAATGCAATCATGTGTGAGCGCTAGCTGAAAGCTGTTCCAACCTCGCACACAGTTCTTGGGCTAACCGCAGTTGGTTGGAGGCGGCGCACGAGGGAGCGGTTGCGGCTGGAACAACAGTTTGAGCGGGTATCAAAGCCTCTGGATAGCTGGGGCATACACCTTGCCAGCGAGCTTTACCGCAGGCATGTGACTGGAAAAAGAAAAAGAAAATTAGTATGAGCTTTGGATTTCATTTAGCTTTTGTGGTGAAGGTATGAAGTGACAGTACTAAATAATTATCTTTACAAAATATGGCCGCCTTGGTCTGTTAAAATTGATAAGACATTGAATGATGCGTTTCAGATTCAGGGCTGTTATTGCTTTAGCCGAAATTCTGTATAGAATACAGGTTAAGAAGACAATAGAATCACGGTCACCGAATTTTGGAGGATGCTTTACTTAACTTTACAGTGTTAATTGACCGCAAAACTATAGGTAGTTGGCCCTTTCTTCTCAACTTTAAGGTTAGAAAGAGGAAATAACAATAAAATGCATCGCAAGTCACAAGACCTTGGCATTTATTATCCGATGATGCAACTCATAAATCATGTTCGAAATCAATTAATAATTTTGTAGGCAAATTAGCACTTGAGCTGCTTCTTACATTTAACTATTAGCTAGCTCGACTTGAGAGTTAAACTACTGTCAAGTGTCAATCATATAATATTAACTTTTATATACAACATGAATTCAAAAATATGTTCAATATCCATCCATTACAGAATAGTCGACTCAAATCGACTTCTAGTTGTCATATCAAACGTCAAATAGGTTCGAAATCGAAACTCGAAAAACATTCATAGCTACACATTTATGCAAATCTATGTTGTAGACTTTTGAATGGCTTCAACAAAAATAACAACTTTGAAATCTTCGAAAGGACCAAATGTCAAATGAAATTATGCAGACTGTCACAATGTTCACCTTTTAGGGTTTCAAACAATTTGGTAATGTACGAATGCAAATGAAAATAAATGGTTTAAATTATTTAATAAAACTCACCATCGTAAAGTCCCGCTTCCACTGTACAGTGCACTGACCGTCGCACAAGGGGCATGGCCGCTCCAAGCTATATCCACCGCATTCTCCACAATCCAACGAGACATGATCATCAGTCCAAGATACTCCGCATGTAAAACACGAACCCATATGGGCACGCAACTCCTCAATAGTCAAGACATTATCCACGGAAATCTCCAATGGACTACCAACTAAATCTGACAGCGATGACGACATACTTAGATTGCTTCGGCTGTAATGTGACACAAAGAAAAGAACAAACAATTAAAATAAAAAATCCAAACACGGAGCATAATTAGATTTGTGAATGTCATTTTCTCTCGTAGGCGACATCATCTGTCAAGTGATTGCAATTTATATGTCTACATTCCGTTTCTATTTTTATGCACTACAAGCTGTCACCGCTGTGACATTCCGAAATGACAACGCCACTGGAATTTCTTGTAAATTCGTCTGACTATCATACGGAAATATAAAAGATTGCAAATAAACAAAGTCCTATCTTAAGTTAATTAGCAAGCCAACAGACGCCATTCTGACAGTAGTTAGTCATGTTATACCTACACGTTTGCATGGATGTCATGGTCAAATGGAAGTAGAATTGCATTCTCATGTAGAAAATAATTAGAAAGCGGAGAACACAAATGCATGGTGTTGCAACCCAATTAATTGAATGTTAGACACGCTAAGATTTATAAATAGTTGCCCTCTGATTCCGATGGCATATGACTTATCTTTCAGTGTACGCCTAATTGGGGTGATTATTCAATCACTGAATGATATTCAATATCTAATTGCATTGCTTTCTGAAAAAAAGCAAATTGCCAACGGGATGCGGAGCGACACAAACCGATTAGGGGCGCTTGAATGCACTTACAAATTGCCTCACAGCTTGGCCAGTTGTTGTTGTGCTTGTGTTGCTGTAGAGATGTTATTACAGAATATAATTAAAAAGTTCACATAGTTATTAAGTCAGGACGAGTAGAACTTTGTAAATTGAATGAACATTTCTTTTTGATTTATGTGTGAAAAAAAAACACAAGTTGGCATCGCCACTAGCGAAAATGTCAGCGATTGTCATGTAACCAACTGAATGCGGCTGTCAAGAGTGGGCGTGATGCCGGAAATCTATTTTAATTGCAAATTTGCGCAGTAAAAGTCAAAACCACCCACGCAGTTATTCTGTTATTATTTCCGTTTCCAATCCGCTATAGCGTATCTTGATTCTGTTAAAAGGTTTTGAATGATTTGATTAATGGCCGACGATATGCCGTAATGTGTGCCAAAATCGTAAAATTGTGACCTTTAAAGCTTGAATAACTGCGTGGCAGAGAATATCACCGATTAAATGCAAACTAGCGATCTCAACATCGAAATTGAATATATGAAATCATTTTCGAATTCGGAATTTGTTTATTTGTCAAAATCAATTAAAATGACAATGGAAGTTTTGGTCTGATACTTGTGATCGTTTTGACGTGGCAAACTTTTCATCAAACTTAAATACAGTACATATAGTCGAAAAAAATTTGTGAACTCGGTTTAGTATTTTATTTCGAATGTAATTGACACTTCGGACTTGCATTTTAATTGCGAACTTAATGCGACTGATCTCGGTGAAAACATTATTTTTATGAAGAAGATATAAAATTCTCCGAAACCTCTTCTGATTCCAACTTTGTCTATTCTACGAATTACATCTGTCAGAAACTTATTTGGAACTCATTAGCACACCCTACTATTGATCAAAATGATAGGTGATACCATATTCTCTTAACTAATTTAAACAATTAAAAAAAAGTTCGGCACGTGTTGCTGTTCGCCATTTGACAAAAATTAAGACACTCGTACTCTCTTCCATGTAGGTACGTTGTTAAATATCCCAAAAGTGTGACATTCTCGTATTTAGACCCAAATTTATGTTAATATGCAGGTAAACTGACTTCCGATTTTATGCGCAAACAATATTTGGTCCGTCGATTAAATACGTTCAAAATAAATGTTGATGTTCAAAAATTGTTTTCATTTCATGGGCACAATATGTTAAAAGAAAACTAAGTTCAATTAATTGAAACATTATGACTGTCACTATGACTTTTGACGTTTGTACTTCCGTATTCATCATCTTGTTGTGTTTGAAAAAATGAAATATTCCCATTTGTATAGGCTTTTCGAAATTTACTAATAATCGCTTTAAGTGTCCAGGTTAAATTTTTGGAACTCCCTATGGCGAAATTTAAAAGAAGATTATAGGTTAAAAATGATTATTAGTAAGGCCCAGTGACACTGATAAAATATTTAATACAGCAGCCATTGACTCAATGCATCAGTGAAACGCTGTCAAACACTGATGTTTATCGGTTGTAAATCTACGAATTTCATCATAATACACATCTATTGTTCATATCACTTAAATGTGACTTCTACAAGTCATTGCGCTAATTATACGTTCATTTCCAAGATAAAATCGCAAACAATTAGGCTTAAGATACTGCAATCTTGTCATGTTGCTAATTTAAAAACCGTATCAACGTTAGCCGTCATGATCGACAATCCTATCTGTCAAGTGTCTGTGAGTATGTACTTAAGCGACATCTAACCTCCTTTAATGTCTATCTATTTAGTTCTCGTGACATCCGCTTACAGATAAACGTCGCGCTTATCATTTCGGTCTCTGTCCCATCCGTTGGAGTAATACACTTTGTACATTTTATTGTCTAATTTTTGATCTCCCCCCAATAATCTCCGTATTAAAAGATTAATTAATTAACACAGTCACACAATTAGTGATAAAAAATAGTTAATCTGTCAAACGAGTCATATCGACATGTGGGTATTGTTCATTGTTTATCAATCGGTGTGTTCAGTCATATGTTCGTGATAATTTGACATGAACAATGGACATTCGTTTTCTATTGAGAAGGTTTCTTTTGTTGTTTTTATTTTTTTATATTTTGACACATCGCACTGAACGCATGAGTGAAAAGCTAGATGAGCAATAATCAGCGTACAGGTGTTTATTTTGAAAAAAAAAAAAACACTAGCGCATGTTAAGTTTCTAAAAATATGAATTATATCAGCAAACCGTTGGCAACTGTGAGGTAGTTTGATGATTGATTTCAGTGACAGGTGTGACATTTACGAAATCAGCTATACATAAATGAGTAACTTCTAAGGTTCGAAGTTCCATGCACTTTATTCTACATTGCCAGTTGGCTTTCAAGATACATGTGACACATCAGTCAAATGACTGCTCTGTGAAATGTCAAATTTATGGATTGTTGTCAAGTTGTTTGTGTTTGAAATATATTATTTATTTTTAAAAAATGTCATTTGACTGTCAAACAGCGACGAAGCCAATTAAAAATTCTATCAACCATTTTGACAATTATTTCAACTTACCCAAGTGGACTGCAAATATCAGCAATTTGTGGTTGATGCACACTAGCAATAGACATATTTCTTGAGACTGTAAATACAATAAAATAAAAAAAAACTTTTAGCACAAAAATACAATCTCATTTAAAATTGATGATTTAAAAATATTGACAAATAACTGCGACTTTCTGATTTGACACACGAATGGCCGTAGTATATTGTTTCTATACAATGCGTGTTTTGTTTTACGTAATTAAAATAATGCATCCGAAGGCAATATAAATATTGAACGTGACACGTGCATGTGCGGTTTATTCCCAACCATGGCAAAACTTAAATGCACTGAAGCGTGCTAGTAAAAATGTTCGATTTCGAAATATTCCGTTTGGCATGGAATTCGAAACGATCATGCGAGTTGATACTTTTTTTTAGAATTCTGTAAGTATTGCGCATTGGTGATTAAATAACGCGAGAGGTTTGGGAAAAAAAAAACAAGTAAGCTGATATTATTCAAGTTGACTGTGGCGCCATAAAAATACTATGTGTTGGTTAGTTTACAGCGTCTTTATAGATTGGCAGTGGGAACCAGATTTATCCCGAGAAGGTATTACGACCAGACACAATTAGGTACTCAAACTATGTACATAAGTAGTAGGTGCATAGAGAATAAAATTAGTTTTCCGGGAAAATACCCATTTAGCGAATGTTACTACCAGTTTCAGCGAATGGGTTGTGCATTTAATATGCTGTTCAGAGGATTTGATTTCAACAGTTGTTTTTTTTTGATAAACAATTGAGTGCTTGCTTTGCTTAGCTTTTCAAGGTGTTACATTCTGAACAGGAGGTTATTCCTTATGACAAGTTTTACGACATTTATTTACTAAATCTGTCTCTATTTCACCCTGAGAAGCATTGTAGCTTCCAATTGACCTCGTTTCCGGAATAATCTGCAAACATTCGATAAATCTTAACCAGACGATGTCTAGACCTCATCAAGTAATAAATTTATTTTGGATTTGACAGTGCCAGTAAAAGTTTTTCTGCCTTTTTAAATGACTAAAAACCTGAAAAACGATTCTACCACACCCGAAGATCTTTCTGCCCTCCCAGACACTGAGCAACAAAACAAAAAGAACATAAACTCAAATCATGATATTCGAAAGTAGAAAAACTTCACATTTAGTGCAGATGTATATGTTTTTGTACAAAGAGTAAACAAGTATCTGTTTGATTGCCAATACAAAATGCAGGTGTTTACATAAACTAAGTGGGTCATACTACCTACCCACAGACAGGCCAGCAGAGTGATGATTTATCATCGTCACGATGTAGTCAAATTAAAAAGAGCCACACAAACGTGATCACATTGGAATTTTAATTCAATAATTCAACGTGTGGGATGCACCTTACTTTACCTACAGATGCGTCAATAAAGGATATTGGCCTCAATTGATATCTCATTTTGTTTGGATATCGAGATATCAATGTTTTCTTCTTTTTTTTTTCTCATACGGTTGATGACCCGAAGCAGGAAAAAAAGTAAATAAAAATAAAAAATAATGAAACTCAAGTTTCTTTGAAATACAACGAGTTATTAATTCACAACATGTGATTATTTTAAATAATTGTTTCAAGCGAATTCGTCGTGAACAATCTATTCGTTTTATTCAATCTCTCAAGGTAGAATTAGTCACTGAATTTAATGGTAAGGGGATTTCCAAAGATGGTTGTTTTGATTTCAGTTTGTTTACATTTTTCTAACGTAAGCGACAAAACCGGCTTTTAAACTATATACGAGTATACAAACATATAACCACCAACTGATTATGAGTCAAATGATATGGCTTAGCCATCCCAGCTAGTAGAGAAATTTGAATTTATTACGAATAAGATTAGGGAAATCGATTAAAACAGGTCTCGTGAATCATTTCCTCTTAAAATGTCGAAGAGGTGATAAGTGGTTAGGTGGAAACAAATTTATTTAAAAAAAAAGTTGCGTATACGCCCCGGACAAACTTCACAAAATTTCAAACCACCACGGTGGCGATGTAAACAAGGTGTTTGTTGGGTGGGCCTGGTTTCCACGTAAATGTGAATGAGACACTATGACGGTTTGACACCAATATTATGCGCAGTGTGAACAATTTTGTAATTGTATTTAGTTGGAAAGACAGTGATGTCAAAAATTAAAGTAAACAGGTCTTAGTTGACAGTCATATACTGATTGAACTTTTCTAAAAAGTTATACCAACACAACGGAGTTTTGAGAAATGTGCTGGCACCACAAAGTGACAAATGACAAAAGCAAGTGACATTTTACAAGTTCCTTAAATAAAATAGTTCCAGACCAATAACAAATACTCGTCTCACTTTTGCCATGTCATAAGTAAAGTGAGTTGACAGCTTTAAATCTTAACTGTCATACTTCATTTACCACACTGAAAAAATGGTGACGAAAATATAAATGTTTAGCAATTTCGTAGCTAAAGTATTTAAATAAACTATACGCTTAAAAAAAAATTTAAATGAGAAAACCGCTGTTAATTCAATTTAAAATTGAATTTGATTTTTCATGAATCCTGTTAGAAAGCACAACAAACATCTACTTCTAATTTCCTCGTTTGTTTGAAGGAGATAAATCACAACGAATCGAAAGCTGTCATTTGGTTTCATAACTCTCCAACCTACTACCATCGATATGAAATCTTGTCTAGCAATAAACTGACATTTACGAGTACGCGAGCTGCACAGCGTAATAAACCATTGCATCGCATGTTGTATGCTATAAAATGCATTCAACCAAGCTCAGAGTAGGCGTTTGACATATGTAACCGCGCAGTAAAACAAAAATCGATTGCAACTCTCCTGATTGCATTGCATGAATGGCGGCGAATACAACGAACAAATCGACGTGGGCAAGTGACATATATTTTCAATTTAATAAATCAATGTGATATCTCTCTTTCGAAAGGTGAAGTTAATCAAAATACCTTCATGCAATATCTGTCAGCTCGTTTACTATTTATGGTTCTAAAAATAAAATGCAAACAAAAAACTCGATCTTGAATACCAATGCTACACATGTGTAGACGTAAGTAAGTCTGTCATCTTATTTCATCTTTTCGCCTCCCTTCATCCAAAACTGACAGACTGCGTATATTCAATGTCAGAATTTAACAAAAGCCACTTGTCATTCTGTGTTACCTGCTAAATGTTCTGCTGCCTCTGCACAATTCATTGTTGTCGTGAATTTAGCTGAAAAAAAGGTCAACTCACAGTAAGACAACAACGAGTAGGGGGGAGACAAATTTTAAATAAAAAGAACAGAAACTAGGTAGCTGACATGGTAGCAGCAAGGATAAGAATTAAATCAATAATTTCTGTATACCTTTCCTTGTCATCCATGTGCATTTCAAGGTGCATTGCATACGTCTTTGACTCAACATTTCCCCTCATCCAACAAAAGGTTAACTCCAACGATTTACCGTTGCGAATGATAGAAAAAATCTATAAACGACCTGACGATGATGGTCGTTGAAAATAAAAGAATCCGCTTTGGCCATGCTCCAAGTTCATCAACAAAACTTTGTTGTCAAATGCATACGGCGGGAATGGAAAGAGCAATTCGGAAATAATATCGTAAAAATTTAATTTCATGACCCAGTTTTTAACGATGCACACGCGATTCGTCGGCGATTGCATGTGAAAATGTTTGCATTTCTTTCTTGAGAAAATAAAGTTTGAAAAAGAAAGAAAGTCGCTGTGAATTCACAACGAACAACGAAATGTTGAATTCAACAATTTGTTGGGAAACGATTTCTCATCAAAAATGGCAAAGTCCCATGCCCATCTATCGGCAGGCAGACTTAAAAGGGATTTAGATAATTATGTATGTACTTAATGCGGTTTTTCTCTGCGATGACGTTTGGATGGGATAATAATACATTCACTTTACTGAGAAATGGCTGTTTGATAGACAGTTGGATTAAGCCTGTACAATAAGCCGTTGAGTTGGCAATATCTGGAGTGACAATCATTTGTAATCGTTATGTCACCCGAAAAACTAGGTGACAGTAAAAAGATACAATCGATTTCATGTAACGAGGCATTCGATTTAATGAGAAATTATCTTTTGCTGGCAATTTAAGCTCTTTATGAAACTGGAAGAAAGTGTCACAGGTGACAGTTGTAAGAAAATTTAACGAATGTACAAAATTCTCTAATAACAAGTCTCCTATTTAATAAGAAAGTTTCTACTGATGCAATTGGCTGTCATACACAATTGGCTGTCAGATGCTGTATTAAATTGACAGTCAGTTTTACAGGTGACAGTTGTAAGAGAAAACGGCTTAACTGAAATTGTGCACTCATCACATCAGAGTATAAGAGGACACATTTCATTAATATAAAAAAGGAAATTCTTTAATTTTTTTTTTAAACAACCGCTGTACAAAACTGAGTTACTTGTTAGTTTCGAGTACAGTCACATAAAAAGCATCTATTGAAATTATCTACTATGAAACCAATAGCAAACAGCAATCTTATAAAATATTCAAAGTCGCAGTCTATGACGCCTGCACTTTACTCATTTAATTAACTAACAATTTTCAATAAAAACCCATTCAATCATTAACTTCCAAACCGCACTTTATTCCCTCTACACTCAGTTATTTCCCATCGGAGGAGAACAAAATAACTACCTCAAGTTACGCACTTGACAGATATGAGAGTGAAAAAATGTGCTAACCTCCCAGACAGACAATTTCAATTAAAAATCATTGAGTTAAAATAAATGTCACTCGCAATAAATCAATGTACACGTATGAGCTAAAAATATTTCTATTTGTGATTTACTATAATTTTTCTCGCACGTTAGTAACATAAATAAAACAAAATTCTTTCTAATGAGAACTCAGTTCAATTATTCAATTAAAAAAAAAATATATACGTTCAACTATATTTATACTTGTGGTAAGAAAATTTTTAACGATCACAAATTGAATAGATTGGGTGCCCATAAAAATACCTCATCACCATCAATATATGATCACTGATCAGATAGACACTATTGATCAGCTAACTATCAATGTGCACTTAAACTGCACTCTTAAGGTCACACTTGTAAAGCTTATAGTTGGGTAAGGCTTTTGTGGGTTACATAAAATGTTACGTGAAATGCATAACAGTCGAAGAAGATCACTTGAAGATCTATACGAAGATCACTGAAACCGATTACATCGGACTATTGCAAGGCCATCATTTGTGTTGTGCCGTTGGATACTTTTGATTTCCTTTTCATGGTGCCCGTCTATTGATAGTAATGGTTGTGAAACGACTAAACACGATTTTACCACAATGGAATGCAGAACTTTAACCTTCGACAACGATAGGCATAGCATTGCATTTCTTTGTCCACACTAACGAGTATACCAAGCAGTACTTGAAAGTGGATTTTCATTGAGGCAATTGCAATCGAAGTTGGCTGAGTTTTTGTGTTGTAGAGTGGGAAACTACAAGTATGTATCAAGTTGTTGTACTGGATTTATGTCAATGATCGCGCCATTGACGCAACATGATCTGATCAGTACTTGAATTGAAAATATTATTTGTCATGCGATGTAGTGTAAAGCACTCAGTTTTATGTGTCGGCAACAATAATCTGTCCATTTTCTAAAATCGACAGATTATGTAAGATGAAGTCTGGTTTGACAGTTCAAGATTTTAAATTGCTTATTTTATTTGAAGACCGCTTTGACGAAAATTAGGTCTAACCAACCGCTGTACAGAACTTATTGCTGGGTATATCCAACAGGACCTGTGATAGGAAAAAAACCTCGTAAAAATGCAAGAAAGACAGAAGAATTGGCTGATTGGTTTGAAACTCGAATAAACGTACTGCCATAATTATTGGTCAGTTTCCAAAACAATCTGCCAAATCGTTGCAGTCGGATGCGCTTTGTTGATTCTTTTCTGCAGTACACATCGAAGATATTTGACGTAAAAACCACAAGTGATTGCTTCAAATCAAGGTGCGTCTTTTCAACATTTGCTTAGTGGTTCGTGCACCAACTATTCTTACTTTGTTTTGGGTTTTGTCGATGCAGCAGGGGGAGGTTAAAGGTAACTGTTCTAATATTTTAGAAGGAAGCTGTTTTATATAAGAATTAGTGACAATGTATTGAGAATATGGTTTTGATGTTTCAAAGGGACAAATAAACACCCCACCGATTTTTGACATGCTTTGTATTCAAAATAACTGTCTGACTTGCATTACATTTCCAATTAATACTGAACGTTTCCAGCCAGAACGTCATCTCTTACTTGTCACTTCGTTATCAAGAAAATAATTTACTGATGCAAGGAAATTTTTCTCCGTAATCATTACACAAAACCCGCAATGAACCCATTCAGTTGT
Organism: Cheilosia impressa; assembly: GCA_948293265.1. Lineage (NCBI taxonomy): Eukaryota > Metazoa > Arthropoda > Insecta > Diptera > Syrphidae > Cheilosia > Cheilosia impressa. The sequence goes on along the minus strand of OX411884.1, from coordinate 28,696,066 downwards.
AGTTAACAAAACAAACACAAAAAAGTTCCGCAAAATAAAAACATCTTCGCGTGTGCGAACTAATTCGCAACAGCAATAATTTTGTATCACAGTTGGAAGAAACTGCTCCTAACCAATAATCGTCTGTATTTGCTTTCATTTGATTATCTCTAATTTTTCTTCACTGTCTGTGTTCTCTGTTACATGATTAAAAAAAAAAGTCTTCAGAAAAGATATATTTATCTACTTTAGAGATACTCGTACTATTGCATATACAATGGCTCTGACTATGACTATCTTAATGCGCACTCTAGGAGAAATAATCTGGAACTGAACCAATCCATTCCAGTTATGGCCAGTGGGAATGGTTTTCTTATTCATTTCCCGCAACTCAATAAGAGCACCAGCAAACTGCGATGCTTGTTGTAATTCTGCGTTTCTTTGGAAAACGTGATCGAATGCAGTTTCGGTGAAGAGAACACACAAATAAATTCAGATCCAGTACACATGAGTGTGGATGAATGTTTATGAAACCGTTCGTATTTACAAAAGAAAAATCATTTAGATGAAAAAGTAAAAAAAAATTAAACGATTAATTTGCATGTGCAATGATCATGCTCGTGTAAATGGAAGACTTTTTTTTAACAGAGAAAGATAGCAAATTTGCTTAATTTGGTCGGTGCTGGAGGTGACTGGAGGATCTTCACCTTCAGGCGGGTATATATTCTTTTGAAGGAAGAGCAGACGACGCAATATACAGAATTGCGTTCTCAATGTGATAACAAAGAAGAAAGTCGACATGCAGCGCAGTTGAAGTAATTGGTTGTCTTTCTTTTGAGAACAATGGGTGTATGAGTTTATTTCTTAGAAAAAGGGGACAGTTTTATTCACTTTTTCTCGTTGCTCTTCTGAGGTTTATATTTAGGTCTTGAAGAAGATAATGTTCTGATCTTGCAGTGATCGCGGTGAGAATTAACCCAAGTACCATTGACTGAACGGATCAAGATAGATTTTATACAAAAAATTTATGAAATTTATGAAATTTGTGGCTTTATAACTTGAAGACTCTAGTTGATAAAGCACGATCACTCCGATGCTTGTCCAGATCGTTCGAGGTATATGTAAGTAAATTGTCGACGTCTCATTTTCCGTCCTTGATTATATATTTTAGAACAAATGAATTTTGACCTATTGGAGGTGATCATGCTAAGTGATCGTGTAGTCAAGTTTTTTACTGACTCGACCAAGTTCTAATGTCATGGCAAATTTTATGGAGTCTATCTATCGCACGATACAGTACTATAACAAAAAAATTTTAAAATGTCGATTATAAAACACATGTCAGTCAATGATGGCCTACATAACTTAATAACATTTTCTGGCTCCAATAATCATATAAAAAAGTTCCACCAGTAAATGGTGATACAAGTCATGTACGCAGCACATATCTCTAAAGCAGTTATAAGCCCTTTTCATAGTATCTATCACACTTAAGAGACCTTCGGTGTATATATGCCTATGTATGCATGAAAAACACTAAAGGGCCGTTTGTTTACCTTTCCATGCATACGTGACGTACGTCTTGGAGTTTGTTAAAGTAACAACGAACTCATGTTTTGTTTGCACTAAAACCATCGTCTTCAGTATCGCCGCGATCAGGACTGGAATTTCAAAAAAAAACAACATAATGCTTCAAAAATAAACCATCTTTAGTCTTGTAGTGGCAGATATTTTCTTTGTACAAAGTGATCCTCAAAAAATTATATGCGATCGCTTAAGCTACGATTTTATATAGGATTACAGTCGGTAAGTGACATCTTCAAGGCATCGGGCAAAAGATATTAAATTTTAAGCAAGATACGCTTGCAAAATCATCCCGATCATGACTGGTATTTTCAATGGGCCCTACTAATAATCATTTTAAACCTTCACACTAAATATTTTGCAGGTCACAATATGCAATGCTGTATGAAAAATGTTGCCATTGCGAGTTCGAGAAATTTATCCTGGACACTACAAGTGATTATTAGTATCACAGAATAACTTCTTCAAGCAGTGTGTTTTCTCATACGTGGCAAGAAAAAGCTTTAAAACTTAAGCGATCGAGATTATGATAATGAGGATCAGCGATTGGCAATAACAAACAAATGCACTAGTTGAATGGTCCAATGCAACCCCACGTTGAGTGTCAAATTTTCAAACGGCATGGAATCACATCGACAATTTTCAGCTATCTTCAACAAGATCATCGATCGCGTCTATGAAATAAGCAGCAAAAATTGTCCACCGATATGATAGTTGTGTTGCACTCAAAAATTGTCGAATATTTTATTTTCACCAGAGTCAGAACGATCCTCGTAGAGATCGCGAAGATCAGATGTAAATGTAAAAATACATTAACAGTGTCATGACTTAAATTTATAGGCATTGGTTTTGAAAGCAAATATTAAGCGCGTAAAAAGATCCTCGAACTGATCATGTCGTATCAATCGATCTCATATTTAATTTGATATCGTACTGACAAAATGTATGCTGCATATAAATGACAAATTTTCCCGGAATTTGATTCAAGTGACAGAAGGGACATAATTTGTAAATATTATATTCGTCGATCGTTAGCCTGAATCGAATTGATTTCAAAATTTCAAATCAAACGAAGTTTCCAGGCAACCGTTCAAATCACGTCCCATTCAGTGATCAAAAATGAAAGACCAAAACAGATGGAAGGCTGGAGAAAATTACTTTTATTCAGGGTTTTTGCACTTCCGAGTCCGCACAAAATCCAGGTGCCTCATTTGACACCCTTTAAAACAAAAATAAAATGTAACACTGTCAACCCTGCAGTTGATGAGTTATCAAATAAAGATGCAGTTTGTTTTATCCGGAGCATACTCACGTTTTTAATTTTGTATATCCACAGGGAATAGTTTTGTATTTCGTTGAAATTTTAAGTCACTTTCACAGGAATTACTTCTCGAAGTGAACTTCAGTTCCAAGTAAACGAATTTTCTGTTTAAATTTGCGGTTTTGTCACTTTAAAAATGCACACGATAAATTTATTTAGCTTTTGATACGAATTTGCTGTTTAAACTTGTCTGTTAATTTAAACAAATAATTATACACATATATTGCAGATATGTTTTATTATTAATAACAGATACTTTATCTATCTATGAGAATACTAGCTCCGAACCAAACAGACGGCACGACCCAACTCAAAAGACTGAAATTATTTCGAATGCACGATCAAGTTTTATAAATTTCCTAACCGCCACCAGACCAGCAGTGTAGCCGTACTACGCTCGTGGGTATCGCACACATCTACACAACGTCAACTAATACTGTAGCAGATGTAATATCTCGGGGAAATATATAAATGCGCGTGGCTCGAAAAATTGCGGTTCACGGCGGTTGCTTGCTGCGAATTGTACGAACCAAAGGGCGAGGTGTGTATTTGAAAAATGTATCTAATACACACCCGTAGCTGTAGTGTTAGATGAATCGGGTTCGGGTGAATGTGTGCGGCTTGGTGCAGTATTGTATTGTGTTGGGGAGAATTTCTCGTTTTTTCTTATTTACTGTAGTTGTATATTCATGTTTCTTGTGAATGAATAGGGGAAACCTTACTATTATAGGGCGGATAGACTGGAGGGCGAGAGGCGAGGAAAGTCAAAGCTCAGCTGTTCTCTCGTCAACGGCCATTGGCGTCAAACAAGTGTGCTCTAGTTTAAGAAAGCGATTGCTTAACAGTGGGTAGGTTCACTATTATGTGCTGGTCATCATAGTAAGTTACAACGATTTCAGCCGTTGCCGGCTTATCTCTAACTATGAGTGTGTATCTTTGTATCTGTGCTGTGGCGAATTTTTTGTTTATAGATTTTAACGGTCTGCCGCTTTAGACTTTGTTCCTTGGCTTTTGTTATACTTCTTATGCCTCGTCGCCGCCGTCGCCGCCGTCGCCGCCAAACATTGACAGGTACACTTAAGAAGGGTATTAGCATTTATCACTTCATGGTATTCGTTTGAGGTGGCGACTAAAAAAATAATAAAGACACATTCAATGCAATGTTATTGATAGTTCTTTGATAGAGTCATGTCTGAGGGAATTCCTGGGAGAGTACTTGATTTTGGGGGCGAACGTTTTTCAGAGGAAATGATAAGAGCTTGTGGTTTTGCTTTTCGCGATTAATATGTAAATGCCGAAGCACGACTAAAAATATTGGTGACCGTGTTTAGGGGATGCATCGGGGTTCCCAGAAATTATCACTCTCTATAGTATTCGAACCGCAAATATTGAAGAGATTCAGAAAAATCCAGGATAAACCGCCTAAAGTTGCACAGAGCTTACTAGGTAAGGTATATCAACCACGATGATGATTATTCATGAATAACAATAAGCAAAAAGAAAATACGATCCGAGGGGTATGGATTTCCGGTGCACCTGCTTTGCATTGATTTTCAAAAAGGCATTGAGGAATGCAACTGCAGTTGATATGCGCAGTATTTTATGACTGATAGGAGTAGGGGTCAATGGGGACTTCATCAAGGTCGTCTGAAAATGTATGCACTTCAGTCATGATGTACAATGGAGGAAGATCATTGATCGTTGTCAGGAAATATCAACAAAGTTTCAGGAGCGGCTTTGTTTTTTCGTTCAGTGGAATGCCACTGATCGAGAGTTCGTTGTACAGGGAAGATGACCCAAACCTTCGCAATGAATATGCCAGATGTAAATTTTACATTATCAGTAAGTTCCTCTAGGAAATTTTTCACTAATGAGCTGAATAGTTATCGCTCTCTGTAAGCAAACTTTCTGGAAAAATAATTCCAACAAAAAAAATCCTGCAAAAGATTTTACCAAAGAATTTTCAAAACATTTCCCTTGAATTTGTTCTACAATAATTTGCTAAAATAATTATCAAGTCGTATGAATCACTTACTGATTTTTCGGAACTTATAATTTTTATTTAAATAAGTTACTAAAGTGACAAGGCGGAATCGTATCGCATTTTTATGAAGGAGTTTTGCATATAAAGGTCCACTCTTTCGCATATACTGTATGACAAGTTCAAGTTCTGCTGAATTTGTTGGTAAACTCAAGCTGAAGCAAGATGCCAAAAAAGGGTTCTTAAAAAAATTTATTTAAAAAAAAAACAAAAAACCCGACTGACTGTAAAAATAAGAATTAAAAAGATATGAACAAGACACATTCAAGTTCGTACACCTAACTTATTGACAATCGGAGACTATATACATACAAAGCCTACCAAATATATGAGTATTGAGTACCCTCCGACTGCCAAATAGTTAGGTGTACGAACTTGAATGTGTCTTGTTCATATCTTTTTAATTCTTATTTTTACAGTCAGTCGGGTTTTTTGTTTTTTTTTAAATAATTTTTTTTTCATACGACTTTTCAGAATGCTGCAACAGTCACACAGTCTGTGTCGGAGTCGCTTGTGCATGATGAATGAAAGAAAAGTATAGTTTTTACACAACTGCGTAGTTGAAATTTAATGTAGTAAATGTTAAAATTTTTTCAATTGTTAATATCTTTTTAGCCTATGACACTCCGGGGAAGAATACGAATATTATGACACCTCACTCTTCGAAATCGGTCAAGCCGAAGTCCCGTAGGAACGTACATAGGATACGCGCGAAACACATAACCCTCCCTGTGTCCAGTCGGGTAAAAAACGACTTTGAACGAAATAAAAATACCCTCAAAACTAACAATAGTTCTGACTGCATTTCACGGCCGTGTGAAATCAAAACTCGCTCAGCTGAACATCAAAATAAGTACAGTAGCTTCCAAATTGCTATCAAAACTTGACAAAACAAGAAAACAAAAGCATCACACTTATCACATTAGCGCTGACACTCTAATGAGGCGAAAAAATGTTGTCGCACAATCTAAACAGCTCGTGCCTGCAGATTGAAGAGTATAACGACGTGCAAGAGTTGAACCTGAACTCAGTTCGCTTTTTGGGGTATGAGTTTCGGTTCAAGTTTTCTTTGTTGAAAATTTCAACGAAAATCAACTGAACTCGGGCGGTCTTTGTGCGTGAAAGTGAACATCGATTAGGCTTGACCTTTGTCTGTCTGCGGAATCTGTATGCACTTGACATAGCTCCACAGAAATCAAGGGCACACTCAAAAGTTTACAAATAATTAATTAATGATAACTTTGGGCACATTTCGCCGGCATACGCAGTTGTTTTGTTTTCAAAATCACAAAGACACGCTTAACCAATCATCTGGGCAGGCGACTAATCTGTCGCAGGCGCCTGTTTGTTTTGATAAGACATTTTCCCACTTGAATGCCAATTTGCAGATAAGTTGCAAAGGATGGAAACTTACCACATCCGATCGTGATAAATAGTAATTAATATAAATTTGGGCGGTTTTTTTTCCGTCAATTTTGTTCTTTGCCATCACGACACCCCTTAAGAATTATCAACAAAAATGCGATGATGATGTTATATGAACTAGAATAATTACCGGCGTGGTAATTGATTAGTAATTGTTATGAGTTTAAATTTCTAACTCTCTGCACTCACTCACAGATGTCGCTTATTGGTAGTCATTTCGTTTTTTTATGAATTTTCCCCAAGCACAAGTTGGTAAATAGTGAGAGGTGACCCTTACCCTTTCTAACCTAACCTAATTTTAGTAATGAACAAAACAAAATATTTCATGACCGCAGACGTAGGGGACGTGGTTTTTTAGTGAAATCGATCAAAGACTTTTTCATTAGCAAATAGTGGGCATTGTCTTTATTTTATTTAGACGCAACCCAATGGGGATTCTGTGTTTCCGCTTTAGACCTATAGCCCGAAGTAAACACAGGACGATTCCATTCGGCTATTTTTATTATTGTTTATCTGATATGATTCGCAGTCATTCGTTAACTGTTTCGCAGAACAAAATGTATATCTATCCATTTTAGCCCAGTTTTTGTTGATATTTGCTTTCCAGGCAAAAAGATAATGTTCCATCGGACTTTTCTATTTATGCTCATCTACGCAGTATATATTTAAAGCGTAGTTTCTTTGTTTATGTACGCACTTATTGACATTTGCCTTTGACCTTGGAACCTTAATCATCTGCGCTGTGATTAAGTATTTCGTTTACTCAACCCCTTTGTGGTGTGCTTACTGCTCATATAATCAAAGCGGCGTAGAGATACGCGCAAATCAGACCATAATTGCTAACAATATGGGATTAGGAAGAGCCATACGACATGTTGCGTACATGTGTAAACTATACCTTAGATTATTTCCGTGTCAAAAAATAGTGCGACATTAGGGTTCCCAAATGTACTTGCTGTAGGTAGTAAGTGCATTTGTCAACCTTAATGATGTACACGATTACTAACGAGTCACTATAACTCGGTTATGTAAAACGATTGCTAAATTATTTTATGAAGGGGCTAAACATGTGCCAGCAAAATTGTTCCATGTTTCTTATCTTAATCGGGCTTATCGATCTAGTCAATTGCGTCTGTCTAAATGACGGTAGGAATGGCTGCCTTTTATTTTTATTTTTAAATCGTTATAATGCGATGCATTTTTTAGCTTGCGCCTAAGGTTAGACTGATTTGGCATGCTTCCATTTTTTTTTTTTTAATTTTAGTCAGGTGGACGGAAAGAAGTCTTGGCTTTTATAGTCCAGGTTGATAGTTCTTTCTGTCTGACAACGAAATTTGGAACACCTTCGGCTTTCAGCAGTCTGTCGAAGCGATTTTAATCACTTTACCAATACCGACTGTGATTCTACAACTAGGTAGCTTTGTTCATCGGATTTTCAGGTCCAGCTTCTTTGACTCCGTCGTAAAACTAAGGAAACAATTTTTTCGTGTACGTTCTTTTTCTTATCCTAAGAAGGTTTAACAAATAAAATGTATTTAGCGGTGTTGCCGTTAAACATAAAAAAAGCTATAGTACGATATCTTACAAGATTTACATAAAAAGCAATTTTTTTGAACATCTTTTTGGTAAACAACCAAAATTTAATTTGAAAAATTTAAATAAAAAGTATTTTTTTTGGACATCTTTTTTGTAAACCCTGTTACCGATATCTAACATTGGTTGGTTTATATGACTATTTCTCAAGTTTCTTGTCAAGGGAAAACATAATTAGCACTTGTGCGCCGTTTTCGAGTCACAACTCACGGGACATGTAAGTATTGAGTGGAAAGTATGTTACAGAAACTCAAAACCAGCCTGAGGAGTTGAGAAGTTTGACGATTTTACTGCAATGGACACCTTGGATAGCCGAAAGGTTGTCATAGAATGTTAGTGCGCTGTGTCTGGTTTTGACTAAGACCGGACACTCACAAATGGAAAACTTTCGTTTGTGTCAGCGCAGATCAATGGGTGTTATGGGGGATGCCAAGCTGGGCTGCGTGAGTTCCTAAAGGCCTGTGTCCCGCACTGTCGTAATTGTCGATAATCTAGCTTCAAGCTGTGAGCTTTCTTGTTTCGGCATAGTTTTATAGTGAATGATATAAAACATTATAAGATTCATTATACTGGACGCCCACTGTTAGTCCGATTTTGGCGGAATGATTGTTAAGCGAAGATCTTTGATATTTAAAAAAAAATTTAAGGAAAAAGTTCTTGCTTTAACTCTTATTTTTAATAATAAGTTCTCGTTTTTTAAGTTTTCATATATTTTCAAGTATTCAGCGTGAGAATAAAATATATACTCTCAGTAAATTATGTTTTAATCATTGCCAACAATTTCATTTTAAATCAAAAATTTTTATATTTGGGTTCATTTTAACCAACGACAATTGTTTTTTTCTGAATGATCTAACCTACTTCTCGATGTTTAATAAACTTAATACGACAAGGGTTAATTATTAAGCTAAAATTACTACTTTTCAGCTAAATTCCTATTGGCAGTGGTTAGGCCCTAGTTATAGCAATACTTAAAACGAAACCGTAAAAATGTTCGTTTGCTTTTTTTTTGACCACTGAAAACTCAATCTTAAAATGTTACTTAAGAAATAGTAAGTCAGTTCATCAAACAAAAATAAGCAAATGACTTTTAATTTTTTTAGAAAAATAATTTGCTCATTCTTGATTTTTACCATTCAACTTCTCAGCCAATTCCACAAAAAAAACCAAATCATTCTACTGAAATTTCATTTCTTTACTGTTCCATCTGACAGTTTTTTTTGTGATGGAGTCCTATCAGCGGTGGTTGTTTTGTTGTAATTGTTTTCATAAGTAAAAATTAATAAATTAAAATTTGGAAGAAAAATTTAATTTAATTTGTACTGACACCAAAGTGACAGTAAATAATATTTCTGGCAAAAAACCGTAAAAAAAACTCACTCATGTCCACCTATAACTGAGGTGTTAATTGATATTTCATTTACATCATAAATTAAATTTTATTTCGCGACGAGTTTAAATTTTATCATTTATAACGGCCCAAACGAGTACATGTTTGTGCAGTGCGCACTTTAGAATTTTTTTCTTCAAATTAACGATTATTTTGAACCTTGAAAAATGAGTTATAGATCAGAAAATTGCCATCAACCATTAAGCTTTACGAGTGATGCCAGCTCTGTGATTTACGGTTTTTAACTAGTTAATTATAATAAATGTACGATAATAACGGTAATTAAATGTCAGACTGTTGTCGAAAAATGTTATAATAGTTTAATGACCCGATCAGCGTTGTTCGTGTCAAGGAATGGTTAAGCTAGACAAAGCTGCACCATTAACAAACAAAACGCCCCCGATTAGGAATATAATTATCTTATTTATAGAGTCAAACTAGCGCCTAAAATACCTTCAGCCGATTCGAAGCTTTAGATTTGACGTGCTAAATACGAAAAGGTGAGTTAGCAGGGTTTTTATGATGTTGATTAAATTTATATCACAATATAAGATGTGCAAAATTTAGGGTATCACTTCCTGCACAATTCTCGATTGCTCTTTTCACTTTGTCAAAGAAAAATCGATTTGTAATAAAGAATTTCATGTGGGACAGAATTCCCCAAATTGTTGTCTCCAACATGAATTTATTTTCTCAACTTGTGATGAATATTATGCGCGAGTAACAATTTATTTCTCGTATATACCGCTTAATTGTCTGAAATTTATATTTCATATTTAAGTTGTCCTATTGAACTTCAATGGACCCTGTTGCCTGTTCCTCTGTTCTTTGATTTTATGGCACCGCGTTTGTTAGTGTTTATTCACTTTATTTATTTGTCTGCCTAAAAATGTCAGAAGGGGAAATGAACTCTGAAAGTGTGACTTTTTTGACAAGGGAAACAGGGAGTATAGTACTGAGAAAGCTATGAAAACTGACTCTGAGTTTTTTTGAGTTTCAAAAGGAGATTTAATGAACTTTGGCCAATAAGTTGGTGCAGAAATTTCATACAAGACTTTAGGTCTGCTAAACATTCGCTTATTTTCAATTTTAGCACAAAACATGTTTATCTAATGTCAATTCCTAGCAGGATTGCTGATCATTTAACAATATTATCAGTGCTGAGCAGTAGTCCCACGTAGTACTAAATATGTCAACACACAGACCACGTCAAAGCGAAGTACTAGCGGAGAAGGGCATGGCCCAGCCATTTTTTTCTTTACTATTACTTTCTTAAAGACGGTTGGTTTTATGCATTCACTGTTCAAGCTTTGTATAAAGAAGTCTAGTTTTCAAGTAGTTTTTCAAACAGCTGGGCTCTGGTAGCATAATTTTGTACACATGGTGAAATGACAGACCAAAACTAACACAAATCAGCTGTCAGCTGTCAAATTGGCTGTCGCAGAAAAAATTGTTTTTAATTTGAACACTTTTTTGGCAGAAAACCACTGCACAAAACCTCTAAACTCGATTTAGCTCAAAATATTGTTGTTGTTGATGGTTTATGCCCATCTCCTCAGTAATCGTTTTCTGGTTTTTTGCGAATTAAAATTTGTTTACAAGGAAACGATCACAACCACCATGACAGTCTGTCTGACGAATATACACACAACTCATTCGCAGGTAATCGCCGAATTAGTGATTCATTCGTTCGTTTGAGAGACCATAGCACACGCTCAATGCTCCAGATGACCCAGCATCGATCAATCCCCACAAACCTTGGCATTCCACAGACTACAGTGTTAATTCGCGTTATTTGTTGTTTTTCGCAAGACCATATGTTTAGTGTATACCCACTCCAATTCGCATCAGTGATGTTTCATATGGCCAAATCAAAAAACGGTAACAACTCTCTTCAATATGAAAACGCGTGTATCAAAACCAACAACATTCAGTTCGCACTTGAGGGCATGAGTGATGAAGCGATTCCGGAAACATGAATAATTACTATTCAACGGCAAAGTGGTGACTCTCGATCAAACACATTCATTTACGTACTAAATTAGTTACGGATACGCTCCCATGTACTGAGTGTCAAATTTGTGCAAAAAATATACAAATTCACACCTCACCTCGAAGTGATTACCTATGTCAAAGCGTAGCCGTAGCAGAACCGCCCTATCTGTCAGCCGGCAGGCTATACGAAAGTCTTGAGTCACATTACGGCGCGCTCTTCTCTCCGGCCGTACGCTGAAAGTAAAGCAGATACGAAACGAGATACGACGGGCAAGAAGAGTTTTATTATTGTTTACACACATTTGACAGCGAGACGCAAATTTTACGGCAAATCACTATTTTATTGTAAGGGGGGAATCAGAGCGTACACACGGGTCGGTGTGGAATACCATTTCCTGTTCTTGAAGAAAGTTTACGATATGAACCCCCAGTCATAGGTTGTAATAAAAAAAACTTTAAACTTTGTGTAACCACACGAGGTTACACTATGCTAATAGAGACGTTATTACGTCAAATTATACGTTTTCAGGCTGTATGTTTGTTGTTTGGACCTATGGCTGGCTATGACGTAACGTCTGCGACAGTGTTTGAGCATAAAATTATCAAAGACAGCATTTTTGCTTCTCTGCGCTTTTTGGACACACCAAACAAGTGCAGTGAATACGAGTTAAGCAAATTAACAGACATTCTTCTCTTGCGGCATCCACTTGGACTTACACAATTCTGTTCATTGGAGAGTACGAGTATATTTATCTAACAGTTTTATGATCCACCAACGGGGCAACTCGAATTGATGTAGGAGATCGCTGTGAGGCACATTTTGCTCTGTTGCATGAGTTTTGCATGAATTCTTTGTCGGCTTGCCAATGGCAAGTCTTTAACATTCCCTGCAAATACATTTCGAATGGTCAGCTGTGGGTGTAAGACTTTTGGGTTGGTTTAGCCAAATGGTCTGATTGAATGAAAGCAGTTTCGAGAGTGCACCTCTAATGGTGGAATTTATTTGAATGCGAAATGTGTTAGACTTTGTGCATAACTTTTAGATCGTAAAAGTCAGACAAAATGTTTGTTAGAAATGTGTTAGACTTTGTGCATAATTTTTAAGTCAGACAAAATGTTTCCCAGTACGATGTGAATTAGATATTATTAATAGCTACGAGTATATAATTTTAAGCAATGAGTTTGGTTACAAATGGTTTCTGTTCTCACCACAATTAAATTCGACTGGATTTTTTCAACCGAAATTGTCAACAGCGACTCGCTTTTCATATTCAAAAAGTGTTAGAACATTAAAGCAAATAAGAACGAATTAAAAACAAACTGCGTATTTCGCGTTTTAGTTTCTAAAATTAAATTGTTTGCAACGGGCCAATAAAGGTCCGTAGTTCAACTTCTTTGAGTGCATTTGCAAAGAAGAGATCTACTATTTTATGTCGTATCCGAACGGTTGAAATGAGCAGCGTTCGTAGAATAAATATATTTTGAGATGTTTGAAAGATGTTCGAAAAATAATTGGGCAGTAAGAAAAAAACCTAAAGATGTGGTAACAGAATGAGTTTTATTATATCCTAAAACTAGTGGTTTATATCGTTAGCCTTCTTCAAGATCACTGACTTCCCTAGAAGTTCAAAATAAAATGTTTTTCTGCAAAATTTGCGCCTGTCTGTCAGATGTGTATCTAGTTTCGTATCTGCTTTACTTTCGGGGGTCGATCCGGAGGACTTCTGAACAGTACTTTAGCACCAGCAGACTAACTAAGGACTTGCTTAAGCAGAATCGTTAAAGGCGTTTTGGAGATTTTGTAACAGGCCCGGTAAAGCGTACAGTCAAAACGAAGTTAAATGGGGTATAAGTTGAGTGTCTTGAGTCGTTTTCCACATTCTGATGCACTGCGCTTGATAAATTTTCCATTTTATGAATATAATCGTCCAAACACCCGTGTTTAGTCAAGAACGATGTGAGGATTGATCTCGCAAAAGTTGTTTTATGGCTTTGCTGATGCAGTTCTAAAAGGACAAGCCTGAACTTGTGACACAATCCAGGGATCGAATCGAGACATCTGTCAACGAGATATACGTTCAGGGAATTAAGTCGATTTTACATGAAAAACCAAAACAAATTCCGCGATTCGACCGCAACATTCAAACCGTAGTTCTATTGTATCAATATTGAGATCAGGTGTTCTTTACATTAAGACCATTGCGCTAAGTGTATTAAAAATGCATGACAGTACTGAATATGAGACCGGACATCCGTTCTAAAAACCAAGCCAGAGCGCTTGGTTTGGATATCTGGAAGCAGCGTGAACGGAATCGCGAAAGGTTGGAAGGCTGCAATGTCTCAGGCAGAGATTCCTAATGGGTCGAAAGCCTGTTAAGTAAGTAGCATATTAGTCTATACAACGGGTACGGCATCTGTTGGTTGCTATTTTTGCGTAGGCAGATTTTTACCCTGAATGACAAAAAGAAAGGATCACATCTTTTCAAGATGGAATAGATCGCTTTGCGCTTAAACAGCACGTGTGGAAATATTGCTAAACTTACTTACTCTCGAAGTGGATGCTGGGTTGCTGAAACAATGAATTTTGAATCAAGGAGACAGCTCTTTCAACAGTTGTGCTTAAGTCAAGTTTTAAAAGCTGTGTTTGATTTATCAACTTTACGTCGATTTCGAAGATGTTTCAAAGCTTTTAAAGGGTTTTTCAACAGGGACGCTACAAAAGTAGAGCCACAGGGACAGCAAACGACGCCGAATTTCTTGCCGCTCTTTTGACATTTCTCTTCAGTAAGGTTTGCCATTTCACGATGAAAAGATATACGAGCCAACAACGAGTCGAAATTATTTAAACTTACTACCGAAATTCGGAGTCAGTGGCCTCACCGTTAAGAGCGCTTCGTCCAATTTATGGTCGTCATATCATAATCGTCCTAGCAGATCATTAATTGAGCGTCTAGTGGAAAAATTTTAATCCATAGGCACAGTACAAAATGTTCCCGTGCCAGTGAGACAAAAAAGCGCCCGTAGTGTCGAGAATATTGCTGCCGCTGAGGCTTCAGTTGAAGAAAGCCCAAATGTGTCTCTCACACGTCGTTCTCAAGCGTTAAGCATCTCTGTGACGTCGTTGTGGCGAATTTTGCGAAAAGATCTTGGCCTACATCCTTACAAGATTAAATTGACGCAAGAACTGAAGCCGCTTGACCACCAGAAGCGTCGTATGTTCGTGAATTGGGCTGAGCAACAACTTGAAATTCGGATTCGGATTTTCATCGAAAAATCATCTTCAGCGATGAGGCTCATTTCTGGCTGAATGGCTTCGTCAATAAACAAAATATGCGGTATTGGTCAGGCAGCAATCCACACGTACTCCATGAGTCATCATTGCATCCCGAAAAAATTACGGTTTGGTGTGGTTTATGGGCCGGCGGCGTCATTGGGCCGTACTTCTTCCGTGATGATCAAGACCGGCACGTTGCTGTGAATGGGAATCGCTACAGTTCAATGATAACCGAATATTTTTGGCCCCAATTGGATGAGACTTGGAGGACATGAGGTTCCAACAGGACGGCGCCACAAGCCACACAGCGAATGTCACAATCAATTTATTGGAAACCAAGTTTGGAGAACGTGTTATCTCACGAAATGGTCCAGTCGCTTGGCCGCCCCGGTCGTGCGATTTGACGCCGTTAGACTATTTCCTGTGGGGCTACGTCAAGTCTATGGTCTATGCCAACAAGCCAGCGACGATTGATGAACTTCGTACGAATATCGAACGTGAAATTGCAGCAGTATCGGCCGATTTATGCTTGAAAACCGTCGAAAATGGGGTTCAGCGTCTGGACTTCTGCAAGCGTGCCCGTGGTGGACATGCAAAAGAAATCGAGTTCCATACATAATGGCATCGAACGTACTTTCACAGGAATAACGAATTTCATTGATATCCAAAACCGTTTTTGTTTTATTTAAAAAAAAACTTTTGTAGCGCTCTTATTGAAAAACCCTTTAGAAACAAGAGATTTCCAAAACAATTAGCATATGGAAAGCTCTGTTTTTGATGAGGTTTTTTTTGTTTTTTATCAAGCTCGCTTAAAGGGTTGGAATGCTTTGCCCCAGCGCGAGCCTTACTTTTAGCTTGGGCCTACACTGAAAAAAAAAGTCGTCGTCATATTGACGAATGGCGGTTTTCAATATGATATTCATTGATATGACGTACTTTTCATCAATATGATGAACAAATTCATGAAAACTTTTTTGACGATTGACGAACCGTTTTTCAATATGAAGAAAGTGCATTCATCAATTTTTTTGGCAGGATTCTTATAAGATTTTGGCAAATTTTCTCATGTAATAGGTTCATAGTTTCATCAAAACATTTCATCAATATGATGAAAATACTTATTTTGATGAACTTAGTTATTTTTTCATCCAGTTGATGATTTAATCTTCTCATTGATGAATAAAATCATCATATCGACTACCGTGTACGTAGATAAACACAGACAAAGAAACAAAGCGTCCATTCCATATTCGATTCAGTTCGCATTCAAAGTTCAATAAGTGAGACGTAAAAGTGTAGTGATCGCGAAAAGTTTAAATTTCAAAAGAAAAAAAAATTAAATAAAAGTGATTTCGTTATAAGTGCTACTAAATACTAAAACAATTGGAGAAGTTAATTTTATTATTATTAAACAAATTATATTGTTAAATTATATCAATTAAATCCCGTTCATCTTGTCTGCATTGTCACAAAATTATTTTGTAAGGAACATCAAATATCACAGGTAGGTAATGTTATAATAATTTTTAAGTCGATGTAATTTTTCTTATACATATTTGTTAAAAGAACGTTACCTTACGTGTGTTGCAATTTCTCTATATGCGTTTCCATTTTTTTTTTGGTAATTATTTTGCGAAATAAATTTGGCCATTTTTTTTACTAATCAACTCAAGATTTTATCATATCGATGATTGCGTTTTTCATATTGACGAATACGATTATATTTTCATCATATTGATGAACGATGAATTCAAGGTTTCATAATATTGATGATTGCATTCATCACATTAACGAATGCGTTTATCTTTTCATCCTATTGACGAATGCGTTAATATTTTCATCATATTGATGATGGCTTTCGAAATATTTATGATTTCATTTTTATAGTTTTTTTTATATAAATATGATGTATGCCTTTTAAATATGATTAATGTGATTTATTATTAAGTACTTTGTTATTGGATTGCGGAACTTTAAAAACGAATGAGTTTAACTAATTCCATTAAAATTTAGCTAAACATTCCACGCAGCAGTACCTATGTGAAATTTGAAGACTGCGAAGCCCATAAAGGTAATTAATATCATTTATACTACATACAACAATTTACAAAGTTATTGTATTAATATTACAATTCCTCTTTTCATTTATAGAAAATGCGGTTCTTTGTCTTCTTAAAAGTCTGCACAATTACCTGCTTTGAAGCCGAAGGCGTTCAGCAAATAGAAGAACATTTGGATTTTTTTAAATACAAAAAACAACAACATATACTACCTTTAATAAAGTCGTATTTGTACTCAATAGCACCATTAAAAGAAATTTTTCTACTATGCTAAGCACAATTATTGAAACACTTAAGGACCAATAAAATTTAATACTTTAAGTCCATTTGGTTTTGATCTTGTAGTTTGGAATATTTTCAGAAAAAGAATAATTTTGAGTTGATGATCTTAGGTCTTTGGCTAAAGGTACAAAATCATCTATCTAAAAAGTACGATCTCTGTATTTATATAGTGTGATGGAGTAAGTATTTTAATAATGACTTTTTAATGGCACCTTTTCTATTTCTAGGTGAATATTTACGTCAATCCACTACATAATAAAGCATTTCTATTCATCGTGCTGATGATCGAATCTACGAAAATTATTAATAAATAATACACTTATTGATATAGAGAGTCATAGTTTCTCGGATATTACATACATATGGAACATCATGGTGCACTGGTATACCAGGGCACTTTAAGAAAATATTCGTAAAAATAATACTACTTACAATTTACTTATATTAACTTGAGGTGTCTTTATATACCAGTGATTTGAAACAAAATTCATATGCAATCTTAATGGTTTATATGACATCCGAGAAATTATGAAGTCTCTACATAATAAGATGATTATTTATTCTTAATTTTGTTGAATTGAACCAATTACAATTAATCATATTGATGTTAATATTCACTAGATTGATGAAAATAAAACATCGTATATATAAATATATTCCTAAAAGTGATGAAAACGATTCTTCATATAAATGAATGCGACCATCAATAGGAAGAAAGTGTGCATCATATTGATAAAATAATTTGTCAATGTGATGAATACATTCATCTCATTGATGAAATTGGAGGGGAATTTCGGTTCATCATATTGACGAATTTTTTATAACATTGATGAACAAAGTTGATGAATGACGAACGAATTTTATAATTTTCAAAGTTCATCATATTGAGGAAATCGGTTTCATCATAGCAACGAACAAATTCACTGGACTAAAATTGATGATTTTTTCATCATATTGATGAACTTTTTCATTACTATGATGTACCTACGTGAAGTTAGCGCGCACTTTTTCTAGAATGAAAAACGTGAAATGCAGTTCGATAGACATTCGTTTGTAGTTGTTTGTAGCGAAATTTTTTTCGTTTGTAGTTCAACCGTTAGAAAGTTAGAAGCATTAGAAAAAAATTTCAGCGCGCACTTTTGAGCTTTTGAAATGAAAACTAGCCAGTTGCATTCGAAATCGTTTGTAGTTGTTTGTAGTGAAATTCTTTTTTCCCAAAAATGTCTTATTTCGGAGATATAAGGACATTTGTGTTTGCATCTATAACTCCGAATTTCCAATAGACAGAATTTTACTGTTGCATTAAGCACATCCCAACTTAAATAACTGCATTTAAAATTTCCGAATTCACTCAAGCGTTACTTAATAAAACGCAATTAAAGTCAAAAAATGCATAATTTCACGTTTGCATCCATCATATCGATTTCCCAACAACAACAAACCAACGGTGAACACATTTCCGCAAAGCATTCATCCGTGTCCATCGATATGAGTCATAATTTGTCAATTAGCAACAACAACCAATCAATAAACTCCGATTTTATCTAAGAATTTTTTCTATTCCTTTGAATAACCTTAAAAAACGACCACTTTTAAACAATTTATAGCAACAAAAACATATATTTTGCAAACTCTGTACTCCTGGCCATCTAATCCAATTCAAATGATTTGGTTTTATCACAAATAACAAGATTTTGATGCAACTTATGCAAACAGTAGTTTTTCATATAAACTCATATCAATATTTCGGTTATTAAGCAACTCAAAGTAGTGAAATCTATTTTTTTCTAATGCTTTCTATTAGATGCTTCTAATGGAATAAAAAAATGTGATCTTTTTTTCATAGATAACGGTTTATTCAAAATATAAGAAAATGGGTGAAATCTTCCGCGCAACCCGATTTAAGGGGACGGATATTTCAAATGCTGGACAACTACAAACTACAAAAACTGGTTAGTTGGTAGAAAGCATGTATGCTCTATCTAATAAAACCAAAAATAGCTAAATTGTTCCAACCAAAGAGAATATATATGCAATTTAAGCAGTCGACCTAAAACACTCGTTATCTCCGAAACGGTACAAAGCCAAGTGATGAAATTTACTATTTTCAACAGTTTTCCACCTAACCAATCTAATAAAACACAAATTGTATCCATCCGCCTAACGGTTTACGATTTATATCAAATTTAAGCGAAATTGAAACTTAATTTTTTTTGTGAAGTTAGCGCGCACTTTTTCTAGAATGGAAAACGTGAAGTGCAGTTCGATAGACATTCGTTTGTAGTTGTTTGTAGTGAAATTATTTTCGTTTGTAGTTCAACCGTTAGAAAGTTAGAACCATTTGAAAAAAAAATTTCCAATCCCTTAAATCCGTGTTATCTCCGAAACCGTAGCAAGCAGAGTGATAAAATTTTCTGTATTTGAAAGTGTCCACTTCACTAATCTAATAAAATTCAAATTTCGTCAATCGGCGTAACGGTTTATGATTTTTTTGAAATTTAAGCAAAATCAGACCCCAATTTAAGGGGCTCATTACTCAAAAACTGTTGAACTACAAACGATGAAATTCTACATATCTATTCTATACACCCTTCTTTACCTCTGATATAAAATAGAAGACAATCCCCATTAGAGAAAACTTTTTATTCGCAATTTAAGGGAAGCCTTAAATGGACTCAGTCGCTTATGGTCTCATTTCACTCATTTTTAAGCGATTCGATAAAACGTTAGCCGTTAGTGGAAAATGTGTTTTGATGACTTTGTTAGAAAGAGAAGGGTAGTTTCATTGGAAAAAAACATATTTCAAGCTTCAAAGCGTTTTAGGAATGGAAATATCGAATCGCTTAAAAATGAGAGAAATGAGACCATAAGCGACTGAGTCCATTTAAGGCTTCCCTTAAATTGCGAATAAAAAGTTTTCTCTAATGGGGATTGTCTTCTATTTTATATCAGAGGTAAAGAAGGGTGTATAGAATAGATATGTAGAATTTCATCGTTTGTAGTTCAACAGTTTTTGAGTAATGAGCCCCTTAAATTGGGGTCTGATTTTGCTTAAATTTCAAAAAAATCATAAACCGTTACGCCGATTGACGAAATTTGAATTTTATTAGATTAGTGAAGTGGACACTTTCAAATACAGAAAATTTTATCACTCTGCTTGCTACGGTTTCGGAGATAACACGGATTTAAGGGATTGGAAATTTTTTTTTCAAATGGTTCTAACTTTCTAACGGTTGAACTACAAACGAAAATAATTTCACTACAAACAACTACAAACGAATGTCTATCGAACTGCACTTCACGTTTTCCATTCTAGAAAAAGTGCGCGCTAACTTCACAAAAAAAATTAAGTTTCAATTTCGCTTAAATTTGATATAAATCGTAAACCGTTAGGCGGATGGATACAATTTGTGTTTTATTAGATTGGTTAGGTGGAAAACTGTTGAAAATAGTAAATTTCATCACTTGGCTTTGTACCGTTTCGGAGATAACGAGTGTTTTAGGTCGACTGCTTAAATTGCATATATATTCTCTTTGGTTGGAACAATTTAGCTATTTTTGGTTTTATTAGATAGAGCATACATGCTTTCTACCAACTAACCAGTTTTTGTAGTTTGTAGTTGTCCAGCATTTGAAATATCCGTCCCCTTAAATCGGGTTGCGCGGAAGATTTCACCCATTTTCTTATATTTTGAATAAACCGTTATCTATGAAAAAAAGATCACATTTTTTTATTCCATTAGAAGCATCTAATAGAAAGCATTAGAAAAAAATAGATTTCACTACTTTGAGTTGCTTAATAACCGAAATATTGATATGAGTTTATATGAAAAACTACTGTTTGCATAAGTTGCATCAAAATCTTGTTATTTGTGATAAAACCAAATCATTTGAATTGGATTAGATGGCCAGGAGTACAGAGTTTGCAAAATATATGTTTTTGTTGCTATAAATTGTTTAAAAGTGGTCGTTTTTTAAGGTTATTCAAAGGAATAGAAAAAATTCTTAGATAAAATCGGAGTTTATTGATTGGTTGTTGTTGCTAATTGACAAATTATGACTCATATCGATGGACACGGATGAATGCTTTGCGGAAATGTGTTCACCGTTGGTTTGTTGTTGTTGGGAAATCGATATGATGGATGCAAACGTGAAATTATGCATTTTTTGACTTTAATTGCGTTTTATTAAGTAACGCTTGAGTGAATTCGGAAATTTTAAATGCAGTTATTTAAGTTGGGATGTGCTTAATGCAACAGTAAAATTCTGTCTATTGGAAATTCGGAGTTATAGATGCAAACACAAATGTCCTTATATCTCCGAAATAAGACATTTTTGGGAAAAAAGAATTTCACTACAAACAACTACAAACGATTTCGAATGCAACTGGCTAGTTTTCATTTCAAAAGCTCAAAAGTGCGCGCTGAAATTTTTTTCTAATGCTTCTAACTTTCTAACGGTTGAACTACAAACGAAAAAAATTTCACTACAAACAACTACAAACGAATGTCTATCGAACTGCATTTCACGTTTTTCATTCTAGAAAAAGTGCGCGCTAACTTCACGTAGGTCTATGATGTACCTTTTTGGTTCAGTGTAGAGTCAGACACATCTGTTTGGTTCTGCAAGTGTCTATTGCCACTGCCTAGGTTAAAATGGTTTCGCATGTGCTCGCCAAAAACAAGTCCTGTCACTGGAAACCCGAATAAGCGTTACCAATAATTCCTACACTCACCGTATGACTGCTTGCAGTTTCTTGGGCTAACTTTTACTCTTCTTTTGTTCTTTATTTAGACCTACAAACTCATCTGCACATTTTCTTCCTCAAATCACTATAGCAACTTGATATACCAGCTGGCATCTAGTGTTTACATTTTAAATATAAAATTATTCAAATCGTGACCAGAACAAAACGTAAAACATGCCAATAGACATTGTCTGTATGGTTCTGGCTCAAGGTGGTCCGCATTTAGGTGGCGAGAGTAATAACAAAACAATCTGAATACAAACTGTGAATGACGATTTCCATTGTGTGTATTTAATTCACAGATGAAAACGATTCATTGCATTTTGTCAACACTGTGGTGAAAATGACAAATTGCTCGCACTCACAAGGAAATAGAATTGTTTTTTTTTTTTATAACAAGGAGAAAGATTATTTTTGCAAGGACATTTTTTTTCGGTTCCTGGTGGAGGATCTTGCAAATTTATCGTAGGCGTTGGTGATTAATGCTTGATGTACCTATAACTCATATACATTTTAAAGAAATCAATGACTTCCTTTATTTGCTTACTGTTTTGTATTTTTATTGTGTTTTATTACCTCAATTATACACACGAGGGTTTTACGACTTTAATTTCTTTAAATTAACACCTTCACGATGTTGAAAACCATGCGAATTTGTCAATCACATAGTAGCTGTAAAAAGTGCATGCTCGGTCACATGGGTGGAATACATTGATCTTACGACTTGTCTGATCGTGACATTCTTTTTGGCGTAACATTTATGATATCAACGAACGGTGGCAGTGAAGTAATGCCCAAATAAGAGTTTGCTGTCAATGAACTAATGCGCTGAGTTTTGGATGACCGTTTTAAGTCAATTAAGGGAACTTTTGTGTGCATCAGAGATTGTGACGTGATTTTATTTAAAATTCTAGGGGGCACGCGAACTTCGTCCCGCCCCAATTTAAAGCATTCAGATAAACTCCAGAGTGATAATAAAACACAGATAGTTCAAATTTCAATGTGATTTATTTGAATGCATTTCAATGCAATCGAAATCAGTAGGGAGCGATATTTTTTTTCGATTTATTTTCCGGCGCAAAAACAAACACGAACAGGCAACGTATAGCTGACCGTGCGAAAAACAGGGATATTCGAAATAATCCCACAGACTTCCAATGATTGGCCTTGCGATTTATTGATTCTCATCGCAAAAGCCAATCGAACGGGGAACTGAATCCGCTTGAATAGGAATGGAAGATCAGTTGGAATATTCGGTATTCGTGGGATAAGGACTTCCTCTCCTTTGAATTTGCCCGTGATGATCGTTGCTTGAATCACATTGTCCATCAGTAAGTCAAAACTGGCAATTTCACGGGCAGCATAAACCGGCGGATGCGCTGCAACGTGTATTTGGCGTGTGTATGACATTAGCACATACAGCACTCGCTCATAGGCGCCTACTTTTGTTTTTTATATCGACAAAATGAGGGCGTTCAAGTATCTAGTTTAGTAAGTCTGACAGCTCTCTCACTAAGTGAATCTCGGTTTTGATTGGTCGAAATCGGTCGAGAGAGCAGCTGTTTCAGTTGACGGTTATGGAGGGGTAGCCGACGAATCTAGTCAAGAAGATTCAAGATGACTAGATTCTTGAATGCGGCCAATCAGATGTTGACATATCTAATTCACGAACGCGTTGACCAATTTCGTTCAAACCAACTACACGACCATACAAACAAACCCTAAAAATTTTATAAAATTTAGTTTGACCGTTCGTGAGTTATAAAGTCACAACGCTTTTGCAACTCTCTTTTATATAGAAAAGAAGAAGAAGAAGAAGAAGAGATTATGAAGCACCGACTAATAGGCTGATTCACTTCCTGGATGATTAGAAGGTGGAAACAATCCGAAATTCCATTCAATGAAATTTGACTCATGTCCCTCTGCATTCCAATTCAGTTACGTGAAAAGGATATTTGACATTTTGAATTTTTTTTATGGAAACTATAAGTTCGATTGCGATTAAATGTCAGTCTTAATGTCACAAATGAAAGTTGTGCCTAAATGATCTTAGGTATTACATAGATCCCAGACGATCGTCCAAAAGGTTCCCCCCTAAAACCGTCAGTGTCCAGTGGCTTTGCTATTGCTCGTTCAAAGACGTACAGAGATGTACCTACTATTATTCATAAATCATCTTCAAAATGCCTTCGTTTTTGGTAAATGTTAGTATGCATATTCCCTGCCTATTCACATTGTTTGCATTGAAAAAACATATTCAAACGCAGTCAATGTGTTTTTGTGATTCTGAAGAATTTTCCATATCCCGAAAATTTTCCATAAGTACTTCTATTTTCGACGACCTCTATAAACAACCCTGACGCTGTAAAAGAATAATATGCAAAATGTGCAAATGTGCGTGCATTCCGAAAAAAAACTTTCCACTCGTATTTGGTAATGCCAAATCCCAAACAACATGAGCGGAAAGTTTCCACAAATGCATCCCTAGACTGCAGGTAGTATGCAAAAGAGTTGCCATCCCTACTTGATCCCGTATTCTGGGAAAATTTCCATTTGTAAAAAAAAAAATAGCAACCGTTTTTATTATTAGTATAATAAAACCCACGAGCGAAAAATATAATCTAATCAATTTAGGTACTCGGAAAGGAATTGCAAAAATAATCTATGATCTCAAATCAACCAATGTGCAGAGATCAAAACAATATCATTAGTTGATTTATCGGTTTTGTTTATTTCTTCATCGTGGTATTTAGCACCTCTTCAATGGTTAACACAATCCCAGAAATTAATCAGTGTTTAGGTAGCACGTGAATGCGATGCGGGGGGACCTTTTTTTGTTTGATTTGAATGGAAGACCAGGTATGGCAATGAATTATGAAAAAGGATTTATAGTGCTAATCAATCGATTTGTTATTACTAAATTGAGATGGCTTACTGAAACATAAATTAATTTGGGATATTTTATGGTCAATGGGTCACCTACCTTTGCTGGTTACAGTCTCTGTTTATTTTGTAAATATCGCTTTAATCGATGCAACATTCTCATTGTTATACTTTGCTGAATGTCATCATTTTATTAATCGATTTCAAGCTAAAAATGTCAAACTACAGGATTTGTCATTTCTGTAACTCCCTTCTTTCATCAGCCTTTCTAAAGATAAGTCACTCATTTTTCATAATCTAAACTTATCACTGAAATCCTATTTTAGAAAATAAAATTTTGTACTTGAACTGTCAATTGGTTTGTCGCCTTTGTCAGTCAAAAACGAATTTATTTCTCCTCAAAAGTTTATTCTTCCAATAATTCTCCCTTTCCTTTAAACTCAAATAACCACGAAACTGTTTAAAAACAAATTAAACTTTTAAGAGTACCAGAGGGAGTTTAGGGTTGGCTTTTGTTTTATACGAGTACCTAAAAAAAAGTATATTTCAAAAATTGGTCCGTAGGGACTTTAGGCCTAGCTTCTCAGTTTTGTGTGAGTTTTTCATTTTTGGAACAATGGAAGGGATCTACAATTTTATGCCGAGTCCAAACGGCTAATTGAGAAGCTTTTTTATGACAGTTTTACTATCGGATGTTTGTCAGCCATTCGGGAGAGGTGACGCAGTGAAAAAAATATGGAATTTAGGTTTTTTAAACACACTAACCACTAATATTTCCTTAACCTAAATATTAATTTCCCAACTTGTTAATATTTTTAGAGAAGTTTGACAACTAAATTGCTAACATTTTGAATTTGTGTTTGCTTCCAACTTCCAATACAATGAAGCCGTCAATTTAACAATAGAACATGGCAGATAAGACGCTTCGTTGTATACATTTATGTACTAGATTTTGGATAGTTATGGAAAATTGCAGTTGTTTTAATGTTGTTTGATAATTTTTATCTGACATCCAACGGTTTTGTTGCTCTTTCCTTTTTCAACACGGACGGCTTTTCCCACGATATAACAACACTACTAAAGGTTATTGAAAAATGAATGGATAATCGGTGCTTTTTAACTGACTTAACCTGGTGATTTGGGGATTTCATCTCTAGTGCAACATATGTAAAGATTTAAGAACTGTAAGTGACCGCAAAAATCAAAAACAATTCTCCCCCAGTTACTAGAACGCAATGCACTGAGTGAAAAATACCCACAGCACAGAATCTCTGTGCTATCTTTCTGTCCCTTTACGTCTGGTGTTAAATCCAACCACACGCAGTTGCAATTACCTAATCGCAAATCAAACAGTAGGAAAAAATGGTTCTTACTTAGGAGTACCAACTGAAAACATTTCTGACCCACTCCAGTTGCGCAATCTACATTGGTTGAGTATGGCTACCTCAAAGTGGGGATATACCTTTAGTCAATCTCCGTCTTTTTTGTTTGGTCAACGTTAAAGTCAACCTTAATCATTTTTATATGTTATGTACTCCAACCATGAGAATCGAAAGCGATTTTTCTCAATCTACTGCGTCATTTGTATAGGTAACTGCGTAGCATTGCTCTTTCGGACTTTGGCAATACGATTGTATATTACATGGTTGCTTATCGTAACAGTCTAGCTTCGAGTGAACTACAAATCAAAGTTTCTCGCATCATCAGCGCGCGAGGGCCAATCACACATTACTTAATTCAAATGCAAATTGCATAATTTGCACTAGAGACTCGTAAACAGTCCTAATCGGGACCACTCTGGCGTTCTATTTTAAGATTGCGTATTATATAAGTTCATATCTCTAATGTTCCAATAAAACCTCGCTATTGTAGTGTGTCTAGACCTTGATTATACTTTGCATCGTATTTGAAGAGTGTGGATTAGATACACTTGGGCAAATTTAATCAGCGAGTCTCGCGCAAACACGATGCTCACTATTAGATGTTTTTTTTGTTTGTTTCTTTCGTAAACCCTGGCAGTGACATTAAACTTGCGTGCATGTACAGAAATAGCTCTCTGCTCCCTACTCTTAATCGATATTTCATTCATGAAACCATTTAAAGTTCAAAGGGGTGTGTTTTTGAAATACCAAAACAAAAAGGAAGAGATTTCATATGTTTCGTAACTCACGCAAACCCAAACAATGTCCATAATTTGTGAATAATTTTTGCAGTACCGGGCATAATTGTGTTTCCACTTTTAGTGTCCCGTGTCGCTAAATATAGCCACTGTGTAACTAAATTTGGCTTTTTAAGAAAATGTTTGCGAGCTATTTTTGGCTCTTCATTCAGGTAGTAGCAGAGCAGCAAGGTTTTTTTTTTTTTGTTTCTTGTTGCGTGTAAGAATTCCTCCCATTTGTTTTTTTTTTAATATTGATTGCAACCAGAGGAATATTTGTTTATACTTTTATTTCAATACTTAGAAACATCGGCTTGCTGTTGATAAAATAATTAAATAATCTGATGAAACGTGCGTTTAAATTCTATTCATAGAATGATAATTTAATGAGGTTTTGCCTCGTGGTGATCACAAGATGCCGTTAAAAATAAACAAGAAACAATAATGTTTACAGTTAGCGCATACGTGAACTAAAAATACAATTAATAAAAATAAAATAAAAAGAGAAAATTCGAAAGAAACAAATGCAATCCAGTTCTTGGATACGGCGCTGTGTGCATTTTAAGACGAGCGCGAATTTTAATTCACCGCCTTTAAGGGTTGGCAGCCATTATGATTACTATTATGCGCAAAAATTGGGCAGAATGTAAAAAACAATGCAAATAGCTTACGGCAATTACTTTTGAACAAAACTGCAGCTGCCACAGAGTGCCAAACTTCCAAAAGCAAACCATAAACAAAATTCATAGTGTTTCAACAAAAAATAAAAATATTTTTATTGCTTATTACTATTTTCAAATATTGAATATGTACAAAAGAAAAAATAAGAAATTCATTTATATATAAAGAAATAAATGCCTTGCAAATTCCTTAACTATTTTAAATTTGACATAATAAGCAAGACTTTTTGTTTTAACCATCAAACACAATGCGAATGTCAGTTGCAAAATGGGAGGTTAACACAGGAGATTTTTTTTTTTTGGGAAGTTTAGTTATTATTATTTTTTTAATTTTTGAGTGCCAAATTTATAGATTTTAAGATTTTTTGTCCTAGGTGCCAAATATGTTAGAAATTGTCAGTTTGGTACTAAAGTGCCTTTTGCTGCAGCGTTATTAGTTATGCGATTCGAAAAAAAAACTATAATTCGAACTAATATGTTTCCAACCAAAGTCGTTTTATTTCTCTTGAAAACATGACAAGAAAAATCTTTTCCGGGACGTTTCACAAGCCTTTCCTCACAAATAAAAACTGATGAGTATATGTTTCCAAATTAAGGATAGATTAGACAAACTTAATGCCTGAACTACATCAAAGCAAATGTTAAAAAAAAGGACAGAAACTGCAAACCTCAAAACTGATCGAAAACACGCGGATATTTACATGAAATCTATGAGAAAAGTTGGAACTGTTGCCATTGCAAATGTCCAAAACCAATAAAAAGCGAAACTAATAGCAAAATCTGAAACATGCCCGAGCTTTGACCTATAGCGAAAATCTTAAATTGAGAAAAAAATATACAGAGAGCATTACGTGACGAAAGAGTATATCCGATTATTTTTTTTACTTTTTTGTACTTTTTTCAACTTTTGTTTCAATGTTGTTCATTGGAGATGCCACGCCCATTTTTTATTTATATTGATAACTCATTCAGTGAAACAGCAACCGCAAAGTTCTAAGGAGACTACCAGAGGAGCTTAGGAACTGTCATGTACTCTCTTACAACCCTTCCACCGTTAGGTATTTTTGTATATGCGCATAAAATTTACACCGCCTTACTGTAGTAAAGTTCTGCTCCAAGTTTCGAAGATTATAACAACGCCGGCAAATAGCTTGCACCTAGTCTACTTTTGAGCAGATCTTCTTCGAATTCTAAATTGGCACTACAATGACAATCTTGGGCGGCAACCCGTATAGCCATCGAGTTAGAACGGTCATTAGATAACTGCCGGCAGTTATGGACTCTGAGCTCTGGGTTAGTTAAACTCATTTTATACGAGCAGAATCTTAAGGAAAGTCTCTGCGGGCCGGTTCATTGATGTGCAACCGCTCTATATGTCCTAGCCACATCCAACTTAAATGGGTTTCTTTTGGAATATGTCAGTGGAAATCAGTGATGCATTCGTAAAATTCAGTCAGATTTTGAGCCTTTCATATCAAATAAAATTCACTCCGTCACAGGCAGTGTGAGCATGTTTCTTGTAAGATTCAGCAGAATTATTTTATTTTTAGCCTCTTTTTTTCAAATCATGGCAGAATTTTTTTAGCATAATTTCATGCTGTAGCAGGATTTTGTTTTAGCCAAATTATGAATTAAGAAATTAAAATAAAATCCAAGCAGACGAACTTTAGTGTGAACAAGCCGTGACAATTCTCATTGAAAGGGAACACTGAACACAGCCAATAAGTATATAATATTTTTATTTAACCAACAGAGACTGATTTAATTACATTAAAAGATTTTCTTCATGTAATACATTAAAAGCGTCACGAAGTAATTTTTATTTAATAATATTTTTGTGAAATATATCCCATTTTTCCTGAAAAACTGATTTTTGTTAATTTTTTGGGTTCTTAGCAGGTTTTAATATTAAAAAAAATATTTAGCATGATTTTTAGCACTTTTTCCAAAAAAAAAACATGCTAAACTGCTGAACTTAGCATGATTTCAAATATTGAATTGGTTGCACTGGTCACAGGACAGTCCAAATGTACACTAGATCTTCTGTCATTCTGAACTGTTAGATCAAGTTCAGTAGAATTATCTACGGGAACACATAGCCAACCTTCACTTTCGATGAATGGTACAATATTTTAAATAAAAACCTGTGCACCAGCCCACATTACCAATTTCTGTCCATAATCTCATACATACCTCAATGACACGGCTCTTCAGTCTTCTGAACAATCAACCTGCTTCCGCCAAGTGCATCATAAACCGTTCATTCTGTCAAAGAATAAGCAGCTGAATATTATCATCGAAATTTCCGGCTTGACGTTGTTTGCGATGAACAATAATCGTTGCGTCAGAAATTTATATTAATAGCTCCGTTATTATAACTGTCGCATTAAGTTTAAGGCAAACAACTGACGCTTAAGACAATTTGAGAGCAACTCATCCCCATCAGGATGAATCAGATTTCCACCAAAAGAAGGCGCATTCCGATATTTGAATACTTAAGTCGGTGTTACATCCTTTACTAAAAATAATAATAAATCCCAAAAAAGAAAGATCAAATTTTCTCAACTGTCTCTTCAGAGTCAATGTGGGTGCAATTGTCTGTTGCCAAAAGTGCCAACCAGTAAAAACGTATGTTTCATTTGTTTGAAAATAAACAAAGCCCAATCCGCCCGTTAAGGGGTCATTTACATAATGCACGGTGCACCCGCCTTACTCAATGCTGCTCAATTCCTGACGATCGCATTTCCGTTAAATTATTTTTATCTGCGTCTGTGATTCTATATTTAAAACTCTCGCCTGACAGAAATATCTTTTGGGTTACGTTTACGTTACCTTTTGTGGAATATACAAAATCGTGTTGATGTATTTTCAACACATATTGTTTAAAAAGGAGGCCTGCTTTTTGGTTTGATGGTATTGCTCTACGTAATACATTTTGCGACATGCGTCAATTTTTCGTTCGGAATTTATGGTATCACCAATGCAGATAAGATTGCGGCGAACGTATTTAGACAGTGTAGTGCATTTTTATTACTCTAATTGTTTGTACCTACTCATATCGAAAACGATTTGGCTTGTATTGTCATGTTTTGAGTTTAAGCTTACGGCGAGATTAAGATAATGATTGAGTTTCATTTATTTATTGGGCAGGCCTTCATTTTAAGAGAGAAATAACGAGGAAAAATATCGGTCACACTATCGAGAACTTCTTAAATATTGTATCTACATCTACATAGCAAATGGGTATGCTCTCACTTACGAGTTTTCTATACACAAATATTTTCGGTTTAGAAAGTTTTTTTTATTAGACATCTGTCCTTAGCAAAGCGGATTACAGAAGCAAAAAAGGTATTAGAAACAATTCAGAGTGACGTGTTCCAAATCAGTCTGCAGGTATGCTGGCATTTTTGTGAAAAAGTTAAAAGTTGTTGTTACTTTGGGGAGTGCTTGCTTTTTGTTTTATTTGGTTAAAACCATTGACGAACCTATAAGATAATCGTCGCTAAAAAACATTAGATCGATGTAGATTTTTGAACACAACTGAGGTCAGATTCTGTAAGGCGAAAACGTTGAAACGTTTTCGTGCGCACGAATGATGTGCTCTAAGTTGGGGAAGTAAATCGTTCGTGCACACGAAAACGTTTTAACGTTTCTCCTTACAGAATGCCGACCCTGTCTTTTTTCCTTTTGGCGTTTTATTATTGTGAAACGCACGAGCAGAATAAAGGCTGCTTCTATTTTGTTTTACGTTGCAAACAACGATTGATTATTCGGTAAAGAAGCATAGAATTCCCCGACAAGCGGGCGAATGAATGAGCGGAGTATTGTGATTCAGGCATCAAGCACTTTTTTATTATTTGGCTTAAAACTTTTTGTCGTACCATTTGTGGTCGTGATTCAAACCCGATTTTTATGAAATATTAACCAAATGAAAGGTTAATTTCCGTAGGTAATTTCCCGATTTGTTGTCTTGTCGACATCGATAATGATGTTGTTCAAAATGGCTATGAGTCCAACTTAAGTTTTTATTTACAAAGAGTAAAAACATTCAACAATTACTTTCAGACGCCACTCCACAATAAGAGAGAAACCATTTAACTCCTCTCTTTTAAATACTCAAGCATATTACAAATTCTTACCAACTTTCACTAAAACAATAATTGCAGCTTACCTGAAATAAAAACAAAAGAATTCAGTTAGTATACTGGTATAGGTTAGCTTTATAATGAGAAAAGTGAATATGGGCATTGGTTCAAAACATAGGTAAAATATTTTCCCAAGGACTACGAAAATAACTGTAAAGTTTAATGAAAAACCATCCAGCACATACAGCAATTCTAAAGGCTTATTCCCGATTAAAAGTATCCTTGAATTTATGCTGTCATTTGCAAATTGATGTTTATTTAAAAATATATAAACACCGCAGTTGTTTATGCACTTGAGGTTGTATTGCGACTTATTCGGGTAAGACATTTCAGCGGCACGTGGTATTTGACCATCGCCACTCGATTAAATATTAACCCAGACAATAAAAGCCAAAGCTTGTTCATCAGTCATCGTACCAACTGCCTAAAGTAATTGTGTACGGAATTATACAGTATAATTCGATTCTCAAATCTTTTTTTTTAGGTACGCACCCATATTACTATTCCGTACATTTCCACCACACAAGCGAGATAAGATATAAGAGAGCAAAGTAAATATTTCTGCAGAATGTATAAACAATGGAAAGCTAGAAAGAAGCCATAAAATCGTATTGCATCAAAAAAAAATCCGGTAACTATACTCGCATGCGTTAAAGATTAATATCTAAGTATCTGCAGCTTAGCAGCGAGTTCTCAGTACGAAAAAAAAAGACAAATAAACAAAAAGCCTCGCACAATAGCCGGTGTCACATGAGTTCGATGTGCCTACGTCAATAAAAGTGGGTCTGCAGAAATTGTGTTTATTTCTGTTTTAGAGAAGCGAAAAACTGGTGTGACTTGTGACAAAATTTGCTTTGGAATAAAGAATGAGATCGCGATGATCCGAAGCATGTGAACAACACGTGCGCGGCGCTTAGAACAAGTCGTTCAAGAGTACAATCTTTTCCGGATCATTTCGCGTGTTTAACATAATTTTGCGTTGCCAAAAGGTTGCTGTATTTATTTAACATTTATTAGGTTTGCTCGACGTGCGCTTGCCTTGATGATATTCGGATTAATCTGGATTCCATAAAAGTAGGTAATATCATAATTTTGGCGTACTCCATATAGAGGCACTAAAAAGTTCTAGGGGATATATCCCCTCCATGCTAGTAGGTGCATACAGCCGTAAATAAAACGAGACCTAGAATCTTCCGATAAAAACGAACGCCACTTGTTACGATGTTAAATGTGTTCTAAAACGTGAAAATTTTATTTTCTTCGTTTGCGCAACAACGTGATGGGTGTTCCCAGATGGTTCGACTGCTAACCAAATCGGCCACGTGCTAAACATTCAGTTGAATGGGACTCGACCAGAAGTGAAACTCAGTGTTAAACGGTTTAACACGACTCTAAGTGAAAAATATACCACCCATATCTAATTAAAAAAGGTCGACAACTATATGAAAGAATGCTGACAGTGGATACCTTGTCAACAAACGTCGAGGTTAGTTAACATTTTTTCTGTTAATTTAAACAAATTTTAAATTTCAAATGCATATGGTGTCCCAAAATGTATTACCAATTGGCAGATGCAACAATTTTTGCAAAAATTGCTGTTTAATTTTTCAGATATAGCAAAAACACTTTTTTTTGAGTCACCCTGTAGTTGGCACAACTAGTTAATATTAAATATAAAACTATATATAACGTCTCAGAACTATAGTTGTTGTGAGGTTTTACTCTTTGGAACGAATATTTTGTTTCGGTGTTCGTTTGTTTACAAATTGGTGTTATCAGATGTCAAGATTATTTCACGGGTGTGTTCAAGAATTAGGTAAATCGTAAATTCCTAATGATTTGGGGCATCTAACATTGATTTAAAGAAACTGAGAAAATTGTTTGCCCAAATGATTTATATACAACATAGATCATTCATTTCCATGGTTTACAACAATTGTACAAGATCCAACTGTTGTTGTAAACCATGGAAATCAATTAAAATTTTTGACAGAATATAATATAACAGTTTCCACAATTTTGGCCAACTCATTCTATTAGTGGATTATTTCCAGCCTCTCTTTTGTGCTTTTATGAACAGAGATCTAAAAACAAGCCCAATAGCTTTAGGGTAATCCAGTAAATGTTTCTTATTTCTAAAATGCCCAAAATTGTTAAATTTATGGCAGCGGAGTCAACTGCCATATTTGCTATCATGACTTTGGTTTCTGTGGTTT
The DNA here is from genome assembly GCA_948293265.1 of Cheilosia impressa. Classification (NCBI taxonomy): domain Eukaryota; kingdom Metazoa; phylum Arthropoda; class Insecta; order Diptera; family Syrphidae; genus Cheilosia; species Cheilosia impressa. The sequence goes on along the minus strand of OX411884.1, from coordinate 28,662,293 downwards.
AAAATAGAGACTTCAAAATGTCTTCCGTCAGGGCCATGTTTTATAAAAATTAACAGCAAGTTATCTGACTGTTGAGATTCATAGCTACATTGTGACATCCGGACCAATGATGGTCAACTTTCTGTAACACACAATTTTCAGAAATTATATATTAAAAGATTAAATATTAATGACAGTTGTCAATTATTTGGATTGCAAGCAAATTTGAATGGCCGTGTTCGTGTGTCAAATGCGATATGGAGAAAGTTGTGAAATTTTCCTGTCAAATTAATTTTTCAATCTGCGCCAAAACAAAGCGTGTTTCGTCGAAAAAAATGGAGAGAATAATCGACCTGCCAATCAAATTCAATTAAAAGTAAACCGTTTTGGAAAATGAAACAACATTTTTGGATTTTGTCAATAACATTTGGAATAAAGTGAGTTAAAAAGTAAAAGTGAGTACATTGAAAAAACTAGTTATTTATTTTATTTTATTTTTTACGAACTGTGAACTAAGTACTCAGTCACGAAATTCAAGATAAAATTCGTCAGCTACACGTCCCTAGATGCCAATCAAAAAAAAACTGTTCATGTAATCAATTTAGGCCAATCAAAACTAAGACACATCAAGTCGACCAGCTGTCAGACCTTCTAAGCTTGATGTGTGAACGTTCCATTTTCATGGAAAAATCGCGTTTCTTCTTATAGCCCATCAACTTGACGGACTAAAAATTAACTGTAGATGAAGTCGACAAATGTGGGGCGAGCCAAAATAGTTGCGCACAATGAAACGAATTTCGAAGATGTTACATTGACAGCTGATGTTCATTGAAAAAAATTTACATTGGACATTTGTTTATTTTTTTAACACTCATAATAATTTTCAATGTCTCGTCAATACATTTAAATGGTCGCGGTGGTAGGATGCTCTAGTAGATCTTACCAAATTCTCAGTCTTTCGTCACCAACTCTAAATCATTAAAAGAAAAGTCGCCTGTGTAGAGTAAAAGTTTTAACTTTCTTGAAACTGCTTATTTGCCCATTTGACAGGGTAGCACTCAACAACCAGGCTCTTAAAATAAATCAGCCTTGAGGAAATAAAGGTGGTTACTCCCACCTTATATACCCGCCATCTATGAGTGAAATTTTTCAACTTTCAACTTTGTTTCCCTGTGCATGTCACAACAGTTTTTAAGCACTCGACTTTTAGCGTCACCGAAGAAGATTTGTACAATCCAATGAGTCCATCAATAACTTGCCCGTTTTTGACGCGGTACCATGATGTGCCCAACTCGGATTACGGATTTCCAACTTTGTTCACTTCCTCCTTACATATGTTCCTGAATACAAAGAAGGCCATTATAACATATCACCCTCGACCCACATTTTGTTGGCTCTTCCTTAACACAGGTATACCTTAATTTCTCATGCTGCTCCTTGAAAGTCTTGTAATAAATTATATCGTGGCCGACCCCATTTCACTTTCCTTGTCCTTCGCCCTCTGTTTGCAACTCCGGTACCGACTGTACAATACTAGCCGCTCGTAAAGTACGCAAATTCCACACCAATTAGTCACGATCCTTAGTCGTTAGCGTCTCGGCGGTCATAATTAAACAGTGTGATAAACAATTCTCCATAATTCATGGACCGGTATTATCCAGGGGATTCCATGCGACCACCGACCACTCTGATCAAAACCAGTTCCACTTGAGTTTCTATGCCGTGGAAATTGAAAAGCTACTCTTACGAAACACATAAAACTTGGAAATGGTGTTAATTGCGTGTCGCGAAACTCGATCGGTTCGCTAGAAATCGGGGAGTTTCAGAACACGTTCCGAAACTGAACCAGAAACGACAGACACGCCGCACACTGTTCTCCCACACTTTAAAGAAAGTCGCACATTTCGGTTTCGGACTATGGCGATCTGTTATTTTTTATTGCTCTGCGAGACAGATCATATATATGAAACTGACATGGAAACAAGAGCTTTGGACCAGCATCGGCCACTTTGACAGATCATCAGTTTTGTAGGAAAGCGATCGCTTGCGCGTGGCACGTTAATCACATGATCCGTCTCAGCTATAATTAAATTACTAGGATTACCACAAAAAAGAAAAAAATCCAAATCATGCATTCATCCCACACAGAGAAACGTCGCGTCGGCTGGGGCAACATATGACAGATCACCACCGCATAGTTGGCGGCGGCGTCTACTTGCTCATGCATAATGCTGCACGTAATGTGATCTTGGCACAAAAGTGGAGCATTTATGACAAGTAACTGGTGAGACTATAGGCGGCTGTAGCCTGCCACCGGTATCCAATGGATTGGTGTGATTAGGCGGTGCGCAGTTGTATCTGTTTATAATGCTTAGCGAAGCATTACAACTGCGCAAATTGATCGTTTAAGGCAAAATCGATCAGGGTTGGTGGTATGTACCCAGACCAAGGGTGATAATGAAGCAGACAGATATGACAGGAGATGTAAAATTTCTTCCACATGTGTGCAGTAACTTTCTCTCGACATCGTTGATTGCAGTGCAATGCATACGTGCCTGTGTTGGGGTACGAATATGGTTTAGCGATGAAGGCCGGCGGCTGGCGGCGTGGGAGGACGCTAAGGTGTTGGAATGGTTTGCCGATACTCAAGAGTGTGTGTTTTGGTATAAGGATCATGGGTTGCATAAGGAAGTCAATTATTCATTTAGAAATGCACGTGTGCCTGAGGCGCACAAATGCGACGTCGCGACGTTGGTGGCTGATTGGTTATCGCTGATGGAGAGAGAGTCTATTATTCGATGACTGTATAAGCGGCTTATGCAAGTTGACTTTGGCGGCGGACTCCAAAACAATTTGCACCTGGAATGGATTTTATCTTTTTGGGCAGACATAGTAATCTCCGATTCAGGTTTCTATCTGAAGGAGACACATAAGCTTAAGGAAGGCACATTTTAAAGGCTGCGGCGGATAAGTCGTAGTTTCCGCTTTTCGATGCCTTTCCTGGTGTAAACAGGCGGCAACCAGAGCTTCCGTTGGGATTCTTTGTGGACCCATAATGAAGACGCTTTCTTTACCGTTTATTCCTCACAAAGCACATTAACTCCCTTTTGTTCAGTAGTCCGAGTCTGTCCGCTTTTCGTTTCATTTAATACGATCTCCCTTCTACCTGTCGGTTTCTAGTAGAGTTCTGAATAGTGAATAATTGCTGAATCAAACATAAAATCTGGAAAAACTGTCTCAACAAGAGATCTTCCTTCTTCCGTTTCCTGTCGCTTTTACGTTTCACCGGATTTTAGAATTGCGGGCCAACGACTTGCTTTCTTTCATTTCACAGGAGTTTGAAAAAAACTATTCCCATCAGTATTGCATTCTGTCTAAATTGCCTTAACGAACGCGCTATCCCTTCAGCTCCCTCTTCCGTTTCATCGGCTTTCGGATTTACTGCACGAGCAGTAAGAAGTCCCACTTCAAAAGATTAATGTTTTTGTGTGTTAACCACTACGACTTTACCTAGCTAACCTTGTAGAAGGGTTTTTGTAAAAGAAAACTTTAGTGAGGCTTCAAGTTTAGTGAAAAGTGTTACAGTGCTTTCCGTCTTTCATTACCTTTGCGAGAAATCGCTGATGTGGAACCCGAATCTACTGCCGAAAATTCAATTTATTCCATCACCTGAAGCTTAGTGCGCTGATCGAGCAAAATTTTAGCTCCCATACAAAATCGAACCCCTTTGAACGAGTGGTATAAAGCGCAAGCTTAAAATTCAAACTTTTGTCTCCGAATGTACTTTATGTGTCTGTCAAAATTAAGAGCGCGAATTTAATGGGTTGGCACATTTTCTCAAGCTAAATTTTGACTACTGCGGATGACTTTTTTCTAGACGAGAAGTACTTAGAATCTAAAACGGCTGAAATCAGAGAGAAGGCAAAGAATATTTAAATTTAAAAAGATTTCTGTTGCAAAGAACATCTGTTTTCTCTGACACTTATCCAAAGCGCACGCTATGTCAAAATTTAGTTAGGCTTTTAGCTAATGTTTGGAGAGAAAAGTTGGAGAGCAGCTGGAAATTAAGGTTTAGCTCGAGCAGCGTACTAAGTTTGATTTGTTAAGATTGGCTGGATAGGGAATAAGAGCCATCTATGAACCAACACACAAAACAAAAAATTTTCGCACTTGTTTCTCATCTCTCGTCTCGTCTCCCGCGTAAATGTGACTGCCAACTACAGAACGCAAAAATGCCAACATCACTTTCTAATTCATGCCCAAAAAATTTACATCACGCAGAAAATTAATTTATTTAAAATCAATCAACTTTCGGTTAAAAACTACGAAGTAATACTGTTAATATAGCTCCTACAGAGTTACTGGATTAAAAATAACCGATTCAACTTGTTTAAGGAAACTCGGTTAAAAATAACCGATTTATCAATTTCCTCTCCAAATTTTGCTCAGTCGTAAATAACAAACTGACTTGGTAGTATTTAAACAACTTACTCTGTTGTTATTAGTCAAGCCACTTAAAAAAAAAAAAAAGAAATCGCAACAGGTCCGTAGGGACCGGGCCTAGCTTCTGACAAACAACCATTCGTTTTGTGTGAGTTTTTCATTTTTGGGACGAATGGCAGGGATCTACAATTTCCAATTTCCTTCATGGCAGCTATATTACTCGGATGTTTGTCAGATGTTCGCGAGAAAAAAACATTAAGTTGGAATTAAGGTTTTTGGGGGATTCGAACCTGGAACCCCTCGCTTATTAGTCCAACACACTAACCACTAAGCCATTGCGCCGACCCACCTGGTTATATTTAAACAAGACTTATTATAGTTTTTCTAACAGAGAAGTTGTTGGATTTTAACAAACATTGAATTGGTTAAAAATTGATAAGAAGAACGGTTATTAATTACCAATCGTTGTGTTTAAACTTCGAATTGACTATGTTGTTTTCAAACAATTTACTCATTAGATTTTAACAAAAACCAAAATAAGACTGTTTGGTTGATATTAATCTACTAGCTTGATTGATAACAACTGATAAAGAGTGTTGTTTTTAACAGTTTGCATTTAACCTTTTTAACTCACAACAAATACTTGTTTATTTTCTACAGAGACTTAGTTAATTTTAACCCATTTTTTTTTAACCGAGCAAAAACCGCACTCGGTTAAGGTCAAAATTTCTGCGTGCAAGTATGCCTTCCCTAATTGGATTTAAAATTATGTACTACTAATCAGAGACTCACTTGACATTATATAATCGCCTTAATCGTATGATTCAAACAATGGGGGATATGCATACCACACGGCGTTTAATCTATTTGCAACTGTCACCGTTTATTAAACTCATGTCAATGCCCCTCGTAGGTCGCACATTATAATTGCCGTCCTTCACAGTCCGTATTACGTACATCAATTGCCATTTCTTTTAAGACGGGGCCAGGTTAATAACCATTCACTTTCCCAATGACTGCAAATCCACGTCTGATCGGCACAGATTTGCAGATTTGGCGTTTGGCGAGGCTGTTTATTGAACCCACAAAATGGCACAATCCGGAAGAGAACGCACATCCATCACCATCACATCTTAAAGCTATTAGTCTCTGCCGTTTGTGCGGTGCAAATATCCGTGACCCCGTGAAACGTATCTGCGTTTTTTTGACACCCCCTGCTGTACTTGTAGGTATACGTCATGCATCACATTCACTATTTATTCAAGCCGTGTGGACAAAACAACAAAATGTTGCGTTCGGCTTTGATCAACTTGACGACTTCTCCCAGCCCCCTTCATGATTACCCGCATCAGTTAGTGTGGAGAATGTATATTTAAATTTAAGTAATCCCATCGAATTACCTAGCGAATATATTTTTTTTTTTTTGGTTTCCATTTTGCAATTTTTTGTTTGAAAAACAATTGCGCAGCAGTTAAGTGATTTTCTAGTTATATCTCGATTCTATTTCTATTTTCACAAGTACTGTCAATTGAGTAATTTCTTTCAATGGAATGGGAAGACAGATCTGTGCATGGATGTGTATGCGGTATAGAATCAAAGGCTAAATATCTGTCGATTTGTCTATTGGTAGGTACCTACAATAAATTAAAGTGACAATTTCGTCACAATATTTATAGAAATCGTTTTCTGTTGCGGTGACATTCTATTTAGGGTCGAGTGGAGGGTAAATACTTTTTGCGTCAGTTGCAAAGTATTTAATGAGGGGAAGTGTGCGTTAGCATAGAGTGCCGTGTGCCGTGAATGTTGAGTTGAGTATTTCAATCAAGGCTTCCGCGATGACGCCAATAGAGCTTGCAGAATAGCCGCTGCTGCAGTGTATTAATCACCATTTATGCAAATGGATGCATTGATGTTGTCCTGTCGTGTGGGCTTTGCTTGTCTGAAGAGTGCTGCCTATGTGGAGTAGTGATTTCGCAAAATTGTTATCAAAATAGTCATTCTCTAAGCTGCTCGATGTACAATAGGTCACAAATAACCGAATTCAATGGAGGGGATGACAGGACCGCCGAAATGCAATGCCTGTCCATCTTGAGTCCTTTGAAATCGCTTCGAGACTCGAAACAATTTTTAGTGCATAGTTAACGTTTTTATATATTTCGGTTTTCCGAGTTAAAATACTGAATTGTGGAGAGAAAATTACCACAAAAATGAACAATCTCAGCAAGATGATCGTCTTCATCGACGAGGCATATTTTAAACTCAATGGATACGTAAATTAAGAAAATTGACAGTTGGTTGCATGATCGGTCCGTACTTACATCTTTTAAAAGAATACACATAAAATCTGTTCCTTTACTTTTGTAGTAAGAATGGAAAGGACTGTCAAAATGGCAGTGGTGTTGGTGTAGATGATTCCCGAGACTTACGAAAAAATTAGGGAGCACTTTTGTAGTAATCTATGAAAAATGACAGATAATTCATAAATTTGCAGTGGTAAATAAATAAATGTCTGATAACCATGAAGAATTTGCTAATTTATTAACAATTTTAGTTGATTCGGAAACAATTGAAGTTCTTTTTGATGAATCCGAGTATATGGAAGAGTTTGTAGTTTGTACTGACTGAACACTCGAGCATTCGAGAAGAGGTAAAAGCCACAATGCATTTAAAACTACAACAAATTTCAAGTCAACTGTCACTTGTCAGGTGACTGACTACTGACAGCTTTTGCAAGATTTTCAGTAGAGGGGTAGTATTTTTCTCTCCCAAAGCCGCTCTCTTTTACCAATTTTTCAAGTTAAAGACCGCCATTTTTTAAAAAAATGTTAAAATTAAAAAGAACGTTTTAAATTTAGAAGTAGGTGCAGTGGCTAGTGTGTTGGTTCTATTACCGGAAAACCCCAAATTCCATCTTAAGGTTTCTTTCCACTGCGCCACCTCTCGTGAACGTCTGACAAACATTCGAGGGTATAACTGTCATAAAGAGCTTCTCAATTAGCCGTTTGGATTCGGCACAAAGTTGTAGATCCCTTCCATTCGTCCCTAAAATGAAAAACTCACACAAAACGAATGGTTGTGAGAAGCTAGGCCTGGGGTCCCTACGGACCTATTGCGCCAAGTATTTACTTATTTAAAGGAACAGACCGGTTATGAAACAAAAGTAGCTTTTGACAGTTCTGCAGTAAACCTTGCAAAAACGAAATAAATTCTTGCGCAACAATCCGAGCCCAGTCCATTGAAGGCAAAACTGTTCACAGCAACAATGACCACAGCGCAAAAGAATTTCTGTCGTACGGTCACGAATATTTAAATGGCGCGCAACACTGTGAATAGCTGTCCATTAATTTAATTTACCTCACACCGCATCTAATTAGAATATTTTCAATTAATTGATGAGCACGTTGTTGACAAACTTAATTAACTGCATTTAGCCGTTAAGGCGCCAGTTTTCCACCTGTTGTTGTTCAAAAATAAAAAGTTTACCGCATGTAACGCGATCGCGTACAACCGTTTCCCATGTTGCATGTGACAAGGTGATGAAACGAAATTTTAAAAGTAATTATTTTTAGTTTTGCAATGTTTTCGTTTCGTTTCGTTTTTTTGTTTTTGTTTTTTCGTATGCAGCGATATAGAATATCTAAAACTCGTGTTTGTTCACACGATACATACACACGCCTACGATAAAAAGTGACAGCGCGCCCATGTTACCAATGGCGTCGGTAACGTGTACACACAGTATACTCGTATATGGTACCGAAACACAAAGTTAAGCATTCATATTTTGTATTCGGTGCGAAAATTACTTTCGACTTTGAATTTTTGCACAACAAAGTGTTTTTGTGTGCACAGTTTAGGCCTCTTTATCAGTTGTATAGAAATGTCGGACAAAGTAGCACGTGAATGCATCTGCGAGTGGATATACTTATGATCGATGGTGTGAGATTGTTAGTAGGAATTTCGTGAAAATGAACAATTGACAGGTGGTGGGATATAACAAATGTACTAAATCAGTCAATGAAATGCAAATGACAATTTTAAGTTGTTACCTTTGTAAAGAAGATTGATTCACAAACAAAGTTGAAGTTTAAATGCTGCTTTCGCTGAAAAGCTTCACAAATCCTACATCATAAACTAAGTATTAAATAGACCGTCAGCTCTTTCAATTTAAGAGAATTTGCCTACAAGCTGTTTTCGGTGTTACTATGTGCCAAAGTATGTGTGCCAATGTTAAAGTAAATTAGACGCACACATACACTTGCACATACTAACCTGACAGATGCCTCTGACAGTTTATTCCGTGGTAACATTGGAAAAAATTCAAATAATTCAAATAATTGCCCGTTATCGGGACGCGTTAAGAAAGCGGTGGGTGTGGTGTGGTGAATTTAGTACCAAATTATATTAAAACGCATGGTAGGTATACATTATTAGGATTTCTTTCATTTTACCTTGATAATCTATATAGTACGGGATGTTTACATTTTTGTTGTAAACAATGGAAAACGATGGACTTACGAATCATTGACAAAAATAAAAAAAAACTTATTAATATAAAAAAATCTGATTACTAGGTAATCATTTTGAATCGAAGGAATTAAAAGAAAATTGTAAGCAGCAAAACTTAAATGAGTGAGACATATCAGTGCCCATGTTCTGTTATTATCACATAGATATATTTATCACAAAAACGATATGAATTTTTTAACAAATTTTATTTTTTTTTTTTTGTTTTCCATTAATAAACGGAATCTTCATGAAAAGATTGGGCCTTACTAAATTTAAGTACGAGTAGTTCACAGTGGTTATATCTTCCATACAAATTTTGCAAATGTGAGCTTCCGCAAATTTAAAGTCGATATTAAATTTGTTATTAGCTAATACTTGCAGTATAACTCAAAAATCATACCCACACAGAAATGTTTATATCTTTTCCCTAGAGCATATTTTAAATTTGAATGTTCTTAATCAATGCTTATCTTTATATTGGTTACCGTTTTTCTGTCGACATTTTAGGCGAAATAATTTTTTACCAACAACCAACGAAATCAGACACAATAATTATAGGAACAAAAATAACTTATTTTATTTTAACGAATGCATTTTTCACACTTTATTCCTTTATTTATTCATATTGATTACATTAGCTTTACACATTTTGTAAAATACATGTTTTCGTGGTGAATTAAAACAACGAATTTAAACTCTCAGAACGCATCCATCAGCTGACAGAAACTCACAAAATACACTAACTCTCAGCAGTGTTCTTAGCGCTCTCTCTTTCTTTTTCCCACGAAGCGTATTAATTGTTCCCTTTTCACTAAACTCAAATTCCCTCGATTTTTTAATGAAACAAACCGTACTTTAAAAGTAAAATTTGTATTGTTCGGAAAGAAAATCACATTAAATTATTCTTCAGTATAAAAATCGCAGTTTTCAAACATTATACTGCATTTTGTTGGTACTAGAAATTGTTGCTAGAGGAAAATCTCCTTTTTATGTACATTTAGTGCGTTGATATTCATGGTGAAATGTAGTTTGAATGTTTTCTAGTCAAATTGTTGATATTCACACAATTTTGATTTTTTTTCATTTAACGCATGGAAGGCTTTTCGGAAATCGTAATTCCCACAAAAAGGTAGAAATACTACTATGTAGGAACACTGCTGAGTGTCATTATTTTTTTTACTTCTCCCGCCAATTAGAATTTCTTTTTTTGCTGCTTCACACGTATTCACAGATAGGAAATTTAAGAGAGAATTTTCTTTACAAAATTTGAGGGGGGAATCGGGTAGGTGCGCGGGAGCTGACGGTCTATTTAATACTTAGTTTATGTCCTACATAGGTACAAATTTAAGCTACATTGAGTTTTCTGACCGTAACTTATAATAATTCACGCAAAATGTAATTTTTATAGAAAATACAGATTTTTAATTAGAAAGCTTAATTTTGTTATTGATTTATAGAGTATGTATACACATTTGGGCAATGTATGGAATAGCACATCGGATAAATGGCCGCCACGGCTTTGCTGGCAAGTACGTACCTACTCTTTTATTGAAATTTTCTATAACCTTTTCGCATAAATGTTTTCTAATTTCATTATACACCTCCAAATTTCCTCTTTTTAGGCGTTGGTGGTCGTGTGCTTGTTTGCATACACCTAAAACTTAAAAAAAAAACCCAAAATGCGAAAATTTTGACGATTAAGCCATCAAGATGAAGATGATTTTTTTTTAATCAGCATGAAGTTTCAAGTCGTGAAAATTCACTGTAGAGAGCTTTTCGAAATGACCAATTCTTGACTACGGTACCGAATTGATGTTCCTGGACTGTCGCGAGCTGCTTCGATGTTTTCTGTTGAACAAATTGTGATAGGACACCCAGAGTGTTTAAGATCACTAATTGATCCAGTCTCTCTGAATTTTTGCAATTTTTCTCTTCAGTTGATGGTTTTAAACCACTTTTGTACGAAAATTACCGACAAACCTTCATTATTTTTAAAATATTGCTTACCAATGAAAATGTGTTGTTCTTTCGTATAGCGCTTCATTTTTACTAACCCCGAACTGTCAGCTGTCACATTGTTATCTTTTTTTCCGTTGGCATCACTGTACTATAAATGGCGCAAAATTCAAATTTTGCGTGAATTATGGGACACCCTTTACTTCCAATAGAAAATTCTATAAGTGGCATACTTCGATTTCCGAAAAACCATCTCCCAAATTCTGTGTGCTTCGATGTTTTCCATCCCGTTCCTAATTTAGCTTAGGTTATCTAGAGCCTCTGAAGAATCTTACGAAGTTCACTCAGTTCAAAATTTCTCCACGGAAGGGACTACATGCACTAGGCCTTACAAAATGTCAGTCTCACCAAAAAACATTTTTAACTGCGACTTTAAATTTTAGTAGTTCAAAATGGATATATTTTCCATACAAATTTTGCAATTGTGAGCTCCCGTAAATTTAAAGCTTAGACTAAAATTTGTTATTGGTACGGCGGTGTGTGGTATCAGAGCTATTCAAGCATGAACAGTTGCATTTATATATTTTTTTCACGTTCTAAGAAGGACTTTTGGTAAAATTTAAGGCGCATTTTGATTTTCTCTCTTTTTTTTCTGTGGTAAATTGTATAGACCCTATTAATAGGACAATATGATTCTTCCAGCGAGTCACTAATTTTCAATACAAATTTGCAACAAGGAACTGCGTACAAAGATGAAGGAGCTGAAATCATCGAACTGGAGGATCGATACAAGTTTTCAAAATTGCTGCGCTCAAAGGGCGAACAATTCTAAAAGTACCTCATTAGATTCTTATTCGGCATTAGTGTTTAGTATATGACGTGCTTTACAGATGAACTTTCTAAAAGCGTTCAGGCGCCAAACTACGTGTGCCACTAACTCATTTCAACAGAAATGGATATAACATTTCCAGTGCATAATATCCCTCTAATGACCAGTTACCACATTCAAACGCCAAAGCAGTTCACCTACCAGTTCACTAGCGTCAGCAACTTTGGAAAACTAATAAAAACAGGACTTCACCCTTTGAAAGGTGGTGCATGTGGTGACGCAAACCGCAAATAAATAGAACCACCACCACACATACTCGTAGAACTCGTAGGGGCAAGTGAATCCATCCCAACCATGGCCGACTTAAAACCACTTAGCACTCCACTGTCATGTTTAAAATATGAAAGTGCATAATCGAGGCCAGCAAACACACAGATAAGACTCCATCAGCTGGCGCTTGACAGTTTCATTTAAATTTGACAAGAAGAACCCTTCTGTCGTCGAGTGATGCGCTATTCCAAGTTTCCATGGCTTATGTATCAGAAACGGAAAATTTATTCGGGTGGTCTAGGTATGGCCGTCTCATACCGAACTTTGCAAATCATCGCACGACCAAACAAAAATTAACTCAAAATCATCCGACTAAGCGAAATAAGAAAAATAAATATTTTCGATTTTGTTTGCTCATATTTCACAGAGATAAGGCTGGTTTCACATAGGCCGGGGTTTGAGTGGCTTCGTCGGCTGATGGAGCCGCAGTAGAGGCAGAGGTATGTGTCGTGTGCCATGCAGCTATAGACGAATCACTTCACTTCACAAGAAACTCTCAGAATGTCGTTTACGTCTCGTTTAGTCTGAAGCACACTTTGTGAGCTGACCTTTTGAATGTTTTGTCCGGGTAAATATGTAGACTATGGCGCGCGATTTAGCAGCCGCCTAGAATAGATTAATTGATGGAAAATATTTACAGTCGCCAATTTTACAAAGATTTTCGATTTTCGAACAAACAAAATTATCGCGCGTAATTAGTTAAAGATTGCATAAATATTTTCAAAATGGAAAATCAATTTTTTCAATAATGACTGCCAATAGAGATGTTTATGTTCGGAGCAATATTTATGCATTTTTTGACATTTGTACATTTAGCACGGAGATCAACTATTTATAGCGTATTTATAAATGTTTGTCGGGACGTTACGAGTTACGACCTGAGAGGAAAATGTCAAAGATAAGACGTGCGGTACTAATAAACACTTTTATGTGTGCCAATACTGAAAACATTTTACACGAAGTCCGAAATGTTTCATAAATAATGATCTATGGGAACCAACAATGTATTGGTTCTAAGTAAATGCCTTTCTTAACGTAGCAATTTTTGGTAGTAAATCTCCACACATATTCACGTTAACTTCAAAGTAAGAACAGATGGAATATACCTATATGACTGTTGTAAACAGAGGATTAAGAAGCAAAAAAAAAATTGGTCGCCCAATGGCTTCGCAACAATATATAAAAAACAAATCAATGACTAAGACTCGGCAAGATAAAAGCTGATTGATCCAGTTGTGCCAAGAATATGACTAGAAATTTATAGCATTATTGTAGACAATTTTTTTACGGCGCCAATGGGGACTGCGTGCTATTACCTTTTTTTTTGTACATTCGAGATTGGAATGTAATTAACTAATTAATATGGATTGAGAATCGTTTTGTTTGTTTTGTGGTTAACGATGATGCGAAGCTGCGACACAGATACTCGTATGTTTATCAAAAGGAGAAATTGTGCAGCTTATAAATATGTACACACGTACAGTGTAGGGCAGGGAATGATGTACCTACAATGAGTTTCTTAATTAATGGAAAGATACACAAGCTGTACACCATGGACTGGGACGTCAATGATCCTTTTCTGTTGGAATGTGTTTGCAATGACGAGAATGACTCCTTTATAGCATCAATTGCTGTGCGCCATTCGGTTTCAGTTAGTATAAGGGAATTGATGCTGCAGTAACATTTTTTTTAAGTAAAAGTATTTTTGTTTGTACCCTGGATAAACCAGACGCAAATGGCCATTGTACTACCAGGATCACCCATTTTATTTGAATTTTCTTGATTTTCTTTCAAACCTGAGAAAGCACTTCAGCGATGAGAAGCTTATGGTATCAGCGTTCACCAGCACCGAATATCTGCCACCTGATCCGAGCAAAGGCAGGTCGACAGGAAAGGTATAGTGATCCAAAGCGTCGCAGACAGTGGTCTGTCTTAAACCCAGCACCTTTATAGATGCTTGTCAAAAGGAAAGTGTCGCGTAAGAACGCAAAGACAACTTGTCTCTCTGGAGTCTTTTCTACCGAAGGACAGCAAGAATGCCGCTGATTTGTTACAGACGTTCGGGAGCATACGTTTTTAATCTGACCTAATCCTAGGGTACACACACAAGAAGAAAACCCGACGCAGGTTTGGGGCCTAAAAAAAACCTTCTCTGAGCCTTTTTTTTAGCAATCTCATCCGAGATCTCATTCCCGCAAACCCAGTGTGACCTGAAACTGATGCACAAGAGTCAAAAAGTTCAGCTTAAAAATTAAGAGAGGTCATGTAATCCCCAACTATTCAGGAACGAATTACAGGGTGAAGTAAGGGCCTTTAGCGCAGCCTCACTATCGCTACAGACGTAATTCGCCGTCATATGAATAGTCCTTAAGAACAGCATAAGTCTCCGCTGGCAAAACAGAGACATGCTTGTCCAACGAGTAATGAAGTCGAGTGTTGTCTCTTTCCTGGAAGACATCAGCTCCGAAGACAAATAAAACAATTCAATGTTAATCAACTCAAAATGCGCATGCGAAAGAGTTTCAAAACTTCCACTTTTTGGCAACGCAATTTTGCAATGATGCCAAATCAATGCAGAAATATTTTCCTTTTTTTTAAATTTGCATTTGCAAATCAAAGAAATGGTCAAGTGCAGCCGATGGCGATGTTGATTCATCACGAATCCCACTCTGCATAAAATCACTAATTTTACGCGCCAACTGCGCGCATTCACAGCCTATATGCATGTACTTTGCGTTGAAATCTTATTAACGCAAATTAATCGAAAATCAATGATTGCCAATCACTTATAATGAGCAAGCCGATGCGATTCCACTTCAAGGCCATGCACAAATGAATCCAGAAGCGTCAGCAATAAAAAATACTCTTCTCCACCACCGACCATTTAGTACTCTATTACGTTGTTGTTAAGTGTCACGCTCAGTTGACATCTCAACGAATTACAAAACGTGGCCATTCCCTCACGGCGACGACGCACTGGGTGTACAAACAAAATCACTTAAAGAATCAGTTGTTCGCAACCAGAGCTCCGTCTAATGAATTAATTTTAGTAAAACCCGCTCCCCTCTTGTACCGGCATACAACTGTCGTCAGTGAAATGCATAATTATGTACTAGGTACTGGAAACACGATGTAAATCCTATTTTTAGGTTACACCAGCACACCACACCAAGATGTTGCTAGTTTTTCGCTTCTGTGCACTTTTCCAAAGTGGAAATTCCGCTTAGTCATCGATAAAATTAAAATAAAACTCTGTAGAGGAGCGCACAAGGGGAGTACTACACTCTACGACTCTAGAAGACGCCAGCAAAATAAGAAGAGGAACATTTGAATACCAACTAGTGGAGACAATTTTATCTATCTGCATACAACCATTGGGAGCGAGGAAAATGTCAGAAGGAGGAGGATGAAGTGCTGTCTCTAACCTGATGTCGACGCCAGAGTGCTGATGGGAGATCTTTTATTTTTTGCATTTATGTTTATGAACAATCACAAAATGTGCATATTTACATTCGTGATGTATATATACGGGACTGAGCACCGCGGGCACACAACGGCTTTTAGTTATGTCAACTAAATGTCAACCACTTGGAACTCTGTCAGCGAACACATAAGTAACGTCATCTGTCTCTATTTGTAATAGTCGATTGTAATTTGTGTAAACAAAAATTAACAACATCCGGCGGGTAGTGTTCATTCATAAATTTTTTGTTGGCACTGCCAATGCCTAATCAGCTGTCCGACATATAGTATTCTCTGATATTTTCAATATGTTCTTGCTTTCCGCTATAGTTTGATAAGTCACCTTTGAAGTGATTTATATCTGACAGACGGGCAAATAACCTGATGGCGTTTATTTTTACTCACAATTCGTTTTGTTTGGTGTTTAATCTTGTGACTCTATGGTGTGAGGAACAAAAATAGCAGCAGAATAACAAACACAGCGACTGCAATAGTTGTGAGACGAGGCATAGAATACCCTATTTAATTTGTCCTGCATAATTTTAAAGCGTCGTTGTTGTGCAGTGTGTTTGCATCACTATTTATAAGCAATACGAACAAGTACACTGCCCTAAACACTCTTCTTGAACAACGATCTCTGATCAACAGTCAACCTCGCAAAAGAGTTGAATGCGCTGAGTCCCGTGCGAACAAGCCTTTGCTTCCTACTTATTTGAACGCCACCAGCCACCAGTATAACGTAATAAAAGGAAGCGAAATTCTCTTCTCAGAATCACCAGAAGAGTACTTTTTGTGCCAATGGAACGGTTTCAGAAAGTGATTTTTTTGATTCCGGACTCTACCGCCCAATGGAAAACGACATAAGACTTTTTTCATTTCGATTACAGTACAACTGGTATAAGAGAATCTTCTGGACTAGATGTAACCTGAGCGTAAAAACCAGAGATCAATGAATAAAAGAGATGGATATCTTTCGTACGTCCATCCCCCCAAAACCCATTTGTTTACATTGTTGTTTTTGTAATTTCAACCCCCGTCTGTGAATATGTGTGACATAAAAAAAGCATGTTGCTAATGACCGGCCACCATTCCTTTTGCTTTTCTGGGCGTAGCGCTGTTCAATTGCTTTGTGTTTCGTAGTGAACTTGTTTGGTTTTTGTTAAGGCTTCGATTAAAATAAAGAAAATAGTGAAAAACACATTTCGGAATAGCGAATTCTTGCATTAAAGTCCAATTCATGAACTCACAAACACTTGAAAAGAAATGAGCGAATGTGCGTGACTTCATGAATTTTACGGGAAAACAGCTTGTAGGCAGCCGCCTTTCCACTGGAAAGTTATCCATCTCTGTATTCCATTATCTTTGGTAAAAACTATAATGCGATTCATCGCCTATCCCTCCACATCAATTTAAAAGCTGTTCATGCGACCGAAATAGGTCAATCTAAACTGAGACACATCAAGTCAGCCACTTGTCAAGTTTATTAAGCTAGATACTCGAGCGTGCCCATTAATTTTGTCCGTTTTGATGACTTTTTTTCATTCATCTTAATAAATTAGTTAAATAAAAGAGCAGTGCTCGCCCCTTTTCGAAATCAGAGGCGGCGAGCATGATGTTTGTTTCACTTAGTTTTTAGTTCCTGCTTTGGATTTAGGGCCATAAACTGTGTGCGATCGAAATTAAATACTATACAGCTCACCCATTGTCGTTTTTCCAGGCAATGGGTGCATTCAACTATCTATTTTAGTAAATTTGACAGCTGTCTGACGGTTTTGATTAAGTGAAATTCGTCATATGAGCAGCAGTTTCAGTTGACGTTTATGGAGGGGTAGCCGACGAATCTAGTCTAGAAATTCATGACTGATTAAAAAGTTGACAGTTCGCATATGTGGCTGACGTAGAAACAAGTGACTTTCCGACCAATCTAGTTGTTGCGTTCAGGTTACATCTTATCCAGACCAATCTAGTCGACTTAGAAACTAGATTCTTGAATCTGCCAATCGCTATATTCGTTAACTAATATTGATAAGATAGAAGAAGAACTCTAGAAATTGCGATAAAAGGTATTCCAGTATCAGAATTAAATCACCCCCCTCCCTTCACATAATACCTCGATTACAACTTGAACGATTCAAATCCAAATGTGAATCAAACTTTGTACAGTGCGACACGTGATTGATAAGAATTGAAAGCATGATGATAATATTGGCGAAAGCTTCTTATAAAAGTGAACTTATCAGTCACAGTTACAAGCATGGCAAAACCAAATAACAAACGGGTTACCCAGACTGTAGGTATATAGATTTCCAGGTCATAACTTGACTCAAAGGTAGATGAACTTTATGAAATCAAGACTGATGATATGTTTCTTTCGTAACAGCATTGGAACTTTGCCAGATAATGCAAACAGTGCAACAACCTTCAAATCAGATGTAATGTTTGTTTCTTCAGGAGTTGTACCTGGAACCCCTCGCTCAGTATTTTCTGAAAGAAGAAGAACGGAGTTGAAGATACAACCGCGAACTCTATGAGCTGTACCAAGATGTGGATGTAGTCCAAAAGGCCAAAATACGTCGACTACATTGGCTCGGCCACATCGAGCGAATGGACAATAATGCTCCAGCTAAGAGAATCTTCGAATCCCAGCAGCCAGGTTCGAGACGACAAGGAAGACCGAACCTCCGTTTCAAAGACCAAGCCATCGCGGATGCCAGAGCGCTTGATATGGATAACTGGAAGCAGCGTGCCCGGGATCGCAGAGGATGAAAGGCTACAGTGTCTCAGGCAGAGACTCTTCACGGGTCGGGAGCCCGTTAAGTAAGAAGTTATGCAGTCTTCTAAATGGTACCTACCTGTATAGCATATACTGCGTCTAGCATTCGCCTTAATTATCTTTCTTCAGATAATCTACCCATATTTTTATTTATTAAATCAATACGCGATTGATTAAATGAATATAAGCACCGTTTAAATTCGTAATTGCAACTACGACGACTGTTTTTTCGAGACGACAAATAATATTTTTATCTTATCAACAGATGTGGTTCTAAAAATACAATTTATTTAGTGACGTCTATTTTATAAATTACAACTGAATAAGCAAATCGGCAGCAGTTCATGTGAACTTCACCGCTTACTAGCATGCTTATGGCAGAACACGTAACCTCCGTCTTTAAACCATTCCCCTGTAATTTGTATTCGTGTTTAAATGTACATTATATAGGTGGGGAAAGAACAACACTTAAGATAACTGGAAACGAATTAAAAATAACTTCTTCTTTCGAATCTCGTGACATGCAATCTACACTGCACGTGATTTCGTGCTCAGACTTTGTTGTTTTATTTTAAACTCAGTGCGTTATCTGATCCCAAAAAAATAAAACCCTACCTACTTTCATAATAGCTTTAAGGAGAATAATATTAGTAACTACATACTTGTTTCATTACACTGTTGTGTGAAAATATACGTTTTTTTTGGACACGTGATAGATGGTTTTCATGTTCTTTATAATAAGACCCACTGGAGTGAAGGCTAAAAGCGATTATTCACTTAGTTTTAGGGGTGTTGGACTGTACAATGAGTTTGTTTACTTTATTTTGTTGTAAAATCATTTATTTTTTCTTAAATACAATTTTAATTGTGTGTTAATTATACATTTTTATTGCTGGGAATTGAATAAAAGGTTTTTTATTGGATGCCGCGAAACAGCAAAGCAACATTAAGTGGTGTTATTTTTTTGAACTTACTCTTTACGTGCACGCGACACGAGTTCTTAAATTTTATAAATAGCGGTTAACTTATTTACTCGCATAGAATGGCTTGTCTAAAGTTAGGTTAGGTTAGGCTAGATCGTCTGCCAGTTACGAAAGCCAACACATAGTAGGTCCGTCGACTTCTAGACTTCTAACGTTGATGTTTACAGTATAGCGATACTCTGTTCATTTTATATTTTCAGTACAGGCCTTATGGGAAGCTCTTTTTTCCTACCAATGGTGCCTGTAGATGCTCTCACGGCACTCAATCACAATAATTGCCACTGAAACAAAAACCAAGCAAGCTCACTATGAGAGCTTTAAAATGGAGACAGCTGATTAAAATCCATAATAGTAAGGGTGAAAGGCAAATAGCCTATCTTCCCTGTGCTGAAAATATAAATTGAACAGAGTATAGTGTCGTTGAGGTAGAAGGCCCACAGGCAGTGCCATAGCCATGTTGTTTCCGGGGGGCTTGCTTTCAAATCTTACGAGGAATTCTTTAAACTAAAAACTAAATATTCCAACTAATTGATTTTTATTAGAAGAACATTTTTAACACCTTTTTGTCAAAGCAGAAGCCGTCTTGATTTTTTTCTTAGATGAGATCAATCTTTATCTCTAAAGTAAGTCTTGCCACACATAGCTATATCGAGCAATTTCAAAACTTCGGTAGAAGTATCACTCGACGATATTTTTTCGAACCAAAAAATGTGCTCAGCTTTCACAGCTGACAGCGAAATCGCATCATCAAAGTAGGAAGTTAGCTTTTTCATTTCGTTAGCTCGCTCAACTGCAGCAAAACCTGAGAGAAGAGCTTGAAACGATGGTAGAACGTCTTCGTTGACCATGAATCTGTCCGTAAGATTTTGTAAATAATGAATCTATGCAAGGAATCAGACACTCTAAAATAGACTTCAGAAGAAGAGGTTTCTGGATTGGAACGCGTTCTTTGTTTCAATGAAGTTCTTCATTCATTCAATTCAACTTGAATTAAGTCCTCGCCAAGTTAGGATGCGGATTGAAAAGCCTCGTCGTTATTTTCTCTGATGTTCTTAAGAGAATTCAGAACTTGTTTTGTGCGGTCGATTGCAGGAACTAAATCTAAGGATCTGTTCTGTAGGAAAACTGATAAAGGCAGCGTTAGACTGAACAGTTTTTCGCGTACAATGGGACTTACTAGGAGTTAAGCCCGTCTTGGCCCCCCCTGGATACGTGTCTGCGCACAGGTAAAGTTTTCTCCTCTGAGAGAGAGCGGTGCATGTCTCCTCCTCCTCCTTCTGGCTTACCTAAGAATTGTTCCTTTTGAAATTATTGGGTGCGCTAGTATTGCTACATCAGAATTGACATTTCATGCAAATGCGACACAAATTTGCTCTCACCTAATAATATTTTTATTTTTTATTGATACGTTATTGAAGAGAGTTCTCCGAATATTCATGACAAAAAATGTCAGCTCTGCTGGTTAAGCCCGTGTAATTTTAGTCCAACTACTGCAGTAATTTTTCCTTTGTTTGTGTTTATCAAAATGCGCAGTGATGTCCCATCGCAGTACTGTGCAGTTCTTAGTTCCTTTTAAAACAATGAGATACAAAATTCCCCAGTGCGATTGTAATTTCGAAATATGAACAGTACCAGTACACACGATTCGTACAAAAATGCTTTAAAAATTATTCTAACCTAAAATATGCAAAAAACGACATTCCATTGAAGATATTTCTGTCTCTCTAACAAGTCACATCCGCTTTAATATAACCTAGTCACCAAATCATCATCATCATCATCATCATCATCATCATCATCATCATCATCATCATCATCATATAAATAAAATTGGTGTAGTTCTGTTCGACTGAGATTGAATTTGACTGCATGTCTTTAAATGCAAAAATCTTAGAAACAACTGAATATATTCTGGTCAATTTTTCTTAGTCCTATAGAGGATACCTAGGCCTACATTCTCCACTTTGTTTCAACTCTATATCTCTATAAACTCCGGAAAAAATTGGACAAGAGTAATTTATTTTTCCGTTTCGTTTCGCTTTTTTCTTTGTAACGCTTTCCGTTCGAAAATACTGGGAGCATTTAAATATAGTAAACATCATCTTATAGAGGACATCTGCGGGTACAACTTAGGATATCCATTAACTCGAAAACTAAATAGGTTTTTAAAGATATAAGCAAAATTTGAAACATTTCTGCGATTTCCACCTGCGTGAGTGGATATGCACTTCACTCTCAAATCAAACATACTAACCGCGCAATATATTGACATCTCTTTTAACCTTACTTTATTTCTGTAAGGGAGTGGGAGACAGACAGAGGCAGTTAAAAAAATAAACCCATAGGTAAATGAAATGTAAAATATGTAGGAAAGGTTTGTTTATCTTTGTTTTGCTTACAAAAAAAAAAGTTTTTATGAAAGAAATGTCAAATAGTTATAGGTATCAGTGATACCAGATCGTGGGTAGTTTCACATTTCGCGGGTATTTTGCCTTTCAAAAAAAAGCTCAAAGAGCGATCAAGGGCAGTAAATTAGCCGCTCGAGTTTTTAAATAGCATTACAGCCCATGGCCTTCCTGCTCATAAAGTTGAAGTTCCCATTATGTTGCTTCGCAATTTGAACACCCCAAGCTTTGTAATGGAACCAGATTGAGAGTGATAACAGGCACTTCGAGACTTTACAGTAGAGTTGTTGTTATCGCGTGCTGAAAATTGTATTTTACTATGCTTTGCTGAGATCGAAGCTCAAAAAAACACGCCTATCGTTAGAGAAAAATTTTATTGATGCGTTAATTTTAACTGGGTGTGGTAAAGGAGAAACGGTGTTTATAACAAGAATTCCTACAAATAATCCCCAGCAGTTATTCATTTCAGTTTAAACGGATTCAAATTCCTATTAATGTTTGCCCTTCCATGACAATTAATAAGTCACGGGATCAAACTTTAAGAAAAGCGGGAGTTGATTTAAGAAAGAATTGCTTCACACACGGGCAGTTATATGTAGCGTGCTCCAGGGTAATTAATGCAGGAAATATCACTATCTTAGCCGATAGAAACAAAACCGCTAACATAGTGGTATACCAAGAAGTGTTACATTAATAAAAAAAGTGAGTTAAACATTATAAAATTATCTTCGTTCATTTTCATTGTCCACTCAGTTTTCGGGAGAGTTCTGAAACCACATTTTGCACGCGCGAAGCCGGGCGGGTGCAGATAGTCTTTCATAAAGTAGAGATTACAAGTATGGCTCTGAATTATGCTTGTATGTTAATACTTATTACCTCAAGGAAGTTGGACTGATAATGTACGCATTATTATTTGCTAAACACCAATATGACGGCAACAAGGTTAGGTTGTTACATCTTTATGAACGCTGCGACATTTTTTGTTTATATCGTACTCAAGATTAAACAATTCACGTTTAATGGATGATACTATGCAATAATTGTAAAAGTCAAGTTCATTGTACCTTTATTGCATGACAAGGAGATCGTGGGTTATTTCATTTAATGGCTGTGATCCTTAAATGTATTTTTCGTACTACCTGCAATTTAATCGCAGTAGAAAAGCAACACAGCAACATGTCTAAGCGATAATAATTTGTAACACATAATTAATGAGCGATTCGCGCGACAAAATCAATGAGAAGCATTTAACTATGTCCATTGATTATTCGTCGTTAAATTTTCGTTTGCTTTCTAGAATCATTGGCAATTAATTTATGACGAAGACTAACGAAAAAATGTCTATATGTGTCCTGTGTTTCTAGGGTTAATTGCATTGGGAATGCTGCGCAAAATTTATTCACGCAACAAAATTCAATGACACAAAATATTGTCATTTGATAAATGAACAAAAAATAATGCTCTTAGTAGATATATGAACTCGATTATAATTGGACAAATACAATCATCAATATAAATAAAAGACTGTGGGACAAATTGCGGTCATGACAAGGATTGCTATAATATAATTCCGTTTTTACTACCTCAATAAATATTAATCTGATCACTATCCATTTATAGCAGCGTTTATTATTTGAAATGCATGTCGATTTCATTTACAGCAGTTTTAGGCGATTTTAATCTCAACCACATGAGCTGGTGGAGCTCCCACCACAGCGGTATAAATAAAAGTTTATTTCTTTCAAAAGTCACTTCTGACATATATTGATTTAGGGAATTTCCGTTGGCAGAATGATTACGTTTTTAAAATCCATTGAGATACATGGGAAGGGGGTTTCTAGATTCAAGAAGCCTGCACACAGATAATGGCTTTATCAACAGCTGGATGTTGATCGAATGCCTTATCGCTTTGTTATTTCGCATATATACAAGAAGGTATATTCCCGTTTGGCAAGGCTGTCGACATGGCTAGTCAAATTTGGTCCAACTACGCGTGATTCCTATTCCATTACTTTAATTTGCTACTACATGGAAAAGACGGAACAAGATACTGAGGTTGGGTTGAATCTTCCACTGTATATGGCGAGGACATATTTTTGGTTTTAGGTGGGTTTCCTGGTTGGCCGTCAGTCCAATGCAAGTATGTTAAACAAGATAAAGAACGAGCGCAGATGTGTACAAGGTTCACTTAATGTTCCACTGATCTCCAGAAGTGCTGATCTTTAGTCGGATTATTGCAGAATTCTGTATTCAAATAAGCCGATTAGTATGAAGTATCAAAGAACCTATCGCACATACCTATTTTCTAAGAAGAATTCTAAATACTAGACAAACATTAGGAAACTGCCAGATCGAAACACAACATTCCGATTACTTTGCGCAATGATATAATCTTGAAAGATTCTAGATTACAAACCGCAAGCAATAGCTAAACCCCATTCTCAACAACAACCCTACAAAGAGTGCATCAAGTAAGTGGTCAGTAGTAACACAAAACAAGACAATGCAAATATAGCTCTGTTGTTTATCAGTTATATATCACGACCCCATCGAGTGAATGGAGAAAACTCAGATGTGCTATCAATACTGAAATCCGGAAATCAAATTGAACTGATTTTTGCATCCTTCTTGAATGAAATTCTGTTATCGATCCCAAGGCACTCCTGTCAGCGGTGTATAGTGCCCCTATTCGCCCCCTCAATTTCCAAGGTGTGAATTATTCCTTGGGGGAATTTCGGGCAACATAACTTACGTCAGCAAATTTCATCTGAGTTCGGCTTCAAAAAAATCAGAGTTCTCCGCTAGAAAACTAACTTGAGAACTTTGTGCATGTAGCAGCATTTTGTACACGCTCGCGTACGAAAGTTAAATGCCCCCAGGTGTCGTGCGCGTCCCAAATATGAATTGCAAACCCAAAACAAAAACAAAAACGTCAATTCCAAGTACGAATTAATATTCATTTGAGGATTTGCGTTCGCGCACCTATGCGACGTGTACAAGTGAATCGAATTATCGTCCAGCGTATCGCACTGACGTCTGGGGTGTTTTGTGAATACATATTTATCAGCTGTTAACGCCACATAACCTTACATTTGGAAAACTGAATGCCACTATGGGGACTTACCCTTAAAGGTGAATGGTGGCATTTGTCCAGCAGTTACTACCACAGATGGAGGGGGATTCTGCGTTGAATTACAAAAATCTGGGTCATCCGGATCGAAAAGAATATTGTCCTCCCACTCGGTGACGATGTTGTTGCCTCCGGGACGGTTTTTCATCTGAAAACGAGATAAGAATAGGTTTGTTATGATTTTTTTCGCTCGAGAAATGAGTGGGGATTTGTTCAAGCATTTTTTTTTTAGAAGGGGCAGTAACAGTAGCATCGAGCATGTCTTAAGTGGGTTTCAGTGTCAATGTGAGGGTATAGTTCTGGGGGCATTTACTTCCGCATGAATGCTATAACGTTGTGTATTCATTTAACTGCCAGTTGCATTTATTATGGACCGTTTTCTGTTCTATCCTCAGGTGTCTCCATGGCCTTGCACCTTAAGCATAATATGTAGTTATTACGTATTATGTATCATAAGCCATAACAAATTAGAATCAACGCGGAGGACGGTGATTACCTAAAAAAAAAGATTTACGTAGCAGGTATAGCTAGCAGCAGGGGTGAAGCGATAAAGCTTTCAAATAAGAGGCGATGTAAGGCAACTGGTCAACGGTGGAAACAATATTATGTAGGTGAATTGGGCAAGCAGCGCAAACCAACAGTAGCAACAAGTGGAGTAGCTTGTTGTTATCTAGCTAGATCTTCGTGGAAAGCAACAGTGTGTATACATTGCTAAAACAGTATGATTATCGATTGTTGCCACGCATTTAAACCAAGGAAATATGCTTTCCCGATAGAAGAGGACACCTAACACGCTCGCAAGGCAGCAATTTTGCAAAGGAGGTCGTAAGGAAATATCTATGGGCGCAAGGCACGCCTACCTTTTGAATACATTTTTTCATAAGACTGAGGGTTGGCGTATTCGCTGACAGGGTATTCCTAAAAAATTTATCGACAAAAATTCACTCAGCAATCAGCATAACTGTAAAGGAAGAAGCACAACACTATCAATAAGCCATGAGGGGTGTAATATCTGATGATGAAACAGGACTGCATTTGCTAGCTCAGGTTGACCTCAATAAATGGGGCTTAGGGGCTGCGACTTGCTACGAATTTGTGTAACATCCTGCGCGATTAACCACTGTGTAGTCTTAATCTGTTTATTATTATAAGAGTGAGGTGATGTCCTTGCTTGTCTGTTTCAAATCTTAATATTTACTATGCAACCCTTAGGAGATTCAATTTTTCAATAATCTGATAGTTATCTCATAGGTGGTGCCTCTTGTTGCAACAACAAGAAATCACTCCAGTGGGCGATGGGAATGCAAAAGCTTTACACACAAGAACAAATAAAAGATACATGCGCTGTTTGAACCTGTGACAACAGGAAAATCTGTGAGAATCTCCCTAGACGAGGAGACGACGACGAAGAGATGAAATTGTTCCATCCATAATTGAGCGTAGGCGAAAAAATTAAATACAATATGCTATCCTCTTCTCAAATAAAATCTTAAACAATGTAATGAGGATTGGAAACAGTTTGTACTCACCCTCTTTGGTCTATTAATTTCCTTGTATGTTACCAAATGATTTATTTATTTTACGAAACTAACAGTAAGTTATTGTCAACTTAATTTTTATGGAGAACTTTTTCAGTCTTTTTCACAGTTTTGCTCCCGATTAATAAACTAAAAAAACGAAACGACAGCGGCGATACAAATGATTTTTTTTTAATAAACAAGCAAGTGCAAACGCATAGACTATTTTTGTTAGTTAACAGTGTAACAACGACAACGAATTTATTTAAATTTAATTGAGCAAATTTTTCACACAAACGTACACGACAAACTATTGACGAATCAGAACAAGGGTGAAGCCAACTTTTCACATCAATTTTAAACCTGCAGTATCAAACATTTTGCGGAGTTGCGCTGCCAAATCGTCCACGAATTTCGTACAAGAAGTTAAGAACTTTAGCGTCAGCATGTGTATTTGTTGTTGTTTGCTCATTTTTTGTTGTTTTTCTTTTGTCATTCTGATTTGACATGTTTTGAGGTGTCATGTGGAGTTTGTTACTGGTATTGGTCGTTTGTTTGATTAGTGGCGCAGTGTCGTTTGAAGGAAGTTGAAATTTTGCAAAAAGTGCATTTGTTGCATTTCAAAATTTATGTTGGTGGATCGATTAATTATGGTGAATTTGAGAAATCTTTTAAAGAACTTTCTTGTCAAATTTACGGTGAGAATAAAATAGGTAGGTAACTAAAATAATAATTTTGAAAATGTCTTGAAGGTATTTTATAGGGTTGCCATTAAAAACGTAAATATCTTCTTGATCTGTATAAACCGTTTTTCTTTCGTTCCCCATGGATTTTTGTTAGACGTTATGTTCTTGTGTCGTCTTAATAAGTATAAGTTGTCAGAAGACAAGTATATTAGTCATGTTTTTTCGGAGTTTTTCCTACGATGTTGACGTTCTTTGTGGTATTAATATACCTAATAAACATTGTTAATCGCTTTAACAGTTTACTCACCACGATAGTGTCAAAAAACTGCTCGAGTTTAATAAATAATTTGCGCCATTGACATACCTAACATTCATTCATCATTCAATTTTATTCAGCTAACTTATTGGTATCATATTGACACAGATAATAGGGGTTAATTATCAATTGCGGAAATTGTTTTGTCATTTTTTATGAAAAGGAAATGATACCGTCTGCGGCTGTACAATTGGGTTAACTTTTAACCCTATCATGGATTCGATTCCAATAATTTACCCCCGTATTAATAAACAAATGTGCACAAGTTAGTTAGCTATTAGACATCAGATAGCATACAAAAATTTGACGTAACTTCTGAATAACGAGTTGATAACTTTTACGCAGCGTTTATTAATAAGGGGATTAATTATTAACTCCGAGTGTAGCTCAGGTTTAAGTTTATTTTACACCCGATCATTAATCCGCATTTCTTTATTCACATGCATTAAACAGGATTAAAGATGGATTTAAATGCGGATTCAAAATACTTTAACCAGTTTTTAATCCGTTTTAAACCCAGGTAATATCAAAATTCACAAATAAGGGCATGTGCTTTTTTTCGTTTGTCACTTGGAAATTGATTTGATTTGTAATGGCCGCTAGTCAGAGAGCTGTCAGACTTATGAGTTATGACTTCTTTCATTGAAGATCCGAGAGAATTGCCCCGAAGTTCAGAATTGCTCTTTTCAATAAGTAAATATGAATGGCCAAATCCATAAATTTCAATTTCAGTTCACATTTTGCACTCGTAATTGTATATTTTTTGGATCACAAGCGAAGAATTTGTTTCTAATAACTCAACAAACATTTCAATCTGACATTTCGCTAGCGTGTGTTGGTGAGTTCAGGGCAATTCTCTCAAAATATTCCGGACGCTTCTTTCGTGTTAAGAATTGACCTGGAAGTGCACTTTTTTTTTTAATGAAACATAGAAAGAGCACTTCTAGATTTGATCTTTTCATAGAAAGGGCACTTCTTTTCTTCAATCGAAAACGCCAATAGAGTACATAGACAGGGGGGTTATTCCCAAATGCGCGGCGGATCGCTTTTGATGGCGGATTTGAATTTTTGTATTTCCATTCGACCACATTTTTTTTAGTTTCGCAAACAATCCGCCAGCAATCCGTCACCTAAACACCTATCGCTTTCAATGCAATCATAAAATGACGTTGGAAAGTGTTTTCGCTTATACGAAAATTCAAATCCGCCATCAAAAGCGATCCGCCGCGCATTTGGGAATAACCCCCCAGAGCACTTCTAGATTTGATCTTTTCATAGAAAGGGCAATTCTTTTCTTGAATGGAAAACGCCATTACTAAACTAGATACTTGAACGTCCTTATTTTCTCTAAAAAATGTTTACTCAGGATTTGGATTTCTTTCATCAGTCTCTTTTAAGTAAAGAAATCGTCCTGTCATTGTTAAAGCGATCGTGCTCGTTATATGGTATCCATTCGATCGAAGTAATGAAACAACTCTCGCATACATTTTTGCTCCCTACATTTCAGTTGGTATATATTTTTTCCTAAAGTTTTTTGTTAGCATTTAGTTATTTTACATTTATTACGTCAGTATAATTAACAAATATTTTGGTTTTCATTAATTTTAAATAATTTTTCTGCTGCTGCAATGCTCCACTCTCGACGCAGAACTACGACGACGATTTAAGTGCTTAGCTCTACGATTCTACTTCAACTACTCAAAACAAAAACTAAACGCTAAGCCACCTCACTGGGTTCCTAGAGAGGAAACTCCCTGTTGTGATGCAACGCGGCCGTACTTGTGTAAAAACTTATCAAATAAACGTCTACTCAGGGGCTTAAAACTATTTACAGTTTAAGAGGAAACAAATTAAAGCGTCGTGCTCGGCCAGCAGCAATTACGTCAGCTTTGCTCCATCGAGCGTCTGTACTATGTGCTTAGAAACCACGGCGGTGGCTTCACTCGCATTCGGTATGAGAAAGCGATCCATGTCGGTGATGAGCAAGCCGTCACCATCGGGAAAGCCATACTTGAATGTGATCAAGTCTCGATGACGCTTCTTGGCTGTAATCTTGACAATACTGGCCAGTGGGCGTCGAACAATGACCTGCGCCTGACCGCGACTTAGTTCTCTTAGGACGATCAAATGGGAGGCAGTGATGATGAGGTGGCTGTCATACATGTAGCCATTCATGTGCACCTCCTGGCACTTGAAGGCGTTTATGATGTCGGGCGATCTTAAGTACTGATTTATGGAGACGATTTCCTTCCCATCAGGGCCAGATACTGTTGCGGAATTGGTTGGCGAGTCTAGGGGTTCGGTCTCGGTGAATTGATCGTCGTTTTCGTCGTCGATGCTGAAGACTGGAGCGACATTTCGATAGCGCTTACCGTTCTTTTCGCTTGAAGACACGTGTTTGTCCTGCACTTGCTGTTGAATGTTCGCATTAGCCGCCGTATTGGGGTTGACAATGATGTCCATGAGCTTTCCCTTCACCTCGGCAGATTTAATTTTCATTGCCGCTGATAGTTTACTGAAGAGATCGGTTGTGGACTTAGACTCGGGCACTGACTGTTGGGATTTGGAAGCCGCGTTCATATTCGCCTGATGGATAGTGGAATTTTTCAGGCAGACAATGCACTTGCGCGGTTCGTGGTCCTCTAAGCAGTCGGCCATGTGCTCTCCGAAGTAGTCGTGGATGGATGTGTAGCCGCCGGACAGAAGCGAAACGTATTGCGTGTTCTTTTGAAGGAATGAAGCCACCACCATGTGCGTGTATTGATCTTCATCAAGGCGCCCACTACCCATGAAGCAAAGGTGTTCACCGCCGGCATTGGAATTCGCTTCTATCGATTGTCGTTGAGCACGTAGCAGCCCTTGAACAGCTGTGGCAAAGGCCACCGGCTCCTGTAGCATTAAGTTGCAATCCAAATGGAAGGCGGTCGACAAGTGACCGGCGTTGTACTGCTCCGCTGGCCGGCAGTCCACTAGGAAAAATCGGACAGCTTCCGGGGCGGTTAACTCTATCGAAGAGTTCTCTACCAGTTCATATACCGACACTGGGAGGCAAAGAGCTTGCGACACACTGCACGGTTCCTCCTTTATGCTCTGGTTGCCATAGAGCGCCTTCAGAAAATCAGTTTTGAATGACGACGGCGTCTTTAACGCATAGTACTGGGCTAGTGAGCAAAAATCGACCACATCGTCCGTCTCAAGGGCGCACGGCATGTTTGACAGAAATTTGATAATCTCCTCCTTTGAGGCATTTTTCATGGCAAGAATCTGATCCCTGCTGTTGACCAAGATGATCAGACTCAGGAAAAATACTAAAAAGGGATCGCTGTTCTGGAAATACAAGTCCCACATTGAGAGGATCACATTCAAACCGCACGTCGACGCAAACAAACATCTGAACCACTGCATAGAGTACAGATCTGGCGAAATCTTCTTGGTGTCCAACATCGAGCACAGTTCCGGATCATGGTAGAGGATTAGCAAGCGAAACACATGGAACACATTTCCCTTAGCGATGCATCCCTTCGGAATATACGTGTCCCTAATGGCTTCAAACAGATTATACGTGTCCGAGCGTTTAAGTTTCAACGCCAACAGCGGAAGCAACAGCTCAATCCAGCCGTTCACGCTGTCATACTGAAGATTCCTGTTCTTGCAGTAGAATGTCAAAATTGATTCTAAATCCGAGATGACCGACACTTTGTCCTCGTCGTCGTTGCCAATACGTTCAACAAATTTGTTGCAATCCTCGCGGAGTTTGTTTTGGAACGGCAAATCGTAGATTTCATTAAACAGTGACATCTGGTCGGATTTGTGCCGCACATCCAGACAAACTTGCCATACGTCTGGCCGGAGAGACTCGGGAATAGCTTTGCCACCACATATGGCATAGATGTCGTTTACATTGCAATCGTCTAGCAGGGCTGATTCTAATTCAATTAACCTAAAAGTGGAACAAGGTAAACAAATTTAAATAAGTTTTATCTTGAAGAATGCCTAAAGATAACAAGACAAAATGGAAACATAAGCACAGGTGAGTCAGATTATGTTTCCTGACAATTTTCATGACGAAAAATTGTTCAACTCAATTGTTTCATTTACGTGTTCTTGAGGGACAAATTCAGTATGTACGTGACGCGATAAATAACAAAATAAACAAAAATAGATTTTTTTGCCTTCAAAATGCACAAGAGTTACATACCATAAATTATCGTCCATTGTCGTGTGTAAGTTTTGTGTTGGTTGAATTTGTTCAAACTTTTTATTAATAATTGTCACTTGGGTTTTTACATACTTGTTTCGGAATTTCGGTTTGTTTTGATTTTATTGTCGATAATTGGCAAAATATTGAGGGAGAATTGGAAAAATATTGCAGAAGTATTATTTTTTCCAACCATTAGTTGACAGTTGGCTGCCAAAGTGTCATCATCGCAAATGACAATTGGATTCTATTTTGCGTATACAGCGCCAATTAGTTTTTGCATGGCTTTTAGAAAAAGCTCGTGGGTTACAGTAACAGTAGAGGTACGCTATAAATTATTATCTTTTTAAGGAATACATAGTGAAGTATTAAAAAAAATGTTGGTATCGGGCCTTACCAATAAAGATTTTTAGTTTGTACTCTAAATATTAGAAGTTCACAGTGGCTATGTTTTCCACACAAATTACTAAATTGTGAGCTTCCATTAATTTAAATTCGAGACTAAAATTTGTTATTGGTATCGCGCATCGACTTTTGATTTACGAAAGCTCACAATTGTGAAATTTGTATGGCTAACGTAGCCACTGTGAACTACGAATAATTAGAGTCGAGGCTAAAAATGTTTATTGCTAAGGCCCATAAAATTAAACAATAATATTTATCGCAGTTTTTTCGTGACTGGGCGTTCATAAACTGTTTTGTTTGATTAGTGGCTAAGTGAGTAGATTTTGATATAAAACCTTATCAAAATATTGTCAATGTTAATGCATTATGTAATTTAGCCGTCAGCAGATGCCGTGGCTGGATTGAATATCAGAAAGGAATAGACTAATTAAAGTGCGTGTTGGCTAATAATGCGAACTGCGGGAAAAGTACGCAGGAAGGTTCTTTTTAGTTCAGTCGCTTAAAAACTTAATGCTTAACATTTTTGGTAATTTATTTGAATTAATTAAATAGTGTCTTTAAAGAAAACTGAAATAAAATTTCTATTTTTGCGTTGTCCTCTCTCCTGAGGACGTATAAGCTCAGCACCTAATGCTGACTGTTAAGTTAGCATAGATATGGAGTGTAGTTTACTTGATATTGAAAACTGACACAAGATCTACCATAATTCGGGTTACCTAGAGTAATTTTTATTCACAATCGCCTGCCAATTTAATTGCTTATGACCTATTTAAAGTGCCACTTCGGCATTTTCATTTCTTTGAGCTACCTCTATCAAGGGCAGCTCAATCAAATAGATTCTGCTGACGTTTTAATGTCACTTTATGTACAACAGTCCCAGGGGCTCATTGTATATACGGCGCTTTCCCTAAGCCGAGGATTTCTACAAACCCTTTATCGGAAGACATGGTTTTTAGTATGATTCGTCTATTATACGTTCTCTTTCCAAAGAAATTTTCAGTGGAGTTTAGCTAGCATTTTTTTCTATTTTAGCACAATAGCATGTCATAGCTAAATAAATTTGGAAAAATTGCCAATATGAAACACGGTCTTTGATTTTCGTTTTAGGACTGTTCGATTGATGACTAAAATAATTTCCTGGCTTTTCATAATTCTCAAATGTCCGTGACCGGAACTTGTGTTTATTTCCGATTTACGTGAGTCTAACTATGCGTAAGAACATTCATGACAGTTTAGGCGCTTGATTAGTGATCTCATTTTTACGCCTTTATTATCACTGACTGTGGGCAAACCTATCTCTCTGTCACTTTTCGTGCAAAAACGCGTCTGCATGATGTTGTAAATCCACCATAAGAATATTTTATCTCTTCTATAACATTTTCAATCTTCGATTTTTCGCACATATGCTTATCTAAACTATTTCATTTGGCTTTTAAATTCATCAAAATCGACTTTTTTTTTTCGTACGCAAACAGGACATACTATCGCAGCATGTGCAATTTTTGTCGGCAAATATAGATAATATTTAAGCGTATAACATACACCCACCTTAGCTACACACGAAGTGTTTTCAAGTAATGTGTACCTTCAATATTAAGTAATAATCTGCGTGATAAATGTAACACATTGTGGTAGATTAGTTGAATATTTATTTGGAGTTTTAAGTAAGGATCAAAGCATTTGGCTCTTATTAGAAATACATCTGGAACTAGTACAGCTATAGATAATATTAGTACGAATTCTAGACGCATTTCTAATAAGAGCCAAATGTTTTGATCCTCACTCTCAAAGTCCTAGTTTTTTCGGCTTCTTTCATTTTTAACTTGTGTACCTTTAAAAAAGCACAAACATTCATTTCAAAATTAATTGTGTAGAGAGCCCGACACCCCTTTAAACAAAACATTACCCGATACCATCCCTTTCAGTTGTATTTCGATTGTGCTCATCCAATATTTGTATGATTCCGTCTGAATTACAATGATTAATGACCCAATATAATTATCCCCACGATGTCATATATCATTCACGTAAATACGGAGATATTCACCTACAATCCCCAAGTACCTGTTTGTGAGAAATATGAAACCTTTGCGCACTCAACTTAATCCCCTTCAAACCGAAAACTGTCCTGCTCCAAATGTTTCAAGTTCAAATCCACCAAAATAATACTTTAACTTGTAACTTAAGACATAATGCGAACATAAATCTTTGTAAATCGAAAACTCTTAAAGCCAACCACATACCAGCCATCTGCATACCGAGCGACCCCATAAAAGATCATCCACCTCCTTGTAATTATTTTAAGCTTTTAATTGCCAGCACATAAACTCCATCTGTTTGCCCTTTGGTTGCCCCTTCAGTCCCACCCATCGGGCTCATCAGGGCCCTTTTCGTCACATTGGTAAGAAGTGCGGAAAAAAAAATCATAAATAATGATATACCTAGCAGATACTAATTAAAAACACAAAAAGGAGCAGAAACGAGAAATAAAAGAAACAGAAAACCAACTTAAACAAAAGCAATACCAAAGCAAGAATATATTCCAACAAGTGGTGGTGTGGTGGCAGCGAACTTCGCAACAACCTAGTTGATGGTTTGAATTTTTCCTTCACTGCGCTGCAGCTAGAACTCTGCCCTCTTCTTCATGGCGTATCTATACCCTTCCATCCCCATTGACGTATACCTTTTCTGGGATTACAAATAAAAAAAAAAAAAGAAGCGAACAACATCCTTATCAGTGTTCAGAGTGATTGTGCGCCGAATCCACCATTACAACAAACCATATGTGCACTTTGTGTTCATGGCCAAAAATAGTAAATGGAAAAACAGAGAGTATTTAAAAACTGTTGCTGCCACTTGCCCGAGCAGTAGTCCTTTACTGTAAGCCATTTAGAGCGCTTCGAACTCTAGCTACCTGCGACAAACCATATACCCAGTCTAGTTATTGCAACATATTGTGTAATTAAGAAGTGAAATATATTTTGTGTGACCGCAGGACATTCCGATTGCAAGTGTTTAACAATGCAGTTTGCAATGAGTTTTACC
Organism: Cheilosia impressa; assembly: GCA_948293265.1. Classification (NCBI taxonomy): domain Eukaryota; kingdom Metazoa; phylum Arthropoda; class Insecta; order Diptera; family Syrphidae; genus Cheilosia; species Cheilosia impressa. The sequence continues at coordinate 28,627,330 of OX411884.1, read as the reverse complement.
GTTTTGCTGCTGTTGGCAATGATTGTCGCCGGGATGTGTGTTCCAACATCTGTTCTAGCGAAGAATTCGGAGCTCAACAACAAAGGTGAGTGAAGCACAATTATTTCTTTAAGTATCAGTTGGGGGGATACTACATAAATGAAGACGTGAAAAAGCCCTTTGTGAATATCCTTTTGGCTATCATATTACAAGATATGATGATGATGAGCATACGCCTACGCCTTAATTTTCTTTTCTGCCCAACAACTTTCCCGGACGCCCCCGCGTTCCACCACCATCATCATCGGCACCATTATTCTGAGTATATTAACGCTAAATATACTCGTATCACCAGGAGGGTGGAATACTGAAGTGGTGGCGTGGAAGATTTTTTTTTGTAAAATATCCTAAATTTCTTATCCTTTAGCAGTAAGGTTATTTTTATGGTGCACACGCCCTCAACAGGTAATGTCCCATAAAATTAACATACGGCAGGAATGATGTACAAGTAAACTCAATTAACATCCCTTTTTCGTTCAGTCATTGTTGCTTGTTGGCAATTGAAAAGGACTCGACGGTGCCTTGATTGAATTCAGTTTGTAGAACATGATTGTTATCCTCACAGAGGGAGCAAATTGGCTCGTCTTGTCGAAACGGTTGAAAGTAAATAATGCAATTGTTGATTTTGGGCCAACGGGGAGTCGAGTGGTGGTACAACACAAATACATCCACTTGAAAGTGGAATGGGCGCGACTAAAATATTCAACTTGTGGACATTGCTTTCCCTGTATCTGTGTTTGAAGTTTGCAACAGCCGTAGGTACTTAACGTTGATAATACTGAATTTGGGCAAATTAAGAGCCTGAATAAACCTTTGCAATTAGTTTATTGAATGAAAGCCGAACTCGTTTTCGAGTGCCTACCTTTTTAAATCAGTCTTTAAGTATACCTAGTCAAAGGCAAAGTGAACGTCTTTGTATAATTTGCTATTTATATACTCATTTGTAGGAAAATAAACAACATCCACTGGCTTATTAATAATTTACACGTGAAACTTCTGTAGTCGTACATTTACTACCTAGATTTCTAAAAAAAGAAGGACAAGCTTCCCATTTTTCCGTCAGGTTGCCTTTATTAAGGGGGGTATGAGGAGGTATATGGTGCTCTGCACAATCCCTTTAGGCTATGAGCAGAATTATGGTGTACACCAAATGTCTCTGGTCAAACTGGGCTTATCTGCACGAAGCTTTATGGGCGATTTACATGGTTTCTTTCACCAGCGAGTCTTGCAGCAGAAAGCGGTAAGAAAACCAAAACAAATGTGTTTCGTCGGATAGAAGGAAAATTAAATCATGTGAAAGTACGGCTTGAAAGGTATAATCTTTATTTTGCAAATGGGCATGTTCATAAACTTGACAGACAGAGGTCTGAATACAAATTTGACCACAGGAAAGTTTGGCTGAAAAATCAGAGATGCGAATGCTGGTGGTGAAAAAATAAGTTAATTACCTCCTAAACAAATTGTAGTAGAATGCAAAACAACTTTTTCGTGAAAACTTTTTTTTGATTCGAAGAGAAGTAAAATTATTTAAAAGCTAAAGCTAATATAATGAGAAACTAATTTTGAATATATTTGTGTTCATTTGATTTGAATTAAACTAAAATAAAATCTTCTGTTTACTTTTACAATGAACGATATGCCTTGAAAGTAACAAACGGAATAAGAAGGACACACCCGTTCGATAAAGCTGGAAAACATACCTCACCCTACAGCAAATTTATGCTTAAGAACAATTGAATGATTATATTTATTTATAGAACCTGGCTACACATTCATAGTCTTCTCTCTTTCAACGCAAACACCAAGTGACTTACTTACTGTACTTTTGGTGGAGCTTACAGTCCGAGTTGAACCGCGGTTTCAACTAAGAAGCCAGCTTTAAATAACTGCTTCTGCTTGTGTCAAAAGCGGAATAGATTGGAATACGGTTCTGTCAGTTTCTGATGCAATTTTCAAGTAAAAGGTACCAAATTTGGTGGACAAAACTTTTATTGTCACTATCATTTAGACAGGGCTATACGAAACTGTTAGATGGGGCCGATTGATGCTAGTGCATTCGCCATGTAAGAAGGAGTTATTCGTCGTAGTCTCTAAACAATTTTATTTAGATCTGTCTACGGCTTTGCTTTCCTCACACTTCTGGAATGGGAAGAATATAAGTCGCGTTTTATTGAACAGCAAAATCAAAGTAGATGGCTATGGAAACAATTCACTAGAATAAACCAACATCTAGAAAAGGTTGTAATGCAAGTTGCGGCTGTCAAGTCAATTCCTCTTGGAATAAATACCTAGGGTGAAAACAAATTTGGCAGGCGATAGCTTAGCCTTGAAACACTTGTTCCTCTTTTTCTACGGGGTAAACCTGGGCCCCCACTAATCAGTTCCTCGAGGTAGCTCGGTCCTAAGCAATCTGCCTTAAGTTGCACACCAACCTGGTTGAGATTTTCTTTCACTTGTGCGCCCCACCTAAGGCAAGGTCGAGGTGTTCCTCTGGTTGGAGTGGAAGACTCTGCGGGCCGAAGCATTTGCTTCCAATCGCTCAACATGTCCTAGCTAACGCTTATTTCAAAATTGGTATAGGCAAAATGCATAGTAAAGTTTCAGGCGTTTACTCTAGTACAATTAAGTGTCTAGTACTTAATGTCAATTCTCTGGCTGTATAGCTATGCATTTTAAAGGTATTAGTACAGAGTTACTTGTAGGACATTGAGTTTCAAAGTTAAACTCCTGGACTAATAAATTTTTAACGTTTACTCGCCCATCTTTAGCCAATAGCTGACAAACGTGAACGTCCCAGATTACAACTATCATGCGAAAAACTCTCAATTTACATTTTTTCTTTTCTCAATCTTTTGTTTTGAAATATGTCTTATTTTTTTACTAACCTTATTTCTCTATATTTGATATGTACACAAAAACATTTTGCAAGGCGGTACTGGCATTTTGGTAAACGTGTAAAGAACAGTAAGGTCGTTCACTTTCAATTTTTATTTTGTATAAAAGAAGAAGTAAATCGTATGAAAAGAGGTTTTCCATTAAAGGAAGATCTTACTTAAACTGAAAAAGAAGCGAATTTTTAAAAAAATGTTGGTCTTGAGCCTCAAGAAGGATCCATTTGGCAACAGTAATTATACATAATAAGGTACTACCTTTATGGGTTATAAAATAAATTTGTGTATTTGTACCCTCTTGCCTCTTGGAGTCCAACTTTAAGTGATTGTAAAATAAGATTTTGTTTTCGTCGCAGTTTTGATTTCAATTTTATCAGCGCCAAGCTTTCTAAAACTGTAAGTAAGTTTTCAGTTGAAATTCTCAACAATTCTATTTTGATCGATAGATTGTATTATCCCCTATCTGTCAAGATACATGTTTCTTCTGATACACCCAGAGGACCTTGAGCAGGTTCGCTTTTACAAATTTATCTTAAACACACTTTTCGTCTGCCATTAACAAATAAAATATGTATGAATTTGGAAACTTCTTCAGGATATTCTCTGTTCATCTGAATTGTATCATTGTGCTCTTAATAATCCCTATCCAGTCATGTAAATCTACTTTAGTATTCTTTTCAATTACTACAAACTTCCAAAAAGAAAGGAACAACTAAAGGACAGTATCGTAGGCGGACAGAAAGAAATTATTGGACTTACGTGTATTTATATTCACTCCTACATTCGGCTTTGGTGTTAGTTTTGTAAAGGTCAGTTTGCTAGTGTTATTGCAAAACCATCATGGAGGCAGTTTTGGTATTCTGATTTAATGTGAAAACAATGTTTTGAAAGTAGCGATAGTGTGTGTTGTTTCGCATAAAATAAAAGCATACACTAACCTTTCTCAAACTGCGCAAAATTGTTACCTACTTTTCCGTAGTTAATCTTATTGTTCTGATCCAAATGAATAGATAAATAATAAATTCAGGACACAAAAAATAGCAAAATTCCAAATTAATGTTTTACGACCGTATAATCAAATCAAATTATCCCATATTCATCGTAAGTCCTTCAAATTAGCCTTAGTGTCAAACAAATCAATTACCATTACCCTTTTTATTTTTTCTTCTGCCCTTTTGCAGAGACATTCTTGTCGTGTACTTCGTAACTTAAATTGAAAGAAAATGTATCAAAGAAAAAATGGAATACATAATTTAACCTAGCTTGGTGTGGGTGAAATCGGAAAGTTAGCCAGGGGTTTAAATAAATATTTCATAGACAGTTCAAAACTGGAGTTTTCCAATTTATGAATACGAATGACCAAAATTCAATATAAGGCGTGCAATGAGTTTATGTTTGAATAGAAAGACCGATATAAACAATAGTTCGTATGTTCGTATGGGACACGAAAAGTTGTGAAGTTGGTTTACTCTTATAGTGACCGTTTCACTATTCAACCGATGATGATTTACCGCATTTATTGAAGTTTATTGTATTTATAGCTTTAATTAATTTGAAAATCCGCCCTAGGACAAGCTCACTTTTTGAATAGGTAGGTAGTTTTAGCCGAGGAAGTAAAAGTAAACCAAGGCCCTGTTATCAAGCTCAGTTCTACAATATTTATGCCACACCCTCTTTTTAAGGGCGTTATCATTGGAAACATTGAACTGTTGGTAATTTTATTAGACCATTTATTTTATTAAAATGGAAAATGGATCCGAAAAAGTATTATAAACCAAAAAGTACGCATATATGTCGAATTCCATTATATGGGTAGACAGCTGCAATCCTTCTTATTTACTTGGGCTGTGCTACAGTCCGGTATGAGCTCAACTAATACGCTTCTACAATCAACGCGGTTTTTGCTAGCTGCTCACTCCTTTTGCACGGTACACTTTTTGGACACTCCCGCTAGTGACATAAAAATGTTAAATTGTATAAGAATCACCTGCAAATTCTTTGGTTTACATATGTGTGTGTAAAAAAAAATCATTTTTGTAATAATTATCACCACTAACCAAAAAAGCACTAAACCCACTGACAATCACTGATCACTACAAGTTGTGGCATAGTCACGTTCAAATAACGGCACGTTCCTCATTTTTCCAAAACTCTTCTCCAATCCTCTCAAAGCAGCATTATAAGTAAATATTATTGAAACTATACATATTTGATAGAAGCAATTTATTTGCTCGCAAAGGACTCTCCATTAGAAGTAACTAATCGCATTATGGGTCAGTCCATGGTCCTCCATACTCTAAATCCTCCGCATAAATCAATAAATCCACTCTCGAACGCTTAATTAAGTTAGTCCTTTGTTTGATTTGAGTGTACACCATACCATCCATTAGGATACTTTAGTATTACCCAATTCTTTGGCTAATGCACAGGTACGAAAAAATGTTACGTATACGCAACAGTGACCTCAAAAAATAAATATGCCACAAAATATTTAAAGCTCACCATTTTAATGGGAATTTTTTTGCCTAATTGAAGAGCTTCTCAATAATTGTCAAGTAGGGATTTCAGTTTTTCGGGGATGCTTGACGCGTGTGTCTATAAACATACGATGTCTGCAATTTAATATATACCATGAAACCTGAGGAGTTGCTCAGCGGAATTTCCTCGTATTTTATGAAAGCCCATAAATGTCTATTCATGGTATGGTACCTTTGGGAACTCGAAACGGGTGGTTGGGAAAACACATTAAAATGCACACAATTCTGGAGAAAATATTTTGACATTTGTTTTTTATCTCGATAAAAGAATATCCTATTTCATAATTCGAAAGGGAAGGGGGTGGCCTCTTCTGATTAATTTTTGGTATCATTGTCGAGGAATTTTTTGTGTTGTCAGAAAGCCTAATGAGTGTATTGATGGGTATTTTTCCACGAAAAAAATACCTCCTCCTTGTTGGCATTAAATTTAGGTTATTAATATCTCTTTTTGCTTGGAAAGGTAATTAACATTTATAAGCTCTTTAACCTTTAGCCTTTAGCTATACTGGTTTGCCGGTACTTAATCTACTGAATCTGGCAGTCTGAGTTCATTATTCAGTAATGGCAAAGCTCTTGCCAAAGGATATTTTCCCAATGAGTGTGTGTACTTCGGCTAATGGAAACTTATTTTACCGACTGGCATTTGTAAGCAATTTTTTCTGAATCGCAGACAATTAATTATCTGCATGTTGCAATAGGTCTTAATTTATGTTGAACTTCGTATGAAGATGTAAACAAATCAAAACGATTTGTTTCTACTAAACAAAGATGCTTTGGGATTTTTTTTTTGTATTTGCTTTGTTGAAGAAGATGATAGAGCAGAGTTATAGGTACCAATCTCTTTGTTCTGGCCTCAAATATAAAATAGCACTACTTCTAACTTAGATGTCCCTAATTCGGGGTTTCTTTTCAGCACAGTTTGATGTAGGTATGTGTTCATCTCTTTTAAGTGCTGTGTGAACTGTTTGTCTTTTCTTTCAAGTTGTCTTTTGATATGGAATACTGCTGTGCTGTGTGCCAGTGATATTCCACCCGGAACTACTTTCTGGTGGTTCGTATGACAAACGGAATTAATACTACATGTATTTTTTATATACTGAGAAAAAGGAAAAATTGTTCAAGCCAAGGGATTGGAAGGCATTTGGTACCCATAAATAAGTGATTTTTTACCACTTTTATAAGCCAATACACACCGGTGAGATGGTAATAAAATATAGCCCTTAGTCCACTATGTCAATCGAATTAAGAATCCGACAGTAAGGAGAGCAGGACTTCAATCCTTCCTCCGTCAGCAGACATAATTTTCTAATGGGTATTTGCCTTTTGATTGTGCACAAGTAAAATGTTGTCCGACAAAAAAGGAAATCTTAATTGTTCCAAATTTTATTACAAAACCCGAATCATTCCTTCACTTGTCCAATTATGTCGATTTTAGTAGACTCTATACTTATCTTTGTTTTCTTTTCGGAATCAAGTTAATTAAAATAGCTATGATCATATAATGTACCCACTCGTGCTAACATTAAATTCTTTGGGCATACTTTACATATGCAAATATTTACCCCGAGGAGAGGGAAATTTCATTTCATTGCGAAAATATCTCGAGAATTTGCATTGTTTGCTTTTTATATTGACAGATGAACGTCTAATTGGGTAATACAATGTTTTGTAGTCGAAGAATGTGCTCAATATTATGACAACATGTGTATGTTTGATTTCTTTTCGGGGGGTGGAATTTTGTAATAGATAAACTTTGAGTGGAAAATGATCTCGTTTGTATATGGATTTTGGAATAGTTTTACCAATCCATTTCCATTCACTTATGGCAAATACTAATAGATCTACTAAACGGATTGATGTGTGGATTTTTGAAGAAGCTTCAGAAATCTTAAGACTTTTTAAAATAAATATTTTTAATTAGAACTTGTTAATAGAAAGCAAAGAACTAAAGTAATAATTTAAGAAACACAGCCTTTTGAAATTTGTTCAGCATTGACCTCGCGTTTTAAAGAGTAAACTGGTAGTAATATGGAAAGTGTCCTAGTTAAATCATCATCTTCTGCTGAATGCAGTACGTTTTCTTTTCTATTTGTCCTTTATTAGAGGGTGTTTTTTTTTAATATTGAATTTTCAAATTGGTAACACTTTTTCCAGTGACAACCAATTTGACAACTGACAGCTATGTGGTATTCGTTGGACGATTCTTTTGCTCAAGGTCATTTTTTATTTTCTATTTGTACGACAAAAGCAATCTTTTTTCGATTTCAGAGCACTTTTCTAAATCAGGATTTTTTCTTCAGAGTTGCTTCAGATTAACCAATACAAGTGCGCTTGAGTTTGACAACTGATGAAGTGCGTTTTCGTGAAATTTTTCGATATATTGCGTCGGGTGAATAGTTTGTTTTAAATGTTTTTTGTACAAATGTTTAGAAATCAATCAGAATGAAAGTTTCGATTGATTAAATTTGAAGTTGAAGTGAATGGAAAATGACTACAAAATTGTCTAAGTTACACATATTATTCCAATCACACGAATATTAACAAAAAAAAAAAACAAGTGACGTTGGATTAGACACACGGAATCTGAAATCTGAAACGAATGACGTTTTGGACTGAAGAAATAAATTGTCCTCTCTATCGAAGGATCAAGATCAAGATCTAGAAGTGTTCTTTCTTTGTTTTCTATGTTTGATTGAAAAAGAAAGTGCACTTCAATAATACGACAGAAGTCTGGAATATTTTTAAAGAATAGCCAAACACACGGTAGCAAAATGTCAGATTGATATGTGTCTTACAACAGTAATGGTTAGATTAGACTGTATGGCAAGTGGTCATAAAATGCCAATTTCTGACAGTTCTTCTGTCAAAATAGGGTCATACAATGTAATGGGCATATCTCATATGCTCTAATGACCTAAATGCCACACTGTGTACAATATACATAAAACGTTTTAACTCCTGCCACCACGCTTGTTTGTTCCAAAATTCATTGAATTTGGTTAAGTGAACAAAGTTAATATATTTCGGTTTTCCGCCAAACAAAACACCCCACAGGCATGCACACTTCACTAGTGACTTCAGGGGGCTTCTAACCACCGAAACCAAGACCAGAAACCACGCCTTACCCGCTAAAAGGTCCTCCTAACGAAAACCCGCAACAAAGGATCGAAAATAAAACACTTTTCATTAAATCACTGTACATTATGATGGTGCTGACATAAAGTAATACCAAAATATAATCCAATTGCACGCTCCCGTCTCGGCACCGAATCCTCATCATCGCTGTCGTCATCCTGCTGTCCCCTAATGTAGTCGAGACCCATTTTCAATACATCGGGATAATTCAATTTATTCGCGGTTGCCGTCGTAAAAACCCAGAACCAGGGCAGTATAGGTACTCATTAGTAATTTAGTTCGGTTGAGCAATATTGTTCATCCCCAGCACTGACAGCGAGTGCAGTTCCGCTTACCACCGGAAACGAGGACGCCAAGAGCAATATCATGAAGGCGGATGTGTATATCTAATATGGTTATATGAAAATTCTAATTAGCTCCGGAAATGATTATTTATCTACGGGCACGCAGTTATGCGGTTAGTGTAGGGGCAACAGGCAACTAGCGACAGATAAAGGGTTGCACGATAGCACCAGGGGGAGTGCTTATGCAATTCATTGCGCGTGTTATCCCTTTGCTATATATTGACTCATAAATTGATGTCTGCTCTGTGCTGAGAAGGACTATTGAAAAGTTCTTGCCCACAACTTAAGACCTATGTACACCAAGTGATTAGGAATCGAATTATAGCTAAGCGCATCATGAACTTGTTGACTGTTGAGATTGTCGTGATAGGGTACTTATCTGTGTGGATGAACGTGAACGAAAAGTTATTTGAAAACGCTTAGGGTACTAAACACAGGGAGCTAATTAGAAGGATCAAAACTATTTTTAATTAGTTTTGATGACAAAAACTTTGTCCTCGGGTAGACGATTCTATATTTGGATGAGTTAGGGTCTCAATGATTGGAAAGGTGTGGCGCTTGCTAATGTTTTGAAAATGTCAATTGATTTGAGAAAGGTCGACGTCATGTTTACTGTTGAATAAAAATATTCTCCACAATCATATGCCCGGACATTCCGAATTGAATTTCGGCTTTGATTCCAAAGAAAAATGACCTTCCTGGCAAATTAAGTCCAAACGTACGCTCTCAGCTCAGCATACCGTGACCACTTGAAATAAATGAGAAATCCCGCGTAAACAGCCTTGGGTATGGGTAGGTATAAAGCTCTCCTACCCTAGCAACTGGATTCAGTGAATTTTTTCAAACACAGCCACGCAAATATAGCGCCAACGTTATATACCAGCTTTATTAATATACAGAAAATGATGCCAACCCATCGGTTTTAAGCGATGAGGTTTATTTATGGTTCGCCGCAAGGAAGGAAGGCTTTTAGTAAATTTCGAGTGTTGCCTTTCATTTTATTACACCCAAATGTACGGGGGATCGATTTTGTTTTCTTTGCAGCTCAAAATATGGACACGAATATTAACGTATAACAAGATATGAATGGGAGGTGAGGTAGATGAGCCTTTGATTTACAATAACACCGACATACTTGTGACTTTTTATTTCCCCCCTGTAAAAGGCGGCGTTACACTCAACCATTTCGATAATGATTGCCGATTACAGAAGATTGCTTTGCCTTACAGCTGTTAATTTTTTATGCCGATGATAACGTCAATGTGTTCCCGTGTTTTATTTTTATATTCAGCATATATGCCGTTTTATCGATTTCTGTATTGTTGCTGGAGACTGCTGCTAATGGTCACTTTCGTTGATCAAAACGAATAACACTTTGAATAATCGAAATCGGAATAAGGTTCTTTTTGTATCGCAAGGACACACGTATAGTTCTCTGTGGGGAAAATAACAGTTTCAGTGTCTGGATTGTGCTTGTAAAATTTTAATTAAACTCTTTCACCTTTTACCTTAAGTGTACACGTGTTCGAGTATATCTGACCTTTCATTTTTGGCGAAGGTACCAATTAGTTTTGTTCGCTACCGTATAATAATTTTTGCGTTCTCTGTGGGAGTGAGAAATTGTCAACCTCGCTTTACTTGACAGGTAATCTAACGCGGATTCTATAGATCTGCATTGTGATTGGTAGTGAACATTTTACTTTGACATGGATACGGTAACTGGACTAGAAGTTATGCTTAAGATGGTTGTGTTTCGGCTGAGTTGCACAGTCATAATTTTCGAGCTTTTTAGTTTTTAGAATTATTTTAAATTATTGAAATATTTAATTGAGGTTTAGGTGAATTGCCTTTAAAGATTGAATTCACCTTTCGTTTTCAAATCAGTGGGATAGAAGTGACTTAAATAATCAATTACAATCGTTTGATTTTTTTTTTAAACATCACCAATCTTGTCCTTTGTTTTTAGTTATCACATATCATTTGCATTGTTTTCATTATCAATCATTTGTATTTATTTTCCAATCATCTCTTAGTACTTGGAATAATTAAACTAATTCTCCTATAATCACCTTTCGTTATCGCTGTTGATGCAATTATTTGAACTAGAGTTTGAACTAGCAGTTTACAACCTTGTCCAGTCCAATCGATCTGTTCTCTCTGTTCGGCTGTTTGTGAATTTACTGAATTGTTGCAGAGTAGTAGAATAGCCATAAATCCTCTTAATATGCTAAAAGTTATTGTTAAATCGAATTCTGTTGAAGCTGATTTCATCTATAGTTTTGCCCTACAAAAATTTCCTTTTGTCATTCCTTGATGTACTGACAGATGTTTTTAATCGTTGCATATTTGCGGGTGTTTTTTCTAATGATCTCAAAAATACAGATGTCATTTCATTGCTCGAAGAGCGTTTTCCGCTGAAATCTGTAACTATAGGCCCATTTCGCTTCACCACTTCCAATCTTCAGCAAAATATTTGACAAGCTAAAAAAAAAATAGGTTAGTGAGTTTTTTTTTTACTAAAACCAAGAGCCGTCGAGAGTGACGTTAGTTACTACGCTTATAACTCAAGAACGCCTGGACCGATTTTGATGATTCGCACCAGTTCGGACTGGTCTCCGGCCAAACAAGAAGAATACCCAAAAAATTCCCGAAAAATCCCCAAAACAAAAAATTATGAAGAAAATTCATTTTCCCATACTTTTTGTATTGAGAGATTTCACGACGCCATTTTTATGATAGATGGCGTTTATGTTTACGTTACATTGTGACAAATTTTTTTTCCATAATTGATTTATGGAGGTGAGTTCAGTTTGATGAAGTGCACACTGCGAATGGTTATGTTCGTGCGCATCGACAATCCATCCAAACGTTAATTTCGGATTGTGCAATTAATTCTTAGGTGGTTTACTTTCAAAATCCAGTCTATATTATTTCTGTAGTTTTCTTGAACCGCAAGAGGTTTAACCAATCTTAGCAAATGACGTGTCAAAAAAAGAGATTTTCTAAGTGCTTATTTTTACTTTTTGAAAATATTAACAATTGAAAAAGTTGAATTTTACTACATTAAATTTCATCTACTCTGTGTATAAACTACAAACTATGATTTAGGGTTATACTTTTATTTCATTTATCCTGCCCGTACAAACGAATCAAGGAAAGAGAGTCGAAGGCAAAAGGGATTACAGATACAAGAGTATTATAGTGAAAACACGATGCTCTTTTGACTTTTCACACGTACTCACAATTTCACATTTCACTGTTCACAGATAGGAAATCTAAAAGAGAATTTTATTTTCAAAATTTGCGTAAGGTAAGGTGATAGTCACTTTTGTAATAGTCAAATACTTTAGGTGATCACAAAATAACAGTACGAATTTGGCATCACTTTGTTATTTCAAAACATAGTTTTGTTGTCAGTTGTCATTTGCATGGGACCTCTGAGAATAATGACATATGCCACTTTTTATCGCTAAGACAAAACGTGAAGGGAAATAGGGGATGAAGTTTCTCAAGTTAGGGATAATAAAATTCATCATGGGTTCCTATCTTCTTACTTTTGGTAAGAAATGAATACATTTGCTGCGGTTTTACCAATGATCTAATATGTGTAGGGCTGGTTGGTTGGATTGAAAGATGGGATAGTTTTGAGCCCGATAAGTGACGCTGTTGTTGATATGAATATTTTAATTGAGTTACTTGAGGTACTAATTCTACGCAGACGAAGTCGCGGGTACCAGCTAGTAGTTTATAGAAATTCTTACCTACTTAGACCCAAAAGTTGTTTAGTAAGGTTACAGCGGAAAAATGTTTATAAATCACAATTTCAGCCACGGCTTCGTAAATTCTTACGCGATGTTTTACTTAGCAACATCGAAGAGGCGTTGGAAGAGAATCTAATAAATACGGCGGTATATTACGGAATTTTCCATTCCAAGCTGCAATATCGAATTTCGTGTTGGGTGTGTACCAGAATAAAATTCATCCGATGCTGATTTTGCAGAAATATATTTTCACACTAATTTGTCGTAAGCCTCGCAGACATCCAAGCTATTCTTTGTTCTGTGACCAGTATATTTTTCCCGTTCGTCATTTATACTGTTTTGAGGTATAAAAACTTTTTTCATGAAGTCTGGTCACAGCAATTTTCGTTAAATTTCTAATTACGTTTACTCAAACATGTTACATGCCTGTTCCCAGTTTCCGCACCACTGTATTTCGTAGTTTTTTCTTTATTTTTTCTTATCGCTTATTTAATAAACTCTCGCATTCTATCAGAGCATTATTATCAATTCCCGGAACATTTATAAAGGAAGCTAAAATTTATCTTTTCCGATTTATTTATACCGGCTTCGAATCAATTAATTTCAAATATTCCGGTTTGACTTTTAGTTTTAATTGTTAATTAAATTTGAACTCTGGTTAATTTTCACTGTATTTATTTATTTTCTATCTTTTTTTTTTTTGTGTTGTTTCTTAGATCTTGCCTCTGTTTGTTTGTAAAGGGTGTTTTTTTAGAGGTTGGTTTTTCGCATAGAGATAAAACTCACATTTTATGGCCAAATCTGGCAACTCTAATGTCATTTATGTTCAGTTTGGTTTGCCATTTCAACATGAACAGGTTGACAAATGAACAACGCTTGCAAATCGTGCAAATTTATTTCGAAAATAATGGTTCAGTTCGCGAAGTTAACCACCAGCTCCGTTTATTTTATGGTCGACATAATCGTCCATCAGAGCAATTAATTCGGTTAACCATTGGATCGTTTTCGTACTACGTTTACTCTATGTGACAATACGCATCCGCGGCGCAGAGACGTCGAACAGTGCGCACCAAAGAAACAATTGCCGCTGTAGAGCAAAGTGTTGAAGAGGACCCGAATGAATCGATTCGCCACCATGCACAGCAATTGGCCATGATAACCGACTATTTTGTTCCCGAATTGGATGGGATGAATGTGGATGAGATGTGGTTCCAACAAGACGGCGCTACATACACAGCGCACGTCAAAATCGATTTATTGAAGGAAACATTTGATGACCGAATAATTTTGCGGAATGGACCTGTCAATTAGCCACCAAGATTGGATTATTTTCTTTGAGGATATGTGAAGTTGCTCGCCTACGCCAACAAACCAGAAACGTTAGGGGACTTGGAAGCCAACATTCGTGGCCTTATTGCCGACATACAGCCCCAAATGCTCGAAAAAGTGGTTGAAAATTGGACCTCTAGACTTTATTCGAACCAGCCGCGGCGGCCACATGCCCTGTAGGGTCACCCCATCTAAAATTTAAACTTTTTTAAAAAAGCCAAACAAATTTATATTCTTATATAAAAGTAGAAAATGTCACTAATAATTCTTATGTTGTGAATATTTTATTATAAACTGACCTGAAAATAGTTTGTGATGCTATATTTAAAACATAAATGAAGTCAATGAATTGTACCACAAAATGGACACTATGAAGCTCAAGGAATGCGTTTCCATTCTTTTAAAACCCCCTTAAAGCGAGCTGAATATTTGATTTGGTCTGGTCTTTATAGCTATATAGAGAAGGAGGAGTTTCTTTTGACTGAAGTACATCTGTGCTTAGTATTACCAAATGGTGCTGGTTTTGCAATTTTGAATATATAGTTCTGGTTATTTTCGTTTTGTCTGTGACTCCAAGAAGTTTCATGGCTTCGTTGCATGAATGGGTTGGTTTTGAATCTATGTACAAAAAAAGGTAAGCTGTGTCTTCTTTGCATTAACCCGTAGAAATATTTTATTTGCCCAATTCTGGCTTCAAAAACGGTTGTAAAAGGCGCTTTTTTAGTGTGTGCAAATGTACTGCTGTTTTACAAATCTCTGTGTGGAAAATAAGAATAAAAATGCTCACCTGACCTGTTTAATATTTGTCTTCATTTTGTCTGATGAACCTATATCCCAACTTAGGGTACCATATTTCTCATATCGTCCTTCGTATGTATTTTGATAGAGGTCTTCTGTGGTACTCTGAATTTTGAATCATTTCATTTCAATGGCTTTAATAAACTCATCAATCTGGATGACCCTCTTAAAACCAAGCCTAAAGGGAATAATTTAAGGCATAACATTCCCTCGGGCTGTATAACTTATGCGCCTACACTTGATTTTGCATATCTGGAAAAAAAACTTAAGAAAAAAGAAACAATCCGAAGCCCAATAGCTCGAACATTTTCCTGGAGGGCCAATGAATTTATGGCTTTAACTAGGTCCTTTGTGGTATTTGCAAGCGACAGGTATTCCAAAGGCTTAACAAATAAAAAATAAAAAAAAATTTTGAAAAACTCGATTTTCAAACAAAAAAAAACAAATCACGGACTAAAAGTCATTCACTATTAATAAAACCATTCGTACTCTGTTCACGTATTCCTCGGAAAAGGTTAAGCAAAAAAATAATCAAAATATCATCCATTCAGGTGGTTGGGCGGACACCATTGGCGCCTATTGCCCTCGAATCGATTCAACACAACCCATTATCGATTGACGTCAATGGCTGGCAAGTGGAAAAGCGTCGCACCTTTATGTTATCATATAAAAGCCCACGCATGATTTTTAACTTTTGTTTTGGTTTCCCCATAAGTTATCTCACTGCCAGAACAGTATAATTACAAAGCTTTCTCTTCCCCTTACATTTTTCACATATAGGCGTCCATATCAAATGCAGGCATCATAAACCCTTTACCTATCTAATTTGTTGTTTTTTGTTTTTTTTTTTTTTTTGCAGTGAAACGCTCTTCGAACGAAAAAGGAACGTCAGGCACAGCAGCCAATCGAGAGCACTATGAGTATAATAATAATAAAAGTCCTAACGTGGAGTCCCCATCCGCTGCCTCGTCAAATGGGGGCACTTCATTGAATGCGGCTCTTTCGAGTGCTGGCATTGAGGACCACCAGCGACAGGCATCAGCACCCGTACTCCAAAAGCGCGGCGTCAACTCCCAGCTACTCTACAGTGGTGCCGATTTATATAGTAATCCCATTTCATCGGGAGCGCTGCCAAACGGTGTGTGGAGTGATGAGATTGACCCACCACTAATGTATTCCGATTTGCAGGAGTTGCAGGATGAATATCCAAGAGGTGAGCTCAAAAAATGTTTGGTAAAAATAAAGTTTGATGTCAGGATAGGTCACAGTTAAAACGATGCATATAAAAAATAAAGTTACATATACATAACATTTTATTTCACTACTGGAAGCGCCCTTACATTTAATAAAGCCAACTCTTGAGGAGTATTTCAGCTATTAACTGATATTTTTGACACAATAATCGTTGCATCTTTCATGATTCAAATGGTTCAAAGTGGATATAGCTGGCACTTTGTTGGACCTCAAACAAAGTTGTATTGAATTTTTCTGTTCAAAGCCTACTAAACGAGTCCACATTTGTTTTAAAAATTTTCAAAAAATAGATGTAGGAATAATCTCCTGATAGCGCACTTCCAAATGTCACTTTCGCGAACATCTTTGCGATTCTGTCATTATAGAAACAGCGCAATACCTTTACAATACTCGTACATCCTGTAAAGCATTCACTACGAAGCAAGTCTACAACCTATTGAAATTGCTCATTTCAATAATCGATTTACGGTTTTGTTACTTCATTTATCATCCTTGTTCTTTTGTTTCTAGGTCAATACCGGGCCAACAACAAAGGCTATGACAATCTACAGAACATCCTGAACTCGGAAGCGTACTTGGAGCCATTCGCATTACCCCTACAGTATTCGAGTCGTTATTATGGCGACCGAAAGAAGCGTTCCAACAACAAACTCAACAAGTACGATATGCGGTAAGTGCGACTGGCAAAGTTGTTTGTCTTTTTGTTTGCAATTTATTCTGAATTTTTTTTTCCATCTAATTGAAGTCGAAATGAATAAATTGTGCCTGTGTTACATGGCGTGGGGTCTTCTTAGAAACTTCTACATGGGGTTATATTCTTTGTTTCTCAGTGTTTCTGTATATAATATGTACATGTTTTAACAGTGTAAAAAAATGTAATCGATTTTCCTGATGCCTAGTGCTGAATGGATTATTTAACACTTCAAAATGGCTTCCGCCATTATTTCTTTTAATTCAATGTGGTCTGTGTAGAACATAAAGTCAGCTTACAAACAACAATAGGAAACGAGTGAATCAACTTGGCAGTTTCCTTGCGCATACTTGAGTGTTTAATGAGCCTTAACTCTCATATACAACTAGCTGACCCGGCGGACTTCGTTCCGCCCAAATTCGTTAATGAAATGAATATAGTCATGCTTATTTTCAGATTCGAACGAATAATCTATGTCTCTATTCGTTCGAATGAACTTTGTGTATTTTGAGATTCGAACGAATAATATTCACTATCGAGAATGTCATAAAATGAATTTTAATGAATTCAACTTTCGAAATCAGCGGTTGCACATTTTTATTTTATACGGAGTGAACATACTTTTGTTTTTTTTTTATAGAGGCTCTTTTTTCATTGTTTTAATAAAACTATATAAATATTTAAAATATTAACTACTTATTGAGAAATATATGCTACGATCTACAAAAATGTGAAGTAGAAGTCTTTTCTGAAATGGGACCAGGCTTAAGAATATTAAAATGTGTTATTAGTAATATTTTGACATGCTAAAGTCTGAAGTTTAAATATGAGCTTATCTAAAAAAGGTTTTAAATTTTGTTATAAAATTGCGAACCCATATTGTTGAAGTAAAGAATGCAAAAAGAAGGTATTATGTTATATTGAACCTCAAGTTTTTAAGTTACTTATTCAACTCAATTCTGGTCACACTACCTCTTAAATATGGTTATTGTATAAACAAAACAAAAATTTTTTTGATACAGTTTTTCTGTAAACAATCGGTGACAAATACCAGCAGACATGGCGATTGTTTTGTTTATGGATGAAAGAAGAAAACAATTCATACAGGAGGATGCCTCAAATCCATTTCGGAAAAAAAAAATCCCTCAAGAAAATATGGAAAAACAACAATTATCACTGGTTAGCGTTAGGAAAATACAGACGAATAGAAAGTGAAAATATACTCAACATTGGAATGAAAGATGAACTTTCGATTGATAGAATGAACTTTCTTTCTGTTCGAAATTCAAAATACAGATTCTTCAAATTCCTCACACTTTCGAAAGAATCGGATCTCAAAATAAGCATGAAATAATTCCGAGAATGCACATACTATAAATAACTATTGGCGCAACAGATCCGTAGGGACCTAAGGCCTAGTTTCTCACAACTATTAGTTTTGTGAGTTTTTTTTTATTTTTGGGACGGATGGAAGGGAAGGACAATTTTATACCGAGTCCAAACGTTCAATTAAGAAGCTCTTTCACGACAATTATACTCTCGGATGTTTGTCAGACATTTGCGAGATGTGGAGCAGTAGAAAAAAAATTGTAAGTTGGAACTTTTTTTTTTTCGAAATTCGAACCTGGGACCCTTCGCTTAGTAGTCCAACACGCTTACCACTAAGCCACTGCGCCGACATACTGCTTCACGTAATTCGGTCAATTCAATGTTTCATTTGAAATGCCTGATGCCGAAATGTTATTTGGAAGCATGAATTGTACATTTGAATGATATCCAAAAAAAATTTTGATTCTGGTGTTGTGCTAGAAAGTAATGATCGTAATGGTTCAGGTGGATATTTTAATTCTGGTAATAGAACTTTCCCAGAAGCACAACACATTCCAGAAGTTTTATTTAAAAATTTGAATGCATTACAATATTGATATAGCCAATAACCACAAATTTGTGCAAACTATAATCAATGGCACTATTATATCGAAATCCAGCACCATTTAAAACAACATTATCATTGATTTGTTCAGCTCGTTGTTGTCTTTGTTGATTGATTTTGCCTTTCCTTTGATCTATTTTACGTTCTACGTGACCGACTTCCAATATCACTTCTCCGCTGAGGTGGCATTTTTGATACAAACTAAAAGAAAAAATTAAATTATAAGAAATCAATCTTCAATAAGTTAAAGGTACCAGCGTAGGAACCGCAGGACTAAACTTTTTCGAAATGTTGGGAAGACATGAATAACCTGATTGAAAACTTGAAAAAGTATTTTGACAAAATAAAAATTTATTTCTCATAAAAAGAAAAAACTTATTTCACAGTACGAACACATTTTTTTGCTCCGGTTTTGGTAAACAAATTGTCATAATCTTCCAATTAGTAGTCTTCAGCTTCTCGAACGACATCTTGAGATGTCAAATCACTAAAAAAATCATTCAAAAACCAAAATGTACTGAAATTCATGTGTTTTTCCAAGCACGCACAACACACGCATACGTTTTCCAATTTCAACCAAACTTCACAAAAATGTTATATAGACCAATACCAGAGATGTGTGAAAATTTGGTTAAAATCGGTAGATGCGTTAAGGCGTGAATCGGCGACAAACCAACACAATTTTAGGCTCAATTTTTATATATATAGATATTTTTCATTTCCTAATTATCAGGTGGATTACCTTAAAACTTTCGTGAATTTCAATTAAAATATGTTTATGTTTAGCATGCCAACATTCGCTAAAAGATGGCGTAGCTATCTGACACTCCTTAGATCGATTTCGATTGGAACTTATTTCGGAATTTGAATTTGTGCTGATTTCGATTTCCGCTGCAGAAAGTTACATATATAAATACAGGGTGGGCCAAATGCAAGTTTCTTTTTAAAAATGCAATTAAATGAACAAAATTAAGTTGTTTCTATATATTATGGCTTTATTAGTAAGAGCAAACATTCCCATTAATTATGACACACAACGTCATTCAAGTGGCACCCTGGGCTGGCTTCGCAGTAGCGCATTCTGTCACTGCAATTTTTCAAGACCTTGAAAAATGGTCCAATGATGCCACCACTCCACAATCCGCGCCAAACTGTCACTCTCTGTGGATGCATTGGCTTCTCGACAATAACATGCGGGTTTTCCAATTCAAACCAATCCGATTGATCTTAAATTTGCACGTATTCTTGGGTATTTACCCGGGAGTATATTTTTGTAAAGTTTGGTCAAAATTAAACAAAATGCCATGCTGTAAAATTTAAAAATTTGATAAACAAAGCACTTTGTAAAAATAGGCAGAATAGAAAAACTCATGCAAAATTATTTAATATTAGATGGACCCGGAATAACTTCCTTTTGCCCGCAACATCAACTGTCAGATGTTGACACCCCTAATGCCACCTGCCGTTAAATCCGAAAAAATTATGCGAATAAGTCGACTTTCCGGAATTTTTTTTGTTCTGTCTAAAGCCTTGTATGACGCTCGGGCTTAAATTAAGCCCCCATACAAAAATTTCTCCATAGATAAAATTAAGCAAAGCGGTTAAGCCAAGCAGTACGCAGTTCAAGCTAAATTTGTTAGCCACTGTACGAAAAATCTACAGAATTTAAGTAAGCGTATTAATGCAAAATGCATTTTTCCACAGCTAAATTTTGACAGATCAGAGAAAATATCGCTATTCGCAACAAAATTTCAAACGAATGCAAATTAACAGTACCTATAGCAAGTCAATCAAGCGAAGTGGTGGAGAGAAACATTGGAGAGGCGCTTAATTTTAGCTTTCCTGGAACAGCATACTAGGCTTAAACCTAAAATAAAACAATACGAACTAAAAATAGAAGACAGAAGAGTTTATAAAAAATAAAATTATACGAGTGTTATTGACAGATTTAGCCTTGAAATTTGGTGAATGTAGAAGTGTTTTACAACCTCCACTACAAAAATAAAACATTTTAAACATTGTTTCACGGAGCTAAAGTTGTAAAATTGTCAATTTTTTGAAAGTTTTTTTAATAATTTGTACTATTTAGAAATGGACAGGAGCAAATCATTTCGCTTTGGAATAAAATCGGAATTAATATCAAACATCCGAGTTGACAATGATGCATCAGAAACATCCGAGTTGTCATTCCCATATTTATTTCTGTTATGACTTTAGTTTATATAATGCAATTATGAACTCATTTTTGTCAATGCATGACAGATGACAGTCGCCTTCAGGCAGCTGTTGTTTGCGTTCATGAACGTTGTGAATATTGGTTGCATTGCTTGGGAAATAGTATTTACAATTATAAAGTCACACTATACATGAATATATTTTACTTCAATTGTGTTAAGTTCAATAAAACCAATCTATCGAAATAGCTCTATTCTTGAACGCAGTCTTATGGAGGTGTAATATTATTTGATGACGTCCGGCCACCACATTGAAAGCAAAAATTTCAACACTTCGTATATATTTAAAACAAAAAATAATTATTTGCGATCTGTCACAGTTATCTGTACCAATAGATGATGTAGTCTGTGACAATAATTCAAGAACATGCCAAACCATTTAAATCATTAGTTGTTTATCGGACAATTTGCTCAATGGAACTGATTCTAACTCAGAGTTGGTATTCACAGGAGAAACGGTATTCTTAAATGCGTCTTGTTTACATCTTTTTAGTTGTTACTCACAGTCAGTCGGCTTTTTCGCTTTTTTTTTTATTTTTTGATTCAAGTAAATAGCACGAAAGTCAACTCAATGCACATACCTTTTAAGAAATAAAATTTAATTTCTTTAAATTTTCTTAATGATCTGCTGTCCCGTCCCCGTTGGAGTACTTACAATTCTTGGTATATAAATTCCACTGAAATTACATTCCAAGAACTGAATGCGAATCGAAAACCTACGCGCATTCTGGGAGTTTATTTTCTGTTATTTGTATCGTACGCACGTTTTGTGTACTCGTCGTCCAATTAAATTAATCTACAAAGCGTGAAACGGCGTAATTAATAAAAATGGTGGTGGCGGCTGGGTGCATGTTGTTTATCGAGGGTGTTGCGCAAAAAGAGGCAAAAGGATTTCTTTTACTCACGGATAAGTTTTCCGTAAAATACAGGTTGCCAATTAAATACGAGTGGAAATGGAATGATAATTAGGTAGGTACCAGATGGATTGTTTTTGTCGCCGATAGATCAACTATTTCAGTTAATTTTTCACATGAATTTATAACTAAGGTCGACTGATTCGGAGATGAATCCTTGGTATACCAGATATATGTAGAGACTTTGATTAGTTTGATACGTTGTAATTAAATATAGATATCCAATTAGTGGTAATTAAGCTCAATGAGATATAGAAACAAGGTATAAATCAAAGGTTAGTAAATAAAGGTTGGAAACATGTGGGTGGAGCAACTTCGAAGGTCCTCTATTCTATAGATGCTTATATTTAACTTGGAGAACTTGTTCTGATTCGACAGGGGGCTAATTCGTGTTGTCCGCTGTGAGTAAAAGTCAATACGTGGACAAAGAGAAATGGTAAATGCCATACAATTTGAGTCTCAAATAAAAGAGGACAGCTCCTTTCCCATTAACAAATAGAATGTAAATTTACAATTTATAATCTGGGGAACGACGTTAGAAGAAAATGCTTTCATCAAAGTGATTTAAAATTTTGAATTAATTTGAATTAGATCCGTTTTGTTCGTTCTTATCGATTTTGATACACATTTGTATTTCTTTTGAAAATTTTCAAATCTACAAGAATTTTACAACGACCTGAATGAAGTATTAGTTCCTTTAGTCTCAAAAAGAAAGCGCTTCATAAAATATATAGGAATTCCTCTGGTTTGGTTACGAGTAGGTTGCGTGGGGTAGTGAGATTGCCACAAAATGCATATCAAAATTGGTTTTGCAAACCTATTTCCGGTATCTTTGCAACTTGTGCTTCTTTTGTTGAAACACCTGTAATATTGCAATTCCTAGAAAATTGCACTTTTACCGAACTCCATCCCACCAACAGCAATTTAAATTATCATTAGCTTCATTCTCGAAACAAACCTACATAAATACTTGCATTTCACAAGAAAAATTGCTCGCCGACGCGATTGCAAGAAGTTCATCCTGCACACCACTCTACTTGCCGTGCTATTTAGAAAGTATAAGGTGCCCCAAACTAAGCCTTTTGTTCTATACAACTCTGAGAGTTTCGTGCAGTGCTGCTCTCTATTCAGAAGTATGAAACATCACTATAGGTAACCAAGATGCCAAATTGCGTCAGTAAGTTGCTGGCCCAAGGGGTAGTTCTACAAAACGTACATAACTGTGTGATGCAGTGGAATCTGCGTCGCTATTGTGTTCTTTTCCCCCACTAAACTAATTACTATGTTAGTTATCATTTTACTCATAATAATCATTACGCGTGCAATTTTGTTATGTGACGAGGGCGACGGGATATGCAATCGACATCAGAGGCAATTACGAGGTTTCCCTTGGCATCCCTAGAATTCCTCTGTTGGAGTTTTTAATTGCGTTATTTCTTATGAGTAATGAGTAATGAGAAATGACAAATGAGAAATATATTTTATTTTATTTTCTTAATTGATTGAGAGCTGAGTTTAGGTGGAGGCAACTGGGGAAAATGAGGTTATGTTTGGAAGAGGAGATAGGAGGAATAGGAGATTTTTAGCAAACTTGATATTTGAGAAAAGAATATCCTTTGACGACTGGCAGGCGGAAATGAAAAGGTTTGGATAAAGTGTAAAGAGAATTACTAAAAACATCGATAAACAGAGTGTTCTAGTTAGCTTCTAAAAATAAAAACAAATTATTCGCTTGTGTGAGTTTTAATTTTCAATGTAAAAAAAATATGTATGTACAGGGTGGGCCAAAAGAAGTCATCCGATGTTGTTGTTTTTTTCTAAATGAAGAACTTCGATTCTGTTTTTTGATTATGTTTATTTGAACCTTTAGAATTTTATTGGTCAAGTCGACAAGATGATATCGGCCAAATAGGCGCCGTCTCAATTAATTGCCATACGGGCTGGTTTTATGGCATTTTTCATCATTTCGGCGAGAACTTCGGGCGACAGATTCTCGCAATCGTGTTGAATGTTATCCTTGAGGGCTTCTAGGGTCTCGGGCTTGTTCACGTAAACACGGGACTTCAAAAAACCCTACAAAAAAAAAGTCCGGAACGGTTAAATCGGGTGATCTTGCGGGCCAGTGCAAATCGCCCAAACGAGAGATGAGGCGACCCGGAACGCCACCTTCAGAATATCGTTTGTGGCTCGCGCAGTGTGTGCCGTAGCTCCGTCCTGTTAAAACCACATGTCCTCCAGTCCTAATTCGTCCAATTGCGGCAGAAAAAACTCGGTTAACACGGCCCTATAGCGCGCACCGTTCACTGTTGTCATACATCATTGCTACAACGAGCCCGTATGGCAATCAATTGTGGCGGCGCCCATTTGGCCGATATCATCTTGCCGAATCAAAGATTTTCATTTAGAAAAAAAATGAGAGCCAAACAACATCGGATGACTTCTTTTGGCCCACCTTGTATATACACTTTTCAGATTAAGGTAGGTAGTTACGCAACTCCGTCCCATCCGTCAATGGCCAACTCCCATGTAAACAACTTATCTACGCAACAAACTAACTAAAGAACAACTCAACTCAGCAATGTAAATTTGGGACATCATCCTGTAGTATACGGATCCAACTTTTTCTATGAAAACCAACTGCTGCATAATAATGAAAATTTAATAAAGCGCCCAACATTTCAGTCGGAGTTTCGTTTTTCGTAGATGAGAAATTTGCTTGTGATGTTGGTTTTCGCTTTTATTTCTTTTGCTGCGAGTGTCAGCGAATTTCGGCTGCGATTTTAGTTAGGGAATCAGATTATTTGTATATGGTGTTCCATAAGTTTAGTCGCTAATTAAATAACACAGGGATAGTCAGCATCCAAAACAAATCACGTTTGCCTACACTGACGCCATCCAAAGATGTTTGGCGCATAACCTTGTTTACTTTCATCTTATGGCAGTGTGTACACGTGCATGCAAATAATGGAAGACAACCAAATCTATTTAGAAGATGACTCTCCCCATTCCTGATTGGCACTCTTCCCATTCCACATGGCGCGCCATTGACGTACTTATTATTGAAAGTGCAATCAAGTGTAAGATATCCTTACAAAGTAAGGAGCGAAAAAAAACAAATTCCTTTCTTCACACAACAGGATGATGGTGTGGCGGCGGCAAATAAAACAACACTGTCCAGAATAACTACGTAAATTATTCAAATTGCACACTTTTGCCTCGTTTTTCACATAGAACGTGTTTAAACATCAATACGCCTACGCTCTGTAGACCTTGTCTATAGCAATATCCCTTTAAAAATTACTATGAATTATTCATAAAGATAAAACGAAATTCTTGTTTCACAGTATAATTTTATGTGTATATACAATAAATATGCTTATTTTTTTCTTTCACATTTTCAGTTTGAAGCGAGAATCGAAACTCACTCCCGCTGACATGTTGGCATTGGTTGCACTCGTCGAGGCTGGTGAACGTTCCAGAAAGGAATCTGAGCCCGACACCTACATCCCTGATGCATACTACCCAACAAAATCGTATTATCCCAACAACAACTATGAATACCAGAATAACGATGACAACGATATTAGCAACTCGTGGATGGAGCCATCCATTGTTGACTACTATGGTGTACCGTACAATGTTGATGCCATGCCCAAGTATGAGATTGCTCGGGAGCATAAATACGGAGCTAATCGTAAGTAGAAAGGGATTCCAGTTCCAAGGTTGTTTTCCTTTTGTTTGTTGGTTTTTTTATTTTTAAGTTTGTTTTTACATCGAACTGCATTAGGTTAGGGCTAAGGAGACCTTTAATTTAAGTATCATTATTTATTAAGTTTTTTTATTTATTTATTTGTGATTTTTAATTTACATATGGGAAATTTTAATTATTTGTTAGTACATACTACTTTCAACAGGTCATTGCAGCAAACATTCCATTTAGACATCTGAGGCTCTTTTCACCATCATTGTCTGCAAATGTGTTTGGCATTGCATTTTTTTTAGCAGTAGCGTTGATTGTTTACCTTACAGATCAGCTTAATGTATTGTTGGAGTTTTAGCTTCCGAAATAACTCGTAGTTACCTACAAGTTTGATGGCAGCATAGAGTTCAGTCTTAAATAAAAGAAAAAGTGCTTATAATCGAAAAAGTCATACAGATAGTCGTTTTTAATGCCCGCAAAATGTGGGAAAACAATATCGCCGGCCATAGTGATCGATCGCTCCCAGGAAAGGAGCAATCGGAGTAAAGGCGAATGCTTAAAGTCTATTGCAAAAATGCTTACAGTTTGACAAAATGAAGTTTTTTTTACTACGAGCACCGTCAACAGATAGTGATATTGAAAGCAATTTTGACAGTTCGTGAACAATTTTAGGAAATGGAAACCCAGCAGTCAGTTCCTTGCTTTCATAGGTGGTCCCACAGTCCCGGATTTAGATCCATTTCGGTCGAGCGTGGAAATTAGCTCTTTAGTTTCTTAGGCGTCCTAATATCGTCCAGGGTGAATTACACCTTGAATTCATACTTTTCAGTCCCAAATCGTGTCGCGTAGTCAAATCTCCTTATTGATATCTAATCGTGTCATGTAGTCAAATAAGCGAACTGGGGCGGATATCAAACGAATAATTGTACGCATAAAACTCTCTCTATTGGCTTTTGGGAGATAAAATGGCACACGCAAGACGCAATACATTTTCCTATGCAATATAATCGGAGCTTAAGGTACGTGCTACGTAGTCCTAATCGTTGTGTCCGTTTTCTGTCAGACTATATGAATAAATAATACTTATCAGAATTTCAATAGTGAAATTCCAATCAAAATAACTATCAACAAACGATTTATTTATTGTGAGACGCGCAAATGAAATAAAGATTGGTTTTATTTTGCCTTTATTTATTACAGAGGTAATTAACTTTTGACCTTTGATCTATATTGATTTTCATGGTTTACAACGAGAGTTAAATCTTGTACTTTTGTTGTAAACCGTAGAAATTAATGACAGATCATCAGGGGAAAAACAAAAAGTTATGTCAAAACGAACGACAAAATTCTGTATTGTAATTGGCCGCATTCATGAATTTAGTTACCTTAAGTCGACTAGATTGGTCTGAATGAGAAGTAACCTGAACGCAAGAAGTAGATTGGTCGGGAACGTCTCTTTTTCTGAGTCAGCTACATATGAGAACTGTGAACTTAGTACTCAGTCACGAATTTTTTGACTAGATTCGTCGGCTACCCCTCCTCAAACGTCAACTGAAACAACTTCGCTTTTGACCGATGAGGTACATTTGGAAGCTTATAGTACATTTACACCGCAACAACATTTCGGAAAAAAATTTCGAAATCCAGTTTGGTGTTCCCACTGAAACTTTAACATTTCAAATGACAGCTAGTGTCAGAATTGATTACTGATCTTTTTTTCTGTAATAAAATAAAATAATTTTCTCTTTCCACATCTCAACAAAAAATGCTTCGCCTGAGTCTGTCCACTTCGTTCTTCCTTTTTTATATATTATTCTCTCCATGGTTTCACCTTGAAAAATTATTGATTTGTTGACAGCTACTTTTTTTTGTCAGCGGGCTGAAAAGTCAATAAATGAAATGACAAATGCGGGGACGAAATTCGACATTTCGCTGAAATTCAACATTTGGAAATGTTGAAAATGTATGGCGAAATGCTGGACATTTGGGCTGAAATGTTGAATTGAGCCGAAATGATGAATTTAGTGTAAATGTACTATTAGTCGTCTTAAGTTCAGTACCTTTGCCTCGACTATTTTTCTGATAATTTGTTATCAAAGTTAAAATTTAATGTCACAAAACGAAAATTTTTCCGGTTTGACGCAATTGAGTGTCAACTGAGTCAAGAAATTCGGGAAATGTTTGTTTTCAATAATGGATTAGTGCCATATCGTTTTCTTTACAAGAGAATTCTCATACCGTCATACGAAGTAGACATAGCGTACAGGAACGTCTCGAACTATACAATTTGAAAAACAAACATTTATCGTAAAATATTTGACAGCCAAAAGTACAAATGCATAATTTAAATCCCATGTTATGCGTTCATTTTGTCACAAAAAAAAGAAACGAAATAAATATTCACCTCACAATAGGCAACTGTCAATAACATAACATGAAAAACATGAGTACTGGAACATTCGTTTTATGTCTGCGTTTATCATCGTAAAATTATACAAGCACTTGGTGTTCACATTCATTGCGTTAGATTAATAAGAGTAACAAACAAGAGGTTCAGAAGACATCGCAGAATTTCGTTTACGGTAAGGAATACAAAATATAATTCACAATCATTTCAAGATCACTCTGATTTTCATTCACAATGCCGCACGTTATAAAAGTAAAGAAGACCACTTCAGTATACTTATTCTACTCAAGCTTAATCTAACCCCTTTTACAATTCCTGTGACAATGCACTGCCTTTATGTCGAAATCACTACACTATTTCTCGAAATGTACAAAAAATTAATTCATTTATTCATACATTTTGTAATTCTTAATTGCATTTACTTTCTTTCTTTTCCTTCTGACCTTACATCAATGATTGATCAAATTACCTATGTGGCCCTAATTTTTTGCTTTCTCTCACAGGTTATCCAGCCAAACGCTTCATGGTTGCAAAGAAGAAAAGATCTCTCGGCTCTGGGCGATTCTTGGCTGAGCCTATCCCTGCTGCTAGTCTTTTTCCAGAACGATTTGCTAAACTAAGCAAATCTCAAAAGTTTTTCTAAATCTTAAGAACACTTAACAAAAACTCAGTTAAATATTTCGTAAAAAAGAAAGTGGTATCTCTGTTTAACTAACTGTCTCCCAAATTAAAATATATTAATAAAAATCAATTATATATACTATTTAAATACACAGGGTCAAGCATTTCAAACTATTACTATTATACAAACAAAAGTCATACACAAGCTAAAAGTAAGAATGTATAGTATCTTAAGGAACTGTGTGCTTACACTTTTTTTTATAAATATAATATGGAAATACGTACATATTTTGCACATTAAATTCACATAGAAAATAAATCTCCCTTCACTTGAAAACCCACTTTAAATCATTATACTATCGATGTGTATAAGTTAAAACTACCAAAACATTAAAGAAAAAATTGTTAATTAAAAATTAAGAGGCTCAGAGGAAATACAAATGACTGTTTTTGAAACTTTTAAACTTTATTAGAAAATATTATATTATGTGTGTATATAGAAATATATGGATATATACATACACAGATGAAGCTATATATGGTAAATAAAATAATTATGAAATATAACCGAAATATATGTAGATATTGTGGTTTATTATACAAAAAAAAATAATTAAACACATAACTAGTGTCATTTAAATAGATACAATTAAATTATAAATGAATGAAAATATGTGTGTATTCCAATGTACCTATATGATGAAGTAGTTGTCTCATTTTGAAAATATAGATTTTATTTTTTAATAATAAATCAGATCGATAATTTTGAAATTTTGTTTTTCCAACACACCACACAATAGAAATGGACGGACATGTATTCTTATCACAAGTTGATTATTCATTGTTCTATTATTATTGTTATTGTTTGGTTAAAGAAAATAAATTTTATTTTTATTTTATAATTGTAAAGTGTTTTTTCTCTGGAAATATACTTTTTTAGTGATTGAATCTCACCGGGGATATTATAGTTATCCCCAAACCAAGGATCTCGCATTGTATTAAGTTTAAAATTTGTGTTCTAAGCGGATTCATTCACCCTCTACTATAGCGCCACCTAGGAAGAAGAATTGATTCCTATATTTCCAAGACCACATGGAATTTCTTGCACGCATGAGATTAAAACAAAAATTGATGATAATAGTTTTGTTTGACATGGGCCCTAGTGCGCACTGGGTTTACCCTAATGCGTTCGATATAGCACTGAACTCGCCCTGGTACTGAAAACCTGTGTTTGACATGGGTTCTAGGGCACCCTAGTTGTGCCCTGTACTGACCCC
This sequence comes from Cheilosia impressa, assembly GCA_948293265.1. Classification (NCBI taxonomy): domain Eukaryota; kingdom Metazoa; phylum Arthropoda; class Insecta; order Diptera; family Syrphidae; genus Cheilosia; species Cheilosia impressa. The sequence continues at coordinate 28,597,465 of OX411884.1, read as the reverse complement.
AGTTAATTTGTGGGGGCAAGAATTCAGTGCTGAGTTTTGTTGTCATTACGCTTGCTGTCAATTATTTTCAAACTCGTCATCTATATTGCGAACACTTTTATCAACTATTTGCATTGTGGAAAACCCAAATTCAGAATTAAGTTCACTCATTTTTAACAATAAACGGGAAAAAGTGGTACCAAAAGATAAATATTTGTCAATATCAACAGCTGACAGACTTCAGGGCAACATTTTGCGTTCGATATAGAAGCCGAATTTTCAGGGTTGTACAGGGTTTTTGACAGGCGTGAAAAATTAGCTGACAGGGCTGACACATCTCAGTGCGCACTAGTGCTAGCCACGTCAAACAAACCTTATGTATGTGTGGTTAAAAATATATGGAAATTGGGGTTGCATGAACCACAGTAAAGCCCGTATGACACCACAATTTTGCCTCATTTTTTCAATGCTAAGATGTCAGCGGTGTGTAAAAGAGACCAAAAGTGTATTACGAAAGTTGTAGCAATTGTTTGCAAAGCAACCGCAAATTTTCAAACGAATTTATTTTCAAATAATCTTGAAAAGTAAAGAAAAAGGTGCCAGCAGCTGGAAAATGCGATTTGAATACATTTATAATGCATTTTGTTTTGACGTGTCTACATTAATGAAGCTGGTGTGTACGCACTCACTCCTATCGGGAATTTTCGTTCTAATATTTCGTACTGCGCTAGTTTCATTTTAAAAGTGTGAAAAAATTAAAAAAAAAAATGTTGAGTCATACGGGCATAAACAATTTAAAAAAAAATTGAATGTTATACTGGTATGTTCATAAAGTATGCATGCATTTTTTCCTTAATTTATAAGGAGCTTAAAAATCGCCAAGTTTTAAAGCCTAAACTGCGATAAATCCCAAATCACAATTTTAATTGACGATAAATAGCCAGTGCCGCCAAAACTGCCAAGTATACAAACATAACTCGAATTAAAAGTTGAATTTATTAAATCTTCGTGATGCCTTATCCGATTCTCAATGTTCAGAGTCCGGTTCTCGGTGACAACATGTACTTTGTTTTGTTCTCATGAATTGTCCGCCACCTGTATTTAAATTTTTACAAACTCGCCGCTGTCAGCTAGTCAAGTTTCCATAAAGGACGTTTAAATTTCTATGGAAAACTCCCTTTTTTCTGGATGTCTCATTTATATCACTTAACCAAATTGAAGAGATTGCCAAAGTTATCAACTCATTCAAATCTGACAGTAGGTAAGTTAGCTACATCACGACTTTTTCTTTCATCGAATAAATGCTGGGATATACCTACCTAAATATTTTTCTTCTATCTGTTAACTTTTTGCGTTTGACGAAGGAAAAATGAGCAATCGACTTTTGGTACCTTGTAGAGTACATGGAGGACCACTACAAATACAAAATAACCCTACCAAGAGCTAATAGAAAATTACTCGATACTCGACATTTGCTAATTTACATATCTGATTTTGTGCCATTGCAGTCGATCATATTCGAATTGTATATATACATAGGTACATAATTTCTCTCGTTTTTTCTTCAGATAAATTTATTTAAGAAACTTTGTGGTTTGAATTGCACAATTTATTAATAATTTACATGAAAACTCGTTTCGTTTTGACATATTCGACGAAACGAGCAGTCTGATCGAATCCGTCGCATACGGTGACAGCCAATGACAGTTGCTCTTATTCACTTATGTCGTTTTCCATTGGTTTCACTCGGGGATCCACTCATTCTGAAATCCAATGGAACAGCAAAACTGCTTCTGACAGAATTCACAAAAGTATTGGTGAAATGTCAAAAAATAATCTACGGCTGCTGTTAGCTAACTTGTAGTAAATACATAAATTGCACTTGTGTGATTGCTTCTTGGGTGGATTCTTCTTTTTGTCCAATGGAAAACGACATTAATATTTCCACCAATCAAAGTGCTTCCTCTAACGCTGTGCCAACTGTCTATGGGTGCAACGTGCAACGGAAGAAAATAGAAACTAAACCTATGGGTCACCTTCAACAAAAAATGTCTGCGTATTGTATTAACCTGTCAGTCGAATGCGTTGTCGCAACGGACGCAACTGGCTCCATGGGTTGGGCCTCTTTAAGGCTTTATGAAGCCAAATTTACAAAAATCTGTAATTACAAGGAAAAACGGAGTTCCTTCCTGTATTAATGTGTAGTACCTACAGCCAAAAGTAGCCTCTTATAAAGCCGTTCGGCTATGTATTTTCAAATGTACTTTATGTAGGCAATTGCAGCCAACAGAAACCTTCTTCTGCGGTAGGTACTTGAAAGCCAAATAATTTCTTATATCATTACATAAATATATTGGATCAAACGTAAAGGTTGGACAGATACTCAGTTGACAGACAAAGGCTTAAGTGAAAGTTAAAGGTAAGAAGGATAATTAATAATAATCCTATTTTTTATCTTCGAACTCAGCAAAGCAAAGTACAGTAGGATTTTCAGCACGCAACTACAAAAACTACGCTTGTATTGGACCATTTGAAAGATAAAAGTTTATTAGTCTCTCTCACGATCTGACTTTATTTTAAATAAGCGAAGGCGTCGATAATGCTCGTACTTTTAGATGGGGCATAAGAAATTGAAAAAAAAAGTCTGTACATTTTTTCCATACCCGCCAACAAATTTTCACAAGTCAAGTTAATTTTTTTATGTAGGTATACCAAAACTGACATCTATTTTTGAACTTGTCTTTGTTTTATTTAGCGACATCTGGTGATTGGTAGAATAATAACCAAAATGTCATATTTTTCTCTCACTGCCAACTTCAGACCATTTACCTTCTCTTTCCGGTTCAAGTTTTGACAGAAGAACATCTTAAAAATGGTAGGAAAAATAAATCTCTAAATATTATCAAAATCCGTAAATGAAATGCGTTTCTGTGTGGTTTTTATCAATTTTGCAATTCTAAAAATTATTTGTATGTAGAAATAATTTTGAAAAGTTTTTCATTTCAAATTCAATCGTCCAAAATTATGTACTACAGTCTCTGTGAATAAACTTGTTTTGTTTTCTTATTTCATTAACAGGCCAAGCGTACAAAGAAGGTTGGAATCGTAGGTAAATATGGTACCCGTTATGGTGCCTCCCTCCGTAAAATGGTGAAGAAAATGGAAATCACCCAGCATTCCAAATACACCTGCACTTTCTGTGGAAAGGTAAGTTCAAAAGACCCTATCTCAAACACGACAACTGTATCAGCATTCTTCTCTTCGTTTCTAGGATTCCATGAAGCGTGCCTGCGTTGGCATCTGGTCGTGCAAGCGTTGTAAGCGTGTTGTGGCTGGTGGTGCCTGGGTGTACTCTACCACCGCTGCCGCTTCTGTCAGATCTGCTGTGAGGCGTCTCCGTGAAACCAAGGAACAATAAGCCGTTTACCTTAGGTTTACTAGGATAGTCTGTTAGAAAAAAGAAAACAATCTGCGGGATGTTTCCTCACCAAAACAACAACATATGCGTGAATAAAATTTTTTTTTAAACAAAATCGTGGCGAACTTTTTTGATGTGAAGTGTGTTGCAAATTTTGATTATGCAGAAAGAAGAGTGTTCGCTGGTTCTGTAGTTTTCAATTAAAAAGTGCGTAGACGATTCGTTGCCAGAGGCAAACTACTTTCTCTTGTGTAATGGAAATGCCCTTTAGCAAACTTGGTTCCGTTGTTCATTTAGAAAGGTTCTTGGTAATGATTTGGGTCCTTCGCAGTAAGGTAAGTTTTTCGAAATCATTCTTGCCCTATCAAAAAAATGACTAAATGGTGGCCATCTAAGAAAAGATGGTAGACCAGGTCCCACTTCTCTATTTTGTTTCCTTCCTTCGGGATGGGATGCACTGACTATCAGGAATATATTTTAATAAACTTAAACATTGAAGAGCCTACATGCGAAAAAAAATGAGAAAAAAGAAATAAAAAAACTTGCTCCACTGAAATCACCTTGGCACGTACATAGTAGGTTCTATTTTTGTATTATACGCGCGTCCGTCAGTAATAAACTAAAATATTTACTTTGAAATATTCGTTGAAATAATCTCTTTAGAAAAATGAACAGACAAAACCCCAAATTTAATGAGGAATTTGTGGAAAGCTTCTTGATCCCTAATCATATTTCAAATGGATACAACAATCACAACTGTAAGCCAGGTGGATCTGGCCACCATTATGACGCCTCGTACGAATCATCGCATTTACAGAACTTCTCGAACAACTACAATCCAAGTGGTTCACGGGACCCCTATAATCCCCCCTCCGAACAAAAGGCCAATGATCGATATGCACGCCATTACAAGCAGTATACTTCTGGAGATAATTTGAATGCCTCATCCGAACATCACAATCATCGACAAAGGCAACAAAATGGCTACGATCAAAGTATTCACCGTACCTCTTCATATTTGGCCGGCGGAGATGGCAATATTCAACGTGTACGAAACCAACAAATTGCCGACGCTAAGCATGTTCACTCCAGTTATATACAACAAGAGCAACCTCAAAGTTCTGCTGCTACATATAATAAAGGCTCAAACTCGTCAAGTAGCAGCAGCAAAGAGACAGCTGTCGAAAGACCGATGGGCAGGAAGGGTAAACAACTCCTGCATTTGACTATGTCTAAAGCGAATCTTATACAGGCAGTTGAAGAAGGCATGGGTGACTCACAACACAAACGCTATTCCTCTAATCAGAAGCCGGCTGATCTCGACGCAAAAACTTCAAATGACACATACAATTGCAATTGTGAAAGTGTATCGTCAAATGCGTATTCTTCACCTTCGGCCGGAGTCATCAATAACAAAATAATCCATCCAATGCTAAAAAAGTTTCGGCTTTTATATTTGAACAACATAAAGGAGGAGGTGGCTATTATGCAGGAGTTGGAAGCGTTGCCGCATAAATTGAAAGATGTCTGTAAAAAGCTCGAGAACAAGGAGTAATCTTTCGAAATTCTTTAGTAGCCACTTAGCAAAATTATTAATAACATGTTGAGTTTGTTGGAAGTTTCATTAAATTTGTTTTTGTATATTATGTTTTTGTAACTGCAGTTTTATTATTGAATTATGTTTGAGCAACAATACCTATTCCTTACACTTAGCCATTTACACATGTCCAAGTGCATTTGTTTGTAATATTCGCATTTAAAATATGTAGGCCCGATTAGGTGGTGGACCCCGATTCAATCTCTACTAACGAAACGGACCCAATAGTTTCAGCAGATCCTTATTCCATTGACACAGAATGCACTGTGCTTTTTGCTTACGGATTTGCCTGCATATTTAGCTAAAACTTGCAAAACTGGCATTTTTTTTAATAAAGTATTAGTTTTAAATATTTATAATATAATTTATTTCGAAATAAGCTTAGAATTTTACAGTCTCCATTAAAGTTTCAAAGGAACTTGAAATTTTCGCATGATCCGGTGCTAGTTGCGTATCAGCAATGATGGCCAAACGGCTCTTCTCGCCAAACCGATGAATGTTAAGTGACAAACCTGGAAAATGTAAGACCATTGGGTGCATATAGAAAACGTATACTGGCTCGCACTTACATGTCTTTGACTGGGGAGGTCTGAAGAGTAGAACATCCTCAACATTCTGTCCCCAAATTGTTTCGAATTTCGACGAACTTCCGTAGATTTCCGTCAGAGTAACGGGAAAATTGAACGAAAAGTAATTGATGAAGATTTTTGTTATAACCCTCGGCAGTATGGCCGTTAGCATATCAAATCTGGTTTGTCCAATCGAAGCCAGATAGATTATAACCTGCCTCGTTCGGATTTTTTCGATTATTCTCTGTATCTGCTTGGTGGTCTCACGTGTTGGCGTTTTCAGCGGCAGCTGCAGGAAGACAACACCTCCAATGTGATTAAACCTTCCATCTCTTTCTGTGAAGTAACTCTTTGACATAGTTCGACAGGTTGTGTTTAGCACACCTGGCACGGGATAGCCTTCAAAACCTGCAAAGTACTCACGCAAAGCTCCCGCTAAACAGGCCAACGTGAAGTCAGACTCCCTGATCCCAATAAGGTTGACGCGTTTTCTGATACCCTCCCAATCGATTTGCTTCGAAAATGCCACAACCTTTCTGCCAGAGTACGACTTGACTTGCAGTACATTCGATTCCTTAGAGCGGGACTGGAATAGCTCTTCGAAAATATTGCACGGTGCCTTGAAAATCTCGTAGCCGATTTTCATCAGCTCCACCTGAGCATAGATTATAAGTGGAATATATACCGCGGCTAATCCACTGAATGTTGAAGACAGCGTTGTGTGCCCGGTAAAGAAGAGATCCTTACAGGCCAACAGCTCTCGATAGACGTTGTAGGGCAGCAATAGGATTTTATTTACGTTAAAGTGCCAGGTTACCCTGACGATATTCTTCGACAGACTGAGGGGATGAAACGACTTCATCACGGAGTCAATTACAATCTTATAAGACAGATTTCTCTTGATGAACTCTCTCCGAACTAGACTGTGCACCAGGTTGTACCGAGGCCGCAGAGATGGCTTAGTACTGTTGTATGCTCTCCAAAAGTCGATCACGACTGTCACAATGGTTATAAGCAAAACCGAGCACAACTGGCTTATGCAATTGATTTGGAGTTTCTTGTCGCCGTCTGGAGATTCTAGAGAATCAAAATTGTAGGTGAACTCATTCCATCGATTGATGATCGCATTCCGAACGTGTTTCCATAGGTTTTGGATGTGAACCGGCTTCTGTACGAAGTAGGACAGTTTAGGGCTCTCCCTCGACTCGCCGTAAACATCTATTGAGAGCTTGTTGGAGTTTTTCAACATGAGAATTTCGCTGATGTGTAAGCCTTCCTCTTCGGCTATGAGCAGGTGATGCACCTTTATCAAAACGTAGAAGTAATCATCCTGAAGGAGACAGAATATATTTAATTTTGCTTGTTTGAGCGTCATACTACTCACCACTTGAATGACATCCTCACTGGGTGACTGCACAATGGGAATCACTATAACCTGCCATTGCGGAAAGTCCGATGGAATGTATTTCGTGACCAAATCACTGACAAATTCTTGAATATTGCCCTCGTTGACTTGTCGCCCTCGGTAGTTGGTCGTATTGAGTACGACATGATTATTCACATTGAAGGAGCTGCAATGTGACACAAATGTGTAGAATGTTTATAAAAACCGCTCCATTTGCATACCTTTGATCCTTTACCCATGCATAATGACCCCAGCAGGTCACTAACTGTTGCCTGAGCTTGGGAAAACGCAAGCCTCCGCTCTTGTTGCGCTGCTCTGTTAACTGATCCACATAGTGTTGCTTGATCTTCTCAAAGTCGCAAGGACCATTTAGCTTCAGAAGAAAATGGAAAATGCCAGCGTTTCGTGGTGTGTCTATAAGTGTTCGGATCTTCTTTGACTTGGAGATCTCCAGTGAAGGGTACTTGACACGCAGTACGTAGTTGAAAACGTCATTCGAATAGTGTACACCTAAAGTTGCATAATGAATTGATTACTCCAATAGTCTTGTCTAGAAACCAAAGAAAGTCCGAAAAAAGAATAGGCCCTGCCTGAGTTTTTTTCACGCTAGACTGCAAGTCCCTACAATTTCCAGAACTGAAACCATAAGACGCTTCCCTGTGACTAAACTATCGAAGAAATCTATTAACACGGAGGAGATTGACTCTGATTTTTTGGGAAATGTTGAATGCTTGTGCAAACATCCCATCATTACCGTGGGTACAGTACTGAGGATTAATTGAACTATGTAACTTTAATGAAGAGACACGCGTCATATTTATATTTTCAAAGAGTCTATCCGCATTCATCTGTTGACAACAGTTTCCTATTTAAACGTGCAAAAATCTCATTTAAAACAAGAAATGACCTTTTGCAAGCGGACTTTGTTGCGCAACGAATTTCGTAAGATTGACTTAGATTGCGAACTTGTGATAGAGTCCCACAAGACATTTTTTAGTGACACCTAAAAGCAATTCACTTCGAAATAAGACACGTCTTTCACTCTTACTGGATGATAAGTAATCGCATACAAACAAATTCAAACCAAAACAAATCCATTACGCACACCACAAGTTGCAACTAGCCTTACGGATCAAAGGTTGTCTAAACTTCCAGTCTTCGATAACACCGCGTACTTATCAGTTGAGCAATAGCGCGTTTTGTCTATACCTAAAATAGCCTATGATGACTAAATTCAAGTCGTCTGTTTATGTGGGAATAAGCTACAATATATCTATAGATCGCCCGCCCGAGTACTTACATATAAATGACAGGACAAACAGTGGCACTAAACAGCACGCTATTACAAAGTACAAGAACGTCTTGAGGAAAGATTTGACTTCATTCAAAATTCTAGAATGGAAACTGATTAATAAAACTCTTTACGCCTCGGAACTATTTCATTTTCTCAATTTTTTTCTTTTACTTTTCCATACTTCGCGCATTTCTATACGGACTGGGCACGTATTGAAAATAAATAAATAAACAAGAGGACACTTTCTACGGACCGCAATCCGTCCCGTCAGCGAGCGTATTCAATTGAAACTGATGCGGAAAATCGTGTCCCCTATCAGCAGGACCATTGGCAGTATTATTGACCGCTATCGTCGTCGTCGCTCTCGACGGCAGCTGGTTGTTTATAAACAGATTTATTGCACATTGTGATATGATTTGCTTGTTTCGAACAAGAAAAGGTACCTACACACAACAAAGTCCACAATTAGACATTATTGAAGGCGGCCTTATCGTGTAAGGTGTTGGGTGTAAAGTTCCACATAGAATAGGTCGTCGGAACTTGCACTAAAGTAATACCCCCGGGAACTGTGAGTAACAGCCGATGACTGTTTCCGTACGTAACGTGGTTGTGTTGAAGATCGAAATAGATTGTAGGTTAAAAACGGTTTGTTTTGTTAGACAGTGGATATAGTCAGTGTCAGTGTAATAAATTTGATTGCCTAAAGAAAGATAACTGCGATACGAGTCTAACTACATCTAACTACTTATTAGTAGTTTATCAATCTAACAGGAGCCAGCACAATAGGCGTCAGAAAATGTAGGCTAATAATCACCCTTATTCCGAGTGGCGTTTTACTTTCAGGACGTTTGTCGTATTTTGTAGCGTTCACCGCCTTACAGAATGGTAGTAAAGTTTCGCACATGACGTTCGCCGTAAGCGAATACTTTCAACATGGCTTTCAGTGACAAATAGCGTTAACGACTAAAATCCAAATTCTCGTAGTTTCAAATTCCAAATTCAAATTGGCGTTTTGTAGTCCCCCTCTCCTGTCTTAAGCACAAGAGCCGAGCAAAGGGAAATCAGTGCGCTGTGAAGCCGTAATATACCAGCACCACGTACACTTAACAGATAAATCTATTTCTTAAAAAAGGAAAGCGACAAAATCCAATACACGTTCTCATCAAAAATGACAGAAAAAGAGAAAATTAGCAATAAAACGAGTAACGAGCTACTTACTAACTTAACGGGCTCCCGACCCGTGAAGAGTCTCTGCCTGAGACACTGTTGCCTTCCATCCTCTGCGATCCCGGGCACGCTGCTTCCAGTTATCCAGACCAAGCGCTCTGGCATCCGCGATGGCTTGGTCTTTGAAACGGAGGTTCGGTCTTCCTTGTCGTCTCGATCCTGGCGGCTGGCATTCGAAGATCCTCTTAGATGGAGCATTATTGTCCATTCGCTCGATGTGGCCGAGCCAATGTAGTCGACGTATTTTGGCCTTTTGGACTAAATCCACATCTTGGTACAGCTCATAGAGTTCGCGGTTGTATCTTCTCCTCCATTCGCCCTCCTCGCACACAGGACCAAAAATCCGCCGAAGAATTTTTCTTTCAAAGGAGTCCAGTATCAGCTCTCCCTTCCTGCTTATCGTCCAGCACTCGGCGCCATAAAGCAGAACTGGCAGGATAAGGGTTCTGTAAAGCATACATTTTGTCCTTCGAGTTAGGAGTTTTGAACCCAATTGCTTGGCCAAACCGAAGTAGCAGCGGTTTCCTAGAGTAATTCTTCGCCGGATCTCCACTAGGATATCATTTGTGGAGTTCATGTTTACTCCGAGGTAGATAAACTTCTTAACTACCTCGAAATTGTTGCTATCAATAGTGACGTTCTGTCCTAGGCGGTGGACAGATGCTTGTTTGTTTGTTGATAGCATGTACTTAGTCTTGTCCTCATTTACTACAAGACCAACGAATTTCGCCTGTTCTTCAATCGCCGTAAAAGCCTCTATCACGGGACGCTGGGAGCGACCGATGATGTCAATATCGTCTGCATACCCCAGCAGCTGGACGGATCTGTTGAAGATAGTGCCTTCCGTGTTGACACCCGCCCTGCGCACTATCTGCTCTAGCACGAGATTAAAGAAGTCACATGATAATTCGTCGCCTTGCCGAAACCCGGTGCATGTTTGGAATAGCTCGGAGGAACTACTTCCAAATTGCACATTGCAGCGTGTGTTCTCCAGCGTCACGCTACATAGCTGGATCAGTTTTGCCGGGATCCCGAATTCGGCCATCGCCACATAAAGCCTCTGACGATGAATGCTATCATATGCGTCTTTGAAGTCGATGAATAGGTGGTGAGTCTCGACTTGAAATTCATTGGTCTTTTCCAGGATTTGCCTCAGTGTGAAAATTTGGTCTATAGTCGATCTGCCGGGCCGGAAGCCACACTGGTACGTGCCGATTAGTGTGTTGCAGAACGGTTTGAGACGTTCACACAGTACGTTGGATAGGAAGGATCTTGTTTGCAAAAAATCAAAGCAAATGCACTCATATGTCAAATAGGACAACAAATTTTAAATTGTTACAAAAATGTCCAATGGCGTTAAACAGAGACAAAACTGAAAACCCCAACACGCAATCCTCCTGCCGCTGGCCCTGGCCCCCTCAATTTTTTTTTTCAAATTCCGCCATTTCACTTCCTAACGGTGTTATGTCAATTGAAATTTAGCGTGACATGCAAAAACATACAAAAAATACAAAAAAAAAATGCTGCCAACCGCAACCAAACTTGGGGAAATGTGATAGAGTTCGGGAATACCATTCGTTAGTTATTACCTTATTACATATTTTTGTAAGGTGAGTAATTTGATTTGTTTGGTCAATACAACTATCTACAGGAGATGTTACACTAGAAACATATTGGGACAAACATGGTTGTGTATTTTCCGCTTTTGGATATCATTAATGTCGTTTTCCATTGGGCAAAAATAAGCGTCCGGGAGAGTTCGGAATCAAAAAAAAACACTTTCTGAAACCGTTCCATTGGCACAAAAAGTACTCTTTTGGTGATTCTGAGAAGAGAATTTCGCTCGCTTCTCGATTTGAAGTCAGAATCCACCCAGGAAGCACTCACACAAGTGCAATTTATGTATTTATTACTAGTCAGCTGACAGCAGCCGTAGATAATTTGTTGGCATTTCACCAATACGTTTGTGGATTCTTTCAGAAGTAGTTTGTTCCATTGGATTTCAGAATAAGTGGATCTGCGAGTGAAACCAATGGAAAACGACATAACTTCGATTTCGTGTGTAAATTTTTCTTAAATAATGAAGAAAATTTGCTCAAAATGTTTTTATTTCCCCTCAACCTAATTTGCATTGTTAATTTTTCATGAATGTTTTAAGCAAATGTTCAGTTATTTCTAAAAAAAAAAAGAAATACCATCCACACATAACGAACAATTTCAAATTGAACGGATAAAATTCTATGAACGCTGCAAGCAACTTTGCGGAAGTTGCATATGCAAGGTGCGAGTGAGATGGTGAGCCGGAATTTTTGAAGTTACGTGACATTTGTCAGTACGAATTCCTATGTAACAATACAAGCTAAATTGAAATGTTGCGTGAATTGTGGGACACCCTTTACATGCCACGCACAATCTCAACGGGCGGCCAATTGAACATCGCAAACCAGCTTGCTCCGATTAACTCCAACAGAAGTTACAACTTACAACAGAACAGAAAACAAAAATAGAAAGAACTCTTTTCTGCGTTTGCTCATGGGTTTTAGTTTTAATTTAAAATTATCAAGGTTTTTTTTATTTACATTATATAGAAATGAAACTTTTCGTTTAGTATTTATTTATATAAATGCAATATTTTAAAATGTATGACATTGTTGTTTTTTCCATTTTATTCAGTTTCTTTTTGTATGTATATTTATTTAATAAAAAGTGGCAAAAGCTCGAAATATATATATCATTTATTTACTTCTTTTAAGTTTTTCTTTTTGTTTTTTTGTAACAGTAGTGTTTAGTTAGTTAAGTACTCACTTTTATTGACAGTTATTTAAGCGAAATGTGTAAAAAATGTTTTCCTTTCTCATACTTTGTCTTCGGTATTGGTTTTCACAAAAGCACTTGCTCCAATTTTAGAGTATTTTTTATAGCACACTAATAAATTTCAATTCGAATAATTAAAAACGAAACATATCTATTACAGCGCCTTAAAATATCTATGTTCTGACAAAAATTTTAAATTTTTGTTCGTTGTCATTTATGTGTGTTTGTGTTTTTGGGTTTTGCATGCGTATAAAATAAGTGTACGTGTGTTTGTTGTGAGTGTTGTGTGCAAATTGTTCTAGAAATTCTAACAACTACACCTACATAATAGCCTAATTAACATCGTAAATAATTATCTTTTGTTTTTGATGTAGGTATGTTAAGGGTAAGTTTAAGTTTGCGAAACATATTTATTTGTGGGGACACGATAGAGAGCATTACTTTTATTTGTTTTTAATGTTAACATGTAATTCGATTTTGGAGGGAAATGGGGGAGGGACGTGAGTTTGGCCATAGAATGTGTTATGAACACGATCGATGGAAACAACGATATTATACCTCTGCCCGAGATCGGTACTTATGCGGCTTTTATTCGCCCAGACAATAAGAACAACAAGTGGGTCATTGCGATTATTTAGTTTTAATCACTAATCGCGTCCTCGGCACTGGGTTTCTCCTGGTCGACCTTTTCGGCTGACGAAGGCGCTGCCACTGTATGTGCACTATCGTCGCTCTGGAAATTCTCATCATTTTCTGATATTGACTGATTGATGAGACTTTTCGCAGACGAATCGGTTGTGTCCAAAGGCAGTGATGAGGGCCGAATCTTAAAGGGGAAACTGCTTTGATTCTCAATTTGTGGTGTATGCACGGCAACTATTTCCGTTTGAGTTGCGGCAGAGTCTTTCTTATCGTCGACTGAGGGTATTGTGGCCGAGGAGGTAATGAGTTGCTTGAGATTCTCTTGCGGCAAGTTGCAGAAGACCGTAAGGCAGTTGAGAATGTCACGCATCGACCCTTGTAGTTGTTGGACCTGAAGTCAAAAGTAAATTACAACAATTTTAGAAAAGAACTAGACAACAGATGAGATTACCTGAGTTGTGAGCATGGTGCAGGTCTTTGCAAGGTCATTTACAACCGCCGTTGAACTATTATCCAAACTAACAGTCTTACTGGGCGGGTGTCCATCTTGATTGTTGGCCAAACCCGCTTCGGTGGACTCATTGTTGGTTGACATGGTGACGCTCCCGCCTTGCATAGTTGACACTTTCTTCCACAAAGCATTGATCGCCTGCATCTGCAGCTGTTGGATTTTTCGTTCATTCTCCAGCTGCGCCTTGGTCATTTCCATGTCTTTTGTTAGTTTCCTAGAGACAAGCAACCTATTGAAATGAATTACACCAACAAATCTTAATGCCAAAGTCCTACTCAATGTACTCCTGGGTCCGTTTCTTCAACAGTTTCTCTGCCATATCTTTGGTTTTCTTTCGAGTACGATAGCCACGCCAGATCTTCTGAATGACTACTGCTGAGGACTCGGTTTCAGGGTTTATATTCACATTGGCGACATCAATGATGTCCTTTTGTTGTTGGCACCTACAATATGAAATGCATTGAAATAATACCGAGAGTATTCTTGTCAAACCTCACCTCTGTGCAGCCTTATTACGAATCGTCTTCAGCTTGTCCACATTGATGTGGTCGCTGTCATCGTCCGAACTGACACCAGCCGAACCAACGTCTGGTGGTGTTATATGCACTGAGTTACTTATCAGACGAGATTTCGCTTGATTGTCATTGAGCAGATTGCAACGCATCGAATTCGAATTGTTGTTCGTTTTCCGTGGGCTTAGTGTCGGGCTACGCTCGGTGTTGCGTTTCAAATGGGGGCTACGCATTTTCGGTGAACTTAGTTTGTTTTCTATGGGGAGTTTCAAAATCAAAGGGCGAACTTTAAAACTTCAATTAGCGCACTCACCTTTGTTCTTGTTAACTTTTGAGTTGTGAAGTTGATTGTTAATCGCCGAAACGGTGACTCGTTGAGCTACAGACGCAGGACAGCAGTCCGGACTCATGAGAGTTTCTGGCACTGGAACCATTTTAGAGGCAGCAGCTAGCGGCCCACCCATTGGCGGGGTCGATGTTTGCTGATCTACAGAGGTTAATATAGACAACTATGAGGTGGTAGATTGCAAACCAAATAAAGAAGTAAAAAGCCACCAGTTTTACGGCTACAAACATGCCATGAACCAAGAACAAGAGCATTTAAAAAACTAACATCGACTGTGCCTAAGAAACTGCTGTCTAAGCGAGGCCATAGAGTCGCCAGTCGCAGTTTTTTTTTAGAGCTATTCGGGCAAACGCAACAAACGCCAGTCGCCAGTCCTTAAACAGTAAACTACACAAATTCTTACCATTATACTGATTCGGTGTAATAGTGCGAGGTGTTGACTCCTGCGATGAGCCAGTGGTATTTCCCTTCGAATTACAAATCGTGGCGTCGAAACTTTGCGTCATTATCGAATCGTTTTTGATATTCTCGATGAGGGATGTTGTCATTTGCAACAAGTGGTTAGTATTTGACACTAAACGGAATGAAAACGTGATGAGAAACATTTAAATTTCACAAAAAAAAATATAAAAAAGTAGATTGAAACAAAAATATACTTTGCTCATTGGATATGATTGACGAGCTCGAAGTGTTACCATGGTAACTGCTTGCCATTGAATCGGGTGATCCCTGCCGACCACTTAATCGTGAAACTGCAATAAAGACGCATTTGCTTAACTGATTTGCATTTCTTTAAATCATCTGTCTTACATCTTGGTGACTGGATTCGGCTGGCGGGTTTCTTCCTCCCCGACGACGGTGAATTATTTCCCGACGTATTCGAATTCTCCGAGATCTCCTCCTGCAACTGCCTTTGATGCTGCTGCGCCTTGCTCAATATCAAACGTAGTTTCCTTTCGTTTTCACTCTCCAGCGCCTTGCCAAGCATCGGACAAACAGAACTAAGATATTTCGTGAGCGCTGCTTGCTCGCCCAAACGAAACTGTCGACCTCGTCCTTGGCTGTACAGCCATTCTGCTTTAAGACTGCAATAGTTAGATGTTTTTTTAGAGTCTATTTGTGGACTTTTTTTGAGAGGGCACTCACCTTTCAATTGGATCGACCATAAATCCATCGATAACTTTAACACTCATACACCAGTTTAGCACGAATGGTCGATGATTGAAACCACTGTAAAAGAAAAGGACCACACATTTCAATATCGCACAAAGATAGCGGAATTAATCGACTCTTACTCCTGTCCGGCTGTCATCGAAACACAAGGGTTCTCATTGATTGTAATACTATGGAGATTGCTCAGATTCGATAGAGTACAGATCTCGTTTAGGTCGTTAATGTTGTTTTTGGAGAGCGATAGCACTTCAAGTGATGTCGGCAAGTATTTGTCGCACTGGCGAAGATGTGTAAGGCGATTTCCATGAAGATATAGTTCCTAAATTGTTAAAACATTTCGTTCAAATTTTCACAATCGAAGAGATCACTTTTTTTTAGAAACAACTATGGAATAGAATTTAACGAAACAACAGCCGTGCAAATAAGATCTTATGCTACCTAAAGGAAGTTAACGTGCAATTAACTACAATCAACTGTAAATAGAATAGAGGGACCCATATTCTGCTAATGTGCAGCTTAGTATCTATCGCGGAAAAACTATCAACGCGATACACACTTCATCTAACCTCCTTGGCCATTCTATCATTTCATTGATTGTGATTTACAACAGTGACAGAAAGTATTTACTTTGTTGTGTTCGTCACAGTATTAATATTTAAAATGACTCGCAAAGAAAAATATATAAAACAGACAGAATATAACACAAATCTACTACAATCGTGGAAGCAAAACCAATAGTCAACTGAAAAGGAAAGCAAAACTACCCAGAAGGTTAATGATCACCACGTCATTTTGTATTCTTACTTTCAGACATTTCAAAAAGGATATATCTGAAATGCTTCCGATACTATTTTCCGATAAATTCAGATATTCTAATTTTATGTTAGTATTTAAATGTTCAATCGTTTTAATGTTATTGCCTTCGAGGTTCAGATGTCGCAAGTGGACTAGCTCCTTAAGGCCTTCGATTGTGAGTATACCGTTAAACGAAAGATTCAATTCGCGCAAACAATGCAGGCGGCACACGCCGTACATCCGTAAAAGTTGATTTTTACTCAACGACAACTGCAAATGGCAAGAACAACAAGTATGGTCAATAGAATATCGGTTTATTTATGGTGTAACGAACTTACACTTTCAATCTTAAGATATGAATCGATATTATCGATTTTTTGCAGCTCATTCTCGTCCAGAATGAGTACTCGAACATTTTGGGCATCTTCCTGCTTGGGAACCTTCTTCAAGGACCTCTTGGAAAGATCCAGAGTGATGCGATCGGCCTCTTCTTCGCCTAAAATGAAAGAGAACCTTGCATATAACTTTTCACGTATGCATCTTGCAGTAAAGTACTTAAATGTCTTAAACAGTACTAAATACTTAAGTCTGGCTTAGATATAGAAATGATCTGTTCGTCTCTGACTCCGATTTTGCAGAGAAGGCATTCATAAATACTGAAGTTTCAGAACCACTTTCTGTTACCGATGCAAAACCTAATCCGGCAACAAAAAAAAAAACTTTATAGCGCAGTGAATAGAAAAGGACCCACACTCTTAACAATAAAGTCGACACAATAGATGTACGTACACACTCCAACGTTGAAACACCCCTTCTCCCAATGACACCATTTACAATATTAATTGTTGTTGTAACTGTGAGACAATGTCCTTTTCCTTTCTTCGTCTAGACAAAATATAAATTGCATAACAATTTTGCCGACATTCCAATGCACAAATTTGCTTTTCCAATTGGATACACCCATCTGATTGGAGAAGGTGGACAGTATACAACAACCACTTTTTTTTCAATTGCTTTGGGAATCCTTGAGACATCCAATTAAGGGAGTAAACAAAAAACTGCATTCATTAGAAACGGACATCTGCGTAGTGGATTATAAAGTGTATCCTGAATGGAATAGTTTTACACTCCATCAGCAGAGTTTACAACTGTTTGTTGTAAACTCGGTTTCATGTAATTTTACATCGATAATTATTTTCGTGAAAACTTTGAACTTACTCATATTTCCAGCCACACTAAGGGGGAAAAATCAATCAGCCGTAGTAAAATATTCAGTTAAATCTTATCACCACAAGAAAAACACTTTGAATTCCATTTTTTATCTATTTAATTTTGTGTATAAGTGCACTGTCCTCCAATTTTATGTGCCGTGTTCTAAAATTCTAAAGGAAAACCGATGAACTAATTTATTTAAATAAAATAAACTGCAGCCAAAACTCATCAACCGATTGATTTTTTCCACAACAGAAAATTATTTGTCAATTTTTGATTGAAATATGTTATACTGGATGTGTCAAAAATGCATTTAATAAGTGGTTGATGGCTTGACTGGGATTTGGTTCCGATAATAGATTTATTCTAATTGAACGTATTCAGTATTGTCGTTTGTTGTAACAAAAAATTCGTACTTCCCAACCATACACTTCCATGTTTTATTTTTTTTGAAAACGTTCCGTTTCAGAGCATCTGTGCAACCTATTTAGGATGCGAGAAGGATGTCGAATGATAATAAATGACAAGAGCGAGAACATTGTGCAACTTAATTCGCAATTTTGAACTCTTTTCAAAAGCCCTAAAACAATTTTTTTTCAATTTTGATAGTTTTTTGGTTTAGAAAAGACACAATTTTTTCAACACTATTATATTTCCAAATAAACACTTTTAAAATGTAACGCGGTTGCCTGTCACAATACTATTAAAGTGCGAATTGAGCAAATGTCTGTTAAATATCGTTCGAAAACTCTAAATTCGCAAGGTATTTTTAGTCTATGGCACTTTTTTGTCAAAACGCAACACTTGCATTTGTAAATCTCAAACAACTCTAAAATGAAATCCAGATTCACAATAGTGTTCTAAAATTTAAAAAAAAAAAACATTGCTTTTTTCATATCGATGGAACATAAAAAGTGACCTAGAGTAAAAAAAGAGACACAGAATCGAATAGGTGCCATAACATATCTATTCTTAATTGTGATTATATTTTACATAAGGCCTGTTTTTTTAGCTTTGATTTCGGCAAAGAAAAGTAAAGTACGATTTTCATCACGAAATTACAACAACTACGCTCTTCTTGACACTTCGAGGACTCACAGTAGTTAGCTGTAACCGCGGGCTGAAAATTCTATTTTACTCTGCTTTGCTGAGATCGAAGCTAAAAAAATATGCCAATATTCAGTCCTGAACGTCATTATTGCCTCCACTGAACAACACCCATCCGCAAAAGTTAACAAAAATCCCGCCAACCCGAAATGTCAAACAATTCAAAGGAAAGAACGAACACTTGTAAAAATATTTCGCCATATTTTGCAACCAAATTTTGAATTTCTTTTGTTTTTCCAAATAAGATAAACAATTTTTGACTAAAAATGGTTTTCGAAGCTCGCACTCCAGTTAATGGAGCAATGTTAAGAAGTTTTGTTGGCAAAACTGTAAGCATTTTTGTAAAAATTGAAACTGAAGGCAACAGTCAAACGATTCGTGCAAAGTCAACCGACGACCAAGATATTCAAGTGAACCTTACAGAACCCGTCAGTGCTCGTGCGTCGGATTGGATTGAAGTTATAGGAACACCAGCTGGACCCGATGCTATTCGCGCAAAGGAGGTAATTATAAGACAGCATGAACTTCGTGAAAGGGTTAGATGTAATGGAGATTGTTTTAGGTGATCCTTTTTGGAGGTGAGCAGGACTTGGATGTAGAAGGCTACAATATGATGGTGCAGTTCTGGAATCACTCCAAGGATATTTATAAGCAGGGCTAGTTTAAGATGTATGATAATAGATTAGATTGAATATAACTTTTTGTTACTTAAACGGATTGTTATTGTTAAGTTGATGAGGCTTCAAACAGACCTCTGATGAACTAAGCTGCGTATGGACCCTTCAATTATTTTAAACGGTAAGTTGCCACATGTTTGCCCGTAGTAGAAACGTATGGGACTGTGTCAGCGCCCTACACAACCAAAAACCTCGATGGCGATACAGACGACGACTAAGGGGCGTAAAGTGAAAAAAAAAACTTCAGGTCCTATTTCTATAGATTCTCTATCTTGAGTGATAGATCGCAACCAGCTCAATTGCTTGACGCAATCAAAATAAATGAAACTACTGTTTTATGGATTACAAATTTTATTTCATATTAATATCTACATGTGCGTAAAAATAACTCAACATTTAAGTAAAGCACAAAGTGGATTGTACTGTGATTTTAGTTATTCCCCATCGTTGGAATCAGTCTCATCATCTTCAGACTCGCTATCATCTTCCATTTCTGGGCGATTCAAGTTTCTCACCCTAAATGCCTCACCATCCTCTTCATCCTGGTCAAGTTCTTCAACAGAGTGTTCCCTCTTTTTGGTGAACTTCTTTGGCCAAATGCCGGCCTTTGTAAACTCCTTTATGTGCTCGGCTGTGAGAATTTTGCAAATCTCTGCTTTGACTTTGTCGCCCTCTTCTATACGTTCGACAACTACAAAGTCTCCGCGTTTCACCCAAACATTTTTGCGAAACTTAACCGGCATAGAAACCAAGAACTGTTCAGCATCATCCGAACCTTCTACTTTGTGAAGATTGTTTCCGCAGCTACTGGTCACCCGGACGATTTGTTGAGTCTCTTTCGGTAGCTCGAATTCATCATCCATCATCTCTTTCATGACATGCTTGCGGCGAGTAACACGGGACATTTTTGCAAATACAAATCTGCAAGCAAATTCAATGGTACTGTAATAACAGAGAAATTTCGCTATATAATTCGGAAACTTACATTTTTCCTTCAGGAGATCAGTAGCTTCGCAATTGCAAATGTGTATTTTGAAGCACTGATAGTTTTTGAATGCATTTATATTTTAAAAAATGTAAAGAATGTGTAGCAATAAAAGCCACTAACGAATTTTAACTAATTTTCACACGTTTATGTGACGTTTATTTTTCTGAATGACAGTCGACAGTGTGAAACAGAGGCAAGTAGTAGATTATTCGTCTACTACAATTTTATTAGTGGCTGACTTCAGCAACTAAAGACCTGCATTTTAAACAATTAGGAACCAACCATGTTCAGATTAACTTATGTCGTTTTCGATCTGACTCTCTTTTGAGAAATTTCGATTTTTTTCTCGGATTTCACACATACTTTCACTAATACCAATGTGGATGACACACAGCTGGCGGTTACGAGTTGTTTATCTTTGGAAGGATTGCTTTTTTGACTGAATTATTATTTTTTCGAGTATGGAAACGATTTTTTATGTTGAATTATTTCGAAATGAGTTATAATAAATGTGGAAAAATCAATTGAAATGGATTTCCATACACACAAGAACCAATAAAATTCGGATTTTAAGTTCGATTTGGCAGCCGAAATCTGAAATCTCAGATCAAAATCTGCAAAGCCAAATCGAAAACGACATTAAATTAAATAAGTGAGAGTAGTAAAAGAAATTATCACAATTTTTCCCATTTGCAACAATCTCAATTTTTATTTACAAAAGTGATTAACAATTTATTATAAATAACGCGTGGAACTAACTAACAATATTTTAAGACAGATACATACTATTCTAATATTTACTGAGTATACCAAGGAAATCGTGTATAAGTTGAGGAGAATTTCCAGAAAAAAATAAAAAAAAAACTATTTGTGTTATTTTTTTCAGTCTACTTCTTACTGAGCCGCAATATACGTTCTTTTAAGCCTCCAGGACGCAGTTTTGTTGTCTTTACCCTCGATGATGATGGAACTGATTGTTTGGACTCTTTTGACTTCTTTAATCTACGAAAAAGGATAATATCGTGAAAATTCCAATGAAATAGAATTTAACTTACAGTTCATTCCAAAGGAAAGCTAACTCCTTCTTCCATATATCCTTAAAGTCGTTTGTGAAATTTATCCAGCATTCAAAGAACTGTCCGGGTGTGCAGTTCTCCAAAGTACCTGACTTTGGAATAAAATGATAGAATCGCATGGTTTCAAGAAACAATTCGCGACATTCTTCTAAACGCTTAAGTAGTTTGTCGACCTTCTTTGTGGCGGTTTTTATAAAGTCTTCAATTTTGTCCTTAAATGGTTGAAGGTTGTCCTCGCTGGATGATTGTATGACCTTTTCCGTTGTTCGTTTGCAAGCTGTTATTTTGATTAAGCGATATATATATTGAGTTCATTGTGGTAAAGCTTAATCACTTATTTATATCAAAGTATAACCCACCTGACAGTTTTTCATTCAGTTTGGTAATTTGCAGTTTTACTTCATCAAAATCCACCTGTAAGGCTCTTTCGACATCGGCAGGCTCTGGAATCGGGAGCATTATCTCTGGCAATGCAACGCCATCTTTTCGACGACGACTTATATACGTTTTCACAATGAAATGCAATAAAGTCGTCTTTGAATCTTTTGACTTGACATCCTTAAGTTTCCCCAAAATTTCCAACGTGAATCCATCGGCTTGTCCTCTTGTACGATTGCCACCGTTCATATAGTTACCAAGCGTAAGAATAATCGAGAAGACCAGCTTCAAGTCCTCGCATTCAATCAAAAACTGTGACAATTGCTTGACAACCTCTAGCTTGCGAGATATCAGTGTAGCGGCTTCTTCAAAATCAGCTTGGAAGACAATGCAGGAGATTCGTTCCGAAGACGATGAGATTTGTGCGATTTTCAAAAGAAACTGTTCTGGTGTATCGAGAGGGATATCACCTTGCGCGGCGTCTTTAATCATTTCTAACTCTTCATTGGTTGCCTTGATTTCCATAATATGCTGAAGGACCTCAAGACTAACCACGGATGTGTCTACATGGTAGATTGCGTGCTCAATCTCACAAATATCAAAGTGCAAGCTGCGTGAGAAAATGCCGACATTTTGAGACCGTTTGCTGTCCAAAACTTTTATGGAACGGACTACGGGTTTGGCTTTCTCTGTTTTGACTTTTGGAACCACAGCCTGTCGGGAGAAGAGCTCGGTGAATTCATCGATGTTGTCTAAATTGGTCTCATCAATTTCCTGCCATAACTCTTTGAGACCACTGCCTTGGGGAGTGTCTACTGTGTCTTCGGCTTGAACGGGAACTATTGGCTTGGGGGCGACGATTCGCGTCCAATAAAGTGGCTTCATTGGCTTCGGGGGGTTGACTGCGTTTTTGCGAAGGGCTGTAAGGACACAACAATCGTGAAAAAATGTTACACTCAATAGTAGGAAAGAGCTTACTATTTGTTTGGAACCAGCCGCCAGTAGGTGGCGCTGGGAACGGCACTGGGGTTGATGCTTTGGGTGTACCTGGTGGAGGAGGTGGTGCCTGTGCAGCTGCTTGGGTATTTATATGAAGTCCCAGTGGTGGTGGTGGAGGAGGCGGTAGCCCTCCTGGTGGTGGAGGCGGAACTGGCCCACCAGGAGGTGGTGGCGGCGGCGGAATTCCACCCACTGGAGGGGGTGGTGGTGGGGGCGGTGTGTTAAACATTGGCAATGGCGGTGGTGGAGGTGGTGGCGGACCAGCCATACCTGGCATTGGCGGAGGTGGAGGTGGAGGCGGTACTCCCATGCCAGGCATCGGCGGCGGTGGCGGAGGAGGCGGAGGAGGTGGTAAAGCTGCACTCGTTAAAAAAGGAGGAGGAGGTGGGGGTGGTGGCGGAGGCACATATGCCGGTGGCACCTTCGGAATAGACACCTTCGCTTCGATGAAACTCGTCTGCGCCGATTGATCTACTCCTATTTTCGACGGTCCTTGTTCCGCGCGACATTTTTGGCAAAGGTTGCACCCAGAGTCATCTAAAAGACTTGTTTGAACTGCGATTTCTTCCTTCTCCGTCTCCTGCTTCGCCTCTTCTCTGCTCTTATCTGTTTCATACTCATAGAGTGTAACTTCAGTGGCATTCAACGCATCACTCAGTGGAAGACATCGTTTCGATTTTGGTCCTGATTGTTGATGTTGCTGTACAAGCAACTCATTTACTACCCCATAGACTTCATTCAGACTGCTGCAGTTGAGAAGGGCCTTACGAAGATCCGCAGTAACAACCTCCATTGGACTTTCGACTTGAATCGCTTTCGGAACACGCATACTGGCGGTCGCCGGAGTACTGCAGTAAGGCCAGGCAGCGTCTTTATCCAGTTTACCCGGCGTCAGCGGCAACGATGTGGTTGATGCTTCTGTGTGTCGCCATTGATACATCTGAAAGGGCTGCAATGTAAATAAAACTTTAAATACAGTTACTGTGATGCTGTCAACCTAAAACCAAGAACAGAAATAAAGACTTGATGGTGTTGTGCGATTGCATTTATATATTGACATTGTACGCATGAGCGACCACTTGTAAGTGCCAATTAAAAATGCATTCACTGCTGCATGAAAGTAATGCGATATGTTGCTTGGGGTAGGCATTGACAAGTGCAAATCAAATTTTTATATTGTTCATGGCGATAAGACGGAAATCACCCTTTTAAGTTGTATCAGGTTGGGCACTCAAATTGTGTGCGATATGGTTTAAATGTGTCAAACGTTTAGTCACTTTGACAGCTGTTTGTTGCGCTCCATTGGTGCAAGTGATGTGCAATTTGACTACTTTGTGTGAGTTGGAATCTGTTATTCATTATTTCATTCGTAGCGACACGCTTAAAAAATCAAATTGCTGTCATACACATTTAATAGTCAGACAAACGGCAACATTATTGGTTTCTTTGAGACCCACGAAAAGACATATATTAATACTAGACAGACTACAACATAAATATATATCCATTTTCAAGAAGAAAAGCAACTGTCCAAGCGTCAGTCCATCAAATGTTATTCGAATATCTTTTTAAGTAACCCTTAAAATGTTCCACATACGCCACAGTGGTTATATTTTTGTGTCCACGATTCTACACAAATAACTACTTGGAAAGAAATACTTTTGATGGAAAAAATTTCCGTTCACTTAAGATTGGACAGCTCATACCTGAATATCTGCTTTTTTCCACAATTTTCAGTACCTTAGGTATTTGGCCGAGACCAAACCCTCTTTGGAAAAGGAGTTTATTCCCCGAGAATGGGAATCTCTAAAGAATCAATCGTTGGTGTGAAAAGGTTGACTTAGCAGAGAATATAAATATAGGGATAGTCACTATTTAGCGAAATCCACGCAAATTAATAAATTTAATAAACAGGAGAAAAAAATCGGACAGCTTTCGTGTAGAAAAATGTCCACTGCTTCATATTTTTCTTAAAGAATATAAAATTTTGTCAGTTTTTAAGTTTCCCGAATTGAGTAATACTAGCTGATACCAGCGACTTCGTCTGCGTAGAATTAGTACTTCGAGTAACTCCATTAAAATATTTATATCAACAACAGCGCCACTTATCGGTTCCAAAACTAGTCCATCTTTCAAGCAAACCTATTAGATTTAGGTTCATTGGTAAAATACGCAGCAAATGTATTTATTTCTTACCAAATATAGACACCTATGATGAATTTTACTATCCCTAACTTGAGAAATAATTGGTTCATTTAAACTTGGATCCCCTATCCCTATACCAAAATTATAAAAATTGATTTTGCGGTCGTTAAAAGGTAATAATCTTATGGCGTTTTCCATCAAAAGATCAAATCTAAAAGTGCTCTTTCTATGTATTCTATGTTTCATTGAAAAAAATAGTGCACTTCCAGGTCAATTCTTAACACGACAGAAGTGTCCGGAATATTTTGAGAGAATTGCCCTGAACTCATCGAACACACACTAGAAAAATGTCAGATTGAAATATTTGTTGTGTTATTTAAAACAAATTTTTCGCTTGTGATTTGAAAATATACGAATATGCATGCAAAATGTAAACTGAAATTGAAATTTATTTATTTGGCCTAGTAAAACATTCATATTTACTGTAGAAAACAAAACAAGTAAAAGTGTTATCATCGGCCTGGCCGATGCTTTGATACCCTCCACTGCATATAAGTCATGCAAAATACCAGAACTACTTGACCGACATAGCCCATTTTTAATACAAACCTAACAACGAAAAAATAAGTCCTTTCACAAAACTTCATTCACCTAGGTTGATTCCTTTGGACGCTATCGTGTTTTCAACGGAAAGAGTGACACATGGGTCTAATATTGGTTTTGTATGGGAGGTACCAGAACTAATTGACCGACATAGCCCATTTTGAATACCAACCTGACGCCGATAAAAAGAAGTTCTTTCACCAAATTTCATTCACCTACGTCAATTACTTTGGGCGCCATCGTGCTTTCAACAGACAGACAGACAGACAGACGGACATGGCTAAATCGATTCAGAATGTGATCCTGATTCAGAATATATATAAATACTTTATGAGGCCTCCGGTGACTCCTTCTTGGCGTTACAAATGTATTGGCAAAGTGAATATACCTTCCTCTGGAGGGTATAAAAACAAGTAACAATAGAAAATCTAATCACACATGGTGTTTACCACTGTTGCAGAAGTGTCCCAACGAATTTAATTGAAAAGAGCAATTATGAACTTCGTGGCAAATCCCTCGGATCTTCAATGAAAAACGCCATTATTTTCGCATTTATAATATTAGGATTATATCAAGGCTTTTGAAATAACGTAACAGCACTTCTACCCGATTTCCCGGCAAATTTTGAAAATTCTCTTTTAGATGATCTATGACTGTAACTCTCTTCGGCCGTTGACTCTCTTTCTCTCTAACTTGTTAGAGAGATACAACTTTTAAAAGAACAACTTTACAACGTTTAAAAGATCAAATTGAATTTATATTTACACTGCTATATACTTTTTCAAGCACTATTTCGTTAATCGGCTGATTGAAATTCAAAGACGCAAGCGATGGGTCCTTAAAAAGCTTTTGGTTTTCGACGTGAGTTTTTAGTTCATCTGAAATTAATAAGGCTAATATTTCTATTTTCAAATATATTCACTTGATAACGATTCAATTGTGAGATCTTATTACGACATAAATTCACTCGTAAATCCATAGTGAAGTATGTAAATATAAGAACACAAAGCAAAAAGTACTATAAAAAGTACTGAAAATTATGTCCGATCGAACGAGAGGGCATCACTGACTTGCATAATATTTTTGACAGATCACCGGTTATTTTGTGCATTTCCCATTTTGTGTTTTGGTTTTTGCTTATAATAAGCTTTAAAAAGCCTTTAAAATTTATCTGTTGTGCAACTTCAATTGCAAATTGTATATTCCTTCTTCTAGTATAAAATCCTCCTTCTGAAATAAACCATTGATCTTGTTTTCCATGAAAGCAAATTATGAAATTTTAATTCTGCGATGACAATAAATTAGAGTTGTGCGAAATAGTTACATTGATGGAACGAACATGGAACGATTCTTTTTTTGAAATGGAACTAGTTCCTTGGAAACATGTCCGTGGAACTATGTATAGTTTAATGTCTGACATCTATACCATACAGTTTTCTCATATCTGTGCTGGGCAAATCATGCCATGGCATTTCATTTCGTATCGCAACAGCAAGAGAGGTTGTAGGTGTAAAAAATTAAATTTCTAGACAAAAAGCAAAAAAAAAACAAGCATTTGTCAAATTCATGTCAGACGTCCATGTCAAGAAATAATCGCAGAGATCGATCGCTGATATCCAATCATGAGATAGAGTGACTCCACGTGATATTTCATTTTATCATGAGCATTATGAGAGAAATTATCTCATGTGGAGTCGGGGTGTTAAGCAATATCATATTTGCATTAAATGAAAAGGAATGGAAAGGATTGAACCAGAGAACTGTTAAGGTCATATGTGGACATGAATTTCTTTACTTCCAGTAACACGCACAAACGGTTCTTGTCATTTGGCCATGTGTTTACACTGATACTCGTAGTATACGTGTGTGCTATTTATGTATTTGCGTATAGATAACGTTCCTTCCTTTCGTTCACGTTCACTTATTTATTTGAAATAGGAACTGTGTCCGATATAGGATATAGTTCAAAGAACTATACAGGTCTGGAACTACCCTACTCTAGAACAAATGTAATATATTCTAAGAAATTTGTCAGACTAGGCAATGTGTAGGTCTAATTATTATTAGTAAGGTCGAATACCAGCTTTTGAAAAGAGACAATGACTGAAGCACAATCAAGTTCTAGAAAATTTATTTTTATTAACGCTCTAATTGGTATCAAGTAGTCTGTAAACTAAAATCCCCTCGACAGGGAAACAAAGAAAAAACCGACACGATGCAAAATTATTAATCCCCAAACCGCATACTCACAGTGCAGGGACCAAGAATAACTAATATACCCTGTGGCTGTTTGTCGGCTCTATTAATTCGCACCGTATCAGTACACACATATGCATAGAGCTTGTGGGTGATATCATCGTTTATATTTCCCTATTTTGTAGACTGAGATACACCAAATCAACCTGTCGACCAGCCTCAAACAGATTCAATACTTCAATATCCTTTAATCCGAACGTGCATCCAATAACGCGCCCCAATGCGGACATCTCTTGCGAAGAGAAAAATAAAGATTAACTGCACTCCCCCCACTCCCGAACCGATTAAGGTGAAATCAATAGAAAATCTGTTCACGAAAACTATTATACTTCACTTGGAATTTCATAAATCGAAATCGATTCTCTGCGAAAGATTCCCTCCTGTAATATCAAGCACAAGACAAACTCTAAAGTGGTTGGACTTTTATTTACAAACAAACGCCTCCCTGCACCACGATGGCGACTGGAATATATCAGTTACCATTCGAGTGGGTAACCCACTACCACTACACTAAACCGCCCACAATGACATTGAGTTGTTTTCTAGTGCATGCAATCCGAGCTAAATTAAGTTTCAGCAGTTTGCTTCGAATTGGAAAACTTTAAAGTGAAACTAAATCCCGGCTAACAACAAAAAGAAAATCTGCTCAACTCCTTCGTCCGAGACGGCGAAAAAGGAAGAAGAAAAGAAAACGTTGCCCAACTCCTACCGCTTTAGAGATTTGTGTCGAACTTTTAAAGTCGACCGACGATGCACGCGTCCTGGTTGAATCGCAAGGTGTGGAAGCACGAACGATAGACTGAGATCTGCGCTTGTGGCACATATAGTGCATCAGACATCATCCCAACGGTTATGGTCACCATTATCGTCTCTTATCCCGGCCAGTGTGCAGTGTGTCTCTTGTCGTCATCATGGTCGTCTTAGTCGATTGCCTTGCGGCAGGAACAAGTTTTCTCGGGTGATTGCGCTTCCTTCGTTACACCCTGAATGCCAAGACAAGATTGTCGTTGTTTCCATTTTGCTCCAAAGTTGGCTCTTTGATGTGGCACGACCTGGAGAATAAACTGTGTGGAGGAGACAATTGTGCGGTGGCCATTATTTCCGAATATAGCGTTCATATAGATGACATAAGTTGAGCGGTGTGGATTCGAGTTGTGCAACCGCCACAAACATACTGTGCAAGAAGTTACCTACTTGATTATATTTGGCGTGTAATTCGAAAAAAGTGAAACTGTGGTTGATTTCTGTGGTTATACGTTCGAAGGCAATTTCGTTTTTTTTTTTACATGGTTCATGGTAAAGAGGTTCTCGTACCTTCATGACTTTTGACCCAAATTCGGTTACGACCTACAAAATGCCATCAGCCGCCTCAGTTATAATTACATTCCACAAAATCCGAGTGCCATTTCGAAGCCAAATGTAAAATTCATTATCGCCAAATACACTTGAGAACTCCTTGAATTAGTGTCAATAATTCTGCCCAAAAATAATGCAAGCAGAACAAATGCCTCCGCATCGAATGCACAAGTGCACCAGAGGCAATGCAGGGCCACGGCCCTCAGGGGGAGAACGCACGGGTGGTAATGACCCACCGCACACACAGTCTCTTACAGACGCACGCACAAATTACTTCTCTGTCCAATTACCTATTAATGAGAACACGCATTTAACACACCTCAATAATTCCTCATAATCGCTATTCAATATAACAATAGTTTCGCATAGCCTATACCTATGCATGTCCAGCTGAATAGTGCCGGCCTATTAGGCTAATTTCTGAATAATCACGGCGAGTGGTCGCATTCTGTATTGTGGCCTTGCATTCGGCCAATTGGGGCCATCGCATGCAGGCAGCAGACATACGTTAGTGGTGGTAGGTGTATGCCTCTATTTGTGTCGGGAGTCTGGATGAGTGGACGCATATTGGAGGAAAGTCACGCACCATTACCGCACATAATCACTTACGATTCTGGATAACAGCCTATTAAACAGATTCGCTAAATCAACGTGTTCTTCTTGAGTTGATGAGGTGGTCTGGTCGGGTTATACGGGTGGCGAGCATCTGATGTTAAGGGCTTTCGGCTAATTTAGTGCTCAAGGTTGTGCACAAAACAAACAAAGATGCAGGCATCTACCTATAGAAAGCTGCTTTAAGGGCTGTACATTTGATTGAAGCGTAGTTCGGGATCGAGGCCAAATTGCATTTGTGGGGTAGAACATTTTCCTTGGGTTTTTCGAAATGTAGGCCAAATGCAATTTAAAGCGAAAATTCAGCAGAGTACAGCTACGAGTAGTTATACCCCACTGATGTTTGATTTGAAATCCATTTGCCTTTACATTTGATATTGATTTTCATGCGCCACATACAGAATACAGAAATATGGGTTATGGTGCAATTCAAAGCCAGTGAAATTTCGGCGGGCCATATTGATAACGTTAGAAGAGCTATGCTGCAGCATTATCTACTTTTGGTTCTGGCTTCATTATAGCTCCATTTCAAACACGCCACCGACAGCACGCAGCGTTCTTTCGAAAAATTACAGTATCATTTGCAAAACAGTTAAATGGGACTTTGGAAAATGCTACCTGTTGTGAGCTTTAAGAATACTGTCATAGATGTTACATTAAACCACTTCCATCAAGGGGTCCTGTGGTCTTCCTGGTGATTTTGACAGAACAGGTTAATACATTTGTGTTGTTTTTTTTTTGCAGGAAAAGAATATATTTATCATTGAGCGCAATCAAAAATTTAGCTATTTTAAGTCGACTAGATTAGAACGCAAAAACGAGATGGAACGTCACTTTACCTACACCAATTGTCAATTTAGTACTTGGTAAAAAATTGTCGACTACCCATTAGCTTCATTATAGCTCCATTTCAAACACGCCACCGACAGCACGCAGCGTTCTTTCGAAAAATTACAGTATCATTTGCAAAACAGTTAAATGGGACTTTGGAAAATGCTACCTGTTGTGAGCTTTAAGAATACTGTCATAGATGTTACTTTAAACCACTTCCATCAAGGGGTCCTGTGGTCTTCCTGGTGATTTTGACTAGATTTCCCTGGTCTAGATTAGAACGCAAAAACGAGATGGAACATCACTTTACCTACACCAATTGTCAATTTAGTACTTTGTAAAAAATTGTCGACTACCCATATAAACGTCAACTGAAAAAGCAGTTCATGTAACCGATCTAGGCCAATCAAAACTTGGCGTTTTCGATTGAAGAAAATAATTGAACAAATCTAGAAGTGTTCTTCCTATGTTTCATTGAAAAAATAAGTGCACTACCAGGTCAATTCTTAACACTACAGAAGAGTCCGAAATATTTATAAAGAATCGCCCTGAACTCACTACCACACACTTGCCAAATGTCAGATTTCAATGTTTGTTAAAAACAAATTTAACGCTTTGTGATCCCAAAATACGAAAATAGACGTGCGAAATGTAAACTTTAGTTGAACTATTTCGATTCGGTACATAATCTTCATTCGTTTCTACTCTATAAAACAAATAAAAAGTAGTGAGAAAAACTCAAATCAAAAATTATAATGTCTATTATTGTTGCAAATGTGATCCAACAAATTTCATTGAATACAGCAGTTCTGAATTTTTGGGGCAATTCACTTGGCTCTTCCATGAAACACGTACTAAACTCAATACTTGAACGCGCCCATCTTGTAAAGTTTTCAATGCATCATCCAAAAGCGACGCCACCTTATTCGCATTATTGTAGTAGAGCGAATTGCGATAGATCGCAAAAAAAATGTGTAATAGATGAAAAACGTGTGTCTGTCATCATTTATATTGAGCTGATCAATCTGACGTTGAAGAGAGGTTGTTGGTGTAAAAAGTGACATTTTAAGACGAAAAGCAACAAAAAAAACAAACATCTGTCAAATTCATGTCAGACATCAATTGATAGTTGATATTTATCAATATTTTTTTTCAAATGGTATTGCGACGAACAATTATCAATGAATTTTCATTGACAATAATTTAATTTTTTGGGTGATGTTCACAATAGCTTACATTTTTATCAATTGTATTTCGCAATATCAATATAAATTTAAATTGATATATTTTGTCAATCGTCAACCGATTGATAGTTGATCTTCGCAATAGGGGTGATAATCGCAGAGAGCGATCGCTGACATCCAATCATGAGTTTAAAAAAATGAGCTCAAAATCCACTGTGAATCTAGTACTGCATTTTTAGTACCTGCTTTTTTTATTGGGAGATATTTCCTTATTTTTCACATCGAAACTATTGATAGCTAATTTTCTAATTTATAATTTACTATTGATAGGTATTTTTCACATCGAAACCATTGATATTATAATCTGTTGTGCAGTCTGTGTCCGTCTCACAGATGAGAGCGATTCTGACAGTTTTTTGTGTCCAAATTCAATTCAATTTAAATTCTATGTCATTAGTGGATTGACGTCTCAAACCCCTTACTGCATTACGGCATCATTAGCAAACTGTTCCCTGTGTCAGTGTTATTTGGAAAATAACATCTAAATCAATTATCCATACCAAATAACTCTATCTCAATACATATGTATATGCAATCAATTGGCAATCTCATTAACACACTCTATAATAACATCACTCCTTTGAAGCCGGATATTCTCTTTGATCAATTATCTAATTATTGCAAGAGCCGAAATAATGTCCTGTACAAGAAACTCGTAATCCTTTTGCGTGTCGGCAATTTGACAACAAGAAAAGTTTAACCTAGTACATTCATCCGTCACTGGATGTAGGTAATCAAACTCATTACGAGATCTACTCCAATAACTTTCGCGTATTTTTGTCAACTCATAGCAACTCATAGCAAATATGGACTCTCCAAATCCACCACAAGACAATCCCATCGCTTTACAGTTGGAATTGCACACAAACTCAATAACACCGTTAATTTCAATATAGTTACAAACTGTTCCAATCAAATTGCAACACGAATAGAGAAGTGGTAGGGCTCCTGCGATTGACTACATAGTATAGAATTCATTTCTTGCGGTAATCCCATTCCCAACTCACGCAGTCACATGTGCTACACTTGCCACGAATTAAGCGAAAGCGGTACGTTTTCGCAAAACTTTCTGTGAGCCATCACGACTAGTGGAATTTTCCCGAAAATGCTCATTCCCTCTAACGAACAGTAATGCAGGGCTACGATGAGAAATGTCAGTTCCGGAAAAGGTATACTTACACTAAAAGTTTCCAATTCACTTTTGTCGACTATGGCAGTGGCGGCGGGCAAAGTTGCCGCGGCAGCAGCGCCTGCAGGCGACGTGGTGGCGCAGGTGGTGATGGGATTGGATATCTGTTTCAGAACTCCAACATTTAGTAGATTGTTGCAGTACTGCTGTGTGAGGATGTTCAGTTCGTGTTCATTAAGTGCGGGACCGTTTGCTTGAAATGATGAGATGAGCCACTTCATTAGCACTTGCCCTGCGAAATGAGAAATGTAAATTTGGAATTATTTAAAGAGGAAACACTTTCTGTGGTTTTAGTAAGAAGTAAATATAATTAGCTGCGGTGTTTCCCAATTTAAAAGATGAATCGAAGGCTGCAGATTGTTTATGAGAAAAGACGAGTTTCAATGGTTCAGGGACATAGTTGCCATCGTTGCAATTTGAAGGATTAAAGAGGATTTTGCATTGTTTGCTGCATCTGGAAACTTGACGCGGTCAAGCTCAGTGAAACGTTATTGTAGCATGCGGTAGTCCACATCAGAGGCGAAGTTTACTTGAAGTCTAATCTATTGCTTCCCCCTTACCTTACATTACCCTTAATGGGTTGGTCAATTGAGATTAAATGACAATTAGATGCTGCCCTATGTTCCCCCATAAAATCCTCACGGATGGGGTGATTACTTGCGATGTGTCAACAAATCCACAAACAAAAACTAATTCGTTGAGCTGTCAAAACTACACACAAGTTGAACAACTTTTGGCATTCAAGCCGCTGATTTTGAGATTATGATTCTATTGTCCATCGCTTCAAACAACTTTTATTGAATCTAACAGACCCAAATCGTCTGACTTAACCTCAAAAAGTCTAAAAGCACAATCACCTGCAGGAGTATTAACAGCTTCAACAAGAATTCACTGCACAAGTTTCAAATCTATGCCTAGATAGTGACAAATATGCATTTAAATTCCAAACCTTCAAGCGGTTGGTTAATGGAGGGCATACGACTTTCAATATCTACTGCTTCAACTACAGCTATTCAGCACCGAATTTCAATCAAAAGTTTGAAAAGCATAATCACTGCCGCAGGTCCTGAAGTACCTACGTAAAGCATAGCTTTTGCTGTGCACTTTTCAATACAAATTCATTCTGAGCAATTTACCAGAAAAACCGCCAACAGCGCTGCAAACGTTTGTCCTTCGAAACCGAAATACTCTCATACATTTCAGCAGCCTCATTTTGACATATTAAGTCCTTCAGGCCAAACAGTTAACATTACGCATTGATATTGCACCAAGCATAGCCAATACCGCCCTGCCTTGACCATTGCACGGTAAACCACCGAAATGCAATCAATCGCATTGCATTGGCACATGTCCATCCACAAAGCCACTGCTCCTATTCAATTTGACAGAGATTCAAAAACAGATTTAGCATCATTTTCGAGGCGAACCGAAATGCGTTCGATTATATTAAATGCACATTCACTGCTTGTATGTAGTTCCTGCGAGCTGTAGCTGTACACATTCGTGTGCACTACACATCCGCAGCTAAAGATTGGAATTTAATTGAATGAATGTTATTTGATCAGTACCTACCGCTAGCTGCCGGCAGTAAGTGCGTCCGCACGATTGTACGCACATGCAGAAGGATGTTAGTCGGCTTTGTTGTGCCCTGGCACTGCCCCTGGTGCATTGTCGGACGTCGTTTAACGATTCCACATCGGACACAGCAGCGAAGGGAATCTATAGTAATTCCCGATACAGAGGGTGCACAATGCACATGCACATTGAATAGATGGAGGGACAGGGAGCCCACAGGGTTATTGATAATTTTCAGGCAAAATATTTGGAATGATGATAACGGTGAGACATGAGGACCATTTGTACTGCAAAATGATTGCTTATACCGAATGGTGGTTTACTTTCGGTCGGCCTCTGCGGAAGTTGACCACTAATGCAAAATTCACAAATGTATACCGATGAATATTTTATTTCTTAAGCGCAGGCGAGTTTGTGCCATAATTGGTACGAGTTGCGCTAAAGGAGTACAAAGTGCAATTACAAAGTAGAGATAGCGAGTCCGGTGTCTCAATTTGACAAATTGAAACAAGGGTTTTGGATAATTGTACTGTCTGAAGAGAACACCGCTTTGCATAATCTTTTCTAATCGTTTCTTCATGATTCTTTTAGGAGTTTTTCTAAGCATTTTAAGGCATATTTTGAAACGGGTTTTAGAAAGACTTTTGGACCATAAATTGCTGCGTTTTTTGGGTAAGCTTTTTTTGCCGTTTTTCGATTCGCTTTTTTAACCACTCTGAAGGCGTTTTTAAGGAGATTTTAGTAATTTTTTGAGATAAATTTTTTGCGGTTGGTTTTTTTTTATGGAGATTTCGGGCCTCTTTTTGACAATTTTTGTGGGCTTTTTCGACGCTTTTTTGGGTTTATTTTTGAAGCGCTTTCTTAACCTTTCTTGGAGCGATTTTGACACGTTTTGTAATGTGTTCCTTTTTTTATAACGTTTTTCAAAACATTTTGGAGGCGATTTTAGGACGGTTTTTCGACGACATTTTTGGGTCACTTTGTGTAGCGTATTTTTGTTATTTTTACTACTTTTTTCAACGCATTTTTGAGCCGATTTTGGGACAGTTCTTGGAAGATTTTTGGGTCGTTTCGTGTAACATGTTTTTATTTTGATGATTATATACACATTTGTTAATGGCGTTTCTTGACGATTTTTTTAGTCTTCGTTTTACTCGCAGTTTGCCATTTTGAGGACGGTTTTAACTCGTTTTTGACTAGTTTTTTGGAAGCGAGTTTTGTATCTTTTTTTCGGTGCGTTTATCAACAAGTTATTTTTGGGGCTATTCTGACACGTTTTGTGATGAGTTTTTTTTGGTGCGGTTATCAACAAGTTATTTTTGGGGCTATTCTGACAAGTTTTGTGATGAGTTTCTTGACTATTTTTGGGTGTTTTTTCGACACTTTCCCTTGACAAGCTTTAAAGTCTTTAAAGACGTTTTTAATGCTTTTTCTGGCGGAATTTTTGCATCGGTTTTTGATGCGCGGGCTCCGCATTTCCGTTGTTAGATCAATTCTGTGGCAACAAGGAATAACGACATAAGTCAATTTTTGCAACTTTTCAGGAGAGCGTTTAAATGTTTGGCTTCCGATTACAAATCAAGTACAAAATAGACTTGTATCATTTTTTCTTTTGTGTGCAGTTCATAAATCGTAAGAGATGAAATTAAGAAAAAAATATGACAGATAGAATCGTTTATTGCGCATCAGATTGTGTAAAAATCCCGATTTCGACATAAGTCGACTTATGATGTTATTCCTTGTTGCCACAGAATTACTCTTCAGTTTTGTTACTGAACGCGCGAAATGTTTTAAATGATTCTAAATCATTATTCGAACACATGTAGTCCTACGCAATTATTTTGTGATGAGTTGACCCATTTTCATAACCCCGACAGAGCATGTGTAAAATATATTACTGACAATGAAAGGCAAATGGCGTTTCGGCAGTCGACTAAGTCGACTTCTTGCAGCATTTTGCCGCAATAAATGGCTCCGCCTTCTATCTCCCAGTAATGCCGCTGTTTTTTGTGCTCCAAATACCAACTGACTACGATAAGTTTCGACACAACACTGATTAACAGTATGAAACTATTATACCTCTGAACTTGGTAATGAAAGCAGAAAACCGTACATCCCCTGACTGATAATAACTAAGCAAGTGCGCGTATTTTAAAAAGCTTCTTCAGGCACAAGTTAAAAGTGTATTTACTGAAATTTGAAAAAAAAAAATACTAATATCTGCAATCACCTATCGATTCGCTGCGCTATCGAATTTCAACGACAACAAAACTTATATGTACAACCACACGCGAGTAAACGCTTACGCCAACAAATAACAAGTGATTCACTCACTTCAATGAGTAACCATTGGTATAAGCGTCATTAATACCAGTTCCTTCAGAAGGATTAACAGGACTAAACCCAACAAATCAATATGGCCTCAGAATCGAACAACACTCACCATCAGTTATCACAGAAAGTTTATTTTTATCGCCGACATCCTTGACACCTCGGGTGGCCCCGACTCCATCTTCCATCACCGACGAGATAGCATCGAAAACCATGTCATCCGGAATCGTGCGGAAATTGCAGGTAAACCCCCGCCAGTCGATGTTATTAGATGATATCTGTTGGCTACCATCGCCACCACCAGTAACAATCGTAATAATATCCTCCGACGACGGATAAAAGTAGCAACGAGTTAACTCCGAATAGCGATCTATTACAAGGATAACTACCACCTTCGAAGGTGGCGAAATGAAGGCAACCGTAGCATCCAGTTGAAGGTTTAATTTGTCGTCGTCGTCGTCGGCGTGGTTTGTGATGAACATTTTATTTGACCACGTAATTGCTTTAAGCCTTTCTGGCTTTGGAAATTGTCTCGCGTTCTTTGAATACAAAAACTGACACCATGCCGAGTTCGTTCCCGAAAGGACAACTGGCGGTGATGCTGGACCAGGGCAGCCGCCATATACATGCCGTCTGTCCTCGGTGCTTGTCTGCCTGTGCTGGATTAGTTGTGGTGTCATCTTAATTTCCTGCTGGCTTTGTTTTCCATTCGTGTTTGGTGATACCACTATTACCATTAACGTCAACTGTGACTGTAACTTTTATTGTTTTGCCTTGCTGGTAAACTTTATTCAAGAATCAGTGTCTCTATACACATCTATACCTAGCACTGCTGTGAACGGAGTGCTAAAAGTTGATTTTCATTCGCATAGCTATGGGGCTCCGAAGAGGTTTTTCTTGTCGATTGTAGGTTTATCTTAAGTAGTCTTATCGGAAGACTGTTAGCTTTAATTGATTGACTTCGATTGCTAGGGCAGTATCGTGTTCTCTATGTGTGCTGAAATGAGGGATATTTCATAGAGATTGCCGTTGAACTTGATTACTTTTCAAATATAACAGTGGCGGATGGTCTTGAAAGCTGATAAGGTGAGCTTTTAGAAGCAAGATATACCAGCTAGGAAAATCTACTTGAAGTTAGATATATGTACTTTTTGTACTTGTGAAAATGTGGCCATTGTGAACTACTTAAATCTAAAGTAGAAATTACAAATGGCGGGTAGGCCCATTAATGACGTTTGACAACAAAGTCTATATTTACTATCTTTTGAAGAGAGTCTCGCACGTGACAATAGCAAATAAACTTCGCGAGTAAAGAGAAGCTTTTACAAGTTATTTTTGCAGAGTACAATATAATGAAATCTGAAAGTCATTGAAATTCGTTTGTTGTCATTTGCAATTCAAAATGTGCTATGACTATGACCCCTACAGCAGAGGAGGAAAGACAAACCCAAACGAGAAACACCCGATTGCATCGAAGGAGACAGATAGCTGGCATACGATTTACGCAATAAAGTTTGAACGATGTAGCAAAAACTGAAAGCCAAATGTCGGCAACAGAGCACAAAACGATTTAAAAACGAGCGTTAAAACTATCGTGCGAAGAAATTGAATTCGCGCTATCACCCGGACATAGTTTCGTGTGCATTTATTTCTGAGAGAGCGACGCAATACAGCAATTAAGTACGAACTCTACAAATAGCAAACTAAAGTTTGGTCGACTGCGATGTATCGCGTTATTCTGTCAGAATTAATAACACACGAAACCAAACTCTCTCCAAATCCAAAGACGAAGCACATAAAAAGCAATAAGTTGGTTAACTTGCGCGAACGCGACAACAATATAAGCGAATGCAAAACTGCTTATAATGCCATCGTATATGCAATTTTGACAGCTCGACGTGACACATCGCAACGTACTCCATTTTATTAACTGGCATCATAATTCTTCCAAGATGCGGGACGAGAAATCCGTTTGTATACGCAGTCAACGCTAATAAAGCCCTAAGAATTAGACCACAAACCTAAAGTGTAATGGATGTTCTACCCATAATTTTAGATAAGTTAACCAACATTTCTGCCACCACTTTAAAATACTTCCATTTCCGATTTGAAACATAAGATGAATTAGAGTTGGTAATTGGTGTCAATAAATTAAACCAACAATTCCTCAATCAGTTCTACAAAATAAACAAATAATTGACTGGTTATCACTTCCGGAAGCCATTTTGTTTTATAAATAACTTTTATTATAAATATAACTTATAACTTTTCCTTTATTTCTACCACTTAAACAAGATGGCCGACCAAAATACGATCAAAATAGCTTTTGACACTTTAAAGCCGCATTTACACTATCACGCACGCGTATTTTTGCACGAGACTGGTCAGAGAGATCCGTTTGTTCGCAGTCAATGCTAATAAAGGCGTAAGAATGAGATTACAAATCAGACGCCCAGAGTGTCATGGAGGCTCTACTCATAATAATAGATACGTAAAAATTGAAAATAATTCAATCTCTGATTTAAAACATGTGAAATAGGAGTGGTAATAAGTTTCAGTAAATTAAACCAACAATTCATCAATCAGTTATACGAAAGAAATAAATCACCCCTATTCCGAGTGGCGTTTACGACGATTTAAAAAACCCCAATTTGAATTTGGAATTACGAGAATTTGGAATTTCAGTCGTTGAACGACATTTGTCACTGAAGCGAAGGTCATGTTGAACCTATTCGCTTACGGCGAACGTCATGTGAGAAATTTACTGCCATTCTGTAAGGCGGTGAGCGACACAAAAAAACGACAAACGTCCGTTCATCACTTCTGAAAGCCGTTTTGTTTTATAGGAAAAGCGAGATTTCGTCAGCCATCGCTATAAAAAATATCAATATGCATAGCTTTCCCATTCCTACCGCGTAAACAAGATTGCCTAGGTAATGCCGCCCCTATTAAGTATTGGACATCCCTTTAATCTTTCGTGTAAGCAAAATTCAAAAGATTTTCCTGTTAATTTGACACTGCTATAGCTTTTGACTCTTTGACTCAGATTTAGAGACAATTCGCGTAAGGCAGCTTTTAGGCTTAGAAAACAAGCTTTTTGAACGTAGATATGGCCCCTTCTCTGTATAAATAGAATGCCTCATTTTTACTTCACCTAATCCGTTTCACCTTGCATTTAGTTGTGGATACCCTTCAGAATTTAATACAAAACTCCTGCTTTTATGCCCATCTCCTACTTTAGCCCAGTTTAATTTCATAAGTAACTGTGAGTTGAAAAAAATCTTTGGCGAAAGGAAAATGAGTTTCGCTCAAAGAATAAACTCTGGCATATCGTTGCACCATATTCAATGGTGGAGGACTTATAAAGTTCATTAGATTAATGCCTTGCTAAAGTTTGCATTTTGTGTTCCCCTCAAGGACTCGTTGAGGGCATTTCCAGCCTAAAAGACCATTCTTCACGGCAAACGATAAATTAAAGTTCACCAAGGGGAGTGCAATTAATGTAATTACAAAAATAAAAGTGGACAAAAAATATCGTTAATTCTTGAAAAATATACGGCTCAAGTGGTGGAAAAGTGCAAGGTATGTTTTTTTTTCCTGTCAACTTTATAGGTACTCGTAGCGTAGGTGGGAATACTTGTATTTATCTTTTTCAGCTGTTAAAATCCAACGTATAACAGGTTCACTCAGGCTGAGTGAGTAGGCTGTCCACGCTGTGGAAAATATCCATTTTGTTTATGTTCAAGAAGCGGTTAATTAAAATGTGAGCGTATATATCGACCAGGTGCATATTATCCTGAAAACTTTCGAGTGCCTGCAAGGGGTAAGCTATAAATGCAATTATGTAATTATGCGACTCGCGGAAATGTATACAAAAAAAAAAATAAAAAACCAACTATTGACCTGTCCAACTTTAAATCTTGATTTATTCTTTAAAATTATTGTTTTCCATTTCTCTTTCCTCCGATAGAAAATTGGATATATTGCGTATGAACCGGGCAACAGTTTGAAGGGTCGATCGACGAAATTTGCATAAAGTGGCTCAAACGTCGTTACTAAACTCTACACTTGCCACGTTGCCTATTTTATTGCTTAGATCATTGACGGCATTGTTTACCGCGTTACTAATCACGTGCATTACTGAATTACCAATGCAGTCGTTAAAGGTATTGCTTATCGCATTGCTTACCTTAGTGCTTACCGCATTGATTACCACGTTCTTTACTGAGTTGTTTACTTTGTTGCTAACCGCATTGCTTATCGCGTAGATTACGGAGTTACTAATCAAGTCGTCTAAGGTATTGCGTACCGCGTAGCTTACTGCGTTGCTTACTGCATTGCTTACCGCATAGCCCTGAGCTTTGCTTATGAAGTTGATTAAAGAAAGTGAATCATTTAGTTTTCTTGGTTTTCTAGGATTAGTTTACAGTTAATCTATACACCAATATTATCTATAAGCTAGGTATACCCAACGTTTCATGTATTAGAAAAAAGTGGCAATACTGCCAACAAACCACATGTAAAAAAGGTTCTTAAACCACGGTAACCCTAACACTCCTACTTCAAATTCAAATGTTTTCTTTTTTGGAAGATTTATCAAAAGATAAATACCTATACTTCCGTTATTGACTAACAAGACAGAAAATGTCCCATTGCGAAAACACCAAAAGGAACAATCAATAAAAGGCGGTAACAAATTAGTGCTATTGCTAAAAAGTATTTATAATCCCAACCAAACATTTTATGTAATCAAAACGTAAACTCTTACATTTCCCGCAAATAATTTATTCAACTTTCAAGTAAAATAAACTGTATCACAGGACTGCTTTCATTTCCCAAACATGGGAAAGACATTTGCGTTTCCTTTTATCTGTCCTAAGTAAAAACAAAATTCAAAATTTTTAAGACGTCAGTAAAATGTTGAACAAAATTGCCAAAGTAGACGACAGGGAATTTGAAACAAAAACGAACAAAAAAAAAATACTCTCCACTCTGAAACAACCCAGCTACTGTTTACCATTATAACGCAAAACGTATAAATTGCCAATCGATGCGAAAGAGGACCCGTATTATACACAATCCAACTGAAGCTAACCGCAAGGATTTAGTCGCCGCACTCGCATAGAGCTCCATAAACGTATATACCCATTCAATTCGGGGGCTTAGTCTTTAAAACCCAATACAACACGAAACTCTGTCATGCAAGGAAAACCTCTCCAAGGATATACCATAAATGAATGCTAAATAGAAAAATATATCCTTTCAAGTACACACACACTCCCACGCCTACAAAACGCAAACAATAATCGACGGCGCGGAAGAATGAACACCACAAAAATAAAAACAAAAACAAAAAAAAATTATATCTAGGTTTCATATTTTGCCATAATCGGTAATAAACTCGTGCAGTTTATACATCTTTTGAGGTACACGGCTCCACGTCTAGTTCGAAATCAACATTGAAATCAAATGTCCTAATGGATGAAATCCTGTCCATCCATCCGTTTGCCTCTCACCGTCATTGATACAGTACTACTTCCAATTCAAAGCACGAGTATTTTTCACCTTAATACCCTGTCTGTGCGAGAATTCATTAAAATATGTATTTTCACTTGAAATATTATTCTTCCCAGCTGAATGTTATCTGTATCTCTCCGAAGTACATAAATTTCGTCCAGCACTCAATGGAGATGGAAGGGGGAAAAAAAATCCTTTCTCCTTGACCTGAACTGAGGTAGAAGGATATTGAATGAAATTCTAATAATTTTCCAAAGGAGATATGTACACAATATACAGGTGCTCCTGCCTGGCAGCAGTATTATTAAGAAGAACAGAAAACAATTTTTTTCTGCAAAATCCTTAAATATTCCTCACTGAGTCTGAGCTTAAACTGCACGCATTCCGGTTCGTCTTACCGTTGGTAATATTCGAATTTAATACCACTACAGAATTGGTCCTTCCCTCGGGTGGTACACGTATTAGGTATACCTAATTAAATTTCTTACAAACGATATTCTTTTTTTTTAAAGAGGTTATGTACAACACACGGGCGTATTAAGGCAAGTGATTGCTAATACCAATTAGAGATTGTTTTCTGCCTTCCACTCGGTTTACATTGCATTCTGAAACATAATCCGCTGTGCATAACGAACAAGACAAAGGGGGCAAATCAGTTGTGGATCTTTGTTGCTGTTTCGTCCCTTGTCGTCTGCTTTAGTGATGGATTCTTATTGTAAGAGTTATGCTCCTGCAATTGCTTTACCAATATAACAATAACAGGAGCAACAGAGATGTTGCATGGGACATGAATAAAGAGTTTATTCCGCTACAGGATTGTAAAGTCTTTATTCTGAAAGGTATCGTCAGAAAAAAAAAAACAAGGAACTTGAACTAAATCAGTCGAGCGGAAGGATGCTATTCTGGTAAAGTTGTAAAGGCACACGATTCTGGAAGCGGTAAACGGCTGAGCTAGATTCGAAATATATTGTTGTATTTATGTCACTGTGAATGGGTCAATGGGTGTTTTAGAAAATGTCCCTGATTGACTGAATACTGGTTATTTCCAACCGAAACCTGTAATTAAATCCCGAACAGAGTAATCCTCTCACCAAGTTCTCGAAAAAGTGAGTTCGAAACTTTTGATTTGATGCATTTGATGCATTTGATACATATTTTGAAATAAGCGAATATTCGAAAGACTAACGTTGCTATGACAGTTGATTTCTTATGCCAAGAAATATAATCGTATCCTCATAAGAGCAATACGTTCTGTAATAATTTTATGAGGGTAGGTTATGGGCACCAATTCACCAACTAAAAAAATAGTGAGTTCGAAATTTCGAAAATCATCAATGAACACTGATCGTTCATGGTATGCTTAGTTATTATTAAGAAATAAATTCGCTGTCGAACAATTTTAAAGTTGTATAATTGCAACGCGATTTTTCGAAGAGTTAAACGTCAGCAGTAGAAGGGCCTGGTCGTACCAGTTCTTTTGAAAGTCTATATTTGACAGCATTTATTTTTAACACTTTCTGAAAAGTCCTACAGAGCAGTTCTTCAATGAGTTCATCACGAAATCACTAGCACATGTAATCACACTCGAAAATAAGTGAGTTCGAAATTTCGAAAATCATCCAATGGTCTCCGATGTATGTCGTATATTGGCTAGCATTTTCATTCGGTAGCAGTTACAGTAGATTCTCGTGGCTAAAACCACGCAGTAATCGATGACCGACTGAGCGATAAAAAATTCAAAGATGAAATCTTGTGGCTGTGTCCAGGACCAGTCGAATAGAAATGAGCGAAGCCAATCAATCGCAATCTACGAGACATTGAAGGTGGAAACACCATTGAAGATAAGTTGTATTGCAAATTCGAGATAAAGTCAACCTTGTCTGTTGGGCTACTTTAAGATAATATTGCGCCACTCAATAAAAGCAGTTCAATCTGTTATCAGTTATAAGTTATCACTTGTGACGGCAACGATGCAAATTTGAGGTGATTATTAGACAGCTCAGCGCAACTATAAGTTGCGAATCACTCTTCCCCATGACCTCACAGAAATTTGTAAATATTCCCACTTCTACGAATCTTTTAAGTGCAAGTGAATTCTGTTTGGGAAACTCTTCCCCCCGATAATTCCCACATAATGAACCATTTCCCATCCCTCATTACACAAGTCATTAAATCACAACACTAACTTCGATTAACTTAATTTTAAACGAAGCCCCCATCA
Source organism: Cheilosia impressa (assembly GCA_948293265.1). NCBI lineage: Eukaryota > Metazoa > Arthropoda > Insecta > Diptera > Syrphidae > Cheilosia > Cheilosia impressa. Next base: position 28,552,866 of record OX411884.1, on the reverse strand, counting down.
CCCTCGCACCCAACCATCTATAGCTGCACATGTATATAGGTAGGTGTAAAGCAATATAAAAGAAAAACTTACCTTCAAACTTCTCGTAGGCAGCAAAGCTTAACTTTTCCGGGACATAAGACATTCGCTTTGCTAACCCGCCATCCGCGATACCTGTCGCACCACCCGGCACCCCTAAACCACCGCCGCCACCGCCACTGGTTGAGCAACTATTCTGTGATGATCTTTCAACCGTAAAGGATGCTACTTTCTTAAGGACATTACTGCTGGCACCATTATTCGTGTTACCAAAAATACTCGCTGTTGTCGTCGATGTAATTATCGGTGCGGGTGATTCCGCCCCACCGACGACGGTGGAAGGGGTTGCCGATGCTCCTCTATCCGGCTGAACTTCGACACTCTGATGCTGTGATGGCGATGTTGTCGATGCTGCTAGTACTGTTGCCGCCGATGATGACGAAACAGGTGTTGGGGGTGGTGATTTGTATGAAATTATAACGGTTGATTGAGTTTCTGTTGAGGGTGATTGTTTGTTAACTGCTGTTGCCGTTGTTATTGTGTCTGCTGATGGTGCTGTAAAAATTCAATTAAACATTGCAATGAGTAAAGTTTGGTTGTTTCGACAATTTCTTTTGTTATATACAGAGTTAGTTTATTGCAAACAAGGGAATAGCGGAGTTTTCCAACAACAACAGCCTCTACCCATTGTTCGATTGTTATTTATTGGAAACCCAAAAATAGAGTCCTTCACACAAAAGCCGAAGGAAAAAAACAAAGGACGAACAAAAACAGTGAACAACACGCTCCATCCACTTGGGTTATATTGATGGAAAATAATAAAGACAGACATCGTAATTAGGGAAGAAGAATTTGATTTAATTAAAATTACCCTTTTCCATGTTCGCGAGAGCACGGCGTCTGGGGCCAGAGGTGAACTAAAGCAGTGACTGGGACGGGTAGAGATTTGTTTTTGTATTGCGATACTGATTCCGTGTACAGGATACCAATTAAAAATTGTTGTCGAAGTTTGGCTTCTGTTTTTGTAGAATTTTTTTAGAAGAAGAATAACTTTGTGAGAAAGGATATGCCACAGAGACTGGGGTGGACAAGGACCCTTACAACTGCCCATGATTGATACTCGATTAATTTTCAATTAAGACATTTTTCAATGTTACAAGGAAAAAATTGTAACCTGGGAAAAAGCTTTTTTTCTTTCTTTCAGTTGCTTGTTGACTTTCACTGGTTTTACATACTTTTTGGAGACTTTCCTTTTTTGTCTTTCAATTAAAAAATTAAAGCAGGGTTGTTAGTTGTTTTTTTTCGGATATTTTTTCTTGTCTTTTTGTGGACTTCCAGAAAGGTCGACATGAGTTGGAGCAGATGGTGGAAATTGCTAAAGGGCTCATTATTGAAATTCAATTATCAAAACTTATGCACGGGTTGCAACGTGATTTATCTATGGTTCAAAAAGAAAAGAATTTTATTTTTCGATTAAGCACTGACTTTCGGGCAAAAACGATTGCATGGAGGTCTAAACCATAACTCTTAGGCTCACTAGAGCTTAAAATGTTTAAAAAATAGGCACACAAATGTAAGCGGAAAAATTGAAAAATGGAAAGACGAGGTTTAAGCAAGTCCACACGAAACGTGCGTCACAAATTTATACTTCGTTTAAGAAGGATTATCAAGAATGCCTTCCTAATTATGGTATTCCAACTTTAGCCATTTCTACTTTCAGAGGCTGTACAGAGACTTGCGTCAAACAGTGATTATAGATTTAAAAAAAGTCGAAGTACGAAGGACCATTTCCAATTTATTTATGTTTTTAAAGCTATCTTTGCGAAACATTCTTCTTAGTGGATGGTGCTTCTTTGGGACGAAGAAAAGCGAATTTGTCCTTGTCATCAACATGTTCTTATTAATTAATGTCACATTTGCCGCATTAAATGTATAAAATGATGGTGAATGTAAATGATTTTATTTTGTCAATAAATTCTCTGGAACTTGTAATAATTTTCCACTGGCAACGCAGCTAAATTAGCAATTACCACTTTTATATAGAAGCGGCTGGGTATGTGTATGGGTATTTATTTAATAGTTGAAAACATAACCAAATTTAATGAATAATTTGGTTAAAAATTAATACAAAAAAATAAATAAATAAATAAATACTTCGCGCAACAGGTCCAGGGACAGGGACCGTAACCTTGCTTCTTATAACCATTCATTTTGTATTTTTGGGACGGCTAATTGAGAAGCTCTTTCATGACAGTTATAGTCTCGACTCGAATTTGACAGACGTTCGCGAGAGGTGGCGCAATGGAAAAAAACTTATGATGGAAGTAATTAATTTTTTTTCTTCGGGAATCGAACCCGAGACCCCTCGCTTAGTAGTTCAATACACCGAACCTTAATAAAATATACATAGGACATTTTTGCAACAACTAAAGTGAATGATATGGCAGCACTGAATAATTTTCAATGGAGCCACACTTGCCAGATAGTAGGACTTATTCTGAATGTGTCATATATTTTTTTTTGCTTTTACGATTAATAATCGTGTCGTGCCAATTAGGTACATAAACCATAGAGCGATTTGATGCATCATGTTTGATGCCGAATATTTTGGTTTTGGAAAAGAAAGTATGTTCTAGTGTTGTGACTGGAGGGTTTTTTAAGATGCTATCTCTCACAATTTCGGCCAGAGAGAGATAGCTTTTGGATATGTCTACGGACATGAAGGGTGGGTTGGCCATCCCTTGCCATTAACATCTGGCGTGTTTCGAGGTCATGACGAACCTCTACCTTCAAGAGACGACGGAAGGACAAGTTGCGTTTAGGGTAAAAGTAGATAGGTTAGATTTAAGTTAAAGTAGGTATAGTTTAGGGTTTAGTTTATTCTCTTAGGTTAGTTTAGATATAGATTAGGCTAGATAGGTTAGTTTCGCGGTTTCTCTTCCGTTCTTTCTTCGAGGTATTGGCAGAGGTCCTTGAACATTTTTCTTTTCCTGTGCTATCTTTCAGTTTAATAGTCCGTTAGTCAGTCCGAGGTCAAACTCGAGTAGCTTTCTTTTTTTTTTTTTTCCTTTTTACTTTCATATGGCATGGAATAAAATGTTTGTTGAGCAGGTGGTATGTGGTGAGGGGGCAAGAACACCCCCGTCCGACGAGCTGAGCCGAGCAACCACTAGCATGCCGCGCCCTCCTCACCTGTACTGAATGAAGCTGCGCCTGTGGCTCGACCCTGGCTCACAACAATGGCTGCTTTGACTTTTTCAAAGTTAGAACCTTCATAGCGAAAATACGTATTGTTAACATCAGTACTTGACAGTCTGACTTGGTAGTTTCTTAAAAAATAAACATTTATTCAAAATTATTTATATAATTTGCACGATTTACGTTCGAAAACTAAGCAAAAGTTCTAAAAAGTCTGGCAGCGCCTGTGATTTTCACTTGTCTGTTGCTTTCACAGAAAATATGTTATACATAGTTTTTAGCTGAACTTATTAATTGGACTAGGAATTAATTGTGTTCTCTCTATTTTCCTAAAGCCAGTATGACACTTAATTTTTTGTTTTCATTTTTCATGCATTAAATGCAACTAGTACGTAAAATTAAAACGAAAATAAAAGTGAATGCAAAAAAATGGATTGAAAATGTATTCAAACTAGATTTTTCAGATGTTGGCAGCTTTTTTTGACATTTCAAGATTATTTGAAAATAAATTAGTTTGAAACTATGTGTTTGCTTTGCAAACAATTGCTATACCTTTCATAATAGAGTTTTTGTCTCTTTTACACGCAGCTGACTTTTGCAGTATGATTTAATGTGATAAAAATGGGGAAAACAATAAGAGAAAAATATAGTATCATACGGGCTTAAGCAATGTATTAACAATTAAGTTGGCAACAAACTAAAAAAGTATTGAATGGTTTTCTTACTAAGCTAATGTAACAGGTAAAATTGACAGCTTTTGCTTGCGAATATTGTGCGATCGAAGGCTAATATAATTTGTATTGAATTTGACTGTAAGAAAGTACTAAACTCATTTATTTTTACTTTTTCTCTGCAGTGATGCATTTTCTTCTAAAAAAGTTCAACTAGCTTTTAAGCCATTTCAATTCCATTTGTTTGCGCCACTGTTCTGCCTGACACGTCCAGACGTGTAGTTTAACGGTGTTGTTTACCCCCATAGTAATGTTGCTGCCAGTTTACAACGTGCTTTCATTGTGATCGGAAATATGGATTTTGTGCGTGAAAATTTTTTTTTGTGTTAAGTGTATGCTCCAGAATTTCTGATAAGGTAAGTATTGTGTTGTGTCTGAAGTGTTTTGTGGCTACAGTTATTGATATATTAAGTGATTTATGTCCGATATTTTCGTCTGTTCGGAAAATGTTGGTGCCAACAAACTGCTAAATTTTTTCGATCCAATCGGGCAAGATGACATAGTACCCGACTGTCCAAGATGACACGGTATGTCATCTTACCCACAAGGGAGTATTTTATTTTAATTTATATATCTTTTCATTTCAGTATGCTAAATAATTACACGAGAACATCAAACAGGCATTCTTGGTCGAAAGAGGATATGGCTAAGGCAATTGAAGACGTCAGAAAAAAAAAAATGTGGTTGGCTTAGGTATGTCATCTAACACTAATGGCATATGTCATCTTATACCTAACTAAGTCATCTTAAACTCTCTTTTCAGCTTTATTACAAAATTAATTTAAAAATACTATTTATTGTTTTATTGAATTCTTTTTAATATTGTTTTGTTACCAATAAATGAATTAACTGCATTCACATTGTTTTCATCCCTATGATTGCTAGATATTTTTATTTATCACATTTAGGAAAAAGTATGTCATCTTGAGCACAATTCCCCTATGCGTTTCTATGCACCTAGACTCAAATAAGTAAAGCACCTTCACGCAATTAAAACTTTTATTTCGATGTTTCGCGATCGTTTTCGTCAAAGCATACAAGGCATTTGTAGTAGAACAATATTGTTCTAGTGGCGTGGCACCGTTGTAATAGCTTCTATACCGTTTAAGGGAGAATCATGCATTTGCTTTTTTAAACTCGTAAATGCCAAATTACTAGAATATGTATAAGGAAACCTCTCATAGAACCACATAATGCAAACAAAGCAATGTCTAGACTAGACAATTGTGATTAAAATTTCGTCGAACAATCATCATAATGAATATGTATACGCAAATATGGCCGCAATGAGGTTTTGCTCCGTCTTCTTTGAATCGTAGACACGGAAAATTTTTTGAAGACTTTTCAATCGATGTTTAGTTTGAGTGGGTAAGTTTACAAGTCAGCTTTTGCCATTTGCAATATGAAATAAAGTGCTCGGTTGCTATTAGTCCGTTTTGCAGATTGGCATTTGGAACATAATTAAAATTGGACCTTTGCCTCAACCTAAGGATAGAGTGGGTTGTACAAATGTCTTTATCGTTAGGAAGTAAATAAATTTCTGCTCTGGGAAAAAGTTGGGCTCATTGCAAGCAGTTTAAGTAAACCTCAACCAATACAAATAGTCCTGTCAAAGAACATCATCGTTTCAATATAAATTTAATTCATTCCTTTACGAAAGTCACAATTAGAGTGCAGCATCAATATACAAATTACTGTACACGAAAGCACAATAATGTCCCCTGATCATTTCCAATTTAAATTTAGAACTGAGCAAATCAAATGTATTTCCAAATTGAAAATACATTCCATTCTATTTGAAGTTTAGTTAGTAAAGAGCAAACAACAATCATTTCCATTATCGTCCATCTCATCTAAGTACGTAGAGATGTGCTGCAACTTATGTCCATTTGAGGGATTCGACATCTTTGTGTCGGCTTGATGTGTGCTTACGCAAAACACGTTAAAATACACAAACAGTCCATTAAAAGAACAATACTTTGTAGAGTCTCCCTACGGAGCAGCCCTCCCCCATGGAGTGTAGTTGGAGTGTATGTCCTCCCAATCCTAAATAAATGTCCGTCTATTGGAAAACACAGTCCCCAAACGGAACTTTACAACCAATAGTCAAACTGTTATTTTAATGGAATTGCAATTCCTTTTAAATGACTCTAATGTTTGCCAAAATACTCATGTTTGGACAGGGCAAATACGAAAAAGGATATTAAACTCACATTTGCGAGGAGAAACCTTTTTTTTGCGATGCCATAAGTATTTTAAATGTGCATTAATTATTTATACAGTCATCTTTAGATCCTAAACACATTTGCCTGCAGGGATCGCTTTCGTAGGATACGAAGATGCTGAAGGACAAACAAAAATTATAATTTGTTCGGTAAGGTTAAGGTATACACGAGTATATGGGATACAGTTTGCATACGCAACGCACATTAAGCAAATTTTATTTCGTTCTGTTGTTGACTTGACTCTTTTCTCGTGTTGTCTATTCTCTTCCTCTTTTTTTTTTCTAGGAAAAAGAAAACAGGACTTTTGACTGTGTCAACTGTGTAGAATCGTGCTGTGTGGATTGTATTCAAATGTGTGAACTTTTTAATATGTAACATCACCAGGGCGGAAGTTGTTTGGAAAGGGCCGTTTGGTTTGCCAGGGGGCGCTATGGAGTCACCTAGGTTCGAACGTTTGAAGCATCTGTTAGAAATGGCGAACAAAAGTCTTTAATCGACTGAAGTACAACAAAATGGTCAGAAGACATCGTTAGTAAAAGAATAGAGCGAAACTCACAAGCAAAAGATGGTACGATCTTTCAAAAGCCTGTTCAAAACCAGTACACGCCAAACATACTATGAGGAATTATACGAGCTGTAACATGAAACTAGCCTTGTCACAAAAACCGCGGATTGGGTTTTTAAGATTTAAAAAAAGACATTCTTAGCGTATGAACATCAAAGCATCTTCTCTTGTCACGCACAGGGTCTAGGCGAAAAGCAGTAAAGGAAGACCTCGTCAAAGCACAATTGGAATTGCCTGGGACAACCATCAGATGTTTGTGTTTGTTTGCTTAAGGCCCTTGATAAATAAAATAGATAGTTGCGCAACACTGCCGTAGGGACATTAGGCCTAGCAACAATCTGTTTGTGTGAGTTTCATTTTTGAGACGAATGGAAGGGATCTACAATTTTAAGCCGAATTCAAACGGCTGGAATTTCGTTTTTTTCCGGGATTCGTACTTCGCTTAGAAGTTGAACACTCTAACCACTAAGCCACTGCACCGATTTTAAGGCCCTATTTCACCTAAAATGTAGCGCCGCCCACAAAGAAGACAAACCTTAATGGATAAGAACCCTAAGGTGGCCAAGCAAAAGTCCACTTCATGTCTTAAATAAAAAAAGGGAAACCGCGCACAAAAAGGTTCTCGTGTCCTAATGCGACCAAATTTAACTCGCACAAGCTTTTCTTCAGCTTGACAAATGCTACTACCCTCAATCCACCCCTGGAATAAGTATAATCCAAAAAAAAAGGTTACCATGTGTGCTCTCAGGGGGACTGAAAAAAGTTTAATTCTATGAGCTGCCTATGCTGAAATCTATAAGAACGCGTGACATGAATTTCAAATGACAAGCTGACGAACATTTAAATTCAAATTCCTAACAATGCCAGTGCCTGTACGGAGGCAGGCAACAACAACAAACATGAATAAAAGACCGAAGCAAATATTTAAATGCTTGAATTCCAATTTCGAGTAAAATATTTTGAGCACCATTCCGCATTCCTAAGGACATTCCTTTCACCGGCGAAAATCTAGGAAAAAAATCCGTAACTTGAAAAAAAAAACCTATGTAACCTTGTAACCCTATAACCACCACTCACCTGTCATAGTGCCATCTCCGCCTGCAATTCTTGACGACAGATTCTGCAACTCGATCTTCTTCGTCTTGGCAATATTGAAAATGCCCATTTCGCCGGATCTGTTACCACTATCATCCAACGCACCACTGCTCGAGCCACTGCCCCCACTGTTGCTCAACACCTGGGCCAACTTGTTTCCGAGCTGTAGCGCCATTTCCTCATCGGCGCAATCACTCTCAAAGTCAATAGAAATCGGTCGGCCGCCTGTCAAATTCAATTGCGTCACTTCGGTGCGCGACAATTTGGCCAACCTCTCTGCTATGTCACGATAATATGCCCCCGGCTTTCGACGCGCTGTCCTCTCGACGCGTGGATAATTCCGTGCTGCTAATGCGGCGGCTGTCAATTCACGCAACGTCCTCTCGTCCACCGCCTTATCGCAGATGTTCTCCTCCGAGAAGTAGCACTGATTTATCTCCGCCTGAAAGCCAATCGGAGTCAGGGGGTCTGTAAATAATGAATCAGAACTTGATGAGGTCTCCTTGAGCACAACAATGTCACAATTTCCCAATTGATTGTCCGCTGGAAAATAAGCGAAAGTGAAAATAAATAAATTAACCGAATAAAGTAAACAAGTGCGTCGGTGTCGTGGTATGGTAAAAATTATTTCACTTCAACTAATGAGATGGTTGGAGGATGATGCCGGAAGCACAAGTATAATAGGAATTGTAATGAGGGCACCATGACGTTCATAGAACAAAGCACAGATGTGACAAAAGGCCATCAGGGAGCAGCAAGGACAATGACGACGGCTATTTTGAGGAAAAATTGCCATGTTACCATGTAATGAATTATCCTTGGGTACACACTCTTGTAATGTGGCGACATGACAAAGTGGATCTTGTGACACTTACATGAAAGGAACTACATTGCAATTACGACCAACATTATATTCGGGCGCAGAGAGTTCCCCGAACCAGTTATTTCGAGTTCTGACGTTGCCTGCGATTAGTAATATAATTAGTTCTTGTCCAGTTTCGGGCGGACAACACTTTGAGGAGTATTTTCTGTTCTTTAGTCCTTTGAAATTCATTACGTGCGACATGCAGGATCTACTTGTATTTTGTACGTAGCTTATGTGCTGTATTTTTCCGGTAATCTGATGGTGTTACGTGACGATTCATAATTTTGGCTGCCAACTTTCAACCAAGACATGACAAAATTGTGTGAATCAATCGATATCGAGGAAGAAAAAAAAAACGCTTACAACAAAGGATGACAATCAATAGTGCGCGCAATATCATAAAGTGGGCAACCGCCCAATGGAGAGAGTGCTTTGATTGAATAAGCGTGCTGCCAACTTCCATCGATTTTGACGATTAACGATCTAATTACACTGACTTGACAATGGCAAACAAGCGCATGCTCGTCATGTTTAAACTAATGAGTTGGAAGCAAGTCAAAACTTTTAGTTCAAAGCTAAGGTTGCCAAAAGAAATGTCAATAAATAACCCATTTGGATCGATATCTGACGTTTCCTTGGCCAACGGTCTGTGTATACTTTTGATCGATGGTGCCAAGAGTTGATAACTCTGCGCTCATGGTTGATTAATAGAGTTGATTGAACGGGCCAAGGGTAAGGTTGATTGAATTACAAACTGCGCCATTTGAGTTGAACAACAGTTACGGAGTGTTCATTAGTCGAACTTTGTATGGTCCCAAAGGAAGCTTTCGAAGAAGTTCAGCAATTATTTCATTTAGTCTGCGTCCTCAGATCCAACAGAAGACTCAGTTTTTTTATTTCATCGTGTTAGCTACTGACTGACTTGTACGTGACAAATTGAGCACGATCAAAGATCTACCGTATTCATAAACAAATGTGCATAAGTTAGTTAGCTAGTAGACATCAGACAGCATACAAAAATTTTACGTTACTTCTGAATAACGAGTTGGTAACTTTTACGCAGCGTTTATTAATAAGGGGTCTGGTACTCTGGCTAACTTGTGGACTAGATTTTTCTAAACCAGATTTTCCCTAAACGAAAAAACTGGATTAGCCGTTAGTTTCACTTTTACTATGTCAGACAAACAATCGAATTGTCCTCTGAGTCACTCGAGGAACTCTTAGGCGTTTTTTCATTCAAAACATACACCGAACTGTCAAAAATATGTGTTTCTTTTTAAGCCCAGGCACGTCCGACATGAAAGTTCGTTGTTTGTGTTTATTTTTTCGCAGATTATCAAAATAAATTAATAGAGCAGTTGGAAACAAAATCTGAGCACTACATATTCTGACAGTTTAAAATATATATGATGACAACGTTCAGATTTAGATACCCAGATACCCAAGTAAAACGTCAATTAGATTTGTCTGGACTAGATATACGAACGCCAATCAACTTGAACTGCTTTTGAATTCTCGCGGTGTATTTTTAATTTTGACACTTGGAAATATCAACAGTATTTTCTTGACTAGATATGTCGGCTACTCATCCATAAATGTCAACTAAAAAAAAAAAACAGTTGACGCGACCAATCTAGGCCAATACTGAAATACTTAAAGACAGTTGGTCAACTGGCAGACGTACTAAACTAGAAATCCAAACGTCCCCATTGCTTATGAGGAATTCAAATTCAAAAAGAGCGCGTTTAGAGCATGTTTGACGTTCTTGGGCTCTGTTCAGTGTTCAACTCTTAGGCAGAAAGGAAAGACTCCTCTTGACTAGTTTTGTCGACTAGGCACGTCTCCGATAAACGTCAACTGAAAAAACTGGTTAAGTGGTTAATTTGAGCAAATAAAAACCCAAAAACATCACGTCAGGCAGCTGTCAAACTTTGTAAGCATTTTAAATGCCGCTTTTTACTAGCGAAAATTTAAATCGTTCACCTCGTTGCTAATGGTAACTGCTTCGGTGACAAATGCGTGTAATAAAGTAAATCTAAAAATTTAACTTTCTTCGGATTTTTCTTGGAATGTGACTTGAGCAAGTGACTCGCTTTTTTATTGTGATGATGAACAACTTCAGTCAAATTCAACAACTGGTCTGTTTAATTATACACCCATTGCAGCAAAGTGATGTAGTGTATACCAATGCACAATAGACCAACAGTTCACAGTCATATTTTTTACAAAGTGGTATAAACTGGTATATTTTTGTCCGACTGAATTTGATTCATTGTTCCCTTGGTGATGTTGGATGGTGCTAAAAGCAGTTTGCTAAGCAAATTACAAGAAAGATTCTACGACGAACTTCACCTATACTTGGTATATCTTATATGTTCAATAAAACACGCTGCTTCAATTATGGTTTCTTTTAAGAGTTTTACTATTTGTTTCCGAAAAAAAACAAAATGTGCACGCCTCTGATTTTGACAACAAAAACTTCAGTCGATAGCCAAGTCAATGGGCTCATTCAAATATTTAGTTATCTTAAGTCGACTTGATTGGTCTGGACTAGAATAATCTGAACGCAAAAACTAGATTAGTCGGGAATGTCACTTTTTCTACGTTATCCACACATGCAAACTGTCAACTGAGTCCACAGTCACGAAGTTCTTGACTAGATTCGTCGGCTAACCCTCCATAAACGTCAACGAAAACAGCTGTTCATATGACCGATCTAAGCCAGTGAAAACTGAGAAACATTAAGTTAGACAGCTGTCAGACTTACTTAACTAGATACTTGAACGTCCTCAATGTCGTCGTTGCTTGTCATGTATAGCGTGCTGGTTTATTTACTGCTCGTAGGGCTGTTCGAAGTTGTATCAAAAACGAACGATCGTGTAATGTTTTAAAGGATGTACCTTTTGAGACTTATATCAAGGCTTCAATTTTTAACTGACAGATGTATAGTATATACGCAGGCGCACGGAAGGTGATCCACATAAGCAACGCATATGCTAGACAAAATGGATGAAGTAGGTTTACATTCCACTTCTCCGTTCGTAAATGTCAGTTCGATTGAGTGCTTTAGTAAAAATGGAGTAAGGAAAAAATGGCACATTCATTGGTGGAGTTATATAAAAGCGAGAATGACAGTTGAGTCACAAAATCTTCCGTCGGTTGAGTTATTTTACCAAAAATCAGGTTCTTCTCTTTGATATCGTATATAAACACGAGTTGTAGTGTACAGTTCCATGTCTTTTGTCTGAATGGGCTTCCTTCTCTGAATTTATATAAATTGCGATATAAAAGTCGACCTTGTGCGAAGTCAACTCGCAATAAAGGTCGCCTTTCAAGACGATGTGGGATTTATAGGACGAAAAAAATCCGTGAGGTTCTAGTCTGTAACTGCTATTTCTTTCCACACTCACTCAGTAGAGACAGTAGGTACTTAGTAACTATTCTTTATTTAAGACGGACCTTTAAAATCAACATTCAAATGCAATTACACAAAACTCATTTATTTCTTCTCTCACTTACAATTAACCAACAATAATGTGAAAATAAATACAATTCCAACTATTACTTAATGTAGAATAAATTACTTTAATTACAGAACAGGACACTCATTGGATGTGGCACTTAAACTATACCTATGTGGGAAGCCCAAACTACGCCTTGTGTGTGCCGTCGTATCGCTTCGCATATGCTTCGAGTGATTTGAGGACTTGTTTCGCTGACTCCTCGAGGCGTTCGTTGAAGAAATCCCTGTCAGTTTTAAGTTCCCTCATCTCCTCTACCGATGCATCATCCATGGACGGCATGTCCATCTTGAACAAGGCTCCCAGCTTGGGCAGGAACAGCAGCAAACAAATGATTCCGATAAACTTAACGATCTTCTTGAAGATGAGCAACTTCAGCAGGATCTTGCCCAACGTGAACAGATTCAACTTTAGCTTGAGCTTGTTGAACAGCCACTCATGCACCGACGGCTGTTGCTGATAATGCCCCACAGAGTGGTGCTTCGGGTATTCGTGATAAAATGCCACCGGTGGATGATTTATGTACTCCGGCTGGGGTTGCGGTGCAGGCTCATAGTTGTATCCTGTTGTTTGGGGCTGAGGTTCGTAGCTGCCATAGCCTGCATTCACAGGAGGCGGTCCATAAGTCTCTGGATGCTGCGAACTCTGCAGGGCTTGAAGGTAAGTATCCTCGTCGATGGGACTCGCACTCACGACAGCCAGAGCTAGTGCTCCAACACAGACGATTTTCGTTAACAAATTCATTTTACGCGGATACGTTCGAGGTTCGTTGCGCACTTGGAGAGACACCTTTACCGATGGCCACCGACTGACCAACTAAAATGCAATTCAATTAACCTGTGCCTTCATTTAAGCATTACTATGAACCGCATGTAATTGGACAAATGTGTCAACCCAGCGTACTCGATGTGGGAAGTGAATTTCAATTTGGTGGTGGTTTATTGATAAACGCGGACAAATGGTCAGACGGCGACGCGACGATCGTCGCAGTCGTCACTCGGATAGAGAAGAAAGTGGGATTGCGTACGCGAGCCAATTCCATCGCACATCGACCGATCGGAGTGTGATCGGAATGGAAATTAGCTGATTGGGCATGTTCTTGTTATCACGTACGAGTGCACTTTCTCTGCCCAAAAGAACGGCTATTTTGATTGCTAGGCATACGTAAACCGTAGACGCCTGATCCAGGCGTTATGTTAGGTCGGAATTTATGGTATTTGGAGTTATTAACTCTTAAGGCACCTACCATACTGTTTTTGCTGCACCTTGGTATTGTTGCGACTCTAAGAAAGGCGGGCTGCTCCAAATTGATTAATGAAAGTGCGTAGCTACAAGCTTGCTGAGCCAAATCCGATGTTACATAAGGAACGAATGGCGATACTCCTCCGAATATTAATTTTAGCTAACAAAAGTCTTTTGTGTGTCTAACTACGAACACACAGTGAGGTCAATAAAATTGGTCGGTAGTAGCCGGAAGTCTGCAACAGGCACTTGGGTAATTCAAGAGCAAGCGGGAGATTTAAATGCGATATCGGTTTTACATAAGATGGAACATTTCTCGTGAAATCATAGGCCACGAGTTGGCATGAACAAATAGCTGTCTGACGTGCGAAATCGAACGCAATCAATTGGGTACAAGGAAATTACTCAAGCGATCTTTTTCTTATTTCCTCATATACAGACTGAACGCAGTAGCTCAGGAGGTCTCGGTTCAAACCCCGATTTAGGACTTTTTTTCTCGCGGACATTTGACAACGCTCGAGAGTATCATTTCTCCTAAACAAAATTGAGCCGTTAGAATGTGGGATAAAATTGTAGGTCTCTTCCATTGGTAAAAAAAAAATCTCGATTTATTGTAAAAAACTAGGACTTGAGACATATGAACCTCTGTCGCCAACTATGGGGTACGTTCAAAGAACAAAAAATGTACTAGATCTGAGTGCCAACTATAGGGTACGTTCAAAGAAAAAAAAAATTTACTAGATTTGAATGCTGGGCGATGTGATAGTACGTGTGAGTTTTTATTGGCTTCCAAGTTAAGCAACCTCCTTTGTATAATTGGGCTTATTGTTCTGTCAGTGGAAAATATGAAGTGTGCTATAAATATTTTTTCAACATTTTTTGAAGCATCGAATCCACAGTCAATATTCCGTAAAATTTCGTTTTCCGTCGGACGCACGATAAACTTTCAATGTAACGCTTTGTGATTGCTGACTGTCAAATTGACTTTATAGCATTGGGTGGTACGACTAAAACATAGGAATTGCTCATTTACTCAAACGAAATGTCAAACGTAACAAAGTTTTGTATCAAAAAAGCTAACACTTTTGATATGTTCGAAGAGTACATACCTTTGCCTCGGAACGGATTGATTAAGCATAGCAATTGCCACGAAATTCCAAGGCTGCTATTGAGCTGACGCAGACCTATTTTCTACGCACATTGTTAACACAAAACAATCTACGTATTGAGAATTTAACTTTACAAATAAAGGGTGTTTTCTTTTTAAAGGTATAGAACTTTAATTTAATATGATTTCCGGCATATGGCCGTCACTGCTGGCTCGGACGTAGTATAGGTATAATCTGGAGGTCCAATTTTCGATGACTTTTTCGTATATCGGCAATAATGCGGCAAATGTTGTCCTCCAAGTGGTCAATCGTTTCGGGCTTATCGGCATAGACTAGCGACTTCACATATCCCCACAGAAAATAGTCAAGCGGCGTTAAATCGCATGATCTTGGAAGCCAATTCACGCCGCCTTGTTGAAACCACAGCTCCTGCACATTATGGTTGTTCAATTGATGAATGAAAAAGTCAGTAATCATGGCTCTATAGCGGTCCAATTTCTGTGCAGGATGGCGGATAGACTGATTCGGGTCTTCCTCTACGCTACGCTCTACAGCAGCAAAAACGTTCCATATTATTCGAATTAACTGCTCTGATGGACGATTATATTATCCTTAAAATAGACGTAGTACGCTATACGTATTTCGAACAGAACCATGATTTTCAAAATAAATTTGCACAATTTGGAAGAGTTCAGTCTATTCATGTTAAAATGCCAAACCAAACTAAAAATAAATCACTTGACAGCTGACAAAATGGCCTCCAGTTAAGATAGTGTTCCCAACTTAAAGTTCTATACCTCTAAAAAAACACCCTTTAGTTGAGTTAAATTCTGTTTGTACAAGAAAATCATCAAAATACATTTAAGAAAAGACAACAAAGTGTTTCGTGTCCCGCGAAGTATGGACTGCGGACTATGAATCATATATTAAGTAGTAAATAGACTGTAGCTATTGCTACAAGATGAATTTGACCTTGGAAGTAGCCCAGTTTGATTTCATATATTTGTGGCCATGTTAAATGTTAATCAAAGGGACAAACACATACTTAAAAAAAAACCAACCTACACTTCCGGTGGAAACCGGATGTCAGGTAGCCTAAGGTGGACTCTTATTTCATTATCGATTGAGGTCTATGTTGCATAATAGTTTTTCTTGGTTCGAGGTTGAACATTTTCGCTATATTTTTCAAAGTATTTAAATAGTTGTTCGATTTTCTTATTTCTTGGTTTCAAGTGAAACTAGTTATATAGCTAGACACTAAGTAATAAAAATCAGTTCTCAACACCGCAAATTCATTAAAAAAGCATTTTATAGAAAATACTTAAAACAAACATACGAAATAATAATAGAAAGAATGTTCAAATTGTACGGTATAAAGAAAACAATTTTTTTTTTATAAGTAATTCCATTACGAATTTTGGATACATAATATATGATTTTAATGATATCGATACCAAAAAATTGTTCCTTTAAGTTTTACAACCTCTTTTTACTTTCACATTCCCATTTTTTTTCGATATTCGCCAGTGGTTTCTCTTTCGACTGTCTTTTAAAAATAATCGATTGTTTAACAATTAACAACAGCATTAAATAAAATTGACGCACTGTACGTCGTTAAATTTTTTGAAAATATACATGAAATGACATAATTTCAATTCATAAAATGTCTACCAAAAACTTTTCAGTAGTTTTTTATTTGTAGCAAAAATAAAAAAAAAGCTTGTTAATAAAAAAGGTCCCATTACTTCTTATAACATGAATTTGTATGATTTAAAAAAAACTGTAAGCAGTAAAACTTAAATGCGTGACACATAATTATTAAGTTTATTTTCGATTTTGCTGATATTCATTTAGAGTTTCGTTCTTTCCCGTACATTTATAGAAAATAAAAAAATTAAAAGTGAAATCGGGGAGACGGAAGAAAGCAGCCAGTCTATTTCATACTAAGTTTATGCTAATAAGGCCTCAGTTATAGCCATACGTAAAATGCAACCAAAAGTTGGAACAGAGTGAAAATGATTTTTTTTTTCGTTTTGGCGGTCATTGCAAACAAATGTGTCAGAAAATGTTTTCGCTACGAAATCAATTATAACAAATCAACCACCACTGATTGAATTCCATCAGAAACAAAAACGGGAACAGTAAAAAAAGTGAAATATTTTAGTGATTTTTTTTGTAATTTAACTGAAAATTTAATCGAAAAAAGTCTTTCGTACGCAAAATTAAAAAAAAATATTTTCTAGAAAAATTAAAGATCATTTTTGGCTATATGTTTTTGATAAACTAACTTTATAATATATATAAGCCACATTTCTCGACCAAGATTGAGTTCAACCATTAAGTTTAAGACGTCAAAAAAGCAAAAAGAATTTGTTTACGGTTTCGTTGTGCGTAAGGCTACAACTGAGGCCTTATATCACTTTTAAGGTATATAGGAGATCCGGGCTTTTAGGTTGACAGTTAAAAAACCTCTCGGTAATTCATTTCACAGTTCTTCTTCAACTAATTGAGTAGTGTATCAAAGCAAGCCTATGATCGGATACAATTCTTGGCACCTAAAGAAGAATTGAAACATCATTTCAAACAAAAATCATATTTCTAGGTGCAGCTGGAGCTATAGATTGCATTCATATTTCTGGATTTTATTTTTCCAATTTCAATTTACACAAAAGTCGTTAGAATCTCAAGGAAAATTAAAATTTACTGGTCAGGTTTGACAGGAACCGCAAGGCAAGTAGGTACATGTACAGCGAAATAAAAATGCTATGCTCGAATTTTCGAACTTAATTCAGCAAAAGTTGTCAAATGTCAAAGAATAAAAGCTTCAAAAGTGACAGCTACCGAAATAGCGGGTCATTCACAATAACAAGGGCCTTAACTTTGCAACACGCTTTTGCTCAAAGCAAGTTTTTATTCATACGACCCATTGAAAGTGCGACGGAAATTACATGTGCGCACCTACCCTAAGACTGATGTTTATTAGAGACTAATGACCCAGTGATTAGACATTAAACGAGAAGTTTTCTGATCTCACGCATCATTATCGTGCGTGATTAACTGCTTGAGATTATATTTGCCACAAAATTTAGTTCCAGATAAGAAGTATAGACTCAAATCGACGACGTGCTTCACTTTCACTGAAGAGCGTGGCTTTTGGTACTCTGCTGCTCTAACCCCATCTGTTTACATCTTCTTCGTATTAAGCTTTACGCATCGAACAGATCTGCGTGAGCTCATAAAAGCATCACAAAACGCTTCACCGGAAGCGGTATATACTCGTACAATGCATGTACAACATTTAGATTAGATTATGACTAACTATACGCAAGGGGTCATGCACACGATAGCTCTGTGAGTGGCTCGAGTCAATGTTTTGTGTAGTCCCTCACGGTTTTTTTTTTCACAAATACAAATGCGTGTTTTGTCTCGTTAGTCATCTCCACTGTGAATCAAGTTGAGACAACAAAATGTTACAGTAAACGAGGCGACACTAAATGTAAAAAGAAGTGAAAACCGAGATGTGATCCCCCCATGAGTCCTCTTTGTTCCCCCACAATCGTCCTGAAGCCAAGCTAATTTAATAACAAAAACGTCTTCGGCTTTTTCTGCTAGAAGTAGAAACCGCTAAGCTATTTTGAGATGTCAAACTTATTGCTGTGCCCACCCATTAGTCTGAAAACGTAACACGTTAATCTATGTAACAGCCAACGACTTTTATTTATAGGATTTTAATTCTAACCATCGAAGTTGACAGCGCTACCGAAAATATGCTCAGACGG
Organism: Cheilosia impressa; assembly: GCA_948293265.1. Taxonomy (NCBI): domain Eukaryota; kingdom Metazoa; phylum Arthropoda; class Insecta; order Diptera; family Syrphidae; genus Cheilosia; species Cheilosia impressa. The sequence continues at coordinate 28,534,518 of OX411884.1, read as the reverse complement.
CTGCCTGTTATCTGTTTAAATATAAATTTGCTGTGCTGCTGCTTTTGTAATCCCCCCTCCTTTAAAACAGTCGTGGGAGTTAAGCATCGCTCATATTAGATCATCCCAGCTCCCACTTACGCTCAAACTCAATTTCAATAAGCGACGACGGTGTACCGCCAAAAATAAATGACCTAATCCATAAATGAGAATCAATCATCGATACGAAGACTAACTCCAAACAGAACTCTGGAATGTTTGCTTCCTCGTGTCTGCATTTGAGACCGCAGCCTTGTCACGCCAGGTGCTAAACCTACACAGGCGCGTTTGAAAATTTCATATTTCGCCTTGTATGGTATTTTTGTTTTGTTGTTGCAAACTCGTAGTCCTAATTCCACGTGCAGGTATACGGACCGCGTTTTTGCAATTCAAATTATTTTGTCTGGGCTCTTTAGGCCCACGGGAGACTATAAGATTGAATTCTGGGTATCATCCACTTTCCAAAAAAGGTCACGACAACTCTTGTGTTAACTTGGTGTAGGCTGTAGGTGTACCTATCTTTGGGGTGTGATTTCGCCTTGAAGGGTGTGCCTGTGTGTTGGCATATAGATGTGGGTATAAACAAACAAAAATAACATTCTCGGAGGTGCAAACGGGTGTAATTCGGTCTCGCCCACATTACCCCCCGCGAGCGATCTAATGACGTATATCCTGCCGCCAATGACAAACGTAACGACGCGTGTTTATATGGTAGTGTTTATTGGCAACTGTAAGCAAATAAAATAATTACAGGGGTTTTGTTATTCACAAATAAGGATTTCCACTAAAGAGCACAGGGGGTGAGACGGTTAGGCATCAAATTAGGCGAATTCTATTTAATTACAGTTGCGACTTGCGAGGGAGGTGACGGCAAAGTCCTAAAGATTAACTTTTGAACAGCTAACCAACAAAATCACTCACAAAAATGGAAACAAAATTGATTGTCTGTTCCCTTGTGTTTTTACAGACAATAAAAATACTGTAAGATCTAGAGTTGGATTATATGGAGGACGTGGAAGCGAGTTACCGGCTACAAGTGGGCCTATTCCCAATTCCCGTATGTGAAATTTGCACTTTTTTCCAAATGAAAAAATTCAAAATGTAACCGTTTTTATTATCTAAAAAGGTTAAAACAAGAATATAACATAACAAGTAAAAGTGTTATCACAGGTCTGGCCGATGCTTTGATACCCTCCACTGCATACAAGTCATGCAAAATTGGTTTTATATGTGAGGTACCAGAACTACTTGACCAACATAGCCCGTTTTCAATACCAACCTGACGACGATAAAAGTAAGTCCTCTCACAAAATTTCACTTGCCTAGGTCGATTTGTTTCGACGTTATCCTGTTTTCAACAGACAGAGGTCCGTATGGGAGGTACCAGAACTACTTGACCGACATCACCCATTTTTGATACCAACCTACCGATGATAAGAAGAAGTCCTTTCACCAAACTTAATTTGCCTAGGTTGATTCTTTTGGGCGCTATCGTGTATTCAACAGACAGACAGACATGGCTAAGTCGATTCAGAATGTGATCCTGATTCAGAATATATGTACTTTATGAGGCCTCCGGTGACTCCTTCTTGGCGTTACAAATGTAATGACAAAGTGAATATACCTTCCTGTGGAGGGTATAGAAATATACATAACAAGAAAACAAGTGAATGCATCCAGTTATACAAAAATTCTAACGTAGACGTTCGATGGCCTTTTTTTTTTCATGTTCAATATGAACTATTAGTGAACATACGTTTTAATTTTATTTTTAAACAGTTTGCGTTTCACGTTTTTGATTTTTTCCTAATTTTTTTAAGCTTGACCCTCGCTTTCCTCCCTTTCATGCAAAAAGAGCCAAAAATGCCGCTTTTCCCTTAACCTCTGATCACTGACACTGGTGCCACTACTTTTTGTAACAAAAAAAAATGCAAAATAAAGAAAGACACTGATTTTAATATTTTATTTTGTACTACCTATGTCAAACCACTGACGGGTGCTTTAAACTGCAACATTTGTTTATGTAGTGATTGTTTGTCGACAGAGTTTTTGCAAATGGCCTCTTGTCTTAGTTGTTTTACCGGTAGATATTTCGAAGTATGCTAAAAATATTTTCAAAATTAATGGCATCAGCCAGGCTGAGAAGTTCAGTTTCAGTAGTAATGGGTGCATTCAGGGAATTATTATAAACGTTAAATATTTTTTCATTTTTTGGGTTATTTATGACAAATGGGCTGTCGAACATTAAATCCTCTATCCGAAGGAAGAGCTTAGAGACAAAATGGGTTCTGCATTACTTACACTACTGCAATGTCGTTGATTTATTTAGGGCCGATTTGTCATTTAGTTTATTTAACTTTTAATCCGCTAGAAATAAGCTTTAAGTTTCTCAATCATAAAATAAGAGCTAGATATTCGAAGGTAAAGTGTGAGAGAGACCAATTGATTGACATTTATCGGTAACCGTTCTGCGTTCTTCCATTGTATCGTACATAATGGTTAGGTCTCTTTCTCACTACTCTTTGTTCCCTTGTTGAGTTGAAGTAATTAGTATTTGCTTATTCCTCTTCCTCTCAATAATAATATCGTTAATGCTGTTAAATAATGTCATTTCAACAATATGTACATATTTCGCCAAACAAAACTTTGTAAAATAAAATTTTAAAGAGTTCCCCTGCTTTAACTAGAGATTTATATTTTATCCGTCTCAGAAACGGGCAGATAACTTTATGACATTGTTAGCTGTTATGTTCTTCGATTCTCTCTATTTGACAATTGAAAAAAACATAGATTTACTATGTCTAATCTGAAAGTTTACCCCTATCGTATTGGCTATCTGTCTATTAAAAAATCGGCTCTTGAAGGCTTAACTCAAAAAAGGAGGTCTTTTTTCTACGAATTATTTTTAGCTTTTTTCTGAGTAAATATTAGTTCGCAGATCACCCCTTTAAAAATCCGCATGTGATGTGGCCGTCACTGTCCCATTTCTCGCCTAGCCTCTTATAAGAAATATGATATTCCATTTGATAGGTATTGACGAGCAAACCCCAACAACGTTTGTCGGTAAATTTTATAAAGAACCTTCCAGAAATAGGTAACCAAAAATCGCCTCAAATCGTATTTTTTAAGGAGTATCCAAAAATGGGCTCAGTGACTCAGTGGTTAGAGTGCTGAACTACTGAGCGAGGGGGCTCTGGCTCAATCCCTGGAAAACACACAAAATTACATCCTATAAGGACCTTTTCATTGCCCACCTCTGGCAAACGTCTCTGACAAACTGTCTAACTGTCGTAAAAGAGCTTCTTAATTAGCCGTTCGGACTCGGTATACAATGAAGGTCCCTTTCATTCGTCTCAAAAAAGGATAACCTACACAAAACGAATGCTTGTGAGAAGTTAGGCATAGGGTACACGAAACTGTTGCAGCCAATATTTATTTATTTATTTAAATAACCCTGCCTCGGAATATTAATTTATTTACAGTTGAATGATGTCTGTCTATCTATCGACACAGCTATTGAAATATAACCTCATATTTTCATGTCACCAGAATAAAAGCACAGCCCAGTTAAGTTGATGAGTTGCGACTCAGGATAAAGTCTTTTACATGTAAGCTGAGAAGGCGACAGCGAGCTTGTATTGTCTTACAAAAATGTACTTTTACCCTATACGCTTTATATACTCGTATTGTAGGCCACAACTGTTAAATTTGTATGAAAAATTTCGCCGTTGTGAGTTCATAAAATCTAGCCTGGATACTAAATATGCTTATTAGTATCGTGCATTGTCACATCAAGACATTAGCCCTTAGCATTATTTTTAAATTTCACAAATAAATAATAGGTGGGCTTTCAAATTATAAACTGTCAGTGGGTTTAAAATGATGCCGCACTTACACATTTCGTTCACAAATGCCCGCAATAGAATCCCAGCACCAGCCACATAGTGACATTTGACACTATTTCCCTAATCATTTGGACATTTAAAGTTTGAAATAGTTTTTTAAGAAAATGCATCTATTTTATCCAATTATACTAAGCTTTTTATTTGTTTTCATTTTGTAAACGTTTGGACGTTTTCCTTTGACAGGTGTTTTTTTTTTTCTCAATAAGAAATTTTCCTGATAGGGATATTATCACAAAAAGTGCTAGACGTCTAGCGCAAATGGTGAAATGTAAACTTTTTTATTTATGGAGTTTGACATGCCGGTAGTCATCTAGCGGGCAATGGAACGCTTCAAATGTTACTCAAAATCAAAAGGCAAGTGTCAGATCGTTCTGATGCATTTATGAAACACACTTGGGCACATAGCTGTCATTTGTAGTAAATATATTTATAAATTGAATATTTATTAATTGTTATTTATTAAATTGGCTAACCTTTAATTCCACAACAACAAGGTGCGTCCGCCATTTCAATTACATATTTTGTATATCCTATTTTTTCCTGTCAAATGTGACTGTAAGTGTGTGATTAGCTCTTCACTCAGCCTGATCAGTCAATTTATTCTGAGCTCATAGAGAGCGCTCTGATCATGCTCTGGACGAAAAAAGAAACACAAATTCTGATAATGTGTATGATGGTGGTCACTCGTTTTGTTTATTCTTAAGCGTCTTGCGATAATTTTTTTGTAACCTGTCTATAGGCTTTAATAATTCTGTCAAACGTGGTCTACTAATGAATCCATCATAGGTACTAAGAAAAATGTGTCGCATTAAATGAAAACTCTTGTGATACCTCACGTAATACGTCAAAACGGGGGGGTGGAAAACTTGTCATTACATGCTGGCATTCCTTTCATATCGATTTAAAGGTCGCCGTCTCGTGACGCCTATGCAGGCGCTATTCCTACACCCCAACGAAAGAAATCCAGACTTGTATTTGAACTTAAAATAGAATCGCCTTCCAATGCGTATGGCTTCGAAGGTAATTGCAACTAATCCTCTAATCAAACACGCTTAGGAGCCGTCTCAAAATTATGTAATGTAAACAAAAAAAAAAATCACAGCCGGCGATTGACGGAGGAAAAGAGAATGAAAACTAAAATCTAAAATCACTTTGACAATGTTTGTTGTTTTGTAGCACCACTACAATCAGAGAAAGACTACAGCACAGACCTGACTTAAGCCGACTGGAAAGTGTCTCACTTCCAATCCAAACAGGTTAGCTAGCTCCTCGACGCAGAACCCTACGACCATTCACAAGCACTAGGCACTAGCACAACCACATAAACATGGCAATGGTTGGCAAAGCCCCCATTTTCCACACCACCTGTGTGTTCATTTGGGAAATTGTTACAAACAACTACAACCTCGCGTAAATGTGTGAATAGTGAATATATGGAAATGGATATGTGATAAGAAAAAAAAAAAAACAAAATAAAAGAACGGCAAATGGAAAACAAAACATAAACACGCAAAGGGCTAAGAAATTATTTCCCCACCTGTATTATTTGATGACGAGTTCGTCGCTGGATTTTGCTGATGATGATGTACAACTGCTGTCAAATTGTTTGCTGTTTTCCATGAATCTGTTTGCACAATAATTGTATCCACTTGATGTCGGACACCGAAACGAGGTTCCGATTCACCTGTCAAATTGCCATCAGTTATCGGCGATGGTATCAAATGCGACGACGACTCACGGGCACCGTCAAGAACCGAATATAAAGTGGTACTGTCCGGGGTCGCCTCCTCTGAGGCTAGGTTACCAACAGCAGTGGAATATCCACAATCACCACTACCATCGCTCGTTCTACCACCACTCACAGAAGTCGTTCCAATGATGACGGCGGCACCACTGGGTGAGCCCATCGAACGACGACGACGACGGCGGCAAACATCTGTTGCTTCAACAATTGGAGCTGGAGCCCCAGCCACAGCCCTGCCGCTGGAAGGTTCCACTTGGCTTGGTGTTACTATTTCTTCTTGTGCCGGTTTAGTGATTTGATCGGAACTCTCAGTGGCAGCAGCAGCACCAACCGCTGATGATTCAACTCCAATGGCTAATGGCGACGCACATGACTGAAGCTGAGCTGCCGCCGCCGAACCACTTTGGTTCCTGCTAGTGGTGGCGGTAGTGATTCCCTTTGTTGGTGAATGCTGTTGCGGTGATTCTGATTCCTCTGCTATCAGTGGCACCGCAATTGAATCCCCCTGGTTGGCGAGGGGATTTGTTTTTTTCACGGACGTGGAGGGACCAATGATGCTTGTCTGCCTCTCGTGGGTCGTCGACATTTCGAGTTCTGCTTTGGTGTTGCGTTCTGTTGTTGTTTGCGTTTTTGAAATTTGCTTCGATGTTGGTTGTTCTTTGAAGTAAAATTTTTGTTTTGTCGCGAGTTTTTCTTTTTTCTTTGCTTGCCTTTTGTGCCATTTCTTTCCATGATCTTTGGCTGGAAAGAGCAGAACAGAGGAAGAAAGAAGAGAATTCGAAGTTTTTTTTTTGTTGGTAAGTTTGCTGTCTTCTATTCAATTTGGCAAAAGAACACACAACCATTGAGGGATTTTTTTTTTATTTTATTAACAATCAGAACAGAACACAACTAAATGGAGATTTTTTCATTTTATTTGTTTTAATGATGTCATGCAAAACTGGAAGAAGAATTTGAAAACACAAACAAGTATAACAGTAACTATTGAATATTTTAAAATCACCATGCGAAGCAAAGTAGCATTGTAAAGTATTGTTTCAAACTACGGATAAGTTTACGAGGCAATTTAAGCAAAGGGAACGCAATTAACTGTAGGTAATTAGGTATTGAATGTTTAACGAATGCAAATGTTGCATCAGCAAGCTACATGCTAAGTGGACAAGGCTCTCCCAACTACAAGATTCACTGACAATCAGGCTAGGTTTACATCTACTATCACATCATGCAAATGAGTTGTCGTTCAGTTAAACTGCATGCAACACTGCAAGACGGGCTAATGAACAGATTATCTATCAAATGACAGCTGTCAAACTTTGCGTAGGTACCTATGAAGTACAAACTTATTGGAATATATTTTAAATGGACTAGTTGCCAGTAGCCAACTTCGCGTTGGTTCCAAAATTAACGCCAGCGCTCAGAGCGGAATAAATTGGAAACAAATTAGGTATAAGAAGCAGAAATAAACTAGGTTTTATGGGCTTCATTATTAGTACCTATGAGGAATTTGAAAATTACTTTTTGAAAGTAGGTACATTGGAGACAAAAAAAAGCTTACCCCGTATTAATAAACGCTGCGTAAAAGTTATCAACTCGTTATTCAGCAGTTATGTCAAATTTTTGCATGCTATCTGATGTCTACTAGCTAACTTACTTGTGCACATTTGTTTATTAATACGGGGGTTAGAACATATCATTTTGAAAACTTGTAAAAGTGTCCAGAAAACTTTGTTGATTTAAATATATTCAAACGTGGTATTGCGTAGCATTGCCAAAAAATAAAAATGAAACCAACAGAAAAAACTCATTAAAATACGATTTTTCATTATTTTTTTGTTGGTTCCATCTATTATTAACAATTTTAACTACAATTCCGATGCGACATATATTGTAAACGATTCGTCAACAATTTAAGTTTAAACCGTTTTTAGCAAATCTACTAACACTAATAGGTGTCTCTAGCATTTTATGGAGATCTCAATATGGATGGTTGGCATTTTGTGACACTTTTATTGGCTTTGATCCAAGAGCGTTTGTTATGTTGGTGCCATTTTTTGGGCAGAGCGTGTGTGGAACTGACATTTGACTATCAGTCCATATTATAGTATGTCAATGCTATAGGCGGTTGCAGCAATGTTTCAACTGACAGATGGATAGACTTGACAACTTATGACAGGTGACTCGTAAGCGCAATGCGTTATGCTGGATTTAAAATTCAACTTATGAACCGTTTAATCTGTTTAATGACGTTGACAGTTCTCACAAGCTGAGACTTAAGTACCTACTTTCATTGGTGGAAATATTGTGAGAATTAGTGCTACTGTCATGTGTCATGGGTGTTGAATGAATTGAGATACGGAGTTAAATACAAAACCTTAAACACCGCCGACGATGACCGATGACAGTTCAATCAAAAAACATGTTGCCTTTGAAAATATTCAGCCAAAAATATTTTGTGCATTGAATATGCGACCAATAAAAGAATAAAATGTTTTACGACATTCGATTTGAATTCGTTGACGTCCTCTTTGCGTGCACATAACATGGCACACGGACCAGAGAGACAACAAATCCATGGCGTTGCCTTGTGCTTGTGTTAAGGATTCTGCCACAAGTGCTGTGCACGTTCTTTTATAAAAAAAAATAGCTACCTCTCAAGTCAGAAGAGAGTTTCCCATACATTTCAGTCTTGACAAGCAGTAGAATTTTTTAAACAAACCACGAAATCATGCACCCGCCCGGCCGGCGGCGGCGTGGTGCTCGTAGCTATTTTTTTTCCTTATATCAAACTTAAGATTTACGAATTCGGAGTTTCCATGTACATAAAAGCTTCTGTAACTTACAGTAAATTTAAAGAGATGAATTAAAACCGGTAATAGTGAGGTACCTTGACCAGATCCCTGTACTTCTTTGTTATTAGCTGTTTCGATTTATTAGCTAGTTTGACAGTTTTTCGACTGGTTCATTTTGGCAAAATCTCGTTAATGATGCTAATTTCGAAGGTTTAAGCCCACGGTAATTGATCCATCCTGTACAAAAACCAGTACATTTTTATACCCTCCAGAGGAAGGTATATTCACTTTGCCAATACATTTGTAACGCCAAGAAGGAGTCACCGGAGACCTTATAAAGTATATATATTCTGAATCAGGATCACATTCTGAATAGATTTAGCCATGTCCGTCTGTCTGTCTGTTGAAACCACGATAGCGCCCAAAGTAATTGACGTAGGTGAATTAAATTCGGTGAAAGGACTTCATTTTATCGGCGTCAGGTTGGTAATCAAAATGGGCTATGTCGGTCAAGTAGTTCTGGTACTTCCCATACAAAACCAATATTAGACCCATGTGTCCCTCTTTCCGTTGAAAACACGATATCGTCCAAAAGAATCAACCTAGGTGAATGAAGTTTTGTGAAAGGACTTCTTTTATCGTCGTTAGGTTGGTATTCAAAATGGGCTATGTCGGTCAAGTAGTTCTGGTATTTTGCATGACTTGTATGCCGTGGAGGGTATCAAAGCATCGGCCAGGCCGATGATAACACTTTTACTTGTTTTTCTTCGTTGGTGTCATGCAGTCTCTCTTCTTTCTTTGTCAGTAAACATAAATCGTTGCCCCTGCGTTGGGTCTTAGTTGTACTCGTAGAGTGATTGCACATCACAAAACAATGTGCATGTCACTTGATGGCCGCAAAAAACTCAATAAAGGCCCAAAACTCTATACGCAAATTGATTTGCTTGAGTTGTGTACCGCTAGTTCCTTACACAAATTGCCCGGCTACCACTACCATTATGAAAGCAGCTACTTACGTTATACTTATTTTATTACACATGCATCGTTCTCATAATTTTTATGCATATGGGACACATTCCAAGAATGCATCGAATCGAGATTCCATCCCTTACAGCATAATTCCGACTACATTGCGTACCAGCAGGTAAGTTCGTAAATTTGGTTACCATAGGTACTCTACACTCCTACACTACATGCAGTTGTACAATGTACACCAAAGCCACTTCCTTGCCACTCACTTTATGGTGTTCTTTGAAATGTCTATCCTCAGAGATAGATACAGGTAACGGCATCAAGTTCCACTCGTACACACACATAAAGTTCCACTAACCCAAAAGCCATCTAAGAGAGTTAATAACAAAAATATGAGGATTGAGGATCCCTGCCAAACTCCTTTGATAAAAAAAAAAAACTTCCGATTCAAATTTTTGCATGGCTAGGCAAAGCCAAACAAAATATGGCAGATAACACCGTTATGCATGCCACCTCGTTTTCACCAGAACTACACCTTGTCTGCCAAATGCGTTGCACTGTCGTTTCGTGTGAAGACTCGAGACTGAAGAGAACGCTCACAGAAATCATGCAACCCATTTTATAAGACAGCAAGAAATCCGAAAAAAATAAATAAAAGCACAACTCACGTCTGAAGTAGGGAAATGAAAAGCGACTTACAGCTAGAGGTAGAAGGAAATAAATTTTACTACGTTCCTCGCTTTGAATTTGTACATTCTACTGTCAGCAGAGAAGTCGTGGGTGGCACCAGCCAAAAAGACAGAGTTAAATAAAATTCCCATGATGAAAAGCGAAAAGGATTCTACCCATATACGGAAGAAATCGGATTGTAATTCGCATTTTGAGTGAGCTAATAAAAGGAGGAACACACAAAAAGGATGTGAAACTGCGGAGCTTTCTCTGTCGTTACGGTTTCATAGGGAGAGTTCTGGGAAAGTTTTTGAGGTCAAAAACGGAATTTGCGCGAAGATGTGCGACTTAACTGCCATGACGAATGGTGATGAAGGGACATGTAATGTGCTGATGAGATAACGTTTTCATATTTTTGCTTTTCTTTTCGAATTTTAGAAGACAAAGTCATTGTGCGATATTTGAAGTGACATATTTTTTTAACTGTCAGTTTAAAAATACTACTAGCGCGAGGAAGCGCCATCTGCGGTTTGGGACAGTGAAGTGACAATGATGAGGGTGCGTCTGGCGTTGCATCCTCTCTTGTAAAGAAAACAGATTTGCAAGAGGCTTTGTTTTATTGGCAAAAAACTTCATGTTTACAACTAAAGGCGAAAACGGATTTTTTAATTTGGCTCTTAATTTATTTAAGAAAACTATTTTGGTATGAAACAGTAAGCCAAGTGCGCCTCAGTCGGCGATAGGTATTTTTTATTTTGCTCTTTTATAGAAAGAAACACCATCTATTGACACATTCTTTTCAATGACTGCTGTTTTGCGTTTCGCCTGTAAGCCCGCAACACCAATTGTTATTAGTGGCCGAAGTGACATTTTACCCACATTCGCATTCAACACCTGCGATGGCAGCCATTTTGAATTTAATGTGGAGTGTGGTTGTTTTGTTTAATGAAAGCAACACAACTATTTACATATTTTGACTTCAATGGCAGTAACAAAACTTGTAGATCAAACATCAATTCACCATTATAGTGCTAGACTTTATAATTATTTGTCAACTGTCAATACTTTTCAACTTTTTTATCAACTAACCTAAACTGAAAAATGCACGAAATACATAATTCAGTTATTTAATGCTCCCCTGTTTTTCACAGATCTAAGTCGAAATTAGGTCATAAAATACCGATCGTAGACAAAAACTCTTGAGATCATATTCGTTGGGAACTCAGTTTTCTATTATAGATTTATTACTTGGTTGTCAACAAAATTGCTTCAGGCTGACAAATCTCTTTCTTTTTACATTCCTCTTTCTTTCTGACGATGTTTAATCGGATAGAATGTTTGCGCGTGGAAGGTCTTTGGCTTTGCAACTTGAAATTTGACACTTCTTGTGAAGTGCTGACATGTGACAGTCTATTAATGCAATGCATCAAATTTTTTTATAAAATCCTTCTCGGAAACTCTCAATTTATTTCTATCAATGAATAGGTATGTGTTAAAAATGGATGTGTGTGATATTGTTATTACGCGATCAACAACGTACTGTCAAAATTGTTAGGTGCGAGTGTGACGAGGCTTTTCTAAAGAATTCAGTCGGATATGTGAATTTTTTGTGGTGCCGGACAGATGAAAAGAACCCCAGATGTAATCGTTTATGCTACTACCCACAGATTCCAAGTTATTTAATCAGAAAAATGCCTACAAGCTTTCTATGTATTTAATTTGTTTGAATCAACAAGTGCGTTGCTGCATCTGGGCATACGAAATGATGTAGGTTTAGGTACCTATCCATCCACCATTCGAATTCAATCAAACTTCTTGGAAATCCGTTTCGAATTTATATGCTTATGGCTTTTCTGCTAAGAAAGATTTTGCAAAATTTCTGGGAAATTCCGATGTTAATTATTTATGAGGTATAACCGTACAACGGTTTACCATGGCAATGAAATATTCCTGCATGCTCGTTGAAATAAAAAAAAAAACATTTTATTAAAGACGTCTTGTACAAATCCTTCGGAGTTTGAGTTAACCCATCTCTTTGAAGTGAATATATGTAATAATCTGGGATTTTATGAAACGCAAAATCTCTGTATACATTTTCGTTTACAAATATGTACTCGGCTAAGTTAAGAATGTGCTTGTGGGTATTGCTACTAATGGAACTATTTTCGAGTGTGTGTAATATTTTAGACAGATCTAGTAGTTGTCACCACGATTTACGATGCCTCCGTAACAAAATAAATTAGACGGCTACTTAGGGTTTTGAGTGTCCTAAAAAACAAGAAGCAGCTGAACACAATCCCTATGGATGTTTGGACTGTTCAAAAGAATAACCAGTTTTAAAAGAAAATCTTCTTTTTTTGGTGACCATCGATGTTCATAAAAAAATATTTTATATTATTTTATACACAATTTGGAAGTTTTTCATTATTTGTTCATTATTTCATCCAAAATTTTTCAAACAATAAAGTAAACATTAACCCCCTTTTAATAAACGCTGCGCAAAAGTTATCAACTCTTTATTCAGAAGTTACGTCAAATTTTTGTATGTTATCCGATGTCTACTAGCTAACTAACTTGTGTTAAACGCATTCGATATTGGTTCATAAAAACCATAACTCAACTCCACTGCTCAATCATAGCAATTGGAGATGGAGTCAAAGATAAGAGAAATGAGAGAAACCCCGTTTCATTAAAGGATCTTCCTTATTTAGAGTGAAAAACGATTTGCTCTACGCAGCACGCCACTGTGAGTGGTTTTTGGTTGAATGTCAGTTCGATCGAGACTTCCACTTCGAACGGGCGCAATGTCGTGTTGTGAATTTTCAGTTTAACACTTGTGCACATTTGTTTATTAATACCCAAAATTTACAGCCCGATTCTGCCGTTGTGAGGCCTCACAAGTCACAAGCCCTTGTGAGGTTGATTCCTTGTGAGATTTATTAGTAATAGTAATAGTAATAGTAATAGTATTTCTTTATTTCAATTAAAAAATATACAAGCTTAATGCTAACAATATTTAAAAGTATTGAATGGCTTCATAAGGTAAAATAGTAGCAAATTTAAGCAATATATTTTTCATTATTTATTATTATTATTATTATTAAGAAAATACTCGAAATATTGACACTGAAATGATTTAAAACGAAGAAAATAAAATATTAAAGACATTTGTCACAAATCACAAGCCAACAACGAGTCGAAATTATTAAAATTTACTACCGAAATTCGGAGTCAGTGGCCTCAACGTTAAGAGCGCTACGTCCAATTTATCATCTTCATCGATGAGGCTCATTTCTGGCTGAATGGCTTCGTCAATAAACAAAATATGCGGTATTGGTCAGGCAGCAATCCACACGTACTCCATGAGTCATCATTGCATCCCGAAAAAATTACGGTTTGGTGTGGTTTATGGGCCGGCGGCGTCATTGGGCCGTACTTCTTCCGTGACGATCAAGACCGGCACGTTGCTGTGAACGGGAATCGCTACCGTTCAATGATAACCGAATATTTTTGGCCCCAATTGGATGATATGGACTTGGAGGACATGTGGTTCCAACAGGACGGCGCCACAAGCCACACCGCGAATGTCACAATCAATTTATTGGAAACCAAGTTTAAAGAACGTGTTATCTCACGAAATGGTCCAGTCGCTTGGCTGCCTCGGTCGTGCGATTTGACGCCGTTAGACTATTTCCTGTGGGGATACGTCAAGTCTATGGTCTATGCCAACAAGCCAGCGACGATTGATAAACTTCGTACGAATATCGAACATGAAATTGCAGCAATATCAGCCGATTTATGCTTGAAAACCGTCGAAAATTGGGTTCAGCGTCTTGACTTCTGCAAGCGTGGCCGTGGTGGACATGCAAAAGAAATCGAGTTCCATACATAATGGCATCGAACGTACTTTCACAGAAATAGAGAATTTCATTGATATTGAAAACCGTTTTTGTTTTATTTAAAAAAACTTTGTAGCGCTCTTATCGAAAAATTCTTTACAAATATAAATTTTCCGCGAAAAGTTAAAAAAATATAGCCAGGTTTTGGGTCTTTAAATGATTGGAAAGAGGAAAACAATGCCATTATATATAAATATTGCGATTTGTGAGCGCTTTTGACAGGTTTTCTATTTTGTGACTTGCTCCATAGGAGATCACAATTTCGATTGTTTTTGTGAGCCTCACAAGTTGTGAGTGTGCTGCCAGAATACGAAAACCTCACAACATCTATTTCACCTCACGTTGTGATTGTTTTGTGACTTGTGAGGTATCAGTGAGGTTTGCCAGAATCGGGCGGTTAATGAACTTAATGAAAATGCTAAAGTGTCCCAAACTTTCTGGAAGAGCAAATAATTAATTTAGTACTAGAAATTCGTTTAATTGAATTTTTCTTTAAGTTATATTATTGAATTGAAAATTGTACTAAAATTACAGTTTGTTTCTCTTTTGTTCATTATTTTAAATTCTAAAATATCAATTGTCCCCCTGTCTTATGATGTGTCTCTGCAATCCTACTACAAAAAAAAACCGATCAATATCTATCAAGTTCATCTGTGGCTACGTAAAGCCAACACCTTTCTCTTTGTACATTGACATACGAAATCTAAACAAGGGATCACACCCGTCAATTATTCATATTACAGTTGGATAAATGTACACCCAAAATCATAAAGCACAACATTAATCGAATATTATCCTTGCAACGTAATAGCTCTTTCGGAAACCCTGTAAAATGAAACCAGAAATTTGCATCTAACAATTAAAATTGTCAAAAGCCTGCCACCGCAACCATCGGCCGAAGGCATTTTATCAAAAATTTAAGTGCGTACACTCTCGTTCACGGGTTATTCATTAGCAAATGCATATGTATTGCCATTAATTTTATTCAAACGCATTATGGCTGTGCGTTTTGGCAAAGTGAAACTATCAGTCTATCCAGCATCCGGTATGGATACAAGGACCATTCGAGCGTTTTAACGATTACGCCGACTAAACATTAAATAACTCAGCCGGCTCGGATGGAATTATATGGTACTCTGGAAATTGCAATATGGGTCATCCCGCTGTCGACAAGGTTGCAGTAATGTGCATATAGAGAGAGATTTTTAGTGAAATCCATAATGAGCACAGGCATATCGATGCTTTCCGACCCATATATCGCGTCAGTTGGAAGATGAGAATTGCCTAACGATTTTAAATGAAATCACAGCTCCATGTGTGGAATGTTGATGTAGTTATGTGTGATCAAATTAATAACACGATTTGAATACGATTGAACAAGAAAGTGCCTCAACATGTGTGTTATGTATTTATTCTGCTTATTTCTACAAAACTTTTTAATTCGACTTCGATTTGGATTTCGGGTTTTCATAAATCGACAATCGAGGTGTACATTTGACAGAAATTCCGTAAACAGATCGCTTCTGAACTCATTCGTATTCGTATTCGTCGAAGAAGATTTCCGGCGTCCAACATTTTTGACATAGCGCCGTGTATTTTATCGGAGAATACGACGGATAAGGAGAAAGAACTTTAAAATTTAAAAAAACCTCGAATTTAAATACGATTTTTAATAAAATTAATGAAATTTACTTTTTACTTATTTTTTTGGCATAATTATTTTGACAAATAAGTTTTACATAAAAATAATATAAATTGAAACTCAAAAAGGAACAACCTCTCTGCTCCGTGTCAAAGTATCAGTTATATTTCCTTTAATGCCAGTTCGTGCATACCTATTCAAAAACATTAAATCTGTGCTTCTGGGTGACCAGTTGTGTGTTTCTAAAGGGTGATTTTTTAAGAGGTTTAGAACTTTTTTAAAAAAAAAAACACAAAAAATTCGAAAAAATGAATGAAATATTTATTTGAATCGATAGTTTGAACCTTGCAATTTAATGTTTAAAGATAATTTCATGCAAATGTTGACCGCGGCTGCGTCTCAGGTAGCCCATCCGCTGAGTCCAATTTTGGCATACTCTTTCACACATATCGGCCGGTATCTCACGAATGAATGCATGGATGTTGGCTTCCAGTGCGTCAATCGAAGCGGACTTGTCCCTATACACATTAGCCTCGGCATACCCCCACAAAAAATAATCTAATGGTGTCAAATCGCACGATCTAGGCGGCCAATTGACCGGCCCGAAACGTGAAATTAACTGTTCACCAAATGCCGATCATAAAATGGAAGCGATGAACATTTCGAACCGAGCACGAATTTTGATAGTAAAATTCAATAATTTGTAAGCGTTGTTCATTTGTAAGACGATCCATGGTTAAATTGCAAACCAAACTGAAGCTGTTTGACAGTGACACAAGGTACTAAACACACGTCAGCTGTCAAAACCAGTGTTGCCAAAACCAAACCAGCTAAAAAATCACCCTTTAGTTCAATATTCCGTAAAAGTTGCATCACCATTGGGCTTATGTGACAAGGAGCGATATTCTGATAGCTGACTGCCTGTGCCTGATTAGAGTATGGGAATGCGTACTTGTCAAAAGTTTGGGCTGGATCATTGTTCCATCGATTGGAACCAAATCTGCACAACAGTTGGACGGTATACACTTAGATACAGCCCTTAAATATTACAAACTACCCACCATGCTAACTGGTGCGTATTTTTCACGAGATAATTCCTGTGCCCAAACAAGTCTTCTTTACGGTAATCCATGAGGCTCAGATGAACTCTCTTTCGTCCAAAAGACCCGGTTTCACAACTTATAGATTTATTTTAAAACATGACTTGTGGTCTCTTTATTTTGTTTTCGCAGTTAGATGGTACTTTTCTTAGAGAATATCCAAATCGAGTTCAGCGAGGAGTCTCTGAATTATCCTTTTTCAGCATATTGTTTCATTTTAAGCTCCAGAATTTTAAGAGTTAAACTTCTTCCTTATAGCTTTTTCGTTTTTACCCGATGGAGGTATATTTTTTACAGAGATTGTTCTTTTGGTGATTATTGATTTGGATATTTAAGAGTTTGCTTCGGCAAATGAAGTCTTTCCCTATTTAAAAAAAAACCGACAAAAGCTACTCGATCTTCCATATATAACTCTGTCGTTTACCCTATATTCTAATCAAAATGTACCTGTATACAATCTATCATATTTAATTTAAATTCTAACCATAATAGTATTTTTCGCCGAAAAAACCTTGAGAAATGAGCTTGTTAAAATACTATTGCCAGCCAAAAAAACACAATTTAAGCACAAATAGGCCTGAGCTGTCTAGAGATGGGTTTTAAATTGTCTCATTTCCACACACAATCATTGGCCACACTACATGCAATCACTGTGTGAAAGCTGGTTACAGTTAATCCGTAGAAGTTACTAATTATTCTTCTTCAAAAGCGACTTGCATTTCTGTAGAGTCTATGTCTAGCTACACAATTGAGTTCACAAAAATCGTTCAGCACTTTATTACTCAAGTCACCAATAATGAGAAACATTAAAGAAGATGAATAAAATAGCAATCTTAGCATACAAACTTACAAAACAAAACAGAACCTTCGAATGCAGAAGAAGGAACCAGTAGTAGAGAGCGACAGAAAAAATCTTCGTAAGTTATAGTTATAAGCAAACAAAAGCACTGTGCTTGTGTCATCGGGCCATTCAAAAATCTAGTTACCTATTTTAAGCCGACTATATTGGTCTGGACCACATGTAACCTGAACACAAAAGCTAAGTCGGAAATGTCGCTTCTTCTAAGTCAGCCTCATGTCCGAATTGTCAACTTAGTACTTAATCACGAATTTCTTGACTAGATTCGTCGGCTACCCTCCCAGAAACTTCAATTGAAACATCTGTTCACATGACCAATCTAAGCCAATAAAAACTGATATATATCAAGTCTGACAGCTGTCAGAAATACTAAACTAGATACTTAATCGTCCACAATTTCTTACTTTGGGGTATTAAATCAAAGTTGTTTAATTAACGAAACAAAAATTGTATAGCTTTACTGATCTAAAAGTTAATTTCGTTGACTCATAATTTTGTAAATGGTTAGAATTGGATTTCCTACAACTGACATAAAAAAACATTAAAAGCCGTGATTCAATACAAGTAACATAAAGTATTAAATGCTTTTGCCTACTGTCGACAGCACTGGGCAGTTTTGATTGTTATGTTTATAGGTACACAGTGCACACAATATACCGCCTCTGTCATGATGTCATTGTGAAGTACAAAATTGCTGATAAGGCTACTCGTCGGTATTTTATAATTTTTTGTAGAAATTAATTTGTTTAAAAAAAGATTTGTTCACAAACAGATAAGCCTCCACTATCACTTTGTATGATCTTTTGCCGTATCT
This sequence comes from Cheilosia impressa, assembly GCA_948293265.1. NCBI lineage: Eukaryota > Metazoa > Arthropoda > Insecta > Diptera > Syrphidae > Cheilosia > Cheilosia impressa. Next base: position 28,516,107 of record OX411884.1, on the reverse strand, counting down.
TGCAAATCTGTTGGGGTATACATGATTTTTTGGATTTAATGTTGACAATACGTAAGCAGCTAGATTTTATTCCGATCTGAGACTGCGATAAATTCCCAAAATTAGATAAGTATAATAAATCACAGTAAATGCATGCGCAGGAATGTTTGACCTATGGCTTAGCGAAGCCGGTAACGAGCATGTGATGTGAAGATGATGATTTTCAACTGTCCGCTGTGCGGTTGTGTTTATTTTTGCATTGCCAGGGCAGCACTTTGTCGCGCAAATCGCGAAAAATTTCAACTCCAGCGTGAACTTTGCGACACAATTTATTTCTTGGAGCACAGCTTGAGCTAGTGGCTTTTTTTTTCTGATGAGTATGAGTATGGGAATGAGATTTTTTGAAGTTTACTTGCACAAAACTGACCCCCGTATTAATAAACGCTGCGTCAAAGTTATCAACTCGTTATTCAGCAGCTACGTCAAATTTTTGAATGCTATCTGATGTCTACTAGCTAACTTACTTGCGCACATTTGTTTATAAATACGGGGGCTAGCGAATAAGACTGCAGCTATGGAAGTCACAATATTTTTTTTTTTTTTTAAATATGTCTTTTGGGTGCAGGAACAAATTTGAAACAAAATTTCTTAAATCACGTTTTTTTTGTCCTAAAGGCGCATAGAACAACAAAAACAAACATTTCATACGCGTTTTTGAGGAATAAGGCAGAAATGAAAGACCAGGGGTCGAATCGCCACTTCCGTGAACGGTATAGGTATACGTTCGCGGAATTAAATTGATTTTATACATGTGAAACAAAAACAAATTCCGTCACTTAAGGCCCCTTCAAGGACGACGCGATTCGACCCCATATTTTTTGACATGAAGAATGAGCGACCTTAACCACCTTGGAGTGCGTAACTGGGGGAAGCTAGCTAGCGAACGATCTGTCTGTATTAAGGGATTTTATGGTTGACGCCCCGTTTAGACTGTAACCTTGAAATTTCCAGTTCAATTCCCGTACAATACAATTAATTATTCTTCCTCTGATGTAACGCACCCGTTATTTCGAGAAGTCTTCGCTCATTCCAAAACGTCAAAAAATTGTGGGTCGAATGATCTCACATACATACAGGCATGGCTATGAGAAGCTACGCCTAGCTTATTTTAGGCTATATAGAGGGAATTTATCAGCGCCATCTGTTAGTGAATTTATGATGTTAAAATTGAGGTGTAATCACTCTTATTTATCAGCGCCATCTGTTAGTGATTTTATGATGTAAAAATTGAGCTGTATTCACTAATTTTTTGTCATTGAAAGTTAGCAAAAATAGTTTACGATCGCACTCGTCCATCTAAAAAGCAGGTTTACCTATCTTAACAAGTGTCAACACTGTGAAGGTAAACAACTCTATCTACAATCTACCAGCAACATATTCTACTCAAATACAAAATTTATATTTTTTTATTTTTCAACACATGCCAATCTAGAATGGTAATCTACGACAAAACCTCCAACCATACTCCAAAAACTACAAAATGTTTAATCTTCTAGAAACGGGTCAAAATATACACCGAGAAAAAAATAACAAATTCAAAACTGTCCTACAGCGACAACTTTATCAACAATCAAACTGCAACTTACCACTTTCGTCAGCTTCATGTCCCGTTTCCTGGCACTCGGCCAGCATTGAGTCACCACCCTCATTTGACGATGGCGACAGAAGCAGATCCTTCGACTTTTTATGACCGAAACGTGCGAATACCTTCGCGCGACTGTTCCTTCGTTGTTTACCAGGAGTTGACAGATTCGCTTCGTCGTCCCCGGCATTCGATGTTGTATGACTATGCGAAGTCCCCATGGTGATGTAATTTGCACGCTCGCGAGTTCACTGACTTTGTTATTAATTTATGTTTATTTATTATTCACTGTCTTCTCCCGAACAGCAAGGAAGTCAATCAAACAAGGACATATTTTGTTCCAACTACCGTATTGACATACGCCACAAACACGCAAATGACACTTGATTGGGAGTAGCGACACGAACTGTCGATGGCTTAAACACACCCCTCTGCTGCCCGGCAGATATCTCCCAAGTCCCAACAGTTATGAAATAATAATAATCCCAGCCTCGGGGAACGCCGCCGGCCGGTTAGGAAAAAAAAAAAACAACGACCAAATATTCTATTGTGAAGGGAGGCGATGGGAACCACCCCCGATGCTAATGATTTTCGTGCGTTAACTTAACTTTGACAGGCGACGGTAATTCCGACCGACCAACGTTTAACACAATTACCGTCAGCCACTTACATTGACGTAGGCCGTTATTTGTTCAACTTTTCTCGCCCTTCAAATATTGTTTATTCACCGAAAGAAATTATTTTTCCCGAAATCCGCCCGTAAACACTGACACTTGACGTTCCCCAAACTGTCAACGTGACAGCCGGAGAGATTGCTTTGGCGAAAAATCGATGCTGAGTGTATTCGTATTGAAGGAACGCGCAACCGCTTACAGAATAGGTCGTCTGCAGCGAAACAAAACAGAGCAGAAAAATAAAAATAAAAATTCGTACCTACTACGACCAGAAGACCTACATTCGATTCCGAACAAGACCTGGGCGACTGTGTGTGACTAAGTGATTGTTCGTTGACTAGGTCATGTGGGGATGATTGTGCATACGCTCGTGGTTGTTGTTTTATTATGTTGGATGTGATAATTGGCATTAGTCAATTGGAATTAACAAAAAAAAGCACCCGACACACGCACACAAACTCGAATTTAACATCAAATGGTTCCAGATTGGGGTCGACTCTGGCGAAATGCAGGGTAAACAGATGGAAATAAAAACCGAAAAAAAACCGATACTGGATGGCCGGCTGCCCGTCCGTTGAGAGCTAGAGCGGTTCAGATACTGAACAGTAATTATGCGGTTATCTCGAAAACATTTAAATTTTTGAATATTGTCAGAGGGGCGCGTACCCCCCTCCCTCCACCAAAATTCACTATGACTATACACATGCAAAGTGCCTAAATCGAATGAGAATGAGATAATGGAACTATAGACGACGCCTTTTCTGGGACCTGTGAGTGGAGTGCCGCTGCCGCTGCCACCGCCCAATGGCCTATGCCCGAGTTTAGTGGACTATTGTCGCGATGGTGTGGTTATCAGCTGTGATGAGGAATTTTCATTATCGTGTCGCCATTAGGGGGGATTTGTTTTTATTTCTCTTTGCGAATAGTTTAAACTTTTCAAGTGCAGTTCAGAGGGTGTATGAGGCAATTGATTTTGTCGATCGAATTATGGGTGTGCTGGTGTGCATTGCAAATCTGTTTGCTTATCCGCAGTTGGGCGACTTAGCTATAAGGAAATAAGGTTTGTATCTATATAGAAGTACCTACTGAGTAAGCGAGGGTGGTTTTGTACGTACAAAAATCGACGGCATAAATATTTATAGCTGGAAGTCTGTTGATATATGTAGTTGAGTTTGAAGACGTTTTGCAAAAAATATTATAAATGATGACTGATTTAGTTGAGAAGTGAGAAGTCAGCGATCACTACATACACAGCTTTGATCCGCAAAATGTTTCGAAAAAAGGGTTGCGACCACGAGCAATAGGTAAAGTAAACCTCCTTCGATGTCGAGGCATTTTCAATAAAGACCCTTGAATCAAAGAAATAGGTACAAGATTGCGGCACAGAAATGTATAGGATCTTATATTACGATGTATCTAGAAAGGGTAGGCTGAGATTCAAAGCACTTGCAACGAAATCTTTAACACGGGGCAACGTCACGCCTATGTTTTGTTTTCCAGTTAAGTCTTTTGTTACCTATAGAGCTTAGAAGAACGTGAACAAAAATACTTAATAATGTTTTATTCATTCATCTTGACACCAAAGTGACTAGACCATAAAAGTTACTAATGAAGATTTGGTGACCCATTGAAGAGAAGATTTGCCATAAATCAAGTTCTTGTGGAGCGAATAAATTGCGAACTGCCATGGAGTAGGACCATTGTTAACGCGTTCTAGAAAGGGTCCATCCAGCGAACTATAAGAGAACTTTAGAGTTTACCGCAAATAGCTAAAAGATGCAGAATTCTGAAACATCGCAAATCGAATTCTGAAATCTCGTGGGAAAAATGATAAATTTGATGTTTTATTTTTTTGTTTTGTTCTAATAGAAATATAAACTGAGCTTCAAAAACAACAAAGAAAATAATTTTCTGCTAACTAGTTTGACTAATAGAGCTTTTTAAAGTTGGTCAATTTTGTTCTAGAGTAAAAAAACAGAAAAAACAAACTTCTTTTTATTTTATTTTTTGCAATTATGACATACTAAACGAAAAATCTTAATTTTCTTGAATGCAATCTAGGTGTTTGCATAGTACTTTTAATAAATTAAACAAAAAAAACACACTATTTTTGGTTTAAGCTACAAAAATATTCTTGCGTTCCCGCGGAAACTCTTTGTAAGGCCATATGCAAAATTAAAGCTGCAATTATTTCCAATATTCGGAGAAATTGTAATTGCTCGTGTTCCCAGTGTTGAAATTTAAAAACAAATTTTCTTATGAAATATTTAAATTATTTTGTTAATGAAAAGAGCAGAGAGCGTGAACATCTTACATCAATTTATTTTAGTTTTGTTATTATTATTTTGATTGTGAAAAAATGTATCCACTTCCACTCCCCTTTTTATATAAATGCCTATTGGTTTTTGTAATCCGCTCACTTGAAAGACTTTTTTTTAATAAATTCCTCCTAAACCAAAAGCGTTTTTGAGGTATGCTGTTTCTTCATTATTGTTAATTATTATTGTTCTTGTTATTATTATCATTATTATTATTTATTAACCAGATATACATAAATGTAAAGTTTAAACTTTAAAAAAAAGCTTTAGCAGCACTAGCTCCAAGGCTTACGGTTGGGGATTATTGTTCTTATTTTTAAAGTATACGTAAACACGGATTAACTTGCCAAAAGAAAGGGAATAATTGATTGATTGCTTAAAAATTTCAAAAAGTTGAAAGAAATATTTAATTTTGGATTGGAGGGATCCCAGGTTTGAATCACAAAAAAATCTAAATTCCAACTTTAGGTTTTTTTTCCACTGCTCCACCTCTCGTGACCGCCTGACAAACATCCGAGAGTATAACTGTAATGAAAGAGCAAGTATAGAAGTATAGCTATATTTAACTTGCTAAAAATATTAAAAATTAATATTTTCGTTAAAATTATTTTATCCCTGTGGATAATTAAATAGCGCAGACCTTTTCTTTGCAGGATTCGTAAAATTTTATCGGTTTTTAAAGTTTTCCTTTAATTCCTTCTTCTGGTTATTCCTTTGTCAAAGAAAATCTTACATCAGCCAAAAATTTCGAAACACCTTTTGAATCAATTTCCTAAAAATCACTATTTTTCAGGCTTGGAAATTTCCTTTAAGAAACAAAAAATTCATGCGTTCAAAAGTTATAATTTTTGCAACCAATAAAGTAATTTTGAACCAATAAAAAGGGCCGATAACTTTGACTCCGTTAAAGTGTTTGGGTGTAAGCCAGTTCACAACCATATTCCGAAGTACGTTACAGCTGTTTGTCTCTAAAGTAGCATGCTTCTATATGTATGTTTGGGCAGCTACCTCACCAGATCAGATTTTTGACTGCAGACTGCAATAGTGATTAGTAGTCCACGTTAGCATTTTCTTGGCTAAAATTAGCAAAAATTCGCATTCGCATACCTACAGATTTCAGATTTCTCGTGCCCAATGGAACATTAAGGGCCGTTTGCTGATACGACTCATAGCGAACTAAGTTCCACATAAACTCTTATGTGACAGTTTACGACCTGAAAAAAGTAGCCCATAAGTATTTAAGTAGAACTTAAATCGTTAAGAGTCGTATGAGCAAACGGCCCTAAATGAGATTACTCTTTTTTTTTTGCATTTGTGTTGGTGTTTTAAAAGTCAGCTGTGCTTAAATTGTAATTTGTGTTTATAAAAATCAATTCATTTATGCTAATATCCATAACATTGGCATAATGTAAATTTTTATTTATTTTTCGCAGACTCGTCGTCTAAAAAAGTAAATGATAACACATTTCAAAGTTTGACAAATGTCAAATGTCAAATGGCATTTGTTGTGGGGACCGCACTTCTAATGTCAGGTTGGTGGTCTGCATGTATCTGAAGTCAAACTTTCACAGTGCCCTTTACGTATGCTGTTATAAATATGTATAATGAGCGTTGGAGTACGTACTCGGGCTAAAGCCAAAGTGTTGTTATTACTTTCTTAAATAATTTTGAATCTACAACAAAATAATCTCTACACATAAAAATAAAATGCTTAAATGTCTACTTGGTATGTGGATTTGTTGAGGTTTCACATACAAAGTACACAATCAATATTACACAGTTTTCCGAAGCAGAATAAATGACTTATTGGAGCAGCATTTAGTTTTTGATTCATCACAAAAAGATGACTCATTCAGAAGACATACGAACTTAAAACTTTCTGAGAGAGGGCAGATGGCATTGTGGTTAACTTTCAACTACTACCTTCTTAAGCGGGGCATACAATTTGCAAAAAAAAAAATATCAGCACACAAAACGTATATTTTTATACATGATCTTATAATTTTTAAGCAGTTTCCTCGCAAAGAACTACCAAAACTTGGGACCTGTGGAGAATCTAGTACATTCGTTTTATATTAATTTTGTTTTATATGGACAGCTAGTAGCCAACTTGGCCTTGGTTCCAACATTAGCGCTAGTGCTCTTGATTCAGTGCGGAATAAATTGAAAACCAATTATAAGAACCAGAAATAAAATAGGTTTTATTGGCTTTTAAAATACATTGAAGACAAGAAAGCTTAGAATACATTTCGCCTTGTAAATTTGTACAATTCCGAGGGTATTCCATCCGATCCTGCAGCCTTTCCATCATTTAGATGATTTGAAGCCTCTAGTACATCTTCCAGAGTTATGAATCTATCGAAAATGTCATTTGAAAATTTGTACAACTTTCAAAAACATTTTTTGATTAAAATATATGTAAAAGTGGTATTGGATTATATTAAAAAAAAAACAACAGAATAAACTCATTCGCAATCAATATACGAAAATTGTACAAAAATGCATTCTTATATGATTTTTTATTAAAAATTTGTTGGTTCCATTTATTTTTATTAACTATTTGAGCTATAAGTACCTATACCACAACAGCCTTATTCATAACATATAACTAAAAATGAATTAGAGCAAATTTTTGGTTTAATTTCAGAAAACCTTTTTTCATAAACTGTTTTTCAAACATAATCCCACTAAATCAATTGTCAAAAAATGTCTGAACCCGCGGTGGATTAACTTTTGTTTAGCTGGTGTTAGTAATTTTGCTGCTGCTCATACGTTTTCCATTTATTTTTAGTTAATGACAGATGTCTATTACCAAAAGCGGCACAGAAGTGCGCGAGTGCTGACAGTTTTTCAGAGCAGTTTTGACGAATTAATAGATTAGCTAGTCCATTTAAAAAAAAAAAATATTTTTATGAATAAACATTTTCGACAAGAAGATTAATGTCAAATTAACTCATTTGACATGAGCTGACACTGACAATCTACTGATTAACGAAATCTAACGAATAAGGCTGTAACCGTTTTATTTGGCAAATCTACACCGTTTTATTTGGCAAATCTACTAACACCAAATAGGTGTCACCAGCATTCTATGGAGAAATCCAAGATGGTTGAAATTTTGTGACACTTCTTATTCGTTTTGAACCAAGAGCGCTAGTTGTGTTGGTGTCATTTTTTGGGCAGAGCTTGTGTTGACTGTGGAATTGACATTCCACTAGCCGTCTATAGAAGTGATATATTTCAACGTCATAACTATAATTGTACCAAATTAAACGCATCCCTAACACAAATTAAACGTCATTTTCCCGCTGACGCTTTTCAATAAATCTTCGCCTTTTCTTTTTCCTTTTGTACCACGTCGTAACCTTTAAACATCTCAATATAAATAGGTTGTAGGAGTAAAAAAATGACCGCCAACTTTTAACAACGACAGTTATTTGAAAACACAAACTCAACTTAACCAGGGGACCTGCACAAGCGACACTCACAATCGATAAAGAAATAAAAGCAATAGTTGATAATTAGTGATTCAAGGAAATTAGTACGAAAAGTAACGCACGTTCCTATTTAGACGGTGAAAGACAAGAACACATTTCGCCTTCACAATTCGTGGGTAAAATCCGAACGGGTACAACTTGTTGTGAATAATTCTACTACTTCAACAATTTTGCGCCGAAACTTTTCCTTTTTTTTTAAGTTACACAGGATCAGGAATGTGCTGCCTAATTTCATTTAAAAGCCCCTTAATTATTGGCAACGCCCAACTCTCTCCCCCGATCAGGAACTATGTCCGAAAGCAGGACAGATATCTATCCAATGATTATAAACAAAACACCTTGGCAATCGTTGGTGTTGAGGAATACTCCAGCAAGAAGTCTATCAATTTGTCAGCCAATTAACCCTAACCAATTTGATCGTCCTCAATTAACATATACACAAAAGCCCCCACAATTATTCGTACAAAACGTCTCTCAATTAAAAGTTAGATCTCATAAAGTTCCCAAAAATGTTCCATCTCGGTTTCGAGTTCATAAAAAGTTAATTTCACTCAACTCATTCGGATCAACTTAATCTCCTGACATCCCAATCAAAGCCGGGCTACCTTCGAGCACCAAGCAATAAACACTGTACACCGGCTCCGGGTGAGAGTTGAGACTTGGGAGATACAAGATCTCAATAAACTCGTTACAGTATTCTCCTCTGTCACGTGGATTGTGTGTGGTCAAGGATATGTGTAGATATACAAAAAATAAAACAACATAATGGATGTGTAGTGTATGATGGATATGCGAAAAGTTTTGCAGAATCAGCCGTCGGCGTCGACCAACTGGATGTTGAGGGAAGCCAAACGCTTTTAGTGTGTTGAACTTTTGTGCGATTCTCGGATGAAAGTTATTGTTTTAATTGGCAACCCAAAGGTTCACTCAAATGGCAACAACACACTTTAATGCGAACCGATTGTACTTGACTTGAAGAGGAATTTATATCTTTCAGTGAATGTTTTTCATATTTTTTTCCAGGGGAATGGAGAAGAAGCGTTTAGGTCTTGAGTAGCCCAGCAAGTAATTATGGTGGCAAATTTCGTTTTGAGGGCGGAGGAGAGCTCTAAGGGAGAAGTAATAAATAAACAGGATAAATAATTCGCCCAACCGGTCCATATAGAGATTTTATTTTTAGGTCCCTTTCCAACGTCTGCATACGAATATTAAGAAGCTTTCCCAGGACATCTATACTCTCGGTGTGGCTGAAAACCATAAAATGCATTTTTTTGGGGATTGCATGTGAGATCCCTTACTCAGTAGTCCAACTCTCTAAACTACTGATCCACTCAGAAAGAATTGGCTAAGGGAATACCCAGCTTAGCCCAATGTGCGACCGCATAGGATATGGTGCGAGTCACTATATTGCTTTGGTCTACGGAGGAATATGGTCGATCCCACCTTTCACATCTGTCAATAGCCTGATTCGTTGAGAGCGTTTCTCAATACAAGCTATTAGATATATGATGCTGGGACGGGGATTAATGTCCTTAATATGTCTGTTTCATGCACCAAGCATACAGTGGATTCCCATGGAAATAGGTGAAGTGGAATTGAAGTGTCCCGCAGTTTTATAAGCATGAGTGATACGGAAGGAGATTTGCTGAGTTTTCCTCTATAGGCCTGGTGAAGCTGGGTCATTTTTAGGACTCCTATAGGGGTCTATGTTATCACGAGAACCGAATTAGGTGTTAATGCCAAAAGTTGGGATATTTGAGAGACGTATCGCATCCAGCTTCAAGCTGGTTCGCTCAAAGTGCGCAAAGGTCTCACCTTTATACGTCCCAAACATACTGTTTTGAGAAAGCTGGACCCACTCATTAGTTTACTTCAATCCATGTCCTTGCCGCCGTCGTTTAAAGAAACTCCCATTCGTCTTGGTGTGCCCAATATTTTTTAATGCCCAATAAAAGAACTCCTGGCAAAAAAAAAGAAACATCCCTTCCAGCAATACTGCTCGTTTTCGCGTCCATGTAATAATTCAAACTGAAGGACGCTCCAATTATTTAAATGACTCAAAAGGAGAGCCATTCTGCAATTGTTATCCCCGAGTGCTTTCGCAGAAGCCAGCAGGCAGCCGCCTAGAGTCGAATATTTATTTACCTTCCCGCAGTATGGTGGCAAAGATCAAATATACATTTGCCTGGTCCAATTCCAAAAACACACACTTGGCAGCACATTTCGCGCTGTACTTGTATTCTCTGTCCCCTAAGCTGCCGCTGGCAATCGCTTTGCCCGAGCACATATAGAGCCTGGCAAACGCAAAAGCCAAATTCAAACAATAAAATAATTAAATTAATTAAACGAGGTAGTGCGAGTAGGTACTACTTGCACTTAACGGCCATTGCAATGACGGAAAGTTCTATTTTTCACTGGCTGACAGAGGATTGTCGCAGAGAATTCAAATCGCTACGGAAGATTCTAAAGCAGAGTGAAAACTGAAAACGTCTATTTACCTGTTACCATGCAATCAAAGTGAGAGGTGTGCAAGTACATTAAGTGCGCCTAAGACTGAGACCCTATTTATGCAAAACTTTATTCCTGGATTGTCTCCGGCACAGTGTTACTGACTTGAGAAGTTTCGCAGGAGTAACAATTTCGCATCCATGTGATTGCATAATTTATACTATCAATCTGACTGTATGTTCGACAGGACAGGGGACGGATAATGTCAAAGGTTCCAGACTATGATGTTGTTAGGAAAAAGCATTTGGGACTTTCCAAGAAGTCATTTACTTCCACAATTTACATTGACTAGCTACGTACTATCTTCGCATAATGAAATGCATTTTAAAAGTAAGTGCATATTTTTTACCTGCATAAACATATAACATTTCCTGATGCATCAGAAGGTGAAGCATAGAAGAGGTTTTTGAAGAACCTTTCTCATTTAAACTATTTGGAAAAAGTTTTTCAAAATTAAACAAATTAAACGATGAAGCTGAAAAGAAAAAAATTAGAAGCAATATATCTAAAATAAATTGAATAAAGAATTATTTGATTTTGTTACTGCTTGCCATGCTGATTACTATTTGAGTTCATCGGCGAGTTTATCTGAGAATTCCCGGCGATGCGCAATACGAAATAGTATTTGAAAACTGAAATTAACGACTTGGTATCACGAATCTGCAAAAACTTGCTTGAAAATGTGAATACCTCTTCAAACAATTTGCAAACTTGCGAAAGTGCATTATGCGAGCACGCGGAAGAAGAAATGCGGAAATGATATATGCGTCGGAAATTAAATTTTTTTGCGGCTTTGTTAAATCTTAGGACCTGTAGTTGTGTCGTTTTCGATTTGGCTTTTCAGATTTTGATCAGAGATTTCAGATTTCTGCTGCCAAATCGAACATAAAATCCGAATTTTATTGTTTCTCATTCATTCTTCTTCTTCTCAGCACAGAGCCTAGTATTTACAAGTTGTAAATTAAAATGAATACATACAGGGACCACTTCCTTTCCTTTTATATTTCGTCTTTAAATTTAACTAGTAACTGTCAAAGTTATAGACAGTAAAATGCGTTTTTTTAAGCATAGTGTTGCTGACAGCGAGAGGGGGAAAGAAAACGTCAAACGTCATCCTGTTTTTTGAATTCAACGACTTTTGAGTGGGAATAGAATAACTTTTAATTCTAGTTTTTTCCTTTTTTTAATTTATGTTACTTTCACTATTGCTTTCTTTTAATTGGACAATAAAAGTTCGAAGTTGATAAAATACGTAAACTAGGTACTAAAGTTGTTTGATTTATTCACCAACATATAGTTTTCTTGGAAGTATGAGCAAATGGTGAGCTCAGAAGTGTCCCCGTTACAGACATTCGACATGTATTTGTAACATTGTCAGCTTTAATACAAGTACAGAGTTATTATTTTTTGTTTCATTTAGTATGGGCCTTTCTGCGAAAGGCTTTATTTTTACAATGTACCTATTAAATTTTAAAGAGAGTTCAAATATTGTTTGAAAGCTGTATAAAAGTTAGGTGCTATAGGTACCTTCTGCCGAATATGCTGTGCACATTTGGAGTTTAAAGTAATATCTGTGACCAAAAATCAATATAAAAAATTGGGCATGTTCGGTATCGAAAAAAAACCTATATTTTGTTCAGTGATATGTTCCAAAACACTAGCACGATGCATTCAATCAAGAATTGCAAAGCGAGCAAGATCCAGATGAGCTGGCCCAAAGAGTCCGAAGTCCGAACAAATGTGCCGCTGTTAAATGCTGAGCAGAACAACGATGAAACGGGAGGCATTTACTTTCTCGATGCTCCCGGTGGGACAGGCAAGACATTCGTCATTTCGTTGATTCTGGCAACAATTCGGTCAAGATCTCAAATTGCGTTGGCTTTTGCACACTCTGGCATTGCTGCCATATTGTTGGAAGGCGGCCGAACTGCACATTCCGCTTTGAAGTTGCCAATGAATTTTTTCCCGGTTGACAAGCCAACGTGCACAATGACTAAGAATTCGGCGACAGCGAAATTGATGCGAGAATGCAAAACATCATTTGGGATGAATGCACAATGGCACATAAACAAAATTTGAAGGCAGTTGAAGTTGACCGAACGGCGAAGGACTTACGAGGTGATTATAGACGATTTGGTGGGGCTATATGATATTGCATCCCGAAAACTGCTGCTGCCCGTTGAACTTAATGCATGTCTGAAATTGTCACCTTTGTGGCGGCGTGTCAAAAAGTTGAAATTGACCACGAACACGAGAGTCGCATTGCAGAACAACCCATCGGCTGCTGAATTCTCGAGACAACTGCTGGCGCTTGGCAATGGCCAAATTCCTGTTGATGTTTCGACTGGATTCATATTGTTCCCGGCAAATGTTTGCGAGTTCACATCGTCACAGGAGGAACTCATCATCAAAGTGTTTGAATTTTTTATTTGTGGGCTTGTGGATCGTGACTGTATTTTGTGGATTGTGAATAAAGTATGACAGTTGGCGGCTAGAATTTTCAATTCGCGGGTAATTGCTGTAATTGTAAATCTCACTCTCTTAATCTTTACTTGCGGTAAACACTGTTTGCACGTTCATTTGTCAACAATGCAGGCTCTTGGAAGAGTTTTTTAACACCTTCAAAAGCCAACATCTTGCTAAAAACTTTCATATAATGACAACTTGTCGCCGATTCCGTTGGCAGGCCACAGTCAAACCAAAGTTGGGGCGCCCATCTGCAAATGCGACTATATTTAATTAATTTTTGTACCCACGCAAACCGCAATTTAAACTGAAGAGTAACAAATAATACGTATACATCAGAACGAGTGTAGTGCGTTACCGTGCATCCTTTGTGATCGGCAGTATTGGGCTATATGAACCACACCCACCCATTTAAAGTTTGTCGCCAGGGGAAGCGCCATGGGCGGCGGACTAGGCTAGCTGTGCAGGATCTGCTTCTGCATACAATTGAGTTTCAGTTCCATCGAGAGATGCCTGCCAGCGTAATGTGTGCGCTTGAAGTGTCTCTGTCGGTGGTGGTGGTGATGGTGACGTTGGCAGCCGCCATCACTCCGTGTGACTATGCATCGAAGGGAATTCCACAGTTCACCATAGGTACAGAGTTTTCAAATGCGTCTCACGTAAAGTAACAGAACCAAACTTCCTGAGTGAGTTATAGATAGAGCTTGGCCGACACACCCACAACCCACACACACACATTGTTGCAATAATGCAAAAGTTTTTCACTTCTCCTTTTGTCTTTTCGGTGTACCGTGTGCGGCACTGGCAGTGGCATGCGACTGAGACTGAGAGGCAAGTGAGTATGGAGTCTGGAGTGTGCCTCCAGCTGTTTCGGTGTGTTTTATTGCTCGAGGACACGTCGTTGTACGTAATAGCTGCCTGTGACAATATTATGCCACAACTATGCCATGGTGTGTGGCAGTGTGACGCAGCTCGCAGTGTGTACATTTTTTGACGGGCAATTAAGAGACACTTTGCAGCAGTGCGCTCCTTCAGCGGCAGATACTAAAATGAAATCGCAATCTCAATTTACATCGTGAAATTTAATTTTACATATAGGGCGGCGGCGGCCTTACATTTTAAGGTTTGGTCCCGTCCCGGTAGTACCTAGTTGGTTGGTTTTATCTTATAACCTCTGGGCGAAGAAATCATTTCCCGTATGAGGAATCTTGTAAAACTTTTACTTTCATATCCGTTAGTACCTAACCTAGCTGTGGAAGGTGTGCGGATGCCATTGTCGTTGGGGTATGGGTGAATAAATGTTTGATCACATACCGAGAATGTTTGAGAGCACTTTAATTAAACATTCAGAATGAATAAGGAATCAGGAGTGGTTTAGTGGCACTTTCCAGCTCTTTGAGTAGCAGTTTTGTTGACGAGAAGTCGCATACTCACTGAGATTTCCCTAGTCGAGGTGGGGCCTATGTAATTCGCTACAGATTGTGTTTTTCGCAGGTAGGTAGGCAGTCTTTTCAAGATGTTGGCATTCCTTTTTCGAGGAGTTTAGTCTGCATCTCTACTTTGGGTAGTTGGAACTGGCACTCAATAGAAAGAAATGTTAAACAGTGCTCACCGGGAGAAACTCAACTTGTTAGTTATGGTCTGGTTCACTCCAAACTTAAGTAGCGCAGCCTCCAATTACGCCCTTTAAGTTTATTGGGGTATCCTTCGATAAGAGCGAGGTTCTTCCTCAATTGTTTAAAATCGACAAACTTTCGGTTAAAAACTTCCAAATAAATAAATAAATTTTCACCCCATGCAAATATCCCATAAGATAGCTTTGAATCGACTAGTGAGTAATATACTTCTTTTTTGACCTGCCGTGTTGAATGGTATCCAAGGTAGAACACCGAGAAGAGGACTTTCTTGAGATCTAAGTGAAGTTTTTCGTTATCCCAAGGAAAATGGCTTACGATGGTAATCCCTAGATATTTGTTTGTTTCGACAACATCAATGTCCTGATCTGGAAGATTACCTTGACATATGTTGCTTTTTAGGATGACCCCTTGGTCTGTTGCTTTGTGATGAGGTCCACGAATGTGCATAAGTTTTGCTTTGGAAGCATGCAAAATGGCACCAATTCACTGCCATTTCGAACTCCGTTGCATTATAATCAACGCTCTTTGAAGGCATCTAAAGGGTTTTCCACGTGGCCCCAAAGGAAGAAGTCGCAAGATAAGGTCTATGCCAACAGTCCAGCGTCGATTCAAGACCTCAAAGATAAAATTCGTGAGGCTATCGAGGACATAGGGCAGCCACTTTGCGATTTGGTTATGGAAAATTTCATAAAAAAAATATATGCTTCTGTATGCGTACTCGTGGTGGCCATTTGGCTGATGTTGTCTTTCATTATTAACGGCATACCTTTTTTTTATTGTAAAATAAACATCCGATCATTTATCTCAAAAAATAGAATTTTTCTTTGAATACCAAAATAACACCTCTTATTGGAAAACCCTTTATATCTAACCACTATTGCTGAGTCGTCTGTGAACGCGAATGGTAGGCTGTTCGTGAATACACGGAGTAGCTTATTTGAAAATAGAAAAAAAAAAATGGTCCAAGCTTCGAACCTTGAAGACGTCTCTAATTTTGTGGTTGTTGCGCAGCCAATCAGAAAGCTTTCCTCGGATGCCGAGCCTACTTAATGCATTCAGGAGCTTTGAGTGGTCTTGCTACCAGGACATGGCGACTTCTATTAAGACTTCTATTGATAATATTTGTGAATTCACCAAGAAGCTTCTCGTAGTTTTGTTTCTTTGCAAGAATTATTGAAACAGTAACCGAAATCGATATTTTGAAGACCCAATCCCCGTCAGTATATTTTATTCTTGAAGGTGCTGCAGTCTCTTGCGATCCAAGCTCTACATACCTCTACCTCGCCATCTTAGACTTAGGCCGATTTGCAAGTTTTTGAATACCTCTTGTAGTTCGTCGAATTTTACGAAGAATTTTCCACTAGAAGTGGCTGTTTCCACATCTTTAGCTTGAGCTTAGGTTAGCCGGCTTAAAAACGCAAAGCCGCTTGCCTAGACCAGATTAGTGCTTAGGATTGACTTAAGTATAACTTGGTCCTGAACTTTACTTTGCTGATTAGAGTGAATGTGTCCAACCTACTCCTATGCATTTATGTGAAAGGACAATGAGCAACACATTCAAGACCATGGACTGCCACCTTTCTCTACGCGAACTACTCTGCCTACTCTTCAGGCTCCCACCCAAGCAGTAACTGTACAAAAAAGAGAACCCTGTACCACTCTGCCAATGCTGGATGATTTTACGATCTCTCCTCTTCTCTGGCTGTTATAGTATTTAATTTGCACTTTGTTCGGCACCCCCTCATGTGGCGTAAATTGCTATCATCCGTTTATCGCTCACATGGGGGTTGTTTCGACAATACCAGCCAAATCCCTCTCCTTATGGCAATCACAGTCGTCCACAGCCACAGCACATCCTCGCAGAAATTAAGCCCTTAAGGCTTGAAGCCAGTAGCAATCACAACAAACAAAAAAAAAAAATTTACTCCCTCGCACACACGACATCAACTCTCGGCCGGGATCCAATTTGATTGCGCGCCGCGCGAGCCTACGCGTCGGCATATACTTGGTAATTGTTATTACCGGCGGAATTGTAAAAATGGAAACAATTCCACGATAAACATCAAATTTCCACAAATTACCTTATATTCTACGTGATGTAGACCATATTTGGTGTACATAGGCGGGAGGGCTCCGCCGCCCGACAGCAAATTGCTCTCAAGGTTGAGAGAAGCGCGAATTAAATACACTCGCGTATATTTCGTAATTAAAACAAATTATATTTTTTTAGGATTTTATAGTCCTGTTTATTTATATTTATTTTAATTATTAGTTCAAGTTTATTATCACCGAACTGTGGTCTAAGTCGATGTTATTTCTAGACTGCCCCTTGCGTGTTCGTTTCTTATATTTATATCCTACTTAGTAATCTATGTATTTGGTTCAAAATAAAACCTTTTCTTTATTCTTAATCTATCTTTTCTTATCTACTGTGTGTTCGAATACAATCTCTTTTCCTTTCTTATCTCATAGTTCTTATTACATATTTTAGGTTACAATACAATCTCCTTTCATTTCTTATCTCATAGTTATTATTATTATTTTCTACCCTTATCTAGGTAGGTACACGTTATCTAACGTTTATTTTAGATAAATCTTAATAGATGGTCCTTAGACTATATGGTTAAGGGTCCTTAACTCGCGCCGACTTCTGGGCCAGCAAAACTTGAAAAAGTACCCGCATATGCAAAGTATCTCTTAGGTAGACAGAGGAAAAATTACACCAACCGCACTGCTCTGGCAAATCTATGTGAAACGGCACAAGGTTATTTATGAACGAAATATGTTGGGGACGTTCAAATCTGTGATAACGCAGACTACGGGACCGGTCCTGGCTCCTGTCTGATGTATTGTGCTTTGCGACTAAGTTCTGGGTTACAAGGAGCCATCACTCCCTCTCTGGGGCGGTGGATAGGAGATGTGTTCTATCGCATCAAGTGAAACAGTGCCCACCCCCGTAGTCCCGTTTTTAAAGTTGACACTGTGTAATTTATTCAAGCCCGAAACTGGCTTGATGATGGAATGCGGACCGCCATGAAGCAGTGCACGTAAACAATAATAAATCAATTTGATTGCCACTTACCTCGACGGAGAGTGGGTCTCTGTTCTTTAAGTCATCATCTCCGATGTTGGAGTGCTGTAGGGCGAGAGGCTTGGGCAGCTTTGCAACGACCGTGCTCGTACTTTTGATACGTTTTGATAGGCGGTTTTATCGCAGTTGAAAATGTCTTTTCGGAGTAAAGTGATAGCAATGGCCACCTGCTGCTGTCGTCTGGCGCCGTGATGTTTGCAACTGCCAGTCGGGAAGGCCATGATGGTAATGGGGGCGCAATTGCAGTTAAAATTTACTTTCGACTTGGCCTTGGGCGTATAATATTTAACTACTTGCGAGGGTTGGCACTTTTTATGCGGTTTTTTTTTCCACAAAATTACGATGGTAGCTGAGGTTTGACATTAGAGGTTTAAGGGCGGTTGAGGTGATGGTTTGCGGTGGGTCGTGGTGAGGAACAAATGTGGGGTTGCTCTGGTTTGGCTGGGTTACGGGCAGTAACCAGAGTTTGGAGATTCCTCTAAGCAATGACAAACAACTTACATAGCCCCGAAGGGTTGAGTTTCGCTATAAAATTTGAGTGCTCCCTGTCGTTGGGTATGTTGAATGGAGACTGGACAAATCCTGATCACCTAACACTCTTTTTTCATTTTACAAGACTCTTATAGGAGTAGGATTTTTGCAAGCCTTTATGCAGCTCGCAGTCTTGGCTGCACGTTGACCTTGTCATTGTTGGAAATTTCCTAAATAATGTATTTATCACTCGTACTAAAGGCAAACGCTCACTCAAACGACTGCAAAGCTAGAAATGGTGTTCTATAAGGCCAACAGTATTTTCTTTTAAAGGTTCCTTTCCGACAAATTCTGTTTGGGGTTGATCTTTTAAATGGCTGCCTAAGAAATCTCTTGGACGAAAAGCTCAGTGAGATGTCAATAAGTATTTACATTAAAGTTGATGTAATTTTTGTGTGGGCGCCAGTTATCCGTTTCGTTGCAATAAAGATTCATTTTATTGCACTCGCTTTTTTTTCAATAATTGATGCCAAAAGAGTCAGTCGCTAGAAGATGTAACAATTTTAAACGGCACCGACGGCACCGAACTGTAGGCCAACAAACTCCAAATCCGAAGTTTGAACCAAATCAGTGCAACCGTTTGGGCTGTAGGCCTCAGGAGCATACGGACAGTCGAACAGGCTGTCAACAGTCTTATACTTCATATAAGAGAAAGTTAAAAATAGTCGGCTTGCCTGTTTTTGCTCCCATCACAATGTTGCTTTTCAGTTTTCGCGTATCTAAAAAATTGCTGCCCAACGAGCCCTAATTTCAGTTTCACTTCAACCGGTCAGTTCATGGGATTTTGTTCTCATAGGAATTCGGAATCACTGCCTAAACCCCTGTCGCTTTTTCGTTTCATCGCTACTCATTTGGGGACGACATTTCATGAGAAAGCAATCGCTGTTTCTTTGAGCTGTTGCTTATTGAAATAACTTCTTCTAAACAATTAAGGGTACTCTGTATTAAACAATTGTAATCATGGCTCTGCACTATGAATTTCAAGTTCAAGTACAAATTAAAATCGGATAAAGATTGTTGGGTTGCGCATAGGTGGGCTTAAGAGCAGGAATTTCAAAGCTACATAACAGCTTAAAAAAATAATTTTAAGATTCCCATTGTGTGTTTTAAATACCTGTGCAAGTAGGTCCAATGGAAATCAATGCCCCGGGCCGGATTATTTAATAATTTTAACAAAAACTGTCTGGCCTTGCAGCTACCCCTCTCATGCGGTATCCCATTGGACCTTTATTTTTGGTCTATATATGTTTTGACTTTGCCAAGAAAGGAAACTAGACCTAACTTTACCTGACAGAGAGACTGATCGCTGTAAAATAAGACCACTCCAAAGGTGACACACACAAAGCGACTACAATCAACTTTTTGCATTCGCGATGGGAAGCAGTTAGATAGGACCGGGCCTGTTGTTTAAAGCCTCAGTTCATACAGACAGGTAGCCGATCAATACCCACCATTCATCTATTTAAAACCTGTCTGTATGAGCTAGGACTTTAAAGAGCAGGCCCGGTTCCATTCATCTTCTTAAGTCTTCTTAAGTATATTCCGATGTGTAAGAATTGAGCGTAACCTACTAGGGTAATAGGCTTCTTGGACTTTTGCCAAGCTAAAGCTGCTTCTGCAAACTTTCGCTATAAAAATAGGCTACACTCTACTTTTTTTTGTCGGATTCTTGGTAAATCGAAAGCCCCCACCCATCATTTCTCAGTCGAAAACTGATGCCGATGGTGATTGATTACATTTAATTATTTTAAATATCTTCCAACACCACACTGTGCTGCAATTTGCACTCTAATTTTTCGCAGACATTTTTCCAACAAAAATTTTCCGATGGAGTTACAAGATTGGAAGAGTTTTCATTGCGACTGGCGAGTAAATTGTGGTGGAAAACAGTTTGTGACATATCAATATTCGGAAAATGTAAAATGGGTTTTTAATTAAACCGTAAGAGAAAAAATTAATGAGAACCCCAAAGGGGTATCGAACGAAGGGTATTACCTGTCGATGGCATGCATTGGATTACGCTTTTCGATTAAGCCGAGGTCATTCCAAACTTGGTCGTACATTTTGTAAATTTGGTTCAGAGAAGTTACTTTTGACATGTGGTTGTTGAAGACTTTGCCAAACAATTACGTAAGTCCACCAAATTTTTTAGTAGTAAAAAAAAAGACCGAAAAACCCGCGAAAAGTTTGTAATTTGAAAACATCATTTGCAGAGATCTGTATTCAACCTTCAGATTAAGAGACCGCAGCGTCGACAGTAATTTAATTTTGACTTACAGTACATGGAAAAGGTTTGGCTTTGCACCTTTTGATAAAAAGGTAGTTGTTTGGCAGCAGTTTGGACATCAGTCGGAGTATGGGAAAAGTTCGTGAATTCAGCTGTTTGAATGTTTTTTTGATATTAGTTATACTTAGTCTGCATGTCACAGATGTTAACTAAGTCCTTGATAGCTGCAGTTGCAACAAAAATCTAAAACAGCTAGGTCGCTTTGCAGTTGTAAGCCTAAGGTACATGAAACTCAAGACTTGCTTCTCCTCTGCTGTTTTAATTTGAGTTAGGCTATTGAACAAAACAGACTTGCGGGTGAGGTCGTCGTTGCAGTCTACACCGAATTAACTTTCATTTAAGACATCATCCCTTTTGATAGAATTCTTGCTTTTGCACTATACAACTGGACCGAGACCTGATACCGTCCTTCCGAAACCGACTTTTACTTCCTCAGCTTACAAAACGTGCCGAAGGGCAAGAAAATCGCGGCGCTATTGAAAGGCTCCTTTAGAAATGACTTTCTCTACGTACTTCAAAAGGTATAAAATGGTTTTATTTAGGAAAAGTCAATCGTTCGAGTGTGTGGAAGTTCTCGTCTATTAAACCGAGTTGAAAATGTGAAAAAGTGTCTAAGTCTATAAAATGCGGGGACTGGACTAACTTCAACTCACCATTGGCCAGTAATCGTGTTCTACAGTCGGTTTATACTGACATTCCATACTTTGCTGTGACCACAACCAACCAAATCGGTTGACATCACAGTACTTTTCAGTGGCACATATGCTATTGATGTCTCTGACAGTTGGCGAATTTACCTCCAGCCATATAATTCACGCAACGTGTTACACATCCTACACAAAGTGTGAGAATCGTTCTTGTGCTGAAACCTTATACTCAAATTAATTACTTACTTAGGCGCTGAAGTCCGGTGTGGACCTGGGCCTCCACCAATGGCAATACGCCTCTCGAATGAGCCCGATATTTAACTATCTGCCACCAGTTGCGCTCTCCAAATTGGCTGAGGTCCCCTTCCATTTGCGAGCGCCACCTAACGCGATGTCTTCCTCTACTGCGTCGTGCCTACGGTGCCTACGGGTTGGCATCGCAGACTCTTCGGGCCGGAGTGTTGGTGCTCATTCGCTCTACATGTCCGATTAGCCACCTTAGATGGCCGATGCGTACTTTTCTGACCAGGTCAATGTCGCTGTACAGCTGGTAAAGTTCGCTGCTAAATCTCCTCCTCCAAAGACCGGCAACGCAAACGGGACCCAAAATCCCTCGAAGACCAAGGAGATCTTCATCTGCCTTTGATAACGTCGTTGCTTCTGCACCATACAGCAGGCCTGGGATGATGAGGGTCTTATAGCCTCCTTAGTATTTCTCCAACACACTAACCACTAAGCCACTGCGCCGACACTTTCACTGTTTAGTAGGTACATAAATGTCAAAATCAAATGATACAGGAATTTTTTGAAAACAGAGAAATAAAATCTTGTTGGACTAAGACAATAAGCTAGTAATTGAGAACAAACCTTAATCAGTACAACAACCAATAAAATTTTTTAACCCATTTTTGGGCCTCATCTTCATTTCGTCTACGAACGTCGCAATCATTTTCTCATTCTCTCAATATTTCCCCATTTTATGACAACTGTCAAAGGACAAAAATGTTGAATGAGATCTTAATTCATCCAGCTGAATTTGGGAACCTGTCTATACCCTCACCTCCATAGAATGGCGTGCAGTGTATTGTATACATCTGTCAGTTGAAAACTTTAACTTAACCGAACAGATTTTATTGGTCAGGGCTTTCGCTCCATCTTGCGTTATATAAAAGGTTATTATTTCTATTATTTGTATTTTTTTCGCAAAGGTGTGCTCGCAATATTCTGCAAAAAGTTTTTGAATAGTAGATACGTCAAAACTACGAGTAATACCTACGAGGTCCTTACAAAATCTTAAATAAACGAAATTCAAGAAAATGATTAGTTATCGATTTCTTGGGTAACCTAACCATACCGCAGATTCTCTGTTTATTATTTCCCTGAACAAACATATTCGATGGTTACCAGCTGGAATAGCCGATGATTAAATATAACCAAGATTGAACAAATGAGGCCCAAATTCTTTAAAAACAATTTACTCTTAAAAATTTTGTTCAATAGAAAATTGTGGTTTGTTTTAAGTTATTTTAAATACCTACCCACCGACCCGTATGGAGAGTCTCTGCCTGAGACACTGTAGCCTTCCATCCTCTGCGATCCCGGGCACGCTGCTTCCAGTTATCCAGACCAAGCGCTCTGGCATCCGCGATAGCTTGGTCTTTGAAACGGAGGTTCGGTCTTCCTTGTCGTCTCGAACCTGGCGGCTGGGATTCGAAGATCCTCTTAGCTGGAGCATTATTGTCCATTCGCTCGATGTGGCCGAGCCAATGTAGTCGACGTATTTTGGCCTTTTGGACTACATCCACATCTTGGTACAGCTCATAGAGTTCGCGGTTGTAAATATCTTCTCCTCCATTCGCCATCCTCGCACAAGGGACCAAAAATCCGCCGAAGAATTTTTCTTTCGAAGGAGCCCAGTATCAGCTCTCCCTTCCTGCTTATCGTCCAGCACTCGGCGCCATAAAGCAGAACTGCCAGGATAAGGGTTCTGTAAAGCATACATTTTGTCCTTCGAGTTAGGAGTTTAGAACCCAATTGCTTTGCCAAACCGAAGTGGCAGCGGTTTCCTAGGGTAATTCTTCGCCGGATCTCCACTAAGATGTCATTTGTGGAGTTCATGTTTATTCCGAGGTAGACAAACTCCTTAGCTACCTCGAAATTGTTGCTATCAATAGTGACGTTCTGTCCTAGGCGGTGGACAGATGCTTGTTTGTTTGTTGATAGCCTGTACTTAGTCTTTTCCTCATTTACTAAAAGACCAACGAATTTCGCCTGTTCTTCAATCGCCGTAAAAGCCTCTATCACGGCACGCTGGGAGCGACCGATGATGCCAATATCGTCTGCATACCCCAGTAGCTGGACGGATCTGTTGAAGATAGTGCCTTCCGTGTTGACACCTGCCCTGCGCACTATCTGCTCTAGCACGAGATTGAAGAAGTCACATGATAAGGCGTCTCCTTGCCGAAATCGTGTTGCAGCGTGTGTTCTCCAGCGTCACGCTACATAGCTGGATCAGTTTTGCCGGAATCCCGAATTCTTCCATCGTCACATAAGGCTCCTGACGATGAATGCTATCATATGCGGCTTTGAAGTCGATGAATAGGTGGTGAGTCTCGACTTGAAATTCATTTTAAATACCTACCCCCGTATAAATAAAGGCTGCGTAAAAGTTATTAACAATTAAGTATGTTAAATTTTCGTATGCTATCAGATGTCTACTAGCTAACTTACCTACTTGTACACATTTGTTTATAATACGGGGGCTAATATTTTAGAATTTTAAGTTTGAAACTAAATCAGAGCCGAGGCGAAAACCTTCTTTTATTTTACCGCTAAAAAAATTGGCTTAAATTAAAAAATCTATTTGAGCCACTGAAGCTTCTGAGTGAAATTATTTTAGCCTCTCCACCGTCTAATAAAATTATTATTTTCAGTAACATATATATACCTAATTAGTTTGTAATTTTTTTATTTGAATATTAGTTATTATTTAATGAGATTATTTTTATTCTATTTATTATATAGTGTCTATCTGATCCGTGCTCGTGTTGCTTCTCATAGTTCTTAGAAAACTTTTATTGGATATTCTACATGTGTATCTTTAAGATTGTAGCAAAAACATTTTGTATCCTCTGTTGCCATAACAAAGGTAGATAGCTTTACCTCTCTAGCTCTACCAGCGAAAAGAAACAAACAAACCTTAATCACAAACACTGCACATTCGGGCATAGCTTACCTCATGGCAATGCAATATTTTTCAATTCGTTGCTTCCTGGAATGTTTTGTGCCGAACTTTGCCAGGTCTCCTTTGATTCAATAGACATGCCAGCAACCAAGCTAGCGCTTATGAAAGTAGTCCAGGTTACTGGCCCTGGTGTGTTCTCGTATCTCGGAAGCCAGATCGTATTGGCTATTTCTGGGGAAACCAAGAACGCCTTTGTTTTATTCCAACGAAATTGAATACCAGCTCTAGGAATTCTCGCCTCTATATGTGAATATTGTACGCACAGAGATCTAGTCAGCATTGACCTACATAATTTGATTTGTTCTTCATCCTATAGAGATATTTTCACTGTATAGTGTGCACCGTATCCCGCTGGGCAGGTATAAATCTTTTATAAGTTCAGCAAGGCCAATACCCACGGCGGGTATAATAAAACGCGCGAAACGTGCTCCCAATCCAATCTGGGAAAGCTTTCGTTTCCTTGCTATATGAATGGCAAAGTGCGTGTGATTATGTGTATGACAGCAGAGGTTGAGTTCAAAGCCCGGTTTATAAGTCCCTTTTGGCATACAACGAAAGCGGTAAGTACGCAATAAGCATTAACACTTTTGATTACTGCCACTGGGTTTTGTTTTATGAACGGTCTCATCGTCTCACCTCTGCGCGTTGTTTAGTTTATGGTTATCCTTGCAGGAGAACGTGTAGGAATTTAGTGCGCTCAATACGAGATGTGAGTGTACGAATAACGGATGCAAGGGGAGTTATCAGTTATTGTTGCAACGTCTAATCATGTCCTGGGTGGATCTAGGTGGTTTTGGTTTGCATTTGGGAACCTTTTGAGCTGAGTGGATGCACATGAGGTGTGTAGGGACCGGACAAATAAAAAGCTATTTGCAACAAAATGTTTGACAAGTTTCCAAAACTGCTGAATCACAGTACTGGAACCATCTCATTGGGTACTGTTCTGGGCCGAATCCGACTTGATATGCCTTAAGTGCGGGTGTTGAACTGCGCAGGCGGCAAGCATATTTATCGAAAATGCAGTCCTGGTCCTGGATAGAACCCACAGAAGGCGGATGCACGAAGAATCAATTTAACAGGCGGACTCAATGCTTTATCGTCGGGTGTCAGATGGTAGAATGAAACTTCTGTTATTCCCATAAAAACTTTATGTTTGGAAACACACCGCAGCTCACGACACGACCCTACCGACGCAGCTAAAGTCGTTTCCTATAAACGCCATTCATACCGTGGATAGAACGGTTCTGTTCATCTGCGACTCCTAAGAAAATACGTCCTTCCTACATTCACTCTCCAAAATATAAACAAATGCTAAAATCGACAACTTTTTGATAGCCCAACGCCCAAGACACAAGGTTCGGCATCTTTTACCTACCTGAGCATTTGTGCCGCTCTGGTTAGCACCCGGAAGGCTAAGCTAGGTCGTAAGTTCTTTATGTCTGTATATTGCGAACAGACTTCGTTAAGATTAGCAACTGCATCAGCACATTTAACCAATCTTTTACCTCCTAGAAGAGCACCGACGCTGGATCCTTCAGAATAGAGCTATGAAGACATCGTTTCATTTCCAAGATCACTACATTTGGTTGCTTTCCAAAAGCTGTCAGAAATAGAATACCATGAATGAATCTAAAAAGCAAAACAGGGGTGTGATCAGACCCCATTTCAAGTCAGATACTTAGGGTGGCAATGGCGATTAGAGTCGTTTCTTTTCACCAGAGTGGCGCAGGTTCCATCCATGTTACGGATACGCGTGGCATTTATATTTATTAAACGACAATTGGCGTTTTTTGAAATCGGTATTACAGGTGACGTGTTTCTAGGTGTTTTATGTCGTTTAACGACTTGTGGCGTTTAAGTAGTGTGTAACACAAGTTCTACAAACGTCAAACCGGTTTTTTGCATTCTGACAGTCGCTTAAGTTGCACAAAACGTCTCATAAAATGCCGGTTATTATCGATGACAATTTCTGAAACGACTAGGAGGCAAATTAAAGTTAAACCAAGTGAGTTTTGGCAATTGTTTATATTTTATGCAGTGATTTCATAATTCTTTATATCGTTGGCAACAAATTAAAAAAAAAGTGTTCCACAAAGCGATAATGTGAAATTGGGTGCGAGTCGGTAGCTGCGACACTCAACTACTTAGGACCACCTGTAAGAATAGAAAAATGAGTGGCAAAAGGAAAGTATAATGATCAAAATTTAAATGATATAATTTATAACTTTTTATTTAACAGGTTTGGTTCGATGCTAAATTGAAACAGAAACTGGCTTACAACAAGAAACAGTTGGAAGCCACTGGAGGCCCATTCAAACAAAAATATTTAAATAAAGTAAATACAGTGATAACACAAATCCTCGACCTAAACAGTTAAGTAAATCTGAACGGAAAAGTGTTCGAGGATACAAAATCGCCAAAGTCTGCAGCTACCAGTGTGTGTCATCCAGTACCCACAGTTCCTGCATAGAGTTCCATACTTTCAGGTCCATCCACATCATAGAATACCGATCAGTGGTTCCAGACTGTGAAGACTGTTTTCCCCCTTTTTTTTATCAACAAAGGCAATAATTTTCCCCTAAATTTGAAAAAAGTTTCCCTTTTTCCCCCTAAGTGAAATTTGCCTTTATTTTTATATGAAATTTGAATTTGGAATGATTTTCTTTCCTATTAGACAAAACAAGTCGAGTGAATGCATTCAGACACATATTTAGTGTGAACTTTTCATTTCCTTGAAATTTATTTGTAATGGAAATGCGTTTAAATTTTACTTTTAAGCAATTTAAGTCTCAAAGAGATTTTAGATTTTTCCCCCTTTTTTTAAGCTTTCCCCTCGTTTTCCCCCTTTTCATTGAAAAATCGCCAAAATTGGTGCTGGCAGCCTTTCGACAATTTTTCCTTAAAGTGGAAGTATTTGTAAGTGCAAATAGCGTTGAATATTATGGCTCTGGGTTTATTTTCGTGGTTTGTGAGGAAACGAGTTTTTAAAATGATTTTCTCTAGGGTTCTTTACAAACTCGTTTATTTTGTTGCTTTTACAATACAAGAAAAGTAAAAGTCGTGGGTTTGGAAATTAAAGCGTAACAACACTTTTCCTATATTTTATGAACTTTTTTTTTATCTAGCATCGCTTGTCAGACTTTCACCTACCTACATAAATAAGAATACCAAACTTTTAATGAACGAGAAAGTTTCGTGCGACCCAGCAGTGCACTTTACTTTTTGAAAGACAGCAGATGCAGCACTGTGAAATGTTTTCATTATTTCTTAACTAGATTACATATATTTTCAGTACCATTATATAACAGTTGTCAGACTTTCTGTGGTATGCAATAATTTGTGGTTGGTGGATAACATACTGACAGGGAAAACATTTCTAAAAGGAGTATTATTGACTGCCAGAATGAAAGTGTTCAAGCAATCCCTTAAAGAAAGCTGGCCACAAATAAGTGATGTTCGCTAACAAAGTTGTTCTTCTTTTCTTATATTCCACTGGACCACCATTTTAATTCGAACGTGTTTTCTATTCAACAAACTTTTCCTATTTTCAGACCTGCTATATCAAAAACAAGTGAGCTGTCTGAGGTACAACACAAACTGGTCTCAGAAGTCGCTGGTATTATGTCAACAACATGAACGTGAGTGGGTGCCCTAATAAAATAAAAGACAAACAAAGCAATTTATGGGTGTGGGGACTACTATTCAACTTAAAGGATAACACAACATCTCGGAGTTTTTAACGATGGCCAATAAAGCCAAAGCATCGGCGTCCACTGAAATCCCTGTGGTTTTTCGCAAATTTTATAGACCAAATGTTAAACTGGCCATCAAATGCGCAGCACTTGCAAAAGCACACTTGTTTTAAGCACACACACGAAATGAACAGAACTAACTGCAAAACTCCCCAGTGCACAGAAAACTGTTATAGCTTGACTGTGTATACGCAATTCATTATTGAGCTGCTCTGCAGGACTGTCTTAAATTCTTAACTCGAAATGAAATTAACGACTCACTTGTTCGTCCACTAAGCCAAAATTAAATTCCCTTTGTACTACAGTTTGGCCGGGCAAAATTTGCATCACAATTGTTTGGCAACAGAATATTACTGTCAGTGACAAACGACAGCTATAATCAACAACAACACAACAAAGTCCAACCAGCAACAATGAAATCTTCATTAATTTGAACAGAGCTTCTTTCGATGCGGTCCCTCAATTCGCATCGAAAACCCCATGGGCGGGAGGCGCCCAACCCACCCGACGAAACATAATAATCCATCTCGTTCGGGGAACAATATTCATGTTCGAGTGGCATTTTACGGTGGGTAGTCGAATGCGGTCTTTGGCGAGAACCAGGAAATAAATGAGACTCGAGTATTCCCAAATTGAATAGTAAACTTCGGCACCGCAGTCCGCAGAGGCCATCAAACTTCGAGACCGCAAATTCTGCTTCGCTTGCTGCCTCTGTCTAACTGACGCGTTGCCATGGCAACATTGTGTCTGAGGAACCATCACTGTGAGACTGTGACACCTCCCACTTGGTGGAGGTGGAAGAAGTTGGTTAATTTTATTAGGTTTTCAGTGTTCCGATGCTGCGAAGCGTCCTTGAGCACTGCCAAACCAATAACTCTTGGTTTGATGAAGGAATGATGGCTGCACGACTGTCGGAGGTAGCTGCTGTTGGCTTGTGGTCTACTGTTGGGTAGAAGGTTGCCACGGTGCGTCTTAGCGTGGCTCAAGGGTGTAATATCCACGAAAAGCAAAGTTGGCCACAGAACAACAGGGCGAGCTCACTAATTAAGTGCATATACTCTCTCCAAGGGGAGGGATTCATTTTCGTCCTCAGATAGTGGTAGGATTTCTTTGAAGTAATCCCGACCGACGATAAAGGCAACTGCAGGTACGGTACGGTACACTCAAATGTTACTTTCGCCGTCCATATATATGCAACTGTGAAATTTATTTGATTTGAGAGGGTTCCTACATGAGTTACACGACAGCTTACTGCGGGTAGATGGAAGATGGTCCGCAAATTGCCATAGTCCTCCTGCCAACCCAATTTCCACCCACACCACCTATATACGAACGCGTCACAAATAAGAAATAAGCATAAACATGTCAAAGGAAATCTCTTCCGAATTATCTCATAAACAAATTGCTCAATGACTTGAACAAATAAAACCTTTTAAATTATTACGCCCCGCCAGCACCCAAAGCGTCTAGTGAAAGGCATTCGCCGACACTAACACACATACGAGTATTCGTGTGTACTTAGTCGTCCCTGAGGGTGCGAATTAAAATGTAAAAGTGTTTGCGAGAAATTTTCACGGCACGATACAACCTTGAGAAGTCTTTTCCTCTTTTATCTCGAAAATAAGTCGCGTGCGATGTTTTTTCTTCTATTTTCTTTTCTGTGAAACAGACTTTTAAACACATAAATTCAAATTGTAACAGTGACAATTTTACCGGGCACAGTGGGTCCTATTAAGGGATTGCCGGGCGAAACTCACATTTAGTCATCTACAAGCTGACTTGATTTTAAAGCTGTGCAGGTTGCTGTGACAGCGATAAAATGGCGGAGGCAGAGTCAAACTCAGAGATGTATTTCTTTTCCACGAAAACATAAGACGTCGTTATGTGGATGGAGCTCATGGTCGAAATCGCCACTGAGGATCTACGGAAACGGACGGTTTTCCAGATTAACCTCTTGAACTACGATGTGACAGACTTATGTCGAAAGTTATACAAAGATTTCCCAATTTGTTCCAATTTAGGACTGCGTTGTGAAAAAGGAATTTACATTTTGACCTGGATATGAAAAATATTATTGATTTGGACCTGGATGTGGAAACACTTACAACTTTGACCAGGAAGTGAAAATGTTAATTTTTGATCCAGATCTGAAAGAAACTTGAAATTTTGAAACTGACTTAGATATACAAATAAGTATTCCGAAACTCTGACTCTGATATGAAGAAAAAACTAAATGTTCTGACCTGCACGTCAAGAATTTTCGTTTTAAACAGGACGTACAAATAATTGGAATTTTTACTCGGCGGTAATCCTTATCCCGGTAATAAATATCTAGATCAAATTCGAACACTAAATTTCGACTCGTATGCTAAAAAATAAATTACTTTTTGACCCCGATATAATAAAAATTAAAAGTTTTGATCATGATATGAATATTTTTGAAACGGCTTAAAAAAAGAATTTAAAATTTCGACGCGTATGCTTAAAGAAAATAAATTTTGAGCCCGATGTAAATACAAATGTCGACCGGTTTCTTGATAAAATTTCGAAGTTTTGATCCCAGTACGAGAAAGAAGAAATCCCGATTCGGATATAAAAGAATTTTAATTTTTGACCTGAATGTGAAAAAAATTTTGGAATTTCGACCCAGACCATCTGGCCCAGAAAAGGTTTGAATTAGTTGTAAAGGGTGTCCCATAATTCACGCAAATTTAAATTACCGCCAATTAATAGTACCTATACAGTAAAAAAAATACAGTGATGCCAACGAAAAAAAAAAAGATGAGAATGTGACAGCTGACAGTTTGGAATTAGTAAAAATGGGCAATATTTAAAAAATAATGAAGGTTTATCAGCTACAGTCCGCAGTATTTAAGCGAAACGGCCACAGAAAATTTCAATAAAAGAGTGTATGTATGTATTTGCGGCTATTTATCCATACATAACCCCATTTTGTATACTCTATGACTCGATAAAAAATGTAAGCTTTCTTATTAAAAATCTGTATTTGCTTTTAAAATAACATTTCGCGTGAATTATGGGACACCCTTTAAGATTATTAGAACTGCTTGGAATAGTTTGGAAGAACTACTTCTATAAAACGACTTTTTTAAGGTTTTGACAATGACTTGATTTATATCTTTATATTATATATAATTCTACTGTACGTGTGTTGTGACTGAACTCCTCCTAAACGGCTGGACCGATTTGCACAAATTTTTTTTTGTGTGCGTTTGGGTTGCCCCCGGGTGGTTTAGATTTACAATTCGGTCCAATTGGACAATGGGCGTGGTTCCTCCCATACAAATCACAAATTAAAAATCTACTATTTCTGCTCCTGATAACGGTATTTGCACAAAATTTGGTACGTCGGTTTGGTGTGCATTTTTTAAGTGCTGCTGCAAATATGGGCGGCATTGTACAAAGCGGCGTGGTAGGTACCTCCCATAAAAAAGAATTAAGAATCCAATATTTCTGCTCCTGCTAACGGTTGGTATTTCGGTTGAGTGAACATATTTTAAGTTCTGCTGCAAATATAGGCGGGATTTGATAAAGACGCGTGGTACCTCCCATACAAATCTTCTTTATGTATATAATTCTACTGTACGTGTGTATGTCACTGAATACATTTTTTTTGGTCATCGAGCTTATTTGTTGCTTTTATTTTTTAACATGTCACAAATTCGTTCTCAATCGTTCAAACAAAAGTAAATTTTAATTTACGCAATAGTGGTTTGTTTTATTTCGAATTGCAACACAACGAGTGTGGTGTCATTGAAAACAACACAAACTTGAATCAAGCAACAACTACGGCCACACGTAGGTACCTATTCTAATTTAAGTGTATTGCATTAAGTGCGTTTCGTTATTTTCATATTTAATTTTTTTTGTATCTTTGGATATTTTTGGTGTCGCATTTTCGGTGAATATTAAGTGTCAAGAGCACCGCAATGAACGCCTTCGAGCTAATGCATTGACACAAAGACTGGCCCGTCAACGAGTCACCTACACATTCAGAACACGCGAACAACAGCGTTTGCAAGTGTATCGCACATTGACACGTGCATCACTTCTTCGCCTTGCGTTTGAATATAAGTCGGACATCGACTATTCGTCACATTCACAAATTCTAATCGGTGCTATGAGCAAACGATGCCAACACTGTCATGCACTCAAATACAAAGATGAATCGGCCGGTTTCTGCTGCGCTTCTGGAAAAGTTGTATTGCCACCATTGAATTCGCCGCCAGAACCATTGAAAGCATTATTGGCTGGAGGTACATCTCAATCTAAATTGTTTTTGCCTAAAACTCGCAAATTCAATTCGTGCTTTCAAATGACATCATTTGGAGCAACAAAAAACGTTCACAATGAGGATGGTCGCAATTTTCAATCAACCTTTAAGATTCAGGGGCAAGTGTATCATCAAATTGGGTCTTTAATAAAGCCGTGCAAAATGGTGTGATGGACTGAAAGGGAGAAGGTCCAACTCAGTAAATCATTGGAATATAAAGAAACCTGTGCCTGTTCTGTAATTATTACATCGACACTTCTTCTCTATAAATATTAAAGAGAGTTGCAAAATCCTTGTGACTTTATAACTCACGAAAGGTCAAACCGAATTCGATCAAATTAGGGTTTGTTTTCATGGTCGTGTAGTTGGTTTATCTAAAGTTTGAACGTTCGTGAGTTATGTCAACATCTGATTTTGTCCATAAAAAAAAAAAAAAACTAGGTGCCTATGAGCGTGTGCTAGTTTAGCGGCGCTAAACCAAGAAAATAAATTGAAATACATACATATACGCAAAATACAGCAAATAACGAGGTTAAAGTAATAATGAAGATTAATAATTGCAATAATCAATGACATACTAAATAACAAAACTATCATTTACAAATAATATTTGCCTACACAAACACACAACACAATACCCCCATGCAATAAGTTTCACTTGAAATACTCTTTAGCGTTACAACTTGAGATGTACCTCAAATTCCCTGCCTGCACGCACACGCACAATCTAAAACTTCCATAGAAAAGTCTCCTGCTTGTAGCTTTAGCGTAAAAAATTGCGCTACCGAATTTCCAACAATCTGTATAAGTGTGGAATTTGACTACCTCTACCAGTCGTAAGCAAAGCACAGGAAAATATACGGAAGGGTAAGCGCAAACAAATGCGATAAAACTTGAAAGTAGAGTGTAAGTGTAAGCAAGCAGGTATATTTTGCGCGTTATCTTTTTTTGTACTTCTGTGTGTTTCACTTTCTAGTCAAATTGCAGTAAGAATGTGTCGTTGTGTTCTAATTTGACTGAATTAATAGTCTTATTGAATTCCATTACAAAAGTAAAGTGCGATTTATAATTTTATATTTGCGTGGATTATAAATGTGAGTAAATACATAATAATTATTTTTGTCGTGCTTTTGGAATATGAGAGTGCGCTTTTCTTTTGTTTTTTTGTTTGTAAGAAGTGAGCACGTAGCTAACCCATTGCTTAAGACCAGGAATCGCCACTGTATGTTTACTCTGTGCTGATGTCATACACACGGTAATGACATCACGCACGATTTTTTAAACCAAAACTTAAAACGATCATGGACTTTATCGTTAAGCACAGTGTTTTCGGACAATCGCGTTTCTGGATGTACTCTGTCGAATGGCAGAAGCGAGAATTAATATGTTAATAATTTAATCAATTTTAGGCGGTACGAAGTTCGCCCGGTCAGCTAGTTATTTATAAAAAACATTAAGAAAAGAAACGAATCTGTTTGTCGAAAAGAGCCACGGAGCGGACGACGGAATGATTGAATGAATTAATTTCTCAGTCGCCATCTCATCTTGTTATACTTTTCTTGTTCAGCCAACAACACCAACATCAATCAATGACCGAGTACAGGTGAAACCAAAAGGTTTTACACTTCCAAATTAAACATTGCAGCGCGCTCCTTAAAATGCTTTCGATACACTTTTACCGGCATTCCGATTAAACACCCTGTTGATGAATGCTTTAATGCTTTAGGGCCTTAAAGTCGATGAAGTAGGTACTGCCGTCCCTCAACTTGAAACTATGTAGACTTTTTCATTATTGAAGCTTCAGAGTAAAAAGTCGTCCTACTGACGATCTTTCGGACTATAGTCATCACAACAGGTTCATAGAGAACCATGAGCCTAGCTTCTCCCAACTTCCTGTGGTTTTTTCCACAAGCAGAAGGGACCGTCAAGCGTAAGATGTGTATGAACGATGGAGGGTTCTTTTAAGGGCAGTATACTCTCGCATTTTGTATAGACGTTCGCAAGAGTTGTCGCAGGGGAAAAACGTTAATCAGCGTCGTGTGGTTCGACTGCAATCACTACGCCCCCAGCAGCTTTGAGTCGTTCCTCTATATACATCAAAATAAAACTATGTGCTTCCGATCGGTCACCCTGTTCCATTACAGTGCTCACTATACGTACCTACGCAAGCCCACAATAGGTAAGGTAAATAGGTTTCGCCAATACAATGATGCCTTGCCCAACTATGCGTACACCCAGCCCCACAATGCGATTAAAGGCGAGTTATTGTCGAGTTGAATTTATCGTTTTGAAATTTCATTGTGCGTAGGGTACCTACATATAAAAAATAAGAAGTACCCACACCTAAGTATCTGCGGGACCTCTCACGCAAACAACTAACCAAACAATTCAAAGTGTCGTCGCGTCAAAGCTTTCCTTTCTTATCTTGCCGTTTGCAGGGCCCAACGCCCAACTCTCCCCAATGTACACACTATGGTTATTTGTTAAATTTATTGTAATTATTTCTATGAATAATAAGTGCGTCAGTGCGTCAGTCCCGGCTGTGCCATCGATGATTATACAGCAAAACGGTCCTCCAACAATGGCAATGAAAATATTTTCCACCAAAAATACGGTCTGGACTTTTAATTAATACAAAAGGAACACATAATTAAGCGAATTTCATTGGGAGGCATTTTTAGACCGATGATGGTACTTGATGCAGAATGCTGTAAGGACACTCAAGTATGCCTTTCGTTTTCTTATACCAGTCTCAGGACTTGATTTGGGGGCGGCCATGGGAATGTTAATTTTGCTTTAATTCAACGTCTGGAGCTATGAAAAAGGGATGAAAATGTTAAATGCCAGCCAGCATTCTCTAAACAATGGAATTCTAAATCGGATGAAGATATTTTATGAATTATGTCGCAGAAGGTATTAGAGTGCGACGGCTCCGCGGTGGAACGGGTTCGAGGCCAGAATGAACTACTTAATGGAAGACATTGAGCTTAAATAATGATTTTTTGCAAAGTGCGGGTTTATTCTTCGAATTAGTTACGGGCGAGAATTTCACAGAATGGTGCTCATAGTTTTTGTTTTGTTTTGCTAAAATCCTATAAAATCGGTTTTGGCAAAAGCTAATTATGGAATCAGTAAATTCGAGTCCTTAAGGAATCAGAAACTTGAGCATCACTGGACGGAATGCTATTAAATATTCTGCAAATGAAAAATCAGCTTATTGAGAGAAAGAGAGAGAGCGGAAAGTTTGAAGTATAAATTTGAAATGGTATTCATGGGAAGGAAATTGTTCGTCATTGGAACTAAGTCGTTCGGAATAAGTGTCTTACAGCATGAAAATCTGTACCCGAATTTCCATTGTGTTGTTTTAAAGCCGTTCCATGTTTGGACAGCAGGGAAATGTGTGTTCAGATTATTAGGAGTGGTAAGGCCCAACTTGGAATAATAAAGCAGTACAATCCGACGATTTTAATTTTGATACAGATTTGTTCTTAACGAAAAGGAATCTTCAATTGTTGGTCAATTTATGAGGACGAGCAATGTAGATGTAGACGTCCGAGGCGTCAACTGCTGGGGGCTTACAGACAAATTGTGTCACATAGCATCAAGGGAAATAATCGTGTACTCGCCTGAGTTAGAACGCCAATTGACAAGTCCATTTCTCGAAGTCGCCTTCTGGCCAAATATTTACCTCAAGAGTCACTCGTGTTGGGACCGCATTTCGTCCATTGCATTTCACATTTTCAAGCTAAATTAATAATGGCGCGGATGATTAACGTGAACTTCATCCGCATTTGAGTTGATGCAAACGATGTATAAACCGCACCAGGATTTTTTAAAGGATATTTCATTAAGGACTTGACAACGCACGCAGAAATTTTGACCTTAACCGAGTGCGATTTTTGCTCGGTTAAAAAAAATGGGTTAAAATTAACTAAGTCTCTGTAGAAAATAAACAAATATTTGTTGTTAAAATCTACAAAGTTAAAAAGGTTTAATGCAAACTGTTAAAAACAACACTCTTTATCAGTTGTTATCAATCAAGTTAGTAGATTAATATCAACCAAACAGTCTTATTTTGGTTTTTGTTGAAATCTAATGAGTAATTTGTTTGAAAACAACGTAGTCAATTCGAAGTTTTAACACAACGATTGGTTATTAATAACCGTTCTTCTTATCAATTTTTAACCAATTTAATGTTTGTTAAAATCGAACAACTTCTCTGTTAGAAGAAGTTATAAGTCTTGTTTAAATGTAACCAGGTGGGTCGGCGCAGTGGCTTGGTGGTTAGTGTGTTGGACTACTAAGCGAGGGGTCCCACCTATCGCGAACATCTGACAAACATCCGAGAGTATAATAATTGCCATGAAGGAAATTGGAAATTGTAGATCCCTGCCATTCATCCCAAAAATGAAAAACTCACACAAAACGAATGGTTTTCAGAAGCTAGGCCCGGTCCCTACGGACCTGTTGCGATATTTTTTTTTTTCGGTTGACAATAACAACAGTTACCAAGTTAGTTTGTTATTTACGACTGAGCAAAATTTGGAGAGGAAATTGATAAATCGGTTATTTTTAACAGAGTTTCCTTAAACAAGTTGACTTGGTTATTTTTAATCTAGTAACTCTGTAGGAGCTATATTAACAGTATTACTTGGTAGTTTTTAACCGAAAGTTGATTGATTTTAAATAAGTGAATTTTCTGCGTGCGTCTTTATTAAATAAAAGGCAAACAACCTGAGATATTTAAAAAAAAAACAAATTATTGGCTTGAATTACTATACAAAAATTTATGACTGGAATTCGACTTCGTTCGTATGTCTTCCACGGGAGTGTATGGACCTGTCGATAAGGCCGCTATTTCCCTTTCAACATTGGCTCTGAACTCCTCTAACATCGCCGGCTCAATTTAGCCCCATAGTTTATATCGAAAACAAAAAAATTCCTGTCAGTAATATATGTCATTTATTATAGCACTTCGTTTGATATTATCTGACCCTTATCTTGTTTTTAACACTAGAGGCCGATCTCACCAAACGAAGTTGGTTGTAATTTCTATAGCGGTTTCTCTTGGTATAAAACCAACGTCGCCACTGTTCTGAGCGACACCGACTTTCCCTTCTTCTTGCCGTGGTGATTACCATACCTACTAGTAGCCATACGCCATTTTGGGCACATTTTTCTCGAATATAGTTCTATTTTTGATGAGGTGCTGTGGCATGAAGAACTGAGGGCTCTAACCTGTCCACTAACGCATATTTTGCTTATTGCCGAAGCCGTTTAACCAAAAATGCGCTTCATTCATTACGTCTGAAAATTGGTGTAACTGCACAATTGCGACCACCGACTCGGAATTTCGCCAGTAAATTTTAAATATTTGTAAATGTTGTTTCTTTGAATATTTTACCATAATGAAAATGTTGATATTACTGAATATTTTGACACTGATAATTCGGCAAGCGGTTTAAGGGTGCGTTCACACTGTAAGTTTGAAGTTGTCAAGTTGCTAATGAAAGACCCTTTATAGAGATTGCGGTATATTTATTTATTTATTTGTAGATAGGTGTCGCTCCATGATGTAAACATGCTAATTCACAAATAATGAAAGCAGGGCCGTACCTTGAATCTCCTGCGCCTTGGTGCAGCAGCTGATTGAGGCGCTTCTTTTAGTTAACGACTTAAATATTGAAAATTTTTATAGAGATACATATTCTAACGATCTCTGAAGTGTACTTCTAGAAGGTACTTCTAGTGGAAACCTTGGGAACTTGTGACAGGTTTTTGTTGCTCACACATTTCATTAATGCAGGTGTATGACTTTTTCCGTGGGTTCAATTTTTAGGCCAGTCAAACGTCAGTAAGTATTTTAGCATTAAAATCAAAATTATTTTTATTGTTGGTCCTTATAATGTTGTGCTCTTTCCTCTGTCGCATCCTAGTAACTTTTGTCTGTTTATTATTCAACGAGGACCATTTAACATGGAGCTACTACGACGATCAATGTTTGCGTTGTGATTTCAGTGATCGGGGGTGCGCTTGAGCAGTTGGAACTCCTTCCACACTTTTTAACCATCAAACTTTATTCACTGATGAGGCTTACTTTTGCATCGGTGGCTTGATTTATAAGCAGCATTTATTATGGCCTGGCTCCAAGCTCATGTAATCTGACGCCCCTGGACTATTTTCTTTAGTGGAAAGTGAAGTCATTGGCGTATGCTGGCTAGCCAATAGTGAGTGCAGTAAAAAAATGTCCAAAATCGTTGCGATTCATTAATTCCATCAATTTAAACATAGCTTTCCATTAAAACCAGTTTCTGTTCATTTGCATTAAGCTTTTGGTTTTAATTTGCACATCAGTTGCTTAAGCGTTTACTTTTGAACGGCCTCGTGCGTCGCGTCGTACGCACCCCAACAAGTAGCACAAGGTCCCCAGTCAATAGTGATCGGAGTAGGACTATATCGAGCTTGTTCTACATCTTTTGTGTTCAGTTATGTGCCTCGGGATGGCGATGGGCTCCGCTATGGTGCCCGTTGCCTGGTCTTTTGTGGCGATCTCACAACCCCACTCAACCTAACCTCACCTAACCTATGTGTATAAAACGCAATAGAGAAACTGGCTGTAAATCCACTCTCCACACTTCAAACTTCTATAAAATATTGAGTTCTGGGTGCAGAAATTACATTTTATGTTTAGACCATAATTTTTCATGGCGGAAGGACTTCTCATTTGTAGATAAACATAGACAGTAACTTCGCAATATATAGACGAGCGGCTTCTGCCACACCTCCTTTTTAGAAGCGGTTTTAAAAACAAGCCAGCAGCTTTGTTTTGCCTAGTCCACTTAGACCAACAACGGATTATCTTCTGAAAACCACAGCAGTCCTTATAAGCCATAAACGATCCACTTCACACATGGGTTTAAGTACTTAGACAGCAGATTTCAGCCTAACTCATCAGATCCCTCAGTTCAATGAGCGAATAAAAACACCAAACATATCTTTTAATAAAAATAAGAATTATTTATTTTATGTATCAATTTCCTCTTAAAAAACAAAAAAATTATATAAAACTTAAATCTCATTTTCTTACAATTTTTTTTTTCGTTTTCTTTTTTCCAGTAAAACATCATTCATTAAATATTATACTTAATATTTTTATTTTTATGTTTAATTTCTCTTTTTCTTTCAATAGTCACATAATAAGTGTAATTTTACTTACATATTACATCATTGAAAATGTTTTATCTTAAGTTGTATCCTCATATTTATATTTATAAAAAAATAATATTATTTAATAATACAGTTAAAAAAATATTAAAAATGTTCGCTCTTTTCCCAACGTGGAAATAAAACGAAAACAACATTTGCTCTTAGAATATTTAAATTTTATTTAAAAACAAATAGACACAAAACTAAAATATATATATTGAAAAATTTCAACTAAAAATGCGGGATGTTAACAATCTTTTTTTTTTCTTTGTTTCAAACAATAAACAAATTATACTTAAATACGTTTGCGTTAAAAATTGTGTATAGTACTTAACAAATTAGCGCACAATAGAAAAGAAACAAAGAAATTACTATTAATGACACCTAAAACTTAAAAATCGTTGCAACCGACGCATGTCGTACAGGGAGGCCATATTTGATCTGTGGAAGGCGAGGGGAATTTGTCAGTGAACTTAACCTTTCGGCTGCCTGATATGTTTTCTTTTGCTGTTGGCTGTAGCTTATGAAACAAGAGATATTGCAGCTGATGAACTGATAGAACGCGTATTTTTTCTAATGCTCTGGCATATGGCTACAAGCCCAGTATAGCTTTTACTTTCGATGTTAGCCCGAAAAAAGTGCTACTGAATACAGGCGTACCACTGAATAAATGTGCGACCCTAAAGCCCATGTGTGTGGCTAGCTTAAAGTCAGTCATTAAATCTCGTAAGAGAAATTTTTGACCGTCGTGAAGACGCTTTTCAGATAAAAATTGCTTGTAGCTTGCAGCTGCCACGTCAACTATTCATCCAAAGCTTAAACTTTACAGAGACTCATATTTCTGGTGTTTCAAACTATCGCGAAAATAGAAAGTTTAATGGGTAGTTGCGTAAAGGGACACGCAATTCGGGTGGGTAAACATGAATACTTCCAAAGAAACAGCTAGAATGTGAAGGAGATCACAAATTTTCTCTTATCAGACCCACCTTCCAATTGGCCATCACTGCAGCACAAATCTAAATAAAATTCCCCACATATACAACTATATATGTAGATAAAATAATTAGTTACAACAAAATTAAATACATAAAACTAAGAATTAAAAAAAAAGTATAAACAAATTTCTTTCTTTTACATTCGTTGGCTGATACAAGAGTTCAAGTATAACACATTATTTTTTTTAAAATATAATCAATTTAAAATATATAATGCTAACTAGCTAGTAAGAAATAATTAAGTGTTATATTTAAGTAAAATTTTTATCATCTTATATATTCCGTTTGTCTAACATCTAAGGGTGGATTCGTTCAAAATACAAATTTACAATCGATTTGAAATAAATTTTTAAATATTATTCTTTCTCACTGTTTTTATCTTAGTTCTTTTTTTTAAAAATTAACATTTTTTCAAAGCAGTCAGAGTGACGTTAATCGTGTTTGTTTTTTTGTGATTTATTTTTTTTTTTTTATTTCTTTTACTTACATAATTAAGTAGTGGTTTTGTAAATATATATTTATATTAATTCTTATTTTGTTCTGTTTTCTTTTATATATAAGTTTTCGTGTATAAATAAAAACTAAAATTATAGTTAAATTTTTTTAAAATATTTTTATTTCTTGTTTTTCTTAATACATACGTTTTATATATATATATATAGATTTATCTGATGCTAGATTTAAGTTCTTAAATTTTCTTCGTTTGTTGTGGTTGTGGTTTTGTTTATAATTTGAAAAGATTTTTTTATTATTTTATTCTTTAAACGACGTAAGGGTTTGTGCCAATACAACCCATGTAAGTATCTTAAACACTTTTGTTTTTCTATAAAGAATTTATGCTACGGAAAAAAATTATTAAAAAAAAACAAATAGAAATGAAGGGATACTTTAATAAGGATAACTGTGGTCCCTGCCAAAAAAGCAGAACTCTACACAATTATTCGCCTTTTGTTTTTAAGTACATTCAATAATTTTTAAGTTTAAATGGTTTGTTGTCTTGTTTTTGTGTAATTAAAACAAGTTTTATCTTCTTTTTTTTACTTACTAGCTAATATGTATAATTTTTTTTCTTTGTTTATAAACTACAATGTAAGCCAATTGGGGTTTATTTTTTACGACAGCTTGTTTTTGTTTTGTTTTTTTGAGTGGCACGGGAGGGTGAAGTTCTGAATGCCTATCAGTGTTGGTGCTGTCAGAAGTGCGTTGTTATTAGTATTTTTTTTTTTGTAATAGTCCAAGGAGGATTTTGGCATTGATGGGGATGGATGAAGGCATCCGAGATTCTTATGCTTGTTTTTTTTTACGAACGAAATGAAAATACACACAGTTGAAGTTGAAAATCAATTCAATGGCATAATGTAGGGGGCAACGCTCTACGACGATATAATAATTGCGTTCAGATTTAGAGTACTTTTGTACAATTTTTATGGCACTAGACAAATTTGGGAAATGTTGTTTTTTATATAATATATTTTTGCGTAGCTATGTACGAGGATGATGAATATGAGAGGGATGGTGGTTTTCTTGTTGTTATGTTTTAAAAGTGGCAGTGAATTATCGGAGGATTGGGTTTGTGCAGTCCAAGAGATTAAAGCGAATTTAGATTTAAATTTTTCGATGCACCTCTATTACTATTTATTTGATCACACGATTTTATTTCGTTTTTAATCTAATCCCTGTTATTTCCAATTTGTTGTCTCAAAATATTTAAATTTGGTTGTATCATTCATAATTCATGTTGCTTGTGCACTTTAGAAGTGAAATTCAACAGAATTATAACATGTGAAATGCAAGCAGACGATCATGTTTATATAGCGACATCTATTGTCTACGGAGGAGGCAGTTGGTAGAAATCTTTGCTAAATTCGACGGAAAATTTCATCGGTCAATTTGTAAGAAAAAATTACCAAAGATTCTTTAAAAAAAAATGAAGGTAGTGACATCTGTCAAAAGCCACTTAAGAGCTCACAAAATTCCTAACTTTCATATTTTTGTGACATTAGACATTTAAACTCGAGCGCATATTTTGTGTTTAACTATAATTTTAGAATCGTTAACCATTTGTAATCAAAGCAAAAATGTACAACAAAAATCAAGAGCACTAGATACATCGCCTGCTTAAGCGAAATGATTTATTTTTAATACCACAATAGGTACATTGATATTCCATTAGCTGTGTTTTTTTTTATTGTTGTTGTGAATAAAATATTGATTTAAAATATTCGACAAGGAAATGAGTGATGTCAGCCGTAAACGAGATAATTGGAACCCCGACCAGATAGATTTTGCAAAATAATCCGCATAATAACAGGTGCTGTTCACAGAAACAAAAAAGTTTATAGTCGCTTGTATGCCTGGTGGTTAGGTCATGATAAGTAAATACGTTGCGGGTTAAAATGTTTGGCAAAGCATCTACCATTAAAATCCCTATAGCAAATCATTAGTTTTTGTGATGTGCAACACAAAAACCGGATGAGGATTAACAAACAATGTTCTGCAGGCGATGGAAAGGATAAAAGCCACTAACAGCTTCTCTATTTGAATAGTCAATAATAGAAAACACAAACAAAAAAAAAAAAAATTGAAACGATTTTAAGTGCGGATGTCGGGGTGGGCATAAATGCCATTTTGGGTTTTGCATAGTATTGATTAAATAGTATTGGTTGATTGGATTTATGTGTACAGGGTGGTGCGGTTTTTCTTGTTTTTGTAAAACTTTAAACGATTAAAGGATAAGAGTTTCGTGGAATAAATTATTTTTTTGTTCACTAAATGCAGTGTTTAATTGGGCCTGAAAAAGGAGTGGATGGTCTTTCGAACAGGTTTTTCTCAAAATGTGGACCCATCATTTTACTATAGACACCCATATTTGGAGGGACGGAAATAAACGATCGCAAGATCACTTTACTTCAAATGCAAAATACTTGGCCTTCTGAGATCTTGGCCAGACTGATCAAAAGATCAACGAGTATCCACATGCTAAAACTAAACATCAATAGAATTATGTGTCAACCGAAATGGGCGATCACAAGATCTGGAGTCAGATTCTGTAAGGCGAAACGATCAAACGTTTTCGTGCGCACGAATGATTTGCCCTATGTTACACAAGTAAGTTTCTTCGTGCACACGAAAACGTTTGAACGTTTCGCCTTACAGAATGCCGACCCTGTATTTGGGGAAGCGATCAGTTGAGTGGGATTTCGGTGATTGACGATTATTTCTGTGGTGCTAACAAATTACTAGCATGATCAGGACGATGTCACTCATCTTGACAAATATTCAGTAAAAAAGGTAGCAGTCATTATATAAATGATCCTCGACAAGATCACTTTTGCTTGCCTGCTGAACAACTGATCCATGCGATGAACAAATATTTGAAGTGTGCCTCATTTGGGGATCACTTCAACACAAGACAACTACCCACTGATATTGTATAAGAGAAAAAGACGTGTGCACCGTTTCTAGTCAGATTGATCAAAGATTGTTGCAAATGCAAGCGGATATAGTTAACAACTGACATTACGATCAGTTGAATAGTATAGCTTATAACC
This sequence comes from Cheilosia impressa, assembly GCA_948293265.1. Classification (NCBI taxonomy): domain Eukaryota; kingdom Metazoa; phylum Arthropoda; class Insecta; order Diptera; family Syrphidae; genus Cheilosia; species Cheilosia impressa. The sequence continues at coordinate 28,471,788 of OX411884.1, read as the reverse complement.
AAAGATCGTTGATCATCGAATGGTTTCCGTAAAAGAAAGATCGACAGGTCACTTGAAAATTGTTTTTTTTAAATATTACACAAATAGATCAAAAACTGATCACCTATATCACATGATACTTAGAATTTAGAGTGCAAATTAAGACGCGACGATCGCTCCTTCCCCCGTTAACAATAATTACAAAAAAAAAAGAGTCAAACCCTGTACTAAGAATATCGCTGCTCGCCACCCTGTGGAAGTAGATTGTTTTTGTTACTTTCCGACATGAAAAATATATGCACCAATTTCGGAATGCAAATTTGCAGTATTCCATTGAACATATTATCCGACATAAAATATTTTCAATTTAATATAACAAAGCGATTGCATTGTTAGTATAGACTGCACTAAACAATAGTTTCGGGGTATTCGCAAGTGAAAAAATGATAACTTCATTGTTACATATATACAGATGGAAATGAAAATGTGCGCTGATGGCCCCAATTTATTACCATTTCTACATTAAAATTGATTTTCAAAGCCCTCATTTAGTTTCCATAGATTTATGTTTCAATTTATTTTATTTTGTTTGTTTTGCGTAATTAATTCGTTTAGACATTTATTATGTAAAAAAAAACGTTTTCATTTTAAAAATACAGACGTATTAAAAAAACGAACGTTTAAAAAAAAAAGACCTACAACATTTTTGAGATTCCTTAAACGTAGATGATGGATACTTTGTTCGTAATTAAATTTAAAAATATATTTTATATGTATTCCCTTCGTTCGTATAGTGTATGTGCCACACCTCCATATGTCCAGCTATACCTCTATCTCCTCATCAGACTATTATCTCCCGGATGACACGACGATTTCTAGAATTTGGTGTTGAATAGCCGCTCTCTAGACTTTCGTCGTAGTTAAGGGACATGTGTTGTTGTGGTGGTTTCGCATCTTCTTGTTCCATGTGTTCCATGTATGGATTGGGTAGACCGCTTACGTCATGATATGGTGAATCTGTTGAAGAAAACAACAACAAGAGCGTGAATATACTTGTGAAATTGAATTCAGATGAAGGGGTATAAAATACATGTATTTTTCGGCTCAACAAAACAACTATTTTGACTTACGTTAACTGCTTCCCGTTAAAGCGTTATATCCTGTACAATATCCGCTTTTTGGATGCAATAAAAGATACAGGAGAAAATTGTGTTGATTTTGATCAATATAATGAAGAATATATAATGGAAACGTAAACAAAACACACACAAGGGATTAAGGGGAACAAATTCAGATTGACTACAAGGATTTGGGCAAATAGAAAGTATACCTAATAAAATCATGCGGAGTTCTCTGGCTATAAATGGTATTATGCTTGTATTTGATTTTAGTGGAGATGATGGCGAGGTTTATTATCCCTAAAAAATGCGATCTTGTTTGCATGGTTGTTCAAAGGATAAAATACCCTAGCGAGAAAGTCCGATTTATGCGGAATTACATTCCACAGTATTTAAATGAAGTTGTAAAAGAAACACTTGCTTGTCTGTGAGGGCTGTCGTCAACTGATCTTGACAGACTTAAATTAGCACAAGATTCTTTATGATATTTTCGTTCTTCGTACTTTGAAGAAGTAAATTGCTGTACTCTGAATAAAAATATTTTATGCTTGGAAAAAACCATTCAATTCTGTAAATAAATTAGGTCACGTATTGTTCGTTCACGGATAATGCAATTCAGCCCCAGATATAGCAAGAGCAAATCATCCTGACCCATAGCATTTCTAAAAACAGCACAGACCAGATACGAAGGTACGGTCTGTTGTATCCTTCTTACAAAAATAAGCCCCATTGAATAGAGCCACCCTCACAACCTGAAGATACAAGCACTTTTGCCCACAATAAAATCTCCATCTCAATAAACTTGCATAAACTAATAAAATCCTATTAAACAAATTTCAGACCCGTCTTGGCCCCGGCACCGGTTGCCCAGCATAGCTTATGGAAAAAAGAAAACTCCATCCCATACCATCCATCCTCTCGGGATGGAGAAAGAATTTTATTGAAAAATTCATTGAACCCATTCATGGATGCAGTGTGTTGATATTCCTGCTTCAATAGTTCTGTTCGTTCAGATGTTTTATTTGAATGAAACATGTTCCAGCTCCCTTCGTTCGTTTTCCATTCCCGGATACGTGCATTATGTGTATGCACAAGTTTTGCAGAAGATTAAAGGAGTAGGTATTTCGAATTTCAATATTTTCACCGCTCATCATTGTATTTATTTGCCCCATCCTCAGTTGCTGTATCGAACTGCAAGTTTCATTATACTTCCCCAACAAAACACGACTCGATGTACTAATGCTTGCAGAATACCAAAAAAAAAAAAACTGTGCTCTATGTATCATCGATCTTTGGATGGCAATAAAAAGAGATAATATGCTCGTAAATTCAAAGGTATTTCCTTTAAATACGAGTTTACTTATGAACTACACCACAGTTCGTCAGATTCGGTTTTCCGCCCACTTTTCGGATAGCAAATTGAAGGGGGCAAAAATGAAAACAACATTTGCACGTGAATTCATTTGAAAGGATATTATGGTGATGAGAAAGTACACACACCGTCATCCAGCCATCCAGTCATTGAGCGCGAACAGGAAAAAATTAAACACCAAAATTCGACCGCATAGATTTCGATATATAGGTGTAAAGACACCAGATCACAGTGATTATTATTTAGAAATGTTTACGTTTTTAGCCAAACCATTGAAACATGTTATTTAGGTCGGTGGTTACTTCTACTTGCAGAAGTCCTTGGTTGGGTATTTTTTCAGTCAGCTGTATAGTGAAACTTTTGGCAAGGATATCCTTCTTAAAGGGGGGGAAAAAGTGTGTACATATTCAAAACAACCAACGAAACCCGATGGAAAACACTCTTCTTTGAAACTCTGCCAGTGAAAATCTCCAAGGATATGGGTGGTTTGGTGGGTGAAAAAAATAAATAAATGAAAAACCTATCGCCGGAGAGAGAAACAAAATATTTGAACTCGTTTTTCGGCGGATTATTTACGGCACAGACAAAAGGAATGAAAACAACTGACAGAACCTCTAAAATGTGTTCTACGGAGAAGGGGATTTCCCTTTTGATATAAGGCAATGTTTCTTAACAGGTTTTACTGGAATTTATTTTTTATTTTTAAAGTAGTCCCATCAGGGGAATTATTGCAATTAAATTTCCATAAGAAGCGACTGATTAAGGAGCGTTCTGTCTTTTAAAGAAAGATCTGTCTGATGCGAGTGGAGTGGAGCTTATTTAATGTCGGCAAAATTTTTGTCGACTCAAAGGATGCCCCAAAAATGTATTTTTTTACCTCCTTTGCAGTACAAATTGGAAGGTGTGGGACTGCGCACATATTATTCCAAATATGGAAACTGTGAAGGTTCTTGCAAGTTTCGAATAATCTATCGAAAATTAGAGCCAATTGCGATCTGAAATGCAGGAACAACTTTTTCTTTCAGTTCGCAAAATGTAGTATATGACTTGAGCTTGGTCTTTATAGCAACCTTTTTTATGTAGGTGGTTTCGAGAGGAATCTATGTTGTTGGTTTTCCCCGTATAATTCCAGTTTAATTTTCTTGTGAGCTCGGGGCTCCTTTACTCAGAGTAATATCAATAAAAATTTTAGATTTGAGAAAACCGCATTAAGTGTCATTATAACCTAGTTTGGGAATTGGGATATAAGACACACGTTTTTTGTCCAACCGATTATGGCGTTTTTTGAAAGCCTGTTTTTATGAACTATAGGCCAAATGAAATGTGAATTCCTACCAACATCAAATATTTTGTCACAAATGACAACAATTAAAAAAATAAAACAACTTATGTTGCGTCGTACAACTATTTCGGGCAGAGTACAAAGAAGGTCCGATCGTAATTTCAGAACTGATTTGAAATGTAGGAAATGAAATGAAATGATCAGATACAACAACCGACTGATAATTTATCCGGTTCATATTTGATTTATAGCTATTCTAAGCCAACTATGTACCTGGAAGAAAATCCTCCAAAATGCGGTCACGATTTTAGCCAGTGGGTTCTCCTAGATTTAATAAAACCATAAACCTATCATCGTTCAGTGAACTTCTTACATATTCTTTAAAAAAGCTGTTTGTTCCTTGATGCGATGAATCTTCATGCTAAAATCACGACGGAAATCTAGTACGTAGGTAATTTTTAAACAGTCGCATACTTTTGTAGCATACTGTACCTAACTATGTAAATAGAACCCGATATCTAATAGTGGCCTCATGATCGCATGATACTCCCGCTAATATATAGTATCCCGTATTGTGTACTTTGTGTTAAAAGACAGCTTTCGATTGCTGTTGAGTTCAGTTTCTAATAAACCATCGTAAAGTCAATATCACTGTCTCTTTGTTTTTACTTGATAGTCTGTTTTTCGCCTACAAGTATTTGATCGATCGCGTAAGTTTTAAGTCGATCTACATTTTTGAACTTGTTGAACTGCTTTTGATAACTTTTTCTAAAAACAATAAATCCATATTACCCAATCGATTTTTATCCTCAAAAATATGCAAACACTGCAAGTAAGTTGGATTCCTACTCAAATTTAATACAAAATGCGGACTGATCGTGATATTTATTGCCTCGATCGTTGATCGATATCTGATTTGTGACATCTATCTCAATGGTATCTATTACTGGCTTAATTTGAACAAGGCCTTGACTTTTGTCAATTCGCTCCTAGCTAGATTATACTGCCTTCATCTTCGTTAAAGTTGATCAATTGGAATCCGGGTCCATGATGTGTAGTTATCATTTCGATATATTTATCGCCATATATAGTGGCCAGTCTAGATCTTACGAACGCACAATGGCGAAATTTTCAATATAAAAATTACCCATTGTGACCTAAATACAAAACATTTTGTGTGAAGATTAAAAATTATTATTTGTAGGGCCCAACGACTTTTTGCGTTTGGTCGTCGATCGGTATGTGATCCAACTTTATTTCACTTGCAGCCTTACCATATCAATTTGTAGTTTTTCATCAATGGAAAGGCCACTGTCGGTGTAGATAGATAGCAAATATTGCATATTTTGAATAACTAAGAATAATTCGGTTTCTCTTCAGCATGATCACTGATCACACAATGATCGTTGTTATGCAATTTATAGATCTATGTGGGATGTAGAGCGATGTAGATGAAATCTGTAGGATACAAATTAATCCGCGAAGTTATATAGAGGGGGAAAACAATGCAAAACTAAGATTTTTTTACGAACCGGTTCATTAAAAGACAGCACGCAAAAAATATTTTCAAAGTCGTAAATGACAGCGAGAAAAAGTTTTTTACGAACTTGTCAATAATGTTACGAATTTTCTACTATCAGACAACCATTAAAATTAAACAATTTAAAATGGTTGTTGTATTTATTTACTAAGATGTGGGTCAAAGTAACAAAATGCCTAAAGTAAAAAAAGACCTCATCCAACACGAAGTGTGGAAATGAATGCAGGCAACAGACCGGGCTCACTAGAGAGTCTTGATCCCTTGATGTTTAAGACAAACTGTAACATCGCCAAGGCAAGTAAGAAACAAGTTCACACATTTCAACTAAAGTACTGAGTCCGAATAGCTACCTCTCGCCACATAAACAGTTGTCTGGGAGAAATCCCTTTAATAAATATGCTGCAAACGAGCCTTAAACTGTAAACTCCTTCCAATAAACTCTAATTAGTTGTAATCCCTTGGAAGTACGGCAGGTATACCTCTAATAACCACCCACCCGTCATTTTACTGGCGGAAATCCTTAAGCTTCCTTACGATTTCCATCGAAAATCAGTGGATTATAAGAGCAACACATTCGTCTCGTACGCCTCTTCAAAATTAGTCGTCTGAGTGAGCATGGAGCACTGATACCTGGGCAACACACCATTCAAACTCAACGTCGCAGACCTTCTTTTAAGAAAATCCCTTCTGCCGCAAGGAAATTGAATTTAATTTCATTTACTCAGAGGAATTAAAAGGCGTGAGTATCTGTCAAGCCGCCACCGCACCACTTCCACATGATTAACACTAATTGCACCATTCGCAGTACTTCCTAACTCATACGGGTATTAGAATATGTGTGCGTCTTAAGAGGAGCCCTGCTTCCGCAGAATGTCGCCTCCCTCTTCTGCAGGGGGTTAGTGCTACCGGGAATTCGGGAGCGTGGAACTAAATTATCGCAGTTATTGTTGCTCTTTCTACGAATAGCCCCTTGCCCGCTCCTCAATGCAGAATGCCTGAATAATTAATATGAATTTATGTAAGGATATTCTTCCCTGCAATGTGGCGGAAAGTTGTACGCGTTGTCAAGTGGATGAAGCCTTCCATGGGGATATACGCTTCCGCGTAATTTAATTTAACAAGCACTTTCGAGTAAAATTTTGCTTTCCACAGACATACCCACCCGAAAAAAGGGAAGAGGTAGACGGGCCCTTCAGTTAGCGAGGGAGGCATACACATATACACATGAAAAGTAAGCTCCTTATAAAGTACTTAGAGCATTAAGATCCATCATGCTGATTTATCTTCGTTCCAAATGCTGTTCCTTTCGTTTTCGTGAAGAACAAGGGAGCAGTTCTGCCGCCTCCTGCATGACGGGGATAGTACTGTTCATTGTCCTACACGTGCAGTCTAACAATGGATTTGGCAACACCAAAGAACAAAAGAAATCCCTAAAATCCGAAACGCAACACCCAAATTGGCGCGGAAGCGGCAGGAGGAAAAAAAACCAATCCCGCGCCGCCATCATCTAATTTGGCCGCAATTAAATGCTTGCAACAACATTGCAGAGGTTGCAATTAGGCAATGTAAATTGCTCTCTCTTTTAAGGCCGTGACTAAGTGAGCGAGTGTTTTTGTGTATGCATGCGGTTACGGGGACTGTGCGCTGTTGTGTGCCACAGCCACACTTCGTGCCTAGCTTCCTGTACACTGTGCAGTTGTAGTACTCTACTCGTGCGGTTGTCGTGGAGATGTGTTCAGTGTGAGTGCAACTTTAAGGACTTGCAACGAAAGGGAACAAAATCGGATTTAACAGCCTTAATTTTGTTGGTAATAATAATTACATAGAGTACGTCAGGAAGGAGCCAACACAGAAAAAAAAACAGTCCTGCGGAGGACTGTAATAATTTGAAAAAAAAAAAATGTTTTTTCTCTGTTCTCAGTTGATGACTGACGGTGATGGCAACTTGAGGACTTTAAAATTTAAATTACCCCCCAGAGGAAGAATTCTGAACGTTGTTTAAATTAACGGGCGGCATGGGCTTTAAATGTGCATGGCTATTATTGAGATTTAAGTGGGGGTTTCAAATACGGCAGACAAAAAATATTCAATTAGAATTCAGCTGAAAGGGAGACATTCGATGGGATCTCTCCGGCTGACTTGTTTTCATTAGATGCGAAATGTGTCACAGCGAAAGTGTAGGTACTGGTATTCAAAAACTGCCACTGGATCATTAATCATTTTTTTTTTGAATTTTTCAATCCAACAACACTTTGAGTTAAAATAACAAGTAAAAGTGTTATCATCGGCCTGGCCGATGCTTTGATACCCTCCACTGCATACAAGTCATGCAAAATTGGTTTTGTGAGGGAGGTACCAGAACTACTTGACCGACATAGCAGGTTTTCAATACCAACCTAACGACGATAAAAAGAAGTTCTCTCACCAAATTTCATTCACCTACGTCAATTACTTTGGGCGCCATCGTGCTTTCAACAGACAGAGAGACATATGGGTCTAATGTTGGTTTTGTATGGGAGGTACCAGAACTACTTGACCGACATAGCGCATTTTCAATACCAACCTGACGCCGATAAAAATAAGTCCTTTCACCAAATTTCATTCACCTACGTCAATTACTTTGGGCGCTATCGTGCTTTCAACAGACAGAGAGGCATGGGTCCAATATTGGTTTTGTATGGGAGGTACCAGAACTACTTGACCGACATAGCCCATTTTCAATACCAACCTGACGCCGATAAAAGAAGTCCTTTCACGAAATTTCATTCACCTACGTCAATTACTTTGGGCGCTATCGTGCTTTCAACAGACAGAGAGGCATGGGTCCAATATTGGTTTTGTATGGGAGGTACCAGAACTACTTGACCGACATAGCGCATTTTCAATACCAACCTGACGCCGATAAAAATAAGTCCTTTCACCAAATTTCATTCACCTACGTCAATTACTTTGGGCGCTATCGTGCTTTCAACAGACAGAGAGACATATGGGTCCAATGTTGGTTTTGTATGGGAGGTACCAGAACTACTTGACCGACATAGCGCATTTTCAATACCAACCTGACGCCGATAAAAATAAGTCCTTTCACCAAATTTCATTCACCTACGTAAATTACTTTGGGTGCTATCGTGCTTTCAACAGACAGACAGACAGACAGACAGACAGACAGATAGACGGACATGGCTAAATCGATTCAGAATGTGATCCTGATTCATAATATATACACTTTATGAGGTCTCCGGTGACTCCTTCTTGGCGTTACAAATGTATGGGCAAAGTGAATATACCTTCCTGTGGAGGGTATAAAAACAAGGGCATAGACAATAGCGTATGACTGACGTCAGTAAAACGACGTCTTACATGAAATTAAAGATACAATATGTAGTTATAAGCCGCATAGAATATCGAATAGATGTTCTTGAATTTGTTGTGATTGATTGTCGCAAGGGGGGAAAAAGTTTTCAGTACACACTAATGCAAGAGTCCATTTTACAGTGACACAGAGTGGAACAAAATTCCACCACTCTTTTGGACAATTTTTCTCTTTACCAATAGGTCACAAATGGAAGCTGGATTAAGAGCTGGAGTCCTCGGACGTCGACGACAATGTCAACACAATCAAAAACCTCACCATCCGGAAGCCAGTTTAGGCAGCCATTGTGTCCCTAAGCATTTGTTAGAAATCATTTTTGTAAAAGGTACATTTTTTATTTTGTTTTTTGTTTTTCTTTTGGGGGTTGAACCGGATATCTCTGAAACACACTTATCGTGGAAGTCATGGATTGAATCACTGCGATGAGATATGGAAGGAGGACTATTAAGTCAGGCAATATCAGCCAGGCATTGTTGCGGAGTTTGCCTCACACTTTTGGCATTCAATTTACTTACATTTAGCGAATGCAACAACCCCAAATTGACCGGGCAGTTTGGTAGAAGTAAGAACACTTGATGGGAGTCCACCCAACTGGGTATAGCAAATAGCACACAGCGTGGCGTGTAAGCAAGCCCTTCAATACCGACGTGAGGTAAGGTATAGACCACTTTTTTCTTAAGTGGTTGTGACCTCTGCTAAATTTGGTAAATCGTCCATTTGCAGCAACAGAAATGTAAAACATAGTTAGGGATGGACAAATCCAAGCTTTTTCAAATATTTCAGGCCAATTCTCCCGCGATTTAAAATACATATTTGAATGGGTTTGTAGTAGTAGTCACCAGGCAAATTCGGCGTGTAGCTTATCATGTCTCCACTCAAGATACAGATGCGAATTTAAATACTTTTTTAGAACACTTCCACAGCCAAAAGCAGTAAAAACATTTTGGCTCCGCAGCCGACAAATAAATTAACTCTATCTGAAGCCCTCCGTCCCAAATATTTCCGCGCTGCAAGCACAAGATGTCTAAGGAAAAATTGAATTTGCTTATCATGCCAAAATGTAAATCGTTGCCGCCGCCGGTGCGCTCCAGAATGCATCACAATACACTCTACCCTAATGCGATGATATTTGAATAAATTCAATTTAATTGCATCAATTCTGGACGACAAGCCAACCACAGAAGGGACACCAAACTCATACAACTCCGAAATGCATATATTCTTACGACTGCAGACAGCATCAGTCGCGGATGACTGGATTTGATCCTGCCAGCAGAAAGCACATCTCTGCAACTGCAACTCCAAGTGACACACAAAGAACGTCTTTAAGTTGTATCTTTCACAACTCATGGCATTTAAATCGCGTCAAGAAATGGACCAACATTTCGCTTTTGAAACAGCTGCAACAACATTTACCTACACACAGACAACACTTTGAATAGATTTAACGAAAGAAAATTTATAAATCTTCTCCTTTTGGGAGAATGGCGCGCGTGGATTTTGTTTGTTTACGCTTCGGCATCATTTAAAAAATAAAAAAATTCCACTCAAGCAGAGCCAGGGCATAAAAGCAGGATGCACCACTGCCAACGGCACAGAGGAAGTGAGCATTTTTGGGTTCCATTGTTTGTGCTGCTGGAAGTTTTTCACAAGTTTTCGGATTCTTTTCTTGCGAAAGAAAATTTGCATTCTTATTATACGCCAAGAAGAGTTCTGAGAGTAGAAAAGTGTATTTAAGAAGGTGGCAACTACATTGTGCTATATATGGACACTTCATGTGTTCCAAAGTGTACCTATGTGTATGTGTGAATTGGGTGCAACGAAATTGGAAAAGTTAAATCACTTTGCAGGGTGGGCAGAAGGCAAAATAATAAAAATTAACGACGCACAGTGGCCGACCGACGTCAAAACCACAGGTGAAAGGTAACTCGGAGTTTTTTTTTTGAGGGTGCCAGGGTGCTTAGAGCGAACAATAAATATTCTGGGTCGTTGAACGCGCAATGATGAACTGCCAGCGGGAATGTGTGTCACGAACCGCGAAGAGTGATGCCCTCTGAGTTTGTAAATAGCAATTCCTACAAATAGATCCCCTCCGTCTGTGGGTTTCGAATATTTTAGCTAATGAGAATTATGAAGTGGCGAATAACAAATTTCATGTTTGCACTGCCTAATGGTATGCGATGATAATTTATGCAGATTTGCATTTAGTTCCGTAGTCCCCCTGTAAGGCGCTAATCAAAATTCAACACTTTCAAACTTCCATCGACTTCTTATCTCCATCCATTCGACTGCTCAACGGTCGATGCAAATGAGTCTGTTGCCATTGAAAACATCAATCTGTGTTTATAAATCACAGGAAATCCCTTTTCGATTTTTTCGTATGCAAATTCCAACAACTCCACGCTGATTAGCATAAATCCTAGCAAATAGCCCGCAGGGAAGAGGTGCTAAATATGGATACACGAAACTCGAACACCTTAATACAAATTTACCGATATGCGAACAGGAATAGATCAGCGTTGAACCCCCTGGATCCATAATCCAAAATTGATACTTGCCGAATCACCCATCGTGGGAGAAACTATCGGCAGGACTTATCCTTCATTCCAACTAAAAAATAAGAGACACACACACATACGGCCAAAGAAAACTGTGCCACTGAAAAGGATCTAAGAGCAAAGGAGAAAACTCGAAAAAGAAATCCTTTCAAAATAGTTTGCATGGCATTTAGGACACACAGAATATCATTTACATCAATGGTGCACTCAAATGTGCACTATCGGTCTGTCGAAGGATGTACGGTTATATATATGGAAAGCTGACAGAGGTTCACTGGGAAAACATTATTTGAAGATTGAGACTAATGTTGAACTTTTCCTCTCTTGCTGAAAAAAAAAAAAAAACGCATGCCAAAAGACCAAGGATGAAATTTATCCACACGCTACACTGAATACGATGCGGTTGCAATTCGTTAGAATCATGTTGGGGGAATGCCAACCAAATCCCTTTTTTTTTTTTTTTCTGATGACGAAACGTCGCACGGTACTCGTCGTCTACTCGTATTCATGAGGTTACGCTCCATGTGGCAGAAGGATTGCACATCATCGAAATGGAAATCTCAATGATTGATTATGCATTTAGAAGGCAAACATCCCCCAAACACCGTTATACAAACGGCATTGGGCATGGGCATGGGCATACGCATACGAACACGAAGCGATGCATATAGGGAAAGAAAGGCAAATAAGAGAAAATTCGAAGGATTTGGAAATAATTTTTTCAGAAAAACATTGCCGGCAGAGGAGCCCAATTGAATGGAAATCGAAATCCTTTACTACATCACCCAGACGGGGAATTGCACGAGAACGTAGAACTGAAAACTCGGTGCTTGCAGATAAAAGGATGTAGAAGATGACGGCGATAAAGAGAAGAAGGTGAAGATAAGCGTTAAGGGAGCAGAGAGTGGAAATGAAAAGTACCCCGAGATTTGTGAATACATTTTTGGGAAAAATTTTTTCTTCTGTCGTTGGTTAGATTTACAAAAGACTAGAGTGCGGTCTGATGAGCAGGGTGTGTACGTCTACGTACTAATCTGGTGCACGGTGAATTGATGTGCGGTCTATATACGCTACAAAGTTGTGGTATGCGAATAAGTGCTTCGAACTATAAATCCAGGCTTTGTGGGGGGAGGAGGAGGGGGAAGAGTGACAAAGTAGAGAAGAGACTCAGCAGTGGAAGTGTTTAATCTTGTTCTTTATGAATGGCTATCGGATAAAATATTTTGAGGCTCATCAATTGAAGAACAATGAGGTATATACGGCTATCAAGCTGAGGGTGGCCCTTAAATTTCTGGATGACACACAAAATTTTTGGATATTTGGCATAAGTGACGAAGTGATCCGAATTGGAAAAGAATGCGGGTGCTTTCGAATAGGGTTGCCAGGTCTTGAACTAGTTCGATAGATCAATTTGAAAATTTGGATATCCCAAATCGGAGCCAAGAAGTAGCCCAAACACAACAAACTTTCGTTTTAATTGTAATAAGAATTAATGATGTCTTATGGAATATAAATAAAACAATACAAAATTTTGCTGTAGCTGATTTGAAATGTCAAAGTGGAATCAGTGAATAATGAAAGTATCGGCAAATTGTACAGTTCCTAAAAAAATGTTTAGGAGGCGAAAAGCGCTATTGAAATATAGTCGCCTAAGATAAAAAAAATGCTCAGATTTATAGACCAATAAGGATTGGATTATCGTACTAAATTTTTTGTCGGAAATTTAGGAAAACGATAGCCCCATTTCTGATAAAAAAGCCCAATCTGGCAAGTCTGCTCTCGAACCGGTGGATGAAGTGGCGATGTAATATGGACTGGGTATGACCCCTCTAACCCTTGCTTGTAATAAGGGAAGTAGAACAAGAAGTAGATATTTTAAAATAAGATCTTAATAATATTTGTGGTATCACAGAGAACCTCAACAAATTTGGTCTAGGTGTATTTAATAAAAAAAAAATATTTCAAATAGAGTTTAAAGCAGCTTTATCATTTTTTTTTGTTAAAGAAAGATTTCAAAGCTTGGAGTACTCAGACCAATTTTGGTGTAGTGGGGGGTGAAATTCTTATATTCGTCTCTCATTTATGTTTGGGTAGCCGAGTGCTGTCGAGGGGCTCGAACCTACGCCGCCCGGATCGCAATAAATGACTTTAATCACTACGCCATTGCAACTCCTGCACAGGTGCACACTTCCTGAGTATTAAAACTCATTTGTTAATTCGTTTTAAACTGCCTATCGATATTGCGGATATTTAAAAAAAAATATTTATTCTTAACCCGCGAGGAAATATGGAAGATTTGAGGGTTTCAAAACAGATTTCTTGAAAAATGATTGTTCAAAAAAATATAACATACCTACTCAATTTGAATTTACAATTGTTACCTCCCAAAGATGTGATTCTATAGCAGTGCTCAATTTTTCTGAAGTAAACGTATATTCCCAAAGAAGATACATCATGTTGAAAGCCTCCGCAGGTAGATATCTTTCAACAAGATACTTTTTTTAAGTGGTCTCTTAAACACAATATTAAAATAAAAAGGAAAAGTAAACGTGACGGATGTCTACCCAAAACTTTCCTGACTTATTTATGTAATTCATTTCCACACACAAAAATCTCTCGAAATCCCTCAGAAGACTCAGTTACGCAGTCGAAGAAATATATACGAAAATTGTTTCTTGAAGACACTATAAAGAAAGTGTATTTTCAGAATTGCCTTGCCTTTGTAGGTTTGTTCATTTAAAAACTGTTTCATTTTGTAGATAGTTTTAAAAAACGTAAGTATCTCAAAAGCTTCCCAAAATCTTCAAGTTTACGATGCTTTAGAGTAGATATTTACAAAAATTGTCTTTTGAGGACACTTATCACGAAAGTGTCTGAAATGCTTTAAATATTATGGATTTGAATGCACTTGAGATGAGAAGAATTTAATAAGCCGTTGAGACAATTTCGTTTTTGAAAACAGTTTCCAAAGACAATTTTACAAAAATATATCTAACAGGAAAATTCCGAAAATGGTTTTTCGAAAACACTATTCAAAGATGAAAGCGTCTCAGCTAAGTCTTTAAGCATTCTATGATTTAGTAGATATTTTTAAAAGTTGTCTTTTCTGTAGATACCTCTTTCAAAGTGTCGCTTGGAGACACCTCTGTCCCAGATGTAGGTACTCCAGCTCTTCGGAACTTTATGCTCTCACAAATGTGTTTCAGAGCTCTCACTTCGAAATAGTATTCAAAAACGAAAGTATCTCAGACGACCAGTAGTTTGTCCGGAATTCAATGCTCTTGTAAATATATTTTTCAAAATTGTCTTTTAAAGACAATATTCAAACACAAAAGTGTCTCGGCACTCATTCCACTTCAGAATTGAAATGTCCTTGGAGATAGTTTTTAGAATTTTCCTCAGAAGACACTACAGGAAAACAAAAGTGTCTCAGAAGACTCGTACCTATTCAGGATTGCCTTTCTTTTGTAGATATTTCTTAAAATTGTCTTTTGAAGACGTTTACTGAAATGAAAACTGTCTCCGAGGTTTCCAATGGCTTTGTCGATATTTTTTTAAAGACACTATTCAAAAATGAAAGCGTTTTTCCAACCAATCATAAGGCATAATCCGAACATACCCATATGTGTCTTTTAAGGACATTTAATTTTCTACAAATTTGGGGCTCCATTTTTCGTGATACCCGTGCTGGCATAGGTATTTGGGAGACTTGTTGGAAAGTGTGGGATGACTATTGATGAATGCAATCTCCGGTCCGAGCGCCGAAGTAAAGGGATATTTTCGGTTCAAGATCTTTAAAATACCTCTCATTAGGTATATTGGGAGAATATCTGTCGAAATACAGATTTTAAAGTGGTGCCTTCTTTAAGGCACTTTACTTGTTCTAGACGACGACCTTAAATGTATTTTACTTAAATTTTGACTAATAAAAATCACCTACGGTTATTGTGCGTTTCAATTGATAAAACAAGCTGAACCTGAGTGTTCAACTTTACTACCTTACCTATACCTAATAAAAAATTCATTATAATGAAAAATTGCGTGACATCGTGAATAAGAGGCAATATATTTCAAAAAGACATTGTGGTGACATTCATCTGCCCAGTCGATGTCCATTCCACTCGACAATTATTTGCTTAAAAGAGTATTCTCTCGATCAAGTGGTGTTTTCACGAGGCAGCTACAATTTGCCTGTGTCCTTCCATCGGTTCGATGGTTTGCTCATTTCCCAGCCGAAAACTTAATCACAAACAAGACCCTCGTCAAACGTGAGTCCACTTGTGACCATTTTTACAAAAAATAAAAAATAAAACCGAAAACATCTATATTCACTTGGCTACAACAATAAGTAGGTACTCGAAAACACGAGCATAGCAATTTAATTCACCAGATATACCACTGCGATGTATTTATACCTTGGGGGACTACCAGGTATTCAAACATTAGGTAAGCACAACATATATAGTCATACAGTCTGGTACAACATCAGTTGACCATTTTCGAGTGGCCTGGTGCTCGTCCCTCCTCTCACGAGAATATGAATTCAGTCAACACACCACCACAGGGATCCAAGCGAAATCTAATTTCCGGCGATTCAATGGACAAATCCTTACAGAGCATGTACGTAACAGGACAATCGGAAGCACATGCAGCGCATTCACTTGCGGACTATGCGTCCCCTAACCTTCGCCTGTTTCCGTTTTTATTCAGAAAATATCCATCAAGCACATAGTGGTCATATGGACCTGCAAATACTATAGTGCAGGTGAAAAGATATAAAACAGCTCGAGCATACACACGTATAAGGTGTGAAGAGGGTTTGGTTTTTGTTCCTTTTTGTGTGCTGGTTACTTTTGGTGTTTTTCTCTCATTTTAATTAAAATTATTAAAAACAATCTTGCGGATTCGGAACCAACAGGATCTCTGATACTAAACATCTGTCTGTCTATTTTGTACTTTTAGGTTCTGCGTTGGTTTGTTTTTCTTGCACTGGCAGGTTTTTTATAATTAAACAGCTTAAATTCGGAGGGACACTGGCTGCAACCCGGCATTGGGTAAGCCAAAGTGTGTAAGTATGGTATTTGCTTTTAATTAAAAGGGGTTTCTGTGATAAATATATAAATCGAATCACATCGAGAGAGAATAGACCTAACGACGGCAAGGGACACTATATCCTTCTTGCTGGGTAGCAGGTAACTTGCTATTGAAACAACGAATGGGAACAAACAGCATCGAGGGCGATGGCCGCATAAAGGACAACCGAAAAAGACAAATATGTGGCTGACCACAATTTCAGTGCACTCCTGCAGTCCATATAACTTTTTAGATGTACATTGTACAGTATTTACAATGTGCCCATGAAGGTAAACAGATATAGGAAAACGAATGTGTAGACTGCTATTGAGATGTGTGCTGGTGGATTTAAACAACAGGACTTTTACCTATTTCCACAGGTGAATGTTTGGAACAAAAAACAGAGGGCCAATGGAAAGGGGTGCAGATAAGAACTTTTTGCTGTATTGACGACACTCTTCAGAGGACCGAGTTCACATTTAAATTGAATTAAAATATTGCACCCACAAAGGGAGCAAAGCAGAAGTTTGATAATATTGTTGTTGGGGTGGAAAGTTGTTGTTTATAGAGATTAAAAAGGGAATCGATGAACAAGTTGTTCGAAGTTAGTGGGGGTAGCTGTTTCAATAGTAGGGGTTTCAATACATGCAGATGGGTATCTCGAAAAGGACATTGTTAGGGTAGTCTCTGAGGTATCTTAAATAGTTATAGACTTGTCCTGGAGGAAGGTTGTCCACAGACTAGCTAGGCATGGCAGTACCATACTCATGGTCTATTTTAGAACCACTGGTCCTCTATCACATAGGTGGCGTTAGATGTAACAACAAGTTGTAAACTATTTGAATATAATAAATAAATTAATATACAAAGGGCCGTTTGCTCATTTAAGTTCTACTTAAATACTTATGGGCTACTTTTTTCAGGTCATAAACTGTCACATACGAGTTTATGTGGAACTTAGTTCGCTATGAGTCGTATCAGCAAACGGCCCTAAATCACGTAACCAAAGCTACGCCCAACGTCCGCTGTGGGAAATGGAGACACAAACTCACTTTTAAATAAAAAGGCAACAATCCGTAACAGCTCTCCGAGAATAGTGCGGACATCAACCAATATGGCAAAACATTTGAATTTTTGCCTGCTGTCCAATTTAAAGAGAAGTTTAGGAAATTGGAAGTTTTGCTGCAGCGGCTGAAGACCTAGGTTTTGTTTAGCATTGAACTTTATAGGTGGCGCTCAAAGGTCGATGGCATATTTCTGATTTTTGCTGAAGAAGTGCCAGGGGATCAATTATTGATCACGGATATCGGGTTCTCATGTGTTTGCTTAAAATTTGGCGAAAAATTTAAGAGAAACGATATTTTTAATCGACTTCATGAGATTTATGTTTGTTTAGTTTGTTTTTTGCCACAACATAGATGGCGCTACAAGTTGATAGGGGCTTTTCCCGATTTCACCTTAAGCAAATAATAATTGCATTCAAGCGCCTTATTTATTTACATCTGGTAAGAGAAATGAAAAATAAATTCCTTCTGGTGGTCTAAAGGCAGGCACGGTTGATTTTATACCTAAAGTAAGTACACTTCGTAGATGGCGCTAGAATCGTTGAAGAAACTTGTCTCTACTCACATCTGTTAAAGCGGTGCAACGACAAATACGATCCCGTGACTCCGACGAATGAAATAATTCGCCTTTCTCTAACTTTGAACAAACAGGAAATCAACTGTCATCTGTCAAAAAGTAGCTTGTTCTAATTTAATGTACTCTTAGTCTAAAATTTTATATGACCCTCTTTATCAAATCTGTCTGCATCAATTTCTATACATCCACCAATTAATGAGAGTCATTTTCAAAGCTAGTAAGCTGTGCATACAAAAATAGGACACAAACAATTTAACCACTTCAACTGTACACTCGCCTTTGTTCACCTTGTGCGTGCGTCCATGTGTACATTTCACTAAGTGGATGGCTAATATTTATCGAATATTGATCGCTTGTCATGAACATCACACACATAGCATCTACAGGAGTATGTGATGGGTAGCATGCAAAATAGACTACAGTATGGGAGAAGTGGCCAATGGTAAATACACAAAGACGATGACAACGGCAATTTGCACGAACATTTGCCGCACACCTGTTAATTTTTTATTGACCATCAGGCACACCGTACCACAGCCGTGATGTACCACAAAATTAATGAGCGTTTGTTGGCGTAAAATGTCACTTGGGTGAACTATCATGTGCTGACTTAATAATAGCAAAAGATAGTCGAAATCGATTGACTCTTCTCACTTTGCTTGGCTTCGTGATGCTTTTCGGTATCCAAATGGAATCGGTAAGGTTTGGGCATACGCACTTTCCACTACACCACGCCCAATGTGTGTTTTTTTTTACGAATATACTATACTGATTTGACAAATGATGTGGCAATAACCAGCTCAGTGAAAGGCTTGAAGCTGAAATTTAAAACATTAGGCACATCTTATAGAAAGTTGGTGCAGGAATCATGACCTAATCGCAAGGCTTGCATCCACAACAAGTCTCGTCGAGAAGTCTACTATACAACAGAAACCTGAGGGAAGCTCGGAGTATAGTCAGTGTCCTTATAAAGGTGTAAGCTTAAGGCTTTCTTCTACAAAAAGTCTCGTCTAGAAGACTACTATATAATAGAAACCTTTAGCAAACCTTGGAGCATAATTAGTACCTACCTTAATAAAGGCGACAACTCTTGGGGTCACACGCAAGGGGATTAACCGCAACATCACGCTCAATGTGCGTTTATAGTGCAGATACTCGCTTGAATGGCTGTCTTTTGAAAGGCAATATCTAAATAAAGCTCTCATAAGGACCGTCTCATTTATTTCACATTCAATAGAACAGGCTGAACATAAATCTACCGATTAACCGCTTATGACACTGGCGAAGCTGAAACCTGGTTTACTTTTTGAAAATTTGTACCTGGTAACTTCTCCCTATGATTGTATTGCGTTTTTATTTATTGAAACTTGTATAAGCAGAAGTTATGTAGGTCAAATCAAACTCCTTTTCAAGTCGCCTTCAATGTTGGAAAAGTTTCTCCGTATCCTTTTTTTGTCCTCCCAACCATTTGAGAAATCGGCTTGATAGATACACATTGTCAGCCCTGTCCACACCATCGGTTACGACAGCTGGCAAAGCCAGTGATTAAGCTTCCCCATATTGGACATGCCATAAAAAAATCCGTCATTTACACAATTCCGCATAAATACATAATGGCTAAATAAAACTGCTGAAAGGTGATGGCGCAGATCCTCCCGTCAATTACACCTCCTTCGTGTCTCCGTGATGGTTGCATGCCAATTATTGACACTTTTTCACAAACTCTTTGCCCGCGGCGACCACACCCGCCTGTCAATTAAAAAGTGATAAAGCTTGTGAAAGGCTTATGCAAAAAAAAAAAAAAATCGAAAATGTTGTTCGACAAATATTTGCACTCTATGCAGTGTTGGTTCGTGCATGCAACTGGAAGAGTTCATTCGCATCCATCCGTATTGTGTGTGTGTGTGTGGGGTATAATTAAGGATTTTCCAACCACAAAACTCTCTATGAGTGCTTGATTAAATTTTACATTTAAATTAGAATCTCACTAAGCCAATAGGCTCCGCCGAAACAACACATAAGGTGAAACTTCAATCTTTCGATGTGTTGATTTGATACGAGTATGCCAAACTAATGCGATATTAATGCAAATGTATTCACACCTTAAGGGTAAATGCAGGAGAGGGATGTAGAACTTAATTTGAGGAGCTGAGAAAACACCTTGTCAGAGATAATGATTATAACATCACTGGAACAACACAAATCAATCTGCGTATACACAAACATATAATCCGAATGATGAACAGATTTCGTATTAGTTTTGCATTCCTTTGGGAATGAGAAAGACGAACTGATGAAGACTGAATGTATGCGGTTATGTCTAAAGGATAATAGCAACGGGATAGACATACACCAGAAATATTGTAGAGCAGAACGGAATTCATTTTGTAATCCACAAGTATTAACCCCCATCTGTATTAGCATGCCGCCCACTCCGAGGATATTATCGGACATTTGATGCAAAATCAATTGTTCTACACAGGAATGCCCATGCAAATCTTTTAAGAGTATTAGGGCTGGTTGTAGGAATCGTTAGGTACGTGGGAGTAAGTTTATCATTGTGCTACCCTAATCGGTATTACAATGTGTACCGATTTAACTAAACTTCCAATCAAGCAATGTTTACAGTAATCTTATTGAAAATAGTTTTCCTGTTTTGTGAACCTTATGATTATTAAAGCTTCTCACCACCGCCACCATCACAAATTCTAGGGGAGGAGAAATGTATTTATTTGGTGATATTTTCGATCAAATAGTTTCACATCTCAATTCAGCCCTTGGGACTCGGCATCAAATTGTAGGTCCCTTGCATTCGTCCCAAAAAATAAAAACTCACACTAAGGAATTGTGAGATGCTTGGCCTGGAGTTCCTATTTTTATTTCCTTTTTATATTATTTTAGGCCTACATCTGGAGCAGGGACTTTTGAATTTGTGTGGAGATATGTTTCCAAAAGACTAGAACTTTCCAAAAATTTAAAAGCAGAACTTGCACCTATTTGCCAACTTGGAGTGTACCTGGTTCGCCTTACTCAAGAAAAGTGTTAAGAAAAAAATAAGGGAATGTCCGCAAAGGCTGCCTCCTATATTCAACTGATTTTGAAGGTCTACATCGCAGATGGGGCTGCACGTTACCTATATAAGCTTCGGAAGTTGGAAAAAATAATTGTAGACGCTCCCCAATGTTCCGTCTTAGGTCCACTATTGTGGACACTGTAGATCTTGCTTGAAAATCTCGCGTCTATGATGATAACTAGTTACTTTAAGTCAGGTTTGGAAGGGATGGTAAGGCGTACCTTTCAAGTGTCGGATACGGCATGAATGAAAGGGATGGAGAGCGAATCGACCAGCGGATTCGCAAAATGTGCAAATGTGTAATATTATGTCCAACGAGTGACAAAAGCTCGTACAATAGAAATAGGCTAGTCCAATTTTTTGATAATGTGTGGAAGTTGGTAACCTCATTTTTATTTCCCAGAGCTGATGGGTTGATATTAAAAGACGAAAAATGATGACAAGCATTGCAAAGGGTTACAAAAGGACGCGTATTTTCGCAATTGACTTTTGCAGAAGCTGCAGAAATGAAATGGAAATGTAATCAGTGGAACATCACTTTCCAGCTTCAGCTTGAAAAGGCTACTGAAAGAATAAAAGTCGATTCGTAGTTTTTGTTTGAGAAGGAAAACGCAATTTAAGCAATATCCGAACGCTGAATAAGGTTGCTCTCTTTGGACAGTTATGCATTTCCAGGAACGGAGTCCTTAAAAATATATTGCCAAGTCAAACCAAAGAAATAATATACGAAAAAACTGCAACCTAAGACCTTATGAAGTCAGAGTTTCTGATTGTGTAATCTTCAAGTGGTTGGAATTAATTTAAGGTGAATTTATTTAATACAGTTACAAATTTTTTTTATAACATTAGCTAAAAACAAGTTTTTTTGCAGTTGCAATTACATTTTTATTGGCAGTACGGTGTTGAGTTTTACAAAAATATACCAAGACAGATCGGGATTTGAGGAGTTACTTTTGAGTAGCGGTTTTTGTAAAATTTTGCAGACAAAACAAAAACAAAACAAGTAAAAGTGTTATCATCGGCCTGGCCGATGCTTTGATACCCTCCACTGCATACAAGTCATGCAAAATACCAGAACTACTGGACCGACATAGCCCATTTTTAATACCAACCTAACGACGATAAAAGAAGTCCTTTCATAAAACTTCATTCACCTAGGTTGATTCCTTTGGACGCTATCGTGTTTTCAACGGAAAGAGGGACACATGGGTCTAATATTGGTTTTGTATGGGAGGTACCAGAACTACTTGACCGACATAGCCCATTTTGAATACCAATCTGACGCCGATAAAAAGAAGTGCTCTCACCAAATTTCATTCACCTACGTCAATTACTTTGGGCGCTATCGTGCTTTCAACAGACAGAGAGGCACATGGGTTCAATATTGGTTTTGTATGGGAGGTACCAGAACTACTTGACCGACATAGCCCATTTTCAATACCAACCTGACGCCGATAAAAAGAAGTCCTTTCACCGAATTTCATTCACCTACGTCACTTACTTTGGGCGCTATCGTGCTTTCAACAGACAAACAGACAGACAGACAGACAGACAGACAGACAGACAGACAGACAGACGGACATGGCTAAATCGATTCAGAATGTGATCCTGATTCAGAATATATATACTTTATGAGGTCTCCGGTGACTCCTTCTTGGCGTTACAAATGTATTGGCAAAGTGAATATACCTTCCTCTGGAGGGTATAAAAACCGAGTATTCGATATTGTTCGATTATCCCAATCGGAAATGGAGTTTTCGAGATATAAGCAGTTTCAAAAATAGCATTTTTAGTGATTTGAATTAAAAATTTAGCACGTATTAATTTCGACAACATCAATTCTACTCTTAGTATGCAATTTGGGCAAAATCGATATTGCCGTTTTCAGGTAAATTAAGAAAACCAAATTTTCAAAAATTTTTTTTTTTAAATCATATAATATAGGTAGAGAAAAACTGAGTTCTCTATTAAGCTAGAAATGACCATATTACATTAGAAACTCATTTTTGTTACAATCGTATGGACCGTTTTCGAGATATGTAGGTACCTATGTACAAAAATACCCATATATTCGATTTTTTTAGCGGAAACTGAGTAAGCAGTTATGTTAACCTCACCTACTCGTATTCAAACTCAAATATCATATCCTTAGAGCCGTTTTCGAACAAATCAAACTGGTATGAACATTTTATATGGAAAGTGTCATTAATATGGAGATTTTCTTGCAAAAAAAAGAAATGGAACTGTAGGCCCACAAACTCCAAATCCGAAGTTTGAACCAAATCCGGGGAGCCGTTTATGCTGCAGGCCTCAGGAGCATACGCACATTTGGACAGAATTTCGCGACTCACTTTTTTAAGTTCAACTATCATCGTAATCTCAAAAGTGACTAACATCTCGAGCTCGAGCTTCCTCCACCCAGCCGAGCTTACTTACACTTCCATAGCCGTTTTTCCGGTACAAAATCCCTCGACATATGTAATCAAGACAATGCCTGCCTCCCTAAACAGCATTATGCAAACCGTCCCCAATATTGTTTCCTTGACTTCATAAACTAACTTCCAATTGACTTAACCAAGTACTCGTAGGTACGACGCAACAACGGTCCGTTTGTGTATCAGAACAACAATCTTACTATACCCACCCGAAAATCTGAACCGAGTCGACCCTTCTCTTGTGTGTCCTGTGTAATTATTTCCTTAACGGTTTAATAGCTGAGACCCAAAGTAATGATGAGCAACACACCAACTGTACCGTACACCGGCATTCCGCCGCCCCAATGACTCGATACGAGTACACAGTACATTAGTTTTTATTAATTAAACATGAACCGCTTACACACCCAGACTGGTCGCCCTTGTTATCCTTATTAACCAGAGCTGGGATTGTAAATAACTATACAAGCCATAGTTAATTGCTTGTCCTTTTCCACCAGCGCGCGCAAGGATTATTGGTCGCTGCTTTTTCAATTGACGTGTCTGATTTGTTCCAAGAAGCACACAAGACCGGTGGTTGTTGTAATTAAGTTGTTATATCCCTTATTCTTTTAGTTTCCATATATCTCTGAATTAAAGGAAACCCCGTTTATATTACACGCATGCAATCATACAATTTATCAATTAAAGTGTGTTTCTGTTCTCACACTTTGTGGTGAGCACGTCAGGTGTAGGGAGTTCACATTTCACTGCTGGTGCTTGAGGTAGGACAATGGAATGCCAAATGCATTCCTTCATTGAATGGGATTAGAGACTGCACCCTCGCCAGGTGCCAACCTAATGGTTTAATTAATTCAGCAGTGGGTAGGCAGTAGTGGCTTCCAGTAGAGTGCAAGGAAGTGATTTCTTTCTGTGTAACAGGGTTCGTTGTGCGACTTTCGGGTGGGGTTTGATCGATTTCTGAAAGACTACCACAAGGAGGGTATGTTTTGTTTGGATGACTGTGTCCCAAATCTTAAGGCTATTTTTATATAACTTCTCTCCAAAGAGCGGTCTATTCAAGTTTATCATACACAAAGTACATCGAGTGGATTGCTAAAACTTGTTTGAGCTTTTTCAGTATCATGGTTCGAGTACAAATTGAAATGGTGAGAACTGTACTATATTTTTGTGTTTCGGTGTGATTTACAGTTTTTTTTGCGACTCGGATTTGACGTATTATTAAACACTAGTATCGCTTGTGGTCGAAAATCGACCATACCTTTTATAAGAACGTAATACTAAAAAACGTACCACAATAATTTTCGTTATTGTTCTATATATTTTTTTTTTACAAACGAAAAGAGCTATCGAAAAATATCGAAAAATACGTAAATGAGCTGCTCCATCGGAAACAGGTTCTAATCTAAGGTGGTTTATATTTGAATACGTTGCTATAGTAATATGGCGGCGAAAAATTGATTGTGACTAAAATCCTTTCAATTACTTGTTTTATATGGGGAATTCATAACTTAATTTTACCATCCTTAATGGCGGCAAAACCCACGATTTTTTGTTTGTGCACATCTATGGCACAGTACCTTTCAAATAACATAAGTTTCATTCTCCTCATTTCATAATAAATACTTAAAAAGTGTACCGAAACTTTTGTGTTCACGTAATAATATAATGATGATAATGCACGATCCTTAAGGTACGATGTAGCCCATCAGACATAAATAAGTGCTTTCATAAATGCATGGTTACCCAAACACAACGGATCGCAATATTTCATAAAGTAAATTCTAAAACGTCAGGCATTTTGCCAGCTAACAGCATGAATTTTAATTCCACAAACAAGGAAAAGACTAAGTAAATGCAATCAACAAACAAACAAGTTCATCTTTGTCTACCACGCAGTAGGACAAATCCTATTGATAGCAGCAATCTTGAAGTCTAGTGAAGAGCTCGCCCATACATCGAGCAAATGGACAGTAAAAGGATCTTCAAATCCCAGCCCAAACATTAAAAAAGGCAAGGCAGACCGAACCTCCGTTTCAAAAACCAAGCCATCGTGCAGCGCTTTGTCTGGATAACTGGAAGCAGCGTGCCCGGGATCGCAGTTGTTGGAAAGCTACAGTCACTCAGCCAAAGATGCACAAGTTGCGTGTTTGTTAAGTGAGTAAGGGAACAGCAAATTTTGCTGATACTTATATCACCTGCATTGCATATGGGCAAGGGGTCTTGCATTCGATACCTGGACAAACGGAAATTATATCTCAATGTTTTTTCACTTCGTCGCGAACGTTGACAAACAAACAAAAGAGTATTTTCGTCCTGAAAAAGGTTCTTCTCAATTCAGCCGTTGGGACAAAATTGTAGGTCCCTTCTACTCGGTCCACACAAATTAACAGTCACCCAAACGACTAGGCAGCTTGGCCTAGGGAACGTACCTACATTCAAGTGTTGCGATTTATTTGTTTTTTGAAGAGATTCAAATCTTTTTTTGCAAGATCCTTTCCACGGAATCATGAAATTACACAAGCGAAATGATTTAAAAATTACTGCCACAATTGCATATCTGTAGGTGGTACATATAACGTAATGGTAACTGTCGCATACTTCTATCGGTAGCATAAATTTTTGCAGAGCACAGTTCTAGGCAGTGGTCACTTTTGAACTGAACTCGAACATAGTTCACACTTTCTCTTATCAAAAAGCAAATTCTGCTCCCATTTTGTTAAAGGACGAACGAAATGAACCTTTTTGGAGAGTCTCCAGGTAACTTTTAACAGATTTCTATCTGTTTTGGACATCAGAATAACGAACACTTGATCATTGATTCATGTCAAATGAAGGGCGGAAATGTTCAAATTACCTCTTAGCATGCATGACATAATTCGACTAAAATTGATTGAAATTGAGAGAGCAACTACTTCTCTCTGGAGACTGACCCATTTATTTGTCATTCGCTTTGTTACCAAGATCCCTTTTTCTACTTCAGTAAGGCCCCTTTTATGGAAAGTGAAACACCCTTAACAAGAAGTTCCCTGCCATTCACAATGTAATTACGTGATAATGTACATAGATACCACCCAGAGCTTATAGTGACACATGGGCACTAGAACAATTAAAAAAGCCCTTGCATTCATCTAGTTTAATCCAAAGATAAATGGCATACCCATGTCGTTCGGTCGTACTTGAAAGTCCAACAAGAAAGTCAATTTTCCCTGTAAGAACATTGTTGAAAGTAGTCGTGTTGTATCGTATCGCATGGCATATGGTCCAACCGAGAAACGAGAACCCACCCCAGCAAGGATATCTATCAACGTATACCAACCATGGGATATTGAAAATTTATAGATTTTCTCTCAAGGACTATTGAAAGCCATCTACGACAGCAGGGGTATTTAATGACTTTTCTAATCCTTGAGAAAGATTCATGTATGCGTACGCTCTAATTGTTGTCACCCACTTGCGGTTACCAACAGCTGCGGGGTTTCTCCCCGCCTATACTCAGCAGGGGGCTTATGTTCCATTGATCACGCATTCCAATGCCTATCCGTATAGAATAGATGTATATATTAATTAAGCATTTAGAGGGGTTTGTACCTCTCTTGCGGACAAAATGTCCAAGCACTCCAGGTGAAAATACCACACAACAAAATGGGAACAATGTAGATATATTGGAAGGACATTCCTTTCTCACATTATTGTGCTCGGTGTCGCTTATGACAATGAAGCTTTTATGTTCAAGAGGATATTATCCAGAGTGCGACACAAGTTTGGATATAAAGCTAATCGATGTTGAAGCCGCCAGGATATCTCATATACCCTATACATGCGAATGGTGTGAGGTGAGCTCATTCAAAATATATGCAGTGGAATATTTTTTCGGGGGTGCAAAATTCATCTCATCAGCATAGAGCGATCCACAGGAGCAGCTGTTGCCGCAGCATAAATAGCGAATTGCATGTAGTCTGTCAGTATAGCGAAGAGGATATTCGAACGGGAAGGATGTGTTCTACGTTACATCCTATGGTGTATTATAGTTTCGCTTGGTTAAAAACATGCTTAACGCGGCCATTTCGCTATCACCATCATCCCTATTGTGTTGCGCCCACCCTTGGCACGACCGTGCAAATGATTTATCACAAGTTTTAAGCAATAGCTCTTTGGCGGTATGGGTCGCTCTGGCGTGGGGTTCTGCGAAAATATGATGTCGATGCAGAAATTTTCCCATTTTTCGCTGTATCCTTTGTCGGTCGGTTTAAAATTATACACTGCCAGCCGGGAATAGTCTCAGTTTGAATAAATTCCTTTTACATCGCAATGATGCGGCGCTCTGCACGACGACTACAGCGAGGCGATGATAATGATAATGATGATGATGGTCATGGTAACCGTGGTGGCGATGGGTAACATTCGTGTCGGCGTTGGTGTGAATTATGTATTTTTGTGGAATGCGGTCGGACTCTTGACTGATTTGCTGACATATTACCGGAAATCATTGTGCACCGTGCTCCCTGTTCTGTGATGTTGCATAATTCATAGCGGATGTTAAGCGGCTGCATATAGGGTGGGCTTTTCGTCGCTTACTATCCATGCAGATGTGTACATGGGTCTTGTGTCTATTCAAAGGGGGGAGCGATGCGAATGAATATCCTGCGGAAAGTTATGAGAATTTAGTATGCGATAAGTGTTGGCCCCACTTAAGAGTGCATATAGCGTGTGACTTTCGGATTCAGACAACACACTACGCGCGACAAAACGATTAAAATCGCATTAGACGTCTTTACAAAGGAACTGTGTGTGTATATAGCTGGGATGACGATGAGTGATGGGAAGCAGAACAGGTGCTAGAGTAATTTCATGTAATAGAGATAAGGGTCGAATCTATGCTAGACACGTTGACTGACGTGTGCTTGCAGTTGGGCCGCATACAGATGGCCTCATAATTGCGGCTATAGCTGGCTTCATTACTTATGCAGAGTATGGTCAGAGTCGGATGGCCATAACACCAAGTCCATTTTTAATAGTGTTTACTTTTAGTCTATAATCTACTCGTGACACTACGCAAGTCCGCATTAAAACTGTCCGGTCGGGGGCAACCATTGGCTGAAAGATTTCGGTTGCGGGGAATATACTGTTCGAAGATTGGCGCACAAAAATACAGAACGCACACATATCATGCTTTCGACTTAAAAGGCGAATGGAGCTGTCTATACATCTATGGTTGTGAAAACGCACACCACGCACCTCTGTACTCTGATACTGATCTGCTTAGTCAATTGCGACTCTGAAGCTGTAGAACCATGGCTCTAAACTGCCTAATAAACTGTTGCTTGACAAGGTTTTTATTTTTTTTTTCCGAAAAAAAAGTACAAGGAACTCTTATAGCGTACATCTTTGTGCGTTCATATTTACATAGCTTCAGACTTCAGTTAATGTATTGGCTTTGGCATAAGCTAAACCAACGTATGCTGTGCGAATAATTTCCAAAAAAATCTGAAGCGCACACTTATGTGCGCAAATGTTTACCATTGGAAATAGCTGCAAAACTGTGTGCGCAAGCTTTGCGTCGACTGGGGCGACTCTTTGAAGTCTTGAATCGTTCCCCAACACACTGTTAAGCTCCGCACATAATGACAAAAACAATTCATCCCAAAGTGAATCCCACTCGGCCCGAAAGTCCACATGGTATTTTAAATTTAAATTCCGCTCGAGTTTTTATTTTTTTAATTAAAAATAGTCGAAGAGCTTGTGCGTTTCAACCATAACCAAACCTTGTCCAGGCTTTCGCTTGAAAATGTCCATTTGCATCATCATTTTGTTGTGATTTCATCCTGAGGACACTTTTGGAGATTGCCTAAAGAATCGTCTGTAAATTTTATATTCGATGACGATTTTCTGTTATTTACATAAAAATTCAGAAAGGATGATGTTTTATTTGTATATCCGTTCTTCATGCCGATAAGCAGAGGAAAAATGTCATTTGAATTGTGTTCCTCTTTTTTTTTTTTTAATGCAAGCGGGCATTTTTTCGATTTAAATCCAAGGATCCTTTATAGTCGAAAAGATACAATACCAAAATAATTAACAGAGGAAACAGTATTCGTGTGCGGTATTCACAGAGTACACTCTCGTTGATGTGGCTTGGCAAAAAGAATAAAACACGACAGGAACCAAAAAAACAAAAAAGGATTCAAGGAATGATTTCAATGGATTCGGTAAAATTATACCGCGGATTAACAACTGTTAATGTGTTGCGTAGCTCGTAGGAAACAAATGCAAGGCGGTGTGGGTGGGTTTCTTTTAATTCCCGATTGACGGATTCTGATTTCAGAAAAAGATTCGCCAGTTGTCCGTGACGGACATTCATTCAGTCTGATTGAATTAAATATTTATTCCGGTAGGTAAAAACAAAGAAATGGAGTGCGGGCTTTTATTGCCTCTATGATTTGCGGGTGTTTTGACTGACGGCGGCCAGTGGCTTGACAGCTTTTGGCTTCTTTTTGTCGAGCGGGAAATCACTAATGAACGAAGTGGTGATGATGATGGCGTCCGTAATGCATATTAAGGATTTACGTGGTTGTAAAGTTTCTTCTTTTTTTTTAATTAAAAGCTGTTTTTTTATTCACCTGGCAGGAGTAAAACAAACTGCCGAACGTCTGAAGATGTTCTTGTTTCTGTTCAATTTTGGAGCATCCGGCTCGAAAGATCACATGTCAACAAATTTGTCTATATTCCACCATTCGGATGATGATCACTTGACTAAGGATCAGTGAGATCAGATAGGGGCTGATCGTGTAAGTTGAGAATAAAAGCCTGCTTGTCAATTCCTCGAAAGTGTTATGAAATAGTCAGTTCTTCGACTGAAAATCAGCTGAACGAGGATCACTTTTTCGAAGTTAATTTATAGGTAAAATCTGCTGAGTGGAGGGCTTCTTGTTATATAGTTTGTGGTATTTTTCGTTAAACGTCAATTTGATTGAGATCACTTGAATGATCTTCGTTGAGTTTGTTTTTGAAAAACAACTGGAAATATACCTACGTGAGGTATAGGTTGCAATTCAAAATATTGATACAATATTTGTGATTTACAGCACAAACGATTTGGTGGTTGGTGGATCAGTCTTCAGTTAATAATTCGAATGAGTACCATACGTAAAACCAATTTTCAAATTCCATAAATTCAATCAAGGATCGCTCTGACTAAAAATCGCTCTATTGACGATCACATTACTTCCGAGCAGCAGTTTGAGGATCAGTCAATAATATGACTGATCCTGAAATTACGATGTCTATGTGGCATTTGGGAGAATATATAACAAGACATATATGACAAACACTTCAATCCCCAACTTGAATGAGAAAAAATTAAACAGACGGACTGTAGTGGACTGTTGTTTCTCAGAGTTTTTGACACTTAGGGATCTCTGTACTGAAGATCAGTTTTGTCATAATCGTTAGCAATAATGTATTATGGAATAGTACTTTTGTACAGGAATGCTTTTCATGACACTTAACTAATTCTAAAACACTTATGGATGACGATCGGTTGACTGATTTTATTGGGGGCGATGATCAGTGGCTTTTCCTTCAAAACAACCAAAATATTGAAAGGAAGCTATGCAAACGTAGAACATATTATAAAAATAGAGGTCTGCTAATAAACTAATCAGTGGCTAAAGATCAGTTACCTGAATACTTGCTGAAGCTCAGAGTATCGATGTATTTGGAAAGCATGCAAAAGATCTGATCTTTTTTGTAGTCAGCGTTTGATGATTTTCTTTCAAGAGCAATGCACTGAGACTTAACTAGGTAGGTATTCACTATTTCAAAAAATTAATGTTTAAGTAACGATCTTAAGTAAAGATCAACGTACAGTGATGTAAGTGCAGAACTAGCACCTTAATCCAAGCATCTCGGGGAGCTGTTAAAGAGTCATAAGTGCGGCTTGGAGATGACAGAGTTTTTATGACTAAAAGGATGGTAGCCAGCTGAGTTTTTACTATGTAAAAATGACTGCATTTGAAAAAAAAAATTACAAAATCACATGCTGTCTCTTTTTGTATGCATGTATAGCTTCTGCCAAAGAGGGTCCTATGCGGGGATGGACTTTAAAGGTATAAGTGTCCTAACTCGGATTTAATTTAAATTTGCTTAGGATTAGAGATTTTTTTCTACCATAAATAAGTTCGTCAGCAGTTTACTATAATTGGGAGTGTGTTTGCAACCTACCTTCCTATTAAGAAGACATATATTTACTACTCGTGGTACTGATAACAATTGCGGGCAATGAGGAATAAACAAACAAAACCCGGTCGTTAATTTGCCAACCAACACCCTCTGGCAGTCTCTCTCTATAGTCAACATGAGGAGTTTTCAGAAAAATTGGTGAAATCCTTCGATCATACCAAAAGCGCACCATCACTTTTCAGCAGCATTGTACCCAGCACACTCACTATCGCACTCTTCCGCCATGTTTGCGTCAATCGACCCAGTCGGCCAAAAACGACCACAACAACAGCAGCCACCACCATACAGAGCATTACTCACCCTACAAGGGTGGAACCTCTTATAAAAGGCTGGAACGCTGAAAGCACCAGAAACAGAACACATCGCAGTAATGGAAAAAGGATGAAAAGATTTTCGTAAAAAAAATTACGCGTGTGAAATACGAACTGCGAATTTATTGCATCACGATGGTGAGGTCCTGCGGTCTGGGCAATATATTCACGAGCGGTTGACTGGTTTGCAACGCACACCCAAAACCGCGGTTTGCTTATTTGTAATTAATTATTTTGTTTTTTTTTTACACAGCCTACACCCGCGCTGGATTTTATTATACGCGCTGTCCTTGCAGCAGATATTATCGTGGACGAAAAGATGTGCTTATGACGCGCATTTCATATCACCAATGCATATGCAGCCTGCACCCTAATAGCGGGTAAAATAATATTGTCCACATACGAGCCTTGCGAGCAGGACCCACTATTAAGCGGGATTGGCGTTAAACACGAGTAAGTCCCCTCACCGTGACGTACAAACGGACGAACATTGATTTCCATTAGCCTTGCATATTACTCGCGCGAATGCCATCAGCACGGGACAACGGCATTGGTTCATTTCATTGTGAGGACGAAAACGCAGCAAAACTCAATTAAGGTGTAGAAAATCCTTTTTCCATGCATTTGAATAATAATTCGTATTTTAAAGTTTTGCCGGTGATGCATCCCTTCTGCAGGTGGCCGCCTACTCTCATCTTGTTGCAGTTTCTTCGGTCCATCGTTAGTTGGGTGAAAAACAGGAGACACATAGCCCGACAAACAGGGGGATACATTCGCCTCATTACGGAATAGGGATATAGTGTTATATAGGGATGTGTCTAGTGTAACTACTGTCATCCAGTATGACAGCAAGGATTTTATCGAAAATTTCTAAAATTATTTTCACTGCACAGTGCACACTCCCAGGATAGACGATTCCCCGCTGCCAGTGCCCATTCTTTGCCTGACACTAGTCGGTATTATGCTATCCGATATTTTGTGTGTTGGACATTAATATCTTCATTATTATGGTCGGTCATCATCATCATCACATCATGGGAAGGGTGTGCTATACACACATATAGTTGCATGACGGCCAGATCCTTTGAATGGACATCGGGTGGATGCGGTATTAGAGTCAACTTTTTCTCCCTCTCTCGAGTGACAGCATGAAACCGAATATCTTAGAGGCTTATGGTGTACACAGGCAGAACTATATAAATGTCACGAAATGAGTTTAAAGCTTCGTCCTGTGTGATCCTCTTGGTTGGGTTTGTTTGCCTCAGATAGAAAGAGTGAAATGGAATGAGTATTTGCATTTCGAAAATTTATTAGGTTATGGTCGTGTTTACACGGATGACTGAATAACATTGATTCCTGTTAACACTGCGATGGGTATAGGATGAATGTATGTGCTTGGGAGGGGTAGGTGTATGTGTCACGGGCCAATGTGACAGGCGCAATTGAATGGTGTCCTTTTGCGTAAGCAAATATGTTTCAAAAGAGGACGCCATCTATGCGTGGAGTCCGGTTGATTTCCAGTTGGGGGTTGGTGTACCTGCTAAATCCGCTGTATTGAGGTTAATTTGAATGGGCGTCTTTCTCCCTTTCGTGGGCATAAAACAACTTACAGAAAACAAACTTATTTCAATATTTCTCCGATTCGTGCCACTTGAACTGATTGAAATGCTGAGGTTCTAATGGAAACTTCTAACCGCAATACAGGGCAAACCTGCTTGTGAATGCATCTCCCCAAACGTGCAGCTGCAGCCCAATTTCGAATGTCTAATGCCACTATTCACTTTCATGCTATACAACCAATGACTTGTGAGGACTTCCCCCCATTTGGAGTTCCAATTTAATATTGAACCCTTACTTCACAAACAAATCCAATTAAGAGCGTCGAAATAAATTTCTCAGCGCTGAATTCTTCCATCCACTAGCACTAATTCTCTCCTGATTTTGCGCTATCCAATTCCGTTTATTGAAAAGGGAAAAGTTATTTCATTGCCAAATATCAGTACCCCCCTAATCCAAAGCACGTTTCCCAATCGAAATGTCAATTTAATTCAACGATAATGACCGTAACCCTTATTTTAAAATTTAATGGATCGATCTAGCGATTACACATTCCTTCGTTCCTCTATAGCACAAACAAACAGCAGAAAGGAAGGGAAAACAACAACGAGCAAATAAAACCTGCAAAATACAAATCCAAGGATTACTCCCGAACTAACCCCACTGACCATTGTCCACTGTAGGGGTGAACAGGAAATAAAAGAGCAAAATTCAACTAAAAATCCTGCTAACATTACTCTAATCTTTATATGTAAGCACAAGCAACATCCTTTCCCCAAAAAAGAAAAAAAGGATCCATGCACCCGATATCCATAAAAACAAATGAAGCTCAATTTTTAGTTCAATATTTCCGTTGTTTGCTTTTTATTATCCTGCATAACCCCTATCCGTACACCACAGTGTCCTTTACCAACAATAACAAAACACACGAAACCCACTTACAAAAACGTTGAAGTTTTGGTTTTGTTGTTGTTGTTGTTTTTTTATCCTCGGAACAGGATATAATTTAATTCAAAGCCATACCTCCACAGAAATAGAAAAGGAAAAACATCTAAATAGAATTTGTTTCTGTTTTTTTTTTCTCCTTGTTCTTGGTGGGTGGATGTGTTTGCAAGAATCAAACACATTGTATGCCTTAGGTGTGTGGCGTTCTTACTACAAGAAGAGTATATGTATACACTGCAGGGATATCGTTTTCAATTTACGAATTTTTCAATTTATCCTAAGCCGATGAAATGTGAATCTTATATCGACAAGGACATTGGACCTATCCGCTCGTCGTCGTCGTCATCGTTTGTGTGGGTGGTCCTACTTTTCAATAGTCAGGCCGATTTCAATTTTTTTTTTCCTTTTTTCATTTTGTTGGCATGGAACAAGGACAGTTTTGTAAAAAGATCTAGGAAACTTCTTCAATAGGGTGTATTGGACATGGTTGTTCATGTTCATGTAGCGCACTTGGTAAGAAGTTTTAAAATTTAATGGACTCGGTTCGCAGGAGTCAACTTGTGTAAAAGTTCATGCGAGGTTATGGTTATGTCACCTTAAGTGGCTAGCATGTTGTAGAAGTGCGTTAAAATAAATGACTTGCGCCAAACGAGGGGTTCGCTTAATGAAGGCACTTCGCAGGCAACTAGCGTACGTTGTGTGTTTTTTTTTTCTTTTGAATTGGTAGGTTAGGTGAAAGGGTTTTCTGTTTTTTGGGCAAGCTTACACTTTGGTCTGATAATGTCCTCTCCATACGAAATGTAATAAAAGAACAATGTCTGTCCAAAGGAGTGTTTTACGGATGATTGGCTATCAGACCTCAAGTTCCAGCTCTAGAGTTTTGGCATCACATTCAATGTGTTGGACTAGGATTTGAAGCCTAAGAAACAAACGAACTAAAACGAACGATAATCGATTACTGAATTCGTCCAACACCTTCATATGTGATAAACTCTCATTAATTTGTTGAATTCTATAGAAGAGTTGTTTATCTAGTTGATCCTCGCACGCCTCGATCACCTAGTTGATCCCCGTACGCCTCGATCACCAAGTTGATCAACTCATTCAATCGTTGAATTCCCTGGTACATTAGTTCATATAATTGATCCTCGAACAACTACATAGTTGTTCCTTGCACGCCTCGAACAACTAGTTGCAAGGGCCACAGGTAGGCTTCATTTTCCCTACGGTGCAATACCGAAGGTAAAAAAATACTGAGAGCTTAAAAGTTCAGCAGCCCATCAACCAAAGGTTCATAAATAAGAGCCACCCACAAAATGTGTCAAATATAGCTTCAGCCCAAGTACATATGTAACAGAAAAGTTCCCTTACGAGCCACAAAATAAGTCCCCATTCATAGCACCCCTTTTAACCGCGACAAACAGTTTGTCACAAGTAAGTCATTCACGTTTTGTTTTCCTTTGACTGCCATATAAAATATAAGTCATCGTAATGGTCCTTGTGTCTATAAAAATCCGTCATCGTAAAGTATAAACTGTTTCAAGATAAGCGCTCACAAAATAGGGCTCTTAACTCTTTAATGGTGACAAGTCTTCAAGATATACGAAAAGGATACAAGCAATAAATGAAATTTGTTCGTTTACAGTCAGCCGAATGATATCGAGGGTTAAACAACAAACTCCGATGGACAAGTGTGATAATTTGACAATATAATCCGGTTATGGTGGTTTTTAATGACAAGCAGAAGGGCTTAGGTTAAAGTGTGTTATTGTCAAAAATGTGAGTTACAACGCTACGAGTGTAGTTTGCGACTTTCTTATGCGTCTGAGCAAACAACAAAATACTTTGTTTGTCAAGTAGGGAACGGGATATAGCAAGTTTCTTTGTGCTAGATGTGACGGGGAAGGATTTAACTTTTTCTATTGTCAAAAGTTTAATTGTAAAAGTGACGGATGAGATGAGAATGTTTTGGGAGTACGCAGATGGGTGGAATATTTGTCAAGTTTCATAGTTTTTGACGACTTTAATTTATAAAGGTCTGACGTAGTAGCGAAGGTCTTGTCTTACATTGGTAATTTTTAAGGGGCTTTTAAGAATAGTTTGTTACTTTGAATTTACCACTTGTGACTGCGATTTTGTTGAGTTATTTCGCAGAAAATATTTGAAAGTTCCCTTTAATCTTGTTCATATGTATCCATAAGGCGGAGGGCTCTTCAATCAATGCGGACATTGAAGCTTTTTGAAGGCTGTGTTATTTTGGTATTCAAAGAAAAATGCCATTTTTTGAGATAAATGATCGGATGTTTATTTCATAATAAAGAGGAAGGTATGCCGTTAATAATAAAAAACAACATCAGCCAAATGGCCACCACGAGCACGCCTACAGGACCATATCCTTTTCATGAAATTTTCCATAACCAAATCGCAAAGTGGCTGCCCTTTGTCCTCGATAGCCTCACGAAATTTATCTTTGAGGTCTTGAATCGACGCTGGGCTGTTGGCGTAGACCTTATCTTTCACGTGGTCCCAAAGGAAGAAGTCGCAAGGTTTTAAATCACAAGATCTCGGTGGCCAATTGTGATCACCTCTTCGAGAGATAACACGGTTCGTAAACTTTTCCCGTAAAAGATCAATGGTTTCGTGTGACTGCAAGATTTTCACCATTTTTGTATTGAATTGTAATAATTTCAATGTGTTTTTGAAGCGTGTACCGTTCCATTTTTAGTAATGGCGTAGTTTGTACTTGTCAAATGTCAAAGAATAAAAGCTTCAAAAGTGACAGCTACCGAAATAGCGGGTCATTCACAATAACAACTCTTATTGGAAAACCAGTTAGCTAGTAGCAGCTTTCGGTTTGATATTAAAAAGCCTTGCCCGCGAATTTGTTTAAGTGGGTGTCACGAATAAATATCTCCGTCAAAAGACTGCCAATACGAAGCTTCTTGTCCAAAAGTGAAAGGCCAGACTTCGACCTTAAAGACGAAATTCCTGAAAAGACTCATTGGCGTTTGGTTCTAGAAATGAAAAGTAGAGTTTGAAATGAAGGCGTTGGGAAAGCTACGATCAAATAATCTCATCTTTCCAAGTCTTATTTAGCAGCTTTATACCTCTTCAACCCATCTACGAGACAAACAGGTCAACTCATTCATGGATATTTAAGTCACTCTTGTTGCTGAATAAAACTATATGCCTTTATGAAAGACTTTACGCAATATCAAGCTGGATAAGGAAATGTCAAGCTGGATAAGAAAATGCTATAGGGTTAGAAGCCTGAGCTTAAAATTCAGCTCTTTTGTAAAAGTGCTATCTGGATCAAATGCCTGAAGATATGGAAGACCAACAAGCTGATATAAACCTTTAAAGCCTCGATAATAGAGTGCTACTAGTTAAAAGTTTTAACTTATGTCACAACGGACCAATTTCGCATCCACCATTTTGCTGTTTCAGAATGAACATTCTTCTGTATGTAATGACAGAGATATTGACCCAGAATTATATTCAGATTACATTGCATTAATCTAGCTTAAGTCAAAGTGCGATAACATAGAAATTTCATGTCGTGACTTCATTAGTTTTCGGGCCCGTTTGAAAAAGCTGTAGGCTACAATTACACATGCCACTTTTCATGTCAAATTTGGACATGCCGCCGACATAAGAACGTAAACATTTGTCCTAAACGTGTCACTACGTGCACGATCGCCTGGAAAGCGTCTGGCCCACTCTCACAAAAGACACACGAGTGAAAAACGAATGGCAAAATTTTTGTGACTTTAGCATGTCAAAATTTACCAAAAAAATGACACGTGTAATCGTAGCTTTAGTGAATATTCTGCCAATTTTTACACTCGTTAAGTCCAGCGAAATAAAAAAACAAATAAAACCTGAAAACCAAACTCTCCAGATAGACCGATGGTTAAACACCTGTTCAGCTGCGCACACAAAAACTTCTTTGCTCTTTCGGAAAAGATTGAAGGCTGAATACAATCAGACCGATTAATCAGTCGATCTCTAGATTTTCAGCCTCCAAATAAGAAGAAGGCTATCACAGAGCTATTCAACAAATCGTTAGATTTAGGACTTAAGACGAAGCCACAATGGGCTTGCATGGTGTAAGCATGCTTAAGTCAATGTTCGATTCCAATTGCAACACTATAAGTATCCTACGAGCATTTTGAGAGCTGGACTAACCTTAACTGCCACCTTACTCCCCATTAGTTAAAGTCGCGATATAGTGAATAACCTTTAGGATCAGATATAAATAAAAAAATAAAAACGATAGGACTTAGGAGAAAAGTTTATTAAACATAAAATCCGTCTTCACTTACCTAAGTGCTGATCGACTCTCTTCTTTGGTTTCTGCACCGATGCATACGGATCACTGCAATAGTCTTGTCTGGATGGATTCTGGCTATTTCTCAAATTATGATACTCGTCACCGTGTTGGCTTGGTGTGGTCGTCAAATGTGGATACGGTGCATAATCATCGACGGCGCCATAGCCGCCATGTGTCAACGGATCATAACCATACGACGGTTGTCGTTCGACGAAATTGTGCGATGGCACCATCTGTGTCTGATTGCCCGCGGCCGCTGACATTTTCACCTGCCACAGTGAGTCCTGTGAATTTACACTGCCACCGTTATTCGAATTCGAATAGCTATTCTCGATGTAGCCCATATTAACCCCTGCAAAAAGAACGATACGCATCCAAACGAATTAGCAAAGTTATTTTTTCTTTTTTCAAATAATGATATATTGTAGATGGTGAATAAACACATACTGCCATAATCACACACAACCAGTGTAGACTTCAAAAGGACTCTAATATTGCAAAAAAAAAAGTATACGTGTAGGTTCACATAAAAAAAAAGACAGCACATTAGACCAAAATAAAATTCAGCATATTTTCATTCCATCATTCTTTGGAGGAGCTCAGTGTACCTACGCAGTGCGATAACATCCTTCATGCATACTTGTGTATGTCCCTTATATTATTTAAAAGAAGAAAAAAGTTAAATAAAAAAAAAAACGGAAAAGGAAATAATATTATAACCATCGCTCAATGAGTGCTCTTGCCCCCCGCCCCCCTTTTACGTTCACTCTACCTACACATGGGCGGGTTGGGTGCGATGATGATATCTTCCTGCCGACTGCAGAATAAAGTGAAAATCATAGAGTGACGAATGTATGAGCGCGTGTATACAATTCAGAAGACAGATAGAACGAGTGTGTTAAATATTTATGTGTGATCATGAGGAAAACTCCACATCGAGAAAGGAATTGAAGAAAAATATCGCATAAGTGTTTTATAAAAATCCACAGGGGATACAAGGACGACACATCGATAGAAACGAATGTGCACCAGAGCAAGCAGTGCGACTAAGAATAAACTCGACCAAGCTGAAGAGGAAAAAAAAACAAGGGCACCGAAGGATTTCTTTTCGAAATAGCGCGCAGTTTAGAATCCTTTGAGCTGTGCATATTGTGAAAATAAGGATATAGAATCCCAAGAGTATATTATGTGGACAAAAAAAAAAAAAAAACCGCCCAGCAGTCGAGTGTTATTCCAGAGGTATTCATGTGGAATTAAATATTACACAATACTTAAGGAGAAAACAGGAAAATAAACCCAAAACGAGGAACAAAATCGTTTTATTTAAATTGTTTACATTTCGGTATACTCGTAGGAGCACACATCTTGGATACTCATGCTTAGGCGACCTTCATAATCATGTACTACCCAACGAATGACATACCCGCACATACTTCTAGTCAAGTTTAAGGATGCGAGGAAGTATAATTTCCTATGAACAGAAGGTGTTTTCATATGGAAATTGATAAATAATAAATTGAACAATGGAAAGGGCAAAGAGGTTTTACTTCTTTTTTTTAAGGATTCCGAGCACGAAATAATATGTAAGTACTAAGGACGCAATTGAATTGGAATGTACGAGTATGTAGGGGAATGCGCTCTCAAAAGAACTCTTGTTAATTTTCGATTTTGCGTTTTATGTGCGCTGGGACACCGCAGGACGAAGGAAAATTGTTTTCTTTTCATCTGCATACTGTATATAAATTCGGTGGAGTCGTTTACATGAAGTTTTATGAAGGGACTTGCTCGTATCCTTTTAACTCGGGTAATGGAGTGCAAGTTGACATTCCATGCGGGTGGCTTGCAACATTGGATCGAACGATGGGGTGATGCATGCGGGTTCTTTTTTTACAAAACTTTGTCGAGTTGTATTTCGGGAAATTAGCTATAAAGATTATGAATGAATAGAAGGCTTCTTCTTCTACTTTCGATTTCTGACTGATTCTTTTTAAAGGAAGGCTACGACCTCCGGGGTTTAAATTTACTTTAAAGGGTTTTTCAAGACATGAAAAGGAATAGAAATGGTAGGTTTATGGTCACGAGTCTTGACTTCCGACGACAAACTTTACAACGATAGAAACTGAGGCATCCAAAGTCAATTTGCGCTACTAATAGGTAATAGCCCTTTAAGTGCATAGCTTAAATTTTCCAAAATCACAATGGGAAGAACTTGTGATAGACATAAATTTAAGGTGAAGTTTATAAACTCGTATGAGGTCCTAACGTCTTCATGCCAACGTATACACACACACAGTACTTGCATGACCAATTTGCTGCAATGCTTCTCGAGGAACTGTGATTAATACTGTCGAAGCACTTATCTAATTTGTATAGAAGGGGTCTACCTCAGCTCCAAACTTGTGAAAGATTTGTTCGTATGATTTTTGAGCTAAAAATTTAACACTTTCGAAGGCTTCAGTACTCAAATGAGTAAGGAAACACATTTCAGCAAAGTTGCTGTTGTGCTACTTCCAACTTTTTAATAAAGAAATGGCGCACCAGGCAACATTTTGAGTACAAAATTACGGGCCCTGTTTCCAATCCACATATTTCGCTTTGTTCAGTCTGTGCTCATAAATGTTTTCAAATTTTGCAACAAGAGCTCACATGAGTGTCGACAAATAGCATCTGCATTGTTTTTGTGTGTGGGAGGTGCCACACCCCTTTGTCCAATCTAGCGTTTACTACAATACCCGTTAACTACAATTTCAAGACTAAAACTGTCATGAATGACAAGATATAAAAAATAAAATGAAACAAATTCAGTGTTGTATGGTCCCGTTTTCCAATGCATCGATTTTCGAAAATACGTGATAATTTTAATGTAAAAAATGGTTCAACACTTTAAGTCAATCGGGTGACTACTTTTTGAGTTTCGCTGAAACAAACATACTCAAGCGGAATTTTTTTTAACAAAAATACTTGGCAGATGCAGAAATGCAACATTCCTCTAACAACGATACACCGGCCAATTATGCTCCGAACCTAGGCCAGTTCTGTCTGTGTCATTTTAAATTGAGTTGCTTCCGATTTTTTGCTAATAGCAATCCATTCAGACTGACAAATGATACAACATTAGCTCTCCGAAAGTTTCCGAAAACCAAGTTAAAGTTTACTCTGAGACTTTGTTATAGAAAACAGATTTACAAC
The DNA here is from genome assembly GCA_948293265.1 of Cheilosia impressa. Taxonomy (NCBI): domain Eukaryota; kingdom Metazoa; phylum Arthropoda; class Insecta; order Diptera; family Syrphidae; genus Cheilosia; species Cheilosia impressa. Next base: position 28,429,768 of record OX411884.1, on the reverse strand, counting down.
CAATATCTGCCTGAGTTCATGGCAAGCTACGTATGGAGGTCGAGGCTATAGAGCAACCTTAGGAGTGAAGAGCACCTCATATGGAATTTACACATTGCGAAGATTCAACCTGACTTAAAGAAAATTTACGTACTGGTTTTGTATTTTATCGGAATCAGGTGTACTCTGAACAGTGACTCATAAAATTTTAAGGTAGGAAATTCCGGCCTATGATGGTAGTGCCTTCTAAACCTAGAAGCTGCCAGGGAAGAATTCGAAGATAAAAACGACAACATTGCACTTACCCCGTCGTAATAGCGCTGAGAAAGTAATAGCACTGAACGCATGCGTTGAGAACACTTCTCAATGAACGCAGACTTTAAGAACACTTCCCAAAGTCAATGCAAGACAGTGGGCTAGAGTAAAAAAAAAGGAAAAGGTATGCAGGTTTCAGTTAGAGCTTGACACCGAAACGTAGCTGTGCTGGGGCTAGTTGGCTACCTCCCAATCTTCCATCATATTTTCATAAAATAGTTTTTTTTTTTTTAATAATCATTAATATTTAATATTGAAGTTACAACAATTAAGTGTTAACCTGTTTTAACTGGTTAGGTAAACATTTACAAAAACTGTAGGGTTGCCACTGAATTTTTACAATAAAAACTTGTGGAAAGCTTCGTGCGTTGAAACTTCGAAGTGGCTATTCGCACGTTATTTTTGTACCGACTGACTTTTGTCTGGCTTCGGGACACGGCCACGTATTTAACGTAATGGTATTTTCATTAAAAATAGTGTTTTAAGAATGGGCTTTCAAATGTACCCGAAAATGAAATTCTGAAGTATAGAGTCCATTTAGCGATCGAAGCGATTTTTGCCGCTATTTAACTTTGACATTTCGTTACTTAGCCATGTCCCGAACGACGTGCGATAGCAACAGCCTCGAAATTAGTGCATTTGCAATTGCATCTCCTGATAATAAAACTTCTGTATGGGATAACTGAACCCAAATCCGGACCGGAACTATGAGGATTTATTTTTATACTACAAGGTGGCGCAAAATGAATCACCCTATTGGAAGATGCCATAATTTTTGAAAATGGCGTAGTACGTCAATCATATTTGACACTTGTGAAGTGTGAACTAGACAGCTGCAGTATAAAAGAGACAAGCAATGGAGCGCTATACTCCGCATGAACGTGGAATAATTGTGTCGATTTGTTTGGCCAATAATTGGTCGGTGGTGTCAGCGCAGCGTGAAGTTCGAATCATCTTGAGCGACGAGGCGCATTTCCACTTAAGCGGTTACGTCAATAAGCAAAATCTTGTTTCTGGGGCACTGAAAATTCGCATGTGATGCACGAAGAGCCATTACATCCACTCAAAGCTTCTGTGTGGTGCGGCGTTCACGCAGGAGGAGTTATTGGGCCGTATTTTTTTGATGGCGCCATCGGCAACAGGTCAGTGTTACTGGCCAACGCTACAGGGCCATAATAAAGGACTTTTTACGACCGAAATTGGATGAGCGGGGATTGGTGAACATGTGGTTTCAACAAGACGGTGCAGCACGAGACGCAAAGGATATTGTGAAGGAAACGTTTCTTGTTCGCGTAATCGCCCGATTTGACTTCTTTTTGGGGCTACTGGAAGTCGCGGGCTCATGCCAACAAGCCTCAGACAATCGCAACGCAACCATTAATTAGAATATTCGACAGGAATGCAAACAGTTATCACCGGAAATCTTGCGGAGTAATGGAAAAGGCGATAAAACGGGCACAAATTTGTACAAACACTGGCGGCAGCCACTTGACGGATATAACTTTTTCATTAAAATTGTAAGGTCCAAATAAAGACTTCCATCACAAAATTTTTAAAAAGGGAAATTTAAAAACCAAATTAGATGATTCATTTTGCGCCACCCTGTACTTTCCAAAATTAATCATTAAAGAGGCGACGGACTGCTGGAGATTTTCACTCAAAATTGTGTGATTTTTATTTCCAGGCCAAGTCGAAGGGATCTACTAAATTGCCAAGGACAACTACTCTTACTCTCGGATGATTATCGGCCGGGAAAATATATAGAAATCAAATTTGTGCGTTTCCCGGCATTGAGTTTAATCACACTGACACTATACACTGAACAACTAACAACTGCATCGGTTGATGAAGCTAACGAGATCGCATAGATAAGTCGTCTCGTCTTGTTGCTCATTTGTAGCTCTAATGATTTTGTTTTTGGTAGGGTAGACGATGAACACTCCGTGCGGATAAACCCGAAATCATTACCGTTAAAAGGATGTTCTTCACGTCGTACATAATATGCTTTTAAAAATCCATTAAGCTGTCTTTTCTTTTCCGTCTCTAATTAATTTGCCAACGCGACAGAAGATTTTGAAATACCGTCATCTTTAACATCCTTCGCGGCAACATTCGACATCTCATTTCTTTTCGCCCAACGACATTTATCCTTCTGTATATATGCGTGCATTTTAACGCTTCCAAATGAATTTTATTTTCTCGCCAAGATTTCGTTTTGCTTTTTAAACTCAATTAAAACTGACATGCCAATTTGGAAGCGACAAACACACGAGAGCGCAATAGATGATGGCGTCTGTCGTCTGGTGTTCATTAAGGTTTTCAAGATTTATTTTAAGGATGTGTGCGCGTTCATCATAATATTTCATCTTTCGTGTGTTTGATTGGAAGCACAAACGAAGAGCAAAACAACATTTTAATTATGTATTTCTGTGTGTGCTTCGTCCTTGCAACGGATTGACACTTTTTGCTCTCACAAATATGACAAAATGTTTGGGCAAAAGTTTTAAATTAACTTCTCAGTGTTGGAAACGTTAAAGTTATTTATTCGAATTTATGTATTCCTCATTGTCACCATCATTGGAGAAGTTGTCGAGGTTTTGTGTTTGTTTGTTGGACGCCTTTTCGTTTGAATTCCTTGTGGACGACTTTTTTGCTTCGATTTGCTTGTTTTGCCGTGAGAGTTGGGGATGTGCGTGCGCTCTTTTCAAAGGGACACATAAGCGTTGACGCGGGCAGCCAGTTTTTTGTGGGATTTTCTTTTATGTGTTTGTTAATAGGGGGTATAGGACATAGGACAACAAAGGCAACTAAAGTTAAACAAATAAATAAGACAATATGTCTTGATCCTTCAGGCTACAGAGTCATCTCATAGGTTAAGGTGAAGTTGTTTTTTTGTTTGGAGGGGACAACTTCTTCTCGATGTCATTTTGTAATTTATAGAGAAGAAGTTCATGGGCGAGGAGCGAATGGATATGTCAGATGAAAATTGATTGGGAAGTTGTTTGTGTGGCAACTTGTGAAGGGATTCAATGATAAATGACTTTTTTAAGCGTATGCCACCTGTCATAGATACAAGCAGAGCATTCCATTTGGGTTCATTGTGGGAAGGGATAACGCGCTGACTGGGACAAGAAACCAATGGGAAAATGAGACTTTGTGGCCCCACTTCAATTTTTAAAATGACCGAGGCACATCGGGTAGAGTTGGGTTTAAAGAGAGCGACAGCTTTACCTTTTAGGTTGTATAAATAGAGAGGCATCACGATTGATACAGCCTTAGCTTACTTGTCGACTTGTCGTGCTAAAAATGCCGATGAGTAGTCAAAGTGCAGTGGCATCGCAATATACTCGTTCGAGGTGATGTTAAATTAGAAACATTTAGAAACATTTTACCACCCAAAACATGTACGCGAAAATTGGTCTTGCATCTTTTTTAAAGTCGTTAACACAAAATACTGTAGTCCCTGAGAAGACGATATCTGATTTAAAAATCTGTTTGTGTCAAATTGTGCTAGCTTTGTAGGCCAATGATTCCGCGCAATTTTAATATGCAGATCCGACTTGAAACTCACCGTAGCCAAGTAGCTGCAGTATAGTTAGGACTGTTCCTAGGGCTAAGTTAAATAACGACTTAGGAGCAGTTTGGACTGTTTGGCATTTCATTTGCGTTAGAGCTCAAGTTGTCGAAAAGAAGAAATCTTTTTATTCTAACCGAATCCGTTCGGAGAAAATTCTTAAACGAAAGTCCGAAACCTGTTCGGAACTCAGCTTGACTGAAGCATATAAACGCGTTCATTTGACATTCAAATATTTCGCAGCAATTGCTTGTCGGTTGTCGGCGCAGTGGGTTAGTGTGTGAGGGGTTCCAGGTTCTATTCCCGGTAAAACCCACAAATTCAATCTAAGGTTTCTTTCCACTTCGCCATCCCTCGCGAAGGTTCGACAAACATCCGACAGTAAAACTGAGCTTCTCAATTATCCGTTTGCACTCGGCATAAAGCTGTATATCCCTTCCATTCGTCCCGAAAATAAAAACTCACACAAAAGCTGTATCGGAACGGATGTCTCGAATGGAAATTCTTCGATTTCGTGTACAAGTCGGAGAAAATTCTATTTCAATCAGATACCTCGATTGGGATGTTTATCAATGGAGACTGGAGCTTCTAAAGCAGATAGTTGTTGAAACCACAGAGTTCCGCAGCAACGCGAATTTTGAAAGAATTTTGAACATTTCGGTGGATCAATCTAGGTTTGTGTTTGGAAATAAATATTTCTTTCCACTTTCCCCAACAGTTTTTGACAGGCAAGGAATATCAAAAACCGACAAAATTACGCATACCAGCCATCCTTTGTTGAATAAAATACCATATCAAGTATACTAGTAGAAATGTAGTCCCCCAAGCGCACATCCTTGGCAGCATTGAAATCTCTCATCACAAAGTCCCCCCAACTCAATGATGAAGCTTTTGCAAACATAAGCCCGCAACCTACCAAAAACAAATGTGCATCACTCCCCCTCCCCCCGAAAAATCGACCGACCAACTTTATAAAATACAAAAAATGTTTGACATCGAGTTTCTTGTTTCGTGTCGGATGTACATGGTTTTTCCTTCAGTTTGTTGTTTGTCCAGATTCAGAGTATTCGAGAAAAATGCGTAAACAAAACAAGTCACGAACAATTTGCATCTCAGCCGCTGACTTTTAAAACTTCAGTTCATCACTTTGTGTGAAGTTCGTTTCTGGCTATGCTGTCTTATCCCGCCATTATATATTCAGAAATAAAGACTGCGAACCGCAAAACAAAACCCAAAAACATCAACACCAACACACGCCACGGCGCTCGATCCCTCAAAGTGTTTTTAATTCAATTTTGGGTTTTAATTAAATATTTAAAAAGTTGTTGTGCAAATTCGGTTCGAAGGAGTATAGTGAGTGAGTGGAGTGGTTTAAATGGCATCATTCGCAGTGACTGGATGCTAATTTAGGCGGCTGACTTTACGAGTGTGAGGGCGGTGGGCGAAATGTTTTCGAGAATTGAGCGGCGTTAATATTGAGGCGAACGAAATTCTAACGCTTCTGGTGTTAATACTGAAATGTGTAACTGTCAAATGAACACATTGAATACGATGAACATTTAACTTATTGACAGACGTGTGGGACTGGGAGTACCAAAGGAACAAGATGAACAATGGACAAGGCATTATGTTTGGATAGGCACTGTTTCAGTGGCTAGTTTCTTATTAAAGAAAAACCCAAAGTAACTAACTCTGAGGACGATTGACAGCATACAATTCAAGGGTTTGTCTCAGATAAAAAGTAGGACCATGCCTTTCGCTTAATTGCACACAGAATTGGTTTGGAAATTTAATGTGCTCTACTATTTTTTGTTGCTGCTAAGTCAAGACAGTTATGAATTAGGGAACGTGCATTTTAAATGCGCTATTAATGGGAGACATTTTTTTGTGTTTGCGAACAAACAAACGGTTTGGTTGGAGTCAAAATCATTATAAAGAAAACGGCAAAGACGCAAAAGTTTTTGGCCCAATGAAGTGAGTTGTTGAGACATGAGACATTACAAAGAGCAACCAAACGCTTTGGTTGGAACTAGAGGTATTTCGATAAATATTTTTTTTAAATAAACGACAACAACTGTCTGTAATCAAAAACTTAGCAACTATAGCCGTTTTTAAAAAGAAAGTATTATACATTTTCAAACGCAAAAAAATTATGTAGCAACGAAGGCAATTGTCGCATTTCCGAACTAACTCACTTTGGTTGGAACTATGTATAGGCGCTTAAAAAAACGGTTAGTTCATTATAAATAAAATAAATAGTTGGAGCAGCAGACCTAGCTTCGCCTTGTGTGAGTTTTTGGGACAAATGGAGGGGATATAGAAACTAGAACTTTATGCCGATTCCAAACGGCCAATTGAGAAGCTCTTTCATGACAGTTATATTCTCAGATGTTTGTCAGACGTTCGCAGGAAGTGGCGCTGTGGGAAAAAACTGAGTTTGAATTTTGGTTTTTGCAGAATTAGTTCATTACCTGTCATACCTCATACGCAAAAAGGTTCAGGGACAATGAATAAGGAAGTCTTTGCACCCTTGCGAGCTATTTCCTCAGCCCTTTCGTTGCCTTCGAATCCCTCCTGTTCATGTAGGGACTTTGCTGCTGATTTATTTCGTCGTAAGCAAACTAAGAGGCAAAGCGAGCTTGTTTTTTATACCGCCCATTCAACCGATTTAATTCGTTTTTGTAGATAATTATGGTACAAAGGTGATAGGCAGAAATTACAAGAACATTCAAAAACATTGAAAAAAAAAAACAACAAACCGATTGAGCTATAATGTGCAACAATTCTTCGTTGGATATTGACCCGGGAGTATTCCTGTAAAATAAGACAGAGGGGTGTGGCACCTTTTGTGCAAAAAGATATTCAAAAGGCTATTCGTCAACACTTATGGGAGCTAAAGTCGTTCAATTCAGAACTTTCATTAACAAATAACTTTGAAAAATAGGCGGGATAGGAAAACGGGAGTGTCCGCGGGAAAAAAAAATATTTACAATAATTTTTTAAATTATAATTCAATCTGACAGGAACGAAAAAGGGACGTTGCACCTCCCATACAAAAAAATATCAAATGTTTTTTCTCGGACAAATAAGGCACGGGCAAAGCCGGGCGAGTACAGCTAGTGACTTCATTTATTCAAATCTCTCTCGGATATAGGTACCCGCTGGGATATAGTGAACAGACGTGCCCGATTGTTGGACTCATCTTGCCTTACATATGATTTGAAATCTTTTATCTTAACTGGAGAAGATTTTTAATTGCCAAAATGCTATCTTCGTACAGTTGAAGTAGCCTACTTGTGTAGGCTTCGGAAGCGAGTTTTCCACTCGGAATAGTGAAGTCGTTGTAAGCGTATACTTTTAAGCGAATAAAAAAAGATTCGCTCAAAAGTATACGCTTACAATAGTTTTTTAAGAACCCAAGTTCCCGCAGCTTAGAAAAGAGTTTTAAATTCGATAGATTGTGGTTATGCGGTGTGAATTATTGTACTGCAAAGATATGTCGCAGTTTGAAACCATGCTACGAATGGGTTGTGTCCGGACTAACTGATAGTATGACCTCGAATTCCTTCCAATATGATTCCTAACGACTGCGATCGCACTTGTATGACCAGGACATGCCCCTTTCCCACCACCAAAACTTTAACACATTCAACTTCTAGATTCCCCAATATCTCAAAAGCTGGCACTAACATTTCACAAATTCAAAACAACATACAGATCACAATAAATAGCCAACCATTTACCTTTGTGGCAAATTTTACGTTTTTTTTTTTTTGTCTTTTATAAAAGTGCAATTCCCCCTTAGCATTACAAATCCAGCGAATCAACCAAATGGCTGTGCAACAACGGAATAAAAAAACTCGATTTCTCTCATGAAATATCCAACAAGGATAAAACCAACTTCCTCTAAGCTAGACAAATAAATACGTAAAAAAAGCTAATAAAGAACATCCCCACGCAAAATTGTGTTGCTACTTTTCAGCATCATATCGTCTCCATTTGGCTTTACAAAGCACAGATCTGCCAGAATTGTGTACACATTTTCACTCTAAAGGACAGCAAAAAGGATAAACAAACACTACACAAAAAAAGAACGAACAATAAATGCGGGCAGTACCTAGAAAAAGTAGCTGTACATATTCGCTTTATTGCTGTGTACGTTTTTGTTCTAAAAAGAAAACAACTCCGACGTTGTAGACCACCAGGAGAGATCATATACCTACGTGTGCAAGAGAAAAAGAAGTAATACTTCCTTAGATACATATTAACGGGTGCAAAAACAAAACGAACAAAAAAAAGAAATTAGCAAAACGGAAATGCAATCCGCACCGCACGGCACGTGCACCTTAAAAAAAGTATAATAAAGCATCCTTTGAACTAATTAAAACAATATGTCGGGTGTGTGTATGTGTATGTGCAAGTGCGAACAGTGCATCCCGTGCAAAATGCTAGTGCAATGGTGTAGACATCTCATATGAAAGCTAAGGTGCTGCTGCATCAACAGAAAACAAAAAAAAAACGAACACTCTACGTTCTTAATACACTTCCTTTCAGTTTGTATGACGTTTTGTGCTCTCGGATATAACAAACTCAACGAAATCTTTCAACAAAAAGGACATTAAAGAACCAAACAAATTGTAGTCGAACAGAAAAGAAATGAAGCTTAATTTCGTAGTGAGGATAACACAATATTTCCATCACACTAAGCAAACGCATCCACAAACACATCGAGGACTGAATAGCACAGGAAGAGCCTGGAGAATTTCGTTTCTTTCACACACCCATTCGCACATAGCCGAGCGCTCCATCTTTACCTGAAATGTTGTTAATTGTTGCGGTGGTAACAACGGGTGTCTTGTTGGTGGCTTCAACTTGATGGCTGCCAACGGCGATTATGTCAGTTAGTCCTGTGCAATATGTATTTTTTTTATGTTTTAATTATTGTATTTTCAATTCTCTCGCTCCGAAAGAAAGGACGAGACAAAAAAATTGTATTACTAGTTCAGAGATAGACAGAAAAAAAAATAAAACGAAAACAAAAAATATACATTGTGGGAGGACAAAAGGACGATGGCAACAAAATGTAATAATTGTTATAATCAAAGAGGACATTTTAATTCCTTTTTATATACGTCTCTATGGCTGTTGTATGAAGTATAAATGGGGTTGGTTTCTCTTTTTTTTGTGTCGGTTTGTGTGCCCTGTGGCACATTCTTTGGTTTCCTGCATCCCTAAGTGATATTGGTGGCGAATGGCGATTGGGTGGGAGCGAGTTGTGCATGTTTGGCGCGCTCTGTGTGTTAAAAAGGATGCTGGTTTATTATTGCAGAGGATTTTTATTTCCTGCAACTTCATCGTGTGAATTTCTGTTTTCAAATAATGTCAGATATTGCAATTTTGCAGCCATGTCACAACATGGTAGTTGATTCCTGTGGCAAACAGGATGACAGGGTTTTCCATAGGATTTATGCTTTTTTCGTGTCCTTTACATGTTGAGAGCTGGACAAAAGTGAAAAGAGAAGACATTTCTGATACGGTCTTTGGACACACAGACCGGAGGAAGGACAGAATAAACGATTCGTATTGAGCTGTGAAACAGAAAGAAATATGAGGCTTTGATTGGATAAGACCGTTTCGAATGGGACATAGTTTGAATTGCAAAATTTGGTCCTCTCATTGGAATAGTTAACGAAGTGTGCGTAACGCATGTTTGATGAGGTATTGCAAAATGGAAAACTCTTTTTGCTTTCACATATGGGATGACATCTGGATGAGTTTTAAAGATGTCACAAGCTTTATGGAAATTTTCTTCTTATGATGGGAATATGGGACAAATGTGGGAAAATCGGCCTGCGAGTTATGGAGATTACAATTTTTATGGAAGCATCACACAAAAGATCTAAGACCAACAGAAGGACCTGATTCTTGCAGATGATATATTTCATAGCCGAGCTTTAAAACGATTTGTTGGATAAAGCTGCCATTGAAAATGAACGGACACCTAGTTGGGTTCAATTTTACGATTTTAATGCAGTCGAAAGTTGGCTTAAGCTAGACAACTTCCACAAAATAAAATCCAGTTGTGTGCGGTTTATGAATGATCTTATGGAGTCAGCGTTAAATGAAGACTGGCTGTGCATTTACAAACCGAACTAGGCGAAGTCGCTCGGCTGAAGCTTATAGTCGACAAGTTGGAAATGTCTTTACGACCACGATGAAGAGGGGGAGTTTTGTGCTGCCAACATCAAATTGACTCCAGTAAAACGTAAAAAAATGCACAATTTGGCACATACGGGTCTAGAGCTCTTCCCATGTTTCGATCGAGCGAAAGAAGCCAATAGAAATTGACCCATATTCAGAGGCAGGTTTCTCACACTTTTGGAAATATTAGTGTACAGATGGCGCTATAAAATGCTGAAGAAATAGCCATGAAATCTCGCCTGCAACGTGAATTACCACAAGGGACTGCTTTTAGAACATACACATACGAGTATAATTTTTGTAATAAAACGCTCTTTGAACTCGAATCATGTCTGATTGAATGTCGGCTTTTAGAAAGCTCCTGGCAAATGTGTTTGTTGAGAGAAGTTTGCAATGTTATGGTGAAGGAAAATCATTAAAAGACTGGAAAAGTAGTCGATGGGCGGTATGAATGACCAAAAGACAAATTAAAGCTTCCATACTTCACAAATAACTCACATAACGATGCCAGAGAGATTCTACATGTAGAAACTGATTGCAGCGTAGGATAGACGTCATGGGGACCAACTGAAGCTAATTTTCAAAACCGCTTACGTGCCTAAAGACTCACCTACGAGGCGGGGTTCCACAGGGTACTACTTTTAGACCCTACAATTGCAGATATCAGAGCTGATGATATGTTGCAGTTGTTAAATGAAAAACAAATGCCTCGCGCCTCGGTCATGAGTAAAAAAAGATGTAGGTACCAATTTTGCTCGGAACTTCCACCAGAGAAGACTGGACACAACAGCAATTCGATCCGTGGACTTTATTCTTTCCATGGAATTAGCTTTGTCATGGCAATCGAGTTAAGAACTGTGAATGGTGTAATATACGCAGTTTTGCTGACTGTGTACCCTAGTAAACGCCCCAAATTGTGTATAACAACTGAGGTTGGCAAGACTGAAGCCTTTTTCCAAGGGGGGTAAAAAAACTGACTTCTCTTGATAGCAACTGGTTTTCTAGGTCTAAGCGAACCAAGGCACTCCTGATTGACTATATGATGTCAAAAAGCAGAGGCTTCCAATATCGGGAAATCGCAACGTACTTCTATAGGTTTAAGGCAGTATACGACTTTGGCTATGTCAGCTCTCCTATTGCATCTGAAAGTCGTGTCTTTGGGCTGAAAGGCCAACTACGATGACTCTGTGTATCCAATTTCGTTTAACTTATTTTACATTATTTCTTCAGCTAGAAATAAAAAAATTGCGACCTGCTTTAGAGGTGAAATGAATGTTCGCTCGAGAATGACAGAGTGGGAACAAAAACCAGCAACAACTTGGCGATTGTAGAAGGTCGAGAGATGCTGCCAAATACAACAAACTAAATAATTAATTCCAGTACAGCTGTATGTAAAAAGGACTCATTCTCAAAAGTGGGTATAAATATTTGGTTCAGTACAGTTCAGGTATTCACCGTGAAAGATTTTGAATAGGCGACGTACGACGAAATGTACGAGCTGTAAAAAAAAACTAGCTTGATCCACACAGTCTTCAATTATAGCCCTGACCTTCTGCAGTCAGTAGAGGACAAATTTGCCTATAACATGGCAGCGGCTTGGTGTTTAGTAAGTTGGACTACTTTTGGGTTCAACCCTTGGAAAAACAATTAAAAACGTATGCGGATTAACCATACAAAGTACTGAATTATTTTACGCATTTTTGACCTCAATTAAAAGTTGATACCATCTACAGCTCCACTTGACTTAGACCAACCTACATGATCTTATAGCAAATAATCCGAGAAAAGGATATAGGTAGCGATGACTGTTTTTCCAAAATCAGCCTGCGATCTATTTTCAAATGGCAACGAGTTGTATCGGACGCAAAACCCCAGAAGCCTCGTATGACCTAAAATTAAAAGAAAACTGTCAAACATTATAAAAGGTCTCCCCTAAGCACTCTGAATGTGAATATGATAAAGAGAGCACGTCTTAAACGGATTTATTTCATCCATACCCACATTGAATGGGTGGCACTCTCTTTGTCAACGAACTGAGTCACAATCCATCTTCTTTTAAATAAACTCCAAAATAATAAATAAACACACAAGGACTCAGAATCAGATCATGTGTCACTACCACTGAAACCTCATTCAACCATTTCCCCATATTGAGCTTAGCTACCGTGTTCGTGTACACTAAAGTTGTATCTCTTTGGACGAGCTAGAAAAAAAATCCCCTAATCCATTTTTCCCCATCGATAAACTGTCATCCGAATGCATTTGCGAAATCTGCGATTATAAATCCATTTCACATCCCTGCCCCAGCCACCGCTGACTGTAAGCAAACCAGATTGCACCCTCTCTCTGCCGTAGAGCATTATCCTAAACAAATGTCACAAGCTGTCCACATGAAGGTAGCTCTGTACAGTCTGTACTGCTACTGCTACCGAGGCAAAGATAAACGAGAGTCATTTGCATTCGATAAGATTGCCAGCTTATGTACGGTTGTGTGTGTGTGTTTTATGTTTATCGTATATGCAAATGGGACATTAAATCGATTTAATCTCATTGAGAGACCAATAGATATAAAAAGATGCGACATCCTTAATGCATGTCCGTCGGATTCGGTGCGAGGCAGATTCAAAATAAAACTAGGTATATTTAAATTCACAAAATCAAAAAAACAGATTCATCTAGATACAGACGGCACTCACATTCATTTCCAGGTATTGTGTGTCCCGGTACTTGAAGACCACTGCTCGTATGGTAGCCATAGCCATTTTGTGTCGCGTACACAGCGCTCTTTTGGTCCTCCAGGCTGAGTGCCAAATCCATCGAATGCTCCAGAGCTTTGTTGTCCAACCCACTCGCCGGATAGTAGGGTGGTGGCGCTTGATTCTGTTGTGCAACGATTGATGGTCGCACAGAGTCCATTTCATAATCCTTGGCGGCCGCACTCTTTTTCGATTGATTGCGTTTGCAGCGGCAAAACATTAGTAGGAGACCAACAAACAACGCAAACACAATGCATGAGACGATTATTGCTATAAGGGTGGGCGTTGCAAGTGACGATGCTTCAGCTATGTACGTTTGACCAACTGCAACGAAAAACAAAAGTCAACAAAGTTTGCATAAATATTTGTGCTTAAAAGGGGATGCTGTCGCATTGGTATTCAAGTACAGTGTGGTAGAGAAGAATGAATGTGGGGTGGGTATATGACTGTGCGCATGGAAAGTGGGTCTTAACTTTGTATTTGATATGACACCGTCTCGATTTGAGTAAAATCTATTAGAACCGAGTACCTAGAATACATTGATATCAGGAGGCAAGTTAACGCACACGCTGGCTGTTGGTTATGTTGTAAGCGCACCATGCGTTGCATGAAAGTCGATTTCTATAATAAAAAAATCTAGTCAATAGTATTGTTTATTTATTTGTTTGTCACCAAAAAATCACCAAAAGTACTTCTCGCTCTACTTGTAGATCTAGTAAGGTTTGTGCGTTACCGGTAGAAAACTTATAATGAGATAGATAATCGTGTGCGCTTGGCACAAATTATGATCAGTAGGATTCTAGTCATTCGGCAGCACTAAGCGCACATTTATGTAAGCACGACCATGCTTCAAAATAAATTTTTTTGTTCCTTAAATCGGCGTGAGCGCTTGATGGGATCAGTTGCTTGGTATAATGATTTTTTTAGGCTTAGTACAAACTTTGAGCACCCTGTCTCAAGATGTTTTTAATAGACAAATTTGTGAAAAACAATCTAGTTTTATAGAGTGTGCGCTTCAGATTTAAACAAATTTCTAAACATATTTCCAAAACAGCAATAAACAATTGTATTGAATGTGCTCTAATATTCCAAAAAACTACGAAGATAGTAGACAATCTGACGAAGAGATTTAAATAATGTGCGCTACGTACGTGACTAGCGTTACATGCCTTCAAACTAAAATTGGGACAAAGAAATGACCATGGCCGATAGCTGTGGTTTGATGCGCACACCATTAGAGTGCGAATGGAAGTCAGTGGCCGGATATTTCTGTGCGCTGTCATAAATTGAGTTTCAAAAATTGCTATCATCGATAGTTTGTACCGAGGTTTAAGTGAGATATTCAACAATGAAAATATTTTATCATTTTTATATAATAGTGTGCGCTACCACAAATTTGTCATTACCTACTAACATCTGAATTTCAGCGACCAGTGCCCACCGCCCACAATGAGACATGCTGGGGACAAGTTTCATCTATGCGCACACGACCATATGTGCGTAATCTATAAGACCGCCAATTGCGAGGAAGTAGCAAAATATTTGCGTGCGCAAACAATATAAAATTTTGTAGCATATCTGATGATCAGCACTTGAACGTCTGCTGAGTTAAGCAACTTTCAACTTTTGGTCGTGTGCGTTAGCCCTGCTTACTACTGTTTTTATGAAATACAGAAAATACACATTCGGACTTGTAGTGTCCTTTCCACAAATATGCGACTTCAAAGAGAAACCTGCAGTCATTCTTCCCACCAGCTTTCATTGCACTGCAATAGGACCGAATTTCAAAATACTCACTTTCCGCAGGGGTATACTCCCCACAGTGCTCATGATTGGATCGCAAACACAGCTTCACCCTCACGGTCGGACTGTTTTCATCCTCCAATGCCATTGTGATGTCCTCGTCGTGTCCCAACGACCGACCGCCACTGCTTCTACGTGGCGTAATCAAATGATCGATAACAGCTTCCTTAAACGTCGGCCCATTCCCACTCAGCTGCAGCGATACCGTGTCGACAATCTCCCACGCCGCCATGGGGGTGTCACTATTCACCAGTGACTCCACAACCGCAATCAGTGACAAGCAGGTGGCGCCCACATTAATGCCCAACGTTCTTGAATTCGGATCGAACGTCACATGCAGAGGCGGTGGGATTTTGCTCACCTTTGTCGTGGTCATAATCTCGTTCGAGTACGCCGAACTACCCTTTGTGTTCAGTGCGTTCACCTTGAAAGCATAGCTCTGGTGCTGATCCAAGGGTGTTACCTTGCACGGATTATCCCGATGACAATCGAACTCCATCCATTCGGTGTTGCTGGTCGCCAGTGTGGCACAATCGGGTATCATTTGTTCTTCGCGTGGCATCGCTACCCGACGATAGCTGACAAAGAACTTGGTATTACTTAGACCGCCATCGAAACCGGGATCCCAGGAGAGTGTCACGAAATTATGGCCAACATCGATGGCCTTCAAGTTGGTGGGTTTCTCGGGAGCACCCTTCTGCTGCAGACGAATCGGTGCCCGAATAGTGTCGAGGGAGTTTACCACCCGGCAGGTGTACTCACCGTAGTCCGTGTGCGATAGCTGGTTGATACGCAGCACGGTCGTGTAGATGTCATTGTTGTCGGTGGTGGTGTTGATTTCATAGTGACCATCGGAGGACATCGTCAGTGGGGAGGGATTGTTGCCGAATTGCCATTGGAACTCGGGCTTGGGATAAGCCTGCACTTTGCAGACCACCTCGGCGGTCTCGCGTATATCGTAGGCGACCTTGTTGTACTGATGCAGGACAATCGGTTCGTGCTCGATTCGCAGGTGCATGCTGGAGTTGGCGCTGTTCACTTCGTTCTCATAGAGACAGGTGTAGAGACCACGGTCGCCGGGCACCAGTTGATTGCCTTGCGGGCGCGCCTTGCCACGGAACTTGAGCATACTCTGTACGGTGACCATGCCGTTTGGTCCCTCGTCAGGATTAGTTTTCACCTCGTAGAGGTTCAGTTCGGGGATAATTTCGCCGCCGTCCTTCAGCCAACGGATGGTGGGAGCGGGCTTGCCCTTGGCGCTACATGTAACCGCGTAATCGGAGTCACCCACCCGACGGGTCATGTGCTGCTGCAGTTTAGCTAGGAACTGAGGGGGTTGATGGATTTCCAAGACAATTGTGGCCATTTTGCCGATACCCAGCTCGTTGACTGCGTGACAATGGTATTTACCCTCATTGCCAAGGTGAGCCTTCGGTATGGAGTACTGTGGACCTTGAGCGAGAATCTTCTGCGTGTTGGTGAACTCACCGTCGATGTCACGGAACCAGCGGTACTGTGGAACTGGCCATCCGGGTGGGTTCGCCGAACAACTGAGTGTCACACCGTTGCCAACGTGCACAATCGGTTTATTGGGCGTGATGTACGCCTGTCCGGGCTTGTGGCGCACCAACAGAGCCACCGTTGAGTTGCCAATCCTTTCAATTCTTTTGCTGTTGTACGGAGTCATCACATTAACGGCGCGACAAATGTAATTGCCCGCATGTTCCGCCCGCACGCTACTCAGGGTAAGTACGTCTCCGGAGTATCTAAACTCGGGGGCTCCCTCCTTAAGCCATTCGACAGTTATTGGCATTGGATTCGCGGTCACATTGCAGCGAATGTTCACCGTCTCGCCCTCTTCAGCCTCCCTCGTTTTCGACTCAATCACAACCGTCGGCGGGTACAGGATTTCCAAGATGATCTCTTGTTCGCCGGCCTTACCAAGGCCATTGTCTGCGGAACAGGTGTACTTTCCGCCGTCCTGTAGCGACACTCGATGGATGGTATGCACCATGGACGAGCTGATAAATCGACCGTTACGTGTCCAACGGACATTAGGCACCTTCGGCTTAGCATCCACATTGCACTCCAATTTTGCGGTGCGGTCACGTTCGACGCGCAACGGATTCTCCGGACCAACATCAACACGGGGGTAATCTGAAACGAGATAAAAAATCGTCTGTGGTTAGGTTTGTGTTGATTTTGGGAAATATTTCATATTTAAGCCCCCCCCCCAGAGCTTCCGTGTAGGCCAATCGAATTAAATTGCGAAATATAAAGCGAGGATGTCGAATAAAAACAAAAACGGAGCCGCAAGCAGAATTGGGTGGCTGTCGGTAGATGTGAACAAACAAATGTTTTTTTTCCCTATGTAGTACTTTACAACAATCGATACTTTCAATAGTTACGAGTATACAATCAAAGCGGTGACCGTGGGTCGGATTGGGCTTGCTGGTTGGTTCAGCGTTGGTTATGAAATATCTAAATTTGTCTTTTTTTTAGCGAAAAATGTTTTTTTGTTGCAGTTCGCGTGAAACAGTCGTTGAACTTTGATTACATCATTGGTGGGGTTAAGCTTTAGGTGATAGGGTAAGCTGAATATAAATATTGCAGCACCTAAGAGTAGGCAACGAAGGAGGACAACAAAACGTCGGTTTGGGGCCGCACTTCGAGGTGTGTGTCTGCAATATGCGGTGTTATTTGTATGTAATACTTTGTTCCAAAAGCACTTAGGGCCGTTTGCTCATACGACTCTTAACGATTTAATTTCTACTTAAATACGTATGGGCTAATTTTTCTAGGGCATACACTGTCACATAAGAGTTTATGTGGCACTTAATTCGCTATGAGTCGTATCAGCAAACGGCCCTAAGGAATTTATAAAATATCTGATTGTTTAAAAAATATGTTGAGTTGATTAAAGTAACTACTAGTATTGGGTATCCGAATTCGACCAGTCGTATGCAAAGATTCCACCTATTAGTTAGCCATACCCAGCGAACACAGCCTAAACTAAATTTTCAGCTATCTCTATCTATCTCGTCAAAAAAAGAGCAAAATCTCTTCATTCATATTACTCTTTCATTGAAACTTCATTCCATTCGGTGAAGTTCAACTAAAATCGCGAACATCCTATTACTTGGCTTGGCGGGCAAAATTGTTTCTCCATAAATCAAACCATAAGATCGTTGAGATCGTTTTTGTAAATCGTAAACAGGAGAGTCCCAAAGACAGACCCCTGAGGCACCCCAAAGTTTACTTCAATTGCTTCAGATACTTCTCCATTTAGTT
Source organism: Cheilosia impressa (assembly GCA_948293265.1). Lineage (NCBI taxonomy): Eukaryota > Metazoa > Arthropoda > Insecta > Diptera > Syrphidae > Cheilosia > Cheilosia impressa. The sequence continues at coordinate 28,411,849 of OX411884.1, read as the reverse complement.
TTACCCTCTGTGTTCTATTTTTTGGATACGATATAAGCCACAGAAAATCTTTGTCTTTAACAAAGTATTTTTCAATTTTCATTTCAAAAATTTCTCTACTAACAGTCTCATATGCTCGTTTCAAGTCCAAAAACACACAATAAACACTTGTCTCTTTCCCTAGTTCCTCCTTTCACGACGTAGCAACTACATTCTACATTTATAGCCGTCTCATATGAGTAGCCCTTTCGAAAACCAGGTTGCAAGTAGCAAGTCTATTATCAAATTGTGGCATTCAAAGTAATTGTACCTACTTTTTTTAAAAATCTTTTGACACGATGGCATGACGTTTACAGACAGAGGCGTAGACTCCTCACATTTCACCGTATTTACCATTTTTTCGATTTGGTGTTACCATAGATTCTTCTGCTAGTAGATAGGGAACCATTAATAATTTTGCAAGGAATTGGGCCGAAGATTTCGAAATGATCCAAGTAGACACCAGGGCTCATGAATTGATGCTGAAGGCATTGCTCCATACAATTTATCAAACAGTTCTAGAATTTATTAATTTCATTCATTCCCATTTCGCCTTTCTGAATAAACACATCCATTCAGTTCTAGTAAGACTCCGATTCTCTTAGGCGGATGTTATGCATTGGACAGGGTTCATATGCCAGTGGGTTTTCTATTTCCCCCCGCATATTACTAAAATTCCCATAATTTCCGAACAGGGATATTTTTTATTCGAAACGATTTTTTTAAAAACAGCTGCCCCTCGATACATTCATGTTTTTAACGCACGATTTTTAACAAATAATTTGCATGCGTATATTAGGTACATATCCGAGGATATGCGGTTGGAACTTTTGAGGGTATTGGGTTTAAATTTCCCACAGAATTCCACTCGAGCAATATTTGCCAACTCTTCTCCCATACCCGACGGATTTTTACTATCGAAATGTGAATTTTTCACGACCTAGCCTGGGGTCGAACTGCCGCATCCGTTAACAAGCTACTAAATCATGTCGGTTGTGCACTCGAAATGAATGGATTTCTTTCGCGGAAGCGATAGATGGCTTTTGAATTTTGATTGTAGTTTCCATTTTGCACAGCTACGTCGTGTGGGTACTTTCACCCACCCCTTATACGTAATAGTGCCGCACTTTCAAATAAATAAAAAAATACCGCAACGCGTTTTAGTCAAGTTAAGCAGACACAAATCCGACAATGAACGCGCGTAGGTATATACCAATTCAGCGACTACAAGTACTAAAGTCAAGACAACATTTATAGTGAGCCTTCGAAGGATTTCGATTTCGATTTCGATTACCCAATTTCGTCAGAAATCCACTGTCTTTCTTCAGGGGAAGATCAATCAACCCCGCGCAGCGAGGCATACTACCGCACATCAAATCCTAGAACAATTTGTCTACTTTGCATTGCATCGCGTTGTTGACTCCTCTCAAGGTTCCGCCACAAACATCTGCAATTGTGGCTTTTGCGAAGTTTATTAGATTCTCCTGTCGCACTGACATGCAAATAAAAACGGGCGAAGCAGCTTAAACCAGTAGCAACTACCAAAGTCACCCATATGAAGACTATATGTCGATATGGAATCGTATCGGCGAATCTGAAGGTAGACAAATTTATTTAAACCACAAAATCCAAGCCACACGTTTACACAGTTACGACACGCCATGGTAACAAATAAAACCCATTTGACTTAACGAATACCTAGTTCGGAGATGCTGATGCAGTGAACTGCAAATACCCTTCACAAACATGCAGGAGGAGTAACTTCTTGAGTTTCATTCCACTTCCAATCGGATGAGATGCGAAAGTCGTACACAGCGAGCATATACCACAACCGCACGAAGTAAGTGACGGCGGAAACTTTATGCCAACCGTGTATGCGGAATTTCTTGTGAACCTGTGGTGGGGCGGGATACGCGCAGGGCTGTGCCACATTATGTCAAATGAAGTTCTTTGATTTTTTTTTATTGGCAAGAAAGTGAATTTCACTTTTGATTTGTCGACTTTGTACAGATATTTTATCCCATCCTGTTAGAGTCTACAATGACAATCCGATGTGCGTCATTACCATCCTTTGAATTTGAGACGACATACCAACGATGCTTAGATCCGATTAGGGAGGCTTGTCTGCGATATTCGTCGAAGCTGATAATCAGGGTAACTCAAGTTACCTTGTGCCACAGGGGAATGTCCTTCAGAATGGTATCGGATTTTAGCGAAAACCACAGTACGTTTTAAAAGCTCTTCTCCCCTACTAACCAGCAGTCTCTTTCTACCCTGCGAGCTGCGACCTTAATAACTACCACTGGCCGTTATATTTAAGCCTTGCATGTCGTCGTCAAATGGTTAATTGAGTACTTAAGCTGTGTTTTTTTTTTTTCTCTACGCTACCATTATTCGAGATTGACCGAGAACAAGGAATCGAACATTATGCCAGGACATTAGGACAGAAAAAAAAAACAATTGTTACGTACCAAAGAAAAGTAGTAGAGTAGAGCATAAAAGCAAAAAAAAATAAATCCTTTCCGGAGTAGCAGTCACCAGGAAAGTATTAGTTTCACTTCATGCGAATGCGAGAGGTTTTCGATTTTTAACTTTTACCGCAGCGCTGTTCCATCGAGCACTTATGGACTCAGCACCATCATCTGGAATATAAAATACAAGTATGGACGGCCGGCAGGGTAACATTTGCAACACGCAATTTCCCGTTTTATAGGTTTCGCCGCTACATACATGCGGGGAGTTTACGACTTGTAGAAATTAGAAAATTTTGCAATTCTAAGAAGCATTTCGGTTTAATGATTGAGTGGGTTAATGTGCTTTCGGAAAATTGAAGAAAATTAATTTTTATTGCGTACGAAGGGGTGTGTCTTCGGTGGTAAGGACTTGAGCGGGATGTTTGGCCGGCGAGGAGTAATGTCAGCAGTAAATTGTTGATGAGCTGGATTTAAATTTGTTATACATAGTAGTTTGGGTATACAGGAGGGTTTATGGTCCCACTTGTTGAAAACTGGTTTTAAAAGATCTTGGAAAACGCTCTTGGAAGTGACATTTTTAGACGAATTCTTTTAGTTTGGCGGCATTGGAAAGATTTAGTGATCTTGACGTCTCGTGGTCATTCAAACGTCAAACGTAACGTAATGAGAGAATGTACAGCAAGTGGATCGGACGATCGAATCGAATCGTAAAAACCCTCATACACACTCGGGCAAACCCATTGTTTCGTAGAGGCGGTAATTTTGTGTCGATGGTTTATTTATTGGGAAAGGCAGCCCTCCGATGAGACAGGTTTATTCGATCCCAAAAGCCGGCACTGGTACACTCCGAAAAAATTCTAAAAACTATGCAATCGTAGACGAAGTTTAGTTGTAGGATAGAGGAAGACAATGCTTGCTATGGACAGCTTATCAAACTTGTTTCAAGTCCAGTTCTTGTTCCCATTTGGGACTTTTGTTAATAGGCCAATTATCAACTGAAGCAGCTGAAAATTTGAAATAAAGCTCCGCATTGAAACAGTGACCACGTCACTTGGTCTCTTCCGAGACCAAGGTAAGAATCAATCAATCAATTTCCAATTTACCATTCGCCAAATCAGCTGGTATCCACTTCATTTTGTTCCCAATCAATTCGCTTTCCACATTCCACCCTCTGCCAGCTTTTCCTGGAGTAAAAACACGAAGCACTGATTTTCCACTCAGTGGAATATAGCGAATTTCAAGAATGAAACAAAAGCAAACATTCGACCAAAGACTATCTCAAACTTTAGTCCGCGCGTTCCACTGAGGTGGAAAAGCAATCAACGAACAAATGAAGTTCTTATACAAATTCATTCCTATCTCGATGCTTCCATCCATACACCGCACCAAGAGCGTAACGAACAATTAGGAAGGAACGTCCTTTATTTTTTTTTCGATTTCTGTTCTCCCAAGTAAAACACTAAAGCGCATCGTGTAATAATCAAAATGCTAATGAAGCAAAGTTACATAGATATATGTATACAAAAAAAAGAAAAAACTCCTCCAAAGGAATAACGAAGAAGAAACAAAAATATACATTTCCTAATGGGTTTCCATTTCATTTTGCAAGGAGCATTTCCTCTTCTCATTGGCCCATTTGTATCCCTTACGTTTCTGGGGAATTTTTCGCTTTTCTTGTAATTTTTAGGTTCACTGAACTGGCTCATAACCCTTAACACCTTTTCGCGAAAGGAACTCTAGTAAAAAATGATGACGAGCAGATGGAGCAATCCCAGGATCACATTTGTAGGTTGGGTGAAATTAGACCTCCCTGCGGTATCGCCCTCTGGTGGTGGTACCCACCCAACTCATAACTTATGAAGGGTGCGCGCATATTTCATATGCAAAGTAAAGGCATTGCTGCGTGGTAACCTTGTTATACACGGTTTTGTGTTTCTTTTTTTTTGTACTCAAGTCAGAATATGGGATGGTCGTGTGGAACACTTGGGGGCGGCTGTGACTGTAATGCCAGCCAGAAGGATCCTAATTTAATTTTCATAGATATTAAACTGACAGATATTTTATATCACCATTTGGGAATTCGTCGCCGTTGTCATCGTTTTAAGCTCGGAATTTTACGTATGTTTTCATATTCCGTTTGTGGACAAGAGATTTTTATGTTTTTATATTATTTTGTTGTGTTTATGCGTTGCTTTTACTTGGGATCCTTTTTTAGTAGATTTTCTTCCTTTTTTCGTGCGCATGGTATTCTTCAGCAGCCATTACATTGCTTAAGAGGAAAATTTTGATTAGGAACATAAATTATGTTTTCGGAATTGTTGTGAGAGACAGGAGAATACTGACTAGCACTCATGGGGGTCTACACACATCACATCTGCATAGGAAAATGAATGGAAATTAATTTGTATGAAAATTTCTTAAATATCCGTAAAGACGGAGAAAAATGACTCGCATTACAAAGTACCTATCTTTGTGTCTTCGTTGAGACAACAATGAATTGGATAATGATATGCAAAATGGATGAATAATTCAAAAACAACCAACCAACGAGTAGACGTAGACATATGCAAGTGGTAGTGCTGGAAAGTTACCTTCTTTTATCTTATTCTCTTTGTGAGTGAAACAGAATTTCAAATTTCGAAATCAGCAGCTTAGCATAGTCTATTGGCAACTGTATCTTGACAGTGCGTGGTGCAAAATGAATGACGACAAGGATCAGTTTCTCAGTGCAGTCACCAACTAACCATAGAAACAAAACCCAAGTCACTGACACCCGAAAACAGTTTCATAAAAGCCACAGGTACCAAAAAACAATATTTCCTACTCCCATCGAAGCAACATCGACGCGAAAATTCAGACCAAAAATTCACCCAATAAAACGCGATTTACAGTTTACAATTAAAACAAATTAAAATCAATTAAACCCCATTCCCATACCCACAGCTAAGGGCCAAGGACTATAAACTTTCAATCTATTCGCAAAGTGTATAGACTTTTGGAAACTCTTCACATTCAAATCCTGTTTAGCGTTTGGAATTTACGAGATTTCCTCGGTGTAATTAAAAGCGACCACTCTATATTAGAGTTATTTTATAGCGCGCCATTTTTGCCCGTCAAGGATCCATGGTAACCGAACGGGAAAAACTTTCCAAGGACACAATTCTGCTAAAATCAAACTTCATTTACGTTTCACCATCGCGTGTCACGTTTAAACAACGATACAACTTGTCGAAGGACAAAAGTTCGCTTTTCCTTGTTTCACAGAGACGACGACCAAGATGAGAAAAAAAAAAATTAAACGTGCTAAGAAGAACAGTTTTTTTTTCCTGTTGGTTCTTCCTCGAATTTTCTTCGCCACTGAATAAAAACTCATTAGAATACATACTATATACATTTATCTTCATGAAACTCTCCACAATCCTCTCCCCGATTGCCGAATTCTCTGATAGGAATATTTACCTATTGATTTCCTCTAAGTGATTCGTAGTAATTTGAGTTCATGGGCAGGCAACTTTTTTGTTGAAAACTTGAGCAAATAAGAAGAGGAAGAATCAATGAAAGAACAAAAAGGACATTGAAATTAAATTAATTCCGTGCTGGCAGTCGATTTTGTTGTTTTCGTACTTCAGGTTGCGGGCCAGCCGGGAGTAGAGATAATATTTGTAAATTGGCAGGACGACAAAACGCTGATAAGTGGGTGGAAGGACGACTAATATAATCAATGGAATTAAGCTGGAACATTTTTATTAGCATTCTTGACTTGTAGGCAAGGTTAAGAACTGGATTAGGGGAAAAATAACACTACCAATTTAAGACAGCCGAGTTGGATGAAGGTCGAAAAACATCTGTTGTTATTCTTTTTCAAGACGGTTGGAGTAAACACATTTTCGACGTTTGAAAGTTTGCCTACTTTTCGGATGCATGAATATCAATGTTCGGTGTCAATTAAATCGATTCAGCGCCATCTATGCGTCGAATAAATAACTACTTACTTTCACTTTGAGGTTGATGGCGTTACTATGTTTGCACAGATTTGCAGGTGAGGGGAACAGGTAGCATGGTAGCCCACAATGGTAGCAAAATCGATTCAGCGCCATCTGTCCGTCAAATTAAGTAAACTAAAAACAAATTGTTGGAGCGACAGGTGCGTAGGGACCCTAGGCCTAGCTTCTCACAACCATTCGCTTTGTGTGAGGATTTGATTTTAAGAATGGAAGGGATCTACAATTTTAAGCCCAATCCAAACTGCCAATGCAGAAGCTCCTAAGATGGAGTTTGGGTTTTTTTGTGGATCGAATCTGGGACCCCTCAATTAGTAGTCCAACACAGTAACCACTCAGCCTGCAAGTCAAATCAAGCAAGTAGCTATAATTTTGTCTTTTGTAGTTTAATCTTTGATCTTTAAAAGTTTGCATACTTACGTATATTCGTGAGGACTAAAATTTGTGCCCTGTGGCAATAAAAATGGTTCTCCGTCGGTCTGTCTATCTGTCAAATCAAATTGGCTGGTGTAAGTTTCCCATCTTTAAAACAGAAGGAAGTTTAAATGTTTTGCATAGATTTCTGAGGGAGCTTGAAACTTGTAAGTATGCCGATTGCATGCAAATAGATTCAGCGCCATCTATCCGTCGATAAAAGTATACAATTAAATTTTTGTGCCTGCTTACTCAACTGTGAGTTCTCACGATTTTTGTAAAATAAGCTCTTAGACTTGTTGAGGTATAGCTAATGGCAAACAAATTAATACAGCACATCCATCTGGTGGCGAAAAGTAGTAGCGCTTGTGCAAGCGTTTCAATACTCCACATAATGAAGATAGAGAACAGTGTGGCTCAGTATTGAAGGAGATGATTTGGCCTGCGATTTGCAATCATCGTTGCCCATTTAGGACTCGCTTGGATTAAGCTTTGAGGCACACACGGCGTAGGACTTGTAGAGACCCTTAAATCCACAAGGGGAAAAACAGGACATGGGTAATAATCATCGTTCCATATCGCTAACTATCCAAAAACGCATTCCTAATTGCATTGAGGTTTGAAAAGTACCAAATCTACCTACCCCTTCTCGTTAAAAGCCATTCTTGTGTACGACCATAAGAAATTTTTCTATAAGCTGTTAGTGTGCGACTACTGCCTCAATTAAAGGCAACTTTTCTCCCCGACAACCCATCAGTCATACGAAATTGATTGCGACTTTTATCGGGGCACTGTGTTTGTGTTTGTTCGGCTTTATTAGATGTTAACAACTCCAACACCCCATGTCCTGCTTAATTACCGAAAAGTTTCGACGAACTTTCCCACAGCTCATCTGCAACACTGACAAAACAACGATTAAACAAAAAGAAACTAAAATTGATCATCTCGAGTTTTGACACATGTTGTCAGTGTCACCCAAAAAAAAATAGTCACAAAAGAGCAAGCTGTCTTTTTTACCCTCCCTTGCATCCTCACACTTAACAGGGAAAAGAGATGACAAAGAACTTATCCAACACCATCTGCACACAGTTTTCCTCGCCAGGAAAATGAAAAACCGGAAAGAACCGAATGCAGAATCGCAAGGAAAACTGGACTAGACTTGTTCAGGAGGAAACCAGTTTCATTGCACAACCACTTGGGATCACTGGCCTCACCGAGGCACAAGACAGGCCTTAGATATGTGTTCATCTTGAGGGGATACAAATTGACCAGCAGTGTGATTCCGTCTTCTTACTTCGATTTCATTAATCTTCGTAAGGACGTTAAGGACCCACTTTTGGGCAACGATAAAGAAAGGAAATTAACAACAACAAAAAAAAACGAAGAAAAAATGTGTACTTATCCAACAGGACTTAACTAAATGAAAGACGGAAATCCATCCGGTGGAAGTAGCAATCCAGAAATGATTCTAACTCCAATTGTATATCTCTTCCTCTCTGGCTGATCATTTATTTTCTTCTTCATTAGGGATAGGTTTTCCTTTCTTACGACCAAGATGACTGAAAGACTTAGGAGTGGTTCTCCACCCACCATCGTATATCTGGCTGAGTGTAGATAGCAAAGGACCCCTCGTGGAATCGAATTTTCTATTTAGCAACTTTCCCTTGCTCGACCAAAGAACAACAACATTGTGACCATTTAATTTGCTAAGCTTGATGAGCTTAAATTCGTTTTTGTGCGGTCATACGATGAGGGAAAGGACTACACACACACACACACTTATTTTTGTAATAAATACGCAGGGCGGTCAATTAAAACTTGAGCGAATTTAATAAATTTCCAGCAAACAAGGACAAACGAAAAAGAGAACGGAATCTTAATGGCTAAAGAAGGTGCGGTCAGACGACTGTACCGTGCACAATACTCCTCCACACAGAGCACACCCTCAAAAGCCAATCTAACAATTTTCTATACTTATCCCCAATAGATGTTAAATTTTTTTGCTGACGGACATTGGGTGTGGTATGGAACGGACGGGTGGTACTACCACTTCTATTGCTGGTCTTTGTTTGGGCTGCTAATGATTCTGTGGAAATTGCGGTTCGCCATTGAAAACTACGAATAGAGGTGGTAATGGCAAATGGGAAATACAAAAATTAAATGAAACAGGAGAAGTGTGCGGTGGTCAGTGCCAGCAGTGACTTTGATGGCGTTTTTTACTTCAAATACAATCCAATTAGGGCAGCCAATCTAAGCAGCAGGAGGTAGATAAAGGCGAATAGATTGATGGGCGTTTCTGACGCTAACATCGGTTGAGCTGTCTTTGAAATTGAAGTCGTTACCTTGACGAAAGTGGCGAAAAGGAACTGCCAAAAATTGGACGCACAAAACGATCAAATGACCAATTTGAATGTAACAAGTCGTGATGGGCATTGCGAGGGGATTCCTTAATTTTTGCTGAAATTTAATCTTGCGATGAAAGTTGTATATGGCAGCAAATTGATCTTGGGCTGGCAATAAAAGTTAGGTCATGTTAACCATAATAAGGTGATGATATCCAATTTTGTTTGAAGTAAGGAATTTCGTTTTAAAGAGTCAAAATCGGACTCTGTACCCTTCTATAAGAGGTAGACGGAAAATGGTAAAACAACAAAAATATTTTTTAACCACCTCTTTCCATTACGCTTTTATCCGTCACATAATTTTATAGCCTCCGCGAAGTTGTCAGTTTTGAAAACAGAAAGAAAAGAGACCCCATCCGACGAGGATAGGACCAAAAGCAATATGACGCCACTTGATTAGATAGAGATCGTTGGAGGTAAACACGTCCCTCGTTCTGGGGGTTCACCATCATGCATTTGCTAAAATACTTTGCATAGCTTCGACCCAATCCAAATGCAAGCACTGTCGACCTCGACAAAAATCATAGCCTTATCTGAGTATTCGACATATTTCTGTCCACTTACCCCAACTGCCAGACTTATCTTGTATGCAAAAATCAAATACAGACTGCTGAGCAAAAGGACTATACTATCTATGACAATAGGGTCAACGGGACACAGAAACGCAACCACCCATAAGTTTCAAATTTAATGTGCGAAAGACAAATTGTCTACGAGGTGCTAACAAGCTAAACGAGTCAGTTAAACAGACTGGGAAACTTCGAAACCTACTGCACAATCTAAACCAAGCTTCAGAGCCTTTGTAAACAAAATAGAGCCAAATATTTTCGAAGAGAGAGAGAAGAGGAAATAAGAATTAACACAGTCTGAACTGGAACTATACAACGGTTGAAGATGAGGTAAGCTTCGTAGTTTATTTTGACCTGCCTTGCGCTTTAAAAAGACTCACACAAATGCGCCCTGGGACGTATGCAGATAACGATAGCTCTCGTTCAATAAAAAGTTACAAATCTGCTTTTGAAGGCGATCGAATCTTGAATTCTCACTATAGAGTAAAGCAATAGCTTTGGACCGCTCAGAAACTTTTGTGGCAAAAAGTCGTTTTAATCAAGTCAACGCGGATTTTCGCAGCGATTGCGCGGAGTGGATGATTCATAGTGATATTGCCCGTGAGTCGACTTCCAAATGCAGTCCTTAAGTGTGTCCACATCCAGCTTTTAAAAGCGGTCCTCCTCCTCTAGTTAAGCTTCAAGTCTCGTGCTACAAAACTTACTGAGTTGATACAGATCATATACGTATAAGGTTGATAATCGTTAGTTTTGGAATATCACTGATGATTCGATGACGATATGTTTTTGATCTAGTTCTGAGACTGACCAGAGTTGGTTCAGTAGGTATACGATTCAGAGGTTCATAAAATAGTAAAATATTTCTTGGTATGTTTTAAAATACCTCCTGACATAAGTTTGACAAAAAAAATTATCAGAGTATACAGAGCAGTTTTAAGATAAAATACAAGCTTCGTATGCACCTGTCGTAGTCTAGATTCAGTGTTGCGCCATGCATTTCTTATTTTTACTTTTAGAGCGACTGCTTTCAATACTGTAAGTCTCAACAGGTTGAACTGCGATTCATCCGAAATTTAAGAGGCGTACAAACCTATTTAAATTGGGAGGCGGGTCAAAATGCTGCTTTCGAAATTTTTCCTTGCAAAATTCTGTCTTCTTACACAAAAATTCTGCTTCAAAGTTCTGTTTTTTTTTATTCTGCCTTACAAAATTATGCTTTTTAAAGTTCTGTTTCAAAACAATAAAAAACAAGTTTAAATTGAAAAAAGGTATAACTTTTACTAAAAAATATAAAATTTTAAGAAACAATAAAAATTAGATTAAATATTGAAAAAAGATTAAAAAAAAACAATATCTAATGAAAACAAAAAAAAAAAGTGAAATTTTATTAAAAAAAAACTTAATAAGGGAAAGAGGAGTTAAAATTAAAAAAAATTATATTGAAAAAAATAGATATTGAATAAAGAAAAAAATTTTCTCTCCATCTCTGATTTACAAAATTCCGAAAACGATTAAAAAATGTTTGGGAAATTTTCAAAAGTCCGCGAAATTTGCAGAGTTTTGAAAAGCACAATTTAGAAAAGCAAAATTAAGAAATGCGGAATTTTGAAAACAAAATTTTGAAAGCAAAATTTTGTAAAAAAAAATTTTACCATCCAGAATATTAATTTTAGATGAAAATACGCTGATTTTTATCGAACAAATTACGGCGTTCTTTCAAAACCGATTTTCATGAACTATGGACCAAGCGTAAGGTACATTTCCGTAGGAGTACTCCCAAATTATTTGCTTTGTCACAAAGCTCTCTGTAGTTTTTTTCTCTGTCATTTCCAACCAGCGTTGCCGTAAAGAAAAAAACAGAGAGGGCCATTTTAAAATTTTTTGCGGGCCAAATGACAAAAGTTGTGGCCAAATATTTTACACAAAAATCCTTTATAAAAAAAATTCTATTTATTAATATTTGTATTTATTTATATTATTTATTAAATTCATTGGATTGCTTACGCTATTTTAATTATGATTATTTGTTTGGAATGAAAACACATTGTAATGGCTATGGTTTCTATTTAGTTTTGTAATGATGATATGTTAAATCTTCTAAAATCTATATTTGCGGGCCATTTCTAATTGGCCCGGGCAAAGGGCCAAAATAAAAATCAGCGGGCCAAATGGCCCGATCGGGCACTTTGTGGCAACGCTGTTTCCAACCTCTGAGGTCGAAGAAGATTAATTTCTTTTTCCTCTCTGACCGCCCTTGTCTGTGGGTGAAGTCTGAACAAAGTTTTTTGGATTACCAATGCCATTACATTATCATCCTGCTGGTGATCAAAAGAGAACGCTAATGCCCATTAGCCTCCATTTGCAATTACACATTTACGACTTTCAATAGATTCTCACAAGTCCGCCCCAAGAAGTGGCTTAACTTTTTAAATATCCTCCAAAGGATAAATTTAACTCCAGCACCATGTTAACCTCAGCATTCACAAGAGAAAGTTCTCAAGCATGAACACCTGATGCACAAAAGGAATAAACGAAACATTAACCAAATATCTTCCTCATTTCCTTCCTTTTAACGAAAGTCCAAAAGTATCTGTGAGGATAAGAAAGTTTCGTGTTTTTTTTCCCTGCACCCAGCTCCAGTCAGGGAGCAGTAATTGACTTTTCCCAGCTGCCGAAAAGTTGTCCGCCCAGAGGTGATGGTGCGGGAGACTAGTGACGGCACACACGTACCAAACTGCGTACAGCTGTGTCAATACAATGGCAGTTGAGCACCCCACGCTTATCATTAGTCTCTTGCATATCCTTTCCGAAGAAGATTTCGTATTAATTTTATATCTGCGAGCTTAGAACAAACCATAGATACTCATATTAGCACTATTTTAGCTGAATAGTCTATAGTACCTCGATACATGAGTTTATCAGTGCAGCATCGGTGTGGCTGGGTATGGATGTCCTATCTCTATGAAGGCATACAAGCCTGAGGACATGTTGCCGATGCCATACGAGCATACGTCGTGTTAAATTTTGAAAACTTCATTCGAAAGTGGGTTTTTTTTTCTGTTTGCTATCTCACTCATTGCAGGGATTCTGTTCTGAACTCAGATGTGCGGTCGATAGTTTGGCTTTACTTCACTTGGCAGTAAAAAATAAAATCAAACTTCCCCGAGCGTTATGCACAGCGAAAGGATGTGCGGTGCCTTAGAAATCGGCGCACACATAGTCAACGTATTGCATTCAAATATTTTCCCATGCAGCCGCAACTTGAAGGATGCACAACTTGTTTGGGGACTTTTTTTGCTTCTAATTCACTTTACAGGGACACCACAGCAAACTAAACAAAACCGATAAATAATTTTTTGCCGCTGTTGTTTTTCTTTGGCAATACCTATACAACAGAGGATTACTAAGGGGACCTGTATCTTCCTGCATATTTGGGTCGAACAAAAGTTCTCCTCAGTTTTTTTATTTTGCGTGTGGAAATAGAAACTAGAAAGACACGAACATGGAATGTCCAATATACAACAGAAAGATAGAAATTTAAGAAGATTTTTTATTGCTTCAGCTTTGGTCTGCACGCCTGCAGATAGTTTTGATAGTTTTTCGCTTTTTTTTTTCTGCTGCTCGAAAGTTGGCCACTGAGTGGACAGGACATGTCGTCGTTATCTTGTTTACTTTATACCTGAGCATTTGTTTTGGATTTCTTTTCGGGTTGTTTTGATGTTTATTTGCGGTGAAACATGGGCGGCAAACTTTAACTGCATTATTCAGGAGTTAAAAGGACAGTATTGGAATTTTTTTTCTTGTTTACAAAAGTTCGCTTTTAACGTTTTAATGTTTGGTAAGCAATCTTGAAAAATGAGAATGTACCTTTAGTTGAACTTTGCAAGACAGTTTGGGATCACTGTCAAGCTGACGATTTGGTATTAAGGAGAAGGGAATAGTCACTAACAGAGTGCATCGATGTTAAACAAACGGGAAAGTATATCCAAGCTGAGTTTGAGAGAGAGAATTATAAAGGGTGTCCCATAAATTCACGCAAAATGTAATTTTCACAGAAAATACAGATATTTAATAAGAAAAGCTTAAAATTTTTACTGATTCATAGAGTATACAGATTCGGGTTTTGTATGGAATATCACATCGGATAAATGACCGCCATGGCTTTGCTGGCAAGTCCGTACTCTGTTACTGAAATTTTCAATAACCGTTTCGCATAAATATGGCTGAATTTCATTAATAAACCTCCAAATATCATCTTTCAAGGCGTTGGTAATAGTGGGCTTGTTTGCATAGACCTTTGACTTCAAAAAACCTCAAAGAAAAAAGTCCAAATGCGACAATTTTGATGATAAACGAAGCCATCAACATGAAATTGAGCTTTATCAGAAGATTTTTGTTTGAAAATCAGCTACCACTTGTTGTTGTTCCAAAATCCATACAACGAACTCTCTTCGCGCTGCGTGGTCAGTAGTCTTGAGATCTTGAGTCAATTGAACTTTGTGAGCATGAAGTTTCAAGTCTTTCGTGAGAATTCGCTGTAGAGAGCTTCTCGAAATGCCCAAATCTTGACTACGGTGCCGAATTGATGTTAATGGACTGTCAGCAATACTTTCGAGAACCGCTTCGATGTTTTCTGATGAACGACTTGTGACGGGACACCCAGAGTACTAAAGATCACTAATTGATCCAGTCTTCCTGAATTTTTCAATTATTCATTTTAAATCACTATGACGGTCATACTTTGTCCGAAATTGTAGCTGACAAACCCTCATTATTTTTAAAATATTGCTCAACAATGAAAATGCGTTGTTCCATCTTATATCGATCTATTTTTATATTGTTACACTTTTCTTCCGTTGGCATCACTGTACCTACTACTATTTATAAATGGCGCAAAATTAAAATTTTGTGTAAATTATGAGACAAAGTGTATTTTCGGAAGGTATGTAGGTCACACTGTCTTTTAGGCCGCACTGTGTTTTGTTTTTAATCTCACAGTGATTTTCCTAAAAAAGAATTCCAGAGAAAAGCTAAATTAAATAAATAGGTAGTGAAGCTTGGACTCTATCTGGAGCGGATGGAGCATGGAGATACCCTAGGTCCATTCGAAAGAACGATTCTTCGCAAAAATGTCGGTCCTGTTTGCGTAGACGGGCTTTGGAGAACGTTATTCAACGACGAACTATAGAAGTTGGAAGGCAATTATTCTCTCGGATATTTTTCAGACGCTCGCAAGAGGCCCGAGAGTGAAAAAACTTTAAGCTTCAATATTTTTGATATTTCGGTGGTCAAAACGGAAAGCCACCTGTACCACTGAGCCTTATAGTGGAAAATACATAGTTTCCAGAAGAGCGAACAGGTACAGAGCTACGATCCTCTTCATTCTAAGGACATTGAAATGGTGATCTAGCCTTCAAGGCTACTGAACTACTTCAATGAGTCCAAACGGAGAACCCTGTTTCAAACCACCTTTCTTGTTTCGTTTACAAGAATTTCAATGTACATTTGTTTGAAAGCGCTTTGTCAACGAGTGGTCTAAGTGAGGTTCCTAACATTGATTTTCAACAACAAATCGAATATCCTAATAGTCTGAATGAGCTCGTGTCCCTCTCAATTTGGGGGAAGCCCCTTGAAGTATGCGCAACCTTTCAATATCTCCCTCCAGTCTAACCATATACCCTACGATCAAAAGACCTTTCCACTGAAATTCTCGCTAACTTGCACATCATCATGGCCTAATTTCACTCTGCTCGCCATGCAGACTCACAATAACACAATTCCGAAACTTTTCAACACGCATTTAAATATTTACATCTACAACAGTCTGTCCGGATAAAAATAAGAAAAAGAAGCCCCTCCCTCCGACTGCCTCATTAATTAACTATATACGCACAAACTTCTGAAGATATATATCTTTCCACCAAATCAACAACTAAAACGAAACAAAAAAAAAAAACAGCATCATAAACCGACAAAGTTTCAAACAATAAATTCATTTCGAAAAGTAAACAAAGGAAGGGAATACCTTGGAACCACCTATACCGAAGCCATACGTCTGTCCCTCGTGAAACTAATACCAAAACTTATGGTAAACTTTTCCAACACACACACGCTGCATCTCGACAAACATTGAGAGATCCCTCGCCTCGGTTGTGCGGAACTATAAATTGAAATCAGCTTCTTCGTCGGCATACATTGTTATCACGTGCGCGCATATACATCTGGCATATGCTCTGGAAGACGCCCGTGTCGAGCAGCATCGCCCATCGGCTGCCGGAGGAGTTCATAAATCACATATGCATAAATAAACAACACGCACACATGATGCAACCTAGCATTTGTAGGGTACCGCAACAAACAACACCCCCACTGGCGGTACAGAATACGAGTATATCAATCAATTAGCGAAGACTTTACACAATTTTCCGGAATTGAAAATGTGCAGCGTTCCCTGCATCATTCTGACGCAACTTTTCATGCAAACGCACCACCAGTCAGACGCGCCCGACAGCACACCAGATGCCACTGCATAGTTCAGGGTATTTTTTTTTGGAGTCGTATTGACTTGTTGCGGCACAATTCGAAACCAGGCCAACCCGGAAAGAAAGCAATTTTCAAAAACAAATGTTTACGGCATACGGACATGTAAAAGGCTAAGAATAACACAAGACCGAACGACGGCAGAGCATACTGGAGTTGAAGTCTGGTGAGTACGCAATTATTTACCTCCTCCATAAAAGTTTACTCCACCAAGGAGGGGGAATGCGTCTCTTTGAAGCGCTGCCGAAACCATTCCCGACCTTGGGTCAATTCTGCTGAACAATGGGCAACGAATCAATTACAATATCTCGAAGGTGGACCTGGACATAGAAGGGGGAGGGGGATTCAAATGAAAATATTGGGTAGCTCAGAGGTCACCTACAGCTGAGTGTTTTCGAGAAACTTGCTCGTTTCAAGTGACCAAAGTTCATAATAGTTGCTATATTGACTTGCAAAGAAAGTGAACTTTTCTTACGCTCTTATGTGTGGCAGAAGAGTTTCGAAATCGCAAATGCATTTCGGTATGATTTTCGAAAGTTTTCCAAATATGTACTCCACAAACGATGGCCATCTTGTTTGCTTGTGCATGTGTAAGTTTTCAACTTTATTGGCTTGTAATGGAGGTTATAAATTGACTTAGGAGTGCCTCGCATATAGGAAACAGGTTAAACGAGTTTGCTGCGAATAAGTGGTTGCCAGGATCAAAGTGAAAAAGTTTTCGAAACTCCTACGCTGATTAGAGCTGAAAGAGATTTTATTGGGCGACCGCGGGTTTCATAGTTGATAGTGGGTGGGTGGCTTTGGAATGTAATGGGGTTTGAATATATTTTCGGAGGCAGGCCATCGGAGATTTTGTTTTTTTTTTAACTGTCCACACTCACATCGCCTGTAAAAAATCCTTTCATGTGATGTTGTAACGCAACTTAGCCTTCTACAACTATAGTCCGAAAGTGGAGCCGATTGATAATGCTCTCCGGTATCCGAGAAAACTGCCCTTCAAAAATAATTGGAACATAAGTATGTTAAACGCTAAAACAGTCGACTCCGCTTAACTGAAACGCCAATTTGTCGCAATTATTTTTTCACTTAAGCGGTAGATAGCTCGCTTGACTTCTTAAAAATAAGAACATGAATAGTCGGCGCAACAGGTAAGTGGACTCTAGGCCTCGCTTTCGTGACAAATTTTGTGTTTCAATTAACTGACTGTACGGGGTTTTGTGTTTCGGAGTTATTTTAGTTCAACTAAAAAATGTATTCATATTTTTTAAAAGTCGTGGATAACAATTTCCTATGGATCATCTAATACGTGTATTTGATGTACGTACAAAATAAGTATTTGAAATTGATCAGCTTCTTTAACAAAATATTTGAACGCGTTGCTCCATAAAAGACTGCTGTCGACCACTTTTCACGACTTACGGCTAAAAACTAATGAATGACAGTCGATTAAATATGACTGCCAAACGAAAACACTGTATAACATAAGACGCGTCATAAAAGCTGTGATGTGGGTTGGTCCTTAGACTATATTATGTCTTATTGAAAAACACATTGCTCAGCCATCATAACCCCGAAGGCAGATCTATACGCTTGGCCTAAAAACCTCACAAAATATAATTTTTCGAAACAACTATTTTGTTGTCATACCTAGAATCCAATATCAGGACAAATCAGTTGATAAACAGAGCACCAACTGCAAAGCCAACTCAATCTGGAGACCTCTAGAGTTCTTTGTAATTTCATCTTTAATTTTTATATCTGCCGTGAAATGTTACACATATCAGGTCAGCCGTTTAAGAAATGTGGGCATGGGACTTTCGACGTGTTTTAATCGGTTTTTTAAAACCATGGCTCTAAAAGCTTTGACCGGGAAACCTCGGGGTAGATATTTGTTAACATAGACCGGAGTTGTAACAATCCGTTTCCGACAAAGAAGGACTACAACAAATTTTGAATAAACTTCAGGATAAGTATTTAATTTGTCACACTTTCTATGGACGCTGTCACACAGAGGTACTTCCTACTTAGTCACAAGAATATTTGCGAATATTCTAGAAAATCAAACCAGAGTTACCGTTGTATGAAACTTAGTTAATGTTAGTTTAAAAAAAAAAATAGTTGGCGCAACAGGTCCGTAGGGTCCCTGGGCCTAGCTTCTTACAACCATTCGTTTTGTGTGAGTTTTTCATTTTAGGGACGAATGGAGGGCATCTACAATTTTATGACGAGTCCATATATAAGAAGATCTTTCATGACAGTTATATTATTCAATGTTGATCGTTTACTATGACAAAGTTTAAGGATTATGATTTCATTTGCAAAGAGTTTTTTATCGAACCTTATGAACATTAAAAAATGTATGAATAAGCGGGCCTACTTGTCACCCTCTTCCCTATAGAGGGTACAGGTAATCGTGCGTCCGTTGAATAAAGAAGTGTAAACTCTAAAGATGAAAAATGTAAATCATTCTCAATTGACAGTATGTAGAGTCAACTGAAGTTGGATGGAGTAAGTATATTCGAGTTCTTTGACTTGATCTTCGCCTGCTTCAACGTCAAAAATTTAATTTTAGGAAGGAATCGCCAGAAAAAGTTGCTAATCCACCAAAAGCAAAACTGTTGTACCAATCCGAATTTTAAAGAAGTGGCCAGTCGGCTAATCAACTCTGAGATACTAGTGCTAGCCAAAGAGATATCGTGGGTGAGATAAATTATTTTCTTGCGCTATGTTGTCTATAACCAGAAGAAGGTGTAAACTTTTCATTTCAGTGCGGTCCAATTTTTGACGCTGGTTTAACTGATATTTTTAAAAATCCTGAAGCATCAATTGGTGTCTAACTTAAAACTCAAAGTATACTCACGTACTTAATAAGCTAACCCCAAACGAAAAGTTCAATAATGCTTACCTGAAAAGAAAAAGAAAGATTGTTACAAAATTGTGGCAGAAATAAAAGGCAATAAAAAAAAAAAAAAAAAAGAGATGTCAATAAGGCGGCGCCGTTACGAAATTACTAAAAATACTAAAGTCCAATAGCAGACACAACGATGCAGGTGTTTTGATCCCCGCAAATCCTGCAAAGTAGGCAAGACTCAGAATGAAATGAAAATATAGTTTACCGCGTTTCGATGGCTCAATGAACAGCAGATATTCAATCAATATGGCGGGTCACATGAACCGCTTTAACCCTCTCCAACCCTTAGGTGTTTGTCCGGGATAGATTAAAAAACTACTCTCCGAGATTGCCTTCAGTTTTCACAGTTGCATTGGGAAATGTTCCGATTAAGAGACGAATATGTTTTAGAATCGAGAAAACACATCCTGCCAGCCACTTGCAACATATATAACCTAAAACAGACGATGTAACAAACCCGATCAATGAGAAACTTTGCTAATGGTTGTACCTAGTTATATTCGTTTTACTGTTTCATAAAGGCACTGCACCGTCAAACCCCTTCAAATGTTAAATGTCACCTAACCCGTGAAAAAAGTAAAAGCTGTTTACTTACAGCGCATCCATAAATTTCCATCCCAAACGCCCCCGGACTGTTTATATACCGTCCAGAATCAAATTGAACCCACTTCTAACTAAATATATTCTGAGGCTCATGTGCATTTCAAATAAAAAAAAAACCTACCCCCTCTATGCCAATATAATATTCAATTGTATGGCCTTTCTAGTCAAATAATTGAATCAATGCGAACTGTCACTTTATTAAAATCAGTCACCTCGAAACCATAACTATCGATGTCATGCGGACACACACCTGGCCATGATAAAAATCCCAATCAACTGTGCGCGGCACAATCAAATCAAATACAAGAAAAAAAAGGACTCTGCTCGTCGCAAATATTTTATTGAAATTCCTAGTTGCATATCCAATATTCATCACACAAATCATCCGCGCGCCGCAAAAATTTGAGGAACAAATCGCATACACAATACAACAGCCTGCAGCCGTGCAACTTTCAGCTTGAGAGTTGTGACAAATGTCACTTAAACAAATCGTAAATGCAAATAAATGTCCTCGCAAGAGTAAAACGAAAGCCCCTAAAAAGCGATAAATAAACTAAATTCAATGGACGCGAAACGAACCCATTCATCATCATCATCGTCATGGCAATCATAACGTAGCGGGGATTAGGAGAAGACTTGCATAGAGGGCAGAGAGAGAGTGAGAGAGCTTTGACATTAATTTAGAAACACTGTACGACGACCGGACCGACGCCTGATGGTGTATAGTACACTTTGCCCATCAATACACTTCAAATGGAATTCCCAAAACGAGAAACATTGTACCTATCCGAATCTGGGATCCCATTTCATCATACTCCACCCACACTTTGATGATGCGCCGCTAAACAAAACCTCTCGCTCGAAACTGCACTCGTATTTCATTTCAGTCATTTGTCCAATTCGCGCTCCACCAAATCCTTCATCGGAAATTTGCCAACATTTTGTTTCTTTTTTCGCGCTTCCTCGTTCCCACATCCCACGCCCGCCCCCCTGCCGAGTAAATAGATATGAATGGTGGCAATTTTTCATTTCTCTTCGGTCAATTGGGATATGTGAGCCGGAGCAGTGAGTGACTATGTGTGTCCTTCGGCTGGCCTAAATGATTGACTATAGTCGGCTCGGCCGGCAGTGTGTTAGTTAGTTCTGCCGCTACTGTGCACTCAGACAAGAGGCGAACGGTGAGCAAATCCTAATGCACAGCGCTCGGGCAGATAAAACAGTGATGCATGGTCTAAGGCGGGGAAGGCCTGAAATACAATCTATGGAACCGAACCGAACCGTTGCGCTGGCTTATGATGATGACCGAACGGCGGAATTAACAAATTGAAAAGTTGTGTTGTCCACCCAACTGACAGTTCGTCAGGCGCATTGAGTCCTTTATCCATCGCAAATTGGGGATAGCTATGCCTGGATGGGTGCGGGCTACAGAGTTATTAATAGTGGTCTCGGTTATCGGAAATCGGCAAAACGACATTTGAAAGTGGAATGCAGGGGTTCTGCGAGTCAGTTGGTTTGTTTAGATAAGAAGGTTGCACCCAGTAAAGGTTTGAAGTCGCTCAAGAAAGGCGATGATTTCATATGAGATCTAATTTCTGTCAAAACTGGTTTGGTTTGGTTTATAAGGTTTGGATTTAAGACAAGTATAATGCAGCCACTTTTTCTAGACTTCAGGATTACGCGGGCTTAAACAACTGTCAAATATGAACGAAAGTCCGCTGAAGTTTATCAGGCTCCTTGAGATCGACCACTTATTCTATTACAGTCAAGACATCCAATTTTACATAAGTCGCAAGTTGGCTTAAGCTGGATTACTCGCCTATGATTTCATAATTATTCTGTCTTTCTGTCTTTAAATGTGTTTCTGGTGATCAAAAGAAACAACGAGCAAATAATCGGCAAAGCGGTATGATCCGGCAGCCGGGTATCGGTTTTTGGTATCAGTGGCATGGCTGTTGAACAGTGATGGTTAGGTAAGTGAAGGGTGTCCCATAATTAGAATTTTGCGCCATTAAATAGTGCAGTGATGCCAACGGAAAAAAAGATAACAATGTGACAGCTGACAGTTCGGGGTTAGTAAAAATGGGGCGCTATACATTAGAAAAACGCATTTTCTTTGTTGAGCAATATTTTAAAAATAAAGAAATTTTGTCAGCTATAGTCCGCAATTTTCGTACAAAATATGGCCGTCATAGTGATTTAAAAGGAATAAATGAAAAATTCAGGAAAAATGGATCAATTAGTGATCTTTAGTACTCAGGGTGTCCCGTCATAAGTCGTTCAACAGAAATCATCGAAGCAGCTCGCGAGAGTATTGCTAACAATCCATAAACATCAATTCGGCACCGCAGTCAAGATTTGGGCATTTCGAGAAGCTCATTACAGCGAATTCTCACAAAAGACTTGAAACTTCAGGCTTACAAAGTTCAATTGACTCAAGAACTGAAGACTACTGACCGCGCAGCGCGAAGGGAGTTCGTTGTATGGATTTTGGAACAACAACAAGTGTAGGTATGCTGTTTTTCGAACAAAATCTTCTGATGAAGCTCATTTTCATGTTGATGGCTTCGTTAGTCGTCAAAATTGTCGCATTTGGAGTGTTTTCTTTGGTGTTTTTTGAAGTCAAAGGTCTATGCAAACAAGCCCACGACCAGCAACGCCTTGAAAGAGGAGATTGGGAGGTGTATTAATGAAATTCAGCAACATTTATGCGAAACGGTCAATTTCTGATCATCCAAATTTCTGATGAGTTAACTCTGACCACCCACAACTTTGGTCTTCTTTTTATACCCTCCACAGGAAGGTATATTCACTTCGCCAACACATTTGTAACGCCAAGAAGGAGTCACCGGAGACCTCATAAAATATATATATTCTGAATCAGGATCAAATTCGGAATCGATTTAGCCATGCCCGTCCGTCTGTGTGTCTGTCTGTTGAAATCACGATAGCGCCCAAAGTAATTGACGTAGGTGAACGAAATTTGGTGAAAGGACTTCTTTTTATCGGCGTCAGGTTGGTATTGAAAATGGGCTATGTCAGTCAAGTAGTTCTGGTATTTTGCATGACTTGTATGCAGTGGAGGGTATCAAAGCATCAGCCAGGCCGATGATAACACTTTTACTTGTTTTTGTTATGATTATTCCATCTCATCCAAGGACCGACTATTTTCTAAAACTACGCTCTAAAATCACCGTCCCTTAATCACTCAAACTCAACAGAAAATCTCTCCCCTCAACTGCTTACAAATACAAGAAAATTCCGATTAGTCTGTTCCATTTAAAGTGAGAGCTGAGAGGAAAAACAGTGAACCCAGTTCCACCCAATAACAAATTGCTCGCCACTATAAATTCGTAAAATTAATAATAAAACGGACGTACACCACTAACAGCAGTAGCACTCGCGCCACTATATAAAAAAAATCTGAATACCACCGTCTATATCCTGTGGAGCACTATAAATAATAAAAAAAAAAAAATAAAACTTGGAATCAGCATCCCGGAAAAAAAAAAACCAAACCAACCAAACGCATGATGCCCGGCAGTTAGCCCATGAATGGCTTCTGTATGTGGCTCTCACAATATATTTAATCTCGATGTAATTAAAAGGCATAAATAATAAAAAGGACGTCGCATGGTTTTGTTTTTTTGTGTTTTCCCCCGTTGGCTCCTCTCACATAGCATTTAATGCATCTTCCTGTTTTTATGTGGAGGGCAACCGTTTTTTCCCCAGATAATTTCTCGCTTCATGCTCTCTAATAGCATTTTTTTTCTGTGTGTAGGTCCACCGATTTTGGTTAGACCTCGCTTCTTTCACAACACATGAATTCAACTGTGAACAGGATTTAGTCCGTGATGAGGGCCAGTCCATAGTCCGACCCATAGAGTCGATTATTACATGAGTGGCGCAAAAAAAAAATGCAAAAAGAATATTTGAAATCCTTCCTATGACCATTCGACCAATGGTTATCCCAAAGGATGCTTCCATGTGCCAGCTTAGGTTTACGTGTCAGATTTCTAATTTTCTTTCTTCTTTTTATCGTGACTGCATACCTAACTCCCTCTTTCCATCGTTTAACACAAATAAAAGCAAGTGAAGATTATAATTAATTGAAATTTTGCTTCCCACAAAAATAGATGCAAATGAAAGCGCGCTCTACCAGAAAGAAGCTTAATTATTCTCATAAAGCAGTTTTCCGTTCCGTTACGCCCGGGTTTTATATGCATTTATGTATGTATATCAAAGCCCTGTGCGCGTGCTGGAGGTGAAACAACAACAAAAACAAAACAAAAAATATGATACTGATGAGATGAAATCATACAACAAAGTCCCTTATAAGGGTGGAGTAGTGAGGATTATAATATCCTTATTATTAATGTAGTAATTGAAAATTCAATAAGGAACACAATGTTAAAATAAAGCTCGAGGGCTTTGGGTTTTTTTTCCATTTCATTGACTGGGGGTTTCGTGGGTAAAAGGGTGGGAAATACCCTTGTTTAAATGGTCAATCTATACTTCTTAATAGTTGACTTGTAGCTCGTACAGAGATGAAGCTCATTCGCTTGTAAAGTGGTTAAGTCAAAATATGTATTGACAACCAACAATGGCGTCTTCTTGTCGAGCGGCTGAGTTAAAAGATAGAAAGCGTGCAAGAATAAAACCATTGCTGTTCACTCAGAAAAAAAAAGATTGTTAAGCGAAGAGTTTTTGGATTTTTTTAAAAATTATAAGCTAAAAAGTTTGGCTTAAACAATTATTTCTGATAAGAAGAACTCGTTTTTATGTTTTCAAGAATCCAGAATTCAGCGTAAGAATAATTTACTCCCCATAAATATTTTCTAACATCATTGCCAACTATTAAAAACGCAGTATATCTTCGTTAATATTAAGTAATAATTCAAAACCTTTATTGGGGACAGGACGAATGAGAATAGGTTACTCAGCATATTGTAAAATTCAATTTTGGAGATGTCTGGAGATGCCTGTCAGCATTGCGTTTCCAGCTCTAACGTGTGGGTTGCCAACACCAACAATCTCTTAAATCAAACACTTTAATATTTGGGGTAATTTTAACCGACGACAATTGTTGGCATTACAATTATTTTTTTTGAGAGGGGTTCTACTCCCTACAATTGAAGTGTTTTCTAGTTTTTTGAGTAGCATTTTTGCTAACTGAGTACGTTACTATTTTGGATCCACGTACTTTTAACATTCAGATTCTCGCGTACGAAACACCTCGTTTATTTTTATATATTGAATTACATCTTATAGTTTATTTAAATTTAGACATATAACTGAATTGAAATAAGTTATGTTAAGCTTTTGTTTGTGATATTTTTTTAATGAATAAACAATGTGCGCTCAACTAAAACAAATATTTGAAAATATATAGTATATACGTAGGGTATATGAATTTTGTATAAACAAATAATATCCGATTCAATTGAAAAATACCAAAAAGCCGTTTTAGGTACATTATTGCGTACTACTTTCAGACCCATTGGAGTACCACTTTTTATCCCAATTTTTCTGTTTAGTAAAAGTAAAAAAAAAAAATTTGTAACGTCATACACTGAGAATAATTTGTCTAAGGTACCGATTGTGTATTAGTCACGCATCGGCTTAAATAATATTTCCCCTTGTCAGAACTTCTAAGTTCCCCAAATGTTGTTTAAAATAAATAAAAAGGTCCGTATTATCCGTATTATAGTACCACATATAGTTTTTCACTGCCATTTGGTTTGTGTGAATTTTTATTTTAACGACAGCTGAAGAAACCTTCAATTTAATCTCCAGTTTGACCTGCTAGCTTACAATAGAAAAATACTTCCAGCAAGTGTACCAAAATTGCTGAATTTTACTTTAAAAAAATCGTCAGTGGATTGCATTAGCCTAACGAGCCTTCCATCTGCAGTTTTTATGACAGACAACAACCCTGTTTGGTGACACCGAAGTCAGATCGCAGACACTCGTTCGGCAAACAACATTCCTTCAATTCGAACGGCGGTATAAAATTTAAGCCGTTTGTTTGGCAGTGAGAATTGAACACCACTCTAAATGGAATGCCTCAAATTTGTCTAAAGACAGCGTGGGTTCTCAGAAAACGTTTGTTTATTTGTTTTTACCGTGTCTAAGAAAATACATTTTCAGAAAAAAATATCAACATCCCAATTAAAAACTACTGTCACTTACCGACTGTTTCATAAAAGCAAATGCCATACGTTTGTTCCTTTCTACAAAAATATTGTAAAGAAATATCTGTTTTTATCTTTTTGGCAAATTTCCGGTGAATAAATTTCCCTTAACAAAACGGTCGATGAAAACTGTTCATCATTACTGAGCAACAAAAACACCCATTTCCCAATTGGATACTTCATTTTACATCATCTCTCATACAACAAAAAAAAACTGACTTAATTTAAAAACCAACTACATTCGCAGAAAAGAGAAAACTCAAGCCTCAAAGGGATCCACTTGATGTCCCAGTAGACAAAGTGGAGACCCCTTGTAGCTTCGCACAGAAACACACAGACTCAAAGGAACCAACCACCTCAAAGGAAAAATGAGTTTTTATTCTAGCGAAAAGCAGCGGACAAAGATGACACCTCAATTCACAACCGACCATTCTTTGTCTCTTGAGTATTTTTTTACTCACATTTAAAAAAAAAAATAAAAAATAAAAGTAAACTAGTAAAAGAGCTCGTCCTTCAGTATGAAACGACAACTAGGTACCCCAGTCAAAAGAATTATAATAGTTTCAGTTTATTTCTGGCGGCAAAGCGAAACAAATATTCATTTCTTGTCCAAGATTACTGCGTTCGTATTGTTCGCATGCACAAAAGCGGAAACACACACAAAAGAGTGAATGGAATAATTTGGCCGATAGGCTAGCAGCGATTGCAGCCACAAAGAATGCGCACAAATCGCCATTTGTTTTCACTATATGCACCCATAGGGACAACCCAGTGTCATTTCATATCAATTGTTTTTTTTTTTATTCTCCGTCACTGTACGAGGTTAGGAGAGAGGCCCCGTGATTCTGGCTCCAGGAGAAATTGTATCGGAAGAGCGCTGCCACCCAAATCGCTTTGAAGCGTCCGCCCTCGCGCTCGTGTTGTACCCTGATTTTTGGTTCATTTAAAACACATTAGCGATGCAACGTGATGGGGCCCGAATGAAAAATGGGTCAACGGAGGATGCCACTGCATCGGAAAACAACAACCCAAGAAAAGTTGCAGAAAAAGCTTGTGCAGTCTTCAGTACGGCATCCTGTGTGTGTTACAAGGCCAAGCAAGAGTGCAAGAACGATGACGGAAGTGCATGCAATCACACACTGGTGGTGTCTATGTTTTTCTTGTGTAAAGTGTCAATAGTATAAATGGTGTTTGTGGTCGTTTCCAAAAGAAATGCAAGCAATCAGGAAACAGGAAAAAAAACAAAAGGGATGCTATAGCGACCAGCAAACCACTGTAAATGGAGAAAATGGGTTCTTTGCCATACCCTTTGACAAATTACTCTAGCAAATGCATTCCTTTTTATCAATGAGATGATGCATTTGCGTTCGGTCTTTGGTCTTTCTTTTCCACATCAATGTTTAATGGGCTAGTTTGGGAGTCTTGTGGCTTTCGTAATTTCAGTAAAGAGAGAAAATCCTGAAGGCACAGTTTGTTAAATAAAGTCAGTATTTACTTTTTATGGCGATAAAACTCCTTGGAAAAGAATTCATGGCGCACACGAAGTATCGCATGTGCGATATAGTATCGTGAAAAATTGTGGTACGCTGTTTAGGTTTTGTTGCACCTAATTGTTACATTCATTGTTGCGATATGCCCTTAGGGGTAGCGTGACCTCGAGTTGCCAACCTACGGACACATAGAAAACCATATCCCAATGGTGTATAGGGTAGAATTTGTCATTAATCTTTAAAACGTAACCCCGTTCACTTTCACAGCGCAGCTCAATATTAATCGCTGGCCTGGTGTACTTTACATGACATATTTCAAGGTGCCTTTGTAGAAGTGCCAATTCTACCTACTCAAGAATAAGTAAATGAGTATAAAGACGTAGGAAGAACATGGCTTAAAGCGAAAGAGACCCACAATTTGAAACGAAAAAGTGCGCTAAACATCTGGTAAGGCGATTCTTCAAATATCACCCAAATTGGAGGCAATTGCATATAAAGGGTGTCCCATAATGAAAATGATGAAAATGGGCTTCATCACTGAAGAAGATTTTGTTCGAAAATCACCATCCACTTGTTGTTGTTCCAAAATCCATTCAACGAACTCCGTTCGCGCTGCGTGGTCAGTATAGTCTTCAGTTCTTGAGTCAATTGAATTTTGTAAGCATGAAGTTTCAAGTCTTTCGTGAAAAGTCGCTG
This sequence comes from Cheilosia impressa, assembly GCA_948293265.1. Classification (NCBI taxonomy): domain Eukaryota; kingdom Metazoa; phylum Arthropoda; class Insecta; order Diptera; family Syrphidae; genus Cheilosia; species Cheilosia impressa. Next base: position 28,383,540 of record OX411884.1, on the reverse strand, counting down.
TAGAGAGCTTCTCGGAATGCCAAATTTTTGACTACGGTGCCGCATTGATGTTAATGGACTGTCAGCAATACGCTCGAGAGCTGCTTCGATGTTTTCTGTTGGACGACTTGTGACAAGGCACCCAGAGTGCTAAAGATCACTAATTGTTCTAGTCTTCCTGAATTTTTGAATTATTCCTTTTAAATCACTATGACGGCTATATTTTGTCCGAAAATTACGGACTGTAGCCGACAAACCCTCATTATGTTTAAAATATTGCTTAGCAATGAAAATGCGTTGCTCTTTCGTATAGTGCTCCATTTTTACTAACCCCGAACTGTCAGCCATCACATTGTTATCTTTTTTTTCCGTTGGCATCACTGTACTATTAAATGGCACAAAATTCGAAATCTGCCTGGCTTATGGGACACCCTAATTTTTTTTATTTATGTAAAAGAGATCAAACGCCTTAACTCTTATTCCATGTATAGATATAGCTTGAATTTAAATCAGTCTCGCCCAGGCTTAGTTTGTTGTAGAACTCCTAAGATACTCTCGTACCCTTCGGAGCTTTAAGAAGGGAGCTGGCTTAAATTTCGTTCACCTCAGCATGTTGATTCTTCTTGTTCTGTTGACACAAGAATATATAGTCAGCTGTCATTTCCCATCACGTGGCAGTGACTACACATTTATACCATCGGGAAGAAGTCTCATCCAATATAATCCGCAGCCAAATTCATTATTATCGACATCGAATGAACGTTAATCCTCGAGCACATTTTCCCTACAGCCATTCACTGCTGTTACCTACCATTCAACTTATAATTCAGTCACTCACTTATTCACTCGCCGTCGCTACCGCATCATTAACGCACAAAGCCAAATGATTCAAACGGCTGTCAGAGCAAGTGAAAATCCTGTCATTCAAGTGGTTATTTATCGATACTTTTCGTCTGTGTGTATGTGTCTTTCGCAGCGGGGTTTTTCTCTCATTCCATAAATATATGTATGGCATTTGAAGGATAATCGCTATTGTTGCCTCAAACCTTTTGTGGCCCATACTCTGCCATCACTATTGCGGTATATATATAGACGAACAAAGGCATAATCCTTAGGCCATTACGAGGTGGATTCTATAGTCCTTCTCACCAGGGCGAATGGTCTATGCAACACTATACGAAGTATGATATTCTTTATAGACACTTTGTGTATAGAGGAGGACCACCTTGTATCCTTTTCACAAATTAACTGTGGAGCGTTGTCTTTTTTTTTGCTTGTCCTCACTCTACCTTTCGATGGCTATCCTCTTAAGGATTTTCTAGTTTTCTTTGGCACAAATTGATTGTGCTGTATACGATGGGGTCCAACAACAGCAGCAGCAGCAGCGAGATAATCCACCAATTTAGGGGCGCAGGGGCATCTAAAGGTTGTATACAACGTTATAACAGCACACAAAGGAGGAAATCAACACCAGAATATAAAGTGCTATTTTTGTGCGTACCTAACACTGATAGTGGCTGTTCGAGAGATAACAAGAAAATGATACTGAGAGTGTTGGTACACAGAGTTTGGCGCATGTTTTTGTGTTGTGTGTTTATAGGGGATGATGATTGGTTTGGTCATGGTATTATAAACCCAGTTTGTCGTGCTTCATATTTCATTTATAATCAGGCAGCACAATGAATTGATTAATGGTTTTGTGGATAGAAACAGAATGGAGGAGCGGCATAATTTGGCTTAAGTTTGGCGACATCGTTGGTAGATTGTAATATTGGTCGTAGTTCGAAGAACTTATGCACTTTGACGATTGGCGCCCAACGATAGACCGACTGGCGCCAAACGTTCCAATTCGGATGTACGTGCTATATAGGCACAGCCTCATCTGTATCTTATTGATAAACTGTGAACAGGTGAAGGTTTATGTGCTCTAGGGTAATTCGAGGCGGATATTGGAGATACAACCAGTAGGGATGATGGTCAGCATTTAAACGACCACACACATCGACCTGTTGGGTGAGTTGAAGAACTTACAGATGTCGAAGATATTTATACGAAGAAAGTTCAATTTTAAAAAAAGCCTGTTATGTGGAGAGTAATCTTTTCCAGGGGTTATTATGCATCAGACCACAACTATATACCTGGTCAATAATATGAGTCCTTCAACAAAGCAAAGGGCGGCGGCAAACTTCCTCCATCCCTCTCAATCATACTCGTAGATACTTCAGCTGTGGCCACGTTTTACGCTCTGTTGCTGCTTCGGCCAATACCGTTGATTTCCAAGTAGTTCTTTGTCCACCAACTCGCCGTGTGCTTGAGGATTCCATTCGAAATACTGCTTCGCGACGTTGTCCTTTGGTCTCCTCAACGTGTCTCCAATCCAGAGCCACGCAGCCTAATTTCAGCATTCAACAGCTTTTGATGCCACAAGTCTTGGTTCGATATAATTTGCGGCCAACGAATCTTAAGAATAAATCGCAGGCAGCGGTTTACGTATACCTGCAGTCTTCTCGAGATGGGGGTAGAGACTTTCCAGGTTTCACAGGCATACAGCAGTACGGACTTGACGTTGGATTCGAAGAGCCTAAACTGGTCAATAAACAGGACACCCATTTGCTTATCGCAAACGTCAAACAAATCGTTCTTAAATTTATTCTGTCGCATTCGGGTATGCAATTGACATAAACAATTGGCGCCCAATGAGAGGCTCCCCCGCTGGCCTTTTAGGACCGCTTTGCAAAAGACTAAAAATGCGGCTGGACCGAATGTTACACATTGGGTTGTGCTCTGACATTTTTTCCTTAATATAGTTCCTAAATTGAGAGCACAGCTTAATCTTTGGAGGAACCCCAGCATAGTTTGAAGTCCAACTGGGTTAAATCCTTGCTCCGCGGAGGCCAAGTAATACCATCCAAATGGCTGTCGATTTTTTCCAGCATGAAGAAGCTCTCAGTTCCTTAGGAATATGCGATTAAAAAAAAACAACAGATGTCGCAGGCTGGACTTGTTCGTTTCTGTGTGGACTTCAAGCGGCTCTTGCGCGCCATCGCATTCAATCCACAAACTACGTAAAAATATACAGGCTTTATGACTGTTGCACTTTGGCGTTCTCATATGGGGTACAACTTATTTTATGTTAAATTCTAGAATTTTGTGTCTAGTCCCGCCAAACCATGACCTCTGAAGCTCTTAACTGAAAGACTATCGATTTTGTTCTGTTCAGACGAAAAGGTCAAATTTGTGAATAAAAGTGCCAAATGGATGTACGAGTATTGGCCCCTGGTTCAGTTGTTTCATAGATCGTCTTATGAACAAACTACCCCCCCGAAACTCTTGCTTGAAGTCCTGCATAGCCTGGGAGCTAAAAGTAAATAAAAAATGCAAACCATTCACCTTTCACCTGAAAGAGTCGAATACGTCTTGCTGCCACTTTAAGTGCGCATTTCAATCGAAAATATTACCCGACTCAAGTCCGCCCTCGTCCACTTTGACAACACCCAACACCGCCCGCCTCCTCTGACAAGTGTCCTTTCATTCAATCGTTCGTACACACCACTCTCCACCACATAGCACTAGCTTTTGTTCCTGTCAAATGTGTCTATTTAGGAATTCAGCAATTTTTGTTTCTTAAATATTAAATTCAAACTGCCGCAATCAGGACATTCATTCTCATTAACCAAATACCCACCGCAGGGACACCCAATACCCATACCCGCCGTAGTATACACGTGTACATTTCAAGTTAACTTTCCGGCGAAACTCATTTGGTTTTCCGTACAGCAGAGAAACACTTAAACAAAACCAAATCCAAATATAGCACACCTTAGCATTTTGGCTTATGCTCGCAGAAAAACACTACCACACGCACAACAGCATCGCGTCCGTCTCCATGCATATTTTTGTTTTGTTCCTTCTGATTATCCATTTATTTACACCTGAGCAAAAATTAAGCCTGCGAGTGCCAACTCAGAAATTTCACTTGAATGGTGTGCGCTCGTCAGCAGCAACAACTCGAAGAAGGACGAGAACGCGCCACGCTTAGCGTGGCCAGTCAAATAATTCAACTTAATGACCAAATTACGTCCGACCATTCTGTCCCATGCGGCAACTTGCTGTTGCTTATACCAGGCAACGCTCTTGTACTCTGCGTCTGCAGTCCTTAGAAGTTGTGAATTGCGGTTGCGGCCTGTCGCTCAGAGGGGTGCGTATTCCAAATAAATGGAATGGGACGGTTTGCTATAAGTTATTTGTGCGTGTCGCGGTCAATTTTCTTGTTTTTAGGTTGGCATCATGGGAAATGTTTTAGTTGATTACTGGTTCGGGGTTTCACTTATGTCCTGCCAGCCGAATAGATGGGACAGCGCACGCATTCGTGGGTGGGGTCGATGGATGACAGTATAGCAGTTTTGACGGTTCGTGCGTTTTGATTTTACAGGCTTGTCGGTAATTCTTGTACAGTTCTCGTTGGGCGTTTGCTCACTTAGGGCTTATGTTTGCGGTGTGTGTGTTTTTGTATAATGACACCGTTAAGTGGGTCGTAGGAGCTTGTTGATTTCTGAGTTGTGGCTTTGTGCGTGGTTGGTATAAATTGGTTCGTTGCGCCCACTTAGACGTATATAATTGTGCGACGACGGTGTCGAAAGCAGATAATTAAATGTTTTGTTTAAAGCGATTTGTTTGAGATATAAGGACGTCGGGATGGTGCTTGAGAGTCGGCTAAATGTAATACGGATACGGACTGGCAGGACCTGTTTGCTTGTTTATCCAGGGGGCAAGAAGTGTGGCCGACAGTAGCCGGTTTGTCTTAGCACGGTCACTTTGAAGGCGACAGTTAAGAAGGGTACAGTGCTGAAAATATGCACTCACTTTCGTCAATCACTGTTCAATAGACAATTGCTGAAGTCTGGGGGCGAACTCCCACATCCGGAACTTAGTAAATTTAAGATATACGAAACAAAAACCGATTCGGCCACGCTTTACTCGTTCACGGATGACTCCTGGTTTTCTATTGTAAACAAAAAAAAAAATTAATAAAAAGCAACTGAAGTTACGACTTTGGAAAATCCACTGGCGCACTTATGTTGAATCAGAAAATCGTACAGATTTTCGTAGAGCATTGGAAAGAGACAAGTCAGCTCAAATTGGGTATTTTTTGATTGCTCCTCATTCAGCCCTTTTCGTTGATACCCATGATGTAAGGATTCTGATGAAATTTGTGAAAATCACCAGTGGCAGGGGGGTTAGGGGGCAGAGGGGGTGCGTCCAGACTCAAAATGGCTAAAAAATTGTGCATCGAAGAAAATCACAAAGGTTTGTAGTCTGTTGTCTATAACGCCGTGGGTGTCGGTTGGTTTTTTTCAAGAACGAACAATGTTTCTGGCGACCAGTGAAGAGATAGGGTGAGGGGGTGAACATAAAGGATATTTCAACGCCTTGGAAGCAGATGGATAAACTATGAATAAACAATGGATAAACAATATTCACGAAACTGGTGGAGGCAGCCAGTCAAAGGCCAATAGTCGTATTGGGCGAGGGCTATGAAGTAAATTTCCTTGAAAAGCCTTATTTACGAACAGCTCAGCGATAAAGAACGTCTTTGAGACATAGCTTACAAGCTGTAGACCTCAGAAGCGATCTTCTTTAAATTGAAGTGCTTTTGGTTTTCAATTTAATTTGTTATTATAAAATAAATTATGGTATACATTAGGCATACAAAGGCGAACGAGATGAACTTTTTGCCAGATAATCGCTAAGGTTAGGTTTACGGATTGATAGAGAAGGCTGAACCATACTGAAACACACTTAGGTATTTGTGGACCCATTGTGAAACCGTTGGTTTTAGAGATGCTCATGTCTCTCCTTGTTGTAACTGGCCGACGCCGCCCAGCAACCCTGATGTCCTCAAAAACATTTCAAGATCAAAACGTGAGACACCAGAAAGCTCTCCTAAGTCATGGAAGTAATAACTTTCAAGTGTTCTGTTCCTCAAGTGACAGTGGTTTGGGCAGTGGCAGATTAAGTAAGGTGTGTCCTCATGGACCTCTTCATCTCCGCAGCCTCTACATATACCGTCACCTTTGAGATTTAGTTTCATTGCGCGATTTCTTAGGAAGTTACGACCCGTTAGAGCAACAACAGGGATGACCTAGCAAACAGTAGAAACAGGTGCGAAAATCTCATATTTTGGCCCAATCTTCCGTGATACTTCACATGTCGTTACATCTTCCCAAATGTTATCGGTTTTCATACGAATCTTGTTCTCCACTCGTTCTCTGAAATAACAGAGCGGATAAGTGGAGGCTTGATCGACTGTCGTGACCCAAAATCGCTTACTTTTCATCCATTTGATGAAAGCCACTCAGCTACAAGCAATTGTTGTCGGAAACGACAAACTTTCTTAGACCCTACTCTAACAAATAGGCAACTTTTTGGTGTGCTCAGAAATATAAGTGTAAAGTTTTATTTTCTAGAACAAGCCGCGATAAAAAGTCTTTTATCACCCACAAGACCTAAGTCGACCAACAAATTGCTCAAAATCTACAGTCGCTCAGAGCAATAAGAGTTGGGGTCGAGTAGGCAATTTGTGTTTGCAAAAACAAACACCAACATATGGGACCTAGATGTGTTATTTGTGGAAATGGTTTTTCCGGCATCTACCATTCGGAATATAGAATCTTGGCAAATATTTCGATGCTCGAATGTTATCGCCTTTGACTTTAAAAAGAGTTGATCACATATTTTTTTTGTACCTAGTAGATTTAAATCCCTTATAACGCCTGGCAGTTTTCATAAACAAAATCCTAATGTCAACAGCCGAGAGCTTTAGACAAGCAACTATTGCCGAAGTGAAGCACCTCAGGCAAATAGTTGCGTCTACAGTTTGTTAGTTTCTAGACCTCTCAGAAAAGCTGCGGACAACTATTGTAATTCCGTAATTTTTCAGACGATAATCGTCGAAACGATAGACCTCCAAAAGTAGTAACTAAGTGCCAAAATTACGAGTTTGAGACCTTAATGCAGTTCATTTCCCACAAATGTAATGAAAGCTGAAGATGGTGAAAGAACTTCAAGCAGAATATAACTTCTTGTGGTAATCACAGTTTCTGAAACGATATTGTCCCGACGATAATTGTTATACGAAATCTGCCCCCAGTTTGACTCAGACCAGTTTGTACTGCAGCGCCACCTGGACCGCAGTGGGCAGTGCCTTCATATTGCTGTGAGCGCAACTTCAAAAATCCATGCCGTCAGACATCAGTTGATCTTGTGAGCAACAAACCGAAGGAGCGTTTCCTTTTAAAAATGCTATTGACACACTCCACTCCCGACAAACTTCATGGGCGTTTTGAAGTCGGTTGTTTGCATTGCATTCTTAGCAATTATTTCTCAACTGCAATAGTTTTTGACAGCACTTCTATCACCTACAGGTTGCAGCTACGTTTAGACAAACTGAACCTGCTACGAAACTTCCATAGCAGCCCTTGGGCGATGTCGCAGTAACACATTAGATAGTAGGTACTATAGCCTTCTCAAAAGAGTTCATCGCAGGACCAAGTAAACCAGAGTAATCGTTTGACGGATAAAACGTTTCCCTAGAGCGGAAAGGCGACCTAAATAGTTGTTCGTGCAAATAATTCTCAATGACCCGGTCCCAATGTTGAAATCATAGTTCGTTATTCAATATATGTCAAACGTCAGGGCAAAGCCACATCCCATACAATCGTCCTTGTAATCGAGACTGAGACCGCAAATTATTCCAGGGTACATATACCTACGCCTAAAGCAGCCCCGTCAGATTGCTTTCAATTCATTAGCAATCTTCCAAATGCCGTCTCTCGTTCGGATTCCCAAAGAAAACTATTTCCATTCACATTGCGTGTCGAACGGACTCGTTTGCGTCCATGAAAACCACATTAACTCTTCCAAACATGTGTGCCTACAACTTCCTAATAAAAAGAGAAGAAACCCCAACCAAATTGCCTCCATTTTCAATTAGATAACATACAACGCATCATCGTCATCAGCAGTCTCGGTCGGCGCGTCCGAATGAAAAGAGGAAAAACTTTCAAATATCCATTAGTATAGTAATGAATTGGCCCTCTCCAGCTCTCCTCTGTATCTGTCTCCGTATATATCTGCCAGATAGACGAGCGTTGCTGTTGCCGCATAACTGCAGCGTCTGCTGTATTGGTAATTATTAGTTCACCGAAAATTCCCTCCGACAAGACTTCGCCATCAGGCGCAGTCTTTCTGTTTATTATCTCTTGTTTGTTGCTGGCATGTGTGTTCATCTTTTTCAAACGAATGTATACGAGTATATTGACGGAATGTTCTTCTTTTAATTGAATCCAAACACCATTCGACATTCCGTTCAATTCTTTGATTTCTGTGCACTGTGCACAGATACGCCTGCTGATAACTTGAACCTCCCCATCCGCTATTTATGTGAAGATCCTGCAAGAAGGAGGGTTTATTTTGACTGGGATCCACTTCGGAATTTATGGTTAGACAAGCCATCAAAACGGTACGAGATATACGATATTGCTTGTCATATATCTCAGCCGAAGCAAATTATGACAAAGTATGATGAATGTGTATCTTCCCTTCCACGCAGGATGATGTAAAATCCAAACATAACAAGGAGATATATCCTTTTATTTTGAAGAGAGCAGAAATTTATTAAACAACATACCATGAACACACACACACAGACAAATTATTGAAAATGAAAACACCCCCCAGTCGGTCTTTAAAATAATAATCCTGGGCAACAGTAACGAAATATGATTTCACGTCCATTCAATTCCGTTGAGACACAATGACACGATGAAGCCCATATATAGACGCGAGGGATAACGGCAGCAGAATCCATGTTTACCTATGTGTTTCGGAGAATGTTGAGCTTAAGTCTTAGGAGTTGTACGAGTCTGTCGGATTTTTACGGCAGCTAATTTATCTTTTGTTCAATTCCGTTGCAGGGCGGAAGAAACACCTACATATAGACCGACAAGGAAGGAGTGTTGCTTTGTTGTGTGAGTTTTATTTTATCTTATCGTCCTTGTGTCATGAATAATGGACAGTATACACCGGAGTTATTAAATTAATAATTTGCGGGAAAAAAATAAAATCCTTCAGACGGCGGATTTTGTTGCGTGGGAAATGAATTGCTTTTCAAGGACATTTTGTGGGCTTTACAAATGTATAATTCTATGATCAGGTATAGGGGGATTCATATCCGAGGATGATTTTAAAAGAAACATGAGCTTTCCATTATATGCGGGGAATCTGTTTTGAGATCGCCCTGTGGAGGACATTTAGGCTTCTGGCTGGTGTTGATCGCACACTGATTGACAACGTCAACAATGGAAAATTCTTCAAACGTTTATTCATTCAAATTCGCTAAGCCTAAGCTCGCTGAACATTTTGTTCGAAACAGTCCCAATTTCTTGGTAATGGATTAAGGAAGGTTTTCCTAGGTGGTGAGCATTTCAAACAGCAGGTTGCGTGTAAGTATTTCCATTAACTAGGCCAATGTGAGTCGTCAACGACTTCAGGCGGCACTTTAGCTTTCAATAAAATACACTTGACACCTGTCCTATTATGTATCTTATTTACCAGTAGCTACCGCCACACTTGGTAAACAAACTCAAGCCAACCGAAAAGTATTAGTATACAGGAATTAAACAGTGGATCTTTTCGGACTCACTATCTATTGACAATTTTGTCGAACTAAAAAAATATAATACTCATTTCCAACTACAGCATAGACTGCCAGAAACGTCAAATATCCACCAATATAAAACGGAAATGTCACAGAAAGTATAAATACTGAACTGGACTGTTGGACTGTGCTTTTTTTTGTACTCACCAATCAACAAACTAATCACACTTGCAACAATACTCTGATAAATAAACCTAACAAAGTTACCCCCACATTGACTGTCAAACAAATCAAACAGCCACCAACAGATTAGAAAATATCTGAAATATAGGTTTTGCAGGAGGCAACGCTTTTTTCGAACTCACTCACTGACAGACTTTTCGAATTTACACCGAAAGACGCATGAGTAGATAGCCATAGCATCGGAAAATATTTAAAGAAAAATATAAACTGCACGGGGAAATGTTTTACTTTCGAACTCGCTAATTGTCAGAATTTTCGAACTCGCGATAACTAACCGATGAACAGAAATAGTCCTCACAAGTCGGTGGGGCAAACAAATAAACTTAATAGGTATATTGCACCTGAATATATTTTTTCTTTTTCAAACTCTCGAACTTGCCGACAGTCCGCGATACTAATAATCATTTTTAGTGGCCAGACTAAATTTTTCGCACTCACAATGGAGAAGTTTTCCATACAAAATTGCATATTGTGACCTGCAAAATGTTTAGTGTGGAGGTTAAAAATGATTTTTAGTAAGGCCCAGTCCACTAGCTTTTGCATTGAAGTCCACTTGGAAAAAATATAAGAATTATATTGTGCACGGCAATTTTTTTTTGTTTGAATTCACTAATTGTTAAATTTTTTCGAACTCACGCCATCAAACCGGTGGATACTGATAGTCGTAAGCATTCAAATTGACAAATGAACTGAAGTGCAATGACAGGAAGTAAATATAGCAAGAGAAAAATGTTCTTTTCGAACACTCGGCAATACAAATTGGAAGACAGCGAGTAAATGTGTAATTAAGTCGACCCTTTTGAATCACAACTGCATAAGTCGGATAAAATTTCCTTTTACACAGAGAACATTTAAATAGCTTGATGCACCGCTATGATTTTATCTTACGATCGGAAATACACCTCAATTGAGACGTGAGTTTCGAAATCATTTAAGTGTTCGAAACACTTGGCGAAGATAGTGTGTTCGAAAACTTATAGTGTTTAATTTCTGCGCTACAATTCGGTTGGTTTGCGATTGTATTTAGAGTCCGACAATCCGCGATAAATGTTCAATTTAGCCAAGAAAAATGCATTTGCTTGCAAAGGCTTTTCGTCGTAAATCTAACTCCAAGTAAAAATTCCACGGACTTGCATTTCTTTTCAATGAAAGTTTCAGTAACTTTAAAAACGACTTTCCAAGGATTACACAAGTCCTAAGGCCCTGTCAAGGCCCCCTTTTCTTAATTTTTGAATAACAATGTCCTCTATAATCAGGTAAGGTTTTTGAAGTACGACAAACCCTGACGGTACTTCGTTGCACCTTTAATAGATATCGTGGCATTCTTCTCGCCTTGTCATGTTCTTTCACAGATTCTGTGACCATTTGAGTCCGACATCTGGTTATGCGACTCCTCAAATGGTAACAGTTACGCTGTAAGGAAAAATATTTTTCTGATTATTGGATTTAGAATCTTTTCACTGGACCCAAAAAAAATCCACAAGAGCTTCGCAATCGAATTACATTAACTTCCATCCTGCATCTGAAGGGGTATACATATTCATACTTTCCAAGGACTTCAAAGCGCATTTGCATTACCATATCACCCTCCCGATCTTTCGAACTCAACTTTTCAACTACTCATACTAAATCAAACTCTCGAACTCTGTTTGTATTCCAAAAATCCAATCATAATCTATTTTCAATCAACCACTAGTTTACTTTCGGATATAGCTATACTGCTAATGAATTTAATTCGGCTTTGAGTTCTAAGAGCTTCTGTCGTCGCTGGTGGATAGTCCTTCCGCATATAAATGAAAGCCCCAAATGCCTTTAAAGGCGCAAAGAAAACAATCATGGCACAGAGTCAGATTGCGATTCGCCTGAATGTGAAATCCCCATTTGATTAGACTAATAGAATTCAAATAACTCATACATAATTCAAAAGGATATACCACCATATCTATCCGGAAATACAGCGAGGTACTCCTTCTCTATCTGCAGAGGGATATACATCTATTTTGTCCATCCTTCTGATTCCGGAATTTTTTTCCGTTGGCTTTCTTTCGAACACAACTGCAGATAATGAAATACGCTCGAGGTAATTAATTAGATATCCTCTCTAAACAGCAAACACACGTTTGTCGGTTTCGAAAGCAAACATCCAAGCGCGTACCCACTTTATAGTATTTCCAAAGGATTCTCCGCATCTCTTTAATGAAATTAAAATTAAAATCAAAATCAAAACCAATTTCCATATTCCGAATTGGCATAGTCCGAGATATTGCATCCTGCTGATGGTTGGTTGTCGACAAGGAAACAAGAAATCAACTTAAAGTGCTTGTTGTAAATGTAATAAACTAAAACTATACACACACACAGACGCTGAACAGAAGGATAAACTCTCTGCTCAAAAACTTATGAAATTCCAAAGGAGAAATATTAATGAAATACTTCCTTCGTCGAAGAAACTTAAGTGTACAAACTACTAAAAGTAGAGCCAGGGAGTTTGCCTCTGTGCAGAAAGGAAGTCGAAAAGAGATTCCTCAATGCGAATTGAGTGGAGCGAGCGATGATGGAGGGGCTAACGAAATATCCCACAAGGACTCATCGACTAGATGCGAATGAAGAAACATCCGAAAGTGCCACTAAAAATATACACAAAGCAGAGAGCTGTGAGCTATCTTTTGATGCAAAAACTGTGATATGGATAAGTGGTCCAACTTTATATATTGATGGAGTCTCCTTTATGCGAATTACGGTGGTAAAGTAAGACTCTTATAGATAATCGACTACTAAATTATGAATTACCATCTTAAATGGCAATAAACCGGCTGAAGCTGTTCCGAAGGATCCTTTTCCCAATCGGAGCTGGGCTGCTGTTGCGCGGCGTTCACCGTCTTTTAAGGGGGGGATTGTGATTTCCCAAAATGCAAATATACAATCAAAATAATTTCAGCAGGGATAACAAAGACACTGCCAGTAGATAATATCGTATATGGGATGATGACGAAGATGATCACTCAAACAGGCGGGAGGCGAAACAAGTGGCAGAGATTTTCGCTTTGTTGTGTGGGGGTGCTGAATTTCATTGGCGGTTTCGTTATTGCCGTCAATTTGATGGGATATTGTGTGGCTGAGGGGAAAACTGTTTTGAGAAAACTGATTTAGATAGAAGTTGTGAAGTTGTATTAGGAGAGAATTCCTTTTTTTTTCAGCTGCAATCTTACACAAACTATACGAATAATTTTATAAAGAAAGAGTTCTTTGTTCAAATAGGTTATTGCGAGTCTTGTGAAATGTTGTTTGTTTATGAATTTTGTAATTCGGGGAGGAAAATCCAACTGGCCTGATAGTCAGGCCCCAGCTTTCTAAAAAGTTGGCCTTTGGATGGGGGAAATACTACATAAGACTACTTAAATGTGAAAATTTCGTTTACTTTAGTAAGGGAGTGTGAAAAAAACTGAAAAAACGACCCCCAGCGAAGAACTGCAAAGACAGACAGACATTTAGTACTTTGTTGACAAACAAATATATAAATAAATAAATAAACCAAAATCTCTGTGAAGGTAGGTTAAACGTCGACGGACTACAGTGCCAGCAATAGTTTTCGGGACAACTAGTTCACAAACGAATACCTATAGCTCCCTACATGTACCCTATGTCCAGCTTCTAGCAAACATTAACTTATTTTTTTTGAAACGAATGGAAGGGGCCTAAAATGGCTGAATTAAGAAGCCTTTCCAGGACAGTTATATATTCTGGGACGTTTGTATGACGAACCTGAGACCGCTCGCTCCTTAATTCAGCACACTAACCACTGAACCACTTTGCGTTCACAACAAAAACAGTTCCATGGAGGAAATGCGAAAGCGCATGATTTCCTTCGCTTTTTTTGTGTTTTTCGTTTCGTTTCGTTTTTTTCCCCTCTATACAGAATTTCACTTGAGGCTTATTTCTTTTTCGGGTCCTCCAACGAGTGTGTCAGCAAACTAGCCCCGAGTTTTTGGCATTATAAGAAGTCATACTTAGTCACTCGTGGGTAGGGTCTACGTAGCTCATTCATGATAGTTTTATACCCACGCCGTTCATATACGAAATACCAAGAGAGCAACTCATTCATGGACATTTTGCACCGTATTTGAAGAAAGAGTTTGATCCTTAACGCAAAGCATTAGATAAGTGGGCGAAGCCTTGAAAATGCTGGTGAGTGAAACATCTGATGCAAAAGTTGGCCGGAATTTTAGTTTTTTCAAAAATGGGTTGTACTTTTTATGAAGGTATATATTGTATTCGCAACGAGGTTCAATTCTTTCCACAAAAATAAACATTATTTGGCATGCATTTTACGAAGATGACCGAAAATGCGGCTTGCAGTCAATGAAGCTTGTGACCGAATGATTAGTTTCTTTAAAATGTGAGACATCTACAAACTTTATCAAACTGCAGTAAAACATACTGCTGGCGAAAGTACACTCAGAGAATTTAATAGTTATTTTTAGTAACTATTGTTGTAGTAATTTTATAAGATCCCCTGAGATTTATCGAATGACTTTTTTTTAACTAAAATATATTGAAAATAGTTAAAAAATAGTTTGAAACAATAATAAAATAGTTAAAAGTCAAATGACTACCGAAAAATCACTTTATTAAAAATCAACCAACTTTCGGTTGAAAACTACCAAGCAATATTGTTAAAAAGCTCTCGCAGAGATGGTGAATTAAAAATTTGCGGGTCAACTTGTTTAAGGAAACTTGGTTAAAAATATACGATTTCTTCCCTACCCCCTTCGTAAATAACCAACTAACTTTGTAGAACTTAACCAACTGTTTAATATTTATCTAGAAACTTGGTTGAAAACAACTGATAAAGTGTTTTCTTTTTTTTTAATGCATTTAACCTTTTATCTCGGTAGTTTTAAACAACGAATACTGCTTTTCAACAGAGACTTAGTTAATTTTAGCCCTCTTTTTTTCGGTTAGAGCTAATTTTTAAGCGTGAATAAATTGAGTTTGTGAGTCACCATATCACAAAGTGAACATGTGAATGGATAAGATTAAAATTCGACTTTACGATATATACCGGAATACTGATTGTGGGGATATCGGAAATCCAATGACGATTGACGTTTCGGTTTTAAACGCACCTTTTGTATAGATGAAGAGACAGGCTACAGGCTACAGCTTCGCCACCATTTACTATGTACTTCAGCCATCCGGGGTTTCTTTTTACCAGTGAAATAGATTTGTCTTAAATTATGACCAAACTTGGCATAGATCGTTCGTTTTTCGTACCAATAACTACGTAGGTTATTTAAATTTATGAAATATGCAACAAATAAAACCAAATTCCCGCATACATTCATCATTCGTGAGAAATTTTCGTCGCACTGCTCTTCAAAACAAACTTCCCACAATGTGTAGTAAGTGCATATCCTGTCAGAACAAACACTTTTCACAGCTTCTTGCCCTTATATTTATGTTTACCTTCTTGACTTTTGCATGCACATCCTGGATAACAATGCACACCTACCAACTTTACCGACAAAATGCTACGTCTTCATTACACCCTACGATGTCCCATAGCTGAACAACTATTTAAAAAGGATTTCCACATAGAACGGCACCTCAATCCAGTAAGATTCAATATCCGGTTGTGATGATACCATCTGGATTTCCTTACCGCCATATATGTAGTTATGCTATCATATACAACGGTAAAACAAATTAATTCTCCATCCAAAGTGCAACCACACAAATATCCATACATAACACTGCAATCAACCAAACACAGATACAGATTCGCATAGAATATCACAAAAGCGGCGTCAGGATTGTTAAGAAATCTACTGCACACGTTCTTCCATCAATCTCTGCGAGAGCATCCTACGACTATGATATTTAGTCCTGTCTAGGGCTACCTATATCTATATGTCTATATATTAGAAAAAGTAGTTTGCACGAAATGCAGCGCATTATCTTCGAAATAACTTCCCTCCCCAAATATGTATGTAGACAGAAGGAGTCAGTCTATACAGACAACCACTGCACATATGGACTAGTGTATTGCATTTAGATGCTCTGTGTATCTTTGGATCTTTTATGCTCTGCCGAGTTGTGCAATTTTCAAATGCGTGCTTGATTTTCATAAGTATACATCGTATGAAGATATTTCTGTTGACGCAGAGTAGACACAGATACACGAAGTGCTTTACATTGTTGTGCAATGTGCACAATTCCATCCGGTTGTCCTTCCGGTAAGAAGGATTAAATCGAATTTCCGGTATCTTTTTACTTTTAGTGAGTGTGTCACCGGTGGAAAGGTAACAGAGCTACCTAGCGGTGCGTGCAATGTAATGGATAGCTTAGTGTTTAATTATGCAACAAGGGATTGCTGCAGCGAAATTGGTTTCTTCACTAATTCGAGTGGGTTGGCTTTGGTTTGTTAATTAAAAAAGTCTCATAAATGTACATGCCATTTGCTTAAAAAGAATAAAATTTTAATGGAACTCAGCAAGACACAAAAGATCTGGTGTACTAAACGGAGTCGACGGGAAACCTGTCGCGGAGAAAACAAAATCAGAGACGTAGCTATTTATGAGAAGTAGTTAATAAAAACAGCCACCATTCCACGGAAAGAGGAAGGTCTTTTGCCCCTCTGTACATTTCTTCCCTTCCACACTTAGTGCACTGGTATATTTCAGACTACAAACATCCATAGGCTGGTTGACTGGTTCAAAATAGGACTACTTATTTCGTTTTGCTGAAAAGACCTACAACATTCTTCGCTTCATCAAAGCTTCACCTTTCCTCAGGTGCATGTTTCAAAAAAATCGGTAAGACAAGGGGTAGTCAGATAACACACGAAGCAAACCCTTTACAGCAGCACAAATTGACATACCAACAGCAAATAAATGAATATGTGCTTCAGGGTCTACAAGACCGACACGAGAGAGGGTTGCACAGGATTAAATCAAAGCAGGCTAAAACTTTTAACGATTTACTTGCTTCCGTTTTCTGTTTCTTCGTTTTAGTTATTTTTAAATATAACAAAACTGTTTGTAAATTGTATTGGATAACACATGAACCAGATCAGCCATAGACTTAAATTCGATGGTAGCGACGGGAATAGTTGCAGCGTGGGTTGAACAAGTATCCGCTCATTTACTCACAGATTAAAATGGATAAGATACGTCTCACGTCTAGATATACTAACAAAAAACCTTCTAACCAGGCTTCAAACTGCCGAGGCGAGTAAGGGAAATGAAATAACTTGTAAAGATTTGTTCTCCGAAAGGTGAACTTGGCCGTGAGAAGGGACAAAATTCTTCCTGCTGTATACGGTACCATTTGTGTTGTGCGTTATTGGAGAAGACGACACAACACGACATGTACACTGTACAGAGATAGGACCCAGTGAGAAAGTAAGCAGCCCATTTTGCCTTTGACATTCGTAAGTCAAGTTGAATCGACATCAACGCTCCGACCCGCAGAGTCTTCGGTTCTAAACCACCGGGAGCGTCTTAGATACTCGTATCTATAGAGCTTGCACGGCAAATGGCGATCTTGAGGTTATTTGAGAACGGAATCTCTTTAAGTGGAGCAAATAATGTGAGTCTAGAGGCATTTAGCTAAGTATAGCAAGAACAAATTGCCGATATACGTTAATGGAGGTACGGGTTCCAAGTAAACATTTGGGGGCACATAGCTAAACTGTTTTGGGGTATTGTCCTTTGTCCAGAACGAGCTATATAACTTATTACGCCGCACATTACTCTCAATACCGAGCGCAGGAACTTGAATTCCGTGTCACGAAGCCATGCTAAATTTGTCGGTCAATATGCTCCTAAAAGAAGACTGGAGTTGAGCTTAACAGCTCAAACCCAGTGATGCATGAGGCTGAGTTATATTTAACTTTTCTTCAATTTCCGGGGTGGTTCTGGAGGTGTGACAGAGTCAATTGAAATAAGTTCTTAACGCACTGAAGCAAGAAATTGCACACGCAGGAGATTTCAGACCTTATAGGAATTCGTTGTTGCATAAAAACCTCGCGACCAGTTGCATTGAACCAGCTACACTCCGAATTATTGAGGAAGTACCAACCATACGAGTAGGCAGAGTGGCTTAGAGGTTAGTGTTTTTTCAAGGGCTAGTGTGCTAGACTCCAGAGCGAGAGGCATTTTCTTCGAGCCACAGAAAAACACAAATTACCTCTCAAGGTGTTTTCCTCACACCAACGACCGAGAAACATCCAAGAGTATAACTGTTTGAAGGTAAACTATAGGTACCACTTCAATAATTGTGACTATGTGAAAAACTACCTTACCAAGGGCTTCCATACCAAGCACCAGGATGTCAGTGCCACGCACAGTCTGCATTCTATTAATGCTGCTTTCATAATTTCTCTCGTTTTTCCCTTTTTCCATTTCACATTTCTATGACTCAAAGTGACTAATCCCCGTGTCTCTCTCCATTCACGGGCATCCGATAAAACTCCCACCGCCTGAATGCTTCATTAAAGCCCAAAAGTCCTTTTCATCTCTGTCGAATTTTGTTCGCTTTCGTGTTTCATCCATTAGTCCGCCATCCATAAACAAACAAACCCATCGTATGTATAATTTGTCAAACGTAGCATAACGTGTCAATATAAGAGACCGTCCCATTTTAAATTTTTAATGTCACCACTTCAACCGAGGCGTCACATTTGTTTTCTTTGCGTTACTAATTACCTCTGATGAAAATCGCTTCAAATTAATTTTCTCATTACACCCATCCCCGTCGCGTCACCCACCTATACCGACTAATTCGTGCTCCATCCTCGTGACACATCATGATTTATTTGAATCAATCAACATAGTTGCCACAGATGTACATAAATTATGTCCCGCCACACGTGTATCTCCATACAGTAGACCCTCCAGCCTCCACCCACGGGGAGCACTTAGCTCTCAGGTCGTTCGAGTTCCATCTTGTATATACACACATGATGACACTAATTAATTAAATCATATCCAGTTACTCATTTTCTCCCCCCATACACACACAGTCATTTTCCACTCAACAAACTTAAAAAGAAAACTGTACCTAATCACTTAAAATTGTTGCTCAAAGCCACTATCTGCACGGAGAAGATTTACAGATTCCACGGAATCATAAATAGATAGATTCCATCGAAGATACATCGCATGGAGCAGTATTGGAAAGCCCCGATCCCCGATTACCCAGTGCGCTTTGTCTGGTGGCATGCCCTTTTGTTTTATTCCAGCTTCTTTTTTTTTTTTTGGTCGGTGACGTTAATTGGATCCAAATTTTACGACCTCGTGCATAATTCAGTGCTTCACCCCGCGCCATAGTCAAAGGGCGGAATCCATAAATAATACCAGCAGCAACCAAAACCGAAACCACACCAGTGTACTGTATCTGCATGAAACATACTCGTATCTCGCGCGCAGAGTTATTCCATCTCCAGATGCTGTGCTGTGTAATATGCACAGTGCGTGGCGGCTAAAATTGAAATGGGACCCGGTGATGTATCACTAAGTTGCGGGCGGTTGTTCTGTATCGAAAATCTGGCATCTTTCGCCTAATTGTTGTCTTTGGATGAGCATATATGAGAGGATCACGACGACGACCATTTTGATTTGTGGCGACTAATAAATTTTCTGATCGAGTTGCTGCCGCGATGTGCCGTATCTATTATTAAAGTGACTGGACAAGGTTGTAAAATTTATTTATTCTCGATGATTAGATACTGTGTGTGCACGTTTTGCTGATTTTTGTTATTTTTATTTTCTCTACCCAATAAAAACGAATGAGAAAAGATTCCCGCGGAAATAAATGATGAAAGGACGTTCCGTCAATTGGACAGTTTGATTTATGCGGTTGTTGTATAGAAATGAGGTTTATAGCTCGATTTCAATTTAATTGCAGGATGGTTGATGCGGATGCGGATATAAATTTATACACATATATATAGGTAGGAATATATATTTTATTTAGAGGTCCTTTCATGGCCAACGTCGGGATGCCTGCCTGCTGGGAATACAAATTGTTGCGATGGTTTTTTTATTGATAGACAGATGGCTTTTGTGGGGTGCTAATTCGATTTTTGTACGGTGCTGATGATGATGATAAATAAATATTAGATCGTTTAAGATTAATAGCTTTAGGGGTTTTATCCTTTCATCGTTAGATTTGTGTACGGTTTAGGCAGAGCGAATTTGTATTCGCTTTGTAATGTGTCGAATAAGCGGCAAATGCATAGCTGTATGGTTTGGCTTTTATTTTAATTGAACAGTGAAAAGTTCGTACTCGAGTCAAAGTTGAAGGAAATTGTGAAAATTTGCAATAAGCAGAGATCTAACGTTGGGCGCCATTCTATTTTTTATGTTGATTTAGCTTGGAGTTCTATTAAGCTTACTAAAGGCGTTCTTTTTTTTTTATTCTTCCAAAGAGGTAGACATTAAAAAAGCCTTCCATATTTTTTTCTTAAACTTGTATGAAGAAAACTCAAAACTCAAGAACGCAGTTTCAATCACACGACCAAGAAGCTTTAGGATTAGGATTGACAAGAAGTTTCGTTAAGACGATCGTAACGACGGGATTTGTAAAAGTTCGTCTTCCAATGGTCGGAAAAGGGGTGAGAATTTTTTTTTTTTTCTTTATATTATGTTCATAAATCAAAATTAATACAAAAAGGCTTCAAACTGCTAACTTCTTTAACGCATTACTTCACCGAATACGTGTTTATGTTTATATTTTTGAGGTATCAATTATATTTTTGCTGCGTTCAGAGGCTGAGCCAGTGTGGCGTCTTTTTTTTATCAGTATAAAGGCATTAGTTTTTTTCTAAATTCGAAAAAAGTTCTCCTTTTCTCCCCTAAGCAAAATTTTAATTTAATATTTTTTTAACAAGCTTGAAATATAAAAATATAAAATAATATACAAATATTTCACTAGAAAATAAAAATCAACAAAATTCAGACTTTTCAAAGCGTTTAAAATGAAGTAGGCATGTTTAATGAATTATTTAATTTTTGTATCATGTTTTGTAAGATGTTTAAGTATGAATATTTCATTCTGAGTAACCTTTCAAATTTGTTGTTAATTGATACAATTAAACTTATTAAACTTTCATGGAGATTTTTTTATTTTTCTCCTTTTTAAGATTATTCCTCGATTTCCACTTTTTTTACCATGCTTTGTGTGACCAGATTCAGAAAAAAATGTATTTAAAATATAATGTACATAAAAAAAAATGGACATATTAAGAACGCCTTTCTGGTTCTATTATTTTTATTTTACTGCACCTTCCTCAAGCGAAACTAACACTAACTAACTAAGAGTACCTGTTATATTCGCTGCCTCATAAATAAAAATGAAAAATTTTGCGCAGTTGCACAGCTAGTAACTAGTCTGCTGATACTAGCAAAGGGTCTCAGGTTCACGAAAGGTTTTTTCCACTCGTGAACGTCCGACAAACATCCGAGAGCATAAATGTCATTTAAGAGCTTCTCAACTCAGCCGTTCAGACTTCAGACTCGGCGAAAAATTTGAGGTTCCTTCGATTCGTCCAAAAATAGAAACTCTCAGAAAACGAATGGTTGTGATAAGCTAGGTTTAGGGTAGGTACATATAAAGGACTGTCGTGTCAACTATTTATTTTATTTATTTAAGTTAGCGAAACTCCAAGGGTAAAACACGTCTTAAACAGACGAAGCCAAAGAAAAGTTGTTCTTACACGAATTTACGACTCCTTTTGTCACCTTTAAGACGTGTTTGACTTTTAAATAACCAAACGAACTTGAACAAAACTGAAGCATCTGATAAGTTAGTGAATCGCTAAGAATTTTGAGATAGAAATCGCAAGTCTGTTGGAGCCAGAGTCCAAATATTAGCTCTTGAGCAAACGAAAATTCATAAAGAAACGGCTGAGTGGAGACGAGTCTGTGTTCATTTAACAAACACTGGCCTATTTTTAAAGCCGCCAGGTGAGGTCGGAATATTTAGCTTAAGGGTAAAGGATTTTAAAAAGTTTTAGATATTTATGGGGGACTCGTAGATTTGAGGTGATTTTTTTTAACGTTAAGTGCTTTTAAAGAAGCGAATGCAGTCAGTTAGTGTCATTGAAGGGTATGTGACATTTCAGACTGGAAATAGGCTGGCTTTTAGTCCTGTGTCTTCTTTAGAGAAATATATCAGACTGCTAAATTGGAGCCGAATATCAAAAGTATAGCAACAGCTTCCAAGTTTTGCACTAAGAGATGGTTTTCGCCGGTGACAGATAGATAACCAGGGTTGAGCTGTCAGACTCAAACCGCTTTTGCGCCATTTCCATAACGCTCGGAACCATCCTATGGAGTTGAGAATTTTTACCAAATCAGAGAATTTAACTTCAAAACTTTCGAAATTCTCATCAAAGGCAAGCTTACTTAGTGTGGGAAGCAGCATCATACGCAGGATTTTTTTTGGTGGTCAGCACCTTAATTTGTGATGAAATGTTTGAAATCCATGAACGAGTTTTTACGGCTCTCTGAGTTTGGGAGAGGGTGGAGGAGGTCGCAGGCCCTGGACCCCACCCCATATGCGAACGCTACTAGTGGGAAGGCTTTGCTTCTAAGAAAAACAAAGTTTTCTACTTGTTTGTAATAAGTTTTGAATAGAATTCCCGCAGGTTGGAACGGGCAGGTTCCGATTCTGGCCGTGTAAGTGAGGCTTCTATATGCGAATTGGGGAAGGTGTTCTATTTTTCTTTTATTTGAGCCAACTATATGTTTTTCACACTAGAAGAAGTACTCAGCATTCTGTGGGAACGTTTATGAACTGATATAGTTCTAAATCGTAGAAAACAATACCGGCAAAGACTTAAACGTTTGTCCGAAGACATGGTGCAGCTTCATTGCGACGCAAATCGAACAAAGTCCTATTGAAATAAATTTCTAGTCACGACTCCAAAAAAGTCCTTCGAATATATCCCCCTGATGACCTCAGCCACAAAGTCGATCTGTCTGCATTTCAACGACGACATCTCCTCTTGAGTCATCTTTCGCTTATCCACCGACCCACACCACATTCCATCATCAAAGTCCTGCCGGTGTAACTTCGACTTAACCACGAAAAACGTATATAACCACTCTACGACGAGCAATCCTGCTTGTGCAGCACCAGACTAATTGATGGGTTACATTTGCCATTTGGACATTAGCAGTGTATACGCCTCTAGAAAGTCGAAAAGGAAATTTATGACCGCCCCTTCAAAAGCCATAAACTGAATATTTAAAATGTACAAGAAATAACGGAAAAATCTCCACTTACAGTTTACATTCAAGACGACATTTGTCTCCAGACGCTGTCCCTCTGGCATGGCACGATTCCAAACAACGCATTTGTACTTGGCACCATCATCATCACGACGCGGCACAATCGATAGTGTTGCGTTCGTTGGGTAATTTTTAGAGCCACCCTTCTGCAGGGGTGCCTGCAATGGAACTGTGCTACCATCTCGATACCATCTGCAGAAAGGAGAGACAGAAAAAGAAAAAAAAAAAAAAAACATGTAAAATGATTGTTGGTCGGTCTGCTTCTCGTACCTCTGCGCCTTTTGATTGCTCTAACCATAGTTACCACCTTGTCTCTGTCAGAAGGACGATTACATTTGTGCGCCCTTTAGCAACCGCATTCGCACGGAGTCCTGCCAAATGGCAAAAAGGCGAGACATTTGTTCCTTGTCCGATTGCGGACATGATAAAACCCTTAAAACAGCGTTTGTCGTGAACAGAACCTATGACACAAAGTCATGGCGCGATGGCGGTAATATAAAATGAATGACACAGAACGAATGAAAGCGCGTGAAAATTCTTCCATTGTCATCGAACAAGGGCGGCAATGTAATCCATCCAATCACGTGTATAAGTATGTAATAGAGCAGAAGACGAAAGGACGAGCTGTAGGATAGAAATTAAATTCAACTTACGTTATCGTTGGGTCTGGTGATCCTCCAATGCTGCTACACGTCAATTCCACTGGCTTCTCTTCGGTGGAAGCTGCATTGTTACCTGGCGATATCATCGGCGGATGTGGCGGTGTCAGGACGGTTAAATTGTAAAAGTCCTGATGTACATCGGCGCCCGTACCCTTCGCCTTAATGCGGCACTCAAATCGTCCATTGTCTTGATTATAAGAAGCGTTTTTAATTTGCAAATCGTATATCCCCCTGTCAGGACGAAAATCCAGTCTGAAATAGAAACAATGATAGGGAGTTTTAATTTATCTATTTATCCGTAGACACAGCACAAGTCATGTCGAATTATAGAAATAAAATTTAAGCGTCCAACGACACAGAGTTTTAGTCCTTCGAAATAAAATGAAAAACGACACAACCTTAGTTCACACTTCACGTTATCAATTTTGTTCTAAGTATGCCTCATGGTTCGTGGTACTTCGCACGAAAAGTGGAATAAGACACGAGCGAAACGAAAAGAAGAAAAAAAAAACACAACCAACAAAAATCGATTCCAAGGATAACAAAAGCGAGCGTGTCAATTCTACGAAAGCCAATGTCCGAAAATTTGATACGAAAGTGATTTATTACTCTGTCAATTAATTGAAATGAAAAAAAGAAAGAACGGAAATATATTTCAAGGATAACGAACAACTACGAGTGTATGTAGGTGGACTGGTGCGGGAAAAATAAACCGGAAAAAAATAAAATAAAAATAAATTAATTAATGCCTTTGAATGTCACACTGATGACGAAGGAAGTTGGGTGCAGGCATTACGCTGCCCTTTCTACATTTCATTCAAAAAGGATTTCAGTTTCTGGTCCCTTCCGGTTTTTGTTGCGTCGGTTTTTATGTAAATTTAATTAGTTAGGCGAAATAATTGCGTTAAGAGAAGAAAAACAAAATCAGTAAATGGCAGACGAAACTTGGGCACAAAGTTCCCGAAACCATTTCCTCGGTGCAATAAAACTTTTCCAAATGCAAATGCGAGTGTAGTTAACTTGCGTATAATCTGCACTATTTGTGTATGTAAATGGATTCTTAAATGGAAAATTACTGCGTCATCTTATAGTCATTTTAGATGTTTTTTTTTTCCTTACATCTGAATCGGCATTGTTGCTAATTTAAAAACGAAATGCATGCTATATCCAAAGGCACACGAAATTAAATCATTGAACGGAGTCATTGGAAAAGTTTTTGAAAAAAATCATTTTCAGTTTTGGAGGTTAGAAAAGAATGCCTGCGGTTTTTATACAAGCTTAAGACTCTATCACATTGTATGCTGAGTGGTAGCAAATGGCATTGTTGTCAAAAAAACTTTATTTACATTAAAATCGAAAGACTTCTTTAAGAAATAAAACTTAAATTTCTACAATTCGAAGGCGTGGAATGAATATTTTCGCTGACTGCTTTAAAATTTGCAGTTATGAAGACAACTTGTAGCGCACATTACAACAGTTTTGAATTTTCATCATTTTTAAGGTTCCGTACCCAAAGGGTACGTCCGTACCCACTAGACCAATTGTGTTCCTAGGTCTATTTATGTTTTCGAAAATACCATTTTACCCGTTTTCGAGGTTTAAAAACGTAGACGTTCAGGCAGTGTGTGCAATTCCATATTTGAAATCATGCTTAGTTCGGAAGAAGCATGTTTTTTTTTGCTGAATTCGTTGAATGGCTGTGTTCAGTGTTCACTGTCAAATGAGAATTTTAATGGCTTGTTCACAGCTTTGATTTTATTATTTTAATTCATAATTTGGCTAAACGAAAATCCTGCTAATTTTTCTTGCTACAACATGAAATCATGCTTAAAAAATGCTAACATGATTTAAAAAAAAAGAGGTTAAAAATATTATTTAGCCGTAAATAGGCTGAATTGGCCACACTGCGTTCAGGTTATACCTAAAGCTTTAGTATGGCTGTATATAGTGTTGATGTCAATGTTGCGATATTGCCACAGAAATCTTTTTCAAATTTCAAGCCAAATTCGTAAAACGTAAAAAGAAAAATGTTGATTTTACAATTTTTAAGTTTCAAAAGAATAATTATGCAGTTTAGTTTTAGGGAATCTTATTGCAAGCATTCAGGTGGCCACTGTTGTGAATTTTAATTGAGGTTAGTCAAATGTGTTTCGAAAAACTGTCCCTCACCCGTTTTCAAGGTTTAAATAAAACCCTGTGTTGTGGTACGTTGAAAACGTCTCCGTAAAAATAAATTTCAGTAAATGCATTAAGCTGCTTTCGAGTAAATTGAAGGATTTTTGAATTTCTGACAAGTTCTTGCAGCCAATGCCCTTATTGCCACAGCTATAAATTTTCTACAAGTTGTTCAGTCTTTTTAGAAAAGAACATATTGCCAGTTTTTGAACTTAGACTAAAGGTGATTGAAACTCAAATTGACCTAAGTACGAGGAAATTTGGAAACATGGTACATTAATTGCTAGGCAAATTTTTAGCCATAAATTCATAAATGATCCTCAGGAAGATTATGATTTGTATGCGATTGGCCTGACACACGTAGGTTTAAGTTGAAATATTTCTTTATTTTATATCAAGGGTTATCAATCTACTTTTTTTGAGTTTTTAAGGTTACAATCAATTTTTTAGTTTTGTAAATAGTTGAGGAAAATTCTACAAGTCATCTTATAGCATAGGTTGCTTGGCTTGTATAAATTCACTTGAACCTATTGTATGTATGTATATTGCAGCCTTGGTTCATAGACCCCGGTCTTTTGGTGATAAAAATTTGAGGAACATTTTCGAAGCTTTTTTGTAAATGACACAGTCGATCATAAGTCCACAAAAACTATTCAGAGTGAAAGAGAAGATCCAAAAGACAAAACTGGATCACTGTTTGCACTAGATTCAGGCCGCTTACAAAAATACCTTCATAGAAAAAAACTCCGCGAAAAAACCGCAACAGATGTTTAAAATATATCTTTTGATAAAATCTGATTTTTGTAGGATAGAATAAATCTGTTTGCTCACTTGATCAACTTTCTATTGCCAAGAAGCTATCAACTCTCAAGCGAATCCGTCATCTACTTGACAAACATCAGGCTTAAATTGCGCCATATGCCACTGAAATAGATAGCTTACGAGGTACGTGAAAACAGTATCCCATCAAGCACTTTAACTGGCAACCTTGGCCTTTTGAGATGGAATGGACCCTTCCAAAGACTGTAAAGAAGGCTAATTAACATCAGAGAATATACAGACGGTTATAATGAATGAAAACAATGTTTCCTTTTCGAGAAGTGATGAATATTTCATAAGCGAAATGGACTCAGTTTAAAAATTGTGTACTTTTCAAGGACCGAAGGACGCGCATGAAAGAATAAATTTAAACAGTGTCATCATTGAATTAA
Organism: Cheilosia impressa; assembly: GCA_948293265.1. Classification (NCBI taxonomy): domain Eukaryota; kingdom Metazoa; phylum Arthropoda; class Insecta; order Diptera; family Syrphidae; genus Cheilosia; species Cheilosia impressa. The sequence continues at coordinate 28,356,314 of OX411884.1, read as the reverse complement.
AGTGCACGTCTAAATGAGCGTTGACATGATGAACTAGTTACGTAGTGTAGACGCCACGGTATGAAGGCAAAAACGACATCCATTCTGACAGCTTTCAGGGACGGATTTGTTTAAGTTCTATTTTGAACGCTGCCAGTTATTACATTGGATATACCTACTCACTTGACATTTGACTTGGCAATTCTGAGTGGGAAACAAAAGGACACCATGCTCAGTCCATTGCCAGGGTAGCTCTTAGTCGACAAAACATTCTACTGAAACAAATAATGTGTAGATATGTAATTTTCTGACAATAGTCTCCCGACGGTGTCCTAAGCCCCAGTCATCTCCCACAAAGGACACATTGATGGGAGATAACTGAAACAACTCTTTCGTACCGAAGTAGTCTCGAATAAGAAGAAAATTGAGATGCAAGTTGATCAGAGTTTTCACAGGAACCGTCTCTACAATTTGGGTAAAAAAAGTCCTGCACGCACCACGTTGGAGTATGAGTATTGTTGACCATTTTTAAGTGGGGGCACATATTTTCCTTCTTCTACTCATTTGCCAATAAATGGTTAAATATGATAAATAACTATTTGAAATTAACTTAAAAATTATAAGTGCGGGCGTTGGATATAGCCGCAAAACCCGGACGAGATTTGTGAACACTAAGCGCACTCGTGTTGTGCGCAAACAACTTTCGCCAAATCATGTGCGTACATTAGAAACGATTGTCAATTGTAAGTTTGAAAAGACTTAGATTTTCAGAACTGTTCCATAATTAACGAAAATACTTAGAAATCGTCAAATACTTTACATTATGCTGATTTTGATTCCATTTGCGCACATAGATATTAAAATTTCGGTATAAATTGCAAAGTGTTCTTGTACATTTAAAATTACTCCCGAATTTTGAAATTAAAATTACTGAGTTCACAAAATTATTAACGCTCTCCCCATCTTGGGTCATTCACTGTTTAAATATGCGCTCAGGATTAATTAATAGAAGTGCGCATCGGCCTGGATTAGTTTATAGATGTGCGCTTGGACATATGTTAATATGAAACCGTTTTTGGCTGCTGTTCGGAACGCACACTAATGTGCGCAACATGTATTTTATGTGCGCTTAACTGTCCAAGACGTCTGCATTCATTATCTGCATTTTTTGTATGGTAAATATGGTGTTTTTTGTCTGTCCACACACTAATCTGCAGAGGATACCACTTATTTTACCGCCTTTTATAATTCACGTTCTCATAGAAAATTTCGCACTCAAGTCTATTCAACTGACCAGGCCTTTGTGAGCTCAGAAGAAAACCCTAAGTCTCTTCACAACAATCGAACATAAATTCCCGTAAGGTCAGTCCCCATATCCTTATAATGTCCAATTTGGACTATCTCACTAATTACACCAGACTTATTTCAAATGTGTTTTCTAAATCCCTTAAATAGTGCTCTAGGGACCTATTGAAGGACCCCAACAACTATTGTAACCTTTGTCAGTTGCCAATGGCTAGAACAGGAGACCCTCATTGAAATGAATCCTTTTCCTTGTTTGTGCTGTTGATAGTGTTGTTGTCGACTTTTTGTAATCTGATTTCAAGGCAACATTTATAATGTGAGGTAGCATGCCCCTATTGTTGTGTCCTGACGACCAATGGAACAGACATTTCACTCAACACAATCATTCACAAGACACACTATGTCCTGAAATCCTTACAAGCGTATGTACAAAACAAATCCCCTCCGTCTACGAGACACACATCTACTTAGTTTCCCGTGGGGCTGATACATCCTTTCGTACACATTACCTAAACATAACTTGTAACAACTAAACTATCCTTTCAGTTTTGTGCAATGTACCAGTGTCATTAGGTAATACAAAAAAAAATCCTTTCCACACTCACTCAGTTGGGTATGGGAAGCTGATCTGTAGAACTGTAGACTAAAGGACAACGATGACAATGGAGAACCGAGAGTGCGGCAACAAAATCAGAAAATCAGTTTTATTTCTGCGAAAATATGTTTACACACGCGGACACGTTCCGTTCACTTGTATTCATCTCCTTTCTGTTTCCTTCCGGTGCTGTCGACTGTTCCATCCAGTCAGATAGGTGGATGGGAATGGGACTTGCCAATTGTGGGCGGAATAGGTACGACATATTGTTGCACACACAAGATGTGTGTAGTTAATGCCTTCCAGCATAGATTGCTTTGCTACAGATTTTTTTATTCTGTTTGGTTTTGTTCGTTTGTTTATTCTCGCCATTTGCCGCATTGGGATAAGTGGAGGAATTGTAAATTAGTTTGGTGTTTCACGTCAGTTTTGTTGTGTTCTGTAAGGAGGGTGCTGCTGCTGTTTTTTCTTCTCATTTTATTTCCATCTCATTAAATCGGTGTGTGAGTGCGGCAGTTAAAGAACAATTCATTCAGTATAAGTAAGATTTATGGGAATTTCGCCAGGATATTCGCACTCGCATTCGCACTTGTATACAGACAACAGAACAAGACGAAATTTGCATTTATTTTTCGGGGCTTGAAATATGAGAGTATATGTCTATGAGTTATGGCCGACAGGAAAAATAAAGAATCATCTCAGCAACAGGACTGGGGTAGGGAATTGAGTGCTTACGGCTGTTGAGGTAGCCAAGAGGAACAAATCTCTTAAAATGTGTACAATACACCCAGATGTATATGTACACTTGAAGTGGTAGACAATTAATTTCCCTATCGGTGTACTAGGAAGGATAAGCAATTAGAAGGATTTCAGAATTGATAATGCGGTTTTTTTTTGGCCTTTTGTTTCCAGCCAACAGGTTTATATAATATAAACACATAAGCTCGTTAAAATCTTTTAAGTAGCATGGGGTTGTGTTAATCTTTGCTGTTCCGTTGAAAATTTCGAAAACAAGAGGGTGTTCCGTGGGCTTTGCTCTATCGCGGCATGGTTGTTGACAACTCTTTCTTTTTATTTTGCTGCAATGGAAGTCAATTAAAAGCCAATAACCAGTCTGCTTTAAATTTTGCAAGTAACCTAGTGAAATATGGGACTTGTCAATTGGTTCATGGATAAGCTGCGGTGATTTTTAAAGAGCCCTAACAACTCGAAAGTTCTTTCATTGGGTGACGAATAGAGATTGTGACGATAAATGCGTTCGGACTAGTTTTTCGAAATAAAACATCTTCCTTCATAATACGAATGTGGCATCAACTGCGCTTTCTTCTTCTACCGTTCAACCTTTTCGTAGCTCAACGTCTTCCCCGCAGGCAAACTTTACTCACCCTAGACCCAAATCAAATTGTGCCGCCAGCTCATACTCATAGAACATGGAATAAAACTTTCTCCCATCTCGCACAAGAGAACCTAATTGACTTTCATTTGGTTAACAGTTCTTATACGCTATATCATCACAGCAAACTAATCAGTAAAATTGTTGAGACTTCATTCTGTCGTCTGATTTATGCTTTACATGTCATCCCACCCCATTCGCATAAAATGTATACTTCAATTGAATCGTCTGGTTAAATAGTTTCAAGTCTCGACATCATAAACAATACAAATTGTGAATAGCTAATTTAGCGTGACACGAACTCGTATCGCTTAAAAAGGCATTTCCATAACGACTATAACAACATCATAAAGAACACAGTCATCCCCGTACATTAAAGGTGAATCCTTAAACAGGAAAAACAAAATAAAACACTTTAATCGCATCAAAGGACAACCCGAAGCATACAAAAAATCAGCACTAAACGTTTAATAAACTTCTTGTGACCGCTGCGGCTATTTTTCGATCATCATAGATTAAAAGTTTTTCGCTTTCGGTTTTTTTTCAACTGTCTACATATTTTCATCGTCTCTGCTTTAAAAAAAAACGTAGGGAAGACGATTTGGGAGGATACACAGTCCGACAGTCCAGTGCCATTGCTGTTTATAATTTGTGGCCAGCCACATCCTTGAGACATAATTGGCATGGGAAAAACCCAGTTCAACGCGATGCTGCAAGGAATTAAATTTCAAAAAGTTGTACTTGAAAACAAAGGAAAATAAAACTTTTCTCCGAAATTGCCGTGGAGTCTATATCTATCTGTCAGGCGGTCGTTTTGCAGCGGCTGTGGTGTTTTCCAGTCGGGTATTAATGGTAAAACAAAATTTATGTTACACGAATCTTAATGAATATTTTTGTCGTATTTATCCTTCAGACTTCAGAGACTGAGTGAGGAGGAAACCCTGATCAACTTTAGGAAGAACTTTAGTGAACTGGAAGACATTATAAGCACAATTTCCCTCACCGAACCACAGGGCTAGAAAAGTGCAGGAAAGTGTACATTTAACAAGTTTCGGTGACAGCAATTTTTAAAAATTAAAACAAAGTGTAAAAAAAAAATAACTATGAAGAGAAAGCTAGGAAGCTGTCCAAGTGTTAAAATTCAGCTAATTTTTGGCGATGCTTTGCGAGGCTTAAGGGGAGAAAGATATTCGTCAGCACAGCTTAAGGAGTCAGTCTCTTATCAATGCTTGCTTTGTACCAAATTTTAAAAGCGAAGATCACTCTTACACCTGTATGAAAGCTACAATAAAAAACCTAAAAGATGTTATCCCTACAAAATTTCACAAATAATAATGAACATCTGACCGGAATAGGGCACTTTATAGCTTATTTATCAATATCTTTGAACAATGTATGAGGTCTGTCTATCGAAGCAGCTATAAAAATTGTTGATTTAAAGAAACAAAAACTAAAGACCCTGCTCATCCTATTTTTGAGGCATGCCATGAATTCATCCAACAAAATACTTAGAACTGTCCCATACAAAAGATCTTTCAAACAATCTATACGTGAAAAAGCAAACCAAAACGGACACGAACCATCTTTCAGCTGTCAAAAAAGAGTTACCAATCAAAAAAAAAAACTTTAGGAAACTAAATTTTAGATTGCACCGCAAAACTGGTGATTTTAAAAGCTTGCGATAAAGGTGTCAGTTTTTTGCAAACAATATTGTTACATTGACAGATTTTTCTCGAAGACATAGAACCGTATATTTACTTCAAATTTAATTTGAAAAAAATCACGTCGATCTCCAGAACAGGTTAAGGAAGCTTTTGCAGTAGGTAATAATTGAACAGCAAACACCATGAAGTGGCAAAATTTACCTTAGTTTAGTTTAACGGTTAAAAATGAGTTTGAGATGGTGGGGTCTCTAAGGGCACACCACGATCCAAATAAAAAGAACTACCACAAAATTGAAGCTTGGGGTAGCCTTTGAAATATAAGCTTCAAAAGACCAAGCCTAATAAAAACCTTAGGTATATCTGTAGGTGTGGTGTTTTGGAGAAAGTAGTCGAATAAGTTCAGTTGTACAAGGTCCAATAATGGAACAAAAGCTGATTTGAGATCAGCAGCCAAAACTGTCCCATAAAGCTTGTGGCTAGACTTTCTCCGCTATAAGAAATGTATTCAAAAAATCGGTCAAACCATTTAAGCTAAAGGAGGTCACAAAGCTGGGCACCGTCATGTGACCTGTCTACTGTCAGGTATAGCTGGTTCCATCTTAAGGTTTTTTTTCTCCTCTGCGCCACCTCTCGCAAACGTCTGACAAACATCTAAGAGTATAACTGTCATGCAAGAGCTTCTCAATTGCCCGTTTGCACTCGGCATAAAATTTTAGATCTCTTCCATTTCCCAAAAATGAAAAGCTCACACAAAGCGAATGTTTGTGAGAAGCTAGACTCAGGGTACGGACCTACTTTAATTTAAGTCAATTTAACTTCAAACACCGTCGATACTGACAATACTAACAGCGAGTCAGTGGTGAGTTTGCAAGTTTATCAGTTTAACTGGGCTTAGGGTCGTACCAAGGCCTTAACAAGAAGGAACACCCATCATCAACGAATAGGTCAGAACGTCACAGTAGACAGCAAAAACTCTCAGGTAGTAAGCGAATCTGTCTACCTCGGCTTCGCTATCACATTGGAAAACGACATTTCGTGAGATATAAAGCAAAAATCTCGCTTACCCAATCTAAGCTGTTAGGTTAGGGAAATTTTTAAAACGCTTTCGGCAGAACAAAAAAAGACCTTATTAAGTTATCACCGTCCCTCTCTTCTGATCTGAATCATGTTACATCTTCAAAAGCTAGAGAAGATTCAACAGTTTTTGGAGGAGACTACGATGAACTATCAGAGCTGTACTGCGGAAAAATACTCCGCTTTTGGCATTAGAAATGGCGAGGATATCAGAAAATTTACACTTTGTAGCCCTGTCGAAAGACCTTATATAAAGATCAAGCCATTCTTCGAGTGTGCACTACAAGTTTTAGTTTCCAGACCAATCGCAAGGTCTTGCGAAGACTATTTTTCGTCACAGCCTCTAATTTTTATCAGACCTTAGCAAGACTTTATTTCGAAGTCCGCAACGAGCAACTATTTCGCACAACTGATCGACATAACACCCAACTATTAGCTTTTATCTTTTAAATGGAAAGGATCGACAGTCTTATGCCGAAACCTAGCGACAAATATGAGAAGCTTTCGCAGGACAACAATTCCCTGGGATGGCTGCCAGACAATTGCAAGAGCTGGGCCAGCGGAAAAAAACTCCTCAGGTGCAAATTCGCATTTTCCCCACTCCAAACTGCACTTAAAAACTTCCATCGGAGCTCTATATATTCGATTGGGTGTCCTGAACAACAATTTCTGTTCACAACACCAACAACGACACTGTTCATTATGTTCTGTGTGTCCTACTAATTGATTTAGAGCACAAATTCGGACGAAAAGCATTAAGAAATGAAAAATCACTTTCTTGTGCTTTGTTCGCCATCGTCCTGGGAGCTAGATTCCTTCCTCTTTAGGCAACCATTTGACTAATTGAATTTCGCCTTTGCATAACGACAATGTGCACTGTTTGCCTTGGTTCGGATGTGATCTATAGTTGTAGTGTCTCTCGCCATAGTGTATCCTGTCAAACAGCAATTAATTGCAATTGCTTTGATGTAATTTTTACATTTTGTTCTGCTGACTGCCAAAGGCAACACTTAGAGGCGAAGAGTTATGCATTTCCAAATGGAAATGAATATGCTAATGGAAAATTATGTATTTTCCTTACCGGATAGTTGGTAAAAGATTGAACAAGGAATGCATTGATTGATGTGTTTGGAGGGATACTTTTTGGTCCCTGTTTTCGAGGGCTCTCAAATGCGGTACTTATCGGGTGCGTACTTTCGATTTGGATAGCTAATGCAGTTCATGGGAACAAAAGGAGGAAGCTTTTGGGGGAGGAGATCATGTGTAGGACGATCTTAAAAAAATTTCTAAAAAAATCTACCTACTCCCAATCCACGATTGAAACCGGTTTTATGCCTTTTAAGGAGTGGGAGAGTTTTTCTTTCTACATCAATAATATTTTGTCTTGCACATATAGGTACTACTATTCCACAACTCCGTTCTGTGGAAATCAAAACTTGTGTTGAGTTGAGAGTAAAAACACAATCGAAGTTCTAAAAGGACATTTGGACATATAGCTCTCTTCGTGGCCCAACAAATAGCCACTGCACCAACATGCCCCATGCTTTCTAGCTAGTACCTAAACCAATCGTTAAAACGAGCATATTTTCAGGCGAATACTCCATGCACCATGCCCAAACCGTATACATAGAGAAAAATACAATTAAACCGTGGATTACTCGCTCTGACATCAAACCGCAACCAACCGAGCAAAAGGCAATCTTTCAAGAGGATCTACATTTTAATCCCTTCCCGCAGTCGGCTGTTATTGTTGTCGTTCCTTCCTCTGCACATTGTGTGCCAAGATTTATTTGAACGCCATCCCCCCAAAGGCTGTCTTAGTTAACAATTCCGATTCGCAACTAATCCAAAACTAATCACCAAAATGACTTCCAGTATTTTACCAACCAGGGGGCGAGACACAGTGTAGGAAAATAAACAAGAAAAAAAAAATAAAAAAATTAAAAACAACAATAAATCCTCAAAGTGATATCGCAGATTGTTGAACATGCCACAAAATTAGTTTTTCTCCTCGAGGCTAACAGAAAATAAAAATCAACTTAAATCCCGTTCCCGTCTGTTGTTCTCTTCTCTTCGTGTATCCTGGTGGAAAAAAATATGCTCCATCCTACACTCGTTTCATATGTATATATACATTATGGGTGATACAGGAGGACTTAACCACGCCACACACCATCCTTCCATAGTTCTTAGCGTGAATAGTGAAAGAACTTGTATACAAAGAAGGGGGAGAGGGCAAAAAAAAGTAACAACGAAATTGAAAAACAGGATGTCATCCTGTAAGAAGTAAAAGAAAAGGCCCTAACGCCACAGCTCTCAACTTGAAAACCAAAATGAATAAATTGAATGAGCTTAAGAAGATTGTGTGACGTACAACAATGTGTTGTTTTGTTTTGTTTCCTTCTAACAAAAAAAGCAACTGTTGTTCCACTCCGGGACCCATGACAACAATAGACAATGACACCGTCACTGTGTGTCACATGCGAAGTTCTACAAAAAAAAAAAGAAGAAAAAAAAAAATATGAATTCGTGAACAACATCAAAAGGAAAAGCACCAAAAATTCCACATATCCCCCCATCAGATCCTAAAGATCCAAACCACGGATATGCGTTCGGTGTATGGAGGGGGGGTCCCTCCATTCTTGTCAGCGCGGTGGGTATATGAATAATTCATTTCCTGAAATTCATCTTCATGTAGCTTTGTAGATACATTTCGTTCGGTAGGACGCAAAAAGCCTTTTCTTGTTGCCGCTTTGGATATCCTTAAAGAAAGGCGCCGCTTGACTGAAGGATATGTACGCAAAGAAAAGCATAGGAGAAGCACCTGCTAACCGGAAAGGTTTATTGGATTTATTCCTGCCTGCCACGTCAGGAGAGCACAACAAAAAAAAAAAAGAAGAAGCATAAAGTACTACCAACAGAAAGGAGTATAGGTACCTCTACCTCTATCTATGAGGACTACGTTGGGGTAAAACAAAAAGGAGCAACTAATAAAAACAAGAGAGGTATATACCAAGGCATAATAAAATACTTTAAAGGAGTCTTCTCCTTTTGCTCCCCAATTTTTCTCTGTTCGCTGCCTGCGAATTTTTTTATTGGCGGGAGTAACCCGGTCGCGGAGATATATGATATGGCAAAGTAAAAGCTACTTATTGGAATGCCTTTGCATGTAGGCACGATAACATCAGCGTCGCGTCCTCTCTGTGAGCTGGGAGGATACATCTATTAGCTTTGCGGATTTAAAAATTAGAAAGGATGAAAACAGAGTCAAAGTTATAAATGGGCTCGATGGGTTTCCCGCTGAGTTTTTTTTTTATGAACAATTTAATGTGATTTGTTGCGCCAACGGGGGGTGGTAAACGGGATAATGGAGATGTTGTTCATGTGTGACGGTGGCGGATTTAAGTTCAATGTTTTTTTTTTTTAACGATTTAAATCTGTGCAAGCTTTAAGATCAGGGTGTGAATAGTGCGGTAGCTATTTGTAGTTGTGCGAGGAGAAGATGATTTAAGGACATCGACATACAGATGGGACTCTTGGTTTAACGTTGACTGACAAAGCAGAACTCAACTATATTATAAGGGTGGATTTTATACGCTCATAAAGAATTTGTGAAGCTGCCAAAGGTCTGCGTATCCATAATAGCACAGTTTGCAAAAGTGGCACCCGTCTATATGCACTTCTTTCGACAGCCTATACGGCTCCAGCGCACAAGTTGTCAGGTCTTTCCTCCCTACCTGCCTCAGGATCCACTGTACCTACTTATGTCCGTTTGATCAAACTCAATGGCTATATTACGCAAAAGGTTAGGATGTTAGGAAGCTTATAAAGAATCTTTAGTCAAGGTTGCCAGTTTAATTAATCTTACTTCTTGAATAAGCACGCTGACTGTCTTTAATACCCACTGGCGGTCGGATTCAGTTTAAACTGCAAGAAAATAATTTTTTATTCATAGTCATTTTTATAAGAAGTGATAAAAGTTGAGGTCTTGTAGCTTCTGGGCAGCTCAGTTTTATGGGAATAAAGACCGACTTAGGAGTTCTCTAAGCTCCAGAAATATGCAGATAGCTGTATAAACCTTATAGCTAATGGCGGAAGCAGCATGTTTTGCAGGATTACAGAAGAGAGCCATGAGATCTAAAAGACCATCAAAAAGAGATATACATTTTCAACAACTCTCATTACTTCATGACACTGTTTGGTAGATGGACTGCTGTCCTTGCTGCAGTCTGGAAGGTGCAGTGGGTATCCTCCTTCTGTCATGTTAGATACTACCGTATGCCCTAAGTTCAGTCTAACATTTGGGTCGGCGTACATAAATTGGCAGCTTGACTAGGAGGAGCTTCTACAGAAACAAGTCGCAAGCCTATTCTATTTTATTCAACGGTGTTTGAAGCTTATTCAGCTTAGGAGTTAATTAGTCCTCGTTTGAGACACATTTGAATAGCTTTTGAGTTAAAAAAACAATTCCAGAGTACAAGAACTTATAAAACTATTCCGTTGGCCAAAAGGATGCACTTTCGACAGCTTATAATGTCTACACAAGTGGAGCCCAGTGGTCTTCTGACATGCACATCGCAATAACAAGACGATTCACAGTCTTACCATTCGCTTCGAAAAAAGAGCTTGGATCGATCCTATGATTGTCAGAAATCATGATCGAATTTTAGGGTATTAGCTGTCCATCTTCTCGATGCAACGAGTCGTAGTCTATTCCAACACCCTACAAGTAATTTTTTTTGTATAAAGGCAGTCCGATATTGGTCAAAACCTTGGTTTAAATAATTAGTAGAGCAACATTTAAGCAGCGTCTTCTCCAAAAATGTGTTACGCCCCGATGCTGTACAGAATTTTAGTGCCATATAAAAAGTTGCAAAGACAGCCCCGAGGTCTTTGGTCTCTCATAGTTCAAGGCTTGGCGCAGGGATATTGTCCATGAGACATAAATCCGTCATGGAAATTCCAGCGCATTCTTATTTTCTCAAATCTTCTGAATCAAAATAAAAGTTTTTTTCCGAAAATTTGACCAAATAAAAGTCGCGCAATTTTCTTCCGTCCGAAGTGTTACAAAAGTCCATTAAGAACTTATGTATGGCGGACTTATGTCCCTGTGCCAAGCCTTGAACTATGAGAGACCGAATTTCAAACGCTCTAGTCCTTTGAAATTAATTTACATTTTTCAGCCGACTTTTCTTGTCAATGCCAAAAAAAGTACATCCCAAATGAAGGCACTGCCAAATTGAAGCCAAAAATAACCAGCAACATTACCCACCTACTTAAAGACAGCTCACCCCATAAATATTCCACACGCCATAACCAATGAATAATAATAAAACGGATAATAAATATCGATCTACAAAGGACACATTATTTATTTTCTCCGAAAAAGTATCCTTTTTTTTTTATTAAAGTCTCCCCTAAGCTTTATTACTCGATATAATTAATGAACCAAATCAACGTCCACTGCAACATCATGATATCCTCATGCTTACACACTTTATCAACCCACCCACAGAACCCAAGCGATTATAAAAAGGAAAAATGAAACTCCCATAAATTACTCCCACAATGACAATTACATTAAAAAGGGGACAAAAAAAAAAAGAAGTAAAAAATATTAAAAAACCAAAATATCTAAGCCAATAATCATTCCTTATCCGCCATCTGGAAATTATGATTATTATTAGGATCATTCTTTGTCACGAGGCAATAAATAAAGTACTTTCCAATAAAGGACTTGCTTTTTGCACAACTTCCTGTGTATAATCCCTGCATGTGTGTGTATGGAGCGAGTTCATAAATATGATCAATCATTATTCGCTTTACTCCTTCTACAAAAAAAAAATAAAAACTCCCCAGTCAAGGAGCAAAAATGCTTTCCAAAGAAATCACATAAATTATTCGCATGTTTTTGTGTGTGGATTGTTTTCCATGCTCGGTACGATGTACATGACAAAATTGATATCCTTACGATGGATAATGACAAGAATACGAATCGACATTTGTCGATGGTGTAAGTGAACGGATCTTACACATCTAATTGCGGTAATTTTATCTGAATCTGATTACGGGCAAAGTGTGACATAAATTTTCATGCTCTGATTAGGATTTTATTTGTGTGATGGTGCGAGTGGCATAAGCAGAAGGACTATGAATAGATATTGCTGAAGGGCATGATGAAGAAAAAATTGTATGGCCGGCGCATGGTGACCTTAATTGAATGGCGGAACATAGAAATTGTTATTTATAGACGACAATGTGTGGTTGCAAATGGGATGTTTTTATCGCCGTAAAGTATGCAACGAAATATACATTTTGGCTGTAATTGTCAGTGCCAACAGGACTAAATGGGCTTGAGGGCTCACGCTCGCATTTGAATTGAATTCGTAGTTAGAGGACATATTCATTTTCAGTGCTGCTTTATTTATATCAGTGGAGAATGCTAGTTTGTATGTGCGTACGTAACTTACGACCGTCTTCTTGTCTATTTTTCTTGAAGCAAAGCTATATTTAAATAGGAAAACAAAAATAATTAGGTGGCTCAACAGATCCATAACGGCCCGCTAGTCCTATGTAGCTGTGAGCAATAATTTTTACGACAAATAGAAGGGACCTATAATTTTATGATGACTCTGAACTGAAACTGGCTGAATTGAGAAGCTTTTCGGGGACAGTTATAATTTGGTTGACGATGGCGCATTGAAGTAGACCCTAAGAAGTCATTTCTTAACTTGAGACCTCTTTGTCAGTATCCGACTGCACAATAGATATCACTTATAAAACAAGTTATAACTCATTGACGTTGCTTTTAGACCTTGGGACCGAAATAAGTCAAATATTTTAAAATTTGTCTTTCAAGTGCGTTTGAAATGGAAGATACTTTATTGCTACCTTCGTCGTAATAAGCCTGCCTAAAGGCTAGGAAAACCATTTCGATTTCGAAAGCTAAGACCCGTACGTACCAAGGAATGCTTGCCTCAGATACGCATAAGTTGCTTTAAGTTCGTCATATCTCCTCTATCCGTATGGCGATTGCCCCTGATAGTGTAGACTCGGTGTCGGAGGATCCACTTGATCATTATACAAGCGCATACGCGACCATTGCAATAAAAAAAATGCCAATGCTTCTAAATTTATTTGTGTGAAGCTGAAGATATAGCCGAATTTTTTAAGGCAGTTACTTGGACACCCTACTGTAGGTAACTCGTGACACTTTAATGACAACAGCACCTTTTCATACAAATTCTCAAAATATTTCTTTCATATTTACATTAAGCTTAAGCCTTCTTCCAATAAGGAGTCTACTCAAATTCCTTTTTTAGCAGAAACTCTTTACAACTCGGGCGCCAGTTAAGAAAAGTAGATCTATTCAGCTCCCAACTTTTTCTGTTCTTTTGTCGCTGCAGGTTTAAAATTAACATACCCCCGACCCGGATAATCTTCTCGTGGAGTAAAGGTTACATAACTTGGCGGTTTTAGCTTAAATGCGGTTAAGTACCATTACCGTTCCGTCAATTGTTGAAAAGTCCAATCATTTAGGGTATAAAATCGTTCGTTTACTTACTGAGGTGGCGGACTAGTTTGTATTATATAAGCCAATGCAGGTTAAAAAACATGCCGATGCACAAAACTCCATTTAAGGTTTAAAATTACACCCCTGCACAAAATGTATTGCGGAACGAAATCAGCCGCCTTAACCATTTTCTGAGAGGTTTTCAACCTTTTAAAGCTGCAAACATTAAGCAGTTTTGATATGGGAAACACTCCGGAGACATCCTCGAATGTCACATCGCATTATAAAGACGCTCCTATTCATTCATTTCCCTTGGGCTTTCGGAAATTCCTCTCTTTTTTTCGGGGGGTAATTTTCTCAAAAGATATATTCTTCAAGGATATTTACCTTGAAGCTGTCCCAGATGACACTTAATTTGTTCAATCGACGTCGCCTACATCCGGTCCCATTACAAATTTAGACATCCCTCCATTCGGCTGCCAAAAATAAAATTAATTCCTTAACGCCCGCCTCCACTCAACCACTCGTGGCATGATGAAAGCTTCGTATAGCAATTCAGGAAATAGAAGGAAAATATTTTTCCTCGTATCCTGACGCTCATTAAGTCTGCGCATCTGAGATATACAGAGATAACTCCTTATCCCCAGGAGAGCTACCGAACCGACCTCGTCTTCGCAATTCTATTAGAAGTTTGAACATAAATTTGACGATTGGTCCAAGAGTTTTGGCCAGTATTTTGGTGGGCGAGACGTGGATCATTGCAATATTTTATCACCGCATGAGAGCTTCTTCGTACGGCCAATTACGAGAGGACACGTATTTATGGGAATTTATCTGTGCCGTGCACTTTGAATGTTAAGTGTGTGCGTGTGTGAGCCGTCGATTGTTTATTGGCAATCGTTTTCTGCGCAAAAGTTCTTAAATGTCCTTGAATGCATATAAACAACCAACTGAAGGTGGATTTCCTATTATGAAAGGACGATTAAAAAAAAACACAGACCCACACACGCTGTACACCAGAAGGATGCGCCTTCGATGAAGCCAATAATGCTATACGCCACATGCAGAGGATGCGAATAAATGAGCTGTTGACTGGCAATTTTATGTCCTTTCTATTGGGCCGCAGCGGTGGAGCTACAGTATATGGAACTTCAGCCGCCTGTCGTTTATGGTCATGTAAATCGTGTGTAAAATTTCAAAATTATGTAGCGGAAAATATTGCCGTTTATATTTTATTCTTTAACATGGCGTTTTTATGATGGCAGCGGCGCAGGACATTTTTATAACTACATCCATATAGAGATAGGTAGGCAAGTTTGCAGGGAAACGCTCTATTAAATGCGAACAGGAAGTTGCAGGGAAATCATTCAATTAGCCGGAGTAGATTTGTTTCCATCCAGTACTGACACAAGGACGAATAAAGTCGACCAAATATACAGAATCGCACGAAGGACCCTGGGGATGTACAAATAAAAGTGTTTTGTAAATTTGCTGGTTCTCCTGCAATGGTTTTGTAGAATTGTCTAGACAGAAATTACCTTGTTCTGCTGCGAATATGCCCAGAGGGATGGTGCGGGAAAAGTCATTTGTCTTCCGAGTGTTTTCGGTTAGTTATGGCAATGTGTTTCGATTTCCCCGAGGCTTTGACACTTTCTTTGTGGAAAAGGAGAGCGAATGGTGATTGCGAGGTGTGTGCTTTTGGAGAGAGAAACTGCAACTGTACCTACTTAAAAAGTGGGCCAGGAAATATATTCCTACGAGTATATGGAAAATCACGAAGAATGTGGTCCTGGCAAGTTGATGCAGTTTATTGCAAGGTTGTAGGAGGCGAAGGTGGAAATTCGGCATTGTCGAACTTTATCCGTAAACAAAACAAAACTCTCTACCTTGAATTTATTATCTTTCCCTTGATAAGTAGGTTCTATTTATGCTTTTTATTATTACAAGTTTTTTTTTTATATTTTTATTTATACCCTAAGTCAGAAAACGGTGGCCTAATTTAGCAAACGGCGCACAGCACGCTGTCGCTCATCAATAGCGGAATTAAATTTAAAAAATTGCTTGCACATACTGATGTGAAAATTGATTTTGCTGGCAGCTTGAACCTACTAAGCGATTATGAATGCACTGTTAAGTGGGAGTCGCGAAAAAAATAGAAATTGGTCTTGAAGTTGCAGTTGATGATAGTTTCAGTGAAGGCAGTTTTAGTTTTTTTTTTTTTTAAGTGCTTAGTGCGTTTTTAATTGAGCCTTTTGTATATATTTTATGAAAACAATTTCAGGAAACTAGAAAGCAAGTAAAATTATATTTCATAGGATGTTTACAGCTCTTTTCGTGGGGATGTAATAAAAGAAAGTACTTTTTTGGTCAATTTTTACATTTATGAGAGAAAACTTTAAGTGCGACGCCCTTTAATTTTTTTAATTAAAATAACGAGCATTGAACCGGTTTTTTTTCGATTTGTTATGAGCTTATTTGATCAGATTACATTTCCTAAAGATGCTATCAACTTACTTAGAGCAACTTTTAACAAAGTTAAGTGTGGTAGGAACTATCACCGCTTCGAATGTATTTTTTAATGAAACTCTGCCAAACACTGCATTGATAGGTAAAGAGCTTGTAAAACGGCGCCATATTTTTTTTAAGAAGTTGTGGCGTCTGCGGTTATGCATTTTGAGAATAAAGTAGGTTGCTTCATGGCAGACAAGTCGTTGCGTTTACATTCTTCCGATTGGCCAAGTTCCAAGGGAAGCGCAAGAACCTACAAACAATCACAATATCGGGAACTTTTTACAAGGAAAACGGAGACGGTCACAGATTTTCGTCATAGACTGTTGATATCATTACACCCTTTTAAAGCAAGTCTCAGATAAATTCCGAAAATGAACAAAATTAAAAATCGAAGAGCTCTTCAATGACCAAAATAAGATAGAAAAGTTTTTCTAGAGTCTATTTTTGCCAATAAATGTGAGTGATTGTTTACTTAGTTAATTTATTTTATGTTTAGTTTAAAAAAATGTTAGCAAAAACTAAAAAAGAAAACATTTTGTGAGCGTTTTTAATTTTTTTTGGATGGGTCTACCTAAGTGCAAAAAACGTGTACTTTCAGAACTCTGTTGACTAAAAATTTGGCCAAGTATATTTATAGTTGTAGTTAAATGGCATACCTTACATATTTATAGTAAATCCTACAAAAAAAATTACCGAAAAGATTAACTTGGAACCGCTAATAATTTAATTCCGCTAGATGAGTGCATTATCAAACACTGGAATTCGGTATTTTTTTCCTAATATTTCGCTCGGGAATGCCTTTATAGGCACCCCGACATCTTGTTCGGATGTCGGTACTGAGATGACTCAACTGACAAAAAAACTATTTCAATGACAAACGAGCTTCTGTTGGGTACAAAGAAATCAAGCTGATTCGGCTGATAGTCCATGACTGGGCGGAGTGAGACCCCTGGGAATTTTTAAATAGAATAGCGGACAAAAGAACTAAAGGGCAGATATCCTGAGTAGATATCCCATGTAGACCGTTAATTTTTGGTGAGTTCAATTTGCGTGACGATTAAAATTATTCGAATTTCGATTCGTGTTTTTGTCTGGCTTTACATGGACATGTTTATTTCATATGTAGATTCGCTTATCAGGAGCCGAAACAAACGCCGAACTCCATAGTTCAAAAGCGAATTATTATATAGGGTTCACGATTTATTTTTATACAGAAAACTTAATGAAATATGAAAGAAAGGAAGGGATATTTTCAGTAGGTATTGTTTCATCTAAATTGTACGAACGGAAAGGGATCATTTAGATAAGCATTGCGAACGAAGTAGTTCATATGCTCAACTCATTGACCTCCTTCAGATGTACAATTCTCTACAACAAAGTGGGACTAGGATCCGATGAGGACTAAAACTTTAAAAAGTTCTCCCTTGCTCTCACTTAACAGAAATTCAGGAAATATCCTCCTTCCTACAACCAGCGGATTTCTCTGACAAGTCAACAACATTCAAATTGGCAACATTCCAGTTCCAATTCGTTTGCCCACCAACTAGATGTTACAAGAAAAATTATCTTGTCCCCCCGATTTGTTTTGTTTAAACTAAATACAAAAAAAAAATGTCAAAATTCGGGCACTTCCCGACAGCAAAGGGGTTGGTCCTCACTGGTTACCCCCACTCAGCGGAAAAAATTGTCCACTTCCGATGGCAATGCGTTGCCTTCCTTCCAACCTCATTATCTCAAGCTAACCCAACTTATCCAATATAACCGGGTAATCGTTTTGCCCAAGTCAATGATCCGGGAGCACCATTCCGCACTGGATGCTACGTGACAATTGGAAACTTCTCTCGGTCGGGAAAATTCACCACCCCTACACCCAACACTCTACATATAAATAATGCCCGACATTCGCTCCTTAATCGCCAACAAGAAAAAAAAAATCAATTTAAAACGCACACCAGCGCATCAAGAAGCACTCACCTGTATTGTGAATTTAATGGCACATCGGCAATGGCCACATTATCGTATTGTACTGTCGTCTGTCGTGCCCAATAAAATGAGAAATTATTCGATTCATAGTGCTCGGTGAAGCGACACTTGAGCGTTAAATCAGCACCTTCTCGTGTGTCCAAGGACTCGTCCGCCTGTGTTAGTGAAGTGATGATCGTTAGACCTGCAAAATAAAAAATACACACAAATGTTAGTAAACTAATTAGCAAATGAAGAGGGGAACATAATAAAGAAGATAATAAACTGAAATATTGTATACATAGTCCAAAAAGGTTAAAGGATAATTCTCCCACCCGCCCCCAACGGCCATGGCGGAATACAGCAGTCAATTATGTCCTTTCTCAGTTAATTAGGTGCTACAGGGTAAAAATCATCATAATAAAACAATTCCTTCGGCGAGTGCTTTTGCTTTTTTTTTCTCCTTTGCACACCTTAATCCTGAACCTGATGCTTGTTTGCTGTAACGTGAACTCGTCCGAAGGGATTAGGGATAAATTCGGACATGATGTTCGAGTACAACAGTTAGATGTACCTTCGCAAAGGATAATGGCAATAAAAACGACAAAAATGAAACAAAATTGTTGCAAGGATCTCTATGCTGGACAAAAATAAATTAAAATGAGTTTTTCTCCAGACCGAACTGGATCTTATTTCGTGAATTTATTTCACTTTTTCTCTGTTGCTCAGTTTTCGAGAATGGTCTTCTTTCGTTGAGACAGAAGTAGCGGAAACTACCAGTGGAGTACAAACATAAAGGATAAAGAGATATGAAGACAACTGACACACAATTATCTATTTGCAGGTCAATTCGTAATTCGAGTACTTTCGCTTGTCTGTTTTTGTTGTTGTTGTTGTCCTTTATCATGCTTCCCCGTCAAGGATAATACACTGAATGTAGTTTGGGCAGCAGTGAGGAACGAGAAAAGCCAAACAGCAATCAAGGATCTTCTGTGAAATGTTCTTGTCTACCAATATTTTCCTTCTCTTCAACGTTGATGGACAGAAAAAAATTCCAGCTTAAGCTTAAATTTGAACTAGAAGGTGGTAAGAGGGTTTCATCGAACTAAAATGAAGAAAAGGACTGACTGACCTTTAAGCAGTCCTTTAACTTGGTTATGCATCATGTGCCTTCAAAAAACAATATATTGTGTTGGTAGTCACACACTGAAACGTTGTACCTGTTACCGATTGACGTCGCAGCTACTGAGCAGATATTGAGGTGACTTCTTAAGAATCAGAGAAAACTATAGGCTGTATCTTTTTTTTTGCCGCACCTACGTTTTGAGGGTGTGTTTGTGGGGGAGAGTACAGGGTGGCACGCTGGAGTTATAATTTTTATATACCTTGTTTGTGCCTATTTTTCTTATGATTTCAGGTGAAATAACTCTATTGTAGCAACAATAATTAGATGGGTCATTGGTTCTTATCATAAGAATGCTTTTAGTACAGTTAATTTCATTTTATTTCTGTTATATATTTCTATAAGATTTAATTGGCTGAAAAATCGCTCTACTTCTGCGTTTGAAATTGGTAACACCAACACCGAAAAATATGCCAAATATGCTAAATCGTCTTCACTTCAGTCTTGTTTTAATGCACACACCCAGTCACAGTTAGTGGGTGCATTTAAAAAAAACAACACTTAAATATGACTAACTTTTTAGTACTTGTTCACTCGTACAGCAAATTATGGCACTTCCACATTTTGAAGAATGTGGCCAGAATTGTAAACGAGGCGTGGCACCGCCCATACAGCGAAATAAGCTATTCCTCCTTATGACAGCTCTTATTTCGATTTTTTTTAAATGTCTGCAATGGCGATCCCTCGCACCATATGCCGGTTTTATTGGCTCAATTTTCGTCAGTCCAGCTCTACTCAAACGTGCGTACACTTACCTCAAATGGATATGAAAAAGCCCATCAATTCAATCTCGCGAAGCCTCCATTTCATTCATCTTCGGCAGCAATAAGTGCTGAACTGTTACTGTAAATACAATTACACAATAATGCTATATCAACGAGCATTTTCGAGCTCACTTAATTGGTACTGAAATTCAAAATTTTAATTAATGCCAACCAACTCTGTTTCTGATTACAAACGTTGATGGGAATTCATCGAATCTGAAACCTGTATCTCGGTTTTATTTGTATCCTATTTACGCTTCTCTGTGTACATTCCGAGTTGAAATTGTTACGCGTGTCCCTCATGCAAGAGTCCTTACAGCCATTACAATGTAATTGAGTACAGATATTCATATTTTGGTTGCATTTTTTTTCTGTGTTGAAATGAATTTTAAAATTTATTCACTGCATGCTATATGGATGAAAAGGATTAAAAGCTCTTCTTATCGCTTTTAATTAAAATGAATATAAAAATCCGTTAAACTAACCAGCTAGGTTTGGCGTATTTTAATTTTATTTTTTCCCCCCTTTTGCTATATTTTGTTTTTTAGTCTGAATGTGTGCTTGAATGTTGGCGCAATAGGATATTATTCTGGGTCATGGGTGAGGGCATTTTTGCTCTGTTTTATAAATATAATCACGGGATATGAGCCCGAGAAAGAGGACTATTAAATGCAATGGACGTTGAGAGGGTTTATGACCGACTGAATGTCAATTTCAGTCGATGATTGCAATTCAGTTGAATGAGGACATTTTAATTAGACAAATGCAACCCAAACACAGCCGTAAGTCAGTATGTTTAATTCCAGTGCTACTAGCTTGGATGTGCGGTAGGTATAAATTAATGAAAATGTTTTCCATTAATATAATTATTGCAAACAATAGATGTGTACGAGGGCGTAAATGTTCGAGGACGCTTGAGAATGTCATATATGCTTGCCGTGGTCGGCACTTATTATTCAAATTATGTTTGGAGCCGGTTTCAATGAGAAATTTTCCAACAGAATCATATACTTGGCATAAGTACAGTGGCACAAGCACACGTGGCTTCTGAGGGCTGGGGAAAAATAAAATTATAATCTTCCCAGCTAAAATGGTTTCCGAAGGGTTTCTAGAGGAGGCGGCAATTATAGAGGGCAAATGAGAACCAGAAGTGGAAGGGCACCTCTACATATGACATGCTTAACAAAAGTCAATTTCTCCTCTCTTTGTGAAAAAAATTCTTCATACAAGATATTCGGTTGTGTTTGCCTCAGAGCCAGTGTTACCTTCGAGACGCTTAAGGGAGCTGCCACGCAGTGATTGAAAATCACTGAAATTGGATTGCTTTTAAAAATTAAGGACGTAAAGTGCAAAAAAGAAAAGAAACAAATGTTAACATGTGGATGGGACTCCTTTTTTTTCTGAACCCTTACTGTAAGTTTTCAGAGGTAACACTCGACTCAAGGTCGACTCAAAGACGATTATCACTGCGCAATCAGCTTTCGTAACTAACTCGCGAGAGGCTTGTTTGCTAAGTAGTGGTAAACCCCAAACAGTAGCGGCCCCTAAAAATGCTTTAATCACCGCGAAGAAATATTTTTTTACTTATCAAAATGCGTAACTAATATGGTTCGCCCTAATGATAATTCCACTAATATAATGTGCAGCATTTCACAACTTTTCTCGGCTAATTACAGATTTATTTTTGCAACGGCTTCCCATCATCATCAACCAATGTGGGTTCACTTCAAGCTTGCAAGTTGCATCATTGCAATGAACTTTTAAGCAACAAAGCCATTTGCATTCAACGCGAATCCCATTGTAAAACTTCAAACACAAAACCGAAACGTGACAGAATACCCAATGCAATTCGTCTCCAAAAAAACACACACACACAACCAAATCTCACATTTATCCTCTGAACCGTGCTAAGACAACACAAGTCTTTATGACTTTTCATAACCCTTGCGCAGATGAGGAGTTTTTTTTTTCCATTCATTTTGCAACTTTATGCCATCGCGCTCAGTTCCGCTACAAAAAGATGCAACCCATCAAGAGAGATATAAAAAAAAAAAAAACAGATACAAAACCGCCTTTGAAAAGACTCGAAAAGTATTCCAAATGTGAATTTCTCCATACCTTCGACTGAATTTCGTACATTTCTCTCAACTTTGGCATAATTATGATCAAATTAAAGAAATAAAAACAACAGGATTAAAGTTTATAGATAAAGTTTTGCAAAACCAAGCCCATTTTAGGGTGGCAACTTATGAAATCGCTCGTAAAATAGACAAAGTACATCTTCAAAATGTAAATTACTATTAATGAAGACCGTACGTACAGACATAGCTAAAGAAACACAAGAGAAGTCTTCTTCCATTGTTTGGGGGGGAGAAAAAAAATAATACCATTCCCTCTCTGTCGATGAGGAACATTTTTGGAGTTCTTTCGTCTAATTGGACGGAAATTTTGTGTTGTTTAACTGACGGCCATTGACGATGAAGGACAAGTCATTTCAATGGAAAGGCTTTAAACTTCGTATACAGATACAAAAGACAAAAGTCTAGCACTACTGTAAACGGGAGTGAAACGTTGGTAGAAATAATTCGCGCGAATTCATTTTTAATTAAAATTCACGCATAAGGGGAATGTATTCAAAAGCAAGGGCAAGCAACCCGTTAAAGGACTTATTATTAGAGTTATTATCATTTTGGGTGGTTGCCAGGACCAGCTGGGTGTTGCGGCAGATTGATTTGTACACAGAATGGACCGAGGACCCTCACGGGGGCTTATAACAATATTATTTTGGGATCTTTACAATGTACTTATTTTGCTTATTTATTTATTATATATTTAGATTAATTATTTTTTTATTTGTTATTTTCTGATTTTACTTTTTTTAATAGGTTGACAATATTTGCTCCGTTTGTTAAAGATATAAGGTGGTTGATACTCGTATATGAATAGATTATTTATAACAAACAATCTCTGTTACTCTAAGGATTTTTTTTGTTATATTTACAAACGATCCGATACAAAATGAAACTTGTCACATTTTTTTGTCAATTTGTTAGAGCATAAAATCGAGTGGAATCAACGCCGACATATACCCAACGCTTCTGAAAACTGCAACCCAACCCGAACACCTTTTGAAGCGAGACATTACCGAGAATTGTGTCCTTGAAAAAGTACCGCTATAATATATTATGTGCCTATACCCAAACTCAGTATCGACTGGGAGTGAGTGCAACCTTAATTATTCTTCAGAACTTTCTTAACAGCTGTCTACTTAAAATGCACCACACTCGGACGGAAAATCTGAAAGTCAATTTGTGACTCTGTTTCTTTTCGGAAATTTGACGAAAACTTTTGTTTGCTTTCGCCAATACGAATACCAATTTGTATTGGGTATACAAATGAACTTTAAGAATTGCCAGTATCCGGAGAGTCCTTTTGAATTAAATTTCACCACCTACTCGATTCTGCACGTATCTCATATACTCGTATATATGGCAATAACGCGTATTTATCGTAAAGCCCATTGCTCAATCCGTTTTTAATACCGCTGCTCACCCGCTGGCATGGCAAATACATTTTTCGTAAACGTTTTATGAAATAATAAAGCGGCAGTAAATCTCCACACCCGCCTCGGCATACGCATTAACGATCGTACCCTCAAACAGAAACAATCGAAAATAATGTCCTCCAGCATAGTGTACCGAGTGTGTGTATAGGTATCCTTTATACAAAAGAGCCTATAATGCACCAAAAACGAAGACGAAAAAAGGAACTGCAATAAACGTTAACGAGGGGACATCAACTTTTACGGTGCCACAAACAATGAGCGGGTAACGCCCACTTAAATGGTATAACCTCTCTTTCTCTCTTTCAAAGTTCGCATCGTAGTCAACACTCAACAGTTCTAGGCTACATAAATATATGTACAGCTATTTCGACAATTGAAAGTCGTGAAATCTTAATCCCTGTGAACGATTTATTTCCCCGAATTCATATTCGCCGATTCGCCATTAATAAATTGAAAGGACATCATGTTGGCCCTTGAATTATTTTTTAAAGTTCGCCGCTGTCGCAATTGATTTATTAATTTCATTAAAGTTTGGCCCTGCTTTAAATGCTGAATCAGAATGCCTATGAGAGTTGTGACTGTCCGAAACGTATCCATCACAGAGACAAAATTCACAAAAAAAAAGGACCAAACGAAGGCGTCACAAAAAGTCATTTATCAATCGAGTTGAATGGAAGTTTAAGTTATTCCAATTGGTGTGGACCTTTTTTAACGAAAGTGGGGGGTTTTCCTAGGGTACAGGCGACCCTTAACAATGAAAGGATAGGCAAGAGCCTACAATTTACTACTACCTGTCACCTTTTTTCTATCGATAAGTAATGCAGAGACATCAGAAAAAAAAAATGCCATCACTTGGATATGTCTCAGATGGTGCAATTTATTTCATTCAGTTGTAAGGGGTAATTGTTTTTTATTCGTTACTTCATGTAATATTCAAAAGGTTTCCATCAATCTAAGCGAGGATGTTATTCGGGCAAATACCTAAAATTTGTAGGGGCTTTGGGGGGATTTTGTGAAAAAAAACAATAAAATTTGTTCGCAATTGATATTTAGGTCGGTTATAGTAAAAATATTGAACGAAACAACTCAGTCTTCACCCTTGGCATAAAACCCTTTTGATTCCTATCTCTATCGAGGTCGAAATCTCAGCGATAGAGGAGGAAAAGATTAAGGTGTTTAGGTTAGAGAAACCAACCCAGCGACCAAAATGTGACCGCATTCTAGGGAGAAACGAAATATGTTTGCAAGCCTTTTGTACAAATGAGAAATTAATTTATCCGCGCCAAACTATCGTCTCTTTGTAAATGTAATGATGTCTTCGATCACCGAGGCGGCAAGTCGTAACCTGACTTTGGACTTATGGCGCCCAACAGAGTTATTTGGGTGCAAATGATAAAACAATCGCATTCGAAGTACAGCGGAAGTTTGGAACTTTAAATCCAATTGGAAAAAGAAAAACCTACTGCACAATTTTCTATGCTAAATTTTCTCTAACTGTGTCTAATGTCTGCCGTACACTACGTGCTGTTTTCCGACTGTGGTCAACATGTTGCTCAACGTCCAATGCTAAGGCTAGTGTAGAAGAGTATTGATGTATGGAGCAACTTCTTGCTTAGCCGCGTCAACAATTAGCAAGCCGTTGATCAACTAGAGTAACAGTTTTGTTTTATTTAGATTCCACAAGCAGTGCTGCCACAAGGGAAAAAATTTGCGTAGCAAATTTGCGTAGCAAAACTTAATTTTTGTAGCAAAACTCAAAAGTCCAAAATATATTTTTTTTTTCGAAAATAAACAAAAAACACTTAATTCTTTATTCAAAGTAAATATTTTTTTAAAGACTAAACTATAATCAAACAAAAAAAAAAAAAAAACATTAAAAACTTCACTTAAAAGGCGCTTTGCATGTAAGCATTGCCTTAAAAAAAAATAGTTCATATCACAAAATTATGAATGTAGGATTTTTTTACCAATAGCAGAAATAATATAACATACAAATTCCGGAAAGTCTTAGATTAACAGTTTTTTCCAGAAAAATTACAAGATTTTTGTTCTCATTTCGTGCTTAAAAAAAAAAGTAGCAAAATGGGCGTTTTTAGGGAGAGTGCGTAGCAGCGTAGCAAACGGGCAATTGCGTAGCAGTTTTGCTACGATCGTAGCAAAGTGGCAGCGCTGTCCACAAGTTGTTCAACTACTTTTGCAAAGTTAATCACCAATTCAATGAGTGTACGACGCTCATAAGTTGCAGCATCTGCAGCATGTAGATGTTAAATTTTTAATCAAGCAATATTTACATTAAAAGAGTTGCCAGCGGTGTACAACCCTCATAACGCTCTGCCAAAATTACATAAAATAAGTCTAAAGCCTCCCGCACATAGTTAAACAAAACATAAAAATTTAAAAGTGATACATGTCGTGGGAAGTGATTTCTCAAGAAGCAGGCGATGAGGTCTTAAATTAAATTGTGCTGTTACTATTACTGGAAAAAAGAAACCGTGGAATAAAAGAACACGTCCTTTTAAATATCTGATTTGCTAGCATTCTTTCGGTTACACATTTCAGTTCAAGCGCAGTATCTATACTCAAAATGTACTGAAAAGGCAGCAGGGCGTGGATTGCTGATAATAAAACCTCGTCCATTCAAATTGTCAAACACTTCTTGTAGGTTCTAGGTTCTTTTACAGCAAAAAAAAACTTCCACTTATCAAAGTGCGTCCTGGTCCAACGGGGGGTGCCTTGCTTAGACCAATGTCAAGGGAAAAAATAGCCCTGCATCAAGATCGATGCAATTTTTCTCTATCTCTTGTGGTGTTTGAACTATTGGCTCCGGCCGTAGTGTGAGTGTGACCCGGTCATCAGTGGTCAAAGGCTACACGCTGACTGCCACTGAACATGAAGGGAAAATTATTAATACCCGACAAAGGGATAGCACAAGGCAATGGTAGTCGAATATGAATGCTTCGGTACCTCATTGGACAGAGAAAGATATCCGTAACCGAATAAAATACAAGAGTCTATCTGAAGGCGCAAATTTTTGTATGAAAAAAAAAACTCTTATCATGTCTGGAATAGGAGCCAAACCTTAATCCTTGGCAGCAACATAATCTTCATTTTCCGCATAATTAACGCATTACAAGTCACAGGATCGAGGGCAGATATTTCTAAGCGCTATTTCCCCGAAAAAGGATACAAAATATACTTCTCTTATAGTGAAAAGCTTTCTCG
Organism: Cheilosia impressa; assembly: GCA_948293265.1. Classification (NCBI taxonomy): domain Eukaryota; kingdom Metazoa; phylum Arthropoda; class Insecta; order Diptera; family Syrphidae; genus Cheilosia; species Cheilosia impressa. Next base: position 28,329,584 of record OX411884.1, on the reverse strand, counting down.
GTGATTTCCTTTAGGGGACGATTTAAGTAAATTTCCATTACTCACACACCAACACAACGATATATATTGATTGATTGATTGACGATGATAATATCCATAATCACAAGATTATGATGCTAATCTGATGTACAGGAAAGGAAGAGACATGAAGAGACATGAAGAGACAGCGCGCTCAGCATACCCAGCTTGTTGACCTAACTAAAGATGCGCGTCTAATTAGCTTACGGATTATCGTAGATAAACGAGGCCATATGTTAAATAAACCAACAGATACGAGTACCACTACAAACAACAATGACAACAACGAAACACGACGACGACGGAGAAGATGAAGATGTAGAGATACTATCGCTCTGCATTTACATTCAGTTATTAATCCTTGAGCAGGTGAGAGGCAGTAAGTAACCGGCGTCATCCTTGTGGAATAATTACTCAACTAGCAGCGCAAACTTTTTTGGCGACTACAGCTGATAGATCCTCTTCCCGGGCATTCCGCAAATGTGTTACACCACATAAATATTACAGAAGTGCACTCTGGGAGTCATTAAGACTCGCGTTCGCGTTTCGCGTTAACCTTCCCGTTTATCATGGCTATGCATCGTGGGCCTACTTAAGGAGTGAGCACTAGATTTTTAAAGGTGTATCCATGTTAATATCCTCGCCTACTTGCCAATGTATATGAATGTATTTAATGCGAGTGAACACACACCGATGGCCTAGGCAGAAGGAGTGCCCCATTGTTTCGAGACACCCTAGAGGGGTTGTTGTCGCTATGCCGCATCTTCAACTTCATTTGCATTAGAGGTTCGCTGCCTAGTTGGGAGGCACCCCTGGCATGTTATATCTCTCTGTATTCATGTATATTGTGAAATAAAATTTGCATAAATTAATTTGCATTTATTTAGCTTTAACCTTATACCTGGGATATGGCTTTATGGCTTTAACTTGTCGTTCTTGCCGTGTATATACGTTCAAGTGGGGCGGCTTGTTTTTAGAACGAATAAGCACCACGAAATAGGACGAGTGCTTTCACAATATTTAGTGTTAACACTTTCTTGTTGATCCTTGTGTGCCTTGCCTGTGTTTTACGAGCGAAGGTCATGTTGGCTTCTTACGAATTATTTACGCAAATTGTACGACATTAGCAAATTATTTTTTAGGGGTAGATCATTTCACCCGGCAAATGGGTCGAGGTGGGTTCAAAGGATAAAGTGCTTCCAGGACTTATTTTAGCTCCATTCATCTTTGTAAGCAAATGACTTAAAGGTGACCAATTGGGTGTAGATAGAAATAATGCTGAGACACTGTCTCTGTCTCTCTGTAAAAGAAACGTTACTTTTTTTCTGGGGAAAACCACTTTATACCACGGCACGTAGTCCGCGTAGTTTTAGATATACCACAGCACAGTACGTTCTCTGTACCGTGTATAAATTTTAATTATTTTTTTCTCAACACAAAGACTTGCAGTGAAGTTTTATTTATTTTCTGTTCGGAAATTCCATAGTTTCACCACCACCATTCGCAGAAAATCCTGTAATGTCCTGAAGGGGGGAAGAAAAAAACTTATTCGAAGTTAAAAACTGTCTAAACCACCCTTCTCTCGGCCAAAGTCATATTCCTTTTAATTACAATCTCCTGAATGCGGATCCTGCGATTGTCGGCTGCCAGTGGCATCAGCGCGGGCACTGGCAATGGCAGAACTGCAGGTTTCCATTTTTCTCATACATTCGATGAAAATTCGCACGAAACATTTATAAAACGTGAGAGCAGCAGTTTTCAGCGGGAATTCCATTTGTGTTCGCATGTACTACCCGGCAGTGGTATATAGGTGCCCATAGCCCATGGTAAACAGCAGCCAGACACATGACCTTATAATATACGAATAATGGAATTTAGCAGTTTTACGAGGCGATATGGTTAAAGTGTGTACACGTATCTGCACTTGAACGCTTTGTAGGGTATGGTCTACTTAGTTTAAGGTTTTTAGCACACAGGTTACTACCGAGGCGGTGTACTTCTATTGGGGGTATTTTCTAAAAGAAAAGGCTTGGAAGGCTTTCGCGCACCCATTTAGGTTGAGGATGTGGGAAGTTTTTGTAAGCGTTATGTATGAAACTTTTAAATGACCGCTTAAAAAGGGGCAATCGATTTTTGTAGGACACTAATTCTTAAATCGAAGAAAGTTAATACCGACCGATGGATTCAATTGGATCCAAGTAAAATGCCACATTACGCCTCCAAAAAGGGGAGTAACTTATATGGGGGCACTCGGTCAAATTATTATAAGTCGACCGAATGTTGTGACAGTTGTTCGAATGTGGTAAAATTATGGAACTACCTCTGTATTTTTTTTTTTTTAAATTCGGGGTATTTAAAAATGACTCCTAAAAGGGGCTCAACCGAGTTTTAAATGACGCTAGTTCTCGAAGAGAAAAACTTACAGACTGAAGGACTGACTTTAGTTTGAACAATTAATCGAGCTTAATGTCTGCTAGAAAATCTCAAAAAAACGTCTACAAAAAGGGGCTCAACTCATGTGGGGGCACTTGGTAAAATAATAATTTTATAGTCGACCGAATGAGTGAAAATTGGGTGGAACGTTGAAACGCAACTTGGTTGGAATATGGGACCTGCAGCACCTTTCCAAATTTTCGAAAGATTCGTATAAAATATTCGGGATATTTTTAAATATTCTCCTAAGAGGGGCGCAACCGGGCTCTAATTGAAAAGAGTTTATGGATCGAAAAACTTAAATTTAGGCCGATAAAATTATAATTCAGTTTGAACATGCATTCGAATTTAATCTTTGCATCTCGAATAACAATAACAAAAATGGGCGTGACTCATGTAAATATATTTGAATACTGATCGACGAAATTTTTGCAGAACTTTGAGACATATTCTGCTTGAAATATTTATAGAAACTTATTTCAAGACTGTGATTGAACTGATGCATGAGAGTGTCGCCGGTCTAAGTCCCTCGTGGAAGTGGTATTCGAAAGGGATATTTAAACAACAAAGGGCATTGCACCTAAGGCTTGAATGCCCGTTGTCTACTTAGCACTAAAATGGGGACGAGTTGTTGTAAATGCGCAAGTTACATGCGACCCTTTCGTGCACATAAATTTTGCATAAACATTGAGCATATCAAACAATGTTGTAAGAAGCAACATTTTCAAGCGCATTCAAAGGCAGACAAATAAAATATACAAAATTTGTCAGAAAAAATGTCCTTAATCTTCTAAAAAAACAAAGATACATCCAAGAGTGACTCATAGCTATAGAGTGCTATACAATCCAAGCCCAACTGACCTCAGTTGGTTCATGACTTTCATCATCCCAGTATTATGTTCCGCAATCCAAATGCGCTCCTTTAGGTTTCTATTGTTGTTCAATGGAATAAGCGCTCTCAAATGAATGTAATGAATGAATTTGTAGTATGTAAGCTATGTATGTATAGTGTTTTTCTTCTGCGCTATCGGGTTTTATCTGGAACGCTTTTCTTTTTTAATACAGTTTTTTTTTTGTATTTTTGTATCTGCAGCCGGTCCCGGACCCGGATGTTTAATTTCGAATGGATTGCAGCTATATGTGCACGGATTTCAGTGCAATCAGTGGTGGGTATTGTGTTTCGGAATTAGAATAATATTTCTGTAGCGGTCATACTCGCAGCTATATGCGTTTATTATTTCGCGAATGAGAAACGAACAGCTGAAATGTTTGATATTTTCTTTACAAATATCCGAAGGAAGAAGGAGATCCAGTTGCAGAAAAAAAAAACGATGGCATTTTAATTGTGAAATGAATGTAGATAATTTTATACTGGCACTTGTAGTTGGTTATATATTTTATTTTATTTTCAATTGGTCGATGATAAACCAAACACAACCACTGTCTAAAAATTAAAATTTGGTCAGCAAGTATTTAAGACGGAGCACCGACTGAACTAAAATTACTTGGTCGGGGCAAGCATTCATTTGAATCATAAGAGGATCGAAAAATTGCCAAGTAATCAATGCGTTCCATTCACTGTTCCAAACGCTAAACCACTAAATCCTTGCTCTCACTGGGTTGATTAAAATTGACTCCTACGAATGTCATTTCTCTATGCCAAACTATCGCACCGAACTCTAGCCAGTTTTATGCAATTGCTCACAGAAAAAAATCCTCTGCCCTAGCTAGAGGCGGCTTTGCATACAAATCACAACCAATAGAACCAAATATCTCCGTGTCTCTCAATAAAAACAGAAGCCAAAATCCACCAGTGAACAACAATGAAGACGTATATTCAATGCAATCCGAATGACTGTCCATTTTTTCGGGTGCCGAAACTAGCTGCCTAAACGTGAATTTTTGAATACAAAAAAGAGCGGACTGGCTTTTGCATATACGACCCCGTAAAGAGGACCATCAGTTGGGATTTGGGAATGGCTTTTGTTGCCTGTATCTTGAACGTGATGGGAGAAAAAAGTATGTGCGAGAAATGCCGTTTGAGACTATAAAAAACAGAAAAAAAAGCTCTGGCCCACAAACTGACTCCTGGGACGCGCCACTTTCTTTTGTGTGCAGCGAGACCGAACACATTTTCCGAAAAACCTCATCGATTTAATAAAAATCCAATGAAAAGGAATATCCCCTCCTTTGGCACAATGGTGGAAATTTTTCTATGCGGATTTCCATGCGAACGAACTCCGGCCGCACGAACCACCACGCGAACGAACAAAATACAAAATTTACGTGAATAACATGGACATTTATCGCCCAGTTGTGTTATCCTGTCCAACTTAAGAGCGTCAGACAAAAAATAAAAACATCACTCCGGTAAAAAAAGGACAAAATCAACCAAACATTCAAAAACTGTTTCGACATGCAGGTCAGAACCAATAATCACTCAAATAAAAATCGTACAATATAAATCAGGATGTATACTCTGTGTGTGTGCACTTTTCATCGTTTCTGGAACAGACCCTGATTTAAATTTCAGTTTACCACAAATCGCCCTCGCACTATCGCTGGAAATTAAAATGTTTTTAAGTAAAATTCAGACAAATTGCAAATAGGTGGGTATACATGTGGTGGTTCATTTTCCTACACCCCGGCACGTTATTAAGCATACGATGATCCTTCAAAGCAGTTTTTATAATCACTTTTCGCATACAATATTTTTTTGTTTAGCCATTATAATCGCGTGGACATTTACGTTGTGGCTTTAATAAAGCCAAACATTTTAATTAGGTAGAAGGTGCGCATATTAAATTAAATATGTATATTAAATATCATTATGTGTATTTCATCAGGATGTTGGTGATTTACGTTTGAAGAGAAGACTACATTTTTTTTTCAATTAAACTGGTAACTTTCTTGCAGAAGAAAAATAATTAATTAACTAAAAACCAATTACTGAGAGATTTTTTTTTAAGTTTTATATGTTGTTAGTTAATTATTAACGAGGCGACTTTCGATTTAAAAACACAACAGGTAGATGGAAATTTCATTTATGGAAAAGCACTCTCAACGTGAATATTTTCCAGGATCAGGAGGAATATGAACAAAAAAAAAAATAATTTACAATGACTTTCCTGCTCGCACAAAGGAGGTGCGTTTTGCGGTATATGGTGTGCAACAAAATTGGAAAAAACAACAATTTTCGAAATTAAAAATTAATAATAATACATAATGTTGAGGTACGAATTTTCTTTTTTTACAAAGCCTCAACAGTTATGATACGTTGCGTATGAAAATTTAGCACTGTGACTATAAAAGGACCGCACTATTAATTTATTGCACTGTTTTTAATGTTCAGTATAACTTAAATACCTTTTTACTATTTTCTTTAATTCAATAAAACATCATGATCGCAATTTAAGAAATAAAAGTAATCGCACGGAACTTACACATTCAAGTTTTGGTGGTTTTTATTTTTTGTTTAATTTTACATGCTGGGTAAATGATTATTTATTTATTTATTTGTAAGATTACGAATTGTATGAATTAAGGGTAAAATATTATTCATTTCAAAAAAAGGCAGAGCAGCGTTGTCGCCCACAAATTTCAAGAAGAGGAATAAATAAATGCCAGAGCTAAAAAGAAGCCCCACATAAAATACTAGTATAGCGAAACAAAACAGCAAAAATACTTATTTAAACCATAAACAAAAATGTATTAATAATACATTTTTTTTTTTTATTTATTTAGCATTCTTTTTTATTTAATAAAGAACAAAATCTTACGTACACTGAAAAGCGGACATTTTGATCATTTCTAAAAGAAGGTGGCCACGGGTCTTGAAACTCAGAAAGGACAAATTTGGCCCTAGAGTGGCCCCCTTTAGGGGCCATATGGCTGAGGCAGAGTATATTCTTATAGCCATGTGATGTTTTCAGTTCATTCTTTTTACCCACAAACTTAAGAAGAAGAGGTTCTTAAATAAAACTGATTATGCAGTCATACTATCCAGGTCCGTCAAAACTTTAATATAAGTTTTGGTTCAAATCGTTAGGGAGGTTTTTGAAGAAAAAAAAATAAAAATAATAATAATCCTACAGAAAACCAGTTTTTAAGAACAATACGATTTTCAAAAATTCCTCAATTTGCATTTTTGTACAAAAAAAAAAAAACATGTCTACCAGATTTAATATCAATTTTTATTCAAATAGTTCAAACAGTTATTGAAAGACTCAAAAATATTTCAACCCGTTTCTGAGAGAAAATTTTCGAAACATTTGTTGATGCTACTCTTCTGGTAAATGTACGCCCGTTTGCGTATTCGACGCGCAACGATCCAAGTTCGTTATAAATACCCTATGTATTGCCTAACCTATCCCACAAGATTTTATGTGAAACTTAAATCCCTATGAGTAGTAGGTAGGTATCAGTAAACGGCCCATGGTAAACAGTCATGTTACTACTGCCTACATAGACTAGAATGTGAATTTTGATTCGAATTTTTGGAGCAATTTTTGAAAAAAATTGAAACTAAAACGCTTATTTTAAAGCAACTTGAAATGCAGAGTTTTAAACAAGTTCGTCCAGCTAATATCTATGGCTGTGGGAATAAACTGTGGGACGGAATAGTGTAAAAGTTGACTGGTCCTGTTGTCAACTTCGTACCGATCGACGGGTGCCTACTAACTCTGGCTATTGCGCCTTCAGTTAAATCCTTTCGGCAATAGTTTGCACGCTAAAGGCGGGGACCATCGAATTACTGCAATACAATTGTCACGGCTCGCAAGTCAAAATAAAACGCTTAGTATCTGCTCGAGGTACGACGAGAAGTCTCTTCTTTATTCAACTATGCCTCTTTTATATATTTTACATAATGTTATCGAAAACCCACCTCGATTATCGATATCCCAATGTTATGCCTTATCATCATCTAGCATGACGAGGGTAAACGACCAAACGCTTCAAGTGTTTTGGGTTCACTTGCGTACGATGCTGAGTTGACACATTTACAGTCGTACACAAATGTACCCTGATCGTGCCCTCGTCCCAACGTATGCAACTTGTGCCATCAAAGTAATATGACTCTTGCCTTTAATTGTTCACTCCATGAGTGTCGCTATACCCGTCATATAACTTTGATGTTTGAGGCATTGGCATATTCAATTTATGGGAGGAGTATCGGATATCGACGTAGGTTTGATTTGAATTAAGTGGTCGCTGGTGCGATCCCTTCACAATAGTCTTAGTTTTCCTATCTACGGCGAACATTCGTTCTCTTTTTTAGAAGACAGTCCTCTTTTTGCTACTATGTCTTCTCTGACTTTTTTACTAACAGAAAACAATATACCACCCTCGTTTTACCAAATGTCATTCTTTTCTCCTAAAGACTAATCTTGATTTATTGATTTTCAAAGACCGCAAGTCAATTGCCCACAAATTTTGAGAATATGGTGCTTTAAAAATTTTCGACTATATTTTTACTTAAAAATAGTGTCCTCTTTTGTGATTGAAAAAATGGTGCATACAAAATTTTCACCCCTATCGTGGAATCCGTCGGAATTGAGTTTCACTTCACCTATTCGATTCCCTTTCACCTTCCACTGCTATCGTAGAATCCGCCGGGAAAGTTGCCTTATCATTCACATTACCGATACGGGGAACTATTCACTTTGCGGATTTGACGATACTGAAATATTTTTTTAAGCGAATAATTCCCCCCGGCGGATTCTACGATAGGGGCGTTTATTTAATTTAATTTTAATTTTTTTTACGAAAACAATAAATTTCCCTTGTTAGGAAAATTAAAAAAAAAATGTAGATACGACTGGATTGAACGAAACTTACCCTTTTCTGAACGGTTTCTCGATAACTTCTAGGTCAATTATCTTGCAATACAGTAGAACCTCGGAAAAATGAACAGTTCTCTAAGACATAGAAGTTCCGAAGCAGTCTACCCTAGTTTTCTTTAAGAAAAACTTATAAAAATAACTGTTTTTATACCCTTTTTGTTATGTTTGTTGCTCCTTTTTTTAATTAAAATGAATTGGTTTTGATATAGATATAGATCTGCTGATAAGCACTCTGCTTCGCAGATAATACATGTAAATGTAAACTTCTTTTGTACAAATAAAATCCATTGAATTGAATTGAATTGACAAAAAAAAAAAAACAAAATGTTTTCCTGCATGTTTGGCTACACGTTCTTCTTGAACTTATTTTTTTAGACTTGAAATGAACAATTCGAAAAGATGAACGGGTCCAGTTTTACATCTGATGCTACTGTAGTACCAATATTGAAGTTTCGACATTTTCCACAATTACCACCATGAACATTAAACATCCTTAATCGCAACTTTCATTTCCATTAAACAGTCTTCCTCTTCTACTTAAAACCACAGAGATATGCATATAGGTAGGTAGGTATATGGTCGATGAGATATCTTTAGCCAAGTGCACGTCCTCAATGTCTCTGCGTCTTACGGGAAAACTGCAATCAATCGATTACCATCTCATTGCATTGATTCAAGTTGATTGACCGATTTATATCTTCATCATGCAAATCTGGACGCGCTATTTAACATCCTTTACTCGAGACTCTAACAACTTAATCCGGACACGAAAGACATCCCCACCCATATAAAAACAACCCCCCAATGGTGGCCATTAAAAATGAAAAATCTTAAATCTTCCCAGCTTCAGCGAAGTAATAATATGTAAGGAATTTTCTGACAGCATAAACCAAGCAGAATATCTTTGAACCGCGAAGGATGTAATAAATTTTCTTTCATCCACTAACTGGCACGGCGCCCGATCTAAGAAGGGAAAAATAAGAAAATAAAAAATATATAAGAGCATAACCGAGGAGAACATCCGCCCTCATAGTAATCGTAATCATTTCAGGACATCATAATAACTATAATCATCTTCGTCGTCGTCGTTGTCGTTGTCGCTGTCGTTGTCGTCATCAGCGTCACCGCATTCTCGGTTATCGTATATAGTCAACTGCATGAGAGCGGTAGGTGGGGTAGAACTCTGCGTCATCCTAGCGAAAAATATCATCACCGCAGCAAATATCTAAGACTCTTGTAGTCAGCCAACAGCCAACAACGACTAGTAACTGTCGCAGCCCCCTCTCCATTAGGTCCTTTTGCAGTCTTTAGTTTCTGTCTCCAAACATTTTTCTCATTTGGTCTTTGTAACCTTTTAGCTTCTGTACGGCTTTCCATTTACTGCGTTTGCGAACAAACAAATCGAGTGTCATTTAGAATTCCTACTGTAGTTCTATTTTGATGGAATCTACCTCCCTCTAGAGAGTCCTTGCATTTCTTTTTCTCGCATTTTCAGTAGAACACTGGACATGGACAACCAGAGTAACAGTGGCTGAATTGCATCGAGAATTCTTATTAAATTGAAAAGGGAGAGAGATGCAGACATGCTTACGCTCCTTTGTCGTTTTGATTTATTTTATTTCATTTCCATAAGAAATTCATTCCTCAACTATCAAGAAGGACCAAACTTACACACAACTATATTTATGATATGGATGAAAGAAGGTTGTCTGCACCTTAACTTTCACCTTATCCTTGGGTAGAATGGCGCCTCTCACCTCTTGACTTTTCCAGTTTGCGCAAAAAAATAAAAAATGTTTTTCTTCATTCTAGCCAAAGACCAAATAAATCTAATGTAAGGATCCTGGATGGCGAGATAATCGCTTATGTGAATGCAGACCAGTTTAGATACTTTTGCTATGAAATTCATTTTGAAGGAACATTTATATCCTCCCTCGTGGTGGTGAATTATCGTTCGGATATAGTGTTACACCTTTGGCCAAGGACGAATATGCATTTATAGTTTAATTAGGTTTACATTAGTGAGTGGCAGTCCTATTTTTTTCTTCTGTCAAACCATTATCTGCTTGATCGATGATTCCCCTGAAAGTTCTTCAAACACTCTCCACTTGGAAGATTTTAAAGTTCGACCTCAATTTTCACTGCAGTCTGTCTTGCTTAGGTATATACATGTATCCACCTCCAATACCATCGCTCAGGCGGGGACTTTTCGGTTGGGAGTCCTTAAATGATGATTTTGCGAATAGTTTTCCACGGAACGGGAACGAAAGTCGAGCGAGTGCACTTCTTAGTTTGAAGATTTATATATATTGCATGCAGCAGAGAAAGGACTCCCATGAATTCAGGTGGCAGGGAGTGTGCTAAATTTATTGTAAAACGATGGGAAAAAGGATATTCGAGGTGGTAATTTATCGCCTATTGAGATGCGGAACATTAGAACAAAAGTGTGCTCTAAGTGCTTTGGAATTTAATTAAGTACAGTCGAGAGGTGTGCATGCGATCGGTGAATTTAACAAGGATTTGTTGGCATTTCGACACAGATTTGACAGGATGGTAGTGGTATGTATATTGTAGATCTACAGCTGCACTTCGATTTTACTTACGGACACAAATTGATTATTTATGAATTGCTTACCTGAAAAGACAAAGGAAAATATTTGCATTAGAGTTAGCAGTTGGAAGGCGAACATATGAACGTAAAAAGGTGAGATTTTTGATCTTCAAAAAAGCTTTAAAATTTATGTTAAGTCTGGATAACATCACGTGTCAAAATAAGCTGACAGATAAAGCCTTCAATGCGCAAGACCGGTTTGTTGATTAAAATTTGTCAAGACAAAGTGAAGCTGCGGTTAAAAGTTTTAAAAAGTGTATGTCCGGGGTCTTGCGAATATAAGTTGACAGATGGAGACCGTCTTGAAGCTTAAATTCTTCAAGTCTTCAAACAAATCGAAGATGCGATTGGAAGTTTTAGGAAGTGTATTCCCGCGGGCCTTTGTGAAAACTACAACCTCAGGTAAAGAAATCTTCTCGTGTGAAAAGGCATTAGTTTCAGTCTTAAAATGTTTCTAAAATATGTCTAGAAAGGCAGCCAACGTAGACGGAATTGCCAGCTAAATATATGTCGTAAGGTTGGGATAGCGAAGTCCTCTGCGCCAAAACGAGTTCCATACTGACCCGGGAAAGATTGTCTCTTGTCCATTGAAACCCTTTTACTGCTACATGCAAACAATTTTGATGCTTTTTGTGCACTGTCAACAATTCTGAGCGAAATGAAAGCACATGATGACGCACAAGGACTACTTCTGACTGAGTGAGACCAATTACAACTTCCCAACTTTGATATCGAAAATATTTTCGAAATCATTGGAAATCGAATGGACGAATCGATTAAATCGAAAACGCAACATTTTTTCGACAAAAGAAATCTAAAAGCTTTCGAAGTGGGGTAATGGACAGATATCTACCACAAATGAAAACCTATCCATCTGATTTCAGTTTTTTTTTCATGGTATTTCGTTTTACAAATTCAGCTTGTTTACTGTACTTTGTTGGTTGAAAAGGAACAGGATTCGTCTAGGACACAAAAAAAATGACCACCCCAAGCCGCAACAGGCTCATCGTTTGCGGCGTTCTGTTGCAATTACATATTTTGCAAAAGTTGTGTAATTAAAAGGACGAAAAGGAACACCAACTATAGCGACCACCATTTACGAGATGGCATTTTGTGTTGACAAGCACACAGGCCGGCTGTGCACCAGGATGAAAGTGGTTGGCTCTGTGATAATGCACTTGTGTGTTGTTGTGTTTTTTCCCCCCGGTTTTATTGTCGGCGGGCTTGTTTTATGGAGTGGGTTTACAGTCTAGAGAGAGGCCTCTGGTGAAAAGTGCATGGTAAGTGGTGGTGCCTGAAAACGGACAGACAATAGTTATATAGAAAGTTTCGCTTTTTTTTTAAATCCAGATGTGGTTTTGAGGATTTATACCGTGGAATTGGATAAAGTTAATGGAGTTTTAGGTTTTCTTTTTTTATTTGCAAGAAAATGGAGTTTTGAAATTAGTTTCATGATTTGCGTTTGGCTTTGTTGTCTGGCCGGATGAGGGACGGTAACGGACCAACAAAATTGATACCACGAAGTGGGGAAGCAGCTTTTGTGGCAAGGATTAGATGCGAGGAATATCATTTTTGGCATTTTCGTATTGGATTTGTATGATGGCCGATTTTAGTTAATTTTTTTTTTGATTATGATGTATTTTGGTTTTTTTTTTTAATCCAATTTATGGGCTATTTTTTTCCGAACTCATTCCGGGAAAAAACTTAGGGTTCCTGGAACACTCGCGGACTCTTCGAAATCACCACGCAAAGAGTTAATGCAACACCATTGCCTTCTTAAGCAGGTAGGGTTACTTTCCACGAACATCAGGCAAACTTAAACTTAAGTTGATGACTTAATCTATTTTACAAACAGTTATAACTTATGATTGTGTTTCGCGCTCAAAAAATCTGAAATCGTAGATCCTTAGACAGTTCTTGATCGACCGTAGAGAGTTTCTGTCATTAGATGTAACTATACTAAAAGGGTACAGGTTTTTTTTTGTCGTACTGATTACGGCCTCATTTCGAAAACGATTTTTATGAAATATATATACCAAAAGAATGCTAGATCCCGCATGTATTGTTTTCTCACAACTTTATCCTTTAAAAGAATAAATTAAAAAATTATGTTATTACGTGTTATTACAGCTTATTTGTCAAAAGCCATTTTTTCTTTTGAGGACTGTCTCTCCTGCTCAATTTCACTTTTTCAACTGACTCCTTTATTTTTTAAGTTGAGTTGAGCCTTACTTCTTCGTTCAGGGTTACGGTGGTGCAACACAGGCAACACAAAATTAGCCAAATACAGAGTTTTGAAGTGAATCCATGGCAAGTCGGACTTATATAACGGGCATAGTAGAGAAAAGTCGTAAACGTGATTTCAGAACCCATTTCTGTTCATTCAGAAAAATTCTATAGCTCCGTGTGATTTCAAGTTATAGGTAGATTTGGTTCCGTAGGTTTATGTTATCATAAGGGCAAAGCAAATGTTTCTTAAATAATTGAGACGTTAAGTGTATAGTGAAATTTTGGAAGTCATCCGTAAACAGTCCTATTCGACAGATGAGAGCTGACATCTAATCTGTATTACGAGTGGACACACTTCAACTGCTTCACGAATTAGTCCGAAATTAAAGCATTTTCTTTCAGAAAATGTCCGCCTATCTATCGTTAACTTTTGACTTTGAAATTTGATGAAGTAAGCTGAGTGACAGATTTATAAATCAAAATGGTTGTTGGGCTTTATCCTTTGAGTGTAAGAAATGCTCAAAACTGCGCCGCTTTGTCAAGAGGCCTTGAACCAAATATCATTGCATGATCTGTTTAGTGAGCAATTTTCCGTCGTTCATTGTTTTGGACCACGCCTTCATTTTGTAGGCGTATTGTTGCAAAATTTTCCCTTAGAAAGAAAAAAAGACGCGATTGCAGACTCGGCTGCGTACCCGGCGGTCAAAAGTCGAGAATGACAGATGGGCGAAAACCAGATGACGAAGGGCGAACAAAAGGGAAATCGTGTGCAACAAGCAGCGCGTTGGTCGCTGCCACTCTCGGCCACTCAGCTGGGGTGGGTCCAAAAATAAAATGCAGAAAAGCTGCGATAGGGTGGGCGCCAAACAATCTTTGAAAGGAATTGCTAAACCTTTTGTAGAAAGTGCCGACGATGATTGCTGTGGGGTAAAGATAAAACAAAGACAAGATATTTTGCGTTATAAAAGCTCGGTGTGAGCACGGCTATTTATTGATGGTAACAAAAAGAATTAAGTTTTGTATGCGATGCGACCAGACGGTCGTAGAAAAAAAAAATAGAAAAGCTGCCGGATGCGACAAACGGAATTTTGGGTTACGATTACGGTTTCCTTTTTTCTTTAGCCGTTGGAATTGGCTCGTTATCGCGTTGTCTGAACGGTTAAAGATAACAACGGAAAGGGTCGCGCGTCCCGTTTTTTTTTTTTCCGGGAACTTTACGAAACGGAAGCCAACGGAATTATTTCAACTTTTCAGAAATACCTAACTGACGATCACTTTCCTTTTACTCTACTTATCTTTCTTTTCTGGATCCCTCCTGTTTCTTCTCCTCTCCTCTGCCGTCCTAGCGTTTTATATTTTCGTCGCCAAGTCCTGCCACTACTCCTCCTTTCTCCTGACCTCCTCCTTTTCTTTATATTTTAGTTCACCACACTATTTGTGCCCGTTTCTTTCGGACTTTTCTAAACCCTTTCTCTTTTTTTTTAATTTCTCAAATTTTCAAAAAAACTTCTCGATTTTAACAACTTTCAACTGGTAACTCGGTCACTACCTCCTTTCTAATCACTGGCCAACCAAGAAGTGATTATCTTCCCAAAATTCCCTTTGTTCTTACTCGAACCTCACACACTCCTGCATTCGACCATTCAGCCGCAACGGGGATCATTGACGGTATTTTTGAGCGTTTCTCACAGCTTTTTCGCCATGGAACACGACCGTTAATGATCACCAATGCATACACATTCACTCCACATATATCCGAATCCGCCAGGTCGCCGGGAAATTTCCAGTGCCTGACGTTTCGATGGACGAGTACAGAACAATTTCTTATTGATTCGGCAGTGGTGCCAAGTCACCTTAAAGTCCCTAAAACCGAGAATTTTATAAATATTGTTAAATTGGTTTCTAATTTTATATTTCCCCCAAGATACTAATATTGAAAAGGGTAGGAGAGGTTCATAGAGGCGATAGCTTGGGGACAGCGGACATTAATGTTCGCCCTTTTGCAGTGCCGCTGGAGAAGAACGAAGAGTGACCTTGCTGACTATTTCGCGTACCCTACTCTGTTCCGTGGACCTCCGCGCAGATTTTGGGTGCATAGACTTGCAGATAACGTGCCAATTCCTTACAACATCATCTGTGGATATGGTGGGCTTTCGGCCTTTCGAGTTTATGTTGTGTTTGTGTTCGTATTTTTGTCCTCAATCAAGGTCGCATTCTTGGCGAGCGAACCAATGGGTTTATGTATGCTCTTGTTGGGGTGTCTTCCTGATGGATCGTTCTTCCCTCACAGTTAATAAATGTTGGAGTGTTGGTTCTCGGGAACGTCCTCCCCCACTCATCGTTGCGAGTTTCCCGACCGTCCGCCTGGGCTCGACCTGTTTTTGCCACTTTCTCTGGACGCATGACCAGCGAGAGCGCTGAATTGAGACCAATTCAGAAACGCCCCCCCTTGGCCCCTTGCCCCTCGAAGGTGACGGGAATGACCGAATGGGTAAAAAAAATGATGTGGATTGGAGAGGAAGGTTGGAAGTGGGATTGGGTTTTTGTGGGGTTTTATAACGCAACAACTCCACCTTTACCTCCCAGAAGAGGCGAAATTGGCTTTTCGAAAGAAAAGTCGAAGTAATCGTAAAGAACGAAACAAAACATACACAATCTCTAAGACATAACAAACATCTAGGGACCCCCGCTCAGGGCGAGAGGTAGTGAACATCACAGAGCATGATGCTCTCAGTTCCTCTTAACGCAACCATCCTGGCTCGTTGCGCGACTAAGTTAATCTGGTACTTCAGGGTCCTCGTTATATGGCTTTAGATCTTTCACGTTCCACGTCCCGCGTTCTTTGCCATCGCTGTCTAAAAGCGTATATGTATAAGGGGAAACACGTTTCCCTATTCGGAATGGGCCAACATATTTTGGAGCCAGTTTAGCGGTGTAATAGTTTGCCGCATCGGAGAGAATGAAGTTTCTCCGCCACACGAGCTCGTTAGCGAAGTATTGTACATCCCGCCTTCGGAGATTATAGGATTGCGAAGCCTTCTTGGTTGCCATGGCTAGTTTCTTCCCTATCTCATCCCTAAGCTTCCTAAACTGTTCCCTGGTATCACCTTTATTAGCACTCCTATCACACGAGATGGTGGTTAAGGACGTATTGCCGAAAGTCACCATCTCTCGACCAAAATTGGCATAATAGGGTGATACACCCAAAACCTCATGTTCGGCTGTCCGAATACTGCACGCGACCTTCGCCAATTGCGAATCCCAGTTCCGATGATTGTCGGATACATACGCTCTAAGTGTCGTCTTCAAGATCTGGTTTATCCGTTCAGCCGGATTTGCTTGCGGATGATAATGCGCGGTATATTTTATTGTCGACCCATACCCTTCACACAAGGACTTCAGTTCCTTACTCCTGAATTGTGGACCATTGTCACACACCAGAATCTTCGGTACCCCAAATAGCAAAAAGACATTATCTTCCAGTTCCTTACAGACAGATTTGGCTGTCGCTGATCTTAAGGGAAATAAAAGTGGAAATTTCGTGAAATAGTCAACAACAGTCAGAATGTGAATATAACCCCTACTCGATTTTGGAAGTGGACCTACCAAATCTACACATACCATCTCCCACGGATTGGTTACCCCTTTCCTCTCCGTCATCAACCCAGCTGGCCTTTCGTTCACCGGCTTCACGCTTTGACACACTTTGCAATTCCTAACATACTTTGTAATATCTGACCTCATCTTAGGCCAGTAATATCTAGTCCCTACTCTTGAAAAGGTTTTCCTAACACCCATGTGCCCTGCTAATGGGTTATCATGACATTCCCTCAAAACCCTAATCCTATCTGTTTTAGCGACTACCTCCTTCCATTCTAAATTTCTATCGTGTACTACTACATGTTTTGCCCTAACGTATTTAAATAAAACTCCATTTTCTACCCTCCAAGATGGGTAAGCTAAGGGGTCTGACTCTACTTTCGCGATCATCTTTTGTATCCAAGGATCCGAGCTCTGCTCTACTAGTCCTGCTACACCTACAACATTCCTAGAGAGCATGTCCGGAACAACGTGGTCTTTTCCCTTCCGGTGTACAATTTCGAAGTCAAACTGCTGTAGCCTAACCGCCCAACGCGCTAACCTTCCACACGGATCTTTGAGATTGCTTAGCCATACCAGAGAATAGTGATCCGTTACGACCGTAAATCGAACACCTTCAATATATGGTCGCAACTTCTCCACCGCCCACAGCACAGCCAAGCACTCCTTCTCCGTGGTTGAATAGTTACGCTCGTTCCTATTCAACGCCCTACTAAGGTAACAAATCACCTTTTCTCCCTCCTCGAATGTCTGTGTGAGCACTGCTCCGACTCCATAATCTGATGCGTCTGTTTGCACCACAAACGGACGCTCAAAATCCGGACAAGTCAATATCGGGGCAGTTACCAAGCACTCTTTTGCTTTCCTGAAACTCCCCTCGCACTCATCTGACCAGACAAACCTATTACTCTTCTTCAGTAAATCTGTCAACGGTTTTACCAAACTAGCGAAATTTGGTACAAATCTTCTGTACCAGGAAACCGTTCCTACAAAGCTCCTAACCTCTTTGACGTTTCTGGGTGCCGGAATTTGCATCATGCTATCAACCTTTTCTGGATCTACGTGCAACCCATTCCTATCCACTACGTAACCTTAAAATTTCAAAGACGATCTACAAAAATTACATTTCTCGTTACTAACCCTCAGCCCCGCTGTACTTAATCGTGAAAATACTTCTTCCAAAATCTGAAGATGTTGTTCGAATGTGTTGGTTACAATGATTATGTCATCCAGGTACACGAATACGTGCGGTTCCAAGTCGGCTCCCAGCACGGTATCGATGAATCTTTGCCAGGTGGCAGGGGCGTTGTGTAACCCGAATGGCATCCGTTTGAATTGGAATAATCCCCTATTTGGCACCGTAAAAGCGGTATATTGCCGCGACTGTTTCTCTACCGGTATTTGCCAATAGGCGGACTTAATGTCCAAGGAGGATAAATAATGGGCGTTCCTCAACTTGTCTAGCGTAGCCGATATGTAAGGGAGAGGGTAAGCATCTCGATCAGTGACTTTGTTAAGCTTCCTGTAATCTACACAAAATCTAAATGATCCATCTTTCTTTTTTATCATTACTATGGGAGAAGCCCATGGACTATTAGATTTTTCTATAATGTCTTCCCTAAGCATTTCCTCTAACTCTTTATCTATATGACGCTGAACCGCAGGTGAAACCGGATAATACCGCTGCTTGATTGGTTGAGACGTCGTCCTAATCTTGTGCTCCACTAAATGTGTGCATCCTATTCCTTCAGGCATTGAATCGAAAATTCTTTTTACAAATTGCTGAAGCTGCCTATCCTGTGTCTCATCCAACTCCGATCGCTCTTTGATCGTTGACATCGAAGCTATCGTAGCTTGATTTGAAAAACTCCACTCGCTTGATCTCAAATCCGGGACTATACCCGATTGTGCCCAAAAATCGGCACCTAATATCAAGACGTGTGGGAGAGTTGGAATAACAAGGCACTCTAGCAATATCGATTTTCTCTGCACTACTACTGGTAAAGATACTACCCCCGCTACCTCAATACCTGCTCCATCTGCTAAAGCTACTCTTCTAATTTTACTCTCACCTAACTTTAAACCTAAATCCTTCAAAATTTTCCAACCTTCCCTACAGATAATCGTGCGCGATGCCCCTGAATCTAAAAGACCTACTAATTCTATACCATAAACACTAACTCTTAAATATGGACGCACATCATCTTCCTGTGTCTCAAGCGCGAAGCCTAAATGAACGACCTTCTCTCTCTGTCCGGCCAACTGGTTGCCAGCAGACAACCTATCTAAATTCAACGGCGCTCTCGCCCTGCTGTCGGCGGAGACCGTTGCCCATTTCCCGAACAGTTTCTGCAATCCCTCCTAATGACCCCCACTTGACCACAACCTATACAGCGCCTAGGAGCGGAACACGTGTTAGAGAAATGACCCTCTTGGTTGCAGTTGAAGCACTTCAACCGTCGATTAGGTCGAGAGTCCCTGCTAAGAACCGATACTAATGGTTCCTCGACAGCGACGTAAGCCAAGTCGGGTTCCAATAAACTACGCGATCGTTGAGATGGAGGTGGTGCGAAACAATCTACATTGGCTCGAACCATCTCTAATTTTCGTCCCAATGCCACTAAATCTCCAACAGATTTAGGGTCTGCCAGACCTAATTGGGTTTGGTAAAAAGGTGCCAAGTTCCGTTGAACCATCCCTAACTTCCTCTTTTCAGATAATGGCTCCGATAGCCTACCGAACATGTTAGACATGATGGCCACATAAATCCCTATTGACTCATCCTTCCCCTGTGTCCTATGCCGAATCTCTTCCAGAAGAAGGTCATCGTAGTTGGGAGGGAGAAACTCAAGTTTTAATTCCCTCACCAACTCCTGCCATGAATTAATTGTCTTCCTAACCGCCCTAAACCAGAGAAGAGCCTTCCCTATGAAAAGATCGACCGAGCATTTGAACAGTTGGGATTCGCTAATCCCCCTAGCTTCCCTAAGTTCTTCAACCCGCTCCAAGAATGAGTTGACCGAAGAACCACATCTTTCTCCTGAGAACGAGATATTCCACTTAGCCAAATTTTCATTTTTCTCCGAACCGATAAGTACGCGATCATGAGTGTTGACATTAGAACCGGACATCAATGCCACTGACGATGTTGACGGTTGACCTGCACTAATTTCAGTTCGCTGCTCTATATACATTTGTCTCGGCTTTTGTTTCGGTGGCAGCATGCTGACATTCTCATCCTCGGAATCTTCATCTTCGTCCCCTTCTAAATCTCCTAAAAGATTCATGATCACTGTCCTAATCTTAATCTTTTCTTTCTCCTCTTCATCCGTTGTTGGACGAGATCTACCTATCCTTGATAGTGACCACTCTATCTTAACAACAGCTTTTTTAAACTCAGCGGAATCGGG
The DNA here is from genome assembly GCA_948293265.1 of Cheilosia impressa. Taxonomy (NCBI): domain Eukaryota; kingdom Metazoa; phylum Arthropoda; class Insecta; order Diptera; family Syrphidae; genus Cheilosia; species Cheilosia impressa. The sequence goes on along the minus strand of OX411884.1, from coordinate 28,309,440 downwards.
TTCTGGTGACGAATCGATTATTGATTTTATTTCCCCAATTTTTTTCTCCACTTCTTCTTTATCTTCCTTAAATTCGAAGGGATAATCAGTGTTCAATGATGTGACTGAACCCCGACGTTCTAGTTTAGAGGCTGCTCGGAATGACTTCCGCATCTCCGCCACCGTCCCAACATCTAAACCCCTACACTGCATTTCATATGCCAGCTCATCTGCTGAAAGCCTATTTACCTCCATTATAAAAAACTCACAAAATGCCTTATTAATTAATTAATCTACCACAAGAAAAAAAAATATTATCGACTCAAAACCCAAAACTGATCACAAAAAAGGTCAATGTAACTTTATTGTAACAGAAGCGAATTCACAACCACCGGTTCCAAAAAAAAGCATAAGAGACCCAAAACAAATTATCACTTTAGTTTACTACACTCGAAAAAAGAAAAATACGAAAAGGTAACGTGGCAACCCTACGCAACTTGTATGAAACCAAAAATTACCCGCTAATCAAACTCGAAGACAAAAAAAAAATATGTAAAAGCGAAACCACAACAACACCGTAATAGCCGATTTAACCAAACCGTAAACGAAATCGCACTTAGTATATATATATGTATAATGTATGGTAGAAGAATATAAAATGCAAGTAGGTATGTATATAGGTAAATGTAAATAAACTTTTTAAAGAACTAACATCCACCAAATGTGGGCCGTTGTTCAATAAACAGCAAGAATAATAAAATAAATATATATATGGGAAATTACCCTATTTGAAACAATATGTATATACAATGTACTTGCCGTACTCTTCCCCGTATGCCCTCTGCTGTCTTGCGATTGTAGACACAGCTCCTTCCCAATGTTCCAATTATAAAGGTACTCCACGATGCTATCTCAAAGAGGAATAATTGTAGGCGAATGATATTCCCTGGGAAAAAAAACACACCAAAAGTAAAAAGAACAATAAAAATAACACAAACTTCCCTGACGCTTCCGCACAATCGAAATGAAAACCAAAACAAAATTCAATTTGATTGAGAAGCAACAACAACACCAGCAACACACCGTCGGCCTTTTCGATTTTAAATTTTTTGTTGATCGTTTTGATCAATAACACTTTTAATTTATATTTACTTTTATTTTATTTAATTATTAAACTTTGGCCCCACGTTGGGCGCCAATTTGTTGCAAAATTTTCCCTTAGAAAGAAAAAAAGACGCGATTGCAGACTCGGCTGCGTACCCGGCGGTCAAAAGTCGAGAATGACAGATGGGCGAAAACCAGATGACGAAGGGCGAACAAAAGGGAAATCGTGTGCAACAAGCAGCGCGTTGGTCGCTGCCACTCTCGGCCACTCAGCTGGGGTGGGTCCAAAAATAAAATGCAGAAAAGCTGCGATAGGGTGGGCGCCAAACAATCTTTGAAAGGAATTGCTAAACCTTTTGTAGAAAGTGCCGACGATGATTGCTGTGGGGTAAAGATAAAACAAAGACAAGATATTTTGCGTTATAAAAGCTCGGTGTGAGCACGGCTATTTATTGATGGTAACAAAAAGAATTAAGTTTTGTATGCGATGCGACCAGACGGTCGTAGAAAAAAAAAATAGAAAAGCTGCCGGATGCGACAAACGGAATTTTGGGTTACGATTACGGTTTCCTTTTTTCTTTAGCCGTTGGAATTGGCTCGTTATCGCGTTGTCTGAACGGTTAAAGATAACAACGGAAAGGGTCGCGCGAATTAAATACACTCGCGTATATTTCGTAATTAAAACAAATTATATTTTTTTAGGATTTTATAGTCCTGTTTATTTATATTTATTTTAATTACTAGTTCAAGTTTATTATCACCGAACTGTGGTCTAAGTCGATGTTATTTCTAGACTGCCCCTTGCGTGTTCGTTTCTTATATTTATATCCTACTTAGTAATCTATGTATTTGGTTCAAAATAAAACCTTTTCTTTATTCTTAATCTATCTTTTCTTATCTACTGTGTGTTCGAATACAATCTCTTTTCCTTTCTTATCTCATAGTTCTTATTACATATTTTAGGTTACAATACAATCTCCTTTCATTTCTTATCTCATAGTTATTATTATTATTTTCTACCCTTATCTAGGTAGGTACACGTTATCTAACGTTTATTTTAGATAAATCTTAATAGATGGTCCTTAGACTATATGGTTAAGGGTCCTTAACTCCCCCCCTTCTTTAATAAAATCGTCCCGATTTTCTAATTGTTTCATTTTAATTTTTGCCATTTCTTTTTCATATGACTCAATGAATTTTTGCTCAGTTTTTAGTTTTCTGTATTCGATTATAAAATTAACGATTTTCGTTATTACATAAGCTATAACAATAATTATCACAATGATTATGATTGTGTTTATAATTGATAATATAGGATGTTCCTCAAATGGAATCATTATTTTGTTTAGGCTATCAATATTATTGAATGCATATAGCCCTTCTGTTTTTATAACAGTATTTATAAAAAAATCATTATTATGTTTTCTTGCTATTATTTCTTTAATGGCTCCATCCATATTTTTATAATTTTTTCCATCTATATTTACAGTATCTTCGTATGTGATTAATTTCACATTGTATATGGTCTCGTTATTTATTTTATGATTTCCATGAGTTAATATTACTCCTGGTACTATTTCTAATATATCAAAATTATATTCTTGTTTAATATTACATACATTTAGATTTTTTATTTTTTAATAATGGAATTATACATTCTTCTTTTTCAATATTTTCTTCGCAAATATTTTTTCCTAAATAGTTTTGACATTTTTTTATTCTAATGTAATCTTCACAAAATGCTATTAATTCGTCTGTTTGTATTTTCCCATATTTGAAACTTATCGGGGTTACCTTATAGCATTTACATTGTATTTTTAATATTGGGTATTTATATATTATTATAAAAAGTTCTTCCGTTCTAGCAATTGATATGGTTGCATATTCTAAAATATTTATTATTGGAACTTCCTCTAACTCATGTTTTATTATTTCTTTTATGTCCGTTATATCTAATGCTTCTGAAAGATATTCATTATTCTTTGCTGCGTTTATCGTTCTAGTTAGTAAGAGTAACTCTTCATATACCTGTTCTAAGATTATATGTTCTTTTAAATTGTATCCCTCGAAATTCTTTAAGATTTGTTCGAATCTAGAGTTTACCTTCCTCTGTTTGTTATTATTTTCTATTAAATTATTTATTTTGGTTTGTATTTCAATAAGATCATCATGATCTGGGTTACCAAATATAAATTTAATAGCAGATCCTAAGAAATTTATAGATCTCTTACTTCTAGTATGTTCTTCTATTTGATTTGCTAAATTATGTGCCTTTTTTATCCAAATTTCTTCTTCCTGAGTAGGTATGTAATTGCTACTTATTATCTCTATGAATGAATTTAGTAATGTTGTTAGATTTGTTACATGAAATAAATGTGTCTGATCATTAAATATATAAACATCATCGGTTTGAGTTAGTATGTATTTCTTTTCCGTGACGTCTTCTATTTTTGTTGTTCCTTGAGTATGCTTTAGTGCATTCACGAGTAATATGAGGAATGCTAATTTCGTCATCTACAGGGAAAGAATAATTTTTAATATTGTCTTTGTGTACAACTATCCCCTTCGTTGTTAAGATCGTGTCCTCACGGTCTTCCTTTACTATTCTTTTAATATATCTAGTATTACTTTTCTTTCTAATCCCTGAAATTCTTACCATTATTTGTTCTCCTTGTTGGTAGGTTCTATGTTTTGTTCCTTTATTAAGTCTTTCGAGGACTTTTTCCGATGCTTTAATAAGTTTTGTGTGTATATTTGAATCTTTGAATTTTTCTTGATTAAAAAACACTTCTTGAGGTTTGTAGCCTGTGACGGAATGAATTGTGTAATTTAATTCACGCACTGTTCTAAATACTTCTTCGATTAGATTGGTATTGTTTTGTACCATAAATATCCTTGAGAGTTCTGATATTGTTTTATGTGCACTTTCGACTTGCCCGTTTGCTGTCGATCTATAGACTGGCGTCTGTACTTTCTTGATTCCATATTTTATACACATTTGCTTTACCATCTGGGTGTTAAAACAACTTTCGTTATCAGTCATGAGTCTCTCGCAATTTGGGAAATAATTTGATAAGACTTCCTCCATTTTATCATAAAGTCTCTCCTTTGTTTCTAGTTCTCGTATGACCAGATACTTTGAATATTTATCTTTTGATACTAGAAATGAATGTTTGTCGTTGAAGTATAGATCCATGTGGATGTGTGTTCCTACTTGTGTTGGAATTTCTGAGTCGTTCAATGGTTCTCTAACTGGATTTCTCTCGTATTTACCGAATAAGCATGCTACACATTTTTTATTAAAACATTTTGCCTGTTTCCTCATGCTTGGCCAGTAATATGTTTGATTTATCTCTTGAATGTTATTTTTGAATCCTCTATGAGCTCTCTCATGGGTCTCTTTCACTATCTTTATTTGTTCTTCTAGGTTGGTAATATCTTCCAATTTTATGGGTGTGTGTATAAACCTATTTCGTATAAAGACTTCTTTTATCTTTTTCTCGAATGTATACATGTCTTCTGGTTTTGCATGTATTGCTATTATCTTGTTAGGTTGAAGAATTTTTTTCAAATTTCCTAACAGTTCATCTTCCGTTGTGAAATAAATAGTGTGCCTTATCTTTTTTTCAAAAACGGTTTGTGTTTTTATTTCATTTATTTCGTTGTTCGGTATTAATTCTACCTGTAGGCTATATGTGTTAAATGGTTGGCTTACTACTTTGATTACATCTTCAGATGAGCTCTCTTCTGAGTGAACTGTACTTATTGTTGAAGTATTTATTTGTTGCCGCGAAAGAGCGTCTGCAACTACATTCAGGTGTCCCGGTTTGTATACTAACCTTGCACCGAAATCCTCTATTATACTTTTCCATCTCTTCAATTTAGTGTTCGGATTTTTTTCCGATATTGAATATACTAACGATTGATGGTCTGTGTATATAGTTAAATCCGCTACTCCGTATACATAATTTCTTAGCTTCTGCAGTGCCCATATGATGGCTAATAATTCCTTCTCGTTCGTTCCATAACTTTCTTCTGTCTTTGTCAGAGTTCTACTTAAAAAGAATATAGGTTTTTTGTTTTGACTAAGGACGGCTCCAATAGCTATGTTAGATGCGTCTGTCGTTAGTTCAAAGGGTTTACTATAATCTGGTTGGAATAGCTCTACTTGTTCTCTCAAATGTGCTTTCAAGCTACTAATGGCTTTAATTGCTGCATCGTCTAGATTTATACAAGTATTTTTACTCTTATTTTTTCCTACCTGACCATTTTCTCCTCTTAGGTGTATCGTTAGGGGCTTAGCTATGCTTGCATATCCTTTGATAAATTTCCTATAGTAACCGGTCATTCCTAAAAAACCTCTCAGATCTTTCAACGTTCGGGGAATTGCATAATTATTAATTGCTTCTACCTTTTCCGGATTTGTCCCTATCCTATTATATTTAATTATGTGTCCGAGGTATTCGACTTCTGATTGGAAAAATTTGGATTTATCATCCGAAACCTTCAATGTTGCTTTGTTAAGAGCGTTGAAAATTATATTGATGTGTTTCATATGTTCTTCGGCTGATGAGGAATATATTAACACATCATCTATATAAACATACGCGAATTTCCCGATATATTCTCTTAATATGTCGTCTACACATCTTTGGAATATAGAGGGCGCGTTTTTGAGTCCAAAAGGCATTCTTACGAACTCATATTTACCTCCATTTACGCAAAATGCTGTTTTTTCCCTATCTTCTTTTTTAATTTTAATTTGATGGAATCCTGATTCCAAGTCTAATGTTGTAAAATATCTGGCTTTTCCTAGATTTTGTATTGTCATGTTTACATCTGGGATCACATATCTATCAGTTATTGTTTTATTGTTTAATTTTTGGAAATCTATTACCATTCTTTTCTTTGGTTTTCCGTCTTCACTAAGACCCTTTTTTGGTACTGTCCAAATCGGACTATTGTATGGACTATTACTTCTTTGAATAATACCTTCTTTTAATAATTTAGCTATTTCTTTATTGACAAATTCATTGTCGGCTATCGGATATGGATATTGCTTGGTCCATATGGGTTCATTATTTATAGTTCTGATTGTAGCTTCTATTGTAGTAGTAAAGGGCAGTGGTCCTATGCCGATATTTTCCTTCATCAAACTATCTATTTCTTTTTTATATAACGTTTCTCCTATGATATAGTTTAGTTTACTTTCGGATTGATTGTCACTGCACATGGTGATTAAGGTCATATCCTTCAAGTTTATTTCGGCGTTTAATTCTTTTAAACCTTCTAATCCTAATATCATATCGAATGAATCTATATTATTTAATTCGAAAAATGTTATTTTAGTATTCATTAAATAAATTATTTTCTTTGTATTTACTATGGAATACCCGTTTATAGTTTTAATTTTGATTTCCTTAATTTTTATTCTTTCCGCTGAATTGCATTTTTTATCTATATAATTGTGGGTTGCTCCCGTATCTATTAATATTTTATAAGTTTTGTTAGAAATGCTAGATGTTAATTTTAAACAAGGCAACCCGTCAACTAGTTTTAAATGGTCAAATCTTAAGTTATTTACCCTTTGTTCTTCCGGTTCTGCATACATGCTGTCTCCGTCTTCTTCTTGTAGTTGTGATGACTGGTTCACCCTTTGTTGTTTGTTGACGTGTTGATTGTTGTTCTGATAGTGCTGCGGCTGCCTATACTGCCCGCTATCCTCTCTTCCTCTCTTCCAATGCTGGTTATTATTATATGGGTTATAGTTGTTTCGCTGAGGTTGATGTTCTGCTTTCCTCTGTGCTTGAACTATTTGTCTTGAATTTATTTCCATAGGCATTTGTATTTCTGTACCAATTGGTTGGTTATGCTTAGGTTGTTTTATTATGTTAGACAATTGTTCTGTCTGTCTATTTGCTTCTTGCAGTTTATTGTTTAACTGTGTGCAGTACATCTCCATTTGTGAGAATCTTGCTGCTAAGGTTGCTAGATCAACTGGTTCTGCCATCTTGATGACTACTTCTTTATTTTCACTTTCACTTTCACTTTCACTTATTATCTCGCGACGATTGTCGTGTAAATTTTTTCTTTTCTTAAATCTATTCATAAAACTTTTACGTTGGATACGTATGTATCTTTGTTCAGGTTGCTTCGTATGAAGGAACGTTTGATGGGTGCCACTATGTGGATCTGATTCCCGATTTTCCTTTGGTCCGCTCCGTGAAGATAAACAATTTATTTGTCTCCTGGCAGGATCGCCAATTAAATACACTCGCGTATATTTCGTAATTAAAACAAATTATATTTTTTTAGGATTTTATAGTCCTGTTTATTTATATTTATTTTAATTACTAGTTCAAGTTTATTATCACCGAACTGTGGTCTAAGTCGATGTTATTTCTAGACTGCCCCTTGCGTGTTCGTTTCTTATATTTATATCCTACTTAGTAATCTATGTATTTGGTTCAAAATAAAACCTTTTCTTTATTCTTAATCTATCTTTTCTTATCTACTGTGTGTTCGAATACAATCTCTTTTCCTTTCTTATCTCATAGTTCTTATTACATATTTTAGGTTACAATACAATCTCCTTTCATTTCTTATCTCATAGTTATTATTATTATTTTCTACCCTTATCTAGGTAGGTACACGTTATCTAACGTTTATTTTAGATAAATCTTAATAGATGGTCCTTAGACTATATGGTTAAGGGTCCTTAACTCGCGTCCCGTTTTTTTTTTTTCCGGGAACTTTACGAAACGGAAGCCAACGGAATTATTTCAACTTTTCAGAAATACCTAACTGACGATCACTTTCCTTTTACTCTACTTATCTTTCTTTTCTGGATCCCTCCTGTTTCTTCTCCTCTCCTCTGCCGTCCTAGCGTTTTATATTTTCGTCGCCAAGTCCTGCCACTACTCCTCCTTTCTCCTGACCTCCTCCTTTTCTTTATATTTTAGTTCACCACACTATTTGTGCCCGTTTCTTTCGGACTTTTCTAAACCCTTTCTCTTTTTTTTTAATTTCTCAAATTTTCAAAAAAACTTCTCGATTTTAACAACTTTCAACTGGTAACTCGGTCACTACCTCCTTTCTAATCACTGGCCAACCAAGAAGTGATTATCTTCCCAAAATTCCCTTTGTTCTTACTCGAACCTCACACACTCCTGCATTCGACCATTCAGCCGCAACGGGGATCATTGACGGTATTTTTGAGCGTTTCTCACAGCTTTTTCGCCATGGAACACGACCGTTAATGATCACCAATGCATACACATTCACTCCACATATATCCGAATCCGCCAGGTCGCCGGGAAATTTCCAGTGCCTGACGTTTCGATGGACGAGTACAGAACAATTTCTTATTGATTCGGCAGTGGTGCCAAGTCACCTTAAAGTCCCTAAAACCGAGAATTTTATAAATATTGTTAAATTGGTTTCTAATTTTATATTTCCCCCAAGATACTAATATTGAAAAGGGTAGGAGAGGTTCATAGAGGCGATAGCTTGGGGACAGCGGACATTAATGTTCGCCCTTTTGCAGTGCCGCTGGAGAAGAACGAAGAGTGACCTTGCTGACTATTTCGCGTACCCTACTCTGTTCCGTGGACCTCCGCGCAGATTTTGGGTGCATAGACTTGCAGATAACGTGCCAATTCCTTACAACATCATCTGTGGATATGGTGGGCTTTCGGCCTTTCGAGTTTATGTTGTGTTTGTGTTCGTATTTTTGTCCTCAATCAAGGTCGCATTCTTGGCGAGCGAACCAATGGGTTTATGTATGCTCTTGTTGGGGTGTCTTCCTGATGGATCGTTCTTCCCTCACAGTTAATAAATGTTGGAGTGTTGGTTCTCGGGAACGTCCTCCCCCACTCATCGTTGCGAGTTTCCCGACCGTCCGCCTGGGCTCGACCTGTTTTTGCCACTTTCTCTGGACGCATGACCAGCGAGAGCGCTGAATTGAGACCAATTCAGAAACGCCCCCCCTTGGCCCCTTGCCCCTCGAAGGTGACGGGAATGACCGAATGGGTAAAAAAAATGATGTGGATTGGAGAGGAAGGTTGGAAGTGGGATTGGGTTTTTGTGGGGTTTTATAACGCAACAGTATTACAACAGCTCAGCACTTAATTCAATTTTTATTTCGTAAACAAATGATCGACCTTTCCAACTTTGTGTATTATGCCCAAGTCCAGTCGGCACCATATTATGGCCGGGGAAATTATCGACTACCATTGACTATAATCTCCGCGTTTTAAGCGATATTTTCTTAAGGCATAACAATACTAATAGGGACTCTGCATATACTTACACCATTTTTAAATAACCTACCGGGGCCACAAATGACTTAGGACAGTTGACTCACAACCAACAATTTTAAAGTACTCTTAGTTTTGGAGATTTTTCTACAACTTCTCACTTGACTTGGATTTTTTTCGCCACAAACATGCGTCGAGATTTTTTCTAGTTCTGCCATAAGAACGAAGAGCCTCCTTTTTATGAATGTGGCATTTTCAACACCTGGCTAAAAACAGAGACTTTCTTCTAAATTTATCAGACGAATTAAAGTAAAAGAAGCATTAACCTCATTGAGATTCTGCAAAACGTTTCAATTTAGCGAAGGATACCAAATCCTTACAAAATTATTATTTTCTTGAATAATTCCCCTTTATGACTTTCAAAACTCAAGGGACTAATAAAGCTGCAATAAACCCAAGAAATATATTAATAAAAAAAATAAAAGAGTTCACCACACCGGTAAAAAAAAGGTGTAAACCTGTGAAGAGTCGAAGAAATATGCTTTCTAAATACTTCCGCTTTTACACATGAATTGCGCAGTAAAACGCGTAAATTCCATAAAACAATCTGCACGTCCCAATCAACCAATAAAATTGTGGGTATATACCAAACCCATGGACTCGAGAGAACTTCTCATTAACTTTTACGATAGCGAACAGAAACAAAAAAATATAAGCCCGGCAAAAACTCCTGACAAAGGTTAATTAATTTATCCAAACACACATACACACGCACCACAAGGTTCTATCCATCCTGATTATAGCTACTTTACATTTTATTTTTGTTATTTAATGAGCTAAATTTCAAAAATTAATAATCTGCCACTGACAGCTGGGTAATTAAAAGGTTCAACTCTGATTCGAGAAGAGTGGCGGTGTCAAAAAAATTCCCCAAAATCATTTTTGAAACTCGTTAACAAAGAATGGGAAAAAAACTGCCTACCCAGGAGGGCGCTTCCTTTCTTTTGTATAGCCGCCAAAACAAGAAAACCAAAATACTTACCCACTGTTCCTATTCGCAATGCAGTCAACTGAAATATTTTCGCCTGCCATTTTATTCTGGTTGAACGCACACAATTAGATGATTAACCGGGAGCATCTATTTCATGTCTAATTACCTGGTAAACAATTAACATAGTTAAAACGAAAATTTGTTGTTGGCCATTCCCATTAGAGCCATCATAAAGAAGTCGAGGCGAGAAAATTTCCCCTTCGAAATCAGGATTGCATTTGTGTAGACTGTAGGTATGGAGGGCTCATTGTAGAATTGCCAAAAGGCAGGTGGACGAGGTAGAAAGTTCTTCCTGGGGATGACGGTTGAGTCTTTTCATGATTTACACAAGAGTAAAAGCCGAAGACTTGCTTGTTAGGCGGGGTCATGAAACTAATTACGCATTCAGTCAGGCGGATCGGTATCTGCACTTAAATTAAAAGTTTGAAGTAGTTTAGCTTGGCTGCATGTGAAAAGGAAGTATAACGTTGGAGAGTGCAGACTTTCGTGCCTTTTCTTGACGGCATATGTTTACGCGGTGTGTGCTTTTGAGAAATACAAATCTTTGGTCGTTAGGCATGGGCTGTTGAGGTTTTCAGGCCCAAGCGGGACATGGTGGTGCCGCCATGTATAGTTCTGATTACTGGATTTGGTTTGTGTCTTTGGCGGCCAATAGATGTCGCTATATTTTTAGTGGTGTATATTTTCATCGAACATGTTAAGGATATCATTTCAGAAAAAAATTACATCCCTCGACAGCGATTTTTCCCTCATTTCGAAAGACTCATAAATTGTTGGTTCCTGACTGAAAAGATTCAACAAGGATTTACAAAAGTTTAGCAGTGACACCTTTTGATGTGACCAAAGGTCTTTTCGGATCTTTAGCCGTCGCATAATAATTTCTGTAGTGTTCGAAAGTTTTTCTCATTTAGATTTTTCGGAGATTTTTCCAGCTTTTAACAACATTTCTCAGTTGGAATAAAAGTCCCAACTATTTTAGCTGTTCGCACCTACACCGGGCGCCAATTAAAAAAATATGTGTCAGAAGAGTTTTGTGGCTAGAGGAAATTTTGGCGAACTTCAGTTCTGTAACGACATGCTCCTTTTATGATTTTTTTTTAGTTACTTTTTGACAGCCAAAAGCGGTGCTGACTGGACAGTCGTTGCAGTGCTACCAATTTTGAATTGGACCAGCTACTGCCAGACCATATTGAGTTAACTTTTATGCAGACAACCAGTGTCCTTAAAGCGCAACTTCAAATAAACCTCATCTGTCTTACACCATTAAAAAATACTTATCAGATGGCGCCAAGCCATCAAAAACCGAGGTGTGTCCTATATTTTGTACTGCCCCCCTGGGGACTTTGCATACAATAATTTGAACCGAAAACCGCAGTAAAACACGAAAACCCATTTCTAATCTAGAATGTGAAAATGAAAATCCAAAACCTCCCCATTGAAGTCGCCCCGTATTTTATAGCCAAGCCCCATCCCTTGCAGTGATAAATGATAACTCATATTTCTACCCTAACCAAAAGACACCTTCTTTTCAGTAGACAGCATCTCCCTGTGCGCTGTTGCATGCAACATAAAGCCACCTATCAAACCGACCAACCAAGTGCCATGGCGTATACGATATAACTTCAGCTCTAATAGGTTTTATTAGCTTTGGCTATGAAAATGTTTTTCCAACTGCAAATCTTGAAAATTTCCCGATAAAAGGCGAAAGTTTTACAGGTCCTTATTCTACCCGTAGTTTCGCCGGCCGTGCCGCCATCGAAATGGCCTGCGGACGTTAACACAGGCGCGTCGTCCTTGGTCGGTCGATCGACCGATATAATAAAATAAACTTTTCCAACAACAAGTTGCAGATGAAGGCAAAGTTAAAGACAACCGACCCGCGCCAACCGAACCAAACCCATAGCGCGTCACATTTAATAGGAGTTGTGGCAAAAGTTTCCCAACCCATACCAGCCTAGAGTTGTCCTAGACGATTCAACCACTATGTATTGTATAGTGTAAATGAAGTGTTCGTCGTGGGTATAGGTCGTGGATGGGTACCTTGTTGTATATTCCTTTATTTTATTTGGTTTTTTTTCCTGCAACTGTGTGAGGCAATAATTTTCATAATCAGCAATCGAAAGTTATACGCCGGGCGGTCGGTGTAGGGACGCCAGATTTTCGGAAGCAATTGGCGTTATTATTACAGCCGAGATTAGGGACAATACAATGCGGGAATAATATCTGCGATATGCTACACGAAGGATTCGTTAATATGATTTCGCTAAAGTTACCCCAAACTAAATCTGCTGCCATTTTAAAAACCAGATACCTCTGTATCTGTATCTGTCTCTGTCTGTTGCGCTTCAAAGCGATATTCAGTGTTGTGAATTCGATTCCCCCCACAGGGCGGTGGCTTTCAAATTATCATTTAAATTGATGGAAGAAGTAGGCATGGGATTATTATTCCCAGGGAGGGCAAAACTTCTCTATAGGGATATTCTCATCATTTAGGTTATCCTTGTAAAACGTTTGAATGGAGATTTTATTCGGAAATAAATCTGTTCGCCTCGATTCGTATTAAATAAAAAGTTTCTCTTATTCTTCTCCACGAAGAGATAAGGATAAATAAAGCGCCAGAAGGAGGAGCTCGAAACCGATAAAGATTTAGTAGAATTATGAATTGCAAAGAGGACAATGTTAGACAAATTGATAAAGTTAGCTTCTTGTCAACTTTGGGTTGGTGTCTTTCCCTCTGGAAGGGACAAGTGCTTTATTCCAAACTTAATACGATATATCTACTTTAAACTGAAAGTGTAAAAGTTAAAAACAAAGTATGTGTGATCAAGTTTGTGGGGGGAAACTTGTTTCATCAACACATATAGTGATGGACAGCAAGAGCGGCAGCAATAAAAAGAAAGTCTCAACCATTTTGACGGAGGAAATAGCGTCTTCGCCATGGCAAGGCCAACAACCACAATGAAAATTATGAGAAACTTTGTGCAACAACTTTGTTTTATGGCAAAAGTGATTTCAGTTAAAAAAAATTTTAAGACTTTGAGTTTGGAATTTCGCTCAACAAAGTTCAAAATAAAGTGTGGCTGCACAAAGTGACACAAATATCCTTTCGTTGTTGTTTATAGGAAATTCATTTCAATCTCTTGGCTAATTAAGTGATGAACTTGAGTGGAGACTTTAGTGAATTCGATTTAGATTGAAGAAGACAGATGAGTTTTGTGTGCAACAGAATGTTAGGGGTAGCTATCGCGCCTCATTTGCATTTGAATTGTTCCGACCGTAGTTTTCGTTGGTAGCTCTTGTTACTTCAAAGTGTTGGTTGTCCTAGTCTCCGCTCGCTGAAAGCAGTTTAGCGGGTAGCATTAGTGGGGTCCACTTCTTTTCATCCACGCTAAGTGCTTGTTTTTTTTTTAATTTGCTGTTATACTGTCATAAAATTTTAACTAATTGAATATATAAAAAGTACCTGGCGTCTGTCTAGGGTTACCAGATACGAAAACCAGAAAAGGGGGACTTTATACATTTTTAGGGGGTACAATTTTTACATCGAAATAAATTAAAATGGGGAAAAATAACGAAATATTTTCAAATATTTTAATTAATAAATTCGTTAAAGTTTGTATAACACTTGGTATGCATGTGTTTTGTGTTCACTGTTGCTTTACAAATTCAAACATGGAAGAGAAATAAATAGCCAAATTTTTTTAGTATTTTGAATTTTGGGAGACAGTCATGTTTACGGCAAAAAATGAGACCTCCCAATTTCGAAACACATGCTCTACCCAGCTGTCACAGGAGATACATACAGTGTTAAAAAAGAAAAACGGACTCATCAACGTCACAACAGACTTTTAACAGCATAAATTAAAATTTAACCAAAATTGCAGATGACATGATACGGTCACGGTCACCTTTTAATGTACCAAAATGTGTGCAATTTTAAAGCCACTTGCACAGGAATGCTTAACCAAACTGATCAGCAAATAGTAAGTCCATTCAAAAGTTGTGCTGTTCATCTTCTGCATTTGCCGTTGAAGAGAAAGTTTCTTGCGACTCAGTCGTGCACTTCAATTGTGGGGACCCTATTAAAAGTTTCTGACCGCGTCCAAATGATGATGATTTCGTCCGTCTATCTCTCTGTCTGTATATGGCCCTGAGGCCTACATCCTCCGGTAACAAAAGTTTTCTTTTTTTGAAAATAAATACTACTATAAAGATTGCATCTTCCCAACAAAAAATCATGTGAATATGTTGTGTTTGAGGCTGTGAAAATGGTTCTTATTAAGGCCTTCGCACATTTAAATAAAACTTGATGATCCAACTAAAATTGGTCATTGTAAGAGAAATAATATGGGACCAAGGTGGCTGCCTATGGCACTACATGTAGAAACTGAAAGAAGTCCAAAAACCATTGACCAGTTCCAGTAGAGTATCGGACTCATCGGTAGGGACCACTCCAGATTCATTCCGAAACTTATGTTCTTAAGTAGATATATAAGAGTTTTCCAATAAGAGGTGTTATTTTAGTATTGAAAGAAAAATTTAATTTTTTGAGACAAATGATCGGATGTTTATTTCATAATAAAGAGGAAGGTATGCCGTTAACAATGAAAAATAACATCAGCCAAATGGCCACTACGAGCACGCATACAGGACCATATCCTTTTCATGAAATTTTCCATAACCAAATCGCAAAGTTTCTGCCCTATGTCCTCGATAGGATGGAGAGGCTTCTAAACAATATTTATTTTATGATTTTATATGATTTTTCGTTGGAATTCCGGATCATTTTCATGCATTTCAAGGACTCAATTAGCAAAGACACGACGTTTTTTCACCATTTTGTAGTGAATTTTTATAATTTCAATGCGTTGTTGAAGCATGTATCGTTTCATTTTTAGTAATGGCGTAGTTTCTACTTATCAAATGTCAAAGAATAAAAGCTCCAAAAGTGACAGCTACCGAAATAGCGGGTCATTCACAATAACACTTCTTATTGGAAAACCCTTATTTAAAATCAAACCTCCGTTCCGAAAAGGAATCACATCTGGAGTATTTCTTCTTATTGAAGTCAACCGCAGCAAAATATTTTCAGTTACCATTTGTCATGTTCAGATCAGCAGTGAATCTCAAAGGCACTCTGCAACAAACGGAAACAACAAACTTAGTATTCCCCTTAAAGGAACACACGTTTCTGGTCGATACCATAAATAGCTCCGGTCTTTGCTTGGTCCCTCAACTGCTGCAGTTAAATTCATGGTTTTGACGGCAAAGTCCGTTATGTGCCCGGTGGCTGTGGGCAACAGTTTAGGTACAAAAAAAAAAAATCTCTGTCCTTGGCAGCTTTACATCTACGACATGTTTTGAAATCCAATTCTTGACCTGTGTACGCAAGATTAAATGAAAGTCTCTGTGACTTGTCAAACGTTCAGGACACATTGGCAGACAGTGAATTCAAAAGATGACTGTGCGCCAAAAATACGATTTCCCTCGTGCCTTTTTTATCGATTGTTCCTTTCAGCTGGAAACAAAAGTTCCTAGTCCAAAGCTGCAACTGAAAACTTCACGTAGCTAATGCGTTCGCTTTGCAACCTTTTTGTTGGTTATTATTTTGGCTGGCCCCCTTAGGCGTTGATTGCAATTTGGATGGTGAAACCACTGATCCTCCAGTAAGGCAATAGTGGCCGGCGAGAAGAAACCAGTTTTTCACACACTCAACACTGATGCAAGCCTCTTGGCATGATACGCCAAAGCAAAAAAACACACACGTACCGATATACAGTAGAAAGAACTTCCTTTTGCATCGGCACCATGTAGGCAAAAGCTCCAGAGACAAGCTGGTGGGGCATGCCATATGAACTGCTTTTCTTTTTTTTATTGTACGAGTTCTTTCAATATATACCCTCTGTTGGGAGGGTTATTGCCTTAGGCCCATCGAACCCTGTTCCCTCTCTTTGGCATCTCAAATGACAGCAATATCAGGCAAAAACCGGTTTGGGCTTCTGTTAACTCTATACGCTCCTTCTTTTGGTATATCTACTCTGACAGCAGCAAGCCCCAGCACTTCAGTCAAGTTACACAAAATTCAGGTGAACCATAGGCGAAGGGGAGTATAGTGGCAGCAAATTGCACTGCTGCAGGAGGCAATCACTTACACAATACACTTGAGCGGTGAGATTATGCTATGACTGGCTGTGTGTTGATAGTGTGATTGCTGTAGATATGGTTCTGTGTGTTGTAAGGTCTTGGAAAAGAGGTTTTTAGGTTGCGTTTCGTGATGAGTGTGTGTGATTGGAACTGTTGCTCTTTGTTTGTTTTTTTAAAATGTTCATTAGGCAATCTGACTGACGATCTCTATTTCGCACGATAATAACATGTAATCGCATTGTGGATGCGAGGGTATATTATGATGATTGATTGACGGCTGGAACTTCCTATCAACTGCAAGTTGAGAAATATTTTGCAAATGGTTTGGATACAGTCTATTAGCTTTCAGGTCGGATGGATGTGGTAAGGGAAAGCTGTGACTGACGTGAGGGGATGTAGGGTGTACCCATGTAGGTAACATTCCCTTCTATGGCTCGTTGCTGTTAAGAATATTTTTTGCGAAAGGAGCTGAAAGCGATTGCATGCGACGTTCGCTCTCGTCGCACGATTTGACATAAGGTTCGATAGGGACCTCGATTTAATGACATGCTTTGGGCGGAAGAAAAACATCTCACAGATTACCCGTAAGAGGGCAAAAATGTAGTTCAATGTAAATTTGTCTACGAACTAAAAAAATAAATACATAAAGAGTTAATGCAACAAGTCCGCAGGAACACTAGACCTAGCTTCTGACAACCATTCGTTTTGTGTGAGTTTTCCATTTGCGACGATCTCAATTTATACCGAGTCAAAACGGCTTGATTAAGAAGCTCTTTCATGACAGTTATACTCTCGGATACCAATCTGACGTTTGACAATCTCAGACGTTCTCTGGAGGAAAACAACCTTAAGATGGAAGACGTAAGACAAAAGTTTCTGTTTTTTTGTTGCCGTAAACACAGTGGGCCCTACTAATATCTAATCCTTTTTAACCCTCGCGCTTAATATTTTTTAGGTCACAATATGTAATTTTGTATGAAAAATTTCGTCTTTGTGAGTTTGAAAAATTTAGAATGGACACGGAGTGATTGAGACTATGAAAGTTTTGCGCCAACAATTAGGATAAGAGTTATATGACTTTAAGGACGTATACAACAAATCGCTGTTGATAAAGTCTGGTCGCTCCAGTATAGCAACTGCTATGTGACTCGGGATTCTGATCCAAGAACAGATACACTTCTTTCAAAAGGCTTGCAATCTTACATGTTGTTCTCTTGGAAACCTGGAAGCGGTTCCGAAAGCTTGTGAGAGTTTTAAATCTTTTCTATAATAATTTGTCAATTTTAAAATTTGAAAGAAAGTTCGTGTCTGCCCACCAGTCAAAAGTTGTCTTTCAGTCAGTGCCAAGCGGTACGGAGCATATTCAAAAAGGAAAATTCTAAAAAAAATCGAACGGCCACGACTCGATGTTGTAGATTTTTGGATATACATATTTCCGGTGGAAAAAGAGGCATTTTTGGGAGAACGTCACAAAACAAATCAAATAAATTTCCAATTGAGAAACAACACTAAACAAAATGTCTTCTTGTTTTGTAAAGTTTAGCATTACGGAGGTTTAAAATGGATTAAAAACGGTTTAAAGGGTTTTAAATCCATCTTTATTCCAGCGGGTTTAATGCATGTCTCAGTGAATAATATGGACAGAGGTTTAAATTGTCGGATTTAAAAACTTTGGATTAATGGTCGGGTGTAAAATTAAATTAAACCTGAGTTACACTAGGAGTGAATAAAATGGCCGTACAAGTTTAACAACCCCTTACCAACTATCACCTTTAGAGTTGTAAAAATATTGTCACGAAGCAACCACTCACCTGCAATTAAAAAAAGAATAAAAAACTCTTATTACACATGCTTAAATGAATTTTGTATTTTTTTTTATTGGTCAATATAAGGCAGAGAAAACATGTCAAAAATATTATGAACTTTCAAAACTACAAAAAACATGTTCGGTCCGTAAAAAGAAATTCTTTGCAATAATAAATTTTTCTTCATTTTATGGAATCTCTATAAAGTTTCGCTGAAACGTGTAGAATTTTACAACCACCGATGCAGTTGACACACAGTTTATAGTTTATACTATACGTACGCATGTAGCGACGTATTTCTTAAGACGAATCAAGCCAATTTAAGTGGAAACGAAATAATAAACAAAGAGTGAAAAAAAACGATGTCGGAAAGCTGGTAGAGATCAGTCGGGGGAGTGGAGAGTATCTACCCTATTTATTTTTCAAGGCTTAAGTTTTATTTAAGGTTAGAAAATTGAAATAAGATTTGCCAATAGAGGTTTTTTTTTTTGTGGCAAATTAAAAGTGTACAAACGCACTCGGTTTTTGAATGGCTACAGCTGCTATGAGTTTGTCATGCACTTTCGGGATTAACCTTCGCATGGATGGTATCTACCCGGGTAGATATTTGAATTTTATTTGAAAAATATCTTTTAATCAATTTAAGCAAACACAACACGTCTTTCATTATAAAAGTAACAAGTTGATCTTCAATGATATAATTTTACAATTTTTTAGGCCTATTCCCTGCTTTATGGTTCAATATTGGCAATAATATGTCACATTCATCTCATTGCGAGAGAACTCGCTCATTGAAATGAAAACTAATCAAGAAGAAATTTCAAACAAATTTGAAAAATTTCCACTTTTTCTAGGTGGGAATATTCAAATATCAGTAGAACGACTTACAAATTTATATTTAAGAGCAAGAGTTTTATTGTTTCTATTGTAGGAATTAAGAACTTCACTTTTGTTGCTTCTTACATTTTATTTGAATGCAAGCAAAAAAAAACAAATGAAATCAAACAAAAAGTCAGTTTTACGATTTGACAATCATCTGTTACCTCCTGTGACCAACTAACATAAAGTAATATCTTTGTCTAATATTTGCAGGTTTTTTGAGAGAGGTGAAATGTTTATTTATAAAATTAGTGCGTTCGTGGACTTTACGTTGATGGAAATGATAGATCCCCATAATGAACTGAGTTCCATTTGCAAAAGAGGCTCTGCGACTTCGAAGATTACGTGTGTCTAGTTAAGTGGGAATGGAAAAGATCTCAAAGTATTCAACACCCAATGATCTCCTAAAATATCTATATTTTCCAAATTACACTATAGATATTTTTACTGCGCCCAGTATGTCATCGAAGTCGCTGTTAATCAGCATGTAGTTCTTAGTCTTACATCCAGCTCTAAACATTGCAGATTGCATTTAAAGGACAGCTTTGTAGTGTTGTAATTTGGCTGCCTTTTTCGGTGGCCAATCTAGCGGCATTTAAGCTGCCTTACATCGACATTCAAGAGTCATTGGATGGTTTTACTCCACAATTATTGGTTGCATTTGACAATATTATTATCCATGCGATCTAGAATTGAGAACTGGCATCACGTTGATTTCGTTTAATGGTTTTCCCACACAGTAAAACGATACTAAAAAAAAAGTTTTTAAAGTTTGTTTCCCTATCGACTACATACGAGGGTATAAGTGCCCTGAGAAATTCTTGTTGGAATTCAATATGAATATGTAGATCCCTTCCCAGAATTATCAACACACTCGGACTTCAACACCCGGATGAGGTCAACCCCGACATGGAAGCATACTGTGAGTGTGAATCCGAAAAGACAGCTCAATTTATGTAAAATAGATTCAAGAACACAAAACGTTGGACCCCTGTTGGTGAGACAAAACATTTAAATGCTAATTATTCACTTCTTGTTACTTAGCCTCTAGTCAAAAAGTTCAACAAAGGTATGCCAAAAAAAGCTAAATATACAAGGCACTTTTACGAATAAGAAGGACCTGTGGCGCCAATCATTCATTTTTAGTTTCGACAACTTCCTTTCATTCCTTTTTTATTTTAAAAGTGATTAAAACCTTTGAAAGACTTGTATTTTGAGTCGATTCCAAATTCGTCCAAAAGCCTATAAAACGGGGCTTTCTTAAAACAAAAAGATCACATTCGGAAAAATGGACAGTAGATATATGCTGTCCCATCACTCCATGTTGAAAAAGACCTATCCAACTGCATTATACCCTATTGCGAACTACGAATGCACGTAGATGAAGAAGAAGCGAACGTCGTACAACATTTTTCTTATGCTTATGCTCTTCGATTCGGAACCGTCGTCGTTTCTTTCAGATTACTTTTTCGCCTCGCATCGTCGTACTATATGCATACCCACAAACAAGCCGTATCTACAATGGGCTCTGACGAGTGTCCGAAGTCCAAACTGGTTTCGAGTTACCACTTTTGTGTGTAAAGCTGGTTTCACATAAACCAGCTATTTTTTATGCTGCTACCGCGTCAATGTCCCTCAATCCGTTGTTCTCTTTCTTGGGCAATTTTTCTTGAATTTTTTTTTCTTATAATTTCTTGTATGTGACTCTATATCGCATTAACGTCGTGATGTTGTCTCGACAAAGGCTTTTACCAATCAATGGGTGTGCGTGTGTGCATTAGGCCAATGAACGGAGAAACGTATTCAGAGTTTATGCTTGTGCAATGAAATGTGAAATAGAGCAACAGGGTTTTCGAGCACATTATGCCGACACTGATTGTAGGAATTTTTCATTTCCAGCCAACAAACCATGGCCAGGACATTTGTTTGACACACTTTCGTGTAACGTGGCTATACGCCTACCTTGAGTTGGACGGTCTATACCTAGACCTACCTAATATACGTTCTAAAGGGGGAAGTTCAATAAATTTTACTGCGAAGAAAAATCGCTGCTACCCGAATTCTTAGGACACAGTACCAGGACAGAAAGAGAGATTAATGTCCGACTGGCTAATACGCCCAGTTATCCTTTATCACTGTACGGGTAGAATGAAACGCATGTGGTGACATTTGGGTTTAATTGAGTTGCAATAAATCAGGATGGTGTGTCCTGGGGGGGGCGAGTCGTTTTCGAATAGAATGGGAGGACTTTCGGGCGCAAAAAAGAATCACTTAGTGTCAGAAATGGTCTAGTGGTTATGATGTTGTATGCCGCTGGACATGAGTTTATATATGCCAGCCAACAAGGATATAATATATAAATTCGGCTAACAAGAAAGAAATGCGATTTGTTGTTAGAGGCGAGTGTGTCGGCTAAATGGACGATAAATCAATTTATTCTTTTTTTTGAATGTTGCTGAAGGCTGAAGATGGTGTGGGGATGAGTAGTGGATTGTGGCGGCACATGGGGTGGAAAGTTTCTTAAACTTGGGCAATCCTGGTAAAATATTGCGGATGCCTTTTAGTGGTGTTGAGTCGTACTCACAATAGTTTGGTTTGTATGAGAAATTTGGTTTATTTATCGTTTTGTGAGGCTCCCCAATGACACCCATTCTTTCTAATCGCCTTGCCTATCCGTCCGCATCTATGGAAGCTGAATCTTAATGAATTGTGACGAGATTTTGCTAATGGGGCAAAACTTACGTCTACATTAAAAACCATGCATTTCATTTGAACTGACATTTATTATCAATTCATAAAAATAGTGTGCGCACACGAAAATATGTGCGCTTGTTATTAGCGCACGCGGAAATCGAAAAAAAGATGAGAATTTTGTGCGATAAAATACATTTCTTACGTGTTACTTTTATTACTTAACAAATTTATACACTTGTTTGAGGAAAATAGTTTTTCCAGCTCTAAAGTTATGAAATAGTAAACACAAATGAGCGTGCACATGCATTTTTCAAATAGATTCCAAGAAAGTGTGCGCATTTGCTGTGACCACTTTATATAAAACTCTGGCCGAAAATTGTAAGTCGAAGTTTGCGTATATATTGTTTCTACAACGATTTTTGCTGCCAACATGCTTTTGACATGAAGACTCATGTGAGCAAGTCTTTCGTGTGCGATTGGTTGAAAAACTGGGGTCGAATCGTGAACGAGCTATACGTTCACGGATTTAAGTTGATTTTACATGTGAAATAAAAACAAATTCCGTCCTTCACGGACGACGCGATCCTTTTTAAAGCGCACAAAGTAAATATTTGCATAAAGCTCGCAAACAGGAGCTCATGTGCGCTTAACACTGGCAAATCATTTATTAAATTAAAAGCGCACACTGGCAGCAACAAAATGTCATGTCATGTTAACAAAATGTCAACCAATAGCAATCAAATTTAAAACTAGGTACTCATTCTTTTTTAACAAACCATCACGGCGGGTGCGCGATGCGCACATGTGCGTTTACCAATCCCTGAATCACGGGTCCCCGGTTAAACCCACCGGGAAAAATAATAGTTCAAGGTTTATCCCTCTGAATATAAGAGCAGTTCCTACATTTCGGCAAACGACCGACCTCTGTCACTAAATTGTTTATCAGAGCTCGTGCGTTCCGTATCCGCGGAAACATAAGTTTGCCTAACAACCGTCAGCTGTCGCAAAGGCCTTTATCAAAGTGGCTCTTAACGTGCAAATTTCATTGATTGCCCGCCTAGCTTATAACTTATTTATCACAACAAGACGTATGCTACATACTTCATACCCTCCCTCGTCTTACTAACGACACCCATCACAAAATAACGATTTTTGTCTTTAAGACCCAACTGCTATAGAACATTACTCTTACATCGCCCATTAACAGCAAATGAATCCTGATGCGGCGGCCCACCTTCCGCCAACTATGTGCACGCACCTCTCGTCCACATTAACGAGATAATAATTTCATTTACTGCCTCTCGTCTGGCTTTTGTCCTTTCAAACAGATGCTACATGCAAACCTACTTACTTTAATCGACATAAAATTCCACTCATACACATCAGTTGCCAACGGCGCGCACCGAACATAAAAACGTCAACGAAATTCATGCGAACACTCCATGTTTAATTCCCCATCTACTTATATAGGTATCAGTGCATCCGGATCCGCGCATCCAGCGCCCAACTTACACCGTCTACGTCTATGTGCGTTTTAATGGCAACAAATTAATGCGAGCGAATTCCGCCAAGAAGGACGACAAGCACACAAGAGCATCACACCTCATTACCAAGGCTTCCTCCGCCCCCTCCCCTTAGATCTTGTATCTGATTCCCCTGGCGTTCAGTGCTGATGCGCGCATCTAAAAACTTGCCAACATTTCAAATGGTAACGATAGAAACAGGACGAGTACTGTGGGAGGAATTAAAAGCGGAAATACCACTACCAGCACTTCCTTACTTTTTACGACCGCATCATAATAACACAATTTCAGTTTAAACAGAGAGACGAGCAACTGCTCATCTGCCGGGAACACGAGAACCAATTAGTTTGGTTTTGAGCGCAACTACTCTTCCACCGAACCCGACAAGAGGCTTAGCAATGGTTGAGGTATTAAATTTATTACAGGCCTGAAATCGGTCTTTCGACTTGTGCACACCATGTTTTCGTTTAGGGATATGGAAAACAGGTTGTGTTTCATGTTGTGTATGTACTTTGCTCTGTTTCTTCTTCTTCTTCTATTTTTTTTCCTCAAATTGGATGACAGCAGATTAAAATGTAAGCTTGTATCTTATTTTTCTTTTATTTGGATTTTTTTTTATATTTTTGGGTATACCTCTGGTGTCTTTTGCAGAAGTTGCTGCTTGGTTTCTGGAGTTATTAGAATTTCTGTTTTGTTTTTATACGTTTCCTTTTTGATATTGGGTTCGCTGTTTTCGTTTCGAATTCAGGTGAATTTTAATTTAACAGCCAGGTCTGATACATATGGAAAACCTGGAGGAGACGATTTGCTGTGTCTAATTTGACATTCATGTGGGAAATTTATTCAATGAAATTTAAATTCTATTCGGTTGGCATAAATCATTTGTATTGCCATTAATATTCGATTTGGGGACGGTTGCTATAGATTTATGTGCATTTGTGTTGGCTGGGATGAGGAGTGGCACATTTTGCTAAAGCATTTGAATTTGTATGGCATAGAAAAACAAAAGGCTCGCAATTCATTTAATGAGGTTGTGACGGTACCTTTGATCATGTATTAAGCATTTTTATCATGTGGACTATTAGACTTCTGGTTGGCGACGTTGCAACTGGCAAGTTCCCTTATTATTTTAGGGAGTGTAGAATAAAATTACGGAGAGAAAACAGGAAGGTCTTGCTCTTGCAATTGAATGATTAAGATAATTGGTGGGCATCGAGGGCGGTAGGTATTTTCGGTATATTCCTTGTTTTTGTAGCATTTTTAAGGTAAGTGGAATATTAAAAAGCCGCAGGAGTTTGAAACGTTCTTAGCTTGCTTGCAGATTTGTGGGAAAAGGAACAAAACTTTTTACACTGAATCGGGACTAAGGATCTGTAATGCTTTTGAAGTCATGCTTTTTTCCCCTTAACAATGTAGGTGCATACCGCGCATAAACAAATATCTAGATCATTGGCCTAACACCGTTAGCAAAGCCTCTTTCCAACTCGTAACAGAAGTTATGTCCTCTTATGGCACCGGAATATCTTAAGCCGGGTAGAATGAAAGCGGAGTTCATAACGCACCCATGTGCGTTTGTAAAACTAAAAATAAATGGTAACCTGAACTGCATTTCTATGAATTTTTGAATCAAATGAATCAGTATCCTCAAAGTGTGCACGTGTGCGTTAAGTAGATTTTATAGTGCGCTCTAAATTTCGGAAACAAAACTACAGCTGGTGTATAAGTTATATCCTATATTTTAAGCCACAAAAGATGACTTGGACCTAATATTTTAATTTTGATGCCTTTGAATGGATAACGCACACCATGTGCGTTTATGAAACTCTACAAACAAAACAAATTGTAATTGTGAACAAAAACTGGTTTTTATATGAAAACAAGAATCCAGGTTATGCGTTGTTCCAACATGCTGATAGTTAGTTGTGCGTTTAAAGGATTTTTTATCGAAAAATTTAATATTGAAAATGACTATCCGCCAAGTAAGAGCAGCTACAAGAATATCTTAAGCCATACAGGATAATATGGAAACTAGAAGCATATATTTTTTGTCATTTAAATGATAACGCACACCGCATGTGCGTTAATAGAATTGCACATACAAAATTTTAAGTTACAATTGCCTTCCCATAAAAATCATAATCAAGAGAACAAATAGTCCACTAGATCCACTAAACGCACTACTATATGGATATATGCCCATGTTTATAACGCACATCAAGTTAAATTTTGCAAATGCAAATTATTTGCAGAAAACACAAATGACTTAGCAACAAAAGCCATCAAGATTCGACTATGGCATGGTGATATTGACTTTTGAGCTCAACTTATCAAGTGTGCGCTACAGCATTATCTTAAATGCCCTTCGAATACGGTCACAGAATTAGTCGTCTCCAAAATCAAAAAGTTTACATGCACAGGTCATTGGCAGTTTTTCTTCTTCGATATGTAATTAGATCGCAAAGTCAGTGCGCTCTATTTTAGTTGACAGCTTAAAGCCCTAGGCTATAACCAGTGATATTCGTCAGGCCCGTTCTACAAATATGCGAGTTTTTCTTCGTTTTACAATTCTCTGTCCGGTGGCAGTTGTGAATTCAGTGGGCTCTCAAAACTGATCGTGACGTGCGCCACAATAAACATTTAGATTCATCCGCAGCAACACAAAACCGAGTTAACCTCGGATTTTATTCACAATTCGACTCGAAGTTGAATCAACAAGCTACAGACACAAAACGAAACGAAACTAGTCCGCAAATAGCTGCTGCAATATTGGGAGCATCCTGTGACAGAAATCATTCATCTCGCGTACTCCAAAATTCCTCCCCCATCGTAATGCTTATCTTGAACGCCATTTGAAACGAAATACACATTTCATTGGGGGGCAATAGCATGAGATTTCCAACAGTTGCATGGGGCAAATGTTAAAATCAATTTTTTGGAATTCAAGCATCACGTGCCGCCCCAATGATTACAATGACAATAAACTGTGAATATTTGATTTATCCGATGCCATTCTCCACATCTCCTTAACAGCGGGAACATATGCGAAGGCATCAAAATTGAGGATGAGAAAACCACAACAGCACGAAGTGAAAAATGAGGGAATTATTCAAATTTATTATGTGATAGCGGACACAGTATATTCGTACCTGCGCTATTTACAAGTAGATACATAATATACACAGACACAGAAGCCAAGTGGCACAATACAATACATTGAAAAGATCTCGAAAGGATCTGTGTTCAGGCATATTGACATTCCACCCATCTCATACCTCCTCGCAATCGTATGCTGTCCATATATACTCCGAGTTATATAGTAAAAAGAAAATCCTTGCCACATTTGCATACAAGTAGTTCCTCGGGATATAAAAAGTGCGTAAACATAATATAGCTTATAAATCATTCAAATATCAACTGCTGCTGGACAACGACAATGACGACGAGTGTGGGAAATCAGTGCGGCAAAAAATGAACCTGCAAATCTGAATGGAGCACATCACATGAGTGCGCGGTGCGGTACAAATACAAGTAGCTCCCGCTGTAGATATATAGTGAATGTGGATAAGCCCACTCAAAGATGAAGAGCCACACTCTTGTGCATTATAAGCTGGAGAATATCCCTTTACGGCTACTTGAGCAGGGAACTTCGTTTCACTACACTTGTGCTGGCCCCGTTCGTCCAGTTTACTGTAGGTATAGGTACACATCGTCGTCGGTCGTACCAAAAGCAAATGGCATGTTGACCGGAATCGGCCTTTCCTGCTTATTTTGCTACTTTACTTCTTGGCAGTAATTTAAAGAAATGCTCTCAAGCGCAAACATATAGATACACATGTATGGAGGCACAAAGTCAGGAAAGCCCAGCACATCCTGTCCTGTATCTGTATATGGTAGTGCGGCGGGTATTGCTATGAAATATGGGGAAATTCCTTTTTTCCTGAATGCGGAAAGGCACACAACAGTTGATACTTAACGTTTGCAATTATTTTTCCATTTTTTTCCTGTTCCCCCAACCGGTGTGAGAGAGAGAGTGGAGTTCACGGTGAGCTATCCCGGAATCATTTATTTTTATGTCTAGTCTAAGGAACGCTTGAAACAAAAAGAAAAGAAAAAAAACCAAACAGGATATATCTACACAAATGAAGGAAATCACATGAAAGTTAAGTTGTTGTTGGGAGTATAGTATTTTTTCTGCACATTTGGGTTTCTGAAGTCGTGCGTTGTAAGCGTTTTTGTGGCACATTTGCCTAAGGGCTACCTAACAGGTATTTATTGCCGGCTGACATGAGCATCGTGCGAGTGACAGATGCGTTTGATGGCAGAAAAAGAAAATCGCGGAAGGGATGGATGAGTTAATATCAGAAGGAAAGGGTACTTGAATAGCTACATTCAGGAACCAACAGGACGGGATAGGCAGCTGCGTTGGGGAAAAAAGCTGCACACATACTTACATGTTTTCGGAGAGGTTGGTGTGACCAAGTGTGATGTTCTGAGGTTGTACACTCTTCATTGGGAGAGTATTCCGACGAAATCCAACGCCGTAGTTGACATGAATAGAAACCCTTTTGAAGAGCGAGAGCTCTTTTATTTCTGTTCGGAGTTTGTAGTGGTTCTAAAATGTCGAACTTGTCCCTAAGATGGTTTTATTATTTGCAAATTTTTATTCGGAGCATTGACAGAAATTCAATAACTTAAGAGTGAATTGTCAAAACGAGAGATAGGTCTACATTAACAGAACAGATCGACTACAACTCATCCACACAATCGCAACTGAAATAAAATCTATGAGGGCACAATTTTTTTTTTTTTTTGGCTAAGTTTTGGGTAAGGTGCGGTTCATTAATGGTCTTGCTTAGAACATCTTCTCTACGACCAAGGATTAGCTCAGTTGGCTGTATGAAGGTACATTCAGGTGAGGCAGGCAGAACTATTCTCCTCATCAACCAATCCTTGAGGCTTTGTACTTTGTCACAAGAAACTTCAAAAAGCCTGGTAAAATTCTATAAAACAAAGCGCAAAGTTCAATATACGAAGCTTTGGATCGCTAGTTAATAAGTGCAACTGGCACTTGTAAAACTTGTACTTTCCTGTTATAGGCGCAGCTGATTCCCCACTCTATTTGTTGGCTGCGAATATTGGAGCCATCACAGTTTGGAGAAAAATTTAAAGAAGCAGGAGTACAAATTTAACAAAACTTAACAAAAATTTGTCAAAATTTACAAATTTTGCGCGTAGGCTTAAGAACAGCTTTAGGATACATGTAAACAAGTGGAACTGGAAATGGAACTCAGGTTTGGAAAGTTTTTCCTAAGAATTTTATTTTTCATCTCACCTATCAAAGAATATTTATCTCATTATGAGATCTAGGTGAGCAGCCTTTTGGCTTAATCTTCTGCGACCGACATGAATCCGAATCCAAAGCATCATTTCATCAAGTTAAGCATGCATTTCAGACTGTGTTTCGATGTTTTACTTTCAATTATCCATTGCGCACATATGAAAATATTCACCTTAACCAAAATTTAGAAAACTTGATACTTACGGCGATTGTATACCTAGACTTTTACTGGTTCAAAAAAAAGATTTTGATCCAACCTGGATAAGCAGAACGCACTGTACTAAGAAAATCGAGATTGATTGCGATCATACTTTTAGGTTAACTGGAAACGTGTTATGCGGAACGTGAAGCGCACTATACAGTATACACCACCAAAATTAATTCAATTGCGCACATTTTATGTGCGAACCAAGGACAAATTGACCGGTACCGACAAAGAACTGCGTTTCTTGTAAAAGATTGCGTTCTTAGCTTCAGGTTGACTGGCAGCATGCCATGTCTAAAGTGACGTGCATTTCGAACAATGGATCAATATTTTATTCGCAATAATCAATCGAACATAGAAGACTTTCGGAAATATGAAGTGCGGTCTCGGCGAAAATTGAGTGCTTCGATTATTGTAGGCAAGTTTTCCAACTTCAATTGCGAGTGATCAAAAGTATGGTCCCAACTGGCTCTGCTCTTTATACTCATGGTTAGGTTTCCTTAAGAATAAAATTGTCAAAGCAAGCCTTGTCGTATGGGGATTGAAGCGTCTAGAAGTCGATATCAGTCCATTCTGGAGGCCCACTTGAACATACTTCCACCGCAGCCCCTAGATGCCTAAAATGGTTTGATGGAACAGTGACAATTATAATGACCGCATGATCGACAAGGTACTTGGCCAGCGCCTTTAGTAATCACCTTGCTGAGCTTTGTTCGTTTGACGGGTGTGAAACGGAAGCGATCAAAGACCTACTCATTGCGTGGGCCACTCCTGGGCGTATACGTCTTAACAGACATAACTTGACCGCAGACCCAGAGTCGACCAGATAAGATCACAAAAGGAATACAAGTTTTAAGTAACAAGTAACAAGTGGCAAACTCAGTAATGAACTTGTCACTCAGTAGCTCGGATTTGTTGAAATTTATGTTCTGTCGGGGTTCATCGCGACTATTAAGTAACGAATTTTAGAAATAAATTTAAAGTGGGGAGTAATTTAATTCGTGCTCGTTTTATCACTATAGTCAAATATGAAACCTTAAATTAATAACAAAAGTAGCTTTTCATATGCTTCTAATTTAGCATCAAACTTTGTGCGCTCTTAAAAAAATAAGTACATACTATTGAAAAAAAGAAACGTTCACAGGATTGTTTTAGAGTTTACTTTATCTTGCCCGGAGAAGCAAATCACTAAAATTTAAAAAAATCAGTTCCGGCGTGACAAACCCCACCCCATCGAATAGCCAAAATTCCTGTTAAGCTAGAAATTAAAATTCAATGAGAATAAAATAAAAAGATAAAAGAAAATCTCCCAAATTCATAGCATTATCCAAATCCACGCTCCAGTCCCATCCCACATCCTTCGCCGTCGCTGTAAATTCCAGTTTATGGAAATTTAATTAATGAAAGTAAAAAAAAATGTATCCTACCTCGTAAACTAAGTTATTACCTACCGTCCGCTAAATCCCCCAACAATATCCCAAATTGTACTTAAAAACAAATCCCCTGCGACCCGCCCACCTGTCCAACTTCAGCCGATCGATTTAAATTCCACTCTACTTAGAAATTATTGTCCTTTTGCTTTAAATTATTCCAAGTACAACAAAAAAAAAAATAATTATAAAGTAAAATATACAATCCCAGTTCGGCAATTATAAGTAGCACAATAGCTGTGTTCTGTTCACGCCGCGTGTATACAGGTGTGAACAGAGGGAACTTCGGTCGACGATTAACGCCTCCTTCCGACAAACGCCCATCTCGTTTAAATTCAATTCCGATTCACGCACTCGAAAAAGGACAACACGTCGGCGGGGAAAAACACAAGAAATCCCATCGTCTTACTGAGATGAATGCAGAAGGAATTTCAGGACTTCAGACCCGAAATCGAATTAATTCCGTTTTCCTGTTTGTGATTGCCCATTCAAGTGAAGCGCCCTATACCAGAAAGCACACAAATTAGGCATCGCCAATGGCAGCACAGATGGAGGCACCTTCGTTTCACCTATATCGATAGAAATCGCCTCAGTCATCAGCACCATCATCATCATCATCGTCGTTGTCATTAATATTTTATTCATTTCGAAGGACGTACTCTGACAACACACACAACAGGGTCTGGAGGGGGAGTGGCATGTGGCACAGTGCTGGAGAGTATCGCAAGATGAATGTAAATCCGGAAATGCCTCTTAAATGCGTGCTCAATTAACCAGGAGAAGAAAGTAATAACGGAAACACACGCACAGTCAACAAGGATAACGATATTAATCCCCCTAAAAAAAAAACCTCCTTCCGAAATAAAGACGATGACGACAAGGGCTAAACAGGAACTGAAACTGAAAGCGATTCTGATTTTGAGTAGCTGCTTCAGGGTGGCATCTATACAGACGCTCCGACAAGCAGCTATATATACACCTTACTCTGCACAAAAACAGAAATGTCCTTAAAGTGTCGTTTAGCAATTCAAATTGGAAAATTCAAATCACAAGCCGACTTCTGTGCGCCCATTTCTTGGGGCGTTCAGTCTTGCCTTTCTCACCTTTGTGCGTGAAATTGCCTGGCGCTGTTTTTTATTATTCTCAACGCAATCGAATGAAATTACTCGCAACGAAGTTGAATGTCAGCATTCTAACAGAGCCCATCAATTTTGCTCCCACACGCCACACTCCTTGGTTTGCTGATGTTCTCCGCTATGTAGGCTATACAACTACAACAACACATTAGCATTTGCACTGCTCCGCATCCGTAGTAGGTACATCTACATAGTAAAGAGACGATTCAAGGATTTGTTTGCACTGCAGACTTTCAAAGTCTATATTCTTGAATATAATAAGGATTTCGTTTCTGTGCGGCATACACAAGTCGTCAATGTAATCGCCGATTAAGCATATTATTGAAAATCTGATAAGGCGGGGTCCCTCGTTGCGCGTCTCCCCGACTGTGCCCTGTGCGATATGGCGATATGTGCCTGGAATTTCATTCAACGCCGATGATGTGTTGTAGATAAAATGTATTCCTCGGTGTGGATAATTTTTTTTTTTTGCCGGCGGTGGGTGAGTGCATGGGTGGAATGCTGCACACGTATTTTTGCTAAACTAACGAAGTCTTTCCTTTTTTATATACCTACTTGAGGCGATGGACATTTCTGCGGTAGTGCGGAATATATAAGTATACCTACGAATACGGGTATCGAAGGCCTTCGATTGTAGTCCTTTATGAATTTTAATAAATCCTGTTCAGTTCTTTTCTTTTTGGTTTTTGTTTGTCCTTGCAATTGATGAATCGAGTAAACACGTGAGTGCACCTTGAATATGAGTTTAGGGTTGGATGGATTCTATATACATTATCCTTGACATTGAGCGTATATAATTTTGAAGGCGTTTTCCCATATAGCTGAGTGAATGTGATGAATGTGAAATGAGCATTTGGCTAGACTGGTAATTTTATTGGAAATTTGATGAAAATATTGCAGACGGTGTGCTTTCCGAAGTCTTTTCCTCAGCCTTTAACGAGGTTTCGATTTAATTTTTTTAAGCAGAAGTTTTGTAGACACCTACTCCTGTCAGAACTCAAAGATGGTGGGAAACCGTTTACATGTTAAGAGCCCCATACACATCTCATGGGAACTCTTGTTCGTTACAACAATGGCTTGGGACTGCCAAATAACAAATCTAACGAGCCCTGTAACGACGCCCTTTCAATTTAAATTCACTTTCATTTGCAAAATTTCTTCAACCATGTATCGGTTGTCTTCGGTACAGGTAAGAAATCCATATCTATACATACAGTGACCATCCGTTCATTATAATAATGAACAGTTCTGTATGTAAAGACATAAAAATGTTTTGTATTTCAGAAGTTGTTCATTATTTATTCTGTGTTTCATTTAAACTCTTTAAAACAATATCGTAAGCATTATGAAAGCTAAAATTCAGTGAACATTGCTTACGTGCCCTTGACTTACGAAACGAACAAACAAATAATCTAGTAGGTACTTGAAAATGTTTTCTTTTTTTAAAGATTTGTATTTTTATAAATAATATTTTAAAATAATAAAAAATGGTGTTGAAATTTCTTTCTTTCTTTATTATTCATTATTTGGAAATGTAAAATATGGTCACCCTACCATTATTAATCGCCGGCGCTGTTTCTTCTGGTATACAGATTTACCCTACTGAATGTTAATCATTTGTATTGTTTTTTTGGTATACGAAGTGTCTCACTCATGTGTCGAAAAGAATAATAATTCCACAAAAAACATTCACAGAATAGGCGAAATAGTTTTTTTAAATTATCTCAGATACAACAGCAAAAATGTGCGAATACAAAGAGTAATCGGCATCGCGCGGGCAAATTCTGAGTGAATTCTTTTTCACATTTAAAATAAAGTGCACGACTGGGTCGAACGAAACTTTTTCGTTTATCAAACCTTTGGTTGGTTGTTTTCTTAGGTATTTTATTAGTTAGAATCTACGAATAATGTTAAATACATTCCACTTTTGGGTTATTCATCTGATATGGCTGTATATATCAAAAAATAACGACATGGGTTTTAAAAAGTTGAAACTCTAAGGAACAGACAATTGTTGCAAGTTCTGGTTGGAGAGTTATAAGCGCATACTGTACTATTTTATATTGTACTATTACACTTTACAAGATTTTGAAGTTTATAAAAGGACAAGCGTAAATTTTATTTATTTATTGAATATGGTTGAAAAAAAAGGAATAAGTGGGTAATATTTGCTAAAAAGAAGCTTTGCGTGGATGTTTTTGAATTTTTTTTTAGGGGGGGCGTTGAGATTTTTTCAAAAATGCACCGCATATTTTAGGTACTAATTTTTGAGCAATAATTAAAAAACTGTTTTGTTTGAATTTATTAAGAAAAACTAAGTAGGGGGTCCTTTTTTATCTTTAAAATGCATTTTGATCAAAATCGTTAGAGCGGTTTTTGTAAAATTTGGCAGAAAAAAACAGTAACAAATATTGGAATGTTTTGTTTGAGAAACAAAATTGGTTAATAACGTAGCTGAAAAGGGAGTAATAAGATATTGCTCGAAATGTAAGCTTTAGATACTTGGTTTGAAAAGTTTTATCGAAATCGAAAATGGGGTTTTCAAAATATTATGAGAAGTTTCTAAGAATCTCGTTTTCGTTGATTCGAATTGAACATTAAGGAAGCAATAATTTTGATAACATAAATTATACTCTAAGCATTTTAGTCAAAATCGTTCTAACCGTTTTTAATAAAAAAAATTAAACCTGTTTAAAACCTTTCTATGGGAAGTACCGTTAATACTGGGGTTACGGCTTTCGTGGTACTATTGAAAGAACCCGAATACTTCGTTTCTTTCTTTCATTTGCGACTAGTGCGGGGAATTTTTTCCAATTTTTCTGAGAGTTCAAAAGTCCGTCTGAGCATGGACAATGAAGCATCAAGATTGACTGAAATGTCGAAAAAAATCAACGCTTTCTAAAACTATCTTGTTCGAAAGCGTTAACCTTTTTTGCATAAGTACCTATTTTTCCACAGAAAGAGAACGCTATGTTCAGGGTTTCTATAACAGTTTCATTAATTAGCCCCCAGACTTTTTAACGATGTTTTTTTTCAATATACAACAAGGAATAAAAACGATTGCCAATTATCGGGGTCGCCTCCTGACGATTTCTCTTGAGAAGTTGTTGTCGAATTGTTAGAACTCTTCTTTAAAATTGGAAAGATTGGCAACAATAGGTAACTAATACTCGAATCTACTCCAGATAGACAGTTTTAACCTTCGTCTTAAATATTTTGTAGGTCACTTTCGCAATGTGAAATGTCGTATGTGCATTTATAAATGTGGAGGTGACCAACTAAGAGCTGGTCTTCGAATTCATTCGAGGAAGCGTGTTAGTTGATGGAAAGGTTTTCGCCTGACTGCAGCGCCATCTTTTGCTGAGAATTGAAACATTATATTCCGTATAAAAGTAGTATTTTTAAATTGAAGCCATTGAAATGAAAAAGAAAGTTAAGCACGCACAGTACATTCTATCTTTAGCGGCCTGACGTTATCGCATGTATACATCGCTTGTTGAAGTGGCGTGATTTTCTTTGGAATGCTATGCCACTTCTGTCCAACCAACTGATAGCTGCTGATGTACATCGTTATTTAATATTCTGGGTTCCATAATTATTCTCTCTTTGTTGTAATAGATTCAAGATTTGTTGGTTGTTTTTGTATAGTTTATGTCATATCTTGTCTGCTGGCCGTTCTCCTTAATTTCGCATATTCAATTTGTTTTACAAAACTTTAAAGTAGTCCTTGGTACTTGTTTTCTGATTAATTGTTGTATACATACATCTGTCAATTAAAGCTGGCCAAAGTGTCCGCCAACCTGAAGCTGAGCTTGATGCCTGGCTTTTGGTTTTCAAAGAGGACCATCGATTTATTTGCCTCTGGAGCCTATGCAGGCGTAAATTTGTTAAAAACCTGCTGATAAGCACCTTGCACAGATCTTGATTCAGGATCTTAAGTAATGCCATCGGCACAGATGTAGAGGGAACAGCCTATCTCAATGGACCAACATATTCGTGGCCACAATCCCGCATCCAAAGAACTTACCTACTACGAACTAGAAACAACAAAACCTCAATAAGTAATGACCATAGCAGGCTTACTTACACTTCAGATAGGATAAAGTGTTCAAACAAAACGACAATGTGCTTCAACTGCCTCATCAAAAACTTAACCGGTGCCCCATTAAAGTCACAACTTGTGGAGCACAAAAGACCACTCTCAAGCATTGACCTCCATTACCCCCCTTACGATAGACAGGCAGATAACCTCCCGTACTGAAAATAAATGACCGCATAAACTGCCATATATGCATCCTTAGAACAGAAAATGAAAAGAAAAACATCATCTCAACATAAGTGCGCTGCTATGGCCCACCCCACCCGGCCAGAAAGTTTAAAGCACGAATTCCAGCCTATTCAAGGGGATATTTATTGCACATTTGCCTCGGAGTGAGGCCGTTTTCAGCCTCGAACAATTGTTATTCTTTTTCTGCTCGTTTCTCAGTTACAACATTCAAATGGTGGGCCTGGTGCCGCTCCACCACCACCAGCACCCACTCATTTGCCACTCTCCGCCAGCAACATACAATCGTTTATTTTGAATGCTGGGGAAGAGCATACTCAAGGAGCATTTATGGCAATGTGCAACGTTTAGTGTTTCGACGGGTTTGTGTTGCTTGTGTGCCATGTCCTCTTTCTCGCTGTATACTCTAAAACAACTTAGAAAGCAGGAATCTGGCGGAAAAATGTTTTCTATTGTTGTGTGCCCGTGGCTGTTCGTCGACAGAGAAAAACCAGCAGAGTGGAGTGTTGTAAATTACACATACTCAGGGAATCACACGCTTGGCTCTAAATCTAGATGCATGCTGGTTGTAAGGACGCTTGGTATAGCACACCAAAAAAATTGCTTCTCTGTCTCAGATTGAGATTGGCTGGAGGAGGTGGGGCGGGCCGCCCAGAAAGAAAGATGATAACTTAAGATGAATGCCCAAAGCTAAAAGGGAAATTAAGTTTTTGGCCTGGTTTTTAACTCGGCAACTTTTCTGCACAACCCTAGAACTTGTGTGTGCGGCTCCTCGGAGAAGTCTTTCAAAAGATGTTCCATCATCGTCAGGATTTTTCCTTCGCAAACACATTGAACGGAAAAGCGCAAATACCCTCCCCGAACGTTGCACAAATTTAAACTTAAAAGTGCATCAAAGCAGTTCTGCTGCCAGTTTGTGCGCGAGTGCAGTTGCTTGCAAGACTGGCAACTATATTCTCTGTTTTGGACGGGTTTTTATTTTATTTTATTTTTGCCATCTCCTTGGTAGCTCTTTTTTGTGCTGTTATTCTGTGTGCCACTTCTGTCAGGAACCACCACAGGAGAGAATTGTCTTTAATCGTTGCAATAAAGACGACAAAAGAACAAGCTAGCAGCGTCCAACTCTGTACAGAGGAGAGTGAGTGCGGTTGACTACACGATGACTGTGATTGTGCTACATAGAACCGAGACTCTCAATTTGCACTTTTTCACTTTTCACAGATACGTTTTGCAGTTTTTCTGCTTCGCCCCCATATACTACATATCTATATATATAGGTAGATGGAAGGACACATATTGGTGTACGGCGGTGATATGGTGGCTATTTCAGCGACTTAAATGCACTTAATGGTAAGCAATTTGTGGGCGGGATGCAGTGCCAGACGAACAAGAAATCTAGCTGACACGCTTGCAATGTACGACTATGGTCGGTTGTTCTCTCGATTGGATTTTTCTGCCAGCAGTGCTTAAATGAACGATGACGACTACAAAAGCGGCGGCTAAGACAACCATTTTAGAATGGACCCCCATTGGTCTGTGTGACCCCATTTGTTCTCGAAAATCAAATGAAGAGCAGCTCTGCAGAGGCTGCCCCCCAGTCGTGGTTGATTTCAATTGAATTTGCAGGGAGAGAGTCCTTTTAATTGATTTTTATTCCCTTTCTTAAACAGAAGCAATTGAAGTATACACAGAGGTATGGTTGGTGCTGTTTTCCAGTTATTTTCTGTCAGATCGGGAATGAATTTTATCGGATTTGGAACTGGTGCAGTGATGTAGGTAAAGAGCAACTGGCAATTTATAAAATATTTTCGCTAAGTTGCAAAGCTCACCAAAATGTTCTCTTGAATACACTAAATTACCCAAAAATACTGATAACGCCGGAAATTGGGTTTAGGCCCACAACATGCTGACATGCGTAGCAACCACTTTGCTAAGGAAGGAAATGCATTGCGTAGCTCGTTTCCTATGAGGGACATTGAGATTTTTTTTTATATTGAAATGATGTTAGTACAACTTCGCTAACAATTCAAAAAGCTCTCAACCCCTCCCTGAATCATCATTAATATCAGAAGAAGGGAGTTTCAGAGCTTTGGCCACACTCGATAGTATAAAGATCTTGAAGGCACCAAGAGTGACTTTTTGGAAGCGGAAGCACTCAACTTTTAACTTCAAATTAAAAAACTATAGCTTTATTAAAATTATTTAAGGCCAAAATGGTATATAAAAAGGTACTTACGAAATTCAATAATATAAAAAAAACTATAATAATATATTAAGTCTTGTACATTAAATACAACTTTCTTTTTTAAGGAAAATTATTTATAATCTAGTCATTATAGTCCTATGGCTCGAGATCGTTTCGCATTAATTGCACCCACAAAAAAAATTATAAAGGTAATTAATTTAAATAAATCTTCAAATATATAAAAATCTCGTGTGAAAGTTTTTTCCTCAAATGAAAAATGATAAATATTTAAAAAAAAAGTGGTACGCAAAGTCGTTATGATAAACTCAAAGATTTGTAGAATTTTAATTTATTAACAATATTAGTTAATTTATCTAGCAATAAAAGTGATTTGGAATTAATGGAAATTCTTTTTGAAAAATCCCAGTATGTGGAAGAATTTGTACTGATTGAGCTACAAGCATTCGAGAAAAGGAATAAGCAACACTGCATTCAAAATTCAGAGGAGATTGTCCCTTCGTGGAGAAGGACGAACTTTGTCGGCACTTTCGCTAAGAGACTTCATTCAATTTATTTTGGCCACCACCTGTTGATATAATTTTAATACACAGGTACCACATTTTTCGATTTTAATACCAAGAAATTTGTTGATTAAATATCTTGCTCTCTCTATGACCCTCTCTTTTACGAATCTTTCGAGTTAAGGAACGGCATTGAGTTAAACTTCGTAAGAATTCGTATCAGATTCTGCGTATTCCGTACGATTTGACATTTCTAATTCAGCGCCTTAAATTTCCCCTATGTCTAGATTTCGCCAATCGCCATGACTGAACCAGGTGGCCCGGTGGAAAATTATCAGGTGGTTTCTCGTCTGATGGTTGGTGTCTCAGCTAAACCCAGATTATTTCCACATATTTTTTTTACGAGAAACGGTGTGCCTTTTAGTATTAAGCCAAAGCGTATTTTGAATTTTGTTAAAAATAATCCAAAGAAAATATTTCATAGGGAATGCTTAGTTTGTTTCGAGGAAGCTGCGTGAGCGACGAAATGGTAAATATATATAAACTCAACTCACACGTCAATACTCTGAGTGCCGGTGATTGGCAGCATTTTGTCGTAAGTAACAGCATTTTGTCATAATAAACAGCATTTCAGCACTTACCTGGAAATAAAAAAGAAACGTACAAGATTAGTTGTTGTTTTAATAAATAAATAAATAAATTATTATACGTTAAATCAAATATTTTTGATAAAAGACAGACAACTCAATGGAAAAATGTTCAACTACGGTTTTGAGCGATTTCCGTGGTGATTTTATATAAACAAGAAATTTATATATTGTCCCATAATCTACAAAAAACTTTATGGCCAAATATAAACAATATCTAATATTTAACTTTATTTAAATTGCTAGCTAACAAAAGTAAAATAACATGTTCTTTGGTTTGATGAGTCAGAAGAAAACGTTTTGTCTGCCCCGGTATGCTTTCGCCCTAAGACGGCCTTCAGCCAAATGCGATTAGAAAATCTTAAGAAAAAATTACATAAACTTTCAACTCACACAACTCCAACGACTGAGTGATGATGGTATAAGGCAGCACATCCTAAAGGGATACCAAACAAAAAATACATTTATATATAACTTGGAACCCCCCCACGAACCTGTGGCTTACACACAAGTTCCAAAAAGTGCCCCACCGACTTCACACCACACCATCTGGTTGGTTTAGCTGGTGCTCCGTTGTCCCTATGTAAAGTGGGCGGCGTATGGGCAATTGCTTAATGAAGAAAGTTTCCTCTACACACGCAGAAGGGAAAATTCCATGCTTTGCAACCATATACGAGAGATAATAGCGCTCGAGCGTACACGGAGTTCTTCCGAGAAGGGGGTGGAATAAGTTCTCCAACCATATCCAGATCCACCCAGGGAAGATGCAAAAGTTGGCGGTAATATGAGTTTGTTAATAGCATGTAAACATATCTACGACAAGGACAAATGTTTTATACGTGCGTCTGCTGTCGGTGTATCTGGGTCCTGCTGATAGATCAAACAGTTTGTGCATTAGCTGTAGAGTTTCACAAGAATTCTGGTGCATATCCTTGTGAGTGTAAAACTTTTCCCTTGATCTTCAGAAAATACCTTGCGCCCGATTGTTATGGGTGCACTATCTTGATGGCAAAACGGATCTACACATACCCATGTGTGGCTCTGTGTTATGTGTTCGAAAGTAAATCGATAGCACGTGGTATCGTACAAAATAGAACGGCACATATCCTAGCGATAGCTGTGCGAGACGGATGCAAAATTTATTACCTTGACAAAGTAAAGGAAAAGTTTTCACTTATAGATACGATTTTTCCGTCCTGTGGGTGCGCGACAATTTTTTTGTTTTTTTTTTTTGTCTTTAAAACAGCGTACACCAGGGGTGCCAAAAATAAGAACACTTTCTCTTTTGAGGGGAAAGTTTACTTTTAAATTAAATTCTATGTGCACATACACCCGAAGATGGATCCAAATTATAGAGTGTTGCGTAACAATTTTAAGGATAAAAGAGGACGAATCTTGCTTTTGATTATATATTTTTCCGTGAGATGAATTAAAAAGCACTCGTGTTGTGATATGAGCTTGGAGTTGCGACTTCCGGGACTGACTATACGTGCGTTTCAATACATATTTGATAATAATTTTAAGTTTTTCTATTTATACGCTGCCTGAGGGGTGGCATGTCTGTTTTTTGTTGCTTACGTGACGCTAAAAGTTTCCGTCATTCGTTGTGGTAATTTTCCAAAACGATTCTCAAGGGGATGAGTGATTTTTGTATGACTGTTGTTTAA
Organism: Cheilosia impressa; assembly: GCA_948293265.1. Classification (NCBI taxonomy): domain Eukaryota; kingdom Metazoa; phylum Arthropoda; class Insecta; order Diptera; family Syrphidae; genus Cheilosia; species Cheilosia impressa. The sequence continues at coordinate 28,268,589 of OX411884.1, read as the reverse complement.
GGCAAATATGGTTGTGTAATTTTTCTAATTAAGACAGATTGTTTGTTTAAAAGGAAGCTTAGGACTTGGGAGATGAGATGATGCAGACGGAGATCTAGAAACACTGCAGAAGGTGTATATCAAGAACAAGCCACTGCGTAGCAAACGATACTTTTTTTTAAACAGATGCTGGGGAACACGACACACGCCCAAGTTAAATTTGCAACCTGACTTTGTGTGTTGTTGCGAAGAACAATTTCCTAAATGCATTGCGAACTACTCTACTTATCCAATGTCAGACTTGTTTGGCAGTAAATCTTTCGTAATTTTCCTTTTTGGAAAGTCAATCATGTTTTTCCCGACAGCATAAGGAAGTGAACTTGCCCTTCGCTTCGCCGGCAATTGACTCGAGCGATGGACACAATATTCCACCATCCATTGAATATAACAGAGAGGTTACTCTCCTGCCCTATTGAAAACTTGAATTTCTTCCGTCCAGTTTTGTAATTTTTTTCAGGATTTAAATGAGTTTGCGATATCCTATGCCGCGAGGTGGTTGCAAATTATTAAATTTTACAATCCGACTACAGTTCCATTTATTCCATACATCCATCTTTTGTTGAAATGTGTACACATTTTGCGGATGTGCAAACAACTATACAAAAACTCGTTCATTAATTTAGTGTATTTGTTCATTCATTCAGTACGTTTGGTCATTTTCTCAGGATTTTCTCAGGTCGTATAGGTCAAACGTGTTCAGAAATATTGTTATCGTTCATTTGCAGTGATATGTTATAGATGAATGGATAAAAAAATAGTTTCCAGCTCTCTCTCTGTGTAAAAGAATAGGGCCCTTCGAAACGAGTAGAAGATGCTTCTGTTAGTCTGCGATCGAAACTACACACCCTCTAGATTTTTCCTATAGATCCAATGACAAACAAACTTAATGAAGTCCACCCGCATTTTGCTTTCGTTTTCAGTGGTTTCTGGGTTCGTTCATTAGTTTGGTGTATTCATTCTTCTTTTTAGTACAGTTGGTCATTATTTGCCGTTTGTATGGAAATCCTAGCTTCGCTAATTTCGCGAGTTTAATGCAAGTTCGCACTTGAGTTACATGTCCCTTCTACGCTACAAAAGTATTAAATGACATGAAGTGCTTTCAAGTCGGTAGAAGCTGCTGGCAACCTACTAACCTGCGAACAGTCTCGATACTCATCAGAGGGCGCCATACAACGCGCACAAAAACTCCTAGATTAAGGGTAAATGTGCTTAATTTACTGGCCAAGAACAGAACTATTTGGGTGCGGATTTCCGAGTAGCGGACACGTTAATCCCAACGGAAAAGGATATCTCGATGGCGACTAGTTGCTTGTGATTCTCACATAGAGGATAATGTCACTGCCTCCCAGCACTCCAGTGATATGACTTTTAATGATAACACTCTCAACTCAACTGATTGAAACAAACTTTGAACTACATCGTCGTTAAACACTCCGTCTGTCTTCTGAGAGACAACAAATACCGAGATACTCCAGACCGTTGGCTTGATAATGGCTTATCTTAGTTGGCGACCGTGTTGGAAGGGGACTCAACCTGTTTTGTGTAACCAATGGCTACCGATATCAGCTGCAGTCACTGGCAAAACTATCATTCTAATAATTCAGACTAAGCTTAGGTAAGTCCGTTATTTACCTACCTCTAACACCCACTTTTGAATATAAAAACATGTAATCCTCCGTCGACATTTTAACGACAAACCTATCGGATATTGATTTTCACAGGCAAGTCGACACAATCAATTCTTCTTCAAGAAATCTCAAATTAAGCTTCCACCTCCAGTTAAACCATCGCAACACCTGTATAATGGCTTCCTCTTTCCTCCCTGCACTCTCTCCCACTCTCTCTCTGTCATTCTCCACCACCCGATTAAAGGAAAAACCTTTTTGTGCAAAATATTTGGCACAACACTTGAACGCCGCTCACAGCTGGATATATATATCCGTGATAAAAATGCCACGTTTTCGGCATTCAAATTTCGCAAATACCTTGCCAATGCCACTGTACGTAAAACCCGCAATAAAAACGGAAGAAATCCTTAAATCTATAATATATACACCTCACTCTCGTGTAGTCCGCATCTGTTTTTCGAAATAATTCCATAGATACCCCCAACCCACCATAAGTCCCTCAACACCTCCACTTAGAGATTTTACAAATCGTTAATGCCGAAATTACCATAGCACATAAAGTCCCGGAGAAACTCTTACCCTACTGCCTTATCCCTCGGAAATTCTCTCACCGAGACGGTGCCGAAAGTTTATATGCTAAAACATCTTTAATTGTTTACAAGACACCGTTCTATCCAAACAGAACCGCACCAAACAACAACACAGCAGCCCCGCACCGACTCGGTGTAAGGCGTTCGTGCATAACCTAACTTTATTGTTCTGCCGAATTACACATCCTTCCGGTGAATGTAGCTGGGTATACGGGTTCTTGTAATGCATTTACCTCTGCATCGTAGCGGTGTCCCAAGGAGCATTTTGCGACTTCATGTGTCATGTGTCATGAGCGACGTCTTTAAGACGGTTTTGTTACCAGAAAATATTCCCAATGAGTAACATTTTCGACAAATGCTAGGTAACATTTCCCATTTAGGAATATTCCTATCTAGGGATTTTATGTCTACACAGATTCTTTATTGTGTCAAAATTGTTTCTTCAATGAAACATTATGTCCGCAGCGTGTAAAATGTGTGGAGATGCGTGTTCATGCACACAATTCCTAAAAACTTACTGTCAACACAGATTAAACGCGATTCCCGATTGGGAAGTTTGTGGCACACAGAATAAACACAATTCCCAATAGATTATTTGCTACACAAATAAGAACGAATTCCTAATTGGGAATATTTTGTTAGGTATCCATTTTGCATTGAAAAAAAAATGTATATGGAAGATAAGAAATTTTAAATTTACTGTTTTGGTGGATATGGTGTAATTAAATAGGTTAAAATGTTACTATTATGTCTATATACACATCGTAGATTTATTTTATACTGATTTTATAATGCTCCTTATCAGCATTTAAAATACCATAAACAATTTTAAAAGAAAGTTTCCATTAAATACAGCATATTTTGTAAGGATCATGGTTTTTTTCGAAGTACATTAGTAACATTTCAAGGCAAAATGATGTTCCCCATAAAATTTCAGTAGCAGTTTTCTGTTTAATAATGAAATTTTTGATGCAGTCAGAATATTATATTGGTATATAACACAGGTACACAAAATGAATGACGTATTATAGCGTCACAAATTATATGGTATGGCATTCTTCCCAATTTGTGTGTACATAGGATTTGCGTCAAAAATAATTCCTACTTTGTGTTGCGCCACTTCCGAAACCAAATAGGAACTGTTACTTCGTTGTTTCGAAACATATGTTCCTAAATGGGATCACGAATTGACACCAGAACGTCGCCATGCCTAAAATGTGTATTCGAATGCTACTTGGGGTACGAACTAATATATCAAATCACCTTATGTTCTTGGCGTAAAATATACTCTTTGAGCGATCGTCCTTCTAGCCAACCTGGGTTAAACAACCCAGCACAAGGAATCTGCATAAAACAATAAACAATAACTCTGTCTCTTTCGTTCTCTGGATTGAAACTTCTGCCAGAGTACAGCTGTAGCGACAGCTATGCACTTGAGTCGAGTAAAATCATGGTTACACAATCTCATTCCCTAATGGTTCTTAATCCTCCACCAATCTGCTCGTTGCTGTTGTTGTTGTTGTTTGGGAAAGCTTGGACAAAGTTGGGGACTATCTCTGGTGGGTGGGAAGAGACGAAATTTCCTTTTCCAAAAATTTGCTATGCAATCTTTTGCACATAGCATAACACCTTTCCCTAAAATAAGGGAGCAAGAATCTATAAGATACATTGTGTTTTGTGTGGTATACTGCTGAGAGTATCTGTTGGGTGAATAAAGTTCACCAGATGCATGCAAACATGGGTTTATTGTTTGAGGGGCGAGCGGGCGACTTGGTGCGGTGCTTCTGTGTATATCATAGTGTCATCATCATCATTACCGCATCGGCTGAGGTAGAGCTGCAGGGAGGTTATAAGGCACAGACTGCCGCTGGGTAGATGTCATTCTTAATGCGAGCTTGAGCAATACGATGAAATGTGTACGTATTTTTTGGACTCTGTGTGTTTGTGTTGAAAGTCTAGGGATGCGGTTGTTTATACAAACTACAGAACGAGAGAGAGAGAGAGAGAGAGAGAGATATCGGTTACAAGTGGACATTATCGCCCATAGGTGCAGTGCATGCCCTGTAAGGCATTGTTACCGATTTGCATTAATTCAAACACGTATCCGGACAACGTACAAATATTTGAGTGTAAATGGTTTCTGTTGTTTTTGACACTTTACCACTGAGACGCACACACACCTAAGTGAGACATTGAGAGGCACACAAAGGTAGGAAAGTGTAAGAAGATGGTTGGGAGTCGAGACGCAATGGAGTTTTTGTGATTCTAATAAATTTGTATGACGATATTGGACAAATATTGAATGCGGAGTTTGGTTTCTGATCGATATCTGTTACCTTAGCTGGAGCTTTTGTGATATACAGTGCATAGATGACAAAGGGAGCTACTGAGCTAAGGTATTGGAAAATAAACTCCTTTCATTGCGTTTATGGGGTGAATTGAGTCTTACTGTTTTAAGAACTATATGTTGGTTTTGTTCAACATCTGTCTGGCAGGTGGCACATTTTGCAACGGAATCCGTTTGAGAGCTGCATGTCTTCCGTTGCCTGTCTTACAACATGAAGGCGAAAATATATATGGTATGCCCATCGAGAAAGAAAATACCTATTCACAGTGAGAAAAGAAAATGCACAAAAGGTTAAAGAAGAATGTAATAGCATTTGCTTTTCAGAAAACCGTTTGAAAACAAAAGCCTGATAGGTACCAAATATTGAAAGCGGTACCGCAGAGTTAAACCTCATCGTTTTGGATACATGAATAAGTGTTTGTCTATAATAAACTTTATTTTTCCTGTGTTTAAATTGAAAGTATCCGTGTCAGGTAATGCAAACGCACATGCACGAGCGCCATCAATATCTACCACTAGCAAGTCTTTATGAATTGTGTGCTTAGTATATAGAAATTGGCGACGAATATTAAACAGAATATTTACTTGATTTGTTAGCCTCTATGCGCCTCGTGAAGGAACTTTGTTTGAGTATGTGTCTGTCTTCGAATTCACTCAAGTCAGCAGGAAAAGTATTTCACAAAAGGCGCCGGTAAAATCGATTTATGTTTGGATTTGTTTGAGCCCAAGTGAAGATAATTATTTATGATACTCAATTCTTTGAGAAATAACAAAAAAAACTTTGCGCACATTTTATGTGCGAAAAGAGTTTTGTATGCGCACCGGACGTATTTTTTTACAAAATAAATCCCATTGTGAATTTCCCTGAACCTGAATGAATCTTTTGAGTTATATACTTATTTGATGGCGCACATGCATGTGCGTTTGCATAACCCGACACAGGTGCTTTTAATTCAAACGCAGGAATAGTAAAAATGGAAAGAAGTTGTGCGCAAAACCTAAATATTTCGAAGCGTAGCACTGCTATTGCACATGCAAGGCGCATGTTTGACGCAATCCCGCAGGGAGAGTGGTTGAAGGAGGTACGGGTGTGGATTAGTACGTAAACGCACTCCTGGCATCGATTATTCGGGTTGGCGAATCGTGCATGTTGGTAGCACGGGCTACCAAATTTTTGGATTTTAAGATTACAACATCCATTGGCGCCCAAAAAAACAAAAAGCAGGACGTAGGAATATTTCTTCTCTACATATATTTAAGAGTATGCATATCAAACGGTTGCGCACATTTCATGTGCGAAAGAACTTTTAATTATTTATGTCCAAAATAGTGCACTTAAGAAATTTGTAAACGAAAAGCAAAAAAAACAATTGTTTCGATTTGTGTTCTTAAGCCAAACATACGTCTATGGGATGCGCACAGGTTATACATGAGTTTTGAGCCATTAACACCCAAAACTAAATCTATAGGAATATTCATGTCAAAGTAGTAAGCGTTTATGAAAGAGCAAACGTTTGCGCACATTTGATGTGCGATTAGAGTTAAAATTGCTGTATGCTGTGCGCTTAATAGATTTTAAGGGCACAAACTCGTTATAATTTGTATTTTTCGGTGAAAATATATTAAATTTCAAAATAAAGGATACTTTTTAAGCCAATAAACAACAACAGAACCAGAACAAGGAGGTTTACATTGATAAAACAGAGATTTTTGAAATAAAGCTGTTTCATCAAATTGAAATTCGAAATTTTTGAGTGCTTCGGATACCGCATTGCCCCAATCTAATTCGAATCCAATTGATCATGTTTTAAAGCGCCACAAATGGGAAACAAATTCCCTAAAATTAAATGACCTCCTTCGTTGGGTTGAACCGAATCAAACCAACCCAGCAGATGGACAAGAATAAATTCCAAAAAATTTGGCATCCGAAACATTGTTTTATTACACTGGCATGGCTTCATTCACTCTTTTGCTGCATAGCCTCTTGTCCAAAATTATTCCTGCTTCAGCCATGATATACCTACCAACTCTGGTACGTAGCATTCATGTGTTTCTGGCATTTCACTGCATTCGCATTCGTCCACAATTCTTGATGCATTCCAACTGCAATACTTGTTGCAATGCAATACGTTCGCCCCATGGCACAAGCCACCGACCAGGGGGCAGATGCTTTTATTTAATTTCACATTCCTTTGCGTTTTATACTCGTACACAACCAAGGTCCTGCTTTTCATTGCACACAATAAGGTAGGTATATAAGATATTCTTCCTTCATTTGCTTTTTAAAATCGGAATTGTTTCGAAATGCAAAGAAAACACACCAACGCATAGACTGCCCTGCAGATTCGCATTTAAATAATTTTCTCTTCGGTCTCCACTCCAGTGGAAGCGGCAATAAAAGAATAACAATCCTTTTTCGCAACCACTCCCCCACCCATCAGCTCAAGGCTCTTCATAACCAAATGACTATGTTCTTACTTAAAAAACGTGTACCTACACAAAAAAAGGACTTACCATTTACCAAATACCAAATACTATACAAAAAGGAGCGCAAAGAAAGGAAGAAGAAGAAAAAACGCAGTAGAATGAAACAAAAACAGAATACGATACTAGGGCGAACAAAAAAGTATCTCAAGAGGTTAAAAGCATACTCCTCTCTCGTTTGCCTTAAGTGTGTGCACGCCTACGAGTTTAAGTATTAAATTGTTTCCTTTTCAAGTGCAATATCGCCTCAACCTACTTCCCATTTGGCACACACATATATATATAAGAACAGGCAGCACACCAACAAATACATGGTATACCTGCCGTTTAAAGCCAGGCTTCCTTTGATGCGTGTGTTTATTTTCCGTTTGTTGGGGACAGAGTAGTCGGCCTTTGCTGATGCCACTGCCACTGCAAGGACTATATTCCAACTATAATGGTGCATCGTTCATGAAATGCTCAAAGTGAATTCTCTGTTATATCCTCCTTTGCAATAGGTGGCTGGGGCCACCCGTTTGACTATCACGGATGTACTCCGACGTGAAATTGCGAAATTGGTCGTTTCGAATTGGAATGTAAAGTCACGTGCGCCAGCAATAGTCGCACGTTTTACATTGGTGCGGAAATTGACATCTATTGGAGATGCGGATGGGATACCATAGCGACCCCTTTTCCCCGATTCACATCGTATCCAAGGTATCCCTTTCGCGGAGCTTAAATTTTGATGTCTTTTCTAACTACTGATGCGAAATTATAATTTAAACTCCATCAAGGGGATTGTTTGACCTAACGACACATCTCGTAAAATTTCATAATTTAACGCAACAATTTGTATATAGAGTCGCATTTTTATAACGGTTACGTGTCACATTTCACTGGGATTTTGGGTCTACCTGTCGATTGCGAACATTGATTTCCTTTATAAGAGTAACACAATAAAGACCCGTTGCGTTGAATTGTACTATATTGTCATATAAAGGATTTGGGACGGATATTCGGTGTTGCTTAGACAAATCCACATTTTATACAAAATGTATGCAAATATTTACTAACGATATCCCGTTGAAGGAAACACGGGTTCTTGGGCAAATTGGATTAAGGGGTTATGATGCCGCTCTTGCAGAAGTACATACTCGGTAGATATGCGTTGATTCGGGAAATATCATTACAGAAGATGTACCTAGAGGTAGTGGGCTGCGATTGTGTTTTCTTCGTGAATCCTCAGCATTTCAAGTGGAAAGTCTAAGCCAGTGGTTCCCAGTCTTTTTCAGACTGCGGCGCACCTACAAGTTTAGTGCTTTGTCTCGAAGACCTATTTGAAAAAGAAACAGTGGACTGATAAAACAATTTTGGACACGGACAGTCATTTTCAAATCGAAATTAATGGACTGCGGAATGAGGGGTCCCAGGTTTAAGCCGCGGAACAAAACAACACTTTAAGCTTATCCACTGGGTCATATCTGGTGAACTTCTCACAAGCATTTGAAAGCTTCCTGATTCAGACGAGCAAATGATTGCTGGTGGCTAATTCAGTGGCTACGATGATAAATCTGCCTCTAGGAATCCCATCCTACACATGGCCTTAATGTAGAAAGTACTGCAAGACAAATGAATATATGCACGGTATCAATGAACATATTAAAGAAATCGATGAATGGATGCCGACGGCTAATTCCATGGCTGGGATGGAAACATCTGTAGAAAGTACCTACTACAAAAACAACTTGAATGACTAACTACTAAAGAAATGAATATACACACTGAATCAATAAACATGAAAAAGAAATCTATGAACAGGTTACGTGGCTGGTATGATAATCTCTGTTTCAAAAAATTCCATCCTACTGATGGCCTTAATGGAGAAAGTACTACAAAATTGCTTCAATGACTGGCTACAAAAGAAATTAATATACTGAATCAATGAAAGAGTGAATTTTTTTTATTGTCTACCTTAAAATTATGATGAACAGGAAGTAAAGCATATCTGGGAACAAACGGGTGGCGTCAAGTCCACCCAATTCGCCAGAGATGTATTAAAAACAGAAAATACCTGAACCACTATCGCCGGCCATCAGGGAAGAATACCTAACACTATGAACTCACATCCTCAAAGCCCCATCATGTATTCAATTGACCCTATCAATATTATGATGGCAAGTTCACCCCATAGCAAGTATGTTCCCTCCCAAATCCCTCCTCGCAACTAAACAATCGACAATTTGCATATTCATTCCATTTTATCCTTCGGTTTCGCATTATCTGCCGCATTCAGTACTGCATGCATCCATTTAACTTCGAATTACTCGTATTTTCATTCGCATAAAACCCTCACAATTTTTAGGACGTCAATAAAAAAAAGAGTATACCAACAAAAAAAATAATGAAATGTTTGAAATTGTTGCTACTCGGCTCCTCAGGGAGTTTGTATCCTTGTTATGTTTTTTTTTTCTCTGTTCGGCTGGTTTCGCTGTTGAATCTCCAAACATCAAATTTATATTCATCTCCATAAAATATCGATATCTAGTGGCGAGCAGAAAGCAAGCGATGCGAAGTTCGGAAAATTCAGAGAAAATAGAAAGAAATTTAAACTGAAATCCTTCGAAATGAAAATATTCGCAGGGCAAAATTTAGTGATAGTGTATGTATGGTGTCCTTTTTTTATTTCGCTCTACAGACTCGCCCTTATGCTGTAGTAGCTAATCCATTGCCTTCTGATGGCCTCAATTTAATCCTGCGTGCCAAAGTTGGTTTTCTTTTTTTCTCGTCGTCTTTCGAGCAAAGAAGATGTACGACTTCCTTTGGATGTTTTTTTTTTGGGTTCATTCGGTTCCTTTTGCGGAAAATTAAATTTTTTATTTGAGAGTATTTTCTTTTAGAGTTTTTTGATGACCAAAGCAAAATGGTATTAAATCGTCTCACACTAAGATCGAGCGGGAGGAAGAAAAAAAAAACTGGCACAAGCGACATGAGTTAGTCGAGGGTTTTTTTTTTTTGTTTGAATCCCTGGGACACTTGAAGGATGATGAGTGAGGAGAAAGCAATATCCGATGTGGGATAAGTAGTATAAATCGTGTATGTTGATGAGGTGAATGGGGATTTAGGGATTTGTCATTACATGATGGAAAAAATATCTTGCCGAACTGGAGGCGACAAAAAATTAAAGCACTGAATTGAGGATTTCATCGATTTGTTCTTGTGAGAATTTATATATATAATCGAGAAAATTGTATGAACATTTTAACAACAAAATCAGTCATATGACGATATTTTCAATTTAAAAATGAAAAAAGCAACTGAAAACATGACTAGTTGCAAGAAATTAATGAACAGAATTTTTATTCCAAGTATTGCCCACCAAATGACGACCATCTTGCTGGGGCTGGGTGACAAATTACGAAGGTATCTTTTCTTGATGATGAACAGATGCAAGAAATTCATGACCACAAATATTGTTTACAGTTTCGGATTTTCATTTGATGAGAACGCAAAAGAATATAATTTTACAAGATACAAGAACAGTAATGGATAGTACATGGCTGCTCTTGTATCTTGTTACCCTCTTTTGGGACTTGAATTAAGAAATCGTGTGCATTTCAATCACGAGAAATGACTGTTTAAAATGAAAGAAAATGAAATCAATGAATTGTTAAAGCAACCTAATAAATAATCATAGGAACAGCATAAACGAGGCATTAGCTTTGATTTTTTTTATGTGATAGTCAAAGAAAATGAACAAACTGAATAAGTTAATGATCAGATTAAAAATGAAGGAGAATTATATTTCTAGACGCAAACAGGGTCGTGTCGGCCATACCGCAGAGATTTGACATATTACGCTCTTATTGCGAAAGACCACCTTTGCAATTATAGAAAGGCACCATCAAAAAAGAGATTTATTATCAGGAACTAAGCGAAGGACTAAACTAATGAAATGAAACACCTGACAGAATTTTAAGTCTTGTTTATCTTGTTTGTGAGATGGGCGCTTAAAATAAAAGAACCTGTCATTGCCACTAAATGAATGACTATAGGTATTCATGCAGTCAATGAATGAGGCTTTTTGGTTAAGTCACTTATTTTTAACGAATTAACATAAAATTCATTTGAGTATTGAAGTGAATGATAAAATAGACCTAAGTGAATGATTAAAGTGACCAAATTGTTGACCATATACAAAAAATTAATGAACGGAATTGTAAATCCCCAAATGACAGACGAAATGCGACTTTGAATGATCCGCCTGACTAAATGTCAAGACTGCCATTTAAAATGGGATACAAAATCGAAACTAAACTACTCGTGATTTGTGATCACAATGAACAAAAAAAATATATTATAGCCACTTGCTACAGAGACAATTCATCGCTAATCGCAGTCAGTCAACCAATATCCCTTTTTGCCTTACAATCGTCCATTTATTTACAAACCCAATTTATACCTGCAGGTCGAAGCACTTTCTGTAAAACCTGTTTTGCGAACAAAAAAAATGACTCTCCACCTTGTAAGGTCACACGAAGCAATGTCACAAATGTCCTGCTCAAGGATAGTTCCCACTTAAGAAATGACTGCAAGCTCAAGAAGAGGAATATCCCCAAATCAGATCGACAAGTAAATTGGCAAGGAATTTACTAACCACATGTCCATCAGTTTGCGCCCAAATCATCAATACACTATACACCACCCGCCTACACTTACATCTACCTATCACACACACGCGCGCAAATTCCTGTGCTCAGTCTCAGTCTGTATTCGAATTTACGCCCCCAAATTAGTTAAGTCCTTCGCTTAGTTCCTGGTACAGCTTCCCCTCTGTCTCTGATACAAAATCGAAGAAATATCAAACAGAAGCGCAAAAGGATACACACAGTAGGTGATATGGCCTTTATATACCTACTCACACGAAAAATGCTGATTTATCAGCTGAATCAACTAAGATGACAATGCTGTGTGCGAATTAACCTGCCACTGGCTGGCTATTTATCCTTTTCAACCATCTCACGTCTCTGTTGTTTGGTAATCGTTCGTTGTCCTTCATCCTCATTGATTTATTATCGAAAGCATTAAGCTGACAGAAGCTGAGAATAAAACGGCACAAATACACAAGTACAAAAACGGAGGAGGCAGTCGAATGGGGATATTTGTATGCTCGTTCCACCATAGGCAAGGACGACGAGAACAGAACAAAAAGAAAAATTAAGTAAAAGCGAAGAAAAATTTGCTAAAGATCGACACAAGTTTCATAGAAAGGTCACTTTGGCCAGTAGTGGGGTCGAAATAATACTAAAGGACTGAGCCACGAAGGATAGAGCGAACGGAAATCCATTTGTCCATTGTCCTACCTATATAAATCATCGGCATAAATCACAGCAACAAAAATCCGCCGCACCCGAATTTTGGAGATGCGATGTATATCGCTGGTGTGAGATTGTGAGATGGGTTCTAGATCTGGTGTTGCTAATGGGAATGTGAATGAAATTTTGCCTTTTCGGGTGGAAAAGGATTCGCTTTGCTTTTTAATATTTTTCCGTGATTCGACAAGCAATGAGTCAGCCAAGCCAGCACACACAAAACCAGAACAAATCTTGTATCAGTATTATACATTTTGCACGCACTAAGAGGCCTAAACCATACCCATATCATTACACATGCCTTCCTTCTTGCCCCGCACCTAAGAGTATGTTGAAAACATCGGAAAATTCATCGAAAGCGTTTTACAAAATAAAATCCTTTCAAAGGGAAATATCGATGATGGATGAATTCGGTGTGTGGAGTAGGCAGAGCCCAAAGAAAGGTTTAACTCAAAGCAGCAACGAAACAAACAAAACAAAATTAAAAAAGATCAAACGATGTCCCGCTGAAATCCTCTTAACCGCTCAGAAACATAACAAAATTTTTACATTATGAAAAAAAAAAAGAACAGACAACGGGAAAACGGATTTTTCAAAGCCGCTTTTCCAAGTGACACAAGCAAAAATTATGTACATACACAACAAGAAAGGATATCGACGGCAACTTTGATATGCTCTTTTTAAAGTCACTTTTGGTAATGCTCCCCCAACCATATAAATGGCGTTTACTCCCCCTACTCGGGACTGAAAAAAACGGCGGTCTGTGCGAGGTGTACATCATGCAAATGGAAGGTGCAGGAATGAACAAACGGTCGGTAGCATAAAACGACAATTCGACGAGTTCCACGGTTGAAGCAGGAAATAGATTGTGACAAGGAGTCTGTGCTTGTCTGCATTCCGTCCTCAATCATCATCATTATCAGAGCGCTGGTATTTGCGCCGGAATGCATTATGTCAGTCCTATAACGGTGTGAAATGTGGAACTATAGCAGGTAATTTGGGGACTAAGGGGGTACATAAGGGAAAGGGGGTACATAAGGGAAAGGGGGTACATAAGAGAAAGGGGGTACATAAGAACTTAATGGAGTTGTCGATTGAAAAATAAATTTTATCCATCCGCAGCAACACTTGATTTGCGCTTGGTGAAGGTGCCAGAATTATTAACAATTTAGGAGGAATTCAACAAATCAACTGAATGTAAGGAAGTCTACCGGTTCGACAAGTCGAGTGAAATGCTTTTGTAAAGGGTTGGTTATTTAAAAAAAATATAGGCCAGCTGTAACCACGAATAGGCACAATAGGCGCCAGAGCCCTTTGTAGGCTCTCCCGCTCTTTCAATCTTAACCACGAAGAAAGTAAATGAACACACAAAGGAAAAGATGAACAGCTACCTATATCTCAAAAGTACTTGAGTTTCCAAAAGGATCATTGCCGTCGATTGGGTTTTGATTATGATCTGGCATCAGACAGTATCGATCATTACTTTAACTGGCATTTGTAAAGAAAATAAATGTCCATATCGACTAAATTAATGAAAGGATCGAAGGAGAGAAAATGCTGTATTTGAGTTCCAAAGCCAAGCAAATACAGCGATTGATCTTTGCCGATGTAAGACTGCATAAAAAGTATCCACGCTCATCGTCATTAAATTGATGAATGCACACATTTTCTTTGCACATATTTCGAGTTGCGGGCGCCGCTTTTAAAGATGTATACCCATTGCCCGAAAAGTTAAAAGTTACAAAGGGTAGATATATAATGGCAAAATTACATTAAAAATTTAAGGGAATCTCGAATGATAATCCAACACATTTAACTGCCAAAAAGTTGACCTAAAAATTGTACAACAAGAAATAAGAAAATCTATTGATGGAAGATGTAATTTTCAGGCGGTCGACTCTTCAAAACTTTGAAAGAAAACAATAGTTTAACGAACAAAATGACCAAAACGACAGAATCGATGAACAGATACAAGCAATTGATGAATGGTTCGAAAATATTCTTGTATATTTACTTCAGTTGAATACACATTTCAGCAAATTAATGTTCATTTCTTTCATATCAGACGGCACATCTGGAAGACAAAGTATACTGAAGTGTGAACGATATTGTTGTACTGCCAATTAAAATTAAATTATAACAACAGAGAAAGGAAACTTGTGGTTTGTGATGCTATTCGAAATGTGGTACAATCACCAAGTCAAATAAAATCGATTGGACGGTGTTTAAGGCTGTAAGTAATAATAGGTCCTCATTTCTAAGAGTGTCCAACGAATTTGTCTAAATAACTTACCAAAAAAATATAATTTTTTTAAACGAATTGCCCATAAGCAGCATGTGAGGCTCATGACTCATATTTGCAGAGAGAAAAAGTATGCGAATATTTGAACCATTCATTAATTTCATGCATCTGTTCATCAATTCAGGCGACTTGATCTTGTTGGTTTTAAGTAATTTTCTTTTCCGTCCGCGATAGTGAAAACTAATTCTATAGTAAGTGATCATCTCGATGGACAAGTACTCCAGTTGAAACCCCAAAAAATATGAACCCCCCATTTTAAGCCACGGCCTGCGAGACTCATCTTTCGCAGCACATAACAACGTTCACAACGCACCATTAAACCACTCGCACTAGTGATTGCAGATAGAACAAGTTCAGTAAAGAGCCAATAAAAAAACATGAGACATACATTTGTGGTGAATATTTTCCAAGTACATAGTCCTTAAATTGTTGCCAAAAAAAAAAACAAAAACTGTTTGCAAAATCAGTCTGACCAGACTAACATGCAAATTCAACCTTAAAACAAAAATCTCTTTCAAGCTAAACTCATGGGTCGCTATTATCCTACACATACCTAGTCATCAACTCGCAGCGCAATTATCATTAAACCAAAAACACAATACGAAGCTGTAATCCACTTCTACCGACATCCCCCTAACTTTTCAAACTTTGACATAACTTTTCCACTAAACTTTATAATTATGTTAATAATTGTGATTTGTCGTAGTCAAAAGTGACAGACGATTGTCGGCAAGGACTAACTTTATTTATACATACGCGTAGATTACGTTTTGCCCCTCAGAGTCATGTTAAATATTTGTACCCGTATATGTGGAACATGACCACAATGCTATTACCACACACACAACTGGCAGTTGGAGTGTTCCACATCCAACTATTACCGCACTCTCTCTGTCACTGACCAACTTTGTGTCAACCAATATAGTTTCTGCCAAATCCGTAAAAAAAGAAGACCCAAGAGAGCGAGAGAGACAGAGAGATACAAAATGAAAAAGTTTCAAATTCATAATAAATCCTTCGTCCTTAATATCACACTTTGGGATATAGAAAATAGGAAAAGAAAATCTTAGCCCAGGCAATTACCGCATGCAAAAAGTCCTTTGAATACGAAGAGAGTCGCCAACATAACTTATCACCCCTTTAAGTGGGTTCTCGTGCTAGTCCGATGGAAGAAATTTCCACTTCCCGGTTGCTGAATCACTCTAAACAGTCATTGGGGACACACCAGTGCGGGCGGGAGCGTATATACCTATATACATATTTTTCATTTGATACACACTTAAAGCACCGTTTGCTCCTTGGGCGATGTTTTTCTTATTTTTTTTTTCTCTGCAAAAAAGAAGGTTTTCCCTATCCAAGGGACCTTATTAACCTCAAGGGGAAGTAATAATTTTTAAAAGCTCACCCTTTTGTATGTGTTCGGTAAAGTTTTTGCTAAACATCTGTTAGCTGGTTTCCGTAAGGATGTATCAAATATTCGGGTGAAAGTTTAACAAAGTGTTCTTCCAAAAGGGATAAGGTGTAAACGGAGATTGGTTTAGATTGCACAAGTATTCAACTAATTTAATTTATTAGTCCGTGAAGTACAATCGGCCGGCAGCACAGTGATTCTGTCAAAGTGGCGTCCGTGGTGACAACAACAACATTTTTTTTTATAACTTTAGGTATTTACGAAGGGTTCTGTTGTGTAAGAGAGGGGTTTGTTTGTTTTTTCTTGAAAATGTGTAGATATTAGATATACCATGTGGAACAAGAGCGGTCTCAAATTGGCAGCAGAGGTTATGGAGAATTGGTAAACAAGTGTGGAATGGGTGCAATTGAGCGATTCCGGTGACCAAAACAGTAATTATTCCAACAAAACATTATGAAAGAGGGATTTCTCTAGATGCGAATTTGTTTTGAAACTTGGGTGTTGCATATTCTGGACGGTTGTGGTCCGTACTAATTGGAATCGATTTAATTGTAATAATATTGCGTAATATTCGCGTAATTCATTGCAAGGATCGAGGGTTAAGGGTGCACAATCTTTTGTTCGTAGTGGCTCTCGGGTTGGTGCGTTGGGTGACTGAATAAGGAATGGGTTTGAATCTTGGATGTCTGTAAGTACAAGGTGGGCCAAAAGAAGTCATCCGATGTTGTTTGGCCGTCTTTTTTTCTGATTTCTAATGTTTATTTGAACCTTTAGAATTTTATTGGTCAAGTTGAGAAGATGATATCGGCCAAATTGGCCGTACGTAAACGATCTGTGGCAGTCTTAAATCAGAAGGCGATCAGTCTTGACTATACCAAACAACATGAGTTAAAAGCTGTTAGGTAGTTTATCTTCTCGCTTTAATTTTTGACAGTTATTTTACGGTAGCAAGCTCAAAACTTAAGCTTGTGGAACTCCGTTTGGATCTAAATCCGTACCGTACGTATACGATAACTCGACGTAGTCCGACAAATTTGTTCACGAACAAGTAAGTGCTCTTCTGTCACACGATTAAAAATTTAAATCGACGCAGAGCGCCTTAATGAATTCTGTTGCTCTGTTCCGTGCTTAAATTTCGTCGTTTTTTACAGCGCAAAAATAGGGAAAAGCTGCGCCTACTCTACCCAGTTGCGCTTAATTTGAGTTCTTTACTTATATTCCTTCTAAATTAAGTACAACTAGAATAAGAAGCCGGACCTAGGGTACCTTTAAATCTTGAGATAGTGCATTGCAATTAGGTGGCTATAGAATTTAAGTCAAGTCTGTAAGGTTCAACTTTATGCGTGTCCTCATGTTGGGAGCCACTTAATAAATGTGGTCCATGTCGATGGATTTTGCAGTTATTTGCCTACAAAACTATTATATTCTCCAAGCTTTGGGAGCTCACTTCAGGATCTCAATACAATCCGTTCTTGTCACTCACCTTAAAATAATCTTTTTCACTAAAAAAAAAAATACTCCAAAACTTGTCTTAAAAATAGCGGACCAGACAGGTCATGCGCACCCCCAATTGACTCCGAACGGTAAATGAAAGCCCCCTTTTTCTGTCTAAGTCGCAAAAAAAAAAATTAAATATTAACAACATAGTTGCGAGGCTGAAAATCGGATTACCTCTAATTGAATAGTAAATTTTGGAGCTGCAAACACACGAGAGCAAAATGCAATAAAGATTTTAAAAATAGAAAATAATTCCAAAACTAACCCCAGGACCATGGTCGATCCGTCATGCACCTCAGCTGAACTTCATCTAGTTGACTAAATTAATTTTGAATTTTAATTTCCCTCGTTTGCTTTGCATCCAACATAGAATGGAAAAAAATAAAATTAAGAAAATCCTGAACTTAAATAGAAAAAAAAAGAAAAAGAAATTGTTGGCGTAAACTTCCGTCGAATTTTTTCTAGCTCTCGCGAAGCAGAACAAAATAAGCCGTGTTTGTTCCACTTCGTCTGCCCTGCCTCCACACACACCGAGCACCTATTCACTGCGAATCCTGCCATCAAATCAACAGCCTCCTGCAACTGTTATACGACAAAAGATGAAAATGAAAATTAAAAATAAAATAAAAAAAAATATAAATGTTGAAAAGAGAAAACTGCTAAAGGATCTATTAACCCTTTGTTAGGCCCGTAGTCCTTAAGAACACTCCATCCCCTGCACCAATCCACGCTGAGAAATGTGCAAACAACAAGGCGCAAACCAACCCGCACAGAGGATGTCGAGTAATTTCGATGGGGTTCTTGAAAAGTTCCTTCAGCTAGAAATATGAAGCACAATGTGGAGAACAATTTTAAGCACAGCCTCCTCCTGCTCCTCCTCCACCTCCTCTCGACCATGGAGTGGCAAGTAATTTTGCAAAACCGCCTACCATCATTCATTTTGGGGTAAATCATAGACGTCTTTCAGGCCCCCTAAATCAAAGGGATGATTTAATTGCTCCTGCTGTTTGCCACCGCGCTATACTAATGAAAAGGCGCGGGTGGCCGGGCCTGAGTTGTTGTTGTACTTCTTCTTTTCGGCCGATGAACGCCATAATCCTTAGGTATAGCGAGGCAAATTAGGGAAACAACACAGCAACAAATGTAAGAGCAACACAACGCTAGCAATGAATAAACATGAAGTTCAAACTGATGAAAATGAAAAAGCAATTTGCTCCTCTGTTTGGAAGTTTGAGATGGATTTTCTTTTTCTTTTCGAGTATTTGTTTTTTTTTCATTTTATTTTGTTTTGCTGCTCAGTTGTGTGCTGTTTTGTATTCGTTTATTCCCTTGTGTTGTTTCATTATTTGTTAAGACGACTAGATGACGGCAAACAAAAATGCGAGTTGAGCAAATTTTTAAATTACTAAATCATGGTTGCGATTTGTTTATGCGCAAAGGGATAGAGACAAATGGTTGTGCTTTGATAAATTTGCTTTGGGGGCCCGGTTATATTAATTTTTTTTCATTCGACCAACGTTTGGCATGGCGCTGAATTTTATTGGTAGATTATGGGCGATGACAAATTTGTGGCTGATTTCGTGGCGGAAAGTTGGGGGTTAGTGGGGTTTAAGCGACAAAAGTGATTAGAATTAATGAGTTGGGTTGTATCACGGAAGACTCGCTTTCGTGTTGATTTTTAATCAGTGGATGTGCACGTTACGCGATTAAACAACGGACTTGTAATGAAATGAGATCAATCATTTGGTCTTGCGTTGGGCGCCATTTTGGTTTTGATCTATATTTTTTAAGTAGGTAATTGTAGGGCGGCTAGATGGTAGAACAATATTTTGAGCGTGTGAGTTTAGTTCGGACATACTTGCTGAAGGAAGATACACGTCGATTGGTGCGCAATCGTCCATGATAGCTGAGAGGTGTAGGTATATAAAATTAAATACGCCTCTTTCATAGCCATGGTTTTAGTTTTTAAGAGTAAAATGGGCGACGTATCCGTGTTGAATTCAGCATTCCAATAACAGCTGGAGTTGGATGCTTTTCAGGCAGGATGGGCGGTGTTGGCTAAATAGTTTTGATTTAATTTAGTCTTACATTGGGCGCCAGTTTCAATAAAACCGAAAATTTATAAACGTTCGAAAATATACATTGTCTGACGGGGCGCTAAAAATGAGGTATATATATGAATTAGTCATGAATAAAGGTGGAAGCCACCAATTCCATTTAATGTGAAATTTAGCGCTAGATTTGCGCATCGACTGGTACTCGTATAAGCTAAATAAAATTTGGGCACAACAGGTTGGGCATGGTCTCGCGCAACTTACACTTTAAAGCATAAATCGGCCGATACTGCTGCAATTTCACGTTCGATATTCGTACGAAGTTCATCAATCCGTCGCTGGCTTGTTGGCATAGACCATAGACTTGACGTAGCCCCACAGGAAATAGTCTAACGGCGTCAAATCGCACGACCGAGGCGGCGAAGCGACTGCACCATTTCATGAGATAACACGTTCTCCAAACTTGGTTTCCAATAAATTGATTGTGACATTCGCTGTGTGGCTTGTGGCGCCGTCCTGTTGGAACCACATGTCCTCCAAGTCCATATCATCCAATTGGGACCAAAAATATTCGGTTATCATTGAATGGTAGTGATTCCCATTCATAGTAACGTGCCGGTCTTGATCATCACGGAAGAAGTACGGCCCAATGACGCCGCCGGCCCATAAACCACACCAAACCGTAATTTTTTCTGGATGCGATGATGACTCATGGAGTACGTGTGGATTGCTGCTGACGAAGCCATTCAGCCAGAAATGAGCCTCATCGCTGAAGATGATTTTTCGATGAAAATGCGAATCATTTTCAAGTTGTTGCTCAGCTCAATTCACGAACATACGACGCTTCTGGTGGTCAAGCTGCTTCAGTTCTTGCGTCAATTTAATCTTGTAAGGATGTACCCAATATCTTTTCGGAAAATTCGCCACAACGACGTCACAGAGATGCCTAACGCTTGAGAACGACGTGTGAGAGACACATTTGGGCTTTCTTCAACTGAAGCCTCAGCGGCAGCAATATTCTCGAATTGTTGGAATTTTTCAGTAGGTTTTTTCAGCGACCACAGAGCAATAAATTGAAATTTTTTAACTTGTAGTCAGTATATTATTGAAATTAACTAATTCTATCCGTCCTCTTATTGGGCGCCAGTTAGTGTATCTTCTTCGCACATGGCTATTCTTGTACGGGTTGTGGTTGCAATGGAATAATTCCCATGTGTTTCGACTAGGTACCTTAAAGAGCTACTGACGTAAGTTCTAAGTTTTTGCACAACTTTTGTATTTTCGTGAGCCGAGTGGCGAGTTTCGTTTCCCGCCTTAGCACAGCAACATTTTGTCACTAAAGAGTTTTGCACCGTTCTTCATAAAAAAATTACTATTATTTTTATTTTACCGACACATTTGTAGAGGAGCAGGACTATAATTTTGTTGCCTTTATTCGGTATTTGTTCATCGTTTGGCGCCAATCTGTATATTTTTTACCCACTGTTGGTGATAGTAAGAACTTCTTAAGTTTGCACGTAAATAAGATTAGTCATCTCAAAAATAATACCTGCTCTCCTATAAAGTGTCATTTATAAAACAATTGTCATAAATCTAAGCAATGGATGGACTCCTGAAAATTCAGTTTCTCTTTTAGAAAACTGTAAGAAATTTGAAGAAGTGAAGAAATTTCACTGGCCTTTGTCCTCCTGCTTGAGTCTGTCTGTTCACTTTGAGTGATCAGCATTAGCTATGCATCAACCAAATAAATCACTATTTTTGTAACTTGAACGAAACTTCCTTTCAGCGTCTTCGCTTTGTTTTCCTCCTAAACCTTGTTACTCCAACTGCTGTCTGGTTCAAACAATTCTGCATATTATCCAAAATGGTGGAATAAAGTGCATCAAGTAATTTTTTCACTTGACTTCATTGAATTTGTCGCGTTATTCCACTTTTACTGGAGTCCCAAACGGATAGAGATCGACTTGTTCCACATGTGTGAGCTCTTGTGATGTGTGCTCTTTTATAGCACTCTTTCGCCGGTTTCCAGTAGTTGCACCCCCTGCTTGTATCGTACCATGCGTCAGGAATGCATCTCGTCTATGCACGTGAAAAGGAAATTATGTTTATCCATTTTTCTGCTCATTGCTGTCATCCCGCTGAGAATCGCTCGGCGCAATCACTTAAACTGAATTCAGCAAGATTTTTGTACAGAAAATTGCAATAAAAAAACGAATGAAACGAATATCCCTAACGACTTGTGCAGGTGGTGGCAATCGAAATCGAACGAACGAATGGGTTTTGTCGTCTAGCTAGGTTTCAGTTTTTTGTTTTAAAGGACTCTCGGTTTTATTTTTGCTTTCTATATATGGGACTATTCACACGTATGTTGGATATACCTCCTCCGACTCCGATTCCATTACGAGAGACCAAAAGTGAACGAAATTAATTTAGCCGCTTTCAAAAGGATGACGATGAGGAACGATCGACAAGCTAATGGATTTGAATTTCGGAATGGGTATCTGTATGTATACCCACAACATGCATCTATCGGTGCTGGTAAAATTGCCTATTTGAATAGCAAATGCTGTTCCCGTTGAACGTGAACAGTCATTTAGGATTAGGATCGATTAGTCCACCATCAGAGATGGATAGGTATATCCACTCGTTAAAAAGTATCAGGGAGTGATGAGAGCTTTGCCAAATAATCATAAAAAGTGCACGCTGACAAGGAGATGTCATTTGCTATCACTGACATGATGGATGAATTACAAATGGACAGTGGATAGGTTGAAGGTCCATGGAGTGCCACTTATATAGCTTGGATTTATAGATGTGGCAAGACCCGAAATGGAACGCTGCATCGGGCCGTTACAATTTGTGATGAAACATTTCGTGAAAAAGAATTTGGAGCTTTATATCGGTTGGTGCCCGAGTCAGATCCGCCTTCGTGTGTCACTCTTTCTGTCTCTAAGATTGTCAACCAGTCGTTTCTAAGGCAAATTGTCCAGTGTCTACTCTCGGAATAACTTTAGGACTGGACTTTGTAAGCTGCAACAAGCTGATGACTCTGAAAGAGTTTTTTGACAAACTGTCCACTCTCGGAATAACTATAGGATTGGACTTTGTAAGCTGCAACAACCCAATGACTCTGAAAGAGTAAACTCCAGTAAAATAATTTTTAAGAGACTTGAAAAAATGGTTCTGCTATACCATATATGGGAAAGATTTTCTAAGAAACCTTCCTCCAACGGCTACCCTATATAGATGCACATATAATGCAACCGAATGAACCACTGGAAGCACGATGTAAATACTCAGCTATCCGCGGCCCCTCGAGGTAAAATTTTAAGGTATTCCGCAGTGGACGAAAATCGGCCCTACACAAAAAATCAAACATCTCACCCGCGGTAGTTTGTTCGGAAACTGATTTGAGATCTCTGTTTCGACTTGTCAGCTTTTAGGAAACTATATATAGAGTCATGTCAACAGCAGCGCTTTAAATTTACTCCGTCATATCATTAAGCTCTGTTAAAGGGCAATTTCGTTCGAAAAAGCTAGGCCACAAGTAAAGTTATTATCTCGCGACAACTCTAACCTAAGTAGCTCACAGCCCCAATCTTAAAACAGAGTGTCTCTTGCCCTATACGGGAAAACAACGGATGGTCTTTACTATGGAAAGGAAAAAAGTAACGTCCTCAGTATCATCATCATCATCGTCGACATCGTTTGAACTTTATATGTGAGCAAAGAAAAAAAAAGAAGGAAAAAAAAATTTAAACAAGGATAAAACCTTGCTACAGGAACGATATCGAGTATTATGAAACTGAATGGAGGTCATTTCGTCCACTTATTACAAATTGTTACTAGCTTTTATTTTTTCAGTTTCCCTCATTCATTTAGTCATTTCCTCTCTCCCGCTCTCTGGGTACAGCTGCATGATGTCTACATCCTTCGAGCTACGAGGCAAGGCGCACAAGAACCATCAGAGAACTCTTTTCATTCTGTTTACATTGTAGCGTTTTATTGCATTTTCAAGTGTGTATACATAGAACAAATAATTTCTCTATTCCACGATTATGACAGAAAACTTTCACAGCGTTTACAGAAGGATATCCCGCTTCCATCATCCACCATAAGAAAAGTTCTTTCTCGGTTCCCGGTTTTAACGCGTTCTTAGCGACATAAATCATTTTCTTTTGTTTTTTTTTTTTTCTTGTCGCCACACCAAGCATGTATGGATGAACGTGTGTCCCAAAACGTAAGGGACGTGCCATGAATCTCGTTGTATAATCCAAACAGATCCAAGCGTCTAACATTCATCCACTCAAGACTCGCATATACGTTGGGCGAAAGCAATTTATGGTCTAATAAAGTCAAAGTGACTTTGTAACACTAGTCAGCTCTCAGCGAACCGGAGTAGGTGTCAGAAGTTTCCCTTTTTCTGAACTTGGAGCAAAGTTTTTAGAACTTTAAGTCCGTCGAACAAAAAAAAATACTCCCAGATTGATGAATGTTAAGTTGTACATTAATTCATAAGCGCACATCCCTGTGGCGTTAGGTTTCCAAAGACATGTATAATTAATCGAAAATGTCGTTCTTTCGGTTGAAACGCATTCGGGCGGACACACGAACTATGTAACCAGATATGGCATCATGACTTATAGATGAATATTCAGCGAAACGTATGTGTACCTATGCAGCTTATTGACGGACAGGGAATGGTAATTGCGCCCGAGGTGTGGGTTTCACAGTGGGAGGTGTGCTTAAACATAAACACGCCAGATAAATTGTTTCAAGGCGAGCCTTACAATAAAATGACGAATTTAAGGAAGTCACTTTAAAATTCATTTGACTGCAGTTTAGTTTGAATTCGCTGCAAGTCTGGGGGAAGGTCATTCAGTTCCGTTGCCAAGTCGGTATATGGGGACGGATGCCGCATGTCATTTGAAACATGGGTTGCATCGTCATGGACATACCATAAATCCTTTGACAGATTTCTTCCGTCTACAGTTGGAATTTTCGTAAGAGTCTCCCAAAATATTCTTTTCTTTTATGTGTCCTTTGCCAACTATGTTTGCATAGCGGGCAGTTTTGGTTCTGCCCTAACCCAAGGCAGTAAAAAAATGCATTGAGAATGGCTTTCTATATAGACTTTCTATTCAATGGTTTTGTGGAATTCCTTTTAAGTCGATGCCGAACCCCGCAGAATAGTTTCTCGCCATTCGATTAATAGTGCAATAATACCCAATCATTTGTTTGCAACTATTTGTTTGCAACCATTTGTCTTTGAAAATTTTTCAATAGTAATAATTTGCAATCACTTTCAGTCAAATTGTCACTTCCAATTTTTTTGCATTTCACGTTCAGTTCTTTGGGAATCATTTTCATGTATTCCCAACCATTTGCATTCATTTCCATTTAAGTAGCTCCAATTACATAAAATAAAGACAATCATAGCTTAAACTGTGATTGAGACTGAGGCGGCGAAGATGGGTTTGGCGGTAAATGATTGCAAGACAAAGTATATGCTGTCAACTAAAAAGGACACCCAACACCAACGTCTCGGACAGGATGTCTCCATAGACAGATATAACTTTGAGGTGGTTAGGGACTTTGTCTACCTAGGCTCCGCTATGAGCTCAGACAATGACACCAGTGCTGAGATTAAACGAAGAATAACTCTTTCCAATCGCTGTTTCTTTGGGCTAAGAAGGCAATTGAGTAGCAAAGCCCTCTCTCGAACAACTAAAGTGACCCTTTATAAGACCCTAATAATCCCAGTCCTGCTCTATGGCGCAGAGGCAGAGGCATGGACCCTTTCAAAAGCGTCTTGTTTGTTTCGAGAGGAAAATTCTTCGAGTGATTTGTGGTCCCGTCAGCATAGACGGTGAATGGAGGAGGATATACAACGACGAATTGTACGGGCTGTACAGCGACATCGACCTAGTCAGAAGAATAAAGGTCCAACGACTGACTTGGCTGGGTTATGTTAAAAGAATGGACGCGAATGCTCCGGCCCGGAAAATCTTCGAATCCACACCCGAGGGACGGCGCAGTAGAGGAAGACCGCGAGTCAGGTGGCGCACGCAAGTGGAAGGGGAAACGTGCGAAACTGGAGACAGCTGGCTAAAGATCGTGCTGGCTGGAGACGCTTGTTGGTTGAGGCCCAGGACCACCCCGGACTGTAGCGCCACCTTAAGCAAGTAAGTAAGCTTAAACTGTGTGAATTAAATAGTATTCAAAGGAGTCTGATGTCTGCGGAGTAGCTCAAAATAAATATAATTCCAACCCAAGTGTTTCAAAACAAAGTTTTCTCTTCTCGAGCAACCCATCGGTTTGGACGACAATGGAATGGGCCATACTATGAATCATTTTTAACCTTTACACTTAATACTTTGTAGGTCACAATGTGCAATTTTGTATGTAAAATTTCGCCATTGTGACTTTAAAAAAAATAGGCTGGACATTAAAAATGCGTAGGGAACAGTTTCGATCTTCACAAGAGTACATAAATCAAAAAGCCTGTTAATTCAGCAGAAAGGAATTTTTCTAACAAGGCTGTCGCTAACTGTTTTATAGTCACCATTTTTACAAGAAAAAATATATTTCAAGCAAGCTTTAAGTAAAAATGCCTCTGAAATATGCAATCTCTAGAGGTTAGCGGTCTAATAAGACTTGGGATGACCAAAAATATTTAAAATAGAAAGTATTCAGTATTCATGTCCTTTTATGGGTTAAGAACAATTTGGCGTTAAGTTTTCCAGTAAAACAATTCGACAGATGATTTTCTTTCCATACTTTGTTTATTTTTTGCTAATTTTTTCTTTTTTTTTTTGTTTAATTGATTTAGTTAAAACGCCCCCTAAAAGAGGCCATGTACTTAGTCACTCTACATGACTTAATGTAAATAGTCGTAGAATTCTTATTTATTTTTAACATTCAATACGGTTTTAAAGTGAAGTCAGTGCTTGGATTAAGAAAGTCAGCACAGGAAACGAAAACCGGATCGCTGACTATTTTTGTCACTTAGTTTAAAGTTCGACCATAACAACATGGCGGATGGGGTTCTCTTTATTACTGCTACTTACGGCTTCAAGTTAAGTCAAATTCAATGACTATTTTTATAAAATGTGCTTACCTGAAAGAAAAAAGAAATATTTCGTTAAAAATCTAGTTAAACAAAAATATTTATAATATTTATTTAAATTATTATGTAAAAATATTTCAAAGTATTTGGTAAACAAAAATTAACTTCTTGTGGATCAGAAGATCTAGAACCGATCCGATCTGGTGGACAGCTTTTCAAACACAGAAAATAATTATTAGCTCAGTGGAAAAAGTGTAAAAAAGGATACCTATGCCAAGGGCTTGGGAATTCGCCATAAAGGGACTTGATTTTGTTTTTTTTTTAAATCAACACACAGTGTGGAAATGAACAGCCAACAGACAGGTCACAATGAAAAAAAATAAAAATCTTCAATATGAATGAATTTGCATTTTACAAAAGACAAATTGAGGATATGTGACTGCTGAGGTTAAGCAAATATGTGACAAATTTCAGACGCAGGATCCTATTGAACGAACATGAACATGGAGACGGTCCTCAAGGTTTTCAAACATTTATGCAAAAAAAAAAAACTGCGTCTGAAAAGTGCGCTATTTTGTGGGACAGCTCTTTTAGAAAGATATTTAAAAAATCTGAATATGAACGCAGACACAAAGTTTTAAGAAGATCTAGGGTATCCCCGTGGGAGTGGAGGGTAGACATAACCAGCGAAAGTCTGGCCTTTCAGTATACAAATTAATAACCCATACGTTTCATTGTCGTACCTATTACGGCGATATTTCAAAACCGGTTTTTATCAAACACGAACCAATTGAAAGGTGAATTTCCGTAGATAAATTCGTGCATGTGTTGTTTTGTGATAGCCGATACAAATCAACAAAAATACAGAACTGTTGATTGAAGTATACAAATTTAGAATACTTTGCATATTGATATATGCCACACACTTTGTCCCACCTCAAAAAGGATACTAATGGTCTATTCCTTAGAATCCGGTCAACCTTTTGGCCGCAGGGTTTTCATAATAAGTACAAACGATAATGTAAAAACCCAAAAAATCCCATTACCTATTAACGGGACAATAGTTGATACAAAATAAATCTGAAGTTAAATTGAACTGCCAGTCACGTTGTCACGTCAAGTTCTGTCCCGTCAGGATAAATACTTTCAAAAACCACTTAGTACTAAATGTGACTGTAAAACTTACTGTCTGGAACTATAGTTTCAATTTATTTCGACAGTAGCCAAAATTATTTAAATAAATCCATCCAAGCTGTCGCTACTTACTTCGCACACAAAATAAAAACTTTCACCGACAGCCTACACTTCAATAGGACGTATATGAATTAAAGTTTTTGTCAGTTGGATATACCCAGACGTAGGTACCTATATGTCCATAATTCCAACAAAGAAAACCCCAAAACTAAGTACTGGCAGAACGACAAAAGGAACCGACCGTAGCAGCGAAGTTGTACCGTGCCAAACGGTCGTCCCCTGCTACTACTGCAAGAGAGTTGACTTAGTTTAGAGAAGCACAAGAGGATATTTTCATATTTTATTTAGTTCATCCCGAGTGGTCCTGGTTTTTTTTTTTTATTAACATGACAGAGCATACTCGTATAAATTGTGTTGTCCATTGCAAACAAGAAATTCTTTTATACGTCCTTTGTTATGAATATTTTTGTATACATATATTGTTTGGGTAGGGAATAATGGGAAAAGGGTTGGCCTGGCCGACCGACGGACGGGTCGAGCCTTCTGAAGTGATGTCTCGCGAAGAGAAGAGGGCGAGACATTTCATGGGATAGAAAAGGAATTACGACAAAGACCATTTTCTGACATTGTTATGATGATCCTTGTGGAGTATTTTCGGTTTACTGTGCATAGACTGACCAAAAAAAAATATAAAGAGGAATTACTCAACTGTCTATGTCAAGGATTTGAAGCTTTCAGGTTGGGCGAGTTGAGGTGGTTCCTTTTTTTTGGAGAATGATTTTCCATGGACTTGTTATTACCTTTGCGCTTTGAAAGTTGATACCATCAATAAAGGGGTTACCCAATGCGATCATCCTCCTTCAGCACACCTTGCGGTTTCAGTCTTATTATGCCTGGATAAACAAATAATCTCCAGGGAGCATGTCCTCGCTCAGTTCACTCAATCATGTTCAATAAATTTTAAACTTTTTTCTTCAACCACTTGCGTCCTTCGTATTCACCCTACAGAGGAAAAAAAATATAATTCTCGCATGAATGGGGGTATTTTTCGGTTCGGAAAGATTTAGCAGTATTCAATTTTGCTTTGGGCGCAGAAAACATAATACATATACTGCTTCCTCGTGCCGACAGAAAATAAAACGATATCCTTGCATTTCATTTCAGTAAGCGAATGAAGAAAATTCCAACCCAGCCCGAACCTAGAGAATCCACACACACTTTCTTTGGCCTTACAACTATCCATACATGCGCGCACAACACACACAGTCACACAGTTCTTTTCATCTCAACTGCCGCCATATCCTTTCGAATAATTGAGGCAAAATGAAATTGATTATCGCCTTCACGATAAGGTACCTACGGGTGTCTCCCATTTCGGGAGGAGAGCAAAGGACTCCGCCGGCAGTTTAAAATTATTCGCCACCAGACCGAACTGCTTTGTCATCGATTTCCTGTGAGTGAAAGGAACAATGCAGAGTACGTAAATTCATTTTGTATAATGGCACAACTATCAGCACACAAAATATACAGCCCGTCAGAGCTCCTGCTATTCCGCCCCCTATGCCACCAACGCACACATTCATTTACACATATGAGGGCCGGCGTGGGCGGCTTTTCATCTTCATAGAAAATCCGAAAAGCAGTTTTAACAGTCAAGTATTTTTTACATAATCACTGTATAATGATTTAGCACTGAAATGCTTTTCTTTTAGCGTGATACAAACGGTGGGGGGGGGGGGGGGGGGGGGAGAACGAGAATACCGGCAAAAGAACTGGGGTATAGTCCTTGTCGAGCCGCTTGCCAAACTCGAAACTGGTTGGCATGGGGCAAACGAATGCGGAATGACATAGCAAGCACACTTTTTTCGCACTCTCCTCTAACAAGAAAGATCCAGCACGCTGCCAAGCGATTCACATCTGTTCTCTATGACTTTATGTTATACTCCTGCGTAAATTTCGTAGCATTATAGTGAATTAGAGTATCCCGGATACAGTGGATTGAACAAGAAAGTCGACTCCCCAAACCTATAGTACTGATATTCTTATTTCAAATTGAAAGTTCAAATTCTTAACCTCAAAATGATCAGCAGGAAATTTATACAAATGTTTGAAATGAAAATTGTTCCAAATTCCTCCTTAGGGAATAAAAATTAATATTCAAATAAAATTTGTGCAGAACATCCCAAAAAAAAGTAGGTTTCCTAAAATTCAAGCGAGAAGATCTTCTCTTCTTCTTTTCAAAATTTTGGTTTGGAAAAGTAAAAAAAAGAAAGAAAGAAAAATTAACTGCATTCATACTTAGGTGTTAAAATTCTGAGCCCGAAATAGCTGAATCCTAGCCCGGTAATTGGCAATCAAATCATAAATCGGTCATTAATTTACGTAGGTACTAGTAGTCTTAAATTTCAGTGTTTGTGATGTTAGATTGGATTAAAAAAGACTTAATTTATATACAAAAAAAACTCAGGGACACATTTTTTTTATTTAGTATGTCTTTTAAGAGCTGGTTTAAAAATCGTCGGTCAGAGATGATGTGATGTACATACTATTAGGGTTGTGTCCACGCTAATTCGAATATGCGAAAATGCATGTCATTTTCGAAGACGCTCTTTCTCGGTATAAAAATCTCCCTGATTGTCATTGTCAAATGCAATGTTAGGATGTCGATTAAATATATTTCCCTCAATAACTTGAGACTTATTTCAGAAACAAGGGCCAACATTTAATAAAAACACACTGCCACATATTTTATTTGCACTGTTTTTTAGTCCACGATTTATATATGAAATTATTTTAAATTTTATAACCAAAAATGCCCACCATACTAGAACACTGTCGAAATATAAAGCAGTGCATCAAATAATTATGTGAGGCTTGAGCTCTCATTAAAAAGCAAGTTCTGTTCATAGGCTCTTACGACGTTTGAGCGCCCACAAGGACCAGCATAGCAGGAGATTTTGATCTGTTAGGGCAGGTTCTTGTTTTTGACTGGATAGATTGGATATCCTATGGTTGGAAGTAGGGTTCATGATATACCGAAATATCTGCCGATTTAAGTGTATGACTCGGAGTACCGATAAAATGTTTGTAAGTAAGAGGTGGTTGCTGGTTATTTTATGGTGTATGTTTAGTAGGAGAGCACAAGCATACGGTTGTTGCTAAAATTAAGTTTTGCGTAGTTGTTATTGTATTTTTTGAGGCATTGAAATAAACAAAAACATACCGTGTGTCAACACAGATCGGTATTTGAGTGGGAATCTTAAAGAAATATTTTTAATGCGGCTTTATTTGCATTTTTTAAGACAAACTAGGTCCGGGAATATATTTAGAATTATTTAACTATCAAAATATATTTCGATCAAAATCAAATATGTATATTTAAAATTAATCAGCGAAAAAAGTAACAGGTATTGCAATGTTAAGTTTGAAAAATACTATTACAATAAAAACTGAGTAAAAGGTATTGCTTAGGATGTAGGTATTACTTGGACCTTAAAGCTTCCTC
Organism: Cheilosia impressa; assembly: GCA_948293265.1. NCBI lineage: Eukaryota > Metazoa > Arthropoda > Insecta > Diptera > Syrphidae > Cheilosia > Cheilosia impressa. Next base: position 28,237,121 of record OX411884.1, on the reverse strand, counting down.
AAAATATGAACCTAATGGGGTTTTCGAGATATGATGTATGAACAATTTTTAAATGTAGATAGCGTTTTCGGTGATTCAAATGAAAAATGAGGGACGCAATAATTTTGAAAATATCAACTTAACTCCAAGTTTGTATTTTGGTCGAAATTGGTATCTGCATTTTCATTCGAGAAGGCTTAAAACAATACCAAAAATCAAACCTAAAAATAATAATGTGAAAATATATATTTCACGCAACAGATCCGTTTAGGTACAACTTCGCCGATTTCCCGTTACTTAGCCTGCAAGCTATATGTTTTCGGACTGGTCACGATTTACTGCGCTAGTATTGTTACATAGAAATTCGTATTGACTAATGTCACGTAACTTCAAAAATTCGGAGTCACCAATACACTCCCAAAAAATATGAGGCACTTCCGCTTTGGGCAAAGTGGCTTGCAGCGTTCACAGAAATTTATCCGATAAATTTGAAATTGTTCGTTACATGTGAATAATACTTTGTTTTAGGAATGAGTGTACATTTGCTTAAAATATTTACGAAAAATTAAGAATGTAGATTAGTTGAGGGAAAATAAAAACTTTTTGAGCAAATTTTCTTTATTATTTAAGAAAAATTTACACACGAAATCGAAGTTAACTATATCCAAAAGTGGGAAATACACAACCATATTTGTCCCAATATATTTCTAGGATATTAAACATCTACTTTAGATAGTTTTATTAACCACACAAATAAAATTATTCACCTTTAAAAAATTTACAATATCTAACCAATGGCATTCAGTTATGCTAAAAAGTGGTATTCCCGAACTCTTTCACATTTCCCCATGGTTGCCGAGGTTGGCAGCATTTATTTCTGTATTTTTTGTATGTTTTTACATGTCATTCAGATTCCGAATTGACATAACACCGACAGGAATACAATATGGCGAATTTGAAAAAAAAAAAACTGAGGGGGCCAGCGGCAAGAGGATTGTGAGTTGGGGGTCTCAGTATGGTTTGTCTATGCTGTAGGGTAAGCTTTTCGGAAGCAGTCGTTTTGTTGAGTTTTTATTTCTTGGGACGAATGGAAGGGACTTTCAATTTAATTCGGAGTCCGAACTACAGAATTGAGATGCTTTGTCAGACGAAAATGTGTGTCAGAAATGGAAAAAACCCAAAGTTTTTTTTTATCTTTATATCTTAAATCATTATATAAGCAACGATAAATGGGTCAGGGATTCAGGTGGTAAAAGAGTACAATTCAATAAAATCTGAGAGATTTTTGGATCGCTGGCGTTTTGAATTGTCGGCTCAAAATGTCAACAAATTTGGCAGGGGCAATCTGTTTTTTCATGTGAAAATTCGAGCAACGATAACTTCGTCAGGGATTCTGGTAGTAGAAGGGTACAAATTAGTAAAATCGGGCTCTGGATTTAGCGATTTTTATGACGCTAAGAGATTTCAGCCGCATGTCTTTTGGATAGTCTCACTGAGAGTCAATGAATTTGGCATAAAAAAAAAACTAAAAACCAATTTAGTTGGTATGTATGGCGATCATTTTCGAATGGACCTCTAGACCACCTTTAACTTGTAAGTTGTAATTGTTGTCAATTTACAGCAATATCCTTATACCAGATAGCAGGCCATCTCTGAATTTCAGCCTCTACGAACAAATTTGCCAAGGCAAATATTAAAAAAAAAAAAAACTAACACATTTGGGTGGGTTTAAGCCTTTTCCTAAGCCTTATAAAGGGTGATTTTTTAGCTGGTTTGGTTTTGGCAACACTGGTTTTGACAGCTGACGTGTGTTTAGTACCTTGTGTCACTGTCAAACAGCTTCAGTTTGGTTTGCAATTTAACCATGGATCGTCTTACAAATGAACAACGCTTGCAAATTATTGAATTTTACTATCAAAATTCGAGCTCGGTTCGAAATGTTCATCGCGCGCTGCTTCCATTTTATGATCGGCATTCTCGACCTTCTGAGCAGTCTATTCGGAAGATTGTGACCAAATTTCGCACCAAATTTACTTTGTTGGACATTGAACCACCAACACGTTTACGTACTGTGCGTAGTGAAGAAAATATTGCGGCCGTATCAGCTAGTGTGACAGAAGACCGCGAAATGTCGATTCGGCGCCGTTCCCAGCAGTTAGGCGATGATAACAAACTTTTTTTTGCCCGAAATGGAAGTTCTTGACTTGCATGATATGTGGTTTCAACAAGACGGTGCCACATGCCACACAGCACGCGAAACAATGGCGCAATTGCGAGGCGAGTTTGGTGAACAGTTAATTTCACGTTTCGGGCCGGTCAATTGGCCGCCTAGATCGTGCGATTTGACACCATTAGATTATTTTTTGTGGGGGTATGCCAAGGCTAATGTGTATAGGGACAAGCCCGCTTCGATTGACGCACTGGAAGCCAACATCCATGCATTCATTCGTGAGATACCGGCCGATATGTGTGAAAGAGTATGCCAAAATTGGACTCAGCGGATGGGCTACCTGAGACGCAGCCGCGGTCAACATTTGCATGAAATTATCTTTAAACATTAAATTGCAAGGTTCAAACTATCGATTCAAATAAATATTTCATTAATTTTTTCGAATTTTTTGTGTTTTTTTTTTTTAAAAAGTTCTAAAACTCTTAAAAAATCACCCTTTACATCTCGTAACGTCTCGCGTCGATTCACTAATTCACTTCAAAGTGAAAAAGTTTCAGCAAAATGTCGATGTAATCCATTTTCTTTGCCAGGGATATATAAACACGTACTCGTATGCAGGTTCCCGGCGAGGATTTTGGAATACTTCAATTCTGTAGCGCAGCCCCCCGCCTTCGTAACAATTTTATTTGCGATTTTAATGCGATTATCTCATTTAAACTTTTCCCGTCTTTCACATTTTCAAAGCAGATTGTTATCTCAAATTTAAGCAACTTACTGTCCTGCATACTGTACCTACAGAAAATATATGCTTTATGCCGCCCCATTTGCTTAGCTCTTATCCTCCCTCCATCCACTTTAAAAGTAAACACCGAAACAAAAAGCAAATATATGAAGAGCCTACTACCGCCAGCAAGAGCTTCATTACTCGTCGTAGCGGTGATTGCGCCCCCACCCTCCTTAAGGTTGACATCACTGTTTGGTGGCACATACCTATGTACCCTTTTCTGCACTCGTGTGTGCGCGTTTGCCTCTCTCTCGATCTTATGTTGGTGCTTGCCATCTAATCTGACGGTTGTGCAGCGTTGTCCCTTTTTGCTGTTGGTGTTTTATGGTGACTTTCAGTGGATGCCCGATGCCTTTGTCATGCACAATCCTATTAATATGCAAACCCTTTTTGACACAACATAACTTTGCATACTGTCTCAGTATGAAGGTGCGCCTCGCACACGCACACAACCAGACTCTTGCAGGGGGGGTAAAAGCTTGAAACGTTATGATTGATGATAATATAATTGCGTTGCGATTTGTATCATTTACAAACAGTGTGTGTGGGCTTGTGTGGGCGACATTATCACAAAAAGGACATTTTCAATTTAATGCAGTGATTCAGCGAAGTTATGTCATTGTTACCATCGCCCATGGAGTGTGTATCCTTCGAAACAGAAGCAACAAATGCGACGACGACAAAAAGGGTTGGGAAATTAAGAAATTGTGTTGGGTGTCTCTTGTACATATTTGTTATTGCTTTTTTTTAGGAAAACACAATAAAAAGTGATAAAGGTCATTACGGAGGGTAATTACTGTAGTGATTGTGATCTGTGAAACGATTATTGGGTGTGGGCGACTGAAGCCAAAAGTTGTAATTACGCTAAACTTTGATTGGTTTTGTACTTTTGTCGTGCGGGCTGGTAATGGTCGTTAAATTTTCATGATGGTAATTAGTAGTAGTAACTACATTATTGACTTTTTAACTTTTACCTAACGATGGCTAGTTTAGACGGGGGAATACTTCAGAAGTGTGGTGCTATTTTGGGATGTTTGTGGGTGGTTGTGGCCATTGCAAAATTGACTGATTATCTCACTTTGGACAGTCTTTCTTAATGTATGGTGTGTTTATTTTAGGGCACACGAAATTTATTTATAGGGTGGAAATTTTTTTGTTATAGCCGACATTCGGTTTCCATCATCTGGCAATGCCTTTATTCAAATATCAAGCTCTCTAAATTTTTGCTAACATCGAAGGATGGGCTAAAGCCAGTCTTCCTAAAAGATTTGCTATGGCGGAACCGACTTAAACCTGAGACAACAATTTCTTAAGTTCGGCTATCCAAATTGTTGGAAAGTCATTTGGAAAAAAGGTAGGGAAACACTTTTTGTTCTTAACTGTCGATCGATGTCGGTACTTTCAGCTGCCTTCTGTTAAAAATTAAATTGAAAGATCGTCACAACAGCTCCATAGGACTTTAGAATTAACCTCTCACAAGCCTTTGATTTTTTTCTATTTTACACTTCATTTCAGTGCTGATCTCGCTACTGCGATCTTTTTAAAATCACCCCTTACTCCAGAAGAAATCAACAACTTTCAAACAAAAAAGAGAAAGTAATGATCTGCAAACTGTTAAAGGTAGTGAAGGAAAGATCCAGCCGAGTGTTTTTTTAAGATGATCTTGAAACACAAAATAACACTCCCTATCCCAGAGATTTCGAGTAACCTGACTGCTGCTGTCGGTAATATGTCCATCTTCGATTTGAAGACAATGATCGTGAATTCAATGGCTAATTTGCTGGACGAGAAGCTACAAAAATTACCGACGAAAGAGGACCTAGAAGGAATCACCACTGAACTGCAAGAATTAAAAATGAATAATTCTACACTGCAAGCTCAAGTATTGCAAATGCAAGGCAGATGTGTGACTTTGGAACGCAAAGTGGAGCTCCTGGAGAGAAAAGCAAACGAAAGGAATGTGGTAGTGCATTTGCCGGCACAAGATGGTGTAGATGCGGTATCCAAAGCGAAAGAATTATGTTTAGAGCTGCTGGATACGAGCGATTCCTCGCTAGTGACGGATACACGGGCTTTACGCACGAACAACAACATCGCAAACGTTATTGTAAAATTACGCAGAAGCGAGGACGTGAGACGTATATTACGATCGGCACCGAAATTTCGCAGCACAGGGGTCTCAATGCACAGAGATTACACTGTAGCAGCACGCGAAAAAGGAAACGACTCTTAAAATTAAAAACTGATATAATATCAAAGAACAAAAACATAAAAGTTGAAGTGCGTGGGAGTATATTAAGAATTGGCAATAAGGATTTCTCTTATGACGACAACAACATGCTGCGATGCGAGGGAGAATGCGGAATGTCAAAACTACAAGAGATGCTCGATGACAGTTCTATACCATTGACAACTGAAGATGAAGGTGTAAATACTTATGCTGCAAGCACAAGGCCAAGCACCAGTACCTCTCAAACTGCAGGTCCAGTGCCTAAAAATTATTTTTAATTGTAATGCCGTCTGTCTTAATAATAATATTTGTTTTAAAAAAAGAGAATTAAAAATATTAGCATATAATGTAGCTGGCTTAAGTAACAAATCTCTGTTTAATGAATTTTATAATTTTATTAACCAGTTCGAATTTATTTTTCTTTACGAAACATATTTAGTGGAGAGTAATTTTAGTAGCTTTGAAAATAAATTTTTTAGCTACGAGCACAAGTGGATTCCGGCGTCTAAACTACATCAAAGGGGAAGGGCTAGTGGCGGCTGCTTCTTTGGATACAAAAAGAATCTAGATGACATTAACTGCGAATTTAAAGTTATAGAAGAAGCCATACATTTATGCCTGGAGTTTAACAAGAAAAAGTTTTGCTTAATACCATCGTATTTAAATTGCAACTACTGGCTTAGAGATTTTGAAAAACTAAACGAAATAGCGGTGTACTGCGATAACCCCAACATGATTGTAATAGGCGACTTGAATGCAAGAGTGGGCAAGGAAGGAGGTACGGGAAACGTAGTAGCTGGAATAGATCGTCAATCGAAAGATTCTACTAGGAATGCAAATGGCACGAAACTGCTGGATTTCTGCGATTCTTTTGGGCTGCGAATTCTAAATGGTACAAGCTTGAGTGACAAACATGGTGAGTTTACATTTGTGGGAGGGCCAGGGACGTCCGTTAACGACTATTGTCTTATCGGCGGGGAATGGAACTCCTACATAACTGACTTGGAAGTAAAGCATGTTCCTTACTCGGACCATCTCCCCATTGTTGTCACCTTTGAGATCATGGTAGCTGAAAATACGAGTACACGAAATATGAGTCGACTGCCGCAGCTTATATGGAATGATTCGAAGTCATCCTGCTACAGGAATAGCCTAGATGAGAGTTTTTCAAGCCAACAGAGTATAGACCTTAATAAAATCGAGGAAATTATAAAGGAATCGTGTCCAACCACTCACCAACTGACAAATAGAAGAAAACAATTTAAGGAACCTTGGTTTGATAAGGAGTGCATGAAGGCTAGGAAGCTATCATTTGGCTGGCTCAGCCTGTTCCGGACTTTCAATCAAATTAAAATGAAAAGCACTTATATCAGAGTCAATAGGGAGTTTAAGGCACTTTGCAGAGAAAAAAAGAGGATCTATTTTGAAAAGGAAGCCCAGAGATTGGCGCAATGTAATAGCTCGGCAGAATTCTGGAAACTAGCTAAGAGACTAAATGGTGGTAAGAACGTAATTAGCAGAGACCTTAGCCCGTGCATGTTAAAAACTTATTTTAACGAGCTATTAAATCCATATAGCAGCTCGCATAGTATTCATTATGCCATTCCTGGCTTCCAAGTTGAAGTCCTGGACCGACCGATTGTTTTGCAAGATGTTGTTGAGGCACTTAGTAGTCTTAAGGATGGCAAAGCTGCAGGATCGGATGGGATTCCTATCGAATTTTACAGATATGGCACCAACGAGCTTGGCATCCAACTTGCGAAGCTGTTCAATGAAATTTTGGAAAATGGAACTATCCCTCATCGTTTTAAAGAAGCGCTGATCTTTCCCATCCACAAAAAAGGCTGTACGACAGATCCAGCGAACTACAGAGGCATTTCTTTTCTAAATTCGTCGTACAAAATTTTTACAGCTATATTAAATAGCAGAATAAATGTATGGATAAGGACAAGTAACTTACTCAAAGAATATCAGGCTGGTTTTCGGCCAGGATATTCCACTATCGACCACGTGTTTGTTCTAAGTAGTATTATTCAGTATTTTCTCTGCAGGAACAAGAAACTATATGTATTCTTCGTTGACTTCAAAGCTGCTTTTGATTCGGTGGACCGCAATGCCCTATTCTATAAGCTGTACAAGATGGGAATGTCCTTGAAGTTCGGAAGAGTTATACAAAACTTATACGAGGACATCAAGGCTGCTGTATGGAATGGGGAGGTGTTTTTGGAATGGTTTCAGTCGCAGTCAGGAGTAAGACAAGGATGTGCTCTGAGCCCAAGTTTATTTGCCCTGTTCATCGAGGATATAGTGGAATATTTACCGGGAGGTGTCGAGTACGCAGGACAGCTGATCAAAGCTCTTCTGTTTGCAGACGACATTGTACTGCTAGCGAACTCACCCGAATCATTGCAGCTCATGATAAATCGGCTGTTTGAGTACTGTAAAATGTGGAAACTGACGGTCAACCTAGGGAAGTCGCAAGTTATGGTTTTTAAAAAAGGTGGAGGAAGATATTGCTCCAACGAAAAATGGCACTTCAACGGGGAAACTCTTGAGGTGGTGAAAAAATATAAGTACCTCGGAGTATATCTTACGAGAAATTTAAATATGGAAAAGCATCTCTGCGAAAAATTGTCGAAATCAAAATTGGCCATCAACGTTGCTTGGAAAAATTGCTTTAGTAGCAAATGTATAGCACATAGTTCTAAGTTTAAAGTATTCGAAGCGGTTTCGGAGTCCACTATGTTCTACGCTGCGCAAGTATGGGGAGGAAAATGCTATGATATCGTGGAAATATTACTAAGGTATTATCTAAAAAGAACTTTTCATCTTCCACCGAACACTCCAAATTATATGATCATGTTAGAGACAGGTTTATCACCACTATTCGTGAAGACACTAAAACTGCAAATCGATTATGTGCTCAAAGTATTGAACATGCCGGAATATCGTCTGCCAAAGAAAGCAGCCCTACAGTCAATTCGTGGGAAAATTGGATGGTATCGGGATTGGATGGAACTAGCTAGAGGGTGTGGAGTGGATCTAAATCTAGATGAAGTAAGGAGTTGGAAACCTCAACTCTACCATTTGGTCAAATGTGTGGATGAGCAGATAAGACAAAGGTTTGTAGAAGAAGCATCAGGCTCTCTCCATAGAGCAGTTTATAGTAGATTATGCTACAACCTTGAGGAAAAAAACTATTTTCGGGATGAGCATAGCGTAGAAGAGATAGCAACGGTGCTAAAAATGCGTGGAGAACTCCTCAAACTGAACTATGTACCGCATAGAGATGACCTACCTATAGTCTGCAGTATTTGTAATTTGGCGGAGAGAGAGGATATCTTTCATTTTGTTGGGAGGTGCCCAATTTTAAGCGAGACGAGAAGATCAATATTTGGAAGGAATATCTTATCGGAAGACCAAGTTTTACAAATCCTTAATGAAGTTGACGTCTTTAAATTAACTAGATACTGCAAAATAGCCCTTCAATATAGAATGAGAATTTTAACTGAAAGTTTCTAGAATATAAAATAAACTACAGTGCTAGTGGTGTTTTCTGAGTACCCACTGAAATTATCACTTACAAGTTAATTTTTTTTTTTTATTTTTGTTTTGCCAATCAGGCAGACGGCAATGCCATGTTACTTGATTTTTTTTTTGTTAACAAATTTACTAAATTGTAAAATTTTTTACTTTGTTTCTTGCTTAAAAATAAAAATCTAAAAATCTAAAAAAAAAAAAAAAAAATAAAAATCTAAAAATCTAAAAATCTAAAAAAAAAAAACTTACTCCGCTTAAAGAAATTGTTTCTTGTTTCGATCCAAATTCCCAATTACAACGGGCCCGCAATCATTCCCAAAACTTTTAAACTGATCATGAGATATCACTGTACTCACCGAATTTGGACTTAAATAAAATAGCAATCACACAGAAATTGAGCCCTACGTTTGTTCTGCTGATCGCAATACAAACTGATCCTCATCTGAACCACAAAGTTGGGAATACAATTTCTTTCAAGCTCTACACACCGATCAGTGTTTATTGAACTGAACCCACACTGGTCAAGCTAGCGATCGGACGATCAGGGCTAGTTGGAGATCGGTTGATTTCGAAATAACTTTCGATCGGGATCCAATGACCTTGTGTAATTTCAAAATTGCGAAAGCGGAAACCAATGGGGTTTGATCAGGATCTAATGGTTTTCTATGATTCGTTGGAAACAGAAGAGGAAGAACTTGAAAATTCGAGGGCTCACAAGCTATTAAAGCAAAACAATTCTTTAAGCAGTATATATTTTGCAGGCAAGTACCTATTTTGCCGCAGGGACATAAGTCCATGCGACATAAGTTCATAATGGACTTTTGTGTCACTTCGGAGGGACACAAATTCAAAATTTGATTGTGGAATTCTGTCAAGTCCATAATTTAATTTTTAAGGATGGGACACAATTTTAACATTTTGTAAGTAGAGGAATAAAAATTAATACTTGGCGCAACAGGTCCGTATGGACCCTAGACCTAGCTTTTCACATAGCCATTCGTTTTGTGTGAGTTTCTCATTTTTGGGATGGATGTAAGGGATCTACAACTTTATGCCGAGTCCAAACGGCCAGCTCTTTTATGACAGTTATACTCTCTGATGTTTGCAGACGTTCGCGGGAGGTTGCGCAGTGAAAAAAAAACCTTAAATTGGAATTTGGGATTTTTCGGGATTCGTACCTGGGGCCCCTCGCTTAGTAGTCCAGCACACTAACCACTTAGCCACTGCTAAAAGTCCAAACCCCACGTTTCAGACACCACAAAAATAAAACCCGCATTCTTAATATGAATGTCTGATATATATAAAAAATTAATAACGAAAAGAAAAAAAAAAAACAAACAAAAATAAAAATTAAAATACGAAAGTAAGTGAAAAAGAAAAAAACCCTCAAAGATAAAGTTGAAGCTAGAAGGACTTTATGTTTTAGGACATAAAGATTCATTAGAAAAATTTGCAGAATTTCTTAAAAATCCATAGATCTTTTAATATGGCACATAATTCCATAAATATTTTTTTATGTTTCAGTTCCACTGCAGTAGGACATAGGTCCACATCAAAATGTTGTCCAAGTCCGTGGATCTACGTCTCGTGGACTTATGTCTCTGCTCCATCTATAGAACTTTCGATTTTGGATATTGGTGACAACAAGGCTTTGTGGTTTTGGCATTTCATCAAAGTTAAAAATTGTTTCCCCTAGTTGGTTGGTTTATGAGAATAACAGTCACCAGCGGCAATCAGAAATCAGATGGGGTTGGTAGTCGTCGAGCAAAATGGTATCTTTGGACATAGCTTATCATCCCATCCATCCTTCTTTTGCGAAGACAATCTTGCTTTTGGAACCAAAGATTTCAAAAAACCTCCGAAACTCCGGCGAAAATGAATACACCCTCCTTTTTAGCAAAATTTGGGAGGAAAAGACTGATGACAAAATTGAGATGGGATGGTTAGAAATAGCCTAAACAGAGTTTATCAAATACTTGGTCTCGAAAGTTCAGAGTTGTAGAAAAGCTGTAATTTTACGAAAATAAATCATTTCCCTGATGATCATCTAACAAAGTAGGTAAGAGCAATTTTTGAAGTGGACGCTGCTCAAATAATTATTTAAAAAAATATAATTTTTGTTTGCCTAAACCGTGCAATATCCAAGATTGTTGCCTTTAACTATGAGTTAAAAAAAATTCCAAATTCCCAAATTTTTTCCGTCGATGGATAAGCAAACCGAAAAAAAACATTTATACTATTAAGGGCACAAATTAGTGAAGTTAATTACTCGAGAATGTTTTGTTTTTTTTTTTTTATTTAATTTAAGCGGCAAGATGCAACAATTAAATTTCATTTGTTAGCAATGTATTCGAATCGACCCAGAATTGGTATACTTTAAATAATGACCTATGTGCATCGGCACATCTATATTGCAAATAAATTTAATTTCTTAGTGATTGTGCATTAGCAAAAAAAATATCCACCAACACATGCATACATGTAATATGTATTAAATAAATTCCCCATTGGGTGGGCTTGGCAATTTTCTTTTTCCATAGCAAATCCTGTTACCTACAGATTTATTTTTGTATTTTCCAGTCCGGTGAAATAAATTTTATGTCGGAATTAAATGTACCTACCTATGTAAAAAAAAAAACCGCTGTTCCTAACTATTGACTGCGATTACACTCCATATGGTGCAGACTGCAGAGCAGCAGCGTTTTGTGTGTGCTTGTGTTTTTTTTTGCAGGTTTACCAGTAGGTACCTGTATCATAGTTTTGTATGAGTTTTCATTTTGCCATCTAAAATGAAATTTACTTTATGAAAGGTTATTTGCTGTTGTTTTTTTTTCCTTTTGTATATGAATATGGTAACAGGTGTGACAGAGAGTTGTATTTGCATAGATTTTTCAGACTTTACACAGGACTAGGAATTTTAGTACTGTCCCTGTACAAGAGAAATTTTAAGCCACAAATGGTGTTATACTAGAAGAGGACATGTGATGCGATTTATCGGATTTACTTTGAGGGTATATAAGTGGGTTATAGTAGAGTGCATCCTGGGTGTGCACAAAGCGGCGATTGCTTGTCACAAGCGCCCGTGTATTCAAATAATACTTTGTATTTGTATTGGAAATGTCCCTCTATTGTCGGAATAATGTGTGCATTGAATTGAAATAGCATAGTGAATGTAAAAATCGTTTGCTGTGCAGATTTCATCCCCGGTTACAAGGATAAGAGGGATCTCAATGCACACGGATGATGGAGGAGTTGCCAATTAAAGTCGCACTCATTGTTAGTTGGGTGTCTGGTTCAACTTGAACTGAAGAGCCTTCTGATAAGATCTAATGCACTTGGTAACCATCGAGCATTTAGTGAGACCGGACAGAATATTGGGGGTCGATCAACCCAGCATTTCGGATCGAAACGAATTTTTGTATACTCTTTCTTTTTTACTAACGATTCGCAACTTTTTGGGCGAGTATTGTTTGCACCAAAAAGGTCAACGGAGGCTTGCATATTGCGCAGATATTGGAACTGCAGGAGACAATTAAAGATATACTGATCGTTACCAAAAGTTGTGGCCACTTCATAGCCATTAATTTAAAAGCGCTTTTCTTTTCAAACATCTCTGCAAAAGCGATCTTGTCAAATTATCACGCGATCTTGACACAAAATTTTAAGCATAAAATTAATTTCTATCAGTCCCCAATTGGACCATCCCAGTCTTTCTTCTTAAAATGCTGTAACAGATAAAACTGATCGTGAAATATCGCGATCAAACTAATAAAAGTTTTTTACCGAATTCTCCATAAAATTATTAAGCTATCGCTTACTGAACTTGAAATTTTCACAACAGTTTTGGACAGGTAATTTCATTTCATTTATTTCAATTAATTGGTTTGTACATTAAGATATAATCTTTTATAGTACTTAGTCCATTTAACTTCAGGAAAATTGAAAATTCTTAAATCTAATTCACAATTTAAGTATCTTAAATCTAAGAGGTGAGATATGGAAGGAGGGGCTGAGTTTAGGAAGGGGAAGGGAGGTGATAATGAGGTTCAGATTTGGTGGAATGGGTTGGAAAAATGTTGCAGGATTGCACTTTTAAAATATGAAGGATTTGAAATATTTTTAATTTGAGGGGGTAAAGAGTTCCAAAGTCTGACAGTATAAATGAAAAATAAACGTGAAGAATTAAGTTAGTTACAACGAGAGGGAATAAGGCTGATAGTTCTTGAGGAGCGAGTGAAATTAAGTCTGTTATACAAGTAAGACGGACATTGAGTATTTATAATTTTATGTAAAAAGATACAATTCCTGGCATTGATATATTCTTGCAGGGTGCAACCAATTAAACTAATAGCATACCTAGAGATATGGTCATATCTACGAACGCCGTAAACATACCGCACAGAATCATTAAAGGCAACTTGAAGCTTACGTTGGGATAACGAGTCTAGACTGCTATAGACCACCTCAGCATATGTTATGAGTGGTATGATTAATGCCAATACCAGCTTTTGTCGTGTTTCCTGTGGAGTAAAATAAGCACTGATCCACAATTTGCGTAGACATCCGTAGATACGACCAATGATCACGTTGGTATGATTATACCCAGACAAGTTTCGGTTTATTGTGTAGCCAAGACTTGTGACTGACTCAACAGCTTTGATTTTATTCATATTCAGATATATATCAGGTAGGAGACACAAATTAAAATTATTTTTTGAAATGGGAATTACTTGAGATTTTAGTGGATTAAGTAGTAACCCATTAGCTATTGACCAAGTGTGAATATGTCGTAGCTCCTCGTTCAAACAAAAAACTAGTTCATTTAGGTCGCTGAAGGGTTTCGCTAGGTGTAATTGAACATCATCTGCATATAAATGCACAGAAGCACATTTACATACTGATGGGAGGTCATTTATGAACATGCAGAAGAGTATCGGTCCTAATATTGACCCTTGAGGCACTCCCTGCTTAATTTCTTTTGAAAGTGAAAGACGTTCACCGGATAAAACCCTTTGCGATCTACCAGAAAGAAAACTATTAATCAATTTTACTGCCCTCTCACTAAACCCAAAGTTATTCCTAAGCTTCCAACATAGGATTTTATGATTTACATTATCGAAGGCCTTTGAGAAGTCCAGCAAGCAAAGCAACGAAACATACCCCTTGTCATAGTCTTGCCTTATCTCTTCAAATAAATTAACCATAGCTGTAGAACAGCTGTGATTAGCTCTGAAACCGGACTGCTGAGCATACAGCAGTCTATTGAGTGTTAAATGCTTCGTTATTTGCTTTGCCATAATTTTCTCAAATGCCTTTGACAAACATGGAAGAATGCTTACCGGTCTGAAGTCAGAAGGAGAAGATGGGTTAGTTTTCTTTGCAATTGGCAATACTCTTGCAATTTTCCAGTGCTGAGGAAAAGTTGATGTTGTTATGCACCAGTTAATCAAATGCGTGAGATGTGAGATAATTTGGGGTAAAATAAGTTTGATGAAACGTATTGGAAGGCCATCCTCACCTATGGAGTTGGATCTAATAGCTGCTATGCATTCAGCAACTTCGACTTCAGTGGCTACTACAAAATCCTCAAGTATTGGCACAGAGCTTATAGAGTCAACTGAGCGATTAAAAGCAAAACAAGAAGCTAGGGGATAATTGCCCAGAAAAAAATTATTTAGTACATCCGGATCAATATCACATTTAGAGTTATTGCTACCACTGGAGATACCAATTTTTCGCAAGTTGCTCCAAAGTTTCTTCGCAGGGAGGGAAGTATTAAATTTAGAGGCGTAATAGTTTTTCTTAGATGCCCGCAGAATGGAAGTTGAGGAATTCCGCGCCACTTTGTATGCAGTCCAACTCACATCAGATGGTCTACGCTTCCATTTGCTGTATAATTTGTTCCTAGTTTTTATAGAGTTAATAACCTCAGATGTAAACCACGGACATGACTTGTTCTGAATTTTGACTGTTTTAATTGGAACATATTCATCATACAATTCTACTAATATTGATTGAAACAACCTTACTTTTTCATTTGGATCGGCAGTTAATCGACAATGTTCCCAGGGAGCCGAAAAAGTTGCGACTTGAAGGCCATTGAGATCGATGGAATTGAAATCTTTAAAAGTGAAAGAGTGGGGGATGGCTGTTTTAGACAATACTATGTCATAAGTACAGAAAAGTATATCATGATCTGAAAAATCAAATGATAATTGATCAAACAGAAGAACAAGCGATGGACACGAAACAACAATGAGATCGAGAAGACTAGGTAACCTATTTGGCGCAAAACGTGTTGGGTAAGTATTATTTTCTATTTCCATTCCTACTGAAGAAACTGAATCCTTCATCTGAAAGGAAAGTGAATCGTTTTTCAGTAGGTTGGTGTTGAAATCACCACAAATAATTATGTGTTCATACAGTGCACAATATTCAGAAATTACTGAAAAGAAGGGCATGAAAGAGCTACTTCTTTTATTATTATAAGCACATGCAACAATACATTTGGTATTATTATCCCGTAATTCAACTAAAATGTATTCAGTTCCACTACCACTAGACTTAGTAATAATGTCACATTTTATATTTGATTTGCAATAGATTGCCACCCCACCACCCGTAGTATCAGTAACTCTATCGTTCCTGAAAATTTTGTAGCTGGGAATTTTATAGAACAGGTCAGGTGCTGCATACAATTTAATTATTCGCGTTATACGCGTGCATTTATGCCAGGCACGTCTAGTCTACGTACCATACCACCGATCAAGAAAATATTTAAAAATACTAAAATCTATTCAAAGAGCTTAGCCATTTCCATATATTTGCCCCGCTGATCGTACTTTAAGCTGATCTTCATTCGACACACCAAATCCTGGTACCGGCTCGATATCTGTTTAGTGGAGTAAGACGGTAGTCATAGCGTAGAGGTTAGAGTTTTTGCCTGGGAATATAGCGCCGTGATTTCACCCACAGCGGCGAGCAGCAATATAGAGCGATTAACCATAATGAGAAAGAAAAACTAAGAGACTACCGATCTGTAGATCCTATAGATAAGCTTGTGCGACTATGGGTAGAATTTCTAGTTACTTCCTTGGCAGATCAGTACCTACGATCAGTTAGAGATCATCAACCAAACCGTGGGGTTATTTTTGGGGACGCTTTTCTGTCTGAACATAGAAAATTGGTGGTGCAGCTGCTTGTTGTATAGTTCTGCAACGATTGTGCGATTGTCCATTTTCCAGAAGTTAGAAGTGAGGAGTACCCACACAAGAACTTGATCATGAAAAATATAAATTTTATAAACAAACCGATCACATTTGATTTTTAATCAAATTTCTAAACCATTCCTTGAATGTGATCCCTAATTTCGGCCCCAGAGTATTTCAACCGATCATATACTGATGGAACCACTGCACGAATATATGACTGATCATCTGGCAAACTAAGTATCGTAAATCTATTCTCCTGTTCTTATTGATGGACACATTTAAAAAGCCTAGGTGATCTTATGCTACGAACTTAAGTGATCGTAGTCCTTCTTTGATCAGTATTCGTCGTCAACTTGCGAGTTCTCTCTTCATATAATTTATTAGTCCGATTTGAGGCCCGAAACAAACACGAGATCGCAAAAAGTTGCTCATGATCAGTCCGCTCTGATGCGATATTTGCTCATACAAATAAGCGTGAGAGAGAAGCTACAGACCGACAATTCTAAAGACCTGTTGTGTTTAAAATGTGTTTGCATATTCATATATAAGTTTAGATCTTTTACAGTTCGTCTGGCAATGATGGCGGTGATCTGTTCAAGTTGATTTGATCATACACTACCACTTTGGAGCCAAATGTCTAAAAGATCCTTCGCCAAATACTGTCGTAAATATTCTAAAACTATTGGAGACAAATTTTAAGACAAGTTATTGAGTACAAAAGACTGACTGACCTATGAAGTCAACAAACACAACCAAATAATAAAAACAAATCTACTTACATACTTTCTTAGCTAATGCTTGAAAAAAGTTTGTGTGATAAATATTTCGTCGATGAAAATTTATAATCATTTCGTAGGTAGATGTCCTGCTTGTCGACCGCGACTGGTAACCACATCGCTCTAAAATGGCCAAAGCTTTAAATTTCCCCACAGCAACTACCAAAAACTGAGCACTGGTATACCATATGTGCCCCAAAAGGCCACCCAACCATACCAATATGCTCCGTTCAAATACATCGTCCAACTACCGCTTTTTAAATGTGTGTTTCGAAAGTCCAGAAACGGAAGTCAAACTTTCGCATGCATTATGGATAAGCAGCATCGCAGTTAAAAAGGATAGATACACCCGCTGCTCAGGCAGCGCTCAGCGGGCCACTCTCTATGACCCGCAAATCATAAAAATAACAAACAAAGAAACTTTTTCTGCGGCGGTAGCGGGCACCCTATAAGCAGTTAGCTAGTAAGTTCTGTAGTTGTTTGCTAGACCCACTCCCCATTGCTATTTATCCTGTGCATACCTTTGCATAAATTAATAAATTTGTTCAAGGATTTTGCAAACCATATATCCATAGCCATACCCTTTTCCTATTGCAAGATTAAGGAGAAAAACAACACAAATACGGGACAGAGATATGAATCATATCATTCTCTGATGAGCGCCAGGATACACAAACCGGAGTATAATTTTATCTTGTTGTGTTCTGATTGTTCTGATGAAGAAATATGATCCTGGAGACTGGTTGATGCTATAATAGTAGATCATCAGTCTCGCACTTAATTGTTTGGCCAAACATCTGTTCGACCGGAACAAGCGACAGAGATGGAGAAATGCAAAACGGATTAGGGGACACAGATGCGATGGGAATACCATCCAGCAGGACTCCACTCCGCTCCGACATCGATTCATATTTGCTGTGCGGATGAGTATATGGCGAAGGCGGGCGCAACTATTTGTATTGCAGGGAATAGTTTTGGTGTTGTTTATGAGCTGCACCCTGCTAGGATCAACAGGACATCGTTTGTGTCTTCATCATCATCATTGTTGTTGTTGATGTCAGCGTTGAAGTCGTTCTATACGAGTATTCTCTGCCCTGCGGAGGTATAAGTGACAAGCCAAGTGGATAATTAACCATTGTCCTGCAAATTTGTGAGAGAAATTCCCGTACAGTGCGCTCCACAGAAGAGTGAATAAATCTCGAGTGGCAATTAAAAAATTTTCAAATACAGTTAGAAACTTTTTCGAGTGTTGTTCCTTTATTTATATTGTCGTCGTCCTCGTGCAGATTTACGTTCGAGTTCTAAGGATTTATAATGCGGAACTGTGTTGTGCGTGAGGAGAGTGCTGACTTTTGTTGTTTTTGCTAAACGGCAGGTCAAGCACGTGAAATATGCTAATGAGATGACAGAAAAAGTCAGGAGTGTAATTAATAAACTTGCTCCTAGTTCGAGATAATTTCTTGCAGCAACAGCGTGATGAATTTCCATCCCTTTTTGCTGGGTTTTTAATTTTCTGCTGAACTTCTCTTCTCTTTTTTTTTTTTAAATGGATATAAACGCAGATAAGGGCGAGAATGGGTGGATTTCTGGAGCTTGATCTTTGCTTCGGATAGTGATGGCGAAGCCATCAGGTAAGAGGTATAAAAAAAGATGAGTTGATTAATTGCATTTGTAGATAGGTAAAAGGTACCTATAGTGTTTCCGGTGTAAATTGAGAAGGATTTTTCTTTTACACAACGTAATAAGTTGGTTATCTCCATGATAAAGTGGGGTGACTACTCAATGAGGTTGCAATGAAGTAGACTCTCTTAAGAGGGAAAGAAAGCTGTGCCTGTGATGTGATTAAACAATAGGTGCCCTTAAATTGGTGGTGGTGGCTAATTGCGGTTCTCCCCTGGCCAATTATGTAAAGGACAACTACTCGCAATTGACTATTGAACCACTGTTTCAGAACACTTACCACCAATTTAGTTGAAATGGAAGTGGTTCAGGAAACGTTTGCTTATCAAAGGACATAGCCAGATATGGGTGTGCAGATACCAAAAGTAAAGAGCATCAAATTGAAAGGTTTAGAGCTTCTTTGGTCGTATAGATCCGACAACAGTGGAGCGGGAGTAGGACTCTACTATCGATTTTATTTTCAAGTAGATGGGGGAATACATGTCCCCAGTTGTCAAAGAACAATGCTGCGATGCAAAATGGGATGATTTCGTTGGGGCTGGGGTTTCTGCAAAAGTGATTTGTAAAAATATTTAGGAAAATAAAATACCAGGTAATATTGACAAAATTGGACTGTAAATTTTCAACAAAAGTAGTTTTGTTAAACTTAAAAAAAAATTTTTTTAATGACAAATAAAATTTATCAATACAACTTGAGTTATATCAAATTTGAACGATATTTTGTCAAACGGATAACACATTTACTACAAAACTACTTTGTCAGATTAACAAAACGCAATTTTCAGTTTAATAAATCGATTTTGTATCAATTGAACAATTTTATTGTTGAATTAAAAAAGTTTTTGGTATATCCATTAAAACAGAACCAAAAATCACTTTTGTAAAATTGACCAAAACTTTTGCAAAAGTTTTGTTAGCTGAACAAAATACAGATTATAAATACTACAAACATTCTGTTGAAATGAATATTTTTGTTTGCAGATTTGACATAAATTTTGTTGAATTGAAAAAAATACAATTTAAACAGGGTAATGATTTCAATGCAATTCTTTTTAAAGGCGTCATTTGGCGTTTTTTTAATGTGCATAAAAATTCCCTAAAAAAGTGAGTTCAACTTTTTGAAAGTAAATAAATGAGGACCGGAAAAATGGAAAATATTAGATATAAATTTGTAAGAATTGCAATTTGGTAATATAGGACTGTTTAATATGCATTTTTGTATCTTTAATTAAATAGATCAAATTTGACTTCAACAATGTTCACGGGATTTTTTAACCGAGCCTAAAAGACGCAACTTTAAATAGTAAAAGAGATGACTACATCTACATCGTTGTTGGTGTTTAAGGTAAAGCGGATATTTTTTATTTTCAAGTTGAAAAAGGGCATTCGATATCATTATGTCTTAAAAGTAATAGCCTTTTTAAATTTTTTAGTTTTTTATATGTACATATTTTGATATTTTCTTTGTAGTCCAGTAAACAAAATGTATTTCTATAGTTCCCTTTTTTAATAAATCTAATTGCTAAATATATTTGTTTTGTGTATCATTTATTAAAACCTTATCCTATCCACATAACAATTTATTTGTTAAATCAACAAATTAAAATTATGGACCTGAGAGAATAAGTTTATGTAACCAGCAATATTCTTAGAGATTAAACAAAATGCAGCTGTAGTATTGACAGTTTATTTCAGTTGATTTAACAAAATGACAAACAATTTCGATGGCATTCATGTATGAACAACCTTTTTTTGTAAATTTAACAAAAAAATCTCTTAAAAAAAACAGTTCTTGTTACCACAACAAAAGATTTAAGACAAGATAAAACTTATTAAAATTATGTCAATTTGATGGAAACATTTTGTCGGACATATATTGGCAAACAAATTGTTGAACCAAGCCTCATTTTTATCAAATATACCAGGGTTTTATTTTAATTGCTGACAGAAATTAGTAACAATTTGCGGTTCACAGACTTGGAATTATAGCGCAGCCACATGTGGGGGTCCATTAACAACACATTATGAGACAACATCCATCAGGCTCTCGGATGTGTTGAAAGACCGCAGCTTACTTATACCTACTAAGAGAGAGTGGCTTTTGGACAGCTTATCTGATGAGCCGCTCAAAAATCACTCAGTAAAACCCATCAAGTTATACGGTCCTAAGCGAAAATAAATGACTGCACTGTTACTGAAAGCTTATGAAGACAATGTCTTTAAAAATCAATCGATGAAAAAAAACTGCTGAATGCTGGAAACTATGCCAAAAATCCTAATCTTACTCGACTTGTCAGGAGGTCTTGGTAAAGTCAACAACGCAATGCTTTGGTAAAAGTTTAGCAAAGACTTCAGATCGATGTTGTCCTCAGAAAGTATTTTTGCTTCCTAGATTGGGCAGCCGGTTCTCATGCTTTTGGACAGTAAATCATGGAGTGCCACAGGTTTCTATCCTCGGACCATTGCTTTTGCAGCAGAAACGAAAGTCATTTATGTTTGTTGATGGCGCTCAGATTCACCAAAGTCCTCCTCGGAATTATTTATGCAGAAGCCATTGCGTTGATGAATCACGACATATTTTTTGTGGATCAATAAATAGACATGAAGTCAATGTATTTAAAAAGGGCAGTGGCCCGAGCGTAAGACTTAAATCGGTGCAGGACCCACAAACGCAAGTTTGCTTACAACATATTCGTCTTCGAAGGACCACTTATAAGAAATTGACAAAATAATGCCAACTATAGGTACTTATCCCAGTATCAAAGTGTGAACAAAGCTTGGACTTAAATAAAACATCTGACAATGGCAAGGACTTGGGGATGACTATTTTAAAACGTCAACGCATGCCGTCCCACAGCAAGAGTCATAATAACCTTGCTGAACGTAAGTGTACGCATCCATTTATTTGCGAGTCCAATAAAGCGCCTATATAATAAAAACGTGACATTAAGCATCAAAGGACGCCGCCAACATAACTTTTTGTTTGTTTCGCCCTTAATGCCTACACACATAGACAATATTACGGCACTCTGCGGAAGTTCGCTTCAATTGCACACGTTTGGCACCAGTAAAACGGGAATAAAGGAAACCTTTCCACTTTACTGTAACGCATTCAGGAAGGATTCATCAACAATAAAACTCATTTTATCGCCGTCCATAGTGTGCTCACTTATGTATTCATTGAATCCATCCAATAGTAAACTGAATATAGTACGGAAATCTTAGGGCTCATAAAGGATACATTCTGTGACATAACACTTGTGTGTTAGATGATGAAATCATAGAAGCGCGTCTCCACTCGATCCTTGTTTCCGCCCAGGATTATATAGACGAAGCACTCACATCTCATAAACACTTATTTGCTGTCGCAGTTAGAGTGTGTGAGTTGTGCGCCCAACAAGCAAGGACATTCGACTAACACGTCAACGACAACACGCATATAATATATATTTTCAAGAAGTCTGGTGGGTTGGGTTGGCTTTTAATTTTCGATGAGCATTCCGTCCTCGTGGAATATGTACATACACGTTCGCAAATATATTCATGGACTATAAAACTATGAATGGGATGTGACATGAAAGGAGATGAATGTTGGCACCAGACCAGCAACAGGATCAGGTGTGTCTGCAGTCTAAACCAGGGTGACGTATATGAAAAGTTATGAGATACGAGACCAATCATTTTACATGTGACATGATATATTGCATAATATAAAAGAAAGTTTTATAAAGATGGAAGGTAGATCGGCGCTCGTAATGGTAAAAAGGTGAAGTTATGACTTTGGCGAGCAAATCGCTGGGTGATAAAGAGTCTGTCAGGGATGGCGATTTACGTGTACGGATATATTTCTTTTTAGAAGGGAAGCTGTCGTTTGTTTATGTCGATCGTTTTCGTAGAAGTTCGTGCGATGGGGATGGTTTAAAACACTACTTGAACAAGTCTGACAGCTGGTTGAAGAGGTGAGGTTATGTGTTTGAGTTTTTATTGGCCCAATCACGTGAACAATTCTTTAAGCTTCCGTACACGGAGGAGGGGAAACCGATAAACCTGGTCATGAATTTCTCGATCTCGGCAATACGTGATGTTAAAGGTCAATCTTGTGTAGGTGTTGGAAGGAAACCTAGGTCAGACTAATTTAATCCAAACAAACTAGCCGACTTAAGACGACTGGACTTTTGAATGTGCAAAGTAGTTCGTTGAACTTATTCCTTGGTGGTATATTTGTGAAGCTGTTAGAAGAAGTTTGTTTTGTTAGAAGTTGCAAAATTTACATATGGCAAGATTTTTGAAAAAATGTAATCCTTCGTTAAGCTCATTAGTTGGGTTGTATCCTTTTCTACATAAGGATTGAGACATTCATTCCCATAAGGCCTTTATACAGACTTCGGTTCTATAACCTCACCATTTTTTAACGAGCGCCAGTTTAAAATTTGTGGGCTGTCAATTTTTCCTTCGTTAAGTTCAAATAATAAAATAATCGTGATTTATGCAGGATGGAGTTACAGTTACCTATTCATTAATCAGTTGAATACGCCTGCCTCAATAATCATTTTAACTTTTTTTGTACAGGGATTTAAGAAAGTTTCGTTAAGTTATAGTTTGCTCCACTTACGGTGTCATAAATTAAAATTGTTTGTCTTATTTATGTCTTCTTCAACCTGTTCTTCGTTAAGTTTCCCTTTTTGTATAAATTGTTCAATTAGTATATGATTTTTTTTTAATTGTATTACTAGCCATCTTTCAGTTCAATGCACCTGCTCCTATAAACAAGATTTGCTTGATTTGTGGAAGCTTCGTTGATGTTTTCTTATTTTATAAAACAAGAAGTGATTGCTGTTACATAACTACGTACCTATCTCTTAAATCGCAAGACATCCTACATCCTTCCAAATTTTGTTCAATATTACATTCGTTAAGAGTTCCCATTCCTGCAAAATGTTCAAATAAAGTCATATAACCGGTATTCAAGTTTATCGTCACTTTAAAGTGTCAGCTTGAACTATTGTCACATACCCTTGTAGAGCAATTTTGTACGAGTTTCGTTAAATTATAATTTGTTTTCATGTCCGTGAAAATAAATAACCCAAGTCGATAGTATAATGTGAAACAATTGATCTGAAAATAAGTGCAAACTTTTTTTAGTTTAGAGATGCATTTCCTTAAATAAAATCTAAGATTCGTCAAGTTGTTTTTCGTCCAATAAATCTCCTTCCATTAGATAATACCAACTGAGTAGTTGAGGCAATGAAATTTCACCATGTCACCCCTCTCATGGCATATAGGTACCTACCCTAAATGTTTCGTTAAGTTGGTTAGCTCTGCTGTCGCTGTGTATAAGTAGATACCTTCGTTTGATTTACGGTGCCATAGGGTAGGGATTCCCTAGCCTAAACAGATGGGAACCCATCACCATAGTTACGATCCCTTTCAATTATTCAAACCACAATACGTTTCATGTCGTCCAATGATGTCACAAACTGAAGCGAGTGTACATCCTTTCAACGACTCAATCCTTGAAATTCCCCAAAACTATTTACACAAATCCATAGCCCCCCCCCCGTAAAATACACCAACCGAACTTAATTACTCGAATATTTTCGCACTAATTTTGTCCGCATTATTTAGCGTAGTCCTCCCTTAACCCTGTGACCTTCACAATTCCTGGTAACAAGAGTTACAAGCACTTATTTCTGCACTCTTCCACCCCCATCGTCATTGTGTAGGTATATACATATACACGCTTTCTTGGTTACATTCTGCGAAAATGCCGCCACCTTATGCCAACGGATTTCGCACAGGGTACTATATATTTATATCGTAAACATTCATCGTGGACTTAATTTTTAAATTTATTACTCCAGAGTTTAGTGTAGGTACCTGTGCTGTACACTAATGGAATCACCATCCGGAAGGGTGGAGTGAAGCAATTTTTCCTTCTTTTTGTTTTTTCTTGCGCCTTCATTGACCGTGTAACTTCTTTCCCTGTGAATCCTTTCTTTGGGGTAGTTTTGGCGTGAATTTACAACAGTTCCAGGCCAAACGACATGAAGCAGTCGGCGGCATCATGTCAGGGACAGAGCGTAGGTGTGTATAGTGAAATGGACGAACGGGGACGAGAGAGTGAAAATTAAAGATCTCATTAAGTTAGATTTGCTGGTCCCTCCGACACACCCCGAAGAGAAAAGTGGTGCGGATTCCCCTATCTTTGCGGTGGAATCCTTAATTAAGGAATTGCTTTAGTCATTGTATTCGCTAGGGGAAGGATTTTTTTTTGTTTCTTTTTTCAGCTCAAGGATGGAATGACACAAGCTACGGACTTAGTGGGACGGATACAAATTCGGATTGGTTTCATCATAGCAGCAGCCACAAAACGACGACCGGGCGTGATGGTTCCCCCGCCAGATGAAACCAACAGAAGTATCATTCTGTGGCTTCCTTGGTGGACCCTGTATACTGTACCTCCGACTAGATATTTAAATGCACAAAATTTGCACTTTGTGGCCATCATCGTCAACCAGCGTTGCCACCTTTCTAATGGCTTAATGACCTGCTTAGTGGAACTATCATTTGGGGGCTGGGAGCTTTGTAAAGTTTTCCCTCCCCCCCTGCAGGGTGGACAAGGTGAATTTAAAGACTTAAAGGTGAGATGCAAATGAAACTCGTGTGACTCCTCGTGCACTGTGCCATATGCTTATCGACTAAGTCAGGCCGAAAGCTACAGAGAAGGCACATTTACCGGTAGCTGGATTCTGGCGTCTGCCTTGTGGGTGCAGTTTAAATCATTTAAAGGGTTGGCTCGTAGCGAACGTGTTTGCTATTAAAGTGCACTCGTCACAGGAAATTACCAAAGAAACAGACACGGAGAGTGCAGAGCTGCAAGTGATATTCACTGATTGGATGTCGTTGAATGGTTGTATATTTAGTTTAGTCTTTCGTTGACGTATTGGTTTACTGACCGAAATTGCTAGGGTTGGTCACAGATTTGTGCATTTTCCAGAACAAGAACAGCAACTACTTTGAAGGGACTTGTTGACCCTACTTGCTGTTAGAGCCTATAAATTAAGCAGCTTCATGCTTTACGCTGTATAAAAAAATCCAAACGAACACTTAGATCGACTTAAGGTTTCTTGTTGAGACTGTTGCGTCACAACCATTAGGTGCAACAGGTGGCGGGATTTATAGAAAACAACGTCAACCAACTTGCAGGGGGCAACCGGATTCTTTGACATGGAGATCAACAACTTTTAACCGATTGTCGCCACAAAAGCATCAAGCAGCTTCCAAAAGCACCGTTCTAAAAAATTGGCTTTCCATATCGATATATATTTCTGGAGCACATTATGCTTCCCAACTTTAAGGTACTGCTGGCGAAGAAACTTCTTCATTAAGAGGATCAACACTGCAGTGGTGCCAAAAAAGAACTTCCTATTAAAGTTTAAACAACAAATAATAAGTGTGCACTAACACTATTTGATTAAAAAAAAACACACAACGAAGCAATGCCCCTTTGGGTGACTGACCACTCCGATTGTACCTTTGCCCGCCGCCAGTGGTGTCTCCCATGTAAATCTAGCCCTGGGAATTTAAAAAGAATATCTTAAGACAAATACGGAGATTCTTTAAACAAAAACTCAAGTGAATTGTGTCCTTTTAATGCGACTTTATTTCAACAACCATTCAGGCGGTAGCTTCTTGCAACTGGCTATGCCAGTGGCGCCACGGCATTTGCTTCCTTTGGAAATATTTTTAAAATATGTGGGAGATGGACGTCAGTGTTCAAAGTGGCTCCACATATTTTTCGCCTGTCAACCAAAATCCGAAAAAGGAAAAATAAAAAGAGATAACAAGAAACACCTTTGGTAAATTAAAAAGTAAAGTTTTCTTTTGTGGTTACGATTTCGCCGTTGTTTTCGAGCCGATTTTGATGAAACATAAACCAAATCAAAGGTGAATTTACGTAGATATACGCTCGCGTACTCTTTTGTCACAAACGATAACCATTCGAAAAATACAGAGATATAGATTTGCTCATCTTCAAAAGAGTGGAGGTAGAAAGAAGGCGAAAAAACGTTTCAGAAGCAGTCTGATTCAAACGTGTCCTAACAAACCAAACCCACCAACACGTTAACCTCCACATTATTGACAACTGCGTAGCTAAAGAAAAAACCATGACAGACGTGTTGAGTGCATATAACCAGACTTCCCGCCATCCAACAACCTTACAGAGTATTTTCCCCGAAGTGATCGCAATACTTAAGTCCCCGCGACACATTATTACACTTCGGTCATGTATTTTACGGTCAAGTACTTAAGCCACATCAAATGTCACTCTGAACAACTCTATTAGCCACTTCTGTAATAGGTGGCCCACTGTTCCCCAGCTCCAGCTATAACCTATAAGCAGTTAGCTACATGATGGAATTTACACAAGCTACTGTCCTATTTTTTCCATTTGTACTTTAACGTAGGAAAGCGATTAATTCCAGTAGACAACTTTTTCTGCTTCCCTTCAGATTTTCGTCCTTTTTATTATTATTTTTTTCCAACAATACTAATATACCCCCACGCAGGCACAGAGCACACTCGTGCGCTACAAATTGAACCGCACATACTCCAAGAAGTTACACCATGACAATAATGATGAACGAAGGAAACCCACCGTCACATGAAAAAAAAAAAAAAAAAAATACACACATATAAGACTGCATCCAGAGTGCCGACACATGGAGTTGAGTGTTAAAACTTTATCACTCCCACACACATAATCCACAGAACCAAAAGTTCGACTTTCCCGCCCTACCCTCCTGCTCTTGCCGCCTAATTTCGGTGAAGAAAAATTGTGTCACGCTTCAGTGAGCAAATTTGACGTATGCAATGTACAATGCCATCCTGTATAAGGACTCCTCCAACTTCATACAAAATTGCAGATACACTCCCAACAGCAAGCAGTATGGTGAATTGAAAACATACAAAAAAAAAAAAAAACTTCGAAAAGACAGTGAAAAATTTCCAATTTCAAGATAAGTGCAGTTAAAAAATAACTTTTCGAGTGGTTTTTGGGGTCGAACAAAAAAAGGAGCAAAAATAAAATCACAAAATAACAAAAACCATTAATCACAGGAAGCGATTTTTAGAATGTCAACCCCCGATGCGCGCTGCATAACATTTATCTGCATAAAATTCGTTGAGAGGGTTATGCACCCTTGGAGCCCTCAGAGACATTCAATGGGGACCCTATATGACATATGGCTGATCCCCAAGTATCATCTGTGTATCACGTTGTGTACGGAATCATAATTTGAGTGGCTTAATGGACATTTTATGTCGGAGACATCACGAGAGGAGACTATTTGAATTCTTCAGTTCGAAATTGCAGTAGACACACAGATAGACAGAGATAAAGGGCGAATAAAATATTTCCTTCCTAGGGACTTCTGGCGCCACTACTTATACACCGCCATCTCATCGGGCCCGTCAACCGATAAGAACCGAATAGTTGATGGTTGCCTTGAAATGCGATCCCGTCCCGCAGGCCGCAGCCTTAGACAATTGTTTGGTGGAGTGTTATAGAGAATGAATTCGAGAAAACGAGAGAGAATCAGTCAAGGATATTCAGATTCTCAGTATAGGTTTCCCGATAATCCGGTCATACACAACGATGGAACGAGCAGCGAACAGGAATCCTTGAAGGCACTTAAGAGACTCCATGCGAGAGTGATGGTGGCAGCAGTGGAACAACCGAACACAGAGTAGAAAACTTAAGCAATTAGCGAGGATGGCTGCAAATTTTGCATTTTCTTTCGATTTCTCAGACGAAGCAGGCAGCAGAAGAAAACCAAAAAGAAAGCACGTTCACGGAAGTGCAAGTCTACGTTGAAATCATCGTCGTCATTGTCGATTATCCTTGCAAGTTAATCGGAGCAAAAGTTTTGTGCAAAACTTTTCACTCTGCATCATTATTCTTTGGGAGAGTGTATTATAAATGTATAGGTACCTATACGGGACTGTGATACTGCTTGCAGCGCTACTACGGCATGCATGTTATTGTCTTCGGAATATGTGTTTTGGCTTAATTATCAACGCAGGAGAAGATGGTAGGTAATTCGAAGCCTTTAATGGTCCCTGGATGAGATGCATTAGTTTCGCGTTTTGCGTCACGGAATGCGATGTTGAAAGTTTATTCGACGATGGAAATCGTACCCTCGGGTCGGCGCGCCGTATTTTCATCGACATTATGCATGTGCTTAAATGAAATCCTGTGCAAGGGAGTGGAAGAAAATGCAAGAATTAATTTTCTGTTTAGTTGGCGGCACAGCAAAGACTCGAACGAGGGCCTTGGATACAAATGAAAGTGATGCCGGGGATCTTGGATAAAGGACTTTAGAATTTTTTAAAAAGTCACTGTTGGGCATAAGCAACTTGGATAAGTTAGACTCCATAAGCTTGAAATATACACACGTCTGTTCGAACGCAAGTTTTGACGCTAATAGTGGAGGATCTATACGAATTTTAGCATCCTGCACGACAAAAGGGAAGAAGCTGTTAATGCCCGAGAAAAGGTGAACTAGTAAAGGCGATTTCAAGACTGCAGTAGGCACATAGTTTCTTATACCAGGCTCCTTTTAAGGTTGGAGGTTAAAAAGCTTTGATACTGTTCATGTCACTCGCAGCTGGGGTTATGCACGGCTAACAATGGCCACCGACACCCTTACACAATTTTCATGAAGAGATGTATAATTTTTGTATGTGAAAATTTAATGCACCTTCTACGGTCCTAGTAAATTCGAGCTTCTTCAATACAGAATTCTGTTTCCGTGTGATGGTAAAGCGCTTAAAACGAGTTCCAAAGAGGGATATGGGTATTTCTAGACTCGGCAGGAGTTTCATAAACCAAACGTAAGTTGCAGTGAGAGGTGTCAAAGTTGACGCTATCCGTGTGCGACATCGCTGTGGAACAGAGGCAACTAAAAACTGTCATAAAACAAGCTTCTTAGTTCAGCCGTTTGGACTTAGTATAATATTGTATATCACTTTCGTTCGGTCCAAAAATAAAAACGAATTGTTAAGAGAAGCAAGGCCTAGGTCAACTCTTCAGTTTTTTATTGTGTAATCGTAAAAATAACCTTTAGACACAAAATAGGTACCTTCGACGTGACCGAGTTTCTCCATTCAAACACTATTATATCGAGGCTCGTCGAGGACCACTTATATCCGTTCAAGCGGGTAGTTTATGGAGAAAAGTTCAATTTAAAGTCTTAGATCTATAAAAAAGTTCTAGATGTCAACACTGCCTTGGAAAGTCTATCATAGACAGGCAGCAATCAATTGCTTAAAACAAGGGAAAGTTGATCGTATGTCCCAAGTACCCTACAAAAGCTACAACCCCATCCATTCTAAGCAATAAATCGACCCGTTCAACTTTTTTATATAATAACTCTTCCTCTGGAGCAACTTGTTTTCCTACAATACAGTCGAACATATTTTCCCTTGACAGCTCAAACGTTTTTACACGAAAAATGAGAACGCTTAACTACAGTATTAAGCTCGAATAAAAAATAGACCCCCCAAGGATAACTAAGAGCACCACACAAAAAGAAAAAAAAATGGAAATACCCTGACGGACTCTGACTTCTAAAAAAAGACCTGACAGCAAATCCCTACCCCAAGGAAAGTGAAAAATACTTTTCATCTACCAACAACTCATACGATATGGCATATGTCAATTTGTTACCCCGTCCCCATCGCCTGGGCCTTTTCTTCGTATTTTGTTCCCCCCATTTACCCACAGTGTCCTGAGCATATGTGTTCAAAATGTAATCAAGTATCAACATTCTACTCACACAAATACTACAAGAAATATGTCCTTCTTTCAAACAGAACAAATTGCTCGACACGAACAGTCGCACAAAAGTCGAACAATCACCCCTAGGTCTATTGTAAGGACATTTTCGATCAAATCACATTTAAAAGTCGACATTTACCGTGTTTAGAAGTTCATTTCGTTTTCGTCCCTCATCACCAGCCCCTGCTCACCATCAGAGTCGTTTGTTTCGTTCGTTTATACTACAAGCCCTTGAAAGAAAGGAACTAAACTATTGAGCAAAAAAAAAGAAGATATCCCATTGGATAACGATTGATCTGGATAAATGCGATTTTTCATCGCAAGAGGTGAGAGCCAGAGACCGCCTGAGAATTTTTCATTCCGCAACGCTCGTTGCGTGCTACGTTGAGATATGTTGTCCATCCATCGACTGTATAGACTCGTCCTTGGCCGGCATCCATTTTCATGTTGATGATGGCTCTGCCGAAGCTGATGACCTCAGATTTGAGGAAGAATTCCTGCTCCCCACACCATTCTCCCGTTCTCAATCGTAAATAGAAATTATTGTGTTCAAAGCCAACGAAATTGGATAAAGTTTGAGTTGTGTGTGTTTTTTGTTCATTCATTTGTCGAAGTCCTTTTTGTTTCGCTCCAGCAAACTTGATTAAAAATTTCAACGAGGAGTGCATTAAAACGAGAGTAAGAAAAAAACTTGAAGCAAATTCCTCCTCCATAAGCTGAGGCACTTGACTTGCTGATACTTAACCTTTGAAGTTCTTAATGCACTGACTGCACTTAACTAGGTGTACCACCGCAAGCCAACCAACAGTCGCAAGACTATGTGTAACAAGAGGGATGAAAATTGTCGCTAAGTGAGATAATTCCTAAGAGGGAAATTATCTTTCACTCTCTCATCCGTGCTCGTCCTCGTCGTCATCTGCTGACAAGTGGCTTCCTTCGGCATATAGTTTGTGATGATGTGGAACCGTTGCATATGCAATTGGACGAAAAAAAAATGCTTTAACGATTCCACCACGGTTGTGGCGGGCCAAAGTCGGGTAGCCCGACTTTGGCTGCAAGTGGTGGCATGGGATGGGAATTTTTTTCCAAATTACACCAAGTTCTCTTAATTGAAGGTATTGCCGTGCACACCGCTGCCGGGATAGGTGCGCAAAAACGTGAGATTAACCTGCTATAATCTGCTGCACAAAGGGGATAATGGGGATGGGGTTTGTCTAATTTGTGCTACCCCGACACGCAAGGAGTCAGAGTGGCTCAGAAAATAATATGCAAATTGGTCGCATTTTATGGAGGAAAATAACATTCATCCGGACGTTGTCCTTCTTGTAGCCGGACACATAATTGCTTATTAGCCACTTTGTTGCAATCTGTATGTTAATTTATCGGTTTGTTTTTATAGCGTTCATAATGTAGTCCATGCCTTTTGGTATTCGAAAGATGCCCATTATAGCACAGAGAAGAGTGTTGTTTTGATAGGTGGGAATTTTGTGATTAGCCGATGTTTTTGTTATGTAAATTCGGGCACCTTAAAAGAAACGGGGTAGAAGGCTCTGGCACGACTTAGGAAGGTTTGAGAGTCGTTGGCTCATCAGAAATGGAGGAATCTTTTTTATTTCTCCGTGTGGGGTGGCATCATAAAAATTACTTGTGCAAAATGAAGGGTGTCTCAAAATTCACGCAAAATGTAATTTTGATAGAAAATACAGGCGTTTTATTAGAAAGCTTAAACTTTTTATTTATTCATAGAGTAGGTATACAGATTGGGGTTATGTATAGAGTAGCACTTCGGATACTCTACTCTTTTATTGAAATGTTCAATGACCGTTTCGCATAAATGTGGCTAAATCTTATAAATTTACCTCCAAATTTTATCTTTCAAGGCATTGGTTGTCATCGTCTTGTTTACATAGACCTTTGACTTTACAAAAAAAAAAACAAAGAAAAAAGTACAATGGCGTTAAATCGCAAGATCTGGATGTCCAATTCTGATCGAAAAAACGGCCGATTACACGATTAGGAAGTAACTCATGCAGTAATTGAATTTTTCCTTTGGCTGTATTCCATGTGGCAGCGTCTCGTTAAAACAACATATTGGTCACATCCTTATCTTGTAATTTTGGCACTGAAAACTGGGTAATAATGTCACGTTTATGAGCACCATTAATTGTTACTGCCCGACCAGCCGTATTTTCGAAGAAGAATGGTCCAAAAATGCCTCCATCCCAAGCCACGCGTTGTGGATGCATTTGTGTCTCAACAATTACTCATGTGTTATCTGAACCCCAAATTCGACCATTTTGACGATGAACGAAGCCATCAAGATGAAAATTAGCTTCATCGCTGAAGATGATTTTGTTCGAAAAAGCTGACCAACCTTAATAATTTTTAAAATATTGCTTAACAATGAAATTGCGTTGTTCTTTCATATAGCACTCCACCCTTACTAACCCCGAACTGTCAGCTGTCACATTGTTATCTTTTTTTCCGTTGGTATCACTGTACTATTAAATGGCGCAAAATTCAAATTATGGGATCTGTTTAATAATCAATCAAAACCGATTTTTTGTCGTACTGATTTTGGCATTTTTTCAAATCTGATTTTTATGAAATACGGAACAAATTGGAGGTGGATTTTCGTGGGCGAACTCCCGCATTTTCTATTATTTCTAACTCAGAGCTCGTTTTACGTCGTTGGTCAATGTTGATCCTTCATTTCGGCAGCGACTTAGGCGTACCCTACCCATCCGATTCCCTTTTTTGATTTTTAACTAATGCAGTTATATTTGCAGCATTTCAAAACTTGTGTCTTAGGGAATTAGTTAGGATGAATGAGGGAGGTGTTTGCGAGTTCATAGAAGATGTTAAATGTCAAAGATGAGAGGCTTACTTGAAGCAAATGGCGATCTCGTTTAATACTCCCGCTTGGTCGACCACTGACGTTAATGTGTAGAAATGAGTCGCAGTTGTCCAGGTTAATTTTGTAAAAACTTTGAAGGATGGCTCGCATGTTTTACAAGACTTTTGATACGCTTTTAGAGCGACCACCATAGAATTAGTCTAGGGGTCTCCAGATCCTAACTTCGGACTTAGTTCTAAGAGCAAAGTGATGTTCATAGTGACGAAAAGAAGTTTCAGCGTCTTTCATTTTTGAAAGTTAAACTTCTTTCTATAGACGGTTGGCCTGTATTTAGTTCTTAACTTCGATGAAACGAATAAGAAAATGAGCCATGTGATCGTAAAAGGGCCATTGCGCTAAAGGGGAAGTAGGTAGTTTAAACTACTCTGGTTGAAATGTTTTTTTAACTATTTTTTTCAAGCTTTATGAAGTTTTGCTTATTTAGGTGGACTGACAATTTTTAGGTCTGTTTAAAGTGTGATATTATGATATTGACAAGCACCTTCCGCTGATTTCCCCATATATGATACCCCGATATCTTCTTCGGGTATAAGTCTTAGTTGCACTGTCCGAATACTCACTTATCGCTGACAATCTTTAAGGAAAGAAGTTTAATGAGTTTGACTTACCTAGAAGAAAGAAAAAAGAAGAAAGTTAATAAATTGAAAAAAAATGTCAGACAATTTTATAAATTCTATAATTTAGATAAAAGGTAGTTTGATATATTTTTGTACGACATACTGTGAGGGAAATGATCTGCTGCATACGAAACTACAATTTTAGCCCTAAATGGATCTACGAATTTTATATATTTTGCTCCCAGGTTCATGTGAAAATATTCTGTAAAAGCAATCTTCATCCTGAAACGACAATGCGAGAGTTAGCAAAATAAAAATATATTTAATTCTCCAGTTGATGTGTAGATGTCGCTAACACGATCACAAACGTGCAATGAATCACATGCTAGTGTCTTTAACAGTTTCTCAAGTCTCTATAAAAATTTTTGGGATAATTATAAATGAAGATTGAAACGTTTGACAGTAGTTGGCGTTGCAAATGTTGTTTCAGCCCTGAAGAAATTATATTTTGCATTTTAAATGAGAATACTGCTCCACTGCACATAACGAAGGCACATGAGTTGAAATTAGTTCTTGCTGATCGTTACCATTATGCAGGTTATCACAGTCAGTTTTTTTGAACCGAGACTGGGGGAAATGTGCGTCTTGGGCGACTTTATATATTTTTGGACCCCCGTTTAGTATTTTGCATTTTAGACGACAAAATCATTTTGAAGATGAGAAAGAGATGCGCTAGCATCTGTTTATGGGAGATCTGTTTCACCTACTCGGTCTCGACTCTGTTTTTTTTATTTTCTTTCGTTAAGCTCTAGTTGGCAGAATTTATTGTAGTTTTAACAGGCAAAACCGAGCTTAGTTGCGGCATAATAGCTATGGATCAAAACAAACTGATGGCACTAATTTTGCTCTAAAACCTTCAAGAACACTGTGCCTGGTTGCCGGCCAACTTCATTAGACTATCTGCATCAGTTTCGAAGCTAAGACGTCATTAAATTAGTCAAACTTAGTTAAATTGAAAGTGGTACACCCAAAAGTAAGTAAGTTGAGTGCATTTAATAAGTAAAAACCTTTCTTGTAGAACCAGGAAAATACTTTACAAGACCCTAATAACATCCAGGTACTGCTGATTGGTGCAGAAGCATTTGTTTGTTTCGTAATCTTAGTCCGAGAAGCATTGATCAAATTGTGATAAGAAAAACTTAACGAACAACTTTATGGGCTATAAAATCAAAAATAATATAATGCATGACCAAGGTATGTACAGCAAAAGATGTAAAACCTTAAGTGGCTCACAGAATTGAAAAGCAACCTCTTATGCGTAGCTTGTAGAGGCAGCAAGAAAGACCTAAAAAAATATAGGCCACCCCGGACTGTTAGCACTCTAGCTTAGGTTAGATAAGGTAAGGCGGCTGTCTAGAAAGACACACTTAGACCATATTAGTGTAGGTCCTTTTTAGTGCCCTTAAATGTAAGGCTTATGATTTTTATATGAGAAATGACGATCAAGGACTTTTTTTTGAAACCGAAACACTCCGATATTCAAGTGACCATTCAAAAAAAAGAAAACATTTGTATGGGATACCCTAAGCTGGCGAGGGAGTAGGTAAACCTCTTCCTGTCACGTAAAACATTTCCAGCTCTTTGTCATATTTTCTTAGGCCTGGGAAAATTTCGAAATCCTTCAAATTACTCCCTCTGCTGTCATGCAGTAGGTTATGTTGCCCCTTCCTGTCTCTGCTATAGAAAAATCGGTAAGCACAAGTCCCAATTTCGGAAAACTTTCCGAAATCGGCACAATATTCATAATCTAACGATTCAATCACATGCGAACGCTCAACAACCATGAATTTTAAAATGTATATTTAGATCTTGCCTGAGCGCCTGTGAGCATCGTTAAAAAATAAACTTTAAATAAACATATTGTTTGCTTAACAAATGGCGCAAAATACCTCCGCCACCAATTAAACCCTCCTCCAATAGGCCCTTGAGATTCCTTTAAACTTTGCCCAACAATTCAGCAACTTCCTTTCCACATTTTTTTATTTTTTTTTTCATTCCGAAATTAGTATTCCCCTAATGGAGCGCCTGTACCCGAACTGGTTTTTTAAGCGGGAAAAATTCCTTTCCCTTCTGAAAGGGAAATCAAATTTTCGCATTTTTTTTTTTTACTTTGGTGCAGAAAAGCCAATTTATCCAATAAAAGTTTCAAATAATAACACTGAAGTGAGCTTCGAGTCTGCACTTCTGGTTTGAATAGATGGTATATCCTTCTGATTCCATCGACCATGTCCTTTCATTACCATGTTTTGCAATTCGGTCCTGCAGCTAGCAAATTTATCCAGTATCAACCCATTTAAACGAAGAGACAAAGAGAAAGATGGGCAGAGGGTTAGATAAAAAAAAAAAAACAAGATCAAATAATTACGATACGGGGCAATTGTTCGTTCCCTCTTCCACCACCACCCCACTACAGGACCATTCAAGAGATTTACACACAAAAACAAATCTTCCCTGGGATAATGACACACATATATAGAGAAATCGAAAGAGGAACAGCACAAGAGCACACACCAAGAGAGGAAGATGTTTATTATAGATTGTGCAAACGAGGAGTGGTTCTTGTCCTCATCCACCAGTGGGCCCAGAGTCGTGTCGCATCAAATGGTGTGAGAATCTCCACCACTTGTATAACCACACCTAATATCCCGCAGTGTTATGTGTGTGTAAGTGGGATTAGTGGACATCTTATCTGTTATTAGAAAGAGGAGGTGGAAATGCAATGACATGGCAATGGCATACACAGAAAATCCTCCCCACAACCAAATAGCAGCAATAAAAATCTAGGAGGATGCGGAGTTAGTCGAAATGAGATTGGATGAAGAGGTTATCGATGACACCAGAGAAATGGGATGCGTGTAGCTACACACCCGGAATCCCATCGCACCGCAGAGAGATCAGCAAAGAGCCATATACACACACAACGCTGACGTGGGATTATGTGGATTAATTTCCACTTCGTATCCAGCAGCTCGCAGATGAACTTTGAAGATACTCGTACACACAGACACAGGCACCGGCCACCGAGCACAGACACTCAACGCCCAGGCGATGTTAAACTATTTGAGATGACCTGTCTAAAAGTTTAGATTAGAATTTTTGTATATCGCTGTTGCTGCTCGAAAATCACTTGGCTCTTTCGCTCACCGGGATGTGTGTAAAACAGCAATTACAGGGTAGGTTCCGCAAAACAGAAAAACATCCCACACTCCACTCGGATGTATATATAGATGCGTCTAAGGGTCAACCGGAATAAATGCGATTTTACGGGATGCGAGCTTTTCGAGGTTCTAGAATTTCATTGAAATATGTGGCTTGGATTTCTTTTTTCTCTCTCTTCACCCCTCATATTCGGCTTCGTTTGAGGTATATAAATATACAGTATCCTTCGAGTTGATTTGGGGATTTGCAAAAGGTGTCAGAAAAGTTTATAGATCGGAAGTTGATGAGGATATGCGAAACATATAAGTATAACCGAAGATTGTGTATCCTAGTCCTAGATTATTCGAGTCTGTTTTGTGTTTCCCATGCAGAGGGGATTACATCGTAAGATAGAGAGGCAGCAAACTCATGTCAGTCAAGGTCAAACCCGTCCAACTGTCAGACGTTTAACAAATATGCCAAGATTGGACGGCCTTTGACGGCCGCTCGAAGTTATTGACTTGTAAAATCGCTTTGACTCTGGAACGTGTATAAGATTACAATTTTTGTTCTGCTGTCGGGCAGTAAACACATTCTTGCTTTATTTGTGCTCGGAAGTCCTTGAAAGGGGACTCACTAGGTTGAGGTTCTTTTTAGGGTTTTTTTTTCAGCATGTGCTGCTGTTGTATAGTGTTAAGTGGGTACAGTTGAACTACGATTAGAAAACTTTGAGTGACGTAAATCGAAGAAAGGGCAACCTGTATAGGAATGTGTCCGCAATTTTAAGCGAACGGCATATTTATTTCAAAGGTGGCTTCTGGCTCACCAGTCATGCGGAGTTAAAACTGGTCAAGATGTTCTTAGTGACATTTTCAAGACCCATATCAGTGGGTCGAAGATCGATGAACAAATGCGTGCGGCGGTGGGATTGCTCAGAAGAATATTCTTACCCAATCTCAAAATAGAGCTCTGAGAGGTACCTCAATGCAGGTACCTGAGAAAATTCTCTTCAAAACACATTTTCGTCAAATTTTGGATGACTTCAACCACTAAAAACGTTGACCCAAACATCTAACAAGAAAAAACTACTAAACCAAGGGTAGAGTACTTAAAATTTAAATTTTGCGATGGTTGTAAGTAAGGAATTCATTGAAATGCCACTCAACTCATATAGCCAATTCTTGACGAATTTTAAATCTTGTCTTGTCTTGTTAGATTTCAAAAATTTTTATTTGTTTATCCTGTCTCTGGTGGCCATAGTCTTCCTTTGTAAGCATTTCTATGTACGCCTTTACCTAGTATTTAAATTGATTGCTAGCTACCCTAGCGGTTAGACATCATATGCGGGAGTCAGCGTTCCACGTTCCAATCATAAAGACAAACAAAACAATTTAAGATTTTCCAGACCACTGCCTTAAGAAATGTGTGGCTGAGGATTTAGAATTGTAAGAATAGTTATATATAAAAATTAGATCTATATAATAAATATGTAAAAACATATATTAAAAATAAGAAAAAGTTAATTTAAAAAAAAAAACAAAAAACCCGACAGACCGTAAAAAAAATAATTATGAACAAGACACATTCAAGTACCTATTACCTAACTATTTGGCGGTCGGAAGGTACTCAATATTCATATATTTCTGTGTAAGTTCCTAGGTATTGTCAATTTGCCAATGAGCTGTTTAACCCTAAGGTCCGGTAGGTCAACAATAAACCCTGTCAGATATATTTGAGAATAATCTCAAAACCCTGACGTATCTTTCTGGATAGGAAGCTAATAGTCGAACAGTTCGACTAGTTGCAGACGATGCAGGAATATTTCAAATAAATTTTAAAGGAGACAAGGATTGATGTTTGGTAGTCTGTTTTGAGAAAGCTACCCACTTCGGCCGTTGAAAGGCTGCAAAAACTGCTCTTGTCATCCGTCTCAAAAATATTTAAAACAATTTGAAAAAAAATAATGTGTTTTAGAAGGTTTAGGCTTAAAGACTTATATAGACATTTAGGACAATTCGTGAAGATAAGTTCGTAAAAAAAAAATATCGAACCCATGATAATTCTACAAGTTGTACAAAAAATCGGCCAAAAATATTTGACATAGAAAAAGCTTTTCGCTTTCACTTTTCAAGTGGGTGCAGTGGCTCAGTAGTTAGTGGACTCGACTACTGCGCCAGGGATCCCAAGTTCAATCCCAGGAAAATCCGACAAACATCTGAGAGTATAACTAGCATGAAAGAGCTTTCCACTTAGCCGTTTAGACTCGGCATAAAATTGTAGGTCCCTTCTATTCGTCTCAAAAATGAAAACATTTTAAACGAATGGTTTTAAGCAACGCCGGGGTGTTCAGGGCACTATACGCGCGCCAGCTAAACTTAAAAACTTTTTTTAAATAGGTACCTATCTCGATTAATACTTATATTAACTTTTATGAACCTGTCTTGTAGGAGAGAGTATGAGTTGAGTATTCAGCATACCATAAGGCGTATCTAAGTTTTTTTTCAACTACTTACTTACTTAGGTGGTGCTACAGTCCGGGATGGACCGGGGCCTCAACCAATACGCCTCTCCAGTTAGCGTGATCTTGCTAACAGCCTCCAGTTGCGCACTCCAAGTTGGTTGAGGTCCCCTTCCACTTGCGCGACACCTAAAGCGAGATCTTTCTCTGCTGCGTTGTCCCTCCAGGTTGGAATAGAAGACTCTTCGGGCCGGAGCGTTGGTGTCCATTCGCTCTACATGTCCCAGCCATCTTAGACGACTGATACTTTTCGTAGAGTTCGCTGTTAAATCTCCTTCTCCAGAGCCCGTCAACGCAAACGGGACCAAAAATCACACGAAGAATTTTGCGTACGAAACGACCAAGGAGCTCTTCATCCGACTTTGATAGGGTCCGTGCTTCTGCACCATAAAGCAGGACTGGGATGATGAGGGTCTGATATAGAGTCTCCTTACTCTTTTTCGACAAGACCTTACTAATCAATTGCCTTCTTAGACCAAAGTAAAAGCTGTTGGCAAGTGTGATTCTCCGCTTGATTTCTGAGGTGATGTCATTTTCAGAGTTAATATCGGAGCCGAGGTAGACAAAGTCCCGAACTAACTCAAAGTTAAAGCTGTCTATCGTGACGTTCTGTCCGATTCGTCGATGTTGTGTGTCCCTTCTTATTGACAGGATATATTTTGTTTTGCCCTCATTCACCACTAAACCCATTTTTGCCGCTTCTGTGCTAATACTTGCAAACGCACCAGTCACAGCTCGCTGTGTTCTGCCAATGATGTCGATGTCGTCAGCGAAAGCAAGACTGCTGGAAAATTGTGCCTCTGGTGTTGGCTTTTGAGTTTCGCACAATATTCTAAAGAATTATATTGAAAAAGTCATATGACAGCTCGTCACCTTGTCTAAATCCTTTTTTGACACCGAAGGTCTCGGTGAGATTGTTTCCGACCTTTATGGAGCAGCGAGCGTTCTCCATCGTCATTCTACACAATCTGACAAGTTTGGCAGGGATGTCAAAACTAGACATGGCTCTGTATAGCTCGTCTCTATAAATGCTGTCATATGCGGTCTTAAAATCGATAAACAGGTGGTGGGTATCTACTTAGACTTCTTGAGTTTTCTCCAGGATCTGCCGTAGTGTGAATATTTGGTCGGTTGTGGACTTACCGGGCCTAAACCGCACTGATAGGGTCCAATCAGTTCGTTGACATTTGGTTTCAGGCGATCACACAGTACGGCAGAAAGGATCTTATACGCGATGTTAAGGAGTTTGATGCCTGTATAGTTGGCACAGTTCAGAGGGTCTCCTTTCTCTTTTTTTTTAACTAGGTATAATGATATATAAAAGACGCCAAATGCATTACTGGTTATAAGAAGTATTCTAGGCTTCAGGGTTCACGAATCTGTTGCGCCAACTATTCAAATTATTCAAAGTCCATTTCAACTGCAGATCACATAAAACTAAAACACGTACTGCGCAACTTAACTGACTTCATTTTTATCAGCTTCGAACAAGAATGAAATTCCATGTTTCCCTCTGTCGTTTGGTTAACAAAATGTTATCCCAACAAATAAAAGGATACACCGCCACCCACTTGGATGCCAAAATCAAATTATTTTCAATCTTTCCCTAGAACCACCACAACCCTTATAATACAGAATGGAGAACAGTGCAAAATATAATCAAATCACTTTCATAATAAATACATTTTGCCAAAAACCAGAACAGTGAACAGAAAAATGATATGCAAAACAAAACATTCAGATGCCATTATATGCACCCTCCCGAAATATAAAAATATCATCCCACGTAATCATCCCCAGTGCAGTAGCAGCAAACGTCCACAAAAGCGACAAAATAAAAACAAGCGCACAATTTGAATCCATTGTATTGTCTATCTGGTACGTGCTCTCTATCGCGTGCTATCCATGTCACGTTGGCTTTTATTCTATTTTAAATAATTCTCCCCGAAGAGCTTGCCTCTGGAGAGGGTCACGACGACCAGAACAGAGCACATTCCTGTCCACAATTTCGATTCAATTTTTGGTCCACAAAACAACCCTCTCCCAGCCAGCCAGCCAGCAGCACAGTGAATGACGACCGTTGTCTATTTTTCTGTTGCAAATAGTTTTCAAAGTGTTTTTATTCAAATTTTTAAATGATTCCATCCGTCAACCCGCTACTCGCAGGACTAATATGCATTTCGTACATGTCAGATATACTTTATGGGGCACCAAAGCGTTTGTTCATTATCATGAAAATCGCTCGGTTTCCTATTGATTTTGCTGCGATCCTAGTCAGAAGTTTCGAACAACCACTGGTAGCCGAATATTTTTATCAACCATCATCATCATTATCCTGGCCGTCAACGTGATGATCATTATTGTCAGTGGCTGTAGCAACAGTATGCTTGAAGGTATATTTTTTGCGCCTATATCGTTCGCAGAATTCCCCCAAAGGAAACGAGCGAACACAAAACAACAACAAAAAAAAAACCGAAACAAAAAATAGCAACCCCCCGTTTCGAGGCGCCTTCAACTTTTGAATCAACAAGGGAGCCATCATTTTTCTATACATTCGTTTATTTGTTTACTCGGTATTGGTGCCCGGGGAATGGAAATAGAGAAATGTCACTACACACATAAAAAAAAAAATTGTTTAAAACTTTTATTTTCGGCATTAGAGTTTTTTTTTCTATTTTTCACCGGAAAAGAGTTGATCCGCGCTCTGTTGCTGGCTGTGGGGGTGGGGTTCGGTTGTTGTTAGTGCAACAGAAATGCAATCTTATTGGTCAAAAGAGTGTCAAAACGGGCTTTGGAGGGGTTCGTTTTTTTTTTTGTGGAAATTTTGAACTTTCCAAATATGTATCCTACAAAGGAATAAGTGTGTTTTTTTAATGTTTTGCGAAAGCCAATATCTGTTGGGATATGAAAAATGTTTGAAGGATTTCATTTTGTGTTTTATTATCAAATGATTTTGAATTTCTTTGTAAATAAAATCGGTTTGTCCGAATGGATATCAATTTGAAATTTTTGAGAAAAAAAAAAAACTGAAATAAGTGGGAAAACTCGTTTGTAAATTTTGTTACATAGAAAAAAAAATTTAAGCGTGCAAATAAGTTCTTCTATTTAAGTATACACATCACGTCTTGAAAATAGAGATGCTTTTCTCAAATACAAAATACCTTTTCAATGACGAATCACCACTTGGAAAAATCAAGAGCTTAAAATTAATGTTGATTCGCTGCCTCAGTCGATGTAACCACAGTCGTCTCTAAGCCAGAGATGTTTCTTAAGGATGTCTTTATTAATCGCCCATCGGAACCTTTGATAAGCTTCTCAAAAACATGCGTTTTTGTGACACCGTTTTTGAGTACGACGAATAAAAAGCACCGAATATTTTTGTCTGTTATTTTAGCCCAATCAATTTTCCAGACAGTCTTGGATCGAAATAATTGACGCCGTATTTGTTTCTTAATTAATTATTACTTGCGCGTAATAATTAGCCACATTCTAGGGTAAGTTCCAGCAGTTTTCTTTTATAAGGTTGACTTCGCTTAGTCGCTGTTTTCTTTGACAGACAATATAAAATAAATGCAAAGTGTGTAACGTGGAGTATAGGTAGCTTCTGATTCGAAATGTTTATTCCTCGTAGATATTACGCAAAATCAGGTTATAAAATTAAGTACGACACGGAATAAGAAGAACTTTTTTTATTAATTACCTATTGATCTAATGTTTGCACTTCCTCAAGAAAAACTTTTTCCTAAGCTTTCTCATAAATTGTTTTCTCATAAACTGATTGAGAGCAATTTTTATAAATGTTTCCTTTGACATATTTTTTTTAGAGCGAACTGAAAAGGGGCAAACATGTCGAAAGTTCACTTTTTATAACCGAAGCAAGTAATATTTTAAAAATACCAAAAATGTTATTAAGTAAAAAAATAATACGTTCTCTACTAGATAAATTAAATATTGAAACCTTTTTAGAAACAAGAACTTGCTCTTCATAAATAGGTACACAAAAATTGATTTTGCTGTTTCTTAATTTGCTATTCGCACATACCTGCACTTATTTAAAAGATAACAAGTAAAAGTGTTATCATCGGCCTGGCCGATGCTTTGATACCCTCCACGGCATACAAGTCATGCAAAATACAAGAACTACTTGACCGACATAGCTCAATTTTAATACCAACCTGACGCCGTTAAAAAGAAGTCCTTTCACCAAATTTCGTTCACCTACGTCAATTACTTTGAGCGCTATCGTGCTTTCAACAGACAGAAAGACAAATGGGTCCAATATTGGTTTTGTATGGGAGGTACCAGAACTACTTGACCGACATAGCCCATTTTCAATACCAACCTGACGCCGATAAAAGAAGTCCTTTCACGAAATTTCATTCACCTACATCAATTACTTTGGGCGCTATCGTGCTTTCAACAGACAGAGAGGCATGGGTCCAATATTGGTTTTGTATGGGAGGTACCAGAACTACTTGACCGACATAGCGCATTTTCAATACCAACCTGACGCCGATAAAAATAAGTCCTTTCACCAAATTTCATTCACCTACGTCAATTACTTTGGGCGCTATCGTGCTTTCAACAGACAGAGAGACAGACAGACAGACAGACAGACAGACGGACATGGCTAAATCGATTCAGAATGTGATCCTGATTCAGAATATATATACTTTATGAGGTCTCCGGTGACTCCTTCTTTGCGTTACAAATGTATTGGCAAAGTGAATATACCTTCCTCTGGAGGGTATAAAAAGGAATTAAGCCAGTTACGCCTTACAATTTCTGGGAGCACGTTTCAATAGATTTTTTTAGGTATGTGTACAGCGAGAGTGGAAAATTCACTCTATTGTCAATTCTGCTGCCCGTCAAAAAAAGTTTGACGGACAACCAAATTTTAAAAAGATAATCCTTTATTAAAAAATAAAAACATACAAAAAAAATAAAAACTCTTTCTGTGTGGGCATAGTTGCTGAGGTGCAGGGAAATAACTTCAATATCTTCACCCTGACGGGGAAATAATTTC
The DNA here is from genome assembly GCA_948293265.1 of Cheilosia impressa. NCBI lineage: Eukaryota > Metazoa > Arthropoda > Insecta > Diptera > Syrphidae > Cheilosia > Cheilosia impressa. The sequence continues at coordinate 28,192,693 of OX411884.1, read as the reverse complement.
ACTCTTTTATGAGAAGTTATTTACCACTAAAAGTGGTGAAATTTTTTATTTCCATGCTGAGTGGTGAGTGTGCTGGACTACTGAGGGAAAGCGGTCTCGGATTCGATCTACGGAATTTACATCCCTAAGTGTGTTTCCACACGACAAATATCCGAGAGCACAACCTCCTTGAAAAGCATCTCAATTCAGTCGCTCGGCCTCGTCATTAAATTTTAGTTCCCTTCCATTTGTCCCCAAAAAAAAACCTCACAAAAGCGAATGGTTGTAAAAAGCTAGACCTAGAATATATGTATCGATTTGTTGCGAATGCTATTTATTTATCTATCTATTTTAAATTAAATAAAAGGAGAAAATAGGCTCCTAAAATTAAAAGAAAGTAAAAATTAGTGGGCCTTAGAAATAAAGATTTTGAGTCCCGACTTTAAACTTACAAAAGCTTACAAAATTTGTATAGCCACTGTGCACTACGAAAATTTTGAGTCGAGACTAAAAATATTTATTGCTTAGGCCCAGTGGTTTTACCTATGACAAGTTTTTGTTATAACTATAAGTAAATATTTCAGTTAAGAAATATCAGCTGAAACTTCATCAAAATGCATTTGCAAGTCTGAAAGAAGCAAAGGTATAAAGCTGTCGAGCAATTATAAAATAAAATATATTTTTATTATTAAAGATTATTATGTTAAGTAAATTACAATCTAATGCAAGGAGATAAGCGCTAGTTACCAAGGATTTCGGCTTGGTTAGATTGAGTGGGGCTGTGAAATCGTCAGAAAACACCAGGCCGGGACCATCGCCATCCCAAGGGAAGTATTCCAGTTTAAAACCTAAACCACATAGCCCAAAACATTCAATTTCACCTACAGAATTTAAGTCTGGTCTCATTATTGTTTGACGAACCAACCTCCTCAAAGTTATTAAAAAACCATCCTTCTATGCCATGAAAGTCACAGAGCCACAGTGCCTTTGAGACCTTGTGCTCTTGTAGATGTGACCATCTTGTGGCTGCTTTATTGAAGGTTTTTTTCAATGAAAATCCTTAATAGGTAGTCTTATACCCTCGATCTTTGTATTAAGTTGGAGCTCCGCCCCTTCTTTGGCAAGAACGTTGGCCTTTTCTTAACCATCAATATCACAATGCCCATAGGTACCCAGCACAATTTGACCTGGTTCTGCGAGCATAATGCCATGGGTATTGTGCGGCAATTCCTGATTAGTTGAGACTTGGCGGTTTTTTACTCTAGACTATCAATTTAGATGACGATATTCTTATGTCGATCTCATCTCAAGTACCTCCGCAGCTTTGAGTATGGAGAGAATCTCTGCCTGAAACACACTGCATGTGTCTGGAAGTCTCAGGTCCATATGTAATTCCAATTCGCTGTAGTATATACCTGACCCTATTCACTCATTGCTTTTGGAAATATAAGTATATAGAGAGGTCTCATTTTCCCTCAAAACGAAGTGCCTATATGCCAATCAGGGTACAACACATCGTAAGGTCTGTTAAAATCAAGTGTACCTTATTGAAAATCGTTAGTCACTTGTTTTGGGTCTAAGTAAGTATGCAATTTAGTTACCTGTCCAGTACCGTTCCGAGAGACAAAGCTCGACTCCAGCAAGTCTACATACGATCAACTGCGGACACAGTCAAGAGAACATGAAATGTATAAAATCAGAAAGCTTGGTTTGAAAAATGTCTCCGTCCACGGGAGATTTTACTCTAAAGGTACAGTCTTCTATCTGCGAAGTTCCTATGGTTTTGACGATCTTAGATAAAAAGACTATCACAAAAGCGACTGTCACTTTAGGGAATTCCCTAAAGAGAATCAAAAACAGGAAACCTTAATTTTGTTTATACCATGAGACTGAATATAATGTCCTTCGTTACCGCCCATTGACATACATATACTATGAATGTAATTAAATAAAATACAAATTGATACTGAGTTCGGCCACAGTTATTTTTTTTAACACATCCACTTATATTCACTCAATAACCGCTAATTATTTGAAATTTTTCAAAGCCCCCAACGCATGAGGGTAAATTATTCAACCATGCGGTTTTGAATTCCTGCATTTTCACACGTATTCGAAAAATTGACAAAACGCGGGAAGGATTCAATTTCAAATTCGAGTTGGAGTTCCAATTTTAGTGATGGTAGCTTCTCAAAACTTTGTTTTCCCATCCCACCTACAAGTTTTCCTCACACCTCCCCTGCATAGGTACCCTACGTACCACTCTCAGTACGGCTTTACAACGTGAAAGAAAGTCGTCATGCTGATTACTCACCCCGCTAAAAAAAATAGTTCCGCGGGCAAGGCGATAGAAACCAGATACCAACACGACTCTTATAATGTCGTCGAGTTGGAATCTGTTTAAACAAAGTCAGGTGCCACTTACAACAGAATATCTGACATACTTCTGTACTTACGTCACTACAAAAAAAGTATTAAATGAAAAACACCTGACTGATGGCCTTTCTCTTCGCAGCGGAAATGTTCTCGAAAAAGCTGCGTAAAAAATATAAACAAACTTGAACTCGACGCTATATTGAGTTCCTATAGCGTTCGCTAAAAATGTTTGTTCAAACAAATTTCGGTGCGTAAACAAAATATAAGTAGCTGCGGACATTCTTCGCCCCATAGTTGAGTAAGCATTTTCCGAACTTATGCCGATTGGGCTAAGTCAGCTTTACAGACGTCCACCGCCTGGCTGACCTAAAATAAACTCAAATGCGTTCCAGTTGAACATTTTTGCAATTCCATTGAAGTTTCATAACGATTTTTGTTTTTTCATAGCTATCTACGATACGAGTTTTTTTTTTTTTTTTTTGTGTCGCCATTGTGATATAAGATTTTGTTGCTGTGTCTTTTGATTTTACGGTACGTTCGGTCATTGCTATTGGTAATTAAAACCCATGCTGTTGCAAAATCTATTCAATATTAAGATACACAACACGAATGCGGAATACTAAATGAGCTGAGGTAGACCGGAGAAGTCTCTATGGAGTCGAACAATAGCGGCAAGACTTTCGGGGTCTCTGTTTTGGTCAGGGGTTTTGTATCGAGTTTGTTTTTCTCTTTCTTATTTCTTTTGGTAGTATCAGGTTTTGTTTGCAAAAATAAGAAAAAAAAAACACCCAAACCAAATGAACAAATACGAAAATGCACAAGCGAAAAACAAGGCAAAATTTTCATCGCACATACACAGATAAGCCCCTGCAGATATAGTATCTGGAATCTGCTGCACATGACAGCAGCTGGTGTGTGGGCTATCTAGACCAAGTTTGTATGCAAATTGAATGGAATATGCATGTATGGAGACAATTTTGTGGTCGTTGGTTGAAGTTGTTGGGGACAATTGGACAATGGGTTGAGAACTAGTTCAAGAAAATGCAGGAGTTTGTACACAAACCGATGTTGGTTTTAAGTTGATGATGGGAAAATGATAAAACAATTGGGTGTAGACGTTGCGAAACTTAAAGCCTTCGGATGCGTGTATTTGGGGGATGGCTCTGCATGTGATTTGAAACGGATCGCATTTGAGTGGAGATACAAAGTTTGTGAGCCTTTCATCTGAAGCTAGCTGTATGCAATGTGTGAGGGTAAATTGATTGATTGCTTTTGTAGAAATTGCTTGGGAAGCTTTTTAGCGGGAACACCTTGGAGATCCTCTGGTAATCAGAAGCACATTGGCTGGATCTAGGCAATCACAACCGAATTGGGCCAATCGCAAAGGATCTGACGAATTAAGAGATGAAAGCAAATTGTCGTGACGAAACGGTTTCTGTCTTGAGCTTTTAAAGACCGTAAGACTCAGGAGCAGTTGCACTTTCACAACTTGCCCATGGGATGAGGACGAGACAGTAGAGCATTTCATAGGTGACGGAGTATTGTAGCCACTAAGATCCCTGTCTCAGAGCAGTTTCTATATCTGTCAATAGGCAATATATTTCTGAAAATAAGTTGTCAGCCAAGAGGCTGAAACGTGTCAAAAACGAAACCGCCGAAAACAAGAAGGAGATTTTCGAATCGTGAAATATAATCATCAGGATAAGTTGGAAGTTCTCGGGTATCATATAAACAGTCCTTAAATCTCGACCTTACGCCAACGAATCGAAACCATAAGGGGCTGCCTCCATATGGCTAGAGGAGAAATTTCAAACATGATACAACCATCTTCCACCTATGGGCATGGGAAGTCTCGAAAGTATGTATGTTTAAGTATGAAGTAGTATAAAAGTGTCAAGAATACACCTATAGAAGGACTTTGAACGTTGCTAAGCAGTCTTACAGAGCTCTTAATGAGACAGGAAATCAACCTGACTTTTACATGCTGCTTGCGCTTCAAAGTGAATAAGTACTTCTAAACCATGTATCTATCCTCCAATTATTTATGTGCTTAAATAGGGAGCGGGTCGAAATGCAGCTTTCAAAATTCTGCATTCCATAATTCTGTCCTTTCACACAAAATTTCTGCTTTACGAAATTCAGATTATTTTAGTTTTGTTTTGGAAAATACTGCCTTTTTTAATTTAAAGCACATAAATCTGTTTTTCCAATTAACAAATATAAACAAAAATAAAATATTAATTTAGAACAATAATAAAAATTAAGAGTTAGAACAAAAAAAAAAATTTTAAATAAAAAAAATACACAAAATTTAAATTAAATGAAAATAAAAAAATACATCTATTAAAATGCGAAATTTAATTTAAAAAAAAAATAAAATTAAGAAAAGAAAAGTTAAAAATTTTAAGAGAAGAAAATTTAAAAGAATTACAAATTAAAAAAAAACAGGTTTTTCATGACTCTGCCTTATAAATTAAATTTTTTTTACTGTTTGTAAAATTCTACAACCAGTAAAAAAACTTGGAAATTCTTAAACTTTTTTTTTAATGTTTGCAGAACTTTTAAAGGCATAATTTAAAATAGCTCGCGCTTTTGAACATTTTTCACACCTTTTTTTATTGCTTGCAGAATTTTGTAAAGCAGAATTTTAGGAGCCGAATTTCGTAAAAAATGTTTGACCTTTCCAGAATGCTGACCCCAATCCGCTTGAAAAACTTGTAGCCAATTTAAAACATTTGGCATACTTTACGCTAATTTTTCTTACGTGCCCCACTGACTCAACTTTGCAACAAATTTAATAGAAAAATATACCAGAAGTCCTCAGTAGCTATGCGCTCAAAGTCCATTCCAAGACACAATTCAATCGCGAACGATTCACTTGAGAGCATAGCATCTGTTTCAGTATTGCTGTCACTACTGTTCATCTGCATAGACAGCATTTCCCATCCCGTCTTTCTATCATTCCAGTTAGAAGCATTACACCAAAGAAATTAATTTAAACAGAAACAGAGGAGCATGGAGATCCTTACACTTTCGTCAAGGTGCTGTTATTATTTCCACACCATGCCACCCACAATTTCATTATGAAAACAGATTTTTTTTCCTTTCCTAGCTGTATACGTACATCTATTCATCTTCTCTCATCTCGTGCATCTTGCGGCAAGATAACGGTGTACACTGCTTGTATCCCTCTGTGTGTTACAGGAAAAGTAATAAAATTTTAAAGGAACACAACAAGCAAACTTTGTAAACTTTGAAATACATTGTGCCCACCACCGACCGACTACCGTACCACCTCCCCCATCTCAAAGTCACAACATAAAACAACACATGATTGTTGTAGTATGCGCTGGTTGCTGTTCGCTGGTGTGTCTTGCATAATCAAAACATTCCGTCTTGCTTTGCGTTGTTAGTTTGTTGCTTTTACTGGCTTTTTGTGCGATTGTGTTCCCTCCTTTGCTTGGATGAATATTTTTTCTTTCGCTTTCTGTGCATTGCTGGGGAGAGTTTTGACCAAAGCCCCAAATGGACACGAATAGCCGCAAAAGAGAAGCGCGGTCCTAGTTGTACTACGACCATTGACGAACTAATAACCAAATGCGCACAGAGAAAAAAGTAATAGAATCCACTCACAGCCACTGACAAAAGTACAGGACTTTGTATTTTGTAGTACAATGCAACATTGGACTGCAGCTCCATGCACAAACGTACAACTCTCTGACGCTTGTTGCCGAGTTTTGTGAAATTCAAATTTCTAGTCACGTTTTGAATTTCATCCGCAGTTTCTCCAAGAAGTGATTGCCATTCGGCATCGGCTGTGTCGTATAGCCATTCCCAGCACAATGGATGCAAACTGGTTTCTATGTGCTATGTAGGAGGGAGATATGGATAATTGTTATCGTAGTGAGTGCTCATGGTTTTCGTTTTTATTGAATAAAAAACTTGCATTCCTACTTCATTCTGTTTGGAACACTACTGGTGGTTGGTGCGGGGACGTGCGTGATTGTGTGATGAGTTGTCTGGATTTGAAGGTTTACTTTGGGGATTAACGAAGCACTTCAAGTGGCACTGTGTTAAATGGTAGAATATTCGTTAAATTGTTTGCATTTAGCGAGAGTGGTTTTGTGATCTCTTTGGATCATCACTTTTGATGGGGAAAATTGAAACGGAGCAGGGACTGCTAGTGGGTGTATGTAATTAACGTGCGAGTTGTCATAGGTGACAAGTTTTGGTGGGGCTATGAAGTCACTTGTGGGAAGCCGATATGTAACCCTAAATGGGTATAGTGTGCGAAAGCAGCGACAAAAGTGTTATCAGCACAGTAAAAAGGGTAATACAGCGAAATTGACGTAATCTGTGATGGCATAGGGTATTGAACATAAATAAAATGAAATAAATAGTTGGCGTAACAAGTCCGTACCCGTAGGGGTACCTATGCCGAGTTTCTCCAATTTTCGGGACAAATGGGAGGGATCTACAATTTCATGCCGAGTGCAAACGGCTAATTGAGAAGTTCATTTATGGGAGTTAGCAGTCGGATGTTTGTCAGATATAAAGCATAGGACTAGCTTCTTGCGACTTTGTGACGAATGGAAAGACCTGCTGAAGTTAAAACGCATTCGAGTACAAGTGGCACTGTGTTAAATGGTTTCGTTAAATTGTTTGCATTTAGCGACAGTTGTTTTGTGATCTCTTTGGATCTTATGTCAGTAGACGAGTTTGTTTACTCAGGGCTATGTCAAGACTCCGATCGATGAAATATCGGCTAGAGTTAAGACCCTTTACATTGCCCGAGAGTTCCATCGTTTCGTAAATAGTCTAAGTAACATTAATCGGAACATACCCGAGAACCGAATATGAGTTTCACAATTTTCAGGGTTTGTTGTACAAAATTTTTTTTGGATACGAATAAGGACTTTCAAGGCTGAACAGTGAATTTCCATTTTTATGCATAGATTGATTTTAATTCCGGCTGCCTTCTACGATATTCAAGCTCATTTAAAACTTCAGTAGAACTTATTTTGAGTTTTAAACAAAATTAGTTGACAAAGGTAGTAGACACCAGACACCAGTGCCGCCTTAAGGCATGTCAGGGCCTTTGGGCACGCAAGAATTTCGGGCCCAATTGAATTTCAAAAAGAGAAAAACTAAATATTTTTTTCGTTATGTAAATATTTTACAGATATTAATAGAATAGCCAATTTCTTAAAATTATGAGAAGCAACGCGAGCACGGGTCAGATAGACACTTTAATAAATGGAATAACAAAAAATCCAATCATAAATAACATTCGTTAAGCTTAATTAATTAAATTAAAAATAAATTTATGTAATTATTTGTAATCTTACTGTGAAACTATTTCTTTAAATAAATAAATAAATAAATAAATAAATAAATAAATAAAATTAAGTATACACGTTATAGGAAACATAGATTTTTTCTATAGACGGTTCAGAAGCTAAAATAATTTCTGTCAGGAGGTTCAGCGGCTCAAATAGTTTTTTTCTTTCGGTAGATTTAGCGCCAACACCAAATTTTTGAGGAAGTTTATCGATAAAATAAATTTTTGCAGGTGCTTGGGCAGCAAAATAATTGAAAAATTTCGACTCGGGCCAGATAAACTTTCATTGTGAACGCACCCTCAAACCGATTACCGAACTGTCAATGTCAAAATATTCAGTATAATAAGCATTTTCATCATAGTGAAGTACACGAAGGAACAATGTTAAATAATAATAAAAATTTACTACCGAAATTCGGACTGCAAATTTTCACCGCAAAATCATCTTCAGTGGCGGATCTCATTTTTGGTTAAACGGCTTCATCCATAAGCAAAATATGCGTTACTGGACTGGTGAGAACCCTCATGTGCTTCATGGAACAGCACTTTATCCGCAAAAAGTCAGTGTATTGGTGCATTGGTCAGTTTTTTTTGTCCATTTCATCGGTAAATGGTACTCGCTACATGGACATGTTGGAAAGCTATTTCTTTACAGAATTGCATAAATTGGACATCAGTGATCAAGACGGTGGCACAACCACAGAGCGGGTGCAACAATCGAGTTATTGAAGTCCCAGTTCGGTGAACTTGTTTTCTCGAGAAACGGACCAGTCTATTAGGCCGCCGAGATCGTGTGATTTAACGCCTCTAGACTTTTTTTATGCGGCTACATTAAATCATTGGTCTATGCCAACAAGCCGGCGACGTTAGAGGAGCTCAGAGCCAATACTGAAAGAGAAACAGCGGCCGTATCAGTCGAAATGTGCGGCCGAGTCATCGAAATTTGGTTCAACGTATCGACCTCTGAATACGTTAATGTGGTGGACATCTGAACGAAGTCGAATTTTATTCATAAATGTTTTGAAAGCAATTCAAGCCTATACAATTATATCTCAAGTATAGTTTGCATTTTATTTAAAAAGAAGTTGTCAAGTCCTTAAGCTTAGTATCCTGCTCGCGCTAAGTTTTATCTCCCATACAAAAATGTCTACAGAGATAAAATTTAGCGAGGCAGTATAGCAAAGCAGTATCCTGTTCGCACGCTAAATTCTTAACTTCATGTAGATGGGTCGATGAAAAGTCTCCACTCATTTAGCTCGCGAAATAAATGTCCGGTACATTAAATCGAAGATAAATTTTGACATATAAAACGGAGGAAGAAGTTTGTGTTGCGTTTACTATGGATATTTGTTTAAAGGAAACCGCAGAGAAAAATTTGATCGAGAAAGAAAAGAAAACGCAAAGCCAAAAAAAAACCTTTTACAATGTTAATGGAAAACTAGTTTTTTAAGCTTCAAATAATCTTAGGTCTTTTGCAAATCAGCCTTTTTGCCTTTTTTGCAAATAGGAATTTATGGGACACGAAGAACAGTGTCTTCTTCTGCTTGCTATTACAGAAATTATTTGAGCTCCTGCAGCAATGATTTTATCTTCTTCAATTTTTCTCATACCCATTGTTTTGGAATGATTCAAATACTGCAATGTCTTTGAAGTTTGAAATTCGAAAATTGTAAAAATTATGTTTACTGATTACTGTCATGAAGAAATAGTTTTTGTCCCATCTATATGGTGTGTTATAATAATTTAGCGAGCATTTATCTTTGGTGTGGAGAAACGAAGTGGAGACTAGGGACGCTAAAATTTAGCGCGAGCAGGATACTAAGCTTTAATGAAAGACCCTTAACTTATCTTTCTTTTTTTTTCATTTTGAATATAAGATTCAGTTTCAACCTTAAAATTATAAAATACTGTTAAACGTAAGTTAAAATGAAGCATAGTTTTCCATTTAACATAGTTTCCGGTCCTCAAATACTGGTGCTCATAAAAACGTTCCCCGAAGCAGAAGTTAGGGTCTGCTGGTTTGAATACATACGAGTAGAATGAAGGCATCGATAATAGCATTGATGATATGAAATATTTATTTTATTTTGTCAGGATCTATCAAAATTGTTGTTTATAAGTGTATAAGACAAGCATGCCAGAGGCATATAACCAAAAACTTGGTAAAGTATTACCAAAAGACGGTAATTTCCAATTGTTTAATGTCTTTCGAGACTTGCGTCAATAAAAATTCGGGACTAATGTCCCACTTTAGTGAGAAATCAATTCGGAATTTATGTCTCGGGGACTCGCGCCGTGAGAACATACATTCAGAGTGAGGAAATTGTAAAGAAATCAGAGCTGCTACGATTTAAAATAATTTTAAAACTTCGACTCCGGTAATTAGTTTTACTTTCTAAGTAGTTTTGAGGTAATTTTGAAGTAAAAAAAATATTCGCAAAAATGAAAAAGCTGATATATAATAGAAATGTGACGGTAATTCTAAGTACAGCCCAGCAAAAAAGTTAAGACGGTGAAGAAACGCACAACGTCGATTCAAGACCTCAAAGATAAAATTCGTGATTGCGATTTGGTTATGGAAAATTTCATGATGGCCATTTGGCTGATGTTGTTTTTCATTAGTAACGACATACCTTCCTCTTTATTATAAAATAAACATACGATCATTTATCTCAAAAAATGTCATTCTTCTTTGAATGCCAAAATAACACCTCTATTGGAAAACCCTTTACATATTTCCAGCCTCCGTAATACGCCACATTTAGGTTTGAACCCGTCGTCGGCAATGTTATCGGCCTATCACTGTTGCCATAAAGAAGCTAGCAAAGTCCTCATTTACTCTCCAAATTTAGATAGAACAAGTAAAAGTGTTATCATCTTTGATACCCTCCACTGCATGCAAGTCATGCAAAATTGGTTTTGCATGTGAGGTACCTACCAGAACTACTTGACCGACATAGCCCAATTTTAATACCACCCTACCGACAATAAAAATAAGTATTTTCGCCAAACTTAATTTGCCTAGGTTGTTTCCTTTGAACGCTATCGTGTTTTCAACAGACGGAGAGACACATGGGTCCAATATCGATTTTGTATGGGAGGTACCAGAACTACTTGACCGACATAGCCCATTTTCAATACCAACTTGACGACGATTAAAAGAAGTCCTTTCGCCAAATTTCATTCGCCTATGTCAATTCCTTTGGGCGCTATCGTGCTTTCAACAGACAGACAGACGGAAATGGCTAAATCGATTCAGAATGTGATCCTGATTCAGAATATATATACTTTATGAGGTCTCCGGTGACTCCTTCTTGGCGTTACAAATGTAATGACAAAGTGAATATACCTTCCTGTGGAGGGTATAAAAATAATTATAGTATAAGTGAATTCGTGGCCTCCGTGTGGATAGGGGCCCCGATCCTCTTATGGTAAAGACGGTACTGCCTGACACTGGAACCCTGCGGCACCTCTTCACCCTCCATACATCTACGACAAATCCATCCGCATTATGGTGCACCCAAATATACAAAATAACACTAGTAGATACTGCCGCAGAACCCTTACAATTCGCAGTCCTTTCATCGCAGTCGTCCTCGCCATTCATAGTCTCTATTGCGTCTCATGCGAGTACATGAACAAAGTTCGCAGAAATTATTCCCAAGTGAAAAACTCCAAGTGTCATTTCTATTCGCATTTGAATAACTGCAAATGAAGCCGTGTATCTGCTTCCTACCATACTTAAAAAAAACCAAATGCATCACAAAAGGAAGAGAGAAAATGTTCTTAAGAAATAAAGACGAAGAAGAAGAAGAAAATAAACGCAATTCCATGTAATTGCATCCCATTTATTCAATCGAAAATGCAAAATCAGTCGAGTGTGCGTGAATGTTTGTACACAGCAAATCCAGGAAGTGCACTTTTTCCACATTTTCGCCCTCGCCACGAGTCGGTCTCCTTGGCATGTAACGCTCTTGCTACATTGCATGCAGATTGGCTTTTGTATGTCGGTTGACGAGCTTTTTACTAAACGTTTCTTGTTTTTTGTTTTCCTATTTCGCCGCTTCGGTTGTCCTCTCTTTCCTTGGATCCCCTGTTTATCGTCTCCTTTGGTGAAACTGAAACGTGATCTTTTACGTTAGTTTGGATTATTTTTCTACATAAAAAAAAGCACCATACAGACGAGTGGGAGAATAAACTCAGATAGAGAGAGAGAGAAAAAAAAAACAGTATCTGGAACAGCGTTGCCACTAAAGTCTTTAGCAAATGTAGTACGTTAGCTAATAAAATGTAGCATTTTCAAACAAAATGTAGTACCTGTTATTTTTTTTTTAATTGACATTTAAATTAAGTAACAAAGAAGTAAATAGTAATGATATAACAAAAAAATAATTTTAATTCACAAAAAAATAACAGTCCGAATCTGAAATTAATTTTAAAAACCGATCCATATTTGTTATTTGCAGTTGTTGTGGGTGCAGCACAATAAACAAACAAATTTAAATTGGCTGTAATTCCTACGTAAATGACAGCATTCAGCTGAAGATTTGCACATACTTTGGAGTGATGCCAAGTTTTTAAATCGATTTATTTAGTTATATTTAAAAGCACATGGGGGAAATTTGAAATGTTGTTCGTAAAGTAATATGGTTAGACGGATTTTAAGAAATGTAGTACTTTGGGGTAACGATGTAGTATGTAGTACAGCGTTAAAAAATCCCCCAAATATGTAGCATAGTACTACATATGTAGTACAAGTGGCAACGCTGATCTGGAACCTCGTAATCTGATTTCGTGTTTACTTTGGAAATAGCTGACTCGATGTGCAGGGAAGCCGATATGAGAAAGAGAATGAGACACATTCCAATTGAAGAACTGAAGTGATGCTTTTTGCCATCTACCAATATCCGGTCGCTGTGTCTTCAACATTCAACTCCCCCGACGACTCTGTCTCTTCACAAGCACAAAGCGTTTGACATTTTGTGTCACAAAAGTAGCAGAGAACCAGTCGGGTAAAAATGATGGAGGGTGCGACGGAGGAGGATGACGCGGACAACACCATTCGCTCTCAATGCGGTTTGATGGCATTTGAATTTATCTCACACCGAGATTTGTAATTGATTGGTCGATAAGCAGAGAGTATAAATGGGGATTAGAGGGATGCAATCAACCAATGGCAGTAAAAATAACTTCGTTCTTTTTTAGAACTATGGAAATCGTTAACTTAGTTCTTTTCTGGGTGGGTGTGTGTGTGTGTGTGTGTGTTTTTTACGGTTTGTGGTGATGGCACTCAATGGGGATTAGACGGAACTTTGCACCTAAATTATTGTTAAAGGTTGACAATTTAATCGTCGCCCTAATTTAGGACGCATAAAGTCAGCAAGCAGTTGTGCTATAAGTGGAACGGAAAGTCGTAACACAAAGATTTGATGAAGTTTATTGTTTATTTGCCTCCGAAGGTTGCTTTTGGCGGCTCGCTTCGTGAACTTGTTATACCCTAGTCCTGGTCTTTTGATGGAGTTCCAAATTTTATGTATGAAAACAAGTAAAAATATATCAGCTCCACATAGAAATGGACGGAGTGACTGCGAAGATTGATGGTAATGGTAATGTCGTCTCAGGGGATTTTCCTCTGAGAGTACAGGTCACCATATAATTCAAAGCACAGCCTTTGGCATCCCAGGCTCATTTTAATTTACTTTGACAGAAGTGCAGGCAGGAATAAATATATTTATCTCTCACTCCTATTTAAGTAGTGACTGGGCTCCGTGACAAGTATGCCATTCCAGAATCTAATGAAGCTTGTCGACCTGAAATCCCCAAAGTACAAACTGTTGTGCGAGTTGTTCTTTGAAACTTAGTGTAATTGTCGCTGTAAAAGTAACCACAATACCAAATAATAAGCGATGGAAACAAGAACTGCCTTCGTCTACAAAATACAACCTATCAGCAGAAGCTGCAAGAATTTAAAAGGAGCTCCTCTTCATATATACCACGCTTGATCTATGCAGAGTTTCATTGTGGTGGGAAGTAAGAAAAATACATTTCTTTCGCTATGAAAGGGACGAAAGGAAATATTTAACCTTATAAAGTCTTTAGCAAGCTGGATCTATTTCGAGACTTTTTAGCTCGAGGTTAAGTTGTACAGCGTTGTGAACTCATCACAGAAGCCATCCACAGGTAGAACCAATTCGCCCGTACTAAATTTCGCAAGGACTTAAATATTGTTTAAAAAACCAAACTTCTTTAAGTCGTCAAAGAAGTACCACGCGATTGGCTTCCTACTACCTCACACAATTGTTTGATATTCACAGAGAAAGTGTGTGATATAATCCGCAACTTGTTACAGTTTATACCTGTGACCCTATCGCTTATTTTTCCCGCCACAATAGATCTTCTAGGTCGACGTGCCTATCCTTCGCCTTGGCGAGTCAGAAGCTTAAAAACAAAATCGCAAATCTCAATCGCCTTGCTGAGTTTTATAATTTCTCCAGATGTTATCAAACAGGCCACGCGACTTCCAAAACCCAGTTTTCCTGTATACCTGTAGGTGCGGCAATCTTGCGTCTGCCGTACTGAAGTCTCTTCTGAGGAATACCTACTTCTTGACTTGGTTCCTTCAAATATAAAATCGACTTGAAATCAGCAGCCAGATTATGTTAAAAACTTATTTCACTTGGCAATCAATCAATCACTTGAATGGGTGAAGCATAACTCGTGGTTGGGCTTATTTTAAGCCAAAAACATCAGTGGACTTGTTTTGAGGTGGATTTTTTTAAAACAGAAAGGGAGAGTGTATGAAACGTTATATAGTAGATACGCTTCGGCCAGAGATGTTTTTACTTAAATTGCAATCAGTGAAAATGTCTCTAAACAAATTTAGCTTTGGGTAGGCACTGCTAGTAGCCAGTTCTGTGGTATTAGCATCTTACCAACGAAGCCGACACGTAAGAAAAATAATTCAAGCAACAGGTCCATACGAGACCCCAGGCTCAGCTTCTCACATATTTGTGAAGGCTTTTTTTCTTCTTGAGATGGGTCTAGTTGACCTATCCCCTGTTCGTACATGTGACTTTAACAAGACCACTCTGCTGTCCATACAGCCAAAGATGCGATGGATAGTTTGTTAGCGAATATGAATTTCTTAAATAAATAAATAAAAATAAAGCTTTTATAAAAGGAAATTACTGCAGGTATCATCCAAGTCCTTGTAAGAGGAGATTTTCGAATTAGATTAACATATCGGGTGCCTTTCCGTCCATTTTTTGAGTGGAAGTACTTTTAAATAAATACTTACAGAAGTTTCTTTTTAAGAACAACTTTTGTGGGCACATCTGCTTACCTATAAAGAAAAGAAAAAGACAAAATTAGTCACCGGTTTTATTTTTAAATAAAATTTAAATATCTTCTTTAAATATATGGAAGCTGACAATTGCGAAATTTGTATGGAAAACTGAACTGAAGTATACTTAAATTTAGAGTCGAAACTTAAAAATGTTTATTGGGAAGGCCATTTTTTTTGTCGTACGGAAATCAAAACCGATTTATATGACATGTACATGTACACCAAATGGAAGGTGGTTATCCGTAGGTCTATTTCAAAGCATTGGTTTGTAATACACGACAAAACTAAACAGAGATTGTTGATGCAATTGACAAAAAGAGATAAAGCATGCCAACTCCAACTCATCTGTAAATCGTAAAGAAAGTACGCCCGATAAATGGGGCCTAGACATTCTTTGCCCGATCCTCAAGAAAGGGGACCTTCTGAAAAAAAAACCTAAGAAGTCCAACTCGATGTCCACCTCATCGTCATCAGTTGTAGGGCCCCGTATGACAGCATTTATAGGGACGACCTATATATAGAGAAATATCTAGTTTTAACATTCCTGCCAAACTCCGTTCTGTCCATTTGTGCAGGACGACGATGGAGAGCGCTCGCTGCTCCATAAAGGTCGGAAACAATCTCACCGAAACTTTAAATGTCAAAAAAGGATTTGGGCAAAGTGTCGTGCTGTCACATTACTCCTTCAACATAGTTCGTCAGAGAATAGTGCAAATCCTTTTTGGTAACCTTAAAATGTACTTCCGCATTTTGCGAACGTAAGTAACGCTGAGCAACTTAAACTTAAGAACGAGGTAGCGCAGAGATTCGTCGTTCTGTTCTGTAAAAATTTGAGCATGACAATTTGTTGTTTTAAAATGCTGTTAAATAACGGATCGATTTTAAGCTCGATAAAGCTTTAATTGCCAGTGAAAAATATTTGTTTTAATTGTTTAAAAAACTACTAAACTAATTCCAGTTTCACTAGGCAAAAGTAATAGTTTTTTTTTGTAATAGTTGCTCAAATACTTTTCCGGATTTAAGTGCCAAACCTCATCTTTAAATTTTATAAACAACAATTTCATGTTGCGTAGATTGTTACAAAATGGTTTCATCGGGTGTATTTATTTGCCTCGCACTTTTGCATTCGGAATATCGAACTTGTATGTTCGAGTTTCGAACTCGAAAACCGTACTTTTAAGTCGTACGTAAAACTTGTTAAAAAAAAAATTTACAAAAAGTTGCGGCTTTTTTATTTGGCAAAAAATAGCCAAATCGGGGGTTTTTTCAGATTTATCTGGGGAGGAATATTTTGGCCGCCCAGCAACGCTGACGCAGCGCGATGGGTAGAGTATTGTCGCTGAACATAAAGTTTCTTCTCGTTTTCTATAGAGCATTTATATTCTTCTGTCAGATACCCTGCTTAGTTGCTTTTCATTGCAATCGATTCACTTAGTCAGTCTTTGCACATGAAGAGCTCTAAGGTAGTAGATCAGAAGCAGAAAATATTCTGCATGCCGCAACACAAACATCCATCAGAAAAAAATCAAATCTCACTGAAAAACCAGTGCGTTCAAGATCACTTAAAATCAAATAAATTTCGAAGACCAGACCAGGGTATCTTTTAGTGTAAACTGTCAAAAAGGAATTTTTGAGTAAAACCAGTACTTTGTCAAGAAAATTATACCCGAGTGAGTTGTCACAAATAACTTGCAAAAGTTCAGCCCTCCTCGTGTTGATCCAATATTATGTATAACAAAGTGTAACAACTCAACAGTGCCACAGAGGCAGACACACGTGTGTACCATAATTCCCAATCGACTTGTAACTTGTAAGATATCTTTCGGCCAAGACTGTTCCGAGGCGGAAAGCAATTCGAAAAACTAATTCATTTTAATTGGTTTCAGGTATTAGGGTGAGTCATAGTCCGTGCTCTGTACAGCTCTGTACCACTTGGTTAATTTTTTGTACATGTATATACACACAGCCGGCGAAGGTAATGTAATGCGTCTGCTCCAATTTCATTTCCTGTTGGTTTGCGAGTAAAACTGCCGCTGGTTTCTTTACCTAACTCGTGGGCATTAATTTTTTTTTGTGCTTTCGCATTAAACTCGACGCGGGCGCGCATCAGCGTTTATTTCTTTTTATATTTTATTTTCAAAACGTGATTTAACGCCAATTTAACCGCACTAATGCCTCAAAGCAACGCAAATGCTCGTATACCTATATAGCTGGGAGAAATTTTCAGCTCAGCTTATCAAAGTGTAAGTGGTATTTCCATTTGTCGCATTATTTCTTTTCAAACAACACACCCAGAGAAGCTAGGTTACCCACTCCGGTGTGCATAGACAAATTGACAGAATGCCAGACTAAGACGGGACGAGACAAAGGTGGACAAAGGTGTTCGAGCTGTGAAGTGCAAATATTCTGATAGGTGACAGTAAATCGATTCCATTCATTAAAATGTAATTGGCGATGGTTTTTGCCGTTGCTGGGTAGCAATATAGGCGCTCCTTGTACTCGTCCATCTGTTATAGATACGCAAATGGAATGAGAAGTGTCACTCAGATATACTCGTACATAGATGTGTGCGACTCTCGGCATAAACTGTCGTCGTCGTAGCCGATACGATTTTAATTGTTCGGTTAATTATAATCAATTCTCTTCTTCTGTCGAACTCTATTATAGAGAGTGGCACAAAGTGATAAGGAAAATGCGAAGCAAGTGAGAAGAAAACTCTTTTTTAAAGAAAATAAAAATTGTGAAAGTTTGTAAAAATTTCTTTTATAATTGCAGAAAGTTTTCCTATTAGGAAAAAAGAAGGAAAAAAAATTGACAGAAGAAAAGGCAAAAAGTTAGGCGGGAGATTTCAATTGAATTATTTGATTTTTATTGCTCTCTTGTGCTGTCGAAGGGAATGAACTATAGACTGCTGTGGTTTGCTTTTGCTGTGTGGGAAAAAATACAACAACAACAAAGATGTAACCTCCAAGTTATGAATATTTATTAATGGGACTTTGCAAAGAGCAGCGAGCCAAATCAAATGGATAATTTGCTACCGCTGAGAGACGCTTACATAAGTAGAAGGGAACCTAAGAATTGAACACCACTATCCGGTTGAGGAATTTTTGTCGAAATCAAAGTCGATGAAGGAAAATAAATGTCATTGACAGAAATTTTAAGTTGGAACGAGCTGTAGGAATGGCGTAGTAGAGATAAGTAATTGCCTGGGAACTCGTTAGCAACACAGCCTGCGACTTAGTATAATGGATATGCAGAAAATCAGCCTGAAGACACATTGAATTTAAGCAGTGACTGAGTGTGGTGCTTTGAGTAGAGAGTGAGGGGCTTCGGGTTTAGCCCCCAGTAAACAGTCATGAAATTAGAGCCACTTGAAAGATAAAGTGGTGGCAACAAGCTAGTCCTGTGGTCCTTTATCTCGAGTAGGGGCAACTACAAAAAATTGCTAACACTTTGTAATATTGACGAGTTGAATATTGATTGATTGACCAATGTCTAGAAGGCTGTTTCAGACGTTTGCCAGAAGTATCGCAGTGAAAAAAGTCTTATGATGAGTTTTTTGTTTGTTTTCGGAAGATCAAACCTGCGACCATTCTCTCACAAAATACTAACCACTGCACCTAGAACGAACTAAGTTTAAAAAAAAAACAAATAAGCATCTTAATTCTGATGATAAAGGGTTTTTCAGGGACGCTACAAAAGTAGAGCGACAGGGACAGCAAACGACGCCGAATTTCTTGCCGCTCTTTTGACATTTCTCTTCAGTAAGGTTTGCCATTTCATGATGGAAAGATATACAAGCCAACAACGAGTCGAAATTTTTAAAATTTACTACCGAAATTCGGAGTCAGTGTCCTCAACGTTAAGAGCGCTACGTCCAATTTATGGTCGTCATAGCAGATCAACAATTGAGCGTCTAGTGGAAAAATTTGAATCCACAGGCACAGTACAAAATGTTCCCGTGCCCGTAGTGTCAAGAATATTGCTGCCGCTGAGGCTTCAGTTGAAGAAAGCCCAAATGTGTCTCTCACACGTCGTTCTCAAGCGTTGAGCATCTCTGTGACGTGGTTGTGGCGAATTTTGCGAAAAGATCTTGGCCTACATCCTTACAAGATTAAATTGACGCAAGAACTGAAGCCGCTTGACCACCAGAAGCGTCGTATGTTCGTCTATGGTCTATGCCAACAAGCCAGCGACGATTGATGAACTTCGTACGAATATCGAACGTGAAATTGCAGCAGTATCGGCCGATTTATGCTTGAAAACCGTCAAAAATTGGGTTCAGCGTCTGGACTTCTGCAAGCGTGCCCGTGGTGGCCATGCAAAAGAAATCGAGTTCCATACATAATGGCATCGAACGTACTATCACAGGAATAAAGAATTTCATTGATATCCAAAACCGTTTTTGTTTTATTTAAAAAAAACTTTTCTAGCGCTCTTATTGAAAAACCCTTTATAATGAAAAACAGGCAGTATCAAAACAGGGTGACATTCCCCCGACCCAAAAATTTGGTTTGGGTAATAAAATATTTTGAAAACGCTTGTAATTATTTTTTTTTTAATTCTGTGGGAACAGTTTTCTTAAGAACACGTTACCTAAGAACAGCGATTTGAACGAACTAAACGTCTTATATCATAGGTAGGCAGTGATGCCAGATCGTGGGTAATTTGCACTTCGAAATAAGCTAAAAGGGCTAAGAAAGGGCATTTTAATATCCGAGAACAACAAAAAAAGAAATTATAATAATAAAATACTGAATCTGAAGAGAAACCATTCGAATTAAAAAAATAGAAGACTTTTTGTTTTCTTATTTTTTTTTTTTAATTTTTGTGCTTTTTATATAAGAAAATATTTTTTTATATATATTTTTGTTGGGAATATCGACGGGTTTTTTTAAAAAACGTCGGAAGGTACCGAAAAGTCTGGCATCACTGATACGAAATCAGTTCATTAAGTGATACAATTCTTTTTTGAACGAATTTTTATAGCAGTTTAAATAAAATAAACCCCAAAAAAAGTATGTTCAATTAGTAGTCGAATTGAGTCAATAATAAAAGATAGATGATCAGATATTTACAGTTGAAAAGAGCAGCGGTTTTCGAAATATTTGGCATTCCGACCACAAGCGGTTAATTTAACTTCTACTTTACTTTTAAAGGCAGTATACTGAGGGACAATCCAGGAACTGAATTTAAGCTTTTTTTTTAAATTTACTTTAGAAAATACCTTATTAAGTTGTTGTTTCTACTTAACGATTATTTGTCGAACAAATTTACTTGATGAGCAAAAATGAAAAGAGCTCGTAAAAAAGCAGCGCACTCATTCCGTAATTTTTCAGACGATTATCGTCGAAACGATAGACCTCCGAAGGTAGCAACTTAGTGCCAAAATTACTAGTTTGAGACCTTAGTCCGGTTCATTTTCCATAAATGTAATGAGAGCTGACGGTAGTTAAAGAAATTCGGGCAGAATATAACTTCTCATGGTCATCAAAGTTTCAAAAACGATATCATCCCGACGATTATTGTTATAGGGAATCTGCCCCCAGAACATGTCGCTGTGGAAAATATTTCTTGCTGATCTTACAAGCAATTTCTGATTATTTAATAATTTTTACTGGCTGACACGGTTTATATTTTTTTAGGAAATATATATGTAGATCAGCAGAAACATGCTGCAAAGCAG
Source organism: Cheilosia impressa (assembly GCA_948293265.1). Lineage (NCBI taxonomy): Eukaryota > Metazoa > Arthropoda > Insecta > Diptera > Syrphidae > Cheilosia > Cheilosia impressa. Next base: position 28,171,966 of record OX411884.1, on the reverse strand, counting down.
TATCAGCAGGGTATGATCAGACAAAAAAAATAGTAATATCTGTCTATCCATCAAGGTAAGATTAATTTCGGTACCTTGTTGACGCCATTGCAATTCACTTAAATTTGATTCTCAATTTAAGAAACGGCAGCAAACGTCATCCATCACACTAATCAAATCGCTGCCGCTACAAAGGTTGTCTAGATAATCCATTTGTCTGCACCACAAGCATTCAGAATTGTAACCAAAAATTAATTAATCCCATCTGTTCGCCTGATAAGACCTTACTCGTTGTTGTTGCTGTCTGCGCAGCTCCAACTTCAAATTCCGTGCACTTCCAGTGGGAAATATAAATCCAAATCCAATATTTATCTATTCCATGGAATCTGTGATTTATTTCTTGTTTCCAGAAGGCAATCCTCAATTTATTGGCGTTTGCCATTAATCTTGCTTCCACTTATACTCCTTCTTCTGCTTCCACTTATTCTATATACCAAACCGTCCATTTACAATCGATCATTCAAAAACAGCAACAAAATACACACACTCACATACGACTGCACACACCCGCAACCACTTGAACAGCATCGGGGAATTTTTTAAATGAAACCGAAGGAACGACGATTCTGGAAAGTAAAAATCCTATCGCATCTATATCACTCTGGATAATTAAACATTCCACTCATGCAGCTGTCAAGTGGTAACACATGTAAAAATGTTAATATCATTCTGCAGATACGCGAATATCGATATCTCTTGTACTCATACACTCATAGTCGCTGAACGAGAAACGTTGGGGGTTTGAAAAGTCTAAGCACGATTGTCATTTTGAATTCTTCGCGTTGTCGGTGTATTAGTTTTTTTTTATTATTACCTACTGTGGAAGGTGACGCATATGACTTTTAAACACCGGTAGCCATGTTCATAATTTGCAAGCGCAACCGTTTTGCGCTGACCATACACCAAAAAAATGCTCCGACGGTCTAATGACTTTGTGGGATGTGTGCCAACACAATTTAATCTGACATTTCTCAGTTGTTTTTGTTTGTATTAAAGTTGTTAATTAAACATTTCACGCTTTCATTGCCACAAACATTTTTCAGAAAATAAATAAAAAATAAAAATGTTTGCTAAATATTGCGAGTGTATACCTAATACAACAATTTGCGTGGACTAATTATTGTAATGTCATTCAGCTGGGATTTGGGGTTTAATTAAAATTTAATTTAATAGCTATGCGCAAAAATGTCGAACATAACAAAAACAATGGACGGGGAATGCAAACAAAAATAATATGAGAGAAGGTCCAGCGGAACTGGTATTGGTATTTTTGTTTTGATTTGAAAATTCCATTATGATGATGGTTTTATTGAATTTTATAGGAAATTGGCTATTAGATTGTTTGTATGTGATTAGTGTGTAGGTGACATGTGCTAATTGTTGCTAATTGGCAAATAGTGAGAAGAGTGTAAAGGGCAATAAAGGCGAGCGATTTATAGCTAATAACTATACTGAAACGGATTGTTGGCTAATTTTGCGAGATAATTCAATTTGATAAAAATAATGATAATTTCACAAATGAATGCAAATGGTTTGGACACGTTTCTCTTATGGTGGGCTACAAACACCTTTTGCGTGGATAATAATCAAAAAATGTATGATTTGCCCATTCATTGAGGTTGGGTATTTTAAAACATTGCTGCTACTTCGGTTTGGCAAAGCAATTGGGTTCAAAACTCCTAACTCGAAGGACAAAATGTATGCTTTACAGAACCCTTATCCTGCCAGTTCTGCTTTATGGCGCCGAGTGCTGGACGATAAGCAGGAAGGGAGAGCTGATACTGGGCTCCTTCGAAAGAAAAATTCTTCGGCGGATTTTTGGTCCTGTGTGCGAGGAGGGCGAATGGAGGAGAAGATACAACCGCGAACTCTATGAGCTGTACCAAGATGTGGATGTAGTCCAAAAGGCCAAAATACGTCGACTACATTGGCTCGGCCACATCGAGCGAATGGACAATAATGCTCCAGCTAAGAGGATCTTCGAATCCCAGCCGCCAGGTTCGAGACGACAAGGAAGACCGAACCTCCGTTTCAAAGACCAAGCCATCGCGGATGCCAGAGCGCTTGGTCTGGATAACTGGAAGCAGCGTGCCCGGGATCGCAGAGGATGGAAGGCTGCAGTGTCTCAGGCAGAGACTCTTCACGGGTCGGGAGCCCGTTAAGTAAAAAAGTAAGTAGTATTTTAAAACAGAGCGTGGGCACGTTCAATTTGTGTGATGAAAATGAGTCAGAGGGATACTTGCAAATAGCAATGTTGAGCGCCATCTGATGGGGATTTTTGTGTAGTCGAAATGGTTATAGAATAAAATGATAGAATCCGTCCAGTTGGCAACTACTTTTGAATGATACAAAATTCGTAGGTTCGAACATTAAGATTCGTACAAAGTTTGAGAATAAAAAGTTGGCAATTTTTGAGAGACGATCGAGAAACAATTTACGATCATTTGCTGATCTACAGAGAAGAAAAGCCAGAAACTTTTTAATCTTGAAGTATGAGGATATAGATATGAAGATCACCGATCACTGAAAATCGCGCTTAGACTGCGAATGAGTGTAGATGTCCGCGTTCTATGGATTTGTTGATCGATTCTTTACCTTCAAAAAGATTAGATCGAGAAATGTAATTTAAAGAAATGTGAGAAATTTGAGGTACTGGATTACAAGATCACCGATCAAACGAATTGAATATCCGGGGTAACTGATTATTGATTTTTTTTTAATCTTTTCCTGTCTGTATGGTTTTTGGGATTGTTGGGAAAATGTCAAACAGGTATATGAATTTTGAAAGATTTAACAACCGATCACTGATCTGCACTACTGCCATAAAGTCTATTGCTAGGGAAACAAGTTTTGGACCAAGGTTATACATCTCCCAATCGTTGAAAAACACAATTTTGATCAGAAAAACTGTCACTCGGTGTGATTTTCCCTCTGAATTAACATGGCTACTTGATGAACGACGAGGGAACGATAAGATCACAAAAGTTTTACTTGCAACTCGAAAACGATGTTAACTGATAATCTCTTGTTTTTGTTGGATCTTATCGAAAGTAGATTCAGTTTTTAAATTATTGTTTCTGATCTCCGAGAGCATTGATCGTTTTTAAAACTGATCGTGGTTCAACTGATAAGCACTACTCATCTGTTAACTAAATGTGATCCTCACTGATCTTCTCTTAAATTTAATTGCAAAGTTAGCGATATTGTGACTTTCGAAAATAAAGTAAACAGATGTCCCCTACATAAGACATCCTCAGTGCAGTATATCCTCACTGATCTTCACTTAAATTTAATTGTAAAGTTGGCGATATTGTGACTTCCGTAGATAAAGCAAACAGATCTCACCTCCATAGATGATCCTCACTGATCTTCACTTAAATTCGATTGCAAGGTTAACGATTATTGGGATTGTTGGGAAAATGTCAAACAGGTATACGAATTTTGAAAGATTTAACAACCGATCACTGATCTACACTACTGCCATAAAGTCTATTTCTAGGGAAACAAGTTTTGGACCAAGGTTATACATCTCCCAATCGTTGTAAAACACAATTTTGATCAGAAAAACTGTCACTCTGTGTGATTTTTCTTCTGAATTAAGATGGCTACTTGATGAACAACGAGGGAACGATAAGATCACAAAAGTTTTACTTGCAACTCGAAAACGATGTAAAATGATAATCTCTTGTTTTTGTTGGATCTTATCGAAAGTAGGTACGGTTTTAAAAATAATGTATCTGATCCCCGAGAGCATTGATCGTTTTTAAGACTGATCGTGGTTCAACTGATAAGCACTACTCATCTGTTAACTAAATGTGAGGTCTATTCGAACGCAAGGTAAACAGATCTTAGTGTGATACTCACTGATCTTCATTTAAATTCGATTGTAAAGTTGGCGATATTATGACTTTCCTCAGTGAAGTGATCCTCACTGATCTTCTCTTAAATTTAATTGTAAAGTTGTGACTTCCGTAGATAAATCAAACAGATCTCACTGATCTTCATTTAAATTCAATTGCAAAGTTGGCGATATTGTGACTTCCGAGGATAAAGTAAACGGATCTCACCTACATAGATGATCCTCACTGATCTTCACTTAAATTCAATTGCAAAGTTGGCGATATTATGACTTCCGAAAATAAAGTAAACAGATCTCATCTACATAAGACATCCTCAGTGAAGTGATCCTCACTGATCTTCTCTTAAATTTAATTGTAAAGTTAGCGATATTGTGACTTCCGAAGATAAAGCAAACAGATCTCACGTACATAGATGATCCTCACTGATCTTCTCTTAAATTTAATTGCAAAGTTAGCGATATTCTGACTTTCGAAAATAAAGTAAACAGATGTCACCTACATAAGACAACCTCAGTGCAGTATATCCTCACCGATCTTCACTTAAATTCGTTTGCAAAATTGACGATATTGTGACTTCCAAAGATAAAGTAAACAGATCTCACCTACATAGATGATCCTCACTGATCTTCACTTAAATTCAACTGCAAAGTTAGCGATATTCTGACTTCCGAGAAAGGTATGAATTAATGTTTATATTTCGTTATTGTATTACCCTTATCTGTGTATGGGAAATCGGGGTCGGGATCATTACACATCCAACTCTGCCTTGAAATATCCTTGGAAATGAACACGAGAAGGTAAATTCATTAGGTCATTACGAATAATTGGTCTCGATCCAATCCTTCTTCTTACGCATGCCTATGCTTCATGTATTCAAACAAAACCTCTGTTTCAAATAGGGCGATGTTTTTATCCTTGTTTCCTCTAAACCATCCTAATTGGCGTATTTGTTTGCTTAAAATATTCACAATTTCTATAGAGCTTTTCCAAAGTTAGGCACTCTCCATTTAATTCATTAAAATAAACACGCAAAGCAACCGCAAACGAATGCGCAACCATTAACTTTCCTAATCACTCATATAATTCATCGCGCGAACAAGTTGCGCGTGTGTGTTCATGTGTTGATGGTAATTAAAACTCTGAGATACACATTCTTAATCATTGACAAAGTATAATCAAGCCGACTGCAGCTCTAGTCACATTTCTACTTCAATTAGTCACATTTAAAAAATATAAATATATTTCTTCACAGAACGACGCGAATGTATCTGTGTACAAGTGAGAGAGATAATGGCTTCCCCTTGGTTAATCATTTACAGAAGGATGCATGAGATCCGCAAAAACCCTCAACTGTTGTGTGTAATTTTCTGTCGTTACACAAGGATGCTGTGGCGTATATGTATACAAAAATTCATCAAAAGCAGACGAACCTCTGCATTGGGAAGCATTTCAATCTTTTTCTTCACTCTGCATGTGTTTTCTTATTGCTTGTCTCGCAGGAATAATTCGAGGAATTTGATCCAGTTATTCAGTTATTGGCTTACTCTCAGGGTGGGTATCATCGTCAGGATGTGGGTTTTCTTTTATGTAAGTTTAATCTTGTGTGCAAGGACGGCGGTGTGATTACTTGAGCATAAAGAACATTTGGGGTAAGTACGTTATGTTTCATTTAGCAGTAATTGGGCCCGAAAATCAGTAGGTAGATCTTTCGAGATACACTGCTTGTCTGGGGAACATAAAATATTCTTTTTCACTGTTCGACATTAAGTGATAAACCTGCAACGAAAACCTGTATATCTAGGTAAGGACAAGTAAAGGAGGTGTATGGCTTATTCTCTTGCTCTAGAAAAAGTATCAGCTGAGTGGATTGTAATGGCCCTTGGATGGTTAAGTCTATTGACAGTTTTACGAGCTATTTTCTCATGCAGCGCATACACAAATTTTCACAGAAGCTTGACAAATTGGTGGAACTTCCATGTCAAGTTCTTCATCAGTTATTCCATTAACTCTTGGCTTTTTTACATCTTGGTCAATTCACAACAGGATATATTATTATTTCAACTTGCACATAAATATTAAGCACCAAAGGTTTGGGATGCATCCATCTATTGGATAATGGATATAAACCTATTTAGCTTCAGCCTTCCAAGACTTCTAGCTTATCACCTCAAAAGAAAGAAATTTAAGTGGCTACGTACATTTTTGTGATTTTAAATTTCCCATTGCCCACAGGATAAAGTGGGCCATTCAAATTTACAAAAAAATTATTGCCACAGAAATTTAATACAAATGAAGAAGAAATCCTTCTAAAGGCAAGGCGGTGAGAAGAGGTTTAAATAATCTGCCAGACAGGCGTAGGTAAAAAAAAATACCATCTAAAATTAACGTGGGCAAAAAATGGGTACACCTGTCACTTGAACGAAGTCCTTAAACATATTTCTCTGCAGCCTTTTATTTTGGTACTCTTGTTTTCTTGCGGTTTTTTCCATGGCGTGAAAATACCTACTTCTTTATTGACTGTCATTCTTCGTGGAATATTTTCGCCCACTTCATGAATGATGCCGCAATTATCTGTGCTATAAATATATAATGTACATGGGTTTATGGTTTGGTGAACATTGTTTGAGGAAATAAGAACGCTTTTAACTGGGATTAGGTCTTTTTTGTTTGTTGAAAATGGGGCTGGAATTTAAGAAATAAATTTTACAAATAATACTGTACATATAGCTATTTCATATTGATGTTAGCTGTTATGATGGAGTTTAGGCGGATTAGCTGAACTACTTGCTTTCCTTCTTGGGAGTAGGTACTCGCTTAGGTCTCCAGCTGCCTTTGTATATGAGCATGAAAATGCTATGACTATGACCTGCTTAAATCTACGCCCTTTTCCAAACCAATATTGTCAAGGGTCTTGTAGCCTGATTCACAATTATTATTATTATTAATAGGTATGCCATGTGATATACACACGACTCATGTGCAATATGATCCTAAACAAAAAATGAAACAAACAAATGAAAAAATGACGTAACGTCTTCTACATTCTTATGCCCGCTTTGTTCAAATTTGTTACTGCTGATCAATTGCTTTCACGTGTTCGTTTGAATATCCATGTGCACATGTGTTTTTGGGATGTGCATACACAACCTAGATTTGCAAATTAAATAGAATGTGCGAATTGAATTGCTGATGGACGAACCAAGAGTTCACAAATACCACCATAAGGGTTTTCCCAACAGCGGGGGAAGGGCCCCTGTATGACGCAATGGCCTCTTTTTTAGTTTAAGAATGATTTTATTCTTTATTTAGCGAAAAACAATGCAAAAATATGGAAAAGTTTTTCATAATAACTAGATTTGTTTTTTTTATAAATAAATGTTTATACATATTATGCTATATCTATATTAAAATTTTATGTGGATTCCATTATTTGGCTCAAGCCCGTTTTTATTCCCCTTTTTATTTTTTAAGCAGCAACGCTGTTTCCCACTGCGCAACACGTCTTGCGAAGGTCTGTTAAACATCCAATAGTACTATATAACATATTCATATACACTAATGTTAGTTTTTCTTTTATATAAATCATAATATTGCAACAAAATAAAAGTTAAAATAAAAAGTAATTCAATGTAATGTTGGCTTGTTATAGTCTTAAGAAAAGTTCCCAAATCAGTGGTCCCATTTGCGCATCCTTAAGCAACACGTCACTGGGCACTTTGCATGCAAAACAATAAAAAACTTCGTCACGAAGTACTCGATCACGGATGCGGTAATTCGGCGGCTTCATCACATTGAAGGCCCCTTCTATTCGTCGCAAAAATGTAGGTACGAGAGAATGGAAAACTAGATTTTGATAAAAAAATTATAAAAACAAAAATTAAGAGCATTTCAAAGACTCATCTTAAACACGAACCAATGACGGTTTTTAGAGTACACTCAAATGTGAATACATGAATCCGTTTTTATTACGCTTCATTGGCAATCCACAAGTACATAGCTGCTGGCGATCTTGCCATATCTTCTTTGGAGACATTAGTTTAGATTGCATTGATTTAGAAAAAATTTAACAGAACCAACGCATTGCAAATTTTAAAGAGTACCCAGTTCCATGAGTACCTCCGTGAGGATCAGTAAAGACGAGCGATCGCCAGAAAAGTCAGAAGCGGAATTATTGTCAAAGGCTTAGAAAAATCAGACCTCGATAATTATGTGTCAGTAAATGCTGAGTATACGCACTTAAAAAGTCGTGTAAAACTCATTCAAGCGATGGTGAGGATCAGTGTTCCTTGTATGCAAGGAACTAAGCAAGTGAGCGGAGTTTAGAAGCCTGTTTTCAATTTTGTTTGAGGTACGATCTGAATAAAATTTACAAGTGTTGTTCGTCGAATGGATGAATACGACGTTGAATCGTTGATATTCGAAATTTAAGCACCCAGAATGGCAGGGACTGGAAAAGGTATTGAAAACTGAGTACTTGACTCATTGATCTGATCTATAGACGATCAGAACTGCTTGAAAAGCTTTTTTCCAAAAGAAGCCATAGATAAGCCTTCATACAAAAGGTGACTGCGTAATTGAAACCAAGGAAAAAAAACAAATGACAGCGTTATCTGATCTCCACCTAAAACCCCCACAAAACTACATCCACACACTTCTAACCTAGTTGTGCAAAATGGAAACTCAAAAATTAATACCAGAGATTCATTATGCAGGCTGGCAGGTAAGTGAAGACAAACACAGTTAAACAAAACAGAAAAAAAAACCAACGATAGAACTAAAGACAACACCGCTCTAATTAAGATTGCAAATCCACCCCATTTGTCTGCGACCGCATCCTTATGCAGATATGCATATGCACCAGCGCACGTAATCAATCAAAAAACTGACTAAAAAGTCAACCTCATAATTTAGAACAAAGCCGCCGTTGTATACCCTGTCTCTCTCCTGGCACCGTCCCACTGCTCGCACGTAACTTTCGAATGGTAGAAAACAATTTTCTATTTTCCAAGGTATCCTATATGCGATATACTTGTACCGAAAATGTCTAAAATGCCAGCACCACCACCAGCGGCGGCAGGAGCAACAACGTTCCTTATTAACCCTACACTATACCTAGAGAAGCAGATATCCACCGTCGTCGTCGTTGGTTGGTGCTACTGGAATGCTTGCCATTTGTGTCATAGAATCCCGAAAAAGCATCTGTGACAACCACTATATCAGAACGCACACATGAGAGCCGAGAAATTACCCTCTGGCAGTTAGAAAAGCAATAGTGGAATGGAATGGAGTGGAGGATACGAGTATAGGAGCACACGAACGGGTTGACTTAGCATTCATCAAAATCATTGCATATATCAGTGGTAGACTCACTTAAATTTCGCAACACAATGGGCTGAGAGTGAGAGAGACATTGTATATAGTTATGTGCGGTGGAGTTCCGCAGTTGCGAGTTCCACAGAGATTTAGTTTCTGTTTCTGTTTCAGTTGGAAGGCCCATTGTCGTGAAATTGCTGCGAATCTGTCGCCTCCCTCCGCAAGCACTCTTAATTAAAATGTCGCACACAAACAGGTAGCAGAAATGAGGTTGACACTCACACTCGAGGTCGTGTATGTCCCAAATGTGTCACAAAGAAGAAGGATACTTACTGCATTCATCAGTCCAGAGCTCCTGCACTATATTGCTGCATACATGATCGGCTTCATGGCATTTTTTTTATCTACAGTGAAATAAATCCTTTAGCCATCCCTCACACCAACAATCTCTTAATAACGAAGTAGTCAGCTTCTACAATATGACACTCATCCTCTTGGTGTTGAAGGCATAGGTGGATGAGAGTGCGCCGGTGGGTGGTGTTAATGGTGGAAGTATACTCGGTCCTTTTAAAATTAAAGGGATCTCACCTGGCACATGGCACACAATTAATTGTGGACAAATGAGAAGACGCCACCGGAATACGTATATGTACATTTGTATTTTAAATGCAGCACCAGGTACAGGATTAGAAAAGTAGAATAAGTTGACTAGGTGCGAGGACGAGATTCTTATTTGGGGAAGAACGTCAAGGATGAAGGCATGTGATAGCACATTTTTTATATGGCACACACAAAAAGGAGCGTATTTTTTATGTATATAGAGATTCTTCAAGTAGCACAGGGCACAGGCACAGAAATAAATTTTTTTGCAGTTATTTTTTTTTGCATTTTTTTGCGAAGGCCCCTTCGAAACAAGTGGAATTCATCTACTAAATGAGTGTCGCACTACAAAAATAGAAAATGAGAAAAGAATTACAACACCTCTTCTGCTAAAATGAGTGTCCAATCAAGCGACACAGGATGTGTGCACAGCGTGTAGAGGAATAAGAGCGCGAGAATTTACATTAGTTATTTGCAGGAGACAGAAGTAGAACAATTGCTTTCATAACTAGTCCTTGCTTTGTGTGGGGTTTATGTTTCGGGTCACGCAGGTTAGTATATTAGATGTTGCAGCCAACTGAAGACGGCTTCAATGGGAAGGAGTAGGTGGATCACGATGACGCTGGACATATATGAAATTAAAAAGAATTCGACAGTAGAATGTGACTGCGAATGGAATTCAAACCTATAGAGATACTCTTTTAGCAGAAAAGCTCAATAATACCCACGAAGTGAAGGCGATCACCATGAAGATCAGTGATCTTTAAAATTTTGTCCTTTACAGAAATATAGAAATATTCATGGTGGACACTTAGATACTACTAAATTCATGATCGAGATCACTACTTCTAAGACGCACCGTTGACGCTGAAAAATTTCACAAAAAGGTACACAGTAAAAAGGTGCCCCCAGAAAATACTAATATAGCAAGAAAAAATAAACAGCTCAAAAACGTTTACTCATAACGAAAACAATGAAATATTTTTATTAGGAAAACCTTTCTTAATTTGTTTGCATTCTTTTTCGCAGAAGTGTTCGGTATCTGGACTTGCATTCTTTAAATTGCAGTTTTTTTGTTTAAAAGCCTGCATAATGCGATCGACATGACGAGGATCAGTTGCCCTGTTTAATAAATACGAACAGCGGAAATGATCAACTCTTTTTTTTAAATCTATTTCTAAATTGCATCAAACTAATATGAAAATAGCACAACATAAATATCGAGGATCATTAAAAGAGATCACCCACTGGCAATGCTTTAGAAAATTCACTCACACACAAGCATCAATTCGTGCGTGATTAAATACTGAGCGATCATGAATTCCGTGGTTCGCAGTCATAGAGTTTAACTGTGACCGCCATTAAGACGAGATCGTATAATCGCAGCTTGAAAATATACGTTGAAGGTCAGAGAGATTGCTGGTTTATTCAAACAGATTAGTCGAGTAAGCTGTTCAAAGAGGAAACGATCAGCAGTCTCTTAGTTTTATCAAAGAAACAAATCGGCAGCTCATGGGTAAAAATTTAAAAACAGCACAACGAAACAATTTCGTAGATCGATCATTGAAGGTGATCTTTGTTCCACTGATGATCAGAGATCTTGGAATTTCGTCTGAGTTGAATGAAATCCGAAAATGGAGGCAAAAATAAATGAAGTTGCATTCGAAATAAATTGGTAAACTGAACTGTTTAGTCAACGATCAGTGATCATCACTTCAAATTAAATACCTGACAAGGCTAGGCGTTTTCAAATCGGCTTTACTTTCATCTTAAAATGAAATTTGTATCAACTACAACTATTGGCATGTGAAAAATGATAAAAAGGATCAAAATCACTACCGATCTTCACAATTTTCAAACCCCCAAAGGCACCGTTTCTAAACAAAAAAATATGTAAGAACCTTAATGCATTTGGAAATAATAAAGGTACAAATCTCAATAGTTCCTTGAGAATTCAAATTGCTACTCATTTGCTGCAATAATATCGGCAGTTTGCAGATCATCAAGCTAAAAAAAATGCCTACTCGCGTTAATACATTCTGCGACTAAATGGGATACCCACTCTTGCAAAAATGCAACCCACAAAATCCTGCGATCCACTCAAGTAAATTCATCAGCACATCTGTCAGACTCTTGATCAAACCACTCCCATTCACGACGAAATCTTGCGCCAGAACACAACTTGATAATACAAAAAAGGGTAGGGACAGGAAGTGACATGTACCTTCCACTAAAATACGACAGCAATCCCTTGTTTTTCTCAACTGAGAGATAACAACAGCCACTATTTAGCAAGCACATTTGAAACATATTGAAAGCAATCCGCGCGACTCATTATCCATCTGCAGTTCAAATGGTACGCCACTTCATGTTTCCAATCATTCTACATACCATCTTCACAGACTCGTTTGCCCCATTGTTTCATTTCGAACGAGTTCCTGTTACAAATTTTAATCTTCAAAATGAACTCGACAAACAAATAACAAATCCTTTGTAGTAGAGTTCAAATAAATGGAGACCTACCCACGCCACACAATGAGAGAGTATAACAACCCAGCTTGAGTTGGGCTCCTACCCCCATTCGAAACATCAGGTGTCGCACTAGTACTACATCCTAGTCAAACAACATCTTCACAGCTCCTTTCATTTGCTGTTTTTCCTTCTTCTCTGTCCTTCTCATCTTGTTCACTATATTGTTCATTTGTTACTACAGCGAGCGTCGTGCACATTATTGCTAAAGCTTCTTGACATATGGGCCCAAACACACAGCCGCCCCGTACCGACCCAACCCGCCGCTGTGAATTTCCACTACAAGGACTTCTCGCGCAGTGATTACAATTAAAATGCCACCAAGCGCGTGCAAACAGAAGCCGAGGAGAAACTAAAAAAACAAAAGCACGAAAAACTAACTAAAGGTGTGATGACAAAGTAATTGCTGCACATGGTGTTCCGCCATCAGGAAGACCATCCGCCCTTCTTCTTCCCGTCGCCGCCACTGCAACCGACAGAGAAACATCACCCAGCAGCGGATAAATCCAAGTGCACTGAAAGCATTTTCATTTGGTATAAAATTCCTGTGCTATCTCCTTTAGAGCCTTGAGAAAGATCTCATCGTTGCGATACAACCTGAAATATCTCCTTGACACCGTTGCAAGTGCACTGTACACCAATATACAGACAACCCCTGCTGTGTCGTTCGTTTAATCACTAAGGCGAGCAACGCCTCGTTGTTAGTATTGTGATTGTCGTTGCGCGCGATGTCGTTTATAGTTTTGCGATTTTACATTTCACGGAGCAGCGAAAAGGACAACTACAATCAGCGTGCTATCCAAACCCACCTGGCGTCCCCAAAGCGCCATTGAGAATAAAAGAACAAAACTATCTCTTGAGGGTAAATTAAAAAAAAAAAAAAAAGAAGTAAAAGACCAACGCAAGCCAGAACAATTACGGCATCTTCGTCTCATAGAATCGGAAGCGAGGAGTCAAAATTCATTGTTCCTGACTTAATGTGCACGACGAGAACTAGAAAGTTTTTCCATATGGCGCTGAGATTAGTCATTCAGGGTACTAAGCATATGATCCGTCTGTTCATTTCTTTCCAAAGTGTATTTTACTTTCGCTGTAGGTACTCTTCTGCCGGTTTGTTGCTTTGAATGCAAATGCTTTCAGATCCGGCAGTCAGGGGTAGTAAGAAAACCGAGCTAGAGTTGTACCTGAAACTTGTGGCAGTGATAGACTGACTTTAAATTTTCTAAAGCACCCCTTAAGTCGAGGGCGGCTTCATATCAACATCAGGTATGGTCCCAGCTAATGTAAAAATAAAACCTATCAAAGAGTAAAATGTTCGTAAATACACTTTGCGTTGACTTCAAGGCCAATAACCGAACAGATTGACAAGTAAGACTTGGATTGAGTTGTAGAAGCTTAGATAATAATTATCATGAAGGGGTCGCTCTAGCAAGAAGCCTAAAATACACTTGGAGCTGGTTACAGCTAACAGGGCCCTTCCATTTGTACGCGCCACCTACGACAACGACGATGTTTTTCTTTACTGAGGGATTGCCCCTCAGGGTCGTATGTCGGCATTTAAGACTCATCGAAGCGGAGGGTTCAGGTGGAAATTCTTTCTAAATACTGCAGCTGCAGCCATTTTCGTTTTTCTAAACACCCCGATATGGCTTACCAGGCTTGGAGTATGCTTTCCAATCTACTAAGACCAAAAACTTTAAGAAAAAGTCTGCCTGACGTATTTAAAACGCCGAGAGAAGCATCTTGCATCGACTCGCGAAGCCGAGATAGTCATAGTTCCTACCTACATCGAGGTTACAACTGCTCATTGTAAGATTTCGTCCGGCTTCCCGATTTTTTTCTAAAGACGTATACTTGGCGTTGTCCACATAAATATTATAATATTTAAGCCGAACCATGTTTTCAATACGATATAAGAGAAGAAGGACACGCAAAACAAGTATTTCCAATCCCCCGTTCAAAACTGTTCATATGCAGTAGTCAATTCCGACCGACATCTACTGATAAGAAAGTTAAAAATAAATAGAGGTTGGGAATCTGAGACTAAATTGTGTCGGCTTTTTTAGGACGAATGGAAGGAACCTACAAATTCAAACCGAATATGAACGACTGAATTGAGAGGCTTTTTCGAGGAAATAATAGTCTGCCAAAATTTTGCAAGAGGTTGCGCAGGAAAAAAATGACGCAATCTGTACATATCTGGGGGTTGAACCGGAGAGCTCAGCATACTAATTGACTTGTCCATAGTCTCACAAACATACAAACTGACCACCGACGAATGAAAAAAAAAGGTAGACTAGAAAGGCAGTCGAACAACCTCAAGTAGAAGAATCAAAACTTAGGAGGGTCAGTAGCACAAAAAACTATAGCCAAACCCGCAAAGTGATAGGCACCTTTTTGGTAGTTCCCTGCGCAATGGGCTTGCTGTCTTTCTGCCTCAGCTGACTCTACATGATTCCAAGAACAGACAGACACATGAATGGAAATGGGCCAAGGTATCTTAAGAAGACTCCTCTCCGCATCCATAATTCAGGAACGAACTCAAATAATTTGGGCCATCTACCCAAAATGTCCGCCAAAAAATATTTAGCTTCACTGATAGACTTGAATAAAAATATAAATAATTGACGTAACAGGTCCGTAGGGACCCCAGAACTAGCTTCTCACAACCATTCAGTTTGTGTGAGTTTTTAATATTTTGGGGATAAATGGAAGGAATCTTCAATTTTTTGCCGAATCCAAACGGCTAAGGGAGCAGCCACGCGGTAAACAACGAGCGACAGAGAAATTGAGCTACATCGCTCTTAAAATAAAATAAAAAAATTAAAGCAGCGATTTTGTTATAGACAGAGTGACGTCTCTCAGCAGCTCTGTCGCTTGTCGCTCACTGCGTGACAGCTCCCTAATTGAGCGGCTTTTTCGTGACAGTAGTACTCTTAGATGTTTGTCAGACGTTAGGTTGGGGTTTGGGTATTTTCGCGATTCTCTGGTCGCATTTAAAAGATAAGTACGTTGCGCTGAAGGCAAACGATACGTCTCATTAAAAAGATACCTTGGCTTCTTATGATCTCATTACGTGCACGTTTGATCTTCCTCAGATTTAAACATGTACGATTATTATAATTGTATGGTGGAGTGTTTTGGAAACAAAAAGAACAGGAAAGAATGCTCAAAACGGCGTCTTCCTCAAAAGTCCAACTCTATAATTCTAATTGTTCGTTAAGCCCTTCCTGTTCGAACCTTAAGCGGGGTCTTCCTTTATTCAGCTGACCCTTCGGGCTAAAATCGAAGCCTCTGCGGGCCGGAGCATTGATGTCTATTCGGTCTACATGACGTTACCATCTCAAAGGCGCTTACTTGATGAAAGTCAGAGCGCAGTTGGTTTAGAGTGGGGTCTACTCCAAAACCTATTTTCGCCATATCGATGGTCATGAGGAAGGGCAAACCACCAGACAAAGTTTTGAACTGGCTTACCCCTCGCTTAGAAGTCCAACACACTTTCCACTAAGACGCCTTGGCGGTCAATGAAATTAAAAACCTTGCATGGACTTTAAACAGCATTGAGCTACCTCGTATGCTAATAGCAATTAAATTCTCAAAGCCTCCCCCCCAAGCCGCATCACAGTCACGTATGCCACCCTCTCAATTCATTAAAATACATAGTTGTTATATCCATTCCCCCCGGCTATATCCCCATAAATCCCGCCGACAATAACTTCCCATTTACCCTAGGCCAACACTTGTAAAATATATGCGCCTACATCTATTTATTAAAGCCGTTCCGTTATCCATTTCCATTCCATTTACACGGTTTATACCCCCGATTACCATAAAAAAAAGAGAGCAAAAAAAAACGCCAACACAAATTCGCAAACGTGTATCCCGATCCCACCCGAACAGCATGTGATTTGAATTCCAACCCCGATTCCAATTCGCATTTGCGCCCATTATTTATTCAAATCCTCATTTTAGCCTTTTAATAACAACCCGCCCGAACGACAGACGCACTAAACCGGCCTGCCAATAGATACTCTCTTAAATCTAAATATTAATTAATATCAATTCCGATGTCATGCCATTAACTGCACATTGAAGACCCATTTGCGAAAATGTTAACAAAACAATTTAGCATTTCCCATTAGAGCCTACATTCTGTGGCCGGGCAAGTTTTAAAGGCCCCATCACAAGAGCCCTCATCATCGGTTAAGGGGCAAAATATTTCGTTTTCATTTTATTTATTCATCCGATACAAGAGGAACGGTGTATCTCCCCTGTGGAAGTGCACGAAATAAATTGTGAAAAATTATTTTCGCGCAT
This sequence comes from Cheilosia impressa, assembly GCA_948293265.1. Taxonomy (NCBI): domain Eukaryota; kingdom Metazoa; phylum Arthropoda; class Insecta; order Diptera; family Syrphidae; genus Cheilosia; species Cheilosia impressa. The sequence continues at coordinate 28,155,308 of OX411884.1, read as the reverse complement.
TTGTTGTGCAAACTATTTATGTATCCATCTCAATCCAAGTGCATTTACAAAATAAATTTTACGCGCCAAATGATAATTGAAACACCAAAGTGTTGGGCAAATAGTGTGCTTGCATTCAGGTTCGCCCGTTGTTGGGAACGGGGCTAGGTCTATACCTACCCACCATCCACTTTGTGTTTTATTATTCGTTATCCTGCGCAAATCCCGTTGCAAGCCATGCAACTATGGCTAACCGCCATATAACGGGATTTTATGTGCTTTGCAATTAAAAAAATATAAAAATATACGTACACTCCTATTTGGCATTGCTATTCCATGCACAGTGGCTATTACTGGCTCGTCGTTGCCTTTGCTGCTACTGCTCCTGATGATGATGATGCTGGTTGCCTTGGTAAGCCAGATCAACAAAAGTCAACAAGGATATGAATATACACGCGACTTACTCGCTGTGCAAATGTATGTTGTGTACACACGGCGGCAAGGTGGAATGGAGAATGCATTCGGCATCTGCAGGTACCTACCTATCCTCAAAGGGACAAGCACTATAGCTGTGCAAACAATCGGGCTTAATTCAAACAGTGATGGGCGAAAGAAAAAAGAAAATGAAAGAAATCGAAAAGAGAATGAAACCAAGGTAGCTGTAGCTGTAGCTGTAGGTATAGGCAAGGCATAAACTCATTTCTAACGGACCCAAACAACGAACGACGGCGATGTTGGTTGTGTGCAAAGTAAGGTAGTGGCCGTACAATATCCTGTGTGATCCTTGTGCCATCACAATACCAGAGTTTATCACCCATATTACCCTTTTTACCGCTACTCTGTCGTAGGTATATGTATGGATGGACATACACACTTACTGTAGTCTGGATGATGTTCATTGGTTCGTCATCAGAGGGCTTGGGCCCTCTTCAGAGTAAGTACCAAATAAAATGATATTTTCTTCGAATAAGGATAACGGTCCTATTTGAATTGTTTGTTTAATATTTTATGAATGTATCAGGCGCCTTGAAGGGTCCAACGAATTACTTCCAACTGTGGATTGAAACAAATTGCATGTGTATTCAGTTTTTGCAAAAGGGATATAATATCTGTAGTGAGGAGATTACGTATAGGTACCTTTATCGGTATCAGGATGTTTGGGAGGCTCATTGAGAAATACGAATTTGTTGTCTGAATGAAGAGGTCCAAGAAAAGGGTACGAAATTGCGTTTGAAAAATTGTGATGGCCTCTTTTAAATGATTATGAATTTCTGAAAGTATTGAAATAATAATGGGTGTAGTTTCCATTATTGAATCCTTGTACAAGGCAGCAGCTTACCAAGAGCAGACTTCGGGTTTCGAGTTTTAAATTTAATGTTCAATGTTCAGCCGCCAAAAACCTGATAGAAAAAGGACTCATACTTTGGTTAGCTGGCTGTTCATACGTGCAGGCTTTACGGACCGAAATTGAAGAGGGTGGCTGATTTTTTTGTTACCAACGTTCGCTTTCGGTTGCGACAACTAGGTATCCGACCTTTGCAAAACTCTTCTCAGTGCTGAAGAACTTTCCCAATTTAACAACTTTGTATAAATAAGCTCAATTGTTGTATCCAACGCAAAAGTTATTAGGAAAGTATCATTACACCAACTAAAATCTACTACTTTCTGAGAGTTTCACGCCAGAGAGGTCATTGGCTCATACTTCTTCGTCAATGACGCTGACAGACAACCCAGTCACAGTCAATAGAGGGATCGATACGGGGGTCGTGTTGACTGACTATATTTGGGCAAATTCAAAAGAGGATGACTATGGACTAGCACACGTTGTTCCAATAAGACGATGTAACTTGTCAAACACAGCGTGGAAAAAATGTATTCACCCCTATCGGGAATAAAATTTCCCTGGGAATGTTTCCTATTCAGCAATTTGATTTACATTGCTGACAAGGGAAACATTTCTATCCGAATTTATTCGCGATAACCCTGATTGCGTGTGTCCAATTCAACTGTTGAACAAAGCCAACACCATACAAAATCACGCGTTGCTTGCGTAGACAAAGGCAATTCGACTAAAAGTATACAATCTTCGTATTCAAAAGTTAAGGGGCATAAACGAGTTGATGAGTCCGTTCAAATTTGAATGAGTTGATGCCAGTAAAGCGATCAATATGAACACATATACAGCTGGTTGACAAACTCGTTCAACTGATGAACAGGCTCGTACAAATAGTTGATCAATTAAAAAGGACTTTGCATACCTCCTTGATCAACTATTTGCATTGTTCAACATTTCATTTAATTAATGGATATACCTATAATCGTCCTTCTTAGTTGATCAATTCATTCAACTGATGAACACGTACAAATAGTTGACCAATTGCGAAAGAACTACGCACACCATGTTGATCAACTCGTACACTTTATTGTTCAACAATTCATTTTATTAATGGATGCAGCTATAATCGCCGTACTTAGTTGATCAACTAGTTCAACTGATGAATAGACTCGTACAAATAGTTGATCAACTTATCAACTGATCAACTTGTGTAATAATGCAAAGTAAATATGTTGCTTGAGTTGATCAAATGCGTCTTTGTCGTGGTTGCTCGATGAGTTATTGCACGCTCTTTCCTAGGACTCATACAACAACGTTGAACGAACTCGACAATTGACACCACAGTCGTCCTGGTCGCCATATATATGGTGCCAGTAACAGTGGAATTGGCATGAGAAGATTTATTCAGCTTCGACCCAGACACCCGTCGGCACTCATGTCATAGGTGTATCATTGCACTGAATACAAATCGTGGCCAACGAAAAATTTAAAAAGTTGAGCAATGCGTTGAAAACGTGCTCAAGTTCGCATGCAACTCGATACTCGAACGCAACTCAAGCTCGTATTCGCACCTCGAGCTCGTATGCAACTCGACTTGTTGATTGAACGGAGGGAAGCGCCTCGAATTTATTAGAGTCGGAAACGTTGAATTCAGTTTTGAGCGTATAATGTTCGATCGTCTGTTCGGAGGCTGTATTATCTGCAGAAGAGGAGCACTGCGTTGGTATGGTCCTGGTTCCTATGGTTTGATGCCTCAAGTCATTTTTCCTCTACTCTTTTTGTTGATTTATATTAAAAATAAGAACATTATTCCAACGGGACTTAAAAATGGTCAACAGCACTCAATAAGCACACGATAGAAAGTCCTGTTCTGTTCTTGGCAGGGAAAATTATCCCCCTTCCGCAGTTGTCATTGTAAACAAATGACTTTCGCTTACGGGTCTTCTTTAAAAACGAGTAAAAACTGGAAGAAATTTCCCGGCTTAAGAGCGATTTCTAATTACATGTAGAATTGCATGGCACTCTCATAGTCCAATTAGAGTGCAACAAAAAGCGGGTCACTTCAACACTCTTGTTCTCTGTACGGCAGCAGCATTTCTTTGCGCTAATCCGCATCAGGTACCATTGCATCTTTGTGATTACCAACTGGAGCATCGCTGAAACAAAAGCAGCAGCAGCTGTTCCAACTACACTTGAGTCACACACCGTTGTGCATCACTTGACATACCATCAAGATACGTGATTTCTTGAAGCTTTCTCTCTGCGTCATTGGTTTCCGTTTGATTAGCGGAAAATAATACCCCGGCAGCAGGGAGAAATCCACAATTTGCATATATCGAAGATGCATATATACAGTTATACACATCGGAATCGGAATCGTCGGAATATCCCCAGGGCTTACTTACTCTTACTCTCTCTCTCTCTCTCTGACAATGATCAGAGCATGCCATCAGTAACTGAGCAGAACCACCCCGAAGCGAAAATGTCGCTGATTGTGAAATATACTCCAATTGCTTATTTTTCATTTTATTTACATGTACTCGTCCATATAGGTGGGTATATGTCGAAATTGAAAGACCGCATTAAGGACGGATACCGAGTGGTAGGAGGCATCTTCAATGATGGTGTAGGACATTTTTGTTTGTATACTACAAGTGGTCACATCATCGTCAGATTGTGCGGCTGCGATGAGCCCGGATAAGGGGATGAAAGTCCTTGTTTACCCGAAATAACAGCAACAAAGAAAAAAAATCAAACAATACATCCACTGTTATGTATGGGATAATAAATCAAAGTAAATGTTGCTCCCCTTGCAAAATATATTAAAGGAAAACAATACACTTGATATGGTCGCTGGGGAAAAAATTGAAAAATAATAATAAAGTACACAAAATGTGTACTAAACATCCACATCCATCCGCGCGATGCGAATCACCCTTCTTCGCGGGTGTGTATCTGTATAGTGCGAGTATATGTGCATGTTAAATCAGAACCATCAACCATGCTCATAAACATCAAAATCGCCATCACAAAACCATCATCATTGCTACCCATCAAGGAGAACATCCCTTTTGCAGGGGGCCCGCAGACAACGAATGGCAAATGGCATCCCCCGCGCTTATTCATTTTTTTTTTTGTGTTGGTTTTAACATCGCACAATATAATTGAGAAAACAAAAGCTAAAAATGCAATAGAGCTGCTGATGTTTGCGAAAGTACATTTGTTTCGGATAGATACTCGTACTCAAACAGGGGGTAGTTGGGCATTTGTTGAGCCATTGTTTTCTCGGGGCGGGTAATACGGATTTTAACCCTCGCATTCTGTTTGCTTGTTCAAATTGGCGGAATAAAAGTTTATGTAACAGGAAATTGAAAATAAACAGCAATAATGCGAATGTAACAGTCAGTGGGCGGGGGTGAAACCTTTTTGTCTCTCTTCGCTCATACTCGAACGATAAGTGAAAAAGAAGAAGTCCTTTTGTATGATGGTTCTAATGGCCCATCAACTGGCTATGGTTAGATGAAACCGAGAAAGCCATAAGAGGAGTGCATTTTTGAGTTATTATGTAGTTTCTTTTCGATGGGGATGGATGTATCCTTTTTGGCAATAATGTTTAGTGCGGCTTTTGTGCTGTGGATTTTGCGGAAGTGTCCCGATTATAGAGATGTTGTTCGGTAGATTTCATCGTGTGGGTAATCTGGGAAATGTGAGTGAGTCCTTTTGGCAAGCTATCCGATCGGGCCCATTTGCCGAGAAGTGGGGTACTGTTTACGGTCTTCTTTCACAAACACATGCGGTAGGTAGTTAGGAGGTAGACTTCGTGGCGATCCGACGCCTCTAAACACTAATAGCTCGTGTGGTATACATTATAGAAACGAACTTGGTTTCAACGATTCACGCATTCTTATTTCAAGAACATCCTACACAGCTTTGGAGTTTGAAATCACTTCAATTCAACGACACAACTGCACTACGGGTCATTTCATCCACAGTACTATTTTACGAAGAGGATACTGCAATCTGGACGTCGCACATAAAAGAAAATCCAGAGAGTTCTGTTTGGAAGGCGTTGCCGCGAGTCGAGCAAGCCAAACCAAACAGAAGATTGCATAAACCTTAGTAAACATTTTTTACGCCGGCTAAGCTTCATATGAGCAGCCCAAATGACCTTATTTTAAGCTTAATGTGGCGACATTTAGTCGATTTTAGTTTAAATTAAACAGAGTGTGAGAGTTCTCATAAAACTTAAAGCACCAAGCACAATAATGGGGCCATCGCCATTTAATCTTCCTCAATCAACTTGCACATTTGACAGGTCAACTCCATACATAACTTTAGCAAGCTTTGAGCTTCGAATTACTCGATCACAATTTCGATATTGAACACTTCCAGACAGTTTACAAAATATTTCATATGCAAAGAGCCAAAGAACGAGGAACGCAATAGAGAACTGAGGCTTATAACAATATTTAGCACCTCTCTGCATTTAAGTAAGACAGGCCAGGCATCTTGCATACAATATAAAAGCTTGTTACTTTATGCTATACTAACAATACATTTTCACGGTAAAAGTATGTACGGAGAATGGATTCGAATTTGGCCTTGCCATGGCGAATATACTCAAAAGTGATCTTATGGGAAAGCCTTACAAGATCGGAATAATCAAATAATTTATATTCGCACAGGGAAATCAATAAGTTTACAGATTTGTGATTGACAAGTATTGAGCCCTACAAATAAAAGGAATACTAGGTATACCAAAATATTTTTTTTTCCTAGTCTAAACCTCTATATAAGATCAACGACGGAGTGCCGAAATAGGACGTTCAAATTTATCGTTCTTATAGATATAAATTTGAATTTTAAAGTCGGGCAAAGTTGCAGCTTCGGTAGAAGAATACAAAGGAGCGGTGTATGACAAAAGCCACAAAAGGCCATATTTAAAAATATGGCCTTGTGACAGTTTTAAAAAGCGACATAAAGCATTTCCGAACATATGCTCATTTGTCGCTTTTGCAAAAGACTGGGAGGTTGACAGCTCCTGTAATGCGGCTACTGGAGGTCGGATTGTGTAGGCCTTAGCAAAGGCAGTAATCTTCTTTATATTCCTGATAAAAGGGTGTAACTGTCTAAAATCTGTTTCTATGAAAAATCGCGCGAATTTGATTCTATTATTTTCTTCCACAAAATTTGAATTTTTGCTACATACAGTCGATGGCAAAATTATTTGCACAATGTGTATTACTTCCGACAACCCTTCTAAAAGCCGAAAGAGAAGATATTTTAGTACAATAGTTTTACTATCACAGTTTTACTTAATAACTTGTGTTTCCTCCTTTTGCATCTATAACCTCTGGCAGGCGTCTTGCAACGGAGTCTGTCAAGAGTCGAAATTGGTCTGCAGAATTGTACTCCAAGCTGTTAGGTATAAAATCTTTCGAAGTTTCATCTGCAGATCTTGTTTTGTGAATCTTTGGATTTTACAGGATGCCTAACATTTTCTGTTACATTTACGTCAGGGTGATTTTAAACTTTCTTGATCTTCAACTTCCAATAGAACTTGTTTATGCTTCAGGCAGTGTGTATGTATTATTTTGTAAAATATGTTTCTTCTATCAACTTTCTGTTGAAGTGAATAATAGTAACAAAGTTCAGTAACTGTCTGTAACAGCGCACAAACAACTTGCCAAATTTAAGTAAAAAAAACATTTGGCACGAATTTAAAATTTGGTAAAGTCAGCATGAAAAGCTTTCGCAAAACCATTTATGAACGGAGCGGTCCACAGCGGTTTCGGCACGTTTAACGTATGGCTGTCGCTTAACTTGAAAGACGTGCTATGGAATCTGTGTCATCATTAATTCGTCATTTAAGTAAAATATACCTAGCACGATATAGTTGCACCAAGGAAGACATCTATCCTGTGCCCAGTGATCTCAGATTGAGGGAAAAAACGCCAATTATCTCGCTTTTGGAATGAAAAAATAGATAATGAGGGACAAACTTCAAAAAAAGGCAAAAAAATCTAAAATTTGCAATGCAGATTGTTTAAAAATTAAATTAAACCGTATTTTCATTGCAAAAGGAAATTCAAGGAATGCATTTTTCATACTAAACATGAAAGAAAACGGCCCATCGAACGTCTTGAAATATCCATGCAACGAAAAAATTCTTCTGCAAGGTAGTTTGCAGCGCCTAGGGTATTCTGTTTTCTGTATTTTAATGGCGACACAATAAATGTCAGACTCTTTTAGTGATGCCAGTCGGTAGAAATCAGCTGTCAAATTCAGCTGCCTACCCTGTACTCTTATTCAATGAGTGCTGGTGTGCAGCACTTAAGACTTTGCATGCAATGAAGGGTGACGCGGTTCGATAAAGAGGTTCAAATAATTTTGAAAATAACTCAAAGATAGCTCCATCTATGGACGATTCTATAAAGCAAGCAGATAAATTTCAAATTAATCGAATTGAATTGAAGAATCGAAGGTTGATTTCAAGAGAGCCAAAGTTGGTAAATGTTTGCGCAAAAGCTTGTAGACATCAGTGAACCGGCAAGTAAGTATACTACCTACTTGTATCACAATCAAATTTCTACAACTTTGGCACACTTCGTTACAAATACAATACTGATCTTACCACTACAGTAATTAAAGCAGTTCTTAATTCACCGAGTTTGGTTGAGTCGCAGGTCCACCTTTGGACTGTAGCGCCATCTAAGGCTGCAGCCATACAGTGAACAACGAAAAAAGATTAAGACGTATGAAATCGTATGGGGAAGGCCACGTGCGCTCTTCTGGTATAGGCAGAGCGACCTCGGCCTGGCTGCAGCCCAAATAGGTACAAACTTAGTTTTTTCACTGGTTAAAGCTGACTTAGACCTCGGTTGTAGAAATGCAAACGAGCTTTTCTAGCGACATTCTTTCCACTTTGCTAAAGTTCTTTAAAGAGCTACCAACTCAGAAAGTGTTCCGTTTTTGCAGAGCTTCTACCCTTTTGGGATCCCCAATTCCCCATCTGCTGCATTCTTTTAATGGCGCTTGTAACCAATTAAATATCAATCCATCCGCACCCACGCACCCTGGTACATCTGAAATCCCTTCCTTCCGAAAATAGCCTATACTTTGTTTGAAATCACAAATTGAGTGTCGCATCGAATTGAAAATAGATCCGGAATTTGTTAGCCACTCCATCGAGAGATATATCCTAAGAGGATGTATATATTTCTAACATCCCATGCCCATTCACGATCCACTAGACCAATTAACGAAAAACACAATAAATAATCTCCACCTATATTACAAATGTCCCCACACCGCCAGCGTTCATGTCAATTAATCATTAGTCCTGACAAAAATAGAAACACTCCAAGTCCGGTATCGAGTCGAATTCGAAATGCAACAGTTACATGGGAGCCTGTGCGCTATTTATCTGTCACTGTCGACAGAAGGTTTGTTGTAGAAAATGATTAATTCTTCTCTTAGTATTAAGATATTTTCGAGACGCTCAATCATCTCAATCTTCCACTTGTATGTTTGCTTGGTTGGTAGGTATCTTTCAGAACATCGATGACGTCAACTGAATTTATAACAGCATCCAACGGTAGAATTTAACGATTTTCGTTGACCCCAATATGAACAGCCACAAGGCCCACACCCAGCAGTCAACTTGTTTTTTTTTTGGAAATTTCAATCAATTGGTGCAAAATAAAAGAGCAACATTTATACAAAAGATACAAATGGCAACATGTTGCGCTACTTTGACTTCTTGATCGTTTTGTGGTGACTGCACACAAAAAAATATACCAATTCATGATTAAAGATTTTTTTTAACGGACGGAGGAACATCTGCGTTCGGCAACAACATAACCGATGCCATCTTTGATTTTTTTTTTTGTTAAGATTCTTTTTTATTCTACTGTTGAAATAATATACGTACACCCAAAAAAGACGCGAAGGTGCAAGAGAGAAACAGAACAGGAACAACCAAAGGCACCATCATTCAGAGCAGAGACCCGAGAAGGGTAACGACGATGACGGCAGCGAAAACATCTGCTGCTCGCTAAGTTAAAGATACCCAACACAAAACACAAGTTGAGAGTGTTCGATGTACGTGGCTGTTGTTTGTGTCGACGACATTTTTATGTGTGCCCCGCATCGCATGCAGGTGATCAGGGTCAATGCAGTGTGGATAGGTGTAGCATGGGGTTCCTCAGGGCAGACCGGTTAGTGGTATTTTCTTCAGAAAAGATCGTTTGTTTGCTGGAACCAGCAGAACCGAGGAGTGTGTTTCTGTTGGTCACGTCATTACGTGAATTGTTTCCTAGTATGGGAGCGCTTACTACATATCCGCGCCAAATAGTGAAACGGGTAAATATTGACTCCACATGGTGTAGAATTATCGCTGCGATAAGCTGTTGTTGGCTACATATTTTGTGGAATGAACCGAATTTCGTTTGCGCCTCATATCTTACTTAGGTTCTCGGTCTCGCGCATCATTCCCTGCTTTGTTTAGCTTCGTTTGTTTGTGTTTGTTCTTTTTTTGGACTGTTGGGTTTTGTTGTTCCCTCTCGACGGAAACATCAAATCGGTTTTGTTTATTAACAACCTATTGAGATGAAAGGTGTGTACTACGACTACCTGGGACGAGACGATAGATGCGTAAACGATTGCGTTGTATGCGTGAGATGATTTTACACTTGTCGACTGTACCCTGTTGACAGGTATATAGGATGCCACATGCAAGTAGGTAGTTTGGCATTTGAATGAAATGCTCGAGTGTGTTGGTTACTGTTTGAGAGTGTGCCCTAAGTTGTGAGATGAGGTTTTGGGAATGCAATCTTGTTCACCACGAGGATGATGGTGAGGCCGTATTTGAGTGGAAAATCATTTTCCTTTGGGGTTGTTTTGTCTCATGTATTTTTGGCATCTTTGAGCTATTCCTAAAGACGGGTAAAATTGTAGTCCAAAGAAATGCAAGTTATCGTCGAACTTCTGTGGGAAAACTTGTATCGTTCAAATGCTCTATAGAACAGAGGAAACAGTTTTGTGCCTATTAGTCTGGAGGACAGTCTTTTAAGTCACAAAACAGATGGTACCTACCTCTACCTATGTAGTTTAAGTGCTTAGCGGAAGATGTGCTTGAGTATCGCAGAATCTTGTGCTCACCCCTTATACAAAAATATACGAAAAAATAGAACGGCCGATAGAAAATATGTCACAAAGCTGAAACGGGAATCCTTGGAATTGACCGCTTTTGGAGGCGAAAATTCAACGACGAACTAGGTATACGAACTGTACGGTGGATGGGGCGTTTTGGGACGGCTGGGATTTGAAGAGCGGAGGAATATCCATGAACGTAGCTGTAGAGTTTCGTGACACATCTGCCTACGGGCCGGGATAATTGTAAAACGCTTTTAGTTGAGGTCTCGAGTCTCAGTAACTACAACCTGTGGTTGGAGAAAAGCAACGGTGTAACATAGAAATCGCAGTGACAACCTGTGGTCGACTTAATGCGTCATTTATGGTGTGATGCGAAATTGTCGTTGAACCAGAACCAGTGGATGCACTGGGAAGACCGGAGTCGGAGACCTGAGGGCCTTCGTCTAGACGACATCGTTTTTGGAACTTTGGTGATTAAAATAAGTTATGTGCAGGCCAACTTTTTTACTATCGTTTTCTATTTGCACTGCATTTGCGAAGAATGAACTAGATGAAGCTCTTAAACTCGTACATTTGGCACTCAGTTGCTAGTTTTGGAGGTCTATCGTTTCGACGATAGTCTGCTCAAAAGTTACGTGTTTAGGGCCCAGGACTTTGACACTCCTATGATGTCATGGATAAAAGTTGCCGCTGATTGATGGCGGTACCGAACTTTTAAAAGTCTCAATAGGCACCACTTTCACCGAAACACAGTGAGAACTGTATGCAGCCCGTTGGGCAATAAAAAGATTTCTCTATGACCTTAAGAGATGTAAATGAAAAAATACAAAACCAAAAAGTACAAAAAATTTGTAAGTCGATACACAAAATTTTTCGAAACAGAATTCGAGGCCGCATAAATCTGTCGCAATCTTCGTGTGGAGCTCTCTAAGGCTTTGAGCGGCTGTATTTTGAAAGTTGGTCTTCTGAACTACCACTGCGAATTATGTGAGCTGTGTTAATACTGAACGCAACAATTTAAACATTTAAATAAGGAAAAGTCGGGACATGTAATTCCAACCAAACGCGTAACTTCTAACAACTTGTGTGTAGATCCCAACGAGTGGCAACCTTGGAAATGAAAAGTTACAACTAACTGTGCAAGGCTGTTCGAAGATCCAACGTTTCCGTCACTTTTATTGAGAAATCCAATCGTCGCCTTTAAAAACAAAATTTAAAGATGCCGCACATGTACACCCGCCCGCACTTATCTGTGTATCGGGATCTGTATACTTTGTGGAATTTAAAATCCTTATCACTTCAAATTCGATAACAAATACTCGAACAAAAAGAGAACAATGTAGCGAAAATCGTACGTGCTTAGAAAACTTTGTTTGTACTTGAACTGAAGAGAAAAAGACAAAAATCTCATCGCAACTGATATATTGTACATCAAACAAACACACTTCCTCCCTAGACATCCACTTTATATATCGATTGAGAGCGAGCAAAATCACTCGATTGTTTCAAAGAACAAAAGCGTATTTGTCGGGGGAGAGGAAACATTTTGCGCAACAAGCAAAAATTCCAAAAATCGCACCTCAGTCGTCTTTTATCGATATACGTACGTACCTACTCCTGTATATAGAGAACAGAATAAACTCATCGACTGAAGAGGATGACATATCTATACCTACAAGCCAAACACAGTAGTTAAGTGCTTTTTTCCCAAACACCATCGTCGTCATCATTATCATCACCGGATTCCATGCAACAGCCGACACAAGGGCGAGCAAAGATAACTAAATAAATCGGCACCCCCCGAAGGAATACTACACCTACTGTTTCGTCGCACGCTCCACAAAGGCCGCCCATGTTCGGTTAGTAGTTTATAGTTTAGTTAACGTTGTGGGTGTGCACCGAAGGCAGCGATAGGTCGTCTCTTGTAAGTGGAATTCCTTAGGTGGGGCTTCGAGTTTCGTCAATACTTTTGACAAGTCCTTGATTGATGTTTTTAGATGGAAGAACAAATTCCAATAAAAATATACGAGTAGATATACCAACCTTCCAAATAGAAAAAAAACAAAAAAAAACGCTTTTAAGGACAAGAAGTTATTTCCTTCCTGAACGTGAATGGTGGCACGGGACTGAAGTTTCTAGAATTTGCTGATGGTACAGCTACACCTCCCCCAGACTGTGCTTGTGTCTATTATTATTTAAATTTTTGTTTAATTTTCGGGTGGACTTGGGAAGATATTTCTGTCGCACAAGGGTTGGAAATTTGCATCCCCCAACCGATTTACTACGCATATTGTTGTCCTCGCATGAAGAAGAAATCACCCGCTAATTTGACACAATCATGTCAATAGCGTAACATTGGTAGATGCCATCCCCTAAATTGTGGATGCTGTTCAACCGGCTTTTCTGATTTTGTTGTTTTTTCATTGAACATACGTGTACATGTTTGGCAACCGTAATTGATACTTAGGTTGTCAGAGATGTGATTCGCAGAGGGTTGTATTTTTAATTGTAAAAAGGACGTCAGTAAAAAAAAAAAAAAACGAATACCACCCGTCTATGTGCTTAGTGGATGCCATTCCAGCTATCAAGTTACATTGAGAGTGTGGGGTCGGATTTTGTCTGCTCTTTGTTGAAAAGGGAATTGTTTTTTTTTTTCTCCTTAAATACACATACCACATATACCGCTCTCATATCCCAGGACAGGACCTTTTTTTATTGGAAATGTATTAAACTCTTGTCATGGATGAGGGTTGATGTGTCGTTGGTTCTTTTGTCATTCAAATGGAAAATCGAAAATGTGCGTAGCGAATTTTCTTTGAATTGACGCGGCGGCGGTAGCGGATTTTGCTCCGCAGTTTCCCTAAACAGTTCAAGGGGTGATTTATGGAAAATTAAACGGTTTAATTGGATGAATTTCGGGCAAGCAGCTGCACTGTACAGACTTTAAAATGAGCACAACAGTAAACTGATGGTAAAAACTTTTGTTCAACTTGATGTATAGTTTCGGGAGATGTCTCATTTATTTGTATTGCGTAAATGATGGAATAAAAAAAAAGCAAACTAATAGTGCGATGGTTTAGTGATTAATGGTGGGATCTGTAATGATTTTAATGGTTGAATTGGATATTTTCATGACACAGAAACGGGAGCAGATCGAACTGGATTAAGTGTGGTTCAGGGGGTTTAGCTATTCGACAACTTATAAGCCCAGAGTTGAGTAGGGGAATGGGAATGGGGCATGGCGCAGTCATGGCGAAAGTGAGAACGTGACACCCCAATTTGTTCCGTAGACAAATAGGGAGAAGAAACTGGAAAAATAAATCTTTATCTTTATTTTTGTTTCTGATTGGGAGAAGAATTTTTTTCTTTTTCCTTGTCTTCACTCGGGATTAAGTGGACCGTGAAATAGAATGTGTAAAGAAAAATATGGTAGATTATGAAATTAGTGGGAAAGGAGGAGCGAAAGACAGATAACGAGACAAGGTCGAGGCGAGAGAATTATTTCTCTTTTTAAATCAAGATTTTCTTCAACTGTTTTTGGGTACATTGACGTATGTTTGGGAGGATGTTTTGTCAGGTCAATCTATGGTGTCCTCTCAATGAGAACATGATTTAAGGGCGGCAAAGTAATATTAAATTTTCAAATTATAGGCCTACAGAAACAAGGAAGGGAGGAACACTTTTTTCAGGTTGGAGGGTGGTCTTTTATTTTTTGCGCAAGACTGCTCCGATTGTAGGTACTACAGACCACACGATCGAATGAGGAAGAAGATATCCAACAAAGGGCCGATTAGCTGACTACTAGTCTATTGGCTAAAACAATTTTCATGAGGTTCAGACAATTGTAGCTCTTTGGACAGCAGCTGTGTGGTGCGTTTGGTTGTTTGCTGTTTGGTGATACTATGTGGGTCCTATGACAAAAAAAAAAACAAAAGGAAGGCTATGTTGTGTTTTCGGCACCGGCACCCAACTTTTGGGTGATTACTTAAATGCGAACACCATTCCTCAACAGGGCTGTATTCATGAACATAAAGGGTCTTTAATTACGGACTTGACAACTTATGTTTTTAAATAAAATGCAAACTACTTGAGATATCTCAAAATATTTGATATCTCAAAATATTTCATATCTCGTTCAATATTTGCTCTGAGCTCGTCAAACGCCTCCGGCTTGTTGGTATAGCCCATTATTTGTTCATGTTGCACCCGCTGTGTGGCTTGTGGCACCGTCTTGTTGGAACTACATATCACTGATGGCCAATTCATGCAATTGCTCAAAGAAATAATGTTCCACAATGTCTCTGTAGCGAATACCATTAACCAAAACGTGACGGTCGAAAAAAAAACAGTCCAATGACGCCACCGTCCAAACAGTGACTTTTTGCGGATGAAGTGCTGTTTCATGAAGCACATAAAGGTTCTCACCTGTCCAGTAACGCATATTCTCAGTGAAATTTTTCACTAGACTATGAATTGCTTGTCTACTGGGACGAGAATAGTGGCAGAAAATTGGCGTTACCGCTCTTAAAGTTGCGACCACCGACTCGGTAGTAAGTTTTAATTACATATTTGTTAACGTTGTTCCTTCGTGAACTTCACCATGATGAAAATGTTGATTTCACTGAATATTTTGACATTGACAGTCGCTAACGAAAGACCCTTTATTCCCCAGTAAAGAACGACAAACCTAATATTGATTTGCCGACAGTTTAGATCTCTTAAAATCGGGGTATTTCCCAAACCGCGATCCTTTAATCAGCCGGAATTAGCAAACCTTAGCTGGAGTTGTTTGATAGGTTTATCAATCTGCGCAAAGTGTGGAAAAGTATGGTACGGTATGTATGGCTTGGAGAACTACATGATGTCGCTTAGTTCCACGTTTCTCAGGCATGTAAGGTCTGGTATCAAATGTGCTCCCAGAATTGTATTACGTAGCCTCGCTGTAGCTGGACAGCGGCCTCCTCCTCCTTGCGAGGGTCAACTACGGTATCTTTAACTTTTTGGAAAAAAAAAACTACTTCTACAGAGTGGCGCACGAATCGTGCTACAAAAATAAAACGTAATAACTTTTTTTCTGTGTGAGTAATCGGCTTATTTTTTTTTTATTTTGTAGGTTACTATTTAGATTTATAAAAATGGATGCTTGTGTTACGGGGAAAAGAATTTGGATAGTGCAACGGTACCATGCTTTGCAGTCCGTCATTTCCGTCAAAAGGGAATTTAGGCGGGAGTTTGGTGGTAATCCCCCGAGTATGGACCATTATGAGGTTTGTAAACATGTTTGCCGAATCTGGAAGCATCGCACCAAGGCCGTACCATCGAGATGCCAATGTTCGGGTTCAGGATACAATCGCAGCAGTAGCATCTGCAATACAGGCCAATCCGAGTGTTTCGACCCGAAACTTATCGGGGCAAATTGGAGTTAGTAGACGGTCATTACAACGGATACTTCATGACGATTTAAACTTGTTTCCGTACAAAGTCCAAATTACTAGCAAAAAACAAGCAAAATTGCCGTATATGGAATGAGTCTAATCCAGAAATGCTCCATGAGACGGAACTGCACCCAGAACGAGTCACTGTGTGGTGCGCAGTTTCATCAAGGTGTATTGTCGGGCCGTACTTCTTTGAAGAAAACGGTGTAACCGTTACTGTCAATGGGGAGATAAAGATGTTGAAGGAGTTTTTTTACCCAGAACTGCGCCGAAGACGTATACCATTCAACAGCGTTTGGTTTCAGCAAGATGGAGCAACTGCACATATAACCAGACCAGTTATGGCGGGGCTAAACAAAAAATTCGCAAACAAATTAATTTCTAGGAACTCCACTCTTCGCTGGCCCCCAAGGTCACCTGACCTGACTGCACCAGACTTCTTTTTATGGGGTTATGTCAAGCAAGAGGTGTATAAAACGAAGCCCAGGAATTTAACTGAATTAAAGCAGTCCATAACGACAATAATTGAGGCGATCCCAACTTCAACTCTTCAGGCCGCAATGAATAATTTTTTGATCAGGTGCCGCATATGCGTGGGAGAGCGTGGAGGTCATTTGCGGTCTATAATCTTTAAAAACAACTAACTATTTAAAATAAAAATTAATTTTCTAACCAATAAAAAAAAAAATAAATGAAATATGTACATCGATTAAAAAAAAAGTTATTTGAATTTCTTATTGTAGCACAATTGGTGCGCCACCCTGTATATTAAAGGAGTTGGTTTTGAATCTGCCACTCTTTGCCCTATTGTTGATTTTTTTTCGAAAGCAACGTTCATAAGCTCGCCTAAAGCGTTTAAGTATTTTCCAACGATAGCCTCAGTCATCAGTATATTTGACAACTGAGCGAAGGGTTCGATATTATAACAAACTTTATGTTTCCCTGATGCATTTTACTATCAAAATCTAAATTTGAATGAAAATGAATCAAAAGAAAGTCATAAACACCTCACAAACATTTGAAACAGTCGCAAACTGTTGCATTGTTCTGCGGATCTTATTCAGAGCTCTCTTTTTAAGTTGGACTTTCGAACGCAAGATGAAATTACCACTGAGCTGTAGTAGAATTAAGTGTCCTATGCGACGACAAGGGCAACTCAAAGTTAATTCAGCTGTCTAGACTAACCTTACACCCAGAAACACCAAGAACCCAAGCGAAGGGCTAAGCCTTGGTGGCAACATAAAGAAGCCGCTGCACACTCAAGATATTTGCTGATTAATTGCTAAAACAAATACAAGATGTGCATTCTTAGTGCCATCGTTAGTTCCCATCGAATTCTGTATATGCTGACGCCTTAAGTGTTGTCAATTGGGCTTAATTAGGAAGTCTGAGCTGAGCTTTCCACAGTGCATTTACTATATATGCAGATTAATGAGAAAATTTGTTAATGCCAACTGTTTTGCATTATTCTGCGGCCAGTGACCACCCCAACGATTACTGACTAACGTCTTGTTAACTGCACGACACGGAGTGAGCACAAAATAGAAAATCACTTAAGGATTTCAATGTCCCTAGCCAAGACATGATACACTTTCCATTTGAGGTCTAAGCGGCAACGCATCGGCACGCCATCAGCGAGTACTTAGTGTCCAAATAAATGTTATCGCAGCAAACGGGCTACTTAATTATAAATACACCTAAACCCAGAGCGACCTACCCCATTTGTCAGTTGTAACATCAAAATAACTTTCAATCGTTAGCCGACTTCAAAGAGACGATTACAAACGCATAAACTTCAATTACTGCTATAATTCACGGTTCGGTTCGCTTTCGTAGCCGCCGCGCACAGGTATGAGAAAAGAAAAACAATTCATGTGAAAACATAATTGGTTTAGGGCTAGACCTAGCCCCTAATGACGTACAAGGTATAAGGGTATAGAAATCGAACGTTAGGGGAAACGACGACGTTTGGGTATAATATCCCCTTTGGGACTGTAATAAATTTCACCTCCCTTCGGTTGAGACACTCCTAAGTGCGCCGCTTATCGGTGGTGCATATATAGACATGAAGCACTTGTCGCCGTAAGTAAGATAATGGATAATGGAATAAGTGCCAAATCAGAAAGAAAATTCGACTCCCATCAAAGGATGATTTGATTTATGCGCAATAATACTACCGCGGCAAGGTTATTCAGCGAGCACATTGGCCAAAAGCACGAACGTACTTATTGTTATTGCCACAACAACTTCAGTTCTGCGCTCAGTTGAACAACGACAATGAAAAATATGTCAAGTGCAACGCACATTTACAAATTCCTCGCCAACTACGAGTATTTGTTGTTCTTTTTTAGCACAGGTAGGTAATTTGATAAAATCATGCGCGAGAATTAATCATGCCTTTGGAATTGCGTCATGAGGTGCCGAGAGATCGAGAGAAAAAAAAGTCCACAAGGTGATGAAATTGGCGGAAAATTAAAATGACTCACAGCTTAAGATATGTGCACATAATTATTATGACAGCGCAGAAATTAGCGGGGTTTTTCAGATATTGTGCCCTTCACTAGGTTGGGTGAACCTATAGAAAGAACGAGGAACGTTAAAAATAATATTCAAACGAGAACGTTTTCGTTCCATGTTACGAATGGACCTACAGTCAATGCATTGAGATATAGGTTACTCAACTGAAAAACCAGAAGCCCACTTCATAGAACCACCACACTAGTAATTGTTTAGAAATTCATTTGTAAGGTTGAGAAAATTAGATTCAGACAATATCTGGACCATAGACTATTCCCGTTGACAGTTGGGTGCATTTGGTGGCTGAATGGGGCCATAGTTTTGTTTGTTTACGAAACGATGTTCTGCACAATGGTCCAGCAACTCTTTTTCGTCTGAGATTGCATTTATTGAACAATAGCGAGAACCGGTATAACTCCGTTTTAACAGCAACATCAACTGTCAAATGTTGACACCCCAACGCCACCTATCGTAAAATGGGAATAAATCGGGTTTCCGGAATTTTATTTCCCCTTGAACCTGAAATGCAGGAATACGAACAGAACAAAAAAATAATCATAAACAACGGCCCATCGGGTAACGAGTTGTAACATCATCGAGTTTCACCCCGAAGGAATTATATTCTCTATGGTTCCAACAGGACGATGCTAGTGCAAATTTGTTCTAGTGCACGAAAAGTTATTGTTTCACTTCCAAATTTGGAGAAATCAACTGGGCATCAGCATCCTTCCCCGTGAAATTGAATTTATTCCTCTATGGTTAGAGATCGTAGATATATTATGTGTGGACAGCCCATAAAAAGTGGGGCATTTGAAACCCAAATACACACGCAGTATAGCCATAAATGCGCCCAAAAGTCATCAAACTTTACTTCACTTGAATGGGACTTTTTCAAAACGCCTTTTAACGACTTGATTGTGTTCCATACGTAGAAAATCATGTTTGCTCAATTGAAATTTTAAATCTTCTTACCTATACCCTTTTCACATAGCACCGAAAACCGTGTTTTCGTTTGACGTTTTTCAATCAGCTGTGAAACACTAGTCGTGGAACTTCTGTGCAAACTATTTTGGTTACACATTTCGATCCCATTAATAAACAAATAAAATGAATTCAGAGCTTTTAAAAATAATATAAGCCCATCAATTAAGCGTGCAAAATGATTTTAAGTTGTGAGTTGTGACATCTGTTCGGTCAGCTGTTCAGGTGAATATTGCAAAAGGTGTGTTTGTTTCAACAACCAAACGATTGACAGTCGTTTTCGTGGTGTTCTCCTGGAAAGCTACTTTAAACGACTCGTATGTATGGGAAAACTTGCGTTTCCGAAAAAGTTTTCGAGTTTTCGGATCGGAGTGAATAGGGTATTAGGGCAGACAATGAATAACCTCTCTGACGGAACTGATCGCGTCTGTTTATTGTATTGTGAGGGCTATTTAATTGGTAAACCGTAGAAGGGTTGTGTGACCTGAAGCTTGTGTCAAATATTGATGATCCACAAAAGTCTGATATTTCGCACTTTTTTTTATAGTTATATCAAACAATTTCAATATGGCCGCTCTTATCGCCGTAAGCTAAATTAAACCCATGCAATTCAAAAGTTTAAACCTACCTTGAGACAATTTTAGTCAAGTAAATACCTAACTTACACGAAATTTGTTCCGCAACATATCACACATTTTTAGAAACAATGTCTTGTCAAAATTTAAATTTTTGTTTTAGTACTTTTCTGAGGAAATTTCATAGAAATCACAAACTTAAGACAGTGGGGAATAAAGTTTCGTGCGAAAAAAAGGATTTAAACAGTTTTGAGCAGAAAATGCTCAAAAGTTTTTAAGGTGGAAATCTCAAATGGCAGTCACTGTCGTTCCATTTAGACCTTTCCCATAGAAGTTAGTGAAATTGCTTTTTTTTTTTATTCTTCATAAAGAAATTGTGCATTTAATTTTTCCACTCATACATTTAGGGAACTATCCCGCTTATAAACACGACGCAAAAACTGCTTCCGACACGTATTGCTTGTTTACTGGGGACGTCTTTTTAAGTAAGTTTGACAGTTTTTTATTGACGTATAGATCGATCATTTGAAAAGTTTCTTGCAGTTGAAGTGCCGATGAATACAGGCAAGATATTCGTCACTGGGTAGGTACTAATATAGTATTTAATAAAATAAAATAAAAATTGAGAAGTGTTAATGTGGCGTTACCGAGCAATCCAGTTTTTGCGTTCAAGATCATGTCTAGTCCAGACCAATCTAATCGACTTAAGATATATTTTTGAATGCGCCCACTATTTAACGAAAAGGGACTGCCGCCCTATTTTCCTTGTTTGACATATTAAATTTGTGTGATGAACACCATTATGACATTTATTTGCAATCATATAGGTATTCGCATAAAGTATGTAGATGGGGTGAACTTGGAACTTTGGGACATCAATCTGTCGGTTACACTTTTCATGTTGTGTCAACTGAAAAACTGTCAGTTTACATTTTTGTGATAACGAAAAAAATGTTTCGGCAGATATTGAAGCTATTGGTAAATACTTTTCTAAAGAGGGAGACGAAATGATTATGAAGTAGGTATGAGTACATGGAAATTAGCAAACTCAAGGCAAAAACGAGAAAATCTGTTTTTTCTCTCTCTGTTCACATTTTTCCTCCTACGGACGGAGTAAGTTGCTTTTGTTTGTATCAAAGCAAGTTTCAAAAGAAAAACAACATTTTTCTGACATTCACGGCTCATTAGATCTTTTATTTAAACGCTAAGCCTCCTCAGGTTATGGATGTGCACGTTTTTGTTTTGAAATTATATCAAATATCTGCACTGAGAGTATGTAAACAAACAAATCAGTTTCAAGATTGTGTAGGTACCTATGCGATTAGGTACAGATATTTTGAAGGCATTCTACTGTCATTAGTTTTTAATGTCTGTCATAATTTTGGCAGATAGTTCGATACCAATTTTTTTACCAAGTTGGACACTTTACATAGTTTGACACGTGTCGCTGGTCATCTGGTGCTCAATGCAACCCTGTATGAATGACAGCAAAAACTGCCAAGTAATGACAACCAACCAATATTTACATAACAATATAAATGTCAAGCAAAAGAGGATATAATGGAACAACGACATATTGGCTTTCATCACCTAATTTAATGACGTATTGACAAAACACATCGTGTGACAGTATGTCTACGTCAAAGTTGTAGTAGCGCAATTTAATGACAGCTAAACAATTTCCAATAGAGATAGATCCAGTTGATCGTAACGAAAACAGAAATACCAAATAATATACAACCGCATTGCAAGGATGATTGAATTATCAAATATGACAGCAATGTCATCACCAGCTTTTTGTTTTTAAATGCAGAGCTAATGCCATTATTTGTTTATTCTGCGTGTTTACATATTACTTTAAATCAAGCGGATGTTGTATTTAAGGCAGTGAATTTGATTCTTACCTATTTCCTTTCCCCTATTTATAAATAAAATTTAAAATAATTCATTCATCTCAAAGAATAAACATGATTTATTAGGTAGGTACCTACATCGGTTTATTTTGACACCGAGAAGTGTCAGAGGTTGTTAGTTATTTATTGTTATTTAAAAAGCAGGACAAATGTTATCATCGTGTATAGGAAATACAGTTGTCTTAAATCGAATCGATTTTTCTAAACTAAATTTCATCTGAACAGAAATGACATCGATTGATTAATTGTTAACGTCAAATTAATACAAATCTGTTCTCAGTCAATGTTTGACAGTAGTTATGTATGTCACTAATTGCTAAGTCGAGAAATCCTTGATAGGTAAGTACATCTTTTACGTACCTAAACTGAACAAAAAAACTGATGAATCTAGCTCATTGAAACACTTTAATTTAGACAGCTGTCAGATTAATAAAAGTAGTATTTTGAACGCACCTCTTCCCATACCCGAAATTAATAAGAATTTTACACGAGAAAAATAGGTAATAAGATATAAATGCATCCGCGGAAGAGTGAGGATGCTTATATGAAATTCGGAAGAATTTTGGACACCTAGCTGTCAATTTAGTAAGCGTCACCCGAGCTGACATATCAACGTAGAGTCACAGTGTTTTGGCAGAACAGTGCAGATGCCTTCGCGACCCTCACGCGTAACCAATACTACCAAGTAAGGTGTCAAAATGAAGAGAGTTTCGTAAAGCAGTGGAAAGTAGCACTTTACCTTTGCTGCAGGTGCAGGTGCTGTAGGGACTTTAAACAGGAAGATTATACCCCTCAAACGCATTGTAGTTAATGCGATAACCCAGCAGATTGAAGGTTCTTAGTAGCTCAGATCAAAATCGTTCCAAAAAGCTGAATGTAATTTTTTTCGCCGACTTAGGTAAGTGAGTCGTGACTATCCTCACTAACAGGGCACCCACCTAAGGTGTCAGTTTCCCCAAAAGTATGGAAATCTGTTGCTATTTCCAACCGTATAAACTAGTCCCTGATTAGACTCCGACTTAACTTTTCCACCCACAAAATGGATAGCCATCTGCAAGATCCAATCGGGCATTCCTCTTGCGGCATCTCGCCCGCATCTTCCACACAGACATACAGTTCCGTTTTCCAATAAAAGGAAAATAAATCAATGACAGTTATAACCTACCAAAGACAACACAAATTTGATCATATCATGTCAACTTTGAAAGCGGATTCGACACCACAAAAAGGAAAAGAAGAAAAATCCAACGTGCCCACGAAAGGACTCGATTCCTCCTCAGATCAAATACCATCATCAAACTCTGACGTGACATGAGCTGAATTTTATCCCACACATTGGCAAAGTATCTCGCAGTCGCTGCTGGGCTCCCAATATATCGACCATCATCGTGCTGGGGTATGGTAATGATAATAAATATAAAATGCTCTTCCAATCGAACTAGAAGAAGGACGCCAACACCAGTCTTTCAAACAATTCACTCTTCATCTAGATAACTTACCGATAAAAATAAATTTTGAAGTATCCATTGAGTTGAGTTTCTCTGCTTAAGTCCTTGTGCTGGTATGCGATGTTTTCCTTTTGTGATGCAATAAAAACCGGGAAAGATTCCAATCTAAATATCTGCTTAATCCTTGCACATAAATGTAGGTGTACCTGCTGTTATTCAGGTAGATTCAAAGGATTTGTATTTTTTTTTGTGAGCACTTGCTAAGGATTCGCGCGAGTTTCAGTACAGAACAATGGTTTAGATGTTGGCGCGCGTTTTCACTTACAAGCACAACCAAGTTTTTATCGTTGATGCTGTGTATCCGCTGTTCAAAGTGCGGCGGGAAAAGGGGATATTCCCAGTTTTCTTTCGGTAAATTTCCGCGAACGAGTTGCACAAAAACCAAAGGATACGCGATCAAATTGCTTGCAAAAAAACTAACCACGATCACTGATCTTTCTTTTTTCAATCTTCTTCTCCTTTGCACTTAACTATCGGAATTTCTTTTACTGCTATTTTCTCACTATCTATACGCATACATACACAAATGCATTTAGCTTCACTTGAATTTTTTCTTTATATTATTTTCTCACAAGAGATCTGATCTTCACAAGCAGAAAAAAGGTGTAAACGCGAGAGATGGAGGAAAACGGAAAAAAAAATCTGTCAAAGGTAAGAAAAGCAACAGCAGCAGCGATGGCGGCGAGGTAGGGCAAGTTGAAAAGTAGAGAAAAAACCCGTCTAACAGGTATCAACGTAATTGTATTGTGCAGTGTAAAACAACAACAAAAGCGACGACAACGACGATGAAGACGGCAAAGAGGATGTCGATGACGGGTTATCCATGATGCTGGCCTCTCTGAAGTAACGCTTGATGGAAGCAAGTTTTTCTTTTTGTTTTTTTTTTTTTTTTTTATGTTAAAGAATGTTGCACCAACACGAAAGAAAGAAAATAATCTTGCTTCTTATGCGTTTCGGGGACAAACTCTCCCACTGTCACAAGTCACAACCACAAAACAACCGAATAAAGGATTTCTGGATATTAGGACAACGATATCGGAATGTGCATCGATTTCCCTTATTTAGGTGGATGGCATACAGCAGCCCAGTGAACCAGTTTCCGGGTTTCGAAACCCGAATTTCGAAATTAAACTAATATTTTCAAACGCTCTATCGATAGCTGTTGTTTTATTTGGTAGAGTAAATAGCACGCTTTATAAAGACCGCCCGCAAACAAGACAACGTAGCTCCGCCGCAACAGAGATCTTTCACCGAACTGATTCGTACAGTGGTGTTGAAAGTGTTTGCAAGGCGGCAGCAACATTTTCCTCGTGTATGTGAATATCGAGTTGAGAGTGTGTGTGTTGTTTGTGTTGCTGGGCTCCGAATCAACTTTACGCACTTCTCTGTTGCGGCATGTTGCAGGGGTTGCTTGTGGGTGTGCGTGCTTACTTCGTTTTGATATAAAATTTATTCGCCTGACGTACCGTTGCCGTTGGACTGGAACTGGTATTGAAGTTGGAGTTGGTTTTGGATAGATGTTTGGGCGTGTGCGTGCTGTGCTCCTAACCTAAACCGGTTGGACTGGTTTAACAGGTTCCTTCAGGCTTCAGGTTCAGCAGTTGAAAAGCAGCAGCACAGCATACTCTTTGTGTAGAAACACCAGGTTGATCCAACAAAAAAAAAAATGGAAAAGGTTGTTTTGATTTGAAGGTGTGTTCGTTCGGTACATTGTTGGGATATGGAATTGTGTCTGTGCAGCAAGTTGAGCAACACTTTTTGTGGACAGAATGGCAAAAGTGTTGCTGTGGGTTAAGGATTTTTGATACGTTTCAGGAAAAAGGGTATTTTTGTAGCTTGAAGGGTGAGGAGGCACAATTATTGTGTACCTCCTCCTCCATTCTCCTAAATGCAGCTTGTATCTAAACAAAATTATTTATTGAATACCAAGGTTCAAATTGTGGGCTTTGGTAGAAATTATGGCCATAAATATGTCTGTTGCAATGTTTACATACAATCAGTTGATTTACCTACATTTTTAACCAAGTGCTCTCTTAATGAACTTGGATTTCAGTCTGTAGCGGCAATTATTAGGTGACCAATTTAACTTGTTTGAACAGAAATTACGCTTCTTTATTATAGACTACTGTCACAGCCAATAGCCTCTGTTGTTGATGTCTTTTCAAAGAATGGAACTTTTGATTTGTGTATTTGTTTATGATGTCATTAGATTTATTCGGTTTGCTGCTTGATGATTTGCTGGCCGTCAGAAGGCGATTATAATTCGAGTAGCTCCCATTTTCTGTGTACGGACACCAAGTGCTTTAAAATTTAAATTCCTTAAATATTCATTGCCAACATTGCTTGAAATCCATAAAATTTATTGGCTTCATTGTGGGTATAACCAAGGGTGGGGATTGTGCACCGACAATTTGATGGACTACTTTAGAAGCTGGAACTTTTTTTTATATAACCGTTTTGTTAGCCGCAGTACTTTGTTTAAGCTTCAAAGATGCTGAAAGGTACCTACCTCTGTCAACCGCAATCGGTTGTTGCGACGCCACAATTTACAAAGCTTGCCAAATTATTTTTGTCGACGTTCGATAAACACAAAAAATAGACCCTACTACAAAAAAGTTCAAGAACTTTTATGAATACCAATACTGCCTTTTTCTAAATTTTGTTAACTGCCTTTTTACGCTTGTGGTTCCATAAAGGTCCGTAACATTTAAAGGCGCTCAATTTTTCTTCTTTTTTATTGGTACAAAAACTTTGGGAAAGAAGTGGGGCTGCGCTAACAATCAAGAATAGTACACTTAATGTCTCGGCTCGGTCGTTTGGTGGGAGACTGTTTGTAGGTACTAAGTCAGCCATTTGGTCAAAATTCAGAGGATTGCTTCTAAGTAAAGGTATAAGGGTATAAAATCTACACCACAACTACGCCTAGAAACGCAGCTGATATGGATATACTATTAGCTGACAGCCAGTAATGCCAGATTGGGCGCTTTGTCGTATTTTGGGCTATCTTTTTTTCTTAAAAAATGATAGAAATTTCTTGCATCATCATAATTTTGGGCTCTTAACATCGTTTTGAAAATTTTGTTGTTTTTATTCATTCACAAAACTACAAAAAAGGAAATATTTTCGAACAAACCCGCACTTTTAAAATTTGGCAGCACTCTTGTTCAACTTGCAGACACACCAATTTATTTTGTAGGCCTTTTGATTTGACACAAGCCACAGAAGCCAATTGCAGAAGATAGAAGTCAAATAAAATTCACAGCAGTGCATAAGTGAAATGGGAAAAATACCAAAAAAAGGTCTTAAGGAATTGGGGAAATTTTAAACAATTTTTTCTTTCTGGGCAACGATTTTGGGTTACATTTTATTTTAAGTGTTGGGCGCTAAAAGCAAACAAAATTTTGGCAACCCTGCTTCCAGCTTTCAACGCAGCTACCTAGAAGCTTCATTGACTATGCCACTTTAAATTTGGTAGAAGAACGATTGAACAACACTTACGGTTGCATCATAGCTAGTGGACCACAATTGGCACTAAAAGTTAAAAAATCCTAACATCTCTTGATAGAAACCAAGTCCTAGTGCTCGTCGGGGTAATAATAGGATACCGCATCATTGGAAACATGGCCGAAATGATGGAAAACCTTACAAATCTGTGGACCATCTACAGTGTCGCTGTCCAGCCATCCAAGCACGCAGCTACTCTTGTTTGGAAGCACGCAGTTCTTCGAAGGCCTGAAAAATCTAGCAAACGATGCCTCTATCAGATCTAAGAAGACTCATCAACAGATCCGAATGGTTTCATTCGATAGCGTACGCAGTATTTATTTGTCAACAGAATACATTAAAGAATTTTTCGAAGCTCTCTAAACTATAAGTTTGCGGGGCCTAAGCCCCTGAGACCCCCAAATCCCTGAGAACTTCCCCAAAACCATGTCGAAAAATTCGAAATCATCCGCCGACGGAAAACTTTCCAATCAAAAGCAAGCTCATATCTTAGCTCCAAAGTAAGCCGACCTAGATGAAGAAACATCCCATTTCCAAGTGCCTGCCTACCGTCCTACCGCAGACAACCCTCTACTTAATGGCAGCCCCATGGGTTATAAGTAAGCAATTATCCCAGCGATAGCACCCTGAGCAAAGGCAAAATTGAACCCCCACTGAGCGAGAGAATTCCATTCGTAAGCACCTTGAGTTCACTTTTACTTATCTGGGCACCAGGCTGGAACCCACACGACACATAACAGTGGAGACCCATTTGGGCTCATTTGTAACAATCCCCGTGTCAACTAACACCACACAAGGCACAACCCCTGCGGACAGAGATCCACCGACTAATCCCGAACATGTTTTTCTCCACCAATGTCCTTATAGTCCTTAAGCACGATGCAGGCGGCACCTGGTTAAATACGCTTTCTGTTGCTAAACATTGCCTGCTCTCTAGCTTTTTTACAACACACACTCTCTCTCTCTCTTTCGCATTCTATAAATGCGGTGGCGGATTATCCTTGTTTTAAAATTTTCCATTTTCCATTTCGACTCGAACTACTCTCCCAATCAGTGTCACAGAAAACTACCAGCGACAACGTTGATGATAGGTAAGCAGTAAGCACCAGCAAAAGGATTAAATCCCACACAGCAGCGCATGGAACATCTACCACCTACCGACATAATAAAAACAATTTGACCGACATTTCGTCGAGAAAATCTAGTAAATATCAAGTAAACAAACGGAGAAAAAGAAACAGAATCACGCTGCCCCACAAAAGGATATAAACGCTTTGGGTATACTGTAGTACTACAGTGTGTACATGTGTGTGGACGGACTCTGGAGTAGAGTACACACAATGTATGCGGGCTTTTGGGGGAAGCCTTTCACTGGCGCGTTTAGTACCATGTAATGTGGTTTTCGTGTTGCTTGTTTTTGTGATTAGATATTTGCCACGTGGGACTCTTATAAAGCCAAACGGAGCGATGTTTGTATTAAGCTCTTCGCTCTGCCAACCAAGACGGAATAATATATGACAATTTATTGTTTGACTCGGGGATTTCGATTCGGTCTGCGTTGTGCGTTGTGCGTTGAGCGTTGTGCCTTGTGCGTCTATACCGAACCTATACTGCTCTGGGTCGTCTCGTATTTGGGCTCTCCAAGGTTCCCTGTGATCTCCACTAATGCTAATGCTGCTGGCGCTGCCTTCGTTTGGCTTCGTTTTTGCTGCCGATGGCATGTGGTGAATTATTTAAATTTGTTTGTACCCAGATCTATTCCTGCAGTCGTCCTTTATTTTTGCATGGAATATGAAAAATGTTTATATAGACACGACTTTACAGAGAGGATGATGTGTGGGCGAAAGTAAAATGCTAAATTACAGCAAATTGAATATTACGGATTCGGAGGAACGGAGCTTAACTGTTTGAAGCTATACCTTTCATATTAATGAAATATTTGTGCATGATAATATACACACTTGTGCGGTATGTGCGGGATGCAGGGCACGTCCCAGCTGTTGTTAGTATGGGAAAAAATACATTTGACTGACCTTTAACAGGTTTTTTTTTAGCTGAATTATGGTTGTGGTTCTGCTTCTATTGGGATTGAGGTTTCACTTCAAAACAGCACTCCTTATGAGAACCAGACTTACATAAAATGGTTCCCTCCCCCCATACTGTTGTCCTTTTTCGAAATTTATATTTTTTTTAAAGTGGTTGGTTACAATGACGGAAATGATTTTTATTGGCTGTATAAATATGTAAAGTGAACTTTATTTTGTTCCTGAAAGACTCGGTGACATTATTCCAGGATAGGAAACATCGAAGGGTCGCCAAGACCAAAACAAAAAGCTTACCTGAATGATTCTCTTAGATTTTTCAACAAGTGAATTTTGCTCTATTTATGACCTTTTTTTTTAATAAATTTTAGTAAAAACAGGTACAAGGTTAGTTCGTTTTTATTCATTATTTAACAACTTACCCATAGTAACAGGGGTAGGTAAGTTGTAGCAACGCATATTTTTTAAAGAAGGCGATATTTTGACATCTTGCGAGCAAACTTGATTGGGCTTTTTTGGTGAATTTAGTAACTTAAATATTGATGTTTGTTTTAACACTAGAAGGCATATGTTCGTCGCATTCTTAATTCTCTTTCTCAAATGCTGTGTTTTTTAAGTGTTTTTTTTTTTTTTAATGAAGAATTCACTTAGTAAAATCAAGTTTCTTATTTGGGAATACAATCTTAATGTTTCGGAAAAAAAATAGAACCCTGGTAGACAAAATGTACAAAATCGTCAAAAACGCCCCAGAAGGGGGCGTGGCAATACTTATAAAGATCTAAAGCCTTCTTACAGTTTGGGGATACATTTTTAAAAAAGTATCATCGAAATCTGTTCAATAATTTTCAAGCCAACTGCCAACTTTTCAAAAACCGCCCACAGTTTCACATAGACTTGGAATACAAAACGGGTTTTGGGGTGAAAATTGTTGATGAATCAAAATTAATTTTACAAAAAAAGATATTTTAAAATGCTGTCTACATCTTCTCTGCTTTCAAGTTTTCAAAATACTGCTCTTCAACGTTCTGCTTTACAAAATTCTGCAAGCAATAAAAGAAGGGTTCTAAAATGTTCAAAATCACTCGCTTTTGAACACGCCGAATATTGTTAAGCAGAGATATAGCTACCTTTTCTTAATATTCTGATTTTTTTTTAATTTTTAGCTTCTACTTTGTTACAGTCCAACACGGATATAAGAAACATATAAAAAACAACGAGATTTGTTTCTTATATCCGAGTTGTTCTTATATGAAAACCACGTTTATTAGAAACAAAGTTTCTTATACGAAAACAACCGATATACGACACATCATACATATGTAGGACGATTTGGCGGGCTTTTTCTACTGACAGTAGATAGCTGTCATTGTCATTGAAAGGTGTGTTCGCATTGCTCGCATCATACCTACCGTAATTATTCGTTTACATGGATAGTTGAGCTGTTTTTGCATTTTAACTGAAATCCATCTCAACCAAGGAAAAAATTATGTTTCTTATATGTGTAATAATTGCAATATAATAACAAATTGTGTGAATAAAAATACGTTTCTTATATCCGAGTGTTTCTTTTAAGCGGGTTTCTTATATGAAAACATTTTTATATAAATGTGCATAAAGCAAAAAAAACTCCGTGTTTTCACATGCGTTTCTTAAAAGCGAGTTGTTCTCATATTTATGAGTGTTTCTTATATCCGTGTTCGAGTGTAATTATATTTTTTGTTTTAAATTCAATTTTGCATTTTTTTTTTGATAGGTACCTACCTACTGTTTATTTTCTCAATATATATTTAATTTAATTTTAAGGTTCCTATGGTCACTTTTATTTTTTTTTGTTTTCTGATTTTATATTTTGAACTTTGAATTTTATTTTTTTTAATATATCCATAAACTGAAAATTGTTTTTTAATATTTCCTTTCTTCAAATTTTTAAGAAATGAAAAAAAACAGAATGTAGTAAGAATTTTTGGCGTTAAATTTAAAAAGCTGAATTTTTGTGTGAGAGGACAAAAATTTAATATATTAATTTTTTTTAATACTCATTTTGTCTTATTTCGATGGTCTCTTTCATTTTATTTTTCTTTTGATTTATATTATGTTAGCTTTGAATTTTATTTTTTTTTTTATAAATTAAATAGGTAATCTCCTCCTTTTTTAACAACTAGAAAAAAAACAGAATAAGAAGATTTTTTTTGCGTTAAATTAAAAGAAAAAAAAATTGGAAAACCGGAAGATCATCATTTTGCAGAATTTTGATGGCAGCATTTCGACCCGCGCTCATACAAATCAGAATTTAATAGAGTTCTAAGGAATGGTTCAAAAAATTTGTACGAAAAAGCTTGCCTAGTAATTTGCAATGCGATTTTCCTTTTGTTTCACTTTAGTTTTATAAAAACCATTTGTTCATGACAGTAATCAGTAAACGTAATTTTTGCAATATTCGAATTTCAAACTTTAAAGACATCCCAGTATCTGAATTGTTCCAAAACAATAGATATAAGAAAAATTGAAGAAGATATTATCATTGCGGCAGCAGTTCAAATGATTTCTGTAGTAACAAGCAGAAGAAGACACTTTTCTTCGTGTCCCATAAACTCCTTTTTGCAAAAAAGGCAAACAAACTGTCAATAATTATTTGAAGCTTAAAAAAACACGAGTTTTCCATTAAAATTATGAAAGGGTTTTTTGGCTTTGCGTATTCTTTTCTTTCTCGGTAAAATGTTCTCTGCGGTTTCCTCCAAAAATATATCAATAGTAAACGCAACACAAACTTCTTCCTCCGGTCTTACTTCAAAATTTATCTTCGATTTAATGTACCGAACATTTATTTCGCGAGCTAAATGAGTGGAGACTTTTCGTCGGCCTATCTACCTACATGAAGTTAAGAATTTAGCGAGCGAACAGGATACTGCTTGCTTAACTGCC
Source organism: Cheilosia impressa (assembly GCA_948293265.1). NCBI lineage: Eukaryota > Metazoa > Arthropoda > Insecta > Diptera > Syrphidae > Cheilosia > Cheilosia impressa. Next base: position 28,123,440 of record OX411884.1, on the reverse strand, counting down.
TCGCTAAATTTTATCTTTGTAGATATTTTTGTATGGAAGATAACATTTTGCGCGAGCAGGATACTAAGCTTAAGTATTCACCACTTGTGACAAAATAATACAAGTGGGAATTAACCTTCGGAAACTCATCTTTCCTTGGGTCCGTACTGCATAAAAATCGGCTTCGAAATAGATACGCAATCGGTACGACAAAAAAAATGGTTCAGCCTATTAATAATGGCGGTACTTTGAGCACCTGTTTTTTATCTTTGAAAAAAGCCATTCAAGGTACCCGTACCACCAAGTCGGGTCCTCTCTAGGGTTAGCCCCCTCCCATGGACATGCCACCTGAGCTTGCCATGCCTTAAATAAACTAGACATATGTAGGTACCTACCATTGCTATAATAACTGCTTTGGCCTTTGAATAACAATATGTTTCCTATACCCGTACGACTAATAAGCACAACAGCCAATCCAAACGACAGCATTCCCCGACTCAGACATCTCGTCTGGGTAATCTGCGAGCTCATTTAGGCCAGACCACCCACCGAATATTATTAATAAAACCGCCGCCCGACAAGATGTTACATTTAATTAACCACCTCCTCCGGTTACTTATATAAACATCGGTAAACGCACATGTACACTGTGCAGTGTACAGCAGTCGTTCAGCTCTTTCAGGGTGTGTTTATGAAATCATAAATCCGTCTAATCAACATTATTATTATTATTGTTATTATCACAGCCATCCCCGTCATCCCCTATTATTATCGTCATCATCGGCGACAGCAGCAGCAGCAGCGTCATTGCTTTGAGCCACTGCCATCGGCACCACCAAAACCAGTTGGAGCTTTATTGTCATTCGCCTGGCCTCAAACCATATATACCGGCACCCAGGTCGTTATCGGAAAAGCCACCCATCCATCCACCTTGGGCGCTGTCGCTGGGTGGAAGGAAGAAAATCTCCGACCGACAACACCTGCTTATATGTCGCCAATTGAAAAACTCGTCACGTATGTGTCCACAGACCTGATTTTGCTTCGACACATCGACATCTTCACTTAAGCGCCGCCAAATATTTGGCAGCTACCACGACGAAAGGAGAGAGGAAAGCACAACGCAAAAAAATAATCAAATCAAGGGCTCCCCCTTCGAACGTTGTGCTGAGATTTTTGTAAATTCCTGGACGAAGTCGAGCGCCTACACTACTATTACACATGTCACCTCGTAAAATGTCCTTCAACAATTTTCACCTATATATGTGCGAGTGTAGAGCTGTGCGCTTTAATACATACGAGTATATAACCGATATGAGTTTGTGCTGCTTACTGTTTACAGGATTTTATTATTGCAGGCCGCATGCATTTTATGATGCCGATCATTTGGGCCAATATAGGGTCTGCCTCTGCTCTGCCATAAGAATATTTAATAATGAAAAGATATGCCCTGAAGGGACACAGGGACATATACACACAGATGCGAGATGCGAACACTAAGGACAATGGCATAAGAGCGAGGCCCTGCGAACATATTGTCACCTGTCGTTAATGAGTCATTTCCATTGTTTCGCCATAGTGGAGGAGAAGAAGGGGTAGCGCACAGACGAAATGGCATTATCCTCACTAGGTGGGGCGGTAAACATAACCTCGTCTGGGTGTGGTGTTTCCACTATACGTTCTGCTTTCATCTTGATGCTCCAATATGCCATCCTGCAACCTCCATTTGCTCTGAATGTGATGGCATTTTTGTTTTTTTTTTCATTTTATTTAATCGTCCTCCGTGCTATCCTTTTGCATGTATCCTCCTTCTTATTTTTATTTTTTTTATTTTTGTGTATGTTCTGTGAGCGGAAAATAGGTACATGACCTTTGCTATAGAATGGAATATTGTGTCAGTAGCAAACAGGATATAGGCTGCAAGCGGCACACAGTATGCACAAGCACAATCGTCATCCTCAGCGACCTAGAAACTGTATAAACAAAGAGGGAAAGCTTTAATTTCATTGTCCATGTCCTCCTAATGAGGGTAACTTTTGGAGCAATTCTCGCTGTCTCTGTTGCTCTATACATTTAGTGATGGGGTTGCTCTCTGAATGAAATGTTGCAGGGATATGGGGATGGTGTGCGCATGACTTTGTTGCGGTGCAGTAGATTTGTTTAGAAGCGGCTTTTTTTGGTCCTTCGAAATGAACTAATTTACCGATACGTTGTTGATGGGAAGAAATGCATAGTCGCATTTGTAGCCTGGAAAGAGGAAATGCATATAAACATTGATGCAGATGCCGCCATGAGGGGTTCATCTTTTCAAAAAGACTTCTGAAATGAAAATGTAAGGCGCCGATAGACGGGCATCTTAATAGATAGTTTGTTGATCAGAAGAGGCGGCAGAGAAATCGGTCCATTTAGCAAGTTGGAGGCTTTTCGGTGTGGGTGGCAGTGGCACTCTCGCCGACCCCAAGAAATCTTATCTTACTCGGCGCGAGTGGGTCTTTCTTTTATTAGCTTTAGTATGAAATACGGTGGCCAGGGTGTAGTGGTGCGTGTTTGTCTATGACTAATATACCGCAAGGTATAGTGGTCGACTTTAGACCTACCTACACAATAAGGAACACAAAATCAAAAGAGCTTCAGAACTTATGATAGATATAGCCTTACCTTTTGATTCTAGGAGGCCAAAAAACTCTAGCTAACTGATCCCATCCGCATCATCTTCGATCTCAAAACCTCCTTTTGTTGGACGTTTGTTATGCAGTTATATGGGTAGATATTCAAAAGGCTAGCATTTAAGTCATCGATACCAATGACTTGCTGTAGACGGCAAAGGTATATCCATTAGGATCTTCGTTTACGTCTTCTGAAAGTGCTTATCTGAAGGAAGCTAAACTGAAAGGTACCTAATCCCACTCCAATTTCTGCCTACACTTATTTAAAATCAACCAGCTTTCGGTTAAACACTTTTAAGTAATACTGTTAATACAGTTCCCACAGAGTAAGTGGATTAAAAATAACCAAGCCAAGTTGTTTAAGGAAACTCGGTTAAAAATCAATTTTATCTGTTGAAATGAACTAACTCTGTAGAATCTAACCAACTACTGGTTGATTTTAATATGGCATCTTGGTTGGTAACAACAACTGATAAAGTGTTTATTTTTAATTGAACCTTTTTATCTTGGTAGCTATTAACAACGCATACTTGTTTTTTTCAAATTAGTTAATTTTAAAATATTTAAATATTTCTTTTAACTTTGCGAAAATACCACTTCGTAGGTGTTAACTTTTGAGCGTGTAATTCGAGCAAGTTTTGCCATGACCTTTCGGAAAACAATACTCCAATAGTTCACGACAGTTTAGATACTTACAAAAATCCCTAAAGCTGTTGATCTTGCTTCTTCGGATCGGCGGTTTTAGGCATTTACGCCTATTTTTGTTCATTGAACCTACCATAATACACCTAAAAATATTTGTTGTAAAAATGTTTAAACCCGCTTTTTATTCGACTGCATTAAATGTCATGATCGACCCGACATCCAATGCTGCCAATTTAACAGACACATGGTTGTACATTACAGACCGAACTATGAAAATTAGAGCATTTGTTATAGATCTTACGACCATACATATTATGAATGTTACAGCATTTGTTTTTGAATGAACATCATAATTTTTTTAAAGAAGCAAAATCTACACGGAAAGAAAATAATTTTCTACACAAAGAAATTTCGTTTCTTAAATTGAGGAAATTTAAAAATTAACAAATTCTTCTTTGTTCGAATTCAATTTAATAGTATTTAAACACTAATTCTTGGATCTAGAAAATCATTCATATCATTTTACCTAAACGATCAAATATTTCTTGATTTAAGAAAGGAATTTTGTATAGAAAACTAAACAAATATATTCTGAAGTCAAGAAGTAATTATTTGATAGTAGATTTTCTAGTTCCAAGAAAATAATTGCAGCAATTTAGAAGAATTATTAAAACTATTCCAGCATAATTTAGATCGAATTTATTTTATTTTATTGTTTCGATATACTGTTGCTGACGTTCAACAACTTACTTCTTTATGTACTCCATATAAGAAATAGATTCTTATATTAAGAAAATAAGGCCGAGTATAAGAAACATCTTTTATCTTTTTATATAGTAACTTGACCAGTTTTCTATGTGTTCGGTTGATACCTATCAAGCAGACACCAGACAAGGACGCAGCCATTCGATTTCAAGGTTTACTTCATTCATATTTCTTACTTATAAGAAACAATTTCTTATATCGAGAAATACCACAATATATTTGCAATGTGCGTAGAGTGTGACATATTATGTGTTCGGTGACATTATTTCTACTCTTTTTTTCTATATGTGATCAAAAAATGCTTACATATAGAAATTAGAGTAGGCTTTAAGAAAGCAGCTTCACCCTGATCTGCCACTCACGCAAGGGAACAAGATGTTTGTATTGCAAGCTAGATGCAGTCAATCATTCATTCTATTTTAATCAAGCCGGTTCAGTTCCAGTTCTCCTTAAATGTGTTTTTAAAATAAAAGTTTTAAGTGTTAAGTGTTAATCTTTCCTTTTGATGTTAAAGTATTCAAAGTTTATCAAACATCAAAAATACAAGAAAAATTTAAATCTTTTGATATCAGAAGAACTATTCCGAATTTGTTACATATTTGTTCAAAAAGAAGAAATATTACTTATTTAGCTTGAAGTCATTGGTTCTCAAGATTATCATTTTTGCAGTGAGATTGTTAGAGAGGAAAATGAAAATTATAGAATTTTAAAAATTGAAAAAATATATACTAAACCATTTATAATAAGTGTTTTACCAGACGGAAGCAAAGTTTTTAAGAAAATAAATATTTAATACTAACACAAAATGAAATATGTTAAAACATCCATTTGGAGAAATATTTTCCATTTCAAATGTTATGCTTTGTTAAGCAAAATTGCCTTTAAAGATAATACCTTATACCCAATGAAAAAAATGTATATACCCTAAATGTTTACAAAGTGTAATGCATTTGTAATGAATCTGGAATTATAAGCACTTAAATTCAATAAATTAAGATTATGTAAATAAAACTTCAACCTGTTTTTCTAAATGAAAAATAAATAAACGGTTTAAGCTCTACTATTTAATTTACATATTTACATTTCAGGTACCTACCTAATACACAATTATGCAATATATGACTACTCAAATTATATATTAATACAGGATAAATTTCTTGGTTTTAGAAGTTCTTTATTGACTGTTTTCTGATGTCAATGAACATTCAATCGATTACAGAGGCCAGAAGTAAGTATCTAGTAGTTATTGATATAAGAGAAAAGTTCTTAAGCGTGCATTTTGCATTTTACGAATCGTTTCTGGGATATAAATAACACTGCAACATTTTAGAAAAAGTTTATTTTCGTATTTAAGAAGTTCTTAAACCAAGAATAATTTTTCAGAATTCCAGAAATAAATTCTTCATGCAAGAAAAATGTTCTTGGGGAGACAATTCGAATAAATAATAAATATTTGCTTTCTGAAAAAAACTTATGCGACCGTGAGTTAGTTAGCGTTCTATTGTTTTCACAGTTTCACAGTTGGTTGAGGTCCCCTTCCACTTGCATGCGCCACCTAAGGCGAGGTCTTCCTCTACTGCGTTGTCCCTCCGGGATGGAATGTCCATGTCCATTCGCTCTACTTGTACCAGATGGGTACTTTTCTGATCACTCAACAAATTTTGCGTTCGAAGCGACCAAGGAGATCTTCATCCGCCTTCGCTAACGTCCATGACTCTGCGTAAAAAAGCGTAACTCAGATGATGAGGGTCTTATATGGAGACTCCTTGCGTGTTTTTCGACAAGGCCTTTCTAATCGATAGGCTTCTTAGGCCAAGTAACAGCGGTTGACAAGTGTAATTCTTCGCTAGATTTCTGATGTGAAGTCTTTAAGGTAAACAGCGGAGCCGAGGTAAACAAAGTCCCGGATTACCTCCAAATTATAGCTGTCTATCGTGACGTTCTGTGCGATGCGACTTACAGCCCCCGGTCGTCCTTAAACTGCCCACGAAGGTGATGTCAATCATGAAGTCGCTTCTTCTAAAAGTGAGCTTGCTTCAAACAGTTTTAAGTCAAGTTACTTGAGTGAGTCTTACGTTCCATAAGCTCCGAGCCATACTTTCAGGGCTACGGCCTCTACCGTCGTCCCCAAAACTGCCCACCGTTTCTGTTAGTAGATACTAAACACCTTTTTTAAAAACATACCTACTGACGTTTTACCCGCTCGAGGGATCGATAACCATTCCAATCTTGCAGGCGCATATGATGAAGCATGACGCTTATGCCATAAATCTTCAGTTAAAATTCCTTCCCACAAAGAGCGACACAGCTTCGGTTGTAATCCCCGCACAGACGCAAAGATAATCCGTCTTTAAACTGAAAACATCTAACACGGTAATATTTTTATCTTGTGCCTACACCCCCACACAAACGGTAGCCACACCACCAATCCACCACACCATGCGAAGATTTACGAGATCGATGGTTAATTTGCATACAAATTCAAATTAAACGCGAAGAAGATGCGATTATACACCAAAACAAAACACAAAACAATGGAGAGGCTCAAGCCGTCACTAACAAAGGTGTTCGAAACAACACAAAGGCGAATGCAAGACGAGGACGCGACGAAGAACATGAAAAACCACATGAAAATGGAAACGACGGCGATGGGGCATCATGCGAGATTGATGGGTAATTTCATTATTTCGAGTCTCCCTCTTCTTTCTCACCCTGCACACACCAACATGTTGCATGCATGGATTACTTGAACGTTGAGCTGGTTTTTATTTCTTCTTCTTCTCTTTTTTTATTTTTTGCAAGAAAACACAATTTTCCTATATGCTGCGATTTTCTCTGGCTTGTGTCCTCCGATGTGTTTATGCCCTGAAGAGCCCTGAAGCCGCTCATACTACGACTATGACTACAAATGTGACTGTATGCGTGCTTAACATTTTATTGAGTTCGCTGGCTTCGAAGAAGCCCAGAAATTACCACCACAAGGAAATGCATTTCACTCTACCTACTATAGGTGCAAGATAGAGGCCAAGAAGAATAAAGAAACAAGCCAGGCCCTAATTGCATTCGCCGTGTCGGTTAGGTGCAAAAGCGGTACCACCGCACTGGAATGGGCAAGGTGTGCCGTGTGCGGCTGTGGCGAAGAAGAGGAAATCGTGTTTGCTGATGGTTTTGCTTTTATACTGTACTCTAAGAAGCATGCATGTTGGTCGCAGCGTAGGTATTGGTAAACCCATTTTTACGTTCAGAAAGTTGCGTGACCCGTAAGCCTGTGTATAGCCTATATGAACGGCTTCCATCGTAAAACGAAATGAATTGCACATAGTTGGCTGGCAGAATCTGTAAAGTTTGACTCTACGACGGATTATTGCTAATTTCACACTGAAATCGAGGTTTGCTTGTACCTATTTACGGTTTAATGGGAGGAAGTCCTTTAACGAGTCCTTATTACACAGGTGGAATGGAATTTCTTTTTATTTTTAAAGGAGAAAATTATAAAAATTTAATCACCCAGAGTAAACATGCGGTTTTATGGCTTCGCCTATTTTGCTTTTATTAGGACTTGTAATTTTCAGTAGGTATAGGTCTTTTAAGTCGTTGTTAGTGCGTGTGTTGGTGGATGGTCCTTCGGTTCATCATAATTTGTATTGTAAGCTGATTTTTATATTAACTATTAGTGGGAAGTTTATAAAGTCTGACCTCCATTGCAGTGTTATCCCCTTTCCGTTGGTATTGGTGGGCAACGGGCCATTTATACAATGGGTAGTCATAAATGAAACGAGGAGTTTGGCATATTTAAAGACATAAAAACTGGTTTTACTGGGCTCGGGGGCCATTAAAACTTAAGACAGGAAACTGTTAAGTAACTTAGATGGATTTGCGTAAGGAAAGGGTAAGTCCTAGACGTTGTCTTTCTCAGGATTTTTGGCAGAGTTGAGAGAACTAAGATTTACGAGTCTTTCAGAACAGTTTCTTCGAAATTGAAAAGAAACTCCTTGTAAGTCGACGCAAAATCAAAGAAGTGGATGATGGAGGTCAAAAGTTGTTCATCTACGTATATTATGATTGAGGTGAGCAAGTAGGTGTAGGGCGCTATTCAGCAGTTCAATTAGTTGATTAAGGAGGTATACAACGACTTTTTTGATCAACAAAGTATAAAAAACTCTTCTTCAGTTCAGTGAGTTGATCAACAAGGTGTACGTATTTGAATGAGTTGATCAACAAAGGTATATACGAAGCTATTCAGCAATTAAATGAGGTGACCAACAAGGTATAGAAAATTATTCTTCAGTTAAATGAACAAGGTATTTAGCAATTGATTGAGTTGATCAACAATGTGCACGAAGGTATCCGAAATTGAATGCGTTTTTTGATCAGATCTATACGACGGTGTTCAGCTATTAGATGAACTGATCGACAAGTTGTACTTACTTGCAATGTTGTACAGAAATTTAATGAATTGATCAACTAAGTGATCGAGGCTATTCAGCTTGATGTGGACGAAACTTTATAGCAATTGAATACGTTGTTCAACTATCGCTTATTGAGTGTGAGACTCAATTCACGAACATCAACTCGCCATCGACCTCAACATGTCACGCACTAGCCTAAAGAGAATTCTGCACAAAAATCTGGGATTATTTGCTTACAAGGTCCAATTGACTCAGCAATAATTGAAGGCGCACGAACATCCGCTTCGTTAAAGCTTCGCAGTTTGGGCCTTGGAGCAGCTTGAATTGCACAACGATTTTGGGCGAAAAACCATCTTTTCTGACGAGGCGCATTTTAATCTCGGCGGCTATGTTAACAAACAAAATTGCCGCATCTGGGGATCGGAAATTGCACGTTATTGTCGAGAGGCCAATGCATAAACAGGAAGTGACAGTTTGGTGCGGATTGTTAAGAGGTGGCATCATTGGTCAATTTCTCTTCGAAAATGAGGTTGGGAGCAACATTTCGAGCCATGTTACCCGACTTTGTTTTTACTGAAATTAAAGACATGGATTTGGACGACCTCTGGTTCATGCAGGATGGCGCGCCATGCCAGACAACCCATGCCACAATCGATCTTTTGCGAACCAAATTTCCAAGTCGTGCTATCAGCCGTCTTGGCGATATGATTGGGCTGCAATTTGACCTCTTTGGACTTTTTTATGTTGTGGGGAACCGGAACGATTCAAGCACTCAGGGCGAACATCATCAAAGCAATCCGTGAGCTACAGCCCGAAACCATCAACAAGGTCTTGAAAAATAGGAGTGACAGAATGCGCTACTGCGAAGACAGCCGACGCAGCCACTTGAACGACGTTGTGTTCCATTATTAATGGGAAAGTTTGCTCTTTCTAATAAAGCCATAATACATGGAAAAAATTAAATTCTGTTCGTTTTAAAAAGAAACTTGTATTCGGCCCACCCTGCAGGTGTACGGTGGGATTCAGCTGGCTCTGCCAGTCAGTGCGTTGATGGCAATCCGCTTTAGCTTCACATGTCCGGGCTTTCTTAAAAGCATTTTGGCTGCGTCGATATTATGCTGTACACTGTACACTGCTTTTGTCCCTTTTAACCTTTAAACCCTTTTAGAGCTGAACTGAATCATATTTGAATATCGGCCGCTATAAATGATACAATATCGAATTACCTTCTATGACTGTTCATGTTCATGATGGACAAACTATTCCAACAGTTGAATAGAAGCAAGCAATCCAAGGTATATACATAGAAATGTGTTCCCTTCAAGTTTCAAGTTTGTTGGATCTACTAACAGACAGAAGTACCAGCAAATATTAAATTTGTTTGTAGTTCCCGATGCAATTGTGCCTCTAATGTACAGAAAATGAAGCCATTAATCCAATATGCTTCTGCATATGAAAGTAATTGTGCCCTGAAGTCGATTTATATTTCCTCTCTTCCTTGGAAACTGCAAAATTCTTACCAGTACGCTTTGGCAATTGGCACTCTGGCAGATTGGCAGCATTGATTCGATGCTTTTAATCACAAATTCTCTTTCAGTCCTGATGAGAGAGCCTGTCCAGTTAACCAGGAAAAAAATGCAATTTACTTGGACAGACTCGCCCCCACTTTGTTGCAATACATTCCGTGTACGACAGAGACAGAACAAATTCAATTCTCTGTCCTTTTGTGTGTTTTCAATTAAAACAAAAATTTCACCCCCGAAAACCCCCATTCGAGAGAAACCCCAACGGGATGGCAACACACGAAGAACAACTTCTTTCACTGAATAAAACAAAGTTATTCACTTCGGTTAGCCAACACCGCATCACACATGTGTGCGGCAGCCGACGTCGGCGGCACGGTGGCTTCCACGATCTCCGTGTGCTCATGCGGATGCTCTCGCTTCACCCCCGGCGGGGCACTTCACCATGCCATCAACCGCAAACTAATTAACATTCTTGTACGCACTCAAAGCAGCAAAACCAAGGAGCAGCACTGCCGTCGCTGCCACCGTTTCTGCCCGATCAAGTCACACCGATTCGATTGCATTGCATATACAAAAACGAAGGACCACACCGTCATTCGGTGTCGCTTGCCTCCAGCACACCACCCCCAATCGTACGTATACAGGTCTCTCTCACACCGCAGCATTAAAGCATGGCGCGTACCGAAAATTCCATCCGACTGTAGAGCTTGACCATGGCAGACAACGCAACATGCCGCCTCTGTACTAACACCAGAGCGAAATGTACTCGCTTCCACTTGGCAGCTTTTGTAACCAAAGCAGTAGCGCGACGCGCGCGAATACCAGCTGGGATTTGAAGTGGCAGCAGGAACTCTGACAGCGTGTCCTTAGTCGCAAGCGAGAGGAAGTCTAGCAGCTCCCCACTCTGAATACCATATTGGGTAGCGCACAAAAACACAAAACCAGTAGCAGCGCAGTTGAAATCCAGTCGACTACTTAGTTCACGAGACAGTGGTGGTTTGGGTGGTGCAGTTGCTGGATACTTAGATATTGTTTTGCCAAAGACTTAATCGCAGAGATGGATTTTAATTCAACCATGCTGTTCGGTAGATGGGACACCCTTAAACCTGATATCCTTTGTGAAGACCACAAGTGAGGGATATTTCCTTAAAATGGGGTGTACGTCCTCCCAAACCAGACTTGAATGCAATGATTGTCGAGTTTTACTTAGAAGCGACATTTTGTAACTTTTTCTCTGTTCTTTGCTTCAGGTTTTGCATTGAGTTTCTTTTTTTTTGTTCAGTCCTTGTGAGCAGGAGTCGGTTGAAAATCAGATGGGGGATTTTTTTGTATATAAAAAAGGGCAAGTCTTAAATTTGATGGGAAAGTTTTCCCCTATAAATATTAACGTAGCATTGACACAATTTTGCATCCACTCCATAAACTTATTTGAATTTGAGGCTCTGTGAAATAAGACCCCAGGAAATAAAGCCCCAAGAGTAAAAATGGAATATAAGTGCCCAAAATTGGGATACATTTTCAAAATGAAATAATGCCCCGTTTTTAAAATAGAAATGAGGCTCATGTTTTGAACTCCCGATTTTTTCAGTTATTCCTTATTCTAGTACCTACTCTCTTTCATTAATGTAAAATGCAGGCCTGGCATTGAAAATCGCGCGATTTGTTCATCTATTCTGATGCTGGCTTATGGCAAAGATGATTCAAACTTGATGGTAAACAGTGATGCCAACCCGAATCGAAAATTAAGAAAAGTGTGCCTTTTTGGTATAAAAAATGTAAGAATTAGATATACTTAACAACGGCACTGCAATGAGCTTAAAAGGTGATTAAAATTTGTTAACAGACGATTGGTAACTGAAGCTTTTCTGACCTCTGTAGTTCAAGGTTTGTGATTGGTGAGTAAGTCAAGTGGAGAATTGGTAAATAAGCATGACGCAGTTATGTTAGTTACTGATGCGACTTTGATCAAAGAATGCATCAAGTTCAAAATGTATTTGCACGAATTGACTGTGAAAAACAATTCCAAAAAAATTTGCATTTTTTCTAAAAGGTATTCAATAATACCTCAAGCATCGGAACTATGCATAAAAGGAATAATTTTGCCACAGTTGGCATCACTGATGGTAACTGAGAGCAGAAACGGTACATTTTCCTACAAGCTGCCTGTCCTGCATATTGGGTTTCCTAAGTATTCAAAGGAGCGCCATTGCTGCTGTCCAGCAGGCGGCTATTTTCTTGTGGATTTCAAGTGGGGCCACTATATTTTTGGTCTTGGTGCCCATTAGTTACATGGCGTTCACATCACAGTTCAGTTTAAGAGTTTTTTAAGTTTATGTAATTATTTGTATCAAATGGAACTCCTGGTTTTATTTCGTTACAATCAGAGTGACCGCTGCAGAGTTCTGAAAAGTCACAAGAAAAAGAGCCAATGACACCTTTTTGCCATATCTGAAGCTATTTTGAAAATAAGAATTTTCCAACGATATCTAACAATCATTGGCTCTTAAAACACTGTAATAGTGTTATGACAGGTAACTGCATTACATTTTATAGGGTTTTATTTGGAAATAACAGCAATTGCATATTTTGGGAAGCGTCTTTTCCAACTAAAAAACGTGCCAAATGGCAAAAAATTGGTGCAGGCTTTCGAAAAAAGTGCCGCAACTTTATCGCACAACGGTCACCTTAATAAATATAGTAATAATCATTTGTGAATATCTGGCTGAAATCCATCTCATGATTTTAAACAGACAAAAGACACGGTTTTTTGCGCTTTCGTTAAAAGAGACTTGCAGCTTTTAATGCATATTTAAAAAAAAAAATTTCGTTGATTTTAATGCTTTTCATTTCGAAGTCATTTATTGAAACAAAATATTTTACCACAGTTTATGAAAAACAAATTTTTGTGTCGTGAGGAAAACGATTTTTTAGTTTTTCTTCAATTTATGATCTGTAATTGTACGTAAAATGCATACCTAGCAGTAGTAATAAGCTCTTTACGTTATAAAAACAATTTTTAGAATTTCATTCAATAATTTGAAAACATACGAAGGTGACATAAATGACGTCTGTCGGGGATTTGAATTTAAAGTTGTACGTAAAATAAATTCTTGCACAATAATAAATGCATTTGACTAAATTCAAAAAATGCATTTGTTAAATTAAAAAAAATAATTCCTTATTTTCCTGCGTTCATACTATTGCTCTTAAATTAAATGCATGCACTTCGCTTCGTCGGGTAAAGGCCAGATCAATCAAATCCTCGTAGATCGCCGTTTATTTATGTGAAATACTCTGAACAGTAAAAAAATGTTTCGACCAGAGTATTTCTTGTATTCCAAAAACACATAGGTAGAGTGATTTTTTTTTTGTGAATTAATAATTTAAATAGTTTTATAAAAAAAACCAGTGGCCATTTTAAAAATAAGGATATCGTATAATTCATGCAAAATGTAATTTGGTCAGAAAATACAGATTTTTTAATAGAAAGCTTTAATTTTGTATTGATTCAAAGAGTATGTAGATTGGGGTTATGTGTGGAATAACACATCAGATAAATGGCTCCCACGGCTTTGCTGGCAAGTATGTAATCTTTGTGGCTGAATTTCATTAATACACCTTCCAATTTCAGTTTTTTTTTCCAGTTTTTTTCCACTGCATCACCTCTCGCGAACGTCTGATAAACATCCGAGAGTATAACTGTCATGAAAGAGCTTCTCAACTAGCCGTTTGGACTCGGCATAAAACTGTAGATCCCTTCCATTCGTCCCAAAAATTAAAACTCACACAAAACGAATGGTTCTGAGAAGCTAGGCCCAGGGTCCCTACGGACCTGTTGCGCCAACTATTTATTTTATTTATTTTACCTTCCAATTTCAAGGCGTTGGTTTTCGTCTTTGACTTAAAAAAACAACAAAGATTAAATTGTACCTAATGGCGTTAAATCGCAACATCTGGATGGCCAATTCTGACTGCAAAAACAGCCGATTACACGATTGGGAAGCCACTCATGCAGTAATTGAATAATTGTTTCTCTGGCATCTGGCTGTATGGCATGTGGCAGAGTCTTATTGAATCCACAAGTTGGTCACATCCATATCTTGTAATTTAGGCAGTTAAAACAGGGTTATCATGTCAAGATATAGAATACCAATAATTGTTACTGCCCGACCAGCCGCATTTTTGAGGAAGAATGGTCCGATAATGCCTCCAGCTCAAAATCCGCAAAATCCGTTTCTCAGCAATTACTTGTGGGTTTGCTGAGCCCCAAATGCGACAATTTTGACGGTTGATAAAACCATCAATATGAAAATGACGGTCCCATTTTGTACGAAAATTGCGAAATGCAGTTGATATTTTTAAAATATTGCTTGACAATGAAAATACGTGTTCTTTTATGTGGCGCTATGTTTTTTTTTATTAACCCAGAACTGTCCGCTGTCACGTTGTTATACAAGGTGGCGCAAAAGTAATCCTCCTTTCAGAAAATGCTATAAATTTTGCGATTGGCCCCTAATGTCAGTTCTGTTTTGACTTTTGTGTAGTAAACACATGCGAAATACACGTTGATAAACAATGTTACGCTACACTGCTCCAGAACGCGGAATATTGGTGACTATTTATTTGAGCAATAATCGGTCGGTGACTTTGGCACAACGTGAATTTCGTCGCAGATTGGTGAAACAGCGACGTTTAGCCGCTCGCCTCGAAGAGACTGGCACAACACGAGATGTTGGCAGGCGTGTCAGACCCCGGAGTAGCCGTTCTGCAGAGAATATTGCTGCTGTAGCCGAAGATGTCATGGAAGCGCCGTCGACATCGACCAGACGACGTGCCACGCAAATGGGTATCAGTCGACGGTCTTTACAGCGAATTTTGGTACAAGATTTGAAGATGTTTCCGTACAAAGTCCAGACGGTGCATCAGCTGTTAGCTGCTGACCGCCAATCGCGTCTAACATACGCTCAAGCCATCCTTAATCACCACCAAGAGGAAGATGATTTTTCATCAAAAATAATCATGAGTGATGAGGTCCATTTCCATCTTAGCGGGTACGTAAATAAGCAAAATTTACGCTTCTGGGGCACTGAAAATCCGAGTGTAACCCACGAAGAGCCATTACACCCGCTCAAAGTCACTGTATGGTGTGCTGTTTTCGCTGGAGGAGTCATCGGACCTTTTTTCTTCGAAGACGTCGCGGGCCAAACGGTTACTGTGAATGGTGACCGCTACAGAGCAATGATCAACGAGTTCTTTTTGCCGCAACTTGATGAATTGCGATTGGAAAACATGTGGTTCCAAGAGGACGGTGCAACGGCACACACTGCACGTGCCACAACCGATATGCTAAAGGATGCATTTCCCTGGCGCCTAATCTCCCGTTTTGGCGATTTGCACCGGCCAGCAAGATCGCCTGATTTGACCGCTCCAGACATCTTTTTGTGGGGCTTTTTGAAGTCGCTGGTTTATGTCAACAAGCCTCAGACTCTTGCAGCTCTTAAAGACAATATCCGTCAAGAATGTGAGGACCTATCGCCGGAAGTTTTGGCCAAAGTGATGGAAAATGCCATAAAAATTGCTCAAATGACAATCAACTGTGGCGGCGGCCATTTACATGACATCATATTCTCGACTTGATGTAAAAAAAATTAAAAGACCAAATAAAAATAATCCACAAGAAGAATCAAAGTTTTTAATTTTTTTTTTAAATTACAGCCAAAAAACATCGGAAGGTTATTTTTGCGCCACCTTGTATTTTTTTTGCTTTGACATCGCTGTACTATTTAATGTCGTAAAATAAAAATGTTGCTTGAATTATGGGACACCCTTTAGATTTGAATGAAATTTGTAAAGGAATATTATATAGGTATAGAAAACGAGGTGGAGCGAATACCAACAAATAATCAAACAATTATTAGGATTTTTAGGTTCGATTGAATACGCAAAATCTAAATCGGAAATCAAGTAGCGGAGTCCAATTAAGTGCCACATTATATTGATTTTTTGTTGGGAATTTGCTTTCCGAAATTAATATGTTTTTGTTTTATATATGAATAGCATTTGCATTTTAACTGTTCCTAATTAACAACATTTAACACTGTTCAGTTTTATTAAACTACGGAATTTCCAAATATATTTTGCTTTTGTACAAATATGGTGCTAAATAAATGAATTTAAAAACATCCAAGCCTAATAGAAATTTATTCAATGTTCGGGGATATTTTCTAAAATTCACTTATGCCCAGTGTCGGATTGGCAACGTAGCAAATGCTACGGGCCCCGCACATTTGGGGCGAACAATTTACGACCATAACAAAAATATCTGCTTAGCCGAAAACGGTTTTGTTCTATTTAATACCATAAACTTGATAACCTAAAGCAATCCAAGGGCCCCTTGATACAATTTACTACAGGCTGCGCACTGGCTTAATCCGGCATAGCTTATGCCCACTATTTTGAGCTTGGGCTTAACTTGCATGTTGTCAACTCATTGTTGGAACAACCCCCAAGGATTTCATTAATGCAGCCGCATGAATTCTACTGTCAAAAATACAATTCTACTTTACTTTACTTACTTACTTTGCGGGATAGATGCACGGAAGCTGACTGTCTGCAGTCTTTGGCTGAAGGTTTTCGCGAGGCTCACAATTTAAATAAATCGCTCGATTTGGTCAGCTATTCTGTTATTTACTCACATTACTTTAAATGTAAGCCTCGCGTTGAAAACCATCTGTTGTTGTTTGGAATGCGCATTTTTGGAGCCGTATTTAATTTTTACGAGTACTTACGAGTCTTGTTTTAATCCGTTTGTCCCTTTGTATGTGGATTTGATACCGCGCAACGCTGACTCTTTTCTTTCAATATTTCTGTCGGGAAAACATTGGGCCTTACATGGAGCTACATTTAGATTGCGCTTCATCGCAATCGTCCATATCGTTCGGGGTTCAAGCAAACTCGAAAGTCGCAGGTCTCTCCTTGAGAAACGATTACGCATGGGCTTGGTTTTTGTTCGTTCGCGTGCTGCTCATCCTCCCAAAGGACAGGTGTGGAAATATTTCCAAAGACTTTTGAATGCCCGCTTGGCAATTTTGCATATACACCTATGTCCGGTCACCTGGCACCTGTCTGGCTAAAGCAAGACTACTGCCACTTGAACGTCAAATCATCTGCCGCCTAAACGTTCACTGGAATCGTTAGCATACCACAGGGTAGGCAATTAACTGAATAAAAAATTATCCATTTGACAAACGGCTCAATCATATAACGCAGGCCTGTTTGTATTCGATAGAAAATCAGCAACACAGCCAACATACCAACACAGTGAACGCACACACGATGAATACGTAATCGATAGCCGTTCCAAGGTCCATCTTCATCACATAGGGTCTTTGGCACCGGTTTTCACCTTGACGCATTTGCGTTGTTTTGTCGTTTCTCTGTGTTTCTTATGATTATAATCAGTTGTCCACTGCGAGACTGACCAAGAGCAGGAGTGCCCGTATATCCAGATCCACCATCCATCAACGACGAAGGCGAAGTCGTCCATATCTACACCTTCTTCCTCTCCACTTATACCTGGTTAGACATTATTTACCTCTTTCATTTGTTTCTTGCTTGTGCATATATAAATGGAGTG
Organism: Cheilosia impressa; assembly: GCA_948293265.1. NCBI lineage: Eukaryota > Metazoa > Arthropoda > Insecta > Diptera > Syrphidae > Cheilosia > Cheilosia impressa. Next base: position 28,105,817 of record OX411884.1, on the reverse strand, counting down.
CTACCATCCCGCCATCATCATCATCATCATCATCATCGTGGTAAGCAGACCACTTATGGCGGTCGGGTTGATTCGCGGGGCACCTCTTTTTGTGCACTTTTCTTCGGTGAGATGTGCTTCTCCTTTGCGGTCTTCTTCTCCGGCTTTTTGTGTAAAATGATTACAAGTTTCGGGATGCAGAAATGCGCCTCCTGTTTGTCGATGTGCGTCCTTACCACTAACATACCGAGGAGCAAGGAGGTCGCAAAAAGCAAATGAAAGACGAAAAGTATCTCAAACCCGATCTTATCAGATATTTTATAGGACCACAGGCAACATGTGTTCCTCCCAACTCCGACTATGGCTATATGTGTGTGTGAAATAAGGAGTCCTACATGTTATAGCCGTATGGATATTGGATATGCCGGAGCGAGCTCTTGGAGTGTTGGTACTCAAGTGGTTTCGCATTAAAAGTCATCTTCTAGACCGGTCGCAGGGCATATACGGACGGAGTACGAGTGTGTTTGTGTTTGTTGTATTTTTGCTTGAACGCCCCCGCACATCCTCATGTAGGTACTCGTATATACATGTGAGGAGCAATTCTGTGAAGAACTCTAAGCTATTAAGGGTTTAAGTTCTGAACAAAGAGAAACCAGTCGATACGGAGCCCTTATTGCTCTGCGGGCATTGGAGTGAATGTTGTTGATGGGAATGCGTTCCGATTGAGATTGTTTTCTCTTTTTAATTTGAGGACTTTTAACCACAAAGGTAGAGTGTGACATGGTGGTGGTGGCCAGTGTACAGTGGTCAGTTCTGTTGAAGTTGTATAGTTTTTGGGGGCTGTTGTAGCAAGTATAATATATTCGTGGGTACAGGGCTTATATTTGCTTTTAATTGAAGCCGGAGCAGTCTCAGAGATTGTATTAAGCCGAAATTCTATGTCCAAATAGCTATTGATTTGAATTTTTTTTTTCCGAAACCCAGGGGTCAGATTCTGTAAGGCGAAACTATCAAACGATTTCGTGCGCACGAATAATCTGCCCTATATTACACAAGCAAATTTTTCCTTGCACATGAAAACGTTTGAACGGAATGAATGCTGTATCTACTGGCCTTTCCTGTACTGACCACCTCCTACAGAGAAATAAGGTCTTCAATCTTTTTATGGATGTCTTTAAAAACCATTTAACTTATTTTTCAATCTAGTCAGTCTTTTCCCGGTGCACCCGACACTTTCTATGTAGCTGTCTACTATCTTTTTCCATTTGTAAGCGATTCTGAGACTTGATGCAACGTTTTCGGAAAAAGTTTCAGCATTTTTGTTGCATTTTGGATGAATGTATTATTGCACGTAATGCGGTCGAATTTGTTGCAGCTAGATCTCTCAAGTATTTATAAATCGACTTCAAACTTTAAAAAGAAGATGTATTTGTGAACACGAATAGTTGGTGCTTTAAATATAGAATCGGCAGTATGGGCAAATCATATATCATAAATGTGAAGTTAATTGAAAACGCTACTTCTTATCGTTCTTATCGTTTTTTTAAAACCTCTCTTGTTTTAAAAAAACGATAAGAACGCCTAATGCTTCAAAAAAACTTTTATGAAACATTGCAAAACGCAAGTTACAAAATGCTTTAAAAAAATATTAAAAAAAAAATAAAAACATTTTAAACAACGCATCAAAACCACTTTAAAAAAGCGCTTATAAAGATTTTGAAAATAAAACGGAAAAAACTTAAAAAAGGATCGAAAATCCGTTAAACAAATTATAAGAAAAGCTTTAAAAACATTTATTAAAAGAACTCGTCAAGTAACGCATCAAAACTAACTAAATAAAGCGGCTAAAAATACTTAAAACAGAAACGGAATACATTGAAAAAAAAACTCAAAAAACGGATCGAAAACACGTTATTCAATGCTTTAAAATGATTTAAGAAAATAAATTCAAAACGTTAAGAACAACGCGTCAAGAAACGCATGTGAACCACATCAAAAAGACGTAAAATTCACTTTTAAAAGCATTAAAAAAACACTTAAAACGCCTCAAAAATTTAAGAAACTCATTCAAAATGCTTCAAAAAACGCATAAAAAGTATTTATAAAAACGCCCCAAGAAATGATAAAAAAAAACGAAATTACAATGCACTGAAAAATCTTCAAATCGGATGGAAAACATATTTAAAAAACGCTTCAACGCGTCTTAAACGCGAACTGAAAACGTGATGATAGCGTTACAAAATAAAAACTATTGCAAGCTTCCAAAATCGCTTCAAAGAACTTATAAAAGAGTTTCGAAAAAATGTGTCAGATATGCTTCAAAAAAACAAATCTAAAATGTGCAAAAACGCCTTAAGAACTCTTTATTATAACACATTAAGAAAACGTACAAACGAGTCTCAAAAACTTTCCAAAAACGAAATCAAAAAACTATAAAAGAACGTATCAAATACGATTCGAAAAATAGAAAAAAAGTATTTATATCATTCAAAAACATTAGTCAAAAACGAATCAAAAATATTTAAAAAAAAATAACAAGGACGCACTGCAAACACGTTAAAAACGGTTCAAAAGTACATCAAAAACTTGTACAAAAACAATCTAAAGATGCTGACAAAAAACGACTACAAAGAAGAATAGAAGCACGCGATGGCACAAAGTCCGAACGGGCTTGGACAAACAGGGGCTCATGGGCCGTCCATATTGTCAACGAAATGTCAAGTTCTACCTTTATTGAGTATCGAGATTGTCTTTAAACTTACGGCACTATCGTTTTAAACGGCCTTACAAATTCTAGTGATTGCACACACCCACCCACAAGGATCCCCATTAGAAAACGTCGCCTTAAATAAACCAATCGTCTTTACTTCCCGTTCCCGCATGTCACTTTAATTGGGTGCCATATACGATGTCAAACGTACATCATACTCGTACCTACATATGTGTGTGAGTGTAATTAATCCTCATTGCATTCCGCACGAACGCATTTCCTCATTATCCTTTATTGAATGCTTGGCCTTAATTACCCCAACTTATAGAGAAATAATGCTGCAGCTGTGCCTGACAAAAGAAAAGACCATCTAAATCTTTTAAATCATCTAAAGTGAAAAACGCACAAATTGAATGCAAACATGGGTAAAGTGTATTTCGTATATGCACATGCATTAAGCATGCACGCACACACCAAACATAACCTCAACTGCAGGCTCCTGCGGCTCAATATAATAAAACTGGCGGCCAATTTTTAGGGTTAAGAAAATCCATTAGAACGAGTTGAATTGAATCCATTAGTTACTTTCATTGCAAGGCAGGGAATGCGAAGAGTAATTGCAATCGCTATAGGAGTCTAAGGATATAGGCGGGTGAGTATAGCACCAATTCCCTAAACCAGGTTAGTAGTATAGTTTTATATGGATAAGCGCAGTTGGGTGGGATTGAGCTAGCTAGACTTTTCCTTGGTTGCCCTCAATTACTGGAATTGAACAGTCTGCGACGAGGACATAGGGTCGTGTGTTTCGTTTGTGTGGCTCATGGTTTTTCACGGTAGAATTGGCATGTGGAGAAATATTCATAGGACACAAAGTTTGATTGGGTGAAAAGGAGCACATAAACTTTTCATCAGCTGTCAGCGATAACTGTAGAATGTTGGACGCAGAAGAATGTAGAGTGAGGTAAAACGAGGTAGTCCATAGTTTCTTTTGATAGATTTTGGTTGGAACTGCAGCACTAATCAAACATCGGACTCCTGTGTGAGTAGTAGCCGGAAAGGCTATTTCGCTTTGGATGAACCTGCGCCTTATTGACCAATGTACTTGAAGGAAAATTGTCAAAATCTTAAGGAGTTAAAGAGTGAAGACGCTCCAATCGATCAAGCAGCCAACTTTACCGCATCAATTATAGGGTGTCTCTTAGCCCCTGTCGGAGGGTGTAAATCCATTCAACTCTCAACAGAAAGAGCAGAAAATCATTCTTTCAAGTGTTTGCCAATGGGAGCAAAGTTTTTCCATTTCCACTGAACCCAAATCAACTCTTCAAGCAGGCACATCGCCTTTCGAAGGAAGAATGATTGTCGACAATATACTGCATGTAGTTGTTGTAGCGAAATGTTATTGTTTTCATGGAAGTAGTTATGTGGCATTTTATTAGCCATCAAGAGCCCAAAAACGGAGTATACTGCAAACGCATACGCGTAACCGTATATCAAATGACTTAGGTGAACATCGCCTTAAGAAGCACTCTGTACCCTTGCATTCCCAAGCTTCAAAATTGTGCTAGTGCAGTCCTTATTGATGTTGGTTGCATAGAAATTTACACGCAGCGGCAAATGAATAGGTTGCCCTTTAACAAGGATGCGAACATACTGAGCAAGACCGAAATAGTTCTTATGAAGTTTTCTCATTTGAGAATCACTTAACAAAAGCTTTCAACATCAAGGCAGACTCATATCCAAGGAAACGTGCACATTTTGATGGAAATTCGCTGATTGGAACTAATTGCATGTAGACGTAGAAAACATGCGGTTTACACTTGAGTTGTCCTTTCTTTCGATGGAATGAATTCCATAAAGCGCACAAGGAGTAAAACTTACTTGTGATCCAGTGAGGAATTTACGAAATTTTAAGTGGAACTAATGGCAATGCGGTTGCATTTTGATGGTAACGATAGCGACATTTATGAAATGTGAGCACGATAAAATTGACTCCTGGAACTTTTAACTTTCTCGATTACTTAGTAAAATGGAGATATTGTACTCGTTGAAAATTTTTAACTCGAGATGGTATCAATTCTGGCATAACGATGATAGAGGAACTCAAAAAAGTGGGTCCCGCAATTCTCTTCGCCTCTCTATCTGTCTCTCGTATGCTTCTGAGGCCTACAGCCTAAACGGCTGACTGGTTTTGGTTCAAACTTCGTATTTGGAATTTGTGGGCACAAAGTTCGGGGCAGTTCTTTTTTTGCACGGTAACCTCAATATTTATGGTGCTTCCAATTCGAAACGGATCTAACGATTTCAACCAAAACTGTTATTTAAGCTTAAGTAAAAGAGGACAACATGGCTGCATATCCAGTTTTTTTTTTAATAAATTGAATAAGGTTACTTTTTAAAATTGGACTTATCTCGGAAACGAGATAATATCTCGTATCTAATATATAAGGTAATATGGTCATATTAAACTTGAAAGTAAACTCCGTTATCCTCTAAATGTTCGTATGTATTTATAATCGATTTTTGGAAAAAGACATTTTTGAAAATTTTGCGTTCCTTTAGTTTACATGATAACGGCCACAAAGATTTTGACCAAAATGCAAACTTAGAATAAAATAGATTTTTTCAAAATGATTGCGTCCTTAATTTTTAATTCGAATCACAGAAAACGCTTATTTTAATACTCAATTTATTTTATTTCAATATTCATATCTCGAAAACCCTATTTTCGAATTCGATAAAATTTTAAAAACCAAGTAATGCTAACATCCCGAACAATAACTTGTACTCGGTTTATAGCTAAATAGTTGGCGCAACAGGTCCGTAGGGACCCTGGGCCTAGCTTCTCACAACCATTCGTTTTGTGTGAGTTTTTCATTTTTGGGACAAATGTAGCTAAATAGTTAAGCAATAATATTTTTCGAACTTTTCGAACAACTGCTCTAACGATATTGGTCAAAATCCATATACTCTCGGATTTTTGGCAGACGTTCGCTATAGGTGGCGCGGTGGAAAATATACCTTAAGATGAAATTTGTGTTTTTCAGGGATCAAAACTGTACGTAAGGTATTTTATGTGTTCTGAATTCATTTACTGATCTTACTAAATTGCTAGGAAAGTCGCAATGGAACTATGTCGAAGGTGGAACTATGCCGTCTTAAGTCTGTTGATTTATTCAACGTTGATAGTAATATGTATATTTCGAGAGATATTTAAATCAGACCACCACCGATATTGAGAGTTGAGTCTCTTTTCGTATTTAAAAATGAAATTGTCTTTAAATGTTCGTTGTTCAAGATCTGTACTAATTTCCAAACGACATCTCTGCCAGTTCGTGTGAGTTTAGGTCGTTTCAAAACTATTTCTCGTGACACTCGAATGCGAAAAAAAATATATTTTAAAATCCACAAAAGCGGTTTTGCGAATGACATTTGACACTTTTGGCATTTCTAGCTTCCAGTTTTTATAAACATAAAATAAATTCGTAGTATTTTCCTACTTTTTTATATATTAGAGGATTTAATCAGTCGATATTAGTAAATCAAATTGTAAACACCTATCGGTGACTTTTTTAGCGTACGATTTTGGGAATATTAATAATGACTTCCAATTTTGTTAGAATAGATTTTTTTTTTGCAATTATCCAAATGTGTAAAAAAAAGCTATTTCATAGAGCAATATATAAAATATTATTTGAGTTTATACTTATATTAAAATTATTATCTTCAAGAAAAGAATCAATTTTTGACAGGCGACAACAACTATTGGTGCTGTCAATAGCTGTACTTTTGACAGTGCCAACAACTATAGTAAACGAAGGTTTTTTTTTCAGATTTGTGAAAATCCCAGAAGAAAAAAATATACGATTAGGATCAGCTACATTTAGCTATTTCGGCAATATTTTTTTTTATTTCAAATTTTTAAATTGCAATAAATAGCTATGATTCTTAAAAGTTTTTAACTTACATAGTTGTTAAATGCAAAAACTAAATCAATTAATAATTATATTCTAATAATATTTTTTTTATTTCAATTATCAAACCGTCACATTTCTGTTTTATAAAGAAGCATTAAATGCATTTTAATAAACCGGTAGCTATTGTTAAATCATTATTTTAGGGTCCCAACAATTGTATTTCCGCGGAGTGCCAACTACTGTACAGGGGTGTCAACTGTAGTTTTTGAGAGACATTTTTTATCATTTAATTCTAAACTGAAACTCGAACAAGTTAATTTTTAGTAAAAAGGAAATTCCTTAAGCAATATATAAATGACTAACATTTTAAAATCGCGTTTACAATTATAAAGCTACATTTGTTTAAAGTCAAAACTTCCTTATGGGTGTCAACCACTGTATCCTTTTCGTTGGTTGGGTCTCTGTAGATTATTTACATCTGCACGACTGCTATTTGCAATTGCGGCAGGGGCCATAGTAAATTCTGACGAATAGAAACCGTTTATCAAGACAGCGCTGATATAATAAATTCCTGTGTTTTTCCCTTGTAGTGTAATGTACCAGAGTTTGATATTGAAGAGTATTTCTAAAAAGAATTGGACAGATGCCATGGACTAGATGCTACGTTAGCCTCTAGCTGGATAGAAGAATGGCAACTCTAGTCCACAAGTGCATCCGGAGTATGGAAATTTCCATGGTTTACATGAGTAACCTGCAAAGGAACCCCTACCAGTTGGTTAGGGGTTCCTAACGTCCTAAATGTTTCTCTCACTGAGAGCCACTCTAATATGGACATTTTTCTTTCGGACATATAATTCACCACACAGCCTTGTTGATGCGCATAAAACCACAACTGATCAAATTATGGGACGACGGAAATTTGTTACTACTATCACTACGCACTATTAACAGTCTTAGTTGCCGGCGTTCTTACCGATAATAATTGGTCGCAATAACATTACGAGAGGTGGTTGGGTGATGTATGAATAGGGTAGACACTGATTGGCGTCAACTTGGCGATGCCCAGGCGTTGCAACTGGTTCATACACATCAATTGTGCTTATTTTACCTCCTCGTGGTAGCCACCGGATACTGGTCTTGTCCTTCCGGGCATGACTTGCTAAACTTATAAGCGCGAGTGTTGAACACGAAGAAAATAGCAACACTATAATGCTCTGTCGGAATGACTGGCTGAACGAGTCTCAGAGGTCTTACATGAGCCCCTCAGAAAGAGGACATACAGCGAATGAATCCACGAGATTGGATCAACGGTGGTGTCAACAGTCAAGATGGCAGTTACCTTACATGAGCTACTCTGACATATTTGGAGAAAAGGTCAGTAAGGATTTTTCAGCACTAGTCAGGGTGCAGAAATAGAGATGGTGGCGGATGAACCCTTTATGGGCCAACGGCAGCACTCATATCCCCGAAGTGGGTTACTGGCAACGGAGTTTCCGACCCGCTGTCCTAGGGTCAATTCAGGGCCTGGTCCTCCAAGTTGGGGGTTGTGCGTGGGGTTAACTACCCAACCACGGAAAAATTGAGACAGTTGCGAAGCAACCATTAGCCTCGGAGACGGACGGATTTACTGTTGACGACCCTGCAAAACGAAAAAAGGACAATGACTTTCGGATCTGCACGTGGAATGTTCGGACCCTGAATAGACCGCGTGCAGCCGAACAATTAGCGGAGGCCCTACGCTGCTACAATGCAGATATCACCTCCATCCAGGAAGTGCGGTGGGATGGGCCGGGCAAAAAAAGGATGAAAAACTGTGACATCTACTACGGTGATTGCTATAAGGAACAGAAGCAGCGACTATTTGGATGTGGATTCGTTGTAAGCGGCAGACTTAGGCAAGAAGTCTTGAGCTTTCGACACGTTAGTGAACGCCTTGCAACTATCCGCATCAAGGCTAAATTTGCCAACATCAGCCTAATATGCACTCACGCCCCCACAGAAGAAAAAGACGATGCTACCAAGGAATGTTTCTACGAGCTCCTCGACCAAACATATGAGCAATGTCCTAAATGTGACGTTAAAATCGTCCTTGGTGATTTTAACGCCAAAATAGGCAAGGAGGATATCTTTGGTAGCACAATCGGAAAGCACAGCCTACACGACAACACGTCTGGAAACGGACTAAGGCTAATTGACTTTGCGGCGGGACGTAATGTTACTATAGCTAGCACACGGTTTCCTCACCTCAATATTCACAAAGGAACATGGCGGTCACCGGATCATCATACTGTCAATCAAATTGACCATGTTGCGATCGACGCAAGGCACTCCTCCAGTATTCTAGATGTCCGCACCTTCCGAGCGGCCAACATAGACTCGGACCACTACCTTGTTGTAGCCAAGGTACGAATGCGGATATCCCAGACACCACAACAACAAGGAAATACTGTGAGGAAATTCAACGTTGAACGGCTACAAACGCAACAGACCGCCAGAACCTTTGCCGATCGCGTGTCCCTCAACCTCTCGAGAAGTCCTACGCAGCCAGCATCAAGTGCTGAAGACCAGTGGCATAGATGCCAAGAAGCCATTAGAAACGCCGCAACTGATGTGCTTGGTTTCACCAAACCACCCCCTCGAAACCCCTGGTTTGATGAAGAATGCCGGCAAGCGCATGCAGCAAAACAACGTGCCTATGAAGCGGCGCTGCACAGAAGGACGAGAGCAGCTCGTGAGCTCTACGAGCAAAAGAGGAGGGAAGAACACCGGCTTCTCCGAAAGAAAAAGAAAGAGCATGAGAAGCGCGCGATCGAGGAAATAGAGAGATGTTACTCCAGGAACAATGTTCGGAAGTTTTACCAAAAGGTAAAAAGAACGTGTCATGGCAACAAAACCCGAACAGAAGCCTGTAGAGATGAACAAGGGAACCTTGTAGTGGAATCACAGTCGGTGCTGAGGACATGGAAAAACCATTTCTGCAGACTGCTAAACGGCGAAGACGACCAAGATCCCGCTGTCAGGCAGAACGATCCATTCAATCTGGACGATGAAAGCCAAGATTTCCGTCCACCTGACCAAAATGAAGTGAGGATAGCAATATCCAAGCTGAAGTCCAACAAGGCTGCTGGACCAGATGGCTTACCTGCCGAGCTCTTCAAAGCAGCGGGAGATGCCTTGGTAGAGTGTATACACCAACTCGTCTCCAAGATTTGGTCGGAAGAAAGTATGCCTGATGAATGGAACCTCAGCATTGTTTGCCCGATCTATAAGAAAGGAGACCCTCTAAACTGCGCCAACTATAGAGGTATCAGTCTCCTTAATATCGCCTATAAGATCCTCTCTGCTGTACTGTGTGAACGCCTGAAGCCATTTGTCAACGAACTGATTGGACCCTATCAGTGCGGTTTTAGGCCCGGTAAGTCCACAGCCGACCAAATATTCACACTACGGCAGATCCTGGAGAAAACCCAAGAAGTCCAAATCGATACCCACCATCTGTTCATCGATTTTAAGGCCGCATATGACAGCATTTATAGAGACGAGCTATACAGAGCCATGTCTAGTTTTGGCATCCCTGCCAAACTCGTCAGATTGTGCAGAATGACAATGGAGAATTCTCGCTGCTCCATTAAGGTCGGAAACAATCTCACCGAGACCTTTGATGTCAGAAACGGATTTAGACAAGGTGATGCACTGTCATGTGACTTCTTTAACATCATTCTTGAGAAAATTGTGCGCAACTCACAAGCCAACACCAGAGGCACAATTTTCCATAAGTCTGTGCAACTGCTTGCATACGCGGACGATATTGACATTATTGGCAGAACACAGCGAGCTGTCACTGGCGCGTTTGCAAGTATCAGTACGGAAGCGGCAAAAATGGGTTTAGTGGTAAACGAGGGCAAAACAAAATATATGCTGTCAACAAGAAGGGACACACAACATCGACGAATTGGACAGAACGTCACAGTAGACAGCTATAATTTTGAGGTAGTTAGGGACTTTGTCTACCTCGGCTCCGCTATAAATTCTGAAAACGATATCACCTCAGAAATCAAACGAAGAATCACTCTTGCCAACCGCTGTTACTTCGGCCTAAGAAGGCAATTGATTAATAAGGCCTTGTCGAGAAACACTAAGGAGACTCTATATAAGACCCTCATCATCCCAGTCCTGCTATATGGTGCAGAAGCATGGACGCTTTCAAAGGAGGATGAAGATCTCCTTGGTCGTTTCGAACGAAAAATTCTTCGAGTGATTTTCGGTCCCGTTTGCGTTGACGGGTTTTGGAGGAGGAGATTTAACAGCGAACTCTACGAGCTGTACAGCGACATCGCCCTGGTCAAAAAAATACGCATCAGTCGTCTAAGATGGCTGGGGCATGTAGAGCGAATGAACACCAATGCTCCGGCCCGAGGAGTCTTCGATACCAACCCGGAGGGACAACGCAGTAGAGGAAGACCTCGCCTTAGGTGGCGCGCACAAGTGGAAGGGGACCTCAACCAACTTGGAGTGCGCAACTGGAGGCAGTTAGCCAAAGATCGCGCTAACTGGAGAGGCGTATTGGTTGAGGCCCAGGTCCACCCCGGACTGTAGCGCCGCCTAAGTAAGTAAGTAAGTAACATTACGAGAAGTGTCAGTTGTCAAAATAATGGTTCTCTCGCACTTCTATAACACCCCGACTCCACATGAGATAATTTCTCTCATAGTGCTCATCATGACATGAAATATCACGTGGAGTCACTCTATTTCATCTCACGATTGGATGTCAGCGTTCAGCGATCGCTCTCTGCGATTATTGCTTGATATGGATGTCTGACACGAATTTGACAGATGCTTGTTTTTTTTTTGTTGCTTGTTGTCTGGAAATGTCATTTTTTACACCTACAACCTCTCTTGCTGTTGCGATACGAAATGAAATGCCATGGCATGATTTGCCCAGCATGGATATAAGAAAATTGTATGGTAAAGATGTCAGACATTTAGTCGGAGAGATATATCTCCAGTGGAGTCGGCGTGTAAGGAGATGTAAGTTTTGCTGAATCCGAGAGACAAGAAATCCCTGCCGAGAATCAATATCCCTAACGAGTACGGGAATGGTTTTGCAAACAATTTTTGAAGTTTTCAGTTCTCAAATCGAGAGCACATAAGCGTCCGTTTCACATTAGTGAAGTAACTTGGAATAAAATTTGTAGAAGTGGCAACATTTTGCTACCTCTCGGTTACCGTATCTTTCATGATATTTTTTTCTCACGCGGAACAGGGTTTAAGTAACTTTTTTCCAGCGAAAAATTTCATTCCATTATCGGTCTTGGGTTTAAAATGTCAATTCAGTTCCATTTCCGAACATATCCAGATCCACCTTAAGAATTTAAAATTAAATAGCGCCCAGCTTGAAATTTAAGCCCGTAATCGCTCCACCTTGTTCGCTTGGAAAATTAATTCACTTCGCAGATAAACATTCAACCAAATCCCACTCATCTAGAGCAATGGACGCCAGCAGATTAAACGAAAATCTCTCAAGAATGCCATTGTCGCCTAATTATGGTCGCAAGGCGAAGGAACCCATACAAAGACAGAGCTGTCTTCTGTATAAAAGCCATCTTATGCCTGCAATCTAATCTCTGTTGTCGGTAATTGAAACTTTAAAGATTACAATCCAAATGTGTAGGATATAGAGCAATGTGGGGTTGCCCATTCTCGTCAGTTGGTATATATTCCCAATCACCACATCCAATCTTGCATGTGTAATTATCGTCATTTGCCATCATCATCCTTAATGCATTATCATCTGACGGAGGACTGTGGGGGTTGGGGCGGTCTGTGATGGTGGAACTTTTCCAATTCATGGCACCATTACCGCCGCCGCCCCCGGACATGATAGAAGGCATCCAGCGCACATTAGCAGTGTACTCACTTCATATATGTGTCGCTGCCAACCACAGTCATATTGTACACTAGTTGACAGGATATCTACATATATTGTATAGCAATAGGACGCGCAGTCAAACAATCGAGTCTGGGTGCTCCTGGAGCTCGTTTGTAGGAAATTAAGTAAACCCAAAGCCCTGTACAGATGGTGGTCCGTGCGAAAGCTCTTTCTCTCTCGCAGGAGCACAAGAAGACCATCATCACAATCAATTTTGCTGCCAAACCTCAGTTAGCAATTTGTAGTCAGTTCCGCTGACTGACTGTCTGGCGGGCGGCGCACGGGTGCGCCACTTAGGAAACCTGAAGCTGGCTGGCTCTGTAGGACTTCTATAGCCAAACACAACACCCCTCCGAACACTAGGAGCAACTCATTAATATTTCAAAAATCCAAAGCCGGACTGACTTGGAGAGCCAGTGAGCAGTGACTTCTGATGCCATTGTTCCTTGGCTCCTGGGCTGGTGTACGGGTATTTCGGAATTCGTTTGGGACAGCACCAGCAACAGTGGGTGAACCTTGCAGTCGTATCCACTTCCAAGGTTGTTTTTTGATTGGTTTAGTGGGCTGAACGGGGGAGTGGAATATATTTTAATTAAAGCGTTTCAACTTCATCTCTCTGTGTGTGTGTGTGTGTTTGGGAAAAGGCAGGCAACCGAAGAGATAGCCACATTAGTAGCTGAGCCCCAGCCACAATTGTGTGTGTAATGTATGTGTTGCTGGATAGTTGGATGCATCACCACAATGCAACCGCATAATAAATTACCTTTCGTCCGATAAATTGAAGGAACACTACAGAAGCCACTGACGTGTAGTGGTTTGACAGATTTGGTTGCAAACCGCTAAGGCAAAGGACAGTTGCTGGAAGTGAACTCTGGTTTGGAGGCTGACACCAACCGACCAAATATGTCCGCTGACTGAGACAGGGGACTTGTGCGGTGACGCTGCATCAAATCGCATGTAAGACAAAAATCTAAATTACTTTACTCGTCGTTCATCTCATTCAAGGAACATACACCTGCGATGTCCTGATATCCATAATTTATTCGGTCAATGTGTCGAGATATCATTTCATTACTGAGAGTGTGCACATATTCCAGGAATGCTGTCACAAACTCACTCAATTGAAACACTCTTCGAACGGTAACGTGGGAGGATATTGTGTGCGTTGAGAAAAATGTTGAGGTAGACAATCTGGATTGGTTCCACAAACTCAATTCGATTTGAAGGAGCCACAGCAATCTATGCACAATTTAGGAAAACCCATCAACATGTCAGGATTGTGAGATGAGTAAACCTTAAGCGAGCTCGAGTTGTTGGTTAGGCAATGATAGTTCACTGATTTGTTGAGATACGTTCGTAGACAGCTTTGGCAGCTTCTGCAACATGGAAAAATGTATCGTCATTGCTCCTTCAAAGCGAGGGTGAGATTATGGAAGAAGAAATGGAGCAGAAAGTGGAAGCGTGATTAGATACTCGTAGCTCGTTTCGAAGGTAAAGGTAACGCAAAGTCCGCAAAAGCAGCCTATTCAGATATGAACGTGAAACATGAGGACTTGAAATAACTCGCGATCTATCGAAGAAATGTAGAACACACGATAGAGGTTTGAAGGAGTCATCATTTTCTATAGAAACTAGAAGACACAAAGACACAACGCTTGGCTCTAACCAGGAAAAAGGAAAAAAGAAACGACGGGCAAAGATGCTTAAGACGGGACACTTGACAGCTTTTAAGAGAAGACGCGGGCTATCCAATCGACAACATGGACTCAGGAGAGGACATTCTTCAATGTAAGACAGGTCAGACAGGAAGAAGGAAGGCATAGAAAGCATATGGCCGCAGTAAAAAGATTAGGGGTCCAAGTAGCCGCTCTTATAGTCGCCCTCATTCATGCCTTAGCGACAGAAGAAAAGATTTAAAACGGCAACTGCAATGGATCACCGGAAACAAGACTAGTAAAAGCTACAAAGCTGCAAAAGAAGAAGACTTAGAACACGGCGGCAAATGAGAGCCAGAGCGGTAAGAAGACGAAGTAAGCTTCTTGTCCAGCCAGTGCTCAGTCAGACATGGATATCGCAACCAGCGCAACAACGCAGCCTGTATCTCCAGAGAACTATAACTACACCTGCTCCTGTTTAAAGTGCAGCAGATGGATAGCAAAAAGAACCAGGCTAGGGCAACTTCTTCACGGAAAAAGTTGTAAGCAAGGTTACCTCTAGTAGTGGCACTTGGAATAAGAAGACTCACAAGACGGCGTCTTTATACGCCTTAAAAACTTAGCTACCTTTGGTGCAGTTTCCACTGCTACCGGGTTGATTTCTAGACTGATAGTGGAAAGAGTTTATTCCATATACCGGAAATGAAGACGCGAATGGTGGTGCTCTAAGCTCTATAGATGGACAGTTTGCAAAGGGGCTAATGGTCAGCTTTTTCCGTTAAACGTCCGTTTGGTTTTGCCCCTATGATTGTCAGATTGTCAGAGAGAGGATCAGTTGGCTCTGAAGTGCACTTTCGAGATATATATGGCGCATAAAGCATCTCTTTCGGTCACAAAGAAAGACCGCGAGCTTTTTGATGAGGCCTTTTAAAACCGACTTGGTATGTCTTCACCAAATCAGGGAGCGGAAATTCCACGCACAGTTCTGAAGGGGATTGTACTTATTCATTTCCGGAGGTTCGATCATAGTATAGGTCCCACCTTATCTGGTATAGATTTAAGCTTGCTTCGAGCTCGAATCTTCATCTGAAATTTGAAATTTAAAAAAAAGTAAACAACTTGGTTAAGGGATGATAGATTATGACTTTTAAACAATCTCCCGCTCCCGCACCCCCTCCCCGTTGGCCTTCCTGCGCTTGAGGTTACCATCACAGTCAATATGGTCAATTGAAAATCCGTTCCCCTCGAAACCCAACCACCTTAAAAAGGATGTGCGCTGGCATATCTTCCGGAATTAATATATCGATGCGTGACTTTGAAAGCGTTTTGCCATTCTTTCAAATCTTCGCCTTCTTCGTCGATTTTATTTCTTCTGCCACTTTTTAATTTTATGGTCGTTTGCCGGCTGAGGGGGTAGTAAATGCGTTCAGAAGACCGCAATAAATAATAAGACCGAGTGTACTACACCACCACTCGTCGAGGGTGGGGACCGGGTTTCCGACTGTGTATGTCTAGGTTTGGGACCCGTAAACGATGGGGGCCAGAAACCAACTCACATTATCGTTAAATTTACGACTCTTTTCATAATGGGATAAAGACCCCGGGGGTTAACGGTTGCCCTCTCCCCTTTATCTATATAGAAAGTGCCTGTGATTATGAGAGCAGCTTTTTTGGTCCTCCATTTGACACATGTTTGATTGTATGGCAACTCAGACCATACTGTGTGTCTGTGGAAGGTCGCTGCTCATATCTGATTTGAAAAGTGAACACTTTTGGAAATTCACTCAACCCTGGAACTCTGAATTGAGAAAGCGGCCAAAAGGATTTCAGAAAAATCATTCTGGTGCAAAAAAAGGATTTCCAGTCGCTGCGAGTGATAAAAGTTCTTGAATCGCATCGTTTGCCGGTGAAATGGCTTCGACGGTATTCCCGACCCAATTTGCAGGCCATTTTTCCGCAGTCTGATATGCACCCGCCTCAAGGTACTACCCACGGCATGGTATACTACGACGCAGTAAGATTAACCAAGGATTATCGGGATGTAAAAGTAAAAATAAAGAGAAAGAAAAAAACAACCTCCATCGTTATTTTTTATGTAGGGGAAAAATTAATTCGCAAATTACTTCTTGATTATTTTAAAAGGGGTTTTGCGATTCATTTTGAATTGGACCGTAATACTGGTGATGGTGGTGGTACTGGTGGTGGTTGCGGAATGCGGACTGCTGTTAATGGCTGTATAATTAATTATTACTTTGGGTGGGGGTGTGCGCTCTGGTCAAGCTAAGCACTGCGAAAATGGAGAACGAACATCTGCCTTGGTTAAGAGTGTCAGTATCAGTATCCAGTATCAGTATCAGTGATTGTGATGCGATACTTTGGCGTAGCAGTTTGTCAGTTTGGCAATTAGCCTTAAGGGACTGTGCGCTTGGTCGGGGCTGAGTTAGTCGGCTCTGAATTATGTTGCAATTAATCTGGAGGCCTTTTCTTGCAAAGCACAAGTATATTTTATTACTAGATGGCCATTATCCTGGAAATAATTCGTGTATAGGGTAAGTATCTTAAATGGAAAGCAATTACACATTTTTAGGGGCGGCCGGCGCACCACCAGACCCAAATGACCCAATGCCAATGAGTCGGGGAGTGGGCCGCTGTATACATTTGGGATAATGAACTATTGCCGAAGGACAGCAACTAATCAGCGTAAATTGGCAGTGGGAGTGGGACGGCTGTGGCATCAGATTTACTTTGATCAACCAAAGGATATGATATTTGAATGGAAATCCATGTGCCGCCTATGGAATAGGGTGACGCGTGACGGTCGCTAAAAAGATACCTCCATAGACTAAACTTCAAATGAAGTGTTTCACTTGAAATTAATTTTTTTTATTCATTCGTTTTGTTTTCTCCTTTCATCGTTGTGTGAGATCCCCTTTTTCGTTAATTTCTTCAAAATAATAAACCCGCCTCAAGAAGGCAACAATCCCTGCCGAAAGCTAATGAACTGATTTAGTTTCAATTAACCACCTATGATGAAAAAAGCCGAAGAAAAAAAAATCCACAAACAACGCTAAATAGAGACGAAGTCATCATTACCGAGATGACTGACAGAATCGATACAGGACATTTTCTGTGCTTCAAAACTCTAATTAGTACAAAACTTGAACATCTGCCTTATAGCAACAAGAAGCCGAACTTTTGGTGACCTAAAAATAATTAAAACTCAAGAAGGAAGAAGTATTGAAGTAAACTTAAAGTTGCTCTACATCAAGTTCGCCATATAATATATTATAATAAATTGGGTGGCGCCACCTGATAGGTTTTTTCTGTATCGAAACCACACTTAGGCCGGTATTCACTGACCAATGTTAAACTAAGAGCTTTGTAAGCCTAGTCATCAATGGTTATTAGTGCATATTTAGGAGCGCTCTCAAGACTCACGAGTCCGACCTCCTAAGTTGAGAGCAGTAATAACTTCGAAAATTCGAAATCAGCTGTCGTTTTCAAAATGGAAGCAAAGGGAAGGAAGTTAATTGTTAAGGAAAAAGAACAAATTATTAGCCTTGTCCAAGTAAGCCAGATCAGAACCAATTCGGCTCGACAATTCGTTTGCTATATATTTTTGCAAACGAAACCTCTTCTCGAATTCAGAATTTTTCCATGAAGTCAATTCTTTCACGAAGTGTTTTCGTCTTTCTTGTTGACGTTGCGGCTTCCTCCAAATATTTGGTGAGCTCCTCTACTTTTGAGCTGGTTTCCGAGGACGAAGAACTGCTAACGAAGTGCCAAGAAGATCGCTCATATTAACACACGAACTGAAAATTAATTAGTTTATAGTTATACCACTAATTTTGACAAATAACATTTTTGAAAAATAGTTCATAAGCTCGTTTTAGAAAGCGGTTGGTAATTCGAATTTTATTTTTTCGCATATTCGAACTAGAATAGATTCAACCCTAATAATGCTTGGTGCATACGTCGAAAAAACTTACATTTATGAGCCTCGTAAACTCATAATCGATTTAAGAGCGCTTGATATAATATACCGCCCTTAGTGCAGTAAAATTCTTTTTGTCTGCGGTGTTGTATCCGTTGAAAATTGAGTGTGGTGATGCCAGATTACGAAATATATATTTTTGTAAAGATATTTCAGCTCCAAAATATGAACAAGACTTTTCACATCAAAGTCTTCAGATTTCAAGATTTTTGACATCAAACATTTTCTAAATCTAACAAATTAAGAAAACTTTTTCTTTTGAAGAGAACCATTTTCTTTTAACTCCAAACGAACACAGTTCTACAGTTTTTGTCGAGTTTAAACGGCCAATTGAGAAGCTCTTTCATGGCAGATATACTCTCGGATGTTTGTTAGACGTTGGGAAAAAGTTCGAATTTGTTTTTTTTTTCGGGATTCAACCCTGAGACCCCTCGCTTAGTTCTCCAACACACTAACCACTAAGCCACTGCGCCACAAATGTAAACAATAACAGCCTTATTTATTAGAATTTGCTAAACATGTCTATACACCTGTATAGTTATGCAGTGTATAAGTATTTATACAGCCTTTATACACCCTTCCAAAAATTCTTATTTATAAAACATTTTTCAATGCATAGGTACTAGTTATATAGGGCTTTTGTCAAGAAAAGTACTGAAAAGGAGAAATCTATTACATTTATCTGTCCGAAAAGATAAAAACAACCTAAACAGCTTGTAAGGAATGCAAATACAAATAAGAATAAAAAAATGGAAAAGTAAAAAGAAAAAGATGGGGTATTTGGGACTCCATTAAACGGTAGTCTTATGCAAATTAAAATACATTTTTTAAACAGTTGTAAATAACTCATATCTGCACATTATTTCTTATCGAGGATACTCGTAGAATTTTTAAAATTGAAAAAAAACCTCGATACAATCTATTCATTTTCATTTAAAGTAAAATGTGACAAATTTTTTAAGTTAAAACGACATTTCGACTATTCAACCTCTAGGTATACGGGCTCTAAACAACGTCTAGCTTTTTATAGCTTATACAAGCCTTTAGCTTATACAAGCTCTATAAAACGTTGGAAATTTTATAAATAAGGTTTATGCATTTAGAGGCTATTATACACTCTTTATAATACGTTTATGAATAAGGCTGTAAATCAAATATGTTTCAAAATTTAAAAAAATTGTTTTCGGAAAAAGACGATTTTCAGTTCTTTATCTTGGGAACACTGGCCTTCACCGTCATTCCCATGAACCGAATGCCCGACAGGTGTAGATTTTAATTAAATGAAAGAAAGGGAGAGAGAGCACCAAAGATGAACCGAAAATCCACTTTCAAGAATAAGTTCTTTTTGATTACATTGGATGACACACAGGTTAGGTTAGGTTAGGTTGGGAGGGCAGTTTTGCATCAGATGCAAATTTTCACCCGGAAGCCGTGCAGGCCCATTGTGAATACCCTGTTCATACATGTAAGGACATGTGGCTAACAAAACCACTTCGATCTGTTGAGGAATAGTTTTATGTCTGATAGAGGTACCCCAGCCAAGTCGTCCAAACTATCGAAGAACCTTGCTCCCATACAGGATGAGCGGCGTTCTTGTAAAGCTGGGCAGTGGCATAGAAGATGTTCTTCGTCTCTGCAGCTTCTGCAGAAGTCATTTGCAAGAACTCCCAGCCTTTTAGCCATGTTTCCTATGGTGCAGTGTCCGGTTAGAACCCCGACGAGCATCCGGATTTGGCTTTTGTTAAAAGAGACCAGGAGCTTTGATCTTTTGGTGTCAACCACAGGCCACAGACTGCGGGTTACGACGCAACCGATGGTGTTGCTCCATTGTTCCTTAGCCAGTTGCGTGGTGACGCTGTCAATAAAAGTCTTAGCAGTGTTGAAAGGCGGTAGCACCTCTACGTCCGCAAGTTGAGGGTTTAAATCAGAGCCGTATCTGGCCAATTCATCCGCTTTTTCGTTCCCTTCCACCCCAACGTGTCCAGGAACCCAGCAGAGTAGAATTGAGTGATGGCGTATAGCCTTAAGTGCCAAAAGGCAATCTGTAACACATTTCGCATTAACAAGGTTGGAGCCGATTGCTTTGAGTGCTGCTTGACTGTCCACGCAGATGGTTATTTCCATTGCTGGTAGTCCCATCGATAAGATAGTCTGTGCTGCTTTCTTGACCGCATAGATCTCAGCTTGGAAGACGCTACAGTGATCAGTCAGTCGAAACGACTGGTTAATAGCAAGTCTTTCTGAGAATACGCCGGCTCCTGTACCATTTTCTGTTTTTGAACCATCCGTGTAGACGGATATACCTCTAATGATGGTACTGGGTGAGTTCCAGTCCTGTCTTTTGGGTATAGTGATTCTGAAATTTTTCTCAAAGTCATATCTGGGTTTCTCGTAATCTGTAAGTGACATGAGTCCCTTTCGATCAAAGATTTCAAGTATGCTTGAGTGTCCGCAGTAACGAGGCTTCCAAGTTTTGTTCTCTCTTAATCTGAGAGCGGCTTTGGCTGCCACGTTCTTAGTGAATAACTCAATGGGTTGCAGGTTCAATAACGTTTCCAGGCCTAGTTGTGGTGTGGATTTAATTGCACCTGTTATACCCAAGCAAGCAATTCTCTGCACCTTGTTCAGGTTCTTAAGATAGGATTTGGTTTTGACCGCCTCCCACCAAACTAATGAACCATAGGTAAGAATGGGTCTCACAATCGCGGTGTACAGCCAGTGCACAATTTGCGGTTGTAAGCCCCAGTTTTTCCCAAAGGTTTTCTTACATGCATAAAAGGCATTAAGTCCTTTCTTCATTCTTTCTTCAGTATTCCGTTTCCAGTTCAATTTGGAGGTGAATACTACACCCAGGTATTTGGCCTCGGTCGAGAGATTAAGGGTGACTCCTTTAAGATTCGGTGGGTCCCATTTTGGTACCTTAAATTTCCTGGTGAACAGAATGAGTTCGGTCTTTGCCGGATTAACTGCAAGACCGTTGTGGTCCGTCCAATTAGATAGTTCTGATAACGCAGATTCCCTAATATCTCTAATGGTGGAAAGGTATTTTCCTGTTATTAGTACAACTATGTCATCCGCATAATCGACTATCTTAATACCTCTGCTGACAAGGGATCTAAGAATTTTGTTGATCGAGATATTCCACAGTAGAGGAGATAGGACTCCCCCTTGTGGTGTTCCGCGATTAACTCCTTTCTTAATAGCACAGTCCCCTAGGCTGCTGTTAATAACTCTGCCGTTTAGCATAGTCTTAACCCAGTTTGTCAGAAACTGTGATGAACCTGACTCCTCAAGTGAGGATATAATAGTACTAGTATTCAGGTTGTTGAATGCACCTTCAATGTCCAGAAAGGCCGCCAACGTGAATTCTTTGTCTCTAAGGGATTTCTCGATCGTTCTAGTTACTTCATGTAGGGCTGTCTCCACGGATCTGCCTTTGACATATGCATGTTGTGCACTACACAAAGCACCGGTTGTTTCGAGAGTGTTCCTTAGGTGCAGGTCCAATAACCTTTCCAGTGTTTTCAGAAGAAAAGATGAAAGGCTAATTGGCCTGTAGTCCTTGGGTGTGGAGTGACTAGGTTTCCCTGCTTTGGGAATAAAGACGACCCTCACCTCTTTCCAGCAGTCAGGAACAAGTCCAAGTGTCAAGCAACCCCGAAAGATTGCCTGTAGCCATGGGACGGTCCTTTTACTGCTCTTTTGTAGCATGGCAGGTATAATACCATCCGGTCCCGCCGACTTGTACGGATGGAAGGATTGAAGAGCCCATGCTATTCTATTCGTGCTTGTACATTTCCTGATGACAGCCAGTTCTTCATTCGAAAGTGAGGAGAGGCTTCCATCAGGACTGTGTAGCAGGTTTCCTGAGATTGTGCATCCCGGAAAGTGTGTTCCGAGGAGCAAGTCAAGAGTCTCCTGATTACTAGCTGTCCAGCTATTGTCTTCCTTGCACAGGTACCCTACGGGAGAGGGAATTTTGGCAAGGACTTTCCGGAGCCTTGCCGCTTCTGTGGTGGATTCAATGCTGGAGCAATAGTTTGCCCAGGACACTCGTTTGGCTGCTCTAGTTTTCTTTTTAAATTCGCTGAAGCTGTTGCGATATGCACTCCAGTCTTCATCGGTTTTTGTCAGTTTGGCTCTATTAAAAAGTTTCCTGGTTTTGGTCCTAATAAGTCTTAGTTCCCTAGTCCACCACGCAGCGTGTGTTCTTTTGGGAGGACGACTAATAGGGCAGGATTTTTTAAAGGAGTCAGTTAGGGTCCTGGTGAGAAGATTGACTGTTTCGTTGACGTGTGTCGATTTCGACAGTGTCCCAATGGGGTTTGGTGGTAGTCGACGTTCGACCAGTTCGGAAAATTTACTCCAGTCAGTCTTGGCAGGATTCCTAAAAGGGAGTTCTTTGGGTAGTTCAAAGTCGATTGTGAATGTTATCCTGAAATGATCAGAAAAAGAGCACTTCGGGGAAACCCTCCAATCGTTGACCCTGAATCTGTTTACTGGGAGCGCTAGAGTTAGATCTATTACTTCTTCCCTAATTTTGTTGTGAAAAGTAGGATGACTACCCCTGTTACAAATATGTAGGTTGGAGAGTAATATAAAATCAAGTATAGACTCACCTCTTTTGTTAATATCACTGCTGCCCCACTGTGTGTGATGAGCATTGGCGTCCATACTTACTACTAAGTTGGCTCTGGTGGTGTTGGCGTACTGTACCAGGTCCCTTAGTAGTGGTGATGGGGGGTCTTCTTCTTCGTAAGGCAGATATGCGGATGCAAGAATGAGTTTGGGCTCGTTCTTGCGGTCGCATATCGCCACTGTCAGATCACTGTTGCTGAAACGATAAGAGAAAAGAAAGTTAATTGATTTCTTTAACAGAATGCAACTCCTAAGTTTACCTTCACAGCTAGAGTGTAGGAGTGTGTAGCTTTTTGACCTCAGTCCTTGGATTTTGGCTTTGTATAGCCATGGTTCCTGGATTAGGGCCACGTCCACACTCTCATCATTCATGAACAGCAGCAGGTCGTCGGTGGCAGCTTGAGAGTGATGCAAATTAATCTGCACCACCCTGAGCTTTCCGGCGCTGGTCATCGTTACTAGGGAAGGAGAACTTGATGATCCCCAACCCAAATTTGACGACCCCTGCTGAGGATCTCAGATGGTTGGCGGATTTGGGATCCACCGCAATGCGCAGATCCCTACCGCCACCTTTTTCCCTGGGCCTGGAGCTTACCACCTTCCACTCACCCACGTTCAGCTCCTTATTCCGCAGACCAACCAGCTTGAGTATGGATTGTTCCTCCGGAACCGGAGGAGGTATCCATACGTGCACCAGGGTCCGCAGAGGTAGGGCTGAGGCAGGTATGGCTTCCAGTTTGGCACCAGCCCACAGTTCTCCCAGGCCTCGAATGCAGCGCGTTAAAAAGTCGAGTGACTCTTTGTTGCCACATCCGACGACCTTTACCCCCTTCCGCCAGCCTGCCCCATCAATGTTGCAGGTGTCGTTGATGTCAGCAGCTTCTCCCTCTGAAATCATGGCTTCCAGGATCTTTGCCTCTACCTTGAGCCATTTGTCTGCCGCGAGTTTCCCATCAGGGTTACTGCGGTCAATAATGGCTAGAGTGAGGTCTTCGCTACTTTTCAGCTTTGCTTTCTTTGCCGAGTTCCCTGTTACCTCGTCGGCTGAGCGGATTCTTTTGGGGGCCTGCTTAGCTGTTTCCTTACCTGTGGCCGTCGAGTCCTTGAACTTTTCAGACCGTTGGTGGGATTGCTTGGCATTGACCTCCTTCCGAATAGCACCCAGCTTTCGTGGTGTCGGGTCTTTAGGCTTAGCATTGTCTTTTTGTGGTAGTAGGACGACGGGAACCACCGTCTTAGAGGTCGATGGAGTGGGGGTTGCCTCCGAAGTAGGCCGTTCCTCTCTCTTCTCGACTCCTTTTTCTCCTACCACATGGCATGTTGGTGAGACCGAATCTGCAACAGTCGCGGGTACGAGGTGTGTCTTGTTGCCAAGACGATTCTCTTACTGTTTGACTTGCTTGGTGTGCTTCCTCACCAACGCTCTATCTCTCTCAGAGAGCTTAGCCGTGTCGCATTCCTTCATTTTCCTCAGGACTTTCAAGGAACATTTGTAGCCCTCCCTTTTTTTCTGCTGCGATGTTTTGGGGGCTCTTTTTCTTTTTCGAGGAACGAGTGTGTCCTCCAGAAGTCTGTCCTCCGTCTCAGAGTCAATGGACAGACTGTTACTGGCTTGAGAGGAGAATAACTCCCCCAGCACGGTCATGTCCGGCCAAGAACTCTCTGACGAAGCTTCAACCTCCAGTGAATCGCTCGCGTCCTGTCGATTCAGCCTCCGCACCAGACGCCCTTGCAAAGACAGTATACCTTCACAAGGACGCTCACGTCAAGGTGCCTACCCTAGCGGAGGTGGATGACACACAACTTCAAGGACAAAAACAACCAAATCGACCCTTGAATTCGTTGGACTTTCGGATTTAATTGTCCCATTTTCTGTCAAAATGGTCTTCAATAAAGTGACGACGATCATGTCCTTGATCTTATTAAGCAAAGATTAAGCCAAGAGACAGTTTTTTCTTTCGGATTCGCTGATATGCATTTTCCGGTAGTAGGTTATAAGGATAGCTCGGTAAGCTTATTCGATTACCATTGTTTCTATATGGCGATGGATTTTCACGGACTCGAGCACCCATGCTCATGTTCCCAACAAGGAAAAATCCAACTTTGAAAATAATATTCATTGGCACGCAAACGCCACCGAGGGATTTTACTGCTATATACTCGTGCGTCGTGCCTCGTGAGTGAATGGCCTCTTCTCCTACTGTTTTCACAAATTTTCTTTGAACTCAACACCTGTTACTAAGAAGTATGCAGTTTTCCGCCGGCATTTAACTGGCAGAGTTGATCGAAAAGGATGAACCTTCGATGGAGAAGGGATCGCTAGATTCCAGACGAAGATTCTTAAAATGCCCCTCAGAGCGCGACGACAGTAACAGTCGATGGGCTTGTAGTTTCGCTTATTAGACCTGTGAACTGGCATTCACAATCGTCTGCTCCTATCAGCGAGCGATGTGGCTTAGTTTCTGTGTAAAGTTGCTAGACGAGCCAGAAATAAAAAAAATAAGCCAAAACGAATAGTAAGTAGGCCTGGGGTACGTATGGTATTCTACGGTTTTGATTGTAAATTATGTCCTCTTTCTTTTGACGTACATGGACACACTACAAAAGGTATACGGTATTGTTGCGCCTTGAGGTGAACGGAATTTCATGGATTAGCCGTGTAAATTTTTTGTTCAATATAGTTTTTCCTAGTTTTGTCACTCACATTTACAAATCACCTTATGTCATCATCATTTCCAATGTCCGGTCAAGTTAAAGCTACCCACTGCGATCGACGAGAGTCAAGATCTAATTGCAGCACATCTCTAAAATGTGTTATTGAATATTTCAAATTCGTATAAAAAGTATAAAAAGTCTTTGTATCCGCATTTCCCATAGGTATGGTATATATATTGATCTTTTAATGACTAGCCAACTTTTGATATTTGGCATAAATTCTCTGATCTGTGGTGATCTACTCGTTTCTTTCAACTCGTTACTCTTTTTTTTATCCTTATTCTCTTCTTTTTACCCGTTACTAAGATATTACTTCTTACTGTTTTTAACTCGTTACTTTCTACTCATTACTTTTTTACTCATTACTATTTACTCGTTACGTTTTACTCGTTACTTTCTACTCGTTACTCCTTACCTTTTATTACATGCTTGTTACTTTGTATTCTTCACTCGTAATTTTCGATACTTCAACGATAACTTCACCGATAGAAATAATTTTAATTTTAATTGTTTATATAGCTATAATCATGAATGAATAAAATCTGTCAATATAACAGCGGATCTCCACCCAACTTTCTCAATGCACATATACCGAACGTATAAGGATGGGGAGATCCCGTGGTCTATACATTATTCTTCCACCAACAACTTTTCTCAGCATTTTCGATAAGACTCGAACCAAACTAGGCTAGTCTCCTACACTTTCCCTGGCAACCGTTTCTTCGATGTGCCCCGTTCTTGTTCTGGGATTCCTGTTACATACCATACATACATACATACGACATGAATATACGTCGACCAAAAATAGTATCAAGCGGCCTATAAGTTTGACGATCTACCCATTTTGTTCCAAATATCCACAACTGGTCTTTGTGTGAAAAATGTAAGCTTACCTACTGAAGTCATAGAAAACCTGTGTCGACGAAGCGGAAAGTTTATAAGCCATTTCTCCGTTTTGAAAAATGTCATGATGTCAAACATACCTTCGAGCTACGACTTCTATTTGAATATACCTGAAGCTTGCTGGTAAAAGCTATCCCTCCCCAAGGTTTAAAAAGCAACTGAAATGCTCCTTTTTAAAATCCTTATTTTTAAATAAAAGTAGGTACAAACAAAAAACAAATCCGTGGCAAAAAATGGGAAGACTCAAAGAGTGTTTTAAGAGTCATACATCAGACTAATCTGAAGTACTTTTGGCTTCCAAGGTTTTATATCTAACTTCCCGACCAATTTGTTCTATTCATCGCTGTACTACATCCTTGAACTGTGTCAAACGTGCATCGCATACAGATTGGCCTCCACCTAACGAGATAAACCGCTCATGCTGTATTATATTTACCCCAACTTGTTTAAAATTGTATAAGTCCTTTTGATTGAAATTTATTTATTTTTTGTTTTTAATTCGACCCCGCATACCTACTTAAATTAAATCGATTCCAAAATACTTGTGATCAACAAAACTTCTGAGCTTTCGTTTTCAGTGTAATCCTATTAAATCATCCATTGCCTAAGACATTTGCAAAGACGTCAAAGTTTCCTTGTTCCAGCTGAATGTTTTGTTGATCCGCTAAATCCTTTTCTGCCCCGCCGCCATCATTGCTTTTTCTTCCTCTCCCGGTGGTGGTGATGCCATGATGCTGCTACCAGCGCCCTATTAGCGCGGCTTTTCAATGCTCTTCCAGCTTTTGCTCCACTTTCCATAGATGTAACATTGATATGCTTCGCTCAATGTGAGCTGCAGCCATCTATGTAATTAGCGCGCCTGTAGACGTGTAGTCTTCTCACTTTGAGTCGTATCAACCAACGAAGGCATTATTGAGCGTGGAAAAGGATTAAAAACTTTTTTTCCAACGCCCACAAAAGTTTTCCCAACAACTGGCAGTGGCGGGGTAAATTTAATTAGCAGGCATTTTATTCATATCACACAGCAGCGTTATAATCACATAAATGTCCCGCATCCTGTTTTTATGTTTAGGGATAAAAATAAATCACATATATACGGCAAACAGATGGAGTGAGCTTGAAAGAAGAAGAAATGGATCTGTTCGCACGCAAACAAAATCCTCGTAGCGTCGTAGCGCGTAGCCTGGACGAAATTTTAAATCCACGCCATCCTTTTGTTTTTGTTGTCTTTCATACGAGTGAAGTTTCTCAAAAGAGAATTCGATGTCGTTAACTTCAAGCCAGTTGGTTTTGATTAAAACTTTGTATGAGCGCGCCTTCGCCGCAGTCACCGCATTTACAACCGAAGGATAAAATATTTCGCAGAAAGTTCTCCTTGGCAAAAAAAAATTAAAAAAAAACTGGAAATTTAATCGAATTCCTAACGGCTCAAGATTAACCACAGCCTTCCTTCGGTATCCGTAAATAGGATGGGTATATATTATATTTAGCAAAAGGAGTCGAAGTTTCCTGCAGGAACTCCTAACCAAATAATTTGCCTAATTTATCGGCGGTATTGAGTTCGTGTTGGGTGTGTTGACAGTTGGCGCTGCCGCCCGCACACTGGTTGACAATGGTTGACAAATTGCGTAATAAAATGTAATTTGTCGCTATGGTATAGTTAGCTGACGTTGTGCTTAATGGTTAATAAAGTCGTTTTAAAACTGGCCAAGCGACGATGATGGCCATAATGTTAGATATATTCGCGGAGGCAGCGTTTTATAGACGGAAAACAGAATGTGACGAGTTGGAGGGAGCATGGAAAGGTACTCGGAGTCCTCGACTCTTTTACGATAGGAGAGGAGTGGATACATTTAAGTGCAAAGGAGAACTCTATTGTGTACACAGATCATCAAATTGGCGAAAGTTTTGCGCTGGAAATTGTATGGGAGCTCCCATTCCGGCGACAACTGATTTTTTTTTTGTATATCCTTTATTTAGATTCGGTTATTTAAGGATTTAATATCTTGGCTTGATTACGAGTTGATGTTGCGTGGAACCTTGGGCCACATTTCTGACCTGACCATTGTATATAAATATCCTTTCTAATCAAACAGCGAAATTAATCATCCAATTTTGTTTTTTTGTGACAAACTCTTTTATGTAAACCTTCGACAGCAAGTCGTCTATCGAAAAAAGCCGCCAATGGGGACCAACAATAAGATGGATATGCTCGTTGTAAAGCAGTTGAGCCATTAAAGCTGATGTTAGAACATGTCTACAATGAGGAGTACTATCACCCCATTTACGGACAATAGTCTTGACGATCTAAACAGCTGTCGGTTCTTCACTTAGTGATACGCCGATCTTTGTAAATAGGTATCACTAGAGATCAGAGAAAGATCAGATCAGCCTCCGCCATGTAGGAGCTTTTGACAGCAAAAAAGGGTTCAGTAAAAAATCCATCAAAAACCAGGAAATTGAAGCTTTTAAGAAGGAAAAGTCGTAACCTCCATACCTCCAACAATGTACAAGTTCCATTCTTAAAGTAGCACTGCATTACAAAACCTACTTGGACGTCCACCTTAAAAAGGCAACTACTTTCTCATGAGCTAGCTCTTACTTATTCGGCGAAAAATTGGGTCTTCGTCACTAGATTCACATCACTTTTGCCATGCTCGACGTCATTTATAGGTGTGACGGGAAAATTCAAATCGAACCTCAACTCGGAAACCTCTTTAAAGAGGACCTATACAGAGATTGGTCTGCATTGGTTCATGGGTGCCATAAAATGTAAAATATAAACAAACTCCACAATCTTCCTCCTCCTCAACCATACCTACACCCGACTTAAGCCAGCGCTATTAGGATTGACCTCGTCGAAAAACTCAAACCAAGTGGTCTAAAGGTTCACTTGAAGATCCTAAGTTCAATGAGTGTATATTGTCAAACCCCTCGATGCAAGTGACTGACTAAACGCCCTCAAAAGTCAACTTCTACCGGAGGTGAACGAAAAATCCATCAAGGACCATTCTTTACCCGAACCTGTCATCGTAAACGGATGCTCCGAAAATGCAACCTGATATAACTGAACTTTCGTGCAAAATCTCAGTGCTCCGTGCACACACAACAATCCCAAGTCTCTGTCCCAGAGAATGCTTAAAAATTATTTTTAGAAGGTCAAACTCCAGATGGCTAGCAGCCCTAACATTTTTTTAAACGACTTCATATTCAAATCGTTTGAAGTTATGTCTGCTAACATCTAAGGCTGTCTCTGATGGGTTGCTGCTTCCGGATCAGTAGGCTTAAGAACTTCCTTAAATGGCGAAAAACCTTCTTACCACCTCCGAACCAACCCCAACACGGCAGAGTTCGACTCTTAGGAGCTAAAAATGTGTCTTTCGAATTGAAAGTCCATAGAAGCTATATGCATCAGACAAAAATGTTTTAATCAGCTTTTAGCTAAAAAGAAACTTACCGTACTCTCCATTCCCTGTTGCCTCACGAGGGAAAAACGCAAAAACTGCTTAAGCGTCGCTTTGAGATCACAACTAACGGAATCTGAAGATAAAAGAGGGAGAGGTTTGCTATGGAACTTCAAGACCATCCTGTGGAGGTGTAATACTTTATGGTGTTATTGAAATGCATACCTTAGGCCCCAGTTATAGCTATCATTGAAATGCGTCATTGGAACAAATCAGTGGAATAATGCTTTAATTTTTTTGACAAGTCAGTTATAGCAATCATTGAAAAGTTGCTGTCAGTGGAAGTACCTGTCAGTTAAATTAAACAGAGAAAACTCGAAAAATCGGAAAGCAGGTAAAAGTGTTTAATAATCGGAATTATGGCATGTTTATTAAATTTTAAAGATAACCAAAACAAGCACAACCAAAGAACAATTTGCAATAAACTATTCGGTTTCGAGGTTGGAGTTGATCATTGAAAGCAAAACTGACAGCTGAGAACAGAAAGAGAATCGAACACATCAGTGAAACGAATGGGTTCCAAATAAGAGAAACGAAAATCAGCTGTTCATTGAAATCGATTTCAATCAGTGAAATAATAAAAGTGGATTTAAAGAAAAGTTTTAATCAGAATTAAGTTTTTTTTTTCGTAAAAAAATTCCACAATTGATTAGCATTATTTTGATACCAACTAAAGCCAATATTGTTTGATAAATGGTCTTAAAATCGTAAATCAAAATTTTCAATGATGCATTTCAATGATAGCTATAACTGGGGCCTTACATGAATCTACGTTTGTGGTTTAGATCGCTATAGTAGAAAGCTCCCAATTGAAGTTTTTGTCATTTGTGATAGAGCCGGCCTAGTACAGAGAAGGTTGAGGACAGTTTCCTCCTGCTCCTCGTCAAAACAATTAGACAAAAATGGTGCGAAAAAGTCAAAAAGAAAATCGCTTCCAATTTCGTTCCATCTTTGCTTGTGACGAACTTTGAAAATAGCTCGAAGCTGAATAGGCTGCAGGTTCAAGTTCAATAGTGTCTCCCAAATCTAGTTGCGGCTTTAAGGAGCTATAACAAGTAATTGAGGTGGCCAGACTCATACCAAACCACTGAACTAGTCGGACATGTGAGCGGGTATAAGGACCCTGCAATAGCGGGCTACAACCAGTTCACCATGTTCGGTCGAAAGCCCACTTCTTCCCCAAAGAATTGCGAAACTAATTTCGCTCATTTATTCTTCTCCTGTGGTTATTTTGCATCCAGATTAATTCACAGTTGATTAATTGGCTGCAAGTAATCATTATCCTGCGGGTATGCAAGCACTTGTGATAAAGTGCCTTAAACTGGTTATTATTGTGTGTCTCAACTTTTGGTTTGCGAATTTTCGCAGTCACTTTTTCTACGTCAGCCACATATGCGAACTATAAACTTAGTACTCAGTCAAGAATTTCTGGACTAGATTTGTCGGCTATACCCCTCCATAAACGTCAACTGAGACAGCTGCTCACATGACCGATTTCAGTCAATCAAAACCGAGATACATCTAGTCAGACAGCTGTCAGACTTATTAGTCTATAGGTACTTGAACGTCCCCAATAACTGACGTCGATGTTGACAATCTAGTACATTCCTTCTGTATTAATATTGCTCATGTATATTGCACCAAATTATACACATCCCTGGAAAAAGTTAAATGCCATTTTTCCTTTGACACTTTTAAATCACTTGAGCTGGATCTCTCTTCTTTTCAATTTTGTGCCACGTTGTATTCTTTAAACTCACAATAGGTAATAGGTGTTTAAGAAAAAAACTGTGATTTTAAGACTATTGCCAAACTTAGAGTTCTTGGCGAGTCGCGTACCTTAGCCATGGTAACTGCCACGTTTTTTTTACATTCGCACGCCTTGCCTACGTATGACACTCCGCTCCAGTATGTCTCGTAGATCCAGTTACCATGACCAGAGTCGTACATCAACCGTTGAGCTTCAAATCGAGATACAACCACCCGCCCCGAACACGTGAATAAGTCACGTTTCACTCACGAAGTCACAAAGCCAAAGGCAATCAATTAATTGTAACATCTCTGATACACTGCCAAAACGCAGCCAGTTCCAATTTACTGGCTGCATCATAACAGAGCCCCGGAGGACACATCACCAGCACTGGTGGTTCCTATCCCAACCCAATACCGCACTGATTAATTTTCGCCACCGGCATTTTGCACATTCACTGTCAATTACATGTAACGAATCG
Source organism: Cheilosia impressa (assembly GCA_948293265.1). Classification (NCBI taxonomy): domain Eukaryota; kingdom Metazoa; phylum Arthropoda; class Insecta; order Diptera; family Syrphidae; genus Cheilosia; species Cheilosia impressa. The sequence goes on along the minus strand of OX411884.1, from coordinate 28,073,685 downwards.
TAGCGCATGACGATGACGGCACGCACAATCATCCCCCGGCCAGTTGACCATAAAGTCATCCCTTAGACACCTTTTCTAATTTAAGAGCAGGTGGAATAACCGTCTGGCAATAACATCAATTCCAGTGACAACAACACTGCCACAGCCACAGCACTCCAACCCAACCCCAACCGAGGAGGGCTGTCAAAATCAACAGGTAAATGGTTTTCTTGCCTCACTGGGTGCGGTCTATAAACAGTGCTTCACTATACTCGTACATGAGCCCCTTGAGGATATAACTACAACCTCGTACACTCTCACTAGCAGTGTACTAAGTTCGGGCAACAGTTTGATATCAACATCACCAATCGACCAACAAGCACCGCAGAAGTACCAGCAGCAGCGCCAGCAAACCCTCGGTGTAAACGGAACCAAAAAGAAAATATAATCAAACAGGGTAATCGTCGCTGCACACACATATGACAGCCGGTCACTTGAGATGCGAAGAGGGGTGGAATCAGACACCATGATAGGAGGATGATTTAGCTGCGACCGGAGTTCCGATAATTGTGGGAAAATCGGAAACAAAGACGGCACCTGATCTCATCGAAGGATTGCCCCTCGCACGATGATATGCATGGAAGACGAAAGTTCGTATCTTCAATTAGTAGAGCTCTCTTCGCAGCGGTCCCAACCAAGTTGTCTGAATGCATCGCCATTGTGGCCAAGGAACCGTGACGGCCAAAAATGATGGAAGACGTCTTCAGCGGACCGGTGCGCGCTCCGATTATTTCCATACTAAGTGTGGGTGTGAGGGAGGGCAACGAAATTGCTTTATGAGGTCGCCACAGTCACAACAAACACTTGTAGGTAGGTATAGGCCAATGACTTTAGAGCGTCTAATTTATGGTCTTTCAATGCGGCGGAGTGGCAGTGACTCACACACAGCGAACGGAAGTCTCTCGGCTGCGGGATAATGATGATGATTCCTTGCGACTATGTGTAGCAATTTATTTCGTAGGTAATTTTATAGGGACGGACTTGCCTAATTTGGGGCGTCTTGGCGTTGAACTATGAAAGAGCCGGCTGTGGATTGCGACCTATGTATTATTACACGGGGGCAATTCGACTCATGACAGCTCATTAATTAGAGAGTACGCGTTATATGTGCGGGGGGAGCACGCAATAAAATAGAATCCAACAAGTTGCGGTCACCTTCATGTGGTGTGTGTGAAGTGAGCACCTCTCCGGGAGTCCAATTATAAGTGGATCAGTATAACGCCAACTTATGTCCGACAGTTACTTGAGATTAGCCGTACATGGGCTGAACTGTCGTTCTCAGTGAGCATGACCAATTGATACGCATTTCAGGGGGGATCGCTTCGAAGTGCTAAGTGCGAGTTTAAAGCTTGTAAGCTCTTATTTATAGGACTGATCTTCATAGGTGTATTCGGACTTAAGAATAGGTAAATGGTTTGACCGCCGGGCGATAGGCACTGGCTGGTGGTTGACTGCACTTGATAAACTTTTAAGGACATGGAATATGGCGTCTGAATGAGTCTAAAACGTGAGCTTCCTAGGAATTCTCTGAATTAATGGTGTCGTCCACCAGTCAGGATGGCGTATAACACCTCACAAAATGAATTGGCACACTCTGATCTTCGATGTATGTGGAACTAAGAGGTTTTTAAGGTTTTCCAGACCTGTCACTTTGGCTTAGAGACCGTGCTGGAGGAGGTTTATAAATTGAAGTTAGCTCTTGTATAGCCGAAGCGGTTTGGTGCCTCCGCAAGAGTTCTTGTGGCCAAATGACCCCACAGGAAGTCAGACTTTTATAGGTTGCGGTTTTGTTAATAGGCTTACATATCGATCCCAACCACAGCTGATCATAAGAAGCACTGAGGGAGAGAATATTTCAGTGACGGCGACCCTGCAAAACAAAAAAAAAAACAAAAAACGGGACAACAAAGTCCCAACCAGTGTAATTGTGATTGATCAAGACCAACAGGTTAATAAAGAGCACCTCTTCAGCATTTTGTCGCCCAATCCACAGGACAAAGACAGAAGATTTTCTAAACTGGGTAAACTAAAAGCAACAACTTCTATGCAAACCGCTGAAGGGGAATCGGTCTTAGGCCCGAAAAGTCCAAAACCGACCAAGGGTTGACACTTCGACAAAACCTGAAAAGTCCAGAACGATGCTCTCCAGCTTTTTATGGGTAGAACACGCACCAGTAACAAGCCAATGTCATGTCAGTGTAAAAGTTTTTTTTGAAGACTTTTGGACTTTTCCTAGATTCGTACCTTTGTTTTTTAAGGCGTACCGCTATGGCTAAGCTATTTTCTGAAAGGTTTCGTTGAAGTGGTTCTCCGTTCTCCACCGTCATTCTGACAAGTTTGGAAGCGATGCCAAAAATATGCTATCCCGAGTTTCTCGTCTCTTTATAGATGATGAGTAGTTTTGACATCGCTGCTTTGAAAACAGTATGCATCTAGCAAACCTCTTTAAAAAAAAGTCTCTAAAACAACTTGCATATACTGGTGACATTGACAGATTTGCCTGTCACTGGTGGGTTTTGTAAATATATTAACAAAAACAGAAGAAGTAGTTCGACGAATCGAATAATGACAGTAGACAGCTTTAGGTTGGTTGGTTTTAAGTGGCTGTATTTCCCGAAAACGAGGGAAACACACAAATAACGCATAGAGCGCCGTTTTGAGACCACAACTCGCTGAAAACCTGAAAAATAATGGAGGAGACGGACGATAGGAAAACTTACAACCAGCCTGAGGAGTTAAGAAATTTGATTATTCTGTTGAAATGGATACTATGGATGGCCGAAAGGTCATCAAAAAAGGGATGACCTAGAGCACTGCGTCTGGTTTTGGCTAGGGCCGGACACTCACAAAGAAGATGAAACACGGTTTCACTCTTGTTTGTGTCAGCGCAACTACGGCAGTGGGTGTTATGGGGGATGCCAAGCTTGGCTGCGTGGGTTCCTAGAGGCAGACAGCTTTAACTAAGAGGTCCCTATAGGTAGATTCCAGATTCGTGGTCGAGGGACTATCGTCAAGGGTCACTTAGGTCAGTAATTTGGTTAAATATAGTGCTCATTCGGACGAACGCTTTGCTTTTCCTTTTTAAAACCATTCACGGCTATAATTTCCTAAGGGTCATTTAAGCTCTAAGCTGACAAGTTCTTCTAGTGCTTTTAAAAAATAGCCACCTATAGTCTTCGGTATGGTGGGTAGTTGCTTCTAAGCCAGTTCAAAACTTTATCTATGGGTGAACCCGTCCCTTATGACCACCTAAAGAAATAGGCTCTTCGTCAGATATTCGGTCCCGTTTGCCTTAACAGGTTTTGGAGTAGATCATACCCTATACTGGACAGTGACTTCCATTAAGTAAGCGCCCTTTGAGATGGTTATGACATGTGGACCGAATAAACATCAACGCTCCGGCCCGCAGAGTCTTCGATTTTAACCAGAAGGGTCAGCTGAGTATAGGAAGACCCCGCTTAAGGTTCGATCAGGAAGGGCCTTACCAACAATCAGAGTTGGACCAGCTTTTTAAAAGCTTCGTAGCCGCCGTTTTGAAAATTCCTTTTCTATTCTTCGAGTGGTTTTCCGTTTTAGAATACGCGTCAAAGGCGAGACATATTTTCATGTCTAAATGGATAGCTTTAGACAATAAAAACAAACCGCAAAGCACAGAGGGACACCCACCATTTGCATGGATTGTCAGATGTCCTCTCTATACCAGCCGTTAAACTGCACCGCAACATCATTGATATGCAATTTGGACATTATTGCACTGGAATTGCCACTAATTGTCCAGCAATCAATGGTCATCCAATGACAGATACACCACATCGGCGACACATTCATTTTTACAGCTTTCAGCCTTTGCCGCGCTATCTGTGCACCTCATCACAACCAACGATTTATGGACAACAACCAGTCCACCTCCACCCACTGACCGGTTGCAGATGAGCATGCGAGTGCCAAAGCAAACAGAGGTAATAGGATTTTTATGTTACTGCATTAAAACAATGCGTTTGTCCTTTTTTTCATTGTCTATTTGCGTGTCCTTTAGCTCTACTGTTGGTGATGGAGCGCAATAAAAGCCGATGTGTTGTACTTCGATGGCAATCAGTGCACCCTATATCATCAAAATAAATCAATTCAGTGGGTCCGGTGCATTAAACTCTCTCACACACGTACAATTATGGGCAATTAATTTTTTCCTTGCATCCCTTTGCTGTGGGGAATTGAGTCAGGACTTTGTCACAGGGACATCAACTGCGGAAGTAAGTTCCATGAATTTTAATCGTTGCTGAATAATTCAATTATTTTAATTGTACTTTTCCGTTGATGTATAATTTTCGTTTCTATATGTATACAAGGACACATTCGCGTTCGCTCTATGAGATGGAACGGCAGATTTTCCTGATTTAATTCACTCGGTGGGAGTTTTTTGTGCGCGCGAGATTCTCTCATAATTGACTCATTAAGAGTGTCAGAGTGTGCGGCTTGCATAGAACTCGAAGAGCGACCGCTTTATGATTTCATCTTTATGCGGACATTGATAGCGATTGAATACCATCGAGCAGCTGCAAACAGATGGACAGTTATTGGTTGGAATGGAATGTCTGGTCATTTACTACTCGCCGTGCGGAGGAAGGGGGAAAAGAATCGCAGCCACAAGAGTGTGCCCTGATTTTGTAAGTGGAAATGCAGAGCGAGGAAATATGATTTACAGGCCGGAGGATGGCATGAAAAATCATTTAGGCGGCAATTATTTGCGGCAACGAGTATAATTGATTTGACTTCCGGACCGCTCGTCCTAGTTGGGTGTTTTATAGCGACTTGTGGTGGGAGGGGGTTGTGGATGTTTTCTATATGGGCTCACTGCGGATATTGCGGCCATACAGTGTCGTGTCTGCTTATTTTATAGGGTGCATTCGTTTTGGTTGCATTTTCAGTAACACAGATCAGTCAGTCATCCTTTGAGGATACTCATCAGTCAATTTGTGGTGTCAAGTGTTTCTTTTAAGCAGCCGTTAAATTTGTCTGTCTATCAGGCGTAAAGATGAAAGATTTTAATGCGCTGTGTAATATTTGAATGAGTTGATCAACGAAGTGTGCAAGACCTTTCAACAATATAATAAGCTGATCAACTAGGTGTACGTGGCTAACGAACAATTGGATGAATTGATCAAGAGTTGTACTTATTAAATGAGTTGATCATCGAGATGTACGTGGCTAATCAACAATTAAATGAGTTGATCAACAAGGTTTACGAAGTTAAATGAGTTGATCAACTGAGTTTGCCTATTAAATGAGGTGATCAACTGGGTAGGTATACGAAGTTGATTAACGAAGTGCAAAAGAATATTTAACAATTCCGCAGTTAAATTAGTTGATCAACTTAATTTTTGTATTATATAAGCTGATCAACAAGGTTTACGATGTTAAATGAGTTGATCAACAATTCCGCAGTTCAATGAGATGATCAACTAAGTTTTCTTATTTAATGAGTTGATCAACAAGGTCTACAAAGTTAAAGGAGTTGATCAACTAAATTTTGTTTCATATTATTTGATCAACAATTCCGCAGTTAAATTTGTTGACCAAATGCTCTTGCGAAGTTATTCAGAAGTTGAGCGAGTTGATCAACTAAGTGTAGATATGATCTCTGGCCGGGGGTATTGCCAAAGCCTCTTTCCCCCAAAATAAAATCAAAAATATTCTCACCAAAATATCGCTTTAAAGGATACTTACGGTATTCTATTATCCTTGATAAAATTTACCCGCAATGTCTGCATGCCTTTTTATTGTTGAATTGTTGTTTGTTCCTGACTGTTTATTTACTGAGGGCAATTTCCATCTTTCTGTTGTCTGCCTGTCTCTTCGTTTTTCTGTTCGGAATGACTGCCTGCGTTGTATGTGATGAGCCACTGACAGATGATTGCGACAGAATGCCTCCGGACAAGAGAAAGGATGATAATTGTTTTCTTCCTTTTATTGGCGAAGTTTATTTTAATTGTTGACATGTATGAGGGCCTGATTAACTGGTGAAGTTTATTTATTGGAAGTTGAATTATTTTCCATGTAGTTTAATTGACAGTCGGGTTATAGGTATTTATATATTATCCGTGTTTGTGTGTGTAAACTTTTTACTGGCACGATTCAATCAGGGAGTTCTCTGTTTTAATTTATTTATACATCGGAAGGATATTATGCATGCTTATTTGGGCGGCTTATCTCTGCGCTCTGCCTCTGCAAAGAGCCAATTGAATTCAACGACTGAGTGGCATTGTTGAGTTTACCACTCGCATTTCAAATTTCAATATGATGTTTAAAAATTTATAGCATCAATGGGCTATAGGATAGGATAGGATTCGTCTTCATTTTCTTCTGTGAACTTCAATCAGAATTTCTTATATGAAAGGCTTTTGGAAATGGACAGGTGAAGATGAATTCAATGCAATTAAAAATGCGTCGACATAGACATGGAGAGATTTTGTGGACTTGGGAAAGAGAGTGGCAGGCTTTGTCTTGATTGGATGAGTTCTGGGTCCAGCAGAATGGGCCGTGGTGTTTTGTGGAGCACAAACTCGGAAAATATTGATTGTAGCGTTTATTTTACACCGGTTTCAAAGAAAACAGAGAGGCCCAACCTTGAAGCTACCACCAACCATTTTAAATGAGCACAACACGACTCCAGCTGACGGGATAGTCAAATGCACTTAAGTGAGGTACCTAAGTCTAAAATAATGAAAAATTTAAACCAAAATATGCATACAAAAAATTTTAACACACTTTTGTTGAAATGAACTACCTAAGTTAATTGATTTACCACCGTTGCCGGTGAAGAAAGTATAGTAGTGGCGCGAGAGCAATAACTTCCAGCTAATTAAGTGTAATTAATTCCAATGTTATGTGTTATGGGAACGGATCTGATGATGTTTTCACTTTTCTTCGCTGGAATTTCTCAGTGTGGTCTGTGGTCCCCCTTGGGGTAGACATAAATGAAAAATCTTTCTGAATCACCCGCATCTGTGTTTGAAAGAGTGCTCATCGAACCATGACTTTCGGTACCTGGCCACGTAATTTGCATTTACCAACGAATTCTGAGTGAATCCACAGACAGACTGTCACTGCCTGTAAAAGAAAGCCTTCTTCCCCTTAGATTAGGGATTAACCACAACAAAAGCGAATGCACCATACGTTGGCGCTGGCTGCAAGAAAACAGCTTAACCCATCCAAAGTGACAGTAATTGCATACCGACTGGATGAGGCGGACGCCGGACCAGAGACCAACATCCAACACACCGAATGCACACTTTATTGCGGTCGAATTCCGTAATAGGATAATCGGACTACACTTAGCCGATTTGTAAAGGAAACTCGAGAAGGTGTAGGTTTAATCAAATTTTAGGTCATTCACCACCATCACCATCCAAAGTAGTTACCGAAGAGGCCACTACTCTGAGGACTGGAAAGCTCTTTTGTGCAATTGGATACCCAAAGTAAGGGTACTAATTTTGTATTTCACATGAATGTCTGATGTGAGTGTGTGTATGTGCGCGTTTGTGTCAGCCCGAGACATGAAGGAAATTGATGACTTAGCGCTGTATGGTTAACACACATCTGTATAAGGAGGATATTTCTGGTGCCGGGCATCAGATGGCGGGTATCTGGCTCTGGATGCCAATTATTTGGAAAACAAATTAGATTTGCATCGCCCTTTGTTGCCGGATAGGTACTTAATAAGGATGCATATATAGAACATAACAATTCACTTGCCGACGATACGTTTATTTATCAAGCCATCGGGTGCTTGTGAGCGGCAAACGCATTAAGACTCCAAGTTAACTGCATGATTGTTAATGGATTCCCTACCGCATACTAAAATGCAGTAGGACATGTTTTCAATTTATTTTTGTGAACAATAAACTAATCTTGTTACAGAAACAGGTCGCCGTTTATTTAAACGCTTTTATTTAATGTTAAATTTAACAGAGTGATGACATTTAAATACAGCCACGGTTTTTTTTCCAATTTACATAGATATACGTTTGTTATATCGGAAAGCAAAAAGTGGGCACCATTAGCTATATAGAGATAGTAATCTAAGTCTAAAAATCTTTCGATATATCGGTAACTGCAAGAGCAATGGCATTCAGAAATCAATCCGATAGATAATTGGTCAGAAAAAGAAAAAAATTGGTAAAGAACAGTGAAAATCGCTGGGGATTAACTGGGGAATAAAGACACGTTTAAGTTTAAAACTCGTATCGAAAAAATTGCGACAAAATTTCAAACACACTCTAGGAAAATTAAAGAAAAAAAAAGATTAAAAGGCCTGATAATCGCACAAAAATAAAAATAATAGCCACTATGAAACAAGAAGTGTTAAAATCCTGGTGCAGGGAAATAAATCCACGGGAATTAACTCCACGATGGGAAATAAAACCACCCTGATTGGGAAACACATAAGTCCACTCAACAAAGTTTGACTAAATTCTCATCCAAAGTGACATATAATCAGCGCTGCCACTTTGCTACGATCGTAGCAAAACTGCTACGCAATTGCCCGTTTGCTACGCTGCTACGCACTCTCCCTAAAAACGCCTATTTTGCTACTTTTTTTTAAGCACGAAATGAGAACAAAAATCTTGTAATTAAGGCAATGCTTACATGCAAAGCGCCTTTTAAGTGAAGTTTTTAATGTTTTTTTTTTTTTTTTTGTTTGATTATAGTTTTGTAAAATATATAGTTTACCAACTATACTTGTACTAGTCCTTAAAAAAATATTTACTTTGAATAAAGAATTAAGTGTTTTTTGTTTATTTTCGAAAAAAAATTTATATTTTGGACTTTTGAGTTTTGCTACACAAATTAAGTTTTGCTACGCAAATTTTTTCCCTTGTGGCAGCACTGCATATAATTCCCAATCAAAGTGGGAAACTTTTCTCACAATCAGAGGGGTTTTGATTCCCATGTGGAGTTAATTCCCGTGGCCTTATTTCCCTGCACTTAAAATTTTAGTAAAATCATTTCGTTCTACTATTTCTGTAGTCTATAGATACCTTTAGCGGTTCCCACGCAATCAACCAATTTTAACAAGAAGTGTCAGAGGAAAGAGGCATACCTGGGACATTTAACTTTTTAATTTATAAACATCCAAAAATTCGAATTCAAATAAATGTGCACTTTGTGACGTATCACAATTTCCCTTAAAAGATCCATAAAAATCACAAAAAGTACGGAAGTACGGAAAAACGGATTAATCAACAGAAAACTCTTAAAAAACGTGGCGAAAAATTTCCCTTATTCAACGAGAAGTATCACAAGCGAAAATTGTCAAAAAGGCGACATAACTCATAAAATTTCGTAACAACAACCAACAAAACTGTCAAAATAGGTCTGCCAAACTGCTCTGACAAAATGGTACTTTCCCAAACCAAGCAATAAAAATCCGTCAAACTCAAAGACAATGAGCGAAACTCTCTCAGAAAGCTGAAAATATGCTCCAAAGTATACGCAGATAGACTTCAAGCTACTTGAAGCAACTAACATCTTTGACATCTAATCTATATCACAAATAATTATACCTTACTTACCTTTTTGCCCCCACCGCCGCATTTTTTGTAAAGACTTTATTTTTGTACGCAATTGCTTTTCTAGACGAATTTTGAATTTCTTTCTTGTCAACTTTGTGCATTTGACGAATTTTTAAATACTTGGCGGTTGAAATTCTCTGAGCTACTCGTTATTTTGAACAAGTTCCACATCCAATTGGAGGCTCTAGAACCAGCGAGTTTGTTCGTAACCGGAGTAAACTAGAAACTTCTCGCTAGCTGGCGGAGCGGATAAAAAAAGGTAGATTTGAGAACAGGCAGCGACAGTTGATTTTTAAACAGTGATTGGTAAAGTTCGAAGTAGGTAGTAATCGGTTGTGAAGATAAATATAGGTGTAACGTGTAAGGTAATACCTACAGTGAATTAGGCGATTGGCTTAAACCGTGTAAGAATTGTTTTAAGAAATATTGTTGTGGTACTTATAAAAAGTGAATTATTAGAATAATCCATAAAAGTGATTTAATTAGAAAAGTTCAACAGAATAGTGTTTTATCTTTCCGAATCTCAGCCCAGAGTTAATTTTGTGCGATTGAATTACATCGATTACATTTGATTTTAAGTAAACGTAGCTAAAAAATACCCTACAACAACGGGAAATATTACAAGCGAAAACTGTTAAAAATGCGACATCATCATATAAATAAAATTGGTGTAGTTCTGTTCGACTAAGATTGAATTTGACTGCAAGTCTTTAAATGCAAAAATCTTAGAAACTACTGAATATATTCAGGTGCATTTTTTTTAGTCCTATAGAGGATACCTAGGCCTACAATCTCCACTTTGTTTCAACTCTCTATCTCTATAAATTCCGGAAAAAATTAAACAAGAGTAATTTATTTTTCCGTTTCGTTTCGCTTTTTTCTTTGCAACGCTTTCCGTTCGAAAATACTGGGAGCATTTAAATATAGTAACCAACATCTTATAGAGGACATCTGCGCCTACAACTTAGGATATCCATTAACTCGAAAACTTAAAAGGTTTTTAAATAAATAGGCAAAATTTGAAACATTTCTACGATTTTCACCTGCGTGAGTAAATATGCACTTCACTCTCAAATCAAACATACTAACCGCGCGATATATTTACATCCCTTTTAACCTTATTTTACTCCTGTAAGGGAGAGGGAGACAGATAGAGGCAGTGTGCTGTATGCTGTTTAAAAAAGGAAAAGAAAAAACATTAAAAGAAATGTCAAATAGGTATAGGTATCAGTGATCGTTTGTAATTACCCAATTCGCGGGTATTTTGCCTTTACAAAAAAAGCTAAAAGAGCGATCGAGGGCAGTAAATTAGCCGCTCGAGTTTTTAAATAGCATTACAGCCCATGGCCTTCCTGCTCATAAAATTGAATTAAAAGTTGGAGACCCCATTATGTTGCTTCGCAATTTGATTCCCCCAATCTTTGTAGTGGAACCAGATTGAGAGTGATATCGTTACAGGAAAACTTTATTGATGCTTTCATTTTAACTGGGTGTGGTAAAGGAAAAACGGTGTTTATAACAAGAATACCTACAAATAATTCCCAGCAGTTATTCATTTCAGTTTAAACGGATTTAATTTCCTATTAATGTTTGTTCGGCCATGACAATCAATAAGTCACAGGGTCAAACTTAAAGAAAAGCGGGAGTTGATTTAAGAAAGAATTGCTTCACGCACGGGCAGTTATATGTAGCGTGCTCTAGGGTAATTAATGCAGGAAATATCACTACCTATCTTAGCCGATAGAAACAAAACCGCTTACATAGTGGTATACAAAGAAGTGTTACATTAATAAAAAAAAAAGTGAGTTAAACATTATAACATTATCTTCGTTCATTTTCATTGTCCACTCAGACTCAGTCTTTGGGAGTTTTTTTTTAGATCGGGTTCAAGTCCCTTAAATTGTGTAAGTTGTAAGAACAACCAACAGAACTGGCACATCAATTTTAAGCAATATGATTGGATAATCAATGGAAACCGCATCTATTTAGAATGGGTTAAGGAGTGTTGCAAATATGCCACAGGAAATTAATTGAAATTAGAGTTAGAAATCATCAGACACGAACAAAAATCGGCACACAAATCTGGTCTAGAGTATAAAAAAAGACGCAAACAGAAAATGCGTCAAGAAACGTGTACCGTAAAATGGGGTTACTTTGTGACAGGTTTTGATGTTTTTGTGAAAAAAAACTTTTCTTTATCTTTATGAAAGAAACAAAATAATTTATACCATTTTGATCTTAAGCATCAAGCAATGAAGAAACCTACTCAAATTAACAACAGGACTTACGATTTTAGATATTTAAGCCTTTAAATTGCGGCACATAGTTATCCCAAACGTGGGTTACTGACGAAATATTTTGATAGTCTCGTTAAAATGTGAGTTTGGTTGAATTTTACCCTACATACTATTAAAAAACATGATAACAACATTTTTTAAATAAACAACTGAAGGATTTTTTACAAACGAAAAAAAAAACTAAAATCGGTAAAAAAATTGTTTTAAATAAAATATATCGGTTTATGAAATCTGGCAAAAAATTCAGTCAAATACTAGTACAAAGCGTGTCTCTAAGCATGCCGAGAAAGGCATACGTTAACAAAATCTATTGAGATTTGCGTCAAATTTTCGAGACAAAACGCTTTAAAAAAAAGGAAAAGTGTTACTCGTATCATCGAGCTGGCCGATGCTTTGATACAAGTCATGCAAAATTGGTTTCGTATGGGAGGTACCAGAAATACTTGCCCGACATAGTCCAAATTTTAATATCAACCTGACGACGATAAAAGTAAGTCCTCTCACAAAATTTCACTTGCCTAGGTCGATTTGTTTCAACGCTATCCTGTTTTCAACAGACCGAGAGATCTAGATCTAGATGAATATTTTTCTTCGTCAGCGAAAACAAGATCTTTTGAGTGCCTGTAGAAAAGATATCCCGTCTCTCTCACAAAACTCAACAAAGTTCTATTCAAACTTAATAACTTAAGAATTTTCTCGGTTAATATAGTTAGGTACGCTTTGTCGGATTATTTGCCGCCCAGTTCGAACTGCCAACCTCCTTGATGGTCTCCTCTTGGACCAGTCATGAATTACTCCCAAAACATCATGTGTATGAGCACCAAACACTATTAACAGAGAGTGCCTCAATTACCGCCGCGTATCACACCCCAATCACATCCAAGTTCGCAATTGTCACCCACTGCTATCGACATTCATACGATCATGTTCTGGCGTCTTGTAGCCGCATATGTACTGTCGCCGTCATACATCTGTCTGCTGTTCATTGCAACACCAAACCACATGCAATGGCTGTCATTAACAGACCTAACACCAAGTGCGTACCACCACACATGCGTGTGTCCAAAACGAGCTTCCAGCTTCCCCATACGAGTACCTACAACAGAGAGACCATAAAAAAGCAAAACATTCCTCTGATGAACTTGATTGAAGGCAACAGACAAACGAAAATTCCAAGCGGCCAAGTAGCCTGCAAGAACGTCCATTCCCAGCTGCAGCTTCATATCGACACGCAACGTCACACACATGCCAGACGACATACGGCCCGATGTTCAGGTTTTTTGTGCCGATGATATGAGGTCATGTAACGGCACCATGTTGATGTGATGACCGTAACCACTTAACGACTCCGTCGTCGTCGTCGTCATCATAGTGTAAACCAAAGTCCTCCCCACCACACAACAGTGATAAGTGGACTCGCTCACATAGTCGGACAGCACCAGGCGCTGGACCATAGTCGGCTGCGGCGCCCCCTCCCACGGTTATGCATGTGAGCATCCGTGCGGTTATATCAAATTTAAGATTCCTCTGCTACGCATAAATTAATGGCACTCGCGGTCTGGCATACCACTTTTGATTACACCAAAGCGCTGCAACAACACCAAGCCGAGGTGCATCCGAAAAGTAGGCAGAGCCACCAACCAAAAACGCCTGCAATCGGCTGCAAATTCCTCCGGGAAGCTGTTTTCCGTTGATGGTCATGGGCCTTGGCGATAAAAACCGCGCAAAAGAAAGACATGCCGCGACACAGCCGACAAAAAAAGCTCCAACGCTGGCAATCAAAGGCCAAACGAAAAGGAATGCCATGCCAATGCGTGGAATAAATTAAAATTGAGTGCCTGGGCCTGGGCCTCCCTCCAAGCACAGCGTGCTGTTGGCCCAATTTTGTTCTTTCTTCTTCAGTGTGGGGTTTTTTGCGCGTATTCGCTACGACTACGGCTCATAAATCATCGCAGCGATTGCGGTCGAAAAATGGATGGCGATCTCCTCCGACAGCGTGTGCTTGTTCCTTTTTCACTTCGTTCGCAAGGATTGAAAAATAAAAGGACCTGAATTGAAATTGTAGTTACATACGATGGCATGTGTAATGCGTGTGTGCGTGCAATATGGTATGCAATTTATTGGAAATTGTAAACAAAAACGGAATTATTGCGCCAAAGCGAGATACTATACCACAGAAACCGAATGAAGGTTTAATTGAAGAGTCCTTCAGAATATTTATATTATTTTTTAACAGTTACGAGCTTTTGTTGAGCCGACATGGACAACACGATGAGTTTGGATCACATTGGTGATGGTGAATCGGACGATTTACTACTACAAAAAAAATAAAGTTGTCCTCCCGAGGTTTGACGAAGGGCGTAGGTGTAGTAGGAACGGCATCACCACTAAAAACTCGAGTGGGGCATCGATCTCTTTTGTCTGAACTTCTGCAGCTCAATCTTCTACTTCGCCCAATCCGCAGGTAGTCCCCAATTCTCTTGTATTTATAATATGACTTGGGCCACCCTGCTGGAATACAGGATTCTCGCCAACCGCGAATTCCAGCTTCAGCACTGTGAATTGACGCAGATCTTATGGCTATGGGCGTCGTGCCTCATTTCGCTACCATCCATCCATCGACTACTTCCTCTCTGGGAGATTGAAGTTTATATTTCAATCAATGCATACAAATGCGGATGCACCCTATTAACCGAATAATAATTAAAGTAAACGATCGCAACACTGCTGTTCCACTGAGCCTGTCGCCCATACCCAAAGAGAGGCACACTGCTGCTTCGACTTCGATTGCATTCTTTTTATGTTGGCAATATTTATTTTATTGCCGTTAAGAGGATGTGGTCATCCATAAGCGGCACGAAATGGATTTGCTGCTGCTCCCCTCGGGCACAGCCGATTTGGATCAAAGGATTCAATAACAACAAACAATTACGGAACAACGAACAACGCTGCAATGTTATAAAACAGTGGCAATCACGACGATTATTGTGTCGATTTTTTTTCTGATGTGCTCAGCGCATACCTCAGTCGGTTTTCGGTTTTATTACGGGCGTACATTTGTATAGAAGTGACCCATAATCGCATTTCGTCCTATTTGGCTTTGGGGTTATTTTTTTTCGTTTTAATATTTTTCCATTCACAATCAGATGCGTTATGAGCTGACAATAGTTTTACATGACTACTGTAGTTGACTGTAGTTGAACAAGGGACAAGGTCCTTTTGCAGTTTGTGTATAGATATTTGTGGAATTTTGTAGGAGAAACCATCATAAAGCGATGGAATGAATGTGCAATTATCTACGAGTGGATTGAATTGCCGTCCGGACGGTTTTCACAGCGTAATGAGCATAAATTTGAACTGTTAGTCTGATTGAATGTGCGAACTAATTGAGAGAGTTGATTGGAAAACGCCTCAAAGGGGAGGCATTAATTGCTTTTGTTGCGCAGCAGCGCCATTGGGACAGAAGGAACTTTGTTGTGGAACAAAATGAGTTTCCTTACTGAATGCGAGTGGGAATGGCTTGGGCACTTGCTTAGCTTGTAGCTTACCACTTCAGATATAAATTTTGTGAATATAATGGGGAGACTAACAGGATACCTACGTAGGTACCTATATATGTGCTCAATATATCGGAAACCTTGTACAGTGAGTTGTACCCCAGGAGGTTAAGTGTCTGTCTATTGTGAATATCCTTCAGCTATATATTTCGATTTGCTTTCATCCACTTATCGTAAGGGCTTTTGCGTCAACACCCGCAAAATAAACCACTGACTGATGAAAGACTGTATATATACCCCTGCAGCTTGGTTTCGTCTGTACAATTATTCTCTTTAATATGAGGTAGAGCAATGCAGACAGCAGTTGACACCTTTTTTTTGGATACAGTGGTTGTTGACACCTCTCTGTTCAGTAGCGATTTCCTCAATTTCAGTTACTTCTTTCGAGAAAGGCTTTATTTTCTCCAAACAAACGATAATAAATTTGTAATATTTTCCCGCTTTTCTTAAATTAAAGGCTCTTCAGTCGATTATTGTAAATCTTTCGGGAATTTTTTTTGTGTTGAAATTATGGGAATTTTAAAGAAAACCTAACATTTTTCAGTATACTTTTTTTCTGAAACTCTTAAAAAATATTTCTTAACATTTTAGCTATTTCAATAAAGTTTAAATATTAAAACAATCTGTTGGTATATTAAATACGAGGGGGTAACAATAACTTGGTCATATGGCACAACAGCTGTTGGCGCCTGTACTTTTGACAGTGACAGCAACTATTGAATACGACGGTTACTTTTTTCAGATTTGTGAAAATCCTTAAATAAATCCCTAAAAAATTTACGACGAACCTCGTCTACAACTAGCTATTTCGGCAACATTCTTTTTTTTAAGTAAAATTTTAAAATTGAAGCTATGTTTCTTAAAAACTTTAAACTTAGTTGTTAAATACAAAGACTAAATAAATAAATGGATTATATTTTGTTTTATTTTACTTCTTTTTTTTTAAATTAACTATCAAACTGTGGGTATCATTTTTATTTAATAAAGAAACAACTTATGTTCAGGGGTGCCAACTACTGTAGTTTTTTAGAGCCATTTTCTTTAATGCATTTTATTCTAAATTAAAACCTAAGGGGTTCGAAAAAGTTAATTTTTAGTAAAAACACATTGTAATATGAATGTATAAAATATTAATCGCATTTATAATATCAAAGCTACGCTTATGTAAACTACTGTATTTCTTACGCTTTGACGTTGAAGAAGTAACCTGATATCCCATTAATCTGTCCAAGATCTTTCGGTCTTACCAAACTTGGCCAAAAAGCGAGAGTACCTTAAAATAATTATGCACAAAAAGATACGTCTGTTACTTTTATGGCGCTAATTTTTCACTTTCTTGAGAGTTACTGCGCTCGTGTGTGGAGAAAGCGAACAATAATTTCTGAGGTAATATTCCGATTTTTTGGGAATCAGTATACTTCTTTTTATATCGAATTATACACTCCGTTCGAATATTGTGTCCAAGGTTCAACTTTCTGAAACTAAAAGACGCGCAAAAATGTACTGTAGGTACCAAGAATCGCAACCACAGGTTGAAATACTGTTTTCTGCATGAACCTATACCCTACTCGACACCTTCGCGGTTTCAACTATAAATGTTTTCCAAATAGGAATGAGGCGGGAGTAATATTTTTAGTTTCAGTGGAATTTCATAGAAAACATTAATACTGCTATCATTTGTTTAAATTTGTTGAATATCCTAAATGTCAGAAATATCGGCTTAGCGGTTAGTATTCTGGAATACTGATCGAGAGGTCATAGGTCTGATGTAAAAAAAATAACAGAATTTATATATTTGCCTTTTTCCACTGCACCACCTCCCGCAACTGTCTGACAATCATACGAGAACATAACTGTGTTAAGAAAAAACTTCACAATTCAGCTGATTGAACTCAGAACTTGAACCCTTAACATCTGTCAGAAAGAAAAAACTTGCCCGCAAGGGGTAGGCCCTAGGTTATAACTGTCTTGAAAAGGCTTCTCAATTCAGCCTTTTGGACTCGGCACAGAATTGTGGGTAGCCTTTACATGTGTCAGAAAAAAAAAACTCTACAAGGCTAGTAGCTAATTTATTTATTTACAATGTGCCTTAGCAATTAATATTTTTAGTCTCGACTTTAAATTTAATAAAGCTCACAATTGCCAAATTTGTATGGAAAATACCTATAGCCACTGTGAACAACGAAAATTTAGAGCCAAGACTAAGACAGATTTAAATGTGTTATTAGCACGTCACAAAGTTCTTGACACATGGCTACACAACGGAATGTACAAAAATAAGAAGGAAACCATTGCATAAGACTGCCACTAGATTTTCCTAGTTCAGCTAAAAATGCTTGACCCAATGAGCAAAAGAAAAAGTTTCTCAATTCATTTGGATTCTGCATAAAAATTTACAGGTCCCTTTCATTCAAATTTACACAACCAAAACATTTCAACAATAAAACACAAAAATAAGCATAAAATTCCCTCCATTCTCCGGAAGAATATTTCGCTCTTTAAAAGGTTTCTCTAAGAATCATAGGCAGTGTTCCCAAACTTCGAAGACTCTTTTCCCTTCTTTTTTATCAGCAAAAGCATTAATTTTCCCTAAATTCAAAAAAATATCCCCTTTTTCCCCCCATTGAAATGTGCACTTGTTTTCATAAGAGAAACTTAAAAACTGTAAGTGTTTTCATAAAAAAAAGCATATCACATAAAAATCTACATATTAAACAATAATTTTATTTTCTGCTAGACATAATATTTTATAAAAACGAGTGAATGTATTCAGATGCACACAAAGTCCTACGTAGACGTTCGATGGGCTGTTTTCTTTTTCGTTTAATACGAACAATTTATTCTTTGAAATTTGTTTACGTTTTACAGAGATTTGTTATTTTTCCCCCTTTTTAAGCTTGTCCCTCTTTTTCCCCTTTTTCATTGAAAATTGGCGCTCTTCGATCACGGACCACCTATCCTAGGCGATACATGTTGTAACAGACGAATTGGCTGCGGTTTGCCAACACCCTCGCGGATAAACAAAACGCAAACGACTAGTGCACGCGTAAGCGAATTCGTACATGAAGAATATGCGAGCTTTCTAGGGAACAATATGCAAATTTACGGGGTCAATTATTATGAGCACAGGAGGACAATATACAAAATGTGCTTCATAGTCACATTTTTTTTTTGGTTTCTTCACATTTCCTCTCCATTCTTTCAATACGCCATCTCTATAATAAGAGACGTATCAATATCTTGTTTGGTTCTGTGTTCTTGTTCTTGTTTTGCTGAAATAAAGCTTAAATAACATACACCACCTCTCCAATAATGCAGGACCTTTTGGTGTAAAAATTCAGTTTTACATCCACCTCGATCGGTTTTATTCACAAGTCCATAAAAGCAGAATAATGTCAAATCTTTTAAAATAAAATATTCATTCACACTTTGTTAACAACGTTTCATAAAATGTTCAAACTTATTGCCATTTAATTATGTACTTCTCATATAGCCCCAAAAAAAAAGGGATAAAAATATGTCCACTAAAGGTGCATGATGACTGGTTGTGGAATTTATTCCATCCCATCGTGATATAAATACACAATTTACCATAAATGCACACAGATTCGAACGAAAAATGTTCACAAAGTGCATGTGCAGCTGCAACACCAGACCAAGCCCCCTGTGCAACCGCACCGCCCTCTCCCTAAAGTGTCAAGCAAAAATCATAAAATCAACAGATTGCTGCTTCGACAGTGCCCCTCGTGTCGTTCAGCAAGTGACACTTCTTGGCTTTTGCCTCAATATCGATTCCAACCAAATGTGCGCCTCGTTTTTATATTTATGTACATGTTGACGCGATGCAGCCCTCGATTGGCTGCAATCAATACCAGACGTCGGTGTCGATGATTGAATTCGAGATGCTGGAGAGAGGTCTACTTCATCCGTCATTACCAGTGATGCATCTCCACATAGCCGTAGTGAAATTTGCTCAATTCAAGTCGCTGATGAAGCGGATGACCTAGAAACACAAAGAAGATGTGTTATTGGAGAGCGAAATGTATATAGTTACTGAAAGCCGGTCCATCAGTGCGATCGGAATAATATATGAATTAAGATCTGCATTTCAGATGCATTGTCGCATAGGGTAATTGAGTCGTCCCTGCGATGGGCGTCTCGCGATGGCAATCGAAAGGAGAGATCTTACGGACTGATTGATGATTCACAAACTTTCGCCATAGGAGAAGTCGCAATTCATTCACAAAGTGTTGCACAAATGGACTAGCGTAGAAATTTCTCTGAAACAATAATTCATAAAATAAAAATAAAAATTATAAATGTACATGTTACAGTTGGCGCAACATGTCCGTGGTCTAAAGCTCCTCGCAGGTATTAGTTTGCGTGGGGTTTTTGTTCTGCCTGATATGCAGAAAAGCAACCCTACAATTCTATGTCGCACTCTATAAGATATACCGTCAACACCCGATATCTCTGAAAACGTTTACAGAGTTTATGATCTGCTTTCGACAAAGTCCATTCTGCAGCTCCATACAGTAGAGTTCTTTATCGTCCATTCTCCATTCGAGTTTTGAAAGGATGGCGAAACTGGACAAAGCTGTGATGGGCACACTCAAAAACCTAGTTATAGTAAGTCTACTAGATTGGTCTGGACTATAGATGTAACCTGAACGCAAAAACTAGATTAGTCGTTAACGTCACTTTTCCTACGTCAGGCACAAATGCGAACGTCAGCTGAAACAGCAAGAAAAAATTCAAATATCGCACGACTTCAAACGAAATTTAAGAACGAAAACGTAATAGCCAATTTGATTAAAAATAGTTATCGATAACCGCTTAGTTTATGCACAAACAATTACGAGCGCGAACCACATGGATGTGAAGAAAGTTGTGCACCAACCACATCTACGATCGGTAGAGAAAATGTTCCCAAAATGTGCTGCATACTTTCAGACGGCCCAAATAATATTGTTATATTCACAAAAGTACTAGAACGATATGAGTAATTGCCCCTGGCATGAGTAGATAAGCCAAAAGGAGTAGGTAAAAACAGCAGGTGTTTACATTCGGTGAGACAAAAAGGATTACTTTCCTAAGCTGCGACATGTGCCGTTTTTATTTAGGCTCTGAATTAAAAGTGAACTAGCAGTGTTTAAACTTTTAAAAATAATTTTCCGTCTTCTGTTTTTGTGCTTCTTTTTTTTGTTCTGAGCATGATCAGGGGTGTCCCCTGTTTGAGCTCAGAAGAAATTGACTTAGCAGTCTCCGAAAAAATCTGAGTACAGAATATTTTGACAGCTTGCTAATCAGGAATGCAAGTGCTGGTACAAAAAACTGAAGATATTTGTTAAAAATTGTAGCAGACTAAACAAATACAGCAAATACTATTCACTTGGTGCATTTTGACAATCATATGACTGCCAGTGCTCGAATGTGTTTCATAAATAAATCAGATCGCTCTGATTCTCTGAACATGCTCAGTTAAAAGCATGCTGTAGCTCTGTTCAGTGCTTTGAAAGGAAATGCTAAAAAAGGCGTTCTGTTTTTCATAAACTTGAGCTGTACCGATCTGAATCAGTTTTTCATAATACCGACTACATTTCCAAACTCTCAATATTTCTATGATGTATTTTTGAAAAGTTTCCGAAAGAACAAAATATTACGTCTTATGGTTTTTTTCCACTGCTCCACCTTTTGCGAACGTCTGAGGTCTGACAGACATCCGAGAGAATAACTGTCAGTTGGCCGTTTGGACTCGGCATAAAATTGCAGATCCCTTCCATTCGTCCCAAAAATGAAAAACTCACTTAAAACGAATGGTTTTAAGAAGCTAGAGCTAGGGTCCCTACGGATATGTAGCGCCAACTGTTTCACATTCGATATGAGGACAATTGTACAAAGCGACAGCAGAACTCTGCATTGAATTGCTTTCAGTTGTTGCCGATTTGGGGATCCATTTTTTTTGCGATAAATTTTAGATAAAAGCAAAACAAAACCACTCTACCACAGCGCCAAAGGATTTCCAATTAAACTGATTATATAAAAGCGAAATACATTTTGATCAAAGTCCTCTGTGGGTATTTTGTGCTTTGCTGTGCAATTGCGATACCTTTCTTTGTTGGCGGACAACAATAACAACAATATACCGCCAACAATAGCACCGCACACGGCACAAGGGCACAGCACTAGCACAACATGCAGCATTTCTGTTGTTGCTTGTACTCTCGTGGTATGGACCAAAAGAGAGACCATTTTGACAAATTCATTTATTCGCATGTCCTTTTCCGTGCGGTTTCTACAAAATAATAGAATGTATAGGACGTTGCCTATAATACCTCTTGTGCCGAACGTGCACACATTTGTTATGTCACCCACAGTTTGCGCCTTGCGGATGTCACAATTAGTAGAAATCGATGTAATTGAATTTCATAACACAGGAAAGCTATTTATAAAGCTTTTACCGGTTTGGACAATATCGGTTCGGTGTGCAGACATTTGAGTGGAGTGGATTGTTGAGTTCAGTCTTCAGTGCGGCCGTTCGCTGCTGCAGTGGCGAAGATTTATACGTACAAAATGTTGGTTCCAAGTTTACATTACTTAACAGCAGCTGCGACATTGTTTATATAGATAATTATTTCTTTTTAGAGAGGGTAATATCAAAAATGAGATGTTCCGGTGTTCGCAGGTTATTGCAAATGTTCCCTTTCCTCAAATATTCGTATTAAAAAATTGTCTTTTATAAATCATTCAGTGAACTTGATTATCGTTCTTAATCGTCAAGTTTTCTGTATCTGCATGCTACCGTTAAAGGATGTCAGAAGTATAAAGCAAAAATGTCTCATCTTATCTTTCCTCTTCTTTTACTTAAATTTATACTTAAAAAAAATCTCAAAGGCTCAAACTTTTTATTTTTAATTTTCGTCTTCGCAAACGACCGATTGGACATATTTCTGGAAAAAATGCTGTTGCTATTAGGGAGAACGAGTCAATTGGGCAAGGGAAATTCCCTTCAGTAATAATTACGACATTAGCATGATTCTTGTCATTTTTTGACAGCTAAGCGACACTGGAAATGTATGAGAACTTATATTGTGACGTAAATATTTTTTTTAAACTGTGACGTGAAATAAGAAGAAGAAACGAAAAGTAATTTTGACGGAGCTGTTAACACAATACAACGCCATATATGTGTTTTATCTTTCGACTACATCTGTTGGAATCAGTAATGCCAACATTTTTGGCAAAAAATTCAACATTTTTTAGGAATTCTTTCTTTTCTAGAATCAACAACAAATAAAATTTAAATTTGGTAAGTCTGGTACATTCTTTGATCAAAGTCGTATCACTAATTTTCATTTACAACTGTTCGTCATGGTTATTTTTCAATTCTCTACTTGACTAGCTCAGCAAACCCAAACCTTATATTACAGAGATCAAAAAAGGTTGAATTACCTATCGATCGACTAAAATTCTGTTAACAAATTTAAATCACCGCAATTCCTTTTTCGGGTTTAGGTAAAAGAAACTTCTATCCGGATTGGCAGCACTGGTTGGAATGCACATTCACATTCAGGAGAATATGATACAATAGGCGTGTTTTTTTGAGCTTCGATCTCAGCAAAGCAAAGTAAAGTACGATTTTCAGCATGCAATAACAACAACTCTACTGTGAGTCTCGAAGTGTCAAGTAGAGTGTAGAGCGACCCAATGTAAAACAAATGACGGTATCGTACATTTTCGTTTATTCATGTAAAAAAACAATGGCGCCACCTTAAAAAACAACTTCATTCTTTTTTCCACTTGTTAAGGAGCACAGTTCATTATTGGAGCTTTTTTTTCTTGTTTACAGCAATTTTGCAAGGACCAAATGCAAACACACACTTTCCCTGATCGGCACCACTTGCCTAGTTTCTGTGTTCCACTGTGAAATCGTAACCAAAAAATTTAAGTTCCGTGAGGGCTTCAGGATGCAGTGTCCAGATATCTTTGCGTCAACTACACCGATGTCCCCATACTGTCCGTGTCCATACCCAGATGCACTAGCCGTATGTTCACGCTCCAAATGAGTCCTACCATCACAATGTTCATCGATAATTGTTTGCGTTTGAGTTCGAGGATTGGTTTTTTGATGTTTTTTTTCTCCCCCCCAGGTATTTTTTTGTCGTCCGTGCGCTTTTATATTTCCTCTTTGCAATGCGCTCTGATGAGTGAAGGTGGGTACCGCTATATCGAAAGGACATTGGGTTAATTCGGGCCATCGATTGGCGTAATTGGTTTTTGTAAAGAACGCTGAGTATTTCCTTTTGATTGCGATAACCAGCAGGATATCGCATATGCGAGAGTGCTGCTGATGGTGGTGCTGTTCATACAGTGCGGACGATTGTGGACAGTTGCTGCGGGTTAGCTTGTGCCATATACCTCTATGTTTGCCTTTGGTTTATATTATTTATTGCTGGGGATAAGTGATTTTCACCCCACTCTCTTTGTGTCCTGTGCCAGGGGAGTATGGGCTTAGGAGCGGCTACCGGTGCAATTTAAATGTCTATCACGTTGGATAAATAGTTTCAGTTTCAGAAAGGTGTTCCAATTTTGTCTTGATGGTAGTGGAAAAAAAACGCATAGTCCCATTCATCGGATTCGGTATGAATGGGGGTTAAGTGCGATTGGGTGTTTTCCTTCATTTTTTTCCTGCAGTTTTGGAGGACATTTGTGCTTACCTCATCAGCGAAGCAGGGGTTATCCTTTACTGATGGTTAGATTAAGTCAATCAGGCAAGCGAAACGTGTGCACTTTAAAGTCTGACGATACCGCTAGTTTGGAGCTATGGAAAAAATAATTAATCTGAAATTGGTGCCAGCAAAGTTCGTGCGTAAATGGTTGGTGCACGTTTTTAATTAAAAGAGAGAGGGTTCTCCTCGACCCATTCTGTCGATGTTTTATAAAGTAGGTGCCAATATTGGGCTGAGCAAGCACTATAGGACATCTACTTACAACTGTTTAGTAAATCCACTCCATGCACCTCTTAAAGGATATACGATCCACAAAGTTTTACTGCAGATAAATTCACAAGCATTTTTAGAGACAAGCTAAGTTTATATCTGCATAGCTTACATTTTAGAGATAACAGATCCCGATGGACTGGATCGTTGAGTTACACCTCAGACCTGTAAGAGCCTCAAAAATTGGAAGTTTTACACATACGACCAAGAGCTGTAAGTGCGTGACAAATCTCAGTCCTGAAAATAAAGACAGACTGTTTCATATGTCAGAAATATTGATACATATTATATAGAAATGCCACCAGAAGGTGACCTTTATTTAGAGAACTAGTCTGAACTATAAACGTTACTGCTTCCTTGGTTTTTATATAATTTTTGGCCCGATTGGCACGAAAGGCGACTGACCCAGGGGTCTGCATCTGCGGGACTTCTTCCAAGAAGTATTCGAAACCATTCTAGTTGCACGGAAAGAATTGGCCTATATGTGTCTTTTCAGACAGCCACCTTACTTAACCTAACCTACACGAAAAGAAAATTACTTTCTACCCAAAGAAATTTCGTTTCATGAACGAAAAAATTTAAAAAAAGGAACAAATTCGTCTTTTTTCGAATTTAAATTAATTGTATTTAAACATTAATTCCTTAATCAAGAAAATAGTTCTTATTTGTAAGAAGATATATCATCGTTTCAGAACCGAATTTTGTATAGCAAAGTTAATAAAAACATATTCTGAAATCAAGAACTAAGCATTTGATACAATGAATTTTGAACTTAACTTAAAACTAGTACAGATTTTCTTATTTCAAGAAAATAATTGCAGTGGCTTAGCAGAATTTTATAAAACTGGTTAAAAAATATAGAATTTCATTCTACAGTAAAACCCGGATAACTACCTCTTCACAATTTCAGCTTTCTTTGGGTACTTAAGCGGGTGAGGTAGTTAAACGAACCCGCTTAAGCACACAAAGGAGGCAGAAAAAAAAATGTATATGAGATTTGTGGGTACTTAAGCGTTTTGGGTACTTAAGCGTGAAGTACTTATCCGGGTTTTACTACCATAATTCAGATCGAATGTGAAACTAATCGTTTTGTGTGTTTTTTTTGGATTAATATCATTGAGGTGATGTGCTTGGAGGTTTGAAAAGAAAGGGGTTACTTGATATCTATTGCTTAAAAGAAACAAATTCTTATATACCTACAGAAAAAAATAAAGTATTCGCAATATACAAGAACCGAATTCTAGTATACAAAAAACAAAGACGAATCGCATTGTCCTAAAGTAAGTCAATGAATTTTGTATTCATATTTACATCACATCTTCTCGATCAGCCTATGTCATTCTCAGAGGTCGCATCTATCCCTTTCCCTATAGGTACCAAAATTTATAAAAATTGGTTTTGCGGCAGTGAAAAGGAAACAATCTGATTTTCGCATTTATAATATTAAGATTATATCAAGGCTATCTTGAATTTGCTGTGCAAACATGACAACTGACAACAAAACTATAAGGGTATTCACGATTCGGTGCAAGAGACCTAGTAAAATTGCGAAATTTTTTTTTTTTAACAGATCGTGAACACACTTTTTTTCATCTCTTGCAAAACTGAAATAAAATGACAGATTTTTCCATGCTGTTCTGAAAAAAAAAACTTCTAAACTTTGCTGAAACTGAACAATTTGCTTTTTATTGTTTATTATGCCGAAAAAAGGCTAAAAGAAAAAATATCTTAGATAATTGAAAGAGTAAAGACGAAGATGATATCGTGAAAACCCCAAATTTCTGACCATTTTTTAATTGGATTTTCCCTTCGGTGGCACTTACTTTTGTTTTTCATTCTCTTTTCTTCGGATACACAGAAATTAAATTTTAGCGAATTGTCAATTTGACAATGCTACACTTTACTCTGTTGTATTTTTCGATTACAATAGGGTCAGGGTATAGCTAAAATGCAAAAGTGTAGCGAAATTTCAGTCAGTATATTTTGTTGTTGTAGTGCGAAAAAAGTTACACTTTCGCACTTTCGAAATGATACAAGGCCAGTTGCATCGGGTCGTGAATACCCCTTATGTTTTGAAATATAATTGGGGTCAAAATTCTGGATGGGTCAAAATTCTTTTTACAAAATTCTGTTTTCAAAATTCTGCTCTTCAAAATTCTGCTTTACAAAATTCTGCAATATTTTCTTTTTTAATTTGTTTGTTTTTTTTTTAATTTTAACTCCCCTTCTCAGAATTTTTTTTGTAGCCTCATATTTCCTAATGGGAGGAAAATAAAAGACGTTTTGGGTATTTTTAAAAAAATACGATTTTATTTTATTTTTATTACAAAAATACGACAGTTACCAAAAGAAGCGAAACTCTTATTGATATTTTTTAGGAAGACTTGTCTATCCACCAAACCACCAATCGCAGCGTAACTGTAATTACAACGAACCTCTTAAGAAAATGACCTTAGAATATTCGGAGATCCTACCGAGTCGCTTAAATTATATTAAATAATAAAACTTGTAAGTTTTGACTGCTTAATTTTTTTTATAAAATTTCGCATTATTTTTCTATTTTTTTCAACATATATAGGTTTTTTTTTTAAGTTTTTCTTGTTTCATTTTAATTTTAATTTTATTAAAAATTTAAAAATATATAATTTTTACTTATTTATATCTATTTTTTTCTCGTTGTTTACATTTTGTTATTTGAAAAAGGCAGAATAAGCAGAATTTTATTGCTTTTGAATTTGAAAAACTGAATTTTGTAAAGCAGAATTTTTGTGTGAGAAGACAGAATTTTGCAAAGCAGAATTTTGACCGGATCCCTTTGAAACAAGAAAGTGATGCCAAATTTGTGCAGTTATTTTGTGATCACTTCACCTTACCTTACACAAAAGTTTGTTCATAAACTAAGCTCCAGCAAATTTTTAAAATAAAATCCTATTTTTTTTCCTATCTGTGAACAGTGAAATGTGAATACGTGGTTAGAGTCATAACAGTAGATTAACTTCGGGTATCGTGGAATACCCATTTTATTTTTACATGCTACAACCAGAGACCACGCATAAGATTGGCGATTTTAATAAATTTTGCATAGTGATGATCTATTAGCTAACGTTAGCAATAATCTCAAACAGCTGGGGATATTTTTAAGATTTTTATTTTTTTTCTGTTGATACCACCTCGAAAATCAGGATTTTAAGAATTGGAGGGTAAGGTGGAATAGTATTCCTCTACACCCTCCTTATAATATTCGACATTACCCGATTTGGAAACTATGGCAAACTACGACTTATAACAAAAAATTTATGTAAAAACTCACCGATTTACAGTAAAATAATTAAAGTTAACACTTCGATGAAAACTACACTTGCACAGTTGAAAAAACCGCAATTTTTTCCATCGAAAAAAAAATTCAAACAAAAACGCTAAAAAAAAGTCATGCACGCACAAGTAAGAACTTTGACTGACTCAGGCACACCGGTTGATAATATCAATAAAGTAAAGAGCGTAGCACTCTTTTTTTTCTGTTTACATTCTAAGAAAATTAATAGAGCAGACAGACCATTTGTGTTTTAGCAAATAAACAAAAATATGGAGCAACATTTATTGTTTTTTTCATCGCACTCTGATGAGTGATGTCAATCGCATGTCTCAATGTGTTTGTTGCCATGTCCTTTTGCCTCAACGTTGGAAGTGGGTATAAGAGGGAAATGAAAACAATTCCCCTCCCTCCAACAGTAACAGCACATAATCGGATGCAGCAGGTCCACCGACTTGAACCTTCCAAAAGTCTATAGAATTTGACACAAATAGCTGAGCTCATCGATGCCAATATTGATTCAGCGAAAACGTATACTAGAACATCATCGGACGGCATAATTGAATTTCAATGAATGCGCGCTACTTTCAATTCAGCAGCGGTAAGCCACGTCCTGCCTCGAAACCGACAACAAAATTCGCATTGTCACTGACGTTGGGCTTTTTTTTTATTGCTGGCAGATGTATCCACCCATACGCTTCCGATTCGGAGGTAAAAGAAATCCGCTAAAGTTGATTGACACTGATGTCCTTCTTACGAAAGTAACGCACAAAACCAATAGGGGACAGGAGTCCCCTGTTGGTTGGCCGCCTGACATCTGTGTCCACCCATAAATATTCAAATGTCGGTTTTTTTTTCTTTTGCACGGCGCGTGTTGTCCTAACGAATATTGTGATTGACAACTTAAGTACACCGGACCTGGTAACGCCAGTATCGCTGACTGACGGAATGACTGACGTCTGTACATAAATTCCTATACAGCGCACTTTAAGGACAACAAGCTCAAAAAATAAGAAAATGCCTTGACTGTCATGTCGGATTGGAGGTTCCCTCAACGCGATTAATAATAATTTATCTCCACAGAGGGAGAGAGAGTCAGAGTTTTAGTTACGTATACGCCATACCTTCTGCACACATAATAAATTGCCCGATGTTCATCACCAGTCAGCATGTTCTCTGCCACACCATATATGGCTGTGAAATATTATCCACTTACACACTCAGATACATGCGGCTAAATAAGGGCCAAGGAGAAAATAAAACGCGCAACCATTCGTGGCGGAACTGGCTGATTTAGCTAACCCTTAAATTCGAGCAGAAATTTCCTTCCGGCCGACATTATGGCAGGAGAACATAATTTTCTGCCACCCTCCGAAATTAATTTGCATATCTGGACGTTACTAAACCGCTGCACGGGCGCTAAGCGCGGCAGGACTTCAACCCCATATACCAGAGCATGAAAGTCGATATTTTGTGCAGCTCGCTGCAAAGATGTGCTTTGCTTAACCCGGATCTATTGAGCAAGAAATTATTTCGGCGGCAAAATCGTCTGGAGAGGTGTGCTGTTGATGGTCATAAAATATCTCATGCGGCATTATGGCATTATAATGGCTTCCTGAAGGCAAACGTATTATGCACGTGCAAAAGTATCATTTAGCATAAACAGAGTTGCAGTAATCGTATGTATCCTCGCCTAATGTGGCCCCTAGGGCGGGAAACACTTGTGCACACCGACCTTTGTTTTAACTCTTCATGATGGCGGTTGGTTTCATTCAGTCGACTCGTTTTAGTTCTAATTTAATTAATGCATAGCCATTAGGTTTCGGATAATGTACACACTCCTTGGGGGCTGCTTTTATATCCTTGCAAGAGATTGTATCACAACCTGTGTGCGGTACAATTTTGCAACTCATTCAAAATCTGGACTGTATAATCGTTGGAACTATGTATTATTTGTACTGCGCAGCCATTTGCAAGCCCAGCGAAATAAATCGTCATGCTCCTGAGAAGTGACGGGAGAATTTACGGAGCGGACAGTAAATGAAACTACTAAAAGGCAGCTTGAAATAAAATAGAAAATAAAAGCGATGTGCACGATTAGGTCGCACAGAACTTTCCCGCTCATTTTAAGATTGGTTGGAGGAACAATGATCTGAATTGCCAATGTAATGAAGTCATACGCTCTTCTCCTACCATATCCAAACCACTTTCGAGTTGCACGTGCTTAGAAATTTTTTATGGCTTAAATGTCCTCGTGTATCACCATCCAAAGAATTCGGTAGGTACATCACTTTCGAGTAAAGTTTTGGCATCAGCCACTGCTGCATAACCAGGGGGCAACTGATTTGACTCTAGAAATATTCTGGGTCAAAAAAATTGCACCAACCACGCTGTGCTGGGCACGAACGGCAGCCTTTTAGTGCCACTAGAAGACCAACTGCGACTGTGGAAGGAGCCCAAAGTACAAATGCAAATCCACAACTGCTGGATATACGAAGGCCTTCCAGGGGAATTGACATCAACCTCCCAACAAGTGCGGAAATAAGAACCGCGATACTGTTTCTAAAAAATTACAAGGCAGCTGGACTTGATGGCAGATTCAGAAGCAGTGGCCTCTATTTTGTTTCCACTTGTTTAGGCTATTTGGGGAAATTAAACCTTTAATGGAAGGATGGAGTTATAGTCAAGATACCGGAGAAAGGCGAACTTAAGAACTTCAATAACTGGCGTGTGGTCACAGTTTCGTCCGTATTCCCTGTAAACAACTATCATGCTCGAGAGAATAAAGGATTAATCCAGGATAAGGTCGACGCAGAAGATGCACCAAGCCGGACTTTGCAGTGGTCGATCATATTAACAACCTGTGAATCGTCCTTGAACAATCGTCTCAGTACCAATCACCGCTTTTCCTCACATTCGTCGACTTTGAAATTGCCTTCGATAGCGCTATTAGCTATCGCAGAGTAACCAGCTTCCGATGTATTTGAAGGAATATGTACTGCCACCGATTTTCTTCTTAATTGTTATCGATGACGTAATGACTGACACTGTAGGTACAAACAAGAGACTTGGTATCCAATGGAACGCGTTCAAAAAGCTAAGTCATTTGGACTACGCTGGTGATATCTGCTTCATGGCTCTGCCAACATCTCGAGAAGGTTACAGATTTTATTGATCGTCGTCTGCGTTCCATTGTAAAGATCCGGCCACAAACAAAAAATATATTGTTGGCTAGGACTGGACAAACAAAAGTGGATGTTGACATCGAGCAGAGAAAATGGCTCTGAATGAATGAAACCCTCAAGACAAAGCTGAGAATAGAGAGAGATGGAAGGGCCTGGTTGTCGCCCTATGCTCCAGTGGGAGTTAAAATGTTGGTGCCAATAACAGCTTCCGGAATAGAACAAAGAGCACTGGTTTGGCTGTAGAAAAAACATGCAATTTTTCTGACTTGCATCGTGAATTGCAGATTGGTCTTGTAGCGGAAGTAACTAAAAAGTACGCAATACGTCTGCAGATGCCTATTAATCCTGAGATAGAATAAGTCTTAAATGCCCGATATAATATTCGTAGATTAAGAAGAACTAAGTCTGACGACCTTATAAAATCTAAAAATAGAGAGAACCCGTATTTAAGTTATAATACCTTTACCTTCTCAAATGCGGCTGAATGCTGAGACCAATTCTTCAAACAAATTTTAATTCGTTTGTCTTCTGACTAAGTCGGGAGATGAAATAAAACCTATTAATGTTGCTCCATTCAACCAAATCAAATTCCTGAGAAATTTAGGGCGACGGAAGATCTAATCCAAACAATTTTATTATAAAGGGCGTAACAAAATTCACGACTTCTTCTATCTCAGGATTAATAAGACGAATTGTGTACCTCAAAAGCGATAGCCAATGAAAAACTACTTCCCAAAAAATTGTAAAAAAAAATGTATTTGAATACAAAAATATTTAAAGTACAGAACTCCATAAAACTCCTCCCACAATTTGTTTATTTATTTGTACAGAGTAAATAATTTCCTTTACACAAATTGTGGGAGGAATTTCGCGCCAGAAGAGTTTGGTCTATGTACCTCAAAGGTAGGTATACGTAAACTTTGAATCAAATTTTTATAGGAGGATAAGGCCCGTTTTATTCACTCGAAGTTGAACACAACTTGGGGATTTTTATTTTCAACTTTAGATATTCCGAAGCTGAGAAAACACAAAGTTGGTCAACTTTGGATTTGCTCAACTTCCCGAAATAGCAAAAGTTAGGAAAGCAGACTTTGGATTTTATGCGGTATAAATTTAGATTTTTTTTTTGGTTTTTGAATGTTAGCTCTTCAATTTAAGTGACATAAGAAAATTCAGATTTAAAGTAAATTTAAAAACAAGTTTAAAAAAAAGCCCAAAAGCACCCATTTATTTAAGTTTAACAACATAAAACAAAACAAAAACAGGAATAGTTTTTAATACGAAAAAGTAAAATAGAAATTTGTAAAGTCAACTGAGAAAGAATATCCACAATCTGGTCACGATTATTTTGCTAAAGCAACAATATTAACACAAAAATGAGAACAAAATGCGTTTACGTTAAAGGTGTGACAACAAAGCACCACTTGAGTTACATATTGTTTTGACCACGTTAAAATTTTAAAAATTTAAAGCTACTGCTCTATCAAAACAGCACACGTGGAGAAATGTATTTCCGATCAAACACAGTTTTCAAAATACTGGGAAAGTGTGTTAAGGACCACTCAATTGGATTCGGTTTACTGAAACTTATCCTGTTAAAACTAAAAGAGAATAGATTTGTTTTGGAATAGTTCTCCATACTCAACTAAATTTCGGAAAAAAATGGACTTATGTCTTTTTGACCAAACACCGTAGGGTTATTGCTGCGAGAATTGGCCGTAGTCTGGTTTGAGCAGTGAAGAGGGGCGTAGAATTTGGTCTGTGAGAGACGGCAATACAAGATGATACCCCTTGTGAACTTGAAAAATGGGACGACTCCGGTTATATCTATCGTTTCCATCTCTCAAAGCTGCCGACAATGATGGCGCTCAATCTTTCGCTTGAATAACGACCAATAACATAGATCAAGTGAATTCCGACCAAAAACCCAGTTACTAATCGTATTACCCTACTCTTCACTTGGATCAAATCAATTGGACGTTGCCGAATCGTTTGTTGAAACAAGTGTCGAAAGCAATTGCCAATCTTGTGCTAGAATTCATTCAAATGTCGGAAACAGCACGTGACTTTTTCGCGAGATCAAAATTCCCTCGAACGAATTTAATTTTATATCGATATGTTCTCCAAAACGAAAATCATAGACAAAGAATAAAAAGTATGCTTTGACTTTGCTTTGCTGGTCTTTGACGAAAATGACGGGCGAAATACAAATCCAAAGTTGAAACTGACATATTTTTTGCTGTGTCACAAATGTTCCAGGGATATTTCTGAAACAGCAAGTAGGCCAAATTCCGAATTTCAACTGCGGAGTTCAGAATTAAAGTAGTGAATAAGAACAAATTCCAACTCAACTTGCCGCTCAAATCTCAGTTTGACAACAACTCCGAAGTTGGCCAACCTCAGAGCTATCGGCAAGTGATACTGAATAAAACAGCTATAACACTACGGGGTGGTTCATAATTTTTGGGCGCATTTAAAAATGAATAACCTTCGTAGGAAGCAACATTTTTCCTTAATTGTGTCCACGTTTTTAGATAAGATACTTTGATTTGAGAAAAATGTCGATACCCATCGAGTCTTCGACTTACTCAAAGTTCTTAATTATAAAAACACAGCAAGACACAGAGTTTAGCAGCCTAGTTAAAGCAAAGAAGTGCCTCATTTGGAAACCAGTGCCTTCGGTATCCTGTTTTTGGCAAGTTGAAACTGTGTTTAATCGTCGCTAACTGCCGTCTGTTGGTACACTCCGTCTGGCAGTGGCCTGGCCGAACAAAGTTCCCAAAAATCAACAGAAGGCATAACAGCAGCCCTTTCGAAAGGCCATGAAACCTACAGTTAGCAACAATTTCGCTGATTTCACAAAACCTTCCAAACTCGACCCACTTTTCTTAAGTAGTTCAACCACAATATCCACACGGTAAGCTGAATTCCATTCCTAAAATACCCTCGTCTACCAATTATGTACAAGCGGCAACCTTCAACCTCGATAACTTTGTCAGCTAAATTGTGTCGACCGACTGAATTTTTGACTCAAATCTGTCAACTTTCACTAGAAATCCACTGAAATGGAACCAACCCATGTCCGCCCCCATATACCATTAAAACAACTATCCCTAAGCCACTGTGCCCAGTCTCTCTTAGCAAGTGCAATTAAAAGAATTAAAAGAGGACAACACTAAATCACTCAACTTGCACTGCACAAACCGTTCAATGGGACAACCTTTAGCCTCGCTCACAGTACACTACGCACGCAGTGTAGTAGCTTTTCCTCTAAATGCGGTTTAAATCGAGAACAACACTCGGAAGCCTACTTGCAGAAGCCCTGGTGCATTTCAATGGTATCACTTGACCTAATTGCCATTGCCTGGGATTCAACATTCTATATACTTATATATGTACGAACCGAAACCATCCACCGACGCAACCCCTATAAATGTACGTGCAGCTAAACGATGATGGAATTTATGCTGTGTCTTCAAGCACGAGGACGGCATTCTTCTTCTTTATGGTCTTTGTCGTGTTTTTTTTTCTCATTTTTGTCATCCTCGTCTCTACCCATTTGACTTTCGAATGCATTTTGTTGTTGATACTCTGTTTCAACTTAACGGTGATGATAACGGGGTGCACTATGAGAACTGTCGCAAAAAAAAGAAGAAGAGTGAAAAGAACGCACGGTACTGTGACGAGAGGGAGGGCGCCTAAAGCAATTTAGAGAGCAATCATGCCTAAGCCTTCTTACACACGGGCCGGGCACATATGGAGAGGAACAATATAATATATTGAGACTGACAATAAATGGTGCGGCAAACTAATGCTTTTGTGTCGCTAACCGCCCAAACCCCACTGTCAAGCCTGACTGTACATTGAAGGGTGTTTGATATATACTGAGTACATTCGTTGGAATGCCGCCTCGTTCGTCAGCAGGGGGATGATAGTTCCTTTATGCGGTAAAGTGCCTACATGCCTCTGCCTAGGCTATTAGGGAGAGTGGCAATAAATTGAAAGCACACGACTTGTGTAAGAATAATTGGACTTGTACTGAAATTCCATCTGAAAGGGTTGTCACTTCATAGTTTGTGCCTAAAAAGGGGCAAATCTGTGGAATTTACTTAAATATAGTACAGTTGAACGTACGCATGTGGAAGGGCCGACATCTTCTATATTAATTCGGTTCACCAAGTTACCTTTTTGAATGAAAACTATAACAAATTATATAAATAAATATTCGAACGTCCCCAACGTTGGTCCTACCTTACTCTTTGGACTAAAAACTTCTGTCTCGCCAAGGCGAAAAATAAGCACGTCCACCTAAGAATTTCTATGGTGCCGGGACTAAGCAAAGTTGTGAAAGTAAAAATAAAGAATCGAAATTGTATATTGTACATGAAAAAATAACTTCAACTTCTTCTTAATAGATGGCGCTACAGTTCCACTTTTACAAAACGTTCACATCACTATGGCGTTTGAAAGAGGTCTTTAGTTTTGTAAACCTTTGTCTATAAAATTGGCCACTACAACGTAGTTCAAGCTGATCTATTGTTTTTTTTTTTTTTTTTTTAAGGTGAGTTTCGCA
Organism: Cheilosia impressa; assembly: GCA_948293265.1. NCBI lineage: Eukaryota > Metazoa > Arthropoda > Insecta > Diptera > Syrphidae > Cheilosia > Cheilosia impressa. The sequence goes on along the minus strand of OX411884.1, from coordinate 28,038,153 downwards.
GTTTTGCTTAGTATTTATTTTTAATTTTGTTTTTTTGAAAACACTACCATGGAAAATGGGGAGTACGCAGGAGCGAATGAAGTGGAGTATAGTACTCGACATTAGCCGCCTTTTTTGTAGAGGTTTCATTGTACAGTAACATAAATGTTAGCAACAATATAGCAATGACTAAAAACAGTAGCCCCTTTTTACAAAATAAGTTTCTATTTCAGAAAAATATTAAAGAACAAGAAGGGTATTCCACATTACCCGAAGCTACTCTCTATTATTATTAATATGTATATATTTTTATCAAAATCGTTAGAGCAATTTTTAATTAATTATGCAGACAAAATAGTTACAAATATTGGAATTTCTTAGTTCGAAAAATACTTAACTATGCATCTAAAAACTGAGTATAAGGGATTGTTTAATACCTATATATAAGCATTAGGTACTTGGTTTTTGAAGCTTAACCAGTCAAAAATGGAGTTTTTAGAATTAACATTTTCAGTTATTTGATTGGAAAATAATGGACAAAGGAATTTTAAGAACATCTTTCTTACTGCAGGTGTGGTCAAAATCGTTATTGCCGTTCAGAGGTAAACCAAATTTTAAAAAAATGTTTTTTTCAAAAATGCATTGTACGATTATATAGAGAAAAACTGAGTTTGCTTTTTACCATTTCACTTTATTAATGAACTTTTGTTACAATAGTTTTATCCATTTTCGAGATATGTATGTACATATTTCCAAATTTCAAAAGTACCTAGGTACCGTTTTTCGATTTTTTTTTTCCTAGCAGTCATGTTAACCTCACCTACATAAGCTCAAATATCAATTTTGGCTGCAATCTTTAGAGCCGTTTTCGAACAAATCAAACTGATATGAACATTTTTTATGGGAGGTACCACTGATATTGAGATTACTGTGCAAAAAAACCACGGCCCCGAACTGTCGGCCCACAAACTCCAAGTCCGAAGTGTGAACCGAATCCGGAGACCCCCTTTTTGAGTTCCTGCATCGCCGTTATGTCGGAAATAATCAACATCTGGAGTTCAAAATTTTGATCGAATACAATATCTTTCTTGTAATTTTGTATTCTTGTATTTTTCTATTGAGAGGGATCATAAATGCCCATCATGACCTTATAGCAATTATTATTTTGCGCTCCGCTACAATTCCTATAGCCAAGATTGTCAATGATTTTTTAATCAGACTATGAATTCAGTTATACCCTTCGCTGTAAAATATCCCAAAAAGTCCCCCCAACTTCAGTTGAACGGCAAAACCGTTTCAGTGTCAAGAGAAATTCAAAAGTAGAAGTCAAAATTTCAATATTATGGTTTATACATTTACAAAAAGTTGTTGCTCCTTTAAGTAATTCTCAGCAGATTGGGATCAGCTACATTTTAAAACTGGTGCCATGTCAACAAAAACGCCTGAGGACATTTTTAATCCCATATACAGCATATGGAAGGATTCCCTTCCAAAACATACATAGTGATGATAACAACATAAGATTCTAATCCACTGCTCCAAAACAAGCGCCACACACAATACAAACATTAATCTCAGATAAACAACCCTTCTCTAATAGAAAAAAATTATAGTGTCACATGGCCAGGGCTATATCCATAACGTTCATTGCGGTTATTTGAATACTCCACTTGAAACGGTCTGCTACTACTGCTTTCACATTTTTCAGTTGGCGCTTCTCCTTTTTTGCTCTACTGCTGCTGTCGTCCTGTGAAAAGGTACTTGTTGACAGATTTTTTGCATCATCTTCAGGACGACGAAGGAAATTATTTTCATCACCTCCTTTTCATTCATCTTATATCAAGAATCTGGTTTCCATTCCTCAGATGGTGATGATGGCGGGGAAAGGAAAAAAAAAATTAAACACAAACTCTTCCAGACACGGGTGGATTATTTTTGTTTGTCCCGTTCTAAAAGCCTTAAGGCTGTAAACGAGTTAACCCATTTCACAGGGTCTACTTGTGAATTGAATTCAGCTTTTAACCTCTGGCTGCCTGGGTGTTGTTGGTTGGAGTGTTTTGTAAACACGTTATTTGGGGTGTGCATGAGCATACACGCACACATGGCAGGCAGGGATGCGGTAACGGTGGGGTGTGCAAAACTACTCGGCGTGAATTGACCATTCGAACTGGTTGGAGTGTGTAAAAGTTCTTATGTTTGGGGTTTAAACAGTTGACAGGGAAAGTGGTCCTCCAGAACTTCTAACCCTTTAAGGGAAACGTTTTTCCACTTCACTCAGAGTTGAGAGTAAACTTGTGTTGCGTAGAGGTCTTCGAGTGTGGTAACTCCCAAGGCCTTATCAAAGGGTAGATGTGTTTTATTTAATGGACAGAGAGTAAAGAAACGACCTGCGGCTATGCACGTATAGATTGTGAAGAGGCTTAATAGGTCACGTGCAACGGTCCACCTATCTGAGACTTGATCCAAGTTTGAGACACTTTTTCATGTTATTTTAACACTCTTTCGCTGTAACTCATTTTTGCAATTTTCCAGAATGGATTTTCCCCCAAAAAATGTGGCCTCAACTTTCAGTTCTACCGAGGTATCCTATCGGAACGGAATTTTCTCCGATTTGTATGACAGTACACATATCTTTTCGCTGCTTAAATGGATCACGCATTTCGAGCTCTTTAGATTTATATGGAGGATACTCGATTCTCATTTTGAGGTCGTAACTTCCATGACCTCATAATAGAAAAAAAAAATAGAAGTCGATATCAGCTCTGGATGTAATCCCTACTACAGCTAACAGAGTTTTTGTGGTAGGTAATCCATTTAAACAGTTGATATACTTTAGGTCTTCCACATTGTTCGATCTTGGCCATCGTGCCAATCCAAGAGTGTTAGTAGTTTGGCATTCATTGTCATTCCGAATATGGGAATTTAAATTTGAAGATCACTCATTGTAGCCGGGCAAATTAAGTCGACTAGGTTTGGCTTTTTGAAGAACAACCCTATCTAGAAACTGCACACAGGGTTCGCGGGTGTGTCTTGTGTCGTCTCTTGTCTCTAGGGTTTTGCCTGGAGTAGAGTGTAGTAATTTTCATCAACCAGCAAAGCGATTGGTGAATTTATAGTAGCAAACAGCTAAATAGTTTCGCTTTCCTTCTGATTTAGAAATTTTTTTCCAAGGTGGCCAACTTAGTCCAGACTTTTCGTCCAATTCTTTTACAATTTAAAAACTGGCCGCTGAGTCACGCTTACGGTCCTGTCTCGTATATCTACAAGTTTGAAATTTCCAGTCCTACATAGACATGCAGGGAAATTTAAAAAATTAAAATGTTTCTGCAGCATCTCGTACCTTCGCACAGGCGACCGCGCGCCGACCGCATAATTCCAAAACTTGGAACCAACTGTGTATTACCGCAGCTATACATTAAAATTCCGTAAATATTGAATCATCATCGAAAACATATACGCGCCCGAAACAATTATACGTGCACAATAATTAAGCGAATTGTCCGCATCGCGTGACTGTCATTCATTGGCGTATGCTTGCGCGTTGTTTACACTTTGCCCGTCCCAAACCCCATTCATCACGAATGTTGCATACTCGTATACACAGAACGTGATTAATTTGGTGGAGCCTTACGCTCTTAAGCTGAAAGTTCCAATAGCTAAATTAGCTTGGAGCATGCATCTCGCACAATCCCCTACAATCCCGCATGAACTGGGAACTGGGATAATTTGTAATTCAATTTGCACTTCAGCCGTCGCGCCGCCATATTGGATCCGTTCAAATGCCATCGACAGACGAGAGACGACAGACGACCAACAAACAATAGCAACGACGACAAATATGCGAGAGGACTGTACTGTAGGTGTATACGATTTGGCTCAATTATGTAGTAGCAGGCTGGAAATTGTCCTGCTAGTCAGCATTCAGGACTCACGCTTAGTCCATTGCGCTAATTTCGATAATTGGCCCGATTAGGATTAAGTGTCGCGTAGCGTTCTCTTCTGTTCTTTCTTCGGCCATGGGGTTCATGCGGCTGGGGTAAACTTAATAGTTCGGTAAGCAGGTATTAGCGCCTTGTGCAACACTTAATAGTGACCAGCGACCACTTCTATAGCTCTTTTGTATCGCTCGCAAAATTTACACAAAGTATACCTTTTTGGGTGTGTGTATGCATCAATGGCATGTTACACATAATTTATGAGAAAATACCATTTGGTCATGGAAGTAGTAACGCTGGCTGTCAATGAGGCTGCGGGCGGTTGACTGAAATGCGATTAAAGAAGGACGAGTGAGCTGGAGCTCTCGAAACTCGAACACACGGGCATATTAAAGTTGCATGCCGTGGAAAAATTAAATCAACGCGTCGCTTCGCTATAGCAACAACCAATGCAGTTGCGTGACACGTGAATGTGTTTTACTGTTGAAAATGATTTATCGTGTGTGAAATGCAAGTTGCATCGGGGGCCATGCTTGGGTGTGACACCTGGATGTGCGATTGTTTTTTCTTTTCATTTGTCGGTACTTGGTAATGGTAACGCTTTTGATGACTCTATTTCACGAGATGGCAGCTCATATCACAAACTAAACATATACAGTGAACCCCGTTGCTAATTGGATGACACTTTGCGAGTTTGACACTTTGAAAATTTGATTTAATTAGAAAAGCGATGGTGCGACATCCAACATTCATCCTTTGAGGGTTAATGACTGGTTGTTTTTTCTGAATGTCAATTTCATGGAAAAGCGAAAAGGACAGAAATGTTTGCGGCGCGAGTAGAGCAGTTCTGAAGCTTGAAGGACAATTGGACCACAAATAGCCGACCATCAACCGTATAATATGTAATCGTTGGCATCTGTATGGATAAAAAGTAAAAATACTATAAGCCAGGAGCAGGGTTTGCGAAGAAGAAGTCAACTCAGTTTCTCAGCTCAAGAAGATCGAGATTTTTGGAACTGCCCGGCCACTGCTGTGGACACAGCGATTAGTAATGGACTTTTCAAAAACTCATTAAACTTCGAGTAGATACGTTCCACTACACGGTTAAAATTGAATATTTTGCATGTATTCAATTTAAAAAAAAAACAAATTTAAATAATATTTGCTTTCAAACATATTCAATTTTTATATAGATGGACATAGGCTTCAATGTAAAATCATTTAAACTGAAATCTTATTTTAACCTATTGAACAGTTTTAGAAATTTAATACAATAGTATTAGAATAAAATAAACTTCGTTATAAAATATAATACTTTCACCTCAAATACAATACTTCTTTTGCTTTTTATATACCCATGGAATATTCAAATATAATACAATCTTATTATGCTTTAATACTTCTTTAGATTTTATTTAAATATCTATGGGATACTTTCTATAAAATTTTAGCACGAAAAACAATAACTTATTTTAAAACTAATATTTAATGGTTTTGGGCTTAAAAAAATTACTTGTAAGAAGAATATTCCTTGGATTTCAATGTAACCTCGTTTTCCGCACGACTTTTACTTTTTTTGGGATTTTTAAAGATTTTTCTAAAAAATAGCCTTATTGCCCAATCCAACTTTATATTCTTAACCAAGGGACAAAATAATAATTTTTGGTTTAAAGGTTATACCGATATATTTAAATGTAATCACTTTGGTTCTGATTCTGTATTTAAACCAAATACAAATGCATTGAAGTAGACGGCTTTAATAAGTTCGTTTTAAAATGTAATCAGATTAAATGGTGGACCAATATTAATCATCTGAATTTATTTTTAACTTAATAAAAAACTGTTAACCCTTTGAACTTTTAAACCCTTGAAACCCTTGAACCTCTGAACCTTTGAACCTTTGAACCGTTGAACCTTTGAACCTTTGAACCCTTGAACCTTTGAACCTTTGAACCTTTGAACCGTTGAACTTTTGTACCTTTGAACCCTTGAAACCCTTGAACCCTTGAAATTTTTAACCTTTGAACCTTTGGACCCTTGAACCTTTGAACCCTTGAACATTTGATAAATGAACCCTTGAATCTTTGTACCTTTGAACCTTTGAACCTTTGAACCCTTGAACCTTTGAACCTTTGAACCCTTGAAAATTTGAACTTTTGAACCTTTGAAACTTTGAACCTTTGAATCTTTGAACCTTTGAACCTTTGAACCTTTGAACCTTTGAACCTTTGAACCTTTGAACCTTTGAACCTTTGAACCTTTGAACCTTTGAACCTTTGAACCCTTGAACCTTTGAACCTTTGAACCCTTGAAAATTTGAACTTTTGAACCTTTGAAACTTTGAACCTTTGAACCTTTGAACCTTTGAACCTTTGAACCTTTGAACCTTTGAACCTTTGAAAACTTGAACCTTTGAACCCTTGAACCTATGAACCTTTGATGCTTTGAAGCTTTGAACCTTTGAACCTTTGAACCTTTGAACCTTTGAACCTTTGAACCCTTGAACCTTTGAACCTTTGAACCTTTGAACCTTTGAACCTTTGAACCTTTGAACCTTTGAACCTTTGAACCTTTGAACCTTTGAACCTTTGAACCTTTGAACCTTTGAACCTTTGAACCTTTGAACCTTTGAACCTTTGAACCTTTGAACCTTTGAACCTTTGAACCTTTGAACCTTTGAACCTTTGAACCTTTGAACCTTTGAACCTTTGAACCTTTGAACCCTTGAACCTATGAACCTTTGATGCTTTGAAGCTTTGAAGATTTGAACCTTTGAACCTTTGAACATTTGAAACTTTGAACCCTTGAACCTTTGAAACTTTGAACCTTTGAACCTTTGAACCTTTGAACCTTTGAACCTTTGAACCTTTGAACCTTTGAACCTTTGAACCTTTGAACCTTTGAACCTTTGAACCTTTGAACCTTTGAACCTTTGAACCTTTGAACCTTTGAACCTTTGAACCTTTGAACCTTTGAACCTTTGAACCCTTGAACCTTTGAACCTTTGAACCCTTGAAAATTTGAACTTTTGAACCTTTGAAACTTTGAACCTTTGAACCTTTGAACCTTTGGACCCTTGAACCTTTGGACCCTTGAACCTTTTAACCTTTGAACCTTTGAACCTTTGAACCTTTGAACCTTTGAACCTTTGAACCTTTGAACCTTTGAACCTTCGAACCTTTGAACCTTTGAACCTTTGAACCTTTGAACCTTTGAACCTTTGAACCTTTGAACCCTTGAAAATTTGAACTTTTGAACCTTTGAAACTTGGAACCTTTGAATCTTTGAACCTTTGAACCTTTGAACCTTTGAACATTTGAAACTTTGAACCCTTGAACCTTTGAAACTTTGAACCTTTGAACCTTTGAACCTTTGAACCTTTGAACCTTTGAACCTTTGAACCTTTGAACCTTTGAACCTTTGAACCTTTGAACCTTTGAACCTTTGAACCTTTGAACCTTTGAACCTTTGAACCTTTGAACCTTTGAACCTTTGAACCTTTGAACCTTTGAACCTTTGAACCTTTGAACCTTTGAACCTTTGAACCTTTGAACCTTTGATCCTTTGAACCTTTGAACCTTTGAACCCTTGAACCTTTGAACCTTTGAACCCTTGAAAATTTTAACTTTTGAACCTTTGAAACTTTGAACCTTTGAACCTTTGAACCTTTGGACCCTTGAACCTTTGGACCCTTGAACCTTTTAACCTTTGAACCTTTGAACCTTTGAACCTTTGAACCTTTGAACCTTTGAACCTTTGAACCTTTGAACCTTTGAACCTTTGAACCTTTGAACCTTTGAACCTTTGAACCTTTGAACCTTTGAACCTTTGAACCCTTGAAAATTTGAACTTTTGAACCTTTGAAACTTTGAACCTTTGAATCTTTGAACCTTTGAACCTTTGAACCTTTGAACCTTTGAACCTTTGAACCTTTGAACCTTTGAACCTTTGAACCTTTGAAAACTTGAACCTTTGAACCCTTGAACCTATGAACCTTTGATGCTTTGAAGCTTTGAAGATTTGAACCTTTGAACCTTTGAACATTTGAAACTTTGAACCCTTGAACCTTTGAACCTATGAACCTTTGAACCTTTGAACCTTTGAACCTTTGAACCTTTGAACATTTGAACCTTTGAACCTTTGAACTTTTGAACCTTTGAACCTTTGAACCTTTGAACTTTTGAACCCTTGAACCCTTGAACCTTTGAACCCTTGAACCCTTGAACCTTTGAACCTTTGAACCTTTGAACCTTTGAACCTTTGAACCTTTGAACCTTTGAACCTTTTAAACTTTGAACCTTTGAACCTTTGAACCTTTGAACCTTTGAACCTTTGAACCTTTGAACCTTCGAACCTTTGAACCTTTGAACCTTTGAACCTTTGAACCTTTGAACCTTTGAAAATTTGAACCTTTGAACCCTTGAACCTTTGAACCTTTGATGCTTTGAAGCTTTGAAGATTTGAACCTTTGAACCTTTGAACATTTGAAACTTTGAACCCTTGAACCTTTGAACCTTTGAACCTTTGAACCTTTGAACCTTTGAACCTTTGAACATTTGAACCTTTGAACCTTTGAACTTTTGAACCTTTGAACCTTTGAACCTTTGAACCTTTGCACCTTTGAACCTTTGAACCTTTGAACCTTTGAACCCTTGAACCTTTGAACCTTTGAACCTTTGAACCTTCGAACCTTTGAACCTTTGAACCTTTGAACCTTTGAACCTTCGAACCCTTTGAATCTTTGCACCTTTGAACCTTTGAACCTTTGAACCTTTGAACCTTTGAACCTTTGAACCTTTGAACCTTTGAACCTTTGAACCCTTGAACCTTTGAACCTTTGAACCTTTGAACCTTTGAACCTTTGAACCTTTGAACTTTTGAACCTTTGAACCTTTGAACCCTTGAACCTTTGAACCTTTGAAATTTTGAACCTTTGAACCTTTGAACCTTTGAACCTTTGAACCTTTGAACCTTTGAATCTTTGAACCTTTGAACATTTGAACCTTTGCATATTTCAACCTTTGAACCTTTGAATATTTGAAACTTTGAACCCTTGAACCTTTGAACCTTTGAACCTTTGAACCTTTGAACCTTTGAACCTTTGAACCTTTGAACCTTTGAACATTTGAACCTTCGAACCTTTGAACCTCTGAACCTTTGAACCTTTGAACCTTTGAACTTTTAAACCGTTGAACCTTTGAACCTTTGAACCTCTGAACCTTTGAACCTTTGAACCTTTGAACCTTTGAACATTTGAACCTTCGAACCTTTGAACCTCTGAACCTTTGAACCTTTGAACCTTTGAACCTTTGAACCTTTGAACCTTTGAACCTTTGAACTTTGATCCCTTGAACTTATGAACCTTTGAACCTTTGAACCTTTGAACCTTTGAACCTTTGAACCTTTGAACCTTTGAACCTTTGAACCTTTGAACCTTTGAACCTTTGAACCTTTGAACCTTTGAACCTTTGAACCTTTGAACCTTTGAACCTTTGAACCTTTGAACCCTTGAACCTTTGAACCTTTGAACCTTTGAACCTTTGAACCTTTGAACCTTTGAACCCTTGAACCTTTGAACCTTTGAACCTTTGAACCTTTGAACCTTTGAACCTTTGAACCCTTGAATCTTTCAACCTTTGAACCTTTGAACCATTGTTGAACTTTTGAACCTGTGAACCTTTGAACCTTTGAAATTTTGAACCTTTGAACCTTTGAACCTTTGAACCTTTGAAAATTTGAGCCTTTGAACCTTTGAACCTTTGAATCTTTGAACCTTTGAACCTTTGAACCTTTGCATATTTCAACCTTTGAACCTTTGAATATTTGAAACTTTGAACCTGTGAACCTTTGAACCTTTGAAATTTTGAACCTTTGAACCTTTGAACCTTTGAACCTTTGAACCTTTGAACCTTTGAACCTTTGAACCTTTGAACCTTTGAACCCTTGAACCTTTGAACCTTTGAACCTTTGAACCTTTGAACCTTTGAACCTTTGAACCCTTGAACCTTTGAACCTTTGAACCTTTGAACCTTTAAACCTTTGAACCCTTGAATCTTTCAACCTTTGAACCTTTGAACCATTGTTGAACTTTTGAACCTGTGAACCTTTGAACCTTTGAAATTTTGAACCTTTGAACCTTTGAACCTTTGAACCTTTGAAAATTTGAACCTTTGAACCTTTGAACCTTTGAACCTTTGAACCTTTGAACCTTTGAACCTTTGAACCTTTGAACCTTTGAACCCTTGAACCTTTGAACCTTTGAACCCTTGAATCTTTGAACCTTTGAACCTTTGAACCTTTAAACCTTTAAACCTTTGAACCTTTGAACCCTTGAACCTTTGAACCTTTAAACCTTTGAACCCTTGAATATTTGAACCTTTGAACCTTTGACCCCTTGAACCCTTTAACCATTGAACATTTGAACCTTTGAACCTTTGAACCTTTGAACCTTTGAACCTTTGAACCTTTGAACCTTTGAACCTTTGAACCTTTGAACCCTCGAACCCTTGAACCTTTGAACCTTTGAAGCTTTGAACCTTTGAACCCTTGAACCTTCGAACCTTTAAACCTTTAAACCTTTGAACCTTTGAACCTTTGAACCCTTGAACCTTTGAACCTTTGAACCTTTGAACCTTTGAACCCTTGAATCTTTGAACCTTTAAACCTTTGAACCCTTGAACCCTTGAACAATTGTACCTTTGAACCTTTGAACCTTTGAACCTTTGAACCGTTAAACCTTTGAACCTTTGAACCTTTGAACCTTTAAACCTTTGAACCTTTGAACCTTTGAACCCTTGAACCTTTGAACCCTTGAACCCTTGAACCTTTGAACCTTTGAACCTTTGAACCTTTCAACCTTTGAACCTTTGAACCTTTGAACCTTTGAACCCTTGAACCTTTGAACCTTTGAACCCTTGAATCTTTGAACCTTTGAACCTTTGAACCTTTAAACCTTTGAACCTTTGAACCCTTGAACCTTTGAACCTTTGAACCTTTGAATATTTCAACCTTTGAACCTTTGAACCTTTGAGACTTTGAACCTTTGAACCTTTGAACCCTTGAACCTTTGAAACTTTGAACTTTTGAACCTTTGAACCCTTGAATCTTTGAACCTTTGAACCTTTGAACCCTTGAACCCTTTAACCCTTGAATCTTTGAACCTTTCAACCTTTGAACCTTTGAACCTTTGAACCTTTGAACCTTTGAACCCTTGAACCCTTGAACCCTTGAACCCTTGAACCTTTGAACCTTTGAACCTTTGAACCTTTGGACCTTTGAATCTTTGAACCTTTGAACCGTTGAACCTTTGTTTAACCTTTGAACCTTTGAACCTTTGAACCTTTGAACCTTTGAACCTTCGAACCTTTGAACCTTTGAACCTTTGAACCCTTGAACCCTTGAGCCTTTGAGCCTTTGAACCTTTGAATCTTTGAATCTTTGAACCTTTGAACCTTTGAACCTTTGCATATTTCAACCTTTGAACCTTTGAATATTTGAAACTTTGAACCCTTGAACCCTTGAACCTTTGAACCTTTGAACCTTTGAACCTTTGAACCTTTGAACCTTTGAACCTTTGAACCTTTGAACCCTTGAACCTTTGAACCTTTGAACCCTTGAATCTTTGAACCTTTGAACCTTTGAACCTTTAAACCTTTGAACCTTTGAACCTTTGAACCCTTGAATCTTTGAACCTTTGACCCCTTGAACCCTTTAACCATTGAACATTTGAACCTTTGAACCTTTGAATCTTTGAACCTTTGACCCCTTGAACCTTTGAACCTTTGAACCTTTGAACATTTGAACCTTCGAACCTTTGAACCTCTGAACCTTTGAACCTTTGAACCTTTGAACCCTTGAACCTTTGAACCTTTGAACCTCTGAACCTTTGAACCTTTGAACCTTTGAACCCTTGAACCTTTGAACCTTTGAACCTTTGAACCTTTGAACCTTTGCATATTTCAACCTTTGAACCTTTGAACCTTTGAACCCTTGAACCTTTGAACCTTTGAACCTTTAAACCTTTGAACCTTTGAACCTTTGAACCCTTGAATCTTTGAACCTTTGACCCCTTGAACCCTTTAACCATTGAACATTTGAACCTTTGAACCTTTGAATCTTTGAACCTTTGACCCCTTGAACCTTTGAACCTTTGAACCTTTGAACCTTTGAACCTTTGAACCTTTGAACCCTTGAACCTTTGAACCTTTGAACCTTTGAACCTTTGAACCTTTGCATATTTCAACCTTTGAACCTTTGAACCCTTGAATCTTTGAACCTTTGAACCTTTGAACCTTTAAACCTTTGAACCTTTGAACCTTTGAACCCTTGAATCTTTGAACCTTTGACCCCTTGAACCCTTTAACCATTGAACATTTGAACCTTTGAACCTTTGAATCTTTGAACCTTTGACCCCTTGAACCTTCGAACCTTTGAACCTCTGAACCTTTGAACCTTTGAACCTTTGAACCCTTGAACCTTTGAACCTTTGAACCTTTGAACATTTGAACCTTCGAACCTTTGAACCTCTGAACCTTTGAACCTTTGAACCTTTGAACCCTTGAACCTTTGAACCTTTGAACCTTTGAACCTTTGAACCTTTGCATATTTCAACCTTTGAACCTTTGAATATTTGAAACTTTGAACCCTTGAACCCTTGAACCTTTGAACCTTTGAACCTTTGAACCTTTGAACCTTTGAACCTTTGAACCTTTGAACCTTTGAACCCTTGAACCTTTGAACCTTTGAACCCTTGAATCTTTGAACCTTTGAACCTTTGAACCTTTAAACCTTTGAACCTTTGAACCTTTGAACCCTTGAATCTTTGAACCTTTGACCCCTTGAACCTTTGAACCTTTGAACCTTTGAACATTTGAACCTTCGAACCTTTGAACCTCTGAACCTTTGAACCTTTGAACCTTTGAACCCTTGAACCTTTGAACCTTTGAACCCTTGAATCTTTGAACCTTTGAACCGTTGAACCTTTGTTTAACCTTTGAACCTTTGAACCTTTGAACCTTTGAACCTTCGAACCTTTGAACCTTTGAACCCTTGAACCCTTGAACCCTTGAACCCTTGAACCTTTGAACCTTTGAACCTTTGAACCTTTGGACCTTTGAATCTTTGAACCTTTGAACCGTTGAACCTTTGTTTAACCTTTGAACCCTTGAACCTTTAAACCTTTGAACCTTTGAACCTTTGAACCCTTGAATCCTTGAACCCTTGAACCTTTGAACCTTTGAACCTTTGAACCTTTGAATCTTTGAATCTTTGAACCTTTGAACCTTTGAACCTTTGCATATTTCAACCTTTGAACCTTTGAATATTTGAAACTTTGAACCCTTGAACCCTTGAACCTTTGAACCTTTGAACCTTTGAACCTTTGAACCTTTGAACCTTTGAACCTTTGAACCTTTGAACCCTTGAACCTTTGAACCTTTGAACCCTTGAATCTTTGAACCTTTGAACCTTTGAACCTTTAATCCTTTGAACCTTTGAACCTTTGAACCCTTGAATCTTTGAACCTTTGACCCCTTGAACCCTTTAACCATTGAACATTTGAACCTTTGAACCTTTGAACCTTTGAACCTTTGAACCTTTGAACCCTCGAACCCTTGAACCTTTGAACCTTTGAAGCTTTGAACCTTTGAACCCTTGAACCTTCGCACCTTTAAACCCTTGAACCCTCGAACCTTGAAACCTTTGAACCTTTGAACCCTTGAACCTTTGAACCTTTGAACCCTTGAATCTTTGAACATTTGAACCTTTGAACCCATGAAACCTTTAACCCTTGAAACTTTGAACCTTTGAACCTTTGAACCAACCTTTGAACCCTTTAATCTTTGAACCTTTGAACCTTTGAACCTTTAAACCTTTGAACCTTTGAACCTTTGAACCCTTGAACCTTTGAACCTTTGAACCTTTGAACCTTTGAACCCTTGAATCTTTGAACCTTTGAACCTTTGAACCCTTGAACCCTTGAACCCTTGTACCTTTGAACCTTTGAACCTTTGAACCTTTGAACCTTTGAACCTTTGAACCTTTGAACCCTTGAACCTTTGAACCTTTGAACCCTTGAATCTTTGAACCTTTGAACCTTTGAACCTTTAAACCTTTGAACCTTTGAACCCTTGACCCTTTGAACCCTTGAACCTTTGAACCCTTGAACCTTTGAACCTTTGAACCTTTGAACCTTTGAACCTTTGAACCTTTGAACCTTTGAACTCTTGAACCCTTGAACTTTTGAACCTTTGAACCTTTGAACCTTTCAACCTTTCAACCTTTGAACCTTTGAACCTTTGAACCCTTGAACCTTCGAACCTTTAAACTATTGAACCCTTGAACCTTTAAACCTTTGAACCTTTGAACCTTTGAACCCTTGAACCTTTGAACCTTTGAACCGTTAAACCTTTGAACCTTTGTTGAACCTTTGAACCTTTGAACCCTTGAACCTTTAAACCTTTGAACCCTTGAACCTTTGAAACCTTTGAACCTTTGAAAATTTGAACCTTTGAACCTTTGAACACTTGAACCCTTGAACCTTTGAACCTTTGAATATTTCAACCTTTGAACCTTTGAACATTTGAGCTTTTGAACCTTTGAATATTTGAACGTTTGAACCCTTGAACCTTTGAAACTTTGAACCCTTGAACCTTTGAACCTTTGAACCTTTGAACCTTTGAACCTTTGAACCTTTAAACCCTTGAACCTTTGAACCCTTGAACCCTTTAACCCTTGAACCTTTGAACCTTTGAACCTTTGGACCTTTGAATCTTTGAACCTTTGAACCGTTGAACCTTTGTTGAACCTTTGAACCTTTGAACCTTTGAACCTTCGAACCTTTGAACCTTTGAACCTTTGAACCCTTGAACCCTTGAGCCTTTGAGCCTTTGAACCCTTGAACCCTTGAACCTTTGCACCTTTGAACCCTTGAACCCTTGAACCCTTGAACCTTTGAACCTTTGAATATTTGAACCTTTGAACCTTTGAACCTTTGAACCTTTGAACCTTTGAACCTTTGAACCTTTGAACCTTTGAACCTTTGAACCTTTGAACCTTTGAACCTTTGAACCTTTGAACCTTTGAACCTTTGAACCCTTGAATACTTGAACCCTTGAACCTTTGAATATTTCAACCTTTGAACCTTTGAATATTTCAACCTTTGAACCCTTGAACCTTTGAACCTTTGAACCTTTGAACCTTTGAACCTTTGAACCTTTGAACCCTTGAACCTTTGAACCCTTGAACCCTTTAACCCTTGAACCTTTGAACCTTTGAACCTTTGGACCTTTGAATCTTTGAACCTTTGAACCGTTGAACCTTTGTTGAACCTTTGAACCTTTGAACCTTTGAACCTTCGAACCTTTGAACCTTTGAACCTTTGAAACCTTTGAACCTTTGAAAATTTGAACCTTTGAACCTTTGAACACTTGAACCCTTGAACCTTTGAACCTTTGAATATTTCAACCTTTGAACCTTTGAACATTTGAGCTTTTGAACCTTTGAATATTTGAACGTTTGAACCCTTGAACCTTTGAAACTTTGAACCCTTGAACCTTTGAACCTTTGAACCTTTGAACCTTTGAACCTTTGAACCTTTAAACCCTTGAACCTTTGAACCCTTGAACCCTTTAACCCTTGAACCTTTGAACCTTTGAACCTTTGGACCTTTGAATCTTTGAACCTTTGAACCGTTGAACCTTTGTTGAACCTTTGAACCTTTGAACCTTTGAACCTTCGAACCTTTGAACCTTTGAACCTTTGAACCCTTGAACCCTTGAGCCTTTGAGCCTTTGAACCCTTGAACCCTTGAACCTTTGCACCTTTGAACCCTTGAACCCTTGAACCCTTGAACCTTTGAACCTTTGAATATTTGAACCTTTGAACCTTTGAACCTTTGAACCTTTGAACCTTTGAACCTTTGAACCTTTGAACCTTTGAACCTTTGAACCTTTGAACCTTTGAACCTTTGAACCTTTGAACCTTTGAACCTTTGAACCCTTGAATACTTGAACCCTTGAACCTTTGAATATTTCAACCTTTGAACCTTTGAATATTTCAACCTTTGAACAATTGATTCTTTGAACCTTTGAGCCTTTGAACCTTTGAACCTTTGAACCTTTGAACCCTTGAACCTTTGAACCCTTGAACCCTTTAACCCTTGAACCTTTGAACCTTTGAACCTTTGGACCTTTGAATCTTTGAACCTTTGAACCGTTGAACCTTTGTTGAACCTTTGAACCTTTGAACCTTTGAACCTTCGAACCTTTGAACCTTTGAACCTTTGAACCCTTGAACCCTTGAGCCTTTGAGCCTTTGAACCCTTGAACCCTTGAACCTTTGCACCTTTGAACCCTTGAACCCTTGAACCCTTGAAACTTTGAACCTTTGAATATTTGAACCTTTGAACCTTTGAACCTTTAAACCTTTGAACCTTTGAACCTTTGAACCTTTGAACCTTTGAACCTTTGAACCTTTGAACCTTTGAACCTTTGAACCATTGAACCCTTGAATACTTGAACCCTTGAACCTTTGAATATTTCAACCTTTGAACCTTTGAATATTTCAACCTTTGAACCCTTGAACCTTTGAACCTTTGAACCTTTGAACCTTTGAACCTTTGAACCTTTGAACCTTCGAACCTTTGAACCTTTGAACCTTTGAACCTTTGAACCTTTGAAACTTTGAACCTTTGAACCTTTGCACCTTTAAACCTTTGAACCGTTGAACCTTTAAACCTTTGAACCTTTGAACCTTTGAACCTTTGAACCTTTAAACCTTTGAACCTTTGAACCCTTGAACACTTGAACCCTTGAACCTTTGAACCTTTGAATATTTCAACCTTTGAACCTTTGAATATTTGAACCTTTGAACCTTTGAACCTTTGAACCTTTGAACCTTTGAACCTTTGAACCTTTGAACCTTTGAACCTTTGAACCTTTGAACCTTTGAACCCTTGAACACTTGAACCCTTGAACCTTTGAACCTTTGAACCTTTGAATATTTCAACCTTTGAACTCTTGATTCTTTGAACCTTTGAACCCTTGAACCTTTGAACCTTTGAACCTTTGAACCTTTGAACCTTTGAACCTTTGAACCTTTGAACCTTTGAACCTTTGAACCTTTGAACCTTTGAACCTTTGAACCTTTGAACCTTTGAACCTTTGAACCTTTGAACCTTTGAACCTTTGAACCTTTGAACCTTTGAACCTTTGAACCTTTGAACCTTTGAACCTTTGAACCTTTGAACCTTTGAACCTTTGAACCTTTGAACCTTTGAACCTTTGAACCTTTGAACCCTTGATTCTTTGAACAATTGATTCTTTGAACCTTTGAACCTTTGAACCTTTGAACCTTTGAACCTTTGAACCTTTGAACCTTTGAACCTTTGAACCTTTGAACCTTTGAACCTTTGAACCTTTGAACCTTTGAACCTTTGAACCTTTGAACCTTTGAACCTTTGAACCCTTGATTCTTTGAACAATTGATTCTTTGAACCCTTGATTCTTTGAACAATTGATTCTTTGAACCTTTGAACCTTTGAACCTTTGAACCTTTGAACCTTTGAACCTTTGAACCTTTGAACCTTTGAACCTTTGAGCCTTTGAACCTTTGAACCTTTGAACCTTTGAAAATTTGAACCTTTGAACCTTTGAACCTTTGAACCTTTGAACCTTTGAACAATTGATTCTTTGAACCTTTGAACCTTTGAACCTTTGAACCTTTGAACCTTTGAACCTTTGAACCTTTGAACCTTTGAACCCTTCATTCTTTGAACAATTGATTCTTTGAACCTTTGAACCTTTGAACCTTTGAACCTTTGAACCTTTGAACCTTTGAACCTTTGAACCTTTGAACCTTTAAACCTTTGAACCTTTGAACCTTTGAACCTTTGAACCTTTGAACCTTTGAACCTTTGAACCTTTGAACCTTTGAACCTTTGAACCTTTGAACCTTTGAACCTTTGAACCCTTGATTCTTTGAACAATTGATTCTTTGAACCTTTGAACCTTTGAACCTTTGAACCTTTGAACCTTTGAACCTTTGAACCTTTGAACCTTTGAACCTTTGAACCTTTGAACCTTTGAACCTTTGAACCTTTGAACCTTTGAACCTTTGAACCTTTGAACCTTTGAACCTTTGAACCTTTGAACCTTTGAACCCTTGATTCTTTGAACAATTGATTCCTTGAACCTTTGAACCTTTGAACCTTTGAACCTTTGAACCTTTGAACCTTTGAACCTTTGAACCTTTGAACCTTTGAACCTTTGAACCTTTGAACCTTTGAACCTTTGAACCCTTGATTCTTTGAACAATTGATTCCTTGAACCTTTGAACCTTTGAACCTTTGAACCTTTGAACCTTTGAACCTTTGAACCTTTGAACCTTTGAACCTTTGAACCTTTGAACAATTGATTCTTTGAACCTTTGAGCCTTTGAACCTTTGAACCTTTGAACCTTTGAACCTTTGAACCCTTGATTCTTTGAACAATTGATTCTTTGAACCTTTGAACCTTTGAACCTTTGAACCTTTGAACCTTTGAACCTTTGAACCTTTGAACCTTTGAACCTTTGAACCTTTGAACCTTTGAACCTTTGAACCCTTGATTCTTTGAACAATTGATTCCTTGAACCTTTGAACCTTTGAACCTTTGAACCTTTGAACCTTTGAACCTTTGAACCTTTGAACCTTTGAACCTTTGAACCTTTGAACCTTTGAACCTTTGAACCTTTGAACCTTTGAACCCTTGATTCTTTGAACAATTGATTCCTTGAACCTTTGAACCTTTGAACCTTTGAACCTTTGAACCTTTGAACCTTTGAACCTTTGAACCTTTGAACCTTTGAACCTTTGAACCTTTGAACCTTTGAACCTTTGAACCTTTGAACCTTTGAACCTTTGAACCTTTGAACCTTTGAACCTTTGAACCTTTGAACCTTTGAACCTTTGAACCCTTGATTCTTTGAACAATTGATTCCTTGAACCTTTGAACCTTTGAACCTTTGAACCTTTGAACCTTTGAACCTTTGAACCTTTGAACCTTTGAACCTTTGAACCTTTGAACCTTTGAACCTTTGAACCCTTGATTCTTTGAACAATTGATTCCTTGAACCTTTGAACCTTTGAACCTTTGAACCCTTGAACCCTTGAACCCTTGAAACTTTGAACCTTTGAATATTTGAACCTTTGAACCTTTGAACCTTTAAACCTTTGAACCTTTGAACCTTTGAACCTTTGAACCTTTGAACCTTTGAACCTTTGAACCTTTGAACCTTTGAACCTTTGAACCATTGAACCCTTGAATACTTGAACCCTTGAACCTTTGAATATTTCAACCTTTGAACCTTTGAATATTTCAACCTTTGAACCCTTGAACCTTTGAACCTTTGAACCTTTGAACCTTTGAACCTTTGAACCTTTGAACCTTCGAACCTTTGAACCTTTGAACCTTTGAACCTTTGAACCTTTGAAACTTTGAACCTTTGAACCTTTGCACCTTTAAACCTTTGAACCGTTGAACCTTTAAACCTTTGAACCTTTGAACCTTTGAACCTTTGAACCTTTAAACCTTTGAACCTTTGAACCCTTGAACACTTGAACCCTTGAACCTTTGAACCTTTGAATATTTCAACCTTTGAACCTTTGAATATTTGAACCTTTGAACCTTTGAACCTTTGAACCTTTGAACCTTTGAACCTTTGAACCTTTGAACCTTTGAACCTTTGAACCTTTGAACCTTTGAACCTTTGAACCCTTGAACACTTGAACCCTTGAACCTTTGAACCTTTGAACCTTTGAATATTTCAACCTTTGAACTCTTGATTCTTTGAACCTTTGAACCCTTGAACCTTTGAACCTTTGAACCTTTGAACCTTTGAACCTTTGAACCTTTGAACCTTTGAACCTTTGAACCTTTGAACCTTTGAACCTTTGAACCTTTGAACCTTTGAACCTTTGAACCTTTGAACCTTTGAACCTTTGAACCTTTGAATATTTCAACCTTTGAACTCTTGATTCTTTGAACCTTTGAACCCTTGAACCTTTGAACCTTTGAACCTTTGAACCTTTGAACCTTTGAACCTTTGAACCATTGAACCCTTGAATACTTGAACCCTTGAACCTTTGAATATTTCAACCTTTGAACCTTTGAATATTTCAACCTTTGAACCCTTGAACCTTTGAACCTTTGAACCTTTGAACCTTTGAACCTTTGAACCTTTGAACCTTCGAACCTTTGAACCTTTGAACCTTTGAACCTTTGAACCTTTGAAACTTTGAACCTTTGAACCTTTGCACCTTTAAACCTTTGAACCGTTGAACCTTTAAACCTTTGAACCTTTGAACCTTTGAACCTTTGAACCTTTAAACCTTTGAACCTTTGAACCCTTGAACACTTGAACCCTTGAACCTTTGAACCTTTGAATATTTCAACCTTTGAACCTTTGAATATTTGAACCTTTGAACCTTTGAACCTTTGAACCTTTGAACCTTTGAACCTTTGAACCTTTGAACCTTTGAACCTTTGAACCTTTGAACCTTTGAACCTTTGAACCCTTGAACACTTGAACCCTTGAACCTTTGAACCTTTGAACCTTTGAATATTTCAACCTTTGAACTCTTGATTCTTTGAACCTTTGAACCCTTGAACCTTTGAACCTTTGAACCTTTGAACCTTTGAACCTTTGAACCTTTGAACCTTTGAACCTTTGAACCTTTGAACCTTTGAACCTTTGAACCTTTGAACCTTTGAACCTTTGAACCTTTGAACCTTTGAACCTTTGAACCTTTGAACCTTTGAACCTTTGAACCTTTGAACCTTTGAACCTTTGAACCTTTGAACCTTTGAACCTTTGAACCTTTGAACCTTTGAACCTTTGAACCTTTGAACCCTTGATTCTTTGAACAATTGATTCTTTGAACCTTTGAACCTTTGAACCTTTGAACCTTTGAACCTTTGAACCTTTGAACCTTTGAACCTTTGAACCTTTGAACCTTTGAACCTTTGAACCTTTGAACCTTTGAACCTTTGAACCTTTGAACCTTTGAACCTTTGAACCTTTGAACCTTTGAACCCTTGATTCTTTGAACAATTGATTCTTTGAACCCTTGATTCTTTGAACAATTGATTCTTTGAACCTTTGAACCTTTGAACCTTTGAACCTTTGAACCTTTGAACCTTTGAACCTTTGAACCTTTGAACCTTTGAACCTTTGAACCTTTGAACCTTTGAACCTTTGAACCTTTGAACCTTTGAACCTTTGAACCTTTGAACCTTTGAACCTTTGAACCCTTCATTCTTTGAACAATTGATTCTTTGAACCTTTGAACCTTTGAACCTTTGAACCTTTGAACCTTTGAACCTTTAAACCTTTGAACCTTTGAACCTTTGAACCTTTGAACCTTTGAACCCTTCATTCTTTGAACAATTGATTCTTTGAACCTTTGAACCTTTGAACCTTTGAACCTTTGAACCTTTGAACCTTTAAACCTTTGAACCTTTGAACCTTTGAACCTTTGAACCTTTGAACCTTTGAACCTTTGAACCTTTGAACCTTTGAACCTTTGAACCTTTGAACCTTTGAACCTTTGAACCTTTGAACCTTTGAACCTTTGAACCTTTGAACCCTTGATTCTTTGAACAATTGATTCTTTGAACCTTTGAACCTTTGAACCTTTGAACCTTTGAACCTTTGAACCTTTGAACCTTTGAACCTTTGAACCTTTGAAACTTTGAACCTTTGAACCTTTGAACCTTTGAACCTTTGAACCTTTGAACCTTTGAACCTTTGAACCTTTGAACCTTTGAACCTTTGAACCTTTGAACCTTTGAACCTTTGAACCTTTGAACCTTTGAACATTTGAACCTTTGAACCTTTGAACCCTTGATTCTTTGAACAATTGATTCTTTGAACCCTTGATTCTTTGAACAATTGATTCTTTGAACCTTTGAACCTTTGAACCTTTGAACCTTTGAACCTTTGAACCTTTGAACCTTTGAACCTTTGAACCTTTGAACCTTTGAACCTTTGAACCTTTGAACCTTTGAACCTTTGAACCTTTGAACCTTTGAACCCTTCATTCTTTGAACAATTGATTCTTTGAACCTTTGAACCTTTGAACCTTTGAACCTTTGAACCTTTGAACCTTTGAACCTTTGAACCTTTGAACCTTTGAACCTTTGAACCTTTGAACCTTTGAACCTTTGAACCTTTGAACCTTTGAACCTTTGAACCTTTGAACAATTGATTCTTTGAACCTTTGAGCCTTTGAACCTTTGAACCTTTGAACCTTTGAACCTTTGAACCTTTGAACCTTTGAACCCTTAATTCTTTGAACAATTGATTCTTTGAACCTTTGAACCTTTGAACCTTTGAACCCTTGATTCTTTGAACCTTTGAACCTTTGAACCTTTGAACCTTTGAACCTTTGAACCTTTGAACCTTTGAACCCTTGATTCTTTGAACAATTGATTCCTTGAACAATTGATTCTTTGAACCTTTGAACCTTTGAACCTTTGAACCTTTGAACCTTTGAACCTTTGAACAATTGATTCTTTGAACCTTTGAGCCTTTGAACCTTTGAACCTTTGAACCTTTGAACCTTTGAACCTTTGAACCTTTGAACCTTTGAACCCTTGATTCTTTGAACAATTGATTCCTTGAACCTTTGAACCTTTGAACCTTTGAACCTTTGAACCTTTGAACCTTTGAACCTTTGAACCTTTGAACCTTTGAACCTTTGAACCTTTGAACAATTGATTCTTTGAACCTTTGAGCCTTTGAACCTTTGAACCTTTGAACCTTTGAACCTTTGAACCTTTGAACCTTTGAACCTTTGAACCTTTGAACCTTTGAACCTTTGAACCTTTGAACCTTTGAACCTTTGAACCCTTGATTCTTTGAACAATTGATTCCTTGAACAATTGATTCTTTGAACCTTTGAACCTTTGAACCTTTGAACCTTTGAACCTTTGAACCCTTAATTCTTTGAACAATTGATTCTTTGAACCTTTGAACCTTTGAACCCTTGATTCTTTGAACCTTTGAACCTTTGAACCTTTGAACCTTTGAACCTTTGAACCTTTGAACCTTTGAACCTTTGAACCTTTGAACCTTTGAACCTTTGAACCTTTGAACCTTTGAACAATTGATTCTTTGAACCTTTGAGCCTTTGAACCTTTGAACCTTTGAACCTTTGAACCTTTGAACCCTTGATTCTTTGAACAATTGATTCTTTGAACCTTTGAACCTTTGAACCTTTGAACCTTTGAACCTTTGAACCTTTGAACCTTTGAACCTTTGAACCTTTGAACCTTTGAACCTTTGAACCTTTGAACCTTTGAACCTTTGAACCTTTGAACCCTTGATTCTTTGAACAATTGATTCCTTGAACCTTTGAACCTTTGAACCTTTGAACCTTTGAACCTTTGAACCTTTGAACCTTTGAACCTTTGAACAATTGATTCTTTGAACCTTTGAGCCTTTGAACCTTTGAACCTTTGAACCTTTGAACCTTTGAACCTTTGAACCTTTGAACCTTTGAACCTTTGAACCTTTGAACCTTTGAACCTTTGAACCTTTGAACCCTTGATTCTTTGAACAATTGATTCCTTGAACAATTGATTCTTTGAACCTTTGAACCTTTGAACCTTTGAACCCTTAATTCTTTGAACAATTGATTCTTTGAACCTTTGAACCTTTGAACCTTTGAACCCTTGATTCTTTGAACCTTTGAACCTTTGAACCTTTGAACCTTTGAACCTTTGAACCTTTGAACCTTTGAACCCTTGATTCTTTGAACAATTGATTCCTTGAACAATTGATTCCTTGAACCTTTGAACCTTTGAACCTTTGAACCTTTGAACCTTTGAACCTTTGAACCTTTGAACCTTTGAACCTTTGAACCTTTGAACCTTTGAACAATTGATTCTTTGAACCTTTGAGCCTTTGAACCTTTGAACCTTTGAACCTTTGAACCTTTGAACCCTTGATTCTTTGAACAATTGATTCTTTGAACCTTTGAACCTTTGAACCTTTGAACCTTTGAACCTTTGAACCTTTGAACCTTTGAACCTTTGAACCTTTGAACCTTTGAACCTTTGAACCTTTGAACCTTTGAACCTTTGAACCTTTGAACCTTTGAACCCTTGATTCTTTGAACAATTGATTCCTTGAACCTTTGAACCTTTGAACCTTTGAACCTTTGAACCTTTGAACCTTTGAACCTTTGAACCTTTGAACAATTGATTCTTTGAACCTTTGAGCCTTTGAACCTTTGAACCTTTGAACCTTTGAACCTTTGAACCTTTGAACCTTTGAACCTTTGAACCTTTGAACCTTTGAACCTTTGAACCTTTGAACCCTTGATTCTTTGAACAATTGATTCCTTGAACAATTGATTCTTTGAACCTTTGAACCTTTGAACCTTTGAACCTTTGAACCCTTAATTCTTTGAACAATTGATTCTTTGAACCTTTGAACCTTTGAACCTTTGAACCCTTGATTCTTTGAACCTTTGAACCTTTGAACCTTTGAACCTTTGAACCTTTGAACCTTTGAACCTTTGAACCTTTGAACCCTTGATTCTTTGAACAATTGATTCCTTGAACAATTGATTCCTTGAACCTTTGAACCTTTGAACCTTTGAACCTTTGAACCTTTGAACCTTTGAACCTTTGAACCTTTGAACCTTTGAACCTTTGAACCTTTGAACCTTTGAACAATTGATTCTTTGAACCTTTGAGCCTTTGAACCTTTGAACCTTTTAACCTTTGAACCTTTGAACCCTTGATTCTTTGAACAATTGATTCTTTGAACCTTTGAACCTTTGAACCTTTGAACCTTTGAACCTTTGAACCTTTGAACCTTTGAACCTTTGAACCTTTGAACCTTTGAACCTTTGAACCTTTGAACCTTTGAACCCTTGATTCTTTGAACAATTGATTCCTTGAACCTTTGAACCTTTGAACCTTTGAACCTTTGAACCTTTGAACCTTTGAACCTTTGAACCTTTGAACAATTGATTCTTTGAACCTTTGAGCCTTTGAACCTTTGAACCTTTGAACCTTTGAACCTTTGAACCTTTGAACCTTTGAACCTTTGAACCTTTGAACCTTTGAACCTTTGAACCTTTGAACCCTTGATTCTTTGAACAATTGATTCCTTGAACAATTGATTCTTTGAACCTTTGAACCTTTGAACCTTTGAACCTTTGAACCCTTAATTCTTTGAACAATTGATTCTTTGAACCTTTGAACCTTTGAACCTTTGAACCCTTGATTCTTTGAACCTTTGAACCTTTGAACCTTTGAACCTTTGAACCTTTGAACCTTTGAACCCTTAATTCTTTGAACAATTGATTCCTTGAACCTTTGAACCTTTGAACCTTTGAACCTTTGAACCTTTGAACCTTTGAACCTTTGAACCTTTGAACAATTGATTCTTTGAACCTTTGAGCCTTTGAACCTTTGAACCTTTGAACCTTTGAACCTTTGAACCTTTGAACCTTTGAACCTTTGAACCTTTGAACCTTTGAACCTTTGAACCTTTGAACCTTTGAACCTTTGAACCTTTGAACCCTTGATTCTTTGAACCTTTGAACCTTTGAACCTTTGAACCTTTGAACCTTTGAACCTTTGAACCTTTGAACCCTTGATTCTTTGAACAATTGATTCCTTGAACAATTGATTCTTTGAACCTTTGAACCTTTGAACCTTTGAACCTCTGAACCCTTGATTCTTTGAACAATTGATTCTTTGAACCTTTGAACCTTTGAACCTTTGAACCTTTGAACCTTTGAACCTTTGAACCTTTGAACCTTTGAACCTTTGAACCTTTGAACCTTTGAACCTTTGAACCTTTGAACCTTTGAACCCTTGATTCTTTGAACAATTGATTCTTTGAACAATTGATTCTTTGAACCTTTGAACCTTTGAACCTTTGAACCTCTGAACCCTTGATTCTTTGAACAATTGATTCTTTGAACCTTTGAACCTTTGAACCTTTGAACCTTTGAACCTTTGAACCTATGAACCTTTCAACCTTTGAACCTTTGAACCTTTGAACCCTTGAACCTTCGAACCTTTAAACCCTTGAACCCTTGAACCTTTAAACCTTTGAACCTTTGAACCTTTGAACCCTTGAACCTTTGAACCTTTGAACCGTTAAACCTTTGAACCTTTGTTGAACCTTTGAACCTTTGAACCCTTGAACCTTTGAACCTTTGAACCCTTGAATCTTTGAACCTTTGAACCTTTGAACCTTTAAACCTTTGAACCCTTGAACCTTTGAAACCTTTGAACCTTTGAATCTTTGAACCTTTGAACCTTTGAACCTTTGAAACCTTGAACACTTGAACCCTTGAACCTTTGAACCTTTGAATATTTCAACCTTTGAACCTTTGAACATTTGAGCTTTTGAACCTTTGAATATTTGAACGTTTGAACCCTTGAACCTTTGAAACTTTGAACCCTTGAACCTTTGAACCTTTGAACCTTTGAACCTTTGAACCTTTGAACCTTTGAACCTTTGAACCTTTGAACCCTTGAACCTTTAAACCCTTGAACCCTTTAACCCTTGAACCTTTGAACCTTTGGACCTTTGAATCTTTGAACCTTTGAACCATTGAACCCTTGAGCCTTTGAGCCTTTGAACCCTTGAACCCTTGAGCCTTTGAGCCTTTGAACCCTTGAACCCTTGAACCTTTGCACCTTTGAACCCTTGAACCCTTGAACCCTTGAACCTTTGAACCTTCGAACCTTTGAACCTTTGAACCTTTGAACCCTTGAACCCTTGAGCCTTTGAGCCTTTGAACCCTTGAACCCTTGAACCTTTGCACCTTTGAACCCTTGAACCCTTGAACCCTTGAACCTTTGAACCTTTGAATATTTGAACCTTTGAACCTTTGAACCTTTGAACCTTTGAACCTTTGAACCTTTGAACCTTTGAACCTTTGAACCTTTGAACCTTTGAACCTTTGAACCTTTGAACCTTTGAACCTTTGAACCTTTGAACCCTTGAATACTTGAACCCTTGAACCTTTGAATATTTCAACCTTTGAACCTTTGAATATTTCAACCTTTGAACCCTTCCCAAGGAGCATTTTGCGACTTCATGTGTCATGTGTCATGAGCGACGTCTTTAAAACGGTTTTGTTACCAGAAAATATTCCCAATGAGTAACATTTTCGACAAATGCTAGGTAACATTTCCCATTTAGGAATATTCCTATCTAGGGATTTTATGTCTACACAGATTCTTTATTGTGTCAAAATTGTTTCTTCAATGAAACATTATGTCCGCAGCGTGTAAAATGTGTGGAGATGCGTGTTCATGCACACAATTCCTAAAAACTTACTGTCAACACAGATTAAACGCGATTCCCGATTGGGAAGTTTGTGGCACACAGAATAAACACAATTCCCAATAGATTATTTGCTACACAAATAAGAACGAATTCCTAATTGGGAATATTTTGTTAGGTATCCATTTTGCATTGAAAAAAAATGTATATGGAAGATAAGAAATTTTAAATTTACTGTTTTGGTGGATATGGTGTAATTAAATAGGTTAAAATGTTACTATTATGTGTATATACACATCGTAGATTTATTTTATACTGATTTTATAATGCTCCTTATCAGCATTTAAAATACCATAAACAATTTTAAAAGAAAGTTTTCATTAAATACAGCATATTTTGTAAGGATCATGGTTTTTTTCGAAGTACATTAGTAACATTTCAAGGCAAAATGATGTTCCCCATAAAATTTCAGTAGCAGTTTTCTGTTTAATAATGAAATTTTTGATGCAGTCAGAATATTATATTGGTATATAACACAGGTACACAAAATGAATGACGTATTATAGCGTCACAAATTATATGGTATGGCATTCTTCCCAATTTGTGTGTACATAGGATTTGCGTCAAAAATAATTCCTACTTTGTGTTGCGCCACTTCCGAAACCAAATAGGAACTGTTACTTCGTTGTTTCGAAACATATGTTCCTAAATGGGATCACGAATTGACACCAGAACGTCGCCAGGCCTAAAATGTGTATTCGAATGCTACTTGGGTTGAACCTTTGAACCTTTGAACCTTTGAACCTTTGAACCTTTGAACCTTTGAACCTTTGAACCTTTGAACCTTTGAACCTTTGAACCTTTGAAACTTTGAACCTTTGAACCTTTGCACCTTTGAACCTTTGAACCTTTGAACCTTTAAACCTTTGAACCTTTGAACCTTTGAACCTTTGAACCTTTAAACCTTTGAACCTTTGAACCCTTGAACACTTGAACCCTTGAACCTTTGAACCTTTTAATATTTCAACCTTTGAACCTTTGAATATTTGAACCTTTGAACCTTTGAACCTTTGAACCTTTGAACCTTTGAACCTTTGAACCTTTGAACCTTTGAACCTTTGAACCTTTGAACCTTTGAACCTTTGAACCTTTGAACCTTTGAACCCTTGAACACTTGAACCCTTGAACCTTTGAACCTTTGAACCTTTGAATATTTCAACCTTTGAACCTTTGAATATTTGAACCTTTGAACCTTTGAACCCTTGAACACTTGAACCCTAGAACCTTTGAACTCTTGATTCTTTGAACCTTTGAACCCTTGAACCTTTGAACCTTTGAACCTTTGAACCTTTGAACCTTTGAACCTTTGAACCTTTGAACCTTTGAACCTTTGAACCTTTGAACCTTTGAACCTTTGAACCTTTGAACCTTTGAACCTTTGAACCTTTGAACCTTTGAACCTTTGAACCTTTGAACCTTTGAACCTTTGAACCTTTGAACCTTTGAACCTTTGAACCTTTGAACCTTTGAACCTTTGAACCTTTGAACCTTTGAACCTTTGAACCTTTGAACCTTTGAACCTTTGAACCTTTGAACCTTTGAACCTTTGAACCTTTGAACCTTTGAACCTTTGAACCTTTGAACCCTTGATTCTTTGAACAATTGATTCTTTGAACCTTTGAACCTTTGAACCTTTGAACCTTTGAACCTTTGAACCTTTGAACCTTTGAACCTTTGAACCTTTGAACCTTTGAACCTTTGAACCTTTGAACCTTTGAACCTTTGAACCTTTGAACCTTTGAACCTTTGAACCTTTGAACCCTTGATTCTTTGAACAATTGATTCTTTGAACCCTTGATTCTTTGAACAATTGATTCTTTGAACCTTTGAACCTTTGAACCTTTGAACCTTTGAACCTTTGAACCTTTGAACCTTTGAACCTTTGAACCTTTGAACCTTTGAACCTTTGAACCTTTGAACCTTTGAACCTTTGAACCTTTGAACCTTTGAACCTTTGAACCTTTGAACCCTTGATTCTTTGAACAATTGATTCTTTGAACCTTTGAACCTTTGAACCTTTGAACCTTTGAACCTTTGAACCTTTGAACCTTTGAACCTTTGAACCTTTGAACCTTTGAACCCTTGATTCTTTGAACAATTGATTCTTTGAACCCTTGATTCTTTGAACAATTGATTCTTTGAACCTTTGAACCTTTGAACCTTTGAACCTTTGAACCTTTGAACCTTTGAACCTTTGAACCTTTGAACCTTTGAACCTTTGAACCTTTGAACCTTTGAACCTTTGAACCTTTGAACCTTTGAACCTTTGAACCTTTGAACCTTTGAACCTTTGAACCTTTGAACCTTTGAACCTTTGAACCTTTGAACCTTTGAACCTTTGAACCCTTGATTCTTTGAACAATTGATTCTTTGAACCCTTGATTCTTTGAACAATTGATTCTTTGAACCTTTGAACCTTTGAACCTTTGAACCTTTGAACCTTTGAACCTTTGAACCTTTGAACCTTTGAACCTTTGAACCTTTGAACCTTTGAACCTTTGAACCTTTGAACCTTTGAACCTTTGAACCTTTGAACCTTTGAACCTTTGAACCTTTGAACCTTTGAACCTTTGAACCTTTGAACCTTTGAACCTTTGAACCTTTGAACCTTTGAACCTTTGAACCTTTGAACAATTGATTCTTTGAACCTTTGAACCTTTGAACCTTTGAACCTTTGAACCTTTGAACCTTTGAACCCTTGATTCTTTGAACAATTGATTCTTTGAACCTTTGAACCTTTGAACCTTTGAACCTTTGAACCTTTGAACCTTTGAACCTTTGAACCTTTGAACCTTTGAACCTTTGAACCTTTGAACCTTTGAACCTTTGAACCTTTGAACCATTGAACCTTTGAACCTTTGAACCTTTGAACCTTTGAACCTTTGAACCTTTGAACCTTTGAACCCTTGATTCTTTGAACAATTGATTCTTTGAACCTTTGAACCTTTGAACCTTTGAACCTTTGAACCTTTGAACCTTTGAACCTTTGAACCTTTGAACCTTTGAACCTTTGAACCTTTGAACCTTTGAACCTTTGAACCTTGGAACCTTTGAACCTTTGAACCTTTGAACCTTTGAACCTTTGAACCTTTGAACCTTTGAACCTTTGAACCTTTGAACCTTTGAACCTTTGAACCTTTGAACCCTTGATTCTTTGAACAATTGATTCTTTGAACCTTTGAACCTTTGAACCTTTGAACCTTTGAACCTTTGAACCCTTGATTCTTTGAACAATTGATTGTTTGAACCTTTGAACCTTTGAACCTTTGAACCTTTGAACCTTTGAACCTTTGAACCTTTGAACCTTTGAACCTTTGAACCTTTGAACCTTTGAACCTTTGAACCTTTGAACCTTTGAACCCTTGAACACTTGAACCCTTGAACCTTTGAACCTTTGAACCTTTGAATATTTCAACCTTTGAACCTTTGAATATTTGAACCTTTGAACCTTTGAACCTTTGAACCCTTGAATCTTTGAACCTTTGAATCTTTGAACAATTGATTCTTTGAACCTTTGAACCTTTGAACCTTTGAACCTTTGAACCTTTGAACCTTTGAACCCTTGATTCTTTGAACAATTGATTCTTTGAACCTTTGAACCTTTGAACCTTTGAACCTTTGAACCTTTGAACCTTTGAACCTTTGAACCTTTGAACCTTTGAACCTTTGAACCTTTGAACCTTTGAACCTTTGAACCTTGGAACCTTTGAACCTTTGAACCTTTGAACCTTTGAACCTTTGAACCTTTGAACCTTTGAACCTTTGAACCTTTGAACCTTTGAACCTTTGAACCTTTGAACCCTTGATTCTTTGAACAATTGATTGTTTGAACCTTTGAACCTTTGAACCTTTGAACCTTTGAACCTTTGAACCTTTGAACCTTTGAACCTTTGAACCTTTGAACCTTTGAACCTTTGAACCTTTGAACCTTTGAACCTTTGAACCTTTGAACCTTTGAACCTTTGAACCTTTGAACCTTTGAACCCTTGAACACTTGAACCCTTGAACCTTTGAACCTTTGAACCTTTGAATATTTCAACCTTTGAACCTTTGAATATTTGAACCTTTGAACCTTTGAACCTTTGAACCCTTGAATCTTTGAACCTTTGAATCTTTGAACCTTTGAACCCTTGATTCTTTGAACCTTTGAACCTTTGAACCTTTGAACGCTTGAATCTTTGAACCTTTGAACTTTTGAACCCTTGAACCTTTGAACCTTTGAGCCTTTGAACCCTTGAACCTTTGAACCTTTGAACCTTTGAACCTTTGAACCTTTGAACCTTTGAACCTTTGAACCTTTGAACCTTTGAACCTTTGAACCTTTGAACCTTTGAACCTTTGAACCTTTGAACCTTTGAACCTTTGAACCTTTGAACCTTTGAACCTTTGAACCTTTGAACCTTTGAACCTTTGAACCTTTGAACCTTTGAACCTTTGAACCCTTGAACCTTTGAACCTTTGAACCTTTGAACCTTTGAACCTTTGAACCCTTGATTCTTTGAACCTTTGAACCTTTGAACCCTAGAACCTTTGAACCCTTGAACCTTTGAACCTTTGAACCTTTGAACCTTTGAACCTTGAACCTTTGAACCTTTGAACCCTTGATTCTTTGAACCCTTGAACCTTTGAACCCTAGAACCTTTCACCCATTGAACCTTTGAACCCTTGAACCTTTGAACCTTTGAACCTTTGAACCCTTGAATCTTTGAACCTTTGAACCTTTGAACCTTTGAACCTTTGAACCTTTGAGCCTTTGAACCTTTGAACCTTTGAACCTTTGAACCTTTGAACCTTTGAACCCTTGAATCTTTGAACCTTTGAATCTTTGAACCTTTGAACCCTTGATTCTTTGAACCTTTGAACCTTTCAACCTTTGAACCTTTGAACCTTTGAACATTTGAACCCTTGAACCTTTGAACCTTTGAACCTTTGAACCTTTGAACCCTTGAATCTTTGAACCTTTGAACCTTTGAACCTTTGAACCCTTGAACCTTTGAACCTTTGAACCCTTGAACCCTTGAATCTTTGAACCCTTGAATCTTTGAACCCTTGAACTCTTGAACCTTTGAACCTTTGAACCTTTGAACCTTTGAACCTTTGAACCCTTGAACCCTTGAATCTTTGAACCCTTGAACACTTGAACCTTTGAACCTTTGAACCTTTGAACCTTTGAACCTTTGAACCTTTGAACCTTTGAACCCTTGAACCCTTGACCCTTTGAACCTTTGAACCCTTGAACCTTTGAACCTTTGAACCTTTGAACCTTTGAACCTTTGAACCCTTGAATCTTTGAACCTTTGAACCTTTGAGTCTTTGAACCTTTGAACCTTTGAACCCTTGAACCCTTGAACCCTTGAATCTTTGAACCCTTGAACTCTTGAACCTTTGAACCTTTGAACCTTTGAACCTTTGAACCCTTGAACCCTTGAATCTTTGAACCCTTGAACACTTGAACCTTTGAACCTTTGAACCTTTGAACCTTTGAACCTTTGAACCTTTGAACCCTTGAACCTTTGAACCCTTGAACCCTTGAACCTTTGAACCTTTGAACCTTTGAACCTTTGAACCTTTGAACCTTTGAACCCTTGAACCCTTGAACCTTTGAACCCTTGAACCTTTGAACCTTTGAACCTTTGAACCTTTGAACCTTTGAACCCTTGAACCCTTGAACCCTTGAACCTGTGAACCTTTGAACCTTTGAACCTTTGAACCCTTGAACCCTTGAACCCTTGAAGCCTTGAACCTTTGAACCTTTGAACCCTTGAACCCATGAACCCTTGAACCCTCGAACCCTTGAACCTTTGAATCTTTGAACCCTTGAACCTTTGAACCCTTGAACCCTTGAACCTTTGAACCTTTGAACCTTGGAACCTTGGAACCTTTGAACCCTTGAACCCTTGAACCCTTGAACCTTTGAACGCTTGAACCTTTGAACCTTTGAACCTTTGAACCTTTGAACCTTTGAACCTTTGAACCTTTGAACACTTGAACCCTTGAATCTTTGAACCCTTGAACACTTGAACCTTTGAACCTTTGAACCTTTGAACCTTTGAACCCTTGAATCTTTGAACCCTTGAACTCTTGAACCTTTGAACCTTTGAACCTTTGAACCTTTGAACCTTTGAACCCTTGAACCCTTGAATCTTTGAACCCTTGAACACTTGAACCTTTGAACTTTTGAACCTTTGAACCTTTGAACCCTTGAACCCATGAACCCTTGAACCCTCGAACCCTTGAACCTTTGAATCTTTGAACCCTTGAACCTTTGAACCCTTGAACCGTTGAACCTTTGAACCTTTGAACCTTGGAACCTTGGAACCTTTGAACCCTTGAACCCTTGAACCCTTGAACCTTTGAACGCTTGAACCTTTGAACCTTTGAACCTTTGAACCTTTGAACCTTTGAACCTTTGAACCTTTGAACCTTTGAACCTTTGAACCTTTGAACCTTTGAAGCTTTGAACCTTTGAACCTTTGAACCTTTGAACCTTTAAACCTTTGAACCTTTGAACCTTTGAACCTTTGAACCCATGAAACCTTGAACCGTGGAACCCTTGAACCCTTGAACCCTTGAAGCCTTGAACCTTTGAACCCTTGATAACATCTTCCGATTGGGTGATTAATTTTGCGCCACCTTGTATTTCATCTCATATCTAACTTAAGTTCTGTATTAAAATATTATTCCAACAAAATTACTTGATTTTAATCTTTCGAGATTAAAGTATTAAAATGAGAATTTTAATCGACCAATTATTTAATTTAAATATAAAAATATTACAGAAAAATTTTAAGAGGTTGAAAACATATCGTAAATTAATTTTCCTTGTATTACATTGACCTGTAATACTGCGGAGGTATTCAACAAGGTTGCTTTTCCTTAGATTTATGGTTGCCTTTATTCGCCTGCACTCAATTTTAAATTATTACAAGTGCCTAAAACTTGGTCCTTGGTGCGAAACCATCCCTTTAACCACTTTAACCGTACCTGCATTACATCGGTGTTAAGTTGTGGTAGCTTACTGCACATTCTTGACTAAGACTTTTTTTAAAATAATTTAAAAACCAAATTGCGTTGTTAGTTGTTCTTCCTTTAGAAGGGAACTCACTTTAAGTCACACATGCATACGCAACGCATACGCGTGCATACTTTAATCTCTGTTATTTATTTTTCATCTCGCTGCGTGTACAATTTTCCAAGGAGTTGCACTTGAAGTAGGAAGGTATATACGCTTCAAGTGCGTTCCGGCTGAACTATTCCATGGGGACTACACTTAATAAGGATCTCAGGCAAGTAGTACTCTGCTGACAAAAGAACGATGAAATTCCAGTGTGTAAGAAGGTGGGTTTTGGGTATGCTTTTATATAGGAGAGGGCGGATGGATTCCCCAAGGATGAAATAGAGTAAATTGCATTTCGGACCTGAGGTCCTTCATTTTATTCCAGTTTTACGGCTGCTTGACTTTCTGTTGCCGTATTTTGTGGTCGGTGCCGATGGCAATTTGGGGGAGTAACTTGTGTATTCATGATCGCATCGCTGCCTTCGGGTATAATACTGCACACGATGAAAAGGAAAATGTGCTTGAGAATCTATTTCTTGGCATTTTAGTGAAATTAAATTTATCGATGTCATCGTCATCGCTTGTTCGATTGACCCTATTTTTTTGGGGAATTTATATTTCGAATAAATTGTTTCAGTAATCCCATTAGGCGTGCTGTTACCAGCCGAATGGTAACTATCTGCCAAATAAAAGGATGAGAGTACACACAACACGGTAACCAATGGACAGACACAACTTTCCAATACTGACTAATTTTGTTACGCATACCGCACACTACTACCTATATATGTTAACGAAACTTATGATGGCATTATTACCGTTCAATCACGTCTGAACTGCGACCTTGTGAGAAAGATTCACTGCTATCCCCATCGGGGGCAAACTTCATCTTCATCAGGTAGCGGTACCCCATAAACAATGTCACTACGTATGGTAGCCTTGAGAGTTGAGAGTACGGGAAGTATTTTTTGTTACGCAGATTTGAGATTTCACTCAACAGATAGATGGTTCCCGGAAACACAATTCCTGTTCGTTAGTATTCCGCCAAGGTACTTGGCATTTTCAGCTGTCAGTCACCTAGTGCTTATTCAATCAACTCCTTTACGGGAAGTGTGCGACCCTAGGTCCATCACGAACGCCAATGCGTAATTTGTCGCCAGTTCCATAGCAGGTATAGGAGCGCGTCACATCCGCCAAAGTCATTCGAACTTGATGTATATACTAGATATATTTGAATATTCGTCTTGTGGCGAGGAAAACTTTTAACAAGTTCTCACAGCGTATGTACGTGCCGCAGTCGCATATACTTGCTGGGGGTTGACATCCAGGACCAAAGTAATGGAATTTTTTTTTTTCGTTCTTTCAATTTGTAACCAAGAAAGTCAGGTGGGTTACGTTAACTAATGATGATAAATGGATGGAGGGGAACGATGGTGGGCAACGCACGTTCGCAGATTTTATTATTGTGTCATCAAATTGAATGGGGATTTTAGGTCTTGGTCACACAGTTGAGACTCTGCTAGATGACATGTAGGAAGGTAGTGGCAAAGCTTAGAATGACATTTTGGAAGACGGTTGGAGAGAGATTTTTAAGGCACATGTAGTAAGAGAAAGATACTGTATTCGTACTCAAGATGTTAGTCAATTCAGTCATTACGATGATGGAGGAAGTCAACAAAATGCGTGTACAAATTCTGTCCGTCTGTATGTCCGTATGATTCTGAGGCGTACAGCCTAAGCGGTAGTTTCATCCTCCCCTCGTCAGCTTCTGCAAAATCGTTAGATAATACGCCAAGCCTTTCTGCATGCCTGCCTATAGGAGAGCGTCCTGTAATGACACCTATTGCAGCACTGATATGCTTCCGATCGAGGGAGATCAATTGCCTAGAACGTTTTAGATCCAGCTTTGGTCAGATCTGTTTTGTCGCTAAACATTTGAGGCCGGTTGTCCATCTAAGAATTGTTTTTTCGATAGCATCCAGCTTTATTGTGAGTTTACAAGTAGCGATAAGGATACCTAAGGAGTCCTTGTCTGGAAGCATAGGTAGTGTTGTTCCGTGTTTGGCGAGTTCATCAGCCTAAAAGTTTCTTGTGATGTCCCTATGCCCCGGCAACAGAGGTGAATATTGAACTGCTTCGCCATCTCTCTGAGAGACGAACGAGAGTCTTGGGCTGTTATAGAATAAGTAGAGACCGATTCCAGGCATTTAATAGCAGCTTGACTATCCGAGAAGATACGGATATCATTAGCAGATATCACGTTTTCTTTCAGCCACGATAAGACTTCTTTTATTGCCAATATTTCCGCCTAAAAAAACCTACAGTGATCACTGATCAGGAAGACGGAAGGAGAGACTAAGATTTTGTCGTTCACAGTGAAAAAATGCATCGATTCATCATCCAGGGGGGGTTCTTCCTCCCAGAATAATCAAGTGGGAATTTCGACCTGGAATTTCCTATCAAATTGTAGTTGGAGATTACACAATCAGAAATTTTCACTTCATTTCCAACCCAAACATCTCCATCGGCATATTCAGTTTGAAACTGTAATTGAAAATTCAAAAAGTCAGAACTCTTATATTTGATATATCCATGTAAAGATATCGATATGGTGAACCCTACTTCCAATAATAGACACCTGAAACAGCGTTACTAATATATTCCAGTCAAAAATAGAACCATTCCCTAACAGATCAGAAACCAGAAACTCCTGCTATATTTGCCCTATTCCTTAAAAACTATTTTTAAAGCTTATACGTGTAAAATAGGGCAGTAGGCGTATAACTTTCTAAGCACAACTTAAGGCAATTGCCTGTTACTGAGAGCTTTAACTTTTAAAAATTCAAATTTAATATAACCTACTACCATAACAGATGAATAACCCAAAAGTGGATTTTATTTAACACTATTCCTATAATATTTTATTAACCATTTCTTTTTTATGTAGCATAGCTTCTTAGATTTTTACCTATAAATTTAATATATAAAAATCTCGTGTCATAGTTTTAGTGTTTATACTCCTCCGAAACGGCTCGACAGATTTTTATGAAATGTGTTGTGTATATTTCATACTACCAGGTGATTAGTGTGTCCATGACCACAACATTTTTGCTTTTTATTTTTGACGAAAATTTGTTTTTGTATTTTTTTTAGATTTGGCATCAAAAGATATATATAATCCCAAATCTTCACCTTCCTACCCCAACCCACCATTCTTTAATCGCGATTTTAGTATTTTTTGTATGAACAATATCCAAATAATGTAGACGTTGTTCGTTTTTAATAAAGAACGAAATTATTTATGTTGTTGAATGACAGATGGCGCAACTACTTTCTGTTGCGTGCGGTCATACCTCATACATCTATCGAAATTGCATTGTGAAGAATGAGGTTAACGAACTGCATTTGATTCGTTTCGGCACAATTTGAAATTGAAAGTCGGCTCAATGCACTTAGTAACGGAAAGCGTTTGACTGTGAAGAATCTCAAATCAAAAGTCAATGAAGTGACGATTTTAAGGGTAAATTCAAAGGCAAAGATGTTAAGTTTGCTCTTTTACTTCCGTGGTGAAAATGGAAAAAACTGTCGAAATGCCTGTGTTGGGGAAAAATTTTCTTTCAAATAGGGACACTTACGAAAAAGTCAGGGAACGGTTTTAAAATTATACATACAGAAAAATTAAAGTTACATAATTCAAAAATTCAAAAAAATTCAAAGTGGTACGAAAAGTCGTTAAAATGTCTGATAAACTCGAAGATTTGTATAATTTTAATTTATTAACAATGGGCCTTACTAATAATTATTTTTAACCTTCACACTAAATATTTTGTAGGTCACAATATGCAATTTTGTAAGGAAAATTTCGCTACTGTGACTTCAAGAAGTTTAGCCTGGACACTAAAAATGATTATTAGTATGGCGGAATGTTAGTTGATTTATCTAGCATTGGAAGTGATTTGGAGTTAATCAAACTTCTTTTTGAAAAAGCCCAGTATATATGGGGAAGAATTTGTACTGGAAAGAGATCGAGGAACCATGGTTTGATCTAGAATGTGAGAGGTTGAGACAAAAATCATTCGGATGGCTGGAACTATTCCGCAGTCACAACGATGGGGAAATAAAGGATGCATATTTTCAAGCCAACAGAGAATTTAAGTCACTATGCAAGGAAAAGAGGCTCAAAGATTAGCCCACTGTAAGAAATCTTCAGATTTTTGGAAGTTGGCTAGAAGAATAAATGGTGGAAAGTATGTGATCAATAGCGTGGTAAGCCCCAACACCCTCCAGGCCCACTTTTATGACCTTCTGAACCCATCTGGCAATGTTTTCAACATGCAGTATGCAATACCCAACTTTAAAAATGACCTTTTGGATAGACCAATTGTGTTGCAAGAAGTTAAGCAAGCATTAAGCAGTTTGAAGGACAGAAAAGCTGCAGGATCCGACAGAATTCCAGCTGAATTCTACAAATACGGCAGTAATGAGCTCCATTGTAGACTTACACCGCTGTTTAACGACATTATGGAAAGTGGAAGAATTCCACAGCGTTTTAAGGAAGCCCTTATCTTCCCCATCCATAAAAAAGGGTGTATGGCTGACCCAGTGAACTACCGTGGAATTTCGTTCCTTAATTCATCGTATAAAATTTTTACTTCAATTTTGCAATGCCGTCTGACTTCATGAATAGACAGCAATAACCTACTAAAGGAATACCAAGCAGGTTTCCGGAGAGGTTATTCCACTGTTAACCATGTATTTGTCCTCAATATTATGGTGGAGTGTTTTCTATCAAGGAATAAAAAACTATACGCATTCTTCGTCGACTTTAGAGCAGCTTTTGACACTGTGGATCGAAACGCTCTATTTTACAAGCTATGTATATGGCATGGGTATGACCCGAAGCAGCGGTTTGGAATGGTGAAAAACTATCTGAATGGTTTCAATCCTGCTCAGGAGTAAGACAAGGATGTACTCTAAGTCCTAGCCTTTTCGCACTTTTCATTGAGGACATACTAGATTATCTGCCACGAGGCATTGAGTATGCAGGAGTACTTATTAAAGCACTTTTGTTCGCAGATGACATTGTGTTGCTTGCGCTCTCACCTGAATCCCTACAGCTTTCTATAAATCGGCTATCTAACTACTGTAAAATGTGAAATCTCATAGTTAATTTAAGTAAGTCCCAAGTAATGATTTTTAAAAAAGGAGCTGGAAGGAATTGCGCAAATGAAAAATGGAAATTTAACGGAGAGCTTATCCAAGTGGTCAAGGAATACAAATATTTAGGAGTATATTTTACGAGAAGTCTCAATATGGAGAGACATCTTAATGAGAAATTGGCCAAGTCAAAAACTGCTATTAACGTGGCTTGGAGAAAATGCTTTAGCAACAAACTTGTCGCGCATAGTAGCAAGTTCAAAGTTTTCGAAGCTATGTCGGAATCTATCCTATTGTACGCATCACAAGTTTGGGGTGGAAAGAGGTATGATACAGTGGAGAAATTCCTGAGGTATTACCTAAAGGGAACATTTCATCTACCATCGAAAACGCCGAATTATATGCTTATGATAGAAACAGGCTTATCGCCACACTTTATAAAAACCCTAAAACGACAGGTGGATTACATTCTCCAAGTGCGCAACATGCCTAATTATCGATTACCAAAAAAAGCGATGGCCTATACTGTTGAAAAGAAAATTGGATGGTATAATGATTGGTTGGAACTAGCTAGTGGTTATGGTATAGAACTATGTCTGGAGGATTCATCAACCACTTGGAAGCCACAGTTTTACCATTTTATTGCTAAGGTGGACGAAAAGATCAGAGAAGAATTCGTGAATGAAGCAACAGGGTCACTCCACAGATCAATCTATAGCCAATTGTGTCATAACCTGCAGGAG
This sequence comes from Cheilosia impressa, assembly GCA_948293265.1. Taxonomy (NCBI): domain Eukaryota; kingdom Metazoa; phylum Arthropoda; class Insecta; order Diptera; family Syrphidae; genus Cheilosia; species Cheilosia impressa. Next base: position 27,997,924 of record OX411884.1, on the reverse strand, counting down.
AGAAACTACTTTCGTGATGAGTACAGAGCATCAGTATTGAAGCTACGTGGAGAGCTCCTAAAATTAAACTACATTCCTCACAGGGATGATTTACCGTCAATATGTAGTTTATGCAATCGGGAAGAAAGGGAGGACATATTCCATTTTGTTGGCAAGTGCCCAATACTGCGTGAAACGAGGAGGTCTATTCTTGGAAGCGATGTGTTATCGGAGAATCAAGTCATAGAAGTCCTAAATCAGATAAACGTGTCTATACTCACTAAGTACTGCAAAACTGCTCTACAATGTAGGGAATATATTATCAATGAAAACTTTTAACAATACATATTCAATATTTTATATCTATGTTTTGTCAGCCCGGCAAACGGCAATGCCATGCCAAATGATTTTTTGTTAATTAACTAATTATTGTTGAAATATTTATGAAATTAACAAAATCCAATCAAATCAAATCAAATCAAAATTTGGACTGATTGAAATACAAGCATTACAAGCATTCGAGAAAAGGAATAAGCAATACTGCATTAAAAATTGTGTGAAATTGTGATTGTCCCTTCGTGGAGGGAGGGCGAACTTCGTCAACACTTTCGCAAAGAGTCTTCATTAAATTTATTTTGGCCACCTGTAGATATCATTTTAATATACGCAAGACAAAAAATTTCAAATCATGTGTTAATTGTCAAGTACCACTTTTCCACAATTTGTTGATTAAAAATTCATAAGATTCTCATTAGAGGGGTAATATCTTGCTCACTCTATGACGCTCTCCTTTACGAATCTTTCCAGTTAAGGAGCGGCATTGAGTTAAAACTCGTAAATATTCCATACGATTTGACATTTGGGTTTAAGTGCCTTAAATAATCCGTACGACTAGATTTCGCTTAGACAATAATTGCTGTATGTTTGTGACAGTGTTGTTATATCGTGGGATTTATCCCTTTTTGTGGGAATTTCGATGTCCGAAAAGCCTTCCGTGGGATAAAGGGATAATGCACCAAATCGTGGGAATTTCAGAAATCTAACAAAAAAACATTCAAAATATAAGTTTTTGGGGAAATTCTACCAAAACACCTGTATTTCACCATGATTATCAACACACTGACTGTCCATAAAAAACAGCTCATGTAAATCGTCTTTTATCAAAATTTTCTGGTACCAAAAAAAAATCATACCAGTGTTACAAACTGCGGTTTTTATACTTACTTTCTTTGTAATACAAATTTTACTTTAAAAAACTGGATTTTAACTCAAACAGTATCGTGGCATTTTAAAAGGGAATTTGAGTATGGCGAAAAGGGAAAAAGGGGAAAAATAACCACGTTTCGTGGGATAAATGAAGAGAGAGTGCTAACAACACTGGTTTGTGACATCAATCTTGAATTCCCATGGTCGATTGTATTCAATGAAAAAGCGGAATGTTGACCGACACGTTAATTATTGCGGTTTGATTGAAAAACATTGTTATACATAATTGACTTCAGTTCAACTTTTGAATAAAGAACTTGAATTGACCAATAAACATGAAGCCAGCATGGGCCATTTCGACGGGTCAGCTAGTATGTACCTATATATTAGGGTGGGCCAAAAATTTTTTTTTTTAATTTTTTGTTCTAATAGCGAAAATATATTGCCAATTTGGACTAATATAACATGTATAAAATTTTATTGCAATCGGTATAGTATAACCGCCTCCGGATCAGGCTTAAAGTTTCGCAATAACGGAGTATGGTCAAGCGTTTTATATATTTACTAGTATCGCTTGTGGTCGAAAATCGACCATACCTTTTATAAGCACGTAATACTAAAAAGCGTACCACAATTATTTTCGTTATTAAATAACATAAATTTTATGTATTTTTTTTACAAACGAAAAGAGCGACATCTAGATATCGAAAAAATACGTAAATGAGCTGCTCCATCGGCAACAGGTTCTAATCTAAGATGATTTATATTTGAATACGTTGCTATGGTAATATGGCGGCAAAAAATTGATTGTCACCAAAATTCTTTCAATTGCCTGTTTTGTATGGGGACTCATAACTTAATTTTACCAGCCTTAATGGCGACATATACCCACTATTTTTTGTTTGTGCACATCTAAGGCACAGTACCTTTCAAATAACATAAGTTTCATTATCTTCATTTCATAGTAAATACTTAAAAATTGTACCGAAACTTTTGATACTCACGTATTAATATAATGATTATTATATTATGTACAAAATTCGTAATTTATATTTTAATTGGCTAATATGATCAGTAATTTGTAAAAGGATCGGTTATTAATATCGTATTCTTTCATTTTTATTTCTCAAATAAATTTTCCGCTGCATTCAGAGTTCCAAATAAGCCAGCAGTATAGGCACATTCTTTTTAATTCAAGAAAGGTTTGGAAAAACTAATTAATTTTTTTATTCTACGGCATACTACGGTCTTTCTTTTCTTGATGGTTCCACTTCTGGTCCAAGAACATTTACTGGTGAAATCGGAAAAGCCTTGGAAAATTGGGAAGAAAAAGCTGTGGCTAAATTTAAAAATATTGCAGGTCAAATGCCATTGATAGACAAGAAAAATCTCAGTTCTGACCAACTGTATTTATACAAAATAATATCGGCCGTTGTATCTGGTGAATGCCGTGAAGACTGGGAAAATGTCTCATGCCAGATGGCTAACACGGGCTAACCGAATTCTTCGTCTCTACATTACAACATCAGACCCTTCTGAGAAACTTGTTTCCTTAGCAACTTATGTTGTCAAAGTTTACGCCGCAACATGGTTTGACATCAAAAGCCACGCAAGTTGCAAAGATAGAGGGAGGCACTTATATCAACTAATATCGAGGTGTCGTTATTTAACAACAGAACTGAAGACTGTGATTGACCCGGTTATACAACGCAACAGTTACTTCGCCCATCCTGAAAATCTTCTCCTAGCAACGTTAACAGACTCTGAAAAACATATCAGAGAACTGGCTCTGCGTCGTATTCTGAAAGCACGATGTGAAAATACACAAAAGTTGAGGTTATTCCAGGTTCCAGCCGTAAACATGGATGCAGAGTTTATTACGAACTTATTAACTATCAAGCGGTTCACGTTACAGAACCACCAATCCTGAAGCAAATCTCTAACGAAGAACTTGAATCTCTTATTGCTCAAGGAGAAGACAACAAAATAACTTTTCTGCGTTTACCTTGCGATACTCAAGCAGTTGAGAGGTCGGTCAAAACTATAACTGAAGCCTCAGGGAGTCTGTGCACAAAATCAGCGCGCGAAGGTCTTATTAAAGCAAAAATTGAGTCCCGTAGACTTATGCCGAAATTTGACAGCAAAAAGGATTTTCGTGTAAAATAAAATATATACATTTACAATAACTTCACCATTTAATGAAATAAATAATATACCTAACTTAAAAATAAAAAATAAATAGTTAAAAAAGTTTTCAGAAATGTAAATTTTATTAAATTTTCCAGAATTTCAAGGAAGAATTTTTATGAAACTTTTCTAAATTAGTTTCCGTAACCATGTGGCACATTTTAATTGCTAAACAAAAAATAAAAAATATTACTTCATGCTAGAGTGACCCACCCTAATATATATAGAGGGTGCGGCAAGAAAACTTGCTGATTTTTAAAGGAAATAAAACCAAAAGTAGTGGTTACAAACACCGTTACAAAACTTGTTTATTCTTGTTTCACACGATCTGAATTTTTCATTACATGGTTTCAAAGATGATATCGGACAAGTGATGGCCTCCGTTTTCGATACACTGAGATACCCGATTTTCGAAGCTCCTCTGAACTCTTTAAAGCATATCGATGGGTATGTTCGCTATTGCTTTACGAATGTTGTCCTTCACGTTCGAGGCTGATCGGTGTAAACGATAGATTTAAGGTAACCCCATAAAAAAAAATCCCACGGAGCCAAATCAGGTGAGCGCGCCGCCCACGAACTAAATTCTAGAGTTGTACTAAATTAGAATTTTAAACGCAATCAGTGCTAACAGAAAGTCCCAACAATAAATGCGTTTGAGACGCCTTATTAAACCGACCAATCCGTTGGTAAATGTTTCCAGTACGCTACATACATCTCTCATTGTAATGCCACAAATGCACAAAGTATTATCTACGCGTAATTATTCCAAGGACATCTCTCCCACGCTCCCACGACACCATCATCAACAGAAGACACTCAAGCGCCACCAACAATGGCGACTAGCACTATTTTTTTCACTCTGTCAACGTCAGCAGCACAATAAAGTGAATTTGTTCATTTTGTTGTGTTCGCCTGCAAGCGCAAAACTCACTCAAGAAGCGTGATTTTGACGTGAAAAACCATGTAGCAGGCAGCGAAGAACACCTGTAGGTGTGTCGTCCCTCGTACTTTAATGGATCACCACTTCTCGAGCCATAAAAACGACAATGTACGTGCATCCTTCATCTGGAAAACGATGGCGGCGCGCGAGTACCTGAGACCCGGGCTCTTTAGATATATATATACTGTAGGTATGTAAGATAGGGGGTGGACTTTTAAGTGCAAAGCACGAGAAGAGTAATGTTGGCGCATTAACCCTTTTATTTGAGCAGTAAGTGCGGTTGCCCCAGACACCCTTGAGAGGATTGTTGTGCTGCCTTTTATGATGTAGCTGTATATGTCCTTAATACGGGACATTAATCGACTAAAATATTTAACAGCTAAGAAGTGTCAGAACTGCTTCATGTCATTCGAGTGTCTCGAGTGCTTCAATTGACTTGTAGAGTTCCAATTGAAGAGAAAGCTTAGACGAAGGCCTCTTTAGCGTTCAAGGTTAGTGAGGCTGGTATGTGTAGGCCTTCCATTGCCTAGTGATAACTGGCGGAGGTATATTGTGAAGTTAACAAGACTCGGACCAACCTTCTGATCGAGGTTGATCCTTTCGGTATACCAAGAACGTACGCAGTTATTTAAAAGGGATACAAACCTGCGGTCACGCTGTGAATTGCTAAGGCAGAGAGTTGTACTCCCTTTACATTTAAGGTTGAGTTTCACAGTGGGTCTAAGTAAAGCTGCTAAGTACTTTTTACATACTGTAAACCCACACAACTTGCGAACTCCATGGCCCATAACCTTTGATATGGACTGATTACATCTACGCCCAAGTCGAGCTGCATGTGCAGGACCTATTATAAATGATACGTAGTTCATGTTCAAGTATGTAGTACAGTAGGGAAGTGAAGTTGAGCCCACTGTTGGTTAACAATACTGGATACCACTTACTTAATGTTCATGGTGCATGGCATGGTAGACCATTTTCCATTGAACGAAAGCCACAACCTCCGGATCACTATTTTTAAAGGGGTGAGTCTTGGAATAAGCAGAGAGTTTGTCAAATTGTCATAAAAGCTCACCGGTTACTGGCAACCTCAGACAAATTTCAAGTAAGAAACTGACAATTCACAATCTGTGATATCGCGGTGCTGACAAAAGCAGATTAGGATCCGACAGAAGGCCTCCAATATAGATTCCGACGTTAGGAATGCAGTTGTTGGTCCAGAGTGCTGTTTTACATTTACGACTTCTCTCGCAAAGCTTCCCGTGATAGTGTCATTGGTCAGCAAAGGAAACAACTAGAGGTCTTCAAATATTTCCCACAAGCAGTTTCATATAGTACCTACTAAAGTCTTGCCAAGCTGGCCGCAAAAGACTCTATAAAGGAATAGAGTGGACCTGCGATTTCATGCCTCATACCAAAAGACGTCCCACCCAACAAATCGACTAAGCCCTATTGACCTTTGTAGCTATGTTCTGCGAAGGAACCAGCTTAACGTCCAGGTCTTGGTACGGATTTTCATATAATGGGTTGACAAACTTGGCTTTTGGTGAAATTATTTACCAGGGGCAGCATTTGAGCATTTGCAGCTCTAATTCGCGGATATTCCCTTGTGAGAACGAGTAGTTGAATCTATTCTGTTCCCAAAAAGTCCTCCAAGAAGTCATCTGCAGTGGAAGTTTTAGAGACCTGTGAGACATATCTAGCAATACCGTGATACAGTCTTCACTTTCACTATACTAAGACCCACCTCCTTGAAATGAGGTAGAACAAACTATACCCAAAAACAAATTCCTACTCCAGCGCGGCAAATTGACAACTATGTAAATGCTTCACACTCTATAGTCCATCGGTACCACCCCGAGGTATGACAAGAAGTACATACTAAAGCGAACTCAATCATCGCACCAACCGATCCGCAATTTAAATTCCGGTGCGCATTTGAAGCCACTTTTTAAAATCGAGCCCCAAGCGTCATGTCCTCATTCTCCGGCAGGTCCTAACCAAATTCAGCATCAATATTTATATCGATTGTCGATACCCTGCCAAAACGGAATTGTAATCGGCTAGCTCCTTAATTACCTGGCCTATCAATTTAAACACAAATCCCTTCGGGGACTTTGAATATCTATTATCCTAATGTAATATCCCTGCCAGCGTCAATGTGTAATTCCATCGAATTGAGTTTTCAAAACAAAATTCAATTCAATACCCAAATGATTTGATTGCCTCTAACCTTTCGCATATACTCTGCATAGGGTATAGGTAGCCAGAGAGCGTCTCCCTACTTTTGGGTGAGTCCCGTTTTGAAATATACATAATCGATGCTGCGGAACTTACTCATCCATTATCCTGATAGGCCACAACCTACGTAGACCCATCTATCGAGGAACAAAAACCAACTTCGTGTCACACCTGTGGGAAAAGGAGCTCTACGCACTGGCTCCGTCTAAAGTTTCGACACGAATTGGGCCGCCAAAAGAGGGGACTCGAAAAACAATTCTTCAATCTGTCAAATGTCAAAGATTCAGTTTTGCGTGGGTGGGGTATACCTATTTTTCTGTGTGCCCAGTCTTATTCAATTTCAGCGAAAGCACAACGGTAAAAAAAATTTTACAGATTCTGTGAAGCCTGCAGCTTTACTTTTTTGCGCGGTGTAAGTGAAGTGTACCAGCCAGAGCGGCTGTTGCTGGCTATAACTATGACATACCGTACTCAAGCGTCACTCATTCATTCGTCGTCAGTCATACCTCAAACCTCATACCGTCGTCGTAGCTGGCTGTAACCTGTACGTAAACAGGACTTTGCTGTTTTATGTTCTTGTAAATGGAGTTTTTTTTTTTCATTTTCCTTCCACCGCATGCTTCGCTAGTGAAAGCGACAACCTACCGCCACCCCAACCCAACAAACATGTTGAGGGATGTGTAAAATGTAAACAACTTTTCGGCGGTTTGGGGTTGTAGCGGTAGCGAGGGTGGCTGGATTGCTACAAAATACTTACAATATAGACGAGGACGGCGTAAAAACCAGCCATCAGCCATCGTCAGCAAACAGTCAATGCTGTGTCTAACAACCCCTTTAGACTGGGCCTGGGGAGGGTGCGAGGATGAGGAGAAAAAAATGTTGCCGAGGGGTTTTTACTTTTTTTTTTCCTTCTTTTTTTTTGCTGCTTGTGTTCTTCCTCTTGTTGCTTATTTTCAGTTATGCACTCGCGTGAAGGGCGGGTGCCAGTTGAATTCAACTCGCAATCACCTGCTGATGGAATTTAAATTGGCAGCGTGGATAAATTGTGCCTACGGCGGTACTATGAAGTTAGTCTCGGAAAAGTCCATTTTTGGAGCATGTTTTCTACTCAGAGGTAATCAACTTGTAACGTTTCTGTCTTGTGGGTGGCTGATTTGCCTGTGCCTGTGCCGTGCCCTGTCAGGAGTTGATTTCAAAAATAAGTGCTAAAAGCTTCGCGAGCTCTTGGGCAGAGTCCATGAGTTATTTACCGTTTGATTATCAGTTGCCTGTCACATGAAATATTGAGGGGGTTGTTTTTTTGTTGTATTCACAGAAATTACCCTAATGAAGGGGAATTCCCTTTTTTTAGAACGAACGCTGAAAGTTTATCAATAAGAAATGGGTAAGTAATTGTGGTAAACGGTAGCCACAGTCTTCTTAAAAGTTTGTGCACGAAATTGATTTGATATGGTTATTTGAATGGCTGTCCGCGTTCGGCTTGTCATTGAGGAAATAAAATCGGTGGACATATAATTATGTACCTACCATCATTTCAAACGCAAATTGACTTATAATCCAGAAGAAGCATTACTCTGTCATCCGCAATGGGTTACGGTCTTAAGAAGGTTACGTCCTACATTTTGCCTCGAACTTGGAAGTGTAGTAAGAAGAAGGAGGTTTTTAATAAGAGACAACTTGAAAAAGTAATATAAAGCGACTTGGTTACGTGCATGGGTTAGGGAGCTCTTGGGACCAGCGTTTCAGAAGGTCGAGTGTAAATCTAAGCTCTGCTGTTGGCAGTCTTTTATGGTGGCCAGCAACTAAAATGGCTACTTATCTAAAGGCTATCCCAAAAGTACAGACTAGATTGCATTTGGGTCACCAGTGCGACGAGGTCAACTCCAACTGCCGGACTTGAGGCTATCCTCAATCTGCTGGCGCTACACATCTTTGTGCAAACATTGGCAGCGGCAAGTGCTATGACAATTAGTCAATCGTCAGACTGGAAATTATATGAAGAGGTTCACTCAGCCATCCTACAGAAGCACAAATAAAAAATAAATTGCATTTCTCTTTTTTACATCCTATTTATATTGTCTAGACCTCCATGGACTTAACCAGCACCCCAACTGACGCATAAACCATTGGCAGGGCGGGTCGAAAGCAACCGCCCACCCATGATACAACACCCACTTGCTGGCCCGTTGATTTGTCAACCAATGGACTGCCCGAGTCCAATTTGCAAGGATCTGTTCCGAACTCCTCACCGTCAGCACATACCATACTGGCAGTTATCAAACTGTTGCCGTACAAAGCTCGACAAAATGTCCTACTTATCAGCCGCACACTTCCAACTTGTAACGTTGTGCGATTAGAGCCACTTTGTGGCGTATCGGTCCACCCCATCACATTGGCCAGAGCTCCATCGGTAGGGGGTTTCTCAGCCAGGTCGATCGATCTGACAAACGGTCCGAATGTCATGTCTCTAGCAAGTGTCAAAATCGCAACATCACAGTCCAAATGGGTCTCGTTGAAAGATGGATGAACTGCCGCCAAACGCACTGCATAGGAGTGGCCCGCAAAATGCTGCGTCGATCCGAGTCGGACATTCAGTTTGGTCACATCAATGTTGGCCACACAATGCGCCGCGGTTAGGATTTGGCTTTCCGAAATGATCGAACCTCCACACCGGTGGTCGTCATTTAGCCGCACTGACACCAGGTAGGGGAAGTCTTCGATTCGTGCGCTGGAAAATCGCACACCCGGCAGCTTTGGTCCAAGACTAAGTGCGTTCGTGAGCCCCAGGAGAATCGACAAGACTGGGAGGTCGGCCATTGTTAAGTAAATTACTGAGTGAGATGTTGCCTCCGTTGAGGCTTTTATGTAATTTTTAACTGATACTGATAACAAAATCGCAAGAGAGGGACTGCCGATGTTGGTACTCTTCGCTCTTCGGCATGTCTCCACTGATTTGACAATCAGATCAAACTCGCAATGAGTTGTTTCCGAATGCTATTTCTCGATTTGCGTAGCCTATGCCGCGGGGTTACCGTATACGGAATGGAAATTCTGCAGCCCCAGCTGATAAGCTTCGAAAGACGACATTTGATAAGGAGGATGTCGAACTCATCACTTCCCGGAAGTAAGTTGCATCATTTCATTTATATAAAGCCATTGATCCCTCGCTGGCTGATACTGTTGTTTCGAAAGTTGCAGCTGCATAAATAAATTAGTTGAGCGTCTGCCTATTACTTGTCAGCTGCCACGTCTCAGTGCACTTCTGAATCAGGAAATTTTCAAAGCGACCTTCCCCACACCCCATTTATAGTTGCTGTCCTCGCCCATCATTTATTGCTCATACACCGACGTAAATTGATGTGAGTCCTTGAGGATAATGCGCCCCCGTGAAGAAATCACACATCCATATAGACGCTCAGATGAACTTAAGACGTTCTGGCTTTAATGCACCCTGATAGCTTCCTCCCCCCAGTCAGGAGGATGCGCTGCGTTGCTCCTTGTTGTTGGTGCAGTTTACCAAAAGGATTATTATGACACACTGGTTTAAAGCAGTTGTCCTGGTATGGAATAGAGCGATTTGTCAAGAGGTTCCCTACACTGTGCAGAAGCAGTGCTGCCATTCCTAAGCTGCTGCTAAGCTTCCTTGTGTTCCATCATGTTGTTGATACAAACACAGCCACAAGCATAGTTCAATTTCCGTTGTTCGTTTTGCGTTTTTCTCCATTTTGTCTGTTTTGTCTTTCGGTACTGTATATGTGCAGATGTCATGACTCGGCGCAGCGGGACACAGGGAGGGCGAACGACAAGAATAACACAAGACCAACAACCGATAACCGAAGCAGGCCATCAATCCTGTCGGTAGACAAGAAAGTAAATAGAATAAATCTTCGCATGGATATGGAGCTGTCATGTTTTTTGGTTTATTACAAGATTACTTCTATCAAAGCGTTAGTCTGTCCTGTCAATATGATATCCTTGCAAATGTGGTGAATATAGGGATGCGGTATACTCGAATGTTGTGAGAGTGTGCTGCCCATCAGCAATGACCCAGGAGATAACAAATGCAGTTATGGAGCTCTCCATGTATAGGGGTATGGGGTGCATGAGTGTTCGAATGGACGCCCGAGGGTAACATTGCAATGGGCTGGAAGTGTGCCGGATTTTAGGTGCAATTTGTGTCTTCTGGTGGCGATAAGTGCCCAATTAAGGAGTTTCTTGTGACGTTTGTCTTCTTTGCCGAGAGGAAATTATCGATTGAGGTTTTCTCTCTCTCTCGAATGACATCAATATTCATTCAAGGATAATGCCTTATTGAAGTGTAATGTGATACATATGAGCATAATATAGATATTTCCTAATTGGTGACTAGATTTGGCCTTTGGGAGGTAATCACTGTGTACTGGCATCAGGTACAAGCGTACAATGTTACAGCCAATGTCCGGCGGTTGTATCTGGTCAGAGGAAGTATGTACGTCTATAGATCTTTGGTTGGTCTTATGACTTATTGAAAAAGTTGTGTGATTTGGTGAGCGCCCACTCTAAGAGCTACATGTTCAGGGCGCATCATCATTAGCAGCAGAGTCCACGCAAGTCAATTGCGATCTGGAAAGTCTATGAACCAAATATTGGGCTCTACCCAAGCAGAAATTGATGGTTATAGTTTCTTGATTTTACCCACATAATTATTTATATAGATCATTGATTTCCATGGTTTACAACAACTGTTGGATCTCGTACTATTGTTGTAAGCCTAACTAACGACTTTACATAACTCCACAAGAAATAATCAAGATCGCATGATCTTGGCGGCCAACTCACAGGGATAAGCAACTCACCGAACAGCGGATTTTCATGGAGCTATTCTAAGGCCCATTCACCAAAAATTAGACGTTGTGGTAGGTCATTCGGCTTCAATTCTTGCACAAGTTGAATTTTTTAGGCTTTCAAACCCAAATCGACACGTAAAATTTTCCATGTGGTTGAGTAACACATGCCCAATTGCTGAGAACGGCGACGAATTGACATTTCACGATCTTGATTAACATTGGACTGCAATATTCCCTTCGGTACGCACTGTACGCATGCGAGTCGATGGTTTAATGTCCAACAAAGTAAATTTGGTGCGAAGTTTGGTGATAACAGCACGAATTGTTGATTCACCAGGTCGATTATGACGACCATAATATGGTCATAACAAACGGTGCACATTTTTCACAGATCAAGAATTTTTTATAATAAATTTCAATAATTTGCAATCGTTGCACGTTTGTAAGTCTTTCCATGATTAAATGGCAGAGTATACTGAAAACTTTTCACTTTGACAGATGACGTTTGGATGCCATTACTAACCAGTGCTGCCAACCTGAAAAACTTAACTCTTAAAAAATCACCCTTTGGTATGCCTTTCCTATGCGTTGAGAGGGTGAGAACTAATGAAGGATTGGTTAGTGTTCTTTTATTTATTTACCAAAAGATGTTTCTATATTTTAATTAGTCTTAGTACCTACTTAGTTCCGTAATTTATATTTTACTACTGCGATCTCAATTTAACCAAACCCTTACACAAACCAAGTGAATTCAATACGAAACACAAAACAAGTGAACAGCTCCCTATAAGCTCATAAAAGCAAGAGGACCGGTGGCCGGCCATTAGCAACATGCTCTTTTGTAGTTCACAGGCTTTTACAGACAGAAACTGAAATTATAAAAACAACAATGTAAACAATATATGAGTTTTGGGGATAGACGTAAGTGCGAAAGGTACCTATACCCATCTATTTAAATTCATTCCCCTCGTCCGAAGGTATTAACTGTCCTGGATGAGCTTCGCAATTCAGCCGTTCGGACTCAAATAAATAATCTGCATGAAGTAATTATTATAGGTCTCTTTCATTCGTCAAAAAATTATTAAACCAAACAACGAATGTTTGAAGAAGCTAGGCCTGGGGTACGTACATGAATCTGTTGTGCTAAATATTTATTTATTTATTTAATTAAGTGTCATTGTCCTTCAAAACTTAAGTGACGCGACGGCTGGAATTAGGTACTAAAAAGTCATTGGATGTATTAGGCCGCCCGTACAGTGGCGCGAGAAAGCGATGCGATGCGACATGCGAGGTATACAGCGATACGAGAAACAGTGCGAGATGCGATGGGATATGCGACAAAGTGTCCACAGTAAAAGCTTTTCTGTGCTGTGATTTTCCTAACCGACACAAAATGAACTCCTCTTCGGAAGAAGAAGAGTACGCAAAAATGTCGTTCAAAACGTTCGACTACATCGACCAATTTTGTAAAGGTTTCTATAACTCCACAACGACTTCATTCCATTTTCATTTCAACGACAATTCTGTTGCGATCATTTTTATATTTTTTTTATCCCAAAGTGGAGGCTTTTCAAAAATTGCCGATATGCTCGGTATCCATTTTATTTTATTTTGCTGATCACGTGCTGCACAAGCACAAGTGAAATAATTGTTTTATTTTATCCTCTTTGTTTTTATTTTATTTAAAAAAAATCAGCAGCAAAAATGAATCTTCCAGCTTGTTTCTCGCACTCACTCGCTTGAAAAAGTGGTCAGAGGAGTTTGTGTGCGAGAAGGATGCGAGAGGTTTGCGAGAAACTCGCATTTGTCGCATCAAAAATGGCTCCACTGTGCGCGCGTACATAAGAATATATGCGAACAGTTTTCTCGCAATCAAACGCGAGACATCGCATCGCTTTCTCGCGCCACTGTATGCGCGGACTTAGATCTTAAAACTACATCCTTAGAACAGAAAAATAATCTGTGTGTTTTGAAATAAAGTTTATATACCTTGTGAGGACTATTATTTAAAGTTAATTTGGTTAATAGTAACAAATTACTACTTGGGTAGGAGCAGAAGGGGCATAAGTTGGGCCCGAAAGGATGTGCGTTCTGGATGCGAATAGTGCCAAGAATTCTATGCTGTTAATCAAAGACGGTTGATGAACCAAAGACGTCGGAAGTGTCATGGGCTTGTCAATTTTGCCTGGTGACAGCAAGCTGCACATAAACAATTGTTTGATTGACCGGCTTCAAGGCCAACCCTAAAAAAATTTGCTGGTGTCAGAAACAGCGTCAGCGAAGTTAAACTTTCTTCGATATCATTATAAGCCCCAATTGTCGAACCGCTGCGCATTTATGCCCGCAGAACTATTTACACTTTAAATACAAAACAAAATTAACTCGTCAGATCTTCTTTACGAGAAGTACTAGCAAAAGCTTGTCGGGTTCAATTGACCGACTCTCGCCTCGAGACTATAGCCGCGGATCAAGTTTCAATCCAATGGCTTTGTGAAACATCAGTAAATCGTTGAAGTGACAGGGGAAGCCCGACTGAGTTCTGGACTGAATGCAGGGGCGGTTGTGGAACTACTTAAAAATTGTTCTTCTCAGTGCAAAATCGGTCAATAAGGTGCCTCTTGTACAACTTTTGATGAGACAAAAAGCAAGTCCAATCCGAAAATTTATAAGAAACCCCCTGCCAGCTTAATCCTTAAGCAAAAAGAGATATAAAAATTCCAGCGGTGGTAATCATGAGATTCACCCCAAACTTTGCAGCCCACAAAATCCTCGAGGCCTCTTTCAAATCCGCTCACCCAATTTCACGAGCCTTCATAGTTCCAGATCCCCATCCTACACAAAAAGATATCTTCCACCATCAAGGAGACAAATCCACATTAATATTTACCCGTCTGTATACAGAATCAAGGACAATCAAAATATTGTCACTTCCATTATAGACAAGAGTTGGAAAAAAAAACTTTTTTCTTACTCGCTCTTTCGAGACAAACTCTTGTTCAACGAGATTTATCGCCATTACGCGTTTGACATCTCGCAAATCCAGAAGATATGATTTATGGTCTTCACAATGTTATCCTTGAACTTCCTCAATGACTCGGTGTATAACCTCACATCCTGTGGAACTTCAGTTCTGAAATCTCTCCTGTGTGAATCGGCGCGTTAAACCGTATACAGTCAAACTTCGAAGGCCACACTAATGCGACGCGTATATAGTGCTTGCGATCAACTCAATAACTTGTTTGTGTTGGATTTGAGGATGTGCGAGAAAATTCCGTCAAGGGGATGATGGTTCCTTTGTGCAACGCGGATGGAGTCGGTTTCCTGTTTGGAATTAATTTTAATTGGCAGGATTATGGAGAGGTTCTTTTTTTTTCTACGGTTTAGCTATAAGACATTTGTTGCAAATACACAGTTCGAAGTCGGCCTACTGTTGGGAATTTTTTTTTGAATGCAAATCCACGTGAGGGAAAAAATCCTGAAGAACACTACCGCTGAGAGAACACTACGCGCCCTCGACTTTTCATTTCGATTTCGGCTCCGTTGGCATGGCATTGATGACTACCTACTATAGCTACTACTATACGTGCAGTTGCTTGAACTGTTGCTACAGGAGGGGATTATCCCTCCATTCTGATGTCATTCGGTCATACGTATGCAAGCTAAATTTAACCGGTGGAGAAGGTATTTTTCGGTTCGATTTCGACCTTAAATCTGAGCGTGGCTGTGGACTTTTCTTTATATGGAAATCGAGCGATGATTGCCTGCAAAATAAAAAGAGGGTGCAACAGCTTCTGGTCTTCTTAGACAAATTTCTTTTTGGACGTTTGAATTTTTGAGACATATGCGAGCGGAGTACCTACTACACTTTTATGACGAACTGCGGAAATAAGATGCTTTCTCTGGTCAGTTATACCTACATTGTATTAAAAACTTATCACACTGCCTCAGAAGACCTAAAACAAAGTAACCCACGGCAGAAATATGGTCCTTCGAGACGGATTTATGCGCTTCACATCCAACCACATAATTAAAAGAGGTGAGTAAAAAGAAATTAATCACGTAGAAGCTTAGCAATATAATATATATTACATACTCATTGATTTTTGTACCCTTTGTAGTTGACAGGTATTTTTAAAAATGCGTCCGAAGAAATTTTGAAGCTTATTTTTAGCAGATGTGTCTAATAAGTCAATGAGAATCGTACGGTTCGGTTAATGAATCCGCTGAACCTGGTTCTGTTCTATTTTTTCCAAGATATGGAAGAAGCGTTCCACCACGTTTGCGACATAATTTTAATACTTTCTCTGTGTTGTCATAAATATAGAACCCCCAAAAAAAATATTTAATTTGAGGACAGAATTTTTAACTGTGACAAAGTTGGACCAAAAATTCCGCTGATCGAGCCCAAGATCCCTCGCTCAGCAGTCCAGCACACTAACCACTGAACCACTGGGCTTGCATTCTGCATACCTTTCTTAGTGGTGGCTATTCGGACATTTTTTTCTTGAAATTGTTAGCTTGTCCTTTACAGTCACCGGTCTGTGTCATATCGCCAAGACACTTGTCGTACCGCTTGAACGTCTTGGCGTGCTTCCTCACCGCAGCTCTCTATTCTTGTCTGCGGTTCTTCTTCAATAGACAAATTTACCGCAATTTCACAGACCAACTTACCCTTTCAACAACCAGTTTGCTTGCTCGATAATATAATACTCAATGTGGCAATGGTGACTCCCGATATGCAAAACTTCCGCCTGTACACGAGTGTCGGTACGAGACTATAAAATATTATAAACGGCTGTTTAATCTTTCGTAATGATGTCGTTATTACCCGTCCAATTCGCCGTTGAAAATAAAATAGTATACCCACTTTAAAAAAAATAAAAGAAAACCTAATAAATTCGAAATAAACAAAATTGAATTTTTTAATTAAAATAAAAAAGAATTGCACCCAACAAACAAGCACGTTCTGTCGATTAAGACTTTTCTACGTGGGTGCTTGCTGTCCTTTGATGACTTCATCGGACGCCATTGCAAATGTTTTATTTTTCTTGTCATCGTTTTTTTTTTTAAATAATTACCTACTGGATGACAAAAACCGGATCAGCACATCGCGAGCGTGAATTCATGTGAAATAAATTAATTTCATCCCTCGTGCTTGCGACAAAGCGCCTAAATGAGTTCGTCGTTGTTGTCCCCCGAAGGCATAAATGTATCATCTCTCTGTCTGCCAAGGCAAAAACGAAGAGTATACTACTTGACAATGCAATGAGTTATGCAAGTCACGGGGCCCCCGAAAGATTTCTAATAAATTTTCGATTCACTTACAAAACACGGTCCGGCCACCGGATGGGGTTGCAAAACGGCTTTTGTTCAGCTGGAACTGGTAGCGCAGTCACTTGGCACGTGTCCTTTTTTGATGGCAAATAACGAGGAATGAAAGCATCATCTATTCCGCCTGTGTGACACTGGGAAAAATGCATACCACTGCTGCCGCGGCACACAGGATCAACCCCTGTCTATTCCGGCTGTGGCACATTGTAGTGTCTGATGTTGAAGTGGAGGATTATTTTTTTTTTTAAAACGCTTTCAACCACCCCTGGCAAAAGACTCGTAATTGTAACAATTTATATCCATCGTCATGACGTTTGTGAGATGCGTAAATAATCAAATCTCTAACTCAAACATTGCATATTGCGAAGGGGGCCCAGCGGAAGGAACCACCCCATATGTGTGTGTGAGTAAGTCATGGCTAGTCGTCATCCTGGGATGGTGATCATTCGCAGAATCCGAATTTGAGTGAGCAATATTTTCCCACCTCCAGAGATTCGCTGTGATTTACAACTGTGGCCAGGGTACTTGAGGATTCATGGTCGATTGGAAGCACGGTTGTGCCACGGCGGCATCGCCGTCGTCGTCGTCGGGGCAGACATCAATGCGAAATCCGGGGGTGGATGCATTCGATGCTACGAGTGCCACTTACGATGCTCTTAGTATGTAATTATGCAGACACTTGCCGCAGACGCGTTGCCGGGGTTCAGTGGGGAAATCCTCTTCCATAGGACCGGGGTGTGTCTGTGTGCCAGAGTTTCCTCAGCGAGGGTTGAAATTTAATTGCCATTAAGTGCAACCCGAAATTACGTTGTGCTGACTCAGAGACGCGCGAAGCACGTTTACATGTACACATCCTGGCGTATACTTGTATAGCTGTGTTATAATGTGTATTGCCTCTGTTTAGGGAAAATCCTTTTTGGCAGGAATAATGAACGGAGATTTAATTAAAATTGCAGCCGAATCGCAAAGGAGGAGTGAAGTGAAGCTTTTTGCGCGTATGTTTATTCTCGGTCTGCCTGCGCTATCGGGGGTTATTATGTTTGCCTTTCGGCTTGTTTCAAGGACTTAATTTATTTTCGCAATAATGGTGGTTACATCGGGGATGCGTCAAGATTTCTCTGCGATAAGTGAATACAGGTTTGGGGGGCGGCTTCGCACTGTTCAGAAATTCGCTCACAAAGCTCAACAGAGGCGTTTAGTCAGGAAAGGGAACTCCTTTGAATTTTTGTGGCCTAACACAGAATGTAACAATTTCGCACTTATCCATACCGTCATTCAAATGTGTAAAAGAAAATCCCCTCAAGACTTGCCCATTAATCGCTTGGGGCACTCACATTTTATTTTCCCTTAAAATGCCATAAAAATACCTACGGCGAAAAAACACTTTCACTCTCGTTGCGTCACACTTTTGATGGGCACACGGACCCCATCCCCACCCATCGTCCTAAACTATACATGTCCACCATGGGCTACAGCATTTCGCATGTAATATACTCATAAAACATCCAAAGTGTAAAAGGGACATTTTTATGAATTATTTATTCACAGTCAAGGATATCAGGCTGTCAACAGGGAGAGACCACACAGTTTACGGAAGTGAATTCGTTTCAGTTTTCATATTTATCATGAATATATATATTTACGTGTGGCGTATGGGTGCCTACGTTGTGAAGGTGCGCTGAACGTGCAACACGCGATGAGTTTTATTTGTAAAAGAGCGAATAAAAAATTGAATCAAATAGAAAATGAAATGTACACCTTTGTGTTTACACTTTAATTAGAAAACTAAAATGGAAAATATCAGCCTGAATGGGCAGCGGTATACAATGTTGGACGCAGATTTTTGTTTATGGCGTTTTTGCACTTTTGTTTTGCCAATTAGTAAACCTTTACAGATTTCGGTTTGTGAAAACTGAAGTTTGGGCGACATATTTTTTTTTTAATTTTTGTAAAGTGTGATTGACAGGCCGAATAATTCTGCCACGGAGAACAATTGAAATCAGAGTGTCCTTTTGTATACCCTCCCATAAGGGTTATTCATATAGGCGAACTGAAGTATACGCCAGATCACACATTTTTTCAGCTTTTGAAATGATCCTTTCTTGAAGTTTCAATAAAATTGACGGCTAGAATTGAGAGACAAGGTGCGACTGACAGACTGACAGCTTCAGCCAAAAAAGAAGGATTGTAGGCATATTTGTGTCCATGTTAATGAAGGTATATTCCCCTGAATTAAAATTATAATGTTGCTTACTTTTAGCGGTATGTGAATTGCATTCCTTCAAAAATATGTTCTTATCTGAAATGATTTATATTTGAATATGTCAATTCATGGCGGCGACGAATGAATGTCACCAAAATACTTGCAATTAAGTCGTATGCGTTTTGTATGGAGAATTCTTTAGTTAATTTTAACTTAATTTTACCAGCCTTATTGGCGACATATGCCCACGATTTTTGTTTGATTAGATCTATGGAAAAGTACATTTCGAATGATGTCAGTTCCATTCTACTTATATCATAATAAATACTAAAAAAGTGTCAGGAAACTTTGGATGTTCATGTAATAAAATACTGATATTTTTGGTACTAGAACTTTTTGTTAAAAGGCTATTTGATTGATCCCTTTTTTGTGGATATAGTGAAATGTAGTTTGAACGTTTTCTTCTCAGATTGTTGATATTCCCACAATTTTGATGCTTTTTTTCCTTTTACGTACGGAAAGATTTTCGGAAATCAAAATTCGCACAAAAGGGTAGAGATACCACGGTGAAGGAACACTGCTGAGTGTCAGTATGTTATTAAACACTCTGCCATTTAAAATTTTATCTATAAAGCTGTCAGCCTATTTCTTCTTAGTGACCACTCCGTAAAAATATAGCTTATTCGGAAACCGTCCGAAGTTAGTGGTCTCAGCAGTGATGCCAGATCGGGGGATTAATCTATTTTATGTTGAATATTATTTTCATTTTTATGCTGAATGCAATTTTAAGTTCCGCTTTTTACGTTTTAAAAATATTTTTGTATTATAAACAAACGTATCTTATTATGTATTTATTTTTATTAGCTTGCATAGTTAATCTATAATATAACTTGTATTTGTTAATAACAAAAAAATAAGTGAATTAAATAAGATACATATTTTTTGTTTTAATTTTATATTTCGTGTGATATATGTGTTTTTTTTTATTTTGGTGAGGGAGAAAAGCGATTTTTTGGCTATGGGATAACCTGCTTCTAAAGTCTTGTATCACTGGGTCTCAGTATTGTCTCTGCACAAAACAAATTATAACTACTTTAACCAGGCAATTGAAGTGCGAAATCAATTTACATTGTTCTCTGATTGCTTATGAACTGAATCTTAAATAATTCTAAGTGCTGACTTTTTAAAATACGAAGATTTTCTTAAAAGTGAGAATCATTTTAAATTAAGGTGGATATATTATGCTTTAACCAAAAACCTTTGCTAGTTATAATTGTGTCTTTGCAAGATATTTCATGGACGGTAGAAGCATTGAACGGACACGGTTGCGTGTGGTTAATCTCTTGCGCGATTTTTATGGTACGCTATAATGAAATAACATTATTAGTATTAAGTGAGTTAAAAAATAAATCAATAATTAACAGACAAATGCGTTTAAAATTTATGAAACGAATTAGACCAGCGGCAGCATGTCCCACTACTGCAATGAAGATAAAGCTTCAGAAATCATTTGTGTTGAAAAGGGTATTTCTTAAGTACTAGAACAGTGGAGTAAAGTATCTTTTTTAGGAGACGAATTAGACCAATACGTTATTTAGTTATCAAATCACACGGCTCCCTGGAAAAAGGTTTTGGAGTATTGGAGGAAGACAAGCTACCTCCGTCTACAGCATTTTAAGGATCAGGACAAAACATTAAGCGAGTTGTTAAAGGATTGGTCTCTTTATAATGATGACTAAGGATATTCGTTCGTAATTTATAAATTTGTATGCTAATAAACAAAAGGTCTTATTTAAATTCATTTTCAGATTAATATTGATTTTAAGAACATTTTCCCAAACAAAACGAATTGTTTGTTATCACAAAATTCAAAAAATATTCATGGCATTTTTTCACTTTTATTTTTGCTTTTCAATAACGGGCTCGCGCAAAACTTGATTTAAAGAAAATTTAAAAGTGAAAATAAACGTTATATATAAACAAAAATAAATCTTTCCATATATTTAATATATTAAAATTTTGCAGTTTTTGTTATAAATAAAAGGTTATTTGGACATTGTATTTCCATTCAAAAGAGATATTCAAAACTTAAAGGATGATTTTCTCGTAAAATTTATAGGTAAACTTGTGTGTTAATGTGACGAGCATCTTGTTTGAATAGGAATGGGTTTGAAACTTCACTTATCATGAACCTGATTTAAGTCTCAAAACATAATGACTTTCGTATGAAATTAAATGGATTCTCTTAAAAACGAAATTAAATACACATATGAATAAGAAATTCAGTTAATTGTACATTCATTTTAAGGAGGAAGTCTGCTTAGCCAGAAATCATGCAGAAATCCGCTTAATTTAACGAATTCTGATTTTTGTTCTTACCATGACTGTTTTCTCCGCATGTAGATTCCTCCGTTCTTTCACAATCGAGGATAGGGTGAAATAGATAAATAAAAATCGATCTGCCAGTGAATACTATTTGCTATGAAATATCATGGGAATATTTTTGTTTAGAAAACAACTCTATAAAAAAAAATAATTACATTTTCACTAGGGAAAAGTTATAGTTTTTTTTTTTTGTAATGTTGCTTGAATATATTTCCGAATTAAAGCACCAACCCGTCTGGAAATTTTATAAACAACAAAATTTCATCAAATTTGTGTAAGGGCGGTGTAAATTCTTACAAGATGGTTTAAAAATGCAACACGCGTTGTCTTTATATACCGAACACTTTTGCATTCGGATAACCGAACCTACATGTCCGCGTTTCAAATTCGAAATTTCTACTTTTAAGTCGTACATAAAACTTGTAACAAAAAAAATTAAAAAAAAATGTTTTTTTTTTGGGAAAAATAAACAAATTTGGAGGTTTTCAGATTTATCTGGGGGCAAATGACCGTCTAGCAACGCTGATTACGTTACATTACGACAACCTGTTTCCGGGACCTATGCTCATTATGAAACGAGAAGAGAGCGAGGTTAGGAACCCCTTACACAGTTTTGAGCGAACTTAAAATATTATAAAAAAGAAAAACTTTAGTTTCGTAGTTGGAATCAGGATGAAGCTGTTTTCTGTACCTGAAGGTGTAGTTATTACATGTAGGTAGAGGGTCGCACTAAAAGTCAATCTTCACCTTGACACTAAATGTTAAGTAGGTCACAATGGGTATTTTTTTTTTTTATATTTCGCCATTGTGAGTTTGTAAAATCTAGCCTGGACATTTAATTTATGATTATTGATATCCCGCAGAGTAAATAACTCTCTGACAACCTCGACTACAGTCTCTTTCACCAGTATTTGTTAATCCAAAGTAGCCCCTCCTTGATGGCATCTGATCGCGATATTTTGCCAGGTTCCTCATTCCTACCCCCTATATTTAAATATGTAAACAGTTCAAAAAGAATTTTATACAGCTCTTTGCACCGAAAAGAGCATACTTATAGATAACAATGTTACTGTAACTATATCATCCCCATTCCGTGCTGCCTCCTGTTGAGTGTGCCTCAAATTTCGTGTTGAGACATTGCCAGTGGAACTATTGCTATAGCGTCTTAGAGCTCCACAGTCCCCAGCCTATAACCTAGTAAAGTGTGATTTTTGGTATCTATACCAACACAAAGATCTTAAATTGCTTTTCAAGTCCTTAATTAATTCCTTCGAGAGTCGTAATTACTCTTGAGACAAGAGCAAGCCCTCTTCGGGGAGCAACACATGGCAAGAGTAAGATGTGCCCCAATTTCTATGCGCCCGGATAAAGGTGAACTCGTAATTAAATTTTAGCACACAAACACTGCTGTGCCGATTAACATTTCCTTGTATAAATTAGACACTCTCCTCAGCAGTCACCCTATATACACCATGTACACTTGTCTGGACCAACAACGACGGATGAATGAATCCATATCCAGGTCCTGGATATGTAACGATTACCGCAGACACCCCACACTCTTACTTCCATTTTATGGTCAGTTTAACTTTTCGACATCGAACATCGGGCCGGTGTGTATGACTGTTTAGTTCATTTTGGGGTGCTTCGGTGTTGCCATGTGTTATGACACCTCTATGCATATATACGCTAGCTGCGTGGAGCTGCAACCAGCATCGATTCAAAGGTGAGGCAGCCCCAAAACAAAACACATGTTACATCCAGAAGCCATGAGACCAATTGAAAATGTCAATTAATAAATGTGCTCGTAACTCTGTAGCATGGCGAGCTAAGTTTTGGCTTCGTGTAGAGTAGGTGCGAGCGAGGTGTGACAGGAAGAGAGACGCAGTTAGTAGCGGCGGCCGGCGCTTGTTAGTACGAGGGTTGCGCAATAAATTGTGCATGTCTGACGAGTTGTGCTACTTATCGTCGCAATAAATCGCATTAATTTATTGCCCTAGGACAGTTAAATTATTTAGTGCACACCTATATGTGGCCCCGGAGCACACACAGGTTAAACATTATTCAAATGTCCAACTTGGTCGGAAGGGCTGAATTTTGTAGGTATATAGATATATTTTGTTGATGGCGGCGTGGGGCATATGTGGAGCGATGGAATGTAATGGCACAGTGTGTTGTGCAAGACTGGTGAGAGTACAGGCTTTCAGCTCTAGCGAAGACCTTGAGTAATGACAAATTTCAGTCTCGACTTTAGATTTACTGGAGCTCACAAATGCGAAATTTGTATGGAAAATATGGCCACTGTGAACTACCAGTAAAAAAACGTTTAATAAGGCGCCAAATATAGTGCGATCATTTTAGTACTAAACTTGTGGCCAAGGGAAGCCTTAAAATAAAAAATATAAATACCTTTGCCACTGCTATGACAAAGTCTACGGCTAGAATTTGAATTGTAAACGAGTTTCTGCAGTGGTTAGGCCCCAGTTCGAAGTAGGTTAACTTAGGCTAAAGCTTGGTAAGTCATTAGTTCATCGTAAAGTAAAAGTATAGGTTTGGAGCCAATAGTCACTGCTCGTTAAGATTAGTACTAACAAATATCTTTAATTACTTGTTAATAAATAATAATAATTATAATAGATTAGATTAGATTAAAGATTGACATGTATATATAAATAAGCTGGTATAAGAGGTTTCTTGCATTCAAAGAATGAGAAAAAATGTCGGCTTGCTGCTGCAGCACTAAAAAAAGCACATAAATATTTTTCAAGCTATAAAAAACACCCAACCGCTGAATCGACTTTGTTGGCACTAAAATTTAATTTTGGGCACTAAAAATCAATTTTGAGCATTAAAATTAACGCTGAAATCACTTCTTGGGTAACGCTCGTGCGTAAACCAAAGTAGAATATTTATATAGATTAATGAAAATGTGTGTACTGATTTTTTTTTAATTTTTTTTTATATAACTGAAAAGGTAATTAAAAATATTAAAAGAAATTAATTTTTAAAATTATTTGATAGCCTTAATAAAACATATTTAATTTTTATTTTATGTAGCTTAAAATTGTTCTAAAACTGAAGCTTGTTACATGCTGAGGGCTTGGTTCGAATAGTTCAGCATGTCATATATTTTATTATGACATGCTGAACTATTCGAACCAAGCCCTCAGTCTAGATTTTTCACTGTTTCGTTATGTGTCGTTTAAACGCAGTTTTCGGTAGCATTACTTACTTTTAGGTTTCTGCATATTGCGGACTAGACTGTCGGCCGATACTTATAAGCAAAATGCTTATATTTAAAATACAGCGTCCGGAAAAACATATAAATAATTTTTTTTATCAACCCGTTCAGCGAACATTCAATTTAATCGTTTGCCAGTTGAAACTGTGCTAAGATGTTCTCTCGCTGTTACATACAGACACGAAACACACTTACCCCCGTATTAATAAACAAATGTGCACAAGTTAGTTAGCTAGTAGACATCAGATAGCATACAAAAATTTGACGTAACTTCTGGATAACGAGTTGATAACTTTTACGCAGCATTTATTAATAAGGGGGTTAGAAAGTAAATAAAATAAAATTAAAAATAAACATCTTATAATATGAAAGCCGTTCCGGTTGGTTCCGTTTAAAATTTCAGTTCATAAATTTACTTGCACCACACACTGTGCCACCAAGTCGTGCTCTCTGCTCTATGACATTCGGTGTAAATTCGCCGCTATCAGCGCATACTATACTGTAAACGAACTCGACAACGTGCAATGACTTCACCCTAATGTACAAAATTCGCTATACCAGTCTAAACGATTCTTATCAATTGGACATATTTATTCCAGGACATTAAAAATTTATTGCACCTGCTGCAACGTAGAAATGCCATTCCGAGGCAACTCTTGCACACACACAAAAAAAACCAACAAATTCAAAGAATAGCTATCCTCGGTGCTCTGCCATCAAGAGCACAAAATCGCAATGTGCTTTGCAATTGTGTCAGTGTCCTTTATAATATCCTCTCCGAAGGAAACAGGAAAAAAAACAAAAAAAAAACTCCTTTCCAAATGCGTTTGCACCGTTCCACTTGGATTTATTGCACTCTCGTGACAAAGGACAATTTGTGCCGTCTCTATATATACGCCAATTGACATTGCTGTGTGGTGTGGAAAAGCTCATCAAAATAAATCACCTTATAATGGATTGGCACTGTTTCCCAATTTATGAATCTCCTTCAAAAATGATTCCCGTCGCACCAAAGAAGACAAACTCATTGAAAAGTTTTCCGTTCAACAAAAAAGCGGGCTGCATGCAAATCTTTTCAAATCCCAGGTATCTTGTGAAAAATCATATCGAGGAAAACTTTAAAACAAGGACACCGTGTATATATAGTTGGTTTCGGTGTGGGATGACAGAAACAACAAATGGAAGTTATTTTTGTGAGTGGAGGGAACAAATTAAACTGTCGCGAAATTGCTTCAGAAGGAGAGGGGTTATTCTGTCCAGAAGACACGAGCAAAAGCAACCGCCAGAGGATCTTTGTGAAGGTGTCCGAATTGGAGTGCGGAAGTGGATGGGGGAAATTGAAAACGCCGCAGCAGTTTAAGCTGTTTTTATGTCAGTTTTTTGGTTATTGCTGATAAATTGCTTTCGTGAATTTGACTGGAGAGTTGGCTACAGGACACTACCTAGCCAGCGGACTGAAGCGGGGCTGATGCGGTCAGTTATTTGTAGGTATACCGATTAAGATTAAACGTGAACTGCACAAGGTAAGTAAGCCTTTCAAAGTTCAATTCAAATAATGAGGATATAACGAGGACCACAGTTACTGTACTTTTCAAAAAGAAACTCCTGTGAATCGTCCTTACACTGGATGGATTATTATTTTACTAAGCCACGAGAATTACGCCACGACATTCACCATTTCCTGAATGGAATCGCTTTTCAAAAATATTTGCCAAACGCAAATAAAACCGATTTCAGTTGTCCTTGTTTCGCAGTTGTGTGAGTTGTGTGTCAAATGCATACACTGGAAGCAGTGCATTCAATTCAATAGTCCAGAGATCCGGCAACGATTTCAAATGCGAAACTCTAGGGAAATAAATCAACCAATGGTCGCCCATTACTTTTCTATTCGGTTATTTTGAACTTGAGATGTCCTACACTGTGTTTGCGCACGGACAAAAATTCCACTGACACTTTTTCCGCATTCTGCTCCAGTTTTTTCGATTTTCACAAGACTGCTTTGCTATTCAAAGCCGACACTCTCTCCGTGTCTTCCTTTTGTATTATGTGCGGCGTATTTATTTTAATATACTCACACTGTTAATATTCTGCGATTCGTCCTTCGTCCCGAATACACAACACACACACAGAGAGAGCGCCCGAAAATCATAATTTATATGCGGTTCTTTGCCCCTCGATACTTCGGCTCGGCTGCTGCAAACTGGGTCAATTCATGAATCGAATGCTTGTCTTTGTCTTCGTTCTGTTCTTCATGGTTCATCTGAGATCGGTCCTCCTGTATACACACCCCGAAGCCAGTCGCACGTACTGCGTGTCAGCCAAATGGATAATAAAAATGAAATATTTTTGTTTACGCAATCATTCTAATATGAGAACAAGATGGATACAATGAGGAAGCATTCCTATTCCATTCCAACTCATGGGAAGGCATGCTTTTTGCTGCAAAAGTAGGCGACACACAGTACATGCCACAGACACAGGATGGCAATGGCAAAGATGACTCCTCCATTGGTGTAATCTGTGCGACAAGGATTTATCTCGCCAGAGAGTTGAGACATTCTTCCCGAGCAAACTCTATAACTCCGTAGAACGGTTTGACATGGTTTGGTATATGTTTTGTTCTGGGGTGATGTATGACCTTCGGTTTTTGAAGCCCAACTCCCCCCTGTTCCTTTCACGAGATAAGGACTTTCATATATGCATAAGAGAAAGTGTGTACTGTAAAGGGACAGGGGAAGGTGTTCGTGTGTGAAGCCAAGCAATGGAAACGAAATGCTTTGTATTCAAGACACATTCTGGAGTTGTTTTGTTTGTCATTTTATTTCCTTGTTTATTTTATCGGGAGAAAACCGTTAAAAAAAAAAGTTTTTTCACTCACACATATACACATGTGGCCCTGGAGGATTTTCGGATGTGATACTTTTTAAATCACGATCTCATACGTCATCGGGTGCGGCTGAAGACGCGCATACATTTGGCAGGGAAGATGACAATCTCGTAATGAACTATGAAAGTCGAAATGGGTCATATGCATGAAGTCAGCGAACTAGGCCATCTGCAGAAATGTAATCAAGCACCAGATGACAGTGCATTGCAATATCTTGGCGCATTCGCCATAAAGTTGTGCGTTGTAAAACGGATAATTGGAGTTTTAGCCTTTAAGGCGGTAGCAGATTTAATCCTTTTGTTGTAGAAGGTGGGTTTTTTTTGAATTGGCAATGATTGACTTTTTTTCCGACGACAACCAATTTGAAAGCTGACAGTGAAGCTGGGCGCATTTTGGTTGCAATTTTACAATGAGTACACTCACGATAGGTATACGCCTGAAACTGAAAATCAGACTGTCAAGTTGCACTTTGAGCAAGCTTTACTTACTTACTTCGGTGGCGCTACAGTCTGGGGTGGACCTGAGTCTTAACCAAAACGTCTCTCTCGCTAGTGCGATCTTTGGCCAACTGCCTCCAAGTTGGTTGTGATAGCTTTCCACTTGCCTGCGTCACGTAAGGCGGTAAGGCGGGGTCTTTCCCTACTGCGTTGTCCCTAAGTGTTGGAATCTAACACTCTTCGGACCTGTGCGTTGGTGTTCACTCGCTGTATCATTCTACGAATCTCGCGACCAAGGAGGTCTTCATCCACCTTTGATAACGTCCTTGATTTTGTGCCATACAAGGACTGGGACGATGAGGGTCTTATTGGAGCAAGCCCATACCTAGTCCTGCCATAAGTTCTGTTACAAATACAAAGCGCTGTAGAAAAAAAACGAGTCAACATATCGTATTGAAAATAGTTTTGTTTATTAGCTTACATTATTGGCAATAGAATAAATATAATTTCACTCAAAATGGACGCCTTTGGCTTTCACACAAGCTCTTAAACGTAGTGGCCATTGGGCTATAGCGGCAAGTACGGTTTCAATAGAGATCGTGGACGCTGCTCTGGTCAATGCTGCTCTAAGACTTTCCAAATTTCTGTGGGGAGTCTTACAGGCCATGTTTTCAAGTTCTGACCACAAACCATAATCCAGTGGATTCAGATCTGGACTCCCCGAGGCCAATCTTCTGCTGCTATAAAGCCAGAAATATTGAGCCTGATCCACTCCTGCGTGGTTTTGGCCTTATGCGCTGGAGCAGAGTCTTGTTGGAAGATCCACCTGTTTCCGCCAAAAAGAGTATTGGTCAAACCTTTGACAATGCCCTCTATCACGTCTTCTTGGTAAACCTTTGCCCCAGTTTTTACACCTTTTTCGCAGAAATGGAGGGATGTGACACCTTGATGGGATACCCCCCACCAAACCATTACGGAAGCTTCCTTAGATGACGTGGTATAGACCTTGTCATTTTGTTTATTAAAAACTTCTTCCACGGTAAAAATGTTTTCATCCGTAAACAGAATGTTTTCATGCCCATTAGCCGCGTGCCACTGCAGAAGTCGTTTGCATCTTTCCAGCCTATTTTTTTTCAATTGAGGAGTTAGGAGATGTCCCGTGGACCGACGATAGGCTTTCATGTGAAGATCATCCCGAATCAACTTTGCCATGGATCTGGTTGATATATTCAATTCCTTGGACATGATCTTTTGTTTCCTAAGTGGATTTCTCCGAATTCGTTCACGCACTGCCTTTACTACCGCACTTGTACGAACGACGCGAGGGCGACCACTTCTTGACCTGTCCTCCACTCCAGACAATTCGCAGAAACGACCAATAGCCCGATAAACAAAAATTCTCGATATGCCGAGTGGTTTTAGCAACTCAAAAATTTGGCCAGCATTCTTCCCGCACTTCTGCAACGCAATTACCGCGACTCGATTTTCCTTAACGCCCCACTCCATGTTAATAGATAGCAAGCTGAGACCAAACTGGCAAGTTTTCTTTACTAATCAATGCATGTGTTCCGAAAAAAAAGTTAACGGTGCAATTCCCACAAGAAGTTTTTAACGATAAGCGCTGGAAAATGTGTAACAGAACTTATGGCAGGACTAGGTATAGTCAAAACTAAACCAATATACCTGCCCGGATTCTGACAATTCCGACTTTGAAAACGTATACCCATTGTTCGACACGCGAACATAATTCACAACGTCTATAATTTATTAAGCCTTATTCACCCCTATATCGGGAATAATATTTCCCTCGGAATGGTTTCTATTCAGCAATCTAATTTACATTGCTGACAAAGAAAACATTTCCATTTCCATCGGAATTTGTTCACGATAACCCTGATAAGCTTCAGTTGACAGAAATGAGACCTGTATATAAAACACGGCATCAGGAAGGGTCTACGTTTGGTAGAAAATACGTGCCAGAAATCGAAACAAAATCCTTCAGAAATACCCAAAAAAGGCATAGAAAAATCATCAAAAAGGAGTCCAAAAACCTTTCAGAAATAGATCCGAATATATTTACTTAAATCAGAAAAAAAATTTATTAAATGACCCGAAAAATTTAGCAAATTCTAAAAAAAAAATTGTAAACAAAACCTTAAAAAATTAAGAGTCGAAAACGCATATGGATTAGCGTTAGTACGGATCAAATAAAAAATTTTAGACACGTTTTATGGTAAATTTAAAAGGTATTTTAAACCCTCTTAAAACCACTTTAGAAAAAAAGTTTGAAGTTGTCCCGAAAACCAGTCCAAGAATATACGAAAAATAAAACCGATAATCGTCCTCGAAAATATTATAAAAAGCGGTAATAGAATCGTTTAAAAAATACTATAAAACATCCCGTTTAAAGGTGTTAAAAAATGGGCTCAAAATTTAATCAACGATTATCCCCTAATGATTTACAATACCTTTGTAAGGAAAGCCCAGAAATGCGAAGAAGAGCTCAAAAACGTATCCAAATAAGGCCTAAAAGTTTTTCGAGAACCCCTTCTGTGTGTGTGTGTGATAATAGAATTGGTGTCAAAAAATAGCTTTGGAAATACGTTCCGAAACGTATTTAAGATCGTTCCTAACAACGCACCGAAAAATTTACCAAACACGTACAAAAAACATTTTTTAACACCTGACGCATTGCTTAAGGATCACCCCAAAACCTAACCAGAGTCTGCTTCAGACTTGAGGAAAAACAAATTATTAAAATTAGGTGCGATGAAAAAAGGTTCAAGTCCAAAAAGAAAATTTTGACTTGTGATGTGCATGATGAAGCGACGAAAGTCACTATCACTACTCCTAAGGACAAATAATCAATACAAGGTCTTTCTCGCCCTTCAAAAATTGGACACAATATTAAAATATTTATGAAGACAACAATTCTCCCCTGCTACGAATCTTCAACACTCAATCGACCCTTGCTTGCACCTCTATGTCAAAACTCAATGGTTAAATTTGTCAGTATAAAATCCGTTTTCTCACTTTGGCGCCGCGGGTGGTTGGCCAAAAGGTTCTTAAAACAAAACTCCTCGCCGTGACAAACACACTCGATACCGTTCCCCTTTCTGAATGTCAAATGGGAAATTATTTTCAATTAACAAAGTTTTACAAGACGCTAGCCAGCACAGCAATTAAAACCGAAAATTCCAAAATGTTCGTAGCTCTCCAGATTTACCATAGTGGATTTTGTAAATTTATAAACTTTATACCCTTAGGTTGACACACGCCAGCAGTATATACAGTTGAATTCACACTGTGCTGTTCTTCGGGGAAAAAGTTCATGTGGTTGCTGTTGCTCCATCGCCAGCATGTAGCCACCTAACTCAATGGACATAGATTGGTGGAGATTTGCAGTAAGTTTGAGTCTCATCAAAGTTTTGAAGAAATAAGTTATTTCCATGTGTGTCACAATGTTTTGACATTGACATCTTTTAAGGGGAGACTTCCCCATGGACTAAGTAAAGCTCATGTGCGTTAGCCACGTATACTTACAACTACCCCATTGACAGGTTTGCTGCTGGCGCAAGTCAATAATCTGAATGGAGTCGGTAAAGGTCGTTAGGAGGTAAGTACGTTAGTTAAAATTTTATTAAAAAAATTTCGTAAAGATATATGAAGTGTTGAAATAAAAAAGTCATTGTAGCCATGGCCTAAGTGGAAGCTGACAACTTCACAATTTATTGTCTCTCTTCCGGTCAAACCAAAATTGTCGAAATCTTACTTCTTTCTGCTGTTCCGTATTCTTACTCCAAAGCCAAGGGAAGTTTAAGTAAATTAATCCGGGAATAAAATATAAATCTTTCGCTTTTATTTACATAAAGTTAATCAATACAACTTTTAAGGATTTAAACGATATTTTATCAAATGGGTAAAACATTTACTAAACAAGTAAAAGTGTTATCATCGGCCTGGCCGATGCTTTGATACCCTTCACTGCATACAAGTCATGCAAAATTGGTTTTGTGAGGGAGGTACCAGAACTACTTGACCGACATAGCTCATTTTCAATACCAACCTGACGCCGATAAAAAGAAGTCCTTTCACCAAATTTCGCTCACTTACGTCAATTACTTTGGGCGCTATCGTGCTTTCAACAGACAGACAGACAGACAGACGGACATGGCTAAATCGATTCAGAATGTGATCCTGATTCAGAATATTTATATACTTTATGAGGTCTCCGGTGACTCCTTCTTGGCGTTACAAATGTATTGGCAAAGTGAATATACCTTCCTCTGGAGGATATAAAAAGCAAATTTTTAGAATTGACTCTGTTGAACCGATAAAAAATCATTTTAACCCCAGTAATCAATTCAACACAATGTCATTAAACGATAAACTTTTTCTGAAGATTTTTTAGTTTTTGGAACAGTTGTCGCTTAAAAAGTACACTAGAAGCCACAATTAATGTTAACCAGGGTGTTTTGCTTGGTCCACTCTCCAAGATATTACTGATACCGTTTAGATATTCATCAAACGTTAACAACGTTAAAACAACACAAATCTACAAGAAGTCAAATCGATAACATACAAAACTCAAACATAAACAAGTAAAAGTGTTATCATCGGCCTGGCCGATGCTTTGATACCCTCCACTGCGTACAAGTCATGCAAAATACCAGAACTACTTGACCGACATAGCCCATTGTTAATACCAACCTAACGACGATAAAAGAAGTCCTTTCACAAAACTTCATTCACCTAGGTTGATTCCTTTGGACGCTATCGTGTTTTCAACGGAAAGAGGGACACATGGGTCTTATATTGGTTTTGTATGGGAGGTACCAGAACTACTTGACCGACATAGCCAATTTTGAATACCAACCTGACGCCGACAAAAAGAAGTCCTTTCACAAAATTTCGTTCACCTACGTCAATTACTTTGGGCGCTATCGTGCTTTCAACAGACAGAGAGACACATGGGTCCAATATTGGTTTTGCATGGAAGGTACCAGAACTAATACTTGACCGACATAGCTCATTTTCAATACCAATCTGACGCCGATAAAAAGAAGTCCTTATACCGAATTTCGTTCACCTACGTCAATTACTTTGAGCGCTATCGTGCTTTCAACATACAGAGAGACACATGGGTCCAATATTGGTTTTGTATGGGAGGTACCAGAACTACTTGACCGACATAGCCCATTTTCAATACCAACCTGACACCGATAAAAAGAAGTCCTTTCACCAAATTTCGTTCACCTACGTCAATTACTTTGGGCGCTATCGTGCTTTCAACAGACAGACAGACAGACAGACAGACAGACAGACAGACAGACAGACGGACATGGCTAAATCGATTCAGAATGTGATCCTGATTCAGAATATATATAATTTATGAGGTCTCCGGTGACTCCTTCTGGCGTTACAAATGTATTGGCAAATTGAATATACCTTCCTCTGGAGGGTATAAAAATCACAAGAATTCATATTGCATTACATAGGGTTTTCCAATAAGAGGTGTTATTGTGAATGACCCGTTATTTGGGTAGCTGTCACTTTTAAAGCTTTTATTCTTTGATATTTGACAATTAGAAACTACGCCATTACTAAAAATGGAACGATACACGCTTCAGCAACGCATTGAAATTATTAAAATTCACTACAAAAATGGTGAAAAAACCTCGTGTCTTTGCTGATTGGGTCCATGCATGAAAATGATCCGGAATTCCATCCAAAACTCATCTTGACTGATGAGGCCCATTTCCACCTTGCTGGCTACGTCAGCAAGCAAAATTGCCGCTTCTGGGGCTCGGAAAACCCAAGAGTTATTGTTGAGAAGCCTCTCCATCCTCAACGTGAGGTTATCGAGAACATAGGGCAGCCACTTTGCGATTTGGCTATGGAAAATTTCATAAAAAGGATATGGTCCTGTATGCGTGCTCGTGGTGGCCATTTGGCTGATGTTGTTTTTCATTATAAACAGCATACCTTCCTCTTTATTATGAAATAAACATCCGATCATTTATCTCTAAAACTATCATTTTTGTTTGAATACCAAAATAACATCTCGTATTGGAAAACCCTTTATTTTTGTGTATTTGTATAAATGTCAAATAAATTAACATCTTTGTAGAATCAACAGCATTTTGGTTATTATTAAAAAAAATATTTTATACACACAAAAAAGGTCCGATTTGTTCAATTTTGGTTAACAGTTGTTCCTGTTGGTAGGTAACCATCACAATTAATGACATTTAACCAATGACTTTCTGGAATTTGGTTTGTTTTTT
Organism: Cheilosia impressa; assembly: GCA_948293265.1. Taxonomy (NCBI): domain Eukaryota; kingdom Metazoa; phylum Arthropoda; class Insecta; order Diptera; family Syrphidae; genus Cheilosia; species Cheilosia impressa. Next base: position 27,963,777 of record OX411884.1, on the reverse strand, counting down.
CTAAGGACGACGAAAGTATTAGTTTTGGCTTATATGCTATATACAAGTTTTTGTACCTAGAAAATTCTGTGAAAAAAAAATACAAATAATAGAAAAAACATATTAAGGTAAGATGGAGTGAACTGAACCAATAAAATCTGTCTCATCGTTTTCAACTGACAGATATACAGAATACGGTACATGACAGTCTATTGAAGGTGAGAGTAAAGGTCCCGAACAGAGCAATGGATGCGAATTGTGAAATAAGATTATTTCCAACAATTTTGGCCGATGGAAGCTCTCATAAATTGACACAAAGCGCACTCATTGGAGCTTTTTGTCGCACAAGAAGAAGATTTTATTCTTGAGCTTTTAAAAAACGCCTGTATCATTATTTTGTATTATGACATTCTGTGCTCAACCAAAAATAAATACATTAATACAAAATAAATTATTACAACAAAACAGACGCGGAATAAAAAATAATTCAACCACCGATTCGGTCAATCACTAAATTGACAAATTACCTGAAGAGATGCAAAAATTAATATGTGTAATTCATTAAAAACTCGTCGATGCATTCACACCAAAAACCAACTATATAGTTTTCGTTTGACGTTTCAATCAGCTGTGAGACACGCAAAACTTCTGTGTAAACTATTTTCGTTACAAATTTCGATCGCATTAATTAACAAATAAAATTAATTCCGAGCTTCAATTAAGCGTGGAAAATGAATTTAAGTTGTGAGTTGTGACATCTGTTCGGTCAGCTGTTCTGCTGGATATTCCAAAAGGTGTGTTCGTTTCAACAACCCAACGATTGGAAGTCGTTTTCGTGATGTTTTCCTGGTTACTACTTTAAACGACTCGTTTTGAAAACTAAAATGTGTATGGGAAAACTTGTGTTTCCGATGAAGTTTTCGAGTCTTCGGCTCGGAGTAAATATTGTATAACCACGAACTTGACCAGCTATGAACATACCGGCCCTAAGCCTCATTTTTATCAAATATACCGAGGTTTCATTGTTCAGGTGAATATTTTCTTTGGAGACGAATTCATACAGTAAAAAACCCCGCACAGTTATACGGTGGTTTAAAGACTGCTCACCATTTTTTTACAATTGACTGGCACTTTTAACAGGTGTGAAAGTAAAGGAGCGATCGAAACGCAAAATAATTCAAATGCCGCACCGGTTACATTTAATCAACAGTTCATGATGCACATGTCGGAATAGAGCGAATGAAGAGGCCAGATTCCCGTCAAAATTTATGGTGAATTGCCATAAAATTATATGCCCATAAATGAATATTCGTCCAGCCATCATCCACAGTCACCCTGACTCTGATGGATCGTGACTAGTAAATGCAAAACAATGCATCGGTGTTCGGTCGCACTCAGCATCAGCATCGTGTATGTTGTGTACCATGTTGACGAGGTCAACATCAAACAGTGTGCGGAATAGTCAAACATTTACCTAAGGTATTTGGAACCGCAAATATTGACCCCAAGTGTTGTTGCAAGGCGAAATTGGCCAAGCTCTATGTAAGCTGCTTAATAATTAACATCGAGTGCAGTCGCAGAGATGAATAGGGGGCTGCCACTTAAAAGGAAGCAATGTGGCGGGTATCTTTCGGATCCGAGTGCCAAGCTGTCGGATTTAAGGCACAATCAGGATCGATGTCAATTCGTTGCAACGAAAAGTCAACTTAATTTCCTTTCATCCTGTCCAAATAATTCGCATTACAAGCCTGCTAATGGGTTTATTGAATATTTATGATTCCAAGTCAGCGTGGATTCTGTAATTAGATACAAGCTAGCATTGTTGCCTTTGTTTGTTTCCATACGTAGTCAATGTAATTACACGTTTGAATATGTACAATGTACATACGTGTTCATTGATCGTTGTGTAAACGTTGGCCTTAAGTGGAATAAATGAAATCAGCATTCGTTTGCACATTGCCGCGCACCTGAAAGTTGAAACGTTGCTGGCAGTCTAACAAACAATTTGCATTAGAATTGTAATTTCGAATTGGCAGAGAGTGCGGTATTAGGAGATTGGTCCTTTGCCCACTCAGTATACATGTAGGCCGCGTGGCTTAATGAAATCCGCATTAGTGTCAAGCGATGGCTTTTGTAGGACTAGAGCAGTAACGTTCGCGTTGTCCTGTATATTTGAAATCGATGTCTGACATGGTATGTCTGCAGCACTTTAACGCGGACAATTCGCGCTGAAGAGCTAATATATATTCATGAGGCTGTTCTATTATTTCGGATATGATGGGAGGAGATACGACAGGTGAAAGTGTCAGGTTGTGGCGAATTTACTTCGCCAAGTAGCTTCACTGAAAACTGAGCGTCACTTTTATGAAAGTGGTTTCTTTTATCGCGGCAGGCGGTCAGATATTGAAACGCCTCTCAGAGTTGGCTGACTAAATGAATCTCAGGAGGCTATAACACGAGCCCTTTAGACGAGAGATGTATCATGTATGTCGAATAAATTTACTCGGGGTCATCGATAGCTTGGATGATGGATAACTTACGGGAGTTGTTCTCAAATATTTCACTGAGCTACAGCTATTTAGTATATGTTGCGGTATTTCACAGAAAGACTCTATTTTCAAGAAGAAACATTTTATAAAACTACCGATAACTACGGCTGCCACAGTTTGGTTCAAAATGCACTACCCTTTTCTTTAGCATTTTTAAAAATCACCTGGAATCTACCAAAGTTGAGTTTAGGTTGCAGGATATACCTGCTTTTCAAGCTGACAATAAGAGCTCGTGAGCTGTTGTGTCAAGATGATGAGACGGTTGAAATTCTGCTTTCAAAATTTTGTTTTGAGTAATTTTGTTTTCGCACACAAAAATAATTGTACCTACTTTTCAAAGTTCAGCGGTGAAAATAATTGCACAAACGCTTTGCTTTAGGAAACTTGGTTTAAATTTCGGATTTGGACTTTGTGGGCCTACGGTTCCGGGTTTTTTTTTTATTGAGGTAACTTTGCCTTTCTTATTAAATTTTCACACTAATTTTTATTTCTTCGAAAACGGATCTAAATATTTCAAGTAGGAGAGGTTAACATGGCTGCGCACCCAGTTTCTCGTAAATAAATCAAATAATGTAGCTTTTTAAAATTGGTCCTACGAAAACGGTCCATACGATTGCAAAAGCAAATCATTTTTAAGGTTATCTGGTCATTTCTAACTTAAAAGAAAACTCAGTTTTTCTCTGTGTTATTGTACAATGAATTTTTTTTAAAATAGCGTTTTTGGAAAATATTTTTTTTTTAGTTTGCCCGAAAGCGGCACTAACGGTTTTGATCAAAATGAATAGTTAGAGTAAAAATTATGTTTTAAAATTTAATGCATCCTTAATTCTCAATTCGAATCACCAAAAACGCTAATTTTAAAAAATGCTAAATCTCGAAAACCCCATTTTCGATTTGGATAAATCTTAAAAAAACCAAGTAATGCTTATACATCTCAAACAAAATCTAGTACTCAGTTTTCAGCTGAGTAGTCAAGCAATAGTATTTCCCAAACTAAACTTTGCAATATTTGTTATTCTTTTGGTACAAAAAGCAATTTTGATAAAAAATCTTATTAAATAAAATAAAAGTATTCTAATTAAGATCCCGTACTTATTTTTTGCCAAAAAATTCAAAAATATTTTAAGTTGTAAATATTTTTCAAAAATTAGTACGGTATATTTTTAAAATAATAACAATGGCGCACTTCCAATAAAAATTCAATAACAGCTACGCAAAACTTCTTTTTAGCTAATATTACCATTTTCGTCTTTTTTTCAACCATATTAAATATGCGCCCTAAAAATAAATCCGCACCAAAACTTTCGATGAACGAGAAAGTTACGTTCGACCCACTCGTGCACTTTATTTGATTTTCGCTTTATTTGTTTGCCATTCTCTTTCCAATCTTCTAACTTATTTCAAGTCTTAAACTTTTGGAAAAAAAAATCAATATACTGCCTTTTTAAAGAGAAGCTGCTGCGAAAAAAATAGTCCTAAAGTGTCAACTCTGTTCAGGGATTCGTTGCGTTTCTTGCCCTTTTAACTTTGTAAGCATTTTTTTGCAATGAAGGAGGTACCATCTAAAATTAGGTGCTTCAACAACAGACTACTGAACTATTTTGCTACCAGAAACATTTCTTGTTTTGGTTTATAATTTAATAATATTGAATTCACAATGAGCAACCATTCATCCACAAACTCTTTTTTTATTGAATTCCAAACTTAATCGAAGGGCCTAACATAAAAATTGTACAAACCGTAATTTGAAACTCCGATGAAACTAAAAGACTGTTAGTTCAGAATAGAGATGAGACAGATTCGAAGTCATATTAATAGTAGGGGACAAAAAGAGAAGGGGAACACAATGAGCCATAAGCGGTGAAAGAAGCGTCGTGGAGTGTTTGAAAATATAAGTGATCTAAAGTGTTCATAGTTCATGTATAATTTAAGCTAATCTAATCTTTATCGTAAACTTAAAACCACATAAAAACTGAACTCCTGAATATTGTTGCAATTGTGAATGATCCTAAAATTCATTTTAATGTAAGCTAAATTTCGGCTTGAAATTTTCCTTTTCTATATACCTACCAGAAAAATGTTGTAAATTTGTAGAGCGTTGCTAAGTTTCTTTTTGTATTTGATCACAGCCGAAAAAAGATCTTCAAACCAGTCTTTTTAAGGAAAAAGCGTAACCTTATTAACTTCGCTTTTGTCCGTCCGAACCCACTAGACCAACTATGTTCCTATAGGTCTATCTCATAAACTAATTGACTTAGAAGGCTGATATTTGCACACAACATCCGCTATAACCTCTAGTTTTAGAATAATTTGTTATTTGGTGAAATAAATATTTTTATTTGCTTAATTCTTGTTTTACAAAAAAATGTATATATACCTACCTTCCTTGTAGATCATGCTCGTAGCTATATATGTTTAAAAGATATTTACAATAAACTGTCAATCATGTATAAATTACGCTCCTTTTAACCATTTTTCATTCGTTATTGGTGTGTTCTCTTAATCGATTCCAATTGGAACTTTAAATGCATACTGAGCTCTACTCATATAATTTTGGATAGATATGGATTTCCCGAATTTCACTTTTGACACTAGTTACATATTTGGTGACAGTTATAATTTTGAAGATGATTGTGTAAATGTATTTCACGCGATCTTAAATAGTTATGCGCCATTTCAGTTTCATCCTATGGAGTTTTTGGGGTCTATAGCGGCAACACCTCCTGTCCATCCCCAGCAACCACATTAACAACTGCTCTATTGTGGAAATAATTTCAGCGGAGTTGCTCACTGGGTATGTCTCGTTTATAATGACGATATATTACGCGTATTTGATAGTCAGTCGGGGAAGACGTGGCCCCAGGCTTTTGTAGATGCACTGTTACCTAATAAGACAACTATAAATTTTATTGATGTGTACCGTCAGAGCAATTCGTATGATTGTGACGTATTCTCCATAGCTTTTGCGACATTTCTAACTTTCAAAAAAAAAAAACACCTTTTGAAACTTAATCTGTTCATGAAATGCGTTCTTATTTAGTGCGTATTATTGAAAGCCGAGGGTTAGTTCCATTTCCGTCACAGTCAAGATAGTCCGGAGGTAGTCCCCATCGTAATATTTTTACTTTCAGGGAAACAGGGACTGAAAAAACTAGACGGCTGCGATCAGTTAAAAATCCAGGGCGATGGAGTTATTTTCATGATCCCATATGGTTCTAGGGAAAAAAAGGAATGAACTAAGGCAAACACACATACATCATAAAATACGTGTCAGGTAACATCCCCCAATTAAGAAATTCTAAACAATGGCTCCGCCGGCATATGGGAATGGAGGCATAGTTGGTTAGGGTGGAATAAAGTCCCACACACAGGCTTTCGATGCTTCCCACCTTCTTAAAAAAAGAAAAGAATCTTCGCAATTTCCAATTGTAGCAAAGTGCGTAACCTTCGGTGCGTGAGTGACACTCGCACTTGACCGGTTTTTTAATTATTTAATTTCGTTGAAGACCCAAAATCCATTGTGGACATACAGCGAGTATTATCCTTTTCCCTTTTGATCGAACTTTAAAAAGTTGAACTCCTTCACATCGCTTTCTAGTCAGACAATTCTTCTTCTAAAAAGGTCACTGGTCACTCGGTAGCCGCGAGCCTAAACGGCCTTAAAACCTCCTCCATTGTGCTCGCAGATTCGTGCCTATTCTGCAACTAAGCCGTAAGTTTTCATATTCACTCACATCTTTCCTGGATAAGTCTCGAATACCCGGAGGTTAGAGCCAAAATCATAACTAGACACGTATGTAGATCACAACAATATAGTCAATTCAGTGGCTGGTGTGGTGTGAAATGTCTCTCACATCGTCCGAAACAAAATGTAGCGTCCCTCCCAAAAACCACCTTGTAGTCGGGAGCCAATTTATCAGTGGTTAACACCTTTCTTATGTACAGCCAAGTTTGTCAAATTGGAATCGTTAAAGACCGAGCATAGGACTCACTATATTTCCGGCAACTGCTATACCCGAGCACAAGCAACAATATCCCAGCACCAGGGGGCTATCCAGTCGACATTTATTCATGGCAGCGGATGTTCTAAAGCGACGAGTGAATTTCTTATTCTAAACGCCAACCCGTCACCACGATCGCTGTTCCGTGCTCCTTTGCAACTATACGTAAGCCCGCCCGTTGGTGTTGCAATAAAATTGCAAGCAATAAACGTGTCAATCATTCAGCCAATTGCCGCAATTGCAATAATATTGTTGCCAAAGGAAATTGCACACCCAGCCGCACCACCATAAGCAATCCTCCAAAGGGAAGCCACTTGTACGCTGGTGTTCGGTTGAGAGGGAAACCCCTCTGCTTGTATACGATTTGCCAGCTCAACAACTTAATTTGCATATCGATGTGACTTGTGGAACATGAGCTGCAGCTCCGGTCTGCAAAGGCAACCTTATACGTCTGGGAATGTTGTTGCAACTTGGGCGTTGGGCTACTTATGTCGGGATTGGCATTTTTTCGCTGCGCCGCCGTTAGGCACAACCACCTAATAAAGTTTTCTAATATCTGAGAGCATGTCAATCAAGTTAATTCTGCACGAAACAATCATTTCCTGCGCGCACTCGTTGTTGCCGCTATGGGAGCCAAGGATGGCGGCGGGGGCTGGGAGCTTATTTTGAGCTCAGCTGTCACAAACAGAGATATTCCCCGGCCGGCTTAGGCTTGGGAAACCACCGCTATACCATCATCACCGCATATACCGCGAATCCTTTTTTGAGATTAATATTCACTACAATGCGGACGAGTGTTGTGCATGGTCCTCCACATTTGTTCACACACAAAAAAGCGAGCTCCTTTGCGCCGGGAATATATAGTGTGAGCTAACACTTAACGCTCGATACTCACGCTTCTGATGGGTGGTTCTTTTCACTTTGTATGAGGGATCGCGTGTGAAATGTGTGCCATGGCCGGGTATCATAATAAAGTCCTCGTCATGAATATGAAATGCAATTTCCTCATCGTCGTCGTCGTCGTCGTCGTTGTATATAGTCGCGGCGTATGTAGGAGGAAGACGAATGTACGCCAGAATAACACCGAATGTGTTGACACATGAAGTGGTGTGTCGGCCGATTAGTCCTTTGTGAGCACAGCAGGTGCTGTAGATGGTGGATGATGAAGATGATTATGACATTGATGGCGTGATAAGCTACACCGATTGTGCTATATTTAGGTGTTGTTGTTTCATTTACATTTGGGGATACAATGGGTTTTTTGTTCCGGCGAAACAAAGTATCCCGAGGAGGACTAATTGAAATGTTCGAGTGCGACAGGTTTATAGTTTTTTCTTTGTAGTCGAAGGGAGTTAAAGTTGACAAATTGCACAGAAAAAACGTCCTTAAACGAGATAGACTTGTCCTATGCGAACTAAACGTTTTCGGGTGCTAAAAAGAGGCGTCAACTTTTATTTTTATGACTGGCTATATGGAGACTGATTTTCGTCAAACTTATACCAAAGACGGTTTTTAAAGGGCACACAGCTGATATCAACTGAAGGATGCTGATCATTGAAGTTATGCACAATTGAGGTTGGCTCTGCGAAATAAGGCTCCAGGAAATAAGGCACCAAAAGTAAAAATTAAACAAGGGCCTAAAATTGGAATAAATTTTCATAACGAAACTATACGCCATTTTTAAAATGGGGCATACCCAATGAAATGAGGCTAATATTTTGAATTGATAGTTTTTAGCGCCCGATTTTTTAGTTATTCTTAATTTGTAAGTCTGCCAATCATTGGTTCTTCAATCGTTTTTGTCAGAGATTGGTTGGTGAGCATGTATGATGTGACCTGAAAAATGGTGAACTATACTTGATCAGGTTGAAGTCAGTGGAAATCCTGGGGGTCCCATAATTCATGCAAAATGTAATTTTGATAGAAAATACAGATTTTCAATTAGAAAGCTTAAATTTTGTATTGCTTCATAGATTATACAGATTGGGGCTATGTATATGGTATAGCACATCGGATAAATGGCCGCCACGGTTTTGCTGGCAACTACGTACTCTTTTACTGAATTTTTCCATGACCGTTTCGCATAAAAGTGGCTGAATTTCATTAATACACCTCCCAGTTTCCTCTTTCAATGCGTTGATGGTCGTGGGCTTTTTTGCCTAGACCTTTGACTTCAAAAAACACCAAAGAAAAAGGACAATAATTTTCTTTGGTGTTTAAGTCGCAACATCTGGATGGCAAATTCTGATCGCACAAAACGGCCGATTCACGATTAGGAAACGCCTAATACAGTAATTGTTTCTCTGTCTGTTTGGCATTGGGCACCGTCTTGTTGAAACCACAGGTTGGTCACATCCATATCTTGTAATTTAGGCTCTAGAAACTGGGTTATCATATCCCGATAACGAACACCATTAATTGTTACTGCCTGACCAGCCGAATTGATGTTCCTGGATGTCAGCAATACTCTCGCGAATTGCTTTGGTGTTTTCTGTTGAACGACTTGCGACAGAGGACACCCAGAGTGTTTGAGATCACTGATTGATCCAGTCTTCCTGAATTTATCAATTATTTTCACAGTTGATGGTCTTAAATCACTATGACGTCCATATTTTGACGACTGTGTCTGACAAACCTTCTTTATTCTTACCCGACTGGACACAGGGAGGGTTATGTTTTTCGCGCGAATCCTTTGTCCGTTCCTACGTGACTGTAGTCTAAACGGCTTGACCGATTTTGAAGAGTAAGGTGTCATTCCCAAGTAGCATTCGAATACACATTTTAGGCCTGGCGACGTTCTGGTGTCAATTCGTGATCCCATTTAGGAACATATGTTTCGAAACAACGAAGTAACAGTTCCTTTTTTGTTTCGGAAGTGGCGCAACACAAAGTAGGAATTGTTTTTGACGCAAATCCTATATATACACAAATTTTGAAGAATGCCATACTATATAATTTGTGACGTTAGGATACGTCATTCATTTTGTGTGCCTGTGTTATGTACCCAAATAATATTCTCACTGAATCAAACAATTCATTATTTAACAGAAAACAACTATGTACTTAAATTTTATGGGGAACATCATTTTGACTTGAAATGTTACTAATGTAGGTACTTCCAAAAAAATCATGATCCTTCCAAAATATGCTATATTTAATAAAAACTTTCTTTTAAAATTTGTTTACGGTATTTTAAATGCTGATAAGGAGCATTATAAAATCAGTATAAAATAAATCTACGGTGTGTATATAGACATAATAGTAACATAATTATCTATTTAATTACATCATATCCACCAAAACTCTTAATTTAAAATTTCTTATTTATCCATATACATTTTTTTTTCCAATGCAAAATGGATACCTAACAAAATATTCCCAATTAGGAATTCGTTCTTATTTGTGTAGTGAATAATCTATTGGGAATAGCGTTTAATCTGTGCTGACAGTAAGTTTTTAGGAATTGTGTGCATGAACACACTCTCCACCCATTTTACACGCTGCGGACATAATGTTTCATTGAAGAAACAATTTTGACACAATAAAGAACCTTTGTAGACATAAAATCCCTAGATAGGAATATTCCTAAATGGGAAATGTTACCTAGCATGTGTCGAAAATGTTACTCATTGGGAATATTTTTTGGTAACAAAACCGTCTTAACGACGTCGCTCATGACACATGACACATGAAGTCGCAAAATGCTCCTTGGGTTAGATTTGTAGTTATATTCCAAAAATAGAAATAGAAAAGTTAATTTAAAAAAAAAAAAAAACCCGATTGAATGTACAATATATACCTAACTATTTGACAGTCGAAGGGTACTCATATTTTTGTTGTGGGCTTTGTATGTGTAGGTATAGTATTTATTTGATTCTCAATAAGTCAGGTATACTTCGATAAGTGTGTCTGATTTTTTATTGTTTAATTTAACTTTTTTTTATTAAAATATTGCCCAACAATGAAAAAACGTTGTTCTTTTTACTAACACCGAACTGTCAGCTGTCACATTGCTATTCTTTTTTTTTTTTCGTTGGCATTACTGTAACTACTATTAAATGGCGCAAAATTCAAATATAATGAATTATGAGACACCCTTTATTACCCGCTTTCATTAATGTAAAATGTAAACCTCGCTTTAAAAACTCTCAGCGCAGAAAAATTTGCTTTTTTCTACTTTCCTGTTACACAATTTTTTGAGATATGTGTTTTTAAAATAAAAATTAAATTGGGCCTAACAAAAAATGTTGGGATACCAAATTATTGGGGCCTTGTTTTATTATGAAATTGGGCCCATTTTTAAAAAATAAAACAACTCCCCAAAAAGTTGTTGTTATTTTGTTTCCGCATTTTTGCGGCATTATTTAGTTTTTACTTTGGGGTCATTTTTACTGGGGCTTCATTTTGCAGAGCCGTTAAGGATGGTGGAAAATAAAAAAAAAATACTGGAACCAACAATTTTTTTCAATACAATCACTTGCGTTGATATTGTATATACCCAGGGTCGTCTATTAATGATGATAACCCCTTCTAGGCCGGACGGACCAGGACCCCTCTGGGTAGCTGCCTTAAAGTGACATGAAATAAAGCCAAACGAGAGAAGGCCAATTCAAAGTTTTGCATTATCTCGCCTTCAAAAGTGAAATAAGACAAAATCAGACACCACTGTTGACAGACTTGCAAATATCTACAGCTATAACGTTTGCAGATCAGTCTTTCTTCGATTACGCTCTTTGATCCAATCTTTCACAAGTTTTATTTATCTCTCGGCACAGTTCCGTCCATTAGGGAATTGAAGGCCGCTGGATATGCTCGCTTTGATAAACAAAGCATGATAGACAAGCTCAAGGACACAACATCAAAGGTTCTGACTCCTCAGCTCAGAAAAAAAATTTACCACTGGGTACAGAAAAGTCGACGATTTAGTTGAAGCTACTACTACCCTCCTTTTTAAATTGTCAATCTTGCGGATCATACGGAAGGCGACTTCCAGAAGAAACCTCTCTAAATAAGGACTAATAACTGGCAAGGGCTGGAAATTAGATTCCAGAAGATTAAATGGAACAAGTCTTGAGGCATAGGAACCTTCTGTCAAACTCGTGAGTGTTTTTCCAAACAGCGGGAGCTGCCATAGCTCAAACAGTTACCAAGACGAAGAGGCCCAACTTTTCCAATTAAAACATCACCGCACCACGACCACCTCAATCGACAGGTGCAATCGGATTTTGGCGCCAAACGTCAATTACCAACTCAATGCTGGGTGTGGGAGTATATTCCGCAGAAGCAGACTGCGGCTGCACTTGCCAGAGATTTATCAGAGAAGCATGCATCACTAGCCCTATTATTTGTAGCAAGATATACCCAACAACCAACTGGTCTAAGGGAGCTGTCGTCTCTAGGGCTATTGTTTTTACCCCTCCCCCAAACCACTGTCGACGTTAAACAAACAAACCGCTTTAAATTGAATTTATCGAAGCGTTAGCAGCATTCCGCTACAAAGAAATTTACGGAAAATCAGATCTCCAACTGACAGTCAAAAGTTTCAACTGAATGCATTTCCACGAGCCGCAAACTTTAATTGCATGCGACCTATAACAGAAAAGATGTAACCGGAGTTAGATAAAACGCAACAACTACAACAATTCATCAATTTCGGGTGACAGACACCTAAACGCCTGAACTCTTGTCAGACATTTTCCTAGCATGTCTCCATTCCAGTTAAGATTTATTCGAAGGTCTTGGCGGTTTTGCTTGTGGTCCTGGTCGGTGCCGAAGCCGGAGCAGAGTTTCAAATTAAATATTGTGCCCCGTTGATTGGGATTGGTGGCAGTTTGGTATACAACTTCGGAACAAAAATACGAAGGCAACCCAAAGTTTTGCTCTTAATTATTGGGCAGCACAGGAATTCCACCGCTGGTGGCTGATGCTGGAAGAGATGGCTTAATCACCATCGTAACCACCCACCACCGACGAAAGGTCAGATATGATTAATGCGAGCACTAAGTCGACAAACACAGGAAAATGATTATGTTCTGATGGTAACCGCACATACACACAGACCAGCACCCTGTCCAGGAGCAACACAACACAGCCGCACGACCCAAATTAATTCTGACAGATTACGATTGTAATTGAATGAAACATCTTGACTTAATGATTTCAGTGCTACTTCGCGTTAGATATACGATATGGTCTTCAGCGGGAGCAGCAGCTGGACGGTTGACTGAAGGCACGCACGCACGCACTTCAACCGTCGTTCTGAGGAATAACTATGTTACACACATCCACAGCTGTACACACGATGTGGCTGGACAGTAATTTGATTTTAATTGTTGTACGGATTTCGCTTGGTGTAGAGGAGAGCTTCCAGCGACTTGAAGGACCTCGACAAGAGGAGGATGAACATACAACAGGAACGTGCCTGGCATAAGAATGAAGGTCTTATATTCATTTTCTAAGGGTTAGCTGTGAAGGGTGCGGCCGAGGTTAAACTGAAGGGTTCATGTCATGTTGAATAAATTTCCGGCGCCACCCCCGGTGAGGGTGAAGAATTAATTAGGTTCTCCTTACTGAGACGACTGACTGACGTTTGGGACCTTTGACGCCTGTATCCTCTGCCCGTACGAACGCGGTATTTTCGTTAGTGCGGTTTCTATTTTGCGGTGTAAATAAGTGTGAGCGCGCTGGAAGATTTACAATGCGGTTCAGTTCAGTTGAGTTGTGTGCTACACTAGGAGTTATTTGTCGTTGGCCCACTGCCAGGACTCATATCTACGTTCCCAAAGAGGGATTATAAAATTTAAAGTAATGAAAGTACTTGCCTTCCTTGCTCTTTCTCTTTCTTTGATTAATCATTTTCAGAAGCGGAGAAAGAATTATTTTCGAAAGAAAAAACTGTCCGCAGTAAGAAGCTTTAAAGAATTTTTGAAACAGGACAAAATTTTCTGAGATTACCCCCCCACAAATGAATTTAAAGATGCAGCACGTCAGTTATTTTCGATAGCTGAGGATGTAGTAGTAAAACCCAAAACAAATAACCTTAGAAAGGTATACAAGAAGAGCTTTGCGCCCAATCTGGGCGGCGGTCTTTATGATTTGAAGTGAAAGAGGACAACACTGAGCGATCAAGAAACAGACCTGTATATCCACCAGCATGTTTAATTGCCGATAGAAGTAGGTTGTAGGTAGTGTGACCGTTGTGCGACTAAAGTTGCAATTTTAGTTGGAGAAGGGGCTTTGAATAATGTTCAAATCCTGTTATTTCCAAATAAAAACCTTTTAATTGTAACGCAGTTGCCTATTGCAAACCTATTGTAGTATTTAGCGAACCAATACTTGTTAAATGTAGTTCAAAAATTCTAAATAAGCTATTCTGTTTCAGAAATAGCACTTTGTCTCGTTGGCCCTTTTTCTTACGACTTTTCAGAATTCTGCAACGGCCACACTGGTTGTAGGTAGTAACAGAGTTCACTTACTACTCTTACTGCAGATAAAGGGGAAATCTACCCACGGTACCGCTGTCTAGACTTTGTAGGCAAAACCTTGCTCAAAGGACCAAATTACAAAGCTCACCGTAGGCGCAGTGGCTTATTGGTTAGTTTGAAGGATTATTAAAGCGAGGGGTCTCAGTTTCGATTCCAAATTTCATCTTAAGGTTTTTTTTACTCTGGGCCAACTTTCGTCAAAGTCGGACAAACATCCAAAGGTATAACTGACGGACAGAGCTTCTCAATTAGCCGTTTGGATTCGGAATCAAATTGTAGATCCATTCCATTCGTCCCAAAAATGTCAAACTCATACAAAACGAATGGTTGTGAGTATCTAGGCCTAGGGTCCCTTTGGACCTGTTGTGCCAACTATCTGTTTATTTATTTTTATTAAAGCCATGGGTGGGTTTTAAAATTTTTAGTAGGTTAGTTAAAGAAAAAGTTTCCATTGACCTAGTCGTATACCTATCTCAGCACAGTACCTAGAGTAGACGAATGTGCAATAAAACAGTTCTCAGTCACATTTGTCATAAAGTGGTATAAACTATGATATTTTGTTGTGTGTCTCGAATTTAACTTTGATTCTCTTAGTGCCTTCTCTCTCCAAGTAAACTGCCCTAAATGCAGCTAACTAGCAACGAACAAGCGTCTACGAAAGTGTAAGCATGACAAGCATGACAAAAAAAATGAAAAAGACAAATTCAAGCAAAACTATTCTATGTATTTTTGAAATCTTTATTTAAACTCCTTTCCCATCACGTTTTGTCATATTTGGGACAAGTCACACTTGTGCCGACCGGCTATCGTAGTACAGGCTCCTGTCAAGCGAAAGCGCCAACCAAGGAGTAGTAGTATTTCTGCCTTTGATTCAGCTGTCACTTTGACTGTTGACGGTTTTTGTTTTTAATAGTCTGTCAAGCCACGCGCTTTGTTTAATGTTTTATATAATTAAATACTTTTTGTAATAAATATTGAAAAAAAAACATTCCAGGAAACTTATTCTTTGTTTGTAACAGCAGGCCCCCACGCTTATAACTAGAGCCGCCATCTACACGGCGATACTCGCAAACAAACGGCTGCGTTTGTTCGGTAAAACAACAATACCTAGTGTAAATCTTGGAAGTGTCATGTAAAGAAATTTTTTTTTCAATTCTATACTCTACTTTGCTACTGCGGCTAGAAACGGATGTTCAATAAAACACGCCTTATAGAGGTAATCACAACACTCACGAAAGGTTTAATTTGACAGCTGAGAGGGTAAGTAAAAATAGGGTATACTACGAGAAAGAACAATGGGTTTTCATTTAGTATGCAGCTCTACAAGTGGCAGCACTAAACCAGACAAGGTCACTACATGTTTCGATAGAGGTTTGACTTAAAATGATTCCAATTATTATATCTTCCGAAATTATTAATTTTAAATGGAATCTACAATAAGGGCCAAAAGAAGTCATCCGATGTTGTTTGGCTCTTATTTTTTTTCTAAATGAAAAATTTCGATTCTGTTTTTTGATTATGTTTATTTGAACCTTTAAAATTTTATTGGTTAAATCGAGAAGATGATATCGACCAAATGGGTGCCGTCGCAATTGATTGCCATACGGGCTCGTGTATTAGAAAAATCCATTCGAAAGAACTCGCATTTTTTTCGCAAATTCAATGCAAATTCCAACTCAAACTGTATATCGTTCCAAAAAATATTAATTGGACGAAAAGTGTTTACTAATTCAGGTGCACGAAAGTTGTTAAAAAAAATATAATTTTTACATGAGCTCTACTGATTCGTATAAGATGAACAAACTGACAAATTTGTTGTCTTCCCTTCGAGGCTAAAATAAAATCTCTCACAGGTTGTATGAAAATATGTCTACGATAGGTCACGATTCAATTTGAATCACTTAAGCGAAAAATTGATGGGAAACTGCCCCCTAATTACTACGTCTGCCAATTGGGGTGAACGGCATTCAAATCTTTCAGTCCACTGTTCCGCACATCTAGAACTTCCTTCTCATGGTGTGTGATGGCTAAATCTTTATTACAACCGTTTCCGCATGTTAGCCATGCATGTGAATTATCCCAGCATTTTCCAACAACAACCAAAAACCATAACGTTTATTCCAATCGATTATCAAAACACATGGGATCACTTACGAGTTAGCGCCGCGCCGCCGGTCGCTTTAATCGCTAAGCCATTTATGAAAACCCAACAGTTCTGGTATTTCATTTATTCGTATTTTTTTTCTTCTCCTTGTTTTTTTGAAGTCCTTCAGTACGCAATTCGCATTTGGGAAATCCGGGAAAATATTTTCATTCACGAAATCTCAAGAGGATAACTTAAAAGAACGATAAACCCATATAACAAATTATAAACAAACAGATCCTTTTCTTCTCTCAAGAGGACATATTATATTTATATCTCTTCAAAGCGACGAGCAAAGAGTGCTTCAGACTACATAGCTATTATTCGATTGCTACATGTGTGCGTCGTTTAAATGCCTCCCAGGTATAGAAATTATTGATGATGTGAATTTCCCATTTCTCGTATCTGGGTTATCTAATGAGAATTGGGTACACATTTTCCGGAAATCTACGGGAAAAAAACAAAAAGTCCAGGATTTCATTGAGATTTCCAATTTATCATAAAAATGTGGCCGACTTGGGTTGGGTATAGGGAAATCTGATAGTTCTTAATTTGTGTGCGTGTGTCTGTATATAGATTTTGGAAAAAAAAACGAAGAAGGGTTTTTTGCGACTTGATTATGGTTTTTTGCGTATGTAATAAATTTTTGTTTTAATTTTGATGCAACGACAGATAATATAGATTTAACAGGGTTCGGTTTTAGTTAGAAACATTTGTTGTGTGTTTTTATTATATGTGGAGAGTGTTGGTGGGCTGACACAAATGAGTTTTCGATTTCGCTGAATACCCTGAATTGCAAAAATATTTATGTTGTTTCTATTATTAGGAAGCGCCTGTTCTATTCGTCTTGGAAATAGAGCTCAAAGGTAGTTAGATAGGTCGTGTTCCGACTGTGACCGTCGGCGTTCGAGAATCAATCAATAAAAATGTTAAATTATATTTAGTACGAATTTCTTAAATAAAAATGTTAAAATAAATTGAAAGTGTTCGCAGTATATGAGACTTCTGATGACCTCAAAAAGTTTAAGAATCATTGTAGGAGAGGAATAAATCGTTGAAAAGTAAAAAAATGTTTAGGGCGTTAATTTTTTCGTGTTTGCAAATTTATACCTGCTACTTTTGGCCGAACTTGCGAAAGGTACAGTTCAGTTTTGCTTTAACGATATTTCGCCGTACTAAGAATAAATTAAACTCCCGACTTCAAATATACCGAAGCTCACAATAGCGAAATTCGTATGGGAAATATAGCCATTGTTAACTACTTAAAATTAATTTTGGTATTAAAAATGTTTATTGCTGAAGCCCATTGGAAATAATATTTTATTTATTTATTTAGATCAATTTCAAAACCGAGGTGGGTCCGAGTTCCGTACTAGACTCATCGGTGATACAACCTTTTGCGAGTGTGGACATTTTGGAAAAGAGTTTTGAATGAAGGCACAGAAGGTGGCCCAAAGGAGCGACATTTGGACATCACAATAAACAGACATCAAAAGACGTCGAGCATTGAACCAGCTCTGAATTGAACTCTTAGTAATGATATCAGCGCTAAGTTAAAGACTGGCTCTTGCCAGTCGCTGTTTCTCTCAGGCTTGGAAGGCAATTGAGTACCACAGACCTTTCACGGAGGCTCACCAGTTAAAAGAAAACCACCAACTTATGGCTTTGGTTAATGCGGCTGGCTATAAGTCCTAAAACGTAGCACAAGCAAAAGGCAACAATAGAACCTTTCAAAATAAACACACAGATCCCGGAAGGCACGCTCGACAAAAGTTTAAAATTCATACGGTACCATACAAAAACAAGATGGCAGCAGGAAATATTTAGGGAGCCAATGCATCAATCCGATCTGGATAAAATGCCTATGGAAAAGTTGAACCGTAAGGGTTTTTTGTAAATGATCTGTATCTGTTTACTCACAATTCAAATACAAAAGTTGGGGTCATGAATAGTTGACAACCGATAAGTTGCGAAGACAGTAAAATCGAACTTTCAATAACTGTTCGCCCTGGGTATGTATCGGTTTTTTTAGACCGAAAGAGCTACTCTTCTGAGGTGGTTATGAGTTATTTTGTGTATAATTTGGCCTAACTTGCCGGATCCCTTTACCACAGATAATATAGGGCGACAAATGGCAGCTCAATAGTCTTTTGTATTTTCTCAAAAAGCGGAGTTCAGAAACCTCTGTCTGCCTCGCACTTTTATAATGAGAAATTACATTTTTTAGCAACTTCTACGGAAGGGTCCCGGAAGCTTTTGTTTACTTTTGTCAATATCACTTGTCTATGACGATTGGGTTTGAAAGAAATGTCTTTCCCAAAATTTTCCAAAATTTCCTAAAACTTAAAGACGTTCTAATGTCGCCAAGTAGAAGCATCATATTTCTATGCCTAGATTGTACTTCATCTGACCAAAAGCGTTGTCCAAATTTATTGCCAAAGAGAGCAAAGAAAAAAAAAACCGTCGACCATCAAGCGCAAGCTTAAAATACTGCTCGCAATGTGCCACAACAGAAACTCATTGAGCGCTCGTAAAATACAAAAAAAATATTTATTTAATATTGAAAAATATGTATTAAAATTAACAATACAATTAAGGGGCACAAATCAGACTGTATATATCCCAAGAAAAACATTCAAAAATTAACATTTAAACAAACTTTTCGTCCTTAGAAGAGGTTCTGTCCGCCTTTTCTGTTACAAGAGCTTTACAAAAACACTTGTTATTGAGCTAGTGTAGTAACTCTTTATAGAAATGTCAAAAGATCTTTTGCTTATCAAAAAAAAATTAATTTTTGATGCTCACATTTTCTCAAAGAAATCAGTTTTGAAAAACAGAAAGAACGGATTTCGTCACCCCCAGCCGTCGGTGACTAATATGAAAATTAATAAAAATTAATTAAGGCCTCTACAAAGGCATACCGCATATAACACCTCAATTCAAAACATATCCGATCTAAGAAAATGCAGCTTTTTAAAAAAAAATCCTCTCTGGTTATTCCACCGATTCCACCCGGATATGTGTCCGACGTTATTGTGAACCCTTCACCGATAAATCCTGAAAAGAAAAAAATCCCAAAATCACGGAAGTACCACACTTAATCCATAAAAGCCCAAACAATTTGCATTTTATTGCAATCTCCTCAAACTCAATTAAGAAAACCTGGAAAACTATCATCATCGATTGTGGTATCTCCAAACAATCGCCATACATATGTAACACACAGGAAATGTCCAAAATGTAAATAATTCCCGCGACGCACGCACAAAAAACCGTGCGGCGCCAAAATCCCAAAAGGATTCAATTTTACCCCGGCAAACCGAGTCTAGGTATACGGTATGCTTATGGTCCGGAAATTCCGCCATTATTATCCTGCGTATAAAAGCAGCCGACCGCCGAGCATACATACCATTTCACCAACGCACTCCCAGCAGTCCACAACTCACTAGCTACATATAAATTTTTCGAGACAAAATGCAAGCAGCAGCAACTTTGATTATCATCGGCCTTACGGCACTGACTCAGGCAAGACCTCATCTGCCGTCGAACTTTATGCTTTGGTAAGTCATACAGAGAGTCATCATCGACAGCGACAACGTTATTAATCGATTTTTTTCTTCCTTCAGGAACTACTTTCCGTACCTGCAACAACACCAACTGCAGGTGATGCACCAGGCCAGCATGCCAATGATGCAGCCCGTCAACATGCCGCATCCGATGCAGTATCCGACATTCGAGATGATTTTCAACCACGCAATTCCAATGACAAACAATATGCCCATCATCGGAGAAGTTCAGTTCCAGATGCCGATGGCGCAAACCAACCCACCAGCAACGACAACAAAAGCGACAACCACCCCGCGACCCCGTCCAACAACCACAAAAAAATCCACACCACCGCCAACAGCATGGCCAACGAGACCCCAAGCATCTGTCAAGCAATCAACGCCACAAGTCGCAAATGTCCTGAAATCGCAGCTCTCGAAGGGAGTCTTTGAGATGGCACGACACATCCAAGCGAACATCCTTTCGGAGGGCAGCCACCAGCAGACCGGCAAATTCAATGTTTTCTCGCCGATCAATGTCGCCGCTGTCCTGTCGCTCCTCGAGCTCGGTGCAAAAGAGCAAACCCAACAAGAGCTGCGGCATATTTTGGGCTTTGATATGTTGCAACCATCCGAGTGTCGTCGTCCTCTTGACCAACACTATGCGCTGGGACAAATGTTGGAATCCGTGGCACAAGGAAGCCAAATCAATATGGCAAATGGAATATTCATACAAACGGGCTACAGCCTGCGACAGGACTATCGCACATCCGTGGAAACAATCTATCAAAGTCAAGTCACCAGTCTGGATTTCCGGCAGCAATCGTCGGCGGCAACGAAATTCATCAACGACTGGGTGCAGCTACAGACGAATGGAAAAATCGCCAATATCCTTGGCGGAGGCATTGACAAGAACACCAGGATGATGGTCGCCAGTGCGGTTCACTTTAAATCGCTGTGGATGTCTTCGTTCATTGCAGAGGCCACATCAAAGCGTGCCTTCTATCCGAACGGAAAGGCCGGCCAGCGGATCATGGTCGACACAATGGTCAACGGTGGCGAGTTCATGTACTACGAGTCAAAGGATTATGACTGCAGCATCATGGCACTGCCATTCAAAGATCAGACCACAGCAATGTACGTTATTCTGCCGAAGAAATCGAACGAGGCGAAGTTAAGGAAACTCCAAACAACCCTAACAGCGGACATCGTGGACGACATGATTTCCAAAATGAAATTGCGTACCAGCCTCATTAGCTTGCCAAAAATGCATCTAAGCGACACCCTCGATCTGAAGGATGTCCTCAGCCAGCTGAAAGTGCGGAATGTGTTCGACAGCGGCAGCAGTGACCTCAGTGGCATCAGCGAACACAATCACATATCTCTTGATGGGTTCGTGCATAAAATCGACCTGACCATCAATGAGGCCGGCACTGAGGGTGCAGCGGCAACAGCCACAAGTCTATCCCGGCATGAGGCCGATGTGGTATTCAGAGTCGACTCGCCTTTTATGTTCTTTGTGCGGCACGAGCCGACCCAGTTGCCGATATTCTATGGATCTGTGATTGAGCCTGTAAATAGCTCCTGAGAGGGAGAAAGGGAATCATGTCACTGTGTGGCTGAATATGGTGTAGCTTTAGTATTTATTTATTTATTTGTTGTTTATGTTTGTAGTTGTTGAGGCCATATTTTGTTTGATTCTTTATAAAGTCCTTCAAAAAAAATTCTGTTTATCCTTCTTTTCTGCATTTTTTGGTTCAGGCATTTGCACAATGGTTCTTGTCTTCGATTGGCGATGGCCAACCAATTTGGACGGCAATTATAAATCAGAATTTTTTAGGTCGACAGATTTTTGAGCACAATTTTTTTTAAAGTGGTTTACAAGATTTTAAAAAGAAACGTGACAAGTGCTTCTGTGGATTAGCAGGTGTTTCTAGTTGGAAAATCCCCGGAAAATCAATTTCAATCCATTAACCCGTCAATAAAGCATTAAGTGGGATGGGTTTTTTTTATTGTTCGGACTATCCGTTGGAGTTTTAAGAGCTTTGGGGTTTTCCAAGACCTAACAGATTTGACCTGACGCTGCAAATGGAAATTACAGAATTATGGGCACAATTTTGCTTTAGAATTTTTACTGGTGTCAGTCCAATGACCTTTTCAGGTCCATCATAATAATGCTTTTGAGCATTTTTCAATGCAGTTTTTCCACTAATAAATAATATTAGTTTATATGAACCAATTATTTTTTAGTTTAAAAAATTAAGAAAAATTTGCTTCAGTGTAAATAAAATATTTTAATCTAAAATGTATATCTAGTCAGTCAAACACAAAATTATCACTTTTAGGAGCAACAATTTCTACCATTTTAAACCAACATTAAGCGTACCTACCAACTTTATTTAATAATTAGGTCTTATTATATTTATTTGGCAGAAAGTATTTAAATTTAACAATAGCCCTTAGCTTTAAATAAAAATATAACCACTTGCATTTGTTGAACTTGCACTAACTTCACGAGTTCCATATGACTATTGAGTGCACACAATGAAATGATTGCAAATGGTTGGAAAGAATGCAAATAATTGGAACCAAAAAGCAAGGAACCAAATTATTTGCAATAATTTCAAAAATTAATACAAAAAATGCAATAAGCAGTCGAGATAGAAGGGAATAAATGTAAGAAAGAAAAATAATCCTAATGATTGGAAATGGTTGAGTTCTAATCATTTGGCTCTTGAACAATGATTGCACTCTCAGTAATTTAAAAATAATCCGCAATTGTACCTATTCCTTTGCGATGAAGTCGATAAATTAAATCATAAAATACAATTCCAAAAGTGAAAATTTTCAGAATGCAAAACCCTAATGATTGCATTCTTTAAAAACTCTGTGTCGTATCTCATGTAGAATGCTGTTTTTCATGTTCTTTTTAAAATAAGACACTTGACAAAATACTGACAAAATTTTCTGACATTGGATGGCGCGATATTTCCCTAATAATCGTGTTCCAAACACCGACTAAAGTTGTATTTTTTGCTATTTTGTTCCTATTTTCAGTTGGAAAAGGTGCTTCGCCAAATTTCCAAATAAAAACCTTTAAAATGTAACGCAGTTGCCTCTATCACAAAACTATTTGATCCAATGCTTGTTAAATATCGTTCGAAAATTCTTTATTTTGAGAATGGCTTCAGAAATGACACTTGTTTTTCTCATTCGCACTTTTTCTTGGGACTTTTCAGAATTCTGCAGCGGTAACTCTGGTAACAAACTCTCGCGATTCAAGCTAATTTACTTGTTAATTTTTTTTTTAACATTAGATTAGAATTTTTTACTGATATTTATTGAATTTAAATAAATGCACTACCCGTACTATGAAATACTAACATTTAATTTTAATATTTATTTCATTTATTTATTTATTATCATTATCTTTATATAACAATTTACTAAACGTCACAATAGTAAATATTGGGCAAAATAGTTAGTGACTTTCTATATTAATTAGGTAACGTAAATTGAGGCAAATGTCTCACTATACTAAAGTATTTATTGTGAGGTGACAAAATTAATATAAGAAAAACAATTTAAATATACAAAAACAACAAAAAATTATTATGGTACTGTAATGCATTGAAATTGAAATTGAAGACCAAAATTAAATTTTGTACGCTTTTATGTCCTGCCATTCATTGATGAGTTGTTGTGCGAACTCCCTCGAAGGTTTATAATTAAGTAGGCACAGCATTTTTGCAATTGATGGCGCACGAGTTTTTTTTTAATAATTGAGTGGTTTTAACATACCATACTTTAATAAAAGTAAATGCAAACAGATTACTTAAATAGAGATCAGAGATTCCCAATGCATTTTCGTGGGTGTTGTGTTCTTAAAACAAAAGCTTGACGATAGGTGGTGCTCAATATCTTCTAATAGGTACATACAAAGTGACACGAAACGTCTGCAGGTATGGTTGTCCCTTGTCCCTTATTTAATCCCTGCATATTTATTCGATTTAATATCCGTGGTCCTCTGAGGAAGTTTCAATCACCCTACGAAGGGTTTCGAACTTTTTAACTTGGCACTTATGGCGGCTGTATGTGCAAATTTGATGCAAATTGAATGTTGCAAGCACTTCGCAAAATGCGAATGTATAGTCGTCATTTGAAAGACTATGTCTTGGCATTTATTAAAGCTTAAGCTTTGAAATTTGATGAGTGGATGTATCAGGAACTGCCAAACAAGAAGTTGTTTTAACCCGACTTGACCCAGAAGGAGGGTAATGCTTTTCGCGCGTATGTCCGCTCCATTGTGACCATCTGTAGTGTAAATGGCTCGACCGATTTGGAAAAGTGAGGTTTCATTAGGTTCGTATTCTTCCCCGGTAATTAAAAGAAAAACCTCGATTGACTGTAAAAGAGAATTAACATATAAAAAGATTTAAACAAGACACTTCAATTATGCTTAACTAATTACACAGACACATAGCCCCCGACTGCCATGTAGTTGTACTTTTTTTTTAAATAATATAATATTCAGCATACATAAATCGGCAACATTTCCCATTCAAGTTGTGTTCTTAACCCAATTATTGCTGCAACCTCTTCTAGTTCTGTTTGCTTTGGACAGACTCCGGGCTTACTCTATCAACGAGGGCTGATATTTATCAAGAACTTATGAATTCGCTGGATGGACTAAATAGATGAAGCACCATTCGAAATCAAACCCAATTGAGTTCTTCGATTTATTCGCTGCACCCCCTACACTGCGTACACATGACGGTCAGTAAAGGAATCCCTAGTTCGGCCAGTTCTCAAGCATAACTCTATAAGTGATATTTTTGTTTCTGCAAACATAAATATGTGTGCACAATTCACTCACGCTGCTTGTACCCCTGCCCAGTATGGTTCAACTGCATCGCATATGGATTACGTTTGTGGCGTATTGTGCACATATTTACCGGAAGACGGAAATAAAAAACCCAGATATATAACAAACATACACAATCCACTACGTCCAGGAGTTGATTTTAAATTCCGACAACCGGCATTGAAAATCACACCATAACCCAGATTTGCGTCATATTGCGATGCGAGGTACTCAGGATTTCCAGGAATTTGGGGAATTTCTATATGCGTCCTGATACATACATACATTTGCCACACATGTTGGGAAATGCTGTGGAATATTTGGTGGAATAATCAGCACCTCAATGTATGGCGGAGGATGTGTGTATATTGTTTACCTACTCGACTATGGTATAATTACATGGATCGCTGTTATATCGTTCGCTATCAACCCATTGGGTAAATAAAACCGGGGAAATTATTTGGTTTGCGGTCCTTTTTTTGTGGAAAATTTAATTGGACCGATTGGAATTATTCAAAAGAAATACCGCTTTTGTATGGCGTTGATACATTTTTAAAACATTATGACATTTCATCTGAAGTCCCCAAGGAGTGCACAAATTGAAAGCCAAAAGCATGGAGTAAGTGCAGTGCGGTATTGTCAGCCATACAGTTAGTGTTCGAAATCTATTTGGAAAATAGTCACCAATAGAAACTTTGACAGCATTTTCATAAAACAAAAGGTTTTTAAAGGCTTATAACACATTAGCACGCCATTTTACGATGATTACCATCTGCAGGTCACCGTGAAACTAGTTATATAAAAATTCCATCAGCATCCTATAAATTTTGCAGACTAATGCCGCATTTACACGGTCACACATTCCTAACAGAGAAGATTAAAGGGATGCTAAATACTAAGTATAGTCCGTTTGACTGAAAGGTACGGCATTATCTAACACGCAAAAAAACGTGACACGTATTTTGGTCGGCCATCTTGTTTGCGTGGTAGAAATTATGGGAGAGCTGCATATTGATATTTTCATAGCGATGGCTTACGAAATTTCGCTTTTCTATAAAACAAAATGCCTTCCGGAAGTAATGAACGGAGAATTATTTATTAATTTCGTATAACTGATTGATGCATTTTTGGTTTAATTTACTGAAATTTAAAAAAGCTCTCATTTCACATGTTTTAAATCAGAAATAGAAATGTTTTGAAGTGATTACAGAAATTATGTTCCCCGGAACTTGTGTTTATTTCCGTTTTACGTATCTACATATTTGTAATCTCATTCTTACTCCTTTACTAGCATTGACTGCGGAAAAACGGATCTCTCTGTCCCGTCTCGTGCAAAAATGCGCGTGCGTGATGGTGTAAATGCAGTATAAGACCTTTTTCGATGGATATCAGGCTGCCATATTTTGACAGCTATCAGAAAGCAACTGTGCTAAAAGATAATTGTATTTAAATTCCAAATATTCACTACGAGTAGGTATATTAAAAAAAAAACTTCGAAAGACGTTTCGTAAAGTTCGTAGTGGTGGTCTTTGTCATTTTGAAGTCCTTTCTCTTTCATTTCTATTGACCTGTCGGTTACAATCAGACTCGTACTCGTTGAGACTATTTCAGACTATGTTGCTCTGGTTGCAAGTTTGTTTGAAAATTCAGGAGTGGGACTGTGGAATATTTTTAAAAAACGAATGAGTTTTTATTTGCGCGGAGGCGTTGACGTTTTCTTTTTTTTTATATGTAACTTCAAAAACAAAAGATATTTTAATTTCAGTTGTTTATAGCGGAGACAATACAGAGACCACCAACTTCGGCCGATTTCCCGTTACTTAGCCTACAAGCTATATTTTTTCGGAGTGGTCACGATTTACTGCGCTAGTATTGATACATAAAAATTCGTATTGACAAATGTCACGAAACTTCAAAAATTCTGAGTCACCAATACACTCCCAAAAATTAAGAGCCACTTCCGCTGTGGGCAAAGTTGCTGGCAGTGTTCAAAGAATTTTGTCCGTTAAATTTGAAATTGTTCGTTACGTGTGAATAATAATTTTTTTTAGGAAAAAGTGTACATTTGCTTAAAATATTTACGAAAAATTAAGAATGTATGTTGGTTGAGGGAAAATAAAAACATTTTGAGCAAATTTTCTTTATTATTTAAGAAAAAATTACACGCGAAACCGAAGTTAACTATATCCAAAAGTGGGAAACACACAACCATATTTGTCCCAATATATTTCTAGGACATTAAACATCTACTTTAGATAGTTTTATTAACCACACAAATAAAATTATTCACCTTTAAAAAATTTACAATAACTAACCAATGGCATTCAGTTATGCTAAAATGTGGTATTCCCGAACTCTTTCACATTTCCCCACTGCTGCCGAGGTTGGCAGCATTTATTTTTGTATTTTTTGTATGTTTTTGCATGTCATTCGGATTCCGAATTGACATAACACCGATAGGAATACAAAATGGCGAATTTGAAAAAAAAACTGAGGGGGCCAGCGGCAAGAGGATTGTGAGTTGGGGGTCTCAGAAGGGTTTGTCTATGGTTTATAGGATTACTTACTGCAACACTAGATTGCATATTTTCGTTTTCGCTTGACTATGTTCGTTTTGAAATGCGAAAGTGCTTTTCGTTTGGATCTTTCACAGAAATCCGCCGCAGGTTTGTCCACTAATTTGCAGCAATTATTTATTATAATTACCCTGCTTGAGTGCAATAACTTAATCATTTACAACGGTCAGGTCAAAGGTGTTATTGGCAGGATAACCAACCGCTCATTTGGCCGGATGAATCCAATTGGCAGAGCAATTCCATTAGGAAGATTTTATGTTAATCCGGCTTAAACATTAAAAAACAACAATATACAGAAATACACTCGCTATGGGATAATTGAACAGAGTTGTATTACTTATATGTTTAATTGTATACCGCGACCATTATGTCCATCATATGGCTGTCATTATTTTGATAATCCCATTCAAATTCTGATTGCGTTCGTTTAATTCTACTTTCCGTGTGAAGGGAAACGAAAAACAACCGGTGCACGGATAATTACAGTTTAAAATGGATTGCAGATGAAACTCAAGCATATTTCGGTCTAGGTATACATGTACACATGCATGTGGAGGAGAAAAATCGAAATGCGATGATGAATTTAACTCACTCTCTCTTGTTTTTTATTCGCACGGTTTGATATTGGGTTGAACTGTTTTAATTGACCTACCGCTGATTGTAACCCAACTTACAAAAGCCTTCGCATTGAGGATACGTCCATACATACTTCCGATATAAATGAACCTTCTGCCTAGACGGCGGTTCTTTCTTAAAGTGTCGGACTTTTTGCTGTTTTGTGTTGAAAATTTATACGAGATACCTATCATTTTAGAAACAGATTTGAAAAGTCTGCCGACTATGGTGTGTCAAACGTTTATACAGATTGGGCCAAAGGAAGTCATCCGATGTTGTTTGGCTCTCATTTTTTTCCTAAATGAAAAACTTCGATTTTGTTTGTTTGTTGTAATTTTTTGGCAGGGACATTTTTTTCTGAGAATTTTTTTGGCTAAATGTTCCATCTTTTTCTGTTGCATTTTACGTATGGCTATAGCTGAGGCCTAAGTCGATAGAGTCACTTTTGCAACGTCAAATTTGTGCTCCGCTGAAAAAAAATGTACAAGCCATTGTGGTGGATTAATAAAAAATCAGACACATGACGTTTACCTGCGCTGTCAGACTTACTTAATTGAACTTCTAAACGTCCATACTGTTTCATTTGACATTTTGTTCAGCTGCTTGGAAGACATTGGGACTTTCCGATTCCTAGTTTAGTAAGTCTGACAGCAGACTACCTAGATGTATTTCAGTTTTTATTGTCCCAGAGTGGTCATATCAATAGTTTTTGCAATCAGTTCAAGAAAAGTCTGCCTTCACATTTTGAAAAGTCAAATTTATAATAAACAGAGTTCTGATTTCTGACACCTCTAAAAATGGTCCTGTGAGAGAAAAGTTTGTAAATTCTGAAGATTTAATTTGCAGGGTAAATTAAGAATTAGTTCGCATCATACTGTAACAATGTTGTTATAGGCAACCATATGAGATTTGAAACGTACTTATCTGGAAATAACAATTTTGAAAAAAATTGTGAAGGCCTTTTTTAAACAAAAGAAACAAATTTCGAGTTTAGTCAAACAACGAAAAAAATTCAAGTTTCCCAGTCAACGCGTTCGTGTACCTACCTAGTCGCGACAAATCTAGTTGACGTTTTACATAAACTGGGTATCCGTACGTCCCCATTTTCCATCCGAACACATTGGATTTTGATTCACTTTATTTACGATAAGAATACGGTTACCAAGTATACCTACCCTGTAAAAGTAACAAGTGAGATATTTAAAACACCGGCTGACTGCTGACACCTGCAGACTTGGAAATGGCAGGACAAACACTTTAATTGGCTACCCAGCATGATTGTGTGATTATAACTATCACCTTCCAAACGTTTATGAGCTTCTCATGGGGTTTTGCACTAAAAGTATTCTCTGCTCTCCTTTGCTTTCCTTGCTTGTCTCTCCCAAAAGCTACTGGATTCATGTCATGCTGGCAACAACTCCAGCTGCTAATGTATGTAATCCATCAGAAGCAATTGAATCGACCATTGACATCCATCCCCGCTACAAAGAAAAACATTTTCCTTCGTACAATACCGGATCGGGATAGCAACGCGAAATATAAAATGAATCTCACGCAGTATTATATAGTTCCTTCTGTGTAGGTAGTCTCACAAGGTTCCAAAGGATCTTACATCAATGCTAAAGGGTTCATAAATTTTCCAGTTCAGCTTGAGTGTTTCTGTTTTTTTTTTCTTGTTCCGTCTTATTTTTTCTGGGCCCGGCCAACACACAATACGAGTGTTATCAGTGTGCGCTATATACCTACATACACTTGTGCGCCTGTTGTTCGTTTTTGAATTTAGAATTCTGACAGAAAAGTTATTCATATCACGTAAACGAATTGAAATTGAAGAACGCAATTTCATGACACGGCGTGCGTCCTTAAGAGGAAAAGTACACACAGCGGCAACATTCTCGCCGTTTCAGTCATTCAGAGAGACATCACGATATACACCGTCTAGAGACAGAGAGCTGCTGTACTGCCTTGTGTAGTATTCCTTCGAAGATGGGGCCAGATGGCAAAAGGGTGTTTTTGGCCTCCTTTTCGATTTGTGTATGACTTCTGTGAGTGCTTGTCTGCTTTTTAACCAGTTCTCACTTTGACTTGAAAGTTTACATTGGCAAATGTCTCTTCTATAGAGTGCGAGCCAGCACGGCGGGTGGAGCAAGGACCTTGTTATGTAGAACGAGTGCTGTGTGTTGTTATGCATTCAGTAGCAAATGGCCGGATGATAAATTCACACTTGTACACTTTTTATGAATTGCCATAAAGATGATAAATTTTATTGCCTCCTTTTGAAGATGAGTGCAAGGGGGTAGGGGGAGAGCCTACCAACATTTGGGTTCATAGGTGCAAAGCACGCTGACGGGGTGACAGGTGATATGATTATTGAATGCTATGGGTGTCATTGACTCTGGAAGTGATGCTGAAACGTTTGTTTTGCATTTATACATAAAGGGCTCATCTAAAGTGCTTTCGTTGGATGATTGGTTAAAGTGTCCTTTATGTCCTTACGTTAGCCCAAACCAGGAATGTGCGGTGCCTGATGTACACGATTGGCGCAGTGGAGGCTTTAAACTTTAAAGATTAAAGTGGCAGTTGTGAGCCTAGAGAGACGTTTCCAATTATTTTTAGACCGAAACATGCAGTAAGAACAACAAAAGAAAAAAAGAAAAATCGACACAAAAGAAGTACCTACCCTAAAAAAAAAATTAGGAAAAGTGTGCATGAGGTTGTGTGCACACAAGTATTCATTCTTCATTGTGCGCTTACTCTATTTTAAAGAAGACACTTAATCTTACGAAAAGCCATGGGAATCGCCAATAAAATAATGTCCATGATAAATGATGTGGGTTTGAGACTTCGAGTCTTATCAAAGCGCACATCGTATTAGTGCGCACGTTTTATTCGACTAAAAGCAGTGCATTTTACGAAAAATATAAGCCTCTCCATATACCAATCAGATTTTTCAACATACGAATGCTCATAATCACCGGTGAGGGCCTGATTACAGTCCATGCGCACACCATCATAGTGCGCACAGTAAAATGTGCGCATATATATCGCCTCGTAGTGTGCATTTTGGATAAACCAATCACCATTATTAATAGCCGTGCTTTAGAATTGAAAATATATCTAAAAGGATAATTACACAATATTAACGCACAGCATGAGAACTAAAGTGCGCTAGCAGAATATCGTCAAAAATTAATGTGCGCATTGAAAATAACGTGATGTTTTGCTATCGCCTTAAATGACTTCAATGCTGACATTCAGGGGTTCAACTTTTGAGCTATACCTTGTGTCAGCTGAATTGATTCGGTATGATATAAAGGACCTATTGATGGAGATTTCAGTGTGCGCAGTTTGAGTATAAAACTATTTTTGTCTGCAGGCACCAGAAAATGCTCACAATGATGACAAACAGATTGCCTGTCAAATTTTCGACCAAAACATGCAGTTGATCTATATTTTTATGTAGATTGATCGACAATCGGATCAATTTTAAGTTTATTTAAATTATAGGTTGCCTTGTGGTAGAAATGCTACCGTTTTGGTTAACTGGCTTATACACAACCAATTGAAAAACAAATAACACACAGCATTGCATCTCTGCACAATCTTGTCAACAACAAATAAATCAAGCAAATATTTTGCGTTGAAGGCAATTAAAGGGGTTCTTAACTATATGCAGTCGAATATCGCCTTAAAATTGTGTTCGTTTGTCGCCGATTCACGCCCTAACGCATTTACCGATTTTAACCAAACTTTCACAGATCCTTAGTATTGGTTTATGTATGGTTTCTGTGAAGTTTGGTTGAAATCGGAAAACGTACGTGTGTGTTGTGCGTGCGTGAAAAAAACACATGGCGCTGTAGGCACATTTCGTTTTTCATCTATCTCCTTCTATATAATTATAATTAAATCAAAATAAGTCGCATTATGTTTGAGCTGATGTTCTCTTAATGCGTGAACCGATTTTGTTTCTGGAAACTTCAAAGGTTTGTATGTATATACGGCATTTGTATGTGTATTGGTTGTACGAGTTATAGGCATTTTACTTGCGTTGCCGACCTCCGAAACCGCTTAACTGATTTAAATGAAATTTTATGGATGTGTACGGTTGGTTGCAGCTTAAAGGTTAGGATGGTTTTGGTGGCCACCCAACAGGTAACACGATTTTTCAAACAAAAGCTCAAAACGATCATGCGCTTTATCGTTAAGCACGATATTTTTGGACAATCGCGTTTCTGGATGTGCTCGGTTGAATGGCAGAGGCGATAATTGTCGATTGCCCACATTCTGCTTAGAATGATTGAGAAAATCTGACGATCAAGAAGCCGACCTGGAAATCTATGAAGTCGTTTCTATGAACTCAATTGAATTTCAAGGGAGTTTCATTCGTTCAATAGAGAGGTTCAAAAGGAATGTTAATCAATTTAATCAGCTAGTTTATATATAAGATAAAACGAATCCAATAATTGAATAAATCGATGGCGCCCGCAAACAAACTGAGCGCCCCAATGCGGCCTGCAAACATGAGACTAAAAAATCCACCCCCTATTCAAACAAAATCCTCGGCCAATTCGATCACAAAAGCAAGGCACATCTTCGGCAAATTAAAATTGACATAGACAGCAATTGAGTGTAGAATCCAAATCACCAGTAAAACAACAACAATCAGGAACAGCAACCAAGCCTCCCAGCATCTGCGAGCTGATAACAAGAACTTGATTCGTTTAATGTCAGTTTCAGCTTCCATCTCATCTCACACAGCGCACATCGCATGAACATCTGCCATTGATAAGACGTGCTCTTCTTCAAATTGAGACGCTCGAACAAAATACTACACTACCACTATCTGCTTTGATATTATACCTATACTTAGCCCAGAAAGCGTACTTGTAGTTGTAATTTCATTGTTTTCGTTTAGCGCTAGGGGTAGTTTGTTGACAAGCAGATCATCAATTTCAATCTCAGTCTCAGTCGCTGTGATCATTTTGGGTGGAACTCTCCTCGCGACGGAGTCGAAGTGAATTTTCAATTTTAATAGCAATCCCATAAAATATTCGCAGTTAATTTTAAATGTGGCATATACTGATCTTGAGGTTGATCCTCTGTTTGAATTTTGCATTCGCGCATCGTTTTCGTAAGATAATTGCATTCGTCTATCTGAAAGTGGTTTTAACAAATTTATTACAGCATTTATGGAACTTGTTGAGAATGCTTTGCCAGACACATCAGCTGAGGTACAGCAGGCTGCTGCCGAAGAGGTCATCATGAGATTGATACCGAAAAGTGCGCATCTCTTCCAAGTGGTGGTTGATAAAAGTATGGCACTGAGAAGTTTTCAAGTGAGTGGCTAATTTAAATTATTTCCCCTCTCTAGCTTAGAATAGCATTGAGTTTGCGATCTGACACTGATAGTCGGCAGGTAGAATGGAGTAGATCTAATTAATTAAACGAATGACATTTACGCCTAGTAAGCACCTGTTTCGAAACGAAATTTTCCTGTGGTCTCCAAATGGACAGGAAAACGTCTGCGAAAAGGTAGTGGAAAATGATTTGTGGAGAGTTCCATCAGCCGATGCACAAGTAGCAGTGTTACCAGCAGTGGCTATTTATCTCCGATTTGGCTAATCGAACTTTCCACTGGCTTAATATTGTCATTCGGGATTTATCCTAATTTAGGCTCTTCACTTTAAAGTTTGGCGAATTTTTTCCATTGCGAACGTATTTTTTTTTTTGTATAACTAAAACTTTTTATGCAGCTAATTGCAAATGAGCCAACTCCATTTGTAAACAGTTTTCGAACAGGCTCTCACATCGCAGAAATATTCTGAGCTTACAAGATTGGAGGTAGGCCCCCTTCCAGCAAAACGTTTTTTTTTTAAGCTTAGCTCGAGCTTAGCAAATTTTATCTGCTTTTTCTCTCCAAACATTAGCTTAAATCCTATCTAAATTTTGACATATAGCGTGCCGTGGATAAGTGTCACAGAAAAAACTATTCTTGAAAAATTCAACTCTCTCTGATTTTAGATTTTTCCGATTCTACGTAGGTACTTCTCGTCGGTTTATTTATTTAAAAAAAATCATCCTTGCTTATTTTTCTGCAATACTGAAACGCAACAGAACAACAGAAAACAAAGATCTGTCAAATTTAGCTTGAGAAAATACAAATTAAATGGAAACGCTAAATTTTGACAGAAATACATGAAGTATACATTCTGAAAATAAATTTAAATTTTTAAGCTCGAGCTATGTACCACTCGGCTAAAGCTTACTTAGCTCAGAAAAATTTTGGAGAGAATTTTATAAGGGAACTAAAATTTTAGCTCGAGTAGCTTACTAGGCTTAACATTTGAAAATGGGAACTAGAAAAGTCTCTCAATTACGAACTTGTGTTGTGTTGTTTTTGTTTTATTTAATATCGTCGCCCTTAAAAATAATTTAATCAGGAAAATTATTTATATTTATTTGCGCATTTGCAATCTTCATATTTGAGTTTGGCTATTTTTGGCTCCTAAAATTTTCAAATTTGGCTCCATACCTCTTCTAAGAGCTGGCAGCACTGAGAACAAGTGTCAATGTATTTAACGTCTCGGACAATAACGCCCAAATTATTCACTCCGGGTATAAATCAGGTTTAGGTTAATTTTACACCCGACCATTTCCACATTTTCTAAGACTGACAATTTAAATCCGTATCCATAATATTCACTGAAAGACATGCATTAAGCCCGCTAGGTTAAAGATGGACTTAATAGCGGATTTAAAACTGCTTAAACCGATTGTAAACCGTTTTAAACCTACGTAGGGTCAAGTTGCACAAAAAGTGACATTTGCTTTTTATTTTAAGCCTACGTAGGGTCAAATTTAACAAAAAGTGACATTTGCTTTTTGTTATTTGTCACTTGTCACCAGTTATTTTTTAAGGTGCATTAATCATGCCGACATTTCTGTCGAACTATCGAATGTAGCCTCCAAAACGTCTCTTTTTTTTCAGCCGGAAATATTTCCGAAAAAATACCGCTTCGTAATCTTTGACGCAAGCTAGCTTGTGTCGTGTGTTCAATTATTCAATGACAAAGACGACTTTGAATGACCATCAGCTGCTGTTTCGTCAGATCTTCGACAAATTCGTGTTTCGGCAACGAAGACATCAACATTATTTTTGAAAATTTCACGAATGAAGTTCTTCTTTTAGTTGTTGCCATTTTTTTTTACTCCACTTCTCCACTTTTCTTATTTCTTGCGCCCGGAGGCGAAAAGATGTCAACTTTATGAAATTGGGTCTTAAGTTTTAACCCAAGTTAAAGTACTCAAACTGGCCCCCGGAGCATAGTTTAAATATAATCGGATTAAAAGCCGTCAAGTTTAGAAAGCTGGGTTTATATTTGCGTTTCACACTGAATATTTCGGACTTTGATTTAATTTTTGGGTTAAACTCACTTAAATCCGGGTGTAAACTTTAAGCCGGATTAAAGTGAGTGATATGGCTGTAAATGTGTGCGAAAAAATAGTGGAGAATTGTACCAAGCAATCTACTACAATTAACCACTTTTTGACTGCATTTCGTAGCAGCAGCGTAGGTACTACAAAACGAAAAGGAGTGCG
The DNA here is from genome assembly GCA_948293265.1 of Cheilosia impressa. Classification (NCBI taxonomy): domain Eukaryota; kingdom Metazoa; phylum Arthropoda; class Insecta; order Diptera; family Syrphidae; genus Cheilosia; species Cheilosia impressa. Next base: position 27,928,422 of record OX411884.1, on the reverse strand, counting down.
AAATTTTTGGGTAATGATTTCGTTGTGTCGCTTTTGTATGGGATTTTTCATTCAAAAACAAATGCATACTAGGCTTTTGATGAGGAAATGCACGAAATGCAAATGCTCTACGGATGTGATCGTAACTTAGGATATTCGGGGAAAAACCCCATCTCCATGACGTCCATTGGTTGGGTTTGGGAACATTTAAGTTGGCTTTCTTATTTCTATTTACAAGGCAGTTCTAACAGCCCACATAGGCCTCTCTCTCAGCCATTCGCTGAACTTTAAGCTCAGTAGTCCAACATGCAGATCTGTGCTGACAAGTCGTGAATTTTTTTAGACCAGACTTGACCACGTATCAAAGTCTCAAAGCCAAGTACATTTTGAACCTAAGCCCTTGTTTATCATTCTCCGACACAAACGGAAATCAACTCATTCGGTTTTCGGTGAAGATATCGTCCACCAAGTCAACACAGTTTGCGGTGCAAGGTGCTCAAATGTCTTACCACACTCTGGTCCAATTTCCTCACCAAGCTGTGACCAATCAATGTACCTACACTCACCGGATTAATTATCCAACTCACACATCGTCGGACAGCATTAATTATTCGCAAATGCATCAAGGATGCCCCATCATTACCTCCAAGTGTAAACTGCATTCTGCTGGTCCAATCAAAGCAATTTATACCATCCCACAGTGAACGATTGTATCTAGTACATCACCAATATAGTTTACTTACAGCTGGAGCAGTCGCCGACAAACGGCAATATCCGTATCCTCGCTTCAGATGGTGTTTCCGCAACGAAAGGCTTCCATCACTACCTGAAATACTACCTGCAGTCGGACGTATCATGGTCGGGTAATCAATTGGAGCACATTCCGGCTGAAGTGCCTGCACCGGCCAGTGGAACCTCCTACTCGGCGAGTGCATTCATCTATTACCAAAATGTTTGTACATGGAGCTACAGCTTTGCCTGGTGGTCGTGGACAGATTGGAGACGTCATATCGACTGGATGGCACTAATGGGTATATCGCTTACAATTGCTCCCATTCAGGAGCAAATTTGGACCGACCTCTACAGGGCGTATGGCCTCACTGACGACGAGATATATGAACATTTTGCCGGGCCGGCATTCCAGGCTTGGTGAGTAATGCTAATTGATTTCCATATTCAGAGTGCTCATATGACGTGCTTCCTTCGCAGGCAGCGTATGGGTAACATACGGGGTTGGGGTGGTCCGCTGACACCCACCTATCGGCGAATGCAATTACTTTTGCAAAAGGAAATCATCAAAGCCCAACGAAGCCTTGGAATTAGCGTGGCGCTGCCGGCATTCGCGGGCCATCTGCCTACGGCCATGGCGCGGATATACCCTAATACCACGTTCGCAAAAGTCGAAAGATGGAATCGATTCCCGGATGACTACTGCTGTCCCCTGTTCGCCGACCCCAACGAGCAGTTGTTCCGCGAGATTGGCGAACGATTTTTGGGCGCCATCATCGAGGCATACGGCACGGATCACGTCTACTTCAGTGACCCGTTCAACGAAATCCAGCCGGCCAAGTCGGAGGCGGCCTATCTAAGCCGCACAGCTGCGAATATTTACCAGGCAATGGCGGCGGTGGATCCGTCGGCAGTGTGGCTCCTTCAAGGATGGATGTTTGTAAAGAATCCATTTTGGACGGACGCTCTGATGCGGGCATTCATGACGGCTGTACCGCAAGGCCATCTGCTGGTGCTCGATCTGCAGAGCGAACAATTCCCGCAGTACGAAAGAACGCGCTCGTACTACGGCCAGCCGTTCATCTGGTGCATGTTGCATAACTTCGGCGGAACGCTGGGCATGCACGGTTCCGCGGGCATCGTAAATACCAGGATTCGGCTGGCGCGCACCATGGAGGGGTCCACAATGCTGGGCGTGGGCATAACGCCGGAAGGAATCGATCAGAACTATGTAATGTATGCACTCGCGTTGGAGCGAGCCTGGGTGGAGGATGATTTTGATCTGGACGAGTGGTTCCGCACCTTCGTCTCGGTGCGCTATGGAGTTGCGGACGCGGAGCATCTGCAAACTGCATGGCGGTACCTCAGGACTTCGGTCTACTCGTATCGAGGGGTGTTGAAAATACACGGAAAATACGCGGTGGCCAGGCGGCCGGCAACTAATCTGTCTCCCTGGGTGTGGTACAACACAACGTGGGTGCAGATGGCGTGGCAGCAAATGTTGGAGGTCAACTTGTCGTCGAATGCATTGTGGCGACACGACCTGGTCGATGTGACGCGTCAATTTCTTCAACTTATGGGTGACCAGACCTACGTCAACCTAATGGACGCGTTTCGGGAGCGCAACTCGACGAGGTTCCGCTGGTTGACTACCTGCATGATTGACATACTCTACGACATGGATACCGTGCTGGCGACGCATGAAAAATTTCAGCTCGGCCGGTGGCTGGCCAGTGCCAAGCGGATGGCAAGCAGTCCATTGGAGCAGCTTCTCTTCGAGTTAAATGCACGCAATCAAATAACCACATGGGGACCGAATGCCAGGATACTGGACTACGCAACCAAGCAGTGGGCCGGCATGATGAGGGACTTCCACATGCCCAGATGGAGGCTGTTTTTGGATACAATGCAGCAGGCTCTGGACGAGGGAAGGGGCTTTAATGCGAATGGATTTCGACAGAAGGTATTCAAAGATGTAGAGAGCCCCTTCGGGGTGGACAGGCGAGAGTATCCCACAAAGGCGGTGGGCGATACGTTTACGATTGCACAAAGCATCCATGACAAGTGGATCGGACTGCAGCAGAGTGAGCACTGGAAGAAGCGGGTTCCCTGGAAGAAGGGCATGAGCGATGCGGAAGATGCCGACGAGATGTATGAGGTGGCAACGCCATCACCTGTGGTGGTGGCAGTATGAGGCACGAATAAATATTTTGCTGCACAAAACTCGGGTTTGTCTTTTGCTTCTGGAACGTACGGGGTCTGTCAGAAGTTGTTGATTTGTTTATGGTTCCGAGCTGTGTCGGTAATTGGATTTTGGTTGGTGGTGCTGGGCTGGAGTTTGGTTCGGCAAATGAATTTCATTGTTAAACAGCATGGACTGTAATGGCGTGGGGTGTGGCAAACGTAAGGTGTTTATGATGGTACGGTTGGATGAGCCTGCTTGATTGAACCGGATGTTGAGAGAAAGTTTTTCCCCAAATATCATATCACATCTGAACAGCTCGACGTAGATGTACCCAATCTTAGGTTAGGTTAGGTATATAAACAGGGTGGGCCAAGGTGTTTTTTAAAAATGCAATAAAATGAAGAAATTTATTTTTTTTCATGTATTATGGCTTTTTTAGTAAGGGAAAATATTCCCATTAATTATTGAACACAACGTCGTTCAAGTGGCTGTCTCGGCTGGTTTCGCAGTAGCGCATTCTGTCACTCCAATTTTCCAAAACCTTGTTGATGGTTTCGGGCTGTAGCTCACGGATTGCTTTGATGATGTTGGCATTAAGTGCTTGAATCGTTTCCGGACTCTTTGAATAACATCGATCCTTCACGGTTCCCCACAAAAAAGATCCAAATGGGTCAAATCGCAGCACCGAGGAGGCCAATTGACATCGCCAAAACGGCTGTTAACACGATTTGTGAATTTGGTTCGCAAAAGATCGATTGTGGCATGGGCTGTGTGGCATGGCGCACTATCCTGTATGAACCAGAGGTTGTACAAATCCATGTTTCCAATTTCAGTAAAATAAAAGTTGGTTAAGATGGCTCTGTAACGCCCACCGTTGACCGAAACATTGTTCCCAGCCTCATTTTCAAAGAAAAATGAACCAATGATGCCACCACTCCACAATTCGCATCAAACTCTCACTCTCTCTGTTTATGTTTAGGCATTGGCTTCTCGACAATAAAGGGCGGGTTTTCGGAGCCTCCGATGCGGCAGCTATGTTTGTTAACGTAGCCGCCGAGATGAAAATGGGCCTCGTCAGAAAAGATGACTTTCTCCAAAAATCGTTGTCCAATTCAAGCTCCTCTAAGGCCCAAACTGCGAAGCGGATGGTCGTGCGCCTTCAATTGCTGAGTCAATTGGACCTTGTAAGCGAATAAGCCGAGATCTTGCTGAAGAATATTCCTCAGGCTAGTGCGTGAAAAGTTGAGCTGTTGAGATTGATGGCGAGTTAATGTTCCAACCAACTTTTTGCACAAACTTTCCTACAGCAGGCGCGGTGGGTGCTTCATTTCGTCCAAAACTTCTATTCAAAAAACGCCTTTGGAAAGAAGTTTTTAGTTTTTTGTTTTAACCTTGTTCAAGCGTAAAGCGAATCAATTCGTTCCTCGTATCCGGAAGGTGTGATACTGACTTTCAGTGAAGATTTCGATAGGGAAACATCTGTCAGTGTCAAAATAACCTATGATTTAAAAAGAAACCACTAGATGGCCCACCATGTATATGTGGGGAAGTGAGGTAGAACGTAATTTGGACGCTCCTGACAAAGGTTGTAAGCTCCAGCGGATTTGACAAACACTTTTCGTGCTCATTCTATTTTGAGAATGAGTGTCAAAGTACGGCTTTGATGAGTTGTAGCCCCACGCAAAACTGCGTCGGAGTTGAAAACTCATTGTAATGCATGCGAGTGAAGAGGTGGATCTCTGCGCAGAAGGGCCCATCAATTAGTCATTCATTATCTGCAAAACGTTAGCTGAATGATGTACGGGTATATCTGCGGGGAGGTGAAGCATTCCCAGGAGGCTTGCCGGGAAAATAATTACAAGTCCGCATACACCCAAAAGAGTGAAGAAATCCGAAAGGACTATAGAGGGAAAGTGTCCCACCCCTCATCATCATTGCCATTAAGTACCCATTTTACACGCTCTCTGCCATGACGATGATGATGACGCGACGACAACGATGACGATATGGCTGCGCGGAGTGGATTGGAATTGGAATCCTCGTCGAGTGGGAGTGGAGACGGAGTGCTTTCAGTTTCATTCTTTTCGGGTAATTCGCGGATACACATTGTAGTGGGATTGTTTATTGCATGTGAAAAGTCGTTAATGGGGCACATTAGAATGATTTGTGGGGCAAAGAGTTGAAAATTCATCTACACAAGTATTTTAATGGGACGGCTATTAACAAATGCTTATGGTGCGGTGTTTCGTTCGTTGTTTCGTCGGATAGGGATGTGGGATGAGCATTGTTAAATGTGCCACAATGAGGGTAAGATCTTGAATGCAGAGCTCACGAAAAGTTTTATTTATTTGGCGTGACGTAAAATATTGTGATTTTGGAATGAGCTGTTAATGAAGAGGTTTCGCCCAAGCTTGTACGAAAATTTGGTTATCAAATTTGCGTAGATGGCACACAGTTTATTAGGGTTCGAAGTTCTCTGGATTTCAAATTCTGTAAACTGTCTTGTAAATTGAGCAACTACGTCTCCTTTGTTGGTACGGCAGGAGAGGGTGTGAAACGTGGTTTGAAGAATTCGGGCTATCTTAAACCCTTTTAAATACCAATTGGGAATGTGTTTGGTGTTAAAGTTGAAGCGACGCACATTTTGTTGCATTATCAGATCAGAACTTTGATTCGATTTTGTGATTTTGCTCATGCAGTATTTTAAAAATCAGAATTCAGGTTATTTGCATATAAACAGCCTTCGTTTTCTCAAACGAGAGTCTGACAAAGCTTCCCAATTCGGGCGGTTGAAATCGCCATAAAATTGTAGGTCCCTTCCATTTATTTTATGAAAATACCTACTAGCGGACACCCGCCTGCTTTGCTAGGCGTTAACATTTTAATTATTTACAACTACACATCTTACTGCGGTGGGTTGAGGAGCTTTGACAAATGTTTATGGTATTTTAAAAGTCAGTATCATACCTCCGCGGAACGAAGTGAGTCGCTTTAAGCTTGAACAACGTTCGGAAATATTGGAAACATATTCCCAAAGTGAGTTGTGTGTAGCCCAAACAGTGCGTTTTTTGAAAAGAAGTTTTGGCCGAAATGAAGCACCCAGCGCGCGCGCCTGCTGTAGGAAAGTTTGAGCAAAAAGTTGGTGAGACTGATGTGCTAGTGGACAACACTCATGGTCCCGTCGTCGCACGGTACGCACAGCCGTGAATGTGGCTGCTGCAGCCAAAAGTGTGGGACTCAATTTTCGAACATCAACTTGCCATCGATCTCAACAGCTCAACTCTTCGCGCACTAGCCTGAGGAATATTCTGCACCAAGATCTCGGCTTATTCGCTTACAAGGTCCAATTGACTCAGCAATTGAAGGCGCACGACCATCCGCTTCGCAGTTTGGGCCTTAGAGGAGCTTGAATTGGACAACGAATTTTGGCGAAAGTCATCTTTTCTGACGAGGCGCATTTTTATCTCGGCGGCTACGTTAACAAAAATAGCTGCCGCATCTGAGGCTCAAAAAAACCCGCCCTTTATTGTCGAGAAGCCAATGCCTAAACATAAACAGAGAGTGAGAGTTTGATGCGGATTGTGGAGTGGTGGCATCATTGGTTAATTTTTCTTTGAAAATGAGGCTGGGAACAATGTTTCGGTCAACGGTGGGCGTTACAGAGCCATCTTAACCAACTTTTATTTTACTGAAATTGGAAACATGGATTTGTACAACCTCTGGTTCATACAGGATAGTGCGCCATGCCACACAGCCCATGCCACAATCGATCTTTTGCGAACCAAATTCACAAATCGTGTTAACAGCCGTTTTGGCGATGTCAATTGGCCTCCTCGGTGCTGCGATTTGACCCAGTTGGATCTTTTTTTGGAGTGACAGAATGCGCTACTGCGAAGCCAGCCAAGGCAGCCACTTGAACGACGTTGTGTTCCATAATTAATGGGAATACTTACCCTTACTAAAAATGCCATAATATATGAAAAAATTTATTTTTGCTCATTTTATTGGATTTTTGAAAAAGAAACTTTTATTTGGCCCACCCTGTATAATATATATTAAATTTAATTGTGTTGCAGTTGGCTTACATTAAAAACTTTAATTTAAAAATCTTTTAACAGTCGACGACGGATATAAGAAACACTCGTATAACACAAACTCGCTTTTAAGAAACGCATGTAATTTTTTTTTGTTATACGCACATATAAAAAAGTTTTCATGTAAGAAACTCGCTTAAAAGAAACAATCGGATATAAGAAACTTTTTTTTATTCACACAATTTGTTATTTTATTGAAATCATAACACATACATATAAGAAACATAATTTTTTTCCTTTGTTGAGCTGGATTTCAGTTTAAATGCAAGAACAGCTCAACTATGCATATAAACGAATTACGGTATGATGCGAACACACCTTTTCAATAACAATGACAACTTACTGTGCTACTCAGAGACAATACTGAGACCCCCAACTTCGCCGATTTCCCGTTACTTAGCCTACAAGCTATATTTTTTCGGAGTGGTCACGATTTACTGCGCTAGTATTGATACATAGAAATTCGTATTGACAAATGTCACGTAACTTCAAAAATTCTGAGTCACCAATACACTCCCAAAAAATATGAGCCACTTAAGCTTTGGGCAAAGTGGCTTACAGCGTTCATAGAATTTTATCCGTTAAATTTGAAATTGTTCGTTACGTGTGAATAATAATATTTTTTAGGAGAAAGTGTACATTTGCTTAAAATATTTACGAAAAATCAAGAATGTAGGTTGGTTGAGGGAAAATAAAAACATTTTGAGCAAATTTTCCTTATTATTTAAGAAAAATTTACACACGAAATCGAAGTTTATTATATCCTAAAGCGGGAAATACACAACCATATTTGTCCTAATATATTTCTAGTATGTAAAACATTTCCTTTAGATAGTTTTATTAACCACACAAATCAAATTATTCACCTTCAAAAAATTTATAATTACTAACCAATGGTATTCAGTTATGCTAAAATGTGGTATTCCCGAACTCTTTCACATTTCCCCACGGCTGCCGAGGTTGGCAGCATTTATTTTTGTATTTTTTGTATGTTTTTGCATGTAAAGAGGATTGTGGAGTTGGGGGTCTCAGTATGGTTTGTCTATGGTGCTACTGTCAGCAGAAAAAGCCCGCCAAATATTCCTACATTCTTCGAATTTTTGTTGTTGTTTGGTTGTTTTTTTATAAGAAATTTTGTTTTTACTGATATAAGACATTTTGTTTCTAATATCAGTAACTAGCTGGTACCCGCGACTTCGTCTGCGTAGAATTAGTACTTCAAGTAACTCAATTAAAATATTCATATATCCTATGTCATTATTCTCAGAGGTGGCATCTATGATCTATCCCTATAGGTACCAAAATTAATAAAAGTTGGTTTTGCGGCCGTGAAAAGGAAACAATCTGACTTTCGCATTTATAATATTAAGAATTTATCAAGACTACCTTGAATTTTCGGTGCAAGTGACAACTGACAACAAAACTATGTTTTGAAATAACAAAGTGATGCCAAATTCGTACAGTTATTTTGTGATCACCTAAAGTATTTGAATATTACAAAACCATCATCTATCACCTTACCTTATACAAAATGTTGTTCATAGCTGCAGCTCTCCTACCCAATTCCCCCACAAATTTTGCTGTGAATAGTGAAATGTGAAATTGTGATTTGTGAATACGTGTGAAAAGTCATAAGAGTATCATGTTTTCACTATAATACTCTTGTATTTGTAATCCATTTTGCCGTCGACTCTCATCATTGCGTCGTTTGTACGGGAAGGATGATTAAGAGGTAAATATATTACAAAACTACAGAAATAATATAGACTGGATTTTAAAAGTAAACCACCTAAAAATTATTTGCACAATCCGAAATTAACGTTTGGATTGATTGTCGATGCACACGAACATTACCATTCGCAGTGTGAACTTCATCAAACTGAACTCACCTCCATGAAATCACTTTTCGCTGGTAATTTTCACAAAAAATCGGCTCAAAACAATGTATTCAATCAAATTGAATTACAACAACTGTCGAAAGCTGATACAAATTTGATAAAACTTGGAAAAAATGCTGATAAATCGCAACGCACGTCTGCAGAGCACAATAGTATGCAATTGAAAGACTGTGCAAATGAATCAGCACACAACGCCATATACTGGCAATACCGGAACCAGCATTTGAAATCATGTTCGTTTTTAATGTGTGACAAAAAACATTGCTACAAAAACAATATTTGTCACACAAATTTGGTGCAAAAACAATTGTCGCAAAAAGTTATAAAAAAAATTATGTAACGTAAACACAAACGTCATCTATCATGAAAATGGCGTCGTGAAATCGCTCAATACAAAACGTATGGGAAAATGAATTTTCTTCATAATTTTTGTTTTTTGGGATTTTTCGGGAATTTGTTTCTTCTTGTTTGGCCGGAGACCAGTCCGAATTGGTGCGAGTCATCAAAATCGGTCCATGAGTTCTTGAGTTATAAAATGCGATTTCCGTATTTAATTAACTGGCGATATTCCGAGCTCTACTTGCATTATGGGTTCGATGCGAAAGGTTAGATCTTCTGGCTCGCAGCATTGTGAATAACACTGAGAATTATAATATGTTCTAACTTCACAAAATAAATATCTTCGTTGGTAACTTACCGTTTGAAAATAGAATTCAATGAAAAAGTGATAAATCATCAATTAATTGCACAATCCGAAATTGTTTGATTGATAAAAAAACAATTGTCTCACATATTTTGTGAACAAATAATTGTCGTAAAAAATGAGAAAAAAAATTGTCAGAAAGTAAAGTAAAAATAAAAGTCATAAATGTATGGGAAAATTAATTTTATCCATACATTTTTTTTCCGATAATTTTTCGGGAATTTTCTTGGATATTCTTCTTGTTTGACCGGAAACCAGTCCGAATTGGTGCGAATCATCGAAATCGGTCCAGGGGTTCTCGAGTTATAAGCGTAGTAACTAACATCACTTTCTTTTATAGATATATATAGATTTTCGTATAAGAAACTTTGTTTCTCATAAACGTCGTTTTCATATAAGAACAACTCGGATATAAGAAACAAATCTTATTGTTCTTTATAAGTTTCTTATATCCGTGTTGGACTGTAATTTTAAAAAAGTACATTCATTAATTTAAAAAGTTTTCATAACGCAATTCAATCCAACGTTTCTTGTTTGCATTTTGTTTTCATGTGGTTACAACTGTATATTTAATTTAATCAACTGATTCAGTAGTCAAGTGTCTGTGTAAGAAATACGTTATGAATTTTACAGGCTCATGGTCAATTTCTGGTTAAAACTGAAGTTTTTTGTATTTTATAAATAATAGTTCAGGAGAATTCACTTCCGTTGCTCCGCCAGATCAGAGTGCCTTCAGAAATATTCACTTTAAAAATTGTTATGCCCCGAGAACAGCGCCACCAATCGGGTATAAAACTATTCTGTCTTTTAAGCAGTCAACACCTTTAATGGAAAATTTTCAGAAACAAAATGGGTTTACCTACGCATTACAAAAAAAAAACAATACAACTAATTTTCATATATAGATAGATAAATTCTGATAAACGAATTTTTTAACGAGAAGGTAGGCTTTAGGGTCCTATATACAAGTCCACTGGCAAATCACTCACTAGTGACCACTATCAGTCGGGCTCGGTAATGTAGAAAGTATTGTCATTCATTGGAGCAATTCAAACTTTCTGGTAAAAAAAAAGCGTAGATACCAGCAAGAGAATATACTCGGCAGTGGTTTACGGAGCGATGGGTCTCATGTTTGAACTCAGGAAAAGCGAATATGGCATCATGGCGCCACATTTTGCGAAGGTCTAAAATATATTCGAAACTATGTAAAGCTGTTTTGGGAAAGCTTCTCAATAACGACCTTCGGGATAAGCCGTTCATTCGTCCCAAAAAAAATTAAAAAACGATTGATTACGAGAAGTTAGTCCTAGGGTATTGTACCTAGAAGGACCTGTTGCTGCCACCCATTTTTATTTTTCTACGGTCATGTGAGGGTAATTCGTGACCTCATCTATATCCAAACTTTTCTAGACTTGCGATAGACTTCATCGTGAAGAAATTGTTCCTAATATTCATAGAATCGATAACAAGGCTTATATTGTTTGCTCTTATACCATGGGTAAGCAACGCTTTGGGCACCTATTAGCATAGTCTCTCCATGGGATCTTTACATCGCCTATGACAAACTCTAACCTGGAGGTCACATCTGATTTTGATACATCTTCCCAAACTCGTCCATCTGTTCGGTAAATAGCGATGGAAAAAGGTCGCCCTTCCTAAGAGTTGGAGGCGACCTTATATCAAAACCTTTTGTGTAAAAACTAAAAGATCTAGACAAAGAGATGGGCTGTAGACGATACAAACCCAAGCCTACATACAGATGTTCGTCCTTTCTACTTAGACAGGTTTTGTAGAAGGAGATTCAATGATGAACAATATGAGCTGTATATGTAGTAACTTAAGTACCTACTTGTGGAAAAAACTGTCTTGCCTGTTTGAGGTAGCTACAGCATATAGAGCGATTGGACATATGGACGCAAAGTCTTCAATTCTAGCACAGAGAGTCAGTATAGCATAAAAAGACCTCACTTAAGGTAGCGTGCTGATTTTTTGGTCGTTATAGAGGAAAACCCCAACCAATTTGGCGGCAGTTACCTAAAGACTGGGCTACCAGTAGAGGCTAAACTGTAGGAACTGAACTGCCTTCATAGCTAAGAGGAAGCTCATATGGCTCACACTACGGCGGAGTGTGGCCTTACATTTTTTTTGAATCATCGGGTAACTTTTCATAAAATATGTACCCAGGAAATGGGGAGCAGTGATTTTAAATCTTTTTAAACACCTACTTCTCTAGGGAAAAGCAAACCTATTAAGCCTTACCAACGCCCCAAGTTCTTTGTCGAAAATGAACCTCATTGCTGAACACAATATTAGAGTTTGTGCGACGCAGAAGTGCACATGAGTTGTGCCACTTAAAAACTATATGCAATTCTGGCCGGACCAAGTGTCACCATTGGAATTAGGTCTTGCATATCGAGATGAACAATGATCCTTTGAAAAGACCTTGACAACGTGGAATTCGACTTTATACCAATGGCCGTCAATGATTTTGACAAAAAACCGGAACCAATGTTACAAGCTTGTCAATGAGTTGGAAAAAAAATCCTAAATGAACTCCGTAGTTAAAAAAAAATCCCAGGTCAACCATCTGTCACTAGCCAGCTCTCCCCCAGTTTACGAAAGAATAATGAAGCCCTATTGAATTTTAAACACTTTAAAACTGCCACAACTTGGTTGTATCTAAAACTCTGTCCGTCAAACAAGAGTTAAAAATACAACGGAGTAGCCCTGGTCCATTTAAGCGACATCATATCCTTTACGGCCTCTAAATATCCTCCATCTTCAAAACTAACTTAGCCTAGTTCCATCGAACTATATTATAGAAAATATCCAGCTCGTAAGCCACCCAATGTCGAACGGTCCGCTGGACTTTAAAAATGAACCAAAATCCAATTACCTTGAACCAGAAGCCCAGTTAACAGCCAAACAATTATGTTGTGTTTGTAAAGTCCATTCCCATCCAAATGTCAGCCGCCGTGGAACCACCCTCGAACAGAATACCTTCCCATACATCCGCCTCTTCATCCCGGGGCTTAGCCCGCATCAACAATATCAACATACACCTGGAGATGTGCTATATCCCAGTATATTGTGATATATGAAAACGGAGAATAAGATAAACCCCCAGCGTTCACTGCTCCCATAGGTGTTTGCCTGATGGAATCCATATGCAATCTCGTTTGTGTTTATTACATTACTGATGTAACCAGGTAACCATACAGCACCAAAGGTAGTCTTCGGGTGTACGAAACTTTCCTTTCTCGACGAAACCCATCGGGAAATGTGTTTGTGTGTGTTTGTATAGGACCGTCGTCGTACAGAGCGAGTTGCTGAATGTCCAGTTGACATGGCGATTGGGGACTATCAACGATGTCGGAATTGTATATATTTGGGATGCGGTTAGTCATGACATGCCGACGACCACCCCATCTATATCGTAAACGAAACAGCATCCTTCGAAGTTCATTTTTCGTCTGGGGTACATTTGCTTCTGACATCGTGTCACTTGGCGATATCTTTCGAATTTTTGTGTCGCTTTAGGTAGGTGCCTGTGCGGAGTGATTTGGGTATTGGGATCTCTGCTGTCGAAGGAGGTATACCTCGATGGGGCGATAGGCATTTCTTTGGGTGTGCAATGGGGAATTTCGTCGAACAGAAGATGGCTTTTTCGATATTAAAGATCCAATCACCGGTCTTAGTCATTATGGCTGGTCTATGAAGTCGACTTGCTAACTCAAATTCGAAAGGAGTCGTGTGTCGTTCAGTTTTAGGATTGACAGTGGAGTAGTAGAAGGTAATGAGCAGCTCACCGTATGATGCGGTCGATTCTAGGGCCGTCATACAACAGGGGGCACCGAAATGGAACAGATCCTTAACACGTGTCTGGGGAGTGTGAGGTTTTGGAATAAGGGAGGACATTTTAGAAAATTCGATTTGGGTTGGTGGGTCATTTCCGTCGGCTAAGGGAATTCGGTGAGCGAACTATTAGTGCTGGCGGCAGTTGGATGTTGTGGTTGAAAATAATTGAATGGGTTATTTATAGCTCCCGACTTCAAGTAAGTATTGTCTTTCCATCGGAAGTGAGGTACATTGACTCATTCCGGATTACACTGATCAGAAAGATTTTCCGTGAACCTATTCTCTTTCTGGGGTCGTTGTTCACCTGATTTGATTGTAGGACTGCAAAGTGGAACGACTGTGCCGAGTGGATCTGATGACACCAAGACTCTTTAAGATACACCAGCGCCATCAATGGAAATTTGTCTTTGGTTGATGTGAAAGCCCATCAACTCAAAGCAGATTTATTTCTCAGGTCTTGGGAATGAGCTGTCGTTCATATGCTCTAAGGGCGTTTATTTTCCTATGCACTTAGTGTTACTTAAAGTTGCAAAAGGCTGTTTTTTTTGCTGAGGAATATATTTACCCCCGTATTAATAAAAGCTGCGTAACAGTTATCAACTCGTTATTCAGCAGCAGAGAAAACCCAAATACCAACTTAAGGCTTTTTTCCACTGCGCCACCTCTCGCGACCGTCTGGCCATCCGAGAATATAACTGTCATGAAAGAGCTTCTCAATTAGCCGTTTGGACTCCGCATAAAACTGTAGAAAACGAACCAATATCCAAATGGTTGTGAGAAGCTAGTCCCTAAGGACCTGTTGCGCCAAATATTTATTTTATTTAGCAGTTACGTTAAATTTTTGTATGCTATTTGAGGTCTAGTAGCTAACTTACTTGTGCACACTTGTTTTTAATACGGGGGTTAGTCTTTTATATCATTTCCAACCTGGGGATGAGACTTGTAGAGCCTCCGCCGTATTTTTGAAACATCAATTGTTAAACAATTTTAAGGTCACACACTACGGGTGTACAAGGTGGCAGAAAATGAATTTTAATTTAAATTTTTGCAAATGGCGTCGTACGTCAATCATATTTGACATTTGTGAACTAGACAGCTGCAGTATACAACAGTTCATGCCTGCTGACCGTCAGTTGCGTGTGAATTACTGTCAAGCCAGTCTCAATCTCTACAATGAAGAGCACTATTTTGTGTCGAAAATCATCATGATCGACGAGGCGCTTGCCACTTAAGTGGTTACTTAAATAAGCAAAATTTCGTTTCTGGGGCACTGAAAATCCGCGTGTGTACACGAAGAGCCATCATCCACTCAAAGCCACTGTGTGGTGCAGCGTTCACGCGGGAGGAGTGATAGGGCCGTATTTTTTTGAGGACGCCATCGGCAATACGGTCACTGTTACTGGACAATGCTAGAGGGCCATGATAAAAGACTTCTTACTGCCGGAATTAGATGAGGGGGACTTAGTGAACATATGGTTTCTACAAGACGGTGCAACCGCAAACGCAGAACGATCCACAATGGATATTGTGAACTATTGTGGCGATTTGGCATTGCCCGATTTAACTATCCCAGAATTCTTTCTTTGGGGCTACCGAAGTCGCGGGCCTATGGCAACAAGCCTCAAACAATCGCAACCCTTAGGGAGAATATTCGACAGAAATGCAACCAATTATCTCCGAAATTCTTGCAGAAAGCCATGGAAAATGCGATAAAAATGCGGGCTGAAATGTGTATCTACTAATAATGGCGGCAGCCACTTGACGGATAAATCATCTTTTCCACTTAACAGAAAAACATGTAAAGGTCCAAATAATGATTTCTATCACTCAAAATATTTTTTTTTTCTTGTAAAAAAGCAATTCAAAACAGAATTGGATGATTTATTTTGCGCCATCCTGATTTATTGAATTTAAATGCAAAAATATTTAAAGTAAGCCCTTATTTAAATTGAACAATTATAGAATTTTAATGCAAATAAACTGCAGATTAAAATACTTTCGCCTCAAATTGAATATTTATTTTGTTTTTTTATAAGCCCATGGAATATAAAAAAATAATACAGTCTTATTGTATTTTAAATACTTATTTAAATTTGATTTATATATCTGTGGGATTAAATTTAACACCCAAATATATTATATTACTTTTTATTATTTCACACATATAGAAAATTGTTAACCGTAGGCAAAATAAAGTACTGTTTTGGCCCTAGTTAAATTTTCCTTTTTGGAAGGATAATCTCTGAATTTTGGATATAAGTAATCCATTCTCGCATGTCACTTATGCATTTTGAAAATAGTTCTGAAGACTCCCGCTGTGCTTCTGTACCTACTTCGTATATTCTTCAAGACCTTTAAATGACGGCGAACTCATGTAGCTATGCCTTATTTATCTTATTAATTATTCAGCCAGAAACGTAAATTTTTTTCTATGTAATAGCTATATTTTTGAGGCACTGAACTAAAGTCTCTAGACCACCGTGATCATCAAAGGCAAATCCAGTAGGAACATCACTATGTGCCTTACAACTTTCGCGAGAAAAGAAAATAAAAGAAGTCTTTTATCAAATCAAATGAGTACATCTACTGTTCTCGCTAGATGACTTAATTCAACAATAAGGGTTTTCCAATAAGAGGTGTTATTTTGGTATTCAAAGAAAAATGTAATTTTTTGAGATAAATGATCGGATGTTTATTTTATAATAAAGAGGAAGGTATGCCGTTTATAATGAAAAACAACATCAGCCAAATGGCCACCACGAGCACGCACACAGGACCATATCCTTTTCATGAAATTTTCCATAACCAAATCGCAAAATGACTGCCCTACGTCCTCGATAGCCTCACGTTCTGGAGAGGCTTCTCAACAATAACTCTTGGGTTTTCCGAACTCCAGATGCGACAATTTTGCTTGTTGATGTAGCCACCGAGGTGGAAATGGGCCTCATCAGTCAAGATGATTTTTCAATGGAATTCCGGATCATTTTCATGCATTTCAAGGACCCAATAAGCAACATTTTTCCACCATTTTTGTAATGAATTTTAAAATTTTCAATGCGTTGTTGAAGCGTGTATCGTTCCATTTTTAGTAATGGCGTAGTTTCTGCTTGTCAAATGTCAAAGAATAAAAGCTTCAAAAGTAACAGTTACCGAAATAGCGGGACATTCACAATAACACCTCTTATTGGTAAACCCTTTACTTAAAATGACCACCAAGGTATATAAAATAAAAGAAGAATATCCTCACAAAACGTGCTCAAGCTAAAGCTACGATTACAAGTGTGATTTTTCGTGTCATATTTTGACATACTGACGTCACAAAAATTCTGCCATTCGGCGGTCACTCGTGTATCTTTCGTAAGAGTGCGTTGCGACGGCCCTTGTGAACGAACGCTTAACTGGCGATCACACGTGACAAATTTATGACAAATGTTTACGCCATAATGACGTCGGCATGTGAAAATTGCGAAAAAATAATATATTTGGGCTCAAAAGTAATACCGATTCATTTAAATGTAATCACTTTAGTTCAGAAATCCTGTATTAAAAACCAAACACAAATGTACTGAAGTAGATCGCTTCAATAAGTTCGTATTAAAATATAATCAGATTAGATGTTATATTTCAGCTCAACTAAATATAACTTAATTGAAATAAGTTTTTGTTTGAAATTTTTTTTTAATGTAGACCGGTTTAGATTGCAAAAGAAAAATACTGGATTTAATATTTCGAGATTTACGTTCAGAAAACTCGTTTTAAAATAAGTATTTTAATAAAACAATTATTAAATTTAAATATAAAAATATTACAGAAAAAGCTTAATAAATTGGAAATACTGAAAATACATTTTTCTTGTTTGCATAGCACGGTAATACTACCAACTGTCTCCAGATATACACTACCTTCTTATTTAATCGTTCTTTCAAAACGCATAAGAGACGTGCAAAGGAGTTGAACTTTACATTGATTTTTATTACAGTTGGGTAGTCGTTATCTGAAACTCGGCTTGCATTTGACTCTAAATGTAGTGGACGTGCCTCTTCCCCTAGAAAATCTCTGTGAGGCATTTTGCTGCATGGATTCGCCTTTTTTCTTTTTTAAATTTTTTAGCGGCAACGCTGGTACCAGCAACATGCTTAGTGGACTATTGAAAACAATGCCATGTCCTCCCTTAAACATTAAATTAAATTCCTGCGTCTACGACCTGCACCAATCTAATTAAATATCAATTACAAGTCCATTAAACAAATGTCTGCCTTACATAGCTGGGTGCGTAAAAATCCCGCAACTATTACACCCGCCAAACAAATAACCCCCAAATCCCTGAGGCCACACAGCGGTGATCTATCATCGATTGCAATCAAAGTGCAAAAGCTCGTCGCTGCAACTGGGTAATTGGCATGATTATTCCGGCAGCGCTATGCATAAAAACTAAATATTATTTTAATGTAATGAAAATGTTAATAGAATCAAATTAAATGAACGGCCAAGTATCCGCTTACTCGATTATGCTGCTGCCCTCTATATGCAGTGTCCAGTAGCGCTCAATGCAATTACATTTTTTATTTTTTGTATTATAGTTCTAGATGCACACTTAATGAGCGGTTAGGCACGGTAATCCTTTAATCAGAAAATCACACACCATTACCAGAGGACGAAATTGAATAAAAACGGATCAAGTAATTAATTCAGTATTTTTCCGGGAAATTAATTTTTGTGGCAGTTCCATTGTGCGCCGTCTCCACCCACCCAACACTCGTTAAAAAAAAATTGTTCGTGGCCATCGTAGGGATTTAGTTTAGTATGCGGTTGCCGGAATAGGATTTTCCACCGCAATGCGTGCGCTATAGTGTCGGCGGTTAACGCCACAGACAATACTGCGATAGTAAAGTACCAGTGGTTTTTTTTTAACTAAACAATACTATTTTGATTGTCCTTGTGATGGCGGTAGTTTTCTTAGACGCAGTCTACGAACGGAAAGGAACAGCTTAGCTAGAGTAACGTCCGTAATCCTTTTAAGATTGAATTTTTGTTCTCTATTTCCAATTTTCTGTGTGTTTGTCCTTGATAAAAAGCAGTCAATGTCTATTGTTGTGTTCGGATTCAGGGGTCGAATTCAGGGCAAGCATGAAGCTGATCCGGTCCTAATGCCATTTCGACCATTGGTGCTTATAATGTGTTGGATAAAGAACAATCGACCTACTTGAGGAATAGATTTTAAAGTATCCTTAACGATTGACCGGTGGACTTAGAGACCTTTATAAATATGGTCTTACACTTGAAAGTTCTCTCTTCACGTTGTTGCCATTATATAAGTGGGCAATAACAGAGAGATGGATCCTCGAGGGGTTCTGTTCAGCAATGTATCGGCTTAAAGGAATTGAAATGGAATTTTTAATTCAACAAAAGATAAGCAAACCAAAAAAGTTTGTGCAGGCCGACGGGATGAATAGGGGAATTACGTAAAATTGTTAAAGACGCACCGAGGCGAGATTTTCATCCGAATTGGGGCAGTGTTGGGGAGCACTGAAATGCAGGGAAATCGAGTTTCACTATTTTCCTTAGAGGGGGTTTTTCTTCCAATCTGACCAAACATTCGTCACCACCCAACCTAATAAAGAAAACATGTAAGCAACCCCTTAGATATAAATTGGTAAGAATTGAAATTTGTTAATATAGGGTTGCTAAATATGCATTTTATCATCTTAAGTCATCAGGTCAAATTTGACTTCAGGGCTTGTTCCCTGATTTTTGGGGTTCCGTAGCTAAATGGCAAAAAACGGAACCCTTTTGGATTCGTCATGTCTGTCTGTCTGTCCGTCCGTATGTGACAGCCACTTTTTTCCGAAACTATAAGAACTATACCTAATGTAGAAACTTGGTTTAAGATTTTCACACAAAAATAGAAAAAAAAGCAATAAATTTAGAACTGAAACTCAACAATTTTTTTTCATCAAACCCATACGTGTGGGGTATTTATGGATAGGTCTTCCAAAATGATATTGAGGTTTCTAGCAACTTTAAATAGTGAAAGAGATGACTTCATCTACATCATTGTCGGTGTTTAAGGTGTAGAAGATTTTTTTTCAAGTTATATAAAGCATTCGGTATGGATTTTGGATTTTATGAATGCATATTTTGTTATTGTCTATAGTTACTTTTTTTTAATAAATCTAATTTCTTAACTTATTTGTTTTGTGTACCATTTACTAAAATCTAATGCTATCCACATAACAATCTACTTGTTGCAAGGGCGGATCCAGGATTTATTTCTGGGAGGGGCACCAAGGCCAGATAGGTGAAGATTGTATTGCATTGCAATTTATCTCTGGGATCCATTCTTTATCAATGACATACAAAAATAACTATCAAAAATACTTTTCATAAAGGTTTAATAATACGAAAATACATGTTTAATAGGTAATGACAGTTTTCTTTTATGTCGTTAATTTCATTTGAACTTAATTATTTGCAAAATTCATGGAGTGTTCGTCTACCGTAAGACTATAACTTGTACAACATTCAAAAAATAACGCGTTTTTGTCCTTTTGTCCTTTTGCAGTACGCTGCTGCTGCGAAATGATGACGAAAAGTGGGTAATTGTAGCAGATTGCTTGGTTCAATTATCTACTCGCTTTTCGCACATATTTATTGTCCGCGACATTATTTGCTTGAGAAAATTTGACATTTGTAATGCGTTAGCAGATTTTATAACAGGTATGGAGCCGCATTTGAAAAATCTTGGAGCCAAAAATAAACAAACTGAAAGATCAAAACTGCGCATTTTTTTTCCAGTTTTTTAGGGTTACTTATTCTGATTACATTGCCTTTTAAAGACGACAATATTAAATTAAAATAAACACACTTAAAATTGAGAGACCTTTTTAGTTTCCATTTTCCAATGTTAACAAAATAAAAACGTCTAAGGAAACAAGTTTTCGTATTAAATATTTTCGAAATTGGTTGGTATAAATGTGTGAAAATCAATTACAATAGATTTCCAGTGTACATGAAAAACAAGTGTTTTTCGGGGCCAACTCAATATACAAAAGAACCAGTACAAATCGGATTTAATGTTTGGCAGCAAAAATCTGAAATGCCCAATCGAAAACGACATAACCTTTTAGAAAGTTTTAGTCACCTATACGAAAAGAGTACGTTCGCAATAGAAGTATAAAATTTGCTTACAAGTTCCTAAGTCGGTAATTCCTAAAAATCGCTAAACTTCGGAGTGAATAGCGTAAATTTGGATAAATCCCAAATGACAATTTTAAGGAACCAGTGAAAAGTTCGAAATCAAAGATAAATAGCCAGCGCTGCTAACACTGCTCTTTGTGTATCAGCTGATGGGATTCTCCACAAATTATTTTCCGCTGCCTTTTCGCAGATTTCATTCCGAAGTCCGTATTAGGCTTAAAGCTAGAAATCATGTGTATATGTGCATATTTCACGCATGCGTTTACGCGCTTGATTCTGCATGAGGAGATACGTGCACATAAATTTCACGCACGCCAAGATTCACATTCTAGCATATGCAGACATAGATTTGGGTAATTTTTCGTCTTGGTTATCATCATTTGTTGGAAAAGCTATTTATATTTTTGCCTATAGGCGAAGTGTCTGTTATGTTTTCATTATGGAATGAGGAAGCAGTAATAATGCAGTTGGTATACAATTGTTAGTGTTTTTTTTTCGACTGGCCTGTGTCTGGGGGGGGCACGTGCCCCTGTGCCCCCCCTGGATCCGCCCTTGACTTGTTGAATCAACAAATTAAAATTATGGAACTGAGATAATAATTCTATATAAGCAGCAATATTCTCATAGATTCAACCAAAGGCAACTGACAGATTAATTGTGCAATATCAACAATATGTGCTGTTGATTTAGCAAAATCACAAACAATTTCGACAACTTTTTTTGTTTATCAAAGGTTAAAACTAGTCCACTTGTGTGGGATGGCGATGGAGAAATTTCGTTGCTGCATTAAGGTCAGTAACGACCTCACCGAAACATTTAATATCAAAAAATGATATATTTCGTTAAGGCAACGGGTTTTTATTCGACTTCTTTAAGATCGTTCTAGAGAGAATTGTTTCAAGGATCGGCATACAAGGGACGATCATTCAAAAGCCTGTCAAATTACTTGCACATGCTGACGGCTTTTCCTATCCCCAGCGCGACTGTTGTGCCACTAAAGATGCGAATTGGAATTTTTTTTTAAGAGTCAATGCTTATTGAATATAGCTCAAAAATTCTAAATTTGCAAAATAGTTTCACTTTTCCGTGCAACTCTTCAGAAATCTGTAGCGGTCAATCTGCCTATCTCGACTCTGTCTATTCGGGCAATACATTTCGGCAGAAATTCAGCGGAGAATAGCTCTTGGCAATTTTTGTTTCTGTTTTTTTTTTTCTTGGCTCCAAAGGCCATTACGTAGTAGAGACCTTGCACAACTATTAAGAAGTTTGGTGTAAGACCTAGTCCTACTCCATGGCGCTGAAGCCTTGATTTTTTTCTACGGCAGATGAAGATGTGTAGGCTAAGTGGTTAGTTTGTTGGACTACTAAGCGAGGAGTCCGAGGTTCTATTAGAAAAAAAAAAAAAATTCCTTATTAAGGTTTTTTTCTACTGCGCTGTACCTCTCGCAAAAGTCTGACAAACATTCAGGAGCATGTCTGTCATGAAAAAGCCTTTTGGACTCGGCATAAAATTGTAGATACCTTTCATATTTGTCCCAAAAATTAAAAAAAATTTACCCAAAAACGAATGGTTCTCAGAAGTTAGGCCTTGGGTCCTCACGGATCTGTTGCGCCCGTTTTCTTTATTTTTTTATTTTAGATGCAGATTTCACCGGTTGTTTTGAGAGGAAGATTCTTTGTAAAATGTTTGCACTGACGGGATTTGGAGGAGAAGACTCAACGATGAACTATACATGAAAGGGGAAAAAATATAGAGAGAAGGTTCTACAGGTCGAAGCATTTGTCTAGCCCGGGGGGTCAATGGAATTGAGAAAGACTTCGCTTTAGTTTGCGCCAACAAAGAGGACCTGACCTCAATCGACTTTAAGTGCGCATCTGAAGGCAGTTAGCAAAGCATTGGACCAATTGGAGAGGCTCGTTAGTTAAGGCCTCGGGTCACTCCGAACTATAAAGCCGCCTAAAGTTGTAAGTAAAATACATTTTGGTACACCGAGAGAAAAATAGAGTGATAGTAAGCAAAAACACGCTTAAATTAATCGATTTTCGAGTCATATTCATCGCTATCCGATCTGTGATTAAATCAAGTACGGCGGTTTGAAACTGGTAACACGGCATTCTTACTTGTGGAATTCGCATGTTTAATTTAAGAACTTTTCAAGTAATTATACGTCCTTAAATTGATACCGATATTTTCTTATTCTTAAAGCGCAGGATTATTGAATTAAGAACGATAAGTACTTAATATAAGTAAAATCATTATTGTTTTAATATACTTGTCATTTTGAATGTGATAATGATTTTGATTATTATTAGACCGCCTGCTATTGATTTTGGAACGCCCTTTCTTAATTTAAGTGAAAACAATCCATATTAGATTGATTTGACGTTCTCAAGGTAGTAATTATATTTCTTGTTTCTATTACAAAGCATTATTGATTTAAGAAGCACGTTCTTAATACAAACCTTTCATAAACGGACCTGCTATGTAAATTAAAAAAAATACTACATTCATTTTATAAACAATTTTATTTTTTATTAACAAAATTTTAAAAATAAAACATTTTATATTCTATAAAAAAAATAAGAAAAGAATGAAAAATTCTGACCACCTGTTGCACCAGCTTACTGCAAAATACCGTCTCCAAAATAATTGGAATTATATCATCTCTTTGGTTGTTGTTGAGCCTTTTTTGTGGTTTGTAAAACTCTAGCAGAGCTTTACCTTTCACGATGTTTTGAAGCAAATTGTTTAGATCCTTAGAAAGGGATACTTTGTTTTTAAGTAATCGAAATATGTATGTACAATTAGGTATACAAGATTTGCAAAAAAAATTAGGTAGGTATATCGAATAAATGTTTTTTCTTACCAAACAACAACAAGAAACTGTGCTTGATGCACATTGGCTGGTATAACTCTCCTTCCCATTGGCTTCCGTATTAAGCCAGGCACTCACCTTTGAGCTCGCTGATATAGTGTCGTCGTCAATATTGTGCTAAAAAACATGGAAAAATTATTTTTTTATTCAAGAAAAAAAAAATATATCTAGATTCTTACAACTTTTTTCTTCCATATAAACAGCTTTTGCCGAAATTCAGCCCTCAATCCTACATGTGGAGTCACCAACAGGTCGTCTTTAGAAAGATATGGAAGACTTCTAATTGTTATATTGCCAGCTAAATTAAAAAAAAAATATTTTTGATTTGCAAATTAGAGCTGCAGGTCAATGATAAAGGTACTTACCCAATAAATATTTGTAGATATCTTCAATATCTAACTCCTTTAACAGATTTAAAAGTCTTTCATTATCTACTTCTTTATTATTATTATTTTCACAATTCTCAAGTATATATGAAATCACTAGACTGACTAAAATTATTGTTATCCATTGGACTGGTACGAACACAACACGACGCGACACGAAAACAAAGACAGAATGAGCTGAAAAGATCGAAGATCGAATGCAATTCTATCAACACGTTCCACCCTTAAATTCTAAAATTGCATACTTGATTTAATTCAACACATTCTTAGTTTACTCTTAAACGGAGTAAATTTGATAGCACAAAATATTACTTTTACTCTTAACATTTTTAACATAATAACGTAGCTGTTATAGTGAGAAGAAACAGAGTAAAAAAATCATATTCACTCTGCATCTGCTCATAAGAGAATACGTATAAGGATGGATTATAACTGTAATTTAGGAACGAGAAATAATTGACTCATACTGAATCCAACTTTCTTAATGTGAGTATGTACGTACTTCAGAATATTTTTTGTACTCTGTGCATTCTTAGATTGAGAATGTACGAACTGTAATAGCTTACAAAACAGAGTAAAAACCAAAGAGAGTAAGAGTAATATTTACTCTGAAAACCCTTAATTCAAGTATGCAGTATATGACGAAAAGTTGATCCACTTTTAACACTTTATTTCTTACTTTGAACCTAAATGTTTTTAGAGTTAGAATCACTGCGTTAATTTAACTTCGCATGTTTTTAGATTAAAATGTTTTTAATTAAATAAAGAAAAATCTGTTTGAATTGTAAGAATTTTGATTAAAATGTGTGCTTTCTAAATATAATCTTAAAAGTTCTTAATTTCGGGTCGTGGATTTTCCCTCAGTGTAGAGAAAAATAACGCAAAATTCTCCAAGGAAAATACAAATCGCACATAACTTGACAAGTGCTGACAATTTAAGGCCTGACTTGAAAATGCCGACTTTGACTCGAAGTTTGACTTCACAAATCCCGAGGTACAGAGTTTGAAGCTTTAGCTAGATGCAGAGGAGATAGGAGATAGACGGATGAATATATTTGTCCCACTTCGATGGGTTGTTCTGTCGATATTCTGATTAAAAAAGAAGACCGGAAAACTGCAGCACCATAGTAAAAAAGGACGAAGTGAAGTGGATGCGTTGTAGAAAAATTACGCTACTATTGGACCACTGCGTGGTGATGGTGTCTTTCTTAAGATTTTCGGCAGTAAGTGTGCAGTGCACCAGCCAGGGGTATAGAGTTTCTGACGATAGGGCATAAGCTAGCTGCAGCCTTTCGTTTTTGCCCATATACATAAGTTGTATAAATCAACTAGGTCTGTTCTTGTCTGTATACCTACATCTAAGGAGGCGAAAATGTTACAAGTCGTAAAATATCGTCTGAGAAAGCTGACCGATTGCGATGAAATAAAAACGAAATATTGCTCCATTAAGTTTATCGTGGTTCACGTTTAAGAAACTCACACGAATTGGGTGCGTGGTGTTAAAGTCACCCACGTACCATCGAACAAGCACTTTCATTGCAAGCAAGAGATTAGGGTTTAATTTTTTATTTTTTTTAATAAAGTAGATCCCTTACATTCGTTTCAAAAATGCAAAAGTCCTAAAGTCCCCACGGACCTGTTTTATACATTTTTTTTAACATTTTTGTATCTCTTTGTAACCCCTACAAATGTAAATATCTGCCAACATCGCACTTGACGGCCAACTTCCAACGACTCATAGCAAATCGGCCATTGAAAACATTTCTCAAACCGATTGGGGATATTCCGAACTCGAACGAGATAAAATGCGGATACGGTCCCGAATTCTTGAGCACGCTTCGGATGACAAAACACAGCGAGAGTGCACTCTTGTACTCGTACACCATATCATCTACACCAATCGGCCATTTACGATAACGGGTACACAGAAACAAACCGACTCATTCCCAATGACCGAGTACTACAATTATCCGTAACTGAGGATAAGGATGTTGGATTTATCAAATTGGCAGTTGCCAGTGTCCACCAACCGGCAACACCATATCTGCCTTGTCTTTCGTGAATCAATGCAGCAGAATCATCTCCTACACAGACGTGATATGCACACTACCCTCATATATATAGAACAGCAAGCCAGTGTTGTTATACAATGTCCGCTTTCACAACCCGTACCTACATCGGACCGATGTGTGTTGTGTTCCGTTACTAGGCATACTCCTACGTAAGTCGTTTGCATTTGATGATGGCAAATTATTCGAGGCCTCCTCCAATCCGACGACCAAAATCCTGGTCATCGCCAATAACGATGATGGGGGATTTGGTTAGACGATGATTCTGCTGACGTTGTTGTTGATCCTGCAATAGTTGTAAATGTTTGCTATACTATAGAGTGGTCCTGGCCATTTAGATGGATGTTGATAGTGTGTTCCTGATGAGCTGGTTTCTACATCTCCTGGTCGATTGCGACTCTATCGGGCTTTTATCGATACGATAATGATGAATTTCACAACACACACAGTGGATTATCCTTAATCATTGCGACAGGCATAACAGGATGCTATGGCTGAGTCGGAAATTTCGATTGATTTCCATGCAATGAATTGCTGTTCACTGTTTCGAATAACTGCAGAACAGTGGATGCCAGCAGTCGCAGCTTTGTCAAATTTGTTTTTTGAGTGAACTAATAAAGGACCAAAAGTTGTTTATTCGCATTGAAGAAGTTTCCCACTCGGGGTCCTGTTGGACGAAACCTGTCACAGTTCCTGAAATGAAATATTGGCCGACACGTCGCGACCATACCCGTAGCTGATATTGTTCCCTCGAGTGTAACCCTACTCACGGTGTTATACACCTTTGTCCAGGTGTAGCAGTTGACACAATACACTTTCGGCTATTTTCACCGGCCCAAAAGCTGGAAGAAATCCCATTGGGTGAACAGTGTATGAATGTGGTATGCTCGACCCTTTTATTCCGAGCTAAAGTAGGTAGGTAACCAAACCGAGAATGACCGAAAAAAATTGAAAACGCAATGCCAAGTCAACGCCTTTTATAAATGACCTGTGAAAACGGCTGATTAGAGTTCGTTAAAAGCTGTATGTGCCCTTAAATTGGATGGAGTCGTGCAGTGTCCGGGGAATAATAAATATTGGCGACACGGGACAAATATGTAATTTGGGCCCAACAAGGCAACAAAAAAAGGGTTGGAGACCTTTTTCTCAAGTTTAAATTGTCGGTATACACTATACAGGTACCATCAACTCCAAGAGGTGTTAACCTCTTTTCACCTTGAAGACTTGTAAAAAAGCTGAGACGATGACTGGTCATAGAAGTTTGTAAGTCCCCTGTAAACTGCTGTAAGACGGAAGAAACTATGCTGCGGGATTGATAGTTTTGATGGAAGAGCAGTAAGACTTCAATGTTCGTTGATCAACCAAAACCAACTGAAGCTGACCAAATGTATTTAAAGGTAGGCCCTAAACAATAAAGAATGTCTGTTAGATAAGCCGTTTCAAGTTGATGAATATCCCTAAAAGCGGTGAACTCCTTTAAAGGAATCAACTGACGGAAATAGAGCTCTAATAAGTTTGAGGCTTTAGTTGAACAAGTGTTTATCTGTGTAGTTTAGCCTGATGGCAGGCCTCGCAAATGGCAAGCGACTTTGTCTTGAACACGCTGGTGGTATCTGGAAACCTATAGAACAGATTTAGGTTTTGTTGGTTTCAATGAAAAGTGCAAAGCTTGCTACTATGACTTGCGGGGTTTCGCTGAGCAGCACCCTGACTTAGTCTTATCATCGCTATGTTTGTTTAGGCTCTAAGGTTAAAAGCTGCAGACTTACTGTGGGGCTTATTGGTCAGAGAGCGCCTGAAGTGCCTATATATGCCCTTCGAATATTTTAGGTTAGTTTGAGAGGATTTCGTTTATAACTATAACTATAACTATAAGCTTCAGCTGGGGTTAAATAAAACCGTACCTCTTCTGCGAAATTTGGACATGATTATATTCCCTGCAGTATTGCCTGGGAATGATTTTAGTGCTGAACATAGAACAAACGGAATAACTTGAATGCTTTTTTTAACACTAGCACCCTGAGGGACTCCAGAATTGCTTCAGTGTGTCCGTTTCTAAAAGCGTCCTCTAAGCCTAGAGTGCGGTGCTGGCAAGGAGTATTCCACTCCACACGCATGGCATTTCTGTCCCATTGTCCCATACCCATAGGGGGAAAGAGTTTATCCTTCCCCGAGTGGTGCCTAAGATGTATTATTTATGATGGACTGTTTTTTTTCATAACAAAACCACAACAATAAGGTTTCTTAAAAATTAACAGTAGGGGACGTAAAAGTAGTCCCCAAAGCTTGCAATAAAGTGAAATGATGGGCAAATTATAGTTCACCATTGTTTAATTGAAAAAGAACGCAAACAAAACTCAAAAAATTAAACAAGACTAACAAAAAAAAAAAACCTCTTTAATCTTATAAAAAGCGTATAAAATCTTTGCGACCCCACTGTCGATGTATCAACACTCTACCTACACTAAAAACCAGGACAACTCTTTGCGGTATCGGTCTTTAGCTCTTTCTCTCTCTATCTTTCTCCCTCTCTCTCTATCTGCAACTAATGATGATGTTCGGTAATATTAGGATGGATGAATCAGCGGCAGCAATGCCTTTCGATGTTTTGTAATTTTGTTGGCCAATTAATTTGCGTAAAGCCCAGCAACTGGTGCGTGCTATGGGTTGATGTTTCACCTCCGCATTATACAAGCAGCCACCACCGTCCGTCTGCATCCTTTGCATCTCGTTAGGGTAGCTAAAAATGTAAAAATGTGCAAGCTTGCAACTACAACGGTAGCATTGACAATTGTTGTTGATGCTGTTGTTGTTGCTTTTGAGCAAGCAATTCGCCAATAGTCCTCCATTCACGTGCGCGCTGGTTGCCGCTGGTGTTGACATTTTCAACGAGAGGTACACTTGCATAATTAACATTTTCAACAAGCTCCGGCTGTCCATTGAAAGTGGTCGCTGCTGCGGCTGGGATGATTCTTTCTCCTGCTGCTGGTGGTTCGACAGCACCCGAGCACCCCGTGCCAACAGCGTCGTGGCAATTCATTGAGATGTCAAATGGAAGCTGCGTCCGATGTAAGGCCAACTGCTGACGAATCAATTGCTCCGTCGGCAAATGAGACGCTAATATTGGATTTTGAGTGGAAATTGATTTCTTGCGATTATGATTCTCTGCACGGCTTACCTGATTCTGGGACGAAGAATAGAAGACCAAAACCACCGCCATGATTGCTTGGCCAATTGACAGGTGCTGTACTCCTTTGGTCGGGCATGGCTGCGACAGATGCCAAATTGGGCTGCTGCTCCGCTAGCGGCTGTTGCTGGATGCAGTCCTCATTCGGTGAAACGTTGGCAGTGCCGCCATTGCAATTAACCTGTCGCAGAGTGGAAAATTGTTGTTGCTTGCTTGTGTTAAATGTAATTATTTTCATTTTTCGAGTTAACTTACCGCACCCATTGGCAGAAAGACAGGCGGAGATGTGCGCAGCGCGGTGCTAGGCGCTATGAGGTACTCATTGGGAAGGTTCAGCTGTTCATGAGAATGACTGCGAATTAATGAAGGATGGCCACAGCCACCCGCTGGTGTTGATTGACTTTGCAGGTCCACGACGGAGGCGCTGCGCTGCAATGGCTCCTGTAAGGTATTCAATTGGGGTGGGATTATCCATGCGTAGGTATTGCCCGAGTTGAGATCAAAGTTGGTCGGTTGCACTGTATTGCGAGCAAACACTTGAATCGGAGATGGTTATTGATAAATAAGACTCACAGATAAGCGTGTTGCATTGAGCGCCAGCAATCCAGAGAGCAGCACAAACAGAAGCGATAACTGAAGACAAAGGTCTATACATGATTGCAAGTAAAGTGTTTCTGAGGGGCGATTTTTAGTTCTGAAGCTTGATTGTTGACTTTGAATGAAACGGTGGTGGTCGTATTAAGAACGCTCATAGGGGGTAGTGGAATTTCGTTGAGCGGCGTGTGGGGCACCCTATGTAAATATTTGAATGTGCAACTTGGAGATGTAGTTTCATCTTTTAAAAGTCTATAAGAGACTGAAGTTAGTTGGCACATACTTAAGGTATTTGGAAACATTCGATGATAATCTAGAAGACATTTAAAGCGAGTATTTTATTTGTGTTTCCTTTCTCGGTCTTTCTGTAATCACTGATACATTTTTTCCCTGGTCTCTTAAAAAGTGGACCGTTTTTACACCTACCACCATTTAGCTGGCTGTCGATACTTTTATTGAACGTAGTGCCTCATTTGTTTAGGGTAACCGAGTTATTTGACGTTCGTTCACTTTCTGGAAGAATAAACAACACATTTTAACAATTTCCCCCCTATTCCTTTAATGTTTAACAAACGTCGTAGAAGTGTAATGAAAAGTATTTAAATGTCAAACTTCTGTCTCCAAAATAAGACGACCAATTGCCAGAGCATTGCATATCCTTAGTTTTTTTCTCTTTTTATGTTCGAATTCTTTCTGTTGCCATCTGACATCTGGCATAGTTGTACCCTACATGGTGACTTTTAAAAGCTGACAACAACTGATAAGACAAACATGAGCAACCTCTGCAAGTCGACCTTTGATAACGAAACTGTTTGTTATTTAAAGCATTACCAATTTAGAAAAATAATCGGAGTGTTTATACTGCGATGCAATGCTTCAGGCTCTACGAGTTTGCTTCTATTTTTGTTGTTTTTTCCCCTAAGCACGATATGCTGTCTGATACAAATTTGACATTATTTCGACAAAATAAAACGTCGTGAACTTTTCTATTTGCTTTCAGATCTTGTCAAATCTGTGGCTAAAGACATAAACACTAAAGTCTGGGGTGGAGTTACCGCATCCGTAAGCGGGCAATACGTCACTGAATTTTGCGGGTTCTACATGCCAAACAAAATTACAAAATTTAATCACGCAGTACTCGATCAAGGACGCGGTGATTTAAGAACTGACTTTTGTATTTTTTAATAAATGAATAAATACAAATTAGAAAAAAAAATATTTTAGCAAAGGGTTTTCCAATAAGAGGTGTTATTGTGAATGACCCTGAATGACTTTTGAAGCTTTTATTCTTTGACATTTGACAAGTAGAAACTATACGCCATTACTAGAAATGAAACGATACATTCTCATCAACGCATTGAAATTATTAAAATTCACTACAAAAATGGTGAAAATCTTGCAGCTACAGTTGGCAAAACTAAAGCATTTTTTGGTCGTCGTGAAGCACCTTGGTGGACCGGTGGAAAAATTCGAGCTGTTGGGACAAGTTAGTGATGTGAAGGATAAAACCCGTGCACGTCGCTCAAGAACAACTAAGAATATTGCTGCTGTAGCTGTGTTGAAGAAAGCCCAGGTTTGTCCATTCCTCGTCGTTCTTTGAAATTGGGCATTCCACAAACGTCATTACACCGTATTTTGCATAAAGACTTGCGTCTCAAGGCTTATAAAGTTCATTTAACACAAGAACTCAAGCCTACGTGCCACACAAGCTACGAAAAGCATTGGAAAAGTTTCCGGACCGTGTTATCTCTCGAAGAGGTGATCACAATTGGCCACCGAGATCTAGTGATTTAACACCTTGCGACTTCTTCCTTTGGGGCCACGTGAAAGATAAGGTCTACGCCAATAGCCCAGCGTCGGTTCAAGACCTCAAAGATAAAATTCGTGAGGCTGTCGAGGACATAGGGCAGTCACTTTGCGATTTGGTTATGGAAAATTTCATGAAAAGGATATGGTCCTGTATGCGTGCTCGTAAGTAAGTATACCTTCCTCTTTATTATAAAATAAACATCCGATCATTTATCCCAAGAAAATGGCATTCTTCTTTGAATACCAAAATAACACCTCGTATTGGAAAACCCTTTATCTAAAATTGTTTCGCAAAATTTAAGGTATTATAAGCCTTCGTAAATTGAATACCAAACATAATGTCCCAAAATTTCCCATTCAATAGTCATTAACAAAAGGAACACTTAAGCTATTATGCCTTATTCAAAGATAGGAAATTCAAAAACGAAACACATCAAACTAACACAACGTAGGTCGTTTCCGCCGGTGTGTAATTTTAAATATAGAGCCCCTAAGAACTCCTCCCTAAGAGATAGGTCGTCATTTCTTACTCTTTATTTTTAATTCCTTTTAAAACGTATTCACTTAGTGGTTACTTTTTTTTTTGACCAGTCATTACCTCTTTTCCTTTTCCTTATTGAAGGTGAAAATCCCTAACCGCACTAAAAACAACTCGGGTTGGGTTCCATATTTCACTATGCGATCTGAGCTAAAATTAGAACCCAATATTATTTTTTTCGAAAAGTTTTAAACCATATTATAAAGTATTTAAAATAATTCTTAC
The DNA here is from genome assembly GCA_948293265.1 of Cheilosia impressa. Lineage (NCBI taxonomy): Eukaryota > Metazoa > Arthropoda > Insecta > Diptera > Syrphidae > Cheilosia > Cheilosia impressa. The sequence goes on along the minus strand of OX411884.1, from coordinate 27,896,095 downwards.
GTGAACGCGGTTACTGAATGAATGAATAACATTCAACAAAAGCGTCTGAAATTTACTGAAAATCGCAAAAAAAAATTATCGCGTTTAAGTAAGATATGTTTTAAATTGTTTACCCAGTTTTATACTGTATTGACAACATCATGGACGAACATTTTTGCACTAGACTTGAAACTTGAAATGAGAGGGTAATTAGTGTCAGTAAATTAAACCAATTCAACCAGTTATACGAAATAAATAAATAATTATACGTTCTTCACATCCGGAGGCCATTTTGTTTTATGGAAAGCGAAATTTCGTCAGCCATCGCTATAAAAATATCAGCTAAACTTTCCCATAATTCCTACCACGCAAACAAAATGGCCGACCAAAGTGCTGTCCCTTTCAGCCTGACGGCTATTTAGTGTTGGGCATCCCTTTAATCCTCCGTGTTAAGAATGTTGATGTTGTCAATGCAGCATTATGCAGTATACACTTTTGTTGAATGTTAATTATTGATTCAATCAACGCGTTCATGTACGAATATGTCAAACATTTGACAAGGAAAATGTGCCGATCGGAATTTTTTTTCAAATGAAAACTGTTTGAATATGAGACTTTGTTAAAATATCAATCGTCGAATGGCTTCTGTCCGCTTAAAGTTTACACCTTGCTAGCCCAGTGAGTTAGCTGTACCCAAGCCTTGAACTATGTACGCTTCTTTAGAGGTTTGTCAGTCAATAATGAAAAAAAAATCGAAGAAATAATTAAGCAATGGTATGAAACAGGGAATAAACTAGCGAAAAAAAAATTATCAAAAAACCTCTTCTTGAAATTCGAAATTCATATCTGTGTTACAAGGAACAAGCCCTTTTAAAATTTGTTTTAAAGGCGGATCAATATTGGTTAGCGATAATCACAAATTATTTTGCGCTTGAAATAGAAATACCAACTTGTCCGTTCAGAAGATATTTCTATTACATTCCTTGTTTTTAGTAAGCAAAAAAGTCGATGGTTCTTGTTAAAACAGAGCTTACATAAAAGGAGGCATTTAAGCTGTCAGAGCTCAGTTTTTGGCATGCCTAAGCCAGGTTACCCAAATATTTAAACATGTTTTTGAACGCCAAATTGTAGGTCTACGTAACTGACTGGTTAATATTTAATAAGTCAAATCTCAAATGCACGCATATAGGCAAGTGACACACAACGTTTGTTGCTAGCATACTATAATTAATGATTTTTATACCCTCCGCAGGGAGGTATATTCACTTTGTCATTACATTTGTAACACCAAGAAGGAGTCACCGGAGACCTCATAAAGGATATATATTCTGAATCAGGATCACATTCTGATTCGATCTAGCCACATACATCTGTCTGTCTGTCTGTCTGCCTGTCTGTTTGTCTGTCTGTTGAAAGCACGATAGCGCCCAAAGAAATTGACAGATGCAAATGAAATTTAGTGAAAGGACTTCTTTTTATTGTCGTCAGGTTGGTATTGAAAATGGACTATGTCGGTCAAGTATTTCTGGTACCTCCCATACAAAACCAATTTTGTATGACTTGTTTGCGGTGGAGAGTATCAAAGCATCGGCCAGGCCGATGATACACTTTTACTTGTTTTTAATTAGAATAGACTTTATTTTTATAAATAGTTTAGGTTTTCAATAATTTATGTCTGGCAAGTCTTTTATGACCTGGTTTAAAAACCTTTGGTCAGATTGACAGAATAAAATTTAAATTATAGCTTGTCTTGTCTTGCAAAGCTTTACATATTTTTTATTTACGAAATTTTAATTGTTACAAAATAAGGTAGCAATTAGAGGCATTTGGAATATAATTCATTACAACCATACACATAGCAATGAACAACCTTTTTGGTAATTACAATGCCCCTTGACCGAATTTATATTGAGTCATCGCACATTAGGCATCGTACTCAACTCTCGCACTTGATACATTTTCAGAGTAAGTTATTTTCGTCCTTTAAGTCCACTTATATATTTTTTTAATCAAGTACAAAGTGGACAGCACAGAACAGTCAACAAATTTGTTTTTGTCAATTTGCTTCATTTCAAACAAATTAGGATAACTGAGATGGAGATTGGCATAATGTGAATTGCTCGATCTAATTAAGCTGTGAATTGTTTGCAGTTGAAGGAATTTGTAAAAGGGAAGTGTGAAATTGCCTCAAGACATGTTCATAGAATAAAGCCGTGGATTTGTTCAATAGATATACAAAAAATTAAAAGCTAAACTTAATATTTTTTCCGTTTAAAGGTTGATGCTTTTTACCCTATTAGTGTACAGTCATTAGTAAATGATAATGCTGTTGAAATCATTCAGCTTCGAGTCACTTACGAAACACCACTAAAATCATTTCTTAATTGTCAACCCTATCAAATTGAACAATGGTTTGCACATGAACTTCGGAATAATGTATTTTCCGCAATGAAATTGTATTTACTTAGAGTCATTATCGTCTACTATGCTATATTTCATCCAGAATAGTTTGATAATAATTTATTTAAACATTGACATCCGCACCACTAGAGGTATTTGCATTCCGAACGCTACCTGTATTTCATAAATTCGAATCTAACGAAAAACCGCCAATAAAACTACACTTGAAAACGCACATCAAGGTTAAACTAAAAAATGCAAACAAATAATAACAACTAACATGCATGACACAAACCGATTTAAAAATGAAAGCCTCCCCCACCGCAGCGCCAAAGCGACCAAACACCAATCACATGCGTAGCGGACAAGTAGTGGTAGTCTTTGTCGAACTCATCTCAATTAATATGCAACAGTGCACTCGGCGAAAACCTCCAGAGACACATTCTGCACGTCCATCGACGAAGTGTCTCTTAAACTGAAATCCTATTTTTAGCCTGAGCCCGGCCCGATACGTATATTGACCGAACCAATACCATACCAGTTCCAAGAGCGCGGGAATTATTAAATGCACTCGCATGTCGCATGAGGCATGATTGTGTCTTCGATATTGTATTGACCCCTTTGCCTTGCACTCGTAGTGTTAATAAAACATGAAGAATACTGCGTCATTTCGGAATTTAAAGGTGAGTAACTCGCCCACCTGGAGTTCCCAGTTCTCGGTTATCGCAAAATCAGCCAGACAAAATAAGAAGAGACACCCAGAAGTATCGCGGAGAACGAGGCCGAGGCATGATGTAAAATAGACAAAATTATCTCTGGAATACTCGAATAACTAGATCAGTTTGTTGTTGCTTGTTGTTGTTGCTGGGCGTGGGTGACAGAATAACAAATGGAGACTACTATTCGTCGGCAGCACTTTGTGAGCATCGCAGAATGCAGTTTATTAATTTATTTATTTTTGTTGATCAAGATATCAAAATTTTCAGGTTCACATTCTCAAATGACTAATGACGACACGAACTAAGATGTTGAGCGTGTGTGCATTTAGTTACAGGACAGTGTGAGCAATCAGTGGTTCGGTTAAGTGTCAGCAAATAAAAACTGAACTAAGTTGTAATGCTAATAGGATGTTTCATTTGGAGAAGACTTCAGCTCCTTAAGTTGTGGGAACATGTGGTATGTATAACGAATTATTAAAATTTAAGTAATTGGTAGGTGTTACAAAAACTAAACATAAAAAATAGACTCCAAATTTTTTTTGGCATTTCTGTCCGAGTGAAATTTATTTGAATTACTTTTATTTATTTAGAGACATTACTGACATAAGCGATGATCCCTATTTAATAGACGTCAAACTAGCGACGAATTTCTTAGTCTGTCAATTGGATTGCTAATTTTTTTGTGTCAAATCAAACGACAATGCTGGTTTACTTCATAAACTTTCATATTCTTAAAGACTTTTTCTGTTTATTATGTGTGCTGCTCAAATTAAGTCTTAAGCCCGTATGAAACAGCATTTTTGTGTGCATTTTTCATGCTTTTAAAATGAAACTAGAGCAGTTAGAAAAATTATGATTGAAAGCATTAAAAATGCAAAAAAAATGTGCTCCCCTACGGGTTTAAGACCTAATTTCAGCACCAAACACAATAAACAGAGAAAGTGCCCACCAACCTTATAATGTAGATAGTCATATAAAAAAAATTTAATTGAAAATGTATTTAAATTAGGATTATTCTTCAGCTGCTGGCGGCTTCTTTTTTTTGACATTTTGACGTTTGAAAATTCCGTAATACACTTTTTGTCGCTTTTCCAAACAGATGACTTTAAAACATGATTTAATGCGAAAAAATAAGGACAAAATGACAGAAAAATTTAGTGTCACACGGGCTTTAGCAACTTAACTATGAATGGAGTCCATTACATCCATTTTACTCCTAAACAGTTCGTTTAAAAATGGGTTTTACTGGAGTTCGATACTAAACCATCAATTAGTCTGTACATTTTTTAAAACGTAGCTTTTTGACAGCTCTAACTGTCATTCATAGAAGCAACTTAGAAACAATAAGTTGACAGTTTTATGCAATATTCATTGTAATAGGATAACGCATTCGATTTTCAGACAGAGTGTACAAGCTTCCACCCATAGAACACGTCGCATACCTTTCATAGGCAAGTTCGCGACAACGTCAGTGTCAAATAAGTAGAAAAAAAACCAAGTGACAGTTAAAACACTTGTAGGAAAACAAAACAGATTTTATATGGCTGCAGCATAATTATGTTAAAAAATATTGAAAAGTTTATTTGAAAGGGCAAAAAGATAATAAAAACATTCGAGAATTAAAAATTATGTTTATCAAATGTATTTGGTTAAAGCTGAGAAGTAGAAGTAATGGTAATTGTGCGCTTTTAAACAATATTTCAACAAAGCCCTACTCTGGCCATTATAAACCGACCAAAAAGATTGCCCATTGGCTTCGCAAAACATGTTATTGACAAATTATTTTCGTGTATTTGATGGATGTTTGGACATCATAAATAAACCGCATCTTCTCTTGTCCGTTCTATGCTTAACTTTAGCCAAAATGTGCCAAAAAATGGTGCCATCATTCAACCGATCTACTTAAGGCTAACTTGAAGATAATTGTAAATAAATAAATTGTAAACACGTTTTAACAAATTTGAGAGCATTGCTCTGGAGTAAATATTTTTATATTTAAGTTAAAAGCATAGAATTGTCACATTTATAGAGTAGGACACGTAACAAAAATAAAAGCAATTCCTTGAAACCACAACTCCAACCAAACGAAGCTTCAATTTATAATTAAAACCAACAAACCCGCATTCATTGCTCAATTTCCATACCCCCGATTGCTGCCACTGTAACTCCACCTTGAACATGGCTCGCAGTTCGAAAAAAAAAACCCCGCCGAAACCCTATAAACTACCGCTCGCCTCGATGACTAATGACGACACCATCACTTGGTCACACAAACTACAAGCAAGAAGCAAATCGCATACACGAAACGAACTTAAGCCGCGTTCCGGATCAAGTCAATACAAAGATTGCTTACTAGTACCTCGACTTCCCATCCCACTGGCCAGACCAAACGCGACCGCGACAAGTTAATTGCGTTCGACGCGAATTTCAACAATTCAGTTTGACTCGAACCTCTTGCGGCGTCAAAACGGAAACGCGGCACACTGATTTCATTTTCGCTGTCTTCGCCGCCAAGTCGCAAATTTTCGGTATTTTAGCACAACAAATATAACGCGTCCGGATTTATTTTCAACTTGCCGGTCATTTGTAAAGAAATTTCGAATAAAATAGGCAAATTTATCTGACACCTAAGATAGCCATACGGCATATTTGGCAAATTTTCGCGTCTTTAGAAGAGTTTTAATTAGTTATTGTGACAAAGCGGGCTTTGAGAGATAAAACCTCAAGGTGGTTATCGATCGATTGGCGCCATTTGACCTTTGTTTCGGAACAAACATTATCTGTAACATTCAAATTGATATTGCTAATCTTGAACCGGTGAGTGGGTAATGCATCATGCTATTATTATTGTCTAGCTTATCACGATCTGGAAAAACCCGTTATCTGCGATGATTTACATATTCCAATCGAGCGCTGAGAAACTTTTCAGTTTACGTTTATATCAGAGTATAAAAGCCTCCGAAGCAGTTGACAGCTCTCTGACAGGTTCAATTCAAATTTGATTGGAATTGAGCGCGGTTTAGTGGAATTAGTTAATTTGTGAGTGGTGTCGTGTGTGAACGCTCGTCTTAAGTGGGATATACCTGGTAAACTAATTGAGACTGAAAAAATCGCCAATAGCGTATTTTGTACACATGATGCATAAATCATGTGTTGGCGGGCGTTTGGATTGTCCTTGAAGGGTTCTTGACTTCCGTCCAAATTTGATGGGCTCATGATTTGTGTTTGTTTATGTGACACGAGGAAGATTGCTCAAAACAAGCACTTTGATGATCTTGAAACTATCACACAAAGTAGTAGGTCAAGGTTCGCAGTGATACCATATTTCCCTATGTGAAGTCGCCGTGCCTGTAAACCATAAACTAAGTATGAAATAGACTGACAGCTTTACTACGTCTCACCGATTCCCCCCGCAAATTTTTTCAATATAAGCCCCTCCCTCCCGCTCGCAATTTTACTGTCTGTGAATACGTGTGAATTCAGCAGTGTTCCTACATCGTTGTATCTCTACCTTTTTGAGGGAATTTAATATTTTCGAAAAACTTTTTGTGCGTAAAAGGAAAAAAACCTCAAAATTGTGGGCCATGAATATAAACGCACTAAATGCACATAAAAAGAAGATTTGCCTATAGCAACAATTTCTAGTACCAAAAAATAATCATTAAAGTGTTAGCAAATTCCGATTTTTATACTGAAGATTAATTAAGTGTGATTTTTTTCCGAACAATACAAATTTTACTTTTATTTAATATAAGTTTAGTGAAAAAGGAAAATGAACACACTTCGTGGGAAAAATAAAGAGAGACGTCTAAGAACACTGACTGATAGTTTGTGTGTTTGGTGATTTCTGTCTGCTGATGGATGCGTTCTGAGAGTTCAAATTCGTTGTTTTATTTCACAACGAATACGTGTTCATATTCTACAAATTGTATAATAACGAATGTAATCAATATAAATAATAAAGAAAAAAATTCATTCCCTCAAATAAAATATTTTTGTTCCTATAATTATAATTGAGTCTGTTTTCGTTTGCTGTTTTTGGCGAAAAATTACTCCGCAGTAATGTCCGAAGAATTAAAAAAGAAGAATTGATTACGAATATTAAGATTTGAAATATTTTTTAGTACCTAATGATCTTTTCGTAAAAATTCCGTTTAATTGCGGAAAACAAAAAAAAAATCATACGAATTACCTACATCACATTCAAAATGTCTGATTACTAGATGTTTCATTATTAATAAAGCCCGAATGACACAAATTTTTTTTTTTTCAATTTTTTCTGCTTTTAAAATGAAACTAGAGCAGTACGAAAAATTAAAACTAAAATTCCCAATGGGAGTGAGTGCGTACACACCAATTTTATTAATGTAGACACATCAAAAAATGCATTCAAATTATATTTTCCAGCTGCTGGCAGCTTATTTTTGACATTTTAAGATTACATGAAAATAAAGGTTTGAAAATTTGCGGCTTTCTTAATACACCTTTAGTCTCTTTTACGCAGCGCTGACTTTTCAAAACATTTAAATAGGCAGAGGAATCACTAGCGAATATTCAAGAAAAAATGTGAGGGAAAAATTAATAGAAAAAGTGCTGGCGAAATTTAAATATCAATAATGAGAACATTAAAAAGAAATCGGTCGGTGATAAATTAATTGCAATAAGTATTTTGTTATTACATACGCCGGAAAAGGACTCAAGAACAAACAAAAATTGGCATTGAATTGAAATTTTATCTTTTGACTAATACAGTTTCGTTGTTTACAACAATTGTTTATATCATGGTGTTCTAAAATAATATAATAACTTGATACCAACGAACAAATAAGCAAGTCGAATATTTTTATATAATTATGCTTTAATGACGTTCAAAATATAACTAACGAATTCGAACAGGAACTAAGAACAACTTTAATTTGCCCAACACAGCCGCAACACACGATAATGAAATGACCCCCCCAGGTTATCGACATCCGGTCTAAACCGGAAGAGTGTAGGCTGGTTTTTTTCAAGTATGAGTGAGTCCCTTTGATTAACATTGGCACTAATACATGAATTCAAACTGGGCTACATCAAGGTGAAATTCAGCTTGTAGGCAATTTCTCTTTTTTGGCTGAAGCTGTCAGTCTATTTAATAGTTAGTTTATGCTGTAAACTTTGTTTGGTTATAGTGAAAATATTGTGCGACTGATTAATGTTTTAATAATTTTTTCACTGGAAAATGAAAGTTGATAGGCAGTTCGCAAATGGACAGATAATGGACCTTTTTCTATAGTTTCGCTTTTATTCTACAATCGATATTTTATTCGTAAAAAACCATCGATGTTTAGTTATAGAAAACAAAACCATTCTAAAGACAATAGGAACAAATAAAAATTCGTAATTCGGGACCAACACATCGTAAACTAAACCAATTTTTGCCAGCAGTTCATCGATGACTTAGGGTAGAGCTCTGTAAAGTGGAATTGCAAATCTTTCATTCACACGAAAACATTTCCATGTCTTCGACTTACGGAATTCTAGCCTTGGTCTGAATATCTCTAGAAGATCATCGCAAATAGATCCACAAATTACAACGAATGGCAGCGTTCAAAATAACTAGTGAAATGTCAAACTAGTGTCAAACAATGTATAAATATAAACGTCATCTCACCAATTGCACTAAAGCTCTAACCATTTGGGTTGTATGTCGGTTTTATTTTATAGACATTAAAGACAGTTGCTTGTCATTTCAATTTATCAATGGAACACTGACATTACTTACATAATTCTGTTGTTGCTTTTGTTCAGTTTCAATTGAAAGTTCTTACACAAAGTTAAGCCATTCCAATCCAACATAATATTCCTTGTGGAAATAATATATGCAAACTGTGTTTGGTGAAAATAAGTTCTTTCAGAAATCAAAAATGGCAACAGGAAGTGTCATAAAAAAATATATGTCACACTGCTTCAACGTAATGAAAACGAGACATAACGTCGCTTTGCCAACCTCAATGCTGGGCATACCATTCGCGTGAAAAGAGACTCATAATATTTTCATCGCCAACAAAACAGACAAAAGAGTGTCACAGATAATTACTCCTTTACTGTCGGTTTATTATATACATATTGCAAATGCTAACCATATTGTGTCCAAAGAATTGTGATTCATTGTGTCTTTGACACTTTGGCTGCTGTTACATTGCATAAAAGGCTGGAAAAAAATCTCAACTAAAACAAAACCATTCAGCCAAAGTGTCAAAGTACTCGACCGTTACTTGAATTAAATTCGTACTGACATTTCGGGTCAAGAGTATACGGAGTACGGAACTGTTTCCTTTCGTTCTGTTATATTTTTTTTATGGGCGTCATAGTTACACCAAAATCTGTGTGGGAAAAAGGTTTTTTCCAAACAGAAAATGACTAACGAAATAAAAACCCGCTTTTGTCTGTTATCTGATGATGATGATGGTTCGTTGGAGCACGTATTTTGTATTGTGTGCGTAGGTGATTGGGTTTATTGTTTCTTTTTATTGTTCAGGAAGGACGTGAGTAGAAATTATTTGATGGGGAAACAGCAAAATGAAAATCAACAGAAGGAAAAGCGAAATACTATGAACTGCAGTGGTTTTACTTTCGATTAAGAAGGCGGTGATTGGGTTTGTAGGGAGATATGGTAATGGTAGTCCATTTAACTCGGTGGTCGTCGAAACTTTAGACAGGAAATGTTGACTAACCACTTTAATGTGAGGCATATAAGTGATGCACTTTCCAATTGAGAAAGTTGTTTATGTTTCAGTTTTGCACTTGACAAATGGATTTCAATAATTTGTGTAAAGAATTTTGAAGGAAAATTGTTTTTGAAAGAATCTCAGATATATTTCTAGGATTAATATTTCGGCTGCCAAGTAACATTTACCTACTCAATTTGTGCGAAATTTTAAATAACGCTTGTGGAAATATAGTTATGCCATTCACACTTATGGTTAGAGAACTGGAATTAGAGCAGCTAAGAGAAGCTAAGCCTAGGGTCCCTACGGACCTGTTGCGCCAACTATTTATTTTTTTAATTGAATGCTGTAATGCATAAATTAATTTAAAGCAACAACTAGAACTCAGAATCAATAGCAGTGTAAACAGACTCTTCCAAATAAAGTGAAGAGTGGAAATGTTTGAATCCACTCGGAAAATTGTGCATTCCACTATCGAAATTGGATTTACCAATCAAAATAAAACTAAAGTGACACAATCCCTTCTGTTTTCGAAATCAACTCAGCTAAGCTCGTTTTTCAAACCAAATTTTAACATTCATCGGGCAAATTCAAAATCGTGTAGTCTTGCAAAAATTACTTGTAAGTAAATTATTTAGCAAGCAGTTAATAAATCTTGAAATAAAGTTGTAAATATGTTTCTAACAATTTAAAATAAACACTATTTTCTTTTTAATTTTAACTCTCAGTTAAAATGTGGTTTTGTAGCACAGTGATTTTTGTACGTCTATTTTGGTACCATTATGGCTCTGTCCACATTTGTACGAGGTATATAAGTAAAATTTTAACCTTAAAATTTCGTCAACAAACAAACAAAAAATCTCACATGTTTTTTTAAAAATTGATTGTTGCATTTTGAGTGGACTGATGTTTACCCTCTCCGGGTTCGAAGGTTTGCCTTTTACTCTTCCATTTGCAGTGACAATTTTAAGCTTAGTACACGCTGCTCGAGCTAAATTTTAGCTTTCATCGAAAATTCTCTCCAAAATTTAGCTGAACTTAATTTAAGCGAATCCATTTAGCAGCTCGAGGTAACAAATTTAACTTTTATTTCAGAGTGCACTTCATGCATCTGTCAAAATTTAGCGCGCCTATTTAATGGGTTGGCACATTTATCACAAGCTACATTTTGACAGATTGTTGTGTTCAATAATTGAAAAGTACGCAAGGATGAGTTTTTTTAATGAATACCTACGCGTGGTGTATACCTGAATCTGAAATGGTTGAAATCAAAAGGAAGGCAAGGCAGATTTGAATTTCAAAAGATTTCATTTATTTCTATTTCGTAAAACAGCTACTTTCACTGACACTTATCTACAGGGCACTCTTTGTCAAAATTTAGCAAGGATTTTAGCTAGTGTTTGGAGAGAAAAGTTGCAGAGCAGCTAAAAATTAGTCCAGCTGAAGCAGTGCACTAAGCTTTATTTTCCTGACAAAAATTACAAAAATTTTCTTTGAACTATAGTAATACATACATAACTGTCAATCATTTTAATGTCAAAATTTGCAGTTATAGGTGAATTTATTAACTTTATAGAATGCGAAAAAAACACCTTTATTACTATAATAAATATCTGCATACTTTTCGGCCGCCTAGTTTCTCAATTAGCTATTATACGATGAGGGCTTCTTTTTTAATTAACATTTTTGACGTCTAATTTGGACTGTCATTTACTCATTTTACGTGTGCTAGATAAAACACCAGTAATTATTAGGTTAGGTATATGAATAATGCCGTGTTAGGAGGGTCATATCAACGAATCCCATCTTCAGTGAAGACTGAGTAATTACTCAATTTTGCCAAGCAAAACATAATTATACCTACAAACAATCCCATTGACCCCATGTATTTCAAATTCAAACACAACATATTTTCCGGAAGCAAAAAACGCAGAAAAAACCTCTGAAATCAATTTGAATAATCACTTAATTAGCAAGTTTACCACACGCACATTTTCGCCCAAAAAGCTACTCAATTAGTATACACTTTTGCTGGTGTAAACAATCCCATTAAATCGACGGATAAATTAAAATATACAAAACAAAAAAGTAAAGTAAATATTTGTCGTTTCTCAAAACGGATTCCCAATGTGTCACATTTGTCATTAACAAATATATATTTTAATTAAACGCTTACAAAATCTATTCGCGTACAATTAAATAACTGCAATTTTAATTAGCCATATAAAAAAGTTTCACCAAAACAAATATTCACAATTCAATAAATTGTGCAGAAATAGAAATGTCATAAATATTAAAAAAAAAAAACAAAGGCAACACCCATTAGCTACCTAATTACCCGCGTCCACATGTGGGTATTTATGGTATTCAAAATCAATGTAAATGCCAAAAGATCATCTCTTTATTTTCCGGCGACACAATCGCATAATCAATTGAGAGCAGCACACATTTAAGCTGTCACACGTTATTAATTGCATGCCCTCGCGTAGCTGTAACTAGGGCTCAACGCTTGCATGGTGTATCCCCCGAGAATTTGATCGGTGACATACTGTCAATTTAACACAGGGTTTATTTAAGTTCTTCGATTATTTTTATATTGATTAATTTGCATCGCTCTTTTTATTTACTAATTAAAACTGTCAATGTTTAATTATCACAGAAATGTAATCAATTTCTGTGTTTAAATTTATAATTCCAACGAGTCTGAATTATCATAAGTGCAGGCAGGTATACAAATTTCGCATTCAGGGTGTGTGTTCTTATTTTTTTTTTAATAAATATGAATCTGTTATGGACAGATTGTTTTTTTACTTTTTTTGTTCTGTACGTTTTTATTGCCCAACTGATTTTACGGATAATGCAGTGATTTCAACAGTGCAGCGTGATGATTGTAGTTTTGTTATGAATTTCCGGCCTCGGGGCGTATACTTGCTATTTTATTTGTATTTTTTTTATATTATGGGGATTCCGAGAAAGTTTGCCGAACTTTTTATTATGAAATCTTGGACTGATGTGACTCACAGAAGACTACTCAAAATAATTTAGTGTTGAAATTTTCCATACAAAACTTTCGGTTTGGACCTACAAAATATTTATTGTGAAGGTTCAAAATGATTATTAGTAAGGCCCATTGTCATCATGATTTAAGTGTCATTTTGATTGTCTTGTTTCCCTATCCCAAATGTAGCTTAAAAGGTAAAGCCAACCTGAAAACGTTTTCTAAGTCTTTCCATCTCAGATTATAAGTGGGGGTGAAAAATCTTGTGCATTCGTCTTTTGAGGACTGCCCTTCTCTGTACACTATAAAGTTAGGCCGCACATTCTTCGCATTTAAGCTTGCATCACCCATATGCAAATTAACTGGAATGCGTTTAGTAGGCAGTTTCTACAATCATCCCGTATATGTTCCCATAAATTTCCTTTAAATATGCGCATTTTGTTCCGCCGCATTTTGTTATGTCGTATCGCTGTCGATTCCTCAACCGAAAGTCAAACAATGCACCCGACACATGCATCGCTTGGGATTCTTAGGTGAACTCGCCGGCGAACAAGATAGTCTCCAAAAGCTATTGAGAACTGGTGTTTGTATAACGTTTTTATTAGGCACTGTACCTATATATTCTTTTAGGTTGGCAAGTAAGGGACCTTTGTCAGTGCAAGGTTAGGTTAGGTTAGGTTGGGAGGGCAGTTTTGCATCAGATGCAAATTTTCACCCGGAAGCCGTGCAGGCCCATTGTGAATACCCTGTTCATACATGTAAGGACATGTGGCTAACAAAACCACTTCGATCTGTTGAGGAATAGTTTTATGTCTGATAGAGGTACCCCAGCCAAGTCGTCCAAACTATCGAAGAACATTGCTCCCATACAGGATGAGCGGCGTTCTTGTAAAGCTGGGCAGTGGCATAGAAGATGTTCTACGGACTCAATTTCCTCTTCGTCTCTGCAGCTTCTGCAGAAGTCATTTGCAAGAACTCCCAGCCTTTTAGCCATGTTTCCTATGGTGCAGTGTCGCGGTTAGAGCCCCGACGAGCATCCGGATTTGGCTTCTGTTAAAAGAGACCAGGAGCTTTGATCTTTTGGTGTCAACCACAGGCCACAGACTACGGGTTATGACGCAACCGATGATGTTGCTCCATTGTTCCTTAGCCAGTTGTGTGGTGACGCTGTCAATAAAAGTCTTAGCAGTGTTGAAAGGCGGTAGCACCTCTCCGTCCGCAAGTTGAGGGTTCATATCAGAGCCGTATCTGGCCAATTCATCCGCTTTTTCGTTCCCTTCCACCCCAACATGTCCAGGAACCCAGCAGAGTAGAACTGAGTGATGACGTATAGCCCTAAGTGCCAAAAGGCAATCTGTAACACATTTCGCATTAACAAGGTTGGAGCCGATTGCTTTGAGTGCTGCTTGACTGTCAACACAGATGGTTATTTCCATTGCTGGTAGTCCCATCGATAGGATAGTCTGTGCTGCTTTCTTGACCGCATAGATCTCAGCTTGGAAGACGCTACAGTGATCAGTCAGTCGAAACGACTGGTTAATAGCAAGTCTTTCTGAGAATACGCCGGCTCCTGTACCATTTTCTGTTTTTGAATCATCCGTGTAGACGGATATACCTCTAATGATGGTACTGGGTGAGTTCCAGTCCTGTCTTTTGGGTATAGTGATTCTGAAATTTTTCTCAAAGTCATATCTGGGTTTCTCGTAATCTGTAAGTGACATGAGTCCCTTCCGATCAAAGATTTCAAGTATGCTTGAGTGTCCGCAGTAACCAGGCTTCCAAGTTTTGTTCTCTCTTAATCTGAGAGCGGCTTTGGCTGCCACGTTCTTAGTGAATAGCTCAATGGGTTGCAGGTTTAATAGCGTTTCCAGACCTAGTTGTGGTATGGATTTAATTGCACCTTTTATACCCAAGCAAGCGATTCTCTGCACCTTGTTCAGGTTCTTAAGATAGGATTTGGTTTTGACCGCCTCCCACCAAACTAATGAACCATAGGTAAGAATGGGTCTCACAATCGCGGTGTGCAGCCAGTGCACAATTTGCGGTTGTAAGCCCCAGTTTTTCCCAAAGGTTTTCCTACATGCATAAAAGGCATTAAGTCAGTGCAAGGTATTGTTTGTTCCTGTTGAAGTCCGCCATATTTGTTTATTTTATTAATTATTCATACACCCCCGTATTAATAAACAAATGTGCACAAGTTGGTTAGTAGTAGACATCAGATAGCATACAAAACTTTGACGTAACTTCTGAATAACGAGTTGATAACTTTTACGCAGCGTTTATTAGTAAGGGGGACAGTTTCTGTCAACAATGGATTTCACGAATTAACAGCCAATATTTGAGACTGATTGTTTCACAAATAGATTCATTCTTAGTAAAGGGAGCTTTGTCATAATACTTTGGGCCTCTTTATCAACTCAATGTCGAACCGCCATTTTAATACGTGAGTGCTTCTCTTGCTGATTTTTTCTATTTGACAAATTTGCTGAAATGCAAAACTCCCCAACATAGAGAGATGGTAATTCTTTTTAACTTATACCTCTAAATGCGGGTATTACCCAGATGGGGGCACATTGTTCGACTGACATTGATAAGTATTGACAGCGAAGGAGAAAAAGCGGAATATGCTAATTGAATGCTAAATGAGGAGAGGGTTGTTAAAAATAAACACTACAAGCAAAGTTATGTGTATGTGACGTTCAAGTCAGTGCTTAGTTGCTGCCAACTAAAGGAAAGGAACTGACAAATTGTAAGAGATTTAGTTGACAATAAGAATTAGTGGCTTGTGCATACAAAGTTAAGGTGGGAGTTCAACAAAATACTTGCGGTTTCTCCACGAACTTAACAAACAAATAAATTTATCATTGTATATGCGTCAGTGGTAAAGAGACAACCAGTTGGGTATTTATCAAAATAGTCCGATAGTCCGAACAAAGGCTATGGCAAAACACAACTGCCGCAGAAAGTTTTTTTGACCAAGCGGGACAAAAACAAAATGCCAAGAGACATAATTCTACAAAAACATTACACCTTTGCGCCTCGTCCTTGTACCCAAATGCTTCCTGTAACAATACATTCGCCCATAGGACTGAGGTGCACAAAAATAAAACCGAAATATATTATGAATGACACTGGTAAACAAAAACACTTGTGCGCAGTCAATCAGTGTGCATACTTGATGTTATAATTTGGCCAATTTGATATGCTGTCATGGTTCCGTTTTATCGGATATTGCAGTCGACATCAATGCTTCAGTTTGATTGAGTTCCATTTCAGCCACCCTTGAATGAGAGACGCATGAGGCATAACACATAATGATAAATGAATGCCAAGGAAATGATTTTAACTTTATTTTTTGTTGCTGTGGTGTAATCAGTGCATGGTTGTGTGCAGAATGTGTGTTTTTTCAATAAGCATAGTGACGACCTCTGACCAACGTTTTACCATTATTACGGAGGACCATACCAGATAGTGTCTGTGGTGTGACATTGTGCTTGTCACATAATGTACTGAAGGTTAACGTGCCAATAATTACTTGTGCTCATGTCATTACTTAGGACACGATTTGTTTTGGTCATTTGTGTTGTGCTCTTTTCAGGGAACAGGTTATTTTATTTTTAGTTGTCAATAGTGGTTTATTTGGGACAGACCTTTTTCGGTGCTAAAAGGATTTGATTTTATTAACGACAGAAAGGTAAATAATTTCAAATTTAACGGATAAAATTCTATGAACTGTCAGCAATTTTTGCCACAGCGGAAGTTGCATAAATATTGTATGCGAGTGTCTTGGTGAGCCGGAATTTTCGATATCACGTGGCATTTCTCAATAAGAATCTATATGTAAAGGACTATTCATGTGAGAGCGAATTGCGAACAAGCGAATTTTCGTAGTTTCTGACATTTCATTCATATGAAAAGTTTTTTTAGTCGCGATTCAGTTTCATTTTTAAAGGTTAAGTTCGAACGAATGAATGTATCATGTGGATTGTGACAGTTCGCGGCAAGAAGTAGTGGTAAATCGACAAAAGTTGGGGATCTCAGTATGGTTTGTCTGTGGTATCCAAAAAGTTATTCGTAGCGTAACCGGTGAGATGTGGCGTTTTATTTTACGATTTAGATTTCACTACCTACTACGTTTTTAAAAATGTGACATGTACGAGTATATATCAGAGCAAATTTATTTTCCATCTTCGATGACTGACAAATATTGGGAGACGTTCAAGACACTAGTCCGAGGGTATTCTTTGGCCCCAACTGAACACGGGGGACGTTTTTCCTGTTAACGTATATGACAGGTGTAACAGAGAAAACAAATTTCAAAACTTAGTTGTCATTTTGATTGTAAAGGGTGATTTTTTAGCTGGTTGGGTTTTGGCAACACTGGTTTTGACAGCTGACGTGTGTTTAGTACCTTGTGTCACTGTCAAACAGCTTCAGTTTGGTTTGCAATTTAACCATGGATCGTCTTACAAATGAACAACGCTTGCAAATTATTGAATTTTACTATCAAAATTCGTGCTCGGTTCGAAATGTTCATCGCGCGCTGCTTCCATTTTATGATCGGCATTCTCGACCTTCTGAGCAGTCTATTCGGAAGAATATTCGGGCCGGTCAATTGGCCGCCTAGATCGTGCGATTTGACACCATTAGATTATTTTTTGTGGGGGTATGCCAAGGCTAATGTGTATAGGGACAAGCCCGCTTCGATTGACGCACTGGAAGCCAACATCCATGCATTCATTCGTGAGATACCGGCCGATATGTGTGAAAGAGTATGCCAAAATTGGACTCAGCGGATGGGCTACCTGAGACGCAGCCGCGGTCAACATTTGCATGAAATTATCTTTAAACATTAAATTGCAAGGTTCAAACTATCGATTCAAATAAATATTTCATTCATTTTTTCGAATTTTTTGTGTTTTTTTTTTTTTAAAAGTTCTAAACCTCTTAAAAAATCACCCTTAACTGACGTAATAAAATTGATGTTAAATACCAATCTAGCGTTCAGGAGATATCTAGTCAGGAAAAATATTGTTGGCATTTATAACGAATTACTGTTGGATGTGTCCAATTGTTAATCACTTTTTTTACTGCAATCTTTGTAGATATGCATGATATTTTTAAGCTTTCAATTTCCACACGCATAAGGCTGATATGCACAGACTCTGTTATTTTTTTACTCAAACATTAATGAAAAGAAAGCAACAAACGAACGTAAACTGAAGTCTGGCGTCTAGAACTGTAAGATTTGCTTAGAAACAAATTAAATTTATCACATCGAAAAATTGTATGTGCTCCTTCAGAAAATTTTAAATTCAAATGTTTTCCGAACAAGTTGGCCGATTGCGATGAAATAAAAACCAAAAGTTCGTCCATTGTTTCACCAAAATACAATTGTATTTATAATATTGGGGTTGCATATGAAACACTTATTTTATAGAATATAGTAGAATAAGGTCCACTCATCGCCTTAAAGTCCTATTAAATAATTGCGCCATTCCTTTATGGATCAAGGCATATGTATTTTATTTCCTCCCTAATCCAATTTATAGGTATATGCTGCCATAAAGTGACACTAGACTCACCCAACGAACCCGCATGTGGTCTGACACCTACCTTTTATGTAGATTCCTATCACAACGTCAAATGAGCAAATTGGCATTTCCATTTCCTTTGAGTTAGTCGGCAATTACTGCGCTTAACTTTATCTCTATTTAACTATAGCTCTCATTGTTCCGCCATGCCATACCTCATCGCAATATGTGAAAAAAAAACCGTGCATCTGCACTCTCACCAACTATACTGTCAGATTTAATGGCTGCATTCACTCACTCCAGTGCTGGTGCAGCGGTTCAAGCCGATTTGTATAGTAATTATTCAGGCAACTCCTCAATGCACTTTTGCCCATGACTAGACTTGTTAACAGCGCCAATAACACCGTCGGTATAGTAGCTAATGCAACATCGATCAGAATCAGACCTCATTTGCACTTTAACCACTCAAAAGCAGTAGCGCGGTGGCTGGTGGGTACAGTGCCAGACAATGGCATTAAGTCGTTCCGTGGTGTGCAATACAGTTGTTGTTTTGTATTGTCGCATTTGGAGTGGGCACAAATAGCTAAAAACAGAACAAAACTGACAGCTGCATATATAAAGCCAACTGGAACGAGTTTCCACTGTTTTTAGCGTGGACACTCGAATGCATGTAGTGAGAGATAGAACTGAGCTGTCCTGCGAACATATATGTACCTAGCTACTTAGGTTGGGTAGTTAAAAAATAATAAAACCGGCATCTGGTATTGCTGTGGCTGATTTAAATCTCTTTTTAACATGAAAAAAAAAATAAAATAAACGTAAGTGGCCTCTCTTTGATTTATCGCTTGCGAAAACAGTCCAATTTTGTTGGGTGCTGCGGTATAGGGTATGTGTGCACTTGGAAATGACATAAATATCCATTCTAGTGGCTTTGTGATTAAAATGTGTGTAATGTCAAATAAACAAGATGACAGGGCAATATTTTTTCCAGCGAGGGAACTCTCTTTCTTGGTTGCATTTGACAGAATACACGAAAAGTTACTAATAGATTTATTCAATGACGTCTATGAATTTGACATTAGTAGCAACAAGACAAAATTGGTTCGTTCGCGTACGCAGTTTAAATCAAACCCAATCAATATAATATATATAGTATACACACGTTCTCATCAAAAATGACAGAAAGAGAGAAAATTTGCAAAATAACGAGTAACGAGCAGTTCCCCTCTTGGCTCGCAGCAGCTCAGAGATATCAACCGGCAAAAAATTGAGTGATAATAAAAAAAATAAGATTTTATGATAGCTATTGGGCACATTCAAGTATCTAGTGATCTTAAGTCGACAAGATTGGTCTGGACGAGATGTAACCTGAACGCAAAAACCAGAACGCGAACGTCACTTTTTCTACGTCAGCCATAATGCGAAGTCATGAATTTCTTAACTAGATTCGTCGGCTAACCCTTCATAAACGTCAACTGAAACAGTTGCGATTTCAGCCAATCACAACCGAGATACATCTAACCAGTCAGCCGTCAGATTTACTAAACTAGATACTTGAACGTATCCATTGTTTTTTTTTGTCAAATCACACAAAATCTTTTGTTTTAAATTTTCTTTCGAAATTTAACTTATTTTTTTGGTTCATTATAATTATTTGTTTGCTTTCATATCTTCTTTGAAGACCACATCTGAAATATGTTGTTTTATATTTGACACTTAAAGCGATGAAGGTGGCTGAAAGTAGCTCGAAGTCTATACACGTAACTACTTTTAACTTTATATTTTCCACTCTCTAAGTTTCGCTTAAAGATTTTAAAAGTTTGGCTCGGCAAAGCACTCGAATAGGCCCATTGATGCATGCATGGTTGAACTTAAGTGTTATTAAAGTTACCTTTGCTCTTTCTGTTTTTCAAAGTTGTTAACAATACTAATCGAATTTCATTCGTTTTTCTTTTTCGAAGAAACTATCATTGCAATTTGCTGGAATCTATTTCAGATGTTGGATTGTTTTCGAAGCAATGCGGATGGGACCTATTGCTTCTGCAGCGTAGAATAGGCAGCACTTTAGCACACTTTTGAATATGCATTCGATACGTCAATTGTGACCATTCATATGCTATGCGTTTACTCAGTCACCAAAATCCTTCAAAAATCTGTCACTTCACAATGGTAAAATGCAGAATCGTGCCTAGCAATTAGTTGCTCTTGTTACATGTATTCCAAACTATTAAAAACCGGCAATATCTATGTAATCATTTTAGCCTTTTTCAGTTCGAGTTTCTCTAACAAGCCTTGAACTTGACGGGTTGAATTAAATTCAAATGTCTCGAAACCATCCATTTGCACATTTGCCCTATACATCCATTCCAACTTGGTCGTTTTAAATAATATACACTTCGAATTAATCATACGAATGACAAAAAATTCCTGTCACTAAAAGCAAAACACAAAAAAGAATTAAATCCGCAGAAAAATCTGGCAAAAATAGATATTCCCGCGTACATTCATTCCATCAGATAGCATTATAGTTATAGTGGACTCATAAACACGGTCAACAAAAAAAACCCTCAAAACGTACTTGTACTCGTATATTAAAACGCGTCAGAAGGCCAGCCATTTTTTTTTTCATCTCCGTGTTTCTGTTTGCATTATTGGTAGGTATGTGAAGTTGAAGTGCAATTTTTTTTGTAGATATCATCATTTGTTGACCACCTATACACATGTAGTATGGGACCCGAGTTTTGGAATAAACTGGCGTACGGTCACGTAGATAGGAGATACGCACACTCTGTCTCTGCTGCATGAATTGAAAATGATTAATTGACACCTGAGCGACACTTTTATCGTAATTAAAGTAATTGAAAAAAAAAAACATATTTGGTTCGATTAAGTGGCAGTGTACTGTTAACCCATTTGATTAGCCTGCTTCAATTTGCGCTCCAAAGAGGTCGTTGACTTGGATTGACACAAAACTTGAATGAACTGTCAAATAATTTTATTCGATTTGTTTTGCCACATAGCTTTTGTTCTCAGTCCTTTACCACAAAAAAAGCACACAATTCTAAATAAAATGTTTGACCTTATCTTTGTGTTTGACAGCAGTAATAGTTATGAGCAAAGTGGATATTAATTTCGCACTTTAAGTTAATTTTTAGAGTTAAAATAAAAATCATTGTCGAATCGGCTCACTGTTGTTGAACCGATGAACTCGGACTCAGATGATCGTTCAATGAAATGTCACAAATTAAATGCATTGATCGTGTGTCACTTGTGCTAAATAATTTTTTTTTGCATTTTTAATTTTCTCGAGACATGCTGCAGTTTTTATGAGAATATTAAAACTAAAAATTGAGCGTTAATTTAGAGAAACCTCTTTTACAGGACCAACAATTGACCAGCTCGATTCACAATCAAACAGTCCTATGAGTAAAATTTTCTTTTCTTGAAAATTTAAGTCAATTCATTTTGTTAATTGCCGCATTCAAGAATCTAGTTATCTTAGGTCGACTAGATTGGTCTGGATGAGATGCAACCTGAACGCAAAAACTGGATTGATCGGGAACGTCACTTTTTCTACTTCAGCCACATATGAGACTGTCAACTTAGTACTCAGTCACGAATTTCTTGACTAGATTCGTCGGCTACACCTCCATAAACCTCAACTGAAACAGCTGCTCTCATGATTTCGACCAATCAAAACCGAGATTCACTTAGTGAAGCTAAGATTAGACTGTATGCCAATTATGCATATGAATGCCAATAGGCAAATGACCGCATTAGCTGTCAAATGACCAAAATATCAGGATTATCAAAACTGTATATTAGACTATATGACCAAAATTACCAATATGGTCATATTTGCCTTGATGGTCATTTAAGGCATTTGTTATTTATTATCAAATATTGTAGTGAGGTAATGCTGTAAAGGAAAACAAAGCAAAAAGTTGAAGTTGGAAATATTTATTTATTTAAAAAAAGTTACAAATAGACAGCAAACAATTTCTACGCAAACAAAATTTCACAGCAAGGAAAAAGTATATATTAACACAATTACTGGACAAAGACAAGACCACTTATTAAACGCAATTAAATAATTTATACAAATGATAGATTGAATAATCCACAAAAAAAGAGAACGAAAATGAGAATAAATCACAATTCCACGAACGCAAACACCGATGACAACAAAATAATTCATGTTCTATCAAAAATGCCAGCAATGCCATAACGAAATTTCAAAAAAGTGCATGTGGGCATATAGGGCTTTATGCTGGCATACGTGCTTATTGTTCGATTACACTATATGCTATTTAGGCATTTTTATCTGTCAAAATCAGCCTGGTCATATGTGGCATTTAGGTCATTAGAGCATATGAGATATGCCCATTACAATGTATGACCATATTTTGACAAGAGAACTGTCAGAAATTGGCATTTTATGACCACTTGGCATACAGTCTAATGTCGTTTTCCATTGGACAAAAAGAAGCGTCCGGGAGAGTCCGGAATCGAAAAAATGCTGTTCCATTGGCACAAAAATACTCTTCTGGTGATTCTGAGAAGAGAATTTCGCTTCTCGATTTCAAGTCAGAATCCACTCAAGAAGCACTCACACAAGTGCAATTTTATGTATTTATTACAAGTCAGTTGACAGCAGCCATAGATTATTTTTTGGCATTTCACCAATACTTTGGTGGATTCTGTCAGAAGCAGTTTTGCTGTTCCATTGGATTTCAGAATGAGTGGATCCCCGAGTGAAACCAATGGAAAACGACATAATCTAACCTTGAGAGAGCTGTCAGACTTACTAAACTAGATACTTGAACGTCCCCAATTCATTTTATTAATGTCGCGTAATAGAATTTTAACTGTCAACAGCCTTAAGCCAAATTAAGGTCATGTAATCAGATAAATAATTTTCCAGTTTAATGCTTAGTACACGTTAGTATAATATTTCCCAAGCCAATCACTGAAATTTTTGGAAGATTTTATTCTATTTGTGCAGACTGCCGATCTCACAGCCTCAAGCCCAGAGTGCTGGTTTTGTAGTTCTATCTTTTTGACAGAAATCGTCTGAAGAGCTACATGATTACGGCCCACAATATTCCAACACACACTGTAATTTCAATAAGCAGAGTCGCTTATCCTTGAGTGTGCGGCAATGGGGTGATTTTTAAATATCCCAACTTGGCTGATCGAAGCGACTACACAACATTTATATTTTTTTTTAACTGACAATTTTGTATGCTAGATCTTTTCTAAATGTTTTTTACGTTCATTTCAGATCAACTGAAATGGGAAAGAAACCACCATTAGTTGGCTGCCTCCTTTGCATAATAGCACTTCAATCAACGAGTGCCCAGCAGTAAGTCCTTTTTAAATCTCGGCCGAAAAGTAATAACGTTTTCAAACGCTTTTCAGAAGTGCACGCAATCAGTTTGCGAAATCAACATCAACAGTACCTTTGGACGAACGCTTCAAAGTCCCCCCAGTCACACAAGATGATCGTTTCGATCCAATGATATCCGAATGGGTGGCGGGAAGTGTTATGAAATTCGCTCACGATTTAGGAGTCGCCCTTGATCAGGGTAATTACCCAAACACCGAAATATTCTCGCCGCTGAGTATAATGTCGGCATTATCCTTGCTGGAGTTGGGTGCCAACGGCAACAGCTACAGGCAACTAATGTCGCGACTGTTTTCATTTATGGGCAGCGATACGACCCAAGGTTCGTGGAAGATTCACGAAGAATTCGGCTGGTTGCTGGATGATCTGTTGTTAAATGAGAAAAATCCAAGAAGACCACGCGATGAGGGTGCATGGAGGCGAACTCCGTTTAATCCAAGTGCCTACGGAAGTGGAGGCAATAATACCCCGAATGAGCACACACTACGCATTGCAAACGGACTCTTTGTCCAAGACGGCTTCAGTTTAAGACCAGACTACAAGACCGCTGTGAAGTCTGTGTACAAGAGTGAGGTGATGTCGATGGACTTTAGAGGACACAGTGACTATGCAAAGCACTATATCAATAGCTGGATAAATCAGAATACGCTGGGAAAAATCCCAGCTATTATAACCGATGAAGTGAGCAGAGATACGAGCATTATCATTGCGAGTGCTCTGTACTTCAAGGGGTTCTGGGAGCAACCGTTCTTGTCGTCGGGAACCGGACAGTAAGTTCTTTCTGACATACATTGTAAATTGCTAATAATGATTGTTAAAATTTGTAAGGGCTGACTTTTTCCCCGACGGAGAACAAGAAAGTAAATCATCTGTGAAGGTGACGATGATGGGGGTTGGAGGAGATTTTCCGTTTTACGATGCACCCGAATATGGTAAGCGGTCGTTTAATTAAAGTTTAGCTGGTGTTTCCACTCTGTTTCTACGTCAAACTTTGTGGAAGACTATTTTTGGCTGTGGACTCCAATTTTTTTCTTCTTTCAGATTGCCGCATCATTGGCCTGCCATACAAGGGCAACCTGACCACCATGTACATAATTCAACCCAACAGATCAACGCGTCGGAAGCTCAATGATTTACAAAAACTCCTCACTGGCGACAAAATTAACGAGATGATACGAAAAATGGAACAACGAACTGCAGTTATAGCTTTTCCGAAATTCCATGTCACCAGTATGTTGAACTTAAAGACGCCTCTCCGTAAAATGGGCATCGAAGATATCTTCTACAGTGGTCAAAGTGATCTGTCTCTAATCACCGATGCCGGACAACAGTTGCCACAACAACTCCCACATGACGCACACTCTGGTCTATCCTTAGCACTACCACCAGGTGCAACCGTCACTCGAAACCCACCCCTCGCCCGCGTACCAGTAAACCGAACACCTGTTATACGTCAAGAAGCGCCTATTGCATTTGAGGCACCAGTTTTAAGTAGCTCACACACGGTACAAAGTCTTGAGGCAGCACAAAGACCTTTGGATCGCTTCCAAGAGGAACCATTAATTTTTCCGCGTTTTAATCACACTGAGGAAGAAGCTAGCCCGTTACAACGATCACAAATGCTGTGGAGTCAACAGGATGACCTGTTTACTGGCAAAGTGCAACAGCGGAATAGACGCTCCGTCACCTATAAAGTTGAAAGTGAGTTTATGCGGAGCAGTCTACCGCTCCGTCTAAAGGATCTGATTTTAAGCAAACGCATAACGAAATCAAATCATGGCAAAAAATTAACACGAAGTCGACGCCAAGCTGAACCGGCCTCAGCAGTCAGCCTTCAGAATTTAGACAGATTACGTCAAGTGCCGGGATTGCTCAAACCCCAACTGTTTGTTGATGATGTCCTGCATAAAGTCGACTTTGAAGTGAACGAGCAGGGTACCGAAGCAGCTGCCGCGACATTGACATGGCTAAGGAGGTCCGGAACTGATGTTGCCTTTAGATGTGATACACCATTCCTTATACTTGTCCGACACGATCCAACGCTGTTGCCCTTATTCTATGGAAAGGTTAACATACCACTGTAGGGGCTGACGGTTTCAAGCGCGAAGCATTAAATTGTTTCTTAAACGTAATCTTATTTTGAAAAACTGTGCTAAAAGTTAATAGACGTCGACAAGAGAACAAACAAAACTCTATTTGTGAGTGAGCTGCATTTACGAGAGCTACTTTGTGCGCAAAAAGAAACCTTTTATATTTAAGACTAGTAGGATTTATGACCATTGTATGACGACGATATTTTCAAAATAAAGTAATGTATTGGAAATGAACAAGACAAGTGTTTTTGTATTCAACTTGTGTAAGAGGCCGACTCAGCCTATCGGCTGAGGCAGTATGGACTGCACAAAGTAATCATTCAAATAAGCTTGAATCAAGAGTAGCACATTTGGGTTGCCCTTATCATTTGCTTTGTAGACTTAACATCTGATGCAGGGGATGAGCAAGCGTCCGGTTTTAATGATTGGTTCTCGTCGTGCATGAATCACACATATACCGTCCTAATTTGTGTGCTCACCATTTTTGTGCCTACAAGCTAATGTATTCCTCCTACTTTTATGCTGTTGCATAGCAGCAAGGCCACAATCCACGTGTGAACTCAAAAGTATTCGTAAGCTATCTATCACAGCCCAATAAAACCCACCAAACACTGTCCCTGTTAAGTTAGTAGAACAAAAAAAAACTTCGACTATAGTATCAAGCGAATTTAATTGATTTTCCTTTTGTCGTTTCAATTGTTAACAGTTCAACTGCAGATTTGTTTCAATTGATTTTTTTTTTTGTATATATTGCTTCATGTTCGCTCTTCGAAGTATTTTAATTGATATTCATTCCTAATCGGGGGCACATTACACTTATCTACACATTTCTACATTTCATATGGCCAATCATCGTCGTGTTCGTCAGCATTATCACTTGTCCACTGTTTTAGTTTGTTGTTGATCCTGTTGTGTTACAGCAGACACAATAGAAGCTTCACTCTGTTCCAGCACTTTGATAAACTCATCCAATTTACCAGTGTTCATCTGAAAGTGCACCAAACTTCTATCTCCACTGGGTTCTAAGCAATTTAATGTGACTGTCGTTAGCTGACGACGCTGTGTTAACAAACTACTATCACCCATAACGAATCGTACATCCCAATCGAACGATTCCACCAACTTGTCCTGTCTAGAGTTGTGCTCTCGCAGAAGAAACTCAACGATTTCGGGCTGCCGAGCTTTGAAAACCTCCACGATGGACTGCTGCAGGTCTGGATTCATGTGAGCGAAATTCGAGAGCAATTCAGTCTCAGTAATTGCTTTGAGGCAGTAGCATTTGTAGGCATAAGCGATTGTCTGTAATGCGGAATGGAAATCATCAGGATCGGAGAAACCATACTTGTGGGAAGATTTGTTTATGGTCGAGATGTCATCGCAGTTTCCGATGAGGTAATCGATGGATAAGTGAAGAATCTACATTTTTTTTTACAAAGAAAGGGATAGTGGTATAGAGCTTATGATAATTTTAAGGTTATTACACTCACTTCAATTAGAATTTCCTTGTTATCGATATTTAAGAGGAATTCGTGCATTTTTTAACAAAAATTTGTAAACAAAAAACAAATTTATGCTTGACAGCCTTATATTATCAACAAAATCGAAAGCTGTCAAGTTCGAGTCATATGATTTGTGGATGATGGAATTGGATTGTGGGTTGTCCTTTAGCGCCATCTATATTTTCGACTTTATACCCGCGAAAGTTTGGGGAGAATTCTTGATAGACCGTTGATTTTGAAAAAAAAAAAAATACTATTTACATTTCTTTCGAGGAATTGTGAACCTTTCGTTGTCAAAAAGAAGAACACAAATGTTGTCTGTTAACTATTTAGGGGCATATTCCGTACCGTCAGCCCTAATAACATTTGTGGCAAACGAACTGGACTAAGCTCCCAAATTTGTAATTTTTGCACTAAGTTGTATCTAAGATCTATCATTTCGACGATGTCTCAAAAGATACGGAATGAGCCCTGGATTTTAAAAATTAAAAAGACATCTTTACTACAGCCAATTTAACACTCTACAAAAAGTGTCCTTCCTAGTTCGCACAAAATGCGAAATCAACTAGAACTAAGGCCAGTTTGGTCAATCTTGGTTACATTTAATCATCTGTTATTCCAGTCTCTTAATTAATATTTCTTTTTATTGCCAAAAAGAGCTCCAGACTATTGAGTTTGACTTGTCACCAGGGATCAACCGAAGTTATCTGTGTTAGTTGTGGAATATGGAAGAAAAATATTTTAAATCTAATATGCAAGAAAAATAGACAATAAATTATTTATGTACAAATATTTTATATTTCTTATAAAAAATTCCAGTTCCATTGGTTAATAATAATTTATATTCCTCATAAACTCTTCTTGATTCGGTTCCTTTATAGGTCTTGTGTCCTTTGCTGCAAAATGTGTCAAGAAATAATCAAGCGGGCTATGTGGACACGAGATCAAAAATCGTCTAGCACAATCGACATTTTGTTCCAGAGCCATTTGGGTAAATTCATCCTCTGTATCATTATGATCAGTTGGCACACTAAAATAGAAGACACACTCTACTTCTTTTATTAAATTGATATTTTAAAAGCTGTATTACGTGAAAAGTATGCGAGTTACATCATTGATAAACGATTGTCCTTCGGGCAAGAGGTTTTGTCCCATTTCACATATCGCACGTAGAATGCATTTCCTCAACTTTAATCCCAATCTACAAGGAAGGAATATTTGAAATCGTATTTTTCCAAATGAGGGCAACTTTGCAAAATTTTTTCAAAGAAAAACAAAAACAGTGGCTCTTACGCTTTTCCAAAATTCTCGAGATGTTCGTAAATGCTTCTCCGTTCTCGGTACTCTCTATGGTGATGCCATTTTGGTGTTTCGTTGCTTCGAGTGTTTTGTTTTGCTGTATTGTGCGATGAATATTGTCCATTTCGATGATTCTCAGTGGGAGAAGATTGTGTTTTATATGGTCGATTACTCGCATAGTATCTGTTTCTAGGTTCAGATTGTAGGTAGTTTCTTCTTTGTTCGTTTGGATACCGGTATTTTGATGAACCACTTTTAAATGGCCTCCTGACAAAAAATTAACAAAAATGTCAAAATTAGCACTTTTATTTTTTATTTATATAAATTTGGCTACGCAAAGCGTTTTACTGAACCACGACAAAAAATTCGTTCGCCAGCGAGTTCTTCATTGAAGTCGCAGTGGATGTCGATGGAAGAATGTGCGGAGAAATATGACATTTAGCAAAACAAGCAGTATGGAAATCGGTAACTCTATTCCAACTGTCAAATTTATAAGTAACTTACTTCAAATTAGGTCTGTTCCCTTACTTTTAAATCTTACGAATTTGTACTAATTCGTACGAATTTTTCTCAATGTCGTTTCTTAACTCGAAAAATTCGCAAAAGAGAGCGTCATCGAGAGCGTAAGCTATTACCCCTCCACTGAGAATCCTACGAATTTTTACTCAACAAATTTCTTGGTGTAGAATAGAAAAAGCTGTCAGTCACCTTTCAATTAACAGCTGATTTGAAACTTGTTGTCCTATTTGACATATCAGTGCATTTGTATGGATTTCTTGCGTATTAAAATGGTATTAAGGAGTAAGAAAGGATAATATCCCCCACATAATTTTTAATGCCGTGTCGCTTTTTCCTTTCATGCTTGTAGTTCAATCAGTACAAACTTTTCCATATACTCGGAAGCATGTGGAAGAAGTTTAATTAATTACGAATCATTTTCATCGTTAGGTAGATGAATAAACTAATTTTGTTAGTTAATTAGCCAAGTCTTCGAGTTAATACGATATTTTAAAGGATTTTCGTACAACTTTTTTGAATTTTTGAATTATGTATCTGTCATTTTTCGCAGTTTACTACAAAAGCGTTCCCTAACTTTTTCGTAAGTGTTTCTCTCCGTGGGAGAATTTATCCCCACCACTGCCATTTTGACAGTCTTTTCCATTTTACTACAAAAGTAAAGGAACAGACGACAGACCTATTGTCTGGATTTCTCTTGTAAAGGGTGTTTTTTTAGAGGTTGGTTTTTCGAATAGAGATAAAACTGACATTTTGTGGTCAAATCGGGCAACTCTATAATGTCATTTATGTTCAGTTTGGTTTGCCATTTCATCATGAACAGGTTGACAAATGAACGACGATTGCAAATCGTGCAAATTTATTTCGAAAATAATGGTTCAGTTCGCGAAGTTTACCGC
Source organism: Cheilosia impressa (assembly GCA_948293265.1). Lineage (NCBI taxonomy): Eukaryota > Metazoa > Arthropoda > Insecta > Diptera > Syrphidae > Cheilosia > Cheilosia impressa. The sequence continues at coordinate 27,866,042 of OX411884.1, read as the reverse complement.
AAGCTCCGTTCATTTTATGGTCGACATAATCGTCCATCAGAGCAATTAATTCGGTTAACCATGGATCGTTTTCGCACTACGTTTACTCTACGTGATAATACGCATCAGAGACAATACTGAGACCACCAACTTCGGCCGATTTCCCGTTACGTAGCCTACAAGCTATATTTCTATGGGGTGGCAAATGCTAAGTGCGCTTGTATTGTTACATAGAAATTCGTATTGACAAATGTCACGTAACTTCAGAAATTCCGGTTCACAAATACACTCGCACCTTGCATCTGCCACTTCCGCCTTGGGCAAAGTGACTTGCAGCGTTCATAAAATTGTATCCGTTAAATTTGAAATTGTTCGTTACGTGTAAATAGTAATGTTTTTTAGGAAAAAGTGTACATTTGCTTAAAATATTTACGAAAAATTAAGAATGTAGATTGGTTGAGGGAAAATAAAAACATTTTGACCAAATTTTCTTTATTATTTAAGAAAAAATTACACACGAAACCGAAGTTAATTTTATCCAAAAGCGGGAAATACCCAACCATATTTGTCCCAATATATTTCTAGTATATAAAACATCTCCTTTAGATAGTTTTATTAACCACACAAATCAAATTATTTACCTTCAAAAAATTTATAATTACTAACCAATGGCATTCAGTTATGCTAAAATGTGGTATTCCCGAACTCTTTCACATTTCCCCACGGCTGCCGAGGTTGACAGCATTTATTTTTGTATTTTTTGTATGTTTTTGCATGTCATTCGGATTCCGAATTGACATAACACCGATAGGAATACAAAATGGCGAATTTGAAAAAAAACTGAGGGGGCCAGCGGGGGGGTCTCAGTATGGTTTGTCTATGATACGCATCCGCAGAGACGTCGAACAGTGCGCACCGAAGAAACAATTGCCGCTGTAGAGCAAAGTATTGAAGAGGACCCGATTGAATCGATTCGCCACGGTGCACAGCAATTGAAGCTTTGTCCATCAACTTTATGGAATATTTTGCGCAAAGATCTTGGCTTACGACCTTACAAGATCCAGCTTGCGCTACATGCCACACAGTGCACGTCACAATCGATTTATTGAAGGAAACATTCGATGAGCGCATAATTTCGCGGAATGGACCTGTCAATTAGCCACCAAGATCGTGTGATTTGACACCATTGGATTATTTTCTTTGGGGATGTGTGAAGTCGCTCGCCTACGCCAAGAAACCAGAAATGTTAGGGGACTTGGAAGTCAACATTCGTGGCGTTATTGCCGACATACAGCCCCAAATGCTCGAAAAAGTGGTTGAAAATTGGACCTCTAGACCACAGACAAACCATACTATTGTATTGTCTTTGCTCTAGACTTGGCTTTATTCGAATCAGCCGCGGCGGCCACATGCCCGAAATCATATTTAAACATTAATGGCATAAAATTATCCTTCCAATAAAAGATTGAGGGGAAAAGTGTAAATTTTGGTGATATCTGCGATTTATTAGGCTCGAAAAACGAGTGTTAAAAGTTGCGCAAATTTACAAATGTCAAACTGTGACAAGCGGTCGTGTGAATTGCTTTTCATGTTTTTATGTGGTATTCGATTGGGCGCTCTCAGAGCACTTTTTTTTTCTCAGATCAATTTTTATGTTCGTTTGGTACAAAAAAAAAACAATCTTTTTCAGATTTCAGAGCACTTTTGCGAATCTGGATTTTTTTTCAGATTTGCTTCAGATTTACCAATACACGTGCGTTTGAGTTTGACAATAGGGGAGCTTGTTTACATTTTAGTGAAATTTTTCAACTGTAAAGAAACTCAATGCATCGGGTGGATATATTTTTGTTAATTATTTATGTACAAATGTTTAGAAATCAATCTGGGCCATAATTTTTAATGTTTTCATTAAAATTTAACCAGTGAATGGAAAACGCTTAGAAAAGTGTCGAAGGTTACACAATACACATATTGCAGTCGCACAAATATCAATATAGGGACATCCTCCTCTACGATATTTTTTAAAGCAGTGCCCCTTTTTGCTCTTCTCGAATGCATGTAGTTCAATCAGTACAAACTCTTCCACATTTTCGGAACTATCATTTTAAGGACTTTTAGTACAAGTTTTTAGAATTTTAATTGTGTATCTGTCATTTTTCATAGATTATAACAAAAGCGTTCCCTAACTTCTTCGTAAGCGTCTCTCCCTGAGAGGGAGTTTATCCCCAGCAGTGCTAATGTTTTTTCTTTAAAGTCTGGTAATACTGAACATGGACATGGTCTATTCGCGCCCAGAAAGTCGAATCCAGCTTCTGTGAATTGATCATTTTAAACTCAAACTAGGTTCTACGAGTAATATTCCACCAGAATACATAGAACGGTAACAAAGGTATTGACATTGCGCCGTAGATACTAACAATAAATTTAAGTCTCGACATTAAATTTACGGAAGCTCACAATTGCGGAATTTGTATGGAAACTGAAAATATTTATTGGTAAGCCCCATTGAGTGGATTACTCACAAATTAGATCGATCAGAGTATAAATAAGTACATTCCTGTAGCTACGCATGAAAAATTAAACTGCTTGTTGACAGTTGTTGAGGAATTCCCTATTTTGATCAATTTCCTTTTTGAAATTGTTGGACACTAATTTTGTTTACACAGAGTTTGACATGCCGCTTGTCACTTATGTGGTATTCGATTGGGCTACTTCAGATTTGCTCCGATTTCAGATTTCGTGTGGCTAATCGAACACAAAAACGTCACTTGCTCTTTTCTTTGTTGATATTTGTGCGACTGCAATATGCGTAGCCTTCGACACTTTTCTAAGCGTTTTCTATTCACTGGATAAATTTTATATGGAAACATTTAAAATGATCACCCAGATTGATTTCTAAACATTTGTACATAAATAATTAACAAAAATAGATCCACCCGATGCAATGCGTTTCTTTGCAGTTGAAAAATTTTACTTAAATGTAAACAAACTGCACTAGTTGTCAAACTCAAACGCACGTGTATTGGTAAATCTGAAGCAAATCTGAGAAAATATCCAGATTCGCAAAAGTGCTCCGAAATCTGAAAAAGATAGCTTTTTTTTGTACCAAACGAACATAAAAATTGCTCTGAGAGCAAAAAAAAGTGCTCTGAGAGCGCCCAATCGAATACCACATTAGCTGTCAAGAAATAATCTTTACACCACTACTACATCCCATAAATGATGGATTTGGAACAACTGTAAAGTGCTAAGTGGATTGATTATAACATCATACTCAATTGTGGAAGTAATAATCCATTCGAAACCTCTCTTACGTGACCCAGTTCTACGCATAATTTTTAATTATATTATTTTTTTTGACACTTCCACGCCCCATCATTTATTAAATGAACATGCTCTTCGAACTGCTTGTGAAACTTGAGTTAATATCATAACAGTTAATAATTAGAACGGAACGGAATAATAAAAAAAAAAGATACAAAAAACATCATGATGTTTTTATTTCAACAATAGTAAAGGTACATATGACTTAGCGTCATCAAGAACTATATTGTTGGTATTCGTGCGCTTAGAATGTATGACTCATTCGACAGGGTTTAAGGTATTTAGCATTCACTGATGAAATTTATAATAAACGTTTCAAAATAAATAATAAATAAAGAGCGAAATGCTCTAAAATAGATCGCGGTTCCGAAAAAGTGATCTAGATTTCAAATAAACAGTGTCCGTGGGCAAATTTCACACATACCTAAACCTATAATCCTCCTTGTAATTCCTTCTATTTGTATTCCATACACCCTTTCGGTCATTTCCATAAGTCAAAGGATAACGACTCCAAATAGGTCTTGCATTGGGTCCAGCATAATACAGATCCAATGGAATTGCGCTCGCATTGACGACACCAACGTTTTTAAGTTTTTCATCCTCTTCAAGCTGCTTTTCGTCCTCTTCATATGTTTTTGCTGCTATTTTCATATTTTTCACATAATCATCGAATGGTTGCCGCCATCCTTCGACCAACAGTGGCACATCATAAAATATATCCACCTCATTGGATTGAATTAAACCTCGCGGTGAAGTTGGCAGCAGCGCCTTAGCTAAGACATCAGTTAATACAACCACTGTGCCCTTGAAAAACACAAATCCACGTCGTTTGCGAGTAAGGACATTTTTGAAAGATTTTTCGTACACTGTTCTATCGCATCTCTGTCTACCCGGTGATGCCGGCGATGAAAAGTTGGCGGGGTAGTCTCGAAATGAATACGCGACAAAAATTAATTGAATGAAACTAAGATATAGTAGAACCAACTGCATCTTTAAATTGCTAACTATTTTTTTTTCTAAATTTTTACAGCCATTATGATCTACCAACTTATACTCTGAACTCCATCCGCGCACGGATATTCAGAACTAACTTCTGACGACTGATCGTTTCAAAACCGAACAATTCAAACTAGGTACCTGGGACGATACAGAATAGAGTAGAATAGCCACCAAATATTTACCAAATATTGACATTCTGAGGATTACCACAAATTAGATCGATTAGCGCAATAAGTAGATAAGCATATACAGCAGGTACTCATGATCATGATAATTGGAAGGTGTAATCAAATACAAAGTGAGCGAACAGAGATGTTTTACCGAACTCTGTTATCGAACACACATTTTTGTAGCAGAGAGAGTTAAACTATAATTAATTGTCTGCAAAAATAGCTGACGCTAAAAGGGCTCACTCTCACTCAAATGTTGATTGATATTATGGAAATTTATTTATGAAACATTTGAGTACTAGCTGTCATGTGACTATTAAAATATAACGGGTGGTATGAACGAAGCGTATTAACTGATTTTACTAAGAAAAAAATGTCCAAATCGAATCATAAGAACTGACATGAGTTAACAACAACTTTTGACATGTTTGAAAAGCCGCGCCACCTGCATTTTACTCATTTTCGTTTCCACTGGTACCACCAAAAATCATTTTCAGATCTCAGCAACGAAAATTATCTGCTTTTGTAAATGAATTAGTGCCTTATTTGACAGCAATGTCAGCTGTTAAAATTGCATTAGGGTTTGGCAAAATCAACTATGGATATCGACTTGAAAAATGTTTCAGCTGTTGTAGATGCAATTGGAATAATGACGAAGAAGACGATGAAGATAATAGGTCTATTCGCGTACTTTCCCGAGACAAACATTAAAAAACTTTCAAACTAACAAAATTAAGCAAAACTCTCTCAGAGAGCTGAAAATATACGCAAAAGTATGTGGATAGACTTCGAGCTACTTGAAACCACTTTTATCTTTGACATCTAATCCATATCAGAAATAAATATATAGCTTACGTTTTTGCAACATTTAAAACGATCTAGGGGAACATTCGACCACCACCGAAATTTGTTTATTTTTACAGATTTTTTTATTCTGTGCAGTTGATTTTTAAGATGGATTTTGAATTTGTTTCTTGGTAACTTCGTGCATTTGACATATTTATTAGAACTTTCCGGTTGAAATTCTCTGAGGCGTTTCGAGCGAAGAGAGGAGCTACTCGTTACTCGGTATTTTGCTAATTTTCTATTTTTCAGTCTATTTTGATGAGTACCTACGTGTATACATATGTCGTTTTCCATTGGGCAAAAAGAAGCGTCCGGGAGAGTCCGGAATCGAAAAAATGCTGTTCCATTGGCACAAAAATACTCTTCTGGTGATTCTGAGAAGAGAATTTCACTTCTCGATTTCAAGTCAGAATCCACTCAAGAAGCACTCACACAAGTGCAATTTTATGTATTTATTACAAGTCAGTTGACAGCAGCCATAGATTATGTTTTGGCATTTCACCAATACTTTGGTGGATTCTGTCAGAAGCAGTTTTGCTGTTCCATTGGATTTCAGAATGAGTGGATCCCCGAGTGAAACCAATGGAAAACGCCAATTGACTTTGTGCGAAAGAGTGTTTCGCGAAGCCCATCCTTTCGAAGATGGGCTATCTTTTTTTGCTCAAACGTCAAAAAAACTTGTAGGATAATAAGGCTGGTTTATAATGGCCAGAGTAGTGTTTTGTTCAAATATGGTTGTAAAGCGCACAATTGCCATTACTTTAACTTCTCAGTTGTTACCAAATACGTTTGATAAACATAATTTTATAATTCAACAATACTTTTATCTTGTTTTTTTCACTTTTCAGTAATTTTTACACATCCATACAAAATCCGTTTTGTTTTCCTACAAGTTTTTTAGCTGTCACTTGGATTTTTCTTCTTCTCATTTGACACTGATGTTGTCGCGAACTACCCTATTGCGATCGATTTATATCGATTGCGTTCGATTCAAACCGCGTACGCTAACGAACCTAATAATTCCTTCAAAGTTATATCTGTTGAAGTAAACAACCAAACGTCATTACTGTCAGATGTCAGATGTATAAATAGATACTGAATATATCTGTCCTTTTATTCTTATTTAAATGCAACTGTTATCCGAATTTCTTTATCTGTAACAACGCGTCTTTTGTAAATTCCTTTATTGGATAAAACTTATTTTACTTTTGCTACTCTGAAACATTTATTCTACTTCAATATCCCATTGCTATTTATGTATTTCTTTATTTTGGTTTATGCGAAACTTTACACATTTGTTAAAAGCAAACTTCTTAAAATGACGTAAAACAGCTGTGCAAAGTATATTGGTGTATGTAAATCTAAAAATATATTTAGCTCTGCAAAAAGTGATCCGAATCAAAAAAAAAGATTGATTTTTTACCCAAATAAAATGTAGTACCTAATTGGTACGAAAATTCAAGTCTGCCATTTTGCAGTTCAGACATTTTTAAAATATGCTGGATTCAATCTCAACGCAATATCTACTCCTAAGCGGTGTAAAAACGTAACAAAGCTGATTTCGAAAAATCTGTTACGTCTGTTGTTTTAACAATCACCGATTTAAATAGTCGAGCTTAATTATTTTGTTTGTACAGGAAACCCAACAAAAGACCTATAACGTTCGTAAAAAAAACCAACAATTGTTTCGTGTCACGCGAAGTTTGGGTTGAGACTTTTTCTCTAATAGTTTTTTGAAATGAAAATGTTTGAACACAGTCATTCCTAAGGTATATGAGTTGCGGGCTTTTAAGTTTACATTTAAAAAACCTCTCGGTTTAAAGTTATTCTTTAACTAATATTGAAATAATGAAACATCAACAAGATATTTGTTTGAAAAACAAAACTTATGTTTCCAGGTGAAATTGGAGCTACAGATAGCCCTCCTAATTTTTTTTCAATTTCATTATTTTTGTTCAATTTTTCACAAAAGTCGTTAGAATCTAAAGGAAAATTACAAATTTAAAATTTACGGTCAAGTTTGACAGGAACTGCAGGCCAAGAACTCGTACAGCGAGGTAAATGCTATGTTCGAATTTTTGAACTTAATTTTAGTTCGATTCAAAAAAAAATTCTAAAAGCTTTTACTTTTTCCAAAACCTTTTACTCAAAGCAAATGGTACTTTTATTACAGTATTACTTTTTTGAATTCCATATTCTTTGTCAAGCAAACTTCATGGCTTGATAAATGTCAAAGGTTTAGATTTAGTGCAGCGAATGGAATATGAAAATTGACAAAAGCTGATTTCTAAAAGAAAAAGGCTTTTTCTTGCCCAATGGAAACGGCAAAAATGAAAATGAAGCCCAAATTAAAAAAAAAAAAACAATACATAATTTAAATTTTTAGTCAGAGTTATATAAAGCAGATCGGGCGAATGACATTTGTTTAAATATTTAGGTTGTGGCTGATGATGAGTTTTGGAGACATTAGATTACTGGGATAGCGGAAGACTATTATGAAGTATATTTTAAATATTTGTCTACTTATTTGAAGTAAAAGTTGACTATAGGGTACATAGTCAAACACAAAAACAATCTTTTACACTTTCTCCTACACAATTACTTTGACATTAAATGAATGCAATAATCATAGACAAACCATACTTATTATTGTATGTATAGTATTGTCTCTGGCAATAATGCTGCCTTACGTGACCCAGTTGTACCCATCATTCTTAATTACATATATTTTAGTAAGCATTTCTTTTTTTAACACTTCCACGCCCCTCTTTGTAATGAAAATGCTCTTCGAACTGAACGTGAGTTTATAACAGTTTTAAATTAAAATGATGAACAGAATAATAATAAAAAAAATAGGTAAACAGATATAAAAACATCATAATGGAACACTTTGTTTTTATTTAGAATGGTGCACGCTATTCAACATTTGGGTGGAAAATGGCTGAACGAAAGATTGTAAAAAGCTTAGCTTAGGGTCCTAAAAACTATATTCTTGGTTTTCATGCGTTTAAAATAATCGAATCATTCGACAGTAATTTACTTAGTTTGCATTCACTGATGAAATTTGTAATAAAATAAATAAAACGCTGAAAGCTCTAAAATAGATCGCGGTTCCGAAAAAGTGATCTAGATTTCAAAAAAACAGTGTCATACTCTGTGGGAAATTTTCACACATACCTAAACCTATAATCCTCCTTGTAATTCCTTCTATTTGTATTCCATACATCCATTCGGTCATTTGCATAAGTCAAAGGATAACGACTCCATATAGGTCTTGCATTGGGTCCAGCATAATACAGATCCAATGGAATTGCGCTCGCATTGACGACACCCACGTTTTTAAGTTTTTCATCCTCTTCAAGCTGCTTTTCGTCCTCTTCATATGTTTTTGCTGCTATTTTCATATTTTTCACATAATCATCGAATGGTTGCCGCCATCCTTCGACCAACAGTGGCACATCATAAAATATATCCACCTCATTGGATTGAATTAAACCTCGCGGTGAAGTTGGCAGCAATGCCTTAGCTGCGACGTCAGTTATTACAACCACTGTGCCCTTGAAAAACACAAATCCACGTCGTTTGCGAGTAAGGACGTTTTTGAATGATTTTTCGTACACTGTTCTATCGCATCTCTGTCTACCCGGTGATGCCGGCGATGAAAAGTTGGCGGGGTAGTCTCGAAATGAATACGCGACAAGAAATAATTGAATGAAACTTAGAAATAGTAAAACAAACTGCATTTTTATTCCCTACAAACTTTGTTCCTTTTTTATTAAATTCTAACTCTTAATTGATTGATCTACGCAGAAAGACAGTACCGAAGAGAATGGTTTTGCTTGCCACTATAAAGTCGGAGAATGGGCCTAGCTTCCTCAATTGCTTGAGAATTTGTTTTCTTCGAAATGTTCTTGTTCCGTAATTTGAGGAATTAACACTTCGTAATTTGAACGGAACTATAAAATGTTCTCTGAATTCCAAACTTATATTTTCTTCTTTAGGCATTAAACTGTGTTAGATTTTAGAAGAGATTTAATTATAACCAAAGAACTGGGTCACTGAACGTTGGGAGATTAACGATTCTACTTTTTACTGACCAAAAAATTATCATGACATATAAGGAACGAAGTGGTATTGTCATTGAAATTCATTGACTTCGGATAAGAGTTCGAAGTCGTCATAATTTTGGTAAATTCTTTGTTCTTGATCTATTCACTGTACTCATCACCTAGCTGTCAAACTCCGAAGTGCTTGTCATAGACAAATCACTGCGTAAGAATGTAGCTGGTAGACATTTGTAACGGTTAATCGAGCGCATTTGGAGGTCTCAGTATGGATTGTCAATTGAGAAAGACTGCTTGTCCCTCTTTTATGTTCCTCATTCGCATTCGTCGAATTGAGCGCATACTCATATATGAAAATGAAACGCATTTCGGTTCATCATTAGATGAATTTTACTCTTTATTAGATTTCTTTTTTAGTTTTACTTTTTAAAAAATATTCATTATAATGTAATTTTTGTCATTCATATATATTTTTCATATACACATATAGATCGTATTTTTTTTTATTCTTTTGTTATCATGTAATAATTAAAGTAATTTGTTAATAATTCATAATAATAATTGATGAAGGTTTAGTGATGTCGAAACAATGTATATATATATATTTATTTGTTTTGTTTGTTTATAATAATAATTGGAAATATTTTTGTTTTTTATTTTGTAATGTCTGGTATGTATTTATTATAACTTATAGTTTAAAATTGTTATACAATGCATTTGGTTCATCAATGCGATGAACTTAATATAATATTTACTAAAAATGTTAAATGCACGCTTTTACGACATTCAATTGGGAAGAGAGTATGTATATAGTCATTATGTTCTGACTCTCTGTTTAGTTTGCCAAGCAATGGATTATTATAGTTAATATAACAATAATTTTTAGTCTGCAAAATTATAAAACATTTATTTTCTTGTATTTTGTTTTTATAATAAGCTACAAAAGCAATAGTTAATGATAAATTCCTTACACAAAAATTGTTTATGGATGACATAAGAAACTATATATAGAATTTATATGTATGTCAAAAAATTAAGAAAAATATATTTTACTTTATATTTAAATTTTTCTCAATTCACATCTAATTAGCAATGTACTCGTAGTATACCTATTCAAACATATTTACTGTTTTTTCTTGAGTTTTCAACTCGATATATAATTTGTTTTTACACTTAAAAAAAGTTTAATGAATATTATGAGATACTAATAGTAAACCAATATTTGATTTGTTCTTCTGGTAAAAATTATGTTTTGTTTTTTTTTTATGGGAAAAATTTGTTTTTTATTCCGTTTTTTGGAGACAACATCTACACACAGAAGGATTTGCTTTTTCGTTGCTGATTTTGAAATATAATTAGTTGGTTTGTTTGTTTTATTTGTTTACGCTAATTACGGAAGTAACACTTTTTACGCCTACTTATATTCAATTATGAAGTGTTTTCTATTTATTCATTTTTTTTTTTTGTATTTTTCTATTCTAGTAGGAAAGAAAAAAAAACACTCACATGAATATGAAGCAAATATTTACACCCAAGTTCATGTTTAACACTTCAAATGATTATGTCAACTTGGGCTGTCGGAGTTGAAGCTTTTCCACTGTACAACGTTAAGTTTTGTTTGAATTGGACTGGCACTGGACTGTACATGCAAGTATTTGTTCGAAGTGTGAAATTTGGAAGAAAAAACATCTCAACTCATTCGGAATCGATAAATATACTTATGGGATGTATAGGTTTGGGATCATTATGGCGTATTTGGCAGCTACTTACGACAAAATTGAAATATGCAGCTTCAAACAGTTCGATATCGAGTCAGAAAGAAAAACATAAAGCTCCAGCAAAAGTCTCTTTTCTTAGTTATAACTTTGACGGATGCAGATCGATGCATTAATGCAAGAAACATATTAGAACAGCAATAAAAACATTGCAAACTGGAGCAATGACATTCCTACTACTATAATATAACACTGTTTTCATCCGCAGCTTGACATTAATTCAAAAAATGTTTCTCTTCTCTTGTTTCGCGATTTTCCTTGGTTCTATTTATATTTCTAACAACTTTCTTTGTTGACCATGATCCGAAGACGGAACTGAATTCAAAAGATCTGGGGTCCTACTCAGTATCTCGTTTCGAAAGTAAAGTTCTTCGAAAACGAACCTTTTCTACTCTGTATTCCGAAAGTGGAACGAAACGTACTTATGTCGCATTTAGAATACCGAAATCATTACAGAGTACCTGCTTAAAAGCGGAGGGGGAAAGCTATTTCGAATGGGACGAAATAGAGAGAAGGGGCCCCTGTTCATTGTTCAAGTCAGGCATACGAAACAGTCCCCACAATGCTGTTCTGGCAGCTGTTAAAAATGTGTGTCTTTTTCATTGTCGTTTTCCATTGGGCAAAAAGAAGCGCCCGGGTGAGTCCGGAATCGAAAAAATCACATTTCATTTGAACAAAAAATACTCTTCTGGTGATTCTGAGAAGAGAATCTCGCTTCTCCATTTTAAGTCAGAATCCACTCAAGAAGCACTCACACAAGTGTAATTTATGTATTTTATACAAGTCAGCTAGATTATTTTTTGGTATTTTACCAATATCAATCTAAACCAGGGGTCGAATTGCGTCGTCCATGAACGAGCATTACGTGACGGAATTTGTTTTTGTTTCACATTTTTCACGTTCACTGAAGTGTCGATTCGACTCCAGTGTTCTTGTTCCCTTGGATTACAGAATGAGTGGATCCCCGAGTGAAACCAATGGAAAACGACATATGTTTCAGCCTGAAACTTTAAATGGCGTGATCGGTAGTGCCTTTCCCGCCCAGCTCGATATCACTTCCCCAAATACAATTTATTTAGGCAACTGAATCCTTTTTTTAATTCGAAAAAGATTAAAACGCCGAGCATGTATGATCCTATTATATGAATGCTATAAGGAGAAAATTTTCCCTCAGACGAACCTCTGTCAGTCCAGGTCCATTCTCCACTCCACTTCTCGTGGTCCTGAATCCTGATCCTCAAAAACAAACTTTATGCTTTAATGAAATGGTAAATTTATTCGCCGATCTGAAGCTGGTGATAACGCTATATACTGTTTAAAGCATTTCTGTCTTTCCTCCTTTCTATGAACTCATTATTCCTGTGGGCACGAACAGGTAACTATTGAAATACGAAATACTCAGCTACTCTCATTCACCCAGCAATCTTCATGTTATTTCTTATTTAAGTTTTTGAATATTCTTCAAACCACGGAGACGATTTTTCCAATTAAAAAAAAATCCTATTTGTTTACCTTTTTTCCTAATAAATTCCATTTATATATATAGCTTTTATAAGAATTATTTTTAAGATCTACTATTCACGTTTGTTTTTTTTTTCTTTGAATTTTAAATGCAACAGTATCTGATCATCACTATCGTTACACTTAATTGTAATTACATATCCTAACACTTATATTTGGGTTGTTTTAAGTTGAATTTGGTTTATATAAGATTTATTAATTTTTTTAAGCGAATACAAATGTTTCTTTCTACAAAAAGTTGTTTTTTTTTAGTAATTTCATTTTATTTGATTACAAATATTTTAACTTTTTGTTTTTTCCGATATTCAGTGTCATTTTGTTTGGTGTTGTTGTTTTCGTTAAGCAAAATGTATTTTTGTCGAATATCTCCTCGTTTTGTATAAAAATCTAACCTCTAAGCTGTTGCTTGTAAAAATGGCAAAAATACTATTTAAAAAAGAAATTATTTTATGTAAAAATAAAGGTTCAAAAATTTAGACCAGTAAAGGTTAAAAAATCACAAAACAAAGTTAATAAATTTTGTGTGTTTTTCTACAATTTTGGTTTCGTTTTATATTAGTTTGGGTGTATATTCCTAATTCAAAAAGATCACACTTTGAATATAAATATTTTGTTTATATAAAAACAAAAGTTTTTTGTTCATGTCTCTTACTGTGTTGGTCTTATAAAAAGTCTAAATTGTTTACGGTTTTTGTCACTTGGTTTTTTTTTTGCTTAATTTGTTTGATTAGTACTTGTCGGCAGTTTTTGTTACTTTTAATGTTATATAATATTATGTATATCTGGTGGAATTTGAATGGTAAAATTGAGTTTTTCTTTAATTCTTTTAGTGGTATAATTACTAGAAGTTTACACTAGCTTAATTTTTCTTAAAAAGTTTAATATTTTGTGCAAACTGTGGCTTACCCTGAATAAGTTTCGTTCGTGGTTTTATTTTAACTAACTTAAGGTTAAAAAAAGGAAATGATAAAAATAAAGACAAACGGTTCTTGAACGAACTGCGATGAACTATATTGCGGTAGTTTCTGACAGGCTGATTATCCTTAAACCGATATACTTGAAAGCGACTCTAAATCAGAAGATGAACTCTTCACAAACCAACTTAGTTGTACCCCGAAAAAAAGCTTCTGCGTAAAAAAGGTTTTTCATATCTCCCTAGCAGATGGAGCGTTTGAATACTTTAAACATTACGTTTAACATCACTATGAAACTGAGTTTTACTAAAGATATTAAGTTGGGCAAAACCTTTGGTGGCTACTTTACTGCCAGACAGATGGCGGATGGTTTATTCTTGACATATCATTTCTAAAGCTTACACAAAACAGCATGCATTCTCTGCATATCTACTGCCAATATTGTAAGTTGACAAGCATTGCTTGTTTTTTTTTTTTAATTTGAATGTAAAAGACCAATGGCCGTCGCCGTCGTTCGATTGCAATTACCGTCAGTGGCGATAAGCTAGGAGCAAACATAGCTTTTAAAAGCTGCGACTGCGTGGTTTGTAAATTTGCTACATACACATATTAGTGTCAGATCTACTACATTTGCTGAGCATTTGTAATCTACTACATCGTGACTATTTATTTATCCCGATTAAGATATCGGTTCACAACAGGACACTATTTTATGGCTTGTACGAAATTGGGGAAATTCCATTTAAGGTAGCCTTTCAGTTGCTCAGTCACTTGACAAATTTGTCTATTCAGCGCCGCATTGCTATATAAATCGTTATGTCAATGATTTTCGGCTGCTAAACCGCTTTTTTTTAATAAAATTTGTCGCATAAACGATAATGATCATTGAGCTCGAAAATGATGTCTCTGAAAATTAGACTACAAGCATTTTTGTCAGTTAGCGGAAATTAAGTAGACAGAAATAATTTATCGCAAAGCTGCAGAGCAAAACTTCACAGCAGGTGAAAACCTAAAGCCCTATGAACAACAACTGCACTCCGTCACCAATAAAGACAAATTTGGTAAATTTAAAATATTTTCTAAAATTCAAATATGCCCTTAACGTAGGTCCGATTCGCATATTTGAAACTCATATCTAGAACAATCCTCACAGCCAGACAAACCTAAGACGACCAATGTACAATGGAAGAAAATTTTTTTGATGTCCTTAAGACTGATGTTAATTCCACCGCGCGACCATTAATTTTGAAACTTTACACATATTCCCAGATAGGAAAATTAAAAGCAATTTAAAAATAAGACCAGGGGCTCTACTCTCTATTTCGTCCCATTCGAAATAGCTTTCCTCTTCCGCCTTTAAATAGGTAGGTGATAATTTCGGAATTCTAAATGCGCCATAAGTACATTTCATTCCATTACAATCCAATACAGGGGTGTTATTCCCAAATGCGCGGCGGATCGCTTTTGATGGCGGATTTGAATTTTTGTATTTCCGTTTGACCACATCTAATAAAATTTAGGTCCGCAAACAATCCGTCACCTAAACACCTATCGCTTTCAATGCAATTATAAAATGACATTGAAAATACAAATGAAACATACAAAATTTCAAATCCTCTATCAAAAGCGATCCGCCACGCATTTTGGAATAACCCCCCAGAGTTGAAAAGGTTCGTTTTCAAAAAATTTTACTTTCGGAACGAGCTACAGAGTGGGCCCCAGATTCGCAAAAGTTCTCAGAAATCGGAACAGATTGCGTTTTTCGTACCAATCGAACATAGTGCCTTTGATGTGGTCATGGGAATAGGATGCATTTAAAATTTAAGTGGGCTGGAAGATTCCTACATTAAATAACTTAACTACATCTCAAACAATAAAAATAGAACACAAGCCACCCCGTTCCACACAGTTTGCTTTAAGAATATATATATAAAGCGCCAAAAAATGGTAACGTAGATTCACGGCAGATGGCATTGCAGTGACGGAAGCGATCATATCCATGCTTTGTTTAATTTAGTCATTACCGGCAGCTATAACTTAAGAACTCTTGTGCATCTGTAAGAAGTGCCCTAGATGTACCACCTAGGACAGTATTTATGCGCATAGTTGTAAAGGTTTGGAGAACGTGAGTCGGGGTAAAATTCAAAACCATCCATGAATAGTTTTTGGGCTGGCGCAGCCATCGGGCCTCACTATATAACGAGTTTAAATAAACACAGCATTCCACTTCTTTCTCTGGGGCTATGCGCAAAGTGAGGTCAATAAGCTTGAGACGACTTCATACCTCAAGGACAAAATCTTTATTTTGACCAAATTGTGTCACTCATTTTAAGAACAATTAAAATCTGCGCTCCATATAGCTATGCCTGGCCGATAGCTTTTGTTATTATCCTATTACAGAGAAATAGCTCTGGTTTTTTCAGCCCTTTTTATTTTTTTCCAGCGAAAAGTATATCATACCTTAAACCCGCAAACCGTAATAATATTGGGCGTTACTAATAATCATTTTTAACCTCTACACCAAATATTTTGTAGGTGACAATATGCAATTCTGTATGAAAAATGTCGCCATTGTGAGTTCGAAAAATTTGGCTTGGACACTAAAAATGATTATTGGTACCGCGGATTGTGTACAGGTGAATTCTGCCGAAAGCACAATGTAACCTCACTATTTGTGTATTACAAAAAAAGAAACAAATCCGTAAATGCGGAGGTCGTAGTCGGACAATAGAGTCGGATAAATGATTCTTGGATTCAGTGGTTTCCATGAGAAACACATTCCCCCATTAAGCTGAGTACAGACGGGGTGGTCAGAATTGTAAACACTGTCAGATTAAATGTGTTTTTCGTACACCTTTACGACCAATGTACAACATCGCATATCGCAGCAAGAAAAGAACTGAAAAATAGTGTCAAACAAAAAAGTGAAAGAAAAAAAGAAAAATTACAAAAAAATGTTTATTTTATTAATTATTATTATATAGATATATAATATATTTATACTCGTACTTAAAATAATAATAAAAAAGAATCGTATTTTTTTTTCTTGTATGTGTGTTGTTTTACATTTCAAAGTTTTTAATTTTTATGTATGCTTAACGTGTTGTTTGCAACGGTTAATTTAAAAATATTCTTCTTTTAAATAAAAGTAAAAAACTTATTTTTATATCATATCAAAAGTGTTTGCCTTTTTTTTGTTGCAACCAATAACAATGTACACAAACTATTTAGTTTTTAATTTTTATTTTATTTTTTAAACAAACATATTCAATCGAAACATACTCGTACGAAAAAGGAAATTTTTTAAATGAAATTATGTGTGACGAAAGCTGATTTCATGTCATGCGAAATTTAGTTTCACGTTCGCTTTTTTACAATCTTTTTTTATGTTATACAATATCATTGTTTTTGCCGGAAAAAAAAACTAAAACTTAAGCGTTTCTCTTCTTCTTTCTATTTATCATTTTATATGCATATTTATATATATAATTTTTTTTTATAAAAACGTGTATGTGTTGTGTATGTATAAGAACAAAATAAATGAATTGCTGTTTTTTTAGTGTTTTTTCCTGGTTTTTAAAAACGGTTTGTAGGTGAATGTGAATGTGGATGTGTGTTTGTGTTAGTTGCAAGTGTACAATTTAGTAGTCTATTATTTTGCGCAGACTTTTATATTTCCCTACAGTATTACTTAGCATTTAGATGTGAATATCCTTTAGTTCATACATACATTACATTATATATATATACCTTGATATATATTTTAATAAATTCTCATTTGATTTGCTTCGAATTGTTGTTTCCTTTTTATGATTTAGAGTTTATTCAGTTAAATATATTTTAATGTGTATATTGGTTGTTGTTTTTCGTATCAGCATGTGAGTGTATGTCTTGTGTAAATTTTATTTTTTTGTTGGGCGATGGAAAAAGTGTTGTGTGGAAATCTGTGATAGTTTTTGTTTTATTTTTTTTTTTTTTGTTTTAAAGAGAAACTAATAATATTTATATAATATATAATATCAATAAAATTATTCGGCCACAAGGGCTACTTCCTGCGTTACCACGTCGTTCGATACTTTTTCAATTTGATGATCAGCCTTCATTTCCTGAAAATAAAATTAAATAGAGGTTAGGTTTTTCTTTTAAATATCCAAAACAATTTGTTTGAGAAGTATTTGTTATTCGAGAGCTAGAATTGTTTGTTAAGACTACTTTGGTGTAGTGTGGCTAGTGTTTTCTGTTTTTTGCTTGCCATTTAAAAGGACGAAGTGTGTTCGATCTCTGACGATGAACATAAAACGACATTTGTTCAAAAATTTCCTAAATATGTGTCCGTTTAACAAACAAACTTGAAATTGGGAGGGTGTAGATTTTGATTACTATTTCGGATTCGTCATTATGATTTTGACAAATTTTGCGCTGTGTATTTATTTTATTAGCAAACTCAACTAGCTATTTCTTACCCTACCAGAGGAGAATTTGTAAAGTGATAAGGGCAAGTGTTAAACACGCGGAAAACATCTGTTCTATAACAATACCTGAACTGGTTGAATGAATCTACGACCCATTTAGAAGGGCGACGGCTATCCTTCGACATACTTGGGACTAGGATCAGTTAGGAATCGAATCTTTAACAGGCGATGTTCGCTACTACCGTGGGCGCAAGAAAAAAATAGAAGTGGGGAAAATACCAGAGGGACGAAAAACTGTGATAGAAGTGCAAGTGCTACAAAGAACCAGGTGATAAAAAGAGTTAGCCTAGCTTTTCTTTCAAGTATTCGCTTGTGATTTTTTTAATGCTTTTATACCGAGTCCGAACAGCTGAATTGAAGTGCTTTCCTAGGACACTTGCTATATCCTCAGATAAGACGTTTGTCAGACTTTCTGCTCAAATGCCCACAGATAAGACAGATGACAAGATATCCGGGAAGGATTCTATCATCTTACCTAGAAGAGGCTTTAAAAGTACCCGAATTTCAGATTCAAGTTTGTTAATGGCGCCTGTAAAACCTGGAAACAGTAAAGAAAGGAATCTTTGGTTCTACAGTAGGAAAGTGCAACATGAAAGGCAACACGTTAGAAAATCTACGCAGGATAATAAATTTTGTTGCGGTCGGGTCGTACATAAAAGGTTCATCAGATTGATCTGGTTTCGATAATTCACAGTTCCTCAGACTGGTTAGTTCCCTTTTGCAAATATCGAGACGGTCAATAATTAACAAGCAACATGTGACTGAAACAAACTTCCCATTTGGGAGCATTCCGAAAGGTAACGATCAAACGTTTTCGTGCACACGAATGAATTGCCCAACGCTACACAAGTAAATTTCTCCGTGCACACGAAAACGTTTGAACATTTCGCCTTACAGAATGCCAACCCATTTCTCTTGATCCGAAGCCTAACTGATGTAATCACTCAAATAATCAAACATTCTGACACAGCAAAGCCCTGCAAAATTAATGGATTTCCAAACAAGATATTGGTTTTTAAAGGATAAAAAATCGTTCCTCCTCTCCGTCGATATTTTACCAAGGAACGCATATTCAAAAGTAAACTACATAATTATACAATAAATTAAGATGTATGTATATTTGTGTGTGAGTGTTCATATTTCTATAACAGTATTTCTATTTTTCTACTCGTTGGTTTTGCAAAACAATAATATCATTCGATCCGCTTTTGTTTTCAACGTGAAACATTTCTAGTCCAAAGGATTTTCACTTTGAAATTACGTTCATACTGATGTGGCTAACAAATTAAAAATTAAAATACACATTATGCATGTACAAACTGCAACGAAGAATAAACATTTTCTAAATCAATCTCGTTACTAACCTCAATAGTCTTGTGTTCAACGCCACCATTCAGGCTCTCTGTCGCAGATGTTTCGGCTGGTTGTTCATGATTTTCGCCAATTCCGTTCTCCTATAAAAATCATTTGCAAAAAAAAATAAAATCAAATGTAAGCATCATTGAAACCACTTGAAATGCATTAAAAAACAATCATTCAATAGTATATTTGGGAAATATAGGAAAACATCTCATTTCATTAAAAAACAAATAAAACAAACAGTTAACGAGTAAAAACAGATGGAGCGGATTTATGCCGATACGATGACAAATTTGACAAACTGTGTCAAGGCGAATATGTGATACCGATAACCATGCGTCCCCACAAAGCCTACAATGTCCCAAATGTATCTTAATATGTTCTTTTTTTATGTTTTTGGTTATTTTACCGTTGATGGAACATCAGCAGATGATATTGATGTGTGTTCCATACTTTGCGGCCTCAGTTGAATGTTTTTAGAATTTCGCTATTACGTCCGAACTGGCACACTTTTCAATTTGAAATGGTCTATCCATATTGACTCAATGAGCTTGTCGCGCGTCGTGTTATTTCGCGTCTTGTGTCGACAGCGTTGCCAAATACGTTTTGCCCTCTGTCCCACTATTTGCTACCCTTGCGATTAAATTTCACTTTTCAAAATACACGCCAATAAATATGTTCCCCGATACGATAGTAATAAATGTTCTTACTTTTTGTGGCGCTTACAGTCCCGGGTGGACCACGGTCTAAGCCCTGAATTTATTATTAAGAAAGACTATTTTTAGAGACGCAATACAAAAGAACAAAGGTAGGCTAGTTAGGTGACTGTCTTGGAGTGGTCCAGACCAAAAGTAATAGGAAGTGGTTAGAAGTATAGACCGGACGTACTTAACTACTAACTTAATTTGGGAAGCGAGCAAAACTTAGTCAGAGGCTTTCAACATTCAATCCTGTACTATAATCCAGGTGGCTGAAGATTGACGCAGTTGAAGTCGCATCTAATTCGCCTGTTATAGAACAAGACTCAGGGGTCGAATCGCCACTTCCCAGAAAGAATCAAATTGATTTGACATGTGAAACAAAAACAAATTCTGTCGCGTTATGCTCGTTTGCGGACTACGCGATTCGACCCCAGGTCTACTGTAGCAAGGTTCTCTACGATAAAACTTTTTGCAGGCTTAACGGATGCCATTCCCTACAAATCTTCTTCATTGACCTTTATTAAATCTTGCAGGCGTTTTCATCATATTTCATCATAACCATTTACATTGGGTCATAACCACTTCTAGCGTCGACTTTTAAGCTTCCGCAAAAATTTAAAGTCGAGACTAGAATTTTTGTAGTAAGGAGCGTGTTTCGAAGGGACTTTAACCTATTTTGTGTATGCCCCAAACACATGCTGAGTGTTATGCTTAGTAAAGCTTTAAGAATTCACAATGACCCCTCTTCTATTTCAGATGTAGTAGTTGACCTTCAGCATGGAATTACAACGGCAACACTCCACTTCACACCGCTAAAGTGCACACTCGGCCTTACTTATAATCATTTTTCATCTTCACACTAAACATTCTGTAGGTTTGGATGGGTAATTTTATATGAAAAACTTTGCCATTGTGAGTTTGTAAGACCTAGGATGGAAATTTAAGATTATTAGTATCACGCACAATGTATATTTGTATCCCAATTAGGAGTGTGGTGGCTACAATAATCTGTTCTATACTTAAAAGTATACTATGTTTCGTTCTTTCTTGAAACGATGAGGACAGTTCACTTTCCACTTTCAGTAAAATTACGGCGAGTCTTAACCTTAAAGACTATTCATATGAGAGCGAATGGCTAACTGCGAACAAGCGAATATTCGTAGTTTCTGGCATTTTATTCACATGAAAACTTATTTTAGTCGCAGGTAACAGCGATTCAGTTTCATTTTTAAAGGTTAAGTTCGAACGAATTTTTCATTCGTGGGTTTGTGGATCGCGAGTGTATGTGGATTGTTATTAAAGTGTAACAGTTCGCGGCAACTTTGCTGTTATTGTAAGTTTCGCTACTTAAATCAGTTAAGAGTAAGGTTTTTCTTTAGATTAATTTAAGGTAGTGTTTTTTTGCTAGAACAAATAACAGTTTTCAAGTCATATTTTTAATTTAATTCGCAATTAGCCCTTATGTGAAAAATCCTTTAGAGAATGAATTAACGATCACAACAGAAAACCTTAAGTCGAGTCCAACCAAGGAACAGAAATTCGTGTAAAACTGATATCTATTTATTGTTAACCTATGAGAACATAATTAAATTTGCAAACAAATTGAAACAAATATTTAAAAAAAAAAACATGCGGCAACGCTGGTTCTACTCAGTTCGATTTCATTCAATGCCACACACCCAAATGTATCGACAAAATGCCCCTCCATCTGCTTTCACTGTAATGGTAAATGAAAAATAGCAAACATTATAAAATTTTCTTATATATTTTTTCCTTTTCGCATCACACAAAATGAGAAATTTAATTTACTTGGCACTCAATGCAAAAAATCTTTTCTCAAAAATACCACAACAAAACAAATAATAAACTAATCTCAAAATCGTGTGCGTACTTAACTGCGCATCTATAGATGTTAAAAAGAATTTCTCATTTCTATAATTTTAATAACAAAATGAAATGTAATTGACATTTTTTTTGTGATTGGTATTACTCGAGAAAGGCATCCAAAAACAGAAAAATTCGAATTCAAAATAAAGAAAGTGAAAATTCCTAACGATTAGTTCGATTCGAAAAGCGCACAAAAGAAAATTCTTTTCGACAAAAATTTGAATATCGCTTTAAGGTATAAAATAAAATTAAATCAAATTTTGTTTAAATTAGTCACAATTGTGCAAAGTTTTTCATTGGGGAAATGATTTTATAAATAGGGCGGGATTACACTGGGAGAGTACACTGGTGGAGGGAACTCAAAGAAAATAATATTCATGTCTTATAGAAAATAAATCTATGAGAGCGGGAATGTGGTGCTTGATTATTTTTTGTGTGAGATGAGGTTTCGAGAGGATGATGGTATTAAGTTGACTTTTTTTTTTTTGTATTGTATATTCGGTAACTCCAACTATCGACATTTAATGCACAACAATTTATGGTAGAGGTAGAGATGACTTTAAATGTAGTAGTAGCGGTAGTAGTAGTTAATGTTAACACAGTAGGATACAGTGAGCGAGCCGGATTTGTTTGTATCTATTTAATAACATTCTATGTGGGAGAAAGTACATATTCTGATGTAACCGAAAAGGATACAACAAATTAAAATTAAAGCAAATAAAAAACAGAAACAGTTAAACAAAATACAAATGTTATACACAGCCAATGGTAAAGAAATGATCGCAAAGTATTGGTGTTTTATGGGGGATCAGTTTGTTTTTATTGGGGGGATTTTTTAATTGTTTTTGCATTATATATTATTTATAGGTTTCTTTTAACAAACCTTTGGGAAAACGGCCAATAACTGCTAAGAAACAACGAGCCGATTGTACTGTTTGGAAAAAGTTTGAGTTTCGGATTGAATTGAGGATGAAAAAAACACTTAACTAAGACTTTTTTTGGGTGACAGTGTGGCCAGCATTAAAAAATACATTTGACAACATAACTTTGCAAAAACATTCGTGTGGAAGTTTTTTTTTATTTGTGGACAGAATGAAAGTTCGACCTTTTTTACGATGAATCCGAACGGTTGAAATGAAAATTCTGAGAACATTTTAATCGGTTGTTGTTAAAACAACGTAAGCAACAGATTTTTTTGGTTTTATTGCGTTTTTACAGCGCTTATGTGTAGACACTGCAGTTGATAACAAAACCAACAAAATTTGATACCTGAAGCACACAGAAATTCAAGCGCGAAATCGGCATTCTGGGACAACACATCTCTTCTACGATTTTTTGTAAAAATAAAAAATAAAAAGTTTACTAATTTTGTTTAAGCGTTTATGTCGGTTTCCATTGGGCAATAAGAAGCGCCCGGAATCGAAAAAATCACTTCTGAAACCGTTCCATTGGCACAAAAACTACTCTTCTGGGGGTCGATTCCCGTTCCGTGATACTGTGAAATGAAAAGAGTTTTCACAAGTTCACACTGAATTCGATTCTCGATCTATGAAAAAATGAAAACAAATGTCAGAATTTTTTCATATGATAAGTTTTTTATCACAGCAATTTCATTTGTGAAGAAGTGTGAAAACGTGATAAATATAAAATATAAACGGGGACAAAGGGCTTCAGAAACCCAAAAACAATATTTAATCGATTTTCTTGAGAACAGGCCCGATTTGGCCAATGAAAAGTACATAACCTTTAATTAACACAAATGTTTTTATTCTGCGTTGAAAATATTTAAACGCAAAAAAAAAATAAAAAATTAACAGATTTACAGCGTTCCTCCGTTGAGCTGAATCCATGAATGACTTCAATTCATTTATAAGATCCATGCAAAGATGTTTTGTAAATCTATAAAGTTGAATAAAGTGCTCCTCAGTAGTCACCTCGAACGGGTTATGATTATCCCAAAGGGAATGTCGCAAAATTGTCACTTTATTTCTAGGTAAAAAAAAAGAACACATTGTTTTTGTTGAAAACAAAACAACAAATTGATAAATCACCTTTGTACGACGCCTATTGTTTATAATTATTTGTATGATTATTCCGACATTATAATTATAAAATATATAAATAGAAACTCAACAAACTGAATGAAAACAACAAAAAAATGACGGATAGGTGACAGCATTTATCATTTAGTACATTTTAGTACACATTTAGACAACTGTTTATCATGATGAGTTCGAGAATCGCATTAGGTGTATTCGTGAAGTGATAAAATGAAAAGCTGCTGTGAAAACTGATGTGATAAATTATTTATCATTTCACAGTATCACGGAACGGGAATCGACCCCCTGGTGATTCTGAGAAGAGAATTTCGCTTCTCGATTTGAAGTCAGAATCCACTCAAGAAACACTGACACAGGTGGAAGTTATGTATTTATTACTAATCAGCTGACAGCAGCCGTAGATTATTTTTTGGCATTTCACCAATACTTTTGTGGATTCTTTCAGAAGCAGTTTTGCTGTTCCATTGGATTTCAGAATGAGTGGATCATCGAGTGAAACCAATGAAAAACGACATTATACTTTCGATTTCAGATGTTCCAAGTAGTTGGGGTATAACTTGTGTTTTTCCGCTTTTTGAAGAACCTTCGCTTTGTAGTCCACCGAACTAGACACTCGCCACTGCGCATGCACAATAACAGTGCATGTTCAAAACCGGCAGCAATGTAAAAGAGAATAGGCATTTTTTGTTATGCCCACGTGATCTATATAGATCACTGATATATAACAACAGTTGGATCTCGTACTATTGTTGTAAACTTTGGAGATCAATAATCTACTTAGACCACCTAATAATGTCGTCGACGGAAATGCAGTGGTTGCAAAACTTCCTTCTGTGTTTTTTTTTTGCGGGGTTTGAAGTTTAGAACCCTCGGTCAGTAGGCTTGCATTTAACTACCAAGCAGAACCGATTTTGCTGAAATTTTTCGCCTCTCTGACCACTGTTCACTGGGTCTAGCAAAAAAACTATTCAGTTCAAAATGCAAACACCATATCCACTTCACCATGGCCAAAGACGCCTCGAATTGGACTTAGTTGCGGTAGCAAAAACGACTTTGGAAAAAATTCAACATAAGGATTAGGACTTTGTAATTCGGAAACTGTCCCTAAAACACCAACAAATCGCATGAAATAATTATTAATCATAGACAAAAAGTACGTAAATATTAAAAACAAAAAGTACACTCAAGGATCATTAATACAGTTTTTTTTTTAAGTTTTGGTAGTCAAAACACTATGCTATAGGTTGGGGTAGGGGATTGATTAATGATTCCAACACAATACAACAAACAAAGAAAAGAAAGCAATTCTCCAACAACAAATGAGTATATCTGTCTCTACCGCTCGATGCCACTCTCTCTCTCTCTCTCTTTCATTCTCAAGCGCTCCCCAGTTGATAGACAGGGGTTTTATATGCTTTCAGAAACTCGCACGCTCTCTGTTCTTTGTCAGTATTTTTTATTTTTTTTTTTTATTCTAAACAAATGTATGTATATTTTTTAGTCCGAATCGCTATTCACCTTGGTTGCTGAAGAGATTGGATGCGATTCCAAATTGTCGCCATTTCTTGTTGTATCTTTTGACTCATTTCCATTGTTTAGTGTTGGTTCTTCTGTAGCAGGAGTCACAGCTTGTTGTGATGTCTTAGTTGCTTCTTCTATTCGGTTAGTTTCGGATGCTTTCTGTGATGATTCTGTTTCGGTGTGTTGTTGGGAGGAAGCGGAGGAAGTTTCGACAATTGGTGGAGGAATAATATCGGATAAATCGGATTGTGATTGCTGTTCGGGCGCTGGCAATGGTGGTAAGGGTAGTTCCTCCTCTTCAGCAGTTGGTGGTGAATTGCATTGAGTCTGGCTGTCCTTTTCAGTGCCGGCCTGAATTGTGGATTCCTCGTGGTGTGGCTCAAGTTCCTCAGTCGCCTTTTGACTTTCAACTAATGAAGCAGCCTCCTGGGTCACTTCATCAATGAGTGCAATAGTCTGAGCTGTAATCTCATCCTGTTCGATTTGCTTTTCAAGTTCTACGACAGTGGATGGAATTACTACACTCCCGCTCTCACTCTTTACTTCCTCCTCAAAGTCGACGCTGCACGGTGTCGTCGGAAGTTCTTCGGACACAGACACCTGTTTCTGGGTGACTTCGGTTGGTTCTTGTTTTGTTTCTTCCTCTTCTTTGATTTCAGGGGCCTCGGGAATCTCTGGAGTCGCTGGTGTAATATTTACTTCGGTTGGTGGATTCTCGGGAGTGGCCGGAGTTATCTTTACTTCAGTTGGTTCCGGTGTGGCTGGAATAATTTTCACCTCAGTTGTGGTTAGACTGTTTGGGGTTTCTGGAATAATGGGAACTTCTGTTGTTGTTGTTGTTGATGGTGGTGGTTCGGGTGTAGATGGTGCTACAATTTCTGGAATTTCTTTTGCCACCACAACTTCTTGCTTGTCTTCAGAGAGAGCAACTGCTGTTTCGACTGTTTCGGTTTCGGTTACGTTGACGGTTTCTGTTTCTATTGGGTTAGCGACTGGAGAAGATTCCTCATCACTTAATGCAAACACCATCACCTGTGAAGGGGGAGGGGAGCAGGGAAGAGGAGGTGGGGGACTATTCTGTGCAATAGATTCAATAGATTCACCACCGCTAGTATTATCTTTCGCAGTACAAGTAGTAATTTCTTGTTCTTGTGGTTGTTCAGTAGTGATTGGTTTCTGAACATCACCACCAGCTGCAATGGTTGGTGGTTCCGCTGATGGAACCACCACCGAACTGGTGGCGGCGGTAGTAGCAGTAATAGTATTATTTGTTGTATTACTAGTGTTTTCATCGTTTTCAGTTTTTACCTCGATTTTTGGCGATTCAGCGGCTGTACCGTTTAGCGCTTTAGCAACTTCCACTGTTTTGTTAATTTCGGCTTTTTCAGCTGTACCATTGGTGGTTGGCACTGGTGCTGCTACTTCAACCGGTTCTGGAACCTTTGCCTCTTCAGCGACAATAGATGGGGCTGCTGTTGCTGCTACAATTGGCTCTGGAGTTGGCTCAACGGCAGCTGCTTTTTCTGCTGGTGCAGCATCACCATTTGTCACAGATGGCGCAGATTCGGTTGTTTCAGGTTTCTTTTCTTCGGCAGCGGTATTGGTAGGAGCAACGGCTTCAGTAGTAGCAGGCTTAATTTCTTCCTCGGCGATGGTAGCGGTGGCAACGGCGGCTGGTGTTGTTGGTGCAGCAGCAGCTGTTTCATTTTCAGCTTTTGTCTCGGTAGGTTTTTCAGCGGCATCAGCAGGGGCAGCGATGGCTGGTTCTTCGGTTGTCTGGCAAGAAAAAGAGAAAAAAAATATGAATAAAATACAAAAATTGACATTCGGTTCCAAATCAGAGGTTTAAAAGTGTGAATCAATAATAAAGAGTACTTTTGATTCCGTTTACATGCGTGGCCTTCCCAAGAGTAGCTTTAACCGCAAAAGAATAGTAACCATCTGATGGTTAGAAAACCTTTTTATTAATGGAGCATTGTGCTGGAGAAGCTTATTATTAGAGAAGAAGATAAACAACGGCAGCAATGACTTGAAATGTTTAATTCTTATGACTTTGGCAGGCGTCGAGGAAGACCCCATAATACCATCTGTCTATGTTTTTCTTCTTTTTCTTTAAAAAAAAATTATGCGAAGCCAAAACTAAACTTAGAACTTGCTATGTATTTTGGGAAAGATAAATCTACAACAGAAGTAGGTGCGAGCACAGCAAAAAAGAAGTATCCCAAACGACCGGGACCTCCATTCTTCAATGCTGCTATTGTCACGAAGCCTTGAAGGACTAACTCCACTGTTTCATAAACAGAAACTACTGTATTTTTACAAAATGCACAATCTTTCAATTAAGGAGAAAACACTTTTCCGAAGTAACTCGATTGGCTTTCTACATTAAACTATAGCAGAATTAATATTTAAAATGCCATGCGGAGTGTCCTCGAAATGAAGGTCAACTATACATAAAACCGGTTCCAAAAAAGTTCCACTCTTGTAGAGTGGTATTTAGATATTAACACGTTAGTTGGATTGACTTCAAATTTTAAGCACTACCTTATTCTCCATTATATCACCAAAACCGATGTTTCTATTCCAACAAAAAATTAAGTCGAAAAAATCCTTGCAATCGAATAAACGGATGATTTTCAAAAACACACTCGTTCTTCGTTCGAGATCGCGCGCAACTATTTAGATTTCCGCAATAAGACTGCGAAAGACTGAAGCGTTGTCCTTCGTCGATCGGATTTTATACGTAGTCACCGGCGAGCTCATATTCATTTAAAAACTATTTTTCCTTTGTGCAGAAAAAGACGAAGAAGAAATAAAAGCAAACAAAATGGCAACACATTTACGATCGAATGAAAAATGACCAGTTGCTGTCCCGCCATGGCGTCGTAAACAGCAGCCAGCCGCAGCAATGTCAGCATACACGGATACGGCCCATCCGCCACACCAAGCGATTTCAAGTGGACAGGAAGAAAGCAAAAAACAAAACTGCGATTCGGTACCTCATCCATTTTGATTAATCTACGCTAATGCCACAGAATAAATTAAATAATAAATATGACTTGCTGTACAAGCAACCAGCTATTACACGCGTCGCTGTCCAAGGTACACACTACACACGTCTTCTACATATTTGCACGGCAAGGTCATGCCACGAATATCCCTTCGCAGATCGGGAGATAAATGAATTAAATACAAAAAAAAAGAAACAAGTGTATGCAACTTTTTAGCAGTTTTAGATCGACTTCGATTTAATGGCGGAGGCATCGAAAAGATATCGTTCCCAGTTGTGGGCTAATTAATTTCCGCGTTCGACGCATTATGCCGATACATTGCGACGTCAAAAGTGTTGGAAGAACCGGGCAAGCGGGTGGGTGGTGCTTTCATATTTTCGAAACTTCATGTCATTTAGCGCGTTGCTCAAGCTCATGCCAAAGGCGTTCAATTTGAAAAATCATATCCGCTGGGGCGGCTTTGTGTGTTTTCTGGCTCAATTAGATTTCAATTAAAAGAAACGTATTCGCAGATGCAATTCGAAAATACATTTCTAGGCAGTTTTTTTTTTCTTTGACGAGCAGTGTGGGACGTTTTTATGATGAGGATTCCATTCGACCGACGGCAAGAGGATATCAATATATTTCAAACACAACGTGTAGTTGGACATGACGCAAAATGGCGAAGTAATTTATTTTCGATATCTAAAAATAGACTGCTGAGAATGGACAAATTGGAATGTAGAATGGCAACGACAACCATGGGAGATATCCTGTTTTAAATAGAATCAAAAAAAAACATTTGCATGTTTAAGGCAAAAGTCTCCTACTCGGCGGTTGTTGAGGCCACGCTGATTATACGACTCGACAGTTTATAGGAGGGGTGTGTTCCCAGATAAGAGTACGCCTCCCACTACGATCCCTTTTAGAATCAGTTTCAAAGGTTCTGAACGGTTATTACGACTTGTTGATAGAAACCAGTCCTGTCGCACTCGCTTTAATCCATTTTAAGGACGCGAGTGACTGATTCTATCTGATGGTAGTAGCCCAAAAATGTAAGCCTTTTGTGGGTGAATGGCCTGCATTAACGATGCACTGACATTGGAGGTGGTAAAACTTTTCAAGACTTTTACGACTAAGCCGCACATAAATGTGACAGCCAAATAAAAAGAGGCCGCAAATGCGATGATTATGGAACTGTAATAATAAATGTGCGTATACTCGAGAACGAACTCCGTATGACACACGAAAATAACTGGGCAGATCCGTCAGAGCGGCAACACATAGGCGTTCAAATTTGTTGAAGAAGCCAAATCAATGTGCAGCTGCAGGCCAATGTAACCGATTGCAGGTTATCGATCAGCAAGACTTTGCGAGCAATATTTTTGCCACAAATTAAGCTAACAAGCGCGGTAACGAACCAATAAATCAATTTCATATCTCGAGAAGCAGAAAGCAACAAAAAACCTATGCATCGCTACAATAAAGAAGAAATGCTGAGGTAAATTCAAGTCCACCGCAACGAAACAGGACGGTGCAACCAAAAATTAAACGAATGTGGGAGTAACAACTTACAGCCGGCAATCTCTTGACTTTTACTTTCAATGCATCTGCCTAAGCAATGTCCTAAACAAAGCCAACAGCATTTTCTAACATCTGAAACACATCTGATGCCCTCTTGGGTGGGTAATAAAATGAAATACCACGCGCTGCCATCCACCTATCATCAGCAAACATCATCATCAACTTGGTCTCCGTCTAGATATCACATCACACAAGACAGCCATCTGACTAACTAGCCCGTCATCTTTCCGAGCTGGCAAATTAATGTTTGTTGGCACCACACATGTCAGACTGGCAGGTCCAATGTTTACCAACGGTTTGCTCTACGTATGGCATTTTTATTATTATTGCCGTTGGATCTGCGCCAAAATAGATGCACACACACACACCATGTGTTTTTTTTTTTTTTGCAAAATGAAATATGCCCCATTGAGAGTGTATCAAGATCAAGATCATGAGCGCGCGTCTTTTCTATGATGGATGCAGTACTGCTGTTGGGTTGCAGCAGCTCTCTGGGCATCGTCTCCTCCTCCTTTGGCTGCAAATGGAAATTTCATGCATGAGCACTTCATTAATAAGGTGATTTGCAAAATCGCCCATGAGAGAGCGCGCAATGTACGGTTGAACGTGTCATAGACGATGTTGGGCAAATTAGTTTGGCAAAAGGGCGCGTCATATAGATAAGTTCATTTCGCCTTGAACCGAGGACGCACCGGACTACAGCTCACTTTTTGACGAAACTTGAAACCAGCTCGTACACAACTGTACTTCCGAGGAACCACAAAAAAAAATCACCAATTGTGATCCCCTCACTCGCTGCACTTTTATGGCTTCCACATGGCTTTTGTGTGGGGACACTTTGTTTTGAATGCCATTATAATATGTATACAAGGTTCCTTTGTTTGAACTACCCTACACAACTCACCTCTTCAGGAACTTTTTCACATTCTCCATTGGTGGCAGTAGTTGCAGCGGCGGCGGCTGTACTGGCAGCAGCAGTTCCCTCTTCCTTTTTGGATGGCTTTTGTTTGTCTTTTTTGCCAAATGAAATGCTTCGGAATGACCATTTCTTTTTGACTTTCTCTTTCTTTGATTTTTTACTGCTTTCACCGCTCTCAGCAGTTGTATCCGCAGCAGTGGCGGCGGCAGCAACATTAGCAGCGTCACCAGCAGCATCAGCTTTGCTTTCGTTTAGATCGGTCTTCTCTGCAGCAGCGACGGTGGCATCTTCGGCTGCTGTTGGTGTAGTCGGTGTTGCTGCGGTAGCATCACCACTTGCTCCGGCTTCTGTGGTTGGTGATTCGGCACTAGAGGAGGCGGTGGCAGCATTTTGTTCCTTTTCGGTGGATAAGTCTTTTTCGTTTTCGGTTCCTTCAGTGTCTGCTGGGGTCTTTTCCTGCAAATAAGTTAGAGAAGGAGATTGTCTTTAATTTGTTATATAACAATAGAAATGATTAATCAGAAACAAACACCTGCTCGTGTCTGAGAGAATAGGTCATGCACATCGTTTTAAATATCAAGGCCCATCATCCATCAAGGCATTCAAAGTGTCTTACGAATTGATGGTAACGAATTGGAAGGCATCGCATGAAGCGTTTTTTGGGTCATGTAGCGGCGGCACTTGCAAGCAGTTTAAAATGTTTGCGATCGTGGCCCCATCACAGTCAGCTGTGCAAGAGACATCCATTCATTGCAATTGACATGGGTCTTCTGCTGACCTGATATTTATAAAATGGCTGCTACTTCGAATTTGTAAAGGTCTAATGAAGATTGTCCGAGGACGGCTTGTAAACACAACTGCTAACTACACAAACCCAAATAGCACCCAGCGACACATTTTCCTAGTATGACCTCCGCTTTTGTAACCATGAAGTTATGAAATGTTGTAGGTACCTCGTTTAAACACTATAAAAGTTTATTGTCATCTATGCAGATGACCCACTATTCAAAAGAGGCTGTTCAATTGGTTTGTTGTTGCTGCTGTGGGAACCTTCTCACGATCTTTAAACCTCATTCAGTACTCGTTTTCTTTAACATTCAATGAAAGTGTAGTGGATCTCATTAGTAAATCAGAAGAACACGCGTTCCCGGCTACACGCGGTAGATCACTCGATAAAGCAGAGCTATTAGTATTCATCCCATACCCCTACATGATAAACGTGAAGGTATCTGTCTCCCAAAGAACCTTTAAAGCATTAGCAATTTAATTGCAAAGTTGAGAAGTCGTCAGAACTTCCTGAGACGCAATAGAAATCACTCTCGCTTAGTCTAGTGCGTAGGCCTTTCAATTGTGTGTACGTACAAAAGCACTTATCCTCGGATGCACTTTAACCACAAGATGTGCGTTCTTGTGGAAAGTGTCGATAAGAGTATGCTCAATATGGAATTGCAAATCAATGACGGTTGTGAAAGGGTGTAGTTTACGCTGAAAGCTAATAGATGCGGAGTCGTAAAGTAAATTGGGTGTGCCTCGCAACTGCCGCATCTTCGGTTAGAGTCCCCAAAACCGTATTAAACTCTACCTCTACCTCTGGATGGCTTTGTTTTTATGGCAGATAAATGTATAAACTCCTTCACTTGAATGTGCTACTGTTTGTTTGGCGCTGTGCTTCTTGTGTTCGCTTTCAGCTCCATATCGTGTGCACAGTTATTTATAGAACGCCATCAACGGGTGGAATAAACTTTAAACAATGCCCCGATGACGGCTCAGATGAAGAGAGAGTGAGTGCGAGCGGGGGTTGATTGAAACAAAAGGAGGCGAACAATGTTATAATAAATAAAGTTTCCTTTTTTGGTTTTAACGTGGTGTTCTTTCCATTGTGTCATACCCAATGCAGCAGAGGGTGAGAATGAAGAGGCACGGAAAAGCGAAAGCTTGATTAATTAGCCAACTGCTATATCCAATTAAACGATTTAGGTCTGTATAGGATTGCATGTGAATATATACCCCTTATGGCGTGAAAAATTCCCAATTTACTCGCTGCTGTCAATTGGGTCTTGAAATCAATTGCTGCCTCGAGTTTCGGGAAATAACATTCTTCATCACTGTCATCGATGAGATGAAGAGAATCCATTTAATCGCAATAAATGCGCGTATTGTTGTCCTCCATTAAAATTAATCAACCACAAGCGAGTGGCTGCTCGATGCCCCAAGCAGCACACACCCAACGACAAAAGGAAAACACGAGAATATTAATTTAATACGATGCCCTACCTACACCCCTCTCTCTGTGACGGCGAAGGGCACAACAGACACAGTACACAGACCACAACTACTTATCATCGAGCTGGGACGAATGCATTCTTAAAAATTGACCAAGAGGCACTCCACTCGAATATTGCGTGTGCATGGCTTGAATTCACAACAATTGTGCATCTGTGTGTGTCCCTGTCCATTATTATTTACATTAACTGTATAATCGGTCTGATTAAATTTTATTTCGTAGCACTCTTATTTGTGTGTCCATTAAATTGACCAACAATGCGGAGATGTGTATACGGATTCACAAGAATTCCATTCGTCTCAAGGGTGTGATGATGATGGTGGCATCGCGTGTAGAATGTCCCTGGGAGACATGACGTGTACTTATTGGGTTTTTTGTTCCATCAATCCAAGTGGAATCTATACACTAAATTGCTTGGGAGTAGTTTGTGTGCCCGGCTTGAAAAAGAAAACGAAATCTTTGCTATAAATCATGATGGCTTTATTGGGTCGTCTTTTAGATGACAGTCAAATCAATTTGATTAAGCTATTAGCACCCATCAACAAAGTTTTGAGGGCGTATACGGTATACACCTATAGCAGTTTTCGGTTACTTGGATGACGGACGGGGTTTAAGTGGCGGCATTTTTCATGATTGAAGTGAGGTCGCCTACCAACAATTTTCAGGAGGAAACATTAGGACCCTACATGGGTCCACTGCGTTCTATTGGTAAAAGTTTATTCCGGGGATGTAACCGTCCGACAACAGAGAAAAAAAAAACAGACACACACAACCAGGAAAATTATGTCGAAAGAAAAAGAAGCTTACTGACAATAAAGACAATATCTCGATCCCTACATAGGACGGGCGCCAGATTATTCTATTTGAATAACAAAATAAATGAGCCCTAACCACGTTTCTTTTGAGACGACTATCGTCGAAATGATAGACCTCCTAAGCTAGCAACTATGAGTGCAAAAACTACGAGTTTTAAAGCTTCATCAAGTGCATTCTCCACAAATGTTTTGAAAACTTACGATGATAAAAAAAAAAATCGGCCTGAACATAGGTAACTTATTTTGATCATCAAAATTTTAAAAACGATATCGTCTAGACCAGGGGCCGGCAACAGGCTGAGGCTCCTTGCTTGAATAGCTACTTATTCAATTTTAGCATTGCCCTTGGAAGGTAACACTCGCGGAGAAGATTTCTTCAAGACCTTTGATGAAACTGACGGGGACCCAGCGATAATTGACAAAGAAAAAGGATTAAAGAGATTCAGAGATAAGAATGCAGGTCTTTTATCTTATCAGTGCATAATTCATCAGACAGCCCTTTGTGGAAAACTTTGTGCTTCACCGAAAAAAGTAATGGAGAGCTTGGTCAGGTTGATTCAATTTTATGAGATCTCGTTCTGCTCTTCAGCACCGACAGGAGTTTCTTTCTGAATGTGATTCGGTTTACTGCTGTAAAACAATGTTCGTTGGTTAAGTAAAGGTCAGGTTATGGAACGTTTCTGGCTGATAAAAGAACAAGTAATCTCCTTCTTGCAAAGCTTGTATACGCAGGTAGCAAGAAAGCACTTGGAGTTCTTAACAGAAGATCGCAATGTGGTAGTTGTGGCTTTTTTAAAATATGTTCTGAAATATTTAAATGCATTTAACACTGAGTTACCAGGAAATAGGAAATTAATATGTGATCTGACACAAGTCGCAAGCCAGATATATTTGAAAAGGATATTGCGAGACAAGAATTTATTTATTACAAAAAAAGAAGAGCTCTAAAAACTGAGACAGCTTCCCCGTTTCTCCAAACTCTTGGAATCTTGCAGAAAATTCGTTTCGAATATCGGATAGAAACCTTAAAAACACTTGAGACATTCAAGAAACGGGGAAGCTGTCTCAGTTCCCTAAATCGCCCTATGAAGTTTCTTCAGCGGCAGAATGGACTGACGTGGCTGCGAAGTTGACCAATCTTTCAAAACATCAAAACCTTCACTTCAAATGGAAATATGTAATTGACTCGCAGAAAAATATTTCCTTGCAAATGCATAAACCTGCATGCAGTGATAAATTTTGGGATAAACATGTTCCACATTTGAAAATGAAGCAAACGCAGAAAATTACGAAATACAACAATCAGATGGGTATTCGCCTACCATTCGTGTTTGTCTTCTTCCGCACTTTTTACCCAATTTTCCTTCAAGTTCACGTCACTTACGGCAAAGCACGCAGCGTATAAACCCTGACAAAAAATTCCTGTGTATGGGAACTCAAATTGCGGATTGCAAACGTCGTATGATGACTGTAAATAGAGCTGCTCACTAGATGGCGTGACACCATTCTTATAGTCGACTTCCTTTTACCTTCTCTTGCAACTGAAGTCGCATCATGTCTTGCAACTGTTTGTTTAACAGCGCAGATCCTGGAATCAAGGTTGTAGAGACGGGCTTTAGCAAGGCCGTTTCTGTTGTCATTGCCTAGGTAAGTAAGTCAAAATGTTTGTAACTTCCTTTTCAGTGATATTCATATTTTCTCTTTGAATTTTAAAGCTCCTCGTGCTTAATTCCGAGTAAGTATTGTTGTTTTACTCGACATACAACATTGAACGGAGACAAACAACCAAGAAATTCAGGAAACCGAGTTCAATGCAAAGGTATTTTTAACAGCCGACTGTCCACTGTCAGTAATGTTCCTCTACAGTTGTAGTTGGGCGGTCTTTGCACCTCTTGCGTTCTTTGCACCTCTTGCGTTCGCTAGCCAAAACTTGCATACTGAACATTTTTTTCCTATACCTGTCTGCAGTCAGAGCACAATAAAATTGTAGTAGCGGGCGAAAGGACACACTGGGCATCTAGTTGGTAACTTTTTTGCCGCCTTTATTGATACGAGAGGTAGAAGAGCTTGTTTCGAGTGAATTCCTAAGACTAGTGCAATATGAAGTCAACAAAATTTCCCAAAAAGTTTTCCATACAAATCAAATCCAATCAATCAAGCAAGAAAAAAAACTGTCATATTTTTAACGCGCAATTTGTGTTATATCGCAAATACTGCTCTCAAATGTATTTTTCCCTTTCCGCTAGAGAAACTGCACAGCACCACACCAGGAGAAGCTGTTTTGTTCGCTCAATTATGTCAATGACATCTGCGTCGGCGATTATGCACACGGTGACGGCTTTTCAACTGCGCACAAAACACTTTTCGAATGCAAATTCAAAGAGGTCGCCTTATCTGAATCTATTTTCAGACGATCTTGGCGGCACGTCACTACAGACCTTGGCGGATACACTTGGCCATCCATAGTGCAGATTAATGTAATGAGAGCTCTAGTACGATATCGGAAATGCAGAAGAATAAACGACTTTCAATGGCAGTACTAGTACATTCACAATCAATGCTAAATGTGAGTTGAATGGTCCATCGGTTTAGGGAGCTGATTCCAAATTTATTTCAAGTCATATACAGATCAAGCGTGGACTTTTGGTGACTCTCCGCTCAAACGTTGCAAAGCCCTCATAACGCTTGTGACGTAACTATATCCCAGTGTCGTTGAAAACCTCCTGGGAATGGGAACTCAAATTGAGAAAAAAAACAAAACAATTGCGCACAATTATTTCGAGAAACCGAGTCCAGAAAACTTTGCCAATTTGCCAAATGCGAAGCAAATCACATTGTGACAGGCATTCTTCGAAAGCGATTTAAGTGCCACCCGCTGCGCAACGTCAGCGCACAGAAAAACAATTCTCCAGTCTGCGACTGGTAGGTCCGTACATACTTATTCTACTTATTTCCATTAAGCGAACATTTCAAACTCAATTTAATGACATCGTAGTCCATCGTCCCCCGTTCATTACTTAATTGCATACCAATTCTGCAAGTTCCATTTAGTGGAAGAAACCATCAAACACAAACAGGAAAAGGGAGTGGCGTTGGTGTCGGTGTATGTAGCTTCTGTTTACTCATCCAACATTAGTAATTAATTAATATTTTTGCATTGCAACCTCTTTAATTGAGGAGTCTGAGAAAGAACAACAACAGAAAAAAAAATACTGAACATAAATATAAATGTCCCCCAGGAGTACTTACAGTTGGTTCGTTTTCCGAATGATTTGTATCTCCGTTGATCTGTGGCTTCAATTGATCGGCGTCTTCGATTTTTTCCAACTTGCCGGTACCTTCCTCGGCGATGCCATCCTTTTTAGGTTCTGTAGTTATATCGACGGACCGTTTACTTTGTGTTTTACCCATCTTTGCTGATTTATTTTTTTTTTGTCAGTAATTAGACTTCTTGTTCTTGGTTTCTGCGTATTTTATCTGAAAGAAAGGATAGGGGTGGAAATTATGAATAATGGATTGATTGCAAATTGAAGTGAATATTTTATTCAAAGCGAAAAACTGAGAGAGAAATTTGTTAATTTCATTTTCCACGTTTGAGTTTTCCTAAAAGTCAATAATTGGAGTCCTCCAAGAGAAAGGTACGTCACTAAGTAAGTTGGGCAGCATTTCTACCCGGCTAATGAGCTCAGCAATGGCTGGTTGAAGCTTGAGGGTAACAAAATGACTTGGTGCTTTAATTAATGATTTTGTTGATTAAATATGATGGAGCACTTTATTAATACGTGGGTGCACGATTTGTTTTACTTCTCTGTTTTGGGGGATGAATTGTTTAGAATTTAATGGCGCAAAACGATAACAATTTAAAAAATATTAGCGAGGGCGGCGAACACGAGCTTTCTAAATGTGATATTGATGAGTTTTTAAAAGAAATACCCCTGAATTTTAGATATTTAATTGGGGAAATGCGACATGCAGCAATCTTTAAAAAATGACTTCCATTGTAAATGTAAATGGCCGACAAAATGACGTGCATCGGACAACCGCAATAACAAAACTACCTCCTTACCAATAGATCCAACAAAACTTCGGTCACTCTTCTACAATTTCGGTCTTTTTGGTACAGGATTGTTATATCCTGTAAAATGTGATATACCACACGTCTACAACGTAAAGAGCGGTAAAGTGTAAGGCAATTTGGCTCAGTTATATGTATGTATATGCTTTTTTGACATTAAAAACATTGATAGCGGTTCTTTCTGAAGCGAGGAAGCTAATGTGGACTCCTCATATCAGTATCTGATGATGCTACAAAAGATGTATGCGTTTAGTATTAAATAATATTATTAAAAGGCTTTGAAACAGCTTCTAATGTATGGGCTTGTCAAATCTATGGAGGAATTCAAACTGCTAAATATATAAGTCTTACAATGGGCTTGTAGATCCACTATAAAATTTGTTGGGAAGTTCTACAAATCTTTTTTTTTTTGTTGGGAAGATTGTGCAGAATGGTAGAATTTCTACCACTGGGCGAACTCTAGTTCTCGTAAAGGAACTTTAAACTTTACAAACGTTATTTAAGCATCTGCTGCGGGGATGGCATGAACTCAGAAACCACCATGAGACGAAACTGTATTAAGATCGAGTCACTGTTTTTGAACCTGTACTAAAATAGGAAAAACGAACATTACCCATTTGGATGAGCTCGCCCCACGACGAGGTTGAGGACGTGTTTATATATATATATATACATTTCTAGAGATATTTGAATCAGACCGCCATTGTCGGGTCTCTTTTCGTCTCTCTACCACTATAAATCTCACCCAGTGAGACTCTCTGGATTTCTCCAGAGTTCTTCCCTGGGCTCGATTCCTAATGTTAACGCTGGCATCTGTTTATTAGAGATTTGTTTCATCGACTGGGTCTCGGCCCATAATGAAGTCCTCCCAAGATCCTCATTTTTCTGCCAACCAACGCCGGACATTGACACAGTATATTTGCCGCTGTCTCGGGTTCCTCCCATAAGGCCCATCTTCCTTAAGTGTTACCCGAAATTACCATGTCCTGTAGACAAAGCCACCACCCATTTCAATGTTTTCCGACTCATGCTTAGAACCCTTCTTTGAGTGGTCGGCCACTTAATTGCCATTTTAGCCTGTCTACATTGTTCCACGTGTTTAGTTATTACATTTTTATAAAAACATACTACAACCAACTTCAAGTCGGTGTCGGCCATTTTGTAAAAAGGCGACAGACCGAAAAGGTATACGCGAAAAACAGTTTTTATAATAAAATTAGATTTTAAAAGACTAACCAAACTGATTTGTATTTGAAACTTTATAGACCCGACCTTTCGAAGAAAACGAAAGACACCAATAGTTGCTAAAGGATTTGTTTTCCCATAGCTATGCCTAGAAATCTGCTTTTAGCA
The DNA here is from genome assembly GCA_948293265.1 of Cheilosia impressa. NCBI lineage: Eukaryota > Metazoa > Arthropoda > Insecta > Diptera > Syrphidae > Cheilosia > Cheilosia impressa. Next base: position 27,826,430 of record OX411884.1, on the reverse strand, counting down.
AGACGTTGCAAATATTTGGCATTGCCAGACATGACAAAATTTAATTCTACCTACCTATTTAGGAATTGAAAATTGCTATTTATTCTCCCACCAAAGCATTGCCTATAACTATTATCTAAAAATTCTTGCTGCGAACTGTAACACTTCATTCACAATCCACATCAACAAAGCCACGAATGAAAAACTCGTTCGAACTTCACCTTTAAAAATGAAACTGAATCGCGGGTATTTGCGAACTGAAAAAGTTTTCACCCTAAATGAAATGTCAGAAAATACTTGTTCGCATTTTGCTCTCATGTGAATAGTCCTTTAAACTGAAAAGAGGGATATTTTGATCATTTTTGAAAAAGTTGGGGCCACGGGTCTTGAGGCTCAATAAGGGGTTAAACGGCAATGCTGCTTAAAGCTTCATCTTTGTCGCACAGTAAGGTGCTTTCAATAGGGAAGTTCGCGACAACGCCAGTGAAAAAACCAAGTGACAGCTAAAAAACTTGTATAGGAAAAGAAAACAGATTTTATATTTTTATTAAATGAAAAATTTACTTAAATGTTTATAATAAAGTGGAAAAACTGGACAAAAGCACTGTAGAATTGCAAAATGATGTTTACAAAATGTATTTGGTCAAAGCTGAGAAGATAAAGTAGGGGGAATTGTGCGCTTTTTAGGAATATTTGAACAAGGCACTAAAAAAAAAAAATAGTTGGCGTCCGCAGGCCTGGCTTCTCACAACCATTCGTTTTGTATGAGTTTTTCATTTTTGGGACGAATGGAAAGGATTTAAAGTTCTATGCCGAGTCCAAACGGCTAATTGAGAAGCTCTTTCATGACAGTTATACTCTCGGATGTTTGTCACACGTCCGTGAGAGGTGGCGTAGTGGAAAAAACCTTAAGTTTAACAAGGCACTACTCTGCCCATTATTAATCGGCTATTTTATTCTACAAGTTTTTTCCTGACGTTTGAACGAAAAAGATAGCCCATTTGGAAGCACTATTTAGTCATGTGATTTGATCTTCCAGCTAATTCATCCACAGATCTTACAAATGACTAATTTCGTTGTCTGCAAAAGTATCTATGTATAGACAATTAATTATTAACGTCTTTGTGTTTGAATAAAGCGATAAACAAATTTTCCTTCATGAGGCTTATCACAAAACACACAATTAAATTCAAAGAATACTCAACTGCAATGTTTAAAACGAAAACAAACAGAAACCCATCCTAATCAAAAGTGCGTAGTTTGTTGTTAGCAAACCAGATACTGGCGAGAAGTATCTATTTTTATAAATCTATCTGTAGCATGTGTGTTAAGCATTGAATGCCACTCTAGGCAATGAATTGGAACAAGCAAGAAACTTTACGATGCCCATTCATTCTGCGGCGCTGAAAAAAAAATACTATTTCAAAGAACAGCATGCATAATGAATTAAATAACAAATAGGTAGGTACATTTTAAAATATCTCAAACGACAATCGGAGAACAAAAGGCCGCACCGGGGCGTTAAGCAAAGGTGCGCTCCATTCTATGTGCTGACAATTAGAAGGAAAAAAAATCCATTTATTGGATACTGTCGATCGAATTTCAATGGACTACCCCCTCTTCACAGGCACGTCTTGAATTTCATCACGGCTCCGCCGCAGAGCATTCTGATAAGAATTGTAAATTACACCTTGTCTACCGCCACAATAGGGGTGAATTGTGGTAGCACAGACGCGATGATGTTGATTATACCAGGCGTCTCGAAGGGGTGCAGCGCAGTGGCGCTCGCCATCACTCTCCAGTCGCGACAGTCTTGTTATATTTTTAGCGGGAGCGCATAATAAATTTTCCAATCCAATCAGTAGAGTAGCACGTATCAATTTGCTGATTACATTCATTTTGTGCGGCTCTACTGTCTGTGTTTTTTTTTAAAGGGATTTAAATTTAAAATTACACTCATCGTTGTTTTTATATGTTAAAAGTGCGCTCAACTATGCACTTCCGCATCAAAGGAAAAAGAAAAGTGCGTTGTCACCGTATTGTAAGTGCGCAAATAATTTGGCAGCTAAAAGCTGGCACAGATTCCTACTTGTTCACTAATTTCATGCAGCGATGTGGACGTTTTAAATTTAATTTAACACCTCGTTGTTTGAATGGGATTTTCAAAACGAAACGGAAGGAGCGGTCCCAGAGAGGAGAGGCAGAACACAAAGGCAATCTATTTGTTTCGAGAGCTACTTTTACTTTCAATTAGAGTGCCCTTTGTGTGTGTGTGCGTAAATGTGTTGTCTGCTACGTTGTTACATCGACCGCAGCGCGCCGGCCGTCTTCGATCCCTTGGTGTAGTTGTGAGTCGACCGAATCGATGAGGGACGGGTTAATGCACTGTAATTGCCAGAATGTCAATAAATTCAGCAACTATTGGTCTTACGATGGATTTTAACGATGGGGCGATTGAAATATGACATTTTGTTTGCCCAGCGATAAGCAGAGACTGCACACATGGGGCGATTGGAGGAGTGCATTACTATGCGAACAATGAGCAGACACGAGATAATTGTAATTGCTTTCGATTTACGATTATTGGACCGGCAAACAGTGCACCGGCTTCAATGATGTTTCCAGAAGGTCAACGACGCATTTTGTGTTGCGACGATAAACTGCCCATTCCATGTTGACAGTGGAAAAACAAGTTTTGTCACTTGGCAAACACCGAGGGGTAAACATACATAATAATGTCGGATTTTAGAAGTGTCATCGAATTGGATTGGAATGGAAAAATTTGTCTGACTTCAAATTAGCGGAAGGAGAACTCGCCTCTTCCAAGTGTATTGGTGTGTTTAATTGACGGCTACAAATGTGTTTTCTGTAATACAGGAAAGAGTAATTGTAGTGCAAGTAAATTGATAGTAAATTGGCTGCCAATATTCCTTATACTTCGCTAAAGGTTGAGGACGCTCGACGAGTCCACTTTCAATATACTAAAATCGCTGATGCATTAAGATAGTGGGAAGCATTTGAATGGGTAGCGGTTTGGTATGTGGCGGAATGGTTAAGACTTTGCCAAATCACAGAGGTCAGAGCGAACTTTCTCAGCTGAGAATGAAAAACCAAACTGTTACTTCGTTTTCCATTAAGGAAAAAACCCCGCGGAACAGCGTTACCGATGGACGACATTAGTCGCCATTTGACCACTTTTTACACCTCAGGCAAAGACTTTTCAAAATACTCTGTTTTCGACCCTTTTTACAAGATTGGCGACTTTCGGGCCACTACTTTCACAAAAGAAAAAACTCAAAACAGTTAAACAACCATTAAACAAGTGAACACATTTAAGAAAATTGTGTCCAAAAATATGGTTTTGCATTCCAATCAGGCATTTTCCGTTCCCTAGTTATTCCATTCCATTGCATTGCATTGGAATTCCATTGTTTTTGAATGTACACTGTTTTTTGCTTTGTTATTGGTGTTCATTTGTATAGGTCACTTTTTTTGGCGACTTTGTCATTTTGGCCATCGGCAACGTTGGTTCGGAATCGAAAAAATTACTTCTAAAACTGTTCCATGGGCAAAAAAAAAAATACGCTTCTGGTGAGTCTCGATTTGAAGTCAGAATGTACTCAAGAAGAACTTAGATGCAGAAGTGCGAGGAGTACGCTGTGACATTTCACCAATAAAAAATTATTGTGGATTCAATCGAAATCTGTTTTCTTTCCCGCGAGGGAAACCAACAAACAAACGACATTTTTAGTCGACTTTCGTATTCTGACACCTAATTCTAAATGAATCGAACGCTCTGAATACGCTCGGATTGCTTCTGCTGGGTAAAAATAAGAAACACTTTTCAATGGTGAATCATAGTTGGCCCCAAACACTTGGATACAATTTTTAGTTATACCTACAATAAACCAGCAGCAGTAACATCTCGTCGCATCTGTTCTTATTTGTTAAATGACATAAGACAAATTTTTAATTTCTCAACAAATAAGAACTGGAAACGAAAATATGTTTTGCGCACACGACTAAAATATTATTTTATCCATGGTATTAAAGATGTGAATAAAAAGAGCTGCGGGACCATGCAGTTGAGGGCTCAAAAAAACACAGGCTTGTGGCATATTCAGTTACGGTAGATACTCTTGGCTTAGCGCACATTAATTTAAATGTGCAAAAACAAAATACCCCGATTGCAAACGCATAAATTCGATTTCAATTAAACAAACAACACATAAAAGCATTAAATAGACCATAAACGCACATTCGAGAAAAATGTTTTACTAAGTTTAAACGTATGCCCACATAAGTGTGCGCTATTTTGGACTATGCAAAATGACTAAGTTTTCCAATAAAAATTTCTGTGCTCGTACTATCTGTGAATAGATAGAGATTTTAAAAATCAAGCTTAATGTGTGCGCAAACCTGGGCACTTATTCCGTAACTTTTCAAACGATTATCGTCGAAACGATAGACCTCCAAAACTTAGTACAAGTTTGAGAGCTTAATCCAGTTCATTTTCCACAAATATAATGAAAGCTGAAGTTTGTAAAAAAAAAATGCGAGCAGAATATGGCTTATTTTGGTGATTAAAGTTACAAAAACAATACGTTGATATACGGAATCTGTGCCCTGATCTTTTTAAAAACGAGTCTGTCTTGCGCTAGATGGTTAAAAAGCTGTCCTCTATGAGATGCATATAAGCAAGTTTTGCCTTCTTACCAAAGATGAAAGTTCTCGCCACGAGACAAACTTATTTCCTGTTAACTTACGTCATTTTTGGTTGGTTAAGTTCATAAAACTTTGACGGTTTTAAGGTTAAAAGTTTCAAAACACCAGCCTTGAAATCAGTCGCACGGTTCTTTATGAGTGGAATATAATTCATAACAAAAGAAGTAAGTACAATCATTATTTAAATCAACCAAAAAGATAAGTTTGCAACTTCAAAACAACCACCAGACCATTCGGGCGACACGACCTTTGTCCCGTATACCTATATTGGATATGTCTACCTCAATATTCAGTCACAAACTGTATCCACAGTCCAAAGCAAATGAGAGTACAAAAACCATAACCAATTCCGATCAACTCAATTGTAAGCATTTTCCATCTGACCACTAAATAACAGCAATTAACAAAAATAGTCGCCGCCATCAAATTGCCATCATTCGATTAAAGTTAAGCGATAACCCTCCACAATTGGACATCCCCATCCATCAAAAGCAAGCATTGTATTCGATTCGAAATCCTGGTGGTCTCGATTGGCCCCACGGCTAGTCCGGTGGTCTGTGACTCGTCGCGTCTCCAATCGAATTGAGTAATAAAAACTCATAGCGATACCGATTGATTTGCATTTTATTACATGTAACCAGAAACTATCATCACAATCAATGTGGACAGCGTCGCAAATAAAACTTTGTCCATGTCAATTGACCGAGAGGGGGAGTATATATAGTCAAATATAGTGATGGACAATTATTTGTCCCGACATAGAATGTCCACATTTGCAAAATGAAGTCTGTCCTCATCCCAATCAGTTATTGCAACTTCAATTCGATTTTGATTTTCACGTTTTTCGATGACAACGGCTTCTGTTTCGCACTCGTAATTGCGCATTTCATCTGTCAGATGTGTCAAACAAAAAACGAAATTTAAACAAACAGACAAAATACGAAAGAAAACAGAAAACAAGCCGACAAAAAACCCAACACACGTCAAAGGAAGAAGAGAAAATTAATATTCCGGATATACAGTGATCCTAAATGGGTGATTTATTCAAAGAAGCCTGCTTTTGACGCATAACTTTACAATGCCAGTTGCGTTGTTTTATTTTTCCGAATTTCGAATGCGCCGTGACACTGACAGCCACAACATAGAACCGATTGTGAATCATAATCAATTTACATTTAAAGTATCGTTTGCATTTGTCAAAGTAGTCAATAATATGGAAAATTGTACACGGAATTACAATACATAATGCGACACGAAGAGTGGACACGCTTTCAAACTGCCTTCTGACAGTTGGGTTCGAAATTTCGAATGCAAGATGAAAACTAAATAATTGTTGGCTTTGGGACACATCCGCTGAGAAACGTTTGCGTGAAGTGTGTGTGCCTGCTTGCGTGTGAGGTAGGTAACGGGTGTACAGCAACGACTGTCCTCACTTCCGGAGTTGTTAGATTTAAATTTCCCCAATCATGGTTCATTAGAAGTTCAGAGCCGGTGGTACAGACTTCCAAGTGGAACTTGTGCAACAGGTCATTGACTTGGCCGCACATGGCACAGGTATGTGTATATTTTCGTGCGTATTTTATGCCAAAACTGGATGCCGGTGTAGTACCGCTGGCTGGGCGGTTCTCTTGTATGACGACCACGCAGAAAATAGGTAACACCATGCGGACCGGTTTTTCAGTCACAACAATCAAAGCGTGTGCTGGAATAAATTTATCATTTTATTGCGAAAAATTTGCACAGTCGATTTTTTTTTCGTATTTACGATTCGACAGACCCGAAGGAGATAGTGTGCGGTCTTCTCAAATCAGTTATCCCCAATTAAAAGCATGTTCAGGTGATATTACTGGAAAGATGAAGTCGATGGATTGAGAGTTTTGCGCTCTCCAGTAGGCGTTAAAATAGCTTCGTCTTGGAATCGAAGTGTCAAGAATGGAAATTAGGATTCTAAATGGCTTGTTTTGTGTTTTTGAGAAGCCCGCTTTATGAAATTGCATAAAATTGCAGATCCTTTCCATTCGTCCTAAAAATTTAAAACTCATAAAACGAATGGTTGTGGATAGACCTAGAGTTCTTACAAGCCTGCCTTGTCCGCATTTGTTTTCCTATAAATGTGCAAAAAATGGGCGTAATTTCCGACTGAAGTCTGACAGAATTAACACTAGTCCAGAATATCCATCGAATGACCCTTCTGTGCCATATACAGCTTAGTATCCGACAATTACCGACGCACTTTTTATATATTTGGGGCTCTATATTGACCACCTACTGGTTATGTCAAGAGTTTGCGACGCTTATGGTAGACCCAATAATGTTGATTTCGGTGACCGAGCGCACATAAACGGCCTCGATCTTTTCAAACATATACATCTTTTGCTTGTCAAGATTGTGAATACACACGTTTTTCGGATCAAAATTTTACAATTTGACCTTAAGAAACCTACAGCCTGAGCTGTCATAGTGTCCGCTCATCATTTTCAAAATCAAAAATGATATTTTTAAATACTGTGCAATTGAATGACTTTTAGCATGACGAAGAACGACCCTTTTTGTGAAATTGCTACTCTTAAAAGGGGGATATTATGGCAAACCAATGCAGAAATATCGAGCTGCAGACCGAGAAAGATGAAAGAAACTTGTTGCCTACCTCGGCCTTTCCTAGAGTTTCAAGAAGTTTGATTTAGATAAGTTTGATAAACCACGGTGAAGTGTGAATCAGTCTGCAGCACAGAGAGCCTGGTTATTGAAAATCAGGTTAACCAAGACACTAAATAGTTAAAGTATTAGGTTTTCTGTCAGTTGCGTTCATAAAACTTTGACGGTTTTGAGGTTAAAGTTCCAAAACACCAGCCTTCAAATCAGTCACACGGTTCTTTGTGAGCGGGATGTAATTCATAACAAAAGAAGTAAGTACAAACATTATTTAAATCAACCACAAAAAGATAAATTTGTAAGTTCAAAACCACCACCAAACCATTCGGTACAAAAGACATTTGGACTGAAGAGCGATGGATACTTCGAAAGTCAACACCACTTCCAAAACACGACCTTTGTCCCGTATACCTATATCAGGTTTAACAAAATACTAAATAGCATAAGCTACGTCGCTCGACAAAGGTGTAGGTACTTCCAGCCAAAGTTTGTGTTTATGCTGAAACCGAGCTGAATTGTAGCCATAAATTCCTTACCTGACAGACCAAGCATTCAAAGAGTGTCGATATTTAAATCATAAATTTAAAAACGTACCTGAAAGAAGATAAAAAGAAAATGCCATTAAAATAAAAAATTCATAAAAAACAATTTATTGTTTAAATATTTAACAAAAAACATTAATTAAAACAATTTTTTAAAAGAAATGTGAAAAGTGCGTTTTGGCCTAGGCAATGAAGATTAGGTTAGGTTCGGGTGGCATGCCTCACTTAGGCCAGAGTAGGCCCATTGTGTTACTACAGGATCAAAGATCTCAAAAACAACCCGTTAAACCAACTGCAGCTAAGAATAAAATGTTAGACGCATTTGTTGTTTACGTATATTAGCGAATCCGACGAGATTGTCAAAGAAGTATTTTTCTGCCGGAGGATAGGTCTGGGCACGTGCATAGGAGGTGAATAGACTCCTCCTCCTCCTCGTCCATACAGCTTCTACAGTAATCACTTGTAGGGAGGCCCAAAGAAATGAAAACATTAGAAAAAAACCTTGAAATGGGTCATTCGAAAGCCAGGTGTGTATCTCTCTTAGCATTTTTCTTTTTATTCACAAGTCGTGTTGGCCCCTTTTGCTGTACAACTTCATTCTACATCAAGCTTCATACAATACGAGCAAACCGAACCTCGCAGTACACACGTGACCCTTATTTTGGCCCTGAACAATAAACCGTTTTAGCTCTACCAAATCCCTTCCAAGCCTTTGTCCGACAATCGCAGTACATTTCTATATAATAGGGTCAAAAAGAAAATAGAAGACGATGTACGGGTACTTCCACCTCAGGCGGATGAGCTAACCCTATACGTTGTCTAATGTACCGTTTTACTATCAGATTTTCTGTTTATTTCCTCATTAATCAGATCCACGGTACGAATCAATCTCTGGATATCCACGAGGAGGAAGATTGTAACCCATTAAAACCCCGCCATAGAGGTAGAGGCACAACAAAGATAAAACGAAAACGAAAATGTAAAGAGTAAGGCGGTAGGTACAGAGAAGAAAACCTAAAACTCATTTATAAGGAACAATAAAATACGAATTTTTTTTTCTTTTTTTCCCTTTTTGAGCTACGATTGGTTTAATGGCTGACAAGAAACAAAATCTCTGACTGGCAGCCCACCGAATTGCATTGTCAGATGGATGATGATTGTCGTTTGTTTGGAAAACAGTTTGAAATGGATGGATGCACCGGCGTAAGAATGAGATAGTGTAGTAACCTAATGAAAGGCAATTAAAATTTGAAGAGAAAAGAAAAAAAAAACACGTTCCTCTTCCTATATTAGCTCTTTCTCTGGATCGTCTTTGGCAGTGTTGTGCTTGTCGAGCTGCGTCATGGGTTCATGGGTTTATCTTGAACTCTCTATTTCTCTAATGAAGGTGAACCAACAGGGACGAAATTTGAAAGGAAAACAAAGGCACACGAGAAGAAGGTGCTGTACAAGCAGTAGTAAAAATTCGCCCGATGTGCTATTTAACGCGCGCCATCAAGATGAAGTCGAGCGGATGCTGATAGTGTGAAAATGATAAGTATTGAACATTTACAGTGTGGCCTTAAAGGGAGGTTATGCAACTTGCCACATGAGTGTGAAACGAACTATGCGCTGGAAGTCATATAGTCGCGAAGTTTCTGCAAAACGTGTTGTTACAAACTTTCCCACTGATTAATAGGGGAAAATTTCTCACCGATATAGCTGGGGTTTTTTTTTTCCAACGTCTAGATAGTTTTCTAAAAAACGCATGCATGCAATTATCGCCAGAATGTGCCAGACAATACGATAGAGAACAAAGGAAGTTGTGTATACACAAATAAATAGTTGCCGCAACAGGTCTTTAGGACCCTTGGCCTAACTTTTCGCAACCATTCGTTTTTAATTTTTGAAAGGGATCTGCAATTTTATGGCGAGTCCAAACGGCCAATTGAAAAGCTCTTTCATAACACTTATTCTCTCGGATGTTTGTCGGACGTTCTCGCCAACGTGGCGCAGTGGAAAAAAAATACCTTGAGTTCGAATTTGTGTTTTTTCAAATATTCGCCAAGCTGTGTGTAACAGTCCTAAAAAAAGATAATGAAAGCCAAAGATATTTGAAAGAATTCAATCCGCAAGCACACTTACTAAACCAAACAAGTCTGCCTATCCCAGTAAGTGTATCCCAGAAGCTTCCCCAATCATTGCAAGTTTGACTTCAGTTTTGAAATAACTACATTAGGGCACTTATTCCGTAGTTTTTCAGACGATTATCGGTGAAACTATAGACCTCCAAAACTAGCAACTAACTGCAAAAATTACGAGGTTAAGAGTCCAGTTTCCAGTAATGAAAATTGAGGAAAGTCAAAAAATTCGGGCAGAATATAACTTGAATTATGATCACCAAAATTTTAAAAAGGATAACGTCCAGACGATAGATGTTATAGGGAATCTGTCCCCAGACTTCTTCTAATGGTGTTATATGAAAGGACCGATTTACAAGAATAGTTCACAGTCTTTTACAAATCGTAGGATAGGTTAAACAGGGTATAAGGTCCTCTGCACCATAATGAACCCATCGTAATTTTTTGTTCTGTAAATGGTCTTTCAGGACAACTTCTTTTTTAAATAAATTGCAAACTACTTGTCTTGAATTACTGTCAAAACATTTATGAATTGAATTCGACTTCGTTCAGATGACCACCACGGGAACCTATGCAGCGGTCGACACGCTGAACCCAATTTTCGACGACTCGGCAGCACATTTCGACCGATACGGCCGCTATTTCTCGTTCAATGTTGGGTTTGAACTCCTCTAAGGTCGCCGACTTGTTGACGTAGACCACTGATTTAATGTAGCCCCATGAAAAAAAGTCTAGAGGCGTTAAATCACCCGATCTCGGCGGTCGGTTTTTCGGGTTCACACGTTCACCGAATTGAGACTTCAATAACTCGATTGTTGCACCCGCTGTGTGGCTTATGGCACCGTCTTCTTGGAACCACATATCACTACAACTCATGCAATTGCTTAAAGAAATAACGTTCCAACACGCCTCTGTAGCGAACATCACTTACCGTAACGTGACGTTCATTTTCATCGACGGTAAAAACTGCCCAATGACGCCACCGGCATGAAAACCAAACAGTGACTTTTTTTGCTGTTTTCTGAAGCCCATGAGGGTTCTCAGCCGTTTAACCAAAAACTAGGACGAGAATTACGCCGAAAATTGTCGTTAATGTTCTTAAAGTTGCGACCACCAACTCGGAATTTCAGAAGTAAATTTTAATTATTTGTAAACGTTGGATGAAAATGCTAATTTTACTAAATATTTTGACATTGGTATCGGTAATCGGTTTAAAGGTGAGTTCACACTGAAAGTTTTAAGTTGTCAAGTCGCTAATGAAGCACCCTTTATAGCGATGGACTGCCGAATCGAAAATGATACCCAAATAAAATTTAAAAATTATCTAAAACAAGCTCTAGCTATATACAGCTAAAATTAAGTTTTAGGAAACAGTCTTGTCAAACAGATTTGGCGTCGATAACAGGTCAAGCTTTTGTAACTAAAAATGACAAAACATCATGACTGTCAAAAATGTGTGTTCACTCAAAGGCGTTGGTTTCCAGAGCCATCTGTAGTCCGATCTTATTAACTGTTTTATGTTTTGAGAATGAAACGAAGTAGCTGATGTTATCCTGTGGAAAATTCGTTATAATATTCGTCTGCAAACTAATAAAAAATGTTCAGATGTCGACTTTTAGGTTATTCCGAACTTCTACTCAGGTGATCGTTGAAAAAGTATTTCACCCTATGCCGAAATGTTGGTATGCACCGACACGTCGCTGTCGCTGGTGATTAACTCCCGTTCACTGTAATTAGTACTAGCTTATTTATTCTGCGATTTGCTTTAAAATGCGTTGGTGCCGGTTTTATCTTTTCGTTGGAAAACAGTTTACTCGATGAGGTTATTGTTTGCATTTTTTATCAATAAAAGTGATACCACATACGCTTGGCATTGAACTACATAAGATATCGAATGGCTCTTTTTTTTAAACGAATCGCAACGGATTAAGATAATAGCAAAAAAAATCAAATTCGCTTATCTGTGATAAAATAAAAATAGAAATTGCTTTGTAAGTCAGAAGCGGTTGGCAAATCCATCCAAATATAAAGTATAATTATTGATGACAATGCAATTTTTAGTACTTTCGATTATTCAGTTACAAGGAAAAAAAAGTACAGTCGATAGAAGGCAATCCTGCGGAACGCCATTTCGCTTACAAATACACCACTATTCACGGTACGATGAACCAACAATTCCGCGCAGGAAGAACACCCTGCAACTGACTTTCCAATCTGTCAGTGTCCCCTAAAATAAATTTCAATCGATTTTTGAACTGCGAAATTCGACAGTTCACAAATGAAAACCATCATCCAATTACATTGAATATGTGCGCGCGCTCGTTCCCCTCGATTGCTGCCCACTGCCACACGTATTTAAAGAGTTACCAACCCATATAGCCGACCGCCTACTCTTGAACTTTTAATCATCATCTCCTGCAGCTATTTATATCGTTTCAGGCCCCAGCTGCAGTGTAAGCCCGCCGCTGCCGGTGGGCCCCATCACAAAATATGCAATTTCATTCTCTTTGTGCTAGGATGATGATGATGATAGTTTTACCCATTTGATCACAGAATCAGAGTGTGGAACAAGGACCGAAGAGAGGGCATGGCAAACGTGAAACACAACTAAAAGGAAGCTAATCATGAAAAGCTGGTAACTGAAACACGTTTCGTTGCGGCCCAATGCCTAGCGCGCATCGCTTTCTATTCCGTATGCCAGTTGGAGCGAAAAAAAAAGTTAAAATTATTGTACTAAAATATTTATGTATATGTGCGCGGCTGCGTCTGGTCCATACCTATAGGTTAGCAACCGCGACACGGTACAACATGGTATCACAGCCAAAGCAGCATTCATCGTCCATTCCGATAATCAGCCCCGCACACAGTTAGACAGTGGATTTCAGTTTTAGCAATAGAAAAAGAAAATTGAAGGTTGGTGATGTTGCCCCAGCACTAGGCTCCAGCACAGCAGCATCGTCAGAGGCAGTTGGAAAGTTTCTCGCTCCTGTATCGTGCGGCGGCAAATGGGGAGACCCAACCGGATGGATGGATATCATTGGGACGAAAGGCAAATTTAATATTCAATCTCTTCACTGTGTACCGTGTGTCTAGCAAGATACTGTATGCAGTGCAGATGGTATAATTTTATATTATTTTTGGGGTCAAAATGGATTAGGGAATTAGGTCTTTGCCAGGTAAATCTAAGTGGGTTTGCAATTTTGGTTGTAAATACCGACCTTCCCCTTTAAATACTGTGGCTTGGTTCAAGTCATTTCGCTTTGCATCGAATTCGTTAGACTATCAGAAATTTCTTAGCTACTACTCTTTCTGCTTGCATGTGTTGCCACCATTATTATTTGTTTACGAAACACTCTTTGCAAACATTAGAATAATTTTTTTAATGGAAATAATTTTTTTCTCAACAATTTCAAGTGAAAAAGACAAAATGATAAATAAAACTATAGCGCTTTGCTTTCAATCAGCCTGAAGGTATGCAAGCGTTCGTGATATAGTGCTTTAAACTGACATATTTTGTGTAACAATGTTAAAAACACATTAATAACAGAAGGGAGTGAACACGAAGTATATATTTCTTACCTTTTGCTTCTAGTTCACTTCTACTTGGGACAAACTACGAAGTCTTCAGAGTGTGTCAAAGAAGTGTCAAAAAGAATGTAGTAAAATTATGAGCTGGATATTTTGATTAATCTCCTTGCGATGGAAAGTTTTTCAAAACATGCATATTGCCTACCAGAGATACATCTCTTTACTAAAGCTCCCAACTAAATATCTCCAAAGATTTTCGGTGGTTTCTATGCTTGGTGCAAAATTTCGGAGCTGACTAACGTCAAAGTTTATTTCATTGGTTGGTGTCTAAGCTGGCCAGTGATCATTTACTGCGTTTGCATTCAACTAAGCATTCATTTGCATTCCACTAAGATTCATTTTGAAACAGTACAGACAGATAATCCGCAAAGATATCAACGAATTTAAAAATTGTCAAATGTCTGTCAGTCTGACACACGTCACTGTTCAATAGAATTCCAAATTCCTTGAATTTAAAACGTTGAATTACGTCAAACCTGATATTCAATCGAATCGTTCTCGTTCCTCGAATTTAAAGTTTCACTCAGATGAATTCATCAAATTTCTAGGAAAGACAGTTCATTATGAATTAAAATTATTCATTAAATTAGTTCAAATGAATAAAAACTATTTTAAGGTTCGATTAAATGGTTGAGTCAAATAAAATCCCCACATATTGACTTCCGAATGTCGATGAAGAGCTGTTCTGTCTCAGGTCGATTTGCAAAACGTCAGAATCAGAACTTAAACTATTCGACTGTTGTATTCAGCAAGTTTGATTCAATTGGCAATTCATGTTCGATTCAGAAAATAAAAGTTTATAATCTTTCTGGCAACACAATCACATTGTTCAGCCATGCAAAGAACGCACTGTGCATTGACAAACGCATGTTTACGTCAGATTTTTGACATTTTGTTATCAAACAGTGGAGTAAATTTTCGAGCAAATAAATCACTCAAATATGTAATTAATTGTGAACTTTTCTGAACTTATTTCGCCTGCTGACGAAAAAATTCTAATTTGTCGAAATAATTCGACCCAACCTAAATCGTATTCCAGAAATTGCATTGAAACTACTCTAAGCACTCGCTTTCATTCAAAAGTCAGCTGTCACTTTTGGCCAATCTTTCAAAAATGCATCTCCTTCGACGTCAGAATGCAAAAAACATTTTGCAACGCGCGCATTCCGCCACAAAGAAACCCCAACAAAAAGCGAATTTCAATTAAAAAACAAACGCGAAAATCCCTTAAACATCAAACGCCAAAATGGAATTTTGTAAATAAAACCCAACAAATATGTAAATCATTTCTAAAAATAGCTGAATATAGCATTTTATGTGCTGCGGCTGGCTGCTAACAGCATATGGTGGATTGGTAGCTCACGCTTGCAGCAATCCTTTTAAAGTCATTTACCTTTTTGCGCGTATGCACCAACACTAGCCCACATAATATCGCAGTTCCAGTTCTTCCTCTTTTTCTTGGGTCTTTTGCGCGTCTCTTTGTGTCACTACTATTTGAGTATACTCTCTGGCGGACCATGGAGTGTGTGTACGTTTCGCATTTCGCATATTTGTGTCAGTAATGTGCACTGAACCACAGCTCAACAAACAGAAAACAAAAACACCAACAAAACGTCAGCTTGTTGACAATCGCTTTGAAGCTTTGTTCACATTTTGCACATTGCACACACTACCCAGTAAAAATGTGCTCCCTTCGTTGTTTCTTTTTTGACACAAGGAGTGCGTTACACACCTTACGGACATTTCCGTGCTTCCATTGGGACGGGGAAAACAAAACTCCTTTGCGCTTTGTAAACAAATGGTTTGAAGTTCGCGTTTGCTGAAATAATATTTCCTTTGGAGCAAGTAAACAAAGTGCAAGTGAACTACCTCGTATCAGTGCTGCTGCTTGAGTCGGCGGTTGATGAATCAGTGAAATGCTACCCACTTTCTTGATACGTGCTGTCTTTCTGTCAATGTCATCACAACATTTTTAATAAATAAATAAAATGTTTACTTACTGATAAGAGCGCATTGCCAGTCTATCAGTACGGAAAGTATTGCGTGTTATTGCCGGGAACTTGTAGTGATTCATTGGATAGAGTTGCCGCTTTAACTAAGTTATTAACCAGAAGCCGTGATTCATCGCTATAAGACGAACTACATTGTTTATATTGTTATGGGTTGTTCTTTCTTAGAATGTCATCCAGTCGCATTGCATTGCACTTCGTGGGAAGTGACTATATACACACTTCCGGCGTAGGAAAGCTTTAGGCTTCTTAGAAAAATATAAAGCAATACAAGAATTGCAATTGAAGGCGAGAACAGTGAATGAAATGATGCCGGTTGTTTCTTTGCTTCCGTAACAATTGTGAAGAGCAAAAGGATAAACTTGACTACAACTTGGATAAGGGCTACAAATGGAACGACTCAGCTGTGTGATGCTCCATATTTAAAGTGGGTCTGCTTTCATTTATAAGTATCGAAAAAAGAAAGAGCGCGTTCCTTTTTTTCGACGAACGCTCTCAAAAAGTGGGCGGAATATTTGAAGAGCTACTGTCAGTAAATTTTGGTGAAATATAGGCACCCCAGGCTTAAAACCATTCCTTTTGAGGCTGAACTGAAAACCTTTTGCTGTAAGATGTTTGCAAGACCCAGGACAATTGCAAAAGTTTGGCGCAGTGAATGGAGTCTTACAATTTTTCATGTGATTGGTTCTCTGCACATGTGTCACTTATAAAGGGTTTTCCAATAAGAGGTGTTATAGACCCGCTATTTCGGTAGCTGTCACTTTTGAAGCTTTTATTCTTTGACATTTGATAAGTAGAAACTACGCAATTACTAAAAATGGAACGATACACGCTTAAGCAACGCATTGAAATTATTAAAATTCACTACAAAAATGGTGGAAAAACGCCGTGTCTTTGCTGATTGGGTCCTTGAAATGCATGCAAATGGATCCGGAATTCCATCGAAAAATCATCTTGACTGATGAGGCCCATTTCCACCTCGCTGGCTACGTCAACAAGCAAAATTGCCGCATCTGGGGATCAGAAAACCCAAGAGTTATTGTTGAGAAGCCTCTCCATCCTCAACATGAGGCTATCGAGAACATAGGGCAGCCACTTTGCCATTTGGCTATGGAAAATTTCATAGAAAGGATATGGTCCTGTATGCGTGCTCGTGGTGGCCATTTGGCTGATGTTGTTTTCCATTATTAACGGCATACCTTCCTCTTTATTATGAAATAAACATCCGATTAATTAACTCAAAAAATGACATTTTTCTTTGAATGCCAAAATAACACCTCTTATTGGAAAACCCTTTAGATACTTTTAGATGTTTACGGTAATTTTTTATCAAATACATTATTAGACTTACAACACCCTATGGGTATACAAGCAGTGAACTAGTGCATAACACACAATGGGTAATTTTGTATGGAAAATGTTGCCATTGTGAGTTCGTAAAATCTAGTCTGGACACTAAAAACGCTGATTGGTATCGCGCTGTGACTAGACTTTCTACCATATTCCACATCCACTATCAATTCGCTGATGTAAAAGGTTTATTAGGTTAGAAAGAAATGAAGACTTTAATCGAGATAACATCTTGTTTACTTAAATGTTGATAAGGCTAGAATTGAACTGCGAATTTGTTTTTAATTTCACATTCTATATAGAAATGTGTCACAAATTTTAATCTAAAATTAGAAAAGGTATGGGTTAGTTTGAATTGCAATTATCAATAACAATTATCTTTGTTTCATTGATTTTTTCACTAGTAATGAAAATTAACTTCTAATGGAATGGATGGAATAAAGCATCTCTGCACAAGAAGTAATTGATAAACACAGATCAAAGGCAGTAAGTTTTCAAATATTCAATATTGAAACAGGAGTTTTGTTTAACTTTTTTGCATTGAAAATATGTATATAAGTCTACTGGCCTGGAGAGGTACAAACAAACAAACTTTATACCTGTAACAGTCCACTTCCATAAGCCTCTCCAAAAAGATGGAGAGCAAAAACTTTTCACAATACACCATCCTCAAATGAATGGCAAAAGGAAATTTATTTGGTGGGAAATTTACTTGTTTGCACTTGGAAAATATCCCCCGTTGTCTAATTGAAACAGCTTCCAAAACAATTCTGTTAAAAATATAAAAATTCCCATCGCACCCCATTCTGCTCGTCGCGCCCATCATTAACAAAAAAAAATAAAAAAATTATCGAAAAGTCTGAATGGCGTTGGTATTCATCTTTGGCGGCTGCCATTCCTCTGTTGACTCACGATAGCTGTGTGGCAGTGGCGCCCATTCCCCCATGCCAAATGCATGACTCTTTAGGGTAGGGCTTCATAAAATACGAAATTAAAATGCCCATCAATAGGCAAACGCGCGCGCGCGTTCCCACTCACTTCATTCCTTCTTCTCATCACATGTCAATAATACAAGACACAACTGTCATGCCATGCTAAACCACGAGGGCTGCCCGGGTGAAGAACTCAAAATGTGTCGGATTACTTACACTCATACCATACGTACTTTGGCTGTGGGGTCAATGAGTGTCGGTTTCGGAGGTCTAACGTTACCCTACTATAGTGCTACCCCGCTTCGGACACATTTCTCGTTCTTTGCCATTTTAATTGATTTTTTAATGGTTTTTATTGGCCCTCTGGCTATCCAGAAATTAGAAATGATATAGAGTAGGCAGTAGGGTAGAAAATAAAATGGTTCAGCGACTTTTCTCTTGCTACTCCTCGTAAATTATCTCGCCGAGAGATTGATATATTCATTTTTTATTGATGCCATAAACAATTACTTCGGGTGACAACAGACAGCTTAAAAAGATGTTAAAAAAAAAGCATTCCAATTCGGAATATGGAATAGTACAAGTGGTTTTTAATGCTTCAGTCGTTTTCGGGCGATGATTTTGATTGGTTAAACATTTTTATGCCTGACACTGGTTTTTAAGACGTTCTTGGGCTTCACAGCGCACAAGCGGTTTTGCGGAAATTAAAACGTTATTTAAATTTTAAAATTAAGATTTTGAGTGTTTTTTGTTTAAAGTTTATAACTCAACAGTCTTTTAAGCGATATTACTTATTTTTTGTTTGTGTAGTTGGGATGAGATTGTGGCTCACCGACAAAAAGGAGCGTACCTAACCTAATCAACTTGAAAGCTCGTAAATGATTGAAAGGTTCTTTCCATGACAGGACAAGACAGATTGAAAAGCATAATACCCATGATAACATTGTTAAAGTTCAACTGGAGAGATCTTTGAAAATTTGGACTGAAAAATATTTACGTCCATTTTGGTGCGGGAAAAAAAAAATGGAGATAGATAGTCTAGCCTTACTGCACACTGGTGACAGGAAAACAACCGCTAAAACTCATTAACAAGTAAAAACCACTTTAAGTTCGTTTCCAAGGGTCGCGTTGTCAAGTGGTTATACTCGGAAACATTTGACAAACACGCGAGGGTAGACGTATTACAGTTTCTCGCCGAAAAAGCGTCTCGATTTAAATTTTGCGATATTATACCAAGCGGAATCGCGGGAGTTCTGTTTGAGTTAATTCTGCTATTTTAAAACTTGTCTACTCTGCCGTTTGACTAAAATTTTTAAAGCTTGAGAACAAATTCTTCTAAAACCAGGTTAGGCTAGGTGGCTGTTTGCGAAGTTAAACCACAAAGTCATAGAGGTTCATTGTGATAGCGATTAGAAATCTTTCGTCATTCTGTCAGGAAATGCAGTTGGCGTTGTTCTGAGACAACTTCCTGTTAAGTAAATGGGTGCAGACCTTAAAACAAACCCGTGTAGTTGAGGAAGTCAATTGTGTTATTAAAATTCATATCTGAGAAGTCCTAGATGTCATCAGACATCCATAGCAGTGGCCGATGTCTAGTCCACCAAGGCAATTTGTACAAAATGGTAGAACTCTTACTTGCGTTCTTGTAGTGGTTAGGAAACTTCCCGAAATTTATACCATTACGGCATCCCCAAACGAAGCACCTTTAACCACGTTGCTGCCAAGTATATAACGAGCAAGGTTCCAAAAGATCACGACTCTTTGAGATGCGTCAATGTTTACCGAATTTTGTCAAAAGAATGTACATATATAAACCAAACTTTGTTATTGGCAAATTGGTAGCAAACTCTTCTACACTCCACCAACCTCAAAAGGACGATCCTGGATGGATTCTGTACAGAAAAAACAGCCTTCTATATCTAAAAGGGTGGCCAGTGTATTGGCAATTGCTGACAATACATCGCATCTGGGTTGCCGCTGTTGACCTACGCTTAAGTTAAGGTAGCCGTGGTTAGATTTAATTGTGTGTGATATGTCCAGGACCGACTCTCTTTTAACTAGACGCTGTACTGTTCAAAATACTAAAAATATTAAACTGAAGTCGCTACCAGTCTCGTTACCTTTCCGACTAGTGGACAATGATCAGCAAGATACAGATTTTACAAATGGCGACGAGTCAAGGAATCACTGTCCCCTGCATTTCTCTGAATCGAGAATATGTGGTCTAAATCCATTGACACTTAGCTATGACCTAAAAAAATTACCCTATAATCGATTCGAGGTGTCACTTCTGAATTTAAGTAAAACAAGCTTTTTTTTAGGTTAAGATGGACTAGTTTTATTTCAAGTTAAATAGCCAAATATTTTATTCGGTAGTAATAATCATTTACCCCCTTTTTAATAAACGCTGCGTAAAAGTTATCAACTCGTTATTCAGAAGTTACGTCAAATTTTTGTATGTCTATTAGGGTAGGTGCACCAGTACCCGGCCAGTCACTAGTATCCGGCCACTTTGCGTTAAATAGTTAATAATAAGTAAATGAATAGTCATTTTCACGGGCGAAAAATTGTGGCTATGATTTTTGGCCTATATAACTTGCTGGTAAAATTTGGCAGCTGTGAACATCACTAAACCGCCAAGAAAAAAATGAGCAGTCCATGTAGTTCGTCGACGAAGTGAAAAGTGCGTTTTAGAGTTCGAGAAAATTTGTGGAGGTATCGAACGAAAAACGTAAATTTCTGTGTTTTTTTGAATATTAACCAACTCGTTTATTGTTTTTCTGATAGGAAATTTAATTATTAATCATAAAATATTTAAAAAACACGAATTTTTTATTTTTATTTAATTATTAGATGGTGACCGGTTACTAGAACCTAATTTTTTCAAGGTGTTCTAGTGTCCGGTCAAGGTGGCCGGGTATTAGATATTTGGTTGAAATGACATTTTTTGTTTATTTTTGGTTCAAATGAAACCAAATACTTTTCTCTTTCAGTCGATATAAATAATATGTGTTTAATATCAAAGGTTTCAGTATCCGGCCACGAAAAAACACACTGGCCGGCTCCTAATATATCCTGTTTCAGTATGCGGCCATTAGAGATAATTTGGTTTATTTTCCAATTTTCATAGAAAATAAACTAAGAAACTGAAGAATTCGGTTCAAAAAACTTTACGCGAGCTGATAAAATTAAGCTTGCCTTGGAAGATATTCGACAAAACTATTTAAGCAATAGAAAAGCTGCTTCCAAATACACCATCCCAAAGAGTACTTTGCAAGATAGGTTGCATGGGAAAGTAGACGAGGAATGTTTAAAAAGGACCCGAATCTGTTTTGTATCCTGAAGAGGAAAAGCCGATAACTGGCTGGTGCATAGATATGACCAAATATGGCTTTCCCCTTAAGAAAACAGCTCTTATTGACACTGCTCAATGAATTTTCAAATCCGAAAAGCATAAGAACATGGTTAAGATCGTTTTTTTCAAATAAATCCCTACCTAAGCCTTAGAGAAGCTGAAACAGTTTCAAAATGTATAGCGATTGTTACAGAAAATAGCATTTAGTGAACTATCTGACCACACCTACGTCATCAAAAATATCGACGCTTGCCCCCATAACTTTGACCGAGCCGAACATTTTTGAAAGTCCAGGTTCCACTTTCAATTTGACCGATTTGAAATCAACT
Source organism: Cheilosia impressa (assembly GCA_948293265.1). Taxonomy (NCBI): domain Eukaryota; kingdom Metazoa; phylum Arthropoda; class Insecta; order Diptera; family Syrphidae; genus Cheilosia; species Cheilosia impressa. The sequence continues at coordinate 27,804,849 of OX411884.1, read as the reverse complement.
GAAAATCAACCAACTACAATAGTTCCTCTTTATATTAATAACCAGTCAATATCAGAAATATAGGATGGGCAGATTCCGTATATCAACGATCGTCTAAACGATATCGTTTTTGAAACTTTGATCACCAAAATAAGTCATATTCTTTTCGATTTTTTTTTTGACAAATGTCAGCTTTCATTACATTTTTAGAAAATTAACTGGATTAAGCTCTCAAACTTGTAATTTTAGCACTTAGTTGCCAGTTTTGGATAATCGTCTGAAAAGTTACGGAATGAGTGCCCAGCCTTGCAGGTCTCCTATAGCGTGTTATTTATGTATTATTAAAAATGTATACCTAGGAACCTATTTTTATTATTTGACTTAATATTATTTGAATTGTCTTTGACAAGTCTTTAAAACGATTATTTATTATTTATTTTATAACTTATTTTATACCTACGGATACATGCAGGTACTGTGAGGACCTACATGTCACGGAAGATATCTCCTACCTCTATGCGAGTGTCAAGCAAGGAAGAACCTAGGCAGGTACTTCTTTAACAACTTAGACGGGGTTGGTTCCTCAAATAACATTGGGGCAATAATTGAATTCTGTAGGGAAATTGACTGCTTGGGCAATTTGGTTTAGGTTTTTAACCGTGTTGGTTCCCTGGGGATGGCGATAGGCCGTCTTGGTGCCCTGTCTTTTGTGACAATCTCACAGCCCTAATCAACCTATACCTACATACGTCCCTTTTTAAAAAAGTGTAACTGAATTCGTATTATTTTGCTACATAATTATCTACCTACCAAAATTTTTTTTTTGTCAAGCTTATAAAATCGAATTCACCTGAACTGTATTGTGTACCAATGTATATAATATATATGATACCAAAATAAAAATGTATTTTTATTAAATAATCGATTTTAAACGAGTTTATATGTTTAATTTACTTTGTATTTGAAGTTTTTCAAAAGCAAAAATAACCTGGCCGGATACTGGTGCAAAAGTGGCCGACTACTGAATTTTGCTGGCCGGGTACTGGTGAAATTTCACTTGTTTCAAAAAATTAATTTTAATTTTAGATACAAGAACCCAATTATATTCAACTATTTTTTTTTTAAACAAAAATTGCATTTGAAGTAAAAAAAAAAAGAAAAAACATGATTAAATGGCCAGGTGAATTATATATCACGGATCAAAGTACGAAAAATAGTTAGGTGGCCGGTTACTGGTACATCTACCCTAGCTAACTAACTTGTGAACATTTGTTTATTAATACGGCGGTAAGTGTTCAGGCTAGAAGTTAATAAATCACAATGGCGGAAAACAAAATCAACCATTGTGATCTAAACCTTTTATTGTGAAGCTTAGTTTACGCTGCTCGAGCTAAATTTTCGCTTCCATTCAAAATTCTCTCCAAAAATTAGCTGAGTGGTAGTGGTAGGCATAATACATTACAACCAAACTTTTGTTTCAGAATGTCTTTCATGAATCTGTCAAAATTTATCGCGCCCATTTAATGGGTCGGGACATTTTCTCAAGCTAAATTTTGACAGATAGCTCTGCTCTGTTGTTTGGTGCGTTCAAAAGATGTGTGATTTTAATTAATATATGGACGAGAATAATAGAGCCAGAGTCTATTATTGAAATAGAAGAGAAGTCCTCGGAAAAAAAAAAATAACATGAAACAATAAAACGATTTTAACCATCGAGGAGAAAAAGGAGTTTTTTTTTTTGTTTCATTGCAGCTATTGCAAAATCTTCTTCAATTTCATTAGTGTCCATTAAGTTATTAAAATTTAAATTTTTGATCAATCGAAATGAATTGTTGAAGGAAGTTATTTTTAAAGAACAGCTGTTTTTTGTGACATTTATCGCTCTTTATGTCAAAATTAAGCTAGGAATTTAGCTGTTGTTTTAAGAGAAAAGTTGAAGATCAGATTAAATTTAGTTAAGCTCGATCAGCGTACTAAGCTTAAAGGTTTAAAATGATTATTAGTAAGGCCCATTGTTAATAATGATTTGGGAACGTCATTCCCTAAAGTAGGCAATTGTTAATAGCTTATTAGCAAAGACCACATTTATATCGTCCCAAAATGGACTTTTAGAAATGCAATATTCCGGAAAATTCAAATATGTAATAAGTGACTAGGTATTTAAAAATCTTTACAGTCTGGCAACTGACATTTGTCAATCAAATTATGCACTTGCGTTCAGCAACCACGCCTTACTAAAAAAAAAAAAAGTTAAGTAAATCGTCATCGTTTCAAAAAACCAACTACTGTTGAGTGATTCCTGTAATGACTACCTGCATGAATTCAAAAGCTCTCCCCTATTCAGTGAAGGCACTAGTTCGAATTACAAGGATAATAAATATTTCCCCAATCATGCAAATCGTGCGAATGAACTCCTTTTACGTAGAAATCGCAATGCAAGAAGAAATCCTACCACTTTGGATACCTACTGCAATTTCAGACAAAGCAACTGAACTACAAAAACAAAACAAAAAAAGTTGGGCGTGTCACTTTAAAAACGTCTGATTTTCGTATTTTGTTCGAATATGCAGAAATGCACATATACGCATATTTTTGAAGCAAATCCCCAAAATTAATTGTTGACGGCTTAAAATTTTAATAATAAATGTATTTTCCTTTGTTTAAATAAATTATAAATTGCAGATGGGCCAACACAAATCTGGCAAATAAATATGTGCAACATTTGTTGACGAGGGGTCTTACCTTCAAAAATTCGGTTTTATTCCAGAGGATTACTTATCCACACAAGTGATGGAAGATTTGCGAATATTATCTCGTTCAGCACACAGGCAGACTTGATAACGTATTTACACGCACTCAGTCGATGCAGATATACCTTTTTTTAATTCTCTGTTTCAATCTTTCATTTATTTTTTTAATTAATTCACTCTTTGCCACAGAGAGATTCTACGAAAAAAAACAGACAATAATCCACAATTTGTAAACAAACAAAAAATAAAAAATTCACTTTCATCCAACAGGACAAACAATTAAAAAAGACACAAGAAATATATATATAGATGTGTATATATGTATATCCCACTATATATTTTTATATGTGTTTAACAACTGCGCACAAAGAACAAACACACACTGTCGCTGATCTGTATGCATGGGTGAAGTTGTGAAGCACAGGCAATCTTCCTTTTTTTTCTGTCTTCGCTTTAAACAAGAATTTAAGGATTTTCACCGCTTAACAAATTTATTTTTAGCACACAGGAGGATGTTAGTAAAACAACTTTAAATATATATATATATTTATTTTATAACAATAACGCAAAGAAGGAAACACTCCTTTCTACTTTCCGTAACAAACTTCTTTGAAAGGAGAAGAAGAAAAAAACGGTACAAATACAGTGGAGAGCAAAAAACTAAAAGTCAATCCGCACCCTTGAACGTCCAAATTCAAACTTACTGCAGCAAGCAAAGTTTGAGCAGTTGAACGTGTTGTAGAACGTATCCGTTCCGAATCTCAGCCACAGAACTGTGAGTGTGTGCGACGAAAACGCAGAAAGAACGATGATGAAAATGAGCCACAGAAACACCAGAAAAAAGGAAAGAAATGCTCTGCGCTCAGCTCATACGCCCGAACGAAAGAACTAGCAGCAGCAGCAGCAAAGCCGGCATTCGAACGACGACTTGCCGTTGTGTTAAATAAGTGGCTGTCAGTCACGCACACTAGCCGCCAGCTACCCAAACCCATTGCATGCACACAGAAAGTAAAGTACAGTAGAGTATCTACAGTAATGTATCTATAATCTACAAACAGCTAACAAAACAAAGAAAACATTCAGCAGGCCGCAGGCTGACTGCTACTACGAGTTGTCGATTGGGGTTGGATTAAACAGCTAGAAGAACAAAAAAAAAATCGAAAAGCAACTGGCAAAATATTGAGTTGTGGAACGTATCTCTACCGCTAGAGTTTCTGTTCCATTATCCATTTGCCTATTGCTATCAGTGTGTTTGAGTGGGTTTCGTTTTCGTCATAGGAAAACCACTCAATCCACTTTCTGTTTGAATGTGTTTGCCTTCGGAATAAAGGAGGAAGGCATCTTTCTTTTTTTTCGTATAAACTGTGAATAAGTTGGGTTCGGTTTTAGGATCCGCCAAACCCAAACGTATCTAAAATTTTTTGTTTGTGTCGTCGTCTATCGTATTTGGATTTTTTTTTGTCGTTTTACTTGTTGAAAATTAGAAAAGATAGGCAGAGAGAGTTTTTTTCTTCAGATAGTTTGAATAACAAAATCATGGCGGTGCATGGATGTTCGAGTATGGGACAGGAAGTTCCCCTGATTGATATTTGGCAATGAAAGACGCAGGGTAAAAATGTGACAAAGTAATTAATGGAACTTGCCACGTGTAGTGATCAGGATCTGGGAGGAAGGGACAAAATTTTTTTTGTGCACACACATAGTGTTGAGAAACGATTTTAAAAGGAAAGGAAGTGCGAGTGTCAGAAATTTGTATACATTAAGAAATTATGATTAATTTGGATTTATGTTATTGATTTTCAAAACCTAATGGGATTTCATGCACAGCTAGGTATAGATTGTTGGTGGGAGAAGTTTAAGCTTGAGGATAATAATTAGGAAACTATACGGATGCGTCAATTACATGACAGTGACGAGACGACTGATGATGACATGGTATCCAGACGGTTTCTCATGGTATAAGACGGGAACTTGGTAAATGGATTGCTAAAGCTAGAAGCCAGAGAAAGAAGGTTTTTGAATTCACTCGAAAATGCTTGGTTGAATTTCATCATTTCGAATAGGAATTGATAATAAATTAAGAGATTTGCGTGTTTGTTTGGAGGTATTTTTAGAACCTGCGCATAGATATTAAAAGATCTCTAATACAGTAAAATCCAAATAATTACCTCCCGCTTAAGTACTTTATTCGGTTTAGTGCCCTCTATTAGCCAATTTGTTTTGCTAATTTGCTCACATTACAGATAACAGTGTTGATATATCGTGGGATTTATCCCTTTTTGTGGGAACATCGATGTCCGAAAAGCCTTCAATGGGATAACCATTACCATGGGAAATTCAAAAATATATAACAAAAAACATTCAAAATATAAATTTTTGCGATTTTGACTCAAAAAATTATTGTGGGGTTAAGGGAATTTGAGTACGGTAAAAAGGGAAAAATTACTACGCTTTGTGGGGAACTGAAGAGGGAGTGCTAACAACACTGCAAATTAGTTTTCTAATAAAATTTAAAAAATCTCTCCATAGGTAAAAAAATCGCCTCACAACTTTCTTGAAGTAGATAACTGGATTCGGATGTCTGCTTCCTTTGGGTTCTTAAGCGTATACGTTTAGCTGCCTCACCCCAGGCACGTAATCAGGAACGCACTATAGAGAGCTGAAAAACTAGACTCCTTCGCGTCTGTGAAACAAGATTCTTTGAAAGGCGTGATGACAGTATTATTTCCTTTATAGAGCTCTTCAATTTCCTAGTAGGTAAGCCATACGCGAAAAACTGTTCAGTCTAACGCTGCCTTTATCAATTTTCCTACAGAACAGATCCTTAGATTTTGTTTCTGCAATCGACCGCACAAAACAAGTTCTGAGTTCTCAAGAACATCAGAGAAAATGACAACGAGGCTTTTCAGTCCGCATCCCGACTTGCCGAGGATTTATTTAAAGTTGAATTAAGAGCTCCAACAGCTTCATTGAAACAAACAACGCCTTCCAATCCAGACACTTCTTCTACTGAAGTCTCTTTTAGAGTGTCTATACCCATTCCTTGCATAGATTCCTTAATTACAAAATGGTACGGACAGATTCATGGTCAACGAAAACGTTCTACCATCGTTTCATGCTCTTCTCCCAGGTTTTGCTGCAGTTGAGCGAGTAAACGAATTGGAAAAGCTAACTTGTTACTTTGATGATGCAATTTTGTTGTCAGCTGTGAAAGCTGAGTACATTCTTTGGTGCGAAAAAATATCGTCGAGTGATTCTTCTACCGAAGTTTTGAAATTGCTTGATATTATGTGACAAGACTTACTTTTTAGAGGTATAAACTTCTTGCTTACGGTTTTGGCCACGCTTCCACTGACCATTGTGTTGGAAGAACGTTTTCTATTATGAAAAAGGATTAAAACATTATCCCGAAGCGTTATTATTAAAATATTATATGAAAATAATTTAAGCATGTTTTTAAGGTCATACGATTTAAAAACTAATAAAAAGCAATGAGTTGGAACATAGTTTTTGTTTAAAGAGTTCCTAGTAAGATTTAGAAGCATACATACTTGCCGGCATGTGATTTAGCAAATATAAAATGTATGATATTGGAAATATAGAAGCTGGTTTAGAACTGTGGAACTGGAACTGTGCGCAATGTACTTATAGCCTTATTCATTATATGAGTCAAATAAGTGAATTTGACTTCAATCTCCTTGTCGAAAACGTAAATTTAAAAAAACAATTTTGCCATGGAGTAGCTAATCTATTAATTAGGCGAAATTACTCTGAAAATCTAAAATTTGCTCTAATTCATTTTTAATTAAGTAATAATGTTCATTCCAAAAAACAATAATAAATGCCGCCACAGCGGTAAAAACACAACAACACACAGGCAAGTCAACGACCACAAATTGTGTCAGCAAGTCGGAGGTGCTGACGGTGCATCGCTGAACTGAATTGTATTATTGTTTTATTGTCGTGTAAATTTTTAGAATAAGCTAATTTTCAGTGTCAGTTTTCAATGGGAAAAGACGTGTTCTTTAATAGCAAACAAGTGCTTGTTCACAACACCCAATAAGTACCAAGTTAATGCGCTTGATATACTCCTTGAGACAAAGGAGTCTTAACACTTACACTTTGGGCCTTACCAATAATCACTTTTAACCTTCACCGTAGGGGAAGTACGTCCAAACTGGCATACTGTAAGAATTTTGATTCAAAGAATATTATTTCTAAGAGATATTGCAATTGTTATGTTTCTTATTATATTTCTTTAGAAATTTATTGCGAACATTTTAAAATGCTGTGTTAATCAAATCAAAAAATGCAAACTGAAAAAAAATGGTTTTCCAAACCCATATAAAAATCCATTTTGTCCATATGATATGGACAAAATGACATATTTGATATGGATATAATGACATACAGCATATCTGAAAAGTCCACATTGCTACAAATTAAAATTTTTCGAATAAAGTGTAATAAAACTCTGATTTTATTGCAGACAATAAGCTAATTTCCCAAGTTTTGTCATAAACTATCGATACTATAAATAATTTCAAAGAAAAGTTGCAGAAAACTCACCAAAACAGGAAAAAAGTTTGAACCAAAAAAACCTCACGTCACAGACTCACGGCTATTAACTGCGCTGTCGTTTTGACAGGATTTTAAATATCATCGAAGTCACCTTTGAAGATAGCATCTAGTGCTGTAAGTGTATCACATTTCTAGTTAAGGCTAGTATGTCATTTTATCCATATGTGTCATTTTCGACGTACTTCCCCTATTATATTGTAAGTCACAATATGCAATTTTGTATAGAAAATTTCGCCATTGTGAGTTTGGAAAATTTAGCATGGACACTAAAAATGATTATTAGTATCGCGGTTTGTAAACAAAATAGTTTGACAAAGTGATTTAATACAAATACAACGTATTTTTGTTTAACTAAAAGTTAAGAGCTTTTGAAAGATATGCAGAAGGCGAGCTGAATATACAGGGTGTCCGCCGGGAAGGTATACTACTTTGTTTGTTTATAATTTTTGATTAAATGAAAGAGAATTATGTATGGAATACAATATCAGGTAAATGTCCGCCTCTGTTAGTCTCACAAATGCGAGCCCTTTTGAGCATATTTTTCATTGCATTCTCACACTCATTTCACGCGGTATTTCATTAATTTCATCACGAATATTTCGTTTGAGTTACTTTGCGTTTCTGGTTTGTTTGCATAAACCTTGCTTTTCAGATATCCGCTCAAAAAGAAACAAATGCAAATCCTTGTGCAAAATTGTGGCCAAAGTTGTTCTTTCAAGACCAAGCTCCTGAGCATGGCGTCGAATTGAGGTTGATGTTGCAGTACGTTGTGGTCCATGCTTGGGCCTATCACCTACAGACCCTCTTTCTTCGAAATCATTCACTACACGATAAATAGTGCGTTTTGTTGGCACGTTGTTTCTCCCAAAAATTTCACGTAACTTTCTCATAGTCACAGTAATCGATGATTGATTTTAATAAAATGTTTTAACGATTAAAACACGTTGGTTTGTCGAATATTTTTCCATAATAAATTTGCCACTGCCACTAAATTGGTAAACTGTCAAGACTCATGTTTACCAAAATGGCGGCAAAACAAAGTAGTATGTATACCTTCCCGGCGGACACTCTGTAGGTTTGTTTGACGTGGCTAGCACTAGTGCCCACTAGTGCGCACTGAGAAGTGTCAGCTGATTTTCACGCCTGTCAAAAACCCTGCACAACCCTGAAAATTCGGCTTCTATATCGAACGCAAAATGTTGCACCGAAGTCTGTCAGCTGTTGATATTGACAAATATTTATCTTTTGGTAACACTTTTTCCCGTTTATTGTTAAAAATGAGTGAACTTAATTCTGAATTTGGGTTTTCCATAATGCAAATAGTTATAAAAGTCTTCGCAATATAGATGACGAGTTTGAAAATGAATGACAGCAAGCGAAATGACAGCAAAACTCAGCACTGAATTCTTGCCCCCACAAATAAACTGGGGTCAGTACAGGGCACAACTAGGGTGCCCTAGAACCCATGACAAACACAGGTTTTTAGTACCAGGGCGAGTTCAGTGCTATATCGAACGCATTAGGGTTAACCCAGTGCGCACTAGTGCGCACTAGGGCCCACGTCAAACAAACCTTGTATATTCGTAACTATAATTGGATTGCTCTTAAAAAAATTCGTAAATAAGTGTAAAAAAAAACCCAATACATTTTCTCAAGACTAATTTCGTTTGATGTTCGTTCATTTATATTCAAGATTTTGAAGTTAAAAGTGGCTGTTGAAAATATATTTTTTTTAATTAGTTTCACAGAGTAATTTTTGCTAGCCAGCCAAACTTTGCGTCGGATTGAAGTGTAGCCATGAAACAAATTCACAAGAAATACGAATGAAAACAACACGCTCGTTAAATTAAAAAATAATGTTTGCCGCCACACCTACAGCCACCCTTATTTTCTGTTTATTTTTGACAATCGATTTCCAGTCAAACATTTCAACAACAAGTTCAAATCACATTCAAATTCATTTCCAATATTGCGTGAAACTAACTACCCCATTAATCTCCAAATTGTCCCATAAAAAAATCATCTCCCACCAACACTAATGCCCATAATACCCTCTGCTTTGCATATCCATCGCACACAATAAAACCGAAATCGATGACTTCCCTATAAACAAAAACACAGCATCTGTAAACAACCAATATTTTCCTCTTCATCTCACTTGACAGATCCGATGGTTTCTTCTTACCTTCACTGAATTTAAGCTGATTTGCTTTGTAACAGGAAATGTGATTTGAACCAGATCTCTTGCTGTAAAAGCAACGTACCTGAAAAGAAAAAACCAAATTAACATAACCAAAACAAACACTTTTGAATCAGTATTCATTGATCATCAATGACTGCGCTGCGGTTCACCCGAATGTGACAGCAGCACAGTCTTTGTCAATTTATGAAATGTGGTTGGCAGGCAAAAACACTTTTTATTTGCAAATAAAATTAGCACTCGTGTTACTTGCATGCAGCGAGCGTAATTAGAAACCGCACACACAGGTGAAACAAAATAATAGAAAACCAAACACAAATGAGGGCAATAATGCAATTTATTTCAATTAATCATATTATCATACCTCATTTACCAGGAGTGTCGGCAAAGGGCCTTGGAAAATAATTAAAAATTATAGCGAACCCGACAAATCACTTTTCAATCGGAAAAAGTGGGCAAAGTATTTACACTACTGGCTTTCATGCGGAATAGGAAGCCATTCGCGGTTAATTTTCCATGTTGGTAAACGGAAAATTTCAGGATAAAAATATAGCTGGAAGTGTTGTTATACCGTGGGATTTCTCCCTTTTTGTGAGAATTTTGTTGTCCGTGGGAAGTAGGAAAAAGAAGCAAAATCATGTGAATTTCAGAAATCTGACAGAAACAACGATTATTACAACACTAAGGGCCGATTTTTCAATAGTCATATAACCAATCACAAAGGGGTTAACTGTCAGAAAAGACATAAATTCATTTTTCGATAGTCGAGCAGCAACTATTTGAAGAATATAACAGCTACCTGTCTCACAAAGTTATCTGCATGTTATAGAGACGGATAAAATTTAAATCTCTAGTTAAAGTAGGCGAACTGCCAAATTTGAACAATTTTTTTTTACAAAGTTTTGTCTGGGGAAATTTATGTAGGTACTTATTGTAGAAATGAAATTGTTTGACAGTTTTGACGATTTTATTATTCAACCCAACAATGAAACAAAGAGCAGTGAGAAAGAGACCTAACTGATATGAACAATGTGAAAATGCAAAACGGTTTATGATAAACGTCAAGCTATGAATTGAACATGACTATCTCCTATGCTTTAATACAACATATTGTCAATCAATCTGTCGCTCTCACACCTTTACCTTTACCTTTCTACTTTACCTTCGAATAGTTACCAAGCTCTTATTTTATAATTAAAAAACTCAGCTGTCATCTAGCAGATAAAGAGTAAAATAAATTTAATCATTAGTTAGCAATCAGACGATTTATCTGAAAAAAAGAGTTTGTGTAAATCGTTCTTTAATTAATCTTAATAATGTCAACGAACTGCGATTTTTACACTAAAGGTTAATTTAATGTGATTTTCTTTCTGTATAATACAAGTTTTACTTTTACAATTTAGATTTTTTCACAAAAAAGTTTTGACCTCTTTAAAAAAGGAAAAGGAAAAAATGGAAAAATTAACACGTTTTTTGGGAAAAATTATGAGAGAGCGCTAGCAACACTGGTGCTGGATCAAGTCATTTGATACCATAAATTGATGGCAAGGTTTTTAACTGCATGGATATAAACAGTTTTGAAAAACTAAATTAAAGTTCCATTTCAGAGAAGTGTCAAAAAAAAGTGGGCTTGGTCAAAACAGTTACATAAATGGAACTCCTCAAAGCTAGCTTTAAGACAGTTGGCTACTAAGAACCTTACTAATAATAAATATCATTTTAAACCTTCAGACAAAATATTTTGTAGGCCACAATGGGTAGTTTCATAAGGAAAATTTCGTTTGTAGAATCTAGTATTGAAGCGAAATAATGATTATTAGTATCTATCGCGCTGTGTGTATGAAGCCTTAGGCATATAAGCTGAAACTGCGTCTAGCTTTTCTATACTAAGAACCATAAGACCAGTAATCTGCAATGTTGTCCGGTCTCGAAAACTCGGATAAGAATCGATTACAACCCTGACGTCTTTAGGCTTGTACCTGGACTGTAAGATTAGTTTCTGGAATATGAAAATTCTTTCCGATGACGTACCTTATTTTGACATACTAAGGCTTTGGGAGTTAGTCCATTAAGGTGGCTACATTTTTTGACAGAGCTGGGACTCATCCACAACGGGTCAAAATATACTGCCGTTCTGAAGTGGGTCTGGCGTTTAAACAAAAATGCTGCATACCACCGAAAACGAGGGTCTTAGATATGTTTGTTGGTCTTTTTTATATTTCACTATTGCGCGCATCTTAGTTTTTTTTCCAGCAGTTTCTGCCTCACTGACATAATTTAAAATTTTGACACTTTCGGTTAAGTACAACAAAACGTCAAAAAAATATACTTTTTTTGTGCCGAATCATCATACATATCAGGTTCGTCCGCGTACTCGGTTTGAATCGAACGCAATCGATATAAATCGATCGCAATCGCATAAAGTCTAAACACGTACTCATTAAAAATGACAGAAAAGGAGAAAATTAGAAAAATAACGAGTAAAGAGTAGCTCCTCTCTTGGCTCGAAATAGTTCGGAGAATTTCAACCAGCAAGTTCTGATAAATATGTCAAAAATGCACAAAGTTACCAAGAAACAAATTTAAGATCCGTCTTAAAAATCTGTAATAATAAAAAAAAAGTCGGTGGTGGTCGAATGTTCTTCGAGATCGTTTCATATGTTGCAAAATGGTAAGTGACATATTTATTTCTGATATGGATTAGATGTCAAAGATGAAAGTGGCTCAAAGTAGCTCGAAGTCTATCCACGTACTTTTGCGTATATTTTAAGCTCTCTGAGGGAGTTTTGGCCAATTTTTTGAGTTTGACAGATTTGTAGTGTTTGGCTTGGGATATTTCGCGAATAGACAAATTTATACATGACGGTGAGGGTAGATAAAGTGTCATTTCTCGTATCGGATAACATCCCTGCATTGCCCATGAAGCCAAGTGTCATAATTTTTAATGTCGTCACGGTGAGTGGGTCTGGTTCTATTTCGGTAAAAAACATAATCCAGAAATGTCGGAGTAACCGGAGGTTGGCGGCAGTTATTTTTCTCGTTTTCTAAAAATATTTTTTTAGAAAAGTGACACTTGCATATTTTTATCCTAACAAAACGATACTTTTTCTTAAATCTGTAAAAAAAAATGAGGATCAATATGTTGGTCGTCTTTATGAATGTTTGAATAATTTCAATGACTTTTCTAATGAACTGTGAATTTGGACTTCTGTCACTTTGCTGTTAAGGCGACGAAATGTTATAATACATTCTGCGACGCCTCGAAGTGGCTTATGCTACGCTTGTGTTCTATGTGCATGGACCGCTCTGACCAACAACGGGTGGTCAAAACCAATTGCCATCCGCTGAAATCATTACCCCATCTGCCATCATTAGAGCTAATTTCCAATTTCAGTCACGCAATCTGGGTTAATGCATTCACGCCACAGTGTGCGCACACGTCCATTAATAAAGTAATTAACGTGGAATTGTAATTTTTATACATAAAATTGATAAGGTGCCCACATCATGATTATAATATACCTTGGGTGGGGTGCAGGCAAGCGGTAGTATATGCCGAGTACGATCAATTGTCATGAATAGATGGACTCGTCGCATACTTTCACATGTCAGTTTTATGACAGTGACTAATTACCGAGAATTGTATCGCCAATAAAGTGACAAAGAAAAGCGGAAACGATACAACAGAGCCGAGAGAACCGATGCGAACAGCTCTGCACTTCCTTTTGTATATGCCACAAGAAAGAGTACTCCAACAAATCGGCTTCATAAGCGACCTTCAGACCTTTGAATGGAAGACGAAAATAGAAATGCAGCCGAAAAACATCGGCTTTTGTACTCTAATCAGAGGCTAAGAGGAAAAGGCACTGCTGCTTTGTGTATATATTACGAGACTACTTGATTTCTTGGTTGTGCACTTGAACTTCCTGTCTGTTGTTCAATTGTAATCGGGACAGCGAACATTCCCAAAATAACGAATCATCCAAAATGCTGCGCTCAGTACACAACCGCAATGCCACAGTAACAGATACCAACTTATCGGACGGACGGAGAAATGCACTTGAGATTGTTTCGCTTTTCTTTTGATTAAGGAGCAGCAACTGTATGAATTACTATGATAGACAGTATCCAGTTCCAGAGAATGATAAGGGCCAACTCCCTGCATTCTCAGTAAAGCGGCTAATTTTTTTTTCTTGCTTTATCTGCGCCAGTAGCAGTAATGTTATGTTAATCTTTTGTTATCGTCGGATACAACAATGGCTCCGGCCCGCACCCGAGGCAAGTATAACTTACACCCGAACCACCCATTACATATGACAATGTAATTCGGGCGACAACGATCCATTTTCACAATCAATTGGGTCTGCTGAGGTGATGGTGATGGTTATTGCTGTTCGTATGCCATCTATGGTGGTGGATTGAATCAATTTGTAATGCTGGACAAATGCTGGTCGCATAGCTATCACATGTTAATTGGAAATCAATTTCCGAATATTGTGCAGGGGGGAATGTATTTTCTCACAGATGTTACAAATTGTACCGTACCGGGGTTAAGATTCGATCGGATAATGCTATAGGGAGCTTATGATTAACATAACGAGTCTCTGAAGATGGGCGGGTGATTTGTATCTGCCGATAGGACACAAGCAATTTGAGGCACGTTTAACAAGTACGGTCTAGCCAGATGGCGGACGAGATAATGATGGCCTGACAGATATTCAGAAGGCATTATATTGTTACGTGGCAAAGTCGCCGCCAAGTGGTGGAATCTTCAGGACCATTAAATTATCTTTGGTAACAAAATTGCAATGCGAGAAGACAACAAAAACATGGTCTAGATCTGGCCCATTTCTTGACCGAGTAAATTCATGGCCACCCCTCCACTAGGTATACAATGAGCTCAGTCAAAACTAGAAACGGCTCCATTTCACCGGCAGTTTTACTCGGCCTTGTCAAAATTGTTGTCTGCTTTATGCGACAAAAATAAATATACCGTCTTCATTGCAAAGATTAGCAGATTTTCTGAACGAAATAATAAATGTTACAAACTTCATAAACTTAATATCTTTTAAGGAGGGCAATCCCTCGGCAAGACGCGAGCAAGTAAACGGTGTCCCACAATTCACGCAAAATGTAATTTTAATAGAAAATATAGATTTTGAATTTTATTTTGATTCATACAGTATACAGATCGGGGTTATGTATTAATAGCTCATCGGATAAATGACCGCGACGGCTTTGCGGGCAAGTACGTTTATTTTTTTATTGAAATTTTCTATGACCGTTTCGCATAAATGTGGCCATTTCCTCCTTCAAGGCGTTGGTGGTCGTGGGCTTGTTTTAATAGACATTTGAATTAAAAAAAAACCAAGAAAAAAGTCCGTTAAAGCGCAAGACCTGGATGGCCAATTCTGATCACAAAAACGGCCGACTAAACGATTAGCAAATGACTTATGCAGTAATTGCATTGTTTCTCTGACTGTATGGCATGTGGCACCGTCTTTTTGAAACCACATATTGGTCACATCCATATCTTGTAATTGAGGCACTAAAAACTGGGTTACCATGTCACGATAACGAACACCATTCATTGTTACCGCCTAACCAGCCGCATTTTCAAAAAAGAATGCTCCGATAATGCCTCCAGTCCAAAAACCGCAACAGACAGTCACGCGTTGTGGATGCATTTGTTTGTCAACAATTCTGAACGACAATTTTGACGATTAACGAATCAAGATGAAAATATTTTGTACGAAAATTGCGGACTGTAGCTGACGAACCTTCATTATTTTTTAAATATTGCTCAACAATGAAAATGCGTTGTTCTTTCGTTTAGCGCTCCATTTTTAATAACCCCGCAAATGTCAGCTGTACCCTGTCACTTTTGCCTTGGCATCACTGCACCATTAAATGGTGCGAAACTCAAATTTTGCGTGAATTATGGGACACCCTTTACAAATGTGTCACAAATTAATTTATTCCCTAAGACGGACGAACAACCCTCCATTGTCCATTGTTTGACAGCCTGACACTTTAGCTTTTCACAAATATCTCTTTTGAGGCGCACAAACATTGTTAAGATTCGAGTGTCACTGTCACACTGTCCGCCTTAAAGAGACATGACTGTACCCCAGCAAAGGTTAGATATTGGGATTTTAGCTTCGTTGTCAATTTTTAAAACTCTGTTCTTCTTATTGATTGATGTGTTTTTCAGCTCCGGGCAAGTTTGAATGACCTGGAAAGGTGTAGTTAAATAAAACCAAAGCGAAAGCGAAATGAAGCCAAATTTTTGTCGAATTTTTTACTTTATTTCATGGTACTGAAAACGAAACACGTCACCTTTTGAACACTCCTCGGTTTTAAACGTAATCTTTTGATCTGTGTCGTAAGGTTTGATCTACCGTCTTCGGTTTTTAAATACAAATCTAATATCAACCACTGGAAAAAATTACTCCCCACCAAGCGCAAGACAGACAGTCTTCCGACTTCCAACATATTAGCTCTGTCAAGCGTTGCGTTTGTTTGACCAACAACACTGCGTATTAGCTCTCTGAAGCGTTGCGCACTCTTTCTTTAAGAGCATTCCTCCGAAATGTTTACTATAGCCGATAGCCCACCCAACTAATTAATGTTTTGAATTATGTAAAACAGTTCCGTAGTCCATTGCCAGCTAAGATTTGGGGTGTAAATCTCAAATATTTCCCATAGAACGCACCATAAACCACAGAGGATCATTACCACCTCATTCATTCTGGTGTCAACTCGGCAGTAAAACACCACACACACAGCAACCAAACTAATTGTTAAAGTTCACAGTCACCTTCGCCCCCAAAGAGCTGCACCTGTAATAAATAACGGTCTCACCCCGATCATTAATTGTTACCATGACCTCGATTCGTCTCTCTGCAGAGTTAGATATGTGTGCATTATCATAAATTAAAGCGTACATTGGCTGGGTGTATGTATCCCGAAAACTATAGCGGAAATGCCTTCTAGATAGCTATCGCGAGGTTCTCTAAAATCGGGCCTTTTGTGTTGTTCCCGCACTCCCACAATCCATAGATAGGAAGACTGAATTTTCTCCCTCAATTTAGAGCGACTCATATTGCAACCCCCATCGTTTTGCATGAAGTATTTCACATAAATTATCATTTTCAAGACACAAAACCTCAACAAACATAATTCCACCGCAAAGGGACTACGACTGCGATGTGTCGTCGGCGTCATGGTTCCACTCTAACCCTAGACGACGAGTCAGTCGTGTTTGGTTGAGAGTTCACCTTGCACAGTGCACTGACGCAGCAGTACCAAAATCAGCACAACTAACCAAACCATGGCTTGGTTGGGTTTTTACTTTTTAAGGCACTCAACTCTTCTTGGTGCGGTGGTGTTGTTCACCTTGAGTGCCAGAGAGTTTGAAACTTTTTAATAGAAACCAAGTACGAGCGCACGTATAGGTTCAAATGGAGAGCACCGTGGATTGGGTTTCCCTCTGCAGGCACAGCGACAGAATGACAGAATTTCTTGATTTTGTCTTTTTTCGTCTGTTCTTTGTTTTTTTTTTGTCGTGTTTGTTAATTTAAATTGAATTTTTATTGTGCTGCGGTTTTCGGAGCCCATATATAGGTACATCTGCATCCCATGTGAGCGAAATCATACCTAGGCGCCATAGCTCTTTGTGTTGGTAATTCAATTATGCGCGTCTTCGCTTTGGCGTATAATTTTTTAATGGCCTCAGCAACGGATGCACCGACGAAGGCGCTCTAACGAATTCAGTTACCCACCAGCCTTCTTGTGGCTCTCGTGCGATTACCGGAGGCCATTAGCTTCTATTAATCTCGGTCCTAATCTATAGTTAATATCTCAGCTCAGTCGATGGTGTGGTAGGTGATTTCCCAGTATTTATGAGACAGATTACGCCAGCTGCATTGCGTATAGACGGTAGGTGATTGGTGGTGGCAGTAGCCTTAACTATCCTTGCACTTCTTGGATACAAACGAAGGGAGAAGCGCGCTTCGGATAGATTGTCTCTTGGGAATAATAATGAGTCCTCTTCGGCACACACACCTATTTTCCGGGCAATGTTTGTTTATTTAATTTTTCTTTTGCTTTTTGTTGTATTGCCGAGTCAAAGGAGACAGACGCCAGAAGAATAGGAGTAGGAGGATGTTCACTGGCTGATGTGTGAATAGATTGGTTTATTTTTGGATCGATGATTGTATTCCTTGAAATGTTCGGAATGTTGTTAGCAAAATACTTTGTAATTTTTGTGAAGCGGCAAATATTTTTGCTCAATTTTATGCGAATAGTTTATTTTTTTGTTTGATACGGACTAATGTAAACAATAAAGATGCGTGTGCGTATCGATTTTTGCAGGTGATGGGTAATTGTTTCGATGAGATGATGGCAGAGACTCTGCTTTTGTCGGGAACTTGTCAAGATATTTAAACAATTTATTGTCCGACATGTGTTGAGAAGAGATGTACATTGTCCGCGTGTGTGACACTGAGCCCTCAGGCATACCACACACAGTTGGATTTCGCGAAGTCGCAGCGGGGAAAAAGCATGACAGGTGCACAAACGTTTAGTAGGTAACCGTCGATCCAACAAAGTTTCAGATTGATGTAATGGTCGCATTTTGTTGATTCAAAAGCTTATAATCCAAAATGATCTTCAACTGTATCCGAAAAATAGAAACCCTGAAACGCCAGGTATGGATAGGTACCAGTACATCGTCGTCTACAATCTCAGGTTTGAATATCTTTGCTGGCTGGTGTATTACTGTTCATTCGTTCAATGTCGCCGACCTTCTTTAGACTTTTCGGACAACAATTCAGACCTTGTCACAGGATACAGAGTTGGCGGTTGTGTTTTTGTCTCCAATCGCCACCAGAATCAGTTAAGAGGACATACCTCGAGAATAGTTTGCCCAAACTCTAGCCTTTTGATATTAAAAGTAAAACGCGACTTTAGACTTTTAAGTGACTCACCTGCAAAAAAAAAATAAGTTAATAACATAAATTAGTTAAAAATTCGCAAAAATCTATACCTGTTGTATGTTAAAATTCTCTGCTTCTTAATGCAACTCGTACGTTGACGCATAATCCAATGTGCTTGCAATACGTCACAGAATTTTGTGTACTTTATATGCAAATCAATAACACATTCAGTCACGCAGTACTCGATCACGGATGCGGTAATTCAACCCCTGAATGGGACACGGCAGAAATGTATAGGGTGACCAGATTGCAATAATTCTTTTGCCATTTTGTAATGTTTCAGCAGCTGTCAAATTTAACACATCCAGGTGTCAAAATATTTAGTAGCGTTTGACGTTTCACGACCGCCGAACGTCCGGAGATTATAAAAAATTGTCATCCGGCTTAGTTGTAAATAGGTACCCTACGTGAATTCGCCACACCGTGTACAAATTTGAGCGTAAGTAATACTTTTGGAAAGAGATGAAGCAAAAAATTCGAAAAAGACCCAGAAATGTCGACTCGGCGCCGATCAACTTAATTGGGAACCGCCAAAGTCAGCGCGGCATATTTTGCAGTTGGATTTGGGCCCACATCCATATAAGACTGCCTGACTCAAAAATTGAAGCCGGGCGACTATATAGACAACGCCGTCAGTTGCAGTTCGCTAATTGGGAGCTGAAAATGTTGGCCGGAGATCCAGATTTTTGCCACGAAATAATACTCTCGGACAAGGCCCATTGTTGGCTCAGCAGATATGTCAACAGCGAACACAATCCACAAGTGTTCGACCAAGCATAAATGCGGCATCCGCAAAGATTGACTGTTTGATGCGGCTTATGGCATAGCGGCATCATCGTGCCTTATTTCTTTCGAAATGAGGAAGGAAACACCGTTACCGCCAATGGAGTGTTGTTAACTGACTTTCTATGGCCAGAACTCGACAATATCGATCTATACGAGCTGTGATTCCAACAAGACGGCGCTATATGCCAGGAGAAATTTGACGACTGGATCATATCAAGGCGAGCGTTCATCAATTGACCGCCGCGATCATGCTATTTGACAAGCCAATCACTTTGGACAAGCTCGAGGCCAACATTCGAAACCTTATTGCCGGAATAACGAGGTACATATTGGAACGCCTCATCAAAAATTAAATTGACCGTTTGAACTTTGAAGCACTGCGAGTTAAGATGGGGTGGCCATTTATATGATGTGCTATTCCACGCATAATGGCACAATTGTAGCCTCAAAATAAAGCCAGAATCAATTTTGCATATTACTTCGTTGTTTTATTTGAATTTGTTTCCCTATCGTTCTTATCTCGTCACCTATACGTAAGGTCGAGTGAGATAGATGCAACTTATCTTCGAAAAAAGCACGTGCCTTCTCCTCCTTCGACTTTTCATCAGCGAGGTTATGTTATGGAACAGGAGCATTATCCTGCATCATTATACTCATCGGTATGTTGCGTTCGCAACGACCCCAAAGCCATCTTCAGGAGTCTCGGTTTCGGAGTTCTTCGTCGCTGTAAAACCCATCAAATCAAATTTGTTCCAGAAGCTTGAAGGACTATTTATTATCCGTATCCATGATCGTGACCATAGTGCCAGCTGATCGCGCTCCCTTTTTTTAGTTTTTTTTTTGAAAAGATCGCCTTGACGTGAAGACTTCTTCAGATCTGCGAACTTCTTATTCGATCCAACTTTGTCGAACTCAATGTCAGATCTTCACCTAACTCTTCAAACTTTTTGTACGCAAAAGGAAAGTTCTAAAAACCTAGGCCTAGGACCTACATTCCACTGTGGCGATCAAATTACAGAAAAAAAAATGCTAGGTCTCCCTTGAGTTCCAGGTTCTAACCCCAAAGTCAAAGCAAAGTCTATAATAAAAAAATTCGTAATACTCCAGCGTACGTATGATACCGACTCGTATTTGCTTTTGCAGAAATCATACTTTTTCGCTAATTCCTCCTATCTCTGGTATACCATTTAAACCCGCAATCGCCTGCTCCACCCAAATTTATGTGACAGTGACAGTGCTGAAAAATATATTTGCACACTGATAAGAACAAAATTGCAACTTCTTCTACACAAATTATCTTCGAATACCTACACGAATAATATTTCGGTCACGTACAACATTAAAGGAAACTTATTCGCGTGTCTTACGGTTTCTTTTTTGCCCGCCAATGCAAACAGTGCTTAAAGGTCTGCGCATACACACGTTTCCTATTAATTCTTTGCTAGATAAGGAGTGCAAAAAGAGACCTCTCTCCTATAACCATAAGCCATTCGACGCGACAGCTACTTTAAGCCATAACTTTTTGGAAAAACAGGAAGGAATTAGGTGGGTGATATAGCCGGTAGGTGTGTACGGTATACAGCTGCTAACAGCTACATGACAATAACAAACGGGCCGGCCTTTGACGCCCCTAATAAAGAATCAGGAATAATGGGGACCGGTAATGAGTAATTAATAGTGACGCGCTCGACAGAAGAAAATTAAAAGAAAAGAAGACTGTTTTCCATGTAGCACACAACCTCAGCTGAGATTCCAGACAAAAGAGTCGACAAAACCCCGTGGGGTCGGAGATGGCGGGAACTTACACACGATAGGTGTAGTAGGTAGGTAGTAGCAAATGTAATTTGTGGGGAGGTGTCTGTGCTGCTCTGTAATGTTTCCTCTTTTTTTTGGGGGCTGGTGAAGTCAAAATGTTTTGCCAGCAGACAAAGAAGCACGAAGAGAATGACAAGAATGCGACAATTAGTTTCCTAATAGCGTTTGAAACGCCAAGGCAGCGATGGTGTGCAAAGAATTCGCTCGACGAAAAAGAGGAAATTCCACCTGCGGCCATGGAGGAAAATTAAGACTAGTTCACATGAATTAGTACGCCAACCACGCCCAAGTTTAGTGTCTTACACACTCGAAATTTTTCCACTCAACACAATGCAGCAGACAACTTGATATGGAATGCGCTTCACTGACACTAACAAAAAAAAACTAAATCAGGCCACAAGTAACATCTAATGGAGTTCCCACACGTCCTCATATCACACAATGCATTCCTCTTCACACAAATAGTATCATGAATGCATGAAAATATTGAATGACTACTGCATGAGTGCAAAAACGAAGAACAAAATTTGTGTTATTCAATGGAAGGAGAATGAGTGCTGAATAGATTCATACAATGATTGTGTAGCCACATCTTGAGCACGAGAAAAGACATTCACACAGTGACAAAAACGACAAAGAAAAGCAAAACCATCAGCAAGTCAAAAACGAAACGTCAACACGACAAGAGAATGCAAAGCACTACTCAAAGTAGCAGAGGAGAACCAGCGGCCATAACTTTAAAAATAAAGTTCGAGGACGTCCCATGGAAGATTGAGAAAATGGCAGCAAGAAAAAGAATGCAAAATACGAAAAGGGCAACCAAAAACGAAAGTGATTTTTGAGGCAAGCAAAAATGTATGCACGAGGAGAACGAAGTGCATAAATGTACACGTACAGGGTGCCACACAACACAATTTTTTACAGGCAGCTTTTTTAACTCACGATAGTAGTTAAGGTAGGCGCAGTGACTTAGCGGTTAGTGTGTTGGACCACTAAGCGAGGGGTCTCAGGTTCGAAACCCGGAAAAAACAAATTCCAACTTAAGGTTGTTTTCACTGCACCACCTCTCGCGAACGTCTGACAAACTTCCGAGAGTATAACTGTCATGAAAGAGCTTCTCAATTTGCCGTTTGTAGATCCCTTCCATTCGTCCCATAAACGAAAAACTCACACAAAACGAATGGTTGTGAGAAGCTTGGCCTAGGGTCCCTACGGACCTGTTGCGCCAACTAGTAGTTAAGGACTATTACCATGAGAGAGAATTGCGAACAAGCGAATATTCGAATTTTCGGATATTTCATTCACAAAGTTTTTTTTGTTCGCAGATACCCGCGTAGCAATTTAATTTTTAAAGGTTAAAACTATGTATCCTGCTCGCGCTAAATTTTATCTCCCATACAAAAATGTCTACAAAGATAAAATTTAGCGAGGCAGTTTAGCAAAGCAGTATCCTGCTCGCACGCTAAATTCTTAACTTCATGTAAATAGATGGGTCGATGAAAAGTCTCCACTCATTTAGCTCGCGAAATAAATGTCGGGTACATTAAATCGAAGATAAATTTTAACATGAAAAACGGAGGAAGAAGTTTGTGTTGCGTTTACTATGGATATTTGTTTGAAGGAAACCGCAGAGAAAAATTTGATAGAGAAAGAAAAGAAAACGCAAAACCAAAAAAAAAACTTTTACAATGTTAATGGAAAACTAGTTTCTTTAAGCTTCAAATCAAGCAAATCAGCCTTTTTGCCTTTTTTGCAAATAGGAATTTATGGGACACGAAGAAAAGTGTCTTCTTCTGCTTGCTGTTACAGAAATTATTTGAGCTGCTACTGCAATAATAATATCTTCTCAATTTTTCTCATACCCATTGTTTTGGAATGATTCAAATACTGCAATGTTTTTGAAGTTTGAAATTCGAAAAAATGTAAAAATTATGTTTACTAATTACTGTTATGAAGAAAAAGTTTTTGTCCCATCTATATGGTGTGTAATAATAATTTAGCGAGCATTTATCTTTGGTGTGGAGAAACGAAGTGGAGACTAGGGACGCTAAAATTTAGCGCGAGCAGGATACTAAGCTTAAGTTCCAACGAATTTTTCTTCATTCATGGGTTTGTGGATCGCGAATATTTTATGTGGATTGTGAAAAAAGTGCGACAGTTCGCGGCAAGTTTTTATTCGCGGAAAATTCCTTTAATTGCAAATTTTTCTATTTAAATCAATTGAGACTTATGTTTTTTTTTTAATTAAATTTAAGATTATTCAAATGCAAAGTTATATAGTCATCGTGTCTTAAAGCGGGCGCGACACAAATTTTTTGTCAAACAGACCCAAGAATTGACATTTTGAGAAACCAAAGACAGTATGGGGAATTTTCTTTAAACAAATTTAATGAAATGACAGCAAGAAAACAAAAAAAAAATCAGTAAAATTGTGAAGAAATTTGAAGAGAGTGGAAGCGTTACTTGTGTCGTAAGGCCTGCGCATCATCGTAATGCACACTCGGTAGAAAATATTGCTGCTGCAACAAGTGTTGCTGATGATCCGAATTTATCGATTTCCCGGTGATGACCCGATAAACGATTTTTTTAGCCGGTGATTGAAGATCATGACCACAAGATATGTGGTTCCAACAAGACGGGGCCACAAGCCACACAACACAACCAATTATGGCTTTATTGCGTGAGAAGTTTCCTAGTCACGTAATTTCACATTTTGTCGACGTCAATTGGCCACCAAGATCATGCGATTTGCCACCGTTAGATTTTTTCTGTTGGGCTACGCAAAAGACGGTGCTTACGCGAATAATCCTCGAACTTACGGAATAATCCCCGAACTCTAGCCGCATAAAAAACACCATTTCTGAAGTTATGGCCGATATAACGACCGAAATGTGCTAATAAGTGGTTAAAAATTACCTCAAAAGAATCGCATGTTGCGAGTCTTCCCATGGCGGCCATTTAAATCATATTGTATAATTCAAATTTAATGACAGAGTTCAAACTTTATATGAAATAAAATTTGCCTCAAAAATGTATCGCTGTGTGTGTTTTATTAAGCTTTTCTTTCGAAACCGAAAAATTAATGACCATTTACAACATGCTTCAAACAAAAATTCATTTTTGCAACAGAAATGACAGATAGAAGATGGTTGAGTGTCCATACTAAGAGATCAAATGTACTTTTGGTGGTTTTTAATTTAATACCAGTTAATAATGATAAAGTGGGTTTTATGTCTACTATTTTTAGCAAAACAGTAATATGGACATTGTCACGTACTAAATTCATTTTAAAGTCGGCTTTATTCGACTATAACTTTTAAGTTTCTTCATTTGGATAAGAGCTGGTGCGAACAAATATCAACGTCTGCAACCTGTACTCTGTCCGAAATGGAGAGGAATGTTCCCCATTCGCACAAAGACGGTGTCAAAATTTGTGTCCGCTTAAGAGAGATTTAACTCTTTACCGCCTTACAACACAAAACAAAATTAGGCTACAAATAGAATAGGTTCACTAAGACGGACAACGACGGATAGACCAGGGATTAAGCTAAGAAAGAATAAAGAAACAGCGTCAAATCGAACGATCTTGTCAGGTCTACGGTAGAATACACGGCTTAAAAGCTTAGTCCCCAGTTTATCTATCCAGTCTTTCAATATTCAGCATATCGCACAGTCTGTTAATAACAAATGCCGCCAAAACGGAAACATCTAATTTCCGACCAGACATTCTGTATTTATTATATGATACGCTCCTGCTCTCCCTTGACAATCTGCGCCCGTTCACGCTCACCTTTGAAAAAAATTATGCATGACGTTGGCCATAGTTCACACCAAACAGAAAGTTTATCGGTCTACAAAAGGAGTTGATTTTGGCGCACTTTATAATCCATCTCCATAGTTCCGTCCGATATCTATCCGTCGCTGAAATGCATAGTTTTTTTTTTTGGGAAAATTTAAATCCAACTAAATCTACGTAGCTTAATCAGCGATACGTTGTTAAATTAAATAGCGACTATAACAGTAGACAATGAAAGTGAGAAGACAGCAAAATATTTTCAAATATGACAGCAGTCAATGTCAAAAGTCTGTCTCAGCTATTATATAACTCACACACAATTCCTTGCCGACAAGAGACTAGTGAGTCACATTTCTGGAGGCAATTTATGACTCGACTGCTTGCCATCGATATTACAAAATATTGATACTGGGGATCGAATATCCCTCTAACTACGTATTTAAAAAAAAAAAAAAAAAACCATGTAAACATTTTTCGACACCCTGTAAACGTCTCGCACGAACGAATATAGCAACCACTCGCCGAGTAACGTTTTTCGTGCATTTTTCTGTGCAAAAAGGAAACTGTCGAACAACACAAGATGTGGAAGCTATTATAACAAATAAACTCCTGTCAATTATTAGCCATCCGACAATGAATGCAGTGTGTGTGTGTGTGCTAAAGTTGATGATAATAATAATAACAACAAAGACGACGACGCTCACGATAATGATGGCCATGGAGTTTATTAATATAGTAAAAGTACGCGCCGGACCAGGGGAAGCCCATTACTTTTAACAGTGTCTCTCCTTCAGCGCGGCACCAGGCAGGACAGCACAGTTCTCTTGTTGGCCCATAGTTGTAGTAATTTACAAAGGGATTGCTATAGTAACACTCCTCTGATCTGTGTGTATCACTTACCAAATGCAAGTCAAAGCTCAGGACGGTTGAATGTGACTCGCAACGATGAGAGCTTCGCTGTCTTGTTTGTGGTAAGCGCGCAGTGATCTTAAGGGGGCCGAAAAAAGAAAAGTCTTAAAAATGGTCCTCTCCATCGTTGTCGTCTCCGTCTTCCACTTGATTAGTTTTGTTGGTCGATTTACATTTTTAAACTGGTTTATCCGAGATGTGTACTGAGGACGACGGGGAATAAATTGCTCATCGACTGTATGCACAGCGAGCAGGAGTCAAACATGAATTAAAAAGATAGCAACAACAAAAATGGTTTTCTTTTATGAAAATGCCATCTTCATCTTATATAGGTTGAGTTGTCGGTTGTTGGTTGTCGGTTGTCGCCTCTGTGTGCTTAAAAGATGTGCAATTTATTGGAGCAACGCTTGGCGTCAATGTGCAATGAAAACGAATTTTTAATGAAACTTGTTACATATTATACAGAACTGGTTGGTCGGAATAGTGGACCTCTGTTGGGAATTAAGCGATGAATGTCATGCTGAAAGAAATTAACTGTTAGGAGGAGAAGACGGCTCGCTGTGAATATATTTTTACGTCAACATTTTGAAAAATTTTGCTCTGATAAGTTGCACAAGGAAGATTTATTGGACAGCGATGAGATTTATTTCTCAGAAATGACGAAAGAAAATGTTTGCTTGATAAACTCCCAACTGAAGTGCGGAACAAATTGCTTGGGGATGATGAAATTATAATCTGGATTATGGAAGAAATTGTTGTAAGTGCGATGGCTGTTGGTGCGTACGTTATTATTGCGAGAGAATTTATCAATAGCTTTTGAAGTGCGGTAGGTATTGATTTTTTTTTTAAATTGCAGTTGCCTGCGATTGATTTTGTTGAACAGAACCTGCCTCAACAAGGGTCTTTGTGGAGTTAAATGCTTTTTCGCATAAATAAGGCCAAGAATAACCCATCAGACTTGTCTATGTACATGTTTCGCAAATTTGCATACAAAGTATGATAAATTATGCTGCTCACATTTAGGGGCATATTTCACATATTTTCCAACGCCTAATAAATAAAAGCGTAATAATCTAGAAATATATACTTTGAAAAGAACATTTACTACCTGAGAGAGAAGTTATAACATAAATATTGCGTGTAGAATTTATGGACGGCGTACAATTATATTCGAGATAGAATGTGTGGCTGTCAAACATGGATTGAAATATATTGCGTCGAAACACCCCAGACCCCTTCCAATTTCAGGGGCACCCTTTGGTGGCCCAAATAGCTGAGCCTCTCTCTTGTTACGAGGATTCCTCCAGTCCATAACAAGTACATATACAGCTTACAATTTGACTTATTTCTTAATATCTCCGACAGTCAAGTTTTTTATTAAAACACTAGTTTCATATTATAGAGGCTGTTTTATATAAAAAAAAACTTAAGGCCACGTTTAAGTAAGTATTGAAAGAAAACAGAGAACAGAAAACAAAAGTACATAATTGGTTTATGTTTTATGTGTCAAATAAACAAAATACACAAACCAAATCACTATGATTTCAGAATTTTTACACATGGTTTTGATTTAACATCCCTGTCATTTATACTAACGAAAGTTGTCCAGATATGATACAAGCTCAAACTGTCAATATATATTTTTTTAAAACGTGACACAACAACTGACTGGCAAACAAAAACAAAGTATTTATATACATATGTACATAAATATTTGCATTGCGTAGCTAAAAACCCAGTAGCTAATTTTAAAAGTGCACAATATATCTTGAAATAAAAACGAAGAATCGAAACAAATATAGGTATTAAATATTTTTTTTTATAAAAAAAATACGTATGCGTCGTAAGTTAAAGAAATTATAAACAAAAATAGGCTATAGGTACGGTGATTATATTTTAGAAATAAATAAAAAAAATAAGGAATAGAACATTTCAAAACAATTTTCAATTATTCAATTCTTCATTGCTTTTAATAAATTGGTACTTTATAACAACAAAACTTAAATGGAGCACATTTTTCGTAACACGTTACTACTTGTTTCCTCGTACCACTTTGTTGATTGAATTTTGTCATGTTTACGTTATTGTTTTTTGGAATTTGAATAAAATACAGAAACAATAAGGAACATATTCTAAAATACGGAACATTTATATGTTTTTGTATACAAAATAATTCATAATGAACATCGCATCAAATACAGAACAGAGTTGCCACTTTTTTTCGAAATAATTTTCCCTGACCAATTTTTAAGTTTTCACTGACAGATTTTGGATCAATTTAAAACAATGCCGATACGGATAACAGCAAAATGGGGAAATTCCTCAAAGATTCGCTGATTCTGCGCCCTACTCTGATGGAAATTCCATTCTCTAGCAGCAACTATAATTTTGTAGCAAGTACGGAATTGCCCTCAACTGTTTTTTTTTTTTTGCGATTTCGAGAATCCCAACTGGTACAGAGTGAACTAATTTCTTATAATTATTAAACTGCTCGCTAAATACCAGCAAATTATGCGATTCGCATTTTGTGCACCTCGAGTTTCCCGCAGAAGAGTTCCTTTGCGGGCAAGTTCATCTGCGACTCCGTGGCGATGTATGTTTCATTTGAAATAGTTGACTTCGCCGCGAATATCCGTGAAATAACCGACTGAGATTTGTCAAAACCCGCGGAGGAAAACGAAAGCCGTAATTCTAGAGAAAGTGAATGTATACAGAAAGATTTTAAAATATCCCTGGTCAACGATATACAAATTTAAAAGACTGGTTTATGAAAGCTCACTGCGGAGCAAGAATAATGCGAAATATAGCTTTCTATTTTTTTCTGTAAAGATTTTGAATGGCGCGAATTCTTTATATACGGAGCAATGCTACCAAAAAAAAACGTTTTAACACCACGCCGAGAAGCTTGTAGAACGGTTTTAGCTATGCACTTAAATTGGTGCAAGTAGTTAAGTCCTTTGAACATATTTAGTTGAAGAGTTTAGATGTCTTGTAACCGAAGGAATTTGGTAAAATTGATGTCCTCTTGGTTGTCTGCGATTATAAGGGGTGATTTTTTAAGCGTAGTTTTTTTCGATATATAGGCCGATAATAGGCCTTTGCCATTTACGTTTTAAAGACAACTTCATGTAAATGTTGTCCGTGGCTCCGTTTCAAATGGTCCATTCGGAAGGTCCAATTTTGCGTCACTTTTTCGAGCATTTCGGCCTGTATTCCACGAACTACGCGTGTTATGTTATCCTGTAAGGCTTTAATCGTGTTCGGCTTGTCCACATAGTTTAACGACTTTACATAACCCCAGAAGAAATAATCAAGAGGCGTTAAATCGCATGATCTTGGCGGCCAACTCATTTCGAGAGATAAGCTGCTCACCAAATTCATCCTTCAACATTTCCATTGATTCACCGGCTGTGTGGCATGTGCCACCGTCTTGATGAAACCACATGTCAACCAAGTTCAACTCAGCCAATTCAGTCAATCGTTGCTCGTTTGTAAGTCTTTCCATGATTAAATGGCAGAGTATACTGAAAGCTTTTCACTTTGACAAATGACGTTTGGACGCCATTACTAACCAGTGCTGCCAACCTAAATAACTTAACTCTTAAGAAATCGACCTTTTTTTGGGGGAAAATTTTAAGTGGATTTCTAAATCTCATACATTTTTCAAGGCACCAGGTGAAAGCGTTTTTTTACAGCCCTCAGACTTATTTTAACCACCATAATTGCCCTAGTTAGGTGCAGGTTCAACAACGTACTTGGTTGTATTTATTTGCCCAACTATTTTTCGCTTGTAGGAAATTAATTTTAACCACTCAACGCAATTTCTTTTTATGCAACTTTTTTCGGATTAGTCAGTCAATATACATCACCCTACAAAGATGTTCTTGCCACGACACAGTAATGCTCTACTGCATGTAATGCCAGCATACGATGGACTGCATTCCTTAATTCAATCAATCACTGGCCACTCACATCGCACCTACGCAATGCCAGAAAGTGCATTCCATCACACAATTCCAGATGAGCGAGAGATCCTCTTTAGCTCTTCAGCGGATTATCTTCGCTCTGTCTGTTAATTGAACGCCTGGCCGCCAAGTGGGATTTTCGTTTTCAAAGTGAAGCCTTCTTTCTAGCTCCGAAATGCGTCTTTATCTCTTGCCTTTGATACTGGGTTTGGGTGGAATAACAGTTCGCTGTTGCTGCGCGCAATTAACGCGCGCTCTCATATCATTCGCGCATCTCTCGACAATAACGCTTTGACGCTGACGCTAACGATAGACGAAGAATCTGACAACGACGACGCGGATGCATTGAATGATGGTGCACACCATATCGTCATTACACTTCGTTAAGCTCTGAAAAGTACACTCCACGCTAGTGGCAGCAGCGAGTAAACGTTGTGCCGCACCGTCACCATTCTGCCGTCTGCCCTCTGCCGCCGCCCCCTCCATTTCGATTCATCGTATGTCGACAAAAAAAAATGTTTTATTAAATTTATTTATTATTTATTGTGTTTGCTGTTGTTGTAGTTACTGCTGTTTAACACTCGCCGGCCGAGAGAGTACATTGACCCCTAGAGCTGTGTACGAGTAGGCTGTCTATGTTGCCAGTCATTCTCGTAATGTACTCGTGCATTGTAATGTACGCGCGCACATACCATTGTTATGATTAACGATTTTAATTTATATTTTTCGATTTGAATTACGATCCAAAAATAGCTCGTATGAAATAACATCGGACGTCATAAATGCTCGGTATCTACTTACGCGTGAAATTCTAAGCACGAAACCGAGAAGAAGTCATGAACGTCCGCCTATTTGGGGTCGCCATCAGTGGAAAGAAGTGGGACTGGTGCAGCTGAGAGGTCAACAACAAAAAAAACACGAGTAGGTCTGTTTCTTTGTCTATTTTGTTTGTTTGTTTTTCTTTTTTGACTGTCATTGTCCGGGAAAAGTGTATAGATCATCCATCCATCCGTTTGTCTCGCTGGTGGTTCCGCTAACTACAAACAAAATTGGAATAACAGCAGTTATACTTTCATAGACGTCTCTCTCTGCTGGAGCATGGCATGAACAGCTTTTGTTTACCTTTTGGCGGTGAGGCTGGATTGTGCTCCGAATCAATCAGTGTCCCCGTCTAACGAAAGAATCGGCACAAAGTTGAACTGGATATTCCGGAAAGCCGGAGACGGAGACAGCACTATTATGTTCCAGAATATAATAGTGCTGGACGAAACAGATAAGGGCAGACGATTTGACGCAACCACTGTCTAAAACTGTTTAGAAATGAAAGCTGTAACCTTTGAGTGAGTAGGTGATGTCAAGAGATTTAGACAGGGGTTTACCTGGCGGTATTAACCTCGTTTAGAACATTTCTAAGAATGACGTTGCCCGTCGGGCGACAAGTTTGTCTCCCTTTTTATTTGGTGTAGAACCCGTGGTAGTTTTTAATAATTTTTTAAAACACCACGATCTTTTGGTATAACATTCATTTGAAACTTTAAAAGTTGATAAACCTTTAGGCAGGTATTTGGCAATTTTCAAAATGACCTACCCCCTTTTTGAAGGGCAAAAGTACCTACCTACGACGACATAAAATAAGAATTTACCATATTTTTCAGGAGATTTTCAGCCCAATATTGAGTTTTAATTTTTTTTCATCGGTCATTGCTAAGCAAAATGTTGTGTTAAAAATAAGGTTCAAGAACATTTTCCCGTTAAGGTGACGCGGCAAAACAAATTAGACACGTGTCAGCTGTTAGTTGGTTTGTTGCAGGAAAACGTTTTCGATACTAAAAACAAAAATTAAACAGCCATTATTAACAGAGCTGTGGATTCCACTGATTTGTTTGCACTTTGATCATCGGAGATTTGCCATTGCGTCAATTGGTACTGACAGTTTGTCAAAAATACAAGTGACGTAGTAGGTTCGTTCCTTTACTTTAAGAATGGAAAATACTGTCAAAATGGCAGTGGTGGGAATAAATTCTCTCTGATGAAAGTTATTTGGAGTTAATCAAACTTCTTTTTCATAAATCCGAGTATGTGGAAAATTGCATTGATTGAACTACAAGCACTCGAGAAGAGGAAAAAGCGACACTCCATTTAAAGTTACGTAGAAAATATTGTACTTTCTTTCACCGACGAATAATTTCGTGGCCACTTTCGAAAAGAACCTTAATTCAATTTTATTTTGCCGTCAATTTCAGGAAATGAAAAACATATGCACGCGTATACCAAATAGGACAATACATTTTAAACCATCTGTTAATTATTGTCAGTCTGACAGCTTCTCCAATTATTACGCCAAGAAATCTGTTGAGTAAAAATTCGTAAGATTCTCATTGGAGGGGTAATACTTTGCTCTCTCGATGACGCTCTCTTTCACGAATTTTTCAAGTTAAGAAATGGCATTGAGTAAAAATTCACTCACAGACCTAGTGTGAGTTCATAATTATTGTAAATAATTTTGCCCAAGCCATGCAACAAATATCCATGAATATATTTACGGACGGTAACTACAGCTGCCTGAATGCGGCCGTCATGTATCGAAAAAATGAGTTCATAATTGGGCACATTCAAGAATCTTGTTATCTTAAGATGTAACCTGAACGCAAAAACTAGAGTGGTCGGGAAAGTCACTTTTTCTACGTCAGCCACATATGCGAACTGTCAACTTAGTACTCACGCACAAATTTCTTGACTAGATTCGTCGGCTAGCCCTTCATAAACGTCAAATTAAACAGCTGCTCATATGAACGATTTCCGCCAATTAAACCGATTTACATCTAGTCAGACAGCTGTCAGACTTACTAAACTAGATACTTGAACGTCCCATTGCATGCATAAACTAAAGTCATAATAACTGACAAATGTAAACAATTTTGTCAATGCCAACTCGGATGTTTGATATTAATTCTTATTTCATTCCAATGTGAAATGATAGCAAGAGTCTTGTGCCATCATCGGAATAGCTTCTTATTTTTTTGTGTTCTTGTTCATTTTTAAATATGTAGTACAAATTATTTGGTAATTAAATAATTTGCTAACATTTTAGTTCCATTTTCGCTTCTGTCATTTTTCTGCAGAGCGGCAACAAAACAAAAACACATGCATTATTGACAGAATGACAAATTTTCTTTTATGAATGCAAGTACCTACGGCCAAACTTCTGCAATGATAATGTAGTTCTTTTACAATAATGAACGCAAAATCTGCATTTTCACATTTATTTTAACTTGACCATACTTGACTGGTTACGGATGCAATAGTGAAAACAAGCGATTATTGTCAAAACCCCTTCATCAACTGCAAAAACTTTATAAATTAAAATGTCTGTGGAAGGCTCTACATGGCACGTGTGCGTCCACCGCGTCGTTAAAAGGAGCTGAAAAATAACCGCAGGGTTAAGAACGCTCAAAAAGTTTAAAGATATATGAAAGTCCTCTCATCCGAAGAAAGAACCAATTTTTTTAATACCAGTTACTCATTCTCATATTTCTATTGGTTTCCCCGTTGAATGTAGGTATACCCTCGAACAATAACCTTTTTGGGACACCCTGTTAAAACAGATTGTTAATAAAATAACTTGTTCAAAATAACAACTTTTGCCTTGACTTCTTTTTGTTCATTTTGCACTTTTACTACTATAAAAAGCGAACTCTCTCAAATTCTGTCCTTAAATTTCCTTTTAATATGTCAACAAAATGTCAATGAATATGCAATGGCGGTATTCCATTTGGCGCCATTTTATCCAATCAAACTTTCAATTTTACATTTTTTGTTTTACACCAGCTACTTTCATCTTCTTTCATTCTTCGCAAATTGAATGCGTCATGCGAGCGATGGGTATTGGCGTGGCTATAAAAAAAAACAGCTTTAAAAATATACGACACTAATAAAAGCTATGCTATACCTACTCGTACCTACGGTGTTCTCCTTTTTAAAAATAGCTAAACGCCATCGATGTCAATTGAAATAAAAAGTGAAACTCACAACGACGACAGCACAGCAGCACGGAGAAGAGATCCAAATGACGTCCGACCTATAAATCCACAAATAAAAACTTGGGAAAAGGACTCATTTTGCTTTCCATAAATAAACATTGAGGGAAAACCCTTTGAAATTGGGGAGAAAAAAGAAGAAGATTGAATGCGTTCGCAAATAAGGAACAACGACAAGAAAACCATGTGACAGTGCCTGTCCTCGTGCCTCTTAGCCTGTCTTCGTCATCAACGGGCCGACGCGACACTGCGGTCGTATTTGTGTTGTCAATGGATTTTCCACATTCTACGGCAGAAATAGGAACATGTCAGCATTCGCCATCAGCGGCTCACTCCGGTTGTGTCTCTCCCCATGAACCTGCGTTCCTGTGTGTTTTTTTTATCCATCCTGCTTCCCAATCCTCATTTATACTCGTATGTTCATAAGACAGCGCACACGCACGTACAGTTTACATACTCTCATGACGGTGGATTAGTGCGACGAGTGTGCTCGCTGGCTGTAAAACGCTGAAAGAAAAATGTAGGACGAAAGGGAGCCACACGTTCCCTTGTATCTGGGTGATGATGAATTACCATTCCAAACCATAACGCACTGTATGCGCCTCTATACAACCAACCACCCTCCCGCATGACTCATCAGATCAGTCAATTCAAAAAGAAAGAACAAACTGTACCGTTGTCACAGGACAGCCCTCATTTTTGTCTCTGGATGTCCCTTTTCTGAAGAGCAGACACTTATTCATGTTAAGATTTTTCCAAGTTGTTCCCAGAAGATTGAATTATACTTTTAGATGACACAGATCAGGACAAACCCACGCACTCACTGCTACA
The DNA here is from genome assembly GCA_948293265.1 of Cheilosia impressa. NCBI lineage: Eukaryota > Metazoa > Arthropoda > Insecta > Diptera > Syrphidae > Cheilosia > Cheilosia impressa. Next base: position 27,770,201 of record OX411884.1, on the reverse strand, counting down.
CCCCAGTCCAAAGCGGTGCGATGGGGGACTTACAACAGTCCCATGTATGTATGACAATTTCAAGGATATGAATTGCTAAATCGTTTTATGACTTTTTCCGCTTTCATATGCAATTACAATTGAGATAGTACTTCCTCCCCCGGGTCGAATTGGGTCGTTTCTTCAGTCTGCATATAGGCCTTTCCCTTTTGCCTTGCTTTCACTTTTCCTTTTCCTTTGACTACAATCCTGTGAGTGTGTGCGTTTGTGTGTCTGCGGGTATAGAAGGTGCTTTTAATCGTCGACCTAAATCTTGATTTTTATGGATTACAGGCACCATTGGCTAATAAAAACCTTTTTAGCTCTTTTTATTGCCGAGGCTTGTGTTATTTTATGTTGTTGTTCGTCATCCTAGTTCCTGATGGTTTTGGTTAAGGGCAAACGAGTCAAGGGAATGTTTGTTTTTGGGACTCGGATACAAGAATATCCAATTGCTCTAATTGGGTTAAGAAGGATTTGCTTGTGCTACGTTGATTTGTGTCAAATCATGAATGAAGAATTCAATTCGTCCATTTGGCGCCACCATTCAGAGGGGGCATCGGAATGTGTGTGTATAGGTACAGATGACGTGTTTGGAAAATAAACGTGAATGTCGCGCACAATGATAATTGGATGGGAATACGCGATGTAATCGAAAATGCTTGGATTGATTGTCTTTCCGCTGTTTTAGGTTCGTGACGTTTTTACGAACTTGGATCTGTGTTTTGATGCCTGGCGATTAGCTGTGACTACCCAGCTCCACTGTTGTATGTCCGATTAGGTAATGTGACACGTGTTTTTCTCACCGAAGTTAACACGCACCAGTATGTATACGATTTATGGATCGTTGGATTTCTCGCACCCTGCATTTCCCTCATTGCACTTATCTTTGCCTAAGCACGTTGCATATTTTCCGTTAAAGATTTTGAGCGACACCATCTTCGGAGTAACGCGCCCGGCCCAAATTTCTCAGTCGAATTGACAGGGCGTCAGACTTATACTTTGTCAGCTGTCACTTGTGTAGAGAGGTATTCCAATCGCAAGCAATAGCCCTAACAGAAGACTTACTATATACGGACTGCTAGTAGCCAACTTCGCGTTGGTAGCAATATTAACGCTAGCGCTGTTAAGTTCTGAGCGGAATAAATGGGAAACAAATTATGAGAAGCAAAAATAAAGTATGTTTTATGGATTATTATGGATTTTATTGACAAATTTTCATTAAGAGGAACTTGGGCGTATTAACTTGAACAAAAACTTTGCACTGCCACGCAACAACAACGCCTAAAAAAATGTACTCAACACATAATATGAGGAATTTGAAAATTACTTTTTTTAAATGCATTGAAGACACAAAAAAAGCTAAGAATACATTTCGTCTTATAAGATGAACAAGGGAGTACGTTTATTAAATAGTTCCCCTGTCCTATATTTGTAAAATTCGGAGGGAATTTCATCCGATCCTGCAGCCTTTCCATCTGTCCCGATGACTAGTCTCGCTTATGGTCGAAATTCCACCATACATTTTAAAAGTATTTAGTATTAAAAAACGTACCACAATATTCGACATTTATGTTGTTTTTATTAACGAAAAAGCGACATTTAGAAACAGAAACAAAAATAAGTTTTACTCAAGATTTACATTTTAATACGTCACTATAAAAATTTTGAGCAAAAAATTTACGTCGAAAAATAATTTGCATAGCATCATTGGAAGACAATTATAAAGTTGATTACTTTTAGGGGTAGGTAAATTGTATTCCTTCGAAAATAGGTTCTAATCGAAGATGATTTTTATTCACATACGTTACTATAGTAATAGGACGGCCACAAATTGAATGTGACCAAAATGCTTTCATTTTACTGCTAAGCATTTTGTATGGGGAATTGTTAACTTAATTTTAAAAGCCTAAAATGGCGACATATACCCATAATTTTTGGTTTGTGCACATAATCGTATATGGCACAGTATCGAATGATATAAGTTTTATTCTCCTCATTTCATAATTAATACTAAAAAGTGTACGGAAACTTTTGCTTTTTACATATTAACATAATGATGATTTGGCGCCTCTAGTATATCCTCCAGAGTTATGAAATGCATTGCAATATAATTTTTATTTAAATTTTGTTGGTTCCATCTATTATTAACAATTTGAGCTACCATATTTTCGATGCGACATCTATATCGTAAAACATTCCACAACAATTTCCATTTCAACCGTTTTATTTAGCAATCAACTAATACCCAACAGGTGTCTCTAGCATTCTTTTTAGAAATCCAAGATGGTTGGCATTTTGTTACACTTTTTACACGCTTTCAACCAAGAGCGCTAGTTATATTGGTGTATATTTTTGGGCAGAGCTGGTATGGAACTGACATTTCACTAGCAGTTTATAATATAGTATGTCAATGATGCCTACCCTACATCCCTGCATTGGCACTGCACGTGTGAGTGCTTTTGTCATTTGAATTGAGTTCAACATTTTGCTATTATCATGTCTGTCACCCTGAATGTCACCACATTTTTGCCATTTTTCGCATCACAAAGAGGTTGAAAAAAAGTGAAAATGTTGAAGTCCAAGTCTTTGCAAGCGCAACTGCTCGAATAAAACTAGTTTCTTCGTTATTTATCATTACGAAGCTGAACTATCGACGTTCCACTGCATTATCGACTGAATTATTGTCTGATATAGACCAAGAGCCCACAGCAAATTTTGGGCGTGAAAGTATAACCAAAAAGCTGATACATGAACAGAAAGGACTCGAAAAAGTAAACTCAAATCTCGAAGTCTGGCAGCGCTTAGTTGCAGCTGAGGTTAGTAATAGTAGGTTGAAAACGTGTTTTTTCCCAAAATCTGAATTTTTTATATAACCACTTGAATATATTATTAAATGAAAGAACATACTGCCCTGATCACAAAAGTATAGGTCCCAGACGTCTTACGCGCAGACATACCCTTGCCAGACGTACTAATAGTATGTTAAAAATCACATTTTGAAATAAATGGTATAACCAAATAATAGTTACACCAAAAAATTTGTGAGAACGCCCAGAGCACAAAAATGATTATCCCAGACGTTTTACGTGCAGCCAAACCCTTGCCAGACGTCCTAAAAGTATGCCAAAAGAACATTTTTTAAACAATTCTTATAACCTTATTGTGATAATAGAAACCAACTATTGGCTACAAATGTTGCACTAAAGTGAAAGTGATTGACGTAGATCATGCAAAACAAGAATTCGTTTTGTACAGTTGCTTTACAGTATGTGTGATAGCAAAACAAGTGAGCTTACTGATAAGGCAGCAATTTTAGTTGAGTTGAGCAGTTGAATTTTTTGTCTGGGAAGTAAACATGTCTAAGAAAGTAGATAGTACATGAAAAACAAACTTTTGTTACTTGCAATGAAAAATGTTTTCACTTTAAAACAGGAAATAACAAAGTTTTTCGAGAAACTATTAATGAGTTGATGAGCTTTCAGGAAGAGGCTGACACTCGTATGATGTTGCATTTGTCTTTCTTGCCAAAAGACCTCTCCGTGATCATAAAGACGTCAGATACTGATGTGCTTATAATAGTTCTCTTCAATTTATACTACCTAACAAACGGCATTAAAGTCTGGCTTGAAGTTGGAACTATGTCTAATAACAATCTTAGACATATTGATGTTAGTAAAATTTACCATGGATTGGGCCCCACGCTTTGTTCCGCACTGCCTGGATTTTACAGCTTCACTGAATGCGACTACACGCCTGCCTTTTTCAAAAAAGGAAAAATTAAACCTTTCCAAATTTTAAAAAGCAGACCAGACTTTCAGACCGCTTTTTCTCAATTTGGAAATTTACAAAATAACAATCAAAATTTTGACACCATTGAAGAATTTGTCTGTAGTATATACCAAACGAGGGCCTTAAATGTGAACGAAGCTAGGTATGAACTATTCTATAAAACCTGCAAGCCCACATCAAACAAAATTTTTAAAAATATTAAAAGTAAGTTAGGTACGCGTTTTAAAATCTATGTGATCTAGGGACATAGTTAAATTAATTTGTTTGCCCTAGGTTTTGAAGGTAGTCTTTTGCCGCCAAGCAAATCGGTACTATTACAGCAAATAAATAGATGTAACTATATATGTCGCGTAGGGAAGAATGCTGTAGAAAATGAACCTATTCTGTTATCACCATCAGAGAGTGGCTGGGTATTAGATGACAACAAGTATAAAGTCAAATGGTTCGACGGAAATGTTGCCCCTGATAGACTGGAGGATATATTAATTGATGACGTGGATGTTTCCGATGATGAAGATAATTATATAAACGATTCATCGGATGAATCTGATAATGAATAACTATCAGAACATATTATATACAAGTATATATTAGTTTTCAGTTATGTGTTGGTTGGTTGGTTTAAGTGGCTGTATTTCCGAAACGAGGGAAAAACACAAATAACGCATAGAGCGCCGTTTTGAGACCACAACTCGCTGAAAACCTGAAAAATAATGGAGGAGACGGACGGTAGGAAAACTTACAACCAGCCTGAGGAGTTAAGAAATTTGATTATCCTGTTGAAATGGATACTATGGATGGCCGAAAGGTCATCAAAAAAGGGATGACCTAGAGCACTGCGTCTGGTTTTGGCTAGGGCCGGACACTCACAAAGAAGATGAAACACGGTTTCACTCTTGTTTGTGTCAGCGCAACTACGGCAGTGGGTGTTATGGGGGATGCCAAGCTTGGCTGCGTGGGTTCCTAGAGGCCAATGACCCGTACTAATTGCCGTTAGTCTGGCGACATCTACACGCGTTCTGGCTAAGAGGTTGTTTGTTCTGGCATCATCGTAGGTTGGCCAGATCTTCTTTGAAATGACACAGCTCGTCAGGTTCAACCATCTGGTCTTCGCTCTTGAGGTGCAGTATAGGAGGATTTCTCTCTTAACGTAACCCAGCGGAGGGAATACTTCCTCCGCATGAGATACGCATAGAGCAGAGCCACGTCTGGCAAGTTCATCGGCTTTTTCATTCCCGCCTATGTTCCTATGGCCGGGAACCCAGACGAGAGTGATTTCAAACCGATGGCAAGCCCTGGTCAATATCTCCCTACAATCCACAACAAGCTTTGACGTAGATTTAGTAGAACCGACAGCCTTAATCGCGGCCTGACTGTCTACGAAGATGCCTATTTTTTTTCTGGTTGTAGTAATATTAAGGATCAGCCTACACGCCTCCTTGATTGCAAGTACTTCGGCTTGAAAGACGCTGGCTGCGTTGGGGAGGCGGAAAGATTTGGAGATGTCTAGTTCTGTTGAGAAAATGCCCGCTCCCACTCCACAGTTCATTTTGGAACCGTCTGTGAAGATAGGTATGTCGAATTCGTTTACGACAGCATTTTCCTCCCATTCTGATCTAGAGGGGAATCTAACAGAGAAGTTTTTATGGAAGTCGAGTTTGGGTACAATGTAGTCCGTAGATAGACGACCTATGCCGTCGTTATGTTATGTGTACATATCATATATAATAAACATTGAAGTTCTTAATTTATAAATAATGGTGTATAAATACTTGTATGTTATCTTTAAGATAATTACACTTTTAGGGCAACATTCAGTAGATATACATGAAGTACAGTTATCTTTTATGACCAGTGGCTCTGACAAATTCGTTTCTATTATCACAATATGGTTATCAGAATTGTTTAAAAAATGTTCTTTTGGCATACATTTAGGACGTCTGGCAAGGGTTTGGCTGCACGTAAAACGTCTGGGATAATCATTTTTGTGCTCTGGGCGTTCTCACAAATTTTTTGGTGTAACTATTATTTGGTTATACCATTTATTTCAAAATGTGATTTTTAACATACTATTAGTACGTCTGGCAAGGGTATGTCTGCGCGTAAGACGTCTGGGACCTATACTTTTGTGATCAGGGCAGTATGTTCTTTCATTTAATAATATATTCAAGTGGTTATATAAAAAATTCAGATTTTGGGAAAAAACACGTTTTCAACCTACTATTACTAACCTCAGCTGCAACTAAGCGCTGCCAGACTTCGAGATTTGAGTTTACTTTTTCGAGTCCTTTCTGTTCATGTATCAGCTTTTTGGTTATACTTTCACGCCCAAAATTTGCTGTGGGCTCTTAGACTAATAAGTTTGCCTTTACATGCTCAGTCGTTTTGTTTCAAAAGTGAAGAATGTATTGAGGGGCACTTGGCGGATAATTGGGTAAGGCAACGCCCTTGAAGGTCCGTCCGGATAAACGGTTGGTAGAGGTTATGTTCATTCTAAAGTACATATATGTCCTCTTTCGTCTGAAGTATGTGGACACCCTATCTTATAGTAATGTGAGACCATTTTTAGCACTCCCAATTGTTCAAAATATAATTTTTCAAGCGTTGATGCACACCACAAGATTTCTTAGAGGTAAGCATAAATAACTAGATTATAACTAGATGGCAGGAAAGCCAGGGGTCAGATTCTGTAAGGCGAAAAAGTTTGAACGTTTCGCCTTACAGAATACCGACCCAAGTCGATATTACAACTTTAAACTTCTTAGAGTCTTCTTAATACTAAAGTGACTTCTGGCCCTGAACCTTATTAACAACAATTTCCATAAATTAGACTAAGTTAAGTTTTACGCTCAAACGTATTTTTTTTAGGTTCTCTAGGTTTTAATCTCTGTCGAGCTTATCACACTTATAAGCTTATATACTTATACACAGCTTTTAACACTTCGATACAATAGATCTTTCAGGTCGCAGTGTCAGCCAACTGGGCATGGGATCTTAATTAAAAAAAAAAAAAAACACTTATGTAAATGCGATCGTGCGCAGCCTTGAAACCGAAAACTGACATTCCACTCCATCTATGGCACATCTTTGTAAACAACCCTTTGTGTAGCCAAATTAAGACGGAATGTATGTGTTTGCAATGTGAGCAAGAAAAAAAACTGAATTTCTGCCGTAAATTTCAGCAGATGGCAAGCCATCCCATAAACTATCCCATCTTCCTTTAAACTCATCTTAAAAGTCTAAAAATACATTTTTTTTAATGAGCGCTGTACGGCACTGTAATTACACATCACAATTATCTTTCATAATTATACAATGATGGTGCGCTGTATAGTCTCTCAATTTATGTTCCACTAGGGACCGGTTGTGCTCAGCGGAGGTGGAGAAGCTAAGCTTACGAGGACATCAGACGACGACAGACGAACGACGCGACGATCTTTGCAAGACGACACTGCTTCAACGAAAAAAAATGACACAAAACAGAAGGAAGGAAAAAAAAACGCCACCCACATGACTATTATATCCACAGAGTGCCCAAGTCGTCGACTCGTCTTCCCCCAAACTGTGGAATTGTGTTCTTCCTCCGACTGTCGTCCACGTTTAGTCGGCACAAAAGCAAACCAGCTGTTTGCAAGAGGAGTTAGGAGAGTATTACATGGGGGCTGCAAATATTTATGACAAAACATTATGCTATACGCACGCTGCCGTACCGTACTTTATCGCCAATTAAAATTCCCAGTGAGTCACACATATCGTTGTTATTGTTCTACGATGGAAGAGCGGGAATATTTTTTTTATAATAAAACTCAACTGTCAACCGTTGCGACAGCGGAATGAAAACTTCCCAAATTGTCAATTATATCCTCATCGATAATGAACCGAGTTTCTGTGCGGATCTTTGATAAACGTAGAATTAAAAATGTTTCTTTTATTTCTCAGAAAATAATTGGCAAAAAAAAAGAGTAGCGGAAAAGGAAAGCAAAAACGAACAGTAAAAACCGGAAGGAAAGGAACCAAGCATCGGGCAGTAACGGTGACTCACTGTGTTGAAGTAACATAAGGCACATGGCATGTGACTGAGTGACTGACTATCCTGACTGTACCTTTTGCAATGAGTGTGAGGAAGGATTGATTTTTTTTCTTCGTTGGTACGTTACGTATCCTTCCGTACGCCATTTTGCTTGAGCTTTTTTTTTGTCCTCTGAAGTTCACCCCTTTGTTGTAGGTTATTTGTGAAAAAAAGTGGTGGGAAATTGCAACGGAAGGCGATATCGATTTTCTTTACTGTTTGAGTTTGAGTCCCAGGGATTTGTTTTTTGGTTAATCCTTATTATCCACATGTTGAAGGGATTTTATATGGCGACTGGAATATTTGTTTGAAAAGGAAAGTCGCGTAACTAGGTAGATTTACTTCCTTTCTTTTGTATGATATGTTAACCGAACGGAAAAGAACATTTTGGAATCCGATGAGTTTGCCGCTGTAGGACTTTTTCTTTGGGGAGGCTTATAACTTGAAATATTTCAATAAATCTTGAAAAATTGGCATACGACAAATTCGAATCGAAAGTATGTATCAAAAAATGAGATTCAGTTAATAGTGAAATAGACTGAAATTCAAAAGGTAGAACAAATTTTGTTGGAGAGAGCTAAATAAACTAAATTTGTTTCAGTGTTGAATTACAAGGAATAATGAAGTACATTTGGTGCTTTAGAATCATAAAACAAGTAAAAGTGTTATCATCGGCCTGGCCAATGCTTTGATACCCTCCACTGCATACAAGTCATGCTAAATTGGTTTTGTATGGGAGGTACCAGAACTACATGACCGACTTAGCCTATTTTCAATACCAACCTGACGACGATAAAAAGAAGCCCTTTCACCAAATTTCATTCGCCTATGTCAATTCCTTTGGGCGCTATCGTGCTTTCACCAGACAGACGGACAAACGGACAGACAGACAGACGGACATGGCTAAATCGATTCAGAATGCGATCCTGATTCAGAATACATACTTTATAAGGTCTACGTTGACTCCTTCTTGGCGTTACAAATGTAATGACAAAGTGAATATACCTTCCTGTGGAGGGTATAAAAAGAAAGAAAGAAAGAAAGCCGACCAAATACGTCCTTCACCTTCATTATTTCTTTCTAACAATTAAATTGGCCATGGGTTTTATCGCGTTTAACCTATTTGCAGCTACAACTTTCCTATAAGCTGTTTCTTACCTGTTATCAGTAATTTGTTGAATGTTAAATGGAATTTTCTGGAACGTACCTGAAAGGAAACAAAATGATATAAAATTAATGGACTTAGTTATGGTAGGCAATATATTTTTTTTTAACGTTAGCCCGTGGTGCTTGGGTGGTAACTTTGAGCTAAAGAACCAGGGATATGAGATCCTGAGCAGCAGGGAGCAAGTCAATAGTGCAAATTATATATGCACTGTAAATGTTCACACGCAATTTTGATGTTAGACAGCGCTAGCCGATTTGAAGTTTCTTTGGGCGTGCCACTCGTTGTCTACTTACGGGGCTCATGGAACAAGCAACGAAATTGATCTGCTTTTGTAAATGGATTAGTGCGATTTTGACAGCAATTATCAATATCAGTTGGTCAAATGGCATTCGTTCCTAGAAAAATCACATATATTGATATCGACTGAAAAATTTTTACAAATGGAGTATTGGTGATTCATAGTCTTCAGATGACAAGGAAGACGAAGAGAATGAAAATTCCTCTAATAAAAGAATCCATAGCTATTTATGTGTTTCTTTATTTTGGTTTTCACGAAATTTGTTTTAAAACAAACTTCTTAAAATAACGTCAAACAGATGTGCAAAGTACAGGGTGCGGCAAGAAAACTTGCTGATTTTTAAAGGAAATAAAACCAAAAGTAGTGGACATACCGTTACAAAACTTGTTGTTTATTCTTGTTACACACGATCTGAATTTTTCATTACATTATTTTAAAGATGATATCGGACAAGTGATGGCCTCCGTTTTCGATACACTGAGATACCCGATTTCCGAACCTCTGAACTCTTTGAAGCATAGATGGGTATGTTCGCTATTGCTTCACGAATGTTGTCCTTCAGATGATTTAACGTTCGAGGCCGATCGGTGTAAACGATAGATTTAGGTTAACCCCATAAAAAAAAAATCGCACGGAGCCAAATCAGGTGAGCGCCGCGGCCACAGATTAGACGATCGGGGAAATGTTCCCTTAAAAGATCAATCGATGCTCGTGCTGTGTGGGCCGTGGCTCCATCTATCTTGTTGAAACCACGCATCACCAAGGTCAAGTTCATCTAGTTTTGGGATGAAAAATTCATCGCGACCTGCGGGATGGATGTTAAAGCGAGTACGGAAAGCACATTGAGTAGAAATCATGGAACGACCGTTGGAAAAGAAAGCCTCGCAGGCAAATGCGCGTTGCTCTTTCGTCCCATGCATGATATCGACTGACTGCGGCGTAGATGAAACTTCAGGAAGTCCCCTAAAAAATGAGACACCCACCCTCTCCACCCACATCCGACCACTCCCCCCCGCTTGGCGCTAAAAACAAATCAGTAAGTTTTCTTGCCACACCCTGTATATTGCTCATTTTGACAGATGCGTAAATCTGAAAAAATATCGAGATCTGCAAAGTGATCCGAAACCAAAAAAATATTGATTTTTTTGCCCAATGGAAAACTACAATAAGCTCAACTTTTGGGCTGTCAAACATTCTTCAATGGTCAAAACGTCAGCTTTTTTATTTTAAATATTATTTAAACATAAAAGACGATCTAAAATGGAAATTCTAAAGCACACATTTTCTTAAACCCACAAGAATAGCGTATCCGGGGTCTATAAGGAAATTAGCCTCTTGGATTAATATTTTTGATTTTATGCGCTGGAAGATTCTCAATCAATTTAAACACTGATTTCTAAAAATGTTGCCCACAAACGTTCAATGTGTAATCAGCAACAGAAAGAACGACTTTCGGAAACACCATTCTCAGATTTTGTGTATATTGTGCCAGTATACTGGTATCTGACATATTAATGCCGAGTATGCACTATCAATCGAATAGAGAATGGAGTGAGAACAGACTATGATGAGCACGATGGCATCGAGCACAGCTTTAATCACGCTTACCTAAAAAAAAATATGGCCGTTTTCATTACAAAACTTTTCAAAATGGTCTAGCACGGTTAAATTTTCTCATCAAGTATTAAAATGTGCATCGAAATTAACCCGAAAGGGACATGACAGACCAAGCCTATGACCGGATCTTTTACCTATTCACAGCGTGAAATTGTGAAACTAAAAGCAGCTGGCATAAAAATGACATCCTACGTCCCCCTGCTTACACAAAAAAAAACTTGCCAAAAATTTAAATCGCATGTTATCACGAGAGATAGCGTTCACACGTTTGTTTGCAATACTTGGACCAATGAACCCATAGGACTGAAGTGAATTTATTTATTTATTTTAATTTGCTGTGCTGGGTGCTGTGAGCTGTGTGCAAGTGAGTGTCCTTTTCCCTTGTACAAACTCCCTAAAATGGAAACTAAATTTAATTTTTTCATTGTCATCTCTGTGTGCATTGTTTTTGCATGGTTCAACAAACTAAACAAGGAAATAGAAATTGTATAGCGGCTACCCCCTCAACTGTGGTCAACAGCTGTTGTTTTCCTTCATCCTGTGTCCTGTCCGGTATGCGAATCAATAGTGCTACCTACCGCAAACATATGGATACGTCCGTTATGTTGTATACGGTCAACCAGGGGTATTAATGCCCCGTTCAGATACTTTACACTTGGTTAACTTTTGGACAAAATGGATGATCGATCGATTGGACGCGGTGGTCGTTGCAACGAATCCAATCGAATTGGATTGATAGAAGACAGCACAGCAACGTTGCACCACATCGGTAACCATCGTCTGATCGTCATCGTATCAAGCAATAACCTTACCACACATTAAAAAGTATGTCGTGCTGTAAGTTGTGTTGCTTTTTTTTGTGAGAGCGCTGCGGAATTGCATACAATGGAGGTATCATTTGCAGTGAGATGGTAATGTTCAGCACACGGTCGTCGGTCGCTCCGGCACCACTGCCTTGATTATCTCTTTTTAGAGGAGTTTCGAGTTCGACGTGCGGCGGCAGCGGCGTCGCCGCCGTTGTATAATTGCAGCAACACAACCGGTGGTACAAGGCGAGAGTTATATTGCACTGCACCACAATACACCGACACCACAGTATGGTATGCATATTGCGATGATTTGTAGCAGGAAACACAATTTATTTGTTGGTTGGAGTTTTTTTTTTTTTGTTCTTTTTGTGGTGGGAGGTGCACACCAGAGAACACTCTGGCGGAGTAGGTTGATAGGTTGGTCTGGATCTATGGAGAAGTTGTTTGGTATGTAGGTACTGCGTGTGCCGTATTTTTTTTTTGTATTTTTATGAGAAAACACGATGCAATTCATCCATGAAATTGAATAAACGAGATTTTAATCCGATTAGAGGGTAAACAGATATAGGGATGAAGAGAGCAAGCGATCGCAGACGAAGTAATTGATTTGAAACATCTTTGGAAATGACAAGAGATTATATTTGGACGTATCATTTAAGATGCCGATTTGATGGACCTGAAACTCCTCGTGTACAAACGATGTAAGGTTTCCTCCTCATCGAGCAAGACCGGTAGGAAATGCAGCCAGAGGGAATGGATGACGGCTATGAATTTCGGCATCGATTTTGATGGATTGTATAGGTATAATAAACGTGAATGGTCTTAAAGGCTTAGAGATAATCTGTTAGTTACAGGACTGCAAATAAAACCTAAGCGCTGAAGGTATTATTTGTACTTTTTCTTATATCGATTAAGGGGGCAACTCAGTCGGAAGCAATTTGCGCTTCTTTGACTGAAATTCGGAGATTAAAAAGTGAACACCATGAATTCCTATCAAATGTCAGGGTTGCACGATGTATTCAGTTGTAATTATTTTAAGAAAGTGAACATGAACAGAACATGTTGGTATTTTGAGAGGAAATTCGTAAACCGTAAACAGACAAGAAAGGAATGTTCGAAGGGGATAGAACTGTGTTACAAAACAACAAACCATTAAATCCGATTTCGAGATGTTGCTTTTTGTTCTATAATATACCAAGATAAATAGCAGTTCGTTCGCTTTAAAGCGACGATAAATGTGGTAACAATATTCCAACCTCTACTGTAACAACGATAAATCTGCTCTTCGAATGGTTTTATTATTTTTAACATACTCGTAGATTTGCAAAGAACAAAAAGTAAGTTTTAAAACTGAAAACTATCAGTCTGCATAATTTTGAATTATTTTCGAGACATAGGAAAATATTAAAAAAAAAATTGATTGTGGGTTTTTTCGATTTGGAAAATACATAATACAGTGCGACCTCAATAAAAGCAACCCTCGATACGTGCAACTCCTCGATAAAAGCAACACCTTAAATCTTACCAGGAATTGCAACTCCTCAAAAAAAGGTGACTCGATAAAAGCACCTATTGGTTCATGAGCTCTTATTTCGTTCTTGTTTATTTTTTTTATTTCTGATACCTACGAATTAAATAATCAGTTTTGGTCTCTTTACCAGTGCAAGATACGTTTTTTTTTACTATTTTGACCTGTTGCCTCATTTTTGGCACCTACAATTTTTTGACTCGATTATTGCAACAAACTCAATAAAAGCAACTGCCCAAATTTCTATTAGTTGCTTTTATTGAGGTCGCACTGTATCTAGTTCTAATTTTGTGTGAGTATGATAAGTTTCCATATTAACCATGGCTACGAAACCGAATTTACAGCGTAAATACTTGCTGTAGACATACAGCGGGGGCTTGTTTACGTGAACAAGCCCGATACCCCAGAAGCCCTCAAGGACAACATTCGACACGAGTGCGAGAATCTGTCGCCCGAACCCGAAGTGATGAAAAATGACATAAAACAAACAAACAACATCGAATGACTTCTTTTGGCCCATCTTGTATTTGTTCATTTGTTGAATTGCATATTTGAACATGAAACTTTAAATTAGTTAAAAAATTTAAAATAAAAATCATGCAAAGTTGGTTCAAATGGGAACACCCTCGATACTGCAAGTGAAATGTCAAACTGAGATCACAATTGTGTAAACAAAAATAAGGAACGATAAGCAATGGATAAAGCCGCAGATGATTCGTAAGTTATTTGGAATAATTTAATTGTTTTGTTTATACAAAAATTATATTTTTTCTTAAGCCCAAGAAACTGGACGAAGGCAGAAAGAAAATCCTCTTGAGGCTTACGGTAGGATTCAAGTCGGATTTCAGCTCTTGATGCAAATTGTGCACAGAAAGTGATGAATCTGTGCTTTTGTCTTCGAATATTCACCCCTATTCCGAGTGGCGTTAACGACGATTTAAAAAACGCCAATTTGAATTTGGAATTTGGAATTACGAGAATTTGAAATTTCAGTCGTTGAACGCCATTTGTCACTGAAGGCCATGTTGAACCTATTCGCTTACGGCGAACGTCATGTGAGAAACTTTACTGCCATTCTGTAAGGCGGTGAACGCCACAAAAAACGACAAACGTCGTGAAAGTAAAACGCCACTCGGAATAAGAGTGATTGAAGAGATTGATGTCTTATTTTATAATCGTTTTGAAAAAGAAGCTTTAAAATAAAGAAATTGGTTTCAGAATAGGTAATTTATTTAATTGTATCCATGCACCTACGAGTAAATTCGAAATGGTTTCAATTTATAGCTTCTTGTACTTGCGCTTACAAATGCCATCAAGCGACGTCTATTATGTCATGTTTTGAAAACAAGGCTGAATTCCAAAATGCAGTACTTCTGCATTCCTGCTTAATCAAACGTTCGAAAACGCAAGCGGATTACTAAGATGCAATGCATACTGTTCCAAAACGCATTGTGGACGCATCAACTGCAAACAGAGTAGGTATCGCAAATGATTATGATGCAAATGACATTTGACATTTCAGTTTCAACCGCCAAATAAAATGGAGTCGTAAGTGAAATAATATATTTTGTAATTTGACTTCGTTTTGCAGTAGCAACTGCATTACAAATGCAAAGCAGCGCAGCAATCATGACCTGGCATCAGAGAAGCTGTGTGCATTCACAATGCGCATTTTTTAACGTTTTGGAATTCAGCCCAAACTGTTAAGAATAACATTTTTCAATGATCCATTTTGTTTTATTTTCGTGATCGTGATCTTCTAAATTGGGTCTAAGGCCAAGCAAAAAAAAGAGAGCGAATTGCGAACAAGCGAATATTCGTTGTTTCTGACATTTCATTCACACGAAAACATTTTTTGTTCGCAGATACGCGTATCAGTTTCATTTTTAAGGGTTTTAAGTTCCAACGAATTTTTCAATAGTAGGTTTGTGGATCGCGACTTATGTGGATTGTGAATAAAGTGTGACAGATCGCAGGGGGAAAACTGCTGTAATTGAAAAGTTTACTATTTAAAAAAAAGAGACTCATGTTCTTTTAGATGTGATGATAGAGTAAATAAATATAGTGCTTTTTTGGTAAAACAAATAGAAATTTCCAATTTATAAATACTTCAGTTGATTTGTCGGCAATTCGCTCTCATGTGATTAGTCATTAAGTAACGAGTAACGAGTAATAGATCATGAACCATTGGGTGCAACAAGGCAGTAAAGTATAATCAAGACACTTCATTGTTTGAAATGCAAAAGAAGTAGTAAGCTCAAAGCCGAAGAAGACCAATTCAACGAATGGAATACTCGCTACTTTCTCATTTTTTGTAAACAAGCATTCGGGGCCCTTTCAAGTACGCTCCCCTTGATTAACTGAAGTATGTAATTGGCAATTTTGAGAGCACCTAAATGCCTAAAAATATATTTGTCTACCATAGTACATTTCATGTACAAAGCAACAAGAAAATAAAAAACACTCTTTCTCTGTCATGCATTGTTTCGCTGCCACTTGAAAACCAGTTTGTTCTGATTAAGAGCCTTGTAAGTAGAAACAATTCTAATTTACTACACTTGTTTGCAAATTCTTCCACTTTATCGAGTGGTTCACGCATCCCCTCAAGTCCGCGATCGCGGAGAGTACGAGTACAAGTCTTTTATGCTCCACCACCAACACGGCATGATATTTATACATACATATATATTTACGAGTATATCCCTCAGCAGAATAATATAAGGAAATGTGTCTGCACATAAAATTTAACGCTCCACATTTAAAATTCAATTCATTCAAATGGATTCCCATTTGTCGGATGGATATAAGAGGCAGCCAGCCAGCCAGCCAGCCAGCCAGCGGCGGCGGCTGTGGCGGTGGCGGCAGCAGCGTTAATATAAACACGAGACAGTTAAACGCAAAGTGGCTCAACATCTCAATTGTTATTGTGAAAAATTCACAGATCACAGATTCGCCATTTAAGAGCAACACACAAACGACAAGTAAGGCAAAATACAAAGAAAAGAAGAAAAAAAACTCGTTTGCAAGAGTCCGGGCAATTTGCAAATCCGAGGCCCAGTCACCTAACACCGCATCTATTCCCTCAAATAGCATTACTACTCCTCATTGTATGTGTCTGTGTACCTTTTTTCAATTGAAGTAAAATGATTTAATACGTATCTGTGTACAGTTTTCGCACCCGACATGGGCACAATAGCGCCCAACAATAGGCAAAAAGTCAGCTCGCCAAGAGTACGCTCAGCTCAGAGTCAAAGTCGGAGCCGAGCGCAAAAAGGCTTTTATCTTTTGTGCCAAATGTGAAGTCGTGCCTTTGAATAGGCGGCCTTACCAGACACCATCGCTTCGAATGAATCTTTTTATGGCCTTTCACATAGCCAAAAAGGCACATGCATACGGGAATATACTCTGTAGAGAGTGGAACAAAATAAAGAGGAGAAGCGTACAAATGAACCTTAACTTTTCAACTTTTCGGGCTGTTGCTGCAACAGTGACGTGTGTGCGCAATTGGCTATATCTAAATCGTTAGCTGATTTGGTGGCCAAATGTCAGGCTCAGTCGTGCGATGCGGGGGAATCACGGCTTTCATAAGTGGGATTTGTACGCTCGTAAATCGAAATAATGTTTGTGGATTGTTGTAGAATGAGAAGGACTGATGGTATGTACAATTGAAAATCAAGGAACCGGCTTTTCACTGTTCTTGGATAACACACATGTACATGTACAAGAAGGCGAAGGCGACCCCACCCACCCACGTAATGAACTTGAGTTATTGCCGAGATGGAGAGGAAAGAGGTTTTTCTCTTCAATTAGAAGTAAAGGGTTGGGCAGTTGATTTCCATACAAGTTGATGCAAAAAAATAATAATATCGCATTGAAGTTTTGCGCGCACAATTTATCAAATAAATTTGCATTTGGGTGGAGCTTTTACCTTCCTTGCAGGATAAGGGAACAACAATTCAAATTATATACCTACTTTACTTTTAAATAAAAACTTAAATATTTATATTTATCAACAAGCAAGCCACTGACTATAGTAATGTGACAATAGAATTAAAGTGCAGAGAATAAAATTGTCATTCCCTTGGAGGTTAGTTATGCCATTGACATTTATCTTTTTCAGTTCGGAGTGATCGTGAACTGTCAAAAGAAGTTAGTTTTTCTTTTTTAGCTCAAATGCGAAAGAGCTCTTAATTTGTATTTCTATCTTCCTTCAAAACAGACACTATAAGCTGAAAATAAATTAGGTAACTGATCAGTTTGAGTAAACATCTAAGCACAGCAAATTTTGACAGCTACCCATATGAATGCTGATCGGAAGTAGGAATGCAGAATACAGAATACAAAAATAGGAAGTAAAGGTTTTTCCAATGAGAGGTGTTATTGGGAATCACCCTATTTCGGTAGCTGTCACTTTTGAAGCTTTTATTCTTTGACATTTGACAAGTAGAAACTACGCCATCATTAAAAATGGAACTACGCACGCTTCAACAACGCATTGAAATTATTAAAATTCACTACAAAAATGGTGAAAATCTTGCAGTCACAGTTCGCAAAACCAAAGCATTTTTTTGGTCGTCGTGAAGCACCTTGTCAGACCGCAATACAGAAATTGGTGGAAAAATTCGAGCTGTTGGGACAAGTTACTGATGTGAAGAATAAAACAAGTGCACGTCGGTCAAGAACAACTGAGAATATTGCTGCTGTAGCCCAAAGTGTTGAAGAAAACCCAGGTTTGTCCATTCCTCGTCGTTCTTTGGAATTGGGCATTCCACAAACCATTTTTATGGTCGGAGTTGTATGGTATTGTCCTGGACAACGTTTACTTTCAACAAGACGGCGCTACGTGCCACACAAGCAACGAAACCATTGATCTTTTACGGGAAAAGTTTCCGGACCGTGTTATCTCTCGAAGAGGTGATCACAATTGGCCACCGAGATCTTGTGATTTAACACCTTGCGACTTCTTCCTTTGGGGCCACGGGAAAGATAAGGTCTACGCCAACAGCCCAGCGTCGATTCAAGACCTCAAAGATAAAATTCGTGAGGCTATCGAGGACATAGGGCAGCCACTTTGCGATTTGGTTATGGAAAATTTCATGAAAAGGATATGGTCCTGTATGCGTGCTCGTGGTGGCCATTTGGCTGATGTTGTTTTTCATTATTAACGGCATAACTTCCTCTTTATTATGAAATAAACATCCGATCATTTATCTCAAAAAATTGCATTTTTCTTTGAATACCAAAATAACACCTCTTATTGGAAAACCCTTTAGATTGTAAGAGTGTGGCAGACTCAGGAACTACAACACACTACTCTTCACATGGTAAATTTTTATAGTCATATGACAACTGATGCGTTTCTAAAACAAATCATATCACTCTAAACACACTCTCTGGTTCTGTTCGACGACATTTTAAGCAGTTTTGCAATTCACTGCGTAGCATGCGAAACAGAATTTCATTTAACAAAAATATTACCGATTGATTGATGGTGTCTGGCGAAATAGTTCTCTTCCAAATAATTCAGTTGTGAGTCATGCAATTCAATTCATCATCATCACCAAGTTTATCAGCACAAGTTCGACAAATATGACGACTGATTTTGCAGTCAAATAAACACACTCGGTCGTCGGGTGTGGAACACATTTCACATCACAATGCATTCCGCCTCAACAGTAATGTTCTCGAATATGGGCCAATTCCATTGCAAATGGAAAATATTCCCACGAACAAAAGTCCCCAGCATGGAATTATAAATTTTTACATTCCGTCAGTTTATTTACGAGCCACACGATGAGGAAGATTATTACGAGTCGGCATTCTTCGTATGTGTACATAAATAGCGCTTGTACTTGTCGCAATATTGTCAAGGCGATATCCAAATTTGCGCAGTGACAATACCACACGCGGGCGAACATACAAAAAGTAAATATCAGACAAGTGACGCATCAATTAGAT
This sequence comes from Cheilosia impressa, assembly GCA_948293265.1. Classification (NCBI taxonomy): domain Eukaryota; kingdom Metazoa; phylum Arthropoda; class Insecta; order Diptera; family Syrphidae; genus Cheilosia; species Cheilosia impressa. The sequence goes on along the minus strand of OX411884.1, from coordinate 27,750,944 downwards.
AAAAACGTGCATTTGAAATTCATTGAAAGTCCACGACAGATGATGAATATTTTTTAATTCCCGTCAACAATGTTCATCTCCTCATCTAAATTCCTGTCTATTCTTTGCGGCCATTCATCAGCATACATGCAAGTCCAAGATTAAACATTCTAAACTGCTGACAGTGTGCTTGGAGAAGACTTAGAACGTTATTTCTTATTTTCCTTTTAATGACATTATTTTGTTTATTGATACCCAGCGTGTGTGTGTGTGAGAGGATGAGAGCTGATAAGTGTATCAATTTAAATCGATTTGGTCGTGTGGGCAGCAGCGGAAGAGGATGGTATAGTGTGTCGGCTTGATCAGCAAATATTGCCGGATGTAATAGAAAATTAACAGCAAGAGATGGCGTATCTATAGCAGTGTCATGCCACGGAAATCGATTTGGCTTATCTCCTTATTTATTTTTGATACTCGAACAAATTAAAACCCTTGGTATATCTATGCCGTGTCGTCGTGTGTAACTCGATAGCTTTTTGTGGAAACTAATTTAAACTTTGTTATTATCCATTTCCCTCCAAGTGGGTGGCGCGAAGACGGCCGCAGATTGCTATTGCTTCTTCTTCTTCTACTACTTGTGCTCGCACAATTACATGGGAGTTTGAACAAAAATTGATTTATTGTTGACATAAGTAGCTTATGGTTATGGACATGAACTGAGAACGAGAAAACAAACATAACGAGCTAATGAGGGAATGAAAGACTTTTTTGAACTTTGCCGATAGGTATATTATGGTGAGCCTGAAACATTTTTCACTGCTTTACTTTAGGGTAACGCGGAGATAATCACATGTAATTATTCGGTTAGGAGTGGCGCTGCGAGCTTGCTCTTTTAATTATGGCTTGGGATTGTGATTTGTGAGGATATATTGTTGTTCTGGCTTTCAATTTTGGTTTATATAAAGTTGCAAACCACAAACAGATTGGTGGCCAGTCCTATGAAGATCGACAATTATAGCTTTTAATGTAGCAATCGAGTTGTTGTTGTGTGATATTCCAAGTCCGATTGAATAATTTAAATACGAAAATATTGGGTAATGACCACAAACCGCAAATGGTTTACAAAAATATGTTTTATTTTGTGAATCTCAATTCAAGTTAATTCACTGGGATTACTTGCAATACCCAGTAGATGGCTAGGATCACGTCCAATGAAAATCGAGCACATCAAACCACCTGCGCTAGACCTGGAGTTCGAGATGTTGCTATTTAGCCGTTCGTATAATGGAGACAATATACAATATACGTATTTATACAGTTTTGCACAAAAATGGTTAAGTGCATTTTAAAACTGCAAACGTTTTGAACAAAAAAAATATTTTACAGATTTTTTTAGGCTCCTAACTTTCTTTTAGAGAGAATAACTACACAGGTACCAATTGTTATTACGAACTGTGGTAATCGATCAGGCAGATTCAAATTAAGTTAGCATACTTGAAATCTTTGATCGGAAGGGACTCATGTCACTTGCTGATAACGAGAAACTCAGATGACTTCGAGGAAAATTTCAGAATTACTATACCCAAAATACAGGACTGGAACTCATCCAGTACCATCATTAGAGGTATATCCGTCTATACGAATGGTTCTAAAACCGAAAATGGTACAAAAGCCGGCGTATTCTCAGAAAGACTTGCTATGAAACAGTAGTTTCGACTGACTGATTACAGCAGCATCTTCCAAGCTGAGATCTATGCGGTTAAGAAAGCAGCACAGACTATCTTATCGATGGGACTACCAGCAATGGAAATACCCATCTGTGTGGACAGTCAAGCAGCACTTAAAGCAATCGGCTCCAACCTTGTTTAATGGGAAATGTGTTACAGATTGCACTTTTGGCACTTTGGGCTTTACGCCATCACTCAGTTCTACTCTGTTGGGTTACTGGACACGTTGGGGTGGAAGGGAAGGAAAAAGCGGACGAATTGGCCAGTTACTGCTCTGATATGAACCCTCAACTAGCGGACGGAGGGGTGCTACTGCCTTTCAACACTGCTAAGACTTTTATTGATGGCGTCACCACACAACTGGCTAAGGAACAATGGAGAAATACCATCGGTTGCGTCATAACCCCAAGTCTGTGGTCTGTGGTTGACACCAAAAGCTCCTAGCCTCTTTTTTTATAGAATTTCTAACCCGACACTGCACCATAGGAAACATGTCTAAAAGGCTTTAGGACTTTTTGCAAATGATTTCTGCATAAGCTGCAGAGAAAAAGGAAAATAGAGACCGTGGAACATCTTCTATGCCACTGCCCAGCTTTACAGAAACGCCGCTCATCCTGTATGGGAGCAAGGTCCTTCGAAAGTTTGGACGACTTGGCGGGGGTACCTCTTTGAGAAATAAAACTATTCCTCAACAGATCGAAGTGGTTTTGTTAGCCACATGTCTTTACATGTGCAAACAGGGCACTCACAATGGGCCTTCACGGCTTCCGGCTGAAATTTGCATCTGATGCAAAACTGCCCTCCCAACCTAACCTCACTGCAAAGTAAAAAAAAATATTCTTATCTACAAAGTCTATACCAACATTAGGTATAGGTATAGGGCGATGGCACTTGTAGTCAGCCATCAACTTGATTTGTTGTGTTTGATTGTCTTTAAAAATCCCTTGTTAAACGATTTAATCCAGTCTTTGGTTTATCTAAATGTTTGAAGCGCATAAATTGGAAAATACCAAGCTTATTAAGTATATCAGCTACATAAAGCAAACTTTTCAAAAAATAAGTGACGTAGATATGATTTTTGAGTAGTCGGCCCCTTATATCCAGTAGTCAGTTGCAATTTAATTTATGCATTTTCAGAATAACATGGGTCTGACTACTGGAGAAACCGTGGGTTTCATAGTCAGCCCCAATTTCTCTAGTAAATATACACGGGGGCCTACTACTGAAAAACAAAAAGAATTGATCAAAATTTTTGTGACAATCAAGGCAGATTCAAATTTCCATTAATTTTACTCAGTTATGGAAAAAAAAATTTACGCAGTCTTTAGTAGTCAGCCAGAGGGGCCTGAGCCTAGAATATTCATAAAAATAATGTCTTATAAGGTCAGGCCCACTCTTCAAAAAAATATTTATTAAGAAACAAGAAAAATAAACTGTCAATACCATAAAAATAATCACAAAATGCAAAAACCTTAAATGGATTAAGAGCAAAGGATTTCCAGAGGCTAACTACTGAATAGGACCTCTCCTCGTTACAAGTTTATTCGTTGCTAAGGAAAATCTTCTAGGTAAAACCAAATTGCATATTAAATTAATTATTATAAAATTATTCTGACTTTTATTTTATCTATGCGCTAAAGAAGGTACCTACGAATTACAACGACTAATACACTAGGGACAATAACGGGTAGATCGCAATCCTTACTTGCGCTCAGTCTGAATAAAACCAATGACCTTAAAAGCACACCCACTTCATAAAACATAATTGCAGTCCGCGCGCCCCAAATTTTTCACCCAAACGAAAACGTATAGGTAGGTATTATACTACATACACTTTCAGACGGAAAAAGATTCGCTGGCGCAAAGTTATGAATCATCACGCCAACAGAGTCTGGCACGGTTGCGGGTGCTTTTCCCAATCCCATGACAGTGTATATACTTTAATTATCTCAATTTCACCTGAATTACTGTAATTTTTCGACTTAATCAACATCGACAAACACAAAAGACAAGAAAAAACAACAAAGTTGGCTTCCATTTAACTATAAAGGCGAATATATGGCAAAAGCCTACCGTGATAGTAAATAATTATAGTACAACACTCACGGTAGTTAGTCAGCAATTTATAGAACAAAAAAATATATAACCGGTGCCAAACTGACGGCGGAAGCAAGTGAAAAAAAGAAATAAAACTCAAACAAATTACCCGCCCTACCCTCTTTTCACGCACTTTGCTGCAGGCAGGTACGAAAAAAAAAAATGATAATAAGATAGAACAAGTAGATTGAAATTGAAACACCAGGGAATTGCAGCAATTGGCAACACCTTCCACCACTTTGCTATTCAATCAAATAACATTTTGTAAATCCTCTTGCGTCCAGCCAATATATCCCTTCTCGCAGACTCACTTCAATATCAAATAGTTGCCTTACCCACATAGCTATTGTATAAAGTATAGCTGATAATGCGATTGGAAAATCACATACAAAAGGACAAGCAACAGCAACAAAAAATGTACGACCTACACACATTCTTTTCGCATTCAACCCAAAAAATATACAAGTTTTTCAGTCCCTTACCCTTTCCCCCTTTTATGGCAAACTAGTATTTTATGGGAAATAATCCTGCGCTGCTTTTTGATTGCGTTGACAGAAGAGAGATGGTGACAACCGTCCGAATGCATGAAAATGACAAAGACAGTTGTATAAAAGAAGAACGTGCGTGTGAAAAGCAGAAACAAATTTCACCACGACTGGTGCCGGTGTGTTGAAAATCCGGTTGTTCCTTTTAAGGGCAAACAAGGAGAAAAAACAATGGAGATTGAAGTTGAAGATGCAAAGGGCGAGTACGAAGGAAGGAATGCACGCAAACGAGACACCGAAACTAGGTATACTAAACAAAAATTAAAACTAGGTAGAGATACTAGTAAAGGAAGGAAGGCCACACAAAATAATTATGTCTGTCGTTCAGCCGTCTAGAGGGTACCTATAGTCCAGTTATAGTACACGTAGGGAAAAATCCCTACATGTAGGTATTTTCAACTAAAAAATTGCTCCGTAGGGGAAAAAGGACAGATTTTAAATATTAAAAACCGTTGGCTGTAAACGTAGGTATTTTTTTATATTTTATAAAAAAATGTATGATTTGGTTTCGTATTTCTATAGAGAAATTAGATTTGAGATCTTGCTACATACCTCTTACCCTGAATTCACAATTCTATTTTCACATTCAATTTTTTCGCCCAAGTATACTCTGCGTTAAATGTCCTTCTCAACAGGCATTCGTTTGCGCCTTTTTGTCTCTTCTTTATCCCTTTAGAACTAGATGTTGAGCAAATTTTGGTTTGCAATAAATAAAATTCGCAACTTCGTTGATGAACTTATGTTTCCTACATGTAATATGTTTTTTCAACACTTATATTTTCTATTTATATATTTACTCTCATTTGAATTATTTAAATATACTAATTTAATTTAATGAATTTATATTTAAAATTTATTACCCTCTATCAACAGCCTACTAATTTATTGTTTTGCCTTCCTATTTGTAAATAATTCTTTTTGCATAATATTAACATTAACTTAGTATGAAAAAAAACTAATTTTATATAAGTAACGAAGTTTTTAAAATAAAAAATAAAAATAAATAAAATAAATATACCATTTGAACACTTTTGCCAAATATTATGTAGGCAAGCAGATTTGTAGGGGAAATCTTACGTCGGTAGGGATTTTTTGGGCCCGTGGTAGGTATTTTTATTTTTTTTATGTATCATCACTGCTATAGTCAGATGTGGACTTCAAGCGAATGGTTATAAATGTACAAACTTCTTAACAGAATCTTATTTATTTATTAATATGGCCCTGAAGCAATTGATGTCGTGCTTTTTTGGTCAACGTAAACCCGGACGTGGGTCCTCCCTTTCCCAGTTATCAATTTCGATCGAATTTAAATCCGTCTGTATTGTGGATTTTCGGAGTGAATAACTCACATTAGTTCACTTTAGTAGAAGGTACCTCACCTACTTTCATTTATTAGAATGTGAGCTTGTCTGAAGTACAAAAAAGACCATGTTATTATTTATAGGTACCTATTACTTTTGAAAAGAAATGGACAAGTCGAAGCTCACAGAAAAAGCCGCTGAAGGGAATTTTCCTTAAGGTGAATACCTACCTACTTTCTGGTCGTAGTAATTCCCGTCTTTTATTGCAATTACTATTTTGGGGTCAAGTTGGAACTTATTTTACCAATTGCTTGATATTTGAATATTCTCCCCGTTCCCGTATTAATTATTGATTTTGCTTCTTGCAAAATATTACATGCATAAAAAAACTCCGACAACTTTCAATTTAATTTAAGTTAAACCAAATAGGTACAGATCAATAAAGTTACGATACGTCCCGATAATACCTATCTCGTCGAAAGAGCAACAAATACAGATGGAACGATGTAGGTACCTTTCACATTGCTTTTGGAATAAATGTACATAGGTAGATATCTATTTAAAATTTGTGCAAGTAGATACTTACACCTATCTACCTGCAAAAGAAATTGCACTGCATCATCTAAGCAGTCTCAGCTATATCCAGCCGTTTTAGGTTTTACTTTATAAACGGAGTACCTATATCTGTAGCTGGCTGCCTGCCCTTCTGAACTCGACGATTTCATCTTGCCTGCAAAATTCAAGGATTCTTCTAAAAACGCAATTCACTATCTCTCTTCCTCCCATGGTCTGGGTTGCAATTATAATCAATAGATGTAGCTACATCTATATGCCTGCAACAAGGGCTGGGTCCACTAACCACGAGACTTGTAAGCCAAAAAAGAAAAGGGAGACAATACATACTTCAAGCCTACCACAATACATCATTCAAATCTACGACATTAAAGGGAGTGTAATTTTATGTAGTTCCCGGGCTCTGAGCAAAAATGGATACGAAAATGGCATCCTTTGCCTTTTCGGCTTGTAATTTATCAGATTAATCGGATTTTCATGCATTCTCTAACGGAACAACGAGAAGCCATTATTTTATCGAACAAGACAGTCTGATGCGCTGATGGGAGCGCGCTTAAGGAGTAACAAGGACATCCGATCTCATACACTTCAACCCACACATAACCTCGCGTGGTGTGCGTGGTTGAAACTTAAAAATCCACCGCCTACTTGTAGTTTTTTTTAATAAATTTTCCAGAATTTATCTTTACATCTTAGTTCCTTTTCAAACAGAAAATTTCAAACCTATTAACCGAAAATTAGTATTTTCCATTACAATCCACAAAAAAAAACTCTAGTTCCACAGAGCCATTTGGCAAGAGAAAAAAACTAAAACGAGATAAAAACCGGTAAAGTTGTTGTATGTGCAAAAATTAATACGTTTTCTTTGTTTCACACTTTTGCTGCATTTTCCCCCACAGGATTTTCATTTCAAACAGGAATTTTACAGAAGACTCACCTTTTTTGTTGATCCCAAATGATCAAAGGCGGGGATAATCCTCAATGGCAAGCGAAATATATAAATCCGCAGCAGATAACAATGTTTTATATTTCACACACGAAACACACAGGGACAATAAATTTTTCCGTTTTTTTTTTTCTTTGCTGACGAGTTTTCCAATTTGTAAATGTTTGTAGAAAATATTTTTGTTTTAAAAAAAATTGGTGGAACACATTCGAACTAACTTCACTGCACGACTTTAACACTCGGACATGCTAACGGCAACAAAAGAACACACGGACAAGAGATGGCGAATATGGCACGGCACGCACACGAGGTGGATGGCGATGGCGATGGATATAGAGAAATTGCACACAGAAAATACACGATGAAAATGAAATATGAGGAGAAAAAAAACACTACACCTACTTGATTTGCGGGAATTGAGTTGAGTTATTTTTCAATCACGTTTGAGTAGAGTTTGAATTTGATAGAGTAGTGGTACGATACGGTACAGAACAGACCATTTGCGTGAAACTTTATTCCATAAAACTGCAGGTGCAGAAATGGGATAGCTCTATGACGATGGGATTTTGCAAGAGGAAAACAAAATGAGGGAATGCAAAAACGTGGAAATTCTGAAGCGAAATTAGGTGCGCTAAAAACCCTAATGGGTGTGTTCAAGAGAAACTTAAAAAGGAGTAAAGTGCGGTTTCATTTCATGACACAAGTCTTATGTCGTTTTCGATTTGGCAAAAAGATAAATTTTTTTGAGCAAAAATCATTTTTTTTTTGATCGAGATTGCCAAAAATATCAATCTCTTTTGAGAAATCTAGATTTTTTCTCTGATTTACACATATTTTCACTGATACCGTGTATGACAAGCAGCTGGGGTGGCGGCTACGAACTGTTTATTGCTTTGTTAACTGAATAATTGATTTTTCGCGCATGGAAATGATATTTCATATTCAATTATTTCGAAGTGCGTTATTATAATGTGTAAGACTCAATTGAAATGAATTTGCAGTGCAAAAACAAAAATTTTTAGCCGCCCACTCAATACAAACAAGTACCAATAAAAGTCGGATTTCATATACCTACGACTTGGCAGCAGAAATCTGAAATCTCAGATCAAAATCTGAAAAGCCAATTCAGCGAAGCAAGGTTACGACTTTAAGCACGCAACTTAGAGGAGTAGTTATTGCGTATGCGTGCAAAAAACCTTTGCTTTGTTGAGATCGAAGTTCAAAAAAACACACCTATGCCGCATTTAAGCGGTCACACATTAAGATTAGACTGTTATGCCAATAAAAACAGGCAAATGATCAGATTAGCTGTCAAATGACCAAATGTCAGGATTATCAAAACTGTCATATTTGCCTTGATAGTCATTTAAGGCATTTGTTATTTATTATCAAAAAATGTTAAAGTAGGGTAATGCTGTAAAGAAAAACAAAGCAAAAAGTTGAACTTGGAGCACCGATGACAACAAAGTAATTCTTGTTCCATTAAAAATGCCAGCTATGCCATTACGAAATTTCAATAAAGTGCATATGAGCATATAGGCTGGCATTAGTGCTTATTGTCCGATTGCACTTTGTGCTATTTGGGCATTTTTATCTGTCGAAATCAGCCTGCTCTTTAGGTCATTAGATCATATGAGATATGCCCATTACATTTTATGACCATATTTTGACAGGAGAACTGTCAGAAATTGGCATTTTATGACAACTTGGCATACAGTCTAATCTAACCATATAACATAAAATTAAAGGGATACTAAATACTAAATAGCCATTGGACTGAAAGGGACGGCACTACCTAGCACGCAAAAAAACGTGACACGTTGATATTTTTAAAGCGATGGCTTACGAAATTTCGCTTTCCTATAAAGCAAAACGCCTTCAGGAAGTGATGAACAGACAACTATTTATTTATTTCGTGATTGATGCATTTTTGCTTTAATTTACTGAAACTTAAAATCGCTCTCATTTCACATGTTTTAAATCAGTAATAGAAATACTTTCAAGTGATTACAGAATTTATATTCCCCGGAACTTGTGTTTATTTCCGTTTTACGTATCCATAATTATGGGCAGCACATCCATGACACTTTAGGCTTCGGATTTGTGATCTCATTCTTACTCCTTTACTAGCATTGACTGCTGAAAAACGGATTTCTCTGTCACGTCTCGTACAAAAATGCGCGTGCTTGATGGTGTAAATGCAGTATTACGTTTATTTTTACTTCAAACAAACAGAAGGTTCCTATTTAACGAAACGAAAATTCAGTCAAACGGAATTTAGCTCACTCCGCTGACAAAAGATGATTCACTCAGCTACAATTAAGCGCTGGCAATGTAAATTCACACACATTATTTTGTCATTTAACTTGTATTTATGTGTCCATTTTCGATGCGTCAATTACTAACCTTGTTTGAAAATTAACACACTATCGATTTCAATAAAGGAGAACACGTGAAGGTACACTATTTTAAATGTGTTTTTTTTTTTAATTGTGCCACCCTATAGCATGCCATTTTTAATCACATTTCCAAACCACTTGTAAAACATATTCTCACCACTGAATGTTTTTAGCGCTACTAGCTCACTCAACATGTCAGCTGTTTGGTCACAGATATGAAAATTCTGTCAAGTTAACCACAAAAAAAATGTTTTCTTTTGATAGAAATAGAATATAGAATTAGAAGTACTTTGTCATAGCTTGGTCACTTGGTGATCCGGGGGTTTCGTTCTGAAAGAATTATTTTTAAATTTTTAAAGCCGTTCAGTATATAAAAATGAAGGTTTTAAGTCTGTAATCAAAATAACAACCCGCGCAATGTCTTTCGATTTAATTGAATACCTAAAGGGACCCGAATTGGTGGTTAAATTTCAAGAATTTTTCGGTGTCCAATACATAAATAGGCATGAAAATGATTCTGCGAAACCCTCACGGGAAATAAATGAAACTCAAACAACATCCAAGGAATCTTCACTAAGTGAATCACAAAATGCAGCTTCGAAGAAGGATCTACCTTATAAGATAAACAACAAATTCTGGTATTACCTCTTTTTGATTGGCACCGAGCTTGGCGACGAGATCTTCTACTGCATATTCATTCCATGCTGGTTCTGGAATGTGGACAGTGCCGTTGGGAGGAGAGTCATATTTCTCTGGTCAATTGTTATGTACATAGGTCGGTGGACAGTGTGAATTATTGTGATTTCTTTGTAAAAAAGACGTTTACTAATTGCAGGTCAAAGTCTAAAAGATATTATTCGATGGCAAAGGCCCGGTCGACCTGTGTACCAACTACAAAAGAAGTGGTCCATTGAGTATGGTATGCCATCGACTCATGCCATGGTCGCAGTGTCGATACCGTTCTCTGTCCTTATCTTTACCCAGCAGAGGTAGAGTCTGACTCGTGTTGCCGTTCTATCGATTAACTTGGTTATCCTTTTATTTATTTTTTATAGGTATATCTATCCAGCACAAGTAGGACTCGCAATTTCGATTCTGTGGTGCGCTGTCGTGTGCCTAAGTCGAATATATCTGGGAATGCATAGTGTTTTGGTGAGTAACAGGTGTTTATGAAGTGGCAGGTGCCAGCTTATCTGTTGTGTCAATACCCACTATGTTAGAAATTTGCCTTAAAATGGATTCCCAATTGCGATAAAGCAGAGAGTATAAAGTATTATCGCGTGTATCACCCGAGCGGGCTTTTATCATCAGAGTGCTTTTGCGTGATAACTTACTTTCATTATACCTAATTCATTTGGCTGTTTTGAATTTCCTTATAGGTTTCTAATTGGTAACGCCGTCACGTTTTTTTTGACGGTCGTCTGTTTTTTTGTGTGCTTAAAACGCGACAGTGGAATTGACAGGAGTTATCATTTCGATAGCATAAATGTTTGTGCTTGAGTTCTGTTTGTAACCGTATCGCATGTGTAAACGATTTCTTCTATCGAGGTATATTGCATTCGTTTCTGTAATTGGTTTCTGTTATTAGTTTCAATTGAGCCTTATTTAACATATCGCAATATCTTTGAAAATCTTACCGCAAATTCGAAAATAATAACTAATTCCACAATTTTTCGAACATTACAGGATGTCATCGTCGGTATTGTTCTCACTTTTGGCCTCATGATCATCCTCGTTCCACTGGTCGATTACTTGGACATTTACATCGTCACAAGTGTCTATTCCCCAATCTTTGTTCTATACGTCTCAATATTCCTGATTTACTATTACCCGCAGTCAAAGGAAAAATGGACACCCACAAGGTTTGTATTGTACCACATTTAAAGTTCAAATTTGAATATGTAATATATTTTTTTATGTCACGTCCAGAGGTGACACCACAATGACAATATCCGTTTGCGCTGGACTGCAAATCGGAGCGTGGGTCAACTACCAATTGGGGTATATGAATGGAACTCCACTAGAAGAGCCGCACATAATCATTTGGCCCACCTTTCAGATGTGGGGTCACGTAATACTAAGAACCTTTCTCGGCTTGGCTGGCGTTGTTGCGACTCGATTTTGTGCCAAATACATATCTTACTATGCGTTCTGTGCTATACTGGGAAAGGATCAGAACGAAGTGCGCAACTCTCCCAGCAGCCTGCATAACAAAATCAAAACCATCGTGGAGCTGGGATGTAAATATTTCACCTGTGCTATGATTGGTTTCAATATACACTTCACACTGGCAAATGCATTCAAGCTTATTGGCATTGCACGACCCGACTTCTATACGGAGATATAGACTCGCTGCATCCTCAAATATCAATCATTCCATATCATATGACCTATATAGCGTTAGAGGCCGTGGAAGTTAAAAAAGTTTGTAGCAATGGGTTAAAATAAAAAAAAATATTGCCGCTTCTTCTCTCACAAACATAATAATGGATTGTTTTCTTTATTTATGACCAAAAGGCTGTTCAGAGTTTGTTTTCAAATAGATAAAGAAGATCCCGTTCATTCTCTGAATATTTGATGGATCGCCTATGTCAATAGTGCCCGTACTGAGCATAATATCCTCATAATCCGAGCATTCGGTAACTGGAGTGAACTGATATCCCCTTACTGCATCGGCGTAGTAAAGAACGCTTCTAACATGTGCGCATGCTCCGTCGATATCACTTCCACAACCAGGTTGTTTGCGTCCCCAATTGGGAACGATGCGGAGCCGATTAGCTTGAGAAAACCCTTGAGCCCACCATTCGTTTGAAAGGTCTCTACGTAGTCTGCATCTTCTGGATTTAGTCGTCCATCTGAATCGCTATAGCTGAATAGAGGTAAAGCCGGATCCAGGCCCACGATGTATGGCAGGCGTCCTCGCTTAACGTTTTTCCCAGTGAATCCAGCACAATGGGCGCCCGGGCTGTGTCCCAATGAACAACCACCGACGAAAACGATAACCCATTGGACTTATTTAAGAAATCAATGAACTCAGTGACATCAGGACACCTTTTCCGATGAGGAAATGTAATTTAGGGCAGCATAATCCTTCCAATCAACAGATATTACAGTGTGTTCACCAACAGCTAGGTATGCAGATCGTAGTTGAGGGTTGGGAATATCTTCCCCGGACACTGTCCATCCGTGGATTTTGATTCTATGAGAGATTAATGCAAACTACAACACCGGTCGCTGAAGAAATGCCACTCTTACCACGTTGGGTTTTTGGAATCAAAATGTAAACCTGTGACACTGTCTACATCGTCAGTTACTAATTCCTGTGGACTGGATGGGTTCGACTTGGTGTCTTCATTTCAAGAGAGATATGAACAAAACCACGTTTAATAAGAATGATTGAAACGTGAGTACCTAAGTAAAATCGGCAGACAGGATTATCTTCGATCAGGCAGGTGGTGCCGATAACGAACGACTGTATATGTAGTTCGCACTACACTATTCACTATTTGTCGTAATCGTGGGATTTGCTTGTGTTTTTTTTTAATTTTTCCTTCGCATGTAGTTATAGAAGTAATTTCATGGAGTAAGTTTTAATATGCGCTCCTTGAAGGGCATTGTCTCATCTCGTGCTGAGCAGCTAGTTGTGTCAGGTGTCGGTTTATAATTGTGATTAAATTTTCAATATATATACGGATGTTGCTTCAACAATTATTATTGACATGTTCCCAAAAGTATGCAACACTGCGAGCACAACTATAATTTTGGTTTGAATTTTCCTGAAACACTAAAAAGGCGCACCCTAAATATAATTTTCCGATATAAGGTAACACTAGTTACACTATTTCTTACAATTCAGTGATTACAGTTGTAAGCTGAGGAGGATCTTCGAAAAATGTTTATGGATTTTGATACGGATTTATATTAAGTATAATAGTAACAACTTAAGTATGACATTGTCGATAAATGTTTCAATCAAACTGCAATGATTCAAGTGTTGGCCAACCTTCCGATTTTTCCCTGAAGTACTTTATGGTGCACAACATCTGCCGCGTACACGTTCAAAGCAGGAGCTTTGCCGACACGTGGCACGCCACGCTGCATAAAATTGACCATGTGGGAAACATAAGAATTCAAGATGAAAAAATCATCCAGCGATTGTCCTTGCGATTTATTTATTTTTATAGCGAAAGCAAGACACGCGGGAAATCGAAGCCGCTTGGAAAATAGTTCTTAGTACAGCGAAAGCCGCCGAATAAGAACATTTTCGCCTTTGAATTTTCCAATCAAACGCGTTCCGTTTCAAGGTTTGAATTTCAAGTTGTGTGGCTGTAATAAGTCCGAAACATTTAAGGAATTCATAAAATACTTATTTGATTTTGAATGACGAAATCAAATCCCTGTTTTCCCTAAACCAAAATTGTCCGTGCACTTACCCAATTTCAGTCAACATAACGATGAGCGATATTTGGCCAAACATTCGTCATGAGCGTGGCATTTCGGAATAAATAAGTTTTCGAGCGAACTCGTCGCAACTGGCAAGTGTCGAAGAAATTTGTTAATGTTGCATTAGCTGCCGTGAAATTGACACGTTGAACATTTTCCAAGTGAGCCGCAAAACGGACGACAGTTGAGTGATGCTCGTGGGTCGGAAACGAAGTCTCGTTGCAGTTCATATACCTGCCTAAGCGAGTCACCTCATCATACTTATCATGAGCCTGAATCTCAAGCACCGCTATATTGCTGCCTTTGGTCATGTATTTGTGGACATATTAGATTGATTTACTTGAGCAATATACCTCAACATTTGTTCGGAAAAATAAAGGAAAGTCGAAAGACTAAGTATTGGTGGACTTTAAATTGTATTTTTATTCCGTCTAATTTTACTTGCGGCTGTGCCGACGATAGTCCAATCTCCAATAGGTAAGTGAAATTATATGACCATTATAAATGTATGTGGCGTACCTGAACGCTGTCAAAGCCGAAACACGAAACAGCAACTATCTATTTCTCACTCTTTTTGAATAGAATTTAAAACAATTTCAGTTTTTCCTCCATCTTGTGTTTTGTTGAGTTTTACCCAGCAAAGTGGACAGATGGACTTTTCTTGTACTAACGTTTCCAGAGTTTAATTTAATTTAAGATTAAATAAATATTTATTTTGTATTAATAAAACTAACTAGTTTTATTGAAGATTTATGAGGTTCTCCAAAGGAACAAACAAGCAACCCCATAATTGGTGACCCCGAGCGAACGGAATTCCGAGAGTTCTCGTACTAAGAATTTTTACCAAATTATAAATGATCGAGGATTCTACGCTGGAAGACTTGCAAACTCTGCGAATTGCGACACGATCTGCAACAAGGGAGATGGATGAAGAACTTAAAAAGCAGGTAGGAGCACTAAAGGAGGAAGTGCTTCGGCTAAAAAGGGAGCAACAAGAAAATACGCTCCTAAACATCCCAGCAGCAGGTACTTCAGCCTCCTCAACCAACGCAATTCCTCTGGTAACCAAGTTCAATAACAAAATTCACATTCCTAAATTTAACAAAGCAAATCCAAGTCTTTGGTTTGCCCAACTTGAACGATCTTTTCGGATTGGTGGCATCACTGATGACTCTGATAAATTCGATCTCGTTGCTGTACGATTGGAAGAAGACGTCCTATTAGCAGTGGAAGATATTATCACGCATCCACCGGATCTACACAAGTTTGATTCCTTAAAGGAACGACTAATTTCCAAATTTGAGGAATCAACAGAATCGAAACTAAGTCGTATGCTGGAAGGCGGAGAAATAGTCGGGAAGAAACCATCCGAAATACTTGACTTTATTAAAAGGTTAGCACCAGTACCTTGCAGTGAGAAAATCATAAAGTCATTGTTTTTGGGAAAAATGCCTGACACAATCAAAACTCATTTGTCGCTATGGGAAGAAGAAACCGTCGAAAAACTGGCAAAAAAAGCAGATAGAATGATTGAGGTCAACAAAAGTCTTTCAATTGCATCTATTACACCTCACAGCTTGCCATCAACTTCTGTCGCGGCCATGTCTCATGACTCAATGAATCTCGCTGATATCTGTCGATCCCTCAAAGCACTTGCATATAAAGTAGATCAACTGCAAATTGACAGGGCACCAGACAAAATCAAAGGCAGAAGCAGCAACAATCAACGTTCACGAAGTCATTCGAGAAAGAGAGATGATTTGTGTTTTTTCCACAAAAGGTTTGGCACTAAGGCGAGAAACTGTCAGCCTGGTTGCCCCGGCATCACCTCAACTAAAACAGATGAAAAAAACTAGCGGCGCTGTCGTCAGCCCGTACGGTTGGCGGCAGCAAAATACAGTCCATTACCGCCGTCACCGAAAGTCGTCTTCATCTTTTAGACAAGTCACTAAATATACGATTTCTCATCGACTCTGGATCGGTGGTATCAGCTGTACCAAAACATTTTGTCAAACATGAGCTTCAGATCGGCAAACTTCGTCTATACGCGGCTAATCAGACGCCTATAGAAACATTCGGTGAGCATATCGTTCAATTAGATCTTGGTTTACGCAGAGACTTTAGGTGGTCCTTTCTAATTGCAGACGTCCAAACTCCAATTATCGGAGCTGATTTTTTGGCACATTTTAACTTGTTAGTTGATTTAAAAGGCAACCGACTTATCGATTCTGAAACGTCGCTCACTACAAAGGGAGAGCTGTTGCAGGCTAAGTTCCATGGCATCTCTACCCTTAACGCAGCTCAAAATCAGCAAAAGTCGGCAGAACTCTGCAAACTGCTGTCGGAATTCATAAATATCACCTTACCACGCGGCAATCGAGGTAAAATCCCCAGCAATGTATCTGTTTATCACCATATTGAAACCACCGGTCAACCTGTGGCAGAGCGACCGCGAAGACTGTCTGGAGACAAACTCGCCGCGGCGAAAGCTGAAGTCAACTATCTTCTTCAAATTGGTATCTGTCGTCCTTCGAAGAGCAACTGGGCAAGTCCATTACACATGGTGGCTAAAAAGACAGGCGGTTGGCGTGCGTGTGGCGACTACCGTAAACTAAATGCCCAAACTGTCCCAGATAGATATCCCATCGCTCATATCCAGGATTTCGCGGAGAGATTATTTGGAAAAAATGTATTCAGCACTATTGACCTCACGAAAGCTTACCATCAGATTCCAATGGCAGATGAAGATATTAAAAAAACAGCGATTTGCACACCTTTTGGACTCATAGAATACCAGTACATGCCGTTCGGTCTACGAAATGCGTCTCAGACTTTCCAACGCTTCATGGACTCCATATTCAGGGACCTTGATTTTGTCTTCTGTTACATCGATGACATTGTCATCATGTCCGATAACATTGAACAACATCTGCAGCACGTCCGTACAGTGTTTCAAAGACTGGAACAAAATTCCTTGACCATCAACCTGGACAAATGCGTTTTTGGAAGAAATGAAGTGGAATTCCTGGGATACACCCTCACTGCATCAGGCTGTAAACCACCAGAAGGGCGTGTAGAGGCGATTCTAAGCTATAAAAAACCAGAAACAATCTGTGAACTTCGTCGTTTTATAGGAGTGCTCAATTATTACCGGCGTTGTATCCCACATGCAGCTCATCTGCAGGCACCACTAAACGATTTCCTGCGTGACTCGAAGAAAAACGACAAAAGGAAAGTGCCGTGGACACCCGAAACGGAAGCAGCCTTCGAATCATGTAGGCAAAGCATTGGGGAAACAACACTGCTAGCTTATCCAGCTAAAAACTCCCAGTTAGCAGTAGTGACCGACGCCTCGGATGTAGCTATTGGAGCCGCCCTTGAACAAAAAGTTGAAGAGACTTGGGAGCCACTCGGATTCTTTTCTCGCAAGCTGTCACAGACTGAGCGCAATTACAGTACATATGATCGCGAGCTTCTTGCGATCTATGAAGCAATAAAGTTTTTTAAACATTTGCTCGAAGCAAGACATTTCATCATCCGGACAGATCATAAACCTTTGGTCTATGCATTTTCGCAAAAACTAGAAAAAGCTTCGCCAAGACAATTGAGGCACCTGGACTATATCTCTCAGTTCACAACCGAAATTATCCACATAGCTGGATCTGAAAACACTGTAGCTGATGCATTTTCTAGAATCAGCGCCATAACCATGCCAACATCTCTTAGCATACATGAACTACTTGCTGCGCAGAGTGAAGATCACGAGCTGAAAAACCAACTCAGAGGAAAAAATTCATTAAAACTACGAAAAGTATTTTTGGAACCTGAAGTTGAAATTTATTGTGAAATCTCTACTGGATATCTACGACCTTACGTCCCACATAAACTACGACACCAAGTTTTCGCGTCCGTGCATGGCCCTTCGCATCCCAGTGGCCGTGCAACACTCCAGCAAATAAGAAAAAAATACGTGTGGCCTGGAATAAAAAAGGATTGTCTCCAGTGGGCACGTTCTTGTCTTCCTTGTCAACGATCCAAGATACACCGGCACAACCAGTTGAATCCACTAAAAATCGACATTCCCGACAATCGCTTCGATCACGTCCACATTGACATCGTAATAATGCCGCTATGTAAAGGTTTTCGCTACTGCCTTACGATGATCGACAGATTCTCGCGTTGGCCTGAAGCAGCACCACTAACAGAAATATCTGCGAATGCAGTTGCTGCAGCATTCTGGTCCAATTGGATCTCTCGCTTTGGGTGCCCAAAAATTATAACGACCGACCAGGGTTCACAATTTGAATCTGCACTTTTCAAAGCACTAGCCAACTTGACTGGAACAAGTCGTTGCCGAACAACTGCCTACCATCCACAGGCCAACGGACTCGTCGAGCGTTGGCACAGATCATTTAAAGTTGCATTGATGTGTCATTCCAATGAATCTTGGCCCGACCTGCTGCCCACAGTCCTCCTCGGACTCCGGACTTGTTTTAAAGAAGATTTGCGAACTACAGCAGCTGAGTTGGTATACGGAGCAAACATTCGACTTCCGAACGAGTTTTTCGCCGATGAAGATGCTCCACCAGATCCTCAAGTGTTTATCGAAAAATTTCGGCAACATATGCGCATGCTTCGCCCAACTGCAGTCCACCATCACACTAAAAAAAGAATGTTTTTGTTGAAAAACATCAATGACTGTTCTCACGTTTTTCTGCGTACCGATGCAGTAAAGGAACCCTTGGAACCACCGTACACAGGACCATATCCAGTTCTTAAGCGTTTGAGCGATCGAGTTTTCACTATAAAAATCGGCGACAAAGAATCAAATGTTTCCGTTGAACGACTGAAGCCTGTTTTCATCGCAAAAGAAGACGACCCAGCCTCAGAACAAATTGTTGATGAAAATTCGTCAGCTGATCGAATCAAAACATACAGCAACAAAAAAGTGACATTTGCTTCCTAGACGAATATATTGGAGGGGGAGTGAATGTGGCGTACCTGAACGCTGTCAAAGCCGAAACACGAAACAGCAACTATCTATTTCTCACTCTTTTTGAATAGAATTTAAAACAATTTCAGTTTTTCCTCCATCTTGTGTTTTGTTGAGTTTTACCCAGCAAAGTGGACAGATGGACTTTTCTTGTACTAACGTTTCCAGAGTTTAATTTAATTTAAGATTAAATAAATATTTATTTTGTATTAATAAAACTAACTAGTTTTATTGAAGATTTATGAGGTTCTCCAAAGGAACAAACAAGCAACCCCATATGTAATTCCCTCCACCGCCATCTGTTGGTGAGCGCTGACTCACAGACGTTACTCCGTCGACGACGACAGCATTGATATGAGACTTCAGGACTTTCGACAAAAACGGGCAATACGGCCAATCTAATGTCGTTTTCCATTGGACAAAAAGAAGCGTCCGGGAGAGTCCGGAATCGAAAAAATGCTGTTCCATTGGCACAAAAATACTCTTCTGGTGATTCTGAGAAGAGAATTTCGCTTCTCGATTTCAAGTCAGAATCCACTCAAGAAGCACTCACACAAGTGCAATTTTATGTATTTATAACAAGTCAGCTGTCAGCAGCCATAGATTATTTTTTGGCATTTCACCAATACTTTGGTGGATTCTGTCAGAAGCAGTTTTGCTGTTCCATTGGATTTCAGAATGAGAGGATCCCCGAGTGAAACCAATGGAAAACGACATAAATATTGTCGCCGACAAAATTTGCTCCTTTCACCTTCACCGTGAATGTTTTCCCATTATCCGCTGGTGATCGACGTCGACGCCGATTAAAAGCAATGAGTCTATAAAAGTATATTTTGAATGTACACATGTTTTCATAGCGTCAATAAAACATAGATTTCCTAGCAAAGCAGTTCACTGTAAACGGTAAATAAATAATGAATGCAATGTATTTGAATGTATTTTCTTTATTTCTATGTTTTGTTAACAGCTTTTATGCCATTCGCCTTGAATCACATGTGTCCGTTCTGTAGTTATAAATTTAGCATTTTCTTGCATGAAAAAGTCCTTAAAAAAAAGGTCTTAGGTATATGTCCTTTCCATTGTTTTTCTAAATAGATTAATAGCCCCCGTATTAATAAACAAATGTACGCACGTAAGTTAGCTAGTAGACATCAGATAGCATACAAAAAATTTACGTAGCTTCTGAATAACGAGTTGATAACTTTTACACAGCGTTTATTAACAAGGATAGGTAAAAGAAAAACCAAGTAAATTGGTTGAAGATTACGTGAGTTATAGCAGGTAAACGCACAAAATAGATAAGAGTTATTGTTTTCAATGGCCGCACCCCCCAGTATGTATCCTTAAGCATAGCCACTCGATAACAATAGTAATTAGTTTACTGCAAAATTTACGATTGTTTTCAATGGGCAACGCATGTGTGCTACAATAATCCGCACACTTTTTATTTGAATAAACTTTTCTTATTAATCTCTTCGATTAGATTTAATCGTGTAAAGATAATAACCTGAGTAGGAATTTTGAATTATAAATCACAATTGCTAATAAACTACTATTTGCCACAAGCGTACCCGTCTTGGGTATAAAAAGCCTTCTCAAACAGGGCATCCATTTTAAAGTGTTTACTCAGTAGCGCAATGAAGGGATACGTGGCGATTATTGCGCTCTTCGGAGCTTTCACCTGTGGTAGGACATATAAAAGCCACCATTTCAAGTAGGAATTCTTACTCAAGTCACATTTTCAGCATTCGCATCACCTACAAACTTGCACGAGTCGGTGAATAAAATTTGGCCGATTCCGCAAAAAGATGGCAGCATCCGTTGGATGACTCGCGGTCAGGCTATTATAGAGGCCATGCTGACAGAACCCATCGCTCCTAGGAAGCTAAATAAAGTGCGATACTTCTTATA
Source organism: Cheilosia impressa (assembly GCA_948293265.1). Lineage (NCBI taxonomy): Eukaryota > Metazoa > Arthropoda > Insecta > Diptera > Syrphidae > Cheilosia > Cheilosia impressa. Next base: position 27,730,030 of record OX411884.1, on the reverse strand, counting down.
CACTCAATCGAATCCTATCACACCGTTCGAGATTGATATGGACGACCCGAGCTCATTGACGCGATCGCCTTTTAATAAAAATCATCCCACTAGGTAAGCCAGCCCTATTTTCACCAGAATCCATAGCATTCAATATTTCTTGGGTAGATTCTTCGTACACGGCTGGAATGGCGGATATTTGGCATCACAAAATAGAAAACTACGCGAAGCCCTCCTGCTTAACGGTGAGAAGAGGCAATTCAACTTTTTCGCTGTCGACTGGAGTGTTTACGGGGAGTCTGCAAACTACATTTCGGCACAAGGCAGCTGCTCGAAGGCTGGCCAGACTGTCGCAGAATTCGTTGATTGGCTTAGTTCCGCTGGAGGTCTATCTTTCGACACACTGGCGTTGTATGGACACAGTCTGGGAGCACATGTTGTGGGATTCGCCGGAAAGAATGTGAAACGGGGAAAAATTCACACCATCATTGGCATTGACGCGGCTATGCCGCTGTTCAGCTATGATAACCCCGCCAGTCGTCTATCCGACACTGATGCCACATATGTGGAATCTATTCATACAAACGGCGGAGTAAAGGGTTTCTACAATCCCATTGGACAGGCGGCGTTCTACCCAAATGGTGGTAAATCCCAGCCCGGATGTGGACTTGACTTGGATGGTACCTGTGCCCACGAGAGGGCGGTTGACTATCTGGCAGAGGCTTTGAAACGTAACACCAATAATGGATTCAATACAGTCGGTTGTAATCAATTTTCTGAAGTCAAAGATAAAGCTTGCCGGCTCTACTCAGGAGGAGTTCGCTTGGGAGAACCAAGTAATGCGAATAAAGCAAATGGCGTCTATTACCTGGAGACGAACGGTAATAGCCCCTTTGGAATTGGTGCTTAAACAATTAAACAAATATTGAAAACCGAATGATCAGTTATTGATTTGTCTCTCGTGTTTCTGTATTTGGCTATCAAAAGGTACTGCCAGCAAACAAATAAATAGAATAGAACTCCTACACGCAGTTTCCCACAAATATTCAGTAACATGAGTTTATCTTGAGCTTAAAGAGTGCACTTGATCATACATTAAGCCTCCTCTGATGTTTATAGGTTTATTTTTTACAGTCAGGCTGAAGGTACTTTGAACTAAGAAAAAAACCCTGTTCTCTGTGGAGGTATTTTAGGTCATTGGTCTATACAGACAAGCCAACCGCGATCCCCTTCTTGACAGCCGACATCGAGCAACAACATTCGTAGCTTGTCAAATTATCTACTACCGAATAAAAGAGACGTTATCCTTATCACATTTGCTCTATTGAGTTACACTTGAATTTTTAATCCTGCAGCTCTTAAAACCCCTTTACAACCTCTTGAATTATTTTTGGATTAACAGCTTATTTTGTTAATACGAATTATCTTGACTTTTACTGTACCTAAACGTAGGTTGTGTTATCAATCAAATAGAATCAATATGGCATCGGTTTATTTGATTTGATGTTATCGAGCGATAGGCCTTTTATTCTTTTATGATAAAGTACCTCCTGTGTGTTTTATACGAAAACAGAACTGAAAATATTTAATCAAATCACTTGATAAAGATCAAATCAAATATACCGCGTTTTTACCATACATTCACTCATTTAATACTCCATTGTACCATAAAATAACTGTTGAAGATGTTGTTATCTGATTATGAACCGTGGGGTTTCAAGTGCAACCTTACAAGTGTTTTATTATGTGCGATAAAACGGTCTTCTAACAATGTTGCCGTTTGCCATTGGAAAAAAAACAAGCATCCGGAATCGAAATAAAATACTTCTAAATCCGTTCCATTGGCACAAAATATATTCTTCTGGTGATTCTGAGAAGTGAATTTCGCTTCTCGATTTGAATTCAGAATCACCTCAATTAGAACTTACACAGTTGTTATTAATATATTTTTTACAAGTCAACCGATAGATTATTTTTTGGCATTTCACAAATGCATTTGTCGATTCAATCGAAAGCAGTTTCCTGTTCTATTATAGAATAAGTGGAATCCAGAGTAAAACCAATGGAAAACGACATAAATGCGTGTTTTTTTGAATACCTATCTCAGCAAAGTGAAGTAAAATTGACCAATGCGGTCCAGAAAAACGGTTCCACTCACATTTGTGCTTGAGTGGTGTAAAATTATGTTTGCTGAAGGTTCTACTTTTCTTTGCTTTGCTGAAATATACTTAGATGCTCAAAAAATTACGCCACACATAGGGAAAAAAAAAACAACGCAGAAGTTGGATAGAAGGGATCAAAGTTTCACTAAAATCGACTAAAGTTTTCGAATTCATTGTCATGATGCATTTACAACATCAGACATTCCTTACACGGAAGATTAAATTGATGCCCAACATTAAAAAGCCGTCTGACTGAAGGGGACAGCATTACAACACGCACAAATAGGGTAAACGTATTTTGGGTCGGCCATCTTGTTTAGGATTTATGTGAAAGTTCTGCATGTTGACATATTTGTAGCGATGGCTTTTCGCTTTCCAATAAAACTAATGGCGTTTTCGATTGAAGAAAAGAAGTGCCCTTTCTATGAAAAGATCAAATCTAGAAGTGCTCTTTCTATGTTTTCTATGTTTCATTAAAAAAAAAAGTGCACTTCAAGATCAATTCTTAACACGAAAGTGTAGTGCAAATAATTTGAACTAGTCCATTTAATTACGGCACCCACTGTGTATGTAATCATTTACTATTCTACCATACATAAAATACGCTAAGCAAAAACTATGATTGGCCTGCATGATCGGATGATCCATCCGATGTTTATTTACCATTGCACTTACTTGCAGTTACCGTGCATTTAAATACGATAAATTGTATGTCTTAACGAGTTTTGGCTTTCAATAAACTTCCTTCATCCCAGCAGTTATCGAGTTTTCCTCTCCGAACTTTCCCCACAAAAAACGCGTCCGGAATATTTTGAGAGAATTGTCCTGAACTCACCAACACACACTAGCAAAATGTCAGATTTAAATGTTTTTTGTGTTATTAGAAAAAAATGTTTCGCTTGTGATCAGAAAATATACAATTACGAGTGCAAAATGTAAACTAAAATTAAAATATATTGATTTGGCCTATTAAAATATTCATATTTACTGTAAAAAACAAAAAAACAAGTAACAATAGAAAATCACACATATGGTGTCTATTACTGTTGCTCCAACGAATTTTATTGAAAAGAGCAATTCTGAACTTCGGGGCAATTCTCTCGGATCTTCAATGAAAAACGCCATAAATGTCTACCGGAAGCGATGAACGAACGATTATTTATTTATTTCGTTTAATTGAATGATGAATTGTCGGTAAAATTTTCTAACCACTTTTATTTGACATATTTTAAATTAGAAATAGAAATGTTTTCAAGTGGATGCAGGAATGTTGGTCGCCGGAACATGAGTTTTTTTCCGTTTTACATGTCTTAAACTATAGTAGAAAATTTATGACACTTTAGGCGTCTGATTTGTCATCTCATTCCTACGCCTTTATTAGCATCGACTGCGGACAAACATATCTCTCTGACAAAAATGCGTTTGCTTACATTGTAATGTCGTTTTCCATTGGACAAAAAGAAGCGTCCGGGAGAGTCCGGAATCGAAAAAATGCTGTTCCATTGGCACAAAAATACTCTTCTGGTGATTCTGAGAAGAGAATTTCGCTTCTCGATTTGAAGTCAGAATCCACTCCAGAAGCACTCACACAAGTGCAATTTTATGTATTTATTACAAGTCAGTTGACAGCAGCCATAGATTATTTTTTGACATTTCACCAATACTTTGGTGGATTCTGTCAGAAGCAGTTTTGCTGTTCCATTGGATTTCAGAATGTAGTTTTAGGGAACAGATCTATTGTAGGTTTGCATGTCAGGTTCCATCGACAAATGACCGCATTTGAATCGATGACCGATGTATTGACAGATGCACTTTCTGGTACATCGCAGTTCGCAGCAACTATTTGTAAACTGTTTATTGTGTTTTATTCAATCACAATTCAATTCGCAAAGAACTTATTGCCCTGTAAATAGTCAGAAGGTTCTAGAAAAATACGAATATCGCGTTCTGTCTTTTTCTATTTTAGGATATTTAAATTGACTGCAACAGTGTATAAAACATTTTGTATATGGTTTAACGCTTATTAAATTTAATGTATTTAAGTCGGACCTATAAATAATAATGGAAAAAGAAAGAATTGTTGTTATGAATGCCGAAACGACATGGAAAATCATTGTTTGATCTTTTGCTAACGATTTTAAAGGGTCTTTCATTAGCGACTTGACAACTTCAAACTTTCCGTGTGAACGAACCCTTAAACCGATTACCGGAAAACATTCAGTAAAATCAACATTTTAATAAATAATTAAAATTTATTATCGAAATTCCGAGTCGGTGGTCATAATTTTAAGAGCGTTAACGGCAATTTTCGGCCGTAATTCAACAACATATGTGTTACTGGACAGGTGAGAACCCTCATGGGCTTTAGGAAACAGCAATTCCACCGCAAAAATTACCTTCACATTACGGTAATTGCTATTCGTTACAGGGACATGTTGGAACGCTATTTCTTTGAGCAATCGCATGAATTGGACATCAGTGATATGTGGTTCCAAGGCGGTGCCACAAGCCACAAACCGGGTGCAACAGTCGAGTTATTGAAGTTTCAGTTCGGTGAACGTGTTATCTCGAGAAACGGACCCATCTATTGGCCGCCAACAAGCCGGCGACGTAAGAGAAGCTCAAGGGCGAAACCCATAGAATCCGTCGCATCCGTTGCGGCAACGTATTCGACTGACAGTTTGATAGGATACACAGCACCTTATGGAAGCTGACCCATAAGCAGCGCACGTGCCGGATACGACAGATAAAGTAGGTTTACTTTCTACTTTTCTGTCCGTTGCATCCGTTGACGGTTATCACAGCGAGAGAGGCAAAACTTTCATTGGTGGAAATATTGAGAGCATGAGAGAAACTGTCATTGGTTGTCGCCAGTTTTCTTATATGGTGGGATTTCTTCCTTTTTTGTGGGAATTTCGACGTCCGAAAAGCCTTCCATGGGAAAAAATAAAAACCTCCAAATGCGACGGATTATATGGGACTGCTTGTTCCGTCTAATCCGTCAATATTGACGGATCCCTCGAAGCAACGTATCAGTTCAAATGTGCGTCCCAGTCATCGAAAATTGGGTTCAACGTATCGACCGCTGCATACGTCCCCGTCGTGGACATAATATGTCAAATTATGAACGAAGCCGAATTTCATTCATAAATGTTTTGATAGTAATTCAAGGGAATACATTTTTTGAGATATCTGAAGTAGATTACTTTTTATTTAAAAAAGAAGTTGTTTAGTCCTTAATGAAAGGCCATTTGCAATAAACCAAACCATAGAAATGACCGTTTAACTATGCAGCATCAAGTGCTAAGTGACTGTCAAAATTGTTCTGCACACTTGCTGTTGGCGGTATCTATACTCTATTAATTAAAAATGCCGTCAAATTCACTTCCGAGTTATTCCAATACGAGTGCTTTGCAATTTCACTGCAGTTTTTCAAAAAAATCTTTATCTCGGGGATAAGATTCTAGCTGATATTACACTGTTATAATAAGAATTCTTTGATAAGATATTTAGTCAAGCATTCGAAAGATTGCGCATTCCTCAAAACAGTTAAAGTTTTTTGGTCGATATGTTGCGAAGGGTGTTTCTATTATTTGCTAGCGTTACTTTCACTCTTTGTAAGTTGTTTCCTTAAACTCATTGCCGGAACAAATAAAAAAACACATTTCTATGCAGGCTTCTCTCTGCGAGTGATTGAAGATGGCGATAATCAAATATGGCCGATACCACAATTGGATGGTGGTGTTCGCTGGTTGACACAACGTCAAGCCCTCGCCGAAGCCAAACTTACTGATTCAAAAATTAACACTCGCAAAATGGATAAAGTTCGATTCTTTTTATACACCAAAGCGGGTCCTGACAAGCCAATGGAAGTGGAAATGAATGACATGGAGTCTCTAGTGCGATCGTCCTTTGACAAAAATCACCTGACTAGGTACATCAAACATTTCAATAAATAAAAATTTTATTTGATATTTTGTTCTGACAGATTCATGATCCACGGGTGGAATGGAGGACACATATCACCGCAAAATGACAAAATTCTCGATGCGGTATTCAACAACACAGATAAGAGTCCCACCAACTTGTTTCTCGTTGATTGGAGTGCCTTTGGCGAAACCTTGAACTACATTTCAGCGCAGAGAAGTACCCCGAAGGCTGGCCAAATTCTAGCTGAATTCATTGATTGGCTGCATGATAACGCAAAGATGTCATTTGAGAACCTGATAGTGATGGGGCACAGTTTAGGGGCACATGTTGTTGGTTTTGCTGGCAAGAATGTTAAGCGGGGTAGAATTCACACAATTATTGGCCTAGATCCAGCTATGCCTTTATTCAGCTATAACAATCCGGAGACACGATTATGTGACACCGACGCTAAATACGTTGAGTCGATAACGACTTATGGCGGAATGGCTGGGTTCTATCTGCCAATTGGAAAGGCAGCATTTTATCCAAATGGAGGAAGGACACAGCCAGGATGTGGTATGGATATCGATGGTGCATGTGCACACGAAAGAGCTGTGGACTATTATGCAGAAGCGATTAAGTTTAGAGACAGCAATGCCTTATATTCGATTGGTTGTGCTGATTTTGCTGACGTTAAAACTGAGAGCTGTAATGTGCCAACGCAGGGGATACGTATCGGTGATCCGGCTAATGCAGACCGTGCCGAGGGGGTCTATTATTTGACAACAAATGATAAATCGCCATTTGGGAAGGGAAACCAATATGAGGGTAAAGCGGAATATTAAATCATTGAGAAGCATGTGAGTGTGGTATCATTTCGCAATTTTACAGGGATAATCAATTGTTGGAATGAAACTCATAGTAAGGAGGACATTGGTAGGTATTCTTGGGAGCAGCGCACCCTGAGATTCTTAGTCCACCTGTAGACACAGCTAAAGTAGAGATTTTTCAAGTGGGAGACTGCAATTAATGCAGAGTTCAAAACTGAAGGGCCACTTGTGGTTCCAGCTAACAGCTTTAGTATCTGACTAAAGGAGGTAATACTCTAGAAGATACCCTTGAATTGAAGACCTAATTGCCACCCTGATGGATACACCTACGGGAACAATTACTTCCCGAGTCATTTTGAAACGAAGTTCGGCGAATACCGATCGTTAATTTGTCTACTCCTGATTGGCATTGATATGGAACTCGTTGAGGTGTATTAAAATTGACCTCTATTCTCAAAATCGGACCGTCTGCAAACACCCATCACCCATTGGTTTACTAAAATCAAAAACAAAATGTAAACTTTCCTTTCAACTTAACAAACAATATTCTTTATTTCCTCCTTAGCCAAAAGTCAATGAACATTTCCGATTCCGAATGGCGACAATCTATTAGTTTCCAAATAGTAAATTCCCCTAGCGTTGCCAGCATTATTTGGATCACCCAAACGAACTCCACCCGCATAAATATTGCATGAGCCTTCTTTGAGATTTTGTAAAGCACTGCATTTCACAGCATTGAATCCATTTTGTTCACCTCGGCTCAGTGCCTCGGCTAGGTAGTAAACCGATCTGCCATGTGCGCATCCACCGCCCACGTCAAGTCCACATCCTGGCTGAGACTTTCCACCATTCGGATAGAAAGCAGCTTGTCCAATGGGATTGTAAAAGCCGAGCATTTCGCCGTTCGTTTGAATTGATTCCACATACTCAGCGTCCGTGTCAGCCAAACGTGACTCAGCGTCATTGTAATTGAATAGTGGCATGGCCGTGTCCAAGCCAATAATAGTGTGAACTCGTCCACGTTGTACATTCTTTCCGGCAAATCCTACTACATGAGCTCCCAAACTGTGTCCGTACAAAGCCAGCGTATCGAATTGAAGTTTCGCATAGTCATGCAGCCAATCTATGAATGCTGCTACAATGACTCCAACTTTGGAGCAACTTCTTTGAGATGTGACATAAGCCAGGGAATCTCCATACACACTCCAATCGACGGAAATGAAGTTGTAGTCCTTGCCATCGCCGTTTAGAAGAAGTGCTTCGCGGATTAGTCTATTTTCACCGCCATTCCAACCACCGTTCCAGCCGTGGACCATAAATCTGAAAGGAAATTGATTTTAGAACAGGAAGTTCGGATGGCCGAATCGCCGTCGAATATTGGATTGTGGTTTACCTAGTGGGATTATTAAAATTAAAACCCGAATAGGCCAGTGTCTCTGTATCTTCCATATCGAGCTCAACGGGTGTAGTTGGATTTGCTTGGGTGTACAAGTAGAAACGAACTTTGTCCGACTTACGTGGACTGATGACATCTTGTGGTTCAGTTAACATGGCTTCAATTATCACTTCACCGAGCGTCATCCAACGAACACTGCCATCTAGCTGGGGAATGGGCCAACGTTTGTTCACAGGCTCATCATGATGCACGGGAAGTGCAAAAACTGGAGAGAAATATCCAGTTGTTGAAGTAATTTCACAGAGAGCTCATGGAAAATCCTTACCACTTTCCAGGATTGCGAAAATCGCTAATACAAATGTGAAGAGCACCTTCATAGCGTCTGATTGACTAATGGAACTGGGCGTCCATATTCGTCTTTTATAGCGTCAATTTGGCTTATGGATTTAAGATATTTTATTTACATCTTATCAATTTATTAGGGGCTATAACAAAAACTATACCATTCTACTTTGACACTATATGGAATCTAATCATTTAGTTCTTTTTTTGGAACTCACTGCTGTTTTAGAGCAAGTCAACTCTATGTCATATGCCTTATCGACAGGCCGAGTCGCCGCGACGTTAATCAATCATCTTATGATATTGCATAGATTGGATTTCGCATACAGTGCTTAGAAAATCGTACCTGGTGGTTTCAATGCGTCAAGCTTTTTCTCACGTCTGCAACGCGGACAAATGCCTATCTTCACCGAAGGTTCGAAGATACGAATGTACATAATCGGAAATAAGTTCCCTATTATTGTTATGATCTATCATAGAAATGCATCCTTTGATAGATCGAAATATTAGCTAAAGAAGCTGGCCATTGCTTTGAGGAGAGTACAAAAAAGGTTTCAATTCAATAAATAACAACAGAGATTGCGTTCGAAAAGGCAGATTTGAAATCAGGGAAAGTCAGTTGATTTTTAAACAGTGATTGTTAAAGTTTGAAAGAGTAATCGGTTGTGAAGATAAAGAAGTGTAAAGAAATTCAGTGATTGGTTTGAATTGATTAAGATTTTAAGAAATTGTTTTGAATTGAATTGTTAGAATAATTCGTAAAAGTGTAATGAAAGTGATTTTATTGGAAAGTTCAACCGAATAGTGTTTGATCTTTTCTTATTCCGGCTCTGATATAATAATAACAATAAGTATACGGATTTCGTATCTACAAAACCCTTAAATCGAAAGCTAGCGTATCGGCATCCGGCTTTTTAAAAATTCCGCTTAAAAAGTTTTAAAACACCGTCTTCTAAAATCCCGGTTTTCTTAAATACAGCCTCTGAAAATCCTGGTTATTGTAAATCCCGATCTATTATAATCCCGCTTTGGTAATTTCTCAGAATTCAACATCAATTTTAGCATCTACCTACCTACATCTTTCATAATTGAATATTCCATTTCAATTGTTTCCCTTTTTCTTTACAAACAAGGTGGTTTTGTTTTCAACTGTACACATACTTATTTGTCTTTTATTCCCGCTTTTTTTTAATAATCTAGCTTTTGCAATTGAAACTTGATGTTTTATTTTAAAAAAAAATTGCTGCTATTTTTGAAAAGCAGTATATCAGCCCTGTTTTTTTGAGCTTCGATCTCAGCAAAGCAAAGTAAAGTAGGATTTTCAGCGCGGAATTACAACAACTACGCTCTACTTGACACTTCGAGACTCGCAGTAGTTGTTGTAATAAGTGTGCTGAAAAATCTACTTTACTTTGCTTTGCTGAGATCGAAGCTCAAAAAAACACGCCTATCGTACCCAACCCAAATCGAAATAGCCGGCTTCTTTTTCGATACCGTCAACTGCGCTAACAACGATCGGGCCCCTAACATTGACCAAAAACAGGAAAATTTTTCTAAACACCGTGGAGGGTAGTTTATTTTTAATAAACATTCAAATCAATTGAATTCTTGTAATATCTTTGACAGTCAAGCGTCAAGGAATATCCTTTCGGAAGAACTGTGAATAAATTTTGTTTGAAAATGTCCACATCAAACCGAACCCGCTTGTAACTAGGTAGGTGACGTCAGTTTTATTCATTAGGCACCTACCTATAGAAAATATCTAACGAAACATTACAAAATTTCAATATAATTGAACTGCCGCTGTGGCGTCATCGCTCATTGTGGTACCTACCTACGAATTCATTTTTAAATTCCACTCAAGTTGAGTCCAACTGTGCCTGTCAAAGTATTTTTGAGTAGAATTCGAAAGAAAAACAAAACCATTGCAACAATTTTACGAATAGTCGAACGCCCATAGTTTTTTTGTTTTTATTATATTTGTTTATGGTTTTATGTATATCACATTGTGCGACAAGAAAAGTTTCCGTGATATTCAGAAGTGATTCGGCATTTTAGTTCAGTCTACTTTTTTGATTGACGAACATGAATCAAGCAGCTGTTGAAATCGACGCCACACCCGTCCATAATAATAATAATAAACCCCTACCGAGTGCAGATAATCTAATTGTTGTTACCGGATTTGGACCATTTGTTGGCCATGAAGACGTTAATGCTAGCTGGGAAGCAGTAAGGATATTGCCAGACCATCTGGTATCACCAAATGGTATTGACTACAAAATAGAAAAGAAGCTAGTGTCTGTCGTTTATGATGATGTCAACAAAGCAGTTGATGAAATATGGGCTAAAAAACCTCAGGTACGTTTAATTGAGGTCATACGATTTGATATGATGTGGATTTTCATTCGGGCAAATGATAGATAAGCAAATATTCATTTGTTCAGTCTCGTTTTACAGATAAACTAAAATGTAATTGTAAATGTTTTAGACACACGCAGCAGTAATGATTTTTTTTTATTTTTAAACTAACTTTCTTTTAATTCACTTTCAGCTGGTAGTACATTGTGGCGTCCATGGTGGATCCAACTGCATTCGTGTCGAAGAAATCGCCTACAATCACAAGTTCAATCGCCGCGATTACTCCGGGAAAAAGCTGACCCGTGGAAGTGCTTGCCTTATAAACTATAGTACATCATGCGATGAAATTCGCACTAAATTGGACGTGCAGAAAATTATAGAGAACACATCACCACTGTGTGGCTGCGAGGAGCCAATGGTATCATCCGATGAAGTCGGCAACTACCTCTGTGGCTACATTTACCTGAAATCACTAGATCACGACTGTGCGAGAAGTCTATTCGTCCATGTGCCGCCTATCGATAAGCCCTTCAACAGTGAGAAGACGAGTGATATTGTGTACAAAATCATCGGCGAATGTGTTCGCCAGTTGGAGACGAAAGAATTGAAGGACGAGGGAAAAGCGGAGACCTTATAATACTATTACTCATAGCACAAAGCACAACATATTTAGATAAAAAAAAAAACAACAAATTTTCAACCACAGTTACTAAACTCAATTTACAAGCGACGTTTGTGTTCAATTGTTTTTTACTTTTCGTTTAACAACCGAAAGGCTAGACTAATCTATAAATAAATAGGCTTTATTTAAAATCTAACTGTTTTCAAGAATCGCTTGCATTATTTTTATCTCGATCAGATCGACACGATCTTTGGGCGCACTTCGCAGTTTCTTCGCAATCAGCTTGCCAAAAAGGTCAAACTCATCCATTTGTTCGGAGCTATTGGATGGGATGGGAGTAGTGGATGATGTCTGCTTCGGTGGAGGATCTTCCTCGTTGTTCTGAGCGATCCCAAGCGGATAAATCGAATTAATGGGCGGATTACTACTGCTCACAGCGCAGCTGTTATCGTTTGCAATCTCTTCGGCAATGTAGTTTAGCTCGCTCAAGTCACGTTCATCTGAGGTGGACAGCATTACGTCGGTTTGTTCAATTAGGAAGGAAAAGTCCTCAGCTCGATCTAAAAAAGCAAGCTAATATAATTTTAAGATTGGTTTAGCTAAAACAAGATCTTACGCTTCTTTTCAGGAGGTTCATCTTCGGAGATGTCCGAGTTATGATCTCTGGAAAGAAGTCAGTTTTATTGAAATAGTATTTAGTTCTGATATTAACATCGATATGGGACTCGACGCAGGGTGTACAGTTAATTCCGACTTACATTATTGCTGCCGCATCCAAAAACATTAATTGGTCATAGTATTTGTATTTCGTTGCATTTATATCGCCATCCTCCTTCTCAGTGGCTCGAATCCTTCGATAGCGGTCCCGTATATTCCTCCATATCTTCTGAATGCGATCGATTTGTATGATTTCGCCCAATGCTTCGTAAACCTCAGCCCAGGCAATCTCCTTTGTTGCTCGTTTTGAATGCCATCTACCTGATTGCCTTTCATAGAGAATTGGTCGTTTGGCGACTTCTTCAATTATTGCTGAGCCAATGTCTGCAAAAAAATTATTCGGGAAATTTCTAAAGTGCTTCTTGAAATCCATCATTTACCTTTGAAAACTGCATCTGTACCACATGATTCAAGTCCGTACTTCATTACATTTTCTGAATCCTGTTTTTCTTCCGCAAATGACGTTGCAATTATCTGTTCTTCTGGATAGTCATCGCCATCATCGTATTCACTGTCTTTTATTACATATTCATCGTTATCGTCCATATCCAGCGCAGACAGCTGATCATCAGTTGAATTAGCCTCGCGACTCTCACTATCAGCAGCGAGTTCGAATCCGTCAAGTTTTGTCGGAGAAATTGCGAACATCTTCTCGGTTGGGATTTCAATATTGTGCTTTCGATTCAGGTGCTTCCACAAATTGGAGGATGATGTCTTGCTCTTGTACACATGAACTCGTCCTTTGCCATAGCAAAGCATGCAAAGAATTCGATCGTCAGGCGGATCATCTGGATTGCCTGATGTTGATGATTCTTTGTTAGCCAATGCAAAGTATTTCCATACTCCACTGGGACTCTTGTGCCGGTTAGTCTGACGGGCCTCATAATAAACGATTTTATATTCACTAGTGATTTTTTTGCTGTTGGCATTAGTTGATTGGTTATCCGACGTGGGCTCCTGATGTATGATTTTAAAGGATCCAAGTTCTTCGGAACATTGTGCGCTTCCTTTCAAAGACACGAATGAATTTGTTTTGTCCATGGAAATATTTGATTCCTTGGGGTGATTTTAAATCAAAACAAATATCTCTCCAAACAAAGCGGCTATTCTTTAGCCGATGAGAAAATTCACTTTTGGCTAAAAAAGCCCAAAGCCAAGCTGTGGCTAGAAATGATGTGAATGGGAACTGTTGTATTTAAAGGCTGTCAAGTAGCGTGTAATTTAGGGTGGTTTGTTTGTTTTGATAATAAATAAAATGATGAGATAGAAACTCGCATGCAATAAATATATAACCTGTGAGAGCGAATTAATAAACTTGTACTAAGTAGGTACCTTAAATTCTTGTATGCTTTCTGAAGTCTACTAGCTAACTTACTTGTGCCATTTGTTTATTAATACGGGGTTTAGTTTTTAGTTTTTCACTGGGTAAAAAAAGCACTCTTAATCAGAAAAAAGTTTTCCATAGCACGGAAAAATAATATCTTAACGATTTTAAGGCATTTACAGTAACTGCGATAAAATTTCATTTATTATTCAAGGCATTCGAATTATTGAGAGTTATTAGAAAGTCGAAACGAACAAAATACAAATCGTGTGAGTAGTTTGCTGAGGTATGACTAAATAGGTACCTACAATACTAAATAGGTATTTCCAGGGCGCCGAACAAGCACTTTTCAAATGAATGTAGATTCCGATTTACTTGAGCAAACAGTCCTTGAGCTTAGGGATATTTGCCAAAGCGAACACACCCTTTTATTTATGTGGGGTTGACATTTGGACTGCCGTCAATATAGCGCACACCAAATTAGTTCTTTAAGGAAAAACTCCAATTTTCCTTTAAAAATGTTGCGGAATTTAGCGAAATTGTCCGGAAGCAGGTAAATTTTATTTATTACCAGCTTTACATATATCACATTGTTGAATCTCCTTAGGCTACCGACAGTAATAGCTGTACAACATATGTCAGTCTATCCCCCATCCTATGTCGACCCCGTTTTCAAGAAGCAGAAACAAGCATTTCTAAAAGAAACAGGCGAAACTTTAAAACTAGCCCATTTGCCGATTAAGCCAGCTCGCAATAATGACAGCTCTTCTGTGTTTCACGACGACATACTAAGTAAATTTACAAATTACGTAATGCGCAAGGGTAAGAAAGTCTTAGCGCGCGATCTAGTCGAGAAAAGTTTTGAAAATATTAAGCGAATTCAGTTGGAGCGCTACAATTTAGCGGATGATCCCGAGGAAAAAGCAAAAATTGAAACGAATCCAGTGAAAATACTGCATACGGCAATAGAAAATTGTCGCCCAATGTTGCAACTGACACCAATCAAACGAGGAGGTGTCACCTACCAGGTTCCAGTGCCAGTAACGACTAAAAGATCTTACTTTCTCTCAATGAATTGGATTATTCAATCGGCAAATGAAAAGGAACGAACAGTGCATTTACCCGAGAAGCTAGCCTGGGAATTGTTGGACGCTGCCGCTGGGCAAGGTCGTGTGGTCAAGAAGAAACAGGATTTGCACAGACAGGCTGAAGCTAACCGTGCTTATGCTCACTACAGATGGAGTTAGATGTTTCCTTTCACTTGTTTCCACTTTATTTACTCAAAATAAAACAATTTAAACAGAATTTCACTTGTTGTCGTCTCCAAAGACTGAGACATATCGTTGCGGATCTCTGATAACCCCATAGCGATAAAGAAGCTTGAAGGACACTGATGCGTCAACCCGACTCTTTATTCGTTGATAGACATTTATTCGTCTTGGCGGTAGTTCCCATTCAGCAAGAATGTCGTCGATGACTAGCTCCTTATTTTGACGTCGTCCCCAGAAGTCGACGTAGCCCAGCTTGACTTTGTCTTCCCCATCGTTCATGTAGATGAATCCAACAAAATTCCTAATTGGAAAGCTGCATAATGTTAAGGTTAATACACCGGTGATACCTAAAATAAAAAATATTGGAAGAGTTTGTGACTTCTCCTGTTTGTATTCTCACCTAGCGAAGCAAAGACGATACCAGAACTTGGATCTAAATGCCCGGCTTCTCCTAAAGCGAAAACTATCGGAGTGCCAACTGCTGTTACGAGGGTTTGATAGACTTTCAGTCTGTTGAATGCTGAAGCTAAACGAATCAGAGGAAGTCGGTAAATTTCGTTCCAGTTTTCCTGCTCCAATTTTGTGGCAGCTTTATCTTGACCGGCATTCCTGACAACTGATGGATTTAGTTTTGGTATTAAGAACAGAGTTTTGTGAAGAAACGGTTTAAATGTATTTATTCCTCGAATCATTTTGTAACTTATATTTCTAAAGAAATAATATAAAATACCATCAAAGTGAGGTTGTGCTAAACATTTCTTAAGTCAAAATTGAACCATAACAAACAGTGCCAGCAACATAAATTCATGAAATGTTAAGTGATGCCACTCTCGCTTTTAAGTAATTGGTTTAGTATTATAAATATTGTAGATTTTACAAGAAAACTGATTCTGGTTGAATGCACCAATCTATTGGTGGAAAATGTCACAACGTAGGCTTCAGCTCCTGCCTGCTGTCTAGTATTAAATACATAAATTGCACTTGTGTAAGTGCTTACTAAGTGGATTGTGGCTTTAAGCCTCCTACACACCTGTTCCGGAACGAAAAATCACATACAAAAATGACACAACGAAATCATGAACGAAAAATTTCTCTCTCCTTATTGTTTTGCTGTACGCTGCTGCGAAATGATGGCGGAAAAGTGGGTAATTGTAGTAGATTGCTTGGTACAATTCTTCAGTCTCTTTTCGCACACATTATTTGTCGGGGACATTATTTGATCGGGAAAATTTGACATTTGTTCTGCAGTAAATCGAAATTTAATTTCAGAATGTACTTCATGTATTTCTGTTAAAATTTAGTGTGGCAATTTAATTTGTATTTTCTCAAGCTAAATTTTGACAGATCTTTGTTTTCTGTTGTTCTGTTGCGTTTTTGTATTGTTGAGAAGTAAGCGAGGATGAGTTTTTTTAATAAATAAATCGAAAAGGAATATGTTTAAAATTAAAGAGAGTTGAAGTAAGTTATTTTCAGAGAACAGTCGCTTTCTGGACACTTATCCACGGCGCGCTCTATGTCAAAATTTTAATGTTTGGAAGGAAAAGTCGGAGAGCAGATAAAATATTGTTTAGCTAGAGCCTACTTAGCTCTTAGCTTTAACAACTGTCCATTCCATACTTGGACGTTGGACAGTGTGTTTTCATACTCGCAAATATCTTATCAGCCTGTTCAAAAACTGGTTGCAACTTGCAAATAAAGTTGGCTCATTCATAGTTGACTGTATAGAAAGTTTTAGTTATACAAAAAAAAAAAGAGTACATTCGCAAGAGAAGTATGATTTTTTTTTTAAATACATACTTAACTCTCCAAAATTTAAAGCTAGGGAAAATCCGAAATGACAATTTTAATGATTCAGTGGAAAGTTCGCGTAGTTATTGGAGAGTCCATATTAACTGTATTTTGTTTATGCTTTTGACATACGAATCGTTCAACCCTCGAATGATTGGCCGAATTCAAGAATCTATGCATGAGATGCAACCTGAACACAAAAACTAGATTGGTCGGGAAGTTCACGTTTTTTACGTCAGCCACATATGAGGACCAGAGACAATACTGAGACCACCAACTTCGGCCGATTTCCCGTTACTTAGCCTACAAGTTATATTTTTCGGAGTGGTCATGATTTACTGCGCTAGTATTGATACATAGAAATTCGTATTGACAAATGTCACGTAACTTCAAAAGTTCTGAGTCACCAATACACTCCCAAAAAATATGAGCCACTTCCGCTTTGGGCAAAGTGGCTTGCAGCGTTCATAGAATTTTATCAGTTAAATTTGAAATTGTTCGTTACGTGTGAATAATATTTTTTTTTGGGAAAAAGTGTACATTTGCTTAAAATATTTACGAAAAATTAAGAATGTATGTTGGTTGAGGGAAAATAAAAACATTTTGACCAAATTTTCTTTATTATTTAAGAAAAAATTACACACGAAACCGAAGTTAATTTTATCCAAAAGCGGGAAATACACAACCATATTTGTCCCAATATATTTCTAGTATATAAAACATCTCCTTAAGATAGTTTTATTAAGCACACAAATCAAATTATTTACCTTCAAAAAATTTATAATTACTAACCAATGGCATTCAGTTATGGTAAAATGTGGTATTCCCGAACTCTTTCACATTTCCCCACGGCTGCCGAGGTTGGCAGCATTTATTTTTGTATTTTTTGTATGTTTTTGCATGTCATTCGGATTCATTCGGATTCCGAATTGATATAACACCGATAGGAATACAAAATGGCGAATTTGAAAAAAAACTGAGGAGGCCAGCGGCAAGAGGATTGTGAGTTGGGGGTCTCAGTATGGTTTGTCTATGATGAGGACTATCAACTTAGTACTCACTCACAAATTTCTTGACTAGATTCGTCGGCTACCCCTCCATAAACGTCAACTAAAACAGCTGCTCTCATGACCGATTTCGACCAATCAAAACCAAGATTCACTTAGTGAGAGAGCTGTCAGACTTACTAAACTAAGTAAGCATGAAGTGGAGCGGTGAACAAAACAAAACTGGTGTAGGTATTTTCTTCACTAGTCCCTCACACGATATTCGATATGCTTCATGCATTGTACTCACTGTTCCATGTTGAAATAATAACCAAACTCATTTATTCACATTTTCTTTTATTTACAGCAATTAAAATCAATGATAATAGTACACTTATCAACACATGTATTGCAATAATTTAATTCACATTTTGCTCTTAATATTTTTTTGTATGTATATTAGTTTTGTTTGCACAATCGATGTATTTTAATCAAGTTGTCTTATAATACTAGGTATTAATAATGTTTGATATTAATTTATTTCTTGGTTTATTTTCTTAGTAGTTATTAACTTTTAACATAAAAATTAAATGTTATTTAACTAATTTAAAAAAAATCAACTGGAACATTTATTTATAAATACATAAATAATTTACAAGTAATTGATTTTCGTTTCTATTCATATCATTGTTTTAAGAATGGCAACCACACTCATTGCTCTTTTCTTGTTAAATAATATTTATTTTTTTGTGGAGTAATGTAGACATTTTAAACCCGTTTACTTATAGTTAACACTAATTGAATTTACTCCTTATTTAGTTATAATGAAGTATACAGTAGTTTGTATTCTAAAATTGCCATAAGCTGATTTTTCGATTTGATTTTATTTTGTTACGTATTTAAACAATTGAACAGTTGTCTTGGCTATCAGAAGGAATAAGGATATCCATCTACAGGCAGATGTGAAAGAGGATTGACAGTTTAACTTATGCTACAGAATTTCCACCTAAAGACGTTGCAAGCAGATAGAAATAACATGTATAATGTAGTAGATTTTTTTGCAGTTTAAATTGGAAGCATCCTACTGCAAGTCGCATGTAAGCATCTAATTCTAGCCACAGATTCACTACTTAAGCAAGAATTTCGTTTGTACTATCATAACATTAAACTTTAAAAAATATTTAATTATTTGCACCTGATTAATGAACTTAACGTATATAAATAATTCCTAATAATTATAACACCTTATGTACATTTGGCTAGCGTTTCGCTTGCTCTGTTAAATTGTAACTTCTCACTTTAGAATAACTACTAAATTGCACGTGCAAATACGTCCCTTTAGCCAGTGAATCCCGAAAGCGTTACCTTTCTCTAAGACATCATTTAAAAAATGTCCGCATGACTTATATGTACATATTTAATACAGGGTATGCAAGGAGTAGCCGAAAACCTAAATATAAATCATTCTGTTTAATTGTATAAAAATTAATTACTTTTACTCTCGCCGAGAGTGGAGAGAGTCAATCATTTCAATTACATGGGCAGAACACAATTTCAACAATTGGTTCTGTGTGTATTAAAGTGAAATTGTTGTCGTGTATTTTTATCTAATTATCACTTGGGCGAGGGAAATAATGTCATTGGCGCCCCACAAATTACCACCCGTCCGGATTTTTATGTAGCATACGCTTCATTCCGCCACCATAGACCATTCCATATCCATCGACTTGGTTCAGAGCAACACATGATCCAATAAAGTGCACAGCTGAATATCCTGGCACATTGTCGGCTGTGGCACAGAACCAATACTAGTGAAGTCTACATCGGTGAGTGGAGTGTAACATAATCTAGCTATGCGTAAACACGTCTGTTGATTACTAACATCATCAATATTTTCTTAAGAGGATTTAATTTAGTCGCTCTCTTGTTGAGAGTGCTAACTGGGGGACAACGGACACGGACCGGGATGCAGTAAATTAAGTGAATGGCAGCAGCGTTGTCGTTTGACCAAGGGGTAAAAAACACGGTAATGCAATACTGCTTCGGATGAACAGTTTCTAGGAGACGGAAAAGACGATAGTATTTTTTTTTATTTAGGTAGCGTCATTGTCCGGAGAATTGGACTTGTTTTGTACTTGGATTGATGTAAGTTTCCTGTTATGTTACTTACGTCTTAATCTAGAAAATTTTGCATATATTTTTATATTTCGAACGCACTTTTCGATTTCAGTTTTCACGTCAGACAGCAAAGTTTAGTAAGTCTGACAAGTGACAACTGTCTGACTAGATGTATATCGGTTTTGATTGTCTGAAATTTGTCATATGAGCAGCTGTTTCAGTTGATGTTTATGGAGGGGTAGCCGACGAATCTAGTCAAGAAATTGTTGAATGAGTACTTAGTTCACAGTTCGCATATGTGGCTGACGTAGAAAAAGTGACGTTCCCGATAAATCTAGGTTTTGCGTTCAGGTTACATCTTATCCAGACCAATCTAGTCAACTAGATTCTTGACTAGGTTGACTTTATACCTGACATAAGACGTAGAAACGTAAGCAATAGAAACAAGAACTTATAAAATATTTAAATTTACATCATTACCGAAGTTCTGGTTTGACAGCATTTCGTTTTTTTTTATTGGCCCGGACCTAGATTTATGTTGTGAACAATGGGGACGTTCATCTGACAGCTGGCTGACCTGAGTTGTTTCAGTTTTAACTGGATAGACTGGTCATGGAGGGGTAGAAATTTCTGCCTGAATACTCAGTTAATTTTTATAGGTGTGAAAACCAAAATTTAATCCAAGAGGTGAATTTGAAAGAAAAGGAAAATAAATATTTAACAAATGTCAGACGTCAGTGGTTACCGAATTAACCTCCAAAATTTAAAAATGTTAAGAATAGACAATTGAAATTTGCGTTTTCATTAATAATCTAGTACAGAAAAATATAGTAGACGTAACGAATAGTGGATATCCAAAGTCTGAACATGGTAAATCAAATAATTGAACTAGTGCGAGTAGATCGTATTATTCGTTTCACTAACTCACTTTAATTTATTACGCGTTTATCTGAATAAATCGAACAACATGAAAAAAAAGACAGTCAGAATAATAAAAGATTAAAAAAAAATAGAAGAATTAGTGTTAAAGCCTAGTATGCTACTCGCGCTTATATATAGCAAAATGTCTCCAAAGCCAAACAGTATGCAGTTCAAGCTAACTTTGTTAGCCACTGTACAAAAAATCTCTACAGAATTTAAGTAAGCGTATTAAGGCAAAATACATTTTTCCACAGCTAAATTTTTACAGATGAGAGAAAATATCGGTATTTGCAACAAAATGTCCAACGAAAGCAAATTAACAGTAGCAAGTCAATCAGCTTTACCAACACAGTTTTTTTTTTACGGAACTTACACGTTACACTGTCAAAATTAAGCGAACATTAAGCGAAGTGGTGGAGAGAAACATTGGAGAGGCGCTTAATTTTAGCTTTCTTCAAACAGCATACTAGGCTTAAGCTTCAAAATATAACCTATTGGTTCACACTATACTTGTTACATTTCTTCACCAGTTTCTAGCCAGAATTCAAATATAAGTCATTGCACCTCTGCTAATAACAATTTCTAGTTTTGACCTTAAATTTACAATTTTTTCAGTTGCGAACTGAGGTAAAGGTCGACATTAGATTTTAAGGCTATTTTGACAATATTCGGTTTTTCGACGCCCGGTCAAATCCTTTCTATTCGATTAGCGACATTTTGCTTGTGATGCAAAAATATGGTACGCGTTATGTTTATAATCATATTTAGTGTCCAAAACAGATTTTACAAACTCATAATGGCGAAATTTTCCATATAAAATTACCAATTTTAACCTACAAAACCATTTTGAACCTTCAACTTTTATATTTTTAAGGTCACAATATACAATTATGTATGCAATATTTCGCCATTGTGAGTTGTAATAATTGAGCCTGGACACTAAATCGTTAGTATTGCGGAGTGTGTATAATACATATTTATAAGCCGTGTTTTTTTGAGCTTCGATCTCAGCAAATCAAAGTAAAGTAGGATTTTCAGCACGCGATAACAACAACTCTACTGTGAGTCTCGAAGTGTCAAGTAGAGTGTAGTTGTTATAACTGCATGATGAAAGTCCTACTTTACCTTGCTTTGCTGAGATCGAAGCTCACAAAAACAGGCCTATAGTGTGAACGTACCGAGAACTCGGATTTTCGCCGTTCTATTTGTATTTCGTCCGGCCGAAACCGAATAGTATGAAAAAAACCTAATACCCTATTCACACCAAGACGAAAACTGGTTTTTCGCAAAAATTCCCGAAAACTTCATCGAAAACAGAAGTTTTCCCATACATATTTCTGTTTTCAAAACGAGATGTTTAAGTTACGCTTACCAGAAAAACGGCTTCCAGTCGTAGAATTGGTGAAACAAACACGTCTTTTCCAATATTCAGCAAATTTAGCAGAATATCTGACAGAACAAAAGTCACAGCTCACAACTTAAAATCATTTTCCAAACTTCATTGATGGGCTAAAAATATTTTTAAATGTTCTGAACTCATTTTATTTGTTAATAACTGCGATCGAAATTTGCAACCAAAAAAATGTGCGCAGAAGTTTCACGACGTCAATCGAAGATAGTTGCTGTGAATGCATCGATGAGTTTTCGGTGCGGTGTGAAAAGGTAACGACAAAAAACGTTACGTATACGCCCCCGAAAAAATGAGCAAATATTTTATTTGTTTAGTACCAATTTTCTAAAGTTTAAAGTAACGAAACAAGATCAGGATCTTGCAATCATGAATGGAACTGGACAACCATTAGAAATCTTGTGATATGTCACAAATCAAATTGCATATTGTGATCTACAAAATAATAAGTGTGAAGGTTAAAAATGATTCTTAGTAAAGCCCAATACAAAAAAAATTTTTATTGGGATCAGTACTGCTCATCTAGAAGACAATAAAATGCTCAAATATAACTGATCGGAAACAAAAATTCGTTTCTGACAGTCTTAGTCTGACAGCCCCACGAGCATATGAACGGTATTTTAAACAACTACTTGCTATAATATTTGGAACAAGTTGGATCCGATCCAGTCATACATATGTTTCTTAATGTTCACACCACAACTTTATCTAATTATAGTTTGAAAAATCGTTTCGTTTTGGAAGGAATATGAAAATTTAAATAAATTTCAAAGAAACCTATCAAATTTGTGATCTGAACCTTCCACCCTTGGCTTGCGTATGGTTCGCCGCTGAACTAGGAGAAAAACATTTACAAACAAATATATTTCTGAAATAAAGGAAACTTTAGTCAATTTCAAATGCACTTGTGGGGAAAACACAAAACAGAAACAAATACCGATATATCTTGACGAGAAAACTTAAAGTGCTTGCAAGAACATTGTCCATTAATAAATAAAAATTCAAGTAATGAGGAGTGCACCGGTTAAAGCACGCGCAAAAATGTCCATAAGGAGCTATACCTATTTACAGTATACCATGAAATCACATTTTTTTTTCTTTTCGTTTCTTTTATATTATTTTATATATTATTCTTATTTTCTATTTTTTTTTGTTTACCCTATGAAGCCATCTCCATTCTGCCTTTTTAATCAACTACTAGTACTTCACTCGATGCCAATGAAAAGAATTCCTCTCCTTAATAATAAAAATAATAGTAATTATTTGTTTTCTCTAAAACTAACAATAACAACTAGATTAGTGCGTTTGTTCGCGAATCAGAGAAACTACACGGTGGGCGTGTTCCCAATTAGTTGACCATGAGAATCGCGTTTATACAAACTCCCGGAAGGGTTGACTGTAATTACCATTTGTGCCATTGAATATCGCTGCTGTACTTTCTGCCGTGACGTTAATATTATTTATGACAGTCACTGGCTGCTGAGCTTGTTCGCTATTCTGTATGATGCTCGGATTATCTGCAAGGATGCTGCAGTCGAAGTGTTCAACAGTAAGATCACCAGCGTCGCTGCCGGTCGGAATCTCTTCGCCGCGCATCAAGAGGATAACATCCGTGAGGGCTGTGATGTAATTCTTTGCCAATGTGAGTGTTTCAATCTTGGACAGGCGACGCTCCTTCTTAACATGGGGTATAACCTCGCGCAAGGACTGTATGGAATGTGGTTTCTTTTATGTGTTACTTTAAGTGCGATTTAATATTCTTACCTGAAATGCGTCATTCAAGCTGTGCATTCGCATGCGTTCCCTTTCGTTGGACTCGAGACGTCGCAGATTTCTCTCTTTGGCGTTGAGTGCACCTTTCCTTCGGCGATTTTGGGCTGAATTTGAATTTCGACCACGACTTGATGGTCGGACACTGCCACCATTGCTGCTGCCCCCGCCACCACTGGTGTCGTCACTCTGTGAACTGGAATCTGTCATTTCGGGGTCATAGTTGCTGCTGATGATGGTATTGTTGTTGTTATTATTATTTGTGGTGTTGTTTATTTGTGAAGTTCGACGACTTGCACGTCGAACAGGACGGGAAATCCTCTCCTGTTCGGATTGCGTTGTGCCTTCGGAAAAGTCCAGATAATGATTTGCTGCTGTTTGAATAGTAAAATTCTGCACCGACAGCAGTTCACTAATTCGTTTCGTGTCCATTGTGGAGTGATTTTGAAACTGATGTCGATGGCAAGAAGTTTGGGTTCTATTCGATTGAATGTAGGTAAGTCCTTTGTTTGGTTTTAGCAAGCTTGTTGACACATTTTTGTTTCTGGAAGAAAGGAAAAGGAATATTTTTGAATTGTCGCAGATTATGACGAAGAAATATTCACAGCAAAAATATTATTTAAATACATTTAGGTGAGATATTAGAAAGTAAATAGCTAAGTGGTCTATTATAAGCCCATAAGAAAGGGTGCGGTGGATGAACATTGAATATACCATCGTTTTAACCAAGTGTGTCGTCAAGTGTCAGATTTTTGCAAGACATAGGGTTGCCTTTTTTTGTAGGTGGGGCATATGGAGCTGAAAGTCCTATTACTCTGTCTCCACATGGTGCCCATTTAGCAGCTAATGATGAAAATGCCAATTAAACATTTTAACTATTCCCTGCGCTGCAGTAACTTGGTTTCCTTCGCTCTTTCGATGAACTTGTGTTCCGTTCTTTAAGCCAGCAGTCAGTTGCTTGGCTTTCTTATAGAGAAAAGTTTTAACACCCAAAAAATGCTTCTTAGATTGGAAACTCTATCATAGTGTTTATAGACAAGTCTTACATTTTTTAAAACGGTCCAAGATATTGCGTTGCGCGATACTAAGATCATTAATAAGGTCCAATTGACCATGCAATTGAAAGCGCACGACCAGCCACTTGAACGACGTTGTGTTCCTTAATTAATGGAAATGTTTGTTATCTTCCTTATAAAGCCATAATACATGGGAAAATTTAATTTTGTTCATTTTATTGAATTTTTAAAAAGAAACTTGTATTTGGCCCACCCTGTAAATTAGAACGCACTACCATGTGACTTCTTTAATCTCGTGTTAGAGCAGATAGTGCGCGGGGCAGGTGTCAATACGGAAGGCACTATCTTCAACAGATCCGTCCAGCTACTGGGGTATGCAGACGATATTGACATCATCGGTCGCTCCCAGCGTGGCGTGATAGAGGCTTTTACGGCGATTGAAGAGCAGGCGAAATTCGTTGGTCTTGTAGTAAATAAGGACAAGACTAAGTACATGCTATCAACAAACAAACAAGCATCTGTCCACCGCCTAGGACAGAACGTCACTATTGATAGCAACAATTTCGAGGTAGTTAAGGAGTTTATCTACCTCGGAGTAAACATGAACTCCACAAATGACATCCTAGTGGAGATCCGGCGAAGAATTACCCTAGGAAACCGCTGCTACTTCGGTTTGGCAAAACAATTGGGTTCAAAACTCCTAACTCGAAGGACAAAATGTATGCTTTACAGAACCCTTATCCTGCCAGTTCTGCTTTATGGCGCCGAGTGCTGGACGATAAGCAGGAAGGGAGAGCTGATACTGGGCTCCTCCGAAAGAAAAATTCTTCAGCGGATTTTTGGTCCTGTGTGCCAGTAGGGCGAATGGAGGAGAAGATACAACCGCGAACTCTGTGAGCTGTACCAAGATGTGGATGTAGTCCAAAAGGCCAAAATACGTCGACTACATTGGCTCGGCCACATCGAGCGAATGGACAATAATGCTCCAGTTAAGAGGATCTTCGAATCCCAGGCGCCAGGTTCGAGACGACAAGGAAGACCGAACCTCCGTTTCAAAGACCAAGCTTCCATAACTGGAAGCAGCGTGCCCGGGATCGCAGAGAATGGAAGGCTGCAGTGTCTCAGGCAGAGACTCTCCACGGGTCGGGAGCCCGTTAAGTAACTAAGTAAGTATATTTGAATACGTTACTATTGCAATATGGCGGCGACAAATTAAATGTCACCAAACTGCTTTCAATTCACTGATACGCTTTTTTATGGGGAGTTCTAAACTTCATTTTACCAGTCTGAATGGCGACATTTGTCCACGATTTTTTGTTTGTGCACATCTATGGCACAGTACCTTTCGAATGATATAAGTTTCATTCTCCTCATTTCATAATAAATACTAAAAAAGCGTACGGAAACTTCGGATGTTCATGTATTAATATAATGATGATGATTAGTATCCAGGCTAGATTTTACGAACTCACAATGGGGAATTAAATTACTATTGTGACCTACAAACTATTAAGCGTGAAATTTAAAAATGATAATTGGGCCTTACGCCCATTGATTTCGTACAAAATTTCGAACAGAGACAATACTGAGCCCACCAACTTCGGCCGATTTCCCGTAACTTGCCTACAAGCTATATTTTTATAGGGCAAGTGGGTGCAAATGCTAAGTGCGCTTGCATTGTTACATGGAAATTCATATTGACAAATGTCACGTAACTTCAAAAATCCCGGCTCGCCAACACACTCGCACCTTGCATATATGCCACTCCCGCATTGGGCAAAGTAGTTGGCAGTGTTCATAGAATTTTATCCGTTTAGTTTGAAATTTTTCGTTACGTTTGCACAATATTTTCTTTTTAGGAATAAGTGTACATTTGCTTAAAATATTTACGAAAAATTAAGAATGTAGATTGGTTGAGGGAAAATAAAAAAACATTTTGAGAAAATTTTCTTTAATTTAAGAAAAATTTACACACGAAATCGAATAATGATAACCAATACCGGAAAATACGCAACCATGTTTTTCCTAATGTTTCTAGTTTATAAAACATATCCTTTAGATAGTTTTATTAACCAAACAAATGAAATTATTTGCCTTTAAAAGATGTATAATAACTAACCAATGGCATTCAGTAATGCTTAAATGTGGTATTCCCGAACTCTATCACATTTGCCGCGGTTGGCAGCATTTTTTTTTTTATCAGTGTAGTTACATAACACCGATAGGAAAACAAAATGGCGAATTTGAAAAAAGAAATTGAGGGTACCAGCGGAAAGAGGATTGTTTGTCTCAGTATGGTTTGTCTCTAATTTCGAACTAGGGATGTTAATCAATTCTGACATTACGATGATAGGGGAGCTCTAAAAGTGGGTTGCAATATTCTGTATAGCTGTGTGTCTGTCCCTACCCTCCTGAGGCCTGCAGCCTAAACGGCTGCCCGTATTCGGTTCAAACTTCGGACTTAGGAGTTTGTGGGCCTTTAGTTCGGGGCTGTTTTTTTTTTGCCCACAGTAACCTCAACCCTCCTATCGCATATAAAGTGTTTTTACCAGTTTGATTTGTTCATAAACGGAGCAAACGATTTCAACCAAAATTTATATTTGAGCTTGAATAGATAAGGTTAACATCACTGCATACTCAGTTTTTCACTAAAAATCGAATAAGGGTACTCCTGAAATTTGTACGTATCTCGAGTTAATAAATAGCACAAATAGAGTTGCCAGAAATGTTTCTCAGCAAATCAGGAGATTTCAGAAAAATTGTCAGGAGATTGAGAACAAATCTGGAGAATCAGAAAAACCTCATAACTTCATAGGGACTTCTTCAAAACAACAACAACAAAAAAAAAATAATAACTTACATTTTTAAATGTAAGGGTAAATACATATCAATTTCAATTTGGCAGTTAAAAAAGATCATAAGGCGCTGGTTACATTTCTTCGCAATAAACTTTTTGCCTTAAATGTTCGTAGTTTAGTTTTTAAGAAAATGTATATGAAATATGTATTGGAAATTCGGGAGATTTGATAGAACTTTCCGGAGACCAGGAGATTAGCTAAATAACCGAGCGACTCCAGGAATATCGGGAGACCTGACAGCCCTAAGCTCAATTCGTTCCCCTTAAAGTGCTATTAAGAACTATGAAACGTCAACACGTTTACGAAATGCGCGATACATTTGAAAAGAAAAAAATACCATTGTGAATTTAACTAGTTTATTATCTGTCATATAATATAATATAAAATATAAACTCGGAGAGTATAATTGTCACGAAACAGCTTTTCAATTGGCAGTTTGGATTTGTATTCGGCATAAAATTGTGGATCCCTTCCATTCGTCCTAAAAATGAAAAACTCACTCAATGGTTGTGGGAAGCTGGGCCTAGGCTTCCCACGGACCTGTTGCGCCAACTATTTATTAACTGTCATATTTGTCATATTTAATAAAACATTCATTCTTTGGACATCTATACCGACAGTGTGATTCTTCTTCCTGGTTCTTCTTTAAGGCAAATATCAAACGATCGCACGTTACTTTTCTAGCCGAAGGAATTATGCTAAATGAAATACATTTAACCTCTCCACGTGCTTCTAATTAACCAAGTTGATCTGCAATCAATTGTCACCCTTCAGTCAACTCTGCCTATTGCTGCAGCTGTGTAGTATTTACATCTGCCAATTTCAGAGTTAAAGGAGTCTCCCGTTGAGTGGTATCCCTTTGCCCACTATTTCCAATTTTCAAAAATTCCACCCCACATTAAGTAGGTATGGGGTTCGCCGGTCCTGCGTCTCCGGTACTGATAAACCGCTCTAGCCGTTCTCATCGACAGCTATGCACACAAGATATTTTTATAACAAAACAAAAATTGATCCGCTTACTAGTGTTTAGCGAATCAATATGGCGCTGGCACACATACTCGTACATAGTGTAGTCACTCTTGTGCTAGCAAAATAAATTGTAAGTCAAACAGGCTTTAGTTAGTGCTCGTATGTCTCCTTCCTCTTTTTTTTTTTGAAGTTGTTAATTAAGGGATAAAGATAACAGGCATACCCTTGTGTCGCTTCACATCAACACTCTATGCGGTGGTGTATTAACGCACGGTATGTGTGCCATAGTCTATTCGAGCACGAGTGAATTAAATGCGGCACCGGGGAAGGGATACAACTTAACATGGAAATCACTTTATTGCCACCACCTCTCCATCAGCACTTTGGCGCTATTTGGCGCAACAGTTTGCCAGCGTCTCCAGTATCGAACGTCATATGCACATATATACATATGTGGCAAGGGGTGGAAATCAAGTGGAAAAGTCGGTAATTAAAGTTGTCCTTTTTACAGTTTGGTTCGCATTGACATTTTATTTATTTCCCGTGTCCCGTCGTTTGGTTTCAAAAACAAACTGACGCTGTGATGAAAAATATAAATCAACTCGTGAACAACGAAAGTGACTTCATATTCGCAGCGCGGGAGGCGATAATAACTCTCCCTCCTATTACGGCATAATTAATTGGGGTTTTAAGGCTGATGAACAACTACAATATATTTACATGGTTCTGAATTCATCAGATCTTTTATTATCAATAATAAGAATATTATATTGAAAGTAAAAAGCGCTGCTGTCATAGTTTACGAAATGGCGGATTAACTTTACTTAAAAAAAAGGAAATGATGCATTATGAGTTTAAAAAGTAACGAATATAAACTCGATATAAAGAGGATTACCTTCGCACATGACCATTTGAGTGTGTACGAGCACAAATTGAAGGGATATGCAATTGCAATTGAATGCTGTGCCCGAAAGACTTAATGAAGGTGGCTTTTTCGTGAATGAAATGTGACGAATAAATCGAAAACTACTTAACCGATTTCGTTAAAAATTTAACAGTGTCCATTAATTATTTAAGTTCCAATTGTTTTTTAATTCTGATTTATTTTGTATTTCGTGGAGATTGATCTTTGTATGAATCTGGCAAGGATTATTTACCCCTTGGTAAACCCCTATGCCTATTTATACAACTTACAAACTATACATATTTGTATAATTGCAGTGACCATCCGTTTATTTTAATAACGAGCAGTTCTGTATTTGAAAACAGTGTTCATTATGGACTATTTTTTAAATAAAAACATATAAATGTTCAGTACCTTAGAAGTTATTAATTTTTTGCTCTTTTTCTTGTAAGTATCAAAAACTATAACGTCAACATTAAGAAAACCAACAATCAATGAACAAAATGGGTATGTGCCCCAAACGGGATCCGGTCAAAATTTTGCTTTGCAAAATTCAGTCTTCTCACACAAAAATTCTGCTTGTAGAAGTTCTGTTTTTTTAATTCTGATTTTCAAATTTAAAGTCTTGTTAATATCTTTTTAATTCTTATTTTTACAGTCAGTCGGGTTTTTTGTTTTTTTTAATTAATTTTTTTTCATACGACTTTTCAGAATGCTGCAACGGTCACACAGTCTGTGTCGGAGTCGCTTGTGCATGATGAATGAAAAAAAGTATAGTTTTAATATCTTTTTAGCCTATGACACTCCGGGGAGGAATACAAATATAACGACACCTCACTCTTCAAAATCGGTCAAGCCGTTTAAAGTTTAGACCAGGGCGTCCCGTATGAACGTACATAGGATACGCGCGAAACCCTCCCTGTGTACAGTCGGGTAAAAATATCATTTTGCCCCAACCCGCCCCAAACACACTGAACGAGCAAACAAGTAATCTAGTACTAAAATAATTTTTATCATTTTTTAAATGAAACTAGAGCAGTACGAAACATTAGAATGAAAATTCCCAATATTAGTGAGTGCGTACACACCAACTTCATTAATGTAGATACGTCAAAAAATGCATTAAAAATGTATTGAAATCACATTTTTCAGCTGCTGGCAGCTTTTTTTTGACATTTCAAGATTATTTAAAAATAAATTCGTTTGAAAATTTGCGGTTCCTTTGCAAACAATTGCTACCCCTTTCGTAATACACTTTGGTCTCTTTTACACACCATATCTGAATAGTTTATTTAGAATTTCTTAACGATATTTAACAAGTATTGGTTCACTAAACAATATAATAATGTTGAGTTAGGCAACTGCGTTTGGAAATAGCATTCGACATTTTTTTGAAGCGCCTTCTTCAACTAATAAAAGGGCCAAAATGGCAAAAAATTGTGACAGGCTCTCGAAAAAACGTGCCAAATTGCAACTTTATTATTAACTTACTTTACTTTAAAAGTATAGAAATTTATAGTTTTCTAAAGGAGGGGTTTCTGATTTAAGTTTTCTGCTTTAAAAATATAAGGGATTTAAAATTTTAAACTTCAGAACAAACTAAATACCGACAAAACTTTTACAAGATAAACTGTTCATTCTACTAGCGAGTATTTTTTTTAATTTAAATCCCATGCCCTATTGGCTGATGTGACCTTAAAAGATCTATTGTATTGAGCGCATTTGGTGAGTCGTTTGGGGAATAAGAAGTAAACCTTAAATTGGAGTGCAGCCAAACCATCCCAAGTAAACCATCCGCTTCAAAGTTTAACCGTCATGCCATTCATTGATTAATAATAATACATTTGAAACTTCCACTACGAGAATTTCGAATATTTCTACCCAATCGCATCTCACAAAAAGCCGATTGAAATATTAATTGGAAACTGAGCTTGTGCACATCAGTATAGAAAACGGAAATTCCATTCGAGGTAAATTTTTGCTGTTCGTTAATTAGAAAACGCTAAATTGTGGTGACCACTTTACGTCTAAGCCGGTGGGCACACTAATAGTAGATGTTTGCCATTTTACTTTTCCTAAATAGCACCAGGGTGTACTAGTATTTTATCCATCCATCGTTGTTGAGGCGACAATGATAACACGATTTCATATCGCATTTCCAATTGCCACTCATCGTATCGATTAACTATTTCATATTCATAATCAGCTTTGTTTTAGCTTCGATTTGGTGCGAGTGGGAACGTGAAACGAATCAAAGGATCATGAGGGTGGTTGGGTAGAATTCAAATTCCTGTCATCTTATCTACACAAATGAACGTGCAAACATTTATCGTTGATAAATTATTTTTATCGGGTCCGCTGAGCTGATAAGATAACCAAAAAGTGGGAAAATCGAAATATACTCGTTGCCGGCGAGACGTGGCTATATAAATTGTTCTGATATCGGTTTGCAATGGCAGTTCACAATTCTCGACTTTTTTTATTTGTCAAACGATTTGGTATTATAGATCAATATTTGGTCTGTATGAATGTTGCTCTGTTTCTGTCAGGGAGAACATTTCACGCAAATTAGACTTTCTCGCTATCATCCGGTGTGGTTTAAGATATTTTTTTTAACTCATCAAGTTTGAATAGATCTAATCA
Organism: Cheilosia impressa; assembly: GCA_948293265.1. Taxonomy (NCBI): domain Eukaryota; kingdom Metazoa; phylum Arthropoda; class Insecta; order Diptera; family Syrphidae; genus Cheilosia; species Cheilosia impressa. Next base: position 27,697,739 of record OX411884.1, on the reverse strand, counting down.
TTAAAGGGCAATCACACAGAGGGTTATATTAGTCAGTTATGACTTTTGAAAGAGACTTTTTTATTACAAATATTTTAGTGATTTCGGTCTCTTTCGTTGTCAAGCTTTGCGGAAGGAGATGCGACTGTAAACTCTACAAGCTGTACATGGACATTGGCCGCGTAATATTGACCTCTAGATGAGCAGCATGAGATCAAACTTTATACAAAACAATTAACACTTCTCCACTTGCGCTGGAGCTCTTACGCTATGGGTTCTAAAAATCTAGCTTTCTTAAGTTGACTAGATTGGCCTGGAGAAGATGTACCCTGAACGGAAATACTATATTGGTCGGTAACGTCACTTTTCCTATGTCAATCGCCTATACGAACTGTCAATTAGATTCGTTGGCAACCCTCCATAAATGGTAAATGAATAAACTGATTATATGAAAACTGAGACACATCAAGTCAGCTTGTTAACTTACTAAACTAGATTTTTAAATGTTCCCAATTTGTGAAATTTCCCTTTCAGAAAAGTTTTGTAATCTAGCTCGAAATTGCGAAAAAAGGAAGAGCAAGAAGTAGCTGTCAATAGGGATGTTCGAATTTTCAGTTTAGTAGGTAGTTCTGCCAACTGACTGAATTGACATGTTTAAGTTTTTAGTTGACGTTTATAAAGTGGTTGCTGACAAATCTAGTCAAGGAAATCCTGCCTGCATACTCAGATAACTTTTCAAAGTTTCAAAATTTAAAATTATCTCGACAATAAAAAAAAAAATATATAGTTGCCTAGTCCAGACAAATCTAGTTGACGTTTTACATGAACTCTGTATCCCAACGTCCTCAATGTCATTTGATTAAAAATATACAAATAAAGTGGATTGAAATGTAAATTATATTTTCTAATGAATCATTTTTGTTCCAATTTAAGTCGACTGTATCTAGGATACTAGGATAAATTGGTCGCGACGTCCGTCGCCTACATTGCTACTTCAACTACATATTCGAGCTGTCAACCCAGTACTCAGCCATTAAACTCTTGACTAAATACGCCGGCTACTCCTCCATAAACGTCAATTGAAAGAACTTTTCATATGACCGATATAGGCCAATAGGGTAGTCAATGTCAAATAATGAGAAAAAAAAAACAAAGTGACACTTGGAAATTTTATATCGCACTTGTGAAAGGGATAGCTTCGCCAAATACTCCAGCAAAACTAATGTTTCAGCTGTCAGACTTACAAAACTAGATTCTTGAACTTCCCCTTTATGATAGAATTTGTTTGGACCAAATTTGAGGCATAAAATGCAACAAAAAATTCGGCCTCTTCATCAATAACAACGCTAATTTATAATGACACTTCAATTGTCAGCTCTTCAGATAAAGTTGATCTGCTTGCAGTATGTTTCGCTGCTTGCTCATTTCTCCCTGTCCCCACCTGTACTTGAGACTTGAGAGTGTCTCGTACAGTCGCGAGAGTACCTACTTTGTGATCTCAACATAAATAAATACACTGGCACAGAGTATATCTCCCTCATTGTTCGAAAAAGTTTTAATTCACGCGTAAGCTGTTTCATATGTCCTATTCTTCTGGACCCTTCCCGAGAAGGTGAAAAACAGCATTTGTCTAGCCCGTCCCTTAAAGAAGGGAATCCTTTTCTCCAATTAATTACCAAATTCTTTCTAAGGTCATGGAAACCCTGATAAATGCGTGCGAACTTTGCAAACGCAAAAAGTATTACTAAAATAACAGATTTATTTTTTTCACTATAAAATAAACTGCATGTTTACTGCGTGTAACGTCCTTTTATTAAATGCATATTGTTCATCATGCGGATAACATATAACAATGATTCACTTCTTAAAGTCTTTGCACACAATAAAAATGTTTAATAAATTTCAATCGCCCAGGGCATTCCCAAGCGATCAAACACCGTACAGTGGGTAAAATGTAACAGTCTTATTATAGTCAGGATGACAACTTGCACAAGTTTGTGCTTATATTTATTCCTAAATTTTTTTAAGAGACATTAGTGAAAATAAATAACAAAAACAAACGCGCAACCAACAACATTGGCAATCGGTTCCGATCAAATGTCAATAATTTGAGAGATAATCTGGAAAACTTCACCGATTTAAAGTGAAGTCTAGGTTTGGGTTGTGACTAACAAGATTTTATTAAAGGCCTCTAGCTTGATCAAGGAAAAGCCGTTAAAGTCGATTTGATATTTTTTCAGGAGCCTCCATTTAAGATTTGATTTAAAGTTTGAAATTACAAATGGCTCTGGTTAATCCGAGGAAAGTATGAAAGTCTTGAAAGTTATATGTAAGTAAGTTAATTTAAGTCTCTTTTTTAATCATTAAATCATTCTTATTTCGGCCGTGGGAAGCAAAGTATATATTTCAGCTGCTATGGTCTAAGACGGCCTTAAGGCAAAACAAGTAAAAGTGTTATTATCGGCCTGGCCGAGCTTTGATACCCTCCACTGCATACAAGTCATGCAAAATTGGTTTTGTGAGGGAGGCATCAGAACTATACTTGACCGACATAGCCCATTTTTAATGCCAACTTGACGAAAATAAAGATAAGTCTTCTCACAAAATTTCACTTTTCTAGGTAGATTCCTTTTGACGTTATCGTGTTTTTAACATAATATGTTTTCTAATAATGGTTTTGTATGGGAGGTATCAGAACTACTTGACCGACAGAACCCATTTTTAATACCAACCTAACGAAGATATAAAGAAGTCCTTTCACCAAACATCATTCGCCTATAGGTTGTTTCCTTTGGACGCTATCGTGTTTTCAACGGAAAGAGAGACACACGGGTCTTATATTGATTTTGTATGGGAGGTACCAGAACTACTTAACCGACATAGCCCATTTTCAATACCAACCTGACGACGATAAAAAGAAGTCCTTTCACCAAATTTCATTCGCTTATGTTAATTCCTTTGGCCGCTATCGTGCTTTCAACAGACAGATGGACAAACGGACAGACAGACAGACGGACATGGCTAAATCGATTCAGAATGTGATCCTGATTCAGAATATATATACTTTATGAGGTCTTCGGTGTCTCCTTCTTGGCGTTACAAATGTATTGGCAAAGTGAATATACCTTCCTGTGGAGGGTATAAAAATCTTAAAGAGAGATTAAGGTGTTATGCTCGTTTTTTCTTAACTACGTAATAAATATCACGCAGGAAAACAATCGAATTCAATTTTATCTGTTGTGAGAAAATGCGTTTACTTAAGTCGGCTTAAGATAATAAAACTCGATTTACAGTTTTTGTTTTTCTTTAGTAAAGTTGTTTTCCGTTAACGGGTATCTAACCCCTGACTTCAGTTGTTTTGTTTTCCGGACAATGTAGCTTCAATTTTGAAGGTAAAGGGATCAAAAAAATTGCTAATAGAATTCGACACGCTAAATCAACAGGTATCAACAACTTAATTTCGTCTAAACTCGACTTTAGTTGTTTTTGTTTGTGGCCACAGTTTATTTTCCAAATTCCCATTGCTTTGGCAACACAGCATGAACTTCCCAGACAGAAAATGTGACAATGAATTTGTAAATGTTTTGATCGCGAAAGAGCTGTCAGTGTCAAAATGACATATAAGTTTAACCCCCGGACTACGATTGAACTTAACGACAAATGTGTTTTTGCACTGTGTTATCTCTGATGCGTCTCACATTCTCTTCTCTATTAAACGGAATTAAAGAACCACTTTGACTGCTTTAAACACAACATATTCGCTTCTTTTTGGGAAGGTTGTGCAGAGATGTAATTCTGTGTGTAATTTGTTTACTACATTTTACATATAAACCCGGTCATAATAATGGTAAAATGTCTTCCATAGGGCAAACATTAGTTTAAAGAAATAGCTTCAGATGTGTTGCAAGAAAGAGTCCTTGGACCGCTTTTGTGCCTTTGATTTACACACAACATAACGCAAACTATATTGTGACACGTGTTCACCAGCGTGACCCCTGTCCCTGTGCGACTGAAGTTGCAATTTGGTACTTTTTTGGTTACGAAGGCTGTTATTTCCAAATAAAAACCTTTAAAATGTAACGCAGTTGGATATCACAACACTAAGCCTAAGATTGTTAAATATAGTTAAAAAATTCAAAATTTGCAGATTAGCTTCAGAAATGACACTCTTTTTCTCAGTGGCCCTTTTTCTTGTGACCCTCACAACTTTGCAGCGTTCACCCTGGTGGCCACTTTTGCAGCTGACACTGATGGTGTAACTAAGCACATGCGATAAAACAGTGAATAGGTGAGATTCTGAGATTGGGAGCTCTCAGAGGACTTTTTTTTAGCTGTAGGTCTTTTTTTATGCGTAAAGCTACTATCTTTTTCCAATTTCAGAGCATCTGAATTTTTTCTCAGAGTTAGAAAAGTGTCGAAGGCAACAGGCTACACATATTGCAGTCGCACAAATATCAAAAAAAAAAAGAGCAAGTGACGTTTTTGTGTTCGATTAGACTCACTGAAGAGCCCAATCGAATGCCACAGAAATCTATTCTCCTACTATATTGGGCTTAACTATTTGTACTCATAGACATACTATATATGGACTGCTAGTGAAATGTCATTTTCATATACTTCTGCGAGAAAATATGTTCCAAAAAACACAGGCGCTACTGTTTTACAGCGGATTAGCAAAGAAGCACATGTCGCCGTCAAGTTTAAATTGCCATAGCAACGTAAACAAAAAGCGATTTTTTTTTCAAAGAAAGTTCGTTTCTATAGAAACATGCAAACAAGAGAGCGTCATCTATTGAAAAGAAGCAAAGCTACAAAGAGTGATTTGAAATTAATTTTCTAACATTTTATTATTTTGAAAAAGAAAACGAAATAACAATTTCTTTACTTATTGTTCCACAAACTAAAATAAAAAACGTACAGATACCTTCCAAGTATCGTTTAATCCTTTAATATTGGCCGCGTTCCACTGCCCGCTAGATGACTAGCGGCATGTCAAACTCCATATAAAAAAAAATTTACATTTCACCATTTGCGCTAGACGTCTAGCACTTTTTGTGAAATGCCCCTTTCAGGGAAATTTCTCAATCTAGCGCAAAATTACCCGCTGCATTGGGAGAAACAACAAAAAAAACGACCTGTCAAAGGAAATCGTTCAAACGTTTGCAAAATAAAATTAAATACGAAACCGAGTATGTGGAATTGTGATAAAATTGTTAATATGGCAAGAAAAATACCAATTCAGATATCGTTTTTATAATATATTGTATCATTTCTTTGATTATAGTGTGGAAATAATTAGTGTTAATTGTCACTCTGCCGCTGGCGTTAGGGTTCTAGCGCGGACGTTCCTTCATCTGGGATATTTTGTGCTAGACATCTAGCGGGCAGTGGATCGCGGCCATTTATATCGCCGGAGATAATTCTTTGGTGAAATTAAAATTAGTGCCGTAGTCAGTCGACGTATTTCTTTTTTAATTCATCCCACTGAATTTGCTTGCCTATAGCCCTTTTATCCATCATGAGATAGACGAATTTTTTCCTTATTTTTTCTTTCTAAGGATGTAGTTTTAAGATCTAATGCATCCAATGACTTTTTAGCGAACCCAGCCGTCACTTCAGTTTTGGAAGACCATGATCCAAGCAATGTTTTATTCGAACAAAAAAAGTGTGAACAGCTAGGGAAACAAATATGTATTATACATAAATAAATAAATAAATATAAAGCGCAACAGATTAATGTAGGTACCCCAGGCCTAACTACAAAAAAGCATGTTGCTAATGGCCGCCCACTAATCCTCTTGCTTTTATGAGAATATCGGTTGCTGTTCACTTGTTTTGTGTTTCGTATTGAATTAAGTAGGTGCTACAACCAAGTAAAATATAGAAACATACATAGTTGGTAGATAATGAATAAAAAAACACACAGATCCTAGTTCTCACACTCTCAAAGCATAGGCATACTACACGCAAATTTGTAATGAAAGTAAACTTGGTCATTTCAAGTTCATTTTGTTTTCCGCTGTAAAACAGTAGCGCTCTGTATTTTTGGAACACGCGTGAAGTTGGCTACTGGCAGTCCATAATTAGTCAATGATTTGTAATAGATGTCAATTTTGTTTATTTTGATGTGAGCTTGACATACCGACGTTTATGACGAATTACATTTTTTTACCTACCCCGATACATATTAACCTCGTGTTTTACAGTTTTTGAATAATTTAAAGTTTACAGAATTAACTTAAAATTGTGTTGCAAAAATATGTAAATAGTGGACGCTGCATGTTCATACAGAAACCAAGGACTAGTTTCTGTCAACCTTTCATTTCTGCGGGTACTTGTGGAATCGATGCGTTGCTTATTCAATGGATTAGAAAATACCTTTCTGGCCGTTAAATTCTAGTTGTTTTTATAGTTTCAAATCTGGAACATCGGACTAGTTTCTCCCAACCTTTAATTTCAGTGCGTTTTACTTTTGGGAAGAATAGAAGGGATCTACATTTTTAGGCCAAATCCGAACAACTGAATTAAAACGCTTACTCAGAACTGTTGTCTTTCTCGATCACTCGATCACTGTTTACTTCCATATGTATTTCAAGACTATGACTGTGCACAGATTCTAAGGCCAAAGGGTTTAAAAAAAAATGGCAATTTTTCTCTGACATTGATCTGAATGTTTAGTTTCTTTGATTAACCGTATTACTAGTACACCCTGGTATCCTGCTTGTGGAACGAAAAATCCCGTACAAAAGTGACACAACGAAATCAGGAACAACAAATTTCGCCGCTATTGCGAAAAGTGGGTAATTGTAGTAGATTGCTTGGTAAATTTTTATCAGAGACATTAATTGCTTGCGAAAATTTAACATTTCTTTTCTTCTTTTTTGGGTTGTTTTTGTAAAAATGGAATCTCAAGATGTGCACAGTATTGAATTTATATATTCCGAAGAACTGAAGCAGGAATATCGGAAAGATAGCTCACCACTAATAGCAACAATACTAGCTTAATTTGAATTATAGTTGCTTTCAATTATGAAATACTAATTCGGACTGTTTGTCAGATGTCACTCGCACTATTGTGTAGCAGCTTATGGAACTCTCCATAAATCATTTTAGCAGACATTTCTCTTTGCATTTAGAGACCACCGGATAATTTTGTTTCGAAACAGTAGCTATTTATTTTACTATTTAAATGATTGTATGATCGAAGTTGGTATAGTTAACAAAAACATTGGTGCCAGTCAGTCTTATTTTCAAAACGAATGAAAGGGACTTTGACGCACAATTCCAAGAGTTGTACTATTGTCTAAAAGGAGAAGAATGTGTACTCTTGGACGTTTGTCGGACATTTCACATTCGCGATAGGTGGAAGTGCGGAAAATAAATTCAGGCGATTTACAAGAGAGGTGGTGGCTCTTGCTCCACTTAACCACTGAATTCTGAATACCTAGTGCTTTCATTTACGTTGTACATGTTTTTAAATTAATTGAATGAATAGAATTGCTTATTCGACTTCGAGGATGTCACGACTACTTAAGCTCAGCACGCTGCTCGAACTAAATTTTATCTCTAATACAAAATGCTCTTAAAAATTTAGCTGAGCTAAATTTAAGCCGATACCTTTAGCCGAGTGATACGTAGCTCGAGCTAAATAATCAAATTTTTGTTTCAGAATTTACTTTATGTATCTGTCAAAATTTAGTGTGCCGGCACATTTTCTAAAGCTAAGTTTTGACATATAGTTGTGCTCTGTTGTTTTATTGCGTTTTTGTATTGAGTAATGCGGAAACTAATAGCGGGTGAGTTTCTTTTAATAAATACCTCGGTGAGGAGTACCTAGAATCAAAAATGTTTGAAATCACAGAGAGTCCAATTTTTGAAGTAAGTAATTTTCAAAGAACACTTGTTTTCTGTGACACTTATTCACATGTTCCATGTCAAAATTTAGATAGGATTTAAGCTAATATTTGGAGAGAAAAGTCGGAGAGCAGATAAAATTTGGTTTAGCTCGAGCAGCGTACTTAGCTTTAGCGGTGAAATAATTGCGGGAACGGCAAAGGCGAAACTTTGCTTCAACTTCTGACTCCAACGTCGACGTAGAATATCCGTTGGGTATTGTCCCAATATCAGCAATAATATTCTCAAAGCACACTAAGTTCCAACGCATAGTTGAACATAAAGCCAAATATCCTAATGGCACTAAATTTTATCTCCCATACAAAAATTTTTACAAAGATAAAATTTAGTGAGACAGTTTAGCAAAGCAGTATTCTGTTCGCAAGCTAAATTCTTAAATTCATATAGATGGGCCGATGACAAGTCTCCACTCATTTAGCACGAACTTTTCTTCTATCCATCGTTTTGGAGATATTCAAATATTGCGATGTCTTCGAAGTTTGAAATTCGAATCGAAAATTATAACTACATTTACTGACATTTGTCATGAAGATATGGTTTTCGTCCCATTTATATCATGTGTCATAATTTAGCGACCATTTATCTTTAGTGTGGAGAAACGAAGTGGAGACTTCAAATTTAGCACTAGCAGGGTACAATAGGCTTAAAGGCGAAACCATAACCAATGCAAATCGGTGTCTTGTGCACTCCAATAAGTCAGACACTCCGTCGCTTCTCCACTCGCCATTTAGTTCAAGATCATTAATCCGGTGATGAAGTGACCGAAGAAGACTTCCAATAAAGCTCGAAATGAAACCTCTAATACAACACAGTATCACTGAATAGCAACCTCAATGCATCGCAAGTCCGAAAATGTTTGTTGTTTGGCTTGAACTCCAGCCCTTTATGTGGTCAACGCAAAGCAGATATTGCTATACCGCCGCCGCAGCTCAGAAATAGGGAGAATGCCCTGCCAGCCCTTACTATACCGCAATGTTATATGAGAAGTTCATCATCACAGCGAAAAGGATTTCCTCCTGCTTCGAACGAACTTTTTTCCGACGCATAACATTTTGTAGTGTTTTTTTTTTGTTTTTGTTTTCCTTCGACTTTTTTTTTGTTTGTGTGTGCAGCAATAATAGCTTCACTTCATGGAACCGGAATAGTTCATATTGTTTTACAATGGCCCCAAGTCATTTTTATATGACGACCATCGTGATGTCAAGCTGTACAAGATGTTTTACTCTATGTTTTGTGTAATGTAACCTTATAACCTTCTGCAACAGTTCTACTGTGCTCAACAAAAGCGACGACGACGGCGATGGTGAGGCGATGACTATGGCATGGAGAGGCGGCAACAACTTTCATCTATTCAGACTTTTAAATGAGCCACAAAAGTAAAGATATGAGGGTTAAGTAACGGCGACCGACTTGAACCCGTTTATCCCTCCGACAGCACTCTGGCACAAGTTTACCTACCACCCGAATACAAACAGTATTGGAACGAAATTACAAAGAAACATGGGGGTGGTGATTGTTTTGTTTCCCTCATAATATTCCGCTGTTGTCCTTTTTTCTTTCGATTAAAAAAAAATAAAAAATATAAACTGAAACACAAACGCAGTTGAGTGCAGAATTTCCTAAGATGGTGGTGGCATTGGTTATTCAATGATTACTATCCACGTTTGAGAGCGGGTAGATTGCATTATGTACTTACTGTGGAAAGGAACTAGATGCCGGTTGATGGATTTATATGACGTGTGCACTTTGAGTTTAACACTCGATTACGAGGACACCGCGGTCACTTGGTCCTTTAATTATGGAAAACAAAGAGCGTTCACTGGCACTTTTTGAAAACTTTTCTGTTAAAGGGTTGTTTGTGTATATGAATTTTAAAGGGAAAACACTTTTCACCCGGAAGCTGCGTTAAGGATGTTCCTTATGGGGAGCAATTGGTTCACTTGTTGACTATGACCGATTTCCGCAACAGCTGTTTGATAACTGAACGGATAGGAGGAATTCGATTGTTTCCTCCGACGCACCGTCGATGTTGTCGCTACCACTTGTGGAATTGTTTTGGCGTTGCACAATCAACAAGTCAACACACCATTACCGCGTATCATCCTCATCCATCGGTATCGTGGTAGTTGTTCGTTTCTTTTGCTTGGAGGGATGTACCCAACAGCAAGCGTATGCATACAAAGCTTACTAGTGCGCAGGTTGAGATACTTTTGTAGTGTGTTTGTATTGCTGCTAACCAACAAGTAGTGCCGGCACACGGCCCAGCAGCTTAACTTTTTTGAGTGGAACTCTTCAGTTTGAGTGATGGTAGCAATCGGGCAGTGGGGGTGGGCGCTGTCTCTACGTAAGGGGTTGCTTGCGACATCTCCGCAAAGTTACGTAGCACTGTTATTTCATTCTGGTTGAGAGTCGCGTGGATATAATTTTTCGTCGAACGAATTTTATCAATGTTTGCGTTAGGATAAGGCTCGTTCGAAAAAGTGGTAGCTATCTATCTACCCGCAGCTATATTTAAAAGCTGCGACAAACAAATGCTCAGTTCTACACTGCAAAGGGTTTTAAATAATGTCGGCGAATGATATTAAAATTGCACAACAGATCCAAATTAGCTGGGAGTCTACTTTTAGCTGTTACGTGGCATGACCTTCTATTGGTGACGAAATATTATTTATATCCATTCGTAGAACGATCAGAAGGATAACGTTCAGCGACCGGAAAAAGATCTTAGGCAGCAAAACTGACAGCTATACCTAATATTTTCACGTATGTGAATTAAAGGCGCTTAATTTGTTGGTTTGGAGCAGGGCCAGACCTGTCAAAAAGAAGTTTGCGTTTCTTTTTTTAGCTCAGCCACTATAAACTCTGAACTTATGTTTTCTTCGTGCGTTTAGAACATGAACAAGCGCACTTGAACAAGTTGTCTTCTCACAACCAATCGCTTTGTGGGAGTTTTTAGTTTTTGAACCAATGGAAGGAATCTTTAATTTTATGCCAAGCCAAACGACTAATAGAGACTTATTTTTCATGAACTGCTAGATGCCAACTTCGCGTTGGTTCCAACATTAACGCTAGCGCTCTTGTTTTAGAGCAGAATAATGGGAAACAGAAATAAAGTAGGTTTTATGGGCTTCATTTAAAAATATTAATATATTATTATTAAAGTACATTCAAGACAAAAAAAGCTTAAAATACATTTCATCTTATAAATTGAACAAGGGAGTGAGTTTACTCAATAGGACCCCTGTCCTTTATTTGGAAAATTCGAAGGGAATTCCATCCGATCCAGCAAAAATATCATTTGAAAATAATGTAAAACTGTGAAAAAATATGAAAAATGTCCAATTTATAGGGCATGCACTACAAACAATTTTTATTTAAACTTTGTTGGTTTCATCTATTATTAACAATTTCAACTACCTATTTTCGATGCGACGTCTATTGTAAAATATTCCGCAGCAACTAACACCCAACAGGTGTCTCTAACATGAAATGGAGAAATCCAAGATGGTTGGCATTTGTTTGCACGTTTTATTCGCTTTGAACCAAGAGCGCTAGTTATGTTGGCGTGGTTTTTTGGGTAGAGTTTTTTGGAAACTGACATTTCACTAGCAATCCATATATAGTAGGTTCGATCGTGTACTTTCAGCATAGAAAAATGAAAAACTTCAAATTTAAAAAATCGAGAGAGAAATCTTTCAATTTCTTACAAAAATTTTAACAAATGTCATTTTGACATTATCGTAAAATGCAGCATCTACAAAACAAGTTGGAAATGCCATTTTTATAAGCTACATACCTATTAAACTTACCATTTTGATTGCGCTGACATGGAGAATATTAGGTTACAACTTATTCCTCCGACATCGTTGAACACGCAAATAAAGACATTTTTTCTTGTCAAACTTTTGAGCTTTCACTTAGTTGTCAGTTTTCATTACGAAAAAATGAAAAGAGGGGAAATGGATTTATCTCTCATTTTTTTTAAATTTTCTCAGTACGTGGTCGTATTCGCACAGTTTCTTAGAAAATTTTTAATAGTTTGACGTTCGCAAAAAAGTACCTGAACGAACCTAGTATGTCAATGTTAGAAACCATAGAGGAACTAAACTAGAGGGCCGACTTTCAGCACACCTACCCGATTTTCCCCGCAAATTTTGAATGACAGCCCTCTCTCGCGCGCTCTTTTTTTCCTGTCTGTGAATACGTGTATTAATGGCCGCCGGGTGGAACTAATTCCAAAAACAAACAATTTGTAAATAGATTTATAACAATAAATGTAAAAAAGCAAATGTTGATTATGGTTTTTTTAAATAGCATAATTTCTTCTCTACCCATTTTCGTCACCAAAAACTGTTCATCCATTCAAATTTCAGTTTTTTTTTCATTTTATTTCTATGAATTCTATTTTTGACAGCAAAATTCATGCTGCTGCATAAAAGGGGTTGTTCCAAAAATTATGCATTAAACCCAAGCTTTCACTAGGGCATAAGTGAATTTTCTAAAATGTTTATAAACATTCAATAAATTTTTATAAGGTTTGGTGAATGTTTTCAAATTTGTTTATTTAACACCATATTTGTACAAAATCAAAATATGATTGGAAATTCTGTAGTTTAATAACACTTACAGTGTTGAATAATGTTACTTTGGTATTTCAATCGAACGTAAAAATACATATTGTTTTGTTAATTGTTGGTATTTGCATGCTATATTTCGTTTTCTGTGCATATATTCTTTTATAAATTTTATAACAATGTATTTCGAAATGTGCACTGAATTTTTTTACAAACCCCTTTAAATTATTAATTAACAAAAACAAGTGCGTTCTTTGTGTTTTTGGAATACAAAAAGTGATCAAAACATTTTTTTATTGTTCCGAGTATTTCTTAGGTGTAAATAAAGGGCGATGTACGAGGATTTTTATATTATGGCTTTTACCGGAAAAAGCCGAGCGCATACATATGTAGTTAAATTTAAGAGCAATATATGTAGTATAAAAAAATAAAAAAATATCGAACTTATTTTTCAATTTAGCATTATGCATAGGTACTTGAATATTATTACTGTACAAGTATGCATTTGCTAAAACTAAAAAATCTTTTTCACGAAAAAAAATAAAGGATTTTCTTAAACGGTGTTCAAATTATTGTTTCGATATTTCGAAATTAAAACCATTAAAATCAACGAAAAAAATGTTCTTTCCTTAAAATATACAAAAAAAAACTTGAATTTACAAAATCTCTTTTAACAAAAGTGAAGAAAACGTTAATTTTTCTCTGATTGTTATTATGAGTTAGATTTCTGCAAGATATTGACAAATTATTATTTCATTGTAACGAAATTATAAAAGGAATTCCATTTGATTCCAACAAGTTCATAGACATTAAAAACTCTTAAATTCAACTGTGATGTGAACGCCGTGTAACTAAATGGCACAAAATATGACGAACACAGTCTCCCAATGGCGGCTCGATTGACATAAAGTTGTAACCTTTTTTTGTATAAGTATGCGTGCGGCATTAATGGCGCTCCTTTGATTTGTACAGGCACGAACACTTATGCAATTTAAGGTTACACAGGCAGCTTGTAGGCAGATTTCCCGTTTCTGCTCTCAGTTGGCCCTCTAGTTTAGTTCCTCTATGTTAGAAACTATGTCATGAGAGTTAAACTCTCACTCTGATGTCTGTCGGACGTTCGCGAGAGATGGCGCAGTAAAAAAGACCTTAAGATGTAATTTGTGTTTTTCCGGGGATTAAAAATTGGACCCTTCGCTCAGTAGTCAAACACACTAACCACTAAGCCACTGCACCTACTATGAGCTATAAGAATAAACTTGTTTTGTGTGACTGAGGAGCGTTCAGTGTAAAAATCCGAGCAGAGAATAATTTGACAGCTAGGGAATATTCGCATGAGCGTGAATTACAAATAGGCGAATTGCGAACGCAACAATTTAACTGCAATTTATGATTTAAAAATCGTTAGTTGTTCTTCCACAAAAGCATTATAATAAATCTTACATCTAATTTCAAAAAAATACCCTGAGTTTTAATTGATTTAAATGCCAAATTTGCAATTACAGCAATTTTCGTGAGAATTGATAATTCTTGCTACGAACTGCCACATTTATTCACAATCCACATATTACAGTCACGATCCTAACCTTGAAAAATTAAACTGAATCGCGGGTATCTACGAGACTTCGACTAAAAAAGTTATAGAAAGCTGATCGGTAATGCAAATGCTATTACAAATGAAAGTAAATTGTAAAAGAATGTGACATACTAAGGACATGCCAGAAATTCAAATGACAGCTAATACGCAAATGTTTTTTATAAATAAATCAAATCGAATCGAAGCTGGATATTCTTCAAATCATAGCCAACTTCATACCTTACTACATCTCACTAGCAGTCAGCCAGCTGTCATGGCTTCACTCAAGTTATTTATAGCTTTCTCTTGTTTTCAATGTTACGAAAAGTACCCATTTGGAAAATCTTGTAGAAAATATGGACATATTTGCTCATAGTCGTCGTATTTATTACGTATCATTGGCTGCGGGATATCATACCACATTAAAATAAAAATATCGAACCATTTTTAAAAGAGTTATGGCAAATTTCCCTAAAGGGTAAACTTACAAGCTTAAAGACGTTTGTGAAATAGAAAGAATTCTCCTCAATTTATTTTTCGGCAATGTAATTCAGCGCTTATTTAAAAAAAAAACCAACTGTCAAAGCGTTCAAATGAAAAGTCAAAAAAATTTGTACGGACAAAACGAAGGGAACGAAAGGCGTGCGTGTAACTTAATTTCGCATACGAAGCAAACACAACAACGGATAAGTCAAAAAGGACCACTCTAACACTAGGTACCTATATGTTCGCTGCACGCGCCAACAAAAAATTTAAGTGCTAAATCTGTTCCCTTGCGGGTGGGTATACCCAAATCTCTCCGCCCGATTCACAGAGCTTTCTTCCTACATCTAGACAAATTGTCATACTAAACGTTTCAATTAATTCAATTTCCTTCTGATGGGTGATACAAAAATGTCTTTCAAAGTGCGTATACGCGCAGCCTAAGTCTTCGATAAATAGACACATTAACATGTTACATACCCTACACTCCCCATGTCCGTGCATCGAAAAATTATTCTGAATAATAAACAATGCACATCACGAATTCGCTGGATTTCTTCCTGCCTTCCTGGCAGCATCTTGCTCACCTGCAATGATTGTTATTGATTGAATTACAACGTACTGCCGGCGATAATGATGAGAATGAGAGTGAGAGGGCGGTCGACGATGGGTCCTTCGCTGATAATCATCCCCCGTTTGGCCCTGTCCTGTCACTGCGGGGGTTTCTTACTTTCAAAATAGCACTGAAATATACGTTGGTGTGTGTGCAGATGTGCACAAACACACTGTCGAAGGAAGGTCGAATCGAATTTAATCGTGAGCACCCGGTACCCTGGAATGAATTATAATAAATGACTTTGCAAAAGGATGTCACTTTGTCAGATGCCCGAACATGCGGCGTGACACATTATTCTGTTGTGTTCGGGATGCTGTTCTAGGTTAAACAAAATTTTTGTTGTTTTTTTTTGTTGTCTGCCCGGTAGGGTAAATATACGCGGTTGGGGGCTACACATAAAAGTAGTCGGATGGCTTGTTTACACGGTGCAATTCTGCAAGTTCAAGGCTCAGTGAATTTTGTGGCGCATCTAGAAAGTGTGCATCAGCGGCATCCGAACGGGGGGGTAAGATTTGACACGCGAAACAATAGGGTATAGCACAAGCAATCGATCAACCTATATGTTCCCAATATGTGTCAACATTTTTGACTACCACCGAATCTACGACTTGAATAACCTCGAGCATTAAGGACTTTTTTTGGATGGAGGAAGGATATATACATTTTTAGATTCAGGGCGAGTGCAGTCGATTTGCAAATAGCGCTCTTTTCAGATTTGTTTAAGACGCATTGGGGATTTACATTCAAGAAGGGACACCTACCCTACATACTATTATTTAATGCGATGTTGACATAACAATTGATATGGAAATGGAAATTAATATAAGGATGAGTCAGAGGTGAACTGAATGTTAAGTTAGGATTGGGTATGTTTGGACTATAGCGCTATAGAGTGGTTCGACATCGCTTTAGTGTCTTGTTCACAATTAAAGTCAAAGAAAACAAGTGCCTTATTTTTTAGGCACACTTTAGGTTAGCTATTGAATAAGTTGGAGAGAAGAGGCATCCTTAAAGTGAGGCGTC
Source organism: Cheilosia impressa (assembly GCA_948293265.1). Taxonomy (NCBI): domain Eukaryota; kingdom Metazoa; phylum Arthropoda; class Insecta; order Diptera; family Syrphidae; genus Cheilosia; species Cheilosia impressa. Next base: position 27,681,574 of record OX411884.1, on the reverse strand, counting down.
TAAGCAACTGAATTTGCGTTAAGTAATTAGAACTTATACCCTAATAATCCCAGCTCTATGTCGCAGAGGCATGGACTCTTTCAAAAGCGGATGAGTTGCTCTTAGTTGTTTTGAGAGGAAAATTCTTCGAGTGATTTTTGGTCCCGTCTGCATAGACGGTGAATGGAGGAGGAGATACAACGACGAATCGTACGGGCTGTACAGCGGCATCGACCTAGTCAGAAGAATAAAGGTACAACGGCTGAGGTGGCTGGGTCATGTTGAAAGAATGGACACGAATGCTCCACGTAAGTGAAAGGGGACCTTAACCAACTTAGCGTGCGAAACTAGATACAGCTGGTTAAAGATCGTGCTGGCTGGAGACTCTTGTTGGTTGAGGTCCAGGTCCACCCCGGACTGTAGCGCCACCTTAAATAAGTAAGTAAGTAATTAGAACTTATCCCTATTTTCAAATCTCAATAAAAACTGATTGTGAACTAGCCTTTTAATGCATTGTTGCTGCTTGGAAATTTCTTTGTTTTTCATTATCTGTTAACTGATTAAAGTTCTGGCCATTGACATACTATATACGGACTGCTAGTGGAATGTCAGTTCCATACTAGCTCTGCCCAAAAAATTACGCCAACATAACTAACGCACTTGGCTTAGAGCGAATTAAAAGTGCACCAATATGGCAACCATCTTGGATTTCTCCATGGAATGCTAGAGACACCTGTTGGCTGTTAGTAGACGAAATATATTCTTAGCTTTTTTTTCTTCAATGGGCCTTACTAATAATAATTTTTAACCTCCACACTAAATATTTTGTAGGTCACAATGTGCAATTTAGTATGGGAAATTTCGCTATTGTGAGTTCGAAAAATTTAGTCTGGACACTAAAACTGATTATTGGTATCGCGGAATGTGTTTTCAGCGAATTTGCATCAACGATTTGACGTTTCCCTACCCATACACCTCGGCGCAGCGGCGCGGCTGCAATTTTTCTCGTGTTTTATTTTCTTTAACGCAAAAGTAGAATCATTTTTCTTATAAATTCCTCATATCATGTTTTTAGTGCATTTTTTAGGCATTGTTGTTGCTTGGTATTGCAAAGTTTTTGACCAAGTTGATACGCCCAAGTTCCTCTAAATCTGTCAAAAATTCCATATTAATAATGAAGCCCCTAAAACACACTTCATTTCTGTTTCTTATAATTTGTTTTCAGTTTATTCCGCTCTGAACCAAGATCGCTAGCGCTAAAGTTGGAACCAACGCGAAGTTGGATACTGGCAGTCCACATTATATAATAAATATAAATGGTTCTGGCATCGTGCAGAAGACAGCAAAATATTTATAATAATCTGTCGGATTTTTTTCAAAAAATCCGCTTTGACAGAACATCAGCACAAGAGTTTGTGTAAACCAACTCCTTTACATACAATATTACTTGACATTGAAATAGAGAGAAACTTATTCAATATTTCCAGGAATTCAATTGACAAGAATTGTTAGCCTGCATTAGACATCCAAGGGGTGGGATGTAACGATCCAAACCACATCTGTTAGCCCCAATGAATCTATTCACTATCTCTATATCGAATCAAAGACAAAACAATGAGCTTATATCGAATACCAAGAGGAACAAAAAAAAAGGTAAATACAAATGTACTCCTTGCATCTGCATGGCAACTAGTACGCAAATCCTTTTTTCAGATCAAAATAAAATGCAAACCCTTGTAAACGTACCGATGACAGATAAAATGATTTAACAACTAAAGTGAGCAAATGCCGAGCGGGTTATGCTCGTGGTATGGTGGCGACACGGCAGCAAGAATTCGTGTAGGAGTTGTTATGTAAATATTGCCTGCCTGCTAGAGAAGGGAAAGTGCTGAAGAAGAAGAGCAGAACAACTCTGTAGTCACTGTACTGTGCCTTCTAGAAATGAGATTGAGATTGGGACAAGGAGCACTACTTGACTGCCGTGCCAGTGCTTCTGCTACTGCCGCTGTTCTAACATATTAAACCGATCATTGTTCTTGACAAGTGGCTAAAAAAAGGCAGCTTATAATGAAGATATAAAAAGAATATGCTTGAGAAAAAATGATTCCCAGAGCGCTGTTGATGAGTTTGGTTTTCTGTTCTTCCACCTACTCAATTGTATTGACGTAAGGATTTACGTTTTTTATTTGTACTCGTATTTATCTGGTAAACTAATCGATTTGTGATTATAAATATAAAACGCTAGCTTTTATTTTGTAGCATTACAAAACTAGAAATCGATATTTTCAACTTTAAATAAGCACACATGACAGGTTGGCAATAGTTAATTTTTGTTTTTGATTTATTTAGACATTTTTTTCGAAATGAATTTTCATTTCCAACGGACTGGAAAAACAAAAACTCACGTGGGACATCTGTTTAAAGCCTAATACACTGCGAGAAAAGGAGTCTGTGCTGTGACACAAAGAACTCATAAACGAAAGTGTTAGTTCAACTTTAACTTTTCGCTCTCCAGTACTCTGGTACCTATGCTTAGGTGCATGAAATGATGCTAAGTGAATATTTGTACTAGATTACTGGTTATAATTTTTCACTCACTTCTTGCACACAATTAATTAATTGTTCGGGATATTAATGGGGACTTCAAGTATCTAGTTTAGTAAGTCTGACATCAGCTGGCTGGCTTGATGTGTCTCACTTTTGATTGACCTAGATTGGTCCCATGAACAGTTTTTCAGTTGACGTTTATGAAGGGGTATCCGAAGAATTTATTCAGTTAATTCGTGAGTGAGTACTAAGTTTGGCAGTTGGCATAAATGATAGACGTGGCAAAAGTGACGTTCCCGGTTTATCTACTTTTAGTGTTCAGGGTACATCTAGTCCAGACCGATCTACTCGACTTAGGATAACTAGATTTTGAATTGCTGGCGAAATGTTAAAATTCAAATTACGGGAAAATTAGAAACTGATAGGGGAATACACATATAATGCGTCTGGTGGAGTTATTTAGTCTCTCTAAGAAATGGTATCGTGAAGCAAGAAATCTCTAAAAAGAAAAGCATAACCAGTAGCAGTAGTTGGAAGAACTATTCACAAATCATTTTCCGTTGTCATTTCGCAAACGTTTCGCTGTAAGTTTCGAGACCGCCAGAAAATGTTGTTTTCGGGCAGCAGCGCACTAGGCCTTAAGATTAATAGTGTTATTTCATAAATATTAGATTAAAAATATTTCTAGTACCTACTTTTCTAGTCCATCTATTAAAATTTACTACTGATTTGAAATACAATTTTCTTATATAAATTCCCTGACTCACCATCTCTGCTTTTCGGCCATGGAATTGGAACGGCAATGTATTGTGGTGTGGAATGTGTAGTGGAACCTAAAATGGGGATGTGTAAAGAACCCATTAGTCACCAAACAAGTTCCACTTCCAATTGGAGACTCGAATCTGTCAAATAAGTGGAGAATTAAGTGAGCTAATTCTACATAGACACAATAAATATGAGGTTTGTTTGACGTGGCTAGCACTAGTGCCCACTAGTGCGCACTGAGATGTGTCAGCTAATTTCCACGCCTGTCAGAAACCCTGCACAACCCTGAAAATTCGGCTTCTATATCGAACGCAAAATGTTGCCCTGAAGTCTGTCAGCTGTTGATATTGACAAATATTTGGCTTTTGGTAGCACTTTTTCCCGTTTATTGTTAAAAATGAGTGAACTTAATTCTGAATTTGGGTTTTCCATAACGCAAATAGTTGATAAATGTGTTCGCAATATAGATGACGAGTTTGAAAATAAATGACAGCAAAACTCAGCACTGAATTCTTGCCCCCACAAATTAACTGGGGTCAGTACAGGGCACAACTAGTGTGCCCTAGAACTCATGTCAAACACAGGTTTTCAGTACCAGGGCGAGTTCAGTGCTATATCGAACGCATTAGGGTTAACCCAGGGCGCACTAGTGCGCACTAGGGCCCACGTCAAACAAACCTATGGACTGCTAGTGAAATGTCTTGTCAAGTACTTCTGCGAGAAAATATGTTCGAAAACAGCACAGGCGCTACTGTTTTACAGCGGATTAGCAAAGAAGCACAAATGCCGCCGTCAAGTTTAAATTGGCATAGTAACTTTCGAAAAAAGTTCGTTTCCATGGAAATATGTAAGCAAAAGAGCGCCATCTATTGAAAAGAAGCAAAAGCTATAAAGTAGTCGATTTTTAAACAGTGAGGTAAGTGTAAAGTAATACAGTGAATTAGGTGATTGATTTAAGTCGGTTAAGAATTGTTTTGAAAAATATTCCTTTGAAGTGAATTATTAGAGCAATCGGTAAGAGTATAATACGAGTGATTTTATTAAAAAAAAGTTTAAAAGTTAAAGACTTTTCATTCCTGCGTTGGAGTAAATAAATAAAGTGGAATAGGATCGTAATCATCAAGAAGTGAGGAACTTGCAGAGTTTAAGAAGAGAGAGAGCGCTAAAAGGACAGGCGTAGTGATAGAGGCCAAATCCACTGCGGAGTATTGCGTCACCTTAGTAGGTATAGGTAGGTAGGTTTCTAAAGAGTTTTTTTTTTACCATTTGGAATAACAGTACGCCATTTATTTTGACATTCACATAGGTAGTTATGTAGTGCGAGTAAATCCGTTATCCTAAAATGACAGAAGAGCGAGTTGGTCGAGTACTAAAAAACGCAGAGCCGCTTAGAGGTATGGGGCAAGCTGAGGCGTATTGGCAGGTATAAGAAAAAGGACTCATTAATAAGAGGAACAAAGGATAAAAGGACGTACCTTTATCACTAAAAGGCATCTTTCCTAAAATGTATGCGCCATTGCTTACGTTTCCACTGATGCTTTCTTCGAAATAATCGATATTTTCCATGGTTTAATAAGAACCCAGCGAGTGTTTCGTTTAACAATCGAACTGCGAGTGACACATTTCAGAAGACAGTCCCTCGTGGACGATTATGCATTATATAAGTCCTAGTCAGGACGTTTTCCTTTTAAAGAAAAAAGACTGAAAGAAAGAGCAAACGTTGAATAGAAAAACCGCTAAAAGTCATTAAAACGTCAAATAAATACAGATTCCGTTGGAGTGGAATAGCGGTCTATTTTTTTTTTGTACTTCAAATTGAATAGGTATATTTAAAACGCGAAAAACAACAGTTAATCATTAATAGCATCTGAAAGATCTTACACTCAACCAGTTGCCTCAGCGGGGATTCGCAGAGAAAAAATGGAAAAGAAAATCCCACACCTCCGGCAAAGTTAATCAAAAACGTTGGTGGGTTCAACCTCACCTAGCTACTCTCTTACACTCATTCGTAGATCCCATCCCTTTAAAGTACACCCTCCTGAGAAGGATTGTTTTCCGACTTAGAGGCCTATTCCTTCAATTAGACACCCGGATAGCTTGGTAAGAAATAGCGGCTCAGCCCAATTGGATGCATGGATCTGCCCCAAGTGTAGAGAAAGAAATTAAATTTAATTTGCCAGCGATAATCCATAATGCCACATCCCCTTGAGTGAACCACCAGACGCAATAACCATCTCCTGAGAGATGGTCTCATCCAAGAGCACGGTAGCAAGAATGAATCTCTACAGAGCCAGAGCGATCCAGAGTGTCGTTAAATTTTAATTGAGCATCACATAACAACCATCATGACCTAAATGACCATATCCGATGTCATTTGATATTCATGTGTCCTGCTTTTTTGCCGTTTTGCGTTTTAATTGTAATCCTATGCCTTGGTAGGAATAAATCAAAAATTAAATACGGGCCAGAGGCGCACTATGAAACCTAAACTATATATATCCAGCACAGTCAGGACGAGGCGGGAGTGTAAACTGTTTGCTTTGGTCGGTTATGGAGAGGGGAATGATGCGTAGCACGAGTGAGTCCTTGAGTGAGTTTCGTGGTCGTGGTCGTGGCCCTAGCTCCACTTCTATCGTTAAAACAAGGCAGCTAACCATGAACTCACTCAGTTTGTTTCGACGACACGGCGGCATGGCGCTTATCCTTGACTGTGCAACTGGGGCAGGGATAGGGAAGGCAATTCAATGCAATTCGCCGGTTATTACGAGAAGAATTGGAAAATTCAATTGTCGTGAGTTTGCCACAGAAACGGTACTTAGTAATGTAAACCCTTGAATTGTGATGTGCACCAGGGTAGCCGTAGCGTAGCGTATACCTATATGCGATGCGACAGGTCTTCAATTGAATCAAGGGAGATGCATGCGATGAGATGTGAAAATGATGCTAATTGGCCATCGGCATCGGCTGTCTTGTTGCACTGGAGTATCAGGTACTCTACTCAGTTGTTGCAGAAGGGTCATCATCATGTGGGGTACGGAATATTAAGGTACTGTCACGTTCCGGTTGTTGGCACAATACAGGAATCACAAGAATAGGGGTGTTGTTTAGATTTCTGTCGGAATAAACACACAAGTGCGTAAAGTGGGTGCAATTGTTGTGGGACAACATGGGCTTTGGCTGAAAGGTTTGCTTAAGGTAAGGATTGGGTTCGGAATTCGTTGCGGGGCTTTCGAATATGCTATCTGTTCTGGCATTTACTGAAAGTATTCCTGGAGCGCTATTGAAATCAGCATCAATGTCGAGACGTGACCTTAGACCGCTAATTAGACTCGCACGCTTCATTATCGGTGACATTTATGGGTATCAACAAAATGTTTTCCAATTGAAGTGAAATTTATGTCCTTTTCGTGAATGCGAAATGATTGACACCAATTTAGAAATTAATGTATTTACACTCAGACCAAAGTAGGTCCACTGAGTTGCAACTGAGGAGGACTAATTGATATCCAGAATGTTGCGTAAAAATGTTTGGCTAAATGCTAAATAAAATAGAAACAGTTTTACAGAAAATACCGGCGTTTTATTGTGCATATATATATATATATATATATATATATATGTATATGTACTATGCGCCAAAAAAAAAAGATGAATCAAAAATATTGCGCTAAAAAAGTGACAGATCTATTCGGCAAGTAAATTTGTGGATCGCTTCGTTGTGCACAATTTCTGGAACCTCTACTCCTGTCAAAGAAAAACATACACATCAAATATTGTTTCTTATATCCTATTCACATCGAAAACTCATCGACGCATTCACACCGAACACCAATTAGACTAATTGAATTAGTTTTCGTTTGACGTTTCAATCATCGGTGAGACACTAGTCGTGAATCTTCTTTGTAAACCATATTTTGGTTTACAATTTTGATTAACTAATAAAATTAACTCAGAGCATTTAAAAACAATATTCCCCATCAATTAAGTGTGGAAAATGATTTTAAGTTGTGAGTATTGGAATTTCTGTTCGGTCAGCTGTTCTGCTGAAATTGCTAAATGAAAAAGGTGTTGTTTCAACAATTCAACGATTGGAAGTCATTTTCGTGGAATATGACGTAAACAAGGCTGAACTCTTAAACGCAGTACTTTTGCATTAGATACTGCTCAATCAAGCGTTCCAAAACGCAAACGGATTACTATGATGCAATGCATACTTTTCCATAACACATCGTGAACGCATCAACTGTGCAAACAAAAGCAAACAGAACAGCGTGAATGATTATAATGGAAATGACATTTGATGCATTCAGTTTGAACAGCCAAAAACAAATTGATTGATGGCCTGAGTCGTAAGTAAAATAATATAAATTTTGTAATAATTTGGCATTTTTAGTTTGCTTTTGCAGTCAAAAATGCATAACAAATGCAAAGCAGCGCAAAAGCTTTCATAACCTGGTATTCACAATGCGCATTTTTTTTGACATTTTGGAATTCAGCCCAACTCGTTTTAAAAGCTGAAATATGTAGGGAAAACTTCTGTTTTCGATTGTTTTCGCGAAAACCCAGTTTCCGGCTCTGTATAGAACACAGAACATATCGCGAAAACCCAGTTCGGCGATAACCCTGAATAGAACACAGAACATAAAACGCCAATTGCCATTTTGGTAGTCTTTTTGGATTTTGCGACGGAAAAGTTCAAGAATCTGTGCCATGATTTTGTGCGGATTTTCCGCGATTGTGCTAGGAAACATTCCGACTTAAATGTGTAGTTGAGCCCGCGAGCTTTGACTAAGTTCAGGTGGATCATTTAACCAACAATCGTCCTTAAAAGAATCCACTAGACGCGGATTGGCTATTAAATTTGTCCGAAATCTTAAAAAGTTGAGATAAAAACTGAAATTGTAGTCATCTATAATAAAAGACCGGTTTTCTTTATATTTTCCTATATTTTATTAAGTTTCTGCGACGAAGATTTAAATGGCTGACCAAACTTTCTTGATATTAACATAAATGTGTACCAATGTCAGAGATTTACTTTACCTAGATTTACAACATGCTGACCACATCCCACATGAAGTTGGTTGCAGTTGGTCACAACTGAGAGGCCACTTTACGGCAGATCTATAATCCAGTACAATATTTTTTCAAGCAATGCTTAATTAATTTTTATATTTTTAAAGTTGCCTCCTGAAAACAATTTACATCTACTGATTCGTAGTAAAGTGTCTATAGTTCAGCCGCTGAATGATCTTAAATGCATCTAATTTTTGTTGTTTTGGGTTTATTTTTAAAAAGATTTGTACGTATATTCAATTCACAGTCTATAATGATTTATGAGCGTAAGACAAAACCTAACATTTATAACCTTCCTCTAACACAAAATTTTCAGTTTTTTCAAATGTTGCGTCAGGGAAAACCGGCCTGCAATTTCCAGGAACAATGCGATATTAGAACAGGAAATATTGGAATTTGTTAGTTCTCGAAATCGCTTACACATTAGTAGAATACGCCCATACGTGAACCCTTCCTGCAATCGCCATTGCATCAGAAACCGCACAAATTTAGCCACAGTCTGACAACTGACAACTAGACGAATTGATGTATTTCAGTTTCTATATTGGCCTAGATTGGTCACATGAATAGTTTTTGAAGTTGACGCTTATGAAGAGGTAGCCGGCAAATCTAGTCGAGAAAATCCTGCCTGCATACTTAGTTCACATTTCGAAGTGTCAAAATTCAAAATAAACTGCGAGAATATAACAAGAAATCGGGTTTACTAGTCAACGCGTTCATTTGTATACCTAGTCCAGACAAATCTACTGGACTTCCAAACTTGTATGGAAATGCCTACAAAAATTAAATGAACTGGGTAGGAGAAACAAAATAACCCTCTGCTGGGTGCCTGGCCACATAGAGGGTAATGAGGGTAATGAAATGGCCGACTCCCTAGCAAGAAAGGGAACATCAGAAGCTTTCATAGGTCCTGAACCATTCTGCGGAATAGGGGATCACACCCTCAGAGAGAATTTAGGAAACTAGAGACAGAAAACAGGGCAAGAACTTGGCATAACACTCAAGGCATGAGGCAGACTAAGAAACTTCTAGAACAATACAACCGGAAAAGATTCCAAGCCTGCATCGGCATGAGTAAAAATAACCTCCGTATACTAACGGGCTTCTGGAAACTGGGTATATCGGAAGAAGGTCTCTGCAGATTCTGCGATGAGTCCAGTGAAACCCCAGAACTCGTGCTGGGGTCGTGTGGGGCACTGACCCACAAAAGACTGAAATACTTGGGAAAGTACCAACTATCTGATGAGGAAATACTGTCACTAGAGCCAGTTCTCATCCTTCTTCTTCCGCCAAGGGGAAACGAGAATACAAGAACTTCTAAAATGATTCCGAAAGGAATTACATTGTGAGGGAAACTCTTGTGAGGGCAGATACCTCACTGAGGCCTAACCAGGGGGTACAATAGACCAAAAGGTCCCAGTACAACAACCGCTTTTACATAATAATAATAATACATGACCTAGGTATTTTAACGTCCCAATTGTGTGAGTAAGTACTAAGTTGAAATTTCGTATATCGCTAACGGTCAATCTTACTAATGTAGTCGGCTTAATTTAAGGCCGTTTCTAGTGAGAGCATAATTAGAATAGGAAGTAGGTAATGGGCCTTAGCAATAAATATTTTTTGTCTCGACTCTAAATTTTCGTAGCTTATTGCTAAGGCCCAATGTATTTAAAAAAAACAATACCTACAATAATTGAATATCAGTGTTTTTACATGTGTTCGGTTGTGAATATGACAGCGCAGTTTCCAACAATTTAACATAACAATCCCTCTTAACCAATAAGTACTACGACGGTCGAGAAATGGGTCTATATGAACCTATAAGTTTTTAATACCCGCCTAAATATTCAAACCAGTCAGCAAATTGATTTGCACAATCAAAAGTAAGGGAGGCACCTAGTAACTCGGACATAACCTGATCAAACGCATATAGGTATGCATTTGCAATCAATACTGAGCAACCACCCACTTGTGACAGCTAAGCAATTTCAACAATGTTTACGACATCATTAACTAGTTAATACGATCTAGAAGTTTTCCACTTTATACTCAATTTTGTTTGAGTAACACACACTTACAAAACACATCCCAACATGTGTCTCAAGTTTCCATTATTCCTCGATAATAATCCGCTAATGGCGATGCATATTTAACAATTTTAAAGTGATTAAAAACAATGAGCTGCCAATGAATAGGTGTTCACTTCACGTCGCACAAAGATTGCTCCTTATAGCTAAGCCTATTGCCACTCTATATATCAAATTAGCTTCAGCCGATAACTTTTCCGATAAAATCCCTGTTTATGTTCAGACTTAAGGGTATTTGTAAACGTACGCTTCCCAAGTCAAATATGTGCGACAACAACTTTTAAAGTAAACAGACTCCACATTTGTATAAAAATTAATTTTATCATTTTACATTCATTTTAAACAGATACAATGAATAGAAGAGTTAAGTGTGCGGACAAAGTTATAATCTTTTACACGACAAAAATGTATTTTGAATTTGCAACTAAAAGCCCTTTTTTAGCAATAAATTAAGTCAGCGGAAAATTACTCAAACCATGTCCAGCGAAATTTGTTTCCATTCAAAAAAAGCTATGTCTTTCGAAGTTGATACTCCGAGTCTAGGAATGAACTATAATTATACATAATTAGATGGACATTGTTTTATTTTGTTCAACCTTCGATCCCTCGAAGTTGTAAAGAATATTTTCATATCATACACCGTTCTTCGGACAAAAAAAAAAAATGAGAACTGACAAAAACCAATTTGGATTCATGTCAACCAGCTGCATAATAATTTTGTATCAATGCGCATTATCGTTTGTGGATTATTCCAGGTATTTTAGGAAATCCTTTAAATAAAACTTTGCAAATCATTCCTGCACCAGTGCAGATGTCCTTTAGCTAATTTGAAATTATAATGTAATAAGAAAGTTATGATGCCAATTTAGTTCCACTTCAATGGCAAATCAAAAGGTGAGAAGTCTAATTTTAATTTACATAAATAAAAAGAAGATCTTTGTTGTACAACAAATTGTGTATAAAATGCACGCAACAGTATAAAAACAATATTAAACTTTCAGCATAATTTTCACGGTTAGAGCTGTTCGGAAATGTGCATCTGAATAAGTATTTGCTACACCTTCCACCTTCTTGAAAAAAAAGGTTTTTGAACGATTTGTTGTAATATTTGACAGGCGACGAAACTGTAACCGTAAGGTAACATTTTTCTTTCCTCTATTATCGATTCTGTATTTTGAACGCTATTCTCTGTGACGTTCAATGAAAAACACCAAAAGCAGTGTTGCCACTAAAATAAAATGGATCCGGTCAAATCTGACCGAATGACCGATTTTTATTTTTTTAAATTCGGTCAGAAAATCCGGTCAAAAGATAAAATAACATTTTTTGACCAGAATTCCGGTCAAAAATGGAATAAAATAATATATTTTAACAAAAAATATATTATATTATAATATGTATTTAACTAATCTTGGATTTAGTAAAACAAAAAACAAAGAATTCATTGAAAAGCTTTGCATCACGATGTTTTGCAGAAAAAGGAACTTTCCACTCCACTTCGGCGTTTGAAACTCGTACAACCAACACCGAAATTGCAAAATATGCTAAAACGTCTTTACTTCGGTCTTGTTTGAATGCACACACCCAGTCACAGTTGGTGGGAGTATTCAAATGAGACTGGTTTCTGTATGAACTTGTGAGTGTGTTCATTAAGTATGGCCAAGTATTATTCAAAGTTTAGAAATCTATCCTTTATCTAGTCATAGAACAATATTATTTTTCCGGTTAAAGAATTTTTTCGTTCCGGTTAGAAATCGGTTAGACCGGATTTCAAAATTTTCTCCGGTCAGAGTGAAGAGATTTCGGTCAGATATAACCGGAATCCGGTCAGAATGGCAACACTGACCAAAAGTAATAAATTAAGCAAAGTAATAATAAAGCAAATTATAAAAAAAAATATTATTCCAAATAATAAACCCATTTCAAAAGATTAAATTAAATTTGCAAAAAGCTCTATAGAGGTTTGCATCTAATTGGAGACGATCGGATAGTAGTTTTTGTAAAACGTCAACTAGATTTGTTTGGACTAGGTAGGCATACAACCGCGCTAACTAGTTTCACGCGGTTTATCCTGAATTTTGACATTTCGACATCCCAACTTAGTATGCATACAGGATTTTCTTGGCTAGATTTGTCGGCTAGCCCTCCATAAACGTCAACTGAAAATAACTATTCAAGTGACCAATCTGGGCCATTAAAAACGGGAATACATCAAGTCAGTCAGCTGTCAGACTTACTTACTAAACTAGAAGTCCGATCGTCCCCATTGTTTACGCATTTGCGAACCCGAAGTGCTTCTATTTACCTTCTAGACTAGATGTTCACATTTTGTTCTTCCGCATGGGTTTTTGCGGCGCAGGGTCATAAGTCCACAGGCCAAAAGTCCACAATGGACTTTTGACCCACCTAGGTGGGGTATGAGTCCACAAATCCATTGTGGACTTATAACCTACCTAAGTGAGCCAAAAGTCCACACAAAATTCTTGTGGAGTTTTGACTCACTGACTGTGGTCTTATAGCTCACTATGGTAGGTCATAGTCCACAATTCTCATAATTTAAAGTACAACAAAATTAAGAGGTTTTCTTTGATTCTCTCTTAGACTATAATGTGTCTCTTGAACAATATTTCAGGAGCGGATTGACACAAAATGTAAACAAATTACACAAGCATACAAGGAGTTGAGAAATTTGTTGTTAGTACTTTTCAGGCAGATCTTATTTTCAGTTAGGTGTTGATGTTTGTTTAATTTTTTAATCTCAGAGTATATCGGTAAGCCTTCACTTGCTGATAAGAGTCTATCAAAGGAAGTTGTTGAAGCGCGTTATTGTTTACCCGAAAAATAAAGTTATTGTAGGTAAAAAATATAATAACAAATTCGCGCGAATTTTTCAAAATAACTTTATATTTTTTTACAGTATTTTATTTAAACACGAAAAGTTTTTCGAAACAATTTAAATTCAAAAGTTTGTGAATTGTTCCAAAAATTTATAAAGTTATTTTGAAAAATTCGCACGAATTTTCATAAATAAATTATAAATTATTAATTATAAATTATAAATTGTTTTTGAAAAACTTTTCGTGTTTAAATAAAATACTGTAATTATAAAATTATTTTGAACAATGAACACGAACTTTTTAATTAACTTTAAGAATAAGTAAGTAATGCTCGGTATACATACATGCTCTGAATGTGCTACACAGACAACTAATAATTGCTTCCATTCACCTAATGGAAGAACATTAAAGGTGCCGTCAACAAGAATTAATTAGTTGCATCCTTTTAAACATATCCGATTGGTCAGGATGTGGATGAAGGGCATCATATATTTTGGATATTTTTTTGAACTCTGTGTCGTAAATCAAGCTAGCCTTGCAGGATTTTATGTAACACGTGTATCTTGTTTTATTTTATTTTTTAGTCATGTGGATAATTGTGGACTTATGGCCTACTTTATTTTAAAATTGTGAACCTATGGCCCAAATTAATGTAAACTTTTGGCTCACATAGGTGGGTCAAAAGTCTATTGTGGACTTTTGGCCTGTAGACTTATGACCCTGCGCCGTTTTTGCGAATCGCTGGTGTTTCGTCCGCTGTCATTCGCCTTGATGGAACAAATATCCTTTTCAGGGAAAGTCGAAGAGCATAACTTTTCAGACGAATATCATAAAAGTGACAAACCACAGCTAAGGTTGGATGTTAGCGATCGCTTTCTGCGATTATATGTTGGCATGGATGTCTGACATGAATTTGACAGATGTGTGCTTATTGTCCAACACAGAGAAAAGAAAATTGTATGATATAGATATCAGACATTTAGTTGGAGAGATATTATCTCTAGTGGAATCGGCATGTAACTACGAAGTGGTTAACATCATAGACAAATAATCTTCCAACGAGCAATCCTCTTAATTTCTCAATTTCTTTTCCAAATTCAGCCATTTTGTTTTCCTTTTGGTGTTATGTTACTACAAAACGAAATGCTGTCAACCATGTGGGAATGTGATGGAGTTCGGGAATACAACATTTTAATATTTCTGATTGCTATTGGTTAGTTGCTTTATATTTTTAAAAGGCGAAATAATTTAATTTGTTTGGTTAGTAGAACTATCCAAAGGAGATGTCTTCTATACTAGAAACATAAAAGAACAAACAAGATTGTGTATTTTCCGCTTTTGGATATTATTAACTTTGATTTTATTTGTAAACGTTTCTTAATTAACTGAAGGAAGTTTGCTCAAAATGTATTTACTTTCCCCATCCAATCCACATTGTTTATTTTTTAGAAATATTTCAAGCAAATGTACACTAATTCCACACGTAACGAACGATTTTAAATTTAACGGATACAACTCTATGAACGCTGTCAGCAACTTTTCCCTCAGCGGAAGTGACATATGCAAGGGGCGATTGTGCTGGCGAGTCTGAATTTTTGATGTTACATGACATGTGTCAATACGAATTTTTGTGTAACATTTCTAGCTTGTAGGCAAGTAACGAAAAATTGGCCGAAGTTGGCGCTCTCAGTATTGTTTTGTCTATGATTAAAAGTAATGTCCTTCTTCATTGGGATTTTCCGATTTTGCTCTCAGATTTTCGATAAATTCTCAATGGAACATAAAACGAGATATTTCTTTCTTCGCATTTGTGGTGGTGCGTGTTTTTAAAAGTCAGCTGTTTTTATTTGCACTTTTAATATAAGTAAATAACAGCTTTCGTCTGGTTAATTCATTTTATAATGCAAACTGGAGAGTTACGAGTATTTAGGTACCGGACTTCACAACTGTTACAAAAGTTTTGCGTTGATAAAAAAGTTCAAGGGTTTTCGCTCGAACGAACTTTGTGCTCGAAAGGAAATTTAATTTCCGCAAAAGCAAAAAAGCGAAAGCAACTTCATCGACGTTTTCGTTTTCTTTGTTTTCATGTAACTTAAAAAACGAAAGACATTTTCGTTTCATGTGAAAGGAATACAGCGAATGCTATTTGTTTGACGTTTGTCATTATTAGTGGTTGTGACTAATTTTTATTTGACAAAAAAATTGCTGCACTGAACCAAAAAGGTACACCATAGTAATGAAAAAGTTCATCAATATGATGAAAAAATCATCAATTTTAGTCCAGTGAATTTTTTCATTGGTATGATGAAACCGATTTCCTCAATATGGTGAACTTTGAAAATTATAAAATTCCGTTCATCATTCATCAATTTTGTTCATCAATGTTATGAAAAATTCGTCGATATGATGAACCGAAATTCCCCTCCAATTTCATCAATTAGATGAATGTATTCATCACATTGACAAATTTGTTCATCAATATGATGCACACTTTCTTCATATTCATGAATGATTTTCATTAAATTGGTGAATTTATTCGTTAATATGATGTACATTTACATCGTATTGATGATTGCATACATCTATATGAAGAATCCTTTTCATCAACTTCACGAATTTATTTATCAATATGATGTACACTTTCTTCCTATTGATGGTCGCATTCATTTATATGAAGAATCGTTTTCATCACTTTTAGGAATATATTTATATATACGATGTTTTATTTTCATCAATCTAGTGAATATTAACATCAATATGATTAATTGTATTCATTAATCCAATTATACTAAACTTTATAATGAAGCATTTCTATTCCTCATACTAATGGTTCAATTCAACAAAATTAAGAATAAGTAATCATCTTATTTATGTAGAGACTTCATAATTTCTCGGATGTAATATAAACCATTATAATTACATATGAATTTTGTTTCAAATCACTGGTATATAAACACACCTCAAGTTAATATAAGTAAATTGTAAGTAGTATTATTTTTACGAATATTTTCTTAAAGTGCCCTGGTATACCAGTGCACTATGGTCCATATAAAAGGTATGTAATATCCGAGAAACTATGACTCTCTATATCAATAAGTATATTATTTATTAATAATTTTTGTAAATTCGATCATCAGCACGATGAATAGAAATGCTTTATTATGTAGGTAGTGGATTGATGTAAATATTCACCTAGAAATAGAAAAGGTGCCATTAAAAAGTCATTATTTAAATACTTACTCCATCACACTATATAAATACAGAAATCGTACATTTTAGATAGATGATTTTGTACCTTTAGCCAAAGACCTAAGATCATCAACTCAAAATTATTCTTTTTCTGAAAATATTCCAAACTACAAGATCAAAACCAAATGGACTTAAAGTATTAAATTTTATTGGTCATTAAGTGTTTCAATAATTGTGCTTAGCATACTAGAAAAATTTCTTTTAATGGTGCTATTGAGTAAAAATACGACTTTATGACCAAAACCCAAAACTGCTCGCAGGCAAATGGGTATTGCAAATCAAAAACAATCAAAAATTTGAGGCAAATGTCTTTAGCACGCAATAATTTTTCGAATTTAAGTTTAAGAGATACTCTTTCGAGTGACGCTAAGATAACGGTTTTATGTTGTTGTTTTCTGTATTTAAAAAAATCCAAATGGTCTTCTATTTGCTGAACGCTTTCGGCTTCAAAGCATGTAATTGTGCAGACTTAAGAAGAAAAAGAACTGCGTTTTCTATAAATGAAAAGAGGAATTGTAATATTAATAGGTACAATAACTTTGTAAATTGTTGTATGTAGTATAAATGATATTTATTACCTTTATGGGCATCGCAGTCTTCAAATTTCACATAGGTACTGCTGCGTGGAATGTTTAGTTAAATTTTAATGGAATTAGTTAAACTCATTCGTTTTAAAAGTTCCGCAATCCAATAACAAAGTACTTAATAATAAATCACATTAATCATATTTAAAAGGCATACATCATATTTATATAAAAAAAACTATAAAAATTAAATCATAAATATTTCGAAAGCCATCATCAATATGATGAAAATATTAACGCATTCGTCAATAGGATGAACATTTTGATTAATTATGCTGTGTATGTACATACAACAAAGAAATGCATAAGTATGAAGATATCGTTCATCAATAGGATGAAAAGATAATCGCATTCGTCAATGTGATGAATGCAATCATCGATATGATGAAATCTTGAGTTAATTAGTGAAAAAAAATGGCCAAATTTATTTCCAAAAAAAAATGGAAATATGGAGAAATTGCAACACACGTTTGGTAACGTTCTTTTAACAAATATGTATAAAAAACAGTACATCGACTTAAAAATTATTATAACATTACCTACCTGTGATATTAGATGTTCCTTAGAAAATAATTTTTGACAATGCAGACAAGAAGATTGGGATTTAATTGATATAATTTGTTTAATAATAATAAACTTAACCCCTCCAATTGATTTAGTAGATATTTAGTAGCACTTATAACAAAATCGCTTTTATTTAATTTTTTTTCTTTTGAAATTTACACTTTTCGCGATCAGTATACTTTTACGTCTCACTTATTGAACTTTAAAATGCGAACTGAATCGAATATGGAATGGATGCCTTGTTTCTTTGACTGTGTTTATCTACGTACACGGTATTCGATATGATGATTTCATTCATCAATGAGAAGATTAAATAATCAACTGGATGAAAAAATAGCTAATTTCATCAAAATAAGTATTTTCATCATATTGATGAAATGTTTTGATGAAATTATGAACCTATTACATGAGAAAATTTGCCAAAATCTTATAAGAATCCTGCCAAAAAAATTGATGAATGCACTTTCTTCATATTGAAAAACGGTTCGTCAATTGTCAAAAATGATTTCATGAATTTGTTCATCATATTGATGAAAAGTACGTCATATCAATGAATATCATGTTGAAAACCGCCATTCGTCAATATGACGACGACTTTTTTTTTCAGTGTGGCGAAGTATTTATAGCAAGCGATAGTGATGAAAGCGATGTGGAGAATTGTGTAAATTTAAGAAAAATCCGAAGAAATCTTCTTGCACTGCCCGATGAAATTATTAAATTGATGTGCATTGAATTTGACAGTTTTGTTTTCGCCCGGTGTTAGTAATCTGCCCATGTCTAAAAAAAAGTGGCAAATAAATTTCAATATAAAACAATTTTCCTTGCAGTAATTTATTTGATGGACGGGCCATTTTCATTTTTCGTTTTACACAACTGTTCCCATTTTTCCGCAGCTTTATCTTTTCCCTGATCATTTTATTTTGTTGCGTTTGTATTATTGTTGACGTCCTTTAGAATGTAATTATTTAAAAAAAAAACAGTTTGTACCTATGTCGGTAATTGCTAATTGTACTTGCATTATCATTATCGAATGTTCACCTTTTGTTACGACCAAAACATTAACAAACGAAATATTTACACTGAAAGCTGTCAGCTGTTAGCCGTCAAAACAACAAATTTCATAAATACATCTTCTCTTTTTTGCCACACTGTTTCTTAAGCCCTTGCGAACGAGAAGAAGAAAACAAAAGTAGTCGCATGAAGAAAATTTTCGCTTTCGCGTGATTTCTTTCGTTTTTATAAATGCGAAAGTGGTTTTCGTTTCGTTTTTTACAGAATCCCACCCCTGGAAGTCCACTATGTGCTTTGACGAAAGATAAATTATTTTGTTCGCTCCCGTGAGCATCTCTCCGCCCAATAGAACACCCCTTTGTGTATGATTCAGCCACATTTATCTTGTCCAAATCATTTACACACACTCCAAAAGCATTCGATTTGCACACCTACTTTTGTTAAACCTTATAGATAGATTGTTGTTCATTTTTCATCAGCGAATACCACCCTTGCGCAATATATAATAGTGACCGTGCGGAGGTAGGTTAATGAATATGCAAAGCCAAGTCTAAAAATAGACTTATCCTTGTACTTTTGGAAGCACCCGCATCGCGCTATACATTCCAGACGATTTACTCAATCTCTAAATACGCAATGCTATGCACAGTGGAAAGAAGTGCCAGCGACAGTTACCCTTGCTTAACGATTAGCATTAGAAATGATCCCCTTAATCTTAATGCTGTGTAAACAATAATTATTTCAGTCTTTTTCCATGTAATAAAATTATTACTCCCCAATCAGTCACAGTCGCACCCTTCGTACGAGGCAATTCGCATGTATCCTTGATTTTTGCGACTGGCACAGTTCAGTGCCAAATAACGAGCGGTACTTGACATATCGTTTCAAAATTCCGTTTTCCATATATTCCATGTGAGCGTCGGAGATCGGAATAAATATGTCCTACCAAATCTGAAAACGAAAAGAAATGTATCAACCGTCGTCGTATGTATATATACGTATCCTGATGATTTTTTTTTTTTTGTTCGCTTTGGCTTATGGAAATTTGTGGCGCCACAGTGACAAGTTACCCTTTAATCAAATTCTATTTACACCCACCCACATAGTTATTTACACAAACAGGATTTTATGTCGATAACACAAGAAAAGCCATGAAATTAACACTGGTAGTGGGGGTGCATCAAATGGAAGTGTTGTTGGGTTCGAGCTCGAGGTGTAGTGGTGTGTACTGTATTCGCAACGGCCGCGCGGCGCGGCGTTGTACAGCTTCATTGTCAGTATATGGAATTGGAGGAAATCCTTCGAATTTAAATTTGCTTTTTCTGAGGTGGTGAGCTAGTTAATTCTTGCATTCGGGTATTTAAAATTTAAGAAGCTTTGCCTACAATTGACCTTTTTGGATGCGACCAAATCAGTCCCCACTGACACTGGTGCAGTAAGCCGCATCATCTGCAGTATGTGCCAATCGAATTTGAAAGCAATTACTATGCAGAGAATTGCTTCGACAGAAGGGTTTCCGTTTCTTTTTCCCGTTTTTCGTCTGTCATGGCGTTCGATTTGATGAAGTTTTTTTCTGTGAATGTTTTAGTTTCATCATTTGGGTTAATAAATAACGAGAAGGAATTAGTACGGATTCATTGATATACTCTAATTGAATCCTTATGAAGTCGTTGTGGGGTAGGCTTACTTGTAGCATGGAACACTATATTCGAAGTGGCAATTGGATATTGATTAAAGAAATGCGGAAGAAGTATTTTTCGAACACTGTTAATAAGACTTAATGCAAAAGAAGAACTTTCAAGACCTGCGGGTTCAAAATGGAAATAGTCTTTCAGGTTGAGAGTAGTTTTGCGCTACCATGGAAAATGCAAATAGT
This sequence comes from Cheilosia impressa, assembly GCA_948293265.1. Lineage (NCBI taxonomy): Eukaryota > Metazoa > Arthropoda > Insecta > Diptera > Syrphidae > Cheilosia > Cheilosia impressa. The sequence continues at coordinate 27,660,999 of OX411884.1, read as the reverse complement.
TATGAAGACTATTACCTTTGAAGCGGTATCATTAGACACGCATTTTATTTGGACTACGATAGACAAAACATTCGTCCGCCAGATTCAAAGAAAGTGGGAATATTATGTCCTACGAGACTGATGGGTTTGGCGATTTACCCAGCGACCTTTTTGGAGCAGATAGAGACTGCTTAATAGCGACTATATGCAGCCACTCATTTGCAAAATTTAGTGCCAATGGATTGATGTAGGTATGCCTAGTTATAAGAATCACATCGTTTGTCCCTTAGCTAAACGAACTATACAGAGGCATGAGTCTCATGCGTGCAACACCCTATCTGATCTTCGGAACTTCTAAAAACATCCATAAATATCCCTCTTGGATTCAGCGATTTAAAGGCTGAAAACTCTACCTCGCGATCCAAATTGTGCACTGAGACAGTTCCTGTGAGATCTTTAGGAAGTTTAAATGGATCTTCACGATCTTTTATCGATAACAAAGTCGCCTTTGACAGCTTCTATTGAGATGAACTTTGGACCAAGCCATGTCTAGTCAGGCAAAAGGAACCATTCAAACTGGAAGCCGTGCCACCTAACAAAAATTTAGTGAGGAGAGCGATATCCCTGAAGTCCAACAAGAAGGCCGCTGAAACGGACGACTTAACTGCCGAGCTTTTCAAAGCTGATGACTTGGTAGAGAGCTCCCGTCTCGTATCGAAGATTTTGTCAGGGAAAAGTATCCTAATGAATGAAGCCTCAGCATTGGGTCGTATGAACTAGCCTTTGCTTGAGCGAAAGGTTGCAGCAAAGTAAAACGCCTTAGCAATTGCTTTGAATGAATAAAAATGACTTTGCTAAAGTAAGTTCGAAAATTCTAACATTTACGTCGCTGTATACGTGCATTTGCCATGCAGTTCCAGTAAATTTGAAATTTTGAATTTTCCTTAAGATTCTATACAAATCTTTCATCCTGAATGAAGCTCTGGCGGGCAGAATTATTGTCGGAGTTAGAAGCGATAAAATTTAGGAAATTCTTCTTCATGATGATGATGACTCATTGACCTTCGAAAAAGTGTACCAACAAGCTAGTATCACAAAATGCTATAAATGTTACAAAATGCTATACATAATTAACAAGAAAAAAACTTTTCTAGGGCAAAAAAATGCAAGTATACGTCATGACAAAACACTCCGCAAAGCTCCGCACAAAAAGCAAGTTTCAGTAGTTTTTGTCCGAGTGGCAACTGCTAGCAGAATTGTATTCGTTGTGCATGAGTTGTGTACATAACACTCTGTCTCCACTTGCGATGAATTCAAAGCAAAGAGCAACAGTAAACAAAAAAAGCAAACAGCAGAGTAGCTATCAAATTTCGTTCGTTGGGCATTTCATAGCATACTTTTTTAGTAAAGAAGACAATGCCAACGAACACGCACAAAGAGTATCTTTGCGCTGAAAGCTTTAAAACAGCTAGCAAAATTGCAAAAAAAAAGAAGGCATAGATTTTGGGTTAATCCCTTTTTAAAAAAATTATTTATAGTATTTAATTTTGAATTTCAACGGCACACTTTCAATTTCAAAATTAATTGACAGCAAAATGACAGCTATTCTGTGTTTATAGTATGCGATATATGGTATGCTATAAAAGCATGCTTTCTATAGCAAACTATGGAAATAAAGCTGCTATAATGGTCTCCACTTGTGATATTGAAAGCATGCTTTATCGCATACTCTGAATTCATAGCAAGTGGAGACAGCGTGTAAGGGATCCAGTGCCCCAGCCATAAACTAAGTATTAAATAGACTGTCAGCTCCCGCGCACCTACCCGATCCCCCCCTCAAATTTTGTACAGAAAATTCTCTCTTAAATTTCCTATCTGTGAATACGTGTGAAGCAGCAAAAAAAGAAATTCTAATTGGCGGGAGAAGTAAAAAAAAATAATGACACTCAGCAGTGTTCCTACATCGTGGTATTTCTACCATTTTGTGGGAATTACGATTTCCGAAAAGCTTTCCATGCGTTAAATGAAAAAACATCAAAATTGTGTGAATATCAACAATTTGACTAGAAAACATTCAAACTACATTTCACCATGAATATCAACGCACTAAATGTGCATAAAAAGGAGATTTTCCTCTAGCAACAATTTCTAGTACCAAAAAAATGCATTATAATGTTTGAAAACTGCGATTTTTATACTGAAGAATAATTTAATGTGATTTTCTTTCCGAACAATACAAATTTTACTTTTAAAGTACGGTTTGTTTCATTAAAAAATCGAGGGAATTTGAGTTTAGTTAAAAGGGGACAATTAATACGCTCCGTGGGAAAAATAAAGAGAAAGCGCTAAGAACACTGCTGAGAGTTAGTGTATTTTGTGAGTTTCTGTCAGCTGATGGATGCGTTCTGAGAGTTTAAATTCGTTGTTTTAATTCACCACGAAAATATGTTTTTTACAAAATGCGTAAAGCGAATGTAATCAATATGAATAAATAAAGGAATAAAGTGTGAAAAATGCATTCGTTAAAATAAAATAAGTTATTTTTGTTCCTATAATTATTGTGTCTGTTTTCGTTGGTTGTTGTTGGTAAAAAATTATTTCGCCTAAAATGTCGACAGAAAAACGGTAACCAATATAAAGATAAGCATTGATTAAGAACATTCAAATATGCTCTAGGGAAAAGATATACACATTTCTGTGTGGGTATGATTTTTGAGTTCTACTGCGCGTAATAATAACAAATTTAACATCGACTTTAAATTTACGGAAGCTCACATTTGCGAAATTTGTATGGAAGATATAACCACTGTGAACTACTCGTACTTAAATTTAGTAAGGCCCCATCTTTTCATGAAGATTCCGTTTATTAATGGAAAACAAAAAAAAAATAAAATTTATTAAAAATTTTTATAAAATTGACATAATTAAAAATTACATTTGAAATGAATTGCGTGAGCCCAGAATATTAATAATTTTGTTTTGTAAAAAGAAAAAGCCGAATAGACACAACGAAAATGTATTTTCTTTAAAATGTATACGGGAAAGAACGAAACTTTAAATATAGATATAGGTATAGGTACCTACATTGGAAATAAACATGTTTACTGATTTGTTCCCTGTGCCCATGTTCTGTAATTATAACATCGATGTATTTATCACAAAAACGATATGAATTGAAAGAAAATGCTTAAAAAGTATCGATGCGGAAATTTATATACTTAACTCAGGAGCATTTTCTTTCAATTCATATCGTTTCTGTGATAAATATTATCTATGTGATAATAACAGAACATGGGCACTGATATGTCTCACACATTTAAGTTTTGCTGCTTACAATTTTCTTTTAATTCCTACGATTCAAAATCATTACCTAGTAATCAGATTTTTCTATATTAATAAGCTTCTTTTTTTTATTTTTGTCAATGATTCATAAGTTCATCGATTTCCATTGTTTACAACAAAAATGTAAACATCCCGTACTATATAGATTATCAAGGTAAAATGAAAGAAATCCTAATAATGTATACCTACCATGCGTTTTAATATAATTTGGTACTAAATTCACCACACCACACCCACCGCTTTCTTAACATGTCCCGATAACGGGCAATTATTTGAATTATTTGAATTTTTTCCAATGTTACCACGGAATAAACTGTCAGAGGCATCTGTCAGGTTAGTATGTGCAAGTGTATGCGTGCGTCTAATTTACTTTAACATTGGCACACATACTTTGGCACATAGTAACACCGAAAACAGCTTGTAGGCAAATTCTCTTAAGTTGAAAGAGCTGACGGTCTATTTAATACTTAGTTTATGGCCGTAGCGATAGAATGGCAGTGTTTTGCGAAAAACAAAAAAGGGCACATAGGGACATAGGTAGCAAGTGTCGAGCGAATTTTCAATCAATCAGAAGACGTCTCATTTAAGGATAAAGTTAAAATGTTTTGCATCACCCTTTACTTTGTTACCAAACTATGCCAGGCAATAAGCATAAAAGTACCCAGTTTTGTAGAAATATGATTTCTTCTTTAAGTGCCGGGAATTGTATCCAACCATAGGCTTGTTGGATATTTGATGACGCACTAGGAAATTAGTTAAAGAAAAACTATGAACTGTTAATCTAAAAGCTTGGATCTCCTACCTACCTTTTCTGTTTAAACATTTTCATCTGAAAGAAATAACACCCAAATAGTCCGCAGTCCATACTTCGCGTGAAAAGAAATATTAGCTCCTTTTTTTACAGGTATTTTGTTAGTTTTACTGTAGAAATATAATTTAACTTAACTATTTAAAAGCAACATACCTATAGAAAATTCACAATGCTTCCATTATTTTGTGTTAAAAATATGCGTACAAAATATTTAGCAAATGGTCTGAGCCAGCTAAGCAGCAGACTTGGATTTTCTTAGCAGTTGCTACGTTTTATTCATACCACCCATTGTGTGCCCGATCTAGAAGAAAGGAGACCCTCTAAACTGCGCCAATTAAAGAGGCATCAGGCTCCTTAACATCGCAAAAAAAAATTCTATCTGCTGTACTGTGTGATCGGCTGAAACCATTCGTTAAAGGACTGACAGTGTCATTAGTCGCTAGCCCTACCAGTACGGTTATATTCCCGGAAAGCAAACAACCAACCAAGAATTCACAATAGGGTCGAAAAAACCCAAAAAGTCTAAATCGATACCCACCATCTTTTTATCGATTTTAAGGCAGCATTTATAGAGACGAGCTGTACAGAGTCATGCATAGTTTCAAAATCTCTGTCAAATTTGTTAGTTATTAACAATGACGATGGAGAACGCGCGCTGCTCCAATAATATCGGAAAGAATCTCACCAAAACTTTTGATTTAGACAAGACTATATGTGGGAAACTCGCACGCCAGCACCAGCGGCATAATTTTCAAAAAGTCAGTCCAACTACTTGCATACGCTGACTGGAGAGCTCCCAAATATGCGTACAGAAGCAGCAAAAATGGGTTTAGTTAAAAATGAGGGCAACATAAAACATACGCTGCGCTGCACTAATAACAGTATTTAGTCTTGACTTTCAATTTACGGAAGCTCACAATTGCGTAAATTGTACAGAAAATTTAGCCGCAGATGGGACTACCAGCAATGGAAATAACCATCTGTGTGGGCAGTCAAGCAGCACTCAAAACAATCGGCTCCAACCTTGTTAATGCGAAATGTGTTACAGATTTCCTCTTGGCACTTAGGGTTATCAGTTCTACTCTGCTGGGTTCCTGGACACGTTGGGGTGGAAGGGAACGAAAAAGCGGACGAATTGGCCAGATACGGCTCTGATATGAACCCTCAACTTGTGGACGCAGAGGTGCTACCGCCTTTCAACACTGCTAAGATTTTTATTGACGACGTCACCACACAACTGGCTAAGGAACAATGGAGCAACACAATCGGTTGCGTCATAACCCGAAGTCTGTGTTTGACACCAAAAGATCAAAGCTCCTAGTCTCTTTTAATAGAAGTCAATTAATCCGGATGCTCGTGGGGATTCTAACCGGACACTGCACCATAGGAAACATGGCTAAAAGGCTATAGGACTTTTTGCAAATGACTTCTGCCGAAGCTGAAGAGGAAATAGAGACCGTGGAACATCTTCTATGACACTGGCCCATCTTTACAGGAACGCCGCTCATACTGTATGGGAGCAAGTTTCTTCGAAAGTTTGGACGACTTGGCGGGGGTACCTCTATCAGACATAAAACTATTCCTCAACAGATCGAAGTGTTTTTGTTAGCCACATGTCCGTACATGTACAAACAGGGTACTCACAATGGGCCTGCACGGCTTCCGGGTGAAAATTTGCATCTGATGCAAAACTGCCCTCCCAACCTAACCTAACCTAGCCACTGTCAACTGCTTAAATAAAGAGTTGAAACTAACGGCGTTTGAAGATCCGATAAAATTGTTCTTTTCAATGGAATTCGTTGGAACACTTTGAATAGTGGTAGGCGCCATATATGCGAGACTTTGTGTTCTGCTACTTTCTTTTATGAATATGAAGGTTTAAATGGACTAAAACAAGGAAAAGTGTTATCATCGGCCTAGCCGATGCTTTGATACCCTCCACGGCATACAAGTCATGCAAAATACCAGAACTACTTGACCGACATAGCCCGTTTTTAATATCAACCTGACGCTGATAAAAATAAGTGCTCTCACCAAATTTCATTCACCTACGTCAATTACTTTGGGCGCTATCGTGCTTTCAACAGACAGACAGACAGACAGACAGACGGACATGGCTAAATCGATTCAGAATGTGATCCTGATTCAGAATATATATATCTACTTTATAAGGTCTCCGGTGACTCCTTCTTGGCGTTACAAATGTATTGGCAAAGTGAATATACCTTCCTCTGGAGGGTATAAAAACATATTTCTATCAAAGTTTCGATTTGCACGCATAATTGCATATTTTCGGATGACATAGCACAAAATTTGTTTCCAATAACACAACAAACATTTCAATCTGACATTTTGCTAGTTTGTGTTGGTGAGTTCAATGCGATTCTTCAAAAATATCTCTGACACTTTTGGCGTATTTTGAATTGACTTGGCAGTGTCCTTCTTTCTTCAATGAAACATAGAAAGAGCACTTCTAGATTTGATCTTTTAAAAGAAATGCTTGTCTTATGTCTTTTAACGAAAACGCCATAGAAATGTTAATGTCAACAAGAAGGGGGCCACAGGGCTAAAGATCGCGCTACTCGAAGAGGCGTATTGTTTCAGGCCCAAGTCACAAGTCTAGTTTTCACCGGAGTGTACAACTGAAGACACATTTTGACCGGATGAACATATATATCCAAGGGCGGATCCAGGGGGGGGCACAGGGGCACGTGCCCCCCCCCCCCCCCCAGACACAGGCCAGTCGAAAAAAAAACACTAACAATTGTATACCAACTGCATTATTACTGCTTCCTCATTCCATAATGAAAACATAAACACTTCGCCTATAGGCAAAAATATAAATAGCTTTTCCAACAAATGATGATAATCAGAAGGAAAAATATACCCAAATCTATGTCTGCATATGCTAGAATGTGAATCTTGGCGTGCGTGAAATTTATGTGCACGTATCTCCTTATGCAAAATCAAGCGCGTAAACGCATGCGTGAAATATGCACATATACACATGATTTCTAGCTTTAAGCCTAATACGGACAAGTTTCGGAACGAAATCTGCGAAAAATCTGCAAAAAGGCGGCGGAAAATAATTTGTGGAGAATCACATCAGCTGATACACAAATAGCAGTGTTAGCAGCGCTGGCTATTTATCTTTGATTTGGCTACTCGAACTTTTCACTGGTTCCTCAAAATTGTCATTTTGGTTTTATCCAAATTTATGCTATTCACTCCGATGTTTAGCGATTTTTAGGAATTACCGGCTTAGGAACTTGTAAAAAAAAATCATACTTCTATTGCGAACGTACTCCTTTCGTATAGGTGACTAAAACTTTCTAAAAGGTTATGTCGTTTTCGATTGGGCATTTCAGATTTTTGCTGCCAAACATTAATTCCGATTTGTACTGGTTCTCTTGTATATTGAGTTGGCCGCAAAAAACACTTGTTTTTCATGTACACTGGAAATCTATTGTAATTGATTTTCACACATTTATACCAACCAATTTCGAAAATATTTAATATGAAAACTTGTTTCCTTAGACGGTTTTATTTTGTTAACATTGGAAAATGGAAACTAAAAAGGTCTCTCAATTTTGAGTGTGTTTATTTTAATTTAATATTGTTGTCTTTAAAAAGCAATGTAATCAGAATAAGTAACCCTAAAAAACTGGAAAAAATGCGCAGTTTTGATCTTTCAGTTTGTTTATTTTTGGCTCCAAGATTTTTCAAATGTGGCTCCATACCGGTTATAAAAGCTTCTAACGCATTACAAATGTCAAATTTTCTTAAGCAAATAATGTCGCGGACAATAAATATGTGCGAAAAGCGAGTAGATAATTGTACCAAGAAATCTGCTACAATTACCCACTTTTCGTCATCATTTCGCAGCAGCAGCGTACTGCAAAACGAAAAGGACATTCGTTGTGTCACTTTTGTATTGGATTTAGGTGCGAAGTTAATTAGACTACACCAACACAGAAACTTATTTTGGATTTAGTTCTCTGAGGTTAACATAGAGGTGCTCAACAGATTTATTATTTATTTTTTGTGAGTGAGACAATAGTGTTCGAGACCCACAAAAAAGCGCGTTATTTTTTTAATAGGGGTATTCACGATCCGATGCAACTGGCCTTGTATCATTGCGAAAGTGCGAAAGTGTAACTTTTGTTCGCACTACAACAACAAAATATACTGACTGAAATTTCGCTACACTTTTGCACTTTAGCTATACCCTGACCCTAATCGAAAAATACAACAGAGTAAAGTGTAGCATTGTCAAATTGACAATTCGCTAAAATTTAATTTCTGTGTATCGGAAGAAAAGAGAATGAAAAACAAAAGTAAGTGCCACCGAAGGGAAGATCGAATTAAAAAATGGTCAGAAAATTGGGGTTTTCACGATATCATCATCGTCTTTACTCTTGCAATTATGTAAGATATTTATTCTTTTAGCCTTTTTTCGGCATAATAAACAATAAAAAAACAAATTTTTCAGTTTCAGCAAAGTTTAGAAGTTTTTTTTCAGAACAGCATGGAAAAATCTGTCATTTTTTTCAGTTTTGCAAGAGATGAGAAAAAGTGTGTTCACGATCTGTTAAAGAAAAATAAAATTTCGCAATTTTACTAGGTCTCTTGCACCGAATCGTGAATACCCCTAATGTTGTATAAGTTATAGTCTTACGGTAGACGAACACTCCATGAATTTTGCGAATAATTAAGTTCATATACATCTGTGAAAAGCTTAAGGCTAACAGGCTGGACGAAAACAAACATACCTATTCAGAGGAGATTGTAAAATAAAACTCAGGTGGCCTTGTCAATCAACATTTTTAGTTTCGACTCTAAATTTTAGTAGTTCACAGTGGCTATATTTATAAATTTTGCAATTGTGAGCGAAATTTATGTGAGGTCACTTTATATTGAAGGAACTTCTTTAAAATTCATTACTAGGCGTGTTTTTTTTAGCTTCGATCTCAACAAAGCAAAGTAAAGTTAGATTTTCAGCACACGATTGCAACAACTACTGCGAGTCTCGAAGTGTCAAGTAGAGCGTAGTTCGAGTCCTACTTTTCTTTGCTTTGCTGAGGTTGAAGCTCAACAGGGCTACTATTAAGGAAGAAAAAGTTCACAGTCACTCTGAATACTCCTTTCTTTAAATGGGCGTTTTAAACACCCACCAAAGAGTTGTTTTTTTTTTACAATATCGCATGCAAATAAATCCGGAATTTTAGGCACTTGCTTTTCTCTCCCGACCTGCACTTTACAAATTTGTTCAATCCCATTTCAGGAGAACCTTTTACAAACATTTACCAGATGATCGTTTTTAGTTAAAAGGTTCTTCAAAAACTAAGTTCAGAAACAGACAATCCAGTCTTAAATTGATTGCAATTATTTCGACCCTTTTTGGGGCTTGTGTTCGAATTAAAGGTACCAAACCGACTAGAAGACTATTCCCTCATATGCATTACTCGGTAAACGTAATTTTGAAGCCAGTTTACTCGATTTTATCTGCGCACTTGACCGCTATACACGTTTTTTATTTACAACCACCCACCCACAACCGTCGGAAACTAAGGGATGTTGAGATGCTCATGCGTTTGCTAATTTTATTAGCAAGGGATGAAGTAAATATCTCAAGTGTTTGAAAAGGAGAAATCAATGTTCATTGGAAAAGGACAAGGTTTCCTTGCGGTGAGGATGAAGATGAACCCCTTGATCAACTGTTTGGCGTAGACATTGAAATTTGCATTTATTTGTACTCCCGCAACAATTCGTACCTCATCCCCACCAGAACGATGTAAAAGGCGAACGCGTTAATGCAATCCAATTTTGGTATCCTCCCGGCGCCAGAGAGTGGTTAGTGTACATTATTTGTGGACCATCATTATTGGATTACCACCAACACACGCATGACTTCAAAGCAGCCACTGCGGACATGTTTAGAAAACTTGTCGCCCGAGATCCGCTTTGATCCTGCAAATGGACAAATGAAAGTGCATTACAACACATTACCAGCTGTAATGAGCCACTGTAATTATATGGGATAAAAGTGTTTCAAAGGACTCTTCCTTGGTGATTCGTTTATCTTATGCAATAAAATCTCTGCGTTTGCAAAGCTATTTCTGGATTTTATCCTCCCACAGCATCTTAATCCAAAGGAATATTTCCAAACTCTTCCGTTTCGTTAATAGAATCCAGATGCTTATGGTGTTTATGACGACGAAAATGTTCAACTTTGCTCTCCCTTCAACGACTTTAATCATATCGCAGAGTAGCTTAAAAATCCATTGTACTATATTACAGCAAATAGAAAATCAATTTCGAAACCTTAAATTTTGTCACAGCACTAGACAAGCAGACAAGAACGGCGCGTCGACAAGAACGGACGCCACCAAGCACCAACAATGCCAACTCCCAAACGTAATTTGTGAATTCATTGAACTGCGTAAGTGTGAAAAATATCAATTTAGATAAAACTACAACCACACACGGGTATATTTTTGTATGGTACGCGTATATATGCCGCGTTGTCCTGCTTTGAATTCTGGCGCAGCAGCAGCAGCATAGAACTTGACGCCGAGAGGAACTCGTATTAATATAAATTAACGAGGCGGAAAATTTAGTTTAGTAGTGAAGGAAAATAATGTCGCACGTGGAGAGGACATCCGTCATCTTAAAGCCGGAAGACCTGCAATGAGAAATCTGATGGAATTACCCGGTCGCACACGCTAATGTGTGTCATGCGATGTCCGTCCGAATCCGAACAGGACTGAGTTCAAATTCAGTATATAAGTATATTTTTAAGACACAGAACAGTGCAAGGCATTGGAATGGTCGCACGGTGGTGCTGAATTAGGGTTATTTCTCAAGCTAAATATATTGAGCAGATCACACAGTCCATCAATAGGTTGGAATGAACTTCGGCTATTAGGCTGTCAGGACTTTCCCCGGCGGTAAAAATAAAAATATCAAAGTTGTCATGTATTTTCAAAAAGATATTGATCCCATTCATAAATGCAATATTGCGCAAGATGTGCTAAGCAAAGAATTCGTAAATGCGCATGAATTGCGTTCACTGCTAAGCAGAGAATTCATAAATGTAGTAGATTTTTATTTGTTGTGCAATTTTGAGCGCAATCGTGCAGATGTGGCATGTATTGCATTTGCATAATCTGTCATTGCGTTGTTGATAATTTAATTATTTTTGATTTATTTTTGTTGAAAATGGGTGAACATACTACAGATAAATAACCTGCTTTGAATTCATACTAAAAATGTGTTGCGACTCATCGGAAAATGATGCCGAAGTCATTCGGAAGACGTTCTTTTAGAATGTTGCGTTTCATTTCAGTCATTCTTAAAATCACTAGTTTTATTAGAATTTTTTTTTGTTTATGTAGATACCTAATGGTTGAGCACTATCAATCATATTAATTATTTAAATGACAGCGATCGACATAAATTCCATTTTTATGCAGTTGTTCGTTCATAAACATCTGATAGGTATGTGCTTTGCAAGCGCATGCTTTGCAGGAAACTTTCAACTTCATTTTGGGCAGTGTTTCCTGCTTTGCAGTGCGTTTGCCTTGCAAACCTTGCATTTATGAATGGGCCCTTCATTTATTCATTCACAATCATGCTGCACCTACAGCCTACACTCATCGGCAAAAGTATGATTGTTTTGACAAATTAAAAATTTAATTTTATGAATTCTAGGAAGAAGTGAAAAAAAAGCATTGTTTGCTTACTAACAGTTAAACATATGCAGATTATATTTTTAATTATAATAATTCAATTTCATTAAAATAAATAAAATCAACTTTTTATATTGGCATAATTATTTTACCAAATAAGTTTCACTTCAAAAAATATTGAAAATATGTCCACTTTAGCCCCAATTCTTTCTGTAATTATCATGGAACCGTTTCAGCATTTCCGAAACGTCATCCCAGAGCTTTGTTACTAAAAAACCTATCTTCTCTCTGCTCCGTGCCAGTGAAACAGTTTTTTTCCCTAATTTAGGCGTGTTTTTTTTAAATTCGATCTCAGCAAAGCAAAATAAAGTAGGACTTTCAGCACGCGATAACAACAACTCTACTGGGAGTCTCGAAGTGTCAAGTAGAGCGTAGTTGTTTTAATTGCGTGCTGAAAATCCTACTTTACTTTGCTTTGCTGAGATCGAAGCTAAAAAAGACAGGCCTTTTAACCTCATACATATTCAATAACATAAAATCTGAGTCGCCAGTTGTGTGTTTTTAGTTCAATATACCGTATGCTGATCGGGCTTAATTTAAGCCCCATACAAAAAATCTATCTAAAGATAACATTAATCAAAGCGGTTAAGACAAGCAGTACGCAGTTCAAGCTAAATTTGTTAGCCACTGTACGAAAAATCTCTACAGAATTTAAGTTAGCGTATTAATGCTAAATACATTTTTCAACAGCTTAATTTTGACAGATCAGAGAAAATATAAATAATATAGTTAAATCGCCATTAGGCATTTGTGACAAAGAGAGTTATATTCTGTTGGTAAACAAGTCACTGCCCGATACAACCCAAAAACATTACAAACCCGCCACCATTCTAACTGACCTGAATGACGGGTGCGTATTTTTCATGAGATAATTTCGGCATCAGAACAAATCTTCTTTCCGGTGATCCAATCATTCTCAAATTAACACAATGTTTTGATATTTTAATCAAAATGTAACCGTACACAACTATCATATTTAATAAAATTTCAAACGATAACAGTATTTTCCGCCAAACAAAAATTAGCTTGTCAAAAAATCGTACTTCAACCACTAACAGGCATGAGCTGTCCACCGATGGGTCTCAACTCAAATGGTTTCATTTATACACACATAGGTCACACCATATGCATTCACTAAGTGAAAACTTTAGGCAGTTAATCCGTAGGCGTTGGGAGTTATTCACCTTGAAAAGCGAATTGCATTTTCATCAAAATACTTTTGTATATGAGTATCCTTTTTTTTTGTCCTTTCTAGCAACAACTGCTGTTTTTTCCATGAACATTCGAAGACAGCAATACCATTTAATCGTTTTTTCATTTGCAAAATGTATGTTTATTGGCTACTTTTCATTGATCGAAAGACATCCAGCACATAGAAATCTAGTTATTTGAAGGACGCGATAGATGGCCATGCAAAGGTGACATTCACATTGACTTACGAACGATTTTGTTTTAAAATAAACTAAAATGAAACAGTTCTTAAGGTAAACTATTATTTTGTATATCCCCATCAATAGCAGTAAAGGTCAAAATATAATCCTAATGTTCATTCAATCGAAACTTTGCTCCGCCACCGGAAAGATGAAGCATATCCGGGATACGCGAATACACAAAGCTTTTGATAGCGCCACCCGCGGCACCAACTGGAAACAAATGCAAACTAAGTTGAAACTTTTTCGCAAATCAAACTTTGGATACCTAGGTTTATGTATGGATGTATGCAAAGATATCGTACGCAATAAAATCCGCATGCTAATACAGGGTGCACGGGAATGGTCGAGTGTAAACCCAGGTCGAGTTCATAAATCGCACTAATAATACAATACTGTTGCAACTCAAAATGTGACTTTTTTCAGAATCGGCGAAAAACTGATATATCCTTTTTCCTTTTTTGCACTATGCTAACGACGGTTTTATTGTTAAAAAGCTGCATTCCTGCAAACAGTAACAGAGATGAATGAATAAAAGAGTTGGATATCTTTCGTACGTCTATCTCCCCAAAACCCATTTGTGTACATTGTTGTTTTTGTAATTTAATTTTCAACCCCCGTCTGTGAATACGTGTGACATAGAAAAAAGCATGTTGCTAATGGCCGGCCTCCATTCCTTTTGCTTTTATGGGCATTGCGCTGTTCAATTGCTTTGTGTTTCGTATTGAACTTGTTTGGTTTTCGTTAAGGCTTCAATTAAAATAAAAAAAAATAGTGAAATACACATTTCGGAAAAGCGAATTCATGCATTAAAGTCCAATTCATGAACTCTCAGACACTAAAAAAGAAATGAGCAAATGTGCGAGACTCAAGGTCTTTTTTGGAAAACAGCTTGTGGGCAGCTGCCTCTTCACTGGAAAGTTATCCATCTCTGCATTCCATTATCTTTGCCTGCAAATTTCATTATTGTAAAAAAAAAACTGCATTCTCATCGCATAAGTCAAAGATAATGGAATACAGAGATGGATAACTTTCCAGTGGAAAGGCGGCTGCCTACAAGCTGTTTTCCCGTAAAATTCATGAAGTCACGCACATTTGCTCATTTCTTTTCAAGTGTTTGTGAGTTCATGAATTGGACTTTAATGCAAGAATTCGCTATTCCGAAATGTGTTTTTCACTATTTTCTTTATTTTAATCGAAGCTTTAACGAAAACCAAACAAGTTCAATACGAAACACAAAGCAATTGAACAGCGCGATGCCCAGAAAAGCAAAAGGAATGGTGGCCGGCCATTAGCAACATCCCTTTTTTTATGTCACACGTATTCACAGACGGGGGTTGAAATTACAAAAACAACAATGTAAACAAATGGGTTTTGGGGGGATAGACGTACGAAAGATATCCATCTCTTTTATTCCATTATCTTTGTTGCGTTCATAAAAGAAAATTTACAGTCAGTATGCTGTCAGAAAAATGACAGCAGAGAAAATGGAAGCAAAATTTTTGCAAATAATTTAATTACATAATAATTTGTACTATTTAGAAATAGACAGGAGGAAAACAAAATATTCCGATGATGGCACATGACTCCTTATATCGTTTCGCTTTGGAATGAAATCGGAGTTATTGTTAAACATTCGTGTTATCAATGATGCGTTAGAATGAAATCGGAATCATCCGAGTTGTCATTTACAAAATTGTTTTTATTTTACTTCTGTCATTTATGATTTTAGCTTATATGCAAAATGCAATTACGAACTCATGTTTGTCAATGCATGATGGCAGTGATAATACATGTAGGGAAAAAGTAGGGATTTTCAATCTAAAAATGACACCGACGGGATAAAAGGATAGATTTGAATAATGTAGGGATTTTTATAAAAAAAAACTATTTTTCAGTCAAAAAATATTTATTATTTTTGTTTACCTATTTTATTTTGCTCTTACATTCGTCGATATTCGCTAAGGATGAAATGAGATGACTAGTTTGAAGAGTCAGCAAGAGGAAAAAATCATTTGTGGTTGAGAATTGAGATAGCGTGTGAGAAGCTTGACTCAATTTTATTTGTGTAGGTATGGATAAAATAGTTATGCAGAGATTGTAGTGAAAATTATTCGACGGTGTAGGGAAAAAGTAGGAATATTCTTTGTCTACTGTAGGGATTTTTTTCTTATTGTATGTACCTATCTACTTGTTGTCGGCAAAAACAATAAACTCAACGATTTTGTTTGTGAAGGTTTATTATCTGAATTAAAATGGTTTTGTTATAATTTACATATTCATAGTAATAAAAAAAAAAAAAAAGATAAACGTAAAGTATGTAATTCTTACTTATTTGCTTCCTCTTATCTCGGCGAACGTCCGTGGAATGATGCGACAAATAAAAAACGCGGAATAATTGGCGGCTGTCCAGTTGACGTCTGTCAATCGGACTTCTGTCCAGCTGACGTCTGTCAAGCTGACGTTTAGGGTTGCCGCCTAATGTTTAAACTGGAACATCCCACCCCCCGTGAGTCGAGACGCGAGATTCACCAACAACATCCAGTTTGGCCAGTTTAGAGGCTGGCCTTCGCAGCGTGCTTGTAGATGTTTTGACGATAGCTGATCGAACCTGACCATCAGGCGCAGTTCTCACCTCGATGATTTTGCCCCGTTTCCATTCGCCTCTGGTTTCGTTGTCATCACATACAATAACAATGTCGCCCACCTCCAACGGCCTCGTCCGCTTATGCCACTTGGTACGACGTATAAGAGTTGGAAGGTACTCTAATACCCATCTCTTCCAAAATGTTTGCTTCAACTGCTGCAATATTTGCCACTGTTTACGTAGATGAACTCTGGTATCGACTTCCGGTGTTTGAACATAGTTTGGACAACCCAACAGAAAGTGATTGGGTGTGAGTGGTTCGGCTGTATCGCTTTCTATGGGCAAGTGTGTGAGAGGACGCGAGTTTATTAAATTTTCTGCTTCAATCAATAGGCTATGGAGTGTTTCCAATTGGGGAGCTTTCTCCTTTAGCGTGAAAGCCAGTACATTTTTCACGCACCGCACCATCCTTTCCCACACTCCTCCGGCTGTTGGATTACCGGGAACATTGAAAACCCATTCAATACCACGACGTGTGCATTCTTGTGCTAACCCTTTCTCTGTAAGAAGCCATTCTATCTTACTCGCTCCCACAAAATTTGTGCCTCGGTCGCTTCTAATTCGTGTCGGTACTCCTCGGCGGTTCACAAAATTTCGCAAGCACAGGATGGCTGCATCGGTCGATAGATCTTTTGCAAGCTCTAAGTGGATGGCTCGCACTGTCAGGCACGTAAACAATGCGACCCATCTCTTTTCGCATCGGCGTCCGATAGTGACTTGGACAGGCCCGAAATAGTCCACCCCTGTATACGAAAATGGTCTAACGTAGGGTGTTAGTCGATCGGTAGGTAATTGACCCATTAACGGAGGGTCTGGAACTGCCGACAGGTTTTTACAAAGCTGGCAAGTTGTTTTAGTCTTCCTTACCAGTCGCCTAATGCTTGGGATCCAGAACTTCGTACGTATAGCACAGACTATTGCATCCTGATTCTGATGTTGAAATACCTCATGGTAGTACTGAGCTATAATTTTCGACACCGAATGGTATTTGGGCATGATGATTGGTCGTCTTACATTTATATGTACACACGTAGCGTTATCGATGCGACCACCCAACCGCATTACGTTATGCTCGTCCAGAATTGGGTTCAGTTGATATATCAAACTCGTTCGTGGGATTATTTTGCTTGACAAAAGGAGGGACATTTCCTTTTTAAATGATTCCTCTTGAACCAATCGACAAATATGTATTTCAGCTAGTCTTATTTCCTTAATTGATAATTGTAGGTCGGATGAAGTCCACTTGTCTTCGAAATTTCTCTTGATTTTGCCCTTGAATCTCAAAACTGCCCGCCGAACCCAACACATCACTCTCAGCAATCTGTAGTAATTTGAAAATTTTCCAAAGTTTATGGACGTATAATTATCCTTTGAAATCGAAAAAACACACTTTGCTCGCCTTTCCTTCACTTCATCGAAGACAGCTATATCGTTTGGCTCTGCTGGCCACTTTGTAACGGGATCTTTTAAAAACGACGGGCCCTTTATCCATATTGAGTCAATCGATGCTTTTCTTTTGGGTCTGGTAGCATCGTCGGCGGGATTTAGTGCTCCTGGTACCCATCTCCAGCTTTCGATTTCTGAGTCTTCCAAAATTTCGGATATCCGATGCGCGACGAACTGCTTATAGGAACGGCTGTCAGATCTTATCCAATGGATAACGGTTTTGGAATCAGACCATAACATAACTTTGTTTGGTTTAACATCATGTGCCTCTAGAATCATATTTTTTAGCCTCACGCCCAACACTGCCGCTTGCAGTTCAAGTCTTGGGATGGATAGGGCCTTGATGGGACTGCATCTTGTCTTTCCCAAAACGAACGCGACATCGACATGATCCTCATGAGCTATGCGCCAGTACCCGACGGCAGAGTAGGCTACTTCGCTGGCGTCAACAAAAATATGGAGCTGCACATCTGCGCAATCAGTTAACCGGGGATGGTAACATCGGTCAATTTTAAATTCCTTTACGGCATCGAGTTGTTTGTACCATTCATACCAATCGCGGTAAGTATCTTCTGGAATCGGTTCATTCCAATCGATATTAAATTTCCACAACGCTTGTAATAATAATTTTGATTTTATAAGAATATTGGCCAGAAATCCAAAAGGATCAAAAATCGACATAGTGATGCTTAGCACTTGACTTTTTGTGGGTCTAGTTCTTCCCTCTAGGATTGCTTTTGGCGTTTTTCCAAATTTAAGCATAAAGCAAAACTCGTCGGTGCTTGAATCCCAATACATGCCGAGAATTTTTTCCCTTGAGTCACTGCGGCATATATCTGTTAGATCTGTTGGTGACGTAGGAGAAGAAGATCCACTAACGGCGTCAATTAACTTTTGCGAGTTGGAAACAAACCCTCTTAATTCAAACCCGGCTTCACTATGAATTTGTGTTACTGTTCTGGTTACTGTAATGGCTTTGGCAACAGTATCGAAACTATCCACGTAATCATCGACATAATGACAGTCGACGATCGCCTTGACCGCTCTCGGATAAGTTTCTTTATATTGGTTTGCGTTTAAATTTTTTATATACTGTGCGGAGCATGGCGAACTTGTTGACCCAAAAATCATCGCACTCATAACGTATATGTCTGGGGGCCTCAGTACATCTCCATCCCTCCATAAAAACCTTTGGGCGTCTTGGTCTTCCTTCCGAATGTTTATGCGGTGAAACATTTCACGTATGTCTGCGCATACACCTATTTGTTTCTGACGGAATCTCAGCAAAATTGATAAAAGTGGCTTTGGCTGGTACAATTCTGGACCCTTCAGTAGCATGGTATTAAGCGACGTCCCGTTGACTGAGGCGGCAGCATCAAAAACGTGTCGCAGCTTGTTCCCTTTGTTGACGTTACAAGTAGCGAAGTGGGGTAAATACCAAGTACGTTTGGAAGTAATGGCTAATTCATCTCGCGTAAGCTTTCTAGCATAGTTTTTCGAAACATAATCAAAAATTTTCTTTTTGTACCACTCGGCTAACCTAGGATCTTTCTCAAGTTTTCGTTCGACCAGTTGCAATCGCCTAAGGGCCATACTGTAGCTGTCTTCTAATTCTACATCATCGTTTTTCCAGAGAAGACCGGTTTCATACTGTCCGTTTACTTTGGTTGTCGATTCCTTAAGAATTTTTTCAGCTCTTTTGTCGGCTTCGGACATGATATGCTTCGTCGGTTTGCTTGATATATTCTCGATCGCAAAATATTCAGAAACTTGTCGCTGCAAATCGTTTATGGTTGATTGCTCTTCACAACCAATATAGCTGACAACGGCTTCTGAATAACTTTCGTCATTCGACCCGAAAAGTGTCCAACCTAATTTGGTGTTATGGACAGAAAATCGCTCGTCAAAGTTTAGTACGGTTATCGGTCGAACAAGATTTGTATGCGGTATGCCGATCAACATTCGAGGCACGGCATCTGCATAATCTTCAATTGGTACTTCCTTCAATGCAGCGAACCGTTTTTGAAAATCTTCCAGGTTTAAGCTTTGGGCTGGCAATAACAATTTTTTTGTCGTTCGGATGTTTCGCATGTGATGCGTGGTGGCATTGTTATACGAACCTGATATCTCCAGGTCTACGTGCTGGGATAATTCGCTTGTGGTTTGGTCGCCGATCCACCTGAGTGATAATATGTCTGACTTGCCCCTGAGACCAATAGAATTTGCTACCTTCTCCTCAATCAACGAAATCTTTGCTCCGTCATCGATGAATGCCATTATAGTGCAAGAACCCTTTGGGCCACTCAAACGCACAGGCAGAAATTTAAAAAGCGTTTTCTTATTGCACTGCTTGTTTGCGATTGTGCTTATCGTTGCTCTTTCTGGTACAAGTGACGATTCATTTGAGGAGACTTGTATGGCTGTGTGAGAAGGGGATGAGTCATGCAGAAGACGGTTGTGGCATTTGCGGCAGGATGAAATTCCGCATTCTCGTCGATTGAGGCATTTCGAAACTCCGTGACCCGAACGAAGGCAACAAAAGCAGATATGATTATCTTTAACTATATTCCACCGCTCGGATACAGGAATGTTTTTAAATTTCGAACATTGATATAGTCGATGGCTTTGTTCATATGCAATGCAGTTTGTTCTTTTCTTATCTTTTTCTTCTTTCTGTTCCGATACAGTGTATACAGCACTACTATGCTTTGGCTTCCTATCGTAGGTACTAGGATACATTTCTGTTGCCATAGAAACGAATGTTGCAACTTGTTTCAACCAATTATTAAATTGGCATATGTTCGGGTAGGCTGGCGAAATAGTAAACGTATGCTTTGCCCATTCCTCTCTCTTGCTGAGTGGCAATTTACCGACTAATTCATCCAGTAATGTTGGATCTGACAGATGTGGTGTCGCACCTGCGTTCGCCAGGAACATTGTTAGATTTGAGACCATTGTGCTAAAGTTCACGATTTCGCTGATCTTGGAATCCGATATCATTGGAAAGGCCCGCGCCTTTGCTAATTGGCTTCTGATTAAAATTTCCGGACGGCCGTATCGGAATTCCAAGGTACTCATGACCGTACTGACACTACTTGGATGTATAAGTAGGGCTTCAACTATTTGTTTGGCAGTACCTTTTAGTGCCTTCTGAAGGCGCGTGAGGTTCTCCAAGTCTGTACAGCCATAAGCAGCTGTTGTCTCGCTATACGCGACCGCAAACATTGGCCATTGTTCGGGCGAACCAGAGAACTCAGGCAAATCTTGCAATTTTCTGGGGTGGTAATGTTGGTTCGAAGGAAGAGGCATTGAGTGTGTTGTTGGCGGCAATAGTGTTGGCTCGGGCGGCGCAGATGGATTTCGTTGTAAAGCAGAATAATTTGGCAAAGAATTATAATTATTTATGTACGTACCTGGCAAATATTGATTTGTAGGACCAGCTCCAAAGTTGTTTGTTGCGGCGTATGTTGCACTGAATATTGGATGGCAGCTGATGGTGGCTGGCGGAGCAATTGAAGTTGTGGCGGCAGATGACGAAGCGGTGTGCTGAGGCGTTGTAACATAAGCGGCTGTCGAGGCAGTTAAAGCTGTGGTGGCGGAGAACGATGCAGTGTGGCGAGGCGGCGAGACATTGCTACTGCTTGGCGAAAATATGCTGGCGACGACTGGATTTGTGGAAACGGGCATTTGGTTTCCGGCTGTGGCACCTGGAGACCCCTGAGAGATAAATAGCTGCTGCTGGAGTTCGCTTTTTTCGTGCTCTGACTTGGCCAGAGACAATTGTAGATCCTTGATTTGCTTGCACAAATCGGAAGCTGTGATACCACTCTCAATTTGTGTTGTTTCGTCTTCATCATCGCTGGATGATTTCGACTTCATTGGCGTCGAAGTCATTTTATTTGAATTTTTAGTTTTTCTTGGCATATGTAAATATGGCGGACATCAAAGCCAACTTTACACAAAATTATTTGTCGCGACGGCAAAATGGCGACGGCAAAATTTGTTCCACGAGTCGTGTCTTCCAAATAAATAATAAAGATGTTGTCGGCAAAAACAATAAACTCAACGATTTTGTTTGTGAAGGTTTATTATCTGAATTAAAATGGTTTTGTTATAATTTACATATTCATAGTAATAAAAAAAAAAAAAGATAAACGTAAAGTATGTAATTCTTACTTATTTGCTTCCTCTTATCTCGGCGAACGTCCGTGGAATGATGCGACAAATAAAAAACGCGGAATAATTGGCGGCTGTCCAGTTGACGTCTGTCAATCGGACTTCTGTCCAGCTGACGTCTGTCAAGCTGACGTTTAGGGTTGCCGCCTAATGTTTAAACTGGAACACTACTATCACTGCATGACGGTCACATTTAGGCAGCTGCAGTTTGCGTCCATAAAAGTAATCATGAATATTAACCAATAAACAGTGTTAGTTTCGACTTTAAATGAAAGTATTTCAGAGTGGGAATATTTTTTATACAAATTTCGCAATTGTAAACTTCCGAGACTTAAATTTTTTATTAGTAAGGCACATTTAAATTATGTCATGGCCTTAAAGAAACTATTGACCCATTTCCAGAGTTTAAATGACATTAAGTGGATTTTTTTCTCTTTTTACAAGTACAGTCGAATCCCTCTAAGTCGGACCTCCTTTAACTCGAATTTCCCTCTAACTCGAATTTTTCGACCCAATTTTTGCATTCCCTTCATTCCCCCTTTGCATATAAAAATCATGCTCTAACTCGAATTTTTCCAGAAATCCCTCTAACTCGAACTAATTTTTATCTCCCGTGAAAATTCGACTTAGAGGGATTCGTCTGTACCTACACAATGGGGATTTTTTTTTAATATAAAATTGGTTTTTGGCCAACAATAAATGTTAAATGTAGTTTTAGGAAGGATTATATAAACACTTATATCGTTTTCCATTGGTTTCACTCGGGGATCCACTCATTCTGAAATCCAATGGAACAGCAAAACTGCTTCTGACAGAATCCACCAAAGTATTGGTGAAATGCCAAAAAATAATCTACGGCTGCTGTCAGCTGATTAGTAATAAATTCATAAATTACACTTGTGTGAGTGCTTCTTGAGTGGATTCTGACTTCAAATCGAGAAGCGAAATTCTGTTCTCAGAATCGCCAAAAGGGTAGAGATTCCGGATCCGGACTCTCCCGGACACTTCTTTTTGTCCAATGGAAAGCGACATCAAACACCTCACGCAAATGAAGAATTGCGTTAATCGAAACAGTTCTTACTCCTGGCCAACAACGTTTGATATTAGACATTAATACTTACTCTCATTCTAAGTTTCGATCTCATAAGTCGCTTAATTTTATGCGTTCGAAGTCATAGCTATGACCTCTCCTTCAGCAGCTTCTTCTACTGAGATTGAGCAATAAGGAAAACAACACGTTTTTATTTATTTAACCCTTTTTTATATATTTTTTCTGTATAGATAAGCATACAATATTTGAACATGCCCAAGCAGACGGCATTTATACACAGGGTGCATCTAATGCTGTTTCTTAAAAAAGGGATTTTTTTACTTAAATGTTTATATTTCTGGCCTGTGCACAATAGGTTCAGTTTCAACGGCTACCAACCAAAAGGCTTAAATAAATCAAAGTCAACAAAGAACTTGTCACGAATGCCACAATTCAGCCGGACGCAGCAAGACTAAACCAAACGATACACCACTGCTTGAGCACATACACATGCATGCATGTCTGATGATAATTGTGTTGTGTACAAAAAAATATAATTTTAAATTGTTGTTTTTTTTTAATTATAAATGGAAATTTGGCTATAACGAAGATAAACTTTACAAAGAATGTTTTAGACGAACTAATAGTAACAAATAGCGTAAAAACAATTTTGCAAATGCACAACAGGTAGGGTCTTAGATAATAGAAACATCTACTCGCGAAAGTGAGATGATAATAAAAGAATTATAACTGTATTTATATATAGTTTATAATATAATGTAATTTCTATATCGGTTTTTTCTGCGAATTATTAATGAACGTAGATTTTAAAAAGAGAGAAACGAAACGGCTTGCGGGTGTATTTACAGCTTCTTGTTCTGATAGAACTCCACAATCAGTTTTTTTAGGTATTTAGCCTCACGTTTGCGTTCCGCAAGTGTTGTCGACAGTTCCTTGTTGCGATTCGATAGGGTCTGCTCTTCGCTGAGAACCGTTTCCATTTCCTGCTTCTTCTTTTGACGGTAACGAGTGGCTGCGTTCTTGTTTTGTTCCTTTTTTCGGCTTTTGCGATCCTCGGGTCCACGACCGTAGGGACGTGTACGCTTTTTGGCGAGACTGCTGCTCGTTTGCATTTTACCACCACCATCGCTGCTGGACGATGATGAGTCTCCAATCACTGAGGAAGCTGACGAATGGGACGATGACGAGATAGAAGGCGATGCACGGTCCCAATCTTCGTCGGCCGACTGAGAAGGCGGCGACATTGAAGACACAAAGAATGCATTGTACACGGTGTTGTCGTCATGCCAATCCGGCAGCTCCTTAGCCCGTGTCTCGACGATTTCGTCGACAATTTGACAATTTTGCGCAACAAAGTCAGACGATTGGGTTCCATTGTAAGCGTTTGGGGTGTAGGGGAGGTGAGCGGTGCTAGCCAATGTGACATTGACGGGTGTCTGTTCTGGAGCCGGAATTGGGTTGGTAATGTTTTGATAGACGCCAGAAATCCGAGAGGCCGGGAGAGCATGATACGACTGCTGCTGCTGGTGGTTCACCTGTTGTGATGAGAAGTAATCGAAAATCTAAAGAATGCGAATTTTCGATTCAAACAAACAAGATCAAAAATTAAAAGGGAAAAATTAAAGAAAGTAAGTAAACATAGAGAGGGACAGCACAGAATAGTTATAGATAGTAAAGAGATTAAAAGGTATAAAAATTCCAGAAATGAAATAAAAGTGAGACGCCTTTTATTTTGTAAAAAATAAAGAAGGTCTCAAAGTTTAGCCATTTCAATTTTCATGGATAAAAATCTATTCAAGTTAAGAAGTTAATAAATCACACAAACAATCAAGACATTAGATGCAGAAGTTAATAAATCACAAACAACAATAAAGAAAAGAAGGGATTTGGATTCTTACTTCTTTAACATCTTGGGTATCCTGCGGCGGCGATTGCGGTGGCGTAAGCGCAACTTGAGGAGGTGACTGCGGCGGCGTCAATTGAGTTAATATTGCTGCATTGTTATATATTGTTTTGCTGCAGTTATCTCCTTCATACGGATTTTGTACTTTTGTTACCAAAGAGGGGTGATGAAAAACTGACCCAAAGGATTCAAAGTCTATCATGGGTTGGGATGGAGATGATTTAGCTTCAGACCATGGTTCTGCAATCGAAATAGAAAAATAGTTATAAATAATGTGATTTGATGTGTTATCTATTATACGTTTACTCGTACATACTTTTGATAAAGTCATTCGTTGAAATTGTATTGGAAAGCAACGAGTGTGAACCTAACCTAACCTAACTTTCTTTTTGGACAATTCTTAGTTTAGGAATTAATAATGTTCCAGTAGGTATTACACATTTTCAAATGCGGCCGACAAATATGCTGATTCGGTAAGATTTTGTCGACATATTAGTATAGAGCTTACATTTGGGGTGCTGCGCTTTTAATGATGATAAGTAGTAGCCCAGTGGTAGAAATTCTACCACTAAACTGATCTTTCTTTGACACTACATATGGGAAAACAAATTACACACAGCATCCCAACCAAAAACCAAACGAATATGTTGTGTTTAAGGCAGTAAAAGTGGTTCTTAACTATTTCCCTTCGCCTATTTATATATAGGTATAAGATGCAATATTTAGGCACGTATTGCTCATTACTTGAGATAGTGATTAAGCCTAGTGCAATACCTGATACCGACACCAGAGAGATGTAAATATAATAGCGGGAGCAAAGTACACTGCTGCTTTTTTCATGACGTCGATTAAGTGTCTGATTCTTAATTTCTTGGCAAAATAAAAAGAACATAGTCATAGAGGAAGAACTATTTTGTCAATATCTCTGAGACTTTGAAACCCCCTGAGCCACCTTTCAGTAGTTGCAACTGTAATATTACATCTGATTTAATTGAAGAAAAAATGCAAAGCAATAGTTTCTGTTTTTACCAGTTCTCTTCATATGAAATTTTCAAAACAATTATGGCCTTACAAAACAAAAATACGTGTACCAGTGATGGTATTTCTGCCATGCTATTAAAACAAATTGCTTGGGAAATTGTTGATGTTCTGTGTTATATCTTCAACCTCAGTGTTAACAGCGGTAAGTTTCCCAATTCTCTAAAGAAAGCAGAAGTTATTCCTTTATTCAAGAAGGGGAATCACAAAAATATAAGCGACTATAGACCTATTTCTCTACTTCCTACGATTTCAAAAATATTTGAAAAATTAATGAAATCAAGAATGATATCATTCCTAAATAGAAGCAATTATTTTTCAGAATCTCAATATGGTTTTAGAGCAGGTAGATCCACTGAAGATGCTATTTTGAAGGTCTGTTGCGATTTATTTAGTAGTGTTAATGAAAATCAGTCAACTATGGCTCTGTTCATTGATATGACCAAAGCATTCGATATGGTCGATCTGCAAATGTTATTGCATAAGCGGTACAAAGCTGGCTTTAGAGGGATGGTATATGAATGGCTAAGGTCATACTTATTGGAAAGGGAGCAAAGGGTGTTAATCAATGGTTTTTACAGTGATTCACTTAAGCTGAAAAACGGCGTTCCACAGGGATCCGTGCTAGGTCCTATATTGTTCCTTATCTACATTAACTCTCTTTTCATTCAAAACTTCTACGGCAATCGCAGTGCATTTGCAGATGACATCGCTTTCACTTATACTGATCTGTCGCTCCATGAATGCGTTGCAAAGATTAGCTTCGATTTTCATATACTTCGCGTCTGGTTTAACGTCCATAAACTTATTATTAGTGAAAAAACGAAACTAATGAACTTTAATCTATCACATGATGTTTCAGAAAAATTTGAGTTCATTTTTCACTCATGCCTGTGTCAAAAATTTTGTTTACCACTACATACCTGTGGGAGACACAACTTCGACGCTAATAGTCACTGTTCAAATAGTTGCTTCAATAGTTGACAACAAACTAAATTGGAAGGTGCACGTCCAATATTTAAAATCGTATATGTCACTAATAACTCGCAATATGTATCTTTTAAAACCATACTGCTCGCAAAGAGTTCTTTCGATGCTCTATTATGGATTAGTTCAGTCGAAACTTCAATATGGAATCGTTAGCTGGGGAGGTACATATATGAATACTTTAAGGTCTCTATTGATTTCCCAAAAGCATATAATTCGTATTATGTGTGGTAAGAATCGTTATACGGAAAGTTGGCCTCTCTTTATTAAGCTTCGAATATTTCCACTGAGAAATCTCTATGTGTTCAAGGTACTAAAGGAGTTCTTCAAACGAAGTGGTAATGTTCCTTCTAGAAACTCCTCGATATATAGCTTACGGATTAATAACCTGTCACTGTTTGACATTCCATTCGTGCACAAAACACATTTTATGAACTTTTATTTAGTTTTCTCGCGTAGAATTTTTAATAAACTTCCCTTATCCATACGTTCCAATCTCAATTCCCATTCATTTTTGAATTCTCTTAAAGACTGGCTTTTTACTGTGAGCCCTTAAAACTTGGAAATACTTATGAAAGTAACAATTTAATAAAAATGCAAAAGGATTCTTCTCTCATTTACACTGTTTTTTCAATCAAATTGCTTTTTCTTGATTTAAGTTTTTAGCATAAGAAAAGCTGATGGTACCCCACGTCAGTTATTCTTTACATGCAAAACATTATTTTGCGATCATTCAACACAAACATTAAAGTTTAAGAATGATAATGAATTTATTATAATCACTTTATATTCTTAATTAACACTCAGATTGTAACATAGTTATAGTGATAATTAATAAACTATCAGGAACCAAAGTGCCATAATTGATGGGTATTCACAAGTCTCAAGTAACGATTGCAGTGTCATTTATTGTGACAAATTTTGACATGCTGACGCCACAAAAATTCGGGCATTCGGTGGTCACTCGTGTTTTTCGCGAGAGTGGGCTGCGTCAGCCCGCGTGACCATTTGCTTGAGCAGCTATCACATGTAGTGACAAATTTACGACAAATATGTAAGTCATAATGACGTCGGCATGTTATAATTTGACGTAAAAAGTGACATGCGTAATCGTAGCTTCAGTCATTATCATTACTAAATGATTTTTCCGCCTTCCTATTTTCTGCAATGGCATTGGAAAGATCATTACCGAATGAGTCACACTTGACAGCATGCATTCTTTTTGCAGTTTCCTTTGCAAACAAACAGTTCTGTGCCCTGTGAGTTTTTAATTTAAGACCAGATCATAGACTTATTATTATATGAACTGCTATTTTTTTTTTAGAGGTTGGTTTTTCGAATAGAGATAAAACTGACTTTTCGTGGTCAAATCTGGCAACTCTAATGTCATTTATGTTCAGTATCAGTTTGGTTTGCCATTTCATCATGAACAGGTTGACAAATGAACGACGATTGCAAATCGTGCAAATTTATTTCGAAAATAATGGTTCAGTTCGCGAAGTTTACCGCAAGCTCCGTTCATTTTATGGTCGACATAATCGTCCATTAGAGCAATTAATTCGGTTAACCATGGATCGTTTTCGCACTACGTTTACTCTATGTGATAATACGCATCCGCAGAGACGTCGAACAGTGCGCACCGAAGAAACAATTGCCGCTGTAGAGCAAAGTGTTGAAGAGGACCCGAAAGCGAACGTCACAATCGATTTATTAAAGGAAACATTCGATGAGCGCATTATTACGCCGAATGGACCTGTCAATTGGCCACCAAGATCGTGTGATTTGACACCATTGGGTTATTTTCTTTGGGGATATGTGAAGTCGCTCGCCTACGCCAACAAACCAGAAACGTTAGGGGACTTGGAAGCCAACATTCGTGGCGTTATTGCCGACATACAGCCCCAAATGCTCGAAAAGTGGTTGAAAATTGGACCTCTAGACTTGGCTTTATTCGAACCAGCCGCGGCGGCCACATGCCCGAAATCATATTTAAACATTAGAATACATTTCGTCTTATAAGTTGAACATGGGAATAAATTTATTCAATGACAGGGACATGTATTTGTAAAATTCCATCCGTTTCTGCAGTCTTTCCATCTTTCATAAATAATTTGGCGCTTCCAGAGTTATGAAATGCATTACAATAAAGTTTTTTCCAAATTTTGTTAGTTCCATCTAGTATTAACAATTTGAACTACCACATTTTCGGTGCGACATCTATTGTAAAACATTCCACAACAATTTGAACTCCAACCGTTTTATTTATCCAAACCCAATAGGTGCCCTAGCATTCTATGAAGAAATCCAAATGGTTGGCATTTGTTTGCACTTTTTATTCGCTTCGAACCAAGAGCGCTAGTTATCTTGTATGGAACTGACATTTCACTAGAAGTCATAGGTCTGTTCCTTTACTTTTAAATCTTACGAATTTTTAGGAATTTTTATTCAATGCCGTTCCTAAACTCGAAACATTCGTAAAAGAGAGCGTCATCGAGAGAGCAAAATATTACCCCTCCACTGAGAATCTTACGAATTTTTACTCAACAAATTTTTTGGTGTAAGTATTAAATAAGCTGTCAGTCACCTTACAATTAACAGCTGATTTGAAATTTGTTGTCCTATTTGACATATGAGTGCATTTGTTTTGATTTCTTGTGTATTCAAATTATATCAAGGGGACGAAAAATAAAATTAAATGTTCTCCTTAGATTCTTTTTGAAAGTCGCGACAAAATTCTTCCTTGCTGTAAGAAGTAAGAAAGGACAAACGCCTCCACGAATTTTTTAATGCCGTATACTCTTCCTCTTCTCGAATGCTTGTAGTTCAATCAGTACAAACTCTTCCAGATATACGAAGAAGAAGTTCGTTTAATTCCGAATCACTTATAGATGATTCAACTAATTTTGTTGGTAAATTAGCAAATTATTCTTTTTTTCATCCAATTTCATAAATAAATTAAAAAGCGTTCCCTAACTTTTTCGCAAATCTCTCTCTGTGAGAGAATTTATCGCCACCACTGCCATTTTGACAGTCATAGCTTCTTTGTGAATGTGTCATCACATTATTGCATTTCTTTGTTAAATACAAGCGAAACAATGGCAATGCAAAACAGAAAAAGAAAAGAAAAAAAAAACGGGGATAACGTCGTGATCTATTTTTTTGTTCGTTTCGTCAATGAAAGTCCAAAAGGTTATCTTTCGTCAAACAAAATCACTTCAAGAGAACTGCTCCCATTTGACAGAAGACCCCAGTTGGAAAAGACCGAATGACATCCCAATCAGCATTTGTGCCTATCTGTATATAAGCTTTGTGTTGTGCTTGCGAAATAGCAACAAATTAAAATGCACACGGAAAGTATAGTATACATGTCAAACAACACATCATTAGTTCAATATTGATACCCCAATTGAGTATATTTGATATGTAAATGCAAACAATGTATGCCGCCGCTTAGTTGTTTCCTAATCGGGTGGGGATGATTACGAGTATTATGTATATTTTAATTTGTTGCGATTATTTTTTTCAAGATTTTCCTGACAATGTAATAATAATTTATATGGACAAATGCTACCCGCCTAAGTTAATAACAACACTGACCTTGTTCTTATTGTTGTCAGTTACAAGTTTAGTCACACCTGCCTATTTTTCCCCGTATTACATTCGATTGAATATACTCGCATAAATGCTTCGGTTAAGTATACTACAAGTGCGAATAGCTACTTTGGAATACGAAATTACCATACTTGATTTATCCCTAGATCTAGATGCGAATGCAATCAGGCGGAGTGTGTTTTTCTGTTGCCTTTTCCATTAAGAGCGACCGACAATTACTGAGATTGTGCCAGACCGGGGGGAATTTTTTCAGGAATGTAATGGTTCGGGTGAAAGCGAAAAACTTTCCATTTTTTAATTGTTCAAAGTGCATACTGAGAAAAGTGTCTTCCTAATTCTATTCTCATTTGATTTCTAGTTATTTTCCTTAACAAGTTTGTAAGTATGACTGCAAAATAAATGGCATCAGGCCCTTTGCTTCAAAGTCACATTTCAAAATGCGTGCGTTGTTTTAGATAACTCAACTGCTTAGCACATTTCCGTAAAATCGCATCACGCATTAAAGGCAAACTAAATAAACCGAACACCTATCTGTGGAGTGCATATTTATGTAGAGATTAGCTCTTGATATGCACTTCAATGCCAGGTGTTTGCATTTGCCATTGCACAATGCACGTCACCACTAAGCCAATGTGCACCATGAATATAAATTGTCCAGGTTTTCATTTACCTAATGGCGCTGACTGAAACTGGTCCATAAACTGAACTAGAAGTATGCTGAGTTGGGAGGGTGCACGGCGCCATGCTACGCTCTAATTCCCGCCTATAGACTTTATTCAAATATTCAAAGATACAGTTGGTCGAGGCAGCGTCGAAAAGCACTACCTATCCTATTTGCACGACAAATTCTCAACTTTATACATGAGTATGGGACGTACAAAACGTCAGATTGGCTAAACAAAAATGTGTGCTAGTACATAAGATATATGAGTAACATGCCAAAACTAACACCTTCTCGCTCTCTTTTTAGAAAAGATCGCACGTCATATGATCGGAGTATTTCTGGCACTGGAATGGGTTTGCCATGCGCATTATAAGGGTGATTTTTTAGCTGGTTTGGTTTTGGCAACACTGGTTTTGACAGCTGACGTGTGTTTAGTACCTTGTGTCACTGTCAAACAGCTTCAGTTTGGTTTGCAATTTAACCATGGATCGTCTTACAAATGAACAACGCTTGCAAATTATTGAATTTTACTATCAAAATTCGTGCTCGGTTCGAAATGTTCATCGCGCGCTTTTTTATCGAAAAATTGTGTTCAGCGATGAGGCTCCTTTTTGGTTGAATGGGTACGTAAATAAGCAAAATTGCCGCATTTGGAGTGAAGATCAGCCAGAAGCATTGCAACAGCTACCAATGCATCCCGAAAAAGCCACTGTTTGGTGCGGTTTATGGGCCGGCGGCATTATTGGGCCATATTTCTTCAAAGATGATGCGAATCGCAGCGTTACTGTCAATGGTGAACGCTACCGAGCGATGATAACAAACTTTTTTTTGCCCGAAATGGAAGTTCTTGACTTGCATGATATGTGGTTTCAACAAGACGGTGCCACATGCCACACAGCACGCGAAACAATGGCGCAATTGCGAGGCGAGTTTGGTGAACAGTTAATTTCACGTTTCGGGCCGGTCAATTGGCCGCCTAGATCGTGCGATTTGACACCATTAGATTATTTTTTGTGGGGGTATGCCAAGGCTAATGTGTATAGGGACAAGCCCGCTTCGATTGACGCACTGGAAGCCAACATCCATGCATTCATTCGTGAGATACCGGCCGATATGTGTGAAAGAGTATGCCAAAATTAGACTCAGCGGATGGGCTACCTGAGACGCAGCCGCGGTCAACATTTGCATGAAATTATCTTTAAACATTAAATTGCAAGGTTCAAACTATCGATTCAAATAAATATTTCATTCATTTTTTGGAATTTTTTTTTTTTAAAAAAGTTCTAAACCTCTTAAAAAATCACCCTTTATAATCATGTCACTTGAAATTGCTTGCAACGGCTCTTTGGCACTCAATTTAAGCAACCGCTTAAGTTGGTTTAATCCATAATTATGCGTGGCGAATACCACAGGTCCTATGTTCAAAATATCAACGCGCCTAACACTCAGAAACAGCATATAGTTCTTGAAACCGAGTGAGGACATTATTGGAGTATCGAAACAGAAATGAGTGCGTTTCAAGGGTCTTGATTTTTTAGTTATTGAGAATGGGCCACTAATAATCATTTTTGATCTTTACTTTGAATATTTTTTAGGTCACAATGGGGAACTCTACGAGTATATGAAAAATTTCGCCCTTGTGACTATCAGTATCAGGCAAGCTTTTAAATATCATTTCAATGTTTTTAGTTCTACGAATCGTTTGCATCTTTCATTGATCTAATTGCAGAAATTTATTCAGAAAAAAAAAAAAAACAATTAATCAGGGTATTATGCATAAACAAAAATAAAACTTGATTCTCTTTTGAATCCAATAATAAATTTGAACCTTGTAGCTGCAGCTGTTATTTTGAATGCATTCAAACTGGATTTGTCTCACAAATTGCACACAAGTATTTATGGAGCAACAATTAATATGTGGTAGGTGGCGCATTAGGCACAGTATCACCATCAATAGTGTGCCCAACCCGTTTTTCATGACATTCTTGACAGCAAGTTGAAATTATGAACAAGGAGTACCATTGCGGTACACAAAGTAAAACAGTTTTGTCTATAAACCCTGTTCAATTGCAGTGTACTGATTGGCAATTTTAAGTCGTAATTGGGTTGATAACACAGCAGGTCAATGGGTATGGTAACAAACATGTTTTTCTAGGTTATTTTTGAAAGATAGAAGGTAGTAGGGTGGTGTACAGATTTTTTGTTTTCTTGTTTGTTTAAAGTGCGCTCAATTAATTGGGTTATCTCAGAAGAATTATTAAATTAAGAGCCAGTTTGTTTTGTCCAAATAAAGATAAGAAATATACATTGCATTGCGGTCACACAAATCATGTGATAAAGCGCCTGTTTTTGCGTGGTTCGAGAAACCGTTTTTGTTTCTTTGGAAAATTGGAACTTTATGGTAAGTGCACAAAATGAGTCAAAATAATGTATAACAGTTTTTTTTTTTGCTTCCGGTGGATATGATTTATTTAAATTGTTCACACGATTCATCATGACATACAACAAAAATAAATTTTAAGGCGTCTTCATTGGTTTTCTCATACATATAAATTATTATTAATTTTCCAATTGCTTTGGGAAGTATTGTCCCTGAATTGTATTGTAAGTGATAGGCCCTGCGACCAGAAAAGATCTATTGTGTTGCCCTCTATTATTTAACCCAGGGAGTTGTCGAGGCTCTTTATAAACCTCAGTACCCTTCTTGGTTCCATGTTTCCTATATCTGCATGACTTAAAAACGCCCCCTGGCAAATGGATCGCTCTGCCCCTTGCCACAGCAGGGCATTCGCAGAGTATGTGTTCCGTTGTCTCCTCTTCTTCTCCGCAGAGTCGACAGGAGTCGTCGGAAAGTCACATTTTTTTGAGATGGTTAGATCTTCTTTGCATAGCTCAAGTAACTTTTTTTTGTTTTACTACGAGCTGGGCTTATGAATCTTTTTGCCTGCCTCTATCCTATGAATTCAGTCCAGTATTCGGCAAGTTGATTAACTTATCCCAGAATTACTTACAATAAAAAAGACTGTTGTGCGAAAAATGTAAAGTGGCCGAGATGAAGTTTAATGTCTACTTGAATGACCTATTTAAGAACAATGTGATGAAATTTGTGCTGTTTGTTACATTTGAAAATGTAAGGGAACTAATAAGATTTCTCGTGAGAAAAATCCAAAAACACTATTGACTTCAATGAATGTACACCAGAAACAGTAGGATTTCAAAATAATGTTCAAACTGAAGCTACTCAAGGTTCTGTGATGCGTTTTTTTTCGACAACAAATGCTTCGGTTTGTCTTATTCAACATCCATCTTTGCAAGGCAAACCAACATCCATCTTCGCAAATAGGGTAACTTTGGGCTTTATGGCGCAGTGAGCTTTATAGCGAATCTTGTAAATATCACATATCCTAATCGCTCATACAAAAAACAAAACTCTGAGAAAACGTTGGTCTTCTTCGATCGCTTGACTTCGCAAGTTGCAAAGGCTAGGTAAAGGTATGCTACATAAAACTACAGTAAAAGCCCTTTAATTCGGAAAGCTCGTTTATTCGGGTAAAATAATGTTCCAAATAAAGGAGGTTTTCCTGAAAAAAAATGAGAGTCGGTTTTACATTTTTTATGTTAAAATCAAATTTAGTGAGGAAAAATTAAATAGCGCAATGATTGAACACGTATATGTAGCAAATAGATCTCAAATATGTAGAAGTCGGAGCATATCATAAAAATGTCTTTTGGGGGAATCCCGTTAATCCACATTTAGATGTTGATTGGCAAAACACCAGTACTGTTTAAGTTGGCGATTAATGTAGATCGTAGTCCTTAAGCACAAAGTTCATGCAAACTTCTGCATAAATAAAAATTACTTGTAATTCATGTGAAAATGTCAGTTAAACAATCAACAAGTACAAAGAGGTTTATCTAAACTTAAATTTGCAGTTTTTGAATGTTTAAAAAGTAAAATGAATCACAAGAAAATTTTAGAAAAGTTTAGCATAACTAAATCT
This sequence comes from Cheilosia impressa, assembly GCA_948293265.1. Lineage (NCBI taxonomy): Eukaryota > Metazoa > Arthropoda > Insecta > Diptera > Syrphidae > Cheilosia > Cheilosia impressa. Next base: position 27,626,161 of record OX411884.1, on the reverse strand, counting down.
ACATTTTACGACATCAAGAAAAAATAAAGACAAATTGAAAAATTTGTTGAATCTAAAACAAAATCGAATAAAAATATACGTAGACTGAGAGCAAAACTTAAAAAAAAAATTACAGTGCCGTTTACACTTGGTATTGTTCGCAGAGATCCAGTGGTGTTCCTATTCGTGGAATTGAAATTCAAACTGCTGTCACACGTTTTGCACAGATCCTTGGAGAACCCGATTTCAAAGCTAGCGATGGTGTGTTACCATTAAACAAAGTCATGAATATTCACATTGTAGTAGGAATGATTAAAAATCTATAAGGTTGTAAGTTATGATGTTTTTCATTTGTTGCATTATTTATTTTTGGTTTTATTTTATTTATTTAAGAAAGAAATGCATATTCACATCAAGACATGTTGTCTTATAATTTAGTGATAAGCTACACTTAAACAATATGAGAGCTAGGGTACCTTTATTTATATATTTTTGACATTTTTAGCTACAAAAATTAATTATAACAAATTTTATGTATTACATGCAATCTTTTGTGTACCTAAATTAAAGTTTTTGCATCTCTTCATCAATAGGAACGCGTTTTTTTTTTTTTTAGACTGACCTTCCCTCCAACCATTTCGAATTAACGAGCTTACACTGTATTCCGAGAAACTATTTCTGAACCAGGGACAATGAGCCTGAAAGCCTGCAAGCATTTATGTGATTTATGGTGTACTTTATTTTTTTATTTTACCCACATGATCTATAATCAGTGTTGCCAGAATGGGCGCTTTATCGTATTTTGGGCAATCTTTCCTCTTAAAAAACGATAGAAATAAAAAAATTAGCGCCCAACACAATTTTGGGCTACATATCGTTTCACAAATTGTGTGTTTATTTTCTTTGTTTCATTTCTTCACAAAACTAAAAAAAAAAACATTTTCGAAAAAAACCCGCACTTTTAAAACTTGGTAGCGCTCTTGCAGTCAAGTGACATCGAAGAGTCCTTCAAATTGCAGGCAGACCAATAATTTATTTTGCAGACCTTTTGATTTAACACAAGCCACAAAAGAAAATTGCAGAAGATACAAGTCAAATAAAATTCGCGCCACGCATAAGTAAGATGGGTAAATGGGAAAAATACCAAAAAAAGTACTCAAGGTATTGGGAACATTTTCAACGATTTTTGGGCTCCTTTCTGGGCAACGATTTTGGGCTACATTTTCTTAGGGTCTGGGCGCTTAAAGCAATCTGAATTCTGGCAACCCTGTCTATAATAGATTAGTACGAGATCCAAATATTGTTTTAAACCATGGAAATCAATAACTTTATGGATCATGTGGACATGATTGACACATTTTGTGACTTATTTTAATTATTTGGTATAAATACTTTTAACAGACTGTCTCAAGTGTCTGATTCTGGCTTCCACACTTCCAAGCTATTTTTTCTGAAGTGACATTATCACTATTTGTTACTACACAAATACAAATGTCACTACCTATTCTTGTACTTAATATTGTTATGGTAGATTAAGTAAATACAAAGTTTGTTAAGTCAAGAATCATGAAAATAAATAATAATAATAATAATTTTAAAGATAACAAAGTAGGGAAACAACACATGGGAAAGCCAGAAGTGAAAACTTCTCTTGCTTTAGTTGGGCTTCCCCTCACAGTTTCCCTGAAATTGTTGCCATATTATTAACAAATTTCATCTACAACTCCAAGAAATAGTCAAATAAAACCAGTTGGCAAATGCCCCCTTTGTTTAACTTCTAATGAAATTTAAATGTTACAAACAAAGAACACCCTATAAATATTGTACTGCTAAATGCTGAAATGTTTGCTTGGGGTCTGTGAACGAATCATCCGAAATACATTCCCTAGAATAACCTTAAGATCGTTCTTCCAATTATTGTTCAGACAAAAGCAGAACCGAACTGCTCTGTTTAAACAGGGCACCACTCTATACCTACAAGTTTGTCGCATTAAAATATTATTATCATTAGAATTGCCATGAGACATTGCTATTTTAAAAGAAGCAGAAAAACTTATCGATTAGTAACAAGGTTCATAGTCCGCAGTGTATAAAATTTTGATTACACAAGTCAAACTTGTTAGGCTTCAGCTAAATGGTGCAACTAAAAACAAGCGTATTATACTAGTTCTCCTACACATGTGAATAATTAATTATTGAAATACAAATTAATAATCAACATCTCGGACGAAACCAATAAATGCATCATTTGAAGAATTATAACGAAAAAATGAAAGGAAACGCGAAGATAATTTATTTGCCTCCAGCCCTTAAATCAATTCATTAATCTTTGTTTTAATTAATAATCGAATATGAATAAAAATAGCATTAGGTCAGCACATGAAGCTGATTTTTCTCCCTCTGTACTTGAATGTTGCTTTCCACTCTATCTATTCAATTAATTGCCAATCTGATCACCTACTAGAGCTGTTGCTAACTGCGACTATGCAAAAGATTGAATTGCTTTTTAATATTATTTGTGCTCGAATTGAGACGATATAATTAAGTTGCTCCTGGTAATGAGTGAAAGGAAAATACTTTTGCCAGACAGAGGGACTTAGGTAACCAACCAATTGCTTATCAGTTTTGGTCAGAAGGAAGATCAAGTCGACGTATTGCTACCATCGTGGGGGTGCTGATAACTGATCCAATTAATGGGATCTAAAGCGTTGCATAGACTTGATTATACAATTTATTATTTTATTGGGGGATCGAATTGATTAACTTGGTATTTAATGTGTTTGCATAGCATTAGCGTACATAGGTTATGAAAATTAGAACAATTTAAAGTGAAGGAATAAAAGGGGAGGAAACAAATAAAAGAATCAATCACACTTGCAGGACTTGCAGGACCTCAAGCTATACCGAAACGTGTAAATCGAGCTTAATCAGCTACCTCTTTTGAGAGAAAATTTGTTTAAGCTTCGATGCAAGTCCTTAACCTACTTTCCTGCAAACCTACAAACGTTTTTCTTTCAAATACTGTCCTCTTGTTATGCTGAATAGCTTTCTGAGTGATCGAACTTAAAGCTAGGAAGGCAGTTTCCGATGGGGGCGCAGCGTCTTTAAAGTTAGTGTGCTGGACTGCTAAGCGAGGGGTCTCCGGTTCGATACAAGGAAAAAATACACAAATCCTTTCCGTAAATTTCACATATAGGAAAACTAATGACTTGCCAATTTTCCTAAACTTGGCTCGAATACCCTTTGCTAACGAGGCCAAATACATGGGAATGACACTCGACGCAAAGCTGAAATGGAATTCGCACGTGAAAATGAAACGTAAAGAACTCGATATCAAATATAGGGAAATGTACTGGTTACTCGGAAAACATTCCCAGCTCAGTACCGAGAACAAACTGCTTTTATACAAGCAAGTGCTAAAGCCGGTGTAGACCTACGGTATACAACTTTGGGGTTGTACCAAGAAAACAAATGCCAATATTTTACAAACTTTTCAAAATAAAGTACTAAGAGAAATTGTCCAAGCACCGTGGTATACTAGAAACGACGATATCCACAGGGATCTCGGAATTCCTACAATCGAAGCTGAAACTAGAAGCTTCGCCCGAAAGCATAGAAACCGACTAATCGGGCATATCAACAATACAGTCCGACAAATTTTGGATGAGAGTAATTTATTGCGCCGACTACAAAGAACGAAACCTTTCGACTTGGCAAGATAAGGATTAACCGCGTCTTAATTGCGGAACATGCAGGATCTTTCAGTGGAAAGTAACCTGTCAAAAGTGTTTTTATTTCGTTATAGAAAAATTGCTTGATAAGTTTTATCTTAGTTGCAGTATCTAACAATTTATCGAAGGGTGGTGTTTTTAGTCAGTAGAAATCTGACACTACTATGAGCACGCGCTTGCTATTCTCATAGTGTCTTTGGAAGATTTTCACCTACCCTCGGGAAAAAAAAAAAAAAAATCCTATCTTCAGTTTTTTTGCTACTTCGCCACCTCAAGCAATCGCCTGACAAACATTCAGGAGTACAATTGTTCGAAAGAGCTTCTTAAATAGCCGTTCGGTTTCGGCATAAAGTTGTAGAGAAAAAAGAGAAAACTTGTGCGAAGCTATGCCTTGGGTAAAAGAACCTGTTGCGGCATACATTTATTTTTGTAAGCAGTTTTCGATCGTCGAGGTGATTGGAAGTTTATACAAGGAACATTTTTTGAAACATTTAACTTGTCTGTAGGTATATGTTGTTTAAAAGGCTTGGGCCATTGACATACGGCAGTGACTAATGATATTTTAAAATATCCTCTCATGCATTTTTTATTCAGACTCCCTCTACATATCTTTATGAGCACCGCCTGAGCTGGCGCCAACCTCAGTTACTATTGTAAGCTGCTGGTCAAGCTTTGAGGAGAAAGAAAGAAACAATTGGATAACGTGTTCGTCTGAAATCTAAATGGATACAGCAACAAAAGAAATTTTTTCTTTTACCCACATGATCTATATACAGGGTGGGCCAAAAGAAGACATCCGATGTTGTTTGACTCTAATTTTTTTTCTAAAAAGTCTAGAAGATGATATCGGCCAAATGGGCGCCGTCACAATTGATTGTAGATCATTGATTTCCACGGTTTACAACAATAGTAGGAGATCAAACATCGAAATGAATGATCTATATAGATCATGTGGGTATAACAGAAAAGGCCCAATAATAAATTCAGCCCTATCGAGGTATCCGTTCGGAAAAAATTCCGATCGGAACGTAAAATCTGATCGGAACTCAAATTGCGTTCGAAGTATCCGTTTCGGAACAAAATAGATGAAGCGCATAAACGCGTTCATTTCACATTAAAATATTCCGCAACAATTAGTTGTCGGAGAGCTTCGGAAAAAATGTACTGTGTAGCTGTCAAAAGTTATTCAACACAATGCGACAAGGTGCGCTATACATTATCGGAGAATTTTTCCGAAAGTTGAATCGGAAGGCATACCTCGAATGGAATTTCTCCGATTTCGTACAAATCGGAGAAAATTCCGTTCCGAACGGATACCTCGATAGGGGTGATTGTTTAATTTGGAGCAATCACGAAAAAGATCTCCGTCACTTAAAACACTCTAACAATTTTTGTTGTCAACAATCATTCGTCAGCCGTTTATGGCAGTTGCTATTTTCATAGTAACGTAACAAAAACTTGAGATACTTGTGAAAAAATACGGAAAGTAGGTTGTGCGAGATTTTTTGTGGGTCAAATTGAAACTGAATGGCTGAATTGAGGTGATTTTTCCATGACAGTCATACTCTCAACTCTCAGGTGTTTGTCTACTACATTTAAGAAATTCTGAGCGAGGTATCCCATGTAGAAAATAGAAATTACTACTTAAGGACTTTTCGACTTTGCCACCTCCAGCTAACGTCTGACAAATGTCCTGCAAAAGCTTCTTAATTCGGAATCGGCAGGACATGGTACGTCCTTCAAATTCGTCTGAACAACCCCAAACCATATAAAGCAACGAGGGCTGGGGCAGTTTTGTGTATGTTTCGCTTAGAGGGACAGTCCCAAGTAAAAAGCAGTTTCACTAGCGAACATACCAACGGATTATAAAAAACGGAAACCAAAGTGAACAAAACTAGTTGGAAACCCATTAATCAGGAATCAGATCACTCGCTCTTAGCGTAGTTTTTGCTTTTCAATTAAAAGTGGGGCTTAACAAGGAAATAACAAGAAATAACAACTTTTCGGCCATAAAACTGATTTAAAACAGAAAGACAGGGTTTTCCCCCTCGCATCGAATCGGTTCAAGGTAAGATACCCATATCTGGAAGGTGACACACATTCACTCCCAGAGAGTCGCTTGTAACTTCGAGTCTCCATCACAAGCAATGTCCGACTTAAGGGAAAGACTTGAAAGCTCAAGCGGATATAATTAAAGACTGGAAATATAAATTCCCAACTACTGCCTGCCATTTATATATATAAAAAAAAATCTAAAAACTAAATTGGAAAAATAAAACGAATCACAACTTGTGTGGAATTTCCCCACAGAATCGAAGCACGATGCTCGCCCTACTTGCAGAGTGCTCTCTTAATATTTGATACCGCATAAACCGGATTCCACGGCCCTCTTCGCAACATACTCTTTATCTTTATCAACGGCCAAATTGGCTTACGCAAATATTTGAGCAATTGCCAAAACCTAGCCAAACCCCCCCCAAATGATACACAACAAATTGTGGAACTTGTGCTTTGCGAGGCGACGTCACTCGGCCTTGGCTGATTGTGCTTCCAAAAATAACAATACAAGTGTCTCTGTGGTTATCGCAAGTTATTTGTTTACACCGATAACAAGCTAATTTGGGGTGGACCAACATCTTCTAAGAACCAGTTCGTCAGTCGTTTACCCTTATCTACTTAAAAGCAACATGCTTTCACCGGTCATACATGTTTCGGGCTATCTCTGCGCAACACAAAAATACAACATCTCTCGCGCTAATTCAAAAATAGATATCAACAAAAAAAAAAAACAGAGAGCAAAAACAACAACTTGACCGCTCGGTGGTAATTTTCCACAAATTCTTAAAATATGCAAAAATGTCTCCCTCCAACAACAACCGAGAGATTTCATTTTATACATGCCAAACATGTCTACGGCACTCTCTGCACCACATACTTAGATCAGTAAAGCCATAGAAACGTAATTATAGTAATTATTTCATACAAACAAACATACGCTCAACTCTGGAAGACAAAACAACAAAAATATAGATAGAAAAATACTAACCGAACGTGTTTGTCGTCCCATAAGCATTCATAATTGCAGCAGCAAGAATTTTATATTTTTCGGCCCGATAAAATTATAATTAAAAATTACAAAAAAAAAAATGTAAAAACTTTAACAAAGACTCTAGTTTTTGTATATAAAATAGACAAGTCCCTGGCAGTAAATAAATGTAGGTATATATGTATGTAAAAATAAAACTAAGAAAAATAATAAAAACAAAAAGAATTAATTAATTTCTTTGTCAATTTTTTGTTTAACTAGAACCGAATGGCTAACGAATCACAGATCTTTTTTTTTTCTCCCTTTTTTGTTTTTTAATGTGGTACCTGTACTTTATTTAAATTAATTATGTAGAAGTCTATAGAAAATTGCATAGAAAAATGTTTAAACAATAGAAAATGTTCTTATTGCGGTTTTATGAGAAAACTGCTTGTGCGTATTATTTTGAAGTGTATAGTGGGGGGTTCAGCAAATTGGGCACGCGCGGCTTGCTGCTGCAATTTTCGTTGGGGGTCTGTTTTGGGTTTAACGTCTTTTCACCAATTTTTGTGAGTTGAACACAATTTCACGGTTCCATGTGTAACGATATCCGCAGTGAGGTATCATGCTCACGGTTGAGCTTTCCAGATGTGATTTATCTTTTACATGTAAAACACCAGTGCGACCAGATGTTGCAATGTTGAGAAATGTCCACCAAGTAACAAGTTGGCGCGCCGCGAATATTTTTCTCCAGAGTATAGTGTAATCCACGGTTTAGTCCAAAATTAAAATGTAGAAAAATTTTCCACCGACCGACTGGCTTACGAAACCAAAAATCAATTGAATTTCAATCAACGCTCAGAACAAATGCAAAGCAAGAATAAAAAATATTAACGATCACACGGAGGAGTTAAATGGACGACAGAAATCGAAGCAATTTAATGCGTCGTTTGTGTACCACGAACGATTGAAAGTTTGGAACTGTTTCGCTTATACGAGTTTTTGGTCTTGGGTTGATTGTTGATGTTAATTGCTGGTGACTCGTGCTGGTATGGTAATGGTATCGCGCGCTTTCAGTATTAAGTGGTGTGGTAGTGGTGTTGGAGGTCTGGGAATAGTGTTGCCACTCTGTGCGCGGTTATGGTGCTCGATTCACGTCTGATCGTTCAGGTTTGACTAGTTTTTTTTTTATGTTTGCCAACGATCGCTTGTATGATAATTTGGCTCGTTAAAGTGAATTCATTTGCGGTGGCCACTTTCACTCTAAACAGCGGTGCGGGCTTTTTAAACGCACTTATTTTCAAATATTTTATCTAGAAAAATACTTTGCAATTGCGTCAGGGCTGTTGGATAATAAACAGTGGGCCCAATAGTTCTCAGTTTTGGGCGTGAACGGCATTAGAGTTCAATGGCGCATTGGTTGTCTGTTGGACTTTTGTCAGAGAGCTGTCAAGCAAATCATACAAGGCTGAAGAAAAGGCCTACGAAAATTGAAAGACAACCTGGTGAGCAATAATTTCTGCAAAGGAGTTTATAGTCTTTTCACAATCACTCTTTTTAGTGAAATTTTATATTTGGGATTAAGAAGCGACATACAATATTTTAGGCCGGTTGGAAACGGCTGAATTGAGAGGAGCTTTGTCAGCACAGACATACTATTGGAAGGTATTCATTCCACTTCAAATGTCCCGTGAACTCATTATAAGGGTGACAGGTATACTCAGCATTTTTCCCTTCATCGCTCGTACATAGCACCGCGGGAAAGCTTAACTTTAACAAATGTTTCCCTCCCAGATCGAAGTGTTCTTCGGCCAGGCTTCGCTGTAACACCCAGTCCATAGATGTGCGTAATGAAAAAGAGAGAGAGCCACGGCAGCAGTGAATTGCTTAAAACGGTGTTAAACTTGTGACGAATTTCAACTCGGAGCCCACACTTTCAAAAGTTCGAACTCTATCGTTTATTTTTATTGGCACAAGCCCAACTACATTACTCCAGATTTTACTACAAAAAGCCACGTGGTCGATCGCTGATTTCTTTTACTCGAATCTCTCTAAATGCACACATTACTATCAAATAATTCAACAATCAATACGAAAAGTGGGAACACTGCACATCTGGACCTGAACCTGATGTTAACAAGTCGTTTTCAGATTTCTCGTTAAATAATTTCCTATGTGGAGTGCGACTGGAGAATGTACGAGAATCGTACCGCAGAGCAGAGGCGAAAGAGTAGAAAGAGTGCGGCGAGAGATTGGTGACAAGCAAGTTGTTGTGATATCGTTAAATGATTATTAAATGTTGACACCACACGCTGGTGTTGTTTGCCGTCACCAGCTCAATTCGAAATTTAATAAATGTCCACAAAATACTTTTCTATGTATGCTGTCTTTATTATTTATAATATATAAAGTTTTTTTTTTTTTGTCTGTTTCTATGGTGGATTTTATTTTATTGTAGACATTGTGCTTCTTATCAAAAGTGAATTGCGGCTGCGGTGGCCGACAACGAGGGAGATGTTATTGAGATCACACTACCACAGAAGCACATAGCGCTGCATTATAATAACGCGACAGTAGCAACAGATTGTAAAAATAAGGATGTAGGAAGCTTTCTTCACCCCCCTTATTTGTTTGTGTTTCGTTGACTCAATTGCAAATATTTATACTTTATATTTTCTTGTTAGAGTTTTGGATGTGTTTCTTGTTTGCATCCTTGACTTGCAGACAAGGTTTCGAAAATACGCATAAATTTACGTTGAAATAAGTAGAAACGTGTACAGGGCCACCTTGAACCTAAGGTGATCAAGGCTTGTTTAGATTTTTTTTTCTTTATAAAGTCGCAAAATGTTTAGTTTAGAGATTGGAAAATGATTCTTGACATTAGACACAGTTTGAAAGATACGGTGCATAATTGAGAGCAAATATTCAGTTTGGTACTTGACACTTACATGCAATGGTTTTCGGTATGGGTATTTGAAAAGTGTATTAAAATATTTATTGAAAAATGTATACGGGATAAACGGTTTCTGTTTGTTTTGTAGAGAGGACAAGGATAAACTAAAATAAAATGTCGGAGCAAAATGAAAAAATCAAAGGGGATTTTGCACTCGTCTTATTTTGTTAAATCAGAGTTTCGACGTCATCTTTATCGCCATTTTTGATTTGTTCATGCGGAGGACTCGTGCAAACTCGTAGACGATTTTGCACTCGCAACTATTTGAATGAGAACAACGACCTGGGAAGTTAAGTGGGTGTAGGTGTTATTTGTGTTTTTGTTTTTATAAACATTTCTTGACGTAGGACGCGCACGTTTTTGAGAAGAGAAAAACAATTACATATTTACGTTTGCTTACAGAAATAAAATAGAGCAACAGTTGTTTTTGTATAGATTATCTACCCACTTTTTGAGCGTTTTCGTAAGGAATGTGTCTGCCAAAAACTACACAAATTTAGATATAAAACTTTGGAAACACTGCTGGGATTTATAAATTCCATTCTCGTTAACAATAGTAAATTCGGTAAATTCGCGAAATATCGAAATGGAGCAAAACAGACAATAACATTTTCTTGTGCAAATTAGTATTTTGTTCGACAAGAATACGTGTAGTTGTCGCCTTCAATAATCGCATTCCCATTGTCATCATTTTTCAGTGGAACATTTCTCCTTTTTAACAGTTTTGATGGAGTAAATCCGGCTTCATTTTCAAAAAGTGGCAGAACTCTACCTCTACGCATAAACTCATGTTGCATAGGGTGTGTTATGCACAGAACTATAATATTTTGGTAGAGTTGATAAAACGTTACCTCGAACTCGAATTTCGATTTATTCATCCTTTTATAATTGTTTATTGTTTTTAGTTCGCCACTTCCGGCTGGTTGAAACGAATTAAATATTCTGAAATTATTAAAATTTACTACCGAAATTCGGAGTCAGTGGCCTCAACGTTAAGAGCGCTACGTCCAATTTATGGTCGTCATGATCGTCCTAGCAGATCAACAATTGAGCTTCTAGTGGAAAAATTTGAATCCACAGGCGCAGTACGAAATGTTCCCGTGCCAGTGAGACAAAGAAGTGCCCGTAGGGTCGAGAATATTGCTGCCGCTGAGGCTTCAGTTGAAGAAAGCCCAAATGTGTCTCTCACATGTCATTCTCAAGCGTTGGCCATCTCTGTGACGTCGTTGTGGCGAATTTTTCGGAAAGATCTTGGCCTACATCCTTACAAGATAAAATTGACGCAAGAACTGAAGCTGCTTGACCACCAGAAGCGTCGTATGTTCGTTAATTGGGCTGAGCTACAACTTGAAAATGATTCGGATTTTCATCGAAAAATCATCTTCAGCGATGAGGCTCATTTCTGGCTGAATGACTTCGTCAATAAACAAAATATGCGGTATTGCTCAGGCAGCAATCCACACGTACTCCATGAGTCATCATTGCATCCCGAAAAAATTACGGTTTGGTGTGGTTTATGGGCCGGCGGCGACATTGGGACGTACTTCTTCCGTGATGATCAAGACCGGCACGTTACTGTGAATGGGAATCGCTACCGTTCAATGATAACCGAATATTTTTGGCCCCAATTGGATGATATGGACTTGGAGGACATGTGGTTCCAACAGGACTGCGCCACAAGCCACACAGCGAATGTCACAATCAATTTATTGGAAACCAAGTTTGGAGAACGTGTTATCTCACGAAATGGTCCAGTCGCTTAACCGCCTCGGTTTAGCGATTTGACGCCGTTAGACTATTTCCTGTGGGGCTACGTCAAGTCTATGGCCTATGCCAACAAGCCAGCGACGATTGATGAACTTCGTACGAATATCGAACGTGAAATTGCAGCAGTATCGGCTGATTTATGTTTGAAAACCGTCGAAAACTGGGTTCAGCGTCTGGACTTCTGCAAGCGTGCCCGTGGTGGCCATGCAAAAGAAATTGAGTTCTATAAATAATGGCATCGAACGTACTTTCAGAGGAATAAAGAATTTCATTGATATCCAAAACCGTTTTTGTTTTATTTAAAAAAACTTTCTTAGCGCTCTTATTGAAAAACCCTTTACCATAGATAACAAAGCTTAGCGATATAAATTAATGGCAAAGCAAGTCTCAGCATGCCTATCAACCGGATAAGTCCACCGAGGCAGTATTAATGACTTTGTTACCAAAATTAAATCCTCCATCAATCGAAAGGAAATCTGTTTCGTCGCTTTCCTTAGTACGAGTAGTAAAGAGCTTTTAACTATACATCTTTTGAATATACCAACAGAGCTCTCAACAATATAAATCTATCTCCTATCACAGGAAGATGGATAATGTCAGTGAATGCTGAATGGCGGAATAATTCATTAGGACCCACATCGATGATATGGAATTCCCAGCACTTACTACTAGAGAGTGTCCCCTCGCCCCTCTTATGGTTCCTTGTCATTGACGATTTACTTTAGACCTTGGCAAATCAAGGGATTACAATACTGTCATTTCAGAGCGAAAAGTAAGGAGTGTGCAAGCCTCATTCACTGCACAGGAAACAAAAATGAACACACCCCTTTTAATAATAAAAATTAAATATAATTTTCTCTTAGCCGGGACATGTATCGTCTTCACTGCCGCCAAAAATAGCAGCACCTACCTCTTCATGTGGTCAAGTGATGTGGAAAAGGTAGCAACAAAATAAAATGTGTGTGTATCCATTTGTATTTGTAAATAAAATACTCATAAATACATTATAAGTTATGGTTCGTATATTTTATTGCTCCTTTCATTTAGTTCAATTCCAAGATATAAGGAGGAGCACTGACCTCCCTCCATTTAATCGACAGACAAAAGCAAAGAAAGGAAGACCAGCAGAAAAGAGATTACACCAAGATACACTATACGGATGGATGTGACGCCAGCAAGGGGCACAACCAACACAACACACATCACATCGCTTAGTTTCGGAAGAACAAATAATTTGTTTGTTTTTTTGTTCCTGCGCATGTGTGTTTACCTTTAAATTACAACTTTTTCTTCTTTTTCGTCGTCATATCTTCTGCAGCAGTTGAAGATGAAAAGAAAAAAAAACTTTCAACTTTCATGTGATTAAAAATAAACGTACCTCCGATAAAGTATATATACATATATAACAATGACCGGGTGAGGGGGAAGAGAAAGTGCCAGCACTTACCATGTCGCGGGTCGCGATCCCCACAATCACAATGATTATAATTGGAATCACCTACTGGAGAAACGCGAATTGATCAAACAGAATTTTAATCATGGGGAAGGAACAAGAAAAACCCCAATCTAGAGGAGACCACAGTTCGATTGCATGTATTTTCCATGACACAAACAGACAGCCGAATTCGTCTACTCTTCGCGTAATAGCACTTGAAACTTGATACTGAAGTTTTATTGTCGGCAGAGAAGAAGTGCTGCAAACAGGCAAAACAAGTTCGTTGCTCATCACTGAAATTTCAATAAATGAATTTGAGCTGAACGCTCACCACAATAGTGGCGAGAGAAATGAACCAGATTGGTGTTAGGAGTTTTGTAAATTTTCTATGCAACCGGGGGGTTAAGGAGTACCGACCGACATTTGCCACTTTCAATCAAATCTAAGAAATAAGCCCATTTGCTATTTCTCGTAGGTTATTTTTCAATGCAGAAAGAAACTATTTTACACGCTTCACTTGCGATATGAACCGGACTCGTCTTCGGCTGCATGTAACTTTCTCAAATATATTTGTACTAATGACTGATTCCTGGTTGGAATGAAAAGAAGTGAAATTCCTCACTTTTCCTACAGGTTCCTATTATATACAGGGTGGGCCAGAAGAAGTCATCCGATGTTGTTTGGCTCTCATTTTGTTTCTAAATGAAAAACTTCGATTCTGTTTTTTGATTATGTTTATTTGAACCTTTAGAATTTTATTTGTCAAATCGATAAGATGATATCGGCCATACGGACTCGTTTTATGGCATTTTTTATCACTTCGGCGAGAACTTCGGGCGACAGATACTCGCACTCGTGTCGAATGTTGTCCTTGAGGGATTCTAGGGTCTCGGGCTTGTTCACGTAAACACGGGACTTGAAAAAAACCCCCAAAAAAAAGTCTGGAACGGTTAAATCGGGCGATCTTAGCTCCGTCCTGTTGGAACCACATGTCCTCCAGTCCTAATTTATCCAATTGCGACAGAAAACACTCGGTTAACATGGCCCTATAGCGCGCACCGTCCACTGTTGTCGTTTGACCAGCGGCGTTCTCGAAAAAAAAAATGGCCCGATGACTCCTCCAGCGTGAATAGCGCACCATGCAGTAACTTTGAGCGGGTGTAATGGCTCCTTGTGCATTACTCGTGGATTTTCGGTGCCCCAAAAGCGATAATTTTGCTTGTTCACGAACCCGCTGAGGTGGAAATGAGCCTCATCGCTCATTATGATTTTGGTCGAAAAATCGTCCACTTCGTCCTAGAGATTGAGGATGGCTTGGGCGTAGGTTACACGCGTTTGGCGGTCGACAGGCAGCAGCTGATGCAAGGACTGGACTTTGTACGGGAACATGCGCAAGTCTTTGGCCTTAATTCGCCTTAGGGACGACCGGCTGATGGCTAATTGCGAGGCACGGCGTCTGGTCGATGTTTCCTGCGACAGCTCGACATTTTCGTCAACAGCGGAGATATTCTCGGCACAACGGGCGCTCCGGGACCGGCCACTCTTGGCAACATCTCGTGTAGTCCCATACTCTTCAAGGTTGGTGGCCAAACGACGCAGTGTTTGCGCAATCGGTGTCGGACGGCCGTGGAATCGGCGACGGAATTCGCGCTGCGCCAACACTACAGACGAATTGTTACGCAAAAAAATAGACACGATTATTCCGCGTTCTTGGGGAGTGTATCGCTCCATGGCTTGTTCACTTGTATTCTACATCTCTGTTGGCCCACCTTGTATACCTGTATATAAAAGAGACTGACGTCCGTGTGTGCACTCGTAACTCGAGAACTAATAGTTTGATTTTCACGATTATGGGCTTGATCGATTCCTATTCGAAGGAAGGACATGGGCTACTTTGTGTCGCGAAAACAAAACTTTAATGGGATGAAAGTTTGTATGGGGAACCGCACTTTGAAAATAAAGTGCACGTATGGGTGGAACGCAACTTTCTCGTTGATCAAAAGTTTGGTCGGTTGTTTTTTCTATTTTATTCGATAGGTAGGTAAAGATCTGGGAAGCAATGATAGATAAAAGAAACTGTTCATTAAATATAGGAATAGTGTTAAATAAAATTCGCCTTTAGTATTTTAATCGTTTCCGGATTGTTGTCATAACATCGGTCCATCACAGTTCCCCACAAAAAAAAGTCCAAAGGGATCAGAAGGCAGCTCCGAGGTGAACAATTGACTTCTCCAAGACGGCTGATAACACGATGCGCCATCCTGAATTAACCAGAGGTCGTCCAAATCCATGTGTTCAATTTCAGCGCCTTCAAGTGCTGAGTCAATTAGACCTTACGAAGCGAATAGTCCGAGATCTTTGTGCAGAATTCTCCTCGTGAAATGTTGAGCTGTTGAGATCGATGGAGAGTTGATGTTTTTTTTTTTTTTAAACGCACTGTTTGGGCTACACAGCACTCACTTTGTAAATAAGTTTTCAATATTTCCCAACGTTGTTCAAGCGTAAAGCGACTCATTTCGTTCGGCGGAGGTATGATATTGACTTTCTGTCAAGATTTCGAGCGGGAAACAGCTGTCAGTGTCAAAATGACCTATGATTTAAAAGGAAACCAGTAGATGACAGTCATTTGAAACTCACCTACTCGAGCTTAAATATCAATTTTGGTTGAAATTGTTTTGACAGTTTACGCTGACGTGTATTATTCCGGCTTATTCTATTTTTCTCATTTATTTATATTCTTATTTATTTCTACTAATCACAAATTTTGGTCTCGACTTAAAAATTAGGGAAGCTCACAGTTGCGACATTTGTATGAACTACTTCAATTTAAACTCGAAACTAAAAATGTTTGTTGGTAAGGCCAAAGTTTAGGGGAAATAGAGCCTTAATTTGATTACTTATGTTGAACCATCAACTGACTCGTAGTTTAAGGTAAGGGATCTTCTATTTTTATCTGCTGTTGAACAAATGACAGCTAACACTAGTGTTCAATGTTTCGTAAATAAATCAGAGTGCTATGCACGAACACGCTAGATGGACATTTTTAAATTCTAACTAAGCAGCATCAGAAGAGGTCTTTTATGTGATAGACTTTGCAGTTGATATTGGATCAGAGAGGGTAGGGGTAAAATCTGTAAAACACCACCTAAAACGAATCATCGGCCACTGTACCCTGGCTTTTGAAGAGTACGCAACAATCTTTACACAAATTGAGGCATGCCTGGATTCACGCGACCGTTTACCGAAGATCCCGACGTGACGACCTATTTGTATAAACAACAGAAAATTTCTTAATCGGCGCCTAGTAAATACACTACCCGAAAAGAATTTTACAAAATTCAAGGAAAATCATTTTGATAGATGGCAACTCATGCAGAAAATTCAACAGGACAGGGAAATTTGCAATTGCAACCAATGCAAATCGACAGAACTTATAGAGCGGACATGAGATATTACACAGGGACAATGCGCCTCACTGTTCAGTTCCAACATGATCATATTTTCCTCGTTTTGGGCATCAAAACTTAGAAATTGTGGTTCGAAAATGAATTGCACTCTTTGCCATTGCAATATCGATTACAATGATTGAATCGTATTTAAACAGACTCACAATTCATGCATTGGGACTTAAAAAACAGTCCCTCTACTAGCTAATGGATAGATTGTTTAATATTTCAATAACAACAACTGTATTCGGTGTCACGACTTTCTTGTTCTGCCAGTTCCATCAGCTCACCCGATTCTGCCGGCACTATATGATTTGGAACAATTGTCTGCGTGCTTTGTTTTTGCTTCGTTCAATTACAAAATATGCGCTGGAAAACGCACAAATCGTCAGAGTTGAGTGTACCTGCCGCCTGTAATACTTTTTTTTGTTTTATTTTTTTCGTACTTCTTTTATTTAGATTGGTTTGCAGTGTTACTAAAACATTCATATCAAGTTTAATTTTTATTTTTATTGATCTCTCGTGGTAGGTGTGTGTGTGTGTTGATGGATCAATGTTCTGCAAGAGAATGGCCTTGATTAAGTCTGCAGAGAAGTTAATTGATCGCGCACGTAAAGTTTATCACTTATGGCAAAACAAAATGCGGTTCAAAGTTCAAATTGACGGTTTTTTTTTGTACTGTTCATAATTGCTTCTTGTTTACCAACACTGGGTGAGTGACGAAATCTACATAAGTGGGAGCAGCATATTTCCCCAACAGTCCTACACTAAAAGCGAATGGAAAAATTAAAACGGGAGAGGGAGAAAACGGATGGAGTTGAGTTTTTAGCCACCTAAGCCACACCGAAATCTGATGGGAAACAAGTTTAAGGTAACATGTCGATATGGTCTTTGAACTTAATCACAGTTTTGTGAGAAACTTGAATTGATTTGTTGTTTTGGTTATTTTTATGTTCTCTTTTTGAAAGCCACACCACGTCCAGTTGTGGTGATCACGTTTTCGGGGGCTGATATGGTTCAGTATTTTTCCATATCCGCCACACGATTGGGTAGTTATGAGACATAATGAATCGACATTTATGTAGGTTGCGGATCATATTTTATGTAAATGGAGTAACAGTTAAAAAATAAAATGTAAATAGTTGAATAAAAACAAGTTGGCAGTTTCCGTTCCGTACTCCTACAAAGTGTAAGAGCTGTCTACAAATTCAAAGTCATTCCCCGTACTAACGCTGGGCTTTGATGCTTTCCATAATTTGAAGGACTAATTTCTCGCCTCAGACAAGACTGCTGCGGTTACAGTGCGGGTCTCTTCTGAAATACAGGTTCAGTCGAGTTTATAGATTTGTTTTAATTCAATGGAAGTTTCTGTGTTAAACCAGAAGTCGAACACTTGTAGGAACAGACTTTGCTGCTTATGAACAAATTTAAAAGTTTCTACTTAGTCATATCTATAGATAATGTCCATTTTCAGTAACAGTGATTGTGATAAAGAGAACTTATGGAATTCTACAGACTGCAATTATTGCGGTTGACAGTCCTAACCTTCAAACTCCAAGCTACCTACTTGTCATTTTTCTATTCAGTTGGTGACCGCAGCTATGTGAGTGCCGTGCATACCAAATGGACTCTGCTTCCGTTCTCTGAAGTAGGTCCCAGCGTTTCGCTAGGGTACCTTAGCCGCCATACAGCTTTAATATACAGAGAGGCCCCAACAAGCCACCATTAAGTGACAAACGAAACCCTTGATTTTCTGATGAGTTGCGACCAGCACATGCAGCACAACATCGCGATAGGAAGAGCGGTTCGTAGTTCGTTAGTTCACAGAGGAAGAAAGAACTCGTGCTTCTCCAGGTGGAACTAAGAGCAACCTTTCTGGTAGTCGAAATCGGTGTTGGTGATATGGAAAACACACTTTTCGAATTCAATTCCAAATTATTTC
Organism: Cheilosia impressa; assembly: GCA_948293265.1. Taxonomy (NCBI): domain Eukaryota; kingdom Metazoa; phylum Arthropoda; class Insecta; order Diptera; family Syrphidae; genus Cheilosia; species Cheilosia impressa. Next base: position 27,607,883 of record OX411884.1, on the reverse strand, counting down.
CAAAATATATGCTGTCAACAAGAAGGGGCACACAACATCGGCAAATCGGACAGAACGTCACGATAGACAGCTTTAACTTTGAGGTAGTTCCGGACTTTGTCTACCTCGGCTCCGCTATTAACCCTGAAAATGACATCACCTCAGAAATCAAGCGAAGAATCACACTTGCCAACCGCTGCTACTTTGGTCTAAGAAGGCAATTGATTAGTAAGGCCTTGCCGAGAAATACTAAGGAGACTCTATATAAGACCCTCATCATCCCAGTCCTGCTTTATGGTGCAGAAGCATGGACCCTATCAAAGTCGTCGGATGAAGAGCTCCTTGGTCGTTTCGAATGCAAAATTCTTGGTGTGATTTTTGGTCCCGTTTGCGTTGACGGGCTCTGGAGGAGGAGATTTAACAGCGAACTCTACGAGCTGTACAGCGACATCGACCTAGTCATGTAGAGCGAATGGACACCAACGCTCCGGCCCGAAGAGTCTTCGATTCCAAGACCTCGCCTTAGGTGGCGCGCGCAAGTGGAAGGGGACCTCAACCAACTTGGAGTGCACAACTGGAGGCAGTTAGTCAAAGATCGCGTTAACTGGAGGGAAGTATTGGTTGAGGCGCAGGTCCACCCCGGACTGTAGCACCACCTAAGTAAGTAAGTAAGGTATTTTAAATGAGAGGCGACACAAATGTCTGCACCTAGTACAAAGACATCGCGATCATGTATGTCCTGCTGTGTGAAAGCCCAAAACCATTTTATAACACAATGATTGGCCCCTACCCTATATTTTTGGCTCCTTTCGAAACAATTATGCCGACTCCGACATCCACCATTTATCTTTATTGATTTTAAGGCCGCATACGACAGAATTTACAAAAACATGCCTAGTCCTGGCGTCCCTGCTAAACTAGCAAGTTCTGCATAACGACGCTTCCGCACCGGAAGCAGATATATCAGCAGAAGCACCAAAAATGGGTTTGTTGTTTATCAATGAGGGCAAAACCAATAATTGCTTGATAACAAGAAGGGACACATCGGACAGAACATCAGAGTAGACAGCTTTGAGGTATTTATGGACTTTGTCGATCTCGTTTCCGCTATAACCTCTAAGAGTGACATCAGAAATCAAGGGAAGACACCTGTCAATCGCTGTTTCTTTGGCCCGATAAAGTAGTTGAGTAGTAACCAGAAAGCGATTGGATATTAAATCTCCGGGGTTTTCTTTTGCCCTTGGGATTTCCACTGATGGCAGTTGTAATTCAAGCTTCTATATGATTAACCTCAATTAAGGAATCAGGGACGAGTTAAAAAAAAATGCATTTCAAACACTTACCTTCTTTGACGTCAAACACAAGCTCCAGGGTGAGTTCCTGATCATGGTTGTAGTCTTCGAAGAATTCTGCGGGACTGTTTTTTATATCTACATTCTTATCATCTACGAATAAAATATCTGCAAATAACAAAGGATTGGATACATAGATAATGATTTCTGAACAAATGCAAAGTGAATAGTACCATTTGCAAAGTTATCTTCTAATAGCCAAGACTCGACCGATTCAGAAATCGGAAAGAGCTCGCTGCTGGGCGGCGATGTTGGTTCCATTTTTCCGTTCCAATATAAATCCTGTGGAAGGGCTAACGACTCCAGAGTTGATGTTTTCGGAATCATACTTTAAGTCCGATATTAAAGATGTTTTAAGTTGTATTTCAACGAAGAAATCGGAGTCGTATCCTGATGGTAAACTTGGTTGGTGTAGGGGTGCCATGATGGCACTGCAAATAAAACAAAAAGAAAGGCACTCATTAGGCAAGCAATCATAAGGCTTGTTTGACAGTTTCGTTTTGTATACATCAATTTCCCAATTTTACCTTAAATGTGAAGAATATAATTGCGGCAGTAAGATAGGAGCGCGAAGAATGCTGCCAAATGTATTGAGGGGTTATTCAAATTGGTGACACCTATGATTTTTCATTCCGTCGATAACGTTCGGCGGTGTCGCTGCGGCGTCTACAATCTTCGCAGATGGTAGATGCGCAAAATGATCTTTTTTGGACCCCAAGACCCAAGTTCATGAAAACTCAGGCTAAACTTCGACATGATTTTTAAATCTACTCCACACAGCACGCTTCCGTTTCTCATTGGTAAGATGCTACCTAGCTACTTGTGGAACAGTTTCCGAGGTGCATTCCGTGAATTCCACGCATGTTCTCTCTGTGAGCAGCCTCACCCAATGATGAGAATCATGCTTCATAGGATTGGAAGTGAATTGTCTCTCAATCTCATGAGTGATGGGTTACAAAATTGTTCATTGCCATTTCTGTGAAGCTTTCAAATTGTTCGATGAATTGAAGCGGAAACCTTTTCAGCTAAATTTGGTTTTTGTTTATGTCAAAGACCACAAAATTTACCAAATCTGACTTTTTTCACTTTGGCATAACTTTAACCTTTTCATGAACTGGTACATGGTATGGAACCTTTGTAGCTTCCTACCACTTAAGTGATATCCCCAGTTGCGATAGCGTCTACCTACGAACCCTTTCTTAACATAATTTAAGCTTTTTATCATCGTGGCAGGTGATCGATTCTTATCAACAAATACGATAATATCGAAACTTGTGCGTCAAGCGGGATTTTTCACAAGAAAAACCTTTTCCACCTGCGCGTTTTGCTAGGTAAACATTCGAAAAAAAAAACATCGCCCACTGAACCTGTTTGGATTAAATCAGTTCAAAGTCCAAATATCCCAAAACAAAACAATCGTCTCGTCACCGCCGCACGTGTAGCAGCGACAGGGATAAAAGAAAACAAAATTGATAAAAATAGTTACTGCTACAAAGCTTTTATTTCGCAAGATTTGGCAACAAAGTCTGTAAAAACAGCGGTTGCAATTTTGAATTCCAAATTCCAAACAACAACTCTTTCCTTGCGAAACTAGTAATACCAGCTATTGTGCACCCAAACAAAACGGTGAAACACCGTCACCAAATAACCCCATTCATGGCATGTATTTTTTCGCAATTTCATAGAATGATACAGCAACTCTCAGGATTGCGTCATCCAATTTTCCTGGAAAAGCAAGGCATGACGAGGCGGGAACTTTACTACATTCTATAGACATCCCCGTGAGATCCCTAATTTTGCGGGAATTCAACCCAAATTGTTTCGATTTTATGCCGATATTTTAAATATAAAATCTGCAAAATTCTGTAGATGTCAACAAAAATTGTTCGTTTCGCCAGCGAGTAACAAACATGGCGGCCTACTGCTACGTCTTAGTTGGCATGATTTTCTTCCATTTTTAGATTTTATTATGAAAAATACTACTTACATTGTGTTCGAATGCATTTTAAATATATTTAACTTGTGTGGCACGCTTGGTGCGTTTGCTTGCGCTTTGCAAAACAACTAGAAAGCCATTTTCACCTCAAAATAAATGCAACAAATTCACTATAAACTTCACTCTTTTTCGGTTTCATTTGGAAAGATTTCTGGCTAGGTAGAAAAACCTAAAATAGCTGCAAGTTTTTGACATTTGTTGACATTTAGCGCAGTGACGAACCAATCGAAATAAACTGAGAATGGAGTAGATTAGTTTTAATTATTTTCAGTGGAGCAAGTTGTTTTTACGAATGACGGGATTTAATTTGATGGGGGTTTGATTTCATTATAATGTAGCAGCCCTATTTATTAGAATTTGCTAAACACGCTTATACACCTGTATAGTTATGCAGTGTATAAGAATTTATACAGCCCTTATACACCCTTCCAAAAATTCTTATTTATAAAACATTTTTCCATGCATACTAGTAATACAGGGCTTGTGTCAAAAAAAGTACTGAAAAAGAGAAATCTATTACCTTTATCTGCCCGAAATGATAAAAAAAAACCTAAGCAGCTTGTGGGAAATGCAAATTCAAATACAAATAAAAATAAAATAATGGAAAAGTAAAAAGAAAAAGATGGGATATTTGGGATTCCATGAGCCGGTAGTCTTAATTTATTTTTGATTTAGTTTAAAATAAAATGTGACAAATTATTTAAGTCAAAATGACATTTCGACTATTCCACCTCTATACAAGCTCTAAAAAACGTCCAAGTGCGTTTAGCTTATACCTACAAGCTCTGTACAACGTTGAAAAATTTTTATAAATAAGGTTTCTGCGTTTAGAGGCATTATAGAGTGTGCATAACTTTATACACTCTTTATAATACGTTTATAAATAAGGCTGTAGGTACCTAAATATAATGTGCAAGTTGGAAAGTCGTGTCGTCCGTTTTATGACAAAAGTATATGTACAGTTCGACTAGATTGGTCTGGATGAGATGCAACCTGAACGCAAAAACTAGATTGGTCGGGAACGTCACGTTTTTTACGTCAGCCACATATGAGAACTGTCAACTTAGTACTCAGTCACGAATTTCTTGACTAGATTCGTCGGCTACCCTTCCATAAACGTCAACTGAAACAGCTGCTCTCATGACATGACCAATTTCGACCAATCAAAACCGAGATACACTTAGTGAGGGAGCTGTCAGACTTACTAAACTAGATACTTGAACGTCCCCATTGTTTTTTTGTTGCTTTTTATTGTTAATACTATTTTTTACACCTACAACCTCCCTTGCTGTTGCGATACGAAATGAGATGCCATGGCATGATTTGCCCAGCACAGATATTTCAAAATTGTACAGTATAGTTGTCAGACATTTAGTCGGAGAGATATATCTCTAGTGGAGTCGGCGTGTAAGAATTTGCCTCTCAAATATTGCATGCCTCATGGTGACATTCGGCTTTGGGTGCGATCAAAGCCAATTGTATAAACTGATTAACCTTCTGTGAACTGCTAAAGAGTGTGTTATAAATTGGTCTAAAGTATGACAAGACAGGAAACCGATAAATCATCTGTGTTAAGTGGTATTTTCCAAGTCTTGTAACTGCTTATTTCTAATTCAGTAACTTCCCGATTCGTCGAATGTTGGCATTTCGAAAACACAAAACGATATTTTTTACCACATGCGATTGACCACTTGTCAACTTGACTTGAACGCCATGAGGTCAACCCAGACAACGATGCATACTAGGAGTATGAATCCGAGAAGGCAGACGTTACAATTTATATAAAATAGATTTAAGAAAACAATCATTGTAAACCTTTAGGTCCCTGTTGTTGAGCCAACACATTTAAATATTAATTATTCACCACCATTTTTTTACCTAGTCTTAAGTCAAATTGTATACACAAAACCGTTAAAAAATACAGTGCACGTTCTCCTCTTGACTGGAGTATGAAAAATGGTTACGTGGACAAGATGAAATATTTTGTTCATTGTTGGCGTTTAAGTTTTAGTGGGTGATTTGTTGAAAATAAAACTGAAACGGCTATTGATTTATCTCCCAATTTAAAAATGTATAGTAAGCTTGACAATTCTGCCGATATTAAACATAAACAAGGTCAGTAAAAGAAATAACAACGTTTTAGTTATTTAATTAAAACATTTATTTAAATCAATTGCATCACAAACAGCACCCTATAAACCTCTACATGCCACCAGATGCCACTACATTCGGTATATTTCGTAACAATTGTACTAGAACAGTTTTCGAAGTACCAAATAACAAAAAAGAGATTAGAAACTTCATTTCCTAAACGAAGTGAACTTGTCTAAACAACTTTTCCTCAAGAATCCGTGCTTAAAACCGTGAATAAACATTGAAAATATATCAATAATTCATCAGTGCTTCATCCAGTGCACAATTAAACAATCAACAATACTATCCTAGTCCGTGTAATCAACAATAATCAAGTGGAAAAAATCAAAACATTCGACCTGAATGACATTTCTCGTTGTCGTCGCTGTGCAGCGGTGTGTAAAATCGTCGTCGTTGTCCTGTCCACACGCTACACCAAACACCACACATCAACATAATCATAAATCATCATTTTAAATGATCAACCAATTTCACAAGCTCACGCACAGCTGTTTATCAGTGGCGCTTCAGCTGCTTGGCAGAACTACTTCATCGTCATTGATGTCACACGCGCTGCCAGAAGAACTGTGGACGTTCGTATCATAATCGTCAACGACGTAATTTGTTCAGCCCCAGCGAATACTTTCGGTGAAAATCTTTCATTTTTCTAGAATCTCTCCAGTTCTCGGTCTCAAGTCTGGAGAACAAGTGTCGTGTCTCGTCGAACAAGTGCTATTACATTATTTTTTTTATATATACCTACATAAATATTCGAGATTAATGTGTGCCTTCGTGTAAAAAAAGAGCAATTTATAGCGAAAAAAATTCCAATACCGTAATTAGTGGATGTTGATAATATTTTCGAGGAAATTTTTTGTTATCCAGTGCACAGAAACCCCAAATGTACGACCCGCAAGCCTTGCAATACGTGAAAAATCTCAAGAAAGGACGAAATTTCGTCAAGAGCAGTGCATACCGTTAACAGAACAGGGCAAAATATGTCCACTCAAAGTAATAATCAAAATATTATTATTCGGTTGTACAGTACTGTGGTGATTCGTGATAGATATCGTTGTAGTTGTGGTGCCATCAAATTGTGATTTTTTTTCCCCTTTCGTTCTTCTCAACTAATAAAAAAAAGAAGCCCCACTCCGATTTGCAAATTAGTTAATAGAAAATAAACCAAAGAATCTGCGTCTACAGTAAGTTTCATAAGTATTCGCACATTGGTTTGCCGTGTGGGGTGTGTCATTGGTGAAAATAGATCGAGTTTCAATTCAAGTGGAAATTGTTGATGTTTCGTTGGATTTCGAGTGCTGATTGTGGGTACATTGATACATCGGAGTCGGAGTACATTACGTGGAGGATCACGATATAATCGCACTTTCTATCCTTCGTAAATACAGTTGTTAACAACTTGTTTATTACTACAGAAGTACACCCGGTTGGTGTTCTGTTTACTTAGTAGGAGGGGTTAAAATATTATTAGTCGATCGTAAATGGTACAACCACTTGTAGCTTGGTTGGGTTTATTTTGTCTCACTAGGAGTTACGGTCGGCTGATAAGCATTGAATGTTTGCCTGCGTCATTGAACTGTTTATCTGTTGATGAACACAATGCAAGTTGGCAATAAGGTTAACAAACGAACGAACTACGTGGGGCAGATAGACCGAACTTGTGATACTACGATGTCTTCTATGACGTTGTTCCACTCTACATCGATTTAACCAGTTAATTCGGTATGCAATCTTATATTTGATCAGGTTTATTTGACCTTCGAAGCATTCGCACAGATCTAAGAAACAGACAATGCTAAGGTCGACTTGCGCTGGTGAATCTAAATTTTTGTAAGAAAACCACCAGAACTGGGAAATACGCAAAAGTGCTTCCCGTCCCTAAGCGATTATATCGACACAAAGCCACTTTACAAATCTTCAGCTAGTTTCATGTACTAAACCACCTCAAATAAGTGTTTCAGGTTGCTATTTGTTTTGTTTTTACTTCGTGGATTTACTGCCATTTGCATTGCGGTGTGCAGAGCTGATTATGATATCTTGTCGCGTATGCTGTGCAATTAAAGTAAAACAGCATTCTCTGGCGCACATTTTGTCGCCACTCCGGCTTATTTCGTCAGATTATTTGGCAAAACAACTATTTGAACAAGTAATCCAGTTAGTAAGGTATACCTACCCCTGGTTTGCTTATTTGTGCCTCTTTAATGTACGCATTATAAAAGTAAATACAATCTCGCCTCACTCCAACGATTCACCAAAAAAATTCCACGCCCAGAAATACTTATGCCACTCATTGTTTACACGTGTCCCATTTTTTTTTTTTTTGCAAATCTTAAGCCTCAGCCACCTTTTTTTATCCGGTATAACAAAATAAAATTGTGATTGCAAGAAAAATTGACCGCCGGAAAAACAAAACAAAGTAATAATGCTCACCATGTCCAACCAATTTGAAATGTATCACCGCCAGCAACTTGAACATCAGCAGCAGCAACACCATTCCTCCTCCTCGATAATTTCCAATAGTGATTCTTTGCCAATTGGAGGTCCTGGAATTGGTGGTGGTGGTGGTGGCGGTAGCGGAGGAGACTCTCCAAATGGTGCAAACATAGAATCAATTCACTCTGGACAATTTATGGTGTCCCATTTCGAGGCCGAAGAAGCTCAAGATGACGACGACAGTGAAATCAAAATGCTTGATCCCGAGGATCCTAGTCTATCGAAACCGGATGAGACGAATGCATGCACTGAGGTGCAGCTTTATGTGCCATTTAAAGCCAAGGAATACGGCTCAAGGAATCTGATCACATCGCATCTGGAGATCGAAACATCTCTGACTAAGCTGTTCAAGTGCATGAATCTGGCATACAGGTGAGTTTCCTTACTAAACGAAAGTTTGATAGATTCTATCTTTCAGTACTCGTTTGAAATATGTCTACCATAAATGACAAGGGTGGAAAAAACCCTCCGAACAAAATTGCTTATCTTTCGAGCTGAGTATATTTAAACGTCCTTATCTCGCACTGGGTCATTTGTTGGGTTTTGCTATCGCGTTTTGTATCTCCTGAGAAAGAACACAAAAGGGTTGCCATGTGTTTGGAAGAGGACAAAGGAATAATAGCTGCGTCTGCTGTCATTAGTTTTCTTATTCCTATCACAAGTCTTATCTATTTCTGACGCACTTGCACATACGTGCGTACATGCGTTACTGCTAATCTCTAGCTGGTTTGGATGCACATTATTGGCCGCCAATACAAATGGCTAGGAACCTCAGCACTGGGTAACATGCAGTGTTTCATAGTGTTTTCAAAGTTGCTGTTGGAGTAGCAACTGCCCGATGGTCATCGAGCCAGAAAAGCATGCGCCATGATCTGAGTTCCATTTCTGGTTTAATGTGGACACCGAAAAAGTGTACACTAAACCTTTTCTGTGAACGCATTCTCATATAATGTACCTATACCTACTTAGGGACTGCACAAACCTTATGAGAAAGTAGTAGGGTTCCTGAACCAATTACAAACTTCAATCAAATGGTTGATTTAGACAAAAGAAAACTCCCCAAAGCGGTTAAATAATAACCTACAATACGATTTTAAACCGACAAACAAAGCTATAAACCGAATTGCAGTGGGGGAGTATTTATAGCTATTTACAGCTTATCTAAGTCAGCTAACCGAACCTCCTTATCTCGTGCTGGGTGATAGAAACAGGGTAAAGGTTGTTTGAAACCCCCTGAATTGTGCTCGTTTGCAAGAGAAAAGACAAAGTTGTATGTATGAGAAAGATATAAAGAGATGAGCTGATTCTGAACAACGTCACTACACCTTACCTCCCTTGAACTGAATGTACTTTCAGTTTATCAGGAAGCAGGTTTTATTGTCTTCTCTTCAATTTCTGAGCTATTTATGGCCGCTTATCTCCGTGTTGACGAATTTTAATCTTCGTTTTTCTACATGGGCAGCGATATAAAAGAGGCAATGTCATAATCAAATCAAGGACATTTTAGACTCGCGTCATTTGTTATTCACGTAGGTATAATTTGCACAGACAATCTATGGACAATTAAGCAAAGCAAAAGGCCATAAAAGAAACTATAAATGTGTGCATATATTTTATAGAAGAACGTCAATTGACTGACCAAAAATTGAGACCGATTTTCGAAAATTTCAAATCACTCTGCAACTTTGGCCTACGTTATCAGTAGAAGGTGCTATTTTGACTCAAAGCAGGAAGCGGAATAAGATTTGAAATCAATTTTGATTCATGGTGATTTGTTGTGGAAAGTGTCCATATTTTTGTGAAATTGTCAAATACAATGTGCAGCTGTACAAGAGGCGACGAGTCCCTGTCGAAGGCACTGAAAATTTGCAGAAAACGATGACTTTGGCGCCAAAAAATGATAACGGGTTAAATAAAGGGTTTTTCAATAAGAAACAAAAACGGTTTTGGATATCAATGAAATTTTGCATGGCCACCACGGGCACGCTTGCAGAAGTCCAGACGCTGAACCCAATTTTCGACGGTTTTCAAGCATAAATCAGCCGATACTGCTGCAATTTCACGTTCGATATTCGTACGAAGTTCATCAATCGTCGCTGGCTTGTTGGCATAGACCATAGAATTGACGTAGCCCCACAGGAAATAGTCTAACGGCGTCAAATCGCACGACCGAGGCGGCCAAGCGACTGGACCATATCGTGAGATAACAAGTTCTCCAAACTTGGTTTCCAATAAATTGATTGTGACTTCGCTGTGTGGCTTGTGGCGCCGCCCTGTTGGAACCACATGTCCTCCAAGTCCGTATTATCCAATTTGGGGCCAAAAATATTCGGTTATCATTGAACGGTAGCGATTCCCATTCACAGTAACGTGCCGGTCTTGATCATCACGGAAGAAGTACGGCCCAATGACGCCGCCGGCCCATAAACCACACCAAACCGTAATTTTTTCGCGATGCAATGATGACTCATGGAGACGGTGTGGATTGCTGCCTGACCAATACCTCATATTTTGTTTATGGACGAAGCCATTCAGCCAGAAATGAGCCTCATCGCTGAAGATGATTTTTCGATGAAAATCCGAATCATTTTCAAGTTGTTGCTCAGCCCAATTCACGAACATACGACGCTTCTGGTGGTCAAGCGGCTTCAGTTCTTGCGTCCATTTAATCTTGTAAGGATGTAGGCCAAGATATTTTCCCAAAATTCGCCACAACGACGTCACAGAGATGCCCAACGCTTGAGAACGACGTGTGAGAGACACATTTGGGCTTTCTTCAACTGAAGCCTCAGCGGCAGCAATATTCTCGACACTACGGGCACTTCTTTGTCTCACTGGCACGGGAACATTTTGTACTGTGCCTGTGGATTAAAATTTTTCCACTCAATTGTTGATCTGCTAGGACAATTATGACGACCATAAATTGGACGTAGCGATCTTAACGTTGAGGCCACTGACTCCGAATTTCGGTAGTAAATTTTAATAATTTCGACTCGTTGTTGGCTCGTATATCTTTCCATCATGAAATGGCAAACCTTACTGAAGAGAATTGTCAAAAGAGCGGCAAGAAATTCGGCGTCGTTTGCTGTCCCTGTCGCTCTACTTTTGTAGCGTCCCTGTTGAAAAACCATTTACAAGCATTTTTCACTATGGGAGGGGGTCAATCTCGCTCCGTTGACGCGGTGGGCGTAATTTAAAAAAAAATACTTGAAATGAAAAACAAATCAAGTTAAAAATAATGGCTGATGCTATTCGCACGATGTTAGGGGCACGGCTTAGGTCGACGGCCACGGTTAAACGCGGCAATAGGGGTAATGTGGCTCGCTTAAAGGGATCTAAACTCCAGTATTTCAATTTTCGAGCCTGTACGTTTTAAGGCCCAACTTGTTTCCTCAAATACTATTTTCAATTATTAAGTTACGTGAAATAATACGTAGCCGTCGACAGATCTGGCCTCAGCTGGATCTCAAGCGCTCTAAAAATCTTACTACACTGAAAAGACCCATGGTAAGCATTTTAGTAAGTGTCATCACGGGACACTGCATCATAGGAAGACGCGCTCCTAGGTTGAGTCTCCCTTCAAACGATTTCTGCAGAAGTTGTATGGACGAGAAGGAGAAGGAGATTGTTCTCCACTTTCTCTGCACGTGCCCAGCACTGTCATTCCGCAGAAAACTATACCTCGGAGAATACTTCTTCGACAATCTCAGCGAACTCGCAAACATAGGAATTAACTGCCTCCAACGCTTCATTCTTAGCTCCGGATATTTCAACGGGTAATGTATGAGTACACCGATCCAGTGGTATCACATTGGGCCTACTTTGGCCTAAGTGAGGCTGCACTTGAGATAGCCTGCCACGCCAACCTAACCTAACCTAAGCCGTGTCTCTAAGGTCGTGCGAATAGCCACTTTGAAAAACAATAGCAACGCTTGCAATGAAGTACCATAGACTTTTTGAAACCTAGGAATCTATTCTCTTATATTAATTTTAAATCAAGTTAGGTATTTCTGTTCGAAGTTTTTGAAAAAATGCTTTAAAACTGATTGGGGTCAAAGCTGTCAAAGTGTTTTGCATAGTCGAATGCTTCTTAATTTGCGAGATCAAATCTACTGTTTGCTCGCATGTGGGGTCTAACTGATTCCGTGTATATTTGCTTTGGAATTAGAACTGTCTATTTTAAGCGACGTAGCTTTAACCCCAGCCTGTTGCTTTAAGGCTGTGTTAATGCCCTAAAAAGTGTATAAATAATCAAGTGAAAGCCAATGTGTCATTCTGTATTGTGACCATAATAAGGTTATCAGTGTTTGGCCGAGCTTCAGATTGTTTTTGTGACACTCGCTCTTAATGCCATACATAGTAATATTTTGATTGACTTTAGAAAATATGTATTTCCCAACGTCTGAGCTGGGCTTCAATCAAAACGTTTGCCTATCTAACGTACACGCGCCTATTTGTTTACAACTTGTTTTGATAGAATTGTAAATCCAATCCGATTGGAACTTTTATTGTTTGTATTGTGTGTATGTATTGCGATAGTATCTTATCTCTGTTTACTATATTCCACGCTGTTTGTAAAAATTTCCTTCACCATTTCTGTGCATAAATGTCCTCCTGACACAACAACAAAAAGAAAAAAAACAAAATCAATTATTCAAGATGAGTGGTGATCGTTCGAGAACCAGAAGGCCATTGGCGCCAACTGTAGATAGGAAAATTCCATCGCCGAGCAATGCTATCGTTTGTCCAGTCCCGTCTCGCTTTTGTCTTCTTCTCGAAACAAAGATGTCCAACAGAGGCACTATAGCCAACAATTTTACTGCGCTTTATTGTTTCTCGCTTGGATGGAAATATTTATTGACATAGAACTCGCTGTTATCAGCAAACACTCGTCAAATAGATCAGCGAGTGGCGCGCAAAACTCCTTCGTAATCGTTCAAACGGAACACACCCACATTTCACGCCCTCAAATATATTTTTTGATATAAATAGACTTTGTTTTTGTGTTGACTCGGCTAATTAGCATAAATAGCAAATGTGAGATAAATTCGTGTGTGCATCTGAGAAGAGAATTTGATTTTCGTTAAATAAAGAGCAAGCATTTTTTCCTGTTCGGAACTTACTACGTAAGGTAAACGTTTTATTGGAAAACGAAAACGTGCAAAATAGGGTTTAATTGAATGCAATCAACGCTATTTATAAACGCTGTGAAGTGCTGTAATTTTGAGATCTATACTCAGAAACAGGCACTTCACTGTCATGCCACACACACTTTGGATTTTTTTGCTTTTTGTCATTTGTTTCCACTGAGGAGATTTATTACAAATCACGTTCCAGTCAGCGATACAATAAACAAAATAATCTCGATCGCGCACCTATTTTTGAAGTTTGACACGTTATTCCGCACAAGCATACGGACAATGATAGATTGCTCACATCGAGTTTAAAATTGTTATTTCAATGGTTTTTCCCTTCTACTTTTGATAATCGCACCTAGTTCTTACGACAACTATTTTACAGAAATTTTTTACAGCTAGTTCCGCCAGTTCAATTGCTATCGAATGTCCACATTTAATGGACGAATGCGTCACTCTTTACTTATTAAACGAAAGGAAACGTCTCATAAAATTTGTCGCGTATCAATTTGTTGCGCAACAACATTTCTGCAGAATAACTTCACAGACAATTTATTTAGTGGTCATGCTGAAAGTGTCTCTCATTTTTCCGCCAATGAATTTGCTCTATCTCAAATTGTGAAAACTGTCACCTGTCAACGGACTTAAAAGAAGAAAGTACTTTATCCGTCGCAACTGACATATATGTTAATGGGTCAACTGCCATATGCTGACGTGCATTCTTCTGCCGTCTGTCAGTTGGACAAATTCAAATCTCTGATCTGTGGGAGCTAAAAGAGAAATATAAACTTTGACAGTTGACAGTTCAACCTTTGCTCTGAACCATTGTTTAAATGCAAAGAAATTTCACTCAATTTGGACAGCTTAACCAAATTTAAGCATGAAATTTTCCATAACCAAATCGCAAAGTGACCGCCCTTTGTCCTCGATAGCCTCACGAATTTTATCTTCGAGGTCTTGAATCGACACTGGGCTGTTGGCGTAGACCTTATCTTTCACGTTGCTCCAAAGGAAGAAGTCGCAAGGTGTTAAATCACAAGATCTCGGTGTCCAATTGTGATCACCTCTTCGAGAGATAACACGGTCCGGAAACTTTTCCCGTAAAAGTAATCGGTCTAGGACTAGGACGATCAAAACTGAGACACATTATGTCAGCCAGCTGTCACACTTACTAAACTAGATACTTGAACGTCCCTTTGAACTGTAAATCAAGTGAATGGCGCTGAAAGCAGTTTATTTGTAGTGTCACTGTCATGAAAACTTCCACCCATAAATTAGAAAGAGAGAACCAGTCGAGGGACAACTTTGCCCGACATTGATGAATGATTGTATATTTCAATATTATATTTGATATGTGACTTCTGTTTCTGTCTTTTTGGCTCCAAATTCGATATATTTTCAACGTACATAATGGCGAAAAGTTGGAAATTAACAGCGCGTCTCGTGAGAAGTTGACTACTTCTATTGTATGTTTGAAAAGTGTCTCTGTCAATTCTAGTTCGAAATCGCTGCATAAAGAGCAACCATTACTATAACTTAAAATAAATTTCTACACCAAAATAAAATCGGTTTTGACAACGTACAAATCAGTCAGCCTGCAAAACTTCAAAAGCCCACAGTAGTAGTCCATCCAACTTGCTCCGCGAGTGACTTCGAATTCCCAGCAAATATTTTCGAACTCTGACAGAACTTAACATTTAAACATCCATTAATCTCATCCAATATCGCTCTCAGTCGGCAAAAACTATTCGTCGGCCTATCGTGTAACGCAAAACTTACCCCACACGCTGTATGCGCGCTGCCCCAATGCGGACCAAATCAAATTAGCTTGAATAACAAAACAATAAGCGGCAGAGCGGATAGACTCGACAACATCGGACAATGACTTTGTGCTGCTGCCATGACGTTTCAAAATGTGACCCCAATGCTGGATTATAAACACTTTCTCAACGCATGATTTCTTTGACAGACAACATTGCTTACAGCAGAGAGCATAATTTTCGTTTCGGAACAATTAAAACTGTCACGTGAAGCATGAGTGTTAGTGCGGCAGCAGACATACATTATCTTTTGATTACGAATACAAACACGCGACGGGGGGTTGTAAGAGACATGTTGCTTATCAAGCTAAATGCGCGGGCTCCACCTAATCTCGATCGCAGAATTTTCCTACCCTAACCTTAGCTGCTGCCACTCGCTTTAAGATATACATACCGATAACAATGTACGGCATGTTTGTGTTTACATATACCCCTGCAATACTTTCTGTGGCTGTTATTACCCCGCATGCACAATGCATTCCACCCAGCCACTCATAATAATCCAGCGACTTGTTCACCGCCATGCGGAGTGTGTAAATATGCAATTATGCAGTTAGTGATACGGTTTTCCAAATGTGCATTCGCTGGTGTTTACAGCTGTTCGAATGAATGCGCCTTTGCCGGCATACTTACCGCTAACGATGACAGGGGGTGGAAGTGAATGTCCCAAGAATTTCGCTAGGTAAACGTTTTACTCAGCTTGAATATGAAATACGATTATTAAATCTTCGGAGACAAAGAAACGTCTTAATCACGCTATCGACGAATGACGGGTAAAGTGACATTTGGTATGTTCGCTTTGTGTAAATGATACTCGAACAAATGCCACTGCAGTGAATCGAAAAATAAAGGTGCTAGTCAAAACTTTGTGCTGACTCTTGTGTGAATATCGTTTGTATGGGTGTTCTCATTAAGGACGTGTGGGAACGTAAACATTGGAACATCGAAACAACTCTCTGTACTACCTGGAACATAAATTGGTGGAACTTAAAATTGCACCTTAGTGCTATGCTAAGTGGATGTCACTCTGACAATTATGGAGATGTTGATATTTAACAGCAGATAGGTACTTTTGTTTGATTTTCTACAATCAACTTAGTTATACAGGTACCGAGTCTTCAACCAGAGATAAGGAATACTATCTTATGTCTCTTAAGATCGGAGGAATGCCCCAACGAACCGACTTCTATAGAAAAAGAAAACACGAAGTGGAACAGGAGTGTTTGAATACACATTTGACAACGAGAGTTCGACTACGTTGACTCGAAAATATTGCAGATGTTAATTACCTAAAGCATAAATTGTTGTGTAGTAGAGTTGGGTAGTTCCGAACCTGTATAGTTCCTTGGACTATGACCTGTGTCGGAAACATTTCCTCTCTTTCCGTAATCTGCATCTAAACATGTCCAAGCAAGCGCATTAAAAAATGGGGATAAAAAAAGAAATTCATATCCACGTAAGTCGTACATAATTTGGTTATGACTTATAATATGTTAACCTCAACAGCTCTCTCGCAAAAATGATATCAATTGCTAAATGGAACTTGAATGTTCCGCGGACATGTTTCGGGGAACTAGTTATATTTCAAAAAAGAATTGTTCCATATTCGTTCGATCATTGGAACTATTTCGCACAACTCTACTGCCAAGTAATATTAAAGCTATTACCACAGAGGTGAAGGTAGTAGATTTTACTTTTCGCGATGATTGCATTCAGCAAAAAAAAAAAAAACCGAACAGAATTAGTACATAATTGCATTCCAAAAAAACTGTTAGCAGATTTAAAAAAAAAACATCATTTAAAGCAAATACACAACCCTGATGCCCAATTTTACTTTTTAGTTTTGCGATTTTCGAATTCAAAATGAATAAAAGTGGTTAGGACTATGTTGTTACCGGCAGACACAAAATATCATAGTGAAACCCAAAATTCGCAAATCCTCTTGCCGTTGGCCCTCTAAAATTTTTCTCGAATTCCGCCATTTTTTTTTCATATTGGTGTTATGTCAACGGTGACGTTCGGATTCCTAGTTTAGTATGTCTGACAGCTCACTGACTGGATGTATTTTAGTTTTTATTGAGCCAGAGTGGTCACGTGAATAGTTTTTGCAGTTGACGTTTATAAGGAGGTAGCCGAGAAAATCCTGCCTGCATACTTATTCGACATTTCGAGAAGTCAAATTTAAAATAAACAAAGTGGCCGCTGCAAAATTCTGGAAAGTCCAAAAAAGGGCCGGTGAGTATAAAAGGTGTTATTTCTGAAGGATTAGCTCGCATAACACGTAAAAAGTGTTGTGATGGGAAACCATGTTGCATTTATTTGGAAATAACAATTTATGAAAAATTCACAAATAAAAAAGGGCAAATTAGGAAAAAAATTGTGACAGGTTCCCGGAAAAAGTGTCATACTTTGACTTGAGTCGAACAACGGTGACATTGACCGCGTTACAATTAAAATTGCCTAGTCTACGCTTTCGGATACCTTGTCCAGACCCGTGTAATACGAAAAAACACACGAAAAATACAAAAAAATGCTGCCAACCGTGGGGGAATGTGTGCAGAGTTTGGGAATACCACATTTCAACATTATACTGAATGCTAGAAATGATATATTTTTAAAAAGCGAAGAACTTGATTTGTTTGGTTGACAAAACTGTCAAAAGGAGATGTTTTATGTACTAGAAACGTGTTAGGACAAAATGGTTGTGTATTTTTTGTTATCGAATATCATTTTTTGTGGACATTTTTCTAAGATAACTGAAGAAAGTTTGCTCAAATTTGTTAATTTTCTCTCAACCACTCTACATTGTTTAGTTTTTTTTATAAATATTTTAAGAAAATGTACACTTGTTCTTAAAAAAAATTACTATCCACACGTAAGAAATAATTTAACATTTATCGAATACAATTCTATGAACGCTGCCAGCAAGTTTGCCCACAGCGAAAGTGCGAGTTGGTGTGTCAGAATTTTTGAAGTGACATTTGTCAACACGAATTTCTGTATAACAATACTCGCGCACTTTGCCTCCCCGCAAAAATATAGCTTGTATGCAAGTAACGGAAAATCGGCCGAAGTTGGTGGTCTCTGTATAGTTCGTCAATGGTTACCGGGACCGATTAAATGTGAAGTGTTTTAAAAATGTTATTTACCTAACAGAGATCGGGTATTTGCTAGTTGTTCTTGTATTTTAAAGAATGCAGTTTTAGTCATAATTTGAACTTTAGAAAATGACACTCGCTAGTGTTTCCATATAACTTTTTATGGGATATTTTTCTTTTAGCAGAAAGAATGACACTTGAATGATATTGGCTTAATTTGCAATCGGTATAAATCGATCGCAATCACACAAAGTCTTTACCCGTTCTCATCAGAAATGACAGAAAAAGAGAAAATTCTATCTCGGCTAGAAACAGCTCAGTGAATTTAAATCGGCATGTATAGATAAATATGCCAAATGCACAAAGTTGACAAGAAAAAAAATTAAAAACCACTTAAAAATCAATTGCACACAAAAACACAATTTGTGATATGGATTAGATGTCATCAGAGATATAATTGGGTCAAAGAAGCTCGAAGTCCACGTAGTTTGGAGTACGTTTTCCGCTCTCTGAGAGAGTTTCGCTAAATTTGTTGAGTTTGACAGATTATTAGTGCTTGGCTCGGGACAGTACGTGAACAGACCTATTATGTGGAAAATTCCATAGGAAATATGACAGAAAAAAAACAGTCCTAACTAAAAAAACATTAATTTCTCAAAACTCAAAACCAAACGCCAAAAAATATTAATCAACTGCAATTGTAAAACCGAAATAACCTTGAGAACCAATAAACACCGAACATTATTCATCGAATCTAAATTTCATAATGAAAGTCTCACACAGCAGTTGATATATATGTATACAAAGTCAAGAGCACATCAGACGTGAGCGTGCAGCGTAAAAAGTTTTATTTTTACGATAAACTAAACACACCCACTTCTCAGACACACCCTCCGTTTCAATTTTGCTATTTGTACTGTTTAAATGGTTAACGGTTGCAACGTACAAACCGTAACTATCGTCTGTACATATACATTATACATACATTCAATTCCGTTACGTATTACTTGTTGTATGCGAATCCTAAACAAGGATGTCTCTGGGCGGAGCATTTAACTGGATAAAGTTCAGAAAGCAAATGCAATAAAAAAATATTAATAATTGTTTTAAATACGTTGCTTCATGTTTATCTCTATCAGTTCGTGGAATTGATTTATATAAGCTTAATCTGAATAGTATAGTAGTCAGTTTGCGTCAATGACAGTGGCGATAATATGAACACAGTTTCATGCAAGATTCGCTGAGCGCGATAACGTTGACGACTCTTGTTTGAGTTGTCATTAACATTGCTCGAGCAAGTACAAGTATGGCTGGAATGGGAAGATGGATTTTAATTGAGAATGCATATCTGTAGTTTGTTGTTTTGGGTAACTATTTCTAATAGTTTAATTGCCTTAAGTGGCAGTAGTTGGCAGAACTGTGCGACATAACAGAATATGACGACGACAACAGGTTTGCATGTACCCTCTGAACGTGCACAGTAATTTTTAGTTTACCGAAACAAAAAATGGCGAAGTCATTTAATTTAATTTTTTTATTCACTATGGACTTATGCAATTTTTTCGGTAAAAGACTGTCAAGATAAAGAACTGCGAATAATTGATAAGTGATAACTGATAAGAGACTTTTTCAGTTCTTAGCGATGATATCTTTGGGAGTGACATTTATTTTGTAGATTACGGCATTCCGCTCTGATAAATTATGAACGTGCTAATCTTAACAGGGTGGCGTTGTCAAACACGAATGCAATCGTGACAACTGTTGCATACTTTTTGTTGCTCACAGCAAAAGCCAGACTGAGACTGATTGTTTTTCTTCTTTTTTTTTGTTGAAAAGTGGGTGTTAAATATTTTGTCGATATTATTATTTTAAAACAAAAACATTTAATGGAAATATACGAATTCAACAGATGAGAGTTTAAAAATTATTGAAAAAATTCACGTCCGCTTGTCTTCTTGCTTCTTTGTAAACTGCTGTCCTTTTCTTTCGTTGGCACTGGTGTAGTCTGGAACAGTGCTGCCAATTATTCAGATTTGATGCTTTTAAATTTTCCCAACAGTGGGAAGCAAATTATTGGTAGAAGTTCCACTGCACGACCAAAGATGTCGCGTTATCGTATTTTAAATGATATCTTGGTCTGTGAATCATATGCGCTTCTAATCCTTTCAATGATGAAACTTTCGGTTTTTTGATGGAAGTTGAATGAAGTTCCTTTTTTGGCTAATATTTAAAAAAAAAAAAAATTTTAGTCGTATTGGCTGTTATGGCCTCAGTTTTTGTGTCACTCGAGTACCAAAGCTATGTGAGTTTGGATAGATAAGGTTCTATACTCTTAGATCAATGGTGATCAATTGTGATGCGCCCTTGGGGTTATGACCCCCCACACTATGGAGACCTATGAAACCGTTTTGTCAAGCCTTTGCTGTTACAAATGTATATGCTAAACTCGTCACTGAAATGTTCTTAGACTTATAAAAAAAGTGTCTTCCAAGAATTTTGCATTTGATATAGCTGAGTGCCGGTCAGTGGCATAGCACAGATCATCAGTGTTGATTCTCATTTTCTTGGTGTAGCATTTCAGGATGTCCTCTAAAAATACCTACAAAAAAAAGATAACGATTGCTTGCACACTTGGGATTCTATTTTCCGTCTGTTTGTCGTAGATTGCCCATACATTTTCCCGTTTAAGAAACGAGTTTGCTTCATCTATCATCTGTTTATGGATCTCAGTTGTCTGTCTGAGGTTACAGGGGGGGAGTCAATACTAGGGTATCGACCTGGTAAAGTTCAAGTGAAGAACCCGCCAACTTATGCTATGAGGGAAAGCTCACAAAACAACTTCAAAATTATAGAATGTACTTCCATACCTACTTCACAGTTTTGTGCACTATTTACCTTCATTATAACTATCAAATTCAAAATTTCACAGGTTCTAATAAGTTTTGTACTTTTGTTATCACTTTTCAGTCAAAAGCTAACTTCGCCCAAATGGAACCATTTCAAGGGAGTGCGGCTCCGCTGGAAGGACAAAATTCGTCTAAACAATGTGATTTGGAGGTGTTGGCACATGCAATGTAAGTTGAGTTTGTGAATTTTATAATTTTTTAATTGCAAGAATATGGGTGTTGCCATTTCACTATTATTGATTTAAGAAATTTAAATTTTTTTTTTATAAACAAGAATAGTTTTTTTGTTTTGATTTATGAGACAAAATATGTTTAATACAGTGCTCCCTTACTTTTCATTATAAAAGTTTCCACCCAGAGGGTTAAATGGGCCTAAATACCTGCAATTTTACTCAGAACGATTTCAATTCAATGAATTACGATTTCTCTTTAACAATGCTTGCGAAAACGAGAACAAATGCTGCGTTCAATTCACAAGAGTATAGAGGAGGCAGATAAAATAAGCAAACAGTAGACGTGTTTTTTGGAAAAAAAAATTGAGAAACCCGATTTGTAAAGAATAAGGATAAGCTTGAAGTGAAATCCTACAAAAGTACGGGAAGGATCTTCGCAAAATTTTGCGTTGCTAAGAAGGGAACTTGTGATATTTATAAATTAGATCTATGAAAAGCTGCAAAGAGAAATCTCGGCTTGACTTCGACAAAATGTTGCATATGGAGAGAAGCACGATGGAGAAATACTGCGCTTGCCCTTGTAGATACTCAAAAATCTCGTAAAGCTTATAAAATAGTACAGTAGTAGTTTTAACTTTTTAACTAGAACTTGAGTTGCGACAATTGAAGCGTTTAGAATGAGAAGGTGCTAAGTGACAAATTTAAGGTTTCAAGTAAAGTTGTTTTCCCATAAATCTTCCTATAAAAGCAGTTGCACTTCGGTAATTCAAAATAAAAGTAGATAAAGAAAATATTATTTTAGACAATAAGTGGTATTTTTCATGCAATTTAATGCCTTTAACGCCTTAATTTTTGCACTTTTTTAAGGCTACGAAACCTGGAAAAATTTGTGTACTTACCACCTTTAACCATATCCAACTGTTTTTTACTATCAGCTATGATCCATATTGTTCGTCGATTTACATGCACTTACAACAACAGCATTATGATCCTGCTTCCCACCGAGACCACGAATCATGATATAAAAATTATTTCTACTATTTCCCACTGGGGGGCTTGTTTTATTTTTTTAAATGTTGGTGGGCCTCTAAACGATAGCCACACAATCACGTTGCCAGACTAATAAAATGGAACACAAAAACTCAATTGATTTTTTCGCATTCGAACGAGTTTTATTTGTATTCGTTCTATAAAGGTATGTCCAGACCAGCCGAAAACTTGATAAACAATTAAATACCTACATGTTTCATAAATATTTCTAAAAAAAACATTTTAATTTTTCACAGTTTCCCAATCGTAATGGGAAATAATTTTTGTTTATGAAGTTTCTCTGCGGAAAGTGAGCGCTGTTGTTTGATTATTATATAAAAATTTCCAGAAAAGCTTGGAGAAGCTTATGAGAAAGTGATTCATTTCAAAACCGACAAGTAGAAATTATACACAAAATTCAGTACTATTATTTTTAAGTATCAACTCTGCCGACAAAAATGTTTTCAAAATTATTTTATAAGTTTCATACTTCATTTAAAAAAAAAAAGGAAAAAGGCAATACAAAAATAATCAAAAGAAGGAATATTTTAGAAATACAGTCCACCAGTTATCGAAACAAATACTGTTATTTGAATTAAATCGCGTGTCGCGTGATTCCCGAGACTAAAATTACAAAAATATAAACTTTACTCGCTGCTAATAATCCCGACACATTATTTGCTTCTAGTTCAAAAAAGTATAAAATTGAAACAATTCATAAGCATTTAATAAATAAATTTTAGAAATCTTTAATTATTGTTTATGAAATATGTCCGATTTGCTTCAGAAATATTTCACTGGTCTGGACACACCTCAATAAACGGAAGTGGCAGCAGCAAAATATTGTTCATGTGTTGCACATTTCAACATAAAATTCTAAATTTGTTTCTAAAAAAAATATGGAAAAGAAAATTATGCAAATTTGTTTCAAATATGGTAACACCCCCGACATTGCAAGTGAAATGTCATGTGCTTTGTATAGAATACTAGCTGACCGGGCGAACTTCGCACCGCTTAAAATTGATTAAGTTATTAACATCCCTTTTGAAGGTTGAACCTCTCTATTGAACGAATGGAACTTCCCTGGAATTATATTAAGTTCAAAACCTAGAAACGACTTCATAGATTTCCGGGTCAGCTTCTTGATCATCTTTTTCCGCGCTAAAGCTAAGTATCCTGCTCGCGCTAAATTTTATCTTCCATACAAAAATGTCTACAAAGATAAAATTTAGCGAGGCAGTTTAGCAAAGCAGTATCCTATTCGCACGCTAAATTCTTAACTTCATGTAGATGGGTCGATGAAAAGTCTTCACTCATTTAGCTCGCGAAATAAATGTCCGGTACATTAAATCGAAGATAAATTTTGACATAAAAAACGGAGGAAGGAGTTTGTTTTGGGTTTACTATGGATATTTGTTTCAAGGAAACCGCAGAGAAAAATTTGATCGAGAAAGAAAAGAAAACGCAAAAAAAAACCTTTTGCAATGTTAATGGAAAACTAGTTTTTTTAAGCTTCAAATAATCTTAGGTCTTTTGAAAATCAGCCTTTTTGCCTTTTTTGCAAATAGGAATTTATGGGACACGAAGAACAGTGTCTTCTTCTGCTTGCTATTACAGACATTTTTTGAGCTACTGCAGCAATAATAATATCTTCTTCAATTTTTCTCATACCCATTGTTTTGGAATGATTCAAATACTGCGATGTCTTTGAAGTTTGAAATTCGAAAATTGTAAAAATTATATTTACTGATTACTGTCATGAAGAAATAGTTTTTGTCCCATCTATATGGTGTGTAATAATAATTTAGCGACCATTTATCTTTGGTGTGGAGAAACGAAGTGGAGACTAGGGACGCTAAAATTTAGCGCGAGCAGGATACTAAGCTTAATGATTGAATGGAGTTGGTCCGGTCAGATTTTCTCAATCAACCAAATCAACTAAAGCAGAATGTGGGCAATCGGCAATCCTCGCTTCTGCCATTCGACAGAGTACTACCAGAAACGCGAGTATGTCCAAAAACACTGTGCTTAACGATAAAGTCCATGAACGTTTTGTTTGAAAAATCGTGCGTTATGTCATTACCGTGTGTATGACATTATCAGCATACGCTCATAGGAGCCTAGGTTTTTGTTTTTATATGGACAAAATCAGATGTTGACATAACTCACGAGCGCGTTGACCAATTTCGTTCAAGCTTTAGACAAACCAACTACACGACCATGCAAACAAACCCTAAAAATTTTATCGAATTCGGTTTGACCGTTCGTGAGTTATAAAGTCACAACGCTTTTGCAACTCTCTTTCATATATAGAGAGAAGAGATTTACAATATGGCTGGCGGCAGTATGAAATTTAAAATACCCTGTATTATCTGTTTTGTTTTTGAAAGCAACTGTTGCCGCAATTCAAAAACTTAACTCTTCAATGATCCGTCTTGTTTTATTTTCGTGATCTGATCCGGTTCAGTTCACGCTGATAATTAGACCAAAAATTAACTTGTTACACCTTTATCGGATAAACAACATCAAAACTTTCGAAAATGTCACTTAACCCCTTCTCATTCTTAATTGCCTGTTACTAAGAGCATCAACTTACTCACATTGGTATTTGATATGTACTGCCATTTCAAATGAATAACCTAAAAGTGAATTTTATTTAACACTGCCTATTCTTATATTTTATGTACGATTGCTTCTGAACTTTTTAGCTATACCTACCAATCAGTATTGTCATATCGTGGGACTTATCCCTTTTTGTGGGAATTTCTATGTGCGAAAAACCTCCCGGGGGATAAAGGGGTAATGCACCAAATCGTGGGAATTTCAGAAATCTAACATAAAAACGTTCAAACTATAAATTTTTGGTGAGGAAAAAAAAAGAAAAATGACCACGCTTCGTGGGATAAATGAAAAGAGAGTGCTAACAACACTGCTACCAATTGACTTAACCAAGCTTTTGATGAGCGAGAAAGTTTCGTGCGACCCAGTCATGCACCGATGCTGATGAGCATCGGGTCTAATTTGTAAAAAGCCTAAATATAGGCTATAAAAGTGTACTTCAAATCGAATTATTGTCAAAAAGGCAACCGTTTTCGTCTAATGGTCAAGTGGTGTTGGGTAACACAAAATTTCCTGTAAAACATGATTCTTCGTGAAATAGAAAAAATATCGCGGGGCCTGCTTACCTACTACAATTCCAACCAAAATGCTTAAATAATAACTCAGATAATACTCGTATGCATAGTATCATAACATAAAAATCCACTTTGCATGTGTGGAAAGTCACGTGAGTCCAAACACTTGACGATAGTGATTCCATGTCGAATAGACTTTGAAAATAGCCTTTTCATCAGCTCTCCACGTGACTGCTCAACAAAAGCAATTTGTAACTGTATTATAATGACCTTATCGCGCAGGCGACACAGCAACTCAACAGTCGGCCCACTGATAACAGTGAAACGTGCCCCAAAAAAATCCGTCTAAAGTGTCGTCAACTCTAAATCATTCTACACAGCCTATGTACTTTCTGATACAAAACCCCACCTACTAACCACAGAGATTAGAATCTCTGCACCGTCGAATGTGAATTGTTAATACCCTTATGATAACAAGGCACAAAAACAAATTTCTCACACGGACTTCTCTTCAACCCCTCCACCCCCGTACAAATGTGTATACACCAAAGCACATTGAGTACAGTCTCGGCTGAACCCGTCTAGGCTTACTTTTATATCGGCTGGGCCGATTCTGAATTGTTTAGTCTACCATCGCCGTCGTAGAACAGTTTTCTGACTTTCCCATGGGTCAATAGTCCGCGACTTTCGCTACATTTCAGACACACTAGTGATTGATGAGAGATCTCCGGCTGCGCTTTCGTTACGAAAAGTCTTATCAGCGTTACTCGAACTCATACTTATCTGCCCCGTTTCTGCTCCTTGTTTGTGCTTGAAAGTGTATTTAGCTTCTTTTTTGTTGTTTCCTTTAATTTATTAAGTAGCATTGTTGTTGGACTGAAATTTTCAGACTGATAGCCAGACGTTAACTCTTCGCAGTTCTCTTAGTCGGCCTTTGTTATAATTACTAACGGGTAATATTTGTAGTTGGTGTTAAACAAAAAAAAAATTGTACTAAACTTAATTCCAAACTAAAAAGTTTTTCCATCTGCACGAGATTTGTTGTAAAATTTGCATTAGCGTAACAGCCAAAGTGGTAACTTTTCATTGCCAACTTCATAGTGATTTAAAAGTTAATAAACAAATATTGCAAATAAACTTATACATGGATAGAATGTTTGAGTATAGTTTTGTGTTTTGTGTACTAAGACGCAGTCGTTACAAACTGCTAGTATTCCATGGATGCATTTAGGTAATTATCAATTTTTGTCTTTGTCTACCCTTAGGTAAGTCAAACGTTTTGATTTCGTTTCTCAAAGAAAGAATCCATTTTTTCCACATTCAGGACATGTAATCTTTATAAAAGCTTCAACCCCACTTATACCATACCTGTGCATTTGTTAAAACGGTTGAAAGTTCTGACCGCAGACGTTCAACGTCGTAACACATACATAAACTTTCTATTTTTCATAAGAAAAGGCCGGGCCAAGCGAATAACGCCGCCTACTTTAAAATTGCGATTCATGCCTCGGGTTTATTCCACAGAAAGATAACTTAAGTCTACAGACGTCATACAAGTTGGACTCACGTGCTTCAACCGTGATTGGTGAAACCACAGCATGGGATTGTTTATTATTGTGTTTGCTCTATGCTGGTTATATACTATTACAGCGTGATTCCGGTAAACCCCAGTGATACCCACAAGTCACAAAAGGGGAAATTTATTTTCTGATGTTTTCGTATTCCGGCAGTACACAAACAACTTGTGAAGCGCAGAGAAACAATCGAATTTGTGATCTCCAATGGAGCAGGTTACAAAATTCAAAACCAGTAGTAACGGCTCACAAGTGACAATCGGCCTTACCAATAATCAACTTTAGTCAGGCAGTTTACGCAAAGATTCCACACTTTCCGAAATCCCTTTACCAATAAACAAAAATAGTTGCCAGAACATCTCAAACTGGAGAGTTATATGTCACTGTTGAGAAATACATGTTTATCTCGGGCATTAGCAAAATAATTCCTCCCTTATTGTCATTTTGACGAGGAGTGTTGCCCAACCACTCAAAATGGCGGTATACCGAATTCCATATATGAAATTTCGTGATAGAAGCGAACTGAAATGCGCTGTTCGGCCTTAGCGTTTGTAATTATAAACAAAATTTGGCAAATTGTAAATGTTTTCTGATTTGGTTCGTTGGAAGTCATTAAAGCAAGCGGTTTTAAGTTTTAGCAAATACAAACTGTAAAATTTACAGGGTGGGCCAAATACAAGTTTCTATTTAAAAATGCAATAAAATTATTATTTTTCCATGTGTTATGGCTCTATTACTCGTAGTAAGAGCAAACATTCCCATTAATCGTGGAACACAACGTCGCTCAAGTGGCTGCCTTGGCTGGCTTCGCAGTAGCGTATTCTGTCACTGCAATTTTCCAGGACCTTGTTGATGGTTTCGGGCTGTAGCTCACGGATTGCTTGGATGATATTGGCCTTAAGTGCTTGAATCGTTTCTGGATTGTTGGCATAACATCGTTCCTTCACGGTTCCCCATAAAAAAAAGTCCAAATTGGTCAAATCGCAGCTCCGAGGTGGCCAATTGACATCGCCAAGGTCTTCAATTTCAGTAAAAACAAGTAGAAGTGCTATCATCCGTGTTTTGATATCCTCCCCTGCATACAAGTCATGCAATATTGGTTTTGTATGGGAGGTACCAGAACTACTTGACCGACATATCCCATTTTCAATACCAACCTAACAACGATAAAAAAATAGTCCTTTCACCAAATTTCATTCGCATATGTCAATTGCTTTGGGCGCTATCGTGTTTTCAACAGAGACCGACATGGCTAAATCGATACAGAATGTGATCCTGATTCAGAATATATATACTTTATGAAGTCTCCGGTTACGCCTTCTTGGCGTTACAAATTTAATGACAAAGTGAATATTTCTTCCCCATAAGCGTCAAATTTTAAACCCGGAAAAGGTTCGCCCCGCGAGTCAACCTAAATATGACAGGAAAGCACCTAGACCTAGAACAGCTGCAAATTTTGGCAGCCAGATTTTTTTTTGGAATTTTTTGTTATCTTTCTATAGTTACTTACTTATTCCGGGGTTGAATAAGTCGCGCTACCTAATTCGAAACCTTTCTCTAGTCCTTGCCATCTTTTACGACAGATGTGCAAGTTTTTTTTATCTGAGTCCATGTCGACTTATAGCTCGTCGAGTTCATCTTTGAATCTGCCTGCTTCTGCCACGTCAACGCAAACGGAACCAAACATATAAAGAGTAATCTTTTTCTCAAAGCGACCGATTTTCATCACCTTTAGAGGTTTGGAACCTTGGAATTTGTCTTTTGGGATAGAACTCTGTCTGAGATGCTGAGATGTTGTCATCAGAATTTATAGCAAAGCCGATAACAATAAACTAAATATGTAGTTCCGACTTTAAATTCTTAACCATTGTGTGTGGTTTCGCTAAATTGAAAGTCGAGGCTTAAATTTATTTATAATAAATGATGACTACCTAAAAGTACCTGGCCTTCGAGTCTCGTTATCCATTTTTATCTCTTTAACACAAGTGATAGGTAGTCGTTCTACGTTCTACTTTCAAATATCTAATTGCTGATTTCATTCACGCTAAACGGTTATACTTTACCCAAAGCCCACACAAATAGAAAGCAATGAGTGTGAGCTCTAAAAAAAAGAAACCTCACTCTACATACTCAATTACTTACTTAGTCGACACTACAGTCTAGGGTGGACTTGGGACTCACCCAACACACCTTGACGAGTTGGTATGGATGCTCTCTACCAAGCCGTCTGATCGGCAGCCTTGTTGGATTTAAGCTTGCATATTGCTATCCTCACTTCATTTTGGTCACATGGACGGAACTCTTGGCCGGCTGAGTAGGACTTCTCGAAAGCTGCAGGGATACGCAATCGGCAAAAGTTCTGGTGATTTGTTACCTATGTAGCCTTTCCACTTTGAATCTACTCACAGTGTTTTCTCCTTGTTGTGGTGTCTGGGATATCCGCATTCGGACCTTGAATATAACCAGGTAGTGGTCCGAGTCTATGTTACCCTCACGGATAGTTCGGACATCTAGAATACTGGAGGAGTGCCTTGCGTCGATCGCAACATTGACGGTTTCATGATCTGGTTAAAGCCTTGTTCCTTTGTGAATATTGAGGTGAGGAAACCATTATGTCCCGCAGCAAAGTCAATTAGCCTAAGTCAGTTTCCAGAGGTGGTGCCGTGTGAGGTTTTTGATTGTGTTTTCCGATTGTGCTACCAAAGATGGCCTCCTTTCCTATTTTGGCGTTAAGATCACCTCAGACAATTTTGACGTCGTGCTTAGGACATTGCTCATGTGTTTTGCGAGGAGCTCGGAGAAACGTTCTTTGGAAGCATCGTCCTTATCTTCTGTTGGGACGTGAGCTCATATTAGCTAATTTATCCCTGATGCGGATAGTTGTAAGAAGTGATACCAACCCGGATGGAAGATGGCATCACTGGTTGTAAAAGTCCATGACTTCTTGCCTAAGTCCGCAGGCTACAACGAATCCTCATCCAAAAAGACACTTCTTGTGTTCCCTGATGTAACACCCTACATACCTAGTCGCATATTTTTGTAAATAGCAATTTGTTAACAACTATTCAATTGATTAATTCTCCGCCTTTATGTTCTGCTTACAGTTATATTGAAGAGAAGAACACCCGTTTGCCAATTCGCTTCACCTTTGGACGTAGATATTCACAGCAATCCACAGGTGAGTCTATTTATAGAATTTTTATTTTTTATTTTTATCAATTCATTCACACTTTAGTTGTATGTATTTGTATCTATACTGTGCTCTGTCTCTCTGATAACATGACTGTGATACCGCACAAGCATAAGCACGTGACTAATTTAAGCTGCCAAAAGTAGGTGCATAAACGTTTATAGCCATGACGAGGCGAGGAGCCATCCGACCCTACATCCGCTGGGTCTTTCGTTTATCTAAATACCGAATTTTTTGTAAAATGGTCTGCACTTGGCACTGATTTTTGTTATATGTTTCCGTTTGTGTGGATAATTATAACGGTATTTCGAAAGAGCTAAGGGAAATAAGTGGTAAAATGTTTGATTTTGTTGAGACAGACAAATAGCTATTTTATCAAGTATAGCTATTTGTGTAAATGATCGATTATGTTTGATTATGATAGGTGTAAATGTAAATAATTTGAGTGTTCTCTCAGTCTATCATTTGCTTTAATGGAGAAACTTGTGTTGATTGATTTCCATACGAAATAGATTCCATGTGTTCTGTTGTGGCTGAGGGTTGATTTATATTCGCATCAACCACCGATGTTGTATTTTAATTCTCAGTCATAGTGAATTGACGTCACACACTATGTTATTGTTTTTTTTATTTGTCTCTTTTAATTTTATTTAAAACACACAACACAAGCAGGTTTCGGTTCAAGCACTACGAATTCAGATGAATCTATTCAAAGCCTCTGCAAATTGACACTGGAATTCCATTTGCACTAAAATCTTTTTATATCCATCGCTCAGTTTGAAGTTTGTTTATTAATTCACATGTAGATATTTGGTATAGGGAATTGCGATGTTATGAAAATGCTGTGATTTCTTGAAGCAAAATTAAATCTTCCGTAAAAATTCAACTCGATTGTCATATTTGTGACGGCTTACAAGTTTACAAATGACGATTTTCATATCCATTTTAATGCAATTTGAACAGAAGAGTCTTTGGAACGCACCCGCTTTCAACTTCAACAATTATTATCTGAGTAATACCTAACCAGGGCTATTAATAAAAACTAGTATCGCTTGTGGTCGAAAATCGACCATACCTTTTATAAGAACGTAATACTAAAAAACGTACCACAAATATTTTCGTTATTATGTTGTATGTATTTTTTTTTCAAACGAAAAGAGCGACATCTAGATTTCGAAAAAATACGTTAAGTACCGTAGGAACTTTTTCCTATTAATTCAACCTTTTATAGCACCAGCTCGTTATTTCGCGTTGTAATAGTCGCAAAATTGTAAACAAATGGGAGCACTGCCCCAAATTTCTATAAAATAAATCATCCCTGGCTGATATTTTGCTTTCAAGTGTTTGAGATATGAATGATAAGGTTTGTTTGACGTGGCTAGCACTGGTGCCCACTACTGCGCACTGAGAAGTGTCAGCTTATTTTCACGCCTGTCAAAAACCCTGCACAACGCTGAAAATTCGACTTCTATATCAAACGCAAAATGTTGCCCTAAAGTCTGTCAGCTGGCGATATTGACAAATATTTATCTTTTGGTAACACATTTTCCCGTTTATTGTTAAAAATGATTGAACTAAATTCTGAATTTGGGTTTGTATATTGCAAATAGTTGATAAAAGTGTTCGCAATATAGATGACGAGTTTGGAAATGAATGACAGCAAGCGAAATGACAGAAAAACTCAGCACTGAACCCTGCCCCAAAAATTAACCGGGGTCAGTTCAAGTCACAACTAGGGTGCCCTAGAAGCCATGTCAAACACAGGTTTTCAGTACCAGGGTGAGTTCAGTGCTATATCGAATGCATTAGGGTTAACCCAGTGCGCACTATTGCGTACTAGGGCCCACTTCAAACAAACCTACAGTTTAGTAAGTCTGACAGCTGACTTGATATATTACAGTTTTTATTGGCCCATATTGGTCACATGAATAGTACTTTCAGTTGACGTTTAGAAAAGGGTAGCCGACAAGATCAAGAAAATCAAAGTTCTGCCAAAGTTCAAAATAAACAAAAATCAAATTACGTTTTGGCGTTGACGTTTTACCTGAACTAGATATCGGAGAGTACCGAAAATCTACTTGACAATCAAATAAAAGAGCTCTACAAATGTCTACTAAATGCCATATCACAATAACGACAAAGTAGGACCCAACATTTTTATGCATCAAATAAAAAAATGCGTGCGTGGTCGCGCTGGATATTATTTGAGCTTTTGAAACTGGTACAGTTTTTGTAAATTTTATGGCTTACAAAGTGAAATGGAACCTTCATTTCTAACGGAATAAGAATTAAGAAGTGATAGTACAAGAACAATAATGTCACGCGAAACTTTTAATATGGGAATTTTAATGCTGCATTTACACCATTACATATTTACGGACATTGATGGAGATTTAAGGGATGCCCAATACTAAACAAACGTTTGACTGAAAGGGACAGCACTATCTTACACGCAAAAATACGTGACACGTATTTTGGTCGGCCATATTGTTTACTTGGTAGGAACTATGGGAAAGCTATGCATATTGATATGATTATGGCGAAAGCCTACAGAATTCTGCTTTCCTATAAAACAAAATGGCTTTCGGAAGTGATGAAAGGACAATTATTAATTATTTCGTATAACTGATTGATGAATTGTTGGTTAAATTTTTACGACTCTCAATTCACATGAGAAAAAGAAATGTTTTCAAGTGATTACAGAAATGTTGAACGCCGAAACTTGTGTTTATTTCCGTCTTACGCATTTGTAATTACGGGTAGAACATTCATGACATATTAGACGTCTGATTTGTGATTTCGTTCTTACGCCTTTATTAGCTTTGACCGCGGACAAACGGATCTCTCTGTCTCGTCCCGTAATGCGCATATCACGCACGAAGTCTAAATGCAGTTTAAGTCCACAGATGGTAAATGTCAGTAACACCTATCAATATAAAGTGCGTGACATGTATTTCGGTCGGCCATCTTGTAGGTAAGTTGATATTTTTCTGGCTAATAGGCTAATAGGCTAGGTAAAACAAAGTGGTAGTGGTGAACAGAAAGTAATCTTTATTTTTTTGAGTTTTATTTTATTTTATTTGACCACAATCATGTGACATTTTTTGATCGGTATTGTCAATGTTTTAAGGTGACTGCGAATATGTTGTTAAAGCTGTGTTTACTTCCGTTTTACATATCTTTTATTATCGATAGGACGTACATCTGTTTTGCAATCGCATGCCTTGGTTAGCATTGGGTGTCTCTTCCTCTCATTTCGTTCCAGCAACTGCGTTTATTTATAATCTAAGTATGTGACATAAAAATTGGCGCATCACACCATTTCTATGCCTCGAATTGACAATAATCGGAATAGAATTCGAATGGTAAGGGAGAATAGCGGGTGTCGTCAATGGATTTGAATTGAACGTTGCTGTGATGCTGTCAATCAAAACTTTTTTTACTCTAGGAATTCTAAAAATTCTAAGTAACAAAACAAACTCGTCTTTCTATACGGAAAATATCCAAAATGGCAATGTCTAAAAAAGACACTGATGGTACAAAAGATCTGCCTGACACTCAATTTACATTAACACGATAAACAAAAACACGCGTTCAGATAGGAAAAGAATTTATCTTAAAAAAATGTGTCAACCAGAATCCACCGTAGTGACAACAATAATTTCCCAAATAAATCAATAAAGTGTAAGAACAAGTAAAATTTAAAATGAACTTAGATAAGAGTTCATCTCTACGAGTGTGGGTAGTTACTTACAGAACAAATCTAGCATGCAGATTGTCCAATTATCGCAAACGATTTATAAATACAACAAGAGGGTGCACCTACAAATAGAAAACGTCCAACAAGTGAATTGAATTGATAACAATTATTGTAGTCCGGCAAATACAATTTATTAACCCAACCAATACATGTTCGTTTTGAAATAAAAATTCGCTTCCAGCGACATCTAGTTGTGTTGTATTGTCAGCGATTTCATTTCAAAATATTCCCCCCTCTGTATTGAATCAAAATTACTTAGTTCCTTGCCACTTGTCAGTAATTTAGTTCCAGTTTGCCGTTTCATTTCGTACGTCAAAATGCGCAAAGTCACTTTGTTACACAATTTATTATGCCGCATGATGGTTTACGAGTCTCGCAGAGATCAATCAATTAGCAAGTACAGAAATAAAGTTCCACAGAAACAAGTGTCAGTTGTTTTGGCGTTGATTGCGAGTATAACAATTTCATCATTAAACCATAAATTAATAAACTAATTAGGGTACAGAACTAGTTTTGTTCCGATGGCGCTCTAAACAATTATAGAAAAACAATAAGTTACTCAACAAAGAGTCCAAAAGTTCAGCTCGATTTGTACAGGGGTTTGATGGGGTTGTGTTGATAAGATTATAATATTTTTATACCGAATATCTTTCTGATCATAAGTCTACGATCTTATTATTTTAGATTGTATTGGTTTAGGGGTTTGTTCGTTGGATTACTGAGCGTTACGAATCCAAGAAATAACTTATGTGTTTTTTTTTCAGGCTTATGTTTTATCAATTTTATTATAGCTTATATAATATTATTAATTACTGTCAGCGATGTATTCTTCGCTCGGTATTAGAACGCTGCCAGTGGAGAAAAAATATACTCAACGCCCCATAATACAATTCTTTCTTTTAAAAAAATGTTAATAAGCCAAAATATAAACAAATCGATAAGCACATCTCTATAGCACATACACAAACCTAGTAACAGTCGTATCTATTATATTATTGGCTGCGTTCCATTAACCGCTAGACGCCTAGCACATAAGATCAGATGTATGAATGGCTGCTAGCGCCAGCGGAACAAAATGGACAATGGACAGAAATTTCCCTAAAAGGGATA
Organism: Cheilosia impressa; assembly: GCA_948293265.1. Lineage (NCBI taxonomy): Eukaryota > Metazoa > Arthropoda > Insecta > Diptera > Syrphidae > Cheilosia > Cheilosia impressa. Next base: position 27,572,983 of record OX411884.1, on the reverse strand, counting down.
TTTCACAAAAAGTGGTAGACATCTATCGCAAATGATGAATTGGATTTTTTTTTATATGGAGTTTGGCATGTCGCTAGTTATCTAACGCGACCAATGTCAATTCCTTTCATTATGAAGTTTGGCATGCCGCGGGTCAATGGAACTTATTTTTCGATATCATAGTCAACTCGTCAGCACTCAATTTAAATCAGTCGCAGCTTCAAAAAGTCTTTATAAATTTAAGATTTAAAGTTAAAGAGAGAATTCGTAAAATAACGAGTAATTTCACTCGTTAAAATTTATATATTTGGCTTGTGCTGTGGCAGACGTCAGATGCGAAACGTCCATTAAAAAAAATCATGCAGAACCATTTCGCTTAGAACATTTATATTGTTTTCCAAACATGTTTTTACAAAAAAATAAATTTAAAATTTAACTTGCATTTCTTTTAACAAACTTTTCCATTTATCTGTCATATAATAAATATTTCGCAAACTCTTACTGCCTCTGGGATGTCAGTCGACCCAATATTGTAATTTTTTGGATAGCTCATTATTTGTGGCAACATATTTATTTGCAGCAATCTCCCAACTTGAGAAATTAAATACAACTACTACTGGCGCATATAAGTCACACAATTTTTTCCTACTAGTTTTTTTATTTTTGGAGAAAAACCAAATCACCGAATTCATACCGAGTACGATCGTTTAAAGTGAGAAGGTTTTCAAAGACAGTTATACTCTTTGATAGGAGATATTTTTAATACAGCGTTTATTTATTTATAAATAAAAGATTCCACAAATTTTTAAATATAAATTACATTCATTGTATTTGATATTTTTTGTTCAATTTCTGTATGTATGTTTCATTAAAATATTCACTTTCTTTACAGAGCGTTGTCCTTGAAGGCAAATACTGGAAAAGACAACTTGCAGTCATCAAAGCGGAATACAGAAAATGGAGACGTAATTTCAAAACCAACAACATCGGCTATTTGATCTATGATACGGTAAGTGTTTGTTTTGTAGTTGCAAGTTGTTTGTTTGTATTTTCCATTCCTTTGAATTGTACAAGAATTACCATGTATGTGAAAATCGCTGCAAAAATCTATAAAACAACAAAAAAAAACGCGTTTGTCAAACAATTAGGTCGAAGTCTGTAGAACAATGGCCGCATATAATTACTTTAAATAGAGTGCGTTTGTTAAGTGGGAAAAACCCATATGCCGTCAGTATAGGTTTCTGGTGCATGTTCTTCATTAGGAATTTGTCGACCTAAAATTGAAAGCACACCAGTATTGTGTCAAAGCATGTCACACAGAGGGGGAGCAAAAAAGACGTCATTACCATTTTCTCAATGCCAGTTCCGCGACAGGATATCCTCGATAGAATTCTCGCTGTTTTGTTAGCCTAAAATTCAATAAAAAAAAGTTATTAAAAACAGTTTTAGTAGTATAATTCCGTCTCTACTGAAAAGAAAAAGAAAGAGACATTATTGCGGGTCAATAGCGCCAATTAGTAGCACACCTTTCAATAATTTGTTGCACAATGACATTTGTCGCTAGACAGATAGAAGATTTCACTCATGTCGCATTCGCAAACAGAATGTCAGATCTAACGCGTCACAAAATATGGAAATCGGTAGTGCTTACTAGATTTCCATTAATGGATCTCAAAATACCTTCAATCACACACACCTAACATATGTAAAAGGACATTAACAGGACACATGCGAAATATTGAAAAATGTACAAAGATTCTGTCACAAGCACTTCGAGACTCGATTGGCCCAGTAGGTGAAAATTATGCGCTGCGGAAAAGGTAATCACTACCACATCGCCTGTCGTAATAAATACATATCAACAGGAAAAATTATTAGATCTCAAACCTGCCGTGTTTACAAATTGTGACAACTTTCTGAATAAACTCGGAATTCCGCTGACGATTGACAGCCATCCAAAGAATAATTGCCAACTGAGAAGTAGCTGCTACAACCGACTGTGCGAATTCAAAGGAATTTGGTGGTGATGTTTGTTTGCGAAAAGGAAATCAACCCTATCGAGGTACCCGTACGGAAAAAATTCCCATACGAAACTCAAATCTGATCGGAACCCAAATTGCGTTCGAACTTCGAAGTATTCGTTTCGGAACAAATTAAATGCGTTCTTTTCACATTAAAATATTCCGCAGCAATAAGTTGTCAGAGGGATTCGGTAAAAAACCTGCAGTAACATGCTTACACGGACTGAAGGTGTTACATTAATTGAAATGAGTGCTTATGTCAGTAGTACCTTTGAAGGGGACCTTGATTTGATGTTGTTTACCTTTATTGTCACTACAAAAGGATTACGCAAGGGTATCGGAGACGGACATTCCCAATATCAATCGTAGTCCTGGGAAATTGCTTTGTAATACACAGCGCGCATAGGGGTAGGTATACTAAGGAATGATTTCATTTAGTACCTATGAAATAATTGTAATCCTCTAGAAATATATGGCAACCATTTTAGCAGCCATATTTCTATTATTTGCCATAGAAAAGCGTGTATAGTTTTTTTGTTAAATAAAGCGATTTTATATTTATTTTTATTTAGGATTTTAGTACAAAAGTCACAAGAAAAATTTCGTTCTACTTTTAGGCGTGATGCAGTAATTGTAATAGATTGCTAGGTATTAATATCTACTCTCTTTTGGCGCACACAACTTATTGTCTTTGGCAATAATTGCTTGCGATATTTTCGTGGTTATTAAATTAACGGGTGGACGTTGCAAAAATAAGGAAACAATAAGACATAATATCAAATATCTGTATTTTGGGTGAACATTTAGAAGTGGTGTAGTAAATAGAGCAAAAATGTACTAAAAAGATAAATAAATGAAAGAGTTATTCTTATTAGTAGTTATAGGTAGGGGAAAAGTCCACTTTGAAAAATAAATCGCGAGAAAAACAATCAAAGAACAGATAAAAAGTTGTCACCAGTCTGTTATTCTTTTTTATTTTGTCAACAACTGCAACTTAATTGTCAAAACATTTGAAGAACAGTGAACATTGAACTAAGGAAGGTTTTACTCAAACATTTACCAAATTGATAAATGTATGGTTAGTAACAGGGTTATGTTGAATAACACGCTAATCGGATTTATTTTTAAAGGTTTTGTTAACAAAAGTAAAAAAAAAACTTCCTGATGGAACAATTATGCAATCAACATAAATAGCAATACTAGACTTAATGATGACAGATAGATATGCGCAATATTCGACTGGCTGCTCAGAACCATATGCACACCATGGAGCCAAATAATGAACAAATGAAGAACTAGGCACCTCTTGTGTAATGGACCGAAATATGTTGACCATGCCAAGCACATTGCCAACCAAATCACGAATATTTTTACGGTTAAATCCGACCGCCAATTGCATTTGAAATATAAATGCTTGTGACGTCTTGAATAACTCTCAAAGTTTGGTGCCGCCCCAACCAACAATATGCTGCGAAACCTGTTTGACATACGCCTGCGACGAGCAGAATGATTCTTAAGTACTGTGAACTTGCGGAACACATCCCAGTGGAATACTGGTGAAAACACGAATCAGGAAATAGACTGTGATTATATTAATGGAACTAAATGTTACGCCAATGTTGTCCACACGTCCGAACTTGTGCAAACGATTTAAGACTGAGCCTTATAGAATTACCACTTTGAGACTCCAAAGTATTTAAAGCATTTCATAAAGAACAAAATTCCACGACGCTGTTCCATTGTACACGAGTTTGCACTGCGAGCTGAAAACTGTTGTGCATTTCAATGCCATTTTGTAACAAGTAATCAAATCGATAGGGAAATTATATTTTCTAATAAATACTTTGTCAGGGATGTCAAATTAAAAATTCAATTTGTGAAATTGAAGTACATTTATACATTAAGAGGGCGTTGGCAATGTAATAGATTACACCATGTCTACTTTATTAATAAATTGTATATCGTATATCGGAGGAGCATATTTATTTTCTGAATATCAGCCCATGCAAAAGAAGTATGATGTCTATAATGGTGACTGCTAGAGTGATGCCAGACCACAAGATATATATTTTTTGTTTTTTCAAGATTTTTGAGCTGCAAAATATGAACAAGACTGTCTTCCTCATTTTCAAGATTTTTGATATTAATAATTTTCTACATCTAACGAGTTAAAACAACTTTTCCTACTGGAGAAAACCTTTTTCTATGAATTTCATTATTATCTATAATGCGAGTCAAACAGAGCCCATGTACAACTTCTGTTTTACTAACGTTTCCATCATCTCTAAAGCGCCTAAATCCGCGCAACAGATATTTATATATTTCAACTCATTCCGCGGTACCGGTCAAAATTTGTGCTAAATTTTATAATTTTTACTATTGTGAACTACAATAATTAAGTATGAGACCCATTTTTTAATATCACAAAAAGTAAAAAAACAAAACTCACCTCTGCATCAATAACATCTCCACTAAACACCAAAAAATTGATCAGCAAAGTTTGCGCCAGCCAAATTGACCCTTCTGTGATCATTGAAAAAAATGGAACATCTTTAAACTTGTCAACTAAAGTTAGTACGGCTAATGGTATATGAGTTAATGTCATGAATATATACCACACGTTGAATAGCAGGCACATGCCATAGACTTCGCTTATTTCAAGAGCACACATTTTAATTAACAAAGACCGCTCTCGCAGTAGCAATTTAAGTTCACTTTTACAGTAACCGCTGTTTTGGCAAACAGCCCTGTCAATGTTGTCATTTATCGAACGCAATATTCGCTTAACAATCGCAACAAGTAAAACGTTGAATATATTTATCATTCCGCTGAAAAGCAGCTGTGCCACATGAAACCAAACAGCCAGCAGGTGTAGCAAAGAAAACTCAATTGGCCTGTAACTTGGAGACAAAATTGAGCTGAACACGCTTGCCAACGAAGCTATCCACCAAAAGAGGAATGTTTTAAAGACTTTATCTCTTCGAAAGTCGTGTTCGAAATACAAATATTTCGAGTCCAACTGGACAATATGTTGGACAACTCTTAATATGCGGTGACGTCCAGTCCAATGGCACACATTGACTATTGGTTGAGACAATGCCGCGACTATTATTAACAATCTACCGTAGACTGAACTTGTTTGATTGATTTCATCTAATAAATCGCACTGCTCTAGCTTAAAGGCGCGCACCAATATATAGAGTGCGACAAGATTTATGGCAGTCAACGCGAAAAAACTCAACCAGACACATGTCTTTGAGCAGACTAACTTCGATTTCGTCAAGTTATACTTCCAGGGAAGAAGTCCCAAGTACTTTAAGCCTTTAAGGCAGAGAAACAGCCCCGGGCGTATTTGCATTTCTACGCGTTTACATCCACTGAAAAACTGAACAGGTCGGTGCTGTTTAATTGCACTTCGATGGTTGTATCTCTGATAGTTTGTCATGTGTCCGTAAGCAATTCATAAAATTTTAATTTTAATTTGTAGTTCGCAATAGAACTGTCATTAACTGTGGACATTTGTATTGAAAGATATCGATTTGTATTGCATTCGACTTGGGACTATCTGTATGCGACATGCCTTCACACATTTCCATTCGAATTACGCTTTCAAACTCCTTGAACTTCTCCGACAAACTGCAGCGTCATCGAACAATAACAGTAGGGTGCGTTTTTTTAAGAGTTACGTCACCTAGTTAACCCAAGAAGAAATGGCCTTGGATTGATCACAAATCAGCTGTCAGCTATCGAGTGGGTTATCGCCGGAAAGAGTGTTGCCAATTTGCAAACAAACCTTGAAAAAATAAAAACGATTTGTTTTTGTTTGTGCATAAGTACCGTCTGTGTGGGTAAGGCTTTGACATAATTTTGTTGGTGCTATGAAATATACGAAATTATTTTCTAGTATTTCCCCAAACTCCATTTTTGAATGAAATTTTCATAAATTCTGCGCTTTTATTAAATTGAAGTTCAGTGTTTTATTTTCTACTGCAAATTCCACGCTTAAGGACAAATTTTTACGATGCGCCTCGGCAAATCGTAGCCGATTCTTCCGCCAACGTTCGTGGCTATGTCAATAATTTTTCGGGAAACATGTACCGCGTAAGATTCTGATGTGAAATCGCTGGCAAACGAAATCTTATGGAAAACTAGAACGGAACAAAAGTAGTTTGGTTCGCTGGTAATAAGTTACTTTAGAACTTATTTTTTTTAACTAATGAAAATTTAACGAAAAAAAAAGTATAAAAACGAGGTAAATAACAATATGCGTGTCGTACCGTGTCTTACCTCAATTTCAATCCTGCTAGATGACATCGCTAAAATATACAACGCCAGATGCGGTACAATCCAAAATGTCGTCTTCTGAACAAGCCCAAATAAATCGTCAAAATCCCTGGACTTGGTATCGTTTATGGCCAATACCACCCAATAAGGCGGTGCCGGAGTCGAAATAAGAACATATCCCGAAATCAGTAACATTGCAACGCCGTACACATGATTCACGTCAATGACGCACGTTCGCAGCAAGCGTCCGCGCATCCTCAGCAATGTTCTAAGTTTCTGCTCTCGCCACTGCTCTCCACCATTCGCACTTAGCCTTATCACTTGTTTGTCCAGTTTCTCGTTAATCTCACGAATCGAATCACAAATCAAGCGCACATTACATGTAAACGTTATTTTCACAAGTCCAGAAATGGCAAAATGCAATGGAAACACCAACAGAAGGCAAGTCAGCCCGAACTGCGACAGACCAATACTAAGGAGCGAATGCCACATGTTGAAGAAGTAGGTGCAAAACATAAGGACGTAGAATGTGTAATATTTGTTAAACTTTTTATTTTTGCCACTGACAGTTTTTTTCAATGCCTGACTTTGGGAGGCGATTGCCTGAATTATTTGAAGGTGTCTGTAGCGATAGGAGTACAAGTAAATGCTGATGAGCGATTGCAGAACTACGCACGAGCTGCATTGCAATCTGAGGTAGATATTGGTCGTTGGCGAATACTTCAAAATATTAAACGATTCCGGGTTCGTCAGGATCATCGTTGCGGCACAGAATAAAATCGTTTGAACGCACACCTGGGATAAGGTCATCCAAATTAAATCCGAACGTGTGAAGTGAAATGTATGTCCATCTCCGTGGCGAGTTACGGATAGAACACCCAGATATTTCAAAAAGGACAAAACCAAACTCAAATCCTGTTGAGGGGACATGCTTAACAAGACTGAACTTGAATTAGGCTGAGTAGTTCTGATGAAGTTGGGAATTTGCGGCAATTTATTAACTGAGTAGAGTTTGAGTGGATACAGTCTTATTGACAGCAAGTAAAATTAACTTCTGGAGTGATTATTTACCCCTGCATGGTCACGGGCAGGACGAACAATCAATCAAACAGAATAATTTCATTTGGAGATGTGTTTACTTTGACGAGAAGTGACACCATAATCTAAAAAGGGCAATTTTATGAAAGTGATATTATCGGTATTACACTTTCGGCTACTGCAGGGTGTCCCAACTGGGAAAGTGCTGTGTAAAATGGGTTCACCCATTAAGTAGGGTTTTAAGTTTTTTTTTTTTTATTAATGTATGTATGAAAAATTTCGTTCGAAATGTTGGCTCTTTGCAGTTTTTTTTGTAAAGTTCTCAGTAATCTGCAAAAAAAAAACGATTTTTTTAAACCCCCACTGTCGACATTGGACCACCCTGTGTAAATGTTAAACGTATGAACAGTGAAAATAACTAAGTACGCTTTGAGTTAAAAAAAATAATCTCTTACAGCCGTATTTATTATATTCTCCTAAGACGCCTCTACGATGTGGTTTAGTTAAACATCGCGTAAAAATTTACGCAGCCTCTACGTGGATTTCCTGAAATTTTGATTTATAAACATTTTTCCGCGGTAACTTTACTAAACGAGGTTTGTGTCCGACTAGGTAAGAATTTCGATAAACTATTACAGAAAACACTGAAATCTATTACTTTTTGCAACTTAAACTGACATCAGATGTTTTTGACAGATTAGCTACGTAATTAAAATCATTTTACGGTAATAAAAACAAAAATCCAAATTATTTGGCACAATTCCGAAATTTCTTTGGAGGGACTGCTGAAATATCAACCTGCAATGAAAATCTATTAACCACCGCCAAATCTAAAATTATGTACCTATTTGTGTAATGCGAATCCGGCTAACAATCATTAAGAGAAAATTTTGGCTAAAATGCACAACCCCATTTATCATGAAAGGGGGGAATGTGCGCAGTTTTCTCCACTAAGAATTCTTGCTGCAAGCTCATTTGGTCTGGACTAGATGTTAGCTGAATGCTGAAACAAGATTGGTGGGAACGTGACTTTACCTACGTCAGCCACATATCCAAACTGTCAGCTTAGTACTCAGTCACGAATTTCTTGAATAGATTCGTCGGCTACAACTCCTAAAACGTCAACTGAAACAGCTGTTGATTTGACAGATTTAAACCAATAAAAATTGAGACACATCAAATCAGACAGCTGTCAAACTTACTAAACTAGATACTTAAACGTCACCAGTTTCTCCGGTGACATTGCTAAAACATGGCCATAGCTGTTGTCGAAGAAGGACAATATAATTCAATATGGCAGTGCCGAGGCCGATAATCCCGAGATCGGCAACACGCAGTTACGCAGCAAGTTTCCACGCATCTTCAGCAACAGCTGTCAGTTTCTTCAAATCATCACACTCACTATTTGCACATAACTTCGTCACTTGCTTGTCTAATTGCTCGCTAAACTTGCGAATGGAATCATAAATCACAGAAATACTTTACGTCAGCATTATTTTCACAAGTCCAGGGCAACGTGCAGTGGAAATATCAACAAACGTCAAATCATTCCAAAAATAACTACCTCGATCCGAAGGAATTAAACTGAATTTGTTGTAGTGACTGCCAACCATTCAATTCATTTTTTCTTTAACAAATGAGAGTTTGTTATGTAATTATTGACGACTGTTGGGTGGTGATCAATGTCCAGGTTTCTGTGTCACATTCTCAAATTTTGTTGTTGGCCGAAGTAACGCTAAAAAAAAACAGGAAAAAGAAGAAGAATACACCTACACCAACGAAATACATACTATTTTGCTCTGCGACATTTTAGGTGTCAGGTTTCTTAACTTCAAACACAAAAACCTTGCGAGTTTCTAACTAAACGAAATAGAACAAAAATTTACCTCTACTCAAATCGAAAGCACTGATTGTATTCAATTTGAGTTGAAGTTTGGAAAAGGCGTGAATGAGTTGAAGCTCTTTTTTATACGATTTAAATTTTTTTTTTTTTTTTTGACGTAAACTGTCGGTTTTACAATTTTGAAACGCGTTCCACAAATTCGCGAATACAAAAATCTCTCAAAAACCATTCAACACGAATATATTTTATCTAATCTAGATCTAAAGTCGGCCGATTCGACTCCCTGTAAACTCGTTTATATCGTTTACGCGCCGCTGTCAAATATGCACCTGCAGCGCCATCTGTTTGCTAAGTTATGATTTTTATGCAATTTTTGAAAGTAATTCACCTGCTCATCAATTTTGTTCGATGACATAGCTGTTACAAATAACGTCAAAGGCGGTGCCGTCCAACACATGACCGAAGTTATTGCCTCCATGGTTTCCGGAGACCGGCCTTCGAGAATGTCCAATAATATCCAGTATAAAGGTCCCGGTATTGAAATAAGAATGAATCCCGAAATCAGCAGCATTACAACACCATACACTTGACTAGCATCGACAACACACATCCGTAGCAAGTGTCCACGCATCCTTAGAAGCGCTTGCAGTTCCACCGTTTGCCATTGCTCTTCACCTTTCGCGCACAACTTTGTCACTAGTTTGTCTAATCTATCGTTTATCTCACGAATCGAATCACAAATCGCGATAATATTGCACGTCAGCACTAGTTTCACAAGCCCAGCCATGGAAAAGTGCAGTGAAAACACCAGCATAAGACAAATCCATCCCAAATAGGGTAGACGAACCCTCGAAAAAGATTGCCACATAACGCAAATATACACTAAGGACAGGAGTGCGTGGCATGCAAAGTATTTGAGAAATACATTGCATTTGGCATTGGGTGGTTTTTCCAATGCCTGACATTGGGAGACAATCGCCTGAATCACCCGAAGGTGTCTATAGCGATTGAAATGCAAATAAATACTGATTAGCGATTGGAGAATAACGCACACAGTAAACTGCATTTTTGTGAACGCATTTGTTGTGGTAGTCTGCGACGGAAGATGGAATGATTTAGGTCTCGAAACGAGCATAGTTCCGGCAAAAACCAAGAACGCTTGAGTAAACACTTGGGCCAAAGCCATTCGAATTGAATCGGAACGTGTGAAATAGAACGTCTGTCCGTCTTGGTGGCAAGTGACTGACAGAATGCCCAGGCATTTCAACGAGAACAAAATCAAACGAAAGTCCTGTCGAGGGGACATTGTGAACGAGACTGTCTGAATGCTAAAAATGCACCAAAAATATCAAATAAACTTACGTGGATGTATAACTTCAAGTTGACGATATGATTTATTTATTTATAATTTAATTAGCTGATGACTGACATCAGTTAACTAAATTGTTTTTTGTGGTCGCTTCGCATCATTTGATTAATTCTTTTGACTGATTACATTTGTGTGAAGGTTTTTGTAAGGCAAGAAAACGTTCAACACATATGCATATACTCGTAGTATATTATTCAGCTTAAATGTCGAGTCTCGAGTCTTTCGAACGGTTATTTACTTGTCTGCAAATGAAAATGTCGCCCTATGTTCCAGGAGGAGTGAAATGTTGCCAACAGCAGCTGCCTTAGTAAGAAGAAGAAGAAGATATCAAAATATGTGCAAAGCTTTCTGTTTCTTTTGGGTATATAAAGGTTAATGCTATTATGAAGTCAAGGTAACTTAGTATGATGCGCAGTTTCAATGTTCTAGTTCATCTGTGCAAATGCACCCATTTTAATGGATGTGTTCAGTGTTCGCAATGTATTCATTTAAGTCGAACACAAAAAATAAACTCTTGGCTGCACTTACACTGCCTTTACGAATCTTTGACGGCCTGCAAGAATATTAAAAAAAAGAACACCCAAAACAGTTTCACAAATTTAACAATCTTTACCTACAATATTGACGATATTATTTTTCTTTGGTGATGAAAAATGTTAGCAAAGGTTTTACAATTCCACTTGTATTTTCACTAAGAATTCACTTACTATGTAGATATTAAAAATGGTCAATGAAAAAAATACATGACACTCAAAAAATCCCACTCCCACAAAAAAAATCAAGATTAACTGTGATAAAGTGTGAGAGAATGCAAAGCATTGTTCATTTTTGTTTGCAACCATATCTTGTAACTCGTAAAAAAATGTTTCCACGAATCAAGTTGAGGTTGTAGCAAGCACCCTGTACGTGAAAGTCTAATTTTTTAAAAAAGATTTTCTGCGTAGGTAAGGTAAATCTTTTTTTATAGTGAGCACAAATCATCTGTCAGTTGTAAAATAAATTTTTGCTGAAAAATTGTTGCCGATTCTTTACCAAACGTAAAAAGTGCTGTCGCAGCAGCTCATACGCATTATTTTTAAAAAGCTAGATGTTGGCTAAAATTATACTTCAAATGACGTAGGTAGACATATTCCAAATCACGTAAACGGCAAGGAAATGGGGGGCAATCCGATTTCTAGTTTAGTGAGGCGGACACAGCTGACTGACTTGTTTTATTTCAGTTTTTATTGTCTCAAATTGGTCACGTGAATATTTTTTTCAGTTCATGTTTAAGGAGGGGTAACCCAAAAAGCCAGTCAAGAAAATCCTGCCTGCAAACTCAGTTGACATTTGAAAGTGTCAAAACTCAAAATAAACCGTGAGAATACAGAAACTATTCAAGTTTACTAGACAAATCAAGTTGAGAGAGAAAACGGGCACATTCAAAAATCTAGAAACTAGAATGTGCTGGACTATATGTAACCTGAACTCAAAAACTAAATTTGTCGGGAACGTCACTTTTTCTACGTCTGCCACTTATGCGAACTGTCAACTTAGTTCTCAGTCACGAATTTCTTGAATAGATTCGCCGGCTACTCCTCCATAAACGTTCATGACAGATATAAGCCAATCAAAATTGACAGACTTAGATACTTATTTAATGGCAATTTAAATATAATAAATATTTACAATGGGCGAGAGGAAACGTGTATTTCGTAACAAAAAGCCAAATAGTGATGTCAAATTATGGGACTAACAGAATACATGCCAATTTTCGTGTATAAAACATTCAATGGCAGCAATTTACCTCAACTTTAATTTTCTGCGATGACATAGCCAAGATAAATAGCGCCAAATGTGGTGCAATCCAAAGCGTCGGTGACCTCACGCATTCAATGATATATGAAAAGCCCTCAATCTGGTCCTCGAGAAAAGACGATATAATCCAATAAGGCAGTGCCGGAGTCGAAACAACAACATATGCCGATATAAACAGCATCACATGATTGACATCGACGACGCATGTACGCAGCAAGTGTCCTCGCATCCTTAGCAATGTTTTAATTGTTTCTAAACGCCATTGCTCGTGATTGTCTAAGCTATCGTTTATCTCACAAAATGAATCGGAAATCACTAATTTGTTACACGCTAACACCTCCCTTACAATTACGGGTATGGCAAAGTGAAGTGCATCAAAATGCAAATTAATCCCAAATGTGGAAGATCAATTCTGGAAAAAGAATGGCACATGTTGCAAACGTAGGCGACAAACAGAAATAAGTAGGATACGAGCAGTTTGACAAATTCATTTCTTTTAGTACCGGCGTGGTTTTTTATGGCATTACTTTGATAGGTACACCGAGAGAAAAATAGAGTGATAGTAAGCAAAAACACGCTTAAATTAATCGATTTTCGAGTCATATTCATCGCTATCCGATCTGTGATTAAATCAAGTACGGCGGTTTGAAACTGGTAACACGGCATTCTTACTTGTGGAATTCGCATGTTTAATTTAAGAACTTTTCAAGTAATTATACGTCCTTAAATTGATACCGATATTTTCTTATTCTTAAAGCGCAGGATTATTGAATTAAGAACGATAAGTACTTAATATAAGTAAAATCATTATTGTTTTAATATACTTGTCATTTTGAATGTGATAATGATTTTGATTATTATTAGACCGCCTGCTATTGATTTTGGAACGCCCTTTCTTAATTTAAGTGAAAACAATCCATATTAGATTGATTTGACGTTCTCAAGGTAGTAATTATATTTCTTGTTTCTATTACAAAGCATTATTGATTTAAGAAGCACGTTCTTAATACAAACCTTTCATAAACGGACCTGCTATGTAAATTAAAAAAAATACTACATTCATTTTATAAACAATTTTATTTTTTATTAACAAAATTTTAAAAATAAAACATTTCATATTCTATAAAAAAAATAAGAAAAGAATGAAAAATTCTGACCACCTGTTGCACCAGCTTACTGCAAAATACCGTCTCCAAAATAATTGGAATTATATCATCTCTTGTTGTTGAGCCTTTTTTGTGGTTTGTAAAACTCTAGCAGAGCTTTACCTTTCACGATGTTTTGAAGCAAATTGTTTAGATCCTTAGAAAGGGATACTTTGTTTTTAAGTAATCGAAATATGTATGTACAATTAGGTATACAAGATTTGCAAAAAAAATTAGGTAGGTATATCGAATAAATGTTTTTTCTTACCAAACAACAACAAGAAACTGTGCTTGATGCACATTGGCTGGTATAACTCTCCTTCCCATTGGCTTCCGTATTAAGCCAGGCACTCACCTTTGAGCTCGCTGATATAGTGTCGTCGTCAATATTGTGCTAAAAAACATGGAAAAATTATTTTTTTATTCAAGAAAAAAAAAAATATATCTAGATTCTTACAACTTTTTTCTTCCATATAAACAGCTTTTGCCGAAATTCAGCCCTCAATCCTACATGTGGAGTCACCAACAGGTCGTCTTTAGAAAGATATGGAAGACTTCTAATTGTTATATTGCCAGCTAAATTAAAAAAAAAAATATTTTTGATTTGCAAATTAGAGCTGCAGGTCAATGATAAAGGTACTTACCCAATAAATATTTGTAGATATCTTCAATATCTAACTCCTTTAACAGATTTAAAAGTCTTTCATTATCTACTTCTTTATTATTATTATTTTCACAATTCTCAAGTACATAATATATGAAATCACTAGACTGACTAAAATTATTGTTATCCATTGGACTGGTACGAACACAACACGACGCGACACGAAAACAAAGACAGAATGAGCTGAAAAGATCGAAGATCGAATGCAATTCTATCAACACGTTCCACCCTTAAATTCTAAAATTGCATACTTGATTTAATTCAACACATTCTTAGTTTACTCTTAAACGGAGTAAATTTGATAGCACAAAATATTACTTTTACTCTTAACATTTTTAACATAATAACGTAGCTGTTATAGTGAGAAGAAATAGAGTAAAAAAATCATATTCACTCTGCATCTGCTCATAAGAGAATACGTATAAGGATGGATTATAACTGTAATTTAGGAACGAGAAATAATTGACTCATACTGAATCCAACTTTCTTAATGTGAGTATGTACGTACTTCAGAATATTTTTTGTACTCTGTGCATTCTTAGATTGAGAATGTACGAACTGTAATAGCTTACAAAACAGAGTAAAAACCAAAGAGAGTAAGAGTAATATTTACTCTGAAAACCCTTAATTCAAGTATGCAGTATATGACGAAAAGTTGATCCACTTTTAACACTTTATTTCTTACTTTGAACCTAAATGTTTTTAGAGTTAGAATCACTGCGTTAATTTAACTTCGCATGTTTTTAGATTAAAATGTTTTTGATTAAATAAAGAAAAATCTGTTTGAATTGTAAGAATTTTGATTAAAATGTGTGCTTTCTAAATATAATCTTAAAAGTTCTTAATTTCGGGTCGTGGATTTTCCCTCAGTGTATAATCACCTGAAGGTGTCTGTACCGATTGCAATACAAACACACACTGATGAGTGATTGGTGCACAACGCATGAACTTTACTGCAAATTTGTGCAGAAATTTGTCGTAGAAGTAAAGGTAAAACGATTCAGACCTCAAAACGGATGATGCCGGCGAAAAGCAGGACGGACTGAGTGCACACTTGCGACACAGCCATTCGAATGGAATCCGAGCAAGAGAAGTAAAATGTTTGTCCCAGGCACTTCAAGGACAATAAAATCAAACGAAAGTCCTGCTGGTGGGCAAGACTGAAATCTAGTCTGTCTGTATGCACCCTTAAGTAATCTGTGTGTCAACCTTTTAACTTCAAGGTTGAACTTGAAGGTGGATATACCAACACCATACTACATTAGCTAATCAAATAGTGTTTGGTGTTCGCCTGCTATTACGCAATTCATTTTATGAGCACGCTTATTTCAAAAACATATGCCACCTATCCATTTTCGTTAGTACACATTGATAAGAGACGCGAAGGCCTTACGTCATCAGGAAATTGATTTTTTTACTAACTCTATAAGCAAAATGTCCACACAGATAAAACTAAGCAAAGCGGTATCCAGTTCCCTCGCGAAATTATTTTATTTCATACGAATGGGGCACATACCAAACGTCATGCGGGTATAACAATGTTACGTGCTATGCGACGAAGCATTTTGTTATACTCAAAGCAAGTATTATAAAGACTGTCCAATTTTAATTTGCAATTCATTTCACTCCTGGCAGCGGTCACAAATCTAGGCAATTGGGGTTTCGATCAAACCCCTCGCCATTGCAGACGCCTGTTACATATACTGGAAGGAAAATGATGTCGAAATTGAAGGAAAAATGATAACTCACCTCTGTAAGAATAGCGTCTCCATTACAATCAAAACAAAATTCGGCACATTCCAGAGAATTTCCCTTGAGTTAGAAAAGAAGGATAGATTGGTGTCATTCATAACAACAATTCCCATGTAGGTAGTCCAGGGGGTATATCCACCATCAGAAACGCTACCATAAACAGAAAAGTCACTCCGTCCAATTCACTTATTTGACATTCGCATAAATCAATAAAAGCCGCTCTGTCTCTGAGCAGCTCTCGCACTTGAAGACACTCGGGTTTTGTATCGTTCTCCAGATGCATGTTAATCACTTGCAGAATATTTCGCCTGACTAACACAAGTGATGTATAGTACATCAAGATCAAATTACTCAACAGAAACAACATCAAATAAATAAAAAACCACGGGAAAGTTACCGATGTCACTTCCGTTTGCTGGTGAACTGCCTAATTAAAATGCGAAATAGATTGATAGGATATACTGTTGAACGTGAACGAATGACTAACACTCTAAAATCCTTTAATTACTTAGTGATGAGTTTATTGTTCGATAGAGTCGATGAAGTGCAATTAGTCCCAACTGCGTTTCACAATAATTAAATAAATAAACATTGGCACATGATCGTTTGTTTAAGGTTATCAAGTCAGCAGAATGGGTGGTTTGGCAGCACTTTAAAATCAGTGATACCAATCTTATACGGACAATATTTTTAGTGTTTGCTTGTAAACTTAAAAATGCACGTGTTTTTGCGCTATAAATACTCGCTACCCCAACTTTTTGTTTTTTTCCACTGCGCCACCTCTCGCAAACATCTGATAACTGTCATGAAAAAGCTTCTCAATTAGCCGTTTGGACTCGGCATAAAATTCTAGATCCCTTTCATTCGTCCCAAAAAAACGAAAAACACAAAACGAATGGTTGTGAGAAGCAAGGCCTTGGGACCTTTTTTTTACTCGCTACTCGTTATCTTAACTGTCATTTACGAAAACAGTTTAAAAACTAAGTACATGTACACGTGTTTTTCATTAGGTGTGAAGAAAACATGCGATAAATTACGCCCTCTGGCGCTTTTAAACATACCTGCAAATCGTTGATGTAACTTTCCTTGTCATACACCTAGTTCAATGCATATTGAGTTTTAGAACTGTTATACCTGTTAAAATAAGTTGAACATAGATAACCTCGCTCAGTAGTAGTTTGAAGACTGTTTTCCCCTTTTTTATGAGCAATAGCAATAGTTTACCCCTGAATTCGAAAAAAAACTTTTTTCCCTTTTGAACTTTTTTTCTTTTGAAAAATATAAGCCACTTTTATTAGCAAGCAACATGAAAATGGCAACCATTTTATTTTTCTTTTAGATAAAATATAAAACCGAGTGAATACATTCGGAATTTGGGATACACAAAAGTTCTTACGTAGACTTTCGGCTGTTTTCTTTTATAATGTAGTGTGAACATTTTATTCTGAGTAAACTTTGACATTTGCTAGTAATAAAAAGGCGCTTTAATTGTCCTTCTAAGCAGTTTAGGTTTCACAGAGATTTTCGATGTTTCCCCTTTTTTAAGCTTGTCCCTCGTCTTCTCCTTTTTCACTACAAGACGCTTTTCCCCTCAATCTGGCAACACTTTAGCAAAAGATGCATGCAAATGCTTTCTCTGATACCCTTCTTCGTATATGAAATATGACACATGACAATTAACAATTATTTAGCTTTTCAGCACAAGAGTTTTAAACAAATTCGAATCAACAGAAATGGATTTTGCAAACTTTTCAAATACCGATACCACAACGTACCTCCTTGGACATATCTTGATTGAATATCATTGCAGAAAATGTAATAGATGGCAGCACCCAGGACAATGATTGAATTAAAACACCAAGAAACTCCACAAGCGGCAGATGATAAAAACTTATTGCATAAAATGGACCAGTCGGTACATTCATCAAAACAAATGTCATCATAAAAAGCAATGGTATACCGTATAGCGTACAAATTTTCACTTCACACAATTCAATTATTTCCGCACGATCCCTAAAGAGTTGCTTTAGCGCAGCCTCATTTAAGGTTATAACGTTTTGTATCCGCACATTAATCGATGCCATTATTTCGTTTGTAATAGCAACGACCGACGTGTAAGTTGCTGAAATTAAACCCATAAAAATATTTTGCAACATATACACAACGATTTGATATGTAAATATGTGATGCCAAACTGGTACTTTAGCAAATTCAACGCTTATCGCCAAATTAAAGATTACACACACGACCAAATATATTGTAAAAATATATAACGTAGTGTCACGCTTGACATTATTAAGATACTTGTTCTCGAAATGTAAAACAATTCTAAGGACACTTAGGTTTTGTTCTCTGCCGCAGAAGATTATTAAATTGGCGACTAATTGTGTTACACTCGCGATAATGCCTATGACGTATTCCATGGTTACACCGGTGACATTATACTCCGTAACCATAAACCAGTTAGAAGACATAGCGCTGAGTATGGCGCATATAAACATCGCAAAACTGGAAACGATAAAGACTATCAGAGACGAAAAACGCTGTGATATTGTTGGCAGCCATTTCAGTCCATCTTCGTCAATGCAAATGGGTAGGAGTCCCAAATATCGTAAGCTCAACAATTGCAAACGCAGCCCTTTGCGAACGAACATTGCGCTGAATCGCGCACAGGAATTCAACTAAATGTAATTCTTTGGACTAGTGTGTTGACCGCCATGTCATTGGCGTTATGTGTTAATTAATTAAATTGGAATTACATATTACGTCAATATACAATTGCTAGATTTGTTTGAGATAGGCAAAGGTGGACTATGGGCGTGGAAGCAGGAAATCTAAATGTACTCAGTTTCGAATGTGCTTTTGTGCTCTGTGGCTGGACATAACGAGTATGAGAGGCCATAGACTTATTATATATTATATATGGACGGCTAGTGAATTACTTTGAAAAGTTAAGACAACAAATATTTTCCGACGAATTAAAACATTGTTGACGCGCACTGTCAGACTTTAGACATCACAATCCAAAAAATATAGTGGCGATCCATAAGTCCGCGAAAGGAAACTTCGTAAGAACCTAACCTCAAAATTGTAATTGCAAGTATTTAGAAACTGACAGCGGAAATTTGATAACTGCTGCGATCAAAAGAAGTGATCTTGTGAATGAAATGTCAGAGTTTTGCAAATATTAGTTTGTAATTCGCAGTTCGTTCTTGCAATCGCTGAAATCAGTCAGTTTGTCAGTTTGCTAAAGCATCTTAGCATTTGAAGGTTGGTAGAACTGAAAAACCCACCCATAGTTGGTTGTATTTGCTTAAATGACATTAGCCCTCTATTTTTGAGCTTCGATCTCAGCAAAGCAAAGTAAAGTGAGATTTTCAGCACGCTCTACTACGCTCTACTTGACACTTCGAGACTCGCACTAGTTGTTGTAATCGTGTGCTGAAAATCTTACTTTACTTTGCTTTGCTGAGATCGAAGTTCAAAAAAACACGCCTATTGATGTTGTTGTGCAAATATTCACCCAACCAGTGGTTCTAAAAAGAATACAGTGGCTTTAAAATGTACTGCGTTGCATCTTTTGTGACCTTTCCAATTTTGTAGAATGTTGTCTCAGAATTCTGTCATATGGGAAGAATTACTCACCTCTCCAAGGATACTGTCCCCACTAAAGGCTATCACAAACAAAACAACTTTCGGCACACTCCACAGGATCGCTCCATGAATTAGCAGAGATACCCGTAGGTAAAAGCTCAGACTGGTATTACTCATGACAGCTATTCCCATATACGGTCCAACGGGCACTTCAACCAACAGAAAAGTCACAAAACACAGCACTGTCCTCCCATACAATTCACTTATATGGCACTCGCATAGATTAATTAAAGTCGCTCGGTCTCTAAGCATCTCTCGCACCTCACGACACTCGGGCCTTGCGTTCGCCAGATGTATGTTAATCGCTTGCAATATATTTCTACTGACCAACACAAGCGATGTGTAGTACATCAGGATCAAATTACTCAACAGGAACTGCAACAAATAAATCCAAAACGACAGGAAATATACTGGTGAGACTTGCAACTTAAATATTTGCACATAATCCAGGATCATATTAACGACAAACATGACTCCCATAACAACATACAGCACAAACAGACGATACGCAACGTCTGCACACGGTATCCTTTCCACTTTCGCATACTTCAGCTCTAACAGTAGAACAGTATCAGCGATGAAAACGTTACGATTCGTACCGAGTGGAATGAAAAAATTCGCAATCACTTGACTTAATCCCGCCAAAACCAATACAACCCTATCGTATAGATGCCCGATCTTTTCGTTCTGCATGTAGAACGCTTCCTCGTATAGGAGTATGTAAATGGAGAACATGGCCAGAGGGACATTGATGATTCCAAAAACTAGAACACTCCTTTTGGAGTGTGATTTTGTGGGCTCTTCGGAGGATACTGGAAATACTCCAACATTCCTCAAGCAATACAAAAACAGGATTAATCCGTTCATGGTGATAGTTTTTATCGGACTAATCATTAATTGTCAAATTAGAATGCGAAACAAATTAATATAATGTGCTGCTAGATATACATAAGTGAAGGACAAGCGTAACTTACATACATTCACTGTCATATTATTATTCAATATATTCAGGGCAACGCAATTACTTTTAATTAGGTGTCACACTTAAAGAAGCAGTCTTGCACCCTTTTTCTAAAAGGTCGCCGCATAATCAATGAGCCTATCGTGTGCAATTAATTTTTTGACATATGTTACGGAAATAGAACTTACTACTACGACTGCATTGTATTTAGTTCTGTGGCAACCTTTTAAAGGGAATCCCATAGTAGGATTTTGTGAATTTTAGCTGGAGTTAAATGCGAACATCCAACAGACATAAATGGTGTGTTCAATGTAATTTTTCAGTAGACAAAGTGTAATTTGAGTAATTACTCAAATATTTACTAAACATTTGAGAATGCCATTGCATCTTGGGCTTTAATTTTCTCCAAGATGCAGGCGAATTCAAATCGACCTCAATTTAGTGGATGGGCTTGTGTTTTAGGTTTTGCGGAAAACTTAGAAACTGACAGCCGTATTTATTAGATTCTCTTACGACGCGACGCCTCTACGAGGTGGTTTAGTTAAACATCGCGTAAGAATTTCGCAGCCTCTACGTGGCTTTCCTGAAATTGTGATTTATAAACATTTTTCCGCGGTAACTTTACTAAACGAGGTTTGTGTCCAACTAGGTAAGAATTTCGATAAACTATTACAGAAAACACTGAATCTATTACTTTTTGCAACTTAAACTGACATCAGCTGTTTTTGACAGATTAGCTACGTAAGTAAAATCATTTTACATAATAAAAACAAAAAGCCAAATTATCTGGCACAATTCCGAAATTTTTTTGGAGGGACTGCTGAAATATGAACCTGCAATCAAAATTTATTAACCACCACCAAATCTAAAATTGTATATTTGCAGACGAAAGTCGTTTGGTGCAAATTTTCACAACATTCGAAATGAATGCACAAACAAAAATTAGTTTCACCTTTTGGTTTTGTTAACAATTCGACAACTCCCAAATGACATTAGCTGCAAAAACATCTTGACGTGAGCTCTACGCCAGGCTGTAAAGGCAAATTTTTAAATTACGCAGCCTTAAAGTAACGTTGCTTAAGCCTAGTACGGGCCTGTTCCGGAACGAGATTTGCCGGTGGTCTCCAAATGGACAGCGAAACGTCTGCGAAAAGGCAGCGGAAAATAATTCGGGGAGAGTTCCATAAGCTGAGACACAAGTAGCAGTGTTACCAGCACTGGCTATTTATATCTGATTTGGTTACTCGAACTTTTCGCTGGCTCCTTAAGATTGTCATTTGAGATTTTTCCTAATTTACGCTATTCACTTTAAAGTTTGGCGACTTTTAGGCTCCTTAGGAATTTATTAAATGTTTACTTCTATTGCGAACGTACTCATTTCGTATAACTATAATGTCGTTTTCGATTTGGCTTTTCAGATTTTGATCTAGATCTCAATTTGTTTTTCTTAACGTTTTTAACATTGAAAAAGGGAAACTAGAAAAGTCTCTGAATTATGAGTACCTTACTTACTTACTTACTTAAGGTGGCGCTACAGTCCGGAGTGGACCTGGGCCTCAACCAATACGCCTCTCCAGTTAGCGCGATCTTTTGCTAACTGCCTCCAGTTGCGCACTCCAAGTTGGTTGAGGTCCCCTTCCACTTGTGCGCGCCACCTAAGGCGAGGTCTTCCTCTACTGCGTTGTCCCTCCGGGTTGGAATCGAAGACTCTTCGGGCCGGAGCGTTGGTGTCCATTCGCTCTACATGTCCTAGCCATCTTAGACGACAGATGCGTATTTTTCTGACCAGGTCGGTGTCGTTGTACAGCTCGTAGAGTTCGCTGTTAAATCTTCTCCTCCAAAGCCCGTCAACGCAAACGGGACCAAAAATCACTAGAAGAATCTTGCGTTCGAAACGGCCAAGAAGATCTTCATCCGCCTTTGTTAGGGTCCATGCTTCTGCGCCATAGAGCAGGACTGGGATGATGAGGGTCTTATATAGAATCGACTTAGTGTTTCTTGACAAGGCCTTACTAGTCAATTGCCGTCTTAGACCAAAGAAACAGCGATTGGCAAGTGTAATTCTTCGTTTGATTTCTGCTGTGGTGTCATTATCAGAGTTTATAGCGGAGCCGAGGAAGACAAAGTCCCTAACTACCTCAAAATTATAGCTGTCTATCGTGACGTTCTGTCCGATTCGTCGATGTTGTGCGTCCCTTCTTGTTGACAGCATATATTTTGTCTTGCCCTCATTCACCACTAAACCCATTCTTGCCGCTTCCGTACTAATACTTGCAAACGCGCCAGTGACAGCTCGCTGTAAAACTTCCGAACATTATTCCTGGAGTAGCACCTCTCTATATCCTCGATCGCGCGCTTCTCATGCTCTCTCTTCTTTCTCCGGAGAAGCCGGTGTTCTTCCCTCCTTTTTTGCTCGTAGAGCTGACGAGCTGCTCTCGTCCTTCTGTGCAGCGCCGCTTCGTAGGCACGTTGTTTTGCTGCATGCGCTTGCTGGCATTCTTCATCAAACCAGGGGTTTCGAGGGGGTGGACTGGTGAAACCGAGCACATCAGTTGCGGCATTTTTGATGGCTTCTTGGCATCGGCGCCACTGGTCTTCGGCACTTGATGCTGGCAGCGTAGGACTTCTCGAGAGGTTTAGGGATACGCGATCGGCAAAGGCTCTGGCAGTTTGTTGCGTTTGTAACCGTCCAACGTTAAATCTCCTCACAGTATTATCTCGTTGTTTTGGCGTTTGGGATATCCGCATCCGTACCTTGGCTACAACCAGGTAGTGGTCCGAGTCAATGTTGGCCCCTCGGAAAGTTCGGACATCTAGAATACTGGAGGAGTGCCTTACGTCGATCGCAACATGATCAATTTGGTTGACGGTTTGATGATCTGGTGACCGCCATGTTCCTTTATGTATATCGAGGTGAGGAAACCGTGAGCTTGCTATGGTAAAATTACGTCCCGCAGCAAAATCAATCAGCCTTAGTCCGTTTTCAGACGTGGTGTCATGTAGGCTGTATTTTCCGATTGTGCTACCAAAGAGGTCCTCCTTTCCTATTTTGGCGTTAAAATCACCTAAGACGATTTTAGGACATTGCTCATATGTTTTGTCGAGGAGCTCGTAGAAACAGTCTTTGGTAGCATCGTCTTTATCTTCTGTGGGGGCGTGAGCGCATATTAGGCTGATGTTGGCGAATTTAGCCTTGATGCGAATAGTTGTAAGGCGTTCACTCACGTGTCGAAAGCTCAAGACTTCTTGCCTAAGTCTGCCGCTTACAACAAATCCGCATCCGAATAAACGCTGCTTTTGTTCCCTGTAGCAATCACCATAGTAGATGTCACAGTTTTTCATCTTCCTTTTGCCCGGCCCATCCCACCGCACTTCCTGGATGGCGGTGATATCTGCTTTGTATAGCAGTCTAGGGCCTCCGCTAGTTGTTCGGCTGCACGCGGTCTGTTCAGGGTTCGAACATTCCATGTGCAGATCCGAACGTCATTGTCCTTATTTCGTTTGTCCGGGTAGTCAACAGTAAATCCATCCTTATCCGAGGCTATTAGTCGCTTCGTAACCGCTGCTTTTTTCCGCGGTAGGGTTGTTAGCCCCACGCACAACCCCCAACCTGGAGGACCAGGCCCTTTCTCCGACCCCTTGGACAAAAGGAGCCGGAATACTCCGGAGTCAGTAACCCGCTGCGGGGATGTGAGAGCTGCCGTTGACCCATTAAGGGCTCTTCCGCCACCATCTCTATTTCAACACCCTGACTAGTGTTGAAAATCCTCAATGACCTCAGCTCCAAATACGTCAGAGTAGCCCATTGAGGTATCTGTCATGTCGACTGTTGACGCCACCGTTGATTCAGCCATGTGAATTCATCCGCCGTACGTCCTCTTTCTGAGGGGCTCATGTAAGACTTCTGAGACTCGAGCAGACAGTGAATCCGACAGAGCATTATAGTGTTGCTATTTTCTTCGTGTTCAACACTCGCGCTTATAAGTTTAGCAAGTCAAGTCCGGGTGGACATAGACCAGTACCCGGTGGTGACCACGGGGAGGTAAAATAAGCACAATTGGTGAGTGTGAGATAGTTGCGACACTGGACATCGCCAAGTTGATGCCAATCAGATGCCCATCCCTATTCACACAACACCCAACCATGAGTACCTATGTGTTGTTTTGTTTTTATTTTAATTTACTATTGTCGTCTTCAAAAACAATGTAATCAGAATAAGTAGATAACGCTAAAGATTTGCGAGAAAGTGCGCACTTTTGATCTTTATATTTTTGGTTCCAAGATTTTTAAAATTTGGCTCCATACCTCATACACTGCAGTGGAAATGTCAAATTTTCGCAAGCAAATAATGTCCCGCACAATAAACATGTGCGAAATGAGAGTGGAGAATTGTACCAAGAAATCTACTACAACTACCCACTTTTCCGCCGCCATTTCGCAACAGCTGCGTACTGGAAAACGAAAAGGGTAGCGGAATTTTTCGTTCAAGATTTCGTTGTGTCATTTTTGTATGGGATTTTTCGTTTCGGATCAATTGCGTACCGGCCTTAAGTTCGAAAAATCTTTATAAATCGCATTTCCCTGCGTAAGGGCAGTTAAGAGGGAGCGTAAAGTTAAGCAGACTCTACGGTGGGTTTATAAATAAGGCTTTTAGAGTCTTTGAAGGAATAAGGTACACATCACTAATTGGGAACAAAGTTTCGCCTAAATTCAGAAAAAAACTTAACAAACCTCGGCAAGGAGACTATCCCCATTAAACGCCGCCACAATCACAACTATTTTCGGCACACTCCATAGGATCGATCCGTGAATAAGAAGGGACAATCGTGCGTACATGCTCATATCTTCATCACCCATAACAGCAATTCCCATATATGGCCCAATGGGCATATCCACCACTAGAAACGCTGCAATGAACAAAACGGCCGTTCCGTACAATTCACTTATATGACTTGCGCACAGATTTATTAAAGTCGCTCTGTCTCGCAGCATCTCACGACACATTCCGTCGTTGATGTTCATCTTATTTTGGAGACGTACGTTAATCACTTTCAATATGTTGCGAATAACCAACACAAGCGAGGTGTAGTACATCAGGATTAAATTACTCAACATGAACTGCATCAAATAAATCCAAATCGACAAGTATGTTATTGGTGTCACTTTCAGTTCAAATATTTGTACATAGTTCAGGATGAGATTACCGGCAAACACGACACACGTAACAACATACAGCACGAAGAGACGATACGCAATGTCTGGACCCAGACCCGGGATCCTTGCATATTTGAGCTCTAAAAACTGAACCGAATCCGCGATGAAAACGTTCCGACTCGTACCGAGTAGAATGCAAAAATCGGCAATCACTTGACTTAATCCCGCTAAAACTAAGACACCCCGCTCATAAATTATTCCAATTTTTTCGTCTTTAACGTAAAATGTTTCCTCGTAGAGGAGAACAAACAGCGAGGACATGGCCAAGGGGATATTGATGATTCCGAAAATAAGAATATATTTTTTGCAATGTGACTTCTTAAACTGTTGACAGACTGGAAATATTCCAACGTTCCTTAAGCAAAAGAAAAACGGGACAAATCCTTTCATAGCGACTGGCTTAATCAGACTGAACAATGTGTTACGAACGAATGACTTACACTCTCAACATTCATTAGTTCTTAAGTGATGTCTTTGTTGTTAAATAAAGAGTCGGTAAAACGCAATTAGTAGAAACTACAAATCATATTATAAAAATAAATAAACAAGGGCAGTGTGCCTCGTTTTCGGATGTGTTGGTGTACGCTTTTTCTTGAAAGGTTATCAAGCCAGTAATATGGGCAGGTCGTAGATTGGCATTACTTTAGAACAGTGATACCAATTGCATTCACAATTATACAAATTCACGGGGCTGGTTCTGATTTCTTTACTTTTCTGCAAAATGAAATGGATTTACAATACTTTCTCGTCGATCGCAATTTTTCACTTTTCTTTTTATTAAGAATGCCATTACCATTAGTGTTCGGGCCTGTTTACCCTCTGGGCCTTAAAAAGTAATGTTTTTAGACTGCTTTCTTAGTAATCATCCCTCTCTAACAATTTCCAATTGTTCGTTTTTCTTTGCAGAAAAGTGAATTTGATATCTTTGAATGGTCACCATTGGCAAACGACAGAAACTTAATGCTAACTGAAGACTGGACAACCGACACGTTATTTTCTGCCATTAATGTTCCGTTTCCCTTTCCTGATCCAAGAGAAATAGGTAAGTCGTAGAGCATTGACTTCCATGCAAGTATTAATGAGTTTTTTTTAATAGCTAGAGGAGCTGGAAATGCAGATTTTATTCAGCCAAGCTTGGGACCATTGCAGCCAAATTTGGACGACATCGATATAACATTTGAAGGTACGGAGGATTTTTTTTTAAATACTGCGCAAAACGAACACTTTCAAACATCAACGGAGCAGACAAATTCATGTTGACAGCTCTTGAACGATTGCTTTCATTAGAAAATAATTTAAAAAAGTAACTTCCTTTTGTTTACTTATATAGAACTTCTACAAAACACACGTCTTCCACCAGTCCCCGAAGAGGGTTCCGATGATATGTTGAAAAACGTTGATTACGGTTTCTCAGCGATAATGGGTACGTCAACTGTCATTTCCTATATATATAATTCTTTTCTGTACGACAAACATTTACATTTTTGCAGGTGCCGACCATATGGACTCCAGTAACATGATGGTATCAAATCAAAGCCAATCAATGTCCAATGGAGAAGATGCGGACATGATGGAACTGCACACGCCTTTGAATTCAATGCAATTCTCTGAATTGGAACGGCAATTTCGTGAAAACCCCAACACATCGCTCTTAGGCAGCCAATCAGATTTGAGTAATTCAATGATGATGAGCGGAAACCAGTCATCGGATTCAGACTTTAATAGTTCACCCAAACGTCCGTCGATCAAAACTTTTCCAATTTCAATGGATAATGGCGGCTGTCAGATGTCGGGTTTCTCAGGAAAGAGCGTTATAAAGGGACGCGTTTCGAAGAGTGCACAGCGACCGTTTAGGTGAGTTGATGTGTGCTTTGCCTTTTGTTTTTTGCAGTTGAAGTTTCGCCTTTTTAGAGAACAAAACACTTTTTTGTGGGTATAGGGAATTTATAGTATAAATTTCTTTCCAGACGCGAGCCGCACAACTACGATAAGGCACAGCCAACACTTCATCAAACCGAAATCTATCAGCAAATGCTGGCCGAGCGGCAGCAACAGCAGCAGCATTTGCAGCAATCGCTGGCACTTCAACTCCAATCAACACCAAATCAATCCCACCAATCAAACTTGCAACTTTCTCAACAGTTTCCCACTGCAATGCTTAGTAACAACAACAGCAACAACTACCCAATGCCCCAGAATATGCTAAATATACCCACAAATTCCAACATCAAATCATATCCCGGCCCAACAAAGAACAACGTCTTGCCGAATGTTAAAATCGAAGCCCCACCATCTAGCAATAATATCCTCTCCATGTTCACTATTAGTCCAGCCACGTCTGTGGGCGTCGGTGACTCAGGCTATCACCATCAGTCCTCCGGAATGAGCAATCAAGTAAGCACATCTATCAACAGCAGCACCTCAACGCCTTCCTTTAAGCCATACCCTAATGTACAAACTTTTCAAAAGTCCGCCTCAACTGGCAACTACATCAATGTGCGTGCCGCAATAACTGCTGGTGTTGCTTCGCAGATAAATGCACTCCTGCAGGATCATCAACCGCAACAACGGCAACAACAAAACCAGCAACACCCGCAACAGCAGCAACCGCATTCTCAATCGTTACCGACGCCGTTGCATCAACATCAATTGATTCTTCCGACGCCTGCGGCGAATGCCTCCTCTAGTCAGCAGCAACAGCAACAGATTCTTCCAAAAGAGATGTTTCGCTCAAATAGTCTGCCACTGAACTCTTCGCTGCAAAAGCTTGAAGCTCGCATTGAGCATTTTGCCGTGCCCAAGTATCAGGCGAAGAGTAATAAATCTCGTTCACGTAGCAATTCTGTTCAACAACAGAGTGCGCCAACAGCAGTCAGTTCCATGTCTGGCGGATCGGCGCTGCAGATGCCGCAACTGCAGAGTGCGACAAGCGACCCAATGTTGAACAGCACATTGGCACAACTCTTAACTGCACCTAGTCTACCGCCGCCTTCGCCGAATGCGAATAGTAATTATGTAACATCAGGTAATGCTTCACATTCTTCTTCATCGCAACAGCAGCAGCAGCATCATCAGCACCAACATCAACAACAACAGCATTCATCGCACCATTCAATGGCATCGTTGCCTAAGCCCATATCGCCTAAGAAGTCAAGTTCATTACCTGTCCCAGCGCCAGCTCTTATGATTCACAGTCCCCCCGTAAATAAGGTGCGCAACATGATCACCCAATCACTCGCAAATTTCATGATTATAAATCTGTTTTTTTAGATGCTCAGCTTTCCACCGCCATCTGGGGGTCACATGTCGACCAGCAATGTTAGTTTGTCGCCTGATTCGTTTCACGATCAAGACTCACCACTCTCGCCAACGCACAATCTGAAGTACCCACGCGACACACAGCGTCGTGCTGGCCATATACACGCCGAACAGAAGCGAAGGTACAACATCAAAAATGGGTTCGATATGCTGCACTCCTTGATACCGCAACTGCAGCAGAATCCACATGCAAAGGTAGATAAAACGGCTTCCTCCACACAAAGATTATGTCGATGTAACTCTCTAATTTTCAGTTAAGTAAAGCGGCAATGCTTCAAAAAGGTGCCGATTACATCAAGCAGTTGCGCTCCGAGCGTAACGTTCTCAAGGACAAGATGGAATTGCTGCGGAAGGAGAGAGACAACTTGAATAGCTCATTATCGTAAGTAAACACAAATGCAAATTGCCCAGCAATACAACTACTGCCCTTTCCGCAGGCACCTTCACTCAATCCTACCTGCCAATGGAGCTCCAGTTACACGCCAGCGCACCGAACACGTTCGCCAATTGTACGAACACTATGTTCGATGTCGTACTATGCAGAACTGGAAGTTCTGGATTGTAAGTTGAGAAATCCGTGCGCTTGCGATGCCAATATTTGAACGTCTCTTTGATTTCAGCTTGGTCTAATACTCGAACCACTGTTAGCCTCTTACACCACATCTGTGTCGAGCGCTAGTGCGGATGAACTACGACGCACGGTTTTCCTTTGGGTTGATCAGCACTGCTCACTCGTTGACTTGCGTCCAGGTAGGCAACAGCTTCTCATTTCACTCTGTTAGACTGAATAGTACTATCAATACATTTGAATTCTGTTAACTTATTTTCAGCCGTCTCAAACAAATTGCGTTACTTATCCACTACGACTGACATTTTATCAGACCCGCCATCAACACTGCAAGAAGAGGTGGCGAAAGCCATCAACAACACTCCGGGGCAACATCCCAATCTAAATGGCTCGTAGTCGCGACAAACGATAGCAAAAGAAAAATTGGAACAAAACTAAGCAAAGTACAACTATTAAAGAAAAAACAAATAAATTTTAAATGAGAAAAATATCACATTATTACCAACGTTATCGAATCCATCAGTTTCGCAAATGATTGGCCTATTTCGAACAAAGTGCGGGAACGAGTGCCTAATTAAACCCGATTTTATTAGCTATATTGTTATATGCGTGAATATCGCTTACAACATTTGAATTTGTATATTTTTGTATCGTAAAATATTTCCGTTGTTTTAAATCGTTTTGGGTAGGAATAGATTGCAAGTCAAAAACTTTTGTTCAATTCTCTATATTGATTTCTTTTTGTTTATGAGAAAAAAAAAGAAGTGCCTTATCAAATGTGAACGTGTGAACGCGGAACTAGTGGTTATCTATGCTGCCTACACGGAATGCAGTGAAAGTAAACGTTTAGAAGAATATGTCGGTAGCGATGAGTTTGGAGTTGCTGATAATGTTTCCTTTTGTTTATTTTTTTTTTAGAATGAATTATTGTAATGAAAATTATAACGTAATGTTTATTAATATATCGTAGCAAATGATATTTATATATGAATACATATATATGTTTTATATAAACAAGGAATTTGTGCATTTTTTGCTGATAGTTCGGAATTTTAGCAAATCCAATTGTGTGTTCGTGCGGAAAAAGAATGTACATCACCCTTCCAGCAGTCGTTACCATCTTGGATTTTTTTTGTGTGTTGCAGTGAGCAATCACCCGTGTTATCAAGGGAATTTGGAGGTAGCAAATCATACTGAAACCCCCAAATCGCAATCCACTTGCGATGGCCCCTCAAAATTGTTTCAAATTCCGCCAATTCGTTTACCTATCGGTGTACTGCCAATGTGAATCCGTGTGACATGCAAAATATAAGAATAAAAAGGCCAACCGGGTGCGAATGTGATAGAGTTCGGGAGAAAAAACAAAAGTCTTTTACATATCTGCAGGTTTTTCCACTGCACCACCTCTCGCGAACGTTTGACAAACTTCCGAGAGTATAACTGTCATTGAAGAGCTTTGCAATTTAGCCGTTCAGAGTTCAGACTCGTCGTAAAATGAGTAGAAGCCCTACTTGAATCTGTTGCGCTAAATAAAGGGTTTGCCAATAAGAGGTGTTATTGTGAATAACCCGCTATTTCGGTAGCTGTCACTTTTGAAGCTTTTATTCTTTGACATTTGATAAGTGGAAACTACGCCATTACTAAAAATGGAACGATACACGTTTAACAACGCATTGAAATTATTAAAATTCACTACGAAAATGGTGAAAATCTTGCAGAATCTTGAAACGATACACGTTTAACAACGCATTGAAATTATTAAAATTCACTACGAAAATGGTGAAAATCTTGCAGTCACAGTTCGCAAAACTGAAGCATTTTTTGGTCGTCGTGAAGCACCTTGTCGGACCGCAATACAGAAATTGGTTGAAAAATTCGAGCTGTTGGGACAAGTTAGTGATGTGAAGAATAAAACCCGTGCACGTCGCTCAAGAACAACTAAGAATATTGCTGCTGTAGCCCAAAGTGTTTGGGGCCACGTGAAAGAAAACTACGCCAACAGCCCAGTGTTGATAGGGCAGCCACTTTGCGATTTGGTTATGGAAAATTTCATGAAAAGGATATGGTCCTGTAGTTATTGGATTTATAAGATTTTAAAACTACATCATCAGAAAGAAAAAAAACAATTAAAAGTATTACCAGCGGCCTTGCCCATGCTTTGATACACTCCACTGCAGAGAAGTCATGCAAAATTGTTTTTTTTTTTATGGGAGGTACCAGAACTACTTAACCGATATAGCCCATTTTTAAGACCAACCTAACGACGATAAAAAGTCCTTTCAGCAAATTTCATTCGCATATGTCAATTCCTTTGGGCGCTATCATGCTTTCAATAGACAGACGGACATGGCTAAATCGATACAGAATGTGATCCTGATTCAGAATATATATACTTTATGAAGTCTCCGGTGACTCCTTCTTGCTCTTGGCGTTACAAATGTAATGACAAAGTGAATATTATGTTTTCCATTGGGACCACCCAAAATCTTTTTCAGATCTCAGATTTACCGCGGCTCATGGAACATGCAACGAAGTTGATCTGCTTTTGTGAATGGATTAGTGCAATATTTGACAGCAATATCAGCTGTTGTAATTGCATTTGTTTTTGGAAAAATCAACTATGGAATCGACTTGAGAAATCTTTACCCTGTTGTGGATACAAATGAAGTTGTTTCGGTGACTCGTAGTTTCCAGGTGATGAGGAAGACAATGAAGATAATAATTCCTCCAACATTATATCCATTGCTATTTATGTATTTCTTTATTTTTTCTATACTTTGCGCATTTGTTTTAAAAGCAAACTTTTTAAAATGACGTGAAACAGCTGTGGGCATTTATGGCTGTTGCAGTAGGTCTGTTCCCTTACTTTTAAATCTTACGAATTTGTACTAATTCGTACGAATTTTACTCAATGTCGTTCCTTAACTCGAAAAATTCGTAAAAGAGAGCGTCATCGAGAGAGCAAGCTACTACCCCTCCACTGAGAATCTTGCGAATTTTTACTCAACAAATTTCTTGGTGTAGAATTGAAAAATCTGTCAGTCACCTTTCAATGAACAGCTGATTTGAAATTTGTTGTCCTATTAGACATATGAGTGCATTTGTTTTTATTTATTGCTTATTAAAATGGTATCAAAAGGCGGCAGAATGAAATTGAATGTTCTCCTTAGATTCTATTTGAAAATCGCGACGAAATTCTACTTTGCTGTAAAGAGTTAGAAAGGACAATCGGTCCAAGAAATTTGTAAGTGCCCTGTCGCTTTTTCTTCTTCTCTAATGCTTGTAAAGGGTGATTTTTTAAGAGGTTTAGAACTTTTTTTAAAAAAAAAACACAAAAAATTCGAAAAAATGAATGAAATATTTATTTGAATCGATAGTTTGAACCTTGCAATTTAATGTTTAAAGATAATTTCATGCAAATGTTGACCGCGGCTGCGTCTCAGGTAGCCCATCAGCTGAGTCCAATTTTGGCATACTCTTTCACACATATCGGCCGGTATCTCACGAATGAATGCATGGATGTTGGCTTCCAGTGCGTCAATCGAAGCGGGCTTGTCCCTATACACATTAGCCTTGGCATACCCCCACAAAAAATAATCTAATGGTGTCAAATCGCACGATCTAGGCGACCAATTGACCGGCCCGAAACGTGAAATTAACTGTTCACCAAACTCGCCTCGCAATTGCGCCATTGTTTCGCGTGCTGTGTGGCATGTGGCACCGTCTTGTTGAAACCACATATCATGCAAGTCAAGAACTTCCATTTCGGGCAAAAAAAAGTTTGTTATCATCGCTCGGTAGCGTTCACCATTGACAGTAACGCTGCGATTCGCATCATCTTTGAAGAAATATGGCCCAATAATGCCGCCGGCCCATAAACCGCACCAAACAGTGGCTTTTTCGGGATGCATTGGTAGCTGTTGCAATGCTTCTGGCTGATCTTCACTCCAAATGCGGCAATTTAGCTTATTTACGTACCCATTGAACCAAAAATGAGCCTCATCGCTGAACACAATTTTTCGATAAAAAAGCGCGCGATGAACATTTCGAACCGAGCACGAATTTTGATAGTAAAATTCAATAATTTGCAAGCGTTGTTCATTTGTAAGACGATCCATAGTTAAATTGCAAACCAAACTGAAGCTGTTTGACAGTGACACAAGTTACTAAACACACGTCAGCTGTCAAAACCAGTGTTGCCAAAACCAAACCAGCTAAAAAATCACCCTTTAGTTCAATCAGTACAAACTTTGTCAGTAAATTAGCAAATTCTTCGAGTTTATACGAAATTTTAACGACTTTTCGTAGCACTTTTTTGAATTTTTGAATTATGTATCTGTCTTTATTCGTATTTTACTACAAAAGCGTTCCCTAACTTTTTGTAAGTGTCTCTCTCCGTGAGAGAATTTATCCCCACCACTGCCATTTTGACAGTCTTTTCCATTTTACTACAAAAGTAAAGGAACAGACCTAGTATGTGCAAATCTGAAAAGTTATGGAGATCTGCAAAAGATTGATTTTTTGTCCCAATGGAAAACCACATTAGTGTTCCTTAAACATCGATAGTCTATCGATAGTATGGATAGTTTTTTTCTATCGATACTATCGAAACGAATGAAATCTTGCTTGTTCTTGAGCCATTTGAAACTGCAACATTGCAATTTCGGGTGAGGAGTAAGTGACTTCATCATTAATAATACCTCTTACAAGAGGTATTTCAGCTAAATTGAATAATTTTAAATCGACATTCGTTACTGCAGAAGGCCGAAATGTCCGGAAGTCCTTAATCGCATCAGTAAACAAGAGACT
Organism: Cheilosia impressa; assembly: GCA_948293265.1. Lineage (NCBI taxonomy): Eukaryota > Metazoa > Arthropoda > Insecta > Diptera > Syrphidae > Cheilosia > Cheilosia impressa. The sequence continues at coordinate 27,538,567 of OX411884.1, read as the reverse complement.
GAAACCATATAAGTAACACCAGAACGCCACTTATTTTGGGAACAATTTGGGACCCGAAATTTAAAAAAGCACGGTTTTAGAAATCTGCAGGAAGCTGACAATGCACTTCAATTGTTGCAAAGGAGTATTCTTCCTTAATTGCAATGAAAGGGTCAAGCGTTCCGATTGCGCCATCGGCGCCACAATCAGGCACATCTACTTCATCGAAGTTAGATGATCTGCTTTTTATGCTGCACAGTCAGTATATTGTTGTAACTTCAATAAGTAGCGCCATTGTTGACATTCGGCAATATACCTATGTATATAGAAAAAGCAAATATCGACCGACATGCTTGCTCTATAAGCTACTGGGAAAAATCATCCCGCACGCTAATGGTTACATTAGACTGCATGCCAAGTGGTCATTAATTGCCAATTTCTGACAGTTCTTCTGTCAAAATATGGTCGTACAATGCAATGGGCATATCTCATATGCTCTAATGACCTAAATGCCACATATGACCAGGCTGATTTTGACAGATAAAAATGCCCAAATAGCAAATAGTGTAATCGGACAATAAGCACGAATGCCAGCATAAAGCCCTATATGCCCATATGCACTTTTTTGAAATTTCGTTATGGCATTGCTGGCATTTTTGATGGAACAAGAATTATTTTGTTGTCATCAGTGTTTGAGTTCGTGGAATTGTGATTTATTTTCTTTTTCGTTCTCTTTTTTTGTGGATTATTCAATCTTTCATTTGTGTAAATTATTTAATTGCGTCTTTCTTTGTAATTTGTTTAGGTTTAATAAGTGGTCTTCTCTTTTTCCAGTAATTGTGTGTGTAATAAATACTTCTTTCCTGATGTGAAATTTTGTTTGTGTAGAAACTGTTTGCTATTTGTAAATTTTTGTAAATATTCGTTTATACAGGGTCGACCTCAAATTTGGGTTTTGTAACATAAATAAAAATTTCCAATTTCAACTTTTTGCTTTGTTTTCCTCCACTACAATATGTATTTGATAATAAATAACATTTAAACCATCAAGGCAAATATGACCATATGGGTAATTTTGGTCATATAGTCTTATATACAGTTTTGAAAACCCTGACATTTTGGTCATTTGACCAGTAATCTGGTCATTTGCCTGTTGGCATTCATATGCATAATTGGCATACAGTGTAATCTTAGCTTAAGTACTAAGTTGCAAGTTCGCATATATGGCTAACGTAGGAAAAGTGACGTTCCCGACCAATCTAGTTTTTGCGTCCAGACCAATGTAGTCGACTTAAAATAACTAGATTCTTAAATGTATCCATTATAAATGCCATTCCTTTTGGCGCGCAGTCGGTGTTCAGGACACGACTGAGGAGTTTCTATAATGGTGTGTTCGTTTAAGAATACCCCAATCAACGCCTCGAACTACTGTTAACAATTTTACAATCCCATAATTATTTCTATCGCCTTTTGGACACCTTTTTATACCCAGCTTAGTTTGAAACAGAAAGCGGCTTTTACTTTATTCCTTTCGATAACTGGTTCCAGACTTCGACTCTCTTTTCCGGTTAGTGCGATCCCAATACCATTTGGGACCTCGCCGGAATACACCATTTTCCTCAACCCCGACTTTGAAATATATATCCACTAGCTTCACAAAATAAAACGAAAGACTCTAAAAATAATATTGCTCTCTATATTTGCTCGAATATGCAACATATAACAAAATAAAAATATACATGGTTTGGTATATATTTATCATAGACAATCTTTTCAAACAAATGAATTTACAAAACAATGGAACGTGCTGCATTACTGAATAAGTAGTTATACAAGTTTCTCTTCTCTTTTCCTAAACAACGACTGGACGAAACAGCATTTTGCTCAAGACATAACAAATGTAGCTTTAAGTAGAAAGTGTACCTAGTAGACTTTAGATTTTGGTTTTTCACTCTTTTAATTAAATATATATATATTTTTTTTAAATACTAGTATAGTATACTTTTAGCTTTAGTGTAAGGCAATTGATTTTTTTCAGCCAAGTCTCGCAGTACATTGTAATGTTTCAAGACTAATAATTCTATGTCTTGTTAAAAATTTGTTCATCGTAATAAGGTTTGCTTATAAAAGATTTTTGTTTACGATTTTGTTTACTCATTGGTTAGGTAGTATATCTTAAAAAAAGTTTCGTTGTTCTCGTAAAAATAGAATAGCAATCAATTTTATTGGTAAAAAAATAAATTGGAAAGCTATTTGTTTTATATTTTCTATACTTCTAAATTTTTAATTATTGCATTGAAACATTAGAGTTTATTAAAAATTTTGTCATTTTGTAGAAGTGAACATGTGCTGGCTCGGTGAATTTTCCTTGTGTAAATTAATTTCTTTATATAATTGATTAGTTAATTGCTTATAAAAAATAGCATCACTCGGAATATGAACAATACTCGTCGTACTCGGTGCTATGCGCTTTTCTTTGCCCATTTAAGGTCATCGTCGCGTGGCTTGCATCCAGTCACGCATTCAACCAGTACTTCCATTGCCGGCCAAAATCTAAAATGAAAATGCGGTGAATTTTAGTGTTGTAATGCACTATTCAGTAGGCGGAATACCTCAATTTCTCTAGGGGCCAATTTAACCAGCCCGTTGTTATACAGAAATATGTTTCATGCGGAGCAACATGGTGAATTCGATGATGCTTCCTTGGCAGAACAATATGATGGTTTTGCAGGAACTGCACCCACTTTGGCAGACCCCAATAAGTATGTGACCACTTGTGTATCTAGGTGGGAAATATTGTATCAAATATATTTGGTTTTGTATACAAACAAACCTGATTCGTCATTGCAACAAATATCGAGCATAGAAACAGATAAGAACTCCACCCAAAGTCGGTTTGAATGTCCTGAGGTGACTTTGTAATAAAGTTGTAGGCTAGGGTAGCTAGTATTGGAATGCAGACCATAAAGTTATCACCGTTAGTTTCTATGAAATCGTGTCTTGTTATTGATGTCGGATCAATGTGATGTTCTCGAAAGGGCCGAAGGAAATTCTGAAAGTAGGTCTTATCGTACATTTATTTTTGAGGTGATTTTAAATGACACACCCTTCCAATAATCGGTAGTTCGACGCTTCCCCAGGTGTCTGCGGCCCAGTGGACCAGCCCTGAGCTAAAATCCGCGGTTACGATCCCAAAAAAGGCGGAAACACATGCCACGCTGATTCGATCGATGCGAAAGTGTTTAATTATTAAAATTAAATCAACGATCATTAATGCTATGCAGGTGTAGACACAAATTATTTCCTGGGCACGTTTTCCTAAAAAAATAAAAAAAAAAAACAAACACACATTTCTAACGTCTGGACACTTATATAAGTAGTATAGAAATTACCTGGGCTGTAAAGATTTGCCAATTCTTGTGCTCCCTTGTGCTGCGGTCCCCATCTTGGGGCTTTCTTTTCGTAGAACGTATTGTCAAAGTCAGAATTTCCATTCGGATCATCTTCCAGCATTGAATTTTCCAGAATTTCTCGGTCCGACTTTATGGGATTCTAAAATATGGAAAAGGTGTATTTTAAGGCGGGTTATAGACCTTTTTTGAATCATGTGTATATAGCGTTTTAAGGGTTCAAGAAAAAACGAATGCTCTTTTGTCGCATAGCTATGTCTCTAACATTTAAGCGGTATCAATATGATAAAGAGAAATCTAAAATTACTGCTATTCATTTAGAGATTCAAATGGAATTTCTGTACCTATCTATTTCGTTTGCCAAGAATCGTGCATTAGCTATTTTGCGAATAGAACTTTCAATCAATTGATTAAAAAACAAAATTTAGTAGGTAAGTCTATATCGAAATTCATCTCAGTTGAAATAAATAAAAAAAGCCCGATTGTACAAGATTCCTCTGTGGTCGAATGTCACATAAGATCTCGAGTAAACACTGGCAGCCGTATTTATTAGATTCTCTTACGACGCCTCTACGACGTTGTTTAGTTAAACATCGCGTAAAAATTTACGCAGCCTGTACGTGGCTTTCCTGAAATTTTGATTTATAAACATTTTTCCGCGGTAACTTTACTAAACGAGGTTTGTGTCTAAATAGGTAAGAATTTCGATAAACTATTACAGAAAACACTGAAATCTATTACTTTTTGCAACTGAAACTGATCTTAGCTGTGGTTGACAGATTAGCTTCGTAAGAAAATCATACTTACGTAAAACAAACAAAAAGCCAAATTATCTGTCACATTTCCGAAATTTATTTGGAGGGACTGCTGAAATATCTACCTGCAATCATATGTCGTTTTCCATTGGGCAAAAAGAAGCGTCCGGGAGAGTCCGGAATCGAAAAATTACTTCTGAAACCGTTCCATTGGCACAAAAAATGCTCTTCTGGTGATTCTTAGAAGAGAATTTCGCTTCTCGATTTGAAGTCAGAATCCACTCAAGAAGCAGTCACACAAGTGTAATTTATGTATTTTACACAAGTCAGCTAACAGCAGCCGCAGATTATTTTTTTGCGTTTCACCAATACTTTTGTGGATTCTTTCAGAAGCAGTTTTGTTGTTCCATTGGATTTCAGAATGAGTTGATCCCCGAGTGAAACCAATGGAAAACTACAATAATCTATTAACCACCACCAAATCTGAAATTATATTTTATAATTGCATTTGCAGACGAAATTCGTTTGGTGCAAATTTTCACAACATTTGAAATGAATGCATAACCAAAAATTTGTTTCACCTTTTGGTTTTGTTTACAATAATTCGACAACTACCAAATGACATTAGCTGCAAAAACATATTTACGTAAGCTCTACGCAGGCTCTAAACGCAAATTTTCGCGTTTAAATTACGCAGCTTTAAAGTAAGGTTTGCTTAAGTTCGAAAAATCTTTATAAATCGCATTTCCCTGCGTAAGGGCGTTTTAGAGGGTGCGTAAAGTTAAGCAGACTCTACGGTGGGTTTATAAATAAGACTATAAGGTATTCAGTTTAAGCAGAATTTGATCTTTCAACCAAAAAAATTTGGTAAGATTATTAAAATTTTTAAGATTACAGTCAAAGTCGAACCTCCTTTAAGTCGAATTTTTCCAGAAATCCCTCTAACTCGAACTAATTCTTATCTACCGTGAAAATTCGACTTAGGGATTCGTCTGTATTTAAAATGTAAAATTATTAAAGCTTTAAAATTTAACATTTTAAGATTATTTGATAACAAATTCGTTCGAAAATTTGTGGTTGCTTTGCAAACGATTGCTACCCCTTTCGTAACACACTTTCAGTTTCTTTTACACATTGCAGACTTTTCAACATGATAAAAATAAGGAAGAAATGTAGTGTCATACGGGCTTAAGGTTATTCCGCACTAGTTTAATTTTAAAACCACAAAAAAATTTAGTGTCATAGAGGCTTAAACATTCCAAGCCTAAATAAAAGTTTAGCCCTTACTTACATTCATTTTCTGAAGGAAACAATGTCACTTTCGAGCAAAATGCGATGGGTCATTGCACTGTAAGTAATGAATTTCGAACACTCTCCTTCGCAACTATAAAACTGTTATTCTCTCACGCAAGCACTAATTCCAACAAAATTAAACGCCGTGTTCGTGTGGTGTCAAATTAATTCCGTTAAAAATACAGAATTGATTCGTTAAACTCAATTCAAGAGTCGTTTATTGATGTAACGCTCAAACCAAACTGAGGGTATGAAATGGTAAAAGTTTTTTTTCTTTTATTTTAAGTGAGAAAGTGCATATGCTTACTCTGTTTAAATAATTAATTTCTCTTGGTACATCTGTATATTTTCACACAAATTAGTTGTGCCCTTGAATTTCCCATTCAATAGTATTGGCGTACTAAATTATTTACAAAAAGAAGGAGTACAAAGGCTCTCATAATATTCTGTTGTAATATGCTGGAAAACGTTTGGGTAAGAAAGTTATGTTCCTTTACTTTTGTAGTTAAATGGAAAAGACTGTCAAAATGGCAGTGGTGTGTATAAATTTTCTCACGGAGAGAGACACTTACGAAAATGTTAGGGAACGCTTTTGTAGTAAACTACGAATAATGACAGATAGATAATTCAAAAAAGTGCTACGAAAAGTCGTTAAAATTTCGTATAAACTCGAAGAATTTGCTAATTTACTGACAAAATTAGTTGATTCATCTCCCTAGCGATGAAAGTGATTTGATTCATATATACTTATCTGGATAAGTTTGTACTGATTGAACCACAAGCATTAGAGAAGAGGAAAAAGCGACACGGCATAAAAAATTTTCGTGGAGACCATTGTCCTTTCTTACTCCTTACAGCAAGTAAGAATTTCGTCGCGACTTTCAAAAAGAATCTTAGGATAACATTCAATTTTATTTTGCCTCCTGTTGATACCATTTTAATACTCAAGAAATCAAAACAAATGCACTCATATGTCAAATAGGACAACAAATTTCAAATCAGCTGTTAATTGAAAGGTGACTGACAGCTTTTTCAATTCTACACCAAGAAATTCGTTGAGTAAAATTTCGTAAGATTCTCAGTGGAGGGGTAATAGCTTGCTCTCTCGATGACGCTCTCTTTTACGAATTTTTCGAGTTAAGGAACGACATTGAGTAAAATTCGTACGAATTAGTACAAATTCGTAAGATTTAAAATTAAGGGAACAGACCTACTATTTCTTTTAAAAGTGTCAAAATTTGAAGTTTTGAACATAAAATACATATAAGTGGCATTTCTAGGATGGTATGATTAGGGATATTCACTTAAACGCATAAAACCCTTATAAAGAGCGTTAACTGCAGAAATTTACCATCAGTAAATTAACTGTCAGATTTTTTATGGAGAATAGCTTACGAAGGCCTCATAATTTTCCGCGATCAACTAGGCTCGGAAATCGACTGCACAAATTTACAAATGTCAAACTGTGACAAGCGGTCGTGTGAATTGCTTTTCATGCTTTTAGAGTGGCAGCAATGACGGTAAGAATTTAATTATATAGATAGTTAGTGCATAGCTTTATCGTTATTTGCAGCAAATTACGCAATAACATTTCCGAGAGGTGTTCACTAAAAGCCCCCCAGAAATTTATAAGTTTACTAGCTGCATAAAATTATGTAAGAAAGTAATAGGGCCCGCACTAATGGCGTTTTTCATTGAAGATCCGGGAGAATTGCCCCGAAGTTCAGAATGGTTCTTTTCAATCATATTCGTTGGAGCACTTTTGCAACAGTGGTAGACACCATCACCCTTATTCCGCATGGCGTTTATATTAAACGACAATTGGCGTTTTATGAAATCGGTATTACATGTGGCGTGTTTCTAGACGTTTTATGTCGTTTAACGACTTGTGGCGTTTAAGTAGTGTGGAACACAAGTTCTACAAACGTCAAAACAATTTTTCGCATCCTGAAAGTCGTTTTTGTTGCGCAAAACGACTCAAAAAACGTCGATTATTGTCGACTACAAATTCTTGAACGACTTGGAGGCAAATTTAAATAAAAACATGTGAGTTTTGGTAATTGTTTATATTTTATGCAGTGATTTCATAATTCTTTTATGATTAAGGGTGAAAGTTACAAACCGCGATCTTTTTTTCGGGGCCAAAATGCGTATGTGAGTACCATCCACACATCCTATGACTCCTGGAATTCCAGCCTTTTGGTAAAACATCATTTTTGCACAATTCCTTTCTTCTTCCGCGTAATGCATGTTTATCCATTGTGGGCATATATTTTCTTCCACAACTGTAAGCATTTCGCTAAGGATTTTACTAAGAGTTGGTTGGGCAAGACCCAAATTAAAGTCATTGCCAACACCCTTTTGGTAGCCACCTTCCGCAAGAAAATGCAATGTCGAAGCCAGTTTTAAAATGACTGGCACTGACAAAGAACCCCTTGCGGCAGGAAGTTTATCCTTCACCTCATTTAGCAAATAGACAAGGGCTTCCTTGCTAAGTCTAAAGTACATTTTGAATCTGGAAATTATTGGCTATTTTCTACCTCAAACTATTTTGTATTTATATGTATGTACTTACTTTGAATCTGGTAAATCCAAAGGATTGGACTTTGACCTGATACTTCTTCTAATAATTTTCAGGTCTCTTTTTGCAGATTCATCTTTTTCGTAGCTTTCGCTTTCCAATGGTATGAACATTGCAATGCTATTAATTTTTTGTTCGTATAATACCACAACTCGAAATACTTTCGATTTTAAATTTAAAACATAAACACTTATCCAACTGTCATTAGTTTTTGTGGAACTCATGTGGAATGTAAATTCAATGAGAGTGGAGGCGTTCAAGGAATAGAATACCGATACTAAAACGCCACTAAAGCGACTCGACACAAAAAACGCCAGCTGTCGTTTAATATAAACGACATGCGGAATAAGGGTGCATATGTGTGATTAGATTTTCTGTTGCTACTTGTTTTTTTGTTTTCTACAGTAAATATGAATGTTTTAACAGGCCAAATCGATATAAGTATTTCAATTCCAGTTTACATTTTGCACGCGTAATTTCATATTTTCGGATCATAAGCGAAACATTTGTTTCTTACAACACAACAAACATTTCAATTTGACATTTGGCTAGTGTGTGCTGGTGAGTTCAGGGCAATTCTCTCGTCACTTCTGTCGTGTAAGGAATTGCCCTGGAAGCTGGAAGTACACTTTTTTTTCAATGAAACATAGAATACATAGAAAGAACACTTCTAGAATTGATCTTATCATAGAAAGGGCACTTCTTTTCTTTAATCGAAAACACCATAAGAGTAGTATACAAAAAATAACTAAACCAATTTGAGGTAAACTCGTTATGCTTCTTAGTTAAAATAAAAAAAAAAAATCATTCAAGACTCTGGTCATTTATTCCCACTACAGAGTCCTACAGAGGGTAAAAAAAAACAGTATCAAAGTCTCTCTAATGGATGTTCCCCACTATACAAACAAGTACGTGAATCTATAAAATATATATTTGATCGGGTGTCTTTCGATTGCTAGTTCACTCCTAAATCAATGAAACCATTTAACTGGCTCCGAATTGTAGCATTAAGTCTAATGGCACTTGATACCTACACTTACTCATGATTAATATCTATGTATTAACAAATTGATAAAAGAGGGTGAACGATGTATAAAGTATGTACTGTAGTACGAGTAGTATTGATTTCAAGTAATGTCTTGTTTGCCTGTACGCAATGAAAGAATAACACGACTTGTCATGTAATACTTTCACTTAAAGAAGTTTCATTTCCATATGTGAATAAGGTGAACGTCAGAACTGATTAGGTAATTAAGTTACATTGTCGGGTTGACATATACAATAAATTAAACCCTAAATGTATGCGTCAAAACGTGTAACCAAAATTGAACACAGTAGGCATTGCAAAGCATTGAAAAGAGGCAAATATTAACATAAATTCTTGTTGTAATAAATTCTGATACCTATCATTTCCAAAGGGAAAAATATTGATAAACCTATTGAATTGTATGCCTTTGTCTACATAAAACAGTGTTATCAGACGTCAAGATAATTTCACGGAAATGGCTGATAATGATAATGCGCTGCAAATTTTTGCATTGCTGTTTAACAAGTTCTGTCTGCAGTAATATTGCGCATACGCATACTGCATGCACAGCTCCAGCTTGTTTTTATTATTTAGTGGGTATTGAACCATCGCAAAATCACAAACTACTCCTTAGGGTTTTTTACACTGCACTACTTCGCCGCGAACGAAGAAAAATCAATGAATTCTGACATTACGATGATATAGCAACTCAAAAAAGTGGGTCGCTAAATTTTGTCCCTTCTTCTGTCTGCCCGTATGCTCCTGAAGCCTAGAGCCGGCTGCCCGTATTTGCTTCAAACTTCAGATTTGCAGTTTGTGGGCCTACAGTTCGGGGCCTTATTTTAGCACGGTTACCTCAATATTAATGGTACATCTCATATAAAACATTCATACCAGTTTGATTTGTTCGGAAACGTCTCTAGCTATTTCAACCAAAATATGAGCTTAAGTGAGGTTAACATGACTCCATACTCTTTCTGTTTTGTGTGCTAAAAAATTTGTATACTTTTTAAACTTCAATATATCTCAAAAAAGGTAACATGGTAATTTCCAAGTTAATAGCAAACTCGTTTTTTCTCTATATTATCGTACAATGGATTATTTTTTAGAAAAGACTTTTTTTTATGTCTTTTGTTTACCTGAAGAAGTCATTACCGATTTTGATAAAACTGCATACTTAGAGTAAAATTGATGTTTTCAAAATGATTGCGTCCTTAATTTTCAATTCGAATAATTCGAAAACGCTAATTTTGGAAACTGTTCATATTTCCAAACACCATTTTCGATTTGGATGACAGCATAGACAAACCATACTGCGACCCCCAACTCACAATCCTCTTGCCGCTGGCCCCTCAGTTTTTTTTCAAATTCGCCATTTTGTATTCCTGTCGGTGTTATGTCAATTCGGAATCCAAATGACATGCAAAAACATACAAAAAATACAAAAATAAATGCTGCCAACCTCGACAGCAGTGGGAAAATGTGAAAGAGTTCGGGAATACCACATTTTAGATTATCTGAATGCCATTGGTTAGTTATTATAAATTTTTTGAAGGTGAATAATTTTATTTGTGTGGTTAATAAAGCTATCTAAAGGAAATGTTTTACATACCAGAAATATATTAGGACAAATATGGTTGTGTATTTCCCGCATTTGGATATAATTTACTTCGATTTCGTGTGTAAATTTTTCTTCAATAATAAAGAAGATTTGCTCAAAATGTTTTTATTTTCCCTCAACCAACCTACATTCTTAATTTCTCGTAAATATTTTAAGCAAATGTACACTTTTTCCTAAAAAAAATTATTATTCACACGTACCGAACAATTTCAAATTTAACGGATAAGATTCTATGAACGCTGCAAGCCACTTTGCCCAAAGCGGAAGTGGCTCATATTTTTTGGGAGTGTATTGGTGACTCAGAATTTTTGAAGTTACGTGACATTTGTCAATACGAATTCTATGTATAATACTAGCGCGGTAAATCGTGGCCACTCCGAAAAAATATAGCTTGTAGGCTAAGTAACGGGAAATCGGCCGAAGTTGGGGGTCTCAGTCAGAGACAATACTGAGACCACCAACTTCGGCCGATTTCCCGTTACTTAGCCTACAAGCTATATTTTTCGGAGTGGTCACGATTTACTGCGCTAGTATTGATACATAGAAATTCGTATTGACAAATGTCACGTAACTTCAAAAGTTCTGAGTCACCAATACACTCCCAAAAAATATGAGCCACTTCCGCTTTGGGCAAAGTGGCTTGCAGCGTTCATAGAATTTTATCAGTTAAATTTGAAATTGTTCGTTACGTGTGAATAATATTTATTTTTTGGGAAAAAGTGTACATTTGCTTAAAATATTTACGAAAAATTAAGAATGTATGTTGGTTGAGGGAAAATAAAAACATTTTTAGCAAATTTTCTTTATTATTTAAGAAAAAATTACACACGAAATCGAAGTTAATTATATCCAAAAGCGGGAAATACACAACCATATTTGTCCCAATATATTTCTAGTATATAAAACATCTCCTTTAGATAGTTTTATTAACCACACAAATCAAATTATTTACCTTCAAAAAATTTATAATTACTAACCAATGGCATTCAGTTATGCTAAAATGTGGTATTCCCGAACTCTTTCACATTTCCCCACGGCTGCCGAGGTTGGCAGCATTTATTTTTGTATTTTTTGTATGTTTTTGCATGTCATTCGGATTCATTCGGATTCCGAATTGATATAACACCGATAGGAATACAAAATGGCGAATTTGAAAAAAAACTGAGGGGGCCAGCGGCAAGAGGATTGTGAGTTGGGGGTCTCAGTATGGTTTGTCTATGGTCTCAGTATTGTCTCTGATCTACAGTATAATGTTGTAATAATCTCATTGCCCGACTTCGTTATAGCAAATATCACCAACTTTTTTTTTTTAACCACATTTAATATGCACCTTAAAATAATTCCATTCACTTGGAGATTACAGAATCAGAAACTCACACTTCATTTGCACACAAATATACGTCCATTGGCATATTCAGTTTATAAGTGCTAGTGCAAATTCAAAAACAAATCTCTGAATTCTTACATAATATTTCTATGTGAAAATATCGGTGTATCACGAGCCATGTTTCGAATCATAGACACCTTAAAGCCCTAACAGATCAGAAAACAGAAACTCCCACTACACTTGTCTTTGTAGATTCAGATTAGAATTTTTTTTGGTACTCACATGTATTTACAGATAGGAAATTTAAGAGAGAACTTTTTCTTTAATTTGCTGGGTGAATAGGGTAGGTAGGTAGGTCTATTTAACTTTAAGAACTCACATTGTTATTGTTACCTATTTGATATATACAGCTATATGAGATGATTAACTTAAAAGTGAATTTTACTCAACACTAATCCTATATTTTATGAACCGTTTCTTTTATCTAGCAGTGATTGTCAGATATTTGCCTACCTAACTAATAAAATAGGTATAAGAAAACTACCAACCAAACCTTAGATCAACGAGAAAGTTGTGTTCCACCCAGTTGTGCACTTTATTTATTCTGGCAATATGGGTTTACATTTTGGAATGAAATAGATAGACCTCCTAATTGATGTGACGTCTAACTGACAGTTCTATTTATTTGCTTTCACAAGCTGAAAACAATATGGAAGTGAGACTGTCCCTTCCTTCGAATACATTTTCTAAATTGGGCATTATTTTTTTTCATCAGATTACAGGCATTGAGAAATATTTGTTGAATAAACACAGAACTTTGCATGCTACTGGTGTCACTTTTGAGGCATAATCATATTGCTGATAAATTAGTTAGAAAGTACTTAGTTTGATATATACTACCGCGGCAATAAAAAGTTCATTAGAGCCACTGGTATAAAAATGCAAATGAGTCTTTGTCAAATGGTTGACCTCTGTGTTGGGCAAATGTATTATTTTGAACCATATAATTAACGTCTTAATCACGTAAAACCGGACATAAAATTTGTACAGGTTAATAAATTTCACTCTTTGTGTGTATACACACACTAGTCGTACATTAAGGTGCAATGTATGTACATTAAGGTGTAAAGTACGCGTATTTAAAATTGTAATAACATTATACTCTGTCTAAACCAAACGAATTTGTAAACGATGATTTGAGCTTGGGCTTGAAATAAAATGACTTGCAGGTTGTAGCCCTATCATGGCTATCAAATATCAATTATTTGATACTTGATAATACAAATCATTTCATCTAGAGTTTGGTGTTATGAGTATCCATTGATAATTTTTACCCCATTGTTAATGCTAATCAAAATATCATTGAAAATTGGCTCCGTTTTGAAGTGTGACGTTTCTAATTTGCATTTGTTTTTTCTTTGTTTTTTTTTAATCATAATATAATAATCCCCTTCGAAAAATAACTCTACTAGTGACATTCGGTCTAAAGTGTTTTTTTTAACAATAAAAACAACGAAATAAATTTTATGATTTGATGTTAAAAGAATTTTTTTACCGCCCGAATATTTGATAAGTATCAACAAGAAATTTGTGGTTGATAGAAAATTGGATATCAAATTTTTTGACAACCGTAATACCAATTTTATTGATAAAACTATTCACAATATATCTTCAATCTAATACAATTCACAATTCATCAAAAATGTCGATAGGTTGATAAACATAACACCGATTCATTCATTTTGTTTATACGTATCAATTATTGATATAGGTACGATAGCTATTTTAGGGTTGTTAGAGCTACTTTTCGGGTAAAATTATAAGAAGTTGCACCTCGATGTTCTAATCAGTTGTTCATTATTCGTGTTATTGCAAAAATAATGTATTTCTGCACTGGCAATACCCTTTCTTATTTTGACAGCTAAATGATTGAAAAATAATTGTAAATAACAACATACCGGAAGAAAATGAAATCCAAAATCTATTCTTAAGCTTTTAGGTTTGGAAAAATATTCCCAACCATGGTATTTCAGTTGTAACTATGCTTCTCATAATTTTAAGGGCGAAAAATGTTTTAAGCTGATTTTAAAAATCGACCTTGTCCAATGGTAGATATTTTTTGATTTTCTCGACGCGTAAATCGCAATCATACTCCGCAATTGTTTTACTCCAGGGAGCACACAAAAAAATACTTCATGTTTATGAAGGCTTTCAAGTCGTTTTATGACACCAGTGCATTGGCCTTAGTCCAAAACAACTGAACTGACTTATCTCAAAGTTCAATAGCCTGCTGCTTTATTGTTTTGGTTATCCCAATATTTGGCCCAACTCAAACTGTGCTTTGAGTACAATCAAGTCCGCGATTGCATTATATGTCCTTTTCTGGCAGTTATACGCTTTTGCGGCCAAATCTGCATAATAGCCTATTCCGATTGTGATTCATCACAACGGTGGTTAAACTGAGTGAGGTGAATTGCGTTGCGTGATTGTCGCAGTAATTAACTTAGCTGACGTACTAGTTCCTTTGCAAACACTACATGTTAGGACGCGACACGCAAAGGGTATTTATTTTGCGAAAGCGAATTTCTCAAGAAGCCAATTCGTGACTAGGCCAAGATGTTTTCATATTGTCGGCTTGCCACTTGCTGCCACAATGTCAGCTAATAAAATCAAGATAACATAATAATCAGCAATTTTTCATGCGGAAGGGTTTTAAGAGCATCCTTTAGGGAGAGGAGGAGGTTCTTCTAATGCGTAATTGGGGCCTACGCTTGTGGATTGGGTCCAATTGGGTCATATATACAGTCTGCGTGCATTAAATTGATGGTTGTTGAATTTAAATCGAAATTGAAATTGCATTCTCAATGAACAAGGTATACGTCATGTTTTGCCATTGGAGAAAGTGAAAGCGGACCAGGGATGTGATGTGAGTTTATGGCATTATCAAATCATGAAATTTAAAGAACAATTTAAGAGCGTTGTAATTGTGAATTGCGATGAGTAATAGAACATGCCATGAGTGCGGCGAATAACTGCACTGGCACGAACGATGAATCCAGTAATACGCCGGTTAATATTAGATTTTAATCGGTGGGGCTTATTTTTATCAGCACTGTAATGCGTGATAGCCATCAACCTATTAGTATGTCTGTAATACGTCCTCTGACAGAATGAAAATACTGTAATAAAAAAATGGTTATATACTACAGATCTGACCAGTCGACAATTGACGCAGTCCATAGTGTGCGTTCCATGGTTCGATGGTAGTTTATTATTGAAAGCATGCTTAAAACATTTGCTTGCATCTTACATGTGAAAGTGACATATTTAGCGAATCATCTTAATTGACCTTATCAACAATTAAGCGTTGTTTTAATCATGTTCGTTTAGTTTTAAATTCCGGATAAGATTAGAAGCTGTGCCGACTTTAAGTGGTTTGTTGTGTTGGCTTGCTTATTTAAATTTGTTTTGGCGTAGTTTTATAAAGTTTACTCATTAAAGTTTGACATGTAGTAACGTACAACCAAAATACTTTACTGTGACGTTTCTTTGCAGATTTTTGTCACATGATGCTTGAAATGTTGCAAATTTTATTAAATTCTGTGTATGTAATCAAAAAAAATGTTCAACATTATTATTGGCATAATAATTATCTATGAACAATTTTTTTTGACTATCGTTCTACATCTATTAGCTAATTTGTTGACGTTTTCTTTCTTTGCTTTTATAGCATAGTAATCTATGTGCAATTAAAGAAATATATGCTTTAAGATTTAAGTTCACTTAGTCTTTTCATAACTCAGAGAAATTCCACTGAAGACAGGTACGTACTTATTTAAAACAATTGACAAATAAATATACTCCACTTTGAGCAATAGTTGTTGCATTGTTTGCATTTTATTGTGTTTTATTTGTTTGTATTTACAAGTCAACACCCTAGCGGAAGATGCTAACAGTTTTGCAAATGGCGGCAAATGTCAATTCTACTTTGACATTTTGTAAAGTAAACAGATAAAAAGCACACATCAACAAGACATAAACCGCTATACTACTAAGGACAGCGGAATAATTGTTTAAGTTTTATGCCAGAATGTTCGGTGGTGTTTACGCACACTTTGTTTGTGGGATTTTTTGAAGTCACGCGTTTATATCAGGAAGCTTTAGACTGTTGAGGAGTATCCACCAATAATCCGAAGACTTATCGCCGGAAGTTGTAATAAAAGTGATGGAAAACGCCATAAAGCGGGCCCGAATGGTCAAAACTAAAATAAAAGCAATATGTGAGAGCGAATGTGAAAACTATTTATTCGATTCACTCTTTCACAGAACGAGAATTGACCAGCAGGCTAGATTTTAGGAATTTACAATTGCGAAATTTTCCATATAAAATTACCTATTGTGACCTACAAAATATTTAGCGTGAGGCCCTAAGACATCAAGTAAACATAATCCAAAAGCAAAACCAAAGTTTTTCATCCATAAAAAAAAGATCGGGTGACAACTTTCGCACCACCTTGTATTACACCGAACTGTTCCTCGTTATGATCTATTTACATTGTCAAACACGCAATATTTCTCGCATGAGATGAAAAATTCGTTTTGCACGCAAACACTGGTAATTAAGGGCTAAGAATGAGACGCTTAATATGTAACGGACGCTTTATCGAGAACTATGGCTTGATATGTAAAATGGAAGCAAACACAACATCCGGTGAACAGTATTTCTACAATCACTTGAATACGTTTCTAATACTGATTTAAAACATTTTACTTGAGAGTGGTAGCTAATTTCTGAAGATTTAGCTTACTCTACATTATTGAATTAATCGAAATAAGGAAATTGTAATAAATTCACTTTTTCCGGAAGTCAATCATCTATCATCATCACTATAAAAATAGCAACATGCAGAACTGTCAGATAATTCGTACCACCTTAGCAAGATGGACGACCAGAAAATGATTTGTTTCATGGATTTCAAAAAGACATTATTTATATAACAGATAATGATATTTACATTTGCAATACAATGGCGTTATAGCAGCAACCCAGGCGTGGGTAAATTGGCAGATTATGGGCCTTACTAATAATCATTTTCAACCTTTACACTAAATATTTGAAGGTCACAATATGCAATTTTGTATGGAAAATTTCGCTACTGTGACTTCGAAAAGTTTAGCCTGGACACTAAAAACGATTATTAGTATGGCGGTATGTCTTTTGCTATTGAAGTGGTAGTCATTCACAATGGAACAGTGCACTTTTTACTGTGTTTACACTTTAATTGTTTGCATTTAAATTCTATTTTTATACCCTCCAGAGGAAGGTATATTCACTTTGCCAATACATTTGTAACGCAAAGAAGGAGTCACCGGAGACCTCATAAAGTATATATATTCTGAATCAGGATCACATTCTGAATCGATTTAGCCATGTCCGTCTGTCTGTCTGTCTGTCTGTCTGTCTGTCTGTCTGTCTGTCTGTCTGTCTGTCTGTCTGTCTGTTGAAAGCACGATAGCGCCCAAAGTAATTGACGTAAGTGAGCGAAATTTGGTGAAAGGACTTCTTTTTATCGGCGTCAGTTTGGTATTGAAAATGGGCTATGTCGGTCAAGTAGTTCTGGTACCTCCCATACAAAACCAATATTGGACCCATTTGTCTTTCTGTCTGTTGAAAGCACGATAGCGCTCAAAGTAATTGACGTAGGTGAACGAAATTTGGTGAAAGGACTTCTTTTTATCGGCGTCAGGTTGGTATTGAAAATGAGCTATGTCGGTCAAGTAGTTCTGGTACCTCCAATACAAAACCAATATTGGACCCATTTGTCTCTCTGTCTGTTGAAAGCACGATAGCGCCCAAAGTAAACAACCTAGGAGAATAATGTTTGGTGAAAGGACTTCTTCATATTTTCGTTAGGTTGGTATTAACAATGGGCTCTGTCGGTCAAGTAGTTCTGATACCTCCCATACAAAACCAATATTGGAAAACATATTACGTTAAAAACACGATAGCAGTGGAGGGTATCAAAGCATCGGCCAGGCCGATGATAACACTTTTACTTGTTCAAATTCGCATTAATACTTTGCAATTTGTTATTCAACTATTTATTTATTAACACATTACAAATAAAACAAATAATGGTTAAGACAATTACTTTTAATAAATCAAACCCTAGCCATTGCAGTAAGGCACATTTCTTTGTTTTGATTGCTTGTAAAACGCCGTGACTGTATTGTGGTGAATATATTTTTCTTCATTGTTTTAGTCGACTTTGGTGGATGACAAATATATGATTATTTTCAATAATGAATTAGTTCAATTAGCAGAGAAGAAGAAACAGGAAAATACTACTAAATTACCAAAATCACTTAGATTGAGACACAAAGTAATTGAGTCACATTCCAGAAATTGTAAATGAGTCCGCCAACAATTACAACCTTTTCTAACCTGATACAATTGGAACTATGTGTTAATTTGATTCACGGATGCTAATTGGTAAGAAAAATATGACAATAACATTTATTATAAAGTCAATTGATAGTCATTTTTGGCAACTGCCGAATTTGCAGTTCGAAAGCTATAAACTGTCAGATTTGGTGTGCACATACAATTTTTTTTTATAAATTAAACATTTAACAAAAAAAATGTCCAATAAGTTAATTAACTATAGCAAATGTCAATTTGCAATGAAAAGATGAAATGTTACCTTACCTTACTGGACTGCGTTCAGGTAGGTGCCTTGTTCGGCTATGTTCCAACATAAAAGAATAAAAGAATAGTTGGCGCAACAGGTCCGCATGGACCCTAGGCAGCTTCTCACAACCATTCGTTTTGTGTGAGTTTTTCATTTTTGGGACGAATGGAAGGGATCTACAATTTTATGCTGAGTCCAAACGGCTTATTTAGAAGCTCTTACATGACAGTTATACTCTTGCATGTTTGTCAGACGTTCGCAAGAGGTGGCGCAGTGGAAGAAAAACGTAAGTTGGAATTTTGTCGGAATCTGGGACCCATCGCTTAGTAGTCCAACACACTAACCACTAAGCCACTGCGCCTACAACATACGGGGATTAATAAATTTCGATAATAAATAAGTAAATCCGTTTTGGCAACTCACAATCATTGTTTCTGCGTATGAGTTTATATTTTCGAAACCTGTGAAAGTAACCTTAAATTTAGTGCTGAATTGAAAGAACTTGGTCAGGACAGTTGTGCTCTTGGATGTTTGTCCAATGGAAACAACCTTCATATACTTTATGTAATGTGTGTTTTTCATGGGATCGGACTTAAGAACACTTGCTCAGTAGTAGGTACATCATACTCAGTGATGAGGCACTGCGTCCACATTCGCATTTTGTTAAGTTCAGTTTATTTTTAAGTAAAGAATAATGCATTCTTTAGAAATGTTATAAGGTCCAAATACTTAGCAAGTGGATTATGCCAAGTATTATAATTAAAACAAACAAACGAACTCACAATAGCGAAGTTTTCCATATAAAATTACACATTGCGACGTACAAAATTTTTAGTCAAAAGCTTAGTATACTGCTCGAGCTGAACTAAATTTTATCTGCTCTCCAACTTTTCTCTCCAAACAGTAGCTAAATTTGGACATACGGCGCGCGCTGTGGATAAATGTCACAGAAAACAGCTGTTCTCAGGAAATAACTTACTTTAAATATTCAATTCTCTCTGATTTCAACCATTTCCGATTCTAGATATGTCTCATCCAGGTACTTATTAAAAAAAACTGATCCTTGTTAAGTTCTTCGCAATACAAAAACGCAACAGAACAACAGAAAACAAACAACTGTCAAAATTTAGCTTGAGAAAATGTGTAACTAAATGTTGACAGATACACTTCATGTATGTATGAGTACATTCTGAACCAAAAAGCTTGATTTTTTAGCTCGATCTGCGCACTACTCAGCGAAATGGGTTCGCTTAAATTTAGCTCAGCTAAATTTTGGAGAAAGTTTTGTATGGGAGCGAAAATAATTCCTACCAGCGTACTAAGCTTTTGGCGCGTTTGCAAGTATTAGTACGGAAGCGGCAAGAATGGGTTTAGTGGTGAATGATGGCAAGACAAAATATATGCTGTCAACAAGAAGGGACGCACAACATCGACGAATCGGACAGAACGTCACGATAGACAGCTATAATTTTGAGGTAGTTAGGGACTTTGTCTTCCTCGGCTCCGCTATAAACTCTGATAATGACACCACAGCAGAAATCAAACGAAGAATTACACTTGCCAATCGCTGTTTCTTTGGTCTAAGACGGCAATTGACTAGTAAGGCCTTGTCAAGAAACACTAAGTCGATTCTATATAAGACCCTCATCATCCCAGTCCTGCTCTATGGCGCAGAAGCATGGACCCTAACAAAGGCGGATGAAGATCTTCTTGGCCGTTTCGAACGCAAGATTCTTCGAGTGATTTTTGGTCCCGTTTGTGTTGACGGGCTTTGGAGGAGAAGATTTAACAGCGAACTCTACGAGCTGTACAACGACACCGACCTGGTCAGAAAAATACGCATCTGTCGTCTAAGATGGCTAGGACATGTAGAGCGAATGGACACCAACGCTCCGGCCCGAAGAGTCTTCGATTCCAACCCGGAGGGACAACGCAGTAGAGGAAGACCTCGCCTTAGGTGGCGCGCACAAGTGGAAGGGGACCTCAACCAACTTGGAGTGCGCAACTGGAGGCAGTTAGCAAAAGATCGCGCTAACTGGAGAGGCGTATTGGTTGAGGCCCAGGTCCACCCCGGACTGTAGCGCCACCTTAAGTAAGTAAGTAAGCGTACTAAGCTTGAAGGTTAAAAATGATAATTAGTAAGGCCGTTTGGGTTTATGTAAACTTTCGAAATATTGGGCCTTACCAATAAGCTTTTTTAGTTTCGACTTTAGTTTCGACTTTAAATTTAAGTCATTCACAATGGACCTCAGCAATAAACATTTTTAGTCTCGACTCTTAATTTTCGTAGTTCACAGTGGCTATATTTTTCATACAAGTTTTGCAATTCTGAGCTTCCGTAAATTTAATATCGAGACTGAAATTTGTTACTAGTGCGGCTCATTGTCGTCATTTTTGTCATTGGCCTTACTCTTTTTTTAAAAACGCTTTTGGTAGAGCCTCCAAACAATAGGGGCCAAGTTATGCATCAAAGACCAGGGTGACTGCTGCAGTATTCTGAAAAGTCGTAAGGAAAAGGGCCCAATGAAAAAAAAAAGTCCCACTTCTGAAGCTTATCTGCAAATTACGAATATTTAAACGATTTTTAACAATCAATGGCTCGTTTAATTCTCTAATAGTGTTGGGATAGGCAACTACGTTACATTTTAAAAATTATTATTTGGAAATAACTGAGTATGAAAAATGTTTAAAAGCCTTCCCAACTAAAAAAAGGGCAAAAAGTGACAAAGTGCAACTTTAGTCGCACAACTGTCAAGCTGGCAGAGACCCTATTGCACTTACTGGTGGAAGCAACTCCAACAGCGTGCGAAGCAGTAATTCCTAGAAGAAGAGTGTAAATGGAAAATATTTCTTCTACTGGTAGAACAACTTCAAAAATTCTCCTCAGAATGGCTAACACCTCACAGAGCCCAAATCAGATAAGACACAACAATGACCGGATCGGGTTACGTATTAGCAACCTTTTCAACCTGATTGTAAATGGGCGAATGGATCTCCTTCCCTCGACTATACCGTAGGCCTTAAACTGCTTATCTCATGCATATGATATATTTTTCAAAGTCCTCACGACTAACCTTAGCATGAGCCTAAAAATGCTAGAAAAATGGGAGTCGTCCACCTTTAATTTCTAATTTCATTTGCTTGAAATGACGAAACCATTTCTACCACACCAACCGTGATTTTTCTTATCAATCTTACTCAATCACGAAAACATTTCACAAACACCCACACCACATCGAGATCTACACTTTTATCCAAATCAAATATAAACAACAACAAACACAACGAATACCAGCACTTACCGTAGTTAGAAAAGTAGTAGAGATTTTGATGGCCGGCCCCGAAGTCTGACACAGCATTTTCTTATTCATTGGCTTGCCCATGTTTTCCTTGTGTTTCATAGAGCAGTGTGATACTATATCCATGTTTCTAGATAACACTACAGTCTTAAGCACACAACCATAGATATACAAAATTTTATTCGATTAGAAAATAGAAGAAAACGACTAGATTTCATTAAAAATAACTGTGTGACATCGCACACATTTCTCCACGGTCACTTGAGAATGTGCACTAATTAAGTGTTGCTCTTTCCTTGCGGTAGTTATCAAGTGGCTACCGTCTTTAGGATACGCAAAAAGGCACACGCGTTGTAGTATTCACAGCACAACACAAAACACACATCAAAGGGAGCGACTATATCCTTTTCAATGACAAACTGTGAAAACTCCCTTCAGCAGGGTACAGGTAGCTGCTTATACACGACGCCAATACCCACTCTGTATAGGGGTGGCAACCCCCTCTAGCAGCGGATTGTATAGTTTAGCTGTCGGTATATTTAGATTGTTGTTCCACTACTGAGCTACCCCAGAGTTAACAGTCATATTGGGTAGGTAGCTAAAAACGAAAACGAACACAGTGTCGTCATTTATAATTAATTGCTCAGCTGTATTTCTATTTCGTCTATATGGAGCAAATCGATAATTTTATTTCAAAACCATGTATGCGCGGAGGTTTTTTACTTTCTTCTTTTCAGCGGTGCATGGGGTGCGAGGAGGTAGGTTGGGCCAAAAACGGATATCTGACGGTGCTTAGTCAGAGGGAAGTTTCCCTTACAAACAGTCTTCCCCGGCGAAGCTCTGCTTTTCCTTTTAGTTGTTTTTTCCTTTTCACATTTGCACTTTATAAATCTAAGATCATTCCCCCCGAGACGAAGGGCTTGTAGCTTGTAGCTAACAGTTGGTAGTCAATTGGAAAATATGTGTGTTGTTTTGTTATTGCAGTCACGGGCACACACCGATGACACATTTACACTTGACTGTATGACCCACTAATAATAGTAACCCGATGCAGTCGCGCACACTAGAGAGCCGTTCTATTAAATTTAGATCGGAACAATGAAGTGGCACAGAAATTCATTTAATTCATTTAATTAATGAAATTCACTTAATTCGATTGTTTCATTTCAAATTTAAAAATAAATTAGATTGCTTTTGACACGGCACCGGGCTGCCGCTTGCTGGCTGTCTGACTGCCACAATCACATATGTGTTGCGAGAACCAACACCAGAAGGCACCACGCGTGAACTAAAAAGCGAAACAACGAGCAAAACTACCTACGGGACAGTGTTGCTAAATAAAACTACCCCTTGGCTCGTTTCGAAATGAAACTTCAAAAGAAGTCAGGAAAAGACTTTTGTGGCAATCTGACAGTAGCTCGAAGTTATGCGAAGAGCTTAACAACAACAACATTGACATAGTCGTGTTGATTTCGGTTTGAATCGGTTGAATAACCGCGATGATTTCACGCTGTATATGGCTGATGCTAGAAGCTGACTAACACCGGTGCTAGAATCCCTAATACAGCTAATAGAGAGAACTATGAAAGCTCACGCCTCACGTGTGGGGAAGAGCGATGAGCGTCGCGAGTTGGTGGCATTTAGTCAAATGCTGAAAGCAGAAGAAATCAAAAGATGTACTTTCAGGGCGCCCTGCAGTACGAGCAGTACAGTGAGGCAATCGTATTGGGGTTTTTATTTGTCTCACATGCGAATGGGTGCATTCGCAAAAGAATTGCAGTTTAATATACTCCAAGTATTGCTTGGCACTATGATGGGATATTACTTCAAGTGGAAATTAATTCGTGGCAGGTGGCACAGTCTAGTTGAGAGAGAGAAAAAGTTATAAAGTTCGCTGATACCTCCGCCCTCCGGTTTTCTACTGGCGACTCGTTTCCCAGAAACTTAAAACTGCTTTTACTGAACATGAAATAGCAAAGTATGTCCAATCGACGTAGCTCGTGTTTCAAATCCTGGGGCGGACTGCATTTCTAAGTGAAAACCAATTATTTGCGGAAACTATGATCCCGGAAAAAGACAAATTACATCTTTAAGCTTCTGCCGCTGCGATACATCTCGCGAACGCCTGACAAACATCCGAAAGTATTACTGCCCTGAAAAGGTCTCTCAAATAGCCATTTGGACTCGGCATAAAATTGTAGATCCCTTCCATTCGTCCCACAAATTGGAAAACGAATGGTTGTTAGAAGAAAAAGACCTAGGGTCCTTACAGACCTCTTCTTATTTTATTTGATTTCGTTTTTATGATCCTTGGAAGACTGAAGCCATGGCGGATGCCAGAGAGCGCTAGGTCTGGATAACTGGAAGCATCTTACCCGGGATTGAAGAGGGTGGAAGGCTGCAGTGTCTCAGGCAGAGGCTCTTCACGGGTCGGAAGCCCGTTAAGTAAGTACGTTATGATCCTTTCAATAACATATCGAGTTTAGGTGAAAATGTTAACGAAATCATACAAAATGTTGATGCTGCCTGCGAGTTGTCAATTCGCTTAATTTTGACTGACAAAAAAAAACACAATCGCCGACATTTAGGGGAAAAATTAAAAAAAAAAGTAAGAAACAGCTGAAAGATGAAAATAGTACGTATACGCCTCTGCGCTATAAGAAAAATTGTATGCAGAACTTCACTTGCAACACATTTTACTTGCATACATCTTCATGGTTACTCGTTTTTAATGCGATCACACGTTGTTCTTATTGTTCTACTTCCATCTCTGCATATTACACACCACAGACTGGTAAATGTTCAGTGAAACTCACTAAGCCAGTCCAGTACACTATTGTAAGCCTGGGAATTATACGCAAGTATATCACTTGCAAATCACCCCACCCGGAACTACAATTTACAAAATACCGCACCACGAATTGTTCGCAACATAAGCTGATTATAGCGCATCACATGTTTTCAGATATCCGTCTACTTCGGCCTTTCGACCGCCACAACAACTTTGTATTTGCACACGTATAGGCTATATAGGCACCCTTAACAAAGTGCTATTTACCTACGGGTACCTAAACAGCTGCATAGGGTTAGCTTTAAAATTTTCTGCATTTTTTATAGTACAAATCCCGCACATTCCTGGCTAGGAAAACAAAACAAACGGAAAGAATAAGCGAATTTGTTGCACAAATAAATCAACTGTAGGTAGAACAAAGACATTGAAAGCTTAAGCCAATTGTAACTAGAAGGAAAGAAACACCAAGTTCAATAATCTCTTCATATCTCTTCAAATGCCTCCTCATCTGAGTAAAAAGAGCTTCCCTCAAATTCTATTGCATACGGGTGCATCTACATCGTACAGTAGGCCTCAGCAATTTCGTTCAAAAACAAAGGTTTTTCTTTTTTATTTCCGAACAGAGCAGACCAGAAATTTAACAAAAACGCTCAGACACATCAGAGCTCTAATTGGGCACGTTAAAGTATCTAGTTAAGTAAGTCTGACAGCTGTCTGACTTGACGTATTTCAGTTTCGATTGGCTTGGATCAGTAATATGAACAGCTCTTACAGTTGACGTTTATGAAGAGGGAGCCAACGAATCTATAGTCAACAAAATTCGTGACTGAGTACTAAGTTGACAGTTCGCATATGTAACTGACGTAGGAAAAGTGACGTTCCCGACAAATCTAGTTTTTGCGTTCAAGTTACATTTAGTCCAGACGTATCTAGTCGACTTAAGATAACTAGATTTTTTAACGCGCCCATTGTGTTTTTATTTTCCTTTAGAGCAGCGGTTCCCAATCTTTTTTGGTCGAGGAGCACTTTTTAGGTCAAACATTCCTCGCGGAGCACTTCGTTACACTTACGCTATTTTCGCAGTTATGTATGTGTAAAAAATTAAATGTAAATCGGGGATTCCCACATCTTTTTACACGAATTATTTTTTAGTTCAGAAGCACAAAATGAAATAGTCACTAGTGTAATGGAATTTTGCTATTTCGTTTTTTTTTGTTTTGCCGCGGAGCACCAGGATATCCTTCGCGGAGCACACTTTGGGAAACGCTGCTTTAGAGCATAATCAAAGTGCACTCGGACTCTGCACAAATTGACACAGCCAGCAGTCAGAGTAAAAATCGGTGGCACACAGCATATTTTGACAGCAGGTAACAGCTGATTAATATTGCGAAGGCTGCTAAAGACAAATAAAGTATGTACCCAGATTGTGATATGAAAGGGGAGATTAACCACAAATACTGTTTATATCATGTATTTTAAAAGTTATATGACAGCTATTTGTCAAATGTGTTTCATGAACAAAACTGCTGTCAACACTCCTGCCTAAGAATTCCTCGGACTTGGGCTTTGTTCAGTGCTTTGTTCTGAACGAGAAAAGAAATACGCCATATACATCTGTGTGGTCAAACAAACATATCAAAATGAAGCAGCGGGGTCTTCTTTTATGGAATTTAAGAACTGTCAAAAATGAAAAAATATTTAAAAAGCGGCTTTTCCCCTTTGATACACTCCTTGGAAACTCTTTGCATATTTCCGTTGTTCGCACGGAAAACTATTTCATTTTTATATTTCGTTTAGTAAAAAATCAAAAAAAAAAAATGCTGGGTTCTGTCAATTGACTTGACAAATCATATGAAAGCTTCCGTGGTAAGTTAAAACATTTCGGTATAGTGACTGCATGCTTGTCAGGAGCATTAAATCAGCCGAAGAAAAATTACTTTAAGTCCTAATATACATCTTGAACAACAATATATCATGCAATTTCATGGTCAAAGCGTGAGCACAATAGATTTGAGACGCATACCTTTTCTAATCCATTTCAGAAATGTACGCATTTGAATTGTTGAACTTGTTCTCACCAACCCAAATGTAGAGACAAATGGCGTGTTGCTGTATCATTAGATTATCAGTGTGATGTGTCCTTGTCCACACCCAACGGGGAAAAAAATAAGTTGGTAATAATTTTCGTGAAATATTATTAACTAGACAAAAGTCCTTTAACATGCAAAAAAACGTCTGAGCTTAAGAATACCTGTAGGACATTTCGTAAATGATTTTAATCAAATAATTTTGAGTGATGGGTCATTTTACCTAACTACGAATTCATATTCAGGCCTTTAACATGTCATATGTTACTCTATAAATCTGTAATAGGACTTCCTATAATATCCTATTGATTAGTACAACAGCCCTGCTGTTTGAGCTTTGATCTCAGCAAAGCAAAGTAAAGTAGGATTTTCAGCACGCAATTACAACAAATACGTTCTACATACTTGACACTTTGAGGACTCACAGTAGTTGTTGTATTTGCGTATGGAAAATCAATGTCAAAATGTTAAAATTAATGCAAATAAAAAAGCAATGGCCACATTCAAGAATCCAGTTATCTTAAGTCGACTAGATTGGTCTGGATGAGATGTAACCTGAACGCAAAAACTAGATTGGTCGGGAACGTCACTCTTTCTGCGTCAGCTACATATGAGAACTGTCAACTCAGTACTCAGTCACGAATTTCTTGACTATATTCGTCGGCTACCCCTCCATAAACGTCCACTGAAACAGCTGCTCTCTCGACCGATTATCCCCAATCAAAACCAAAATACATCTAGTCAGACAGCTGTCAGACTCACTATAATGTCGTTTTCCAGTGGTCAAAAAGAAGTGTCCGGAATCGAAAAAATCACTTCTGAAACCGTTCCATTTCAAGAAGCACTCACACAAGTGCAATTTATGTATTTATTACAAGTCAGCTGACAGCAGCCGTAGATTATTTTTTTGGCATTCGACCAAAACTTTTGTGGATTCTTTCAGAAACAGTTTTGCTGTTCCATTGGATTTCAGAATGAGTAGATACCCGAGTGAAACCAATGGAAAACGACATAAACTAAATACTTGAACGTCCCCATTGTCAATTCAACGCCTGTCAATTCTTGCTCTCCCTTATTGTTTGACAGCACTGTATAAATAGGTCACAATAGCAAAAACTACATGTTTCCATGTAGCTGGCATTGCTTTTGAAACACTTGTTTGCATGGCAAATGCCACTGTCAATCAGCTGTCACCTCACAATTCTCAAATTCAAATTAAAGCAGCAGAGCGTTCAGCTTCACATAAACCTACAACAAAACAGCTTTTCATAATCAAATAAATCTATTTATTAATAAAAAAATGTCTCATTCCACAGTAGAAATAGATACTTCGCAACTACCCAAGGAGATTGCTGTAATCGAATATCCCGGCAACGTTCAAAATATTGACAAAATGTTGCAAACCATGGGCGGCCTTACAAGTATATCACAGGTTAGAATCTCTATTTATTTCGTGTTATGAGCTTAATAATAACAAAAACTTCTGCTAGGTATTAAGTGGAGAACAAAAACGCATGGAAATCAAATTCCAGCCAGACAATGAGTTCTGCAAATCCTTAAACGGTGACGTCCAAGCAAATGCAGCTCTTTTACTACGAATCAAAGTACGGCGATCAAAACGACATCCAGAGAAACCATCAACTAGCCACATAGAAGTCCTGGGGCACTGCAAAAAGTCATACACATTCGAGTGTAAGCTAGTGATTTAAAAAAAAATATAAATAAAATATATGCTAAAGACTGCCTCAGCTCTAGGTGACTACCAATTCCTTCCAGTAGTTAAGGACAAGGAAACTGGGCAAGGCATTTTTATCCGCGACGAATTGGTACCCAGAAGTGTGGTTGATGTGGATTACTTTTCGTAAGTGAATTTATGACTTTAAGCATTGCACCAAACGTTTCTTGTAGGAGATCGTGTCTAGCGACGTTTTGTGTGCCATATCAGTTTGCTAGATCAGATAGTCTACACTCCAATATACATCGAATCGATCCGAAGGACGATGGCCAAGCTGATATACTTGGTGTTCTCCAAAAGCCAGTTTACGACAGTCGAGAGGTTGTTGCGTTTTCCCTCACCGAACCCTTTCCATTGCGCCCAGATCCAGTTGTAGCCAAACGAATGAAGATTAAGTACGTTTCCGACGAACAATTACAACGAGTGAGATCGGTAAGAGAAATAATTTATTTGATTACCAAGTCATAAAGGATTACTTGTCACAGTAGCTGTTTGATGAAATCCCTTGTTGGACCCGTTTTGGTTTGTTATATGAGTCGGGAATCTCGAATGATAAGCTAAAGCACATCACTCCATCGGTAGCGTATCTCTTCTCAAATGGCCCGTGGCGAACGATGTACGTTCGGTATGGGTATGATCCGCGAAAGGACTTTAAAAGTCGCTACTATCAAACGTTTGATCTGCGACTGCGCTATCGCACAGGAATGGTTGATTTTGTAAGTCACAATCTGCAATAAAAAGAAATTTTTTTTTAAAATACCGCCTCAGGTGAATGCACGAAAACCAGCTACTAGAATTCAAGATCCGGAGCGCACATCAAGCGATGCTGAGTCCTTATTACAGGGTCCCGACTATCCATATCTTGAAGAAGGGAAGCTGCCCAGATCTCGTCAGTGGATATTGAGGGTATGTTTCAATCTCAGGATGTACTGCCTTATTCCTGATTTGCCTTCTCTATTAGTATTGTGATCTCCGGATTAGCAAAATCAAGGAGATGTTGGATAAAATTCCGACGCCACTTGCCGGTGCCACGTGTAATGAGAAGACTGGGTGGTTGCCACTTGGTTTCGACGCTCAGGTCAGGCAGATCATAAATAGTTCGTTTAAGGATACGATGCGGGAGTACTATAAAAAGCAGAAGATGCAGGACGAACCCGAGGAGGATGATGTAAGGACTTCTAAGTGCATATAACCAAAGTGAATTATTAACTTTTACTTTTTCTCCAATTGCATAGTATATAAGCGATGACAACGAACCCGATAGGGACTCAGATGAATATGACGATGCCCCCGAGGACGACATTGATGTGGAGCTGGAACAAGTTAAAATGGAACAAATGCAAATGGACGACGGAGAGGAGATTTAATAAAGTTACCAAGTATTCTGTAAAATGTCCGTCTTTTCGAATCACGTCACGGACGCCTTTGAGATACCCAAGAGTGTTTGGTTACGTCCGCCACTCATCGGGGTATGTATAAATTTACAAAATTCACAATCTCAGAGAATGCGAAAAGCCCATTCCGTGTTTATAATATTTCCTCCCAAGGGGAAGGTTATGCTTGTGCCTCTTGGAGCTTACAGAAATATTCATGTCACCTATTGACTTCTTCACACTGATGCAGGCTGGCAGTAGCTGGCGGCTCCATTCATTGTCCACTAATCGGAGGATTGAAGAAGAAAAATCAAACGTTTCCTGCAGTAAGAACAAAAACTAAAACAAACTCGTTTAATATGAGGAAAACATCAACCATCGCGGTTAGTAGTTACAATTTTATTGCTCTTTACCGCTGTTGCGTCCATCTCTAACCAATGCAGTGACATTACATGTGTTTCGTGCCATTTTATGAGTACATCAATAATTTTAATAATTCAAAGCAGATTAATATTATTTTGTATGCGTAAATTGTTTGCGTATGCTGATAGGTTAATATTAAATGAGTAAATGCCGCGCGCAAGATCCTCTGAAGTGCACCATGCTTATGGCTTACATCTGTCAAGGAATCTGGGATATAGACAGACTTCCCTGATGTGATACCGGTTGAGTAACCAGCACAAGAATCGTTCCAATCCTAAGCCATAACCACCGTGTGGTTGACTGCCATACACCCGCTGGTCAGTGTACCAGTAGTATGGTGCTGGATCGATTCCTTCGCGTGAATAGCCCTTGAGCAAGTCCTCGCTATTCCAGATCCTCATTGATCCACCGACAATCTCACCCACATTTGGCAAGAGAACGTCCACGCTTTCGGTAAGCTCAGCATCATTGGGACACTTCGACATGTAGAAGGACTTGATGCCAGCTGGGAAACGGCATAACATGATCGGTTCGTTAATGGTGTCAGTCATCTTTCGCTCGGGTGCTTCGGGAATGTCCTGAAAAAAACAAAAAAATTGTGACATCAATACTTTTTCGCAAAGTGCGTCAAAGTGGCATACTTCGCCAAACTCATAGAACGTTCCATCATCCTTGGTGACATTGTTTTCCTTCAGCCATTTGATGGCATCGGCGTAGTTCATTCGTTTGAATGGTCTCTTCGGCGGCTGGAAGTCTGGGTTGAGTTCCTTTACCAAGTAGCCTTCGGGTGACTTAAGAACCCGATCGACGACATCACAAACTAAGTCCTCCAGACGATCCAGGAGATCATCGAAGGTGATAAATGGCGACTCGCTTTCAATGTGAGTGTATTCAGCCAAGTGACGGCGTGTACGACTCTGTTCGGCACGGTAACTTTGTGCAATAGTGAATACATCACCCAGGGCGGGTAGACAAGTCTCCAAATAGAGTTGAGAGCTTTGCGTTAGGTATGCTTCCTCTCTGAAAGTACAAGTTGTTTTAGACATAAGCATTAATTGCGTGTAAGTATCTACCCAAAGTATTTCAACTTGAAGAGTGTGGAACCACCCTCAACCTGGGTTTGCACCAAGGTTGGAGGTGTCACCTCAGTATATCCACGCGCGAAATAATGCGACCGGAATGCTTGCAACACCACGGAACGCATCTTAAGAACCTTCGAAGTGTTCTCCCCACGAATCATAATGTGCCGGTTGTCCAGTTGAACATCGGGCAGGGCTTCTTCATTAAGAATACTTTCGGCTCCACCAGCTGGTGCCAAACCAATCAGCTCCCAATAGTCAACGTGCAATTCATGTCCGCCTGGGGCCTAAATAGAGCACAGAATCAATAAAATTTCCAGAAACATGTTTACAACTGTTTTGTTCTTACCGTTTTGCCATCGGGTACGGCCCTCAATGTTCCAAACAGCTGCACTGAGCTCTCAGTAGTCAAGACCAGCGCATCATGGATTTGACATAATGTATCCGTGAGCACACACTGCAGAAATCCAGTGCCATCACGCAATGTAATGAACATCAAACCCTTGCCTTGACGCCTCAATCGATGTACCCAACCGTATAGCCTTACACGGATGTCCCGGTTCTTGGGACCTTCATCGATGCGAATCCTTGCTGCTGCTGGCCAACTAGGGTCTTCGGATATGACAATTTTCTTAGCTTCATCCAAATTTTGTTTTCTTTTCTCAGCATCATCAGCCTCACGTTGCTCCTTGTCGGCGTTCTTGTTGGTCTCGCGAATGTAGATCTTTTGAATCTTTTTCAGCTGTGACTTTGTAGCTGGTTCATATTTTAGACCATCGCCGGGATTTTTTGCATCAACGTAAATTGTCGGAAATGGGTCTTGCTTAGCATGACGCATCGCCTGCAGAATGGATTTGTAGGGCTTTTCCTGCGTACCCTTACCAGTCTCATCATTTCCATTCTTTTCGGAAGTGTATATAGCTTCTGCAAAATTGAGATTTGTTAGTAAGAAAATTATTTCGTCTAGACCACTGCCGACATGGCAGTTCTGTTCTACTTTAACCTCAAATATGACCACTGTCGGTGACTTACCCAATGTAAGGTTTTTCAATTTCTCGGTAGGCATCCTTTTTCCGTATTATTGATGCGCTATTTATTTATTCCAAGTAATAACTTGTAAAAACTGTAACTGAGTGCCGTCGAATATTGAAGACTAGTCGATCAATTGCATCAGACACAATATTCCCAACCATAAGCAAGGTATATGACGGGAATGTGAATTCACTTCATGTGCAACGGATCTAGTACATTATTCCAGCGTTTGCAATCTACTACTTATGACAGATATGTGCTTTAGTTGTGGTTATTTCTGAACTTTTTAAGTAATAGAGTAGTTTCCGAAATTGAAGTTTATTGTCTAGCAAATTAAAATGAAAGAGTGACTCTTTAACAACTGTTTTCCATCAAGTTTTTTAGACATCTAAACAAAAACAGGCAAAGAAACGAATTGTATCTATTGTTAATATAAAATTTAACGAGTCAATGGAAAACACTTAAAACAGGGTAGAAAACTACACATATTCCAATAGCACGAATATAAACAAAAAAAAAGAATACCCAAAGGACACACGAAACCTGAAACCAGAAACAAACCATACCAATGTCACGTAACTTCAAAAATTCCGGCCCACCAACTCACTCGCAAGAAATATGAGCCACTTCCACACTTCATTTTTACGTGTCTCATATTTCTCGTAGCAATAGAAACCGGTATATATGAGATGATAACTATGATTTTAGAACTTCTTTTAAATGCGGAAAAAACCTACCATATGAAAAATAAACCCAGAATATATATCTATTCACCACATTCGTGTTGAGCTCCTTAATTAAAAAAAATGTATTTCTGAACACTGTCATAGCTCACCATGGTTGATGACACCTAGCGCTATTCGCGCTATTCGCGCGTTCATACTTCAATTACGTTCAAATTATCGCTCAATTCCTTGATCCTCGTCTACAACAGTAGATAATTCAGTAATTTCCCCCGCATGTGAGAGGATGTCAATTGTCAACAAATGCTTTCTCTACGGACAAAGAGCTCAACAAGGCGCTGCACATCATCCGCCGGATAAACCACTTTATCAAGAGCAAGTCAAAAGTGGTCCATTTAGATATGCTTCGGTCACGTCATCAACTTGGAGTTCTTCTTGGATCTGATCGAAGTGCTTAGTAATGTACTTGAAACCAACGACCTCAACTATCGGAAAACATTGCTCTGCATTTGCACAATATTCGTCATCCTCTCCAGTTGAGGAGAAGTGTTAAATATCGATTCTATACATCCGGTTTTATGGCCATTTCAAAGGAATCTACTTGCTGTACACTGGTACACTAAGGCAAGAATCACTACGATTTCCAGATATGTAATTCGTTCTTTAAGCGTTTAACGACGGTAAGTATGCCTCTCATGCCCAATGAAAAACTGGCATCGCTGAGAACAAAAAGAAAACCGTAATGCAGGATGAAAGTGACCGGTGCACATAGCCAATAGCGTACCGGCTTCTGGTGACAACAGCCTTCCACCAGAAATTTTCAAACTTTTGTTTTTTCCTTGGTTTCACAGATGGCCTTTAATCCGTTCAACCCGGTTTCCCGACAAACAGATGTCAAAATTAAGACGGGCATTTAAAGAACGCGATGGAGAAAAGTACGCCGCTTAGTTATTTCTATACATGTATCGGAAATATAATATAGAATAAATTGCAGTATATACATAAATCAGACCTTGAATCTTGAAAACCTTTTATTTTAGCACTTGTTGCACCTGTAACATCAAGGTTGTTGATTTTGCCCTACTGTTGGTAACTGCACAGCTCCATAGTAAGTTTGTTTTTATATCACGTTGATGAGAACTTCGAGATGAAGGCATCATACCGACGATGCTATATCACGATTTTGTTGATATTAGTTAGATTGGAATCCAACACTTCCATAGCATCAGAAATTAATTTTCAAGCATGTTTTACAGCCCAGTGCTTGCTAGGACTATCGTAGTTTCCTAAAAAGCTGTTGGCTCCAAGTCCGAAGTCATTCCAACGGTCAAAACAAAGGATCGGAACGGATCGCAAAAACCTGTACAAAGAAATAACACTTATAAGTGAATCTGCATTCATCATGGTTGGACAAATGAAAATTAGTTATATAATCTCAAATTTAATTTCACTGCTGCCTACAGGGCAATCACATGTCGGTGCAATTTGAAGTCAAAAGAACGAAAAGAAACGCATCTGACAAGCTTTGTTGGTTTTCGAAAATATTCTCGCTTTCGCTCCAAAAATGAAACAATTCCTTGTGGACGTCTTTTGATAAAATGAAAAGCGTCCTCCGAACATAAATTGCGTTATTGAAGATCCCGATTAAACATGTAAAGAGATCCCTCGAAGCACATCATTTTCATTTTACCGCGTAGAATAACATGGAAGCACAAGGGAAGTGCAATAAAAGCGCCCAACTCTCAATAACTACATACTTATGAAAAATAAACACAAATCTGTATACAAAGTGAGTCATTTATTCGAATCATAATCTATTCCGTCCATCGATGAGTGCAGTTCTGATTGGTGCAAACATAATACAGCCTCATTTCCTCTTCAGCTCGCCGAGTCTGAGCTTGGAAAAAGACAGCTTCCCGATGGGAACATTTAGGACAAGCATGGTCTTCGGTTCGTGGGAGTGTGGGATCCGATATAACATCCGGTACAATGTGTGTTAATTCACTGAAATTTAAAAGAAAACATTTTTCAATGACAGGATATTGCTGTAGAACTTTTCCGATGTGCATACTCGATTTCGTGCATAATTTTGTTGACGTAGATACAATTGGAGTCAGCCTCTTGTTTGTAGTCGCAATTTCTGCACGCGTATAATAAAATTTTGTTTTCTTTATCTTCCTTTGGATATAACATGTTATTGCTGAAAAGTGTATGGTATTTATTTTAGTTAGATATTGACACAAGCAAAACATCCAAGATTTACCATTCTTGGCAAAAGCGAATACCAACGAATCCAGGTCCTTCATTTCCACCTACTTCAAATGCGGCAGTCATTGTCTTAATTAAGTGAACAAACAAGAAACGTTTGATGTTATTCAAGTTAAGGATAATGTTTGTTTATCAATTTAAATCGCGAAAACAATCAAACACTTCGATTCGGCCGCTTCGTTTCTGTAATTGTTTCTGGAACTCTCCCGATGCGGCATCAACATTTGACAGTTGGTGTGTTGGTAAAAATATTTTCATCTACTACTTCTACTACATTTTAATTGCTGCAGGTGCTGCCAGTCATTTTTTATATTTCTTTT
Organism: Cheilosia impressa; assembly: GCA_948293265.1. Taxonomy (NCBI): domain Eukaryota; kingdom Metazoa; phylum Arthropoda; class Insecta; order Diptera; family Syrphidae; genus Cheilosia; species Cheilosia impressa. Next base: position 27,502,792 of record OX411884.1, on the reverse strand, counting down.
ATAAAATTTATAATATTTATGGTAAACTAACTCAAATAAATTGGATGTTTGATGTTAGAAGATGATAAAAAGAAGGTACGATTTGTAATCTTATGACTCGCGGGCCACAGATTGTTGTTTTTATTGTTGGTAGGTACTCATTTGTTTTTAATACAACTAAACCAACGACATTATTTCTTGTTTACAAATTAATATTCACTCCGCGATACTACTATTGGTCAATATTAGTTGGGGCGAAATTCCTTAAAAGAGTGAGTATTTCTGTGTACACGGAAAAAAGAGCAAAATTTTGAACTCACAATGGTGGAATTTTCCATACAAAATTACATATTGTGACCTATAAAATACATAAGGTGGAGGTTAAATATGATTATTAGTTAGGCCAATCGAATATAGTTTTATATTGTCCGCGTGTCAAAAATTGGCATTTTATGATTTGCGCTGGAACTTTACCACAAATTGTGAATTGAAATTAATTGGAAAAAGGGGAAACAAAATTGGAAGTTAAATTTTATAAAAAGTAGGTAGACAAATTTGAAAAAAACAAGCAAAAGTGGTTGTAAATTTCGTTAGCTACCTATAATGTATTTGGCAAAATAAGTGAAATATGTTAACTTTACTAAGACGGAGGCCCTGGGTACGATAGAACCAATAGGTCTGTTCCTTTACTTTTGTAGTAAAATGGAAAAGACTGTCAAAATGGCAGTGGTGGGGATAAATTCTCTCACGGAGAGTGACACTTACGAAAAAGTTAGCTTTTGTAGTAAACTGCGAAAAATGACAGATACATAATTAAAAAATTCAAAAAAGTTTGACGAAAATCCGTTAAAATATCGTATAAACTCGAAGACTTGGCTAATTAACTAACAAAATTAGTTTATTCATCTACCTAACGATGAAAATGATTCGTAATCAATTAAACTTCTTCTACATGCTTCCGAGTATATGGAAGAGTTTGTACTGATTGAACTACAAGCATGAAAGGAAAAAGCGACACGGCATTAAAAATTTCGTGGAGACGATTGTCCTTTCTTACTCCTTACAGCAAGTAAGATTTTCGTTGCAACTTTCGAAAGGAATCTAAAGAGAACATTCAATATTATTTTCCCGCCTGTTGATACCATTTTAATACGCAAGAAATCAAAACAAATGTACTCATATGTCAAATAGGACAACAAATTTCAAATCAGCTGTTCATTGAAAGGTGACTGACAGTTTTTTCAATTCTACACCAAGAAATTTGTTGAGTAAAATTTCGTAAGATTCTCAGTGGAGGGGTAATAGCTTGCTCTCTCGATGACGCTCTCTTTTGCGAATTTTTCGAGTTAAGGAACGACATTGAGTAAAATTCGTACGAATTAGTACAAATTCGTAAGATTTAAAAGTAAGGGAACAGACCTAGTAATGTCGTTTTCCATTGGGAATTTCAGATTTTGTTCTCAGAATTCAGATTTTATGTGCCCAATGGAACATGAAATGAGATTACTTACTCTTTATTTGCGTCTGTATTGGTGCGTTATTTAAAATTCAACTGTTCTTAAATTGTAATTTGTGTTTATTAAAACAAAACTAATTTATGTGGATATCCATTACAGCGGTCAAATGAACATTTTTCTCTATTTTTCACAGAAACCGTAAAAAAAAATACACTTCAAGTTATACAAATGTCAAATATTTTGGAGCTAGTGAAAGTAGGTGTAAATCTTTTTAAGAAATCAAGATTTGCAAAATTGCTCTAACTCGGCCAATTGTAGAAAAACTGCTCTAAATCTGAAAAAGTGATTTTTCCGTACCAACGGAAAACGACATAAATCAAATCTGAAGTTTAGATTGACTAACGAGTTCCTTATTTTGTCAATGGGCCTTATTAATAATTATTTTTAACCTTCACACTAAATATTTCCTAGGGGCCTTACCAATAACCATTTTTAGTTTCGGACTCTAAATTTCAGTAGTTCACAGTGGCTATATTTGCCATACAAATTTCGCAATAGTGAGCTTCCGTAAATTTAAAGTCGAGACTAAAATTTGCTATTAGTACGGCGCAATGTCGCGAACACTGGTAGTTAACATAAATTAAAAAAAAATCACAAATCACTACATGCACATCGACTGTATTGTGCAGGAAACGATGTGAACAATCTTTAACATGACAAAAGAAAACGCAAGATTTGAAAACAAGCTACATAGTCAAGCTGTTAATAATAAATATCCTGCAATTATATTTGCTGTTAATCGAACAGCTAAAGTTCCTGGTCGAATAATATTACTACTCAAGCATAATCAGTCGCCTGCTGTATTATCCCGCTAGTGGCAAAACCACCGCGGACTCACAGAGATCCAGACGAACAAGTCAGGAATATCTGCCTCTGCACCCACAGCCATGCCATCAAAACTGACCTCATTATAGAACTAAATTATCGATGAAAGAGTTGTAGGGGCAGTCCAGTTTTAGTCTTGAAAGTTTCAAACAGCACCTGAAACCCAGATACCAAGTAAACTAGCCTTCAATTCAGAGGGCCTTGCGAATAATCATTTTTAACCTTCGCACTTAATATTTTGTTGGTGTTTTCATAAAGTTGGACACTAAATATGATTATTGAGTATCGCTCAGAGAGTTGTCGCACTACCAAGGGCGGATCCAGGGGGGGGGGGGGCACAGGGGCACGTGCCCCCCCCCAGACACAGGCCAGTCGAAAAAAAAAGCACTAACAACTGCATTATTACTGCTTCCTCATTCCATAATGAAAACATAACAGGCAAAAATGAAAATAGCTTTTCCAACAAATGATGATAACCAAGACGAAAAATTACCCAAATCTATGTCTGCATATGCTAGAATGTGAATCTTGGCGTGTGTGAAACGTATTTGCACGTATCTCCTCATGCAGAATCAAGCGCGTAAACGCATGCGTGAAATATGCACATATACACATGATTTCTAGATTTAAGACTAATACGGACCTGTTTCGGAACGAAATCTGCGAAAAGGCAGCGGAAAATAATTTGTGGAGAATCCCATCAGCTGATACACAAATAGCAGTGTTAGCAGCGCTGGCTATTTATCTTTGATTTGGCTACTCGAACTTTTCATTGGTTCCTCGAAAATTTCCTTTGGGATTTATCCAAATTTATGCTATTCACTCCGAAGTTTAGCGATTTTTAGGAATCACCGGCTTAGGAACTTGTAAAAAATGCATACTTCTATTGCAAACGTACTCTTTTCGTATAGGTGATTAAAACTTTCTAAAAGGTTATGTCGTTTTCGATTGGGCATTTCAGATTTTTGCTGCCAAACATTAAATCCGATTTGTACTGGTTCTTTTGTATATTGATTTGACCGCAAAAAACACTTGTTTTTCATGTACCTAGTCCTGCCATAAGTTCTGTTACAACTTCAAAGTCCCATAGAAAAAAAACGAGTAAACATATCGAATTATTTTTTTTTTATTTATTAGCCCACATTATTGGCTATTTGAAAAAAAATGTTTCATTCAAAATGGCCGCCGTTTGCTTTCACACAAGCCTTCAAACGTAGTGGCCATTGGGCAATCGAGACACGCACGGTATCCATGGATATCTCGGACGCTGCTGTGGTCAATGTTGTTTTCAGGCTTTCCAAATTTCTGTGGGGAGTCTTGCAGACCATGTTTTCCAGTTCTGACCACAAACCATAACCCAGTGGATTCAGATCTGGACTCCCCGAGGGCCAATCTTCAGCTGCTGTGAAGCCAGAAATGTTGAGCCTGAGCCACTCCTGCGTGGTTTTGGCCTTATGCGCTGGAGCAGAGTCTTGCTGGAAGATCCACCTGTTTCCGTTTAAAAGGGTATTGGTCAAGCCATTAACAAGACCCTCTAGCACGTCCTCTTGATAGACCTTTGCCCCAGTTTTCACGCCTTTTTCACGGAAATGGAGGGATGTGACACCTTGGTGGGACACCCCTCACCAAACCATCACGGACGCTGGATGATGGCCTCGTTGAACCCTAGGAACAATTTTTTTCGCTTCCTTAGATGAAGTGGCATAAATCTTATCATTTTGCTTATTGAAAACTTCTTCAACGGTAAAAATTTTTTCATCCGTAAACAAAATGTTTTCATGGCCATTGGCCGCGTGCCACTGCAGAAGTCTCTTGCATCTTTCCAGCCTAATTTTTTTCAGTTGGGGAGTTAAGAGATGACCAGTGGACCGACGATAGGCTTTCATATGGAGATCGTCCCGAATCAACCTTGACATCGATCTGGTTGATATATCCAACTCCTTGGACATTATTTTCTGTTTTCTAAGGGGATTTCTCCGAATTCGCTCACGCACTGCCTTCACTACCGCACTTGTACGGACGACGCGTGGGCGACCACTTCTTGGCCTGTCATCGACTCTGGACATTTCGGAGAAACGATCAATAGCCCGATAAACGAAATTTCTCGATATGCCGAGTGGTTTTAGCAACTCGAAAATTTGGCCAGCACTCTTCCCGCACTTATGCAACGCAATTATCGCGATTCGATTTTCTTTAACGCCCCACTCCATGTTAACAGATCGCAAGCTGAAACCAAACTGGCTAGTTTTCTTTACTACACAAGGCATGCGTTCCGAAAAAAAAGTTAACGGTTCTATTCCCGCAAGAAGTTGTTTGCAATAAGCGATGGAAATTGTGTAACAGAACTTATGGCAGGACTAGGTACACTGGAAATCTATTGTAATTGATTTTCACACATTTATAGCAACAAATTTCGAGAATATTTAATATGAAAACTTGTTTCCTTAGACGTTTTTATTTTGTTAACATTGGAAAATGGAAACTAAAAAGGTCTCTCAATTTTGAGTGTGTTTATTTTAATTTAATATTAGCCCTGTTTTTTTGAGCTTTGATCTCAGCAAAGCAAAGTAAAGTAGGATTTTCAGCACGCAATTACAACAACTACGCTCTACTTGACACTTCGAGACTCGCAGTAGTTGTTGTAATTAGTGTGCTGAAAACTCTACTTTACTTAGCTTTGCTGAGATCGAAGCTCAAAAAAACATGCCTATTGTCGTCTTTAAAAAGCAATAGCCCTATTTTTTTGAGCTTCGATCTCAGCAAAGCAAAGTAAAGTAGGATTTTCAGCACGCAATTACAACAACTACGCTCTACTTGACACTTCGAGACTCGCAGTAGTTGTTGTAATAAGTGTGCTGAAAATCCTACTTTACTTTGCTTTGCGCAGTTTTGATCTTTCAGTTTGTTTATTTTTGGCTCCAAGATTTTTCAAATGCGGCTCCATATGTGTTATAAAAGCTGCTAACGCATTACAAATGTCAAATTTTATCCAGCAAATAATGTCGCGGACAATAAATATGTGCGAAAAGCGAATAGATAATTGTACCAAGCAATCTGCTACAATAACCCACTTTTCGTCATCATTTCGCAGCAGCAGCGTACTGCAAAACGAAAAGGACATTCGTTGTGTCACTTTTGTATGAGATTTAGATGCGAAGTTATATAGACTACACCAACACAGAAACTTATTTTGGATTAGTTCTCTGAGGTAAACATAGAGGTGCTCAACAGATTTATTATTTATTTTTTGTGAGTGAGACAATAGTGTTGGAGACCCACAAAAAAAAACCCCTTATTTTTTTAATGTTGTACAAGTTATAGTCTTACGGTAGACGAACACTCCATGAATTTTGCGAATAATTAAGTTCAAATGAAATTAACGACATAAAAGAAAACTGTCATTACCTATTAAACATATAATTTTGTATTATTAAACCCTTATAAAAAGTATTTTTGATAGTTATTTTTGTATGTCATTAAAAAGAATGGATCCCAGAAATAAATTGCAATGCAATACAATCTTCACCTATCTGGGCTTTGTGCCCCTCCCAGAAATAAATCCTGGATCCGCCCTTGCGCACTACTATACCTTAGAGACGGTTAGGGCAGGGGTTAAAAATGGCTGTTCCTCTCCTGATCCTGACCATCAAAACAGAGTGAAATGCCATCAGAATTGTATCGACTACAGTTCGGAAATCGGAAGCCCAATGCATACCAATATTGACCATTAGGTAAATCAATTGGTCTTGTCATTTTGTACTTTCCGGAAGTCTTGACAGAAAGCAAGCATGGAGAACTGACAATCACAAGAGAACCACATTGCTTTTTAGATGTATCTAATTCAAACCCTGTGTGATAGGGGCAATCTTAAACTTAATTATCTTAAAAGTTGCGTCCAAAACTGCCAATAAGTTTGGCCTCTCTCTGACTACCATGCGTGTGCATCAGAAAGAATTGCAATCTAGATGGGAATTCAGCAAAAACACTGTCAACTCTGTCGATTATTTTGCAGTTATTATTTATTTTTAGTTTCTCGATGATGGCGAATGCATTCATTTGCGTTGTCGTGGATGAAGAGATAAAGGGGAACGCATCTGCACTCTCTCTGATAGGCGCCGCGCGCCGGTTGCCAGTGTTTTATTTTTGGGGCAAAAAGATCGCACTGCTGCTGTTGCAGAAATCAACTTTGACGCGCAACCGGTTTAAATAGCAAGTTCGTTGCGCTCGCAGCTTGACGGACTCGGAGTCGGAATGAACGGGGAGGGGACCGATGCAGCGCCATGTTTAGTGTTTTATTTCTGGTTTATTGAAAATAATTTTTGTTTTTGTTGTGCATTTGTTTGCGGCGGCCTTTTGTTGTTGTTTTTGTGCTGCTTGATCAGATGCAGCGGGCTGCGGCTTCGTATGTGTTGAACGATTTTTTGTGTTTTGATATTATTAAAGATTTCTCGGGGTGTTCTGTTTTTGGTTTTTTTTTTCTTGCAAAAAATAAAAAGAAATTGCATCGACCGGGAGATTGAGAGAAAAGTTTTTGCAGCTGCTTCTGCTGCCTTTCTTATGGTCTGCCATTTCTGAGCACTTGATACAAAGAGGATTTGCAGAGGACAATAGTGCGTCTAATGGTGACCCTTGAAGAATGATATTTAGCCTCGATTGGGTGGATTTGTTAAGTGTAACCTTGAAAAGCAGGCTCCTCGGTGGTGAACGGAATCCTTGAAATGGATAGGTATGCAATTGCAGTATTTGCAGCATTTGGCAGAGATCACCTCCTCGAATGTGGTATATATTATATCCCTATAGACTTTGTGGCATCTTGGTGGCACGTGTCAATGCGATGGTGGAGTACGTGCTTGTTGTGTAGCTCCTTTCCTTCGCGTCGTTTAGCTTGAATGAAATTTGTTGTTGTAGATCTCTGCATTTTCTTTTGCCTTTCTGAAGCAAATCCCAGTTGTGTACACGGTACTGTAGTTATATATGTACACAGAGATGATGTTTTATGATATTAAGAGCAGCGAAAATTAATAAATGCGCTGGCTGAACTTTACGTTTATGGACGGCTTATCTATTTACAAAAGAAATAATATGTCTGTTGGTTTTGCTGCCGTCTATCGCATCAGCTTGAACTACGCTGCGGCTGCATATGTAAGTATGTACTGTAAAACTGTTGAGGTAACACGAAGAGTTCCCTACTCAAAAACTTATGTTTTAAGACACTTTATTCGCATGCCTCCTGTTTTTACGCTGCGATTTTTAAAGAACTTCAGCGATCCTAAAAAAATAAATTGCACCTAAGTATCGAGTTAATCTGAAAGCTGGTCGACTTTGATGTGTTTCACTTTTGATTGGACTAGATCCAGGTCCAAGGGGTGTCCAAAGAACGTCTAGAAGAATTTCGTGACTGAGTAGGTAGGTACCAAGTTTACAGTTTATATAGCTGTCTATATCAAACCTATGTGACAGACCTAGACAAAGTGGGATTACGTTCTACATCTCGTTTAGAACAATTTAGTATACATAGTTATAGCCATACGCAAACCGCAACCGCAAACATTGTCTTTTTCTTTTTTTGACCAATTAAACCTACTGGTTGAACTTAATCTAGTACTTAAACTGTTGCTTATGAATTATTAAGTTAGTTTGTCAAAAAAACGGATCAATAAAGCCCATATGACACTACATTTTTTCCACATTATTTTAATGCTGAAAAGTCAGCGGTGTGTAAAAGAGACCAAAAGTGTAATACAAAAGGGGTAGCAATTGTACTTGAATTTATTTTCAAGTAATATTGAAATGTCAAAAAAAAGCTGCCAGCAGCTGAAAAATGTGATTTGAATAAATTTTATTTTTTACGTATCTACATTAATGAGGTTGGTGTGTACGCACTCACCCCTATCGGGAATTTCCGTTCTAATGTTTCGTACTGCTCTAGTTTAATTTTAAAAGTGTGGAAAAATGCAAACAAAAATTTAGTGTCATACGGGCTTAAGCAAATAATCTTTAAATTGTCTAGAAAAATTAGTTATTCCATTTTCCGTACGAAAAGCTTATTCACGTTATTTCCACAAAAAAAAAAAAAATCATTCCATTCAAATATTTCATTTCTTTACTGTTCCATCTGTCAGGAATTTTTTTTCTGATAGAATTCAATGAGTGGTGGTTGATTTGTTGTACATTACATAATTGTTTTCGAATTGACTGATTCTTTGATATGACCGCATAAACGTACAAAAACTTATTTTAATACTGTTCCAACTTTTTCGGTTGCATTTTACGTAGACATGGCTATAACTGAGGCATAGGATAAGTATGTTTTAAAACGTATTACCTAGGTATTTTTTGGTTGTGTGTTTTGACAATCTTCAGCTAAACATTAATTTTTTGGAGGAAAAAAGAAAATATACCAGTAAGGTGGCTTAAGATATCTTTCCGCTAAGCGTCAGTTTTTGCGAAGACCAAGACAGATAAATATTGAGTGAAAATGTATGCACTGTAATCAAAACAATACCAGTTATCATTATTTGATCTATAAGAATCAAGTTAAATAGTAGGCCTGTTTTATTGAACTCCTATTCAAGCAAAGTAGAACAAATCATAAGTGAAGTAGGTAAAAGTATTCTATACCAGACATTTTCTAATAGGTATGTGCTGCTATTGTCAAGTCACTTCTACTTGCGATAGTAAAGGTTAGATTAGACTGTATGCCAAGTGGTCATAAAATGCCAATTTCTGACAGTTCTCTTGTCAAAATATGGTCATACAATGCAATGGGCATATCTCATTATGCTCTAATGACCTAAATGCCACATATGACCAGGCTGATTTTGACAGATAAAAATGCCCAAATAGCATATAGTGTAATCGGACAATAAGCACGAATGCCAGCATAAGCCCTATATGTCCATATGCACTTTTTTGAAATTTCGTTATGACATTGCTGGCATTTTTGATGGAACGAGAATTATTTTGTTGTCATCAGTGTTTGAGTTCGTGGAATTGTGATTTATTTTCTTTTTCGTTCCCTTTTTTGTGGATTATTCAATCTTTCATTTGTGTAAATTATTTAATTGAGTCTTTCTTTGTAATTTGTTTATGTTTAATAAGTGGTCTTGTCTTTTTCCAGTAATTGTGTTAATAAATACTTCTTTCCTGTTGTGAAATTTTGTTTGTGTAGAAACTGTTTGCTATCTATTTGTAAATTTTTGTAAATATGTATTTACATTAAAAAGGTGCAAACAAATCAGTTTAGCATTTTTACTGGTAAATGGTATTTTTCCCAATAAAATTGATATTGTTAGGCGTTAGTTAAGATCTTGCCATAAGGCCCCTACATAAGAGCAAAAGAGAAGATCGGATTGGCAAAATTATGGCAGACCGCTCACGGAGATTTTCACACTCCAGAAAGGCAAAAATAAAGTTTTGAATCGGCGAGCTGTTCGGACGTATTGCTGCGTGAGATCGAAGATTTTCGCGGAAACAACAGACAGTGGTGGCGTGAGAAGTGCTGCTACGTACTTTTACACGGTGTACTAAGAAAAAAAAAAAGTAATTGGCAAAAGTCTAAATCTCGCGTTTTCCATTACAACAGTCGAGAAACATTCTGTCGTGTACCCGTTTTTAGATACGCCCCTAAAGAGCCTGCCACGCTACACCGCGCGGTCCATGAGCCGTTGTCCCATCGCAACGCACATCATCTCTTTCCTCGTTTCCTCGTTTGCACAACCCACCAACCGTCCCGAACCGCCACAGACCACCCCAACCAAGGTCTAGAAAAGGCATTTTCTTTTCAACGCCGAATTTCGTCGATTGTGCTTGCCAAATCAGCGAAGCTCGGCACGTTGGTAACGCTGCAGGGAGAATCAAAGTTTAATGTTTAATTCGACCACCGCCGCACTGAGCCTCAAGTGCCTGGATACCCCTCTTGTCATGCCGCCCGGATTGCCTTAATGGTCCTGTGACCTTGGGTCATATGAGTGGAAAGAGTTGACAGGAGGGTTATACGATCGTCAGCAGAAGCGGAAGCAATTCGACCATGGCGGTGATAGTGCAAGAGGGGGTTGAGTTCGAACGCTTCAAACCCTTATCCTTGCGGGAATGGGCACGCTTCGGGGGCGGTGGTACGTTACAAATTCACTTATAAAAGTTGAATTAAACAATTGCTACCAACATGTGTTTCCAAAGAACATCGCCTCTTTCTCCATCAAACGATCAATATACCTACTCGTACACGTGGCATCAAGTGAACGCTTTAGTATCTAGCAGATATTCAAAATCCTGCTTGTTGCTCGTGATGCCGATGATTTTAGTTTTCCCGAATGCCTTTTATTACGAGTACTGGTACTGGTACCTGTTTGTTTATCGTTTTTACGATACCGCTCTCCACAGCGATGATGATTATTATCGATTCTAGACGGTTAAAATGTGGATAAACTTCCAACTACTGTGACATCTTCCAAACACCGACTGATAAACGACTGCCCATAGGACAAACAGAAAAATGTGTACAATAGCAGTTAAGAAAGGAGAACAAGTCTTTAAACACATTTTATTGAGAAATACTTTAAATGTCACAGAAAAATTCTAATTCAATCTAACATATAACGAAAATTGATCAGGAAAACGTACGCAACATTTAAAAGCAATAACTATTTGTACACTCAAAATGCAGGCTAATAAGATGTTGGATGAATGTAATTGTATACAATAAAATTATTTTGAAATATGTGTGAAAACTGAATTTCAGATCAATTTTTAGAGTCCTGACCTCGAACGACCTTAAGTCCTGTATATGTTTCCGCATCAATAGCATATCGATCTGAAATGGATTTCATTAGTACAAAGCAATAATTGTCACTCGTATGTAAATTACGTCTTGCTGGAGAGACGAGTTGGTGTGCAATTCCCTCAAGTTATTCAGCAGAAGGACATTTTCTCGGAATTTTTTGTCAGCACCGTTTAACATTTCAGACAGTTTTGCAAACAAATAAATATCATACGAAGATGAAAACGAAATTGGAAAAACACATATTATTATTAATAAAAACGAGACTTGATTCTGGTCGTCAACTGTCAAAATATACCGATGGGCCATAAACGTGGAATAGCAGATAAAAATATCATAAACCGATCCCAAAAATATACAGAAAAAGAAGCTGGAAAAAAACTTGTCCAAATTCATCTTGGCATTGTGAATGCGAAAGGAAATCTGTATCAGCTCTTGTATGGTGCGGGAGCATTTTTTGTCACTCACACTGTGCAAGATTTCTGCAAGGGCTTCATTTAGTTTTAAATAGAAAGAAATTAGAACCAGTTGAACATAAAAGTAGAACAAGATGGTTAAATCGTAGATGATTAGATTGTATACCAAAACGAACGACATCCAATTGCATAAAGAGAATATTATTTTGGATTTGAAAATGAAAGTAAAAAGAAAAAAGACATACTTTAGGTAAATATTGCATCGAAAATTGGACAGATAGTAAATGTTGGGATCGGTTTTGGCACTTATTGAAATGAAGATGGCTCTCATCTGGTTTATGGTAACCATAAGTAGCGGACTTCGCTGTAGCTGATTTCCTATAAATATAAAGCTAACGATCTGCTGCAGGATCGCCACAGCTCCTATAAGAATAAACGCCTGGTTCGGGTGTGACTCCAAGGTCTTCCGCTCTTGCCATGTTCCCAGATAGAGAGTGAGCAAAGCAAATCCCCATATTCCGCACCATATTACGTTGGCAACCAGAATTCCGCTTTTGAAGATTTTGGCAATTTTACTGCCGAAATTTTGTGATTCAAATTTGCCGGTTTTCCAATTGAACGTGAATTGCAAAAAGCCGAAACATACCAACACTTTGTACAGTATTCTTAAATGTAAAATTAAACTAACTTTACTTGGTTCACCCATTTTAAGAGCGTTTTTAGATTTGTGTGCTATAGGTACACCTGTACAATTGGAAATGGATGGTGCCAGTCTTGTGCGGAATTCGGTAGAAGCTACTTCAATTAGAGTTCATTACAATAAGAGCTTTTATGGTAATTTATGCAGATGTCAATTATGAATTTGAGAAATGCATGTTCCTCATATTGGCCACTTACTCTTACTAATAGCTTAACACTACCTAATGTTATCTATTAGTGTGATCACCAGCAAAGTTGGTGTATTATAATTGGAGAGCTACTAACCATTAACCCAATTGATCTCAGATCTAGGTAAAAGTGGTTTTAAAATTCTGCTTAGGGTATATTCAACTGAATTTGGAATTTATTGTTCGCACATTAACCACCTTGACTCTTTGCCCAAGCTGTATTCGATCCAGCTTTTGGAAATAGCAGTAGCTGTCGTGAGAAAATTATTGATTTGGCGCTGTACTGAGTACAAATTTTCAGATTTGTTTTTAGGTACTACATTTTTAAGAAACGTATTTAAAATGCCCTTGGTTATGATGATTGCTTGGCAACATGTCTGGTCGATTATAAATATTTGTATCCTCAGTATTGTAACACTGTCACATTTTTTTAAGACTTAAAGGTGTTTGTGTTTCCTAATATTTGAGAACTCATTGCCAGGCCGTCAAAACATTCCCCCTCCAGATAAATCTGAAAAAAACAGAGATTTGCCTTGTATTCTATAAAAAACCCCAACTTTTTGTCATAATTTTTTTGACAAGTCTTAAGTACGACATAAAAGTAAGAATTTAGAATTTGAAACGTGAACATATAAGTTCGGTCTTCTGAATGCAAAAGTGGACCTGGCATTACCCTTTATTTTTCCAAAGACATGTTTTGTAAACGAAAATAGTCCAAGGACATTAGAAGAAGTAATTTTCACTAACATATATATATAGCTTTGAAGAATCAATCGATATTCAATTCATATTCAATTTTGAATCATGGTAGTGGACGCTACCCTAAAAGAAACACCTTAACATAGGGGGAAAACCCTAAATACTGGCAACCTGGCAACCCGACAACTGCTGCACCATTTTACACAATCGCATTGCCTAGTTCAAAGTTCATAAAGTTCAATCATGTACATAAATTGTATGATAATTTTCATTTTCACAGGTCAAGTTATTTCATATAAAAATTGATTTTACAAAATTATTTTTTACTACACTTTTTACTAAGTTGTGATGGTTGTACATTTATGCCGCATTTACACAGTCACACATTTATATCACGGAAGATTAAAGGGATGCTAAATACTAAATAGCCGTGTGACTGAAAGGGACGGCATTACCTAACACGCAAAAAAACGTGACACGTTTTTTCGTCGCCCATCTAGTTTACGTGGTAGGAATTATGGGAAAGCTATGCCTGTTGATATTTTTATAGCGACGGCTCACGAAATTTCGCTTTCCTATAAAACAAAATGTCTTCCGGAAGTGATGAGCGGACAATTATTTATAAATTTCGTACAACTGATTGATGCATTTTTGGTTTAATTTACTGAAACTTAAAATCGCTCTCATTTCACATGTTTTAAATCAGAAATACAAATATTTTCAAGTGATTACAGAAATTATATTCCCCGGAACTTGGGTTTATTTCCGTTTTACGTACCTATAATTATGGGCAGCATATCCATGACACTTTAGGCGTCTGATTTGTGATCTCATTCTTACTCCTTTACTAGCATTGACTGCGTAAAAAAGGGATTTCTCTGTCACGTCTCGTGCAAAAATGCGCGTGCGTGATCGTGTAAATGCAGTTTTATTTTATAAGGTTTGAATTTTAAAGGAAAATGCGAAAAAAAACTTTTGGAGTTTTGTTAGTGGTCTGTTGATGTATGTCCATCACCAAACAATATTAGATTATCTTTCAGATATTACACATTTTAAATTGTATTCGATGACTCATTTTATTCTTCTAAATAATTTGTAGGAAACCGGTGTCACCGGTAACGACTGGGCACTCATTCCGTAACTCTCAGAACGATAATCGTTTGCGCGATAGTAGTCAACGATCTCGTCATCAATTTGCTTTCCGTAACTCTATCACTAGGCGTGTTTTTTTGAGCTTCGATCTCAGCAAAGCAAAGTAAAGTAGGATTTTCAGCACACATTTTACAACAACTACTGCGAGTCTCGAAGTGTCAAGTAGAGCGTAGTTGTTGTAATTGCGTGCTAAAAAATCCTACTGTACTTTGCTTTGCTGAGATCGAAGCTCAAAAAAACAGGGCTACTATCGTCTCGTCTATCGTTTATTTTGTACTAAGAGAGAGAGCATTGAGAGAATTGAGTTTCTTTCAGAGACTCTCAAACTATGTATGAAAAATCAAACAATGGCCGCGATCCACTGCCCGCTAGATGTCTAGCACAAAATATCCCAGATGAAGGAACGTCCGCGCTAGAACCCTAGCGCCAGCGGCAAAGTGACATTTAAGACTAATTATTTCCACGCTATAATCAAAGAAATGATACAATATTATAAAACCGATATCTGAATTGCTATTTTACTTACGTTATTAACAATTTTATCACAATTCCAATTGCTCGGTTTCGTATTTAATTTTATTTTGCAAACGTTTGAACGATTTCCTTTGACAGGTCGTTTTTTTTTGTTTTTTCTCCCAATACAGCGGGTAATTTTGCGCTAGATTGAGAAATTTCCCTGAAAGGGATATTTCACAAAAAGTGCTAGACGTCTAGCGCATATGGTGAAATGTCAATTTTTTTTATATGGAGTTTGACATGCCGCTATTCATCTAGCGGGCAGTGGAACGCGGCCAATCATAGTTGTCTGAAATGTCATAAATGACAATTTTTGAAAAAATTATGTGTTTGTGTTTGTCGCCGGTAAATAGAAAAATTACAAAATGTAAGTAATTCAACTTTGTTCCTTACGTTATTAATATCTAATAAGAATAAATAATATCCAAGAATTTATTATTGATAGGTCAGCTACACCAAAGCAAATGGCAATTTTAATTGCTTTTATGGGTGAGCGTTCTTACTTGGCCAAGGTTATAAGCCAAATAGCCACCATACCTAATTTCTTCAATTTTATTTTTTATTTTCATTTGGTGTTATACGACACTTTATTTACTTATTGTTTTAAGGTTTGGACTGACTTTAAATACAGAGCCAAGAAGAAATGCAGCCAACATTTTCTGTTAAGTTTAATTTAATTTGTAAAAGTAACGCAATGCACTATTATTATGAGACTATAGGCCAGTGTTTGCGAAATATTAAAATTACAGTTGGGTGTTAATAAGTCTCGACTGGTAAGGTATTTTAAATACGCCGGCCTATAGTCAATCTTCAACAATTTTCAGGAGAACGAAAAACTGTTAAAAAGAGGAATATTGTGTCATCATAAGATTTTCTGACTTGGATGAAACTATTATCCGTTATAAATGGGGATAGGAGTGTGATGGAAGGATGGTGATAACATAGAAGTATATGTTTCAAAAATAGAGACAATGTACAATCGTACATTGATACAAATGGAAACATCTTAAGTCGACTTAAGATGTTCTACCTTTTCAGTCGAGACGTATTTAATTAATAATTTAATACAATAAAGGTTAAAGTGTAGTTATTTATATATTCAGTAGCAGTTAAAAAATATCTGAAGTCAATTATATTTTTCTTGAAATTCAATAAATCTTCAGCTGGTTTGCAAATTTACAAAACATAAAAATCAATACAAAACGATACCTCATTAGGTATCGCTCAAATTGTATCGTCTGGGCGATAGCGTTTCGACGATTATTGAGTTACGTGAAGCAAAGCTATCGTCGAAACGCTATCGTCTGGCGATAATCGACATACGTAATGAGTGCCCTGGTTTTAAAATCGGAAAAGTGATGGCGACCGTAACTTACGGATAATGTCTGTACTGAGCGTAAATAACAAGACAAGGCCATCTTAGTCTTAGTTTTTTTTCATTTCGCTCAGTTTATGGCAGTATTATTAAAACAGGATATTTAAACAAATATGTACATAAATATTTCCAACTTCAACTTTTTGCTTTGTTTTCCTTTACAGCATTACCTCACTACAATACTTGATAATATATTAACAAATGCCTTAAATGACCATCAAGGCAAATATGACCATATTGGTAATTTTGGTCATATAGTCTACTATACAGTTTTGATAATCCTGACATTTTGGTCATTTGTGATTTGTCAAGTAATCTGGTCATTTGGCATTCATATGCATAATTGGCATACAGTGTAATCTTAGCTTAAATCTCAAAAGTGTCACTAGGTAACTCTTAATAGCGTGTTGAAGACTAAAGTTACATACTTTAACAGACAGGACGTTCAATATCACACGCCCAACATGTAGGTATAGTGTCATAAGATAAGCCGGAGAGATTATTATTTTAGCACAATTGTCACTTGGTCAAAGGTTGACATAATAATATTATAAATGTTGACCCCAATAGAGTTATTTTTTTAGTTTTCCGCTTTTAGTCAATTGATATTCTGTGCTTTATTTTATTTTAAACGCAAGTCCCAACCAAAAAGGAAACGTTAAAAAAAAAACCATTTTGGCCCCATTTAAGTCAAGTTTCGTATACTCACTCACTCATTTTTACAAATATCTTAAAATCGGTGGCCTACAGAAGCGACCTCATATTTTGCTGACATTTTGATGGTAAGAATTTTTATAAAGTTCAATTTAACGACAAAAAAATAGTAAGTTGCATCGGCCGGGAATCGAACCCGGGCCGCCCGCGTGGCAGGCGAGCATTCTACCACTGAACCACCGATGCTTGTGATCCAACCATTCTTTAACTGTTATCTGTAAGCAGCTCTCAACTTGTCTTCTCTATTCACTGTCTAACTATTGTCAGAATCATAACTCATCGTCATCATCATCATCACCATTCGTTTCTTTCACAGTGAGTGAATGTGATTTTAAACACACGAAGGAGACACTAAAAGATAATAGCATCCCAGTTTTACTAGCCATATGCTACACAGCTACCGACAACGGACAACCTAAACCTCAATGCCAGAGCAATCCCAATCCCAACAGTTCCACTTCCTTCAATCAACCCTACAGTGTTGGTTTGTTTGGTTCATCTTCAGAAGATAATCCTCTTTACCAAAACGCGTAGCGTGTCGTCGCAGCTGAGCGCCTATTCTCAAACGATTAAATTCAGTTTAATCATCGACTAAGCGTTTTGCTTTCGGGCATAATAAACAAATTTGAATCAAACAAACAAAGTGCTCCTGCTCCCTCACGCCAAATTAAGAGAGCTGAGAGATAATCCCCCTGGTTTGATCCAACCGTGCTGTTGCTGTGTGCTTGGTTCGCTTTCAGTTTCAATTCAATTTACGAGAAAAAAATCATCATAATCATCGAACCACACAGCATAAGTACAGTGCAGCTACAGGTGCATGCCGTCATGCTGATGCTCTGTCTCTGTCATTCCAAACCCCCTACCAAGCTCTGATGGTATTTTTCTATGAAAATCGAGCTTCCTGTGGATCTAATGCTCTTCTATTAGATTTTCCTAGGAAATCTAATGCACACAGCACTACTGTCGTCGCCTATGACATCCTGGTATCCATGTTTGTCGAAAAGTATGAAAGAAAGAATGATGTTCGTGTAACACACCTACTCCCGTGCCTCATGCAAGAGCAAGCATGACGTCAGTACAAATGCCTATACAAATGTCGTATTTTCCGTATTCTCATAAAATATGTCAGGCAACCTCGTTTCTATTCTTGACAGTTGATATGAGCGATAAATGCGACAAAATGAGATAGAGAGAATGACTAGCAGGTAAAAGAAGGAAAAAGCGGGAAGTTTGGTTTGACTTTACTTGGGTGAACTGGTTGCTTGCTATGGCTTGTGAACCCCCGGTACAATGTGGAACATTAGACGTGCTCGACTCGACGGTTGAACGCGGTTTTTGATGCTTGAGTGTTTTTTGCTGTGCTCTAGCGATAGCGATTCTATTCGCTGTTCAGCAAAACGCTGCTGCTCCTGCTGGCGCTGGGGCACTCAGCCCTGCCCAGCCCAGTTTGTAAGCAATGCAACAAAAGGCAAGAAATGAGTGCAAGAATTATTAAAAAAAAAAAAAAAAGTAAAAAGCAGTCATCCACCCACACTCTTCGTCCCTTTTCAGCGGTGAAAATTGTTTCCGCGTCCATTTGTTGCTTTTTCGTACGCCTGGTTGCCTGTTTTCGCTTGGTCGGCTGCTACCACCAACTGGAATCGAACGAGGAGTTGAAATCGTCTCTCTGTTTGATTCTTTCTTTCCATGCACTTCTTCGGAGTGAATCCCGAAGAATAGAGATGACCAGATTCAGCAGATGAATGAGTGAGAGCGAGCAGTGGAAGCGTTTTTAGGGGAGCGTCCGTAGTGTCGTTTGATTGCATGGCTGTGGCTGTCGGCGGGAATCCGTATAGAGAATCCAAAAAACCTCGAGAAGACCGCATTCTGTGCGAAATATGACACTAAATACCAGGCGCGCAGTGTCAACTGTAGGCACTACCCCTACCAGAGTTTCTTGTTTGAATTTGAATGTGAATTGTGATCTCGCTCTATTCCATCGGTGACGAAGAGTACACTGTAGATTTCACAAATGGATTAGGTACGAATGAGTACGAGCGAGTGAGAGCTCCTGTTCTACTACAAAATACAAAACAAACTTGTAAAGTGAGTGACGTATTATTTTGAAATCTTGTTTAAAAAATAACATCTGTTGAAAAGATGACGAAGGTCATGGGATTCAACCTGTTTCTTTCAGTCACTATCGATGTACCAGGTGAGCAGACGATGTAAGATATCACCATTTTGAGAAAACTGATGTTATAATGTGTTCACTACTGCGAGGTGTAGACTGCGGAGGTATGATAAAGATAACTATAGTAATAAATACTGATTAGGGTGCATAATATGTCCATTCCACATTTTCTGACGTTATTTGATTGCTGAATGCTGATGAACAGCAAATAAAACCGAACGCTTCCAAGTTTCCCACTGCGAATTGCTCTGGGGCCTGTTTCACAGATCATACATCACATACAATTCAAACAACATACATTCTCATCATACATCATACAACATATACAACTTTCTGTTTCATAGATTTCATTGGTTACGTCAAATGTCTAAAGACAATATGCAAAAAAAAAAGAGTAGTTAAGCTGAAGAGTACGGTTACCTAATAAATTTATACAAATTGTGCATATGATTTTACAAAAAGTCTCCGCAAAATTCCAATGCACGCTTAATTTTTTGACAGATCAAGAGAACAAATTATAATGGAGGAAGACATTTATCAAGTAAAAAGTTTTTGGGTTTATTTTTTAAACTTATACCCCCGAATTAATAAACACTAGTTAGCTAGTAGACATCCGATAGCATGCAAAAATTTGACGTAACTTCTGAATAACGAGTTGATAACTTTTACGCAGCGTTTATTAATAAGGGGGATAATACACAAAAGAAAATTATCGAACATAACAACGTCACTTGCTATTTTTTGTGTTGATTTTTGTGCTATTGGAATGTGTGTAGCCTTTTTAAGCGTTTTCCTTTCACTGGTTAAATTTTATATGAAAACATTCATAACTCTCGCCCAAATTGATTTCTAAACATTTGTACATAAATAATTAACAAAAATAGATCAACCCGATGCAATGCGTTTCTTTGCAGTTGAAAAATTTCACTAAAATGTAAACAAACTCCACTAGTTGTCAAACTCAAACGCACGTGTATTAGTAAATCTGAAGCAACTCTGAGAAAAAGATTCCAGATTCGCAAAAGTGCTCTGAAATCTGAAAAAGATAGCTTTTTTTGTACCGAACATAAAAAGTGCTCTTAGAGTGCCCAATCGAATACCTCATAAGATAAAGTGTAAACAGACATTTATGGATAGGCGACAATGAATGAATGACAATCAGCGTTGCCACTAAAGTCTGTACCAAATGTAGTACGTTAGCTAACAAAAAGTAGCATTTTCAAACAAAATGTAGTACCTGTTTTTTATTGACATTAAAATTAAGTGACAGACAAATAAATAGTAATGACATAACAAAAACATAATTTTAATTCACAAAAAAATAGCAAAAAAAAAAAAAAAAATAATGCTATAAAATTCTAGTCCAAGTCCGAATCTGAAACTTTGCAGTTGTTGTGGGTTCAGCGTGCAGCACAATAAACAAACAAATTTAAATTGGCTGTCAGCTGTTAATTCAGCTGATAGACAGAGACAGAGACTTCATGTCGTACCTACGTAAATGACAGCATTCAGCTGAAGATTTGAACATACTTTAGAGTGATGGCAAGTTTTGAAATCGATTTATTTAGTTATAAAAGCACATGGGGGAAATTTGAAATGTTGTTCGTAAAAAAGTAATATGGTTAGACGGATTTTAAAAAATGTAGTACTTTGGGGTAACGATGTAGTATGTAGTACAGCGTTAAAAAATCTGCCAAATATGTAGCATAGTACTACATATGTAGTACAAGTGGCAACGCTGATGACAATCCAAAGGCTTGACTTGTCAACACCACACATTTATATAACTGGGCACTAAATGCGCCCTGAACGCAAAGACTATAGATTGGTCGGTAACTATTCCCTCGTCAGCCACATATGCGAACTGTCAACTTAGTACTCAGTCATTCGTTTTTAGCTAGATTCGTCGGCTACCACTCCATAAACATAAACGTCAATGGAAAACGTTGTTGATGTGACCGATCTAGGCAAATCAAACTTTTACAAAGTTAGTCGGTGAGATTTACTAAACCAGATATTTGAGGCGCAGGGAAATAACTTCACCTCGAGTGGGAAACAGCTTCACTTTTTTTATGTGAACGTGAAGTTATTTTCCACTGAAAATGGGCAATTACTTCACCACTTTGCATACACTCAACCTCGCAGTACTCCCACACCAAAACAGTGCCCCAACCAATCACTTTCAGTGGGAAATAACTTTACATAACAAAAATTAAATTGTTCCCACTCGAGGTGAAGTTGTTTCCCATATGACGTTGCACCGCTTTTTTCACGCAAGCCCTATAAAACAAAATTATAATTCAATTCTGACATTAATTATTGAAAACAGAAGAATCAAACATGCGTGCTCCAACTAAACCGAAAACATCAATACACCCGCCCAACCCAATGTTTTGACAGAATCCGTTTCTGTCACTGAGAGCCGTCGCCGGTAGTCGTCGCCGACGCGACGATAAGTTACGATCTTAAAAGTTCGCTGTCACTCTTCGAAAACGCCCGGCTATCAGAAAAATCAACAGTCCTTCGTCCGAAATTAAACAATATTTCTCCTCCGCTAGAATTTCCCCACCCATCAGCCAATCACACAACAGCAGTGTCATCATCGTTTTTGTTTCGTTATGCGATAAAAGTTTCAGTAGCATACTGCTTTTATTTCTGATCGCCTGTTCATTTCGGCGCTGTCATTTCACAATGACCCACCTTCATACGTGCGACAAACAAATTCACACTCTCGTCAAACGACACCGACCACTTGCATGAGAGATTTTAGACGCTTTTGTTGTTTGGAGAGATAGCGAAAAAAACAGACTCAGTTTGTGTGCGTTGTTCAACAACAAAAAACCAAACAACAGCAACATTTCGAGCAGGCTCTCATCCGTAACAACAAGTTCGCCTACACTTGGCTTTCTATCGGCGCGTTTTCACCAGTATGTTGATTTTGATTTTCTCTGTTCGTTTGTTATCGGCGGCGGTGTGAAAGAGATAAACATTGAGACAAGACAATAATGTGTTCGCTGGCAGGCCTCGTTCAAGGGCGTATCAAGTGAAAACGAGGTTGATTCATGCTCCGTCCCCTTGACCGCGACAGCACTGCTCTACATTGGTATTCAATGCCAAATGAAGGACATCTCCTTGAGACTCAAGGATTTCTTAACTGATTTCGCGGCCACTCGGCAACGAGTCAGGGACAAATTTTGGCAAACACTCAGAACCGAAGGCCATTTACGTTCGAATGGGATTCGACTTCTGGGTGAAGGCTATTTTTATTGTGGATGAGTATGCGCCTGTGTGGCAATGAAATCGAATCTGATTTCAAATCTGACAGCTGGGATGGTGTAAACAGGTTTATTTTTGGGCGTATTTTTTCTCATTTTCGGCCAAGGGGGCCAGCCGAAATTTTTAAGTGGGGCGTGAAATGGTTTTCATTTTGGGTGTCGAGCAATGGTTGCGAGTTTTATGAGCGCCTTGTCTTTTCACTAGACGTTTAAGCTTTTTTGGGGGTTATTGATGTTTTTTTTCTTAATGCCATGTGTTACGTACGTTGGACATTTATAATTTTGAGATGTCACAAAAATTGTACACAATGCGAAACTTAATTTGCCAGTGGTCAAGTGTAGCGGCAGCCTGGATGACCGCACGTCAAGTTTTGTTTTTCTTTATGTGTGGGGCACAATGCTTTTTTATTTTGTTTTGTGGGGATCTATGACGGTCAGCTTCGGCCCACGATTGATTTCCAATATCAGGCGAGCAAGAATCTGAATAAGGGATTGTATGTTGTGGATACACGCGTTTTTCTGGCCCCTGGGTATTGCTTCGCTGCAAGTGTAAGTGATGGTCAGGGACCGGTTTAAGGCGAAGCGAATACGAAAAGACATTATAACAAAAAGGGAGGCGTTCACTGTGAATGGATGGTGAATTTTTCTTGTTTGTTCTTTGGACAAATATTGGTGTACCCAAACTACTTGTTAGTTTTCCTGAATACCTAGTAGGTTTCTTGTGGGAAAGTGTTGAACGCCCACAATATTCGAATATGTAGTTTTGGGAGGTCGCCGCCGCGTCGTTTATTAAAGGCGCTGGCGGACTCATTCGGGCTTGAATTTGTTTCTTTTATCTTTGGAAGCCCAATAGCTCGCGTTTATTTAGTACAATGGTACCGGTACCATTTTTTATTTGGAAGTACCTAAGTATGTTTCAGGTAAAGGAGTGTTTTAAGATTGTGTGAAGTTAAATCAAAAACACGTTCTCCAGAAACATAATGCACCGAATAAATCCGCGATCCGCCCATTGAATGGAGGAGTATGACTTGTTCATTCCGCGATTCAACTGAATTCATACAACTATTTTAGTTGCCGCATGCCAGTTATTTCTGCTGTGATCCCAGCATTTATTCCTCAAATAAGCAAAATGACGGGCACAAGTGTCACCACGGTACGTGTGACGTCGATGTCAGCAGCCAAAACGTGAGTGTCATGGAAAAACAAAACATTAAACCGCAAATTAAATGAAATCCTGCGCAAGGAAACCTCATATCATAAGTAGGTACTCCATCCCCATCCTTCCGAAAAAACTGTTTGCCCATGACTGGATTTCAGTTTACCATGAAACCACTCAACGGAAAGCACCAGTTTAGCGAAATAACTAGGTAGGGGAAATGCATTCCCACCCAATAGCGTTTCACTCCCACTCATGCGCTTGGAATAAACGTTCAAGCACTGGAAACAACCACACCCAACAGCGTTCGCTGAGCACCTGATAAACGAGGAAGCATTATGACAAATATTCGGGGAAATTTGAATACCCCAGTAAAAAATCAGTAAACTGCCGCCACCGCCACAGACAAATTCGACATCGCCAGCCTATCTATGGGCAGCGCCCGCCTTGCCACTCGATGGAGAAATAAAAGAGCAACATGGAGATAGATGGAGTAACCAGTGCAGCAACAGCTGTCCTATAGAAAGCAAAATCAATCTGGATTCCATTCCACTCCACAATCGATTTCCCTTTCTCCAAGCGTACTGACTACTGATACTGAACCGACCACGCTCGATCTCGAGTCGACGGCGACCTAACCAAGGGTGTGTGTGTGTTGTTTAATGGCTACCCCAGGCAAAGGCAAGAGACAACACTATCGAAAGTAGGAAGCATTAAAATTAGCCCTCCTCACTTCTCCGTCGACTCGTGATTCCAACCAGCACGTGGCCTGCTTCTATACCAATCGCAGTCGTACAACAATGTACAAACTCCCGCCAACCCAGCCAGCAGTGATTTAAACGAAACAAGAGAGACGCTTGCTGTCTGAAATCTCTGGTCGCCTGGTGAAAAAGAGGGAAGCGAAACTCTTTTGGCGGGGTCTTTGTTTTTCCTGGTTTTAGATTAGCCGCACAAAGCCGGCCCGGGGTACCGGCACGGTATTTTGATTTGCGTTCTTTTCCTTTGGCGAGAAAGAGCAACACTCATTTGCGCGTCCTTCGGCCAAGCCCCGTGCAGCGTGCACTGGTATGCACAGCGAAGGGGGTTCTCCATCACCGTCCACTTAAGTCGCGGTAGTTGGTTGGATTTGGCTATGACAGGAGGAACGAATCAGCATCATCGGCAATTTCAATGGCGCAGAGAAGTGCGAGCGGGTGGTAACATTATTTCACCTTAATTTTTGCAGGTACGTAAATTGTTTGGACAATCAAGTTCACAACTTCCCACTTCGCAGTAGCACATCGGACGGAACAGCAAAATCGCTGTGTGCACGATGCCCGACGACGACGTGTGGCCACAAAATCGACGCGTTCCTTAAAAGTGAGACACGGACGGCACGCGATACACCATTTCTACCAGGCAAGCAGGAAACACCGTAGTAGTGAGTTGAGTATCACATCATACGAACTAAACGAGTATATTTAGCTGAAATGTGTTATTTGCTGGGTGCCGTCGACGTGCAGATGTGTGAAGTGTAGCTCGTGCGGTATGGAACATGGATGGGGGTTGGATAGTCAGGGCAGGGCATGTGTATTGTGCTTCTAATGGGATTTTATTCGGCCACAGGCACAGAGGTGTGATGTTGAGTTCATCAGTGTGTTGGTGCATGCGAAAAGTATAAGTACTATTGATTCATACAATTTGTTCATACAGGTTTGGAATTGGGGAGGAATACTTGCCAATTTTACTTTACCTCACTAAATATTCATAAAGGTATTAAGTTCTCACGCCGATTATTAGGCGTGTTCTTTTGAGCTTCGATCTCAGCAAAGCAAAGTAAAGTAGGATTATCAGCACACATTTTACAACAACTACTGCAAGTCTCGAAGTGTCAAGTAGAGCGTAGTTGTTGCAATTGCGTGCTGAAAATGCTATTTTACTTTGCTTTGCTGAGATCGAAGTTAAAAAAAAACAGGTTTATTATTAAATAGGTTCATTTGCGTACTTAATTTTTAAATTGACACATTTAATCCATGTATATACACAATTTACGTGTCAAAATGACTGTAAAATAAACAATCACTGCGGTTTTTAAAAAAGCTAAAGCTCGTATGACACTTTATTTTTTCATAATTTTTATCATGTTGAAAAGTCAGCGGTGTGTAAAAGAGACTTGCAAATATTACGAAAGGGGTAGCAAATCAACCGTAAGTTTTCAAACTTATTTGTTATCAACTAATCTTTAAATGTCAAAATATATCTGCCAGCAGCTGAAAAATGTAATTTAAATACATTTTGAATGCATTTTCTTTATGTGTCTGCATTAATAAAGCTGGTGTGTACGCACTCACTCCTATTGGGAATTTTCGTACTGCACTAGTTTCATTTTAAAGGAAGATAAAAATTCAAAAAAAATTTAGTGTCAGGCGGGATTTCAATTGAGAAACCTGTCAATTAAAATACAATGATTGACCTAAGACAGTTTATGTATTCCGAAGAAGATTCGTTTCATCTGTGAAAGATGAATTACAAGAGAAAGGTACTTCTTGCTTGGTATGTAAGACATCTGCTCCTAGGTAGAATATTAAGAATGACATAAGTAAAAAAAAAGTCCAGAGTAACCCAAGAAAACACTATTGAACTGTATGAACACCGATTATATTCAAAACCGGAAAGTAGCCGACAAGTGGAAATTATGCCGCATTTACACAGTCACACATTCCTATCACGGAAGATTAAAGGGATGCTAAGTACTAAATAGCCGTGTGACTGAAAGGGACGGCATTACCTAACATACAAAAAAACGTGACACGTTTTTTGGTCGACCATCTTGTTTACGTGATAGGAATTATGGGAAAGCTATGAATGTTGATATTATTATAAATACAGTCCACCAGTTATCGAAGCAGATTATAAAGTGGTATGATAGCGGTATTTGATTAAGCTTCTCAGATTTTAGATTTCGTCCAATCGAACATAAAACCCGAGTTGGTCTCTTTTTTGCTGATATTCCTGCGATTGTCATATGGGTAGCCTTCGATACTTTTCTACGCGAGTTCGAATAACTTGTAAATTTTTTTTATTAACGACGTTTTCAATTTTTCAAGTTTGATTTGCCAAAACAATTTTTTTTATCTGGTGCAATTTTGAGAAATCTCAGTTTTTAAATTATTAATTATTTCGAAATTTATTATTATAAATGTTAGAAAATCTATTGAAATGGATTTTCAGTAAAAAAATATATTTTTGCGGCCAACTCAATACACACTAGAACCAATAAAATTCGGATTTAATGTTTGATTTGGCAGCAGAAATCTGAAATGTCAAATCGAATACGACATAAATCATTTGAAATATGCGCGGAGGATAAATTTCCAGACATTTTTACATAAATGTAATGCGTTTCTTTGCAATTAAAAAAAATTCAAACAAATTTTACTAGCTGTCAAACACACTTGCATTGGTTGAACTTAAGGGAAAAAGCGTAGTACGCTGCTCGAGCTAAACTGAATTTTAGCTGTTCTCCAACTTTTCTCACCAAACATCAGCTTAAGTCCTAGCTAAATTTTGACAATTTCAAATTCAAAAATTTAATTCTCTCTTATATCAACTATTTCTGATTCTTGGTACTTCTCGTCCATGTAATATTAAAAAAAGCTCATCGTTGCATACTTTTCCACAACAGAACAACAAATACACAACGATCTGTGGCAATTTAGCTTGAGAAAATGTGCCCATCCATTAAATGGGCACGCTAAATTTTGACAGACGTAGGAAGTACATTCTGAAACAAAAGTTTGACTAAATGGGTTCTCGTAAATTTAGCTCAGCAAAATTTTGGAGAGAATTTTGTATGGGAGCGAAAATTTAGCTCGAGCAGCGTACTAAGTTTTAACCAACATAAAAAGGTACCTAAAGCAAAACAAAGTGCATAAACATAAATTTCCCACTCTTCAAAAACATCCCCAATAAAAACAACCAAATTTGTGAACCGATCCATTGCATGCGCATGACAGCCGTCTATTACATTCTCCATTGTGCGTTTTGTGTTTGTACTAAAGTTGCACTGTCAAACACTTTTTCGCGTATGGCCGTCGCTTTGCTGAAAGAAAAGAAAATACACCTTTGAATAATAAAATATTAAATTCGCATATTTCTAATAATATTCAATTAATAAAAATCATTTAAACCTGTATGACGGCAAACACCAAACACAATGGGCGATCCTTTAAGTGCTGATGTATGGAAAAATTTTCAAAAAGCTGGCAAAATTGAATTGTAAGTTCTCCCAAAATAAATTCTCTTGCACCATTTCCGACCGATATCTATTTTTTTGTTCTCAAAAATGTATACTCACATAAATTCTCTATCCAAATTTAGGTTAAAATTCTTAAAAGAATCAATTAAAGATAATGAAAGTCCGATATTTACAAAAGACAATGATTTCAAGAATAGTGTTTCAAAGGTGATCTACGATTTCATATGGCAAGCCATCAAATGTAATCTCAAGAAGGAGCTTATGATTTCTACTCTGGGCGAAGTTGTCGTAAGTTGAATAAGCAATAATTTACATGTGCGATTTTGTGTAAAATGTGAAATTTTCTCTTGCACACAGGCCATGCATCCGGACTATCCATCAGTCATACTGGATAT
This sequence comes from Cheilosia impressa, assembly GCA_948293265.1. Classification (NCBI taxonomy): domain Eukaryota; kingdom Metazoa; phylum Arthropoda; class Insecta; order Diptera; family Syrphidae; genus Cheilosia; species Cheilosia impressa. The sequence goes on along the minus strand of OX411884.1, from coordinate 27,474,697 downwards.
CATGAACATAATCGATGCCGAGACCTCGCTTGCCAGTGATAGTGCCCAAGATGAAAGAACATTATTCTGTCAGATTCTCAAGACAATGGAGAAAATAATTCCCGAAACATTGATCAAGGAACGCATAGAGATCGATACGCTACAAGAGGCTGGAATTGTTAAGAATAAAATCTTCTACACAAAGTTCATCAAAATCAAGACAAAACTTTAGTGAGTTGAATATTTGAGTTGATTGGGCGCTCTATAGCAGGCTAACGATTGTATTTTTAGCTACAAACAACGGCGCTTTAATTTGTTCCGTGAAGAAAGCGAGGGTTATGCTAAGTTGATAACAGAACTGAATCAGGACTTTACAGATGATGTTACCTCAAACAGTATCATGGACATTATCAAATCGTTAATAGGTAAGTGGTGCGATTTTGAATTAAACTGATTCGATCCCCGTTTTACTTACTTATTAATTACAAAGATGGTAGCCTTAATCACTCAAATTTTGGCATGTTTGAATATTCATGGTGTAGTATTGTGCAGTAAACAAGCGAACAGGGTACCCTGGGGTTTACTTTGAGCGTCAACAACGTACGGGTTATCGTTTTAAATGTTTTGATTACTTTATTCGATGATTGTGTTGCTTTGAAAGGTTCGAAGGGATATGTCACATAAGTTTCACGTTTGATGTGATTTGCAACTTATATCAAGTTGCATCTCGCCAATAGCATGGACTGTTGGTTCTTGTGCTCTTTTTCCTACTGGTGGGTTTCCTGAGCTCCTCCGAAATCAGCAGACAATCAGACAACAGACCTGCATTTCGATGAATGTTTTTGTACCATCCAACCTTCGGTGCTGCTGTAAATCCTATCAAACCTAAGACGGCTGATTGGTATAAAGTCCACATTCGAGCAACGTACCCTTCTTATCAAGCTAGCAAAGACATGTACATTTATCATGCCCTCCTTGACTTTCAGGCTGCTTCAACCTGGACCCCAATCGTGTTCTAGACATAATAATTGAATCCTTTGAGACCCGACCGGAACGGCATAGCCTGTTTATACCACTTCTAAGATTGTACATGCCCAATGGATCAATTATCTGCGAAGTCTTGGGCTACAAGTTTCGTCACTTCGCCGATGGTGAGACGCCGTCTTCGTTATTTCAAATTTGCGCCCTACTCCTGAAGCACGGTGTTATCGACTTAAACGACATTTACGTTTGGGTAAGTGGCATACTCGTATATCCTTTTTTTTTGAATTTTTCTAGAAATTTCACCTTCCGACAGCTCAATCCGTCAGACAAAGCAATTGCCACTGATTGGGAGAAAGATTTAAGCAGTGCCAAAGAGTTTGTCCGCAAACTAAATGTCATCGTCACTAACAAGGACAAAGAACCAGAACCCGAGCCGGAAAAGGAGGAGAGCGAGGTATGTTCGAACCTTAAAAACGTTTTGCAATTTTCGCCTACATCATTCTGTTATTCTCCAGGACAAATACTCGACAAATCAAAAATTTGGCCTCTGCGAAGGACTTCTCAAAGTCGGCGATTGGGAGAATGCCACGAAAATAATCAAACGGCTGCCGGACCAGTCGGTCATGGTACATGAACCAATAGCTAAGGCGCTCGCCGCCCTCGTCCATATATCAATTGATTATGTTTACACAAAGAAAGTATTCAAATCGTCAACGCATAAGAAGAACAAGCTGAATGAAGACACCGATCTGGTGGACACAATTCAGGCGCGAGAATTTTCCCAACTGAGGAATTATGCCTTCCCGATGGTGATTGCTTTGGGACCAGCCTTGCACTACGATACTGTTTTGATGTACAAGCTTATACGTATATTGCGTGCAATTATCATCGAAATGGGTGTGGACAGCTTAAACTGTCCGCCCGCTAACACCGAGTCGGAGAAGTTGTACTTTGAAGCGATCACAATATTCGATGCAGCCATTTTGCCGGCGTTATCGTATTTGGACTGCAACTGCTGTATGGCGGAGGAGATTTGGACTGTCGTTAAGTACATTCCCTATCACTTTCGGTAAGAACACTTTTATTTAGTGCTTGTGCATATTTGTTATGTGACTTGGGGCGGAACTCACGATTCTGTTGGAATTAATTCAGTTTTCTGCGAATGGTTGTGTAAGACAACTTCCAAATGCCTGCAAAGTTGTTTCGTAAATTTGTTTATATTTTTTCACCATTAACTTTCAGATACAGCATATACGCTCGTTGGAAAAACGAAACGTATTTGGTACATCCGCAGTTGATTCGTCGCCGTGGCCATGCTCAGAAGCACATCAAGGCACTGATGAAACGCGTGAGCAAGGAGAACGTAAAGCCCGTTGGTCGCTTGATTGGCAAACTGAGTCACTGCTCGCCCGGCTTCCTCTTCGACTATGTAAGTTACATTCAAGCTGCCATGTGCATTCATATGATTTCCATTCCCTTTCAAGATCTTGCTTCAAATTCAAATTTATGACAACCTTATTGGGCCGGTGGTGGACTCCCTTAAGTACTTAACTTCCCTTTCCTACGACATGCTTGCCTATTGCCTTATCGAATCGCTAGCGATGGCTGATCGCGACCGCTTCAAGCACGATGGAACCTCGATATCGGTTTGGCTGCAAAGTTTATCCAGCTTTTGCGGTTCCATCTTCAAAAAGTACAACATTGAGTTGAGCGGGCTGTTGCAATATGTCGCCAATCAGTTGAAAGCCCAAAAGAGGTGAGTTTTGAATAATTTCTCAGGTTCACTTACATTTGATTGACGCTGCCTTGAACCGTAGTTTGGACCTGTTAATTCTAAAGGAGATCGTTCAGAAGATGGCCGGTGTCGAGTCAGCCGAGGAGATGACCAACGAGCAGCTGAACGCAATGTCTGGCGGTGAACTGCTCAGAGGAGAGGTGAGCAAAGATCTATACCCCAAAGAGAGACAGAGAAAATAATGCTTTCTATTTCAGGCCGGCTACTTTAGTCAGGTGCGCAACACGAAAAAGTCATCTCAGCGGCTAAAAGAAGCGCTGGCCAACAACGATCTGGCAGTTACGTTGTGCCTTCTAATGGCGCAGCAGAAACATTGTGTCATATATCGCGAAACAGCCCAAAGTCACTTGAAACTTGTTGGCAAACTGTACGATCAGTGTCAGGACACTTTGGTGCAGTTCGGAACCTTCCTCGGATCCACCTACTCCGTCGACGAGTACGTTGAAAGACTGCCCTCAATCATTGCCATGCTACAGGAATATCACATAAACTCCGATGTTGCGTTCTTCCTCGCCCGTCCGATGTTCTCTCATCAAATCAATGTTTGTATTTCTCACCCCGTTTCTCCGTTTATCTGACTTTCTGTCATATTTTCTGCAGCAAAAATACGACCAACTTCGTAAGGCTGATCCGAATGCGAAAAAGTTGACCACCAACCAGAAGCTACAGAAATACCTGGAAGCAACCACGGCCATCATGAATCCGATCGTTGAATCGGTGCGTCCCCTGCATGGCCCCAAGGTATGGGAGGACATTAGTCCGCAGTTCCTGGTCACATTTTGGTCACTGAGCATGTACGATCTGCAAGTGCCCACAGAAAGTTATCAAAAGGAGATCAGCAAGCTGAAACAGCTCGCAGCAGCAGCTGCGGAATCCAAGGAATCGGTTCGTACTATCGTTCATTTGGTAGCCCAATCTTGTTTAATTGTATTCTGCGTTGCAGAATCTATCCAAGAATAAAAAGGAGCAAGAAAGATATATAGCTCTGATGGATAAACTGCAGGACGAGCGAAAGAAGCAACAGGAGCATGTCGATAAAACCATCCAGAGACTGACACAACAGAAGGACAACTGGTTCCTCTCCCGGTCGGCAAAGTCAGCCAAGAACGAGACGATCACACAGTTCTTGCAACTTTGCCTCTTTCCACGATGCACATTCACTGCTCTCGATGCGTTGTATTGCGCAAAGTTTGTTCACACCATTCACAACCTGAAGGCAGCCAACTTCTCCACGTTGCTCTGCTATGATCGGGTAGGTTACCCCAACTGTCTGAAAGTGTTTGCTTATTTTTTCTTTCGATTGGTGTTGTTTTGTTTTTTCGTTTGCAGATATTCTGCGACATTACTTACTCGGTTACGTCATGCACTGAGAACGAGGCGACACGGTATGGAAGGTTTTTGTGCGCGATGTTGGAGACTGTAATGAGGTGGCATTCCGATCAGGCGACGTTCAACAAGGAGTGTGCCAATTATCCCGGTTTCGTTACAAAGTTCCGCGTTAGTAATCAGGTGAGCGGCATTTCCATTGAGACCTCATGTTCTCTGATCATCAACAGCTTCGGCTCGCTTCCACTCCACAGCGAATTTACTATATATTCCTTTGATTTGTCTCTCTCAACAGTTCTCCGAAGCAAATGATCACGTAGGCTACGAGAACTACCGCCATGTGTGCCACAAATGGCACTATAAGATCACCAAAGCGATTGTCTTCTGTTTGGACTCGAAGGACTACATGCAAATCCGCAACGCACTCATCATACTCATGCGTATACTGCCGCACTATCCAGTTCTGGCCAAGCTTGCACAAATTATTGAACGAAAAGTGGAGAAGGTGAGTGTAGTAACTGACAGCTCGCAAGGGAAGAATTAATGCATAGCATTTGTCATTCAGGTTCGCGAAGAGGAGAAGAGTAATCGTCCCGACCTGTTTGTCATTGCGTCCAGTTACATTGGTCAGCTGAAGAACAGAGCGTCACACATGATCAAGGAGAGTGACTTCCATCAAGTCTCTGAGAAGCCAGTGAAAGATGTAATCGAAGTGAAGGCTGTGGCCAACGGTGAAGCTAAAGTTGGTAAGTGTTGCATCCAAACAAGTGAAATAAACACAACTAAACCAGCATCGACGATAGAAAAACGAGAAAAGGAGCGACTTGAGAAGAAAATCATTAAAGTGATCTCCACAGCGTCGTCCACGAATAACGACAAGGAAATTCGCATCGACCCCATCGAACGGTCAGAGCGAATTGAACGGCCCGAGCGCATGGAGCGTGCTGAGCGAGCAGAACGCCCAGAACGAACCGATCGCACAGCGCGCGCGGAACGCACAGATCGCGTAGAGCGTGCAGAACGCATCGAACGTGTGGAGATCAAGGACGACATTAATGACCGCGAGCACCGAACACAAAAGGACTTGAAGAAGGAGGAACGCTCCCGTGAGAAGGACCGTGATCGTGAAGATGAATCCCGCAAACGCGACAAGGAAAAACGAAGAGACTACCGCCTAGAGTCGCCCAGCGTAGTGGAGGTAACCGACAAGCATGGCGCAACAACAGAATACTACGAATACGACGCCAAGGACCACGAGCGCGAGAGAGATCGCGACCGCGATCTCAGCTCGGTGTCGAACTCTAGCAACGGATCGCTGCACCGCCGCAGTCAGGACATCATTGAATATGAAAAAGGTAAACGCGCAACAATCTCCCAACCTCCATCCACTTTAACTTTGATCTCGTCTTTCAGACTCGAAACGTCGCAAATTGGAATCAACCAACTCAAAGGTTAGTATCATGGTGTAGCTCGGAAAAATCTTCTACTACTCGTAGTCGAAAAAGAAAAACAAATAAAATTAAACAAGGGGCTACTCTTGTTCTTCTCAAATTACCCCTTTGTTAAAAAAAAAAACAAAAAAAAAAGAAACGCATGAGTGTATTAGTGTTAAGCGATAAATCACAACCTGTGAAGGTCGTCGATCGATGTCGAGGCGAAGAGTGTAACTAATGAACAGAAGTGGTGCAAGACTTGAGACTTTTTAAATGTGAAACCAATCGACGAAAGCAACCATCAGTTAAACCCTTAAACCAGTGCAGCTAGAGAAAGTGTTGGTGTTTACTTTGGTGTACCTATTCAATTTGTTACGTGACGAAGAATCAGCTAAATGACAAAGAAAGACAGCGCCAACGGAAAGTAATAACAAAGGAAGAGATTATCTTACACACGCAATAACACTTCATGCCTTTAAAATGTTCATTGAACGTTTAGGGTGAGTACTTGTAAATGCTCTAATGTGATTCTCTTGTTTTTTTTTTTTAATTTTTTTCTTAGTTTTTATTCTTGTTTTTGCTTAATACCTATCACTGAATTACAATTTCGAAAACGAAAACTACATCAGTCGTTGCGTTTCAAACGGTAATATGTCAAATGTCAGACTTCTGCGCAAATAAATGAATAGTTGGCGCAACAGGTGGGTAGGGTGCCTAGGCCCAGCTTCTCACAACTATTCGTCTTGTGTGATTTTTTTGTCTTTGTTACAAATGGAAGGGATCTACAATTTTGTGCCGATTGAGTAGCTCTTTCATGACAGTAATACTCCCGGATGTTCTTCAGACGCGATTTGGAAAAATCCTTAAGCTGGAATTTGGGTTTTCTTTTGTCGGGATTCGAACCAGAGACCCCTCGCTTAGTAGTCCAGAAAATAAACACTTAAAACAATTTTAATTCATTGCTAGCTGTTGCTGCGCGGCTCTGAAGCTTCACACCTGTGCCTGTATCATAAATTTGCAGCAAATTAATAAAAGTGCATATACAGGGTGGCCCAAAAGAAGTCATCCGATGTTGTTTGGCTTTATTTATTTTTTCTAAATAAAAAACTTCGATTCTGTTTTTCGATTATGTTTATCTGAACCTTTAGAATTTTATTGGTCAAGTCGAGAAGATGATACCGGCCAAATGGGCGCCGTCACAATTGATTGCCCTGTATTATCACGATAGGTGCTGTATTTTGGTAAGACATAGGCCACAGTTCGTAACTATGAATGGCAACGGGTGATTTTTTAAGCGTAGTTTTTTTAAAAATCGCATAAAACACTTAAATTTGCATCAAATATTCAAAAATTTTATTGTTATCGATAAATAGGCCTATGCCATTTACGTTTTTAAGACAACTTCATGTAAATATTGTCCGCGGCTCCGTTTCAAATGGTCCATTTGGAAGGTCCAATTTTGCGTCACTTTTTCGAGCATTTCGGCCTGTATTCCAAGAATTACGCGTGTTATGTTATCCTGTAAGGCTTCAATCGTGTTCGGCTTGTCCACATAGACTGACGACTTTACAAAACCCCACAAGAAATAATCAAGAGGCGGTTAATCGCATGATCTTGGCGGCAAACTCACAGGGCCATTTCGAGAGATAAGCAGCTCACCAAACAGCGGATTTTCATGGAGCTGTTCTAAGGCCCATTCAACAAAAATTAGACATTGTAGTAGGTCATTCGGCTTCAATTCTTGCAAAAGTTGAATTTTATAGGCTTTCAAACCCAAATCGACACGTAAAATTTTCCATGCGGTTGAGTAACACATGCCCAATCGCTGAGCACGGCGACGAATTGACATTTCACGATCTTCATTAATACGAGAATATTGCTCTTCGGTACGCATGCGAGTCGATGGTTTAATGTCAAACGAAGTAAATTAGGTGATAACAGCACGAATTGTTGATTCACCAGGTCGATTATGTCGACCATAATATGGTCGTAGCAAACGGTGCACATTTTTCACAGAGCACGAATTTTTTATAATAAATTTCAATAAATTGCAATCGTTGCTCGTTTGTAAGTCTTTCCATGATTAAATGGCAGAGTAAAACTTTTCTGAAACTGAAAACTTTTCACTTTGAGAGATGACGTTTGGACGCCATTACTAACCAGTGCTGCCAACCTGAAAAACTTAACTCTTAGGAAATCACCCGTTACATGAGGCGTGTTTTTTTTAGCTTCGATCTCAGCAAAGCAAAGTAAAGTAGGATTTTCAGCACACATTTTACAACAATTACTGCGAGTCTCGAAGTATCAAGTAGAGTGTAGTTGTTGTAATTGCGTGCTGAAAATCCTACTTTACTTTGCTTTGCTGAGATCGAACCTCAGAAAACAAGCCTATAGGCTTCTAGCAAAGCACATAAGTCAAACAATACCCTTCCCCATTAAATGCATAGGTGAGGAGCAGGTTAGGTTAGGTTGATGGGATGGTGCAGCCAGTGGCGACGCGTGAGTAAAAAGTGTAGGCGTAGGTAGGTAGGTAGAAGTGGCGGTTTCGGCCTTGAAACCCAAGTAGCACTATGATGTGCCTTTTTTGTTACCACGACTCGTGTGACCTAGTTTGTGATGGTTGTTGAGATGATTTATTCAAAACTTATATCCAACCTGTGGAGTTGAGGAAACGGATTATATCTAATATTCCTTTACCCGAAAAGTTGAATAAAAGTTTGTTCAGTATCCGCAATCTGGCTCTTGCTAGTGCCGGACATTTGCAGAGGAAATGGAAGAGAGTTTCTTTCTTATTTGTATTTTCGCAACTGCGGCAATGAGGGTTGTGTGGGATCCCAACCCCAAGTGTGGCAGCATGGTCTCCAATTGGCCAATGCCCCGTGATTATTGCCGTGACTCTGGCAATTTCTGGGCGGGTTCTGTTTAACGAGTTTCTCGTTCTATTTTCATCGTATGACGCAATTGGTCAACCCCCTCCATTGGAGATTGGCTTTCTGCAGGAAATATGAATGAATTTGTCCCTTGACCACTCCTAGTGGTACGTGGACCCTTGCCGCAAGTGAGCTTTGTAGAGATGACTCTGCACACTCGTTACCTGTTATGTCACTATGCCCTGGTACCCAGAGAAGTGTGACACTGAAACGTTCGCCCAGACGGGCAAGTTCGTTCCGGCACTCCTGCACCAGCTTGGAGGATATGGTAGCCGAATTGATGGCTTTGATGGCAGCTTGGCTATCTATAAGGATAGCAATGTTTTGCTTGTGCGTTGTGTCACGCCCTAGTTGCACACAGGCTTCTCGGATAGCTAGTAATTCAGCCTGGAAAATGCTGGCATAATCCGGCAAGCGGTATGATAGTGATATATTCGGCGATTCTGAGTAGACCTTGGCCCCCACACCGCAGTTCATCTTAGATCCGTCAGTGTATATGACCGTGTCAAAACCCTGCACTACTTCGTTCCTCTTCCACCGAGCTCTGGAATGGAAACTTACCTGGAAGCCAATAAGGTTTCAACCCCTTTACCTTTAATGTAGGCATGCTGAGCCTCCGAGATCATTTTTCCATTCTGGCAGGAGGGAACATTTCTGGATGATGAATCGATCCAATCGATCCTATTGTGGACTTTGGCGGTGCCTTCTCCGACGGACTAAATATAAGTCTCCTTCCGTCTCCACGGTCACTGTAGCGTTTTTCAGGCGAAAATAATGGCGATAAAAGAAGAAGAAGAAACGTGATATCTACTCAAGTTGTCGGTATCTTCTCGGGTAGCCAGGCTGCTATAATGTGCTTGGAATCAGTCTCTACAAACTCTATAACAGCCCAAGATTGTCGTTCGACTTTCAGAGAAATGGCGGAGCAGTTAAATATTCACCTCTGTTGGGTGCCGCGGCATAGAGACATCTGAAGTAACTGCAAGGCTGATGAACTCGCCAAACGCGGAACTACATAACCTCCACTTCCCATTTAGGGGGTCTTTAGGTATTCCAATCGCTACTTGTAAACTCATACTAGTGCTGGATACTAATACAAATCTCAGGTGGCGAACCGGTACGACAAATCAGATCTGGCCTAAGTTGGATCTGAAAGGTTCGAGAAATTTGATCTCCCTCGATGGAAAGTCTATAGGGCTACAATAGCTGTCGTCACAGGACACTGTTTTATAGACAGGCGCATGCAAACAATTTTCGCAGGAGCTGTTTTGACAATGAGGAGGAAGAAACTGCTCTCCACCTTCTCTGTACTTGTCCGGTTCTCTCACAAAGACAAGAACTTCATTTGGGAGCTTTCTACTGTAGCGATCTAAACGGTCTAACAAACAGACATTCGAAATCTCCCACGCTTCATCAGAAGCTCCGACTGGTTCCCCTAGTAAGGGGAATAACTTTGTAGTTTCATGTGGTATCACAAAGGACATTACATATAATGGACTAAGTGTGTCGGCTATCCGAAAGTTACTTCAACCTAACCTAGACAGACGTGTTGCGTTATAATTTGTTTAGTAGGCCCCTTGTCCCGTAAGAGCACTCACAATGCCTCAAATGTGCCGATTCCCGCACATCTAAAATATTTTTGGGGGAATCACTTGCGAAAAGGGCTTAAAAAATTAACAATTTCGACAAGATGGCGGATGTAAGTTGTCCGTTGAACAGCAAAACTAAATAAACTTATCAAGACAGACAAAATCCCGAAGAATAGATATGTCCTACAGCTCAGAGTAAGTGGGAATGGTCCCGTTTTTGTGCCTAATGTTGTGAGAGTCCTCTCAACCTAACCAAAGTTTGACATTTTATATATTATTTTTGAGTAAATTTTGCAAATAATTGGCTGTTAACTTTTACACTGGCGTACATACAATTTGTACCAAATCTAACCAACATGAGTAGCGTTTTAAGTTTCGTAGTGTTAGTCATTTTTGTTAATTGAGGGAATTTTGTTTTAAATGCACCGAAGTGGTTATCGAAAGCTGTACATAAAAACGTCTATATTCAAATATTAGTAACGCTGCCAATAAAATAACGGGAAGCTACCGAAGATACAGTTGAGGCGTTCAACAATAAAATTCTATAAGAATATTCAACACACGCTAGGAGGTCTGCAACCGCAAAACCAGCCATAACCGGAAGTATGCAAGCGGTGGCTTTCGTCTTGCTGTCAAGTGCCGCCAGTGAAATTAACAAGTACATAATGTACCGTTTGCGAGCATTCTTTTGCCATATCGCTTCATCATATCGCATGCTTCGGAAATGAAAACCAATCCAAATCGATGAGGAAATCGTTGCAAGAGGGAAAAAATGAAGAAGACCTGAATTTTGATTGTCATACTGGACTCACAGAAGCAAATTTTGTAACACAGCGAAAAGTCTGTTATTGGTGACGACGCAGACTGCTAAGAAGCGGAATGATCATAAGACACACGAGTATTCGCCGTGAAAACCATCGCCTAACTTCGAACGACAAGGAAAACAGGAAGAGTTGTCTGCTTCTCGTTATTGATGTCATCGTGACAACGCTACGTTTAAATGAAACCCCAACTTATAAGATGACTTTCGATAGAAAAGTAGAAGATATCGTTCAAGTTGCCACTAGGACAGCAAAATTGGAAACGACCACCCCCTTCTGGTTGCTTAATTGGATTTAACTCCATCGAGTTATCGTCTTGTTTTGTATAAATAATTTTCGTCAGCGATTAAATTCATTTCGCTGCAACGTCCCTCAAATATTGAGACAAATCACCGACAGGGAAGCGTCAAGATCGAGTGGAGGCGGCACACGAACGGAAGTCCATCAGGATAATGTGCAGCTATTCAGAGACAAACCACAGAACACATCGGACTAAGTCGTGAAAATTGGACACACAAGGGGACTAAGGAAGTGGACAAATAGCGCCATTTTTACTCTTGGTAATACGCGCCCTTAACCATTTGCCTTGGAGGAAATACGCCAAAACAACATCATTGGAGAAATGGCCTTCACTACCTCTTGATTGAAGGTCTCTGAGACAGAGGAAACGATTGGACAGATGAGGACATACATATAGACAATTTTGCGGACAATCCTGACTCGCTGCATCAACAATTTCCGTCCAAATATTTATGAACAAGCTCCAGGACCTAGCAACCAAAGTCATTGAAATAAACCGATCGACCACCATCCATCGTACAACTTTTAACGCTTGTATTTTGAGCTGCGAAACTGATGCTGATTGCAATTTGTGTGCAACTTGATGACCAAGGCATCGTCCACACACCAACACATCAAGTAACCGTTCATCGCGAAGCTCAACGGAGAAATCTAAAACCAGTGAGTGAGTAAAAATCGATTGTGCGACTCAGGCATGTTATGTGATGAGAGACAGATACCCTAGGCCTTGGTAAGTTGTTGACAAATTCAAAACACATCGTCCTTAATAATCAAATTAAAGTTTTCTTTCCTTAAAAAAAATAAAATACAATACCAATCATTCAGCACAAAGTGATATCAGAATATTAGGCATTTATGACTTCCAAGATGCTGCAAGCGCCTTCTTACCATCCGTCCACGTTTCCAACTGTTTTGAGACAAATTTCTTTCGTATCACATTTCAGAAACAACAGCAGCAAGAAGAACCCATTGAAAGCTCTAAGAAGGAGCGCAGTTCCAAGGCCAAGGACCGCAAGGATAAGCTCACCGACGAGGAGAAAGACGCCCGCAAAGAGCGCAAACTAGGTCGCAAGAGAGAACGTCTGGAGGAGAGTTCATCCGCAGATCACAAACGACGACGTGACGGTTTGTATCGAATACTTCTTATTAAAATGCGACCCATTTTGATTGAGCGAAATGTTTTTTCTTGTATATTCCTTAGTGCAAAATGGCGACGACGATGTTAGAGACAAATATCATCTCAGGGTAAGGCACAACACATACAAAGTTCATTCGACAAGGTTTTAACATTCAACTTCTGCGCAGGATAAGTCACCCCATGTACGCGACACTAGGGAGAGATCCCACGAGAAATTCGAACGGGACAAGCAGTATGGTTTCTCGAAATCTTCAAGATCGAGAATAAACTATTGACATCAATGGGGTTACAACTAATAATAATTTTTAATTAAGGCAAAACAAAGAAAAACTAAAAATATTTTTAACTGAATACAGTAAACATTATTATTATAAAGAAAAATTGTTACAACAAAAAGAAAAAAGCTAGGTTAACAAAACAGGAACATTTTTGATTCAATAAACTTTATAAAACAAAACAAATTAATTCGTTTCGTATTTTTTCCACTGTTCGGAGAGGGTGGGTCTGCTGAAACTGACTTCTGAGAGCCTTACGAAGCAACGCAGTGTCTTTCAACCCGAAATGGCAATCCGAAACGTTGATTGTGAATCAAAAACAAAATCCGTCACGTAATGCTCGTTCACGGAAGACGTGATTCGACCCGTGGTTTTAAATTGTTCTAAAGGTTGTTTTTTTAGAGGTATAGAACTTTGAATTGAAATGAAACACAAGAAAATCGTTTTAATGTCCATCAATTTGGTTTTATTGGAAGGATAATTTTATGCGATTAATGTTTAAATATGATTTCGGGCATGTGGCCGCCGCGGCTGGTTCGAATAAAGCCAAGTCTAGAGGTCCAATTTTGAACCACTTTTTCGAGCATTTGGGGCTGTATGTCGGCAATAACGCCACGAATGTTGGCTTCCAAGTCCCCTTACGTTTCTGGTTTGTTGGCGTAGGCGAGCGACTTCACATATCCCCAAAGAAAATAACCCAATGGTGTCAAATCACACGATCTTGGTGGCCAATGGACAGGTCCATTCCGCGAAATTATGCGCTCATCGAATGTTTCCTTCAATAAATCGATTGTGACGTGCGCTGTGTGGCATGTAGCGCCGTCTTGTTGGAACCACATCTCATCCACATTCATGCCATCCAATTCGGGAACAAAATAGTCGGTTATCATGGCCAATTGCTGTGCACGGTGACGAATCCATTCATTCGGGTCCTCTTCAACACTTTGCTCTACAGCGGCAATTGTTTCTTCGGTGCGCACTGTTCGACGTCTCTGCGGATGCGTATTATCACATAGAGTAAACGTAGTGCGAAAACGATCCATGGTTAACCGAATTAATTGCTCTGATGGACGATTATGTCGACCATAAAATGAACGGAGCTTGTGGTAGACTTCGCGCACTAAACCATTATTTTCGAAATAAATTTCCACGATTTGCAAGCGTTGTTCATTTGTCAACCCGTTCATGATGAAATGGCAAACCAAACTGATACTGAACATAAATGACATTAGAGTTGCCAGATTTGACCACAAAATGTCAGTTTTATCTATTGTCGAAAAACCAACCTCTAAAAAAACACCTTTTACAAAGATTTCCTCGTTTCATTTGAAATACCATTAAATATACTTACCCGAGTAAACATGCTTTCTTCAACCAAGTTTCAAACAGTCAGCAAGAAAGTTTCCTAACCAATAATCTCCATTGGGTCGATGTGGGCGGGCCAATATGGTCCACGCATTTTGGCTTTTTGGACTACGTCCACATCTTGGTACAGCTCATAGAGTTGGCGGTTGTATCTTCTCATCCATTCGTCCACTTTGCACGCAGGACCAAAAATCTGTCGAAGAATACTTCTTTCGAAGGAGGAGCCCTTCTGCTGACCGTACAGCACGCGGTGCCATAAAGCAGAAATGGCAGGATGAGGGTTTTGTGAAGGATACATATCGCGTTAGGAGTTGAATCCATTTTTTTTTTTTTGCAAACCGAAGTAGCAACGATTTTCTAGGGTCAGTTCATGTTTACTCTAAGGTAGATGAGCTCATTAACTACCTTGAAATTGTTGCTATGAATAGTGGGCATTACCAATAAACTTTAGTAGTTTACAATAGGTATATTTTCCATTGACATTCTATAAATGGACTGCTAGTGAAATAACAGTTCCATACAAGCTCTGCCCAAAAAATGACGCGAACATATCGAACGCCCTTTGATTCAAAACGAATAAAAAGTCTTAGAAAATGTCAACCATCTTGGATTTCTCCAAAGAACCTAAGAGTTGGAAACTTAGTGTTACTTATTTCAAGCTGCTGCAAAATCGATTAGTCGGTAGCCGTTGTCTGTTGTCGCTGCCAAAAACGTTTTCTTTTCCGACTTTAGAATTGATGTCACAGAGTAAGATTTTGACATAATAACGTGTTTTCTTAATTTGTTTCTTTCTTTAATAGCCTGTTGTTGCTATTTCAATATTGTATTGCATTTTATTTATTTTTCAGTATATTTTGTTACAATAAAATTATTCTACTACATTATAGTACCTATACCCAAGTGCAAACAGCAATGTCCTTGTGATAATGTCTTAATAATATATAATTGTTCTACTATTAACTGAAAATTTGGTGGCCTGGTAATTAAATAAAATGTTACATAAAAGAAATTATAGTATTCACTTTAAATATAAGTCACAGATGTGAAATGATATTGTAAGCTTGTTTGATTCAATAAAATTCAAAGTGAATACTAAATTCATTGTTTTTATTTCGATTAGAATCAACATTCAAACAGTGGCGAAGTTTTCAGTATCCGTAAATCGGTCTTCTCAGCAGCAACAATAAAGGGCTATTCACATGAGAGCGAATTGCGAATAGTCGAATTGCGAACAAATAAACTTAACTGTATATTTATGAATTGAAAATTGTTATTTGTTCTTCCATAAAAGCACTATATTTTAATACTACATCTAACCTAAAAAAACATGAGTCTCAATTGATTTAAATAGCGAAATTTGCAACTAGCAATTTTGCCACGAATAAAAAATTCTTGCTGCGAAATGTCACGCTTTATTAGGTTTGTTTGACGTAGACACTAGCGCGCACTGGGTCAACCCTCATGCGTTCGATATAGCACTGAACTCGCCCTGGTACTGAAAACCTGTGTTTGACTTGACATCTAGGGCACCTCAAGGGCTCAACCCATAGAATCCGTCGCATCCGTTGCCGCAAAGTATTCGATTGATAGTTTGATAGAATACACAGCACCTTATGGAAGCTGACCCATAAGCAGCGCACGTGCCGGATACGACGGATAAAGTAGGTTTACTTTCTACTTTTCTGTCCGTTGCATCCGTTGACGGTTCTCACAGCGAAAGAGGCAGCTTTTTCATTAGTGGAAATATTGAGAGCATGAGAGAAACTGTCATTGGCTATCGCCAGTTTTCTTATATGGTGGGATTTCTTCCTTTTTGTCGGAATTTCGATGTCCGAAAAGCCTATCATGGGAAAAAAAAAAAACCTCCAAATCCATAAAATTTTTGCTGAAATTTCATCAAAATTGATATCTGCCTTTTACCACGATTAAAAACACAATGAATGTTCACAAAAAGAGCTTCTGCAAATCGCTTTTTATCAAGATTTTCTATAAATCAAACAAACCTATTCACAATCCACATAATACAGTCGCTATCCACAAGCCCACGAATGAAAAATTCGCTCGAACTTAAGCTTTAAAAGTGAAATGTCAGAATCTACTAATATGCGCTTGTTTGCCGTTCGCCATTCGTTCTCATAAGAACAGTCCTTAACTGGTACTAGTTAAAGACGTGACAAGCCGCGTTTTTTAACTGCTTTGTGACTTAAAACACATCAAACTCGATATACAAAAAAAAGTACATCAAATTAAAATTACCCGCTGGTAACGCACCCTAGGTGATACGTCAAAAACTACTAATGCGGGTCTGCAAACAGATCTCCAAGGTAAAACTATGTTTACCACATTTATTTAAATAAATCTAGAAAATCTGATCTAGTTTCATATTTTTGTCCAATGGCACATGAAAAGCGATCTAGATTAACAAAAGAAATGGAAACCCACATTAATTCGATCTTTCCTCATCGCATGCTGATACTCCCTTTGTTTGCCGTGTTTAAGTGGAAGAAAATTGCAAAGTAAAATAAATATTCAATAGATCAATAATTGACCGTTTGGTTTGTTTGTCGTTTACACACTTTTCCAAAAAGAACGGCTATGCACAAACTGAACTGAAGTGTCGCAAAAAAATTAGTTGAAGAAGTCTGACAGTTAGTAGTGTTGTTCGAAATATCGATAGTTCCAACAAAACTGTTTGTTTTCAAATAATCGTTGTTTCTCTTTCCACAATATTTTATATACATATAAATATCCTTCAATGAAAACTGTTTTTCATGCTATACCTACTACAAGTGTGTGTTTTCAGTGTCACTGTTGCATTATTTTCTACCTCTCCGATTGTAAAATGTTGTCAAAAGTTGTTTTGTTTCGAAAAACTATAAATAATTACACAAATATAAAAAAAAGTGTGTGTTTGTATAGAATATAGGTTAATGATTTTCCTTAAAATATTTCACCATTTCTAATCTATTTGCTAAGTTCAATCATTCAGTTTTTGTTTGGTGCGTAATGGTCATCTAAGGCAACGTTTACATCGATATGAGTTAAGATAAGATATTGATTATGGTTTTGAAATCCTTTAAGATTGACAGTAGTCAATCCGCCCACGAATAGTGTTACAATTTTTAGTAGTAGATATTTAAGTGGGGAAAACCTTTGCTTTCGTTGTGCAAGCTTGTCGTGTGCGTAATGATTCTTAGCCTTTTGGAGGCCTTTTCGGGGGCAGTGCCATGAGCTTGCTTTCGAATTGTATTTCTTCTAATTAGTAGCAACACTCGATGCACTAATCAGGGGCTCTCGCGAATTGACGGATGTATTGGATGGATCCATTTGAATCTCTTTGGAGAGAATGAACTCTGAGGACGTCTCGAGGGAATCGTGTTGACTTTGAGTTTGTTCGTGACGTCGAGGCTTAGCAGCCTCTAGTGGGGCCTCCCCCGTAGTGACTGGGTAGCTGGACACCCGCTTAAGAGCCTTCAAGAAAAATAAAGTAAATTCTATGTTAATGTTGATTTATAAAAATTGATAAATTGAAAGGCGCAGAGGATAAAAAGGTGATTGTGATATAAGGTACAAGTGGGTGGAAACAGACATGTTGTGGACATAACCTCAGTTAGGTTCATAAGACACATACACCAATGACTTATATATTTATGGTTTTCTTTTCTACATTTCCATCGGAAAACTGTTCTTTTCACAGTGGGTTCATCTGAGAATCGCAGGCGAATTTCGAAATAAGAACCGCCAGAGGGTCGCCAAAGCCTATGTGCAAGAACAAAATGCAAACATCTAGAGGTGTGATATGCGAACGCATAGAGGTTTTCAAAGACTTTTATAGGGATACAGGCAGCGTTGTTCTGAGAAATTTTGGAGTGGAGCCATTTGCCGAGCCATTCGACACAAGTTTGAGCCACATAAGTTAGATGTGTTAAATTAAAAAAAAAAAATGCTAAATTTATGGGTGCGTTCAATAGGTAAATTCGTTCAGTCGAGTAAATTCTAATTTTCTGATTAGTTTTTTTTTATTTTTCAACATGATGAAAACTATGTTTCATTTTGAGACAAATGTGGCGCATTTCTCTTTGACTCGGAGCATTGAGTCAAAGGTAAAATACTTGAACCAAATTACCCAATTGGGTACTTCAGCACAGACTTACACTTTTTTCTAAGAATTGGTAACGTTGAAACTGAAATTCCAGGGGTGTCAGCACGTAACTTGAAACAATCGAGTTCAGTGGATAAAATTGAACTCTGGCAGCACCTAATTTATCTTAATCGAGGATAATTGATGGAGACAAATTGGGTGCTGCCAGAGTTAAATTTTATCCACTGAACTCGATTGTATCAAGTTACGTGCTGACAGTCGATACAATCGAACTCTGGCAGCACCCAATTTGTCTCAATCGAGGATGATCGATGGAGACAAATTAGGTGCTGCCAGAGTTAGATTGTATCGACTAAACTCGATTGTATCAAGTTACGTACTGACATTCTAGTCTTCTGCTGCAACTCAAAAGTCATATTACGGCTACGGCAAATTTTGATTATAAAACTTTCACATGGTTACACAAACCTATTAAATGAAATGAGTGATAAATAAGGTAGTCAGCTGACGCTAAGGGACAGCACTTTATAAACGTACGACAGATAATGTTGCTTATGGATTTTGACAGTGTTTTGTAGAACGCAGAGTATGACGGGTCACCTTAAGTTATAGCGGGAAAGATTAATGAAATCGAAATTATGCAACCCACATCCATGTGCGACGCGTATGATCTTAAGCTTTTGTATGATTCTTTTTTATAAAACAAAATGCTTTTATATTGTGATTTGAAAACACACACACACTATGATGGTACCTGATAAACTTCCGACATATATACACCAGAGAATAAACAACATGTTGTAGTCCTAATTTACAGGATATGGTGGATAGTGGTTGAGTGGTGAAGTGCATCAATAGCAACATAGAAACATTTTACATAATATACAAAACCTTATCGTTCAGTGATTCAGAAGTGTTGGTCGTTGTCGTCGAAATTGAGGTGACAGGACTGGTATTCTTGCTTGAGGAGAATTTCTTCCGTTTCTTTTTCAAGGCTGCAATAGCAGTGAGTCCTGCAATGAGAGTGTTATTCAAACTCAAAAAACACTGTCCTATACTAACTACCTACCAGTTGAAGTTTGAAAGAAGGTGGTGCCACTGCTGCTATTACTGTGGCAAGGACTTGCCTCACTTGGAGTCGAATCGCCACGATAGGTTCCACAATTTTGCGCGTACGTTATATGCACCCCATGGACAGGAGTCGGATGCGTAGAATTACATACAGAATCCTCTGATTTCGAACGACCCAATATCTTTGAAACGTTACCAACTTTGGCCGCTTCAATCAGTGTACCTAGGTGGATGGAAATGCCATTTAGATTATTTAAGCTGTGATAATTTTTGACGTTTTTTCCTTTCTCTTTCAGAGTAGAAGTCGAGCAGTGAGCACGTCTAAACCGAGCATTAGCTGTCATAAAAAAATACACCGTGTAACAATTATTTGTTGTTTGCTGTCTGGTACACTTCTTGCCGATCTAGTACAGTTTTTTACAGCTTACTTTTGCTTTCCTGTACTAGCATTCACATTTCTGATTAGCAATGCTTAGCTGTCAAAGTATGAAGTTCTCAGATTTTGCAGTAAATTTATTCTAAGCTCACAGAGTACGTTCTGAATGAAAAAAAAGAAACACAAGTTCAGAGCTCTGGAGTGTTTCAGTTAAAAAGGAAACTCAACATTTTTTTTTGACAGCTTAGGCTCTGCTCTGACTTTAAAAGGAAAAACGCCCATTGGATGCATATGCATACCCCATCGTTTCTTATGCCCAGCAATGCGTTTGTTGTACGGCTTCACAACAGTTTTGTTGTATTTATTGACAGTTTGCACGGTGAGAGTGGGAGTCTCCTTCATTATGTTCGTGGCACACGCTGTATTGCCACAGCAAGGATTGAGCTTCTTCTGCATGAAGTTGGGCGTGAAGATATTCGTCAGCGTCGAACTCATCATCTCATGTTGGCTTTCATATTGATCAAGTGATGTTGAGAATTCGGCAACCGTAGCCAAAGAACCTGTTGAGCCTGGTGGTGCAATATTGAATCCCTTCATCAGGCGGCGTTCTTTTTGGCGATTTTTCTTGCCACCGCCACCTAGGAGAGGGCAACCTATCTAAAAATTGGTACGTTTAGGTAAATTTCATTGCACACCTCCGTTCTGTCCAGCTGTTACGGTGGTATCCATGCCGCTGTTCTTCAAGATCTCTACCAATTCGCAACGGAACGCCGAGATGTCCTGTTTGATTTCATTGACGTCATCCTCCGTAACGCCTTGTGATTCGGCTTTCCTCTGCTCCACGGTCACGTAGCGACGTACCAGATTTCGCATAATTTGCTACACAAAAAAAAAACAAATTTAAATCCAATGCTTATGGATTGAAATATATAAAATGTGTGAGAGGACTTACTTGATACTTAAAGTCCCTGTCCTTGGCTTGCTGTGCCTTTCTCTGTTAGGAAAAAAAATATAACCCTTTCAAAACGTCATATGGGGCAAAGCTTTAAACTCACTCTAATTGTCTTCAAGTGCTCTCTTCTCGCCGCCGATGATCCACTACAGAATATCCTTCGTGTCCACTTGAAGGCATACCAAATCGATTTCGGTGTCGGAATAATGTTAAACGGTGGTGGACAGGTGCCGCCTTCTTCGAAATAGCTAATCCAAAGCTTGGAGCGGGCGAATTTCCATTCAACATCGGCGCGTTCCTTTAAAAAAATCATCTCTTAGCAAGAAATGTTACACCTGGCAGAACCTTTTTACCGAGATAAGTTGATAGGAGTGGTTCATCATGGCAATTAGGAGATTAAGCAACACTACGATGTTAATAACTGAATACGTTCCAAACATCAGCATGCCCCAGAATCTGGTGAAGATCTTAATGCCATCGAGTTCAAAACTATCCAAATCGATGAGGCCGAATACGGCCCAGAATAGCGTTTGTGTGGTTTCGAAAAGGCTGCAAGAGAGAAGTGGGCAGGAGAGAGCAAGGAACGTATGAAAACTGTCTTACTTTGAAAATCGCCGCCAAACAATGCATGCATTTGGATCAGCAGTACCGTTTGCGTTAAAGATGGCATTCGATGAGACTTCGGGGCAACGTTTCTTCTCCAGATCTGCGTAGTACCTGGTGGGAATAAATGTGAATAAAAAATTATCCCCCGTATTTATAAACAAATGTGCACCAAGTTCGTTTAGGTAGCATTAAAAAATTTGACGTTACTTCTGAATAACGAGTTTGTAACTTTTACGCAGCGTTTATTAATAAGGGGGTATATGTTTAGGGCGGAAAGGTTCTATTTAACAATGTGGCGCCCATTTTACTTAATTCTACAGTCGGCAGATGTCCGACCGGATTTTAAACTCTTTTAAATCAATGTGATCCATGACAATTTGTCAAAACCGTCAATGGATTCAACGCACACAAAAGTAGAAAGTAAGCATATTTTATCCGCCATACTTTGCTTCACGGTCTATCTGTCTATCTGTCTGTCAGTTGCTGCAACGTTCACCGCGCATTTCCAAGGGTTTTCGATTTATTTCGAGATTAACATTTGACAACTGTTTTAATCCATCTTCAGATGCGCAGATGTATATGTGAGCAACTAATAGAGCAGTCAAATAGCTAATAAAAACCGTATGAGACTTGGCACATTCGATTCGATTTGTCTGTACTAGATCCGTCCGTACTAGATTGCATAAGCATTCGGCTGACTACATTTGCATGCAGCTGATTAAACGAACTTTTTTAATTTGCCCGACAAATATGTTGGAAATATTTAGCAAAAGCAACTGTTAAGTTAAAATAAGACATGTGCTTGATTTATAGGTTATAGTGAAACTTACCACAGCAGCTGATTGAGGCCACTGCCGAAGGCAAACAGCACCAGCACATACAAAAAGAAGAACTTCATAATATCCATGACCATGCGTGACAGTGAAACTTGTAATGGGCCGAGATGTGGATTCACCGAAAATATGTAAACCAACTTCAGTGAGCTGAAAATATTTGCGGCACTGAACAGACCCTCTGATATCAACATCGGATCCCAGGTGTCCCATTTCTCACGTGGCAGATCAGCCGCCGATCTATCGACAGTCATTTCCTTTTGCACCTAGAAGACAGAGAGAGAAAGAGCGATTAGCGTGACATTGTAAAATTTTGTGTGACAGGTTTACCTGAGAGAAGGACACCACCCGCAATGCCACTGTTGCCACGTATAAGGAATTCGTCACAAAATCTATTACATTCCACATGTCGTTAAGGTATTCCTGTAGCCCCACGTCCCACAGTTGTTTCACTTCGCTCCAAATTAGACCTGCACAGGGATGGCAAGCAATATGGTGTCTGATTTTGTTGCCAGGTTGTTTATGACTTACCGCTAACCCAAGCCAGTATAAGCCATTCTATGCAAGTAGGCTTCGCACCTCGTTTGGTTGGAACTTCTTCGTCGGGAATTATCGTTGCCGATTCTTGCCAGAACCAGCCCCCGATAAAAGTTTCGATTCGCTGCGACGCCAGCATTAGGAGGACTAGACGACACAGTTTTCAGGTTATGTCGAACAGTATACAAAGGAATCTACTTACATAAGAAGGTAAAGTAAGACGCACTGTGACAGATGAACTTTATGAAAGGCTTCCTCATGGTCTGCCCAATGTTGGAGTACGGAGCGAGGATGTACGCGAGCGAGAATATTGGAAAGAGGATTCCTAAAACCAAGTTACAGTATCGTGAAAACGAAGAAGAGCTGTAGGAACGTCTTACCAATTCGAATAATGTCCACAGCTTGCAGGGCCATATTTTTTCGACGAAATCCCGGTAGGCCTTCGTACCAAATGCTGGCCAACAACTGTTGAACATTCGAGTGGGCCACAAACTGCAAGAGGTTGGATGTGCCAACATGATTTTGGTTTTCTTGTTGTTATTAAGGTTTCATTACCTTTTTCTGCCTCAACTTGATGGCTAACTTCAACCGATTCAGGTGCATACGCTCGCCATGCTCATAGACCGGACCGGTGGGATCGTGATTGAGAAGAATCTCTAATTCGTGCGATGTCCTTGTGTGATCGAGCAGAGCGGTGGCAAAGTCTTGGCACTGCTTACGCAGTTCTTGATACTCATTCTGCAAAAATGTAGTTAAAACTCTTAAAGCCCTGAAAAGTCAAAGCAAAACGGTTATACCTTGAATTCGTGCTCCAAAAAGCTTAATCTCCTCAACTCCCACGAGAGCTCAAAAGCTGTTAAAATTGGGTCCTTTGAGGACAAGGCAATAAGGCTCGGACTGGCTAAAGCTCGATAAGCATTGATGCGCGACCTGGAGTGACGAAGTGAGTCCTCCTGACGCGACTGAACGCATTCATCGCAACCGCAACTATGGAAGAAACTCACTTATTATATAGGTACCGAGAAAGAGCTCCTGCAAGTTCTTACCGCACATCATGTGGCATAGGTAGAACAGAGCCGCGGTCAAGCAAAATCTTAATAATCTCATAGTTGTCGCGGTGAGCGGCGAGGATCAGGGGTGTTATATCCGGTGTAAAAGTTGACGTATCCTCCGAGGCAGACTCCCAACTCTGGGGACTGGCGTCATTTTGAAAGTTGATGTCTTCATGATCGAGTAAAACTTCGACGGCTTCGACAAATTCCTCGGAAATCGAGTGAAGCAACGCGTCCTTGGTGTCCACATTGTAGTTGATTAACAGCTCCACCATCTCCAGGTTTTCATTGTCTATCGCCATGAGTAAGGCCGTGCGACCCAAGGGATCCACACAATTGATGTTGATGTACTCGGTGTCTTGGGCTTTCTGAAGCATTCTAAACACGCAAATATAAAGGGAGGTTTCACCATACAAATGTCATACAAATCAAGCTTACCGCCTAGTTCCGGCCATGTCACCGCGTTCAACGGCCAAAAGGAATCTCTTCTCTTCCAGCGTTAGTTGGCGAATTTCCTGATGGGGGCGGATAATGTTTTCCTCCTCCATCATTCCGTGAATACTGTGTCTCTGTCAATCGAATTGAATTTGTTTCTAGGAAAACTTCTTAAAGATTTATGCTCCAGATATAGGTTTACCTTAACTCTCTTGGCAGCTTCAATGTGAATGCTAACCTCGCCTTTTTTCTCGCCATCGGAGTCTGTTCCGTTGTTCTTGATTTTACTCAAAATGGGTGCCAGTACCGATTTTCGCCTTGCTGGACTGACAAAGTGAAGCTTTTTTCCTTCGTCTGGAAAATATTTTAAGAAGTTCATTCCTCGTTGCTAATGGATATAGGGAGTTACAAAGATTCTAAAGTTGCATTAAAATTGACACTTGTCATAAATTTGGAAAACAACTGACGTTTTCCCATGTTTCCGCCTTTAATATCGCGCCCGTAGTTTTCCGCTTTGTTTCAAAACTTACCTTAACACCAACCATCCTGATTTCAGCCACCGAAACAGCCAATCTAAGCGAATCTAATCTAAGGGCTTTCGATACAATTGTGAATATTTATGCAAAGCAAATACTTAGGAATAATCCCTATCAAAGTGTGAATACGCAGCTTTGTATCATTTTCCTACTTCGCGGGAACATGCATCCGTTGACGTTTATGGAGG
Organism: Cheilosia impressa; assembly: GCA_948293265.1. NCBI lineage: Eukaryota > Metazoa > Arthropoda > Insecta > Diptera > Syrphidae > Cheilosia > Cheilosia impressa. The sequence goes on along the minus strand of OX411884.1, from coordinate 27,450,074 downwards.
GGTAGCCGACGAATCTAGTCAAGAAATTCGTGACTGAGTACTAAGTTGACAGTTCTCATATGTGGCTGACGTAGAAAACGTGACGTTCCCGACGACCAATCTAGTTTTTGCGTTCAGGTTGCATCTCATCCCGACCAATCTAGTCGACTTAAGATGACTAGATTCTTAAATGCGGCCAATGAATTAATAATGATCCACAAACAAGTGAATTCACACGCCATTTCTGTTTGCAGTTTAAAATGAGTGAATGTTTGGTATAGTGAAAGGAACTTCCAAAAAAAATATATTTTTTTATGAAATTACCGTTGCTTATTCATATTGAAGTGTCAACAAATAGTTACGACGATACTGAGATTCGATTGAATCAATAATTCATCGAATTCGAAGCTTCCATTCGAAGGAACTCGAGGAAAAGTCATTCAAATATTAAATGAATATCTATTCATCGGCCGCCATTATCTTTTCGGGATTGTAACCGTAAACATTTCTCACTGGACACATTCAATAATCTAGTTATCTTAAATCAACTAGATTGGTCTGGACTATATGTAACCTGAACGCAAAAACTAAATTGGTCGGGAACGTCACTTTTTTTACGTCAGCCACATATGCAAACTGTCAACTTAGTACTCGGTCACGAATTTCTTGACTAGATTCGTGGACTTTTTAATTCGTCGGCTACCCCTCCATAATCGTCAACTAAAAAAGCTGTTCATGTGACCGATCTAGGCCAATCAAAACTGAGACACATCAAGTCAGCCGGCTGTCAAACTTAATGAACTAGATACTTGAACGTCACCATTAAAACTGTTATACGTTCACACTCTTTGCTTTTGTAACCAAGCCATATTCAATGAAAACTAGTAGAAATGGAAGTGACTTTGCTGAATTATGACAGATGTTCAAAAGTAGCAAAACATTTATCAACAATCATTGGTGATTCATGACGTTTGTTAAAATGACAGCCAGGGAAGGATGCAACTATAGGTGTGTTTTTTTTTCAGATGCTATCTCAGCAAAGTAAAGGAATTTGCAGATTACTAGCGATTTAAACCCACAACACCAGAGAGGTCCCAACATAAGCTGCTGCTGTCAAGTCACTCAATCTCAAAAATGTCGAATGCAATATAATTAATGTAAGATGTGCTGCAGATTCTACTTCACTTTGCTGAGATAATAAAACTCGCCTTATATACCCGTGTGATCGATATATAAATGTCAGTAGTCGAATGTTCACTTCCGTTAACGAGCTATACGTTCACGGAATTATGTATATTAAAGTGGGTCTCGGTGAGAGAAGCACTTAGGACGTTAATCGGCCCATTGTACCACTGGCGTTTAGGGGTTCCTTTACTAGTTACTCGTTGTGAACCATTTACTTCCTTTGATAAAGTCAAGAATGCTGGCAGCGCTGATGTAACATAGATCGCTGAGATCATTGAGGAAATAGCTTCCTAAGTGCGCCATCCTTAGGTTGAATTGGGCAGGGCAACTGCATATGAGGTGAGTGACGGACTCGTCTTCTTCTTCCTCCCTACGGCTTCTGCAAAAGTCATTATGTGGCAGTCTGCCCAGAACACAATGACCAGTGATGACATTAGCGGCTAGTGAGATACTACGTCTGTTGAGACGCAGAAGCTCTTTGGATATTTTAGTGTCCAGTGTCGGCCACGTAAGCCTGGCAACGTCACAATATCCTAGATGTTTCCACCTATGACTTGCTTTTCCTGTTGCGTCCGCATTGATAGTTTGTTTAGCGTGAGACAGCCTGCACGTTATGCAGACTAACACTGTCAACGCCGGAGGAGCCTAATCTAGCAAGTTCGTCAGCTGCACAGTTCCCTGGGATATCACAGTGTCCCGGAACCCAGCAAAGGGTAAGGTTGTACTGTCCAGCTATCTCGTTAAGAGATACGCGGCAATCTTCCACCGCTTTAGATCTTATTTCGCTGGATGCTAAGGATCTGATGGCAGCCTGACTGTCAATATATATTACGATATCCCTTTGTGATATTGCATTAATCGACAGCCACGCTACGGCTTGATTTCGGCTTGGAAGACACTACAGTGTATCGGGAAAGAGAAGGAGAGGCCCAGGCTCAGTTCTTCCGAGAATACTCCTGCTCCGACTCCCTCTAATGTTTTGGAACCGTCCGTAAAAATTGCCAGTGATAGGAGGAGTCTTAATCCTTCTAGTGAATAGAACTAGTTCCGTTTTTGCCGGATTGACGCTTAGACCACAGCTTTTGGTCTAGACGACTAGTTTACGTAAAGCGAGTTGCAGAATGTCGGAAAGAGTATGTGGATACTTTCCTGAGGTAAGGCGACGTCGTCCGCGTAGGCCCTGACTTTTGCAACCGGAAAGCTCCATCGAAATCAAAAGTTTGTTGAGAACTAGATTCCACAGTTGTGGAGATAGCACCCCCCCTTGGGGGGTACCTCGGTGCAGAAGTTTTTCGACAGTGGTGCTGACAGACGTGGCTGTCACCCTTCTGCGGGTGAGAATATGGCCGATTAGGCAGCATATTTGTTCGCCAATATTTAGCTTGTTTAAGGCTTGAATAATCGAACGAGTCTCTATGTTATTGAAGGCCCCCTCCATGTCAAGGAAAATTGCCATAGCTTATTCCTTGAAAGGGACCCTTCGATCGAGCCGATGATAGAATGCAGGCCGGTCCCAGTTACCCTTTTGATAGGCATGTTGAGAGCTAGAAATTAGCGCTTGGTCAACAGTACTTTTGATATAAAGATCGATGATCCTTCACGGAATCAAGTTGATTTTGCATGTGAAACAAAAACAAATTTCGACCCGAATTTTATGGATACGTTATGGCAACAGTTTTCCCAACTTTGTCTTAAAAAAATACTTTATTTTGTAAGTGTTAGTTAGAATTAAAAAGCAAATTACAAAATTGTCAGATTAAGATATCTTTGGGTCGGAATTTTGGCCGTCACTTTCAAGCAACGACAGCTAACTTCAGATAGCTTAATGTGTGTGGTGCCTGATGATACACGAAAAAATCAAAAAGAACATTAAAAGTCTTTTTATTTAAATACATCTGCTCCGCTTGCCATTTTGATTTGACTAGTTTGCCGATATCGCAATGAGAAATTTAAGGAGCCATTCGAAAACATCAAAACGATTAACTTAAACTATATGTACGACAATCAAATCGTCCTTGTCATGCAAATTAGATCCAAAACTACAAATACCAAAAACTAAAAACAAATCATAATATCTGTATATGTACCTACACAATAAAGGCAAGAAATAAACTCTTCGAAAGTATGTCAAAATCAGCGAACGTGAAAGTGGCTCGACTAAAGAAGCATGTTTCCAGGTCAATCGATACAATTGCATATCCGTGACTGAAGGGTTATTATATTATTTTTCCCACAATGAACAGGAGGGTTCAATGCCCTGAACCGGGTCTATATACGGTGGACGAACTACACACAATAGGTAATACGTTCGAGTTCGATGTGGAGGAGCGCTTTGGGGTGGGTGCGAGGAAACTTTGGCGCTGGCATCTTTTTGCGAGTATATTGCCCTGGCCTCTCCGTCCCCTTTCCCGTTCCAAGTCCTTCATTGTCTGCTGAATCGTAGTCACAGGGAAAATTATAAAATGCCACCGACCAGGCAGCAGAATACGAAAACTGTTTCTGGTTCGGGAGGGGCGGCTAAGTTTGAACAGCGCACGACGTTTCTATATAAACACGTGAATTGTTGTTCTTGTAAAAAATCTAAAATAATCCATTTCTAATACAATTTGTCGGTTGAACGTCACAGTTTTCGGTCGGAAAGCTACAATAGTAATGTACGATTTCCGTATTTTCTCTTTGGGCAACAGAAACATTGAGAGACGTTTCGCTGATTACAACGCGCCTCTGGCGATGGGTCTCTGCAACGGAAATTGTTTCTCCACATTGGCATTGCATCTGCAAACTGAAATATATCCTTGCCTCAGTTAAAGACTACCTGGAGGTTAAATAAGTATTTAAGTGACCCTATTGCAATTTCGCTGACTGTAACACAAAGTGAAGTCGCTTCTGGAGGTTGAATGGCATGCACTCTGCGCCAGCTGTCCGTAGCACAATTACTAAAAATGAACCGGGAAATGAGGAGACTAGAGAATTCCCAATGGGATCTGAATTATGAGTTTATTTCCCTCGCCCGAGTGCTGAAGGATAGTTCATCGTGTATTACAGCAGTTGTATTGCCGCACCAAGCTTCTATGGACCCACAATCGCAGTTGGCGATCAAGGTAAGCTTTCGGCACATTTTAATCATTCTGATGGTGGCAGTTTCTTACTCTTCAAACTGGTCCTTGTGCAACAAGAGCGACCGCATGGTCATCTGTGCACAGAGATGCAAGAGAAGGTGACCGACCTTCGTTGACAATGGCAGATGCATACGATGATGTGTGGATGTTGTTGACATAGAGGGCGCAGCTAACCATCAATTCGAAACTGGGTCAATGGCTGTTGGCCCCCAACTAAGGATGTATATGCAAACAGACGTAAGGCGGTGAGACGTTTTCCCATTTATTATTTCTCGATGGTTGGGTTCCAGTTGAACAATTACTTTGTGTCGAGTGGGCGTGACGTGCCCACGTGAAGTCTGCGTTGCATTCCTCCATTTCTCTCTAAGGAACATTAAGTCACGTCTCTATATAGAAACAGTTAGGCGATGCAAAATTAGAGCCGCATTAAGCTATTGAAAAAAGGTTACTCATACGCCCCCGGTAAATAGAGAAAGTGAACACTGCAGGGGAATGCAATTCAGTATTGTAACAAATTAACCTTTAAACACCCGCCTTTGATGCAAGTGGCAGTAGTCCGACTCCAGCCGGGCATAAAGTAACGGATACGACCCATTAAATATTTGCACACATATACCTTGATAAAGTGAAGAGCTGAAGATGTGCATTCGTGCCATTCTCGCTGCTCTATGACTGGTGTGTATGAGTGCACACTTGAGGGAAAGTGCAGAAAGGGTTTTGAACTAGTTCTCCAGTCAGGTGGATATTTGCACTCTCGTCCTTGATGGCAGACTGCGGAATTTAAGTTTGCCCTGCCTGAGGCTTAAGCTGTTTCTGTTTGCCTTGCCTTTTCGTGTCTATTTAAGGTTTAGGGTTATAATTCGTTCGAGTAACTTATTTGTTGCTGTGAGGTTTTCCTTCTACAAAGGAAAGTGGTACGAATGAAGTAGAATTTGCATTTTTAAACGGTTTTGCGCAGATACTTACCTCCTTTTTCTGCTGCTTTGGTATCGCCCCATTTCGTCAACTGAAAAGGGAAAAGAGAACAGACATTGCGTTAGAAAAAGGACACATTTGGTTCAAATCTGTGTGCAAGTTGAATTTGCTGAATCGACCAACGAGACATAAATTTGCAAAACGAGTTGAACTTGAAAGCTTTCCCATCGAGGTGGGCTGCGTTTGATTTGTGAAAATTCAGTTATCTTAATGGATTTGAGTTTTTTGTTTTTTTTTGTAGGTGTGATATACATATGACAGCGACAGGGCATCTGTTTACGTTTCAGTTTATCGCTGTTTGGTTCGGTATCACGCAAAACAACGATAACCTACACATATTCACAAAGTGGGGGAAAGTGTGTACATAATTTAATTAGGAACCGAAGCAAATCCTTTAACAGAACGGTGTTAAGATAAGCATTCTATCGGAGCAGATATCAAGGAATGTTTAGTTAGAATTAAGCGTGTTGAGTTGGGGGAAATGATTGTCATGAGGGTGCACATTTTATGTTCTTGAGACAATGTGTTCTGCACATGCAAACATTGTTGATTTCTGTTTTCGATACGATGCTGACTTTGCAGAGGCTTTTTGCTTTTGCTTTTGCTGAGCAGTTTTAGTATTGTAATGCTTCATTTTCTGGTCGCTTTTAAACATGAACTAACGGCGCCATTGATGTTTCAAATGTCCAAAGTAATAGGTGTAGTAAAAAGTAATCCATTGTTTTCTCAATAGATGGCTTTAATTCTCTATATCCGGCTTAGTTTTGGTTTCATTGATTTACAACAGATGTCGTTGTAAAGTTGACAGTAAGTACTAAACAAACTTCTTTGACAGTTTTGCAGTTGATTGATTTAGTTTGGTTTGCGCACGTGTCAAAATGAACCCTTGTAAAGAGAACATACGCTACATTTTACAGTTTTTCTTCTAAAAAGGCGAAAATGCAAATCAGGCGGCTGAAAATGTAAAAAGTGTTTATGGTCCTAATACTGTAATAGCCAACCATGCGTAATTTTGTTTCGTCGATTCCGTTCCGGTAATTTTGAGGTTAAAGATGAACCACGCTTCCGAAGGCCAATTGTCAAAAATGATGTAAAATTAAAGCCGACCGTCATGTAAGCAGTGTTTCGATTGCACAGGAGCTGAACATTGCACAAAAAACCGTTTGGAACCATTTGAATAAGGCCAGACTCAATAATGCCCTTCAATTTCATACATAAAAAAATGGATATTTGAAAGATTAAAGACAAGGAACAACACCATAAAAAAGATCCTTTCTTGAGAGCAACAATTCTGGAACCGGAGCCCACTTTGGTTGGCATAATTCATCAAAAGACTCATTTCCAGCAAATCCAGGCAATTCATACTTTGTTCGCTTGCAGGCGAGTTCATCTGAGAATCCCCCGCGATGCATTTTTGGTGTGAAGTGACACACTGAAACGAAATCTACAGCAGTGTCTACCAACATTTTCGCCAGATGATACCCCTTATAACTGATTTTAAAAATTCACAACAAATTGAAGGCTGTAATAAATTGAAAGTATGCTTGCGAAACATTACTCTAGTGCTATGCTGGGTTTAAGTGGTTGCTGAGGAAGCATTTATGTGCATTGAAAACATGCTTCCTTCCTTCTTTATTCTATTTGTTTGAAACACAGAAATATAAAAGATACAAACAGTTGCCTTGGGCTATTTAATAGTATTTTGAACTGTTGATAAAAAAATTCCAATTTTTTCCAATTAATTTGTTTTTGTGCATGGCATTCAAAAACTTTCGTTTCGGACTGTTCACGTACAGTCTGAAATAAAAGTTTAATATTTTATCTGCTTAAGCCAAGTACCTATGCTGCTTGCGCTTAAATTAAGCCCCCATCCAAAAATGTCTCCAAAGATAAAACAATAGCAAGTCAATCAACTTTACCAACACAGTTTTGTCAAAATTAAGCGAACATTAAGCGAATTGGTGTAGAGAAACATTGGAGAGGCGCTTAATTTTAGCTTTCCTGGAACAGCATACTAGGCTTTAATTTAGTAAGATTAATTTTGGGGAGATTTTTATTTGGTAGCTAAATTTTAGTTGAAGCTTAGTACACTGCTCGGGCTAAACTAAGTTTTAGCTGCACTCCAACTTTTATCTCCATGCATTAGCTAAAATCCGCTAAAATCGCTGTAAATAAGCATCACGAAAAACAACCGTTCTTTGGAAAAACTTTCATCAAAAATTCAACTCTCTCTGATTTCAACCATTTCAGACTCTTAAAAAGCCCATCCTTGCTTACTTTTCCGCAACAAAAAAACACAAAAGAACAACAGAACACAAGGATTTGTCAAAATTTAGCTTGAGAAAACGAGCACGTGAGTTTGTTAACTATAACTATAGATATGGATATGGAAACGGAAAATCAAATAAAACACAACTTATATAATGCGCTTACAGTCTTTACGTAGTCTTCATTGGAAGTACACATGACCGAACTAATTCATTAAAAGAGTTGACAGAAATGAGTATACCCTTGGCAAACTCATGTCAGTTTGCATATTAGAAATTAATATACCCGCACAATATGAGGATGAGACACACATGCGGGCTCCATTACATCGCCAATGATAAACAAATACACTTAGCGTGGGACGGCAAAATGGTTTTAGTGACACCTATTGAGCATCGCCATACCGGTTTCGATATTTTTTTAATAGAATGCTTTAAAAGATGTATACACATCAATTTAAATAAGAAAATTCAACGCACCGAAATACTTCTATGACACACTGGAGAAATGGAAGGAACAAGATATGGATGGACAATTTCGATTGTCAATCTGTTTGGAAATAGGAATGGAGAAAACGGGATGAGATAAAAACAAAACCCTTGCGATTAATATTCATAACTTAAATACAAGTCTGGCAGTAGATTTTTCGGCAAAACCAACTTCAATCAATTGAAATAATAAAAGACACTTTTAAGTTGACATTTGACAGATTTAACAGCCATCTGACAGTTGTTACAACTCCATGTTCATTATTATCCAATTAAAAGCAATTAAGTACGCGAATAGACCTAATAAAAGTCACTTCAAAGTTAATATTTGACAAATTTAACAGCCATCTGACAGTTGTTACAACTCCATGCCCTTTTTTTTCCAATTAAAAGCAATTTAGTAAGTAAAACTAAATATAGACAAGCCTGACAGTAGATTTTTTGGCAAAACCAACTCCAATCAATTGAAATGATAAAAGTCACTTTTAAGTTGACATTTGACAGATTTGACAGAGCTTTTACAACTCCATGTTCTTTAATGTCCAATTAGAAGTAAATCTAACTACAGATGACATTTAACCACCCTTACAGTTGACAACTACAAACCCTTCTACCACTCAATTACTAACAGCTCAAGTCGACAACTTTCGCAATTATCTAAACACACAGGAAATCTGTCAGTGAAATGTCATTCTACCAAACTTTGAGACGCACCCGCACAACACGAGGTAGGGTAAGTCATTTCCCAACAAAGTTCCACTCCAGCGATCGCCCTTGAATGGACCTGGTATACCTTGTTGCGTGGCCTTCCCAATTATATAAAATCTCCTGCACTCCATTCATGGATGTTTTACACCCCCTCTCCCACTGGATTTTTACGTATCTGCCTCACAAAAAGTAAAGCTACATTAATTTCGTATTCTCTAGTCACAAGTCATGTACTCCAATAATACCGCTCCAGTCAAATACCACTCATGTGCCATGTAGAGTGTATTCACCCGATATTGGCGGCACCAAAGGGATTTCACATTTTACCTTGACTGCTCCACGAAGCCACTGGGAAATTCGAGAAAAATAAACGAGCAGATGCTGAGGTATACACTTGCCTTGAGGTGTGATTTCCTCTTAAGAGCTGCTATTGATCTAGATTGTTGCCTTAGCACCTCCAGTGCAATGGACGGAAGGGCCGCCGATGCGATGTTTTGAAGGACTCCAACCACCTCAACGAAAGCGGAAGGTGCAAATATGGGCCAAAAGAGTTTCTCTGTATTACAAAACTGCAGCCAATTAAAGTTGATTGCCCCTCAGGTGGTGGTGGTGGTGGTGGTGGTAGTTTTGGTGGTGGTGATGGTGATAGTTATGCTGAACGAGGGTTCTATATACTCCACCTGAGGGTGGCAGTAGTTCGACCCTCAGACGACGACAGTTAGGAGTTGAGTAGTTCACTTTAGAAAACACCGTGTGATTTTGATTTAACGATTTAGATATGGGTGAGGGTGAGGCAGTTGTACACTTTTTTGCTTTTCCTCAATTTGGGGCGGCACAATCTACACTTTATTTTTATTTTTATTTCATTTTTCTGTATATATATATATGATGCACTCGCGCGTTTCGTTTCCCACCAGCAAATTCGACCGTTCAGGTTTAGAGAGAGACTACAACTGAATCGGTGGCAGAAGGACTATCGAACTTTTACTTCCCGGAGACGGAGAACTCCTGGTGGCTGGTTTGGCTATATTTATGAGAATGTAGGTGAGTTGAATGAATGCATGATATTGACGTGCATGTTGTGCATTTTATTGTAGCATTTTCTCTTTGGCACGCTCTTAGGATTCGTTTGCATGCTTGTGTGGTGTACAGGGTCGGTTCATGGGAACAGCCATAATGGTTTTATAGGCTTTAATGTGAAGAATTTGGAACTGTTTCGTAAATGGGAATGATTAGCATTACTTTGTACATATATTTAATGGGCATAACTTTTCGTGAACGTCAATGCATTCGAAATAGAAATAGAAGTAAGCGGGTCTATAAAAACGCCATCGAATTCATGAATAGTGAACAGCAGGTACACGAAACTGTCAAACAATGTTATAAGTTTAATATGTAACGTACGGTATGGTATATATTTAACTTGGGTAGGAGGGGGGATATATCACATAGTGTGCGTTAACAAAAACGCAACAGTAGCTGGATATGCCACCGGCTAAAGAAGGTATCAAGGGATACTGAATATCATGATGGAACCAACAAGCCAAGAAATTTGGACAACAATTCAGACCATAACCACGCAACTTTTTAGACGCGCGCACAAGTCAGTTCAATTGAGATAATCTTAAATGTCAAATGCTCGAAATAAACATGACATTTTGACAGATAAACTCCAAGTAGTAAACGGACAATAAGCAAGAGTGACAGAAGAATGATCAATAGAGCCCATCACTTAACAAATGGCCCACCTTTTAAGTTTAAATGTCAAAAAAACTGACAGCTCTGAACTTTGGTTTGTTTGTTGACAGATAATATGGAAATTTACCATTTGTCATTTATGTGTAATCGGAATGCAGGTAGTTTTGATTTCGAAATGCAACCATCCATCATCAGTCATCACCTTGTCAAATCCGCCCCTGAAAATATTCCTCATACTAATACCGACCCTTATTCACACTACATACAAAATACGTGATGTTCATTTTTGCAATCCTCCAATCCGAACCGAACTCCCACTCCCACTTCCAAACGGGCACGATAATTGCATTTTTTTTTTTTTTGCAAAAATTGAGAGCGGGCGAATTAGGCACGTTGCTATAAACACGGCGGCGGCGGCGATGCGAATTAATTTGTGATATTTCTGCGCAGCCTACGAAATGTCTATAAAGCGAATGAATGACTGTTCGAACTCTGAGCGTGGAAGTGTTTTGTTTAGTACCGGCCAGACGACTCCCTGTGTCGACGAAAATACTAGATGGACTTTATTTTTTTTTCTCCCTTGAACGGACGTTGATGGAAATGCGAAATCGTTCAATCGTTTATTGCCGTAAATATTTCACAAACTCATTGATACTCGTATCGTATGTATTCTTTTTTGTTTTTGATTTGGAAATAAATTTACGGCGTGAATTTGAGGACTATTTTTAAAATGTAGGTACCTACCTTATAAATAGAGCTTAGTGAGCAATTTGCTTGTACCAAATTTTATTTGAAAATCAAATTTGTTACCTACCGTTCATCTATTACGCATTACTCATGCAACTATTTGCGAATAAATTGTAAATACCGGGAATCTTTAGGCTATGAATGCATTTTTAGTATTTGGAATGTTCAACTCGACCTTTAAGAGTTCAAAACAAATTTTGAAAGTGCATAATCAGCGGCATTAAGAAACCACGTGTACCAGACAGACGGGAAAGAAAAAAACGTACTAAAATGATAACTAATGATAATGAGAGAAGTTCTATTCGATTTGTGCCGAACCTAGTTAAGAACTACTTGTATATGAGTATGTAACTGAAATAGATAACTGGAACACTAAGTGAATTTCGGTTTTGATTGGTCGAAATCGGTCGAGAGAGCAGCTGTTTCAGTTGACGTTTATGGAGGGGTCGACGAATCTAGTCGAGAAATTCGTGACTGAGTACTAAGTTGACAGTTCTCATATGTGGCTGACGTAGAAAACGTGACGTTCCCGACCATTCTAGTTTTTGCGTTCAGGTTGCATCTCATCCAGACCAATCTAGTCGACTTAAGATGACTAGATTCTTGAATGCGGCCATTACCTACCTGTCCTAAATGTGTTCGTCAAAGTCAAAATTTATACATCTCATAGCGTTGTCAACGGTTAGCCTATAAACTTTATTATAGCTAATATACATAATTTGTTGCTCCAAATATGTTAAAGTTCGATTCAAGATTCTTTAATGTACTACTAGCTGGAACGTACAAAAACGTGATTATAGGGTTCTAATATCTTATCTAACTGGGACCTTTTTTCAGCGTCATTAAATTTTAGAGAGTTTTAGGGCTTGTACAGATTGATATTAAATAGATGACAGACCGTTCAAAATTTCAATTACGGAGGGAATTTTCAGTCTCAAAACAAAAGGGGTAGCATACACTAACTTGGCGTAACTGCTCTGTCGCTGGTACTGGTTGATCGCTATTGTTTTGCAGCGGACATTTATCAATCAATCATTTGTAAATAAGCCTTTGTATCAGTTCTTAATGAACACAATTTGAGATAATATATTGTAAATCCGCCATTAATGTTATTTTTTTGTTTTTTTTTTTTTTTTTTGCTTTTGACTGCAGGTATATCTTAGTGAGTGCAGCATTGATTTTTAAATACATTTCGCAGTTTCTGCTCGTACTAAACAATGACAGTTTAGAAGAACATTTAATAATTGGATACCTACTACCTACATTTTCTATGTTGATTTCGGTGAATTTGTCGATATCGCCAGTTTTTGCTAATTGAGAATAAGCATTTGGGCAATTTTATCTTTAAACGAATATGAAACAACAAAATAAGAAACTTGGGTTATGTTTATAATTATGGATTTGTGGAGTAAAGAATTTTTCTTAACATGCCTATGTACTTATGTTACGTCAAATCGAATGCAGAAATTATAAAATCGACAACGCTTTCATATGGCCTCCGTGGCGCAATTGGTTAGCGCGTTCGGCTGTTAACCGAAAGGTTGGTGGTTCGAGTCCACCCGGGGGCGAATACTTTTTTCTTCCCAAGTATCAAGATATAAAAACAGGCCCATGGCTACGCTACGTTAATAATAAAAATATGATACGCGAAGCTATTGTCCTAAATCCATACTCAACATAATCAGCCGTACTAATAAAAACATTTTAGTTTCGACTTTTGTTTTACGGAAGCTCTCAATTGCGAAATTTGTATTGAAAATAAAGTCACTGAACCCTACCAAAAATTATTCTTAAGCTTAGTATCCTGCTCGCGCTAAATTTTAGCGTCCCTAGTCTCCACTTCGTTTCTCCACACCAAAGATAAATGCTCGCTAAATTATTATAAAACATCATATAGATGGGACAAAAACCATTTGTTCATCAGTAAACGTATTTTTTTCAATTTTCAAATTTCAAAGTTCAAAGAAATCACAGTATTTGAATCGTTCCAAAACGATGGTATACGAAAAATTGAAGAAGATACAATCATTGCTGCAGCAGCTCAAATAATTTTTGTAATAGCAATCAGAAGAAGACACTTTCTCTCGTGTCCCTTAAGTTCCTATTTGCAAAAAAGACAAACAAACTGCTAATTTTTTTTGGATTTGCGCTTCCTTTTCTTTCTCAAGCAAATATCCATAGTAAACGCCACACAAACTTCTTCCTCCGTTTTTTATGTCAAAATTTATCTTCGATTTAATGTATAGGACATTTATTTCGCGAGCTAAATGAGTGGAGACTTTTCATCGACCCATCTACATGAAGTTAAGAATTTAGCGTGTGAACAGGATACTGCTTTGCTAAACTGCCTCGCTAAATTTTATCTTTGTAGACATTTTTGTATGGGAGATAAAATTTAGTGCGAGCAGGATACTAAGCTTTAACCTTCAAAGTAAATATTTTTTAGGTCACAATAGGTAGTTTTATACGGAAAAATTCCCCATTGTGAGTTCGTAAAATTTAGCCTGGGCACTTAATATGATATCGCGCATTGTGAACTACTAAAATTTAGAGCCGAAACTTAAAATTTTAAGCCTCATGCCGCATTTACACGGTCACACATTCGTAACACGGAAGATTAAAGGGATGCAAAATACTAAATAGCCGTGTGACTGAAAGGGACGGCATTACCTAACACGCAAAAAAACGTGACACGTTTTTTCGTCACCCATCTAGTTTACGTGGTAGGAATTATGGGAAAGCTATGTATGTTGATATTTTTATAGCGGCGGCTCACGAAATTTTGCTTTCCTATAAAACAAAATGCCTTCCGGAAGTGATGAGCGGACAATTATTTATAAATTTCGTACAACTGATTGATGCATTTTTGGTTAAATTTACTGAAACTTAAAATCGCTCTCATTTCAGATGTTTTAAATCAGAAATAGAAATATTTTCAAGTGATTACAGAAATTATATTCTCCGGAAATTGGATTTATTTCCGTTTTACGTATCTATAATTATGGGCAGCACATCCAAGACACTTAAAACGTCTGATTTGTGATCTCATTCTTACCCCTTTACTATCATTGACTGCGGAAAAACGGATCTCTCCGACACGTCTCTTGCAAAAATGCACGTGCGCGATGGTGTAAATGCAGTATCACACTAAATATTTTGTAGGTCACAATGGGCTTTAGCAATAAACATTTTTGATCCCGACTTTAAATTTACAAAAGCTCACAATTGCAAAATTTGTATGGAAAATATAGCCACTGTGAACAACGAAAATTTAGAGTCTAAACTAAAAATGTTTATATGTATTATATGGAAAACGTATTCTGGACATTAAATATGATTATTAGTATCGCTCAACATGAGTTGAAGAATTGTTGGTCAAATCCACCATCTTAAAGTGCCTTTTTAATAAGTTACGAACCGAGAGTCTGATTAACTTGAAACTTTGCATATTGATATGTTACGTTGATAGAAGTAAAAACGGTAAATTTTTTAAAATGATTATTTTAAGTATGTGTCTATATTATGGGCTATAACTTTCTAACGGCTTCAATTGCTATATCTAATTTTAGAGATTACAAAATAAATGGAAATGTATTTCAGAAGATATGACTCCGCTCCAGATCACACTTCCATCACTTTAGCAAAATGTCATGCAATTTCGGTAGGAGTTAAGCTTTTGTTTTCTATCCGTTTACAATATTTAAAACATTAAAATGTAAATTACAGAGAAAAATAAAAAGAATCGGACTTTGAATTGTTTTTTTTATATTAAATTGCTTTTACAAATAAACCTCTCTTGCAAAAACAGTTTTTTCTTCTTCTTTCAACTCAGTACACACAAGAACCAATAAAATTCGGATTTTAAGTTCGATTTGGCAGCAGAAATCTGAAATCTCAGAACAAAATTTGAAATGCCATCTGCATATAGTAAAAGTTATCACTATAGGGGTATTCATGATCCGATGCAACTGTCCTTGTATCATTGCGAAAGTGTGAAAGTGTAACTTTTTTTCGCACTACAACAACAGAATATACTGACTGAAATTTCGCTACACTTTTGCACTTTAGCTATACCCTGACCCTATTGTAATCGAAAAATACAACAGAGTAAAGTGTAGCATTGTCAAATTGACAATTCGCAAAATTTTTAATTTCTGTGTACCGGAAGAAAAGAGAATGAAAAACAAAAGTAAGTGCCACCGAAGGCAAAATCCAATTAAAATTGGGGTTTTCACGATATCATCTTCGTCTTTACTCTTTCAATTATCTAAGATATTTTTTCTTTTCGCCTTTTTTCGGCATAACAAACAATAAGAAGCAAATTGTTCAGTTTCAGCAAAGTTTAGAAGTTTTTTTCAGAACAGCATGGAAAAATCTGTCATTTGTTTCAGTTTTGCAAGAGATAAGAAAAAGTGTGTTCACGATCTAATAAAATTTCGCAATTTTACTAGGTCTCTTACACCGAATCGTGAATACCCCATATGTATGTAGCCTACCCTTGTAATTAGGTGATGTAGGTATAAAATGTTCTTTTTAATGCACTCCCTTTTCATAAGATTTGTTAAGTTGTAGTCTCTCTGAACACCGCCAATTTGCGAACTTGTGTTGCCACCCAAAAAGCACATATACAAAAAAACGACATGTCAGCGAACAACCCTGACAACCGGCTTTTGCAGAAAACCTGTTAAATTTGAAAATCCTATCACATCATATCTATCCATTTCACATTCCCTGCCGCATACAACTTATAGGCTAGAAAAGGACAGAACCCTTAACCACGCATTCTATGTTTTTCTCTCCGTTCTTTTCTATTTTCTTCTCAAGACTTTCACCGATTTCGTTGTATGACTCTTGTCGCTCTTTCCATCCGAGACTTTTTTCCACATCTCAGTTTTTCATCGGTCTTCGTCATCTGTTGTTGGTGGTATTACGTGCTAAGAAGAAATCAGGAAAAAGTTTATAATAAATTTGTAAAACGCCGCTACTCTAACTTCTTTTGCTGCCTTTATAACAAATACTCTTTCAAACGATTGTGTAGAAATAAGTGTCTGAAGATTTGTGCGCCACGCCAATAAAAAGGTACAGTATAACATAAATTAAATATAAAGAAATCAAACATTTGCAAGGTATCGATAGAAAATAAAATACTTTTCTTCCCTGCCTTTGGGATATCCGTTAAGCCAGAAATTCTGGAATCTGCTATCTCGGCGGGGTAGACGGCGATGTTTTTTTTTTGGCGCAATTGTTGCACGTACAGTAGGTGAGTGCAAGAGAGATGGGGCAAAAAATGTCTGCCATAAGCCAACAAAGGAGTGAGCGCCCGAGAACGAGATTTTTGCCATCTTTTCTGTCGACTCTCATATTGGTGTGTGTTTCGTTTCTGCAGTTAGTATAGTTTTTTTTTTTTCGCAAGTTTGGTAAAATTTCCAAAATTGATTTCGCAAACGTTTTTTTGTTTTAAATATATATTGTGTCGCCAATAACAACGGTAGTACAGTGACATGATAAAGTGTAGGATATTGACAAAGATTCGCCCTCATAGTATCCTCTGTAAGTATACATACCGACCAAAGATGGTGCTATCCATCTCATCTGTAGCTGTTGTTCTTTCGTTCCAGTACAAGTACAAGTTCTCTTCGTCGGTGCTGCGTGATTTTCGTTGTTCTTTGCCAATGCGGTGTCAATGCCTTTTGTGGACAATGCGCGCTCCACAAGGTTTTGCCATGTACCATGGTCGTCTGTTGCTGGCCGCCACACACCAGTTTCTTTGCAGTTTGTCTAGTGCTGGCTGAGATTTTTCATTGCCACGACCTACGACGATCAGCAATCGTCGTGCATATACAAACTGTGTGCTTGCAGTGGCGCAATCAGGTTCTTCGTAAAATGGTGAGTGTTTGTTCTTTGCCAGGCTTCTAAATCTTACGAACGGTAGAAGCAAGAGGACGATAAAGCATTTTTGTTCGTTGTCGTCATCAACTTTTTCTCTCGCCATCGCCATAGACTGCAACTGCAACGTTAAATGTCCAAAAAAATAATATGTATACCAAGAGCAACCAAAACCAAGGAACCAGCCAGGCAGCCCCCACAAAATGTGCGTCATTGGCACGCTTTTTTCTCGCGTCGTCGTGCAATCCAAGGAAGACTGCATTTTGTCCCATGACAGCCAGTTTGCATAAAATGTTGCGCGTGGAAATCATACATTTCTCTACCTGTTCATACGTACAGTGTACGTTTTGAGAAATCATTTTTGGATCAGTGTTGAATTTTGTTTCCTGTGTCGCTGGTTTTTTGTAAGAAAATATTTAATCCATGATATTTACTAACTATAAAGGCTGACCGGCAGTGTAGGTTTCTAATTTATCCAAATTTTTCCTACTTGCGACAGTTTGGATGCAAAACTGTCTTTCTCCATACATTACTAGCTGAGCCGAGGCGTAGGACTTGCCGGTTTTGATTGATAATCTCTGAATTTGGTGACACGTTGGGCAATGATCTCTCTTGCAAACACTTTTGCGTTAAGTTTTCTTTTTCTAACCCCAGCGGTCAGTGCAATTCGATGACCAACTGTGTAGGTATTCTATTGATGTGCCTACCTAGTTCGTAAAAGTATGTACCAACTAAATACAAAGTGGCTATTCACACGACGTAAGGGACACGGCCTAGGTAGACGGCTACGTGTTTGGCGTAACTTAATAATTAAAAAATTTTAAGAAATAAGTTGGGCCTTAAAACGTACAGGCTCTTGCCCGTAAATGAAATACTGGAGTTTAGGTCCCTTTAAGCGAGCGAAGCGAGCCACGTTATCCCTATTTGCAGCGTTTAACCGTAGACATCGACCTAAGCCGTGCCCCTAACGTCGTGCGAATAGCATCAGCCAACTAAATTTGCATGAACTTAATATCTATGTACGTAGACACCTGAAACATCAGCGTTTCCTAAGGTCGTAGAAAGTAGACTGGGGTTTTTCGAAAAGCTCACTTACCACGCAATAACCACTAGAGTAGTATCATTGAGCATGCACTTTTGTCCATAACTTGAACTTTAGTCTGCTATAGACCTGGGCCTCAAACAAAGCGGCTCTTCAACTGGCGGAGACTTCAGCTAGTTGGTTCTAGTGGCTGAGGTATCCTTCAAATTGTGCGCTCTATTTCAACCGAGGTGATTCTTTCTCGGTTTCTTTACTAACTTCCCTACTGCGTTCCAGGTGAGAATCCCATATTCTTCGTTTCGAAGCATTAGTCTCGACTCGCTCTTCGCTCGACCGTAGCTACTGTAAGACTTTTTTTCTCATTATAATATTTGTGGAGATAGCATAGCACCGCGTGCTGCTGTAAAACGTGTAATCTTAGCGCTCAACAGCTGGTGTTGCAGGTCTGTCGATAGATTAGGGCTGAGCTTAAGTTCCGATGTGGTATTTCAGAGTTTATAGCCAGTTGCCAAAAGCACTAGCAACCAGGGAGTAAAAGCCTTGGTCCACACCGGTAGGGGCCAATCTGTTTGTTTACAAACGGTTTATGGTGTTCACGCAGTACGGCATACAGGATCTTGAGCGCAATGAGACGAATGCCTTTTTATAGCCTTATAGTGCTGCCTAGACTTGTTGGACTTCAATTTAGACAGTACTCTTGCACATCTTTTTCAAGTCCTGTCCTTTGACCAATTGCGGATCATAATCATTTACATTCACCTTTTCAAGCAGCAAGTATATCAGTTTGTGAGCCAAAACATTGCATAAGATATCAACGCGAACGCACTCATTATGTCAAGCCAGCGGATGCTTGGGCTCGCTCGACGATGGTCAATGTGTGCCTTAAGTGTCCGTCCAACGTGTTATCGTTTCCTACTGGCAACTCTAATCCTCAGCTTTGCTTTCGTCGAATTCGTCTTCACTTAGACGGCGTCGCAGCTACAAAATTGTTTCGTCTGTGTTTATGTTTACTGCTTAATTCATCAAGCGATTGCTGTAAGTCTTAAGTGTTGTATATTGTTCTTTTGAAAACGGGCACATTGTATGTTATTGGACGAAGTTGTAGCGGAGCTGAAAATTGATATGTGCGGTGTGTAAACACATTGTAGGTGGCTGGTCAGCCGTCGTCCAACTTTAGCGAATCCAAGTTTGCTTTTGAGTAAAAGCCCAGCTGGACTAGCTGGAAAATTTGTTCCCTTCTCTGCCCCATTCAAACAAGCATCGTGTGCAACAATGGCCACCAATTTTGCACTGGTCTAGATATTTGCCATGCAACCACATTCTATCGCATTCACTTTGTCGTGCTATCAATGTTTGCTCTCCAAAGAAATGTCTTTCGAATACAACAAACAAAAAAAAAGAGCTCGCGACGTAGGTACAGATTTCATTGTCGGATTTCGATGATTGATTATCCGGATACATGCTCCAGAACGCTTCTAAATTTTTTGTATAGTTTGTTTCAGTCTGAAATGGTGAACTAACCACCGCGCTGCCATAAGAGAATGTTTCGTCCTATCTCCACAAAGAGCGCAATCCCAAACGAAAGTCGAGCGAGAGACTGGCGAAATAGACCTAAGCGCTTCTTGATTTTGCCCAGTTTCATGCTCTTTTTCTTTCTGCCACCTTCCATCATCAATCGCACGCGCACACCCCGTCCGCCACTTCCACCATCACCTGTGTACTCTATCGTAAATTATAATAACCGCGTTCATAGTGTTCGCCTTGAAAGGAGTAGGAGGGCACATCTGGCATCCATCCTCGTGTTTTGGTCTCGTTGCCGCCGCCTGTGGCTCCTGAAACAAAGTTATGATTTTTAACCATCGAAAATTAACCACCATCAAAAATTCACTTTTTGTTGTTAGAAGAAGAAGCATCCTCGAAAAGTTGGATTTTTCATTACAAAAGGTTTGTCTTTCCCAAGCGCACAAAAAAGGTCAAATTCGCTTGGGAGCACACTACGCTTGTGCACTCGAAAACGGCAAGAGTGACATTGGATTTGAGTTTTTTTTCCTCCTTTTCTTTAGTTTTTTGTAATTTTTTGTGTTGCCCTCGTGTGCAAAACTTGAAATGCAGGAATATTGCCCGTCTTCGTATGTGGAAGAGCGCGGAATATGTCTTTATACACACTGTTGGCGATGGCAGTCGTCGGCGGCGTTCAGTTTGGTACATTTGGCTCTCCAGCAGCATTAAAGCCGGTGAATCTTCGTCTCGCGAAAATCAATCTTGATTTGGCGTTTATTCGTTCTCTCTTCAGCGGGTCTGCGCTCACGTCTACCTCATACCAATACTGTATACTTTTCTTGGTCGGCAGTGCAATGTGGATGCACTGCGTCGGTTGGTTTGGTTCCACAGTAGACAGGCGACGAGGACACAGCGTACTGCTGCAGCAATTGTGCAAAAAAAGGTGAAAAAGTCCACAAAAAAAAAAAAGTACACTCGGCAGCAGCATCAGCATCAGCCTCCTTGGAAAATTGTGTCTTGAGAGAGAGAAGACATTTTTTCCGCAGTTGCTAAGGGCGTATTTTTTTGTCGTTTCTTGTTTGGTGTGGAATACTTGTTTCGCGTTGAAAAATGGCGAAAATTGTACAAAAAGTGCGTGTGCAAAAAAAGTAAATTACAGTGCAGGAGGGGGAGTAGACTGATTGGCGAGCGAGAGAGCAAGGTACGCGCCGACAACACACTCCACTATCAGTAGCACATATCCGTCGTCCGAAGCTCCCACCAATAAGCGTTTCAGTAGTGGACTTTTTTTTGCTTTCTTTAAGTGGCCTGTTGAACGAATCGCTTCGAACAAAAGGATATCGTCTACATACATGGTTTGTGCTTGTACAAATACGAGTCGTTATAAAAGTTTTCTCTACTAAGCATCCCCATGAGGTGGTGAATTTTTTTTTACTCTCAACTCTCCTACACGATACACAAACAACATTATTTGACGCTCTCTCCCCTTGAATACGTTTCTTTTTTGCCGAAGCAGAATCCAACGCGCATAACGGAATACGGAAAGGATACTCATCTAACCTATCTATATCTATTTCAGACATCCTTGTACAACGCACGGAAAATTCATCTGTATCAATGCTGCCGTGAGAGAAGGAGCAGGCCATTGGGAACGAGCGCTTGATATAAACTCGTTACAGCTCGTTATTAGTGTTTGTTAAGTGTGTGCTTTGTTTGTTTTGTGTTTTTTTTTGTTTTTTTTTTGTTTTATTGATGACAACGAGAACAATTAACGAAGAATCGACATCCAGTGAGAAAAATTCACAGGGATAAACTGAAAGAGAGGGGGGGTGTGAAGAACGCTGCAGCGAGAAGAAATCATGTCCTGCACACAAAATGGCAGTAATCGGGAATTTGTCGAAGGTTGGACACTTGCGCAGACTCTCGGCGAAGGTGCCTATGGCGAGTGAGTACAGAAAATTCATATACCACCTACCTTTTAGTCGAGTATTTTACACACGAATGTGGCTTTTCTTGTTGCATTCGTCCTACTACTACAAGAACTCTAAATCAACCCACTCCCCACTCACACACAACATGCTGTGCGACATCCCTTGTCGATTTCCTCTGTACCATCCACCACCACCACCACCCTTGCGCAGAGCAACTGCTCGCAGTGTTGTATCTGCAAAAGTGTAATCCTTTTTTCCTCCCTTAAAATGTTTTTTTTTTTTTATTATTTCTGAGTTTTCCAAGGAATTACCTTTTTTTTAAGACGCTAATTTGAAAACTAAAATTAAATATACAATATTCTATTACAGCTATTAGGGTATACAGACTTTGTCGTCTTTGCTAAGTGCTCAGGGGGAATGGGAAGGGGCAATCGGTGGGAGAAGCTACGCTTACAGACTCGGCAATCTTGTAGAATTTCATGTATCACGGTTTTGTCAAAATATTCATGTCCCGAAAGTCAAATTTCTATATTATGTGACTAGCACCGTGCTCAGAAATCGGGGAATCTGCTAACAAGTGAGACATGCAGCTATTCCCGGATAGGGTGGTTTGTTGCACTGCATAGTGGCATCTGAAAATAGGTATAATCCATTTCGTTGGGACATCAGAGGCACACGGAATTGTGTCTAAAAGATCAAAATATATCCAAATGGAGCCACTTTATTTTTCCTGTTGCTTTGTAATACAAATTGTTATTTTCTCGAAGTTAGGGGAACTCGCCGGATGGCTGAATTGTTAAATAGCATGCATATAAAGTGCTTCCAATTGAATGGGACTCGGAAAAGGTTCGCGGAATTCTTGGGATACTGGGATTGCCACGGTGATAAAAAGTGACATTGATTTTCCCCATTACTTGAATATTGTGTCAAGATGTAACTGCATGCACAGGAACACTGTGACAGACAGATCGTCGAGCGAATCATTGATATAGAAGAGAGCGTTTAAAGTTGAGGAAGGTGTAGATCCTCGGCGAGCTTCTAAAGCTAAATGTGTGCAGTAGCCCGTGCCCATGAACTAACTAAACTGACTATACCCATCTACATGTGAAACTGAACTCGTCAGAACACAGTGTGGCAGTTCAGTATTTCACTCACTAGAGTGTCTAAGTGCGTGCCACGCTGCAGACGTTTTGATACTGGCTGAATTCCAACTGCTTAATCAAGAGTCCCAAAACGCAAACAGATTACTGTGATGCAATGCATACTTTTCTAAAGGGCTTTCCAGTAAGAGGTGTTATTTTGGTATTCAAAGAAAAATTACATTTTTTGAGATAAATGATCGGATGTTCATTTCATAATAAAGACGAAGGTATGCGGTTAATAATGAAAAAGAACATCAGCCAAATGGCCACCACGAGCACGCATACAGGACCATATCCTTTTCATGAAATTTTCCATAACCAAATCGCAAAGTGGCTGCCCTATGTCCTCGATAGCCTCACGAATTTTATCTTTGAGATCTTGAATCGACGCTGGGCTGTTGGCGTAGACCTTATCTTTCACGTGGCCCCAAAGGAAGAAGTCGCAAGGTGTTAAATTACAAGATCTCGGTGGCCAATTGTGATCACCTCTTCGAGAGATAACACGGTCCGGAAACTGTTCCCGTAAAAGATCAATGGTTTCGTTGCTTGTGTGGCACGTAGCGCCGTCTTGTTGAAAGTAAACGTTGTCCAGATCAATACCATCCAACTCCGACCATTAAAAATCATTAATCATATCTCGATAGCGCAATCCATGCACCGTAACTGTTGATCCAACCTCATTTTCGAAAAAGTAAGGTCCAATGACCCCGCCGGACCATAAACCGCACCAAACAGTCACACGTTGAGGATGGAGAGGAGTGGACAAACCTGGGTTTTCTTCAACACTTTGGGCTACAGCAGCAATGTCCTCAGTTGTTCTTGAGCGACGTGCACGGGTTTTATTCTTCACATCACTAACTTGTCCTAACAGCTCGAATTTTTCCACCAATTTCTGTATTGCGGTCCGACAAGGTCCTTCACGACGACCAAAAAATGCTTTAGTTTTGCGAACTGTGACTGCAAGATTTTCACCATTTTTGTAGTGAATTTTAATAATTTTAATGCGTTGTTGAAGCGTGCATAGTTCCATTTTTAGTGATGGCGTAGTTTCTACTTGGCAAAGAATAAAAGCTTCAAAAGTGACAGCCACCGAAATAGCGGGTCATTCACAATAACACCTCTTATTGGAAAACCCTTTATATAGAGATTTAGCTATTGGAAGTTCGTAAAATTTAACCTGGACCGCTAAATAACATGATTAGTATCGCGCATGCCTTCGGCATCATTTTCCGAGCAATTGACTAGAGACAGATCGGTATTTACTTCCTCCACGAACGTCACACCTCTGGAAAAACCACTAGTAACCTGTAAGCCTTTGATGCATCACAAAATCCAACAAGAATGCTCTCTTTTTGAAACGTCGTGCAGCCTCTGCCGAAGCCGAATATGCTAAACAACCAAAGCACTGACTTTTTCTATAGAGGGTGGGCCAAGAGAAGTCATCCGATGTTGTTTGGCTCTCATGATTCTGTTTTTTTATGGCATTTTTCATCACTTCGGTGAGAACTTCGGGCGACAGATTCTCGCACTCGTGTCGAATGTTGTCCTTGAGGGCTTCCAGGGTCTCGGGCTTGTTCACGTAAACACGGGACTTCAAAAAACCTCACAAAAAAAAAGTCTGGAAAGGTTAAATCGGGCGATCTTGCGGGACAGTGCAAATCGCCAAAACGAGAGATGAGGCGACCCGGGAACGCCGCCTTCAGAATATCGGTTGTGGCTGCGCAGTTTGTGCCGTAGCTCCGTCCTGTTGGAACCACATGTCCTCCAGTCCTAATTCATCCAATTGCGGCAGAA
Source organism: Cheilosia impressa (assembly GCA_948293265.1). Classification (NCBI taxonomy): domain Eukaryota; kingdom Metazoa; phylum Arthropoda; class Insecta; order Diptera; family Syrphidae; genus Cheilosia; species Cheilosia impressa. The sequence goes on along the minus strand of OX411884.1, from coordinate 27,425,612 downwards.
AAAACTCGGTTAACATGGCCCTATAGCCACTGTTGTCGTTTGACCATCGGCGTTCTCGAAAAAAATGGCCCGATGACTCCTCCAGCGTGAACAGCGCATCATGCGGTGCCCCAGAAGCGATAGTTTTGCTTGTTTTCGTACCCACTGAGGTGGAAATGAGCTCCTTAATATTTTTGGTCGAAAAATTGTCCACTTCTTCCTCGAGATTAACGATGGCTTCGGCGTAGGTTACACGCGTTTGGCGGTCGACAGGCAGCAGCTGATGAACGGACAGGACTTTGTCTTTGACCAAAATTCGCCTTAGGGACGACTGGCTGATGGCTAATTGCAAGGCGCGGCGTCTGGTCGATGTTTCCGGCGACAGCTCGACATCCTCGTCAACAGCGGCGATATTCTCGGCACAACGGGCGCTCCGGGGTCGGCCACTCTTGGCAACGTCTCGTGTGGTCTCATACTCTTCAAGGTTGGTGGCCAAACGGCGCAGTGTTTGCGCAGTCGGTGTCGGACGGCCGTGGAATCGGCGACGGAATTCGCGCTGCGCCAACACTACAGACGAATTGTTTCGCCAAAAAATAGACACAGATTTGACATTGGCGGCCATTTGCAAAAATAAGAGCATCTTCCAATATGGTGATCTCTTTTGGCCCACCTTGTAATTAGCTGTAGTCAAATCCTCTGCCCAAAATTGTCGATGCAGCCGATTGGTTTCCAATTCATTCCGACTTGTTCTACCCTCATACAGTGACTTTCTCCAACAGTAACTTGATAGTTTTGTTTTTTTTTTTTGAAATCCTTGTCACAATTCGAAAACAAAACTTAAATCATTTTTCTGGGACCAGCCGAAATTCGCTGTTACAATGCCAAAAAAGCGCAAGCAAAAACAAACAAACCTTGATGGGCAATTGGCAAAAAGACGCCGATTCGATTTGAACTTGAAAGCAGCCAGCAAGCACATCTGTGACTTACCCAATGAGCTGCTGGAGAAAATCGTGGGCTACATTCCGTTCTGGCATCGTCCGCGGTTGCGAAAGTCTTGCAGACTAATGCGTGCCATCTGTGATTCGGTCTTGATGCATGAATTCAACTCTGCAATTTTCTGCTTCGGCTCCAAGCAACCCAACGGTTATGAATACGCCGCCTTGACTGTGGGCAACAAATGGTAAATTTATAACCGAATTTGTTAGTAATTCTGTGCAAGTTTAGGCAATCAAGAATGCAACGTGGCACTACGTATCAAATGGCTTTGAATCTGTCTTTTGCGGTACAATTCTGCCTCTCATTTGGAACAGGAGCAATAGAAAATTTAGCCCAGATCCAGATAAAATTAAATACTTTTTGAAAAATTTCTACCGACTTGTGGACGAGAAAACGAACAACTCGCAGTTGTCACGGCTGTTGTATAGCACTACGCTGATGGGACTGTTGCAGGTGAGAGGGATGATGATGTGAGTAACATGGATTAGGTTGTTTTGTGTTTAGAAATTTCAAAACTCGCGTGTACTTGCGTCGATGTTGATTTCACCGAATTACTGGCGAATTGTTTTGGAATTGCGTGGACCCTGGGTCGGCAAGCTGTGGTCGACAAAATCGGCTCACGATCGTTGTAAACTGCTGATGGTTTTGTGTGAAATTGTGATCGCTGACTGTACACACCAAGCATTTAAGTATGTTGAAGTAGGTCCTGCCATTGAAGCATTTTTTGAATATCTTGTATGAATTTTTCGCCTAGAAAGGTCTGGGAATGTGGCAGCGAAGTCTTTGTCTACGGCAATGACGCCAGTGAAAGGAGCGAACATTTGAAAAACCCAACAACGGTGTTAACTTTTAAAATCAGCGCAACTAAGGCGATTATTTCACTGCTGAAGTCGTGCCTGGAGGACAGTGTCGTCAATTGGCCGAAGCGTTTGCCAAAAAATGAATTTGTGGTCTTGATTGATATCGCAAGCAAGCAGGCTCTCAAGTGGGGCTGCTGTCATGTTCATCACATTGAAGTTGGGCCATACTCCATGGCGATTGAAGAAGACGAAGAGCTGATCAGTTATGCTTGTGCAGAAACTCAATCGTGGAATAGAATTGATGTTTAGCTGGTCAGTTTGTCTAAATAAAATATGAAAATCGCGTGTCTGACTGTTGCGCTGCATTTTGATTGTAAGTTAAAGAAAGTAGGTTTATCAAAAGAAATAAATAAATTACTGGAGCAAGGACTCTAGGCCTAGTTTTTGACAACCATTCGTGCCTTTTACATTTTTGAGACGAATGGAAGGGGTCTACAATGTTGGTCGAGTTCATCTTATGTATAAATGGGCGAAGGGAAATAGTTAAGAACCATTTTCACTTTCACAACATGTTCGCTTGATTTTTGTTGTTGTTGAGAAGACTGTGCAGAGATGCAATGCTGTCTGTAATTTGTTTTCCAATTTGATGTGTGTAAGCCAGATGAATATAATGGTAGAATTTCTACCCCTGGCGAACTCTAGTAAAATTCTTCCATTCCTGCAAATTTCGCGTTTATTATTTTAAAAGAAGGCTAAATTCCCCAAAACGTCAAGATGCGCATTGTGAATGCACACTGGTTATTTTTTTCTGATGCCACGCATTTGTTATGCATTTGATACTGCAGATCAAAGTAAAACTGGCAAATTATTACAAAATATAATCAGCCTTAAGTACCGATTACACGGCCATTTTTTGCGTCATTTAAATGGCGCTCTGACATCAAAATCGCGTCACAAAGCCACCATTTAAATGTCGTTGTGTGTGGTCGCCATTTTTTGGATAACATCGCTAAAGACTAGGAAAATGGCAGACCAAATGACATGATTTCTGTGCCATTAAAATGCCGGAAAAAATTACCGTCGCCTAGGACAAATGATCAAACTTTTTGGCTGTTGCGGCATATAAATGCCAGCCTGCAAAAAATGACTATGAACGAAATTCATGGCATGCCATTTTTCTATGCAAATGACAAATGACGCAGCATTTAATACGACATCTGTGCTTTCAATTGGCGTTTTTCTCGTGCCGAATAGAAAATAAATAAATAGTTGGCGCAACAGGTCCGTAGGGAGCCTGGGCCTAGCTTCTCACAACCATTCGTTTTGTGTGAGTTTTAATTTTTGGGACGAATGGAAGGGATCTACAGTTTTATGCCGAGTCCAAACGGCTAATTGAGAAGCTCTTTTCATGACAGTTATACTCTCGGATGTTTGTTAGACGTTCGCGAGAGGTGGCGCAGTGGAAAAAAAGCTTGAGTTGGAATTTGGGTTTTCTCGGGATTCGAACCTGGAACCCCTCGCTTAGTAGTCCAACACACTAACCACTAAGGCGCAGTGCGTACTCGTGCCGAAAGGACGTATAAATTCCTGATTTTGGTTTTAATTTGTTGTTTTTCTGTCCGTCTGTCTGTCTGTTCCGAGGCCTACAGCCGGCTGACCGGATTTCGTTCAATTTTCGGATTTTGAGTTTGGGGGGCTTACTTTTTTTATACCCTCCAGAGGAAGGTATATTCACTTTGCCAATACATTTGTAACGCCCAGAAGGAGTCACCGGAGACCTTATAAAGTATATAAATATATTCTGAATCAGAATAACATTCTGAATCGATTTAGCCATGTCCGTCTGTCTGTCTGTTGAAAGCACGATAGCGCCCAAAGTAATTGACGTAGGTGAATGAAATTTGGTGAGAGCACTTAGTTTTATCAGCGTCAGGTTGATATTGAAAACGGGCTATGTCGGTCAAGTAGTTCTGGTACCTCCCATACAAAACCAATATTAGACCCATGTGTCCCTCTTTCCGTTGAAAACACGATAGCGTCGAAAGGAATCAATCTAGGTGAATGAAGTTTTGTGAAAGGATTTCTTTTATCGTCGTTAGGTTGGTATTCAAAATGGGCTATGTCGGTCAAGTAGTTCTGGTATTTTGCATGACTTGTATGCCGTGGAGGGTATCAAAGCATCGGCCAGGCCGATGATAACACTTTTACTTGTTAACCTTCAAATATATTTAAACGTTTCAACAAATTTTACACAAAACACTGGTTTGATCGTATAAAATATGCTATTAGGTTTGTTTGACTTGGGCACTTAGTATGTTCTTGCACGGGGCCATCGACTTCGTTTCACCAAAAGATCTATGTTTGTCAATATAAAAAAACTGACAGACTTCAGGGCAACATTTTGCGTTCGAGTTAGAAGCCGAATTTTCAGGGCTGTGCCGGGTTTTTGACATACGTGGAAATTAGCTGACACTTTTCAGTGCGCACTAGTGCTAGCCACGTCAAACAAACCTATTGTTTTCCTACAAGTTTCAGTTGACACTGCGCCGTACTTACAACAAATTTTACGACTTGCAACTTACGGAAGCTTGAATTACTAAATTTGTATGGAAAATATAGCAACTAATACAATTTAGAGTAGAAACTAAAAATGTTTATTGGTAAGGCCCACTGACGTTAAGCTAGCAGACGAATCGCTGATTGTTAAAACAACATCTTAAGTTACACATTTTTCGGAATCCCGTTGTAGACATTGCGTTGAGAACAAAGCCAACATAATTAAATACCTAGAACATGCAGAAATTCGAGCGCGAAGTCGGCATTTTGTACCAAGACAACATTTATCTCTTCTACCATTTTTTGTATCAAATTAAAATGCCACTTATGTTGGTTTAACAATCCCCCGTTCACGTATGTGTGTGCTCACAGTAGTGTCGCACAAGAATGAGCCCAAGCTATGCACCGATCCGAAGTGAAATGCGCTTCTTTTCACAGACAAATAACTTATTAGAGAACCAGCAGACGTCCTGCAGTGGCTCGTGTGAAATCAAAATATCGGGCAAAATGTGTAATATTCTGCAAAAACTAATACAACGCTATTCAAATACCACCGTCCCATTCACTGTTATTATTATTTGTGTCCTCTCCTCACAGGAAAAAGAAAACCTCTCTGAATTATGCAGGATTATTTCCCCTTTGCGCACATCATAATCATAATCTCATGTGTTCTCTTCTCTCTGTTCCATTTGTAGAGTAAAATTGTTGATTAATCGGCAAACCGGTGAAGCTGTTGCTATGAAAATGGTCGATTTGAAGAAACATCCGGATGCTGTGCTATCCGTGCGAAAGGAAGTGTGCATACAGAAAATCCTCCAGGATCCTCATATTCTGCGTTACTTTGGCAAACGTTCACAGGGCGATATCGAGTACATATTCTTGGAGTATGCCGCTGGTGGTGAACTCTTTGATCGAATCGGTAAGTAAGCAAACCTACCCCAAAGAGGATAAACATTTTTTTTTAGTTTTATTTAAAGTGCATCCCATCGTTCTTCATCCGTTATGAAGTGTGTTCATTAGTAGTGTGCGACTGGGACTGTTCATTAGGGCTCTGTTTGATTTGGACGAATATAAGTGAAAAGGACCCAATGGGGTTTTGTTTTACTCCCTTTTTTCGTTGTCGTCGTGTGTTCTCTGTTTATTTTAATATCGATTTTCACTCCCACACCGCCGAAAAATTGAACTCTCGGCTTTTAGACTTTCAGTACTACCACGACAACGACCGACTACACGGCCACCTATCGTGTGTTGGGTATAATAACTCGCTCCGCCTTATGAATTAAAAACTCGACGATTGTCGGTGCTGTGTGTTAGTGTGTGTATATGCCTTTCTTGTACTCTCCCGACTTTTTTCGTCTAGCTATTTGCGATTAATATTGTGATTTATGTACATTTAAAACATTTCATCTCGATTTCATTGTTTTCGTCGCAGTTCTGCGCTTCATTAGCAAATGCATTAGGGTGGGGATTGGATGATGAATCGCACACGGAGAGAGAGCTAACACATTGGTATACACACTGGCTGTCAGTTTGACGATGGCGCGCGCGGTATTCACTTTTGGGAAGGAGGGCTCTTACTGCTTGAATAATCGAATTCTGATGTAAAAAAAAGTTCTTCCCTACTCGAGGGTATCTTTGAAGCTGAAGTTTTATTTAAAACTAGGCTTTCCCTTATCAAAATTCAATCACAGGCAGCTGAAATAAATGCATCGATTTGTTATTACCATTTGCCATTTGAATTTGATCCTTTGTGGATAAGAGCGAGGGAAAAAGTACACGAATTTTCTGGAGAAATGTCTCCTTGTGTGTATCCATTTGTTTGCCGCATGAAAAAGGTTGAATGTTATTCATGCGAGCGTCTGCAATGCGGGTGAAGTGTTGACGGTGACTTTTTTTAATGTATTTCTATTTTAACCAATTTATTCGTAATGAGCTGCACTTGACATTCTACTGAAAGAAAAAGAGATGAAGAGCAGGATGAATAAAAATCATCTGAATATTCTACAATTTTCTGTGAAATTCGCGCCCCAGGACAAATTGTTACTAGGAAAACTCATTACATCTCCTCACACCGACTTTTTAAACGATGTTGATGATGGAGTTTGATGGAAAACATCTGCCTCTTGAAAATAAATCAAAAATGTAGTCAGGAAACATACTAAAAGAATGTAAGTCAAAATTTGAAGTATAGGGTGTTTTTTAGAGGTTGGTTTTTCGAATAGAGATAAAACTGACATTTTGTGGTCAAATCTGGCAAATCTAATGTCATTTATGTTCAGTTTGGTTTGCCATTGTTAAATTATGTTCATTCACTGTAGACCTACTTCTACTTGTCTTTAACTTAATAATTTAGTAGTTATATGTAATGAAAAATATTATTGATATTTCTAATTTCTTTCTTTCAATTCATTATACTTTTGCAATTCTCTAAAACAAGACGTGTTTTATTATCAGAAGGAAAGGCAACGTTTCCAGAACAATATTCAACAGGTTATGGACCCAGGCAAAATGACCACAACAACAACAAGCATTGCAAAACTGAATGGGGAAAATTATTTCGTGTGGAAGTATCGAATGGAGTTGTTACTGATGAAAGAAAAGTTGTGGAGCGTATTACGTGAATCCAAACCACAACTAGCTCCAAATAATTCCAATGAAAAGGAAATAATCCATTGGCAGGAACGCGATGATCAAGCCCGTGGTTGGATAGGTCTGTTGGTAGCTGATAGCCAGTTATGTCACATAAGGAATTCCAAAACAGCAAAGGAAGCATGGGATGCATTAAAATTTCACCATGAAAAGGATACGTTGAGCAATAAAGTTTCCTTGATTCGACGTATTTGCTGTACAAAGTTGGATGATGCTGGAAATATGGAAACACACATTGCAGCTTTAACAAATCTATTCCAAAAACTGACCGATCTTGGTGAGGAACCGAAGCAAAGCTGGATCGTCGGAATGATGTTAAGTAGCTTACCTCGAAGCTATGACACACTAGTTACTGCATTGGAAACAAGGCCAGAACAGGATTTGACAATAAGTTTGGTGCAGTCCAAGTTATTGAACGAGTATCATCGCCGAAAAGAATCGGATATGCATTATGATGATGGCGAATGCGGGGAAGCAGTACTCAAAATAACAAGGAAGGGAATAAAATGTTTCTTTTGTAAGAAATCCGGCCATGTCAAACAAAATTGCCCGTCATATAAAATCTGGAAAGAAAAACAGGGCGAAAATAGTTCAAAAAAAGAGGGATTTTCAAAAGTTGAAAAGCTAAATAATGTGAATCAAAATGAAGATTTTTTATTTATGTTTTCAGGAGGAAATCCATTAGGATGGGTCATTGACTCAGGAGCCACTTGTCATATAGCATGTAACGAGGAATATTTTGATTCACTTGACCATAAGGAATGCGGTCACCTTAATGTGGCAAATGGTGCAAGAGTGGAAGTGAAGGGTAAAGGAACGTGCAAGATCGAATTCATCAATGAAAAAGGAGAAGTTTCTTCTGCAACAATAACAGATGTCCTTTACGCCCCCGCTATTGAGGGAAACCTTTTATCTGTTAAAAAATTATTAGACAAAGGTTTTATAGTTAATTTCATTCCAGATGCATGTGAAATTATATTCAAAAATCGAAAAATTGGAGTTGCGGAACTAAATTCAGGTTTATTCCGATTGTGCCAACCTAACAAAGCATATGCAATTAGTGGGCATAAACCTAATTGCATACATCATTGGCATAAAGTGTTTGGCCATCGGGACCCAGAGGCAATTAAGCTTATGTCTTCTAGTGGTTTGGTTGATGATTTGGTAATTGAAGACTGTGGCACTAAGGACATATGCCAGACATGTGCTCAAGGCAAATTATCGCGTATCAAATTACCAAAGCAATCATCAACTAAATCAACTGCAGTTCTCGATTTGGTTCATACTGATGTGTGCGGTCCAATGCAGACACCTTCATTGGGCGGACGACGCTATGTACTTACGTTCATTGACGATTTTTCACGGTACACAATTATTTATCTGTTAAAAGAAAAATCAGAAGTTGAAAGTAAAATTAAGGAGTATGTAGAATTGGTAAGGAATGTTTTTGGTAGAAAGCCGAAAATAATTCGATCGGATCGAGGAGGAGAGTATACTGGGGAAAAGGTTACCACATTTTTGCGATCAAACGGAATTCAAATTCAATATTCAGCTCCATATACACCTCAACAAAATGGCGTGGCTGAAAGGAAGAATAGAACGCTCATTGAAATGGCGAGATGTATACTTCTGGAAGCAAAACTTTCAAAAAGTTTTTGGGCTGAGGCAGTAAAGACGGCGAATTATCTTTTAAATCGTTCACTAACACAAGCCGTCAAAAGAACTCCATATGAGCTGTGGCACGGATATAAACCAGGTACGAAGCATCTTGCAGTCTTTGGTGTTAAATGTTTTGTACATATTCCAAAAGAAAAACGAAGAAAGCTCGACAACGTTGCTAAACCAATGATTTTTATGGGATATGATGAGTACTCTAAAGCTTACAGGTGCTATGATTTTCTACGAAAGAAAATGGTTGTAAGCCGTGATGTTAGATTTACTGAAAATTTTAATCATGAGAAGGATACCAATAATATTCAGAACAGCACAGAATTTCGAAATAATCCTGAATACCTTCAATTTCAGTTAGAAACCCCAAAAGACATGAATGATAATGCTTCTGAACATATTATTACGGAATGCGAGGACAACTCTGATTATGAGTCACTGGAAGGTAGTTCATCACAATCAAGTGAAGATGATGAAAGTTCAGCTAACCCGCAAGAGCCGGTGCGTGTGTCTCAGCGTGCAAACAAAGGATTACGAGGCCGAAGATTAATCGAAGAAATCAATACCGTTGCATCTGAGGTAATTGAACCGAAGACATTAGCGGAAGCTATGGCAAGTGTTCAAAAGGAAGATTGGATTAAGGCCATGAACAATGAAATGAATTCGTTAAAGAAAAACCGAACATGGGATTTATGTAAACTACCAAGTGATCGGAAAGCAATCGGATGTAAATGGGTTTTTAAATTGAAAACAAATGCTGATGGAAATTTACATTGCTTTAAGGCGCGTCTGGTTGCTCAAGGATTTTCTCAAAAATACGGAACGGACTATGATCAAGTGTTTGCTCCAGTTGTTAAGCAAACAACCGTAAGAATTTTGCTAACAATAGCAGCTAAAGAAGGTCTTATGGTACAACATATTGATGCTAAAACGGCTTTTCTTAATGGAGAATTGAAGGAGACCATTTATATGCAACAGCCTCCGGGCTTCAAACAAGAAAATAAATTGGATCATGTATGTCTTCTTAAGAAAAGTCTGTATGGTCTTAAACAAGCAGCTAAAGCATGGAATGAAGCAATTCATTCGGTTTTGATCGATTCTGGATTTGAACAAGGAAATGCTGATCCATGCTTATATACATTAAAGCATAAGAATGAATGGATTTTTCTTCTCGTTTATGTCGACGATCTACTAATAGCAGCTAAAAGACAAGAGGCAATTGAAACTGTAAAAAATATATTGTCTTCATATTTTGAAATGCAAGATCTGGGAGAAGTTCGTCATTATACAGGTCTAAAGATAGAAAAGAATGAAAACGGATTTTATCAACTTAGTCAGGAGGCATATATCAAACAAGTCACTAAAAAATTTAGTTTAACCAATGCAAAAACTTCAAATTTACCACTTGATCCAGGATATGGGAAATCAAATGAAAGTTCGGACATTCTTCTGGATAATACGAAATATCAAAGTCTAATTGGGTGCTTGCTGTACATTTCTGTAAATACTCGTCCCGACATTTCAGCAGCAGTTTCCATTTTGGCACAAAAGGTCAGTAAACCGACTCAACAGGACTGGAACGAGCTAAAAAGAGTTGTTAGATATTTAAATGGAACGTCAAACCTTAAACTAACACTTGGAAAGCAGAATGCTGAGAGTTTCATCATTGGGTATGCAGACGCTAATTGGGCTGAAAACAGGAAAGATCGAAAATCAAACAGCGGATATGTATTTTTAATTAATGGCGGAGCTGTTAGTTGGGCATGTCGGAAACAGACATGTGTATCTCTATCGACAACTGAAGCTGAATTTATCGCATTGTCTTGTGCTTGTCAGGAAGCTCTTTGGATTGATAGAATATTAATTGATATGAAACAGTCAATATGCGGTGCAATAACAATTTTTGAAGATAATCAAAGCTGTCTCAAGCTTATTGAAGAAGAAAAATTATCAAACCGAACCAAACATATTGACACCAGATATCACTTCGTAAAAGATTTTGTAACAAAAGGGAAAGTTCAATGCAGATACTGTCCAACTGAAATTATGCTAGCAGATTTACTTACAAAACCATTGCAAGCATTAAGAATAAAAAAACTACGTGAAGCTTGCGGTCTAATATGAATGAGGAGGAGTGTTAAATTATGTTCATTCACTGTAGACCTACTTCTACTTGTCTTTAACTTAATAATTTAGTAGTTATATGTAATGAAAAATATTATTGATATTTCTAATTTCTTTCTTTCAATTCATTATACTTTTGCAATTCTCTAAAACAAGACGTGTTTTATTATCAGAAGGAAAGGCAACGTTTCCAGAACAATCTTCAACAGCCATTTCATCATGAACAGATTGACAAATGAACAACGCTTGCAAATCGTGCAAATTTATTTCGAAAATAATGGTTCGGTGCGCGAAGTTTACCGCAAGCTCCGTTCATTTTATGGTCGACATAATCGTCCATCAGAGCAATTAATTCGGTTAACCATGGATCGTTTTCGCACTACGTTTACTCTAGGTGATAGACGTCGAACAGTGCGCACCGAAGAAACAATTGCCGCTGTAGAGCAAAGTGTTGAAGAGGACCCGAATGAATCGATTCGCCACCGTGCACAGCAATTGGCCATGATAACCGACTATTTTGTTCCCGAATTGGATGGCATGAATGTGGATGAGATGTGGTTCCAACAAGACGGCGCTACATGCCACACAGCGCACGTCACAATCGATTTATTGAAGGAAACATTCGATGAGCGCATAATTTCGCGGAAGGGACCTGTCAATTGGCCACCAAGATCGTGTGATTTGACACCATTGGATTATTTTCTTTGGGGATATGTGAAGTCGCTCGCCTACGCCAACAAACCAGAAACGTTAGGGGACTTGGAAGCCAACATTCGTGGCGTTAATGCCGACATACAGCCCCAAATGCTCGAAAAAGTCGTTCAAAATTGGACCTCTAGAGTTGGCTTTATTCGAACCAGCCGCGGCGGCCACATGCCCGAAATCATATTAAAACATTAGTGGCATAAAATTATCCTTCCAATAAAGCCAAATTGATGGACATTCTTGTGTTTTATTTCAATTCGAAGTTCTATACCTCTAAAAAAAACACCCTTTAGATTTAAAAATCGCTTCGAGGCAACTTGCTCAACGGCAAAATACACGCAAAACTTGGGCAGAACTTTTCAACACCCCTTCGAAATAGTTGCAGGCGCTAGTTCTATTTTAAACTGTAGTCCACTGGAACTTGTATGTTTGTGCCGTAATTTCTGCCGTTTTTAGGAAAAGTTTTGTCCTCGTGGTGTTCATGTCTCTTAGCGGCAACCAGGACTGAAATCGCTATCCACGGCTCAACAGTTACTTCTTGGACGACTTAGAGGATCTGAAGAATGTCGATCTTAAAGTACTCCTGAGATTCATACTCAAATCATACTCAAATCTGGGTGGTAGATAGGGCTAGATATGAACTTTTTGACATGCGGCTGCTTATCCAGCGATCAATGTAATGGAAAATAACTGCCTTCGTCCCAATCTTTTACAAATAATTTCAATCGAAAAACAGACTTCAGTAACAGGGCACTCATTCCGTAATTTTTCCGACGAGTTTGAGACCTTAATCCGGTGAATTTCCACAAATGTAATGAAAGCTGACGATAGTGAAACAAATTCGGCCAGAATATAACTTCTAATGGTCAACAAAGTTTCAAAAACAATATCGCCCCCACGATTATTGTTATACGGAATCAGCCCCCAGGTAACACCTCCAATTTGTAAATATTTGATAACACACGAAGGCATGTGATTGGACACTTATTTTGTTGGGAAACACTGCACCTTTAACTCGAAAGGCCACGGCCAATGTTTTCCATTTTATGTTGAACAAATCTACAAAATTGTAAAACGAACTTGTTGATAGAACGGGAATGGGTTGATGGGTTGTTGCCTCTGTTTTCCAAAGGCGAAAGCACAAGCTGAGAATAGTGGAGAGTCCTTCGTTAGGTAGATCAAAGTTATGAAATCGCTTGGGTGGTGACAAAGAGAATAAACACGGCAACGACGAAGGGGTTAACGACGGCAATGGCGATGATGTGGATGACTCATTGAAGCACGTACAGCCACTTAATTGTGCATTCACTGTGCTTTAGTTGGTAGGGTAGGGTGGATGTGGAAAGTGGAGAAGAATGCAACGACGACGACGACGTTGATGATGATGTTCGTTATGGACACTGTTATTGCCATCCCCCTACGAGTATGTTCAACAGGAGAATGCTGTTGCATTTTTGGCTGGGTGAACCAAATGCGTCTCATCGATGTAGTCAAAATGTTTGGCAGCGACGACGTCAAAAATGTCGCAGCTGAAGGTTGCTGTCGATTTGATTGCCAGCAGAGGGATGGAGCAAATTATCCAATTTTTGGAAGTAGTCCTCTAAGTTGTCGTCGTCGTTGTCGTTTATTGATTTTCAATTTGTTTTCACCAACAACAAAACCGATTAGCACATTGTCCATGATAATGTGCTAATGGATATCATCAGAACCCAAACTAATGCTCGTTTTCCTTTGTGTGTGTCTGTTTTTATTGTTACCTTTGCAGAACCCGACATTGGTATGCCCCAACACGAAGCACAGAGGTATTTCACACAACTACTATCGGGAGTGCAGTACTTGCACTCGAGAGGCGTTGCCCACCGGGACCTAAAGCCGGAGAACCTACTACTGGACGAACATGATAATATTAAGATCTCGGACTTTGGAATGGCGACCATGTTTAGGTATTAGGTACACCACGCATTAAATGAATTGCATTTGAACTTGTTAAACATAAATTGCTTTCTTGTCTCCTTTCCAACTTTGATGCGCTCCTTATTGATGGCTACAGAATGAAGGGCAAGGAACGCCTGCTGGACAAACGATGTGGAACACTGCCGTATGTTGCTCCAGAGGTGCTGGTCAAACCGTATCATGCACAACCGGCGGACATTTGGTCGTGCGGCGTTATCCTTGTCACAATGTTGGCTGGTGGTGAGTTGTACAAAAGTATTTCTTCTCTTATCAACTTGAATGCGTTTACATAAATCTATTGGCACTGGACCTCACTTAATGTTTTTGGCACTTTTTTGTGTTTTTGCATTATTTTTATTTTTTCTTTTTTCTCTTTAACAATTTTCTTTTGCGTGCCTCTGTGTGTCTTGTATTTGGTTTGTATTGAACGTTTTTGCTGAGTCTTTGGTATTCTAGCTGTAGATTTTATATTTGCAATCATCTAAAGCTTTTATACCAAAGCTCCAGCTTAAATTGCTTGCTGCACATTATTTTTTTGTTTAACTCAATGATTGCTTTTATGTTGTTTGATTTTGTTTGTTTCGCAACACACGGCTATAACACTACAATGTTGGTGTTTACAACCTAATGCACGGAATTGATTGCACTTTGAAAATATATTGCTTTTTCGGTATATGTTTGGTTAGTTATTAAACAAACGTTTGCGACGTGAGTTTTGCTTATTTTGTAATGGGTCGCCGAAAATTCTACAGCGACATATTCGAGTCTTATGATTTAAGTGCTGTTGCGTGGGATTGCATTCTCCACCGAAAGCAGGGTCGGCATTCTGTAGGGCGCAACATTCAAACGGTTTCGTGTGCACGAACGATTAAACTTGTGCAACTCGTTCGTGCGCACAAAGACGTTTTATCGTTTTCGCCTTATAGAATCTGACCACTGGTATTGCTTGATCTGAGCCTTTAAATGTTTGCAAAGCAGTTTTCTGTGTTATATTTGGGTAAAACCCTGTTTAATACCGCACATCCCTGCGATCAACTTGATTTTGATTTGAATTCGTGCTGACTTGGAAGTTTCTACGTGTCACTTATGCTTCACCATTCTAGACCTTTGAATTTCAAATCAATAAATTCGTACGATTGGAACAGAAGCGAGTTTTGTTAGCACATTGACAATCCCGATGTCAAATTCTGTAAGAACAAAACGATCAAATGTTTTGCCCTATGTTACACATGCAAATTTCTTCGTGCACACGAAAAAGTTTGAACGTTTCGCCTTACAGAATGCCGACCCCGAATTCGTGGGGAATCAAATTCAAGTTTGAGTTTTGAAAGGTTGAATGCCATTCTGAAGGCGTGCAAAAATTAGCCTGTCACCATCTGTAGTTGATGTATGCGCAGAGATCATCCGGTGTCGCATAACACGGCTACTTGGCTTGAGATGAAAATTGTACTCTATAACCACATTTATGCACCACTCCAGAAATAAATCTAAGCGCTACTTCGACTGAAAACCGCGACGCTACCATGTGCATTTATTCATTTCTTTACGTGGAAAGATCTTCACTATCTTAACGAGCAATTTGAACAGAACGTTTTCAACAGCTTCGCCTTTTTTTATTGATTGAACTAGTGTGGGGTGTAAAACTTACTGTCAAATTTATATTTCCGGACGCCATCGAAAGGAGGAGTTACAAGAATAACTTCCTATCAAACAAAGACTGTTCTTGTCTGGAACTCTGACAATTTAAGACGTTTATTATTTTATTCACCCCTATTCCGAGTGGCGTTTACGACGATTTAAAAAACGCCAATTTGAATTTAGAACTACGAGAATTTGGAATTTCAGTCGTTGAGCGCCACTTGTCACTGAAGTTCATGTTGAACCTATTCGCTTACGGCGAACGTCATGTGAGAAACTTTACTGCCATTCTGTAAGGCGGTGAACGAAACAAAAAACGACAAACGTCGGGATAAGGGTGAATGTCTTGTTTCTTGATTCCCATTCCATTTGTAAGTGCGTACCTTGTTGCCTCTCTCAGCCGATTGCTTCTAGTTAGAGTGGAGGCCCCGAGACCGCATTTTTTAATATTTTTAAGTAATACTTGCTACAAGTGACGTGATATTTATTTATTTTCTATTTGTAGAGCTTCCTTGGGATCAGCCGTCATCCAATTGCCAAGAGTTTGTCAATTGGAAGGAGAACGACCGATGGACAACCAACACACCTTGGAGCAAACTCGACACACTCGCTATATCCTTGCTACGCAAGGTGCTAGCCATTAGTCCCGCCCATCGAATAAATCTGGAAAAGATCCTGGATCACAAATGGTGCAACATGCAGTTCATTGACTGCGGTAAGTTGTTAAGCACAAATCTTTGCTGACTTCTTTGCATTTCATAAAATACACAAAACTTTGAATTGGACCTTTTGGTGACATTTGTTCAGGTACTTAGTGACTCTCAGTGTATTTCTAAAAGCCTGAGAGGCACTTTGTGCCTAAGTGAAGGTCACTTGTTATGCATCCAAACCAATTACATAATACTCGTATATCTATAGTTTTAAGTGCTAAATGAGTGATACAACTAATCCGTATGATGCATCCGCATGCTGCTCTTCCGATGACGAGTCGGTCTCCCGTAACAATACAATTGATTTACAAGCTGATTTTCATCGCTTTGGCGCTTTAGCTGTATGATAGATTGTTTACTTCATAAAGCTAGATTACCAAAGCATTGAAGGTTTCGCACTTCCATCAAAATTCTGATATCTGCTAATCCTTCACACCGCCCGCGCAAGCTACTGCATTGCCGCGCCGCATCTCGTGTACTGATATCCTTTTCGTTTCCCATTGTTTTATTTTTTTTTTACTTTTGCATTGCGTTTGTTGTGTAACTGCCGTGTTTGCTTGTGTTTCTTTTGTTTATTAATATTGTTTGTTCGCTTTTATTTGGTCTTTGGTGATTTTAGCTGTATGGTTAGTTGACTGGATTCCATAGAGCTTTATCACCAAAAACCAAATGATTGGGATTTTTCATTTCGTTAGTTTTTTTTTTTAAGTTTTTCCCTTTTCCTTTATTATTAAAAAAAAAAAAAAAAATGCCCACTTCCATTGCTTATTGTGTTCTCTGTTTGTTTACTTGACAGATTTGAAATCTCACGACGTTACAGACGGCGACCTTCGCTCGCCGAAATCCAAACGACAGCGTTCCAGCGCCGATTTCTCGAACCCCTTTGACGATTCCATATCGCGGGTTTACTGCTCTCAGCCAATGCCGACAATGCGAAGTGATGCCGACGCAGACATTGTAGCAGGACGGGGTGTGAACCGAAGCACAAATAACAATTCGGCGTTTGAAGCCCGAAACGGATTCTGTTTCTCACAACCGGCACTGTTGGATGATTTGATTCTGTGCACACAGATGAATCAGACGCAATCAGCAAGCCAAAATGTATTCCAAAGACTGGTGCGACGCATGACGAGGTTCTTCGTCACTACCCAATGGGACGACACAATTAGACGGCTATTCACGACGTTGGATAAGTTGGGTTATGTGCGAAAGATGAACGATGACAGTGTGGTAACGATATCGACGTTCGATAGGAGAAAATTGCGACTCGTGTTTAAGGCGCACATCATCGAGATGGACGGCAAGATATTGCTAGACTTCCGTTTATCGAAGGGTTGTGGGTTGGAATTCAAGCGACGTTTCATTAAGATTAAGCAGATCCTGGAGGATATTGTACTGAAGGGGCCGACGACATGGCCCATAGCGATAGCGACAAATTCTGTGCCTTAAGTTGTTGGTTTTTTTTTTTTTTAAGTTCTATGTAGTTTCTTTTTTGCGACATAAATATTTTATTACGGTCATGACTTCATCTATTTTTTTTTTGTTTTGCCATGTTCTGTTGAAGAAAAGTTTCATTTAGTTAAATAAACAAAGACTACGTTTGTAACCAAAGGAAATGTTTTTTACTTTGTATTGAGTGGGGGATGCCTTTGGGAGTGTCAAATAAGTGTCAATCGAGAATAGGTTCATGTGGCTATTGAGGTAAGCTCTGGATGGGGTTGTTCAGCCGCGGAACACACTTTAGTGGTTTATTTAAGTTGCTCGAACGTATAGTTAAAAACATTTTTATTAATAACGAGCAAGTGATCTTTATTATTTTTATATTGAATTTTGTTACACAAAAGTGTAAATGCCCCTCAATGACACCCTGTGGACGAGTGGCACAAGCACATGTTTGCTAGAAGATCTGAAGCGATTTTTATATTAAACGATTTAATGGCTTCATGTTTCAAAAGTAGGAAGCGATTTCGAAATTAAAAGAAGTAATCATTCAATATAATCAGCCTTATTGTGAGTTTCGCCCGACCAATATTCCACCCGAAAAAAACAGATTTCTGTTCTGAAATGTCATTTTTTTCGGGTGGAATATTGTTCGGGCGAAACTCAATAAGGCTGAATGAATACAAGAAGCCATCTTGTTTTTCATTAAGGGACTGCCAGATCTAACAGCAATCATCTTATATTTTTAAAATAAAAATTCGCCGGCGAACGAAATGCGAATCCCTTGGGGTTACCTTTAAATTTACGGAAGCCCACAATAGCGAAACTTAAATGATTATTGGTAAAACCCGTTGTTGTCGCTGCCGCTGATTATGGTACAAGTTGGAGTCTTTTTTTTAATTTTAACTATAGGCTATCACCTCGACTGCCGTTGTCGTTTGTCGAAAACGTGCACCAGTTTGATGTTACAAGGAAGTGGATGGTGTTGGCGAGCTTGCGAGGAGATCGATGACTGACGTTTCAGGGGAAATCACCCCATTGTGATGGGATAAGTGTGGAAACTGCCTGCGATGTCGACGGATAATTCATGTTACAATCAGGCAATTGTGCCAAACAGATTATATAAAATACACAATTCAGTGTCAAAATTAGTACATTTGCCAACCCTTTCCATCTCTTGTCCTTGGGGCATAGCCATATCTATTTACAGTTGCAGCAATTTTATTAAAACTTCAAGGACGTTAAAAATCGACTTTATTTAAGCCCTTGTTAAATCCTTTCACCAGATGAACATTCTTCTCCATTAATGAAAAAAGAACTTCCAATTGTTTTTTATTTGATATTTTTAATTTTCTTTCCATATTTTGTTTTTGCTGTTCTCATAACTTATTCAACGGACATACGTAATCAAACTGAAGGTTTTGGAGGTTTTGAAAAAGAATGAAAAAGGCAAATTTTCTACCAATAACGAATTCCTGTATTTGCGTGTGCGTTCTTCCGTTAAAAATAAATGAATTCTTCAAAGCCTTTTTGAACCAACCGACTACCTGTCGGAAGCGAAATTACTAACGACAAAAAGGTCGTTTTTTCGGTAATAAGTCGTGTCGCTTTTTCTTAAGCCTAGTACGGACCTTTTCCGGAACGAAATTTTCCGGCGATCTCCGAATGGACAGCGAAATATAATAAAGGTACAGTCGTGCGACGACTACAAAACTAGTACAAAAAAGGCATTTGACATTTTCATCCGACCTTTGTCGTGTAAAAACGACAAGCGACAGATTTGGAAGAGTCGTGTATTTTTGAGTCGGAAACGACAATGGTCTATAGCTGGAAACAATTCAGTCGAATTTGGGACAAACATTATTTTGTGTAACATCAATAAACCAATATCTTTTTTATTTTTATTGGAGTAAATTGCAAAATGATAAAACTTCAGTGTAAAATGAGTGAAAACCTTTTAACGCTCCATTTTGGACTTCTGTACTGCATATGCAGAGCAATAGTCTACATAAATGAGGCTTTAACATGATAAGTCGTAGAGGAATATGCATATGACAAGCGAATATTCGTAGTTCTGACATTTCATTTATATGAAAACATTCGTTAGTCGCAGACACCTGCGTTTCAGTTCCGTTTATAAAGCACATTTTTTACATGAGACCGAATTGCGAATAGGCGAATCGTGAACAAATCAATTGAACTGTATTTATGAATTCAAAATTGCTTTTTGTCCTACCACAAAAGGTTTATTTTTGTTTAATCTAACATCTAATCTAAAAGAACCTGAGTCTTATTTAATTTGAATAGCGCAATTTACAATTACAGCAAATTTCCCGCGAATTGAAAATTCTTTCCGCGCACTGTCACTCTTTGTTCACAATAGAGTGTTTCGCGAAGCCCATCCTTTCACAGATGGGCTACCTTTTTTGCTCAAACGTCAAAAAAAATTGTAGGATAACAATGCTGGTTTATAATGGCCAGAGTAGTGTTTTGTTCAAATATTGTAGAAAAGCTGTCACTTGGATTTTTCTTCTTCTCATTTGACACTGACGTTGTCGCGAACTACCCTATCCACATAATACAGTAGCGATCCACAAACCCACGAATGAAATATTGGTTCGACCTAAAAATGAAACTGTTACGCGGGTATCTGCTACCAAAAAACTTTTTTATGTGATTGAAATGTCAGAAACAATGAATATTCGCTTGTTCGCAATTCGCTCTCGCTTGAATAGTTTTTTCGTTAGAACGAAATTTTCATTTGAGGGTTGCAACTGTATTATGTGGATTGTGAATAAAGTGTCAAAGTTCACAGTCCTTATGCTTATTTTGTAAAAGCAGTATTTTCTTATTGTGACCGGAACATATTCAAGATCCAAACCTTGTGATTTTGAGTTTCTTGGCCACCCTATATTCCAATTGTCACTTCACAGTTGTCAAAACAACACAATAACCTCACACTTTTTTAGCGGTGAAGAAGACATAAGACAAAACGTTTTGTTTTGTTTACAGCAAATTTGCAATCCAAAACTGTTATTAATTAAAAAATAATATGGCAGATAAAGGAAAAGTAATAAATATTTTCAATCCCAGTGCATAGCTAAATAAATTAACATTCTTTCCATTTCAACAGCCAACCGGTGGTAATGACAACAAGGAGAAACGCCGCAAGGAATCCATCCTTGATCTGTCCAAATACTTGGAGAAAATGATACGTGTAAAGTTTGCCGGAGGACGAGAAGCCGCCGGAATACTGAAAGGATACGACGCCCTCCTCAATTTAGTGCTGGACAATACAGTAGAGTATCTGCGCGATGCCGATGAACCCTTCAAACTCGCCGAGGACACACGCAGTCTGGGTCTAGTTGTTTGTCGAGGTACAGCGCTAGTTCTCATTTGCCCACAGGATGGCATGGAATCCATACCGAATCCCTTTATCTCACAGGATGCATAAAAACGGAAACACCATTTTCAACGAAAGGTTTTGTTTTTATTTTTGTATCTCTCGTGTAAACAGTCGTAAAACAAACAAGGCAAACATTAAATGTAATTCACTTAGCTTAAGGATGTGAAAATAAATAAGGTACAATCTAGATGAAACAATTTACGAGTAGCGAACCATCTTAATCTAAGCCGAACTCGTTTCGCAGCCACGGGTACTGTGGTGGGCATTCTTTGCACGTGTAAAAGTAACGGTCCTGCTGCAGGACTCGACTGCGTAGCTTGCAAGTGTTGGGAATGTTGCAGACAATCTCTTGAGGCTCGAGTGGTTTCGGCTTACAGTGCCATGCATCGAATTGATGCAACTGATTGATGGGAGTTGGCTGACGCATCCATTGTATGGCCTGATAGTTCGTCACGAAGTAGACGTCGGGCAGCTTTTGAAGATCATCAAGGAATTTCTAAAAGATAACTGAAATAGGATATGCCCTTTGCAATCGATCTACATACCAGAAAAGCGTTTAAGTAGTCAATTTTCTTGAACCATGTAGAATGAAAAAACAGTCCAAAGGGAGCACGGTTGCTTAAGTAATGTCGTTTGAAGTTGTGTGTGAGCATGCGGTAAATGTCTTCGCCGCTTAAATGTGGAGGACAACTGTCCACCATGCCGCAGGTGTATTCGCCGGCTTCCAATTGATTCATTACCATTTCCCAGATGCCGGGGTAGCTTCTAGAGGGGCAGTTCTGATTGTTGCCCGTGCAACTGTGAGACATCTTGTAGTCTAGAGTGTATGGCCAGAGGGGTGGATTTGTGAACGGTGCCACCATCGATGAATCGAAGACAAAGCCAAATTCTTTCATCATTAGAAACTGACGATTCCAGCCTACTCGCAGGTAAGGCACACGCATGCCCCGAACCTCTTCCATGCGAACCGCACCGAATTTATTTATAATGTTCGCTTGACCTACCATTTCGTCGAACCAGTCCTCGATTGTGGCATTCTTGGACCACCATATTTCAGGACCGCGGTGGCTGCAAGAATTAAAAAAAAAAAAAGCATTAATAGATAGATTCGCTCTTGCTCGTGGTTGCATGTGCAATAAATTCGACTTGAATAAATTAATAAGATTGAAGTCACTACAGCTAGTGTATTACTTTTCTCTGTATTGTCGTGCGAAAGACTGTCCCACGATTGTCACTTGTACAGTTGGGCAATTTTGTGAATATTTTAACTTACGTAACTGAGTGCACTGAAATCTCGTGCCCATCGTTCCATAACTTCTGAACAAACTGATAGTTAGTGTACTGATGGGACACATAGAATGTGCCCTTAATTGGACATCCGTTGGGATTTTTTCTATTCTGAGTAAAGAGCACCTTTGAAAACAGTTCCCAATTGTCAAAATTCACAGCATCATCGAATGTCAGCAGAACCATCTGGGGAATTTGGATGGGATCCAGTCGTCCAGGGATAAGCGTTCCATCCCTGGAACAATAGCAGTCAGGCAGCTTACAAGCGGCAGGGTCACAAGCATCAGCGGCATTCGGATCGTTATCCACATCGCACCAGCCTTCATCCGATCCATCTGGACAGTCAACAGATCCATCACAAAAGTACTCATTGGGCAGACAAGTGCCATCTGCGCATCCCAACTGACTATTGTCTTGGCACTCGGCATCATCGAGAAGTGGTTTCGGTGCACGAGTCTCTACAAGAAGAAACTCTGTATATAGAAATAGCCTTTTCAATATATAATTGCCAGCTTACCAGCAGTTACATCACAATTATCCACATTTTGCTTAAAGTCACAGATCTGACGCACTACATCAAACAGCAAACCCTCAGAGCACTTGAATTCAAATACCTCACCCTCAATGCATAAGTAGTACTTGGAGCACTCCGAATTTGTCCAGATCTTGTGAACCGGCCTATCTGGATCTCTGTAGAATCGTCCGTCCTCATGGCATTCCACGTTGTTGCGTATACTGCGCTTAGTCACGTTTCTTGCGCATTCGGCTAGAAATGGAAAAACGATGTAATAACAGTCACCTGGGATACATTCGATTTCGTCATCAGCATCAAAAGTTCATCTCGAAGCCAACCACCACCTTTCGAGATCGACATCATAATTGACCACCTCATTAAATGTCAATGGCAGTTGATGCTGTGCACCACTCTGCTTCTTTGTACAGGAAAAATTGTTCTTGTATTATAACCTCAAGATCCATCACTCGATTGAATTCATTTATTCATCCGAAGCGAGAAAACAAAAGTAAATGAATAGGCAAAGCAAAACGACGATAAAGCCAGTTATGCGTACCACACGAGTGCAATTGCGATGGGGTGAAGTGATTTGGCCGCTAAGCTATAGATCCCGCAGTGGTGAATTAATCGTTTGATTTATGCTAACGTTCACTGCCATCAATGTCAGTAATATTTACTTGTCCGCTATATTGCCATTTCGCTTTCGCGGTTAGATTTACGCATTTTAAATTAACTCACTTAAATTCCACTCACCATGGCACTTATGGGCACAACTTGAAAAGTTGCGCATTCGCACACAAGTTTGTTGTTTGAAAATCTTAATCCGTTCGATGGCTTATTGAATCTGTTTCTCGACAAAAAAAGGCCTGGTGCAAATGCGCCCCAAGAAAGTCTTTTTAAAAAGTGAAGCTAATTGCAGACAACTGTTTATTGTACGCTTAAATGAGGAGAGTATCCGTTTGGATATGGCAAGGGTTTGGTTAAGCTTGACATTTTTTGCAAGTTTATTTATATTTATATTTATTTCAGATCAGAATTCGAACTGTTATTGTTAGTTTATATACAAACTTGAAAGGTTTACGAGGTTAGTTATAAAAGGTGCTTTTTTAAACACCTCTAAAAGTCGAAGCAGTGGGTTAGAAGTTAGTGTGTTGAACTTTTAAGCTAAGGGTCAAGCTTCGATTTCCACAGAAAAACAAATAACATCTTCAGATTTTTTCCATTGCGTCGCCTTTCCATAACAAACATCCAAAAGTATATCTGTCATTAAAGAGTTTCTCAGTTAGCCGTTTGGACTCGGCATAAAGTGTGAGATCATAATTGTTAATAATGTTGCCCAAACCAGGCAATAAATATTCATGAATACATGTAGGTATGACCGCTAAAACTATACAGCTGCCTAAATGCGAGCATCATGCATTGGCCGCGTTCCACTCACCACTGCCCGCTAGAATACTAGCGGCATGTCAAAATCCATATAAAAAAAATTGACATTTCACCATTTGCGCTGGACGTCTAGCACTTTTTGTGAAATATCCCTTTCAAGGAAATTTCTCAAAAAAAAAACTACCTGTCACAAAGGAAATCGTTCAAACGTTTGCAAAATTAAAATAAATATGAAGCCGAGCAAGTGGAATTGTGATAAAATTGTTAATAAGGTAAGTAAAATAGAAATTCAGATATTGTTTTTATAATAGCCCTGTTTTTTTGAGCTCCGATGTCAGCAAAGCAAAGTAAAGTAGGATTTTCAGCACGCAATTACAACAACTACGCTCTACTTGACACTTCGAGACTCGCAGTAGTTGTTGTGATAAGTGTGCTGAAAATCCTACTTTACTTTGCTTTTCTGAGATCGAAGCTCAAAAAACACGCCTATTGTATCATTTCTTTGATTATAGTGTGGAAATAATTAGTGTTAAATGTCACTTTGCCGCTGGCGCTAGGGTTCTAGTGCGGACGTTCCTTCATCTGGGATATTTTGTGCTAGACATCTAGCGGGCAATGGATCGCCGCCATTGACAAAAATGACTTCATAATTGCATTTATGAAATAAAGTCATGAATGACAGAAATAAACACAATTTTGTCAATGACATCTCGGATTTTTAACATTTATTCCAAATTTCCGATTCCATTTCAAGGCAAAATGGTAAAAGAAGTTTCGTGTCATCATCGGCCCAGTATTTTTGTCCTTGTTCATTTTTAAATAAAAAAAGTTATTAAATAATTTGCAAAAATTCTACTACAATCAATCCGGTATGGCATTTTTCTGCAGCGCGGCAATGAAACAGAAACACATGCAACTATTGCCATCATGCTGACTGAATGTGGTATTCGATTGGGCACTCTCAGAGCACTTTTTTTTTGCTCTAGGTCGCTTTTTAGGTTCGATTGGTACGGAAAAAACGCAATCTTCTTCCGATTTCAGAGCGAATCTGGATTTTTTCTCGGAGCTGCTTCAGATTTACCAATCCAAATACGTTTGACTTTGACAGCTAGTGCAGTTTGTATAAGATTCCAGGAAATTTTTTAACTACAAAGAAACGCATTGCATCGGGTGGATCTATTTTTGTTAATTATTTATGTGTGAATGTTTAGAAATCAATCCGGGCGAGCATTTTGAATGTTCTCATATAAAATTTAACCAGTGAATGGAAAACGCTCACAAAAGTGTTGAAGGCTACACATATTCCAATCGCACAAATATCAACAAAAAAAAGAAAATGTGACGTTTCAACGTTCGTTTAGACACACGAAATCTGAGAGAGAATCTGAAGAAACTCAATCAAATACGACTAAATTCGAATCACTTTCATCATCAAGTAGAAGATTGAACTAATTTTGTTAGTAAATTAGCAAATTCTTCGAGTTTATCAGATATTTTTGAATTATGTATCTGTCATTTTTCATAGATTCCTACAAAGGCGTTCCCTAACTTTTTCACGAGAGGGAGAATTCGTCCCTACCACTGCCATTTTGACAGTCGCTTCCATTCTTACTACAAAAGTAAAGGAACAAACCTAATATAAGAATCCAATTAAGTACCACTCGTACACTAAACATTGAAGAATCCAATCTGATCTGCTGACAAATTCAAAAAAAAACTCATGTTTCTACAGAAGTTTCCGTTTCGAAAGCCGATCTCTCTAACTTAAGCATGGATCTGGATATAAAGGGCCTTAGCAATAAACATTTTTAGTCTCGACTTTAAAATTGGAAAAGCTCACAATTGCAAAATTTTTGTATGGAAAATATAGCCACAGTGAACTACGAAAAATTTGAGTCGAGACTAAAAATGTTTATTGCTAAGGCCCAAATTGTATAAGTTTCTTTGCCTCTATCATACGGCTTAGTTGCTACCTTTTGTACATAAACCTCGTCAGATGTGTAACATAAAAGGATTAACTGATTCCATTAAAAAGCTCCTCGAATAACACCGATTCTTTGCTTTACATTTGGACCGTCATCCAAAGAGAGCATACTGCATTTTGCGAATACCCAATTATTAGCCTAGTTCATCCGCAAGCCGGAGTAATGCGAAACTAATTGATCAATCTGCCAGGTGTCCATCAATTGCGCTACTGGATTATCAGGTTAGACACCTCCTCTGACAGATGTTTCCGTATTAAGCACTCTCAAATAGATATACCATCTTGTTGACAGCTGTGCTGCGCTTGTGCTGCTTAGTAAAGCAGATATGCGGAACCACCCAACTAATTAGCCAACTTACATTCCATGTCGACCTCAGTTATGCAACCACTCAATTATGTAACCGAGAAACCTCCAAACAATAGCAACAGAAAACGCTATTTGTTTATTAAATCATTTAACTAATTTTATCATGAACAAAGCTAAAAAAAGAAGAAAAGACCTCCTACAGTGGGGAAAAATTAAGCAAGAAACTTTCACACATCAAAATAGAAACTACTAACGAACATCCAAAAGAAATGAGAAATTACCGTCTGGAGCAATGCCGAAGAGCAGTAGAAGTACCACTGGTATACTCCACATTGACGCGATCTGGTAAACGAATTCGATCAATCACTCTTTAGGGACAGCCGTAACCCGATTTTTGACCTTGAGTGGGAAAAACTTTCGACAATTCTCCCCGGTCAGAGCAGCGAATGCAACGCACTTATTCACACACACACACACGCAAACACAGTGGGACAACTTTTCACCAAGCAATGGTTTTCTTTCGTGGTTGTTGTTTTACTTTTTTAAATAACTATAATTGAACTATTTGCTGTACTGGCGGTAATCGGCACCGGGTGAGTTCTTTTTCAGACCACGACGCGCATCCGTTCGACAGAAGGCAGCAACTAAAACTTTTCGTTTGTCACAGTGGGTCTTTTATAAAATCGGAAACCAACTTTGGACGGCTTCCAAGAGATGCACCTATTAACGGTTACCATGAGAGAGTAGCGAGTGACTTTCTTTTGGCGACATCTAAGCATCTAAGAGAGATGCATTTGCGATAGGTTGGAGTATGTTTCAGTTGCACAGTATCTGGTGAATAAATCTATGGATAGAGTGGTTAGCATGAAGTTTGAAAAGTCGCCATGTTGCTGTATACCAACGATGGGGGATTTCTTCTTTGGCGCATTGACTTATCGAAAGGCAGTTGTGTTTTGTGCGAAATTCTTTTGAACACGTGCGCGGTACTGTTGTGCAATTAAATGCTTGTGCTCATATATAAGCGGTTTGTACAAAAACACAAAAATGTATCGAGTAAATATTGCGCATACGCCCCGTAATCCGCGTCTTATTGAATGCGGTGTGTGGAATGCCTTGTATTTGTTACGTCGTGCGTTGGGATAACTACGCTTTTGGAACCTCATTTTGACTTGTTGGCCGTTAGTTAATTGGCAAGGGTATGTAACTCAAATTAAACAACTTTGGGTGCTTAATTTTCTCGCCCCACATTTATTTAAGTTTTGTTTAATCTCAATTTGGTAGAAAAGTTTGGAGGTTTTCAACAAGTTGGTTTATTTTCCTCATAAACAAGAGTAAAACGCGTTTTTCAAGTACATACACTCATCGGTAAAAGTTAAAATTTTATAAATTCTAGGAAGAAGTGAACCAAATTAAAACGCGAATATTACGCAATTTTTATTGTTAAAGCCTAGTATCCTACTCCCGCTAAATTGTACCTCTCATACAAAAATGTCTACAAAGATAAAATTTAGCGAGGCAGTTAAACTGCATTTACACGATCACGCACGCGCATCTTTGCACGAGACGTGAGAGAGAAATCCGTTTTTCCCCAGTCAATGCTAGTAAAGGAGTTAGAATGAGATCACAAATCAGACGCCTAAAGTGTCATGGATGTGCTGCCCATAATTATAGGTACGTAAAACCGAAATAAACCCAATTTCCGGAGAATATAATTTCTGTAATCACTTGAAAATATTTCTATTTCTGATTTAAAACATCTGAAATGAGAGCGATTTTAAGTTTCAGTAAATTTAACCAAAAATGCATCAATCAGTTGTACGAAATTTATAAATAATTGTCCGCTCATCACTTCCGGAAGGCATTTTGTTTTATAGGAAAGCAAAATTTCGTGAGACGTCGCTATAAAAATATCAACATGCATAGCTTTCCCATAATTCCTACCACGTAAACTAGATGGGCGACGAAAAAACGTGTCACGTTTTTTTGCGTGTTAGGTAATGCCGTCCCTTTCAGTCACACGGCTATTAAGTATTTAGCATCCCTTTAATCTTCCGTGATAGGAATGTGTGACTTAGTAAGTGCGGCATTAAGCTCCAGAATTTTAGGAGTTAAACTTGGATTTTTAACAAACATCCCCAAAATATATCTCCCATCCTTCTACCTTATTTGGTACAACTTTGTCGTTTTTTTTTATCCGAGGGAGGTAATTCTTGCATAGAATCGTTCTTTTGTGATTATTGATTTGGATATTTACAATTTTCTTCGACAAATTAAATGCTTCCCTTTTTTGGTAACAGTAATATTTTGTGACCATATTTAACTCTGACGGTTTTCCCAACTTTTGCCAGTCACAAAATCGAATTTAACCACAAATGTCCAGCGATGGGTCTCAAATGGTCTCATTTACACACACAATCATAGGTCACACCATATGCAACCGCTGATGAAAAACTGTAGATTTAATGCCAATTTGAGAAGTTTTCTAATGTGGTATTCGATTGGGCGCTCTCAGAGCACTTTTTTTGCTCTCAGAGCAATTTTTATGTTCGTTTGGTACAAAAAAAAGCAATCTTTTTCAGATTTCAGAGCACTTTTGCGAATCTGGATATTTTCTCAGATTCGCTTCAGATTTACCAATACACGTGCGTTTAAGTTTGACAACTAGTGGAGTTTGTTTACATTTTAGTGATATTTTTCAACTGCAAGGAAACGCATTGCATCGGGTGGATCTACTTTTGTTAATTATTTATGTACAAATGTTTAGAAATCAATCTGGGCGAGCGTTTTGAATGTTTTCATATAAAATTTAACCAGTGAATAGAAAACGCTTAGAAAAGTGTCGAAGGCTACACATATTGGAGTCGCACAAATATCAACAAAAAAAAGAGCAAGTGACGTTTTTGTGTTCGATTAGCCACACGAAATCTGAAATCTGAGAGCAAATCTGAAGAAGCCCAATCGAATACCACATAAGGAAGATTCGTATTCGTATTTAAGTATGTTTCTCTTTTAAAATTTGGACCTTCACCTTCGTCGCATTGTAAAAAATTTTATATTGTAATAGGTATTAAATTTTTGTAACTTAACGTATTTGATGCCCGGCAAATCTAACCGGAACTGGACTTTATACCGTCCGCAGGGAGCGCTGTATTCGATACAGGGCACATCTGTTGCTATGACGTTTGATTGTTTATCTCACAAACAAATTGACATTTTAATTTTGTTTTGGCACGAAATGCTTCGTACGTGCCGGTTCGATAATTGATTTTGATTCAACTTGTTTTTTGAATCAATTCTGTGATAAAAAATGGGATTCCAACATTCACTGAGGCTTATCTTTATAGCGATTATATTTATATCACCAGCGCTTTCGACAATCTCCCCTGGCAATAAGGTTAAGCAAACAAAGCAACTGAAAGTGAAACAAGGTCCCCAAGAGGATAGCATATTTGATCGGGACCTTATCGAAGAAGAACCAGCAGCCAGGGATATACTGATCGAAAGTGGTGGCTACTACAAGGACACTGCGACACGGAGGTTTAATGGTACCGTCTTGGGGTACGTCACTGCGGTAAGTTTACATATTATGTGCTTACATTGAACTCTGTAAACAGTTTTGTTTTAGTGGAACTCGCACGGGTACGATGTGGCAAAGGTCTTTGCCAAAAAATTCGATATTATATCACCAGTGTGGTTTCAAATTATCAAATCCAAAAGTGGCTATGAACTGAATGGAAAACATGACATCGATGCCGGCTGGGTGCGAGATATTCGGAAGGCAGGACGATTAAATAAGAAAAACTTGAAGGGTAGGCATTGGAGTTGAGTGTAGAATTAAATAAAGTGGAGTGCTTTCATTCTTTAGTGTACCCTCGCGTGATTTTTGATAAATTCACCGAAAAGGATTACTCCAAATTGTTGTCGAATGCACACGAACGACGATTGGTGAACGAGTTAATCGTGAACACTTGTGTAGTCCATCAGTTTGACGGCGTCGTCTTGGAAATTTGGTCACAACTGGCAGCACGAGTGGATGATCAGTATCTATATGGTCTTGTTATCGATTTATGTAAGTTCACGTCCATTGAATGTATTGCGCAAGAAAGACTTTTCCTAATTTTTAGCGAAGGAATTTCAACAAATGGGTCTGAAATTGATCCTAGTCATTCCACCACTGCGCGAAGAGATGCACAATTTGTTTAGCGAAAAACACTTTGAATACTTATACCCGCATGTGTATGCGTTCTCATTGATGACATATGACTTCTCAAATGTTCAACGTCCAGGTAAGGAAACACCCTCCACTAAACAGCTATTGTGGTTAATTTCCTCTTTTTTCCAGGCGCCAATGCTCCTCTTCATTGGGTACGAACATCAATTGAGAACATTGTGCCCTCAACGGCAGAGCACTATCAGCTCAAGAGGAAAAAGATTCTCATGGGCTTGAACATGTACGGCAATGACTTCCGACCTGATGGCGGTGGTGCTATTGTTGCCGGGCAGTATCTCGATTTGGTGAAGCATGTTAAGAAGCGTCTTACTTACGATGAGCATGATGTGGAGAATTTCTTTGAAATCAAGTAAGTTCATCTGAATACCGATAAAACACAACTGAATTTTCGATTTTAGGACTTCAAATGGACGTCACATTGTTTTCTACCCGACATTGTACTCTATTAACGAACGCGTTAAACTCGCACAAGAAATGGGGGTAGGCATATCCATTTGGGAGCTGGGCCAGGGATTAGACTATTTTTATGATTTATTTTAATGTCGGGTATTTCTTTGAATCAGTATGAGCAAGCAATTCCATCAAAGTAAATAAATGTAAGCAAATCAGTACAGATTTTGTGTTTTTATCGTCGAATCAGAATAGAAAACACTGATCTTTATTTCGTAAATTAAGTGACTTCTACAATAATTATTCTTTTGGATCGCCAGTGGTCGCGTTACTTTCTTCGCTTCCTGCAGCTGCGGCATCAATACTGCTCTCACCTGTATTAGCATACACGTCCAGCACATTAACCAACGCGTTTTGGTGGGCCTCCAAATTCTGTACAACCTGTCCCGCAGCCATATTCAAAACGGAAACAAACTGTGCTTGTGCAACCTGCAGATTCGGCAAATTCGCAAAATTAACAAACTCATTGCGGCTCATAAGCGTGTTCTCTAAAATTCCACCCAGCAGCAGCATCTGTGGCACTTTTCTGGTTATCTTTAAGAGAGTGCCTACTTTTGGGTCTGGTGAGAAGACAATGCAATGGCTAGAGTCGAACAACGGCAAAATTGCTTCGTATTTAGTGTCCTGCACAGCCATTTGGATTATTTTCTTGCCGTAGCGCTTAAAGGTGATATTCTGGCGGTGCAGCAACACACGAATTTTGAACAAATCATCCTCGTTGATCGGATTAAGGTGGAATATGCCAACCATTTTGGAGTGTTCCAGCCAATTAAAGACTTCCTTTGCGATAATTTTATTGTAAGGATTCTCAATTTCAGTTTGTTTTCGTTTGTCAGATTTTTTAAAGCAATCTATTGTGGGCGGAGGTTCGTTAAATCTAGGCAGGGTAACAGCGGTCACCCGGGCACGTTCATAATGAGCTTTTTGGGGTCGCTGAATGTTGATTTTACCACGAAATCGTTGAAATTGTACAAGAGGTGTGCGGGATTGCAGTAGAACTACAAAAAAAATCGAATTGGTTGTATAACAGAGAAACTAGAAGGATGTAAGTTATTTGTTTACCTTGCTTAACTAGGTTGGACATTTCGGTTTGTGATTTGATCAGTGTGTGCTTAGAATAGGAAGTTATCAAATAATCAAGTTGGCAATTGCTTAGTCTGAAAGAAATCTATTCATTTTAATTGAAAATTACAATAATAAAAAATTATTTCAATTTACTCGTGGTTTGTTCACGGCTGTCAAAATACACCACAGCTGAGTGCAAGAGTTTTTTCTTTCGATTCTCGAATACCGATATTACTACAGCACTGCCAGAGCAATGGACTTTAGCTACAGACGGAAAACAGGGTGCTTGAAGAAGTTTTGTGCTTATTGTTGCACTTTTAAAAGAGGTTGGTTA
Source organism: Cheilosia impressa (assembly GCA_948293265.1). Classification (NCBI taxonomy): domain Eukaryota; kingdom Metazoa; phylum Arthropoda; class Insecta; order Diptera; family Syrphidae; genus Cheilosia; species Cheilosia impressa. The sequence continues at coordinate 27,393,430 of OX411884.1, read as the reverse complement.
TTTTTGGCTTATTACTTATTTCGATTACATGCGGTCTATATAGATTTGTTGAAAAATAACAATTTCGAGAAAACGATTGAAATCATTCCAAGAGTAATTATTTGCAAAAAACTGGATAAATGCGGGACTTACCATCAATTAATCACAGTACGAAATACGGGCACAGTAAGTTTAAATGTATTGCTTCTTTATTTTTCTGACTGTTATCCATCTGGCTCACTCCAAGGTGGTAGAGGTTCGATTCCACTTACGTGCGTCACCTTAAACGACGTTTTACTAAACGTCTTGTTTTTATATAACTCTGCCACTGACTTTTTTATTTTAAGCTTTCTAGAAGACTAAAATTCATTACTGAGCCATTGAGTGATGTTTCCTATAAAATCAACGGAAATACAGAATTAACTTATGGAGCTGAAGTCTCCGTTTCTATTTATGTGGAGCCTACAAAAAAGAAGATGATTAATAGAAGTCGTTATTTTTATATCATAGCTGAGCATCCGGACATAGTGTGGGAGATTCCTATTCTAGGTTTCTTACTGATATTATTTCTCTTGCCAAGGTTTAACAAATTTGTACATAGTTATAGGACATTCGCCTGAGGTATTTATACCTGAACTTTTATGCTTACCAAAAACTCCAGCAAATACAATATCCACATACCAGTTTGTGATATATAATCCTCTTGAAAAAGAAATTTCCTTTTACTTAAGCACGTACGTCTAGAGATATTTAGATAATTTGTCTCCAGAACCAACCTTATATTCTATCACAATGTTTCAGTGAATATACAGATCTTACGATAAGTCCCAGCAGCGGAGACATATTGGGAAAAGACTATTGCAAAATACTTGTAAGTGGAAAAATCCCGATTCAAACCATGACAACAAGCATTTTAGCAAATCTTACTAATGGTGAGAAAACTGCGATTTATTCTTAATGCTTATTTATTAAATTGACTTATGCCCGACTAAAGAACACCCTATAAGAATGTATATAACTCTTTGATTTTAATTATTTAATACCAATATAAATAGAGGGCAATAAACACAATTTGAAAAGAAATCCATTTATTCTTTTAATAACTATAATTATTATTAAATTCGTATTCACTTTTTAGGAAAGTCGGTCAACGTCGTTGTTCGCATGGAACCGTCCGATCAGTTAATTCACTTGAGTACTAGTGTATTGACATTTGAAGACACATACATGGGTTTACAAATGCAGAAGAATATACATATTTGCAATAAGAGTATGGAGACGGTTAACTTTCGATGGTCATGCCATGCAGATCCCCAAGATGCAACAGACAGCGATGCAGATGAAGAGCTTGTCATTTCGGAATTCATTCGTATTAGGAATAAGGTAAATTTATGCATGTTATGTTATACGTATTCTGAGAAACAAAAATGTTCACGATCTGTTTCCGTACTTTTTCGAAAATACTTACAAATTTTATAAAGTACTGGGAACCGCTGGAGTTCATAAAAATTTGAGTTCTTAATAGATTTTTGGTCTGTTCCCATAATAAATAAATGAAATAAAAAGTCAGTTACGAAATAGCATTTGACTAGCCCAAAGAAATTGGCCGCATTCAAGAATCTAGTTATCTTAAGTCGACTAGATTGGTCTGGATGAGATGCAACCTGAACGCAAAAACTAGATTGGTCGGGAACGTCACGTTTTCTACGTCAGCCACATATGCGAACTGTCAACTTAGTACTCAGTCACGTCAGGAATTTCTTGACTAGATTCGTCGGCTACCCCTCCATAAACGTCAACTGAAACAGCTGCTCTCATGACCGATTTCGACCAATCAAAACCGAGATACACTTAGTGAGAGAGCTGTCAGACTTTCTAAACTAGATACTTGAACGTCCCCATTGCTTGGGCTAATCAATTTGCAGGTTTCTTGTTATGAAGGGGAAAATGTTTTGTTTTCTCTTTGCGGCTCTCTTCTGCACACCATTTGCGTACCGAAGTTTGAATAAACTTGACAATAATCGTTAAGGAACAGATCTTTTATTAGTTCAATATTATGACAGATTACGAAGACTACAATGAAGATCGTTTTGAAAATGTTGCTAGTTTTAATTTGGTAATGCCAAATTAAAAATATTTTGATGATACTCTGTTGTATTTTGTCTGACTTAAATCTGTATTCCTACAGCGCGGTTGTATTCCCCCGATGAACTCAGTTCTTTCAATTGTGACATTTTCTCCCCTACACGATTTCAATTACAACGAAGAAGACGAACCACCATACAATGTAAACCTTCAAATATATTTGTTCTGTCCAATGCTTGGCTCACAATCGTATAAACTTCAAATAAACGCTAACATTCTTGGACCTGATATCGAAATCAATCCGAAAGACATTGATTTGGGAAATATCTACATGGGACAAATGCAGTGTATTAACTTTGACGTTGCAAACAAAGGTTAGGTATTTCAAGTATTTTCAATATTAATGGTTCATTATTGGTATTTGTATTTTAGGACCAATTGCAGGGACAATTTACTCGATGGATCACACCGATCAAAATGAAATCCGTTGTTCACTAGTCCCGCACTCAATGATCCTCGAACCAGACTCTGGAGGGTCGTTTCAATTCAGCTTCTACCGGCGTGATATCGGCAAATTTCTCACAAAGCTTACGTTCAAGTCCAAATTTGGAACTTCCCTTCCAGTATTCCTAAGGTACATACATTTTGATCTGAATCGGGACAAAATTTCCATCGGAAAAATTAGAGAAGCAGCTTAAGCTGCATTAACAACATCACACATTACCAATACGGATAATTAAAGGGATGTCCAATACTAAATAGCCGTGTGACTGGGACAGCATTACCTAGCACGCAAAAATGCTTGAGACATATTTTGGTCAGCCATCTTGTTTACGTGGTAGGGATTATGGGAGTGTTCTTCATGTTGATATTTTTATAGCGATGGGTAACGAAATTTTTGCTTTCCTATGAAACCAAATGGCTTCGGGAAGTGATGAACGGACAATTATTTATTTCGTATAATTGATTAATGAATTTATAAGAGAACACGTCTTTCTTCTAGTAGAGTATAAACGAAAGGGGAAGATATAGTTTATTATCTGTCAAATACAAAGTAAAGTAGGGTGAGTTTACATGTCAGGTTATAAATATAGGGTAACACCAACACTCCTCCTTAACCTGAGGATTGTCGGATTCCCATTGCTTCTCGGAGTAATCCCTGTTTTATTTTTTCTAACGGCTTTGTGAGAACATCGGCAATTTGCTGTTCAGTGCTGACGTAGTTTAACTCTATTTGACCTTGGCTGAGTGTGTCTTGTACGAAGTGGTGGCGAATATCAATGTGCTTCGTCCTGGGGTAAAATCCACCATTAGTTGCAATTGTGATAGCACTTTGATTGTCACAAAGTATTTTCAGCGGTTGATCCTTACGTCCAAGTTGAGTTTTGACTCCATTCCACCAGAGCGCTTCTTGTACGGTTGCCGATAGAGCCATGTATTCCGATTCACACGATGATAGTGCAACTGTTTGTTGTTGTTTTGAGCACCATGATATAGCTCCTCCTTGAGCAATAAATACAAATCCGGTTGTTGACTTCCGATCGTCAACATTTGCTGCCCAATCAGCATCAGTGTATCCAATGATGTGATCACTATATTTTTTCTTATATTGCAGCTTGAGCGACGATGTTCCACGTAAGTAGCGTAGTAAATGCTTTACAGCAAGCCAATGACGTGGTCCAGGATTCGAGTTGAAACGGCTGAGAAAGTTTACTGCATAGCAAATGTCCGGTCGAGTACATTGAGACAAATAAATGAGACAGCCGATAGCTTCCTGGTAAGGAACATTCTGCATTTGTTTAATGTCTTCGGCAGTAGTAGGACAATCTGCCTGCGACAATTTTTCGCTTGTATTCATAGTTGTTTTGACTGGTTTTGCGTCCTTCATTCCGAATTTATCAAGAATTTTCTCAATGTATTGCTCTTGATCCAATTCAATCATATCTTTTCCTTGAGTGATACGCATTCCAAGAATATGAGCAGCATTACCCAGTTCCTTCATGCGAAATTGTTTATGTAGTTCTGATTTGATCGTTTTGAGCAAGTTATCGTTGTTACAAAAGAGCAAGAGATCATCCACATAGACAGCTACTATGAGAATTTGATCGTCTTTGATTTTGAAATATATGCAAGGGTCATGTTTAGACTCTTGTAAGCCAAATGATTTTAATGCTCGGTCAAGTTCTTGATTCCAGACTCTACTGGACTGCTTTAGTCCATATAAAGCCCTGTTCAAGCGACATACCTTTGATGGATATTTTTTGTCTTTAAATAATTCAGGCTGCTCCATGTATATCTCTTCGGATAGCTGTCCTTGCAGAAATGCTGTGACAGCGTCCATCTGCTCTATCTTCAGTTCTAGATGAGCAGCTAGAGCAAAAAGGTATCGCAGCGAGCTATGACGAACAACTGGGGAATACGTGTCTTCATAATCCACGCCCTTTCGTTGCGAGTAACCTTTTATGACCAGCCTTGCTTTGTAGCGGTCGATATGACCTGTAACGTCACATTTAGTTCGAAATATCCATTTGCATTTGATTGCCTTCCGATTTTTAGGCAGTTCAGCCAGCGACCAAGTGTCGTTATCGAGTAGCGATTGGAATTCCTCTTCCATTGCCAGCTTCCAATGATTCGCATCTGGACGAGACAATGCTTCATCTGGCGTCGCCGGATCATTTATGTTTTGCTCTGTGAAATATATGCCAGTACTAGGAACTTTGAATGATATTTGCTTAGGATACTTGCCTTGAGGTATGCGCCTCTCATCGTTGGGCTTAGACAACTGTTGGTTAAAAACCTTAGCTTGTCGATTCTGGTACAATGGAGGCGCGACAAGTCCTGTGAATTCAAGTGGGGGTTCCGTTCCGGATGTCGAAAGTTGATGACTTGATGACATGCTTTGCTCATCTGCATCAATTGACTGACCTTCAGAATATAGAGACGAGGGAAAATCATCTTTTTCAACAACAAAATCTTTATACTTGCCTGGTATATGGCGCTCCCTTTCGCTGCGCCTCAACACCTGCGGTTGCAGTGGGTCAGAGTCAGATTGCTGGGGGAGCGCATTAGAAATAGTTGTTGTCATATTTATTATAGTTTCATCAGAGTCCTCATCATCTGCATCTTCATATAGACTGGTATTCGTAGACGGTGTATCAAGTTTGTTTTGAGAGTCTAATTCGATTGTTGCGTATTGTAATTCGTTATTTGAGTTCATTTGTACCAATTGCTGTGATTTCTTAAGTTGAAATATACAGGAGTCTTCGTTGATAAACGACACGTTACGGCTTTTAAAAATACATTTCTTTTCGGGGTCATACAGACGATAGCCTTTGGTGTGCTCATCAAATCCTGTCATAATACATTCGGATGCCTTTGGATCCCATTTCTTTCGATTGGCTTTCGGAACGTGCGCCATTGCTACAGTTCCAAACACTTTAATGTGTGACAAATCCGGTTTCTTGTTAGTCCATGCTTCCACTGGTGTTAAGTTTGTGCCTTTTGACGGCGAACGATTTAATAGGTACACCGAGTACGCAACTGCTTCAGCCCAAAAGTCTTTCGATAAGTTAGCATCGGCAAGCATACATCTTGCCTTCTCAACTATAGATCTGTTGTTTCTCTCGGCCACTCCGTTTTGTTCTGGCGTGTGTACGTTAGTAGTTTGATGATGGATGCCATTCCTTCGTATTAAAAGTTGGAATTTCTGATTAAGAAACTCTTTACCATTGTCGGTACGCAATATTTTTAGCTTCTGACCGCTTTGCTTTTCGGCATAGTTACGGAAGTCTTCGAAGCAAGTTGTTACTTCCCAATCGGATTTGGTTTTTAGGAAGAAAACAAATATTTTTCGGGATTTATCATCGACAAATGTAAGAAAGTATCGACTACCTCCAATCGATTGGGTTTCCATAGGTCCACAAATATCTGAGTGCACAATTTCGAGCAACTGAGTAGCTCTTCCACCGCACTTGTTGAAAGGAAGCCTAATTTGTTTTCCAAGGGGACAAATTTTGCAGTCGTTATCAACCATTTTTGTAAATTCGATACCTGTTGCCAAGCCACCTTTGAGTTTGTCTAGACTTCTATTATTTAAGTGACCCATTCGCCTGTGCCAAAGTTCTCGACTACCCATCGATCCACACGCAAATGCTTTGCTCGGAGGCCTTGTATCTAACTTAAATAAATCGTTAGTTAATGAACCAGTGGCAATTACCTCTTTCGACGGATCTAAGACTTTAACGCCTCTATTGTCGAAGATGACTGTGTGACCTCTCTTCACGATGCGACCGACAGATAGGAGATTTGTCGACAATTCCGGAATGTACTTTACGTCCTTTAAATCAATTGATGATTTGTGGCAAATTGGTCTCAATGTGGTTTTTCCACAGCCCTGTATCTTCATAGCTTCGTTATTTGCGGCAACGACTGTGCCTGAGTCTGTTTGCACACTTTCCAGCATCTCCTTGTTGAATGCCATATGAGATGTGGCACCGGAGTCAAAATACCAGTCGTGTTTGCTTGTGACACCAATTGTGGATAAGACGGTACTGAATGCGCTTAGTTTATGGTTGCTGCTGCCTTCACTTTGCGTTTTTGAACGGCAGTTCTTAGCAATATGACCAAAACGTTGACATTTCCTACATCGCGGGCCTTTTGGATGATCATGAGATTTATTGTCGCGTTGAAAATTGTCTTTGCGCCTGTTTGTATAGAATGCAGCCGAGTTATCTTCTCCAGGTCGCATTTCCTGTAACAATTTTGTTTTGATTACGTCACCTGTTATTTTTGATCCAGAATTTTCTAATGCCATTATCATCGGGCGATACTCTTCTGGTAAACCAGCCAACAATAGTGTTCCAATCCACTCGTCATCGATAGGGAACCCGATTCCATTTAAAGACTGTGCGGTTGATATTATTTCGTTGACATATTTGTCCATTGAGCCGCAATTCGACAGCGATGTGTTAATCATTTTACGCAGTAAACCTACTCTACGAGTCAGACCATTGTCTTCGTAGGCATCTGCTAGATTTTGCCACAACTGTTTTGCAGTCTTTGCGCTCTGGATATGTACGTAGCACACCGGTTCGATGACGAGGGTAAGCTTGCTTCTGGCTCTGCGATCTTTTTCATCATCAATTGGGGTTTTGGGAGAACCATCTGCGTTTAATTCGTACTCAATTGTCGTTGTCCAAAGATCATCCAAATCGAGAAATGCTTGTGCAGCAATTTTCCACGTTGGGTAATTATCGCGGCCACGCAGCTTTTCTATGGTTAAGCCGTTCATTTTTTATTTTGTTTTTCTGTATTTATACGCGCAACTAAATTAATTTTGTAGGAGAAAAACGAATGTAAAAAATGGATTGTTAATTAATTCACGTGATCTGGGGCCATAACCTATAAGAGAACACGTCTTTCTTCTAGTAGAGTATAAACGAAAGGGGAAGATATAGTTTATTATCTGTCAAATACAAAGTAAAGTAGGGTGAGTTTACATGTCAGGTTATAAATATAGGGTAACACCAACAGAATTGTTTGTTAAATTTACACATTTGACATGTTTCAAATGAGAAATAGAAACGTTTTCAAGTGATTGCAGAGATGTTAGTCGCTGGAACTTGTGTTTATTTCCGTTTTACATAAAATTATGGGTAGAAAATCCATGGAACTTTAGCATTGACTGACATCTCTGTCCCGTCTCGTGCAAAAATGCGTGATGTTGTAAATGTTTCATTTACGATCAATAAATTAAATTCTGTCAGGATCCGTTCCCGCATACAAAACTTAAATAGACGATACTCGAAAAATAACAAGAAAAACATTTTCCATCCATGAAAATACCTGCACAGCACACCTAAGTTCAATGTATTTTTACGAACAAGTGTTTATCAACTGTCAGAGGGGTGTCAAACCTTCGAAACCACATGATGACAGAAGTAACACGTTAATTATTAAAAATTATTATGTTGAGTGACATTCTTTTCGTTGGGGCATTTTCAAAACTTACTGACATATGGGAATGTTTTCTATTCAGCAGTCTGATTTACATTGCTGGCAAGGGAAACATTTCCATCGGAATTTATTCGCGATAACCCTGACTATACTTTAATGGCAATTTTAATTATTTCCTTCGATTTAGAGGAACCTCACTAGCTGCCAGAGTGAAAATTTGGCCGGAAGTATTTGAATTTGGGAATATACCGATCTGTATTCCCCAGAAACGTTACGCCCTAATAGCCAATCCACTGCCAGTTCCTATTGTTGTGGAACCAATAGTCGTCGACGATGGGGCAGAAGATCCAATGATTTTATCTATAGACTACTCCAAGTTGCCTCTGCATGCAAGACCTGCGACTTTTTACAACATGAAATGCTGCAAATCTCGCTTCGGAGCGGCCGATGAAGAAGAGTTAAAACCGTCTTACTCCGATTTCGGCTCAAACAAGAGGGGAAGCGACACAACTTCAATCAACAGTCAACTAAGCATGATGTTTCAAAATAAAGTTTTAGGTATATTAGGAACGAATTCACATATAAAAAAAACAGCTTCTATTTATGTAAATGTCAATGGGCCTCACCGATCAGCATTTTTAGTTCCGATTTTCCATACGAATTTCGCAATTGTGAGCTTCCGCAAACTTTAAGTCGAGACTAAAATTTGTTATTATTGCGACAGTGCCATTGATCGGTATTATAATTGGCTACATAAGAGCTCTTCTCCTATTTAGATGATATCCCAATGATGGCGGAAGAGCTTCTGAAAAATGTCAAGACTCTTCAACCGCAATATCAACCGGAGCCTGGTATGCAAATTATTGATGCCGCTCTGGACTGTATTTTGGATCGTTCCGACTATTTCGAGGACTTGAAAGACAAACAAAGCTATTTAAATATGGATTGGGATGCACTGCCAAGTGATGCCAAAGAGGTCGCCATCGAAGCGGAACGTTTCTATCTCAAGCCTAGTGAGTCCAAATCATTTCCTGTTGTACTGGTCCCCAACAGTGCTGGACCTTGTACAAAGACCATTCAGTTCAAGGCATGCCCAATGGGTATAGAACACTCTGAGCTTAAGACCGCCATTAGGTCGAAATATATGGTAAACACGCTACATCTTCAGTACAAGTGCGCGATTCCAGCTCTCGAGTGTAGCGATAATGTGCAATTCCTTACACCGTTGTATGTTGATACGGAAAATGGCTTCCACATGAAATTCAGGAATGTCGATGTGGTGTCGGGGTTTGTCTACTTTAAGGTCATTGTAGGTGCAATGTTGCTTGGAAAATAAAATGTGAAAACAGTACAATTTTCAGCCAAAGTCAGCAAATGGTGTTATGAAGGTCGTGGACTCGCACACAAAGTTCTTTATTGCTCCAAACGATGAAATCGATGTTTCTTGCTCGGTGATTTTCCGCAAAGTAGGAACTATAACGCTTTGTGGAATGTAAGTGTGGTTTGGTTCCAAGAGCACTCAACTTATGGACTATTCACAGGTTTCAATTGATAGGTAAACTGATGGAGTATCCCTTCAAAGTGGAAGCTGAAGTGATCCCGCCAAAAGTACAAATCAATCCAGAAAGACTCACGAATAGGCAACAAGTTCTGGAAATTACCAGGACGAGGGTATTTTTGGAGAACATTTGTCCTACCGTGGCACAATTTTCCTTGTCGTTGGTGGGTTATACCCCTTACTCAATACAAAATTTGAATAGAACCATTCAACTAGATATAAGTGCATTTTCTTTACAGCAAAATGACAATAAGAACCAATTCTTGGAGCCGCTAGGCGGCAGTCTGGCACCTGGGCAAAAACTCCTAATCTCGGTATTCTCTCGATACCACGATCCAGGCATATACAAGAACGTTATTCATGTTCACTTAAAGCATGCCGGAAAGATTGTAAGCTCGCAGCAGCAGTTATCGTTGCAATCATTGACACGAGGAATTTTTTCAGAGCATTCCACTTAAATTTATCGTCGAAGGGGTACCACTTCAGTTTGAGCCAAACATAAAGCTTGGGCTTGACTTTGGAAACATTTTCAAGGCCGATGCAAGTCAAAACCACTTGATCAGCATAACGAACTTTGGCGAAAAGTCCTACAGACTGCTTTTTCTTAAACAGAAGCCCAAGATGATCGGATTACTTCCCGTTTCGGTATTCAATATACAACCCAATGGCGTGAGTTTAGCACCAAAGGCGACAGGTTCAGTAAGCATATCGCTAGATACGTCGAAAGAAGTCGCTGCCTCCGAAGAGTTCTCAGTCGACATTATGGGCGAAGATAACTGCCGACTAAAATTTTGTACGTTCACCACTAAGTGCAGCATTATTAGGTCCAAAGTTGTGTGGAATAGGAATGGCATCTACCTCGAAACAGGAAACCCCAATGAATCGAGCAACAAGATGTTTGGTATGGGCTTCAAAGTAACAGAAACTGGTATTTAAAACTGCTTTTACAGATACAGCAGCTCTCACCAATGCAACTCCGTTGAAGGCGAATGTGGTCTTGCAAGTCGTTGGATGCTTTGTCATTTGTGACACTATGACTGGTTCGATGGGTAAATCTGCACACTTTTGTCTGGAAGGCAAATCGTCGAAAAAATTTACAATCAGTCTCAACGAGGTCGAAATTGAGGCAAATGATATGTGTCAATGTTTAAAAGGAATCATCAAGTGTAAAGTAAACAACAAAGCGCAGGTAAAGGTCAATACCGGGGGTAGACATTTTGGTTTGACTGTCATTTGAGATTTGATAGAGTTTGCATTTAACAGTCGAGGAGAGTCGTCAAAGTTTAAAATAAAACCGGCAGACCATTTTGTTCGCTGTAGGCATCAGGCGAGGTATATGTTTCGTATAAAACAGTTGAATCGACACTGATTCGTTAAAACCCTCGTGGAAGAACAAAATACGAACATTGAAGCTTAGCTTATGTAAATAGTAAGGGATTGTTCAAAAAGCGAGCTGTAAACTGTAGAGTAAGGAGACTGTAGGTTAAAATCATAAGAAAAATCATGCGCCATTTATTTTTACTGTCAAATACAAAGTAAAGATGGCGGAATGGTTCCGAGAAGCTTGACCCCATTGATATCTGAACGACGGAATGGCTGCAGGATAGGATGAAATTCCCTTCTAATTTTACAAGTACAGGACAGGGCCCCTGTCACAGGGGAACTACTGAATAAGATTACTCCATTGTTCAACTTATAAGACGAAATGTATTATAAGCTTTTTTGTCATCAATCAATCAATCATCAATGTTTCCAATTTATTCCGCTCTGAACCAGGAGCGCTAGCGCTAATGTTGAAACCAACGCGAATGTGGCTGCTAACAGTTCACATATAAAAAGTTTATTTTTGACCCAATTTATTATTAACCCTGTTTTTTTGAGCTTCGATCTCAGCAAAGCAAAGTAAAGTAGGATTTTTAGCACGCAATTACAACAACTACGCTCTACTTGACACTTCGAGACTCGTAGTAGTTGTTGTAACATGTTTTGCTGAAAATCGTACTTTACTTTGCTTTGCTGAAATCATAGCTCAAAGAAACACGCCTTATGTCGTCTATGGAAGAACGCAATCGCTCAGTCGTTTGGTTTGTGATCAGCTTGTTTTTTTTTTTTAATAAAATAGTACTCATCTAGCGGCAAAGTGTCAAATAGTAGCACATAATTGCATTTGAATGGCGCCTTGAATAGACTTTTGATTCTCAAGTAAAAATTGAGGTACCAAACGTCTGACATTGAGTTTTTTTGTTCATCGCTTTCCAGAAGCCACTCCAGTTGCAGGCAAAGATCATCAATCCCGGTCTAAGGATCTGCACTCCTCAAGTGGCATTCCTCGCGCAAAACATAGCATCGTATTCCCACATTTACATTCATAACTGTGGTCCCGTTCGAGCACGTTTTGTTTGGAAGCCGAAAACCACAGCGCATGCACACTCCGCAACTCTCAAAAGTAAGGAGCTGAATTATTCGAGAACAATATCTGAAACTATTCTCAGTTTGGCCGAAGGAGTTGTGCTAAATTTTTCCGAAATCGAAATACCCCAAGAGTCAACAGTTTGTCTAACCGACGAGGAGTTCTTAGATGAAGACCTCTCGTCAATATCTGAGGGTGGCAGTGTACTCGTAAAACGCAAGTCGATAGCCGATTATGACAGTGCAAGGAATTTACCCGTATCGTCAAGAAGCGAAACTAAAAGCTCGCAGAGCACAATAGCGAAGCCAATTGAATGTAAACCACTCGCGTTCCTATCTCCCCAAGATGAAAAGCAACCTGTCGATATAAATGAGATATTCGACTTTTTAAAGCTCCCGCGACTCGTATGCGCAGAGTTAACCAAGATAAATGAAGGTCGTGAACTAGATGGAGGTGATAGAAATAATTATGAGAAGGACATTCGGGAGCTTGAAAGAAATGAGTCAGTAGTGTTTCAGCACAGCAGTGGATCTATTTCACCCAAGACAATGTTTAAGGCGTACATGTTTCTCCCACCAGTGCCTGAAGGTAGTAAATGCAAAACATGCTGTCTGAATTTATAAGTTACCCGATTCTTGTTTAAGGCAATACCCTCACTGCAAGGTTTGACTTGGAAGTAACTGGTGGTCGTACCGAAAGTCTGGAGGTAACAGTTGCGGGTCTTAAAGGCCGCATTCAAATATCGAAAACAGCAATAGATCTGGGAAGACAAGTAAATCAACAGTTTTAATAGCCGATCCAAGGAACTAATTTCTTTTTTGCAGATATGGCTTAAGACAATGACTGAAACAATCAAGGTAACCAACACTTGTCAATATGCCTTGAAAATTTCACTGATTGAAAACCCTAATATCGAGCACCATCTGACCAATGGTCATGTTGAGATAATTTCTCCAAAGGTGTTTATTATGATGCCAGAAACCAGTGTCAGCATAGAATGGAAAGCTTTATTAGGCTTACGGTATCACTTCATCGAAGACATTGGAGTCGAAATAAACAACAATGAAACTGCAATCCCCATTCGCTTTCATGGAAAAGGACTTATGCCGATGATAGCTCCGTTAAAACTGAATAAAATTACACCAAGCGCACTGGATAACGTCACGAGTTTCTTGGCAATTAATTCGATATTTAGGGATTTTCAAGTGGACAACGAGAGTCAATCCCACACCGATTCCGGTGGTATCAATGACGAGTTAACCCTTGATGCAAGCGGCCGATCCTCTTCACTTTTACTCAACGGAGAAGGACCAAAGTCCAATATTTATCGCCAAAAGCGTTCCAGACAGAGTGAACCGAATGAGTTTGTCACACTCAATTACTCCAAGGAAACAGGTCCAGACAGAATGACAATTGAACATTTAATTGAAACTTGGAAGTTCATTAACGAACTCAACCAATCAAAGGAATTGAAAATTAAGTTTGATCAATTTTATTCAAATTGCCTGTCCGTTAAGGCTTTGGAGTTCGATTCTGTCATCAATTTAAATTTAACTATTTGCCGTCCTGTTCCTTGGGAGTTGCCGGTATATGCTATGAATATAGGAGAGATAGATGTGGGTGAAATCAGAACATTCGAAATAGACTTACTATTTCTTGGGCCTGGGAAGATGTTTGTATCAGCCAGAACTCAAACCGTAATACCAGGACTCGTGGCTTGGTTTGCAGACTATCAGGGGATCAGGTGAGATATTCAACTTTTCACTTTAATAGAGTAAATGGGCCATTTTTTGTGGTGTCGACTGTAAATTTGATACTAAAAATGCGAAATGGGCAGGCTGACATTTTTTCTGTTCATATAATTATGCTGCATTTACAACGTCACACATTCCTAACCCGGAAGACTAATGTGGTATTCGATTGGGTTTCTTCAGATTTGCTCTTAGATTTCAGATTTCGTGTGGCTAATAGAATACAAAAACGTCACTTGCTCTTTTCTTTGTTGATATTTGTGCGACTGCAATATGTGTAGCCTTCGACACTTTTCTAAGCCCAGATTGTTTTCTAAACATTTGTACAAAAATAGTTAACAAAAATAGACCCACCCAATGCAATGCGTTTCTTTGCAGTTGGAAAATTTCACTAAAACGTAAACAAACTCCACTAGTTGTCAAACTTGAACGCACGTGTATTGGTAAATCTGAAGCAAATCTGAGAACAAATCCAGATTCGCAAAAGTGCTCTGAAATCTGAAAAAGATTGTTTTTTTTTGTACCAAACGAACATAAAAATTGCTCTGAGAGCCCCCAATCAAATACCACATAATAGCCGTCTGACTAAAATGGACAGCATTGCCACACTCAACAATACTTGATAGGTTCGTATTTTGGTCGGCCATCTTGTTAACGTGGCAGACATTATGGGAAAGTTTTGCGTACTAATATACTTATTGCAATGACTTAGGGAATTTCGCTTTCCTGCAAAACGAAATGGCTTGCGAAAGTAATGAACGGATAATTATTATTTATTTATTTTGTATAATTATTTGATGAATTGTTGGTTTAATTTACTGATACTGATTACCACTCTCATTTGACATGTTACATTACATGTGTTAACAGAGGAAAACTACCTGATTTTGTGTTATCCGATACACAAATCATGTATTCTTAATTCCGTTTATTTGGGTAGGGAAATCCCTCCTACTCAAGGGTTTTGTATCTTAGTGTACTTACTGCACATGCAGCTCGCCAAGTGAGGCAGACGTAAGCAGTTCGTATCTTATCTATTCTATCAAGGGCGCTTGGCGAGTTCGCGAAGTGTAGTTAGTTAAATTCGAGAAATTTGAAAATTTGGGGTTTTTACATGTTAACTTTTTCAAGTGATCGCAGAAATATTGTTTCGCCGGAACTTGTGCGTATTTCTGTTTTATGATAATTATGGGTATGACATCCATGACACTTTAGATGTCTGATTTGTGATCTCATTCTGACGTCTTTATAAGCATTGACTGCGGACAAACGGATCTCTCTGTCCCGTTTCGTGCAAAAATGCGCG
The DNA here is from genome assembly GCA_948293265.1 of Cheilosia impressa. Taxonomy (NCBI): domain Eukaryota; kingdom Metazoa; phylum Arthropoda; class Insecta; order Diptera; family Syrphidae; genus Cheilosia; species Cheilosia impressa. The sequence continues at coordinate 27,378,386 of OX411884.1, read as the reverse complement.
AGCATGATGTTGTGAATCCAGTATTACTCTCAGAATTTATGTTAAAAACGAAAGCGGCAACATTAATGAGTTATTTTTTCTATCGATCTAGTACGAAAATTCTATCTGCCTTAGTAATAAACATTTTTCCGACTTTAAATTTAAGTAGTTTAAAATAGCTACATTTTCCATGCGAATTTCGCAATTTCAAACTTCCGTCAATTTTAAATCGATCCTTAAATTTATTATTTTCGCCCTTAAATTTGATCAACTTGCAGGCATCCCAATTCGTTTGTTTCCTTTGAACAATCACCGGATGATAAGTCACTTCCCATTTACAAAAATATGCGCGAAAGGGCTCATAATATCCCGCATCAAGAAGCAGTTGTCATACCACACGCCCATTCTTACGATTTTGATGACAAAGGTACACATCAGCGAAAAACCTCTTCAGAAAATAAGAAAAAGATAAAAGAACACTACACGTTACTCAGCCAGCCGTTCAAGGAGAAGAAAAATCCATTCGTTCTCGCAGAATTGTGTCAAATAACCGAAGAGGATTTAGACCATTCAACACTTAAATTGTGCCTGAGGCTTGCTGCTTTGAGCCAGTTTTATGAAAACGACCAGTTAATTGAGGACTACTTGTTTATTGATGTAAGTAGAGCTTAATCTTTTATTTTTGCTAAAATACTTTCCATTTACAGACTCATTTGGGACCCATGTTACCAATTATATTGCAAGGACGCGTAACTAAGAGTAGAACAACCAAAACGTAAATAAAAGCACACAAATTGTTTGGTTTTCGTTTTTATTTGAACACATACAAATATATTACTAACTTAATTGTTGTGGAATATCTAATTCGAGTTTAACTTTTTAACAGTACATATCCAATTGTCTGTAGAAATAGTGGAAGATTCCCAATACGATAAATGAGCTGCCAAGCGCTGGGCTTGCAGCTTTAATCCATCCCCAAATACTGAAATTACACAATTTTGAGTAAAGTTTCATAGTTTGATATGCAATTGACTTTACTTCTCATCGTCGGGGTAGAACTCAAATTCTTCTGTTGGCATTTCACCACAGTTCGATATAACTACTGGTTCTACTGGAACATCTTCCGTGTCAGTTTTAACCTAGAAAATTAAAACAAAAAAAATGTATTAAAAAATTACCTCAATGTTGGTGGTTAAAGAGAGAAGAAATAAAGGTGAATTTTGTATTCGTAGTGTCACTGTTTTTTTTTCTTCGGTTTTTTTTTTCAAAAACTCCAATAGAAAATACAGAATGTCCATTTTCAACCTCAACGTAGTTGTCAGTTGTCACTTATCGGCAGCCACACAAGATTTATAATAAAAAGCTTAATTAGGCCTGTTTTTTAAACTTCGATCTCAGCAAAGCAAAGTAAAGTAGGATTTTCAGCATTATTTATTACAACAACTACTGCGAGTCTCGAAGTGTCAAGTAGAGCGTAGTTGTTGCAACTGCGTGCTGAAAATCCTACTTTACTTTGCTTTGCTGAGATCGAAGCTAAAAAAAACAGGGCTATTGTTGTTAACACTTTTCGACTGAACTTTTTTGTAGGAAGTAGCAAATCGTCAGAGGGATTTTGACAGACTCAGCAAATCTTTTAGAAGCGACTTTTTCGAACGACATAGGAAATAATATACGGCCCTAGCGACGTATCCGTCGGAACAGAAAATTCTTCGTGACGCTACTCCGTCGGGTGCTTAAATTACATTCGAGTTATCTGTTTTCAGAAACAAATAGTTGAAATGCGATGACGCATTGATTTGACGTCCTGGTATCGTAGGCAGTGATATTACATGTAGGGAAAAATCCCTACACGTAGGGATTTTCGATCTAAAAATGACGCCGTAGGGAAAAAAGGACAGATTTGTATAACGTAGGGATTTTTCAATTCAGTTGATTTTTCCGAAAAATCGTACCACACATCCGTTTTTAGTCAAAAAATATTTATTATTTTTGTTTACCTATTTAATTTTGCTCTTACACTCGTCGATATTCGCTACAGAATAAAATGAGATGACTATTTTGAAGAGTAAACAAAAAGGAAAAAATCATTTGAAAATTATTCGACGGTATAGGGAAAAAGTAGGGATTTTCTTTGTGTACTGTAGGGATTTTTTGTTATTTTATGTACTATCACGATTCGTAGGGTGCTTGTTTTTGCGCTTGATCTTATACTAAACAGAATTTGAAGTAATAAATACCGAAAAAAGTGTTGCTACCTTTTCTTTTTTCTTTTTATTGCTCACATTTATTAACAGTTCATTCCGAATCGTAAACAAATTCCGCAACCGATTGTTGTTGCAGTATATGCTGTCAAAAAATTATTTATTTAATTTGATCGCTGGGTTTATTTATATAATAGCCGTGTTTTTTTGGTAAGATTTTCAGCACACGATTACAACAACTACTGCGAGTCTCGAAGTGTCAAGTAGAGCGTAGTTGTTGTAATTGCGTGCTGAAAATCCTACTTTACTTTGCTTTGCTGAGATCGAAGCTAAAAAAAAAGGCTGATGTCACTCACAAACTTGATCGCACTGCAACGCAAAATACTGGGGACTAACTCTGTAATTCGATTCTAAAGTTAAATCGTTCGAATTCGGAAAATATGTACTCTCTAATTTGAAAATCGAAAAGTGAAATCCGAGTTTTAGCTGGAAGCTAAAATGTAAGTATTTCTTTAAAAATATACATTAATAATATTTTTTTACAAAATTCAATTAAATATTGATATGATGATTTTGTTTTATTAAAGGGAAATCACGAACAAAAATGGTAATACAAGGTTGGCCAAAAGAAGTCATCCGATGTTGTTCGGCTCTCATTTTTTTTTCTAAATGAAAAACTTCGATTCTGTTTTTTGATTATGTTTAGAGACAGAAATGAGAGCCAAACAACATCGGATGACTTCTTTTGGCTAACCCGTACAAAACAAAATAAATTTTAAATTTTAATTGATTTTATGTGTAGTGCTCCCATCCGGATTTATCAAAGGGCTATTTAAAAACTGCGGACGCACGGAGAACTTCAAATAATCTATGAAAGCGGTTAATAACTTCCTTCGAATCCTTTCTTCAGCACAAATTTCTTCATTGAACCACAATGCAACTGAATCTATATCCATAGTGACATTCAATTATCAACTAATAAATTTAAATAATCAAAAACGAATTTTTTCACTTTTTGTGAATTTAAAATGTAATTTTTGACCAAAAACAGCTCGAGTCTCGGAACATTTATTCGAAAGTTGCAAAAGTTTCTTTGCAACATTTCCTTTCGATTCGAAAGTTATACAGAGTAACATTTGAAATTAGAATCGGAAACAACTTTCGAACAGTTTTTACTTTCGAATCGAATTACAGAGTTAGGCCCCTGAAGTGCGTTAAACTATCGGAACAATTCTCCGAACAGCTGCTAACTCGAGGCAAAAATCCTCCAAATCGTAAAAAATCGAAGAATTTTTTATTTCGACGGATACCTTACTAGTACCGATAATCTCGAAGCAAAATAAACATGATGTTTGAATTAAAATAAAACATTTATAGTTAAAATATACTTTTCGTGATTAAACAAATAAAATGACGTTATGGAAAAAATATAAATAGTGTATACCTACAAATAGAAAAAAATTGTCTAATGGGTTCGGATGGACAAAAGTGAAACTAATAAGGTTCCGTTTTTTTTCTTTGGGTACGGAACCTTAAAAAGAGGCGCTCTGCTGCCATTAGTTTCAGTTAACATTATATTCGTGCATTGAACTTGTTACGCTTTCTAGGAAAGCATAAAAAACGTTTGGTATTATTATAGCACTTCTAAACTACTTCGTCTGTAAATTTGTCGGTCGGATACAAGCACATCTCATCCTCATCTTCCATTTCTTCACACACATATACGAAGCCGAGTCCGATTCCTTTTAAGGAAATAGTAGACAAGGGAATGTGGATAAACTATAATATACACGGAAAATCGGTCTTTAGAGGAGCTATACCCTCACTAATATCCAAGCACCCAAGCAATAGCACAGATCGAAATTTATGCGACTATTTCCCTTTTTAGCACCAATTTAAAAAAACAAAGTTTATTTCTTACATTTTCTATTGCATTCACGACGTCCATTCCTTCTATAACTTTTCCAAATAAAACATGTTTTCCATTAAGCCATTTCGCCATCACGGTTGTGACATAGAACTGACAGCCATTTGTGTTTGGGCCACGATTCGCCATTCCAAGATAGCCCGGCCGAGTGTGACCAATTGTTAGATTCTCATCGTCAAAATAGTCTCCATAGATGCTTATAGAACCAAGACCGTCACCAGAAACAATATCGCCGCCTTGAATTATAAATCGATCGATAACTCGATGAAATCTTGATCCGATATAGGTCGTTCCGTTGATTCCCCTTAAACAAATGTGTCGAAAGTTCTCAACTGTTTTTGGAGCCTCCTTGCCAAATAAGCCGAAAACGATTCGACCCAAAGGTTTTCTGCTCAATTTTATGTCCATATAAATTTTGGAAGTTACAACAAAACTGCGGCTGTAAACACTCGCCAAAATGCAAAGGACGATAAAGATTTCAAGTTTCATTTTCCGGCAAAAACTGTGTGACGTGCTTCGAGTGCGACTATTGACAAAGTGAGGTTGTTCAAGAGGGAACACACTTTTCCAAACCTACGGAAGCCATAGATGATTGGATGACTCGGATATTGGAAAATTGATTTTCAGCTTAAGCCGGTTCGAGTACAATATCGCGACTACGCTAACTGCGACGAAAAATAACAGAAAACTGTAATTTGATACAACGTAAATTTGAATGGGTCAATGTTAGATGTGGTTCTTTCTGTAGGGCATAAACCGTCGAGTATAAGTATTTACTTATGTGGTATTTAAATCGATACGAGTGGTGTCAGCAAACTAACGTGAATAGACAATCTGCAATATACAGTCAACACACACTGAAGGTTCGCATTGTTGGGTTTTTAAATAAAAGAAACACCTTGATTTGAATTTATTTAGGTATTTAAGAGATTACTTAAGTTCCCAAAAAAACAAGTGTTTCGGTCTAATGATAGAAGAAGAAGAAGGAATAAAATAAATTTAACCTAAAACGAAAGTTAATAATACATATGTTTTTGGGGTAACAATTCAACAATGAGTGAGTTAATTCTATTATATATACAATAAGATATGATTAAAAGAAAAATGTTTGTTGATAAAAAGCTCATTCATACTGTATATTCTAACAAGCATAATTATGTAGCTTGTAAAGAACCCGATTTTTCAAAGAAAATCTCGTTTTATGACAAATATGTACTAATTACTGGCTTTGATGACGTTTATAGCGACTCATACTCAACTTCTTATCAAAATCGTCAACTACCGACAAATTATACATACCTACATAACTGACTTTTCCTTTCTTCTACTTCCTTTATAATAAGCTATAACATACCTACTTTGACTTAACCAGCTCTATTATAATTCTTTTAAATACATTTTGTTTGTTCGGTTTGTCTGCTCAAGCTTACTTTGCTTTGCTGAGATCGAAGCTCAAATAAACACGCCTTATGTGTAGTTGCATTTAAAAAATTAGGAAGTCTTAAGTTTCTATTTTTAGTGTATGTGATTCATATTCTTTTTTAAATTATGTATTCGCGGTACTTTCCAGTGTCGTGACGTCAACCTCTTTAGGCGGTAAAGGACAGCAATACGTAGCATGCACCAGAAATGCGTGACAGGTATTTTGATCGGCGATCTTGTTCGTGTCATACTAATTATGTGAAAGGATCAGCATTGTTATTAATTACAATTTTAACAGCGTAAGAAGTCTGTTTTATTTTTTATTTTCCTTTAACACAAAATGTCTTCCAGAAGTAGTCGAAGGACAATAATTTTTTTATTTCGTTCAATATATCCTAGACATGGAAATAGGTACTTTAATTTTATTGTAAATGACGTTAAAAATAATATATTTTGAACCATTCAGAACATATTTTTCATAAAACACAATGGAAATAATATTAATAATATAATAATATACCTACATCATTATTATTAATACGTGAACATCAAAAGTTTCGGTACACTTTTTTAGTATTTTTAAGGAGAATGAAACTTATGTCATTTGTTGAAAGGTACTGTGCCATAGATGTGCACAAACAAGAAATCGTGGGTATATGTCGCCATTAAGGCTGGTAGAACTAAGTTATGAATTCCCCATACAAATTGAAAAGATTTTGGTGACAATCAATTTTTCGCCGCCATATTACCATAGCAACGTATTCAAATATAAATTATCTTAGATTAGAACCTGCTTCCGTGCTTCCGATAGAGCAGCTCATTTACGTATTTTTCGATATCTAGATGTCGCTCTTTTCGTTTGTAAAAGAAAAAATCATATACAATAACGAGAATAATTGTGGTAGGTACGTTTTTTAGTATTTCGTACTTATAAAAGGTATGGTCGTTTTTCGACCACAAGCGATACTAGTAATTAATAATATGCCGGAACTGATTTCCGCTTTTATTTTACGTACCTAGTTCATCCTTTTAACTTTTAGGGTTGATTTGCAACCATTTTTTTCTAAAACTGGTATAGGTATCTATACAATACAAAGATAAGCCAGTTTTTTTTGTATAAAAATTGCAAATTTTGGGTTATTTTTTAGTTGTATCAAATTTACCCGAATTGTTTATTTCTTTTCTAATATAAGATTTATTTAAAAGGTTCATTTGTATCATGCGCACAGTCTGCGTTTCACCTCTAATTCTAAGAATCAATACAGCCTTCAAATTATACGACAAAAAGTTAAGAACTGCTTTGCTGAGATCGGTACTAAAAAAACGCACCTTATATTAAAACCAATGGATTGGATAAAGTGTACCTACACATATTACATCTTTTATCAAAAACCTTGCGGATTCATACAATATGGTTATTTTTTAAATACGATATGCAAAAATTCAGACAAGAACTATCTATTCCACCCTCCATTTAAAGCCAATAGGTGACAGGTTATTTATTTGTCCAGATATTTAATTTCAGCCAAAATCTTGTAAAAAAAAATGTCAATTCATAACTGCTGAAATGTAGCTGCTGCCCAAGAATATAATAACGAGACTCATTTCGTAGAAACGAACCGAAAAACGAAACACCAGTGAACTTCCATCTACGAAGAACAAGAACAACATGAAATTAGAATTTGTCGTACTTGCGGGTGAGTTGGACGTGTTTGTAGGATTTCTCTGCGGAAATATTTTGCAACGCATAAGGATATATATATATATACACATACGCCATCAAAAAAAAAAAAGAAACTGTATTAATTTTATTTGGTAGCTATTAAGAATTTTAATCGAATAAAATATCTATAAAAAAAAAACAGTTGTGAATGAGAGGAACACCCCAAAATAAGTAAAACTCAAGGCTGCGTAGTGACGCAAGAAACAATTTCGTGAAAGTTGCCTCGTGAACAAAGAACTTTTTAATTAAATCGTAACGAGAAATCGGTGTCTACGGTGATTGAAAAATTGTGTTGGATGTCGAGAAAAAAATTCCCAAGACGTATATTTCGGGACAAAACCGGTATGAGAAGATAGTTTATTTTTTGTATGTCCAAAGTTCAGATTATTGTGAAAAATCAATTTTTGTAGATGTGGCTTGGGTGTGGCAGCCATATTTTTTCTTGCGATTGTACTAGATTGCTACTTTGTAGAAATGTAGCAGACCAGGGTGTCGCTTTTTATTTTTCAAAAGGTGGTTTGGGTGTACACACAAGTTTACCGGGTGTCGCTGTAGTTAAATATTAATTTGACTGACGGCTATTTCAGATGCTGGTACCGGCAAATTTGTTTTAAGTTGCATTTGAGTGGGAGTAGCAGCAGCAATTCGTATTTCTACTCTTGATCTTTGATCACGGTTGCTCAAAAGTATCGCATTTGGCAGTTTAATGTGGACAAAAGGCAATCGAGCTTGAAAATAACCTATTAATAGCCCTGTTTTTTTGAGCTTCGATCTCAGCAAAGCAAAGTAAAGTAGGATTTTCAGCACGCAATTACAACAACTACACTCTACTTGACACTTCGAGACTCGCAGTAGTTGTTGTAAAATGTGTGCTGAAAATCCTACTTTACTTTGCTTTGCTGAGATCGAAGCTCAAAAAAACACGCCTAATGAAGGAATGATTTTGTTTCTATTTAGATAAATTGTGAGTAAGTTTACAACTTGGCCATGATGATAAAGGTACTCGTTGGCGCAGATAAAAATCTAGATGGAAACTAGTTCTTTTCTGACAATAAAAATGTATTGAATCGGGTTAACTTCATCTGATTAATAAAACACGAACTGCAGAATTAATGAACATGTTGTTTGTTACTTTTTATGATTACAAAGCAGCCAACCTAGTAAAGTGGGTATCGCGACGATTTCACACCTAGATGTCAGAACTCATATTTATACGAATATGTCAGGTACTGTGTGAGTAACATTGACGTTGTGTTCTAAACTGCCAAACTGACAGGTCCACACACTTGCCGACATAATTTTCCTCCTTTGAAACAATTGTTGAATTGGAAATGCATTTTCTGAACCGAAGTGTATTCATATACGTTCAGTGCTGCCAATTTCACTTTCATTAGTTTTGATCTTTATCTAAATAAAACAAGCGCATCATTTAATGTTTAGAAATTTTGCCGTCTTGGTGCTGCATTTTACGATTTTGTCATAAAAACAAGTATTACTAACAAAGTATTTTGTTTACATATATTTATCAAATGTGGAAGTACAAAGTTTTTTTGTTTATATATTTCGAATTGACTTCATATAACTAATAGGGTATTTTGACTAAATAAAAGTTGTGTGTTACATTTACCTGCTGCAAAACTCTATTGTTGAATCGCCCTGTCTTCATTTCAAACTATTACTTTTTCATCGGTGTACTACATACACACTTCCTTATTTTATACTCCGGCCGTAGTTGTAATAGGTAGTTTTCTCAGTTGAAATGTATCTTTGGAGGAAGTAGGACCACATAGAAAATTTCTGGAAAATTACCTTGAGAAAATGGTACGCTTGGAATTTAGTTACACGTACATAGTTATTGGGAACACGATATTATTATAATTTTCATTGAACAACAAAGTGTATTTATGATATGTATTTGAGTAAACTGTTAGGTATATAAATAAAAATATATGATTGGCATTTACAGAAGTGAATAATTTCATGTGTATATACATATATAATGAATACTCCTATCCATGTATGCGAAGAGAAAATTTCCACAGAACTGAAAAGTGCAGACATTTCTTCGGAATTCGTTGTGAACATCAAAATAATAAACGTATTTTTTCTGTGTTAATAGGTGAAATCTAATTTTTGAAGAAAGAAAGAAAAAAATGCTCGCGTAGCAAAGCAATTACGTAATCAAGAGAAGCTAAAAAAACATTTCCATCGCGTATGAACGCTCAGCAACGTGGTTGCTTTTGGTCAGTGAAAATCGCTGAAAAATCTATTACAATTTAAGGCTAAAAAAGCAAGTGCAAAATGGTGAGAAAAATTCATTAATATTTTTTTTTTAAATACCTACGCGGTGTATTCTGTATTGTTTCCGAAAATTAACTCATTTTTATTTCTCTGTAATAGCCGCGAATTGTACCATTGCAATTATTAAAATGTCTTAAAGTGCTGCTCGACGAAAATGGCGGCATTTTGAGTGAAAGTGAAGTCAAACGCATTGCAGGGTGAGTACACATTTGTTTTTTAATCAGTATTATTTATTTATTAAATCAAATGAAAAAAAAATGCTAACATTGTTTATTTGTAAGTTAATTTTGTTTTTTTATTGCTGTTCTTTCAGATTGATGACAAAATATTCAAAGAAACTCGTTTCGAAATGCATTTATGTACAAATCTTGAAATGTACAAAAACTGAATTATTGGGTGAATTTATGGGTGCTGGCGGGTGGAGTTTAACCCACATGTGGCTAAATGATGCTATTCGCGCAAGAAATTGGCCATTGGTGCAAGAGATACTGGAATTACTTTTACTGTGTCCGGTCGATGTGGAACGGCTTAAAAGTAATTCCGCACCAAAACTAGTCAAGGGACTATGCAAAGATGGCGATGATGAAGGTAAGTTTTCAAAACCAGGGACTGTATCCTTATTCCTTATGTACTTGTATACCTACGGAAGCAACAACTGCCGACTTGATCATTTTTACAGGTAGAAGTTTATTTTTGGTACAGATTACATAAATCGATTATAAAAAATATCGATTAAACATACTTTTTCGCGCAGCAATGCGCAGATATCAGATTTTACAATTCGCACTTCATCGTCATAATTGTGCATGGTGTATCCATTCATACTATTGAGTGGGCATATTTGGTCTCGCGCATGCCATCATATTTTTTTCTCTTATCGAAATAGCTATTTCAATTAGGGTAGGTGTAACAGAAAACAAAGAAAATAGAATGAAGCCCAGAAAATTGAGGAGGTGTTTGTGAACTGGGCCAGTATTATGCGATACGTCTTCAAATAAACGTTTATCGTAACAGTCTAGAAGGCAACTAGCGTTTTACTCATAAATATTTTTTGTAGCAATTTTAGGCATCCGGAAGCTTACAATTTTCACAACAAATTGTATGGAAAATATAGGCGTAGTGCGCTCCTTAAATTTAAAGTCAAAACTAAAGAAGTTGGTTACTATTACTAGTAGTTTGCGATCTAACAAGTTCAATCCACTAAAATACCATCTTGACGGCGCTTTACAGGAATAGAATGCATAATAAAAATTACTGTCAAGTGTCAACGTTCAAATTTTTAGCTTCGTAAATCTGACAATATTTATCTTTTTTTGTTGGTCTAGAATTTTAGATTAAGATTAATTTTAGATTTTTAATAGACCAGTCCTTGCTTCACCTCGACGGGTGGGTAGCCGACCAATCGAGTCAAGAAAAAATCTGCTAATACTAGTCGGCGTTTCGAATTTTAAATAGACGTGGACATGTGTTTCTGTTTAACTTTAAAAACAAAAAATAATTCTTAGGATTTGACAGATTAATCAGAGAAAGTTTTAAAAGTCTAATACCTAGTGAGTTAAAACCGTATTCATATCTGACAGCGCTTAAAAATTGATTGGAATTAAGACTGGCTAGTAACAACAACGCGTCCCAGGTTTCCAAAGAACATAATGTACAACTGACAATATTCTTAAAACACTTCCCTAGCTAACAATTTTGTGTAAATAAATCCAGTCGACGAACCTTCCCCTGCATATACATTTATTGTTCTCTTATCAATTGACGAAATAATGTTTTTGCTGTTTTCTGTCTTCGTTCTTTACGCTGCATGATATTCTATTTCAACAAAAAAATTATGCACATGGTAAAAAGTCGGTACACGTGTACCAAATGAATCAATCTCTTGACAATTACAACAATGCGACACTATGAAAACTTTACGTGAAGAACAAAGATATTCCCCTAGATGACATCTACGACCTTTCCAAGATATCCATAAAAGTCGAAAGAGATGAACGTACATCCGATTGTTCCTCAGGCAGGGAGTGGCAATATGATACTCGCCCACGTTTTGGCACTGAAGGAATATACTAAAATACCTAACAGTATGCTGAAAAAAGTCTTGCAATTTTTTACAAGTTAACGAACGCTGCTTTATTTATAACTTTAATCAATGGACATGGACAAACTTTAAATGCCTTCACTCGTGCCCATACAACGTTATCTACATTTTTTTCCTGGTTGCGGCGATTTAATAGGTTAATTTTGTGTTTTTCTTTTGAACTTTTAACAAATTCCTAACAAATGAATGTTTTAACTTAATTTCCTTATCGAAATATAAGGCCGGTTTGTTTTGGTTGATTTTATTCCACTGCATCTTGGAGAAACGAGATAACATTTTTTTGTTCAGTAAATGAAACACACATAGGTATTCCTCTCATACAGTCAAAGAAGCTTCCTAGTATCACTTCAATCCAACCCCATATATATTCACATCACATCACAATAGCATTCCAAACAGTTAACCGGAAAACAATTTAATTTTTGCTTTAATAATAAAATTTGTTAAGCGTGTGCGACATACACATTGAATACAAAAGTTTCAATTTGTTTGGTTCGTGTTTTATGCCTCTGTTTGCTACAACAATATTTCCGTACCAGATTAAGGGCCGTTTGCTGATACTACTCATAGCGAATTAAGTTCCACATAAACTCTTAAATGACAGTTTATGACCTGGAAAAAGTAGCCCATAAGTATTTAAGTAGAACTTAAATCGTTAAGAGTCGTATGATCAAACGGCCCCAAATAATGCCGCTTAACTTATTGGTAGGACGTTCCGAATGACTTGTCAAAACTAATAAATAAAGGTCTGTTACCGTTTCACGAAAATGCACTTCATTTATCCTGTTCGCAATATTAAAAGCGAACCTAACCAAATTTTCTTTGGATTTTTAATAAAATTATTTAATTTAGTATTTAACATACGGCGGAAGATAAATTCTCCAAAATTCCAAAATGACAAACAAACAAACCGTTTTACAATTTTATATCTTCTGTGCTAAATTTTGAGGTGCTTGCTGAGCTCAATTTGTCAGACATGCCTGCTATAAAGTCAGCTAAGAATTTCCGAGTTGAAGATTGGTGAACTCATAATTTTTCTTTTTTTCCTTTGTCGAATGATTTTTTTTATGCGTAATCACCTTTCCCTTTTACTAATAGCAAACGCCAACCGCGAATAATATGAATTGGCAATAATTCAAAGTATGTAATTGCGATTCGACAGTTCTGAATTCCATTTTGCTGTAACGATTCCTTCGGCTACGCATATTTTAAATCACGAGACAGGTTTGCTATTGCAAGAAATTTTTTTTCATCTTCATGTTTCTTTGAGAAATGTCAATGTCAGATGTCTACGTGCAATCTCCTATTTTTTAATTGATTTTATTCAAATTCATTAACGATAATGCATTCGAACGCATAAGTCAAACTTAAGAAGCACAAAGAGATACCAAAAAATGTCTCCTCTATAAAACCCTACAAATATTACACCAAGTTGGATAATAGCGGACAGATGGTTGTCAAATCGTAATGCTTTAAATAGAAGCAATTAAATTTTTGCTCTTGAATTTAAAAATGGCCCTCGTTCTACTGGTACATGTTTGAATATTCTCGCATAGGAACAAATTTGCATTTGCCAAATTTGTGGTTCAACGCGACCTTTTTTCTATTTGATTATTTTTCACTTCGGTGAGCGAATTCTCTAGCAGTGAGAAAAATGTGACATGTTGCCAATATTGAAGCAGAAAGTAAGGGAACAGACCTAATATTATATTACCCCCGAAATAATTATAATAGACGTCAGATATCATACAAAAGTTTCACATAACTGCTAAGTAACGAGTTGATAACTGTGAAACTGATTGAGCTGCCACGCTCTGATAATAATAAAAGCGATTCGCTCAGGACGGCTTACGTGGCCGCCACCATACGATTTCATATGTTTTTTAGGGCCCGTCACTCAATCGCTTGTCGTTCACTGCGTGGCTGCCCCCTTACGCAGTGTTTTTTAATACTGGGCTTAGTTCCTAACCGTCGTAATGCCCACTTTAGTTTGTCGTACTATTACAGAAGTTACATTTTTGATCAAGGTCAACATACCCTGGGTCTTTCTTATATTAGGCCTGTGTTTTTGAGCTTCGATCTCAGCAAAGCAAAGTAAAGTAGGATTTTTAGCACGCAATTACAACAACTTGACACTTCGAGAACGCAGAGTAGTTGTTGTGATTGCGTGCTGAAAATCCTACTTTACTTTGCTTTGCTGAGATCGAAGCCTTAAAAAAAGCACGCCTATTGATGTTTAGCCTTCACCTTAAATATTTGGAAGGTTAGATGAAAAGATTTCACAAGGACTGTTTCGCCTTTGTGAATTTGTAAAATTTGTGCTTTCGATTCTACTTGATTAGTGATTTTTATTGCTTTCAACCTTTTGGGTGCAAGATTTGTGAGTTCGAGCCATTGGGTACAAACTGTATTTTTGTGTGCTTTGTCATGAACAATGTAGGGTGAAAAAAATTGTCGAGCACTAAAGAAATCAACCATAAAAGAAGAATACGGCACTTCAAAATGGTGGAATATATGAGCCAAAAACCTGCTTAAGAACTGTCAAAATTGAAAACTACTTGAATGTTAAAAATTTTCATCAGGATCTGCACGAACATAAATATTTTACTTGCAAACTTCATTCAGAGTAACCTTTTGCAATGTTTGCTTATGACGCGAGCGCCTTTGGTTCGAAGTCTTAACACAGCAATACGCTGTCAGGCTGTCATTGACCATAAAGAGCGGCAAATGCGATTACTACTATTCCAAAAAGGACTTTTCGTTTGGTAAACCGGTCGGATTCTCCTTGATTTAGATTTTAAATATAAAATACATAAAAAAGACCCAATTGGTGTCAATTTTTTTAAGTGGATAACCTAACACTCTCCAAGTCCCGGATAACACAAATTAGCTACACCTTACGGTTTTCTCCACTGCGCTACCTCTCGCGAACGTCTGACAAAGGGTATAACTGTCATGAGATCAAATTTAAGCTGCGTTCCATTCATCCCAAGAATTAAAAACTCACACAAAACGAATGGTCGTGCGAAGCTAGGCCTAGGGTCCTTACGGCCTTGTTGCGCCATCTATTTATTTAATTATTAACCAAGTAGGGTAGAGTTGTCTTACTCCGACAGTCTCTAATAATCGGCCACATGCGTGAAACTGTTGTCGTACTTCTCTGGCTCGAATCGCAAAAGGATCTGTAAGGATCTCTCTCTTTTTGGCGGCCAAGGTGGCCGAATATACAAAAATATGTGTTTTTTTCATAAAAACGAAGAAAAATATTGTTTTACATTGAAATATTAATGTTTTATTTTTTTTTTATCTCATAAGAAATATCAAATCAACAATTTAAAGAGAAAACCATATCAAAAACTTAACAATTCAAACCTCAATGACAAGTTTTGTATGAAAATGCGTTAAGGGGCCGGCAATTGACAACTCTACCCTACTCTACTGTGACTTTAGATTGAAATGGTTATAAGCAGTGTCCCATATATGATGGCAACTCACATTTTTGGGAATCAAATTAATGCACACCCTATGTAGGTACATGGTACATCTACCGACGACTGCACCGATTGTTATGTGAAAGAAAGTACAGTTTAAGAATCGTACATTTCGCTTATGTATTGCATAGATTTTATGACGTCGAATAAAACTTTATTGGCTTTCTAATTCTAACCTTAACCTCAAATATTTTGTAGATAACCAGATAATTTTATTTGAAGCACCATTGTGAGTAAAATCGAACCCAAACAGCAAACACCAAAAGCGATTATTCAGCAACAGACTGTCGTTCATTTTGTTTTGGTAATTGGTAGGTAGTAGTAGTCACATGTTTTTATAACAATAACGTTGGCACTGTGCCTCGTTTATCAAGAAACCGATGGGATGGTTTATTTCCACTTAGTTAAGCAGGTAAATGGCCATTGGAACGAGGCTACCACCTACCTGCCGTAATCACGTCGATCTTTAATTCAATTACTCGCATTTATGTAAATGGATTTGTGTATATCCCCCACTGCGAGTGTATCAGTTTTTGTTTTTTTTTTTTTTGTTTGTGACGCCCTCATTGTTTGAAAAGAGGAATAGCAGATGCGTTGGCATTGGCACGGCAACGTGACTGTGACTGTACGTCGTTATTTTCATGATAGTGATATAGCTTTCGCTGTGTGTCTTGCACAAAACTAGCGCATGCGCACATAGCCATGTACAGAGCTCCTATGTAATTCTATTTTTATGACTCACCTCACCTCACAGTCACCACCATTGACAAGACAACATGGCATTTTGTTATGAAATAGGCAGCAGAAAATATTCGGTCAGTCTTTGTGCTTCCGTTCGTGTGATAGGTACAAATTTTTGCTTTCGGTTACCGAATAGATTGTAGCTTTGTGTTGTAATTCAGATAGCTCTAAGCGTTTTGTGTCGACAGCAATAAATTTTTAATTCATTTCCGCAATATTATTACTTCCATCTTAGGTGTACGGATTTTGGCATCGAAACTAGTTGAACAGTGGTTGAAAGTTGTAACTGGTGATGCATCAGCCTCATCACCGGCACAATCAGTGATGGCACCAAAACCAAGTGAAATATCTGCAGCCGCAGAACCAGTGACAGCGACCCGGACAATTGCTACGGCTAAAACTGATCTGGCTGGAAATTCGGCAAAAGCAATGAAACAGTCTAGTTCAATTGATGAGGACCCATTGGGGGCGACAGAGCCGACAATTGCCGTTTCGTTTACACCAACGCCTGCCCAAAAGAAGGCCTCAGAGTCCGGATTAGTACTAAAGTGTGTCATTAAAGACGGCAAACAGGTGTGGGCTCGTGTTGATAATACAACCAAGAGTCAACATATGGAGGATGCTCCTGTTAATGCAGCTAAAGCAGATGTCGACGAGGAACTAGAAAACGATCAAGAAGAAGAAGATGACGAGGAAGAAGGGTTGTCGCCTAAAGCTATTGAACAAGTATCGTCTGAAGTGATACCATCTGGTCTGAAAGTCAAAGGGGACAGTACAACGGACAACAAAGAGAATGAAATTGTGCCGAAGAAAGTGGACGACAATGAGAAGGCATCTGGTGAAAACGAAAAGATTCCCGTTGATAAGGAAAACGAGAAAGAGAAGGAAAAGGAGAAAGATAAAGAAAAGGAGAAGGAGAAAGAAAAGAATAAATCCATCAGTAGCTCTGATAAGGAGAAGAAATCATCCTCATCAAGCCATAGATCGTCGTCGAGTCATAAATCCTCATCGTCGTCCAAGACTGGCAGCAGTTCTTCATCAAGCAAGTCAAAATCATCGTCGTCATCTTCACACAGAAGCTCAACTGACAGCAAAAGTCAAAGCCGCAGTAAAGATAAGGAGAGGGAGAAAGATAAAGACAAGGAACGTAGCTCAAACAAAGAGCGCAGCTCCGATAGAGACAAGCACAGGTCGTCGAGCACAAGCAAATCATCATCCAGCTCGTCGAGCAAAGACAAAGACAGAGATCGCTCTCGAGATAAGTCTAGCTCTGGCTCGGGTTCCTCCATGAAAAAGGACAAGGAGAAGGTGGATTCTGTGTCTCAGGCCGAAAAGGATAAAGACACCTTGAGCAAACTGGCTGCGCCATCAATCGACAAGCTGAGCAAAATACCGAAGAAGCCCAAAGATGAGACTGAAGAGCAAAAGCCAACTTCTATAACAATTCCCTCGAAAAAGGCATCCATGTCAATAGAGATTCGCCGTGACTCAGAAAAGAGCAAAACGGTCAAGACCTATAAATCTCAGTTCCGCAGTCATGGCCTGACAGAAGAAGCCCCCCCACCACCATCGAGGAAGGGCCTCAAGAAACCAAATTCAGCTCCGGTTCCAGGCACGACCATCCTCAGTAGCTTGTCTCTGAAGCGATCCTCGCCGCCGCCCAGTTCGTCGCTCTCTTCCACCTCGCCCTTGCTAAAAGATGCGCCACCAGCCGAGAAGAAGCCGAAAATTGACATGACCCGGGTGGCAAGTCCAGTCGAAAAGATTGGCGCCATCAAACTGATCCCCCCAAAGAAAAGTAAGTTCCTTCAAGCAGATTCTATTAAAGTGTTTTGTTTTCTCCTTTCAGATTGTGAACGACGTGTGTGTTGCGCGGTGTGTGTTTTGCTTGCAATTCAGGTGACCGTTGGCTGCTGGCGAAGCGGGGAGTTTCAACAGCAGCAATTGGATAGGGGATGAGGAAAGAGGAGTCATCAATTTGTTGTTGTGTGTTGTTTTGTGCGTTAGGAATGTTTCAAAGCACACGAAAATGAAATGTTTTCAAGTATCCTTGTAGGCCGAAGATGCTATCCCAGAACTAGAACTAGAACTGGATTTGGATCAGACAAACCCGACCAACGAATGCCAATGAAACGAAACAAAATTCCGTAACTATAGCGCGCGATGTAAATTTTTCCCTTGAAAAGTTTTTACTGTGTTTTCTGTTTTAAAAAGAAAAAAAAAGATGGCTCTCTCTATTTCTCACTCTCTCGAATATGAATCTCTCAACAGGTGGTGTATATTCTTTCAATACTGTTAAGTATGTAATTTAATTCATTTATATACATTTAACCAAATAATGGTCTATGTGCTGCGCGTACAGCCATACAAATCATTTATATATATACGTCATACCTATATACATAGCATTTACAATTTTAGCCTTAAGAAAAGAAAGAAATGATTTAATGAAAAAATAAACGATTTTTTTCATTCAAAATAAAACTGAGATATCCTTGAGCAAATTAATCATGAAGCTCTGTAGCACAATAACTAAACACACTGGTATACACAGCAGCAACAACTGAAAGTGAGCGACAGCATTTGTATTGCGTAAACAATTTCCCCTCGCTGCACTTGCGATGCAGGTAAAAATGGCGTAGCAAATTGGCCAAGAGCGAAATGTTGAAGCAGAATATATGTAGATTTTGGAGTTCGGGAAACGGGTGAGCTAGGCACAACTACGTATGTGAGGTTTTAGGATTGGTATCTGTTTTAGTTATAGTCTTCAATTATTGAGGTTAGGATAGAGATTTCATGGACGAGCCAGCTTCTACGCTTTACAAAGCCACAATTAGATTAGGTAATTGCTTACGATGTTTGTGTGTGGGGTTATTCAATCCGGTTGGCATTTGTCCAACTGCTGAAAGAAACTATTCAAGGACAGTACACTCTCAGCGCAAAAACAATTCGATTTTGAAAACATATGAACAGTGAAATTTGGTCATGGGCATTTATCCAAAGAAAGCGAATGCTCTAGTATTGTTTGGATCCGATCCTAAAGAAGCTTCGTACAGCTATTGTCATGCCTTAAAGGCATATAGATATCTATGTAAAAATGTTTTTCGACATTATGATCGACGGAGGCCGGCGAGTAATCCGAGCTTCGGACTGTCCTGAGCCTTACGACGTGAGTTTTCAGACGAATGTCGTCAAAGTTAGACGTTTTACAGCAGCTTCCACAAATGAGAAACTACCGGATAAAAGTCGTTTAGAAAATAGCTTCAGACGCATCAATGCGTTCCTTCACTCAAGGGCAAACAAAAGTCCGATTACATAACCACACATTTTGCTTGACAGCAAAAGCGACTATATTCTCTTGAATTTAGATGGCGCTGGATGGACTCTACAATAATCGTACCATGCACACCGTGCTTAAACTAATTTATTTCCAGGGGGCAGATTCCGTATAACAATAATCGTCGGTACGATATCGTTTTTGAAACTTTGATGACCAAAAGAAGTTATATGCTGCCCTAATTTGTTTCAATATCGTCAGCTTTCATTACATTTCTGGAAAATGAATTGGATTAAGGTCTCAAACTCGTAATTTTGGCACTTAGTTGCTGCTTTTTCCGACGATAATCGTCTGAAAAGTTACGGAAAGAGTGCCCAGAACAAAAGTAAGCATACGCACGGCAAAGAAACAAAAACGCATCTGATTTAAATGCGATCTGAAACCATTTAATGAGTTGTCATACTCGCTCTGTGCCAACAAGATGCGCCACGTATTGATGGTGTAAGTTCTGTGATTTCTGGCCATTCTTGCGTTTATTTTACGAAGGCCAAACAAAGATTGCTTGTCGCATTTCAGAAGCACAAAGCAATGTTCATAGAGTAAGCTGATTCCACCCTTAAAATGGGTATTGTAGTGGCTGGCTCCTGCCTTTTTTTATAGGGGTCAGCAGGGACATCAACCCGACCAAAATTAGGGTATGTGTACGGGAAATATCTCAATCCGTACATATTTTGACGCGACAAGCTGGAAAGTAGAGATGAGGATCGTACTCCAATGCAGTGCGTCAAGGTACAAAGTAGAGACGAGGATCGTACTTCAATTCAAGCATGCGTAATTCTATTTGTGATGTGTTCATACACACATACTCTGCATTGAGGCGCATGCGTTTCGCTTATACTACGGGTGTTCTTTCATCCAACGCTAAACAATGCGCCAAATAGCCACTGCATTGACCGACTGTTACAATGCAAATAAAGTTGAAAGTGGTTTTCATTGGTCGGTAAAACCATACGCGGCTTTTTGCATTTGGCAAACCATTTATATTCCCATCACTATTGTGATCGACACTGGCTTAACCGACAGTCTCTCTATTCTATTGGATTGCTGCAAGCGTTTCTCTCAATTTCATATAATATTTCGTCCTTTTGTCGAAGCGATCAAGTGTTTTAAATCCTAAGAGTGGTATTTCCTGTTCGAATGTTTTTGTGCATAGACACGATCTAAGTAACCACTCCTCAGCCATCAGCAACAGGTTGTAGTGCAGACTGTGACATGTACATGTCAGGGCTCTATTATAGTCAATAGTCTTGTCATAAGGACAATTTTTTTTAATTGATAGGATTTTCATAACAAAATGCGTAGCACACGATTTTGGCTTAACGCTTTTTCAAAACAGTAACATCAAAAAGTCGCACTCACAATCGTTTTTGCGAAATGTGATAGTCATAGCAATGAAACAGTGTCAGGCTTTTAAAAGTCAACTATAAGGAGCATTTTTTAACACACACACCGACCCAAATCAAGATGACGCCGCCATCAAAAGGTTTTTGATCGTCAGTGTGCGTTTCTCGTGAAAATGACTCGCATTTACATGATTTTGATAATTGTATTGTTTTTTTTTTCGACGTCCGAAACCTTTTGGGCGTCAGTGTGTGGTTGTTTTCATTAATACTGACTCATCATGTTGTTGTTTTTTTAGCTATCAACATTCGTTTTTAATTAAACATGGAAATGCGCAACCGAATGACATCATTACGATGAAATGTTGTTGATGAGATCATCAAAAGAGTTTTATTTTGCTTGTGAGTGAAAACTTTCGGATGTCAGTGTTTATGATCTATATTGTAATTGATAATGAATTCGCTGCAACTTTAGGAACAAGCAATAGAGGTCGGCTAGTGAGGTGAATTCTGCAATGGAAAGGTCTACAGACAGTGAATTCAGACTAAGCTAATTTATTAAGTAGGGCTACATAGTTTTACTAATTCATACATCTGATAGTTCTAGGTAGGATTTACTTAAAAATTATTTGAGGAGCGTTGGTTCTATCCGGTCTTTAATTCTTACAAATTTACGTTACTAAAAGTTTTATCAGGGCTTGTAGAGTACACATTATACGAGTATGTACAATGTACATCGGTTTAAACGGATATTCGATTTGGATTGTAATCAATATTTTGAATGGACAAACTTTGATCTCCAACAGAAATGTGTCATAATACAAGCGTCCTAGCGAAAGTGAAACGTTGTATTAGGAAAGGCCTGTTTTTTTGACCTTCAATCTCTGCAAAGCAATCTAAAGTAAAATTTACAGCACGCAATTAAGCAACTACTGTGAGTCCTCGAAGTGTCAAATAGAGCGTAGTTGTTGTTGTAATTGCGTGCTGAAAATCCTGCTTTACTTTACTTTTCTGAGATCGAAGCTCAACCGAACAGGTCTATTATCAACCGTGCAATAAGTTGATAATGTCCTTTACTAATTCAACTTTGAGGTTATGCTGAATGTGAACTCGATCCAGTTGGATACACACATGCTGTGCCAAAAAAAGTGTTAAAAAATTACGTCGAAAGAACTGCAGAGGGACAATGGAGGGTAAGTCATTGAAGCATAAACGGAAATTTATACCCAAAAATAATTAATAACGCACAAGTCCGGATGGGTAAGCTGAGGCAATTTAACGGCTTTGTCATCAATTGCGCAAGTGCAATGAAAAATGATTGTCAAATATAAAAAGCAAAAGTATTTGGGACTTGATTACAACCTATCCAATTGGAATAGACACCGTTGAGAATGTCGGGGAACATTGTTGCCCAAGCCGCTTCGCCAATGACGTAACGCATTTTTAACGTTTCATTTTAAAAGGCGGATGCCTATTGTTGAATTGAAAACAAGACTACCGTCCATTCGTTGTGAGAAGCCTCCTATTTCTATATGAACTTAACATACTACCGATCCGGCTTCCGAAGACGGGCTACAGTTTTTTTATTAATCCCGCTCATCAACTATTTTATGCACAAATGTAATGGATCTACGAAGATCACAAATCAACAGATCATTCGTCTTGGTAGATAAGCATATTCGCGGCAAGATCGATCAGTGACGTTGACGCCATTTAAATTTATAGAAATAACTTTGCAAGAGCGGGCAGCCTACTGCCACCTCGTTTAAGAACTTGTCAACTTCGCATGGTGACCGATAACAGTCTACAAATCTCAGCTAACCATCGCTGACACGTGCACCGTACCACCGCCATACAAAAGCAGAAAGTAAACAAAATTGTTATTATAGATGCGCATGCATTACCAACCGTCAGTACAAAATTTTGTAGGTCCATAAAAAGC
Organism: Cheilosia impressa; assembly: GCA_948293265.1. Taxonomy (NCBI): domain Eukaryota; kingdom Metazoa; phylum Arthropoda; class Insecta; order Diptera; family Syrphidae; genus Cheilosia; species Cheilosia impressa. The sequence continues at coordinate 27,355,881 of OX411884.1, read as the reverse complement.
AGGTTTTCAAACTAATTTATTATTAATCTGAGTTTATCACGTTTTTATTGAACTATCTGGTTGCATTAGGTATTGTTAGAGGTCGTAGAAAACATTTTCCGAACTCCAAATAGATACTTGTATTCTCAACAGCTTAGCAAATTAACTGTCATTACGGTGATTTTAAATTTTCACTACATAAGAAAAATGAATGGAAGTTACCGATTTTCTTATTCTGCTACATAGCTCCGGATGAAAAGCGAGTTTTAATTTTTTTTTTATTTTACGAAACTACGTACATCCCATACATAATTGTGCCCTAATCAAACTCACGTTTCAGGATTTAAGGGATGAAATTTGTTGCAACAGTATGTACGTGTACACCCCTTGAACTTGATGATAAGGGTGGGCACGAAAACCAGAAAGAGTGCGTCATCGTATTCATATTTCGAAACTAAAACCTGGAAGGAAGGCGATGATGGACAATTATTCGTACAAATCTCAGTGCTGGGGAATTTGCATTTTTTAGCATGTGTTTGTGTGTGCTGGACCCATTGAAGAATTATTACACTTGCTCATTGATTACGTTGATATCGATTGATTACCCCTTTTGGACTATAAATGAGCGTTTTGCTTAGAATTGGGTCACTTGGTTTACTGTCTTGACGCCGATTCCATGGATTTGCTTCAAGTTGAGCCTACAGACCGAAAATCCGGGCACTTGTTGCTTTTATATCCTGATGTAGTGAATACGATCAGAACAAAAGCAATAGAAGTTCGACGAATTGCTGACTATGCGGGCGCAGCAGAATGGCGTTTGACTTGTGTTACGTGCCGAGCTTTGCAACATTCCCATGATGCGTCCGTATGTGTTTGCCATGAAAATGATTTCCTAATCCTACGCACTTATGAACACCAACATTTGCGCCCAGTATTTATTTTACTTACTGAACGACGTGCCACAGATTCGATCCCGAAAAAGACACAAATTTCATCTTGAGGCATTTCAGTCGTCCGAACTCGGCATACAAGTGTAGGTCGCTTCTATTAGTCCCAAAAATAAAAGAATGATAGTAAAAAGCCACACATAGGGTGCCAATACGGACCTGTTGCCCCGGCTATATTTTTAAAGCAGTTCTTAAAATTTTACTAAATAGTCGTAGAATCCGAAGATTTACGTCAATTTGTTTATTGGTAGACTTCCAAAAACAAAAATCACCTTCAGACCGCCGGACCACATCGGTGAGCGAGCTATGTAGCAGATGTAAATTCGACACCAGTTTGAAATCAAAAACCTTCCAAATACATGCGGAGTTTGTTTGAACTTGTTGATAGCTTTCTTTTTTTGCACAGTGAACGGTCGTACATGGTATATTCTACACCGCACACTATTTTTAGGTTTATAGATGAGACGTCTATGGCATAGGACGTTCAATACTAACGGCAGGCATGTGTTACCTTTCGAAGCGAACGCGCATACAAGTGATACTTCATTCAGAAAGTGATCTTGCATTTGGATGTTTATAGCTAATTTGCTCGCAAATATTCGATCACGGTCTTATTTCATCGATCACAGGTCTCGTTCCCGTGATCGCGGGTCTCTTTTTCTCGCTATTGATCGCCACTCCCAGATGGCGCTGTTGCAACAGATATGACTCGTGGCAGTGGATATTTCTTGATGCCCGGACAGTAAAAAAACGACGAGGCGTCTGCATTATTCGTCAGATTGCTGAAGTCGCATCGTACGCAAACGATCGTTGGCGTTTTTAAAAAAAGGCCTACGTTTACTAGCAGCACTGAATAAATTGTCGTCAATTTTTGTTTGTACCCTACTAACCGTTGAGTTGTAGAATCTGTTGGAATCATCAAGATGATGATCGTCACTGTAGTACGCTGCGACCAGAGAATGTAGAGATCATTGCTCTGCATGCTCCTGAGCTTCAAGCCAAATGTCCATAAGGCGTTCGTATGAGCCCACAATAAGACCTCAACAAGTCTATATACACACAATACTCTATAAACATGTGTGGTGTCAAGATTGGCGATCTTCGGGTGTGTTCCTGTGATGATTCGCAAAATATGGAATAGGACTGACAAAAACGTTGAACGATATCCAACCACTCAGCTCATGGGGGATAAACAGAGATCGTCTGTGGAAGCACAAACTGCACTGGGGAATACATTGAATAGTTATTCGAATTCTGGGAAATAAGTCACGATCATGCTTTTGCAAGAAATTCAGGCCATCGTTGTACATATTTGTAATTTTGTAACTAACGTTAGGGTAATAGCAAAAATCAACGCTCGTCTTACCTAAAGCTCTTCTCGCCACCTGATGAATAAGCTTAATAAACATTTTAATTTTTTTCAGAAATCTACGTCGCCGAAATAAATGCAAAACACCGTCGAAAACACACGCACACCGTTCTCAATCAATATTACCTACTTTTCATTTTGTTTACAGTCAACTAACCAATGTATGTCTTTCTCTTTGCAGTTCAAACACTTATCGAGACGAACATCTTCTCGGATGCCCTCTCGGCAGCTATGGTACCGAAAAAGGACGGGCGCAAGCGTAAACGCAATTCCAAAGAACCCGGCAAAGATGGATTTACATCACCACCCATTAGCCCAGTGGGCAATAAGGTGGCCCCACTCAAGTTCTACCAAGACACGTTGGACGAGAGCAAGGACGATGAGAAAAATGCCAGCGTCAACAATGAATCGAGCACAGAGTCCAAGGAAGATGATGCGGCCACCAATACTGAGGATGACGATGACATCCCATTGAAAAAGGTCAAAGAGGACATTGAACAGCGTGTCCGCAACGAGAAGGCAAAATCTGATTCCATTACATCTGAAGACAGTTTGGAGGCAAAGACAGATTCACCTGATGTAGATTTAACCCGTGACAGTCCGAAAGAGTGTGAGGATTCTTCGAACACAGCTGACAGCGGCAAGCAAGAAGAAGAAGAGGAAGTCATCGAGTCTCCGAGAAAACCTGGTCCGGGATGTGGTCCAAATGGCCCACCTGGTGTTTTACTACTGCATCGTCGCAAGGGGCCAAAGAAGAAGCTCAAATGGCGTCCACAAGAAGAACTCGAGCAGATACGCTTCTTCGAACTGGACGAGAACGAGCGGGTGAATGTAACAAAGACCTTCATAGACATGAAGAATATGGAGCGGTTCAGTGAGCGTGATGCCATGAGCATGGTGCGCCGAGGATTCAACTCGGAAGACAACATGGCACCTCAAACTGAATGGGTGCCGTTAGTTCTAATCGACGATGTTCCTAATCATCCCGACGGCAGTCAAAGTCGAGAACGGAAAATCCAAGCCGATAGGGAACAGACAACGCTTCGCGCTTTGTACTTTTCGCACGCAATGATACCCGATTCGCCAGCTGAACCCGACATTGAACCAATGCAACACACAGATTTCACTGTGATTCCGCTGGATGACATCACGGGCAATCCAGATGCCGTAAACGACTTTACTAGTATGCCGTGGCCGGACTCGAAGGGTTCTGCACCCCAGGATGGTGGCAACACCTTCAACAATGGCCCTGGTGGCGATATGTATACCAATCGGAACCAATTCAATCCGTTTATACCGTTTGCAGCGCAAAACAGCGGTGGATGGCAGATTGGTGGCCCCAGTGGGCCGCCGATGAATATGGGCCCGGGGCCACAACAAGGCATGATGTGTATGCCGGGAGCGGGAGTAGTAATTCCAGGCAACAAATTCAACAACAACAACAACATGAATATGGGTAGCCCGAATATGATGGGTTGTGGTCTATCTCCTCCTAGCCCATCTGGCGATATGTCGCCGATAATGGGCGGCAACGGAGGAATGAACCAAAACATGAACATGGGTATGGGAGGTCCATACAATGATTACAACGGCCCAATGGACAATGGGCCTTCGCAATTTGGACCCGGGCCGAATTATGGACCTGGTCCCGGAAACTTTGGGCCAAACATGAATATGAACGGTCCTTGCGGTCCGATGAATGGCATGATGGGCGGACCAATGGGTAATGGCCCAATGAACGGCCCCATGGGTAATGGTCCAATGAACGGCCCCATGGGTAATGGTCCAATGAACGGCTCAATGGGCGGCGGTCAAATGAATGGCCCGGGCCCAATGAACGGCCCGGGACCAATGAACGGTCCTGGACCCATGAACGGACACATGAACGGACCCGGCCCAGACAATCGACGAGGAAATGATCGCAATCGTGGTGGAGGTAACTGGCGATCGGGAGGCGGAAAGAATTTCAATTCTGATGGCGGCACATGGCGCCCAGCTGGACACCCAGATGGCAACTCTGATCGAGGCAACAATTACGGTCGCAATAATAAGGATTGGGTTTCGGGTAATACCAACGGAAGCAATCGCGTGTGTAAGCAGTTTATGCGTGGACATTGCCGACTAGGCAACAAATGCAATTTCCTCCACCCGAGAAAGAACCAATTCTAGGGTATTGACCGGGATGGTGACCACAGAAGCAGCCCACCTTCTTTCGCAACCACCATCGCATCCTAAGCATTTCTGATCTGTGATAGTACGAGTTGGACTTGAATCGATGATTCTCTTTTCGAATTTCTCCGATGTTTCTCAATGACGACGCGTATGCATTGCCTTGATCGCATTTTCGAACGGTTCCTCCTGCCAATCTTTTGTACCATGTGTAAATAGAATCAACTATGTACATAATAAGTAATAGTCTGTAGCGCATATTAACAGTAATCGTGTATATTTTAGTGAAACTAATTGATATAGCAGTTCCAAACACCGTTACATTGGTGTTACAGAGAATAACGCTTTCGTCTCGACAGCTAATAAAATGTATATGTAAATAATGTATTTAGCAAATAATGCAAACTATATTCTGAATTTATGTTTATAATAGATTTCTAAGCAAACTACTTGTAAGATATTTTTTAAATTCTGTAAGACTTTTTTTACGTTACAAATATAAGAAAATGTTGAATTATTAAACGCGCCTGGCTTTTATTCTTTTGTTACGCCATCCCACAGCACAGCAACGTAAACCTGCCATCGCTGCTATCCATCATCTGCTCTGATGTAGAAGCTTGAAGCTCTACCACCACTTGTAATAATGCCATTTGCAAAACATTGCCGATGCGCTCAAATCAATAAGGTCCGTCCGTCGCTTTGTTGACAACAACAACTGTCAGGCATTCGAAATCAATCCTTAAAATATTTACTAGATTGTGTGGGATTAACCTTATGTCAAATATGAATAACAAATAACTTTACATCTGTCAAACACTTGGAGTGAGCCTTTTTCCTATTTTGGTGGCAACATAAACAATTCCCGCCCGCTTTGCTAGGCGTTAAAACTTTTATTATTTGCAACTAAACATTTTGTTTCTCTAAGTCGAGGAGCCTCAATAAGTGTTTTTAGTATTTGATACGGATTTCTTATTTAAAAACTTAAACCAATTTCATCTTTGTGATCACTTGATCAATTTGTTTAAAAAAAAATCTCGTATGTAGGAATGTTGTATCCAATCGAATTCCAAAAGGTTGTTGAATGTCACTGGTTGTTGATCAATGAAGTGAATATTGAGATGTTCGCTTTTAGAGGAAAAAAACAACCATGTAGTTGTGATTTTTTGAGAAAACAATTTCACCTATGTGAAAACGATAGTGTGCTTGTGACCATACGCCGAAAGTGAAACTCCTCTCTCTAAATGTGGATTGATAAGTAGTATATACGTATGTTAAATTTAATTATGTTGCAGTTGCATTATATCGTGGAATTTAATTTAAAAACCAAATCTCAGTAGATAATCCAATCCAACGCTTTATAGTTTGTTCTCATGTGGCTAAGACTTAGATTTAATTTAAGCAACTGATCCAGTAGTCTAGTGTTTGTGCCAGACCTAGCCAATGAATTTCATAGTCTCGTGCCAAGGAGTTTGTAAGAAAATAAATAAAATTTCAATCAATTTTGTAAATCATTCTGAAATAAATAATAAACTGAATTCTTTATTCGGTAAATTAATTAGATTTTTTAATAAAGGTTTTTCTATGGGTTTTTTTTAAAGAACCTTCGGTTTTGGTGCTTTAGAGAACGAATTTTTATGTGGGGTGTTGCCATTCGGTTTTAATTTGTTTGTAATTTTTTTAACAAATATGTAATCTAGGTATCTATGTCCATATTCAGTATGTGCACCTGCACAAGTGCAGTCCTTTTACCATCTGTTTAGGTAAGTATACGACATTGCGTCGTGGTTATATAATTTTGTATTCTAATTGCTTGTTTCTGTATATAAGGCGGAAACAATGGTTGTTTTCTCAATCGCGGATAGTGCATCAAAAAAAATTGCTTACTTTATTGTGCATATGAATAATGAATGCGCCTATTATCTTACCGGAAAAGGAAAAAGATAAACGGAATATATTTCGTTCAGCAATATTTTTATTTTAAATTGGGAGATGGTAACCCTAATAGTATTGCTCTCTGAGTTATGGCGAATTATCATACAAACTACGGTAACCCTGTGAGAGCTTTAAAGAGAGACCGATTTATGTAAGTCATTGCAACAAGACTGAGAGACAAACATACTATCTTCCCTGTACTGACAATTTTTGTTGGACATAGTATAGTACCAAAGCAATCTGCGCGAACGCGAACTGATATAAATGAACTCAATTTGCCTGCCACTGTCACTATGTCTATGCTCATCAACGTGACCGTTGTGCCTGCCACATTTTTTTTTTTTGCTATTTTGGACTCTTGTTTTACTGGGAGAAGAAGCTTCATAATTTTTTCAAATGCTGCTGTTTCCAAATAAAAATAAATAAACATTTTAAATGTACCGCAGTTGCCTATTACAACTATTACAACACTTTTGTAGAGTTTAGCGAACCAAATACTTGTTAAATATCATTAAAAAAATTCTAAGTAGGTAAACTTAGTCAAATTTAGCCAAACTTCGTTTCCTTACGCAAAAGTTGGGCAGAAGAGAGCTTAAAAGAGAGAACGAAACATTGGGCACATTCAAGAATCTAGTTATCTTAAGTCGACTAGATTGGTCTGGTCTGCTTAGATGTAACCTGAACGCAAAAACTAGATTGGTCGGGAACGTCACTTTTTCTACGTCAGACACATATCTATGAGAACTGTCACGAATTTCTTGATTCATCGGCTACCCCTCCGTAAACGTTAACTGAAACAGCTGCCCATATGACCGATTTCAGCGAATCAAAACCGAGATACATCTAGTCAGACAACTGTCAGACTTACAGCTGACAGATGGTTGTCAAATCCTTCCAATGATATTTTGCAACTGACTTTTTATCTGATTTCATTTATGTTGTTTTTCGTTGGGATTTTCCGATTTTGAGTGCCCAATGGAAAATTTTTGTCTTTCTTTGCATTTGTGGTGGTGCGTGTTTTAAAGGTCAGTTGATTTTAAATTTTAATTTGGGTTTATGCAATATCCCTTTCTTTATGTTGACATCCGTTGCAGCGATCAAATGCAATTTTTTCTCTATATCTCACAGGCTCGTCGTCTAAAAACGTAACTCATAACACACTTCAACGTTTCACAAATGTTTTGGTGTAAGTAAAAGTGGGTGTAAATCTCGCTCAGAAATCGAGATTCACAAATAAATATTCTTTTTTGCTGCCAAGAAAGATGAAATCTGACAGCCAGCTGACTTCGAGAGCAGAAAAACTGTTCTGATTTTTCTGTCCCAATGGAAAACGACGTATTGGTGCTTTTATAGCATTTAAATAGAAGTAAGAGGCAAACGAAGCAACCTTTTTATTTTCTGCAATAAAAGCAATTAAACTTTTGCTCTTAGATATTAATTTGTACTTTGTTCTACTAATATTTGAATATTAATATATTCAAATTGGTCGGTGAACGCGTTCCCATTCTTTTTGCTTAGGTATTTTTCATTTTGGTGTGCGAGTTCTTTCGCAACGACAGAAATGTGACATATTACCAAAATTGAACCAGAAAGTAATGGCGTTTTTCATTGAAGATCCGAAGTTCAGAATTGCTCATTTCAATGAAATTCGTTGGAACACTTTTGCAACAGTGACACCATAAGTGATTGGATTTTCTATTGCTACTTGTTTTTTTGTTTTCTACTTTATGAATGTTTTCAAGGGCGGATCCATTGGGGAGGGGGGCACAGGGACACGTGAAATATGCACATATACACATGATTTTTAGCTTTAAGCCTAATACGGACCTGTTTCGGAATGAAATCTGCGAAAAGGCAGAGGAAAATAATTTGTGGAGAATCCCATCAGCTGATACACAAATAGCAGTGTTAGCAGCGCTGGCTATTTATCTTTGATTTGTCTACTCGAACTTTTCACTGGTTCCTTAAAATTGTCATTTGGGATTTATCCAAATTTATGCTATTCACTCCGAAGTTTAGCGATTTTTAGGAGTTACCGGCTTAGGAACTTGTAAAAAAAATTCATACTTCTATTGCGAACGTACTCTTTTCGTATAGGTGACTAGAGCTTTCTAAAAGGTTATGTCGTTATCGATTGGACATTTCAGATTTTTGCTGCCAAACATTAAATCCGATTTGTACTGGTTCTTTTGTATATTGAGTTGGCCGCAAAAAACACTTGTTTTTCATGTACACTGGAAATCTATTGTAATTGATTTTGACACATTTATACCAACCAATTTCGAAAATATTTGATATGAAAACTTGTTTCCTTGGACGTTTTTATTTTGTTAACATTGGAAAATGGAAACTAAAAAGGTCTCTCAATTTTGAGTGTGTTTATTTTAATTTAATATTGTCGTCTTTAAAAAGCAGTGTAATCAGAATAAGTAACCCTAAAAAACTGGAAAAAAAATGCGCAGTTTTGATCTTTCAGTTTGTTTATTTTTGGCTCCAAGATTTTTTCAAATGCGGCTCCATACCTGTTATAAGAGCTGCTAACGCATTACAAATGTCAAATTTTCTCAAGCAAATAATGTCGCGGACAATAAATATGGGCGAAAAGCGAGTAGATAATTGAACCAAGCAATCTGCTACAATTACCCACTTTTCGTCATCATTTCGCAGCAGCAGCGTACTGCAAAACGAAAAGGACAAAAGGACAAAAACGCGTTATTTTTTGAATGTTGTACAAGTTAGTCTTACGGTAGACGAACACTCCATGAATTTTGCGAATAATTAAGTTCAAATGAAATTAACGACATAAAAGAAAACTGTCATTACCTATTAAACATATAATTTTGTATTATTAAACCTTTATAAAAAGTATTTTTGATACTTATTTTTGTATGTCATTGATAAAGAATGGATCCCAGAGATAAATTGCAATGCAATACAATCTTCACCTAACTGGCCTTTGTGCCCCTCCCACAAATAAATCCTGGATCCGCCCTTGAATGTTTTAATAGGCCAAATCAAAATATTTCAATTTCAGTTTACATTTTGCACGCGTAATTGAATATTTTCGGATCACAAGCGAAAAATTTGTTTCTAATAACACAACAAACATTTAAATCTGACATTTTGCTAGTGTGTGTTGGTGAGTTCAGGGCAATTCTCGCAAAATATTCCGGACACTTCTGTGGTGTTAAGAATTGACCTGGAAGTACATTTTTTTTCCAATGAAATATAGAATACATAGGAAGAGCACTTCTAGATTTGATCTTTTCCTAGAAAGACTAGAAAGGGTAATTCTTTTCCTTAATCGAAAACGCCATAAGGTAACAGAGCTTTTATGTAGTAGAAGTATTTATTAAATTTTAAAATGCTTCTCCAAAGACTGCCAGCATTCGTAGTACTTGGCATCCAGTTTCTGGCAGGTTTCTTCACCCCACTTCGTTACTGCCATGCTCAGCGATGATTCGAACATAAACGCCTATAAAGTAAACAAGTTTAAACATATCTATCGACTTGGGCGGAATAGGGTCATACCTGAGTACCGTCTGCTATTCTTTCTGACTTCAGTACGGCGTTAGAGGCTCCTTCAAAACACTTTCTATCGGGACCGTGTGGCGTCATTATCGAGTGCAAAGTTGCTCCACCGGCCATAAAACCTTCTTCCTTTGCTTCATATTTTCCCAGAATCAGTCCCATAAATTCACTCATGCAGTTTCCTACACAGAAAACAAATTTAAAAATGGAAACCCACCGAAGCAAACCAATAAAGCCTACGCACGGTGATAGTATGGAGGCCTAAATGTGTGCTCCTGCACGGACCATCTTGGAGGGAATATAACAAAGTCAGCAATAGCCGTTCCTGGCCTTGCACTTGGACAGGTCAGAACGGTAAAGATGCTGGGATCACAGTGATCATAGCTGACTGAGTTTATGACCATAAACTTTGACAGATCGTACTTGAATGGGACATAATTTCCGTGCCAAGCAGCCACATCAAAGGGTGAATGTCTTTGCTTTGCGACGAATAAAGCTCCTTGGAACTTCGATATTATCCTGTACTCTGTAGAGAACAATGTTTGGTGAATTCGAAAATAGTCAATTGACAGTTTGTACGCACCGCTAACCTCACGATCTTCAAACCATGCAACTGGTGTTTGAAAATCTCTGGGATTGGCTAACCCGTTCGCTCCAATGGGTCCCAAGTCCGGTAGACGAAAGTGGTTGTCGAATACTTCCAAAATATATCCCCTTGTTGGACCGTCGACATTCACGGAAAATCGCATTCCCTGTTGAATCACACAAATCTCATTCGGGTGCACCTTTATTTTGCCAAATTCAGTCGTGACGTCCAGCGATCCTTGCTGAGGAACTGGTTTCAAATAAACACTAATTCTTTGCGGTCTTTGAGAGAGATACAAGCTTACCAATTAGAAAATCGCCATCGCTGTTATAGAATGCAGTGTCCTTCATGGAGGTGTTGCACAAGTAAACATGAACTGCAATACCATGGCGGCTGCGAGTGTCACCAGCGCCACAGATAGTGTGCAACCCATTAACGAAATCGACCTCCTCCGATGAAGGAGTGTCGAAAGGACTCCAACGCATTTGATTTGGATTCGGGTGCTGCTTGTCCCAATCGGTTGTCAAGTGCTTCACTGTTTCATACTTTGCAAATGGTTCATGAACAACACTTGGTCTGATTCGGTAGAGCCATGTTCTAGTGTTCTCTGTGCGAGGGGCTGTAAATGCCGAGCCCGACAATTGTTCGGCGTACAAGCCATAAGCACATTTCTGTGGTGAGTTCTGGCCTACAGGTAGCGAATCGGGACAGCGCGCATCCTCGGATGAGAAGTGTGATCCGAAACCGGATAAGTACTGTAGGAAAAAAAAAATAAACGCATTTATAATCATAAATCAAACGCTATCCCCCTAGGCCGGTAATCACTAGGAAAAACGAAGAGCTTCGTAAGACTTCACCAAAATTTAGTAAGCAGATTAATGGAGCTCTCATTACATTCACGAAATGTCCCACCCACCCACTCAATCGCAATCGAGACTTTTCGCATTAAATATAAAAGCTCGAGTCATAGGCCAGTTTCACTCACTAATAATTGGTTTTATTGCTTAAGCCAAGCCCCCTAATGACCCCTAATTTAAATTATTCATAAGAGTCGGAGTGAAATTGTTGTTTGCTTTAAAACGAGATCGGCATGCAAATTTTTTTAGCAGTCACCAGAGCAGCTTCGTGTCAATATAATCTACCTCTCCATCTATTCATTTACAGCTAGTATTAATTTTTAAATATTGTCATTGACGGGCTAACAATTATTTAAATGCATTTAACCTTCGAAAGTACCCCTTCGGACAGAGTCCTTTTCGAAAAGAAGATCAAGCTGTTCCTTAAACCGATTAAAACCTGTTCGCAAATAACTTTATTGCGTTCAAAGATAAAAATAAAAATGCAACACAAATATCTATCCCTCGTATTAATAAACAAATGTGCACAAGTTAGTTAGCTAGTAGACATCAGATAGCATGCAAAAATTTGACATAACTTCTGAATAACGAGTTGATAACTTTCACTCGGCGTTTATTAACAAGTGGGTATGTTTTTAGGAGCACTCTGTCGTATGAAAGACGACCCTTTGTGAAGTTTTTTTAGGAAATAATTCGCAGTGTAGAGTACAGCAGTCAGTTTTGGAGTGAACGCAAAATCTGATCGTAGGTTTTTATAATCATTCCGAGTGTCGTTTTACTTTCACGACGTTTGTCGTTTACTCTGGCGTTTACCGCCTTACAGAATGGTGGTAAAGTTTCGCACACGACGTTCCCCGTAAGCGACAAATGGCGTTTAACGGCTGAAATTCCAAATTCTCGTAATTCCAAATTCAAATTGGCGTTTTTTAAAATCGTCGTAAACGCCACTCGGAATAGGGGTGAATGTTTTATTCCAGTATTTTGACGGATTCTATGTCTTCGATATTTCATCACATCACATTACCAATCAATCTGTCTCTCTTACACCCCCTTTGCCGTCACATTTAACTTATGACGTTTTCCATTGGGGCGACCAAAAATCTTTTTCTGATTTCAGATTTAACGCGGCTCATGGAACATGCAACGAAATTGATCTGCTTTTGTGAATGGATTAGTGCGTTATTTGACAGCAATACCATCTCTTCAAATTGCATTCGTTTTTGGAAAAATCAACTATGGATATCGACGAAAAATGTTCCCCCTGTTGTAGATAGAAATGAAGTAGTTTCGGTGATTCGTAGTTTCCAGATGATGAGGAAGAATTCCTCCTCCAACATTATATACATTGCTATTTATGTATTTCTCTATTTAGCCTTTCACGAAACTATGCGCATTTGTTTTAAAAACGAACTTCTTAAAATGACGTAAAACAGCTGTGCAAAGTATATTGATATTAGTGGCAGCGGGCCTTACTAATATGTAATCATTTTTAGCCTTCACAATAAATATTTTGAGCAATATTCACAATATGCAATTTTTTATGGAAGATTATGCCATTGTGAGTTCGAAAAACTTATACTGGACACTAAAAATGAATATAAGTATCGTGGAACATGTGTAAATTTGCAAAAAAATATCGAGATCCGCAAAAAGTGATCCGAATCAGAAAAATAAAAGATTGATTTTTTTAGCCCAATAGAAAACAACACAACGGAATGTCAAACTCACAAATTATTGACATTATTTGACACAAACGATTGGAGCTCTACCACAAATGGTTAAATGGGTTTCGTAAATTCATTTGACTATTGAAAAATCGGCCCTTAACCTCCGAAAGCACGCCTTCGGACAGAGTCCATTTCGAAAAATCCACTTTCAAGTTTTCACATTTACGTTATATCCACTTTTGACTTGATTAAAAGAATAAGCCGTTAATTATGCATTCGCGCTGCTACGGCTAGAAACACATTTATTAAGTCAACGAACTTTCTGATCTTATTCATACCCCAGTTGTATTTGATTGGTAACATGATTTAAAACGCATTACCAACGACTGTTTTATTGTATCACTCACTGGTTTACCTTATAATCACTCATTTTTCCACTACAAGGTATAAATGGATCCAAACCGATCAAAATAAAAACCAACGACTGAATGTTATTTAAAAACGTGTCATGGTGTTTATATAGGGTAATCTGTGGCTTCGGAGAGGACAATGTTCTTCGAAGTAAACAAATTTTGTTGCTTAGTTCTACATTACTCGTATGTCCTCTAGGAAAAAACCTGTTAAAAACAAGAATTCCATCCATATGAATTTATTCAGATTCCCATTCGTTTTGGAATAGATACGTGCGACAAGTTGTTGCTTGTTGTTGATGATGATTAAAATTCAGTATGAATTTATTCAGATTTTCTTTCGTTTTGGCGTAGTTGCGTGCGGTAGGTTGTTGTTTGTTGTTGATGATGATTAAAGCGTATTCACAAATAACTTTATTATGTTCGGAGATAAAGATAAAAATGCAACACAGATGTATGAGACACACCTCTTTTTCAAGTTTTTTTTTTTTTTTAAATTATTGCCGACTTTTCAATAGACAGGTAGCCAATCAGATTGGGGTTAACTGTCAGATAAGACATAAATCCATTTTTCAATAGTCGAAAAGGGTAGTTTGCGACAAAAAACCAAGTGACAGCCAAAAACCAAACAGATTTTGTATGGCTGTAGCATAAGGTATATTTGCGTACTTTCCCTCTACACTACTACAAATCTGTCAAACTCAAAAAATTGAGCAAAACTCTCTCATGTCGTTTTCCATTGGACAAAAAGAAGTGTCCGGTAGAGTCCGGAATCGAAAAAATGCCGTTCCATTGGCACAAATATACTCTTCTGGTGATTCTGAGAAGAGAATTTCGCTTCTCGATTTCAAGTCAGAATCCACTCAAGAAGCACTCACACAAGTGCAATTTTATGTATTTATTACAAGTCGGCTGACAGCAGCCATAGATTATTTTTTGGCATTTCACCAATACTTTGGTGGATTCTGTCAGAAGCAGTTTTGCTGTTCCATTGGATTTCAGAATGAGTGGATCCCCGAGTGAAACCAATGGAAAACGCCATCAGAGAGCTGAAAATATACGCAAAAGTACGTGGATAGACTTCGAGTTACTTTGAGCCACTTTCATCTTTGACATCTAATCCATATTAGAAATAAATATATAACTATCCTTTTTGCAACATTTGAAACGATCTAATGTCGTTTTCCATTGGGACCACTAAAAATCTTTTTCAGATTTCAGATTTATCGCAGTTCATGGAACGTGCAACGAAATTGATCTGCTTTTGTGAATGGATTAGTGCGTATTTGACAGCAAAATCAGCTGTTCAAATTGCATTCGCTTTTGCAAAAATCTGCTATAGATATCGACTTGAAATATGTTTCCCCCGTTGTAGACACAAATGGAGTAGTTTCGGTGAATCGTAGTTTCCACATGATGAGTAATACAATAAAGTTAATAATTCCTCCAACATTATATCAATTGCTTTTTATGTATTTCTTTATTTTGCTTTTCACCAAACTTTGCGCATTTGTTTTTAAAGCAAACTTCTTTCAATGACGTGAAACAGCTGTGGGTATTTGTGGCAGTATGTGTAAATCTGAAAAATTATCGAGATCTGCAAAAAGTGCTCCGAATCGAAAAAAGATTGATTTTTTCCCCAATGGAACGCGAAAAGTGATTTAGATCAAAAAAAAGATTGATTTTTTGTCCCAATGGAAAACCACATAAGAGAACATTCGACCACTACCGAAATTTTTTAATTTTTTCAAATTTTATTATTCTGTGTAATTGATTTTTAAGACAGGTTTTGAATTTGTTTCTTTTTTACTTTGTGCATTTGACATATTTATCAGCACTTGCCGGTTGAAATTCTCTGAGCTGTTCGGAGCCAAGAGAGGAGCTACTCGTTAGTCGTTACTCGTTATTTTGCTAATTTTCTCTTTTTCCGTCATTTTTGAGTACGTGTATAGACTTTGTGCGATTGCGTTCGATTCAAACTGCGTACGGGAACGAACCTATAATTATGTTAAAAAATTATTGAAAAGTGCAGGAAATCAGATTAAAGTATTGTAAAACAATTAGGAATGATGTTTATCAAGCGTATAAGGTGAAAGTCGAAAAGTAAAATGCGCATTTTAACAATATTCAGACAAAACACTCTTCTCGCCATTGTAAATCGGCTTCGCTATACTACACGTTTTTTTTGACGTTTGAATCAAAAACATAGCTCATCTGTAAATGCATGGGCTTCGTGAAACACTATATAGCAGATATTCGAAGAATATAACAGCCGACTTTCTTATAAAGTTATCTGCCCGTTTCTGAGACGGATAAAATATAAATGTCTAGATAAAGTAGGCGAGCTGTCAAATTGAAAAATTTTGTTTGGGGGAAAAATGTACATATTGTAGAAGTGGTATTGTTCTACAGTATTGACGATTTTATTATTTAGGAGGAGGAATTTGCAAATAATTACCTCAGCCCAACAAGGAAGCAAAGAGTAGTGAGAAGGAAACCTTACCATTATGAACAATGGGAAAATGTAAAACGGTTAATGATAAACGTCAAGCCATGAACATTATTATCTTCTACACAACAGGTCTGTTCCTTTACTCTTGTAGTAAAATGGAAAAGACTGTCCAAATGGCAGTAGTAACGAAAAAGTTAGGGAACGCTTTTGTAAACTACTGTCGTTTTTCATTGGACAAAAAGAAGCGTCCGGGAGAGTCTGGAATCGAAAAAATGCTGTTCCATTGGCACAAAAATACTCTTCTGGTGATTCTGAGAAGAGAATTTCGCTTCTCGATTTGAAGTCAGAATCCACTCAAGAAGCACTCACACAAGTGCAATTTATGTATTTATTACAAGTTAGATTATTTTTTGACATTTCACCAATACTTTTGTGGATTCTGTCAGAAGCAGTTTTGCTGTTCCATTGGAGTTCAGAATGAGTTGATCCCCGAGTGAAACCTTTCCATTGGTATAGACATACGAATAATGACAGATACATAATTCAAAAATTCAAAAAGTGGCACAAAAAGTCGTTAAAAGATCTGATAAACGAAGAATTTTGCTAATTAACTAACAAGATTAGTTGATTCATCTAGAGATGAAAGTGATTCGGAATAAATCGACCTTCTTTTTTAAGAGTCCGAGTATGTGGACGAGTTTGTACTGATTGAACTACAAGCATTCGAGAAGGGGAAAAAGCGACACAGCATTAAAAATTGCGTGGAGGAGATTGTCCTTTCTTAATCCTCACAGCGAGGAAGAATTTCGTCGCCACTTTCGAAAAGAATCTAAGGATAACATCCAATTTTATTTTGCCTCCTGGTGATACCATTTTGATAAGCAATAAATAAAAGCAAATGCACTCATATGTCAAATAGGGCAACAAATTTCAAATCAGATGTTAATTGAAAGGTGACTGACAGCTTTTTCAATTCTACACCAAGAAATTTGTTGAGTAAAAATTCGTAAGATTCTCAGTGGAGGGGTAATGTCTTGCTCTCTCGACGACGCTCTCTTTTACGAATTTTTCGAGTTAAGGAACGACATTGAGTAAAATTCGTACGAATTAGTACAAATTCGTAAGATTTAAAAGTAAGGGAATAGACCTATATTGTCAATCAATCTGTCTCTCTCACACCCACTTAACCGTCGGATAGTTATCTAGCTCTTATTTTCTGATTGAAAATCTCAAAGCTGTTATCCAGCAGATAAAAAGCAAAGTACATAAATTTAACCGTGAGTTGGCAATCATACGATTTATCTAGAGTTTAATGTTAATAAGACGTGTCGCCAATGAAACCCGAGCATTCCAAAATTCAGGGGAATAGCAAAACTTTTAGTGCTCGATTAGGAGTTTACAACAAGAGTGGGATCTCGTGCAAAAAGAAACGTACCAAGTTGACTTTTCGTATACGATATGTGCGTGATGAAATAAAAAGTGACGTTCCCGACCAATTTAGTTTTTACGTTCAGGTAATATCTAGTCGACTATATTTTTGAATGTAGGTACCCGATAAAAAGAAAAGCCGAAAGCACTTTCGATTCTTAAATATTTATAATTTATTTTCCATGTTATATTTGATGACATAACACAAACATGCATAAAATATATCCAGTTGTATATTTCTACAGGGTATGATATTTTTTTAGTTGAATTCGTGAGTGGAGATGTGGTGGAAATGAGTGAAGTATTGCTATCGGCACGATCCTAAGAACTTAAATGATTAGAAGAACAACAAGTACTTAATCAGGGTTATGGGTGAAACGAACAAAGAATTGATGTGGCAATGCGGAGGACAAACGATTCATTCGTTCGAGGAAAGATTTAGAATGTCATCTCTATCCTGGCTGGTTTTGGAAATTTTCGGCGGTGGCGCGGCCAAGTCAGCGATCGATGAGAACTCCATTCGCTTTTTGGTCGGCGGGGCCAATTCCGAATACAACCGACTTAGATCCACCGGTGGGGTGTTGGATGGACGCCTCGACGATCCGCTTCCATCGGACGGAGCTGGCGACGGAGTATTGCTGGACACACTGGAAATGGCTAAATCTACAGCACTAAAGTTGTATTTGATACCCGATTGGGAGCCGCCACCAGAATTGTCGCGACCACTTTTGGTCGGCGTGAGGCGCTCTTGAGCTGGTGAGGCCGACGATTCACGAGCTCTGGCGGAGGATGACGACGACGAGGTGGATTTCGGCGGTTTCATCATCATCGCGTTCAGAGATTCCTGTTGCAGCTTCAGCAGTGCAGATGGCGACATAAACAGATTGTTGGCGGCTAAGGTGGACTTTGAGAGCGGATCTGGGATTCCATACTTGCCATGGTGCTGCTGGAAGAATGCGGCATAATCTTGCATTTTCTCTTGGGCTAGCTGATTGTAGTAAGCTGCCGGATCTGTAGATGCATTTTTCGAAGACGTAGACGTGCTGCTCGACGAGGGAGCGGCAAAGAGAGCGTTCAAGTCAGCGGCTGCTTTGTTCTGATGGTAAAGCAGCGCATTGAGGTCCGATTGGTTCTTTTCTGACTGAAGAAGCTGGTTAAGCATGTCGTTCTGCTGCTGCTGCTGTTGCTGTTGAGCTTCTAGCTTCTTTTTGCTGCTACTCGACGAGCTAGAGCCGCCGGAACCGACACCACTCATACCACCAACACCGGCTGCTAGCAGAGCGGAGAGCTCGTGGTGGGCGCTGGATGGTTTGCCGGAGCCGTACTGGTTGCTGGTATCGAAGAGTTTAGAATATGTCTGAAGGAGTGTGGTGTAGTCTGGATGAGGAGCTTGTTGCTGCGATTGTTGTGCTTGTTGTTGTTGTTGCTGCTGCTGCTGCTGTTTCTTTGAGGATGATGATGAGGACGATGAAGCCGCAGCGGATACCCCAGCCATTTGTTGTTGTAGGAATGCATTCAAGTCGTTGCTGTTCTTAGCCTGCTGCATGTAAGAATCGTAGCCAAGAAGCTTCGACGCTTGCAGCAGATTGTTGTAATCGGCTGTCAGCGCCGTGTTCTGCTGTTGTTTCTTCGAACTGCTGCTATTGCTCGCACCTGTTAGATAGGAGAAATCCGCGCCGAAGCCCAGTGTCCCCAATGTAGTGGCCCCCAATGCTTCGGCCTGCTGAAGCAAAAGCGCCGCATACTCTGGCGAACGCATAAGTTCACTCATTTTCAATGGATCGTTCTTGAGATCGTCCAACTCTTTCATCAGTTTCGTCTTGTATGAGTTACTGGCCGATGACTTTGACGAACGGGATTCGGCTCGCTCCTGCTTCGACATCGACTTGGAAGACGCCGTCGATGAGCATGATGAAGAGGATTGTTCGATTGCGGGACGTGACGGTCCCGGTATGTTGAATCCCCCAGCAGTAGTGTAGACACTTGTGTCTAGCTGCGATGGAGTGGAATGGTCCATGTTTGACTTGTTACCAACTTTCGCAGCAGCAGCTGCCAGTTGATTTAGGGACGAACTACCGTAGTCCTTCGAGTGCTGTCCTCTGAACAAAGATGCAATGTCCGTCTGAAGGAAATTCGGGGGTAGCTGTCCAGCCAGCGAAGCTAAGCTGGCTGCCATCAAATCATTAGCCGAAGCACTCGACGTCGCTAGTGGCGACGGCTGAGGTTCATATTTGTTCGGTGTAATACTGGGGCTGTTGCGTGAAATGTCGCTCACACTGAACTTGCCCGGGCTCGGTGCGGGCGAGTTTCGAGTGCGACTCGATGAGGTGTCGGATTTGGCAGGCGACGGACTCGCACGCACTGGAATCTCGAACTTAGCGGGACTCGCCGAATTCGATGGAATTGTTATTGGGCTGTCACGCGGCGAAGACGCAGCAGTTGGGGTCGTGCTATTGGTTGAGGACACCAAAGCTGGTACCACTGGTGGGATCGGTGTCGTACTGGGAATCGGAATGGCCGGCGGATTTGGTGTGGCCAGTGGTGAGCACAGCCTTGTGGGATTCATGTTCAAACCCGACGGCAAACAAAGCTGCTCTTGTAGCGACATAACCTTCAACTCGCCAGCAGAGTTCTTTTCGGCTTTATTGACCTCTGGTTCTTCTTTAATACTTTCAAGTTTAACCTGCACAGGTTCGGGCTTCACTTCTTCCTTTATGGGCTCCACCCTCGCTGTTGCTGGTACCACAAACTCATCCTCTTCGTCGCAGCCCAGCGCACCTCGCATGTAGTTCCAAAATCCTTTTTCATTTGTCTCCCGCGGGAACTTTGGATACAGCGAGCTCTTCAGTTTCTCAATGTAAATGATATCATCCTTGAAAATGCTACCAAACTTGACCAGTTCGTTCCGGAATCTCTGGTAGTAGTCGACACAGGAGTGTATTTCATTGCGGACTTCGTCGGGGAACTCTTTGTCTGGCAGAACTGAGTATTGCATTAACATCGGGCGACCATATTCCATTGTTTGGCGATTTTCCGGTGGTGGGACTACCCAAATTGATTTGGAAACAGATTCCAGAGTGGGATTCTCATCGTAGTAGGGAGCTAAATAAAATGCCAAAGTTTGAGACGGGAGGTGGAATATTGCGGGACTTTTACTCACAGATAATTAAACCAACGCACGGAGTATACGTCACTTCAGATGGGCCCCGCATTTTGATTTGATAGTCCAGTTGGGAGTCACAGTCCCTAAGCGTGGGTTCGGCCTGAAATTGCGGATGCGAGTGATACCAGCCGACGAGTATCAGCTGATCTTTTATAATGCATTTCTGAATTTCATTCTCTACGTCAGCTGCTTTGGCCCTATCAAAACGACTATTTCGGCAGGGGTAGGCCTTTGTGATGGCAAGAGCTGAAAGTAGTCCGCATGTTACTATGTGTCACTTGTTTCTGATGTTGATAAGCTCAATACTTAAAGTACGATATGAAAATATTTGATTGCAACATGGGCTACAAACCACTTACTGTGTGAATTGACATCCCAGGTGCCACCAAAGTATCCACACACCTCGTGCATCGTTAAGTGGCAATGAAAGTCAGCCAAGAACAGAGCCGACGAGTTAATTGTCAGCAGGAATGGTTGCAGTTTGTTTAGAGCAGAAAATGGCACAGCTTCTATCAATGCGTTGGCGTCACTAAATTATAAAAAAGAAAAGAAAAAACCATTACATCCACTCCTCCATTCACGCCACTTGTCCAATGAATCAATCCTTTTACTCACTGCATTACGTTACGGTTGCTAATGGCGTTATGAGGAAACACGGTACGCTTGATGACGGGTTGTGGCGATTCTGGTTTTTTATCAGCGTCACCATCAAGATCTGAAAGCGTTTTAGAAACCTACTGGTTATGAATTTAACAAATTTCGACGCACATACCATCGTCCGGTGTTGAGTCCTTTTGTAGAGCGCACTTGCGCAACCAAGTCGCTTTATACGCATCCAGTTTTTTGCCTTTATACTTAACCGAAGCCCAGCCGCAGCCAGATTTCTTTTCAGGATTAATAATGCGCTTGCAATGCATGGCCCAGGCACTGGGAGTAACAAATATCGTTTCAGTTTCTTGAGACTTGATCTTTCCGTCTGCTAAGAGATCGCCGACAAATTTCTGACCCAAGTACTCTATGGTCATTGCAGATTTGCCCGGTTGTAGGACATTTGCTGCCATAAGCATTTGTAGAGTTACAGTGCGACCGGTTCCGTTGAATCCCTCGAAATTTTCGCTCTTGGTCTAGCGAATGGTGGCGTTATTGGCGCGGATTTATGTTAATTTTGTCAATCTTCTTACCTCGTCGTCGTTGTCCTCGTCCACACCATCACTCTCGGGATCCTTTTCACAGAGTTCTTCCGATTTGGCTTGTGCCTCGGCGTTTGGTTCGGGTGCATTAATTTGTTCTTCCGGTTCTTGCATTTAGATTGAATGATAAATTTAAGATTTTTATTGAGTATAATTGGAATTTTCTTTGAATGTTTTGCACTTTTTGTTTGAAAGCGTTAGCAAATTGGCTTTTCGCTATATGGCTGTCAAATAAAATTCAAAACAAAATAGGATAGCAAATACTTATGTATGGCGTGCTCTTTCTGTCGATGCCAAACCAATCTACTACATTTTTGTAATCGATAACCAGTGAATGGAGTTCATTAAAATTGTTTTCGATTGGCGGAGTTTCTTTTCGAAATAATAGACGTTTTTTTTTTTTCATTTTGGCGGTAGTCGATTCAATATGACAATAGGAAGGAATATTTTAAGTATGTTTATTTAATTAATAAAACTTTATTTTTTCATACAAACCCGTCGAATAGTGACAATACGATTTCTCTTAGACATTTCTGAAATAAAACACATGTGATCGTCTGTTCGTTTTGTAAATACATAAATTTAAATATACGGCCTGCTCTTTTGAATTGTATAATTCACAAGTTTTCTATGTGGGGAAAATGTCCTTACAAAAATAAAATTAATCGAGAAGCAAATTTTTTAAACAATTTATATTAGCGATAATTCTATTACATAACACAGTACTTCGATTTTTTTTATATAATATAGCGAAACATTCTGTTAAATTATGTATTTGGTTATCTAAATATCGATATTCTTAAACATTCCAATTTCTCATTCCAAAACTAGTATTAAATACACAATAAACCAGCGTCAAGCGAATATATATGAAAGGAACGTAGGTAGACGCACGAAATAATAATTAAAAACAGGAATTCAAAACATGAGCGCGTCAACCGTCAAGTTTAGCTTTGCAAAGGTATTTCAAAAGAATAATTGTACATTTTTTGTACTAAAGAATATATATAAAATGCTAAATTTGATTCTCAATATGTTAAAAGTATCGATGGTTAACTAGGTTAAAGGATTACATAGTCATTAGGAACCGCTGCGGCAAAAAAGAAGACTTTTCCTATTCGAATGTTATGGAGGATATGATATTAAAAGTTCTACAGGTAATCAATTATTGAATTATGTAGGTATGTGATGTGTGAACACTACCATTTGTTTGGATCGTAACCCAAACATAGAACTCGATGTGCTTGATGATAAGCTACATGAACTGGTAAGGACGTATGTTGCTGAAAAGGAGTAGTCGAAGAAGACAGAAACACCTATTTGCGTTGCTCCCAGCCATTCAAGTGTGGAATACATGTTTTGGGATAACCCATTGATTTACAACACTCACACGCTTAATATCGGAAGATATCATTTTCAGGGTAACCCAAGCCAAGTTATTAACTCGAGCGATGGAAATATAAATGCAGCTACATTGGCTGGAGAAAGAAATCGCTAACGAAAATTCCTTGATGAGATTTTTGAGGCGGAGATATCAAATCGAGGCTACATGCGGAAGAGTTGCACATCGAAGGTTATTATAATCAGGTCCATAACAAAAAGTTCATAGTAGCAGCTACAGGGACACACAAGGACAAACGTAGGAAATTAGAAGGCAAGAAAGAGGAATGAATGAAAAAAAAAAATACTTTATTAAGAAATAATTAAAAAAATATATATAAATAAAAAAAATAAAAAATGTAACTTGCTACAGTGGTGTAGTCGGCCGACAGGAACAACAACAAAAGCAATGTACGAAAATAAGAAAAATAACCATTGGAAGCTAATGACTAAGCCAAGCGAAATAGTGACCTGTGTGTTGTGTATAAAATAATGATAACATAAATAAATATGTATGTTCAAATTTAATACATTGGCTGGTCAATTCGAAAAAAAATTGGAAGTAATTGGTAGTGAAAAGCCATTTATTTTGAATATTTCTGTGATTCTGTTGCTGCTGATGAACGATATATTTTTTATAGCAGCGTGTACACCCTATAAAGTGTTTTCCACCGTGAGAATATAATTGAAGCGCTTAGGTGAAGAAGGGGTTAAACGACATTTTCAGAAAATTAAATTTGTTTTCAGCAATGAAGGTGTTATATGGCGACTTAAATTTTTGTGCAATGCACGTGTCTTTAAGTGATCTATCTTTTCTTTATTTTGTTCCTCAGGTACTAGTCTGAGTTGTATTAAACAATCAAAGTTACAGTTCAAAAAATTTAGGCCCAAGTATCTCGAAAGTATGCAAATGTCACTTAACTCCTTCTTCATCTAAGGGCTTCAATTCGAATTTATCTGTCTTCCTTGCATCTTACGGCATTCCGCAAGTCTAATACCAAATCCCGTTTTGGTTAAATTTTATTTCCCGTTGTATTGAAGCTTTTGACAGAACTTGAAGGCGTATTTTTTGGCCCATATTAAAAGATCAGAACCATAATGGGATGTTATGCGAGCGAGTAATCTGGCTTAAGTCAGAAACCGTTTATTTTGAAATTGTTTGTCGTGGTCACAATTTGATTATGAATTGTGGTTTGAAAAGTCGGTAGGTATATCGATAATTTTCATCTTCTCGATGTCTAATTTGGAACTGTCAAATTATCGATATTTACCGTACCTCTTAATAGAAAATAAATTTGTAGACGGCAAAATATGTATTTGAAGAGGAACACAAAAATAAAAACATGAATTTGGCTTCAAAAAGGTTGGTGAAATAATTGGTATAGGTTGCGGTCTTACATTTATTCATAAGGCATCGTTGTGCAGATAAGGACGACTTTTCCTTTTCAAATGTTCTGGAGAATAGGATATTAAGGGTTCTTCTGATAATCAATTGCATTTAGTTCTTCCTTTCCATTGAACTATAAAGAAAAGGTCGGCGCACATTGAACTATAATAGATTTTAATTCAGGACCCAAACGTAACTCTTGATTTACTTGAAGATATACTGCATGCACTAGTCAGGACTCAGGATGAAAAAGAGAAGTCCAAGACAGAAACGCCTGTTTATGCGTTGTACCCAAATATTCAAGTTTGGAATACATGTTTTGGGACAATCCACTGATTTACAATGTCCATACACTTAATACCGGAAGTATTCGTATCGCAGCAACACTGGCTACGGGTAAGAAATCGCAAACGAAAATTGCCTGATGAGGCTCCCGAAGGTGTCTTGGTAAAACTACGTTTGGAAGAGCTAATGGCTATCATCAAAAGTTGCGTTACAAAAAAACCGCAGAGGAAATAGAAGAACAAGATGATGTGCGGTTTGATGAATTTGAAAATAATATAATAATGAACTATAATATGGACAAGGCCAATGTCTCGTCGTCTGTCCGTCGAGAGGAATAACAGTTCCAAAAATGGTTTAGAAAGCTAGGTACCTTTAATGGCGCATAACTGAAAATGAGTCGAATTTAAAAAAAAAAATCCTGCTGCAATTGTTGCAAACTTCCTTACGTTCGACTATAACAAGTAATTTTTTTGACTGGCGTTTATTTTGTGTATGATATAAATATTAATTTCGATTTTAAGTATAAAAGTGCATTTCAATAAAAAAAGTACTGACTTAAATTGTGTTCTTCACTTCGTGTAATAGCCAATTTTGACTTTTAATTTAAAAGTACCTATACACCTTTCAGACAACGTTCTTGAATAAGGTTATCATTCTTCAAGTTTTTTATGTGGGATTATCTATATACATATTTATAGCGACACGAAATAAAAAATGGTTAACTTCTTGACCAACAAATTCAAGCAAGTGGTTGAAGGTGGTAGGACGTACGAGTATCGAGGGGTGAACCCTATCGATGTATCCGTTCGGAACGGATTTTTCTCCGATTTGTACGAAATCGGAGAAATTCCATTCATATAAGTGAGCCTTGACGCATTGCGTGGAACCGCCTTATACCACTTACTTTTGACAGCTACACGGCACATTTTTTTCGAAGCCCCCCGACGACTAATTGCTGCGGAATATTTTAATGTGAAATATGCTTCATTTACTTTGTTCCGAAACGGATGCTTTGAAGGCAATTTGGGTTCCGATTGAGTTTGACTTTCGTATAGGAATTTTTTTCGAACGGATATTGAGGCGAGTTTCCGTACTTTTATTTGTTCAAAATTTCCAATTGAAAATAATTATCAACATGACAATAGAGTGTTTCGCGAAGCCCATCCTTTCACAGATGGGCTATCTTTTTTGCTCAAACGTCAAAAAAACTTGTAGGATAACAAAGCTGGTTTATAATGGCCAGAGAAGTGTTTTGTTCAAATATTGTTGAAAAGCGCACAATTGCCATTACTTTAACTTCTCAGTTGTTACCAAATACGTCTTGTTTTTTGCATTTTTTTTATGTACTTTTGAGTAATTTTTTAATATAATTATACTACATCCATACAGAATCCATTATGTTTTCCTACAAGTTTTTTAGCTGTCACTTGGATTTTTCTTCTTCTCATTTGACACTGACGTTGTCGCGAACTACCCTATAGCACCCGGACATTTCATTTAAAAAAAAAAATGCAAAGAAAAAAGGGAGTACCAAAAACGGTCCCAAATGCAAGTAATGGCAACATTGAATATGATCCCTCGCCTAAGAACATGCAATGGAGACTACATTTACGCAATGCAATTTACATTGCATACATCTTCCTGGTGGTGCAATGATACGCCGACTAGGCACTCATATTTCTGTTGGCTTTGTTTTGTTTTAACATTTATTATGCACTAGTACTGAGTACTTTTCGCAGCTAAAGTGATTAGCGAAAAATAAAACAGCACGCTTTCACGTATAAATTGGTTTATTTAAAATTTTTCTTATTTTATCTACTTTTGCATAAATTTCGTATGAGGAGGATCTTACACAATTTTTTGATTGAATTCCTATTTCAAATATTGTTGGTAATTTTTTGTTCAATATTTCTGTATTAGTACTTTCGGCAATAAATACTTTCAATTGCGGGGATTATTTTTCCTGTTTTATAAATAAAAAAATACGTTTGCTAAATATTAAGTTAATAATGGTAAAAACTTGTTGCGAAAGTTAACAATTTCTCTTTGTATAAAGTTCGTACATATTTTGTTGAAGAAACTCGAACTGATTTGAATTAATCCGAATATTGTGCTGCTGCAGCTGTTAATACCTTCTCGCATACAATTAGTAAAAAAAAATTACATATACATATATATTTTTATATATTTGTTTAGTATTTGATGATTTCTTTTTGTTAAAATTTTAAATTAATGATATCTAAAGAATTCTCAACGAGTTGCTGCTTGCTGTTGTTGATTTGGGGTTATTTCTCTCTCTCTGAGATGAAGCTTAGCCAAGACTGTCGACGCAGACAGTTTGCAGGGTATTTCCCTTAATTGTAGTCCTAAATTGTTCGGGAAGAGCTTGCTCCAACTGAAAAAAAACAGAAAAAAACAAATGAAATAAAACTGTTTTCCGCGGAAAGTGCATCAAAAGTGACTTACGAAATCGCCATTTGCCATTGGAATAGAAACATTCATTTCGGATGATTTAGAGCTAATAATCGCAACACCTAGGGAGTCCTTAGATAAATACATTTGGCAGCCGTCGGTTTTGTCAATAGAAACTGTGGGAACGTTTCCAAGAACCTGATACAACAAACATTAGGTCAAAGTTTGATGATGCAATGCAAATTTGCCCGCTTACCTGCATTTGAACACTTTGGCAGTTGACAAACTCAATCGAAGAGACCACCGAGTCAAAGAGCAAGGAGCACTTCTTGCACGAGTCCATAACGATGTTGTTCACTTTGCCCTTGACGGTAAGCGTGGAGTTCTCGCACTTGAACACGTACACGACGTTGTTCATCTCGGCGTTCTCCACTATCAAATTTGGGTTTGACTTTTGGTGTTCCTAGAATAGAAACAAAATAGAGTTAGAAAAGTTGTTGTACCGAACATCAACTTGTGCTTACTATTATCCACTTCTTGCCATCGCGAGTGAATACGGGTTCCTTCGCCACTGCAACTCCTTTTGGAGGAACGGCTGGTTTGCCGCCAATCTGGTTTGGGGCTTTGAAAGGAGCCGGTCCCGTGCGCAATGTTGGATTCTTATGGGTCTGCATGTCGGCGGTAACTTTCTTCAAATCTTTTGGAAGAAATAACAGTTACAATTTGTTGGTGAGGAATTTTTAATTTTTATTTTATTTACTTTGAGTAATAGCCGCTCCTTTGTTGATCTCTGCAAACAGCGCACTACGCTCATCGGCAGATCCATCGTTTAGCGACATCGAAGCCAAATCGAATGCGGGTGGTGGTGGCGGTGGTGGACAACCAGCCATTGATGGGGGTGGAGGTGGAATACCAGACGGGGCTCCTTTGCCAGACCATACAAGACCGGTGGTGTGGTACTGCTTAATGTACGCTTGCAGTTCAGTGAGAGTCTGGATCCATGCACGAGCCCACTCCACGTGAGTGGGATTCTTCTCCTTCCAGTCCTTCAGAACGCGGTTGGTATAGAATTGGCCGGCGTCGTTCATTTCCTTTACATGCGGACCAGGCGTAGGCGACTGCAAATTCAAATAGAAAATATGAAAAGCGAAAACTAGGAACAAACTCGTCGTCACAACAGGACTAGTTTTATATTTCTTTAACAAATTGTATTGATGCCAAATACTTACAACACAAACCCAGCCGAGTGCCGGAATACTTTCACTGATCGCCGACAAGTGATTAAAGAACGGCGAAGCACGATTCTTCTCTCTGAAACTCTGGATAGCGGAGATTTGATCTGATGTTGGCTTTAGCAATTGCATTTGCCTGTCCTGAGAGGGTTTCGCACTTTCCGATGCCAGAATTACGTATTGAGTTTGTGCGCTGCAACAACAAAAAGCAACCATTAATACACAACATCCGGACGAACAATTACCAATCGTAGACTCACTCAAAAGCTGTTTTGACCAATTTAGCGTGTGCAGCAACATCTCCACCGATCTTCTGGGACAGAGCCAAATATTGACTCAATGGTCCGGCGACTATGTCTTGATATCCTAGCACACTCATGCTTTCAGTTATTGGCGGAGGTGGTGGCGGCAAAGGTGACTGATCCTCGTCCTGCAGATACTCTTCAAGAACTGTTGTTGGGATATTTTCTAAACTGCCGTCAATGTCTTCGTCGTTCTCTTTGCCGTAGCTATCGTTCAATTTACTCAGCGAATTCTCAATGCGCCCGATGCGTTCGTTAAGACGAAGTTGTTGACTATCTGGCTCAGAACCGGGATTGGGAATAGGTGGCAATTCAGCTGATTCTATATCGAAACTACTGCGTTTCTTTTCGATTACCGAATCAAAGGTTTTGTTGGCGATTTCGAGTTCCCGCGCCGACACAGAACGTTCGAGTCGTTCAACTAGATGCTCCAAGCGATTGAGTAGATGTTCGAGATCTGCTGCGATTGACGGCCTCAAATCTGGGTCACACTCTGTAAGTAAATGGAATCAGGTGAGCAGGTTGTTTTCGATATAACATCCTTGGGAACGACTCATGCAAACTTCATATGGCCAGTGGACACGAAACATGATTAAATTTAATTGACAACAAAATGTGACTAAAGGCTTTAAATATATTCACCAGAAGAACATTCAATTAGCCAAACAACTCTCCGTTCTATCACAGTCAAAGTTAACAATAAAGCATGCACAAAACCATCCCACATATCATTTCCCAAATGAGGGAAATCGGTACCATAAATATTTAAATTTCATTCCACTGATGTTGATGTTGTTTGCTGAGAATCAAGTGGGATAGGTCAGTTTTCCTTGTGAATTTCTACGATTTCATTTCAGTTGATATCGGTTTGTGAGAGAGGTTCTGCATTTGTTTGCTCTGAAGGGTAATCTGTTACTAAAAAGGATTTGTTTCTCAAAAGCATTCAAAAAATCATTATTCTGGCAGTGGCACTTTCTGTTGCGTTGAAAATGGAGATGCAGCGAAGATCCGGCTCCTATTCTGCCAAATAGCACTACCCAATAATTGTCCGGATATTAAAACAAATAAAATATAAACCTTCTTTGACGAATATTCGGCTGCCTAAGTTTAATACGATAAGAAGCTTTGTCACCTCCTTGATTTTAACCCCAAATTATGAAATATATTCATCTCTGGAAACCGCTTAATTTGTTTTTGCCAACAACTCTGCAGGTAGTGCCTCAATTTCTACTCCTACTTGTCGGTTTATTTTTTAGTAGACTTTAACCGTCAAATTTTGTTCTCCACCAGTTGTTTTTATTTCTAATCCCACACACATTACAAATATCATTCGGGTATTGCCTTCTAGTACATTGTTATGTAACATAACCAGGGAGTGATGATGCTGGGCATGCCTCCATTCGGGTATGCAAACCCACTTTCAATGCTCTTAGTGAATGTAATAGCCTTAACAACACAAAAGAGGTTTTTGTGTTCGAGTGAAAGGCAACTTTTTGTTGCTTGTAAAGTTATCGACATTAATAATGTAATAGATTTTTTTAAAAATGGGTTTCTGCTAAAAGGAATCCAAATTCTTTCAAAGAATATATTCAATTCATAATGGAAAACCGTTTGGAGCCGCAGACTCAATTAAAATCAATTAAAGGATGCAAAATGATAACAACACATGTGTAAATACGTCCTACACCCATGCCCTTGTGAATTCCCTATGTAATGTACACCGATATCTTAAATGCAACAACTAGTCGTACTATACGTGTAGGTATTATCGATTTAACTCAAACCGGTGGTTGTATACCGAAACATTACGTCAGTCAAGCGAGTCCACTACACCATATAAATGACTCATGTCGTGTTATTTAATGTCTGTGTTCGGATTTTGTTTTTTCATGGACTAAACGGGAATAATTAAAACAACGCATTGTTTGTAATTTGGGCGGATTCAGTTTGCTGCACAGGAACATCGTTTTTTTCTGAAGTATTTTCAAAGTTTGGCACAAATATGTAGTAGAAATTCACGCACCCCATTATTATGTATACTATACATATACAGTATGTATACAAGTGTACTGTTAAAGCGAAACAATGCCAAGTACTAATTGAAACAAATAAGGTAATACACTCCCTCAACCTTATCGCAGTGTCGTTTGGCAATAAATTTATCTGTGATATGGGAATTGATACCGGGAACTCCCAGAATATAATAAATTTTATTGTTTTATGTTTGTGTGGAACTTAATATACTCAATAGTTACCCCCTTAGCTAATTGCTACTGAATGTACTATTGATAGCTGAGGTAATAAATACCGCAGGGAAATACACTTCAGTTGGCCGTGCTGCTAAAACTTTACAAAAGAAGACACGTATCCACGGAGTATTTTATATTTTTTGTTTTCTGTGTTTATTATGCACGATTGTTGTAAAATTTGAACGGACATGACGGCACACAAACGAATTTTCATATAAAAATCTGCCAACTAAGGGTAAGATTATACTTTTTGCAAAATGGTTAGCTCAAAAGACAATTTGTGACAGTTGTCGCTGTCATAAAATAATGTCATGCAGTGTAATGAACGCTTGGCAATTTTTCACATGTCCAATTAAACTCCATTTCATCTTTCGTTTAGTGGTACTAAGTGCATTGCATTTCAGCACAACGTCAGTACGAATGACGAACTAATGTTGTATGCGATTGGGCTTCTTCAAATTCGCTTTCAGATTTCATGTGGCTAATCGAACATTTAAACGTCACTTTTTTTGTGGATATTTTCGTGCGATAGGGTAGTTCGCGACAACGTCAGTGTCAAATGAGAAGAAGAAAAATCCAAGTGACAGCTAAAAAACTTGTAGGAAAACAAAACGGATTTTGTATGGATGTAGTCTAATTATGGTAAAAAATTACTGAAAAGTGCATAAAAAAGTGTAAAAAACAAGATAAAAGCATTGTTGAATTATAAAATTATGTTTATCAAACGTATTTGGTAACAACTGAGAAGTTAAAGTAATGGCAATTGTGCGTTTTTCAACAATACTTAAACAAATCACTACTCTGGCCATTATAAAACAGCTTTGTTATCCTACAAGTTTTTTTGACGTTTGAGCAAAAAAGGTAGCCCATCTGTGAAAGGATGGGCTTCGCGAAACACTCTATTGGAATATGCATAGCTGTGACAAAGCGTTTTCCATAAATTTAATATAAAAACATTGGAAATTTTCTCCCAGGTCGATTTCTAAACATTTGTACAAAAATAGTTAACAAAAATAAATCCACCCGATGCAATGCGTTTCTTTGCAGTTGAAAATTTTTACTAAAACGTAAACAAACTGCACTAGTTGTCAAACTCAAACGCACTTGTATTGGTAAATCTAAAGCAAAGTCTGAGAAAAAACCCAGATTCGCAAGTGATCTGAAATCGGTAAAGATTGCTTTTTTACTACCAATCGAACATAAGAAGTGACATAAAACAAAAAAAAAACTCTGAAAGTGTCCAACCGAATACCACATAAGCTCGATTTCACCTTTCGTTAAGTGGGTACTACATTAAAGCAATCCGCCGCCAAGAGTGTATTTTAACACAACGTCACTGATGAGAACGAATGACAAACTATAACACCCCGACTCCATATGAGATGAAATATCACGTGGAGTCACTCCATTTCATCTCATGATTAGATGTCAGCGATCGCTCTCTGCGATTATTAATTTCTTGACATGGATGTCTGACATAAATTTGACAGATGCTTGTTTTTTTTGTTGCTTTTTGTCTTTTTGTCTGGAAATGCCATTTTTTTCACCTACCCAAGCAAAACTCTCTTGCTGTTGCGATACGAAACGAAATGCTATGGCATGATTTGGCCAGCACAGAGAAATTTGTATGGTATAGATGCCAGACATTTAGTCGAAGAGATATATATATGGAGTCGGTGTGTAAGCAAACTGATTCAATAGAAAAAAAAAAGTTGACATTTTATTACATTCGTGTATAGTACGCTTGTGGGAAGTGTCAAAAATGCACGATATTTCTGGATATTTTCCATGATTAGAAGTGTGCCGATGACATATGTTTTCCGGCAGGTACTATCAACGGGGTAGACGAATTGTGTCTGTCTGATATCGAGATAAGGCAGAGTGAATGGCGCTGCATGGACTAAGGAAATCAAATGACAGCATCGCTAAGCAGTTATTTGGACACAATCCTCATCAACGCTGTCGAAATGGATACTATAGTATCGCAGGGCCCTGGATACTGTGATACCCAACGCTCTAAAAGTATACCCTGGCTTTTAAAATCTATTACGTAAAAAAAAAAATTGTAGAAAATGTAATTTTACCA
Source organism: Cheilosia impressa (assembly GCA_948293265.1). NCBI lineage: Eukaryota > Metazoa > Arthropoda > Insecta > Diptera > Syrphidae > Cheilosia > Cheilosia impressa. The sequence goes on along the minus strand of OX411884.1, from coordinate 27,322,868 downwards.
CATCATTATTTAACGAATAAATTGCACATCTCTTGGTCTGTCAAATAATTTTGATTTTATAATTATCTAGGTATCTGTTCGGTGTTCGCACAGTATTCTCTTCGCTTTACTCTTTCAACCGTTTGTAGCAGTGGAAATGAGATAGCTATAGTAGCATTTTTATGAAAATAACTGTACATTATTGGACAGCTGGCTTTTATACTTGTACTTTTATATGTGTAATTTTGGATACTCTTTCCTTAGAAATGATACCTAAAAATGTAGGCTTGGGATACCAATCAAATTTGGAAAATGACAGCACTGATCCTCATGCGTCGCCCGTTGTCAAATGATTATTATTTCTGTAAACAAACGGGTTCAACATCCGGACAAAACTCAAATCAAACCTTAGGGTTTTTTTTTTCACTTGCGTAGCCTTTCGCGAAAGTAGCGGTTAGTGCGTTGGACTACTAAGCGAGGGGTCCCAGGTTCGATCCCAGGAATACAGAAATAAAATAACTTTATTTTTTTTTTCAGCGCCACCTTTCGCGAACGACCGACAAACATTCGAGTGTGTAACTGTGATGAAAGAGCTTCTCAACTAGCAGTTTGGACCGGCATAAAACTGTAGATCCCTTCCATTCGTCCCAAAATAAAGTCTCGCACAGAAGAATGGTTGTGAGTTGCTAGGTTCCTATACGGAACTGTTACGCGAACTATTTATTGCTTATTTTAAACCAACGCGAACGCTGAATAATTTCCTTCATATTAAAAATTGCCACCAAAACAGGGCAACAGGGCGCGAACGTGATTGTATGCACATTGCACATATTCCAACTAAAATCTGTAGATGGAATACAGAACTAATTAAAATCATAATCACAAACAATCACTCGACCAGTGAGTTCACTGGGTGGAAAATGACACCGCCCACGACAGGTAGGCTTATTTTCAAACGTTCATTCCCCGCCATGCACTTTGCGCCAACTGTCAACTATTTGCACTGCTAAATCTTTAATTAGAAAGAGAGAAAGAGTCGCCTGTGATTTTTCACACACAATAAATTATTCCATGATGATTCGTGCGGTGTGGGAAATTTTCTATTTTTAAACAATTATTTTTTTTCTCGTCCGCTTGAATTACGGCCAATGTCAACGAATTAATACTGTCGCAACACACATACTCGTGGTTAATTTATTTCAGTATGACACTCTCCTGGCGGATTCGGTTCATTCACGAAAGGACCCCGTTTTTGGGAGGAGCACGGCGTTTCACGTTTACCTGGATTGTTGCAGGTTTTCGTCTCATTAATTATTAGGGTGCGCCCACAGCACATGCCCAAAGTTTGACCCATTAAATGCACGACCGGTTTTGGATCTTTTTGACGCGTCTTTTGATTCCCAAACGTTTACATAATTCGAATTAGGTTGTTCCGAGTCTTTTTTCGATTTCAGTGATTTTTCATCGGCAAATCAGCACTTAAAGTACGCGTTATGCACAACACACAATATGTTTGACGGGCGACTATACCGTGTAATGTTCGCTCTCTGCCGCTAGGTAATGTGTAAAAATACCAAATTGAATAGGAAAAGTATATTTTCTGTCGGTATGTATTCTGTCACACAGCTGTAGAGTAGTTGTATTTTTATGGTATTACATCGCCGGACATCCGTGAGAATTTCGAAAATGGTTATCGGAATAACTTAGTCGGTGTGTACTTCGATTGATCATCACGAAAGACTGTAAGGTGTTCCGTCGGTCGGTCGCTGTGGTGCGCGTTGCGACAACGATATGTCTTAGCACGTATACGTTCCAAACACGATAAGATAAGCAATTGTATAAACTCAAGCTCTCGGTTTGTGCCATTGCAGTGCGGAAAGATAAATCTACTAAAAAAAAAACAGAGAAGGGGCTCAAATTCACCCGAATTATAACTAAATATTTATTTATCAGCGTGGATGTAATAAATTAGCACCAAGGCAAACACATGCGTACGCAGATTAAAGCGGGGAAGGGAAACGGCTTCGTGGTAGACACTATACAGTATACGCACATTTTGGAGGTCTGTCCGATGATATTCCGTTTGGATCGAGATGTTCTTATTGTTTTATATTTTGAAACTTTATTTTTAGATAAAATCGCGCGGCTTATGCGCAGCGAGCAACGCTTTTAGGCAGTCTTTTCGTGGGAATTTTCCAATTGAGACTGAATTTTTCGCGAGAATTGTCAGCGAAAAGTGTTCAACGAAGTAGGACTGTGTGCGCGGAATCTACTCTGACTGTTGCCGTACTTATTGGAAATGATTAATCTGTCATAAAAATACTTCAAATCTATACGATAAATTTCAGTGCTAAATTATTGGAAACACATAAACCCCCGAATTAATAAACAAATGTGCACAAGTAAGTTAGCTATAGTAGACATCAGATAGCTTACAAAAATTTTACGAAACTGCTGAATAACGAGTTGATAACTTTTACGCAGCGTTTATTAATAGGAGGGAAAAATGTTTCAAAATTACTTCACTAGACGAACTAAAACACTAAAACAAACAATAGGTACTAAAAATCTGTCAAACAACATGAGCACAAAATGTACTCTACCAAAGTTCGTGTACAGTACAGACTTCAAGCTACTTTGAGGCACTATAACTGACAATAACAACTTTATAGGTGCATCGTGCATCCGCTTTTAAAGATTCACTTCTGTTCTAGAAAGCCAGCATCATCGTATTCAGATGTCCTCTTCAATAGGAACGAGTTTTCTTTATTCTCACACCTTTCTTTTTGTATGAAATTGACTTTTGATTTGAGAGTTTGAGACGCATTTCGAATTTGTTTCTTGGCAACTTTGTGAATTTGACATACTTATCAGTTCTAGTCGGTTGAAATTCTCTGAGCTGTTTCGAGCCAAGAGAGGAACTGCTCGTTACTCGTTGTTTTGCTAGTTTTCTCTTTTTCTGACAATATTTGATAAGAACGTTCATAGACTTTGTGCGATAGCGATTACATCGATTGCATTCGATTTATATTTCGTACGCGATCGAACCTTATGTTAAAGTTTTCTCAGAGTTTTTCAAACTAGACCTTTTATATTTTTATCAACAGCATATCCAGCTATCTTGGAGCTAAGTACGGTGTCGATTACGACAGTGGTGACTCACTTCCACAATCTCAAGCCAATCAAGGCCATGATAACAAATTCTGGCTAACGAGTGACCGACTAATCTTTTGCTATATTTGTTAGGCGCGTTCCATTAATTCATTTCCACAAATTAAACATAAACATCAAATTGGTCAAGAACTCTATCTATACGTTCCATTAATCACTTTAGAAGTTTAGCAGATAAGATGTCAAAAATATTTAAGAATTTCACGTGGAAAAATGTAACCTTTATTTCACCTAACTCGTTGAATTTCACCTTTACTTCTGTTTATAATTATTATTAGTATTTATTAATAAGTAAAATTAATTTACAATATTAATACAAATTAAATTACAGCCCTAGCTACAGGGGCTTTCGGCTGTACTTCTGTTTATTTTCGTCCATTTTGTAGGAAAAGAAACACTTGCGAATTGAGCCACAACTGGTCGTTAAAATGCACCCAACGAACAGTCCTATTAAGTGCGGCGTTGAAGGTTCTAAATGTAAGTCCAATAAATTCGTCTGTATTATAAATTTGACTGCTGAACGGAAAAACTACACTGTCAGTTTTTTTAGTCGGCAACTGAAAAAACTATTCAGGTGACCAATTTGGTCCAATAAAAACTGAAACACTTCAGGTCAGCCTGTTGCCAGACTTAACAAGCTAGAGATTTTAACTTCCCAATTTTAAACGTCTACAACTTCAGCAGGTACAAATAGTTCCAGTCTTTTCCAAGTTGTAGCACGGTCTTGAACTTGATAATGATTTTTAGTCATTGAGTATTTCAAATTCGTCTGAATGGCAACATTCTCCGTATAAAATTAGCCTAGACCTACATACCAATTTTAGGTCAGCATTTGTTAGTCTATTTACATGTAGTTCTTTAAAAATTAAAAGAAAAGTGAAACGCTTTCATTAGACAGTCGACGTTATGGGCCTTTACCAATAAACTTTTTTAGTTTCGACTTTAAATTTATCTAGCTACATTTTCCACACAAATCTCACGTTTGTGAGCTTCTGTAAATTTTAAGTCGAGGCTTAAATTTATTATCAGTGCGGCGCGATGTTGGTAACTTATTTATGTCACCGTATACGAGGTTATCCAACAAACCACCGATTGGGAAACGAAATCTCAATTCACGTCCTTCCGGTTTGGTGCAAGGAGAAGTTCCTTTCCGATTAGTGTCAGATATTCGTTCTCAGACAAGATTCTATTTGGTATACCCAACTCCGCAATCACTCACATAATGACACACGAAGAAGGGGATAATCTGTATTTATATGGTATGCATCAGAGTTTGCTTTTTCAATTGTAATTGATGGGCAATTTGGTTGGCACACAACAGTTGCCCACATTTGGAGAGAGAGCATCAATTGCTTACTCTAGGTATACATTACAGCAGTTAGAATAAAGCCAAAGCATTTCCACTAAAATGTTCACATTTGAAGCAATTAATTTGGCGATTGTTGTAATCAAGTAGGTTTTATTATATGTCATCGCTTAAAATATGCCCGTCTAAATGTGAGTCTGATGTAAGTGGCAATAATCGTTGATCAACTGGACATTCATGTGAGCCAGTGCAAGGACATTTGGAGAATACGGCTGGCAAGACACTCCAAACGCGTATTGCTGTATTCCAATGGCTACACACTGCACCGTGTGAGGGGCCGAACAGTTTTATTTATAAATTCCAAAACAAAACGTTTAATTTTATAATATTTTCTAAACAACACAGTTGTGCGGCAGAAGAATCAACACCCGGACTTGTACACCCTGAGGTAAACAGACAACGATGCATACTACGAGTATGAATCCGTGAAGCCAACCACAATTTATGTAAAATAGATATAAGAAAACAATCATTGTATGCCGTTGGGCCCCTGTTGTTGAGCCAACACATTTAAATATTAACTATTCACCATCATTTGTTACCTAGTTTATGCCAAATTGTATATACCAAAAGTTCAATAAAACCAAATGTAATGTAATGTGCGGCAGAAGTGTAATAATTATATAAATGCGCGGGAAAGCGCACACAGTATTAACGTGTGTACTCGATATAATTATAACGAGTTCGAATTTTCAGTTTACTTTCCATCATTCTCCCTCTTATGATAGATTACACTGTGAAGGCGAACTCTAAAAACACTAAGGCCGGTATTCACCGAAAAATATTAAACTAAGAGCTTCGTAAACCTATTCACTAATGGTTATTAGTGGATATTTAGGATCGCTCTTAAGACTTACGAGTGGTCCCGACCACTTTTATGTTTAGAGCAGTAATAGCTTCAAAATTCGAAATCAGCTGTCGTTTTCAAAATGGAAGGGAAGGGAAGAAAGCCAAATCTCTGCTCGATCTAAATTTTCGCTCCAATACAAAATTCTCTCCAAAATTTAGCTGAGCTAAATATAATATAATCCCGAGAAAACCCAAATTTCAACTCAAGGTTTTTTTCCACTGCGCCACCTCTCGCGAACGTCTGACAAACATCCGAGAGTACAACTGTCATGAAGAAGCTTCTCAATTAGCCGTTTGGACTCGGCATAAAATTGTAGATCCCTTCCATTCGTCCCAAAAATTAAAAACTCACACAAAACGAATGGTTGCGAGAAGCTTGGCCCAGGGTCCCTATCGACCTGTAGCGCCAAGTATTTATTTTATTTTTATTTTTTTAAATATAAGCCAACCCATTTAGCTGAGTGGTACGCAGCTCGAGCTAAAAAATCAAACTTTTGTTTCAGAATGTACTTCATGTGTCTGTCAAAGTTTAGCGTGCCCATTTAATGGGTCGGCACATTTTCTCAAGCTAAATTGTGACAGATCGTTGTGTGTTTCTTGTTATGTTGCGGAAAAGTATGCAAGGATGAGCTTTTTTAATTATTACATAGACGAGAAGTACCTAGAATCAGAAATAGTTGAAATTAGAGAGAATTAAATTTTGAAGGAAGTTTTTCAAAGAACAGCTGTTTTCTGTGACACTTATCCACGGCGTACTCTTTGTCAAAATTTAGCTAGGACTTTAGCTGATGTTTAGAGAGAAAATTTGGAGACCAGATAACATTTAGTTTAGCTCGAGCAGCGTTCTACGCTTAAGGAAAAAGAGCAAATAATTAGCTGTGAAAAATTTGATCACGCGCTGAAACTGGATTGTTTATTTTTCATCCAAGTAAACCAGTTCAGAACAAATTGGGCTCGGCAATTCGTGTACCATATATAGGGTTTTCCAATAAGAGGTGTTATTTTGGTATTCAAAGAAAAATGCCATTTTTTGAGATAAATGATCGGATGTTTATTTCATAATAAAGACGAAGGTATGCCGTTAATAATAAAAAAGAACATCAGCCAAATGACCACCACGAGCACGCATACAGGACCATATCCTTTTCATGAAATTTTCCATAACCAAATCGCAAAGTGGCTGCCTTATGTCCTCGATAGCTTCACGTTGAGGATGGAGAGGCTTCTCAACAATAACTCTTGGGTTTTCCCAGCCCCAGATGCGACAATTTTGCATGTTAACGTAGCCACCGAATTGGAAATGGGCCTCATCAGTCAAGATGATTTTTCGTTGGAATTCCGGATCATTTTCATGCATTTCAACGACCCAATCAGCACCATTTTTTCACCATTTTTGTAGTGAATTTTAATAATTTCAATGCGTTGTTGAAGCGTGTATCGTTCCATTTTTAGTAATGGCGTAGTTTCTACTTATCAGATGTCAAAGAATAAAAGTTTCAAAAGTGACAGCTACCGAAATAGCGGGTCATTCACAATGTATGTATGTTTAAGTGGCTCTCGGTGAGAGAAACACTTAGGCCGTTAATCGGCCCATTGTGCGTACCACTGGCGTTTAGGGGTTCCTTTACTAGTTACTCGTTGTGAACCATTTACTTCCGTTGATAAAGCCAAGAATGCTGGCAGCGCTGAGGTAGCATAGATCGCTGAGATCATTGAGGAAGTAGCTTCCTAAATACGCCATCCTTAGGTTGGAAAGGGCAGGGTAGCTGCAGATGAGGTGAGTGACGGACTCGTCCTCTTCTTCATCCCTACAGCTTCTACAAAAGTCATTATGTGTCATTCACAATAATACCTCTTATTGGAAAACCCTTTATTTTGGCAAACGAAATCTCGTTAAATTTGTCCATTCTTTCACGAAGTGTTTTCTTCAAGTGTCAAGAAGATCGCTCATATTAACGCACGAATGGAAAATTAATTAGTTTACATTCAAAGAACTAACTAAGAGTTCATAAACTCGTTTTAGAACGCGTTTGGAAATTCGAATTTTATTTTTTCGCATATTCGAACTAGAAATAAAAAAATGCGCCTCATAAACTAATAATCGATTTAAGAGCGCTTGATAAATACCGGCCTTACACTCTAAATTACTAACCGCAACCGACAGTTTTGTTGTTCTTTTGACACAAAGTCCCAATGGGTCAAATGACATAACACGCTGTCTAAATAAATGCAAACACACTGAATCTGAATTCTGAACACAGCACCCCATCAACGCAACGGGGACACACACATCCAAATGGGAGGGTTTTTATTTTTACTATTTAAGACTCATTAAGATTTTAAAACATAATATTCAAATTCACAGTGGGAAACTGTCATCGTAATAAATTCCAAAGACCTACTGAAAGATTCAAAAAGGATTCGCAAGCAAAACAGCAACGACTTTGTTCCTGCTGGGGAATTAACGGGATCAAATGGAACTCATGCACAAAGAAACACAAAAAAAAAACAGAAAACTTCGAAAATTGAATGCTTTGTTAAGAAAAATACCAAGAAAATAAAATAAAAAAAAAATGACTTAGTAAAACAACAAACGAACGAACGAAGAACAAGGCACAAGACAGAAGAAGAATTCACCTTCGGCCGCGATGTCGGGACCCATCGGATTAAATCGCATCCGATTGTCCACGGCTGCTTGTGCTGCTGTTATCAAATCCGAATATAAGCGATGACGTCGCAGCTCTAATTCATCCTTGCCGACAGGCGTAACAGGTGGATCCATGAAGTTACTTTTTAAAATTATAAAAACAAAAGCGTTTGTATATGTACGAGGATATGATTTTTCTTTGTTTCTTATTTCTTATATACTATAACGATAAACACTTGAATAGCGGTTTGTTAGTTTTATGAATGTGCGGGAGAAGATGGAACGGAACGAAATGGGAATTTCAATAAATAAATTTGAATCTCTTTTCGCTTTTTTAAGGTAATAAATCAAGAGGCTTGTTATGTTTCTTTTTGTTTTTTGCTTCTGCGGGGAAGGTAAACGGGATATCATGCAATGTGTGGAAGTTCCAAAAAATGAAATGTAAGCAAACAGAAGAGGAAAACATGAGAAAGAGCAATTGTTCTATTTGTCTTTTAACGCTTGGGTTAAGGGCTGATTGGGGGCGGTGATTTTGAATTATTGATATTGCCAGTACAAAAATGGGCGGGGGAATTCAGGTTTTAAAGAGGACATGAAATATGTGTACCTACTCACCCTTAATGGCACACATAATTCAGTAGAGATTGCCTGAAAATGTTCATGTAATCGATATAAGAAATCTTTACAACGAAAACTGAGTCAAGTACAGCAGAGATGAGGGTTGAGTGTGCCTTCTCTCGTGCTGACACAGTGCAGGTAAGAGGGGGAACATATCCGTCTTGCAGTCGTTTGGATTGATAACTCGAAAGCTGAACATTTGTCTTTGGTAGATATTTGAAAGAGGATATTTAAAGTGATTACGTCGGTGTATTCGAGATTGGAGATACCACTTGAGGGATGCATGATGAGTTGAGAAGTAGCAAAAGTTTGACATCCACTTTGGCAGCAGCAGTAACTTTAATATTCAAAGTCGTGCCAATGACATTGAAGCCGTCTATAATCGTCGGCATGGAAGAAAAGTGCTCCTGCTTTTCCGCTAAAGTTGTTAGCGCAATATTTTTGCTCAACTTCACTTAAAAAAAGAGTACTAGGTATATGGGCTGTCACCTGTCACAATAAAAATTGTTTTGAAAGACGAAGCAAACAGACATCAAATGTCATTTTCTTGCTGTCAACAAATCGTTCATCGGGCCGCAAAAATTAACGCGAAATTCATTTCTGCCATATGAATATCATGACATACAGTACTGTGGCAAAAAAAAACAATAGATGTCATCGGCGAATTTAATTTTCCGCTTCTGATACATTTTCTAGGTATGTAGGTAACCAATAAAATCAGCAACCGATAGGTATACTTTTTCCTTTTTCATTATCTCAACCAGTTTCCTTTCTTTATCGATATGTTTCGTGTGGAAAAATCGTGTATTGAATTTGATGCGGACACAGTCTGTTGGAAATTTCCCTTTATGGTTGGAACGCAATTCATATATGGAAACCAGTTTTGTTGTATGAGAGGATGCATTACTTTGGAATAGACAACTACACATACACAGTGCGCGAAACTAATGTTCATATTTAGTGAGCGATAAATTCAAACACATTGTGACCTAAAAGGTTAAAAAATGATTCTCAGTAAGGCCCAGTATTTGCAGAATTAGTTAATCAATTAGGTGAAGTTTAAGGAAAATATGTTTTAACTATTAGAAACGGCATTTTGGAAATAAAAAGCGACCATTTCTAATACAGTTTGGCACGTCCGTAACACGTTCTATGTCGTTTATATCGGAAACAATCGATTTACATCGAATGGCCTAATATTAATAAGTGTTTTCATCCCATAAGGATATAAAACAAGGAAACTTACGAAACGAGCAACTAACTCCATCTTTGAATTTAAAGATCGCACAAATTGGTACCACCACGTCTCCACGAGTCTAAATTATGTCAGACCTCTTGTCCGCCATATTTGCATGTCTTTGCTTGGGTAAATTGTGTTATGACATTTCATTTCACAAGATGTCATCAACGAAGATACAAGTGAAGGTGTTTAAAAGAAAATTTAGACAACCGACTAAAAACAAGAGAAAGCACAGATTGTGGGTGAATCCATTTCTTCAGAAGCGAGAGCTACATTTGGACTTGATTTGGAAGCACGATTATTAGATTTTGAGTATTACTTTGCGAAAGCCGAAAATCTGCTGACCTTTAATCCGCGCACTTGTATCCCCGAGAATTATCAAAACAAATGAGTTTTTGCTGTCAAACACTGGCCTAGACTTTAAATGTCAAATTTCAGTCAAAAGATATGTCCGCAGCGACAGCAGGAAAAATAGGCAGACTCCAATGTCTAGATTTGTGTCATGTCCACAAAATCGTGGTCCACACTAGAAATGTTGTTCCCATGACTTAAGTCTTGACTAAAATTATGTCTCGTGATGATTGGGTGTATCTACCGAATGCGCGCCGAGAGAGAATCGATACCAAAAAGTCTTGCAAGTTTCAATAATCACCCCTATTCCGAGTGGCGTTTACGACGATTTAAAACACGCCAATTTGAATTTCGGATTTGGAACTACGAGAATTTGGAATTTCAGTCGTTGAACGTCATTTGTCACTGAAGGTCATGTTGAACCTATTCGCTTAAGGCTCCAAGTGACAAAGAACAGAAACAGGAACAGAAACAGAATCCCATACATTTGCAACAGAAACAGAATTAGGAACAGAAAAAAAAATTTTCAGCAACAGAATTTAGCGACAGAAAAATTACTGTTTGACGACAGAACGTTAACAAGTCTATATTGATTGTTTCTGCAACAGAAATGCTAATTTATCATGGGGGGGATGTTTTTTTTGTTTGGATTTTTCTGCATTTGTCATCTAACAAACAAACAAATCGTCTGTAAACTGCCGCTCTGCTTGTTTATAGGCCGCAATTCGACAATTAGCTTTATGTAAATCGTATTCACAACACATTTTCAAAATCTGTTCCATTTTTTTCGTTGAAGTCAAAGCTAAAATGTAATCAAACGAAACACAATTTGACAGAATAGGCGGCCATGTTTTTATGGATCTGTTTCTGTTTCAGTTTTGTGTAGCTGAGGTAGCAACGTAAACAGAACCAGAATTTACTACAGAACGAAAAAACTTTCTGTTCTGTTTCTATTCCTGTTTCTGTTCTTTGTCACTTGGCGCCTTTACGGCGAACATCATGTGAGAAACTTTACTGTCATTCTGTAAGGCGGTGAACGCCACAAAAAACGACAAACGTCGTGAAAGTAAAACGCCACTCGGAATAAGGGTGAATGTTTCCACCATAAGTCTGCTTGCTTTTGTGTTGAGCAAGATTTTTCCTCAAAGTTGTTTAGTCCGTAATTGGAATGACTAGAAGTCAGTGTGGGAGTGTTAGCGCACATACATTTTGGCCAATTTTGTTGAGAATTTCAAATTTGACAGAGTGTTTGTTATCATAAACAAGTACGTTCGTCTGATTACCGCAATATGTCATTCAAAATGCAAGAAAACACAAAGTTTAAACGTCAAACATACCTTTTTGCAAATGGACTGAAGGCATTCATTCATTTAATGAACCCCTTCAGTCAATAAATTTTCATCGACTCACTCTTATGAAATATTACGTCTGTTCTTATCCTTGCAGTCCACCATTGTTAAGTGTACAATGAATTTTAAGTCGAAACTTAAATTTATTATTGGTACAGGGCAATACAAATTGCAGTCGTTTATTTTGACACAAAATATCTTGATTTTTGGCAGATCAGCTGTGACAGCTGCTTTTTTTGTATTGATTTGCTTTGCAATGTTGACGATTCGAACCAAAAACTAGATTTGCCGACTATTTTTTTATAAACGTCATGTCAGACCAACTGCCAAAATTCGTAACCTAACTACCCGAACGCACAGACACTTCTACTCAAACAGACAGCCTGTTAGTTATCACAACAAATAGAACAATTGCCGACGCAAAAAGAATATCAAACAATACAAAAAGTCACACAAAACAAACAGCACAGAAAGAACATTTATAACAAAGATGTGAATGAAATCAAAACTGTAGGTATATACATATCATTGAAGCGCTCCTCATTGAACCACTCTGGCAGGCCAAAGCGTCCTTGCATGCCATCACCACCATTCTCGACATAGGGTGCGCACATATTCTCACGCTTTTGCGGCGGTATCGAATCGGAGAACACTTCATCGTCGTCTATCGATGGCAATTCAGGCGGAGCTATAATCTCAGTGCTATTGTTAATGTTGACCCGCTTCTTGATCGATGATCTCGTCGAATTGTGACGCGACAAACAGCTCTTGGGCCGCACTTCATTGACAGTTGTTGCTGTTGTCGATGTTGATGTCGTTGTCGGTAGCGGAGAACGTGCCACATTCAATGGCACCTGTGTCCCAGATGGTGACGACGACGATTCATTACTAACCGACGAGTGTTCTAATTGATTGCTGGTGACAGTACTGTCACTGCTATCACTATTCGTAGGCACTAGCGATGAACTGTTGGTGGTGGTGGTGGTAGCTTTTGCATGGCAATCCGGTGCAATATCTGTGCCATTGGCAGACGGTACTGTAAATTATATAGAGAACAACACACACATACATATACAAAGTGCTTTTATAGTGCATACGACTTTTAAAGTGGTTTTGTTAGTTAGTTTGTGTCAATAGGAAAAATCATTTTGAAAAATACTCGTACCAGTCGCGTTCACTTTCGCCTCCCCGTCGTCGTCAGAGTCCTTTGACGCTGCATCTATCGTTGCTAGTGAGGCTGTCGTTGCAGTGCCACTGGGGATATTGTTCCCCTTGATCGATTCAATGTTCGGCGGTACGTCAACGATTGGCAGATTTTTCACTTCGCTTTCGCGGGGTAATTGCTTGTCATTGTCTCCTCTGAGGTCGTTAGGCGGCAGTGGTGGTGATGATGGTCGTTCGTCTATGTCCGTTGTCGTTCCGTCTTCGGGTGGTTTATCGATTTCTGTGTCTTTGTTGTTTTTTGCGGCGTCGTCAGTTGCAGCTTTTTGTTTTTCTTTTTTAGATGTCTTGCCATCTTTCTTAGGATTATTAGCACAGCGACAGCACGAAAACATGTTTAGACTGATGTGTGTGCTCACTATTTGTTATTATACACACTGTTGGGGGAATTATTTAGGACACACACTAGGATATATTTTACGTACGACGCATTTAACTAATGAAACTTTTATGAAGAAATTTTTATTACTTTCACATTGGGGTAGGACACGTGTTCGGGGTGCACATTGGTTAAAACTTTTCACATCGTTGACCTAGATAAGAAGTTTCGATTAAAGTGCTCCTATTACGCTGCTCCATGATATCATGGAGCGAAATCTTCAACGATAGTTGGAAGTTCGACATTTTGGTGGGCTTAATCTGACGTTTTGTGTTTGGTCAGAAAAAACGATGACATGTCAAGAATAGGTACGAGAAATCAGTGTCAATTTTAATTTACGAAAGTGCGGGCGCTTTAGAAACAGGGCGATGCCATTTTATGAGGTTTGATGGCTCCTACTGTAAGGTGAGTGACAGTTGAGAAGAGTTTCCGAATTGAAGGTGACCGAATACAAGGAAAAGTGGCGCAGTGGATTGGTGGTATTTCGACTACTAAGCGGGAGGTCCCAGTTTCGATTCCCGAAAAAAAACCGTCTGACGTCTGACAAACATCGGAGAGTATAACAGTCATAAAGAGCTTCCCAATTAGCCGGCATAAAATCGTAGATCCCCTTCCTTGGTCTTAAAATTGAAAAACTTACACAAAACGAATGGTCGTCAGAAGCTAGAGCTAAGGTCCGTACGGACCTGTTGCGCCAACTATTTATTTCAGTTATGAATACAAGGAAACAACCTTTGGAGATGTTACTTTATACTTTATACAACGGTAGCGCTTTCTTAATCGCCAAAATTTCCGCCTGAAACACCATACAGCGTTGGTGAAAACCCTTCCTCCACTCCTGTTTTTGTTTTAAAATAGTCTCAGCCTTATTCATAAACATATTATAAAGAATGTATAAAGTTATGCATCCTTTAAATGCCTCTGAACGCATAAACCTTATTTATAAAAATTATTCAACGTTGTATAGAGCTTGTAAAGGGTTTTTCAACAGGGACGCTACAAAAGTAGAGCGACAGGGACAGCAAACGACGCCGAATTTCTTGCCGCTCTTTTGACATTTCTTTTCAGTAAGGTTTGCCATTTCATGATGGAAAGATATACGAGCCAACAACGAGTCGAAATTATTAAAATTTACTACCGAAATTCGGAGTCAGTGGCCTCAACGTTAAGAGCGCTACGTCCAATTTATGGTCGTCCTAGCAGATCAACAATTGAGCGTCTAGTGGAAAAATTTGAATCCACAGGCACAGTACAAAATGTTCCCGTGCCAGTGAAACAAAGAAGTGCCCGTAGTGTCGGGTTATTGCTGCCGCTGAGGCTTCAGTTGAAGAAAGCTCATAATGTGTCTCTCACACGTCGTTCTCAAGCGTTGGGCATCTCTGTGACGTCGTTGTGGCAAAATTTTGCGAAAAGATCTTGGCCTACATCCTTACAAGATTAAATTGACGCAAGAACTGAAACCGCTTGACCACCAGAAGCGTCGTATGTTCGTGAATTGGGCTGAGCTACTACTTGAAAATGATTCGGATTTTCATCGAAAAATCATCTTCAGCGATGAGGCTCATTTCTGGCTGAATGGCTTCGTCAATAAACAAAATATGCGGTATTGGTCAGGCAGCAATCCACACCGTCTCCATGAGTCATCATTGCATCGCGCAAAAATTACGGTTTGGTGTGGTTTATGGGCCGGCGGCGTCATTGGGCCGTACTTCTTCCGTGATGATCAAGACCGGCACGTTACTGTGAATGGGAATCGCTACCGTTCAATGATAACCGAATATTTTTGGCCCCAATTGGATGATATGGACTTGGAGGACATGTGGTTCCAACAGGACGGCGCCACAAGCCACACAGCGAATGTCACAATCAATTTATTGGAAACCAAGTTTGGAGAACGTGTTATCTCACGAAATGGTCCTGTCGCTTGGCCGCCTTGGTCGTGCGATTTGACGCCTGATACTATTTCCTGTGGGGCTACGTCAAGTCTATGGTCTATGCCAATAAGCCAGCGACGATTGATGAACTTCGTACGAATATCGAACGTGAAATTGCAGCAGTATCGGCCGATTTATGCTTGAAAACCGTCGAAAATTGGGTACAGCGTCTGGACTTCTGCAAGCGTGCCCGTGGTGGCCATGCAAAAGAAATCGAGTTCCATACATAATGGCATCGAACGTACTTTCACAGGAATAAAGAATTTCATTGATATCCAAAACCGTTTTTGTTTTATTTAAAAAAAACTTTTGAAGCGCTCTTATTGAAAAACCCTTTATAAGCTCAACGCGCTTGGAGGTTGTGTAGCGCCTGTATAGAGGTGGAATATGAAATGTCATTTTGACTTAAAAAATCTGTCACATTTTATTGTTTATGAAATCAAAAATAAATTGGCTACATTAGCCCTGTTTTTTGAGCTTCGATCTCAGCAAAGCAAAGTAGGATTTTCAGCATGCAATTACAAGCCCTACGCTCTATTTGACAGTTCGAGACTCGCGGTAGTTGTTGTAATCGTGTGCTGAAAATCTTACTTTACTTTGCTTTTTTTGAAGATTAGATTAGATTAGATTGAAAAAAGAGGGAGAGCCTACAAAGGGCTCGGGCACTGCGGCTCCTTAAAGGAGCCTATTGTGCCTACCCTGGTAAGTTACTAGAGCCATCTTTTCACTCCAGAGGCAGTCAGGAAGACAAGAATCTTCTCTGGGTGTATTATCAGAAAGGGTTGCTGAATTGACAATTTCGTCGCCAAGGATGTTTTTTTTCTGATCCGACATAGAGCCGGACAATCTGTGAGAATGTGAAGAGAGGACTCGTCACTGTCAAGACACAGTCTGCAAATAGGATCCGGTGAGCTGTTGATGTTTTTCCACAAGACCATGGCCGATAATTATACCTGTTAGGATCCTAAGGTTATTTTTGCCCAGATTAACCAGAAAGAGCGATTTTCTGGGGGAGAAATTGGGGAAAAATTGTCTGGTGGAGGTCTGCCCAGTCGTACTATGCCAGATCTGATTTGAAATGGTTTTTACTGACTCCGCAGAATGGTTCAGGTCCGATAAGTGGAGCTGATGCTCCGATTTTTGCCAGTGAGTCAGCTGCTTTGCTAAGATCGAAGTTCAAAAAAACACGTCTATTGTATCGACAGTTTTGTTTTCAATTTTAAAGATTCTACAAGAGTATCCTAGGATACGAATATTCCTAAATGGGAAATGTTACCTAGCATGTGTCTAAAATGTTACTCATTCGTCGCTCATGACACATGACACATGAAGTTGCAAAATGCTCCTTGGGCTCGATAAGAAATATGTGCAGATATGAGATATTATAGTTCGTTTTAAAAATTTCCTTTAATTTGCATAAGACAACCGTTTCATAGGAGTCCCAAATCTCCCAACTTTTTCTTTTTACTTTTCCATTTTTAATTTCTATTTGCATGTGAATTTGCATTCATCACAAGCTGCTTAGTTTTTTTTAATCTTTTCGGGCAGACAAAATGTAGTAGATTTCTCTTTTCAGTACCTTTTTTGGACGCAATCCCTGTATAACTAGTATGCATGGGAAAATGTTTAAAGGCTGTATAAATACTTGTACACTGCAAAACTATACAGGTGTTTAGGCACGTTTAGCAAAATCTAATAAATAAGGCTGTCTGCATCTAGAAGCAGTCCATACATCTCTCTCTCTCAATAAGTTTTTGACTGTACTCTTATATTGATGGCGAAGCTTCTGTTGCCGCTGGGGAAGGTGGAAAATCAGAAAAGACGAGTGACCGGTTTGCTTAATGATCCACAAGCGGATTGCTTTTATACAAACGACGGGATTTGCTTGTTTGCAATAGACATCAAGCGGTAGGACGTGGAGCAGCATGTGCAGTGGACTTCAGGGCTCCACTTATGCAAACGCATGCCTACAGAAATCGTTTAAGGATAAATGACAATCAACAATCTCTTCCTGAGGAGCGAAGACGACTCGCCTTTTGAAAGGTTACCCCTATTCCACACGTGTCCCGTTTTCGATTTTCCTCAAGTGTTTATCAAGAGCATTTGCAGTGTAACAGATACCTTAAGCAAAGAAAAACAAAAAAATATTTCACACCCTCTATATGAGAAACCGCAAGACGATAATTTCCATGTTTGCACAAGCCAAACACGAAATGTTAAGTATTGTCTACGCAGGCTGACTTCACCCCCCACTGACTACCGTGTGTGACAAGGCCATTCGTGTAAATCGTGAATATATCAGTTCTCAGCTGAGCCACTTTTCGACTAATTAGGCCAATTGGAGGGATATATCCTTCTTATGGTGGGAGGGGGCGTTATGCCCGAGGCCTTCAAAGTGGTTTTAATCAACAAAATTCATTTTCGCTCCGATTTTCTTTTTATGTGCGGAAGACAGTGAGGTCTCTCCTTTCATAATCTTCCCTTCCCTTCTGTGTCAGAGGTTCTCTGTATTTCCCTGAAGAATGTGACCTTTCGGGCGAAATATTTCATCCTGCGTTAGCCTCTTTCATGGTTGGATCATAAAGGGGAGCGAGCTGAATATTTCATTCCTGTCCTCGAGGTAGAGGAGGTGAAACAAAATTTAATATTCTCTCGTGTCAGCGTGTGGGTGAACGGTTTGCGGATACATACAGTAAGTTCTCACACACCGGCACTTGTTTCAGGTCAACAGAAACTAATGAATAACAGATGAGGTATATGCGTGGGGTATACATCCACATGAGGGAAAGGCGAAGGATGTGCTGATGTCGATGCTCTCCGGTATTATGATTACGAGATGCATATTTGTGTGCACTAAACAGAAGCATCCTTTCAAGTTTCGGTCCGATTCAAGACCCATTGATGCACAGCAGGTAAACACCGCATTAAATGCACTTGGCTAGACGCCACACATTGGAGTCGATTCGGAATGTGAGGACTTTGACCTGCAAGTTCATTATGCATCGTGGAGGTTTGTTTTCAGATTCTCCGCAAACTGCCTTTCACTTGAGGATTCCAGGCCAAAGAGAAGTGTCTTGTTTGCTTTCGAATTAAGCTGACCAAAGTTTGGTAAACTTTGCGTGCTTCAGTTGTGCGTTCGATGGGAAAATTCAAACATGCCCCATTTTAGGTTAGGAACCATGTTTTAGAAGCGAGAGTACGTTGGAGTTGAGGAATTTACTTTTCACTATAAGTAATCAAATTTTATTTAACTTATTTTACACTATTTCTTCAATTACTGATTGAAAGGATTGTGACTGGCTTCAGCTGCTTCGGGAGGTTGAGTGGGTGTTAGCACGAGGATGACAGCTCAGAACAAAAACCGGCAGCATGCCAAAAGTTGACATGGGGGGATTTGAAATTGATATACGGGGAACTTGAATGTGTTTATGAACAAGTATATAGTAAGCGGTTCCCAGTGACAGGTCTAAACATCAAGAAGTATTTAGGGAAAAAATGCCACAAAAAACTGACAAACGGACACGAAAAGTGCTGCTCAAAACGCACGGATACAAAATGCACTTTTATAGACACTCCGGATCATCCTCGATCTCGCTTACCACGCAACTTGAGACACATCCTTAGGACCTAATCCACCGAAGACTATTCTTTTAAAATGAGCAGACGGTATGCATACTGTACCCAGCACTTGTCAGTAAGTTTATTGTGACTAACCCTGGCAGACGGTATAACGAGCTAAGCGTAAAGCTAAGAGAAGCTCGAGCGCAACAAGACCGCGAACAAGGGAGATCACCGGACAACAACGGCCGTTGTACATTGCTGCTAAAAACACCTCGGAGCCCAAGGATACCTCGCTGTGAAGGTTACAGTATAATTCGCCTACAAACTTCACATGAAAAAAAGGTAATAGAATTACAGCAGTTTTTATAGACCAATATTAAACACAATAGTCGTCAAAATTGTTTACACTATTACGTGAAGGACTAAATTAATAAAAAGTCCGTCCTGATTGTCTATACAAAACTATAAAGGGTGGGCCATCCAGTTTCTAGGTTTCTTTTTAAATCAAACGTTATTTTGACACTCACAGCTGCTTCCCGCTCGAAATCTTGACAGAAAGTTAGTATCAAGTTTTCGCGGAACAAAATAAGTCGCTTTATGCTTGAACAACGTTGGCAAATATTGACTAACTTCTTCCCCAAACAGTTTTCACCGAAATGAAGCACCCACCGCTCCTGCTGTACGCAAGTTTGTGCAAAAAGTTCGTGAGACTGGCATGCTAGTGGAAAACACTCATGGTCCCCGTCGTCGTACGGTTAGCATAAACGAAAATGTGGCTGCCGTAACCGAGAATGTGAGACTCAGTTCACGAACATCAACTCGCCATCGATCTCAATAGTTAAACATTTCACGCACTAGCCTGAGGAGAATTCTGCACAAAGATCTCGGATTTTTCGCTAACAAGGTCCTACTGACTCAGCAATTGAAGGCGCACGACCGTCCGCTTCGTTATCGCTTCGCAGTTTGGGCCTTAGAGCAGCTTGAATTGGACAACGATTTTGGGCGTGTTATCAGCCGTCTTGGCGATGTCAATTGGCCGCCTCGGAGCTGCGATTTGACCTCCTAGGACTTTTGTTTTTGCGGGGAACCGTGAAGGGCCGATGTTATGCCAACAATACGGAAACGATTCAAGCTCGTAAGGCCAATATAATCCAAGCAATCCGTGAACTACTGCCCGAAACTATCAACAAGGTATTGGAATGTTGGAGTGACAGAATGCGATACTGGGAAGGGAACCAGCCAAGGCAACCACTTGAACTACGTTGTGTCCCATAATTTATGCGAATATTTGCTCTCACTACTAAAGCCATAATAGACGGAAAAAAATTGAGTTTTGTTCATTTAATTGCATTTTTAAAAAGAAACTTGCATTTGGCCCACCCTGTTTAAATGTCCTGCCTTACATTCAAATTCTTAAAAGCTACACTGTTTCGAGAAGGAGAAGGTGACCATCCGTCCATTAAATTAATGACCAGTCCTGCATTTGAAGATGATGTTCATTATGACTTATTTCGAATACAAAAATATAAAGGGTGGGTCATCCAACCTAGAAATCGAGGTTTATTTTTAAATCATTTAGGTTATTTTGACACTGACAGCTGTTTCCCGCTTGAAATCTTGAAAAATTATAAAACCTAAAATTCAATGAACTCAATTCAATGATAATGCTAACGTGGCCTAACTTGCTGAACGAGCAAACAAGTAATCTAGTACTAAAAAATGCGTTCTATTGTATTTTGTTTATGAAGTTCCTCTTTGAAGAATTGGAAATTTGTTTCTTTTTTTGGAATTGGAAAATATGGTCACCGTAACTGCACGCAACGTCAATGACAGTCCATTTAACTGTTACTAGGCACATGCAGTACAATTTTGAGAGCAGTTTTGAACGCAAAACTTGACAAACTAAAAGATTAATGTAGGCGCGGTGATTTTCTCAAGATATCAAATATTTGTATGCTTCCGGTGTGAATTGGCTCAGGACACAAATTCGTTTCAATTTGAGGTATACGAAGCCTGCATCCGTATGAAGAAGTCCTCCTTCATACGTAAACGTAATCCGAAAGTCCACGGCCGTATAAATCACAAACGGATACCAATCACTACCAACAATATTCCCAACGAAAACAGTTTTATTTTTTATTTTAGTTAAAACCAGATCAAAGAAGCCTACACACACAATCAATTCCACAGGAAAAAAAAAATTAAGCTTCGATTCCGAATTAAAGTGACGGAGATTAGTATGCAAATGCAAACCGAAGCCCAACTCTATGTGTGAATGACCGAAAGATGCTCCACTGACACACCACACCAACAATAGCAGCAAAGAAAAAGTACAAAAGAAATCTTCAGATTAAGCAAATCCCATCCTCCATGGCAGAAGAAAATAAATTAGGTCAACTGTAACCGGGAACGCACACAAAAAAACAGTAAAAACACACCCCAAAACGTGTATACCGAAAAATATTTTTCTTTTTTTTCTTTAGAGTGTCAAACGTACACCCGCCCGCGTATTTCTATGCGACACCATTCATGGATCAATCCACGACAATTAGTTTTCGTTTGTTCACTTTTGATTTTAAAGAATAAAACAGAATTAGAGCAAGTTCTTTTGGTGTGTCATCGTCGTGTCGAATTACCGCGGCCAACAACATACAGCTTCCGCGGAGGAGGCTTATTCGCGAACTAAAAGAGAGTTCCTGATTCGAGTCGCAACTAGCAACCCGCTACTTTTGCGCGTACGTAACGTTTGACATCCACTATCCAGATCCACACACTGCAGATGGAGTTCAGTTCAAGTATCTTTTAACTGTCGGGGAGCGGAAACCGACAACGATGACGATGACGATGAGCGTTAAGAGCCGAGAGGAGAGCGCAAATACGCGAAGAAGCAGTGACACTGTAGAGTAGACTGTACTGTCAGACTGTCACTCTGTCGTGTGTTGACCGTAGTAGAAATTTCGTGGAATTTATTCCATCACAGAAAAGTTAATAGAAAACTAAGGGGAAAAGGCTCTCTCTGACTCCCCGTCGTTCATCCGGTTTTAAGGCATGCGTGCTGCTGCTAACTGAGCAGATAACCCTCCAAATTCACGTTGATGGCTCTGTGAGCAGTGCTCCGAGTGTGTCCTTACTGCCGCCCTGCTTGGGCAAACAGCATTATCACGCCGATAACACAGTGTGTCACCGACGATTTCTCTCGTCATCAATGAAGACGGAGGTTGGAGAGCTCTGTTCAGTGGATAGTAGACGCTTCTCAATCATCATAGATACTCGTACTATTAGTGCCACATCCTTGTTTGTCTACAATGTAGTTTTTTGTTTCATTCTGGGAAGCACGTGCCGAACCGGTTTTGCGTAAAACTTGCATCATTGCCCCCTTACTCTGTTTACAACACCAGTTTTGGATTAACAAATTTAAACAGAAAACAAAAAACAAAAACAACAACTATGTAGTTACAGTTTGCCTATATTTTTAATCCTCGAACCGGAAGGAAGCCTAGGTAGCGCAATCGCGAGGAGCCACACCTCAAATTCAACTGAATAAAAAATTGTGCTTTCCAACATTTTGTGTACATTTTTATTTTTTGTTGTTAATTTTGTTTGCTTCCGTTTTCCTCGCAGTTTTTTGTTTCTTTTTTGTTGTTTGGAGAAAGAACGTTTTCACATCACCAAGGAGCGGTTGGTATCTTTTTCGGTACGTGAGAGGAATATTTAATTAAAGATTAAGAGTGGAAATTGGTGTTTGGTTTATTTTATTGCTCTGCTCTTTTATGAATGTGTGCCGTTGGTTTTAATTGTATTGCATAAGCTGACGATGAGGCAAAAGAGAAGGAAGACGCCGCTGCGTCATTTTATTTGTTATACGGTTAAAATTTTGAATAAAATTTGGTCTAATTTTAGAAAGCAAGTGGGAGTGAGCGAATTGAATTTGCTTGTCGGCGAAATTTAATTGGAACTGTTGGGATGGTGTTTATGGCTAACAGAACTATTTTCATATTCTCTCCTGGGGGTAACCTTGGTGGACAAGGTTGCGAGACGATGACCTCAAAGTGAATAAATTTGGAGTGGACGTCAGCGATAGCCATGGGAAAGGTCGGCGGTGGCATCAGCGACGATGAACTATGAAGTTTTGGGACATTTGACTTGTGATTAAAAGGATTCTTTGTTCCCAAATGTAGAAATACCTTTGCAAGTCTCTTAGATGACCAATTGAACCAAAATGTATACATGTTCAAAAATAATAGAACAGTCACCTAGTACTGCCATAAATTGTGTTCCACAACTATCAGGGACCATCTGTTCCACTTCCACTTGAAAAAGGCCCGCTACCTTTTGTTTCTAAACATCTGCATTGTTTACTGGAGAATAGAAGCCGATTTGGTGTCAGCTTGCAGTCAATTAATGGAGTCGGGCGCTAAAGAAAAGTGAGCTGCGGCAATGGTGGCATACGTGCGGAAAGAGTGCTGGTCAAATTTTTAATTTGCCAAGAGTTCTCGGAATATCGAGAATGTTCGTTTATAGGGCTATTATGGTGGATTCAATGAATTGTGGGAAGTGAAGGAGTGGCGTGAACGTTTTCGAAGAAATCCCCGTCGGAAGCAGAGTTGAGCATATCCGTCAGATCGATGTCGAGGCATATCGTCGATCAACAGGTCATCCAAAACTAAAAACAAGCAAAAGTGTTATCCCTCCACTGCATACAAGTCATGCAAAATTGGTTTTGTATGGGCGGTACCAGAACTACTTGACCGACATAGCCCATTTTCAATACCAATACCAACCTGACGACGATAAAAAAAAGTTCTTTCACCAAAATTCATTCGTCTATGTCAATTCCTTTGGGCGCTATCGTGCTTTCAACAGACAGACAGACAGACGGACATGGCTAAATCGATTCAGAATGTGATCCTGATTCAGAATATTATATACTTTATGAGGTCTCCGGTGACTCCTTCTTGGCGTTACAAATGTAATGGCAAAGTGAATATACCTTCCTGTGGAGGGTATAAAAATTAGGGCGGAGAGATGCAAGCGACTTTAGCGGTGGCACGCTAACAATGGGCATGAAAACATCCTTTTTACGGCAAAAAAAACAGATTCCTAGGGTTCAGCGCGGCCATCATCCAGCTCCCGAAATGGTTTGGTACGGGCTCTCTCACCAAGGTGTCACATCTCTCCATATCTCTGAAAAAGGGTCAAAACAGCTGCGTGAACGATGTCCATGGAAACTGTACGTGCCACAATAGCTCAGTGGCCAAGTCGTGTGTTAGGCAAAAGGTGGTCATTCCGAGCGATGTATTTTTGTTCTAATTAAAAAAAAACTGAATTTATGGCTGGACTAGGTACATTCACAGGCTCCGCAGCTTCGAAGGAGTAAGTGTGTTTAATTGTGTTAATTTTTTTGCGTAACAATTCGTCTGTAGTGTTGGCGCAGCGCGAATTCCGTCGCCGATTCCACGGCCGTCCGACACCGACTGCGCAAACACTGCGCCGAAACTGCGACGTTTGGCCACCAACCTTGACGAGTATGGGACCACACGAGACGTTGCCGAGAGTGGCCGGCCCCGGAGCGCCAGTTGTGCCGAGAATATCGCCGCTGTTGACGAGGATGTCGAGCTGTCGCCGGAAACATCGACCAGACGCCGTGCCTTGCAATTAGCCATCAGCCGCTCGTCCCTAAGGCGAAGTTTGGTCAAAGACAAAGTCCAGTCCGTGCATCAGCTGCTGCTTGTCGACCGCATAACGCGTGTTACGCCCGAGCCATCCTCAATCTCGAGGATGAAGTGGCCTTTTTTTGACCAAAATCATAATCAGCGATGAGGCTCATTTCCACCTCAGCGGGAAACAAGCAAAACTATCGCTTCTGGGGCACCGAAAATCCACAAGTAATGCACGAGGAGCCATTACAACCGCTCAAAGTTACTGCATGGTGCGGAGGAGTCATCGGGCCATTTATTTTCGAGAACGCCACTGGTCAAACGACAACAGTGGACGGTGAGCGCTATAGGGCCGAGTTTTTTCTGCCGCAATTGAACGAATTAGGACTGGAGGACATGTGGTTCCAACAACACGGAGCTACGGCACACACTCCGCGAGCCACAACCGATATTCACAAGGCGGCGTTCCCGGGTCGCCTCATCTCTCGTTTTGGCAATTTGCACTGGCCCGCAAGATCTCCCGATTTAACCGTTCCAGACTTTATTTTTGTGGGGTTTTTTAAAGTCCGGTGTTTACGTGAACAAGCCCGAGACCCTAGAAGCCCTCAAGGACAACATTTGACACGAGTGCGAGAATCTGTCGCCCGAAGTTCTCGCCGAAGTGATGAAAAATGCCATAAAAGGAGCCCGTATGGCAATCAATTGTGACGGCGCCCATTTGACCCATATCAACTTCTCGACTTGACCAATAAAATTCTAAAGGTTCAAATAAACATAATCAAAAAACAGAATCGAAGTTTTTCATTTAGAAAAAATTAGAGAGCCAAACAACATCGGATGACTTCTTTCGGCCCACCTTGTATTATCAGGGCACTCATTCCGTAACTTTTCAGGTAGACCTCCAAAACTAGTTTGAGGGCTTAATCCAGTTCACTTTTCAAAAATATAATGAAAGCTGACGTTTGTCAAAACAAATTCGAGCCGAATATGATTTATTTTCTTCTCTGCACTGTCTTTCCGTAGAAAACTATACCTCGAAGAATACTTCTTCGGCAATGTCAGCGCACTCGCAAACATAGGAATCACCTGCCTCCAACGTTTCATTCTTAGCTCCGGCTGGTTCATCGGGAAGTTTATGAGAACACTGATCCTGTGGTGTCACAAGGGGCCTCCTTTGGCCTAAGTGAGGCTGCACTTTAGGCGGCCTGCCACTCAAACCTAACCTATGACTTATTTTGCTGTTCAAAGTTTCAAATACGGAATCTGCCCCCAGACCGAATCGCGAAAAAATGCCATTAAAAAAATTGCCCTGTCAAATATAGCTCGTTCAGGGTTCTGAAAAAATCATAAAGATTGCAGGAGCATCATTCGTACAAAGTGTACCAAGTTTTGAATGATAATTTTGCAAAATATAGAATTTTTTAAAACAAATATACCTAGTCCTGCCATAAGTTCTGTTACACATTTTCCAGCGCTTATCGTTAAAAACTTCTTGTGGGAATTGCACCGTTAACTTTTTTTTCGGAACACATGCATTGATTAGTAAAGAAAACTTGCCAGTTTGGTCTCAGCTTGCGATCTATTAACATGGGGTGGGGCGTTAAAGAAAATCGAGTCGCGGTAATTGCGTTGCATAAGTGCGGGAAGAATACTGGCCAAATTTTTGAGTTGCTAAAACCACTCGACATATCGTGAATTTTTGTTTATCGGGCTATTGGTCGTTTCTGCGAATTGTGTGGAGTGGAGGACAGGTCAAGAAGTGGCCGCCCTCGCGTCGTTCGTACAAGTGCGGTAGTAAAGGCAGTGCGTGAATGAATTCGGAGAAATCCACTTAGGAAACATAAGATCATGTCCAAGGAATTGGATATATCAACCAGATCCATGTCAAGGTTGATTCGGGATGATCTTCACATGAAAGCCTATCGTCGGTCCACGGGACATCTCCTAACTCCTCAATTGAAAAAAATTAGGCTGGAAAGATGCAAACGACTTCTGCAGTGGCACGCGGCCAATGGGCATGAAAACATTCTGTTTACGGATGAAAAATTTTTTTACCGTGGAAGAAGTTTTTAATAAACAAAATGACAAGGTCTATGCCACGTCATCTAAGGAAGCGAAAAAAATCGTTCCCAGAATTCAACGAGGCCATCATCCAGCTTCCGTAATGGTTTGGTGGGGGGTATCAAGGTGTCACATCCCTCCATTTCTGCGAAAAAGGCGTAAAAACTGGGGCAAAGGTTTACCAAGAAGACGTGCTAGAGGGCGTTGTTAAAGGTTTGACCAATACTCTTTTTGGCGGAAACAGGTGGATCTTCCAACAAGACTCTGCTCCAGCGCATAAGGCCAAAACCACACAGGAGTGGCTCAGGCTCAATATTCCTGGCTTTATAGCAGCAGAAGATTGGCCCTCGGGGAGTCCAGATCTGAATCCACTGGATTATGGTTTGTGGTTAGAACTTGAAAACATGGCCTGTAAGACTCCCCACAGAAATTTGGAAAGTCTTAGAGCAGCATTGACCAGAGCAGCGTCCACGATCTCTATTGAAACCGTACGTGCCGCTATAGCCCAATGGCCACTACGTTTAAGAGCTTGTGTGAAAGTCAAAGGCGGCCATTTTGAGTGAAATCATTTTTATTCTATTGCCAATAATGTAAGCTAATAAACAAAACTATTTTCAATACGATATGTTAACTCGTTTTTTTTCTACAGCGCTTTGTATTTGTAACAGAACTTATGGCAGGACTAGGTAGAGTCAAAGAACATTACGCAATCAACTGCTTAATCTCATCCACATGAAAAATGACTGCGCCAAGTGTCGGTCCGTACAAGCAAAAGTGTTTCTCCCAGAAACAGAACAGTTTTATTTTTCTAAACAACACTTTCAGCGTGACTGCCTAGCCAAAGTTTAAAATAAAAAAAAATAAAAAATGAGAAATGAAGAGCCTCGGCTTTTGTTTAATTTAGTAAAAGCGACAAAAGAGCGGTTATAAACATACGAAAATCTCACCACAAACGGGTTTGGATTAATACAACCGAGGAGCTGAAATTCTTCACGAGCCGATGAATATGGAAATTTATGGTAACTCTTAATAGTCCAAGCTAATACTTTCTGTTTTATGTTTCCTGCGCAATGGTTTTAGTCACGAATTATGTATATAAAACCGATTCGACTAAGTTGACCCTTACTCATCCAATTCAAAGCACGCTCCAACAAAGCAGTCATGACTCAACATTGCGATTGTGATTACGCGCAAATTTAAAAAGAGATCTTCAGGTGACTACAATGGCGATTAGAGGTGAATCCGGCAACACCATTATGTGACACACGATCATTCTGAATCTGAATCTGAATCACTGGTAACCGATGAACACTTGAAACTTTCACATCGACTCGAAGGAATAGTTTTTTTTTTTAAAGAAATAAAGCGAAACAAGGTCAACGGCCCCATGCCGTCTGATTTACAGAGTACAATTGTATAACTTGCAGACGGAGTTTTCCGTCTCGTATATATATGTAGGCAGCGCCATGAACTAGCCATGAAATTGTGCAACTCGTTTGATGCATTAACCGCGAAACTCTGGATAAACATGAGAATCTCTTTAAATTTTGATACATGTGCGGAACAGAAAAAAAAGCACTAGACCCAGAAAAAGTTGCTTCTGATGGAATAGGGTTGCCAATGGTACTAAATGCAGTGTTGTGTGAAGCGGTTGAACATGGACTACATTGGAACTTGAAAACTGACGTTTGGTTTTCGTATAAAGGCTCAAAAGTTGGACTTTCATATAAAAATGTATGTAACCTCTGTTCAGCATGAAGCTCAGTCTTCTGAAATATAATAAAATCTGTTGATTATTTCGTTTCTAATAAGGGATTTGCCGGCAGAGCGGAATCAGGAATTTCATAAGCACAAGCGAATGCTTCGGGTGATTTCCATTTTCGCAGACTCCACTGTATTTCCACCATCATCTCACGGGCTAAAGACTTCTCTAGGTTTCTTTAGCTTCTGCTTCGTTTCTAACATCGTATCATCTATAGGTTCGAGTGCGTGTTGTAAAACTCATTTAGCAAATCCCAGTACCGAAACAAACTGCGCGGACGCCAACTCGAGAGTGATATGAACTTAATTTGACTGCCACATCCACCTAGCTGCGTTTCGAAGGACTTTCCCTGCTCTCTCTCATTTATGATTGATCTCGTCGTTTAACAGTTTTAAGTCTTGAGCCACTGTTTGTACTAAGATTCTTAACAAGGACTGGAACCTCCATTTATGTAAGTAAAGTTAGGTAAGGTTTGCACAATAAATCTCAGTTTCAAGTATCTTGGCTGAAGGAAATATAAATTTCATGGGAAAATGGTAGCCCTATGTTGGATAGGTCATTTAACTGGCCAGAAAGAAACGAAACAGAAACAGAAAGAAAACATCACACACGGTGTGTCGTGTGTGTGTTTCTGAAGCGCAATCTTGGTATTGCTTAGATCCGACAGTGACCATGGGATATAGGAATTCTCTCGACTCTAAAAATATTCCACACGAACACAACTATTGCAGCAGAGAAATCAATGACCAGAAGCATGAATTAAATAATATCCCCGCTACAATACTGATGCATATGTACATAATGCAGCTTCTAGGCCTCTATCCATTTGATTGGATTTTTTTTTTTCAAGTGCACTTGGCCAAAAGGATTTTTTTTCGATTGCCTAACAACAGATAACTCATTAAATTGCTCCACAACAGCTGCAATGTATATATTTCTCTTTATCAGAAGAAAATAAAACGATATGCTTTTCAGGGAACAAAAAAAAACACAAATTATCTAAAAATAAAATAAATATCATTCAACATTCACTTATCGAGAGTGTGAGTTGTTTGTTTGATTCGAAAATCAACCATTTGGTGTTCATGACTCACAGTCAGGGGTAAATTTAAACAAGAAAAATAAAAGAACTTATCAGTTGAAAATTGGTTATTAGACACAATAACTAATTTAATTTACACGTAATCAGAAAAAGTAGGCAGGGTTGCATTCAACTTGCCGGCATTTTGCTCTAGGGATGGGCACCAATTTCCTGACATTTACATATAAACAACAAAAAAATGGGGGAAAAAAAGAAATTTGTCATGGCTACGGGGATGGTTTTTGCAGTTTTCAATGCAAAATTGTGTGCAGCTTTCCTGCAGCAAATGCAATTGGAAATAATATTGGTTGGACTTACCTTTTGAAAGATAATCTCTTTAGATTCACTAGAGATCGATTAGTAAAACCTTCGGCTGTGTTAAACTTTTATCACTGCTAAAATAAATTAATTACACTTCACAATATTAGAATACTGTTTGTTGAAAGAACAGAAAAACAAGTCGTTTTCGCAATTCGCACTGATTCACAAGAAGACGAAAAAACAGTGAAGAAGAAAAGTGGTTGTCGTTTTTGGGAAGGGTGTGTAGAAAGCAAAACGACAAAATCTTTGACGTTTCTCTTTGTCTGAAAGTAAATGGGCGTCGGTACATAAGTTGCAGCTGGCCATTGCTGGTGATCTAGTACAATTAATTGGTTGTTGGCGGACATTGACTAGTGATGAGCAAAATGGAACGATTGAAACTATCGATCTTTTTTGCTTCGGAAACAATTTTCTTTTCAATTTTATGTCGTTTTCGATTTGGCGAAAAACTCAATTTTGAGAAAAAAACAAATTTTGTGTTGGTCGAGATTGCTTTGCATGTTCGATTCGCCAAAAAAAAATAATCTTTTTTTGATCTGCCTCTCTTTTGAGAAATCTGGATTTATTTTTCAGATTTACACATACTTTCACTAATATCATGTGTATGACATACAGCTGGCGGTTACGAATTGTTTAACTTTGGAAGGATTGCTATTTAACTGAATTATTAATTTTTCGAGTGTAGAAGCGATTTGTTTATATTAAATTATTTCGAAATGCGTTATTATGTGAAAAAATCGATTGAAATGGATTTCTAGTGCAAGTGGAAAAAAAATAAATTTTTGCGGCCAACTCAATAGAGTGTTTCGCGAAGCCCATCCTTTCACAGATGGGCTATCTTTTTTGCTCAAACGTCAAAAAAAACTTGTAGGATAACAAAGCTGGTTTATAATGGCCAGAGTAGTGTTTTGTTCAAATATTGTTGAAAAACGCACAATTGCCATTACTTTAATTTCTCAGTTGTTACCAAATACGTTTGATAAACATAATTTTTTAAGTCAACAATGCTTTTATCTAGTTTTTTGCACTTTTTTATGTACTTTTCAGTAATTTTTTAACATAATTAGACTACTTTCATACAAAATCCGTTTTGTTTTCCTTCAAGTTTTTTAGCTGTCACTTGGATTTTTCTTCTTCTTATTTGACACTGACGTTGTCGCGAACTACCCTACACACGCAAAAACCAATAAAATTCGGATTTCATGTTCGATTTGGCAGCAGAAATCTGAAAATCCAAATCAAAAACGGCATTAATGTTCGTATCTTTAACGTTAGGGACAATCTAATTTTGACGTTCAGGAAAAATCTAGTTTCGAAAGGATCCAGTGCCTCTGAATTTCTTAAATGTTTGTAGTTGGTCTTGGTTATTACCAATAATTTCAAAGTTTTATTTATTTATAAATAAGTATGATTGTTGAATTCATTTTACAAGTAGTCTGCGTCCACGAATTTATGTTATCCTTCGTCCACGTTCGAATGCACACATGCTTGCAACCCCAGCTTAATTCTTTCTAGAATCGGGAACTACTACTGTATTGTTCTCAAACAAAATGCGCATAGTTTTTGCATACAGTGTAAACTTTATTTACCACAATCACTTAATGCCTAATACTTTGTGCTACATGAACTCTTGCACAAATTACAGTTTTTATTATTTGACTTCTAAAAAATATTTTTGTTTTGTTTTTAGTTTTCCAACAATTTATTATAAACATATATATAATTTCCTTAAACTTATAAACAATATTAAATGACTCAGCATGATGTTAAGTTTGTAAACAACAAAGCGGTAGTCATATGGAACAATCTAAATCAGTAAGGAGTGTAAAAATATCTACATAAATGTCCTAAACCATACAAAAAGACAAAAATTAACTTGCAGCTAACGGTGATTTTACTAATAAAAATCATGCACAATGTACGCTTTTATGCATTTGTGTCTTACGAGGAATATTAAGTGACAGACATCAGCTATTTCAGATTACTATGTCCATTTTACCAAATTTGAGATGTGACATTTCTGAACAAAAGAAATGTCAAACCTACAGAGCATCTAATAGAGTATAAATATATAATTAAGTGACGTTTGTTACGATAACTGTGTAAATTACATATGCGCACAGCAAATGCAGTTTTTATGCAAAAAAGCGATCTTAGGAAATATTTCATGCATCAGCTTCTTCATTCCACCAGGCTTTTGAATACCTAATTCAAATAATTTCCATATGTGAAAGCACGCTAAGTTCACACTTGTGATAGATTAACATTCTCGTCCTCAATATTTCGTAAGTAATGAGATCGAAAACAAACGAAAATTTGCACAAAGCCTAACCTTTTAACTGCTCGTTGTTCTTTGGTACAAATCGTAAGATGGGAGTTCATTAGTAGGTAAAAAAATATTATTGCTCGGATTTTTCTGGGGAACGATTCCCTTTCCACTGACTGAGAATACAAAAAAATACACTTAAAAACATTTCATGGTTAAGGCACCCCAGTTCCTGAAAAACGGTTTCTGTATGTATAGTTTCCTTTTATTGTTTACAAATCAGTGGTTTGTATGTTTGTGTTTTAATAAACTTGATATACCCAATACCGTTGTGCATTTGTGTTCTTTAACAAACAGTTGCTGTTAATCTTAATCTAGTGAATGGAAATATACATTTTATGTAACTAGATAAGCTTAATACAGATATACGGCCTATCGCGAACAAGACACTCGCAACTGTATTATCTTCTGTCAGGACAGTGTAGCAAATTGTTTTACACGGACCTACCTAATTGTAATACATTATTTCAGCCCATTTCAAAGTTCCATTTGTCTTACCCAATTATTGCTGCTATGTATTACAAATTACAAATACAAAATCAACTGTTAAAACTAAAATTATAATTAAACAAGAAATAAATATTTCTGTTTGTTTAGACCGGCTATAGAAAAAAGTGTTCACTATTTGTGAGCTGAGTTGTATAACTATACGCAAGCATATCCTTATCCACCGTTTATATAGATCATGACAGTTCACCAATGGGTGCATTTTGCAGCCACAAATCGTGTATGAAGTTGTACAAATCATCACTGACAGCGACCTACATAGAATGATACAAACAGAATATATTTTATTAGGAAAAGATGCATATTGCGTATGTGCACTCGTGATATTTTCCCAAAGGGCTTTCGGGTAACAAATTGACTTCTTACCTTATACGGTGTTGGATTCAATGTCCGTTTATGATCATTGCGAAGAGTTTTAAGTGAGGTTTGAACTTTCGCACGTACGTCCTCCAAAGTTGGGAGTGTTTGCGTGATTTGTCCATTCTTCCAGTAGACCTTGAAAAGTGGCATCACTTTCGTTGGAATAACGTAAGCACGCTTTGACTCCTGGAATGGATGACGACAGAGAACTTTTTGCCCGACTTCTGGTGCTGGTTCGGTTACTTTTTGTAAAAGATCAATAAGCGCATGACCATCGGCACTGTATAATCTGTAATCGAATAGAAAAAAAGTTGTATTTTGTATTCAATCTGACGTAATTTGACATGTACTTTACATGCTAACGAATGCTCTGAGGAGCAACTAGAAAGAGTTAGATCTATTGCCAACTTCAAATTCAACACCAATTTGTGCAAAGCAGAACTATTTCAAAATGCATTTGACGCAAGGTATTAAAACTACTCGTTAGCGTTCGTTGCTCGTTATTTCTCTTATGAGATTGTAAATAAACTTTGAGCACATTCGTAAATTCTTGTATGATTCCACTTAAGTCGTACCTACATAGAAAGTAAAATGCTTCTTGACAGAGATTTTTTGTAAATGAGTCCGTTCCTTTGTGTTGGACTTACAACATCGCGCGTTTCTTACACAGAAAAATAAAGGGATGCCCAATACTATTGACGGAAAGGGACAGCAATACCTAACACGCAGTATACGTATCACGTAATTTTGGCCGGCCATCTTGTATTTATGTGGTAAAAAGTATGGGAAACTTTTGTTGATACATGTTGATATTTTTATAGCAATGGCTTAGGGAATTTCGCTTCTCAACAAAACAAAATGGTTTCCGGAACTAATGAACGGACAAATATATATTTATGTCGTATAATTGATTAATGAATTGTTGTTTACATTTTCCGAAACTAATAATCATTTCATATTTGAAATGTTTTAAAACAGAAATAGAAACGTTTTCAAGTGATTGTAGAAGTGTTGGTTGCTGGAACTTGTGTTAATTTCCGTTTCACATATAATTATGGGTAGAACATCCATGACATTTTAGGCGTCTGATTTTACGAATTGGGAAATGTAAAACTCTAGTTTACGAAGTCTGACAGTAGACATCACCGCATGTCTGAAATTTGATTGCCCTCGATTGAGCATGTGAACAGTTTTTTCTGTTGCCGGGAGGAGGGAAATCAGACAAATAAGACAATTTAGTTAGGTATTTGAATTCAGTAAAGGAGAAACCGAGAGAACGACCGATGTTCACAACACGAAATATCTTGTATATTTGTGCCGAAGAATTCTCCACTGACAAGTTCAATTTTTATGTCAAAACATAAGGGGTATTCACGATTCGGTGCAAGAGACCTAGTAAAATTGCGAAATTTTATTTTTTTTAACCAGATCGTGAACACACTTTTTCTCACCTCTTGCAAAACTGAAAAAAAAAATGACAGAATTTTCCATGCTATTCTGAAAAAAAAATTCTAAACTTTCCTGAAACTGAACAATTTGCTTTTTATTGTTTATTATGCCGAAAAAAGGCGAAAAGAAAAAATATCTTAGATAATTGAGAGAGTAAAGACGAAGATGATATCGTGAAAACCCCAATTTTCTGACCATTTTTTAATTGAAT
The DNA here is from genome assembly GCA_948293265.1 of Cheilosia impressa. Classification (NCBI taxonomy): domain Eukaryota; kingdom Metazoa; phylum Arthropoda; class Insecta; order Diptera; family Syrphidae; genus Cheilosia; species Cheilosia impressa. The sequence continues at coordinate 27,288,468 of OX411884.1, read as the reverse complement.
TTTCCCTTCGGTGGCACTTACTTTTGTTTTTCATTCTCTTTTCCTCTGATACACAGAAATTAAAAATTTTGCGAATTGTCAATTTGACAATGCTACACTTTACTCTGTTGTATTTTTCGATTACAATAGGGTCAGGGTATAGCAAAAGTGCAAAAGTGTAGCGAAATTTCAGTCAGTATATTTTGTTGTTGTAGTGCAAAAAAAAGTTACACTTTCGCACTTTCGCAATGATACAAGGCCAGTTGCATCGGATCGTGAATACCCCTATAGTTTATCTTACAAACTGAACATTTTAGAAGATAATGTGTGTTTGCTTATATGAAAGATAAGGTCTACGCCAACAGCCCAGCGTCGATTCAAGACCTCAAAGATATAAATATTTTAGAATTATAATAAATTGAATTGAATTGAATGGAAAATTTTATGAAAAGGATATGGTCCTGTATGCGTGCTCGTGGGCCATTTGGCTGGTGTCATTTTTCATTATTAACGGCAAAACCTTCCTCTTTATTATGTAATAAACATCCGATCATTTATCTCAAAAAATGTAATTTTTCTTTGAATACCAAAATAACACCTCTTATTGGAAAACCCTTTACAACTTCTGCTTTCCGATTGTACATTTACTTTTAAAAATATGGTTCAATTGTTTTTACCCGATTAATGTGCCGATATAAAAAAAAAATAAACCTTACCTGTATGCGCTTTTATTTCCCGGCATGGTAACCTTCTCCACATCTTGGCTAAGTTTAATGCGCGCTTGCCCATTGATCTCCACCAACTTATACACACATCCAAGTGCAGGTTGCCGTTGACAGGTTACTGCAATGAACCAAAATGCATTTCGAAAACGACTCTGCCAAATTTAACATTTCAACAAACCCAAATGCGTTCCAATGCCAAAGCAATCAATTTTATGTCCTTGTTCGTTCAGTGACAAAATCGTCTCCTCATTGATATCATTCGATGCGACAATTTGAAGTGTGTTAAACCAAGGAACTTTGAAACGATCCGCAACTTTGGCAAATGTTTGCCGTGAGAAACACGATAGATAGGCTAGATCCCCAGAATCAATGCGAATACCGATGGCTCTGTAACCAAGGTCGTTGAGTGCCAGTGCCACGGCGCAGAAATTAAGCAATCCACTCCTAAAAAAGAATATGTAAGCTTCGTCAAAATGGGAAGACATTTTTCAAACGAAGTCCAATTAATTAGAAAAAGTTCAAGTTTATTGCATTTAAGGTGTATACGACGAAGTTGATAAGTGTGGAACAAGTCTAAGCTATATTTTTTTGCTAAACCTTATAACCACAGGCTGTAAAGGGCAGTTATGACGAAGAGTTTGAATTTTGGATGATCAAAGAAGTTCGAAAGTATGTAAATATTCTCATTTTCGAAATTCTGATGACGCGGACCAACTCAAAAGACGACAATTTTCAGAAGCATTTTAATACCAAAGTAGATTTTCTTTAAAAACGCCTTTTTATATAAGAAGCCATCGAAATGGAAAAAAGTTATTTACACGATATCGTTTAATAGGGATGTGTCAATAATTGCAAATGGACTTTGACAGATAAAATTTGTATTTGAGCCATTCGCATTTTTACTATTCTTCAGGCTTAAGCGCTGTGCAATTTTATTTAACTAACGAAAACGATCCGGATTACAATAAGTTCAAATATGACAGCAAACACGCGAATTGGGAAACACAATGACGTAGGAAAAATTCGACGAATTTGAGTTGTATTTTTGCCTTTTTCCTAAAATACGAATATTTCTCTATGAATTACATACTCTAATTTTACCCTGGTATTATTTTTATAAACATCCGTTAAATTCTCAGGCAAGAACTTAATTATGAATTATTTCTACTACTGAATAATTTGTACCTTGCACAGAATATTGTTACTCCAACAATGCAGTCGAAATCTAATTGTAACTACGAACTGTCAAATGTCAGTAGATCGGCTAAAATTCCCTTTCATGGATTCTCTAATGCCGTTTTCGATTGAAGAAAAGAAGTGCCCTTTCTATGAAAAGATCAAATCTAGAAGTGCTCTTTCTATGTATTCTATGTTTCATTAAAAAAAAAGTGCACTTCCAGGTCAATTCTTAACACAAAAGAAGCGTCCGGAATAGTTTGAGAGAATTGCCCTGATTTCACCAACACACACTAGCAAAATGTCAGATTGAAATGTTTGTTGTTTTATTAGAAACAAATTTGAAACATTCATATTTACTGTGGAAAACAAGTAACAACAGAAAATTTAATCACTCATAATATGGTGTCTACAGTCTACCACTGTTGCAAAAGTGTTCCAACGAATTTCATTGAAATGATCAATTCTGAACTTCGGGGCAATTCTCTCGGATCTTTAATGAAAAACGTCATAACAATCGAATATCACATTCTTTCAACTCACAGTGTTATGAAAACGTATAATAACGTCAAAGTCAACTTGCAATCAACTATAGAGTCAAACGTCAAGCTGTCAGATTTATACAACATTTCACAGTTGAAGTTTGAAGATAAAGCAAAATGAATAGGTTTGTTTGGCAAATGAATAAAGAATAATTTAATTACATATAATTGGCCAAACATTTAACAAAATGGCGACAGTTTCAAGTCTAACCAATTATATTCTGCAAAACAGAATATGATTGCATTAATGATTAATCAATTGACAGATCATAGACTACTCTGTTCTTAGCGTTCTCACATCACATGACTTTCTATTTGAGAAAATGTGAAAATGAAATGATGTTTTGACAGCGGCGAATATCGATTTCAAGTGATATCTCAAGGGAATATGTTTATCGGACTGAACACGTCCATCAGCGAGGAACAGCCGGCAGGTTTTTTACTTTTGAAGATGCTGTAATTAATATTGAATATTAAATATATAAAATCTAAGAGCAAACATGAGGGCCTTTCGAACTTAACTGAGATTCATTGGATGTGAACGTATTTCTACTTACAGTAGGCGCACGAAAGCTGGATCTCGATTTATTAATAGCTTGTGGTTCTAACTACCCTGCAGCCTGGGTTAAAGTTGCTAAACCTATTTGAAAATTACTCTCGAGGCCAAAGTGCTAAGCATATTTTATTTAAAAACCTTTCCCAAACTTATTAAAGTATAAAACTTTCGCAAATATTGCATTTATAACACATAAACACTAATCTACGTGCTTTGCAAAATATGTACTAAAACTAAATTTCATGATTTTCGAAAAAGGACCTGTCTAAGGGCCAAGTAAGCCATGCAGTGTGCTCTCTCGGACACAGATTGAATAAAATTAAACAACAAAAAGTGTTAGAATGGATGAGTGAGTAATCAAATGGAAATGAACAAAACAGGACATTTCTTGTTTAATTAATGAAAAAAAAAAAAAACAAAATGCTATCAATGAGATATCTATGTAAACATTTGTGTCGAATAGATAATTTACTTATCATAATACCATACGAACACGTGACAAGATTAGGACGAGGACAAGTAAGCAATTTGAACTTTCAAAAAAATATAACATTTAAGAAAATAAACTTCAACATTTTAGTCAGCAAGTTGTTAAGTAAAAATATATGAAATGGATTTTTTTCTATGTTTAATATTAATAAATTTGATTCTCTTTTTTACATACCTCTGCCAAAATTGTGCCGGGAAGTCATTTTGTTAAATCGGTTTTTTTTTATAAAAAAAAAAAAAAAAATGCGTAAAAATAATACAAAACAATCACAAGAAAACAAAAATAAAATAAGTAAACCAAGTAAAAGTAAAAGATTTTGTTAATAATTGCAAACAAACAAACAAAATGAATAATTACCATAACAATAATAATTGCACCAACTAATACGAGTTACACAAATGATTGCTGAAACTGAAAAAAAATTGATACTCTGAACTCTGAAGTTGTTAAACTATTTCTATTTTGTGGGCTTTTCATGTCTATAGCAGTTTTTTGATTTAGAGGATTAGAAAAGCTAATAAACGTGAAAAATGATAACCTAAATAAATTCAATTTCTGGTAAAAATGTAAGAGAGGACTTAGGTTAGGTTGGGAGGGCAGTTTTGCATCAGATGCAAATTTTCACCCGGAAGCCGTGCAGGCCCATTGTGAATACCCTGTTCATACATGTAAGACATGTGGCTAACAAAACCACTTCAATCTGTTGAGGAATAGTTTTATGTCTGATAGAGGTACCTCAGCCAAGTCGTCCAAACTCTCGAAGAACCTTGCTCCCATACAGGATGAGCGGCGTTCTTGTAAAGCTGGGCAGTGGCATAGAAGATGTTCCACGGACTCAATTTCCTCTTCGTCTCTGCAGCTTCTGCAGAAGTCATTTGCAAGAACTCCCAGCCTTTTATCCATGTTTCCTATGGTGCAGTGTCCGGTTAGAACCCCGACGAGCATCCGGATTTGGCTTCTGTTAAAAGAGACTAGGAGCTTTGATCTTTTGGTGTCAACCATAGGCCACAGACTGCGGGTTATGACGCAACCGATGGTGTTGCTCCATTGTTCCTTAGCCAGTTGCGTGGTGACGCTGTCAATAAAAGTCTTAGCAGTGTTGAAAGGCGGTAGCACCTCTCCGTCCGCAAGTTGAGAGGACTTACAATGTAAGAGAGGACTTATATTTTTTTGTTTGTCACAGAGACTAATTATATCTTAAATATCAGTCAAGGAGAAAGAGTCTGTTCTTTCAAGTTAGATTAGGTCAGGAGTCTAGAGAGGCACACTTGGACCATATGGATAGGTCCTTTGGGATACCGCATGACTAAGGGGAATCCGTCCAGCTACCGTCCAGCTACTGGGGTATGCAGACGATATTGACATCATCGGTCGCTCCCAGCGTGCCGTGATAGAGGCTTTTACGGCGATTGAAGAACAGGCGAAATTCGTTGGTCTTGTATATAGTAAATGAGGACAAGACTAAGTACATGCTATCAACAAACAAACAAGCATCTGTCCACCGCCTAGGACAGAACGTCACTATTGATAGCAACAATTTCGAGGTAGTTAAGGAGTTTATCTACCTCGGAGTAAACATGAACTCCACAAATGACATCGTAGTGGAGATCCGGCGAAGAATTACCTTAGGAAACCGCTGCTACTTCGGTTTGGCAAAGCAATTGGGTTCAAAACTCGAAGGGCAAAATGTATGCTTTACAGAACCCTTATCCTGCCAGTTCTGCTTTATGGCGCCGAGTGCTGGACGATAAGCAGGAAGGGAGAGCTGATACTGGGCTCCTTCGAAAGAAAAATTCTTCGGCGGATTTTTGGTCCTCCGTGCGAGGAGGGCGAATGGAGGAGAAGATACAACCGCGAGCTCTATGAGCTGTACGAAGATGTGGATGTAGTCCAAAAGGCAAAAATACGTCGACTACATTGGCTCGGTCACATCGAGCGAATGGACAATAACGCTCCAGCTAAGAGAATCTTCGAATCCCAGCCGCCAGGTTCTAGACGACAAGGAAGACCGAACCTCCGTTTCAAAGACCAAGCCATCGCGGATGCCAGAGCGCTTGGTCTGGACAACTGGAAGCAGCGTGCCCGGGATCGCAGAGGATGGAAGGCTACAGTGTCTCAGGCGGAGACTCTTCACGGGTCGGGAGCCCGTTAAGTAAGTAAGGAGAAGGGGAAATGGCCAGTGTGATTTTTAGACCGTGCACACTAGTGGGAGCCTGGTTTCTTCATGTATGTTTGATGACGATTTGTCTACGGGTCGATGAAGTTTGACCGAAACAGTCCACCACTATAAATCCTCCAACATCTGGCCGAAAAGACGTGTGTTTATTTAGGGCCTGAGAAAACTAAATTTAAAACTATGGGTACCAAACCCGAAAATGTTTGTTTCCTACACTTATAAGACATAACTTAACTAGTGGAAAAAGAGATAGCTACTGCTACTAGGTACTTTTTGACTTTTTTATTTTTTTGACAATATTTCTCTTAGATCCCTAAGATTCCCTAGAGCTATTTCACCCAAGGAGGTAGGTATTTACCTTTGAGCTTCCTAGATTTCTAATATGATTTTACAGCATAAGTATAAGGGTCGTATAAAGCTTTTAAGAGGCTATAAGATCCACCAAGGTAGGGTCTTTCTTTAAAATATTAGAAAACTTTTACTAAGTTATGGCAGCTTCCCATTTGGGTTCAGAACCTCTCATTGAGGTTCCAACAGTTCTGTAAATGGGCACAACAAATCTTTTAGAGGCTGTGACAGCCTTTCAAGAGGCTCTGAAAGCTCTGTATATGAGTACCACAAATCTGTTGAGATGGTCTGACACGTGACAGCCTCCAATGTGTGCGCATTAACTCTGTAAAGAGGTTTTTGCCGCTCTGTACGCGGGTCTGATAGCTAACTTGGATGTCGTCAAATATATTTTGTTGCTTCCCGCAGCTCTGTTTGATGTCATGTACCCATTTGCTGAAGGCATCACTTTTGGTAATAGCAGCCACGAGGTAAGCAGTTGGTATACCTATGTACATAAAAAAGAAGTGGCGCATTTAGTGGGGCTATCGTACATCTGTAGTTTTCTAAGTGAGAAGCAGTGATTTAGGCAATAAGCCCTTCAGCTACGAATCCTACTTAGGGGGTTTTAAGTTCGTCTAGGTGGAGGTGACGAGCTGATAACATTTTGTTTGTCTTAGGGTATGTTAAGGGTGAGCGAAACAGTCTAACTCTCGCCAATATCCACTGACATCTTGTTCGAAAATCGGGAACGGGATGAATGGTGTAGGCACCAATACCGGTGCACCGGATGTTTTTTATTTGCTGTCCTAAGTTGGTCTAAGCGCAAGTGACCAGTATACGACTTATCCTCGTATAGCTGAAGCAGTCTACAACTCGATGTCATCCCACATCTCGCCAAAAAAAGAACGGGAACTGGTTAAGGGCAGAAGCGGTGATTTAGTCAACCAGCACTTCTTTGAAGTTAGTCAATAGATCAAATTATAACCATTTTTGAGAGTTCAGCTGTTAAAATAGAGTCATGCGGTAGATAATGGAAATCTCATACCCAATCAATTCGGCTGAGAGACAACTAACCTTCAGCGGCGAGTCCAATGTTCAAGTTCCAAGTTGTCCGCGTTCCAACATAAATTGTTGGAACAACTTGACAAATAAAAATTTCAAAACTGTGGTTGGGTTGGTCAACCTATACAATTGAAATAACTTTTTCCGTAAAAACCATCCAACCACAAGTTGAATAAAATGTCCATGGATGAGTTGTCCCGAAGACAGATCAGTTGCTTAATGAATTGTATGGGTATGGAATGGCAAGAAACACTTCTAACTTCCAACCGCCTTTTGATAGTTGAACCTTTCTATTGAACGAATGAAACTCCCTTGGAATTAAATTGAGTTCAATGCATAGAAACATCATAGATTTCCGGACCGGCTTCTTGATCATTTTTCGTGCGGGGATGTCATGGCGGTCGCTCGAAGTAAGAATCGCCGTTCGGATAACTTGTTTTCCACTTCACATTCGATAATGGTACTATAGAACATTAAATACCAGTAGTTGCGACTTGTGAACACGATGGCACAGTGGTTAGTATGCTGGACTACTTGGGCGGGTGGTCAATTTGTAAAAATTATAGTATACGAATAACGAACAGGATATACCTCCCTTAGGACACATGTCACTTCACATATTCTTTAATGCTTGCGATTTGCGCCCACCACCACAAAATTTCATTGAAATCCGTTGAGTAGTTTTAGAGATCGACAACAGCGCCACGCATTAGGTCCAAGACTATTCTATTTACCTAGCTGGAACCAAATATGTGTGTCCAATTGTCCATCAACAAAAGTTGAGTGGTTTCGGAGATTGACAACAGCGCCACCTTTCGGCTGGCCACCAAAACTATAATGAAATTTTTAGAAACAAAATCGACTCTGTGGAAAAACCCTAAAATGTACTGAAATTCATGTGTTTATCAAGCACGGACAACACACGCATACGTTTTCCGATTTCAACCAAACTTCACAAAAATCATATGTAGACCAATACCAAAGACGTGTGAAAGTTTGGTTAAAATCGGTAAATGCCTTAAGGCGTGAATCAGCGACAAACTAACACAATTTTAAGGCTCAATTTTTATATATATAGATATTTAAAGTGGCAACATTACTTTTGATTGTAAAATACTATTTCCGCTGAAGCAGAGTAACCAGGACAAGGACGAAAGGGAGCTAATTGACGTATGCAAAATAAAGTTGAGACACTAAAATAACACAACATACTTGGTAACTTCAAGTGTATGCTGTTTTTACCCGATTGGTCTTTGTTATAAGGGCAGTTTGATAAGTCAGTGACTTTTTGAATTTTTTGCTCAGTAACTGTAAATTTTTATTTTACTATCGTCAACTGTCATCTGTTATTAGACTTCTGTAAAATTTTGAGTAGCCTGAGTCATTTTCTTTGTGTTTGAGAGCTATTTAAAGCAATAAACCTCTACAATTGTAATAAAATTGGAAAAAAGTGAATTTCGGCTGCTGGTCAAGCATTATTTTTTACGTAAAAAAACCACCACCGAAACCAAGGATAGGCTTGATAAATACTATGGGGTATCTGAACCATCAATTTCAATGGTTAAAAAGTGGTTTACTGAGTTCCGTTGTGGTCGTACCAGCCCAAATGACGCCGAACGTTCAGGACGCCCCAAAGAAAATGTTAAGCCAGAAATCGTGGATAAAATCCATGGAATGATATTAGACGATCGGAGAATTAAAATTCATGAGGTGGCTGAGGTATGAGGCATCTCAAATGAGCAGGAGCATCATATTTAACATGAATATTTGGGCACGAGAAAGCCATCCGCGCGATGGGTGCCGCGATTGCTCACAATCGACCATAAACCAAACCGGGTGACCATTTCAAAGGATTGTTTAACGATGTTTACCCGTAGTCCCGAGGAGTTTTTGCGCCGTTTTATAACCGTTGACGAAACATGGATCCACTACACACACCAGAGACGAAGGAAAAATCAAAACAGTGGGTTTCTACAGGCGTACGTGCACCACAGAAGGCTAAAGTGGGTCTTTGCTGCCAACAAAGTCATGGCCAGAGTATTTTGGGACGCACGCGGTATCATTCACATCGATAAGGGTATAACGATCACCGGCGTCTATTATTCAGAGCTTTTGGATAGATTTCATACTGAATTGAAGCAAAAACGTCCGCATTCGGAAAAGCAAAAAGTGCTGTTTCATCAAGACAATGCCCGGGTGCACACGTGTGTAGTCAGCATGACAAAATTCCAAAAATTACGCTATGAACTGCTACCCCATCCAGCATATTCTCCAGATCTCGCCCCTTGCGACTATTTCCTGTTTCCGAACCTAAAGAAATGGCTGAGCGGTAAGAGATTTAGGTCCAATGAAGAGGATATCATTGCAACAAATGCCTAGAATGAGAGCTTTGAGAAAACCTATTATTCGGAGGGAATACAAAAATTGCAAAAACGCTGGGCTAAGTGTATCGAGCTATAAAAGAAGATTATGTTGAGAAATAAAAAACTTTTTGACCAAAAGAAAATTGTATTATCCAAAAAGTCACTGACTTATCAAACAACCCTCGTACTGTTCGTGTGCAAAATGACATTGGGGACGTTCAAGTATCTACGAGCCCAAACGCAAAATAGTTGGTCTATGCTATTTGATTACGAATAAATTCTGTTGAGAAATTCAAACTTGTTTTGTTTCTTCAAATAAAAAGTTTTGTTAATGAAAATAAATATGTATTTATATTTCTGCTACAATTAAAAAGAAAGTTTAATGAACAAGTTGTAAGCATTTGAAGTTATTACTGAATAAAATATTTGGTCACCTTTCGTTTGAGCGCAAAATAGTTGGTCTAAGATTTAAAAATTACTTTTTACCACTGCGTCACATCACCTTTCTTGGATATGACTGCTTGAATTCGCTGTGGCATTGTATCCACGAGTTTTTGGCAGTCATCGGTTGTAAACGATTGCCAAATATCATTAATTGTTTGTCGTAGATCTTTGCGAGTCCTAGCTGGTTGCTGTCTTAACTTTTGCTTCATTTTGTGCCATAGAGTTTCGATGGGCGAAAGATCAGGGCTACTGGATGGCCATTCTATTAATGGAATGGCTTCAGTAGATAACCAGGCTAGAGTTGACTTTGCCGTATGACAAGATGCACCGTCTTGCTGAAATACGTAAGCCCCCTCGGTTGACTGAAGCTGTGTTATTGATGGAAGCAGATGCTGTTGCAAGATGTCGCGATACTTTACTGAATTTACAAGGCCGTCAACAAAACATAAACTACCAACACCACGCCCAGACATGCACCCCCATATCATTTGTGATGCTGGTAACTTGATTGTTCGTTTCAGACAGTCTTTATGGAACGCTTCTTTGGAGGTGCGAAGTATACGCTTTCGCTCATCGCCAACACAAACCTCAAATCTTGATTCATCGCTCCAAATTACTTCCCGCCACTGCTGTAAGGTCCAATCCTTGTGCTCTTTAGCCCATTCAAGTCGCCTTTTCTTTTGCCTTGGTGTAAGAAGGGACTTTTCTTTGGCCTATTAGAATGGGTTGAAAAAACCACAATACAAAATTAACAAAAGATGTTTAAACAAACCTTGTAAAATTTATAACCCATTTTGTTCATGTTGCGTTTACAAGTGTCGACAGACATTTCTTTTTTGATGCGGCTTTTCCACTCTACAGTTACCCCAGAAGCAGTTTGACGACGATTTTCCTTAATTATTTTTTTTAATACCCTACAATCGCGGGCTGTTGCTATTGGCGGCCGCCCAGTTTTCTTCCGGGTTTTAATGTTACCCATCTTATTGAAGAGCAAAATGATATTTTGTACCGATGAACGAGGGAGATTAAAATTTTTGGCAATTGGCAATCAAATGCTTTTACAATCGATTCTCTGAGATCTTTAGATAGGGGAACACCACGCGCCATGATCAACCAACAACTGAATTAGAACTAATTGCACAAGTACACTAATAAGCTGACAAAGCAAGAGTACGTTTGTTTTTGCTTAATTTTTGCTAACGGTTAACTTAATCATACGATTATGTGGAGTAGACCAACTCTTTTGCATCACGAATGACGTAGACCAACTATTTTGCACTCATTAACAAATGAGAAAGCATACAGTTTTAACGGTACTCGTTGTAATTTTGATTATTTTTGTCATTAATTCAATTAAAAAAGCATATTGTCTATGATATGTTTTTTGTTGTTTTTGTAAAAAAATAAATGCGTATATATGACAAACTAATAACATACGTAGAAGCTTTCAAGTGCAAAAGTGGGTGGACCAACTATTTTGCGTGTGGGTCGTATTATCCAAAAAGTCACTGACTTATCAAACAACCCTCGTACTGTTCCTGTGCACGTTCTTAAAATTAACACAGCCATAAAATGAATTATTGCCGACACGGAATCACCAGACAGGCTTTCATTGGAGAACTATTTCATATAAGCGATGGACATTGAAGAGGTGTTGTTCTTCACAAACCACAATACAATTTGGCTAGTTAGACAGCCTCATTTATCACTCATAAATTATAGGGTATATACATGTCAGCTAACTTTTACTTTCTACATGGTTCCTAATCATATGTACCTAATGTATATAGAAAAACAACATAAAATAAAATAACTAAATTAAAATAAACAAAACAAAAATTATAAGTATTATCACCTCGTTTTGTGAAAGCATTGACTTGTGAACGCATCGTTCCATTTTGTGTTTGTTTTTTTGTCAAAGTTCGATTTGCCGCTTGCCAATTTATGTGTATGATACACCTTACAAATAATTTTTTCATTTATCAAAACCAATTAGTATAGGATACACAAAACCACATGAAAATATGCAAGAAATCAAAATTGTATTTTTGAAAACAGTCAAACATAGAGTAGATTATCGTAAAATGATTTTTTTTTTTTTGGTAACAAAAACCCAGTCATGCACATGTTTTTTTTTTAGAATAAAAACCAAATTAAAATGTTGTTTATGTACGTATGGATAAAATACTTATATATTTATATTTAATGTATAAACTAATCGGAAGCGCTCGCCTAAAATTACCTGAATGACTTCTCGACACATTTTGGCAGATATGCAGTATTTTCGACAGTCGACGGAAGTGGATTTTTTAATCCATTTTTAACACCGTTCGCTATTGTTTGTTTTGGCTCTGGATTGAGTCCGCTTTGATAGACCTTTGAATTATTATTCGAAGAGTTAAGCGTGTCTTTGGTACTCGTATTTGAATTGTGTCCGTTGACATTGATATGCCCATTGGATAATTTTGCCGATGAGGTGATTACTGATGTTCCATTTTTGAGCTGACTTTGGACAATGCTCTTTGCGGGAATTTTATTTGAGCTATTTATAATGTGGCTGCTAAAATATATAGATATAGATAGTGTTAGTTGTACGCTTATTTTATTCAACCTGCAATCTGTTTGTTAATGGAAAATTCGATAAAGTCCAACAAGTGAAGATGGCTGTAAGAATTTTGAATATAGTAATGACTTCAAAAAATATGATGGAATGGCATTATGTAATATTTGAACGGTGGGGCGATTTTTTATAAGCCCCTGGTCAACAGGTAGGTACGTTCGGACATTTAGTTTACTATGAAAGCGGTTTGACAACACGGATTAAACAATAAATTTGAAACAAAGCTCAATTTTCGAGGCGGGTAGCTATATCCCGTCACAGTTTAAGAGGTTAAGAGGTTTTTAAGACTCAAAAAAATTTTAATTTGTTCGCTACAAATTTATAGGACTTTTAGGGCCGTTTGCTGATACGACTCATAGCGAATTAAGTTCCACATAAACTCTTATGTGACAGTTTATGCCCTAGAAAAAAGTAGCCCATAAGTATTTAAGTATAACTTAAATCGTTAAGAGTCGTATGAGCAAACGGCCTTAATGTTGTTCACATTTTGTATATGCGTACAGGATTTAGTTGAATTTTTCATATAGAACTATTTAGTGTGTCCCAATTGCGTTTTTAGTACAAGTCATCATTTACACAGCTAATGTCGGAATATCCCTATGAAATCTGATCAAAGCAAGGGGAAACATGTTCTTTGCAAGGGGCAACATCGCTGATAAGTAGGGGAATGATTTCAATAAGCACATTACCAAATTTTCAATTTTAAAAAGAGGAAAATATAAATTTGCTCCATTTGAAAGATTCAAAGATTCAGAGAGCTGAAGCATTTGCATGAGGGGATCGCTTTTAAGAAATGTCGTGTACGGAACCGACATACGTTATACAACATACCAAAAACATAATAACATCGCGTATATGTGATGTCAACAAATTGATTGGCCACCTGACACTGCCAAATGGTAAGGTGTCAAAATATGAAAAGCATTGCGAGGCAGTCGTCTTGAATGCTCAACATTGGATTCATTTGTCAGTATACGATTGTTTTTTAGTTACAAAAATGTTTATTATTGTGTACTAAATGCCGTAACTTTAATTTAAAAAGAGAGCAATAATGTAGAGAGCAATACTAAAAACGCTTTAACTGAGAATGTAACTTGCTTTTTACCCAAGAAATTTGTAGGTAGTAAAGGGTGTTTTTTTAAGAGGTATAGAACTTTGAATTGAAATAAAACACAAGAAAATCTTTTTAATGTCCATCAATTTGGCTTTATTGGAAGAATAATTTTATGCCATTAATGTTTAAATATGATTTCGGGCATTTGGCCGCCGCGGCTGGTTCGAATAAAGCCAAGCCTAGAGGTCCAATTTTCAACCACTTTTTCGAGCATTTGGGGCTGTATGTCGGCAATAACGCCACGAATGTTGGCTTCCAAGTCCCCTAACGTTTCTGGTTTGTTGGCGTAGGCGAGCGACTTCACATATCCCCAAAGAAAATAACCCAATGGTGTCAAATCACACGATCTTGGTGGCCAATGGACAGGTCCATTCCGCGTAATTATGCGCTCATCGAATGTTTCCTTCAATAAATCGATTGTGACGTGCGCTGTGTGGCATGTAGCGCCGTCTTGTTGGAACCACATCTCATCCACATTCATGCCATCCAATTCGGGAACAAAATAGTCGGTTATCATGGCTCTATACCGGTCTCCATTAACGATAACTGACTCTCCAGCATCATTTCGGAAGAAGTATGGCCCAATGACTCTACCAGCCCCTAGAGCACACCAAACAGTCAGTTTTTGTGGATGTAATGGTGTCTCAAGTTTCTCATGTGGATTCTCTTCACTCCAAATGCGGCAATTTTGCTTGTTGACGTCGCCATTCAACCACAAATGAGCCTCATCACTGAACAACATTTTGCGATGAAAATCAGCATATCAATCTCATTTTCGGCCCATACACCAAAATCACGACGCATTTCATGGTCTCGCGACTTTAATTCTTGTACAAGCTCGATCTTGTAAGGTCGTAGGCAAGATCTTTGCGCAAAATCTTCCCTAAAGTTGATGTACAAAGCTCCAATTGCTGTGCACGGTGGCGAATCGATTCATTCGGGTCCTCTTCAACACTTTGCTCTACAGCGGCAATTGTTTCTTCGGTGCGCACTGTTCGACGTCTTTCTATCACATAGAGTAAACGTAGTGCGAAAACGATCCATGGTTAACCGAATTAATTGCTCTGATGGACGATTATGTCGACCATAAAATGAACGGAGCTTGCGGTAAACTTCGCGCACTGAACCATTATTTTCGAAATAAATTTGCACGATTTGCAAGCGTTGTTCATTTGTCAACTTGTTCATGATGAAATGGCAAACCAAACTGATACTGAACATAAATGACATTAGAGTTGCCAGATTTGACCACAAAATGTCAGTTTTATCTCTATTCGAAAAACCAACCTCTAAAAAAACACCCTTGACTGACAAATGCATGACAGATGATTAAAAAATGCAAGTTTTTCCACTCATTCGATTTTCGCAGTTCACAAAAAAAACACAAAGAACCAGAAGGGTTTGAAGTTTTTCTCCAACTCCTCACCACTGCCCTTTTGACAGTCTTTGTCTCTGTTGGACTTATTCGGGCGGCATAAATAGAATCCAATAGTAAACAATAAAAAATAACGCTCCCCCCTCCATTCATATAAAATAGACAAAACAAATAAAAACTTTTTTAAAAATTGATTGTCCTAAAACACAGCATAAAACGGCACGAAATCAGGAAATACACAGAAATATGAATAAATTTCGTTCTCAATTGCAATCCTACTTTGGACTTTGAATCCTTTTTTGTTTTTTTTTTACTGAAAAGTGCCATTTCGAATTAAGTGTGTATAATCTTAGTGTGTGACTATGAATTGTGAAAGATGACATCCGAGAGATTTTGCCTAGAAGCGAAATACCTCTTAACATCATACGTGTCGACTAAGGCCATGAATCCATCTGGGAATGCAATTGCATACGACACCATAGCAGCAAGTTCTCCCTCACTCGACTCCTCTGGGGAGATATCGAGCACTTGAGAAAGTGACTGCCTGTGCTCGACGGCATGCTCCAATAGGTCACCGGTTACACCTGAAACAAAAAAAAAATCAGTTACTGCTTTCTATAGGGTATATGGGTGTACATACCGTCTGTTCTGTGCCTCAGAATTCGTGTCTTGAGTTCGTCTATTCCAGTGAATGACGTTATGTAGGCATGTGCATGAGTTCCTTTTACCGGTATATTAAATAATTTCCCAGCTAGGACGTTTGATGTGCCGTCAAATCCACCTGTGAATAGACCAAAGGATTCATGATTTATTTTTACAGTGGCATTGATTTTGTGATAGACAATCAAATTGCATTTGATCACGAAGCCTTGTCACTAGCTACAGGCCCAGGTGTAGGTGTCAGAGCCGAATATGACGGTAGTTATTCGAACTTCGACTTAAGCTCAATCGTTGACCATTGATTGTGTGTACATTTTAGTTTATAAAGCCTTTTGACTCTTGATGATTCAGCGGGGAGTAGTGTTCATTTGAATACTTTCCAGCGTATCTAATCTAACCTTGGTGGTGTGTAAACAATTGGGTGCTATTAATATGACAATCTAACAAATTTGCCATTGGGCTTATTATTTATGTGAGGAACACACGAAACAAAGTCAAACAGAGAAGAAGATCAAGGTTACCCAAGTCAATAGTGACTTGTAGACACTACACGAGAACCGTTATTATTCTAGGTCGTTGATAGTGCCACTCGGAGTGTTGAAGTCACCTTGAGTGTATTTAAATACAAACAGAAACGTGGTGGGCGAAGAAGATAAAAACAAATGATTGGCAGTCATGTAATCACTGGCATGCGAGATGCGAGTGGGTGATTGATTTTGTTCAACCGATTAGTTAAACAATGTTGACTGAGTGTATTATTGAAGTGGATAGATAATGGACAATAACGTATGCAAAAGTTTGCCATAGGCATTGAATTCAGGCACTGGCACCAAGCACGGCAGGTATCGCACGATATGAGAGTCTGCAACGTGATAGGAGGAGCGGTCGTGCCTCTGAGCTGCACGTGAATAAACAGAAGACACTAAAAAAGCAAATATGGTCGACTGGACGCACGTCGACAAGAGCGTTCTGTGATGGATTGTCTGTCTTGTACTAGTTGAATGTTTTGTTCACATCATCTACACTGCCCGCCCTCTCGTGGACTGCAGACATCTTAAAAAACGGCTACAGAATGACACCACTGCGCCCCATTACTATTTAAACTTTGAATGCATTTATACAAATAGTTTCAAGCTTTCTCCAACACATGAGCCGCTTGGCACCATCAAAACAAACGGTTGCTTCAAAAATGTAATCAATTCATTTATTTTACTGGCCCATTAAGTGACCAAAGTTGGTATACCTACATCTGTTTGTTTGACTGTAACAATTCTCATCTGAACTTTAAACGAACTCCAGATTCCATTCGGAATTAAAACAAATTCATGACACGATAAGTCGAAAACGTTCGATTGATTACATTCACGTTAAAACCAATTCAAATAGGTCAGCTCCGAATGATAGCGCCAATAAATTTATAACACAATCAACAATGACAATCTGTTTTAACGAGAGAATAAAATGTGCACGGCAATGGCCGTTAATTGCGCTCCTGAAACAATAATCGATTTGATAATATTTTCAATGACTAACTGCCTGATGTCAGTTCACACCTGCCAGTTATACGAGTAAGCTCTCCTTTAGAAAAGGACTCGTGCAAACACGATCGCAAAACAAAGTTTCTGCTGTGGTCTAGAAAAATAATACAGGTACGGGATGGTACAAGCACACAACAATTAACCTTCGCTCATCATTCGATATGTACATGGGGAAACCCAGAACTGCGAATGGGGCGAAAGTAACCATCAGGTTCCTTGTGTGTCTTGTGAACCGTGAAGTCCTGCAGCAGCACTAAGACGGAAATTCTCGTAATGCCTTTGAAGTTAAACTCATTGAAAAGTTGGTAACAATAGCTGAAGGAAAGTAAAGTGCAAGTTGTTGCTGGAAAAAGTTTCTCCGCAGATAGTTATTGCTGTTATGCTGCAATGTGGGGCGCGATGGAGGGCGTATGGTGTCAACTGTTCGCATGATCGCATGTTAGCACTTCATGCGAAAAGTTTTCCATTTAATGTTCCATGTTCCCGGAGGAGATTTTATAAATTATACGATTAGTCAGAAATGATTTGCAAATTAACATTCAGCAGTGAAAATAAGAGCTGGTCCTTGAAGGGCGGAACAAAAAATCGGTCGGATGATTTGGAAATATGGTGTCTTACAAAACGATATTAAATCACGTTTTCCTTTCAGCAGACGACAGTGAGGTTAGTTACTTTCACACGATTTGTGATGGGAAATGGGGTTCCACATAAAAAAGACGAAAATATTGGGACAGCAAGAAACGAAAGTGGATGTGAAAACGCAAATTCTATTTTTACAAATGTAATTGATTTGTCGACAGAGCTACACGCAGAGTACAGCGAATACTTTTGTAGTGATTTGAGGTCGAACTACTACATCCTTGAGAGAGCTAATAAAACAACAAAATTGTTGGCGCAACAACTGTATGTCGAGTCCAAACGGCTGATTGAGAAGCTCTTTCATGACAGTTATATACTCTCGGATGTTTGTCAGGCGTTCGCGAGAGGTATGGCGCAGTGGAAAGACACCTCAAGATGGAATTTGTTTTATTTTCGGGAATCGAACCTGGGATCCCTCGCTTAGAAGTCCAACACACTAACCATATCCATATGCAAAGGGCGTTCTAAGTCCTGCAGAAATTGGACACATGGAACCAAGAAGGGTACTGAGGTTTATAAAGAGCCGCAACAGCTCCCTGCGTTAAATAACAGAGGCCAACACAATAGATCTCTTCTGGTCGCGTGGTACAGGGCCTAGTACTTGCAATACAATGCAAATACTAACCAATAAGCCATTGCGCCTACAGGCGAGCGATACGTCACTGAATTTTGTGGATTTTACATGCAAAACAAAAAAATTTTCAGCAACGCAGTACTCGACCACGGGTGCGGTAATTCAACCTCTGTTTTATTGAAAAACTAGGTACCTTAAGGGAAAAATAAAGTTAAAGTCAAGTAGACAAATGCTGTCGAGTCACTTTTAGTGGGGATAAATACCCATTGTGGATAATGAAAGTCTCAATTTAGTTCTTGCAATAATTGCTTGCTCAGGATTCATTTCGGTGTCAAAGATGTTTATGTTCAATAAAACAGACCTATTGCAACAAAACTATTTGGACTCATTCGCACTTCTCAGATATTCCAATATAGGATTGCAAATGATAAACTTACCTATGTAGGAGTACTTCGAAGCCGATAGTCCGCCATCAGGTCCCTGCGCTCTCCTTAAACCGAATTCCAACAAATTAACATGCTTACCAGACACCATGCGATACCGGGCTGCATTTGTTGCCATTAAACTGGAAAAACATAGAAAATGGTAGCCACAGTTGATAATCGAATGTCAACTATTAAAACCTTACCTCGCATAGTTGACTAGAGTTAAAAGCGTCGTCTCCAACAACTGTACTATAATTAGAGGTCCCTCGACTTTAATGATTGGAACTCTGCAAAAGAAAAAAACATTCACCCAATAAGAATAAGAATTCGCACATGGAACACACCAAAATAGGTGAAAAAGCCTACCGAGGAAACGCTACTGAACCTTCATCAATGGCGTACAGTGTCACTTCTTTGGCTGTCAGATTTCCCAAGTATTCGAAGAATTCATTCTCGATCCCCTCGGGTAAAGTTTGCTTCAGGTATTCGATATCTTTAAAAAAAAATTCCATTAAATCATCTACCAAATTGCATTCGAAATTATTCGGCTTACCACTTTCAGAATAGTGAAAGTTGTCGAGGAACTTTAGACATTCATCGAGTCCTGCAAAAATTGTGAATTCTCCGTGAAAAGGATTCGCGCGAAAGAAAAGATCGAAAACACTTTGATCTCCGATTTTGCCAGACTTCCAATACGCATATGCCATTGTGATTTGATATAAATCTGCAAAGAAGTAAATTTATGTTTAAAGCTATATTTGTTTACAGTAATTAAAACTTGTTTACGGACGCGATCATCTCAAGGTTGAACTGATTCAACCCCGATTATGGATATAATAAAATCAATAAATTACCAGGGACTGTACCGGTATCTGTGGACGAGTGTGTTAATGAAATAAAAGTTAAAAGTCTGTTTTAGCCGATGAAAACAACCAATTCATTCAGTCCGGAAAGAGTTTGTTAAAGAGAAATATTTTACGAGATCCAACTGTTGTTGTAAAAAATGGAAATCAATGATCTTCTATATGGATCATGAGGGCAAAATAAAAAATTGCAAAGTTGTCAGTTCTTGATTTCACTCACACATTCGTTGAATCGGCCTATAGGTACGTGAACAATCTTTTCCGCAACCTACATTGCGGGAAAAACCACACAAAATCAAGGCAACGATTTGTAAGTGTTCTGAAATCGGAAAAGTTTGTACCAAAGGGACATAAAAAGTGACCAAATTGACCCAAGTCTACCTTTTTTCCAAAAAAAATAAGCACAGCTTTTATTTAAAAAAAAATCTAGTACAGTTTTAAATGTGCCACCAATAATTTAAAAAAAATTGCTTCAGAAGATAAACAGCCGTATTTATTAGATTCTCTTACGACGCCTCTACGTTGTTGTTAAGTCAAACATCGCGTAAGAATTAACGCAGCCTCTACGTGGCTTTCCTGAAATTGTGATTTATAAACATTTTTCCGCGGTAATTTCACTAAACGAGGTTTGTGTCTAAATAGGTAAGAATTTCGATAAACTATTACAGAAAACACTGAAATCTATTACTTTTTGCAACTGAAACTGATCTTAGCTGTGGTTGACAGATTAGCTTCGTAAGAAAATCATACATAATACAAACAAAAAGCCAAATTATCTGGGACAATTCCGAAATTTCTTTGGAGGGACTGCTGATATATCTACCTGCAATCATAATTATGTAGTTTTCCATTGGACAAAAAGAAGCGTCCGGGAGAGTCCGGAATCGAAAAAATCACTTCTTAAAACGTTCCATTGGCACAAAAAATACTCTTCTGGTGATTCTGAGAAGAGAATTTCGTTCTCGATTTGAAGTCAGAATCAGAATCCACTCAAGAAGCAGTCACACAAGTGTAATTCATGTTTTTTATACAAGTCAGTTGACAGCAGCCGTAGATTATTTTTTGGCGTTTCATCAATACTTTTGTGGATTCTTTCAGAAGCAGTTTTGTTGTTCCATTGGATTTCAGAATGAGTGGATCCCCGAGTGAAACCAATGGAAAACTACAATAATCTATCAACCACCACCAGATCTGAAATTATATTTTATGATTGCATTTGCAGACGAAATTCGTTTGGTGCAAATTTAAACAACATTCGAAATGAATTATTTGTTTCCAATTCGACCACTACCAAAAATGACATTAGCTGGGCGCGTAAAGTTAAGCAGACTCTACGGTGGGTTTATAAATGAGGCTGAAATTGTGTTTCTCATTTACCGATGTCTTCATTTTGTTGCAAAAATAACACAATAATTGACTACTGGCTAACGTGATGTCTTCTTATGACGTAACTTGTTTTTTTTTAGTTGTGCAGTAATAGCTGACAAATTTCGATTGTAAGAACGTAAGGAAAATAATATTCCAGACATAAATCTGGCCGATTTAAGACGTCTAGACTTTTGAGCTCAATTACCCGTATCTTGGCACTGTTGACAGCCTTCTGCCAGTTAAAACAAGATTGGTCGAAGAAAATTTAATTTGTTGGCATTTTTATAGGTGCACATAGTTTGATCATTCTTGTGGCTCCCTCATTTGGCTTAAGCAACAATTCGTAGGAATTTAATTTTTTAGGAATTTACGTGGCGGCCATTACCAATGTACCGATTTTTTCCTTCTTACATTTAATGCCGAATTCACAATGTCGCGTTGAACGCGTGCGTGCGTCGGCGCGCTTTGACACGCTTTACGATTTTAAATGTCAAAGCGTGCGAGCAACAATTTTGTAAAACGAAATGCTTGTATTTTGTGTGGCAGCATATGAACGCTTTGTTTCTACATAATCTGTCAACGCACGCGCGCTCGTCATAAGTCTTATGAAAACTCTTTTGTTTTTCTTTAGAAGTATGTCAAGAAAATCTACTACACTTTTTTTAATCTATTCTTATTCTGAATACAAAATTCCTATTCAACAATTATTTCGTTAAGCTTATTACCTACGCTGCTCGTGGTAAATTTTTATTACCCAAATAAATTTCTCTCTCCTAAATTTACCTGAGCTAAATTTAAGGGAATTTCTTTAGTCGAGTAGTACGCAGGTTAAGCGTAGTACGGACCTGTTCCGGAACGAAATTTTCCGGTGGTCTCCAAGTGGACAGCGAAACGCCTGCGAAAAGGCAGCGGAAAATAGTTCGGGGAGAGTTCTATCAGCTGATACACAAGTAGCAGTGTTACCAGCACTGCCTAGTTATATCTGATTGGGTTATTCGAACTTTTCACTGGCTCCTCAAGATTGTCATTTGAGATTTTTCCTAATTTACGCTATTTACTTTAAAGTTTGGAGATTTTTAGGCTCCTTAGGAATTTATTAAAGCGCATACTTCTATTGCGAACGTACTCATTTCGTATAGCTAATGTCGTTTTCGATTTGGCTTTTCAGATTTTGATCTAGATCTCAGATTTCTGCTGCCAAAACCGAATTTTATTGATTCTTGTTTGTATTGAGTTGGCCGCAAACAATTTTTTTTTTCCACTTGCACTGGAAGTCCATTTTATTTCGAAATATTTTAACATAAAAACCTATGTGCAGTTTTGTTTTTTGTTCATGATTTCGTTGTGTCATTTTTGTATGGGATTTTTCGTTCCGGAACAGCTGCGTACCGGCCGTAATACAAAATATAAAACTTGTAGAAAAACATAGACGGTTTTATATAAATTCCCAACTTTCGAATGCAGCTAATAGTGTTGGAACCAACAAAAGTACACGTTCAAATCAGGGTATAAATATTTATTTTTGGTAGCATACGTCTATCCCTGGAGTATTATTTTTGTTGGTTTGTTACAAACACGCCCGGAAATACCTAGCATTTGGAGCAGTGTTTTAGCGTGGTCACTTTTTCCCTTTCACCGTATTCAAATTCTCTTTTATAAAAGACCCCTGCATACTTTTATGTACAAAAATCTAACATTTCAAAGTAAAATTTGTACTATGCAGAAAAAAACTCAAATAAAGCTAACCTTTAGTACAAAAATCGCAGTTGGTTAGCATTATTTTCTGGTACTAGAAAAATTTTATAAAATACGATTTACATGAGCTGGTTCTTATGGACATTCAGTATGCTGATAATCATGGTGAAATGTAATTGTTCTGATGAAATCTCAGCAAAGATTATAGTCTGAATGTTTTTCCCTGAATCTCCCACGGTTTTGATGCTCTTTCTCTTATCCCACGGAAGGCTTTTCGGACATCGACATTTACACAAAGACGCGATAAATCCCACGACATAAGAATACTCATTTGGAGTACTGACATCTGCGGATGCGAAATGCAGCTCATCGAATAGCACGATTTCATCTTCATTAAATTTATTTATTTTCTACCTAAGTTTGCCTAAAATTTACATAATGAACCATCCCACGGCTGCGTCGATGTCACCCCTGGTAGTTTAGACTTGAATCGCCAAAAGATTTCGTGTGCGAACTTTGTACAAAAATTAAATAAAAGTACCTTTCAACTTTTACGAAAAAAAAACGATAAGAATTTACGAAAGTCTACTTTTATAGTAGGTTAAGGAAATAAAAGTGCTAATTGTTATCTAAACAAATGTATGGTCTAAAATAATCTTCGCAATCTAAAAGTTCCAAAAAAAATAACATTCTTTTATTGGAACGAGTTATGGTGTGTTATAACACAACAGGAATAGAATAAACAAAAGCAAACATCAAAACACGAAATGCCATATTGTATCCATTTTGTGTGGTTAAATCCGATAAAGCTAATGGGTAGTAGTCATGGTAATGCATTTACCAAGACGCAAAGATTTGATTCGTTTCTCCGTTAGCGTCTTTAGAAGAACTACTTTGAAGTCAACAAAAGGTGGTTCTCAGTCAAAAATAATTGTAACATAATTAAGCCGGTATTTTGAACTGTTATCGGTCTAGACATTTTTGTATATCAACACACAAAAATGATAACGAAATGTGTGCGCAAACAAAAATAGCGTCTTCCACCTACCGAATGAAGTCAAAATACACTTGATGATAATTTTTATGATTAAAGAAAAGATGTGTTAATTATTACCCAATTCTGACGTTTATGAGTTAACTGATAATACTTAAAATCTCTGGGTCTAACTAATCATCATTTTTAACCTTGACACCAAATATTTTATAGATCACAATGGGTAATTTTATGTGGAAAATTTCGATATTGCGAGTTCGTAAAATCCAGCCTGGACACTGAAAGTGATTATTAGTGGATTAGGCGCCCTAAGTCTAGTACGTTATTCGCGGTGATATTATTTTTCCATATGAATTAAAGCAAAAGATGGGCTATCTTTTTGGTCAAAACGTCAAAATAAACTTGTAGGATAACAAAGCTTGTTTATAATGGCCAGAGTAGTGTTTTGTTCAAAT
This sequence comes from Cheilosia impressa, assembly GCA_948293265.1. Classification (NCBI taxonomy): domain Eukaryota; kingdom Metazoa; phylum Arthropoda; class Insecta; order Diptera; family Syrphidae; genus Cheilosia; species Cheilosia impressa. The sequence continues at coordinate 27,264,305 of OX411884.1, read as the reverse complement.
ATTGTTAAAAGGCGCACTTTAACTTCTCAGCTGTTCCCAAATACATTTGAAAAACATCCTTTTTCAGTTCTACAATGCAATAAATTATCTTGTTTTTATACCCTCCACAGGAAGGTATATTCACTTTGTCATTACATTTGTAACGCCAAGAAGGAGTAACCGGAGACCTCATAAAGTATATATATTCTGAATCAGGATCACATTCTGAATCGATTTAGTCATGTCCGTCTGTCTGTCTGTCTGTTAAAAGCACGGTAGCGCCCAAAGGAATTGACATATCGTCGTTAGGTTGGTTGTATCGTATTGGCATACGAGTTTACAAAATAAGATGACTTATATGTAATTATACACAAATACATAGAGAGAGTATCGTCGTACTACTGCGCGTACGACTGTACCTCTCTCTTGAGTCAGTAGGCTTCCAACCAGCAAGCAATAAACATGGGTTTTTTTGAGCATCGCTCTTTTTCCCATCAAAAAGTTCGGTCGTTTTATTTCCCTTTTCCACGCTTTACAGTTCACTAATATACATTGGTATTAAAAAATGGGCTACGTCGGTCAAGTAGTGCCGGCACCTTCCATACAAAGCCAATTTTGCATTACTTGTATGCACTGGAGCGTAGACGGTATTAAACCACTTTTACTTGTTTTTTTTGCACCAAACATAATTATATGTTTTTTACCTGTCACTTGCCTTTTTCTTCTTCTTATTTGACTTTGACGTTGTCGCGAACTACCTTATATGGGTGTATATATAACTCTTTAGTCTTTATATGACTTCTAGTGAACAAAAGTTTTCGAAAACTAGAAAATGTTTGGGTTCCATTGACCGCTAGAAGTTTAGCAAGTAACCTGAGATGGCAAAATTCCTAGCGCCATCTTTTGTCTTTGGTTATTTTCGGTCGAAAAACAAACTTTCTTTCCATGAGTTCACACACTTCAAACATTTAACTCACTTTATTCCTTAAAGTAGATTTACCCACATACAGCAAAGAGGTACTTCAGGCCGAAGCAACTCCTAATCCTAATGCACAGGTTAGATCAGGGTTCGAAAATTGTTTTATAGACCTAGAAAGGTTATCTCATAGTCACTGCTTGTGCATATATAAAGGTTGTTGACATTGACTATTGGCAAGCAAATATTTGTTGATAAGAAATTTTTGGTAAGATTAAGTTGGGTTATAAATGTAAAATACAATTTGATGGATGGATATCTTAGTGACTTATAGAAACCTTTTTGTGGTGAAATATCTGACTATACTTTCCATTTGGTGATAAATTGTGGTAAGCTACGTATTTTTTAACCAGGCCTGCAGTCGATTGATGTATATTGTATTGTAGTGATTACAATTTGACATTTCACATATACCAGAAATGCTGCGTGCAGATTATTGAAAAATAAAAATCTTGCCACGGTAACATAATTTTCGAAATGCTACAGAAGATGTATCTTGTTGAACAATGGACATGTTCGTGTAGTCACCAATCACGAGCCCGCAAAGCAATTCATCCCAAGGAGCTTTAAGTTTTTAATATACTCGTATAAATCACATGGCGGTTTATACTGCATTTACAACGTCACATTGTATTTTTGCACGAGACGAGACAGAGAGATCCGTCTGTCCGCCGTCAATGCTTATCAAGGCGTAAGAATGAGAAAACAAATCAGACGCCTAAGTTGTCATAGATGTTCTACCCGGAATAATAAATAAGTTAAACGGACATAAACACAAGTTCCGACGACCAACATTTCTGCAATAGGGTAGTTCGCGACAACGTCTGTGTCAAATGAGAAGAAGAAAAATCCAAGTGACAGCTAAAAAACTTGAAGGAAAACAAAACGTATTTTGTTTGGATGTAGTCTAATTATGTTAAAAAATTACTGAAAAGTACATAAAAAGTGCAAAAAACGAGATAAAAGCATTGTTGAATTAAAAAATTATGTTTATCAAACGTATTTGGTAACAACTGAGAAGTTAAAGTAATGGCAATTGTGCGCTTTTCAACAATATTTGAACAAAACACTACTCTGGTCATTGTAAACCAGCTTTGTTATCCTACAAGTTTTTTTTTGACGTTTGAGCAAAAAAGATTGAAAGGATGGGCTTCGCGAAACATAAATAAATAATTGTCCGTTCATCACTTCCGGAAGCCATTTTGTTTTACAGGAAAGCGAAATTTAAGCCATCGCTATAAAAATATTAACATGCTGAACTCTTAGATACTTAATTCCTAACCTCGTAAGCAGCAATATACGCTTGCTGTACCTTTTAAAACACAGTCGGCATTACTAATAATCCAGGATTTTATTCTAAAAGAAGGGATTTTTAAATTGCAAATTATTTTCCCAACAGATATCTTTCAAAGGCTTTTAGAAGCGTATTGCAATCAAGAAACAAAATATAATATCCGCTCATCTGTCAAATATCATAGGCAAATCAGTTATGCCCTATCGTTCGATAGGACACAATTTTCGGTATTTTTTATAGTACGCTTTCCTTTGTTTTCTAATACTTCACGATAAATTTCAGAGGAAATTTATGTCGTAATAAGATTTCTTTCAAATTATTTAATAAACGGGTATGAGCTGTCTAATTTTAAGTGAGCAGATAATTTATTGTAATTGCGACGACTCTCAAGAAAGTCTGGGAAAGATACCAAACTTATGTATATCAAATTTATGTTTTATTAAGCATGCATTCGTTACTTGCAAACTATTAATAAAAAACAAGTAAAAGTGTTATCATCGGCCTGGCCGATGCTTTGATACCCTCCACTGCATACAAGTCATGCAAAATACCAGAACTACTTGACCGACATAGCCCATTTTTAATACCAACCTAACGACGATAAAAGAAGTCCTTTCACAAAACTTCATTCACCTACGTCAAATACTTTGGGCGCCATCGTGCTTTCAACAGACAGAGAGACACATGGGTCCAATATTGGTTTTGTATGGGAGGTACCAGAACTACTTGACCGACATACCCTGTTTTCAATATCAACCTGACGCTGATAGAAATAAGTGCTCTCACCAAATTTCATATACCTACGTCAATTACTTTGGGCGCTATCGTGCTTTCAGGAGACAGACAGACGGACATGGCTAAATCGATTCAGAATGTGATCCTGATTCAGAATATTATATACTTTATGAGGTCTCCGGTGACTCCTTCTTGACGTTACATATGTATTGGCAAAGTGAATATACCTTCCTCTGGAGTCTGGAGGGTATAAAAAGAAAAATCAAAGAGCAAGCACCAGCGGTAAAACAAGATAAAGCAGAGAAAAGCAGTAACCATTTCATTTAATCAAAATAATATATATTTCAAGCGTTTAGAAATAAAACAAAAATGCAACATTTTTCAATTTTGTGCTTACATTTGTACAAATTTGTGTTTCAGACATTTGAACATTTTGGAAATTTTTTGATGTTCATCGGTGAAAAGGGAAAAATGACCGCGCTTCTTGGAAAAATTAAGAGAGAGTGCTAACAATACTGGTCTTGCGTTTAATTGACAGTTTCTTTTTCTCTTTGCTCACGTGTCTCATACGTAGAAGTTATAGTTTCAACAAAACATGAAGTCGGAAACCAACCACTTTACTTACCTACTTGACTCTGACTCAGAATCTATCGAGTCCGACTCCTCAGGACATAAAATCAAAAACAAACTTTAAGGACCGTTTGCTGATACGACTCATAGCGAACTAAGTTCCACTAAACTCTTATGTGACAGTTTATGACCTGAAAAAAGTAGCCCATAAGTATTTAAGTAGAACTTAAATCGTTAAGAGTCGTATGAGCAAACGGCCCTAAATATACTATGTTACCTACCTCCAGCAGATAAGTAAAAACTATCTGTATCAAAGTCGAACACCATCGACTTGAAATTCTAATGCATTGCAAACACTATACCGAATGGCAGGAAAGTCAATATTTGCCTCCATTACCTTTTTTACTTGTTTATGTTTACATTTGTTATAACAGGTATCTCAATACAATGATATTATTTGTCTGTCTTTAAGGACGTGCAAAAATCGCATTTCGGAACAAAAATCTCGTTAAACTTACGTAAATTTGAGTGACTAGTTGCGGGTACGATGCTTGTGCTTCGTGGAGTAAGATTTCGCCGAAAGTAGTCTCCTTGGAATGCACAACTCTAGGCAGTTGGGCAAGAGCTTACTGGAAAATTTGACATGAAAAGTGGCATGTGTGTAATCGTGGCTATTGTAAAGTTATCGATCAGTCATTGCTCGTAGAAATTCACTTGCAAAGGATACAAAGTAGGCTAGTTTTAACTTTTTATTCTATGAAGCTGTTGGCAGCGAATTAAATTGAAACGAATATCACTCTGTTCAAATATAACGGACTGACTAATTGTTCATAGTTGCACATTCATTTTCTGGTAGGATATCTCATGTTTTAGAAGGTATGTCAGCTTCGACTGTGTATGTAATTAAGGAAATGGGTTGACTTCATTTGCAAAAATGTCACTCAGACATCAGATAGCATAACAAAAATTTGACGTAACTTCTGAATAACAAGTTGACAACTTTTACGCAGCGTTTATTAATAAAGGGGTAGGTGTATTCAAGAATTCATTCATGTACCCACGACACGTTTCCATGAGATATGACGTAAAGCTTCTCTTATTATTCATCTATCGTTTTCACTATGATCGCAGAATTTTAACCGAGACTATAAACTGGAAACAAAAGAAATCGATTTTAAGACAACAAATTTGTTATTGGATTCGACAAATAACATTAATGGGACATGGTACATGTGAACATTCATGTAAACTTATTCACGAATGATCATGGATGGGAGATAGTAAATTTACAGGTTTTTTCCATCATCTTTGTGTGTGTTTTTTGACCCTTCAAAGTAAAATGGCAGTCTGGTCTTTGAAACATGTTTGACTGAACCCTTCGTTCAAATTAAATTTGACTAACAAAATCTAGTTTCTAAGCATGCCCGATGGCTGGACTATCAGCTCCATATGCCCCATCTACAAAAAAGGCGATCCTATGTCTTGCAAGAACTATCGAGGCATATCCCTGCTTAATGTCGCATACAAGATCCTATCCAACGTACTGTGTGAACGTCTCAAACCGTTCTGCAACACACTAATCGGCACGTACCAGTGTGGCTTCCGGCCCGGCAGATCGACTATAGACCAAATTTTCACACTGAGGCAAATCCTGGAAAAGACCAATGAATTTCAAGTCGAGACTCACCACCTTTTCATCGACTTCAAAGCCGCATATGATAGCATTCATCGTCAGGAGCTTTATGTGGCGATGGCCGAATTCGGGATCCCGGCAAAACTGATCCAGCTATGTAGCGTGACGCTGGAGAACACACGCTGCAACGTGCAATTTGGAAGTAGTTCCTCCGAGCTATTCCAAACATGCACTGGATTTCGGAAAGGAGACGCACTATCATGTGGCTTCTTCAATCTCGGGCTAGAGCAGATAGTGCGCAGGGCAGGTGTCAACACGGAAGGCACTATCTTCAACAGATCCGTCCAGCTGCTGGGGTATGCAGACGATATTGACATCATCGGTCGCTCCCAGCGTGCCGTGATAGAGGCTTTTACGGCGAGTGAAGAACAGGCGAAATTCGTTGGTCTTGTAGTAAATGAGGACAAGACTAAGTACATGCTATCAACAAACAAACAAGCATCTGTCCACCGCCTAGGACAGAACGTCACTATTGATAGCAACAATTTCGAGGTAGTTAAGGAGTTTATCTACCTCGGAGTAAACATGAACTCCACAAATGACATCCTAGTGGAGATCCGGCGAAGAATTACCCTAGGAAACCGCTGCTACTTCGGTTTGGCAAAACAATTGGGTTCAAAACTCCTAACTCGAAGGACAAAATGTATGCTTTACAGAACCCTTATCCTGCCAGTTCTGCTTTATGGCGCCGAGTGCTGGACGATAAGCAGGAAGGGAGAGCTGATACTGGGCTCCTTCGAAAGAAAAATTCTTCGGCGGATTTTTGGTCCTGTGTGCGAGGAGGGCGAATGGAGGAGAAGATACAACCGCGAACTCTATGAGCTGTACCAAGATGTGGATGTAGTCCAAAAGACCAAAATACGTCGACTTCATTGGCTCGGCCACATCGAGCGAATGGACAGTAACGCTCCAGCTAAGAGGATCTTCGAATCCCAGCCGCCAGGTTTGTGACGACAATGCCAGAGCGCTTGGTCTGGATGACTGGAGGCAGCGTACCTGGTATCGCAGAGGATGGAAGGCTACAGTGTCTCAGAAAGAGACTCTTTACGGGTCGGGAGCCCGTTAAGTAAGTAAGTAAACTCTAGTTTCTACAAACTGCATAGATTAGAACCGACTTCTAGTTAATGGTTTCGCCCTTTATGACAGCAAATCTATAGTTTCAATGGCCACATTCAAGAATCTAGTCATGTTAAGTCGACTAGATTGGTCTGGATGAGATGCAACCTGAACGCAAAAACTAGATTGGTCGGGAACGTCACGTTTTCTACGTCAGCCACATATGCGAACTGTCAACTTAGTAATCAGTCACGTCACGAATTTCTTGACTAGATTTGTCGGCTACCCCTCCATAAACGTCAACTGAAACAGCTGCTCTCATGACCGATTTCGACCAATCAAAACCGAGATACACTTATGTCGTTTTCCATTGGGACCACCAAAAATCTTTTTCAGATCTCAGATTTATCGCGGTTCATGGAACGTGCAACGAAATTGATCTGCTTTTGTGAATGGATTAGTGCGTATTTGACAACAAAATCAGCTGTTCAAATTGCATTTGCTTTTGCAAAAATCAGCTATGGATATCGACTTGAAAAATGTTTCCCCTGTTGTAGGCACAAATGGAATAGTTTCGGTGATTCGTAGTTTCCAGATGATGAGGAAGACAATAAAGATAATAATTCCTCCAACATTATATCAATTGCTTTTTATGTATTTCTTTATTTTGCTTTTCACGAATTTCTTTTGAAAGCAAACTTCTTGCAATGACATAAATCAGCTGTGGGTATTTGTGGCAGTATGTGTAAATCTGAAAAATTATTGAGATAAATTATTGAGATCTGCAAAAAGTGCTCCGAATCGAAAAAAAGATTGATTTTTTTCCCCAATGGAAAACGACATTAGTGAGAGAGCTGTCAGACTTACTAAACTAGATACTTGAACGTCCCCAATGCTTAAGGATTTTGCTTTGGAAGCGCAAGGCTTCTCTTTTTACTATCCCGCTGTGGACCAAAAAGCGGATTTAATAACGACATTTGTAAATGAGTGCATTGCAATGGTTTGATCCCCAAGGTGGCGACGCTGCAGTGTCCTAAGCAAAAGGCAGTCTCTTTGAAATTTTAAAAAAGTCATATACTCGTACGCACTAGATTCATTTTGATGACTTATTTGCCTTTGGTGCCCATTTAATTAGGCCGCTGATAACGTCGCTTCTGGTCAAGAGATTGGCTAAGGGGTCTACGGCAATGCATCTGCCATACCATGTCACCCTCACGCCTATCGAAATATGAAGACCGATGTCTGTATAGGACTTTTTATTATTTGATTTATTTGATGTTTATCTCTGTTAGAGATATGTCAGACCACACTGCTTACACACATGAGAAATGAAAGTCGAGAAGTACCTATAATAGATAGCAGACGAAACGGAAAGCTTTTATTTCTACCTACAGATGGATTAAAAGTGTACCTCCTTGTAACACCTGAGCTGTGGTCTTAATACAAATTAAGTCTCTTACTTAAACAGTTCTGGGATGAAACGTTAAAGCGCGTAGGACCGGTACTGCCTGCACTTTTATGATGACGATGACTCTTGCTTCCAACTTTCTAGGGAGCAAGGCCTCTTCAAATAAAACAAACAAATATACCTACCCTTTCCAACAGTGAACGCACATGGTACACTCGCCGCACCACACCAAACATATTGGGAACGAAAAGTGTGATAACCCCAGAGTACTTAAAATACGACTGACATTTTAGCTACGCAAACAACTTTTAGGTATTTGTCGGCTTTAATTCCGGCAACAGCCGACTGCTAGTACACAACTATGCACAACAACTTGCACATATTCGCGGGCATTGATTTACGCAAACTATGAAGTCAATTGCAAAGCACTTCATTCATGTAATGGGAAAAATACTCAACATCGTTTTACGCTGACGACAATTATAGCCCAACAGGCTAACGTACGCAACGAAAACAAAAACACTATCGTTTGGACGCTTCATATCAAAGTGTACATTGTACAAGTTTGCCAAAAGCTCCCCATACACTGCAACGAGGATGAAAAAACTACATAACTACCGGCTTCCGTCACTTGAATGAGGTCAGCGAAATTGCGCTATATGTAGGTAGGTACTTCTGAATGGATGGAAAAAAGTAGACTTATATTTTGTTGATAACCCACCTGTTAGTAACGGCTGCACAATTCCATTCTGGTTGAGCCGACTACGGTCATTACCCATGCCCTCGGCGGGCTTGTAGTTTAAAAGTCGATCGCACATTTTTCTCACACACTACTCAGGATGCACTGCAGTTTTCTGAAATCACTTAAACACTCGATCTCGTTGAAACGTCAATGGGAACTGAATCGGTTCTCGAATCCAGAATCAGTCTCGCGCCCGACGATATTATTACGAACACCGCACAGGAATCTCACAGATAGAATCTTTATCTGTTATCAACTTGCGTTGGAAACTGTACACAATCGGTGCGGCCGACTTGAAATATCTCGGTTTTCTGTGGGTATGTTTAGGAATTCGAAGAGAATGACTTTCGCTTTTTTTCTTTTACTGTTTTCTGTTGTCGTCAACTGCTAAGGACTGTTTGAGAGTTTGGCTGGCGAAACGTTGGAGTTTTATTAACGATTCAATGTAATTCGCTGACAATAGGCAAACTCGGTTACTTTGGTAGCAAAAACTCACTATTGATTACACATGGGAGTTGAAGGTTGCGTGAAGGTCGGAGGTATTCTAGTGGCACAGGGGCAACTTTTTGCGGACCCAATCTGGCTTTCGTATGGTGAAATTCACTGGTCAGTTAATGATTGTTGTGGGTGATATCGATGGTAATTAATTTGGTGTCAGGTAAATTCGTTTGAGCGTGTTTTTTTTCTCCCTACGGATGGCGAAAACCGAAAGTTGATTACAAATAGATCATCCCACCAAAAAAAGTTCGCACAAACTGACGTATTCGATGACATTTGTGACAGCAGGCTTGATAAGAACAGGGAGGGCAACTTGAAACCGCGAAATACACACAGGGCAGCTGGCGCCTTCGATTGTACTAGATGTAGATGATGTAAGTGAGGAGCATTCTTGGCAACCTACCCAGTGTTTCTAGACCATGGGATTTTTCTCTTAAATATAAAAATTATGTCGGTATTGTAGTAGTAGTAAAAATCAGTTCTTTACTGTGATGTGTGATTTCCGCAAGATGACGACATAATATCTACGGCTGCTGTCAGCTGATTTGTGTAAGTGCTTCTTGAGTGGATTCTGTTTCTGACTTCAAATCGAGAAGCGAAATTCTCTTCTCAGAATCACCAGAAGAGTATTTTTTGTACCAGTGGAACGGTTTCAGAAGTGATTTTTTGATTCCGGACTCTCCCGGACGCTTCTTGTTTTCCAATGGAAATACATATTTCATACGAAATTACCCATTGTGACCTACGAAATAGTTAGTGTGAAGGTTAAGCATGATTATTAGCATGGAGTCTATTTAATCGTTTATAACGTTGCTTGTAATTTTAAATACTAAAGAGGTCCTAGTTTTAAAATCATTTTTGAATTCCTGAACAAGCTTGCACAAAAAGTGTCAATTGATAAATAAAATCCGCACACCCTCTTTGTATATTCATTCTAAAGAAGATGAGCTTCGATAAGGCAAATCCGTCGCTACTGGTTCTCCGCCATACTAATAATCATTTTTAGTGCCCAGGCTAAACATTTCGAAGTCACAGTAGCGAAATTTTCCATACGAAATTGCATATTGTGACCTACAAAATATATAGTGTGAAGGTTAAAAATGATTATTAGTAAGGCCCTCTGTCTCATTCTAAGGCCGAGGTTTAGGTTTAAGGGATAGAAAAGCAGCAAAATCTTGGGAACTTCATAAATCTGATAAAAAAAAAAAAAATTCAAACTATAAATTTCTGCTGAAATTTTATCAAAACATCTAGATCAATGGTTCCCAATCTTTTACAGTCCGCGGCGCACCTACAAGTTTACTATTTTGTCACGACGCCCTTCCCTAGCTATTTGAAAAAAATAAACAGTTGAATGAAATACAGCGATAAGGAGGTAGGAAGAAGTGGCGGTTCAGCTTTGAACCCAAGTAGCACTCTGATATGCCTTTTTGTTACCACGACCCGTGTGACCTAGTTTGTGATGAATGTTAAGCGTGTGATGCATTCTGTACTTATATCCAACCTGTGAAGTTGAGGAAACGGTTTATATCTAATATCCCTTTACCCGAAATATTGCTAAAGTCGTAGGAAAAAGATTGGTTTGGTGTCCGCAATCTGGCTCTTGAAAGTGCCGGACGTTTTCAGAGGAAATGGAAGAGGGTTTCTTTCTCATTTGTATTTCCGCAACTGCGGCAATGAGCGTTGTGTGGGATCCCAAGTTTGGCAGCATGGTCTCCAATTGGCCAATGCCCTGTGATTATTGCCGTGACTCTGGCGATATCACATTATATAGAGAGGAACAAACATTAAAACATCTACAATGGCAAATAAAAGTTTCACTTTAAAAAGTTACTGCAACTGCAGTTAAATGTTACAACGGGCCAAATGCTTGAAGCAACTGCAAAGTGAGGTATGTTTACAAATTCAGTTTACAAGCAACGCGAAGCTCAAAAAGGTTTGTATTTTTGTGAATAAGTCACGGCGCGGCGCCCTTCTTTACTCCCTACGGCGCAGACATTGGAAACCCCTGATCTAGATTGAACCTAACTCTTTGAGTTTTACGGTATTTCATGGGAACTCAATCCAAGAACAATCCGTGCAAATCTTTCGCTAAATTATGAAACGAAAATACACTTCAAGGAGTTACTTCCCGTACTTAAGCGTAGTACGCTGCTCGAGCTAAACTAAATTTTAGCTGCTCTTCAATTTTTCTCTCCAAACATCAGCTAAAGTTCTAGCTAAATTTTGACAGAGTACGCAGTGGATAGGTGTCGAGAAAACAGGCGTTCTTTGAAAAAATTTCCTTCAAAAATTTAAATCTCTCTTGTTTCAACTATTTTTGATTCTATGTACTTCTCGTCCATGTAATAATTAAAAAAAACTCATTATTGCATACTTTTCCGCAACAAAACAACGATCTGTCGCAATATTAGCTTGAGAAAATGTGCCTACCCATTAAATGGGCACGCTAAATTTTGACAGACGCAGGAAGTACATTCTGAAACAAAAGTTTGATTATTTAGCTCGAGCTGCGTACCACTCAGCTAAATGGGTTCGCTAAAATTTAGCTCAGCTAAGTTTTGGAGAGAATGTTGTATGGGAGCGAAAATTTAGCTCGAGCAGCGTACTAAGCTTAAAGCTAAGAATTTAGTTAAGACTAAAGTATGCAATCATGAACTATGTTCTGCAATAGCTACCGGGTAATTAGACCATTCCACGCTATATCTGCAACTTGAAAGAATGCTTCAGTTAGGAGGCGTTTCTTTGGACATTTGGAGATAACAAAACCCATTTGTCCCCGTAACTTTGTTAATGTGGTCAAAGTGTTAAAGTGCCATCAGCCTTTCATGACATTCCTAGGTATTCAATATTGCTACTGCAAATAAAACGCAATTCTTCAATATCTTTTTCATTTATTTATTATTACAATATATATATATTTATATATAATGTGTGAAAACATTTACAGATTTATTTTTCTCGCAATAATAATAATAATGTATATAATAATCTTCGACATAATTTATAATGATAATTTCTTTCTTTAAATAAATGTAAAACTAACAAAAGAAATCTATGTTTATATATTTATTTAGAATTTGTTTCTTTAAAAAATATAAGAGAATTAAAAATAAAACATCGTGTTGTTGCATTTTAAATAGAAAGGAAATATCTATTTCTTATTTTGTAAAATTAAAAATACTCTTTTTATTTAATTTCGATTTTTATTACACTTTATTTCATTTACTTGAGATACGAAAATTAAGAAAACAAAAAATATATATATATGTGGATCTTTAGGACAGAATGTTGGAAAATTAAGAGAATAAATTGCACCATCACCTCTAGATAAAGTATAACTATTTAGTTTCCGTTTGTTTTTATTACCTACGATTAATTTATTTATCTAAAAAACTGTTAATATTTCTTATTTAATATATATTATTTGCTTTAAATACTCAATACTCTTGTTATGCAAAAAGCCTGTAAAAAAGTATACAAAGGATATTTCTGAGGTTTTTGTTTCTTGTTGTTTTTCTCTCTTTAGTTAGTTTGTTGTTGTTTTACATTTAGTTTTACAATATTAGCTTCTGTGTCTTTTTAAACAGAAATAAACAAAAGACAAACTGAAGAGCATTTACACAAGGAAAATAAAGTCTATAATATAAAAAATGTTAATCTCATACAAGTTAGATACTTTATTTATAAATATTGTGTGAGACACTATCAAAAGTTTTTATTTAAATTTTTAGCAAAACAAAAAACAAAAACAAAATGCTTCTATGTACACTATATGTCTGATTCATTAGATTTTATTTTCGAGGGTACTTTTCGGGACATTTTCTTTATTTTGTGCTGGACCCCACAAATGGGTGTCGTTTCGTCACTAAATGATATTTACACAATTTCCTACGTTACTTTGTAAAGTTACAACTTCTTCTGATTGAGTTTTTAAGTAAGTTATACATATATTATTTAAACAGAATATATTATAGACAGTCATTGATCCGGGGACACCTGGTGTTGTGATAATTAATTTTTCTTTCTTAAATTAAAACAATTCTTATAAGCTAATGATGATAACGGATATGCGCAAAAGAAGGAAATCCGCAAGTTGCAACAGTACAGATCACAATTGTGCAGCCAGTCAAATGTCAAATGGTACTTGAGTTGCACACAGTAAATAGAGGGTGATTAAGCAATGCTTATAGACGATAGGAAAAATCTACTCAACGAGTGGCTTAGCGATGTGCAGATGCAAACTGTGACCTGTACCGTATTCACGAATCAAGGTGGATTGCTAGTGAGCTTGTGTCGGCTGTGGTTCGTAGTTGGTTTTATGTTACATATCTAGAGAACAAACATTAGAAAGCCTATAGGGCACAGAGTTCATTTTAAATTTACTAAGAACGCAGATCTCACAGGAATTTGTGAGTTGGGCAATACTCAAACCTAATTATCTATTTCTCTTCCACATTTTAAAAACAAAACCAAGTATGTTCACGATCAAAGGTAAGACAAAAAATGCGTTTGTTATGTTTGGAGTACATTCAACACAACGCCACAACATCATACAGACCTAATACGAATCCGCCGTCGGTTTTTGACGTATACGACTTATGTGTCAAAATTTAAATTGATATTCAAAGTTCTTTCGAATTTTTATTACTAATTTTATTTGTTATTATACTTAGTCACTACTATGCAGTGAAAGTGGGGGCGTTTGATATAGAACGACTTTTCGACAAAATTTAAAACAAGGCAGCTGGACTGGATGGGATCCAGACGCAGCGACCTGTATTTTATTGCCACTTGTTCAGGCTGTTTGTCCATTCACAGGGAATGGAAGGACGGAGTTATTGTCAAGATACCGAAGAAAGGCGATCTTGAGAACTGGAATAAGTGGCGTAGCATCACCGTCTTGTCCGTTTTCCCAAAGCTAATCATTCTCGAAAGGATTAAGTCCAGGATTGAGTCGGCGCTAAAGAGGCACCAAGCGGGATTTCACTGTGGTCGATCAAATTAACATCTTGATAATAATCCTTGTACAATCGTAGGACTAACAATCACCTCTTTGCATGTCGACTTTGAAAAGCGCTTCGATCGCGTTAACTGTGATTCCATCTGGAGGTCTTTTGGTATGAGAGGCATCCCTGTAAAAATTGTTGCTATAATTAAAGAGTCGTACAACAACGCAAGGTGTTTCGTTTTGCACAGTGGACGGCTTTCTGATGCATTTGAAGTGCGGCACCGATTCCCTTCTTACTTGCAATTGATGCTGTAATGTAATGTAACGGTGGGTGCAAACGAGAGACTTAGTATTCACTGGAACCTGTTTAATAAGCTAAGCCATTTGGACTTCGCTGATGATATCTGTTTCCTGACAAACAACGTTGGTGCCCTTAACCAAATGAGTCATTCACTGCAACAGAATGGGGTTGGCTGGCTTCAGGATAAATGCCAACAAGACAAAAACTTTGCACACCAGCTGTGGCCAACAACAGCCGGTGATCTTGAGACGGGAGACCATAGAGGAGGTCGCGCAGTTCAACTATCTGGACAAAAACCTCCTCTATGGTCTCCCGTCTCAAGATAACCTGCTGTTGTTGGTCTCAGCTAGTGTGCATAATTTCTGTCTTGTAGTTACGTGTCACTTGATGGTGGAACGGATCTGGATGTCGAAAATAGATTGAAAAAAGCTCCTAGTGCATTCGGCATCCTTTCTCCAGTGTGGAGCTCAAGCAAAATATCGCTTCACACTTAGTTAAAACTGTTTCCAATGTAAAATCTGTACTGCTTTACGCATGTGAAACGTGGAAGTGCTCCGCCACCATCTCGAGCAGGTTACAAGCTTTTGTTAATCGTGGTCTGCGTTATATCCCAATGTTCCGGTGGCCACAAACAATTTCCAACAATTAACTGTGGCTGGACAAACAAAAGTGTGTTAACACGTTCGCGCACGGTATTTATTTTTGATGACTTGCGGTGGTGCATTTTGAATATTTCAAAAACTATTGTACTTAGAAACATGAATCAAACCCAAACAGGCATAATATTGCTAAAATCAGCAGTAGAACGGATATGATTAGTGCTGCTGGTGCGTATAATATTAGGTTTCCTTTAAACTCAGTGTGATTGAAGACACGTCTTGCTGAAAAAAGGAGATTTTTAAATGACGTATATGCACGTCATGCACCACCGAGAGAGCCGACGAAGACGTGTATACACGTTACGTGCGCGAACGTGGCATTCGATATTGGTTCATAAAAATCATAAATCAACTCCACTGTTCAATCATAGCAATTGGAGATGGAGTCAAAGATAAGAGAGAAACACCGTCTCATTAAAGGATCTTCCTTATTTGTGAAAAACGATTTGCTTTACGCAGCACGCCACTGTGAGTGGTTTTTGTTTGAATGTCAGTTCGATCGAGACTTCCACTTCGAACGGGCGCAGTGTCGTGTTGTGAATTTTCAGTTTAACAAGTGGATGTTGACATCAAGCAGATAAAACGGCACTGGATTGGCCATACACTGAGGAAACCAGATGCAAACATAGCGAAGCAGTGCTGCCAATGGAACCCTCAAGGTGTAAGGCGAGTTGGTAGGCCAAGAACAACATGGAAATCAATCAATCACGATCGTGGACACAATTGAGGTATCGGGCTGTAAAAAGAGAGGGTTCAAAGGACCTGGTTTTCGCCCTATGCTCCCGGAGGAGTTAAAGTGTTGCTGCAACAGCACACGGGACAAAAGAAGAAGAAGTTTTAAAGTCAAAAACCCGTATAAACAACAAATTCCTGACTATAACTCTTGCGAAATAATTTCATTTCAACTCGAGTCAAAATGGCCTAAAGGCGTGTAACAAAAAACCAGGCAAATCATACCAGATAATCATAACAAAGGAGTTAAAAAAAACCCTCATTCGCCTCACACTAGCGAACCACCTTGCAATATTCTTCACAAGCTTCTTCGCTTATTTTCTTGAAGCGTAAGCTTTTTCGGGAACTAAATGGAAAGTAAATGCTAACATATTCACATCTATTTATTAATTAATCTACGATAATGCATTAAATATATTCAGTATTTACACTACTCCACCTATTTTGTATATATATATATAAACTCGTAGATTGCACCAAAATAAAAATTATGTTTCTAAATTTCCTTATGATATGCGATTTTTTTTTTATAAATTTTCGTTACTATTTATGGGTTTTTGTTTCTTTTTTTAAGTTAAATTGGCGACGAGAACGAGAAATTTTATATGGACTTGGTTTTTAAACGAAAGAAACAGCAAGATGAGTTGAGTACATAGGTGCTGAAGTGTTTGTGCCCGAAATAGGTATTCCCAAAGAATGTCTTACACTGTACTTGGAATGCGCATCTCACGCTTGTCATTGTAATAAGCTAATAATCATATTTAAGCCTCACCTTTAGCTCATTCTTAATTAACAAAGTATCTCCATTGAATGTCGTAAAATTGTCGGTGAGTACTAAAAATTAGTACCGCCCACTGGGGCTAATTTATTGCTTGTAGATCAAAATGGAGGATATCGAAATTGTGAGACTATGGACAGATGATTATTAGCACCGCTCATTCACACCAAAGAATGTGGAAACCATTGAGATGCACAGTCTTGGTATATTCTTTGGTATTCCCTTATGGAAATTCAAATGAAACGATGTTTACCCATCACATCTTGCTGAACAGGTCTTTACTCTATCCTACAACTAGTTATTCTCCTTTTATTCATGTTCTCCCTTTTAAACTCTAATTGATATCGAAAGTATTTCATCTTTCTTAAAACATATTCTCCCCGTTCATTGGAGACCTATTTCTTTTTCTATACAATACAACCGTTTATTTATCTCCTAAGCCTTCGTGTAAGAATTTGAAGGCGCGAAAAAGGACCTTTGAAAACAAATAGAATCTTTAAAATCGATTACTATGACGTCGAAATGGTTTTTATGACACTTGATACATGATAAAAATAAAGAACCCTATTTCTATATATAACAAAGTGCGTTTCTGTAAAATTATAAAATAAAAAAAAAAAAACATCCAAAGTCTAATAATGCTGTTACAAAATGGAAATGTTTTAGGAAGACTTAATTGCAATTCTCATTCGACTGATGATGAGCTTTTCTCTTACTGTGAGCCATAAATTTAGAATGAATCCTTTGGAATTTGCTTACGCATTTTAGTATATAATATTATTTATATATTTACTAATTAAAAATAAAAAGAAAACGTTCAACAAAACATATAGGTATAGTTATTTGGAAAAAACAAAACTAAACTCGTTGCAAGTCTCTTTTAGTGGGCTTGCCATTTGAATTTCGATTCCATCAGCCATTGCTGGCCCTTTGAGTAGTCGCATGGTCGCAGCAGGGGCATACTGGCATCATTGCGCGATGCCCGTTGTAGGCAATTGCCGGTGTTTGTGTGGCGAATTGTTTTGTCCTAAAAGCGAAGTTGGAAAAAAGTTGGGAATAGGTGTGATTGATTTGTGGCTTACCTCTTGGTCGTAGACCCATTCTTGGTTGCCACCCATATTGTGGCATCGAACCATATTCACTGGTCCATTGGCGCTGGATGCGTCCAGACACAGATCGTCCGACATGATTTGTTGTCGCTTTGTGTAGGCGAACACTTGGTTGCCACCCAGGCCGTGACAGTAACTAATACCGATTTTCTCGTTGTATTTACGACCCATCGTGTCCAGGCAGGTTTCCGTTTCCGAGTTACGGATCTGCAAAATTGAAATTTGTGCGATTTACAAAGAGTTGCTTGTTCAGTTTAAATGATTTTGATCGATCTAGATATTGGGGACGTTCAAGTATCTAGTTTAGTAAGTCTGACAGCTGTCTCACTAAGTGAATCTCGGTTTTGATTGGCCGAAATCGGTCATGAGAGCAGTTGTTGTTGTTGCAGTTGACGTTTATGGAGGGGTAGCCGACAAATCTATCCAAGAAATTCGTGACTGAGTACTAAAGGTCTGTTCCCTTGCTTTTAAATCTTACGAACTTGTACTAATTCTTACGAATTTTACTCAATGTCGTTTCTTAACTCAAAAAATTCGCAAAAGAGGGCGTCATCGAGAGAGCAAGCTATTACCCCCCCACTGAGAATCTTACGAATTTTTACTCAACAAATTTCTTAGTGTAGAATTAAAAAAGCTGTCAGTCACCTTTCAATTAACAGATGATTTGAAATTTGTTGTCCTATTTGACGTATGAGTGGATTTGTTTTGATTTCTTGCAGGAAAATTATGATCTGAATGTTCTCCTTAGAATCTTTTAGAAAGTGGCGACGAAAGGACAATTTCCTCTCTCTAAATTTTAATGCTGTATCGCTTTTTCCTCTCCTCGAATGCTGCTTGTAGTTCAATCAGTACAAACTCTAGCAGATAGGTACATGAAGAAGAAGTTCGAATAATTTTGAATCGCTTTCATCGCTAGTGAGATGAATCAACTAATTTTGTCAGCAAATTAGCAAATTCTTCGAGTTTATACGAAATTTGAACGACTTTTCGTAGCACTTTTTGAATTAGGTATCTGTCATTATTCGTAGTTTACTACAAAAGCGTTCCCTAACTTTTTCGTAAGTGTCTCTCTCCGTGAGAGAACTTATCCCCACCACTGCCATTTTGACAGTCTTTTCCATTTTACTGTCACGCCGGTCTATCGCTGCGCACTCTTACGAAAGACACACGAGTGACCACCGAATGACCGAATTTTTGTGACTTTAGCATGTCTAAATTTGCCACGAAAAATGGAACGTGACAAGTGTAACCGTGGCTTTATATCTGGAGGTGAACGTGCTTGCTCTTACGTTAGGCAATCGCAACTCGCAGAATTTAAGAAATAAAAATTAAAAATTGCCAGCAAGTGCAAGGCGAATTGTCACGATCCCATCAGCTCGAAGAATATTTAAATTAAAAATTTAAGGTAGAGCAAACCCTCGCGACAAAAGGTTATTTTCTTTTAACATTTTGCCTGTTAGTGGAGAAACAAATAAAACTCACCTCTCCCAAATAGTAATAGTCCAATGGCATCAAACTTTCCGGATAGACGTGTTCCAAATACCATTTGAAACTCTTGCACTTCAGGCGTTCACGCAATGCTTTCCGTTCGCTTACATCACCAGCTGAAGCTTTTCTCGCACCTAATGTTGGCAATCGTTTGGAAACGGAAAGGAATATTAGCAATCGATTTAAACAATTTCTAAAAAGGGGAACGTTAACATTTTTACAACATGCACAAACCATGTGAATGGACGTGTATATTTGTGTGTATGAAATAAATGAAGTGTGTATATTGTGTGTGTATAAGATGTGATGTTATCAGTTTCAACAAATATAAACATAAACATAGATAAAACAATTGTTTTTTGTGCTCATGGTGATGGGGGGTTAATTGGTTAAAAAATAAAAACAAAAACAAAGACCAAACAACAAAATAAACACAAAAAGTATACCAAAAACCAATTAGGAACAAAAAAGAAACAATAATTAAAGCAAAATATAAAAATGTCCTAACTTAAAACAACACTAGCATTGTAAGCTGCAACTATCAAAAAGCAATATAACAAGATTATACATTTTTTGATAGTGATGACTCAAAATCAAGGTGTCAATTGTCAAGTAAGAACTTAAACCAAGGGAAATTGAGTAAACCCAATAAGTTGGCTCTAATGTTTGGGGGACATTACAAGGACAGGATTAATAATGCTGCGCATGCATTTCTACTACAATTAATTCTACATTCACCATTAAAAAACCAATATACACTGCCGAGCAAAAATCACAAGTGTGAACCCTGTGCAAACTTTTATTCAACTGTCTTTTTATTTTTGAATCGTTTTTCCTCTCTAACGTCTTACCCAACTACCAGTTACCAGTATCAGCATCAGCAATGCATATGTCAATCAATCATACGTAGGAAAAGAGTCGCCGAAAATGTCCTTGCTGTTGTTTTTACTCACATAAACACTTTTTTTTATATTTTGAGGTATCTAACAAATTTTGAGGGTTTCTGGGCCGTTCTTCAAAATGTCTGTGTTGCGTTTTTGACAGTACGCAGAGTGAGCCAAATGCAAGTTTCTTTTTAAAAATTCAAGAAAATAAGCAAAATATTTATTTTCTATTAAATATGAAACACAATGTCGTTGTAGTGGCTGCCTCGGCCGATGGCCCTGCGCCCTTTATTGCTGAGTCAATTGGACCTTGCAAGCGAATAATCCGAGATCTTTGTGCAGAATTCTCCTTAGGCTAGTGCTCACGAATCTCACGACATTTTGTGGTCAAATCTGGCAACTCTAATGTCATTTATGTTCAGTTTGGTTTGCCATTTCATCATGAACAGGTTGACAAATGAACATCGCTTGCAAATCGTGCAAAATTATTTCGAAAATAATGGTTCAGGGCGCGAAGTTTACCGCAAGCTCCGTTCATTTTATGGTCGACATAATCGTCCATCAGAGCAATAATTTCGGTTAACCATGGATCGTTTTCGCACTACGTTTACTCTATGTGATAATACGCATCCGCAGAGACGTCGAACAGTGCGCACCGAAGAAACGATTGCCGCTGTAGAGCAAAATGTTGAAGTGGACCCGAATGAATCGATTCGCCACCGTGCACAGCAATTGGCCATGATAACCGACTATTTTGTTCCCGGCTGAAAATCCTACTTTACTTTGATTTGGTGAGATCGAAGCTCAAAAAACATGCCTAGTAGCGTTGGGGGTTCACATGTGGTTGCAAAAAACCTGTAGTTTTCCATGTGCACAGGCCTGGAAGTAGGTGTACGGTGAGGCTTTATAAAATGAACCTGATTTTTAGCGGATTTTTGTGCAGAAATGGTAAGTGTATTGGGCAGGCGTAATACGTTCATATCACTGATCCGAATTAAGCAAATATCCTTTGGTCAAACTTTTGCTTAATTCGGATCAGTCGACCTTTGGGTCTTGTAATGAAAAACACAGTTTGGGATGCAGTGCGACATGAGTTTGATAATCCTGTCTATTCCTGATTCAAATTCAACTGTGGAGTATTAATAATAATAGACGTTTTGCTTGTACTAGATTTCATACCACTAATAACGTTTTAAAGAACAATTTCTGGAATCAACCATCTTTGATTTTAAAATGCTTCAATAATTGCGTTGAAAGCCGCGCGAAATTTCATTGGCATTAAAAAGCAATCACTTTGATACTCTATCGTGCACATACTCGTACTTCCGACCCGCTACTCTTTCTTTTTAAATTGCATCAAGTAAAAACAAACTTAGTAGTAGTTGCAAGATTTACTCTCCGATTTTTTTCTACATACTCCATACCTACACAGTACACAGTTATTTACAAAGTAAAATCAAATCCTTGTTAGTTATATTCTACTACAATGTACAAATAAAGGCAGGTTCACATTTGCTTTTGCTCAGTAGTGCAGTTGTTGGATTTTTGTTGTTTTTTGTTAATAAATTGTTAACCTGGATAGAAACTGTAGTAAAACTCTTTCCAATCGTCCAGCCACACTTCAACCAAACGAGCATTATTATGATTAACAATTTCCGTTGTACCACCCGGAAATGTGTATGGCGTTGATTTTCTAAATACATGACCAACTCGTGAGCATGGTATTATTTCTAGATAGCCGCCACACATCCAAATCTATCACACACATATTACATTTATGTAGTTGTTGCAGTAAAAAATAGTTTCGTTTATAGCGTTATTTTGTTTTTTTTTTTTGCAATATTGTTAAGCGAGTTTGTTTCGATTTTTTATTTTTTGTGAAGAGTGTTAGCAATATTATTAAAGTTTTAATGGAAAGTACAAGTCGTCCCAGTGTGAATGCATAAAAAAAAGGAAATAAAAATAAATAGAAACACATTTTTAGTTTAAAAAAAATAGATGTTCATTGAATTTGTTTTCTTTTCATTGGTTTAGCTTGTATATAAAGGATAATGCGACAATCATGCTGTTAGAAGGAGGAGGACATTAGGATGGCATAAGTGTTGCGATTGTTGACTTTTGCATGGGTGTTATTGGACACCAGACCTGGGTTCAAATCATTACATGTGTCTTCTACTTTATCTTCTACTTTATCATAGATTCCTCGGAATAACTCTTGTCTTTACCACTTTTCTTATATGTTGTCCTTGCAGAGAAACACACAGCCATAAGGGAGGCAGAACAACAATTTGTAGTAAAACAAGCGGTATATCCTTGAATTGCAAATACCCCAAGGGCAATTATGAGCGCTCGCAGTGTGGCTTTTTGATTATCATTGGTCAATCACTTGCCTGCGTTGAGTGATTGGACAGTGGTCATTAGGGAGCGAGGGAGATGTCTGCCCTGCATGAAAACGATTAAGTGCGAACTTCCGTGCAAAGTTTAGAATGTACTGGTCTCAGGGGGGACGTTGTTCTCCCTCCACTAGACAAACAAAGGGTTTTTCCAAGGTGACTAGCAGTTGTGAACCATTATTTAGGTCGGGCTACAGGTACAAGAAGACCAAACCAAAAAGTGAGACCCAAAAGTGATTGGAAGTTTTTAAAATTCGCAAATGAAAATGTTCCGCATCTTTAACGAAATACTGCTGAATTCTGTTTTATTTGGTTTAGGATATTTCTGTCTGACAATTGAGAAAACTACGACTTTTGACAGCCTCGGAAAGGGGCAACCAATTCTACTTGACCCCATTTATGTTTATGGACAGAGATATCTTACAGAAGGAATATAGATTCCAAATTGTATGGACTTGGATTTGAAAACCACCGAAATAAGCCTAGGATGTGAAAGTCCGACGAGAATTATCACCCTTATTCCGAGTGGCGTTTTACTTTCACGACGTTTGCGGTTTTTTGTGGCGTTCACCGCCAGAAACAATAACAGTAAAGTTTCTCACATGACGTTCGCCGTAAGCGAATAGGTTCAACATGACGTTCAGTGATAAATGGCGTTCAATGATTTAAAAACGCCTCTCGTAACTCCAAGTTCAAATTGGCGTTTTTTAAATCGTCGTAAACGCCACTCGGAATAGGGGTGAATACCACCGGAAGCTACACACTCGCACATATTTTCATTCATTTGGTGCCGGGTTCTTCAACTCGCAGCGTGATATAGAGCGTACTTATAGAGTACGTCGCAATGCCAAAGTCAACGACGCCACAAAGAATACTGGGTTCGGAAACAAATCAAAATAGAAACAAGAACAAAAGTGAAGCAACCTTACTATCGCATTAGGTTAATATTTAGTTTTAGTAGATATGGCATATATTTTGTTTTTAGCGGACATTTGAAAATTGCCTCTGAATCTCTTAAGCAGTGCTCTCAAATGCACACACACAATTAACAGTTTTCTTCAACTAAATTGGTCCCACAATAATAACAAAAAAAAAATTAAGTAGAAAATACATTTTTTAGTATAATTCACCAAAAGAAGAACTAAACAAAAAAGAAAAACACAAAACTTAAAGTCAATTAGTAATAAAATGTTGACTGAAAATCCAATGTAAAAACAAGAACAACTAAAATGTGTTTTTTTAGTTTAATTTGTTAATCACAACAAAGAAGAGTTAAAAATAAAAATAAAAGTTAAATAAAAAGGAAAACCAACTCAGATTGACTTAATAACTCTCCAATGGATGAGCACAAAATTCAATGTTAGAGAGAAAACGTTTGTTCTTAAAAATTTGTTGTGTGGTAGGTATAGTTTGTTTTAGTTTTTTTTTTTTTTTTTTTTTATATTAAGCGAACCTGTGCTCATTGCATAGTAAAAATCTCTCCATTGGTCCAACCATACTTCGGCCACTCGTGCGGCATTGTGCAAAACGATTTTCGCAACACCGCCTGGGAATGTGTACGGCGATTTATCACGGAATACATGTCCCACATGAGAACATGGAATTATTTCTAAAATTCCACCACATTGCCATATCTAGATTTGGTTTGGGTAAATGAAAATTATACGTTTCAGCAGAGGGATTTAAATAAAAACAACAAAAAAACGAAAATCAAAAAGAAAAAAAATTATAAATAGGAGGTTTGATATTGAAAGGAAAATTCTAGTTGCTCTCCCCTCCTTCTTTGTAACGCTTTCGCTCTCTCACTCTTTATCTGTCTCAGTGTTACTCATCATACTCACTCTGAAGGACATTTCAAGATTTTCACCACCCCATATGTCCATGCCCTCGTCGTATGAACCAATTTCATAGAAATACTGCTTGTCGATTGAGAAGAGGCCACCAGCCATGGTGGGCGTTCTCAGTGGAGCAGTGCGATCGTTGTTGCGTCGCTCCATTTCACGTTGAGGAACTCGATACCTGCAGAAGGGACACAACAGTAAACAACAAGGTGTGCATGGGCACGACGACGCTCACCATCTAAAATTAAGCTTCCAATTGAAGCCACCCCACGTCTGGTCGGATGCGGTAACATACTCAAATGTCTCATCGGATATCACATCGATAATGGGACAGACGACCGTTCGTCTATTTTGTACAATACGCGCGAGCAGAGGTTCGAGCCAGCCCTCTGTGCATTCGCAATGCGCGTCTAAGAATGTGATGACTTCACCCTGAAAGCGGAAACACTCTCACTGGTGGTTACAATGTTGCGTCCTCACTTGATCTTACCGTAACATGTTTCGCGCCCAAGAGTCTTGCTCTAATCAGACCAGAACGCTTTTCTGTGCGAAGAACGAACGTTGGCACCGGCAGCGTCGCCACGTAGTCTTCCAGCTTCTTTCCGAGGAAATCTAGAACGAGATTCACTTTTAAGCATGGATCGGGTTACACAGAGCAATGGTTACCCACCCCGCTCACTGGCATCGTCCACCAAGATAACCTCCTTGAGCAGTGACCTAGGCGAGCGATTAATAACACTCCATACGGTGCGCAGAAGTGTGGTCCATGCTTCATTGTGGAACACGATCACAATGGAAGTGGTTGGGAGTTTTGACGGGTATGTTTTCTTTTTACAACTAAAACGAGTGGGAAAAAGAATTAAACTGCGGTTTCCGCTGGTGGTGTGGACAACTCTTACTTTTCATGTCGAACGTCAGTTAGCGAGCGATTAAGTGACATCATATCACTGGCAAGCAGGTTGAATTGGTTCTCTTTGAATTTCTCTTTCATCAAGCCCTTCATTTCGGTTGGGATTTTGACGGGTTTTCCTGCAAATGGGCAAATAGATTTTATAAGACCCGATTGAGTGTTTGCTAAGACCTACCCAATTCGCCGGGCTGTCCAACTTGTTCTTGAACTGTAGGTGCCACTCGCCATTTTCGAAGAATTGTGCTGCGATATGTGATTGGCACTGATACGCCTCCGTCAAGGTTTTTCGCCGTGTCTATTTCTGCCTCGTCCACAATGGAGTCTTCGTCCACAAGACGCTGACTTTCCGCGGGTTGCTGAAATGTAATTGAAAAAGAGAGAGAGAGAGTTTAAAGTTAGGCACAATGGCAAATATTTGCTTGTCTATGTCGGTTTTGTTTATGTAGCACCAAAATCGAAACACATCACAGACTTTCGATTGATTTAGTGTCAACACAAATAACTGTCGCGTATTTGGACAAGTTAGTTATTTAATGGGTAAACCAATTACTCGTCATTTGGTATGCAAATATTTAGGTGTGTCTATAGAAGAGGGAGTAATCATTTGAAACAAAAGCGAAAAGCAGATGTTTTCAAACAAATATTTATCAAAGTCGGGTGTGTGTGTTTTTTTCTTACAGACATATTGTGGGAAATGTGTTTTTTTTTTGTTCTATAAAATCAACTTTGTTTGGTTGTCAGAGAAGATGTATACCTAGTGAGAAGTTTCAATTCAAGAGCGTATGGAGGCACGTAGTCTTAACTTAATAACAACTACTTGACTTGAATTGGAGAAATTGTATCAAACCTATGTTTAATGCATGTACAGGGGGTCGATTCCCGTTCCGTGATACTGTGAAATGAAAAGAGTTTTCACAAGTTCACGCTGAATTCGATTCTCGATCTGTGAAAAAATGAAAACATATGTCAGAATTTTTTCATATGATAAGTTTTTTTATCACAGCGATTTCGTTTATGAAGAAGTGTGAAAACGTGATGGATGCAAAAAATAAACGGGGACAAAGGGCTTCAGAAACCCAAAAACAATATTTAATCGATTTTCTTGAGAACAGGCCCGATTTGGCCAATGACAAGTAAGTAACCTTGATAAACATAAATGTTTTTATTCTGTGTTGAAAATATTT
Source organism: Cheilosia impressa (assembly GCA_948293265.1). Lineage (NCBI taxonomy): Eukaryota > Metazoa > Arthropoda > Insecta > Diptera > Syrphidae > Cheilosia > Cheilosia impressa. The sequence goes on along the minus strand of OX411884.1, from coordinate 27,238,124 downwards.
AAACTCAAAAAAAAATTTAACAGATTTACAACAGCTGACGGTGCTCATACCCGTGATAATGAGTGGAAAGAACTAGGCTTCCTTCTGAATAGTGTAGGCGGTACATTCAAAGATGGGCCGAAGTGGAGGAAATATTGGAAGGATTTAACGTAAGTTTAATAGATAATAATATCAATGAAACAATAATAAATTCATAATATTTTCATGTTTACACAGAATAAGTGTGCGAAGTCGTGACAGCGCCAGAAAAGCGGTGTTAACGGTCCAATTCCTATAAAAGATCTTACGGATCTAGACAGAAGGGTAATTAATATTATTACACCAGAAGCCGTGGAAGGAGTATCAGCCATCGTAAGCGAGATCGGATTTGAGCCAATTATCGTAAGTTTAGAGGTGCACTTAAAACTTCAGTCAATTAAAAATAAATTATTATACTTTTTTTTCAGATCCAAAGTGAAGAAGATATTCTGGACAATATTGAAGACGAAGACGTGCTGTATCCTACAGCTGAAAATGACAGAGATGAAATTCCATCAACGTCCAGGTCCAAGTCTACAGGCAACCGTCGAAAACGCCACTGACGACGCCTTGGCTGCATGCATATAGAGAAATAGAGGAAAAGAAAATGAAGCTGGAGGAAAAGAAAATTATACTAATGGAAGAAAACAATAAAACCCAAAGTAAAATTAATAAAAAACTGGATGAGTTGCTCCAAGCACTTTTAAATAAAAATAATTTTGACGAAATGAAATGCATCAATGTTTATTGTCCTTTTATTTTAACAATTTTTACTTAAGCTTTATTTAAATATAAAATGCCTGGCTTACTATTCTGTTTCGAATGCGTCTGCCTTCTTGCAAAATTTGATTCGATAAAGGGTGCGGATCCTCTCCAGCTATATCCACTCTGTAATCATATTGCAATTCGATATCCTCCTAATATGTGATTCCTGCTTTAATTAAAACATCGTGAAGTACAACACAGGCATTGATTATTATTCCTGCTTTAGCTGGATCATAAAAGAGGACTTTTTCTTTTGCCAGGCAGCGAAATCTGCTCTTCAGAATACCAATACATCTTTCGACAAGAGCCCTTGTTTGCTTGTGCGTTGCGTTGTATCTGTTCTCTGCTTCGGAAGTGGCTGTAAGAATTGGAGTCATAAGCCACGGCTGCAATGCATAACCACTATCCCCAAGTAGCCAAAAGTTTCGTTCTCCTTCGTTGTACAGATTTTCCAGTGTTGACTTTACCTTTGAACGTCGCCATACGTATGAATCATGTGCTGTCCCACCGTATTGTGCATTAGTACTGTAAATGTTAAAATCTGCGCCACATACTATTTGAACATTGATTGAATGCCCGCCTTTTCGACAATAAAACACATGCTCTATTTCTCTCCTTGGAGCTGACACTTTGATCTGAGTCCCGTCAACTAATCCGATCACACCCGGAAAACCAAATTTTTCAATGAATTTTGACTTGATTGCTGGAAATTCTTCTCTTGTAGGAAACTTCACATATCTATGCGCTATTCTGTTTAACGCAATTGAAACCTCGGAAACACTACGACTCACAGATGTCTGAGACAATGAAGACAAGGCATCTTGACCAATAGCACGTTGAAAACTACCAGTGGCTAAAAAACGCAAAGCACTCAACACCTTGACATGACATGGAAGCGCGTTCCTCCGTTGAGCTGAATCCATGAATGACTTCAATTCATTTATTAGATCCATGCAAAGATGTTTTGGAAATCTATATAGTTGAATAAAGTGCTCCTCAGTAGTCACCTCGAACGGGTTATGATTATCCCGAAGGGAACGTCGCAAAATTGTCACTTTATTTCTAGGAAAAAAGAACACATTATTTTTGTTGAAAACAACAACAAATTGATAAATCACCTTTGTTCAATACGACGCCTATTGTTAATAATTACTTGTATTATTATTCCCGACATTATAATTATAAAATATATAAATACAAACTAACAAACCAAATGAAAACAACAAGCACACAAATGACAGATAGGTGACAGCATTTATCATTTAGTACATTTTAGTACACATTTAGCCAACTGTTTATCATGATGAGTTCGAGAATCGCATTAGGTGTATTCGTTAAGTGATGAAATGAAAAGTTGCTGTGAAAACTGAAATGATAAATTATTTATCATTATTTATCATTTCTCAGTATCACGGAACGGGAATCGACCCCCAGGACGATTTGCTGAATGTGAGAATGAATAATTTTTTTTCTCACTTGAAATCGGGGGTAACAAACCTCTTACTTGATTTAAATCTAAAACAGAAGTTTAGTTTATGATTTAAACGACAGGATGGTCTGGCAGAGATATTCTCTTTTTTTGGGCTTTATTTCGCATATAATTAGATCTCTTTTTGACAAGATTTTGGGCTTTAGATTAGTACTTTTCATAGTACTTACTAAAATACAAGGTATGGTGCATACACTTATTTTATATGGAGGACTGCTAGTAGCCAACTTCGCGTTGGTTCCAACTTAAGCGCTAGCGCTCTTGGCTGAGAGCAGAATAAATTGGAATCAAATTATAAGAAGCCAATAATAAAGTAGGTTTTATGGGCTTCAATATTAGTATGAAGAATTAAGAAATAACTTTTTTTCTAAATAGATTGAAGACAAAAAAGCTTAGAATACATTTCGTCTTATAAGTTGAACAAGGGAGTAAGTTTATTCAATAGGTCTTTGTCCTTTTTTTTATGTAATTCAAAGGGACTTCCACCCGATCCTGCAGGCATTCCATCGTTCAGATGATTGGGCGCCTCCTGTATATCTTCCAGATTTATGAGTCTATCCAAAATATCATTTGAACGTTTGTAAAACTGTCCAGAAAACTTTATTGATTGAAATATATGCAAAAGTGGTGTTGCATAATATTAAAAACAAAAATACAAATTAAAGACAACAGAAAAAACTCATTCGCCATCAACATACGAAATTTATGTGGCAATAAATGCATTACAATACTATTTTTTTATTCAAATTTCTGTTATTAACAATTACAATTATTAACTACTACAATTTCGAAGCGACATCTGTTGCAAAACATTCCGCAACAATTAGGTGTCTCTAGCATTATATGGGGAAATCCAAGATGGTTGGTATTTTGTTAAACTTTTTATTTGATTAGAACCAACAGCGCTAGTTACGTTGGCGTCACTTTTTGGACAGAGCTTGAATGGAACTGACATTTCACTAGCAGTCCATATATAGAAGCATCAATGGTATTGTGAACTATGCACACACTGCACAGCCATTTTTATGATAGGAAATTAGGAATAGGAGACTCTAACAGGGTAGTCACATTTTAATAATCGTTATGGTTAGATTAGACTGTATGCCAAGTGATCAAAAAAGGCCAATTTCTGACAGTTTTCTTGTCAAAATATGGCCATACAATGTAATGGGCATATCTCATGGCATTTTTCATTGAAGATCCGAGAGAATTGCCCCGAAGTTCAGAATTGCTCTTTTTAATAAAATTCTTTGGTGCACTTTTGCAACAGTGGTAGACACCATGTGTGTGATTAGATTTTCTGTTGTTACTTGTTTTTTTTTGTTTTTTACAGTAAATATGAATGTTTTAATAGACCAATCAATATAGTATTTTAATTTCAGTTTACATTTTGCACGCATAATTGTATAATAAGCAATCTTTTTCAGATTTCAGAGCACTTTTGCGAATCTGGACATTTTCTCAGATTTGCTTCAGATTTACCAATACACGTGCGTTTGAGTTTGACAACTAGTGGAGTTTGTTTACATTTTAGTGAAATTTTTCAACTGCAAAGAAACGCATTGCATCGGGTGGATCTATTTTTGTTAATAATTTATGTACAAAAGTTTAGAAATCAATCCGGGCGAGCATTTTGAATGTTTTCATATAAAATTTAACCAGTGAATAGAAAACGCTTAGAAAAGTGTGCAAGGCTACACATATTGCAGTCGCACAAATATCAACAAAAAAAAGAGCAAGTGACGTTTTTGTGTTCGATTAGCCACACGAAATCTGAAATCTGAGGGCAAATCTGAGGAAGGCCAATCGAATACCACATAAAACATTTCAATCTGACATTTTGCTAGTGTGTGTTGGTGGGTTGAGGGCAATTCTCTCAAAATATTCCGGACACTTCTGTTGTTAAGAATCGACCTGGAAGTGCACTTTTTTTTCAATGAAACATAGAATACATAGAAAGAGCACTTCTAGATTTGATCTTTTCATAGAAAGGACAATTCTTTTCTTCAATCGAAAACGTCATTATATGCTCTAATGACCTAAATGCCACATATGACCAGGCTGATTTTGACAGATAAAAATGCCCAAGTAGCATATAGCGTAATTGGACAATAAGCACGAATGCCAGCATAAAGCCCTATATGCCCATTACGCACTTTATTGAAATTTCGTTATGGCATTGCTGTCATTTTTTATGTAACAAGAATTATTTTGTTGTCATCGGTGTTCCAACTTCAACTTTTTGCTTTGTTTTTCTTTACAGCATTACCTCACTTTAACATTTGGTAATAAATAACAAATGCCTTAAATGACCATCAAGGCAAAAATTACCATATTGGTAATTTTGTTTATATAGTCTAATATAAGGTTTTGATAATCCTGACATTTGGTCATTTCACAGCTAATCTGATCATTTGCCAGCTGGCATTCATATGCATTATTGACATACAGTATAATCTTATGTGGTATTCGATTGGGCTTCTTCAGATTTGCTCTCAGATTTCAGATTTCGTGTGGCTAATGGAACACAAAAACGTCACTTGCTCTTTTTTTTTGTTGATATTTGAGCCACTGCAATATGTGTAGCCTTCGACACTTTTCTAAGCGTTTTCCATTCACTGGTTAAATTTTATATGAAAACATTCAAAATGCTCGCCCAGATTGATTTCTAAACATTTGTACATAAATATTTAACAAAAATAGATCCACCCGATGCAATGCGTTTCTCTGCAATTGAAAAATTTCACTAAAACGTAAACAAACTCCACTAGTTGTCAAACTCAAACGCACGTGTATTGGTATATCTGAAGCAAATAGAAAAAATCCAGATTCGCAAAAGTGCTCTGAAATCTGAAAAAGATTGCTTTTTTTCCATACCAATCGAAAATTAAAGTGATCCAGAGCAAAAAAGTGTTCTAAGAGTGGCCAATCGAATACCACATAAGTTTATGTAAGGCCCCAGTTATAGCTTTCATTGAAATGCATCATTGAAAATTTTGATTTACGATTTTAAGACCATTTATCAAACAATATTGGCTTTAGTTGGTATCAAAATAATGCTAATCAATTGTGTGGAATTTTTTAAGAAAAAGCAAACTTAATTCTGTTTAAAACTTTTCTTTAAATCCACTTTTATTATTTCACTGATTGAAATCGATTTCAATGAACAGCTGATTTTCAGTGAAATAATAAAAGTGCATTTTACATTTTGCACTTTCGCGGTTTATATTTTTTTATCGGCTATCGCTTCGTAAACCTTAACTAAAAAACTATTCATGTGACCGATCTAGGCTAATCAATACAAGATACATCAAGTAATCCAGCTGTCAGACTTAGGGCCGTTTGCTCATACGACTCTTAACGATTTAAGTTCTACTTAAATACTTATGGGCTACTTTTTTCAGGTCATAAACTGTCACATAAGAGTTTATGTGGAACTTAGTTCGCCATGAGTCGTATCAGCAAACGGCCCTTAATAAATTAGAATTTTTAACGTCCCCATAGGCATTGACATTTTCGTACTGCTAGTTCACACTGGTTCCGATATAACCAGTAGAACGAGTGACGAATGATTGAAAGTGCACACAATTAAAAGAAATTTTGCAATGGTATACTGCATCTTTCGAAAAGAAATATTATTAAGACTTGGGAAAACTAAAATCAAAAAATTAATAAAGTAAATCTTCCGATCGACAAATACAATAGGAAACTTCAATATTCTTCTAATTTTGCCAAAGTTCATTATTTTTGACCCACCCTGTATGATATATTTCCGTATAATCAATACCAAGCTCAAATATAGTCCAATTATCTATAAAACGCAGTTAAACGAGTCCAAGAAAGTAAATACCAAAATGAGACAGAGACCGAGTGCAATTAACTAAAACATTGTTGCGAGTGTGGCAGTTTCTATCTCCGTGTATTTGTGCTTTAACCAGCTTAACAAACTAGACATTGTTATTTACAGCTATAAAAAAGTGTCATAAACCTCAAGTATGGCGGTCGTAAAACGGGGGATCGATGTACCGACAATCGTTAAAATTCTAAATTTCTTTTGTAAACGTTTTATGTGTAGAAGTGTTGCTCAAAGCCAATTGTTTGTATTATTGTTTAAAATAAAATGAGCAGCTTGTGGCTTCCACATTTTTGATTGAATTGATTGAAAACAAAAACAGAGAGTAGGCCCTAAAAAACAAAATTGATTATAGCAAACAAATAACAAAAGATATTGCAAGGAAATTGTTGATAGGCCAGTTATAAATCTGACTTGCAAATTTAATTTTGCTACAGATAATATTGATACAGCGTAGTTAATCGGTTTAGTAATATGCTACCTGAAATAATAATTCATGCATAAAATATTTTGGCCAGATAGTTGTGTAACTTGCACTCGGAGAGATCTCTCTGCATCCCGCACATGTACGAGTATTTGGAAAAGGTCACTTTCTCATTACGCAAGTATAGTTTGATGTAATTCGTTTATTGCTGTATCCACGACACAATATCCGGGTACTTATTCCAAATTAGTGGGTAAAAGAAAAATTGCACCAAAAAGTTTCCAATCGGAAAGGTACATAAAGTACCTACCTGCACGCTAATGATCCCGCAGTTAAGGGGCTTTTTTTAAATGTATTTCTTATCTTATTGAATAATTTCGTGAGCTCAGTCGTTTGTGTGTTGGAATACTAGGCGAAGACACTTAGGTTCGATACTTGGAAAAATACAAATTGCATCTTAAGAATTTTAACACTGCGCCACCTACCGCAAATGTCTGAAACACTTTCACATCGGACAAACATTCGAGAGTACAATAACTGTTAAAGGGAAGCTTCAAAACTACGCCGTTTGGATTTATGCCTAATTCACAATGTCGCGTTGAACGCCTGCGTGCGTCAGCGCGCTTTGACACGCTTTACGATTTCAAAAGCCAAAGCGCGCGAGCAACAATTTTGCAAAACGAAATGCTGCTTTGAAGCGAATGCGCGTTGAGAGAGTAAAGTATGACAGATTAAAAGTTCGGTTTGGTTTAAACTAATGTACACAAATAGAGAGCAGAACTCAATTTCAAGTTTACTCTCTTCTTCCTTTTAGCTATAGTTTTTGTTCAAGAAATTTTTACACACCAAATTCATTAATTTACATTAAAAACAACATCATATTGCTTTTTAAAACTTGTGTATGATAAACATTACTGGTTCTGTGACACTCCAACTAAGAACGGCACACCCCATGACATCAAATCGAACAATTCCAAATTTGAAAGTTGTCAAACGCGCGTAGAGAGTAGAGAGTAGGTCTACTCAGGCGTCGCGTTGAACTTTACGATATTTACGAGCTAAAGTCGATTCAACGCCTGGAGTTGTATTTTGTGTGGCACCATATGAACGCTTTGTTTCTACATAATCTGTCAACGCACGCGCGCGTCAACGCGACATTGTGAATTGGGCATTATACCGCATTTACACCATCACGCACGCGCATTTTTGCACGAGACGGGACAGAGAGATCCGTTTTTCCGCAGTCAATGCTAATAAAGGAGTAAGAATAAAGATGGCAACCAAGATGGCCGACCAAAATACGTGCCACGTATTTATGCGTGTTAGGTAACGCTGTCCCTTTCAGTCACACGTATATTTAGTATTGGGCATCTTCCGTGTTAGGAATAAATAAAACATAAAAAGTTGTCATTTCGACAACTTCAATCTTCTAAACAACAGTTCGGAGTAGTTTTAATGCATGGCGCAACATTTCTCGCTTAATTCGGCAGCGGCCACTAAAACAACAATTTTATTTGAGCTAGGGCTGTTTAGAAAACACAACTCTTATTCATCATGGGAATTTTGTAGCTCGTTGTTTTTAAGTTTATATTGAAATTTTGAGTAAACAGGCTGCCGATTCTTTATAAATATTTTTGTTGGAAAGATATGCCATCATATTTCTTAGTCAGGAAGTGATCCATGGTACTTCAGTTGTTAAACTGCTTAGCAATGCAAAATCGTAATCGGCCTAACTAATAATCAAAAACTAATGTCGACGATTAGTTGGCTGCCAGCTTTAGCAAAAATGTACAGCGGTACCAATAAAAAATAAACATGCGATACAGTAAAATGTATTGGCTTATTGGGAGATACTCATCCTTGTCCAACTACAATAAGTTATTGCTATACAAGCAAGTCCTAAAACCAGTATGGACCTACGGGCTCCAATTGTGGGCATGCACATGCCAAACAAACTTACAAAAAATTCAGGTTTTCCAAAATAAAGTACTAAGGAACATAGTAAATGCACCTTGGTACATACGCAACGCCGATCTGCATAGAGATCTAAATGTTGAAATGGTTGAAGATGAGGTTAAGAAGGTTGCTCGGAGGCATAGAAATCGGCTTCTCAATCACATAAACACAGAAATAACAGAACTTTTAAATGATGACAATGTAATCAGGAGACTGAGACGGATAAAACCCCTTGATCTGTAAGATTTGGCTAGGGCTAAGAAATTAGGTATTAATTTCAAACAAAACAAGTTTAAAAATCCGACAAACGGTGGATTTATCTCTTTAAATTCATTAAATAATTCAAAATATAAATTGCTGATTAGTCGTACGACTATAGGTGCAATCTTATTCGGGATGGCTAATGTCGTTCCCCCGGGAGTTTTTTTAGATGAGTTAAAGTCCATCACTATTGCAGAAGCATCCCTCGCGTATAGCTCTGCAATGTCTTTCGATGATTTTTTACTTCCAGCGAATTCCCAACACAAAAAAAAAAACCAATAAAAAATTAAACTTCCACAAATTGTAGTGCAACAACTTTTTGAGAATCAATTATTTCGGTGGTTTTTCTTTTTTCATCGGCTGATTCTTTTGGCAGTTGGTTCTTTATAAAAATCCCTGGGTACGTCAAATCAAAGTGCTTTTTCTCAAAATGTCGTTCTTAAACTAAGCATCCGATTAGTTTCCTTTTTTTTTATAAAATGCTCTAATGCTGTATGGATGCAATTAGTTTATTAGGCAATCTCTTTGATCTTATGTCGTTTTCCACTTCAAATTTTGCTCTCAGATTTCAGACTTTTCGTGCCCAATGGAACATTAAGTGAGATTCGGTTTTTTTTTGCATTTCTGTTAGTGTGTGAGTTAAGAGTCAGCTGTTCTTAAATTGTAATTAAAAACCCATAAAATTTATGTTGCAGCGGCCAAATGTAAATGGGGACGTTCAAATATCTGGTTTAGTAAGTCTGACAGCTCTCTGACTAGATGTACCTATCTCGGTTTTGATTGGGGGAAATCGGTCAAACGAGTTTCAGTTGACGTTTATGCAGAGGTAGCCGACGATTCTAGTCAATAAATTCGTGAGTGAGTACTAAGTTGACAGTTCCCATATGTGACTGACGCAGAAAAAGTGACGTTCCCGACCAATCTAGTTTTTGGGATCAGGTTACATCTCATCCAGACCAATCTAGTCAACTTAAGATAACTAGATTCTTGAACGCGGCCAATGTTTCTCTATTTTTCACAGACAAGTCGTCTAAAAACGTATATATAATAACACACTTGAAAGTTTGAAAAATGCCAAAGTTTTTTTTGTTAGTGAAAGTAGGTGTAAATCTAGCTAAGAAATCGAGATTCGCAAAATTGCTCTGACTCTGAAAAAAGAGCTTTTTTTTGCGGGCAATGAAACATGATATCTGACAGTAGTGAATTTTCTGTCCCTTTGGAAAACGGCGTAAATGAGCGCTGACGTTCTGTCACTACCTACCTGCATGACAGTTGATTTGTTTGTACCCGCTGTTTACTCAACACAAATCTCCATGCTCTCGTTTCATTCAATTCTAATAGACGAGCGATATGCGATAACTGCGCCACAAATTCGCCCACAATACCGCATCTATTTATACAATGTTTATGTGTATCACATGTGATTGAATGTGGTAACCACAAAGTAACCTCCCATTTAAACAACGAGATTAATCGCATCAAATATTTCTATATAACAGTTAATTTCTATTAATTTGCAGCTTACCTCAACATCATATTCGCCGGCCCGTTTACACCGCCATCCATCCTTGCCTATGCAATCCGAATAATTTGTGATAATTATTACATCTATAATCAGCCATACGAGCGATGTGAGCAATACTATCCGGCAGGTATTCGAACGCAATCTGCCGCGCAACATTCTCGATACGTTGACGTTTGTCATGTTTGCGTCCAATCGTATTAACTGCGCGTGTTTTGCCTTTCCGACTTAAACTCTATCGATAAACATAAAACTGTTTAAACTTCCACCCGATTGCAAGAAATAATAATGCAAAACCAAAGAAAACAAAAGTCACGGAAATTTTGCAGTTCCTTGGCGTATTCAGCTAGCAAACAACCAAAGAAACGATCAGTCACAAATTTCGATGCTCATTGTCAAAAGGTGATGATGCTGCAGTCGACATTTTCGCGAAAAGCGTGCTCATTAAAAATAATATTCAACTTGGTTATGTTGGTTATGTCGAAGCCGGTCATAGAGTTTCCCTTTGTTGTTGCTGTTGTTACTATTCGATTGGGGGTGTGCCGGTGGTAATAGTGATTGTGCTATTGTGCCGTGTCTGTTGACTGTTTGTGGATCACAGTTCACAGTTGGTGTGGGTTTATGAGCGACGTAAACATATTTTCTCTTTCATTGGGCGCCGCTCTCTTCTGCGTGCTACAGATAAACGAGGTCAATGTGCCATCACTCGCTTATGCAATCGCCAAAATGTATCTCCGTCATTGGTGCGGAGCAAGGGTCCAAGTCGTTAACTGTCGGTAAATCGCTTCAAGTCTGAAATGAACATGAGCAAAAGAAAGCGAAAGTTAGTTTTAATTGTGCGAATGTGTTTTTTTTTCTAAAGTTTTGCATATCCATATTGTTTTTAGATCTGTTTTCTTTTTTATTTCTGCTCGAATCGATAGATTATTGGATTTATCGGTGAAGTGAAAGGATTTGAATGGGATGGCTGGTAAGAGATTTAATGTGAGAAAGGTTTTGATGCCACTTGACAAAGATCCGACTGTTAATAGAGATCCTCGGAAGATAAACCGAGGTAACCTTTCCGAAAGTTGTTTGCCAGAGAGTATGAGAATAAAAGAAAAGGGAGTGGGTGCATGGTTTTCTAAAAAGAAAAAACTGCGGATAGCCCCTGAGTGCTAAGAGTGTCTGCTGGAAAATCATTACTGAGCAGGAACACAGAAACAAATACATACTTGTGCACAAAATTTCAATTGCAACTGTTTTATTCATTCTGTTTGATTCAACAAGTAGTCGCATTGTTCCCAGTGGTCCCAGACTGTGAATACTGTTTTCCCCTTTTATTATCAGCAAAGGCAATAATTTTCCCAATAAATTCGAAAAAAGTTCCCCTTTTTTCCCCTAAGTGAAATTGCCTTATTTTTTATAAGAAATGTGAATTTGAAATTCATTCAGACACAAAAGACTTCTTACGTAGACGTTCGATGGGCTGTTTTCTTTCATATTTAGTGTGAACTTTCCCCTCAATCTGAGGGGCACTGATTGTTCCAATCGCTTAATTTGACCAAGTGGTTTATGAGCGCTTAGACAGTTGGCAGCGTATTGGACAATTGATTCGTACAAGTAAGAGCAGTGTTACTGAAATATGAAAGAAAACAGCCCATCGAACGCCCATTTCAAAGATGAGCAGTCGAATGTCTGCCTATAAGGTAGTGGTCTTCTGCCGAGTCGCATTTTTGTGAAGTTAAAGGCCGCCTGCTGTACAGAAGAGTTCCCAGAAAAGATTTTCATTATCGCAAATTCTGGAAATAGTCAACGAGTTTCAACTTGCAAGTCGAAAACCCACAAATTCACATACGATAACAGTTTCAGTCTTTTAGAGCTCCATTAGGCTGGAAACACACCGGATAAACCAAAAGGTCTTGAGAAAGAACTGTCTTCGACAAATTTTTCATGTTGCTGACGGGCGAAAGAAAAACTACTTCTTCGAATGATTTTTAGTGCCGACTATTGGAGGATAATACACTATTCACACCGAGCCGAAAACTGGATTTTCGCGAAAAAAATCGAAAAATTCATCGAAAACAGAAGTTTTTGCATACAGATTTCAGCTTTCAAAACGAGTTCTTAAGTCGTTTCCACGAAAACACCATGAAAACGACTTTGAATTGCTGAAAGAAACACACCTTTGCAATATTCAGCAATTTAGCCCAACTGAGAAGTCACAACTTAAAATCATTTTCCACACTATTTTAAAGGCTTCTGAATTCATTTTATTATTTATTTAATGCGATTGGAATTTGTAACCAAAATAGTGTGCAAAAAAGTTTCACGAGTAGTGCCACACAGCTGATTGAAACGTCAAAAGGAAACTATGTAGCAGAGACAATACTGAGACCACCAACTTCGGCCGATTTTCCGTTACTTAGCCTACAAGCTATATTTCTATGGGGTGGCAAATGCTAAGTGCGCTTGTATTGTTACATAGAAATTCGTATTGACAAATGTCACGTAACTTCAGAAACAAATTCACTCGCACCTTGCATATGCCACTTCCGCTTGCAGCGTTCATAGAATTTTATCCGTTAAATTTGAAATTGTACGTTATGTGTGAATAATAATTTTTTTTAGGAAAAAGTGTACATTTGCTTAAAATATTTACGAAAAATTAAGAATGTAGATTGGTTGAGGGAAAATAAAAACATTTTGACCCAATCTTCTTTATTATTTAAGAAAAATTTACACACGAAATCGAAGTTAATTATATCCAAAAGCGGAAAATACACAACCATATTTGTCGTAATATATTTCTAGTATATAAAACATTTCCTTTAGATAGTTTTATTAACCACACAAATCAAATTATTCACCTTCAAAAAATTTATAATTACTAACCAATGGCATTCAGTTATGCTAAAATGTGGTATTTCCGAACTCTTTCACATTTCCCCACGGTTGCCGAGGTTGGCAGCATTTATTTTTGTATTTTTTGTATGTTTTTGCATGTCACACGGATTCCCAATTGACAGAACACCGATAGGAATACAAAATGGCGAATTTGTAAAAAAACTGAGGGGGCCAGCGGCAAGAGGTTTGTGAGTTGGGGGTCTCAGTATGGTTTGTCTATGCCATGTAGTTGGTGTTCGATGTGAATGCATCCACAAAAACAAGGTTTTCGGTGCAGTGTGAATAGGGTACAGGAGACAGCTGCGAGTTCTATGAGCTGTCACCAGTGTTCCCCGACTTTAAAAGCCTTATTCATTAGATTTCCTTAATCAAGAGATTAACAGTGTCTCCACTAACTCACGTCAAATGAGTTAATTTGACTTTAATCTTCTTGTCGAAAATGTATATTCATAAAAATAATTTTGCCATGTAAATAGTAGCAGCACTCGCGTATTTCGTGTCACTTTAGAGTTTTGACAGCTCACATAATTACATTTTGAGCGGAAAATATGTACACTTGATTTACTTCATTCCGACCCCAATACCGAATAGCTGCCATTACCTGAAGGTCAACTTCGATATGCCCACCTCTCAGGGCATATCATCACGAACGATTTCAATTATTTTCATCATTTCATCAAAACGTGGTTTATAAGTTTTTAATCGTCTTTGGTTACTTATTTGATAACTTGAAATATTAAAATTGTCTAAAAAAATTGAAAATGCATGAAAGATTTAATTTTCTAAAAATTTGAAAGAGCACCTCAAAATTATCTAAGTAAAAGGTCAGTGCCGTCGCTTTCCGAACATGTCAAAAGTTGGAACTAACTCAAGTTGGTTATTATTCATACGAAATGTAGCAAATGCTTCGATTTTAACATTTCTCTTGAGTAAAAGCAATTGCTACGTTTTATTCATACGACCCAATATCAAAATGAGTGAATGCATTCAGATACACAAAAATTCTTAAGTAGACGTTCAACGGGCTCTCATGAAGAATTCATTCTTTGAAATTTGTTTGTAATGAAAATGCGTTTTAAGTTTCACAGAAATTTTCGACTTTGTTCCCCTTTTTTAAGCTTGTCTCTCGTTTTCCCCTTTTTCATTCCAACACCGCCAAAAGTGGTGATTTTTCCTTCAATCTGGGATCACAGACTATCCGAATATACGAATGCAACTAATCCAAAATTGACACATTACACTTATTCAGACAATTTAATACAGAAGTAGGTTTGTTTCATCTGCTTTCAAGTGTGTACTGTGGAGATTATTACTGCGAGTATAAATAGATATTGAACGCACCAATGATTGACATCTTGAATAAATTACATCAATTGCACATATACTGTAATGTATGAATTCTACGAAACCGTCATGTAGTAATCGAAAAAAAATTGTCCCCCGACAGTCCAATGTAAAAAAAAGACAACAATACAACAGAAATCGAAAACAAAATACAGCTGCTAGGTTACCATTGTCATGTGTCCCAGTTTCACAACGGTTACAAGCCAACGCAGCTAGCACACACAATCGATAAACACTATAGATAAATTTACTACTCGCAACTATATAAATAAAAACGATTAAATTCGCATGCAAATTGCTTCGCTTCATTTGGTCTCCTGTCAAGTAATAAGCGAGTACAAGATCTCGCACTCAGTCGCTAATATTGCTTGCTGGAAACATAAACCATTCCAACATCTTGTTGGCCATAGAGACACCTTACGAGATCAAGTTCAAAATCCTGCATTCGCAGAAATCAAGATTCCAATACGAAATGAATCTTAATTGATTCACCGCAAGGCGTTTCACTGTGTGCGTACAAACGCCAGTATTGGAGTTTGGAAAGTGTGCGAATTTATTGAGTAACAAATGCGGCTAATTCTAGAAAGATACTTCACAACGCTGTGTACTCGTGTCTCGTGTGTCGCTGGGTTCTGGTCATTGTCCCACAAATTGCGCCTTGCCGACTCCGGTTGCTTCTGTTCTGTTGGGGTCTGATTTGTGTGCATATAGACAAACAGAATGCACGAAGAAGATGCTGGTGCGCGGACTAGGGTGGGGCGAAACACGCCGTTTACATTGACCATTTACGGTCAAGCATCTCGTTCAGCCTGCAATTGGCCGTGGAAGATAAATTGAAAAGCCATGAATAGAGTGCGGTAAACGAGTTTCTGACGGGTTCCTTTATAGCCGCGGTATTTTGTTCTCTAGATAGATGTGGGTACCTTCCTTGTAAACAGGTTCGAATGCGATTGCTTTAGGAAATCCCAATTGGAACTATAGTTTTTACGTCAAAGCGTAAAAGATTAGTCAAGGTGAAACTCAAGTGGAAATGAGGCTGGCTCGGACGTAGTCTAATCTGAAGGTTAAATTTTCGATGACTTTTTCCTACATTTGTGGCCGTATACCGGCAATAACGAGGCGAATGTTGTTCTCAATCATTTCGGGCTTATCGACTTCACATATCCCCACAGAAAATAGTCAAGCGGCGTTAAATCGCACGATCTTGGAGGCCAATTCACGGGTCCGCAACGTGAAACTATGAGGTAAACAAACGCTTCCTTCAAAAAATCAATTGTGGCACGTTGCGACGTATTGTTGAAACCACAGCTTCTGCACATCATGTTTGTTCAATTGATGAACGAAAAAGTCAGTAATCATGGCTCTATAGCGGTCACCATTGACCGTAACGTTATGGCCAGCATAGTTTTTAAAGAAGTACGGGCGTCCTGTGGATGAGAATTACCATTTAGAGTAAACGTGATGCGAAAATGTTCCATAGTTAATCGAATTAATGGCTCTGACGGACGTATTTTGCAGAGAACCATGATTTTCAAAATAAGTTTGCACAATTTGGAAGTGTTGTTCAGGTGTCAGTCAATACATGTTGAAATGAAAAACCAAACCAAAAATAAAACACTTGACAGCTGACAAAATGGCCGCCAGTATAAATAGTCTTCCCAACTTAAAGTTCTATGAAAGGCTTTACAATCTAACCCGGTCTATATTTAACCCTAGAAAGGTAATCATATTTTTTGATACATTAAAGGTAATCATTCGTCGAATCGGCGGAGTAGTATTTTACTCCAATTTTTAAGAAAATTGTACACAAAATTCTTCTTAATTGTAATAGATTATGTTCACAGTCTATTTCTTTATAATAAAAAAACATAATTTTCTATTTTTTTTTTAATTAAGTCTTTATTCTTTAAAAAGTTAAGATTAATATTAAAGAGAAAATTGAAAAAATAAAATTTGTGTTCGTCGAATCGACGAAGATTACCCTTCTAGGGTTAAATAATATTTCAATCAAGAAATTATTACAATTAAGTTATAGTTGACCTGACATAATAACATCTTCTCTGATTACATTTTAATACAAACTTATTAAAACCATCAACTTCAATACATTTGCATTTGGTTTTAATCCAGGACCTGAACCAATATTTGGGTATTACGTTTGAACCCAAATATATTATTTTGTCGCTTGGTTAAGAATTTACATTTAGTTTGAGCGTCCTCCTCGATGGAGAGGATGATTTATATCAGGGGTGCAAACTCAAACTCCATAAGTGACATTTTTTTGTCGCATGACAGCGGGCCATATTTAAAATGAAATTCGAAATTGTTATATATTTTTTCTAGGCAGAGATGAAGCTGAAATATTGTTTTGAATAACCAGAAACTTGACATCTGGTTGTGACTTTAAAACTCACGAACGGTCTAAACGAATTCGATCAAATTTTTAGGGTTTGTTTGTATGGTCGTGTAGTTGGTTTATCTAAAGTTTGAACGAAATTGGTCAACGCGTTGGTGAGTTATGTCAACATCTGATTTTGTTCATATAAAAAAAACGTAGGCGCCTATGAACGTGTGCTGTATGTTTACTTTTTGCTGATGTCATACACACGGCAAATACACGTTGCAGCGCATCCGCCGGCTTATGCTGCGCTGGTGGCAATGCGAAATTGCCCGTTTTGACCCACTGATGGACAATGTGATTCAAGCGACGATCTTCAAGGGCAAATTCAAAGGAGAGGAAGTCCTTATCTCGCGAATACCGATTATTCCAACTGATCTTCCAATCCTATTCAAGCGGATTCAGTTCCCCGTTCGATTGGCTTTTGCGATGAGAACCAATAAATCGCAACGCCAATCGTTGGAAGACTGCGGAATTAATCTACAATTTCCCTGTTTTTCGCACCAGAAAGGTCGTTGACATTAGGTGCACATAGTTCAAAGCGGAATAAGCCAAAATGAGGCCACCAATTTTGACATAAACTTGCGCTTGTTTTCGAATATTATAGTTTGGCATTTAACCGAATGGGGAAACCTTCAAGTTTTAAATTGAATTAACAAAGTCGCTCCCAACTATGGGGCAGCGATTGGAAACTCATGCTCCTCATACAAAGCTCTCTGAACGCCTCCATTAAAATTTTAATGAAATTGCGACAGGTAGATTTAATATTCCACACCATACGTCAAAGTCCTTTCAATTGTTTTTGCCTTTATCGACTTGATTTGAATTACACGCTGAATCAGATTTTCGATGAAACAATACCTCGCCTCTTAATGTCCATCCAAACCAACAAAATTGGTGTTTTCGGTCAAACGCATCGTCCTTGCCTGTCCACATGAGCTCCATTCAAATTTTCAATTAACAAGTGAATCTATTTCCATACAACAACAACAAAGATTCCGCTTAATGATGTATTAGAGAAGAGACACCGCTGAAAATGTCAGCGAGTTGATTTAATATTCGTGCTAAATAATGCATCAAAGCGTCGCTTGATTAAATTTGACGCGACCGTAGCATCTGCCGTGCCGGTATAGATTTGACGACTGAAATTTATTACACGCGAGATGCGAATATCATTTAGCGCGCAGTTCATTGGCCCGGCCGTGTTTAGTATGCAGGCGGTGTTCACCGCGCCGAATATAATATTTCATACAGTTGTGAACAAAAGCACCTGCTTCCAAAAGTATATAGAAAACGTCCAAAGGAAAGGAGAAGGCACTCCCAATTTATTCAAAAAAACGTAAATTCATTTTAATTAGCTACCTGACCCCAAAGGTCAACCACATTTACTATTCATAGCAATAAGAACGTGTTACGTGTAAATCTCAGCAAAGATTGCGCGCACGAATATCTGTCAGTGGCGGGATAGTAAGCGGGTCGCGGGACAGGCCATTAAACTCGTGCATAATTTAAAGCGACCAGATTTACTGTGAATAGTGTCTCCGCCAGCCAGAGCGATGCCCAGAATCCACCAGATGCCAGATGGCGTGGCACTGGTATATGTAAGTCGCGGCGGGTTGCCCATTCACATTTTCTGATATTTACACCCGCAACCGCACCACAATCGGCAAGTGTGCGCCAGCATGACGCTATTTTCGGTATCATTGGAAGGTAATTACTATACCGTACTCGCTTCGTGGAGCAGCTACACTGAGCGACGGAACTTTTGATGCACTGACAGTGACAGTTCCGCTATAGACGAGAACATATGGATTATGTCATGCTTGTTTGTTTACTGAAACAATTCGCGTAGAAAGGCAGCTAATTGAATCATGACCAGAATTCTCCCCAATCTGTACGAAAAAACTCAATCGTTTTAACGAAATAGCGATTTGATGATGAATAAGTGGTGGTGTTGATAAAAGCCATTTGACAAATGGTTTTCGCTTACAAAAACTGAATGACCGAAGATTAGACAGTGTCGATTAGAATAGTTTACTTTTGTAATTATAGTACACTTGCACACAAAAAAAAACTGATCTAGTACTTTCATTTATCTATTTTTTACCCCCGTATTAATAAAAAAAACGATATCCGCTCTCTAACTCGTGTTTTAGCTGACAGACAGATAGTGACCTTATCCGTTTGTTAACTTTACTTATTAAAAAACATATTCCATCTCCATGTTAGCTATTCGCCCTGTATCTACTAACGCACGACAGCACTGCACTGAATTGTACTAACAATCTAGTACATATCTGTACAATCTGTCATATTCTATCAGCTGACCGCGACACTGGCTTTCGTGAAATTTTATTTACTTTTGCCTGAAAATAGAAATGCCAGCACGGAAGAAAAAACGGACGGAAAATTGGACGAGCAACAACACAAAATTTAGCTTGAGAAAATGGGAATGTTCCAGAATCTAGTTTAGTAAGTCTGACAGCTGTCTAACTTGATGCATCTCAGTTTTAATTGGCTTAGATCGGTCATATGAAAAGCTGTTTCTGTTGACATTTATGGAGGAGTTGCCGACGAAACTAGTCAAGAAATTTGTGACTGAGTACTACTAAAGTAACATTTCGGACATGTGTCCGAAGATAATGTTACGTTATCGACCCATCTACAGCCGGATTAATAAAAAAAAAAAAACGCAACTACTCTCCAACTCGTATGTTACCTGGCACCTAGTGTTAAATAAATAACATATTAGTTAAATTTTCTAATTAATAAACGAAAATAACTCATATAATAACCAGCTGATGTTTTCTCTAAAAAAAATACTTAGAGCTGGTATCCCTAACCGAATTATACTAAAACTATTACAAATTGGCTCTCATCACGGGGTCAATTGTGACATAATTTATTTGTCATTTTGACGGGAACCATGTTTTTTAAGAGTTATTCACCCTTATTTTTTGAGGCGTTTCATTTTAGAAGACCTATTCCCTAACTTCCACGACAGGGTAAAACGTCGTCGGTAAGTAGTTCACATTCCACATACGATCCACACCAGCTGATATGTGCAAATGACAGATAAATGGCGGTATCAGTTTATGGTGTTTGTATATTTCAAAGAAATTTGTAAGTTGTATCCTAAAAATTAATAGTGTAGCAATGTTTTGGAGTAGTGAAAGTGATGACGACCATAATATAAGAAAAGCTGAACTCATACGCATCCGGAGACAGATAAGGATAAAATCCAATCCATTGGATCTACCGGATAAAAAGTTAGGAACAAAAATTCATTTAAATAAATCAATTTAATCAAGTAAAATTGCCACTGTTTTCGATCTCTTGATGGTGGCCCTAAGCTATAAAGGGTTAGAGCAATGGAATCCTATTCAACTTTGGTATCAACATTTAAGACTCTCCTTTGAAATGCTTTGCCAGCGAAGGTTTTTTTTCCATTATTTCGACCAGTCATAAATTGTTTCTGGTTGGTTATTTTTACCCCAGAAATTAATCTAATTTAGTCTAGTCGTTTGAATAAATTAGCAATTTAAGAAAACTTACATTTTCAGCCGTTGTTCACTACTTGTCGTTCAGTATCTTGTAGACGACAAATATCGTCGTTTTTCTTTTCGTTTTGTGGCGTTGAACGCCTTACAGAATGGCAGTGAAGTTCCTCACATGACGTTCGTCGTACGCCAATAGGTTCCACATGACGTTCAGTGACAAATGGCGTTCAACGACTCAAAAACGCCTCTCGTAATTCCAAATTCAAATTGGCGATTCATAAATCGTCGTAAACGCCACTCGGAATAAGGGTGATTGAGTCGCTAACAGACCTAATACGAAGCGTTAGTTATCTTCTAAAAATGTTTATTAGCATAATAGCACTTTCAGTTTAACGAATGTGTTCGCCAGGTTACATCTATTTCAGCCAATAAGACATAAGACATGGGTGCGCTAAATTTTAACAGATATACATAATGCAGCCTTATTTATTAGATTTTACTTAAATACCCCTAAACATGTGTATAGTTATGCAGTGTATAAATATTTATAAATAAAGGGTGATTTTTTAGCTGGTTTGATTTTGGCAACACTGGTTTTGACAGCTGACGTGTGTTAAGTACCTTGTGTCACTGTCAAACAGCTTCAGTTTGGTTTGCAATTTAACCATGGATCGTCTTACAAATGAACAACGCTTGCAAATTATTGAATTTTACTATCAAAATTCGTGCTCGGTTCGAAATGTTCATCGCGCGCTGCTTCCATTTTATGATCGGCATTCTCGACCTTCTGAGCAGTCTATTCGGAAGATTGTGACCAAATTTCGCACCAAATTTACTTTGTTGGACATTAAACCACCAACACGTTTACGTACTGTGCGTAGTGAAGAAAATATTGCGGCCGTATCAGCTAGTGTGACAGAAGACCGCGAAATGTCGATTCGGCGCCGTTCCCAGCAGTTAGGCCTTTGTTACAGCACTACGTGGAAAATTTTGCGGAAGGATTTGGGCGTAAAGCCTTTTAAGATACAGCTGGTGCAAGAACTAAAGCCAGCCGACCTACCACAACGCCGAATTTTTGGTGAATGGGATCTTGGAAAGCTGGCCGAGGATCCGCTTTTTTATCGAAAAATTGTGTTCAGCGATGAGGCTCATTTTTGGTTGAATGCATTTTAGTTATTCAGTTCTTGAGTCAGAAAAAGTAATACAAAGAAGAAATCTATGTATTACATTTATCTGTCCAAAAAGATAAAAAAAAAAAAACTAAGCAACTTGTAAGAAATGCAAATTCATTTGTATTTGAATTAAAAAAATGGAAAAATTAAAATGGGAATTTTTTTAAGGGTGTATAAAGGCTGAACAAATACTCATACTCTGCATAACTATACAGGTATTTAGGTGCGTCTAGCAAATTCCAATAAATCTAAGGCTGATGATGTACACCCTGAAACAAAATTTGTATTTTCTAGCCCGAGTTGCGTACCATTCGCCTGAAGGGAATCGCTTAAATTTAGCTCAGCTAAGTTTTGGATAGAATTTTATATGGGAGCTAAAATTTAGCTCCAAAGTTTACAAAGTTTAACAATTAAAAAGGTCACGGGTGCGATGCTTGAGTGAGCCTTTTACAACTGCCAACGTTCCGCCACCAACTCCAGCAGGTAAATCTATTAAAACTTATTGCAAATGTCATTTTCCTGCAAATGGCAAATGCGCATCTTGCTGTCGTGCTTGGAAATATTTTCAATCTGTTTTGGCGTAAGCAAGGTTTGTTCGATTTAACATAGGTATACCTACTTCAAATTTAAGACTTAGGATTTATAGTCTTAAAACGCTTAGGTTATGGTCATTTGTGGTTTGAAATAACAAAAGTTGTCTGCATTTGTTTATATTTCTAAAGGAATTCCAGCTATGACTACATGTAATTTGTTTGTGAACTCTAACCTTACACCAAAAAGTTGCTTTATTTCTTTTTAGATTAATGGTTGTTCATTTAATGTCACCCTCATTTACTAGGTAAAGATTTAACAAAAAAGAACAACTATTGTAATGCCGTTACACAAGATCACATTTGAAATTTTCTAAAAACTAACATCTTTTGCAACTTTTCCCACATGGTTCTACATTTCTGTCGCAGACTGTCACTGTCTTTGCTCTAAAGGCAATAAAGTATGTTTGTTCGTTCAACCATCATGAAAAAGGTGACAAAGCTATGCGCTTCATTCACCCGAACAAAGCTAGCTACATATATATGCAGTTATAGTTGTCCACAAGATGACTGATCAACCCATTGAGGTGGCAAAAGAAAAGGTCGTTCCTTTGCTGTAATACCTCCTTTATATCACCACAAATCTGCGAACAATGAGTGAATGGATTCGTGGATGCTTATGTTTGTAATAAAATGGCTTATAAATGCCGTTATGAATGTGTACAATGCACACGTAGATACAGAGGGGGTTAATAGTTGTAGTGTATCATGCCATAGACTGAACCATCCTCCATTTTCAAAAAAAAAAAAAAAATCAGTCCGTTGACATTTCGCAAGAGAAAAACTGTGCGGAACTCCATTCCTCAAAAATGAAAACATCAACAAGAAGATGCTAGAAAAGTTACAGCGATAGCTATGACTAAGACGATGGCGGCACACTCCGAGTAAAATCTAATTACACGGAATCAAGTGTCAACTGGAATCGAATTAGAGATCCATGGTATTTGTATTGTTGCACACTTATCATCTAACAAAAGCCAAACAAGAAACGTTGTCCGCAATGATGAAATGAAATGATGATGATGATGATGGTGGGCCACAATAATTGGTTGCGTTTAGAAAGCTAAATTGTCGTTTCAAAAGCATATAATACTGTATCGTTGGTTTATGGAAAGAGGGGGACCACAAATCATCTAAAAGAGCGAAAGGTTGAGTAAAATTCAATTAAATGTTGCGGAGATTTTAATAGGGGCTTAGAGGCGCAGAGGTCCATTGCCGTATGGGCTTTGTTTGAGATGAATGGTTTTACTTCGACAAAGCCTCGTAGGCTTCAAGGTCAAGATCTGCGATGGGTCAAGATCTCTGCGGGCATATTTCTCTTGTGTGCACACATGACACGAAAACGATTAATCGGTTTTAGAGACGACTTGGGTACATTACATAAAAGTGCTTAACCCACTTTTAAGTTTGGAAATGCAGTCATTTTTAGCAGCCCAGATTCGGATGGCTTTAAAACTTTGTGAGATTCATACGGAGAATCGGGACTTCCACTGCGAACCCTCTAAATGCGAAATCTTCGAAAAGTACAACTTTCAAACGATTGTCGTCATAGATGGACCTTCAAAGCCAGCAAGTCAGTTCTAAAGTTTCAAATGTGAGTCTGGGAAAACTACATAAAACGAGTTAATAGTCGAAACAAATCTGAAGCGGTCTTCAAATTTTCAAAAATGAGTTCAAGTCATCAGGTGATCTTCCACCTGAACAAAGGTTTATGATTCGCTTTACTGAGATCGCTGACTTTTTAACCAGATTCATACTAGTCCCCCGTTGACGCACGCAATAAATTTAAATAGGTACATTTCCCATAACCTAGTTTAAAATATTCAAACGCAGACGAAGAATTTAAATAACTTTCATTTAAACTCCTATTCGATCTGGGTACCTAATGGGGTTGACCGATTTGCTTTTTTCCTGTAGTTTTCTGTGACTCACTGATGGTTTATCTTTACTGAGAGGTTTACGTTGTGGTATACAAGGTATTTACTCGAATTTATGTCACGCCTTTTACGCGGCGGTTTTGGCATGTTTCGCTGAAAATTATTAAAAAAAAAACCTCTACAGATTATATTTTTCAAATTATTTACCGTGATGATAAAAAGAGCGATAATGCCGTCAGCTACTCAATTTTGTTTGAAGGCTGTCAGGAATAATGACAAAATGAAATTTTTCGCCCAGATTGATTTCTGAACATTTTTTCCACATTAATAACATAAATTGATCCGATGTGATGTGAACTCTTTCGTTGCAGCGAAAAATTTTACGAAAACGTAAACAAACTCCACGAGCTGTCAAGTCGCTTGGAGTGGGTGAGTCGGAAACTATTCTGAGAAAAAATCCAGATTCGAAAAGTGCTCTGCAATCGAAAAAAGTTTGCTTTTCTGTTTCAAGTCTGCCTTAAGCACGTCACTGGAATCGACTTAGGGGATTTGTTTTTAGGTTAGTGCTGTACTGAGCTGGAGAGTAACAATGGAAGTTTCTTCTTTATGATGACTTTTATTAAAAACAAATACATTTTGACATCTATACTTAAAAATGGAGCACAGCTAATACAACTTTTTAAAATGATTTGCAATTTTTACAAACAAAACATTGGCAGTTCATCAGAAATTGAATAACCAAATATTTGTTCTGCAATATAGTTGAACATTATTTGAATAGAAATATTCGCCGAAATGACGTCTACGAATTTGACGTGCCAAGCAGCAAAAAAGGTCAAGATGTTTATTTTGTTTGCTGCGATCTACATGAAACTCAGTTGGAGTGAGGCCAATACTTTTGGCATTTTCAAGATGATAATTATTTAGCGCAAATTGACACACGGCCTTAGTAATGCAATATAATTGAACAGAAGGAAGTTGTCAAATACTCTAACGTCAAAATTAAAATAAAGCCTCTAGCGAAATTATTGATACAATAGATCTTTCAGGTCGCAGTGTCAGCCATCACGGCATAATAGGATATATTAAAAAAAAACTACTAATGATACAATTAAAAGTATTGATTCTTTCCATAACTGTCATACTGTATTCCACAAAATAAAGTCGCAATCCACAGAAATCTACGCTTAAACTTAACCTAACAACTAAAACTGTCGACGCCTAGAATTCGCTGATATCAACTTTACTAACAAATATCTGCTAGTTCGTAATTTTTTGTTATTCGCTCTCATGTGAACAGTTCTAGCGAAATGTCCAAGAATATTTTTAAAGTTGAGATCAATCACGAAATTAGAAATATTTTTAAATAGTTGACGTGGCATTTGATGCTGTTTCTTACAATGACAGTGGCCGCGTTCCATTAACCACTAGACGTCTAAAAACAAAACGTTCAAAACGCACCCAAAGTATACCGACAACATTGATTTTGATGACAGTTCTTCAGCGTATTGCGCAAATAGTTTATGTGACCTTTTGACATTTAAATGTCAATTTTTATTTCGTCCAGTGAAATATAATACAATCGGTACGCCAATGTCAAAAACTTGAAGCGAAATTTGAACATTGGGTATCTTAAGTCGACTAGATTGGTTTGGGTGCGATGTAACCTGAACGCAAAAACAAGATTGTCATTTTTTCTGCGTCAGCCACATATGAGAACTGTCAACTTCGTATTTCTTGACTAGATTCGTCGGCTACCCCTCCATAAACGCCAACTGAAACAGCTGCTCATATGACCGATTATCCCCAATCAAAACCGAAAGTCAGACAGCTGTCAGACTTACTAAACTAGATACGTGAACGTCCCCATGGTCATAGAGGAACTAAACTAGAGGGCCAACTGAGAGCAGAAACGGGAAATCTGCCTACAAGCTGCCTGTGTAACCTTTTATTGCAAAAAAAGGTTACAATTTTATGTCAATCGAGCCGCCATTGGGCGACTGTGTTCGTCATATTTTGTGCCATTTAGTTACACGGCGTTCACATCACAGTTGAATTTAAGAGTTTTTAATGTCTATAAACTTGTTGGAATCAAATGGAATTCCTTTTATAATTTCGTTACAATAAAATAATAATTTGTCAATATCTTGCAGAAATCTAACTCATAATAACAATCAGAGAAAAATTAACGTTTTCTTCACTTTTGTTAAAAGAGATTTTGTAAATTCAAGTTTTTTTTGTATATTTTAAGGAAAGAAAATTTTTTTCGTTGATTTTAATGGTTATAATTTCGAAATATCGAAACAAAATATTTGAACACCGTTTAAGAAAAACGTTTATTTTTTTTCGTGAAAAAGATTTTTTAGTTTTAGCAAATGCATACTTGTACAGTAATTATATCCAAGTATGCACAATGCTAAATTAAAAAATAAGTTCGATATTTTTTTTATTCTTTTATACTATATTGCTCTCAAAATTAACTATAGCCCTGTTTTTTTGAGCTTCGATCTCAGCAAAGCAAAGTAAAGTAGGATTTTCAGCACGCAATTACAACAACTACGCTCTACTTGACACTTCGAGACTCGCAGTAGTTGTTGTAAAATGTGTGCTGAAAATCCTACTTTACTTTGCTTTGCTGAGATCGAAGCTCAAAAAACCACGCCTTATGTATGCGCTCGGCTTTTTCCGGTAAAGGCCATAATATTAAAATCCTCGTACATCGCCCTTTATTTATACCTAAGAAATACTCGGAACAATAAAAAAATGTTTTTATCACTTTTTGTATTCCAAAAACACAAAGAACGCACTTGTTTTTGTTAATTAATAATTTAAAGAGGTTTGTAAAAAAAATCGGTGCACATTTCAAAATACATTGTTATACAATTTGTAAAAGAATATATGCACAGAAAACGAAATATAGCATGCAAATACCAACAATTAACAAAACAATATGTATTTTTACGTTCGATTGAAATACCAAAGTAACATTATTCAACACTGTAAGTGTTATTAAACTACAGAATTTCCAATCATATTTTGAATTTGTACAAATATGGTGTTAAATAAACGAATTTGAAAACATTCACCAAACCTTATAGAAATTTATTGAATGTTTATGAACATTTTAGAAAATTCACTTATGCCCTAGTGAAAGCTTGGGTTTAATGCATAATTTTTTGAACAACCCCTTTTATGCAGCAGCATGAATTTTGCTGTCAAAAATAGAATTCATACAAATAAAATGAAAAAAAAACTGAAATTTGAATGGATGAACAGTTTCTGGTGACGAAAATGGGTAGAGAAGAAATTATGCTATTTAAAAAAACCATAATCAACATTTGCTTTTTTACATTTATTGTTATAAATCTATTTACAAATTGTTTGTTTTTGGAAATAGTTCCACCCGGCGGCCATTAATACACGTATTCACAGACAGGAAAAAAAGAGCGCGCGAGAGAGGGCTGTCATTCAAAATTTGCGGGGAAAATCGGGTAGGTGTGCTGAAAGTCGGCCCTCTAGTTTAGTTCCTCTATGCCCATGGTGCTTGAATAATATGATTTCCATTTAAAAGCGTCTTCGTTTTCCGTATTTTATCGCTGGCCTCTGACATACGACCACTGAGCACGCATGCAACAAATATTTTGGGCAAGATATAAATATCTAACTAGTTCCAATTAAATGCGCCCACCAACATACGAGTAAATCTACTTAAAAGTAAGTGTCACATACAATAGAGTTGGTATACCGAAAAATAATTGATTCGCCTTTGTTATCTCATTTAGCAATGTTGAACTCAATTTAGACTATCTCCGCCCTGGAAAGCATACAAAAATACACACTGCGGTACCGGAAATATAAAATTCTTATCTATCGTACATTCTGTGCCGCAAACAACTAAACTTTTCTTATCTTGATGTGAACTGTTTCTTTTTTCTCCAAAGCTTTAAAGCGTTTGACAATCACTCGCAGAAAGTGTTGTCAATCAGATAAATTTGTTTGTAGATCAAGTGGAACTAGTTTTCATGCAAACAAAAAAATTCTGATTAAGATCAAATTGTGACAAGCTATTCAGTGTGGCAATTTAGTAATGGATTGCAACAGTTGAATTGCCTTATAGAGAAGAAAAAAAGTTCAATATCTAGGCTATTCGGTTGAAGATACTCGTAGGTTCGCTCAACTTATCTGTGACACATCTTTGAAAATCAATTTCTAAACAAAAGCGGCCATAAACAAAATAAGTACAAAATTGGTTGTTTGTTTTCATAGCCAGTATATATTATTTTTAAGAGTTTGCTTAGTTCGTTGGCATTTGACATTTGTATTGAATAGTGGAGGTGGATTATATCGACTCGGTAATAAAAATGTGGATGTACTTAAGTTATGCGAACAGATAATCCGACAAAATGTCATTTGTCGTTTAGCTATTGTCAAATATTTGACAAGGCAAATCTGCGACATCTTTAGATCACACACAGCTGCGATATTTTCAACGCCTGCTTCGGTGCCGGCCAGAACTATTTTAGGTCAGCGGCTAAAGGTCGTAGTGTTTGACCAGTTGGTGTCGGACAACCGACAAATCAGCAATGAAACTCACACTGCGCCAACGTCGGTCGCCGGCGAGTTATTCCGCAATTAAACTGCAACAATTATTCCGCGTTTTTTATGAGTTTAGCGATTCATGAGTATTTTGCATCTGTTTACTTCACAAATGTCAAAGTAGTATTGACATTTTCGGCCATTTGAAAAAATTATAGCATCTTCCGGTAGGGTAATGACTTTTTCGCCGCCTTTTATATATAGTTCACAGTGACAGTTGGCATTGATGTGTCAAATACGAAGGTTACACATAATGAAATTTCAGACCAACTTTATTAACTTTATCGATGAGGCTTTAGGTCAGAATAGAAAATTATTTTTATGGAAAATTAAGTTCGTAAGAACATGGTCACTAAAAATTATTATTAGTGTGAAACGTCAGATAGCCAGACTGCTGTTATGACGGTTGATTCTTACACCATTAGGTCCAAACTTGTGTGGGAATGCCTGCAAAAACTTAATCCACTGGGTAGGGAGAACAAAATAACCCTCTGTTGGGTGCCTGGCCATGTGGGAATAGAGAGTAATGAAACATCCTAGCATGAAATGGAGCATTAGTAACTTCCAAAGGCCCTGAACCATTCAGCAGAATGGGAGATCACACCCTCAAACATGAATTTAGGAAACTGGAGAAAGAAAACAGGTCAAGAACCTGGAATTACTCGCAGGCATGAGGCCGCCCAAGAAACGTCCAGGACACCGGAAGAAATTGCAAGCATGCATCGGCATAAGCAAAAATAAACTTCATATCCCAACGGGCGTTGTAGACTTAGGGCCGTTTGCTCATACGACTCTTAACGATTTAAGTTCTACTTAAATACTTATGGGCTACTTTTTCAGGTCATAAACTGTCACATAAGAGTTTATGTGGAACTTAATTCGCTATGAGTCGTATCAGCAAACGGCCCTTAAGGAGCACCTCAGAAAACTGGGTACATCTGAAGAAGGTCTGTGCGGATTCTAGGATGACCAGTTAAATCTTAGAACAAGTCCTGGGATCACAAAAAACTGAAATTATTGCGCAAGTACCAATTATCTGATGGGGAAATACTGTCGCTCATCTTAGATTCTTAAAGGAAACTGGACTTGAGAGACTGATATAGGCCGAATATTTTCCGACGAGGAGGAGTAAGAGAACAGGACCCTCAAAAATGATTCCGAAAGGAATGGTAATGCGAGAGGAACTCTCTGGGGTGTAAGCAGGTTGTGCAATAAACCAAAAGGTCGACCTCTTTCCAAATAATAATAATAACATTAATTGGTACTGGTTGCAGCAAGTTATTAAAACCGCATGAGTACATATAATTATAATCAGCATAATGCCTCCGCTAAACTGTTGCCACATTAAATATTTTTTTCTTTTTGAATAACGTGCAGTCCTGGCAACCCTTTCCATAAACTCTTGGAAACCCATTGTTGCATGAATAGTGTTTTCTTGTTTGCCCACATTAAAGAATATTACAAAAATGCAAATCAATTTAAGGTGTAACATCAGCTCGTTTCCTTTCTTTTGATTTAATTCGCATTTTTTGTTTGTTCATTGCGTGTTGGTTGTTGCATTTTTAATCACCACAACTCGGTTGAGCTACGTGTTGAATTTATCAAGTTCAAGTTGATGAAGTTTCAAAACAGCAGCCAGTGTTTTTTTTTCCAATTTCAACGCCTTGATTTGTTTGAAGTATTTAGATGATGGCGAAGGCAGAAGAAACGACGGCAACATGAATGTAGGAAAACGGGTGCGAATCTGCGAATGAGAAGATGGGTAAAATGGCATATTGAGTTTTCTTTTTTATGTCTACCCTCGTTCTCTCTGGTATGACTTTGTGTGTAGAGTTTGCGTTTAGCATATTTTATACATTTTACACAATTTAGCAGGAAGAATAAAGTAGGTGGTGTTCCCTTACTACTGGAACGAGACCGATGTGAGTTTGCCTTTAAACGAACCTGATTTTCGATAAAAGGTCGTTAGTTCAAATACAGAAAGTTTGTGCCGTGTCGTCAATGCGTTGTGGGTGACATGTGACAGTCGTGTTGAGTTCTTTTTTAATACCTTATCGGGTGCAGAAATGCGAATTTATCTTGAAAGTTGTTATCGTGATAGGTTTCGTTCTTCATACGGAATGAATGGTATACTTTGATCATTTTTGATATTCATTTTAAATCCAGCAAGAGATATTTTCCATAACTCGTTTGCTGTGGTAGTGTCCAAAAGAATTTTAAATTTTCGGTTCCCTACCAAATCATATTTTAAAATATTTCCCGAATGAAAAACAGACAAAATGTAATAGCCAATATCTCTTCTTAATGATGTGCAATAATTACATTTCGTTTGCAGAATATTGTAAGCCAAAAATGTTAACTCGCTTCTCGCTTCTATTCAGCGAGAGGTCTAGACATGAATGTGCTTTTCACACGCTTCCAATCCATTTCTGTTTTATTTTCGCAGCTCCCCCTCCGTTTACGTTAAGGGCCACTCATAGAAACACGACAACCGTTTTAAGCGGAAGGAATCTTCATACCAGCAGCTATGAAATTCAGATGCAGTGTGGCCCGTTGAATATGCATCACGCACGCAATTAGGGCAAGGATGTTATTATGTCTAACCAAATGCGGCAATAAACTCCAAAATTTTTGTTCGCAAATTTTAAATTTCAGACAAACTTGTGTACACAAAATCAACAGGAACTACCTAGAATGCAAATTAAGTTTCAGGTTCAGAAATAAAGGGAATAGAAAACACGTTGATTGGATAACAACACACTATGCGATGGCGTTGGCTTTGCTACGATGTGTCGTCGTCAGGTGTCAATGACATTTATGGTGTGTAAAAGGGGAAATGTGATCTATAGGTTCGATAGGGTCTTTTGAAATGCTTGATTAACTTTTATTTGCATAGCCATGAGAAGATAATGTCTAATTCATTGTTCACAGATATTTTTCTAATTGAGTCACCCCTTCCGAGAACGTTGTGTGCCCGTGTGCCAATTATCTGCCACGAACAAGCCCGGCGCTTCGAGTCATACAATGCAAAGAACCGGCTCTTTCACCAAGCAATTAGATAGGCGAATGCAAATTCAGCTAACCTTAATCGGTGTAACAAACACCTTCCGACAGCTGAATAGCTGCTGAACTCGCGTTGTTTTGCAAAAAAAAATGCATTTAACCTCGCGGCGTGCTTAAACCGAGGAATTAGAATACACATCCGACAACGGTTTGGTAATTAAATGAAATA
Organism: Cheilosia impressa; assembly: GCA_948293265.1. Lineage (NCBI taxonomy): Eukaryota > Metazoa > Arthropoda > Insecta > Diptera > Syrphidae > Cheilosia > Cheilosia impressa. The sequence goes on along the minus strand of OX411884.1, from coordinate 27,206,241 downwards.
CAGCAGAAAATGTAACCACCAACACTGCACTAAGCCTTGCGGCCGATACACATACGTAATAGGAACCAATCTGTGTTACAAGTTGTTAGGCAGCAGCTCTCTTCCACTGGTTTCAGCACTGCCTAAGGCAGCTATCTAGCTGTTCAACTTGTTTCTCCGGTCAAAGTAATAACCGTGCAATGTGGATCAATTAAAATCCTATCAATAAGTGCTCGGCCGCTTTTATGCTTCACGCAACTGCCGTGCAGCCGCCAACTCCAACACCACCATGGTCATCTGTCGAGCGTGAGGTGTGAGGTGCGTTAGCATTAAGCAAATAAATAAAAAGAACGGCAATAAGCAGCGGAATATGGGTCGCGCACAGTAAGCGAAAATCAGAACACACAGCGCACTTGGATTTCTAATTTAACTTTATTCGATTCCGCTTTCCCCCCGATTCGCTGCCGCCTGCATGACCACGGCCTGGTACACGGACAGGACAGTAGACAGAACGATACAACGAAAGAATGCTGGCGGAGCCGTTTTTGCTCAAAAGAACTTTGGGATTCTGGCTGGTGTACTCACCACGACACAGTGTGTGGGGTCAAACCAGCCGCGCAAAGCAAACAAAATCTTGCGAAACCAGTTTCCTTAGCGGTAGATGCTGAGCACACCGACACCACAAGTATAGTTCTACCTTGTTAAAGGTACACATCAGGTTACTGCTCTCGTTCGTATATCGCGTACTTGTCTCCAATCCCCACACTCGCACTTTCTTTTTAATTAGAATCAGTGGTGCTGGTGGCGGTGCCAAATGGATTCGTATTGGAACACAATCCGACCTTGAGGCCATCAAAATGAAATATGTTTCTAATTTAAACATAACTTACATATATTTGAGTACAGATGTTTATCTCCACAAAGGATCACACCGCAGATCCCCACTACAATGCCGATGCTATTTGGCTTTCCTGTCCAACTCTCGCTCCCAGCTTCCTATTTGGTGCACATATACACAAATTTTCACTTGAAAGAAATTTCAATTTAATTTTTTTTTTGAATATTTTTTCACACAAAAGCACTTTGATTTGGCGGTGTATTTTGGTGGTAAACACTTCCGGTAACAGTACGGTGTTAGTTTCAATTAAATTTAATTGGTTTTTGGTTCGATTTGATTGGAAATTAATGAGAAAAGTCGGATGAAAAAAGTTTCGCGACCTGCTTCAACACATGAAATTGACAACACATCGGAATAAGCAGGCCAGGCAATGCTATAAAAATAAAAATGTTTCTGAAGGGAGAGGATAAATAAAAAATGTACTCGTTTCTTGACAGCTGTCAGTGTTGAGGTGTTGCGACATCTACTGAGTGGTCTGAAAACAATGAATGAGACAGTTTGAACAGAAGTTTTGATTGAATTGTGTTTTTTTTTTGCACTGTGATATAAGTCAAAATTGATAATATGAACATGCAAATAAGAACTTAAAGCGAAACATGGAAAAATGTGCAGTTTTATTATTTAAATTTAAGTCAAAAAAGGCCATACAAAACTATTTCCTAAGATGAAGCTAAAAAATCAGTTAAGCAGAGGCAGTTCGTTGCTACTAAAAAGCAAAAAGTACCATACAATAATGTCATGCTTGTGTCAAAAGGGAGATTTCAAAGTGAAAATTTTACAAAGCCCGTATGACACTACATTTCTTTTGCATTTTTTCACACTTTTTAAATGAAACTAGAGCAGTACGAAACATTAGAACGAAAATTCCCGATAGGAGTGAGTGCGTACACACCAACTTCATTAATGTAGGTAGATAAGTAAAAAAAAAAAATGCATTAAAAATGTATTCAAATCACATTTTTCAGCTACTGGCAGTTTTTATTTTTGACATTTCAAGATTATTTGAAAATAAATTTGTTTGAAATTTTGCGATTGCTTTGCAAACAATCGGTATACCCCTTTCGTAATACACTTTTGGTCTTTTTGATTTCGCAACCACAATGGTACAAAAGTTGCTGTGAAATTGAATTGACATAAAGATGCTCCGTCAAAAGAAGGCTTTCGCTTTAGGTTCTTCCCCATTTTCAGTGCATTTAGGTGTTTATTAATAAATTAAAGAACATGTTGGTGCCTTGGACGAACTATCGAACAAAAAGGTATTTCAAGTGTTTTCACTATTGTTCACAAATTAAGATAATTTTCCTAAGCCATATCGTGGTTCTTAAGAATATGCGATTGTTTTTGTTTCTAAAAACTAGCACGTCGCTGGTGTGTGTGTTAAGACGACATTCAGCATTCGAATTTCCGAAGTTAGGTGCTTGTAGACTTACGAGTATTTTTTTTATTTTAACTTTTTCATCTGTTTAATTAGGTATAGCCATATTTCAAAGATAAGGATTATTCACTCTAACTTAACATCATTTTACTGATACGACATAACATTTTATAAAACCGTTAATAATTTGACAATTATGTTTTTTTAAGCAGATAATGGAAAAGCTCATATTTATGCGTATCAATATTCCAAATAGCGGATCTTTTTCAGTAAACTAAGATGCTTTACGAAGTGGTACGAGATGATTTTCATTTATAAAATGGAAACTATAAACTTTTCACAAGTATTTTATTTTCAGTACCTAGCAGTTGGAAATGATAATAGAATCCCGCTTTTTTTAGCAGAAGTTCCGCTGTCAGTTTTGAGACAGGAAAATGTCGTTTCGCAACTGCAGCGTACTAGATTTTAACACGTTCGCGCTCACTTTTAAATGCGTGGAGTTGCTCAGATATACACTTTTGGTAATCATGGTAGAAATACCATTTGAGGTCTGGCAAGTATGCAGAAATGCCTGAAATTGATGTTTAAATCGACTGGAATAATAAAAAGCGTTTTTTTAAATGACTGCTATAGCCGTCATTTGTGCCACTCATATGCGACTACTGATTTGTCGTGCAAATGACACCCTTTTTTCCAACATGCACTACTTCAAATGAAGAATATGACGGCTAATGCAGTCATTTGCTTCAACGAACTTCAAATTTAAATTTCCGTTGGACATAGGGGATTCCCCATTTCAAAAGCAAAAACGCAACACATTCGAACAGAACTTAAACGCAAAAAGTGCTGCCATATCATATGGTATCGTACTCGATAGTGTAAATTATAAAAATGGTTACGTAGGACACAAAACTCAAACGACGGTTATAGCCGTCATTTGTTTTTTTGTTACTCCAAATATGACGGCTATATCCGTAATAAGCGCGAATGTGTTAATCTTAAAAAAAACTGTACAAAAAGTCTTCACACAATGTAGTTTATAAATACCTTCATATTTCTTTTGGCTTTAATCTAGTATCTAGTACATATCCAGTTTAGGGAAAATAAAATTTCCGTACGTCTAACGTACACCGACATCCCCTCTGCGGAAAACAACTACCTGACAGTGGCCGCATTTAAGAATCTAGTTATCTTAAGTCGACTTGATTGGTCTGGATGGGATGTAACCTGAACGCAAAAACTAGATTGGTCGGGAACGTCACTTTTTTTTTCTGAGTAAGCCGCATATGAGAACTGTCAACTTAGTACTCAGTCACGAATTTCTTCACTAGATTCTTCGGCTACCTCGTTGACCGATTTCCCTAAATCAAAACCGAGATACATCTAGTCAGACAGCTGTCAGACTTACTAAACTAGATACTTGAACGTCCCCAGTGTATACTTCTATGATGAAAAAAATGACAGGGTATCGTTTGAAGTTGTGCTTCAATAGAGTGGAGTAGTTTTGTAACTAGACTAGCGAAAAGCACTTCAGATTTGGGATACTAAGAATAATGACATATTCAAAGCCCAAAAAGGTTTTTTGGTTACTTCACTACTGTCTCCTAATATAGGCGTGTTTTTTGAGCATCTATCGCAGTAAAGTAGAATTTTCAACACACAGTTACAACAATTACATGGTACTTGAATTTTTTTAGATACACTCTTCGTATTTATCTCGGATTTGACTTGATAGTAGCAGCTTATGTTGGAGCCTTTCTGGTGATATGGGTGCAACTTTAACCAGGTAACTGCAAAATATTCTCCATTCAAAACCTGACAGTTAATTTACGAGGTGGTAAAATTCTGCAGTTTACGCAGTTTATAAGCAGTTTTACGCGTTAAAGTGAATACCCTTACTGTTTATACGAGTACCACTCAAGAACAAATGTGACAGGAACCGTTACATTTTTAGCGCATTCAAATTTTGATGAGATAGGGGTGTTAAGAAAAAAAAATACCTTATAGCATTTTTGCTTATATCATATTACTCACCTCAACCGCACTTTTGTATAAAACAATAACAAATATCTTGAAACAGTCATTAGACCTGTTAATAAATTATTCAAATTTATTTCCGCATTGAACTCCTTATCACTTGCAACAATCTAGACGCTCTTCTTTGACAAAACAATCTTCTTCCATGCTTTTCATAGTCATTTTCTTAACCAAAAAGCTTTAGATACATAATGTAGATTTATTTGTCTTAATCAACATGCAATAACTTTCATTTAAAGGTACGTCTTGTATTTATATATATTCTTATTTAGCTGTGACTATTTACCACTACCAAGTAAAGCGTCTGCCATCTTACGCTGTGTCCAAATAATTCATGATCATTGTTCAGCTTGAATTTAGGCACTATAAGTTGAACTTATAATTACATGTCTAGATAATTTTTTGCATAGAATTTCAATACATAAAAAAAGTCATCATTATTTCTCGCGCTTACATTTCACATTTCATTTAAATTCGGCTAACACTATTGTTTAACTGTAATCGATTAAAATGTAAGCTAAAATATATAATATCAAAGCAGTTTCTTTCTTTATTTTGTTTTTAAGTTCACCCTAATCACATGTCGTATCTTTGGACGTTTATTTTCTTTCATAAGTAAAACATACAACTTCTTTTTTTATATATAGACAAACACTTATTAATACAGAAAATTAAATAAAAATTGCAATACAAAAAATTGTCATTAAAACTAATAAAATCATACAAAATGTATAAACAAAACAGCACTATTATAAAACTGAAAATATATTGACAAAAATTATTTTATAAATAAAATAAAAATGTAAATATTTCAACGCCTTGTTGTCTGCTTAAATTTTCACAAGAGGCTACTTCCTGTTTGTTATAGCTAATGTTAATTTATTTACTTAATTATTGAAACGCTTTAAGGAATTTATTTTCTATTTTATTTTGCTACTCGAGCTTTGCTGATATTCTGCTTTTCGGCTTCGGTAAATTCCAAAATACTTTCGATCGCCTTCAGATGACCCTGTGAATTCTCCTTGTCAGTTAGGAAGTAATACACAGCACTTTTGAGGAATTGAAGTGTCACTTCGGGGTCAACGTGCATTTTATTCTTCTGGGCGTCCAAAAGGCGACGATAAATTGTCTGTATAGGATTAGTTGGATTTTTATTTTATTTAAATTTATTTCTAGAAAATTTCAGTGAATTGAATGGGCCCAAAAGTTTAATTATTTTTTACATCAAGAAAATGAGGAAATAAAATGTATGCACGTGCTTTAATAAAAGGAAACAAAATATGTTTATATTTTGTGTACGAGTATGTACTTGAAACCATCGATTAAAATATGAGTCCTCTCAGACACAAATTGAAATAAACTAGACTTCATTCAGACAATCGACCCCCCAATTATAGGTAAGTTTTGGGAAATATTTATTAACCATGAGACTGTGTTGTCAGTTGTCACAGATCACAGTAGATAAGGTACAAACGAAGAGGCCTGCCAATAGGATTAAACTAAACGTCTTATGATATTACCTTACCAGTAAACATTTTCAGTTCCGACTTTTAATTGATGTATTTCACAATTGTGAGCTTCCGCAAATTTAAAGTGGAGACTACTCTGCTGTTTCTCAATCAAAATTTGAAAATGTTTTTATTTTTCGTAAATAGTTGTGAGTTTTCTGTCTAAATATACCTATATATCGCCATTGATTTAAAAAAAATGTGTTATAAAATTTCTATATATTTGGTTGTCTTCCGTGTCACCCTCTCGTCGATCTCCTCATTTATTTAAAATTTACAACATCACGCATTTCTAACACGAAAGATTAATGGGACTATTACTAAATACGCGTCTGACTGAAAGGAACAGCACTTCTTTTGGTTGGCCATCTTGTTTAAGTGGTAGAAATTATAGGAAAATTCTGCACGTTCATATTTTTACAGCAGAATATCGCTTTCCTACAAAACAAAATGGCTTCCGAAAATGATGACCGTCTTATCATTTATTTCGTATTATTAACTGATCAAATTAATTAAATTTACTGAAACCTCTTTCATTTGACATGTTTTAAATCAGTGACGGAAACATTTTCAAGTGATTGCTAAAATGTTGGGCGCCGCGACTAATGTTTATTTCCGTTTTACATAATTATAATTCAGGATAGAACATTCATGACTTTTTAGGCGTCTGATTTGTGATCTCATTCTCATGCCTTCACTAGCGTTGACTTTGGACAAATGGATCTCTCTGTTCCATCTCTCTGTTCCATCTCGTGCAAAAAATTGTGTGTAGTAATGTAAATGCTGAATTAGTCTGAGTATCCCCATTTGTTACACTTTCTGCGCATATTAACCTAAAGAACAACTCATTTTGAAAAGCTTATATACAAAATTCACTCCTAGAATTATGGAAATCATTTTATTCAAACCTTGCGCACTATACGCGCATAGTTTTAACAAAACATTCGTCGGGGTCTGTCACTTGAAAAGTTTCTTAATTAACTTTAATAGGCGTCTGTTGAGCAAAAATAAACGAATCCACAAAAAAACTGCTGCAGTCAAATCTGTCTCCAATTTTTGAATTGGTATAATCTAGTACATTTTGTTGTATGTCTAGACGATAAGTTAGACTTATGGATCTAATAAATTCCCCGCGCTAAAAGTGAATTCGCTATAGTAATAAACTCGTCTAGCACATGCATAAAGACATCTCACAAGGGGTTTTCGAATGAGGAGCTGATAACAAGTCACTACTACTCTTGATGAATATTTTGGGATAAATGTTGCTGCAATTGCGTACTGATTCTATTTCTATTTTACTTCGCTTTGCTCAGACAGATGTTCAATCTAAGTCTAAGTACTTATTGGCGTAAGACGTGGAATTTAAATTTAAAAGAAAGGATAATGTTCAAAATGACAACTGCAGGACAATGAAGTCAGTCGAGTTCTTAGACAATGGGCACATTCAAAAATCTTATTATCATAAGACGACTAGATTGGTCAGGATAAGATGTAACCTGAACGCAAAAACTAGATTGGTCGAAACGTCACTTTACCTACGTGAACCACATATCCGAACTGTCAACTTAGTACTCATTTCTTATTTCTTGACTAGATATGTCGGCTACCCATCTGTTGGGAAATCAATATTTTTTCTTGAAATCATTGTATTTGAAATGCTAATTGTTAAATTGTTAGTTTCATAATTATTTCATTTTCCAAACCTAAATCTATACGTACAATTAAAATTGTTAAAATACTTAAATTATTTTCTAAACTAAAAACTTAAATTACCTAACAATATGTCGCATACCCTATGGTTCGATTGAGCTTGCTGTATTATTTAAAATTTCAATTCTCTTTTTTTTGTTGTTCGGTTGCTCGCATATGCAATTGCCGTTGGTCATCACCAACGTGAACTTGAATTGTGATCAACTGTTTTTGCTAGTGAGAGCACTACCGTTCGATCTATTCTTCACAATTTGCAGTTGCATATGCGAGTAATTTGAGTTTGGCCACTTTTGTTCTAGCAGCCACCCAGTCAACATCTCTCGTTTTGATTAAGCCAGCGAACCATCTGGTATATGAATTTTTTTTGATTTGTTAGCAATTCAAGTAAAATAAAGTTTGTAACGTTTTTCGAAGTTTTCTTTTTAATTGCTTAACACCATCCGTAAACGTCAACTGAAACAGCTGTTCATATGACCGATCTAGGCCAATCAAAACCGAGATACATCAAGTCAGACAGCTGTCAGACTAAATGTTGTAGATAAATGTCATAAATTTATGGTATGTATTTGTTTTTGATTAATAAAATCTATTGCCAGATCACCGCGTTTCCTGTTTGCAATTCGGAAAAATCGGATTTCAAGTTTAGTAAGTCTGACAGCTGACTGACTTGATGTACTTCAGTTTTTGTTGGCTTAGATTAGTCATGTGAATAGTCTTTTTCAGTTGTCAAACCTAGTCAAGAAAAGCCTGCCTGTAAGGCGCGAGAGTAGGTATCACAAAAACTCAATTGACTAGTCCATGCGTACGTATACCTAGTCCAGACAATTCTGACGTTTTACATGATCTAGGTATCCAAACGTCCCCAATTGTTCACGCTGCTATAACATTTTCTAAATGATAACATCTGAAAGAGAATTTTTTCTTGAGAGTTTGCCTAACAATAAAAATACAAATGGGTTTCGTTAAGTTTTTTTTACCAACTTCGGGCACTTGCGAAAGGGAGATCTCATACGAGCAATATTAGAGTTTCCCCACCACTGCACTAAATAAGTTTTAACAACAATTTGCGAATAGTTGAGCTAATATTTTCTTGAAATAAATAAACAGTGCTATGCTAAAAACATGGCATTAAAAGTTAACGAATAGTATGAAATAAACACCACAAGAATTCAATGAAAATATGAAAGCCGTTCCAAAACATTCCATCACCATTATAATGAATGATCCTTCTAATCTATGTACATTGACTAGAAACACATTTTCCTATCTCTATAGATGATAAAGGTTACAAGCATTTAATTGACGCGAGGTCTGTAAATATACGCACATACACCATACCGTACCTATTTATGTACCTCAAGCTGTGTAACTATATAAATGTATGCATATTTAATAAATTGATTTAAATAAAATACCAACAACCAAACAAAATATGTGTAACTCGTGATTAAACAAAATTCGTGTCCATTGATTTACAAACCTTCCTCGCGCCAAGTACCCACAAAGAAATAGCCTCTTTTGCGGTAAGGAGAGCATGATTACTGCCGCATTCTGTTCTACATTCTGCTGCCTATAAAATACATACACATAGATATTGTTTTTCGATTGGAATTCTTTTGAAATCAATTTTAAAATGTTTGTTGTTTACAGGAAACGAGAGAAAAATATTAGAAACTCAGGATAACTGTCTACCGAAACTAAAAGTAAATTTCGTTATAGCATAAATCTAGTTAATTTAAAAAAAAATTATTCATACATGCGTTTGTTCTTAAAAGGAAAAAATAAATCATGCAAAAGAAAAATTTAAAACAAAGTACAGTACAGCCTCGCTAGTCCGGACACTCGCTAGCCCGGACACTTCAGTAGTCCGGACACCTCTATGTTTCGGACATACATATATTATTTGTCTCTGTTTCTTGGAAAAAACGTTTGTTCGTACGATTATGGGGAATCCCCTTCTAGTTTTGTCGCTTGTAGTTGGCTCTGGAATCTAGACATTTTAATCGTTGCAAATTTACTCATTGGAAGTTTATATTTGTGGTCTTTGATTTGTCCATTGTATGTATTTAATTTTTTCTCTATAGTCCGGGCATTTCGCTATTCCGGACACGGTAGAAACTTTATGTGTCCGGACTAGCGAGGCTGTACTGTAGTTCAATTCAACTTCTCCGTGATAAAAATTGTTTTTTAAATATATTCGCATTAATTTTAACCATGCCCTCCTATATGTAGGTATGCTTTAATTATTGTATTTGCAGTTAATTACTTATTTTTAGTGGTTGCTAGTGCAGGTGAAGCGTTGCGTAAAGTTATAAAAAAATGCATTCTCCCTTTGAAAATGAAACAAATTTATGAGTTTTGCTGTATATAAATATTTTAATTTAATTGTTTTGAAAACTTAAAACAAAACATTTATGGAAAAGCCTATGTAACTTATTAATGTTGAATGACAAACACATGTGTTATAAGATGCTTGAGTATAATGGAGTAAAAAAAAACAAAACAAAATGTCCGCAAATTAACGAATAAATATTTTAAAAGTTAAAAACAATTTAAAACAAATCGACATGTACAGTAGGACTGTTATAACGTTTATACACATAATGCGCCACGCTCTTACAATGCGAAATGCAAGATGCAAAACAAAATGGAGAATAGAATGAAAAAGATTTTAAAAAATCTTACGCGAATGTTTTCCAATTCATCCTGTGTACTCTGGAGTTGATGCAACAGTTCCGTAATGGAAACCTTATTTGGAGCTCTGTGTGCCAATTCTAGTGCCTACAAAAAGAGAGAAGACAAACAATATTAGTAAATTAATGAGGATTTTTTAAATCTTAGAAACAGAAGCACTGAAGGAATTCGTAAATAAATGGATTTATTATTTTCAAAACAAATTACACCATATGGCTGTGGGAGTTTTCTATGTGTTTACTTAAAATTTGATGTTGAATTAAGAAGCTTTTTCAGGACAATTCTGATCTGGGATGTTTGTTATGTAAAGAAATCTGCATCCGTTTGCGAAATAAAGAAAATTTAAGAAATTCAAACTGCAATATATCCCCCTAGAAAATGTTTAAATACAAAATTCAGCTATTCGTTTGCATAAATGTCAAATTAGCTTAACCGTTCTTAGAAACATCAATAAAAAGGTGATGATTGATGAATAAATAGAAAGAATGAAATGAGTTATCCCAATCCACAAAATTTTTTCGTAACTTACTTTACAAAGTAGGTCTGTTCCCTTACTTTTAAATCTTACGAATTTGTACTAATTCTTACGAATTTTACTCAATGCCGATTTTTAAATCGAAAAATTCGTAAAAGAGAGCGTCATCGAGAGAGCAAGACATTACCCCTCCACTTAGAATCTTACGAATTTTTACTCAACGAATTTCTTGGTGGCTAATTGAAAAAGCTGTCAGTCACCTTTCAATGAACAGCTGGTTTGAAATTTGTTGTCCTATTTAACATATGAGTGCATTTGTTTTTACTTATTGCTTTTAAAAATGAGATTGAATGTTCTCATTAGATTCTATTTGAAAATCGCGACGAAATTCTACTTTGATGTAAAGAGTAAGAAAGGACAATCACCTGCAAGAAATTTGTAAATGTCCTGTCGCTTTTTCCTCTTCTCTAATGCTCAGAAGTTCGAATAATTTCGAATCACTTTCATCGCTAGGGAGATAAGTCAACTAATTTTGTCAGTAAATTAGCAAATTCTTCGAGTTTATACGAAATTTTAACAACTTTTCGTAGCACTTTTTTGAATTTTTGAATTTTGTATCTGTCATTATTTGTAGTTTACTTTTTCGTAAGTGTCTCTCTCCGTGAGAGAATTTATCCCCACCACTGCCATTTTGACAGTCTTTTCCATTTTACTACAAAAGTAAAGGAACAGACCTTGTATTTCAAGTCACAAAAAAAAATCAGTCACATATAATTTTTTTACATTTCAAATTTGTAGGGTGTTGTCTAGTTAGTTGATCGAATGCGAATTTGATTCTCAAGATGAAGGGCTGACATCGTGATCGCTAGATGGCGTTTTCTTTTGGGTTTTTTTCCGGTTGGGAATGTACCTTTTTGAAAAAAGTTCCTGCTTATTTGTAGGAATACAACCATCACGTGTTTGGATTAATTTTAAAATAAAAACACGGAGTAGTTTAAGACTGTTCATCGGACAATCACAATATTCGAACTTATTCAAACTGAATTTTTTAAAAGCCTGTGGTTCTTACTCCTTGTTTCATTTCATTCCTTCCAAACAAAATAAAAAAATAAAAACGCACCCAAAACAATGGTTTAAGCAGCTACATCTATTGTCATGTACACCTATATGTCAACTATGTATGTAATGTCGTTTTCCATTGGTTTCACTCGGGGTTCGGGGATCCACTCATTCTGAAATCCAATGGAACAGCAAAACTGCTTCGCCAAAAAATAATCTACGACTGCTGTCAGCTGACTAGTAATAAATACATAAATTGCACTTGTGTGAGTGCTTCTGGAGCGGATTCTGACTTGAAATCGAGACGCGAAATTCTCTTCTCAGAATCACCAGAAGAGTATTTTTGTGCCAATGGAACGGCATTTTTTCGATTCCGGACTCTCCCGGACGCTTCTTTTTGTCCAATGGAAAACGACATAAATAAAGGGTGTTTTTTTTTAGAGGTCGGTTTTTCGAATAGAGATAGAACTGACATTTTGTGGTCAAATCTGGCGGAATGGACCTGTCAATTGGCCACCAAGATCGTGTGACCATTGGATTATTTTCTTTGGGGATATGTGAAGTCGCTCGCCTACGCCAATAAACCAGAAACGTTAGGGGACTTAGAAGCCAACATTTGTGGCGTTATTGCCGACATACAGCCCCAAATGCTCGAAAAAGTGGTTGAAATTGGACCTCTAGACTTGGCTTTGTTCGAACCAGCCGCGGCGACCACATGCCCGAAATCATTTTTAAACATTAATGGCATAAAATTATCCTTCCAATAAAGCCAAATTGATGGACATTAAAACGATTTTCTTGTGTTTTATTTCAATTCGAAGTTCTATACCTCTACGTGGGCCCATTGACATTATGTCCTATTATATGGACTGCTAGTGAAATGTCAGTTGCATGCAAGCTCTGTCCAAAAAATGACGCCAACATAAAAAGCGCTCTTGGTTGTAACAAAATACCAACCATCTTGGATTTCTTCATAGAATGCTAGAGACACCTGTTGGGTTTTAGTAGATTTGCTATGTAAACCGGTGGAGCTTCAAATTGTTGCGGAATGTTTTACAAAAGATGTCGCATCAAAAGTGAGGAAGTTAATTGTAATTGTTTATATTATATGAAACCAACAAAATTTGAATAAAAAATCGCATTGTAATGCATTTATTACTCCATAAATTGCAAAACTTTTGTATATTGATGCCGAATGAGGTTTTTCTGTTGTTTTACATTCGTTTTTTTTTTATGAAATATTATGCAATACCACGTTTGAATATACACATTTCAATCAACAAAGTTTTCTGGAGAGTTTTACAAATTTTCAAACGATATTTTGGAGTTCCCTTCGAATTTTTAAATAGAAGACTGGGAGCTTATGAATAAACTTAAGGAGTATTCACCTGAGAGCGAATCGCGAGCTGCGAAAACAAGCGAATATTCATAATTTCTGACAAGTGACAATTCATTTGATTGAAAACTTGTTTTGCCCGCATATACCCGCGTATTAGTTTCATTTTTAAAGGTTAAGTTCGAACAGGTGTACATTTTTAAGGAGTGTTCACGATTTGGTGCGCTAGTATTGTAACATCGAAATTCATATTGACAAATGTCACATAACTTTAAAAATTCTGGCTCACCAACACACTCGCAAATTATATCAGCCACTTTGTTCAAAGTTGCTGGCAGTGTTCATAGAATTTTATCCGTTAAATTTGAAATTATTAGTTACGTGTGGATAGTATATTTTTTTTAGGAAAATAACAGTATAGATTGGTTGACGGAAAGTAAAAACATTCTGACCAAATTTTCTTCAGTTATTAAGGAAAAACTTGCACATAAATTGATGTTAATGATATTCAAAAGCGGAAAATACAAAGCCATGTTTGCCTTAATATGTTTCTTGTATATAGAACATCTCCTTTAGATTAGTTTTCAACAAATTAAATTATTCGCCTTTAACAATTTATAACAACTAACCAATGGCATTCAGTATTTTGAAAATGTGGTATTTCCGAACTGTGTCTTATTTCCCCGCGTTCGGCAGCACTTTTTTTTAGTTTTTTGTACGTTATTGCCGATAGGAAAAATTGCGAATTTGAAAAAAATTGAGGGGGCCAGCGGCAAGATAATTGGGGGTATGATTTGTCTCCGGTTCAACTTTAATTCGAAATGTATGCTACGTTTTTTGTCTTCATTGGGCCACCTATAAACATTTAGTTTCGACTCCAAATTCACAGTGGCTATATTTTCAATACAAATTTCGCAATTGTGAACTTCCGTAAATTTAAAGTCGAGGCTAAAATTTAGTTAGTACGACGCAATGTATTTATTTACATAATGAAACCCACTTTTTCCGCTTTTTATAATTCGCTTCCAATTTATTCCGCTCTGAACAAAGAGCGCTAGCGCTTATGTTAGAACCAATGTAAAGTTGGCTATTAGCAGTCAATGCATGGACCCAACTTATAGTCGTTTTTAACCTTAACTTGACTTAAATAAATGATAAAATTTTGCGTGGAAACTGATACGACTGTGTTCGAAAAATGTTATGAAATGAACACTAAAAATGATGCTTTCCATCCTTCGATTTTTAGGTAAGTACCCGGCTAGTCCCTTTTATAAAGGCAATCAATAAACTTTTCAAATAGAACATTCAATTAGAGGCTAAAGCTAAACTACAACTCACATGATCAGCTCGAGCTATCCGTTCCGCCTCCTGTCCCTTTGTGTACATGTGTAAGTACATTTTGTTTTGTTTCTCTTCCTGCTCAACAAGTTTGCGTTGTAAGTCTTCTAATTGTTTCTCGAGTTCGCGAATGCGTTCCTTTGCATGTTCGTAGTCGGGCACGATATCCGCGTAACGGGTATTGCACTCTGCCAATTTTTGCAACAACGCCTCTACTCGATCGTTATGGGTTCTCTTCAGATCGCTTGTGGTCGAGTCTTGCGTCTTAATGAGCTCTTCAATTCGCTCTTCGTATAATTTAATTAGCTCCTGTCGTTGCTCCTCGTAGCTACTCGGCTCATCACTGCCACATGCGATGTCCTGAGTGTGAGCATACGACGAGTCTTTCGAGTGGACCGACGATGTAGTCAAGTCTTCAAAATGCCCCGAGTCGGCATAGGAGCTTTGCATCTCGGAGTGGCAAATGTGATGATGTTGGTGCTGAACACCGTGTTGGTTGTGTGGAATGTGCCTAGGGCTGGATTTGACCGCAGCTCCCTCATCTACCATATCGACAATGGGCGAGACATCTTGTGAAGTCTTCAAGTCAGCTTCACGGACAGTGACAGCATCGCTTGAGTTCGAACGATCTTCGGGCGAACTGAGCGATGCCTTGAAGAGCCGCAACTCGACAACCTCTCTGGTTAGACGAAGGATCTCGGTGTCCTTCTGTTCTAGATCATGACGTGCGGAGCACAGAAGTTCCTTCAGACGGCGGATCTGTCGCTGGGCGCGCTGTGTCGGTGTCAGATAGTCTTCGCCAACTTGTCCGGCATAATTCGAGCAATGAACGACGTATTTCATTTTTCGTCCACTAAAAGTGGTACCGTTTCTGCGGAGAGAACAACTTTACACTACACACATTTTGATGTCAAAAAAAAATCATACCTGGCTACATAAGGATGCTCGCAGGACATCGTTGAACGGCCGGATGTTGTTGTTGCAAAGCTATACAAAGAATCTAGATCATCGTCCAAGTATGTGCTCGGCGAGTCTGGGGTGACAGGCGGTGTCTTCGGTGTGAGCTTCGATTCGGGCACTGTCGATAGCGGAGTCCGTGACAGTATGGGCGGTGTTTTTGGGGTTCTTCCAGTTGGCGTTCCAGTCTTCGATGACGATGCAGACTTGTTTGCATTCGTTGACGGTCCGTTAAGGTTTAAAGACTGCAAAAGATACAAATGAGAGAGTGGCAATGAGAGAAAGGCTCACACTATTGTTTTGTAACTTGTATAGGAGGGTGTACAAATTTGCGTTTCTTTTGCGGTATTTCGCGAAATTGCAAACAAAAAAAAAAACCAAATGAAAGAAAACCAAACAATGAATTTCATGGCTGAATTGCTTGGATTTCATTGAATCAAAAGGCACTCATCCGTTGAAGTTTCTCGGAGTGGTTATAGGCTTGCATAGCTTACGCGACGACTGTGCTGTGCACTGGCTTGTCTCGATGGAGTAAGTCGTTACAAGGTGCAATCTTGCGCTAAAAAGGTGATGGTTTATGCTTTGCGAGTAGCTGCAATTTACTTTTCGCATTGCATTGGCCCGTGGAGGGGGAACATTGAATACTGATAGCGCTTAGAGTATTTTCCATGATGAATTGAAGAGAAATGCGAAACAATGGAAAATGAAGGAACTAGAGAACGTCTTGGTATTTTATACCTATTTATAATTGGTTAATGAGTTTACCTACCGAATTAGCATTTATTCTTCGACTGCTGAGTTGCGAATAAGTAAATGAACGAGAATAACAATGAAGATACCTGGGAACACTGTCACAGAATTTAATGACCAAATGTTGCCGGATGCATGCGATTTGTTTCTTTTTTCAACTGCTAAGTTTGTTTGCGGCATTTTATGACCTTACTTGGCCCAACACATTGATTACCGTGACCTGAAAAGCGTGTTTGATTTGATAAAGACTCTACGCAAGGCAATGGGGAAGGGGTTTACGATTGTAATATAAGTTGACCATAATTACTAAATCCGCATGTTGCGTATGGGTACACTGACTGGTTAATTTAATTCTAGCATTGTAACAACAACTTGTATTAGGCCGAACTGTAACTAGCTCAAGTGGAATTATGTGAATTTCGGCGTGTTTTGCTGGCTTTTTTAGCAGATGTTGAACCTATTTAAAGATTTGGTAAACTCTTGAGTTTTAGAAACTTGGAGGAAGTTTTTGAGGCGATTTTAAATCCTGGAGCACTCAGGACAAACCCGTTTCATTGTACTTAAAGAGAAATCCCCTTTTTTTGCTGGAGTGGGGGAGAAACTCTGATATTATTCGTCTCTATCCGCTACACCATTGCCACTCCCTTCGGTTTTACCTGGCACAGTTTCAGGCGATCACTCAATAGTATACATCTAAGCTTGGTCCTTTCACTGAACTATAGAAATTATGTGAGTAAAAAGTGATATTTTTAACGAGCTAACTAGATTTCACACTGTGATACTCTCTATTCAAATTGCCATTCACATCTTATATACCCTATTGTGTTTCATTACAGTTCTACAGATTTTTACTTTCAAGTGAATGCAGCAGCTGGGAATGTGAAATTCCAGATAGTGATCGTTGATCTAGGCTCTAGGGTAAAATAGAAAGCACTAAAGCATAGTACGCTGCTCGAGCTAAACTAAATTTTAGCTGTTCTCCAACTTTTCTCTCCACACATCAGCTAAAGTTCTAGCTAAATTTTGACGCAGAGTGTACGCAGTGGATAAGTGTCGCAGAAAAGCTGTTCCTTGAAAAAATGTCCTTCAAAAATTTAATTCTCTGTTATTTCAACTATTTCTGATTCTATGTACTTCTCGTCCATGTAATAATTAAAAAAACTCATCCTTGCATACTTTTCCGCAACAAAACAACGATCTGTCGCAATATTAGCTTGAGAAAATGTGCCTACCCATTAAATGGGCACGCTAAATTCTGACAGACGGAGGAAGTACCTACATTCTGAAACAAAAGTTTGATTATTCAGCTCGAGCTGGGCACCACTCAGCTAAATGGGTTCGCTTAAATTTAGCTCAGCTAAATTTTGGAGAGAATTTTGTATGGGAGCGAAAATTTAGCTCGAGCAGCGTACTAAGCTTAACACTGGAAAAGTATTCTTATTCCACAAGTGATAGGTTGTCAATCCTATAAAGATGTATTGCGAATCCCAACTCGCGTCGCAATTCTCTAGCCGCTTGTACAATCAATTCTTTTCGGACACCGCCATTTTGTTTTCTAATTTCATACGTTTCATAACGTGTACGTCAATCAAAAGGTCTCTTAACCAAAGTGTCAAAAATCTACCGCGGAGAGAGATCGAATTAAAATAAGCTCTTGCGATTTTTTTCTTCAATTTTTATTTTGCAAAATGGGTAGGCATCGTTTGTCATTCCGTAGGCCTTTTTGAGGTACAAGTCAACTAATATCGTTTGTCATTCGGAAAAACAAAGAACAGAAGCAATCGGGTTAAAAGAATATATATTTCATACAAGTCAACTGAGCAGCCATAGATAACTTTTTGACATTTCACCAGTAAACCCTAGTACGCATTTCAAGTGAAATGCAATTTTTCATAAACAATTTTTACCGCGAAATGTCAAAATGAGATTTCCACGTGAAAATTTCACTAGGCAGTACGCGGTTCGAGTAAAAAAATACTGCTGCAAAAACTGAGTTGTAGGTGGCGGTAGTTAAATCTCTTCATAGCTATTTCACCTGACTTTTATTGTCTGCCGCATTAATTTTTTGACAATTCAGGTGGATTTGTAAAGCGCTTTATTTAAATTTCAGATGTTTCTTTAAGTGAACTACTACGTTTTTCGAACTTGTAACATAACTTTTCCATTGCATATAGTACGATAAAGTTAGGTGTACGAGAAATTTGTTGGCATAGATGACGTTTTTGATAAGCAGGGTGCCTCAAGTAAATTGATCTACCCTGTTTTGCCAACAGGTGTGGGTTTTTGTTTTTCACATCATTTTAGGTATTAGAATATGCCACTTTTAGTATTGCGGCTTACGCGTTTCACTTTTTAAATAATTCCATACACTGACAGTAGAGAGCTATTTATTTAACATTCGCATTCCGCTAGTAAATTCCTCCACGAAAATCTCCAAAAAAATATGTCACTTTCAATTTCACAGCAATTTTGGAGAGGAGTGAAAATTTAACTTCGAACTGTTTATTAACTGTACCTACATATTAATGCATAAGTTAAGGCCATAAAGATTGTGCGTTAATAATATTTAAACAAAATACTGTTCTACATATAAAATCAGCTTTATTTTCCTACAAGTTTTTTTGACATTTTAATCAAATAGATTGAAAGGGCAGAATCCCAATTCGGGAACGAAAATCGTTTTTACTCTAATACATACTTAAAAAAGATCCCTTTGTCCAGGGATAAAGGTTTGCTCAAACTATATCCCTTTA
The DNA here is from genome assembly GCA_948293265.1 of Cheilosia impressa. Lineage (NCBI taxonomy): Eukaryota > Metazoa > Arthropoda > Insecta > Diptera > Syrphidae > Cheilosia > Cheilosia impressa. The sequence continues at coordinate 27,187,372 of OX411884.1, read as the reverse complement.
TTAAAAAACTGTCAATCCAATAAAAAGGTAATGAACAATGTCATAAACTTGCAATGCAATTCAACGGAGAAAACAAATTGTGTTTGATCAATCTAAAAATGCATGACCGTTCCACACAATAAAAACACAAAAACAAGCCATGTCGATAATAAAAAATGAAAACAATCACGTCCATTTTGTACAGTATACCTCCTCCATTTGCATGAGCATAGGATGAATGTCACCAGACTAATTACTATCCCTGTCAGATTCAATCATCCGCAAGCATTAGACACATTTAGGCATAGTTCCGGAATTAAAATAATGACAAAGGGAGCTGACTATTTGCAAATTTATAGTGACAAACTAATTCCGTCGGAAAATGGAAATATTTTTTTTCCCTTCATGCCTTTTCAGGAAGACTTCCAAGATTGTGTCGTCAACTGTCGGCACATCAGGTACGGGTTGCTGGCGCTCAGCCAAATGCACAATATATTTGCATTTATTCCAAAATAATTAGGTCACTTAAATAAATCTGCACGTAAGCATACGTTCCCATGCTCATATATGGCGGTTCCCATGCTCATGCACGGCGGAGCTATAGACAACGAGAATAATAAAATTAAATATGACACTTTAAAAGGCAAAGTTCATTCTGTACACCGTATCTTGTTTTAAGTACGTATAAGGTAGGTAGGTATGGATACTCTTGAGCTCTTCTTTCGCTTCTAGGTACTCATACCTCAACGCAAGTATTTTGTGTTTGCTCTTTTTCCACAGATGTACGAGTAAATGACATGGAAACACAACAAATTGAACTAATTTAAATAGTAAATATGCAAAACCAACAATGTAGCTAAAGAAGCAGCGACGAGAGTGCGAACTGTAGAAAAATCAATTTCTTAGATACATTTTGCTGCGGAAAAGTACACAAATGAAGTAGGTACAACCGCAGGTATTGAGGTCAGAGTATAGAATTTGTAATAAGTGTTCCAGTTTGCTTCCATATACGTTCTGGCGTGCAAATACTTGTAGATTTAATTAATAGAACAAACCTAATTGGAGGGTTGTGACACTACAGAAGGACCCTCAAAATATAACAAAGTATTATGGGGCAGGTAGTTAAGAACCTCTTAGCTTCTTTTGTTTGAACTTGTTTTGTGTGGTAGTGTTCCACTTTGGTTGAAATTACTTAATAGGCTTTGACGTTGGAACCCTATCCGAAATGAGCAAAATCTCCAAGTCGTTTGTTTTTTAAACTCAAGGGTGAACAGATTACTTGCGCTCATTTCGCGGGCAGTGAGCGCAAGACTGCATCCTAGTGTTTGGGCGAAGAAACACACACAATTAGTGGTGTTCCAACAATTTGCTGTTATACGTGCGTGAGGGCACGTTTTGCATGTATTTGAAAGGAAATCCTCGGATAAATATAAAATAATCATCTGCTGTGTTAGGTGGCTGTGTAAAAACACATATACTTAGACCAAATTGATGGGTCCACGTGAGGGGAGGGAAGATGCCCAGAGTAATTTCTGTATCAGAATATCAACAGTTAGTATTCTGTTTCCTTAGAAATTGGTTGTTCAAAATTGATTAAGGCCAAGTTGTCTCTATATTAACATTCATTATATAAACAACAATTTCGAATATTGTCAAGGAATATCGTATTACTATAAAGCGACTCAGCTTAATTAAATTAATCTTATGACTTGTTCAGTTATCCAAACTTCAAAAGAGTACCATATTCTAAAACTTTCCATTGACTTTAAACTTGGAATAAGTTTTTTCATCAGGCTTCGGTATTGGGTCAGTAGATTGAACCAACAATTCATCAGTCAGTTATACGAAATAAATAAAGAATTGTCCGTTCATCACATCTGGAAGCCATTTTGTTTTATAGAAAAGCGAAATTTCGTAAACCATCGCTATAAAAATATCAACAGGAAGAACTTTCCCATAATTCCTACAACGTAAACAAGATGGCCGACCAAAATACGTCTCACGTATTTTTGCGTGTTAGGTAATACTGTTCCGGCTATTTGTAGTATTGGTCATCCATTTAATCATCCGTGTTGGGAATGTGTGATGTTGTAAATGCAGTTTTATGCGTATTTTATTCTTCGGTACAGACGTTTCAAAACATCCCTGGCTGTTTCAAAGGTAATAATTTTTGATTTCAAAAATAGGTAAAACTCGTCAAATGTAAACGAGGTTTAATAAACAAATGTGCTTCCAAACGAGTTCCGGCAGAGAAAATTACAAAAAACTAAAGAGACGTTTAATAGTAAGATGAGTGAGCAACTGAGTGACACAAACGTCAAAAATCAAAGCAAGTGAAATCACATTTAAAAAATTAGTTGTCTTAGGTCGACTAGATTGATCTGGACTAGATGTGACCTGAACACAAAAACTAGATTAGTCGGGAATGTCACTTTTCCTACGTCACCCACATATGCGAACTGTCAACTTAGTGCGCATTTCTCATTTCTTGACTCTATTCGTCGGCTACCCCTCCATAGACGTCAACTGAAACAGGTGTTCATTTGATCCATCTTATCCAATTCAAACTGAGATACATCAAGTCAGACAGCTGTCAGACTTACTAAACTAGATACCTACTTGAACGTCCCCAAATACTAGATACGTCTTTTTTTGCTGTCAAAACTATGGAATTTAAAAAGTTTACCTCACAACTTGCTTTTACTACCAAATTTCCTTGAACACTGTGTTAACTTCGTAGTTTGTAATTTCGACTTTTCAGCCTCCGGCACCAATGGCCTCTGTTTTTTAATAACATGTATCCGTATTTGAATATGCTTGCTTATTTTTTTTTAATGAATTCTCGTTTTGACGTTTAGTTATCACTGTCTTCAATTAACGAAAACCGAATTCTGTTTTGCGAAATATGAAAGGCCAATTAGCGTATTTAAAAACTTATGGGAAATAATAAAATAACAAACTGAAATGTTTGCTAGCTGATATACTTATTATAGTACTCATTCGATACTATCTTCATGTTCAGTTTCTGTCATTCAGACATGTACTTAAGCAATTTTAGCAGCTAAAACTCAAAGAAATTTCTATGCAGTAATTCGTAACTCTCTCTCAATTGTGGACCTTCCTCTCTCGTTAACTCGCCATTTTTATGAAACTGTGTTACGGAAATATATGTATCAATCGAAAAATTGATGCTGTTGTTTTGTATTCGTGTCCCACGTTGATCTTAGAAATCGTTAATGCCTACTTAACTTGGTTGGTACCTAAGGTAGACATAATATTTATCCTTCATTACTAAAAGCCACCTCAACTGTTGGTCAGTTGACAGAGTTCCGATTCTCAGACAAAACGATGCCCATCTGTTGGGGCCTTCAAGTGGTAATTGAGATCTGTTCTTAACTTCTAAACCAAAAGGGGTAAAAAATACAGCAGTTCCCTCATCAAATTAACGTTTGGCCTGTATAATACTCGTACGTAGCTTATTCAAAAAGTGAAGATGCACTTTGTTGCTGATCAATTGCTCATCGAAAAGGATGACCTAGGAATAAAACCGTTTCAATTTGGGGCATTGAGCAATGGTATTATGTAAACACTTAAATGGATTCAAAATAAGTCAGTAGAACTCAAACACATTCCAGATGAAATTCACTTAAAAAACAATCACCCACTCACGATGCGGATGAAATATCGATCAAAGGCTATGACCAAGTGCCTCTCGAACGTTGAACTTTAACCTGTTATACAGCTTGTTACTGCACACCAAACTAAGTCAGTTACTTAACGAAATTCCTCGTTTACATGACAACAGAATAGAACACACCCTCGAATTTCAGCTGCTCCTTCATAATAAATTCTCAACAATATTTAGCTGCTCCTTCGAACTTTTATTTTCAACGCAACTCCCTTCTCTCATGTAAATTTTCAACGACTTCTGAACAGAAAATCTTTGCCAGTATGGTTGTGTCCGAGTCACTCACGAACTATATTCCTTCAAGCAGCCACTATGTAGGTTGAGTTGGGCAACAACGAAACATTAATAGCAGGAAACCACGAAAAGGCATATTCCCACAGTCAGACACAATCGATTGGTTCCACTACAACACCTTGCACAGGAACAATTACCATTGATTAGATAAAATACTGCAGCACCATTGTTATGTTATTTTGTGGAAAACTGTCTGCACAAAGTTTTGTTGGTTGCGGTAACATTAGTACTCCATTCGAAAAGAATCACTAATTCCTTCACCGAATTTAAATGCAATAGGTACACCCGAGACGTCGACACTTTGAAGTAAACTAAAAATGCGAAAACTCTTCATTCTTGCACATTGCAGGCACAGAGTGTTTACAGTGGAAATACAAATACAATCATCGCCACCACCTCTGTGCCAAATTCGGTAAGCTGCCTTGCCATTAATTTTATATAAGAAGCGAAGAAAAACAAGCGAGCAACGGCAGCGGAAACGTTCCAAAAACCAATTTATTCCCCAAGCTCTGTCGGCCAGTAGGGGATGAACAGTGGGGTTGAAAAAAAAACTCAATCAGCTAAAATTTGGCCGTCATAACTACCGTCTTAAAAATTATAAGTTGTAGAAGGTGTTGCAGTAGAAATAAAAACGTTCCTGCGGATGTTGATTTGGAAATCAGAGGAAATGACGGACACTAAAAATCCATTCTAATGATTCAGTTAATTTTCAAAAATTTGTTACAATATGCTCTCCAAATTGGGACCCTGTAAAATGCTTTTAGCGCCATTCACTTTCAGATGGGACTGGGAGAACCCTGAATAAGAGATAAATATGTTTAGTATACAAATTATTGAATTTGCGGTTTTCAAAATGATTGCTTAAGTACGCGACTGGGTCTTAGTACAGAAAGGATTATTGATTTGGAGGTTTGAATTTACGTCCCCGTCATAGGTTCGAGATCTACGAGTACCACTCATAGAGACAGGTGTGTTTACTTTGTTTCTTAAAATATTTAATATTTTGAATGGCACTCAGCTATTTTAAATATTTAAACAAAAGCAATTGTCGCGCAATTTGCTTTCCAAGTACCTATACTTATTCATTTCATAGTAGCGATTCGTGATACCTTTCATATAAGATGTCAGAAAGATCTGTCACCTTTTACAGGGACAGGCGGCTAGTTTATTTTTGCCACTGTGCAGCATCAAACACTAAGGCAGTGTGTCCACTAAGCTGCTAAGAGCAATATGAAGAGATATAGATTAGAACCGACGCAACATAAACATTTTACGCATCTTCTTTCAAAAGTTAAAAAAAGCATGCATATCAAGAAAAGAAGAAATTTACCCACAAAAATAGCTTCTGTCGTACAATAATGTAATTTGTTTCATTCCGCACGGTGAAAATCTTTTCGCCACTTTCAAAGTACAATAGGGGGGAAAAGCAAATTCTGTCGCTAATGCTTTTTCTACGTGTGAAAAACCTTGCTCTGACAGAAACCATAAGTTTTTCCATCCCGAAGATATATGTTACCCGGGAAAAGATGAATTAAGGACGATGGAAAAACTGTCCCATAGAAATTTAAATATTTCCTCAATTTGTTTGCTAGTAAAATCCAAAGGAAAACCAATTTTGCTCTGTTTTATTCAATGGTGAGTTGCCTAGTAAATACTAAGTTATCTAGTAAACCTCATCGATCAGTAAAGTGGGGACTATCGAATACCTAGTTAATAGGCGTTTTTCTTTTTTAGTTCAGAGCTGAGCACTGAACTGAGCTTGAGCATTATGAGCGCACTCTGAACCGAGCGTGCTCAGATCGTTCTGATGTATTTATGAAACACACTTGAGCACATAGTTGTCATAAATGCATGCATAAATTAATATTTTTTAATTGTTATTTATTTAATTGGTTAACCAAAACAACAATTTTCATCCGCCATTTCAACTATTTTGTTTATAATGTTTTTTTTTTTTTTTTGTCAAATATGACTCTACATAAGTGTAAACAGCTTTTTGCTCAGTCAATTTATTCTGATCTCGTAGAGGGCGCTCTGATCATACTCTGAACGAAAAATTAAACTCAAATTCTGAGCTCTCATGTGTCTGAGCTAAAAGAGAAACACGAACTTTTTGTAAGTATAACAGTTCAGGTTCTGCTCTGAACTATAAAAGAAAAACGCCTCATGTAAAACGTCAACTTGATTTGTCTGGACTAGGTATACGAAAGCGTTGACTAGTTTCTCGCGGTTTATCCTGAATTTTGACACTTCGAAATGTCAACTGCAGACAGGATTTTCTTGACTAGATTTGTCGGCTCTATTCAAACGTTAGCTCCATAAACGTTTACTGATATAACTATTCAAGTGACCAATCTGGGCCAATAAAAACTGTTATACATCTCAGTCAGCTGTCAGACTCACTAAACTAGAAATCCGATAGTCCCCAGTGTGTTGTTCATTTCTGACAGGTTAAAAATAATATCAAATAGGATTACGTCAATAGAGTTGGTTTTAGAAAAAATCTTAAGACAGTACCGCTTAAATGAATCCGATGATGAATTAGCTCGCAATAGCTATGATTCCAACTGAAGCGTATAAATTACAAATTGAAAACAATCGACAACAAAAAAAAAACTCGGCAATAATTTCACATCAAAAACTGTCAACTGTATCCCCCGCATAACCCACTTTGTAGCTGTGAAATAAATATAACTAAATTTGTGGCTGAACGCTTTCAGTCCCCAGTGTAGACAAACCAAAGTTGCACTTTTTAAAAATCAATAAAAAGGCTACATCCGAATGAGATGGTGGACGGTCTTGCAGCCATAACCATAGCATAGTTGCGCTTTTGCCAACTTGGCAAGGACGACACGACTACTCGTTGCCTGATCCACTCTTATACAGACACATACAACCATAAGATAAATAAATAAATTAAATTAATATCGAGAGCACTCACCATTTTATTAGAATCCCGTTTCTTGATCCCTGCTGTTTTCGCTTCCGCGTCTGCTGCTGTGGGCGACTCATTTCCTGCATTCCCACCACTATCACCGTTGGGTTCCATTTTTACGATAGTATTTAGTTTTCTATTAGTTTCTTCCTTTTTCACATCCCCTATGGACGAAGCGTTTTCCACTTTTACACTGGGACTCGTATTCGAATACTTTCTCTGCTCTACTGGAGAACGCGTCGAATGTACCTTCCTGCGGAAACTGAAACCGGCGTGGGTGATGCCACTGTTGTTACCACCATCCGCTGGGGCTGTTCCATTGTATAATCGTCCACAGCTCTCTACGATTGGGGTGGCGATATGTTCCATGATTCCGCGACGGGGAACGTTCAAGATGCTCTTTGTATCGCGCAGACGCAATGATGCACTCCTTCGGAATAACTTCGGCTGCCCTGTCAACACTGAGAGTGGATATGGAATTTTCGAATGCGAGTGTGCTGGCGAGGGTGGTGGTGATAGTCGTGACGTTGCAGGAACTGCGGTCGTCGTGGTAGCTGTAATTTGTTCCTTCCCTGGCGCGACCTGCTGCTGGTGATCTGTCGTGTTTGCGTTATCTGTCAGTGGGCCACAATTAACTTCTGCAGCGACTGGGGGTAGTGATGTCATCGTATCGTTGCACGCACGCAATAAATAACTGCCTTACGTCATAGATTTCGTTGTGAGTGTAGGTAGTGTATCTGGTGCAGCAGCTGTGGCAGCTGTTGGTGGCCGCTCTATGAAAGCGTGTTCCTAATCCAGTTGTAAATTGTTGTTTATCCATCCAGGTGGCGGCCATCATAGAAAGTGGACCAAAAAATACAACAAGAAGAAGAAAATAAAAGAGAAAATTAGTAATTAAATGGGAAAAAGTCTCACTATAGCTTTGCGCATCTACATTTGCTTTGCGTGTGAGATTACAACTTGTGGCTCTAATTGCTTTGACACTAAAAGGTCACTTTGTCACAATTACAATGCCATCGAGGCAAAAGAAAAAGAGATCAGCTGGCATGCGAGCCCTTAAATTGAGATAAATCACGGCAACTTGAATTGGACTTTGTTGGAAAACACTTTCAATTTCATACTTAAACTTGAGAGGGTCTGTTTGAAGACCGAGCTTAAACGGTTTGCTCTTATTCAGGATGAGAGATGAACGGGCCAACTTTCTCGGTATATTTTTGCATTTTTCTTCTCACTCAAGTGCTCTCGTGTCGATATTGCAAAGTTGAGTGATTTTGAAATTATTATTGTCTGGCGTACGTTAAACTCTTCGAATGGAAAGTTGAAAAGGAAACCATAAAACGGTTCACTTAGGTAATCGGTGGTATGCAAAATACTTTTCATTTAAAATGTTAAAAAACGGTGGCGTGTGCTAATCCAGCAATCTGGATACTGAGTAGTTCGATTGAGAAATGTGCATATGCAAATTATTACTTTGTGTGCAAGCATGGAGATATTACTCGCAAATAACTGAAAGTCAACCATCGAAACCGCATGCTGTTGGTTTAAGAAAATGCACGCCTTTTAGAGAACACGAACATGAAAACTGTAGCAATAATGTTTTCAATCTAACTCTAGTCGAAAGAACTGAACTAAAAGAAGGCGAAATATAACGAAATCCAATGTCATAAATGGTGAAACTTATAAAAATATTCTTTTTATCTGGAAACACTGCCGAAGTTGGATTGGCAAACAAAACGGAATGTGGGCATCACTTTAGCCCAATATTAAAGAGCCGTCCGACTAAAAAGCACAGCACTACCTAACGCCCAAAAATATGTTACAATTTTCTGGTCGGCCATCTTGTTTACGGCCATGTTGTTTATGGCAATGGCTTAGGGAATTTTGCTTTCCTACAAAACAAAATGGCTTCTGAAAGTGATGAACGGACAATTGTTTATTTATTTTGTATAGGTACTTGATTGATGGATTATTGTTGGTTAAATTTAATAAAACTAATTGCTACTCTCATTTGATATATGTTTTAAATCAGAAATGGAAACGTTTTCATGTTATTGCAGCGATGTTTGTCGCCGGAACTTGTGTGTATTTCCATTTTACATTAGTACTTGTAGTTATGAGTAGAACATGCATGACACTCAAGGCGTCTGATTTGTGATTTCATTCTTAACCCCTTTATTAGTATTCAATGCGGACAAACTGATCTTTTTGTCACATTTCGTGCAAAAATTCGCATGCGTGATGTTGTAAATCCAGCATTATACTCTTGAAACACGCTTTTGGGCCTGTCAGTTATCGATCGTAAGGAAAATTTTATTGATAGTAGTTTTGCGTGGGCTTTACCTACCTAGACTTTTTTGCGGGGTTTTACGTGTACAAAACTGACAAAAGTGTAGGTACGTATAAAACTTGTTCGTGTTAAAAACCGAAAACAAAAGGTGTTTCTCATAATATGAGAGCTATCTTGAAAAGAATGATACCACATTTAAAAAAGATGTTTCTTTTATCTCAAAAATAGTTTCCCATTAATTATTACAAAAGCTTTAATGAAATTTAATATTTTTTACCATAATTGTTGATGTTGACGCAAAAAAACTTGCCACGAAATGAATATCTGTCAAAATCAATTCTTATTTTGATGTGTTATGCATTTTTTCCCCAATTTGTACATGTCATACATTTTTTAAACGTTTACAAATTTTGATGTAAAAAATATGGCTTTCACATAAATTTGTCTATCACTGATCGAAAAACGATCGCAGATTTCTAATTTTAGATTTTCTGGGGTGATTTTGAAGTTTTTTAGTGGAAACTGAAAGAACAAAGTTACTTGGAGAGACTTTTTTTGTCACTAGTCCAACACTTTATTTGCAGCGTTTGACAGCAAACAAAATTTAGTGTTTAACTGTCTGACAGTGTTTTTTTTTGTAACAAACTAGTTCCACGTTTATTTTGTTTTTGTTTTTATGTGTCGCAATAACCCAGCAACATGACGCTAACTTAAAAATATTCAAAGGTCCAGTTGTCCCAGATTGAGGGGGAAAAGCGCCTATTATGGCGATTTTAAAATGAAAAAGGGGAAAACGAATGACAAACTTAAAAATGGGTCAAAGTCAGAAATCTCTGTAAAACGTTAATTGTTTAGAAATAAAATTAAAAAGAATATTCATTACGAACAAATTTCAAAGAATGAATTATTCGTATTAAACATGAAAGAAAACAACCCATCGACAGTCTCCGTAAGAACTTTTGTGCATACACATTGCAGTGCCAAACTCATTTACGCAAAGCAAATTAATGTCAAACAATTTGAAAGGCCGTCTAATCAGATTTCAAATTTGTTTGCTAAAAAAAACTTCGAAATTATTAACAAGAACCCATCCCTATACAAATGTAAAGCATACTATCCTCTTGCATTCGCCATTACTCTCATTTTCCAGGGTCGTTCGTTCGAAGTTCGTCATTCTGACAAAACAAATGGAAAAAAAACACTTTTATCCCTACCAAATTTTAAGCTTGTATGTATAGTTTACCCAATAACCTTGAAAAGTTGAAGTAAAAGTGCATATCCGATGGTTTTGCGAGCTCAAAAAGTGGAAGTGCAACTTTTCGTTCGACCTCGCTAGAGATTAATTTGAGTTGAATCCAATTCCATTGAATTGAATTGATTTCAATGAAATGACAGTTAGTTTCATCTCTTACGCAGATATTCTGAACCAAAACAAATCCACCCGAGCGTTTCGTGTGTACACTTTCATTGCCAATTAAAAATGATTACGTGCAAAAGTTTTCTGTTTTTTTTTTCTGTTTTTTTTCTTTTGCTTAATCTGAGATCCAAGTGGAGAGGAAACTCTTTCTACTTCGGGTTGTGTAATCACTTCAAAGATAGTTCACCCGAATTCGTCTATGTCTTCCAATTAATTCTCCCATTTAATAATAAGTCATTGCCCAAGAGTATATCACATAACCACACCGAAGATACTGATATCTCTCCCGCTGGTGAGCTAAGTGAATTGTGCATGCCCCCAAAGACAATGGCCAATTAATTATCCAAAAAGTAAGTATATATCTACATAATCTGGCCGGTGGAGGTACTCTTTCGTAGTGTGCCATACGAGTTGGCAATCTTAAAGACACACCGCATTCCTTGTGGCTGTATATCCCTTCCCTATAAGCCAACGTCTCAGATTGTGAAATGTAATCTCATGCAATTGCATTGCGTATATGCGCTGTCTTTAGGGTTTAACGTTCGCCTTACGTTCGGTGTACTACCCTAGGTAGTATCTGCTTACAGAGAGATGCTACTGCAGTAGTTATTCTTGCACAATTCACACGGCTTGCAGTCACTTTGGGTCGATGATCTCTGAATGTATTGCAAGGTCGAATGCGCTATAAGAATGTTCGATCTGATGGCCCATGGTATTACAGTATTATAAAGCATCTCTGTGTGCGCTTGTGTCATACATGACAGCTTGATTTATCGAACATCGTTTCGAATTCAATTTATATGCTATGGGTGGAGTTTTGGTGTTGCAGTTGGAGTATCTACATCACGATTGAAGATCGTATACATTTATATGTATCTGCTTACGGATAATTGATCTTCTTTGAACCAAAGGAAGGTACGCATTCGTTTTGTTTTGTTCTTGTTTTCATATAGAGAAGCAAACGGTGTTCAGTCGAAGCGGAAAAACTCGCGCCCATGACTGATATATTTTTCATTTTTTGATTTGATGAATATCAGAAACTTTTTCACAATCAATCACTTTAACTGAAACAGTATCTTGAAAAAAAGTAACACGAAAAAAGAATGATGTGCTATTAACGAAATCTTAAATAGATCCAAAATTAATGCAGATATACTACAACCTTTAAAAGTTGCTACTTTGTTTAACGATTTGCCAGTAATTCACAGTTCAAGTGATGACACTTTACAAAATATGCAGCAACAATCTGAAAGTTTTTCTTTAATGAGTTTGCCGCCTTGAAATAAATAAAATAATGAATTCACTTAAAAAACAAAATTCAACTTTTGACCAAATTTCTAGTGTTATCTTGAAAAAGATTTCTTTTGAAATGTCTGATGTTTTGAGCTTTGTCTTTCATGTCTGTGCTAGAAGGGGAATATTCCCTGAGTCGCTGAAAACAGCGGTAATAATGCCTCCTCATATAAGATGCATTAAATACTTACCGTCCTATCTCCATTCTTTCAGTCTTTTTCCAAAGCATTTAAAACGGGGAATAAAGACGAGGATATCGGCGGGGGCACGGCATTGCGCCCGCCAAGTCGAGCGCGAAGCAAACACTGCCATACCATCCATTACTGGAACCATTTCGCCGCATTTTCAGCTATAATCATATACTTAAAATCCAAAATTTCAAGTCTGTAGGTCATTTAGTTCCGAAGTTAGGCGAAAGCAAAGTTTCGCATTTTTTACACTCACTCATGATCATCAGAATAGAACTAGTACTTCCCCTAAACTCAGAGAGCTGAAATTTGGTACAGAGTTAGGGTTTACTGGCCATATAAAGGGAAAACTATAAAAACTAGGATAATCGAAGATCTGGAGTACCTGGTGACCCTGATTAGAAAACACAAGAGCCGAACCAAACTATTAGAGATCGATATGGCAGAGATTGACAGGCCAAGTCACACAACATTAACAATAATAATTAGACTTGGCACGACTTTGTCTAGATTTTATTACTTTTTAGAGATAAACAAGCAGCTCCATCGAGACTTGGCTAGTTTTTTACAGAATGTGTTTGGTGGGATTATCCTTTTTGGATAGTACGTATTTCTTTAGTGCTTTCCACTTTGGATCTAGAAAAGGTAGATCTGCAGAAGGAGCATTGTTAAAATTAACCGGTGGTATTTATAATTTTCGTAAATGTTGGCGCTTTATTTATTGACCTGGTTGACCACACTTTGTTGTTAAATTAACTTTTTAATGCCGATTTCAATGGTCTTATGCTTGATTGGTTTTGCTGCTGATTAAAAAAAGAGACTGCAAAGACTTAAGATCAAAAACAGTTGCAGTTCCCCGAACTAAATTAATACAGGCGACCTATACTTTTTCTTGTTTTTTGTTAATTCGTAAAACTACAGCATTCGCTGGCGACAGTGCTATTTCGTATTCAAATCGCAATAATTAAATTTTTTTTCGGATGTCAGCAATGACTTAGATATACTAAGAAGATGGTTTAACAGAAATAAACTGGTTACCCAGCATCAAAACGAAATTTATGCTTCTTAATGTCAAGGGCAAAATCTGCTTCAAATTCCCTTTATCTGATCACTCACCGAGTTGTTCCCGATTTTGTTAAGTAGAAGACCGAGATAATACGATATCTTCAATAATAGTGTATGTTGTAGTGACACCTATACTTCCAAATTGATCTTGTCGACAATTTCAAATACTTGGGTATTATATTAGATTATAAGCTCTCAGCCCGAAGGAGTATACTTTTCAAACGAAACATCTGTACTGCTATTAAACATTAAAAATATTGGCGCAAAATTATAGTCATTAGCAAATTCTAACTAACACCACTCGAACTTCAAAACCGGTGCCTAACTTTTTAGACTTTTTAGATCACTATTTAAACGCTTTGAACCTATCTACAACTAGTACCAACCTTAGAGACATCGCGACGCCAATTTTTATCAAACAGACCCAAGAATTGAAAGCTTGGGATCCAAACACGGTTTGGGGAATTCTCTTTAAACAAACTTTAATGAAATGACAGCAAGGAAAAAAAACAGAAATGTAGAGTTTATGACTACAACTTGCAAAAATGCAGGAATGGGAAGCCCGCGATTTGTTATAGGCTCTCGAATATGCAGATTTTTAATCAAGAACTAAGCAGTTATTTTATCAAATCTGTAACTCTTCATTATCAAACTCTTTAAAAGTTTTGAAATCTTCGAAAAATATTAGTATCCTGGGAAAACTTCTCTTTTAAAATCTCCGAATTTCAGTTTGCAATAGAAATGACGGATGGAAGGTGGTTGACAGTCCATAAAATGTACTTTTCCTGGTCTTAAATTTAATACCAGGTAATAACGATAAAGTGGGTTTTTATATCAACTATAATAAGCAAAACACTAGTATGGACATTGGTCACGTACAACAATAATTTTAATTTTATAATTTTTTTTTGAGCTTCGATCTCAGCAGAGCAAAGTAAAGTAGGATTTTCATAATGCAATTAAAACAACTACGCTCTATTTGACACTTTGATGAAGCATAGTAGATAGTTGTTGTAATTGCGTGCTAAATATCCTGCTTAACTTTGCTTTGAGGAGATCAAGACTCGAAAAAACGCACCTGTTTTGTTTTTAAGAATTTAAACGAACAAATAAGAACAAATTCTAAAATACTGAAGATTTATATGTTCTCGTATAAAAAATAATTTATAACGAACATCGTCTTCAAATAAAGAACTGTTCATTATTATAATGAACGAATGGTCAATATAATAAGTGTAAAGGCCGTTTCAAATAGAAAAAAGTTTTTTCTTATGACATTTTGACATTAGGTGACTTCATCAACTGCAAATATGCAAAGAATTTACTTGGCAATATATTGTTTAGGATGATATTCTCAATTCGGTGTTTTTGTTGGATTTGCATAATGTATGTATAAATACCTCTTCTTCATACGAGAGAGGGAGAGTGATCGAACACACAAAGAATTAGTATTCGTGTCCATCCACTTAAAGGTTCCTCGTACCTCATCCAACTTCGGCTGTACCGCTAGAAGAAGTTAGCCAAAGAACGTGTTAGCTGAAGGGGCCTTTTGGTTGAGGCCTAGGTTCAACCCGACCTGAATGAAGCTCCACTTTAATAAATAAATTTTGTTTAACGTTTAATAATGTGAGTCGTTTTAAAGTGAAATCGAATTATAAACGTCAAAATGCAATTGACACCGCCATATTTTTGTTCCAAAAAAAGATTCTTATACACCTCAACGAAAGCTCCCATCAGGTATTGAGTTCAAACCGAATCCGATCGGATTTTTAAATTTACTCGCGATCTTGAAGCCGCCATCTTGAATTCGTCTTCACATGAAGTGAAGAATGTGTTGCAAAAAAAAAGTGCACATACGCCCTAGTGATCTTCTTTTCATTGAACATTTTGCTCCTTTTATTTTGTTCACATTTTTGTCGAACACTTCCCACGAGGCTAAGTAGTTAGTGCTTTGGAAAATTGATCGAAGGGTGGTAGGTTCCGACCCCAGAAACACATATAAACAGCATCACAACGTTTGAACTGATATTTAATTCAATTGAGGCCACTTTTTCTATTTAATTATCTTATAATAAGAACGTATTCCCGTCAGACGAATAAATCACATAAAGCGAAACACTACCCATTTTCAATTTGACATTCCATTTTCTTTCTGTGCTGATTTTACCACGTCAACCCTTTCTAGATTAAAGTTTCGTAATTCCCTTTACCACGGAAAATGTATAAACAAAATAATAACACACCCCTGATATTTTAAGGCCTTTTAAATTCCTAATTGACCATAAAGCTTCAATATTGATAACACTATTTGATGCCAACCAAATCGGAGCGACGAAAAAAAAACAAAAGCAAATGCTTAAACTGTGTGCACACTTTTTTAACAGTAACTATGCGTGCAAAGTGAATAATTAACTGCGTTGCATAACAAAACGCATTGTGCCCGCATTTCACCAAAATACAACTAAGCAGAATCGCGATAGGTATAAAATTTAGTAAATTTGTTGTTCCCAGAACACTTGTGACTACATGACAGCAGGTATACCTTTATTAGCAATTAACCAGCACAGAATTTTTATTCCAACTGATTCGCTTCACTGACACACAGCTTCGACAGATATTGTCGCAATTCACGTTTCAGCAAATACACGTTATCATTCAGTTTTTTGTGTTGATAAGCTATCAACAATTGAGGGCAGTCTGTGAGCGGAAAGGGAACATAATAATAACAATTCACACTTTAAAGGTCGACTTTAAATTACAGCCAACGGTGGGACAGATGCTGTCATTTATTATTTTTCGTTCCAAGTATTTTTTTGTTGCATTTTTTCTTCCAACTACTCGTGCCGGGGTAATTTTTAAAATTATTTCCCAAGACTTACAGCACTTAGCCGACATCCGTGGTTAAGCCAACGAGACTGTCTGACTGTGTTTTCCTAACAGTTTCTATAATTCTTGTTGAAAGACGGTAATTTTATAAGTTTTTTAGTTGCCGCCAAAGTTTACACAAGAATGGATAAAAATCGATCTGCCGATCGATGGGGGGAAATTGGTTTTCTCTATAAGAGCTGTTATATTTGGAATATCCATATGCAGTTATGCGGCAGAAGTGAATGCTGTATAGTATGTGGCGCCACTCTGTTCCGCGGGAGGGGGCATATGGAAATGCTTTTTGTATAATCAGATGTTACGCCGACAATAATTGTTTTCGTTCAATTAGGGCTTTCTAGCTGGCTTTTCATGAAGGGCCTTAATTATATACCTAAAGGTTGTAAAGCGGTTTTTTCTTTTATGTAAATCGGTTAATAATGTTAAGTATTGTGTCTATGGTAATCAGTTTATGGATATAAATCATAACGTAGCGAAAGTTTCGCACGTACTAAGACTGGGTACATGGTTAGGGTATACAACTTAACATATAATTGTGTAAGGATAACCCATCCAGTTATTTAAATGTATAATAAGTAGCTTTATGTAAGCCCCAAGAAAGTCCGCAACGTTCAACAAAAATAAACCATTTATGTCTATTCAGCACTTACAATGCACCCAGTGAAAGGAAAATGTTGCAAACCTTTATTAGCTAAATGTTTAAATATAATTGTTGGTACAAGCTTATGAACCATAGAGCGGGAGCTTGGTGCCAGTCCCTGAGCAGAGACTTGTTACCTACCCGTCCCTGATGTATATAAAAAAAATACAAAATTGGCTCGAAAACCCCAAAGAGAGAATGATATCATTGCCTTGTTCTATATTGTTAATAGTTATATAAACAAGCATGGTTCAATGTTTTTTAGTGAATTTGTTTAATGAATTGATCTCAAGAACTTAAGTGTTCAAAATTCACTCGAGAGTTTGAGTAGTGCTGTTACAGTTGCACGCAAGTATATTTATATTTTGTGGTTGCTTTTATTGACGTCGCACTGTGCAGTAAGAAAGTCAGCGCAATTGTTGCCCATCAATCGAAAAGATAGAAATGAAATGAGAGTTGATAGGAAAAAGGACAATACCACATTTTCGAGAGGTCTCCACAACACGAAACTGAATTTTGATGGTAAATTAAGTAATTCACCCAAACAAATAAATATCTAAGTCCACCCACGACCTAAAGCAACAATTGTAACTCAACACGATTTGTGCACTAGGAAGCCGTCAAACATAGAAAAATACCCACAGTGATCTTCTAAAATAAAAATACTATTCCCGATGTATTTCAGAAACCAACTCTTCAAAGCCCATTGAATTTTACACTCGAATTGCAATAGTGCCTGTCTCTTATATCACAAAGATACCTAATACAGTCACTGCACATGAATAATGTAACCTACCTTCAATTTATGGATTTGAAATTGCCCTTCGATTACGTGTCTATTATCCGTTACAACCACTGAACACACTGAATTGAAATTTAATCGGATACAAAAATTCGAAGCTCAATATAACAACTTTTGACTTGATCATTTATTTTACATAAAAATAAAACGCAAACGTTCACGTCCTTATGGTTAAGTTGAATATTGTAAATATAACCGTTTTTATTGGAGATACTTTAAGCGTGCCGTGCACACAACTGAGCCAGCTCTCAGCGATACGAATTTATGTTTCACCAACGATGTTCATCAACAAACTGAATGCACCGAAGCGAATTCTTGGCAACTGAAGCACGGAACTGCGGCGAAGTCTTCACTCTTCAGCTTCAGGTAATTAGTTTTCATTCATTCCGTTTGGAACGGCTTTCGTGAGGTTTCCGCGGTGAGTGCTGTGAACGACTGAGTAGCAATGGCGATGCAGACCTGTGGAAAAAAAATCTCTTAACATTTGGCTCTGTATACGATATAGATATTCAATTTGAATCGTTGTTGCTTTTTCTTATATATTTTCTTATACATTCTTTATGGGAATGAGGTTGTTTGAAGCGGACCACGTTTGTTATTTTGGGGAAGTTGCAAATTGCAGGAAATCTGTAGTACGCATTGTTGAAAGCCACTACTTGTGACCGATTTCAAAAGGTCATCAAATGAAGCCTAGAGTTTTGTTTTTAAAGCGATTTGGGGAAAATTAATACTTCGTGGGTGGTAGAGTGTAATGTGTTACAGAAGGAACAGCTACTTGGCTAAAAAGATTTAGAGCAATATGTGGTTTTTCAGCATGAATCAAAAAATAGTTGTCGCAAATGCAATTGCTGTCACTTCGCTTTGAAACCTTGACGAAAGTTTCTCATTTAAGGACTTACAACTGTAATATTTGCATAAAATCATCGCAATAGTGCGAGCCTCCATAAAACTTAAATCTAGACTAGAATTTTTATTAAGAAGGCTCAAAGTAACTACACCAAGTCAACATACAAATTAAATACAGAGCTTAAGCCAACTTAATCCTATACACCAAAAAGTGAGCTCTTAACTTCAAGAAAAATCGACTGAATAGACCTGAACCTCAAATGAACCCTGCGATAAGCCAGTGCAAACAATAAAGAAAATGATCTAGTACATTATTATTTGTAGGTATACTTTCATTTTATCAATAGAATTTAGTGACAGAAAGTAGCAAAATCACAACTAGTCATATAGCATTTTCGATTGAATAAAAGAATTGCTCTTTCAACTTCCAGGTCAATTTTTAACACAACAGACGTGTCTGGGATATTTTTATAAATAGAGAGAAGTGTCAAATTATTGTTATATTTTTAGTTTGTTTACAGTATGTATTACTGACGTTATTTTTGTAGACGTCATAAAAAAAAGCCAAATCAAATTTCGGGAAGAAGAGGAAGAAACTACGATTTGACAGAATAATCTCGACCGAAATGTTCTATTCTAAGACTTGAGCGAGGCGTTCGAGGTTCAATTTCCTAGAAAAAGAAACGTCAAGACGATGAAATTGCCATCAATCAGTTCGTGCTTTTTTGTAAAACTGAAGATTTATTCTTACCTTTCACTTGTGAATGTGAACCCCCTTATCTCTTATTAATGTGGCAGCCACATTCTGACTAAAGTCAGTTAACACTTCTCACAACCTTTACGTTAGTAGTTCCCAAAATAAATCAGCTGGAAACGTTTAAATGTCCCAATCAAGAGACCACAGCTTGACTTCTTTATTTTCGTTTACTGTGGGAATAAGGCTGTTAGACCTTTCATTTGAGTTTTCATTTTAACGAGATCCCCATCACCACCCACGTAAGATTTATGTGCAGTCGTTTTTAATTGTAAACAATTGCATACTGTTTGCATGGAAGTATCTGGTATAGCAATTCCACTGGCAGCCAGGTAGGTATAACCACTTCATCACATTATCGGAATTGCCTAACCGTAGTTTATTATCGTGATTATTCCGATTTGTGGGTAAAGTATGCAGACTAGGTTTTTAAGCCCGGATGGCAAAGAAGACAAACGGCACAGAGATTTCCATTGTATTGCGGCAGCGGTGGCAGAGCATGTGATTTCTTGCGGAACAAAAGTCGGAGTAAATACTTTTCTTGTTAGGGGGAACAACAGCAGCATGCCAACGAAATGATTCAATTGATAGTTGGATGATAGTATCTACCGAACCCAAAGTAGATCATGTGTCAAGTGTTGCTTGACCAAAACACCTAAAAACACGTCTTCAAGCTTACAACATAAAAGGCTAATTAACTTGCTTCAAGTGTCGGATGAGCTTGTAGATTCTGCATAAAAATAAATTTAACCAGAATCGTAATGAAATTCTGGGAACAGTCTGGATTGTCCGCTTGTGTTTTGGTTTGACCTGTTGCTTTTAATGGGTTTGGATTGGGATGGGTTTGTCATTGTCTCATAGTACTTGCAAGTCATTGCACTCTAGTTAGTGCAACTATATAATGTGACAGTTCACGGTCTACTGAATATCACTACCGTTGCCTGACGATGATGGTCGAAGCGAGTGGAGCTCTTCACTTCACTGTTGTTGCTAATGCCATCACACCGTTCCGATGCAATTATAATAATTTCCGTTTGACAAGTCAATGTAATTGCATTGTGATAGAAATAGGTCATGACATTTCTGTACCTACCCGGTGCCATTTTTAATTTACTCTCTAAAGCAGTTACATTTTGCAAACTATATATGTGAACACAGCAAATAGGTAAAAAAAAGTGTGTCTTTTGCATTATTCAATTAATGCTGGCGCACCTGTGAGGGCTCTAGTTGAATATAAGTTGTGTCCCAGTAATTGACTTGTCCAGAATAGTTAAGTGTTTTTGTGCATAAATGGCGCGTTGTCTTCAAAATATAATTATTGAACCGCAGTCAATGCAAAGTTTCAGAAGAATTAGATGTTATGAAACGCATTGATTTACTTGACTTTCAGTTTCCTGAGCGCAATAAAACAGAGAAGGAAAGTTTAGGTATTAAGGAACTTTTAACTTACACTCCTTTTGGTAAAAAAATGTGCACAATAAATGAAATGCCTATAATTTGGAAAACTGAAGCTGTTATTTCATGAACCAAACTTAATGCGTATCAATAGGCATATGATGTTATAAAATATGTAGGTAATGGTTTCGTTTTAATAAGAATGTTAAAAGGTATGCCAACAAATATATGAACATTTGTCTGCCGCAGTGGCACAGTGTTAAAAACCTTAGGGTGTAAATTGTGTTTTTCAGGAGATTGAATTTTAAAGTAGGTACTCGTTAAGTATTTTAAGTACTAAATTAATGAAGCAGACCATTCACGTTTTATGTTAAAAAATGTGTATGTCAAATAAAATTATTATAAAATAAAAAATTGACGTAGGCTTCAGTAGTATTTTGTTTTATAAACTCACTCCATTTTGTAGTAGTTTTGACGTATCTGCTATACAATAACTTTTTGTAAAATATTGCGAGCAATCTTGTGTGAAAAAATACAATAATAGAATAAATAAAACTATGAATAATAACGCAAGACAGTGCGAAGGCCTTGGCCAATAAAATCTTTTCAACTTTTCCAACTGACAAATGTAGGTATGTAATACACTGCACGCCATTCTATGCAAGGTGAGGTTTCAAACAGGTTCCCAACTTGAACCGGGTGAAGTAGGATTACTAACAACATTTTTGTCAGTGGACAGTTCTCATAAATTTAGTAAATATTGAAAGAATGAAAAATGTATTGCGTTGGTTGTGGTACTGATTCAGTTTTGTTCTCAAAAACTGTCCTATTGTCTCATATCAAAAAGATTTTATTCCTCTTTTTCTAAAAAAATTCCTGTATCATTTAATTTTGACACTTTTGTACTAAACAGTGAAAATAAATTACTTAGACAAAAACACACTGACTGCTAATAACGATGTTCTATGTTTTGTTTTTTATGTTTCAGTTTTGCCAACCTTAAATAAAGAGTTTACATTTGAGATAACAACCCTGCCTTACTACCGAAAGCATATGAAATTTTCATTGAATTCACTCACTTATTTTGCTGAATACACCACTCCGCCGTGAATAAAGCCACTTTGTTACTTGCAGAATTGCCAAAGCCATTTCATCTGTCAAATTTGTGCTGTGTTGTTTCGTCAAGAACATATTCACCGGAATCCACAATCTACTCACATTTTTTTCCTACAGAAACAAAGAAATACTTTTGGTAAAATAAAAATACTCCTTTTCAACTTCTTTTGCATTTGATATAATAGGTAAACTTTACGCAGAATAATGGATCGTCTACTTCGTTTGGGAGGTGCCATGCCCCAAGCCCCACCACCGACAGATGCCCCCGTTGTCGATACCGCCGAGCAGGTTTATATCTCATCGCTGGCGCTGTTGAAAATGCTCAAACATGGGCGTGCTGGTGTTCCAATGGAAGTAATGGGCTTGATGTTGGGTGAATTTGTCGATGACTACACTGTGCAGGTAATTGATGTGTTTGCCATGCCTCAAACGGGTACCGGAGTCTCAGTAGAAGCAGTTGATCCAGTTTTCCAAGCGAAAATGTTGGACATGCTCAAACAAACCGGCCGTCCTGAAATGGTAGTCGGATGGTACCACTCGCATCCTGGTTTCGGGTGCTGGTTGTCCGGCGTGGACATCAATACCCAACAGTCATTCGAGGCGCTCAGTGAGAGGGCCGTTGCTGTGGTCGTTGATCCCATTCAGTCGGTTAAAGGAAAAGTAGTGATTGACGCGTTTCGTCTAATCAATCCAAATATGTTGGTTTTGGGCCAGGAGCCTCGACAGACCACATCGAATTTGGGTCATCTACAAAAACCCTCTGTACAAGCTTTAATCCACGGCCTGAATCGACATTACTATTCGATAAGCATCAACTACAGAAAGAACGAACTCGAGCAAAAGATGTTGCTCAACTTGCATAAGAAATCGTGGATGGATGGTTTAACTCTGGCCGATTACAACGAGCATTCCTCCATCAACGAGAGTACAGTCGCCGAGATGTTGGAACTGGCCAAGAACTACAATAAGGTAAGTGTGTGTACGGCTCATAGTTCTTATGATATTCATGCTTAAACTCTTATTCAGGCTCTGGAAGATGAAGAGAAAATGACACCGGAGCAGTTGGCAATTAAAAACGTGGGCAAACAAGATCCCAAGCGTCATCTCGAGGAGAAGGTCGACAAGGTCATGCAGAACAATATAGTCCAATGTTTAGGAGCTATGCTCGATACTATAGTGTTTAAATAGTTCGTCTTGTTTCCACCCTAAGATTTCCAATTTATATTTATAAAAGTACTTTTCTAACATGGAATTCATTCAGTACCGACACTGCATTCATTTAAAATTAACAAGTCAGGTCAGAGACAGTATGGAGGATCTGCTTTTTGTTTTGAAAAAAAAATAATAAAACTTTGGTTGACGCAAATACATATATACAATACACAAAGAGCTGTTAAATACGTTTTTATTTGTTCGTTTTTCGTTAGTCATTCAGAGTGACGCAATGCGGCAAGCTGATCAATTCTGAACAAGTTCTTTGAAGGCGGTTTTTGTTTGAAATTTTCAGGCGGTTTGTTTATTTTATAGGTTTATCATGTTGAGTAGCTTGTTTTAGCTCGTTATGGCTTTAAAGGTTTCAGCTCTAGTGGACAACTGAACCGTATTCAGCGGTTACTGAGCCTTTATGTGTTCGATTATCTTTTCGGCAAATGAACCATTATAGGCGTAACTAACGCCATGAGCTGAGAATAGTGATCGCTGGAAGTGGACTGGGAAGACAACATTGCAGGGGCCATTCAGAAAAAAAACAGAGGTTGAATTACCGCATCCTAATGGAGTACTACGTGACTGAATTTGTTATTGTTTTGCATGTAAAATCCACAAAATTCAGTGTCGATTGCTCGCTCACGGATGCCATAATTCGACCAGTGAGAATAATCCATTCAATTAGGGTTGCTAGACGTCCCGGTTTGCAAGTCTGCGACTTCTTTTGCATATTTTTCTTTAACAAACTGATAAATGAATATCCATTATCTTTCCTACATACTAATAAAATACCGCCAGGGATCCAGCAGGGACAGGGATACAAAAAGCTGCAATTCATTACAAGTTGTCTGCTTGCAGAGGTACAGTTTATAGCAAAAGTGAATACGTCTAGTTCATGTCAATAGGAAAGCTCAATACTAGCGCCAATTAACTTCGACAAATTGTTGTGAACACCAAGCGGCCAGTTTATGCCCTTTTTTCAAAAAAAAAGTCAAGGGAATATATAACTCGCCTTTTTATACAAAAGATTAATATTTAATAGCGTTAGTGACAATTTACTTAGCTGTTGCGAAAAATGTTTGGCTGCTGTCAGATTTCACTAAAACAGCGCAAATCATGGAATTATACTATTTAATTATGGCGTATTCAAATAAAATATATAAATATTTAAAAAACGAACCCTGTCACCAAACATATTTTTCTCCGTTTATAATTTGAATTTGAATGAATATCCATTTTCTCCTGAGCATTTACCATAAATATTATCACTTCTTGGATAAAATCCTCATGAAATGATATTCATCCCTAATTGTGAGGTTTGTGACATCTTTGGTTTGCCAGAATTACTATAATTAAAAAAAAAAAGCATCGAGTTGAAGCAGCTTGGAACACAGCCCACATAAAACATTCTGGCAACGCTGTTTAACTATTGAAATGTCAATATTTTAACAGCTGGCGAGTGACGAAAACCAATTTTGTCATCTCCAATCAATAAAACTTTGTTTAGACTCACAACAAAGATAAAATCTAGATATTGATAAATTGTTATTTATCACTGACTTGATACAAAATAGTGAATAGAAATAAGACCTTTTCATGGTTGCCAGTTGACAATTTCAAGTGCTCTCCAACAACTAAACATGACAATCACTCGACAGGAAGGAATTCTTATCGCTTGCTGAGCAAGTGGAAACCCAGTTACAATTGATTTTTGTGCAATCTACTGTTTATAAAACAAACCTTTTAAAATACAGTTTATTTAAAAGCTATAAGATAAGTAATTTCTCCAACGACAATGGCCGGAATAGTATGGCGTGAGCTGTTCCCAACCAAGCTAACATGTGTGATTTTCATCTTTTACATGTCATTGTTTATAAGCCAAGGTAAGTGCATTTTGGATGGTATTAAGCCTTGACACACATCCGCATTCTCTTTGAAGGTATCTTGGTGACTGCTTCCCAAGAATCGAATAATTCATATAGTTACAACACCGTGACAGTGGTGCTCCTAACCGAGGTACTAAAATTGATCGTTTCGACTGGACTCTATTGCAGGGAGTAAGTTTGAATTTGACGGCCTATAGGGAAAACACAACTAACACTATATAACTCTGCAGAAACACCCTACATTCCCTGGTGAAAGATGTGAAAAAAGACGTCAATGTTATGATGTTGTACTTTGTGCCGGCATTTCTCTACTGTTTGTACAATAATTTGGCATTTGTTAATCTGTCTACGTTCGATCCCACAACGTATTATCTGCTGTTGCAGCTGCGAGTGGTTATAACTGGCATACTTTTTCAGGTTGGTATTTTTTGTTTATTGATCACCAATAAAGTGGTAAAAGTTAGTTTGTTTCCATGTATTTTGGGTGTTCATTTGAAAAGTTCGAAGATTTTTCGTGCTCCAGATAAATATCTTATCGCGTATGTTCAACACATGTTTGGAGTTCATTTTTAATTAGAGCTGTGTTTCGTTAGTCCGCGAACAGATGTTAGGGCAACATATTTTGATTGCTTTCGTCACCGTATCCGTTTTGATAATTTACTTCCGGTTATAGCTGTGCTACAAAGCCATGATTACTCCCAGATAATGGAAGTTATACATATTTAACGGCCAACGATAAAGGGGAATTTCTTTAGAAATAAGTGGAACGTGTCTGTTGTATCAGAAGGTGCTACAAAATCACCTTTCGTGTATGGTAGCAGTGTTGGTTTGAAAGCGCTATCTAATAAGTTAATAGCTGCCACAAAGTATTTGTTAATGTTCGCGCTAATTGGAACATTAAACAAATAATCGATATCATTTTTCCTGTTATTGGGGTTTACATAAATTTATCAAATGCGTATTCTGTATATTTAAACGATATTTCAAATATTTACCGCTTTTGTTGATAGGGGTAATGGATAGAGCAATTGTGTTAGCTTACTTACAAAGACTAGTTCCGCTTCGGGCCAAATTTCATAGAGGATCTTTAATTCTGCGAGCTACGACAAAAGCATTTTTAGTGACAGATTTTAGTCAGATTATATGAACCCACATATATCATTTCTCTTTTTCAGATCATATTCAAAAAATACCTGACCCGACGGCAATGGCTTTCGCTCATCCTCCTCACTGTCGGCTGCATGCTCAAGCAGTTCAATTTCAACACGGAATCATCACCGCAGTCTGCACACCATCAGAACAGTACAGTCACGATGAATAACGATGAAGGATCATCGAAAATGTCCGGTAAAAACATTACCGGCTTTGACTTGAGCATAAGCGCCGTTTGGATTCTAACACAGACAATATGCTCCTGCCTGGCCGGAGTATACAACGAGTACCTCCTGAAAGATAAAGGAGCCGACGTAAATATATTCGTACAAAACGTATTCATGTACTTGGATTCGATCGTTTGTAACGCCGGTATTTTAATTCTACGCGGAGAACTCCTCGACGCATTCACCCTCACCAACCTCCAGGCGGTGTTTCGATTCAATGTGCTTGTGATAGTCATCAACAACGCCGCTATAGGCATTGTGACGAGTTTCTTTCTCAAATACATGAATTCAATTTTGAAAACATTTGCCAGCGCCCTAGAACTGCTCTTCACTGCAGTGTTGTGCTACTTCCTCTTTGCCATTCCAATCTACATAAACACTGCACTGGCGATTGCTGTGGTCTCATTCGCCATTTATTTGTATTCACAAAGTCCGGTCGTGAATGTGGGTAAATTACGAAGTCCATCTGCTTCGTCCAAATCGATGGCTAGTCGCAAACTTCTAGATCCAGACACGTATCTAGAGATGGAGGAAGTTTAGATTCGGCATTTTTGTGTGTAAATATACTTATTTATTGAGCCCACTTACCAAATGATATCAAATACGAATAAAACAAGACATACTATTTTTTTAACAAATCATATTATTTATTTGTTGTGGCGTGTAAATTTTATAAACATTACGACCTATGTTAAAAAGAAAAAGACAGAGTACAGCAGCTTAATATTTTCTGAACGATTTCTCATAGTCGCACTTGTGGAAATTGTGACGTTCTCGGCATGTTTCGAGATGCGTTTGCATTGTACCAGGCGGAACCAAATGGCATGCATTGTAAATGCACACTTCCATTGGCGGTCCGCGATAGCTTTTCTGGCACTTGAGAATGTGACCGGGCAATCTGTATGTGACAATTCGGTGGCCACTGTTAAAGGGACAAACGGAGTAACCGCTCGCATCGTCCATCTACAAGAGGTATAGGTATCTGCATAAGGAATTACATACGGTTTTATTTCAATAGAAAATACCTTATCGACTTTTGAAATTTGTTTTAACGTAAAAACAAAGGAATTGATATCAGCGAAATGGTATGGTAGGAGAAATTTGATTCTGGTGTATCATCCTTCGCATTCGTCCGAGTCCCATGTGTTGTTTATCAGCAAACAAATAAGCGGTTGTCAAAGCGCTGAATTGCAAATATATTCATAGCTTTGTTTGATTGAAATGACTAGAACTGACTACGACACCTCAACACAATCATTGCCCGCATTCAAGAATAGGGTAGTTCGCGACAACGTCAGTGTCAAATAAGAAGAAGAAAAATCGAAGTGACAACATAAAAACTTGTGGGAAAACAAAACGGATTTTGTATGGAAGTAGTCTAATTATGTTAAAAAATTACTGAAAAGTGCATAAAAAAGTGCAAAAAACAAGATAAAAACATTGTTGAATTAAAAAATTATGTTTATCACACGTATTTGGTAACAACTGAGAAGTTAAATTAATGGCATTTGTGCGTTTTTCAACAATATTTGAACAAAACACTACTCTGGCCATTATAAACCAGCTTTGTTATCCTACAAGTTTTTTTGACGTTTGAGCAAAAAAGGTAGCGCATCTGTGAAAGGATGGGCTTCGCGAAACACTCTATCTAGTTATCAGTCGACTAGATTGGTCTGGATGAGATGTAACCTGACCGTAAAAACTAGATTGGTCGGGAACTTGACATTTTCTGCGGCAGCTATATATGAGAACTGTCAACTTAGTACTCATTCTTGACTAGATTCGTCGGCTACCCCTCAATAAACGTCAACTGAAACAGCTGCTCATTCGACCGATTTTCCCAATCAAAACCGAGATCCACTTAGTGAGAGAGCTGTCAGACTTACTAAACTGGTTACTTAACCGTCCCCATTGACATATGGACTGCTAGTGAAATGTCAGTTCCATACAAGCTCTGTCCAAAACAGAGATCAATGAATAAAAGAGATGGATATCTTTCGTACGTCTATCCCCCCAAAACCCATTTGTTTACATTGTTGTTTTTGTGATTTCAACCCCCGTCTGTGAATACGTGTGACATAAAAAAAGCATGTTGCTAATGGCCGGCCACCATTCCTTTTGCTTTTCTGGGCATTGCGCTGTTCAATTGCTTTGTGTTTCGTATTGAACTTGTTTGGTTTTTGTTAAGGCTTCGATTAAAATAAAGAAAATAGTGAAAAACACATTTCGGAATAGCGAATTCTTGCATTAAAGTCCAATTCATGAACTCACAAACACTTGAAAAGAAATGAGCAAATGTGCGTGACTTCATGAATTTTACGGGAAAACAGCTTGTAGGCAGCCGCCTTTCCACTGGAAAGTTATCCATCTCTGTATTCCATTATCTTTGTAGCTAGCGCTCTTAGTTCAGCCAATAAAAAGTGTAACAAAATTTTGCCCATATAATGCTAGAGACACCTATTGGGTATTAGTAGATTTGCTAAGTCAAACGGTGGAAATTCAAATAGTTGCAGAACGTTTTATAAAAGATGTCGCACCGAAAATGTCATAATTCAATTTGTTAATAACAAATGGAACCAAACAAGACTTGAATTAAAAATCGTATTGTAATGCATTTATATCTCCATAAATTGCACAGTTTTTGTATATTGATGGCATACCTACATTTTTCTCTTATTTTACATTTGTTTCTTTATTTTTTTTTATAATATTATACAATACCACTTTTGCATATATTTTTCAATCTAAAAAGTTTTCTGGACAGTCAAATGATATTTTGGATAGATTCAAACCTCTGTTAGATGTATACTAGGCTCTCTCCGAATTTTACAACTATAGAACAGGGGAACTATTGAATAAGCTTACTCCATTGTTCAACTTTTAACTTTATTTTGTCCTTAAAGTATTTTAAAAAAGTATAATTTTTTAAATTCCTCATAATACCCAAGCCCATAAAACTTACTCCATTTCAGCTTCTTATAATATGATTCCAATTCATTCTGCTGTAAACCAAGAGCGCTATGATTTGATTTACGTTAAGAAATAGAGGTTATATCCAAACGTAATTTGTAGTAAAATTACAGTCATGATTGAAAGTTCTTCTTAAAAAAAAAAACCAACGCATAGCTAAAAAAATGTGAACATAGTGCAAGGATTAGAAGTAGATATATAAAATCAAACAGTGTTTTTGGAATTCAGCTAAAAATGGAAGAATGACAAAAAAAGTAAACAAAATAAAGTTTTTAAATGTTTTCGCCCGATTGTAATGGTAAAACCTATAAATGTTGAAATGTAGAATGAGAAAAGAAATTATGGTCTAATCGTCGTAGTTCACCAGCGTTATAGTTTCCTCCTGCAAGCGGTGCATATCATGTGTCCAGGTACGTGAGTATTATCTTCAACTTGTTGCAAATTTTATTTTTCTTCCCTGAAACGCATTACCGCCGTTGAGTTGAAGAACCTACAGGAAAGTTTCAAAACGCATTTCAATGTTTTATCTAAAGAATACCCACTGCATTCCTCCCGAAAGTTCAATCTTCAGTTCTATACCTTAACAACGAACGCAAAACTATGTCTACAAGTCATTGAAAACGAAAAACCTTGTTCTTTTTATTTAACAAAAATATAATTAAAATAATTGTACATAGTAATGTATAAAAACTGTAAGCTTATCGGCGCTCATCCCATATTTCTGCGACACCGTCAATCACTGCTTGTGGCGTCGACAGCTTATGTCGCATAAAATGACCTTGAATTTGAGCCGGACTCACTGGTTTACCCACAGCTAACACTTGTTTAGCAAAATCAGCGGCAGCATTGGTTCCGTTAACACTAGGATCTCCTTTGTAGAAACGATTGAACATTTCCTGTAGTTGATACTCGCCGCAGTAGCCAACGTACTCCTTCATATCGACACGTCCTGGGCGAATTAGAGCCGGATCAAGGCGATCCAAATAGTTTGTTGTCATAAAAACGATTCTGGCCTCGGTGGAAGCCACTCCATCAAGGCAATTCAAAAGCCCACTGAACGTCACCCTATTGAGTCCTTCATAGGCAGCCTTTTGGTGACCGACATCCTCTCGCGAAACGAAGGCAGCATCAATGTCCTCCAGAAGTATAATGGACTGCTCAGGAGCAACGTTAAGAAGATGATTCAATCGGTCGTCCGTGAGCCCCCGCTCCGACAAATTCAGCAAACAAATGCCATACTCTAGCTCCCCGGCAAGAGCAGTAATGAAACTTGATTTTCCACACCCAGGTGGACCGTAGAGAAGGTATCCCCTTCTGTAAGGAATACCCCGATCAGTATACCACCTCGGGTTTGCAATAAAATCCCTGCAGTCCTTTATGATCTTCCCTGCTACTCCTTCGTCTAGAACAACAGATTCTACTGGGCGGCGCTTACGTGGATGGCCAAAGGGTCGCCACTCGGCCCCCATTGCAGTGTACATAATAGTCTTTCCCTCGTTGCCTTTCAACGCCAATTGGCGTGCCTCCTCGAGAATGTTGAAATACATCTCACGATTTCTTCCGAATGCAGTGAGTTGCACGGTTTCGAATGGCACTCCCATATGCAGATCCAATGTTTGCTGCTCT
Organism: Cheilosia impressa; assembly: GCA_948293265.1. Lineage (NCBI taxonomy): Eukaryota > Metazoa > Arthropoda > Insecta > Diptera > Syrphidae > Cheilosia > Cheilosia impressa. The sequence goes on along the minus strand of OX411884.1, from coordinate 27,156,720 downwards.
CTTGTTCTTTCCACTTTTATCCAAATACCTTGATACCGCATCAAATGTGTTCCAATGCTAGGTATAAAGTCATAGGTGGTGCAAATTTGTCCAGATTCCTTTTGCACGAACGAAGTTGTCACACTCAAGTGTTGTGTTTTTTTGGCACCCTTCAAGGTGATCCATTGAAGAAGCCACTGATAAGACTTGTCTCGGCACGGAACCTCCAGTGTTATCATCATATGCCTCCGAAACAGGATAAGCGCTCCTTGTAGACCCTTACGAAGAATAGCTGCTCCAGCGCCGAGGCCGAACAATCCAAAACCAGCACCAAAGTATGGATTGGTGGAGAGACCGTCAACGATATCACTGATAGGCATTGCGAATTACAGTTTTATTTTATGACTTTAGAAAATAAATTATTTTAAAACTATTTCGGCAATGAAAACCATTGCGCAAACAAATGCATAACCTCACTTATCGAACAGCTGATTTTTAGTACACGGTTAGACAAACTGACAGTTGACCCTTGACGGCTGGATGGCTTGTTTGATTTGATTCAAATTTCGCAATAGGATAAAGGTGGAAATGCAATTCAGAAATAAATGACCATTCCCAAATATTGCACTCGCTTTGTTTTTGATAACATTTCTTTGGAAAAAATGTGTTTGTCGTAGAGTAGGTACATTAATTTCAGAATACTATCGAGGTGAGTATAGATTAAAGGAAAAACAGGGACTCAACAAAAAGCCCAAACGAATAAAATGTGAAGGTATACGCAAATACGGAGCTTCTACAGTATGCAAATCACTGATAAAATTAAGATACTGAAGGCAGCGGAGCCTTGGTAGACAAAGTCTTCAATTACTTTGAAGTTGTATCTGTCAATCATTAAATTCATTATTATTCACGTATGTAAGGGCCTGTGTCCTTATTACCATAGGAGACATTTTTTCATGGTTTACAACAGCAAAGTTGCAGTAGTACCAACACAGCAGCAGAAACATTTCCGAAAAAGTACCTAGGCTAGCACTAGGTGTATTTATCCAACCAGCATTTTTCGACCATTCTGACGTCATGTAACAAAATATCCGCCATATCTTCCGGCAAAAGCGTCTCAGCTGCCAATTGACAGCTGTTTTGATTTTGGATCGCAAATTTTAACTTGCTGAGTACAGTAGGTAGTATTGTTTTCAAATTAGAAATCACATAAATCTCAAAAATATACAATAGTCGTATAAATTATACGATAAACATTGGTTTGCTTAGGGGCAATACTTTTCTAGTTCCATTATGTTTTAAGACTGACATCGTTACACAAATTCTGCCGGCCATCTCTAAAGTGCGCCAAAATCATATTACAAAACTTGGTTTTTAAGTTAAATAAATTAACTTAAATAAGTAAGCGAAAGCAACAGCATGATAAAAATCGTTGCTCTCAATGAATCCGAAAGCGAGGAAGAAAATGCAGATGAGACCGTGGTTACAAATGAGGCACAGGTGAGAGATTGTGTTGGTTTATTCTGTGTTCAGACACCGGTTATAATATTCCGGCTTGTAACAGGAAACAATTGCTGAAAATGAGTACGTACGTGCATTGGGATACAAGGGAGCCGGAAAACCAGACTTGGCCCTATCACTAATGCTGGAGTTGCTGGAGACTCGTGTCCTTAATGAGGTAATCTGAATAAAATCCCCTTTGATTTTATGTTTTGCCTAAAACTTTTTTATGCAGGTTTGCATGGAGAGCAAAAATGAAAAACTGCTTGCTATTCGTTACAACTGCCACAAAAATATAGCACTCATATATGAAGAGAAAAATGAGTTCCAGAAAGCACTCGACCATTTAATGATGGTAAATAGAGTTTGCCCTTAAAATCGAAATCTTTTTTTCAATCTATCTATCTTCCTACAGGCGATCAAAATCGATGAAACCGATGTCTACACTATGCATCGCTTGGGACAGCTAGCTCTGCGATTGCAGGCTCTTGACATAGCTGACTACGCTTTCGAAAAGTGTCTGAAACGCAATCCAAACCACTGGTCCGCTGCCGACGGTATTCTTCAGGTACTGTGCCTTAATCAAAACGTAATGGGAGCCTATGGATGGGCGCTAAAATGGTATCTCAAAGATAACAAGTACGAACGTGCACTCGACGTTCTTACCGAGATCACCGAAAACTTTCCCGACTTGATTTCCTTCTATCAAACTATCTGGAGCACTCCATTCGTGAAACCAGACGGTCGCACCTGCAAAGGCAAGAAAAGCGTGTTCCCCGAGCCCAAGGACATACGGGAACAAGATCTTAAAATGGTGAAACCTGACCTCGATCAATTTCGTGTAAAATCCCTAGATTGGCTAACGATTGGCAAGTACATCATTTCAATCTATAAGCACCTAGCGGAGACCAAGCAATGTATGTTGTTTATCCTCTCGGTGGATGATTTTCTCGAGCAAGCTAAAGACGAAGATAATGACAAATCGACAAGGGACAGTGATGTGCAACAGGAGCCCGCACCTGAGAGCAATGAAAACTCCAATGAACCGTCTAGCAATTCCAACCAATCGCCTGCAAGTAACGGCCAACCGGACGAGAGTGTAAGTTCGTGCAATGATGCCGCAATCTTTATTGCACCATCAACGGACAACATTGGTTCGAGGACGCCGCAACAAAGCAACGACTCGAATGCAGAAGACTCGGACACAAACGCAAAGTTGGAGACTGAAATCAACAAACCCAAGCCCAGACGGCGCTGCAGCGATTTGAGCTTTCTTGAGCAATGGGGTTGGCATAAAAACCGCCGGCATTCGTCGAGGAAAAAGAGTCAGCAGGACAGGCCAGAAATTGACACCACATTGAACGGGTTCTTGAAGCGGATATTTGCCAAATCCTCAGAGTAAGTAGAACGCATGTGGAACGTATTCTTTAAACTGACACCCACCCTTTTGCAGAGAAACATTTGAATACGAATGGCCTTTTAAGCCGCTTGGACCTGACGACCAATCTCTCACTGGCGACGGTGACAAATCGAGCAACAAGCGGCCGGAAAAATCAGCAACCTCGTTCGAAGAGTTTGTCGCTGCAACTCAGGACGATTTCAACGGCTTCCTCGACAAGATGAAAGCCGCACCATTCGACTTGATTCTCCTTATATTCAGGTGGCTGAAGTACGTCTCCAAATATTGGGCACATTCTCTCGGCGAGGATCTAAAGGATGTTTATCATCAGATTTTCACTTTTTACATGTAAGTCGATGCAATTTTGAGTCATTTTATATACAAAGCAAACATTCACATTCCCATAGGGATCACTACGATTTAATCGGCTGGAATCAGTTGTCGAATGATAATTTCAATGCCTCATATCGGATGTGCGTCTTTTTCATGGAACTGGACCTTGAAAAGTCGATCGAAGCAGAGTGGTACGTGGCACAGAGTTTTTTTTTTGAAGAGTTCTAACGAAATGTGTTTCGCACCTAAAATAGCGAACTAAGTACACTGTGGCACCGATTATACAGCCATTTAACTTTTCAATCCGGCTGCGCATACGTTATCTCTGACGACCTCTATGAACGGAACATAATCCGACTGATACACTTGGAATACTGCTGGGCAAGGTATGAGAATCGGTTGAGCAACTGCGTGGAAAGCTTACAGCACTTGGAAGAGTTAATTGCTGGGCAAAGCGAAGAATTCTGTCTAGAACTGCCAAATATGAAGGAGTGGAACTACCTGGATGGCGAATCTGTGCGCTCGACGCGGATCGAAACGCAGAGGTAAATTGAAGTACGATGTCAGTTAGTAAATACATGACCATGATGCTTTTAGAAAAATTGGTTTGATCAAAGTCAAGGACCTGTACGAAGCAAAACAGTGGGAGGAGTTAGTTTTGATCCTAAAAGACAGCCTCATTCACAGTAAAGAGGTGAAAGACAGCGAAGCTTGGGTTAGAGATCTGCAAACCCAGTTCGAAGTATTGTTGGAGTCCATCTGGCACACGAGGGAGTACGAAGTAAGTGCATACACACAAATTGAAATGCGAAATTCCTTGCTAACCGGGACGTCGTTTAGGACTGTCTAGTATGGTCGGAGAGATGTTTACAGTATGCGGCGGCAAAATACATTGCCGAGCCAGGCGAAACCTACAGGCAGCGCAAATGGGCAGAAAGTATCAACTACATTTTTACCTATGTTGAAGCTTTAACACTGAATGAAGGATACCAAATATGTGAGTACAGTTTTGAGATGGGGAGTTCGGTTTATTTAGTGATTTGAACTAAATCTTTCTACTTTCAGTGGACTGTCTTGATAAATACCTGCCGCGATTGGTGCAAAACGTCATGCGACTACTGGCATATCAATTGGATGCCCCATTTGACAAGAATAACAATCCACAGCATCCTCTGGAAATAAAACGCCCTTGGGTCGTCCTGCATCAAGTTTTACTAAGGTATCACTGCCCGAATAGCCGCATGCGAGGAATTTATTGCAAACCTTTTACTATTTCAGAGAAGAAAACAACAGTCCGATTGTTATTAAGACGCGGCAACTTGACGTGACTATGGACACCGAAGAAATCGAAGATCTGCTGCCGCATTCCTTTGTAATGCTGTTCACTGCGCACGAGTTTCTTGGCAAGCGTCATTGGTGCACCCGAGACAGTGGCCAGTTGCTTTTGTACACCATCGACATGATTACACCCAATTTGAGGGCTCCCCTGTATGACACATGCCGTGATGTCGTCATGGAGTACATGGAACAGGTATGTGTTCTAAATCACATTTGTTTATTTCTTCAGCCGACTGATGAGAGTATTTTAGACCACCTACTGTCTGTATGGCTATCCACCGAAGAAGGCACGATCGCGACACATCGAGGAACACGAAGCCGCATCAGTGGAACTAACGTGGCCGAGAGCAATGCAACTTTTCGATCTATACCGACCTGAAAATCTACCCGAATTCAACTCCTACAAGCTTGAATCGATATCGGCTGACATGGAGCAGCTCTTGCTGAAGATCGTCCCACTTATTCCGAAGGAAATGGATCCCAACACTGTTATTTCCGACATTCAGGACTTTATATCGGGTGGGCGAGAGTCGCTGCCAGACAATTGTGTACTGCTTCCGTATAGAGTGTCGTGCATTTATTATCTGCTGGCGGACTACTACTTCAAGAGCAGGGACTTTTCCAAGACACTGAAGTACTATACCCTGGACTTGGCCTGCCATCCAGATCGGTTTGATTCATGGGCCGGAATGGCGCTCTCCAAAGCGAGTAAAATTGAAACCAAGCTGAATGCGTTTCTCCCCATCGAGTGAGTTGATCGAATATAACATCGAACCGTGATTGTTTATAGGGAAATGCCTATTTGTGTCTTTGCAGTGTGAACGGGTTCTTGTCCGAGTGTGAGGACACTCTTCGTTGCTTCAAGCAGTGCACCAAACTGAATAAGGAACAAGTTCTCGTGTGGATCGAGTATGGATCCTTCGCGTACACTCTGCACTCGTTTTGTTCACGAGATTTGAAGCATTCATCTGATATGCTGTCACTCGAACAGTTTGCCTTTGTCGAAGAACGTAAGGACAACTTCTTGGGCATCGCCAATGAGTGCTTCTCCAAGGGCGATATCATGCTGCAAAACCACAATGACGAGGCGAACGATGAGGATACCGAATCCCACGACGAAAAGTGGCTGAATCAGTACATGCTGGGAAAGATTGGAGAAAAGCGTAAGTCGCTGCCAACCGTGTATATGAACCACTATCTGACCGTGAGTACCAAACCACAGCTGGCAAGCTCTTGTTTAACTGAAACCCTTTTTAGGCTGCTAACTACCTTTACGAGAACAACGCCACTTATCCGATCAAAATCAATCACAGCAATCCGACGACTCTCTCAGTGGAAGCCTTGGAGATTTTCTATCGGACAAATGCGGCGATAATCAAATTTCTCGAGCAGGACAAGGAGATAACCCGAGAGGTTGGCGATCTCTTCAATCAGATCTTGAAAAATCTAGCAAACAGTCCGTTTGCATTCAACAAGGCGAAAATTGATGGTAAGTCTGTTATGTTCAATATAAGCAATTGGTTCTAATACATTCATTGGTAGACAACAGCTTGAATGCGTTCAAACGTAAGATTGCTGACAAAGTTGAGAGCAATGCCATAAAACAGGCGAAATTGGACGAAGCTTCTGCTGCCGCTGCTGCAGTAGCTGGACTGCCACCACCGCCACCGCCGGCAGCTCAACTTCCTAACCAGCCAGCTACAGAGGCGAGTGCTGATCCGGTTGCACAAGTTACACCAGCTGCGACAGCCGTTCCCGTAGCCACTGTTGTACAAGAACCCCCACGTGAGCCAGAGCCTTTGCCCAAGCCTACAACAGAAGCCGCAGATTCAGGTGCAGACACCGTCACGGCGGGCAACAGCAAAGCAACGAGTCCATCACGCCGAGGATCACAGGTAATTGAAAACAAAAACCAATTCGGTATTGTCCGTGTTCCGCGTAACACACGCAGTGTTTCTTTCTCAAAAGTTATGACGAGTTTACAAAGCGCGTTAAGTGATTTTGTACAAGCGGATAACGCTCCGTTCAGTGTAAATAACGTGACTAGTGTTGGTTATGTCCGACAGCAAACATGCTAAATTTAGTGTTACAGTGGTTTAGTTGAACCTGCAAGTGAGATATGGAGCAAAAGGAAAGACCAGTTAGTCGCAGTCGAGAAACGACGGCAACAACAATGAGCGCTCGTTAATGTGACTAGTTTTAAGCTTACAACACATTTTTTCAAATTTTTTATTATGTGATATAGGTACTTGGAATATTATCTTGTTGCAGTCAATTTGCAGGTGTATGAAATCGGGTAACTTTTAGGACGATTGCCATCGAAACGTTAGAGTTCTAAAACTAGCAACTTTTTGAATCTACAATGGTGCAACAGTACCCCGAGATGCCTGCCGACAGGTGTCCTTCATTTAAATTATTGTAATTTGTATTCCACTGGGGAGAGGAACCCCACAAGATGGCTTCCTATCTCCCCTTCTCTGGAAATTGGTGGTCAATGAACTGCTGATATGCCTGAATGATATGAATATGATTGCCTATGCGGAAGATGTTGCTAAGGGCGTGTCAGAAAAATACCTAAATACGGTCTAGTAAAATGGGCGAACAGATGTTGGTTGGGCGTAAACCCTCACAAAACTGAACTTGTCCTCTCCCTCAAGGAAATTCCACACATTGAGCCTTCATCTATTTATGGCACTAGCTTGACACTCTCAAATGAAGCTAAATATTTGGGTCTTATTTGAGACAGCAAGTTAAGATGGAAGCTCTGCAATACGGTTCTGGTCCCAAGAACGCGGATTCTCATCCAGCCCTAGCCAGTTCGTCCGTCGATTCATTTCCTGCAATACCCTGATGACCAGGCACCTAACCAAGTCTTACCCTATTGTGTTTGGTTTGCAGGGCATCATGGCAGCATTTTACTGTTTTCGAGTCCAATGTGTTGGACGATTGAGCTTGTAAGGCTGTTTGACTATCTGAGAAGATTTGTATTTTTACGCCTTTATATTTAATTTTTAAATTTAAAGCTGCGCAGATCCCAATGGCATGGACTTCTGCCTGAAATACCGTCGGACACGTTTCCATAGGTATTGCGATTTTGAAATCGGGTCCAATGAAACCAACACCCACTCCAGACTCCATTTTTGATGCGTCAGTGTACCAAAGCAAACTTTTTGGGTCTATTTTCGGAAAACCATTCCAAACTGGTCCAGTATATCTAGCTAAAATAATATTCCAAAGCTGTATTCCCCAACCATAGTATCAGGGATGCAACAGAACATGTCCATGTTTGGGATTGAGTTCAGTATTTCCAGGTGTCCCACGTTGTCCGCTGGTTTAAAGTACAGTACATGTGGACCAGTACATGGCTCTAGTGGCACGTTCTGTGGCGGACGTGTGAGTTCCAGTTTAGCTCCTTGTCTAGGATAATTCCGAGAGTTTTTGATTAATTGGAATAACTTTTGAGGTTATGTGTTCAAGATTAATCTGTCTTTTTCTTGTAAAAATCACTGGGATGGTTTCACTAGTATTAATGTATTGTCCTTAAGTACATCATTTTCCTTTAGAAGACCATTCTAAAACATTCAGCAGTGCGTTCCGCATGTTCCGAGTAATGGTAACACGGAGCTTCCCATTAATGATGATAGCCAGGTCATCAGAATAGCCGATGCCATTGTAGCCTAGGCTATGAAGACTGACTTGTAGATTGTCAAAGACTAATGACCACAAAAGCGGGGAGAGTACCCCACCTTGAGGGCAGCTTTTGGTGCTGTCACTAAAACAGCCAATTCTCTCGAGGAGAAAGTAATTATTCGACTTTCCAGGTCAAGTTTTCGATACCTTAACCTAGAGGCATTCTCTACAAATTCTCTAATAGCCCTAAACTGCCGCAAAGAGATAGCGGAGCAGTTCAATATTCATCTCTGTCGGGTGCCAAGCACCCAAGGCTGGTGAACTTGCCAAAATCGGAACTACGCTAATTACACTTCTAATTAAGGGCTCCTTAGGCATTCCGATCGCTACTTTTAAACTCTTAAAAAACTGGATGCTATCGAAAGAAAAAATCTTAGGTAGACGATTTGAATTGACTACTTTGTAGGAAGAGACTGTTCTCTACTTTTTCTGTATACTTGTCCGGCTCTCTCCCATAAACGAAATCTCCATCTTGGAGCTTTCTGCTACAGTGATCTGAACGATCGCAAAGTGGCTGCCCTATGTCCTCGATAGCCTCACGAATTTTATCTTTGAGGTCTTGAATCGACGCTGGGCTGTTGGCGTAGACCTTATCTTTCACGTGGCCCCAAAAGAAGAAGTCGCAAGGTGTTAAATCACAAGATCTCGGTGGCCAATTGTGATCACCTCTTCGAGAGATAACACGGTCCGGAAACTTTTCCCGTAAAAGATCAATGGTTTCGTTGCTTGTGTGGCACGTAGCGTCGTCTTGTTGAAAGTAATCGTTGTCCAGATCAATACAATCAATACTTTATGCAAAATACGGTGTAATGACGTTTGTGGAGTGCCCAATTCCAAAGAACGACGAGGAATGGACAAACCTGGGTTTTCTTCTACAGCAGCAATATTCTCAGTTGTTCTTGAGCGACGTGCACGGGTTTTATTCTTCACATCACTAACTTGTCCTAACAGCTCGAATTTTTCCACCAATTTCTGTATTGCGGTCCGACAAGGTGAAGCACCTTGACGACCAAAAAATGCTTTAATTTTGCGAACTGTGACTGCAAGATTTTCACCATTTTTGTAGTGAATTTTAATAATTTCAATGCGTATATCGTTCCATTTTTATACCCTCCAGAGGAAGGTATATTCACTTTGCCAATACATTTGTAACGCCAAGAAGGAGTCACCGGAGACCTCAAAAAGTATATATATTCTGAATCAGGATCACATTCTGAATCGATTTAGCCATGTCCGTCTGTCTGTCTGTCTGTCTGTCTGTCTGTCTGTTGAAAGCACAATAGCGCCCAAAGTAATTGACGTAGGTGAATGAAATTTGATATTGAAAACGGGGTATGTCGGTCAAGTAGTTCTGGTACCTCCCATACAAAACCAATATTGGACCCATGTGTCTCTCTGTCTGTTGAAAGCACGATGGCGCCCAAAGTAATTGACGTAGCTGAATGAAATTTGGTGAAAGGATTTCTTTTTATCGGCGTCAGGTTGGTATTCAAAATGGGCTATGTCGGTCAAGTAGTTCTGGTACTTTGCATGACTTGTATGCATTGGAGGGTATCAAAGCATCGGCCAGGCCGAAGATAACACTTTTACTTGTTAGTAATGGCGTAGTTTCTACTTGTCAAATGTCAAAGAATAAAAGCTTCAAAAGTGACAGCTACCGAAATAGCGGGTCATTCACAATAACACCTCTTATTATGGTCATCAAAGTTTGGAAAACCATATCGTCCAGACGATTACATACCATCTGCCCCATAATGCATTCTCTCACTTTTCTGAATTCTGAAGAGGTGCTGTCAAAACTCGAAACCTCGGGGTAGCTTTTCCATCTGTCCTTTGCTTCTGTATTTTTTTTAATGGCAGTGAAAAGGAAAACAGCGTTTGATGAATTGCAAAATCGAATCTTCCAAATACCAATTAACGAGCTATAGTATTTAATCTCGCGATGAAAACGTTCTTAAATTGATGGCCTGTGAAATATCTCTTCTCTTTATATATTCAAGAGAGTTGCAAAAGCGTTGTGACTTTATAACTCACCAACGGTCAAACCGAATTCGATAACATTTTTAGGGTTTGTTTGCATGGTCGTTTAGTTGGTTTATCTAAAGTTTGAACGAAATTGGTCAACGGGTTGGTGAGTTATGTCAACATCTCACTTTGTCAGTGTGTGCTATTATAATGTTTACTGTGTGCTGATGTCATACACACGGTAATACAGACGGTAATGACATCACGCACGAATTTTTAAACAAAACCTCAAAACGATCATGGACTTTATCGTTAAGCACAGTGTTTTTGGACAATCGCGTTTCTGGATGTACTCTGTCGAATGGCAGAAGCGAGGATTGCCGATTGCCCACATTCTGCTTTAGTTGATTTGGTTGATTTAGAAAAGCTGACCGGACCAACTCGATTCAATCATTAGCGCGGAAAAAGATGATCAAGAAGCTGACCCGGAAATCAATGAAGTCGTTTCTATGCTTTGAACTTAATTTAATTCTTAGGAAGTTCCATTCGTTCAATAGAGAGGTTCAACTATCAAAAGGGATGTTAACAATTTAATCAATTTTAGGCGGTACGAAGTTCGCCCGGTCAGCTAGTCTTTATATAGAACACACAACCATTCGTTTGAAGGAGTTTCTATTTTTAAAAAGGGAATCCAACCTTGGGGTGTTATTCCCAAATACGCCGCGGATCGCTTTTGATGGTGGATTTGAATTTTTGTATTTCCATTTGACCACATTTTTATTGGGTCCGCAAACAATCCGCCAGCAATCCGTCACCTAAACACCTATCGCTTTCGATGCAATCACAAAATGACGTTGGAAAGTGTTTTTGCGATCCGCCGCGCATTTGGGAACAACCCCCCGTGGTCCCGCGCTCAGTAATCCAGTGCAATATATTTTCGACCGATGAGTATAAAAAGACGGAAATCAGCTCGCAATATTTTATGGGCCTTGCCAATAAACATTTTCAGTTTTGCCTCTAAATCTTAGCAGTTCACAGTGGCTCTATTTTCGCAGTTGCGAGCTTCCGTAAATTTAAAGCCGAGACTAAAATTCGTTATTCGTACGGCAACAAGCAGGAACAGCACTGCTAACAAAAACACTCCACTGAGTACTGAGTTTGTCTGCCTTACTTAGACAGTGTCCACTGGCTTGAAGTATTCTCCTTACCTGTTGTTGAATGTGATCCACCGCAGCAGGACCCTCGAATGCACTGCAAACCCATTTAATTTATATGTATGTATATGGTCCTTTTATAAAGCTAAATGGATTAGTTCTAATAAAACGTTTGAAGTACATTATTGCTTACTTATACTTAATTTTAGATTTTAAACTTACAACCTATACAATTACAGCTTAGGATATATATTTCTATTTTTTGTTTTAATTTTGCGAATTTTCACGTTTAGTTTTATAACATTTGGTTCACGATTGTTGGTTTGTTGTTTATTTTATATTTTCTCATGATATATTTATGTATATTTATAAATTCATTTTGCTTATAGTTTACAAAAAGAAAACTAATTTATTATGTTTTATGTCCTTCAGGAAGTAGTAGGTATATTCGAAAGAAAAAGAATAAGTCCAACTCGAGCAAATAAGTGGTTTACAAAAAGTTTTTTTTTTAAAGCCCACAGGACAGTCGACGATTAAACTGAATCCTTTATCGTGTTGCAAGCTTGTTTTGTATATTAAAAATGATATCCCAATGGTTTACAATTATTGCGGTTGGTAGTTGATTTGTAAATACTTCACAATTTGCGTTGTTTTCGTTCAAAAGTCACTTGTTCGCTGGAAGAGTTTCGTTCGAGTAAATTGTAAAACCTATAAAATATCAGTTTGCTTGTGTATAAAAGTGTGTTTAGTAAATAACAGGATTAATATCGGAGAAGACTGCAATTTTTAGTTCGTTGCTAATGTTGAATTATTCGAATGGAAGGACTGCGTCATTTGTGACGGTATGTTTGTCAATTTCTTCTGTGCTTGATGCCAGACTTTTAAGCGATGGCTGATTTCGGAGAAGGATGGCCTTCGAACGGACTGTTCATGCCAACATTCTATCATCAAAGAGTAAACAGCTGTTGGGCAAGCTTCGGGGCATGCCAGTAGTTGACGGGACCGTACCATATTGATGACTTCTTGATTACTGTGGCCGTAGTAGGGCTGTAAGGAGATAAAGGTTTAGATTTTGTTTTAGTTTGGAGCGGGGAGAGAATCTTACCTGCATTCCATAGCTGTAGATCTCCCACAGGACAACTCCGAACGACCAAACATCACTTTCTGTTGTGAATTTGCCATAGAGAATTGATTCTGATGGCATCCATCGGACAGGTAGCAGTGACTTTGATTGGACGCTGCAAGGCAAAGCAAGGACATTTTTATTCTTGGGAACTTTAAATGTTGACCTCACACTTACCGGTAGTAATCGGAGCTGTAAATATCCCTAGACAGGCCAAAATCTGATATTTTCACTGTCAAATCCTCGCCGACCAGACAATTTCTGGCCGCCAAATCTCGATGGACGTAATGATGTCCTGATAAGTATTCCATTCCCTCACTGATCTGCAGTGCGATATGTAGGAATTCCAGCTGGCTGAGACATTTGCTCTCTGTCGGTGAGTTTGCGATAAGGAACTCGTGTAGATCGCCCTGTGACATGTATTCGAAGAGCATGCAAAAGGGCTCTTTGTTGAGGACGACGCCCAAAATGCACACGATGTTGTCGTGCTTGAGGTCTGAAATCAGTTCGATTTCTCGGCGAAAGTCCTGCTGGGTCTTCAGAGATGCGTTCTCTTTCAGGGCTTTCACTGCGACAAAGGTTTTCTCGTTGTTCGTTTGAGTCAGTTGGCCTTTGTAGACTTTGCCTTCATGGAATAAGGATGAGTTCAGTTATTTGAATTAGATAACGATATGTTTGACTTACCAAAGGCTCCCTCGCCGATCTCTTCGACAAATTCGACATCTTGCAGTGTGAACTGTGGCACTCGCAGCAATGAACTCCGATCGAGGTTGTGAGCGAAGCCTGAATTTAGATCATTTCCGCCGTTAAGTCGGGCCATTTCCAACGACGAATTCATTTGCGAGTTGCCATAGATATTTTTATCCGCATTTGGGGTGTTTATCTGAAACGTTCGCAGGAATTGAATTACTTTCTTGAATTGAATTGAATCGTAGTCTACATCCGAATCCGACCCATTACTGTGAGGGAATAGGAAAAAGACAAACCATACGTACGTTTTGTATATTGGTCATGCCATCGCTGCTGTGCTTCTTGTAGTACACCACACCCGCGTACAGTATGAGTATGCAAATGATCATCGCGATCGAAAGGTATATATAAAACCACAGCTCATCGGCGCACTTTCGAATGTTGCAGTGCTCAATGATCTTCTCGAACGACTTGTCATCCACGAAGCACCAAGGCTTCTCTTCCGTCACTCCAGGGTTCCTGCAAAAGACGGAAAATTTTCTCACAACCATATCAATAAAATCCGATTCCTCCTCACCGGCAATAATTTTGGCCAGCCAACTCGGGATAATCGGATATTTCCTTCATCAACCACGACCATCTCAGGCATGGCTTTCCCGAAGCCGACACCGCTAAGGTACCTCGATACTCCGAACCATATCCCCAATAACAATGCTCATTCGGATTCACATCGATAGCAATGCCAAACGATGAACAATCACTAGCATGCGGCAAACTCTGACACTCTTCCAGCGGTAGTTTCTGTCCAATGGTGGGGTGTCTCTTCGCGATGGCATACTCCTTCTGGCACAACTCGTTCTCCAGCAGCTCGCATTCGTCTCGACAAATGCGTCTTAGGTTTTCCGATTCACGTGTCGGTGGATATTGACTGGATATCTCGCCCGTAAAGATATCATCATAAGCTATTGTCGATTTTCGTTTGAGAAAGAGTTTCCGCTCCTTGGTGTTTTTCTCTAGGAATCGCTTCCGTCTGCGATCGATTATATGATTTCCTGTCGACGATTCAGTGTGTGTTTGATTTTTCTTCGATGATTTGCGTTCCTTGTGAGTGGCTCGATTCGAAAAGTAGAGGAGGTTCGTGCGTTCCGGTGTGCGGCACACGGGCAGTGTACTATAGCACAGACTTGGCAGTGCGTATATCCGGCAGTTTGGATTCATGTCTCTGTGCAAAATGTTAAATGAGCGGTTAATATTCGTGCAGTGTTTCCAGTGGATGATGTGCTTACTTGGATTCTTTAATGACGCCATAGGCTGCTTTGAGGCGTTCTTCTAGTTCGTTGAGTGTCAGATTCGGCGGTATGAACACAGTTTCGTTTTTCAGGTACTTCTCACAAGTTGTACCATTGTAGATTTGACAAATGCCAATTGGGATCTGAAAGTTGTTAAACACTTTAGAGAAATGGTCTGAATTTTAGAGGGCATAATGTACTTCTTCGTTTGTAGTGTCGTGTTGGACATCGTGCTCAGCGATTGGCCTGCAAATAAATAGTACAGTGTCATGATTTAATGCACAAAGGCGGAGGATAGTTAAATAATTTATTTTATTAAGCAATTGAGGGGCATAGTATACTCCATCCGCTAAAAAAGTTGGGCGCACTTAGGGACAGTGATGCCACTCGTGCTGTTTTTAGTGCTTGCTCTTTTGCACTCCAATTTTTGTTTAACTTCTGTTTTTTGCACTAACACTGATTGATTGTGGGAAGTTAGTCCTAAAGGTACCTGTTGCGCCATCTTTACTTCTGTTACACAGAGTTTTATAGCTGTGGAAAAAATGGCAAATACCGTCCTACCAACACCAAATCAATAATTTAGGGCTAATAATGTTATTGATGTTGATTTTCCTAAAGATTTAGGTAATGTGCCACTGGTTTTATGAATAGTGTCGCGACTAACCCAAAATGGACAAGGACATACTAGACAAACACAAGCAAAACAAAAAAACTTTGCATAAGAGCTTAAAACAGATACAAATGCGACAAATTGAAACCACTTTCATTAAAAGAAACACGGGCTAAAATTATGAATACCTGCCTCACTTTTATTTACAAAATAAACTGCCCTCCATAAATAAATGTATTTAAAATCAAACGGAGCCACACGCAACAAATAATCCCTCAACCATTTCCAGGATGAAAAAGTACCTACCCAAACAAATTTATCGCCACGGACACTTTAAATTTTATTAAAATTGCAAAAAACAAGAAACGAAAATGAATTCAAGGACCTTTTCCACGCGAAACCGAAACATAACAAGATACTTGCCGTCATAAAACGTTACATATGTCTGTTAAAATTTTTAATTTTATAGTCCCCAGTAACAAAGCTCAACAGCCCATGGTCGTCGTCGCCACCTCAATGGAGGGGCCGTGCGCCTGTATAACTCGTTTTCTGTTAAAATCATTTTACTTTATATGCCATTGAATTTATGGCAAAGCATTTCCATTTTAAGGAACCGAACGCGATGCATAAAACAGTTTTCCTCCATCATATTCATGAAAAGTGTAATATCGATTTATTTTTATTTCTCCATTTTCTCACCATTTGCCAGCCCGTGTCAGTGTTGTTCAAATAAAAATTAATAATACATTGCATTCAAAAGGAAGACGCACACGTGGGGATGTGGTTTCGGTATATCCTTTACGCGATTTCATTGTGATTCATGTTTGTCTGATGGTGGCAAAGGAAACAATCAGCGTTAAAAGAAGACACCTAGAAAGGGGTAAGACTCCCTCGTGCGGTGCGGTTTTTGAAATGAAATGCCAACAAAGAAAAGCACAAACGATGAACGTTCTCTTTATGCGATTAGAGTATATACGACTTGAATGTTGCAGTTTTTGCATTTTATGACACAATAGGCGCAAATATTCCGAGAGGCCTCTTTGAAATGTTCAAGATGTTCTTTAACTTGAAGAAATCTGTCAGTTTCAGGTTACTCTTGTTGCACACAGGGAGTCTTTTTCTCTTCTGTTTTGCACAACTTCGTTTCAGAAATTGTTTGTCATTCGCAATGGTCCTGAAAGTGACGACCTTTTCAATTCCGCCGGTGGAGCTTAATGAAATAGATTTGCTGGAAAAAAATCTGTTGAACGCAATGATTTGTCTTTTGAAGAGCTTCGTGTAAAAATGTCATTTTTATTCACGATTCTTTGAAAGATTATTGTCGTCTTCAATTGTGCTAATGATAGTGCTAATGACAGTTGTCATATACTCGTAGTGCTCAAATAAAAAAAATTACATTTGTCAGTCTGAAATCGAATGGATTTGTCTGGACTATATTTCCCTCGAACGTAGAACGGGACTGGTTGCAGCAACTTCACCTTTAAAACTCCGTCAGCCATCGAAATGTCAAGTAAGTAGGTACTCAGTAAAGAATTTCTTGACTGGATTTGTCGGCTATACCACCCCGAACGACAAGTAAAAAAAAATCTGAACTCAATCTGTCAAGTGTCAGATTTGCTTAATTATATGGTTTTGAACGTCCTCGTTGATATATTTTCGAAATTTGAACTGTTCACGTCACCAATCCGGGCCAGTAAAAGCTATAACACATTGAGCTGTCAGGTGTCAGATTTGCTTAATTATAGTTTTGAACGTCCTCGTTGACAGAGTTTCGAAATTTTGAACTGTTCACGTCACCAATCCGGGCCAGTAAAAGCTGTAACACATCAAGCTGTCAGCTGTCAGATGAACTAAATTATAGTTTTGAACGTCCTGACATATATTTTCGGAATTCGAAGTGTTCACGTTACCAATCCGGACCAGTAAAAGCTGTAATACATTGAGCTGTCAGGTGTCAGATTTGCTTAATTATAGTTTTGAACGTCCTCGTTGACATATTTCCGAAATTTGAACTGTTCACGTTACCAATCCGGGCAAGTAAAAGCTGTAACACATCAAGCTGTCAGCTGTCAGCTGTCAGATGAACTAAATTATAGTTTTGAACGTCCCCATTGACATATATTTTCGAAATTCGAAAGATAGAGAAGAAATGGAAATCATTTTCAACAATTTTTTTTTTACTTTTCAAGGAACCATAATTTGAAAGCAGCTCCAGGAAGTATTTGGGAAAAGTTTCCTCTATAGCTATCTACCAGAAGAAACAATTTAAAATGATCCAAAAGACTTCGAAACTCTCAACAATAGTGACACCTTAGCGCCACCTCTCATCATTTCTTAAATAGCTCTAATCACTCACTGACAATCAAACTGAAAATCGCCATGACTGCGGCATTATTTTGTTAAAAAAAAAACATCAGATCCTAAATGTCATCCTACAATAATGTGTTCATTTTATAATCAATTTGCAACTCCCCCACCTGTTCGCACTTGCGAAACAAATCCCAACAAATGTACGAATACTATTCAAAACGATTCCGAAGCCCATTTGTGGTCAGTCATTCAATGTGTCAATTATGTGTCAAAACAATTTACCCATTACCGCAGTGCATAAATAATTCTGCACAATTCCGCGTGGCTAAGCCAACGCGTGTATTCCGCATGCATATGTCAGTAGTCAGTGGGATTATGATGTGCAAATATGTGCAGAGCGAAAACCGCTTAGACTCAAACAAAATATCCTTTTTCCAGGACACATTAAATCGATTGAAAAAGTGGCCTAGAGAGTGCGGTCGGTTGTCGGTGTAGTCGGTAGTATTGGAGTGGTATGAAAAGCACATTCATTCACTGGAAAGTGGAGAAATGCAAATAGCAACCGGCAACTAGGGCGGCCGTAACAACTCGACCAAATGCAGAACTTGTTCCTTCTTAGTCTCTGTATTCTGCCGCTTCTTTTGCTCATGCAAACCGTTGAAAGTGAAATAATATGATAAATAAATAATCAGCAGCGAAAGTTCTTCATCAGTTGTTCCAGGCAAAGAGGACTACAAATAGTCGATATGGAACTCACATTCTGAGAAGACATAGAGATCTAGGACATTTGGATGGGCAACTTAAAGTGATTAGCAAACAAACTTATGTTCAATGTTTCATGTTCAACCCCCGGCTGAATATAAAAGGAACGGAAACCGCACTAACGAGATTCCGTACGCAACCACCACTATGTATATAAATAGATTGTCATCTTGCCTCCCCCTTTGGGAAAACTTTTGTCCCCCACAATAAAAAAAAAAAAAAAAAAAGTAAACATTGCCTGATTCGAAGTAATGTTGTACTCGAATTTCAATGTAAAACAAACACACCCTGCTTGGGAGTTGCTCTTCTCTCAGGAGTATCACAGCGATGCACAAACAGAATCGACGAAAAAAAAAACCGGGGGCAAGTCAAACGTCACAATACACTCGGGGGTGTGGTGGCGCTCAGGTAACACAGAGAACGCATAGTATCACCGTAAATCTTCAAATTGACTGATGAATGAGTTCCAACAACTGTCAACCGAACACGACGACCGTGATATGAGTTCATAAAAACAAATAGAACAACAAAGTAAATTAGAAATGAATGATTCATGCCATACCAATGGTAATGTGCTAAATGGAAGGACTCTCTGTATATATACAGTGTACACCTCGCGCGAGCGTGTATAATACTCAACGCACATTTGAATAAGGATTGCATGTTTAAGGATAATAATTCAGTGTAATTTTTATTTGCCAGTGCATTTCATGCATAGGAAAACAGAAAAACAAAAGCCGTCAAGGGCTGAAAGAATAGAGATATAAATGAACACGTTTTGGCGGCAGTTAAAATAATGTTGGTACCGCACTTACGAATGCATGGGATCGCGATCCGGCATAAGCCATAGCAGAGTGTGTGTCGTTGGAGTTTTCGTGCGAAGAATCTGGAGACTTTTGTTAATTTAATGAAAATCCCATTCGCTGGGCATTATGAGGAAGTTAGGCTGAATGTAGGGTGCACTGGGGAATAGGGGAATATTAATTGACAGACCGGGCTTCCTTTACAATTCAGAACAGGCTTAGGTGGGCATAACGTTGAATACGTACGTGGTGGCATCTTGTGGTGGAAATCCAAACAAGTGAGCAACGAAAGAGTTTTGAAAATTGGCCTAGGGTCCACAGTCGTTCGAACTTTCTCCTTAACGCCTATGCACCCATTCAAGGATTAAATCAAATGTTTATAAGTGAGTTGGCTTGTAGTTCAGGTTAAGGATGACTTGTCTGCGGACGAGTTGCATGACACAGATAATTTTCATTTCTGCCCACGCCGACTCTGTTTTTTTTTAATAACCAGGTATCCTGTTCCAGCAGGTCTTCTTTGAAATAAATTGCCAATTTCCGTCATCGGCATATTTATTTCTTCCTTAATGGGTAAATTCCGAAAGAGCGAATCACATTGCTTCGACTGAAAGCAGTTTCGCTTCATATTGGCAAAACCAATTTAACTTACATACTGAAACCATGTAAATAACTTCGGCTGTTGTGTTTGAAATATACCTTCGCCGGTGAGTTTTGTTGCCATTATAAATCTTCTAACACGTCTGAGTAAATAAATCTGAACTTTTTGTTGGAAGAGCAATTTGTGTGCGGTTGATTCATATTGACATTAGATAGATGGCAGGAGGTGGACAGACGAAAAACTTTGTTCATTCTTTCAAGTAGCTATATCACTCAGTTAGCTGATTTTTTTTGTTAAACATTATTTAAATCTTATGACAACTTTTGTTTATATTATGTAGTTGGGAATGACTAGTGATAGCACAATTTAGGGCATTGAGCGCTGATATTTTTATTTTTATCGCTCCATTTAAGATCGACTTTGCATCCTTTACGTGAACATCAAAGTCATCTTGTCTAAATAAACCATTGCTCACTCAAAAGTTACAAACGTTACTCTTGGAATGCACTCAAGATCGTGACCTGAACGCTCCCTAGAAAATGAAAATCAACTGACTGACTGTCAAACACTGTGGTATCTGTCAAAAAAAAGAAAATTGAAAAAGAAGGTTCATGCAAAAAAGTAATATGTAATCTGCTACTTATATCGTTATATGTTAAGATAGGAACCAGTAAATCTGTGTGCCTAGAAACATGTCAAACCTATTTAACAAAATATATTTTTTAATATTTTATTAAACAAATGTGTCGCAAAAGAATTGTTTTCTAAGCTCTGACAGTATGTAGTGTTATTTTGCAACTTTTCTCTCCTTAAAAGTTCGAAAACAGTTTGTTTCTGTTTTTCACAAATCTTGCAGTACCTACAATGCAGCCTGATATTTTTTTTCCCAGATCTTTAAAGCCAAGACAGGATTACCTACTCGTTACTCGTTATTTTGCAACTTTTGTCTTTTTATGTTGTTTTTTTCCGAGAACACGTAGGTATACCTAGACTTTCTACGACTGAAAAACCACGTGAATGGACATATTGTCTATAAAATGTATTTCCAAAATAATTGCGAATGACACTTAAAGTCCGTCTGACACTACATTTTTGTCTAATTTTTTCGTTATTTTTATCACAATATTGCATGCAAATAAATAAGCGCAAGTTCTCAATTTGGGAACTGTAACAACAATATCATGTTGAAAAGTCAGCTGCATTGAAAAGAGACAAAAGTGTGTTACGGGATGGCAAGTGTTTGAAACCAACCACAAATTTTCAAACGAATAATGTTGAAATGTCAAAAAAGCTACCAGCAGTTAAAAAATGTGATTTGAATACATTTTCAATGATTTTTTTTTTATACGTCTGCATTAATAAGGTGAACGCACTTCTATCGTGTTCTAACTGTTCGTACTGCTCTAGTACGAAAAAATGCAAAAAAAATTTAGTGTCATACGGGCCTTAGTCTAAGACCAACTTTAGATTGACTTATTTGTCTTAAAATGCACACCAGCTTTAACTAAATCTTTTGCAAAGAAAATACTTTCGTTTTTATGTCGAAAATGTATAACACTTAACGCAAGTAAATAACTTGTCAAACTCCAATTGCGTATTTACCAACAAACATTCAAGCCAAAAGCAACACTCGATATAATTGAATTTGTTACTTCTCACAAGGACCGTCCCTCAATGTGGCACATTTCAGAACACCGCACAGAGCTCCGGCTGCCCCTTCCTTATGAAAACATAATCGATGACGAGAAAATAAACTCAACTAGATACAGTCACAGTGTACATGAAACTAAAACTCCATTCATATGCAGCCACTCAGCCGATAAGTATGGATATCCCAGAGAGGACACAATCTGGCATCGTTATAAAGGGTGCGGAAAATATTTGCCATCTTCTATTAAGTTCTTCCTTTTAAATAGCTGACATTCTCCTGCTCCTACTTGGTCGGTGTTCTTTTGTCAATTTTTGGGGTGAAATCAATTCGTTAGACGATGTCAGGGAGTGTATTCTCTAGCCGACACCCCACTGTCTATATACGAAAATCGAAGGCCGAAGAATCAATGCAGCTTCATAACTTTGATGGGCATCAAGCATCAACCCTCATAGACGGATGGTGTGGCAAATGCTGTGAGCATCCTCGCTAAACGATGATTATCGTCAAATGGCTTGGAAATAACGAGCAAAAACCACTGGCTGCATTTTATCTCAAATTTCATTGCACATCCTATATGTGCTATGCCTCTGGTTCGTAGGCAATGAATCATTTTGAATTTCTGAATCTGTCAGTGGGCGAATGACATTTGTGCGAAGCCGAAATATTTTGCGTGCGATTTCAAAACTCTTCACACATCGCATCGTTCGAAAAACTCTTCGTTCCACTTTCCATGTGCAACCACTTGCACATATTTCCACAGAGAGTTGCCACTCTTTTTCTATTTTTGTGCCCCCCATTGAGGTATTTTAATTTCAAAAAGTACACCTCTTCTCGGTTCGCAATTAGTTTCGTTGTGGGATGTTTTTTTGTATACCAAAGCACAAACTAGTATAAAAAAGGGTGGTTTTGTGTTTTCAAAAATTTAGGTCACAAATGTGTTTGTTTGGAAAAATTATTTCAAAAAATGTATATACTTTTCCAGCACAGTAATGTCATTAAGTCGGAGCCATCAACTTACGGGCACAGCGTGTCAATAGCACACGCCTAGGTTGTGAGCGGTATAAGTGAAAGAGATTCATAGCTTGGATATTTAATTTCACCCCTCCCCAAAGCAGGCGAAATAATTAATATGTTATTTAAAATAAAAGGAAAAAAATAAGAGGACTTAATGAAACGTTTGATGTGAGCACTGAGCACCATTGACAGAGTGTAACCATGTTAAGCGGTTAGTTTGTGTTCTCTCTGGATGAGGGTGAGTACTGAGTAGGCAGGAAGGACAAGTTAACACTCGTGTGTAATTGGATGTTTATGAGCGAAAGGAGAAAGGCTAGAATTGGTGCTATTTCATTTTAATTGGTGTGTTAGGTTTACTACTTTGTTGCTTTTACATTTTAATGGGTTTCAGTTATATAATTAGTATTCGTTCCGGTTGAATGGTTTTAGGAAGCCAGACACACTTTTACTTCGAGGGAAAAGTTACGCTTAATACTTGACTTGAGGAAGCTTGACAAAAGTTGGCTGGATCTTTGATGGATTTAAATATTATGGGGTCGTCATCCTTTAAAATTGCCTTGCACCTTTTGATGGGTTGAAATACTCATCGTGACTATGTTAAAGTGGGTACTCGTAGTTAGCTAAACTTGAAGTGTATGGCCCATCGAAGTGGACGGTTCTGTAGCGATTTCGTCTTAACTTTGAAGCATGGGAAGTGTTGAAGTTCCAGGTAAGAGAATATGTTATTTAATAATAGAGCTACGCCTTACTTTAGCTACTATTTTATCACATATTCGGTAGTAGAAAATTATTGCTTGGCTATTTGGTGAGCGCAAGCTCATATTTTTGACATTAAAATAACCCCCCTTCCTTTGACAACTTGTTTGATAAGGTTTGTTAAATGCGACTGTGATTTGTACTCAAGAACAAATTAATATGATTGAACATCAATTGATTTGCTGAAACATCGAAATAATCACCCCTATTCCGAGTGGCGTTTACCACGATTAAAAAAACGCCAATTTGAATTTGGAATTACGAGAATTTGGAATTTCAGTCGTTGAACGCCATTTGTCACTGAAGTTCATGTTGAACCTATTCGCTTACGGCGAACGTCATGTGAGAAATTTTACTGCCATTCTGTAAGGCGGTGAACGAAACAAAAAACGACAAACGTCGTGAAAGTAAAACACCACTCGGAATAAGGGTGAATATCTCCGCATTGTCGACTAACTATCCAATAACGTCAAAATACGAATTGGATTCGTGGCCAATATATTGTAATCCAAGTGGTGACAACTCCTGCTGTCAGACTTAGTAGCCTTTCTAGTCAAATTACTCGCCGCTCGTTATTTTTCCTGAGTTTTTTTTCCTGCCACCTTTGATGAGTGTACTAAAACAAATACACAATTCACCACAAAGTAACGAGTACACCACTGCGATTTCATCAACAAATGTCGATATAATTAGCCATGAAAACATGGCTTCTCTCGTTTTATGTAGTATCCCACAAAATAACGAGTTATTAGACTCTTTCGCCAGTAAATGTAGTCACTCTTTAAGTTACACGAAAACCTTTCGTGCGAAACTACAAAGCAACGTGCAAATTCTGTACTCGACAGTATTCAATTTTCAACTGCTCAATTCAACTGTTGATCCGCACTGGCAAGAAATTTCCTTTTATAAGTAAAAACTTTCATAAATCGATAACTTCAATTTCATATTTTATTCCAGCATCTCCCAGCAACCCTCCTTCTGTTGGAAAGGATTAAGAACTTTTTTTTCGCCCTTGTTCAAGTACCCATTTCAATACCTCTACTTGAAACTGTCAGCGATTGAGAACAGCATGAGTATACTTGGTTAACTTTGATTCATTGTCCCTTGACCCATAAGTATGCAGATTTTAAACATAAATGTCATTCACCCCAGGAATTAGCTTGAGTTGGTCTATTCAATGTTTGAGTGCTTTACAAAAGAAAAAGGTCGCGACGTACATACGTATCCACTCGAGTTACTGATACAAAATTTTGTATTGCTATACAACAACAATTAAGAGGGCTATACTGTCCCTCGTGGAAAGGTTTACTATATTTGATATGCTAAAAAGTTTAACAAAACAAAAAAAATTAAATTCTCAAGAGGGAACTTTTGAAATTGATTAGAAATTGGAATAATTTTGCTGTGGGCATGGGGTGTAGGAAGTTAAGGAAAAGTTATACAATGTCGAAATATTGAAGCTTGGGTAATTTGGAAGCATTCTGTTTTTTAATTCAATTTTGTAGGTAGGTATATTGAATATGATGTGCTAATAAATTATCAAACATGGGGATATTTAGTTTATTGTGAGGTAAGGTATGAAAATTGTGAAACTTTAAGAACAAATTTTAGAACATTTTTAGCTTGGGTTGTGCATAAATTGCTCCACAACTATAGTTTTGTTGGTGCAATAATTTAGGAGTACATTTTCGTCAACTGAATTTTGACAGAAAAAGTTGACTTCGATCAAGAACAGTAGGAATAAAATGTGTGAACATTTGCATCTGCTTTTTTGTTTTTGCAAGACACAATTTGCGTAGCCACCTTTAACTACCTTAAGCAATAATAATTGGTGACGCATTAATAACAGATACTAGTCGTAAACAATTTTGTAATTTTCAACTAAATGTAAAGTAATACAAATATAAATAAGGTAATATCCCTTAAAACACTACATAGCCGACTGTAAAACGTTTGTACGGAAAGTGCGTTCCTTTGCAAGTGACGGAAAACTTGACGAAACTGAGCCATTAGCCATTATGAGTACATTTAAAATCTCTTAAGTCGACTATAGGTGTACCCTGAACGCAGAAACTATAATGTCGGTAATGTCAATTTTCTTACTTAATACTCACTCACGAAATTCTTGACTAGATTCATCGGATGCCCCTTCATAGACTCATTAAGACAGCCAGCTGATGTCAGATTTACTAAACTAGCAACTGAACGTTGAACGTGCCCATTTTGTTCGGTCCCTATCTGGCTGCCTTCAGTTATACGCACATCATGTTGGTTTCGCCTTTAAAGCCTGGTATGCTGTTCTAGAAAAGCTAAAATTAAGCGCCTCTCCAATGTTTCTCTCCACCACTTCGCTTAATTTTGGCAGTGTTAGTTCCGTAAAAAAAAAGAACTGTGTTGGTAAGTTGATTGACTTGCTACTGTTAATTTGCTTTCGTTTGAAATTTTGTTGCAAATACCAATAATATTCTCTGACCTGTCAAAATTTAGCTGTGGGAAAATCTATTTTGCATTAATACGCTTACTTAAATTCTGTAGATATTTTTCGTACAGTGGCTAACAAATTTAGCTTGAACTGCGTACTGCTTGGCTCAACCGCTTTGCTTAATTTTATCTTTGGAGACATTTCTCGATGGGGGCTTAATTTAAGCGCGAGCAGCGTACTAGGCTTAAGGCTCAATAATTAGTCGAAAGCAAACGGATGCGATGCCCAAAATAGAATAAGAAGACTAGGTATACAAATTCTGTTTTGGAAAACTATACAGCTGACTGTCAATTTTTATGATTCTATGATAATCGCTATTCGGCAACAGCAGAAGTTACGGAGTTACGCAACACATCTATAAATCATTATTGTCAGCCATTACAAAATAAATCACACTTTTATGAACGTAGCCGTACGGTTCAGCCTTTACTCGAAGTGTCAGCCAGCGCAAAAACTATTTCCTTTCATTTCATTTCATTTATGTTTAATGTTCTCAGAAAATACTGT
The DNA here is from genome assembly GCA_948293265.1 of Cheilosia impressa. Lineage (NCBI taxonomy): Eukaryota > Metazoa > Arthropoda > Insecta > Diptera > Syrphidae > Cheilosia > Cheilosia impressa. The sequence continues at coordinate 27,130,767 of OX411884.1, read as the reverse complement.
TTAAACGTCAAAATTCCCAGAGTCAAGCACCTGGTTTATGCTGAACGTTGCCAAACGCCAAATACACACAAGTGATAATGCAAACGTAAAGCACTTCCTCCTCCCTCGACACCATTGACATGAGAATTCTTTTTTTCTTTCCTAAAAAAAATGTCTTTTTGACATCTCATATGTAAATCGGTTGGCAGTTTGCATAATTCCTCTCCTATCGCGCGTAAAAAAAAAAGTGACGACAGAAAATCTCACAAGTACAACACTTTAACGACACTTCATATGATAATGACATTTCGTGCCAATTTTCTATGCTCATTCAAGTTTTACGCTTAATTTGGTTTGACTTGGTTTTTCTTTCTCCTCTAAGAGACACTATCTTCTTTCCATTTGAATTTACATCTCTAATGCCATTAACTCCTTCCGCATTGCTAATCCTTCCTATACCACTACGTTGTTTGTAGGTATTTATCTCCGTTAATCTATAAACCGTCTTTTTCTACTTAATAGCCGTAATTTTTTAAAGCCGCCTTTCCTTGTGGCAGTTGACGGCGACGTTTATTTGTTTATGTCAATTCCCGATTCCCGCTACTGCCGCCAAATAAAAACAAAAGGAACTTTTTTAAAAAAAAAAAAAAGGAATTCTCTTATTCTGGCAAATAAATATGCAAATAGTCCTCATTTATCCACAGTTCCTTCCATTTCATTGCTTTCATTTGCAATGGACAAAAATAGAGAATCGCAAAAGAAAAGAACACGAAACGAAAGACAAATAGAAATAAAAACAAAACCAAGAATGTATAGCTCGAGGAAAACCATTGTCTTTAACCTTTTGGCTCCACCACCAGCTTGGGTTCCAGTTTCCAACCATGTGCCGATGCTTTCTCTCTCTAACTGTATTGTCTGTTTGGCCTCTGTGTGTCGCGGCGCGGCGTAGTGCTCACTTTTACGGAGAGTGATATATGAATGCCATGCCAATGGATAGATAGTGAGTGACTGCACATTAAATACACCCTCGTAATAGTACACACCGGCTTTAATATGACGAAGAAAACCGAGTGTAGGTTTGCTGGCGAGGACGAAGCAGAGAATAAATGTCGAATGAATGAATTGGATTTTGCCTGCCTCCGTTCGAGTGCGAGGGGAGGCATAAACCCTCGCTCCCCCACATGGCTGTACTAAAGTTCTCCACAATAAATGTTTATATCAAGGATATTATTGAGATTTTTTCTTTCTTCTTCTGGTCCGTCAATTTCTATACCCTCTCGAGATAGAAGTACGAATGGCTTCGCCTTCAATAGAAGATACGTTTATGAAAGAGGATATCGAAATTTTTGCTTAATTAAATGCGGAAGGGACTATAGTCGCAGCTGTATGTATGTACCTATACATTTTTATGGATATCCTCTTAGAGGGAGTTTATCTATAACCGATTAGCACTTATTGTTATGGAGTTTCACAGGATTCGGAGGACTTCTTACTTTAATCAGAAGACAAACAACCGCCAACGAATGGAACTCGCAACAGCTGCACGATTTCCTCAATTGAAGCTTTATGATTTACACAAACAAACAGTTGAGGGAATATACTTTTTTTAGTTGCATGTAGGACACTGCAAATTGTAGGCATTGACAAAATTGACCCAGTTAAAGGGGGCAGTAAATGTATGTAATCAACCCGCAGTGAGAAATCTTTTACCCATCCTTTTGGGTTGATCTCGCGTGCTAATATGTGTGTTTACGTTTCGTTCGAATTAATTTCTACAAAATATAGATGCTATTATGTTTGACAACAATACCCGAAGGAGCTTTGTCTACAGCATGCCTCTAAACTGCCGCAAATTGTTTGCTTATCAGATTGATAAGGCTTAACAGAGATGGAGGACAAGTCCATTATGAAAGACCACACAATTCTACTCCATAAAGATGAAGGCACAAACACAATGGTTTTTCTTTGGAAAGTTTACTTCAGTCGATCGATTCGAAGTTTCACCATTTATGTCACTGTGTCATTTTGCAAAATCTGTCACAAGTGTGACTTAGATATCCTCTCATTAACGGCGGAAATGGTTCTTAGTTGTTTTCTATTTTTTGCTGTAGTTCGTCCCAAAAATTATAGAGACTGAGACAGCACCAACAACACACTTTGATTAAAATTACATAATATTTTTCGAAATCACGGCAACTTATATAAATGACATTGATAGGTATAGTAAGTCTGACAGCTGTCTGACTTGATGTATCTCTGTTAAAGTAGGCCTAGATCGGTCACATGAAAAGTTTTTTTCAGTTGACGTTTATAGAGAATTTAGTCAAGAAATTCGTGACTGTTTGACTGTTGACAGTTTGTATATGTGGATGACGTAGGATTAGTGACGTTTCCGACCAATCTAGTTATTGCTTTCACTTACATCTAGTCCAGACCAATCTAGTCAACTAAAGATAACTAGATTTTTGAATGTGCTCAATAAAAAGTGTGAACCGTCATATGTCTGTCATTCAACTTGAATGCAAGTAAACGTGATTCCTTCTGGCGATATTTCAAACGTCAATCTACTTTCTCTATGCGAGGGTAATAGACATCGTCGACGATGTCGTGAATCTCCACATTCCACACCCATCCATCTGATAAGTTCACACTTCTTTACTTTTAAAGCGTAGAGTCTGGAGTGTATACCTTAGCACATATACACTTTTTGTGTAAATATATCCATCTGACATCCTTTGTGTGAAAAATAATTTGATTCTGAAAATGTGTAGGAAAATACTACAGCACGGGTGAATATAGTGTCAACGTTTGCATTCCAATTTGCACAGTTCAAGGGAACGAAACTTGAATGCAAAGAAGAAAATATTATAAATCGGAAAAGGATCTCTTTGTGTAATGTTCAGTTTTATGTATCAATATTCTGTGAGTAAGTGTTCAATTTTTTTTTATATATTTCTATGGAGACATGTACCTATGGCTATGAGGTAGATATTTTGAAATGCACTTTCGATGATACTCTCTCTCGATGAAGAGGAAATCGTTTGTTATAATTGTTAGAAGGAAATACTTTCGAGCGTGTATTGCCGTCTGCAATTTAAACATTTTGCGAATACACTTAAAATCATCGTTGTTTATTTGTAAATTAATTTGCTATTTTTAACCACTGCCATTTTGGTTTCCAAATATCTAACCAAAGCAACAACACAACTTACAGAGTAGACACTGGCAGCACTTTATCAATCAGTGCTACCAAAGTTGGTTTTAAATTTTGTTTTCGGAAGTGCAGGGTTTGTTATTGTTTGCGTCTTTAATAATGAACATTGCTGACATTTCCGAAAACTCTACTTGTCTATACCTTAACCAAATAAATTTGTCGTTGGATTCATTTGACTCAACATTATTTCATAATCGCGACTCAACTACCACGCTACAACACGTGAACTTATGCACTGTATAATGGCCATTCTCCCGCTTACAATGAAGGAATGGATCAGATTAAACGGTCAGAACAATACAGAAGCAAACAGGCGACACTTGGTATGCCGACATTCCAAACTCTAGATTACTAAGTCTGGCAGCTGGGTGACATAATGCGTCTATATTTTTATTAATATATTGATCACATGAACAGTTTCTTTCAGTTGACGTTTATGGAAGAGTATCTGAAAAATATAGTTAAAAACTAAACTCAGCTTAATCAATTGTTAAAACCTTAACAAACAAATTAAGTTCAGGGAAATTCTAGTCAAATTAAAACAAATCTATTCCACTGGAAATAGGGACGTTCAAATACGTTCATGTCAAACTTCAACTAGATTTGTCTGGACTAGGTATACGAATACGAACGCGTTGACTAATAAATTTAAATGGTTTTTGTATTCTGGCGAATTATTTTGAATCTTGACACTTTGAAATGTTGATTGAGTGTGCATGCAGAATTTTCTTGACTAGCTTTGTTGGCTATCCCTAAGCTGTCAGACTTACAAAATCCGAACTTCCGCAATCACCATCACTCTAACATAATTTTGATTATTTTTCTTTGGCATCGTTTTTACAACTGCTCTACTTGAGTCTTTCACTTGAAGAAGCTTATATTTAAACCAATTTCAATATAGAGGCAATGGTCTTGACAAGTCACCATGATCATCTATCGCAAACTTTAGCGAACATTTTAAGTTACCTAATAAAATGTCACAGTGGATAACTATTTTTTGGGGTGCTCTTTTTCGTGATTACCGGTCAGGTGTGTAACAGGGGATCCTTATGAAATATTCATGCAGCTCGTCATAATTATTCCATTTCTCTGAATTCGTACAAATTATGTACCTCTAGATTTAATATCATTTGTTAATCTTAAATCAGTGAAAACTCCATCATAATTGGGGTCACGTGGCGACAGAAAACTTCACAACTCGATGGCATTTTATCCGCGATTCATTTAAAGCATATCCGGCGCTTGACTCCTGTCAGCAAATTAATATATTCATTGGAATTTCTGCTTAATTAAATATACAAATTCGCACTCGGTGCCTTTCCCCCCTCGTGCAGGAGTAAATGTTCGTCAATGGTCGACTTTTACTACTCTCCACCCCAGCCGCGCCATACGAACAAACAGAATCAACCCCCGCAAGAAAAAACCAAAATTATCAGCAACAAAGCCAAATGTTGAACTCCAATAACGGAGTCTTGGAATAGCATTAACGTTGGCAGTAGTAGTAGTAGTAGCAGTTGTCCTAAATACTCTTATGGTGGTCGGTTCAAACTCCTCGCTGTGGTGGAAGGAAGATTAAATCCGTCTTGTTAGATTTCTCCTTCGATGTTTAGCTGCTGCCCGCTTTCCTTTTTCGTCGTCTCGGTCTCTGTGTGTCTTCGTTTGAAGTGTAGATTTTTCGCTTGGCTCAGAGGAATTTATTAAAAAAAAAAAGGAACAATAAGCGATATCAACTAAATCGCATTAACCACCACCAACAAATCTTCATAGAGGCGGAATAGAAAAAAAAATGTGCAAAACCATAAAAAAAGGACAATTGCTTTTTAAGGACTAACCCATTAGTTTGTCGAATGGCAGTTATTCCCAGCTCCTTGCCATTATCACGGAAATGATCCTTCGTCGTAGATGTGGAGGCGGACGCTTCAACCCACAGTGGCTTATCTGGATATCCACAAATGACAAACACCGCAAATAGTGCTGTATTCGAAAGGATGTGCTGCATAAACATTTTGCTGCAGCGATACTCCTTCAAATCGTTCTTACTTTGTGAGTAGAGACGAACCCAAAAAGGGCAAATACAAAACTAAGGATAAATCAAAATATATCAACAACAGCAAGGATACGGTAGGATATTCCACATTTTATGTTGATTCAATGAGATTGAGAAGACGTCATTCGCATCGAACCGCGCGTTGGAATTCCCTTTGAAAACAATTCGCCGCACGCAATTCACAAACGTGTGCACGAGAGGACGAGGAACATTCTTTGTTTTTTTTTTATAATTCACACAATCATTATTTTTTATTGAACATATATTTTTTTTCCATTTCACTGACAAAACACCGACAGAACACAAAAATTAATTTCCATTTGACCACGCCAAAATAAATTGAAATTACACTTCGGCCTCTCCCGGGGGGCGGCTTTGAAAACACATGTATCTATATTGCATACGCAAATTGAAAGGATTTTGTTTCCTTTCTGTAGTCGAACTCCATAGAGAATAAAATGTGTGTGTAGAAAGTGCTTAATGTATTTGGCGATGGCGAATAGATGAAAACGCGGTGGCGGTGGCGTTGGCGGTACCAGTGTGGTATAATGCCGCAAACGAATAAAGCGGATGGGCACCGACACTTATCGAGACATACTGAAGTTGTATGCCGCCTGAAACTATAAATTTCGAATTCAATTTCCAACAACCCCTTGAAAGTACGATGTATCTGTATGACGGCGAAGGGCGAACTGTTGGTGGAAGCGAGAAATACAACGGAAACTCCAAGGGGTTGGAAAAAAGTTTGCTTTCTGCGAATGGTGTTGCCGAGTGGATGTTATGGCAGAAGGTAGTAGCGTACTTAATGCGTAATCGGATGTGTGTAATTTTACAAGCAGGTTGTCTGTGTTGCCACTGGTCCTCCGAGCTTGTGGCTTGTAATATGCTTGCTAAGTGTTCAGCTTGGCAAAAGTTTGAGCGGTTTCTTCCAAATGTAAGTTTGCGATGTCAAATCTTTTTACAGCCAACACTAGGTTCGCGGTTTAAATCGAACGCAGTCGATATAAGTCGATCGCAATCGCACAAAGTCTTTACACGTTCTCATCAAAAATTACAGAAAAAGGAAAAATTATGGCAAAATAACGAGTAACGAGGAGTTCCTCTCTCGGCTCGAAACAACTCAGAGAATTTTAACCGGCAACTACTGAAGTACTGATGTCAAATGCAAAAACAAATTCAAAATCCATCTTAAAAATCAATTCAATAAAATCTGTGAAAATATAAAGAAAATTCGGTGGTGGTCGAATATTTATATGTATTTTTATTTATTTGTAATGTGGACTACATGTCAAAGATGCAAGTGTCTCAAAGTAGCTGGATGTCAATGCACGTACCTGGAGTACATTATCAGCTCTCTGAGAGAGTTTCGCTCTATTTTTTTAGTCTGACAGATTGGGGACGTTCAAGTATCTAGTTTAGTAAGTCTGACAGCTCTCTCACTAAGTGTATCTCGGTTTTGATTGGGGGAAATCGGTCAAATGAGCAGCTGTTTCATCCAGACTAATCTAGTCGACTTAAGATAACTAGATTCTTGAATGCGGCCATTTTTAGTGCTTGACTCGGAAAAGTACGCGAATAGAATGTATTATTAAACAAATGTGACTTGTTGGGCAGCAGCATCCGTACTTTTGCTTTACTACCAATTGGCCCGGGGCTATATTAACCACTCGTAGGGCTCGGACATCCAAGACTGGATGGCTGTCGGACTATCGGACTATCGGCTTCGTTCAAGTCCGATTAAATGATTGCCATCTAACATTTGTATAAAGACAATGGCTTGCACACAGTCTAACTGTATCTTTCAACTGTTAGGGCAACACTTTTCCAGAAGTTAACAACATGAATTCCACCCCGATGCGCATGTGCCACAATAAATTTTATTCAGCATTTTAATTCCACACATCCGTGCCGTACAATAGGGTAGGTGTGAAGGGTGACACAAAATATCCGAATATCCTCTCGGAGATTTCTCTTGTATATTGTTTTCCCCCTTTTTTTGTGTACATTCTTTCTGTTTTCTATGCCATTTTCGTTATTTTTTCTACACTCTCGGTGCCGTGCGATGCCGCTGGCAAATAACAGAAGCAGAATTTGTTTTGATGGAATTCACTTCCGATTGCGACCGAACAACGTCATCGTTCTCTGGCCATTATCATCATCGTTTAAACGTTGTCCTTCCATTTGGCTACCTTCTAGTATCCTTCGCTGTATGTTTGCCACTCTCAAGCGGATGTCTTTTGAGGGGTGGCGGTGGTGAAGGCGGTATGTGTTGTATACAATACTCCCAAAATGCTATTTGCAAGCGCTTTGGTTTCTGCTAACTTGATCCTACTTCAACGCGCTGCTGCCGCAAGCCGCACACCGCGCACCGCGCACCGCATACTCCTGAGCACAGCTACACATGGAAGTGCTGCAATTACACACACAGATTATAGATAAAATACGCTCATTCTTTGGCCCATCATATGTGTAGACTGTATACAGACGGTTGGCAGAAGAATCCCAGAATCATCGTCCCCGGCTATATGTCTTCTCTGCCATCTGCATTGTGTCGAATGTGTGTGTTTGTTGGGTGTAATAAAAACAATGGAATAAACAAAAATCCTCATTGACGAGAGATGATGATGATGATTATGGGATACAATTAAGCATTTTGATTGGGGAAACACACCATCAGCATCGTTGTGGAACAGCGCCTCCATTTAGGGACCACAGCCGAAGATGGCAGACACAGTGCTATACTGGGGGTAACGCCACTTGTAAGGGTTGAAATTAAATTCACACAAAAGTATTGACAAAAATTCGTTAGAAGGAAACGCCTAATTATCCAGGGTATCTGGTGAATCTCTTACCCGTGTGATTGTGATTTGATGAAACATGGGACTAATTAAGGGTGGCTCGACTTTGCCTTCCCCTTAAGGTATAAGGGTTCTCGACTTAAGTTGAATGCGTTGTTGTGCGTTTTAGTTAATTGATTAAGTTATAAGATGTACACAATTAGTTTGAAAGGAGTTGGGTGGAATCTGAACATGGGACTCCGCCAGCAGATGAGGCTGAAGTTAGTCTCGATTGTTGGAAGAGAATATTCTTTTTTTTACATTGCGTTTATGTAAAAGATCTGATCATTTGGAGCTGTGAATTGTCAAACCAAAACTAGTAAAACTCACAATGTTTGGTTCTAGTTTAACAGCGTCTTTTATTCCTTCGTTATAAATACGAAAATGCATTACGGTAACTAATTAACAAACGACAATCCGTAAAATGTTGCGGACAACTTCCTTAAACGAAAAGTGACTTAAGCAACTGGACCAACTGGCAAATGAGCACCGGAGGGCTGGAATCCATTCTCATCGGCAACATAGCTCACTGAATAGGTGACACCATCATCACCAACATAACTGAAAGCTCCATGGACAGCGATAGCCTCTTGTTCAGTACCAACATTCTTAAGTTCACCTTGTTCGCTGACAGACTTGCCATCGCTGGTCTCAACACTGCAATAAAATATTTCAATTAGCGAGTTGTTTTAATTTAATTTCAACTGGTGCACTTACGCATAGGAGTAAGCGTCGACACCGATGTTGTCGTTGTCATAACGGAGGGTTTCGGCGTTCTTTGAATCGCTTGCTGGTGGAGCAGCCAGCGCAACGGCGAAGAGGGCAGCGAATACGATAACGAATTTCATGTTGAAAGTGTGTGGTTGTTTTTCGGCGACGAAAGAACTGAATGATGACAATATGTTCGCATCGGCTCAATTTATATCATCTTGATAGAGACGGCCGAGTCCAAAAACACACAAAACCCGTAATTTGTATGCAATAGGTCAAAAGCATATGCTCTTTCGTTTAGCTATTGAGTTCTTCTAAAAAAGGAGGGAGGTATTACCCGACCGGTATGGTGAGTCTGCTTTCCGCAAAAACGGCATCAACTAGTTACCTACATTTAGAATTTGCATTCAAGCTCAAGGTCAATGACAAAAAAAAAATGCTAAACGATTTATGATTAACTTCTGATATATAATTTCTAGAGCAAATTTGAAATTCAATTCGTGTGTAAGTCTAAAAGGGATACCAACATCACACAGCCGATTAAAATGGGCTTTGTTAAACTGTGCATTTTCGTCAGACTTACTAGCATCCTTGGTGGTAACTGATTTTTGAATTTGAGTCAGCATGAACTTGTTCTTATTAATTTATTACTCGCCTTACTAATACTCATTTGTAACTTAAACACTTAATATTTTATTAGGTCACAATGGGTAACTTTGTATGGAAAAATTTTGCAATCTAGAATGGGTATTAGTATCGCGCATTTTGTGGTGCTAATAATAGCTTCTGGTAACCAGTTTCAATTATGCAAACTTGAAATGATCTATACTGCGACTTACAGTGTATTTAGGTTGTAGGTTAAACATGATTGCTGTTTTGAACCACCGCGCGAAGTCCGAATTGACTATCAAAAGTGAAGCTGAACCGAACCGAAATGCACTACTTTCTTTTAAAGTCAGACCCCATGCGATTGTGAACGATGTAGTTTTTGTTCTCAGCTAAATAAATAGGTAAATAGAGTTGCCAGCCTTTCTTACAGAGACATTTTAGCTTTGAATTTTTTTTTGTTACTTTATTTTGAGCAATTTAACTTACATTGGGGCAGAGGGAACTTTTTCGAAATTTATTCACAATAGCGCATTTTTTAACTTTCTCGACTACCTAGTAAGAGAAAGAAATTGCATTCGTACATAATTTCGAACTCGAGAATCGAGATGTTAACCAATTCTGACATAACGATAACAAAAACATCGGGTCACCAATCTCTGTCCGTCTCTCTGTCTGTCTGTGTCTGTCCGTATGTCCCGAGCCTAAACGGCTGTCCCGATTTCGTTCAAACTTCGGATTTGGAGTTTGGGGCTTACAGTTCGGGGCCGTTTTTTTTTTCTGCACGGTAACCTCAATATTATCTAATGGTTCTTCATACCAGTTTGATTTGTTCGAAAACCGCTCTTGATTTCAACCAAACATTATACGCCAAAGCTTGTAAAGCTGCCTGACTATCTGAAAAAAATTGTATAATAGCGCCCTTTATACCTTTTTTGGAAATTGGGTCAGCGTAAATTTCGATCGCATGGATTTTCGCTTGAAAGACCGTGGGACTCATTCGCATGGGTATCAAGACTTTGGTGTTGTATCCAAAGACACTAGCTGCAGCTCCGGACTCAATCTTCGATCCGTCGGTGTACCAGACTATGCTTTTTGGGTCCAATGTCGGAATATCATTGGTCCAATTAGCACGATCAAGTAATTCTACCTCGAAAAGTTTCCCAAAACTGTGCTCCCTGAACATGGTAACCGGGACGGAGCAGAACATGTCCAAGTTTGGGATGAGGTTAAGTATTTTCAGGTGTCCCACATGCTCAACTGATTTAAACCTATATTCTAGCTGCAATTTAACTGCGCATCTATAGCAGCCGTCTTCATAATTAAGTATTGCAGGGGTGAGAGCCCAAGTCCTGTTGTAGGGCAAGTGCGCATAGCACCTGTGATCGAATAATGTTACTTTTGGGACATGTCTCAAAAACCGTCCATAGGATTGTAACAAAAATGCATTCCCAAGGTAAAATGGACATTTCTAACTAAACAGCAAACTCAGTTTCTATCTATGTCATCAGACAAAGGATTTTTGAAAAAAGGCATTCCTTTAAAAATTTGGTTTTCTTTCATTTACGGCACTAACGATTTTGACCCAAATGCACACTTAGAGTAAAATTGATGTTTTCAACTGCTCATATCTCGAAAACACCCTTTTCGATTTAATTAAAACTTTGAAAACCAAGTAATGCTTATAAAAACATGTCTTAAAAAATCAGAAAACAGGAATTTACGCTGCTTCTTGTACTTAAAAATCTTGCAAGTGTAAGAGCTTATTGATACAACAGTAGGCGTTTATAATGCTTTAACTTCAACTTCCGAAACTTGCCAACAACAAGCTCTCAGTAGCTTGAACTTAAACAAAACTTCTGTTATCTGATAAAATGTTTTCCAATAAGAGGTGTTATTTCGGTATTCAAAAAATATTAACATTTTTTGAGATAAATGATCGGATGTTTATTTCATAATAAAGAGGAAGGTATGCCGTTAATAATGAAAAACAACATCAGCCTAATGGCCACCACGGGGACGCATACAGGACCATATCTTTTTCATGAAATTTTCCATAACCTACATTGTCTCTCGATAGCCTCACGTTGAGGATGGAGAGGCTTCTCAACAATAACTCTTGGGTTTTCCGAGCCCCAGATCCGACAATTTTGCTTGTTGACGTAGCCACCGAGGTGGAAATGGGCCTCATTAGTCAAGATGATTTTTCGATGGTATTCCGGATCATTTTCATGCATTTCAAGGACCCAATCAGCAAAGACACGACGTTTTTTCACCATTTTTGTAGTGAATTTTAATAATTTCAATGCGTTGTTGAAGCGTGTATCGTTCCATTTTTAGTAATGGCGTAGTTTCTACTTATCAAATGTGAAAGAATAAAAGCTTCAAAGGAAACAGCTACCGAAAAAGCGGGTCATTCACAATAACACCTCTTATTCGAAAACCCTTTATAATATACTGCCATATCAGATGAATAATAGCCAAAATCGAAATTTATTTAACACTATTCCTATATTTTATGAACCCTTTTTTAAATCTAGCATTGTGTCTCAGATTTTTACCGGCCTACATAATAAAAAAAGAAAACAACCAACCAAACTTTTGATGAACGCTAAAAGTTTCGTTCGACCCAGTTGTGCATTTAATTGATAACACGGCTCCGTCTTTACATGGTATTAGAGACCAAATAAAAAAGCTTCCAGATTTTGTATGTTCACTCGATTTAAAAAAAAAATAGTGCACTAAGCACTCTTTTTAAGTTCGTAATTGTGAATGAATGATGTGTAAAAGTAATGAATATTTGCCTCGCCCATTAAAAAAAATATTTAAAAATCCGCCTCTTCATTTCCTCCTCTTGAAAAGAGTTGGTGTCCACTTCAAATTTGTGTGCACTTATACGGACTGTACACTTATCCGTAAGTGCACATTTTTTGCATTTATACGTGCTGATTTAATAAATCGCACTGTTTCGAGTTTACCTGTTACACCTACTCTTAATGTTAAAGTCACAAAACAGGCTTCAGAGATTCACAAAAAAGGACATTACGTTTTACATATGTATGTGCCAGCTGCTGTAGGCGCAGTGGCTTAGTGGTTAGTGTGTTGGACTACTAAGCGAGGGGTCCCAGGTTCGAATCCCGAGAAAACCCAAATTCCAACCTAAGGCTTTTTTCACTGCGCCACCTCTCGCGGACGTCTGACAAACATCCGAGAGTATAACTGTCATGAAAGAGCTTCTCAATTAGCCATTTGGACTCGGAAACTGTAGATCCCTTCCATTCGTCCCAAAAATTAAAACTCACACAAAACGAATGGTTGTGAGAAGCTAGGCCCAGGGTCCCTACGGACCTGTTGCCCCAACTATTTGTATTTATTTTATTTTTTTATGTGCCAGCTGCTGCTAATGTCAGTCGGAATGTCATACCGCCATACTAGACATTCTTTGTGTCCAAGCTAAATTTCCCATTCAAAATGACAAGTGACAAGTGCTACCAACATAGACATACTATATTTATGGACTGCTAGTGTATGTCATTTTCATATACTTCTGCGAGAAAATATGTTCCAAAAAACACAGGCGCCACAGTTTTACAGCGGATTGGCAAAGAAGCACATGCCGCCGTCAAGTCTAAATTGCCATAGCAACGTAAACAAAAAAGCGATTTTTTTTTCAAAAAAAGTTTGTTTCCATAGAAACATGTAAACAAAAGAGCGACATCTTGTCGGAAGCGATTCATTTCCATAGTAACGTGTAAACAAAAGATCGTCATCTATTGAAAAGAAGCAAAGCTACAAAGAGTGATTTGAAATTAATTTTGTAACATTTTATTATTTCGAAAAAGAAAGCGAAATAACAATTTCTTTACTTACTGACCCACAAACTAAAATAAAAAAACGTACAGACATCTTTCATGTAGCGTTCAATCCCTTAATATTTATATCTAGGCAGGTAAATCTTCGGTGAAATTGAAATTAGTGCCGTAGTCAGTCGACGTATTTCTTTTTTAATTCATCCCACTGAATTTGCTTACCTATAGCCATTTTATCCATCATGAGATATACGACTTTTTTCTTAATTTTTTTTTCTAAGGATGTAGTTTTAACATCTAATGCATACAATGACTTTTTTAGTGAATCCAGCCGTCACTTAAGGACCATGATCCAAGCAATTTTTTATTCGAACAAAAAAAGTGTGAACAGCTAACTAAACAAATATTATACATAAATAAATAAATAAATATTTAGTGCAACAAATTAATGTAGGTACCCCAGGCCTAACTATACAAAAAAAGCGTGTTGCTAATGGCCGCCCACCAATCCTCTTGCTTTTATGAGAATATCGGTGGCTGTTCACTTGTTTTGTGTTTCGTATTGAATTCGCTTGGCTTGTGTTGAGGGTTTGATTAAATTGAGATCGCAGTATTAAAATATAAATTACGGAACTACGTAGGTGCTACAACCAAGTAAAATATAGAAACATACATAATTGGTAAATAATGAATAAAAAAAACACACAAATCCTACATTATTTCTCACCCTCTCAACACATAGGCATACTACATGCAAATCTGCAATTTTTGATCCTTTACTCCCCCCAGCGGTTAAACTTACTTCCAAGTTTTTAAATAATATTTCCTCCCCCAACGACCTTGATGGCCGATATATTATGTCAAGGCTGAGAGACCACAGGCTTTTTGAAAATGTTCGACTTTACCTTGCGTACTTATTTGATAAGCCAGAATCCATTTGCATAGACGGTAAAACTAAAACAAACGTTGAGATATATATACAAAAAGAAGGCCTTCCTATTGATCCGGCTGCTCTGCGAGAAATCTACAACCGTTATCACGATGGCTTTAACATTTCGTCGGCCACCGTGGACAAAGACCTGTCTGCCTTTGCTTCTCATATCAGCTCTAAACGTATCTCGCACCTTCAACGGAGCCGTGCTGACCACAACAATTTTTTTCGTCCCTAACTCAATACCAAGTTCACAGCCATCTTCCCATCATAGCATTCCTCTAACCTTTTACTATCAGAACGTAAGGGGTCTGCGTTCTAAAACCCAAGCTGTTCTGCGCCAATCTCATGCTCTTCCATTTGATATCTACGCGATAACGGAAACCAATCTGATTCCCGATATAAAGAACCCGGAAATATTCCCACCCACATTTAACGTCTTTCGGGACGATATCAGCCGCCCAACGGATGACCCCCCCTGTCGAGGGGTTCTTCTTGCTATCCACAACGACCTGGACTCTTCTCCGATTGCTACTTCTTCGTCTTCAAAACTCGACTTTGTCGCAATCAAAATAACACTCCCCCACAAGTCCCTATACGTAATGTGTTTTTACATCCTGCCGGCCCAACCTATCGAATCCTATCAACTTGCTGTAAATGCGATCGATCAAGTAATAGAGTTATCTGACTCTTCTGACGACATCATAATTTTCGGCGACTTCAATCTGCCACAACTGCATTGGGTTTCATCTGTTGAAGAATCGTTTTTTATTGCGTCAAATCCCAACTCAATCAAAGAATGTCTCTTCATTGATCGACTAACCGAATCAAATCTATGCCAAGTTAGCGGCATCTCTAACTATATGGATAGGCAGTTAGACCTTATTTTCACTACTGACCCGATCAACTCCTATGTCTCTCTTTCCCCCCTTCTTCTTTCGACTATTGACAACCTTCACCCTCCACTTCTTCTTTCGTTTTTTCACGACCATCCACTACAGCCCACACCGCCCGCTGGCCTCCCTTGTTATGATTTTCATAAAGCCAATTTCCGCAAAATAAATGAGCACCTCGGCAAAGTTTCATTTGAGTTTGCCAATCTCCCTGTAAATGATGCCCTCTCCATATTTTATAGAGAATTATTTATTTCTATCTCTCTTTTTGTTCCCATCTCTCGACCAAAACCCTTTTCTACATCCCCCCCATGGTATAATCGAAACCTCCGGTCGTTACGCAACAAGAGAAATAAATTATGGTCAGTTTTCCTTCGTAACAAGTCTTTTTCTGACTATTCCAACTATCTCGGCGTCTACCTTCAATTCACTCAGGCCTATAACTCCCTCTATCAACGATATGTCAACGATGCGCAAGCGAATCTTATAAGCGACCCTAAATCTTTTTTCCGATTTGTCAACTACAAGAAAAAATCCGACGGTTACCCTCCATCCCTCTCTTACGAAAATATAGCTTCAAGTGATCCACACACCATTGCTAATTTCTTTGTCACCTTTTTTAAACAATCGTTTGCCGACAATTCCTTTGCACCAGATCCTTCTTATTTCAAATACCTACTCAACTACTCCATTGGCCCCTTCCTCTCTCAAACTTTTGAACCTACTGTAATTGAAAGTAAATTACAAAAACTTAATGATGAATATTCACCTGGCCCGGATGGTTTTCCAGCGATATTTCTCAAGAAGTGTTCCCTCGTTCTCTCCTATCCCCTTTCGCACCTCTTTAAGCTCTCGCTTTCACAAGGCGACTTTCCTCAGATTTGGAAGTCCTCTTTCATAACACCGATCCATAAAAAGGGATCAAAGAGCGAAGTTACTAATTATCGCCCCATAGCCAAACTTTCGCATATTCCCAAACTCCTCGAAAGTATTTTGTACGAATCCTTAAGCTTTCATTGCAAGTCTTTAATTTCCCCTAATCAACATGGCTTTCTTAAAGGCAGATCAACTACCACTAACCTCGTTGAATTCGTGTCCTCTGCACTTTCGGCCTTAGAAAGTGGAAAAGAAGTTGATGTTATTGCAACCGATTTTAGTAAAGCTTTTGATAAGATATCGCATAAATTAATTCTTTTCAAATTGTCTGCCCTCGGCTTTGAACCAATACTGCTGAAATGGATATCCTCATATTTGGAAAACCGTTTTTATAGTGTTCGCTTCAGGTCCGTCCTATCCGCCCCTTTCATGGCAACCTCTGGTGTACCACAAGGCAGTCACCTAGGTCCTCTTCTCTTTATCTTAACCATTAACGATCTTGTAAGGGTCATCAAACACTCCTCTATCTCTCTCTATGCCGACGATACCAAATTTTTCAAACACATATCTTCATCACAAGATTCCTGCTTACTACAACAAGATCTAGATAATTTTTCTATTTGGTGTCTCAAAAACTGCCTAGAGCTCAATATTTCCAAATGCCAATCTATCACCTTATCACATAAGTATAACAAGACCCCTCCCCGTATATACCTACTTAATGACCAACCTATACCAATCGTAAAGTCTCTTCGTGACCTTGGCATACTGTACGACCTCGAGCTCAATTTCCGTTCGCATATTGACGAGATAATTCGTAAAGCCAATTCATCCCTTGGATTCATTAAACGATGGTCAAAGGAATTCTCCGACCCCTACGTGACCAGGTCTCTCTACACTACTTTTGTCCGCCCCCTCCTTGAATACGCCAGTCAAACGTGGTCACCCTTTCAGCAAGTTCATGTAAGCAGAATCGAAAACATACAAAAACGTTTTCTTCGATTTGCCCTCCGCGGTCTTTCTTGGAACGATCCCCTAATTCTTCCTCCCTATCAAGACCGCCTTAAACTCATTAACTTGAATAGTCTTGAAGATCGCAGGGATGCTGCAGACATTCTCTTTATTCATCGACTCCTATCAGGCTCTATCGATTGCATGTCTCTTTACAACTCTATCTCCTTCAATATAAACCCTCGTAATTTAAGACACCCCCGCCTCTTCTATCTACCAACCCACCGCACGTCCTACGGCTCCAACGAACCAATTTCCCGTATGCTACGGAAGGTTAACTCAAACATTTCCATTTTTGATTTTAACCGCAGCACTTCCTCCATTAAACTCAGCCTCCTTCACTCTAAACCCTAGCTTTAATTCCTAGTCTTTATTGTTAAGTTTGTTTTTTTTCTAGCTTGTATTAAGCCTAATAAATGGGGACATTTTGCCCCCACCAAAATTAAAAAAAAAAAAAAAAATTTTAATTAAATTTGTAATGAAAGTAAACTTGGTCGTTTCAAGTTTATTTTGTTTTCCGCTGTAAAACTGTAGCGCTCTGTATTTTTGGAACACGCGTGAAGTTGGCTACTAGCAGTCCATATATAATAAGTCAATGGCTACCAAATTCAATTTGATGAAAAATGTAAAAACAAAAATTTTGCTTGTGCACTAGTCGGTTTCAAAAACAGTATAAAATTGCATTTCGTGATTTGAAAAATCGTTCACTTTTTAGAAATTCGCACTTATACTTTATGTTTTGCAGTTAGACTTACTAGGTAATTTGTATAAATTGCGTGAAAAGGCTTGGGATATTTAAGCGAATGCATTTAGGCGATTTTTCCACTTTCCCAAGTTCGACTGTATTTCCATCACTCAGTATCAGTATTGACGCGGCGCGTTGACCCTGATTTGTGTTTTCTTGGATATTATGTCGAATTATAAACATACGGTTGTGAAAAGCGAGATATGACATATGAGTGACAATTGAAAAAGAGTCTAATGAAAACAGTAAAGCCCGTATGACACTATATTTTTTTTTGCATTTTTTCTGCTTTTAAAATGAAACTAGTGCAGTACGAAAAATTAGAACGAAAATTCCCGATAGGAGTGAGTGCGTATCTACACACCAACGTCATTAATGTAGATACGTCAAAAAAAATGCATTAAAAATGTATTCAAATCGCATTTTTCAGCTGCTGGCAGCTTTTTTGACATTTCAAGATTATTTGAAAATAAATTCGCT
Source organism: Cheilosia impressa (assembly GCA_948293265.1). NCBI lineage: Eukaryota > Metazoa > Arthropoda > Insecta > Diptera > Syrphidae > Cheilosia > Cheilosia impressa. The sequence continues at coordinate 27,112,628 of OX411884.1, read as the reverse complement.
TGAAATTTTGCGGGTGCTTTGCAAACAATTGCTACCCCTTTCGTAATACACTTTTGGTCTCTTTTACACACCGCTGACTTTTCACCATTAAAAGAATGAGGAAAAAATGTAGTGTCATACGGGCTTAAGCACATATTTTATTGTGTTCATATTGGGATCAAAATCCCAAATGCAAGCAGCACTCTGTTGTAGGAGCCATAAGTGATTCATTTCGATTGCAATAGACTTGCAAATCGTATATATAGTTTGCGATCAATGTGCATATATATTTTAAGTAGGTACACATGAGCCTTTGTCGATCAAACATAGACCGGACAGAATGCAAATAGGAAAACAAGTCCAAATCTCGTACTCCCAGACTATGGTGCTTGAATCTCTTTTAAACGGGTTGCATAATGTCTAACAAATGTTAAATGGCCCCACAAAGCGCACACATTTTTGCTCATACTCTCTGAATTAGCATTTTTTTAACAAACACTTACTGGTTTCTTTTAGAACTTTGAAACATGTTTTGCGAATTGCAATGAATATTATAATTAAAAAAAAAAATATATAGGGGGGACTCTGGTAAATTGGAATGATGTAGGTACGACCTTGACGAAGAACGTGTACCGCTTTAAATCTGCCAATAGCATACTGCATGCAACTGGTTTGGCAAATTTCTCTAGCGACACAAGTATTTTCACCTATCATATTTAAAAATTTCTGGTTTCTGTGCTTGGCATCCTGCTGCCAAAAAAATCCATCCGGGGGATGGTATAAATTGAATTGGTGCGATGCTCTTGTCATCATTCAGTTATTTCGCTGTCGACAAACAAATCTCAACATGAAATTCTTCATCGTTTTCGCTGCCCTCTTCGCCGTTGCCCTGGCTGCTCCACCTGCAAGCGATTCAAAGAACGCCGAAACCCTCCGTTATGACAACGACAACATCGGTCTCGACGCTTACTCCTATGCGTAAGTGCACCAGCTGAAATTAAATTAAAACAACTCGCTAATTGAAATATTTTATTGCAGTGTTGAGACCAGCGATGGCAAGTCTGTCAGCGAACAAGGTGAACTTAAGAATGTTGGTACTGAACAAGAGGCTATCGCTGTCCATGGAGCTTTCAGTTATGTTGGTGATGATGGTGTCACCTATTCAGTGACCTATGTCGCCGATGAGAATGGATTCCAGCCCTCCGGTGCTCATTTGCCAGTTGCCCCATCTGCCTAAGTCACTTAACGTCTTGCAAAGCTATCCACCATCTCATAGCAGTATGTTGAAGCGATGGATTGATAATGTTTTATCAAAACTGCCAGCTCAACGGTTTGTTTACTAGTCTAAGTGATTTCTTTATGTTGAAAAAAAATAAATAAAATCTTTTGTTTCTAACAAGATGAGGAATTTTAACAAAATATCTGAATAAGCTGCCGACGGATCTATCCTCTTAAGGAGGATTCTAAAATTATTTGTGCTGTTTGTTAATTTGGCTTAGAGATTGTGTACCCTTGCCGACGCTTTCATTTTCAAATTATTGCGAAACACAATCTTGCATTTTTTTAAGAACACCTTCCTTAGGGAAGGCGTGCGCATAGTAGTTAGTGCAGCTGATGCTGCTGCAGCAGTTGGGAATAAACTTGACTTTCAAGTCGTTAGTCGGTTCGGTTCCAAGCTAAGTTTCTTCATTGGCCACTGCAACTCGATTTTTGGCTTTCTATTGTTTTGCACTGGCCGAGTCGTTGTTTTCTCGTTGTAGTTGACTCTGTATAAAATATATTCCGCTATACAATTAAACAGATCTTAAAGTCAGAAATTAGAAATATTTCGAAAAGTTTGTCCCTGAATTATAAAATCAATGGCCGCATTCCACTGCCCGCTAGATGACTAGCGGCATGTCAAACTCCATATAAAAAAATTTACATTTCACCATTTGCTTGACGTCTAGCACTTTTCGTGAAATATCCCTTTCAGGGAAATTTCTCAATAGAGTGTTTCGCGAAGCCCATCCTTTCACAGATGGGCTACCTTTTTTGCTCAAACGTCAAAAAAACTTGTAGGATAACAAAGCTGTTTTATAATGGCCAGAGTAGTGTTTTGTTCAAATATTGTTGAAAAGCGCACAAATGCCATTAATTTAACTTCTCAGTTGTTACCAAATACGTGTGATAAACATAATTTTTTAATTCAACAATGCTTTTATCTTGTTTTTTGCACTTTTTTATGGAGTTTTCAGTAATTTTTTAACATAATTAGACTACATCCATACAAAATCCGTTTTGTTTTCCTACAAGTTTTTTAGCTGTCACTTGGATTTTTCTTCTTCTTATTTGTGACTGACGTTGTCGCGAACTACCCTATCTAGCGCAAAACTACCCGCTGCAATTAGGAAACAAAAACAAATAAAAACTACCTGTCAAAGGAAATCGTTCAAACGTTTGCAAAATAAAAATAAATACGAAGCCGAAGCAAGTGGAATTGTAAAATATCAATTCAGATATTGTTTTTATAATATTGTATCATTTCTTTGATTATAGTTTGCGAAAAATTTTTGTGTTAAATGTCACTTTGCCGCTGGCGTTCTAGCGCGGACGTTCCTTCATATGGGATATTTTGTGCTAGACATCTAGCGGGCAATGGATCGCGGCCAATGAGACAACAGAAGTTGAAAGAAATTTAACAGAAAATTAACTCGAAAGAGAATTTACTTATTTTTGTATTTTTTTTTTCTGATACCCAACTACAAGCGGCTTTCCGTTTCATTTTTCTGTACTAGTTCCGTATACATTGACCCTGGCGAAAAATGACTCAATATCGCGCGCATTTGTAAAATCCAGGTGAAACGCAGTACCTACCTAGATAAATTGCGCCAAAGTATAATATCCTTTTGACATTATTCTCACTGGTTTTCGTCACTTGACGTTGCGCTGATATAGATTTTGTTAAATGATTATAAGCTGCGCATTCTGTTTCAATAGAAACGTTTTTGACAGTGTCAATGTCAAACAATAAGAAGAAAAAAGGGACAGCTACATAATTTGTAGCAACGCAGATTATAATATGGCTGGATCTGGACGACAGTTTTCTTAAAAGGTTGTTAAAAAATTTATAACAATTTACGAAATACAAGAAGAAAACATTGCAGAATATTAAATTGTTAGTAACAGTAGAAAAGTCAAAGCTATGGGTACTTCGCACTGTTTAACAATGCGATCTCAGAAAAGCAAAGTAAAGTAGGATTTTCAGCACGCAAATACAACAACTACTGTGAGTCCTTGAAGTGTCAAGTCGAGCGTAGTTGTTGTAATTGCGTGGTGAAAACGAATGAATGAATAATAAATAAATATTATTAATTTGTTCATTTATTAATAAGATATGGTCTGTCGTCCTAAAAGTATTTTTGACGTTAAAACCAAAAAGATAGCCCATTTTTTTTTTATTTCCACGCCGTGTCGCCTTGAAATAAGAAATCTGCGCGTTCGATTCTACTTTGAAAGCCTGTGTTGCATAAACTGTGTTTAAAAACAAAAATAAAAATAGTGTTCTCCTTTCCCAGATTGGCCTCATCAAATATTATGTTTCTGGTCAGTGATCTGAGATTGAGGGGAAAAGTGACAATATTGGCGTTTTTTTTTTATAATGAAGAAGGATAAAACGTGGGACAAGCTTTAAAAAACGGAAAAATAATCTCTGCTAACCTTAATTTGCTTAGAAGTAAAATAAAACATTCATTTCATTCATTATAAACAAATTACGAAGAAAACAACCCATCGAACGTCTACGAAAGAATTTTTGTGAATTTGAATGCATTCACTTGTTTTGAAATCTAAAGCCTAGTATGCTGCTCGCGCTTAAATTAAGCCCCCATACAAAAATGTCTCCAAAGATAAAACTAAGCAAAGCGGTTAAGCCAAGCAGTACGCAGTTCAAGCAAAATTTGTTAGTCACTGTGGAAAAAAATCTCTACAGAATTTAAGTAAGCGTATTAATGCAAAATACATTTTTCCACAGCTTGACATATTAAAATAGATAATATTCTTTGACAGATCAGAGAATATTATCGGTATTCGCAACAAAATTTCGAACGAAATCAAATTAACAGTAGCAAGTCAATCAACTTTACCAACACAGTTCTTTTTTTACGGAAATTGCACTGTCAAAATTAATCGAAAATTAAGCGAAGTGGTGGAGAGAAACATTGGAGAGGCGCTTAAGTTTAGCTTTCCTAGAACAGCATATTAGGCTTAATAAAAAAGGAAATCATTTCAAATTCAAACTTTTATATGATTCAGTTAACAGATCCTTGTATAAAGACATATTTTTATGTTGAATAAAAACGACTTACATTTTTAATTTTCTTTTATATCAAAATAAATGTAAACCTCACTTTGGCGGAAAAAAGGGGATTTTTTTCGAATTAAAGGGAAAACAGTCTTCAGAGTCTGCGAACACTGTGCGGATATATTGCTGTTTATTTTAGCCATTCCATTTTCCATGGGGTGATTTTCATAAAATTGTTAAGAGCAATGGGTTGTCAGTTTGTCCGAGTGTGCGGTACTGCGACTGTATTACAGTCCAGGACGGAAAGATAAAACACTAGCATAAGAACAAATCGTCTTCAAGAAACGCACATGGAAACACCGTAGACTTTGTTTCCTTTACACATGTTCGCCTATAGATAAGAACAACTCGGATAAAAGAAGCACAATTTCTTTGGTTTTTAGAGGTGTCTTATATTCGTCGTGGACGTAGGTACTTGACACATAAATTTTTGTGCATTTCGTAAATTGTTACTTAAAACTGAGGAGTACCGCTTTAAAAATTAAGCTTCAACTTTATTATCAATGATTGCAATATTTTTAAATTGAAAGGTTACAGTATTTGCTAAATATTGCTATTTTCGTTTTATACTGCTTAAATTTAGACCGATAAGCTAAATTTATCAAACTGCAAATGTTACACCTTTAATTTGCAAATGTTGCTCTAAAAAATCGTTTTCGTGTCATCTGTGGGCCATTTGAAGTTGATGCAATATGATTTTTCCCAAATGCGACGAGTATACTTACTTACTTACTTACTTAACGGACTCCCGACCCGTGGAGAGTCTCCGCCTGAGACACTGCAGCCTTCCATCCTCTGCGATCCCGGGCACGCTGCTTCCAGTTATCCAGACCAAGCGCTCTGGCATCCCCGATGGCTTGGTCTTTGAAACGGAGGTTCGGTCTTCCTTGTCGTCTCGAACCTGGCGGCTGGGATTCGAAGATCCTTTTAGCTGGAGCATTATTGTCCATTCGCTCGATGTGGCCGAGCCAATGTAGTCGACGTATTTTGGCCTTTTGGACTACACCCACATCTTTGTACAGCTCATAGAGTTCGCGGTTGTATCTTCTCCTCCATTCGCCCTCCTCGCACACAGGACCAAAAATCCGAAAAATCCGCCGAAGAATTTTTCTTTCGAAGGAGCCCAGTATCAGCTCTCCCTTCCTGCTTATCGTCCAGCACTCGGCGCCATAAAGCAGAACTGGCAGGATAAGGGTTCTGTAAAGCATACATTTTGTCCTTCGAGTTAGGAGTTTTGAACCCAATTGCTTTGCCAAACCGAAGTAGCAGCGGTTTCCTAGGGAAATTCTTCGCCTGATCTCCACTAGGATGTCATTTGTGGAGTTCATGTTTACTCCGAGGTAGATAAACTCCTTAACTACCTCGAAATTGTTGCTATCAATAGTGACATTCTGTCCTAGGCGGTGGACAGATGCTTGTTTGTTTGTTGATAGCATGTACTTGGTCTTGTCCTCATTTACTACAGGACCAACGAATTTCGCCTGTTCTTCAATCGCCGTAAAAGCCTCTATCACGGCACGCTGGGAGCGACCGATGATGTCAATATCGTCTGCATACCCAGGAAGCTCGACGGATTTGTTAAAGATAGCGCCTTCCGTGTTGACACCTGCCCTGCGCACTATCTGCTCTAGCACGAGATTGAAGAAGTCACATGATAATGCGTCTCCTTGCCGAAATCCGGTGCATGTTTGGAATAGCTCGGAGGAACTACTTCCAAATTGCACATTGCAGCGTGTGTTCTCCAGCGTCACGCTACATAGCTGAATCAGTTTTGCCGGGATCCCGAATTCGGCCATCGCCACATAAAGCTCCTGACGATGAATGCTATCATATGCGGCTTTGAAGTCGATGAATAGGTGGTGAGTCTCGACTTGAAATTCATTGGTCTTTTCCAGGATTTGCCTCAGTGTGAAAATTGGGTCTATAGTCGATCTGCCGGGCCGGAAGCCACACTGGTACGTGCCGATTAGTGTGTTGCAGAACGGTTTGAGACGTTCACACAGTACGTTGGGTAGGATCTTGTATGCGACATTAAGCAGGGATATGCCTCGATAGTTCTTGCAAGACATAGGATCGCCTTTTTTGTAGATGGGGCATGCGACGAGTATAGCCATATTTATGTACTAAATGAAACAATTCACATTCTGTTCAACAATAGATTTTATTGCATCGGAGAAAAAAAAAAGAAATAACTTGACTAAAACTAAATAACAAACTGTTGGACGCCAATATCCAACATGCAGCTAAAAGATGGTAAACAGCTTTATAGTCCAAAGAGTCCCTTAAGCAACTGGGGCAACTGGCAAATGAGCACCGGAGGGCTGGAATCCATTCTCATCGGCAACATAGGTCACTGAATAGGTGACACCATCATCACCAATATAACTGAATGAGCCATGGACAGCGATGGCCTCATGATCGCTACCAACATTTGTCAATGCACCTTGTTCGCTGACCGACTTTCCGTCGCTGGTCTCAACACTGCAATAAAATAGTTCAATTAGCGAGTTGTTTTAATTTAATTTCAACTGGTGCACTTACGCAAAGGAGTAACCCTCGACACCGATGTTGTCGTTGTCATAACGGAGGGTTTCGGCGTTCTTTGAATCGCTTGCTGGTGGAGCAGCCAGCGCAACGGCGAAGAGGGCAGCGAATACGATAACGAATTTCATGTTGAGATTGGTTTCTAGTTGTGTTTCGGTGTAGCGAAAGAACTGAATGATGATAATACGTTCTAATCATTTCAATTTATACTTTATTGTAATGAACGTAGTGCCGCAATATAGCGAAGTAAAAAACCAGTAATTTTGGTTATCATTATGTTTTACTGCCACACATCAAACTAGCTGGCTAATCTGGTCTCTGGTCTGCTCAATGTATCCCAGATTAACGATCATCCAAATATTCCAACCATACGTCACACCGCGAACGTGATTTAAATTTAGGATCAAGGATTTCTATACATTATCTTTTGGTTAATTATTTTTATTGCAATTTGAACACGAAATGCAAATACCTGCCAAAATGCGGAAATCAACAGAAACAACAAAAATATATAGGTACATAAAATACTTAAGACAAGTAATTGCCGGCGCAAATTTAAAAACAAAAAAAATCAGATGTTCGTTGACGTTTTTATTATTAAATCGAAAGGCAGATTTTTAAAGGCTGCCCATCTATTTCGAAAGACCGAGAGAATCCTGTAAGAGATCAAAGTTTGTGACTAACTAAAGGATGTGTGCGGACTCTTTTCATTTAGTTCCCTCTATTTTTTTTAATTGCTTACAACGACATTCATTTATTGGGCAATCTGATGACATTTGTATTTTTTCTTTCTATCTGTCACATAATTCTAACTGCCTACACAGTTAGCCATTATGCAATTAGCGATTTAAATAACCAATATACTAAAATTGAAGATGTCAAACTTTTTTTTTTTTCTACTGTCAACTCCCCAAATGTTGAACAATATGCAAATACGCCATAATTGGTTATAAGTGATTAACTTGCGCGACAATTAATATCTAACCTACCTAAGCCGTCATTCAACATTTTTAAGCGTGCCTGATGCATTGACCTATAATTGGACTAGAGAAATAAGAAAGCCTCCTAGCCACCTGCATTTTTATACCCATATGTAATTGTTCTAAAACAAGATGTAAACCACTGAAGGCGGAATTTCCTCGGTCGTTGGCACAAGATCAAACGTGATCAATAAAGCTCATATGGACATATAGGGCTTTATGCTGGCATTCGTGCGTATTGTCCGATTACACTTTATTTGAGCATTTTTATCTGTCAAAATCAACCTGGTCATATGTGGCATTTAGGTCATTAGAGCATATGAGACATGCCCATTACATTGTATGACCATATTTTGACAGGAGAACTGTCAGAAATTGGCATTTTATGACCACTTGGCGTAGAGTCTAATCTAATCATAAATTCGACGAGCCAGTGCGAGTTGTGTTCAATGTTTATAGAAACTCCAGCTCATTTTGTAATTTTCATGGACTTGAAAATGAAAGGAAAATAATAATTTACAGGTAATAATTTGCATTCACACAAATACAAATGCAAATGCACCTTGTGCTTAATATACCTACCAGTACAGAAAGCTGAACTTTTGTCACGTTTTCTTATTACATGTTTTATTTAGGAATAGCATTGTTCCTTTACTTTTGTCGAACGAATGGAAAATACTGTCAAAATGATAATGGACAGGATAAATTCTCTCTCAGAGAGATCTCTCAGAGAGAGAGAGGGAGAGAGAGACACCTAGGTACGAAAAAGTTAGGAAACGCGTTTGTAGTAAACTATGAAAATGGCAGGTGAATAATTCAAAAATACAAAAAACAAAAAACATTCTTCAGAAAAGTCTTTGAAATGTCTGATAAACACGAAGAAGAATGGGCACATTTGCATTTAGCACATACAAAAATCTAGTTATCTTAAATCGACTAGATTGGTCTGGACTAGATGTAACCTGAGTGGAAAAAGTAGATTGGGCGGGAACTTCACTTTTGCCTATACGTCAGCCACATATATGCAAAATTTCTTTTTGTACTCGGTCACGAATTTCTTGACTAGATTCGTCGGCTAACGATCTAATGTCTAATCCAATCAAAACAGAGATACAAATAAGCAGCCAGCTGTCAGACTTACTGAATTAGATACGTGAACGTCCCCAATAACAAATCATCTGTCAATAGTCAAGTGACTGACTGCTTCTCCAATTCTTACACCAAGAAATTTGTTGAGTAAAAGCTCGTAAGATTCTTATAGTGGAGGGGTAATGTCTTGCTCTCCTGATGACGCTTTCTATTACGAATATTTCGACTTAAGGAACTGCATTGAGTAAGAACTCGTAAAAATTTGTAAGATTGTCAAAAAATTGTAAAACCCAAAAGTAAAGGAACAGACTTAATATGAACAAGAATTGTCGTCAATTCATTGACTCGTGTCTCCAATTGAAAAACAAGTATACAATCAAGTGGCAACATTCTCCAAATACCATTAGGACTTCGCGCCAGATGAAAGTTTGATGTAGAACACCGGCAAGCGGCGGCGCACATGCACCAAAATAATGGCATCCTGAATTAACGCGTTTTATTGTCGGATATAAAATGTTATTTAATTACGGTTTATGTAAACAGGTCAATGAATTAAAAACTATACACATGTGTAGCGTATATATTTATTGATTAATTTGAATGTTGTTGCCATTACCTTCGCCGAGACGCGATTAGAAAAATATTCGAACAAAAGTTCAGTGATAATACCGGAATTTCGTGTATAAATGATCATGCCAGCAAAAGATGCACAATAATGTCTAGATTAATTCTAAGGATTCCATCAGACATCTGATATGGACCACTTATTTTTAGAAATGGAATAATGTATCGTTGTGTGCATTCGATTTAGGAATAAACAAAACCTCATTGTGAATGCCAATTTACAGTTTTAATTTGAATTTCGTTGCCGTATGCAAGAAACCAGCTTTTGGGAAGAAATTTTCATTCCGCGATACCAATAATCAGTTTTAGTGTCCAGACTAAATTTTTCGAACTCACAATAGCGAAATTTCACATACTAAATTGCACATTGTGACCTACAAAATATTTAGTGTGGAGGTTAAAAATTATTATTAGTAAGGCCCATTGATTGTATTTTTTAATTCTAGTACAACACCGAATATGCAATCTTATTGGAGATTGTGTGCCTTACCCTTAAATATTATTATATGGTATATGGCTTAAGGTAGCTCAATCGTTTGAATAGTTTTTAAAATTTTGTAACATTTACGTTTAAAATGTTTGACAAAAATCCAGTGTTCACTACATTTTTGAAAACATAGAAGTAACCTTAAATGTCGACGAAAAGAGTCCCGATAATGGTAGACTGATTCGAATATCTTTCGGAATGATAATAACTTTCAATGTCAATACTGAAATGAAACCCGTTTAATGTAATAGATACATCATCGTTCATCGTGTCATTCATAACAACAAAACTTAAGAGAAGTTGAATTCTCTGTTCTCTACAATTTTGGTGTCAACATTCTCAATCGATGTCTTTCGATACAAGCTTGAAAGCAATAAAAATAAATTATGTACTGTAGTACACCTTTAATTCTTTTAATTTAAAGCGTTAATGTGATGAATTTTCTAAAAGCATTGGCTTCGAAAAGTATTTGATACCATCTTCTGTAGTGTTGTAGTGAATTCCATCACCCACAAGTTTTGTTTCAACAATCTAAAGTCGTAAATTGTAATCTGAAGAGTTATTTAATTAAAATTTTTAATTAAAGATGGCAAACGAAATTCGAACGATCTGTCTGAAGATCTAAATTAAAGAATTAATTTTGTACGTTATTTGCTTGTTTTTCTTTAGTAGTAGCCACGATTTTACCAAATTTTATAATTTGACTGCAATATAACTCGGGTTATAAGTTAACATGAACGTTGCAAGAAAGTCACATATAGAGGTCTTTATTTTTCAATACTTTACGAAATATTGCTAATAATGAATTTCAGTTTCGACTTAAAGTTAACGGAAAAACACAATTGCCACTGTGAACTCAACGAATCTAAAGTCGGAACTAAAATTGGTTACACTTATAATTAAGGGCCATTACCTATAGCTCAAAATATAAATATGATGAGCTCGTAAAACAACGCAATCACAAATGTCAAATAAAAATAAATTAATTGCGAAAGGTATTCACTGAATTAAAGCAAAACTGACTTGAAAATAAATTAGAACTAAAACACACCAGAAGAATAACTAATGAAGTAAACTAATATTTTCAGAAGCATTAAGTTAAGCTCTGAACTGAGTTCGAGCATTATACGCTCTAAACCGAGCGTGCTCAGATCGTTCTGATGTATTTATTAAACACTTGAGCACAAAGCTGTCATTTGTAATAATATATATGTATGAATTGAATTTTTATTAATTCTTATTTATTAAGGGGCGATTTTTCAATAGTCAGATAAATCGCCTGATTGCTAACTAACGATTAAATTTATTGCACTCTTTATCTGCTAGATATTTATAAGCTTTGAGTTTTTCAATCATAAAACAAGAGCTAGATTACTATTCGAAAGTAAAGTGCAGTGAGTGAGACAGATTGATTGACAATATTCTGTGTTAAAGCATAGAAGATAGTCATGTTCAAAGCTTGACGTTTATCATTAACCGTATCAGTTCAGGTTCTGCTCTGAACTAAAAAGGAAAAACTCCAATCCAGAAAAAACATCTAAAAGTGTTCGGTACCTCGAAGTACATTTAAAGGTTATATATGCCCGTTTAGGGCCAACCACATTAGTCAGATTTTTAACAAGCCAGGCTATACTGATAATAAATGTTTAAGAGCCAACTCAGTACGACAGCTTAAATATTTTATAATTCATGTCTACATAACAAATAAATAAAACCTCTGCGCTTAAAGTACAAGGTGGCGCAAAAGTTATCATCCGAATTCTTTCTTTAGCTGTAATTTTATTTATGAAAACTTTGGTTCTATTTTGGATTATGTTTGTTTGATGTCTTGAATTTATTTCCATTAAGTCGAGAAAATAAAGCCCGATATGTCGAAATAGAATTGATGTTTGCCGCCATTTGCAAAAATTATAGCTTCTTCCGATAGTGCGATAGGTTGCGATTGCTGCTTTCGTTTCCTTAATCCTAACCCTGCAACGAGTTTATATTTGGTAGATCCTTATTATTAAAAAAAATGATAATTTTAATCTTTAAATACACGCGTCTTGCTAAAATTTCGTTTTTGAGGTTATGACGGTATTGAAGTAAATGAGCTATGTATAGTTAGATAGATATTCTTTTTAAATAAACAAAAATATAATCTTTCAATAAAAAGCTAAAAACAATCATGAAGACACCCTATGCCCCGTTTTGCCCTATCCGCTCTGAAAGCACGGCATCACATAACTCCACTGGGTTACATTTTTTGTTCTTCTAAAACTAAGTGCCTACTAAATAAAATGTTCAGTAAACTCTGATATATTCGCTACCACCTGTAATCAATTTTTAAGAATGTTTTTATTGCTGCCGAACAAATTGTAAGGATTCCAGATTTGTAATGAAATCACAACCACCAGTTAAACAATTAATCGGTTCCAGTCGCCAGTCTGGTAAATTTGCATAACAATTTCGGAGGTTGACAGCAAAAATCTAATCCAAAATCTTGTATTTCGAGATGGTGGTGCCATTTAATTGTTCAGTTGCATAATGCCTATAACTGTGTATCTACTTGTTTTCAAAAAGCCAACAAGAAAGAGCGGCAAGACGTGCATTTACTTTCGCTTGTTTCGAAAATTTGCATTTTCGGACATATTGATATATGAAATCCGAAAGAACACGTTTGTAAATTGGTAATATTAAAAAATATTATCATTTAGCTGAGTTTTTTATCGCACATTGGATGACAGATCTAAATTTATCCTTAAATAGAGTAATAACACATTTTTGAACGTGATGTCGATTTGTTGCTGGGAAAAGAATATAACTTAAAAACTAGTTGTTCATTAAGACGAAAATGTGTATAGTTACCTACTGCGGTCAAAATCATTTGGGTATAAATTGACTCAATGCAAGCGAATCATCATCAGTTCTTTCGCTACACCGAAACACAACTACAAACCAATCCCAACATGAAATTCTTCATCGTTTTCGCTGCCCTCTTCGCTGTTGCCCTGGCTGCTCCACCTGCAAGCGATTCAAAGAACGCCGAAACCCTCCGTTATGACAACGACAACATCGGTGTCGAGGGTTACTCCTATGCGTAAGTGCACCAGTTGAAATTAAATTTAAACAACTCGCTAATTGAACTATTTTATTGCAGTGTTGAGACCAGCGACGGAAAGTCGGTCAGCGAACAAGGTGCATTGACAAATGTTGGTAGCGATCATGAGGCCATCGCTGTCCATGGCTCATTCAGTTATATTGGTGATGATGGTGTCACCTATTCAGTGACCTATGTTGCCGATGAGAATGGATTCCAGCCCTCCGGTGCTCATTTGCCAGTTGCCCCAGTTGCTTAAATCACTGCGTTTCAAGCTACCCGCACCATCTCATAGCAGTGCGTTACAGCAACCAGACAGACAACGCTTTGTCGTTTGGAAGCCAGACGGTTTGTTAGTTAGTTTTAGTGAAGCATTTTCTTATTTATATGAAAGAATAAAAAAATGTTAAAAAAAGATTTAGAAACTGTTAATTGTAGTCTTAATTTGTTGAAAACAAGGAAACAGACCTACCTCTCTCACTTCGTTATTAGGGTTGATGCAAATCTCGAGATGGACATTTTTCACAAGGTAATCCAACAGTAGGTGCGACTTCGAATGTTTCGAAATAGAATCAAAACTGGTTTTATTTAGTTAACAATAAAAAGAAATCAATGTGAATGCAGTTCCAATTATTTTTAAGTTGGAATCAGCTATACTAAAGGGTTTTTCAATAAGAGCGCTACAAAAGTTTTTTTTTTAAATAAAACAAACACGGTTTTGGATATCAATGAAATTCTTTATTCATGTGAAAGTACGTTCGATGCCATTATGTATGGAACTCGATTTCTTTTGCATGGCCACCACGGGCACGCTTGCAGAAGTCCAGACGCTGAACCCAATTTTCGACGGTTTTCAAGCATAAATCGGCCGATACTGCTGCAATTTCACGTTCGATATTCGTACGAAGTTCATCAATCGTCGCTGGCTTGTTGGCATAGACCATAGACTTGACGTAGCCCCACAGGAAATAGTCTAACGACTGGACCATTGCGTGAGATAACACGTTCTCCATACTTGGTTTCCAATAAATTGATTGTGACATTCGCTGTGTGGCTTGTGGCGCCGTCCTGTTGGAACCACATGTCCTCCAAGTCCATATCATCCAATTGGGGCCAAAAATATTCGGTTATCATTGAACGGTAGCGATTCCCATTCACAGTAACGTGCCGGTCTTGATCATCACGGAAGAAGTACGGCCCAATGACGCCGCCGGCCCATAAACCACACCAAACCGTAATTTTTTCGGGATGCAATGATGACTCATGGAGTACGTGTGGATTGCTGCCTGACCAATACCGCATATTTTGTTTATTGACGAAGCCATTCAGCCAGAAATGAGCCTCATCGCTGAAGATGATTTTTCGATGAAAATGAAGTTGTTGCTCAGCCCAATTCACGAACATACGACGCTTCTGGTGGTCAAGCGGCTTCAGTTCTTGCGTCAATTTAATCTTGTAAGGATGTAGGCCAAGATCTTTTCGCAAAATTTTCCACAACGGCGTCACAGAGACACATATGGGCTTTCTTCAACTGAAGCCTCAGCGGCAGCAATATTCTCGTCTCACTGGCACGGGAACATTTTGTACTGTGCCTGTGGATTAAAATTTTTCCACTAGACGCTCAATTGTTGATCTGCTAGGACGATTATGACGACCATAAATTGGACGTAGTGCTCTTAACATTGAGGCCACTGACTCCGAATTTCGGTAGCAAATTTTAATAATTTCGACTCGTTGTTGGCTCGTATATCTTTCCATCATGAAATGGCAAACCTTACTGAAGAGAAATGTTGTTTTGTTTTTGTGAGAACAGCAAGTTGGGCCATATTAATAAACATTTTTCGACTCTTAATTTTAGAAGTTCACTGTGGCTATGCATATATTCCATAGAAATTTCGCAATTGTGAGCTTCCGTAGATTTAAAGTCGAGACTAAAATTTGTTATTACTACGGCGCGTATTGTGTTTACAAATATTTGATCGGGAATTATAGCTGTTTCGGATGTGATGTCACTCATCATCAGGCTCGTTTAAGTGACTGTTCGAAAAACATTTGAATTCCGGCAGTCAATTTTCTATTTTCTGTATACATTTTCCATTTGTCGCCCCGTCAGGAGTTGATCTCGCACTTTGCTTCGCCGTCAATTGACCAAGTGCGCCTACCACTTCCGCTAATTTAGCGATGAGTCCTAGGATATTGGAGTATCGGTAGGAATAAGGACCGTAAAAACTACAATATAACAACTGAAACTGGGATACTTTATCTTTAACCACCAACTGTCGAGCTTATTTTTAATAAAGATTACTTTCTTTTCGACAGTATACCGACTGGAAGTCATTTCTTTATTATCAACAACATGACGGCAACCAATTTTTGAATAAAACAGGAGTTTAAATCCCATAGTTTCTTGGTTCTAAAGTTTTGACTTGTTCGCCTTTTCTTTAAGCTATTTCCTCAATAAAAATGCATTAAGCCGTTTTATTCACACATGCCGAAGTTATTGGTAAGCGCTATACGCCAGTGAGGTGCTTTGTGTAAGTCACTGGAAGGGTTCTTCAATTTTATGCCGAAAAGGCATAAAGAAAGCTAGAACGAAGGCGCTTCATGGAGCTGTTGCGCCAACCAGTAATATATTAATTTTTCTGGTAATGATACTGACTTGAAAATGAAGCTCGACATAATATGTACCTTTACTCTTAACTGCGATGCCTTCGAACAATCTGCAGCCTAGCCATGCAACTGCTTTTCAAGCTGAGATCTTTGCAATAGCCACTGCTTATGTGCTCCCTTATACAAACTATAGACTCTTACGCGTGTTTAGGTCTAATGAACGTACTTTAATTGTTAATTCAAACTCACAAAATTGTTCACATACTACACATATTTATGACCTTAAGGGCCGTTTGCTCATACGACTCAACGATTTAAGTTCTACTTAATTACTTATGGGCTACTTTTTTTAGGGCATAAACTGTCACATAAACATAAGAGTTTATGTGCCACTTAAATTCGCTATGAGTCGTATCAGCAAACGATCCTAAGACAAATCGCAAAGCAAACGCAGGCGCTGAGTCGGTGTTTCCTGGTGAAAAGTGTTGAGGCAGGTGTTTTGCGTTTCGTTGGACGGGAACGATGTTGCAATTGTTGACCTGATTGTTTTATGTGCACGAGCACTGGAGTGTGGCAACAGTTGATACTTGGGCCAATCTTTTGGGTGTTAACTTACGTCTGTTCGAATAGACAAGCAGCTACCAAAGTCTGTTCTGTTCACAAAATCACAGCAGACTTCAATTCATATACGCCATGTGAATTTCGGGCCTTTGCCAGAACCAACATGGCTGTCATAGGCGACCAATTTTGTAATGATGCCTTAATCGTTACTGAAGTTTGCCCAGTGGTAAAATTCTACCATTATAGTAACCTGGCTTATAGCTTATACACAACATTTTGGGAAATAATTTGCCAACGACTTTGCACATATTTACTTAGGTTAGGTGGGCAGAGCAGGGAGAACCCTGCGCTACCCCACTTAGGTCCTAGTGGACCCTTTGTGATACCGTTGGTGTTGTATTTGTGTTCTTTATCCCCTCTCCTAGTGGTTAATAGATGTTGTCTAGCCATCCCAATGTTCTCAAAAACCTGTAAAGATCAGACAGTGAGATATCAGAGAGTTCTTGTAAGTCATGGAAGAAATAGCTTCCAAGTGTTCTGATCCTCAGACATAGACTCGGGCAGTGACAGAGCAAGTGAGGTGTGTCCTCGTGGACCTCCTCGTCTCCGTAGCCTCTACATATATCGCCATCTTTGAGATTTAGTTTCATTGGTTTCTAAGGAAGTTATGACCAGTTAGAGCCACTACTAACTTAGATAGCGATCACCTGTCAAACTGTAATAGTCTGTTGGTCCGGCTTCTATTATATTCTGGCCAAAGCTTCCGTAATATTTCACAGGTAGTGAGTTCTTTCCACCAGTTGTTGGTTTTCATTCGAATTTTGTTCCCCACTCGCTCCCTGAGATTGCAGAGTGGTGGCTTGATTGATTGAAGTCAAGATCCATAACGGACCCCTTTCTCGCCAGTTCATCCGCCCTCTCATTACCGGTTTTGAGATGAATTTAGTTTTTCAAGATTGCCTGAGTCTAAAGTAATCGGATAGGTACCAAGTTGGTTGTGAATTCGTTTAGCCGTTAAAGCTGCACAGACTTAAATCACATAAAACTATTAAACGCCATAAACAAAAAAGCTTACAGTTGAGATCTTTTTTGGTTATGTATCCCGAGAAGCTTTATATGGGTAAGCAATTGGGGGCTTGACAACAAACAATCCAAGCAGGTCTTAAACAAAAATCTCGTATTCCGAGACATGAAACCACTATTGTTCTCCAGTTGCATATAATGACAAACCTTTAAAGCTACTCGTATCTGGAGACAAAAACAAGTTCAGACGAATGAAATAAATATTCTGGTCTAAGCTAGATGCGGCGAAAACTGCTTAAATAAATTTAAATGTTTCGCCCGAATTAGAATCAAATCATTTCAAATGCAAAACATTGATATTAGGTAGGTACCTATATGTTGTTCCATTTTTACACTAGTTTATTTGACCTTGAATCTTAATATTTTTACCGTTTTATCTCTTGATGTGCGGTGACGTTTTTTTGCGATTAACATTTGCATATCAAACGATGAATGACTTCCAAACTGGTTGCAAAAGTCTGTGATATTCGACATGACTGGTTTTGTAACTCGAAGCTTTTGGCTACTGCCGAAATCCTATCAGATGGGATGGTATAAAATGAGTTGATGCCAAAATGTTATCATCATTCAGTTCTTTCGCTACACCGAAACACAACTACAAACCAATCCCAACATGAAATTCTTCATCGTTTTCGCTGCCCTCTTCGCCGTTGCCCTGGCTGCTCCACCTGCAAGCGATTCAAAGAACGCCGAAACCCTCCGTTATGACAACGACAACATCGGTGTCGAGGGTTACTCCTATGCGTAAGTGCACCAGTTGAAATTAAATTTAAACAACTCGCTAATTGAACTATTTTATTGCAGTGTTGAGACCAGCGACGGAAAGTCGGTCAGCGAACAAGGTGCATTGACAAATGTTGGTAGCGATCATGAAGCCATCGCTGTCCATGGATCATACAGTTATGTTGGTGATGATGGTGTCACCTATTCAGTGACCTATGTCGCCGATGAGAATGGATTCCAACCCTCCGGTGCTCATTTGCCAGTTGCCCCAGTTGCTTAAGTCACTTTGGAAGCCAAACGAATTGTTAATTAGTTTTAGTAGAGCAATTTCTAATCTATACTAAGGAATAAAAGATGTTTATAAAAACGACTTAGAAAATATTAGTCTTATTTGTTTAAACAGGAATTGTTCTTTCGATTTGTAGAGCATGTCTAAAAGTGGTTCTCTATGTGAAAAGAATATGCAAAATACGTTTCACTTAAGAAGGGTGCAGTTCGAGGTGAAGTCTTCACATTAAAAAAGAGTCCGAGATGTTGTTCTACCTAAATTGAACTAGTACTTGCTTATTGTTACTTTTGCATTCGCATTTATTATCCCGCTCTCATAATATACGCAAAGTATCGCCTGGGAATCTTACATCAATTTGTCTGTAAACGATAATCCTTGTGCGAGGAAGTCAAATGCAATGAAAATTTACCCTTCACATAAATAAAACAGAAGGAATATGTCAGCAAGTTTAAAACTTTTACAATATGCAATCGCAACACGCGATCTTCCGAACGTCTTATGAAAATAAAAGCAAGATATAGCCATCATTCCTATGCGGCTAGTTAAACGATTGTTGGTAATGATAATTCACTTTTGTGCTGCTTCTGATTTGAAACAAGTAGAAAACCAGCCTTTCACAATCGACGATTATACCGACTAGCTAGCTCTTGATTTGAAACACATAACGATATTCTAATAACCTTTTTACTTGACTGAAACTTCTTACGCACACTATTTTCACGTACTCCACCCTTAGCGATACTAAATGTGTCCCTTGTTTCTCTTTCAGGAGAGTTCTGCTACAAATACAACCAGTACTGCCACAACAACAAGCTCGACATCTTCATCGACCAGCTCTGATTCCTCGAGCTCAGATTCTGATAGCTCAGATTCAGATAGTTCATCCAGTGACGATCAGAAAAAACGCGACAAAAACGCGCCATATTCCGACCACGAATTGGAGGCCATCTATCGAGCATGTGTACGAAATTTGGAGGAATGCGTTACCAGATTCCCCGAGCATTACAAATCGGTATACCGTCTAGTTTACCACTATATGCACGCACCGGATAAACTAAAAGATCTTGAGAAATGCCGTCAGCTTCTGCTCGGTCAATACACCACCAACTTGGGTAATCAAATAAGCGGACTCTTTTCCGATCGCAAGAACAATAACATATTCAACGGAATATGGCGGATCCCATCGTCTGAAATTGATCGTCCTGGCAGTTTCTCATCGCATTTGGTTAAATGTGTTAGTATTCTCATTCAAGTGCTACGGAAATCGAACAATCATAAACTTTTGATAGATGTGGCCTTGCAGTTATATCGAACTCCTGATAATGACAAGTAAGACTTTGTGCAACCAGTTTTCTTTGTGTCTAACACTTTTCTTTAGGCGCTACATCAAGGACTCTGAACGCATGGATTTGTACCAACAAGCCATAACTTTCTGTGTCCAAATTATGCGCAATATACTCAAGAGAATTACGGAAACCCGTGATAATGTAGAGACTTTGAATCTATTGATTGATATTTACAAAGCGCACAAGAAATGCATCAAGTACATGAATCAAAAGGAGCCGCTGTTCACTCAGCTACTTACCGATGTGTACAAGTTTTATATTCAGGACAAGGTGGCAAAAATGCCCGACAATTCAAATCTTTTAGATTTGGCTATCAAAATGTGTCTACAGGAGATTGCCCTCAGAAAGAATCAAGAGAAACAGGCAATGGCTGGAATAGTAAGTGGTCCACCAACTGCTTTGACTCAGGAGCCTTCACTGCCAGGCTTGAAGCCTCCAGTTTCAACAGCTAATGTTCCAACAGCGGTAAGCACTTGAACGTATAATAAGTCCAACATGAAAAAAAATGTTTTTTTTTATTCATTAGGTGAACAAACCAATTCAAATCCCTGGGATTACATCACGTCCGCGTGGTCGCCCTGTAGGCAGCAAGAACACACCTTCACAAATAACCGCACAGCCATACCCGCCAGCACAAGTATCATCGGCATCGATCAACAACATTCTTAATCAATCTGCTTTGTCATCATTGATGTCGCTCTACACAAGTCCATCGATGGTGAATCAAATAACAAAGGTAAGGAGCATGAATGATTGTCGTAAAATCGTTTTATAAATCTATACCATTTCTTCATCAGGATCAAGCTGGTTTCCAGAAGCTAGTTGCCGAGTACTACCAAATGCTGGGTGGACCTGCAGCATCTGGATCCACGCTTCTTCCCAATTTGGCAGCTCCCTCAATGAATCCTATTATAAATCCAATGACACAAATCAAATCGCCGATAACCTCGAATATTCCAGAGCTTTCCCCACCAGTTTCCTGCTCAATACCCAAGATTCCCCAATTCGATATCAAGAACTTAATCGCATCGGCAGCTTCGCAGGTCTCGAAAACCGCCTCCTCTTCTCAGTCACATTCGACTACGATTAACATTGGTGGCGGGGAATTGACCATTACCCCAACTTCGTCCAAAGCCATACATACCAAGGACACATTGCCTAGTTCATCTAAGCTATCCTCTTCTATGCCGTCATCTTCGTCTTCAATTTCGGTAACAAAAGTGCCGACCATGCAGGGGATTTACGTGAAACCATTGTCTGACCTCACCTCCAAGTCGAGCGTTTCTCCGATACTCCCCGAACTGCCCAAGTCCCTTTCAATCACACCCTCTACCAGCATTTTCCCGCTTGAAAAATCACGCCCTCCACAAATGTCAAGCGTTTCCTTGATGCCCGACATGAAAATGTCACTTAGCAGTGATAAAATGCAACCGAAGGCAAAGACCACTACAAAGAAGAAGCCAATCCCACCAACTCCTTACACACGTCCTCCCGTCCCAGCCCAGTCTCCAGCCGCCGCATTGGCCGGCCTAACCAATGCCGAACTGACGGCTCTTGCCAGCATGAATCCCCAGTTCCCGATGATGAACAACTTCAGCATGGACAACTACAATCAGCAAGCGGCAATGTTAGCTACATATGCTGAACTTCTTAAAAGCATGGGCGCTGGGACTAGCAATTCGATGATGTCGCAAATTGCACAAATGTCTCAATTTCAACAATTCCAGATGTTGGGACAGAAGCGTCCCTATGCAAAGCGCAATCGAAATCCAAAGCCCAAAAAACCTACTCCAGATCTGCAGTCTGCCGTTGAAACGGCTCTCAAATCACTGCCATCGCAGATAACGATGATTCCGTCGTCGTCCAAGTTGAAATCGAAACAACCGCAGCCGTTCGGATTGCCAGCGTCGTATAATGCGCCAGCAACGATAACCTCTGTCGGTCCACCACCGATGTCTATGAGTGGACCATCTTCGAGTGGAAGGATGACACCAAAACCGATTCCAACACCGCCTCCGCCCGTAGGAGCGGGCATGCCACAGACTAGCCCAATGAAAACATTGCAACAGAAATTGGCCGAGAGACAAAAGGCTAATCAGATGAATGAGAACGCCAACAAGTCCGGAGGAGGTGGCAGCTCTTCGGGAGGTAAACGTGGCAACGTTGATGTTATTATCTTGGACTGATGATTGCATTAATGCTTTTCTTTCTATTTACATACGCAGTCTTTTTCAGTGCGGATTATTGAATACCTACTTGTTTCTCCAATACAATTCCTACTAATCGGTGTAAACGAATAAAATTAATGCATTTCAGTACAGAGTTTTTATTAAAAGTTCATCAAACTTATAGGTTATGTGTAAATGAAATGAATAATACCCGAATCTGATCTACTCTGACTTTTCACGCTCTCCAAAAGTCCGTCTTCTGTTACTTGATCACTTTTGCGTTGCATCTGCGAAACCTAGTGCCAGTCAAGGCTTTTGCGTTTTAGGTTATGTCACAGTGAGAAGAATAAGCGCCAACCTTAAAACAACAACACTGCCATTTCATATATTAAAATTACATTTTATTTATAATCATATTCATATAATAGCTTGATTTTTTTCTCGTTTAAAAATAAATAATTGAAATGATCGGATTAAATATAAGTAGTCTTGCATATGGTTTCAGCCAAGAGGAATCGATTGGGTATAAGGATTAACATAGTTTTAGCATAGTTCCTTCTATTTCTAGCCCGAATGTTTACAAACAAAAACACAAATTATTGGATAACATATTTATTCGTTCATTTGCAGCAGGGAATTGACCGTTGCATCCTTGTTTCCACGGTTGGCCTCGAAGACAGATTTGACCACTTCTTTGTCGATATCTGGAAACATTTCATGGACCTGCAAGTGGAATCAATATTTGTGATCGATACGAGTATAAAAAGCAAGTCTACTGTACCTGTTTAAGATCGGCCTCGTTAATTGGTTGAACTGGAGGCGGCACTTGAGGCTGTTGCGGTGCCACAAATATTGGCATTGGCCGACCTGGTGGAACCATGACCATTGGAGCTGCAGGAATCGCCTGATACATGTATGGGGCCACCGGTTGATTGCCGAAACTGAGAACAACGTCAATAGTTCCCTCGGCACCATCGCCCTGCTTTCCACTGAGCGGATACCATTCTTCGTGAGTCTCTCCGCGCAGCACGGAATCGGGAATTCGTATCTCGGTCCAAGCAATCAGCTCGTCCATTTTGAAGCTGCACTCATCGTAGATTTCTATTGAAATGGAATTAACGCCGACGGGAAGCTGACTTTGGATAACGCGATTCCAGCGGGGGTTTTTGCCGCCATTGGGATCAGTTTGGGTTTCGTAAACGTAGTGACCCACACGGACGCGAACATAGGGATCCATGCGGGTCAGTCCATAGTTGCGAACTAGGCGCGCTTGAGCACAGGTGATGCTCAGGCGTCCAACATGATTGGGAGCCTGGTGGGTGATAGAAAACGCATTACTGACGAATTTAAAAAAAAAATGCAATAGTTATCGGTTGAGGGACAAAAAAGTCTAATAGTTTATGGCGGCTGAACTAGGTTTTACTACTCGTAAGTCAGGAACCGACTACGAACGTCTGCGCTTCCAGATCGCATGTGATTCAGTCACCATCAAGTTAAAATTCCAACAGAGGCAAATATCAAAGGTATCTTAAATTTTTCAAGTACGAGTATTTCATGTAAACGAGTTCACTAACCGAACTGATGTTTCTCGAACTAATTATCACGAAACTCGTTTCGTTTCGAAGACGCGATTTAAAACTTTAAGAAATGCTTACAGCGTAAATGCATAGAGCAAACCTGGAACTTATTCGCCGTCCTCTATCGAAATTGAGCCCAAACAAATCTTCTAGCAAGCTGCCCATTCGAATAACTGCAATGATTTTATTTTCAGTGCGAAACTATGCAATGAACATCATTTGTTGTTCCATATCGTGCACTGATAGTGCTTCTCAGCGAAAAATCAATCGCTTTCTCACTACCTACACCGCATATTTTTTACTAAACATACTCACCACATATTGCGGCATAGCCTGTTGCTGGTACAATGCCATAGCTGCTTGGCAATCGGCGGCTTCTTGAATTTCCCTCGGTGTGGAAATTCGAAGAAAATCCGGAGGTAATGGACCGATTACTGCCTGCAAGTAGACAAAGTTATTGAATTAATACAACAAACAAACACCACATACCAATAGACAGCAACCATTGATTGCGCATAATAATACTTGATTAGTTGATTAGCACTTCGTTCTAATAGTAACGTCAAGTGTAACTTTTTGCGAAATGATATCAAATCACATTGATATCGAGTTCACATAGTGCTAATCTGTAATCGCTATGACTAATTTATAGCTCGACCTTTTTGTCCAATGACTGGATGCACAAAAGTAATTTTACTTACATAAATATTTTTACATTGCAATCTCAATGGCTAAATTGACTGCTTAAATTGTAGTAAAACAAAAAAAAAAACAAAGGAAAAACAACAAATTGTTCTTACCTTTCTCCATCGATTTTCTCGTGTTTCCACGTTAACTCCTGCCATTTTCAGTGAGCTGCTTAGTAGGGTCTCCGTTGCTACTACAATACACTTTGAAATTGCACTTTTATTTGGTATTTTGCAATGTTTTACAGTATAATAAACGAAAAACAATAAATTTAACTCTAGAGATGGAGAATGCTTACAAATACGCCACAACTTATGACTGTATATTTTGTAAAAAACATCCAAAGAATTTTTTTTATACTTTAACAGCTGTCGCCAGTGAGCGTATTCAGCGTTGATAGTTAACAGTGAGGCAAATATTTACCGAAAGAAATTGAATATCTGTGTTATGTGGTATCCAATTAGGCACAGAATGAAATTTAAAAAAAGTATATATAACCTAGAGCACTTTTGGGAATGGAATCTCAATTGTCTTTTAGAGTTTTACCAATCTTACTGCTTGTTTGACATCCATTGGAATTTGTCTACGCTTAAGTAAAATGAATTCATGAAAGTTATACTCTACTGAAGCGTAGAGTTTATCATTTTTGTGACGAGTGGAACTATTCTACAATTTTATGCCGTGTCCAAAAGTCCAATTGAGAAACTCTACGCTTAAATAGAGTATAACACAAAACGAAGGTTGTGAGAAGCTAGGCCAAGGGTCCCTACAGACCTGTTGGTGCAGATTTATTGTATATATTGCATTTTTCTAAGTAACATAGAGCACAAAAAAGTTTTTAAATTTAAATGGCGTAGTATTCTTTTATGACTAATATAATATAATATGGCGGCTGAACACATTCAATGATTCACAAATATCTCAAACAACATCGAACTTCACGTTATTGGAGAATCGGCAGATTTTGCAAATTTGTTTGTCATTCGTCAGGTCTGGAAAAGTTAGAATTCTGTTCAATTTAATTAATAATGGTAAGTTTTAAAAGCAAATTTCAATTGTGCTCTTTCAGAAATTAGTTCTTCAATAACTAAAACAAAACTACTAGAAATCCTTTTCTTAATTAATTGCTTTCTCCCCATAACCTCGTTTTGTCAGCAATTTTCATTGTTCTTTTCGATTTCGGCTTTTTTCAGTTTCGGAACCAGTACGATAGTGATGTCACCGTATGGAGCCCCCAGGGCCGACTCCATCAAGTCGAATACGCCATGGAAGCGGTAAAATTGGGTTCTGCTACAGTGGGTCTCAAGAATCGTGATAATGCAGTTTTGGTGGGCCTGCGACGTGCTACCTCTGAGCTGTCGTCTAGCCAAAAGAAGATCATCCCAATCGATGATCATTTGGGCATTTCTATTGCCGGAATCACTGCCGATGCTCGTGTTTTGAGCCGTTATCTTCGAACGGAATGCTTAAATTATAAGTACTCGTATGACACTACGTATCCCGTGTCACGTCTAATCATGAATCTTGGCAACAAGATGCAAGTAACCACTCAACGCTATGATCGCCGTCCGTATGGAGTTGGACTTCTAGTGGCTGGGTACGATGATCAGGGGCCACACATCTATCAAGTAGTTCCCTCGGCGAATTATTTCAATTGCAAAGCTATGTCCATTGGTTCACGGTCGCAGAGTGCCCGTACGTATCTGGAGCGCCATTTGAGTGAGTTCGCTGATTGCACTAAGGATGAATTAATTTGCCATGGCATACAGGCTATTCGTGGTACATTGCCAAACGATGATCTGCTTTCGAAGGACGAGAAGTCGCCGCTGTTGGTAAAGAATTGCCAACATGATTTACATCCGACGGGATTTATTTAAATTTTGTGTTTTTTAGAACATCTCAGTGGCCATAGTAGGCAAGGACCAGGAGTTCAAAATTTTCGACGACGAAGAGAACTTGTACTACTTGAACATGTCCAAGGCAAAGGGTGGTGCTCCTGGGCCATCTAGGGGACAGGAGGATGCACCTTCGTCAAGTGGAGGTGATGATGACGGTGACGAGCCACGTCCATCCCCAAACGATCCTCGGGTAATAGTAGCAACCATGGAACATTAAGTGCTCTTCAGGTTGCTGCTGGAACTGATGGTGCCCTGGAGCGTAGTTCAACATTTTAAGTGGGGATCCGTTGGGTTGGTAACTAATTCAGCGGATCCCCAAACAGTTTATTGATTCATAACTGCTTCACGTGGGCAGACATTTGCAGCCACACATTTTTCGGATATGGTTTTCTTTAATTTTTTATAATAAACTTTTCTGCTATTATTTGAGCTTTTTAACTAATTGATTATTGGGATTGGTCATCTTTGATTGGACTAATTGGTTATCCATGTGAATCCTGGACTTTTTAGGACACGGAATAGGGGTCCGTGGTGGGGGATATGAATAAACGAAACAAAAAGAATTTTGAGAATCAATGTGGAATCGAAAGTTTTCTTTTGTTGGCTAGTTGGTGGTTTAAATTGCATAGTTTAAGGATAATTATCATAGTTCGAGCAGTTTTCCTCTCGAATCTACCGACCTACCTACCTTTTTCTGTATGAACGAAAGTGTTTCCTTTGCCTCGAAACAGTAACTGACATTAACGAGTGGTCAATAGGTCTGTTCCTACTTTTAAATCTTCCGAATTTTAACTAATTTTACGAAGTTTTACTCAATGCCGTTCCTTAACTCGAAAAATTCGTAAAAAAAAAAGCCTCATCGAGAGAGCAAGATATTACCCCTCCACTGAGAATCTTACGAATTTCTATTCAAAAAATTTCTTGGTGTAAGAATTGAAAAAGCTTACAATTAACAGCTGATTGGAAATTTCTTGTCCTCTTTGACATAATATGAGTGCATTCGTTTTGATTTCTTGCGTATTAAAATGGTATCAATAGGCGGAAAAATAAAATTGAATGTCTTGTTGAGATTCTTTTCGAAAGTCGCAACGAAATTCTTCCTTGCTGAAAGAAGTAAGAAAGGACAGACGTCTGGACCAAATTTTTAATGCCGTATCGCTTCCTCTTCTCGCATGCTTGTAGCTCAATCAGTACAAACTCTTCCAGCTACATGAAGAAGAAGTTCGTTTAATTCCGAATCACTTTCATCGCTAGGTAGATGAATCAACTAATTTTGTCAGTAAATTCTTTGAGTTTATATAATATTTTAACGACTTTTCGTATTTTTTTGAATTTTTGAATTATGTATCTGTCACATTAGCTGTTTTTTATTATCAGCTATGATCCATATAGATCATCGATTTACATGCAATTACAACAACAGCACATGATCCTGCTTCTCATCGAGATCATGAAACATGATCTGAAAATTATTTCCACTACTTCCCACTAGACGGCTTGTTTCATTTTTAAGTGTTGGTGTGCCTGCAAACGATAGCCACACAATCACGTTGCCAGACTAGAAAGTGGAAAAAAAAATCAATTGATTTTTTCGCATTCGAGTTCCGAGTTATTTTTTTTTTCGTTCTTTAAAGGTATATGCAGACCAGCCAAACACTTGATAAACAATTAAATACCTACATATTTCATAAATATTTATTAAACAAAACAAATTTTACGAAATGTGTTGCTGGTTTGAAAACATTTATGAAATGTTTCACAGTTTCCCAATCGTGATGGGAAATAATTTTTGTTTTACAAGCTTCCCTGCAGAAAGTGAGCGTTTTTTTTTCGATTATTTGTAAATAAAATACAAATATGCTTGGAATACCTAATGAGAAAGGGATGAATGAATCAATTATTTGAATTAAATCGCGTGTCGCGTGATTCTCGAGACAAAAATTACAATAATAGAAACTTTACTCGCTGCTAATTATAATCCTACCACATATTTTTCTTCTTATCCAAAAAAGTATGAAATTGAAATATTTCATAAACATTTAATATATAAATTTCAGAAATCTTTTACAAATGTTTATAAAATGTGTTCGATTTGCTTCAGAAACATTTCTGAAATGTTTGGCTGGTCTGGACACACCTTAATATGTCAAGATAAACTCAAGTGCTAGCTGCAAAATATTGTTCATGTGTTGCAAATATGTATATAAAATAAATTTGTTTTTTTTTTTAAAAATATGGAAAAGAAAAACTATGCAAATTTGATTCAAATATGGTAACGCCTCCGATATTTCAAGTGAAATGTCATGTGCCCTGTGTGACGTCACGTTGAGCAGAATATTTGCAATATGGCTGGTAGCAATAGCCGTATTTTATTATCAGCGTGATCTGATCCGGATCATATCACGATAATAAAACAATACGGATCATTGAAAAGTTTAATTTCTGAATTGTGGCAACAGTTGCTTTCAAGAACAAAGGAGATAATAGAGGGGTATTACAAACTTCATATTGCTACCAGCCAGTTGCTTTCAAAAACAAAGCAGATAATAGAGGGGTATTACAAACTTCATATTGCTGCCAGCCATATTGCAAATATTCTGCTCAACGTGACGTCACACAGGGCACATGACATTTCACTTGAAATATCGGAGGCGTTACCATATTTGAATCAAATTGGCATAGTTTTTCTTTTCCATATTTTTTTTTAAAAAACAAATTTATTTTATATACATACCGTCAAACCGGCTAACATTGACCAGGGGGGGTAACTTTGACCAAAAGTAAAAAAGTTCTTTATATCCACTTACGCAGCCTCTAGTATAAGTTAGAATTATAGTTATGGGTTTATACTTACCGCTATTTGTTCACAGATGGCGGAAAAAAAGATACAGGGAATAGGGGCAACTCTGTCCACATGAGGTCATGAGAGCTAATGTAGTGAAACCCTTCTGTCTGTACTTTTTATGTGCTAAGAAACTTCTATGTTTTTCAGTTAGAAAAAGACACTTAATCATTAAAATTTTAGGAACAGTAAGTAGTTTAATATGTTTCCTTTTAAGAATGTATACTTTTAGCTATATATTTCAAATTTAAGAAAGTTTTTGAGATCAATTTGAAAATTATGTCTTAATCTATCAGCCAATGGCTAACTTTGACCGGGAGCTTTCAAACTTTGACCGGGAGTTTTCAAACTTTGACCGGGTGGTCAAAGTTAAACCAACACAATGGCTAACATTGACCATTTATATTTTTATAGGCTTCCCAAGTAGCATTCGAATACACATTTTAGGCCTGGCGACGTTCTGGTGTCAATTCGTGATCCCATTTAGGAACATATGTTTCGAAACAACGAAGTAACAGTTCCTATTTGGTTTCGGAAGTGGCGCAACACAAAGTAGGAATTATTTTTGACGCAAATCCTATGTACACACAAATTGGGAAGAATGCCATACCATATAATTTGTGACGCTATAATACGTCATTCATTTTGTGTACCTGTGTTATATACCAATATAATATTCTGACTGCATCAAAAATTTCATTATTAAACAGAAAACTGCTACTGAAATTTTATGGGGAACATCATTTTGCCTTGAAATGTTACTAATGTACTTCGAAAAAAACCATGATCCTTACAAAATATGCTGTATTTAATGGAAACTTTCTTTTAAAATTGTTTATGGTATTTTAAATGCTGATAAGGAGCATTATAAAATCAGTATAAAATAAATCTACGATGTGTATATAGACATAATAGTAACATTTTAACCTATTTAATTACACCATATCCACCAAAACAGTAAATTTAAAATTTCTTATCTTCCATATACATTTTTTTTTCAATGCAAAATGGATACCTAACAAAATATTCCCAATTAGGAATTCGTTCTTATTTGTGTAGCAAATAATCTATTGGGAATTGTGTTTATTCTGTGTGCCACAAACTTCCCAATCGGGAATCGCGTTTAATCTGTGTTGACAGTAAGTTTTTAGGAATTGTGTGCATGAACACGCATCTCCACACATTTTACACGCTGCGGACATAATGTTTCATTGAAGAAACAATTTTGACACAATAAAGAATCTGTGTAGACATAAAATCCCTAGATAGGAATATTCCTAAATGGGAAATGTTACCTAGCATTTGTCGAAAATGTTACTCATTGGGAATATTTTCTGGTAACAAAACCGTCTTAAAGACGTCGCTCATGACACATGACACATGAAGTCGCAAAATGCTCCTTGGTAGCATTCAAGAAAAGCTTCAATGCACTATGAAGTTAATTCAAATATCAAATTTAATATAATCAGCTAATGAAATTGAATAAAACTACCCTAACTTATCATTTTTGAGAACAATAAATATGCTGGTCAAAGTTACCCTAAATCGGGTCAAACTTTGACCACCCTGTCTTTGTTAAGAAACTACCACTACATCTGTATTCAAGCAAATTCTAACTTCGGAAAATGAAAGTACAAACGCAAGCCCCTATGCTGGTGTCATTTGTTTTACTCTCGTACAAAAATCGTAAATGATACACCTGTTTGAAATTCAAAAGTGGTCAATGTTAGCCCGTTCGACGGTACAGTGCACTCGGGAAAACGTCAACGCTCGTTTACGTCAACATCCCAAAACGTCAACCCTCTTTTTTTTACATTGCCTACTCTAAAACGCCAACCCAACCACAAAGCTCTAAAACCTCAACTCTGAATAAAACAAAATTTTGAATTTAGCAGCAGTTAAAATACACAAATTTGTACACACAAACATTTATTTTATGAAATCATTTCTAAAATTGGTGATTCCCCTTATAAGTAGAGTAGAAAAGTAGTTGCAACTGCACATATTATCTTTTTATTTATGTTCAGTTGCTTTTTTGTTTCTAGTCAGGTTGAATGCCTTTTTTGTTTCCTTGTTGAATTTGTTTATGTTTGGTTTTAGTGTATAATTAATAAAAACTTTTAAAAGCAGATGTTTTTCATTTAAAAATTTTACATTCGTAAACGTCAACAATTTTTTAAACGTCAACACCCGCGGTTTTAATTAGTTGACGTTTTCTCGAGTGCACTGTATTTGCAACACATGAACAATATTTTGCAGCTAGCACTTGAGTTTATTTTGGCATATTAAGGTGTGTCCAGACCAGCCAAACATTTCAGAAATGTTTCTGAAGCAAATCGAACACATTTTATAAACATTTGTAAAAGATTTCTGAAATTTATATATTAAATGTTTATGAAATATTTAAATTTCATCCTTTTTTGGATAAAAAAAAAATATGTGGTAGGATTATAATTAGATTAGGGAATCACGCGGCACGCAATTTAATTCAAATAATTGTTCATTCATTACTTTCTCATTACGTAGGTATCCCAAGCTTTTCTTGACATATGTATTTTATTTACAAAAAAAAATAATCGAAAAACAGCACTTACTTTCTGCAGGGAAACTTGTAAAACAAATATTAATTCCCATCACGATTGGGAAACTGTGAAACATTTCATAAATGTTTTCAAACCAGCAACACATTTCATTTCATTTCATTTTCATTTCATTTATTTCGATATACCTATACACATTAAGATATAATATCTTATAAGCTAGTGATAGGCTATACATTTGACAAAAAAGAGCTTAAAACCTAATATAACAAAACTAAGAGAAGAGAAAGATAGAAAAAAAGAAGAGAAAGTGAAGATAGAAGATAGAAGATAGGAAGGGTGGTTATAGTGGGACTGAAGTAGAAGGGAAAGGAAAAATAAAAAAGAGAGAGTATTGTTTAAGAAATTGAAAAATAACGTCTTAATTCTATTTGAAATCTTGCTGGATCACTGATTCTTTTAATATGGCGTGGCAAGGCATTCCAAAGACGAGTAGCGTTAATGAAAAACTGGCGCTCAGATGTCAGGGTACTATAACGTGGCTGAATTAATTGGTCAGACCTTACCGATGAAGCCCGCGTTAATCTTTCATACAGGTATGGTGGTTGGTGGGTAAGCAGTACATTAGAAAGCAAAGTTAAAGTTCGAAGCTCAAAGTAGCTTTCGAGCGGCATGTTGAGAAGACGAGTAGAAAAACTCGACAGTCTATCGTATCTACGAAGCCCAAAAATATAACGAATAGTGCTGTTAAAAACGACATTAAGCTTTCTTTTACACACGTAACTGCAACTACTAAAAATTTCACAGCCGTAGGCCAAGATTGGTAAAATTAAGGACTTCACAAGCATAGCTCGCGTTTTTAAAGGGGTATACCGCTGGGAAACCCAAAGAGTGCGAAGTACTCCATATGCCTTTCCTACTGTAACGCTGATGTGCTGGTCCCATGTGAGGCTACGGTTGAAAACAACTCCAAGGTTCCTAGCCGATTCGACATATTCAATATATGTATTATTTAATATAATGCGCGGGAAATAAGATAAATCGAGTTTGCTTTTGGATATAACCAAGCACTTAGATTTTAATGGGTTTATAGAGAGACCATTAAGTTGAGCCCAGTAAGCAACTTTCTCAAGATCCTCATTCACGCAACAAGCACCATTTTCGATGAGACCAAGATTACAACTGTAGTACATCTGTACATCATCAGCATACATATGAGACGAACAGTTTTTGATGATAGATGGAATTTCATTTACATACAGTGAAAACAATAAAGGACCTAGTATTGAACCCTGTGGGACACCATTACTAGTTGGAAGAAAGTTTGATAGGCTATCACCTAATTTCACAGCTTGCATTCTGTTTGTAAGATAGGACAATATAAGTTTTACAGCTTCAGGTGAAAAATTGTAGGCCCGATGAAGTTTATCTGCAAGTTTGCTATGTACCACTGTGTCAAATGCCTTCGAAAAATCAAGGAGAACAAGGAAGCTTACCTTGTCCTCATCGAGTGCTTGCCGAAGATCTTCAATGACATTCAACAAAGCAGTAACACAGCTATGTTTTTCACGGAAGCCACTCTGTTTTAAGGTTAACAAATTATACGCCTTAAGAAATTCGCTCATCTGCTTTTTTAAAATCCGTTCGAAAACTTTCGAAAGAAATGGTAAAATAGAAATCGGTCTAAACTCATTGCACTTAGCATTTTTAGGTATGGGCAAAATTTTAGCCAATTTCCAATCGTCAGGAAACTCTCCAGTTGTTAAAATGGTATTAAATAAATAAGTAACGTACGGAAGAACTACTGGAAGAATCAGTTTCAGAAAAGTAGGGTGCATTTCATCCAGCCCAATGGCGCTAGACTTAACCGAAAGTATACTTTCGACAATATCCTCAGGTCGAACCGCTACAAACCCAAAACTGGGAGGATAAAGTTCATGTTCTATCAAAAACGACGAAGTCTCAGCGGTACGTAGAGAAATCTGCGGAGGTGGAGAAACAAACTTCCTGTTTAATAAATTACCATCAACATTTTCAATACGATTGTAATTGGGTTTTCCAAGCCCCAGACTGCGTAAGTTATTCCACAATTGTTTAACATTTGCTGAAGAAGTACTTAGTTTGTTAGAAAAAATACGAGTCTTCGCAGCGCGAGTTACCATAACGACTTTATTACGAAGTGATTGATACAGTTGCCTGAGCTCAGGCAAGCGATAGGATTTCCATAAATTGTAAGCTCGATCACGTTGCATCATTAGACGCGTATTTGGTAAGTGAACCAGGGAGGATTATCCAAATTACAAGACTTGGTTTTGACAGCTATATGTCTATTAAAGACCTTGGATATGTTTTCGTTAAGAAACCGTACCTGATCACTGGACGAAGGCATAAAAAACATACTATCCCACTCTATGCTTCTGACATCTTCTTCAAGTAAGTAATAGTCAATATTTTTGAAGTCGCGATAGCTGTATGTGGAGACTACATGAGTGAAATTAAAGTTAAAAATAAGAAAAATGAGGTCATGTTTTGAGAAACCAGGTGCAGAAAGCTGATCATAGACCAATACATTATTAGTATCACTGACTAGGAACAAATCAAGAAGCGTCGGATCACCGTCAAAAAAGTGAGTTGGAGTTATTACATTAACAGCACTTATATTAAGTGTACGCATGTGATCAGTAAGAACATTTTCACAAAGCAGATTGCTATTAAAATCACCACATAATATAACATTGGGGCAGTTCAATGTTATTTCTTCTAAAAGTTCAAAAAGTGGAAGTAAATTAATATTCTTATTGGGCCTATAAATTACACCAATAAGGATTTTATCATGGTCGCCAATTACGTCAATAAAAACATATTGAATCCCATTGCTATAACCAGAAGAGCACCGAAGCTTGAACTTAATAGTACTCTTAATATACAACGCCACCCCACCCCCCCGACGATTTCTATCCGAACGAAAAACACGGTAGCCTCTCAAGGAGCAGGTCTCGTCCCTCAACTCATCCACAAGCCATGTTTCAGAAACACAAACAACGTCCACACAGGAGTCTTCAAACAGATCACGAAATTCATCAATTTTCGGCAGAAGACTTTGGGCATTAATATGACAAATCCTAAGACCGGAGTTTTGATTGCTTAAAACTCTGATCATAGAACGCAGAGATTCATTAGTACCTGCCATCGTAAGAATGAAATAAAAAAAAAAAAAAATAAAATTAAATGGCAGAGAAAAAAAGAATTAATAAGTATAACAGCAAAAAATTTAATAGATGTAATAAATAGTTTAAAATTAATAAGAAAGAAAGAGGGTGATATGGAATATAAAGAAGAAAGAAAGAAGAATAAAAAGGAGGTATTAAACAAAAAAAAAAGAGAAAAAGGAGAAAATAAGAAAAGTGAAAAAAGAAATATAATCAAATAATAGTAACAAACAAAAAAGTTTAGAAAAATTTTAAAAAATTTACAAAAAGAAAAAGAGAAAAAAAAAAAAAATGGTTTAGGAAGCACTGGTGCACTGCTTGTCTTCTCCATCAGATGAACTGGCAATTTCTTCTAAGTCTCCAATGCATTTAACTAACACAGCAGAAGCATTATTTTGACGTTTCACATTTCATAAAAATTGTTTTGTTTAATAAATGTTTAAGAAATATTTATGAAATATGTAGGTATTTAATTGTTTATCAAGTGTTTGGTTGGTCTGAATAAACCTTTAAAGAACGAAAAAAAATAAGTCGGAACTCGAATGCGAAAAAATCAATTGATTTTTTTTTCCACTTTTTAGTCTGGCAACGTGATTGTGTGGCTATCGTTTGCAGGCACACCAACACTTAAAAATGAAACAAGCCGTCTAGTGGGAAGTAGTGGAAATAATTTTCAGATCATGTTTCATGATCTCGATGAGAAGCAGGATCATGTGCTGTTGTTGTAATTGCATGTAAATCGATGATCTATATGGATCATAGCTGATAATAAAAAACAGCTAATATGAAGTTTGTAATACCCCTCTATTATCTGCTTTGTTTTTGAAAGCAACTGGCTGGTAGCAATATGAAGTTTGTAATACCCCTCTATTATCTGCTTTGTTTTTGAAAGCAACTGTTGCCACAATTCAGAAATTAAACTTTTCAATGATCCGTATTGTTTTATTATCGTGATCTGATCCGGATCAAATCACGCTGATAATAAAATACGGCTAGTATCGCGCTTTTCGGACAGACATGTTTTTGTTTAAGTTGTTATCGCAGTACTTATAAATAGCCTAATGCTTTTAGAAAGTCACGCACTCGACTGATAATATAGGTAGTCTGTTTATAAACTTGTTTTGGATCGCTGCCGGTGTCACTCATCCAGCTCCTTAAGATAGCAAAAGTTCTGCTGAAAACAAATCAATTTCATAGTTTAAAAGTACAGGTTTATTTAAAATAAAAAAAATGGGACATGAGATTGCTTAAGTGATATCATAAGAATATTTCAACTTACTTGCTAGTGTATACGTCAATTACATAATGTAAATACTTAATATAACCTATGCTAT
The DNA here is from genome assembly GCA_948293265.1 of Cheilosia impressa. Taxonomy (NCBI): domain Eukaryota; kingdom Metazoa; phylum Arthropoda; class Insecta; order Diptera; family Syrphidae; genus Cheilosia; species Cheilosia impressa. Next base: position 27,076,637 of record OX411884.1, on the reverse strand, counting down.
ATTTAGGATGCACTAAGTAAGAATTATAAAAATCATAAATAATTTTAATTGTTGTTTTACATAATGTCATAATAAATCCAACATCATTTCAAGTTCAACAATAATTATTCAAAAAGTCAAACGCAAATCTGTTCGCCAAGTAAAATATGTCATGACTTGCTGTAGTGTGTTTCGATCAAGTGGCTCTTCTCGGACACACCATTCGAAGATGGTACCATTGTAAATGGAGCCTTCGCATACACTGTCGTCTCTATGAGTCTATAAGACGTTGGGGCTTCTGTAGTTTGGCTGGACTCAAGGAGTGTGTGATACCAGTCGAGCGTGTTCACGCTGGGCCCCTCTCCACCCAAATCTGGAGGTAGAATATCCTTGGCAACGCACTCGTGAAGCGTTGCCAAATTGGTACCGTGCAATTTGAAACGTTCCCGAGTTTTGTCCTTTAGAAAAGGTTTGATAACAGCCAAGGCAATGTCAACGTACCACGGTTGAGCGATAAAGTGAATAGCCTTGAATTTAGCCGGAAAGCAGTCCTGAAATTATAAAGACCAATTTTATGTTAGTTATTTGTTTACAAATCAGAGAATTTAAATTGTACAAAAACAAAATAAAATTAATGTAAAAATGCCACATGCTTCTGTTAATATTTAAAAGTGGAGAAACGGTACGGGGAAGGAGACTGACATCTTTGAACATTTGTAAAAGAAAAATTTTGAAAATTGAAATAAGAAAAACTACTGAGTCCATTCCAGTAGATTTTCAGCGAACATATAGGCTGCAACACCAACGAAATCATGTGCGGATTTTGAGTTCGAATAGCACCTTCTTAAGCTACCTATAGGTGCCGTGCAAGGAGGAGTTAAAATGTAACACCTTGGAATTGACATTGTGGGGCTTAATTGAACTTATTACTAGTAGTAATATCAACGATTTCACTAAAAAGTTGCGATTTTAAATGACTGTGCATAGTTTCATAGTTTTATCAATTACGATTATCTACACTTATTATTTATGTGCACTTAAAACTAAATGGAACTTAAATAAACGATAAGAAATTCACGATTAAATCCAATGACACAAAAAAAAAAGAAAAGAAAAAGATTTGCTTACTTGCAATCCCTCGATCATAAGTTTCAAAACCTTTGGCTGCAGCTGGTACGATTGGCGCAACGTAAAATTCGTCCAATCAACAATCACAACAAATCCGAGTGCTTGATTCTGTTTCTCCTCGAGCAGTTTGTCCAGTGTCAGCAGAAATGCTCTGTAAACATCCTCGATGGTGTATTTCGTTGGCTCCCAATTGGCTGTATTAAATAGAAGAACCTTTCTTCCACGACGATCACGCTCTCGTAAAATGCACGGATTTCCATCCCGCAATGCCATTTGTATAGTTTCGTCGAAAATATTTAACTTCTGCAGAAGTATCTTATTTCTCTGCTTATAAGAATGATAGTTGACAATAAGTTCAAAGGCTTCATTGCATCGAAATTTTCGCGCGTAAAGGAATCGATTCAAAAAGTCATCGTCCGTGCAGCAAGATTTATCCTTTAGCGCAAAGTTCATACTCGCACCAATCATGTCCTTTAAGGCAGTTAGGGCTTTCCGTCTGTCACGTGCTTCATTTTTATTAAATGGCTGCTGCTGTCGACCCAGATACGGATGGGCAGTGTCCAAATATCGTTTGCTCATCTGAAATTCAAAATATTCCGACATTTTGTCTGTAAAGGAAACAAGAAATCAAATTAGTTACCATGCTTGTGTAAAGGACGAGTATTTTTGCAAAAATTTAAAACAAAAAACGCCTGTCTTCTGCTGGAAAAGTGTGAACAGAACCGTTCTGTTTGTTGTTTGAGTTTAAAATAAAAGTAATCAGGTAGAAGAATTTGCTAAAACTGATAAGATTCGAACTGCAATCAGAATTTCTTATAACTTATCAACCACTTGAATATACGTAGCATTGCCTAACCGTCATGATCCATTGACGGTTAGCACTTTATTTCTGGCAACTTTGTAGTATTTCTAGAGTAAGAAGGTCTAAAGATCGATTTCGTTGTACCGATAGCCGGCGCTTCAAAACTTAATCAAGGAAAACCTCAATGTAGGAAAGATTCCTCACGCGACACAAACTCATGTGTTGTTACGTATGTACCTACCCCTTTTGTGCACATACAGTGTAGTTGAAAAGTTTTCCCATAAGATTTCAAATAGAAAATATCTGATTTGAATTTACATACTCTGGATATTTTACAATATACCTATGTACTATTAAACTAATGGATTGTTTTCGTTCGTGTATATAAATTAGAAAATTAATTTTTAAATCCAATCAATACTACAATATGTCAGTTCTGTGGGCAGATACCGTATATCAACTTTAATAGCCAAAATAAGTCATATATTCTGCTCGAATTTTTTTGACAAACGTCAGCTTTCATTATGTTGTGGAAAATGAACTGGATTAAGCTCTCAAACTTGTAATTTTAGCACTTAGTTGCTGGTTTTGGAGGTCTATTGTTTCGACGATAATCGTCTGAAAAGTTACAGAATGAGCGCCCTGAAAACTTGGACGGTTCTAGGGTTACTGCACTTTTAAATCAAGTAAATGTAACGCATGAACCAGTGAACGCACACACTAATGTGCGCAATAAGTTTTTTGTTTGGTTTTAAATATACCTACACTCCACACGATATTAAATCAGTAAAGGTATTCACTTAATCTCATAATTTTATCCAGCTCGAACATTTATAAATTTCTGCGGTGCTTTAAGTGAACGCCCCTCGGAAATATCACTGCGTAAATCGACTGTCAAGTCGGTGCGTTTGAATTTATTTTTTTTCGTTTTGCTGCAAACCGTAAACATTTTTACTCAAAATTATTTTTTTACTTGAATTCTTACCATCTTCCTGAAAAAATCTCTGGAAACAAACAAACAGCAGCCGACTGTCTGTCAAAGTTCGACATTTGTGATTTGCGCGACTTTCCGCGGTTGGTTTCCGAGCCTAAATCGTCGCGGAAAATTATGAGATCTGCGTAAACTATTTTCCATACAAAATCTGACAGTTCGTTTACGAGGTGGTAAATTTCTGCAGTTTACGCAGTTTATGCGGCTTTTACGCGTTTAAGTGAATACCCTTAATGATTTAATGCTAAAGACAAACTGCAGAAAGTGGAGCATTTGCACTGCAATGTGAACGCGGCTCAAACTCAACTACGCACATAAATGTGCGCTCTTGAATCCAATCATGTGCGAGTGTTTTATTCAGCTGTAAAAAAATAAGTAAGCCCTCCCTAATTACATCGATATTAATTCAGATTACTTGCTTTTGAAAGTAAGATTGTAAAACACACCACTCGCTCAACATACCAATAATTTAAAATTCAATTTAATAAATATATTCCAAAAGGACATTACAACGCACAGAATATGACACGACGAGAAACAAATCGCAACTGATTGAAAGCCAAATGAAAATCGCATTTAATGCAGGTGTGTGGTGTCCGTATATACCCGTACTCAAATGTATATCCTTTTCCTTTGCGGGAAACGCATTTCCCCCTATTTTTATGCCGGCCATATCCATTTATCTATTCTTTTTGGTTGTTGGTGTCTGTTGTTAGGGCAACTCCACTTTATTTTGTTATTGGGATACAACCTTGCAGGTGAATATTTACTTATGGATATGTAAAATGTAAGCATATTGCTAAATGCAAGGTAACGCACACAACAGATATTAGTCATAGTAACACTCAGAACTAGAATCATTAACAGATAATTACCCACATATTACTGGCGGTATACAGTAATATTGTATGGGTGATTTTCAAGGGCGATTTTCTCTTTGGAAAATATTGTCCTCCGTTAAATTTTCTTTGTAAAACTGTCTATTTTGATCCACAAAATACTTAAAAACAGTTATTAAAGAAAGGCTTCTCCTTGGTTTTAGAAAATAAAACTTAAACTTGGGCAGGGAATATTCCCCAAATTTGATTATTTCAAAGTCGAATGAGTCCCATTTCAACTTGGTTTATAGAGGATCTTTAATTTTTACTTCTCGCAGTAGGATTGTACGCCTTTTGTGTGCTGCGTAGTAAATAAATTGGGCCGGTTTTCGTATGCCGTAAGTTGCACGACATTTTATGAAATTTTACTAAATTTAAACCAAAAACCAAAAAAATAAGAAACATATTTCAGTTGATAAGTTTCATGTCCCTAACTCAGATCCAAAAACTCGCTAAGGAAACTTTGACCTCAAGCATTCACGACAAATGAAATTAAAGTTTTTGTGCCTTGGCTTAAGCCAAGTCATGCCCCTTTAATGACATTTTTGTTCTGTCGCTAACTGGGATATCAAAAAAACCCACTGTATTATATCCACTTGAATATTAACCAACTTCAAAATAAGGTTCTTGGTGCATGATGTCATCTCGTGACAGCATTATTTCCCCATTATCTAGACAAGACGTCAAAACTTTAAATGAATTTCGTTAGTTGCGAAAAATCGTAGCAGAAAATTTGCAAATTGAACCTCAATTTCACAGAAATCCTACTACCGGCATACTCACACAAGTAATTGCATTAAAATTGATTGATGGCGTTAGCCGACCGAAGCACTTATCTATTTCGGTGTAAAACTTCGACATTTCTGATAAGAAAAAAAAACGAAATCATGGACGAAGCAACGCATTATCTCCGTCGACTGAACAAAGTTTCTTTGACGGCTTCAACTGAAGTTTTTATCATTTGGGTGTATCTTTGCAAATAAGCCCACACAATAAAATACGTGCGGGTACGGCTTCAACAAATCCTACACCAAGCAAGCTGCAAGCCCACATAAAAAGCAGATGCAAACTAATCAAGTTCACCCCTTGTAACTTTATGAGTTCAATGCACTGACCTGCGTTGCCAAACAAAAGTGCCTTTGTCGTGAGGGTAACCTGTTTAAAAATACAAGCCAAAACGAACTTTAAGACGAATGAATTAATAAATTTTATACTGCATTATTGCTGACATCGAAATGGTTACATAATGCTTGAATTGAAAACCGCAAACACAACGAATCAAATTTCCATAATGGAACAGATTTGTGGGGAAGTCGTACGAATGCATGATGGACAGGACAGCTGCCGCATGGTAATGGAAAACCATATACAGTTCTCACATTCAATTTGAATTATTGATGCAAATGAGTTAATGTTGAACCACCAAATTGAAGAAAGCAATTCGAATTCAATTTCCGATTAATGGCGGGCACGATTCCAACGCGGTAATAAAATCGTAATAGCTGTTATTCGGTTTTCGGTGGGTGGTCAACTTAACTGTCATAGAGTTAGAATGAATGGTATTTGTCGATTGTGCAAAAATTTAACGCGAAAAACAACTTAAGTTCAAGTATCTAATTTAGTAAGTCAGCTGCCTGACTAGCTATATTTCGGTTTTGATTGGGGGAAATCGGTCATATGAGCATCTGTTTCAGTTGACGTTTATGGAGCGGAAGCCGACGAATCTAGTTAAGAAATTCGTGACTGAGTGTGAGTACTTAGTTGACAGTTCGCATATGTGGCTGACGTAGAAATCGTGACGTTCCCGATCAATCTGTTTTTGTGTTCAGGTCATCTTATCCAGACCAATCTAGTCCACTTAAGATAACTAGATTCTTGAATGTGCCCAATGTGATATGCTGATTACGATAGCTTGAAAACAATGTTACCGCTTTAAGCAAAATTCCTCATCACAGAACTAAAAATTTCCCTTTTTTCTTAATTCTTCGTGGTGGCATTTCCCATGGATTCCCCACAATCAAAATATTGAGTAAACTGACTGTTTTTTAGAACATTTTCGCCCAAGTTCCAATAAAAAAAACTCAAATGTAGTTAGAAAAAACACATGCCTATTGAAAATGGCTTCCAATCGGTCATACAATTATATTGACACCTGCTACTTGCACACGAGGACATGTAAGTTACGTGCGGGCGTACCTACACACATGCGAAAAAAGGTTGGATTACGCTTAAAATGGTATACATTAGAGTTAAGTATTGACATTTTATTATTTTTGTATTTTCCCCAATTTCCGTTCCAGAAGAGGGAAGATTCCCCTTTCCACCTTTCATTAAATTTTTGATTTAAGTCCCTCATGAAAGGGAAATGGCGAAATGCCCCACAAACTGGCAGCTCTGCTTGAGAAAAGTCACAATTTTCGACATTTCTTTACTTTTTATTTACAAATAAAGCTGCAAGTGTTTTTACATTTGGTTTTGACTACGGTGGTCTAACATTTAAAAAATAATGCATGTAGGTTAGGTTGAATGGGGTTGTGAGATCGTCACAAAAGACCAGGCACTAATACGCGCCCATCGCCATCCACAGGGAACCATTACGGTTAAAGATCTAAACCAAATCGCCCAAGCAGTTAATTTCCCTACAGAATTTAATTATTGTGCCGATATTGTTTGAGGAACCAACCTCCTCCAAGTTGCTAAAGAAGTACCTACCTGCCCAGGTGCTTCCTTCTACTCCGAGCAATTGCCTGACACTCACACAGAAGGTGGGAGATATCTTCCGTGACTTGTAGGTCCACACAGTACCTGCATTCTGCATATATCCGTATTAGCTAAGCCTAGTCTCATGGCATGCATCCTTAGAAGGCAGTGTCCAGAGAGTATTTCTATTTCCTACCGTTAAGCATGTAGGTTAAAACGGGTTTAAAGTTATCCAACTGAAAACAATGAATTTCTATTTTGTGTTTTTATTTCTAAAGTTCAATGCTAAAACATTGAAACAAAACAAAACAATTCTTGCATTCGCTTTGCTTTGGTAATATTACTAATACTCATTATTCACTCAGTATTTCATTGTTAGGACAAATTAATTTCAAGTTCGTATTTGAATTTCATTCATTTTCCACAGATTAGATATTACGTATTACCTGCGCTCGTAAAACAAATAGCTACGAATAGGTATATGGGATTCGCGCTTATTTTGATTCAACTATTCGTGCAATTTGCTTTTTGTAATTGAATGGACTTGCCAAAAAGCAGTCAACCGAAGAAAGGAATATGGGTTCGAAGCGGATGTTACGTTATTCAATAGAAAAATAATGTATCAATCCGGTTATTTAAATATGCCCAATGGCAATGATGAACATATTGTAACGTCGTTTGCCATTGTGCAAAAAGAAGCGTCCGGAAGAGTCCGGAATCGAAAAAAAACACTTCTGAATCTGAAACCGTTCCATTACCACAAGAAATACTCTTCTGGTGATTCTGGGAAGAGAATTTCGCTTCTCGGTTTGAAGTCGGAATCCACTCAAGAAGTACACACACAAGTGTAATTTATGTTTTTTATGCAAGTCAACTGAAAGCAACCGTAATTTTTTTTTGGCATTTCACCAATACTTTTGTGGATTTAATCAGAAGCAGTTTTCTTGTTGCATTAGATTGCAGAATGAGTGGATCCCCGAGTGAAACCAATGGAAAACGACATAAATAAAAGAAGTTTAGTCAGAAAATCAAAAAACCTACTGACAGACGTTACAAAAAATACCTACCCTCCCACTGCAAATGAAAAATGGACTTAACAAAAGGAAAAGAAAATGGAACATTCAACCGGAGATCAACAGCGGATCGGGAAAGTAATGCGAAATGAAACAGAGTGCAACTTTTTTCCAGCTGGTGGAATCACATTCGAAAGGCCCCAATGTTATGTATTTTCAAAACTGATTTTGAAAGCAGTACCTACCTATATTTTAAGCGCAGTGCCTTAGTTGTTAGTTTGTTGGACTACTAAGTGAGGGCGGTCTCAGGTTCGATTTCCCGAAAAGACCCAAACTCAATTATAAGGTTATTTATAAGGTTCACTGCAACATCTGCCGTGAACGTCTGACAAGCATCTGACAGTATAAATGTCATGAAAGAGCTTCTCGATAAGTCGTTTGAACAAGGCATAAAAATGTTAATTAATTAATAAAGGCTGCGTAAATGTTATCAACTCGTTATTCAGAAGTTACGTCAAATTTTTGTATGCTATCTGATGTCTACTAGTTAACTAACTTGTGAACATTTGTTTATTAATACGGGGGGTAGATTTTTCTACAAATTACTCTATACTGTGGAGTAATTTGTAGAAAAACTTATATTGCGTTCCCCATCAAAGCGCAAATCGGCCTCAACAAATTAAATCAGGTATAAACGGCACATTAAGTAAATGTAGCCCACTATCCTCCTTGATAAACAGGAACTGAAATCCACTTTACATCAAAATCGCCGTGAAGTGGATAACAGAAACGCATCTTTCTTTACATCAACAACGGCGATGATTCATCTGAATCCAGTCTTGTAGATTACCAATCAATATGTGTACACATAGCAAACAGCTGCGGGCCGAGCTGTTGGCAGCGCAATTCTATGATAAATTACCTAATGACTTATGGCAGTGGCATTACAAATCTGCGAACCAAAAGCAGCTAGAAAAACCCGCTCTATTTGTTGTACAATAAAGCCAATCGATCTGACGCTTCACGATCGCGAGGGACCGCAAACTGCTAAGCACCCCGAGATTTCGCGCCACATTTGTGGTTTCCGTTCCGGGGAATTGGTAATACACGAATCAAAAGCCATAAGGAGGCACACACACCATGATTGTGGCATTGATGGTGATGCACATATGCGCCATGCGGAATATATTTTCTCAACCTACTCTCTACAAAATGCATTAAAAGAGCCTCGAAAAAAAAAACGACACTGAAACTGTCACGCGTAGTTGAAGCTGACTAAATTCGTTCGGCGATATATTTACGGTCACCGATCGACATACGTAATTCTGTTGCAGAATTGCATTGCGTTCTGGACTTAACACTTAAGACTTGAGAGTACCTATGTGTCGTTTTCTTCTACGCGCATGTTCCATTGAACTTGATTTGTCTGTCGTCCGGTAATATGCTCTTTTAATGGTCAGCAGCCGTCAGCTTGAGTTTTGTTTTTATTCCTTTTGGCTTTCTTGTTTCTTATGGCCGTCGCCATTGAACGGCGACAGAGGAGTTGTAATATTTCAACCGGTTGGTTTACTGTAGGCGTAATGCAGATAACTTTTTGCAAAAAAAGAAGATAATAACAAGGCACACTGTTCTGTTTGGAGTATTCATAATGCATCATCCATAACCACCCACTTTTACTGTTATAAAGTGGTTATAGATTACTCGTTGACTTGTTTCAGCCAAGGGTATTGACTGATATAAAACGGAAATATCAATATTTGCATTCGAACGAATTTGGGATCTATTTGAAAGGCACATTTTGCCTCATGGTAGGTGGCTCTTGCTACTTTGTGTTTCTTACATAAATTGTTTGACTAATCTCTAACGATAATCCATACGAATACATTAGTCAAATTTAGACAAACTTCGTTCCCTTACGCATAAACAGTGGTCCCAGACTAAGGGGAAAAGCGCCAATTTTGGCGCTGTTGGAACTTTTGTGGCGAGGAAAACGAGGGGAAAGCTAAAAAAAGGGGAAAACATCAAAAATCTCCTTTAAACTTAAATTGCTTTAAAAGTTTAGTTTAAACGCATTTACATTATGCCATTGTGCCATCAAACGAAACCGCAAGGTTTCGTAAAATTCATCCAAACCTCCGACGTTTCGCCATAGATTTTTGATGTATCGAAATCTCGGGATTTCATCGAAACCTATTTGAAACCCCTCTGAGTTCATCCCTCCGTGAGAGGTTATCAAACTGCACAAGCCTACAGCTTGAACTTTGGTTTATTTTGTGTTCATTTATGGATGTCAAAATATTAAATGCCAAAACAATTGTGACAACCAAAAAAATAATAAAAGAAAGACAAGAATCTGAACCAAAAAAAAAGAGGTAAATAATATTTTCAAGGGAAATATTTATAAATGCTGCAATTATTTGCTTAATTTGTTCAGAATTAATTTTTAGTAATTTCTTTTTTCAGTACTATTACTTTGCGTCAGCAAACAGCTGATTTGTCAGATACTTCAAAATTGACTTTTGAAATCACTTCAACTCGGTGGGAACGACTTACGAGGTTTCGTCAAAAGTTCATCGAAACCTTGCGATTTCAGTTTGGTGGGAACATGGCATAACAAATAAATTTCAAAGTTTACTCAGAATGAAAAATGTTCACACTAAATATGAAAGAAAAACAGCCCATCGAACGTCTATGTATAAATTGTCAGTTGGTTGTCATGCCAGCTTTAGACATATCTATGACTTTTTTTTTGATTTCATTAATATTTTGTGCTTGAATAGCGTTAAAATATAAAATATATATACACTGCCGATCAACCAAATAGACTCAACATATTTTTTCTTTTCCTTTTTGATTTTCTTCTTTATGCTGTTAGATATGGCCACAGTTGTTGTTGTTTTTTTTAGAGCAAAGCAATAGACTAATTTTAGCGTTGAGAGTTGAATGCAAAAAATGTACAGTTATTACACATTTCTATTTTGCTTTGCCTATGCCCAAAGAATGTGCATTCTAGGCGATCATCAGAATAGACTCAGGAGCTGTAATTTTAGTTTTTGATAAGCTGTGCAAGTGAAAAGTGTCAAATTGTCTTCTTAATCAAATTTTGAATAATTTAACACAAAATGGGGCGTGGAGCAGCACTAACTTTGGAAGAAAGAGGCAAAATATTGGCGTATCGAGACAGCAATCTTTCAACCAGACAAATCGCTGAAAAAATTTCTAGAAGTCAGTCTGTTGTTTGCCATTTTTTAAGAAACTCATCGGCTTACGGAAAAAATATGAAAAAACCCTCCTGGAAAGCACTTACACCTAGCGAGGAGCGAAGGATCCTTCGAGAAGCTTCAAACTCAAAGTGTTCTGCAGCAAAAATTCGACAGAATTTGGGTGTAAGTGCAAGTGTAGCTACCGTACGACGAGTAATCCGCAAGGCAAAACATCTTAAGAGATTAAAACTAAAAAAAAAACCACCGCTTACCGACATTCGTAAGCAAACTCGCTGTCTCTTTGCTCGGAGTCACATGGCATGGAATAGAGAGTGGCATCAAATCGTTTTTTCCGATGAAAAACGCTTTAATTTGGATGGACCGGATGGATTCAACTACTACTTCCATGATATGAGAAAGGAAGAACACTATTTGACCCGTCACCATAGTCGTGAGGGGGGTATAATGGTGTGGGGTGCCATATCCTATTATGGAACATTTGATATTCAATTCGTTTCATCTAAGATGAACGCAATAAGATACAAAGAGCTGCTCCAAAATGCATTCCCCCACTTTTCCAACCTTTTTGAGCCATTCTCTTGGACGTTTCAACAGGATAATGCCCCAATCCACACTGCTCGAGTCGTAAAGAAGTGGATAAATGACCAAAATGTGAACTTAATGGAGTGGCCTCCATACTCTCCTGACCTCAACATTATAGAGAATTTGTGGGGATGGCTTTCGCGTAAAGTCTATCAAGCCGGTAGACAATTTGAGGATATATAATTATTAAAATCTGCCATTAAGAAAGCCTGGAGCGAAGTGTCCTTGGACTATCTGAAGGCTCTCTACGATTCAATCCCTGACCGAGTTTATGAAGTGATTTTAAATAAAGGTGGTTATACACACTATTAATTAACATTAAAGCATTATAATAACTTATTTGGTACTATTTTTTTTCAATAAATCTGTGATTTATATTAAGTTTTTAACCTTGAGTCTATTTGGTTGAGCGATAAAAAGTGATAACTTTTGATGTTCACTCACAAAAAGTTTTTTTTTTAATTAACCATTCAACTTAGAACGCTCATTTTTGTTTTGTTTAATTAAGAATTGAATAGTACGTAATAAAAAAATAAGTTTTCTAAATTATTTTCTTAAAATTAAATAATAAACTCCATTTTCTTAAAAATTAAGTCTGAGTCTATTTGGTTGATCGGCAGTGTATGAGGGAAAAAGAAAAGAACCGAACTTTGATTTCTCCAATAGACGCAATTAAAATCTGACTCTTAAATATAAATTTGTACTTTGTTGTACTGATATTTGAATTTTTTTTACCCGGGAATATAGAAAAAATTCAAATTTTTTAAATTTATCGTTCAAAGTGTTCCTCGTCTTTTTGATTTTTTTAATTTTTGTGAGCGAATTCTCTCTCGAGAAATGTGACAGACCTAGTCCTAATGTCAGAAATATGACAATTAGTGTCTTGAAAGAGCTTATAGTGTCTGAGAAATGTATTACATTGAGGGCGTTCAAGTATCTAGTTTAGTAAGTCTGACAGCTCTCTCACTAAGTGAATCTCGGTTTTGATTGGTCGAAATCGGTCGAGAGAGCAGTTGTTTCAGTTGACGTTTATGGAGGGGTAGCCGACGAATCTAGTCGAGAAATTCGTGACTGAGTACTAAGTTGACAGTTCTCATATGTGGCTGACGTAGAAAACGTGACGTTCCCGACCAATCTAGTTTTTGCGTTCAGGTTGCATCTCATCCAGACCAATCTAGTCGACTTAAGATGACTAGATTCTTGAATGCGGCCATTCAGTTTTCATATTTAACAGCATTGCTTTTGTAAACAAATGACAGATTAGCACTTTAAATCAGCGAACATACACACCTAATAAACACAGGCATTGGACAAATTCAGAAATCTAGTTTTCTTGATTGGACTAGAATGATCTGAACTTGATGTATCTTGAACGCAAAAAAAACTAGGTAGATTGTTCGGTTTTCCTATGTCAACTCAGTCAAGAAATTCTGGACTAGATTCGTCGGCTACCCCTCCATGATGGTCGTCAACTGCAAAAAAAACTTTTCAAATGATCGATCTAGGCTACTGGGACACATCAAGTCAGCCAACTGTCAGACTTACTAAACTAGATACTCGAACGACCCAATTATACAGGTCTTTGCAATGTAAATCTAAAGCCTATACCACAAATTCTTGGGCAACATCTTCTTGGTTATAATTTTTTTAGAAGTAATTTTGATAAAATTGCGTTTTTTCTCTATACTTCTTGTCATTCCGCAAAAGTACCTGCAACATCGAATAGCAAACTTAATTGTCAATAAAAATAAAGTGTTCTTAAGTGTTAAAAAATGGACGAAAATCTTCAAATTGTTGAAGTATGGGCTCCTATAATCCCATAGTGTTCACGATATAAGTTCAATAATTTAAATGTGCATAATAATCGCACATTGACTTAAGATGGATTACTGCCAATGAATGTTTATTGTGTTTCTCACCTTAATGGGTGAATATACTTCAAATGAATTTATGCAATATCTTTGGTTGAAAGTAATTCATTTCCTTCCTAAGTTTTTCGTTTTTGTCAACAAATTTTCATTACGAAAATTTTATATTCCTACACCTACTTCCTATACGTATACGAAACGTTTTAGTGATCAATTAGCTCGCTTCACACAACCTTGTGCTATACAAATAGACAAGTCATTGTCTCTGGTGATAATTACCCATTAATCATTACATCGATCGACGATAACAAAGTTTCACTACAATTTTTTGAAATTCGACAGACAAATTTAAAAACAATAATGATTGGCTTATGTATTCAATAACTTAGTTTATTTTAAGATTTTTTCCGTTCATCTCAGAAAATAAAAACTCACACAAATGGTTGTGAGAAGCTGGGTGTACCCTACAACCTACATTTGTTAATTTAAATAAAAATCACAATAAACAAATTTTCTCTCAGTTTTGCTATAAAATCAAAATGCCGTGTTTATTTTACTAGTTTATGGTATCAACTTTGGAATTATTTTTATCTTCTACAATAGACGTTCAAGACTATTAAGATACACGCCGTATACTACTAACCTAATCACTTTTATGGAGTTCAGCTTGTCTATGTTCATTTCTTTATGGCGCACTCGTAAATTGTCATCCTCATCAGTGGCATTGTAAATTTCTTAATGCGACCGCTTGCAGCAAGACGATTGTTTTATTTACCATTGTCATGCATTTTGGTATGCCACACTTTAAGCCGGAAATCCTCTCTCCGGCATAATCCCGTCGCGTGTGTAATTTATCACACTAGATTTACATACTATTACCAATCCAGGAGTGCCGAATCGAGTATGGTATCGATGCACGGTTTATTGTTTCCCTAGACGGGAAGTTGACCATTCATTAACACAATGCGCGACACGGTTCTTAAGGCAGGAACTGCCATTATGTTTGTGCATACATTTTAATAAATTAATTAATGAATTACAATTGGAGAAGAAAATGTCCGAAAGTGAATTACCAAGAAGAGACAAAGCCAACGACGTTGTGTGTTGCTGTAGACTGCAGCCAACTCAACCAGATTTGGCTTTACGGACATGGGCAGGATGTGTGTGTATGTTCGTAGCCAAAAATGGAAGCAAATTGCTTCTGTGCGGATGAGTAATGGTTTTGAATATCTAAAAAAGTCAGCAGAGTAATGTTTTTATTGTCATTTTTTTCTTTTACAGAGACGCAATCATCAAAATTTTTGTCAACCGTTTGCTGGACGTCAGAGGTGGTCCAAGGCGATTGTGTTATAATTTAATGAGGTGAGTCTCTACTATTACAAATTATCAGGGTCATAAAGTAAGAAGTGTCAAGTTGACCGTTAAAGTTCGGTCTGAGATTGTACAAACGATTGCTTACAGCAATAGGGCAAAGCAACATCAAAGAGTATGTGTGGATTTCATAATAATGGATATTGATGCAAACATGGTGCATTATATTATATGTATATCTAATAGTTGTAATAATCGACTTTCCATATTTCTATTGTATATATACTTTAAGTTGCATGAAAAACCTTCCACATTAGACACCTTTTGAGGTTATTTTTGTTAGGTTCCGATCTGGGAACTGAACATAGCACGAGCTTATGAAACAATGGATTACTTGAGTGTCAAACAGTGATGGGACTTCTACCACTTAAGTGGTATTTCTACCACTTTTTACACTTTCGGAAATTCTACCAACCTGAACTCGAAATCTACCACCTTTTATTCATCGCTATAACTCGCTAATAATATTTATTTTCCGTCATTGAATTAAATTGAAAATTAGTCTTATACCTACTCGCCTTAGTTTTACCCATACACACTCAGCTTTCAGTTATCAGTATTTTTCTCTGAGAATTGCATCAGCAAAAACTTCCAGTCCAGTACACCATTTACTGCGCTAAAATTTCATTATTTGACTGTATTTGTGAGGGGGTGTTTTGCAATGTTTTGACATTTTGTGTTTAATGATGAGTTGAATCTATGACGTTTTTTCTGTAGTTTCAAAAACTTAAAATTTTTAAATAATATCAAGAACTATTGAAAGTGAAAATTCCTGGTTCCTACAACAAGTTATTGTGCTTTCTCTAATGCTTGCATTATTTCAGTGCAAGTGGAAAATTTTATTTTCTACCACTTTTCTACCACCTTTTTTTAAGGCTATCTACCACCGTTTCGCTTTACTCAAGTCCCATCACTGGTGTCAAACATTCGGCAGGGCGTTTGGTTTTTTAACGATGGTTAGTATATGGTAACGCAATGACGTTTATTTTTTTATGACCGCAACGTTGCTCTTTCTCTCTCTCTGCCTCTCTCTCAGAAACTCACTGCACTCATTAACAAAGCACGGTAATTTATCAAACCGATATTTTCATATTTTTCCACATAATCGAAAAAAAACATTTCTTTTTTCTAAAATCTAAGAACAAAAAAAATAATTTTCAGTTTGACAACTTACGTGTTTTCCATGTGTGTGTTAGGTAACAATAATCACCCTGTCGTTTTACTTTCACGACGTTTGTCGTTTTTTGAGGCGTTTCATTTTAGAAGACTTATTCCCTAACTTCCACGACAGGGTAAAACGTCGTCGGTAAGTAGTTCACATTCCACATATAATCCACACCAGCTGATATGTGCAAATGACAAATAAATGGCGGGATCAGTTTATGGTGTTTGTATATTTGAAAGAAATTTGTAAGTTGTATCCTAAAAATTCATAGCGTAGCAATGTTTTGGAGTAGTGAAAGTGATGACGACGATAATATAAGAAAAATTGAACTCATATACGCATCCGGAAACAGATAAGGATAAAATCCAATCCATTGGATCTACCGGATGCAAAGTAAGGAACAAAAATTCATTTAAATAAATCAATTTAATCAAGTATTGCCACTCTTTTCCATCTCTTGATGGTGGTCCTAAGCTATAAGGGTCTTAAATTATTTCTGGTTGGTTATTTTTACCCCAGAAATTAATCTAATTTATTCTAGTCATTTGAATAAATTAGCAATTTAAGAAAACTTACATTTTCAGCCGTTGTTCACTACTTGTCGTTCAGTATCTTGTAAACGACAAATACCGTCGTTTTTCTTTTCGTTTTGTGGCGTTCAACGCCTTACAGAATGTCAGTGAAGTTTCTCACATGACGTTCGTCGTACGCCAATAGGTTCCACATGACGTTCAGTGACAAATGGCGTTCAACGACTCAAAAACGCCTCTCGTAATTCCAAATTCAAATTGGCGATTCATAAATCGTCGTAAACGCCACTCGGAATAAGGGTGAATAAAACCAGTCGGTGATATATCGTTTTTTGTGTTACAGTTCCGATTAGAATTTATAACTTATAGTATGAGCTTTAAGGACTTGAAATGACTTACCTATACCTAATGCAATGGAAAAAGTTGAAACAGTATGAAAATGAGTTTAGGTGGTCATAGCAAAAAAATTGTCCGAAAATTTACTGTCACTTTGGTGTCAGTGCAAAATAAATTTCATTGTTCTTGTGTTTTCTTGCAAATTTTTTTATTGTCGTGAACAGGATAGCCCGCGCAGATCGTCGTTTTTATGAATTATAAAGTTTGTTAATAAAAAAAAAAACTGACCAAATAATCTTAAAATTTTATACCAGGCTGAGATGATTGCTGTGCTTCATGCGTTGGACTTCTTGCTTGAGAGCCAGGTGGAAGAAATATCCTTATAAGTGCTATAAGGACTGGCACCGCACTGGCGGTGATCAGATGCGTGGAACAAACAAACATCACAGCATCGTTGGCACTGGAATGTGCACTTAAGCTCAATAAGTGTTCATCTAAAAATGAAGTAACACTGACTTGGGTACGAGGACACATAGGGATCGAAGACAATGAAAAGGCGGACTCCCTTGCAAAACAGGGGACAACTGAAAAGTTGCTGGTAGAACAGCTGATTCACAAATGGATCACGGCTGAACACCTGACAAGGTGGTCAACCGTGGAACAATGTAGACAAGCTAAAATGGCAATAAAGTGGCCGACCTGCTCCACTCAAAGAAGGGTTCTAAGCATGTGTCGAGGAACATTGAAATGGGTGGTGGCTTTGTCTACAGGACATGGTAGGTATTACCTAAGGAAAATGGGTCTTAGAAAGGATGATACTTGTAAACTATGCCTGGAGGAATCTGAGACAGCGGTACATATACTGTGTCAATGTCCGGCGTTGGCTAGCAGAAGTATGAGGATCTTGGGACATCATTGGGTCGAGACCCAGTCGATAAAACAGATCTCCTATAAACAAATGCTAGCGTTAACACTAGGAATCGAGCCCAGAGAAGAACTGTGGAGAAATCCAGAGAGTCTCTCTGAGTAAGATTTACAGTGGTAGAGAGACGGAAAGAGATCCGACAATGGTGGTCTGATTCGAATATCTCTCGAAATCTGTATATTGTTATGCCTTGCAGCACAACTTTGTATAAAAAAATTATTACCGATTAATTCGACGCGGGCTGGTTTGTTTGCTAGGGAATTTCAGCACCAGTTTTACCGTTGTCGATCTTTATTAATTCGGATTAAATTGAAACAAAAGAAAACCTTTATCAAATGAAAAGAAAAACACGATTACTTTGCGAATAAATTTTATTGTCTTCAAAGGGTTACGGGTAAAAGATAACTCGCCGCTTTTTTCAGCTTAGCTTCTACTTATAACGTAATTATGCTTACGTGGGTATTAACATTTCCACAGATTTTGCTTATGCTAGGTGTTGTATTACAAATGTATTTTTATGTGTTTTTCGCGGATGTTGCGATTCCCACAGAGTCGCAATGCATACCTGTGGTTCATGTTGCGCTGTAGTGGAAGTGTACGATAACAAAATTTTTTTTTTTTATTTACTTGCTACATCCGTAACAATATATCTTAAAATTTTCGAAAATAAATATTTTATTAATTTTTCCCTACGAAAACAATTACAACAAATCAATCACCACTAATTGGATTCCATCGGAAAAAAAATTTCTCACAGATGGAACTATAAAAAAATGAAATATTCCACTGGAATGTTTTGACTTTTTTATGCAATTGACTGAGAAGTTGTTCCGAAAATTAAAAAAAAAAATCCCATTTGGTAATCGTTTATTTATTTTCAAATTAAATAGATGCAACGGGAAAAAAATAAGTAAAATTGAGCACGTGGATACTTAAATGAAGTTATAACACTAATTCGTCAAATTTGTGGTTGAACACGTTCCCGTACTTTTTGGTTATTTTACATATCTCTGAGGAAATTTGCTTTTACTGTGAAATTAGTGACATATGATATTCAATCAATATTGGAGCAGGAAGTAATGATAACCATCAGGGCCTTAATTTTGGGGCAAATGTTATTTGGCTTGCTTTTTAGTTTGATACTGTCATTTTATACAAAGTTCGCTCTAAACAGTCGTGGACACCGAACTGACACCGCTTTAAAGATTTGTAGGTATATTAGTGTGCGCCTTAAAAAAACAAGTGAAATAGGGTAAGTCCGCCATAAAAACTCACTCCGCAAACTCAAAAGTTTATGCAGTTCCGGAAACATTTTCCCAGCGTCTACTTATACAATTATAGAGCTTGTAGGTTGTAGCTAAAGAACCAGTTTCAAATGACCATAGTTAAGGCCACATCAATCATTTTACAATGACTCACATAATTCAGCTTTTTGTGGAAATCATTGTCTTCAAATTACAATCACTTTTAAAAGTCAATTTTAAACTAATTTACTAGACATAAATATCGAATGAATGACACAAAAAATTTACAATATTCTGTCTGTTCATTTTGAGCCACTATGCCGCACAAGTAGTGTAGGTACGTACTCGTTTTTAACACCGAACCTACGCAACTCATCAATTGCTGGTTGCTGACCTCATTATCCAGCAAAAAGTCCGCTCTATAGGTGGTACACGTGCGGCGTGTCTTGGCTGTGGTGCGCTGCGCAAAAACACTCATTAAAAATAACCTACGCGCAGTCTTTAAAATAAGCCAGTTCGAAACATATTTATGCTTTTGCTGCTGACAACCAGTCTGTAGATTAGTCCTTGAATTGCAAGGAAAACAATCCTTTCTCTTATTGCCTCGATGGTTATGGACGTGATGGTGCATCATACAATTAAAACAAAATCTTTGGGAATACACAAAGAGATTCGGATACTAACAAGCTCCTGCCCAATTGTAAAAGAAACATTCTTTAAATTACAAAACAAGATGGTAGATACCTACTAGAGTAACAATGACAATAACAACGCATACACCGTCACCTTCATCTAAATTAACAATCGCTTTTTCTTTTGCTTCTTTCAGTTTGGACTTTGGAGTCTTGTTCACAGCTCGGCACAATGAAGACGAAGCCATGGAACTTCCTTTTCCATTCCTTTTTGCGATTAGTTTTCGGTAAACTTGTTGTATATATCTTTTGCGCGGCAGTAAAGCAGTTAATTTTCCGGTTGTGTTTAATTTATATCACTTATATTACTTTTGCGTTGCGCCATTGCTGGGCAAATTGAATTTCCTACAGTTAGGATCTGGAACATTAATACGTACGAGAATTAAACCACATCTAAAATTTGGCAACGTAAGAAATGAAATGACTTACTGCACATGATATTTATTGCGATTCCGGTTTTTTTGACAATTTGATTGAAGGATTGGAGATACTTGACAAATTTTAAAAGCAAGCAAACTGATACTCCTATATATATACAGCTTTGGGATGGGCTACGACCTAAGTAAACTCAGCTAAGGAACACTTTAAGAACTAGAAACAATAGTACCTAACTGCTTTCAATCTCAATTTTGTGAGTGAGTGTAAAATTTTCATTGGGATCCAGTCCACATTTATAAACCAGCGACAGTAACAATTTAAATAGGTGGACTTCAACTTCTTGAAGACTAATTCCTACAAGTTCGTGTTTGGCTGTTGGTTATCGGGCTTTTTTATTTTTATATTGCAAAGTGGGCTGCACATAAACATCACCATCAAACGAAATTCAAGTGAACTTACTAAAACGTCACCCACTGTAGTTGCTCTTGAATTGTGCGCTACAATTTAAAAAGTAATGAAACGATTATGAAGCGTGTGAGTTGGGACTTGTGACTCATGTATGACTCCATTCTTCGACTTCAATTTGGCTTATTTTATTTGAACACCCAACCAAGTAAATCTCATATTCGTAATGAAATTTCATAAGGAATCTGAAGCGATATTTTTTTGTTGTACTCTAATTTTGTCTTACGGTGATGCAACTCATATACTCGAATGTATATTCCACATTCAAAGACGATGATTCAAATTAAAAATTTTACACTTCGTTGATTGTAATTATCTGACCACAAACAAAAGCTACATAGACATGATAACACGGAAAAATATAAGGAAATGCCATCGCTCTACCTGGCCCAGGTTAGCCAAGCAGAAAGACTGGTTAAGTCTGGGGGATTAAGTTGGCGGCATCAACATATCAATGCTGAAAATGGTAACAAAATGAAAAATATTACCCAGAGCTAGTCGCGTACCTTTGTTGATATATATGGCTCTGATAAGTGCGTTATGGGTAATTAACTTTAGGGTTCTACACATTGTTGGTATATATAAGAATTTTCTTAGGACAGGCTGCTGAGCACGCGCACTGAGCACTTAGGTTTAGCGCGCAGGCTTGCCTCATCTTTTGTCACGAAATGGGGGAATGCATATGTGTATAAATTGAAAGGGGGTTCATTTTGAAAGTGGTTGGCTTTTCTTTTTTTCCGGTTTATAGGTCTGGCGTCTGGGTTGGTATACAGCGGAAGTGGCCACTTAAGTGGAAAGTTCTTATTTTCCGTAATAACTTCTTGGGAATTGGTTTTTGTCCGACTTTAAAGATTTGCTTATAACTCGTTAGAAATTAGAATATGTAACAGAAGACTCTTTTAAAGTAGCTATAGATAGTCTTGCGACATTTTTTAAAGGTCAGTTTTTGTTTCGAATAAATGTGTGTTATTATCATTGGTAACAGAGCCAAAATTGAATGTTAAATCCTGTTTCAACTTCAATGAGTAGAATAATTTGTTGTGGAGAATGAGACCGCCAAATCACAGTCCTCATGTCTTTTTATAGTTGTTGTCAGAATCTGCCACTCTGCGTTTTATTTCTGCATGTAATTTTATTTGAAATTGTAAAGTTTTCACTGATTAAGGCATTTATATTAATAATAGTAAGACATCATTTTTGAGAAAGAACGTTATCGGCTTGCAGACAAATAACAGTCATTCCCTAAATAAAAATTACATCCGAAGTTTTGACGTTTGTGCGCAGAATGTGGCAAAATGCTAAGCATGTACTGCCGGAACTATTGAGACATGATTACACAATGCAAGTGGTTGCTGTGCTAACTTGGCCAAAAACCAGTCTGACGTGTTCAAAGTGATTAACCAAAAATCAATTGATATCTACCAGTCTTACTAATTATAAACAAAATCACTGAAAAGTAAAATTAAAAATAACTTCGTGCCGGCAAAAGTTTCTAACATTCGACAACAATTGCTTTTGAAAATTGAACGAAATTTCTCAGTTCAACAATAATAATGCTGATTCACTGTAGACGCTCAAAGCCTACAGCCATTTCGACCCATTTACTCATTGTGTGGCGTGTGGCGTGGAATTGTATCCAAACACCAGTCTTACATACAAAATATGATTTATTGTGATAATTGAACTG
Organism: Cheilosia impressa; assembly: GCA_948293265.1. Classification (NCBI taxonomy): domain Eukaryota; kingdom Metazoa; phylum Arthropoda; class Insecta; order Diptera; family Syrphidae; genus Cheilosia; species Cheilosia impressa. The sequence goes on along the minus strand of OX411884.1, from coordinate 27,054,679 downwards.
CGAACGTAGGTTTATCTACTTTTAAAACAATTTGCAAGAAACAGGAAAAAATTTGAGTTCGTTGAATCGGATGTATCTACTACACAGTATATAATTGCGTTGAAAACATAATTTGTTCGAAATTGAGAATTCGCGCGATGCTTGCGCAATCTTTCTTGTTTTTGTTTTGTTCAGCGTGCGACTAAAACAATTATTTACATTTTCATTCATACAAATGAAACTGAAATTAACTATAATTACCAAGTGACTTGACTTAAGGTCAACGCAGTTGTAAACCTATTGCAACAAGCTCTTTGGACTTTGTTTTAAGGGTGATTTTATGTAATTACACCTTTTCGATTGACAGTTTGCCAGGAGTTCATATTAAAGTCAAATTAAGCCATAGAGATGTAGATCTTTGACATTTCTAACCTGGCATTGTTTTAACTGATAATCATGCAAAGTATATATAATATAAATTAAGCACTTGGTTTGTTCGCACAAAAACAACTGTTAAACATTCAGATAAACGACCGTCATGACTGCCTGCTGTCAGACTCACACTAGAGTTTTAAACAAAACTAATGCCCGCATAAACGATACCTCAAAGTTCATAGATATGAAAACTTGTCATTCAGTACATTGTACTAGATTTTTGATAAGTTTCTCAATCTTTCGCAGAACTAGGTGTCCACTTCCATCTTTAATCATTTAATCAGTTTTATATCGAATATTTGGTGACGAGCTCCACCTCTGTCTACTTGCGTAAGATTGATAAAATTACCAACAGCGCAGATCCGCAAATGAATGAAAATCGAATGACACTGACACACACATCAAGCTCGAAAGAGGATTCGCTCCAGAAATAACACAACAAATAAACACGAATCGATTTCGAAAATTATTATTTTTCGTAATAATGACTTTATCTTAAGGCTAACCTAAATGCGATCCACTTCAACGATAACCTCGAAATGGTAAGAAAATGCTCAACCATCCTCTGTACACACTTGAATTATTTTTGACCTCGTCTTTTTACAGGGTCTTGGCTGAAACCAGAAACACCCGAAAGGTCACTTTCCCAAAACCTTGCTAAAGTAATAGAACCCGCGTCGCCGTCGCATTGCAGGTAAATTTATTCTTTAAGGTGAACAGCATGCGTATCAGTTTCGGATGACGATCCGTAGACACTTGTTGTATTTGCCAACGATATATATCTTTTCATGTTTTATAATGTATCTCATCTACAGAGAAAAAAATTCTTACTCATTTGCCAAGCGATATAATTGCTCCCTCACATGGCCGACGATATTTAAGTGCTCGTTCGTCACTTGTATTTGTTTAGTACATTTTTATCAGCGAATGGCAAAAACTTGCCGGAATTTACATTTCGTCATTTAAGTATAAATATTTGCTCATTAAAATAAGATTTTAGCAACAGACTAAATAAATAAATAAATAACTAAAATCGAGCTGCCTTTGCAACTGAATTCAAGGCAAGGTAATAGATGAGCTTATTTATATTCATTGCATCGGTTATTGTTAAAATTTGTCCCATTCTCGGCAAATGAAAAACAGTCGGCATGACTTTCTTTCTTCTTCCTCTTGAACCAGATATTCGCAATGAGTCATTGCAATGTTTGGATATGGGCAGGTGAACTCTATTCCCAATGCATGTTTAAAATTTTAATCAATCGGTCTGTTGTTGATTAGGTTTTTAAATTATACGTCACCAGGTGGTAAAAAAATGTTGGACTATCTATAACTTATCAGAAGACGGTTACTCTTGGAGTGGTTATATAGAAGTTTTGGTCATTTCGAGTCGTTGAGTTTGGGTTACTTTGAACATTTTTTATAATATGTTTGTTAAGTTTAAGTACCTATTATAGACAATGTTGTAGGTATGCTCTAAAGAGCGCAGATAGTTGAATGTCAATTTTATATTAAGGAGTTTGACATGGCGATTAACATTAAATCGCCTATGGAATGCTGGCGGTCCGATATCGTCAAATGATTGGTATTAACATTTGAAAGGTTCCGTGGAAGTGTTAATTACTAGTAATGATTAAAGCGATTGAATTTTATTTTCCGAGAATATTTCTTGGCGATTTGACAGAAAAGTAATTCACTGTAGTCATTGGATAGATTTATTAAACATAAACATCTCTATTAACTGAATTTAGGTTGGGTGGAAATAGATTAGTTACTTCGTCAGAAACAAACTTACCAGGAATAGTTATTAAACTCATGACATTGATATGCAATGACTTTTGGCTTAGGCGATCAGTGTGCACCTTTATAATTCCTAAGAAACGTATACATAACAGCAGAACGAAAATGTAGTTGCATTAATGTAAACAGTTTACTTATTATTTCAATTCCATTTATTTAATAATGACCGTTATCATATAACAGATTGACACTGACAGCTAGCGTCTAGCACATAATATAAGAAGAACGAACTTAAGCGACAGCGGACCATGCTTAACATTTGATTTCGTAAAGACTAAAAATTAAACTATGCGAATATATAATTCTCCCCTAGTGATAGTTTATTTAAATTTTATCCCGATCATCTAAACCCTCATTTGACAGTTAAATTATTCATTCACATAAATCTAACAATGACTGTCAAAATTTGAAATTTCAGCACTAATATGATATAAGGACAACCGAAATGCGTTATTACTGTTATGATGTTTAAAGTTTTAAACTTTCCTTGGCAGTAATTCTTGCTACAGCGGTTGACTAACAAAAATAACAAAACGATAGCAATGTGCGATTAAAGGCGCGTGTTAACAATATTTGCATAAAAAAACTCGTCACATTTTCTACCAATTGTGTACCAATCCTAAATTAACTCACAGTACATCTTCCCCTTCTTAGCAGATATATATGTACAAAATTTAATTTGTGTCTTACCTTCAATTTAGTTAAACTCTTAATTCGTATATATAGACACTGATGTTAATGTGAATCTCCGAAAAAACACAGCAAAGCACACTTTCCCAAGAATATCACTAGTCACTAGGTATATAATAAATTTTGTTATTCTAGTACCATATGTTTCGTATATTTATTTCACGATTTTTTAATACATTTCGATCGAGTAAGTGAAATTTAAGCTGATGATTGTGTTGTGCTGTATCAAAATTCCAAATACTATTGTCTATTTATTTGCACAAGATTGTGAAAAAAAACAACACATTTTTCATGTCAATTCAACCGCACGAACGAGCAGCCCGGACCAGATTGGTAATGGTGGCCTAAAGGTGCAAAACAGAACTGAAAACCAGTTGAATATTTTCTTAGTCATGGCACTGAACACCGAACTGAACAGTACCTGAATGGCAGTCGAGAAAAGCGCACACAACGAAATCGGGCTTCACTAAAGTTACACCAATACAAATTTAAATGGAGCCGCATAACTGCCAGCCAACCGACAACAGTCAGTGCTGCCACAAGGGAAAAAATTTGCGTAGCAAATTTGCGTAGCAAAACTTAATTTGCGTAGCAAAAGTCCAAAATATAAATTTTTTTTCGAAAATAAACAAAAAACACTTAATTCTTTATTCAAAGTAAATATTTTTTTAAGGACTAGTACAAGTATAGTTGGTAAACTATATATTTTACAAAACTATAATCAAACAAAAAAAAAAAAAAACATTAAAAACTTCACTTAAAAGGCGCTTTGCATGTAAGCATTGCCTTAAAAAAAAAAGTAGCAAAATAGGCGTTTTTAGGGAGAGTGCGTAGCAGCGTAGCAAACGGGCAATTGCGTAGCAGTTTTGCTACGATCGTAGCAAAGTGGCAGCGCTGACAACAGTCTGTATGGTCTGTACAGGTACACTCTAGCCTAAAGAGAGCAAAGGCAAAACTAAGAGTATATTTATCCAAATAGCTTATATATTATATGTTCATCTAAAATGTGTTGCGCTTGGAGCGAGGGCTGGTCTCTCTATCTTTAGTAACATTGGCTCAGAATGAAACCGTCATCTTGTTTCCTCTTTTGTTTAGTGTTGCCAATGTGAGATTTAATTTTTGACAGATTCTTTTAATCTGGTCATTAAATAATTAATGCGGCATACTTCCTAAACAGTATAAAAAATATACTAGTTTCTCAATGCTAGACAACGCCATTTTTTTTTACAGTGGTTTGCTATAGTAAATCGTGCAGTCATAGTCGAAAGCGGAGCTCTGTGGCATGCATGGAGCGTTTTCTCAACAATGCGTAATAAATAAATCAATGTTTCACAATTTACCCAAAATTCCAATTCCCTATTAGTACAAAGGTGTAAAAAAATCTCCTAAATCATCAAAAAACAGGCGAAAGTTTTTTTACAAATACGATCTTCCCCGTACAAAATATACGCAAAATCGACTATTACGAATTTTCAAATGTCCCATTAAATTTTTCAAGTTTCCTTGCCCGGAGACAAACACAACAAGAAAAAGATCAAATCGAACGATTCGATCTCGAGTTATGGGCGGTCCTACCTACGGATGCAACTTTGTTTTATATAGATAAGATTTGTACATTACAGACGTAGGTACTAGAGTTTTTAATTTGGCGTCCTTAGTTTCTCGAAGTAGAAAACAAAATTTAAGACGTGATCATTTAACATAATCACTTGGCAACACTATTTACCACGAAGCTGCAATTAGTTACCTACGAGAATGAATATTTCAAACAACCAAACACTCTTTCTACTGAGCTGCGACCTGTTATCTGATATTTTTGGGGGATTTTTGTCGCTGTTTAGTTGGTATATCAGTGTGTTGCTTGTATCTACATAATTAATTACCTAGATATGAGAAGGTATGTTTTCTTTCCCTCCAAACTAAATAACAGCTGTTTAGATTTTTCTACTCTGCTTTCGTCGATGTTTATTTATTTTGCTTTTTGTCAAGTCACCACAATGCGCTACTGCTTTAATGATAGTCAACCAAATACGTATAAGCCCCACTTATGACATCGAATAGAATGTGTGCAGGGATTTACGAGAGAATCATAAAGCTCTAGCTTTAGAGTGAGTGCAATTTGGAAAATCACTGCACGTTTCAATATGGATAGAGGTACCTATATAAATTAAACGAAAAGAGTAAAAAATTGCTCAACTATTTTTAGCGGCATTGTTTAAGATTGATCATCGAATGCGCAAACAGAATTTACATATTACGTTTTCAATATGTCACCGAGGCTTATGAATAATTTCTCCAGCATATTGTTTGTGGACGCCACTGGGGCGTATGCGTTACTTTTATCATGTCATATTTTTTTTTAGCTTTTGAAGCGCCTCTACCTGTTCGGATTGAATGACTGATTTCCCATTTAAGAAAGAGGGAAACGTATTATTTGAGGAAAATAATTGGCAACCATGAATGAGGAGTTGTATTCCAGCCTAACAGGTTGCTGGTAGGAAAGATGAAAGTCCAAATGTTATCGTCTTGCTTTGTCAAATGTACAATTAACAAAGAAATTAATCTTCAGTCTAAAACATTTAAAGATATGTTGTAAATTTCTAACCCTGTATTAGGTACTCAAGTGTTGCGGGTTAAACATTTATTTATTTATTTAAAAACGTCATTCCGTTTAAAAATAAAATTATATTGTAAATTCACATATAAGAAGCCGTGCCTACTCGTACACTTCAAAAAGTGACACTCTCCTAAGACTGCTCTGCTGACTAGTTAAATTATAGTGCTGGCCATTCTTCTCCCCGATCGTTAATATTTTTAGCATCTCGACAGAAAACATTCTCCATTGTGTTCTTAAGTTAGTGAGGCCTCTACCTATATGAGCAGTTCAAAAACAGTGGATGGTATATCGGTGGAGATTTGGAGGATTGCAAAATTTACAATGAGGACGTTTAGGAAGTCTGACAGCTCACTTAATGTGTTTCAGTTTTTATTGGTTTGTTCAGCAGACAAGGAAATCCTGCCTGCACACATTTCCAAGTGTTAAATTCAAAATAAACCAAGGGAATACAAAAAAATTCAAGCTGGCTATTCCACGCGGTACCTAGTTCTCTTCTTTTACTTTTTGAAAGGGCTAACAGTAAACCACACCTCTTCTACAGTCATCGTCAAGTATTTAAAAGTTTCTCAGACTGAAGTATAATGGCGACAGGAGAATTTTACCTGGTTTAAGGTGGCTCCGCGAAATAAAGCCCCAGGAAATAAAACCCAAAGAAAAATGAAATAATACCCCAAAAGAAAATAATTACAACAAAAATTGTTTAAATTTGGGGTCCAATTTCACCTTTTCGGCATTTCATATGAATTTAATTTTTATCTAAAAAATAACATATACCTAGGTAGCTGAAAAAATTGTGTAACAGAATAACTGAACTTGTTTCAGCTTTGATGGTTTTCAATGTGGAGCTTACATTTTATGGTTTTGTAAGCAACTAACAGAATTGATGAACAAATCGCGCGACTTCCAACGCAAGGCTTACATTTAACATTAATTGAAAACGAGTACTACAAAAATGAAAAAAATCGAGTGTTGAAAACCATTCATAAAAAACATAAGCATCATTTCATCGGCGACTAGTGTTCCATTTTTTAATGAGGCATAATTTCATTATGAAAACTTACCCCAATTTTGAGGCCCTATTTAATTTTTACATTTAGGAAGTCTTGAAGGTTAATTCGGTATTCAATGCAAGGACTATTGGAACCATAACCAGCGCTGCTAACCACTTTTGACGAAAAAATGCCTAACTTGAAAAAAAAAGATGCCTTTTTTAATGAACTAAGGCTCAAAATATTTTTTTTGGGGTGAAGTGAAACAAAAAATCAAAAATTAAACGCAAATATAAAAACAAATAAATAAAGAAGTGTTCGGAGAATGGTCAGAGTTTGAAGGTGGAAACACATTCTTTAGGACCGAGGTTACATATAAAATAGTTGGCGCAACAGGTCGGTAGGGACCCTGCGCCTAGCTTCTCACAACCATTCGTTTTGTGTGAGTTTTTCATTTTTTGGACGAATGGAAGGGATCTACAATTTTATGTCGAGTCCAAACGGCTAATTGAGAAGCTTCTTCATGACAGTTATACTCTTGGATGTTTGTCAGACGCTCGCGAGAGGTGGCGCAGTGGAAAAAAACCTTGAGTTGGAATTTGAGTTTTTCTCGGGCTGGGACCCCTCGCTTAGTAGTCCAACATACTAACCACTAAGCCACTGCACATACTACTTTTAATATACACCAAAACCTCGCTTTGCGTCCTTTCGGAGTTGCGTCATGTAAAAATGATCGTGGTTTCGAAGCTGCGTTGATTTTATTTCAGTTTGCGTTTTTGTTATTTTTTGTTTTTAACATTTTTTTGTAAAAGGGGTTTCCCCAAAATTAGGGCTTACGAGTTTATACTTTACGTGAAGTCAATCAGTTTGGGGAAATATACAATACATATTAATATAATTAAGGCTAAGAATCGTTATTTCTATTTGCGTATTTTTCTGGTCCCAATTAACGACGCAAATCGGGGTTTTGGTGTACTTCTACATCTCGTATCTTGAAGGGCCGTCAACGCATCTCCTTATATTTCGAAAGAATATGTAAAAAATTGGTTGAACCTATGTCTCAAACGCGACAGACGCATTTATAGCGTGATTTATCTACAAAGACATTGCCGACTAGCAAATACACTTTGTTACGAACATTCCTTTCATCATATCTACGTTCATGTGATGCATATCTAACTGGAGCACTGAACGTATACTCATCATCTAAGAAATCATCTTGTTAAACGTGTAAGACATTCTTCAATGGGGTCAGTGCAGGTGGCCCAAAATAGAAAAAAATTTATGTTCTGAAAGTATAAACACACCATAGCTTTTATTGCAATTATGAACTATTCCAGTAGATATTTCGATGTAATTAAGACATTCCATTAATTACCATAACACCAATCACGTTGCTTAGAAATAATTCGTCGCATTTGCTTCTCAACCATTTAAATAATAGCACAGGCGTCTTATTTCTGAGAAGTGTCTTTGACCCAGTTCCACTTTAAATGCATCTTGAAGATTCGCCTTTTACGGAACTCTTAAGTACCTGCTGCACACGACAGCCATCACAACGAATTGCATACATGGATATGCACTTGTTGAAGTCAGCTTTGGAACCATTCTGTCTGTATGTGTAAACGCTAGCAATTTGCACATTGAATATAGAACCAAACTCCCCGAGGCGAATTAGCGACGACAGTCGACATCACTGTAAAAAGTTTCGTCAACAACAATGACTGTGCACAACAAGTAACTATTTAAACCCGCCTCCGGAGTCGGCACTGGGTGGGCGCCCCCTCATTGACACTTCATCTTCGATAATCGAACTTAATTAGAACGTTCGTGTGCCGCATGTTTGACGTTAGGTGGCAGAGTTGTGAAAGTCAAACAATTTGCATTACCCAAGTTTGCACAACATGCGATGAGATCTTGGGTCTTGGCTTTGCGGCTGTCTCAGCTTGACTTCATATGTGCAAAAAGTTCATTGCACCATACTGCACCACATGACTGACTAATGCTTTGCATACTAAAAGAAACTAGAGGTAGTAGATGCGGAAATTCGTGTATGTTATTATACCATCAGAGTGGAAGTAATCATTTCACTGTAACTGGTGAGGTTAAATGAAGCACAAGTCGGACTGTTTTTATATGGAGCAACTGAAGATCGAGCTGATGGGTGTAGGGTTTATTTGGTAGGGGAGTCTTAGCCAAATGTGTGTAGTTTGTTAACTTGTTCATTCTTTCGAAGCGGGCGGACCTCTTAGTAAATGATACATATACATTTTCCCTGGCTGAATTTTGACAGATCAAAATAGTCACATCGTGACAACTTCTGTTTAATAGTTAATATTTTGTTTGAAGTAGGATTTAAATAGTACTTATAGATAAAATGAGAAGAAAAAGAAGTCGACTTATAAAATGGAAAACTATATTATACACCAAAAGCCCGATTTGCGTCGTTAATTGGGACCAGAAAAACACGACGCAAATCGAAATAACTATTTTTAACCTTAAAGTTTAAACTCGCAAGCTATCTTGGAGAATCCCCTTTTTACAAAAAAATTAATGAAAAAAAAAGGAATAACAAAAACGCAAATTGAATTGAAAACGACGCAGCTTCCGACGCAAAGCGAATTTTTGGTGTACTAAGTTGTTTTCTTTCTTTTCGATAAACGTTGCACTGTCAAAATTATGCAAACGCTTTTGCAAGGCTGTGGAAAAAAGTATTGGAAAGGCGCTTGTTATAATTTTCACTGCAAGTACATACTAGGCAGAAGCTGTATTACATTAGGCGTGTTTTTTGAGCTTCGATCTCAGCAAAGCAAAGAAAAATAGGATTTTCTGCAGGCAATTACAACAACTACGCTCTACTTGACATTTCGAGACCCACTACTAAAAATCTTACTTTACTCTGCTTTGTTGAAATCGGAGCTAAAACAAAACCTTTTTTTTTACATGAAAATGTCACCTCGATAAAATCGTGCATAAGCAGGCGATCTCACGATGGTCATATTCTGAATATTCCCATCCATACCTGACAACCAAAGACTTACCTATTATATATAGAATGCAATTGCAAACTTCGCGTTGGTTCCAAAATTAGCGCTAGCGCTCTTGGTTCAGAGCCAATAAATTCGAAACAAATTATAAGTAGCGGAAATGAAGTATGTTTTATGGGCTTCATTATTAGTATGAGGAATTTGAAAATAACTTATTTTTTAAAATACTTAGAATACAAAAAGAGCTTAGAGTACATTTCGTCTTAGAAGTTGAACAAGGGGGTAAGTTTATTCAAGTGCTCCCCTGGTCTTATATTTGAATTTCATCCGATCGTGCAGCCTTTCCATCGTTCTCATGATTTGGAGCTCCGAGTAACTTACAGATTTGTAAAAATGTCCAGAAGACTTTGTGAATTGAATTAGATAAAATTTATTCGATTTATTTTTAATAAATAATATACTACGCGAACTCACCAAGCGCCCTTCTAGTTCAGATACGGAAAGCGAACTTAACTCTACACATCTGACTTACTTGACGAGCAGCATTGTGCAGCCAATTCGAAGCTATATATAATACCTTTGAACAAGAGGGGTTTGCCTCCTCAATAAGTCATACTAATGGTCGAGTTACACTTGGGTTAACAATTGAAATATGTATATATGCAAAAGTAGTATTGCATAATATTTAAAAAAAGAGTTAAACAATAGAAAAGAACTCATTCGCGATTGTGAAATATATGGGACAATAAATGCATTACAATACGATTTGTTATTTAAATTTTGACAATTTTAACTACCACCTCTTCGAAGCGACATTTATTGTAAAACATTCGTCGAAAAATTGAATTTCCACCGTTTTACAGCAACTCCAACAAACTAAATAGGCGTTCCTAGCATTCTATGGAGATATTCAAAATGGTTGTCATTTTGTTACACTTTTTATTCACTAGTTATGTTGGTGTCATTTTTAAGCACAGTTTGTATGGAACTGTCATTTCACTAGCAGTCCATATTATAATTATGTCAATGCTTACAGCAGTATCACTGTCTCAGGCAGCAATATTTCATAAGGAAGACAAAAAATGGACAATAAAACAATATTCAGAGTTAACTTCTTTTAAATTCGCCTAGAGGTATGCAAATACTTATTTGATGGTTGTTATTCTGACATTGACATGACGTTCTCCTAGTCCTCGTTTTCAGAAAGTTAACATTTCACCTAATTCTTGCAATTTGTGCTCTCTATAGACACATTTACTTGAGACAAGTATTTACTTTATCTTAAGTGTCAGTCTCCGAAATCCGAAGTATTAAACATATAAGAGTGTACCTTCTTCTGATATAGGTTCTACTTAACTCTGATTTAATGTTAATGTTTATTATACAGTGCACTCCGAAACTGCGCACAAAATAAATAAATGATTGCATTTATTTCCGCCGCGATTAACCAAAAGAAGTAAAGTTGGCTGAAGTTGATTGTTAACAGTCCTTGTGCACTCCTTATAATTGTATGGATGAAAACACTTAATTCATAGCAGGTACCCTCCCCCACTCACATTGCAGTTCCATGTTTATGTTCATAAATGCAACTCAAACAATTATAGTTTAAAATAAATTATTAAAACGTATAGAGACTACTTCTCACTTTACACTTTTACCGCTTTTGGACGTCCGCACAAAGCAGACAATGTTTCGATTTAAAAATTAAAAACTTGCGTGTTCTGTCTGGAATCTAAATACAACACCCACTCACGAGATAAAGTTCAAAGCCCTGATAAACTCCTCAAACAGTTCTAGCAGTAAAATGAAAACAGAATTGCTGTAGGCATGCTGATACTCGGTATGTACCTCACTCCAGCCAAAAACAATGATAAGGCCACCACCAAATTCAAATCAAATATCGTAAAAACGCGGTATAGGCGATTTAGTACAGCGATTATTATGAAAGAAAAATAAATTGCAATTACCTTCTTCCTCTTCGATGTCTTCTTCCATCGTTACAAAATATTTACCACTTTGCTCGTTTACAGAATGACAACCAGTAGATGATTACTATTATTTAATAAATTGCTACACTGTTTCACAATTTGTTTTAATATAAACCTTTGGTACCTAGCTGCGTAACGCAAGTAAACTCTTCCGACAACCAAAGAACACAAAATTACGTAAAATGCACATAGCTCGGAAGAAAGCCTACGAACGTCAGTATAATGGATCGATGAAATGTCTTAAAATAGGGGCAAAAGGTGATGAACAATTTTCCAACGGGCATTTCAGCAAATTCTATTAAGCAATCTCTTTACTCATTTGACTATAGATTCGTGATTAATATGACAATGTAGATAATTATTTGCGGAAAAGAAAATATTTTTTTGCAATTTAGCTTATAGGTACTTTTTGAACAAACGGTCAGTCAAGCCGTACCAACTGAACTGAAAAGAAAAAAAAAATCGGCACGTATTTTGAATTTTTAGGTATGATATTGAAATGTTGATAACCTGTTGCATACTGTGAGGATTTATTTAATTTGCCATCTGGCGGGAGTTAGATAATCGAATCAGTTACAAGTTCAGGCATTTGTCGTACGCAGTCATTTTGAAAATAAAGTAGATTTAACTCACCATTTCAAAAACGTCTTCATAATAGTTAGAAGAAAAGTGAAACTAAACGAAAAACATATCTCTTATGACGACCGTTTGAAACAACTCCTACACATTTATAATAAAACTTTCGGTTTCACTCGGGGATTCACTCAGTTTGAAATCCAATAGAACAACAACAACTGCTTCTGAAAGAATCCACAAATTGGTGCAATGTCAAAATATTATCTACGGCTGCTGTCAGCTGACTTGTATAAAATACAAAAATTACACTCTTGTTTGAGTGCTTCTTGAGTGGAATCTGACTTTAAATCGAGAAGCGAAATTCTCTTCTCAGAATCACCAGAAGAGTATTTTTTGTGCCAATGAAACAGTTTCAGAAGTGAATTTTTCGATTCCGGCCTTTCCCGGAAGCATAGACAAACCGTATTGTCTCTGCCCGGAAGCTTCTTTTTGCTTAAAGGAAAACTACATAAATATCATACATAAAACTGATAAAAAAAAAAAAACCTTCGAAATTCAAAAATGCAATTGCAGATTTATGTTTTAATTTTTAGTTATTAGAGCAAAATTATTTCAGCCCATTCAAATAGGTTTAAATAAATTAGATAATACTATTTAACCAAATAGCATCAAATATCTTTACAACCTACAACAAAATAGAACCACTATTAACTGGCAGATGACTCTTCAACCCCAACCAACTTCACTCAAAGTTGTACATAAATTAAAAGAGACAGACATATTTACTTCCAATTGGAATGACTTCTGAACTCAGCCACAGCTGAATTCAATTACAGGACGCCATCTTTTTTTTCTGTTGGAATGGAATTGATTATTCCAATAAAAATGTATACCTCGTACTCTGTCACACTCATCGAAGTGGCTGCATTCCGTCCGTATCCATTCCATTCCGAAAAAGTTTCTGACGTTTTATTGTTTCTCTTTTCTTTATTGCACACAAATCGTTGCGACGTTGCCTGCATTTGCCATTTTTTCAATCAAATCAGTCGAGGAAGTCAACCGAGAACAATGTATTGTGTTTTCTCTTCCATATTCGTTTAGTTTGCAAAAAAAAGCGATTTTCACTTTCAAAATATCACCTACCCAAACCCCTCAGTGATAATAAACCAAATCGAAAATAAATTAGTCATCGAATTATAACAATGAACGGCTAACAAAACGGAAAAACGAACAGAAAAGTGAAATATTTTGCGTTGTCGTTTTCGTGCGTGCACACGTAGTAAAAAAAAACCGAATTCCAATTCAATTATGTGGTCTTCCCAGTGCTTGTGAACAAAAAGGTGTCGGGTGAAATTTTCTCGTTTTTTTTTTTAAGAATTTTTACCGCATCAAAAGGATTTTTTTTTGCAAAATCGGGTGGCCCTTTGCATCTTTAGTTTTTTTTTTTATTATTTTCTCCTTTAACCAATCCACTGGATTTATTTGTAATTTTTTCTTTTGTTTGCATTTGCTAATTTTTACTCCTCAATTTTCGTCGAATTTATCGATCCGTGTTGTGTCGTAAAATTTATTTTTTGTCATTGCACTTTGTCTTCTGTTCCCATCCACCGCGCACTGTGCAAGTGTGTGAGTGGCGGTAACCCCGCGCGAGAAAAATATATTCTCCAATAAAATAACGACAAACGGTAAAGCAGAGGAATGGAAAACGAAAAATCCGCGAAAATGTCCACAAATTCAAGGTTAAACTGCGGCAGCGTAGAGGAGTCTACGACATCATCAACAACAACAAGACCGACCGCAAGAAGAAGAAATTCATCGAGTATTCCTGTCAAACTGTATTTTGTAGCTGTGATATTTGCGAGCTTATTTGCTGGAAGTTTACAGGTGAGCCTAAGCATGACTTCATTTATTGTTATCTTTTTTAAATGACGTTATGGAGGGCTGGCGATTGACGATAATCGGAACTAGGGCGACGACTACGTCATCCGCTCAACGGGACACTCCTAAAGGGGAACAAGAACAAGTGGTTGTGGCTTGTGTGTGTATAACTTTGTCCTCTCTTCACTTTGGTATAGATGTAGGTATATCGTTGTCCATTGTCCTACTATTGCACAACTACTGTATAACTTATATTTTCATTTGCTCTGGCAAGCATTGTTCATGTAGAGATGTTCCTTCAGAATTTATGCGAAGTTTACGTTACGGTGATGAAGACGACAAGGTGGGTCTGGTATAGTTCTTTTCAAGCTGTCTGAAGCATAAACACTCATGGTATGAGCTGCAAGAAGGCAGAAGAAGAAAATCCAGCATAAGAAGAAAATTCTGCATTAGAACACATCCAGAGGTTTAGCCTGACTGTTGCAAGAACGCAGTCTCTTTGCAACAGAAAAGGAAACCTGTAGCCAAAAATGGACTATCATATAGGTATGTGTTAATACAGGATTTCTAGCTAAATGGCCATCATGTCACGACAGTGCAGCAATGGCCATGTCCTTTTCCACCATCTAGCTACGGACTATGCGACTTCTTTAATCTTGTTCTCCAATAGATAGTGCGCAGGACAGATTTTAACATGGAATGCACTATCATCTCCCGATCCGTCAAGCTGTTTGAGAAAGCGTGTCGTTAAAAATACTTGACGGCGCCTAAAAAACAGGTGGAATTGGTTGGCAATCGTGTCCTAGGACATCGTCTAAACTTCGGTTCAGAATTAAGTCCATCGTGTAACACATAAGTTATCTTTGTTCCCGCTAATGGTTGTGCGCAGGATGAAAATTTTGCAACTTGAGTATAACCACTTGACTCGCAGTCTAATCTCCGTTACTGACATTATTACTTACCCCCAGTTATTAAAAAAAAACTCTTACTCTTAGCCGCAAAAAGCGAAAACTCATTTAAACGCACAAGTAGATGCAAAACTTTCTATGACAGAAAGGTAATTCGCAGAAACACAAAGAAACGGAAAACAGTTTTCTAATTTTTATTACTGAGGGTCATCATAGCTTTCCAAAGACACTCGAAGTTGAACCCAACTTAACCGAGGTGGTACGCATTAAAATTACTCTTACCTACCGTCTTACGCCATAAAAATTCACCACACGCAAAACATTGATTCAACTTGAAAAAATGTATTTTTATCATAATCCGCAGATTAAATGAGAGATTTTTACTCACTCAGTGTTTTTATCTCAATTTTTTTTTACTTGTGACTGTGGGGGCTGCCCGCAGAATGAAAGTTCATAATAATAAATTTCCCACCACGTAATCATGTCTTAACGATATATGGCATAGTTCCCTTGATCTAAAAATAGAAAATCTGCTGTGTTTTTAATAAAAAATAAAAATTCATAAATAAAAAAAGAGAGAAAGCATGGAAGCGCCTCAAACTGCATTACACAGATATACAGAGTGTTCAGCCATAGTAAAACAGCTGCAGTAGTAGGTATAGTAGATACAAATAAACTTATCGATCGATGGTATGCAGCGCAGCCAGATACAGCACAGACAGAGAGATAGTTAGAAGAAGAGGAGAGTATGCGGGCAAAGTATAGAGAAATACTGTGGAGAAAATTTGTTTACATTCCGCAACAGTGACAGATACAAAGTTCTCAAAATGTTTGCGAAATTAATAAGCAAGCTTCGCAGATCTTATACAATTACTCATCTTCCCACATAAATGGCTCTTTCAGGTTTTTTTTTTCGGCTCCACACAATTTTATCATCAGCCGGTTGTGTCATGATATTATTCTGCGACAGGTGGTGGTGAAGGTGAAGGCGAAGCTGGTACTCGCAGTCGGTATAGTAAAACGACTCCGGGCATCGTTTTAATGCAAGAAATATGTCCCATTGCACTTTCATATGGTCCCTTTGTACGCTTTGTAATGTAATACAGACAAATTCATTGTGCCACTGGTTTTATTTCCATTTAAAACAGCAACCTAAATTTGTCTCCATTATCATTTTGTCGGCGTGTATTGTGCTAACCTGTCTACCACCAACAAAGAGCTGATTGATTGTATTTTCCCATTGGAACTTTGTGTGCATTTGTTAGAATTCATTCGAAGAAAGTCGCACATCAAATACAAACAAGCAAATTAATCGACACATAAATTAAATGTGTTTTGGCAAGTGGTTTGATTTGTTGTGTTAATGATGATAACCAGAAGGGAGATAGGTAGATATTTTTAGAAAATGCAAAATCGGCTTTTTTGCCTTGGAAAATGGACGTGCAATACTTCAATCTTTTATTTGTAATTTTTAAACAGTATCACATACTGAATCGGTGTGGGAATGTTTTGTATATGCGCAAAATTCAGCAATTGATCAAATTTTGCGGATTTTCCAAAGAAATATCAGCGCTCACTAATACCTATTGGGACATTTACTGCGTTACTTGCTCTTGCTGGGTATTAAATTGATAATATTGTTTATACAAAACAATAGGTGACAATCAGGGCATATCTCATTGTGCTCATTCAGAAGTCAAGTTATCTTAACTCGATTGTTTTGGCCTAGATGTAACATGAACGCGAACACTAGATTGGTCGCAAACGTCACTTTTCCTACGTCAGCCACATATGCGAACTGTACTCAGTCACGAATTTCTGGACTCGTCGGCTAACCAGTTATAAAGGTCAACTGAAAAAGCTGATCATGTGACCGATCTAAGCCAATCAAAACTGAGAAACATTAAGTCAGCCAGCTGCCTGATTTACTAAACTAGATATTTGAGTTTTTCCCATTAGGTTTGTTCCTTTAGTTGTGTAGTTGGAATGGAAAAGACTGTCAAAATGGCAGTGGTGGGGATAAATTCGCAAGAAAGTTGGGGAACGCTTTTGTACTAAACTATGAAAAATGACAGACGGTTTATAATTGCAATAATAGTTAAACATTGCTCGCGTATGCCAATTTCAATTCATCTGTCAATCGTCAGGTGACTGAAGGCTTTCCCAATTCTTAAGCTACGATTACAGTCATTTTTCGTGACAAATTTTGATATGCTGACTTCACATAAATTCGGACATTCGGTGGTCTCTCGTGCTTCGATTCTGTTTTTTTGATTATGTTTGTTTGAACCTTTAGAATTTTATTGGTCAAGTCGAGAAGATGATATCGGCCAAATGGGCACCGTCACAATTGATTGCCATACGGGCTCGTTTTATGGCATTTTTAATCATTTCGGCGAGAACTTCGGGTGACAGATTCTCGCACTCGTGTCGAATGATGTCCTTGAGGGCTTTTAGGGTATCGGGCTTGTTCACGCAAATACGGGACTTCGAAAAACCCCACAAAAAAAGTCTGGAAGGGTTAAATCCGGTGATCTTGCGTGCCAGTGCAAATCGCCAAAACGAGAGATGAGGCGACCCAGGGACGCCGCCTTCCGAATATCGGTTGTGGCTCGCGCAGTGTATGCCGTAGCTCCGTCCTGTTGGAATCACATGTCCTCCAGTCCTAATTCGTCCAATTGCGGCAGAAAAAACTCGATTAACATGGCCCTTTAGCGCGCACCGTCCACTGTTTGACCAGCGGCGTTCTCGAAAAAAATGGCCCGATGACTCCTCCAGCGTGAACAGCGCACCATGTAATAACTTTGAGTAGGTGTAATGAATCCTCGTGCATTACTCGTGGATTTTTGGTGCCCCAGGAGCGATAGTTTTGCTTGTTCACGTACCCGCTGAGGTGGAAATGAGCCTCATCGCTCATTATGATTTTGGTCGAAAAATCGTCCACTTCGTCCTAGAGATTGAGGATGGCTTGGGCGTAGGTTACACTCGTTTGGCGGTCGACAGGCAGCAGCTGATGCATGGACTGGACTTTGTACGGGAACATGCGCAAGTCTTTGACCAAAATTCGCCTTAGGAACCACCGGCTGATGGCTAATTGCGAGGCACGGCGTTTGGTCGATGTTTCCGGCGACAGCTCGACATTCTAGTCAACAGCGGCGATATTCTCGGCACAACAGGCGCTCCGGGGCCGGCCACTCTTGGCAACGTCTCGTGTGGTTCCATACTCGTCAAGGTTGGTGGCCAAACGTCGCAGTTTCGGCGCAGTGTTTGCGCAGTCGGTGTCGGACAACCGTGGAATCGGCGACGGAATTCGGGCTGCGCCAACACTACAGACGAATTGTTACGCAAAAAAATAGACACGATTGTTCCGCGTTCGTGAGAGTGCGCTGCGACAGTGCGCGTGACCAGACGCTTGACAGGGGATCACATGTAGTGACAAATGAGTCCTTCATAATGACATCGGCATGTCAAAATTTGACGTGAAAAGAGCAATGTGTAGTCGTAGCTTTACTACAAGAAATTTGTTGAGTAAAGCAAGTAAGATTTTTAGTGGAGGGGTATAATATCTTGCTCTCATATATGAATTTTTCCAATTAAGAAACGCCATTGCGTGGCCTAAAACTGCATTGATTGGTTATATTTACCAAGGGTTCTGGGAAATGTGAAGAAGACTTATGCCTCTGCAATTGCCGCACCTTAAGTGTCGATTTTATCCTTCTCCGAGCAATAAATGTAAAGTTTCATCGAACGCTGTAGGGTCAACCACAGTTGGATTATGCGGCCTTAAGTAAGTATCAACTGTGTGCGGAAATCCACTCGACTTTTGTCAAACAGTTGAAATGAGCCACTAATCTAATTATGGAGACACCATACCGCACATTGGCCTAGGTTGGACTACTTCCATGCAATCCTATTATGGTTTTCCATTATCCGCCGGCGTTGGCTTTCAAGCAAACAGGATATATTTAGTCGGTGCTTCGGGGAATTGATTTTCTCCTGCTGTGCTTTCTAGTCTATGTAGTTAAATTGTAAATATTTACCAACGCTCGTTGTTTACATTAGAATGCGCAGAAAGGATGTTGCTTGTGCGGGTGTTGTCATAGTCGAACTTGATAAACAGCTTCGAGTTGTTTTATATTTGTTAAGACATTGACTTCCACACACTGACTTCTAAAGACACTTTTTCAGTTCCTCTGAGTGCTACAAATGACTCTTATCTGTTTACAAGAGATATGATTCATTAACGTTGTCATTTCAACAACTCTCGCCGACGCCGTTTCCGACTATCTCTGTATCTCTATGTAAAAGACCTTTTATTTGTGTAGTGTAATCAATGGCAACAAAGATTAACAACATAAGCCACGCGAAAACTGTGTCAAAATCACTAAACAGCAGACACACCGACCCTACAAGTGACAGTAATCCAGATTAAAATGCTTTAATCACTAAGGCGTAGTGTTGAATGTTTTTGCGCCACCTACTGTGTTCTTAGCTTTGCTCATCTTTCTCATTCCATTTCCATTTCCACTTCAATTCACTCGACCGCATTTTATTGCAATCGCGCTGCGATGGTGAAATCATCATCGGAAAACAAAAAATTCCAACCTTCAATATGGTGGCGCTGTCTGTAACTGACATTAAGTAAGTATACATCCACAGCAACCAATTATGGTGGAGTACTACGAGGCGACTTAAAAATTGCAGTCAAGGCTGTTCATGTCCCCATACCACACTTAAGTGAATTCAGCTACAGCAACCACACAACGACAGACTCCATATAGTGACACACTACGCCACAGCCACTCACCCTCAGTCTATGCCATCGGTTGAACTCAATTGGGGAAGCGAACACAATGACATGTCCTGGGGATGGGAGCAACCCTCCCTTTTTTTGTTTGCAACTCCATGTTGGGGAAGGTGAGTGCACATATACATACGAGTATTAAAGCTCGCGTGTAGGTCAGTTTGACAAAGTCAAAGAATAAACGACAATGGACTATACAGCTGTAAGTAAAAAGGACGATGAAAATACTCGGCTGTATCATAAAACCGATTTTTATGATCGGAGGTCAACTAGGGGAGCTGATTATCCTTCTTCGCATACCTACACTATTCCAGTTTAATTGATTTTTCTCTTGTTCCTCTGTATAGAAGTCATTAAATGGGTTTATGCAGTCGAATTAGACAGAGAAAACAAACATTCCGCTGGTGCCCTTAAAATAAACAAATGAAGGATAAACATTTCTAGGCTAATGTGAAGGTAATGGGAATTTAATGATCCATGAATCGCACAGGGAAAACCTTGTTTTTGGGGCTCATTGCACGGTTAGGGGCGCTTTAAGTGAAAAACAATGTCAAATCGTGGCAACCCCACCGGAGGATATGCTTTTACAATTTTGCCGTAAACCCCTGAAAGTAAGAACAAGTCGACAGCTGATGATGGGCTTAGGCGGCGTTCAGGCCAAGGCATTTTGAAATTATTTATTTACAAGTTGCAAACATAACCGTACGTGTATTTTACGGGATTACGTCGCTCATTCGGAACGCTTATTTTTTGGAAAGGTTTTTCGTCGAAAGAGATTACGGGTGTGATTTGCCTGTAACCGCATTAGGAGGTGTACTCGCAATGCTTGATTATGAGACTTTTTCAAAGATAATAGGCTTAAGCTAACTGCGAACTGTTCGCAAAGTGTCGGAAAGTGTTCTTGGTGGGTATTCTACTCTGGTATAGGTATTGGACCTATTGTTTGCTTAAGCACATACGCAATTCGCTATCAGTAAACGATTGGAGTGTTTACTCGCGTTTGTTTTTTGTGTTTTTACCAATTCTATCAGCTCTTTGTCCGTTGTGGGTCTCGCTTTGACGTGCCGTTGGTCAATCCGTTGGAAAAGTTTTTCTTTTTCCCTGTTGGCGCAAATATTGCAGTTGCATACTGTTGATCTAGACACAAGTCGACATATCAATATCTAAATGGCCGTGACTGTCTCAAATTAAAATATTCCAAATATTCCAACCTAGACAACTATTCTGAAAGTGAATAGGAGCACGGTTGTGCTTCTGTCCGTAAGAAAAGCACACTGCTTATCCTCCCCAACCACAGTTCCATAAGGGCCTTTCCAAACACCTATCAAAGACGCAAATATTACGTACACACCAGCTGATGTATGCGAGAAAATTGCTCCCAAAAGCAGCCAAATTCGCCAACCAAGAACGGCCTGACTGCACTTCAAAGATTCTATCAACAGACATTCTGAAAAACGCCAAACCCCCAACCCAAAAATATGAATCATTTGTTTTTCAATGTAATCCATTGGCAACACTAACCGAATTTAAACAAAAAAAAAATATGGAACGAAAAACTAGTTTTTTGCTTCCGCACATTGATGAATGAATTTTTTTTTTATTTAAAATACGACTACGAATAGGTACCAACAAATCGTTGGTGCGTTCGCACTTTGTCGAAACACACCCCACAGCCCCCACGTGGCCACGCTCCACGCATTATAAAAAAATTAGTATTCAGACGGTCCGACCCATCGACCGGTGCCATGTTGTGCGTAGAGACTAAAAATAAGTTTTATTATTATTATTAATTTTTCCTTTCTTTCTTTAATATGACCGACAATCTTTCAGGTTGTGTCATTCAACAAACCATACAAGCTCGTAAAATGTTTTTTTTTGTTTTTTGTTTTTCGGTGGCCATTTTTGTTGTTGTTATGTTTATATTTATACACGGATTGGCTAATTTTGATTCGTTGTTGGCAATAATTGTGTTTAAGAATGCGAAACGCGTTAAAGGCCAATTGGAATAGTGTAACTAGTGTGTAATAATGCAGTAAAAACAAAACACAAACATGGCAGCAATGTGAACGCCATTGTCGCGTTTAATTACTGCATGCGCTTGGTAATTTTGTTCTTGCTTTACATGGCTGTGTCTGTTTTTGTATCCGCTTGTTTATTTACCTTGATAGTTTTTCAATTATCGTTAAAGATGCAAATTGTTAGAGTGAGTGTGCGCTCAGAATTGTTTTGCATCTCTCCGAAATTGCGATGCCGAGAATCTATTGAAAAGTCTATAATTGAGGGCTTCCAGTGGACTGAAAGTATGTGCTTAATTTGAGCAATATTGATTGGGTGTAGTGGTTTGTTTTTTATTCTTGAAGGTCATAACCGAGTTGGAGGCAATTGTTGTCTTCGATAGACTGGCGTGTACAAATTCTAATGTGGCGCCAATAAAACTATAGCATAACTCTTTTGGATTCAATAATTAAACAATATTGAACAATTCTGAAAGTGGCACTAGGTAACTTGGTATAGATCCATTATTTATTTATGCAAGGCCATTTACAACATTTGGCTCGTTTCGGACCAAACGATAGCCGCAACAGTCACGCAAGCCACGCCTTTTTAATGTGTAAGTTTTACAAAGTGTGGACTAAATATAAATGTATACCCACTCCAGTTGGTGCCATTTCGCATTCTAACCTCAAAAATGCAATTACCCACTGAAAAGAAAGGACTCTTCTAAAAGAATATAATTGCATTCCGCCAGAGTACACTGTGGCGACATCAGCGATCGATTTTTCGCAGCACCATACTCGCAGACCGTATAAATAGTTAGTACGACGATGAGAGTTCAAGTTCTTTCTCCAACGAAACCATGGAGAGAGTGATGGCTTGGTCAGGGATGTTGTGGAGGGCGGCAACGCAAAAACCTTGTAGTGTGTTATTATTTCTTTTTGGATTCATCACACACAATGTAGGCATAGGGGTTGAGCTAGTATTTTCGAGGTTGTGCTATATACTGCGATAACCCTTGCCTTCCATGTCACGCCGCCTGTCTGCCGAAAACATACCCAACACATATATATAGTCTTAGGGGTTATGGTGCAATTTGAAAGCAAGTGCAGTGCTTTGAATGGCGGCTTTCAAAGCCAGCAAAATGTAAACAAAAGAAACAAAAGGAAACTATTTTTAACCTCAATATAAACAAATCTACAAAAGTTTATACACTCGCTATGCCTATGTATACGGTTATGTTGGCTTCTTTTCTCTATGCCAGTCCGGGTTTTGTTTATTTGTGACGTGAGAGGGAAATAAATAAATAAGAAAAAAGAAAACACAACAGTCAAGTCAGTTCCGGCCTTTAAATGTTTGCGGATGGTGAGGGTGTTTTGTTTTTCATGTCATCTCTGTGAGCATTTGTGACGTGCTCCAATCAGTTACAGTATGTGGTGCAAGTTTGTATATTTCATTTTGCGATGCACAATATGCTTATGTTTTGTTAAAGCTCTGCAAGTGATAGTTTCACAATTTTAGATACGATATCTTCTTTGCTTGGTTGAAATTAACAAGTTTTTGATAAAATATGAGCTGGCCTTAATTGAGGCAATGAAATGGGCTAATCAAACAAGATACGTAAACCGTCGAAAATCCCCCAAACAGTAATAACCTTTTTTAACTTGGGGTTCAAATTTGAGTCAACTCGAGTGTTGTAAAAATGTCACTTTTACGAAATATATCAATCTAAATTTTAGTACCTCAGTTGTGTTAAAAGTTTCAGGTTTATGGGTCTTTTACAATGCAACTGCGCATTTCAGCTCCTGTACCATATGTGTATACAGAAAGAGAATGAATTGACAACAAGTTTGTCATGATTAAAAGCGAGTGAGGGGGATAGATATAAAATACTAGCCAAATTTTGAAAGGTCAACGTAAATTCCGAACATGTGATTATCTCATTGGGTACGAGATTTTTTAATAACCTTTGCAATCGGAAATATCAGTTCTAGTAAACGAATCTAAAGTTTAATGATATAGGTACTGCGTTTTGAAATTACGTTGAAGGTTGAATGTTTTCGCCGATGCCTGGACGGTCGACATGATGAATACAAATCATTTCAGTGCAATGAGTGAACTTTGACATTATAGCTTTACATTTTCGTGTTTCAAATGGGGACAAAAATGGCTCCGACAATTGAAGTAAATAAACGGAAAACAATAAACTCAAAGCTGTCAATTCCCAAAAACACGTTTAAACTTACCACTTTTAATTGCTTTGTGCATCCACTAAGGTATCTGTTGAAATTACCAACAGTGGATACTAAAAAAATATTTACATTGACGTGGCCTCAATTAAATGAAAAGTGTCTGATTTATTTTTGAACTTGAGAATGATGCAATGAGGAACGCATACGCCATCAAATAAATCAGATTGTGATAGGTGCATAATATCCACGTTTAATATGTTCAGCACGTTGAAAAAAATATGCGATATCAAATATAAAACTGCTGATGGGCAAGTCAGTTAAACTGATTTGAGATAAAAAACGAAAATTGCTTTGCAAACAGACAGAGACAGAGATTTTTGGTGACTCAGCAAAGGTTTTTCTTTTTTTCTTTTTTTGTGCTCAATGGAAGCGTATAAAGTCCAGTGGCAATCTGAATCAGCTTTGTTTGTTAAGCGATATCGCATTACAGAGTTTTAATTGCTGCGATTATAAGTACTTGGGCACTCGGAGCATTATTATTTGGCATAACTATACAATACGTTGAATCGCAAATTGAGATATCTGGCTACAGCAATTAAATTTGTGGATAGCAGGCGAGGTTCACTTTGGAATCAGTAAAGGTAGTTAAGCGGTGTATGAAGCGTCGCATAATTATGCAAATTTTGTTCGTCTAATTCAATATTTTGGATCGAAGCAGTTTAAATGAGTTTTTTTGCACATTTTTGGCAACCATTACGATAATGACGTATAATATGGGCAGACGAAACGTTATCAATTAATTGGTTGTCTGTGCTCTTGGACCGTGCTTATCAAGGGGAATTAATCATAAATGCTTGTGCGCCACTCAAATAACGTATGCACACGGTAGAAATTTAATTTGTGGCTTACAAAATGAAGAATGTTTGAAAGCAAGGGGGTCCCAAGAACAGAGAGAGATATAGAGAGTTTCACCATAAAATAAATAAATCATTGATGCAACAAACATGGGAGTAATTAAAGGGACTCAAAATTTTATGTCGACGACTGAATTAAGAAGCTTTCTCAGGACACCTACATGTATTTGCATGCCGACCGTATATTTCCCACTGTTTATGAATTTTGGACTTACAAAATGTCGTCGCATGTTAAAAAAAAATACTTTCCACACTTTCATTTGGAAATAACATCACATAAAATAAGTGAAATTATTATCACTCGATGTGAAGTTGTTTACCATGTGAAGTTACTGAACTTCCACTGCACCAGTGGAAAAAAAACCTTAAGATATAATTTTTGTGTTTTCACGGAATCAAACCAAAAACCACCCGCTCAGTAGTCCAGCACACTAAATACTGAGCCAACGCGCTCAGAACTGTCACATGTAGGAACTGGTTTATCGCAGTCGTTCATGGGCAGAAAGAATTAGCTCGGGGATACTTCTTCTCCGAAATTATCGACGTTATACTTATTTGTGTCTTTTGTTGAAGCATTCCTAAAGTAAAAAATAGGCCGTGACTTACTCGTAGCAGTTGAGTATCTGATTCGAATACAAGATTCGACGATAAACATTAGTTCTTTATAATTTCAAAAAGGGAAACAATAGGGACCTTCAAGTAGGTACCTTTAGTTTAGTAAGTCTGACAGCTGACTTACTTAATGTTTCTCGGTTTTGATTGGCCTAGATCGGTGACATGAACAGCTTTTTTGCAGTTGACGTTTTTGGTGGGGTAGCCGGTGAATCTAGTCAAGAATACTAGACATTGGAAACGTTTCGTTACCGACCAATAAAGTTTTTTTAACGCAAAAACTAGATCAACATCAATCTATTCGACTATAGATAACCCAATGAAATAAAAAATGTGGCAGCTCCTAAAGTCATTTAAAATTTTAAAATTAAATTTCTGAAACATAACCCTACCTATTCTAATAATTTTCTTTTTCTTTTCTTTTCAGGTAAGACGCAAAAACTAAATGGTATATGAATATTTCCGGACCAGCTCAAGTTGTCATAAGACTGATTGAAATAAACAAGGAGCATGATGAGTAAACATTTCACGAAAACAATTTTACATTACAACGAACATACGAAATACATGAATAACGAGCCATACTTATATGCTGAATTTTAAACAATGCTTTGAAGAACGTTCTGGTATTGCCCTAGTTTACACCAGACAAATGGATCCCTATTTGTTTGGTTTACACCTCCATGGCGATGTTGACAGTCGAAAGCAAATGCAAATTCGAAGCAACGAAGTAAATTGTTCTAATTTGTCACAACAGTGTGTACACAGTTTTCTATGTTGATGCGCTTTTCCGTATTCATATACATTGATTTATCTGTTATGTGGTTGTACACCGTGTGACAACCGTATGCACCGTGGAATAAATCGATATTTTGTATTCCTTAAAGAGCAGATGCATGAAATAAATTCATTTCAGTTTGAACTAAAAGAGATGACATGCTATACATTTTAAAGGGTTGTGGGATTGATACTCCTTTTTGCATTTAACATTTAAAATTCGAGAAGATTTTAAATTGTGCAGCTCAGAAAGTCCCTGAAGAAGATAAAACACGCAAGAGTTGTCAGCTGCTTTATGCCTTCGTGTTTTAAAATAGTTGGGACGTAATGCGTGTTTGTATGGATTTTTTGGCACAATTTCCAAAGAAGTGGCTTCTATTCGATTCAATATTCGGTGGACTTGAAATGTGGGCCTTCAAAAATGAGGAACAACAACTTTTCCAAACTAATTTCGAACAACGCCACTCGTCAGAACATCAGCGAAAGCTTAAATGCCGATGTTAGGAATAGAACGTTCATATAGTTAATCATTTATCCACTTGAATGCCACCTACACACATTTATTTCAATAAAAATCAAACTGTTCATCAAAAAATCAGGTCAAGTTACACCTGACTGTAGCCACGTTAAAAAATAAAACACAGAATTCTCGGTAAATGTGTTTAAAAAGAAACAAAATATAAACTAACATTGATACCCTCTCAAATAATTTCTTCATAATTTGTTATACGATATCCATCCAATCGCATCGTCTGTCGATGGGACAAATATCAAATTGCCTCAAGTGTAAACGTCTTATTAATATCCGCACTCTTAGACATCATGGGCGAATGAGTTTGTTCCTACGAACTAATACAACCATCCCCCGATGTGCTCTCGATAGAAATTGCCTGTCTGCGACTCATTACAAATTGTACACGGTTAAAGAGGACTAAGTGGAGCGGACAGAATGTGGAGGAGGAGAAGGAGGAGGTCGAGGTGTGCGTCGATAAATCTTCTTGACATTGACAATGAACATACAAGTACGTATACATCAACTCGTGTGCAAATAAACTTTTAAATTCAATATCAAGGACGGCAGATGTAATGCGAAATTACTTGTGGCGTGTTATTGGTATAAAACATCAGGCGCACATCACCCACATAAGACTGGCTAATTCAATTAATGCCCCTTTTCTTATAAACTTATAAACACGCGTATGAGTGTTTCGGAATATATACGGCTTTTTGACGGATCGATTGGGTATCCAGAATGTCCATTCACAAGACTTAGAAATAGAGAGAGAGAGAGAGAGAGAGAGTATTACTTAACAGTGTCAACTACCGTCATAAACCACCAAATCGCCTTAAATTGCCATTGCTCCCCAATCAGTGGCGTGTCAAATTAAAAACTCTGACTTCCCAATTTAAAATCGTCCACCGCCGCGCCGGCACAAACACAGAGGAAAACAATTTCACTACAGTCGCCTGATTAAATCAATCAAGGAACAATGTCTCCTACATGTAGTTTCTGTGGGAGAGCCCAAACACAAGTAGAGTTCAGTTCTGAAGACACACGGCCATGCTGGGGTAAAGTGTGTGATACTTTAAGTATATGTGGTCTTACAGCCGTCGGCAATGTGCGTAATGTAATTGAGGCTAATTGAACGCCAATTGGATTGACTTGGGTTCAATTGAATTAACAATCGCATGATTAGAGCGCATGGATGGTGTTGGCCACCGCAAAAGGAGCTTTGCTTTCTTGTCCCACACTTGTCGAGCGCATCAGTAGGACACTCACCTTATATGCATGGGAATGACCTCCGTTGCCTTGGGGAAAATGTATTAAATCAACTTCAAGTCAGTTGGGCTAATTTACGCAATCCCAGACGTGTTCTATTTAGTTGTCAAGAGAGAAAAAAGAAGGATGTTTTGTAAAATATAAAATAAATCAATAACCGCTCGTGTTGCGTTTGTGATATATAATTTTGATATCTACTTCTAAAGGAAGCCACTGTGGCATATGGCAGCGCTGACTATATTTGAATGTCCCTATATATCTGTACCTGTTCATGGTTATCATGACAACTGGCTGGGTGTGATTTCGGCTTTTGTGTCACCCAATACCCACTAATTGGGAGTAATAGCTGAGTGATAAGTGCTGTTGAGTGAGGAAGGAAAATATAAATCGATGTCAATGTCCGGAAATTGGGCATATGGTCGTAAATTTGATTTTAGGTTGCCATCGAATTTTATGAATTTGATGCGAAGCTTATTTCCGTAGAATTAATTCGATTCATCAATGCATTTGTTTATTTATTTCCCTATTAATCACTGAAATTATCTATTCAGTCATTTGTTTATTCATTTTGTTGATCCAATTGCGATTATTCGTCTGCATTCCTCTGTTCATCTCTGAATAAATTTTAGCCGTATTTTCTCCAAGTTGTTTGCAAAATAAACGTAATAATTCGCATTGATCTGTTCATTCATTAAGGTTTTGATTTATTTATTTAGTAATTCATTCGTTAGCCGATTATTTTACAGCCATTTTTAATAAACGAATAAATGAGTTCATTGTTCACTAGCAGTAGCAAATCACGCATCATTTCTTTTGAAATCGTGGAATTATTGAAGAAGATGGTAAAAAAGAAAGTTAAGTGAATAAGTAAACAATTCACCCATTTAATTATAAATTATGCAACATATCGGATATCTTATTGTACAAATTTAAGGAATTAGCTAAAAATTATATAGATCTACGGTTTCTGTTTGTATATTTGTAGTTCTATTACAATAAATTCATCGAGTGAACTATTTAGTTGGATAAAGCGAATCTCTGCATTTGACTATTTTTTTTTTTAGTAATTAACGCTAAAATCGATTGCTGGTTTCCATATGCAAGTTAAAGCGCATTTCAAACGAAATTCAATAGAACCTAGTATGTCAAGTGTCAAGTGTGTTACGAAAAATTCATTCGAAATATTCGGCTAGTGTGCTCTCCCCTTTCCTTCTTTTTGTTAACATCTGTTGTGGTTAAAGGAAATACACACATGTCTGACCTAAAATTGTATCCTAGTTGATTATGTAGATGAAATTGGAAACAACATGCGATGGCAACCAGTTATGCTTGACAAAAGTCACTACCGGCATATTGACAGCCCTGTGCAATTTAAAAGATATGCTCTGCCGTGCTAAAAAAAACCCTCACGACAATGGCGTCCACGAAAAAATTTAAAAAGAAATAAAAATAATCGCAAGTGCCGTCATAACAAACCACAACAACGTTGGCTTCAAATGAGACTCGACACGAAGGTATTGCTGAAAGTAGACTTATTCATAAAAGAAAAATATTTTCGAAAGAAACTAACATGCTACACGAACCTTGCAATAACACACAGTAGACGCTCGATATAGTGAACTAACGAATACCTATTCAATGGAGCGAGATTGTTTATTTTAACGAGCTTGAAATCGTTCATTTAATAGAAAATTTTGAAGATAACTCAATGTTGTAACAATGGAACTTCATTGGTCATCATTTGTAATATCGTTCTGTCCTCCATGCGTTCATGTTGAACTAAGTCATACTTCTACTCGTTTATTTTTAGACGTATTCATACTTCCGATCAAAAATCGATATCATGCGGTGGATTATTTATTATTTCGTCGAAAATTTAGTACCTATAAATAAATGTACGCTAATTGGAATATCTAAATACTGGAGTGATTCACTTGAATAAATGAAATCGGCAATAGAACAACTCGCGCGTTTCATAATTCAAACATAAGTTACGTTGCTAACAATCATGAACTCACAATTGCAGAATTTCTCATATAAATTTCCCCTTTGTGACTTGGGGGCAGATTTCGTATAACAATAATAGTCGGGACGATATTGTTTTTGAAATTTTGATGACCGTAAGAAATTATATTCTGCCCGAATTTGTTTCACTATCGTCAGCTTTCATTACATTTGTGGAAAATGAGTTGGATTAAAGTCTCAAACTTGTAATTTTGGCACTTAGTTGCTGCTTTGGGAGGTCTATCGTTTCGACGATAATCGTCTGAAAAATTACGGAATGAGTGCGCTGCAAAATATTTAAGGTTGAGGTTGAAAAATGATTATTAGGAAAGTATAGTGGATTTTTATAAACACAACAAATAAATATAAGCGATATCTACGAGTGTTCGAAGCGAATATTGAAATTGAAGTGTTAAGTAGCTAGATTACAGACTTGACTAGATAACTTAAATTCCACTAGCTTTGATAATAAAAGGAAAACAAATAACTTGTTCATAGCTAGGTACAAATCGTTTGAACCAGTTGTAATGACTAAGGAAAATAAAATAGAACGCAAAAGGTTCAAGTTCCTTAAGTTTCCTTAGCAAAAGATGAACTGTTAAATGATTTTGCCATAACATTTTTATTTCTTCTTTGTTTATATCAATTTCACGCTTGCTGCGGACGAAATATCGTTAAAAATGATAACAGTTTTCTATTACAAGCGATAAACATATATTATGTACAATTGAGTACGATTATTAATGCCTTGCTTTGTCATGTTTAATTACCACTTCGGAAATGAGACCAGATTGCGAACTACTGCCTAGCGACTACTTTTAAGAGATGACGTATTATGTAATGCACTAAACTGCAACTGAAATGTCATTTCCACAAACTTCAGATGGGGGCACAAAAGGATCCCGAAAGAGATTCTAGTTCTTTTACATTGAATACAGAGTACACACTTATATAGTTGTACTCTTTCCGCAACAGATGTCGGAGTCGTTTACCAAAAAAGAGGAATTCTTTTTAATATTAGTCATAAACAGCAAGGCCCTACTTTTGTACTGGACTTTATTTTGTGCGATTTTAATTGCTATAGTTCAAAAATTGTTTTTCGTTTATTTCGAATTTGTATATTTTTGTTTAAAAATCCTAGAAGTGTCAAGTAAAGTGTATAGTTGCTGTATTTAACTAAAATTTCAATTATATCCCAAATGGCTATAATATTTCGGAACTCAAAAGCGACGTCTACCGATAAGAATGACAGTTTACTTGCTTAAAATTATGCATTGCACTGGCTCCAATTGAAATGAAAATTCAAAAAAATTCTCAACCTCTAATTGCGTTCACTGCCCTCTATACAGTTTTAAATTTTTGACAAATGAACACGGAAAACTCGCAATAATTTTGTAATGAAAATTAAAGGCAACGTCTACCGATGAGAACGACAGTTTACTTATGCTTAAAATTATTCAGTGTACTGTACCAATTGAAACGAACATTTTTAAAAACTCTCAACCTCTAATGGCGTCTTCTGACAGATTAATTATAGTTTAACTCGCAACAATTTTGTAATGAAAAAATAGGTTTGTTTGATGTGGGCCCTAGTGCGCACTAGTACGCACTGGGTTAACCCTAATGCGTGCGATATAGCACTAAACTCGCTCTGGTACTGAAAACCTGTGTTTTAAATGGCTTCTAGGGCACCCTAGTTGTGCCCTGAACTGACTCCAGTTAATTTGTGGGGGCAAGAATTCAGTGCTGAGTTTTGCTGTCATTTCGCTTGCTGTCATTTCATTTTCAAACTCGTCGTATATATTGCGAACACTTTTATCAACTATTTGCAATATACAAACCCAAATTCAGAATTTAGTTCACTCATTTTTAACTATAAACGGGAAATAGTGTTACCAAAAGATAAATATTTGTCAATATTAACAGCTGACAGACTTCAGGGCAATGTTTTGCGTTCGATATAGAAGTCGAAGTGCAGGGTTTTTGACAGGCTTGAAGATTAGCTGACACTTCTCAATGCGCACTAGTGGGTACTAGTGCTAGCCACGTCAAACAAACCTAATAACTCTGACTGCCAAAAAAAAAATGTTCGAATCTGAAATTATTTTGTTGACAGCACGTTTATTTAAAATTGTACAATACCTACTATAGCTTATAAAAAAAAAAAACGAAATGGCCTTAAGGTAAATGTATTCTGATTATCCTATAAACCTTCACTTGACTGAAAAATACATTGACTGCACTATGCACGTTTTGTCATATGCAATCTAAACTGACATTTCCCCTTTCATATTCTTGTTTTTGGTAAATCCAACATTCCATCAACAACCATAAATGTCACAGGGCTATTGTTCGGTATAATAAATATGAAATTGTAGACCTTTGCGCGCACACTGTCAAATCCCAGTGGAATATATTCTTAATTGGCCACTAAGTGAGATGTGTGTACATAGTACATTGAGCTTACAAATCGGCAAAATTTGATGGAAAGGTCATGAACTGATGATGTGCAATCAAAAGACGGAATACATTCTTGACATTTGACTATTGTCGCTTTGATGATTGGATTTATCGCGTATAGCTTTTGTTTATTTTTTTTTTGTTTTAAGAGATTTCATGTGCACATTTATTTGTTAAGCATTTTGTTTTTGTACATACAAAAAATTTGTCCATCGGTTCTGCTCAAGATTTTATTTCTTGTTCAGCGGATGATTTTCTCAAATATTATCTACTATGGGAAGGGAAACAGATCAACATGTACGTGCATATACATAATACTTATGGTTAGTATTTTAAACTAAAATTTCGTTGCAGTCCCTTTTTCTGACAGCACGTTGCCTTTTCTCTCAACCAAGTTTATTCTGAAAATTCCAAAACAAATAATAAAATTGAGTAATTCGTTTTTGGATAAAAGCTAACTGATAAGGTTCCAGTGGATATCGATATTTGTTCTTCATTTGTCACGTTTCTGTTTCTGTATGAGTATCTACTTCTAAAATCTGTGCAAAATTGTATTGGCAAACAAAACTGAATGACAATAGTATAGCTGTCATATAGATAACACATTTGCCATGTCATTCTGTGGCTTATCTTCCGACCCGAATTGTTCTTTACCTTTATATTATGTAATTGTAACTGAGAATGTTAAAAGAAAGCAACGTGCAATAAAGTTCTGTATTGTGTAATCCGGGGAATTCTCGTCGGGATTGCACATTCGGCTCATGATAATCACTTTAATTCGATAAATGTTGTTAGCACCTTCAAAGGTGTTTATTTGTAAATACCAAGGTGACGACGGCATATTTGAAGGGGTTCTTGCAGAAGAGCTCTAGTGTGCAGTTGTAGTACCTTTGTTTAAAATGGGTTCTGCTGTAGACATATGCCCTTCTTCAACTATCCATTATAATAATATGTGTACCTAATTAACATCATTCATAAAGAATGGAAACGTTTCAATGCATTTAATAGCCTTGTCAAACTGTAATGAACTTCTGTAATAAATCGACCAATGTAAGTTTTTTTTTAGAGGTATGCTGTGTAACTAATAGTTGTGTGAAGGCTGTACCCCAGGGACTATTTACATGTGTTCAAATTATTGTCAAAAATATAAAAATGTACACATAATAGAAAGAAAATAATTGATGGCTGAATATAGATTGTCGACCTAAAAAAGCAATGAAAACCAAAATGTTTTAAAAGACTACTTACCAACCAGAAAATCGGTTAACGAAAAAATAAATTACAAACATATTATTCCGTCATTATCTTCAATGTTCAGTTTAGGATCCAACCATATTTAGCTCGGACTATCTATAGAGCTTTGTCTTATTTCGTTAAATACTAATAATAATTTTTAGTGTCCATGATGAATTTTTCGAATTGCAAATGGCGAAATTTTCCATACAAAATATAATATAATATAAGGTAAAAGTTAAAAAAAGATAGTAAGGCTCAATAACAACCATCTCCTTAGGAAAAAAAAAGCACCATCTATTTAGTGATGCTCCTCAGGGAAGTCACTTTGGGCCTTTATTTGTTTTATATTTTAAGACGTGTTATTTTTAAAATGTTGATTACAAATCAATCAGACGCCTCGTTATAGAACTTATTAACTGTCTCATGACTGCAATATCTCTTTTTTGGACGATTTTTAAGAATCCTTATTAGGCTTATTTAGCATCTGTTTTTTTTGGGCACGGAACGTGTCACTATCGAACATCGAACAGATTTCGTGGGTTAAAGTCTTGATACGCTAACAATCGCATCACGACCACTCGTCTTTTGAAAGTCATGAATACATTGAACAAGTTTTGTGGAGATTTCATATGAATTGAAAAATTAAATTTCATTGAAATATCTAGTATTTCTCGCACCAAACTAAAATATAAAAAATGTTTTTTTTTTTTTATAAGTCAATTTTTATACGAACCTAATTATTATAACCTAATATAAATATTATGCGAAGTTTGGAATTAATTTCTAGTAGGCCTAGATTCTAGATCCTTCGGTCGCCCTTCAATTTAAAAAGCAACGTATAGAATTCCTCTGTTATTCGCACAATGATCGAACAATTGAAATCGAACCTTTACATTTTTTTGAAACGATTCAGATCGGTTTTTTTTTTTAAATCATATTACCTGATAAAGTTTCTGATCTTTTGATAAAAGTCTGCATTATGTCTTCTAAAATACTCGTGCTTCTTTTTATACAGTTGTTTATGGTCTCGAGGATAATTTATTGAGCTACGCTCTAATTTCACCTTAGCCACAATTTTGTTCTTCTCTCATTCTAACCTTGCACTAGATTGTCGGCTCTAAATCAGCAATAGGTACGTCAAATAAATATGAAAAAAAAAAATTGTTAATTTTTCTATCACGTTTTAACAATACTTTGGCTAACAACTTTTTGCTGAGTAAAGCTAAACGAAAATAACAACGAATACGACAACAGTATTAGCAGTAACTATGCCACATGACTCACCGCAGAGAAGCTACTTGTTTACTTTTGTAGGCTTACTTAGGAGATTTTTATTAGCACATTTTCTGCTAATTGGCATATTTTCCCATTTAAGATACAAAGTGTTACTTTTCACGTTGGTCATAAGTGATTTTTAAAGTCTTCTTGTTGCTTGTTACTGTGGAAATACTTAATTTGAAAACCTAAAAAAATACATAACAAATGAACAAAAATGTGTAAATAGCTATTAGTCGGCCCAGTGGCTTAGTATGCTGGACTACTAAGCTTGGAGGGGTTCCAGGTTGGAATCTTTAAATTCCAACTTAAGGTTTTTTTTTTCCACTGCGCCACGTCTCGCAAACGTCTGACAAGCATCCGAGGGTGTAATTGTCATGAAAGAGCTTCTCAATTGGCGGTTTAGACTCGACATAAAATTGTAAAGCCCTTCCATTCGTCCTAAGAATGAAAAACTCACACAAGACAAACGGTTGTGAGGAGCTAGGCCTAGGGTCGCTGTTGCGCAAACTATTTATTTATTTTTTATTTTTAGCTGTTAGTCACGAACTGGTTCCAAAGTCCAGTCAAATAGTGTTCATTTAAGTCCGCGAAGGTCTTTAAACTTCGTCTTACGAGTGTTATTGAGTAAAAAAACAACCATTGACAATTTATATGGACTTGTGTTCCTTCGTTAGAAATGGTTAATCTTCCTGTTTCCAATGGCTCAATTTTCTCGGCAAGCGGGGACTGCATAATATTACCTGCAAGTGGGAACTTTTTTTTGGCTAAATCCCTTTTTTCTCTTTGTGAAACAATATTTTTATATAAAAATATTTTTTTCTTTTCTAGTAAATATAACAAATAAAAAAACATCTTAAAAAAAAACACAAGTAACAAACGAGTAAAAAAATTCTTCTGCTTTTTACTCCCACTTCATGGACCCTTCTGTGTTTGCGATGGCTGAAGTGGTTGTGCTTTTTGTTTGTGTCGACTTCCTTTATGCATTAGCATAAGCTTCCTCTGGATGTTCGCACTTTGTTCTTACTCGTGGAGAATCACAAGCGATTCTTCCCTTGCATTTTTGCATCAAACAGAGTCTACACAAATTTTAATAAATCTTAACTTTGTTTTTTTCTGAAATCTACTTCTAAAGAACTAAAAAAAAATCGGTAGGTACTCTTTACTCGGCCAACATTTAGTGACTTAACGACTTTGAAATGTGTTTGCAATTAAGCACTTAGTTGGCGAATGTTCATGCAGTGATTTGTTGTGTATGGCTATTTAATAAACACGATTCTTAAAGGAAAATTTAGTTCAGTACAAACTTTATGTGGTTTGTGATTAAAATGTTTGCATAAACAATAAAACAAATTATCTAGTTGAGCTTCGTAGGCAGACGCCAGATTTAACCTTAATTGAGCAAACCTTGAACTTAGCGCTTTCTCTTAAGCACATTTTGCTTGAACTTGCCAACAATAATGGGTCATACATATGCGACATAGAATTCACAGTTTCACACACACATGACAAAGGTTATTGTATTGAAGAATTGATAAAGTATTTCGCTCCAAAGTGTAAGATAATTATTTTTGTTAATGCGCTTAAGTAGGTTTCCACCTTGCTATCTTTCATTGGAGAAAATACAATTTCCGGTTTAGTTCTTAATAACGGGGAAATTCACTTGATGCGTCATGAATGGCAGGCTGATTGTCTATTTTTGGAAGGTGAAGTAAGTTTAACATATACCAATAGAACTTACGCATCAGTTAAAGCAATGCGTTAGAATGGAAAACAAAATGAATGCCCATTCCCTTGAGTAAGGTCACACAATCAAGAATCTGCACATCCTTCGCAGGTGCTGTTTTATCGGGGCAAAATAGAAATTCCAAGAAGTTATAAGTCATTCAAATTCGTGAATGTACGTCTACCAGATGAGTCAAGAAACCATTTATATGGCCTCATTTTCGTACAGTGACTTCAATTTTGCTGGAGTTTAATACCCAGAAACGTTTACCTCACAACGATGACCAACAGAAGTATTTATAGCAACAGAAAGTTTTTAAATTCAAGTGTAAATCCAACTTAATTGATTTTTGTTTTGTATGGTCCCATCCCATTCCCATGGCGGGACAACGTTATCATTTAAATGGGATAATTCAGTGTTCCTTCGTTGCTCCCAAAAACCCAGCACGTAGGACATATTAAATCAAGTGGATTTTTATATTGAAAGGGATTTTCCCACATACCTAATGATTTCATGGATTGAATTAAAAATGAAATAGAAATGGAAAATAACTATCGAAAAACGTGCTCGGAATCAATGTACACGATTCTCTTTATACTTTCATTTAGAATCTGAACTACAACTTGTCGCACCAGTTCTAAAACGAAGAAGGTATTCATTTCCATTTCTGTCGATTTCAATTGAACATGCGCAACGCTAGTTGAAGTTTAGGACGTAGGTTCGTGTGTGTGTGTGTTGGAAGCAATTAATTCTTAAACACGTTTGAGATGGTACTGTGCATGGGTCGAAAGAAAAACTTCTCAAACTGGTTTACGTTTTTGGAATGCGAGAAGTTTGTAAATATTAAAATGATTGATGACGACGGAGCAAATTGCATAAACCAGTGACTCCTCGTATAATATTATGTATACTGTGTTCAACATATTACGAGTTGGTTTAAAGCATAGGAGTCAAATTGTCAGAAAAAGGCAACCACCTTCGACACTTAACAATTTGTGCTATTAAGAGGTGTGTTTTTAGCTCGCCTGTAGATTTTTTTAAAAACGTCATTGCAACCGAAAGAATACCAAAGTTGTGCCAATTGAATACGTAGATATTTCCTTTACTGCCAAGCAAAACGAATATCATTACGGTTACGCAATTTTGTCGCCAACTCATGCGAATGATATTTTTTAACGTAATTCATATTCCAGCAGGTGTTCGAAAGGCACCGATTTATCAAAGCACTGATCGCAATCAAATTAATCGGAACATTTCACAACTAACGGGAACTGCATATTACTAAGTAGCTACACATGTGGTTTTTTGGTATATTAAAAAAAAACAACTACAAATCTTGTCACATTTTGCTTGATTTATGAATAGTGCGTCCATCTTTGACGCGTCAAATTTAATATGTCATGCCAAAATTAATCGATGAATTCTATGAAATTAACCTTCATTGTGCTTCGGTTAATTAACTTAGTTGCCGATGTTCTTGACACATGACAGGCACAAATACCGAGCAAAGTCTTATCATTTAATGGCATCATCGATTTTGCAGCCCGCCTATATTGACATGACAATTCGTCATAATGTCCCAGGTGTTCGAGTTTTCTCAGTACTACAAAAATGTAGCGCTTTATCAGCCGACCGTTGTTCATTCGATAAAGTTTTCGTTATAGGTTTATAGGATAGCAATTTACAATGAATTTTGTAAGCGCAGGTGTTGTTCCCCTTACGAACTGATAAGATGTTGCTAATTGAATTAACTGTGATATCTGTTTTAAGAATTTTTTTTGGTGACCTCCAAATAAAGACCCATACCCATACATAGAAAAAGGGGAAAAGTCACTTTCTATTTCCTACTGACTTGACTATACATACTTCATTTCGTGTGGCATTACTAATTTTCGGTGGTACCAATCTAATTGTCAAAACTAAACAAATTAAAATGGTCGCAAACATCTTTGTCTTTAAATTCTGTGTTCTGGAGTCAGTTGCGGTTTTAATCTCTATGTTACATTTGGCAGAGACATATAACATTACAGATTTAGATAGACAAGTATGGGAACAGTGGCAAGAGGATTCAAAGAAGAATACCTCTGTAAATCAAAGTTCAAATTAAACAGCTTTTCTGTAGATGCTTGCTTCTTGTCAGAAAAATTGCTATTTTGCCTACTTAAATGTTTCGTTGTGAAAAAATGTCAAAAAATACCAAATCAAAGTATCACTTTAAAATTGACATTTGAGAGATTTCGTGAATATCTGATGGTTTTTAACTTGCACCGGCTTTCTTAATTTTACCCCCAGTACCGATTTGAATTGGTCGTTGGTGCTCTTC
This sequence comes from Cheilosia impressa, assembly GCA_948293265.1. Lineage (NCBI taxonomy): Eukaryota > Metazoa > Arthropoda > Insecta > Diptera > Syrphidae > Cheilosia > Cheilosia impressa. Next base: position 27,015,737 of record OX411884.1, on the reverse strand, counting down.
ATTAAAGACAGGAACAACTTGCGTCATTTCAGTCATCCCATATGTAGCAGCTTATTCATAACCCAAGTGTATGCATAAAGAAATGGAGCCTGCCAAGTCTACAGCTAAATGTCGTAATTCTTGGAGCAATATTTTGTTGTCTAATAACTATTGCTACTTATTCATATAAGTCATATCTCTTATGTCTCATTTTCATTATTCAAGCTGTTATCACACAATAAATTGGTATTTCCTTTGCTGAACGTTTTCTGTCGCGTGTTTGCTACTGTGTACTTTGGCTGCGTAGAATAATTCTTTGTGAATAGTTTTACATGCTACATTGGGTCTGATAAACTTTTTGTTTATACTCTTGCTAGAAAAGTACTGCGCACTTTACTTATTTTTGCACTCATAAGGGCTTTTTATTGTTATTGTTGACTGAGTAGTCGGCCATTTTGTTGCGGCTTTAATAGATACCTGGAAATGCAATGTGTTGGTTGCACTTTTTCAAATGCTTAATAGAGTTCCACAAAATTCCTTGTTTGCTTTCTAAAAGAAAGGATTACAAAATCTTATCTGTGACATTTAAATGAATTCATACATTCACCCGCTCCGCGATAAGAGAGGGTACTGTGACTGGAAGATTAGAGTATCTATGAAGATACCCAAGTATGACGTATAATTTTTTTTTTTACTCCATAGTTATACATAGGAAATAGTTGAAAATTGTACTAAACATGTTTATTTTTTCTTATTTTCTTTGCAGGCTGATAGCCATCACTGTATTTGGTATGGAGTGTGTAATAGTTATGGAATTCTTAATCAATATTGTCCATACAACGGGACGGCGAAAACCATAACACCCGATGGTGTGACTGCGTTAATGCAACGATGTGACCACCTTCTGGAAGGTGGTCAAAGAGAATTTTGCTGTGATGCCGAACAGGTAAGAGTCGCTTGAAATGGTTTCTTTTGGAACTACAAATACTGTTAACTGTTGTAGCAGTTATCCTATAGATTTTTTCCCAATGAATTAGGTAAGGTTTGGTTTAAAAACTTAAAGGCTTATACATATCGATGGCCCCGTGCAAAAACAACCTAAGTGCACTTAGTATAGTTTTTTACGTGTACCTTGAGAGTCCCCATATCGTGCTTTTATTTTTTTTAATTTTTGTCATGCAAATAACCGGAAACCTTGAAAAAAGAGCTATAATTGCAAGTACCATAAGTTACTCGTTAAAAAAAAAAATAAATAAAAAGTTGGCGCTACAGGCCGGTAGGGACCCTGGGCCTAGTTTCTCGCAACCATTCGTTTTGTGTGAGTTTATTTTTGGGACGAATGAAAGGGATCTACAATTTTATGCCGAGTCCAAACGGCTAAATGAGAAGCTTCTTCATGACAGTTATACTCTCGGATGTTTGTCAGACGTTTGCGAGAGGTGGCGCAGTGGAAAAAAACCTTGAGTTGAAATTTGGGTTTTCTCGGTATAAGTTCCTCGTTACTCAGCGCCTAACAGACAAAGGTTTTCAATGACGGTTTCGAACAAAATACATGCAAGGCCGCATCTACACTTTTTTTTGTAGTGCACTATTACTATCCTGTTCAAACAGAGCCTTCTCTGTCCAAACTTCACAAAAGCAATTTCCTGCTCTAAGTAAAGGGCACACATCATTTTACTAAACTCTGTTCTCCTCGAAGGAAATGATATTATAACCCTTCTAAATGCCGTCCGATCGATCAATCATGAAATAAACAGTGTTCAGCAAATTTGCACCTTCCGGCGTCGAAACGAGTAAACTCATCTACTCCATTAAAAATCAAAATATCTTACAAACTCTTCCAAATTAGAATTCAACATGCGAGAATGCATTTAGGTCGTGCTGTTGAATCTCTTTGAATTCATTGAATTATTCAAAAACTTCACCCCTAACTATGTCGAACAAATTTCGACACGCAGTGCTCCCCTGTGTAATTATTCCAGAGAAATCAATAAAAACTCATGTTATATTAAATTGGTTGTGCATATGCTTGTTTTCAGGTCACAATTCTCAACAAGAACATCGCATTGGCGGCAGCATTCCTAGATCGTTGTCCGTCCTGCATCGGAAATCTAGTGCGTCACCTGTGCGATTTGACATGCTTGCCGAAACAGACGGAATTCATGAAAGTCATAGGAACGAAAACAGCCAAAAGTGGTAATGTATTCTGGGTTTGTAATTTGATTTTGTAATATTGTTTTTTTTACCACCTCCTTAGGCAAAGAGTACGTCAGTGGCATAGATATACATATAACAAGCGAGTACTTGAACAACACTTACCAGTCCTGCTCTCAGGTAAGTTTCTCAACACCGCCAAGGAGCTTACCAAAATTAATTCACTTTACGTACTGTATTCATTTTAGGTTTCCGTTCCATCGACTGGACAATTAGCATTGGATATGATGTGCGGCGAGTATCCGGCCTCGAGGTGTAGCCCAACGAAATGGTTTAATTTTATGGGTGACGCTGAGAACAGCGCCTATGTACCATTTCAAATAAACTATATACAGCATGCGAATAATTCAGAGATAATCGATGGTTATACACCCGTCGATCCAAAAACAGTTCCTTGCAGCAGTCCATTAAATGTTCGTTATATGTCGGCATTATTTTGTTCACATGGAGTTACACTTTTATTTGTTTTGCAGGATAAAACACTTGCATGTTCCTGTTCTGATTGTGAGCGATCGTGTCCGAAGCCGCCACCAGAACCACCAATTCCGCAGCCGTTCACAATTGCTGGTTTCGATGCATTTACTGTGATAATGTTGGTAGTATTCCTTGTGGGTGCCCTACTCTTTTTGATGGGTGTTTGTCTGTTCCCGTCAAAGAATGCCGAAGGTAAGTTCTTGGTTTTTAGTTTGGTTTGGGTAAAGAAAACGAAACACACACATGATTTGTATATTTTGATGCGCATGGTTGTTATAATTTTTCATTTTATTGTTTCCTAATTGGAACATGACAAATTGCATGTGGATTAGAGGAAGATGTGGTCTAAGTGTCATGCGAGGGTAATTAATCTGCGAAGCGTCGCCATCATAAACTGTGAACAGTTCGCTCACTCACGAACTGGGCGTTGACCAGTAGGAACTTTGAGATACGGGCGTGTCCGACAAGGAGTTCCTTTGCTTTTCATAATCAACTTCTTTTTATAATCAACTTGTGATTTATTTCAGTGGAATACGAGTATTTATGTTTGATTTCGCTGTACTCCTCCTTTTTGAGTTTTTTTTTCGTTACAATACCAATTCGCTTTGCCGTCGTCTCTTCGGGACACAAGAGATACAAACTTAGTAAGATTCCTTAGGTTTTACTTCTGAATTGTGCAAAATTGAATATTCTCTTTGTCAACGGACAGTATCTCTTTTATAAAGTAACGTCATTTTGTATGCTCCCCTTATTGCGGGGTAAAAAGTTATTACAGTTTTCCTCTGATTTTATTACAAGATGGCAACAAGAAGGAATCAGGTACTGTAGTTGCTTTCCATTTCAAAGTCTGTTCAATGTCTGTTTTGCGATAACTTGAAGACGTTATCAAATTGGAAACTAAAAACGGCTGTTTGTAACACATAATTTGCCGATGCTTGCGAATTGTTTAACCTTCCACTTGCAAATAAAATTACCCCTTCGCATGACACTGTTCACTTCGTACTCTTATATTTTTAAACTAACAATGATGTCGGAAAATGCATAACTATTAATCATGCAGGCAAAATTTTGTGCACTAATCAACAGTATGTTTTTATTGGTAAAATTGGCTATTACAGTTTTTTTTTTTCTGCAGCTGCTCCAATTTGTATCTAAACTTAAAAAAAGAATTCTTATCTTTGCATATATGAAAGCGTGCGTGTTATTTATATTGTTTTCCTGATTGAATTGTTTTTCGTATTCAGGCACGTGTCTTTTAATTTATTTTTCGTCATGGAACCACCGCAGTGAATGGAGTTTAATAATGGAAATTCGAATTTTTGTAGGAAAAAAAAGTCAACTGCAATAGCCAACATGGATACGTTTTGAATACAAACAAAGAGAAATAGAATTTGTTCCGTTTCGTGGCATCTAACAGAATTTATGAATTTATCAGTTATTCGCAACATTTGGAGTGAATGATTTCATAGTAGGTTGGGCTGAACGTTGTGTGGAGGGAAGTTCCCAACTATAAATAGGCGAATGATATATTTACGTTTCTCTTGATTAGTAATGAACAATATGTTATCTTACTGTTTCGGCTACGATTTTTACGATTTGACGTCAATTTTTGAAAATAAAAATATGCCATCATACAGACGTTTGGAATTTGAAAAGGCGTAAGCAAATTCTTTTAAATGAACCGACGGACTACCCACCTTATCGTGAAGGTACTTAGTACACAACTGATGATGAGATGATTCTTTGCAATAATACTTTTATTTGGGCTTTTTAACAAACCAAAACTGTGTACCTAATGGCATGCACAGCAGTTGACATTTACCTTTTTGAAGAGGTGAAACTTCATGCACCATCAGAACTGATTAAATTCCTCAATCGGACTTCTAAATGTTTAACGCTGTCTATCTTTAGGATAATCAACTCCGGTGTACTTCTATTTCCTTAAAGTATTCATGTCCTGTTCTCTTTTCCGTGTGTTTAGTACTTTCTATATGCCGGAGTGTACTCCGTTCTAGTTCTCATCGCTCGTTGACATTATCTAGACAACGTCTTCGTTCATTGCATCAGGTATCTAATTCGCACAGAAGCATAGAATGCGTGAGTGTCACTAGCGTTTGACTCGACTTTCCTTTTGGCCATTAGTCTGCTGAATGTAGTATTTATTTTTGCAGCTTCTTAAGTACGCAAATTTGTACTGCTGCAAGAATGTGAGAACAAGAGATTAAAAGCAATCATGTTCTCCAAATAGCAATCGTTTGTTTGTTGTCCTTAGATTTTTACGATTTTTGGTTCAACCGACCTTTCCTTACCACACAACGCTCAAACTGATCTTCGAAATCGCACTCTATAAGTATGCTGTTTGTTTCTGTTTTCTATTTTATGTTAAATCAAATTTTATGGTTATGGTACTTCAACACGTATTTCTATATATATTTTTCGTCATCGTCGTTTTCCCCCCTGATATAGGTTTGATGGGTGATGTTTTGGATAGCCGACTATATAATGCAACTGTTGGGCGGAGATTGGCAGGACACACCAGCAACGAGATTGCAGCCGATCAAGAAGACTCTCCTCTACAATCGAAGCGATCCAGTAGGTTTTTAAATACAAAAACAAAATCTCATGTCATCATGTCTTCTCATTCCTCTGTCTTTTCACTTTCGCCGACTCATTTTCCATCAATATAAATTTGCGTTTCTTTTTTTTCTTCTTCTTCTTTATTGTTATTTTGGTTATTTGTACATTACATTATCTACTAAAAAAAGAAATAACGCATATAGGTTGTGGGATTTTTTTGGTGCTTTTGTTCTTGTTTTTCTTGTCTTTGTTTTTGTTTGATATCACATGTCACTGGCATGAATGTCAAATTGTTTTGTTGCATTTGCGTTTGTTGATGTTCTGTATTTTGGATTTTCAAAAACAATTAGGTGTTTCAGGTGATGGAGTCGAAACAGAAGTCGATGGTGTGAATGCGGATGCAATCGATGTGGTCGAAGAAGAGCAATCTGGCATTTTTGAACAGTTGGGAGCTAAGACGGAGAAATTCCTCGAAGCGTTCTTCACTGCATGGGGTACATTTTTTGCCACGTATCCCTGGATAACGCTGTTGGGAGGTGAGTTTAAAGCCAACAAAAACATTTATAAAATTACGAACTGTCGTTCTTGCCGATTGGAATCTAAATTTGCCAATCAATTTCAGGACTTTGCTTTGTTTCCCTCCTTGGCTTTGGTATACGATTCCTACATATAACGACTGATCCTGTCCAATTGTGGGCCTCACCACAATCTAGATCTCGTGTTGAACGCGAATACTTTGACTCAACGTTCCAGCCGTTCTACAGAATCGAACAAGTAAGTAGACAACAAAAATATTCGCAAGCCCAACAGCTGATTATTGTGTCTGCTTCTTCCTTGTAGATTATAATCAAAGCTGTTGACATGCCACAAATCGTCCACAACACCTCGAACGGTCCAATTACCTTTGGGCCTGTGTTCGACAAGCAATTCCTATTGGAGGTATTCAATTTGCAGGAACAAATCAAGGCAATTGGTCAGAAAACAGGGGAGGGACTCGAAAAAATCTGTAACGCTCCTTTAACTGCCGACTACACAGGACCAGTGACCACTGCCGATTGTGTTGTGCAATCGATTTGGGGCTACTTCAAGGACGACTTGGATGAATTCAATGAAAGCGAGGAGGAGAATGGCTATGAAGTAAACTATTTGGACAAAATCCATCAATGCGTGGGCAATCCCTATCTCTGTCTGGCATCATATGGTGGACCAATCGATCCTGCGATTGCGTTGGGCGGCTTCTTAAAGCCTGGCGAACAACTCTCTGGATCGGCTGCGTATGAGAAGGCCGATGCAGTGATTCTCACATTCCTTGTAAACAATCATCACAACAAGAAAAAGCTAGAGCCAGCGCTGAAGTGGGAGGAGCAGTATGTGGAGTTCATGTTGAACTACACCAGGACGAACATGACTAAGAACATGGACATTGCATTCACTTCGGAGAGGTCGATTGAAGACGAACTAAATAGGGAGTCGCAATCGGATGTGCTTACGATTTTGGTATCGTATTTGATTATGTTTGCTTACATTGCCATTTCGTTGGGACATGTTCAAGAGGCAGGTCGGGCATTTATCGACAGCAAGATCACCCTTGGTGTGGGCGGTGTTGTGATAGTTCTCGCCTCGGTGGTGTCTTCCGTAGGTGCGTTCGGATTTATCGGATTGCCAGCGACGTTGATCATCGTCGAAGTCATTCCCTTCCTTGTGTTGGCTGTGGGGGTAGATAATATCTTCATTCTCGTGCAAACCTATCAACGCGATCCACGGAAACCAACAGAAACACACGAGGAACACATCGGACGAATTCTGGGACGTGTTGGCCCCTCAATGCTGCTCACATCGGTTAGTGAGAGTTGTTGTTTCTTTCTTGGTGGACTGTCGGATATGCCGGCTGTCAAAGCGTTCGCTCTGTACGCCGGTATGGCACTATTCATTGACTTCATTCTCCAAATCACTTGCTTTGTAAGTCTATTGACGCTGGACACGAAGCGTCAGGCCGAGAACCGACTGGATGTTTGTTGCTTCATTCGCGGCAAGAAGACGGACGCTGCACCAATCACTGAAGGACTGCTGTATAAGTTCTTTAAGAGTGTCTATGTTCCGTTCCTAATGAAGAAGAACATCCGTGTTGGCGTGATGATTGTGTTCTTCGGTTGGCTATGCTCTAGCATAGCAATTGCGCCGCGAATTGATATTGGACTCAACCAGGAGTTGTCAATGCCAGAGGATAGCTTTGTTTTGCATTATTTCAAGGCGTTGCAGAAGTACCTGAGCATTGGGCCACCGGTTTACTTTATACTCAAGTCCGGATTGAACTTCTCCCAGACGAAGGAACAAAATCTTGTGTGTTCCGGGCAGTTTTGTAACGACGACAGTTTGCTGACACAGATCTACATGGCAAGCAGACGATCAAACAGCACATACATCGCACGACCGGCATCGAGTTGGATCGATGACTTCTTCGATTGGAGTGCGGCACAATCATCATGCTGTCGGTACTCACCCGAAACTGGAGGGTTCTGTCCACATTTCAGTGAGTCCTTTTGTCTTTTATCTTGTACCAACTGTTCTAACATTTTGCCTGTTCTTTCAGATACCACTTGCGATTCGTGTGAAATCAAGAAGAACTCCCTGAAGCGACCAATTGAGAAAGAATTCAAGAAATACCTGCCCTACTTCCTGCAAGACAACCCCGATGACACCTGCGCCAAGGGAGGACACGCTGCCTATGGTAGCGCAGTGAAATACACTACCGACATAGACGAACTTGCCGAAGTTGGCTCCTCCTACTACATGGCATACCACTCAATTTTGAAATCATCAGCCGACTACTATCTGGCGCTCCGTTCGGCGCGGAAAATCTCTTCCAATATCACGCACATGATTCGAGGCCGGCTTGTGTCAGAAGGTGTACCACTCAGCGAAGCCCTCAAGGTCGAAGTGTTCCCCTATTCAGTCTTCTACGTGTTCTACGAACAATATCTCACCATGTGGCCAGACACCCTGCAGAGCATGGGCATCTCTATGACAGCCATCTTCATTGTGACATTCCTCCTCATGGGATTCGACATTCACTCATCTATCGTAGTCGTTATAACAATAACAATGATTGTTATCAACTTGGGCGGTGTCATGTACTACTGGAACATCTCCCTAAACGCAGTGTCTCTCGTAAATCTGGTAATGGCCGTCGGAATCTCGGTAGAATTCTGCTCACATTTGGTGCACAGTTTTGCGATTTCGGTGCAAAGCACCCGTGAGAAACGTGCCGCTGATTGCCTCACGAAAATGGGCAGTTCAATATTTTCTGGCATCACGCTGACGAAATTCGGTGGCATCTTGGTTCTTGCATTTGCCAAGAGCCAAATATTCCAGGTGTTCTACTTCCGAATGTACTTGGGTATTGTGTTGATTGGTGCTGCCCATGGACTCATTTTCCTGCCTGTGCTGCTAAGCTATATTGGTAAGTAAACCCTTTAAAGTTGTTACGCTTTCGTGTTTGTTTCCAAGTTAACCACTCTTGATATATTTACTAAAATAAAATAAAATATCCCTTCGATGGCTCGTTTAACAAGGATTTCCATAAAATGTATCGTAATTGGTCGTATGACACCAATAGTGTCGACCCCTTAACTGTAATCCTTTTGCATTCTGTTTGATTTCGTCACGCATGAATTACAAACCTTCCTTGAGAGTGTACCTACTGCCTTCTCTTAGAATACACGCTAAAAATTATATCAACTGCTTTTGGGAGGATAACAACAAGGATAGGGATACAGCGGCAAATAGAATATGCGTGCGTAAGTTCGCTTGTCAGTTGCTGCAGTGTTAATGATCAGAAAGTCTAGAGAGCAAGTACTTAATGAATGTATAGTCGTCTTAAGGAACACATAAAGTCGTAAGGGCTGTCTTTTTAAACGTGAAGTTTTCCTATCTGCAGTTCCATGACTTCCAATCTCCATTCTGTTTCACATGCTTGTGTGTCATCGGTTTCGAATGTCTTCAACTCTTTTCGAGTGAACCCAATCTTGATTTTAGCAGGCTGCTTTTCGAAAAGAAGTCGCGGTTGAAGTAAAAATAGATAGAATCCAGTCATATGCAAAAAAAAAATCAATTGACTCCAGATTTGATAAGAAAAACTAAAGTTAAAGTTAAAAGTTGACCACGTCACTCTTTTTCTTTATTACGCTCGCTCGGTATGCGAGTAGTCAATCGTGCGATGAGTATCGTCTTCGCTGCAGATCCGGCGTTCTAGTAGCAAACGATCAAGAAAAGTATCGAAAATAATCAGTAGTGAGACTCAAAGTTGACAGCATATTCAGAATTTCTATAATTCATAACATGACATTCATGTTTAAATTTTATTCCTCGGCCAAACTTAATTTGTTCATGTATAGAATGAACAAATTAAGTTCATATATAAGAATATAATTGACGTTGCAAAAATCGATCGTTCAAACCATATGACTGTAGGTTTAGGTGTCAAAATAATCTCTTATATGCATTATATCATTGATTTAGCACAGTGTGTGTTATTATTCTCTTTTTTTTTATAACAATTTGACTGGAAACAACCCCGTTTTCTTGTGATTAATCTTTTTTAGGTGCGCCCATGAATAAAGTGAAACTGGAAAATTTCCGACGTCAGCATTTTAAAGTACAAGAAACCTCACTTTCAACTGTAAGATTTTAATTAAAGAAAATCAAACACAAAAACAAAAATAAAAATCAGTTAAAACCTCGGAATGACTACCTAATCTACCTGTATGCCTACATTGTCTTGGTTTGCTGTCGTAAATTGTACCTACAAAAGAGAATTATTTATTTGTTTCTTATTTTTGTTTGTATTTTGTGTGTAGTACATTATAAAGGAATGCTCGTCTCCTTCTTTCCCTTATTAATTCTCGTCTATCCAAACATTTTGTTTAGCTTGGTTATTTATTATTTTGTTTGTCGTCGATTGAACACAGAACACAATGTTATGCACAGAAACATGTATGTTTAGATGTTTTAATTTTTCAGCGCGGAATCGTTTCATAAAATGGGATCCCAATGGGTGCTTTAGCTCGTAACGTGATTGGCAACCGCAGATAACTAAATTAGTTAGTACATGTTGGCGACATCTTTGATGTCTATTACAAATGAAGACGGTTTTGACAGAGTGTGCATCGAAGAGAACACTCTTTCATACTGCATTTCGAAGATGTTTAACAATTCACCGTCAGTGGATAGTCACATCTATCTATTGTTTGGAGTCAGGTCGTGTATGCTGACCCCAACCGGACGATATTGAAAAGCTTTCGCTGGTCATAGCTTTTAAACATTTTGTTCAACAGTGTACACAAACAAAAAAAAAAACACTCATTCTTGCGGATTAAAAACAAGGACAAATAAAAACATTATCGAATACCAACTCTTGAGGAATTGGACCGCTGGAAGCCTTTAGAACCGCCTCAAGAAACCGTGAAAGAACGGAGACTAAATCCGACTCTATTTGAGTATGATTGCTACCGGACTCGGAAATAGAAAAGAAAAACATCTTATGAAACGAATTCGCAATTCTTCTGGTGTGAATTTAAAAGTTTCTGCATGTGTACTATATATTTATTGTTTTTGTTCTTTTTTTATATATTCATTGCACAATATTAGTTGGCGCACCTCACCTATTTTTCTATACACCATTTACACACAAGAAACACACAAAAATAATTCCCAACTTCAACTCTTTTGTTTTCGGTTAATTATTATCAGTCACAGAGGACACTTTCGAAATTGTTAATAAAAAGCAAAAACACTCCCACTTTATTATTTGTTTTGGTAATCCCCCACCCGGCTTCGTAGAAATGTTGTTCATTTGCTAAATCTTTTTTTCCTTAAACCAAAAAAAATACACTCGACAATTTGAACTCAATTTTCTCCATACTTCTACAATAAACAGGCGTGATGCATGGTGCAAATCGAAGAAGAACCACAAACAAGCCAAACATCCGACGAGATAACTACCATCCAGACGACACAATCAATCCATCTTCTACCCAGTATTCTCCAGTTTATCCGTCTTCGTCGCAGTCATCCTACGGAAGTATAAATTCAGAAACAAATCTAACCCCACCACCACAAAAATATACCCGAATCAACTTTAATTGAAGAGGTAAAAACTTTCAAAAAGAGCAAAGAGGAGAGAGAACGAGAAAAGTGCATATACCTATACATAGAAAAAAAAACATAACAAACAACCAGTTCAATCAGGAAAGCATAAGAATGAAGTAAATATTATTAATAAATATATTAGCTGTATGAAAATTATATAAATTAATATTGAAACAGAAAGAAATGTATTTACAATGTTACAACCTTGAAGATATAATACGAAAAAGGACAAACCGATCAAGAGAAGACTATGTAATTTTATAGTACATATTTGTGTAAAGAAAATAATATATAAAAAGAAAAACAAAAGAAAACTGATGCCTAATTTGTATGAATAAGCAAACGCATTCTCCTTTGTTCCTTAAATTGATTCATCTCATGTTCACCGAATATTCACTTTACTACTGTTTCATCCCATTCCTGTATACATGTAACTTATTTACTAAAAAAACAAGAACATAAATTCGTTTCTTATTCTCTGCGATATTGTTATTATTTCACTGATAGATTTAGGAGCTTAAGTATTTGTACCTTCTTTTTTGGATTATTTAAGAGGAAATAAGAATTTTCATCAATGATTTGTGTTTTTTTTTTGTTATGTCTGCCAGTCTAATGTTTTTAATGTTCTTCGTGTATGGAGTGTTCGGAGTCCACATTGCAGTGATTTGTTTCGTGCTGATTAAACAAATTTGTGGGCTCCCAACCAAAGTCGCTTTGGTTTCAATAATGCCGTCTTCGGACGAGTTACTCGTTTTAAGTAGCTGTTTAGTGTTGGAACATACTAAATGTTGGAAATACCAAATGCACACTTCGGTTGCCCGTTGTTTCAGACATAACAAGTTGTAAAAGTACAAAATGTTGTGCAAAATCATGAGGGATTTTAATAAGCATTGCTTGCTCTACTTTCTTTTGAGTACACTTGAACAAAGTAAATTAAATACGTTCTGTGGTTTACGTTGTTTCTTTCTGAAAAAAACCGAATAAGCATTGCAAGAGGATCGATATGAATCTGGCTATCATACTCGAAAACAAATTGTACTACCTTAGACTGTCATAAAACAAAACTGCAAGGGAACCATCAAAAACAAATTCCTCATCATAACACAGCAAAATATCATAAAAAGAACATTATTTGTAATAATTTTGCTTATCAAAACATTTAACCGAAAACGCGATCATAAAGGAAAGCAATCAAAGAATATTATTATTGTTTTAAATTAAATTTAACGGAGAGAAGATATATAAACAAAATTTGCAAATATGTAATATCTATGCTTGCTTATTGTAGGTTATACTGAAAAGAAAACACAATTACTTGGTAAGGATGAAATTTAAATGAATGTGCGTTTATGATGATAACGAATTTCAAAATAAACTAGATGTGGCCTTCATAAATAAATAAAATAATATAAAAACTCGTAAAATAAATAAATTGATTTTTTACGAATAATTTAAATGTGAATAGGAATTACAAAATAATTGTTAGAATTGACACTGGACATGCAAGTGATGCGATTTTTGTCGTTGTTGAGAAAATTCATGTAAACTCGATGTTTTATTATCACGGAGGAGGGCGATTTAACGGCAAGTTGTTGTGGAAATTTGTAAGTTGGTTGAAACAGAGAATAAAATAAAATAAAGTTGTGATCAATGTGTTGGCTTCAAACTAGTGCAGTAGACAGTTCAGCTTCCGAGTACTACTGTTCTGCGTCTTTCTGTATTTCACCGTATTCTGTTGTCTCAGCAGATAGAACAGTCTGACCTATCGTAGACCCCGGTTTACAAACGATTTGGATCGTTTTAGGAGTAGATACCTGGGGTATATTTCTGTACAAAATGAAGCGTCGAAAAGTACTTTAAGAAAGTCCAATCCCGCGGAACTTAAAATCTTCCATGTGTGGAAGTGCCTTGGTAGCATATTACAATTGGCTTAAGTTATGCTTCAATCATTGTATCCACATTTTCTGAGTGTAATTCTATGTCCACTTCTTACGAGTATCATACATTTTTTTTACAAATAGTTTTGTTCATAATTTCGATCATATTTAGATCACACTTGAATCATAAATCTTACAAGCAACCATTGAACGACGCCTCTAATCGCTCTTCACGAACTCCAATCACAAAGGGAACCGAATCCCAAACATACCAAAACATTAAATTGAAAACTTACTACATACATGTACTAAACTACTACTTCTAGAGACAAAAAGCAAACAAAGTTACTCTTTTTTGCCCACTAAACAAATATTTATATCAACAATCAACCACAAACACTTGAACAAATCGAGTGGGCAAAAAAAATTATTTTATTTTCTACACAAAATACAAAAAAAAACAAAATTAAATATAATGCAATAAACATTTAATGTACCTAAGAAAAACGTAGAGAAGAAATCTTAATGAAAATTTGTGTATTTTTTATCTAAAACTCATTCCGAACATGTATAACAAAAAAAAAAATGAATACAACTAACAACAAAATCTTAAATTTAATAAAATGTATAACTGCATAAGTGTAAACTAAGAAAATATAGATTAAACAAAAAATAATAACAAACCATAGTAGGTAGATGTGGCTAGGTAATTTTTTTTATTTTTTTTTCGCTCTTTAAGTATTTTCCTTTTTTTTTGGTACACGTTTTTGTATTCGAATTGAGTATAGTTCTGAGAAAAATAAATAAATTATTTGTTTTATACAATTTGGTGTGATATAATTATAAAGAAAAACAACTGTTATTCTAAACCCTCTTTTTAAATTATTTAGTATATGTTAAACGAAAAAAAAGAAGAATAAACACAATCGGTCAAGGGTTTCTATATGGTTGATGAATTAGTTAAATTTCTTAAATAAATGTTAAACAATTTTAAAATGATTTATATCTAATAATAGAATTTATAATGAAAAAACAAACTATTATTATAAAAGAGAGAGTATACTACTAGCTGTATATTCTGACTCCGGTAGATAAAAAAAAAAGAAAAAAAAATACAGGAAGCAGAAAAATTAATGCAAAGTTGTGAAACTATGATTTAAAACTTGTGCGTGACTGTGGCTTAGATAATAATAAAGTTTATGTTTTCCTTTCTTTTGGTAACAGTTATTTAAATTGCTTTGTTTTATTTAGTTGATTTTCTATTTGCATTTCTTTTGCAGAGCGCGGTTTGGGAAACCTCAGCTTTGAATCTCAATGCATGCGTGACGTGACTATAGCAAATGGAAAGTGTTCTGCCGCAATACGAAGTTAAATTGGTTTCCCTCCTTTATAATGTAATAAATTTTCCACCGTTTTATTTAAATTCTCTTCGCACAAGTTCCGTAGAAATTAAAATGGCTGTGTCAAGCCGTAGATCCCGTAAAAAATAATTAAAACAAAAACAGTTTTAAGTCGAAGAACTAAAGAACTAAAACTCCGATGGAATATCCTTTTCGGGCCCTAAGCTCTGACCAATTGATTATTATACCCTCCACAGGTATATTCCCTTTGCCATTAGATTATAAATAAATAATAATAATAAATAGTTGGCGCTACAGGTCGAGGGACCCTGGGCCTAGCTTCTCGCAACCATTCGTTTTGTGTGAGTTTTCCATTTTTGGGACGAATGGAAGGGATCTACAGTTTTATGCCGAGTCCAAACGGCTAATTGAGAAGCTCTTTCGTGACAGTTATACTCTCGGATGTTTGTCCGACGTTCGCGAGAGGTGGCGCAGTGGAAAAAAACCTTAAGTTGAAATTTGGACGCTTTGTAGTCCAACACACTAACTACTAAGCCACTGCGCCGACTAGGTGCCATTGCATTACATATATATATTCTGAATCAGGATCACATTCTGAATCGATTTAGCCATGTCCATCTGTCTGTCTGTCAGATATTGACATAGGCGAATGAAATTTTGGTGAAAAGACTTCTTTTTGTCGTCGTCAGGTTGGTATTGAAAATGGGCTATGTCGGTCAAGTAGTTCTGGTACCTCCCATACAAACCCAATTCTGCATGACTTCTATGCAGTGGAGGGTATCAAAGCATCGACAAGGCCGATGATAACTCTTTTACTTGTTTTTAATCCATATTGAATTAAAAAAATGTAAAAATAAATCGTCGAAACGCTTTATACGGCAGTTGCAGATTATGTCAATGCTGCGATGACTTTAAACCCTTTTCAACGCAACAGCGTTACACCTCTGAAGGATAAATTTATGCCAAAGGGAAGTTTGCTCCGCAGTAGCACGTGGTGAAGAATTGGTTAACTTGTCTAAAACCTATTTGTTGTAAAAGGATATATAATTTTTTCGCTTCAACGCAGTTTAGGTATTTATTTGATAAAGTCTTATTTGTTGCACTTATATTTTGCGTTTTTTATGAGATTTTTTAAGAATTCAGAAATTCTAAGCTCGCACAAGTCGAATAATCTCTAAATGATGTCCTAATGAGTAATTGAGTGCATAAAATAGGCCCATACTTATACCCTACTGAGAAACGCTTTAAGATGTATTTAAATTTGTTTCTTTTAGATTTTCCCGAAACATTTCTTCGGCTTTTTTCATGTTCTGAAAATATTCCAAACCAGGACCTTGCTCCTCTACATATCTACACCTATATCAGAGAAATAGGAAAACAAATGTTTTAACATAGTCCTGTTCACTGATATTTTCCAAGATTTAATTTATTTAAAAACAATTCTGAAAAAATTACAATTCCCAAATCAACTGTTTGATTCTAAATGTAAAATGTATTTACGTTAAAATACTTGACTTTAACTTTGTGATGTTTAAAAGTATTTGTTCTGTATAGTTAGCTCTTTTATATGTACAATTTAAATTGAACGCCTTAAGTATGAAGTTAAACAATTGATAAATATCTCACATTTTAATTACGCGAATTATAAGAATGTACGAGTATAACAGAAGACAATTAGAAATGGAAGAGCAGAAATACTGAAAAGAAATCAAATATAAATACCATATACATACCTAGACGAAATACAGTTATTATAAAAAATCGCCCATGGACAAAATATATTTTGTCTATGACTATACACTTGTAGAAATATATACATTTTATATATTATTTAATGTATAAATAATTCTTTATCGTTTTCTATTTCTATAATGTATTTTAACTATATTTTAAAAGATTTATTATTGAACGAAACAATGCTTTGTATATATGTATGTATAAGAAAAATGGCATTTAATAAAATATTTTCGTTAAAAATGTAAATTTGTTTTTTTATTTCATTTTAAAATGACTGCGCTAGTTTAAAACTTGGTTCTATAGAGTTTTACTTTTCGTTACACTAACTTGTAGCTCCTAACGAACAACCTTCTCGGTCACAAGTTTTTTTTTTTCAGTGCTCAAGCGTAGTACGCTGCTCGAGCTAAACTAAATTTTATCTAGTCTCCATCTTTTCTCTCCAAACATCAGCTAAAGTCCTAGCTAAATTTTGACATAGAGTACGCCGTGGATAAGTGCCACAGAAAACAGCTGTTTTTTTAAAAAACTTTATTCAAAAATTCTATTCTCCCTGATTTCAACTATTTTTGTTTCTAGGTACTTCTCGTCCATGTAATAATTAAAAAAAGCTCATCCTTGCATACTTTTCCGCAACACAACAACAAATACACAATGATCTGTCATAATTTACCTTGAGAAAATGTGCCGACCCATTAAATGGGCACGCTAAATTTTGACACATACATGAAGTACATTCTAAAACAAAAGTTTGATTATATAGCTCGAGCTGCGCACTACTCAGCTAAATGGGTTCGCTTAACTTTAGCTCAGCTAAATTTTGGAGAGAATTTTGTATGGGAGCGAAAACTAAGCTCGAGCAGCGTACTAAGCTTCAGTGGTAATCCATCTTAAGAATTGTGAAATAACTAAAACGTAAGCGGGATATATTCACCCGAATCGATTTTTACGAAATCGGAGAAACTCCAATCGAGATCAAGATATCCGTTCCGATACAACTTTCGGAAAAAAACTCTCCGATGAAATATAGTGCACCTTGCCGCATTGCGTTGTACCGCGTCACTTACTTTTGAGAGCTACAAGGCACATTGGGCACCTTCAAGAATTTAGTTATCTTAAGTCAACTAGATTGGTTGTGGATAACATGTTACCTGAACGCAGAAACTCTATTTGTCGGGAACGTCACTTTTTCTACGTCAGCCACTTATGCGAACTGTCAACTAAGTACTCAGTCACGAATTTCTTGATAAGATTCGTCGGCTACTCGAGATACATCTATTCAGACAGCTGTCAGACTTTCTAAACTAGATATACTTGAACGTTCCCATTTTTTCCAAAGCTCTCCGACAACCAATAGAGTGTTTCGCGAAGCCCATCCTTTCACATATGGGCTATCTTTTTTGCTCAAACGTCAAAAAAACTTGTATTATAACAAAGCTGTTTTATAATGGCCAGAGTAGTGTTTTGTTTAAATATTGTTGAAAAGCGCACAAATGCCATTAATTTAACTTCTCAGTTGTTACCAAATACGTGTGATAAACATATTTTTTTAATTCAACAATGCTTTTATCTTGTTTTTTGCACTTTGTTATGCACTTTTCAGTAATTTTTTAACATAATTAGACTACATCCATACAAAATCCGTTTTGTTTTCCTACAAGTTTTTTAGCTGTCACTTCGATTTTATTTCTTCTTATTTGACACTGACGTTGCCGCGAACTACCCTATTGCTACGGAATATTTTACCTGTCAAATGAACGCGTTTATATGCTTCATTTATTTTGCTCCGAAAAGGATTTAAATGCGCATTTAAAACACTTTAACCCGTTTTTAATCTGTTTTAAACCCACGTAATGTCAAAATTCATCAATAACGATATGAGTGTTTTGTTATTTGACACTTGGAAATTGATTTAATTTTTATTGTGCCGATTTTAGTTTTTAGTGCATTAGTCGAATCATTGAATGTATGTAGCCTTCAGAAATGTGCATTCTTCAGTCGGATATATTACCGAAAATCGTAATCGAGGACGACGTTGATTTACTATCAACTCTCCATTTCATGAATGAAATTATTTTTTTAACTCTTTGCTCCTTTTTGTTACCTATTTCACTTTTCTTATTTCTCACGTCCTGCGAGAAATAAAATGTCATAAATTATGAAATTGAGCTTTAACCCGAGTTAAAGAACTTAAACTGGTTTCCGGAGCGCGTTAAATCCAATCGGATTAAACGCTGTCAAGTTTAAAAAAATGGGTTTATGTTCGGGTTAAACGACTGAATATTATGGACTTGGGTTTAAGTTTTGGGTTTAACTCACTTAAACCCGGGTGTAACGTTTAACCCGGATTAAAGGTAGTGAATAATATGGCCGTTAGTGTAAGTAGGTGTAAATCTTGCTCAGAAATCGAGATTCGAAAAATTGCTCCGATATCTTTTGCGGCCAATGGAACATGAAATCTGACAGAAATCTGATTTGAGAGTAGAAAAACTGCTCTGAATCTGAAAAAACTGTATATTCTGTCCCAATGGAAAACGACATTTACAAGGTCAGTGCGTACTATTCCAGGCGTACTATCCCAGTGGTAATTTTTGACGTATTTTACTACAACTTTGTTTGCTCTAAACATATAGTTGTTCACATTTTCTCGTCTACAGCATAAAATCGTCAAGCTCTTAGCTCTCATCAGAATTTAGCGCTGCTGCTGGCAAAAAACGCAGTGCCACTCTAGTTTGCTAGGTTTCTAGAGTCTTACTAGGGATGCCAGATCTGAAAAATTAGCCGGAGGGACATATTTGCATTTTAAGTGAAAAAAAACGTTTTTATTTTAGTTTACGTTTTATTTGCTGTAATAAGTAATATGTATTTGGTTTAAGCAAAAGTCTGTACATATTTTATGTTTGTAAGCTGTGATTATAGCTAACTAGGGCTAGCGCTATAATTTCGTTCTATTAATTGCAATTTATTTTATTTAATAATGAGTAATAATAGGGCGACAAGTTAAAGGCGGGATATTTTACGGGACAGGGAGTACGAGATTTGGACTTGTTTTCCTATTTGCATTCTGTCCGGTTTTTAATTGCGGGACAAAAGCCTTATAGTCTGGCATCCCTAAGCCTTACGCATCGTCTGCTGAAGCAATAAGTTACCGAAACATATACAATCATTTGCCTAGTACATTCTTGTATCCAGATACAAACTCACATGGATAGCATCAATTTTTTGTACAGAATTCGCACTTAGCAATGATAATCACATTTCGTATTCGATTAAAATAGAGCAGCTGACCGCCCAACGTGAATGTCTGTTACGATTCACCTCGCAACCGTATCGACTATAGCTTTCAAAAATTGTTTTTATTTACAATCTGATATTGTGGTTCCGACGATTTACAGCTCTTACATCATTTCAAAAGCCGTAAAGGCATTCAGTAGGTGGCAAGATGAAAGGCCACTCATCGCAGTCAGTTGTAGCCAAGTGGTTCATTCGATTTAGTTGGCCTCAGGTCTGCATACTATTATACACAGTCAAGGATCGGATTCAATCAAAATTACAATTTGTGCACAAAGTACAGTGTCATGACATGTGACACTTTCGTGTAAATACTGTGCAGCCCCGTTCAGCTAGATGAATAGAATTCCTCGAGCTATCAAAATGTAGATCAGCAACAGTTCTAGACTTGAGAATGCAAACAATTGCATAGCACAAGAGACCAAAAATCCACCAACGGAACATTTTCAGAATTTCACGAATTCACGGTGAAAGGCAGATGTATACAAATAAAAACAAAAATCAAACAAAAGAAACGCCTTCGCCTTGTTGCTGAGATGCAAATATCTAGAATGCATCATCGTTTTGATGAATTTGTTCTGAGGTTTTGTTAAGAGCGAAAAAAAAAAATTATTTGCCAGGAAGAATTTCAGCCACAGAGTTTTCGTCGCCATATGCTTTGGTCTATGCTGCCGATGATCGCGTTGATGATTCTGTTGATGTTGTTGATGACAAAAATGAAAATTATTTGAAAAAACGCCAGCAAAGATAATCATTGAGAATGTAGATAAACTCTCTGGCAGAGTGTCGCCTGTAGGTATACTTGCTAGTAACGAATTAAAATCTGATTAAGATCCCCGGGACAAGTATATTCAGATCGATTGTGATGTGAGAGTATTTTTAAATGTATCGAAAAGTTTGGTGGCAATTGATATTCAGTTGACTAGACATTTGAACTGTTTGGATTTCAAATGGGGTCAGGCTGTAGGTAAATAGCAGTCGCTTTATTCACTTTTAAAATGGCTATAAAAAATGTTGAGGTTAAAAACATTGGTGGCGCGTTTATGACGTTACATGAGTGGGGCCTTGCGAAAGTCATTCCTAACTTAGTTATCTATGCGAAACCAATGAAACGCGTGCCAAAATTCCTTATCAGACAATAATTCATCCACAGCCAACTTTATAAGCTTCTAGTCCATGGACATTCAATCTATTTTAGCCAAATAGCAAAATACCTTTTACAATTACATATTTTTTTAAGGAATTCCCTCCCTTCAGCAATTTACGAGGCCTCTTTTTTTGAGCTTCAGTCTCAGCAAAGTAAAGTAGGACTTTCAGCATGTAATTATTACAACCAGAGAAAATACTAAAACCACCAACTTCTTCCGATTCCCCGTAACTTGCCTACAAGCTATATTTTTATGGGGTGGTAAATGCTAAGTGCGCTTGTATTGTTACAAAGAAATTCGTATTGACAAATGTCACGTAACTTCAAAAATTCCGACTCAACAACACACTCGCACCTTGCGTATGCCACTTCCGCTCTGGGAAAAGTGGCTTGCAACGTTCATAGAATTTTATTCGTTTAATTTGAAATTGTTCGTTATGT
The DNA here is from genome assembly GCA_948293265.1 of Cheilosia impressa. Taxonomy (NCBI): domain Eukaryota; kingdom Metazoa; phylum Arthropoda; class Insecta; order Diptera; family Syrphidae; genus Cheilosia; species Cheilosia impressa. The sequence continues at coordinate 26,994,495 of OX411884.1, read as the reverse complement.
GTGGTAGTTTTTTTCTTGTTAGGAATAAGTGTACATTTGCTTAAAATATTCATGGAAAATTAGCAATGCAGATTGGTTGAGGGAAAACAACACTTTGAGCAAATTTTCTTCATTAGGTATTTAAGAAAAATTTACACACGAAATCGAAGTTAATTATATCCAAAAGCGAAAAATACACAACCATGTTTGTCCTAATATGTTTCTTGTATATAGAACATCTCTTTAAGGTAGTTTTATTAACCAAACAAATCAAATTATTCGCCTTTTAACAATATATAATAACTAACCAATGGCATTCAGTAATAATATCTGGCATTCCCGAACTCTTTCACATTTGCCCACGGTTGCCGCGGTTGGCAACATTTATTTTTGTTTTTGCATGTCACAAGGAATCTCAATTGACATAACACTGATAGGAATACAAAATGGCGAATTTGAAAAAAAGACTGAGGGGGCCAGCGGCAAGAGGATTGCGAGTTGGTGGTCTCAGTATGATTTGTCTCTGAACAAAACTTCTTTCCGGAATCCACAAAAGTATTGGTGAAATGCCAAAAAATAATCTACGGCTGGCTGTCAGCTGAGTTGTATAAAATACATAAATTACACTTGTGTGAGTGCTTCTTGAGTGGATTCTGACTTCAAATCGAGAAGCGAGATTCTCTCCTCAGAATCACCAAAAGAGTATTTTTTGTGCCAATAGAACGGTTTCAGAAGTGATTTTTTCGATTCCGGACTCTCCCGGACGCTTCTTTTTGACCGATGGAAAACGACATTAATTGACATAACACCGATAGGTATAGAAAATGGCGAATTTGAAAGAAAACATTGATGCGACCAGCGGCAAGAGGATTGCGAGTTGGGGGTTTCAGTATGATTTGTCGCTGATTACAACTACTGTGATCTGTGAGTCCTCGACGTGTCAAGTAGACCGTAGTTGTTGTACTTGCCTGCTGAAAATCCTACTTTACTTTGCTTTGCTAAAATCAAAGCACATACGCGCTTAATGTTAATAAATTAGCAAACTCTGCGACTTTATCAGATGTTTTAACGACTTTTCGTACCACTTTTTTGATTTATGAATTAGTATGATTGTGTCATTTTTCATGGAATACTACGAAAGTGTTTTCTAACTCTGAGAGAGAATTTATTTCTCAGTCTTTTCCAATCTTACTACAAAAGTAAAGGTACAAACCCAATACATTCGAACACAAAAGTTAAATTAAGTCGAACTTCGTTTCCTCTTCCCCTACGCAAAAGTTGAGCAGTAGACACAAAGAGAAAACAAAACATTCCCCATCCATAAAATACCTGCAAATATTAGCCCAAGAAATTTCTTGGGCTAGTTGGTTGTAGTTGACAGATGGTTGTCAAATCCTTCAAATGCTATTTTGTAACTGACTTTTTGTTTTATTTCATTTACATTTTGTACAGCATTAAATTAGGCGTAAGGAAAAGAAACGATTTTTTTTAATTTCTGCAATAAAAGCAATTAAACTCTTACTCTTAAGTTATAATATGTTTCTCGTTCTATTGACATTTGAATATTCCCGACTTGAAAAAATTTAGATTTTTCAAATTTGTAGTTCAACGCGTTCCTTTATTTTCTTTAATTTTTTATTTCGGTGAGAGAATTCTCTTGTAATGAGAAAAAAAGTGACATCCTACTTCACCTTCGAATATTTATGTACTATTTAGGTACTATCTTTTTTTTTGTTTTTCTTATTTCTATTGAAAATTTGTTCACTTCAAGATATAAATCAAATCAAAATAAGAACGCAATTGTTTAGCGACACAATGCCAGTTTGTGCAAATTTAAAAATAGATAAATATTTAATTTATTTTAGATTGAGATGAATAACATTATTATATTGTCTCTTCTTATGTCGTACATTTAATCACATTCACTGTGGTGCAATTTATAATTTACGTGCTTTCGTGCATTATTTGTGCTACATATCTACTCATGGATGAAGACAAGGCAACTGTATTATTTAGTCTGTACTTTGAGTACATAATTTTAAACAATGGGACTTTCGTTTACTATAGAACTCACATGAAATGTTGTTAAGTATTTTTAACATTTATCTCGACACTTAAGAGAACTTGAAATCGAATTTATTATTCTAGTTAATATTGCATACAAAACAAAGTCCTTTAGATACACTTAAGTTCGAGCTTTTTTAAATAAAGGATGTGTTTTTTAGAGCTATACAACTTTGAAATGGAATAAAACAAAGACAATTTTTTAAATTGACATGAAATGTACTTTATTCGAAAGTTAATCTTCTGGCATTATAATTTAAATATGGTTTCTGGCATATGGTCGCCACGGCTGGCTCGGACGTAGTCTAATCTCGAGGTCCAATTTTCGATGACTTTCCAACATTAATGGCCTTATATCGGCAATAACGCTGCAAATGTTATCCTCCAAGTGGTCAATCGTTTCGGGCTTATCGGCGTAGATTAGCGACTTCACATATCCCCACAGAAAATGGTCAAGCGGTGTTAAATCGCACGATGTTGGAGGCCAATTCACGGGTCCGCAAAGTGAAACTATGCGGTTTCCAAACGTTTCCTTCAATAAATCAATTGTGGCACGAGCTCTCTTGTTGAAAATACAGCTCCTGCACATCATGGTTGTTCAATTGACGAATCATGGCTCTATAGCGGTCACCATTAACTGTAACTTTCTGGCCAGCATCGTTTTTAAAGAAGTACGGACCAATTATTCCACCAATCCATAAAGCACACTAAACAGTCAGTTTTTGTGGATGTAACGGTGTCTCGACATACACTTGAGGATTATCATCACTCCAAATACGGCAGCTCTGTTTATTGACGTATCCATTCAACCAAAAGTGTTGACCGTAAAATGGACGTAGTGCGCGATACGTATTTCGAAAAGAATAATGATTTTCAAAATAAATTTGCACAATTTGGAAGCGTTGTTCAGTCGTCAGTCTATTCATGTTTAAATGCCAAACCAAACTAAAAATAATTCACTTGACAGCTGACAAAATGGCGGCCAGTTAAAATAGTGTTGCCAACTCAAAGGTACCTTCAAAAAAACTCCCTTTATTTTTAGCGAAGAAGGAGTTGCGTCGATGGATTTACTTAGATGTTATTAATCTAATAAAATCCATCGAGGCAACTGAAAAGGAAGAGCAATTTAAGTTGCTGCTTATGACCCCGTTTTTTTTGCTAAACATCTCAAAAAGCCTTTTTAATTTTGCCATATTATCTATATAAGTAGATGATTGATTTTCATAGTTAGATCTCGTACTATTGGTGTAAACCATGCAAATCAATGATCTATATATTTAGATCACGTGGATAAGATAAAAAACGCCAATAGTTAAATGCTTAACATTTCAGAATGACAGCCTGCAGGTATGCAAGCATTTGTGCTGGAAACTGGTTGCCTTGGTGTATGTGCCGACTTGTGGTTTAAATAAGCCACCCGCTCAATGAAAGGGAACGGCGCCGAAATCAATTTACAAGTCCTACAGAAAATGTATCAACACATATATACAATTTCTAAATTAAGCGCGTCTCCAATGTTTCTTTCCGCCACTTCGCTTAATGTTCGCTAAATTTTGACAGTGTAAGTTGCGTAAAAAAAAGAACTGTGTTGGTAAAGTTGATTGACTTGCTACTGTTAATTTGCTTTCGTTTGAAATTTTGTTGCGAATACCGATATTTTCTCTGATCTGTCAAAACTTAGCTGTGGAAAATGTATTTTGCATTTATACGCTTACTTAAATTCTGTAGAGATTTTTTGTACAGTGGCTAACAAATTAAGCTTGCAGCAGCATACTAGGATTAATAGGCCTATTATCGTTAGCGAGTCGAATTATTCGCGTAAATCGAGTCAGTTGTCGAAACACTCGCCTTGTACGATTATGGTCGGCGAATTAGTTCATTCGCCTACAAATCAAAGGCTACCTATATAATTAAAACCAAAATAACAGCACCATAACGACAATTCGAACATTTATGTCAACAAAAAAGGAATTCAAAATAAAAAATTTGTGTGCCTTAAATATTAAATATTCTTTATTGTATTTTTTTGAAGCTCCAAATTGTACCAACCCTTTGGCTATGTCAGGGTTTTGTTCCATATGTATGTAGAAATATGATTTGAATGAGTTTTATACGTTTTTCTTGAATTTTCATTCATTTCTCTAGCTCATAAGTTACATTCGCCTCAGGTTTCACCAAATAGTTTTGTTCGCCAAAATTTTAAGTCTTAGGCGAATGATATATCATAAATTCGCAAACCGCAATAAGGCGACTTTAAATTCGCCAGCGGTTTGACAGTTCAGGCGAATGAATTTTCTTCAATTCGCTAACCATAATACAAATAAGTCACATTCGCTTTTTTTTTGTTCGACTCGCTAATGATAATAGGGGCATAATGCTCCGAACTCAGCTGCCTTCAACCCACTTATATGTGGGATCAATATAGCTAGTGTAAATTTCAGTAGTAGGTACTTAGTAAATTCATTTCGTTTTTATTGCCTGCTATAGTTTCTCCTAACTTCACCAAGACAATAGTTCTCCTTTCATCGAAGACTTACAAAATTAAATATTTTTCGGTCGTTCCAAGAGCCTTGTTCTCCACTGAGGTGGCTAACATTTGTTTCTAAACCGGCTTTGCTCTAAGTTACCTTTTTGTTTCAAGAACGTCACATTGGAGGAAACAGCGTACGAGATATCAACTCATGATACGGCAGAAGGCTATTTGCAAACGAATTAGTTATTCGAATATTTCGAGGTTCAAACAAAGATCCTGGTTGCACCTTGCAAGTCTTAAGGGGCACAAAAGCCAAAATTGGACTACGAAGTAATCGAATAGTTTTTTTCTCGAGAAAAAGATGGCCTTAGAAAACTTTGGTCCAACGAAGTCAATTCAAAAGATGCACTAGGACTTTATGTTTGGCAACATTATTAATTGGATCTATCCAAACTGAACTTAACTAAAATATGGTAGCCCTCTGACAAAGTATGCTATATGCGAGTAGTAAGGTTGTGTACAATGTTGTCACATATAAACTACTGCTCTGCGCACTTACAATCGTAAACAATTAGCATTTGTATGTACAATAAGCCTTTGAAATATGGCTTGAATACCCTATGAAACTTGAGTGCCCACTTCTTGCAATCCTACCCCTAAACAATTTTTATTAAGGTACCTTAACTGTTTTTTTCAAACCATTTTATTCGCCATTTCGTATATCTCTTTTCTGCTTGCAGTTGTCTACGATATTCGCTTCGTTTCAGACCAAATTGCAGTATTGCAGCTCTCGCGGTTAAATTTCACATGTACCATGGTTCTTTGTAGATCTTACAGTAAATGCATTGCCTAAGGACTTCTAGCTAAATTTGTGGAAGAAGACATTTAAATTGAACATGCATCGGCAATCAAATTCTGCTGATTTAAAGAGACTCCATATTTATAGAAAAAGCTATATTTTACAACAAGTATACGCCCCGTAGTACCCACAGACACGTTTTACTTGTCCCTATGCAAACTATTTTATTAAATTTAACGGCGCTCTTCTAAATGTGCACTATCAAACGTGCATATAGTTTTACAACGGGGCAAAAGCATTTACTGCTATTCATATAATAGAAACGTCCCATAAAAAGGACAGTCAACTGCAATGTGTATCCATACGAATTCCCTCTGGTTCATTGAGTATCAGAACGCTATTCTTCTTCTCCGCTAATAAATATTTATGACATCCACCTTCGACGGGTCAACGAAATACCTCGCCCAAGGACGAGTAAATTGATTGCCAAATGCATTTAAATTTTCTCTAGTCAATTCGATGTGCATAGGTACGTGGTTGACGTTCTTCGCAGAGTCCTCTCTGACGCACTCAAATGTAATACGCTTTCAAGCCATCATCAGGGAATGTGTTTGGTAATAACGAAATTGCGGGTATCATACCACCTCCAATCTATGCGATTTGTATTTGTGCACATCCATTCGAACAGAGGAAACAAGTAGCATCAGCCGAATTGACTGCTGCCGTTAACGATTGGTGTGACTTGAAAAAAAAAACCTTACCATTCGAAGGATATTTATAGAAAACAGTACGCCTTCTGACTTCTCCTTTTATTCGTTCCCCCACACCTACTTTTGGTAATAATGCAAAACGCTCTTCGCACTGGGAATGTCAGCCAAACAATTGTTGTCGAGTCGACTCCTGCTTGCTGGCTGCTGGTGCTGATGCATCTCAAAAAATTCTATCGCTACAAGATGCAGATATACAGTTCCATCTCTATAGCATATATGAGTGTAATGCTTTTGTGTTGCTTGCTTTCAGTGTCAACCCAGGAAATAGATGGCCAACATTTGGGTTGTCGTGATAGTGAATTTTTTTTTCGTGGTTTTGTGTGGTTGCGTTGAATTTTGGCATCTGATGTCGTGGCAGAATTTCTATAGAGACAAAACAAATGAAATCGACAAAATCCTATAAACATTTTTACAGATGTGGGGACTCTGCAGATTAGCTGTATATGATGTTTTGTGGGTCTTGGGGTTTACTGTGTCAAGCATCTCGCACATTATTTCGGTTTCTATATGAAGCGAAATCAATTTCATCCAAGACTTGATGTAAATAAATTTTCTTTGGGCCCGGAACAATGGGACAGAATTAGACATTTCGCAAAATATGCTCAACTGAATTATTCGTTGTTGTGAGTACAGGTATTTTGATGTATGCAGTGGAAGAATATCGTTTTATAAATTCAAATTAATTTTATCTTATACCCAAAAGTCAGAGTGATTTATTAAGGTCTGCTTTTTTTTCATGAAATAAGTTTAGATGGTGGAAACTTTATTATGGCCTGAAAAAGTGTATCTGACATTTTACTTTTTGAAAATAATTTCATGTAAATGCTGGCCGCTTCAACGCGGTCACTGCTTCCAGCGTTCTTCCAGCGTTGCGACCGGTACGAGAGTATTGCTGGGTCATAACTGGCTTATTGTCGAAGACTTTTGACATCACATGACCCCAAAGAATGAAATCTAAAGCTGTGCCCAGGTGGTCAGTTGAGGTCCAAAACGCGAAATTAACTGTCCACCAAAGTTATTTCTCAATAAAGCCATGCAGGAATGGTGTAAGGAGAACTATATGCAGCTAAACCTGAAGAAATGTAAATGCGTGTCCTTCACAAGGCGTTAACATCCAACTACACCGATTTATTTTACTAATGATGAAGTTGTTGAAAGTTTGGATCACTTTAATGATCTTGGAGCTTTAACAAAAAGCTATACTTAAACCTCCGTTTGGATTCCATTGTCAATAAGGCAAGAGCCGGGACTTATAAAAAGATTTTCAAAAGAATTTAAGGACCCCTATATCACCGAACTTCTTTACTGTTCTCAAGTCCAATCTGTTTGAGAATATAGTAGTCCTGTTTGGTCTCCGAGCTACGAATGACAATTTCTTCTTTTTGCATTACGTGATATACATTGGGACCCGAAGTTCGTCTTCCCTCCTACATAAGTCCAATAAAGGTGCTAAATATGCCGACCTTGGAAAAACAAAGAGAAATATCAGATGCTTTATTTTTATTTAGCGTCCTGACTGGCTAGATCAACTCCACCTATATTCTTAGTTATATAAACTTCAATACTAGACCGAGGGCAAAAAAGAATACAATATTTTTATATCAAAGGACGTCTCGATGTAACTATGGAAGCAATGGCCCCATCAATAGCTTGACGAAGAATTTTAATAAGTTCAGTCATGTGATTGATTTCAACAAAACAAAATCAAATTTAAAACAAATATAAGAAATAAAAGAAATGTAACATAATTATTGTGTTGTAATAACAATTTTTTTTTTTAATATTAATAATTGATTAACTGTGGCTTAAAAGTTTACCCCCGTAATAATAAACAAATGTGCACAAGTTAATTAGATAGTAGACATCAGATAGCATACAAACATTTGACGTGACTTCTGAATAACGAGTTGATAACTTTTATGCAGCGTTTATTTATACGGGGGTTAGTGGTTAAATAAATAAATAAATAATTATTGAATATCACGACACCATGAGGCCAGTTCGGTCATCCGAAGAAGAAACAACAAAAGAAGTCATCCAATGTTGTTTGGCTCTCATTTTTTTTCTAAATGAAAAACTTCGATTCTGTTTTTTGATTATGTTTATTTGAACATTTGGAATTTTATTGGTCAAGTCGAGAAGATGATATCGGCCAAATGGGGGCCGTCACAATTGATTGCCGAACAACATCGGATGACTTCTTTTGGCCCACCCTGTACGTGACTCTAGATGGCAGCAGAATATTTTGGTAGATTCTGGACATGCGTTGCTTAGACATGTTTGCAACTCAGTAATTGTTTTGATGACGGAGTTGTCTTGGAAAGCGGTTATACTTGAAAGCGATGTTGAAAGGCGAATTTGATCTTTTCTGCAAACTAACATTTTGATGAAGTAGGCAAGGACCTAGTATATCTTCAACAAAGAAAAAGATGGAGCAGTCAATCCACAATGGCGGATTGTGAGACGACATTGAGTTGTTAAAAAAGAAGCTCCTAACTCAGGACGTGATATTCTAAAGACGAATTAATCGTATTCACTATTTCGCTGTCGCTGTCCACATTAATGCCGCCTTTTATAGGGCGTTTGTAGATCCGAACCATATACAAATCCATGTCAATACCTTTGACTCCGCATTCAGCTAGCGTTTGTCTTAGCGCATATATGTTAAACTATATGCGTTAAATATCAACTGTTTTGTTTTAAAATTACACACTTTTTGTAGCCTATTGCATTTCCGGTATAGTTATACAATACCCATGGTGACCATCCGCTCATTATAATTGTGAACAGTTCTGTATTTGAATTTATTCTGTATACAAAAACATACAAATTTTCTGTATTTTAGAAGTTGTTCTTTATTTGCTTTCTATTTCATTTAAATTTTTAGTAACGTAAACATTAAGAAATCCCAAATTCAATGAACAAAATGATGATGCTAACGTGCACTAACTTGCCTAACGAGCCAACAATTAGTCTAGCACTAAAATGTGTTCTAGTACATTTTTGATGAATTAAGAATTATGTTGTGATTTGTTTCTTTTTATTGTTTATTATTTCGAATTCTGAAAAATGGTCACCATAACAATACCTATCATCCTAGGCAGGGCTGCCATGGCAGTCTGTGGCGGCCATGTTGTCAGGTGGTGTTTCCTTCATCTGGTGTTTGTTATTCAGTCACTGATGGCAAAACACCAATAAAAGTTACGCTATTGATCAGCACGTCCAAATGATAAAACTTTATTATCAAAACCAATCAGCCAAAAACTTGGCCACCCAGATCCGTGAAACTGTGAGAAGCCGCGACGGAAATTGAAGTATGTTATATTCCGTACATAATGGCATACATGACCGTTTTAAAGAAAGAAAGCATTTTTTTAATACCTGATACACAGAACACAGCCTGATGTTTTATTCCATTTCAGCATAGACCCGTCCTAATTGAAAAAGCCTTTAAATGGTGACAGAAAAAAGTTAATTTCAAGGATGCGCAAGATTTTGATCGACGCGAATATAACAAAATGGAAAACGAAACACTTAATGGAACATAGAGGAAATAAAATTTGTTTTGAAAATTACTACATAGAAAAATGCAAATAGTTAAACTCGAAATTAGAAATGGGAGTACAATTTGCTTTCGGGGAGTACAGGAGTACTTCCGACGAAAAAGGAGTACAATACTCTTTTCGTAGTATGGTCGGTAGCGCTGATCCTCGGTTTAGTATAGTTTAGGTTTCTTCTAGCTCAAGTACATGTAATCAAAAGAACTTTTTTCGGAACGCTTTAAGAATACCTAGTGCAAATCACAATAAAGTGGAACTTGGAACACATCCTCTTGTTCTTTAAACACGAATAGCCTGCATAACCTCAAAGTACAAAAGGATGCGATGATTGGAAAAACCGATTTAAAATCTTGTCAAAATTCAGTTTAATCAGTTCACCTCTTGTTTGGATTTTGGACCGTAGTGCCCAGTTTGTCTGTTGAAATATTGTAAAGAAAATATGTCTGGTATCGCGATGGGTCAATTTGCCGATGTACATATATTGACGGTGTAGTAATGACTCTGCCTCAGTAACACAATCATGTGAAAAAGCAATAACTTTGATAATGTGCACAAACAAAAGATCGTGGTTATGTGGCCATTAAAACTGTTAAAATTAAGCTAAGAATTCCCCATACAAAATGCTTATCAGTTACCTAATTGAAAGCATTTTGGTGACACTTAATTTGTCACCGTCCTATTATCCTAGTTACGTATTCACAAGGGACCTTATAATGGTTTAAGTGTGCCGGCTAGCCGACAGCCACTCCAACATAACCTATTCAAAAACAAATTATCTTAGGTTAGAACCTATTTTCGATGGAGCGCTTCATTTACCCATGAAGGAATGGACTTTACCTTCCCATAAAAGTAAGCAATTGTACAATCCTAATTCAGGGGCTTGTAGAGGCACTATCTGCGAGGTGTTGACCAACCGCTTGCGTTTCAATGATGTTACTATGAAAACAGAGATTTTGCGGCATGGGTTGTTTGCCATAAATTTTCATAGTGACGTATTCAAATGTAAATCATGAGTAAAACTTTTTGAAACTTTTTTTTGATATCTAGTTGTCGCTTTTTCGTTTATAAAAAAACAACCTAAATGTCGGAGACTGTGGTACGATTCTTAGTATTACATACTTATAAGTATTAGGATTTTCGAAGACAAGTAGATAAAACTAGTTGTAGATATTATTTAAAAGGGGTTGTTGTACTTCGACCTTTTGGTCTATTTTACACGCTGGTTACGCATCAGAGAGGTATTTTCCCGCATAAGAGCTCCCCTCACATTATAGTTCAGTTTGGAATCATGTTAGGGAATTTTGTACTTATTGTTTCGGCGGGAGAAATCCGTCCTATCAGTTTCCTTTAAGAATCTTAGAATGGGAACTGGCTACAGTGACAGTATTTTCTCATCAGATAATTTGTACTTGGCCATGTATTTTAGTCTTTTATGGGGCATGATTCCAGCACATATTCTTCGACTTCACTGGACTCATCGCAAAATCAGCTAAGACCTTCTTCAGTTTTCTGAGGTTTTCCTTGAGACTACAATACCCCGTTGGGATATAGATGTTATTTTTTCTCATGCCGAAACAAGCTTGGATTCTTTTTCGGTTGTATTGCCTCAGAAATTTTCTTGGCCTGCCTCATATTCGCACGAAACGAATGGTTGTGAGAAGTCAGGCCTAGGGTCCTTACAGACCTACTGCGTCAATATAATTATTATATTTATCCGAACTATCTCTCTTAAGGAAGCTTCTGTACCGCTTGAAAATAGGTTCTTCAATATCACTTATGCCCGCTACTCTGACCATCAATATGACATTTTTTTTTGTCGACATGCACCCATGAATATAAAACATCCTTCAATAAAATCCATCTGTTCCTTCAACAAATGTTCATTTCATTCACCTCTACTGTCCTCTGTAGAGAAATTTGTGTTTTTTTTTTGTTACGCCCGCATGCTTTACGCACACCACAACAATTGCTTCACTTTGACGTACACTTGTGCATTTTTCGTTCAATGAGAACCATCGAATAGTACACACTCACCACCATAAATCCAAATCCATCTGTTGGAGTGCCCCAAAACAGAGCACGTTGCCTCTGTGCCTTAGGTCCAAGGTAGAAAGTAACATAACAACAGAACACATTCTACATTGCGTGTGCGCTTTATTTTGCGCCCCCACCTCCCTTCAACGAAATCATAGCTACTCTACAGAATACCTCTGCACAGTGTATCCCCAGAAAATCCCGCCATCGACAATAACGACGACAGTATCTAACAGAACGAATTGTACGTTTAAAGCTCTGTTGCTTCGTGTTTTGGTTTTAGTCAGTCAGAAGCGTACGGATCCTCAGGTAGTTCGCGGCCAATATACCATTCTAGTCCTCGTCTTCATTTCAATTTTTAAACTATTGTCGTTCGATTAACCGTTGTGGCAGAGCTGCTTTTCGATATCGTTTTGTGTGTGTGACTTGTTTTAAATAATTACCAAAAAAAAAAAAAACCAAGAAACTTCTTTCAGATCCTGCATTTTAAAAATAATACAATTTTAAAAGGAAAAACCAACCCCAAAGGATAAACAAATCTTAAGTGACGCTTGTGTAATTGAAGTGCCAAAGAACGTTTTATTGTTTTTAGACACAAACAAAAAAAAAAAAATCCTTAATACATTTTTAAACACCAAGCGAACTTACTGAAGTAGAGAAAATCCAAAACCGAAATCAGCTTAAAATGGCTTACACCTGGGCAAACCGTGTCGACTTCATTGTCCGCTACATGTACGGTAAGTGGATTTAAATTTATTCCCCAGGACACATTAGTGGCTGAAATAATTGCGAGCATTATTATTTAAAAAAATTTTTTTTGTTTTAGCAGAAAGTCTGAGAAGGACATTCATTTTGCTTGTGAAAATAATAAATACTTGGGTTTTGTCTGAGCCCTAACCTTTCACAATTGAATGAGTTTATGGATTTTTATTTTTATTTTCCATTTGCATATCACACACGAGGAGACACAGGAACAAGTTTATGATGTTTAAGCTCGGAATATGACACCGCAGGTGTACCTGCTGGGGCACAGATAAAGAAGGAAGTTTACCGACTTAAAAAGTTTCCAAAAAAATACAAACTCAAGCCGGGGAACATTTCGCTTTAAATTGTTATTGAAATGTGTAATACATGAAGTAGATAGTTACACTCGGGAGTAGATTATTCAAATTATTCGTCATGTGTGGATGCAGAGTTATTATACGGATACATATTTCACTTTGAAATGTTTGATGTACGGTATATTTTGATTGTTTGATATTTAGTTGAAACCAGATACTTGTGCATGTATCTGTTGTCAATAACTGAAAAGAGCCTCGCCCTGCATTGAGCATTTTTAACAAGAACGTAACGAACTTTTATTCGTTTTCTCAGACAGCGGACACAGATGGCGATGAGGCATAGGCAGTGATGCCAACCAGGATCAACGTTTTTATGCCTAAAACCGATAAAAATTGAATTTTTACAAAGGTAGTTCAACTAACTTATCGTACAAGGTGATTGAAATTTGTTAATAATATGTCGGTCGATCGATAGGCCATTAAACATTTTTTGCTCCCTGTAATCCATGAAGCTAACAGACGATTTTGTTCCCACTTTTTATACCCTCCACAGGAAGGTATATTCACTTTGTCATTGCATTTGTAGCGCCAGGAAGGAGTCACCGGAGTCCTCATAAAGTACATATATATTGAATCAGGATCATATTCTGAATCGATTTAGCCATGTCCGTCTGTTTGTCTGTCTATCTGTCTGTTGCAAGCACGATAGCGCCCAAAGGAATTGACAAGGCGAATGAAATTTGGTGAAAGGATTTATTTTTATCGTCGTCAGGTTGGTATTCAAAATGGGTTATGTCGGTCAAGTACATAGTTCTGGTACCTTCCATACAAAATCAGTATTAATCTCATATGTCTCTCTGTCTGTTGAAAACAGGATAGCGTCGAAAACAATCTTCCTAGGCAAGTGAAATTTTGTGAGAGAACTTATTTTTATTGTCGTCAGGTTGGTATTAAAAATGGGCTATATCGGTCAAGTAGTTCTGGTACCTCCGATGCAAAACCAATTTTGATAACCCTTGATAACACTTTTACTCGTTTGTATTTAATTTTGTTTGACGTCGAGTAAGCCAAGTTGAGAATAAGAAAATTCATTTGAATTTGAAGATTTTTTTTTTAAATATGAGTATCCCTATTGTGTCCATCTTTAAATAAATTAGTTAAGGTCCATTAGAGAATAAGTATCTATTGCTTTTGCGACTGCCTTATGAATAGTTTTCTTAAAAAAAGGTCCGCTAACTCGCCATATTATTTCCAAGTCATCCTAGAAGCAGTGGGGCTTAGTAATAAACATTTTCAACCTACGCACATATTTTGTAGGCCACAATGGGTTATTCTATGTAAATGTAAAATTTTGACAGTTGGTAAAATCTGGCGTGGACAATAAATATGACTATAAGTATCGCTGCGTAATTATTTTTTAACCTCCATTTCAAATATATTGCAGTTCACAATAGATAATTGTACGACAAATATAACTGTTGTGAGTTTATAAAATGTTACATAGAGACTTAAAATGATTAATATGGCGCGGTAACTTTGGATTTTACCGCGCGTAAAAGCGACTGCAGCCTTTGTTTTGCACCATAATTTGTTCTCATTTTCAAATAAGTCTGCAGCGGAAATGATTGTGAAAAATGCAATATTTAAGAATTAATACGAAAACAAAAATTCGTCGACTCCAAGTTCACTAATGTATATTCTTTATGTCACCTAATCAGCTACTGACGTAAGAGAGCTAATTTTTCGCAAGAAATTCTGCATGAAGGGCGTTTTTCTACAGATATTTTGATGGCATGATTCTGGTGAACATATTTTAGAATTCTAAGTAATAAAATATAGAAAAAGACAACAATTTCAACACAATTTTTAATAATTCAATTCTTTTTCATTTGTTGAAAAGTATAGTCGTACTTTTTAAAAAATTAAGTAAACGAAAAACTTTAATAGATCACAGTTTTTAGTACAGGGTGCGGCAAGAAAAGTAGCTGATTTTCAAAGGAAAAAAAACCAAAAGTAGTGGACATACCGTTACAAACTTGTTTATTCGGACAAGTGATGGCCTCCGTTTTCGATACACTGAGATACCCGATTTTCGAAGATCCTCTGAACTCTTTGAAGCCTATCGATGGGTATGTTCGCTATTGCTTCACGAATGTTGTCCTTCAGATGACTTAACGTTCGAGGCCGATCGGTGTAAACGACAGATTTAAGGTAACCCCATAAAAAAAAAAACGCAGAGAGCCAAATCAGGTAAGCGCGCCGGCCACGTAAGGTCGCTCCTCAAGGAGATAAGACGATCGGGGAAATGTTTCCCCAAAAGAACCATCGATGCTCGTGCTCTATGGGCCGTGGCTCCATCTTGTTGAAACCACACATCACCAAGGTCCAGTTCATCGAGTTTTGGGATGAAAACATCTTCAATCATCTCTCACTTCTAAAATATAAAACATGTACAAGTTTTTAAATATAAAATTGTAATGAGCATCGTCTTCAAATACAAAGGTATTCATTATTATAATGAATGATAAGGGAATGTTTCTAATGACTCAGGGTTGCCATTTTGAGGGTTTTCCCCCCAGGTGTAAGGTTGTTTTTGGTTGACAAGATAAAATCTGGGGGCAGATATTGTTCAGGGGGAATTCAGTTTTTTTTTTGATTCAATTTTATTTTGCAAACGTAATAAACGCCCAAGCCAACAGCCCAACGTCGATTCAAGACCCCAAAGATAAAAATCGTGAGGCTATCGAGGACATAGAGCAGCCACTTTGCGATTTAGTTATGGAAAATTTCATGAAAAGGATATGGTCCTGTATGCGTGCTCGTGGTGGCCATTTATTGGTTTCTTTGTAATAGTTCCTTTAATACCTACCTCATCACCAACCTCATTGTTAATTTTATAAACAATAATTACATTAAAGAGTAAGGTGTGTGTAAATTTGGGTGTGTTTATTTGTTGGTTTTTTTTTTTAGAAAATTCGCAAATCTGGGTTTTTACATTTATATGGGGGAAAATATTTTGATCTTCTGGCAAAGCTGGAAAGACGACTTGATCCCATTGCGCTTACAAGGCCTGCTTATTGAAAAAAATCATTTTAATTAACTCTTACAATAAAAGTAGGAGGTTTTTGAAAGCTCCTTAAGTAGGTACTGTGGAAAAAATTAAACTTATTGTGCAGCTTGAAAAGTACGAAGGTATTTTGCAAGAAGGCCTTAGGTGTGATCAAAGCTGTCTTTAAACGCATAATATCGGCTATGGTAAATAGTTTCCTATTTAGTTATAATACACGATCGATGGGAAGCAAAAGATATCCGAACATTTTCGCTGAATATTTGCATTAATACACCCCTTAACATTCTCAAATAATTTTTTAAAAATTGTTAAATATTTGGGAACACTGATGTTAGATTTATGCGCCTCTTTGGTTTGAAATAAAAATTTGTTGAAGCTTGTTAATAGCTGGCAATATCTGTCATCTCGTCTTCAAAATGTAATAGAAATAGTTTCTATGGGCATCCTGTTAATATTAAGCTGTTATATCTTGTAAAATATATCTTATAACTTGCTTATGTCTGCAACTGTTAACACCTTGATGTCAAGTAAATTCTACATCTTCTAGCTGCCAGCTGGTTCTAGGATGTGGACGCTCTAGTAGCAATCTATTTAAAAATTTTGTTATTTTAAGTCGACTAAAGTCCTGAACGCAAAAAGTGGATTGATCGGTTACGTCACTTCTCTTACATCAGCTACATATACAAACTGTCAACTTGTTCTGTACTCAGTCACAAAATTCTTGATTAGATTCGTGGGGTGCCCCTCCATAGACGTCAATTGAGAAAACTGCCCATATGATCGATCTAGGCGAGTCATAGCTGAGACATAGTCAGCCCGCTTTCAAACTTACGAATCTATATACTTGAACGTCGTCCCCATGCATATTGAACTCATAGTCTGGCTAGAAGAATTTCATTTCTCCGACACATGACAGATGGAACCTCAATAAAGCAGTTACAATATGGTCATGTCAAAACTAGAAGGCCACAGAGTTTCAAAGGAACTGTGGCCTGTTTAAAATCGGAAACAAATTTTGAGAATTAATCATTCTCAGAAGAAGCAGAAAAAAAATATAGGATTATCGATAGGGTTACTCTACTGGTATTGCCTTCTGAGGAAGCATGCTATGAGACTGGCTTTGTTAATGCGGGTACATGCAAGTACAGTGAGGACTACAAGTCGCAAAAGACATCACCCACCTTTTCTGTAAATGCAAATAGTTGCTCGGCGTAGAAGAAAGCACCTCGCCAGGTACTTTTTTAGTGACTTAAGGATGTTGACTTTTCAAACAAAACTGAGACCATACTTAAAAACTGAAGCGAAATGGAGTGTGCGAATTGGCTCAACCCAAAATATTACCCTGGGAATGAAGTTGGTCCCGCTATGGCGTCTGCTGTTTTGTGACGACCTCAAAACACCACTTAACCATACCTAACATGGTTTACAAAAAAAATCTTTTCAAAATCGATCTCACTTGCGAGTTGAAGTTCGTCAGTTCTTACTCTTATATTTTGCATTTGCACCCAATACCTCCCTCAAGACTATCAAAAGTGCAATGTAACATTAAGGCTAAAGAATGGTTTGTTTTATGAAAATGTAATACAATATCTTTTATACATAAACAAGCGATTGCAAATACTTAGTTAAGAACGACTTTAATTTTCTGAAACACACCATGTTCGCTTAAATTTTTTGTTGGAAAAATTGTGAAGATGTCTATGCTATGCTGTTTGTAAATTGATTTTCAATCTTTTGTGTATAAGCCAGGTCACTACATAAAATGGTAGTGACCTGCAGTGGCACATCTACTCTAAAGCCTTTTAAATTTTTAACCTTGCAACCGCACATGTGTACAAAACAACATTTTATTATTCTAAATGTCATAATGTGTACATATATATTATGTACGTTGCCATAAAAGTTGGCAACAACTTGAGCAACTAATTTGAATTTACGGGAAAAGTTTAGATTCAAAAAACAACTTTCTTACACCGTCGAGAATAGTTTTGTTATTTTCATTTTCCAGTCCCTAGGCATTACTGTCCGTGTATCTAATGTCCATCCTTTGTGCAGTGAAGTCCAGAAATTTAGTTGACCAACTGACGATGGTGTATGCGAATGAGGGGTAAATGCTTCGTTGAAACCAATTTATTTTTGGCCAAAACAAATCAAATTTAATTGAAAATAAGCAATAAAAAAATCGTATGTGATTATTGCCCCATAAAATGACGGATATTGTTGAGATGGAAACGATTTCCTTTCATTTGTACACGTGGTCTCTGGCATGGGCTCGCCATCAGATGGCAGTTGGAAAAATAATTTTCTTGGAATAAATATTGACTTTGTGAATTAACGAATTGCTCGAACCAACAGTTTGCCAAAGACGTCTGAACTCTGGTGTAGTACAATTCTAAACCAATATTCCGTTCCCAAGCTTACATCATTTGGACAGAGTTTACGGGCTTACAAGGTCATTTTCAATGTACAAGGTCAAGTCGACCCTATTCCTCTCAAGTTCTCGCCAGAGGCAATCTTCATTCGGGTAGAAGATTTGATCCAACCACTTCACGTATTTCTAACCTCTTCCGCTGTGTTTACAATTTTTTTTTGCATAAAAACAGCCAATGAGACGATATGAAACGAAGTAATAAACCAGCTGAAGAAATACTATTTGCAAACATTTAGCAAAAATCCCATAAATAAATTCCCCAAAACAAATTAAATTTTGTTTCGCGTTTTAGTGCAAACTATGCGCGATGTTTACGTCTTAAATTTCTGTATACAATGACTGTAATTAATTGCATTGGAATCGATCTCTAATCTGCCAAATGAGCGTTTCCCTCACCCATGCATCCTCCGTATGGGCTATAATCGATAAAAATATCTGGCTTCACCTCATTATACTGAATTCTTAGAACTTGCACAGTGGTTACGATAATTTAATGAGAGACATATAGGAGAAGCACCAAAGACAATTAATCAAGAGTCTTACTGCGAAATCCATAGTCCACAAATTGACAAATCAAATTAACGTCACAAATTCGCAGGTGCCTCCCACACAAATGAGCGCAAATAAAAATGCCTACAATGCCAGAAACAAGAAGATCCGCGAAGAAACCGATTATATCGTTACTTAAGCAACCCGATTGAGTTTAGTGTTTATTTGCCATCGCTAACAGTGCGCTGTCGAGGCAGGATACTATTTTCGTCAAAATAAACAAAGGCGAAGCTATAAGATTTCGATTTTAATTGGGGAAAATTACCTTCGCATGGCCAATTGGTATGGCAAGGAATATACACTTTAATTGACTAGGCGCGAGGGTTATAAACTGTTGTCCGGGTGATTAAGTGGCATTTAATTTTCCATTCGATACTTGCTTCGAGAAGAATTTCAATTCCCGCTAAAAAGATACTGAATACTCGTTTATTTTGTTTGCTTACAAGTCGAATCGTTGGAATGCTTTTTGACTAAACAAAAAAACAAGGGAAAAAAAAAAACAGACGGCAAAGTTGGGAGCAGATAACAGACGGAATTGCATTATATTTGACGGGTTCCATCATCATTTGTCAGATGCGATTAGGTATGCGTTTCAGGTGAATCGTTGTTTTAATGGGATTTCTGACAGACAACTGATGATGATATAAAGCAAGAGCATATGGCTCACATGGCATTTGCTTAGCCGTTTTTGTTTGGTTTCGAATTCCTCATATGCTATTGAAATCAGGTTGAGAAGAGTGGAATTCGATTTCCGTAGTAAAAACGTAATAGATTGAAGTTGGATGTGGATGGGTTATAACCAACTGATGTTTGCATTTTTCAATTTCAATTTCAATCTGGGAAACTTATGAAATTCTTTATGGGCCCGCAATTTGACTTTCAACAATGCAAGTGCAATTGGAATATCTAAACGTATTTGGAATTTAGTACGTTTTCATATTCAGTTTTCTGACAGATCAAAGTATTTACCTCTGTTCGGGTGTTATATGCTTTCAATGATTTTTACGTTTGGGCTGCTGAAAAATGTTCAAAATCGGTTGATAAAACTTATCAGGGACGCGAATATTTTGGACTCATAAAAATCACTTCAACTTCATGGAAATGTCAAGTGTCTAACAATTTTTCATCGTTTTTCATTGAACAGACCCCATTCAGCATAGGCGCAGTGGCTTAGTAGTAAGTGTATGTTGGACTACTAAGCGAGGGAATCACGATTCATTCATCGAAAATACAAAATACACAAATTCCATCTTAAGGTTTTTTTTCCACTGCGCCACATCTCGCGAACGGCCAGTGGTCCCAGATTTCCATTACAAATAAATTTCAAAGTTCACTCAGAATGAAAGGTTCACACTAAATATGAAAGAAAAAAGCCCATCGAATGTCTACGTAAGAATTTTTTTGAATCTGATTGCATTTCGAATTCACATTTCTTATAAAAATAAAGGCAAATTTTACTTAGGAGAAAAAAGGTAAACTTTTTTCGAATTTTGGGGAAAACTATTGCCTTTGCTGATAAAAAAAGGGGAAAACAGTCTTCACAGTCTGGGATGAAAGAGCTTCGTTATTAGCCATAAGGACTCGGTATATAAAATTGTAGATCTCCTCGAATGGTTGAGAATCTTGCCGTAGGATTCTCATGGACATGTTCCACCAACTATTTATTTTTTTTTTTTTCTAGAAATACTCGTACCAGCAGCATCCAATACTATATCTATTATGTAGAAGGTATCTTTTAAAAAGTCAGGAAGCCGCTATAGCAAGCATGGAAGATTATATTTACTTACACTTTAAAATGCTCTCAACAATAAACCAGAATGGAATAATGGCAAAACAACTTCAAGTCAACTTTATGAATAAAAATATCCTTTATGTCCCAGTGTCCATGCCTAACAATTGTTTCTGCTCGCAAAATGTCCATATATGAATTAGTACATAAAACAACTGAATAAAGTACACGACTGGGTCGCATGAATCTTTCTCGTTCATTGATTGGTAGGTAGGTAAAAAGTTCAGAAGCAACCGCACATAAAATACACTCTTACACTTTACAAAATTTTTGAGTACAAGGACCGGTTGGTTTAAGTTGTCTGTGATTGAAATTGGGAGTAGGGTTCGCGATAATCTGATATCTTTACGTAGATATATTATATAGGAATTTAGGGGGGGAATTTGTTTATTAATTTGCGTAAGTAGTTAAAAGCTGAAGATCCCGAAGAAGTTTTATTTAGAATACTTTTACTAGGTATGTTTAATAAGCATTTTGATCAAAATCGTTAGAGCGGTTTTTTGTAAAATTATGCAGACCAAACAGTAACAAATATTGCAATGTTGAGTTCGAAAAGTACTATTGCCTAACTACTTAGTTGGAAACTACTCAGTTTCCATGGTATTGTTTAAGGTGTACTTGGTTTTTTAAGTTCTATCCAAGCTGAAAATGGGGTTTTCGAGATATGAGCAGTTTCTACATTAGCGTTTTCGGTGATTCGAATTGAAATTTAAGGACGCAGTAATTTTCAAAATATAATTTGTATTCTAAGTATGCGTTTTGGTCAAAATCGGTAGGTAATCAGGTAATCTAAAGAACGTCTTTGTTCAAAAATCTATTGTACGATAATTGTATACAGAAAAACAGATTTTATTATTATTTTAAAAATGAACATAACCTTAGAAATGAATTTTAGTTACAATTGTATTTGCCGTTTTCGAGACATGTCATAATTTGAAAAGTACCATTTTTTCGAATGTTTTTAGCGAGAAAATGGGTATGCAGTCATGGTAACCTCACCTACTTAAGCTTAAATATCAACTTTGGTTGAAATCGTTACAGCCGTTTTCGAATAAATCAAACTGGTATGAAAATGTACCATCCATATTGGGGTTACCTTGCAAAAATAAAAACGGTCCAGAACTGAAAGCCCCCAAACTCCATATCCGAACCAAGTCCGGGCAAACGTTCATGGGCATACAGACAGACAGACTAACAGAATTTCGAAACCCACTTTTTTGATTTCCTCTATCAGAACTGATTAACATCTTGAGTTTGAAATTTTGTACGAATACAACATATTTCTCTTACTACGATTAGAGAAGTTAAAAATAGCAAGCAGATAGAAACAAATGGAATGAAGTGAAATGGATGAAATGTGGATTTTGGAGACTACATTCGATGATTCACCAAGAAAGTGAAACTGGGCACACAGCAAATCAATTTCCAAGTGACAGACAACGAAAAACAAATGTCATAAATTTGTGAAGTTTGACATAATGTAGGTTTAAAACGGGCTAAAGTTGGTTTAAACTGTTTTAAATCCGCGCTTAAGACCATGTTCAGATCTGCGGGCTTAATGCATGTTTTTGAGTGAATATTATGGATATGGATTTAAATTGTCGGGTTTAAAAAAAATTAAAATATTCGGGTGTCAAATTAACTGAAACCGACTTACACTCGGAGTTGATAATATGGACGTTAGAGTGGGTGGTCTGTACCAGCATCATTTCTAAAAAATTTTAGGTGCTTCTATGGATTTTTCTTAAATACTTTCATAGTTATTATCTCTTCTCCGCCTTTCGCTGAATTATAAAGGTATGGCGGACTGGTTTAGATTGTTTCCTTGTTGTTCGAAATCTGTTTTAAATTAACAAGACGTCGCAGAAAACAAACAAAAATCTATTTCGTCATCTATTGCTGGCATTACTTTGCACTCGTTTATTATTGTAGTCCAACTTATCCTTAAGAAAAAACAACTCTTCCATAAGTTTCTTCCCCAAGTTTCCCAATTAGAAAGAGTAAACTTTTAAACGCCAGTGACCATCGAAATGGATTTTGACAGACCCGTCTTTCTACGCTGTCAACCAAAAGCTTTACGGATTATATCAAAAATTTATGCCAACAATTTGGTCTCTGGCTCAAATTTCAAATTCTCCTGCGTTTCACGTGACTAGATGGGATAGCATTAGTGCCCATAGCTACCCAACATTCTTTGTAAGTTGTCTTCTTTTTCTTCATCTACATCTCGCTCCCACTCCTTGCTTATCGCTCCCGGGTAGGGAAGAGCAAAACATTAAACGGAAGTTAATGAATATGTCATTGAAACTGTACATTTTCCTTCCTAAGCTCACGTGCATATCTCGTCCTTGAATGTGTCTGCCAGAAAGTTTCGTCTCAACTTGTTCTTCAGCTCTAAACAGTGAACACTACAGAGGTGATGTCAAAAAGAAAAATACACAAATTTATTCAATTATCTCGGAAAGAAGAGAACATTCTTTTTTTTTTGATTATTTCCCACTGTGCCATATCTGAGAATTAAGGGTTCAAATGAAACCCGTTGCTGGCGGCTTTCACTTTTAATTAAAACACATCACTCCTGCGAGCAAGTGCTGCCGTGAATTTACGTTCCTCTGTCGTTCAATGTTTAATTGCACAGCCAGATCCCCATGCCAGGATTGCATTCTAAATTGGTCATCAGTGTACGGGTTTATTAGTGCTTCCTGCTAAAAGTTATGCGCTCCGCCATTATCTGCAAACGCCATTGGATGCGTCTAATGTTAGCAATTCGTAATGATTGCTGTCTGCTCGAATTTCAAATAATAGTCCTAATTGAGCGAAGCCCCGGACGAAGTTAGTTGTTATTTGGTCACTTGATTATTTGGCTATACCCACACTCTGGTGCGGTTGAGGTCGGATGATGGATAAGTTCCAGCAAATCAAAATAAGTTGTCCTCTGTGTTTGTTTTGTTTTTTTTTTTATATTGAAACAAATTACAACGGCTGCTGTCATCTATTTGGATAGGAGAATACGTTTCGATGTGATAAACGAAATGTTGGTCATTTGGCTGGTCTGTTTGTTTAGTGGATTTTTTTTTTGCGTATGGGAATTTGATACCTTTTCCCGGACCCTTATTTGTATTCCGACATTGAAATAAGAGCAAATTGGTTTGCTGTAACTTTGTGTCTATGTAATTTGTGAATTGTGAGGATGGGCTGTGCTAACCGTAATTTCAGGGGATGGTTTCCAAAATTCGGTTTGTCTTTCCAACTTTCTACTCTATCGCATAAGGGACTAGACTTTGTTGATTTGAGTCCATCTATTTTTGATATTACTAAAGAACGAGTGGAAAAGAAACTAAGTGCACGACTTGTCGCACGAAACTTTCACATTATTTGCCAGTTTGGATGGTTCTTTTTTTGAAATAGCAGGTAGTTTCTTAACACCTTTCTTTTAATAACCTTTCTTTTAAAAAAAGAACAGCGTTTAATAAATTGCATGTATAACTTATGCATAATAAAGGGTTTTCCAATGAGAGGTGCTATTGTGAATGACCCGCTATTTCGTTAGCTGTAACTTTTGAAGCTTTTATTCTTTGAAATTTGACAAGTAGAAACTACGCCATTACTAAAAATGGAACGATACATGCTTTAACAACGCATTGAAATTATTAAAATTCACTACAAAAAGGGTGAAAATCTTGCAGTCACAGTTTGCAAAACTGAAGCATTTTTTGGTCGTCGTGAAGCACCTTGTTGGACCGCAATACAGAAATTGGTGGAAAAATTCGAGCTGTTGGGGCAACTTAGTGATGTGAAGAATAAAACCCGTGCACGTCGCTCAAGAACAACTGAGAATATTGCTGCTGTAGCCCAAAGTGTTGAAGAAAACCAACCCAGGTTTGTCCATTCCTCGGCAGCCACTTTGCGATTTGGTTATGGAAAATTTTATGAAAAGGATATGGTTCTGTATGCGTGCTCGTGGTGGCCATTTTTCTGATGTTGTTTTTCATTATTAACGGCATACCTTCCTCTTTATTATGAAATAAGCATCCGATTATTTATCTCAAATAATTACATTTTTCTTAGAATACCAAAATAACACCTCTTATTGGAAAACTCTTTAGTTTAAAATACCAAAATATATCTCATTCCTACCACTCGATATTTTCTTGAAATAAATTTTCATTAGCATAAAGTTCAGCAGCGCACCTCGAAAGCAAGCAATTTTCCCAAGTTACAAACTTTTTGGTTTTAAATTGTGACCAGATGATACTTTTTCCATTTGTTATTTTTTGAGTTCCCGTCAAAATATTCAGTAAGGTTTGCCCATTGACATACTATATTTATGGACTGCTAGTGTTAGCTCCATACAAGCTCTACCCAAAAACTTACGCCAACGTAATTAGCACTCTTAGTTCAAAGCGAATAAACAGTGTAACAAAATGCCAACCATCTTGGATTTCTCCAATTTCTCCACAGAATGCTAGAGACACCTATCGGGTGTTAGTAGATTTGCTAAGTAAACCGATGGAGACTCAAATTGTTGCGGAATGTTTTGCAATAGATGTTGCTTCGAAAATGTGGTAGGTAATTGTTATTGTTAATAATAGATGGTAACAACAAAGTTTGATTACAAAAACGTATTTTATTGCATTTATTGCCCCATGAAGTTTGTAAATTGATGTCCAATGAGTTTTTTCTGTTGTCTTATATTTTTTGTCTTATATAATAATGCAACACCACTTTTGCATAAATATTTCAATCAACAAAATTTTCTGCACAGTTTTTGAAATATTCAAATGATATTTTGCATAGATCCACAACTCTGGAAGATGTACTCGAGGCTCCAAATCATCTGGAAAGGCTGTCGGATCGGATCGAACTCATTTCGAATTTTAAACTATGGGACAGGGAAGCTATTGAAAAAACTTACTCCCTTGTTCGACTTATAAGACGAAATGTATTCTAAGCTTTATTTGTCTTAAATGTATTTTTAAAAAAGTTATACATATTTGAATTCCCCATACGAATAATGAAGCCCATATAAAACCTACTTTATTTCAGCTTCTTATAATTTGTTTCAATTTATTCCGCTCCTAACCAAGATCGCTAGCGCTAATGTTGGCTACTAGCAGTCCATTTATGGATAATGAGTCTATGGGTTTGCCATTTCATCTGATTCGTTTCCGCCGAACGTGTGGAAATTATTTAAATGATCGAAATTTCGGCTCAGTTATAAATACCCAATGTGAATTTTATTTCACGGTCGGACATTATTATGGCTTCAGTGTGCAGGCTATTCGTCGCACAGTGGGAAAGTTTGAGCGTGAGTACATTTTTTTGGGCCTGAAGCCACCAACCAGACAGAGATTAGTTCGAAATGAAAAAAACATAGCGATCGGTTTCGCAAAGGACCCAGAAATGGCGTTATTGCATTGCTCCAAATTAACTGGCCAATTCTCAACTTTATTTTACCAGCCCCAATGGCGACATATACCCATTTTTTGTCTGTGTACATCTGTTTTAGAAAAATAATCACAGCTCTGTGAATTCATCAATTTATTAAAACTTAACTGCATCCTTTTCCAGATTAATAACCCATCTCTTAGATGGCATATTTTGACTTTTGTTATTCCAAAAATCGCAAGAGCAGGAAGCCCAAAAGTAAAATATGTTACTCTTGCCCCGGTCTCCCCTACCTTTCGAATGATTTAAGTTTCATTCTACTTATTTCAAAATAAAACTGCATTTACACGATCACGCACGCGCATTTTTGCACGAGACGTGAGAGAGAAATCCGTTTTTCCCCAGTCAATGCTAGTAAAGGGGTAAGAATGAGATCACAAATCAGACGCCTAAAGTGTCATGGATGTGCTGCCCATAATTATAGGTACGTAAAACGGAAATAAACCCAATTTCCGGAGAATATAATTTCTGTAATCACTTGAAAATATTTCTATTTCTGATTTAAAACATCTGAAATGAGAGCGATTTTAAGTTTCAGTAAATTTAACCAAAAATGCATCAATCAGTTGTACGAAATTTATAAATAATTGTCCGCTCATCACTTCCGGAAGGCATTTTGTTTTATAGGAAAGCAAAATTTCGTGAGCCGTCGCTATAAAAATATCAACATGCATAGCTTTCCCATAATTCCTACCACGTAAACTAGATGGGCGACGAAAAAACGTGTCACGTTTTTTTGCATGTTAGGTAATGCCGTCCCTTTCATTCACACGGCTATTTAGTATTTAGCATCCCTTTAATCTTCCGTGATAGGAATGTGTGACTGTGTAAATGCGGCATAAACACGTACGGAAACTTTGGATGTTCACGTATTAATATAAAAGACGTGTTTCGATCTCATCAAAGCAAAGAAAAGTAGGATTTGCAGCACGTAATTACAACACCTACTCTGAGTCCTCGAAGTGTCAAGTATTTCTTCTAATTGCGTGCTGAAAATCCTACTTTACTTTGCTTTGCTGCGAACTTAAAAAAATGAAAGCAGGCCCAATGATGATTTGTTTATAACAAATGAGGTTATGATCGCGTTTACCTTTCCAGACAATTATCGATAAAACGATAGACATTCCAAAAGGCAGTTTCAAAGAACTGAGCCAGTCTGTAGAAGTTTCAAAAAACTGCTTACAAAGCGAAAAGAAAAATTGACGAGGAAATTCATTTATAGATATAAATCTGTCAAAAATTCGACAACCTTCTGCCCCAAGGGAAAATAGTTTTTTCACCAGATAAGAAATATTATTCTCAAGTTTAACTAGAGGAAGTTAGTTCGCCTTCGAAAATGGATTTTTCGTTTTTTCGAAAACCTGACAGCGAAATACACTTTTGATTGTCTTACAAGTTGCACAACATTCAAAAAAAAAATATATATATCTAGGTACTAACTATAAGCAAAGCCTCAAAGTTTTTTTTTTATGAGGAATAAGCCACACCGAAGGAGGAAGGAGCATTTTTTAGCGCAAGCAAAAAACACAGCTACTTGAGTGAAATTCGTACTCACATTAATTCACCGGATGTAGAACAAGAAACCAACCACATTCTGCCAGCTTAACTCAGTTGTGGCATTTCCTGTTTAATTATTCAAAACAACATCAACTCTAGTCAGCAGTTCTTGTTTTCATTTCTCCAGCATGCCACATGTCGATTTATTATGCTCGTCAGCTCTGGGTTCCTATATTTCCTGCAATTCCCCAGTCAAAACTATTATTTTTTTTACTAACTATTAAGTTTCTCCGGAAACGTACCAAGTTGGTTCAAGAAGAAAAAATAAACTTCTCCCTGATCGTCCATAAATAAATGGAGTGACAAAATGGGCATTCCGGCAGACACCCGATATAAATCCCACACATCTTTTTGCACCGCATTTATAAAATAATTAAAGAGAAGAATCCGGATTTTGACAAACGCATCATTCCGCCCAAACAAAAGTCAGTCAAAGTTGACGTCTTCTTAATGTTTGTACCTTTATAATGGATAGGTATATGCCAGACGACGACGACAAGAAACGGTTTCTGCCTTCGAACTCAGCAAAAGGTTAAACACACGCCACAAACCCCCTCGTATAAAAACTTTGGCCGGCACAACTTGTTGCTTCAACCCACCTGCCAGTCGGCCTCGGCATTGTCTCTGCTCTCGGCTTTGGCGACTACATTACGTACAAGAGTGGAGGGAGGGGTGAGCGTGCTACAACTGATGGGTGGTGGTTAAATATTCACCTGTACACACTTCATTTTGACAGGCATGGCGCGGCTTTTTCCTTTTTGTTTGCCCTGAAATTTGATGAACTTGGCTATGATAACGTCAAAAGCACAATGAATTTAATATAATTCTTGTTATTCGTGTTTTACTTTTTGTTTCTCTCCTGTTGTTTTCCCGGAATTCGGCTTTTTTTTCCGTCAGCCCCTTTTGTCTGGATTATTGTGTATTGTATGTTGTATCCCCCAGGCGTGTGTGCCTCCATTGTATCTCTCTTTGGTAACAACTGGTGTTTGTCATTATCAGGAATTGAGTAAGGGGCAGATCCTTTTGGATTATATGGTGTTTGGATGGTAGGTTGTCGGTTTTTGGATGCAATGTCCTTGGAATATGTGAATTGGCATTACCTGAAAATGTGATTAAAAGTTGACCGGACGGATGTTGGTGGGTTTTATTTTCACGCGGATCGGATGTAGGTACTGTGTACACATAAAAAAACGAAGCTTATGGGTTTTCGGAACTCTCGTGTGGGTCACATGACATATTTTAATTTTTCGGCTGTCTCTATCTGAACGGACGACGAGGGACACGTACAGGTAAACATTAGAAAAGGGTAACGACATTTACATGCTCCCGACACCGACTAAAACACGGGTTAGCGGTTTTGTCGCTCTAATGTTCACTATTTAAGTGGGTCTTGGTTTGGTGCAAGTACCCAGTTGTTGTCGGTTCTTGTTTCGATATTATTGTGGCGTAGTAGATTTTCATGTGAGGGTTGAATTTAGGTCATTGACTCGTTTTGTTCGAATAGTCTACCCCGACTGGGTAAAGTGTGAGTTGCACGGGTAGGTAGTAAGTGGTGGCTTTCATTGGGACTCCCTAATTTTCTTAATTCATGTGGTCTAATAATGAGGGCTTTTAATTTTTCAAATGAGGGTAATTATGTTAGGAGATTGACTGTGGGTTTCCTTATTTGAGCAGTATATCTTGTCTGCAGAGGGGAAATGCGGGAAATAACACTCCTAAGGCAGAAAATAGAAGAATGCTACCATCCACAGCGTCAACGTTTTTGAATTTGAGGTTAAAAATTGCATTATGGGAAGGTGGGAACAAATTAGAAAGTTCTTCTACAGTGCACTTTATTTCTGAACCGTTTTGACAGAGGTTAATTTTTGTACTTGTATTTCGGTGCCGAAATGTGAATTTTTTGCTAAAGTTTGATCACGTCTTAAATATAGTCATCGGTTGTGTTATAGTGTTTTTAGATTGCATGCGCCGAAAGGACCCTTAGAAAAAAGAAACCAGACTTAGCACAGCTATTGACACGCTTCTTAGAATTTATGTACAGGGTGTGCCACATCAAATTTCAAATTTAACATCAGTTTAAACAATGAATATATCAGTTATACTTTGAATTAAGAAAATTAATGGTTGGTAATTTGTTATTTTTATCACTGCATTCCTCTTTCTGTCATAAATCCCATCCAACCATATTATATTTGTTCTTCATCAAAAAATGGACCGTCAACATACTCCAGCTCGGGAAGGCCATTTTCCCAGGGCGCAACGCGAAAAACGGCCAAACCTTCATGTATTATGGAATTTATTCACAATTCGAATAAGTGGTGTCCACTGTCGTCGTTCTTGAAATAACCGACAGGGGACACAAATTTTATTATTACAATTTAGATTTATACATAGGTACATTCGATATCTTTGAGATCTCTGCCTGGGTGTCCAAACGACCCCACGAGATACGGCACGAAATGCTTGGTTGCAGCGATATTTCTGAAGTGCTCCGCACCGATATTAAAATGCGACATTTTTCTGATCAATAGAACACAAGATTTACGAACGCTTTACGGTTGATTATCGAATGACAATGCGCACCGTCTTTGTCGCCAGCATAAACGTCAAACACATTTTCTGTTAAATAGTTTCATCGTTCTATTTTATCGATCGCATTCGATAATTTTCACTTATTTTTTATTCATCAACCAAAATTAGAAATAATTTATATGGCAAAACAACGTTTGCCGGTTCAGTTAGCATAAAGTCTAAAAACAAGCAGCTTTGTATAAACTCAAGAACGGATCGTTCGATTTTTTGGTTTTTTTAAAATTTTATATTAAGAGAATGATATAGGGTATAAAAGTTTGTAGGTAGAACCGCACTTTAAACTGGATAGTAAAACGTGGAGTGACACCAAAAATTATGTACAATTTTTAAAGTTCTATTATTGAATGAATTTAGGCGGAACGAAGTTAACCAGGTCACCTAGGTTGTAATAATAATGCAGATACCTATACCTATACAACAAATTAAAAATTATCCAAAATATAAAATACATTCTGGAATAAAATTTTTTTTTCTACATTTTAAGAGCTAAATTAAGTAAAAGGAACCTCCCCACAAATTTGACATAAAAAAAGAAAAATTGCGCGGAACTTAGGAGTTTACTTTAAAATGTATCTGATAATTTGTCGATGTAACAAATAAATCATAAAGATACAGTCGTTTGATGAAAAAAAATAAAATTCTTCTGCAGACCTTTCTTGCACGAGAGCTAAAAGAAGAATGACGTACCATCAAGATCAACCAGTGTTTTTGCTTCCAGTGATTAAACAGATACTTGACTGATTAGAAAGAAAATTTAAAAAAAAACATATACTCGAAGACAATGAATGGGCGATATTAATATTCGTGTTGCCATTAGACATCAAGATAACAAAGGGGTTTTATATGTCCAGAGGCAACGCGCAACGACTCTGAAACCAAATTAACCTCCCATCCCAAGTCATATTCAACTTATTTAATAAATGTTATTGCTCTTCGAAAACTATTCCCTGTTCTGTCATCGAATTCAGCAGCCTTCTTTGTCAACAAATACCTTAGGTCTACATACGGGTCCATGCGGATAATGGCAATCCCATCGACTCCATCCTGTCCATTGAGATTTTTATCAAAAATTCAAACCCAACCGCAGGCATTATACATTATTATCTAAGCAAACCTCCCAGAAAAGTCAACTGCTCCGGGATCGACTGACCGGTCGGATGCATTCGCAAATTGAAATCTGATTTAGATGGCAAATCCATTATTCATTGTTATCGTAGAGAATATCGCCTGCGACCCTGATTCTTGGCAAAATGTTGAAGGAAAACCAATTAGACGTCTTGGCCTAGGCGGAAAAGCCCGAAAGACACTCTCCATCTGCTCGTATCTTTCTAGTTCCATGTCAAATGGATTAAACGTTTAAGTGTTTGCTCAATAATATGAGCTTACCTCCAACCATGTACTGCACTCTGGCGTTCACTTACTTTAATCAAGCGGAGTTTTATGGATGGAGTCCCAAATTCCTCATCTATTATTATGTTTCCTATTAAACGGAGAATTAAAGAATTTGCGGTACCCAGAATACAACAAAGTTACACACATTCCCTGCCCTCATACGAATTGTCATATGGCCTTATTTGGTTTCGTTTTCTCTTGGTTGCAGGAATGTGTTGCGCCGACACAAACAGTAGAATAACATTTCTTGGATATCACAGGATACTGCTGAAATCAGATCTACAGAATGGATTTTCGGCAAACCTCCAAGAAGTCGTTGAATGGAGTTGGATACAGTCAGCCAGGCAGGGGCTGGGGGTAACGTTTATATCAGAAAAGATACGGGAGTGGGAGAGCATTTTTTTTTCTGGACATTGGACAGTTTTAAAAGATTCTTTTTTCGTGTTTTATTTTGTTTGGTGAGGTTAAGCGGATTAGGGAATATTTATTGTGCCGACCTGTTATTGCTTGAAGTGTGGTTTTCTTTTCAAGTGGAAGAGACTACATGTCAAAGGCTGGAGACTGTCATTTCTAAGGAACTGCCTGTTTCAGCACAAATTTATCTGTTTTGTAAAAAAATAGTTCATGATCCAGTGGTTTTGAACACAAAAAATATGAACCTGATTTTATTGTCCCTTTGGATGCGCTGAGCGGATAAGAATCAATGGAATCATAGACTTTGAAACTTCTGAAGTAATCGCTGATCCTGCATTGAAGTATTTTAGTGAGGGACCCTCTTTCGACTTAATAGCCACGTCTGCAAATTCTATTCCGTAAAGGCAGGGGCAACGGTCAAATGGCTGCAGAACAATGGCGTTTCAATTACAATGGGCTCACTTGACTATTCACTGAGCAAGCATTCTGTTTTTTTATGAAAATATTTAGAATAGGTATCGCATTTTATTTCCATCCCTTAGTAGAGCAAACCGCAATGGCATGTAAAGTTCTTCATAATTTGATTAACATCACGAAAGGACGGATCGCATTCAGCACAGTTCTCTATTTCAACCGCAAGACCAAGAAGGTTTTAATTAAATTTATGCAGCCGTAAAACAAAGGAGAAACGACTTACAGTTAGTTATCATGTGACTTAATTAAGGAAGGCAACAGTAAATCTTTGTTAAGTAAAACAAAATAAAAGATCACTGAATTAAATCGCTTAATTAATGCTGACGAAAATCAAGCGTCATTCCTTAGCGACTTGACAACTTGAAACTTTCAGTGTGAACGCACCCTTAAACCGATTACCGAACTGTCATTGTCAAAATATTCACTAAAAACAATATTTTTATCATGGTGGAACAACGTTTACAAATAATTTAAATTTACTACCGAAATTTCGAGTCGGTGGTCACAACTTGAAGAGGAAGAAAATGAAGAATTTCATCGCAAAATCATCTTCAGTGATAAAACGTATTTTTGGTTAAACGGCTTCGTCAATAAGCAAATAGCACTTCATCCGTCAAGTTACGATAAATGGTATTCGGTACAGAGACTTGTTGGAACGATATTTCTTTGAGCAAGTGAACGAATTGGAAATCAGTGATATCAAGATGGTGCCACAAGCCAATCAGCGGGTGCAACGATCGAGTTTATTGAAGTCTTAAGGGCCCAGCCCATAGAATCCGTCGCATCCGTTGCGTCGACGGATCCGTCAATATTGACGGATTAGACGGAACAAGCAGTCCCATAGAATCCGTCGCATACGGTGACAGCCAGTGGCAAAGTACTCTGTCCTAATATTTCCCACGAAACGTTATAATATTTCCCTATTCACCTTACTCAAATTCCATTTTAAATAATTACCTTGAAATGTACTTTTTGTGAATAAATCTTTCTTTTAGAAGTAAAATTTATATTTTACGGACATAAAAATCATATTTAATTATGTTTGTTATAAAAGTCCCAGTTTGTTAATATTTATAATGATTACCTTTTTGTACTACAAAATTTTGATACCAGAAAATCTTGCTAAAAAGCGATTTGCAGAAGCTCTTTTATGTACATTCATTGTGTTTTTAATCGTGGTGAAATGCAGATATCAATTTTGATGAAATTTCAGCAAAAAATTAATGGATTTGGAGGTTTTTATTTTTTTACCATGGAAGGCTTTTCGGACATCAAAATTCCGACAAAAAGGAAGAAATCCCACCATATAAGAAAACTGGCGACAGACAATAACAGTTTCTCTCATGCTCAAAATATTTCCACCAATGAAAATGCTGCCTCTCTCGCTATGAGAACCGTAAACGGATGCAACGGACAGAAAAGTAGAAAGTAAACCTACTTTATCCGTCGTATCCGGCACATGCGCTGCTTATGGGTCAGCTTCCATAAGGTGCTGTGTATTCTATCAGACTATCAGTCGAATACGTTGCCGCAACGGATGCGACCGATTCCAAGGGTTGGGTCCTTTAGTTCGGTGAACGTGCTATCTCGGGAAACGGACCCGTCTATTGGCCATGGAGATCGTGTGATTTAACGCCTCTAGATTTTTTTTTATGTGGATACATTAAATTAAAAACATCAAATATAAAAAAATAAATAAAAAGCATTTTTATTTACAAAAAAACTCAAATTATCAAATCATAGCAAAAAAATCTTATTAGGAACAAAATTCATGACAATTTAGTTTCATAAGTGATCCAAAGTATTGAATACAAAACATACATAGTTTTAGTCCATCATCTTGGTCCTTAAAATCATACATTCATTGTTGAAACAAGGATACCTTTGTGTGTTTGTTTGAATTGCAGATCATAGCAGTTTTTATCTTTAAAAAGCGACTTTTTGTGCAGAATTCCACTTTAAGTTTCTGTCTTAAGCCCATTTCTGAGCTTCGTATTATTTCAATTCCTTTCAACAGAGAAGGAAACATTTTTCAACATTTTCCTTTTTTCAATTGAAATGCCTTTCTCCAAAACACAGTAATATTTATAGCTCAGTAGCAAGATTTAATTTATTAGTATTATTAGGTTCAATGTATCGACTGCTGTATACGCTCCCGTGGTGGACATTATATGAACGAAGTTGAATTCCATTCCATTGATAGTAATTCAAGACAATAATTTTTTTTTTTAAGATATATCTAAAGTAGTTTGCATTTTATTTAAAAAAAGAAGTTGTCAAATCCTTAATGGAAAACCCTTTATTTTTTTTAAGAAGAACCAATCATTTGGACGTACCATTTTTCAAAATATTTTCACCATTACAAAAATAAAAAAAAAAGTCTTTTAAAATCAGCAAGAAACGAAAACATTTTGAGCTTGCATCGAGCGATGTACTCGTAGCAACATTATTTAATAGATAACCTCAGCGACTTCAAAAACCTCCCCTTTTTCGACGGGTAACTTTATCGAATAACGTCCATGTCAACAATTATTTAAGAGCCAAACTTTTTTATGAGCTTTTGTCACTTCCGAGCCAGCCGTAAAAAGAAACCCACCTCCAGCACTTACTCGTAACAAAAGCGTAAGAAGAATGTTCGGTAAACGCCCTTAAAAAACAATGGAAGGAGTTAATTACATGACCCAAATACTGTTCTCATCACCATGCAAAGACCTCTTAAATAATTTATCATGTAAAGCCGGCCGACGATAAAAAAAACCTCTTCCATCTAATTATTAACTCGAGTTTTATCGAAGACGCAATAGATACGAGTATGCATGCTTGTACCTACGAATACGTGTCGTCATCGTTCAGTAGTTTCGTTTTGTTAACATGGCTGCCTCTCCTCAGCCAGACTACAGACAGAGACAGACAACTAAAAGTGTCCAAACGCAGACCCAACTCGTCGGGTGGTCAATTAATTACCCCAGCCGCTTAATGACCGAAATCACCCCCATAGTGAGTCATTCCACAGTGTATCCCTCCCAAGGAAAACAGAATCAAAACAATTAGTCCCGACTGCATAAGCAATTCCACATTTATTATACCTCGAAATTTGTTTACGCCGGCCGCCACCCTGTCCCTATTTGCGTTATATTCAAATGAACCCCTAGAGAAATCAATCAACTTAACGAAGGGGGAAAAGCGTTTTGGACGATCGCATTTAGCTTCAATTAGAAGGGAAGGATTGTCCTTCTCGGATCGAGACGCAAACAACAGCACGAACCAATTATTTTAAATTTAATAATTTGTGTCCTTTCGTTTTTTGTTTTACATAAACGAGGGAGCGCAAAAATGTGCATAAGTCCTTGGAATGGTCGCAATTAGAAGCCACTAATCCACTTATAATGTGGAACTATCTGAACCTAACGGGATTAGATGCAAATCGTACAAGGAACAGCTGCTTTGATATCCAAATCAAATCAAAAAGTCAAGCGAAACAAGTGAATATAAATGGATGCGCAGCCTATTGCAATCCTTTGGGGATAGACGTAGACATCCTCCGGGAAGGAAGAAAGAAATGCAAATCATTTCAAATTAAATTAGATTAGATTATACGGCGAAGACGGAGATTCTTTTTATTTGAATTATCTGTCTAGTTGGGTTAGAGTGGTCGGTCGACTGGGTGCTCTTTGACGTATACAGTGGGGGTGACAAGTAGATGGCAATTTGTCGTGATGGGTGCGATGGTCAACTGAGGCAAAGCTCTTAAATCATGGCTTTCTATAGTTACAAGTGACAAATTGGTTATAAATTGTGATGGGATGCATTATTCAGAGTAAGACTCAAACAAGTTGGGCTCTTCTTTGACATCAAATGCCTGGTTAAGACGAGAGATGAGGGAGTGCGAACGAGCCTTGTACGGCTTGTCTCTATGTGTGTATCCTGTCGAAGGGAGTCTTCTTTTCGTAAGATCTGAGGGTTGCGGAGGGCGCTCCAACCAAAACTATCTTTTGTGCTATAAAGTCAAATCAGCAGAAGAGAAAATTTATAGGTATATTAAATTTTTTTAACTTTTTGCCGTCCAGGGAGGCAACCACTTAAGACTGAAGTTCTACATCTCCATTCTCTATGATGAATTAAAGAGCCTCGTAGGCTGACGTTATAGCAGTCGATTTAATAGCCTCCCAGGCTATTTACTTCAGTACGGAATAGTGCCGAATTTACACACGAAACAAAAGCAAATTGCGTCACTTATTGCTCGTTCGCGCATAACACGATTTGGCTCACAATCGATCGAGTTAGACTTGAAATGGATTATACACTTAGTTTTTGTACGATATATTGCTTAAATCTGTTGTTTAGATGAAGAAAATACTAACCCTCTCTCCTGTCTCCTCTGTAGCAAAACAGGGTAGTAAATTTTATAATTTTTCCAAGCCACCTCATTCAAAAGTGTCCCCTCTGCATTGCAATAGAAACTTGTCAGAAAGCGATTCACTATAAATTTCCCAGTCAATATAATAGTGCAATACACAGATTTTATTTGCCAAGTCCGAGGTTTTTATAGAAGTTCTTTGACAGGATGCTTTTAACCGACAATATAAAATTAATGCCTATAGCTGGTCGCATATAATTTGCCAAGCGAACTCATGCATATGTCTAATTCGCCGAAATTAATAGAAAAAAATCTCAAACACACTACAATCATTGCCAATAGTAGTGTTTTTTGCAAAGTGAAGTAGACGAATGCACATTTTTGCTTGAGTGGTATAAACTGGTACAAATTTTTGCCCACATCACCAGAAAGTTCCCAACGTAAGCGGCTGCTATCAAGTCACTTTCATTGTGGATGTAAATATACCTACATATCAGTTTTAATCTCAAAAACGTCAAATAGGATGTAACTGTTTGAATTGCGTGCTGAAAATTCTTCTTTATTTTGCTGAGATAGAAGCTCAAAAACTCACGTCGAATGACAGTCCTGCCAATTGAATTTACACATTTTCATAATAACAATTGGGGTTGACAAGTAGAGAACGTTTAAAGAAACCGTATTTAACAACCATTACTATAATTGTGTTGTGATGGGCAACCGTGTTACATTTGTCACATATACTATTTGGAAATACGAATTTCTAAAAAAATGTACCAAAATAGCAAAAAATTGTGACAGCCTCGCGAAAAAAAGACCCAAATTTTGACTTTAGTCAAACAACGGTACCGCTGACTGCGAGAATACAAAACCAATTGAAGTTGCTTAGTCAACGCGTTCGGATACCTAGTCCAGACAAATCTAGTTGACAAAGAATGTCATTTATATCAATTAAAATAACATAATTCGGAAATTTTTCTCTGTGATTTCAAGTGCAATTATTCTTCTTTTATTATTAAATAACTATTTTTTTAAATTTTATATGTTAGCGAATGAAATTAGCATTACGCGACAGAGTTTCCCGTAAGAAATTTGGAAGTCCCAGTTTTTTTTTCTATATTTTTGCAATTTGTCCCGTCGAACTGCGAGCGAAATATGGCAACTCTAGCCATAGTCAGCCCCCTTTTCTCGAGTAAATGTACAGGGGCTGACTATTAATACTGATAAACAAAGAAAATTGATCGAAATTTTTACGAGAATCAAGGCGGGTTGGAGTTTCCATTCATTTTGCATACTCGGTTTTTGACAAAGAAATTAGGTAACGCAATGTTCAGTAGTCAATCGGAGGGAGCTAAGCCTACGATAATCATAAAAATAATGCCCCATATAAGATTAGCCACCCCTCTTAATTATTTAGCAAAAAATTTTATCGTTTTAAGTTAAGAAACAAGAAAAATAAGCTGAAAAATACCTTAAATGGATTAGTATTTGTATCGCTTTTTAAAACCACTTCTAATATATTTTTGAATATCACTCGTTTTTTTGCGCTTATGAAAACTGTACGCAAACATATAGCTGTATTTTTTACGCGCGAAGCAGGACCACAATTATTGCAAGTTTATGGACACCATTTAGAAGAAATGGTAGCCAAGGGAGTAAGAAAGACCAAATGATTTACTATTGCGCTGTATTTTGTATACAGTATACCAGAAGCTGACTACTGGCGGGGGCTGAACTTGCACGCCATCACCCAATTCAAAAATAATATTCTAGTACAAAATAAACTCGATGGAACACACATGGACTTATAATAAAAAATTAATTCCTCAGCAAATATTATGCTTAATGGAAAGTAAGTTTTTGTTTTTAAATTTTGACACAGGTGCAATAGGGCTTGTTTAAATAGTCCCGAGGCAACTCGTTAACTGATCCCCAAAAACTAGTGCCTTAAACCATCCACAAAGCATTAACTTTCTGACAGGTAGGTACTACCAACTTCCTCAACTGAACCGTAATATCCACATCAAGCACACTCACCCAAATTTCAACTTTCTACGAGTTTAAAAATAAAACTAATTCTTCCCAACGGCGTAACATATCCACAAAGTAATATTTTTATGTGAGGAGCGTATCCACCACAAGCTTTCATTTTGATTGATTTTTGAATACTACCTATTTCACAAACAGTTTTCAGTATTTTTTTTTTGATTAACTTCACTTCAATCAATGCTGAGGCAGCGTCATTTTCAGTTTTTTTTATTACTCATACAGAAAACAGAAGGTACAAATATTTCGTGCATCTCATTCACCCGTGACGAAGAGAGGGAGGATTTTATTTCCCTATCATTCTGCATTGTGGACCGATGATCAAATATTAACTTACAATTTGTTTATACACCGGAATGTGTAAACACGAATGTGGATAGAAGAAGGGTGGTACAGACGGGGGAGGCGGGATCCAACGGCAAACACACAGCGCAATAATGAAAGGAAAAACACCGTACAACATAAAAGTGAAAATATACGTCCCTCCCTTGCGATGAAAATTATCGGTCGGCATCGGTCGGAGTTGGAAATGTATTGTATGGACGACCACCGCAAGGGTGGAAAGTGGAATCGGGAATCGCTCTGTTGGCGTGTGAACATTTTTATTGTTGCCAATAGTGTTGTGTACAAGTGGGTTTCTGCTTTCTGGTTATTGTCCTCTGGAAAAGTCGCCTTTGATCTGGGCGCGTTGGTTCTGTTTACTCGCAGGCTACACCTTGCCTCAGTATTTTACCATCAAATCGAACTGTGGGCTGGCATAGTGTGGAAACATTACTGAGTCTGAGTGTGTACAGTGTACACTTTGCACAGGTGAGAAAGACGTGAAACTAAGAAAAAAAAAAAAAGAAATTGGTAAGCATAAAAATGCGAAGACAACGACATTTATCGGTTTTGGTCGATTTTATTTGGTTTCCTTTGCGGCACAATCATATGGAGGATATTTTAACGATCGCAGTTGAATACCAATGAATGGTGAGTGGAAATAATTACTTCACTCGATCGGAATGGCTTTAGTGGGAAACGAAAATAATTTGCCAAGTGGTAGTTACAATTTTTTATATTTTTCGCTAAAAAATAAACAATTCAAACAACTTTACCCGGTCATACCTGTGCGACTGTTGGAATGTGTTATTAAAGCTTATAGCTGATTCCACTGTCTGTAACAATTTTCATGGATCTGCAGTAAATTCTTAACTTCCGACACATCAACCTACATCCACCCTCAACAATGTCTGTGCAAATTGATGAGGGCAACCCGTTTGGGAATTCAATTCGTTACCTACTTATAAAAGTCACACCTCTGCTCTGTCGGTGGTGAAGAGAAGGTCGCAGACAAGTAAAATAAAACCCTCTTTTGTAAAGAGATTCGCGTGCGACACAATGCCTTCACCCATATGTATATCATTTTACATTTTTCTTCCCTGGGACCGTATTGACATAGCATAAATATCAAAAAATCAATGATAAGTGAGGATATGCCCGCAGGAGCTCATAAAATCCCCAATTCAAAGCGAACTCAGCATACGATTGCTGATTCCATGAAACATTGCAAAGCTATTTGGAAACTACTCATCTAAGATGAACACGAAAGCATATTATACAATATTATCTTGACATTCCGTCAATAGCAATTTAGCGCACACAGATTGGAATCCGATATTATGCGACGGTCTTAAAAAAGAAAACGCTATGAACCAATTTGGATGCTAATTTATTGGAACTACCCAACTTGACGAAAGTGGTTCGCCCTCGAGAAAGAAGCACGACAGCAATAATGCAGTGCAATATTATTCTGCTTTTATCAATGCAAATTTTAACCCCCAAGGAAGAGGGGAGGGTATGGTATACAAAAGAGAAACGAAAAACGTACGTATACAAGTGCTTTTTATTATACACAAACAGATTGTAAATAAGTTCAGTTTATTTAGCGTTGGTGTAACTCCTGAATTGTTTCATTTCCGGACATCGAATAAGGTTAAAGTTTTATTTTCTTCGTTTGACTGCTTGCACGAAAAACTTTTGGATTTTTTTTTTGTTGCGAAACACATTCCAAGGAATTAATTATTTATGTCGCCTAAAGCGCTTTCCCAACTTGTTTCAGTAACGGAGCCGAACACGAAGAGTGCCTTCAAAGGAGTGCATTTTTAATATTGGGGTAACATTTTTCTTAGACTGAGCTATGGGTGTGTTGCATTTCAGAATGCCCACTGGTCTTTGAATCTAACGAAAGGAAAACAACAAGTTTCGAATGCAGTTGGTTTAGGCATCACAATTCTGTCACAATTTAGAATTGTTCGATTTGCAACAATGACAACATATGGCGAAACGTCAAATTAATGTTGTTTCTTGGGAATGCTGTCCGGTGGAAACGTAGTATAGCGCACAGGTCCCGTTGATGTCGCTGTGATGATATGTGAAGTCATACATATGTGTCAGTCCAAGTTGCTGTTAATAATATAAGGTTCTTTCGCGTAGGTACGCTATTTAAACCGAACGCAATTGATATTAATCGCTAGCAATCGCTATAAAGTCTAAAGACGCGTTGTCAATGACAGAATAAGAGAAAATTAACAAAACAACGAGTAACGAGCAGTTCCACTTTTTGCCCGAAACAGCTTAGAGAATTTCAATCGGCAAGTAGGTACTGATAAATATGTCAAATGCACAAGCAACAAATTTAAAATTCGTCCTAAAAATCAATTGCACTCAAAAATATCTGTGAAAATAAATATAAAGAAAATTCGGTGGTGATCGAAACGTTTCATGGATAAGATGTCAAAGTTGTAAGCATTGATGCCAACTAAGGCATAATTTTGCCAAAATTGAATCACATTGTAGATTTGTCGCACTTCCTTTGTAAAATACATACAGTGAACTTCCAGTATAACGAACTAAATAATGTTTGATGTCATTCAATATATCTAGCGCATTCGTTATATCGATCGATTTCTTTATACTATTTTTAAAAAAATAAGTCATTCAAAAATATGTTTATTTAAACGATTTAATTGGTTATAGTTTTTCGTTTAAATACCTTTTTGGGTCCTTCTGGGCTTTGAAACTAACTTATCTATACTTTCGTTTAATCGGATAGCAAATAATGGCACCGTTCGCTATATAGAGATACTAATGTATATCTGAAAAGCGTTCGTTATATCGCAAATTCGTTATATCAGATATAGGCAATTTTTAACTTATTTTCCAAAAAAGCATAATTCTTTTGTGAAAGGCATAATTTTTTTTCAAGGAATCCTTTTCGTTTCCTTAATAGAACTATATAATCCTAAACTGAATAATTTTAAAAATAGCGTACACAATGGGCCGTACCTACTAATAATCATTTTTAACCTTCACACTAAATATTTTGTAGCTCACAATATGCAATTTTGTGTGGAAAATTTCCCCATTGTGAGTTCGAAAAACTTAGCCTGGTCACTACAAAAGATTATGGGTATCGCGGAATATAAATATATTTACAGCCGATTACTTAAAAGTAACAATGCACCTGGAAAAAAACGGGCGTCAAAAAATTAGAAAATCCCAGTCGATGTTAAAATTATTAAAAACTCACGAAGAAACATTTATCCGCATTAATAATATTACCATTACATATTACAGTGCTAAACTTAACGCGATCAGGTCAAAACAAGTAAGCTCCGCAATTGTAAGGAATAAGTTCTTTATTTATCTTGTTGCTATTTTTAAATGACTTTTTATATAGGAGCAAATTGAGAACAAGTCAATTTTTCTAAATTCTGACATTTCTTTGATATAATTGAACTTTATCTGTCAGCTTTCAGTTGCAATTACGATTTTGATCTTGAATCCTTGAAAATATGATTCGCGAATGTATTCTCTAGGTT
Source organism: Cheilosia impressa (assembly GCA_948293265.1). Taxonomy (NCBI): domain Eukaryota; kingdom Metazoa; phylum Arthropoda; class Insecta; order Diptera; family Syrphidae; genus Cheilosia; species Cheilosia impressa. Next base: position 26,951,776 of record OX411884.1, on the reverse strand, counting down.
GTAAATAAAGTCCGTCAGTTTCGATACATGGAACCTAAGAATAAAGTCAATCCGCGATTATTAAAATCATTTTTGGTGTCCAGGCTAAATTTTCCAAACTCACAATGGAAAAATTTTCCATACAAAATTATCCACTGTGACCTACAAAATATTTAGAGTGAAGATTCAAAATGATTAATATTAAGGCCCAATGTCTGTCAGAGAAAAAATTACATACAGAAAATAACTGGCAGTAGAATAAAAATATCAACCTTGTCGGGAATATTTGTACTCGTCGACACCGAATAAAAAGTTTAGCCCGTCTTAGCCTAAACAGAAATTTCAATTGGATCCTTTGATTTGCCTCTGCATATTCACAATCCTAAGTTGCTTTAGTTTAACAATATTTTTTTTAAATGACGTTTACCTTCGAGAGCTAGTTCAAACTCAACACAAATTACATTAAAAATCAAATCAGTCGGTATTTTGATTGCACGTCAATCAATCGACGCTGCTGATACCTCCAAATAAAAATAATTTCAAAGTGATTGTAATTGTGTAGCCTTTTCGACTGCGATCTCTTGTAGGCCAAAAGTTAACCAATCTTGACCTACACCTACGCCAATTATCCGACAAAATATAGCATCCATCTGTTTGTTTATTTAAATGAACATACTATGTACATTTATACCGTTGCTATTTGTGGATTTATTGATTAACCGCAACAAATTTTCATTTAAGTGCTGGTGCTCCCTGCTGCATATTATAATAGCAGTGAAGACAAAGGCTACAAACCGCAAGGGGCTTTTTGAAAACTCCCATGGCTTTCATGCTGTCACGCATATTTCCAATTCTTCGATTTTCCTTCACTGCCTCATGATTGAGTGGGCTGTTATTTGATTGTAGCAGGTAGGTACATGATAATTAAGTAAATCATATAAATCATAACAATTTGTCGTTTGGTTTCCGTTTTTATACGGTATATTTACGCCGAGGCAATTCATTTCGTGGAACATCCTGCATGGGTTTTCTGTGTTCTTATATATTTTGGTAAGACACTCCACGAGATATTTAACGGTGAAAGAGGTAAAATTCCAGTTACATGCTATTAATTTATTAAAGGGGTGGGTTTGAGTCCATTTCTTTTGTCGCAGACTGTTACGCTACAGCAACTGTGTCATTGGTATTAAAATTAGCTTTTATTAGGAAACGTGTCAGCTGAGTTACTGTAGATACTAGTTTATTAAATTAATTAACTGTATTCTGTAACATGCTTGATATGTATTGTGGAGCCATAAGCTGGGTAAAAGCAGGGATACGTGTCCCTGTCCATATCTGCTGGAAAGGAATGGGTCAAATGGAATTCACGTTTTCAAAAATCCTCTGGAGACGAAAGCCTAACAAATGTTTCGGAAAAAGTCAGAGTGCTCCATAAAGGGATTTCAAAATCCACTCGAGAGCGAATTTGTTTCCCTTTAGCGCGGCGCATACCTCTTAGCATCGTTGACAGACAAAGTCCGGATCTTGCAAAACAAAAGCCTTGCGCGTCACGTCAAACCCACAGTAGTAAAAGTTTAACAAAGTCAGACTCTCGAAGCAGTTCCCGAGACGATGACAATGAACATGATTTCAGCTAGACCTCGAATTGAATCACGCTGCGAATCACTATTTATGTGGAATTAGATGTGAGAGCAACTTGATAACCCACGAACCAAGAAATGTTTGTACTGGACGTATACACTTCAATGCAGTCAGTGCGCTATACCAATAACAAATTTTACGGAAGCTCAAAATTGCGAAATTTGTATTGAAAATAAAGCCACTGTGAACTTCTAAAATTTAAAGTCCAAGCTAAAAATGTTTATTGGTAAGGCCCAGTGTCTCTTTTGGAATTCAGTGCTCCACGCAAAGATCGGCAACCTTATCATCTGTAGAGGTAAGTTGCAACTCCATCCCCCACATACCACACTTGAGTGTGAAATGTGTGTATATGTACAACCCCCAGGGGATAGCGCGCCTATATGGGTGCCAATTAAATTGCAACACTCGCACATGTTGGAGCTCCTCGCGTGGTTAAATAATTACTGCACTTCAGTCTACACCTTTTACAAACAAATAAAGTGTCATTGTTTTACACATTAAGTGTCATCCCTATAAAATTGTTTGCTTTGAGTCATCCTCGCCCGAAACATCACAGAGAGCTTGTAATTAACATGATTAGTCGTACACGTACGTCAGCACAAACGAGCGCACAGATTTCAAGGGCCCTGCACACCGAAGAGGTGTATTCTTTGCTAGACAACCACTTCACAGTCACATCACCCCATAACGGATGAGCTGAAGAGGTGGTCGTGGTTCTTTGGTCATATCCTCGTACATAAAAATAGTTTCAGTTTTGTAGCCTTTCTTTTGCGTTGCATCAATATTCCGCCAAGTGTGTCTGGGTGAGATTCTCGACAATAAATCCACCTAGTAATTGTAATTTTAGGAACAACAGATAGTTTTCGCATTTGAGTTCTCTGCCAGACACTGATTGATGCTGATTGTAGAAAATGTTTTGTACTTTTCCCTGAGATTAAGTGAAATTAATTGCAGCGTTGATCTAATAATAGGATTCACGGGGATCGGCTTGTTATTTGAAATTGAATAATATCTGGGCGATGAATTTAACGTTTTCAGTGGGAAATTATTTTCTTGGGTGGAAATCAAATGCTCTCCTCTCTCCATTCTTGGCGGCGGCATTCAAGTTGAGAAATAGTTGTGCCAAGAGCGCTCAAACATGGAATATCCTTGAGTGCCGCAATGTGTCCATTCAAATGATGAATATTTTGTCAGTGACATGGAATGCATAAAGAGCATAATATTGCCCAGGGCTCCGTTTCCGTCTCACCGATACATTTTTTTGCTAAAGTAGGGGAAAGCCAGTGTTAATGAAAGGTCCCTGCCGTCAGCCATACATGGACTATACTATGTGGGCCACAGTTTAAACTCAAGGAGAGTCCAGATTAAAATAATAACCGCCGGATATTGCTTTCAAGATAACCATAAGGTGATTGCACATTCGAACATACAACAAAAAAAATTGGTTCCTCTGTTGACAGCTACTGTTGCTGCCGCTGCTTTCGTTTGAAAGTGCTTTCTGATTCCTATCTGAGTGTGCTGGTTAATTCATGATTTATGTATTTCCCTGACAGAAAGCAATATAAGTGTAAATTTACTGATATTTCCGAATTGAAATGGAAGAAACAAAAATTCTTATCTCATAATTATTTAAAAAAAAATTGCAAAACTCTCGCACTCATTATGAATTCAGGTGAAATAAAAAGGACACTCTTTTGTATACATTCAGCAAAAGGGATTAAAGAAGGAGCAATAAAGTTGTAATGTTTGTTGACCGTAATAAAGAGCAATCCTTTCATTATGTAAGCAGTTGAAGAACTACCCACGCACGGAAAAAGTTTCAATATTTAAAGAAGTACTACCGCATTCCTTGGGCAGCGCTTAGTCGAAAATATAAACTGAGGGTGCCTACACCCACCCACTCGTTAAAAAAAAAAACTTGATACACGAATTATTACTGAATAGTGGATTCTTGAATTGAAAGGATGGACATTTTAACAAAAACTCATCGGTCGAATTTTATCTACTCGGACCTACCGTATTCTTTAAAAATTATAACAGGCTCTCAACCGCTGACCAATATATCGCATATACACCGAAAGTCGAACAGAGTTTACATCTTGTTTGAATTTTTAGGAGTTTTTGCTACATAATAGGTATGTTCTGTTCCACAACGGTAATGCATTTGAGTAAAATTTAATGAAAGTTCTTTCCATTCTACCGAACTTTTGTTTGATGGAACTAATGTGGTATTCGATTGGGCTTCTTCAGATTCGTTCTCAGATTTCAGATTTCCCGTGTCTAATGGAACATAAAAACGTCACTATACTCTGTTCATTTTATATTTTTAGTACAGGCCTTATGGGAAGCTCTTTTTTCTACCAATGGTACTTGTAGATACTCTCACGGCACTCAATCACAATAATTGCCACTGAAACAAAAACCAAGCCAAGCTCACTATGGCAACCATGTGAGAGCTTTAAAATGGAGACAGCTTATTAAAATCCATAATTTTTAAGGGTGAAAGGCAAATAGCCTATCTTCCCTGTACTGAAAATATAAAATGAACAGAGTATAGCTCTTTTTTGGTGTTGATATTAGTAGCCTTCGACACTTTTCTAAGCGTTTTCCATTCACTGGTTAACTTTTATATGAAAACATTCAAAATGATCGCCCAGATTGAATTCTAATATTTGTACATAAATAATTAACAAAAATAGATCCACCCGATGCAATGCGTTTCTTTGCAGTTGAAAAATTTCACGAAAACGTACACAAACTCCACTAGTTGTCAAACTCAAACGTACTTGTATGGGTAAATCTGAGAGCAAAAAAAGTGCTCTGAGAGCGCCCAATCGAATACCACATAAGTTTGACTGTGTTCGAATGCATTAGCGTTACTGAACAGACCTAGAGTGGCTTACCAATAAACATTTTTAGTTTCTACTCTTAATTTTATAGGTCACGGTGGCTATATATTTTCCATACAAATATAGCAAATGTGGGTTAATTTGTTATAAGTACGGCGCAATAATAACTAATTTTAGTGTCGAATTTAAATTTACGGAGGCTCACTGTGCCACTCCATAGCCACTGTGAACTACTAAAATTAAGAGTCGAAACTAAAAGTTTTTATTGATAAGGTTCATTGTGTTTTTGAAAAGGAAGAGTGGGGTCTCCATTTTTACTTAACAAAACGAACAGCTTCGACTTTGCCTATTTTTTTTTTTATTTCAATCAATGTTTGGATTTGCGTAGTCATATTTGATACATGCATACAAAATGTACACATACTCTCTCAACTGGATATATCTAATTAACGATTTTATTAAATAAAATATTTGACAATAGCTCATAATTTTTTTTTCAATTCTGAATCTGAAAACTAGGAGAATTTTGATGCTCGTTAAGGCTTTTTTCCCCTTATTGTAAAAATTGGCAGCCCTAATAAGAATAAAGTTTCGCTTTACAATCCAAACCCTACTTGAACCTGCATGAAGTTAAAAGAAAAGATCAAAGAACTCAATTGCGAACGAAAAAGATTTCGAGGGGTACAAAGGCGACGAACATATTTGACACCACGACCACATAAGTTTAACTGAAAGCCCGCGATACTAATAATCTTTTTAGTGTCCAGTCTAAATTTTTCGAGTTCACATTGGCGAAATTTTGCAAAAAAAGTTGCATAAATTGTGACCGACAAAATACTTGATGTGACGGTTAAAAATGATTATTAGCTAGGCCCATCTTGTTTCATTTCATTTTGCATATATGTATAATTTACATATGTTTTAATTAAATGTTTTAATTGTATTTCAAAAACGGCTTAGTGTTCATTATCAGCTTCCTTGTTCATTTTAACCCTAGCTCCGTTTCGATGCTTCCTTTTCAGCGCTTGCCAATTATATTTAAGTTAGTGATACAAACGTTTTGAAGTAAAATATTCTGTTTACAATTATCTAGTAAAGCGTTTCAATTATTTACCTCTGCATTTGGCAGTAAGACTAAGACAACGAGTAGTTTTTGAGACTTTCAAGCCAGAAAAAAATTGCCCTCTTTAAGATACACGCCCACAGACCATATTCCTATGAATGACAGAAACCCCGAAATAAACACAATAAGAGACGTCAATGGCAGTTCACTGTTTAGTAATAAATGTTTACATTCAGTGTCAATTTTTATTTCAGTATGTTAGGAAAACGATTTTGTTTTACTCCAGATTGTAAAAGTTTAGGGGTAATAATTTGATTTGTATTTAAGGTTTTCGGGAGCACACTGTCAAATCGAGTTTTCTATACCATTCGATGTGCGAAATTAGTTCATAGAACTTTCACCAACTTTCAGCCGTCACTTTCATAATGAGGCCAGTTTGTACGAATACTCGCACACACCAACTAAAGTCCACCATTTTTATGGATAACATTCCTTGCGTGGAAAGTTTTCGCCCCCATTCAGCTTGTCACTTTCATATTATAATTAACGTCAATAAGTGATATAATTATATTTGCTCTTCTAAGTTGACGCATATTCGTCAAATTGAATTTATATTCTTTTTACTTCTTACCAAGTTGACTGTCAAATGCAAAAGTTCCCATTTCGATGTGTACAAAAGGCTATACCGCACCCGATTCACTCAATTCCAGTGGCATTTCAATTTAAATCGCAACGCTGTTTGCATTATCGGCTTGATTTATCTGGGAATAAATAAATAAACACCGCATTAAAAATCGAATTGCAAATGATTGTGAAACCAATAAAAATGCTAAGTATTTGATTTTCCAAAAATGGCGGCATACTTGATTTCTCTCATTTGTGTTGAAAGTGAGAATGCGAACCACGAAATGCCGCTTCTATTGTGTATGAATGTCAGTGGGTTTTGTATATTAAAATCGAATTTTAATGAAAATGTGAAAGCGAAATCGGTGTGGGTGTGTTTCAACCACAATAGCAGGACACTGGGCGACGAAAGTAAAAGTTCATCTGTCTATTTGCCGTTGGAAAACTTCATGAATGACAAATAATGTGATTCGAGTGTAGAAGAGTAGTTAACTTGCAGATGAGAAATTGACTGAGTTTGAATTACTTTTGTTTGCACTTAAATTTTTGCTGAAGTTTGGGCCAAGAAGGGCATTTGAACTTTGTAGAAATATTATCAAAAAAAGGTTACAAAAAATTCAGGGAGCATCTAGAGCATGAATGCAAATATAAATCAAAAGAACTTCTGGAAGCTATTTTCATTTGCTGAAAAGCGAAATTTCGTAGGCCATTTGTTTTACGTAAAAAAGATGGCCGACAAAAATACATTTCACGTTTCACGTATTTTTGGGTGTTACGTCTATTTACGGTTGCTTTACGTCTATTTAGTATTATGCAAATCTTTATTCTTCCGTTTGCGTGACGTTGTAATTATATCATTATAGGTGTTCGGTCATTTGACGGTGAAGAAGAGTGACAAGTTTCACTTCCTGAAGGGGGAAACACATTTTTCAAAGAGGAATATACGAAGTTGGTTGTTCAAACAGAAACTTAAATTGGTCTTATGATAAATTATTCATACCTATAGTTCGAAATAGCTGTACTTGGAGTTTAAGTGTTTGTAAACAATTTTTATTTCAAGCAAGATATGAAATCTTCTGCTTGACAGTATGCAGGCATCGGTAGCGTTTTAATTGATTAAATTGTAAAGCCGCTGTGCATCGCCTCAAAGATTGGTGTTATTGATACTAATAATCATATTTTGGACACAAAAAATTCTCAATTCAAATTTACCCATTGTGACCTATAGATATTTAGTGTGAAGTCTAAAAATGATTTTTAGTGAGGCCCACTGTATTTAACAAACGTTCTACTTAATTTTTTTCCGCATGAAATTTGAATATAATTTTCTTTCTTTGTTTTCTTCAAGTCACAGGGTGTATAGTGTACATATTTCCACTTAGAATAAGTACCATGTTAAGTGTAAATTTAAATAAGAACCAAAGTTCCTCGAGTGCCACCGCAAACTCTACCCCATTTAAGAGCGCTATCAATCAAATCATTGACTTTTCGTTAGCAACTCGAGTAATACTCACCGCGACCACATTCACTTGATGAATTCACTTAAAATGCGGACCGAAAATCTGCATAAAATCTTTGAAATTATTTCCAAGGGTGCGGCGAACCGGTTGGTATAACTTATACCAACTTACGCGGCAAACCCTCAACGCATTTCAAGTGAAAATTTATGGACATGAATCCGATGCCGATTATCATCGTAAATTGACTGAAATAAAGTATCGACTCAGCTTTAATTAGAAACGTTTAGGAATTAAATTAAATAATTCAAAGTTTGTCTGTACCACTTTCAAGGGCACATGCGGAAAGCACATCCGAACAAAATCGCTCACATTTTGGCAGCGAAACTTCACAGCCAATTTGTGAAAATTATAATTTTCCTCTCCCCATCCTTGATTAGGACGCCATAAAATCAAATACTTCGTCAAGTTTGGCTGCGGAATTAAGTCGTAAATTTGATGGGCTGTCCTGTAGTATTTAGGCTGGGCACTTAAAGTCCGCGTAACAATTTCCTTTACGACTGTTGTAATTACCTATCAATTGAGGGCTGTAAAACGTATTGCGATTTGAGGGTATTTTCAGAAGGTTTATTGTCGACAGAGTCTACAGATAAAGATGGTTGATGGCTGCTGAAGAGGTATTACCTTAATAGGGTGCCCAATAACGACTTAAAGATGGGTAATAGAATGAACCGCTTCAGCCGTAGCCAGGGCAAATGTAACGCAGAAACAAAAATATCGTGCAAATGAAATTCCACAACTTCTTCAATACGTGCTTATCTCTCATTCTCTTCAGAAAATAACTTCAACGACACACTAATCCACATGTACCTGTACTGGCTCCCCATCAAATTTATGTACTTTGAACGGCACTTGAGCGCAAGTGCTTTCCATCACACAGCTCTGACTCTGATAAGCTGAAGAACTGTGCAGGGTGCATGCAAAGGTAGACTACAACAGGCGCCTTGAATTTTTCTTAAATTCTGATTACTTTGTCAACTCTATGTGCTCCATACAAATTTAATTTTCAGCGTCTGCAAAGAGAACATCAAAGTAAGTACACATCACTGAGTAAATCATCCCTTAATACGATGGCCTCCAACACTATGCGGATACCGTTTCCTTTTTTGTTTTGTCCAGGTATTGGAAAGCAAAAATAACAACATTGTGAGCATTCCCCTGCAAGCGGGTACTCATTATACAAAGTGTGGGTATACCAAATACCACACCCCCGCAAATGTTGTGGATGCCCAATTCTCGCGACTATATATTTATGAAGTTGAAAGTCCTACTAATATTTATACACATGTCAGCGAGCATTACGAAGCCCGGCGGGCGTAAATAAGTATTTTTGTGTGTATATTGCTATCGAATTTGTAAATTGGTTTGGCTTGGTATGGCTCTACTGTTGTAGTAGAACTTTTATTTTCATCAAGATATGACAGGTGCCTTTAAAAAAAATTACAGAATATGACCGCCAACAAAAGAGATGAATGTCTGAAGTAGTTTTTTATTAACCAAAGAAATGTATAACCTGTTTTAAGGACGGTTGGGTGTTGTGTGAATAGGGATGGGCATCTGATTGGCATCAACTTGGCGATGTCCAGTGTCGCAACTATCTCACACTCACCAATTGTGCTTATTTTACCTACCCGTGGTCACCACCGGGTACTGGTCTATGTCCACCCGGACTTGACTTGCTAAACTTATAACCGCGAGTGTTGAACACGAAGAAAATAGCAACACTATAATGCTCTGTCGGATTGACTGTCTGTTCGAGTCTCAGAAGTCTAACATGAGCCCCTCAGAAAGAGGACGTACGGCGGATGAATTTACATAGCTGAATCAACGGTGGCGTCAACAGTCAACATGGCAGATACCTCAATGGGCTACTCTGACGTATTTGGAGCTGAGGTCATTGAGGATTTTCAACACTAGTCAGGGTGTTGAAATAGAGATGGTGGCGGAAGAGCCCTTAATGGGTCAACGGCAGCTCTCACATCCCCGCAGCGGGTTACTGACTCCGGAATATTCCGGCTCCTTTTGTCCAAGGGGTCGCAAAAAGGGCCTGGTCCTCCAGGTTGGGGGTTGTACGCCGGGGTAACTGCCCGACTACGTAAAAATTACATAGTTGCGAAGCATCAACAAGCCTCGGATACGGATGATCTTACTGTTGACGAACCTGGCAAACGATTAAAGGACAACGAATTTCGGATCTGTACGTGGAATGTTAGGTCCCTTAACAGACCGCGTGCAGCCGAACAATTAGCGGAAGCCCTGAACCACTATAAAGCAGATCTAACCGCCATCCAAGAAGTGCGATGGGATGGCCCGGGCAAAAAGAGGATGAAAAACTGCGATATTTATTACGGCGACTGCTATCGGCAACAAAAACAGCGCTTATTCGGATGTGGATTCGTCGTTGGCGCCAGACTTAGGCAAGAAGTCTTAAGTTTCAACTATGTAAACGAGCGCATCACGACAATCCGCATCAAGGCTAAATTCGGCAACATTAGCTTAATATGCGCGCACGCCCCCACGGAGGAGAAAGACGACGACACCAAAGAAAGGTTCTACGAGCTCTTGGACCACACTTACGAGCAATGCCCTAGCTATGACATTAAAATTGTCTTAGGCGATTTTAACGCCAAGCTAGGAAGAGAGGGCATCTTTGGTAGTACTGTCGGAAAGTACAGCCTACACGACACCACCTCCGACAACGGATTTAGGCTGATCGATTTCGCGGCGGGGCGAAATGTTGTCATAGCTAGCACACGGTTCCCGCATCTCGATATTCACAAAGGCACATGGAGATCTCCTGATCAATCAACCGTCAACCAGATTGACCACGTTGCGATCGACGCAAGGCACTCCTCCAGTATTATGGATGTCCGAACGTTCCGAGCGGCCAACATTGACTCGGACCACTACCTTGTTGTAGCCAAGGTACGACTCCGGATATCCCGAACGCCGCCAAGACAAGTAAATACTGTGAGGAAGTTTGACGTCGGACGGCTACAATCGCAAGAGATCACCAGATCCTTTTCCGACCGAGTCTCTCTCAATCTCTCAAGAGGTCCTATGCAGCCAGCATCAAGTATTGAAGACCAGTGGCAACATTGCCAAAAAGCCATCAGAGACGCCGCCTCTGATGTGCTGGGTTTCACCCGACCACCACAACGAAACCCCTGGTTCGACGACGAGTGCCGGCAAGCACATGCAGCGAAGCAAGAGGCATACAAAGCGGCGCTGCAAAGGAGGACAAGAGCTGCTCGTGAGCTCTACGTGCAGAAGAGAAGAGACGAACACCGGCTTCTAAGGAGAAAAAAGAAAGAGCATGAGAAGCGCGCGATCGAGGAAATAGAGAGATGTTACAACAGGAATGAGGTTCGGAAGTTCTACCAGAGGGTAAAAAGGACTTCACAAGGCTACAGAACCCGAACCGAAGCCTGCAAGGACGAACAAGGGAACATCGTAGTAGAATCGCAGTCGATGCTGAGGATATGGAAGAACTACTTCTGCAGACTGTTTAACGGCGATGACGTCTTACATTCCGCTGTCAGGCAGAATGAACCGTTCAACCTGGACGATGAGGATCAACAATACCGTCCACCCGACTTGGACGAGGTTAAGATAGCTATATCTAAACTGAAGTCCAACAAAGCCGCTGGAGCAGATGGCCTAGGCGCCGAGCTGTTCAAAGCGGCAGGCGATGACTTGGTTAGGAGCATGCACCAACTCATCTGTAAAATATGGTCGGAGGAAAGTATGCCCGATGAATGGAACCTCAGCATTGTTTGCCCGATCCTCAAGAAAGGAGACCCTCTGAACTGCGCCAATTACAGAGGTATCAGTCTTCTAAACATTGCCTACAAGATCTTATCTGCCGTTTTGTGTGAACGCCTGAAGCCTTTCGTAAACAACCTGATTGGTCCATATCAGTGTGGCTTCAGGCCAGGAAAGTCCACCATAGACCAAATATTCACACTGCGGCAGATCTTGGAGAAAACCCAGGAACTTCAAATCGATACCCACCACCTTTTCATCGACTTTAAGGCCGCCTATGACAGCATTTATAGGGACGAACTATACAGAGCAATGTCTAGTTTTGGCATCCCTGCCAAACTCGTCCGTTTGTGCAGGATGACGATGGAAAATGCACGCTGCTCCATCAAGGTCGGTAAAGAACTTACCGAGACCTTCGATGTCAAAAAAGGATTTAGACAAGGCGATGCGCTGTCATGTGACTTCTTCAACATCGTTCTTGAAAGAATAGTGCAAAACTCAAACGCCAACACCAGAGGCACTATCTTTCAAAAGTCCGTCCAATTACTCGCATACGCCGATGACATTGACATAATTCGCAGAACGCAGCGTGATGTTAATGGCGCGTTTGTGAGTATTGAGACTGAGGCGGCGAAGATGGGTTTGGCGGTTAATGAAGGCAAGACGAAGTATATGCTGTCAACTAAAAAGGACACCCAACACCGACGGCTCGGACAGAACGTCGCAATAGACAGATATAACTTTGAGGTGGTTAAGGACTTTGTCTACCTAGGCTCCGCTATGAACTCAGACAACGACACCAGCGCTGAGGTTAAACGTAGAATTACTCTTGCCAATCGCTGTTTCTTTGGGCTAAGAAGGCAATTGAGTAGCAAAGCCCTCTCCCGAACAACTAGAGTGACCCTTTATAAGACCCTTATCATCCCAGTTCTGCTATATGGCGCAGAGGCATGGACGCTATCAAAAGCGGATGAGGTAACTCTCGGTTGTTTCGAGAGAAAAATTCTTCGTGTTATTTTTGGTCCCGTCTGCATTGACGGTGAATGGAGAAGGAGATTTAACGACGAACTGTACGGGCTGTACAGCGACATCGACCTAGTCAGAAGAGTGAAGGTCCAACGACTGAGGTGGCTGGGTCATGTAGAGCGAATGGACACGAATGCTCCGGCCCGGAAGATCTTCGAATCCATACCCGAGGGAAGGCGCAGTAGAGGAAGACCGCGACTCAGGTGGCGCACGCAAGTGGAAGGGGACCTTAACCAACTTAGCGTGCGAAACTGGAGACAGATAGCTAAAGATCGCGCTAGCTGGAGACGCTTGTTGGTTGAGGCCCAGGTCCACCCCGGACTGTAGCGCCACCTTAAGTAAGTAAGTAAGTTTTAAGGACGACTCGGATAAAAAGAAAATAGGCCTTACCAATAAACATTTTTTAGTTTCGACTCTGCGCGATACCAATAACAAATTTTAGTCTCGATTTACATGTAGTACGGAAGCTCACAATGGCAAAATTTGTATGAAAAATATAGCCTCTGTGAATTATTAAAATTTGCAGTCGAAACTAAAAATATTTACTGATAAGGCCCTCTAAATTTAAGTATAGTTCAAAATGGCTATATTTTCCATACAAATTTCGCAATTGTGAACTTCCGTAAATTTAAAGTCCTGACTAAAATTTGTTATTAGTATCGCGCAATATTTTTAACCCATGATACCAATAATCATTTTTACTGTCAATTTCAAATTTTTTATCTTACGATGGCGAAATTTTCCATACAAAATTGCATATTGTAAAATAGGTTAAAATAATAATTAGTAAGACCCAAAGCCCCTGCAAAACTTCGCTTAACACAAACTTTACTAATAAAATAAATAATGAGTATTATCATGGGTATATTTTAAATCACATGGAATCAATTTGGGTTTAATTTAAAAACTGCCCAAAATTTTAACATTTGGTGAACGGTACACTTTTCTGTCCTTAAACTGTAATGTTAGTGGGTAATCCGACTGTAAACGAAGGTTGAACTCTTGAAGAAGGGTCCTTTCTTTTAGTTCTTGCAAACGATTCTGATGTTACATATACAAAACTCCTTCACTCCTTCGACCAAAACTTTGGACATAAACATATTCGACTCGAAGGCAGTCTTGCGGGGCAGCCTCGTAATAAGACATAAGCTTTGATTTCGGTGGACTAAAATTTAGCTTTCATTGTTTGTCTTTCGCTCTCCTTTCTTGTTTTGCAGTACGCTGCTGCTGCGAAATTTATGGCGAAAAGTGGTGAATTGTAGCAGATTCTTTGGTACAATTCAAAGAAGTACTTATGTTTTTTTTATAAATTCCTTAGGAGCCTAAAAATCACCTAACCTTAAAGTGAATGGCATAAATTAGGATAAATCCTAAATGACTATTTTAACGAGCCGGTGAAAATTTTGAGCAGCTAAATCAGAGATAAATAGCAAGTGCTGGTAGCACCGCCACTTGTGTAGCAGCTGACGGAACTCTTCACAACATATTTTCCGCTGCCTTTACGTAGACGTTTCGCTGTCCATTTGGAGACCGCCGGAAAATTTCGTTCCGGAACAGCTGCGTACTAGGCTTAATATGGAAAACGGAAGTAGTTTCTTTGTTCATCTTTAAAGGTCACTGTTTGATTATTGTTTTCCATACATTCTTTTATTCTTCGGGCTTTTTATTTATTTATTCCTTAAGTTAATGATGGTAAATTTAGTCAGTTTTACCCACTTGTCAGAAGCTCAACTCTACTTGCCTTCACGAAACCCATATCAGGTGTGAAATAAAGTTGTAAACCATGAAACTCAAAAGTGACGATTGAAAAGACTCATTAGGCAAACTTTTATAGCTTCGACAACCGTAGGTACAAGAGGAAAAAAAGCAATTGGCTTTAAGGTTATTGAAATATGTATTTCAAAACTGACTGAAAGATGAGCTGCGGTTATTGACTTCGAAATGTACTAGATCGACGCAGATGACATCTCGTGTCAACAGAAATCTCCAAAATAAACGCAGTCCTCTCATATTTTTGCCTTAACCACCTTCCACGCAGAATAGTGCTTCAGAAAATTTAAGTTTACCGATGTTGCGACTGCAGAAACTTTAAACTAAAAACTTAAAACATTTGCCATCCAATTGAAATGTAATTTTATAGCTGGTGGAACAGAATTTTCTGTTTGCTCTTACAAGTTCAGTATCATTAATGCTACTGCCTCAATAGTACTTGTAAAACGATAGACGGCCACATGAATATATCCATTTAACAAAATACCGTTTCGTTTGCTTCTTTACAGACATCGATAACAATGGCTATCTCGATTCGAATGATTTCCAGTGCATGGCTGTGCGGGCGTGTGTTATCGAGGGCAAGGGCGAGTGCAATGCCAGCCGCCTGGCCGAATATCAACACATCATGAAGAATTTGTGGGACGAAATCTCTGAATTGGCCGATGACGATAAGGTGAGCGATATGTTTACTAGTATGTAAAGCCTTTTTCGAAAATTAATAATGAATATATACGAAAACACTCCGACCCCATCCGACATATTTATTGTCACAAATAGCCTGACCTTATCTATACAGAGACCTGCACCACATATTCCAATTTTCTATTAATATGAATAATTTATGGGGAGGAATTCAATTAGTTATACGCAGGTTGTGTAAAATTGACTCCATTACCCCATTCATTGGTATCGACATCATAATCAACGTGTCGTGGTTGATTTGATATTCGTCGGCTTCCTGATATCAGCTTCAGCCAGGACGAACGACGACACACATTATGAATAAATTCAGTAAAATGAAAAACCAACAAACTAATTGAATTGCACGTAATGGACTCCCGGTGATTTTTTGTAGATAAATAAAGCGGGCGTGTCATGCTGCTCAAAATTGAAGACATCATTTATAGTGGAGTGTGCTGTGCACCACCGTGCAAGAGGTGTACACTGTACAGTGTAGTACTTTGTACTTTTCTCATCGAATTGGGTTAATGGGTACGTTGTGTAAAGTGACAGAAGGTGTATGTTGTGCTGCTGTTTTATTGAGCTCCATTGCTGGAGAGAGTCCTTGATTGAAAGAGTTCTTTCCGGATGCTTGGGTCAGGGGTGCGGATGGATATGTGGCAAATTGGTTTTAGACAAAACCATTTATCTTTGCAATGTGGCATTGGCTGGGAAAACATTTTCTTCTATACCTATCAAGTTCACAAAAGTTTGACGTATATATTTTGACTCAGGCGGGTGAACGATAATATAATAAGCAGGCAGCATAATGATAAATGGTTTGGTTTAGAATGTCCAAGGACATTTGTAACATGTGCATATTCCATAAAACAAGTCCATTGTGACTAATTGTCCATGATTGACATGGTTCTCATCTTTCAGCTTACTCATAAAGTCACCACTTCAACTGTGTGATACGCCATCTGTAACTTTTCAAATGACTATGGTCGAAACGATAGACCTCCAAAGGTAGTTTTAGAGTTCTGAATAAAACTCTTGATTTTCTAGAAATGTAACGAAACTTGACGACAGTCATCAAAATTTCAATAACGATATCGTCCAGACAGTAATTGATTTACGGAATCTGTTCCCAGACTTGTACACAAATGTCCAAAAATTTATCGCAGAATCTTCCCTTCATAAGAATGCCCTGTATCAGCTTTTGTTCATCACTTGGCGTCGAAAGTGTTTTACCGAACTGTTTGTACAAATATCGGAGGGCGCCTTTCTGTATAGGTTAACATTCTCCAAATTATAGGGTACCTACATGCGCGCTTTTGCCTTTTCCAATAACGATTCAGCTTTATATTCTAAAAGTACCTATACCTACTTACAGTCCTTGGCGGTATGCACAAGCACTTGCTCCAGAATCTACTTAATTCAGTGTCAGTCCTATACATTCCGAAACATTATTCCATGGAAAGTGAGTTCTCCCTCAACCACAGTTTGTGCTGAGACTTATTGGGGGAGAAAGGGCAATCCTTTCTAATTAATCCCAATCATTAGCATTCCTTTGCAATCATTTTATGAGCCTTTGTTTACTTTCACACTATTTCCAAACATTTGTACTTATTTTGATTTCTTTTTCTATTATTTGCAGTCATTTCACTTTAGTTTCAAATCATTTTTAATAATTTCCAATTCGCAAACAATAATTTGCATTTCTTTCCAAACATTTCCATTATGTTTGAATTATCTGCAACCATTTCCCTTCTTTTTGCAACCATTAATTTCCTACAATCATTTTGCATTTTATTACCAATTTATCTGCAATAATTGAAAGTTATTGCACTCTTTTGCAATCTTTTTTCATTTTTTCTCAATCATTTTCAATAATTTTCAATAGTCTGCAATTACTGTCATTGAAAATTACTTGATAATGCTGACACTTGTCGCAAAGTCGTACTTGAAACCATAAACTAAGTATGAAATAGACTGACAGCTTTACTACGTCTCACCGATTCCCCCCGCAAATTTTTTTTAATATAAGCTCCTCCCTCCCGCTCGCAATTTTACTGTCTGTGAATACGTGTGAATTCAGCAGTGTTCCTACATCGTTGTATCTCAACCTTTTTGAGGGAATTTAATATTTTCGAAAAACTTTTTGTGCGTAAAAGGAAAAAAACCTCAAAATTGTGGGCCACATTTGACCATGAATATAAACATAAAAAGAAGATTTGCCTATAGCAACAATTTCTACTACCAAAAAATAATCATTAAAGTGTTCAATATAAAAAATAAAGGAAAAAATTCATTCGCTCAAATAAAATATTTTTGTTCCTATAATCATAATTGAGTCTGTTTTCGTTTGTTGTTTTTGGCGAAAAATTACTCGCAGTAATGTCCGAAGCCGAAGAATAAAGCCCGTATGACACAATTTTTTTTTTTTCATTTTTTCTGCTTTTAAAATGAAACTAGAGCAGTACGAAAAATTAAAACTAAAATTCCCAATGGGAGTGAGTGCGTACACACCAATTTTATTAATGTAGACACATCAAAAAAATGCATTCAAATTATATTTTCCAGCTGCTGGCAGCTTATTTTTGACATTTCAAGATTATTATGAAAATAAACGTTTGAAAATTTGCGGCTTTCTTAATACACCTTTAGTCTCTTGTACACAACGCTGACTTTTCAAAACATTTAAATAGGCAGAGGAATCACTAGCGAATATTCAAGAAAAAATGTGAGGGAAAAATTCATAGAAAAAGTGCTGGCGAAATTCAAATATCAATAATGAGAACATTAAAAAGAAATCGGACGGTGATAAATTAATTGCAATAAGTATTTTGTTATTACGTACGCCGGAAAAGGTCTCAAGAACAAACAAAAATTGGCATTGAATTGAAATTTTATCTTTTGACTAATACATATAGTTTCGTTGTTTACAACAATTGTTTATATCATGGTGTTCTAAAATAATATAATAACTTGATACCAACGAACAAATAAGCAAGTCGAATATTTTTATATAATTATGCTTTAATGACGTTCAAAATATAACTAACGAATTCAAACAGGAACTAAGAACAACTTTAATTTGCCCAACACAGCCGCAACACACGATAATGAAATGACCCCCCACCTCAGGTTATCGACATCCGGTCTAAACCGGAAGAGTGTAGGCTGGTTTTTTTTCAAGTATGAGTGAGTCCCTTTGATTAACATTGGCACTAATACATGAATTCAAACTGGGCTACATCAAGGTCAAATTCAGCTTGTAGGCAATTTCTCTTTTTTTTTGCTGAAGCTGTCAGTCTATTTAATAGTTAGTTTATGCTTGAAACGTACGATGTATGAGTTCAACCAAATTCGGTTTCTTTGCTCAAATGGTAAATAGGATTGAGCGGGAGTAATTCAGCTCAAGCTAATGTGCGATCAATTTAAAATTGCTTGTCTGACCAGAATAAGCGACCCTTTTGAAGGAGTTAAGAATAATATTCTCAAGAATAGTATTCGATTGGGCACTCTCTTAGAACACTTTTTTTTCTCTTGGTCACTTTTTATGTTCTACAATCTTTTCCCGGTTTCAGAGCACTTTTGTGAGTTTGGATGTTTTCCTCAAAGTAACTTCAGATTTACTAATACAAGTGCGTTTAAGTTTGACAACTGGTGGAGTTTGTTTACGTTCTCGTAAAATTTGGCAACTGCAGAAAATCGCATTGCACCGGGTGGATCTATTTTTGTTAACTATTTATGTACAAATGTTTAGAAATCAATCTGGGCGCAAATTTCGAATATTAAAAAAAAAAAAATAACCACTGAAAGCTACACCATGTTTCAATCGCACGAATATCAACAAAGAAAAAATAGCAATTGACATTTTAATGTTCGATTAGAAACTTAAATCTAAGAGCGAATCTGAAAGAGCCCAATCGAATACCACATCAATCAAAATGAAAATTCATCAATGACACTTAATCCAACTTAATCTGTATTGTTTTTCTTTCAAAATTCCCGAAAGTTCGGTAAAACCTCATCGAAATACACCCAGCTATAAACATAGTCACGTTATTTCAACGTTGCATAAGTATTCTCCCAAATTCGATACAGTCCAATTATTTTTTTGATATTAGTGGCTTCCTTGAGCGGTATCTGTTTCTGATCTACCTGTTTGAATTTTGTTTGCATTAATTAATTTTCAATTATTAGGTGAACTATATTGAGAGAAACTTTCCGTGCATAACATTTAAATTTTCTTTGATCTCTTCTACTTTTTGTTTTGTTTTTTTTTTTTTTTTGAGCACAGGATGGAAAAATCTCAAATGACGAATTCAAAGTTGCTGTCGAGAAAACTTGCATTGGAAAGAAATACGAAGATTTTCCACAGGTGAGTGTATGCACTGATTGACTTTGTAAAATCACTTGACTGACCGATGTGTCGTTCTCTTACAATTAAACAGGCAATGAAGGCATTCATTGAGGCCAATTTCAAAATGCTGGACATTAACAGTGATGGCATCATCGGCATTGAGGAATATCGTTACAATTGCATCACAAGGATAGCCATTGATGATATTTCTCCCATCGACAAAGCATTTGAGAGTCTCTTGAGTGTAAGTATAAAGAGTTTTGTATTTGATTGACGTTTTGTAAATGTCAAATGTCAGTGTCTTCAATTAAAACCAAAACGCTTTGATGAAGCATTTCATTGAGGTAATGTTGATATAAAATGACACCAACAACACAAAGATCAAAGGGCAGAGCTTAATTTTTCGAGACTACCACCGGAGAAAAATAAAAAAGTTTCCACAAAAGGAGCCTTACAATAATATCTCCCAGCTACACTAGACTCTAAATACCAACCTACATGCTGGTTGGGTGTTTTTTGCCGGCAGTCCCACCTCCTACGCTCCTTACTTCAAACGCAAGTTGGTCCAAGGTACTCTGGTGCCTTCGTCCATTTGGGAAATTATTTCTTTGTTGTCTTGACGATGCGCGTCCTTTCGTTTTGGGAACACTGTCCATGAAATGATGATGTGTATTTGGATTTTTGTGTAGGAAGATACGTCCCGGAAAGATTCAATTCAACAATTTGATGCATGCTCTTGTAAGAATGTGGGACCGATAAAAAGCCAGTGTCTAAACAGATCTGCAAGGAGTGTTCTTAGAACGTAAGATATATAAGTGACTCATGGGAACTGGGACACGCTTCTAGACGTGTAGAGCAAAGCTCTTCGATCGCAGGCAGAAATACGGCACTCTGACATCAACGAATTTCACGTATGGAGAAGAAACGAAATTGGAGTAGATGAAAAGATTGAATTGGAATAAACTTGACCATTCCCCTAAAAGCACTATTTGCATAAAATTCTCACATCTATTACCTAAATCTTGATCCACAATTATAATACTGTTTGACCTTTGTATTTCCAGGACGATGATCGCAAGCGTGGTGGTCTCAACATCGAACGATACAAGGAACTCTACAGTCAATTCTTGGGTAATCCCGGTGCCGATCACCCAGCTGTCTACCTCTTTGGACCTTTATAAGATGTTTCCCTTTAAATATTTATAGAACAATAAATAAATAAAAATGAAAAACAAAAACATACATAAATGTCTTCGCTTATAGACCAAACAAAATTACTGTAAGAACTTTGTGTAATATGAAAAACAAAAAACTAATAAAAAAAACAGATAAAGTTATGTATACTGCTCTAGTTATGTTCCAAGTAAGAATATTATTTTTAAACAGTAAAATGCCTTTAAGTTACTTAAAACGATAAAATTGTTAACGAAATTACATTTCTTTCTTTCTTGATTATGTACCGCACTTTATTCTTTTTACTTATATAAAAAAGAAAATATTTTAAATACATGCATATGTTGATAAATTATATTTATAATTGTAAATTTTATTTATTATTACTTAAAGTATATACATGTCAATATCTTTCTATGGACAAATTATATGTAGTTAAACACAAGCATCAAAAAATATACTTATACTTAATATTGTAATGTCTGTTAAATGTTGTATAGTACGTAAAATAATCATGTTTCGTTAAAGAACAAAAAGAGAAAATCATTTTGACCCAAAATGCACAAACACACTCTACTCACTTTTCCCTTCATCCATTTTGTTTTACTGTCACTTTTATTGTATAATTTAGTTGACAAAAACAAAAACCAAAAGAGAATAATTCAGATACTAGCGTGAGGCGATTTATGTTTCAGTTTATTAGTTTTTCTTTCGTATTAAAGTAAAAAAAAATAAAATAAATAAACAAAAAAACTTTGATGTTCCTTTGTAATTTTAACATTCAGAATATTATTTCTTTTTCAATAAACAAAAACAAGAAAAAATATTTAAAAACTCAAACTTTATTTTCAGTCGAAACAGGATTCGCAAATTTAAGAAACAGAACAAAACACAATAAACTATAATTAAGTAGCAAGAAATTATGTAATTTATGTTGTAAAGAATTCGGCGAGCGAACGATAATTACATAACTTTGTGTAACGCTGAATTATTATGAATTTAAATTGTACTGAAATAAAAGTGAACAAAAATTGACGTTGTTTTGACAAAATATGAATAAATCTAGATATGAATAAATTTTTGAAGGAGAGATTACAGAGATTTTCGCAGCTTATAATAAGATTTTAACATGTTCGGCTATAGCATTCATATTTTGAGAAACATAGAAACAAATGACAGCTATTACCGTCGTTTAAGTTTTTTGTCATTTCAATATGCAATACGATACCATATAACGTGGCAGCACTTATTGCGTTTAAGTTCTGTTCGAATGTGTTACCTTTTCCTTTAATGGGAAATCCAATATGTCCAACGGAAATTTAAATTTGAAGTCGAAATTACTCCATTAGTCATATTCTTCATTTCAACTAAAACCGCATTTACACCATCGCGCACTCGAATTTTTTTTCGTCCGCAGTCAATGCGTAATAAAGGCGTAAGAATGAGACCATAAATCAGACGCCTAAAGTGTGATGGGTGTTCTACCCATATTTACAGACACATAAAATGGAAACAAACCCAAATTCTAGCGACCAGCATTTCTGCAATCATTTGAAAATATTACTACATATTTCTGTTTTAAAATGGAATGTTTGATCGTGTGTTTTTTGAGAACTTTTTTTTATAAATAAATTTAAAAATTAAAATGTCTAGGATTTAGAAAATAGATAGTCTATTTAGTTATTCTGAAAACAGAATGATTGAAGAACAATAAAAAGTAAGAGCAGTTTCAAAACAACTTGAAGAAAACGACAGTAACCGTCTATCAGATATAACTGTCAGACGGCTATAATTGTCATTTGTATGACAAATCGATAGTCGCATATAAGTAGCACAAATGACGTTTAAAAAAACGCTCTTTATTACTTTAGTCGATTTACATTTCAATTTCAAAAATGCTATTTCTACCATGATTCCCAAGTGTCGAGTAGGTACTAAAATTTGGCTTCAATTTAAAAAGAGATGAGTGCATTTTGGAGACAGATATTCGACTTGCAACATTGTCATTTTTACTGATTTCTTTGGAAATAAACTGTCAGATAACCAACTAGGTAACTTGGTAAATTTGTTTGCATGAAAGCCGCGTTCATACATTATATATTTTAAACATTTGTATGTACATAAATAATTAACAAAAATAGATTGTTGAAAAATTTCGCGAAAACGTAAACAAACTCCACTCAAATGCACTTGGCTTTGTTAATGTAGGGCAACTCTGAGAAAAAAATTAGATTTGCAAAAGTGCTCTGAAATCGGAAAACATTTTTTTTTGCATACCAATCGAACATAGTGACCTAGAGCAAAAATAAGTGCTCTAAGAGTGCCCTATCGAATATCACATTAGCAAAATTTCTCCATCTAGCAAATAAATACACACTAGAGTGAGAAGAGAAAAACAAACTAACCAATAGACTTAGAACTTTTCTAATAGTTCTACAAGTAGTGAAAAAGTTCGTGCCTTTTGTAAGGCACCTATAGAGATCGCAGTTCCACCGCTGTTAGTGATATAAAGCAGAGACAAACCATAATTATAGTATTGTCTCTGATGTAAAGTTGATGTTCATCATTTCCTCGAACGCTCCTGATGCCTGTGTGTAGATATAAATCCTAGCAAGGCTACTTTGTGATGTATACCTACGAAGCTGTTAAATTTTAGCTGTTTTTTATTATCAGATATGATCCATATAGATCATCGATTTACATGCAATTACAACAACAGCACATGATCCTGCTTCTCATCGAGATCATGAAACATGATCTGAAAATTATTTCCACTATTTCCCACTAGATGGCTTGTTTCATTTTTAAGTGTTGGTGTGCCTGCAAACGATAGCCACACAATCACGTTGCCAGACTAGAAAGTGAAAAAAAAAATCAATTGATTTTTTCGCATTCGAGTTATTTTTTTTCGTTCTTTAAAGGTATATTCAGACCAGCCAAACACTTGATAAACAATTAAATACCTACATATTTCATAAATATTTCTTAAACATTTATTAAACAAAACAATTTTTATGAAATGTGTTGCTGGTTTGAAAACATTTATGAAATGTTTCACAGTTTCCCAATCGTGATGGGAAATCATTTTTGTTTTGCAAGTTTCCCAGCAGAAAATGAGCGCTGTTTTTCGATTATTTTTTTTTTGTAAATAAAATACAAATGTCAAGATAAGCTTGGGATACCTAATGAGGAAGTGATGAATGAATTAGTTATTTGAATTAAATCGCATGTCGCGTGATTCCCGAGACCGAAATTACAGTAATAAAAACTTTACTCGCTGCTAATTATAATCCTACCACATATTTTTCTTCTTATCCAACAAACATCCAAAAAGGATGAAATTGAAATATTTCATAAACATTTAATAAATAAATTTCAGAAATCTTTTACAAATGTTTATGAAATGTGTCCGATTTGCTTCAGAAACATTTCATAAACATTTTTGAAATGTTTGGCTGGTCTATATATGCCAAGATAAACTCAAGTGCTAGCTGAAAAATATTGTTCATGTGTTGCATAAGTGCATATGAAATAAATTTGTTTCTAAAAAAATATGGAAAAGATAAATTATGCAAATTCCATTAAATATGGTAACACCCCCGATATTTCAAGTGAAATGTCAAGTGCCTTGTGTGACGTCACGTTGAGCAGAATATTTGCAATATGGCTGGCAGCAATATGAAGTTTGTAATACCCCTCTATTATCTGCTTTGTTTTTGAAAGCAACTGTTGCCACAATTCAGAAATTAAACTTTTCAATGATCCGTATTGTTTTATTATCGTGATCTGATCCGGATCAGATCACGCTGATAATAAAATACGGCTTTTATTTGCAAATAAATTTATCCGACAGTTAGCCAAGTTCTATTTGAATTTAAATTATAAGCTTTTCGCTACTTGATTCATAAATTTTAGCATTTCTGATATAGATGTCGCTAAAATAGTCACACCTGCCATCTACTGTACACTAGATTATGTGTAGGGCCGAATAGCAAGCTTGAGTAGCACTTACCAGTGCTCATAGACTTCTCCCTTGTTGTGGGAATTTAATTACCACCCAATAGGGGTGGTGCAATTTGGCTCTTTTCAAGCTTATTCTATACTAAAGTTTTAATTTAAGCAAGTTCTGGCAGCACTTTTCACAGCTCACAACACAAAAAAAAGCTGTTTGTCCGTTGCGTGGCGTATTGATAAGGAAAGAAAGTGCTGCTTTGTCACAACACTCGATTATAGGCCTCATTAAAAATTAAATTAAAAAAATTTCTCCCGACAGTACCTATGTCCTTTTTGAATAGATATATTTCCATAAATCAAGTGCAATACCTAAAGGAAAAAATCCCAACATGTATTTGTTTTATTACAAATCAGGAACGATTAACGCAGCACCCGACAATAAAATAGTGTCTACACTTTCGTTCGTCGGAATGTCAACAAAGCAGATGAGGTTCTCCCTAGCCACATTCGAGTACAATGGCAATTGAATGCTGCCTGTTGACAGCTGATATTTTGCAGAGCTGCCTGTTGACAGCTGATATTTTGCAGAGTTTGCATCGATTTTCTTAAAACTCATGTAAAACTCTTCCGATTTGCCATCATTCTGTGCTGTGGTCGAAGACACTACCAGTTTGCCATAAATAAATTGTGCACCATCCACCTGGAAGATAAATAACCATTGAACACTGTTCTATTACATTTTTGTGAACACGCATCTCTAGTTACATTGTGACATAAAGCCAAAGCAAAATGTCACTGCAAATAGGTAACAACATTAAAAATTTTACATAAATACTAAACCAAAAAGACAAGTTAAACCAACATGGAAAAGGATAAAAACAATTCAAGGGATAAGGTAACTTTCTGCTATTAAACAGGAACATTAATAGGGAATGCATTGCGTTCATTGTTGGGTTATGAAAATATCAGTGCATACCGTGGGTTTGTTTACAACATTTTGTTTACAAAGTGCAGTGCAAATTTATAAGAATTTACGTAATTTCTAAAGTTCTTGAAGTTCGGTGTTGTTTACCTTTACTGGGGCGATTTTAACGCCAATAGAATCACCGGTCTGCAAGCCACTTGTTTGTAGGACTAGATTCTTCGACGACTGCTGTAACTTCTTCGAGTTGGCCAGCTTAAGACAGGCAAGGAATGTTTCACAGCTGAATACCGAGCTCAGGTTTATGCTGTCTACGAATTCCAAGCTGATTTCGGATTTGAAACGACGTTCTGCTTCATTGGACTTCGCGATGAGTGCTTTTAAGTATTCAATCGTGGTACGTGGTCCAGGCCAGATTTTTCGCCACGACACGGGGACCTTTATGGGGAATGTGTGAGTAAAAGGTGCACAATTGTATTTGAGGTTTGCTTCAGAAATACCAAATTTTCAGCTAGTATTGTCAGAACGGTTGAATCTTGGGTCGATGCGCTCTTCGAGTCCCGTAGAAGGGAGTGCACGTGCGACAGGGTGTTGTGTACTTCCTAAAATAAAAATTTAACGATGTGAATCTCAAATTCGTACTACAGGCAGATCATACCTGAAAGCACTGCCCCGCTTTCTTCATCTCGGATCTAACAAACGCTTCCCAAGGAGTTGAGGCAGGAACATCTTCTAAATCCTTTAGTGTTTGCATAACAGTTGATTTCTGAAACAAAACTCATAAGCACAATTTCAGATATCTTGCGAAGCTTACCCCTGCCAGTTTCTTCCACACCATCAAGATTGGCCTGATTCTCTTGTCCAACTTGTTCTGTTCCTCGCTTTGAAAGAATGCTGTCCGCAGGGCCTTGATGATGTTCCTCGAAAAGATGATGTCCCTCGAAATATTCGAATGCGGCGAAAGTCTGAAGGTATCCGGTTCGTCAGTGTCTGGGAATTTCATCACAGCATTAATGTACTCCTGCATATTAGCCGTAGTGGGTATTGTAACTTTTAGATTCAATGGGCTCCATCGATTGCTGGTCGAGTCCGAGTTGAAAAACTCTTCCAAATACTTTTGCAGCACCAGTAAGTCCCGGTTGTTACTTATCCGACCACCGTAGGCTACATTTTCGCACAATCTTTGCAGCACTCTCCAATCGATGCGGCCACTCGAAATATTCTTCTCCAACCAATGAATGATTTCCATTGCCGAGCGGAGGTCTGAGTCGCCGAACTCGTACAACTGCGACCATCCTTGCGGAATGTATTTGCGACGTTCCTGTAGCACAGAATTCAAAATGAAGAGCACCATCCTGAGTTTAGTCACTTTGGCGTCCTTTGTCTGGTTGGCTGTCACTCCAATGGAGTACTGCTGAACTAAGCGCCTGACCTTGTTCTTCAGCCCATTGGGGAACTCAAATAGGACCTTTACAAACTTGTACATGACTGCCTCGGAGAAGCCTTTTGTAGATTCGCAGACGATCCACAAGCGAAACTCATCGGACTTCTTCATGCCCTCCAGTTCACGGTCTAGATCCACCAGCCAGTTGGGAATGAGATGGACATTCTTCACGCAAATCCACTTTCCCGATTCGGCTGCCCTCCTGATCGCCTCGAGCGTCTTCTTTTCCATGCCACGACCGATTGACAGCTCTGTGTAGTTTCCAGCACCAAGCTTCTTCAGAGCCAAATTGCGAATCTCCGTCGCCGGGTCGTTTTCTGGTTGTGTGATGACCAGTATCGGTCTAGCGCCAGAGCCTTCTTCAGTTAGTTGCTCCATAGTGGGCTGCATCACAGAATCGATGGAAAGTCCTAAGATCTGCGATGCTGTTGAGGACAGAGTTTGAATGATCAGATCTGGTCTGAGAATCTGCGCAATCAGCACTTTCTGGAATGCCTTAACATCCACAGGAATTTGATTGGTGGTCTTCTCCTCCACAAAAGGTCGCCACAGCCTATCGTTGTCAAGTTGAAGAGCCGTCTCCAGCTCGGGACATTGTGTCATCAGGATTGTAAGCTTTGTCACCGCATCCCTGTCCATCCAAGATGGCAATGCAAAGTGCGTTGAGCCATCGCTGCTGGTCATAAAGTTCGTCACAAACAACTCCCATTCCCTCTGGGCAATGCGGTCTGGATAGGCATTCTTGCAAACGAATATCGCCAGAGTTATATGCGAGTACTTCGGAGTGGAACGTGCCAAATACTGAAACGTCGTCCTCACCAGCGATGCGTATATCTTTGTCTCGTCTGTGTCGCTGACGCTCTGCACGCTCTTCAAGAAGAGGTTCGTAAACACCACCGGAGATATGTCGTACAACTTGCTGAGACCCATATAGAAGTTAGCTGCATTTGAGCAGAGCACCCTAAACTGATTGTACTCCTCCAGCAGAGTGTTCCTCACCACCGCCGACTCCTTCAGAGACTTGTCAATATGGCTACTGCTCTCCTTCACCTCATTCAGAGTCTGCAAGAGTTTCTCGTTCTTCAGTATATCACCTTGTGCCTCAGACAACTCCTGCAGTAACTTATCCTCCAAGTCTATTCGCTGCTTCAGCAGGACTCCTTCATTTCGCAGCAGGTCCACTCGCTTCTTCTCCAAATCCGGATTCTTCAAAACAATCGTTTTCGACATAAGCTGATCTGTCAGTCCAACTGTGGTCACGGTAAACGGAATGCAAGTGCACTGTGACTTTGTCTCCATCGCAATGCTAAGTCTGTTCGTCTTCGAAAACATGATCAGCTTAAAGTTGTCGTGCATGTCGACGAGCTTACCACCGACTTCCAGCAGTTTCTTGTTGAACTTGACAAACTGCTTTGCATTCACCAACTGAAGCAGTGGCGGTCTCAAATCTTGGCAGTCTTGGACGATGAGAATCTTTCCAAATCTGACTGCCAGTTCGACGGTGTATGGCAGTCGTTCGTTGTTTTGCGTTGTCATTTCGAACGACTTGTTCTTGCTGCGTAAGTATTCCTGGAGCCAAGTGAAGGCGGTGTCCGAAGGATCGATTACCAATGGAATTGCGCAGGTGTCGAACGGCAAGTCTGTCATTTGCGCTAAAATTGCCGCGTTTTCGATGACCTGAGCGTCTCGGGACAGACCCATGCTTTCCCAAATTATCTGCTCCTGCTCGGAGAGGAGGTTTTTGGTGACACTGAACGAGGGTATGTGCATGTCCGTTGTGAGGTACTCAAATGCGGATCTGAAATGAAGTAAATTGCAAAAGGGTTAAGTTACCACGTTTGGAATAAGACGGATCGATAATACAGCTGGTTTGACATGTACCCACAAATAACCTGTCAAAAAAGGAACTAAAGTGAATCAAAAAGTATGTCCGTTCAACCAACAATCTGACTACCACAACCGGCCAAGACTGTCCGCCTTCGCACCAAAAAACGAACAGCATTATCGACATAGTAAACTTAAATCAATGTAGTGACTTACATTCTCTTTTCGTACGACATATGTGAGCAGTAATTGATGGCCAACGATATGAGCAGTGACTTTGTGTCCAACGTTTTGTAAGACTGTTTGTATTCCTCCAGCTGACTGCTCCACGTATGAAATTCCGAACTCAGTTTCTCGACCAACACTTCTGCCGAGCTCAGCGTACCACGAGCCTCCTCTAATTTCAACTCCAAGACAGCCGCCTCCTGAGTATAGGCATTCAAACGGCCAGACAACTCCTTTACCCTCGCATCCACATCGTCTAATCCAGTCATCAGGGACTTCATTTCATCTTCCGCCACATCTAGATTGCGCTGCAGTTCATTTTGCTCCCGTTCCAGTGGCTTGATACTTTGAATGACCTTCGAATACCTCACACTGGCACTCACCCAAGCGGCAAGTGGCGCTGCTGCTGCTGAGGCGCGTTTGGCATTTCGCATCTCAAAGGAATCCGCTTTTGATTGAAGCAGCTTCTCCACAGCTTCACAGTTCTCCGGACTGATTCGTCCCGGATCTAAGGATCTTATGTCTTCTTTGACGCCCCGTTTGGCCAGAAAGGTTTTCATGCTGTTCCATGAGGTATCTCTGATGCCCATGAGTCTCAGAACACCCTCGAGAATATCACGTATGGCTTCGGGCGGAGCACGCAGTGATCGAATTTCAGAGAGAGCTTCCGACTTGATTTGACCCACAGCTGCACTGGCTTCCTTTAGGATGGGTTCCACTTCACTCAGCTCAATTTGAATGACACGCTGACGCTCCTTCAGCTTTTCATTGTTAACCTGAGCCTTTTTCTTCAACTCCAACATGCTGGACTTTTGTTCATTTGCATTGCGCATTGTGGCCGAAATCATCTCTAAAGCATCGTTGGCCAATTTGCGTTTCTCGGCGAGAGCTTCCTCCTGAGCCCCGGCGTTTAACTTGAGAGTGGCAACGACTTTGTGCGCTGAAGCTAGTTTATCGACGCCCATCTGAAAAGAGACGACGATATAGTCAAATGGCGGAGAATAAGAAGCGTTTGCGGGCTTACCTGCAATTTCTGTAGACGCTTCTCGATATCCTGAAAGAAGTGACAGTAGACATGGTAGTAGGATCGAATCAACTGGTAGAATCGCTTTGGCGGCTGCTGCTGTGTGATTCCATTAAGCACATGCGAGAAATATGACGAGACTGGCACTTTATCCTTTCCCTCGCCAAGTGTTTCAACGAATTTCTTCGGCAACATTGCCGCAGTTTCCGCAGACATTGCTCGTACAAATAAACATTCCATGTTCCGATAGAGAGCTGGGTACGTATTGAAGTACTCATTCGTCTTGTCACTGGCTGGGTCCAGAGAAACCACCAAATGAAGGTTTCTCTTAGCACGGTTCACAAAATAGGATCCCAGCGAGTCCTGATATCCCTCCAGCTGGGCGGCGTGTTTCAGCGAACTGGCCACGGAATCTAGATCGTCGCCAAATAGGTCGAGAATTTCGCTGCCCTCCAGAATAGCTTCGATGGGCTTCATTAAATCCGGCAAATACGTTATCCAGCAATGGTCGATCAGCAGGCATGTACACTGATCCTCCAAAGCTGCTGTTTGCATAGCCTACAAAGAGAAATTAATTATTCCCCACACTTGACTGGTTCATCTTTCCCATACCAATTTCAGGTCGTTGTAGAAATCCACCAGACCATACTCCTTTACACCTTGCGGTACGTACACCTTTGCCTGCAGTAGAGTCGCAGCTATATAAAGAGCGTCTAAATGTCTGCCACCAGGCTGCCCAATGAGCATAAGGTGGGTATTCGGTCTCGAAATGACTCGTGCGATCTTAGCAGATTGATCCAAGAGCTCCTTAGTTGTCGGTTCATCGATGGCAAAGGTTTCGGAATCTGAAATTGAAAAGTTGATCAGGCGTTGCGTTGCAAATAGAGCGGACCATACTGCAGATGGCAATTAATCGCTGCACTTCCTCCATCCACTCGTCGTGAGCGAGACTGGTCAGGGCAGAGCTCTTTGCCGATTTTGGGATAAAAAATATTTTCTGAAAATACGACCAAGAGACGTTAGAAGAAAGCACATGCAAGGGGATGTACTGTTTATCACCTCCTTGCCGTAGAACTTCCGCATTGTGTCTCTCAGGATGTCGTCGAACCTCTCAACGTCCTCTTCTGTTGCCAGTCGGTCTTTGAAAATTGAAAGTACCTCGCAGAGGAGGGCCTAAAACGAGGTACAAATTAGTGAAATAATTGATTTTATTTAATTTAATTACCTCATTAAAAGCATCCTCTGGATAGTGATTCAGTCCCGTAATCAAATTCATAATAATCTTCGGCGTAAATTGATAATGTGCGAATCCTTGGGATGCATTCAGTGATCCTTGAACCTACAAGCAAATCATGTGGCACTTCACGACACACAATTATTTAGAGTTTACCTGTGAAAATAAGTCCATAATCGCCCGCACGACACCCTGTGAGTTCGGCGGGTTATTGAATCTAACCAAAACCGGTTCCAATCGGTTCTGTACCACCGATTCCATATCGCTTTCAGACGGATAGTTGACTCGCACAAAATGGTTAATGGACAAAAATCGCGGAGAGATGCGTTTCAGTCGGGAATTTGAATCAGAAATCGACCCGCAAATTTGTATACCCGACACGTTGATCCATTCCAAGTTGTCCGCATAGAATCCGTTCCTCTGCACAAGTTGAAGTATAAGTTCTACAATTTCACTTGTGCCCCACTGGTCGATATAGCAAAGGTCGAGGTTCTTGAGAAAGAGCACAATTCGAACCTGCTGAGGTTTATATTCCCGACCCCGTAGCCCGGTCACTGTCATGCAGCTCTGAAAGTGGACAGTAAGCTTTAGTTTTTTGTATATGAAATTCGCCTTTTATACCTGTTTAAGGGTGTGCAGGATATAAGCCGGTGTCAGTTGCGTACTGCAGTTTATTGTAATCAGTTCGTAGCCGGAACACTCTGCTACCGCTTCTTGAATAAGGAGGGTCTTGCCACACCCAGAAGGTCCGGCGATTAGGAACGACTTGGAACATGGTGCTTCGAGGAAAACTCGAAGAACTTCCAGGTACGACTTCACTTGAGCGGTTCTAATGAGTTGAATCTCTGAGTTGTCCAGCGCCAGATCGGAGTCAAAGAACTCAATGGAGTCCCGGTCACGGTTGTAGTAGGTTAGCTCAGCCTTTGAGGGGTTTTGAATGTAAATGTTTGATCTTTCAAAGATCTGATTGGCAAACTCATTGTGTCTCTCAGACGGCAGATATCCGCAAAGACTACGCAGCAGACAAATGCAGAACTCGTCCTTACTCTGGATGTGGGCCATGTTGGTGATTAGCGACCATGTTAAAGAATTCCTACTGATCGCTGGTAGGGTACTGCCGATGATAAGCGGTAGTACAGAATTCAATAAGAAAAGGCGAAACTTACTGTAGGTATTCCTTCTGCACCCACTCAACGGCGGGTTCGAAGTAGTCCTTAACATAGGAACGCAGAAGGTCGCCAAACTCCTCTTTGGCCAGGTATGCGTCCAAGATCACTTCCTGCGGTAGATCGTCAGCGCTGCAAATACAATAGAGACATGTCCAACTTGATGACATTTTGTTGAGTCTCCTCATACCTTAGATTTACTATGCCCATTCTCGAGATCGTAGCTGGCGAGGCGTGCGTAACTTCGTGCGTCTCAAAGATGAAATTCACATTGCTTCCAAATTGAATACGCCATCCCGATGGCAGTGTCAAGATCCTGGAATTTACATAAACTATGTATATATCTCTATCGTTACAGCTCACGAAAGAGGAAAAAGCGGAGCGTCGCCGTAACGATCATATAGCCAGGGAGAAAGATCGCGAACGCAAACGAGCGAAACGGCTCAACCCCGCGTACAGAATGATGGAACAAGAACGTGATCGTGAACGAAAGAAAATGCTTCGCAACGATGTGACTTTCCGATCGTTGGAGAAGATTCGTGATCGTATGCGCAAGGAGCGGAAGCGCTTCTATGGTGATTTGGAAAATCCCAATAACGCAGAGGAAACGCTAATCATCGAGGAGCCGATTCTGGAGCCCGAGGTCATCATATCCACATCTGAATACCCACAGCAATATCAACAGGATTACGATTCCAGTCAGTACAATAGTAGTCGTCCAAACGGAAGCCCAAATGCGCAGCATTTTTAGCCAATGTGTATAGTCTAATGCTTATCTGTGTAATTTAGTTCCATTTTGTACTTTAACGCCATTGCGGCGACCCATAGCTGTGTTCATATCAAATAAGTAGAATCCGACATTTTGTTTGTACATTTTAAGTTGCTCAGTATTTGTGTGAATTTTTTTGCATTTTTGTTTTTATTGAAAGAGAGAGTTTTGTCTATTATTTGTGGCCACAAACTGTCAAGTTATTGTGAAGAACAAACAGGAAATAATAAATGACAAATTTTATAAGTTACTTGATTACTCATGTCAATCGTAAATTGGTTTTATAAAAGTTGCTGCTATTCAATGGCTGTTCGCCAGAGAATTGGAGCGATCGAGTGAGTCAGGCGAAAATGGTGGACTTTAATCCAAATCCACGAACAATTCCGGAGCGATAGATGTAGGTACCCTCTATAGGCTCTCCGCGATACCAATAATCAGTTTTAGTGTCCAGACTAAATTTTTCGAACTCACAATAGCGAAATTTCCCATACTAAATTGCACATTGTGACCTACAAAATATTTAGTGTGGAGGTTAAAAATTATTATTAGTAAGGCCCTCTAGTTAAATTGGTCCGAGGAGCGAGTGTATGGCCTAATGCGATTCGCTTATCATCAAAAATGTGTGTTTCAGGGCGGATTGTTTAAAAGAAATGGAGACATTCCGCGATACTAATAATAATTTTTAGTGTCCAGGCTAAATTTTTCGAAGTCACAATGGCGAAATTTTCCATACAAAATTGCATATTGTGAGTTGTGACCTACAAAATATTTAGTGTGGAGGTTAAAAATGATTATTAGTAAGGCCCATTGATTAAAAAAAAGCAAAGGTCAGCCTAGAAAATTAAGCAATAGAAGTGAAAATTTATGGAACGCCAGATCGATAAAAAGTTAAAACGAGGGTGCTCACACTAGAGCGCATGTTTTTTTAGAACACGCAGTCAATCTCTGTATTTGATTTGGACATGGTTTCCTATTCCAAACAATCTTTATACTACAAAAGCGTTCCCTAACTTTTCGAAAGTCTCTCCCTCTCTCTCTCTGAGCACATTTTTTTCTACCACTGCCATTTTCACAGTCTTTTCCATTTTTAGTATAAACATAAAGGGCCTAATAATCATTTTTAACCTTCACACTAAATATTTTGTAGGTCACAATATGCAATTTTGTATTGAAAATTTCGCAATTGCGAGTTCGAAAAAATTAGCCTGGGAGCTAAAAATCATTATTAGTATCGCGGAAAGAACGAAACCTATATTTTGACGGAATTCTGGACTTTTGTATAATCTCAAAAACTTCGACACTTTAAAGACTCAGTAAAATTTGGTAGGGAAACTCTATAACAAAGCTGTCGCCTTTTTGCTTGTCCTTCATGTAGGTACAATTACTTCCCTTAGAGCTTTACATTCTGCCCCAGCTGCCTGCCTATGATACGTGTTCTATTCATGTCGGCTGTTGTTATATCCTCCACAGGAAGGTAAATTCACTTTGTCATTAGATTTGTAACGCCAAGAAGGAGTCACCGGAGACCTCATGAAAATTTCGCTATCGTGCTTTCAACAGACAGACAGACAGACAGACGGACATGGCTAAATCGATTCAGAATGTGATCCTGATTCAGAATATACATATATACTTTATGAGGTCTCCGGTGACTCCTTCTTGGCGTTACAAATGTATTGGCAAAGTGAATAAATGCCTTCTTCTGGAGGGTATAAAAATAACGAAGAGCTAGATACATCTTTCAAATTTTGTTAAAATTCATTAAACAAATAGAAAGTTATTCAAATTAAAAATCTCCTTTTTAATTTTGGCCCAAGAAGAATAAGAATTGTTTGTCGTAGCATTTTCACTATAAATTGACGTTTAGCCGACAAAATAGTCAAGAATTTCGTGACTGAGTACTTAAGGGCCCAGCCCATAGAATCCGTCGCATCCGTTGCGTCGACGGATCCGTCAATATTGACGGATTAGACGGAACAAGCAATCCCATAGAATCCGTCGCATACGGTGAAAGTAAAATTTATATTTTACGGACATAAAAATCATATGTTTGCTATAAATGTCCCAGTTTGTTACACCCGTATTAATAAACAAATGTGCACAAGTTAGTTAGCTAGTAGACATCAGATATCATACAAAAATTTGACGTAACTTCTGAATAAGGAGTTGATAACTTTTATGCAGCGTTTATTAATAAGGGGGTTAATATTTATACCAGAAAATCTTGCTAAAAAGCGATTTACAGAAGCTACTTTTATGTGTATTCATTGTGTTTTTAATCGTGGATTTGGAGGTTTTTATTTTTTTTACCATGGAAAGCTTTTCGGACATCGAAATTCCCACAAAGAGGAAGAAATCCCACCATATAAGAAAACTGGCGACAGACAATAACAGTTTCTCTCATGCTCAAAATATTTCCACCAATGAAAATGCTGCCTCTCTCGCTGTGAGAACCGTAAATGGATGCAACGGACAGAAAAGTAGAAAGTAAACCTACTTTATCCGTCGTATCCGGCACGTGCGCTGCTTATGGGTCAGCTTCCATAAGGTGCTGTGTATTCTATCAGACTATCAGTCGAATACGTTGCCGCAACGGATGCGTAGGATTCTATGGGTTGGGCCCTTTAGGTCGTTTTCCATTGGGACCACTAAAAATCTTTTTCAGATCTCAGATTTAAAGCGGCTCATGGAACATGCAACGAAATTGATCTGTTTTTGTGAATGGATTAGTGAAATATTTGACAGAGATATTAGCTATTCAAATTGCATTGTTCAACTATGGAAATCGACTTGAGAAATCTTTTTGCTGTTGTGGATACAAATGAAGTAGTTTTTGTGATTCGTAGTTTCCAGATGATGAGGAAGACAATGAAGATAATAATTCCTCCAACATTATATCCATTGCTATTTATGTATTTCTTTATTTTGTTTTTCACGAAACATTGGGCATTTCTTTTGAAAGCAAACTTCTCAAAATGGCGTGACGCAGTTGTGGGTATTTCTGGCAGTATGTGTAAATCTGAAAAAATTATCGAGATCTGCAAAAAGTGATCCGAATCGAAAAAAATATTGATTTTTTGCCCAATGGAACACGAAAAGTGATTTAGATCAAAAAAAAGATTGATTTCTTGTCCCAATAGAAAACCACATAATTTGACAGTTGTTTACATAATGTGACTAACATAGGAAAAGTGATGTTACAGATCAATCTTATTTTTGCGTTTAGGGCAGGGAAATACCTTTTATTCCAGATCAATATACCTAATCACCAACAGCAAAACTTATGTCGTTTTCCATTGGGACCACTAAAAATCTTTTTCAGATCTCAGATTTATCGCGGTTCATTGAACGTGCAACGAAATTGATCTGCTTTTGTGAATGGATTAGTGCGTATTTGACAGCAAAATCAGCTGTTCAAATTGCATTCGCTTTTGCAAAAATCTGCTATAGATATCGACTTGAAATATGTTTCCCCTGTTGTAGACACAAATGGAGTAGTTTCGGTGAATCGTAGTTTCCACATGATGAGGAAGACAATGAAGATAATAATTCCTCCAACATTATATCAATTGCTTTTTATGTATTTCTTTATTTTGCTTTTCACCAAACTTTGCGCATTTGTTTTCAAAGCAAACTTCTCAAAATGACGTGACGCAGCTGTGGGTATTTCTGGCAGTATGTGTAAATCTGAAAAAATTATAGAGATCTGCAAAAAGTGCTCCGAATCGAAAAAAAGATTGATTTTTTTTCCCAATGGAACGCGAAAAGTGATTTAGATCAAAAAAAACGTGTTGTCACTTTTATTCACTTATGACGTCTTTCATTGAAGATCCAAGAGAATGCCCCGAAACTCAGAATCAGTGGTTTCAGACCGTGAAGACTGATTTCCCTCTTTTTTTATGAGCAAAGGCAATAATTTTCCCCTAAATTTGAAAAAAGGTTCCCCTTTTTTCCCCTAAGTGAAATTTGCTTTTATTTTTATATGAAATTTGAATTTGAAATGATTTTCTTTCCTATTAGACAAAACGTAAAGTCGAGTGAATGCATTCAGATACATACATATTTATTGTGAACTTTTCATTTCTTTGAAATTTATTTGTAATGTAAATGCGTTTAAATTTTACTTTTAAGCAATTTAAGTCTCAAAGAGATTTTAGATTTTTTCCAATTTTTTTAAGCTTTCCCCTCGTTTTCCCCCTCTTCATTGATTTCCAAAATTGGCGCTTTTCCCCTCAATCTGGGAGCACTGCTCAGAATTGCTCTTTTCAATGAAATTTGTGGAGCACTTTTGCAATTGTGCGGTAGACACCATTTATGTGAGATTTGGTTTTCAGTTGCTCTTTTTTTTTGTTTTATATACATTTATTATGAGTGTTTTAACTTTTAATAGATCAAATCAGTATTTAAATTAATGTTAACATTTTTACGCATTATTGAATATTTTCGGATCATAGCGCATAGGCCATAGGGTTTCAAACAATACAACAGACATTTTGCTACTGGGTTAGTGAATTTAGGGCCGTGCTTTAAAAATATTCCAGACACTTCTGTCGGAAGGTGAAGTACATTTTCTTGTTCAATGAAACATAGAAAACATAGAAAGAGCACTTCTAGATTTGCTCTTTCGTAAAGGACAATTTCTTCGATCGAAACCGCCATTAGTTAAATAACGAGCAGTTCCACTCTTGGCTCTAAACAGCTCTGTGAATTTTAGCCCGCAAGTAGGTACTGATAAATATGTCAAATGCACAAAGTTGACAAGAAACAAATTCAAAATCCGTACTAAAAATCAATAGCGCACAAAACTAAAATCTGTGATAATGAAGAAAATTCGGCGGTGGTCGAATGTACTCCCGAAACGTTTCACAGGTTGCAAACCTATCTGTGATATAGATTAGGATGTCAAAGATGAAGGTGGCTCAAAGTAGCTCGAAGTCTATCTAATCCACGTGGTTCGGAATATATTTTCAGCTCTCTGAGAGAGTTTTGCTCAATATTTAGAGTTTGGCAGATTTTTAGTGCTTGGCTGGAAAAAGTACAATTTGCAAAACTACACATTCAATTTGAAAAGTAAGGAATTTGTAATAAAACGGTTTTTGGTCCTTTTCCATTGGGTTTATTGGGGGCTCAACTCATTCTGAAACCCAATGAACAAGAAAACTGCTTCTGGTTGAGTCCAAAAAATAATCTACGGCTGCTGTCAGCTGACTCTTACATAAATTACACTTGTGTAAGAGCTTTGAATGGATCCCGATCTCTAATATAGAAAAATTCTCTTCTCAGAATCATCAAGCTACGATTACTTGTGCCATTTTTCTACGCAAATTTTGACATACGAACGTCACAAAAATTCGGCCATTCGGTGGTCACTCGTGTGTCTTTCGTGAGAGTGTGCTGCGAGAACCCACGTGACCAGACGCTTGATAGACGATCTCACGTAAAGTAGCGACAAATTTAGGATAAATGTTTACGTCATAATGAAAATTTGACATGAAAAGTAGCATGTGTAATCGTTGCTTGAGAGGTGTATTTTTTGCGCCAATGGAATGGTTTCAGAAATAAAACGACATTACTTTCGCCTAATTACATCTGTCAAATACACGTTTTTTTTTTCGTAAAGTATTTGCGAATGGCGTACATGGTTAATAACCAAGTTTTTTTTTGTTTTACAATTGAGAACATCCTACGCCTATCTCTCTTTTGAGATTTGACGTTTTCCATCTTTTTGTAGGTACTAGAAGTACGCGAACAGACCTCATGGTTGAACAAGCAAAAACTGTACCAAAACACGGTCGAAATGCAATTATTGGCAATGGCCATGACCTCAAACGGCCCTGTGCGATCTCTATTCTGTCAATCAAATACAAGAACTCAAATTAATTCAACTTTTGTGAGAACATAGGCCTTAGGTGCTTCTGAAAACGTTGCGGCAACTATTTATATTTGTGTTTTGGAAAACAAAAACGCATTCCACATTAATATTCCCCGCAGCCAAAGACGGTTTCCCATTTTTTTTGCAAGCAAAATCCTAGCGATTTGAAAAACCGCAGTTAACGCCCGAGGCTTCTGACCTCCAACCGGCATACATCATTCGCAGCTTACAATTCAAACCAAAAGGCAATCTCCTCTACAATATTGTATTCGTTCTGGCCAAAATGTACATATATGAAAATCGCACACCAGAATGAATATTCAACTTACTTGTTGTCATCCAGCACCGAATTCAACGCCTCAATCCACTCTGGATCAATACTGCCATCGCAAATAATCCATGAGTGAACGTTCGCTGTCGGTTCGGAATTCACAGCCACTGCCGTTGTGGTCAGGACACCATCCGTCCATTGTCTTGTGTCGGCGTCAAGTTTGCCCAGCAAATGCACTCGACTCATAGATTTGGGGCTGATAGTATGCGTACGGATTGTTCGTCCATTTGCTGCTAAGGCCTGACGAAGGACACTGATGATGGACGTCTTTCCCGATCCGGGGGGACCCACAACCACGACTCCCATGCGCTTGACAAGCTGCTCGTAAAGTTGAAGAGCCTTTTCAATTTGCCTGCCATTGGGACACATACCGAGAATGGCAAAGGACTCCGCAATGGATTGCATTAGTGCTGAGCCCCGTTGAGTGGTAATTTCAATTTCGGGAAATACATTTCGCAATAACATATCGAAGAGGATGGTATCCGGTTGGGTTAGCTTTGACATTGTGTTGGCACGTAGGCAGTGTACGACAATTTCCATTTCGTCGTTCGTACCGGCTGATGAGTGCGATTGGGCGGTTAAAAGTTCACTGCCGCATGCCAGTAGAATGGTTTTAAGTTCACGCAGACCCCAGTCGTAGTGACGCTGGGCAGACAGCATCTTCTTGCACAAATCAAAGAGTTCTACGATGCGATCTCCGATTTCGTTGGCCGATTGAAAGCCTTCGACGAAGAGCATGACACGCGATATCTCCTTGGGTTCGGGCTGCTGCATTACTATGGGTCTAAAGAGGGCTTGAATGTTGCCGGGTAGCTTCTGGCGACCGCCGTATTCCTCTCCAGCTGGATTGAGTGTCACAAAGATGCCACAGTGATGGTTGATTTTAATCTAAAAGAAGACGAACAGTTGAAATGGACATTGAATGGGGTGCGTTTCATACCGTTTTGTCAGCTATTTGAACTTGTTCTGATTTCTCTTTCAAAGCTATTTGAATGGGCTGTATCAGCATGGATATGGCAGAGAGGGTCGCCTCCTGCAGGCGGTTGAACTCGTCAAAGCATCCCCAGGCGCCGCAGCGAGCCAAGCCGGTTAGAATGAGGCCCATCGCTTCCGTGTCAATGTTCTAAAAGGGGGAGGAGAAATTTTAAACTTTGCTATAAAAGTGGGTACGGTTTTTCTTCGAATACACAGCACATCTACCTCGCCTTACCTCGTCACAATTGAAAACTAGGACCAGACGAC
The DNA here is from genome assembly GCA_948293265.1 of Cheilosia impressa. Classification (NCBI taxonomy): domain Eukaryota; kingdom Metazoa; phylum Arthropoda; class Insecta; order Diptera; family Syrphidae; genus Cheilosia; species Cheilosia impressa. Next base: position 26,911,327 of record OX411884.1, on the reverse strand, counting down.
CCAGCTTGCCGCCCAGAGCTTTCACACATTCAGTCTTTCCCGTTCCGGCTGGGCCAAACGGATTGCCACCCAATCCCATGTGCATGGCCTGAGTCAATATCAAATAGCACTTATGTGTCAAACTTGTGCTAACCAACTGATTTGGATTTCCCAAGAACTCATATGAATATTCAAACTCCGCATACACCATTTTGACAGTCACTTTCGCATTTTGTCCCAAGTGAAACTTCATCTGCTGCAACCAGTGCCAATCTGCCACATTGGTGACGTTGTTCTGCAACAGCTCCTCCACGATGCTGACATAGTGCACCAAATCAAACAAAAGCGCTCGCACTTTAATCTGCACCAACGCATCTCCACTCCGGTTCTTCATCTTTGCGAATTTCGTTATTTGCTCGTTCAATGATTGAAGCAACTTCTGCAAGGACATTGATCCAATTGCACGTTCAGCTTGAGTGGTAAAGTTAATCGCTTTCGCTGTGCTCAACACCTGAATCGGATACTTTTCGACAATTTGCTCATTGAAACTATCCACGCTGGAGTAACACTCCACTATTTGTTCCTTGAGAGTATCTTGAACGGTTGTTACAAGCAAATTCAACCAATTCTGTTGGAGGCGATGGTATATACGGTCAAAGTGGCTTCCTCGAATTATTATTCTACATCCTGCAATGGAATGCAGCATTCTTACCTCGATTGGTCCTTTCATGGGTACCGGCTGCCTTAACGTCAGAACATCACCCTCGGCACTGTGCACAGCTTTAATGGTATTCACATCATTCGCCATGGCTATGCTGAGACTATGGCATCCGGGGAAGAGCTTTCTGATGTGCTTCTGAATAATTTCCTCCTTTGAGGCTTGGCCAAGAATTTCCAATAAGTCGTCGTCGCCGAGAAAATAGAATCTTGGAAAGGAATTTCTTTTATCCTGCAAAAACAAAATGAGTCAAAGGAGCATTTAACGAATGACGGCAACGATAACACTCGTAATACAAAAAAAGAAGAAGATGGAGACGAAGAAATAATCTACATACCATAATGTAGGACATTAGATTGTTCTGACAGCGGGATAATTGATTCTCCAGCGAGTTAACTATAGTACTGATATTATTGATCTTAATGATGGAGATGACTCGAGCGTCTGACTGGATTTCACGCATTACATAGCGAAAGTCCTTGTCGATGCGTTTGAAGAGGGCTTCTTCGTTTTTGAGAGTGCCTGCACCGAAAACGGGTTCCAAATACACCCATCTGAAAAGAGGGAACGATTGTTCATTTATGAAATTCGATTCATGCTTTGGATTGCAGCTTGTCATTAGGTCTGTTACTTTGTTTAAACGAGTTGTGCCAGTTCGCACAAAGTCTTACTCATTTTTACTCAGGAAATGAGATCGACATCAAGATCAAGAGAGCTCTATTATCCCTCCCTCCCCGCCTGCGTTCCATTGATCTAGATAACTAACGAATCGGCACGCCAAACTCAATAGGTTCATCAAGAGAGCTCGTTAAAACATAAGTTTCATTTAAATACGCGGTTTAAATTGAACGCACTCGATATAAATCGATCGCAATCACACAAATTCTATATACACGTTCAAAAATGACAGAAAAAGAGAACATTAGCAAAATAACGAGTAAGGAGAAGTTGCTCTCTTGGCTCGAAACAGGTGAAGCTAAATTTTAACCGGCAAGTACTGATAATGATAACAGTTAACAAGAAACAAATTCAAAATCTGTCTTAAAAATTAATTGCACTCAAAAATAAATTCAGTGAACACAATGATAATTCGCCGGTGGTCGAATGTTCTCTCAGAACGCTTGATATTTGCAAAGATGTTAAAGATGTAATGTCGTTTTCCATTGGGCAAAAAGAAGCATCCGGGAGAGTCCGGAATCGAAAAATTCACTTCTAAAACCGTTCCATTGGCACAAAAAATACTCTTCTGGTGATTCTGAGGAGAGAATTTAGCTTCTCGATTTGAAGTCAGAATCTACTCGCACTCTTAAAAGTGTAAATTATGTATTTTATGTATACAGCAGCCGTAAAGTATTTTTGGCATTTAAACAAACTTTTGTGGATTGAATCAGAAGCAGTTTTCTTGTTCCATTGGTTTACAGAATGAGTGGATCCCCTAGTGAAACCAATGGAAAACGGACTTTCCCTGCTCAAAGTATTGCGAAGCCCATTTACTTCATGTTCTTTGGAGTATTTTCTCAGCTTCCTGACCAGCGTTGCCACTAAAGTCTTTAGCAAATGTAGTACGTTAGCTAACAAAATGTAGCATTTTCAAACAAAATGTAGCACCTGTTTTTTTTTTGTTTATTGACATTTAAATTAACAAATAAATAGAAATGACACAACAAAAATATAATTTGAACTCACAAAAAAATAACAAAAAAGAAAAAAAAATAATGCTATAAAATTTTAGTCCGAGTCCGAATCTGAAACTACTTTTAAAAACCGATCCATATCCATATTTGTTATTTGCAGTTGTTGTGGGTGCAGCACAATACACAAACAAATTTAAATTGGTTGTCAGCTGTTAATTCAGCTGATAGACAGAGACAGACATTTCATGTCGTACCTACGTAAATGACAGCATTCAGTTTTGCACGTACTTTAGAGTTATGGCAAGTTTTTTAATCGATTTATTTAGTTATAAAAGCACATGGGGGAAATTTGAAATGTTGTTAGTAAAAAATTTATATGGTTAGACGGATTTAAAGAAATGTAGTACTTTGGGGTAACGATGTAGTATGTAGTACAGCGTTAAAAAATCCGCCAAATATGTAGCATAGTACTACATATGTAGTACAAGTGGCAACGCTGTTCCTGACTCTGAGAGAGTTTCGCTCAATTTTTCGAGTTTGGCAGATTTAAAGTTCGCGAATAGCGCTATATTTGCAATAGAACTATGGACTACGACATGAGTTTGATGGCCCGCTAGCCAGAAAGCAGTCAGTGGAACGCCGCCAATATAGCAACTTTTATCTCCAAAAATGCCTCGTTTGACAGATGATTTAAATATAGTATTGGAGGTGCGTTGAGATCTCTAGTTAACTTATGGCGTTTTCGATTGGAGAAAAGAATTGCCCTTTCTATGGAAAGATCAAATCAATAAGTTCTCTTTCTATGTATTCTATGTTTTATTGAAAAAAAAAAGTTCACTTCCAGGTCAATAAACACGACAAAAGTGTCCGAAATATTTTGAGAAAATTGCTCTGAACTCACCAACACACACTAGTTAAATGTCAGACTGAAATGTTTGTTGTGTAAAAACATTTGAAAATGAAAACACTGAAAATGAAATATATTGATTTGGCCTATTAAAACATTCATATTTACTGAAAAAAAAAAAACAAAAAACAAGTAGCAACAGAAAATCTAAACGCACATATGTTGTCTACCACTATTGCAAAAGTGCTCCAACGGATTTCAATGAAAAGAGCAATTCTGAACTTCGGGGGCAATTCTCTTTGATCTTCAATAAAAAACGCCATTAGCACAGTTGACATTTTAGATCTGTTCCTTTACTTTTTTGAAATCTTACGAATGTTTTACTAATTCTAACGAATTTTTACTCAATGCCGGTCCCTAACTCGAAAAAATTCTTAAAAGAGAGCGTCATCGAGAGAGCAAGATATTATACTCCTCCACTGAGAATCTAACGAATTTTTACTCGACAAATTTCTTGGTGTAAGAATTGAAAAAGCTGTCAGTCACCTTACAATTAACAGCTGATTTGAAATTTATTGTCCTGTTTGACATATGAGTTAAAGTGGTATCAACAGGCGGGAAAATAAAATTCAATGTTCTCCTTAGATTCTTTTCGAAAGTGGAAACGAAATTCTTCCTCGCTGTGAGGATAAAGAAAGGACCATTTCCTCAACATAATTTTCAATGCCGTGTCGCTTTTCCTCTTCTCTAATGCTTATAGTTTAATCAGTAGTACAAACTCTTTCACATACTCGGATTCTTCAAAAAGAAGCTCGATTTGTTTCGAATCACTTTCGTCTCTAGATGAATCAACTAATCTTGTTAGTAAATTAGCAAAATTCTTCCTTTATCAGATATTTTAACGACTTTTTGTGCCACTTTTTTGAATTTCTGAATTATGTATCTGCCATTTTTCATAGATTACCACAAAGGCGTTCAATAACTTTTTCGTAAGTGTCTCTCTCTGTGGGAGAATTTATCCGCACCACTGCCACTTTGACAGTCTTTTCCATTCTTACTACAAGAGTAAAGGAACAGAAGTTTTGACGCAGTGCAAGTGACGTTAGCGATAAATCTAATTTTTAAATCTAGTCCATAAAAATCAAGTCACATCCTAAACGTCGTCACTTGCAGGAAGCTGGTAACCAGCGATTTTACGTACACTTCAAGTTCGTCTGATCTAACTTTCGGATAAAGTTCCGAAAAAATGTCAACTGCTCTATCGTTATGTATAAAACAGTTGCCAAACTTTGTGCGGCTGTATGGCCCTAAGGCGAATAGCTAAGAACCACTCTCACCACCTCAAACATCGCATATTGTCTTGAAGTTAGATTCAAGCTACGGAATGCCTACATAACTCATACAATTTGGCAACACTTCTCATCAACGGCAATTCGCATTTCGTTCGCACAAAGTTCGCATAAAGTTCGCCGCCGAGTTCATTGGGAATCCATAGCAATACTTATATCGGATGAGGTCGCAGCAATTTTTATCGGAAGAAACAAAGGCTATTCCCCAAAAGTCACATAAAAGAACAAAGTACAAGCATTTAGACAAAGTTTATGCGAATTTTGAAACGATATGCAAATTTACGCGGGTTAATGAGGAGGTTAAGGAACATTTCCCGACGTCACAGTTTTAAATAACCGATCTTGTCCTGGCAAGCTTAGCTGAGGGAACTATCTTAAAAAATCCTCACGCATAACCAAACGCTCCGTTAACAAAAACAAACCTTCTCTGCGATCGATTTAGTCCAGTCAGCAGATTATCTAGAAAATTGAGTCGGCTCTCCCACAGCTCAGCTTGGTCGGAGAACGCATCGAACGCGCTCGAGTTTTTAGCCGATTGCAGTAAGGACTGATTGTCGCCGATTCTGTTGAGAATCTCCTGGTAGTCCTTAATAAGGTACACAACATTTCCCGAAGAGTCACTGTGAGTGGTGAGCTTAAGCGTCGCCGTAACAGCCCATTGATCGAGCTCAGTAAGAGCCTGCCGTACCACTTGCTCAGAGGCTGCCTGCTTAGCAATGTTCTAAAAGAAATACAAATTTATTCAAGTTCAGTTTAAGGTTAGGCAAAGCCTTACAGATATTTCGCCAGACGCAGCCGCAAGTGCATTCGAGTCCTCGAGGATGTCCTTCAAGGTTATGCTGTGCATTGGCTTTGGCTCCTTGCCCAGCAGCATACATATCTTAGCCCAGTGCCTCTCATTCAGAGCATCGGACTGAAGAAGTTGTAAATTGGGCAGCACGGTCTGCAAGCGATCAACGGTCTGTCGAATCCGTTTTGACGGTAGATCAATCGAGGAATTCACTGAGCCCTCCCACTTGGCTATGAATTCCGTAAGGACGTACGGCCTTCGCCGGTATATAGCCCATTCTTCCGACTTGATCGTCTCGAATTCGATCAGGAAATCGTCGTAGACCCTCCACTGATTAGCCTGTGCCTGAACCTTTGCATCGATCTCCTCAAATGGCTTGAGGATATCTTCGGGGAACTGCATATTGAACTTAGCACACTCGGCCAGGAGTTGATCCTTTTTCTCCTTGATACCGCTCCAGTGGTCACTCCGTTCCTTAAACAGCTCTAACGTAGCGTCCTCGTTGGCTTCCAATTCGGCTACGGTGGACTCCCATCGGAGTATGAACTTCTCGGCTTCGTTGCGTAGATTTTGAATCTGCGAGTTGGCCTGGTCCTTGATTATGTCGACCTGTCTCTGAAGGATAACCGCGTGATTTTCTATGAGTGGTTGGAGTTTTTCCCATTGCAGCAGAATGCCCGCCAATGCTGTCACACGCTCCTTACACCACCCCGCTAGACAGGTGTCCTTGCCTTTGACTACTTCCAGGGTTGTGTTGATCTGAAAGTTACACAGTGAGCAGGGGTGAGGGGTTATAAAGGTCTGTCTTACCGTCGGCAGTTCGGATATCATCTTTTCGTACTTCATTCCCGAATCTGTAATTGAAGCCTCATCCATGGGTACGTTTTGCAGAAACTGTGTCGACGACTGAAGGAATTCCTGAATCACAGCAACGTCGCTTAGAATCGATGTGCGCAGGCTGTTGGACAGCGCCTCCCAATAGCGGCGACTTATGAACTCAATGTCCGAGCGCAGCGGCAGGATGTTTATAACGAAACAGTCGATTTGCTCCTCGGCGCTAAAAGTGGAAAAAATGAGTTGCTTGCGCTGGAGCTCCGAAAAAACATGTGTGACACTCTCAGACTGATTTTCAATGTCATTTGATCCTTCAGACCTAGGAGAACTGTGGTGGAGCTTACTTTTGAATTTTCGCGATCTTCTGGCTAAAATGCTTGCACGCCTTGAAGTTGCGATCCCAATCCTCCCACACAGTCAGGTGAATGCCACAAAGCTCCTCAACATCCACACAGCCAAGCGCTATCCAAGGCGTCCAGATCTTTTTGAATTCCGCCAGCTTAGCGAACAGATCCTCAGCCTTCTGGAACAGCGGCCCAAATTGATTTCGGTTGATTTCGACCATCTTTTTGAATAGATCCGCGCTCTTCTCCGAAAGGCCGTGGAATCCACAGGGCCGCTCTAAGAATCGTCGGAGCTGCGTAAAGTATTTCTCGCGAATCTCCTCCTCTGGCGGACGAAAGGTAAGCTGACGTTGGCTAGAAAAGGGAACCACTTAAGACTCGAAGTCGAAAATATACATCACTCAGACCTACCGAAACATGATGTCGATGTGGATGTCGGGTAGCTTGTTGTTCATGTCGGTCAGACCCACAAGGTACTGGTACTCCAAGACTTTGTACAGCTGGTGGTCCCAGTGCAGCTTGAACGCATCAAGGTTGGTGTAGTTCTGGCGCTCCAAGCTGGCGACCAGCTCACGCAAGTGACGCATTTCGTCCTTCCACACTTGACCCTGGGTAAAGAGGTCGGTGTTCATCAGTTTTACAATCTGGACAGAAAATTAGTCACACAGTGAAATGGTTGGAAACGGCTGAAACTATTTACGGTTCTCTTAGCTTGCTCGTGGTAGCCAACCAGCAGGTTGTTGTCAGCCGACAGCTTTGATACCGCTGCTTGCAGCACGGACACGTAGCTTTGAACGGATTCTTCATCATTCCAGGCGACAGGTTCGCCTTGCACTAGCCTTGACAGGTCCATGGCATTTTTGAGCATAATGGGTCGTTGACAGGGTATTATGCGGTCCCCGATAGTATTGTGGAACGTTGCGATCTGCTGCAAACGCCGCGCGTACGACATAAACTTGGCGGCATGCGTTGCCGAGGAGCGCAGTTCTATCGGGACTGTGTAGCCGAGATTCTCGAATTCCCTCACATCTTGGCAGAAGGTCACGAGCTTAGGGTTGAATGTGACGCGCATCAGTTGGCGGCCTTCTTTTTCGAACTTAACCACTGGCTGGTCATCGCGCAGTCTGCAAGGGACAGTGGCATTTGTTACAGAACAGCAAATGGATTCGTTTAAAATTAAAAACCCCCGTGGACTGATTGATAGTCCTTAAACTCACCTGAGCTCACCACTTTTGACCGCGGTAGTGCACTGGCCGCACCAGATTTCAAAGTTCGTCCTCAGCAGCGATTCGGTTTCCTCCTTGATCTCCTGAACCGCTTTGTTAATTTTGTCGAACCCCTCGCGTCCGCTGATCAAATGGCTGACCTTTTCAATTTCAGTTATCTGTTGCCAGTCAAAATACGTTAGAAGAGGGACATTGGTTACATTTTAGGGACCCACCTGGTACTGCACGACCTTGAGCCACCGACACTCATTACAAATGACCGACAAGTGCCCAGTGTCCGGCTCCATATTGGTGTCGTTCATTGCCTTGCGCAGATCTTGCAACAGTATTTGCAGCGACTGCACAAACTGCTCGCGCTCTATAGTCAGCAACTCCAAGACCATCGGTCGCTGTATTAGAGTCTCGTATTTCGAGAAGATGAATATGATCTGCCGCGGATTGCTGAGATAGTTGTGCAGTTGGGCCTTCAAGGCGAATGCGATTCTCTCATCGATCGGCTGCAGGATCTGCTCGAATTGCTGCAGGGCCTTGTTCCAATTGCTCTTACCCTTCGCTGTTGTGTCGAAGACGTTGATTTCTGGTTGAAGAGAGGCGTTGGATGGCATCTTCGACTTACCGTTGGTACTTACCCTTGAACAGTGAGTTGTAGGTAAACATAGTCCTAAGCTCTTCATCGTCCAGGAGCGTCACTATCTGCTTGAAGAGGCTCTTGATATTTTTGATCTCCACGAGGCGTTCTTTGAACAACTGGCCACGCTTGGGCACATGCGGCTCCCCCGTCCAAGGATGCTGAATGTAGTTCGGCCAAAAAAGACGCGTCAGCGAGTCACACAATTGCATCCAAGAGTCGACAATGTCGTGACACTGTCCCACCACATTCGAGATGTGGTACGAGTTCAAATTCCAAATGTCCTCTGATATGAGATTTTCAGTGCAAGCCTCCAGCACAAGGTTTCCTAAGAAAAAACAGTCAATGACGGTTGGTTTTGGGGCAACCAATAAGTCTCACCGAGGATTTCCAGAATGTCTGTCATGCGGTTCTGTGGATAGCGATAAGGCAGCCGCCATAGTTCGTCCAAATAGTTGTGCGCAGCATCGAGGAACTCCTCGATTGTCCCCATTGCTCCCGGGTCGATTTTCCTACAACTGGAAAGTCAAGCAACTTTGTTTAAAAATCGTCCAACCTCACCGTATGTGCTGGTCAATATTGTCCAAAGCACCTATGAAAACCTGTGACATTTCCCGGTCCACCCTAGACTTGGAGCTGTCCAGCTTCTGTTTCCAGAATTTGATCTCGTCGCCGATACATGTTATGCCTTAAAAGAAGCACTAGCTGATTAAAACCCACCCTCCTCGCAAACACAAACACAAACCTGATTGTGGCAGCCCCAAAGTGGAACCCAAGGAAACATGCAGACTCTCCAACAGTCCACTCAGTTCGGCACTGTACTCTGCCTTCTGTGGACCGCACCGATTCCCCACCCGCCAAAAGATGTCAAATTAACACAAAAGCCCCTAGCTCAAAATCCATTATTCGTCCTTACCTTAACCACGGCATGCGGCGAAAACACCCTCGACATTGAATTGTAAATCGATTTTACCATACCACCTTCGAGCGTGAGCATTCCCAGGCTTTGGTTATCCATCAGCGGAGTGACTGTCGATGCCGATGACGGTGCACCACCAACTTTGGGAATCTTATAGAACAACAAACACACGTCGTCGTTGGGAATCTGATGATGAAACTTGAGTTTGCCATCGTTGCTGGTTGCGGCAATCACGGTGATTTCCTCAGATTCCAGAAACTCGGTAACGGGCTGCTGGTCCTCGTGACCGGATATTGCATCAAAGTAATCAACTATGCGGCGGGATTGGGTAAATTTCCGATGCGAAAATTAATCTGTCAGTGCGAGAGAGAGTTTCTTCAAATATTTACCAGAAGTGTTGATAATAAATTTAGTTTTATTGGACATGACTGTGAGAAGTTTTTTGGTTGAGAGTGCTTCTGTTGAAGCAGTTTCCTAAACTGACGAATTTTCTCCTTCGGGCTGGTTCCTGTCGTGGTTGTTTTGGATAATTGGTGTTGCCATGGCAACAGTTACACGGGGGCTGATCGGTTAGGGTTGTTTACCAACAGTGAAGGAGCCGCAGTTGGTTTTTGTTATTGTTTACACGTGTGCTATAAACATTTTATGGGAAGGGCAGTTCAGTTGGCTGGGTACCTAGTTATTCCTCCGAATCTAGAAGGAGTTGGTTAATCAATTTAATCGCAATTGGTTACGAAAATGATGGGCACTGTTTCGGAACCGAATCGAAGGATTACGAGTACATAAAGTGGTTGGTTGCGTTAATTTTGGTTTCATTTGGTTAGAGTGATAAAAGTTATCTAAGTGTGGACTAACGATTTTCGATAATCAACATCAGAGGAGTCGCAAGACAGGTGGTCCGACACGGTATTCACCGGGGCACCGGCTAAGATTGCTAGCCACCTGGTGCGGGTAGTTTATTTTAGAATAGGGATGCCTTTCCGTCGATTCTAGGTGGGCATAGATTAGACTCATTTCTGCAGTCATTTTACAGAAGAAGAGTTGTTAGCGAGGAAGAAGAGTAGTTCGCGATGAGATTTATATAGGTGCAGGAGCGGGTATCTTCAGTTAAACACTGGATCTGCGAGAATCACTACGATTCAATCAACTGGCGTTGATTGCAGTGTCACTTGAAGCAGTGCAAGTTGCTATGACCCAAGCGGCGAAGGAGACGGCACATTGCCGCTAATTGCCATAAAAGCCACAAAGTCAGTAGTACTGAAGTCAAGGGAAGTAAGCCATTGCAAGAAATATCACAAGACAACGTGGTGACCTTATGCTGGATACCAGGACATTTGGGGTAATGAAAAGGCGGATGAGCTTGCAGGAAACAAAGATACATCCGACTTTGGCCCTAAAATCAGTTAGAACAAGAAAGACTGACATTGAATTCTGGAGTAGAACAAACCTACACTGGACCAATCTCAATACCTACATAGGCACACAAAAGAACTGTTGCCAGAGCAGTGCCGGATTTATATTTTTTGTGAGTGTAGGCCATTTTATTTCTGACGCCCCATGTATAGCTTTCTAAAATAATAATTTTCCATTTGTAGTAAGGACGGCACTTGAGTTAAATAAACGAATGAATTAGTCGTTAAGGATGGGCGTAAAAATAAAACAAGAATTACAATTTTTTACGGGACTTTTTAATAGAAAATTTATCTATAGTTTTTGCTTGAGACAATGAAGACCTTTGATAATTTTTCACGCGTTTTAAACAGGAAAGACTCCTTTTCCCAGATGCAGAGAGCTATATCCAAGTTATAGTAAACATTAGACAGAGATTGATTCCTCAAAAACGTTGAGAGACTAAGTAGTGAGTTTGATTCAGGCTTCAATGCACAATCTGCGGTTTTATTAGAGGAAATGTGACTGTGAAAATGCACACATTCTTGAACCAAATCGTCCTCTAAATTTACTTACTTACTTACTTAAGTCCGGGGTGGACCTGGGCCTCAACCAACAAGCGTCTCCAGCTAGCGCGATCTTTAGCTAGCTGTCTCCAGTTTCGCACGCTAAGTTGGTTAAGGTCCCCTTCCACTTGCGTGCGCCACCTGAGTCGCGGTCTTCCTCTACTGCGCCTTCCCTCGGGTATGGATTCGAAGATCTTCCGGGCCGGAGCATTCGTGTCCATTCGCTCTACATGACCCAGCCACCTCAGTCGTTGGACCTTCACTCTTCTGACTAGGTCGATGTCGCTGTACAGCCCGTACAGTTCGTCGTTAAATCTCCTTCTCCATTCACCGTCAATGCAGACGGGACCAAAAATAACACGAAGAATTTTTCTCTCGAAACAACCGAGATTTACCTCATCCGCTTTTGATAGCGTCCATGCCTCTGCGCCATATAGCAGAACTGGGATGATAAGGGTCTTATAAAGGGTCACTCTAGTTGTTCGGGAGAGGGCTTTGCTACTCAATTGCCTTCTTAGCCCAAAAGAAACAGCGATTGGCAAGAGTAATTCTACGTTTAACCTCAGCGCTGGTGTCGTTGTCTGAGTTCATAGCGGAGCCTAGGTAGACAAAGTCCTTAACCACCTCAAAGTTATATCTGTCTATTGCGACGTTCTGTCCGAGCCGTCGGTGTTGGGTGTCCTTTTTAGTTGACAGCATATACTTCGTCTTGCCTTCATTAACCGCCAAACCCATCTTCGCCGCCTCAGTCTCAATACTCACAAACGCGCCATTAACATCACGCTGCGTTCTGCCAATTATGTCAATGTCATCGGCGTATGCGAGTAATTGGACGGACTTTTGAAAGATAGTGCCTCTGGTGTTGGCGTTTGAGTTTTGCACTATTCTTTCAAGAACGATGTTGAAGAAGTCACATGACAGCGCATCGCCTTGTCTAAATCCTTTTTTGACATCGAAGGTCTCGGTAAGTTCTTTACCGACCTTGATGGAGCAGCGTGCATTCTCCATCGTCATCCTGCACAAACGGACGAGTTTGGCAGGGATGCCAAAACTAGACATTGCTCTGTATAGTTCGTCCCTATAAATGCTGTCATAGGCGGCCTTAAAGTCGATGAAAAGGTGGTAGGTATCGATTTGAAGTTCCTGGGTTTTCTCCAAGATCTGCCGCAGTGTGAATATTTGGTCTATGGTGGACTTTCCTGGCCTGAAGCCACACTGATATGGACCAATCAGGTTGTTTACGAAAGGCTTCAGGCGTTCACACAAAACGGCAGATAAGATCTTGTAGGCAATGTTTAGAAGACTGATACCTCTGTAATTGGCGCAGTTCAGAGGGTCTCCTTTCTTGAGGATCGGGCAAACAATGCTGAGGTTCCATTCATCGGGCATACTTTCCTCCGACCATATTTTACAGATGAGTTGGTGCATGCTCCTAACCAAGTCATCGCCCTCTAAATCATTGGTATAATATTTCCCGAGAGACTTGGCTTTTCCGTTGAAAGTTCAGTCATTTTTGCTAAAATTAAAATTTTTCCTTAAAGTTTAAGTACGCATTATACCTTCTCTGTATTTCAGTCCTCAGTCTATCAAGGATGATCAAAAAGGTGTTCACTCTGAAATAATCTCTAGAGCTGGAGGGTATTTCAGGGGGCAGATTCCTTATATCAACGATCGTCTAACCAACAACGTTTTTGCTACATTTTTTTTAACAAACGTCAGCTTTTTTATATTTGTGGAAAAAGAAATGGATTAAGCTGTCAAACTTATAATTTTTAGAGGTCTATCGTTTCAACGATAATCGTTTGTAATGTCCGTAATGTTTTTTCTTTTCTAGGTGGCCGCTCGGAAAATTTAGCCCGGCTGATTTTTGTCTGTTAATTTAGAAGCCTAATATTTGACATGGTTGGCTTTTCCAGCTATAATAATTTTGCATGTGATATTATGAAGACCAACAAAATTATGTCCAGATAACCCTTCTGTGCATTCTATAGTGGCCCAGTAGTTAGTGTGCTGGACTACTGAGCGGGGGGTCTCAGATTTGATCCCCGGAATAACACCAACCATATCCTAAGGTTTTTTTCCACTACTCAACCTATCGCGAACGTCTGACAAACATCCGAAAGTATAACTTCTCAATTTATCCGGTAGGACTCGGCTTAAAAATTGGTCCCTTCCATTCGCGCCGAAAATAAAACACTCACGAAACGAAAAGAAATAAGAAGCGCAACCTAAGGTACCTCATGGACCTGTTGTTTTATACGCTACATGCTTCCTAAACTAAATTGGTAAGGACGGGTTTATACTTACAGATTGCGACTCTCGCTGGGATTTAACAGCGAACTCTACGAGTTGTACAGCAACATAAACCTGTTCAGAAAAGTACGATAATCAGCCATCTAAGATTTGTAGAGCGAATAGACACCAACGCTCCAGCCTGCAGAGTTCTCGTTTCCAACCCGGAGAGACAACAGAGTAGAGTAAGACCTCGCCTTAGGTGACGCCTGCAAGTGGAAGGGGACCTTAATCAACTTGGAGTTCGCAATTGGAGGAAGTTAATCAAAGATTGCGCTAACTAGAGAGGCGTATTTGTTGAGCTGAGTCCCGGACCGTAACGCCAACTAAGCAAGTAAGTAGGCTTCAACATACTGACAGCGGGACCTTTGTCGTCATATTATGTTGATTCCCTGACGAGGCCTCTATTCGCCTTTGCGGCAGGTTTTGCTATGAGCTAAAACCTTTTGTAAACTTCGTTCATGAAGTGACATCCCTGTACCAACTTAAGAGGCTTTCTTTTTGTTTTTTTAGAGAAGATTGTCATCTTCTTTACTATTCCCTAAAGTTTCTTTAAGCAGTTTCTTTATCAAATCTGGGGTGTAACCGACTCATCCGGATGCGTCATAATTGCGAAATTAATTTTACTTTGTATAAATATTCTTTACAAAAGCAAATTTTAAACTGGAGAGCTAACTTTGGTTGACTCTTCGCGGCGTTGAAGGATACATTCCACTTTGCTGAATTTATTACTTGACTAGAGGTTTCTTTTTGAAGGTGGCCTAGAGAGACCACCTGAGGCGGCATTTTCCACGCATTCTTAGCAGTACAGCCACTGGTCTTCTGTAGTTAAGTCTGTTAAAAAATTAGTACGCCGGACTATAAAAGGTTGGCCTTCACTTTAGGTTTTACTCAAACAAAATTGTGCCCTCTCTTGGGAACGTTCGACCAACATTCGAGAGTAAAACTGGCTTCTGAATTCAGGAGTTTTAAAATGGCACACTTTTGTTAATCCCTTCTATTCGTTGTACAAACTTTTGGTTATGACTTAGGATAAACTAGTTCTAGGGACTTGTATGAACTTATTGTGCCACACTAAATCCGCAACAATATACCAGGGCGAGGGCATCTAAAATACTTGATGCAGGTCCGTAGCTCGTTTAAGACTCATACGCACCAATGGGGCTAAAAAAAGAGTTATTTTTCTCAAAATTCGTCTACGGCAATAGTCCCTTATAGGCAAAAAAATAATATAAAGCCTCGTACGATTTTTTACTGATTAAATTGACTGACAGTCGGAATTATATCAACACTGAAATTCGCAAAACAGAAGTGCCCAGCAGGGAAAAACTATTAAACTGAAGAACTTGCACGTACCTCACACTGCCACACAGAAATGCTGTCCTTTGGGACTTTTAAAACCTTTTTTGTTTTGCGTTTTCCATTTTCTTGGTCCCAATTCGTCACCAGCTGATGAACATGCCTACAGGATGAAATTTCGTATGAAATTCCTTTCGGTGTGTCCCCTATACCAGCCACTGATACCGAGTGATGTGCTCATAAATAAATTCAAAAGGTCCTTCATCATTATGTCCCTCAAGGACTGATTTCGTCAATCTCACCAAATGAAATGGATGACTCAGGACTCCGGCTCAGGGCCCATTTCCAGTGAAATGACATGTGCGTGGTACGTGCACTTTTCGAAAACACATCCATCTGTAAGATGAGTGGTTGTTGTTGGGACTTGGGAGGTGCAAAGTGATTGATCAGAAGAATTCCCCCAGCCGAGCGGATAAAGAGCCAAAGAGGAACCGGATTACGTAGATATATATCTACATGCTCGCCAATTGATTGTAAATTAATTGAATTAGGAAAAAAAATGGCTTTCATATTTTCCGGACTGGTGCGTGACTTTTTTGGGATTTTTCTTCACTTGATCATTTATTTGGCCCGTTCGTGAGCGGGGGTCAGTCGGAAGGATGTAAGCGATTATTTTCTTTTTCCTTGAATATTTATGAATTCAAGAAGTGATTTAATCAACTTGTCAGCGCGTTCCGAAGGAACTCGGATTCACAGAACGTGATGGACATGATGTAGCCATGTGGAAGGGTGTGACCTATGACGATGTTTTGAACAATTTCACAAGAAATTTTGCAGAGACTGGAAATTAGGAAAACGACAAAAATGAGCAGAAGGCAATGCCAATCATTTATTCATGCGGTGATGGAAAATGATATTTCTTTGAATTGCACTGATTAGATATATCTGGTTGACGGGGCGGACTTAATTTTTACGACGTTAGGACTTCGAGGGGTTCATTTATTTTTTTGAAATATTACTGGAAGATACAAGTGGGATGGATAGAACATCCATAAACCCTAAATGTATATATTTAGGCGCAGCGATTATTTTTTGGAGATGGAATTAAAATATTTGATACAAACCATATGGAAAGCAAATGCACTTTCCAACGTCATTTTATGATTGCATTGAAAGCGATAGGTGTTTAGGTGACGGATTGCTGGCGGATTGTTTGCAGACCTATAAAAAGAATTTAAATATTTAATAAACCAACCTTCCTTCTTCATTTTTCGAATACAAAAATCGACCAATTGAATCAATTTATTTTTTTTAGTTGATCACAAAATCTAAAACTTTCACAATCAATTTTTACATGAACACAAAAAAAATTGTTGTGTCTGGAAACCGCTGTCAAATATTTGGAAAAATAAATGAAAAATTGGAAAAAGCAAAAGCGAACACGGTTGAAATTAAGGTATCGGTATTGATACGATCCGCCACTCATTTTTGAATAACCCCTCAGAGCCTTAGGTCTAGCGCTTGTTTTGTTTTTATTTTTGAAACCTAAGTAAGTCCGAAACCAAACTTTCAAATTAAGAAGCTGGGCCAGAACAATTCTTATAAGTTCGTTAAAAGCTTGCTAGAGGTGTGTATTGTTTTCTCTCGGGGTTGAACCTGAAATGCTATTGTGAATATATATTTGATTCGATTTTAAAGGAGCTTGTAAGCTTTGAAAAACAATTTTTACTTATCAGAGTATGACGACTTGCGGTTAGTAGTACAGCCGTTGTTTATTTCTTGTTTCTTAAAAGAAGTACCTAGGCTTACCATTTCTCACTTTTTTGTACATGTCCGTAGGTCTTACATCTCCTCCTTGATGGGTGTCTAACTTCTTCGGTAGCGGCAAGCCAATACTCAGAGATTATGGTATATAAAACGTAACATTGGAGCCGAATAAAGTCATTCAATAATCATTTATAACCTTAACACTAAATATTTTGTAGGTCACAATGGGTAATTTCATATAAAAAATTCGCCATGGTGAGTTGGCAAAATCTAGCCAGGACAATAAATAGGACTATTTGTACCGTTTGCAGTGTTTATTTTTTAACCTTCCATTTTGAATATTTTGCAGATCACAATAGATAATGGTTATACGAGAAATATAAATATTGTGAGTTCATCCAGTGTAATCTGGACACTAAAAATTATCATTAGTATCCAGTGGCCCTTGGGTCATAAGAAACATTTCAAGCAATTACCCTAAAATAAAAGTAAAAGTCACAATAGCTATTTGTTAAAATTCACCATTGGACTTTTAAAAGGTTATCTTCATAATTTAACTATCAAATCCAGTTTCATTTGATTTTTCATATCTTAATATTCCTATAAATAAATTTTATTGTAACTCATTTAAGTTTAAAAATAAACTACACCATGATTTGATATTAATTTTAATTCAAATTATGGGAAATCATTACGCTTATAAAATATTTTAATAATACTGTGCACTGTACAGTAAAAATGTTGTTCTAAACGGATTTTGGATGATGAATTCCAGAGTTTGACTCACTGATTGTCGGCGAATTGTGTTTCGTGAACAGTGTTTGTTTTTAAATAAAACCAAGATAAACATTTTATTTCTAACTGTGTCAGTAAAATAACGTTTCTCTTATTTTCGAATAAAAATGCTCTAAGTAATTTTTTTTGGAAAGTGGGTACACTGGTCATACATTTTAGGGAAAACGATAAAAAATGCTTTTTCTACTGGAGACTTTAAACTGTTTTTGAAAGAGAAACGAGGGCGGTACCATGTCACGCTCACTACAAGGTCGCCGAATTTTTCATTTCCGTAATAATGGCGGGGAAACCCAATGGAGACATTGCACCATTTACGCGGTCTGAACAAAAGACAATATTTTTCGACGCGACTCTGTAACACATACTCGCTTGAAGAAACCCACAACGAAAACAAATTTTTTTTGTTAGATTTTATGCTCTATAGAGGAACTGAATAGAAAAAGTCCGATTAAGCGATTTCCTTGACGGTTTTTACTACTTTTATGGGTGCAAAGTCCAAGAGCACACCCACACCTTCAATACCGGCAATAAAATCTGCCCTCAATCACCAGTTGCCGCATGTAAAATTGACTTAATTATACATCCGGCACTCGTTGCTCTACTAAGTGATTTCCTTATCTTCCTTTGAGTACAGGCAAACCCTTCGGACACCTCCCAGGATGTACGATAGCCCATATCGTAATCTCAGTAATATGTAGGTACTTCGTATACGCAATTGCCAATCAGTATTAATCACGTGAGCTCAACTCGTTTATATACGACCAGTGCAGCAACGTGAGTTGAGGCAATCTTTTCCCTGAAAGTCCTTAACAAGTTGATCCTTCATTAGAGCTGTTTCTGCTCACTCCAGAGGCGTAACAATTTATGTGTAGAAAATACTGGATGTGAATATTGCGTAGCCACCTAGATCACTTGTTTGCCGGACCAGAAACTGCTGCACATAACTTGCCTTGCTCATTAAAATGCATCTAGTTTCCATCATGCAGGAGTAAGGTAGTCGAATTTTATGATTCTGGATTTATTGCAAGGTGTGTGTGTTTCTTAGACACTGGGAGTGAGCAGTGGCAAGTGTGGACGTTCAGTGGCATGCAGTGCCTTACGATATTGGCATGACTCTAGGTGTACACCATACACAGGGCTATCGAAATAGGTAACCTAATAGCTTGTTAGCATCTTAAGTGATTGTTATTTAAAGGAAACTAAATGTATAAAGGCAAACATGCGGCATGGTGGCAGAAAGGAATTAGAAGTTTGAGTGTATACGTTGTTTTGTAATTTTGAGTGGCAAATGTCATTTCCAACTTCACAAATGTGAGAAAGTGAAGAAAATAAAGTAGCCCTTCATAGCGTCTGATGGAAAATCGATGCTGCTTTTTTATTGCTGAAGATTTGAAGTTCTGGGGCAGGTTTTTGTTGTTCGAAAATTTAGCAGATGACAGGAGTCGGATTTCCAGATCACTGAACACCATGTAAATGACTTTGAAAACAAACCTTTGTGCTACATTTGTATATGATGTTCTTACAAGTGAACTGCGGTAGGTATTAAAAAACACTGGAGACATGCTTGCCACTTATCAAGGATCACTCTGAATAAGCTCAAAAACCGACCAGAGCGACCTTTTCTCGTTGTTCTTGTTTAGGATTGCAATTGGATTCGACAAGCTGAAGCTTTGGTAACTTCGACACCTCCCTAAAATATTTTTTATTGTATCGATATGCACAATGAATCCTCGATCGCCGGTCGAAATGATTTTTTTATCAAGGAAATCTTTAGCCGAATAGGTGAGAATTTAACGCAAGCTTCTAGAACTTTTAATCAAGTTTGCGCACCATCTGGTGGTAGTATTTTGATGTGTCCGAAAGTGAAGTGCCTTTGTATGGCAGTAACTCTCCCTTAATTTTGTCAGGCGCTTACAAGAACTAAAACCGTAGATCGAACCACCGACCCTCCTTTCCGCAGTCTAAAACACTAAATCTCAAGACAACTGGTCGAGCTCCTCCGAAATGTCCACATCCTTTTTCAACGTCTACATCAACCCTGACTTTGTTAGTAGACTCTAGCAGAGCAAAAATAACACCCACTCCATCTATCAGCATTCCATGTGCATCTTTAATAAAGTCCAAGTTAATTTGATTCTTGCCCTCAGCGCAATATCTACCTATATACCAAATTCTTGTAGGAAAAGACACCGAAACTTCCAAAGTACTTACCTTCACTTAACAACGAATACGAATTTTAATTACCTCAAAAGTAAGTTGTCCACCGTGACACTGTTAGTGGTTTTGCTCAACGTCTATAGCCTAAAAGTCACCGCATCTCTATTGGACACAAAACCAAAGTGCAGTGAAAGTTTAATGACAAAGAGAAAATTATTGTTAAAAGTTTGGGCAAGTCAAAAGGCCAACTTTACCTGTGGTCCTGCTGCTTCTGTGCTCTCTGCCAAAAGTCCTAACCAAAAAGAAATCGATTAAATTTGAGTTCTCTGCGAATTTGCTGTTGTTGGCACTTTCGATAAAGTATGATGAATTTCATTTAAACATTTTCAAATATTTTAAACTATAGACGAAATAATTAAAGTTAAGTTTCGGAATAAAGAAAAAAAAACAAAACTTCACATATACAGCCCAAGGGGAGTTTAGAAATATGTTCGCCTTCTTTCGTCATGCTGGACTAAGTTTCGTGTTTGTCAAAAATCACCTAGCTATAAACAGTTTCGGAAGCAAAGGCTTCGGTTGGCATATCCACAAATTTTCTGAATGGAAAAAGTTCAGATTTGAGTTTGGTTGTTGTGTTTTGTGATTTTAATTGAAATTCAGAATAATTTTAACGATGTCGCAGAGCTAAGTCAAGTACTTTTGAAACTTGTTAAATGCATGTTTTGACACATTTTCTAAAGCGTTTTTATGAGGTATTTCTGAGCTCGATTTTGTCGCTGATTTTGAGCTATTTTTGATATACTTTTTTGCGGTGGGAAAAATTCCCTGCACACTGAATACAAATTTCTTGTATTTTGTGAATGGTAAACAATTTAATAATTTAGGATCGAACATTTTTGAAGGGAACACTTCTTATGCCTTGCTTGAACTGTTTTTTTTTTGTAGGTTGTCCCCCATGTTGTTAACATCTTTGTACATCTTTTTTCGTTTTTGACGGTTCTCTTCATTTGAACTAAGTCGATCTTTTATAAAGTTGCCATGTTGGGGTTTTTTTAATAACGACAGGTCGATGCTGAAATGGAATAAAACAAGTATCATGTTTTATTTAAAAGACTTCATTATTCAAATGTAATCTGCGACCTCACACGGTGGCAGAGATTCGATTGCTCCAATTTTTGATGACTCTGATGTATAAATCGAGGGGAATTCGAGCGATGGTATTGGTTATGTACTCTTTTAGGGTATCGGTCGCGTCCGGCTTATTGACTTAGACCTGGAAACCCCACAAGAAAAATATCAGGGCAAATAAAATGATGATCTTGGTGGATAATTCACGCCTCCTCTGCAAGAGATAACCATTGATTTTTGTGTCGGACCTAGCTTACCGGCAAAGTTAACTTTTGAAGGATTTTTTGAGCATACCTGTTACCGATATAGTTGCTCTGGGGAAATGTAAAAAAAATGTTCAATCGGACAATTTTAAATTTATTCTTTTTTAACGGCTGGTTCGCACTACAACTCTTTTGTTTTTCAAGTATGTAAAAGAAAATAAATTGCACTACTGGGTCGAACGTGACTTTCACGTTTATCAAAAATTTTGGAGCAAATGAATTGGGAGTTGCCTGATTGCGTGAATTTCAAGTTGTTGAATTTAATTGTAGGGTACATGTTCAATATGGATGAAAATAAGAAGAAGTGGGTTGTATTTGCTAAAAATAGGTTTCGTTTTCATTAAAAGTGGCCAATTGCTATTATTTAAAAAATATATCATAGAAATGTGACCACAGATCGAGATTTGCGTACTCATTTTTGAGAAATATTTATAACACGTCACTACACTATTAGAATATTTTGAGAAAAACGAATTACGGGATCTTATTAAAAATACCTACTTATTATCTTTATTTTATATTTTGATCTTTAGAGTGGTTTTTGTAAAACTTGTCAAACAAAACATTTACAAATATTGCAATGTTGGGCTCAAAAAATTCAATTGCTTAACTATTTAGCTGGAAACTGAGTATATGGTATTGCTCAACTTGTAGTTGTTTTTTTAATGTTTTATCCAAATCGAAAATGGGGTCTTCGAGATATGAGCAGTTTTTAAAATTATCGTTTTTTGATTATTCGAATTGAAAATTATGCACGCAATAATTTTGAAAACGCAAGTTTTACTCTAAGTATGCGTTTTGGTCGAAATCGGTAGTGCCTTTCTAAGGTAAACTAAAGAATTAAAAAAAAATACTTTTATTTCAAAATTGTATTGAACGATATTAAATATAAAGAAAAACTGAGTTTGCAAAGCTGACCCTATTACCTTAGAAATTAATATTTTATACAATCGTTAGGACCGTTTTCGAGATATGTCCATTATCCATATTTCAAAACTGTCGTTATTCGATTTTTCAGCCAAAATCTGAGTAAGCAGTCACGTTAACCTCACCTACTTAAGCTTAAATATCAATTTTGGTTGAATCGAATAAATCAAACTGGTATGGAAATTTTATATGGGAAGTACCATTACCGTGCAGGAAAAACAGCCCGAACTGCCAGCTCCCAAACTCTTTAACCGAAGTTTGAACAAAATCAGGGCAGCCGTTTAGGCTGTAGGCCTCGGATAATATGGACAAACAGACAGATGAACAGACGGGCAGAATTTTGCCACCCACTTTTTTGAGTTCCTCTATCATCGTAAAGCCAGAATTGATTAACATCTCGAGTTCGAAATTTTGTACGAATATACGAAAGTTAAAAATTATGGAAATAAAGGAATTAATTTCAACAGGTCGAATTTTACTACAAATACCTTAAAAGAAGCTTACAAATTATATTTGTGGGCTATACTACTCGATTTAATCAAATATTTTGTCGCTCTTCTCTAAATGGACAGAAAAAAATCAAACAAGATAGGTAGACATACCCTACCTAAATAAACATTTTAAAAAATTAAAAAAAAAAAAAGATTTCGTTTGAATTTTACTCAGCCACATAGGTAATTAAGGGGCTTTTCGCTTTTGGTTATATAGATATAGATAGTACTTTGTTTCGGTTAGAAAGTGTTGGTACGCGGTGCCCATTGCATTTGCTGCTCCGGCTACGTTGCTAACCCACTACTGACGTCTTCCCTTCATATGTGACTTTGCTGGTTAACATAACCAATAACCATTCATCCATAAATGAGCCTAGTCGCTAAAGATGATTTTCCTCTTCCAAAAAAAAAAAACTCCTCCAGTGACTAAAGGGCGTTGTCAATGTTGATAAACTTTAAGCTCCTGCGTCAGTCAGTCATGTACGGCTCAAAGTTCCGACGCAAAATTCGCCAATTTAAAGCCTGCAAAAGGCTGACTTTTGGTACACGGCGCAGGGAATTGACTGCCTTGGGTTCTCCTATAAATTTTCACGGACCGCGGCAATGTTCTCGGCCGATGTGAGGTTCCTATGACCTATACGGAGGTTGACTGAATGTTTACCAAACCGGTTGTCTCAAATTTGGCCACCAAACGTATTTCATTCGACTTTGAAGGGCCACCGCCAGCCTCTTTCAAACTCAAATGAGTATCAACAATGTCAAATAAAAAAAAAATTTCGAATGCAAAATACGAAACAACAACCAAAGCTGACCCTCATTCACAGGCCTGTCATCAATATGGGATAAAAAAGAAACCTACATGCAGACTTACACATATCCAGTTGTTAAGCAAGGCGCAACGCAAAGCGGCAATAAATCCTAATAGCAAGAACCGCTCCGATCTCTCTTTAACATCTCATTTAGGATGGCAGTGGCAGCAGCATGCCTCCTTTAGTATTGACTCTGCCAATTGAATGTGACAATGTGAACAGTATTGTTATCCTGCCCTGCCAGTCCATTCGAACATGCTATGTATTCGTATTCTCGTTAAATGATTTATTTATAGAGTCTAGTTTTTATTTGCTATGGCTCGCAATCCCCGGCAGAATAGCCAAGTCCCTTTTCGCCAGCCTTGGGCTTAAAACGAATTATGACCACAAGAATCATTTATTTATGTGGCAAATAAAAAATAGATTCCCGTTCACCACTTAATGGTGACACCGAATGTTTTCTATGGCTTTTGTTGGGGCCATCGACGGGTAGGTGAGGAGGGCGGATGGTTAAGCATCGGTCGGTCAGGTTCTGCTGGAGATGTTTTCAGTATTTCCGCCCGGTGTGGGCGAGCGGGCTGAATAAATGTATTCCGTTGACAGAGGGATTTAGTTATAAAAGATGATTCTTTTATGAGGCAAGAATAAATGTGTATGTTCTTTTTTGCGTTTGAGGGTGGTTGGTGGGAGGGGCGGAGGTTAAAGGATCAATGGGTACAAAATAACTGGATGATTGAAAATCGATTGTATGATTAATTTGTATGCAATGGGATGAATTACTACGGGTTTTGTGATACGAAGAAAGGGATAATCACTCTGTATGTGTATGTGTATGCAGTTGGCATGGTTGCCTGAATGGATAAACGTAAAATAGTTTTGTAAAATGATAATAGAGTTCTAGAGGTTCCAAATGGGATTATCCCTTTGGGATCATTTGTTGTGGAAATTGATGGGGAATGCTCACGATGATAGTGCTTTTGCATAGAGTTTCTGCTTTCTGATGGTGATGGGTGTAGGCTTTATGTTGTATCGCGATAAAGCAGGATGGTTCTATTGGGAGGTTGCCGCTTGGCGGTTTACGGACTTACGGAATATACTTCGGAAGTGTAGGTATGTTTTCCCAGTAAAATGTACGGTAGCGAAAATTAGAAGCATCGTCACTTACATTCACATATATATTCAAGTCGAAGGCGAGTTCTGGTATGGATTATCATTCAAAGGCTTTGGCGTGTGGGTTTCTTCCACGGTGTCCGATGTAAAGAGGAAAAAATATTGCTGACCTGCAGAGGATATACCCAGTCCACCTTAGGCTATGCCGGGGTCCTTGGGCATACGGGAATTTGGACCTCTATTGGAAAGTAAGAAAAGAAAATGATATAATCTTATTGTAGAATTGCCAACAAAAGCTTGGAACTCTGAGAAGCAACGCTAGCACGGGTCAGCTGGTAACTCTAATATATACAAGGTGGTCCAAAAGAGATCACCCTATTGGAAGATGCTCTTATTTTTGCAAATGGCCTCTAATGTTAAATCTGTTTTGACATTTGTGGACTAGACAGATGTAGAATACAAGTGAACAAGCCATAGAGCGACACACTCCCCAAGAACGCGGAATAATCGTGTCTGTTTTTTTGCGTTACAATTCGTCTGTAGTGTTGGCTCAGCGCGAATTCCGTCGCCGATTCCACGGCCGTCTGACACCGACTGCGCAAACACTGCGCCGTTTGGCCATCAACCTTGAAGAGAATGGGGCCACACGAGACGTTGCCAAAAGTGGCCGGCCCCGGAGCGGGCGTTGTGCCGAAAACATCGCCGCTGTTGACGAGGATATCGAGCTGTCGCCGGAAACATCGACCAGACGCCGTGCCTCGCAGTTAGCCATCAGCCGGTCGTCCCTAAGGCGAATTTTGGTCAAAGACTTGCTCATGTTCCCGTACAAAGTCCAGTCCATGCATCAGCTGCTGCCTGTCGACCGCCAAACGAGTGTAACCTACGCCCAAGCCATCCTCAATCTCGAGGACGAAGTGGACGATTTTTTTGATCAAAATTATAATGAGCGATGAGGCTCATTTCCACCTCAGCGGGTATGAACAAGCAAAACTATCGCTTCTGGGGCAACGAAAATCCACGAGTAATGCACGAGGAGCTATTACACCCTCTCAAAGTTACTGCATGATGCGCTGTTCACGCTGGAGGAGCCATCGGGCCATTTTTTTCGAGAGCGCCGCTGGTCAAACGACAACAGTGGACAGTGAACACTATAGGGCCATGTTAATCTAGTTTTTCTGCGGCAATTGGACGAATTAGGACTGGAGGACATGTGGTTCCAACAGGACGGAGCTACGGCACAAACTGCGCGAGCCACAACCGATATTCTGAAGGCGGCGTTCCCGGGTCGCCTCATCCTTCGTTTTGCCTATTTCCACTGGCCTGCAAGATCGCCCGATTTAACCGTTCCACACTTTTTTTGTGGGGTTTTTTGAAGTCCCGTGTTTACGTGAACAAGCCCGAGACCCTAGAAGCCCTCAAGGACAACATTCGACACGAGTGCGAGAATCTGTCGTCCGAAATTCTCGCCGAAGTGATGAAAAATGCCAAAAAAAAGAGCCGTATGGCAATCAATTGTGACGGCGCCCATTTGGCCGATATCATCTTCTAAAGGTTCAGGTAATCATAATCAAAAAACAGAATCGAAGTTTTTCATTTAGAAAATAAAAGAGAGCCAAACAACATCGGATGACTTCTTTTGCCAACCTTGTGCATATGTGTACAGATGATTACTTAGGAACATTTTATTTAAACAATGACTGCTTCATTATATTTCTAGTATTAGTACCTATAAAAAACTGAACAGAGGTCGAACGAATTAAAACGCTCGTCAACAACAGCTGCTAGAAGCAAAATAGGTACACGGTGTAGCATAATTTAAATAATACAAAACCCTTCCACATAAATGAGCAAAATTTCCATTACTAACGAATTAGCAACAACCAGGAAGTCTCATTTTGATAGCAAATTGTTTGACATTTCGACCTGTAACATACTCTCGGATATTGTTTCCCATCCTGACGTGCGATTAATCCGTTTTATAACGTAGGTTGCCTTTTAGTGGTGACCTTTTAATAACGGTTACATTTTTTTCAATTCAATATCATTTTAGAGTTATAACGGGTAATTTTATTATTGCGGCCAACAACCGCACTTTTATCAATTTGCAATATTTTTTTGTCAATATTAACAGTTCTGTTGGTTTTTTGTTTTAATCACTTTTTCCTATTTGAAAGAGAGTTTTCATATTTTAATTTTATTTCCGTTAATCACAATTTTTTTTGCATTTCCCTTGATGCGTGGTTACCACTTCCGATATCAAAATAATTAAAATTAAATGACACGGCGACAATAATAACTGCCAGAACCAGCAGCACAGCGCCCCTGACATTACGATGTTGGATCTGGTTGCCATGTCAACTCTCCTGAGGCGACAATATATTTTGAGACTGCTCCATCAACGTAATGACCGCGACGACAAACCTGTATGCAATATAGATAAAGATACGTATGCCGTGTGTGTCGTATGCATGTTGAAATACAAACCCTCTGCCACAAGCAATTGACCGCACGAATTTCAGGAGGGAAATGCTTTGTGGACAATTGCGCGAACACAAAATTGTTACAAATGGCAACGATAAATAAAAACAGAGGGAAAAAAATCAGTTGCCTCTGCGTCCATTCAATTGACTGTAATGTGTTGCGTTTATTGCTGTTTTCACACATCATGGGAATCAGAGACAATACTGAGACCACCAACTTCGGCCGATTTCCCGTTACTTAGCCTACAAGCTATATTTCTATGGGGTGGCAAATGCTAAGTGCGCTTGTATTGTTACATAGAAATTCGTATTGACAAATGTCACGTAACTTCAGAAACAAATACACTCGCACCTTGCATATGCCACTTCCGCTTTGGGCAAAATGCCTTGCAGCGTTCATAGAATTTTATCCGTTGAATTTGAAATTGTTCGTTACGTGTGAATAATAATTTGATTTAGGAATAAGTGTACATTTACTTAAAATATTTACGAAAAATTAAGAATGTAGGTTGGTTGAGGAAAAATAAAAACATTTTGAGCAAATTTTCTTTTTTATTTAAGAAAAATTTACACACGAAATCGAAGTTAATTATATCCAAAAGCGGAAAATACACAACCATATTTGTCCCAATATATTTCTAGTATATAAAACATCTCCTTTAGATAGTTTTATTAACCATACACAAATCAAATTATTGACCTTCAAAAAATTTATAATTTCTAACCAATGGCATTCAGTTATGCTAAAATGTGGTATTCCCGAACTCTTGCACATTTCCCCACGGTTGCCGAGGTTGGCAGCAGCTATTTTTGTATTTTTTGTATGTGTTTGCATGTCACACGGATTCCCAATTGACAGAACACCGATAGGAATACAAAATGGCGAATTTGAAAAAAACTGAGGGGGCCAGCGGCAAGAGGATTGTGAGTTGGGGGTCTCAGTATGGTTTGTCTATGATGGGAATATTTTGTCCTTATCAGTGTCATCGATGCCATTCAGGTCGGGCTTCGAGGCAACAGAGGTTATCACATTGACAGGTTTATTTTAATTATGTGCAACCTATTAAGTTTTGTTCGTCGTGGTGTTGTGATGATTTACTTTGCTGAGTCACTGAAATAAATGACAGTATACTGGGGAGGTGGTTGCGACTATTCTCCCAGAAGGATTTGAAGCCCCGAAGGTGTTTTTCAAGGCGGCACACTTTATTTAATCCAAGGTTCGTAAAGGGCTCTGCTGCTGTTTGGAGAATAAATAATATTATCAAACGATTGACGCCATTGTTACCACTTAAAAAAAATAAAGAGAAGTAGATTTGACTTAAAAATTAAGTGGATTCAAGAAAAGGGAAGTCGTTTTCAAAGTCATAGTTTTAATGATGTATTTAATTGCATATTAGTTATTTATGGTATTTTTTTTTATTAAAATAAAGTCTTCATAAATAATCTTCTCACTTCATTTTTACTTTTTTTTTTTTCAAGTTTTGTTTAGAACAAAATATTATAAATGCTGCATAACGAAATATTTATTAAATATAATATACATAAACATAGAGTCCTTCAACCCCGGGTTGGGGCATAGTGCGGCGACAAACATCCTCCAGCCTTCTCGATCAGCGGCCAGATATTTCAGCTGTGGCCACATTTTACGCTGTGTTGCTCCTTCGGCCAATAGATTCCAAGTAGTTCTTGGTCTACCAACTCACCGTGTACCTTGAGGATACCATTCGAAAGACTGATCCGCGATGTTGTCGTTTGGTTTCCTCAACGTGTGTCCAATCCAGCGCCACTTCCGCTGCTTAATTTCAGCATTCAACAGCTTTTAATGCCTTATATGCCACAATTCTTGGTTCGATAAAGTTTTCGGCCAACGAATCTTAAGAATGTATCGCAGGCAGCGGTTTACGTATGACTGCAGTCTTCTCGAGATGGAGGTAGAGATTTTCCAGGTTTGACAGGCATACAGCAGTTCTACGGACTTGACGTTGGATTCGAAGAGCCTTAACTTGGTGTGTATAGAGAAATTTTACTGCAGTTCCATACTGAGGACAGCATTCCAAAGGCGCTACGGGCTTTACTTATTCTGCTATTTACATCCAGATCCGTTCCTCCTTTGGCAGAACTAAAGCTGCCTTTATAGTTAAATTCCTTGACCTCCTTAATGGGCGTCTGTCTCAGAATAATGGGCTGATGTGCGGCCAGTGTGCATTATTTTGGTCTTGTTGCATTGATCCTAAGACCAGCCATCTCTCCATTCACTTGCAGTGATCGACGCATGAAACAGATATCGTCGGTATAATCCAGTTGGCTAAGCCTTTCAAATGGTCTCCATTGGATACCATGTGGCAGTCAGTACATCGTCTATTGCTAGTAAAAAGAGGATCAGCGACAGAATATCCCCTTGTCTCACTCCCTACCGTACTTCAAAAGAGTCGGAAAGCTGTCCACTATGCTGTAGAACGAAGCATCTTGCGGCATGATCGGACTCCTTTATAACAGCAAAAATCTTTGGGGGAATCCCTCTTCTATCTAATGATATCCAGATCCATTCGCGGTTGACTCGGTCAAAGGCCTTCTCAAAGGTAGAGCTATGACGTAAACTCGGTTGACTTTTGGAGTATTATACGCAGCGTATTGATGTGATCGATACAAGACCGTCCATACTACGAAAGCCCGCTTGATGCCTTTTGAGAGTATGTTCGATCCTGTCCCATTTCCCATAAGTATTGCAAGTGAAAGTGCATGGTCCTGTTCTTCTATCCTTTGGCCTACAAATTTTTGTGCTAACCAACATTTTTTACTGAATTTTCCATTCAGAATGTACTTTAAGCTAACGATAGACAGTTTTCTGCATTTTTCAACATAAGCACCAGACAACTCTTGCATAACCATATACATCAGTTTCTAACTTTAGACCTCAAAATCGACCGAACCTAAAGTCCCAATGCCAAATTTGTCCAACAAATGCACTCCTTTCTTATTGTTCTGTTCGTGCAAATATAAATTCTAATTACAGGTCCGTTTCGCCGGCGACCCCACTGCCTCGTTATACTCGTTCCGTACAACAACAACAATCCGCCTCAAAATCCATTATCGTTTAAGACTAAATTTCGCCGGGAAAATAATTGCACAAATTTGGGTTAATGGTGTGCGCTCCCTAGTTGCAAATAATTTCATTTTTCTTCTCGAATAATCCGGTCTTCTCTTCTTTTTTTTGTATGTCTATGTCCTTAGACCGTTCGCATAATAAATACAGCTGAGTACTGTGTGCGACCTCGGTCGGTACTTTTATGGTGGCAAGTCATTGCAACCCGCATATAATAAAAGTGTTCCCCGACGACTCTATCTAGTGTTTCCGTTTAAAAAAAAAAAAAAAAAACGAACGAGAAGGGGGCATCCAAAAATCCAAATACACAACATATAAGAAACCATCTGAAGTGAAATAAAGATCTAACACGTTGTCCACCGACCTACAACCACCCACCACTCCCCGCCGCCAAAAACAGATAAAGACCGTAAGTAAAAAGCCATTAAGCTATTTTTCAGAGTCAATTGTTCTGTTCGCCCGGGCGGGAGCGATGTTCTGGTGGAATAAACGCTACAAGGGTTAGCTTAGAGCAGCATCCAAAGGAACTTCCAACAAGAGATATTGTCCGTGGAATTAAATTTATTGCAATTGAAAATGTCGCCAGCAGGAGGAATTCAAAGCGCGGCAGATTTGAAGCGGATTTATGTTGGTTGTGAGATGCTTTGAAAGTTTTCGAATTAATGACAGTGAACTGGTAGAACTGGTAGAGCTTGCCCGAATCCCGGATCGGGATATATGTTTATTAATGAATGGCGGCAGCTACAGGCAAAGTTTTGGCAAAGTTCATGTGACTTTTTTGCTTGCGTTATTCAGCTGGAAGTTGCTAAAAGAGGCGTTTTCAGAAGTTGGCTTAATGCAGCTCATTAGTGGCACGGGTGATCAGGAAGTTGTTATACGAGAAGCGCAACAGGTCGCTTTTGTTTGATTAGTTGCTGGCATGACTAATTTGATGCGTTTTTGGCGTTATTTTTAGTAGTTTCTTTTATGCGCTTTTTGAAAGATATTTCTGTGCGCTTTTGTGGCGCTTTTCGGTGGTTTTTTTCACCGTTTTTCGTAGCATTTTTGTCCATATTAAGAGCTTCTGTTAGGACGTTTTCTTGTGAGCTTTTTTGTGTTCTTTTTATATCCATTCCTGGGAGTTTTAAAAACGTTTGCGCATAGTTGTTCTTGCCCCCTTTAAAAGCGTTTTTTTTGGGAGAGATTTTTACACATTTTTGAACTCTTTAGCGGGATTTTTGTTTCTTTAATTTTCGTAGTCGTTCATTTTGGATGGGTTTTTGCGATTTTTGTGATACTTAAAGAGTTTTTATTTACGTTTTCTTTGATTTTTCGTCATCTTGTGATCTTTTTTGGGTCATTTTCTTTGCAGTTTTTCACGAAATATTTGAGCACCATTTCGAAGCATTTTCCTGAGACTTTTCTGTGCTTTTTTCAAAACATATTTCGGTGCCTTTTTAAATTTTTATTGAATTTTGAGGAACATTTTAGGCATTTTTATTTGTACTTTTTTGGAACGTTTTCGAATTTTTTGCTTAAAGCGTTTTCGAGGAGTTTTTTCTTGGGACACTCGGACTTCTTTTGGTTTATTTTTATAGCGTTTGCGTTGAAATGCTTCCATACATTCCGTGTTGCTTTTGATGCCATTTTGCTGGGACATTTTCAGAGCGTTTTTCTTGGTCTTTTCAGGGAGTTCGATGTGACGTTTCTCGTGATATTTTCTAAGTCATTTCCGAAATTTTTCGAATCGCCTTTTAAGGAGTTTTGCTGTCTTTTCTTGGATATTTTACATGCCTAGCTCGATGCTTCTTAGGTGTTTTTTTTGTGTCGTACGAATAGGCGCTTTTTGGTGCATTCTTTGAGGGGAAAAGTTAACTCAACAGTTGTTCGATGAAAGGCTTGACCTTTTGGCATGTGCGGCACAGTAAGGAAACCTTTAACGCATGCTCAAGGAATGCTCAGCAAAACTATAGAACTATAAAATTGGTCTTATTGAACTGGAGGTGTGGATGAGGGTATCTTCCCCGGTTTTCGGTTTAGTTTTATATATGCTTCAGAACTCCCACAGCATATCTGCCTAACTCATGTAAAATGGCTGGCAGACTTTTAATAATTTTTTTTATGTAGACAAATTGTTCTGAATATGTTAAGACCAATTTACATAGCTCTACTGGACTTTTCTGTTCCCCAAATAAATGATATTTAGCGAAAATATGAATTCAAAACACTCGTAAGCCTATATCCGAATGTAAAACCACATTTTGGTGAAATGCATGTCTACCAATAAAAAAAGGGAACTCCAGAAAAATTACACCACTCCTGGACTTCATCTCTCGCATTGCGATTACACAAATAATAAACTTAACCACGTTATACCCACAGCAGTGGATGAAAAAGAAAAATCAAAGACCCACTCCCCCACTACTACTACAACTCTATTCAGTGGTTGTTGAATGCGGTATCCGGTGACGTAATGTGGTTTGGATTGGAATAGTAGATGCCACATACTTTAGGTGATTCCTCGTTTCCTACAGTATAGTGAGCTATGAAACCATGAAAGTATCCCATTTGTCAGTTCCACCGAGAGTGGTGAATCGAAGGCGATTAATGCCCGAAGAATGAATGTCACTATTCTGGGGGAAGGACTCACTTATATTTGTTCTATTCAGGATTCCACCGGTGTTTCACATGTTGCGGTCATAGTGAGGGTAATGTTGATCCAGAGGTGCTTTCACAGCAAAAGTCGGCAAGAGTGCACACAGTCTGTTGCCATGTAATAGCTGGAAAGAGTCCCTCGCCATCCAATCGCCATGGTGTAGCAGCGCAAAATGAAAGCACTCCATCGTGTGATATCCCTGCGAAATATCTGGTGTTTGTGTGTTAAATTGTTCTCTCCTCATAGAAAAATAAACCCTCATCTCTAACCGATAGTGGTAAGGGATATATTTCTAAGTGGTGGACCCTTTGGACTTGATTGAGCTCCAGGCGACATTAAATTGTTAAATTTTATGACACAAAGAAATCGAATTTATGTAAATTTAACGACTCAGCATTAAAAGGGAGCAACTAAACCAGGTACTAAAAGTTAATTAAAACCCCGAGTCAGAATAATGTCGAAAGCGGTGCATTTTTGTCGACAAGCGAGCGAAGGTACTACCTATAGATGTAAATAGATATTATACCCAAGGACATCGAAATGGTTTTGTTTAACCTTCATCAGCTTTTTCAATGGTATACGAGTATACTTTCAACGACATTAGCCGTGGGATTTCCAATATCAGTTCAAAGAGAATCCAAGATGCTATTAACTGAAACACAATTTCAGTCCGGGGAGATTTGGTTAAACAGAAAGCAACAAAAAACAAAACAAAAAAAAACAGACCAACGCTTTCGGAAAATGGAATTACTCTCTTGGGATTGAAGCAAACACATATCTATATTAGGATATCCTTTGGAAATTACTGGTAATGTAGTACGAGATACGAAACGAATTTAACGACATTTTGGAGGACTGTTTTGACAGCTCTGTGTATCAAAGGACAGGCTGGAAAAAATGGTCGCCTTTTGGGGGAGCAATTTCCATGTTAAGTAAAATTTTATAACCTGCAAAGTGCGAACGAAAAAAAGTATACCTACACCCACAGTAATGTGTAACAATTATATGGGAAATAGGGTGAAGAGAGCTGTGAACACCTACACCTACCAATTGCCTTTCGACTCGTTCTGCTTCACTTGGAATTTGCTGTGTATGACTTTTTCATCAAACCAAGCTCACACTGGTTGAATGTTTTCTTTTTAGAGTTTCACTGTTTTAAGTGGGGTCGAGAAATGTATTAAAACACTTTCTGGATAGGTTAAAAAAAAGACTCGTCAAAAAGGGGGCTCACCCAAAGAGTGGCCCCGGAATGCAAACAAGAACTCGTCGAAAACGCATTAAAAACTTCTTTAAAAGGCTTGATAAAGACTCGTCAAAAACGGGTCAAACACTTATCCAAAAACGTGCCAATAACTCGTCCAAAAAAAATTCTCAAACGTTGCAAAATCGCGCCAAAAACGCATCCGAAAAGTGGTCCGAGAACGCAAACAAGAACGCGTAAGTGTAAATTAAGAATTGTTAAAAACGACAAAAAGACTCTTCAAAAACAGGTCAATAGCACATTCAAACATTTAGTCAAAAGGCTTCTAAAAGCGCATTAAAAACTTTAAAAAGCGTTAAGAAACCTTTAAAAAAAAATTATGGAAAAACGAGTTCAAAAACCTGTCCATAAAAATATTGAAAATCGCACCCAAAAACGAGTCTATCAAATTTCATAAGAACACATCAAAAGACTTTCTCAAAAACTCTTCGAAAAAAGTCCAAAGCGGCTTGAAAAACCTGTATATAAATTCATCTAAAGTTGCATTGAAAAGCACATCGAAATATGTGTCGAAAAACGAGTCCAAAACTTTTAAAAATTATTCAAAGAACGAGTCAAAAGGGTTTTCAAAAACGAGTTGAAAAGCGTATCAAAAAAGCAAACCAAGAACTCATCAAAAACATATTAAAAATGTATTGAAAAGTTTAAATAAAGACTCATCAAAAATGGGTGAAATACTCGACAAAAAACGGGTCAATAACTCGCCCAAAAACATGTCAGAAAATGTTTGAGAATCGCGTAAAAAACGTGGTCCGAAAACTCAAACAAGAGCGGGTCAAAAACGCATTTAAACTTGTTCAAAAGTGTAACTGAAGAATCGTTAAAAACGAGTTTAAGACTCTTCAAAAACGGTCAATAACTCATTCAAAAAGGTTTCCAAAGGCACATAAAAAACCTTAAAAACCTTTAAAAGTAATACCAAAATTTGGTAGAAAAACGAGTTCAAAAACCCGTCCATTAACTCATCGAAAAGCGCACCAAAAACGAGTCGATTAAATTATCTAAAATTGTCGCGATCGAGTCTGTATTTATTT
Source organism: Cheilosia impressa (assembly GCA_948293265.1). Taxonomy (NCBI): domain Eukaryota; kingdom Metazoa; phylum Arthropoda; class Insecta; order Diptera; family Syrphidae; genus Cheilosia; species Cheilosia impressa. The sequence continues at coordinate 26,876,553 of OX411884.1, read as the reverse complement.
ACGACTTTTGGTTCGCAAAATTCCAGTAAAGAAGAAATTGCTACCAAACTTTTCAGACAAAGGAATTCTTCCTCTGACTCGAAGTCAACGCATAACGATGTCAATTGCAACAGTTCATTATTTAATCGTTTAATATTCACCTTTTATATGGAATATAAAAACCGCCTCCTCAACTGTGTGTAGGTATACGAGATAGCAAGTCGCAAACAGCTTCCAGTTTCATTGCGCCTCATTTTTATTTGTGCACGCATTAGCTGCCGCATTCATTCACGTTTCCGCAACCGAAATTGCGCACATTTCCCAGTTTAACTACCCTGGCAAAGTCAGAAATTGATGTCGTCTCCTTAACATCGCCACCAAAAAACAAGGCCATAATTCAACATCATCCTACGGAGTCCTCGTCGCCCCCAACAAAATCACATCAACACGAAACGCCTAACAGAGCGCCCGAATAAATATTAAACTCCCTCAAATTGAATATACCATAAATTTGAATAGCCAACTAAGGTGTGAAATTCCCACGATCCTTAGTGTCGGAAGGGTTAACAGCAAACAGCCACCCGAAATGAACACAAGCAGGCAGGCAAGCCACCTCAACTCAGGCAACAAAAAGTCAATTTGTCAATCGATAATTTTGGGGGATCAGGAGGACGTTCCATTATTTTGAATTACACAACCGACTTTCTATCCCAAAAATGTATAGTCCTTTGAAAAGCGTTTTTTTCTGTTTTTTTGTGGGCTTAACTTTCACCGGGGGAGTTGTATTCACACACACCCGTGTATGACAGCGGACGACTCGTGTCGAAGTCAATCCTGCCTCTAGTCAGGTGTACAACACGAAAAGACCTATGTAATGCCGCTGGTCGTATGCCTTATCCGGCCATAAAAAGATGTCATAAAAAGGACGAAAGGACGAAATGTTTTGTTGACAGGTGAATAACGCATAAAATTATTGCTGCCAGAAAGGTCGCACAGACCCACATGCACGCAACAACAGTGCGTGTACTTAAAAAGGACTTTGCAGGACTTGTAGTGTTTTTTATTTTTTTTTTGTAAGCAAATTGAGATAATTTGTTATGGTATGTAACGTTGGAGTCGGCTTATGCGAATATTGAAAGAAAATAATTTTTAATTTAATTCGATGTCCTTCCGTAAGGGATGTCCAGCCTAGCTCATGGGAAAGGAAGACCTCAGAGCGCAACATTTAACCCCATAAGACAGAGACCGCTTTAAATCAGCAAAAAAGGCTTCCGCTTTGGAAAGTTTTTAAACGGCCCATTGCCGCCGACGACAAAAAGAGAAAAAGGGATCAAAAGGACATAAATTCCTGGGAGGAAATCTTCTAAAATATATGTCTGTGGGGTAATTGTTCCAGTTTAACCCTATTACGTATATCCACCGAGATTTGAGGATAAATGTTGCAAGATGCCTAAGGATGCAGGACTAAATGATTTGAAAATAATTCAGGATTACAATAATCGTATATAGATATGATATGCGTGTGTACGAATGTATATCCGCTTACGTGCACACCGATGGTAGCAATTGTTCAAATACAATCCGCCGGTATCCTCCTAATGGTGCGATGTCCTTCTGCACAGAACCAAAGTACGGCTACAACTACAGCTACAGCATAATGCCATATGATAAATTGAATAGGTGCACTTCTTGGGCATCATCTTGCACACACCATGTTACACAGATGATTTCCCATTGCTGGCCACATCCTCGTAGAAGGACAACGTGCAGTCTATGTCGGCGGACAGAAAATGCACTTCCATATAAATGTTAGGTGGTATATATACATTTTTTCTACACAGATGTAGGTACTTGTCCATATGAATTCATGTGCCGAATGTATCCCAGTGATCGATGGGAATTTATACCCAAGGACAATATGTGCGACATCTGTAAAACAATTTAAAATTGAGAAAATGTTCACTTCGTCCTAAGAGTGTGTTGGGGCTGCAGGCCAGTACAGAGAAAGGTGGCAAGGAAGTCGCATTAATGTGTCCAGAGTGAAGAATGTGTGTACAGAAAATGTACGCAAAGCTTTGGTACGGTATAAGGAAAGATGTTTACATTGCGGTCCTTGCAAGATGACATTAAGTGTGCATTCAATTTGCCAGAAGTTGGCTAAAAATCTGTCGGCATGATAATGGAAGGACCAAGTTTGCTCATATGAAATCAACTCAAAAGATTCTAATTTTCAAGAGGGGCTCTCACAGGCTACTGTCATTAGTCAGGGGTATGAGCGGTTTTAACAATTTCATTTCGTTAGGTCCTTCCTTTTGTCTTTTTAAGTCTAACTAATGCTGAATGAGCCTGTTGCCGGTAACTTCTGTTAGCCGTTTCTTAGGGCAGTGGCATTTAAAAAAAAGAAGAGGTTCATTGATCCTATTTAATTTTGTAGTGGCCAACAGCGCGAAAATAGTTTTACGCCTTAAAAAAATATATTGTTCGGTCTTTGGTTTTCTTGGCCACTGCATTTTTATATGGGCTTGCAGAAAAGTCATAGAAAATAGAACAGTGGATATTTTGTCCACCCGTATGTATTTTCATTACAAAGAACGGTCCTCTTTGTCGTGCAATATTAAAAGGAAAATCGCGGTAGTCCTGTCTTGTAGCAGGAACGTATGACAAGATCGATCTTTAAGACATTGCTTAAGGTTATCCTGTTAATCCTTTCAATCCCGCTGTGACAATTCAATTCCTTTTTATTGCTTTTAATTGAAAATATTCATCAATTGTGTGTAGTACTAAATAGCAAGAATAAAATGTACTACAGTAATCAATCGTTTTATTGTAACTTCGCCGTAAAACACGATTTCCTAGTTGAGGCGTAACCTGACCGCGGTTTAGTGAATTCATAATATTTGACAGGACTTGTTTTGCACCAAATTTACTTTGTTGGACATTAAACCACCAACACGTTTACGTACTGTGCGTAGTGAAGAAAATATTGCGGCCGTATCAGCTAGTGTGACAGAAGACCGCGAAATGTCGATTCGGCGCCGTTCCCAGCAGTTAGGCCTTTGTTACAGCACTACGTGGAAAATTTTGCGGAAGGATTTGGGCGTAAAGCCTTTTAAGATACAGCTGGTGCAAGAACTAAAGCCAGCCGACCTACCACAACGCCGAATTTTTGGTGAATGGGCTCTTGGAAAGCTGGCCGAGGATCCGCTTTTTTATCGAAAAATTGTGTTCAGCGATGAGGCTCATTTTTGGTTGAATGGGTACGTAAATAAGCAAAATTGCCGCATTTGGAGTGAAGATCAGCCAGAAGCATTGCAACAGCTACCAATGCATCCCGAAAAAGCCACTGTTTGGTGCGGTTTATGGGCCGGCGGCATTATTGGGCCATATTTCTTCAAAGATGATGCGAATCGCAGCGTTACTGTCAATGGTGAACGCTACCGAGCGATGATAACAAACTTTTTTTTGCCCGAAATGGAAGTTCTTGACTTGCATGATATGTGGTTTCAACAAGACGGTGCCACATGCCACACAGCACGCGAAACAATGGCGCAATTGCGAGGCGAGTTTGGTGAACAGTTAATTTCACGTTTCGGGCCGGTCAATTGGCCGCCTAGATCGTGCGATTTGACACCATTAGATTATTTTTTGTGGGAGTATGCCAAGGCTAATGTGTATAGGGACAAGCCCGCTTCGATTGACGCACTGGAAGCCAACATCCATGCATTCATTCGTGAGATACCGGCCGATATGTGTGAAAGAGTATGCCAAAATTGGACTCAGCGGATTGGCTACCTGAGACGCAGCCGCGGTCAACATTTGCATGAAATTATCTTTAAACATTAAATTGCAAGGTTCAAACTATCGATTCAAATAAATATTTCATTCATTTTTTCGAATTTTTTGTGTTTTTTTTTTTTAAAAAGTTCTAAACCTCTTAAAAAATCACCTTTTATTAAGTTTTCGGCAACGGTGGCGTATGCTTACTATTTTTTAATTGCAAGTGGCCATCGATATTTCCGACTATTGAATTTATTTTATTTTAAGTCTTTTGGAGCTGACCATAAACTAAGTAAGAAATAGACTGACATTTTTCCTACGTCTCTAAGATTTCCCCTCCCGCGCGATATTTTTTTAAATAATATATGCCTCTTCCCTCGCGCTCTCAATTTTACACAAGAAAAAACCGCTTAAGTCTGTCTCTGTTTTAATCATTTTTCAGGAAAACAGTTTAAAATTTTTGACAAACGCGTGAAATTAAAGAGAACTCTATTGAATCCAGTAACTTTTTTTTTGAAATTGTGGTCACATTTTTAAAGATATAAAACTGAAAAAAAATTACAAAATGTATTTGATTACGCTGAATCAAATGGCATATAAATCTAAATTTCTTAAGTCGACTTAAGCGGTTATGGCTTGTGGCCACAGTCATGTGAATTAGCACTCAGCAGTGCTCCTACATAGTGGTATTTCTACCTCTTATTTTGAATTTCGATTTTCGAAAAACCTTCCGTGCGAAAAACGAAAACAACAAAAAAAAATATATATTTCACCATGAACATCAACACATTTAATGTCCATAAAAAAAAAGATTTGGCTTATATCGAAAATTTCTTGCAACAAAAAATAATCATATTAATGTTAACAAGCTGCGATTTTTATACTGAAGTTTAATTTAATGTGATTTTTTTCTGATGAATACAAATTTTACTTTTAAAATCGAAGGAATTTTTTGAGTTCAGTGAAAAGGGAAAAATGACCGCACTTCGTGGGAAAAATAAAGAGATAGTGCTAGAAACACTGACTAAGACGAGTGTTTTTGGTGAGTTCCTTTTAGCTCAGGGATGCTTAAATTTGTTGTATTATTTCACCGCGAAAACATGTATTCTTTAAACTGCGAAATATTCATTGATGGAAATAAAATCTGAAATTTTTGTTCGTACTTTTATTGTGCCTGTTTTCGTATGTTGCTTTTAGCGAAAAGTCATTTTGCCGGCAAATGAATGAAATATTATGGGCGGAAGAGATATGAACATTTTTGAGTGGGTATGATTTTTGAGTTGTAATCTTTTCATAAAGATTTTTTTTAATAACAGAAAACAAGAAAAAAAAATTAAATGAATTTGAAAAATTTAAACAACTGACATAATTAATGAAATTACTTTTGAAAACAATTGCGTCAGTTAAGAATATGAATAATGCTAATTTTGTAATGAAAAAAAAGTCTAAGAAAATATATTTATTATTAATTATTAATCAACGGAACTCAAAATGTATATCAGCAAAATTGCAAATAAACATGTTTAGTGGCTAGTGGCTAGTGTAGTAGCCCCGAGTTGGAATCCCAAAAAAAAAAAAATTTTTCCACTGCGCCATCTATCATGAACACCTGACAAACATCCGAGAGTATAACTGCCATGAAAAGGCTTCTCAATTGGACGTTTGGACTCGGCATAAAAATAGATCTACTATTTATTTATTTTTATTTATTTATTTTAATTCAACTCTTTCGTGGGAAGTTTTATACCTACATTGATTTGAAAAAGACCGAACCTCTGTTTCAAAGACCAGGCCATCGCGGATGCCAAAGCGCTTGGTCTGGATAACTGGAAGCAGCGTGCCCAGGATCGCAGAGGATGGAATTCTTCACGGGTCGGGATGTTCGTATGTTTGTTTTTTTGCATTATCCATGAAATTCTTTTCTGATTTATGAATTGGCGGTGTTTAGAGCAGATTTTTATTGCGTCTAGCTACATAAAAAGTTTCACTTGATACCAAGAAGTAAGAAAATCTAACAGCTTTTAGGTGTTGAAAAATTAAGCGACAAATTTCAACCAGACACAAATACTATTTGCAACACAGCTACCTCTATCGATAACGAAAAGAGAACCCAGCTCAGACTATACCTGGCATCCAGCTTCAACCGGAAGCTGTCCCCTTTGATTAACATGGTCACAAATTCATGAATTCCAACTGGCTACATCCAAGGTCAAATTCAGCTTGTAGGCAATTTCTCTTTTTTTGGTCGAAGCTGTTCGTGTATTTAATTCTCAGTTTGTGGTATTAAATAAAAGAAGCGACATCTAGACATAGAAAACAGTGCGCTCCGCTGGAAATAGGTTTGACCCATCATTAACATTTCAATAGATATAAGTTACTATGGAAATAAGTGTGTCCTACAGAGAGTCAGCTTTAGCAGCGCCGACCAAAACTCTTTCGAGTTCATACACAAACTTAGCACCGATTCGTCTCTACTAATTTAATTTACAATTTAATTTTGCCGCAGCTTTAGTCAAACTATTTGCAAGCTTTAATAGGACCCCCACAAATTATCACCATCACCCTCCACCCCAGTCAGTTACAACTCCAATTCATTGATCGAGCGACTATACTATTTGGAGGACAGATTACAAGACCTTGCCCTTAATGTTCTGTTCATGCTAAATAAATCACAATCCAACCCCCGAAAATGACTTCACCCAAAAGCACACGACCTACCGGACCTGCCAAGGGGTAAGTTTTAATTTTCTTCCTTGTTCCATTTTCAGGCCCACACATGCGTGCCAACATATTTCATACATGCAAATTGTGCGCTTATTTTTCACAGAATCAGCCAAGTGTTGCTAATTCAGCAAGCGTAATTGGGCATGGCAATCATAACCCGATTTTCCGACTCCGACGCCGACATCCCATTGGAAGCTAAATGAATCGTCCTTACGTGATCGTTATCCAAGATGATGGCAGCTTCTTTGTTTTTTTTTCTCTTCCTTTGTGATGTGTTTCCCTTCCGTTTTCCATCATTGCTGACTGCCTGGCCTATGAGCTTGGAAATCACAAACAGTGTTATGAATTTATTGTGCGCAATTTTTTTTTTTTGGTTCGGGAGAGAGTTTTGTAATTTTACACATCGGTACTTTTAAATTGAAGTTTTACTGTGTTTTCTTAATCAACGGGGATGCTGAATAGATTCAAGGATTTCGGCAATTTATGCTTGTTATTGGGGAAAGTTTTTAAATTAATTCTCGCTCTCGTATATAAGTGAGATGGAGACGTTCAATTAAAAGGGCTCCGTTCCGGTGTTAGCCTTGTGGGATGGGTTGACACTATCATGGTCATGGGCAAGCTTGCTTGGCCAGTGAACATTGACTGCAAATGAACCAAATCGACGGAAAATACTTCCACACAAATTGTTTCGCCCCTTGAAAGGTCTTCCTCTGCTTTATAATTTTCCTTTTACACGACTGAATGCTCTCTGATTGCAGGGCCCAGTCAAGAAAACGCCACCACCGAAAAGAGTCACCGAGTAGATAATGCTTAAAGTCGCCGTGACATATCGAATTTGTCCCTACTTCCAAATCAATTTAATCGATTGACCCACCTCGACCCAAAATTCGATCACTACTTCGATTACGATTAAGTTTTCCACAATTCCTTTCACGCTAACCTACCAACCAACATTTGCCCTTTCACGACACTGCGTGCTCTCCGGCTCTGAGACTGCACCACATATCGACTTGTGCGCTCAACTTGAAGCACACATCAGGCAAGTCATTCTATAACTTTATTTTCCGCAAACAGAGCGAGGGATAGTGCGCCCATGAATACACACAGCAACGACCTTTGAAATGAAACTTTTTCGAAAACTTTTAGTTTAGCAGAAAAAATAATATAAAAAGGAAACACACAACCTGTCTCGACGACTTTGATCGAGATCACATACGCCAGGACCTTTGTGACAAGCCTGCTCCACCAAGTGGTGTGTGTCGATGTCGACTTTCTGACTAATGGTGCAGAGGGTACTTCTATTTGTGTGAGCGAGTGGAATGCAGAAAGCAGAAACTTCTTCGTCAGCAAATTGAAATGCTATTACGAAGTTTATTCGAAATACTTGTGCGTGAAATTAAATTAACAGCTGTCAATCTCAATAAACTGACGATAGTGGTGGAGGGTGGCGGTGCGGCAAAGAGGCCGAGGTGCATACGACTTTGATATACCACCGCGCAGCGTACCATCCGTGGCAGTGTACTGTCATCTAAAGATAAATAGCACGGTGTCGTCTGAATGCCGGGACAAGGCTCAAATCAGTTCTGGGGAAGAATAAATGAGACGAATGTGTTTTTTCCCCCACCTAGGTTGGCGGTGACGGCGGCAGGTTGGGCTATGAATTGTGTCAACTCGGATGAATAATGCATCACAATCTTGTTTTATCTAAAGGGCTTAAGGAGCGCATCCCATTCGGAGCCAAACTCGTCTTGGATTGCTTTCTGGGAGTGACCTACAGGGATGAACATGGAAAACTTGTTGTCACAGGGAATTAGCTGAACGCACCACTCAACTGAGACGATGAAACCAAGACTTCCGTCAAGCTGGCAGGTATGACAAAGCAAAGGAATAGGTTCCCATTAGCTAGATAAGGTTGCGGCTCAGCCGGGCTGCCCATTGAACTATTTTCAACTATTTAAGGAAGCGGGAGACGACTTTTTGGCACAGCATTGACAAAGTCATTTCGGCATGCGCTGACACAAATTTCAGCAAATTACTTGCATGTACCTCATCAACATCGGCATAAGCAGAACTTTTCAATTATTAAAACGAAAAATAGGGTTTAGCTGTAGGCAAATCCTAGTACATGCTGCCAAGAAGAAACGGCAGGGAAACCTTAACAGACAGCTTGTACTTTGTGGTAGTTAAGGACTCTATTTATATTCTTTAAACTGCAATCGCTGTTTCTGTTGACTGATGGGAAGACTCTTGAGTAGCAACGTTTGAGATTTTATTCACCATCAACGTTCTGCTACCAATTCATGTCTGAAAAGAGTAGACCCTGTCAAAGGCGGTTGCTTTTCGGCCTTCTTTTGTGGGATGACATGTAACACGAAACTCTTTGAACATTAAGCTGGTAAAAAGGTGGATATCGGTCGGTTAAAATAGTGAGAACACGGAAAGCAAATGGGAACAAACACAACCGGGCTTATCTACAAAAAAAAAAACACTAAAGTCGACAATTAGTTGGCTGTCAGCTTTAGCAAAAATGTGCAGCAATAGTGAAACGGTACGAAAGAATTAAACTTGCACATTTTCTAGTGCGACAACTTTTTTTTAGAATCTGTTACATTTGTTGTCGTCCCAGAACTAAAATTTCATAATTTGTTTTCGTGGAAAACAGGGTCAGCGGCTTATCTTAGAACGAGGATTTTATTCTAAGAAAATTAATACATAAATTTGCCCCACAGATATCTTTGAAAGGCCTTTTGAAGCTTATTATCATAAAGTATGTATTAAATGGACTGTCCTCTCCAGCGCACCTACCCGATTCCCCCCGCAAATCTTGAAAATAAAATTCACTCTTAAGTCACTCAAAGTGACATTAAGGGAGGATTTATTTAGCTAATTCCCGAGATAAACATGGATTTCTCAACATTATCATTTAAACCTACAATTAGCGATATTCTGGTAGTAATATTTGTTTTTTGGTAAAGGGATTTAGGAAAGTGTGGAGTCTGCCAGACAACTGCCAGACTTTAGTTGATTATAAGTAATTAGAGATTATTAGTTATTAGAGAAAAAGCCTAGTTTAAGCACAAGTGGAAGGCGACCCCAAACCTCAGGGAGAGCGGAATAGGGAACATAACCCACTTAATTAAGATGCTTACTAAATAAGTTTTAAGGCCAATGCAGCAATTTTTTCGATCTTTATTGCCGCTGTAACCAAATAAGTTTTTTTTATATTTTGACGCAACATGTCCGTAGTGTCTCTTCTTCTCAGATCTATTCGTTTGTGTGAGCTTCTATTTTTTCTGTTGTATGCAAGGGACCTACATTTTCATGCCGAGTTCGAATGTCTAAATTGAAAAGGACAGGGGACATGCTATACTCTCGGATGAGACGTTCGCGAGAGCTGGAGCAGTTGAAAACCCTTTAAGACGCAATTTGTATTCACAAGTTGTCACTCATTCAGTATGACTTTTTGTTTCGCAACAGTAAAGCATTCAAAATCTAAAATCCTTCAAACTTTCAATTCGCACACGATAACGAAATCAGGGCCCAAACTATATACTACACAGCCGTTTGCGTTCCAGTTTCGAGTTTCCCCTCATCCTTTTCAATATTTCTCAATGCAATCCGTTCAATTTGCGGCATCACAAGGAATAAAGTACAATATCCTCGTCGCAGATAGCACATGTGTGCACTTGTGCAGTGCATTGCATTTCATCGCAGTCAGCTGAAGAGCGTCGACTGTATCTATCCGCATTCATATTAACTCGTCCGCACATCTGACACTCGAAGCTGAGACGAAAAAGATTAAATTCAATCAATTTGAAAATTGTCATCCACACAATTCAAACGCGACTTTATTGTTCGCGTGTGTGTTTCGTCAACTTAAAGCCATTCAAGGGATGCGCACAAAATATAATTGAGTCCCAGTCAGTGGCTCGTAAGTATCTTCAACTCGTCAAATAACTGACTGGGAGTGTTGACGAAATTTAGCTTCCATCGATTTCTCGCACCCACCGAAGGAGGTTGGAAGAACAAAAAAAAAAACGTTTGTTACCAAGACATTAAGCGAGGCTTCCGGGTCCGGGTCCGGGTCGATTACTTTTCGTTGCGCTGCCTTCTCTGGATATTATGTAAAAGTTTCGACGGTGAAAAGTGGCGTCAAAGTTTCAACGAATTTTTCGCCGCTACACTCGAACGCGCTGAGAGAGAATATCCCAAGTGGTGTATAGTGAAAGTTTTGGCGACTTGTACTTGCTCGAGGATTTTTTCCCAAGTAAATGAGCACAAACGACGGAGATCCTCTTGTAAGGAGTATCTTTGCATGTTGTAAGAGAAAACTGCTATTGGGGGGAATAAAAATAATTTTTTGGTATTTTTTTGTGCGAATATTGGTTGCATCAGGGTGTCCGAGTTAGACAAAGTTTAATATTGCTGCGACTGATGACATGATCCTTTTGTGTGCATTTTGTGTGAATAACAATAAGAAGTGGGTGGACGCGTAGATGCATGGGTAAGGGAAACTTTGTGGAAACTTAACGTAAACAAGAAAGTTCTAACTAGCTTAAACGGTCTGTGCGGGAAAAAGTTTGATAGTTATTTAAGGGTGTTTGTCGACTATTTACACGCTTTATAGGGATACTCGACTCAGTCTGCAGCTGGAGTTGGTAATGGGGTCATTAGGACGCGTTGATGCTACGTTGCCTTAACATCCTAAATGTTTTTTTTTGCACGCCATGAGGAAGAGCGCAAGAGGTTTAGAAATCGTCTGCACGATGATTTTCAAGAGTTAGGTATTTCTTCTCTTACATACTGACTTAAATTCTGTTTGCCCTAGAGGGACTAAGGTGTCTATTCCAAATAAATACTGTTGCTAGCGGCTTCTGTCAACAATCTACAATGTATTGTATTGCATTGTTTTGATTTTTATTCATCCATAGGGTTGCCATGGCTGTCTAAGTAAAAAGTTTTAAAATCCCGGACTTTGGAGGACATCATCTACCTAAACTAAACAGAAACTAGGTCCATGAACTCAAACAAGTAAAGGACTTGTTTTTATTGTCGTTAGGTTGGTATTAAAAATGGGCTATGTCGGTCAAGTACATAGTAAGTATCAAAGAATCGGCCAGGCCAAGATTTTTAAGTAAAAAGAACTGAAATAGACGAGTGACATTGGTCCAAGGTGCGTCTATGATTGGAAAAAGAGGTTCGTAATAGACCGAAACCTATACATAGATATAGGGTGTCCCATAATTCACGCAAAATTTATTAACGATGAACTAAGTCATCAAGGTGAAAATGAGCCTCATCACTGAAGATGATTTTGTTCGAAAAATCACCATCCACTTTTTGTTGTTCCAAAATCCATTCAACGAACTCTCTTCGCGTTGCTTGTCAGCAGTAGTAAGCATGAAGTTTCAAGCTGACAAACCCTCATTATTTTTAAATATTGCTTAACAATGAAAGTGCGTTGTTCTTTCGTATACCTAGCGCTCCATTTTTACGAACCCCGAACGGTCAGCTGTCACATTGTTATCGTTTTTTTCCGTTGGCACCACTGTACTATTAAATGGCGCAAAATTAAAATTTTATGTAGGTATGTAAGAAATTACAAAAAAAAGCATTTGAGCATTTTCCAATCCTTATTTATACTGTTTGCCGAATTTTGAAAACAGAATTTTGAAAGCAGACCTACTCAGACCTACAGAATATACCTACATATATCTAAAATTTCATCAAAATCGGTCGATCCGTTTCAGAGGAGTTTAAACACTAAAACTGTGACACGAGATTTTTATATATTAGAAGAGATAGAAGATAGAAAAAAAAATTATAAAATATTTTAAGAAGATTGGGTAATTTTATGTGCTTTAAAAATATGATATATTGATGTTCCTAAACAAAGAGAAACAAATTCATTAATATTAGAGGAAGGAGTAAAGACTATAAAAAATATATGCGTTGGAGAGACGAGATAAAATTATTAATACCAACTAACTTAGTTATTATTTGTTCTAGTTTATTTTGACGAATTCATCGCCTTCCTTCACTCGCATATAAACCGTCCCCTCCCTCATCCAAATATATTTATATCCCCTGGAGACTTTCTTCGATTCTGCAGCCTCAAACCAGTGTTACCAGATGCTCAAAATATTTTCCCACAGATAAATTTAGGACACCATTAGATTTGGCTATTTTTCCAAGAAAACAAGACCTATTGCTCCGAAGTGAGAATTTGTTTGAGGGGCCAGTGCATCTCTACTACCTGAGTGCTGAATGCTGGTCCTTTAAATCCACTATTAAATGAAGTAGCACTCCTCACTTGACCAACGCCAAACTTCTTCTTAAGAACGCTCTGTTCATTGTACAAGTAGGTACCTCTGCTAAACCAAAAGAGAGGCTTATTTACACCTATCCGCAATCTTATCTGCGACATAGATCAGCCAAACTGATTAAACAAAACCAACCCGACCATTGGTCGCAAGCCATGACTGTCTATTTCCAACCAATTGCACCGTCAATCAAACCGCACTGCCCACAAACAATCAGAATAACCAACATTAGTAATCTGCTTGTATGAACTAATCAAACTGATTGAACAGCAAGCCAAGTTAATTGGGCACTCTTTCGCTGCACCGTGCAGTGTTTCCCGAACCGCTAATGAAAGTCAACCGCATTTACCACGCACGTGAAATAACCTTGCCTAACCGATTCCAAATTATCACCGTCGTTCCACCCTCGGGGTATTACAGTCCCCGACCAGACACCAGCCACCGCCGCAACTAAATCGGTTATCCTTTAATCAGTTGATGAAATATTCGCACCATAAAATCCCAACCAAGCGAGTCTCACTCCTTTGTTAACCTTCGCATTTGTAATTGGCGCGCGGAAGGGACTCATCCTGCCGCCGACCTTGAGTGCGAGAAGGATATCAAACAAGGTCTTTGTTGGCACTCCCAATCAGTTATCTAATTAAATTACACCAGCGGCAGTTCATCAATTTTATGTCTGCCCGATTGGCGAGTAGTTTATAACTAATGGTGCCCCATCCTGGGCACCGAAGAGGGACAGGTAGTAGGTTCCAGGGAATCACTGTTCACTGGCACTACTCCTGCGTATCGTCAATCAATTATAATTACAATAAGTGTTGACACAGCGTTACGAACTCAGCACTAGATATCAGTAAACAATGATTGACGCTCCTTAGAGACGCACTATCGCTGTGAACAGACGCGCCGCGTGTTTGACTATTTGAAATGGGTGTACAGATGGCCGCCCACTCGCAGTGGCAGTGGTAATTAATGAAGCAAACACTAGCCGGGCGTTTCCGAAACTCGACTAGACATTGGGGCCAGCTGAAACCGCACCGAATCAGTTTCAATTAACGAGCGCGTAAGGTCGCTCGAACGTGAAGTTTATGACCGACTGAGCCGGATGGTAATTGCTTTGCCTTTGATACATAGATAACTTCGCGAGGATAAACAAAAGTGTTTGTTCAGAGGACAGTGCTTATAGACACAGGGTGAGTCCATTTAAATTGGGGTGAGTTTGGGATGCACCATTGCAAGCAAATCAGGTGGACGCTTTAAAATGAAAGTGATATACGATACACATGCGGAAATTTGACTCTATGGGGGGGGGGTCGATTTATTTTGCACACGTCGTGTTACTTGGTAAATGAAAAGTGCTTCGTTGCGTACTTCTCTGTCGTTACATCCCAACAGATGAGGCGACAGAGAGAGCTTTCGATGTGCGCCCGATACGCTAAAGCAAAAACACAATTGCTGATATTAAAACACAGGCCAAAGTTACTATAGGCAGTACACGATTTTCTAACCTAAATTTTCATGAAAAGATATGATGTTGCGTGAGTTTACAAGATCCATGAACATAGACTGGGACCACTGACCTGTTTCGGCGAAATACAGCAGTAACGTTGGTCTAGCTAAAGAGTTGGGTTGCATCGGCTTCGCTCAAAATCTTACTATAACTAACATCTATAAAGTCAATCTAGGGGAGGGTGGTCCTTAGGTCCGAGTTCCTCTTCTCAGCAAAATACATAGCATGCAAACACCTGTTCTTTTATCCAATGGTTCTTTTTCCTTCGTTTTTTTCAGTTTTTTTTTCTATGTCAAGCTGTACGCACCTAAATGAAAATGGGCAAAACCTGGGGTCAGATTCTGTAAACGTTCGTCTTATATAGAATCTGACCCCTGATTTTGACCGAAAACTTTTTTTTTTCATGATTTTGTGAAGTTATTTATGAGAGAAAATTTTTTTTTTGTTTCTATGGTCAATTTTGGAAAGTTTATTTATGTCCTTTTAGGGATCACATCCTAGATTTTACGAACTCACAATGGTGGAATTTCCCATATAGAAACTACGCATTGTCATCTACAAAACATTAAGTGTGAAGGTTGAAAATGATTATTAGTAAGGCCAATTGTAATAGATCTAATGTTATAAATAGAACTTCAAAAATTAATATTTTTGGCTCAAGTGATGATATTGTACCTCGGACCTATCATACCCAGTGAAGCTTAGTCTGTTTCAACTACGTCAGTTTCTAAAACAGTTCTCTCTCCTCAAGAAATTTGAACATTTCCAAAGCCTCCACAATGAAAGCTACTTAGAAGAGGTAGACATCCACAAGGGAAAACTATAATTCTAACCGAAACTCCAGAAAAATTATCTACTTCACAGAAACTGAATTTTTAAGTCTAAAAACTATTTCAATTACAACCAAGCAAAAGTAATATTTCAACGTTTTTTTTTTAATGTTTTGATATAATAAAAATATTTTTTTTTCATGTTTTTATTAACAAAACATTTTTTGAGTATAGGAAAACTTTCAGTGGTCCAAGGTACAACCCTCTGAGACCAAAGTAAAAGTTTGAGGCTGCCACATTGAAGTTAGGTTTTCTATGGAATTGCAAGTAAAATACATTTGGTATTTTCGCTGCATAACAGATAAGATAGGTGGTTATGTAAAAACAAAAATCTAAAACAATACTAAACTCAAATTATTGGCAAAAAAACTGAAATCCGGATCAAGGTACATTATGTTTTCGATTATTTAAGTCAGGCTTATGTTTATTTTACTACAACTTTCGAAATCAAACTTCAAAGAAAAATACTTACTTGCATGATAAAAAATTACAAAATTGCTGTTCGGTTTTAAATACGCTCCAGTTTCTCTTCCTATTGGAATATAACAAATTTATGCAGCTTCAAATTTCACTTTTTAGATTAAAAAAAATAAAATTGACAAGCAACGAAATATATTCATTCCCATACAAACTGCTTAGGTTTTTGAATTTCCACCAGAATATTTACGAAGGAAATATTGCAGGGCGAATTTTGGCTACGATACCAATTTTTTTGGGGGAAATTTGATAAATTTTTCAAAACTCATCGCAGATATCTATGTTAGATATAAGGAAATCGGATTCTGTCCCAAATACACTTTTATTGTCTTACTCCCTTCACAGTCCAGAAACAGATTGAACTCCAGGAGAACAGGTTCTTCTTTTTATACTTTTTCTCAATGACGTTTCATAGAATATAATTCAATGATATCTCAATCATTAATACAGTGAGTTGCTAACTACATAGTTCTTTTAAACTATAACATCTATTTCTCAAAAATGGGAAATATTTTGGGGGGAATTTTGTGCACGGTAGTCCTGAATACCTTCCCCAACATCCGCTGTTACCTGTGCCTATAAAGGCAATAGGGTCATAAGATCTTGTCAAGAAACGTTTAGAAATTTATGCAAGACCCCCATAATCACTGTCTTGTTCTCTGTTGCGGAAACATATAAAGTCAAAGTTAAAGGTCCCGTTGTGTGATTTCTGAACGCTTTAATGCTTCATTGCTTTGAAGCGGCAAGTTGTAAGGTGGCATTGGCATCTTGTGGTAGTAAGTAGTCGACTAAGATATCTTATACATGAGGAACGAATTTATGTCCATTGCTCTATTGCAAAAAGTCTTAAATTTCCAGAGGTCCCTAAAAATATTTTACTGCGAAACAGGAGGAATTCAGCCAATGAAAGTGCTTTTATTAGCAAGATATTAATTTGAACTGTGCGAACTCGCCAAGCGCCCTCTTGATAGCTACATACGATATACGAACTGCTAGCCTAATACTCACTTGACAAGCTGCATTAGGCAGTCCTACACTAATACTAGGAAGCAATTGAGCAGCAAGGATTTTCCTGTTCAATGAAGCAGAACCTTGTTTACAGGGTAACACTGGTGGATACCCCTTCCTCAAATCAGACAAACAAACAGACAGAGTGATAAAATATAAGCACACCAAACAAGTATAACCATAAACTGTCGAACAGTTCTCAAATAAATTCCACACGGGCTAAAACTTGTTTGACTGCAAGTAGTGGTGACATCTGAAGCACGCATTGCAAGTAGTCTTATTACACAATGCGCACAAAATTACTTGGTCCTGCATTCGATATAGATCAAACCCTCAAGGCATTCAAATTGAATACTAATCGGATGCAATTGTTGGTGTACTCGGGTCCAATCCTTTTACACACTTGTATACTAGTAATATTCTATATTCCAATTAAAATGACTGGTAGAAAATACTGTTGGAAAATATTCTCATTTTATATTGACATACCTACCATTTGTTGTCTTTTCGTTTACATAAATGTAAAGAGAAGTTCATCCTCATTTCGAGGATAGGACAAAAATAAATCTGTCTATGCCCGAAATTGTACTCTCTCGAAATGGAATTATTAACATGAATGACTCAACTATATTCCATATTCTGCAGAGGCCATTCAAAAATACGACGAAGGCACAACAATAAATCCGGATATCACAATACACATATCATGTGCTGTCAGACAAAATAATTTGTCTGCCATATCTCGTTGAATAGACAGATAGCTCAATATTTGCATCATGAATAAGAACAATACGGAGATGGACCGATATTTTATTGAATGGCAAAAGTGGAATGAAAAGAAAACAAATGAAGCAAACAGAAACCGACTCCAAGTGTCCTTTGAACGTCTCAATAAGTTGTGTTCTGCATTTAGCAACCTGAGATCCGAGAATACAATGGTAATCCGACCAGTGATACAAACAGAGTATCTAATGGAATTTCCCATCCTGATTGCGTAACTATACCATATTTGCATTCCTGTGTCCGAGGAATATTTTTTCAAGCGAACAACCACACAAAAGATGACCGTACGTCCATATCAACAACTAACAAAAGATCTCCACAATTTGTCGACAAAAAAAAGTCCATAAAACATCCATCAGCAATAAAGATCACCCCGAGCACCAATTTAGTTACCAAACGTCCGTCAAGTGACAAACGAGAGCAAAACAATAGAAAAATGAACGAACAAAGGGAAACAAAAAAATGAAACTGCCACATCACCAAGGACCAATAAAAGGACATGAATTCCCAGTTACAAGCTAATGCAATGCAAACAAAAAAAAAATCGCCTGAGAAAAAAGAGGCCCATTCACACATTCTAATGGAGCATCATAAGGCATAAATAACTTGGCAAATTGTACCAAAGAGTAATAAAGGAGAACGGGAGAACAAAAACGGGAAGAACAATGGCAATATCTATATACGCACGAACAGAGGCAGCAGCAGCACAACGTCCTGGCCAACACAGAGTGTTGCCTGCGAAGGCCGTAACAACTTATCTATTGACACTTTTAGAGATACATTTCCACGAGATAACTGTCCTGTGTATGTACGTTGTACGCTCGCAGCGATAGACACAACTTGGGGGAGTTGTATACGCTAAGCACCAAACGCCATCACCACCTCCAGCGAGAAGAAATCGGGCCGACCGCGCGGATGCCATACTGGGTCAGGACTGGTGAAGATTAGGCCAAGCATTGCGATGTCACTATTTGAGTAAAAACAAAAATAAGCACATCCTTATGAGCGATGAATAATACAAGGATTATGCCGCCACCTTGGGACTGGTCCCGGTCGCATCGATTTAAAGCGCCAAACTTTGGTAATTGAATGCTGCGGACCGTTTGCTATGGAAATGGAACTTCATCGGGGGACAAGTTTTTCCTTAAAATAAATCTTCGCCGACAACAATTTCACACGGAAGGCGTCACAGTCACACATTTATATCTGTGTTGGAATAGCCTGAACCGACAACAGAATCAATGACCCACATTACGAATTAATCACGCAACGGGGTGGGCATTTTTGGACATTTTGGATGAAAATGTGCGTCCTAATGATTTAAATAGATGCTGACAGATGTCGCACGTATTAATGCGAACACTGGCAGAGTGACAGATGAAGACAATCTCTTGATGTAAGCTAATTTGGAATTAATTGAAGATCTGCCCATAATGAGTAGGTTGTGCACGCATGAGAAAATATGCACGCATCAAAGTGATTATAGTCGGAGGGGGGATTAAAGATGAGCAGCCCTTCAGGAATGTCTATAAAATATAGCACATAATGCTGGTAGGTGATGTTAGAGGGCAACTACACAAGCAACAGCACAAATAGGGCCAGTGAAACGATGAGAAAGCATAGCTAAAGGGTGTTTTTTTTAGAGGTATAGAACTTTGAAATGGAATAAAACAAAGATATTTTTATATTGATATGAAATTTAAAGGAATTATAATTTAAATATGATTTCTGGCATATGACCGCCACGGCTGGCTCGGACATAGTCTAATCTGGAGGTCCAATTTTCGATGACTTTTTCCAAACTTTGTGACCGTGTATCGCCTATTACCAGGCAAATGTTGTCCTCCAAGGGGTCAATCGCGACTTTACATATCGCCACAGAAAATGGTCAAGCCGCGTTAAATCGCACGATCATGGAGGCCAATTCACGGTTCCGCAACGTGAAACTATGTGGTTACCAAACGTTTCCTTCAATAAATCAATTGTGGCTTGAGCTGTGTGATATGTTGCGTCGTCTTGTTGAAACCACAGCTCCTGCCCATCATGGTTGTTCAATTGATGAACGAAAAAGCCAGTAATAATTGCTCTAGCGGTCTGATTCCTGTACAAGATGGCGGATAGACTGATTCGGGTCTTCCTCTACGCTACGCTCTACAGCAGCAATGACGTCTTCTGCACGTACTGTACGACGCGACGGCTCTGTGGATGCGTATTATAGTTTAGAGCAAACGTGGTGCGAAAACGTTCCATAGTTAATCGAATTAATTGCTCTGATGGACTATAAGGTTGACCGTAAAATGGACGTAGTGCGTGATATGTATTTCGAGCAGAACCTTGATTTTCAAAATAAATTTGCACAATTTGGAAGCGTTGTTCAGGCGTCAGCCTATTCATGTTAAAATGCCTACCAATCTAAAAATAAATCACTCGACAGCTGACAAAATGGCCGCCAGTTAAAATATCGCTGCCCACTTAAAATTCTACGTACCTCTTAATAAAATTATATAAAATTCAGACAAGTTTGCAAGCCCGCATACCGCTTTTGTGCATCTTGTCCCAATACTGATTTGTGGATCCTCTTCACTCCAAAAGCAGTGATTTTTGCCCGTCAATTTTCGTCTTAGCCATTCAAGTCAATATGTGTGACAGAATCGCTTACCAAAATGTTGTTCAAACAATTTTCAAGTGCTGTATGTAGGTATTGCCGCTGGGAGAAAGTGTTGCCAGTTTGAAAAAAATTCTTATCGAAAACACGAAACCAAATCGAAAAAGGGGTAAACATCTACTAAATAGGTCTTTAAGTTTATTTAAATTCTGGTTAATCAACGAAATGGTTTTTATTTTGGTAAATTTATGATGGCCAATTTTCGCTGTACTTTTCCAATCAAAATTTCAACAATCCGTTTTTTTAACTTTTTGAATAATTGTGCTTGAGCTCTTGGAGTTTGGAGATACTGAAAATCTATTGGATGTATAATTTTTTTGGTCATTCCTTACAGCTTAAAGAGAGGGGTACTTTCGAAGTTGGTACAGCACGAAGAATAACTACATTGAGATTCTGTAATGAAAACTAAAACGAAAAATACGTTTACGTAGTTTAAAAAACGAAAGAAATATTGCGAAAGCGAAAATGTGCTTTATGTTTTTCCTTATTGACTTATTTTTTTCCTACCTTTTGGCGAACGTTTATTAAGGAGTGAAACATAAATTCGATAGCTGCTGTAGGATCATAAGTACCAGGAGCTTTACTTTTTGACAGTTCACCCCTTGAATCTTCCTTTCTTAGTGTGAAAACAATCCAATAAAATAAGAACGTCAAAACTTTAGTTGCTTACCCTTTGCATAAAACGAAATTACCTTTCGTTTTTGGAATTTTACAAAGTGCAAAAGAAACATTGGAAGCATCGAAATGGGTATAACTATCTCGCTTTTCTTTCGTTTTCAAATCGACTCTAAACAAAAAGATCGTGGTGGCGAAAATGATAGAACGTTTTTATTTAACAAATTTCTACAGATTGTATTTATGCGGCTACACGCTTTGGCAATCTACTTTTATTTCGCAACAAATTTAGCATGCATTCCATGGTCTTACGGTCCATCAAAAGATAGCCATTCCCTCTTGGTTAACAGATGTCTGTAGTTGGAGGAACCGGTCGGCTTTTTGAGCTCTGTTTCGTATTGTTTTGCGAGACTTTGGTCAATCTTCCTTCTATTTGTTGTTTTGAAGATCAAATAGGTTTCATAAGCAAAAAATAAAATAAGTTTTACTTAAAGTAATTTTCTTAAAGTGGATTTAGATTTTGAGTGCAGTATACTAATAACAAATTTTTGTCTCGATTTTAAAATTGTGGAAGCTGACAATTGCGAAATTTGTATGGAAAATATAGCCATTGTAAATATAGTCGAAAATTAAATTGTTTATTAGAAACAGCTCTTGGAACCTGCTTTCGGGTGAGAATGAGGTTTTCTTGGCAGCAGCCAACGATTTTTGTGGTCCCAGATAATACTTACGCATTTAATGATAACTGCACCTACAGCCAAAAAATATAAAAAAATATTGCAATGGGCTCAACTAAAGCTGAAGGATTTACTTTAGTAATTCCTCTCTGATTTGTTTTGGAGAAACTATCGGACTCAGTTTTCTTGCTGGTTAAAGTGCACGAAAGTTAGCAAAAGTTTATATACTTTAGAAAGGGCTACTCCCCGTTATGTAATGCCATCGTTATTCTGTAGTTTAAAGCAAAACAAATTCGTCAAAAATGTGAGAACTGCTAAATGGTCGGATTTTAAATGATTTTGTTGAATGAGAAGTGTTACATCCCGTTGTCGCATTCAGCTCTAATTTTATGGTAACGGTCTTTTTTTTCAAATTCATAAAGATATGGACTGCGTACCTATTTTTATTCTGGAAACCAGAAATAATATATGGCGGACACATTTTGTATTTCGGGGCCCATTCAACCTAAAAGAGGTTTGTGCCTTCCTTTCTTCCTTTCGAATGAAACAGAAAACTGCATACTGCACTTGTGAGTTCATAAAAGTCCTCCCAGCTCATTAGGTTCAAGCAACCCCATTGATGAAAAAATAAAACCCCATCAATTACGACTGCCCATTCGAATTGATGGTCCCATTGAAATAAAAAATATCCCCTCTTGTTACATGCATCATTATTATCCCAAACCAATAAATCCTTTTAATTACAAATTCTATATTTGCAGTCTCTATACGCTAATCCAACTGTTTTTATGACAATGCTGCTGCTGATGACCTGAATTTAAAAGACACCACCGACAAAAAAAACTGACTTCACTCGTGCTCTTGGAATTACACAAGTCAGGGCACTTTAAGCACCCACCATTATGATGTCATTAGTCTCTGGCAACGATGGCATAATTGAGTCGACCGGCAAATGATTGTCGGTTAGAGGAGCAGGGGACGTTGCAGTCTGTCCCGAAATAGAGCTGGAATAATAAAAGTGAATATAAAGTATCCTCTTGGAAATTCTTTCATCCATTATCCAATTTTTTTTTTATTGCGAATGCAAAGGCTTTTCTTTTAGACGCTGCTGTATTGCGGTTCGCTTTGCATCCGTCTCATATATTTTTTTATTTGCTTTACTTGCACCGAAATTAGGTAAATGACCAGCGAAAGGAGTTATTTTTATTTCATCCGAGGACTATTTATCATTCTGGGGGTAATAACCCTTGATGGTGGTTTTTTGTTTTGTTCTTCAAGTCAGAGGTAGTTGTTTGTCATTGAGTGATTCAATGCAGAAAGTTGGTTTACGTTCAAAGAAAGCTTTCCTAAACAATAAATGTGGCTTATTTTTTTAATTTAGAATAATTTAGAAAAAAAAAAACAAGCAGGAAGTTGTACCCAAAAAGCAGTCAAGAAACAATTCGTCTGTGCAACGGTAGGTGTGTTTCTTTTGCAGTTCGGAGTAGATACTGAACAGTGCTGCCACAAGCGAAAAAATTTGCGTAGCAAATTTGCGTAGCAAAACTTAATTTGTGTAGCAAAACTCAAAAGTCCAAAATATAAATTTTTTTTCGAAAATAAACAAAAAACACTTAATTCTTTATTCAAAGTAAATATTTTTTTAAGGACTAGTACAAGTATAGTTGGTAAACTATATATTTTACAAAACTATAATCAAACAAAAAAAAAAAAAAAACATTAAAAACTTCACTTAAAAGGCGCTTTGCATGTAAGCATTGCCTTAATTACAAGATTTTTGTTCTCATTTCGTGCTTAAAAAAAAAGTAGCAAAATAGGCGTTTTTAGGGAGAGTGCGTAGCAGCGTAGCAAACGGGCAATTGCGTAGCAGTTTTGCTACGATCGTAGCAAAGTGGCAGCGCTGATACTGAACTGTCAAGAAAAGTTTATAATTTCCCTTTAAGGGCAGAGCTCTGAGTTTGCGATTTCTTTTTCATTCAGAGTATGATCGCAGCTCAGCGTAAGAGCTAATAATAGATTGCTGATGAGGAATTTAAATGCTGGTAGAGGAAATAACAGTAGACTGTAACAAAAGTATGACAGACTTAGAATATAGAATAAATCGGGGCGATCAAGTATCCAGTTTTAGTAAGTCTGACAGGTGTCGGACAAGAACTAGATGCATCTCAGTTTTGATAGGCTAAGATCGATCAAATGAACTGGCGTCATCCGTTAACGAGCATTACATGATGGAATTTGTTTTTGTTTCAGTTGACGTTTATATGGTTGGGTAGCCGACGTATCTTGTCAAGAAATTCGTGACTGAGTAGGTCGCATATGTAGCTGGCATGGGAAAAACGACGTTTCCGACCAATCTTTTGCGTTCAGGTTATGTCTAGTCAAGACCAATCTAGTCGACTTTAGATAACTAGAATCTTGAATGTTCCCAATGTATTATGGAGTTTTTTCATTGTCATTATGACAGTAAGTGGTAAAATATGTTTCTTAAATAAATTAGGTAGCTCTAAGTCCACTCGGCTTAGAATCACAGAATACGATCGACTCTGCGAGATAGTTGTGCCTTTCAGTCTTTGATAAGTAGAAAATTAAAACCGTTAACAGGGAGCGCAGAAAGTCATCAGCAACCAACAGGTTGGCATACTAAAAAGCTGTCTTATACCGAGTTTATAATATTACACAAGCACCTTTTCTCACGACGAGGGAAAGAGAGATCCGTTTGTCCGCAGTTAATGCTAATAAAGGCGTAAGAATGAGACCACAAATCAGACGCCTAAATTGTCATGGATATTCTACCCATAATTATTTCCGATTGAAAACATTTGAAATAAGAGGGGCAATTAGTGTCAGTAAAATTAACCAACAATTCATCAATTAGTTAAACGAAACAAATAAATAATTGCCCGTCTAACACTTTCCCTTAATTCATACCACGTACTCAAGATGGCCGAAAAAAATAAGTGTCGTGTATTTTTGCATATTAGGTAATGCTGTCCCTTTCAGCT
The DNA here is from genome assembly GCA_948293265.1 of Cheilosia impressa. Lineage (NCBI taxonomy): Eukaryota > Metazoa > Arthropoda > Insecta > Diptera > Syrphidae > Cheilosia > Cheilosia impressa. The sequence continues at coordinate 26,852,186 of OX411884.1, read as the reverse complement.
ATTTAGTATTGGGCATCCATTTGATTTTTCGTGTTAGGAGTGTGTGATGTTGTAAATGCACCATTAGCATCAGAAGTCTGCTCATATAAATGCATCTGCATCTACTCTTTTATTGACACATTTTAGAGTCTTTTAACATTCCACTGACGATCTTAATAAACTATTCCTCGAAGGCCTATTTGATTGCACCATCAGACTTGCAATATTTATCGGACAAGAGAGCAGTCCATTTAAACTGTGCCGATTACAGAGGCGGGACTGAACGACTAAAACCACTGGTCAACAAACTGATTGGCCCATCCAATGGCCATTGCAGTTTTAGGCCCAGTAGTTCCGCAAGCGACAAACAATTCACACTAGTTGAGAAAACCCATGAAGTCCCGATCGATACCCACAATGACTGCAGTTGTTAAATCGAGTTTTACAGAGCCATGACTAGTTTTGTCATCCATGACATCCTCAGTTTGTGCAGAAAGACTCGCTACTTTACTTAGGCCGAAAGCAGCCTCAACGAGACTTTTGCTGAAAAAACGTATCAACAGATTGTGCGCTGTCATATAATTCCTTTAAAATCGTAAAATAACATAGAGACAATTGTTAAAAATGTACAAGTCTATACCTGCGTCACAATTTTGTATAGCTTTGTGAAACATTGACATAAAAAGTCGGCAAGCTGTCACTGTAGCAGAAGCTGCAGAACATTGCTCTAGTAGTGAATAAGGGTTCATTATTCTCTCAAAGGAGGAGAACATTAATGAACGGATTTATGATCACGAATCACGATAGATAGCTAAACGTTGGGGTACAAAGAGACTATATCTACCTTAAGTGGCTCGTAGATTGTGCGATGTTTCGTAGTTCGATCGCCAGTAGTTAAAGAACTGATTTTACTTCAGAGACAGAGACAGAAACTTCCACTAACCCACCTATCGTAACCGTCTGATTACATGCGAGATATTCGAGGATGTTATACCATCCGCCATTTGAGCACCTTTATTCAGTCTTCCTAGGGTTCCACTCAATACGAGCCAATGTATAAATCCCGCTTACAAATTGCTGCAATGGGATTGGGATTTGGGATATGCTCAAGGTACCTCTTGGGCACTTGGTCTATTTTCGTTAATCATTTTACACTATTATTCAAATTCCCCACCAGCGGTACTAAACAAACAACAACAATTTCAAACTGTAACTTCTCCCTATGTTTTCAATTATTTGCGCTTATTATCACTTTCCAAGGACATCTTTTCACAACGAATATCCGCCGAATCGCCTTTGCGCACTTAAAGTTGTTTTCCGTCCGGATCTGGACAAAGAGGATTCAAAAAAGGAAACACAAACAAATAACAGTACTTCAAGTTTGAACGTCTTTTTTGCAGGATAATTAAATGTGACAAAACGACAAACGACTCTCCAATGAGTCCTTAAAGATAAATATTCAGCAAGTCCCCTGTCGAAGGACCCATGCTATGTAGATGTTTTCGTATCTGTTCCATCCGTGACAGAGATTTTTTTTTTCGCCGACGACTAACCCACGCTCGGTTGAAGGAGAAGTTAATAGAATAGATAAGCGCACTGAAAAGGGTTAAAATTACGCCAATATTTCTTTGAAACTGAATGGAACATGGACATTGGACATACCTTAATTTCTTCATTAAAAGTTTTTTTTTCCATCCACCCCGTTTTTTTTATGGTTGTTTTGTCAAAGTTTTTCTGATAGGAGTTTTTTTCCCATTGAATCCTGATTTTGATGCTATTCGGCTGTTTTTTTTCTGCATGAGAAACTCGGTTTGTTTTTCGAATTTAATGATAGTTTGACCGACTTTATGACAGATTTGTGTCCGGCTCGAGTTTCGAATGTCTGTTTGCTTGGTGAGTGGGGTTTGGTTTTTTAATTTCAAGAGAATTTGAAATTATCTTGGTCCTTTGAAGAGTAAAAGGGCAATTGAGTTGATTTGATTTGTAGAGGAAAATTCGAACCTCCTAAAATATAATTTAGGGACGACATTTGATTTGCGATCTTTAGTTTTTGATGGACAACTCCTTGAACCTTGAACTACGACGATTGGCTGCCGAAAAGCGGTAGACAAATGTCTTTTTTTTTTTAATTTCTGCGTTTAAACCTTAATGGTAGCTGCGCTGTTATGTCACCACAAGATTATGACTGGATAAAATTAGTTATTCGATTTTTATGCATGTCACGAAAATGTACGAAAATATTTTACAAAACTTGTCATTTCACTATCTGTTTCTGTATTCCCCAAATGGGCCAGTTGGCCAACGGCCATTGGCTATAGTTACATCCTGACATATTTGCTCTGAATCCGCGTGAACGCTTCGTGTCACAAAAGCAGAAAATAAAAACCAAGCTAAACCTAAACCGAAAATCCTGTCATTTTCCGCATTAAACATCATGAACGACACACACACTGGGATAGGCGAATCCCAGAGGGCGGGTTGTTTTTTTTTCGCCATAAATAAATTCCAAAATTCATGTGTCATGATATTGTGGCAATTTCGATGAGGCATTCCCTTGAGGCATTCCCAGCATTGCAGGAACTCGAAAAAAATTTGATGGGATTTATTAAAAGTGTCAAAAATAAAAATCAAATCCAGATAAACTTGTCCCTTTTATGGGATGGAAAAAAAAAATGAACTGAACACCGAATCAGAAACAAAAACGCCGTATCAAACGTGCTTTATCCCTCTTTACCGGCATGACAGCACACTGCTAGAAAAGCCGTATACTATTTTATTATACGGTACCTATAGTACAAAAATTCAATTACGTGAAGCGAAAGGTAAATCCCTCATCGCTTTGGGTATGGTGTAGGTGTTCAGATTTGGCAGAGAAATGTTATTTGCCATCACGGGCCAATAATGATGCATGGTCAATTGGATTTGAAAAGAGGAATAAGTCGAAGGAGGGTTGAAAACGGTGCGCTTAGTGACAAAAGTAGATTTGCGTAATAAAATTGGGATGTTCGGACGTATCCGGAAAATACGGGGTGTACACCAGCACCAATCCAAGGAGGTATGACATTGTGCGATAATGTATGTTTGCAGGTTGATTGATGGATGCGGGACAGTAAGCCGTATCACATGAGATGCAGACGAAGTCTTGGTTCGGTTTCGACTTATGTCAGATAAAATAATTTCCAGGAAGTGTAAGGTAGATGTGCGCCGATTGATGTCTGTCAAGATTGTGTCGGTTTCTCGAATAAATAAAGAAGCTTCCAAATGAACTATAAAAAATGAACCTAAAAAAAAATGTTCGATGGATTCTAGGTAACTCAGTCGGGAATTTTAAATTTCCATTGATTTTTAACATTCTTTAGTGCACCTTTGTTTGTGTCAAGTAATTTTAGCCGATTGCAATGAAATAAAAACTATATGCTGCTCCTTGCTACGCGTTATGTTTTTTTTTGTGAATCCTTTCGAATTGACCGAATATTTTCGACGTGATATGGGAACAAATCCACATACAAACAGGAGAACCTTAGAATCAGTATAGAATTCCATCCTGGCTGACATATATTATTTACCTCAATTTTGATATCTCCGTCTATGTCCTTTTTTCATCAGTACCTGTTGAGCAGCGTAGTTTTCTTTTGTGTCCGGGAATGCAAGCAGATCTACTTGCGGAGTTTTTTGACGAGCCAAAGCTGCCGTTTATTTTAATAATTTTATTACTTGCTACCTACAGAAGAAAATTTATTTGCATTATACCTATAGAAATGCTTCCCTGCAGCTAAGTCACAGAAGCTCTGATAATGGCAACTCATACCCACTTTCAATATTCTGACATAAAGATATGGGAAAAATTGCCTCTTTTTACTCGCAGTTTAATTCTGGATCTAAATATAGGGAATATGCGTTAAAAAAGTGGATATCTGATAATTCTCATTTTCCATGGCATTTAGGGAATGTGCATGCGGTGAAAAGTTCAGCATATGCGTTGCTTATGCACTTGAACACAGTGGGACCACTGAATGAAAAAGAGAAGCTCAACTATATTTTTTGATCCTTTTTTATTATTTTTTTATATCTATTTTCTGTAAGTAATTTATATAAAAATATATACAAAAAAAAGTAATTTGTAAAAAAAGAGTCTTCAACGGTGCAAACACAGTTTTAAAATGCGACAGCATTTGAAGGAAACGTAAATAGAGATAACAGACTGAATGAAATACTTTGTGTCAAAAATATCTGCAAACCAAACTAAGTGGACAAACATTTTGTACAAAATTCTAGTTTTCCAATGATTCGAAAAAAAAAAAAAAATAGCAACCTGGTGCCCAATTTCCGCAAGAGGGAGTTTTTCGCCCGTGTACGTGCAACAAAAATCACACTCACTGCCCACGTACACCAAGTGCAGTTCAAGCGATCCCGCAACGTGCTGTGACTTTGACTGTGCTGAATGAGTCAATCAGTTTTGTGTTTGACAGTTTGACTGAATTTTTGTTTAAATAGATAGATTTTGTTCGAAGTTAAAATGAACATGATTGTAAGGAGACAAAATCGGTTAATAAAATGAAAACAAAATAAAAAATTAAGTATAATGCGCTGTACCAATATTCATATTCAGCGTCCGTGGTAGATTTTACGAACTCACAATGGCGAAATTTTTCATATGAAAATATAAAAGTACCTATTGTGACCTACAACATATTTTGTTTGAAAACTAAAAATGATTATTAGTAAGGACTCATATAATAAAACATCAAATTGGATAATATGAATGGAGCAAACTCTATATTTTTTCTCATTAAGTCAATAGGTATTCCTTTGGCTCCACTTACTAGCCGAAAACGGGTTTCTAAAACCAATGTTTTGGGCTAAGTTGCTGCACGAAGCAAATAACGTCGTTACTTTTTTGAACAAGAACAAGAACAAGGACAAGAAAAAAAAACTATGACCTCTTTGACAACCTTTGCTCGAATGGTATCGCACTGCTTCATCGTCAGCAACTTTTTGTCATTGCTGCAGCAGCTTAAATAATAAGAAAACACTTTTCTTCGTGTCCCATAAATTCCTTATTGCAAAAAAGGCAAACAAACTGCTGATTTCCAAAAGACGTAAGATGTTTTGAAGCTTAAAAAAGCTATTTATCCATTAACAACTTTTTTTTTTTGGCTTTGCGTTTTCTTTTCTTTCTCGATCAAATATTTCTCTGCGGTTTCCTTCTTCTTTCGTTTTTTACGTCAAAATATTATCATCGATTTAATGTAGCGGACATTTTATTTCGCGAACTAAATGAGTGGAGACTTTTCATCGGCCCATCTACATGAAGTTAAGAATTCATAAGAATTTAGCGTGCGAACAGGATAATTGCTTTGCTAAACTGCCTCGGTAAATTTTATCTTTGTAGATATTTTTGTATTTGAAATAAAATTTAAGGCTTAAAGCTTAGTATCCTGCTCGCGCTAAATTTTAGCGTCCATAGTCTCCACTTCGTTTCTCCACACCAAAGATAAATGCTCGCTAAATTATTAATACACACCATATAGATGGGACAAAAACTATTTCTTCATGACAGTAATCAGTAAATATAATTTTTACAATTTTCGAATTTCAAACTTCAAAGACATCGAAGTATTTGAATCATTCCAAAACAATGGGTATGAGAAAAATTGAAGAAGATATTATTATTGCAGCAGCAGCTCAAATAATTTCTGTAGCAGCATGCAGAAGAAGACACTTTTGTTCGTGCCCCATAAATTCCTATTTGCAAAAAAGGCAAAAAGGCTGATTTGCAAAGACCTAAGATTATTTGAAGATTAAAGAAACTAGTTTTCCATTAACATTGTAAAAGTTTTTTTTTTTGCTTTTCGTTTTCTTTTCTTTCTCTATCAAATTTTTCTCTGCGCTTTCCTTCAAACAAATATCCATAGTAAACGCAACACAAACTTCTTCCTCCGTTTTTCATGTCAAAATTTATCTTTGATATAATGTACCGGACATTTATTTCGCGAGCTAAATGAGTGGAGACTTTTCATCGACCCATATACATGAAGTTAAGAATTTAGCGTGCGAACAGGATACTGCTTTGCTAAACTGCCTCGCTAAATTTTATCTCTGTAGACATTTTTGTATGGGAGATAAAATTTAGCGCGAGCAGGATACTAAGCTTAAGCAAAGAAACGCGTTAACCGAATTGCAAAGATATCTTATTTTTCCTGAAACCATTTTTGACATCTTACTGCGCTACAGTTATGTAATGTATGTCGTTGGCAATACGATTCTAGAACCACTGCTTCTGGATGACAGTTTATTTTGATTGATATATCACTTCTCATACAGACGATGAGTGAAAAACCATAAGTCATTTGTAAACCTTATAACCTGGCTTATACACAAAATATTGGAAAATAAGAACACTCAGATCACACACATTGCATCTCTGCACAGTCTTTCCAACAAAAAAAAATCAAGCGAACATTTTGCGCTTAAGGAAGTGAAAGTGATTTTTAAATATTTTCCTTCGCCTATTTCTACATACGAGTATTATGATTACATGCTTGCGAAAAGGGACAAATTCTTAAACCCAACTTATTTTTGTAAGTTCTTAGGTTGCACTGTGTTTAAATAATAGAGAGGCGTTGTGGATACCCACTACCGCATTATTATTTTTTTAATAAACCGTCATTCAAATTGTCAAACATTACTTCCAGGTTTTGAGATACCTCCGCGGATATTAAATTTAAATGTCACGCTTTTGTGTCTTTTTATTTCGATATGCAGCGTCTCTATGGCATAATAAAATTTAATATCGCCATACATATCACATACACATTCAGCATGTTCATGAATGATACCTAACTTTAAGTAATAAATGCATATGACTGCGAGCCATTCTGGTAGGTAAGTCGTTTGCACTCAGTTAAATTATATTTATATACAAATTTATAAACTCCTTTTGTATTACAGATTTGCAGATTGTCCATTCTGAGTGAAGGAATGTAAGTAATACCCGCAGAAATATGAGAACGTGGAGATAAAATATTTATTATGAAAATAGCGAAATGTGTTCGTGAGTACCTAAATACTTATGTGGTTTTCCATTGGGACAAAAAATCAATCTTTTTTTTGATCTAAATCACTTTTCGCGTTCCATTGGGAAAAAAAATCAATCTTTTTTTCGATTCGGAGCACTTTTTGCAGATCTCGATAATTTTTCAGATTTACACATACTGCCACAAATACCCACAGCTGTTTCACGTCATTGAAAGAAGTTTGCTTTGAAAACAAATGCGCAAAGTTTGGTGAAAAGCAAAATAAAGAAATACATAAAAAGCAATTGATATAATGTTGGAGGAATTATTATCTTTATTATCTTCCTCATCATCTGGAAACTACGAATCACCGAAACTATTCCATTTGTGTCTACAACAGGGGAAACATTTTTCAAGTCGATATCCATAGCTGATTTTTGCAAAAGCAAATGCAATTTGAACAGCTGATATTGCTGTCAAATACGCACTAATCCATTCACAAAAGCAGATCAATTTCGTTGCGTGTTCCATGAGCCGCGAGAAATCTGAGATCTGAAAAAGATTTTTGGTGGTCCCAATGGAAAACGACATTAGTTTGACAAAAAAATAACACGATAATTGATTTTTTCTCCACAAAAACCAAGCACGATTTTGTTTTTATTTTTAAACAAAGTATAGACATGTTAATGAGGCTCATTCATCTAGGAGAATGCATTTGCCCAGTGGTTTGCTGTGAGTAACCAGATCGATTCAGTTTCGATCAGCATTGGAATGATTTTTTAAATGAGTAGAAAGTACACAAATCCAGCAACTGCCGTTATTGAATACAGTTTTACAGCCTCGACTAAAAATTTACAGAAGCTCAGAATTGCAAAATTTTTATGGTAAATATTTCCATTTTGAGCTACTAAAAGTCGAAGCTAAAAATGTTAATTGGTAAGGCCGAAAGTCAGCTGTGAAAAATTATGAACGAAAGCGAGAAGCCTACTTCAATTGGCAATTATTGAATATTGGAGTTTTAGCACACCAAGGTGAATCATGAATCGCATCGTGCAAACGGAATATTTGATTTTCGAAAGACCTACAAGTTCATGTAATAATGGTGAGAGTGTCCCCTGTCTCGATTATGGCAACTGTTTTAAATGCCTATTTGCTTTAGATCCGGGACTAACTGGAGAGTCTTCTTAGTTTAGCATCTAGTTCACCTCAAGGTCTATTGCCGTCTTAGATCATTAAATTCAAATTAGAGTCAGTATCTGCATTCAAATCAAATCATTTTTTGTGTACTCTGAAAGAACGATAAAATTTCATGCGACCAGTTCGCGAACTGAATATTTTTAACTCCCTTTCTGTGATGTGATTGAAGAATCAAATTCTCTAAAACTTGATGACCCAATGACGGTATTTTTTTTCCGACTAATTTGCCAAACCGCCAAGTGTTTTGGTTGGTGTCAAAAAATGTTGCATATTTCTACATTAAGGTGACCGTTTTTAAAAATCGCCCCTTGGAAGTGTATCCAACTAATAAAAAAAAATCCAACACAATTTTCAATATTTCAAATAGGTAGGTACTTTCTAAAGATCAACTTAGATAGAACGCATTTTTTGTACTAGATTAGGCTCTTTCAGCAAGTTTGGGTGCACATTAGCACTATCTATTTTTTCATTGGTTTTGTTAATGCCTACGTTATTGTTTTAAAAATTTAAATAAAATACCGAACAAATAATGAACAACTTTAAAAATTCAAAGCATTTATATGTTTTTTAACAAAATAATTCATCGTCTCAAATGCAGAACTCTTCATTATTATAATTAACGGATGGTCCCCGTACGTATACAATTAGTGTTGAAACCCCTGTAGGTGTTAGGTCTTGCATTTCCGAACCTCATTTACACAATTGCGGTCACCACACAATAAAAATTTAAAGCCGTAAAAGAGTTGTGAGAAAAATAAATAGTATGGCTATTTGCAGGTTTGCCGTTTGGGAACTTTTTGAGCCTCGAGACCCACTTTTTTAAAAATATTCAAAACTGACCCTCTTTTAGTTAAAGTAAGATTTTATTCTTTATCGAAGGGGAAAATAATGGAAACAACGTATTTTGTAGTGAATACATATGTTTTAATATTTTATTGCTATAACAAAATGTTTCTGCTGCTTAGTTTTTTTCTTCTTTATTATGGCTGGCACACTCTTCGAGTGAAGTTAAATTTTCACTCCTCTCCAAAAAGTGATGTGAAATCGAAAGTGAAATATTTTTTTTTAGATTTTCCGCGAAGAAATTTTTGAAGAGTGAGCTCAAAAGTTTCTTTTTACAAACGAAAAGACCGACATCTAAATATCGAAAAAAAAACGTAAATGAGCTGCTTCATCGGAAACAGGTTCTTATCTATGATATCTATAAATTTGAATACTTAGCTATGGTAATACAAAAAAAAATTCAATGTCACCAAAATCCTTTCAATTACCTGTTTTGTAAACGGAATTTAAAACTTAATTTTACCATCAATAATGGCCTCATATACCCACGATTTTTTGTTTGTGCACATCTATGGCACAGTACCTGTCAAATAACATAAGTTTAATTTTCCTCAATTCATAATAAATACTTAAAAAGTGTACCGAATCTTTTGATGTTCACGTATTAATATAATGATTGGCTTATTAGGAGATATTCATCCCTATCCAAGTGTCCAAATACAATAGGTTATTGCTATAGGTACAACCAAATTTTGAAACCGGTGTGGACTCACAGGCCAATGTTGTGGGCATGACCATTGACCATACCAAACGAATATCTAAAAAAGTGAGGCCTTCCAATATAAATTACAAAGCAACTTAGTCAATGCAGATTGGTACATGCAATACACTCGTAAATTATGTTATAAGATTAAAAAACGTAGTGTTCTCTTAAAGAAAAATCTGAATTTCTAAACCGGCTGCGAATCGTTTTTTTCCCTGAAATGTCAAAAATTTAATACGACGGACAGAAAGATTTTACTATCGTCACCTACAGCTCAGTTTTTGAAGTAGCTATTTTTCACTCCAACAGCGTACTGCCTAATAAAATTTTCACAAGGTAAGTTAATTTTAAAATTACCCGTTGAAAAATTTCTATGAAAAATTGCATTTCACGTGCACTGCGTACTAGGCTTAAGTATGTGGGTTAATTTTTGTTTGTTTGGGCCCCTTTTTGAAATTATTCAGCGGTAACGTTGGCTACTTGTCAAAATATTGGGTGATGTGTTTCACAAAAGAATTCTTGTCGTCGTTGATGATATCTACATGGCCATAGAAGACGACACACGACAACGACACACAGTCCTTTTTGGATATGCGTACACTTTAGCCCTCCCATAATGCAAAATCACTTTTAAAAAATAAAATAGCTGGGCGTTACTAATAATCATTTTTAACTTAATTTTGTTTTATTTCACTTATTTATTTATCTTGAAATCCTTTTACACTTTAAGATATAATACCTTATGAGCTAGTGATAAGCTATATTCTTAATTTCGCCATTGTAAGTTCAAAAAATGTAGCCTGGACACTAAAAATGATTAGTAGTGGGCTGATATTTAAATATATATTTATATTGGCCTCGTTAGAATTTTGTCTGTAGCTCAAGTCTTGGATGAAGTTGAAAGGCGATTGGTAGCCTTAAATATTTACAACTGCCTTACTTTTTGTTTTGTTATATTTTTATTATTATTTTGTGATTATTTATTATTTAAAAAATAAAAGTGGAATCAAAAAATTGGTTGATGTGGCCAAAAAGGCTCCCAAAAATATTCGCGACGTAGCCCATCAGAGCCTTTAAAACCATTTAAAAAAATCTACCCACTAGTTGTTGCGAACCCTCAAATTTGCCATCTTTTGTGTGGGAAATTTCCGACATCTTTCCTGTATATTACAAGCCATCTCGTTTGTATTTTCCTTCATTTTAAAATTATTAATGAAAAGAAACAGTCCCTATCCCCATTCGATCTGCAGTAAACTGGAATTGAAAGAAATCTCAAATATTTTGCTTGTGCTTCTGTTGATGTTCTATGAGGATAACAAGTCAATCCATTTATATCCTCCTCTCTAGCATCGAAAGTCCGAGTCAGAACTAGGTTACATTGAATATTCTGATTCAAAATCAATACCGAATGCACTCTGACTATGGGAAAATAAGATTGCACCACAAGGGGTGGCCTGCCATGCCGAATGCAGTAGATGATCATGAACATCCCATATAGACAATCCCCAATCGTATTGGTGTCTGCTTTTATTTTTCTTTATTTTTCCCTTTTATTGATTGATTTTCGAGATGAAATCCCTTCCACGAGAGCCAAAGAGAAATCACTCGATACTGCTGAAAGGAATTCTAAGGAGGTGCGGGTGGATGTGTACTAAAACCCATATTCGGTATAGTTCGATGGGCATCGTGATGAATGCTGAGTAAGGAAGCGCTATCTTAACTTTAAAAGTTCTATACTTTAGAATAGCAGAATGGTGGGTAAAAGTATCTTTTTTTGTAAATTCAAGAGTTATTTGGCGCCTTAAAGACTCAACTCAAAGAGATTTCTATTCTCTGCACTAGAATAACAATGTCGCTTTTGGTTCTGTTTTATTGCAGCATCCCAATCTAGTGCTGACTGCTGAGTTCTTCAAACAGCGATTTGGAAGATTTGTTTTCGAACGACAACGACCGCTAGACGGTCATGGGGGTTTTTGAATATCCCCCGAAATTGACGTCAGGCATCCTTATTGTTATAAATTGCTTGGTGGTTTTACTATGCCCGCCATTTGTATTTTTTTAAAAAGCCCAAATTATTATTAAGCTGCCGCCTTAAGTTCAAATCACGAGGTATGGGCTTTTGTATTCGCCGAGACATATTACGAAACATACATTACAGCCATTGTGGTCGATTTCCACATGCTGCACACGTGACCTCAACACAAACACGTTGGAAACGAAATAAACGCATGAAATATGCCAGAAACGTATGGGTCCACATTCAAAGGTTGCTATGTGAGTTTGGGGGGAGCGCATTTTTGAATTGCTCCCATTCCATCGCCATCGCGTTGAATTAAGATGAATATTTGCAAAGTGCGCTCATTTGCACCTTTTGGGTAAACAACGAACAAACAACACAGCAGCAGCAGCGATTCCGTATAGCAGAGGTGGCTGCTGGCTGGCTGAAAGTGGCAACAAGAGCTGCGGCATCATCAGCGCGCACCTGCTGGTGAATGTTGCTTCGTATAGTTGGCACTAAGTCCCAATTATTAATGAGTGCTATTAAGGTGAGAACTTTTATTTTGAAAGGTTAAATTATCTTGCAATTGTCCTGGCGCCCGGTAGCAATAGCTGCAAACAGCTGTTCATATTTGTGTTGTATTAGGGTGTTCTCATACAGAACGGCAGACAACAGTAAAGCGAGGGATTATCGATTTTATTTTTGTACAGCAAAAGTTGTTACAAATTCGGGTTTTGTTGGACTTGGATTGCGCTCAAATGAGTTCTCCGCCGGAATTAGCAAATTGAAAGTGTTCCCACTGGAGTTCGAAGCTAAGGATATTGGGGTGGCACATGCATTTCAAACAGTAAGTTTTAACCATTTTTTATGGAAGACTACATACAATCTGCAACCTGTTTTTCATTTACTTTACTTACAGATCGGCATGGACAACGACTTCAAGAGTTAACAGAAACCTCCCGCCAGCCGAGTTCCCAGCTCCCAGCCTCCAGTTGAACACACCAAGTTGGTTGCAGTGTCCAATCGTGCAGTCTAATGTTTGCCCAGTGCCGGCTCCAGTCAAACTAGCGCCCTGTGCAATATTTACAGAAAGCGCCCTTTTTTTCATATTTGCACACATGCATAAAAAAAATAAAACAAAACAAAAATTCCATAGTCAGAGCCAAAGAAATTCCTTATGCATAAGGCAGAACCGCCTGTGTAAGAACGATTCCACTATGCGTTCATCCCTCGCAGGTCGCAGCTTTAATTTTTTCAGTGGAAGAGAATACTATATTTTCCTAAAATACAAAATACAATCCAAAGCTTCTTGCTCTCTTTGTAGCTATAAGAGAAATTTCTCTTTCGTAGATGAGAAATCCCATCCGATACATATCGATCCCACCCATGCCATATGTGCAAAGTAAAAAACCTGCACGTTCAGACAAATACGATTCCGTAAGAATGATTTTTTTTGTTTGTTTTTTTTTTCATATGAAAATTTTGCGAAAGAATGTGCAAGAAATAAAACCTGCACATACAAGGTGAAACTTTTTTGTTTTGAGATTTTTGAACTAGACTCTTTTGCAAAATGTAAGAGGGGTGGAATATTTTCAGATTATGTAGGTATGATACTGCAATGGCATAGGCCTAGTGGGAATTTTTTTTTTCGATATTTTGAGTTAGATTCTCATTGAAGTTGCAGCATTTTAAGGGATGTGAGTTAATGTGCAAAAAAATAATTCAGCACGTGTGATGGATGTTGTTATTTTGGGCTTATTTGAACAAGCTTTTTGTTTAAAATGCAAATGGTATAGTATTTGTTCGAGCAAGATAAAACTAATTTTTCTTTCCTAACAATGCGCCCCCAGAATTTGGCGCCCTGTGCATTTGCACATCTTGCACATATGGTTGGTCTGGCCCTGTGTTTGCCAGACTTTCGCGCAGTGCAAAAAACACTTAAAGATATTTAATTTGTGTTTTTCCGGGGATTAAAGCTCAGGCTCCTTGCTCAGTAGTTCGAAATATTAGCCACTGAGCTTCTGCGCCGTTTTATTTTAAGCCCTAGGCCCAATACAATATTTTGTGAAGTTTTGTTTCAATGATTATTCTGCTCTCGAACTGATTGAGGATACTCTCAATTAACACCTCAAGTCGATACCACCTCAATTATATCTCTCTGTCGTGAGACATCTTCTCGATGTGCATCTCCATTTTAGGTAAATGGGGCATACGATGCTACCAAATTTGGCTGACAAGTTGGGGCGGGCTTTCTACTAATGCATCTCCCCTTACTTCGAGAATCTTGCGAAGTCTTTTAGCAGCTGCAGTATTCTTGTAGCACTCATATTTGGTTAACGTCTCGTTGCTCGTGTGCACTTTGTGGTCTAAGATAAGATGCTCTATTGACATGCATGGTCCCACCTTTGGTACCAGTCCTATACTTCCGTCTTATACATAACTGTAAGATTAGCATGTTTCTGTTTTAATTGAGTTTATTTTTTTTTTAGCAATTATAATCGTTCAACTTGCAGATAACTCCAAAGTTAGCCAACTTCAGAGTTGATTTGAAGGCTAGTTGCAAATTGCTTGAATTCACTTCTTTAATTCCCAACCCCGCAGTTGAAATTCAGAAGTTGGCCTACTTGTTGTTTCAAAAATATTCCTGGGATAGCCCAAGTTTGTTACTGGTTTAATTTGCAATATTAATACGTGAACACAAAAGTTTCGGTACACTTTTTAAGTATTTATTATGAAATGAGGAGAATGAAACTTATGTTATTTGAAAGGTACTGTGCCATAGATGTGCACAAACAAAAAATCGTGGGTATTTGCCGCCATTAAGGATGGTAAAATTAAGTTATGAATTCCCCATATAAAACAAGTAATTGAAAGGATTTTGGTGACAATCAATTTTTCGCCGCCATATTACCATAGCAACGTATTCAAATACAAACCACCTTAGATTAGAACCTGTTTCCGATGGAGCAGCTCATTTACGTATTTTTTCGATATCTAGATGTCGCTCTTTTCGTTTGTAAAAAAAAAAATACATACAATAATAACTAAAAATTATTGTGGTAGGTTTTTTACTATTACGTTCTTATAAAAGGTATGGTCGATTTTCGACCACAAGCGATACTAGTTTGCAATATTCAGCGAACAATAAAATATACAATAAATTCCAACTCTTTCGTGATGCACAATACCTTCTCCAGACGCACGCCAACGAATTCATTATAAGATGGAGCGCCATCATTGTTGTCCTCTTTGAGAGACAGAAACGATAGATAAAGTCATGGTCGTCCCATTTTTCCAGTCCGTCTCTGCGGTATTATTTATCTTGTATTGCCGTCTCTCACAGACCAAATTCTCGCCTTCTCAACCTCGCAACAATAATTTAAACGATATATTTTTTTAAAATTCTAATAATAATAACTAAAATTTAATAAGTTGTGTTTAACTAGGATATTTTACGAAAAAACATACATTATATGTAGTTAAAAAAATTACCTGGAATACATTTTATTTGTTTTAAGCTTGGTTTCAAAGAATAATTGAATGCTTTAATAAAACAATCTATTCCTTATATAATTATAATTTGAAAGTTGTATCTATGAAAAACGATGGCTTAAATTTTATTTAATAACCCATAGATGACGTAAGTCACTGAGAAGAAGACGATATCTACATGGATGGGGTGGGAGGCTATAGAAACCTATCAACAACATTAAGGACTCCTGATCCAAGTAATTTCCTTCCCACTTTTACCAAAGAGACCTCTAAATTTACCTATTCTAAGATACTCTTTTAAATATGTTCACTTTCGATTTTTAGTTATTTGTTGTATGCTGTCACCAGAACCAGCCCCTAGCCGGGATTGAATCTTCGGATTTGCGACCACTCTCTCTAGCACAGTTACGTCTTACATGATCTCTTAGTTGTCAGACCTGCTAATTTTAGCCATGCCTTTCATATTTCTAATAGCCCGAAGGCAGTTTCCAACCGCTTCGTGGAGTACAGAGAAGCGAAAGCACATGATAACTTATGACTGCAACATCAAAAGGCCAACTCTGATCCTCGTGTAACTCCTTCCGAGAAGAAACCAAGAAGAAATTGCGCAGCTTTGCCTGCGGAAATTTAAGCGAGTCAACCCATCATCGCTAAAGCAATAACCAGCACGCCATACATTCGCACACAGCTGCACCATACCCACTTATGTAAACGCAAGCTGAGGGTCGGCCAAATTTGATACACATCCCCGTACTCGAGCGCACACAGAGAATATTCAGCATAATTGCCCTCATTTGCGAGACTATGCAAATTTCCACATGCAAAACTCCCCACTGAAATGCACACAACCATCAAATTAGAACATCCTCCCAGCCTGATGCTTATCGAAGCGTACTCCACTTCGACAGTCCCAGGTGGATACAAGTTAAGATGATTATAGAATAATTTCTGTTTCAATCAATAACCTCCTCGCAAACATCGTTTACGTATCACCTCGAAGGAAATATGTTCCTGGATAGACGCAGGCTGATTACACCATACAGTGCGTGCAGTGTGGCAAATATTTGCTAGAATGCTTCGCACTTGGACAGACTTGGATCGAAACAAGTACAGTCGCAAAATGAAGGGTCAACTGAGTTTTATGCAAATTTAATTCGAGGTGCAACCCAGGAAGGACCACTCTGCCGATTATTTGACAACAATGAGCAAATTGACTAATTGTGAGCATGCACCGGCTGTGTGTGTCCGCACCACACCTAGGACACCAGCAAAACACGGCCTGGCCAATAAATTTCATTTACACTGAGAACACACACGTTATTCTATCGAAACAACATGGCACACATGGCTCGTCCTTCTTAGGTGATGTTCGAGGACACGACGTGTATTCGAGTTAGATGAATGCCTAAATTTTAAATTATGGCGATCAATTCGTTATCACGCAACAGCCTAAGGCGGTGTCCTGAACATTGATTCCTCTAACGCCGGCTGGAGTTGGTCCGCACTGTGTGATGGTCGGTCAATAATTAAATCGCTCCTTACAAACACATATTATGTTAAAATTTTACCATTGCCGGTGACGAGCGCTTAATCGGATTGCTTGTTGATTTGTCAATCAGCCGATGACATTCAATTGGATTACCAAAACGTGTGCATAGTTGAGCGAGGTTAGGATTCTGATTCCAGGCACAATCGATAAATCCCACTGCAGGCCCTTCAGAGATGCATTCTCCCATGGGAAGTATTTACCTATGTCGCTGGAGGTAAATCCTCCTGATATCTATTTCATTACCATTCAATTAGGAGGCTGCAATTATCCTTGCAACAGTTTGCCGCGCCAAGTGTATACCCTCCCTACGATGTATCCCATGGGATGGAACTAAAATTAAGTGAAACCTGATTGCACCCGGGTGCACCTGTTTCATAAAGTCCGTTCGAGTATGTTTCCTTTTTTTCATTTCCAGATTAATTCACGAATTTGTATTCCGCTAATGACTTTTCGCCATTAGCTAGTGGGTCCTAGAAGCAGGCAACCACCCCCGCAGTGTGAAGGTGAATCGTGCTCCTGCAAATGGAACAATAAGAGCTGCACGTATGTCCCATCCGTATGGAGTGTACGTAGCCTACTTACTTCGCATTAGGTAGGTGATTATTTTGGAATTTAGTTCTAGTGCAGCCGTAATTGTCTTAAGGCATATATAGTGAGAGGGGGCGGCTTTACGTGTGAATTTGTCGCAACACTGTGCCTAGCGTAGAAACGGCTGCATTCTGGGAAGGACCGGAGGAGCATGCCTTTTTTCCAGGCGGATGTTTACTCAAGCCTACGAGGAATATTCTTGTTAATTAAAAGTTGGAAAATCACTTACCTTTATGCTTCATCACTGTCACTTGCCAAGGGAATTATAATTCGAGTGTGAGTTTGGAAAGTGGGTACGGATATAAGCTCGCGAGATGACAACTTTACTACTCGCAAGTAGGGACTTATGTAGTTGGATTTTTTTTTTTGTGGGAAAAGTGATGAAGGTACAAAGAATGCCTCATAAAAAAAAATGGATTCTGTGTAAAAGTCTGTTAGAAATAAATATTCTGAAGGGTGCTCAGGTTTTCCCAGAATTGTGCATTATTAGCTACTGTAAGGCTTAAATGCACTTGCTTATAATGAAGGACAGGTATTACAAATCCGAATAGACTTATTGTACTAGATATTAGCCGGCCGTCTATTTTTTGAAAAAGTAGAAATGTCGTTAGTTTCCATTTCCATTTTTAAATTGCTGCCTTTAATGGATTGGAATGGACAATGGAAGCAGTGACTGTTAGCAGATGTTATAGATTGGCAAACTGCCGACCGCAGTTGCGCAGTTCCTTACTCCTCGTATGAATTCACAGTCCTACGAATTGGGGAAGCAATACTTGTAGCTGGACCAACATCGCTTTTTTATTTAAAATATATCTCATGCCCTGATGGCTGACACTGCGACCTGAAAGATCTATTGTATCAATGGGGAAAAGTTATTCTGTGAGACGTGTGACCCAGTGTTGTTAGCACTCTCTCTTCATTTATCCCACGAGGCGTGGTTATTTTTCCCCTTTTTCCCCATACCCAATTTCCCTTTTAAAACCCCACGATACTATTTGAGTTAAAATCCAGTTTTTAAAAGTAAAATTTGTATAATACGGAAATCAAGTTAAATTAACCTTTAGTAACCTTTAGTATAAAAACCGCAGTTTGTAACACTGCTATGATTTTTCGGTACCAGAAAATTTTGATAAAAGACGATTTACATGATCTGTTTTTTATGTGTGTTGATAATCATGCTGAAATAGGTACAGGTGTTTTGGTAGAATTTCACCAAAAATTTATATTTTGTATGTTTTTTTGTTAGATTTTTGAAATTCCCACGATTTGGTGCATTATCCCTTTATCCCACGGAAGGCTTTTCGGACATCGAAATAACAACACTGGTGTGACCTCCCTGATGAAGGCCAATAAGTCCTCAGTAGCAGAGTTCATTAGATCTGCTGGTGTACGAGTCTCTCTATTAAAGACACCAATAGAAAAGCCGGACAGTCACAGAAGATATTCAGAGGATTCGACACCCTCCAGACAGAATCTACATTCTGTATCCGGACAAAGGTTCATTTTGTTGAGGTGGTATCTTAAGCCATAGTGGCCTGTGAGGAAGCCCATCACTTTCTTATATTATCCTTACTGAGTTTTTCTTGTAGGAGTAGGGCTTGATTAATCGCTTGGATAGTCTTAGAGCAGGGACAATTTCCCAGTGGTTAAGACGAAGTTGTTGTTCCCATTCATTAATTTGTCTTAGCGTAGTAGCCCAATTGACTCTGCAGTAAGGTTCTGGTCCATAGAGAACAGTTTCAGACCTAGCCCTAGCAAGTTTGTCAGCAAGTTCGTTGCCCGCAATACCTTGATGTACAGGTACCCAACCAAGTTTGGCCTAGTTGTGTTTGGCTAGGGTTTTCAGGTCATCGTGAGAGCTCTTAACTGTATTGGAGTCCATTGTATTGGACGCTAAGGCTTGTAAGGCTGCCTGACTGTCGGAGAAAATTTGTATGATGGCGCCCTTAATACCTTTACTGGAAATTGTATTAGAGCAAGTTTCTATTGCATGGATTTTCGCTTGAAAAACCGTGGGACACATTCCCATGGATAGCGAGATTTTGGTGTTGGCTCCAAGTGCGGAAACCAATTTTTAATCCGTCGGTGCACCAAACTAAACTTTTAGGGTCCAGTGTTGGAACCCCATTGGACCAACTAGAAAGATCTAGTAATTCTACTTCAAATAACTTCCCAAAACTATACTCAGTGTCAGGTACTGAGCAGAACATAACATCGCTTGATTCCCTAGCTAACAGGATGTATGAGGTTATTTATAACTATTAATTTAATTTTTTTGGAACTAGAAAAAAATTTGGTGTGTTTTTAATAAAATTTAACATTGAAAATAATTTTTTTATGGGCAGGTGCTATTCGGGTGAGCCAAAATTTAGTGCACATATTTTGAGTCATTTCGCTTCAAAAATTCATAAAAAAATTACCACTGTAAATATGGACTCCAATCCTTCTGTTTTATTTACAGAACTTAATAAGCTGTCCCTTCCTCCTTATGTCAGTCTGTACGTATGCTTCCAAGGACTAGAGCCTTAACGACTCCCCGGATTTGGTTCAAACTTTGAATTTAGAGTTCGAGGGGCTTACAGTTCGGGGCTCTCTTTTTTCTTTTTGTAATGTAACCTCAATATTAATGGTACTTCCCATATAAAATGTTCATACCAGTTTGGTTTGTTCGAAAACGGCTCTAACGATTTTAATCAAAATGGATATTTAAGCTTAAGTAGGTGAGGTTAACATGAGTGCTTACCTACTAAGTTTTTGGCTAAAAAATCGAGTAACGACACTTTTGAAATATGGACATGTCTCGAAAACGTCCATTGTAACCAAAATTAATTTCTAAAGTAAATTTCTATTGTATTATAGTTCAATGGATTTTTGAAAAAAAGTATTTTTTTTAAATTTGGTTTTCTTTAGTTTACCTGAAAACGGCACCACCCATTTTGACCGAAACGCATACTTAGAGTAGAACTTATACATATTTTCAAAATTATTAATTAATTATTGCGTCCTTAATTTTCAATTCGAATCACCGAAATTTTAAAAGCTACTCATATCTCAAAAACCCCATTTACGATTTGGATACAAATTTAAAAAACAAGTACCTACAAGTTGAACAATACCGTATACTCAGTTTCCAGCTAAGTAGTTAAGCAATTGAATTTTTAGAACTCAACATTAATATTTGTAACTGTTTTGCTTGCCAAATTTTACAAAACCGAATCTAACTATCAAAATATAAAATCTATATATATAAAAATTGAGCCTTAAAATTGTGTTGGTTTGTCGCCGATTCACGCCTTAACGAATCTACCGATTTTAACCAAACTTTCACACATCACTGGTATTGGTCCATATACCATTTTTGTGAAGTTTGGTTGAAATTGGAAAACGTATGCGCGTGTTGTGCGTGCTTGGAAAAACACATGAATTTCAGTACATTTTGATTTTTGAATAATTTTTTTAGTGATTTGACATCTCAAGATGTCGTTCGAGAAGCTAAAGACTACTAATTGGAAGATTATGACAATTTTTTTACCAAAACCGGAGCAAAAAAATGTGGTTGTACTGTAAAATAAGATTTTTGTTTTTATGAGAAATCAATTTTTATTTTGCCAAAATACTTTTTCAAATTTTCAATCTGGGGTCGAATCGCGTCGTCCGTGAACGAGCTATACGTTCACGGAATTATGTCGATTTTGCATGTGAAACAAAAACAAATTCCGTCACGTAATGCTCGACCACGGACGACGCGATTCGACCCCAGGTTTTTCATGTTTTCCCAACATTTTGAAAAAGTTTAGTCCTGCGGTTCCTGCGCTGGTACCTTTAACTTATTGAAGATTGATTTCTTATAATTTAATTTTTTCTTTTAGTTTGTATCAAAAATGCCACGTCAGCGGAGAAGTGATATTGGTACTCGGTCATGTAGAATGCAAAATAGATCAAATGAATGGCAAAATCAATCACAAGAAGAGCGAGAAAATCAAAATCGAATTCAAAGAGAACGTATGGCCAGATCATGTTCAGGTCATTTTTAACTTTAACTTAATTTTTACTCAATTCATTCATCAAGTTCAGGTCATTCATCTGAACAACGTGAACATAGTAATGAGCAAGAAAGGTTGAGAATGCAATCGCATCGCACAACAAGAAATGTTAATGAAAATGGTGAACGAATCAATGTTAATGTTGTTTTAAATGGTGCTGGATTTCGATATAATAGTGCCATTGATTATAGTTTGCATATGAAACTTCTGGAATGTGTCGTGCTTCTGGGAAAGTTCGATTACCAGAATTACAATATCCACCTGAACCATTACGATCATTACTTTCTGGCACAACACCAGAATCAAAACATTTTTTGGATAACATTGAAATGTACAATTCATACCTCCAAATGAAATCTTTTGGAGCAACGAATATAATACGAGATAATTATGTCGACATTTATAGTAAATTCGGCATCAGGCATTTCAAATTAAACATTGAATTGAACGAATTACATGAAGCAGTATGTCGGCGCAGTGGCTTAGTGGTTAGTGTGTTGGACTACTAAGCGAAGGGTCCTAGGTTCGAATTTCGAAAAAACAAAATTTCAAATTAACATTTTTTTTCTACTGCTTCACATCTCGCAAATGTCTGACAAACATCCGAGAGTATAATTGTCGTGAAAGAGCTTCTCAATTGGCCGTTTGGACTCGGCATAAAATTGTCCTTCCCTTCCATCCTTCCCAAAAATCAAAAAAACGCACAAAACTAATAGTTGTGAGAAACTGGGACTTAGGTCCCTACGGATCTGTTGCGCCAACTATTTATTTATAGTATGTGCATTCTCGGAATTATTTTATGCTTATTTTATGATTCGATTCTTTCGAAAGTGGGTCAAATTTGAAGAATCTTTATTTTGACTTTCGAACAGATAGGAAGTTCATTCTATCAATCAAAAGTTAATTTTTCATTCCAATGTTGAGTGTATTTTCACTTTCTAATCGTTAGCAACAAATGTAATTTTTTTATTCGTCTGTATTTTCCTAACGCTAAACAGTGATAATTGTTGAGGGATTTTTTTTCGGAAATGGATTTGAGGCATCCTCCTGTATGAAATTTTTTCTTCTTTCATCAATAAACAAAACAATCGCCATGTCTGCTGGTATTTGTCACCAATTGTTTACAGAAAAACTGAGGTTCAATATAACATAATACCTTCTTTTTGCATTCTTTACTTCAACAATATGGGTTCGCAGTTTTATAACAAAACTTGAAAACCTATTGTAGATAAGCTCATATTTAAATTTCAGACTTTAGCATATCAAAATATTACTAATAACACATTTTAATATTCTTAAGCCTGGTCCCATTTGAGATAAGACTTCTACTTCACATTTTTGTAGATCTTAGCATATACATATTTCTCAATAAGTAGGTAGTTAATATTCATTTAAATTCATTTTCTGACATTCTCGATAGTGAATTGTAACGAATGTCTCTATTCGTTCGAATGAACTTTGTATATTTTGAGATTCGAACGAATAGAGACATTCGTTACAATTGACTATTCGTTCGAATCTGAAAATAAGCATGATTATATTCATTTCATTAACGAATTTGGGCGGAACGAAGTTCGCCGGGTCAGCTAGTAGTATTCTAAATAAGATCACTTACTTAGTTTTTCTCAAAAAAATTCGAACAAATCAACTTTTTAAACATTTTTCTCAAAAATGAGAACCCAAATCTCGATCTGTGTTCACATTCCTACGGTATATTTTTGAAATAATAACAATGGCCCACTTCCAAAGAAAAACTAATAACAGCTCCGCATATTGCATATTGAATATGCAGCCTAAAAATAAATCCAACAACATTAAATCCACACAATCAGGCAGCTCCCACAAAACTTTTGATGAGCGAGAAAGTTACGATCGACCCAGTCGTGCACTTTCATTTAAATTTGAATAAGGAAACCTAAATAAAAGGAAAACTAATCCGCACTACATAAATTGCTTTAACCCTTTATTTATACTTTCACCTTGATGTACACAATTTTAAAATTATGTACGCAGCATAACCAGCTGCTTAAATTAGTTGAGGATGTCGGTTGCAGACAAGACGTTAGCTGGAATGTTCACATTGCCCAAAATGTCGAATCCAGTAAATTGGATATTATCGTTTCCTACAATAGCATTCTGATCGGACACTGTAGAAGGAATATACAAATTTAACAAAAATCGATGAAATATTTTTTACAAATCAACTCACATCCTTCAAATTGGGTTGGTAGCTGCGGTGGTATATAGGTCGGGGCCTGTGGTTGTGGCACGTATTGTGGCGGCGCATATTGAGGCGGAGCATATTGTGGCATCGAATATTGTGGCATCATATATTGTGGCATCGTATATTGCTGCATATAGTATTGAGACATATCTGGCTGTGGGTACGAGTACTTCATGTACGAATAATCGTATGTTGGCTCTGGTTCTGATGGCGCATACACATACACATAGTATCCGGAACTGGTAGTTTGTGGCGGTATCGGCGATGCTACAGCTTCAGTTTTCCCACCAAATTGAAGTAGACCTAAGTGGGTGAGATTAGTATTTTGTTAGTCAATGAATATCGGGTAAGATCACCTAGGAGTGTCGCAAGGACAAACGAGAGAATGGTAAACGACTTCATTGTTAAACCGCAGTGATTATGATTGCCTGATGAATTTGCAACGCTATTTATATGAAATGATTTCAAGTTTGACACGACAGAGTCTTAATTTTAGTTTTAACGACCGCCAAACGTGTAAGTTTGTCACGAAATATTTTAGTACCCCAAATGTAACTACATGGCAAAGGGTAACGTGTTCATAACCGTGGAAAAGTACCAATGACGCCGTGACCCTAGAATGTATTTCAAAACTAGTGTTCGCCTGTGGGGCTTTTGTCACAAAACAGCAGATGTTTTGTTATTTTTTTATGAAAAAATAGAACTAAATTTCAGTCTTTGTACTCCATACACCATTTAAAAAAGTAAACAAGCTATAATTACATATTTGGTTTGAATATAAATAATTGATTAAAAAAAGAAACACATTTTTCATATTTTAAAAAAAATCGAAGTGGGTTACTGACAACGGAGTATCCGCCCCCCTGTACTGGGAAAATTTATAACCTGGCCCTTCAGATTGGGGATTAAACTTAGGGCTAACAACCCAGCCACGGAAAAATCCATCGGTTACGAAGCAATCAATAGCCTAGGATAACAATGGACCTATACTGTTGACTATTTTCGTATTTCGTCGGTGAAACCAGAAAAATGCGTAACTCCAATTTTAGTGAAAATAAGTTTTAAGCGACATCTATTTGCTCAACACGATATCTACCACTTTGTTAAATGGGAATCCCCTATTAAATCAAATTAATGCTTCTATCGCTGATTTAGAATATAGTGTAACTCCGTATTCAGTATTTTTGGTAAGAAAATTGTGTATCTGCCCTTTTAAGCGGTAATAAGTGGGTGATTCACATCGTGTTCCTAAAAAGTTTTAATACTCTCCTGAAAAATTTTGCTAATATGGAGTTACACAGTTTTCTGGTTTCACCGACGATTTGCACGTGTAAAGTTCGGACACTAAACAGACTGCGTGCAACCGCAAAGTAAAATCTGACGTGCGACCACACACAAGCTCGGGGATCGTAACGCTGCTAAAGTACCCAGTTGCGTTATTTGGTTAAAGTATATCAGTTTTAGCTCAATGCTTCGAGAAAAATGGTTCAAGTTTGTGTCGAAACTAAAATATGTTTTTCTTAAAAATAAAAAGCAACCAAAAAAGAACTGAGAATTTACTTTACTGAACGCACCCCGCGCGTATTTGTTGCAATAAACGACGGTGCCTTATGAATACATAAATTTTGCATTTATTTTTTTTAAGAAATCAAAACAAACTAACCTATTCATTTTCATTTCATTAATATGGCTGAAACTTGTGTAAAATGGCTCAACTCCAAATTTTCTCCGGAACATCGGCGGTTGGCACGAACCCCTCTTGCTTTGATAATTACCACCGATCAAGAAATATCAATGAAATTCCATAGGGTTAAGAACGTCTAAAAGACATCTGAAAATAAATAATTGATAGTCCATTCCATTCGATCCAAAGATAAAAACACAACTCACACAAACGAACGATGGTGAGCATTCTGGCGCAGTGGCCAATGCTTTGTTATTTATTTTGTACCAATAAGTACACGAAACACAAATCCATCCACAAATTGAAATTGTGAAGTATGTTCTCTTGTATGTGGATTTGTGCACCCGAAGACTCCGTGTAACATCCTTTGCCCTATTTTGAGACACTAGTCGAAAGCCCTGGCAGCTAGCACTAAATTATTGATCTTTTAATTTATTCACTTAATAAAGTTATAATAATACCTAATAATAAAAATATTTCATCAAAATCGGTCAACTCTTTCAAAAGATGATGTACGATACCTCTCAAGATCAAGTGCCTCTCATTGGGAGAGGTTTGTTGCTTCCTTTTTGTCAATGCTTGGGGGTGATTTAGAGGCAAATAGTAAACTACGCTTTTTTTAAGTATTCTGCTTGATCAATAAAAATGTTTGTTTTAAATTTTTAAAAGCTTTAAAGGAGGTACTTAACCTTAAAGGTTCACCGGATTTTTTGCATTTGATACTCTGTAATTTAAGGCACAAATGATGTCATTTGTTACTGTTTTTGTATTTGAGAAATTTCGAATAATGTTTTACAATAATTAAACTTAGTATAATAATAAATAATTTACTTACACACGTTCGCCAGATGAGCTGTCGAAATGAAGCTTTTTGGAACGAAACTTTTACGGTCAACTGCAGCATCAGCTATCTTATTTGCAACGCAAGTGTGTCCCTTCGAAGAAGTTGAGAAGATTTTTCGGTATTTCTTGAAGAGGATATTCTTTCTGCCAAGAAGTACTCCGAATTACATGTTGCACATATTCCACTTCCTGGCAATATGCATAATTTTAAAAGAAACCCTAGTGAGGTTTTCCGAATCGCATTGACGAAGCTATTTGTATTCTAAATGGAGAGCTAGGCTGGAATTTACTCTACAACTATTGCGTTAAAGCACTCCGCTATAGGGAATGTACATAAATAGTTGAGAGAAATTTTTTTAATTAAATTCACTAATCCATAATCGTAAACCAAGTAGCCTCAAAATTGGTTATTGTCAATCTGGTACCTTAACATGTAACCAGACAAATTTTTTTTTTCGGCCAAGAAATCACTCTTGACTGTAGTTCCGATAGCCAAAACGTTTTTGAGTTCAATTCCACTTCCGTTTCACTGGAAACTTAAAAATTTGGACCCATAAATTTATTCTGAAGAGCAAAGTCAATCAACGTAGCCACTTGATTCCATAAAGTATTTATTTTACTCCGAAGGTCAGTGTTCAGTATTCCGCCAATTCCAAAGCTGAGCTGCGTGGTATCATCGGATGCACTATCCCAGCGGCGACATCCACGCGCATACACGTTTTTATCAATGAAATCTGGCATGCACTGGAGGAGTGCATCATCAGTCCTCACTATACAAGTACAGCTGCAGTCTCGGGAGTACGTGCTCATAAAAATTTCATTAGAACAGGTGCTAAGGAGACCTTTTTTTCGTTCCTCTTGCTCTTCATTGATTGCAGATAGAGCATGTTTTGGAGTCACACTGCCTGCAACAATCACCTGCACGCAAAACCGGAAAAAAAATATACAAAAAAAAAGAAAATATATATATTTTGCGCTTGAAGAATGAATACAGGAACCAGCGAGAAACATCATTCTCAATCCTTGTAGGATGGCGCTGGTGCTACTTCGCAACAAACATACGTACGTCGGTCGCTGGGATAAGGTGGCAACTCGCAACTATATACATTTTCTTTGCTGGAAAACTTGTCCGCAGTGAAGATCTATCGTCAGGTTGTTGGACGTCGCATTGGACCAGTTTGTTCTCAGTTTCTTGGGGATAATTACACACAGCAATGGCAGCAGCTCGCAGTACAAAACTTGAAAGATACTTTGGAAATCTGTCTTCTTCTTTTTTTTTGTAAAAAAAACTTCCTCGAGATTTCATGTAACATCTGCTAAACCAGTTTAGTTCTGTGTCTTTGAGTTTTTGTTTCCTTCCCTAAAGCACGCATATACCAGTGGGTGATATTTGATGTAGAACGGATGCGCGGACGCAAGGTGGAAGGTATCGCAACGTGAGAACAAAGTGGTTGATGTTCGAATTAATTGCAGTCTTTTGTTGCGAATAAGGCTTAACTACTGCAGTTTGAGTACTTTAACTGAGTTCTTGCCAGGGAACGATAAAAGTAATTGGCCGATTGCAAAGAGAAGCAAAAATAACAGGGTTGGTCGTTCGTTCTTGGACGAAGAGATTTAGTTGAGAATTTAATCGGCACGGCGATCCGCTATGGTAATTGTAAAGCAATTACAATTATACCGGCTTGCTGGTGGAGGAATAGATATTTAGGCGGCCATGTAATTGAAAAAATACATCTGGGGCAGGTTTTAACTATTCGTGCAGCACTGTCAGTCTCGAAGTTAATAATGTATAGCCTTTTGGAAGAGGTGATTAGATTGACGGCAAATAATGTTAGTTGTGCCTGCACATCGCTTGTTGGAAAGTAAACGCTCTTGGTGGCAGTGCAGTTTGGACTGCTAACCCCTCTGTGGATTTAAAGGGTCTTCCATTAGCGACTTGACGAGATCAAACTTTCAGTGTGAACGCACACTTAAACCGATTACCGAACTGTCAATGTCAAAATATTCAGCAAAATCAACATTTTCATCATAGTGAACTATACATGAAGGAACAACGTTTACAAATAATTAAAATTTACTACCGAAATTCCGAGTTGGTGGTCAAACTTTAAGAGCAATAATGCCAATTTTTAGTTAAACGCTTCATTAAAAGGCAAAATATGCATTACTGGACAGGTGAGAACCCTCATGTGCTTCATGGTACAGCATTTCATCCTCAAAAAGTCACTCTTTGGTGCGGTTTTCATACTGGTGGAGTCATTGGGCCGTTTTTTTTCTTCGATGAAAATGACCGTCACATTCTGCTAGAGAGACATGAATTTGACATCAGCGATATGTTTCAAAAAGACGGTGCCAAAAGCCACACAGCGTTATCTCGAGAAACGGACCCGTCTATTGGCCGCCGTCTTAAGACGTCAGCGTTGAGCGTTGACTTGGTCCACACCCAAACAACCAATATAGGTAGTGGTAGTGCTGTTGGGCACCCTACTCCTAGTGGTTCTGGGGATGGTTCAAGAGCAGCGTTTAGCGCTTCGTCGGCCCGTTCTAATGCCAAACCTGAGGGCAAGATGCCTCGTAACACTGGCAGTAGAGGCGATTACTCCCACCACCGTAGCAACGCAGCCTCTGGGCGCGATTTTTATAAAAACCAAAACAAGTCTGAGAGGCTCAAGACAACAGGTTGGCCTGGTCAGACTGCTTGCCGTAGAGGAAAGGGCCCTAAAAAAGCCCAACTACTCAGGCAAGACAGATCCTCGAAAGAAGATCCATGAGCACCTTCAAGGTGCTACAGGCGAACCTTCATCATGCTAAGGGCGCGTCCGCTACCCTTACCAAAAGGTTTGCCGAAGAAAAGATAGCCCTTGGCCTTATCCAAGAACCATGGGTTATCAGCGGACATATAAGAGGTCTTGGTAATAAAGCAGGTGAGCTTATTTATAAACGAGACGAGCCAGTGCCACGTGCGGCCTGCGTAATCGACAAAAATATCAACTTCCTTCCCATTCCAGAATTCATTAAAAGAGACTTGGTGGCACTTCTAATTGAGGTACCAACCGAGCGGGGTACCCACAACATCGTCTGTGCATCAGCGTACTTCCCCGGCGACGAAGCCAACATTCCGCCAATGGAGGTACAAAACCTCATCAGCTACTGCCACAAGATGAACCTGCACTACATCATCGGGTGCGATGCCAATGCCCACAACAAGACCTGGGGAAGCAGTGACAACAACAAAAGAGGTGAGTGTCTCTTAGAATTTTTGGTTAGTAATAATGTTGATATCTTAAACCAAGGCTCTAAACCAACCTTTATAAATGCTATTCGCGAGGAGGTACTTGACCTCACGCTTGCGAGTCCATTTATTTCAAATTTCATATCAAACTGGCATGTGTCCGATGAAGCCTCATTATCAGACCACCAACACATAAGGTTCGATATACCTGGTAATTCAACACCTGCCGAAAACAGATACGAACCCAAGTCGACGGACTGGAATATGTATCGGGAACTTGTTCTCTCAAAAACAGATATGTTCGTTTCAACTATTGAGTCCATATGGGACCTAGATGAAGCAGCATACCAGCTCAACAACGTGTTGATAACCTCTTACCATAGTAGTTGTATCAATAAAACCAGCTCGAACAATCGTAAGGTTCCCTGGTGGAATGACAGGCTTGCCAAACTTAGAAAGAAGGTTAGAAAACTCTTTAACAGAGCAAAACAAACCAAAATGTGGGACGATTATAGATCTGCTCTTACACATTACAATTCGGAATTGAGACGATCCAAAAGGGCTTCATGGAAAAAATGCTGTGAAGACATTTCTGATATGTCAGTTGCAGCGCGTATCCATAAAGCTCTGAGAAAAGATCATACAAACTGTGTAGGTCTTCTTAAGAAAACAGACGGAACTTACACGACGGACCGAACGGAAACAATTAAGACCTTATTACAGGTACATTTCCCGGGTTCGACCATACGTGATTTTCACGAAAACTCATTTAACATTGATCCAAGGATCTCTGTAACTAGTAGAGTCAACAGTCTATCTGGTAAGATTTTTAGTCCAGATAAGGTTAAATGGGCAGTTGGCTCGTTCAAACCTTTCAAAGCTCCCGGGGGTGACGGCATTTTCCCAGCTCTTATTCAGAGGGTCATTGACGTCACTCTGCCGGCAATTATTACATTATTTAGAGCTAGTTACAATTGGGGATACATACCATCTACTTGGAGACAAGTAAACGTAATTTTTATCCCTAAAAATGGCAATAGACCAAGCGAACTGCCTAAATCTTACAGACCCATAAGTCTAACATCATTTATTCTTAAAACTATGGAAAGACTAATTGATGTTCATATTAGAGGGCAGATAGTAATATCTAACCCTCTACACTCAAGCCAATTTGCTTACAGAAAGGGCAAGTCCACTGAGGGTGCTCTCCATCATCTCGTTAAAAAGGTAGAAAAAACTTTTATACGTAAAGAAGTCGCACTGGGTGCATTCTTAGATGTTGAAGGCGCTTTCGACAGTACCGGATACGACTCGATAGCTAGGGCAATCAGTTCTAAAGGTATTGAAGACTCGACCAACCGATGGATACGGGCCATGCTGGAAAGTCGAATTATAACATCCTCATCAGGAGGAGTGGCTGTGTCTGTGACAGCAGTCAAGGGCTGTCCCCAAGGAGGTGTACTTTCCCCCTTGCTGTGGTCGCTCGTCATAGACAGTTTATTAGTCAGTTTACATAACATTGGTTATGATGCCATAGGTTATGCCGACGACTTGGCAATCATCATTAGTGGTAAGCATTGCGCCACCATTGTTAGTAGAATGACGAATGCTCTACTACATGTATTAGAATGGTGTAATAAGGAGGGTTTATCCATTAACCCTAACAAAACTATCCTAGTTCCTTTTACCAGAAAGAGACTGGTCAACTTACAACCCATTATTCTTAATGGAACAACATTAAACTACTCCAGTGAAGT
The DNA here is from genome assembly GCA_948293265.1 of Cheilosia impressa. Lineage (NCBI taxonomy): Eukaryota > Metazoa > Arthropoda > Insecta > Diptera > Syrphidae > Cheilosia > Cheilosia impressa. Next base: position 26,821,037 of record OX411884.1, on the reverse strand, counting down.
AAAATATCTCGGAATTATCCTGGACAAGAAACTGAACTGGAATTTACACATCAAGTCTGCTACAGAGCGTGCCACTAAAGCCATGTGGGCCTGTAGGAGTCTGTACGGCAGAACTTGGGGTCTTAATCCCAGAATGATTTTCTGGTTATACACAATGATGGTAAGACCCATCATCTCGTACGCGGCAATCGTCTGGTGGCCGAAAGTACTTGAACGAACAACGGCAAACAAGCTTCAGAAGCTTCAACGGATTGCCTGTCTCGGCATTACAGGTGCAATGCGCACTTGCCCAACAATAGCACTTGAGGCCATTATTGGGCTCTCACCCCTGCAATTCTTCATTATGAAGACGGCTGCTAGATGCGCCATTAAACTGCAACTCGAATATAAGTTTAGACCAGATGAACATGTGGGACATCTGAAAATACTTAACTATATCCCAAACCTGGATATGTTCTGCTCCGTACCTGACACTATGGTCAGGGAGTACAGCTTTGGGAAACTATTTGAAGTAGAATTACTAGATCGTTCTAGTTGGACCAATGGGGTTCCGACAATAGACCCTAAAAGTTTAGTTTGGTACACCGACGGTTCAAAAATGGTTTCCGGAGTTGGAGCTGGCGTCTCTGGTCCCAACACCAAAATCTCGCTATCCATGGGGATGTGTCCCACGGTTTTCCAAGCGGAAATCCATGCAATAGAAATTTGCGCTAATACTATTTCCAGTAAAGGTATTAAAGGCGCCATCATACAAATTTTCTCGGACAGTCAGGCAGCTTTACAAGCTCTGGCGTCCAATACAATGGACTCCAAAACAGTTAAGAGCTGTCACGATGCCCTGCAAACCCTAGCCAAACACAACAAGGTCAAACTTGGTTGGGTACCTGGTCATCAAGGTATTGCCGGCAACGAACTTGCTGACAAACTTGCTAGGGCTGGATCCGAAACTGTTCTATATGGACGTGAACCTTACTGCAGAGTCAACTGGGCTACTGCGCTAAGACTAATTAATGAATGGGAACAACAACTTTGTCTTAACCACTGGGAAAATGTCCCTGGTCTAAGACAATCCAAACGTTTAATCAAGCCCTACTCCTACAAGAGAATCCTTAGACTCAGTAAGGATAACATAAGAAAGGTAGTGGGCTTCCTCACAGGCCACTATGGCTTAAGATACCACCTCAACAAGATGAACCTTTGTCCGGAAACTGAGTGTAGATTTTGTCTGGAGGATGTCGAATCCTCCGAGCACATCTTTTGTGACTGCCCGGCTTTTCATTGGTTAAGAAAACGGGTCTTTAATAGGGAGACTCGTACACCACCAGATCTAAGAAACTCTGCTACTGAGGACTTACTGGCCTTCATCAGGGAGGTCACACGTCTCTTAGAATAACTTATCCCCATTGATACAATAGATCTTTTTAGGTCGCAGTGTCAGCCATCAGGGCATGGGAACTGATAAAAAAAAAAAAAAAAAAAAATTGGCCGCCGAGATCGTGTGATTTAACGCCTCCAGATTTTTTTATGGGGCTACATTAAATGTTTGGTCTATGGCAACAAGCCGTCGACGTAAGAGGAACTCAGAGCCAATATAAAACGGGAAATAGTGGCCGTATCAGTCGAAATGTACGCGCGATCGAAAATTGGGTTCAACATATGGGCCGCTGTATACGTTCCCGTGGTGGACATAAGAACGAAGTCGAATTCCATTCATAAATGTTTTGATAGTTATTCAAGCCAGTAAATTTTTTTTGAGATATCTCAAGTATTTAGTTTGTATTTTATTTAAAAATTAAGTTGTCATGTCCTTCATGAAAAACCCTTTATTTTTCGGAAGGAGTTTGAAAAACATATCAGCGAATTACATATTGTTATATTTATATGGAGTAAGCTAATTAGAGGTCAGGACCGAGCAACCAAAAGTCAAAAGTCAATTGAAAAAAAAATTGCAAATGCGGGTCTAACTATAGCTGGCAGTTGACCTATAATCACGGGGCAGACGAAGAGCGTACCAACCAGGAGCCATGTCCCAAAACAGTAGTAGTCGACGAGGAGAAGAGCTGGCGTAGTAGGTATTTGGCGCTTATTTAAAATTAAAGACCCTAAAGACCCACAAAGTGGAGCAAAACAAAAAACAAGGTAAGTTAACAATTAAACAGTTTTGGGGCACGACAAAAAAAACCCACTATCATCTGCATGAGGATGTGGGAATATATTCGGACACCCTCAGCGGCGGACCATCGAGACAAATAAAAGCATTCACTCGGTAATCGCATTTCAGTCCCATGACGCGCTTGTTTGATCCATCAAAGCGAAGGACAGTGCCCCACACAAGGATGCAGGTCGTCCGCTTACACAACGTGAGTGCGCGTGATGCTCCCATTTAATCGAAATGCAGAATCACTTCTTTATAAATATTTAAATGAAAAATTGGAAATTATTCTTGTGAGCCGTAAACACGGTTAATTAAAAGAGAGTGGTAATCCAATACCTTACGTCATTATCCCTGCACTGGCTTAATGCAAACACATTAAGGCTGTGGCTATGTGTGTGTGTGTCCATTCTCGTCAAACGAATTTTTTAAACAATAATCCCTCGCGTTGAGATTTTCGCTTTTCTGGCACAGAATGCACACGCGAATGGTGCATGTATCCTTCCGATTCAAATTTTCTGAAAGGAAACACTTTTTAAAGGGTGCGTGCAGGCATTAACGCGGTCGATAGTAATCGAATTCTGTTTTTTACTTTTGTAAATTTCATGTCATCGCAATATGAGGTATGCATCCGGGCGAATCCATTACACGCTCAATGGCGAAATTAAATCGGTTGTGGGTGGACGAACTTGGACATCAGATTGTCGCACACGATGCTGCACTCAGGTGCGAGATATGTATACGGTGCGAGTTGTGAAAATTTTCTTCCGCTTCTGTCGTTAACGTATACACAGCGGCTTTTATTAAATTTCCAATTATGCTGAGGTTGTTTTAATCGATATAGATATGACTTTCATTAATTTGCGAAAAAAATAAATAAATAAATAAAAGTTAAATATTTGCATTGACACTCGAGTGGATGATGTTATTTATTGCCGGCATTGGACAAAGAGCTGGTAGAGCGTGCTGTAAAGTATGCTTAAGCTAATGCCGAGTCCATAAATACAAACGCAAAGATACATAATATGTACGGTGAATTGCCACAGGTGAACTTGTCAGTCAGCCTTGGGAAAAACTTATCCATATTTCAGGCTGAAAACCTCGCAATCAACCTTTGCGCTAAAATAAATCTAAGTTCTAACACACGTGGAAAAAACAAACTTATCTTTTCAGACAGCCAAGCAGCTCTCAAAGCCCTTGACTTATTTGTCATAAAATCCAAACTGGTCTTAGAAACATTCACAATAATCTATGAACTTTCTAAGAAAAACCTAGTCATTCTCCACTGGATTCCAGCCCATAGAGGATTTGAGGGTAACGAATCAGCTGACTCACTAGCTAAAATCGGAGCAAACACTCCACTTATCGGACCTGAACCATTCTGCGGAGCAAGCAAAACCATTTCAGGAACTATATTAAGAACCTCTCTCGTATCGAATCAAATGAGATCTGGCATAGTACGACTGGGCACCAGACCAGACAATTTTTCCCCAATTTCTCCCCCAGAAAATCGCTCTTCCTGATTAATGTGGACAAATACAACCTAAGGATCCTAACAGGTATTATCAGCGGCCATGGTCTCGTAAAAAAACATCTCCACCGCATTGGCGTCTCACCGGATCCTATTTGCAGACTCTGTCTTGAGAGTGACGAATCCTCTCTTCACATTCTCACAGATTGTTCGGCCCTATGTCGTATTAGAAAAAATTATCCTTGGCGACGAATTTGTCAATCCGGTAACCCTTTCTGACATACACTCAGAGACTGACACACTCTTGACTGCCACTGGAGTGAAAACATGGCTCTAGGAACTTACCAGGGTTGGCACAATAGGCTACTTTAAGAAGCCGCAGTGCCAGAGCTCCTTGTAGGCTCTCTCGACCTTTCAATCTAATCTACATAATATTTCGCAAACCACATTGAAGAAACATATAAAAAAATACAAACTATAGGGAAATTCGGAATTCGTGTATGAAAACCGACTTAACTGTCGTCGGATTTTCACAGCGGATAAAGGAAACTCCTTAGGGGAATATATTCCCACTGCTTCGCAAAATGATTTGAAGCATCTGGCTTTTCAATTTGGGCAGCCAAATGCCAAAAATATTCCGTTAAATTGGTTAACTGAAAAGCTGGAGATGAATGGCTAAGACGGTTCCTTAGCCGGCACCCAAGAATCGTTCTGCGGAAGCCTTAAGCAAACTAGCTTGTCAAGAGCCACGAGCTTCAATAAGTCAAAAGTTCGGAGCTTTTTTTCAAAATCATAATTAATGTTTTGCTCGATACAATTTTACGCCGGAATGCACTTTCAACACGGATGACAGTCCATGTTCCGCCCAAAATATTAGCACAGAAAGGTCAGAAGCAAATCGGCAGCGTTACATCGGGCGAGAGAGGACTTAACATCACAATGATTGCTGCAATTAATGCTGTGCCTCCAATGTTAATTTTCCCAGGAATTGATTTTAGAGAGCACTCATGCTAAATGGAGCACCAGCAGGGACAATAGGAGGTACTAATCTCAGCGGCTGGTCGACGAAAGAACTGTTTCTAAAGTATTTGAAGCACTTCATCGCGTTTGTTAAGCCATCGAATGAAAAAAACAATTATTTTAATCATGGATAACCAAGATACAGCACCTTTCCTACTCAATACTCATACAAATATTTGTTAGGCTGTGTAGGTATATAGTCTCCGATTGTTAATTATGTGGTTCGTATGTAAATATATAGCTAATTAAATGTGTCTTGTTCATATCTTTTTAATTCTGTTTTTTATAGTCAGTCGGGTTTTTTGGTTTTTTAAATTAACTTTTTTTATTTCATATTCGTAAATCCATTAAAGGAGTGGACAGATTGCTATAAAATAAAAACAAAAAATATAAAATGGGGGTTAAAAATCGACATTCCGTAACTACAAAACCACTTGCTGCATCGATCTAAATTTAAATATACAAACAGTTGTGTTGTTTGAAGATTCTATCTCACAATACTCGTAAACAGGAACAAATTCTTTTCCCAGTGTTCAAGGCGAGCAGTTTCCACATATTTACAAAAAGAACCCTTATCTACTTTTGGTAGATAAATCTGACCACGATTTCTTAAAACGAATTGTGTGCCCCTAACCTTAGGAAAGTCAAACTCGTGACAAAGTTACGCTCGGGAGGTCGTAAACTTTAATTGAAATTCTGCCGAGTTACACCTCTCATTGGATTTATATAAATAGCGTTGCAAAATCGAAGCCCGCTATCGCTGACTGAAATCCAACAATGAAATCAGTTACTGTCCTCTCGTTCGTCCTTGCGACAATCTTAGGTGATATTATTTCCGGATTTTAATTTTGGAAACAAAAAACAGAACCAACAAAATTAAGGTTGTCATTTTTTTCAGGCCTACTTCAGTTGGGAGCTGAAACTAAGGCTGCAGCATCACCTATAATGCCACAAGCTACCAGTTCAGAAGGATACTATGTTTATGTGTATGCGCCATCAGAACCGGAGCCAACATACGATTATTCGTACATGCAGTACTCGTACCCACAGCCAGATATGTCTCAATATTATATGCAGCAATATACGATGCCACAATATACGATGCCACAATATACGATGCCACAATATTCGATGCCACAATATGCACCAGAGCAATATGTCCCACAGACAGTTACGGTAGAGCAACCAGACCCGTCTTATACCCCAGCGCAGCTACCAGGCGAACTGGAAGGATGTGAGTTGATCTTGAATACAAGATCTGTTGATTTTGATTTTCTTTAATTTACATTTTCCTTCCAAAGTGTCCGCTCAGAATGCTGTTGTAGGAGAAAGGAATATCCAATTTAAGGGATTCGATATATTGGGTAATGTGAATCTTCCAGCTAACCTTTGGTCTATCACCGACGTCCTCGGCTAATTCATCCAGCTGCTTGTATAAATACGTACAACGTTACGCACATATTTCAAAGTTATTTTTTATTATCTTGATAGTTAATAAATCGTTCAAGCAATATAAATAGAAGTCGCACTTTTGAATACTGTCGTTCCTGTAAGAGTATTAAGCAAAAGCGCTACAGTGTGTTCTTATAAAATTTGTGCAATAATTAGTGTGAACGGGTGCAAGTTCTGCTTTCAAAATTCTGCTGTACAAAGCTCTACTTTGCAAAGTTAGAGCAATAAAATTGAGTTTATTCTGTTTTTTTTTAGCTAACAAATTTATAAAACATTAAGGCCGGTTTTATTCACTCGAAGTTGAACACAATTTGGGGATTTTTATTTTCAACTTGAGAATTTGCTTTTATTCACTCAAAGTTGACTCGCTCAACTTTGGATATTCCGGAGTTGAGAAAACCGAGAGTTGTTCAACTTTGGGTTTGCTCAACTCCCCGAATTAGTAGACGTTAGCTCTCAACTTCTAGTTTTATGTCAAATTTTCGCTTTTAATGACCGACAATAAATATAATTTTTGATATTGAAGTTATATTTCGCGGCAATTATTATTGGAAGATTGGCAATTGCTGAATCAAGCAGCGAAGATTTTGAATTTTTAGTAGTGCTGTTCTCTCACAGAAGGCATAAGAAACCGCATTGAAGAATGTTCACAACTGCGTCGCATTAGGTCCACTATTTCCATATTGCGACCATTAGTTAGTTATAAATGAATAAATAGTTAACATAACAGGTCCGTCAGGACCATAGGCCTAGCTTGTCATAATAAGTCATCAGTAGGTGCATGACGCCCTAGCTTTCATGCACCTACTGATTTTATCCGGTAATTTACAACAAACTTTTTGCAACTCTGCAGCAAACTAGTAGGAAATGTCCATTTAGCTGTCGGTCTATTCCTTAGGAGCTAGTGCGCACATGGTCATATACCCTCTCACCTACAAAACATGTTTAGACAAAAGTGGCTTACATCCAAGATAGAGTATAGCTCATGTTTTTTTTTATACCCTCCACAGGAAGGTATATTCACTTTGCCCATACATTTGTAACGCCAAGAAGGAGTCACCGGAGACCTCATAAAGTATATATATTATGAATCAGGATCACATTCTGAATCGATTTAGCCATGTCCGTCTGTCTGTCTGTCTGTCTGTCTGTCTGTTGAAAGCACGATAGCGCCCAAAGTAATTGACGCAGGTGAATGAAATTTGGTGAAAGGACTTCCTTTTATCGGCGTCAGGTTGGTACTGAAAATGGGCTATGTCGGTCAAGTAGTTCTGGTACCTCCCTCACAAAACCAATTTTGCATGACTTGTATGCAGTGGAGGGTATCAAAGCATCGGCCAGGCCGATGATAACACTTTTACTTGTTTTTACATTATATTACATTACTCTGGCTTATACATAATTTTTTTGTCCTTAGAATTCTTTACTTTTAATTTTTAAATAAAAATAAATTTTAAAATAAAAAATAATATAATATTTGTCATAATTTCATTTGTTTTCTTTTTATACTTACCACTTACGGCCATATTATTCATTCCGGGTGTAACTCAGGTTTAAGTTTATTTTACACCCAATTATTAATCCGCATTTTTTACACGATAATTTAAAACTTCGTCCGTATTATTGACTGAAAAACATGCACTAAACCCGCTGGATTAAAGATGGGTTTAAATGCGGACTTAAAACATTTAAACCTATTTTTAATCCATTTTAAACCTACATAATGTGAAATTTGAGAAATAATGACATTAGTTTTTGTTGTTTGTCATTTGGAAATTAATTTGATTTCTAGTGCGCCGAGTTTCGTTATTAGTTCGAAAGTTGTCAAAGATTTAATGAAACGGGAAAATGAAAGGTGGCGGCGAAAATATTTGGAAATATCCGAAAATCCATCGTTATCGTCTACGCAAGCCCGCTTGTGCATTGGATATATTCGACGACGAGGGCGACGTTGATTTAACATCAGCGCTCCAACAAATTCGTCTTCTGATGATAAAGACATAAACATTTCATCCATTTCATGAATGAAATCCATTTTTTTAACTCCTTGCTTCTTTTCATTATTTATTTCACTTTCCTTATTTCTTGCGAGCGAAGAAAAATGTCAATATTATGAAATTGAGTCTTAACCCGAGTTAAAGTTTTCAAACTGTTCTCAGGAGTGCGTTTAAATCCAATCGGATATAACGCTGTCAAGTTAAAAAAAATGGGTTTATATTCGGGTTAAACGACTGAATATTATGGACTTCGGTTTAATTCCTTCGGCAAGCGACTCGGTAGGATCTTCAAATACTCCTAGGCCATTTTCCTAGGAGGTTCGTTGTAATTACTGTTATACTGCGATTGATGGTTTTGTGGGTAGAGAAGGGCTTTTCCTCAATCTTCCTAAAAAATATCAATAGCAGAGGGCATAAAGTTAGTCGTTTCTTTTGTTTATTTTCGTATTTCCAGAATTTTGACCCCAACCCGTCAAAAATCGCACAAAAAAAAAGCCTCAAAAACGTACAAGAGAACGCGTGGAAAAAAGAGTACGAGTCAAAAAACATTATTGGAAAAACCAGTGAAAAAACGCACGAAAAAAAAGAGTCAAAAAACGCGAAAAAATCGACGTTCCGTAACTACAATGTCACTCCCTGTATCGATCTAAATTTTTAGATACGCACGGTTGTGTTGTTCGTAGATCCGCCTATTTATAAAAAAAACCCTTATTGTCTTATCTTCTCTTGATAGATAAATCTGACCACGATTTCTAAAAACAAACTAACTGTGTGCCCCTAACCTTAGGAAAGTCAAACTCGTGACAAAGTTACGCTCGGGAGGTCGTAAACTTTAATTGAAATTCTCTCGAGTTACACCTCTGATTGGATTAATATAAATAGCGTTGCAAAATCGAAGCCCGCTATCGCTGACTGTCATCCAACAATGAAATCAGTTACTGTCCTCTCGTTCGTCCTTGCGACAATCTTAGGTGATAATATTTCCGGATTTAAATTTTGAAAAAAAAAAAAAACAAAAAACAGAACCAACTAAATTAAAGTTGTAATTTTTTTCAGGCCTACTTCAGTTTGGAGCTGAAACTAAGGCTGCAGCATCACCTATAATGCCACAAGCTACCAGTTCAGGAGGATACAATGGGTATGCGTATGCGCCACAGCAACCAACATACGATTATTCGTATATGCAGTACTCGTACCCACAGCCAGATATGTCTCAATATTATATGCAGCAATACGCCATGCCACAATATTCGATGCCACAATATTCGGTGCCACAATATACACAACAGGAATATGTCCCACAGACAGTTACTGTACAGCAACCAGGCCCGTCTTATACCCCAGCGCAGCTACCAGGCGAAATGGAAGGAGGCAAGTTGATCTAATATACAAGATCTTTTGATTCTGATTTTGTTCAATTTATATTTTCCTTCCATAGTGTCCACTCAGAATGCTGTCGTAGGAGATAAGAATATACAATTTAAGGGATTCGATGTATTGAGTGATGTGAACCTTCCAGCTAACCTTTGGTCTATCACCGACGTCCTCGGCTAATTCATCCAGCTGCTTATATAAATAAATGCAACGTTACGCACATATTGTAAAATATTTTTTTATTATACCAAGGTGATAGTTAATAAATCGTTAAAGCAATATAAATAGCTTGTTCTGTTTTTTTTCCAGCTAACAAATTTATAAAACATTAACATGAATGAAATTAATTTTTTTTAATTTCTTGCTTGTTTTTATTTTTTATTTCACTTTCCTTATTTCTTGCGAACAAAGAAATGTCAATATTATGAAACTGAGTTTTAACCCGAGTTAAAGTTTTTAAACAGGTCTCCGGGGTGCGTTTAAATCCAAACGGATTTAACGCTGTAAAGTTAAAAAACTGGGTATATGTTCGGGTTTAACGACTGAATATTATGGACTTCTGTTTAATTTTTGGTTAAAACTCACTTAATTCCGGGTGTTGGAGTCGAAATCGAGACAACAATAAAACAACTCAAACCAAATATAAAAGCTTCATTTCGGCAGTAGGTATAAAAGGACAGCCGAAATGTTATTAAATCAAAATTCCTTCACCAAGCGACTCGGTAATATCTTCAAATACTTCTAGATCATTTTCCTAGGAGGTTCGTTGTAATTACTGTTATACTGCGATTGATGGTTTTGTGGGCAGAGAAAGACTTTTCCTCAGTCTTCCTAAAAAATATGAATAGCAGCGTCCCTTTTTTTGTTTACTTTCGTATTTCTGTAATAAAAATAAAATAAAATCTGATTTTTAAAAAAATACCCATGTCATCTTTTATTTTCCTCCCAGGCCCGAGGGGGACTAAAAAACAATTAGAAAAAAAAGAGTTAAAATGAAAAAAAAACAAAACAAATTAAAAACAGAAAATGTTCTGTTCATCTCTGCTGTAATGTTTACAGTAGGTATTTTGTAAAGCAGTATTTTGAAAACAGGATTTTGTAAAAGAAACTTTGACCCATACAGAATTTTGACCCCAATCCGTCAAAAAACGCGTGGAAAAGCTCGTCAAAAAAGTGTGAAAAGACGAGTCAAAAAACACGAAAAAAATCTACGTTCCGTAACTAAATACAATGTCACTTCCTGCATCGATCTAAATTTTTAGATACGCACAGTTGTGTTTTTCGTAGATTCTGTCTCACAATTGACAGGAAAAAATTCTTTTCAAGGCGAGCAGTTTCCGCCTATTTACAAAAAGAACCCTTATGGCCTTATCTTCTCTTGATAGATAAATCTGACCACGATTTCTAAAAACAAACTAACTGTGTGCCCTTAACCTTTAGGAAAGTCAAACTCGTGACAAAGTTACGCTCGGGAAGTCGTAAACTTTAATTGAAATTCTGCCGAGTTACACCTCTCATTGGATTTATATAAATAGCGTTGCAAAATTGAAGCCCGCTATCGCTGACTGTCATCCAACAATGAAATCAGTTACTGTCCTCTCGTTCGTCCTTGCGACAATCTTAGGTGATATTTACAGATTTAAATTTAAAAAAAAAAAAAACAGAACTAACTAAATTATAGTTGTAATTTGTTTCAGGCCTTCTTCAGTTTGGAGCTGAAACTAAGGCTGCAGCATCACCTATAATGCCACAAGCTACCAGTTCAGGAGGATACAATGGGTATGCGTATGCGCCACAGCAACCAACATACGATTATTCGTATATGCAGTACTCGTACCCACAGCCAGATATGTCTCAATATTATATGCAGCAATACGCCATGCCACAATATTCGATGCCACAATATACACAACAGCAATATGTCCCACAGACAGTTACGGTACAGCAACCAGACCCGTCTTACACCCCATCGCAGCTACCAGGCGAACTGGAAGGATGTGAGTTGATCTTGAATACAAGATCTGTTGATTCTGATTTTGTTTAATTTATATTTTCCTGCCATAGTGTCCACTCAGAATGCTGTCGTAGGAGATAAGAATATACAATTTACAGGATTCGACGTAGTGAGTGATCTAAACCTTCCAGTTAATTTTTTGTCTATCACCGACATCCTGACTGGCTAATTCATCTAGTTGCTTATATAAATACGTACAACTTTGGGCACATATTGTAAAATTATATTTTATTATATCAAGGTGATAGTAAATAAATGGTTAAAGCAATACGCATACGTAATAAAAAAATTATTTTAAAAAACCAAAAAACACGACTCACTGTAAAAAAAACAAGTAAAAGTGTTATCATCGGCCTGGCCGATGCTTTGATACCCTCCACTGCATACAAGTCATGCGAAATACCAGAACTACTTGACCGACATAGCCCATTTTTAATACCAACCTAACGACGATAAAAGAAGTTCTTTCACAAAACTTCATTCACCTAGGTTGATTCCTTTGGACGCTATCGTGTTTTCAACGGAAAGAGGGACACATGGGTCTAATATTCGTTTTGTATGGGAGGTACCAGAACTACTTGACCGACATAGCCCATTTTGAATACCAACCTGACGCCGATAAAAAGAAGTCTTTTCACCGAATTTCATTCACCTACGTCAATTACTTTGGGCGCCATCGTGCTTTCAACAGACAGAGGGACACATGGGTCCAATATTGGTTTTGTATGGGAGGTACCAGAACTACTTGACCGACATAGCCCATTTTCAATACCAACCTGACGCCGATAAAAAGAAGTCTTTTCACCGAATTTCATTCACCTACGTCAATTACTTTGGGCGCTATCGTGCTTTCAACAGACAGACCGACAGAAATATTTTATTAATGAATTTAAATGTGTAGGGCTAATTGGTTGGATTGAAAGATTAGATAGTTTTGGACCCGATAAGTTGCGCTATTGTTGATATAAATATTTAAATTGAATTACTCGAAGTAATAATTCTACGCAGACGAAGTCGCGGGTACCTGCTAGTCTATATATATAAAAGAAAGTGTCCGAAGCGATGATTTACACTTTATTGGAAAGGTATTTTCTCAGTACAAGGGTTTTTTTTTTAAGTTTTAAAAAAAAGGTAAAAAAATCAAAATTTCAAAATGTCTTATTTTGTTACGACAAGTTTTATTTAGATTTTTTTAAGTTTATATTTTTTTTCATTTTGTATGTATGTATTTATGTTGGCAACAACCAAAAAAAGAATCCAATTTGAATGTAACATATCGTATCACAATTGAACTGTCAGATAGACACGCAACGTAACGTGTCGATCAGTGGAGAAGCCAATTTTGTTTCATGTATCATGTGTGGTGGCGCTGTCCACGTTGACTGTGCCATTTGATTCAGTTGCGCCTTGTGCAGTTTCTTCATTCGTTGCTGTTACAGCGTCCATATATTGCACTTTGCGAATTCGTGTTTTGTTTGATTCAATAACGTTTGCCGGCCAATGCGCATTACAGATTCGGATTTCTTCATTGCGATTTTGTGAGTTTTTGTGAATTAAAATTGATAATGAAAATATATATTTAGAAGAATAGAAATGAGTGTTTTTATATTGGACTGAAATGAAAATATTTCATTTGAACAGTGACGATTGAGCTATTGAGGCATTTTGCGAATTTGTGCTGCGTTGCATTGTTGGTTGGCTATTGGGATTTGTCTGTAAGAAGTGGTACGTGTCTATTGGTGTTTCATTGTTTTCAAATTTTCTATTCGGGATTTCATTGTATTGCAGTTGTTCTTCATAATGCCACCAACGAAAAGATCTAATTTAGGCCGACGTTCAGCTGGTGCACGAGCAATGTCGACTCATCGTGCGAATATGAGTCAAGAAGATAGAGAGCTTGCGCAACAACGAAGAAATACAAACCAAGTCCAAATTCGTGCTCAATCCCCGTCTATAATATAAAAATTAATCGCTGAATGTGTTGCTAAGCGCAAATCTCGAGAGCAGCTGAACCGATTTCGCTAATTCTTTTTTTATAATATTCCTTGAAGTACGACGATGGTTCTTATGGAGAGAAAAATTTTAAAAATTGCCTGAAAAAGTCTAAAAGCAACACTTTTCTATATTCCCATACAAAAGATTCGTAATAACACCTAAAAGTCAATTTGAACTTTAATACCATACCATAAAGTTTAAGTGTTAAGTGGAAGGCAAAACAATTGAGTGAAATTATACTCTGTTCGTTTTATATTTTCAGTACAGGCCTTATGGGAAGCTCTTTTTTCTACCAATGATGCCTGTAGATACTCTCACGGCACTCAATCACAATAATTGCCACTGAAACAAAAACCAATTCAAGCTCACTACGGCAGCCATGTGAGAGCTTTAAAATGGAGACTGCTTATTAAAATCCATAATAGTAAGGACGAAAGGCAAATAGCCTATCTTCCCTGTACTGAAAATATAAATTGAACAGAGTATAGTATTATATAAATATTAATGTCAATATTAATCAATATTTATACGATGGTAACATTACTCAAAAACAAATTGTCTATGGTAAAATGTAAATTTTGTAAATACATAAATGTGAATAAATAAAAAAATAAATAAATAAATAAAAAAAAAAAAAAAAAAAAAAAAAAAAAAAAAAAAAAAAAAAAAAAAAAAAAAACGCGTCCAAAAACGCTTCAAAAACGCGTCAAAAACGCGTCAAAAAACGCGCTCAAAAACGCGTCAAAAACGCTTCAAAAACGCGCTCAAAAACGCGTCAAAAACGCATCGAAAAACGCGTCCAAAAACGTGTCAAAAAACGCGTCCAAAAACGCGTCCAAAAACGCCTGAAAAAACGCGCTCAAAAACGCGTCAAAAACGCGTCAAAAAACGCGCTCAAAAACGCGTCAAAAACGCTTCAAAAACGCGCTCAAAAACGCGTCAAAAACGCATCGAAAAACGCGTCCAAAAACGTGTCAAAAAACGCGTCCAAAAACGCGTCCAAAAACGCGTCCAAAAACGCCTGAAAAAACGCGCTCAAAAACGCGTCAAAAACGCGTGAAAAAACGCGTCCAAAAACGCGTCAAAAAACGCGTCCAAGAACGCGTCCAAAAACGCATCAAAAAACGCGCTCAAAAACGCGTCAAAAAACGCGTCAAAAAACGCGTCCAAGAACGCGTCCAAAAACGCCTGAAAAAACGCGTCCAAAAACGCGTCCAAAAACGCGTGAAAAAACGCGTCGAAAAACGCGTCAAAAAACGCATCAAAAAACGCGTCAAAAAACGCGTCCAAAAACGCGTCAAAAAACGCGTCCAAAAACGCGTCCAAAAAACGCGTCCAAAAACGTGTCAAAAAACGCATCAAAAAACGCGTCAAAAAACGCGTCCAAAAACGCGTCCAAAAACGCGTCCAAAAACGCGTCCAAAAACGCGTCAAAAAACGCGTCCAAAAAAGCGTCCAAAAACGCGTCTAAAAACGCGTCAAAAAACGTGTCAAAAAACGCGTCCAAAAACGCGTCCAAAAACGCGTCCAAAAACGCCTGAAAAAACGCGCTCAAAAACGCGTCAAAAACGCGTGAAAAAACGCGTCCAAAAACGCTTCAAAAACGCGCTCAAAAACGCGTCAAAAAACGCGTCAAAAAACGCGTCCAAAAACGCGTCCAAAAACGCGTGAAAAAACGCGTCCAAAAACGCTTCAAAAACGCGCTCAAAAACGCGTCCAAAAACGCGTCTAAAAACGCGTGAAAAAACGCGTCTAAAAACGCGTCAAAAAACGCATAAAAAAACGCGTCCAAAAACGCGTCCAAAAACGCGTCCAAAAACGCGTCAAAAAACGCGTCTAAAAACGCGTCAAAAAACGCATCAAAAAACGCGTCAAAAAACGCGTCTAAAAACGCGTCAAAAAACGCATCAAAAAACGCGTCCAAAAACGCGTCTAAAAACGCGTCAAAAAACGCATCAAAAAACGCGTCCAAAAACGCGTCCAAAAACGCGTCAAAAAACGCGTCCAAAAACGCGTCCAAAAACGCGTCCAAAAACGCGTCTAAAAACGCGTCAAAAAACGCATAAAAAAACGCGTCAAAAACGCGTCTAAAAACGCGTCAAAAAACGCATCAAAAAACGCGTCAAAAAACGCGTCTAAAAACACGTCCAAAAACGCGTCCAAAAACGCGTCAAAAAACGCGTCCATAAACTCGTCCAAAAACGCGTCCAAAAACGCGTGAAAAAACGCGTCGAAAAACGCGTCAAAAAACGCGTCGAAAAACGCGTCAAAAAACGCGTCCAAAAACGCGTCCAAAAACGCGTGAAAAAACGCGTCAAAAAACGCATCAAAAACGCGTCCAAAAACGCGTCAAAAAACGCATCAAAAAACGCGTCCAAAAACGCGTCCAAAAACGCGTCAAAAAACGCGTCCAAAAACGCGTCCAAAAACGCGTCCAAAAACGCGTCCAAAAACGCGTCAAAAAACGCATCAAAAAACGCGTCCAAAAACGCGTGAAAAAACGCGTCGAAAAACGCGTCAAAAAACGCGTCCAAAAACGCGTCCAAAAACGCGTGAAAAAACGCGTCGAAAAACGCATCAAAAAACGCGTCAAAAAACGCGTCCAAAAACGCGTCCAAAAACGCGTCAAAAAACGCGTCCAAAAACGCGTCCAAAAACGCGTCCAAAAACGCGTCCAAAAACGCGTCAAAAAACGCATCAAAAAACGCGTCCAAAAACGCGTCCAAAAACGCGTCAAAAAACGCGTCCATAAACTCGTCCAAAAACGCGTCCAAAAACGCGTGAAAAAACGCGTCGAAAAACGCGTCAAAAAACGCGTCAAAAAACGCGTCCAAAAACGCGTCCAAAAACGCGTCAAAAAACGCGTCTAAAAACGCGTCAAAAAACGCATCAAAAAACGCGTCAAAAAACGCGTCCAAAAACGCGTCCAAAAACGCGTCAAAAAACGCGTCCAAAAACGCGTCCAAAAACGCGTCCAAAAACGCGTCCAAAAACGCGTCAAAAAACGCATCAAAAAACGCGTCCAAAAACGCGTGAAAAAACGCGTCGAAAAACGCGTCAAAAAACGCGTCCAAAAACGCGTCCAAAAACGCGTGAAAAAACGCGTCAAAAAACGCATCAAAAAACGCGTCAAAAAACGCGTCCAAAAACGCGTCCAAAAACGCGTCAAAAAACGCGTCAAAAAACGCATCAAAAAACGCGTCAAAAAACGCGTCCAAAAACGCGTCGAAAAACGTGTCGAAAAACACGTCCAAAAACGCGTCCAAAAACGCGTCAAAAAACGCGTCCATAAACTCGTCCAAAAACGCGTCCAAAAACGCGTGAAAAAACGCGTCGAAAAACGCGTCAAAAAACGCGTCAAAAAACGCGTCCAAAAACGCGTCCAAAAACGCGTCAAAAAACGCGTCTAAAAACGCGTCAAAAAACGCATCAAAAAACGCGTCAAAAAACGCGTCCAAAAACGCGTCCAAAAACGCGTCAAAAAACGCGTCCAAAAACGCGTCCAAAAACGCGTCCAAAAACGCGTCAAAAAACGCATCAAAAAACGCGTCCAAAAACGCGTGAAAAAACGCGTCGAAAAACGCGTCAAAAAACGCGTCAAAAAACGCGTCCAAAAACGCGTCTAAAAACGCGTCAAAAAACGTGTCCAAAAACGCGTCGAAAAACGTGTCGAAAAACACGTCCAAAAACGCGTCCAAAAACGCGTCAAAAAACGCGTCCATAAACTCGTCAAAAAACGCGTCAAAAAACGTGTCCAAAAACGCGTCGAAAAACGTGTCGAAAAACACGTCCAAAAACGCGTCCAAAAACGCGTCCAAAAACGCGTCAAAAAACGCATCAAAAAACGCGTCCAAAAACGCGTCAAAAAACGCATCAAAAAACGCGTCCAAAAACGCGTGAAAAAACGCGTCGAAAAACGCGTCAAAAAACGCGTCAAAAAACGCGTCCAAAAACGCGTCTAAAAACGCGTCAAAAAACGTGTCCAAAAACGCGTCGAAAAACGTGTCGAAAAACACGTCCAAAAACGCGTCCAAAAACGCGTCAAAAAACGCATCAAAAAACGCGTCCAAAAACGCGTCAAAAAACGCGTCAAAAAACGTGTCCAAAAACGCGTCGAAAAACGTGTCGAAAAACACGTCCAAAAACGCGTCCAAAAACGCGTCAAAAAACGCGTCCATAAACTCGTCCAAAAACGCGTCCAAAAACGCGTGAAAAAACGCGTCGAAAAACGCGTCAAAAAACGCGTCAAAAAACGCGTCAAAAAACGCGTCAAAAAACGCGTCCAAAAACGCGTCTAAAAACGCGTCAAAAAACGCATCAAAAAACGCGTCAAAAAACGCGTCCAAAAACGCGTCCAAAAACGCGTCAAAAAACGCGTCCAAAAACGCGTCCAAAAACGCGTCAAAAAACGCATCAAAAAACGCGTCCAAAAACGAAAAAACGCGTCGAAAAACGCGTCAAAAAACGCGTCCAAAAACGCGTCCAAAAACGCGTGAAAAAACGCGTCAAAAAACGCATCAAAAAACGCGTCAAAAAACGCGTCAAAAAACGCGTGAAAAAACGCGTCCAAAAACGCTTCAAAAACGCGCTCAAAAACGCGTCTAAAAACGCGTCAAAAAACGCATCAAAAAACGCGTCAAAAAACGCGTCCAAAAACGCATCAAAAAACGCGCTCAAAAACGCGTCAAAAAACGCGTCAAAAAACGCGTCCAAGAACGCGTCCAAAAACGCCTGAAAAAACGCGTCCAAAAACGCGTCCAAAAACGCGTGAAAAAACGCGTCGAAAAACGCGTCAAAAAACGCATCAAAAAACGCGTCAAAAAACGCGTCCAAAAACGCGTCCAAAAACGCGTCCAAAAACGCGTCCAAAAACGCGTCAAAAAACGCGTCTAAAAACGCATCAAAAAACGCGTGAAAAAACGCGTCCAAAAACGCGTCAAAAAACGCGTCCAAAAACGCGTCAAAAAACGCGTCCAAAAACGCGTCCAAAAACGCGTCAAAAAACGCATCAAAAAACGCGTCCAAAAACGCGTCAAAAAACGCGTCAAAAAACGTGTCCAAAAACGCGTCGAAAAACGTGTCGAAAAACACGTCCAAAAACGCGTCCAAAAACGCGTCAAAAAACGCGTCCATAAACTCGTCCAAAAACGCGTCCAAAAACGCGTGAAAAAACGCGTCGAAAAACGCGTCAAAAAACGCGTCAAAAAACGCGTCCAAAAACGCGTCCAAAAACGCGTCAAAAAACGCATCAAAAAACGCGTCCAAAAACGCGTCTAAAAACGCGTGAAAAAACGCGTCTAAAAACGCGTCAAAAAACGCATAAAAAAACGCGTCCAAAAACGCGTCAAAAAACGCGTCCAAAAACGCGTCAAAAAACGCGTCTAAAAACGCGTCAAAAAACGCATCAAAAAACGCGTCAAAAAACGCGTCTAAAAACGCGTCAAAAAACGCATAAAAAAACGCGTCCAAAAACGCGTCAAAAAACGCGTCTAAAAACGCATCAAAAAACGCGTGAAAAAACGCGTCCAAAAACGCGTCAAAAAACGCGTCCAAAAACGCGTCCAAAAACGCGTCAAAAAACGCATCAAAAAACGCGTCCAAAAACGCGTCAAAAAACGCGTCAAAAAACGTGTCCAAAAACGCGTCGAAAAACGCGTCTAAAAACACGTCCAAAAACGCGTCCAAAAACGCGTCAAAAAACGCGTCCATAAACTCGTCCAAAAACGCGTCCAAAAACGCGTGAAAAAACGCGTCGAAAAACGCGTCAAAAAACGCATCAAAAAACGCGTGAAAAAACGCGTCTAAAAACGCGTCAAAAAACGCATCAAAAAACGCGTCAAAAAACGCGTCTAAAAACGCGTCAAAAAACGCATCAAAAAACGCGTCAAAAAACGCGTCAAAAAACGCGTCAAAAAACGCGTCCAAAAACGCGTCCAAAAACGCGTCAAAAAACGCGTCCAAAAACGCGTCCAAAAACGCGTCCAAAAACGCGTCCAAAAACGCGTCAAAAAACGCATCAAAAAACGCGTCCAAAAACGCGTGAAAAAACGCGTCGAAAAACGCGTCAAAAAACGCGTCAAAAAACGCGTCCAAAAACGCGTCCAAAAACGCGTCAAAAAACGCGTCTAAAAACGCGTCAAAAAACGCATCAAAAAACGCGTCAAAAAACGCGTCCAAAAACGCGTCCAAAAACGCGTCAAAAAACGCGTCCAAAAACGCGTCCAAAAACGCGTCCAAAAACGCGTCCAAAAACGCGTCAAAAAACGCATCAAAAAACGCGTCCAAAAACGCGTGAAAAAACGCGTCGAAAAACGCGTCAAAAAACGCGTCCAAAAACGCGTCCAAAAACGCGTGAAAAAACGCGTCAAAAAACGCATCAAAAAACGCGTCAAAAAACACGTCCAAAAACGCGTCCAAAAACGCGTCAAAAAACGCGTCTAAAAACGCGTCAAAAAACGCATCAAAAAACGCGTCAAAAAACGCGTCAAAAAACGCGTCCAAAAACGCGTCCAAAAACGCGTCAAAAAACGCATCAAAAAACGCGTCCAAAAACGCGTGAAAAAACGCGTCGAAAAACGCGTCAAAAAACGCGTCCAAAAACGCGTCCAAAAACGCGTGAAAAAACGCGTCAAAAAACGCATCAAAAAACGCGTCAAAAAACGCGTCCAAAAACGCGTCCAAAAACGCGTCAAAAAACGCGTCTAAAAACGCGTCAAAAAACGCATCAAAAAACGCGTCAAAAAACGCGTCCAAAAACGCGTCCAAAAACGCGTCAAAAAACGCGTCCAAAAACGCGTCCAAAAACGCGTCCAAAAACGCGTCCAAAAACGCGTCAAAAAACGCATCAAAAAACGCGTCCAAAAACGCGTGAAAAAACGCGTCGAAAAACGCGTCAAAAAACGCGTCCAAAAACGCGTCCAAAAACGCGTGAAAAAACGCGTCGAAAAACGCGTCAAAAAACGCGTCCAAAAACGCGTCCAAAAACGCGTGAAAAAACGCGTCGAAAAACGCGTCAAAAAACGCGTCAAAAAACGCGTCCAAAAACGCGTCCAAAAACGCGTCAAAAAACGCGTCTAAAAACGCGTCAAAAAACGCATCAAAAAACGCGTCAAAAAACGCGTCCAAAAACGCGTCCAAAAACGCGTCAAAAAACGCGTCCAAAAACGCGTCCAAAAACGCGTCCAAAAACGCGTCCAAAAACGCGTCAAAAAACGCATCAAAAAACGCGTCCAAAAACGCGTCAAAAAACGCGTCCAAAAACGCGTCAAAAAACGCGTCAAAAAACGCGTCCAAGAACGCGTCCAAAAACGCCTGAAAAAACGCGTCCAAAAACGCGTGAAAAAACGCGTCGAAAAACGCGTCAAAAAACGCGTCCAAAAACGCGTCCAAAAACGCGTCCAAAAACGCGTCCAAAAACGCGTCAAAAAACGCATCAAAAAACGCGTCCAAAAACGCGTCAAAAAACGCGTCAAAAAACGTGTCCAAAAACGCGTCGAAAAACGTGTCGAAAAACACGTCCAAAAACGCGTCCAAAAACGCGTCCAAAAACCCGTCCAAAAACGCGTGAAAAAACCCGTCTAAAAACGCATCAAAAAACGCGTCCAAAAACGCGTCAAAAAACGCGTCCAAAAACGCGTGAAAAAACGCGTCCAAAAACGCGTGAAAAAACGCGTCAAAAAACGCGTCCAAAAACGCGTCCAAAAACGCGTCAAAAAACGCGTCCAAAAACGCGTCGAAAAACGCATCAAAAAACGCGTCAAAAAACGCGTCCAAAAACGCGTCCAAAAACACGTCCAAAAACGCGTCAAAAAACGCGTCCAAAAACGCGTCTAAAAACGCGTCAAAAAACGCATCAAAAAACGCGTCCAAAAACGCGTCCAAAAACGCGTCAAAAAACGCGTCCAAAAACGCGTCCAAAAACGCGTGAAAAAACGCGTCGAAAAACGCGTCCAAAAACGCGTGAAAAAACGCGTCGAAAAACGCGTCCAAAAACGCGTGAAAAAACGCGTGAAAAAACGCGTCCAAAAACGCGTCCAAAAACGCGTCAAAAAACGCGTCCAAAAACGCGTCAAAAAACGCGTCCAAAAACGCGTCCAAAAACGCGTGAAAAAACGCGTCGAAAAACGCGTCCAAAAACGCGTGAAAAAACGCGTGAAAAAACGCGTCCAAAAACGCGTCCAAAAACGCGTCAAAAAACGCGTCCAAAAACGCGTCGAAAAACGCGTCCAAAAACGCGTGAAAAAACGCGTCGAAAAACGCGTCCAAAAACGCGTGAAAAAACGCGTGAAAAAACGCGTCCAAAAACGCGTCCAAAAACGCGTCAAAAAACGCGTCCAAAAACGCGTCCAAAAACGCGTGAAAAAACGCGTCAAAAACGCGT
This sequence comes from Cheilosia impressa, assembly GCA_948293265.1. NCBI lineage: Eukaryota > Metazoa > Arthropoda > Insecta > Diptera > Syrphidae > Cheilosia > Cheilosia impressa. The sequence continues at coordinate 26,799,182 of OX411884.1, read as the reverse complement.
CAAAAAACGCATCAAAAAACGCGTCAAAAAACGCGTCCAAAAACGCGCTCAAAAACGCGTCAAAAACGCGTCAAAAACGCGTGAAAAAACGCGTCCAAAAACGCTTCAAAAACGCGCTCAAAAACGCGTCAAAAACGCGTCAAAAAACGCATCAAAAAACGCGTCCAAAAACGCGTCCAAAAACGCGTCCAAAAACGCGCTCAAAAACGCGTCAAAAACGCGTCAAAAACGCGTGAAAAAACGCGTCCAAAAACGCTTCAAAAACGCGCTCAAAAACGCGTCAAAAACGCGTCAAAAACGCGTCAAAAAACGCATCAAAAAACGCGTCCAAAAACGCGTCCAAAAACGCGTCCAAAAACGCTTCAAAAACGCGTCAAAAAATACTTTTGAAGACAAAAAACTGTACTCCGATTTGGAAGATTTAGAAGATTAAAAATTACATAGCCATCGACACGATTTAAAACCCTAATTTTACTGCCTTTCAAATAAAAATTAAGCTCGTGTGACAACCATTCACGCTCGCCACTCGTAAAACCATTTCCAATCTAAATTCCCTTCAGTTTCAGTGCGAACTGAATCACTTAAATAGAAATCGAAACACCACTAAGCCATCAGAAATTAAATACCATCTGAAAATGGGAAAGCTTGCCGTCTTGTTGGTGGTCGTAGTCACTCTTTCAGGTGATCATTGTTCGGTCTATTGTTAAAATAAATTTCAACACACTTCCATTTCTAGTCGCTCTACAGTTTGGAGCTGAAACTAATGCTGCACCGGCACCCATTCCTCCCTCGAGTTGCCAAGCAGGATACTACAGTATGCCGTATGCGCAACCAATGTATTCCCAGCCAACATACGTATATAGCCCACCGCAACCAACTATTTCCTATGCGCCACCACAATATCAATATCAACCATCTTATTCGCAGCCGCAAACACCTTACATTCCACCACCGATGCCCAGCGAATTCGAAGGATGTGAGTTTATCATCATATGGGCCCTATACAATTTTTCTTATTCCATGATTCTTTTAGTGTCCTCAACGAATGCCATTGTAGGAGATGAAAACATCCAGTTTACAGGTTTTAATATTTTGGGCAATGTTAATGCTCCGGCAAACGTTTTGTCTATCGTCGATGTCCTCGAATAGTCCAAGGGTACCTCACAATTACATTTTTTCAATGTACCTTCTTATCTGGTATCAAGGCGGTTTTAAATAAATGAGCAATGCAAACCAAATCAGAATTTTGAAAAAGCTGAATTTTGTAAAAGGAATTTTGTATCGTCCAGAACTTTGATCTCAAGCCGTTAGCTAAGCCGCAAAATTGCTGCTCGTTAACTCGATTTCAATGATGAATTCCCTGAGAAAAATGTTGTTCCTTCTACTTTTCTATTTCTTTTTCTATTCAAGGGCTTTGGCGACAAGACCCTTAGAATAGTTTTCGTTACGTAACGTTTTATCAACTTCTTGACTTTGAAAGACCCATCCTCAGACACATTATTCTTAAAAAATTGTTAAGCAACTCAGTTCTTCATATCGGGTGTTTTTTCCACTATGGCAACACTCAAGAAATTAATAGCTAACCTGACATTTTCTTTTTATTCAGAAGAGTATTAGACAAATCAATTAAGTAGAAAGATGAAATCACAGTGCAGATGGTGCTTGGTTGCACAGTGAATTCAGTGAAAAGTCTTTCTGCAGTTGGAATTGGAATCAAGATTTTGTTCGATGATGAGACTTACTTGTGGCCTCAGTGACTTTGTTTAATTGCAGAGTGTGGAGCGAGGAATATGCAAAAGGCGACCTTTATGGGCTGGCGGTTGTGCTTCTGAAAAAATAAAGGAAACTTATATATTTAGCACAATCAATGGCGCTCGGTATGAAGCTTTGTTTAATCCTTTTCTCGTGAATCCCTAAACAGCTTCCTCAGACATTACTGACCACGATTGGGTCTCTTATGTGAAAGCAATTTCCAGGTCTCTTCAGAATTTTGTTTGAGCTAATCAGCTCATCAGCTAATCAGGACCGTGCTTTTCTAACCCAGAGCGGGTTGATTGAACATTGAACTGATAATGAAAGGCGGTCGCACACCATATACTTTAAAGTGTTTTTTTATTGGCCACTTTCTACAAGATACCTATACCTATCATCATATAAATAAAATTGGTGTAGTTCTGTTGACTAAGATTGAATTTGACTGCATGTCTTTAAATGCAAAAATCTTAGAAACTACTGAATATATTTTGGTGCATTTTTCTTAGTCCTATAGAGGATACCTAGGCCTACAATCTCCACTTTGTTTCAACTCTCTATCTCTATAAATTCCGGAAAAAATTGGACAAGAGTAATTTATTTTTTCGTTTCGTTTCGCTTTTTTCTTTGTAACGCTTTCCGTTCGAAAATACTGGGAGCATTTAAATATAGTAACCAACATCTTATAGAGGACATCTGCGGGTACAACTTAGGATATCCATTAACTCGAAAACTAAAAGGGTTTTAAAGAAATAGGAAAAATTTTAAACATTTCTACGATTTTCACCTGCGTGAGTTGATATGCACTTCACTCTCAAATCAAACATACTAACCGCGCGATATATTTACATCTCTTTTAACCTTATTTTACTCCTGTAAGGGAGAGGGAGACAGATAGAGGCAGTGTGCTGTATGCTGTTTGTTTGTTAAAAAGGGAAAAGAAAAAACATTAAAAGAAATGTCAAATAGGTATAGGTATCAGTGATACTAGATCGTGGGTAATTATCCAATTCGCGGGTATTTTGCCTTTACAAAAAAAGCTAAAAGAGCGATCAAGGGCAGTAAATTAGCCGCTCGAGTTTTTAAATAGCATTACAGCCCATGGCCTTCCTGCTCATAAAATTGAATTAAAAGTTGGAGACCCCATTATGTTGCTTCGCAATTTGAATCCCCCCAATCTTTGTAATGGAACCAGATTGAGAGTGATATCGTTACAGGAAAACTTTATTGATGCTTTCATTTTAATTGGGTGTGGTGAAGGAAAAACGGTGTTTATAACAAGAATACCTATAAATAATTCCCAGCAGTTATTCATTTCAGTTTAAACGGATTTAATTTCCTATTAATGTTTGTTCTGCCATGACAATCAATAAGTCACATTGTCAAACTTTAAGAAAATCGGGAGTTGATTTAAGAAAGAATTGCTTCACACACGGGCAGTTATATGTAGCGTGCTCCAGGGTAATTAATGCAGGAAATATCACTGTCTCAGCCGATAGAAACAAAACCGCTAACATAGTGGTATACAAAGAAGTGTTACATTAATAAAAAAAAGTGAGTTAAACATTATAACATTATCTTCGCTCATTTTCATTGTCCACTCAGACTCAGTCTTCGGGAGTTTTTTTTTAGATCGGGTTCAAGTCCCTCACTATTGAAGAAGGCTTCCTCACTTTACACCTCTACAATGTCTTTCGAGAATTTTTTGATTTTTCTTTCCAGCGATTTTCAAAAGAAATACGTTTTTATGTCCCCTATAATGTCGTTTTCCATTGGACAAAAAGAAGCGTCCGGGAGAGTCCGGAATCGAAAAAATGCTGTTCCATTGGCACAAAAATACTCTTCTGGTGATTCTGAGAAGAGAATTTCGCTTCTCGATTTCAAGTCAGATCAGAATCCACTCAAGAAGCACTCACACAAGTGCAATTTTATGTATTTATTACAAGTCAGTTGACAGCAGCCATAGATTATTTTTTGGCATTTCACCAATACTTTGGTGGATTCTGTCAGAAGCAGTTTTGCTGTTCCATTGGATTTCAGAATGAGTGGATCCCCGAGTGAAACCAATGGAAAACGACATAAGACAGTAAATTTCTTTATTTTTTTTTTTCCATCAACTGTTCTGAAACCTAATTTTACACGGGCGAAGCCGGGCGGGTACAGCTAGTATATAAATAAAAACATTTATCACCACTCTATGACTAATCGAAGAAGTCTAGAACAGCTTCAAGGAGGTCCTTCAGAGACAATATATTGAGCGGCGGATCTGCATTACCGAGTACTTTAAATCCCGTGTATTGAAAGTTGCCATTCCCTATGATAGTATTCGAACTGTACCCTAGAAAACACGAAAAAATTGCAAAGACCTCTTTAACGTTTGCCTGTTAAACTCACTTCCTTTGAGATTTGACGGTACCGAGGAGACGTAAGAGTATGTTGATGTTGACGTTGGACTTGATGGTACTGACGAATAGTACTGCGGAGTTGAGTATGTCATGGATGGATATTTCTTTGGAAAACTTCGAGCATCGGTTTTACTCCTGATTTGGCCAAAAACTAAATCAGATGATACACGTTTGCTTATGTTAGTAAATATGTTTAAAACAGATGCAAACCTAAAAGAGTTGCTGCCAGAAAGGTGATAAGTGATTTCATAATTCACTTGTCTCGGATTGTACACCCGTGGTATTTGAAACTGGGTAATAGTGATGCAACTTCAAGACGAACTGGGCAGAGAATGAGTTGAAAATTCAATTTGACACGAGTAACAAAAATAAAATGTTGGTCGGTCACGATTTCTACTTGTAGGACTGATTTATTTTTATATCTAAATCGTGATGGGTTCCAGTCACTCTCACTAGTCGTATATGCAATATCATACATACAATATGGCTGACTCCGTTGTAACAGGTGCAGGGAAATAACGCCATGAGCAATAATTTCACATTTTTCCAGAAGACACAATGTCATGCATTCTTTGTTTTGACAAAAATAGAGACATTTTCGCACATCGCGTCCATGCAATCATTTGAAAGTTTGTCAAGATTGCTATTCAAAAATCGTTGAAAACGCAAGTCAATCATATGTCCAGCACTATTGTTCTACATGATTTTAAAGTACTCTTGTAAATATAACTATTTAGTGTTTTTAGTATTTAGTATTTATTTATTACATAATTGTTTCACATTAAGATTGAATCTTATAGATTGTGAAAGCTTTACAAATGTAGTTTAAGAGCTTTAAGATTTAAAACAATTAGTAAAATGAAAACTAATTACACATACTTTAAATGGAAAACTTACATTATATAGATTAAACAAATTATTAACTTTTATAAAACATACATCTCTTTGGCATTTGTTTCATTGTTTCAAAATGCATTGCTTTTGAAAATTTAGTTCGATACAAATTGTTAGACAGAATTCCCATTATATTTTGCTACCTATATGTTTATATACATGAAATTATTTACCTTTTTGGTGATCATAATTAAATAAAAGAATTCAAAAATAATTCCATTTCGTTTTTGCTTTCCAGCTAAAATCGCAAAATGCTCAAAAATAACAGGAGGGAAATAACTTGAAAAAATTTGTGGTAGGTTAGGTTAGGTTAGGTTAGAGTGGCAGGCCGCCTCAAGTGCAGCCACACTTAGGCCAAAGTAGGCCCATTGTGATACCACAGGATCAGTGTTCTCATGAACTACCCGTTGAACCAGCCAGAGCTAAGAATGAAGCGTTGGAGGCAGTTAATTCCTACGTTTGCTAATTCGCTGAGATTGTCGAAGAAGTATTCTCCGAGGTATAGTTTTCTGCGGAATGACAGTGCTGGGCACGTGCAGAGAAGGTGCAGAATAGTCTCCTCCTCCTCCTCGTCCATACAGCTTCTGCAGAAATCATTCGAAGGAAAGCCCAACCTGAGAGCATGTCTCCCTATGAGGCAGTGTCCCGTGATGACACCTACTAAAATGCTTACCATGGGTCTTTTCAAAGTAGTAAGATTTTTAGAGCGCTTAAGATCCAGCTGAGGCCAGATCTGTTTCGAGGTGTGGCACGCTGTGCAATTAGACCACCTGCGATTAGTAGCGCTTAACGCGTTTTGTTTAATTAGGAGCTTGCATGTAGCAAGAGGCATATAGAGATTCTCCTTTTCCGGTAGAATCGGCATAGTAGTGCCTTGTCTGGCGAGTTCATCGGCCATACAATTTCCTGGAATGTCTCTATGGCCCGGCACCCATATAAGGTGAATTTTGAATTGTCTCGCCATCTCATTAAGAGATATTCGGCAATTGAGGGCAGTTGTTGAATTGAAGATGACAGAATCCAGGGATTTGATCGCGGCTTGACTATCGGTAAAGATGGTAATATCCTTTACAGATATTACATTATACCGAAGCCACGACAAGGCCTCTTTGATGGCCATGATTTCCGCCTGAAATACACTACAGTGATTAGGAAGGCTGAATGAGATTTTGCAATTTAGATCATAAGAGAAAACACCCCCCCCGACTCCTGTTTCGGTTTTGGACCCGTCTGTATAAAAGCAGACGGAATCCTTACGAAGCACTACATCATTCTCCCAGTCACTCCTGGAGGGTATGTAGGTTTCGAAATTCTTATCGAATTGAAACTGAGGGAGGGTGTAATCAGTTTCTTTTGGAATGCAATCTAATATATCTAGAATAGACGAGTGACCAGTTTGCCGACTGGTCCACAAACGAATTGCTCTTATTCTAGTGGCTGCGTTTGCTGCCACTTGTCTGCAATATATGTCTAGGGGTAGCAAGTGGAACATTACGTCCATAGCCGCCGTTGGAGTGGTCCTGAGAGCTCCACTAATGCATACGCATGCCGTTCTTTGAACACGGCTAAGGTGATTATAGTAGATGGCCTTTTCAAGTGCAGTCCACCATACGAGAACTCCATACGTAAGTATAGGTCTAATAACGGATACATATATCCAGTGTATAATTCGAGGCTGAAGTCCCCATTTTCTTCCAATGGCTTTTTTACAACAGTACAGAGCCGTGGTGGCTTTCTGAACTCTTCGTAGGATATTGGGCTTCCAGCTCAATTTGCTGTCTAAAACGAGGCCTAAGTAACTGGCCGTGTTAGTGAGCGCCAAGGGGGTGCCGTTGAGTTTTGGGGGTACAAAATTGGGAATTTTGTATTTCCTTGTGAAGAGGACTAGTTCAGTTTTCTGAGGATTGACCGCCAGACCACATTTTTTGGTCCATTTAGAGAGTTTAGAGAGGGCATTCTGTAAAAGATCTCTAAGCGTATTGAGGTGTTTTCCTGAGACAGCGATAGCAACGTCATCTGCATAGGCAATTACCCTGCACCCTTCCCCTTCCAGTATTAGAAGTAGTTCATTCACCACTAGGTTCCAAAGAAGAGGTGAGATAACGCCGCCTTGAGGCGTACCTCTACTGACGAACCTCCGAACCGAGGCCTCGCCCAACTTTGGTAGGTAAAAAAATTAGCAAAATTATTTCCCATTCGAGGTGAAGTTATTTCCTTGCACCGTTATAACAAAGTAATGTACACGATACACCGCGGGATTATCGCATGGATAGGAAATGAAGAAATAACTGTCGGATTTCTACATTCCCATAAAAAAGGGTTTCCCTTACCATGTTAAGTTTGTCATAAGCCATGTAAGAGAATGCGATGCAAGTCTGTCAGAAAAGCGGAGCGCCAGAGAAGCACTGGAAATGGACAATCAGCAAAACGCAGATTTCTGATTTTGTGGTATAAAAAAATAACAAGGTTTTTTTTAACTGCAGTTTACTGTTTGTGATTTCAATTATACAGCCCTTCTTTAAAAGCTTTTTACTAATCTGTTTGATTTTTTTACTTCCATCATCGAAAATAATTATGTTCTTACATTCTCCGCAAATCCAATCAAATCGCAGCCTTTAAACTTGCCACCAAGGCGTGTCACATTCGAACCATAATCGCAATTGCAATCTTAGAAAAGTTATTTATTTTTTTTTTCATTTTAATGGGTAGGTAGATGGTAGATGTCTAATAGCTCAGAAGTTAGTGTTAATATATATACCTTGATTTGGCAGTATTACAATGCTCAATTGTTGAACGCAGCCATTTAATTCTTTTCGAATGTTCTCTGCAAGACCAACGTTCTATCTAGGAAATAGACTGTTTAATCTGTGGACGGGATCTATCTACATAGCAGCAAATTTAGAATTCAGTTCTTAAACGTGTCGGTTAAATGACGGGACATCTGAAATCAGAATTAAATCATTACTAATATTTATTATTGTCCCAAACAGATGCTGTATGAACTATTTAATTTTTAGTTTTTTGCACGGACCTGTTTCCGTCCTATACTATATTTGCAGCATACTTGCATTCTCTTTGTATTTTTATTTTTTTTAAATTATTTAAACTATAAAAATAAATGTACGAATTGACTACAAAATAACAAATTTTACAAAATATATGGAGACTATAAAATAAAAAAAACGCTTCAATATTCAACTTTCACACTTCTTTTACACTAAAAAAGAAAACAGCTGGAGGAAACAAATTGAGAACTTCACTTTTTGTGAATCATTGCGATACAGTAAAATGTATTGGCTTATTGGAATATATTCATCCATTTCCAACTACAATAAGTTAATGCTACACAACCAAATTCTGAAACCAGTGTGGACCTACGGGCTCCAGTTGTAGGCATGACCACAAAACAAATTTAAAAAAAAAAAAACAATTTAAAAAAAAATTAAGGCCTGTCAAAATGTATTACAAAGGAACATAGTTTATGCACCTTGGTATAAATATAACGCTGATCTACATAGATTGATTAAATACACAGAAATAGCTTCTCAATCTCAACCACGGTAGCTTAGAAACAACCGAATTATTGAATACAGACAATATAATCAGGAGATAAAGGCGGATAAAACCACTTGATCTATAAAAGTTACCTAAGGCAAAGAAATTCTGTAAACATGTTTTTCTTTAAAAAATTCAGCAATTCCAAAAACCGGGGGATTTTTCGTTTAACAATTTTCAAAATTTTGACGGGAGGTATTTTAGATCGGTTTTAAGTTCCCCCCTTTTGCAGAAACATCTCTCGCGTACCTATTAGCTCTGGAATGCCTTTCGATGATTTTCCCTTTTAGAGAACCTCCAAACACAAAAAACAAAATGTTTTGCTTATTGTTTATAACAATTTTAATAGTTTTCAATTTGGCAAATAATGTCTGATTTGCTATATAATAAGGACAGTCATCAAATTTAAGCAATTAACAATGCATTGAAATTGTGTACAATTTTCAAAGATCCGTGAATTCATCTTTTGACTTTTTTATAGCAAAGCTGTTTAGAAAAATATTATTGAGGCACCCTGCTTATAGAAAAGGTCATCCATGTCATTAAATTTTTGTACAATTAACATTATCGCATTATATTCAAAGAAAAAGCTATTTATAAAACTATTATCAGTGCGAAAAACTTAATATTCTCTTAAAGAAATATCTGAAATTCCAATAAATTTCCAAACCGCTCTGCTTTAAATAATTCTTTACGCCGAAATGTAAAAAAATTAATGCGACGGACAATAAAAACCAAAGTGATATAGCTGTGGAGAGATTTTAGTTACGCCACCTACAGCTCAGTTTTTAAAATTTTACTTCCGTATAATCTTGATGGTGTGAAAGTTTGGTTCTGCAAACAATCGAAAAACACCAGAAAATTAACTGTAGATTTGTATTGACTCATTCAATTTTGAAAAATATTTTTTTTTTTTTTTTGACTGCCGTAATCCTCGATTGATGTTTTAAGTTCAACTGTGGAAAGCACTTTGCAATTAAGGAAAGCTATTCCGAGACTATATCTTACAACCCTTGTCAATCAAAAATTAAAACTGATCGAAACCTACACTAACCAATCTACTTACTTTAAGCGTACTCGGATGATATTCAGCGGCTAAATAAAAATTCAAGAACTTGCCTTTGATATTGCTATTTATTTATTATTACTTTGATATAATAATTATACAAGCATTGTATTGAATGCAGATATCGCATTAACTGTATCGCAAATTAACGGCCAAGACCGCCAAGACCGCCAAGACCATCAAGGACGTCTGTAATAGATAATACATTAGCAGGAAGGTTCACATTGCTCAATACATCGAAGCCTGTGAATTCAATATTCTCATTTCCCACGATAGCACCCTGGTCGGTCACTGAAACAAGAAACAATAAGTAAAAGCAGATGAGGAACGATAAAGGTAGCCTATCCACACAACCGGTTGCTTTGACTTGAAGGTTGAGCTTGAGGCACAAGCTATCAGTTAGACCAGTTAATAATGGGTCCCAATCGCACTCATCTCATTTGCTTGGTACATCAAGCTTGTGCCTTCCACTCGCAGATTAACGCAGTTGTGAGTCAGGATCATAAAGCTGTTGCAGACTAACATCCTTCGAATTCGCTCGGTAGCGGCGGTGAAGTGTAAGTTGGTTTTGCCACTGTTTGAATTTGCGGTTGAGTGTAGGTGTATGTTGGTGGAGCATACGAGTAGTATGGTTGAGCCGCCGGTTGCTGATATGGTTGATAATAATTAGGTACTGGCGGCGGCATAGCACTAATTTCTCCTCCACATTGAAGAACAACTATAAAGATACATTTTTACAATTGTTTTTTTTATAAAAGCCAAAATAATAACCTAGGACTGCGACAAGGACTGCCGAAAGAATCGTGAACGATCTCATTGTTGGACGTGTTTGGTTTAGGTGGAGGCATTTCCTACTCTATTTATGTGGTACAACTTTGGGCCTTAGTCGATGGAAGTTAAGTTTACGAGCGTTAGTCGTGAGTTTTGTGTCACGAGCTTATTTCAAATATAATTAGAAATACGGTCACGCTTTGTATACCCTATCAGATAGCGATATGTCGATGTAAGTTGTTGGTATCAGTTTTTGAGGTGGCTGAATTGTGAATTTGTATAAAATATTTTGAAGGATTTTGAAGTTGATGCAAATGCGCTAGAAAAATCGATGAAGCCATCAATCGAAAATTCCTTCTTGACACTCTCCCATGCACCATGACGCAAGTTATCCCAGTTCTGCGGTAGGTACCTATATTTATTTAGAGGTCGATTATTTATTTACAGGTCGCTCTATAGGTTAGGGTGGGTTAGGTAAGGTGGCTGTCTGGAAAGACACACTTAGACCAGTAAATGGAGTAGGTCCTTTGTGATACCACATGAGGGGGGGGGGGGGGGGGGGTAAATAGAAGGCCAGGGTAATAAACTAGACCGGACATGCTAGTGGGTTCGTTGTTGCTGCCTGATACTTATGGCGATTTGCCTACGGCTGTGTCTCGTTGAGGGAACCGGGGTGGTTTATCCTTGGATGGGGGGAAAGGTGCCGATACAGTCTACCCCTTGCCCGTGAACCTCGGATGACCCCAAGTTGGACGATATGTCTTCGGATATGCGATGGGTGACCGAAACAGTTGTGATCCTCCGACATCTCGTCCGAATTGACCAGTATCTGTGAATTAGTAGATCGGCCCTTTTCTTTGCGAGAACTTACTAGACGTTTATGTTAAAAAAAATTAAATTCATTCTTCTAACGCATGTACATAAGAAGTACACACACATTTTTATTTACGATTCCTCTTTTTACGATAATACATCAATAATTGTATTAATTATTATTATAGGAGTGAATAATGATAGCCCTTTTAAAATCCTTTCCAAAATATTTTTCCTTTTTAATAATGCAGTAAAAATACTCTAATACAGTAGAAAAAACATAATTACATAATTACAGCACTGAAAAAGCCACCCTTAACACTTAGGGGTATACAAGTTAGTTATAAATCTATTCTCATACCTACTGAATAGAGGTATAAAAATTTCATAAAAATCGATCGAACCGTTTCGGAGGAGTATAAACACTAAAACTGTGACACGAGATTTTTATATATTAGACTAGCTGACCGGGCGAACTTCGTACCGCCTAAAATTTATTAAATTTTTTTAATTAATCCCTTTTGATAGTTGAACCTCTCTATTGAACGATTGGAACTTCCTTGGAATTAAATTAAGTTCGAAGCATAGAAACGACTTCATAGATTTCCAGATGTCAGCTTCTTGATCATCTTTTTCCGCGCTAACGATTGAATCGATTTGGTCCGGTCAGATTTTCTCAATCAACCAAATCAATCAAAGCAGAATGTGGGCAATCGGCAATCCTCGCTTCTGCCATTAAAGTCCATGATCGTTTTGAGGTTTTGTTTTTAAAAAAATCGTGCGTGATGTCATTACCGTGTGTATGACATAAGCACACGCTCATAGGCACAGGTTTTTAGTTTTATATGGACAAAATCAGATGTTGACATAACTCACCAACGCGTTGACCAATTTCGTTCAAACTTTAGATACACCAACTACACGACCATGCAAACAAACCCTAAAAAATTGATAGAATTTGGTTTGACCGTTCGTGAGTTATAAAGTCACAACGCTTTTGCAACTCTCTTTTATATAAATACGGTGACTTGTTGACGGGCCAGTCTTTGTGTCAATGCATTAGCTCGAAGGCGTTCATTGCGGTGCTCTTGACTTTCATTAGCACGTGTGATTGCTGTCGGATTTATTACATTTCCATTGTCCGTCAATTGATCTTGTGCCGATGTATTTAACCGATGGTTGTGCTGTAATTGTGAATGGATAGTCCGTCGACCAATATTTCCTCCTCGTCCACGAAGACGTGGCATTGTTTCAGTTACGTAACTTATATGAATGTAATACACTTAATATTCACTGAAAATGCGACACCAAAAATATCCAAAGATACAACAAAATTTAAAAATGAAAATAACGAAACGCACTTAATGCAATACACTTAAATAAGGTGGCCGTAGTTGTTGCTTGATTCAAGTTTGTGTTGTTTTCAATGACACCACACTCGTTGTCTTGCAATTCGAAATAAAACAAACCACTATTGCGTAAATTTAAATTTACTTTTGTTTGAACGATTGAGAAACAATTTGTGAGATGTCAAAAAATAAAAACAAACGAATAAGCTCGATGACCAAAAAAAATTGTTTCAGTGACATACACACGCGTCTTTATCAAATCCCGCCTATATTTGCAGCAGAACTTAAAATATGTTCACTCAACCGAAGTACCAACCGTTAGCAGGAGCAGAAATATTGGATTCTTAATTTTTGTTTATGGGAGGTACCACGCCCCCTTTGTACAATCCCGCCCATATTTGCAGCAGCACTTAAGAAATGCACACCAAACCGACGTACCAAATTTTTTGCAAATACCGTTATCAGCAGCAGAAATAATAGATTTTTAATTTGTGGTTTGTATGGGAGGTACCACGCCCCATTGTCCAATTGGACCGAATTGTAAATCTAAACCACCCGGGGCGCAACCCAAACGCATACAAAAAAATTTATGCAAATCGGTCCAGCCGTTTAGGAGGAGTACAGTCACAACACACGTACAGTAGAATTATATATATTTATAAAGATAAAGATATACAAAACTAAGTACATATTTTCAGCCCTATTCGTTAGAGCATATTTCTGCATTTTTGGGTATAAATGCATATTTGATTTGTTGAACAGGTTTTTGAGTGAAATATATGGGAAATGGACGTTTTCACCGAGGAAGTAGTTGATAGGTTAATAACAGACCTAACGCGATCAGTAGCAGTAATTACTCATCGGACTTGTTGATATTTTAATAAGCGATATTAGAAATAAGTATTTTATGTTTTAACATATTTATATTGAATAAATTGGATTACGGTGATATATTTTTCGTTTTGATTTTTTTTTGTGCTATTTTAATTTTTTGTTGGAAAACAAACTAAAGCGATTAGATTAGCCTACTGGGGACACCCTTAAAAAAACACACCTATTATCTTACCGGGAAAGGAAAAAGATGAAAGGATTTTATTTCGTTCAGCAATAATTTCATTTAAAATTGGAAGATAGTAGTATTGCTCTCTGAGTTATGGCGAATTATCATACAAACTACGGCAACCCTGTGAGAGCTTAAAAGAGGGACCGATTTATGTAAGTCATTGCAACCAGGCTTATAGACAAACATCATATCTTCTCTGTACTAACAATTTTTGTGGATAGAGGGTAATAGCTCAGAAGAAAGGACCGATACACGAAATATCTAGGAATTGGACTGTAAAACATAAATTTGTTTATTACCTATGGACGGGATCCATCTACATAGCAGCAAATTTAGAATTTAGTTCTTAAACGTGTCGGTTAAATGACGGGACATCTGAATTCAAAATTACATCATTCCTAAAATGTATTCTTGGCCCAAACAGATGCTGTGTGAACTCTATAATTTTTGGTTTTTTACACGGACCTACAATGGTCCGAAAAAGTACTTTGACAACAAAAAATACACTTATTTCTTAACAACTTTTTTTTCAGTGAGAAATCTGAAAAAATATGTGATAATGGTATAACAATGAGCTTTAAAAAAAGTTGCATAAGTTTACTCTGTTCTGAAATTGAAAACTATATTTTAAAAATGGGGAATGTGGACAAAAGTATTTTGACAACATTTCATTGGTAAAAAAAGGACCGATAAGACAAATTTATAAAAGTGAATACAAAACTCAAAAGAAAATAACTCATCCTTTAGCATTGATGACTTTCTGCAATCGGACTGGTATTAAGTTCACCAAATTTTGAAGGACTTGCGTAGAAATGTCCTTCCTTCCCCTTCGACCTCAGCGATTGTCTCCTGGCGCGTTCTTGTCAAACAGAGATTTCTTTTTCGCTTTATATAAGCCTACACATTCTCAATTATATTTAAATCGGGGCTTTGAAATGACGAATCCAATGTGTTCACTCCTACATCTCTTAGAAAATTGGTTATCATATTTGTTTAGTGACATCGAGCATTATCTTGCTGTAAAATAAATGAAAAAAAATTGCCGCATCTGGGGCTCGGAAAACCCTCTCATTATTGTCGATAAGCCAATGCTTTCACAGAGGGTGACAGTTTGGTGCGGATTGTGGAGTGGTGGCATCAATTTGGATCATTTTTCCTCGAAATGAGGCTGGTAAAAACGTTTCGGTCAACGGTGGGCATTAGAGAGCCATGTTAACCGACTTTTTTTTTTACTAGACATGGATTTGGACGATCTCTGGTTTATGCAGGCTCATGCGCCATGCCACACAGCCCATGCTATAATCAATCTTATGCTCACCAAATTCCCAAATCGTGTTATAAGCCATCTTGGCGATATCAATTCGTTGCCTTGGAGCTACGAATTGACCCCTTTGGACTTTTTTTGTGGGGACCGTGCATAACCGGTGTTATGCCAATCTGCGTACGCGGTTGATATCAGCTGCAAAATAAAAGTTCAAGAAACTGCCTTTGATATTGCTATTTATTTATTAGTACTTGGATATAATAACTATACAAGCATTGTAGTGAATGCAGATATCGCATTACCAGTATCGCAAATTAACGGCCAAGACCGCCAAGACCGCCAAGACCATCAAGGGCGTCTGTAAGAGATAATACATTAGCCGGAAGGTTCACATTGCCCAATACGTCGAAGCCTGTGAATTGGATATTGTCTTTTCCCACGATAGCATCCTGGTCGGACACTGAAACAAGAAACAATAAGTAAAAGCAGATGAGGAACGATAATGATAGCCTATCCACACAACCGGTTGCTTTGACTTGAGGGGTGAGGCACAAGCTATCAGATTGATAAGGCACGCTTTCGTAAGACCAGTTTATGAGAACTCTTCAAATGCAGTGGTTTGTCCACCTGAATTTGATTGCATAAACCTTGGGTCCCAATCGCACTCATCTCATTTGCTCGGTACATCAAGCTTGTGCCTTCCGTTCGCAGATTAACGCAGTTGTGAGTCAGGATCATAAAGCTGTTGCAGACTAACATCCTTCGAATTCGCTCGGTAGCGGCGCTGGAGTGTAAGTTGGTTTTGCCACTGTTTGAATTTGCGGTTGAGTGTTGGTGTATGATGGTGGAGCATACGAGTAATATGGTTGAGCCGCCGGTTGCTGATATGGTTGATAATAATTAGGTACAGGCGGCGGCATAGCACTAATTTCTCCTCCACATTGAAGAACAACTATAAAGATACATTTTTACAATTGTTTTTTTTATAAAAGCCAAAATAATAACCTAGGACTGCGACAAGGACTGCCGAAAGAATCGTGAACGATCTCATTGTTGCACGTGTTTGGTTTAGGTGGAGGCATTTCCTACTCTATTTATGTGGTACAACTTTGGGCCTTAGTCGATGGAAGTTAAGTTTACGAGCGTTAGTCGTGAGTTTTGTGTCACGAGCTTATTTCAAATATAATTAGAAATACGGTCACGCTTTGTATACCCTATCAGATAGCGATATGTCGATGTAAGTTGTTGCTATCAGTTTTTGAGGTGGCTGATTTGTGAATTTGTATAAAATATTTTGAAGGATTTTGAAGTTGATGCATTTGTCTTCTTGGAATGCGCTTGTAACATCGATGAAGGGATCAATCGAAAACTCATTCCCGGCAATAGGTCTTTAAAACACTCTCCCATGCACCATGACGCAAATTATCACAGTTTTGTGGTAGGTATATATGGAGCAAAAAGCTCTTCTTTTAGAAAATTATTCAATGACGAACCATACGCCCATACGGGCTATGCACTGACACTAACTTGGTGGAAAAGCTTAAAATTCAAAGACTGAGAAGACTGGTTTACTTCGCAGTATATCTTAAAATAATGCGAAGAATGTAGTCCTCAATTTTGATATGGTTAACCGTCGCACGCCAATTGACAGCGCAAAAAATTTAGAGGAGTTAAATCGTTCGACCTTGGGTGCCAGGTCCACTGGTGGAAATACTTCTTCGACGAATTTTGACCTAAAGTGCTACATGCTTGCATAGCATAACTAGTTTAGCTTTGTTAAACACTATTTTGTCGATAAGTGGACCTACTGATTGTATGGTTCAGTAGAAAGAGTTGAGAATGAGGTGAAAATTCTATTTGACGCGAGTAATCAAAATAAATGTTGTAGGTCGCGATTTCTACTTGAAGGACTGCCCCTATTATCGTTAGCGAGTCGAACAAAAAAAAAAGCGAATGTGACTTATTTGTATTATGGTTAGCGAATTGAACAAAATTCATTCGCCTCAACTGTCAAACCGCTGGCGAATTTAAAGTCGCCTTATTGCGGTTTGCGAATTTATGAAATATCATTCGCCTAAAACTTCAAATTTTGGCGAACAAAACTATTGGGTGAAACCTGAGGCGAATGTAACTTATGAATGAAAATTCAAGAAAAAAGTAAAAAACCCATTCAATTCATATTTCTACATACATATGGAACAAAAAACCCAGCCATAGCCAAAGGGTTGGTACAATTTGGAGCTTTAAAAAATCCAATAAAGAATATTTTATATTAAAGGCACACAAATTTTTCATTTTGAATTCCTTTTTTGTTGACATAAATGTTCAAATTGTCGTTTTGGTGCTGTCATTTTCGTTTTTATTATATAGGTAGCCTTTGATTTCTAGGCGAATGAATTAGTTCGCCGCCCATAATCGTACAAGGCGAGTGTTTCGACAACTGACTCGATTTAAGCGAATAATTCGACTCGCTAACGATAATAGGCCTATTAATTATTTTTATTTTAAGTCACTCTTACTAATCATATTTGCAAATTTTATTTGTTTCATAAAATAGGGCTGGCTCCGTTGTAACAGGTGCAGGGAAATAACGCCACGAACAATAACTTCACATGGGAAATATCTTCACCTTGAGTGGGAAATAATTTCAATTTTTTTTATGAAGTTATTTCCCACTGAAGGTGGACAATTTGGATTTGGATTGCTTAACATTGTTGGTTGGATATTTTCAAAAACAATAAGTAAAAATTTCAATTATAAACTTATAACGACTAAAGTGAAAAATTCGTCTATTTGGGTTTCTATTTTTGTAGGGAACCCCAATAAATTTTTCTGAGGCCATCAATGAAAATATGAGAACTACTTGTGCCTTGGAAGATTACAATAGCCGACTAGGAAACGAAAATTCGTTCTTAGACTGTTTACTCGATGAGTATTATAATACGAGTATGGATTTTTTATCAACTTTGGAAGGACAAACTTTTCAGCCTTTCGAAGGTCCAAACAATTTTTCAAAAAACAAATCAATTTATCAAAAATTTGACTACAAAACTAACAAAAAATTATATTACTATATCCGAGTTTCTTCCGAAAAGGGTTGGGGTCAAAATTCTGGATGGGTCGAAATTCTTTTTGCAAAATTCTGCTTTCAAAAAACTAAAAAGAAGGTTTGGAAAATGTTCAAAAGCGCGAGCTTTTTAAACATTTTTATAGTTAAAAATTGTATGTAGTTCCCGGGCTCTGAGCAAAAATGGATACGAAAATGGCATCCTTTGCCTTTTTGGTTTGCAATTTGTTAAATTAATCGGATTTTCATGCATTCTCTAACGACACGAGATTTTTAACTCTAAAATTTTTTTTAGATGTGAAATTGTTTTTTAAAGTCTGTTTTCTTTTTGAAGTTAATATTTTTTGTTAGTTGGAAAAAAGCTGAATAAGCACAATTTTAACGCTTTAAATTTGAAAAGCAGAATTTTGTTAAGCAAACCTAGAAATTTTTTTTTTTTTTTTTGTTGTTGAAGATGAAAATCTCGAAAGACACAATGGGGTTAGGAACCCAGAGTAGTGTGGGACTCTAACCGCACTAAAAACACCTCCTTAATCATGACCAATCCAAGAAAGATCGACAAATGATTTTATTTTCAACGTTCAGTTGCATTTGAGAAGGTATTACAATTTGAATACGGGTTCTTTTTTTTTATAGATTATAAGATCGTGAGGTTTAATTCTTCTTAATCTACGAATATTGTTTCGTACATTTAAGACGTCTTCTATTTCAGGATTAATATGCATCTGCAGACGGTCATTGTGACAAATTGCGTACTTTTTAATTACTTCCGTTACAAGATCAATCTGCAAATCCCGATGCAAGTCATTATTTCTAATATACCATTGGGCATTTACTATTCCCCGAAGGACTTTGTGCTGGAATGTTTGTATTATTATACCCTCCAGAGGAAGGTATATTCACTTTTCCAATACATTTGTAACGCCAAGAAGGAGTCACCGGAGACCTCATAAAGTATATATATTCTGAATCAGGATCACATTCTGAATCGATTTAGCCATGTCCGTCTGTCTGTCTGTCTGTCTGTCTGTCTGTCTGTCTGTCTGTCTGTTGAAAGCACGATAGCGCCCAAAGTAATTGACTTAGGTGAATGAAATTCGTTGAAAGGACTTATTTTTATCGGCGTCAGGTTGGTATTGAAAATGGGCTATGTCGGTCAAGCAGTTCTGGTACCTCCCATACGAAACCAATATTGGACCCATATGCCTCTCTGTCTGTTGAAAGCACGAAAGCGCTCAAAGTAATTGACGTAGGTGAATGAAATTTGGTGAGAGCACTTATTTTTATCAGCGTCAGGTTGATATTGAAAACGGGGTATGTCGGTCAAGTAGTTCTGGTACCTCCCATACAAAACCAATATTAGACCCATGTGTCCCTCTTTCCATTGAAAACACGATAGCGTCCAAAGGAATCAACCTAGGTGAATGGAGTTTTGTGAAAGGACTTCTTTTATCGTCGTTAGATTGGTATTCAAAATGGGCTATGTCGGTCAAGTAGTTCTGGTATTTTGCATGACTTGTATGCCGTGGAGGGTATCAAAGCATCGGCCAGGGCGATGATAACACTTTTACTTGTTTTTACATTTGTTTTCTTTGTACAACCCGATAATTGGATACCATATTTCCAAACAGGCTTCATATCTGGTTATCTGGTATCTGGTTATGTAATAAAATTTTATTCTCAATGGACATTTCCGAATCATGTCCTAGCAACCAATAAAGTTTTCTGTATCTAATATTTAGCTCTTCTACTTTCTTTTTCACATGTTCCTTCCATTTGAGTTTAGCATCTAGATTCATACCCAGATACTTACGTCTTCATCTAGTCTATCAAGGAATTCGAGGCGTTCGTTTGCCACGCTAGGAGGAAAAGGTTTAAAAACATTTGTCAGATGTTCCGAAAAAAGTTTGCGCTTGAGGTCTCTTTAAATATTTGGCAGCCTTCCAAAGGGAGTAGTCTGTGACTTTGTCAGCTGTTAGGTTGCAAAGGTAGTTAGATAGAGATCTATTTTTAAATTCACCGATTAATTTTTTAAGTCTGTTACTTAGTCTATTGAATATAGTTCTATCACCGGGATATCTTGTCATTTACCATTTTCTGCGAGCACTTCTCTTTTCTAATATTAGTTCCCTAATTTCTGTGGGAAATTTTGCGGATGCTTGTTTATGTTGTTGATAAGTTGGTGTACTATCTTCTGCTGCCTGTTGTATATCGGCAATGAATTGTTCGACTTCGATGTCAATATGCCTTGTTGTGACCAGTGGAGATCTAAGGTTAATAAATTGTTGGAGTAATTCTTTAAATTTGATTGGTAAGTCTTTCATTGTTTGTTTGTTCTATTGACATGCCTTTGACCGTTAGGATAACGGGTGTATGATCCGATGACAAATCATCACTGTTTTCAACTTTTAGTTCTTTTCTATTGATTCCTTTTGTTATGTAGAAGTCAATGAGGTCTGGTATTTTTGCTGTGTCGGATAGCCAATAAGTGGGCGATCCAGTCGAAATGAAATTACAATTGAAATTTCGCCCTGCTTTATAAAGCTTCCTGCCTTTTGTCGTTACTAATCTTGACCCCCAGTAGGTGTGTTTCGAATTGAAATCACCCCCCATGATAAAGTTATTGCCTAGAGATCGAAAAAGGTCATTAAGATCTTCCTCTGTAGGCGATTGCCTCGGTGGGCAGTATATAGTAGCTATGTTGAATTGCTTGCTTTTAATTATAATGCTTATTGGCGCTACTTGCATAATTGTTTTTTCTATTTTTGGCATTTTATAAGGTTTTAAAATACTTTTTACTATTACAGCACTTCCTAGAAATAAGGAAAATTTCGTAAAGCAGTATTTTTGTGTGAGAATTTTGCAGAGCAGAATTGTGAAAGCAGTATTTCCACCCGCTCCCTTCCACAAATCATTAAAATATAAAAACTCGGATTTGCTTCCAAGTGGTGAAGAGGAAGACGAAGACGTTTCATCAAATAAGAAAGAGGATTCGCTTGAAGAAATTTTTCCAAAAGACACAATCTTTGCTTTGACAAAATAGGGACATTTTATTACAACAATGCAACCAGTTGAAAGTTTGCCAAGATTGCAACTCAAAAATCGTTGAAAACTCACGTTCCTCAATCTCATGTCCATTTTGTAGAACTATTGTTCTACCTACATGATTTTAAAGTATTCTTGTAAATATAACTATTTAGTGTTTTTAGTATTTAGTATTTATTTATTACATAATTGTTTCACATTAATATTGAATCTTATAGATTGTGAAGGCTTTACAAATGTAGTTTAAGAGCTTTAAGATTTAAAACAATTAGTAAAATGAAAACTAATTACACATACTTTAAATGGAAAACTTACATCTCTTTGACATGAACATAAAAAACTTACATTACATAAATTAAACAAAATATTAACTTTTATAAAACATACATCTCTTTGGCATTTGTTTCATTGTTTCAAAATGCATTGCTTTTGAAAATTTAGTTCGATACAAATTGTTAGACAGAATTCCCATTATATTTTGCTACCTATATGTTTATATACATGAAATTATTTACTTTTTTGGTGTTCATAATTAAATAAAAGAATTCAAAAATAATTCCATTTCGTTTTTGCTTTCCAGCTAGAATCGCAAAATGCTCAAAAATAACAGGAGGGAAATAACTTGAAAAAATTTGTGGTAGGTAAAAAAAAGAGCAAAATTATTTCCCATTCGAGGTGAAGTTATTTCCTTGCACCGTTATAACAAAGTCTCTGCTAAAAAGGTAAACTATCTTAAGTCCATTTTCATAGTTCTTCAGGAGAGCGAAAAAACATAAAAAAACGTCATTTGAAAAAAACCTTTAACTATTAACTCTGAAGCAAGAACATTCTAGGAGCGAAATTTTATATTCTTTATCCTAGTCACATTTCAAAACTATATCTTATAAAATAAGCAAGATATTAGGCCAATTGCTTTTTAAGATGATTTACCTTTCACATGTCTGCTCCTTATGGAATCTTAAGTTGAGATAAGATACTTTAGCGAATTTCGTAAAATATCGATTTCAGTTCCTAAATCGACTTAAGATAAAGTGCAAATGTCTGTGTTTTGTTTAATGAAACATTAGCATAACATAAGATGTTTGGTACTTCTTTAATGCAAAAACTTAAGTTATAAAATAAAATACACACACTTACAATACATTCGTTATTTTTCATTTAACAAACAAAATATTCACTAGAAATAATTTATATGGCAAAACAACGTTTGCCGGGTCAGCTAGTATTATTTAAAAAGTTGTACTGCTACAACGTTTAATACTTTAAACTCTTTGTCATTACTTCAGCTGGTCTTGTAGTATAGTCGTCCAAATTCTCTCGAATATCTGAGCCATTTAATACTGCTCCATTTAAATATTTCGCCACCCTCATTTGCCTTTCTCCAACAACTTATGTATAAAATTATTGTTATTACTTATTATTTATAAATTACTTACTTATTATAAACAAATTTTATTCTGGTGGCAAGCGCTGTTAAAGTCTAGCAACCTAAAAACCATGACAAAAATTCAAAGAATGGCCTGTATTGGCACCACGGGGGCAATGAGAACCAGCCCCACAGCAGGACTAGAGGCTATACTCCATCTCAAACCCCTAGATCTCTTTGTACAAGAATCTGCTGCTAACAGCGCCCTTCGGTTAAGCCAGACCAAAAACTGGAAACACAGCCTGACAGGACACGCACAAATTCTAAACAAATTCGCGGGCAATAATATATGCACGGACTATATCACCCCCCGACTAGACTTCAGAAGACCATTTACCACGTGTTTCCCCAGCAGGGACGAATGGAATGAGGACCAACCAACATCCATTGGACCAACCATACCCATTTACACGGATGGATCAAAGATGGAAATTGGCGTTGGCGTGGGTTTCTACTCGGAACGTCTCGGACTATCCAGTTCAATCAGACTACCTAACCACACCAGCGTATTCCAAGCTGAGGTATTGGCAGTGACAACAGCTGCTAAACAGGTTGCAATGATTGCAATACCTCATGCAGATATTACCTTTTTCATTGACAGTCAAGCGGCAATATAAGCGATCGCTGCCGTTGAGTTAAAATCAAAGCTTGTAAGTCGCTGTCGCGAAGAGCTGCGGGTTCTTGGCGCGCAGCACAACGTAAGACTATGCTGGGTTCCTGGGCACAAAGGTGTATCTGGGAATGAAAAAGCTGATGAGCTGGCAAGAAAGGGATCCTCCCTTGAACTAAACCAGGCCGACACCACAGTAATGATTCCCCCCTGTAATCTCAGACAGGTGATTGGGAACAGAATACTAAAGGCGACAATTGAGAGATGGAGCAAACTAGACTCCTGTGTCATAACCAGGAAAATGTGGCCAATCTACAACAATCAGAAAACGGAGAAAATCCTACAATTAAGCAAGAAATCATTGTCCTTAATTGTGGGCATTATCACCGGACACAATACACTGAAATACCATACCAAGAAGATGGGAATCAGTTCAGATGACCTGTGCAGAGGATGCGGTGATGAGGAGGTGCATGAGGACACCCCACACTTTCTTTGTCACTGTCCAGCACTCTGTCACATAAGAAATAAATTCCTTGGCAGTTACTTCTTCGAGGATTTAGAGGAACTCTCAGATAGGTGCATTAACGACCTACTAAAATTTGTAAATAAAACGGACTGGTTTACTAATCCGTAGGTTTTTCATAGGTTTCCAGTGTATGGGGGTAGTAAAACCCTAGGGCATCACAACGGATCTACATTGATCTAAGTGTGGCACGTACAGGTTCCCCTGCTCTGCCAACCCGCTAACCTAACCTAACCTAACCTATTATAAACAAATTACCGTTATAGTTAGCTTTAAATTTGATGCTCTGCAACCAAAATCAGTTTTCATATACACAAAAGACCACTACAAAGACTATAAACCACTCTGACTGCTGTCTGCACTGCACTGAAATAACATCTTAAACTGGCTATAAATTAGTAACGGTTCGCCTTTTGCACCTGGTAAAATATCTTATGTCGACATAAATCTGATATTTTTTTTTTTTTAATTTTGAATATCATCCTAAGTAGACTTAAGGTAATTTACTTTTTCACACATTTGATATACATTTCACATGCATTTTATCTTAAGTCGACTTAGGTACACAATTTTTAGTAACTTACACCGAGCAAACAATCTTATATCGATATAAGATGTTTTATATATATTCATATTTCGACCAAAACAATCTTATATCGAAATAAGATATTTTAGGTTTTCAGGAAATACCAATTATGTTTTGACTAAAACATCTTAACTGAAAGGTTTTTACAAGTCGTATATCATTATGTGGACTTAAGATAATTTAGTAAATGTTAATACGCATTTTTATCGACTTAAGATGATTTCGTTTTTCTATAACCCAGGGTATAAATTAGATACAAGTACCAGGATAAGATACAACAATGCGTTTTGAATTGTCGAATTTAATGCACAAAACTGTTAAAAATTCGCCTAAGTCGACTTAAGATAGTTTACCTTTTCAGCAGAAGTAATGTACACGATACACCGCGGGATTATCGCATGGATAGGAAATGAAGAAATAACTGTCGGATTTCTACATTCCCATAAGAAAGGGTTTCCATTACCATGTTAAGTTTGTCATAAGCCATGTAAGAGAATGCGATGCATGTCTGTCAGAAAAGCGGAGCGCCAGAGAAGCACTGGAAATGGACAATCAGCAAAACGCAGATTTCTGATTTTGTGGTATAAAAAAATAACAAGGTTTTTTTTAACTGCAGTTTACTGTTTGTGATTTCAATTATACAGCCCTTCTTTAAAAGCTTTTTACTAATCTGTTTGATTTTTTTACTTCCATCATCGAAAATAATTATGTTCTTACATTCACCGCAAATCCAATCAAATCGCAGCCTTTAAACTTGCCACCAAGGCGTGTCACATTCGAACCATAATCGCAATTGCAATCTTAGAAAAGTTATTTATTTTTTTCATTTTAATCAGTAGGTAGATGGTAGATGTCTAATAGCTCAGAAGTTAGTGTTAATATATATACCTTGATTTGGCAGTATTACAATGCTCAATTGTTGAACGCAGCCATTTAATTCTTTTCGAATGTTCTCTGCAAGACCAACGTTCTATCTATATTTTCTTTAATAACATTTTAAAGTTCTCCGTTTAAATAAAATCAACTGTTTTTATACTCATCACCATTATAAGACTCGCGTTTCATTTTATTAATCAACAGCTGTGACGGATACAAGAAATACCAAGAAAATGGACTATAAAACATTAATTTTTTAATTTTTATGGACGGGATCTACATTTATCTACATACCAGCAAATTTAGAATTTAGTTCTTAAACGTGTCGGTTAAATGACGGGACATCTGAAATCAGAATTAAATCATTACTAATATTTATTATTGTCCCAAACAGATGCTGTATGAACTCTATAATTTTTAGTTTCTTGCGCGGACCTATTTCCGTCCTATACTATATTTGCAGCATACTTGCATTATCTTTATATTTTTATTTTTTTAAATTATTTAAACTATAAAAATAAATGTACGAATTGACTACAAAATAACAAATTTTACAAAATAAATGGAGATTATAAATTTCCAGGTTTCCTACTAAAATGATTTCGAACATGTGACTTGTTTTTGTCGAAGAAATACTTACTAAAGCGAAATTTTTCACTAATCTCCAAAAAAAGTGTTGTGAAATCGAAAGTTAAATATATTTTTTTGGAGAATGTTCGTGTAGAAGTTTATGCAGGGTGATTGAGCTCAAAAGATTTTTTGGTGTTTGTGTGAGTTCAAGAAGATCTTAGGTTAAGTATAAAATAAAAAAAACGCTTCAATATTCAACTTTCACACTTCTTTTACACTAAAAAAGAAAACAGCTGGAGGAAACAAATTGAGAACTTCACTTTTTGTGAATCATTGCGATACAGTAAAATGTATTGGCTTATTGGAATATATTCATCCATTTCCAACTACAATAAGTTAATGCTACACAACCAAATTCTGAAACCAGTGTGGACCTACGGGCTCCAGTTGTAGGCATGACCACAAAACAAATTTAAAAAAAAAAAAAAACAATTAAAAAAAAAATTAAGGCCTGTCAAAATGTATTACAAAGGAACATAGTTTATGCACCTATGTTCCTGCCTGTCAAAATGTATTACAAAGGAAGGAAGGAGGTAGATTTGTATTGATTCATTCAATTTTGAAAAATAATTTTTTTCTTTTTTTTTGACTGGCGTAATCCTCGATTGATGTTTTAAGTTCAACTGTGGAAAGCACTTTGCAATTGCGGAAAGCTATTCCGAGACTATCTAACAACCCTTGTCAATCAAAAATTAAAACTGATCGAAACCTACACTAACCAATCTACTTACTTTAAGCGTACTCGGATGATATTCAGCGGCGAAATAAAAATTCAAGAACTTGCCTTTGATATTGCTATTTATTTATTATTACTTTGATATAATAATTATACAAGCATTGTAGTGAATGCAGATCGCATTAACAGTATCGCAAATTAACGGCCAAGACCGCCAAGACCATCAAGGACGTCTGTAATAGATAATACATTAGCCGGAAGGTTCAAATTGCCCAATACATCGAAGCCTGTGAATTGGATATTTTCATCTCCCACGATAGCATCCTGGTCGGACACTGAAACAAGAAACAATAAGTAAAAGCAGATGAGGAACGATAATGATAGCCTATCCACACAACCGGTTGCTTTGACTTGAGGGGTGAGGCACAAGCTATCAGATAGATAAGGCACGCTTTCGTAAGACCAGTTTATGAGAACTCTTCAAATGCAGTGGTTTGTCCACCTGAATTTGATTGCATAAACCTTGGGTCCCAATCGCACTCAACTCATTTGCTCGGTACATCAAGCTTGTATCTTCCACTCGCAGATTAACGCAGTTGTGAGTCAGGATCATAAAGCTGTTGCAGACTAACATCCTTCGAATTCGCTCGGTAGCGGCGGTGGAGTGTAAGTTGGTTTTGCCACTGTTTGAATTTGCGGTTGAGTGTAGGTGTATGTTGGTGGAGCATACGAGTAGTATGGTTGAGCCGCCGGTTGCTGATATGGTTGATAATAATTAGGTACAGGCGGCGGCATAGCACTAATTTCTCCTCCACATTGAAGAACAACTATGAAGATACATTTTAATTTTTTTTTTTTATAAAAGCCAAAATAATAACCTAGGACTGCGACAAGGACTGCCGAAAGAAAAGTGAACGATCTCATTGTTGGACGTGTTTGGTTTAGGTGGAGGCATTTCCTACTCTATTTATGTGGTACAACTTTGGGCCTTAGTCGATGGAAGTTAAGTTTACGAGCGTTAGTCGTGAGTTTTGTGTCACGAGCTTATTTCAAATATAATTAGAAATACGGTCACGCTTTGTATACCCTTTGAGATAGCGACATGTCGACGTAAGTTGTTGGTATCAGTTTTTGAGGTGGCTGAATCGTGAGTTTGTGCAAAATATTTTAAAGGACTTTGAAGTTGATGCATTTGTCTTCTTGGAATGCGCTAGTAACATCGATGAAGGGATCAATCGAAAACTCATTCCCGGCAATAGGTCTTTAAAACACTCTCCCATGCACCATGACGCAAATTATCACAGTTTTGTGGTAGGTATATGGAGCAAAAAGCTCTTCTTTTAGAAAATTATTCAATGACGAACCATACGACCATACGGGCTATGCACTGACACTAACTTGGTGGAAAAGCTTAAAATTCAAAGACTGAGAAGACTGGTTTACTTCGCAGTATATCTTAAGATAATGCGAAGAATGTAGTCCTCAATTTTGATATGGTTAACCGTCGCACGCCAATTGACAGCGCAAAAAATTTAGAGGAGTTTAATCGTTCGACCTTGGGTGCCAGGTCCACTGGTGGAAATACTTCTTCGACGAATTTTGACCTAAAGTGCTACATGCTTCCTATGACATAGCTAGTTAGCTTTCCCAACTCGACCAACTTGACAACTGAATGATTGTGGTTCAGTAGTTATAATTCTGAATCTTTCCAAGATCTCCATATGTAGGGGATGAAATGATAAATATATTAGTATCGGGTTCTTACAGTGGGTTAATTGAGGCTTTCTTAGTGCAATCATACCTAAAACCTAAAAATCCAATACATCTTTTTCAAAGGATCGAACATGAAACCCTCGATCTGTAGTCTAACACACAAAGAATTAAATCAAACCTCCCAATTGATATTACTCAGTCAAATTTGTAGCACTTGTTTCGCTCGAGCTAAGACCTTTATTGCATGCAGGCCCCGACTCTCACTTCGGTGTCCATTTGAGAATCCCTTTACCACTTGTTATAATAATTATGTGATATCCGAAGTCCAATGGTCCTCTTGGCTGGGGAACGTTTTAGGTAAACGGTCATTTAACGCACAGTTCATGTCAAGCTTGGGTATCTTAGAGAAGAGGTTAGTGAATTGCATAACTCATCACTGCTGTTTACACAAGTTCAAATGAATTGTTTTCTTTTTTTACTTTTAGAGTGTCGCCAGTCCAATGGAAGCCTCTACAGCCGCTGTGAAATATATCCGAAAGATGGATGCTTACGGCCCAAATTTGAGGCCTTATTTCATTTTGTCTATTGGGGCCTTATTTATTGCAGCCTTGCAATACACATAAATGTACATTCGTCCGTAGGCCCACAAGGATTCCGTTGCTTAGCCAATTCAGTTTCGTACTGAGAATAGTTCTTAAATATTTTACTTCATTGGGAATACCCATCGATTATTTGATAGACACAATTCGGTCTATTGAAAATCACTACTGTTTTACCTAGCTCCATAACCCTTCGGTGTTATGATCTTTGAATTCAAGTTACAAGTTATCTAATTTAGCAGCTCGTCGGAATGTTAAAATTTTACTATCCGAATGAATGTTCGTCTGTGCAATTTTGCGACGCGGCTAAGGCCAACAACAGACCAAGATACAACTGACCCAGGTCTAAAAGTTAATGATCCATAAAAACGCCGAAAGCGGGCTGAGGAAATTTTGGAGGACGACCCATCATATTTACGGCGATCGCTACAAAATGATGCAAACCGATTTCTTTTGGCCAAATTCAAACATATGGAGATCGTCTATCTAACATGGGGTTAGGTACAGCAAGACGCGGGGTTACGTGCCACACAGCAGGCACCACGATGGATATTCGGAGTAAATGATTTGGTTACCTCTCGCAGAAGTTCTTATGAAGATCGTGCGATTTGACCACACTAAAATTTTTCATGTGGGGTTTGCTAGAGTCGCAGCTCTATGCCAATAAGTCAAAGTCAAACGATGCCCTTAAAGCCAACATTAACATCACTCCAATTCAGCCGGATCTATGCGGCAGAATCATTAAAAATATCCCACTCGAAGTTGTACGATGGTTTGCATAAACAATTTAAATAAATAATTTTTTTATGTAATGGCTTTTTTATTCTCTTTTCACCCGTGATTATTGAAAATCCCTTAGAACCCTCAACTTGCTATTGTTGTTTCCTATGACTGCACTCTGATCTCTGACCGAATACTAGTAGATCGTTTAAAAAGAGCGCATTCTCTCTCTCTAGAAATTTCGTATTGACAAATGTCACGTAAAATTTCGGAGTCACCAATACACTCCCAAAAAATTTGAGCCACTTCCGCTTTAGGCAAAGTGGCTTGCAGCGTTCATAGAATTTTATCCGTTAAATTTGAAATTTTTCGTAACGTGTAAATAATATTTCTTTTTAGGAACAAGTGTACATTTCCCCAAAATATTCACCAAAAATTAAGAATGTAGATTGGTTGAGGGAAAATAAAAACATTTTGAGCAAATTTTCTTTATTATTTAAGAAAAATGTACACCCGAAATCGAAGTTAATTATATCCAAAAGCGGGAAATACACAACCATATTTGTCCTAACATATTTCTAGTATATAAAACATCTGCTTTAGATAGTTTTATTAACCACACAAATAAAATTATTCACCTTTAAAAAATTTATAATAACTTACCAATGGCATTCAGTTATGCTAAAAAGTGGTATTCCCGAACTCTTTCACATTTCCGTTGCCAAGGTTGGCAGCATTTATTTTTGTATTTTTTGTATGTTTTTGCATGTCACACGGATAACCAATTGACATAACACCGATAGGAATACAAAATGGCGAGTTTGGAAAAAAAATTGAGGGGGCCAGCGGCAAGAGGATTGTGAGTTGGGGGTCTCAGTATGAGGGATTGTTGACGGCGTAGCATCTCTTCCGACCTCATTATGATTGGTATAAATGATCAGAAAAATGTTTTCCTTGTAGCTTTGTTAAACAATCACCCAGTAGCGTCCCAACGACTGACGAGAGAAACGTTTTCATTGCTGGCCGGCAAGTAATACAAGTACATTCGCCTGAAGCTTCTGTTTACCTTCTCTATATATGTGCTCTGTTTTCACTGATATTTAATTCTAATGTTGAAGGATCGGTCGAGCAGCAAAATATTGCCTATAGTGTAGTTCTGTGGAAAAAAATGTTTTTGAGATAGATACTCGAACATTTATATTAAAAAGGGCTCGTAATGGTCATATAAGAACAGTACGTTTAGATGTCGATAGCTTATTTAAAATTAAATAAAAATATTATTATTATTCAGTGAGGTTTTCAAATTGAATACTGAGAGCAAGTGAACCTGCTGTGAAATACCAGAAATGTTGAATGCGCTTTGACAAAGTGTGAGAGAGCTTAACGCCGGTTAAAGATATACTTATACCTACATAGATTTTTGATAAGCCCCAAGAGCGGCGGTCAGTGTTCGGACGCAGGAGATTTTTCGAAAAAGTGCAGTAGGTAAATTAAAATTTTATGTCAATTGATTTTTTTGATTTGCATTTTTTTTCTGGAATGCCAGCTGTCAGCATTCCACCAACTTTGCATTTAAGTGATACCAGACTTAATTTATTTCGAATTTAGGTATGGACTAGAAATTAAAACGTTTTTTATACAAAAAATTTAATAAATTAAATAATAAAAAATGTATTTTAAAAGTGCAGAGATTATGATGTGGGGAGGCAGTAGCGCAGTAAATTACAAAGCAGTTGATCTATTGCAATTGCAGTAAAGTCTGAAGCTGTGATATTAACTAAAATAAATTTATGAGTGCAAGCCTTCCAAAACATAATTTTTAAAGGATCCTTAATAGGCAGAGGCACGCAAATAGATGAAGAAAAGAACTCAGATCTAGTCAATGAATAACCTCTTTCACAACCCTGTGTAGAAGATGTCGCTTATTATCGCTTTCCCTTACTCCGTTGGTTTTTTAGCATTAAATTCTTACAAAATTTACATCGGTGTACCTATGACATCGCGAACAGCAGTATTATTTTCACGAGCAGGCCGAAATGCTGCTTTCAAAATTTTGCTTTACAAAATTCAGTTTTTCGAAATTCAGTTTTTCTAAGTTCTGCTTTTTTTAAACTGCAAAATACAATATCAAAAAATATTTATTAGACACTTAGAAAAAAACTATTTTAGAATCGGTTAAAAAAATAACGGAGATGTTGAAAGGTGAGAAGTGGGATCTACTCCTAGGTGCATATCGTCAAGGTGAAATATTTCACTTATTGGCGCTGCTTTGTCTGTTTCCATTCTAAGTGTTTTTGTGGCATCATAATCCAATTAAAGAAACCTCGTGATGTTGTAAAATCGGCTGATAGGTGAAGTCGCTCGATATAGTGGAAAGGCACTCTTTTTCCAGAGCTGGTCAATAGCTTCATAATTGGATCTATGACTACCAATTACAATCAGCAACCCGATGTACGAAATGAACTCTTCTTCTTGTAAAGGATTCCAGACCAATACTTTCTTAGTAGGATTGGCCGCATTCCATTTGCTAGGTACCTATATTCGGCCTTTCTATTTGCGTGTGCCTACAAATAATGTCTTGTATAGAC
The DNA here is from genome assembly GCA_948293265.1 of Cheilosia impressa. Lineage (NCBI taxonomy): Eukaryota > Metazoa > Arthropoda > Insecta > Diptera > Syrphidae > Cheilosia > Cheilosia impressa. The sequence continues at coordinate 26,767,188 of OX411884.1, read as the reverse complement.
GAATTGCTCACAAAATTATATCGACGTCACTCAAATTTCCCAGGCTAGGTTTTGGTCCAAGATTTATCACGAATTATATTATGTACTGGCATTCGCTGTAGATTTCCGTGGTTCCATGCTTACCTACAATCGATCCAATTTTACAACATTGCTGTCGTTTCCTTCGTCCTCGTTTTCAGAGTCCTGTTGATTTCCATCTCGACGTTTTTAACTTCAGCATCTGTTACTTCTCGAATCATTTTCATCTACAATTTAATCACCAGTTTCAGCACTAGGTTTGCTCAATTCTCCGAAACTATATGTTTGTTGTTCCTCATAAGGGAAAAGGGAGTCTGTGAGATAAGTATTGCAAATCTTCAGTTATGCACTAGTGGGAAATTTTATTTCTTCATTTTCCACTTTGAACGAATACGTTATTTATGCAAATAATTTGCCAGAACAATCTGGGACCTTAAATAAGAACAACCAAAAGAAATCTTGACTAGTTCTCATTGGATTGACTATTCAACTTATGGACAATGGAAGGAGAAAAGAAAACTGTTTGAAAAATTTACAAATTAAAAAATGATACAAAAAATATTTTCCACATTTCAAAAAGCGCGCGCTTTTTACCATGTTCCTAACCGTTTTTTATTGTTTTGCAGAATTTAGTAAAGCAGAATTTTGACCGCAACCCATATTTTCGTTTCGCTTCCAACCCCTTTTCAATTACAGACAGAACTCATACAGGTCCATTCTTTCTCCGCATTGGCTCTCTTACTGCAAGGTCGATTCGGATTTTGATTTGCCTAATTAAGTGAATTGTCTGGGATTAACTTCTATTGAACTTGAACTCCCATTCGAACTCATATTCAATACAACAACAAAAATTCATAAATCACAAGCAAACCCCTAAGTCTGCAATCAGACAAGGGCAATTTATTTCCACTTGACAATGCGGCAGACATCAATATACCTAATCAACCGGATCTAATAAAAATAATTTCACGAAGAATCAATAAATACAAAGGACCACCCGATTACAGAGACAAACCAGTTTATGTTGGCAAAAATTTCCCATTTAAAAACCACCCCTTCTCACAAAGGTACCGCCGAAAATAACTTAAAAATTATTGGTAAAAAAAAAAGAACAAGAACAGACAGACATTAAAGTACCAGTCAAGCAACAATAAAAATGATTATCATCCCCCTTGTTCGCCGCAAAAACAACAACAGATCTACACGACAAGGCTGCTCCTTTTCGGCGCAACAAATAAAATAAATCTCCGCGCGGTGGTGTGGGGGGTGGGGCTCTTTTCAGCACTCAATCTATATAAAGATGGAAGACGAGCAAAACAACAGACAGAAAAATGTCCACACTTCGATTTAATTGCCGTTAAAATTTTACGACCTCGGCAAATGGCAATCCTTCGGTAAACGTTGCAAAGGATACCAGCGCGATTCTCGTCCTTCGTCCAATCGCCAAGGATAGCCGGATAGCCGGATAAAAGTTTAAGACACTGTCGACGGTTTGTCTGATAAGTGCTGTGCGGTGTGCGAGTGCCCCTCCCGACCAAGCCGGTCAAAGGGGCGCCACAGTTGCTAAATTTGCAGAGGTGGTCGCCAACTCCTTTGGGTTGATGAAAAGAAAAGAAAAAAAAAAAAAACTTTACTTCGCCTTCCATATGTGTGCGAAAGGTTCTTAAGCGAATTTTCCAAATTAGTCTGAAGCGATGAGAATCCTTTTAATTGGTTCTGCCACATGGTGAGTTGGTATACTTGAGCGGCATGAATCAGCCCTCCTGTCGTGGCGGAGATTAGAAAATATTCTGTACACCGGAGAATGTGAAACGTCTTTAAGTGATGCTACAAAATTTTTACGTAAAGGGTGAAATTCATTTAATATTTATTCGGGCAAAGTTTGGAGTGGTTTTCTTTTACAATGTTGGGCTCATTTGTGTTTTTGTCGGCGGATAATCCACTCGGGGATAATGTCCTTTCTAATAGACACAGCGCCTTGAACATAATTCAGTGACATTGAGTGATTGCGATTTGGAATATGCTCGCCCTTTTAAGTTTGTACGTAGGTAGATAAAATATATCTGCTTCATTATGAAGGACGTTTTGAGAAGGCGGCTTAAAATGTTGAACTGTGGAAACTTAGGCTTTAAAATATATCTGCAGAGCAGAACATTTTTAGTAAGCGTTGCTTTGCACATTCGTCCGATTTTCCAATCCAAACTTTCTCCATGCCATCGCTCTTTATCCAGCTGAACTAGAGTAACTGCCATAGCTGCCATTTAAACTAGGGGCGATTTGTTGTTCTCTCATCTATTTAAGAATGAAACTAACAAGAAAGACAACGCCTTGCGGAAGCGAATCTATCTGTCACTATACACCCGCGGGAGTTCGGAGAAAAATTAAGAAATTCCCGTTTCTTGCAAACTTGCAAAAGTGCATACACTTACCCCACATTCAAAACTATCCATTTGACCTAAATACCAGCTACAAGAACAAGTATCTCGAACGAAATACAAAAGGAAAAAGAAGACACACCACGAAACACTTCACCTCTGTAAAATTAATGGACCGCATTCAGAAGCGCTCATTTATTCTGGGCCGGTGCACATCGTCCTGTCATCTGTTTGAAGGGGTATTCTGCCCCCATTTACCGCACTATTATCCGGTTAAGGTGACTCGCTCGCTCTCTCTCTCTTTCTATTTCTCTATTAAGCGACACTAAGCTACCGTGTGATATTTTCAGTTTTTACACACCCCCTTCCGAATGAACGAAAGCAAAAGAAGCAAACTACGTTTTGAAAACGCCCGCCATCTCAACTGAATCCATTGCAAGGACACTTAAGACTGTTAGATGGAGGAGCTGCGAACTGGTTTTACGGATTACTTTCCATTGTACTCATATACGACACATAACCTGCCAAAAGCACACACTCTCCCTCTTAGTTTGGATCAAATCACTTGTTTATCTTTGGAGATCCTTCGGTACATACTTTCACTTCGTCTTTCATGCTGTACAGCTGCAGCGCTCTGTGCCCTGAGTGATTGTATTTTTATTCGGGTAAAAGGAGAGGCGAGATGATTTTCGTATGCAATTCTCATTTCCATACAAAACCCCCACAAGTTTTCTTTTTACAACACATCCTTTCATATGCGATTAAGCTTAGAAGTACTCGCATGCAGGGGCAAGGGCTGATAAAACGGATCTGTTGTCGTTGCTGGTGCATATAATAGATGAAGAACGCATTTGGAGCAAATTACGTCAATTTCTCATTGAGAATCCTTAAGCTTTTGCGATGTAATGCGGTTGTAAATGTGTTGTTTGGATGTGAATTGAGAGGAAGAACGCCAACGGCTCCATTAATAAGGAAACCATGTAAATTTTCACCCACAGTTTAGTACCTACTTTTCTTCGATAGATTTCGTTTGTCTGTCAGTTCTTCGTTTGTTGTCTATTTGTCTCGTTATAGTTGGGATGTGTTTCACTCTTAAGTCGGCGAAAGCGGAGTGACGATTGGTACTATATCATTCTAAAGACACGTTTCCAGGGGACTACTACTTTCAACAATTTACATGCTGTATCCACACCTATCTGCGCCTATTTCGGGACACTGTTGAATCATTATAGATTCGACTGTTACGAGAAAAGTATTTAAGCGAAGTCCACAACAAATTTAAGAGACTTAAAAAATGGATTTTTGAAGTTATATATACTTTACAAAGCTTGAAACTGATGTTAGTTCAGGCAAAGTAAATAGTAGAACGGATTGTATGGAGGGCGCAGTCTTTTACTGGGCAACAATTAAAAGAGGCTTTTGCTTACATAAATGCTAAATGCAGGTTAGGTGTATCCAAAACTATACTCAAACCTTTAGTGAGGTTACCTCTAATCAAAAACGTGTTGTCCAAGGTGTTTGGAAAATGTTGTTGAAAACTATTGAAGAAAAAATGCTAGTTCCATACCACTCTATACGATTGATCAGGAATATATCGAATAAAGCAGTTAAAGACAGAAAAAAACTGTCTTATACTTTCAGATATAGCACAAGCTTTTCTTGAAGTATAGGTCTAATCTGGAAAATAACAAAAATAACTGCCACAACAGCCTTCAAAAATTCAAAAGAGTCCAATTCATATTACAAGGACTCTTTAGACAAAAAGCAAAACAAGCAAAACTCAACTACAAGAGAACTCAAAGCAGGTGTACCTCAAGGCAGTGTACTAGGTCCAATACCATTCCTTTAGAAGATCTCTTAAAGATCTTTCAGAAAATTGAGGTACGACTATAGCAACCTTTCGCAGTTGATTGTTGACACCGCTTTTCTTGTTGCGGGAAAAGCAGTATAAAAATCATATTGGATCATTGGGAAATGTCAGTGTATATTAGGTAGGTACCTAAGAAGGCGGTAAACATCTCGGCACAAAGTGGTACCAAGCTTTTTATTTACTCTTCCGTTGCGATTTAAGATGGTTTGACAGGCTTAAGGTGTTTTTTTGTGCGCAGTTTTTGTGTTTATGGACGCCCTTGAAGAGACATTAGCTGCAGTTGAATTTGTTTAGAGGCATGTGCGAAACCTCACTTAATAGAAGAAGAAGAACTAAGAACTAAGACAGAATTTTGCAGAGCAAATTTTGAAAGCAGTATTTCAACCCCCTACAAAATATGACACACAACTCGGTGTAAAAATGTTAGTAGCAGTTTAAACATTGCCGAGGTTACCTTCAAACAAGTAAAAGTGTTATCATCGGCCTGGCCGATGCTTTGATACCCTCCACTGCATACAAGTCATGCAAAATTGGTTTTGTGAGGGAGGTACCAGAACTACTTGACCGACATAGCCCATTTTTAATACCAACCTGACGCCGATAAAAAGAAGTCCTTTCACCAAATTTCGTTCACCTAAGTCAATTACTTTGGGCGCTATCGTGCTTTCAACAGACAGAGAGACATGCGGGCCCAATATTGGTTTTGCATGGGAGGTACCAGAACTACTTGACCGACATAGCTCATTTTCAATACCAACCTGACGCCGATAAAAAGAAGTCCTTTCACCAAATTTCGTTCACCTACGTCAATTACTTTGAGCGCTATCGTGCTTTCAACAGACAGACAGACAGACGGACATGGCTAAATCGATTCAGAATGTGATCCTGATTCAGAATATATATACTTTATGAGGTCTCCGGTGACTCCTTCTTTGCGTTACAAATGTATTGGCAAAGTGAATATACCTTCCTCTGGAGGGTATAAAAAGATGACACAATGTATGGTTCGGTTTTTTCGACATTTTTCGAGAAAGTGTTTAGCGCAACGAAAAGTGTGGCGTCGACAGCAGGTGTACGTTTTCACTTCGTTTACCCAGACCTATGATAGTGGAAGCAAAATCAGCGCAAAAGCACCCCTAATCGTGGGCAGGGTGTTAAGCTAAGAATTATACCTAGGTTCAGAAGTGTTATACCCTAGCGAGACAAATAGTTAAGATAAAAAACGAGTTCGTACCTAAATATTTGAATCGGTGTTCCACAGGGTTCAATATTGGGGCCTGTCTATTTATTGAATCAGGTTTTCCCCTGGATTCAATGAATGAAAAACTGTATTTTCTAATGATACCTATAAGATATCTGTGCTACCATATTGCAAGGCTTTATTTGTCAATCGATAAACAAATATTTAAACATTGAACAAAGGGCCCGCTTTTCGCAATCATCCGCCTGTTTAAGTTGCGTCTAAATGAACATTAGATACTTTGTCTCAAACGGCTGAATTAAAAGTTTTTTTTTTCATCGATTACTGTCAGGAGTTCGTCAGAGTTCTTGCTGTGGTACCTAAACACATTTAAGTCGAGGTTTCAGGTATATTATTCTAAATTAGCATTAGCTGCTCAAATCGATCGATTTGGAAAGCAATTTTTTACATCAAACAAATTAATGCCCCACTGAACGCATATCGATTGCAAATTGTCTGCACGAAGTTCCATTAGGCAAAGTGCCCCTTTACATGGGTTCATATGAAGCCGAAATAGTTTCTCCGGTTTAGTCTCACTGCAGCACACGTATTGTTTAAACGAGGCCCTACATTCAGTATGAAGAGCTCTAGCACTGAGGAGGACCTTGTGCAAAGCATCAATTTCACATTTTCTCCCGCTAAACTGTTGGGGTTCTGCAATATAACCTACGACCCCATTAGGACCAGATTCGTAAAGAGCAGTGATCTCTCAATTTACAACCGATGGGTTTTAGTTCTGGGAACCCTAACAGTGGTTATCTTCTTTTCAGCAATCATATACATCAACGAGGCAGTAGAGAAAGCCTACACTGATAACGATAATAATTTAGTTCAAGAGAGAGTTCTTTGGTTCTTTGACTCCCTGCAACTGTGGTTTGTAATCATTGCCACGTATTGGAATCACGAACTTAATCAATTCCAGCTGGAGGACATTTTGAATGGCATTCTTAAGTGCCGACGACGTTTGGTGAAGCTAATAAAAACAGATGCACCCGCACCTCATAAACATGTCCACTGGTCGTATGTAGCGATTCGACTGTTGACAATCGTACTGGACCTCTATTGCACCGCCAAGCGTCCACAAGGACTGACTTTGATATTCCTAGAATTCAAGCCAATGGTTTTTTTGAGTAAGCTTGTAATGGGAGCCTTGTTCTGTGGTTGGTGCTTCGTTCAGACACAGCTGACCGCCACCTTCGAAGCACTCAATCAGTATGTAATCAACGAAAGTGTCCATCCTCGTGCTAAGGATTACCAAGCGTTGTCGAAGATTTGTACTGAAATGTATAAAGTTAAGCGGGCTTCAAGAGCCTACTACGGACTCTTTGTGTTGATGACTTACAGTTGTTTAATAAGGACAGTGTCATTGTGCTATGAGACCATGTCAGTGTTGCTAATCCATCGATACAAAATGAATCGCATTCACATGTTAGTGCATTTGACCGAGACAATGCTGATTTCTGGTGTCACACCAATGGTAGATGTCCTGGTGCAAAGCGCAATGTTTGAGCTTCTTACCACGAAGGCTGACAAACTGCGTTGGAGTTTACTGAGAAGCGAGTGCGAGTCAATGAAGCCACCAGAGACTCAACAAAGTGTATGAATGATGTTGCTATTTAAAGCCTTAATTGACATTCTTTTTGCAGATTGACGCTATAATGAGACAGGAATTTTGCGAGGACATTCGGCAAGCGTCTGGCCCACACTGCAAGGCGTTTGGATTTGCCATGATATTGGAAGCGGTTTCCTGGGTACTGACTTTGCTTGTATACGATTCGAACAATGACATGATTTTTGTTCTGGCCTCCGTTGATCTTCAGAATCACTCGCTGGGCTTCTATTCGATTTTTTTGATCTGCGGTTTGGTCTCCCTTTGGATGTGCAAAAAGCTGTTCGCCATGATGATGAACCGAAAGTGTACATAGTGAATTTTTGTAATGAATCAAAAATTAAAAGTGATGGTTTAAAAAATCGTTCAGCAATGGGAACACAAGTCATTTTTGTTTTTTTAAAGACTTGCCTAGAATCCGGAAGTTTCTCTGCCTTTTTTGGACAAATGACAAGCTTGTGTCGGTTTTTTTTTGACCTGCGTGTAAGCAATCTACTTTACAAAAAGTTACTGGACATGACGAAAATTATTTTAGTCATATAAAAGATACTCAAAAGATGACTCGAATTGGAAAACTAGGATTCATTTGAAAAATGACTGTGAAAAAAGATTAACTTAAAAGAAAATACTAGATAAAAAGGAAAAGAAGAATAAATAAATAGTTGGCGCAACAGGTCCGTAGTTGAGAGTTTTTAATTTTTTGGACATATGGAAGGGATCTACAATATTATGCCTGATTCAAACGCCTAATTGAGAAGCTCCTTGATGAGAGCTTTGCACTCGGAGGTTTGTCAGACGTTGGCGAGAGGTTGCGCAGTGAAAAAAAACAAAAGTTGGAATTTGGACTTATTTTATATAGATATATTTACATATATTTCATTTCTGGCTCTAGAGAAAAAAATAATAATTTTTCCGCCTCTTGAAAACAATTGTTTAAAAAATCAAGGAAGTTAATTTTTAAAAAAAACCCCAATCACTGTAAAAAAAAAGAGCTACAAAGTTGTTAGCGAAACACATTCAAGAATAACTTACTAATTGCAAGCCGGAGACTACCTACACAAACTAAGAAAAATAAGCGTAGCCTCCGACTGCGAAAGAGTTAGGTAAAGGTACTTGAATGTGTCTTGTTCATATCTTCTTTTTAATTTTTTTCAGCCAGTCGGTTGTTTTTTTAAATTAATTATTTTATTTTATTTAAACCATGACAGTCCGGATAAGAGTACGAATCTAATTACACCTCACTCTTCAAAATTGGTTAAGCCGTTAGGCTACGTCGAAACGCGCGAAACAGATTACCATCGTTCTGTCTCCAGTCGGATAAGAACGAATGTTTTGCGAGAAGATAGACCTAGGCCTTTATAAACCTACTGCGCCAACTCTCGGAGGCATTTTTTTCTAACTAGGTATAAACCTTCTTCAAATCGATTTCGGAAATAGCGAATTATGTCAAAAACGGCCTTAGAAAATTGATTTCAAGAAACCTTCTCGCTCTCATTTCGGTGCATTTCTTGAGCGTTCAATAAGCTTATATTGGAAAGGTGTGGCATAGTTTATTGACACTCAAATTTTCCTCATTTTTATAACAGGCGTGTTTTCTTTTGGAGCTTCGATCTCAGGAAAACAAAGTAAAGTAGGATTTTGAGCACGCAATTACAACAACTACACTCTACTTGACACTTTGAGACTCGCAGTAGTTGTTGTAATCGCGTGCTGAAAACCTTAATTTACTTTGCTCTGCTGAGAACGAAGCTAAAAAAAAACAGGCCTGCAGTAGGTAACTGTGGGGATTAGGGGGTTTTTATCTTTCCGAATCATTTTTGACATCGACGGGTGTAATATCTCGTTTTCGAAGTCGAAGATAGCTTTAAAAAATTAGCTCGAAAACCCTTTTTTGCTTCTATTTTTCGCAAATCTATTAACGTGTTTTCTGACGCTATTTGGGCTGGTTGGCATACCCTTTTCGACGTCGAAGATAGCTAAGAAAATGATTTGGAAAACTCCGTTTCGCTCTTATTTTTGACAAATTTATTGACATATTTTCAGACGCAATCTTTACAGTTTTAACAAGTTCTTTTGATGTCAAAAATAGCTTAAAAAATTGTGACGTACATATCGATGCATTTTTGACATTGAAAACCGCTTTTCAACAAATTTGTTTTAGAAATCTTTCTTCACTTCTAGTATTGACGCATTTTTTAAGGTGTTTGATACACCTTTAATGGGCTTAAAATACTACTTTCGAAAAAATCTTTCACAGCATTAAAAAAGCAGTTCCTAATCATGCTGTTGACAAATATATTAACGAATTGTCTGGCGCTCTTTTCAAGGGTTGTCACTCCAAGTTTTGACACATTTTCTAAAGTGTTTGGTGCGATTTTTAATAGACTCAAAGTGGACTTTTCGAAGCGTTTTTGACGTCGAACATTCCGTTGAAAAAATGGGTTTGATTATCAAAGTGTCAAAGTGTTTTTTGACGCGAAATTGTAGAAACTCTTTTTAAGGCTTTTGGATTCGTCTTTGGAAGTTGTTTTATTATGTGATAATATTTGAACATATTTGATGGGTCGTCAAATGTATAGAAATAATATCTTTAAGGGCATGTGATCGAATATGGTAAAGAACCGCTTAAAATTAATTTGTCTTTAAGCTTGCTTAACGTCGCTATTTTTATGCATTTTCTGGTGAAATTTCAAACGTCTTGAATACAAATTCAAATTATTTATCGACGCGTTTTCGGAAGCATTAATTTCAACAGTTGTTTCTTAAATGCTACCTGGAGTGACTTTGCTTAAGTCGCGTCTTTAAAGCGATTTTTAGGTCTTTCTTTTTCACTGACCTTAAGCGCTAAAATATTTCCAAAAAAATACATTGTGGCACGTACAATTTGATATAGTGAGAACATTGCCACATGCTACTTCCGGGCACAAGCGACCCAAAACCTATTTTTCGGTGATGCAGACCCATTTACACAGTCAGTTGCGTACCATTTCCTTTGCCATGGAAACTTCATCTGCCATTTGTGCATATTAAAAGCATAATCAGACACACACACTTTCAAGGACACCCCAGCTAATTAATGGATCAATAAAACAATCACAACCGCCCGAACGAATTCTTTTATTACTCTGTTCTTTTTTATCGTTCGCTTTAATTCCAACGTCCGCATATATGGAAGTCATTGATTACCGAGAGCACCCTCCCCCGGGAGACTGAAGGAAGCAGTCGTGTGGTCTCCCAAGAATATACGTGTACGTACCCAAACGAAATTATAATACTCTGCCCAATAACTCAGTGGCGAAACGCCCGCCCAGAACCAGAGCTCTGTCGGTAGTCGTTGTCGTCATCGTGAGTGGAGTGCCTACCCAAAGTGGCTATAGAGAGAAGTAAGCGAGTGTTATGTAGATAGGTGGCATGCCACTTAACATCTTGCTTTGCAACATAAAAACGTCCAAAGCCGGAAATGGTATGGAAAAACTTCTGCCTTTCTTCCTCCTGTGCTGTCAAGCCATTGAAGTGTGCCATCAACAGCATAAGTCAGTTCACTATAGTGTGTTCCTCCAATTGATGAGCCATGATGATGACAATTAGTCGGCGGCGACGTGTGTGACAAATAAGTTGGTTCTATTGGCGATTGACCAAGTGGGCGAGCTGGTATATTCTGCCGCGCCGGTTCCCCGGTGCGTGTTGTGAGCCTCACAAATTAATTGGACAAGAAAAAGAAACTAGATAGATGGCACAAACAGGGAGTCTTCGCCAAGTGGTAGCATATTTGGCAGTCGTCCAAAATAGTGGCCATCAAGTGAAATTGTTACTTTGCTTGATTAGCATAACAAATTACTTGGTCGTGGTCAAGCTTATTCCCCGATTCCCGATGGGGTGCCGCTGCCGTAGTTAGAAAAAAAAATTTCTTCCCATGGAAGTAGGCTCATTGGCAGTCATAAAGATACAGTCATAGCAACCTGCCGGCCATGTTCGGATGTGTGGCTTGTTTGTCGTAATTGTGTGACTGGCTCTGTTTGAACGCATTGATTTGTCATGTTGAACAAGTGGTTAATATTCGCGGGGCGCTACTCGCACGTGGATAGTTGCGGAATGGCCATTTGAATTTGATGAAATGTTCTTGGAAAGGTTTTATGGTTCTTAGCGACAAAATATGGGTGCACGCATTTTTGGATAAAGGGTGGGGGCAAGTGCATGTTTGGCATTTCATTTTGGGAACGCCAGTCAATTTGTCTGGTGGTCAAATGAACTTTACACTGATCAGTATGTATGTGCCGATGGTGGACGAACGTATTTGGGAGTTTTTGTATCCGTCGCAGTGCTGCGCTGCATGCCTTTTCCGTGGAGCCTCATGCATAGGAAATATTACATCGATGCAGACCAATTAAATCGAGTACCTATTTGGTCTGTCTAGCGGCGTGCACTTACTACATCTGTGGTTAACATGAACTGAAAATAAATTAAGAATCGATTTGTCGGTATCATCTTTGGCAGAGATCGCAACTACCCACAGGAGCACTTTAAAACTGACATTAAATCTAAAAGTCCCGGGAAATGAAACGTCTTTGATCTAAAATTATTTCGATACTCGTTTTACTTCCTTGTTCAGATTGAATTTTTTCTTCAAATGAAGCAGAAGGTGGCACATATTAGGGAGCGCATTGGTTGCAATAAAAATGGGGTAGCCGCTGATTGGCATCAACTTGGCGGTGCCCAGTTTTGTTGGAAATATTTCCTTTGCATTCTTCTGTACGATTCGTTGTAGACGTCCTTTAGACAAATATACAGCTTGGAGATGCATTTTATAGGCCTTATATAATGTCAGCTCATGGAAATGACACCATAACAGAAAGCAAGTTAGAAATGTTTTTGCTAATCGAACACCATATTCGACGAGATGAATTCGACATCAATGTGGCTTAGTGCCGAAAAGCTTTTAACTTCACAAGTTGAAGGGGACCTCAATCAACTTGAACTGACTAAAGATTGGCATAGAATTTGGTATACCTACTCTTGCTACGTGGCTAATCCGCCACAGAGTCCACCCCGGAATGCAGCGCCACCTATGTAAGTAAGTAAGTACTTTATTTGATAGAGTTGATTTTTATGTATGTCGTTTTCAATGTTTCCCAATATTCTTTTGCAGTCTTCAATTTTCGAAGATGTACCAGCTGGGACGGCAGTCTTCCACTAGAAGTCCAATAGTCACACGTGCCTTTCCATCTTTTGATAGAATTGTTAGGTTTTCATTTTATGAGTATCAGCTATCAGGGCTCTAGCTTGTATTTCGAAACCTGATAGTTAGCCGAATTGGGGATATCGAGTGTTTTAAAAAAGAACTAGCGGCACATTTATCGTTTCATTCAAATTTGCTTTGTTTTGTTTTCCTTCTTTTATACGTTGTGGTACCTAACCAAAGCAGAATGAAATTAATGAAAATATGTATACAAAGTTTTGTTTTCTTTTAATTCCTTTTATGTAAATGTAATGTTAAAGAGGAATATTTTTTTTTTTAATTCTTTGTTAAGCTTAATAAAACGTATTTGAATTTGTTCGTCTTTCAGAAGCTTGTATAAGTTTATAAGATATTGTATCTCAAAATGCAAGCCCGAAAATAAATATATAAAATAAATAGTTCACATTACTTTAGTTTCCTTACGGCTGATTTCACTTGTTCCATTTTTTAATGCTAGAGTTCGCCCAGTGATAGAATTTCTACCACTGTATTGACCTGCCTTATACACAGCATAGGTATTGGTAAACAAATTACAGACAGCACTGCATCTTTGCACAATCTTTCCAACAAAAGTAAAAGCGGTTCTTAACTATTTGCCTTCGCCTATTTATATATCAGACTTTTTCTGCAACTGGAATGCAGAGGTCCATAATATAATTGAATCGCATTATTTTGAAGAAACGTATTTAGATATATAAAACATAGTTAGTTCTGACACAAATAATAGATATTTTTCAAACAAACAGATTCGCAAGTGTTTTTTGAACAAAGAATCTATTATATACAAATAACAGCGCGCTCCCGCTTTTTCGAATTCGAATTCAACTAAAGACGGGATCGCTTTCCACTTAAGTAGAGGTCACTCTAAATTGGAAATGGGAGCGCTCTAGAATTTGCACTTAACCGTTAATAGATAGGTTTACAAAGCCTTTAGTTCAATAATTGTTATACTAGTGTTAGTTTTAAAATAAAAAGTTTAAAAAAAATTAGGTACCTACCTACATGATTTCGAAACCTTTTAAAATGTTCTTACTTTTCCTGGAAAATGAGTTTAATTTATTTTGTAATATTTTGTAAAGCAGAATTTTGAAAAGCAAAATTTAGAAAAGCGTATATGTATTTTTTTATTTGAAAACAGAATTTTGAAAGTAGAATTTGGTAAAAATAATTTTGACCCGTCCAGAATTTAGATCCCAACCCAAAATTTACACTGCGACAAATTCAAATACTATGCAGTCACATTCTGAGACATATTCGAGTGAGTTTGGTTTCCAATAATTCGCGGTTTTTTTCGTTTGAAATAAGAACCATATTTTGAGTCATAAGAATTTGTGAAAAAAGAACGTTACATATACACTAGGTGTAGCTATAGAGCTAGGTACAAGTGCAGTAGGCAATCCCGTTTGTGCTTGATAAATTAAACTGAACTCGAACTCATTAGGACAGCGGTTGGGTTGGCTGTGAATCTTGATTAAGCAGCACCTTTTGCCTTCACAGATTGCACCCCTTTCCCACTGGGAGTTGTGCGCGTCGGCGACGGTATCTTAATGAACCATACGGCCCATTGAACCACATATACAGCTTAATGCGGTTGCCCTAATTACAGTTTATTTACCAAACAAACTAATGCGAATGATTGAATAATTATCGTCATCATCATCGTCGTAGTTGTCGTCAACGCACAGGATGTTGAAAGTTAATGTCATTTGCCTAGGATAATATACAAATACCGCACCGCATGTGGCAAACTCATATTCCTTGATGCGGCTGTGCGGTGATGTGGACGTTGTTATTGTTTATATCAAGCGTGTCCGTTCCGGCTAGTGGTCCTCCGTCATTAACAGCGACCAATTACCAGCTCGCACAATGATGGCCACTTAATATGCAAATATCTTGGGACTGTTACTTCATGTCATACAGATTGAATGGGGGGCGACCCGGCATAGACTGGGGACAATGCAAATGGCTGCTTACTTCATAATAATTACAGCATATTTTTCTCTCAGAGAGTTTAATGGCAGTCATGTTATTGGACATTGCCAATTGAACGGATTCATTGGGGATGTTTGTGGTAAAACGGCTTTGGCCGGCATATGCCCGAGGAAGTAAGTTATGGCTTGAAGAGTTGGTGGTCGTGTAGGGGTGGACGAATAATTGACTGTAGTGCGGTTGATTTTAATTATGCAATAGGCCTGTTCGCTTGTAAATTGTCCAATTCATTACCAATATCGGGAGGGGTTGTGTTATTGATGTGACCATAAACCAGATTAATGGCGACCTGTCAGACTTTAGTTTTTCCACAACTGTGACAAGTGAAATTTATGAACTCTTTCTTATGATTCATCCACAGGGGAGTTTTACTGGCAGCTAGATGCAATGACTTTAAGAGCGCCTACAGGAATTTTAAAATGTCTCTTACCGTGATCTGTTACAAATGAGATGAACGCCATTAGCATTAGCATGCCCAAGCTGCAGCAGTTCGTTATAGTGTCAATTTGTGCACTGGCAACGGGGGGTATTTGCATAATTATACCTTCACCGGCCATATACGTCGCTCGAACACAAGCCGCATGACACTTTCGAACATGCAAACGTCAGAATGCACTTAAACCCTTTGATATTCAACCCCCTCAAGCAGAGTATAGAAATCCACACTCACTCATTCGGCAAAAAATAAATCCCCACCCCAAAATGATTCCAACCAAAAACAAACACAAACCGTACGTGCGGTTCGATTTAAAAGATTCACCATCAAGTGATAAAAAAGGAAACGGATCCACCGTTGGCGTAAATTTCCCAATAAAAAAGCCAAATATCCGCCTCAGGTTTCAAGCCTGCCTTTAGATTTTATTTTTGCTATGGCCCAGCGAAAGGTTTTCAAAATAAATTCAACCACGAGGCTCGCATCGGCGCAACCCCCTTCCGGACCTAGTTAGCAATGATAGAGGAGCGGAGCAGCAACCGAAACGTGCCTTTCACCAAACCACCGCACGACCCATTTCAACAGTCGCTTTCTCTAAAAAGGATATACTTAGGTATACACTGGTAGTACTTAAAATTCCCTCCTAGTAGAATTTGCAATACTGTGCCGGCACTTTGCCGAACACCACATGAATACATCCAGACATACAGGAGGCAAAGTACGGCGAACGGCCAAGCCGGAAGGCTATGAATGGTGTCGGGGTTTGATATCTTCCTGATTCGAGAGCACACATCGCCGCACTCACCTCCAATCCAATCATACATACACAGGTACATAAGTATGGAATGCAAAATTTTCGAATGCTCGCACTAGGCGTCAATTGAATTAAGCAGATTCCGTTGACGTCAACGACAACGATGTACACAGCTGGAGTGCCGCTGATGAAGGGGTTCAGCTAGAAAGGGCAGGCAAAATGCAGGCAAACATTGCTCGGCGAAACGGAAACGGCTGTAGGTGGGTTCACTAAGTTCCGCTTTTTCCATAATTATTCGCGGAAATGAGGTTGTAAATAAGTATCCTGCGCCCGAGGCAAAATTACGGGAAACACCGTTCGAGTCAGCCACTCCAGCGATTTGTATATTTGGAAATGCTTAGGAATGGAATTCCATTTCCAATTGAATGAGGGAGTAGGAAGTACACACTCAAAAAAGTTCTTTGAATTTTGGTGACCATATCCGCAGACGATTTGGCCCGTTTTTTTATGCTTTTACATGGTCCCATTTTCTGAGGAGGGACTAGTGGCTTTTCGGTCGACTGAAGATTTGTGCAAAGTTTGTACTCCCGCAGCTAAATGGAGGCAGAACTGCGTAATTTCAGTTTTAGAGAACTCATTCAGCGGTGTAGGCTGTAGGCCATTTAACAATTAGTGAACTCATCTATGCAGCATGAGTCCTTTTAGTTTTTCAACTCAGGTGGGTTTTTTTTTAAGTCGCTGATGCGTGCTGCTGAGTTGTATGTGGCCCTGAATAGGTTAATATGTTTGCTAGTCCTTGTTCATAAGTACTCGTACTTTTATATTTAAAACAGAGTACGAGATATATTTTTTTGGCTCGCGAAAATTTCCGCTTCGATGGCTATTTTCAAAGGGCTTAATCCCTCTGCCTAAATATAGGCTTAGATCCCTGCTTCTGGCTGGCGTATAATAAAGAAACATGTTCTATGTGTCAATCGTGACATTTCGCTATGCTACTGTGAATACCGGAGTCAATTACGTGCAGTATTTCCGAACAGTACCTATACAGGGTAGGTAGAAAATTTAGTGAACATGAAGCCGACACAATAATGCTCTGTGCCACATAATGCTTAAATTCTTTCAGTTTCTTATAGACACAACAGCCAGTCTTGAAGTTCTCGATACATTAAAAAAATACACAACAAATTTAGACAATTTAACAATTTATTTTTTTTGCTAAATATACCTAACAATTTTTAAAAGTAAGCATTCTGCATGGAAAGTTATGTGCATTTTTTTCCCCATAAACAAACGGGTTTGTGAAAAGTTATCAACTTCAGAGCCTTACAAAGGGCTGCCCTTTATTTTACCTTTAAAAGAATCGTCTGATCTAGTTTTCCGAACTAAAGGTTAAAAAAGTTCAAGCCTTATAAGTTCTGAAAAATGCTTAGTGAACTCAATGCGCCGTACGAATAACAAATTTTAGTATCGACTTTAAATTTACGCTCATAATTGCGAAATTTTTATAGAAAATATAGAAATTGTATAGGTACCTACTACTAAAATTGAGAGTTGAATCTAAAATAAATGTTTATTGCTAACGCCCATCGAAAATCCAAATGATGAAACCTTTTCAAACTTAAATATCTAGAAAAGCCAGAATGGGCTTTTGATAAATTGCCATGAGCTATGATAAGAGTTCTGACAAGTGCTTGAAAACTACTTCGCGACTTTCTCTAAACGAGGTCTTTTCATCACAAATTAAAAGTTATTATTTTCAAAACTTCCATCAGGTTTGTTAGAAGTTGTTTTAGAAAGTACTCAATAAACTCCCGAGAAATTCTCATGGTCGAATCTTCTGTGCCTGCATTCTAACCAATTTTAAATCAAAATTTCCGTCATAGTTCCATTGAGTTCGGATTAGAGTTTTTTTTATTGTGCTAGAAGATCTTAACCAAGGTTAACCCGGATGCTGTAGCGCTAAAAAGTTGAGCAAGAAGATCTAAAAAAAAAACTACTTGTTACAAAAACCTTAAAAAAAACCAAACACAGAAACCATATTTTATCAAGGTTGTTCTTCAGAGCTATGATGGTAATAAGTAGTTTCTCAACCATGTCTCCTAGAAAATAACCATCGCTTGGAAGGAATTGTGCAGAGTGAAAAATTTAATTTAATACAGGTGACTGTCAGTAAAGTAAACTTCACCATTCAACAAATTAGGTTTCTTGGTTTTTTCATGGCATGAAAATTCCGAACGTTAGAGAAGAGTTGTAGTGTTTTTAGGGAACTATCCACAACTAAACTCATGAGACCGACATTGTGACTGAAAAGCTGCAAAAGCAACAGACATCTTTAAAAATGCTTGCTAATTCACTTTTTCCGAACGCAATGGCTCATTAATTAGTTGTCATGAACTTCAGAGGGTTGAGTTCGTTAGCTTCATCTATTAAGTGAGCGTTTAATAAGCTACATCTATTATTTCTCTGTTTTAACTTAATTTTTCCAAAAACCTAATAAGTAAGTTTACTTATGCTTGCTAAGTAAGTAGCAAAAATGTAAGTTTAGGCACAAAAGTGGGCCAATGCAAGCAGATTTTAATTATTGTTCCGGTTAATTTTGACTCGCAGACAATTGACACTATTATGAAAACTGAATGAGAATTTCCTCACCGATAAGTTACCGATAGTGTTTTCAGACTGTCATATTATTCTTCCCATTTGTTTATCGGAAACAAATCTTTTTCGCAATATTTAGTAATTATTCCCTTCTAGTTAAATAAGCACATAAAAACCTACTCGCAATTCAATAAATATGTGAAGAATTGCTTTGGTTTTTTTTCTGGGCTTTTTTAACCCTAG
This sequence comes from Cheilosia impressa, assembly GCA_948293265.1. Lineage (NCBI taxonomy): Eukaryota > Metazoa > Arthropoda > Insecta > Diptera > Syrphidae > Cheilosia > Cheilosia impressa. The sequence goes on along the minus strand of OX411884.1, from coordinate 26,748,826 downwards.
AATACTAATCTTTTTTTTTGTCGCTAAGCACTAATCCTCGCCTGTTAGGCTACTTTTGAAAAAAAACCAGAGTTGTATCAAAAGAATTGTGGCCTAACGTTATTTTAAGAATAAGCCTTTTTTAGGAACTTATTTCGCTGTACATCCGAAGCAGTTCGGCGACCCATGTTCTAAGCAATACGTATTGTCGCAATTTGCACATTTTTGCACGCTCATGTGTCGTTTTTTAGCATGCCCAAGGAGCATTTTGTGACTTCATGTATGATGTGTCATGAGCGACGTCGTTAAGACGGTTTTGTCACCAGAAAATATTCCCAATGAGTAACATTTTAGACACATGCTAGGCAACATTTCCCATTTAGGAATATTCCTATCTAGGTATTTTATATCTACACAGGTACGTTATTGTGGCAAAATTGTTTTTTCAATGAAACATTATGTCCGCAGCTTGTAAAATGTGTGGAGGTATGTGTTCGCGCACACAATTCCTATATAAATAGTGGCAGTGTACCATTTTTTTTTAAGTTTTTGTTACACACAGCGACGGAGCTATGCCCCACTATGTTATGCTATAAAACCGTCCAACATACACAATTCACAAATATTTTTTTTTTGTTATCGGTTGAACTATAGTTATCTTCTTCTTCTTTATATATATAATTCTACTGTACGTGTGTTGAGGCTGTACTCCTCCTAAACGGCTGGACCGATTTGCATAAATTTTTTTGTATGCGTTTGGGTTGCGCCCCGGGTGGTTTAGATTTACAATTCGGTCCAATTGGACAATGGGGCGTGGTACCTCCCATACAAACCACAAATTAAAAATCTATTATTTCTGCTCCTGATAACGGTATTTGCACAAAATTTGGTAAGTCGGTTTGGTGTGCATTTTTTATGTGCTGCTGCAAATATGGGCGGGATTGTACAAAGGGGAGTGGTACCTCCCATACAAATCTACTGTATGTCACTGAATAAATTTTTTTTGGTCATCGAATGTTTGAATCATGTTTGCTTTTATTTTTTGACATCTCACAAATTCGTTCTCAATCGTTCAAACAAAAGTAAATTTTAATTTACGCAATAGTGGTTTGTTTTATTTGGAATTGCAAGACAACGAGTGTGGTGTCATTGAAAACAACACAAACTTGAATCAAGCAACAACTACGGCCACATGTAGGTATTCTAATTTAAGTGTATTGCATTAAGTGCGTTTCGTTATTTTCATATTTAAATTTTTTTGTATCTTTGGATATTTTTGGTGTCGCATTTTCAGTGAATATTAAGTGTATTGCATTCACATATAAGTTACGTAACTGAAACAATGCCACGTCTTCGTGGACGAGGAGGAAATATTGGTCGACGGACTACCCGTTCACAATTACAGCTCAACCATCGGTTAAATCAATTGACGGACAATGGAAATGTAATAAATCCGAATGCAATCACACGTGCTAATGAAAGTCAAGAGCACCGCAATGAACGCCTTCGAGCTAATGCATTGACACAAAGACTGGCCCGTCAACGAGTCACCGACACATTCAGAACACGCGAACAACAGCGTTTGCAAGTGCATCGCACATTGACACGTGCATCACTTCTTCGCCTTGCGTTTGAATATAAGTCGGACATCGACTATACGTCACATTCACAAATTCTAATCGGTGCTATGAGCGAACAATGCCAACACTGTCATGCACTCATATACAAAGGTGAATCGGCCGGTTTCTGCTGCGCGTCTGGAAAAGTTGTATTGCCACCATTGAATTCGCCGCCAGAACCATTGAAAGCATTATTGGCTGGAGGTTCATCTCAATCTAAATTGTTTTTGCGTAAAATTCGCAAATTCAATTCGTGCTTTCAAATGACATCATTTGGAGCAACAAAAATCGTTCTCAATGAGGATGGTCGCAATTTTCAACCAACCTTTAAGATTCAGGGCAAGTGTATCATCAAATTGGGTCTTTAATACCGATGCCTGATACCAATTCAAAATTTCTGCAAATCTACTTCATGGGTGATGAGGAGCAGCAAATAAACGCACGCTGCCAGTACAACCATATAGAGCAGATGGAGGAGCGAGAAATTGTGGGTATTTCAAAACCGTTTTACAGAATCACAACCAGTTGGTCCAGTTGTTCAATACCGTTTCAAACAAACTGATTGAGAAAATCTGACAGGACCAACTCGATTCAATCATTAGCGCGGAAAAAGATGATCAAGAAGCTGACCCTGAAAACTATATCTATGCTTTGAACTTAATTTAATTCAAAGGAAGTTCCATTCGTTCAATGGAGAGGTTTAACTATCAAAAGGGATGTTAATAATTTAATCGATTTTAGGCGGTACGAAGTTCGCCCGGTCAGCTAGTAACTATATATAGCTATAGCTAACTTAAACATTGAAATATGTTATATAAAGTGAAGTTATGGGATCGTAAAACGATTCATATACCATATAAAACAACTACTGCATTTTATCGAAAAGTCAAAAAAGAACTTGATCTACAAACATTTTATATCGATAAATCAGCAACCTTAGCCATTCAAGAGCAAAATAATGACAACTCTAAACAAATGTTCAATAATTTGAGTTAAGCAGATAATAATATATTTGTTGTTTCTGATAAATATTTGTTTTTCGACATAAGCAACCCATTTCCATATTCCATGTGCCACTCCTTCTACGCCAGCAAATGTACAAAACGCCTTAATTTCTGAATCTCCTTCAGACGCACCGCATAATGAAACAAATGAAAATGATGAATTTGATTCGACGCCAGCGCTGCAGCAACAGTCACTTTAGTGCCAAACTGGAACTTTCAAACATGTTTGGCACCTAGGCACTCATTGGCACTTAAAATCTATAAATTTGGCACTCATAAATTAAAAAAAAATATAATAACCAAACTTCAAAAAATAAAATTCGACATTAGCACATTTGTTTCTTTCTCCCCATTTTGCAACTGACATTCGCATTATGTTTGGTGGTTAAAACAAAAAGTCTTGCTGCGATTTCGAATTTCGAATCGGCATCGGATAATTCGGCGGAAATTGATGACCCATTGTCGCATGCTGCTAATAAGAGCACCGATAGGTATTATGACGAAAAATCGAAATTGTAAAAAAATTATCACAGTTAATGCTTTGCTAATAACAAAACAGTTAGCTTAAATTGTTGAACTCCATCGAAGTCAATGTTAAAATAGGCATTTTAAGTTGTTGGTACCTATATTTCTTTTGTACATACAATTTCTCTTAATAAAGTAATGAGAATTTAAAATATTTTTGGTGTTTGTTTGAATACATATATGAGTTTTTTAAGGTTTTTTTTTTTAAGTTTGGCACCCTGTGGCACCCATCAAAAAAAATTGGCACTGTACTTTTTTTTTCAGCTGCAGCGCTGTTCGACGCTTGTCGATGATCTCAAAATTTGGACTTTGAAACATCAAATTACGCATCGTGGCATCGTGCTGTTAATGATCTGCTAAGAATATTCAATTCGTCTTGTAATATTAAATATTTACAAAAAGACTGCAGAACTTTGCTTCCACACCGACTACAGTCAATGTTTTAAAAATGGGTGAAGGAAGCTACTGGCACAATGGCCTTAAGAACTGTTTAAACAAAGCATTTCGTAATATTGAAAAATCAATAAATGTTTCCTTAACAATCAATATAGATGGATTGCCAATTTGCCGAAGTTCGAAAACTGAGTTCTGGCCTATACTTTGTGCTGTTGCCCAATTTCCAAAGATTCCAATAATGGTAATTGGAATTTATTCAGGTGAAAGTAAACCCAAATTGGAGCCTTTTCTTAATTTGTTTGTCGCTGAATTCCTGGAAATTACTGATAGAGGCTTTCGTGTTAATGGATATGATATTGGAATTAAAATAAAGTGCTTCGTCTGCGATACTCCCGCCAGGGCGTTCATAAATGGTAGCATTATGTCAAATAGCAATGATTACTTTTACTAACGAAACATTTCACTTCTCAGGTGTTGTTGGTTTTAATTCGTACGAAGTGGCTATTCGCACGACATTTTTGTACTGACTGACGTTTGTCTGGCTTCGGGACACGGCTACGTAATTGACGTAACGTAATGGTATTTTCATTAAAAATAGTGTTTTAAGAAATGAGTTGGACCTTAAAACGTACAGGCTCGTGCCCGGAAATGAAATACAGGAGTTTAGATCCCTTTAAGCGAGCGAAGCGAGCCACATTACCCCTATTTGCCGAGATTTAACTTTGACATTTCGTTACGTAACCGTGTCCCGAACGTCGGGCGAATAGCATCAGCCTAATGCGTATCATGTATGCATTAAGTGTACAATGATTGGATATTATGAAAATAATCGAATGAGTTTTCCTAGAATAAATTGCCGCCGAAGAAGAACGTACACTGATTTCCGGAATCGGTCAGACCCAAAGCATCACAAAGAATATACTCCACTTGAAAAATTACCGATTGACTTAGTAGGCGTTTTTCTTTTTTAGTTCAGAGCACAACCTGAACTGTTATACAAAAAGTTCGTGTTTCTTTTTAGCTCAGATACATCAGAGCTCAGAATTTGTGTTTCTTTTTTCGTTCAGAGCGCTATCAGAGCGCGCTCGATGAGCTCTGAATAAATTGACTGAGCAGGCGGAGCGAATGGCTGATTACAATTACAAACGTCCAGTCACATTTGACAGAAAAAAAAAAACACAGGATAAGCAAAATAGTTGAAATGGTGGACGAACCTTGTTGTTTTGGAACTGAAAATTAACCAATTTAATAAATAACAATAAATAAATTTTAATTTATGCATTTATGACAACTATGCGCTCAAGTGTGTTTCATAAATACCTCAGAACAATCTGAGCATGATCGCTTCAGAGCGCGCTCATAATGCTCGAGCTCAGTTCAGAGCTCAGCTCTGAACTAAAAAAGAAAAACGCCTAGTGCAGGACTTCATAGTTGCAGATTCACTGCATCTGTTAGACCTGGGGATAATGAAAAGGTTTTTGTCTATTTGGAAAAGTGGGTGCTGTAATTATGATACTAAGGTGTCAGCATTTGATATTGCTAAGATATCCTGCCTTTTGAGAGAGTACAATAACAATATACCAACGGTTCTCAAACTTATTCATTCTCTCTGAAATGTTTGCGATACCATTTTGTATGTTTGCAAAGATATCGGAGATGCTGATGGTTTTGGCAGCTACCTCAATTTCGCAAAATTTGTTCTGATGCAACATCGCCAATATTAATTGTGTCTTGTACAACATCAAATTCTTGACCTTCGTTAATAAATATTGTGTTCTGTTCTTCTGAAGGTGCAGGAAATCTTTCTTGAATAGAAACACTAAAAGGCTTAGTGTCCTCTGTATCAAAATGCTCAAACATTTCATAAAAATTCTGACGTTCTTCGCTGAAAACAATGGTTTTTTTTCCTTACTCGTTTGTTATCGGTAATTATTAAATAAAACAATAATCTATTATAAAGTACAAAATTAAATAATATTTCTTACAGCTCTTCGGATTCAGTATCGCTGAAATTGGAAAATGTTTTTTCCAGCTGCAGTCCCTCTAAAAATGAATTTGCAATGGCCTTTATTGTGCACTCGGAATATGTCCAATTATCACCCGGCTTTGAATTTGGATCAGCTCGTAATTTATTTATTTCGCGACTTGCTAAGTGAGATGGCCAGTAAAGCGTGGTATTATTTTTTTGGAACAACTGAATAGTATACAAACCCATTTTTTCTTTGGTCATAACCACTTTGAACGACATGTTGATCAGTATAAACACTTTCTGACGTTTTGCTTTTTTGCACGCAAATAAGAATAAATTCCTTAATAGGAACTTCTTGTCAACACAGATTAAACGCGATTCCCGATTAGAGAATAAACACAATTTACAATCAGAAATATATACTACACAAATAAGAACGAATTCCTGATTGGGAATATTTTACTGTAACCACCATTCCCAAATAGAAATTTGTTAGGTATCCATTTTGTATTTAAAAAAAACATACTTCGTTGTTTCGAAACATAAGGGTTTTTCAATAAGAGCGCTACAAAAGTTTTTTTAAATAAAACAAAAACGGTTTTGGATATCAATGAAATTCTTTCTTCCTGTGAAAGTACGTTCGATGCCATTATGTACGGAACTCGATTTCTTTTGCATGGCCACCACGGGCACGCTTGCAGAAGTCCAGACGCTGAACCCAATTTTCGACGGTTTTCAAGCATAAATCGCCCGATACTGCTGCAATTTCACGTTCGATATTCGTACGAAGTTCATCAATCGCCGCTGGCTTGTTGGCATAGACCATAGACTTGACGTAGACCCACAGGAAATAGTCTAATGGCGTCAAATCGCTCGACCAAGGCGGTTAAGCGACTGGACCATTTCGTGAGATAACACGTTCTCCAAACTTGGTTTCCAATAAATTGATTGTGACATTCGCTGTGTGGCTTGTGGCACTGTCCTGTTGGAACCACATGTCTTCCAAGTCCATATCATCCAATTGGGGCCAAAAATATTCGGTTATCATTGAACGGTAGCGATTCCCATTCACAGTAACGTACCGGTCTTGATCATCACGGAAGAAGTATGGCCCAATGTCGCCGCCGGCCCATAAACCACACCAAACCGTAATTTTTTCGGGATGCAATGATGACTCATGGAGAACGTGTGGATTGCTGCCTGACCAATACAGCATATTTTGTTTATTGACGAAGCCATTCAGCCAGAAATGAGCCTCATCGCTGAAGATGATTTTTCGATGAAAATCCGAATCATTTTCAAGTTGTTGCTCAGCCCAATTCACGAACATACGACGCTTCTGGTGGTCAAGCGGCTTCAGTTCTTGCGTCAATTTAATCTTGTAAGGATGTAGGCCAAGATCTTTTCGCAAAATTCGGCACAACGACGTCACAGCGATGCCCAACGCTTGAGAACGTCGTGTGAGAGACACATTTGGGCTTTCCTCAACTGAAGCCTCAGCGGCAGCAAGATTCTCTACACTACGGGCACTTCTTTGTCTCACTGGCACGAAAACATTTTGTACTGTGCCTGTGGATTCAAATTTTTCCACTAGACGCTCAATTGTGGATCTGCTAGGACGAATTATGACGACCAAAATTGGACGTAGCGCTCTTAACGTTGAGGCCACTGACTCCGAATTTCGGTAGTAAATTTAAATAATTAAGACTCGTTGTTGGCTCGTATATCTTTCCATCATGAAATGTCAAAAGAGCGGCTAGAAATTCGGCGTCGTTGGCTGTCCCTGTCGCTCTACTTTTGTAGCGTCCCTATTGAAAAACCCTTTATATTCTGAGAAAAATGAAAAAAAACGGATGTGAGCGGCCTCACAGGCGAGGATTAGTGTTCTAGGGTTAAGAAAAAAATGGCCCTAGCTATTTTCTTGTGAACCAAATTTTTTCCCGTTTTTATCCCGTCTATAATGTGACATCACTGGCTACAATGCTTAATCCGCGGTGGTTCCTAATACTTCGAAAAGTGAATGTCAAAGGGTAAATATTAAAAATTTTAAAATAATCCTTTAACATTAGGAGCCTGAAAGCTTGTGATTCAATTTAATGCTTGGCAGCTGAAATAAATCGCATGTTTTATTATACAACATGTAGGAGAAACAAATTTGTCCCTTCGAGCCTTAACTCGTTTTGCACGGTATTCAGTTCCGCTTAATTTAATTTATTTAATAATTTATTAATTGTGCTTACCGTCAAAGTTCCTAAATATTAAATATACCCTTAAAACTCAAACTATGAGTTGTTGAATCCCCACCAAAAACCACAAGCCGCATATCGGAAGCGGACGTCCTAAAACCACCTCAGAAAAAGTTCACCTCATATTCCTTTAAATGCACAGCACAGCACAGCACAGCACATCCTCTGCCCAATGCGGTAAATAATCCTCAAAATTTAAGTTTAAATTAAAGAAACATGACATGAGATAACGATGTTACACTCGTTTTTTCTCCCACCAACCGGCCAAAACGAATGAAGAGGAAAGAAATCCTTGAGTTTGTAACATCCAGTTACACCGTACAAGATCAACACTGTTGACCCAAATCCATTTTAGCCATTATTCCGTTTTTGTTGAACTCTTTTACATTTTTCTGTTGTACATTATTCCTTTTCATCCCCGCCTTCAACATACTGCAATGAGGATGCAAGTGCAAGTGGTAAAACCACGAACAAAATAGCTGAATCTTAAAAAAAGAGTACAGTACAAAAATGAAAAACACAAAATGCAAACAGAATAGAGTTATCCTTGGTGTAAGCCTCAACAGCCTCATAAATTGATTAAAAACTTGCCAAGGGACTGTAGTAGCTATACTCTCGCTGCGATATACACTCCCGATGTCTTATGCATTAAATAGCAGGACTACGGCGAAAAATTCTTTTCATATAGAGCTGGTGCTGTGCCTTTAACCCTTTTTAGCCTTAAATTATGTTTCGTATTCATTTTGCTGTAAGGACGAAAAACAACAGAAAAATATAGCAAAACTAAAACATGGTAAAAAAAAACAGAAATAAAAAAAACATAAAAAACAGTGAAGAACACTTTTGTGCAATTCAGCTCGACCGTAGCCGGAGGTCGCTTATGGCATTCTGTTCCTTGATGAATCAGTTAAGGATGCTCTCGGGAGATAAATTTTGTACTTCCCCCAAAAGAATGTTCCAGTGAAAAATGAATGAAATTTGAAGGACATGCGCTATAGACGATTTGGTTTAGGTAGGACTTAAGGTCAGGAATGTTTTAAAGAGAAATGAGATTGGTGTTCCAAAAGAGAGTTAGTTTGAAGTTGCGATAAGAAGAGAATTCCCTTCGAACATGTTGGCGCCTTGGCGGATGTTGTTTAATGAGTGGGGAATATTCTTTGAGTGGAATTTTCTTGAATGATGTTTAAAACTCGGAAAATTGCACTGCCTGAAATCTGGAGCTTGCTGATGATGAGACCATAGGAAACGGGTTTCTTTTGAACTCTTGGACCTTTGAACCTCTGAACTTTTGAGCCTTTGAACTTTTGAACAATAAACGTACGAATACATTTACGCTCACTTATGCCTACAACTCATGAACCAATCCCTATACAAAGACCGTATTTACATACAAAACTTGGTATTGACGTCATCTTTCAGGGGAAATAAAAGAATATAAAACAAAAAGAAATTAAATCGCTTTACGCATTAGAGAGAATTTTTAACAATTTTCAACACAATACAGTAAAACCCGGATAAGTACTTCACGCTTAAGTACCCAAAACGCTTAAGTACCCACAAATCTCATATACATTTTTTTTTCTGCCTCCTTTGTGTGCTTAAGCGGGTTCGTTTAACTACCTCACCCGCTTAAGTACCCAAAGAAAGCTGAAATTGTGAAGAGGTAGTTATCCGGGTTTTACTGTACATCTTATTTTTATATAAGATATGGGAAACGAAATGTGCGCCTACAGCGCCACCTGTTGAACATTATCTGATTTTTTTTTCCCTAACCTTAGCGTAGCAATTACGGACAAACCCGCAGAAAGAAGTATCTAATTTGGTTCAGTCGCTTTAAGTTTTAAGCTTCCAAACACACCAAGCTCCATTTTTATATAGGTATACACCTTTGCTTAAAATGCTTAACATAGAATTGTCATACCTCTTAAGAATTAAAAGTGCTAAAAGTTCAGTTGCCTGCAAGTAGAACTACTTTATTTTTACTCATGCATTAGTTTGTTTTTATTTCCGATTACAGTCGCATTTTTAGCAGAGCTGTACAAGGCCAACAAAGCCAAACCTAAAAGTTCGATTAGAAGATAAATCAGGACTGCACAAAAATGTATGACTTGGAAAATCAAAAGCACGTGCTTTATTTCATGATTCTTATCCGTTTGTAGGATTTGCGTTAACAGTTTTCTTTGAACTTATTTGAAAAGAGGTTTGTTATGCGATTTCTAGCTAAATGGCTTGACCTACGAGGCTGTAAACTGCACAAAAAAGCACATAAATCAGGTATCAATATGAAATTTTAAGCTCTACTGGCTTGATATTAACTTGGCAGAGCACTTTTCAAGGTCGATTTTCGCCGAAACCATTGGAGCAATAAAATCAAAAATTTAGCACAAAATTCGTTTATAATTAGCGCCTTATTTACGAGTATTAAAAATTGATTTTTGACATAAATATGTTAAGTTGACGAAGGTTCACTCAGAAGTCAACGGTCACCAGTCAACAGTCATCAGTCAACGGTCAGAAGTCAACAGTCAACGGTCTGCAGTCAATGGTCTTTAGTCAACAATCAACCGTCAACAGTCATCAGTCAACTGTCTACCTTTATCTCATTCTAATAACCTCTGAAAGACATTTAAAGAGTCGTCCTAAAAGTAGCATCCAGTCTTGTCTGCGTCGAAGTTGTTATAGAAGTAGGAAATTACCTAGCCCCATCTAAAAACTTTGCTGATTCTGGCATAAAATTGAAGCAGTCTTCGAAAACCACTGTTGTAAGTTTCAAGCCGAATGACTTATGTTGCAAACTTCATACTTTTCCGCAACTCCATTGAATTATTTTTTCTATAACAGGAAGGCAGACAGCGACCATTATTTTGTTTTACTGCTGTTAACTAGGCTTGGTACCTCAATCGAAAACTTCAAAACTCTTTGCCTCAAGAGATAGCCGCAAAGACTTCCAAGACCACCAGGCCTGTGCTTAAATTGAAGATCAAGAACAGCATTTAGTGCAGCATCCACAAGCATAACAAAGCAACTTCAACAAATGGGGTATTACCTATTGCCGTTCAAATCACGAGTCCCTTTACTTAACCCCTATCGTCAATGTCACACGTGAGGTGATAAATACCATTCCGAAAATTTGCCAACATCTTCACCATAAGCCAATACCATTTCGCCATCATACCATTGCTGCAACTACTACTCACCAATCACACTCGAACAAGCTGCAAGGCAACCAAATTTTACGAAACGCCACCTTCACAACTTCACATCCGTTGCGTGTTGTGTACGGTAAATTGGGGTAGATTGCCCCGTATCACCGTTCACCGCACAGTGTACAGACGACAAGTCTACAGCAACAGCAAGCAGCAACTGTTATTTATCCCATCTTCTGGCGTGCCAGAACGTTAGTACTCCATGTAACCTCGAATTGGATGGTCGGTGTACGTTCTTGCAGCGTGTTCTTACTCCACTTCTGTGTACGTACGTGATAAGCTCGCGAGTTTAAGCCGTTTACGAGTTCGTTCGTGAGGCTTGTTTCCGTTCGATTATTTTTTTTTCTTCTGTTATATATTTTTGTTAGTCGTTCGTCTTCTTCGCCTGGCTTCCGGTCCTTCGCGGATGCATGTCAATCGTCTTGTTTGCGTTGCACATACCTAACTTGCAATCATCGCGCTGTGTGCTGAACTTGGGATAGTGTTCCTGCATCCTGTTCATCATTAAACCTGCCCACCGGAGAAAAAGGTGTTGTTTGTGCTCAACCACTGTCCTTTGCAATCATCTCAGTCATTATTATCAGGGTGGCAAGGTATCTGTCGTCGGATCTTGGTGTCCTTTCGTGGTTTGTTTACTTCTTGTGTCGTGATGAAGTGATGATATGCGATAAGCAAGTGGGATAATAGTGTGTGTGTGTCAGTTTGGTAATTTATACCCCAAATAAAGGGTAAAGGATAAAGGAGGGTTCGAAGGTGGAAAACGGTCGCGAATACGAGTGTCTATGCCATTTTTTTTTTCCAGTTTTCATTGTGTAACAGATACGCTCGGGAATTGTTTTGGGACTCGCTTTAGTTCAGTTGTGCGTGGAAAGGATACTTTTTATCGCTCCTCATCGACAATTACATAAATATTGTTGTCCCCTCGCTCAAGGATGTGCGAATACCTGTGAAATTGCTTTTTTAGTGGCCCAGTTTGAAGGCGATACCGATAGAATTAAAGCAGTATCAAATTGCTAAATCAGTGAAAGAAACAAGTAGCGCAGTGCGAGGCAAAGAAAGATGCTTTAAGGATAAAAGTGTGCCTCACGTCTGCAGCGTGCCAGTGCCTGCGAATTGAAATTCAGTTTGCTTTTATTCATCTTGCTGATTGGGAATTAATGAAGGAAGTCGTTTAGGTATTTCCTCATAATTCCATAGCCATCCACCACCGCCTTCCCGGATCTTGAGGGTCTTATTGAATTTCCTACAAAGGACGAGCGGGAAATCAGGTCAACATATTGCAAATTGAGGTAAGTAATGGTTCGCACAGGGAGGGTATAGAGTGCATCATTAGGATGATGCCATACTAATGGATGGGCATTATGATTGCAATTTATGAATGGGTTGGTGCTTATTGGAGTGATATGAGGTTAGTTGGGCTTTTAAAAAAATTCAAGCGCACTTTAGTGATTTGATTGCAAAACTTCGTTTTAAGTAGCTCAAATTCTGAATATTAAGAGCCTCAATTATTTGTATAAACATGAAGGAGAGTTTAGAAGTTGTCGATGTGTGTGCATGTTTTAGGGAGCTAGTTAGACTATTTATCGCACAGGCGATTTCAATTAGATTAAATGACCAGAAGTACCTATTGATTGTCTACCTATATTCGAAGTAATTTCGGTAACCACTGAACGAAAGCTCCACTAGAATAGATTACTGCGCATTTTTTTATCCGTCCTCAAAGGGGTGGAAATGAGGGTGTCATATTTTTGAAATATCTTAACTAAAATGTATCAGCATTATTAGGCTGAGTATGAGTATTTTTTGAACTACAAAAAAAAGGTATTGAAACAAATTATTTTCGGATTGTAGCTCTCTTTTCAGATAACAGTCGAAATTATGTTAAGGAGTAAGGACATTGCTTACATACGCTGTGTTTCTGGCGGTGTCCGGCCTCCGGTGTGGTTACGGATCAAATAAGAAAATAACATGAGGTGTGGCGTGTGGCCTGCTTAGGTTACATCTAAATAAAAAATAAGTAGTCAGTCCTTTTTTTTGTACTAAAGTGCAGAAAGTTGTTAGGTATACCTATTACCAAATTGGAAAATAAATTACAGACAGCACTGCATTGCTACACAACAAAAGAAAAATTAAGCGAAAATGTTGTGGTTAAGGCAGTGAAAGTGGTTCTTAATTACTTCCCTCTCCCTATTTTTATACCTACCTACAAGATTCTAGGTACGAACGATTTTTGTTTGCTTCTGTGTTTGGGTTTAGGTATTGCTCAGGAAATTATTAAGAGCTTAAGGAAAATCTGCATACCACTCGCAAGGTATTTGCCATTTTGTGAAGCTTATGAATTAGAAAAGATAGTGAAGGACAAAAAACATCGACGGGAAAATAAATTTCTACAGGATTTTTATTTTTCTTACAATTTTTTGCTTTATTATTTAGGGCCGTTTGCTCATACGACTCTTAACGATTTAAGTTCTACTTAAATACTTATGGGCTACTGTTTTAAGAGCATAAACTGTCACTTAAGAGTGGCTATGAGTCGTATCAGCAAACGGCCCTTAGTAACTTAAATGAAACAAAAAAAATTGTTTGGGTTGATATTGTACGGTCATTTGACAAGGTTTAGGATCAACAATTCATTTTTCGAAAGCGCGTGCTTTTTTTGATCGTCGGGTGGGTACCTCTTACAAAGAGATTCTAAACTCCAATTCAAATTGTTTTTAACAGCCTTAGGTCCGAAATTCAAAATAGTATTCTCAAAGACTCAACTATCTTTCGCATTTCCATACCTACATCATCTTCTGTCTGCAACTTCGATACGAAAGCCAATCAATTGATTTGTCGAGGACAGCAAAAGAATTTCGGGCCTTAGCTTCTCATATCCCTTTTTAACTCCCATGTTCTTTGACAGTAGATTTTTAGCGACAGCATAACTATGTTACGCATCTCGGTAAATTTGAATAATTCGTTCAATCGCTTTAAACAACTCCAGACTGAGGTAGGTGCTTCCAGTGAGCAGTTTGGTTTGCAAATTCGTCTTACCGAAAGCTAATGCGAAATCCATATATTTGCACAACCTCTTTTATCGCTGCTTTAAAGGACACTCAAGAGAAAGCGACACATATATTCCGCACCTTAAATTAAACAATTTAACCGCAATACCCCAGCCGAAAATGGGCCAAAAAATGGATAAAGAAAATCTTGGCTGAAATGTTAAGCTACCTTACGCAAATGTCCTTAAAAAAAATACAATTTTTACTTTCAAAATCTCCAATTATTTTACCACTCACCTTTTATGTCGTTCTAAAGAATTTATGGTAAAATAGCTTTTGTATAGCTCTTCTGAAAAAATTCTAAACCTAAGATGCGATCAAAATTTATAAATATAAATATTTGGCGCAACAGGTCACAAATCTTGCAACCATTCGTTTGTTTGAGTTTTCTTTATTTTTATCGACAACGAAAACCTTTTCCCGAATATTTTTATATTTTCGGGAGATTTTCAGAAGAAGAAGTTGTGGCTATTTTCAGTAAGTAAGCCACTTGCATTTTTCAAAAGTTCAGCCGAAGAAATCCTGAACCCTATTCCGAGTAAAAGGTTTTTTTTTTATTCCCAAAATAAAATATTGACTTTCTCGTTTTCGTCCATAAATCGCTTTAAATGGAATATTGGAAAGAGCAATCCCCATACGATTTAACCCGCTTAAAACATGTGCAATTCATTCATAAATTTATACGAAGCATTTAATACAAAAATATGCGGAACGATAATCGCATTGCGTTGAAGCAGGTAAAACAAGAAGGTACGATAATGGTTTTAAAATCTTCTCAACGAACAAGCTTCTCTACGGAAATCCTTCCCAAAACTCACCAAAATGAAAAATGTTTTCTCCCTTCACTGCAAGTATATTAGTTGTGCAAAGCTATTCTCGGAACTCGGAGTATGAGCTCCTAAGTCTTTCAGTGCATGCAAATGCAAGCAACAACAAAACGTTTGCTCTACTCAATTTACCTAGCGAGTAATCTAGCTCCTGCATAACTTTATAATTAACGTCTACACTGATTTTCATAATAACCCAGCTTGCCTCTCATAGATGATATTATGTGCCTGTTCCCTGCAAGAAGGTTCTGATTCCGACTACAGTCTTGGATACCCACCAATTCCAATTGGGCTTATTTTACCCGAATCATGTACGCTTCCTATTCATGTGAGTCGATGGAAGCACTAAATTGAATTTAAAAGTGCGTGCATCAATTCAATAACACGACTGTTGGGTTAATTAAAAATTTGGATTATTACGTGTGCACAGCTACAGTGGATTACAAATTGAAATGACATTACATCATGAGAATTAAAAATGCTTTGTAATTAACGCACCAATCCAGTTTAATTCAATTCGATACAATTGTCGTATGCACTCACGTCACGCATGAGGAAATCATTTCCGTTGGATAAGAACCATCCTCCCCATGAATATATTTTAGCACAAATGGAGAAGGGGAAACAATAAATTAAATATGTTCCATTAGTACCATTAGAGAAAGCATTCTCCATCGGGGAATATTTTTTTTGTGTTGACACATGAGGTATAGACAAATATCGGCTCGATTTATTGAATATCTATTTCAGCAAATAGCAGGCAATTACAACAATTGCCATCCGGGAATCACACTACTCGTAGTAATTCATCCCAAGCGGAAGTAAATTCACAGCAACAGCTGGTGGTGTATTTTAAAATTTCTAGGTAAACTGCTTCCTATTGTGGGGAGCAGGAGAAGCTTTAATCAAACGGATATATGGAAGAGTTAAAATCTATTTATTTTCCACCCTTAATCAAATGCTAACCGACAGAAGCCACCCTAAATTAAATGGAAGTAAGCAGTCTGGCAGTCCATATCTACTGCTTTGGTAGACAATAAGGAATCATAACCAATTCATATTCATTGTAATAGAATTATCCGGTAAACTAATTGTGAAAATGTCACAGGGTATTGTTTCGCTGAGACAATAGAGTCATTATGTATGTATAACTTATAACAGCCACGTTAAGTAATGTTTACTTGCATAAACATTCGACAAGGTTACAAGTTAAGTAAACCCTATAGCCTACAGGCATCCACCTAATTTAGAGCACACCTTTACAATGCAGCAAGACTGGGTGGTTGTGATTACTTCGAGCAAAATTTGCATTTGAATAGAAGGTACCTACGTAATATACACAAGTTAAAATTTAATTTCATAGCGGAATTCATTCGCTCGTACTTTGGGACTTAAAAACAAAGAATAATAAAAGAGTCCTTTGTACCATGGCTTCGAGGCACGTGATGTGCTTAAAAATTAAAAAAAATAAAAATACATTTTCGGAATAGCAAATAAACAAAAAAAAAAAAAAAAAACACCAACAACAGATGTGGTTGGTATAAAAGAATATTTTGTTAAAATTTCAAATTTTACACCTCCCTAATAAAAAAAAGCATGAAAATGAATAATTAAAATGTAAGCGGCATTAATGGGTGTGAAATAAAACAATAAAAAAAAGGATCATGACATTGGTTTCAACACCTCTTAGAAAAGGTAAAATGAAAAAGCGCGACGAGCAACCTCCGCAAGATTTTTAAAACTCACGAGAAACGACTGCTGGATTTAATGGAATTGGAAGACTTATCCAGCTCTGTAACTCATCCGATAACTTTTGGCATAAAAAACTAAGGAACATTTTACTTCAATTCATATCGTTTTAGTGATAGATATAATAAAAAATGTGGTTGCCATATTTACAAAACATGGGCACAGTTTTGAGTTCAAGATCTTGAAATGATCCCCTGTGTTATCGATACGCCTGGCTGTACACAGCTATTGTAAGACCAATACTGACATATGGCAGCCTCGTATGGTGGCCAGCAACCAAAAGGGCTACTGACCTAAAGGCTATTACCAAGGTACAAAGACTAGCTTGCATTGGAGTCACCAGCACGATGAGGTCAACTCCAACTGCCGGACTTGAGGCTATCCTCAATCTGTTGCCGCTGGACATCTTTGTGCAATCATTGGCAAGAATTAGTCAATCAGCTGACTGGAAATGCCAGGAAGAGGGTCACACAACGATTTTACAGAAATACTTTGGCAATGTACCTAACACGGATTAAATCACGACATATTTAGAATTCACCAGTCCATTCTCAAGCGCCTACCCCCAGCAGGGAAGTATGGAGAGATGGACCTAGCACCTAACACCTAACACCTACACTCAATCCGTTCCCGTGTACACGGACGGATCGAAAATGGACAACGGGGTGGGGTTAGGCATCTACTCGGAACCTCTGGGTATCTCAACATCGCTACGCCTCCCAGACCATTGCAGTGCGTTCCAAGCCTAAGTCATCACAGTGACAAGGGCTGCCCGTGAGTCTGCGATAAAGGTATCACCTTCTTTATTGACAGCCAGGCAGCTATAAAGGCCTTAACTGCCACAATAATAAAATTAAAACTTGTGAAGGGTAGTCGCGAAGAGCTCAAGGCTCTCGGAACACAGCACAAGGTAATGCTCCGCTGGGTCCCTGGACATGACGGCATTCTAGGAAATGAGAAAGCGCGTGAACTAGCACGACAAGGTTCGGCTAACGCTCCAGAACAAACATCACCGTCTGTGCATATGCCGCTCTGCACACTAAAACTAGAAGCGGGAAAGAAATTCACAGATGAATCAAACTCCAGATGGAGTTTCCACGGTCACGTTTGCTATCACTAGAAAACTATGATCTATCTTTTTGTGAATCCAACACTCCAGGAACAAATACCTTGGGAAATTCTTCTTCCACGATCTGAACGAGTTATCCAATATATCAACGGACAAAATAATGAATTTCATAAAATCCTCAAGATGGTTTGTAATCAATGACGCAGTAAGTAATTAACCAACTTATAATAAAGGCATATAGAAAAGGTTACTACGGGTAAGAGACCTTTTCCCTGACGGGTATCACAATGGGTCAATTCTGACCTGCGTGTGGCACGGGCTACTCCACGCCAGCCCACAAACCTAACCGAAACGCAGTGAAACACTACACCCTCACATCTCTTTTTGGGTTTACTTTTATGTAAGAAAACCAGCCGCACTCGCCGGCTTTGCCCGTGAGCTATCTTTCGTTTTAAATCTCGCATTAATAATCTTAATTTTACAACTTAAACTCCTAGAAATGCAAATGCAATATGTTTATACCAGCTGGTTTGTCTGGCGCGTTTTATTCGATACGGGAGAATGTCTGCAAATAAGGAGCTTAATCGTTTTCTTGTTTTTTTTTTTTTAAGTATTTGAATGTTTTTTGCATTTTTTGTTTGCCCTTTTTCATCATCACCGTGAATTATTTACATTTAATTTACATTTACATTCAAAAAAAGAGCTAACTAAATTGGTTGAAAATTGCACACGGTAGAGGAAAATATACCTACGCATTTTGGCTCTTTGTTTTAAGTAATATAAATATAGATGAAATTTTGACAAATAAATTTGACAGCATTTTAAAACTTCAACGTTCAACTTGAGTGGAAAATCTACTTGAATGCATTTTTTTACTCGAACTAAATTGAGTTCAATTGCATTGAACAGCACCCTATAAAAAGAAAACAGTGCTGTTCCATGTATTGAAAAGTTGGAAAATAAATTGCAGCTTTAGCGTTTCTGACATTTTAAGTGTCTAGTGAGAAAAAGAAAAGACCAAGTGCCAGCTTAGAACATTGTAGAAAAACAAGGCAGATTTTATATGTTGTTAAAAAATTCCAGAACTTTTATAATTGTGTGCGCAAGGAAGGTAACCATTGCAGAATTGAAGCTTGGTCTTTATTGGAGGTGCTAGTAAATGACACTCTTTAAGATTGTTTATGGTAAAAACTGTTCTGCCCATATATACAAGTTAAGTATGGTTCGTTTCCATAAAAGTGCGTTCTGACGTTTAAATACCAGATTACTTGTGATATGATGGGCTTAGCGAAATAATTTCTTGGGCTTATGAGCTAAAATAATGAACTTAGGTAGATCGTGTAGAAAATTCGTGCAGGAACCTAAGCTAGATTTTCCATTCACAGCACCTCACGAAAGCTTGGATTTTTAATCTCACCACAAATATTTATTTTTATACATACATACCTATTCATTTTAATAAAAAAACATGCAGGTATTATTTGCAGCCCATTAGGCCTAGAAAGCAGAATTTCCAATCTTATGTATTTCTAATTCGAAATTTCATTTATTTTGTGCTGCTTATTAAATAAACAAGAGTAACCTACAAGGCTTTAACGAACCTACTCAAAACTTCTTTTATTTACGCTTTTCTTACACCTAACGTTAAATTAAAAAAATTGCAACAAATAATATTAACGATTCGTCTATATAAAGGGTGATTTTTTAAGAGGTTTAGAACTTTTTTAAAAAAAAAAACACCAAAAATTCGAAAAAATGAATGAAATATTTATTTGTATCGATAGTTTGAACCTTGCAATTTAATGTTTAAAGATAATTTCATGCAAATGTTGACCGCGGCTGCGTCTCAGGTAGCCCATCCGCTGAGTCCAATTTTGGCATACTCTTTCACACATATCGGCCGGTATCTCACGAATGAATGCATGGATGTTGGCTTCCAGTGCGTCAATCGAAGCGGGCTTGTCCCTATACACATTAGCCTTGGCATACCCCCACAAAAAATAATCTAATGGTGTCAAATCGCACGATCTAGGCGGTCAATTGACCGGCCCGAATATTCTTCCGAATAGACTGCTCAGAAGGTCGAGAATGCCGATCATAAAATGGAAGCAGCGCGCGATGAACATTTCGAACCGAGCACGAATTTTGATAGTAAAATTCAATAATTTGCAAGCGTTGTTCATTTGTAAGACGATCCATGGTTAAATTGCAAACCAAACTTAAGCTGTTTAATAGTGACACAAGGTACTAAACGCACGTCAGCTGTCAAAACCAGTGTTGCCAAAACCAAACCAGCTAAAAAATCACCCTTTATATTAAAATTGAGCCTTAAAATTGTGTTCGTTTATCGCCGGTTCACGCCTTAACGCATTTACCGATTTTAACCAAACTTTCACAGTTCACACAATATCTTTCGTATTAGTCTTTGTATGAATTTTGTGAAGTTTGGTTGAAATCGGAAAACGTATGCGTGTGTTGTGCGTACGTGATAAATACATGAATTTCAGTGTTTGACATTTTAGGGTTTTTCCACAGAGTCGATTTTGTTTCTGAAAATTTCAGGATAAAAAGGTGGCGCTGTTGTCGATCTCTAAAACTGCTCAACGGATTTCAATGAAATTTTGTGGTGGTGGGCGCAAATCACAAGCATTAAAGAATATGTGAAGTGACATATGGCCTATGTGTGTGAAGGCCGTCAGCGCATATCACTTGGTAGAAAGAACTCTATTCGTTATTCGTATACTATAATTTTTACAAATTGACCACTCGCCTAAATAGTCCAGCATACTAACCACTGACCCACCGTGTTCACAAGTCGCAACTACTGATTTTTAATGTTCTATAGTATCATTATCGGATGTGAAGTGGAAAAAAAATTATCCGAACGGTGATTCTTACTTCCTGGCAAACTTCGAGCGACCACCATGACATCCCCGCACGAAAAATGATCAAGAAGCCGCCCCGGAAATCTTTGATGTTTCTATGCATTGAACTTTATTTAATTCCAAGGGAGTTTCATTCGTTCAATAGAAAGGTTCAACTATTAAAAGGCGGTACGAAGTTCGCAGGGTCTGCTATTTAATTTTAAATTAGCAAAACAACTTTAATTACTTTTTTACGCCAAATAAAACTGTAAGTATTTTTTCACAGTGAGGTGTTTGAAGGTGTTTGACAGGAAGTCATTAAAAAACAACTCAACAAAATGTATTCCAGTTTTTACAGTTGCATTTTTTTAACCCTATTCGCTTTCCAGAAACAGTTTTTTTCCAATACCATCTGGTTCCAATCTTTGAAACTTCTTGATTAATTGGAATAGAACTTTTGAAAAATATGTCCCGTAAAGCGAGGGGCCCACGGGTCAGTTATTATATATGCAGTTTTGAAAATAAGCAAAATAGTTGATATACGTACCAAAAAACGTACCATTTATATAAATTTCTAAATACAATATCGTGCGAAAAATTAAAAAGTAATTAAAGAACTACAGTCGGAGAGATCTACGAACAGAGCAGCTATGGAGCTGTTTTCAATATTTAGCAATTGTACAAAATTTCGGACGACAAATTTGAAACTGAATCGTTTTGAATTGGTAAAGTCTGCCTGTACCTATACCTGCCACACGTATACTCCTATAAGTACGAAGATATAGGACCCATTTTTGAAAGAAGCCAAACATTCATCCTTATCCCTTCAAGGTAGCATGAAAGCATGGCTGGTGAAGCGACACAATTTCGGCGTCCTTCTTATGGTACACAAAAATGTTCGCCAATTAGCGGACAACTTTGCAGCATCTCGCATCACCCCATTCAAAGTCAATAGTGTTACTCATGTGTATGACCCCGTTCACCTGCTGCTCTCATTTCTTACAATCTCACATCCATATTTTTCACGCGCCCTAAGATTCACTCTAGTTTCCCCTCATTTTGAATACGCGATTTATGCATCAGCCTGTAACACCTGTGCCTACACCCAACCCTCTGCAACTTATTCAGTATTTACCCCCAAACCTAAACTGTGCGCGCAAATCAAGTTCCAGTTGTTGAATTTCTCATAAATCTTCAAGCTTCACACACAATAAATGAACGTGCGACAGCGATGACGAATCCATTTCAGAATTTCATTTTTATTCGACTCTAAAGGATCCACAACTCTGACAAAAGACGAAGGATATATTGTGTTGAGAAAAAGGCTTAAGAATAAACAATGATGTAGCCAACACCGTAGAGAGTACCAACAGACAACTCCCCGCATGACAGATAGTTATGTTCGGCACCAGATCCATATGCTCTCACACTCGCACAAAAACGTGGCATTCGGAAAATGCTTGCTAAGAAGTTATTCGCATCCGCCTGACGCAGCTGAATTCCATTACTCATTCATGGGGTTTACGTCGTCGTCGTGTGGCCCCGAAAGTAACTGCCTATATATGCGATGCCATGGTTTACACTCGTACACGACACCCAACTCCAAGATCATATATGAGATTTCAGGTCCTTCCGTAATATTTACAAAGTCAAGTATGGCGTAGAGTACGAGTATAGACCACTAAACAAGAAGCATCCGAAGAAATTCGAAAGGCCTTTCCAAAAACACACCACGATGTCGAAAGAAGAAATGTTTCCGCATGCTTTTGAGACACACATCCGATGGAATGTATCTTCAAGTGGCATTTCTATACACGCAGCGGGGGTACGCGCTCTGGCATGGTACATGCGTATTCATATATTTAAATTGTATTTGATAGAGTGGTGATAGAGTCGTTTCCTCATGACTTCCCTTTTCTTAGCTGTGTCGTATGCGAGTAGCTATTTGTGTTTTTCCATTTTTAATGCGATTGAGATGAGCTGAAAGATGAATGAACCGAGCAAAGCTGACGAAATGGGAAATGAACACTTCTACGTTGTAATTGATGATGGGGTCATGGCGTTTTATGGGCAATCTTTGGGGGAATGCTCAAGAAGTGGTTCTTATTCGAATTGCTTTTCTTTTTTTTCTTGTAATCTCTTTGAGGGATTGACGAAGTCACTTGACTTTTGCGAATCCTATGGGGAAATTTCCTAAGATATTATATTTTTTTTTGGAATATAAATCATAAAGTTTGAAACTTTTCAATGCGTCTTAGATGAAGGTGTAGGTACTTGGCTGCGCTTTGGACTAAGCCGCGTTCCAGGGACCTTAAATATTGCGTTGAGTTTGTGTCATTTGATGAGAAAGAGGAATTTGCGGATGCAAGATAAGCCGGTAAAGCGATTGTAGGAAACTAGAAGGGCAATTTTTAAAAGTCTTTTAAACTCTGATGATACCGCGCGATACTAAAAATCATTTTTATTGCATACCAGGGTTGGTTTTACGAACTTCCTTGACACATATGGACATATTGTTGTGCAAAAACAAGCACTCGGTCATTTCTTTCATTAATGTTCTCTACTCTTACGCTTACATTAGTGTAGTATGTATGGAGTTTACTGTTTACCTCATCTGCAATGTATGGCTATGGATGTGTTTTTAACTGAGAGGGGAGCTACGCTGCCATGAGAAATGATTCTGGCCTTCTGACTTCTGAGTTATATGTTTCATTTTAGTATTCGTTGGCTGTAAGTTGAAGTTATCATAATCCCATATAGTTCCAGGTAAAAACAGGAATGAACTATAGCAAACACACACACATCATAAACTATGTGTCGGCTAACATCTGTTGTAAAATCTATTGTTTTAAGTACTACTAGAACCCGCTACTATTTATTATCGTATACTATAATAGTACTTTCTGAGTTGTAACGTTAACATGCAAAAGAGAAGCATGCAATGAAAATAAGCTGACCGAACATAAGCGACAGCTTTATTCTTGACGTGTTCATGGAAACACTAAATTATAATATAATTGAGCTACACACCTAAATTGTCTAAAATACATAAACTTGTAAAGCCTAGCTAAATATAATATAGCTAGCTAATATTAATGAGTGCATAATGTTAAATTTGTTAAATAAACTTAACTTACGGTTAAACGCTATCGTTTCTATTGAGTACTATCACACATCCCTCAATTAAGGAAATGTAAACAATGGTTCCACTGGAAAATGGGAATGGAGGCATCAGAGCTGGTTTTAGTGGATTAAAGCCCCACACGCAGGCTTCCATTTCTTTCCACCTTTTTACAAAAAGAAAAGAATCTTCGCAATTTTCAACTTTAGCAAAGTACGGAACCTTCGGTGCGCGAGTGACACTTGCACTTTATGTCTGTTTTTTTTTACTCTAGAACAAAATTGATCAACGTCAAGCTAAAGCCCGTATGACACAAAATTTTTTTTTTGCATTTTTTCACACTTTTTAAATGAAACTAGAGCAGTACGAAATATTAGAACGAAAATTCCCAATAGGAGTGAGTGAGTACACACCAGCTTCATTAATGTAGATACGTTAAAAAAAATGTATTCAAATCAAATTTTTCAGCTGTTGGCAGGTTTTTATACCCTCCAGAGGAAGGTATATTCACTTTGCCAATACATTTGTAACGCCAAGAAGGAGTCACCGGAGACCTCATAAAGTATATATATTCTGAATCAGGATCACATTCTGAATCGATTTAGCCATGTCCGTCTGTCTGTCTGTCTGTCTGTCTGTTGAAAGCACGATAGAGCCCAAAGTAACTGACGTAGGTGAATGAAATTCGGTGAAAGGACTTCATTTTATCGGCGTCAGGTTGGTATTGAAAATGGGCTATGTCGGTCAAGTAGTTCTGGTACCTCCCATACAAAACCAATATTGTACCCATGTGCCTCTCTGTCTGTTGAAAGCACGATAGCGCCCAAAGTAATTGACGTAGGTGAATGAAATTTGGTGAGAGCACTTATTTTTATCAGCGTCAGGTTGATATTGAAAACAGGGTATGTCGGTCAAGTAGTTCTGGTACCTCCCATACAAAACCAATATTGGACCCATGTGCAGCGTTGCCACAAAGATACAATTGTATCAATTTAGCTACATTTTTGCTTCCGTGAAAAAAATTGATACTTAGATACTTTTTTTTTGATTTTGGTTCAATTAGATACATTTTTCAATTCTCCATTAAAATTCAGCATAATCCCCCTTTTTCATATAATATTTTAAATCTTTTTTCAAATACAAATTAAAATTTTTAGATCTGGTAATATTAATATGTTTTTTTATTTTTGAAACTGACTATTGCTCATTCTGTACTGGTGTTCCCACCCAATCTGATACTGTACTATCTAGCACTAGTCCATTTGCATTCGCAAGATTCTCCCAATTTATGAGAGTGCGACAGTTTTTCAATACAAGTTCCTCTAAGCCCTTACTCTCTACAGTTGGCAAATAATCTCTGCATTAATTATCTTCAGCAATTATCTTCAGTAACGTTTTCGAAACAATTAAACGGTGAATATAATATGTAGATATCTTAATTATTATATATAAATTCTAAAAATCTATTTTGAAGACGAATGAATTTAAAGTCAGTACAAATTACTCTGCAATACTTATTTATATATTATCAAGTTTGGTTTTAAGATTTTTTTTATTTTTTTTGTTCAAAATGTATTGACTGATTGTTAGGTGATGTTAAATGTGATGTTTGTTGTAAGGATTTTTGTTTCTTTCGTTTCAATAACTTTATTTATTTGAAAAAAGCTATATTTTCTTGTGATACATTTAAGAGGCTCAAATTTAGATACTTTTGATACGTTTTTGAAAAAAAAAGATACATTTTTCGAAAAGTCAGCGGCAACGCTGCCCATGTGTCTCTATGTCTGTTGAAAACACGATGGCGCCCAAAGTAATTGACGTAGCTGAATGAAATTTGGTGAAAGGACTTCTTTTTATCGGCGTCAGATTGATATTCAAAATGGGCTATGTCGGTCAAGTAGTTCTGGTACCTCCCATACAAAACCAATATTGGACCCATGTGTCCCTCTTTCCGTTGAAAACACGATAGCGTCCAAAGGAATCAACCTAGGTGAATGAAGTTTTGTGAAAGGACTTCCTTTATCGTCGTTAGGTTGGTATTCAAAATGGGCTATATCGGTCAAGTAGTTCTGGTATTTTGCATGACTTGTATGCAGTGGAGGGTATCAAAGCATCGGCCAGGCCGATGATAACACTTTTACTTGTTTATTTTGACATTTCAAGATTATTTGAAAAAAAATTCGTTTGAAAATTAGCGGTTGCTTTGCAAACAATTGCTACCCCTTTCGTTTTACACTTTTGGTCTCTTTTACACACCGCTGACTTTTCAGCATTCACTGCACCGTCGTCATGAGTCTGGACTAATCAACTTAACTCCTGCCTAACCATGACAGCTATAAGGTGAGTAGTAGAGGATAAGCGCAGTTATCACCCTTAAAAAAATACAAATGACATATTTAGACATTTTTGCTTGCCTCACTCTACTTCACATCTGAAGGTACCTATACTATTACCCTGAGAAAGCTTTGCGGTACAAATTGGTACCCATTCAATCCCAAAAAAAAAACTCACACAAAACAAATGTCTGTTAGAAACTACATACATACCCCCTGTACCCACCACAAAATTTGTGAAAGTCCCGTCGCGCCTAGTGCTGCCAGCTGCGCCTGCCATTTAAAACGCACCACTCAAGTCCCTTCCAATTAGGAGCTCCCAAATAACTATAATTACAAAATCCGCTTTTTCTATTTAACTATCATTTTAGTCTATATGCAAATTTGTATTGAAATTAAATACTTTTGGATTTATACAGCAGATTCCGATATCCACTTTGAATCTTTTGTAATTCATTATGCGGGCTCCGCGTTTCTGTTTGCGCCCACAAACAGATTTTATCTGCCCGCACGTTTATAAAGTAATTTCCAGCCAAATGACAAAGCGAAACACAATAAAATCCCAGTTATCTCTGATTGTGTGCGTGTTGGTATTTGTTTGTTTTAATATCCCGAAAATTATGATTATCCAATTCGTATAGCTGCGCGTTTAGTAATCTCACCTAGCCCCTGATCCAATTATAAACAGAAAGCGGACACAGGATATAATAATTGTAACTGGCGGGCAGCACGCCTATGCGCAGTCAAATATTTGATTATTCCATTAGTGAGCGGCATGGATACTTCAAATTGTTTGCCTAACGACTGCGACTAGGTACGAGTATAGTATCTATGGATAAGTGCCTAATTAAAAAGCTGAGGCTCAGTGTAAATTGTTTATCTTGTAAGAAACAGTTATTTATGGTAACGACCTAACTTGCCTTTAAACTCGCATAAATCACTTTAATTTAACAACGCAAGGGATTGTGCTTTTTTTTCTTATTTAGTAGACACAATAAAAGTCGTGAAGGGGAGAATCCACCGCAAATCCCCTCTCTCGGTGTCACATCACACCGCACACAGGGGTTGCGAATGGGAATGCGAATAGAATCATCCTACCAAGGACGATGAGCAGATACTTTTGAAAGTAACACCTGCTGTGTTTGTCTGGGTGCAAGGAATGCTGAAAATACGGGATTCCCCTCTAGCTGGTTGCTAAATTTATATTGTTACTTAAAATTCAAGTACATTATTAGATATTTCATTTGAGGGAATTTCCAGCAACTCCCTAGTCCCTAAGCACCCGGCGACGCGACGGTGGGGATATTTCTCGACTCTGTGCGTGTACGAGTGTATGATCATGATGGCGACGATTCCGATGCGGGAGTGTGTCATCAAGGTATTGCTATTAAGTATTATTGACTCGAAGGTAGTGGTAGGTGCTATCATCACCATCCCCCGCCGTGTGTTATTATTAACATTTTTGCTGTCGATTTTGGTTTTTATTGAGAGCACGAGCGGTAGTGTTACACGGCAGTTGATTTTTTACATCAGCATACACCTATGGCTTTTATTGATCCCATATCCCCATGGAGTGGGACAGAGCGATGGAGAGGGACGACGTACGTGGCACGTTAACTGCGGAGCCATCATCAGTGTATGTTTGCGGAATATAAAACGGGGCATTACGCACAAGATTATAAATCATAAATCAATAAGTTTAGCCCAAGATAAATCCGAGTGATTTGTATGCGAATTACAAAATTCATATGCATTTCCATTCTTCTGTAATGAAAAGGACATTTGCATGTTTTATGGCAGCATCATTCAATATCGTACAGACAGCCTCAGAAGGATGATGTTAAAATGGATTCAAGGGGACGTCATGCAGACTTGAGATATTTATTACTTTTTCTTTGTGAAGAAGTGATTACTTTCTACTTCGTGGTTCTGAATCTGTATACGTACTGTATACCTCTTCCGCAACTAGTTGAAAGGAATCAATGGAGGTCCTTTTGATGAAAATCTCCTGAAAGAAGACTTCGGATCTATGTAGGTTGTAGGTATGTACCTACAACGACAAAGCAAATTGTAAACACAAAATCTACTCTCGTGTTGAAAGTATATCTTTCGACGAGAGATGTCAAAAGTTGGCTTTGAATGATATCTTTGCGTTGCTGCTAAATATTGTGTTTGAATGGTTAGACTATACCTTTTTTCTCTGACTTTGTCTAATCAAGAGAAAAAGGAAAATATAAGGAAGAGCATTCCATCGGTAGGTATGCCTATAGTAAAAGGACTTTGACATAAACACAATGGGGTGATGAAATATTTCTACCTTGTCGACTTTTTGAATTAGGTTTTCGCTTTCCTCGAGTTATTTTGAATCAATGGAACCTTAACCCTCTTTAAAAAAATGGTCCAAGGTGCATATCTCTGCATGAAGAAATTTTGATTCAAAAATGATTTCAATATGACTGCGCTCCTTTTCGGTGGAGTTCACAATTTATTCGATTTTGGCAGTAGGTGACTCAGTAAGCAGAGTGTGATTTGTAAAGTTAGAAGCTTAAACAAGTAAAAGTGTTATCATCGGCCTGGCCGATGCTTTTAACCCTCCACTGCATACAAGTCATGCAAAATACCAGAACTACTTGACCGACATAGCCCATTTTGAATACCAACCTAACGACGATAAAAGAAGTCCTTTCACAAAACTTCATTCACCTAGGTTGATTCCTTTAGACGCTATCGTGTTTTCAACGGAAAGAGGGACACATGGGTCCAATATTGGTTTTGTATGGGAGGTACCAGAACTACTTGACCGACATAGCCCATTTTGAATATCAATCTGACGCCGATAAAAAGAAGTCCTTTCACCAAATTTCATTCAGCTACGTCAATTACTTTGGGCGCCATCGTGTTTTCAACAGACATAGAGACACATGGGTCCAATATTGGTTTTGTATGGGAGGTACCAGAACTACTTGACCGACATACCCTGTTTTCAATATCAACCTGACGCTGATAAAAATAAGTTCTCTCACCAAATTTCATTCACCTACGTCAATTACTTTGGGCGCTATCGTGCTTTCAACAGACAGAGAGGCACATGGGTACAATATTGGTTTTGTATGGGAGGTACCAGAACTACTTGACCGACATAGCCCATTTTCAATACCAACCTGACGCCGATAAAATGAAGTCCTTTCACCGAATTTCATTCACCTACGTCAGTTACTTTGGGCTCTATCGTGCTTTCAACAGACAGACAGACAGACGGACATGGCTAAATCGATTCAGAATGTGATCCTGATTCAGAATATATATACTTTATGAGGTCTCCGGTGACTCCTTCTTGGCGTTACAAATGTATTGGCAAAGTGAATATACCTTCCTCTGGAGGGTATAAAAATGGATTCAAATGACTCTTGACAGAAAATGAACCACACGTTCGGCTAAAACATTTTAGATCGTTTTTGAAAAGACCTAAAGACCAATCCAGCCTTTTAAAGTACATCTACCGAAGGTGGGTATATTATATATATCTACTTTCCAAAAAGCAACATCTTCCAGGAGCTCGTTAGCAATCCAAAAGTAACACTTGGTCACAGTAAATATTTCGTTTAGAAATATGATGGGTCCGAATGGTAGAGTCTGACGTCCGCAAATCGCGGATGAAGCGAGCGACCGACCTCAAAATAATATATCACTGAGTTTGCCCTGTGGTAGAAATTCTATCATTAAAGTAACCTGATCTAAAATATTGTAAAACAAATTACACACAGTATTACATCTGTGGACAATATTCCCATCAAAAAAAGTAGTGAAAGTAGTTCTTAACTATTTGCCTTTGCCTATTTACAAGATTTCGGCCTTGTGTTTTTGGATCATTTATTTTTTGGGGGTCGTTTTCGGGCTTTTCGAAAGAGGTATTCGTGATTCTATTCAAATGTACAGAGCCCCTACAAAAATTTAACTATACCCTTTTGACAATTATGGGCAGTGGCTTTGTGATCACCTTGTCGGACTTCCAAGTACAGGGTTTTAGGTTAAACTCGTAAATAACTCCTTTCACTGCCCTTGGTACTGCGACAAAATATCGACACAGCCGAATATGGACGGTATAAAAATAGAAGAAGCTTTGTCGAAATTTGACCGCAAGACCAAAGGCAGCATTCTGGTCCCTGAAATTAGGGTAGTAGATAGGTCTAGTAAAAAATCACACGGAATGGTCGCCGTTTAAGATGACTTACCAGCAGTAACTGCAAGCTCTCCAAATATGTAGATAATGTGAGGGGAAATATGCACCAAATCATTAAAAAAAGATGGGCAACTGGCCTGGGAAGTCGGAATAACCTGAACATGCCCCATCTACAAAATAAATGTGTTACTATATAAGCATCCGAAGATCTATCGAGGCAAATCGCTGGTTAAAGCCGCATGCATAAGATCCTATACAAAGTACTGTTTGAACTTCTTTAGCAATGTCCCTTTGACATGGTTTTCGCACTAAGGTCTAACTTGGAAAAGACCAACGATCTTCTAGACGGAACTCAACTACTTTTTCATCGACTTTAAAGGCGAATATGGCAGGAATTTTTGTCAAGAGCTCTGTAGCTATAGGTATATGGCGACTGTTAAATTCGACTGCTAAATTTGGCATCTCAGCAAGATGGATCCAAAGGTGTCTGCAAAGAACCCGGTACAAATTGACATTTATAGAAGCAGCTCGTTTGAAGCATTCCAAATGTAAACCGGACTGCGCATGCGCAAAAGATTCGCTATCATTTCTGACTTTCTCAATCTCATTCTAGAGCTGATGTCGACCGGGACGGTCTGTTTTGCCGCCGAAGGATCTTTATCCATATATTATAATCAATTTGTATTTTTTTTTGTTATGTATGTGGATTTGAAAACTCATCACATTCAAAAAACGGACCCAACCAGAATTTATTTTTAGAAAAAGATAGGGTTAAACATGGAGCAGTGTTTGATTTTGATTTGCAAACGACCAACTTGTTCAGAAGTAATGCGAGTTTAACAATTTTCAATAAATCGCTCCAAAGAGTCCTTCTTAAACACCAAACTAACTTCAAACTGCCCGTTTCAAACAAATGGATAATAATTGAAATATTTAGTTTGTGGGATGCGATGCTAAAAGGGGTTCCTTCGGCTTTAAAACGCTTTTCTGTTTTTTTTTAAAACCGAATCGGACGTTTTACAACAATTTTCATTACCCTCTTGGATGTGACGATATTCGTTGCCTTTTGAAAACACTTTTCCAAACTAAACGCTCTCGCTGAAGTTTATATTAAAACTTGCAAGCATAGACTATCAGTGGGTTCCTCGTCGTTGTAAGAAGTTGCATCACCCAAAACCATACATTCCGTGGACGGTTTTCGGAAGCATTCGTCCTCGACTAAGAATGGATTTACGACTGTTTTTTACACTTCTTGAATGTTTTGAGAAAAATTACCACACTCCTGCGGATTAAATTTAACTCTTAATCATTTCTCTGCCTGCTTTTAGACTCTTGAAAAAATAACAACTATAGATTCTGTAAACAACTGAAAACAAAAATCGTGATTGGCATTTGGAGAATAAGTGTTTTGGACTGCCGATCCGGGTTCGAAGTTCTATTTCCTTGTGACCATACCCGAAAATCCAGTTTTCACAGGGATGACATCTATCCAAATGTGACATAGAGTACCTATAGCTACACATCACTCGCATTTAAGTAGTAAAATCCACACACGCCGACAGAGCAGGGCCAAATATTTTATTTGCAGATGAAAATCTACCAAATTTACGGCGAAATAAAATATTTAAGTGCCCCGCGCAAAACATTTGTCGTGCATGTAAATGTTTCAGTATTCATGAGTAGGCACAGTTTTCATTTGGTTTTCCCAACAAATCGTGTTGTCTAGGCATTTCCCTTCGCATATAACTTGAATGCTCCTCCCAACCCTACCTACATGCATATACAGCAAGACTATACACAATTTCTAATTACGTCCTACAACCGGGTACATTAACCACTTGTAAAATTAATTAGCAACAATAGGTACTGCTTCATAAATAAATTCCCCCGGTAGTTATCATCGCAGTTCATCCTTCATTCCAGTTTGAACATGAGCCTCAAGGGTAGTTCGAGTTCAATCAATTTAATTATTTTTTCCGTGACTTGTTTAAGTAAAATTGTATAAATCAGCAAATTACCACTTGCTGTATGGGTGTTTTTGGAAACAGAAACAAAACTCCAGCACCTTCCTGTGTACCCAGGCAGATCCTGCCGAGAAAAAAATTTTATTTACCAAAACAAACTCGTCGCCATTGCAAAACGAACGAATAAAATCAAATTCCATTGTTTGATCCTGATGCCAAAAAGGATTCATATTTACCCATCAGAATGAAGGACTTACGGATTAAATCACACAACAATGGGAAACTAAACCGAACGCATAGAAGACGAAAACACGGAAAAAAAATATCGCATGCAATGGTTTTCTATTTCCTGGTCAGACTACGAATACAATTCATTCAGGACACGACGAACAACGGCACACAGAAAGGTAATATTCCAATTTCCTCTCGCTCAAATTACACTGCTATTCTCGTCGTTCCATCCCGCATGCTACTATGAACGAAAATCGCCAACAAATTGAATGCTAAATACAAAGGACTATCGGTGGGAGAAAAGTGGAAAAAAATGTTGCCAGCTAAATCGAAGGTCCTTTCGCATCCGGTGGTGCCCCATTTATTATGGATAAGCAACGGAGAAAAGTTATAACTTAGACGCAGAGCGCCAACTTCAGTGTCAGCCGATTCGCGAACGCAAAAAACTAGGCCATCTAACGTTTGAGGATGCACATCCTAAGCTCAATGTCGTAACCCTTTAAGTTGATGGTGCCGGTGCCTAGATGGGGGGGGGGGGGCCTTTCTCCACCTCGCTTAAGTGCAAATGGTTGCTAAATATGGCTCTTTGTGTTTTCTCCTTCCCATTGGGTGTGTTTGTTGCCGTGTGTACGTGAGAAGAGCCACCCCAAAGGCAACAACAAAAAGGAAACTTTGCCTTGTGTTATTTTATTCTCGCAGCGGTAAAAGTGTGAGAACATTTTCAAGAAATTAGTATAAACCATAAAAAAATAAGGAGTACGTGCCAAGGAAATCGTGGTTATAATATTTCTCCACGAAAGGTTATGGGTTCATCTGTGAGGCAATGCAACGTGACAGACTTGTTAGTTACCACGATAAGGGCAACGTTGAACAAAGGGTCGTGTACAAATGCTAATGCGTACCCACATTGTTTCGAGTATACGGTACACGTAGGCAGTTGCAAAAGGTTTTACGATTTTTGTTTGTACTAATCTATGAACAATGTTACCACTTCACTTCCGTGACGGTTATACTGTAAGCGGTTTTGTTTGGGCTTTTGTTTTCCCGTTTTGAGTTTCAGCATATTGTTGCGCTCCGAACTGGAAACTTGTGACAAACTTTGAAAACACGCTTACTTGATTATGATTAATTAATGTTTATATATGAGCACAAGTATTGAACTTTGTCAGAGCTACTTTTATAGAAACGTGCCATTAGCTTTGGAGGCAGAATATTCAAAATCTAACCAGATCGTATTACACGAATTTGTAGATACCTTATAAATGGTTTGGCGTATTCTTTTAAAATCGTGTCTTGTAACTGTTATTTGGCTTACTTGTTAAATGAAACAGTGCATCTTGGGCAAAGCTTACTTTACTTACTTAGTTAGTATACATCCACATTGAGCTCGCTGCTTTATATTCTCCTCCATTCGACCTCCTCGCACACAGGGCTAAAAAACCTTGGACATAAAATTGCGTATATATCAACTTATGGGCTAATTAGGAGCTCAGATCTAGATGCAGATGCAGAGCTGTAGATCCAAAATTGTAGTGTGCCACTGAATATTTCGTACGTCGAGAGACCAGAGGGGCTTTCTGTTCCTTGTGGCCCAGGGTGTTGAAGAAAAACCCATACCAACATCGGCTCGGTTAAATATTGGCTTGTCAATTTAAACCGCGATCGAAAAATCTAACTGGACCGCGGCGACTAATTTCGGCTCGATGGTCAAAACTGCAACCGAAAAATGAAATTGATCAAATGGGTAGTGGCAAGTTGGTTGAATAAAGTGGCTAATATCAGTTGGATTAAATTGTATACCTTATTTCGTACTATTGAAAAAATCATGTCATAATTTGGTTATCCAATGTCAAAAAATCGAACATCATTCAAAAACTTCTGCTTGCACATACAAATTTAAACAAATATGCGAAATAAGAAATTTTTTTGCTTAAATATGTTCTTGTCTAAAGCCTCGCTCACATTTCGCAAAGTGTTTTTTTTGGACAGGGCAGAATTTTAGCTGCCATGAGTGTCGAGAGTGCCATGAGTGTCTTCGATTCCAACCCGCAGTAGAGAAAGACCTCGCCTTAGTTATAGTGGAAGGGGACTTCAACCCACTTGGAAGCAGTTAGCCAAAGATCGCGCTAATTTAAGAGGCGTATTGGTTGAGGCCCAGGTCCACCCGGACTGTAACGCCACCTCCACCTAAGTTAGTAAGTAAGTAAGAGTGTCAAGAAATAGCGTTTTCAATGTTTCACAAAGTGTTGTTGCCCCCAAAAATACTTTTATACTGGAAACATTAAAAAAATATCCAAAAATAAAAAAAACGTTTTACAAATTACCGCGCGACAAATGGATTCTGTAAAGAAAATCTTCGAAATCATCAAAATATGGCAGAGTTTTTGACAAATCACAATCATAAAGAAAATAAAGCTCATATTGGACGATCCATTCTTGAATTATGAACCGTCTTACGGTTGCAACTTCCTTTGATTGAAAATTTCCAGTAGACATAGACAGTCCCAAATAAATTTATCAAATGTGATTGCGATCGAAAAATTAAATCACTGCAGCGGCCTTTTGCATTACCACTTTTAAAAGTTATTTTTATTTATTTCTTTATTTTTATCCACGGTCTTATTTTTGTGGCCTAAATTTCATGCACCGGAACATTGTTTTATTTTTTTTTCATACATTGAATTTACTCTCAAGTCCCAAGGTATTCGCAAGTGAAATGTAGGACCTGCAACTTCTTGGGGCGCAGAAAGTATTTAAAAACCATTTTGATCGGTACAGATTTTTGAAAAACAGAATTAAAATTAAATTTTTGAATATTGATATTGAGGAAGTTGTAACTTGGACTTTTATTTTCACAATCTAAGCAATTTACGCTAAACATTTTAGAACAAAATTTATTAAATTCAAAACTGTATGCAATTTGGAACAAAGTCCTTTTTTTCTACAGAATTTTGATACAAAATTTGTGTGTATATACGTTTTTTGAAATAAATCTCAAACGCAGTATAAACCGATTTCATTTATTTATTGTTCTTAAGTCAGAATTTCTTAAAGACAGCTGCTGAAATTCATAGCCAAACAAAATTCAACATATATACGTTTCCTTTGTACTCATTCATAATTATGACCACAACCATACAAGTCGTTGAAGTGATTCCAGCTCTCAGTTCGGCGGTAAAAACCCCGTTTTAGAAGCCTTTTAGCAAAAAAGTTTCTATGGAAATTCCATTTTCATTTAATAACTTAGTTTACTGACTGTAATCTACTGTTGGTTTTTTTTTTAAATATATTAATAAAAATTTCTCTTTTTTTATATTTTCAGGTAAGCAAAGCAGTTGAAGTCCTTGTCCGAAAATGCTAAACTATATGGTAAAATCAAAAGTAATCACTTGCCCTTTACAAAGAAAAAATCAATGAAAATAATTGAAATATTTTACAATAAAAAAAAAAAATATGAAAAAATAAGTTCACAATTTTGAAACTCACCGAGAATAACTACCTGCTTCCATTTCAAAATAACAACATCGGTTAAATTTGTAACATAATTGAAATTGTGGGGTAAACGGTAAAAATTACTTTGAAATTACTTCCGTTAACAACAGAAAACGTAACACATTATGCTTTTGTTGTTGTTGTTTTGTTAGCTCTTTTTACGCTTAAAATTGTATCAAGGACTTAATGGCTACTCGTAAAGATTGCGACACGAGAAAGGCAAATAATAATTTTATACCACCACAGCGTATAAAGTTATTTATCTTCCCAAGTATGCCATTGAACAGAAATAAATTCACCTTAGTCAGACTATAATAAATACGTTGTGTCCTAAATAAACAAAGGCGTCGCATTCTCCCATTTTATTTATGCCAGAGCAGTAGCATTACAAAAATTAATGATGTTATGCGGCTTGATAGCTTATAAAAAAATCAAAGTAGGTACCCGGTGAGCGTTCATATATACGAAGGTGGTCCCAAAAGCTCCCCACCAGACTTATAGATGCCGGGTTTTGTTTGAAAAGAATGACTATGGAAATACCAACCTTATAAAGCTCAGATTTAAAGTTGGATGATGTTATTTTTAGAAAATTGATTTCATGGCATGATATTTTGCAAATTGTTTGAACCTTGGCTATCGTTGGACAAACAGTCATTTGAATCGGTTGAATTTTGTACAACTTGACGGGGGAGTTAAAGGTCCCTTCAACTTGTTAAAACTACGAAGCATTTTGGTCATTCTTGGAAATAGTTTAATATCCACAATTTGAAAATATTGGTCACAAGCTTTTACAGAGCAATTAGGGCACACACTCGTACTCTGGCCACTTCCCTTCTGGATTTCAATTCTCCTGCGTCACAAAAGGCCTACATCAAT
Organism: Cheilosia impressa; assembly: GCA_948293265.1. Lineage (NCBI taxonomy): Eukaryota > Metazoa > Arthropoda > Insecta > Diptera > Syrphidae > Cheilosia > Cheilosia impressa. The sequence continues at coordinate 26,712,129 of OX411884.1, read as the reverse complement.
ATACTCTAAGTATGTCTTTCTAGACTGTTACCTTACCCAACCTAATCTAACCTAAAAAAAAGTAAGTTCGAAAATTTAAATTCAAAATGCATTTACCTTGCTGTAGATGTCATTGCCTTGCCAGTAAATGTGAATTTTAGAATTTTCCACGAGTTTATAACGACTTTTGTATGGAAAATCGAGGAAAAGTAATAAAAATTGAAAAAGTAAATCCAGCAATTTGAGTGCAAATGCACCTGGAACCACGGTTTTTGTTTGCCAAATAGCCTGTTGATGTTTCATTTCCTCCAGGAATAGTACCCGGTCATCGGCTTGTTGGAAGTATTTTTCGTTGACACACAACCAATTAGTTAAGGAAAAACTATTAACCACCCAGCGGTTTTTGAAATGGTTACCTAAAAGGCCGGATGTCCTACATACCTTAGGAATGCCGTGTCTAAACATTTTCATCTAAAAGAAGTATTAGCCAAATAGTCCAAAGCCAACACTTCGCGTGACATGAAACAATTGCGGTTTTTTCACGAACGTTAAATGTAATTTTGTGCTTTTTTCTGTACAAACAGAATTTAAAATAAATAAAGTTAAAATAAATATCACAAAGCTTAGATTGTATAAGGTTAAAAATCTGCCAACCTACAGAATATTTAGCAAAAGGTCTGAGTCAGCTAAATAGCAGACTTGGATTTTTGTAGAAATTGCTACGTTTTTTACCGATCTGGTAAAAGGTATAATTGTCGCCGCTTTTCGAACATGTCAAAGGTGTAAGACAACTGTAATCGGTGATTATTCAAACCAAATGTAGCAAATGCTTTGATTTTGACATTTCCTTTGAGTAAAAGGTATTGCTACGTTTTCTTCATACCACCCATTGGTAACAAACTATACATTTGCTCTGATCAAATTCGTCAGAAAAGATGTGGAGTTAGGAGTTAAAGGCCCCCTTGTTCAGAATCTTGAACGCACTCCAGCTATGTCTGAAAATGTGGCCAAAATTAATGGGCTTTTCATTGTTCATGTAGGTATAGTGCATTTTAGACGAATCTGCCCTTTAAACAAAAATTAAAATTAACATTAAAAATTAAACAAAAATCCTCCCCACTTCCAAATGACATCCGACTTTTTTCACATTGATTGGGTTCAAGTGATTCAAAAGGAAACACACACTCAAATAATATTCGGTAGTGTAGAACCGACATCAGTGTTCCCCTTCCGTAGCAACATGCAAACGCGAATGTATAATCAAAAGCCCCAAGGATTCGCATGACATACTGATACTATATCACGGAGTCGTTTCCTCGTGCATATAACGGTCCCTTTACATGACAGTTACTTTAATTCATCTCGCCTGCTCTTTTCATAATTATTGCATTCCCTTTTACATTACAATCCTTTAATTAGGTTTGCACAGGATATCCGCCTCCACTGCCGTACAACCGCCACCCACATCAACCCAATACTGACGACACCTGCATGCATACACGAGTTTTTAATTCACATTCAGGATACGTCAATTTCATTTTTATGTTTCGCATAACATACAATCGCACAACAAAGTGAATACGATCCTTTGGCATTTCAAGCGTTCTGTTTCCATAAACAAGCCGAAAAAGGACTCTTTTTGTGCGTCGACAAAAATGGGTCTCCTCTGAGACGACAACATGGCGCAGCCACGGTCTTTGAATACGTATAGCTGTGGCCTTAATCCTTTATTCATGCAGCATATCCACGGGAGTAGCTATATAGCTATAACATCTATGCGTGTGTATTAGGCTAATACATACTTAAAGCGCCTCGCACAGTTGTTGTTGACGTACTATACAAACTCTGAGGCGTATAATATTCCGGGTGCCCGTCTCGTAAATCCTGCGTTGAGGAAATTAAAATGTAATTCGTAAATTTTAAATTTTTCCCTGGCAAACATATTTTTACTCTCTTTTGACACAATTTTCGAGCTAAAAGCTCGAGTTTGGTATATAACGGTGGCGGTTGATGCCAAACCAAATATACGCCGGAGAAGTGGGGCAAGGAATTGACAGTGGGGTTTCGTTTATTTTCACGGCTGTATTGGTCTAATGCCAAGATTTCTGTGCGAAAATCACCGCCTGCAGAGTAGCAGAGGATTTATGAAATAGGAATGCTTGTGGCTCAAGTTTTGGAGAAAAGGGCTGGTATAGCATTTTGGCAAGCTATGATTTGTATATACATATAATGCCGATTGCAGTACAGTTCACCGAACGGAATTGGAGCAGAAAAACAGACCGGGAAACAATAAAATACCTGGAAGCTGGCTAACCAATTGAGTAAGATCCCAGAGTGTCTGTCTTTCGGAATCAAAATTGATGGGTTTGGGGTTGCTCTGGTTACTGGCATTGTCGACTGGATGTTATTGCCAAATGCCAAGTGGTTTTAGATTTTGAATTAATTTACGCGGGTGGTAGGTGACAATATTTGAAAATGTTATCTACGCTTGTTTGGGAGAAGTTAAGCAGCAGCTTAGGAGCTGGATTTTTATTCTGCAGGATGTCTCAACCGGTTAATAGCATATAGAGTATGAAAGTTAATTTGGATTTTCCCACAGAATAAGGGAAGCAAAATTAAATTTTGCTTTTGGTTCGGAAAGAGTAGTTTTACTCACTTATAAGATACCGATTAGAAGCTGTGAAAGAGATCTTCCTTTGAATTTAGATAAACAAAGGCTGACAGAAGTAACTCACGTTAAATTTTAACAAACCGAATTATTAGCAGTCACCATACTGACCGGAACTGTCCTTGTTCGCCAGTACGAGACTCAAGACATATGGTGTCACATGAAGTCACCTACCAAATTCTGGTTTCGTCATTCCAATTACTATCTTTAAGATTAATCTGCAAAGTGATGTGGAAGCAGGTAGAAGGAGGGAATGTGTGCTTGCGTTAGGTATACATGGCTGTTCTGTTAATTAGAAGAAAGTGAAAAACATCCTATGAACTATCTACACAAAGACAGCAATTCAGAACGAGAATAAAATACAACCATTCCCTATAACTATCCAATGGCGCCATACGCTGCATGGCAATAGGTGGCTACAGTAGGATTACGTCATGCTATCGACATTTAAAAAGTTGTATGTCAGACGTCAGTTGTAAAAAAAACCATTGGTAGACACTTCAACGATACGATCACACGGTTGATGTTTTTTATTTAGGATAGCTGGTACCCGCAACTTCGTCTGCGTAGAATTATAGTACTTCGAGTAACTCAATTAAAATATTCATATCAACAACATCGCCACTTATCGGGTCCAAAACTATCCTATCTTTCAATCCAACCAATCAGCCCTAGACATTTAAATTAATTGGTAAAATACGCAGCAATAATATATTTATTTCTTACAAAAAGTATAGATACCCATGATGAATTTTATTATCCCTAACTTGAGAAACTTCATCCTCTTCACGTTTTGTCTTCGCGACAAAAAGTAGCCTATGTCATTCTCAGAGGTCCCATCTATCCCTTTAGGTACCAAAATTTGTAAAAAAAATTGTTTTGCGGCCGTGAAAAGGAAACAATCTGACTTTCATATTTTAAATATTAAGATTATTCAAGCCTAGCTTAAATATTTGGTGCAAGTGACAACTGACAACAAAACTATGCTTTGAAATAACAAAGTGATGCCAAATTTGTTCAGTTGTTTTGTGATCACCTTACGTATTTGACTATTACAAATATGACTATCACCTATCACCTTACCTTACACAAATGTTGTTCATAAACTAAGCTCCAGCGCTCCTGCCCAATTTCGCCGCAAATTTTGAAAATTAAATTCGCTTTTAGATTTCCTATCTGTGAACACGCGTGAAGAGTCATAAAAAATCGTTTCAAAACAATGTATTTTCAATTTCAATCAATTCAATTTTTTCAATTCAATTCAATTTATTCAAATATGTACAAAGTATAAAAAGTGAGTTTACAATTTTACATACAATTTTTCATAAAGGTTATACATATAGAATAGTTAGTGACATCTATATTCAAGAAAAAATAGAGATGATGCCACATTAAATAATTCAAAATTTGTGTGGGGTGTACAGAGGTAGATAAAGAAAGAAAAGGATGGAACTGAAATAAAATTAAGATTTAAGCAAAATAGAGCAAAGTAAACTTCAACAAATAAAGGAGGATAAATTCAAATAAATTACAGCTACATAAAAATACTAAAAGCAAATCAATATTTTTTTTTTTTTTTTTTTATTAAGCAGTATAGCGAAGCAGGGTTTCGATTTCATCATGGTTAAAACCAAGAAGCCAAGATTTCGTTACTTTCGTAAACGCGCCGAAATTCCTTATGGATCGGATATCCAATGGCAGAGAATTAAAAAGTTTGCGGGAGACAATGGAGTAAAAGTTTCTGTAACTTGTAGTACGAAATGCGGGAATATTTACAACAAAGTTTGAATAGCTTCGTAAGCTACGTAAGTCAGATATTGGACTTTCCAAATACCCGCCTCTCATGAAAAAGATCTTAAGAACTTTAAAGTAAAATAAATGCCGCAAAGGAAGAATTTTCAACGACCTAAACAGGACCATAGTGCGTGCTGAACGGGGGGAGTTACAAATTTTTCGTAAAGCTGATTTTTGCGTAACAATTAAAGGCTGCAGCTTATTAAGATAAGCGCCACCCCAACTGCAGAGACCATATTGCAATCTTGAATGAAATAAGCCATAATAAACCATTTTCATTGTGTTAGAAGAGCAATACTTTCTAAGGCGAAAAAAACAACGAGTGGAGGAAAGAAGATAGTTTTTCAAAAGAGAAATGTGCTTGGACCAGTTCAAATTATGGTCAATAGTAACACCAAGGTATTTAAAACTATCAACACCTTCAATTTTGAAGCAGTTAATACTGCAGACAGCGTTTCTATTGAAAGTCGGTCCATATTGGAAACCGCAGGTGTTATTTAACAGGTCATGACTTGCACAGTCATGAGAATGAAATACTATATCAAAGTCAGGGTACTCCTGCCCGGTAAGACTGAAATACATTAATTTAGTTTTGCTACTAACAATAAGCCTGTGTACCGCAAACCACCATCTTAGTAAAAAGACGTCATGGTTTATATTAGCTATTAAATCTAATGGACTGACTGAACAATAAGCAATTCCAAGGTCGTCGGCAAACGCTCTAGCTTTACCCAAGAGTGGTAGTGAAAATAAGGAATTTATGTATATTAGAAATAAAATTGGACCAAGTACAGAGCCTTGAGGCACTCCCAGGTTATTTGTGTTAGAACTGCTTATATTGCTACCAATTTTAACACGCTGTGTTCTATCTTTGAGATACGACTCAAACCATTTATACATAAAACCTCTAAATCCGGCATTATATAATTTATCTAGGAGAATAGAGTGGTCAACCATATCAAACGCTTTAGTAATGTCGACAAACAGGCCAGCACAAAGTAGTTTGTCATCTAAACCCTTATATAAAATAGAACAAAAGTCCAATAGAGCATCCTCAGTGGAAAGGCCAGCCCTAAAACCAAACTGTATGGGACTAAAAAAGTTTAAATGATTAAGATAGGCTGAGATTCTTGTTTTAACTACCTTTTCAAAAACTTTGGAAATTGAAGACAACAGCGAAATTGGCCTATAATTGGATTTGTCTGTCTTGTTACCCTTTTTAAATAAAGGAATAACTACGGCGCACTTCAGTTCGGCGGGAAAATTACCAGACATAATACTGAAATTGAAAAGATATGATAAAATGTCGACTAAATTGGGACCAATTTTCTTTAGAACCAGATTCGAAATCAGATCATTACCACACGAATTAGAATTGGGTAGTGAATTAATTGTTTTTAATAATTCAAGTCCAGAGATAGACTCAAAAACGAAACTGTTTCTATAGCCGTTGCTTATAGTAACATGCTTGGAACAACAATTACAAGAGGTTTGCGAGTTACCTGAAAAAGAGGATTGACCAATTGAAGCGAAGTAATTGCTGAATTCGTTAGCTATTTCTAAGGGATTCGAAATATTAATACTACCGTTTGTAAGCGCGATAGGATCTGTGTTAGTACGAGCTTTCCGACTAACAATACTGTTAACAATTTGCCACTCCTTCTTAAGATTCCCATTTGCCATTTGTATTTTTGAATGATAATACCTATCTCGAGCAATTAAAACTTCCTTATTCACTTTTTTGCAAAGCTTTTTAAAGCGAGCTCTTAAATTATTATTCGACGGATGTTTCCGACATTTTTTTTTCAATTTGTGTTTTAGATTTATTTTCTTGATAAGGGTACGATTTATCCAAGGTTTAAGTCGATACTCCGATTTTTTTCGTGTTGAAGTAAAGGTACATGAACCAATATAATTTTTTAAAATTCCAAGAAATATATCATAAGCTGAAGAAGCATTTTGTTCAGCATAAACGCTGTCCCAATTTTCAAAACGAAGCCTGACGTTCAATTCATGAAAATTTATTTTCTCAACTGTGATAGGAGAAGATACGTGTGGCTTACTACATTTAATGTTTTCAAAAAAAATTCCCGTCATACAATGGTCAGTTATATTGAGATCTAAATTAATTCCAGCAAGGGGATCCACACCGAAATTCTCAAGACGAGCAAAAACATGATCAAGACAGGTGCCTGCAATTGGTCTGGTGGGCTCTTCAACGAAGGAAAAGAGTCCGTGTTCGGCCATGAGCGCTTGGTACGAGTCAGAAACTGTATTAGAAACCAATATATCTAGATTGAAATCACCTAAAATGACAAGATTACCAGATCGTTCATTGGCCAAAAAGATAGAAAATTCTTCTAAAAAATGGTTAGGTGGTGAAGAATGTAGTCTATACACACATACAAAACTAAAAAGTTCATTGTGAATTGTGCAACACACTTTGATGACATCCGCGCTTCTTAGATTACAAACTGTAACATCAGGCACAAACAAGTTAGAAACAAAAACTCCCACTCCACCGGCAGAGTACGTATCATTAGTATTTGGAAAAAAAGTATAGTTAGGAATATAATAATCGTCAATTTCGCATGAGTAAATCCAAATTTCAGAAACAAATATTATTTCGGGCAGGTTTATAAAGGCTTCAAGATGCCCAATCAGTAAATCAAAATTACGACGCAAGCTGCGAATATTCTGATGTAAAACGAAAAATGATTTGCCACCTGATTTACAACTAAAAATGTTATCAGAATTACTTCTAATGGTTCTTATAGTAAGGCTGTCGCACATAGGATCAAAGAAATCGTTCATGCTATTGCTTTTGGAGAGCAGCTAGATCATCAAAAGATCTAATGACAACAACCTCACTATTATCAAATTTTCTCATTAAAATTTGAGAATTCCTGAACCACATATATTTGAATTGACACTCCTTTTTACATTTTTTAGCTGCCATAAATAAAGCTCTAGAATATCTAGTTAAACTATCATTAATAAAAATATTTGAATTACTACCATCAACAAAAAGCGATGAGTTCAGCTTCCTCCTTGCATTTTTTTTGCTTTCCATCACTTTCTGCTTGACGTTGTGTGAAGAGAAATGTACGCAAAGAATATCACCGTGTGAATTAGATGTAGAAGTTGTACTCGTATGTCTCGCTTTATTTATGTGCTTAACGTAACATTTCTGTATATCCTCAGCTGATACAGAAATATTTAACGCTTTATTAAAGATCATATTGACTTTCTCCTTTGCGTTTGAATTATTTAGATCATAAACACCAACAATTTCAACAACATTCTCCAGTTGCTTCTGCTCCCTCCAGTTCACCCTGCTCTCCAAATTAGCCACCTTCACACGCAATGTTTTGTTTTCCTCTTTCAGCTGTTGGATTGTGCCAAGAAAATCTCTGTTGATTTTTTCCAAGTCGAGAATTTCAGAGTAAAGCAGTTGCAGGGTTAATGAACTCTCGGCCAATGTAGAAAGAACCGCTGACATACTGTCGCTGTCGTCCGCTGTGCTTGGTACAGGCTCTGCTACGCATTGAGACGAAAGTGATGCAAGATTTGCATGTGCAGTCGAAGTTTTAGGTTTTGTTGTTATTTTAGCAGGTAATTTTTCACGTTGAGATGAAGGTGAGGTAGATTTGACTGCTGTTGATTTTGAAGTTGATGCTTTTTGCTGCTTATTTGAGGGCTGTATTTTTTGCTGTATGGCAGATGGTGCAGGTAATGGTTGTTGTAGTGATTTGCGGCGCAAAACAGAACACTTGTCGCAACGATGTGCAAGATTGTTGGCTATTAGATATTCTAAGTCCGCCGGCTGAATATTCGCACACGAGCCGTGAAAATAACTTTTGCAATCACCGCACTGTATTTTGCATTTATCGTTACGATCTATTTTGTCATTGCAAACCGGGCAATTCATTTTGAAGTAGGTAACTGACTGTTAGTAAGAATGAAACAAAAATTAAAGCTTCGCACCCCACGACACTTTAAGAAACACGTCTGCTCTTGACCACAGTCAAGTAATTCAATTAAATCAAATTGAATTACAATAACTGTTGAAAGCTGATAAAAATTTAATAACACTTAAAAATTTTTTGATAAATCGCAACGCACGTCTGCACAGCACACAAAATAGTAGAGAAAGACTGTACAAATCAATCAGCTGTCGAAATTTGATGCACAAAACGCCATATACTGGCAATACCGGAACCGGCATTTGAAATCATGTTCGTTTTTAATGTGTGACAAAACAAAATTGGTACAAAAACAATTGTCACACAAATTTGGTACAAAAATAATTGTCGCAAAAAATTGTAAAAAAAAAGAAATTGTCACAACGTAAAGTAAACATAAACGTCATCTATCATGAAAATGGCGTCGTAAAATCCCTCCATACAAAATGTATGGGAAAAATTAATTTTCTTCATAATTTTTTGTTTCGGGAATTTTTCTGGAATTTTCTTGGGTATTCTTCTTGTTTGGCCGGAGACCAGTCCGAATTGATGCGAATCATCGAAATCGGTCCAGGCGTTCTTGAGTTATAAGCGTAGTACCTAACTAACGTCACTTTCTTTTATATATATAGATAGCTGGGGATGTATTTGCAATGAGTGTCCGCAGTCACTTATGTCTCCTTCCAGAATATTTTAAATTTGTTCATCGTCTTAGTGAGTTAGTCGATTACGATGTTGGTCCATTATGCCCAAAAATGAAAACATACAGATCGAGTGAGTAGTTTTAACTAAAGTGGAAGAAATTCTACCCTTGACCTGGTTTATTTACAACATTTAGGAAAGCAAATTACACAAAGCATTGCATCTCAGCAGTCAGCACAATCTTTCCAACAATAAAAAAAAATTCAACCGAATATGTTGTGTTTAAGGCAGTGTAAATTGTTTTCAAGCATATTTGCCTTTTCCTATTTATAAAGGGTGTCCCATAATTTGAATTTCCCGCCACTTAATAGTACAGTGATGCCAACAAAAAAAAAAAAGATAACAATGTGACAGTACGGAATTTTTGTCGCAGTAGGAGAAGGTGGTGTACCTTGGTGCGTTTGTACCAAGTGCAAAATACTAATCATGCAAAAAAAATTTCTTTTTTTTATGCCAAGCCAAGCCGTACGCGGCTTAAAAAAAATTAAGAAAACGTGAGTTTGCCTACAGACAATTTTTGATATCTTCTTATCGGAGGGTAAACCGATTAACGGCTCCAGTCTGTCTATATTATTTCTGTATTTTCTATAGTAGTTTCTATATAGTTTCTATAGAAGTGTCAAAAATAAGAGATTTTCTATTTTTTGCATTCTTAATTTTTGAAAATATTAACAATAAAATACTAACAATTGAAAAAGTTGAATTTTGCTACATTCAATTTCAACTACGCAGTTGCGTACAAACTTTTCCTTCATTCATCATGCCAAGAAAAGACGCCACGAAAGATAGTCGACGGCCGAAGAGAGTCCACTCATAAGAATAACAGTTTTACAGATAGGAAATGAGAGAATTTAATTTTCAAAATTTGCGGAGGCAGCGTGACCGTTGTGCGACTAAAGTTGCAATTTTCGCTATTTTTTCGAAAGCCTTCCACAATTTTTTGCTATTTTGGTTCTTTTTTTTGGTTGGAGAAGGCAGTTAAAAAATTTTTCAAATGGTATTATTTTCCAATAAAAACCTTTTTATTGAACGCAGTTGCCGAGTACAATTTACAAAACTATAATAGTTTTAAAGTAACCAATACTTGTTTATATACCTATAAAAAAAAAAAATGGTGTGAAAAATGTATAGTACCTAACTCATCAATTGAGAACGGCTGGGCCGTTTTGGCTAAAATTTTGTAGTTGTTCGTAATTGCAACCAGGAGGTTTTTACGAAAGAAAATAAGCTACCACTTCTGACGTGCGTCCCGAGACGCACACATTTTTTTTTATGTTTTTGTTAAGTTATTTAGTTTTATTGTATTTATGTTCTTTTAGTGGAAACACATTGCGCGATACTAATAATAATATTTAGTGCCCAGGCTTGATTTTACGAACTTCGCAATGGCGGAATTTGCCATATAAAATTACCAATTAGGACCTAGACCTACAAACTATTAAGCTTGAGGTTAAAAATGATTAATTAGTAAGGCCAATTGTAATAGATCTAATGTTACATAAATAGAACGGCAAAATGTAATATTTTTGGCTTAAGTTAATTAAATTTTTTAATTTAAAAATAAAATATTTTTATTACAACAAAACAAAAAAACAATTTTTTTTTACTGTTTTGAAATAAAATAAAAATATTTTTTTTCCACGTTTTAAATAACAAATCATCATCTTTTGAGTATAGGAAAATTTTCATTGGTCTATAATGTACAACCCTCTGTGGAGCAAGATACAACACATCTTGTCTGCCACATAAAAGCAGATTTTAAAAGGAATGGTAGGCAGAATCTTTTTGTTGTTTTTGCCGTATAACAGATACGAGGTAGTTGCGTAAAAAAATATATCATAAAAATATGCTAAGCTCAAATTATTGACACTGAACTCAAATCCCGATCAAGTTACAAAACATTCTCCTACTTCATTTAATAAAAAAATAATTTCAAGACATAATATTTTTTCTAATTATGTACTTATTTCCTTTTGTTGATTCTGTTTTTAACTTCAATAGTCACTCCAGTGATTCGAAAGTCCTAACGGCTCAGATTCCGGTTAAAGCCCACAATTTTGTATATCTTTTCGCCAAGGTCCTGTGAAAGTATGCAAAACTAGTTGTACGACATGTTCAGTTACTGAATTGTCTTATGTACTCGTAGCTCTGCCGAAACATTTTTGGAAGCATCCAACTCCAAAAGAATTCTATTCTCTTCAATGCATTGCATCAGCAGTTCATCAGTTATCACATCAAACTCTTCGATTGGCAACTTTGGGATGACGGAAAATATTGCCGCCGCTCCATCGCTTTCGATTGAATTCAATCGGAGTGTGCTAGCTTTACCAGGCGTTTTCCGCAAAGAACCCGACCCCAATCAAAGACACAGCTTGTCGGCAATTTCTCTTAAGTTGTTTGAGCTGACGGTCTATTTAATACTTAGTTTATGGTCATTTGCAAGAGCGCACCGTTGACTGAGTTAATTAGTAAGCACACGTTACTATGTCCCCGGGCTGAAGTGAGACAGTAAGATTATGAATGCGACGTCGTCGACGAACATAAGCCTTTCAGGGTTAAAATACTAGAGACGCAACCAATACCTAGGGTCTACCGTTGATGAAGAACCGCATGAAAAAGGGTCGAGAAGCAAAAAGCGTCTTCATTAGCGGCATCGAAAGGCACCTTCCGTCAATTCAGTTAGCAAGCCGACAATTATCCATACAATCGCTGATCCCCACATCCTTTTAGTTGACCTTCAAACAAATAGATGGATTACAACCGATTTATTGCATCTCCCCGGCACAAGCCAATTCAACCGCAAGGCCGTCAACCACAACCACCAACCGACTGTTGTTATTGAAAAAAGAAAAAGAAAAAATAAATACACTCGGCAACAATACACTATATAACCGGATATTGTGCAGACAGATACTAACTGCAAATAAACAAAAACCGAATGCCTCTCGGAATATAACTCACGAATAGGAAAGGTAACCCTTACCCATGAGAGCAGGCAGTAAATTTATATCACGCTCCGATTCACATTTACCACTCGCTGACAAACGGCACCGGCACTGACTTCGCCGGTGGCGGCGGCAACGACGATGGCATTTCCTTTATTGCGGAGAACCACCACCGCTTCATCCAGACAGGTGCTAAATCTTCTGGAAATGAACATAAAAAATAAAAATTAATGGTGATGTCAGGATATCACCGAAAAAAAAGAACGAAGAAGCCGAAGAGGATAACCAAAGAAATTCGCTTTGAAAACCGCAAAGTTGACTGCGGAAGGGCTAACCTAACCAATCGAAGCCCCATCGCGCACCCAACCAACCCAGTTCCTGTCAGAACGTATATTTGCTGCAACGTCGACACTGTGGTGGGCGAGACCGACCACACTGCCAACCGGCAAACGATGATTATCACGATGGCCCAGGAAACCTTTCGCTTGTACGGAATCGAACCGTGACGCTGTACAGGTGTTCATCCCTGTGTCACACTTGGGGTTAAGTCCTTCGACGAATTAAGCCCACACAATCAAACGGACATTTGACGTACTTCCTCCGCACTAAGTACTTCTTGCGATGTGAACTGAAATGTGACTTGGGTCAGAGAGTTCCTCTCTAATTACTCGCTTGGGAAAGAAAAGGGAATTCCAATCCAACTCACTTCCAAAATTCAATGCAATTAAGACCCACCCGAGAGCAGGTGTTTATTGCGTACACTCTGTCTGTCACCCACTTTAAGTCAACCGACCGCAACGAAACGTAATCATATAGTCGAGGCGACCCCTTCTTCATCCCGTTTTCGGTTTGATTAATTGTTGTTTACATTTTGCAACTCCGCCGAGTGGAACACAGAAGATTATGCTCGCAAAGTGGACAATGCGGGCATTATGGCATCTGAAACGTGACCAATTTCTCTCCGCTGGATGAGAATATTCCTTTTGCTCGTATGCGATGACAATTGCATTTACTAACATAAAAGTGTGGAGAGAAAAAAACCGAACAATACCGATTTAGGTCAGTGAATCTGGATGCATTTGAAGTTGGCGTAACTTATCCTTCTGGGACTATGTGGCTGGGCTTGGTTCCACTTGGGATGGTTTCCATTCGCAATATCTAAGAGCTGATATGATACCTGAGGCGTAAGCGACGAAATAGTTTTACTTGCTGCAACCGTTTACAGTTTGTGTATCGAGTTACTAAACGGCAAGTCGGTCGTGTGAGCAACTTATACACCAACCTTCTCATTTGTGCAATTGTTGTATTTGTTTGTTTTAAGTCTAAGGAAAGTAATTGCTTTTCACTTAAATAAAATTAAAAATTGTGCCATCAAAGTATGAAAATAAATTTGAAAGAAATGCCTCTTTGTAGGAGCCTGGGACTCAATTCAACAGACCTGTCTTCCTGCGAGTTTTGTTGGGTAAAAACTAGATTCAGTCGAACATTATTTTATCCAATTTTTAGCGACTTTTGTAAGTATGGGCTTCGCAGTCCCGTCTCCCGCAAACGAGGAACTCATATCGTTTTCCATTGGACAGAGTCCGGAAGTGAAATCAAATCACTTCTAAAACCGTATCATTGGCACAAAAAACACTCTTCTGATGATTCTGAGCAGAGAATTTCGCTTCTCGATTTGAAATCCGAATCCACTTGCATAATTGGAATTTATGTATTTTATACAAGTCAGCTGACAGCAACAGTAGAATATTCTTTGGCATTTCACCAATACTTTTATGGATTCAATCAGTAGCTGTTTTCCTCTTCCATTGGAGTACAGAATGAGTGGGTTCCCGAGTGAAACCAATGGAAAACTACATAAGAATGGGCACCACAAGTTTTGTCCAAAGAAATAATGGCGTGGATCTTGCGAAACTGCTTTCCCGGATTTATTTAAAAGTCACGGATGATATTATGTTTCGTTTGATTGCCGCCGTGGCGAGTATCGAAGGAATAATCGGCGGCGATTCGCCAAAGTCTTCGCGAAAGAACTAAATGCGAACACCAAGAAAATGTAATAAACACGTGAATCTGCATCAAAGTGGTAGCTCTGATGTATTTGATTTTGTATTCACTGGACTTCTGCGTTGCGACTTCCTAGTTAAATTCGTCTTGAAAATATTTGAAAACATATCTTAAATGTGAAATTTTAAAAGCCAAAGCTGGTATAGAGCGCAACTGAAATAACTTTAAAAAAGAAACTCCTCTGAGGAGAAATAAAATTGTTTTTAAATAAAAAGGCGACAAACCATATTGACAAATCAAGAAATACATTTTTCTATGTCAAATAAGATTTCAGTAATAATTTTATATAATGAAAAGGGCTTGACTCATCTTTAGAAAGGCTGAAGAAAGAAGAAAGTTACAGAAATGACAAATCTGTTAGTTTGACATTGTTTAGCAAGATATAAATGACGCGCAGCCAAGTATAGCAATTAGATATACGAGTACGAGTTAAACTTATTCTAAAGGAGGCTAACTTCACTCTTAGTTGGCCAAGCTACAAACATCATCGTCACACGGTTGCCAACATAACCTAACTTCGGACAAATATACCGAAAGACTGGAATGACAAAAACTCACCATTGGGACAACGATTTATCTTTCCAACTGAGACAACAAATTTTATGAACATTTTTCGGTTTAAAACATTTCTCTTTTGAATAACCCGGTGGACTTCGTTCCGTTCCCAAATTCGTTAAAGTAATGAACACAATAATTCCGAGCATGCACACGCTGCTTCAATCAATTCTATCAATTTAAGTTCTTTATCAAAAGATCGATTTGTTTTTATCGAATCGCAATGATTGGCGTGTTTACCAACATTCTGCTTTTTCATTGAATTGCTTTATTGTACATTTTTCGTTTCATACTCGGATGCATCCACTCCACATACAATCGACCAGTTGAGAAACATGGGAATTCTAGATTGATGCCACAAACACGCAGAGATTGTCCTTGCGACTTATTAATTGTCATAGGGAAAGCGAGAATTTCAAATACGAATGTCAAATCGTACGCAATAAGCGGAATTCGCGGTAAGAGAACAAGCCTTTGAATTTTTCCCTCAAAATGGTGGCTTGAATAACATCATAATGATGTGAGATTTTTTTTTGTTCACAATCAAATGCGTTCTCTTTCAAAGTTTTGATGCATTAAGGTTGCGCACCAAAATTATAACCGAGCTGACTTTTAATTCTGAATTGTGATTTGGGTAATTTCACTACCCAAATCCAATTGCACCGTAACGAAACGCAATTTTTTGATTGAAATCTGATCGCAATTGGAATGACGAAACGAAAATGACACCTGTAACATTTCGCAATGGCAAGTGGATCCAAAACGCCACCTGGAGTCATCAACAAAATATCACAGTATGTGCAGCGCCATCTTCTTTCGAAACAAATGTACTAGAAACAGTATGTGCTGTGCTGCTCTACTGATTCCCATTGGGTTCTTGTCTATATCGGTATCCAGTTTGGACTAGAGCACGTTGTTCTTGTAATAATCTTTGTCGAAGCTGCGACATGTTCGCTGGATTTTGTACATTTCGATCTGACCTTTCGTCCGCATTTTCATTGTCACGAACAGTCGCCATACGTCGTGCATAACGACTGCGACGTGAAAGGTTTGACCTTCTAACTAGCGGCATGGTCAAATGAGACTATGGGAACCGTCGAAGTCATTAAAAAAAGACAATTTTAAAAACTTAAATAGTTTTTGTTGTATTTGAAGTGGTCTCCCTGTTTTTTCTATCCGGGTTATTTTTTTCAAAGTGCGGTTATCCATACCATCTTTCATCTCCTTAAATTGTTGTTTTCGCATAGTTGCCTATGTCCTTTACGATCAGCTCTGGAGTTATGTGTGCACGCACGGACGTCAGTCTCTTTTGTACAGGGTGGCGCAAAATGAATCTTTAAAATTTTCAATCCGCAACATTTCCGATGAAAACTGTTCGCACATGTCGGTAGTTCTCCTTAAGGGCTGCGATTGTCTGAATGGGATGGTCAAATCGGGCGATCTTGCTTGCACCTTGCCTTGTACCAAGCCTTGGTCATCCAATTCCGGCGGTAAGAAGTCGTTTATCATGGCCTCGTAGTGACTGTATATCCGATGGTGTCCTCTAAAAATTACGGCCCAATCACTCATCCCGCGTAAACGCCGAACCGCATAGTGGGTTTAAGTGGATGAAATGCGACTCTTCGCTCATGATGATTTTCGACACAAAATCGTCCTCTTCGTTGTTGAGATTGGGGATCCACGCTTGTGCGGAGTATAGCGCTCCATTGCTTGTCTGTTCTATACTGCAGCTGTCTAGTTCGCAAAAAATGTCAAATGTGATTGAAGTACGCCGCCATTTGGAAAAGTTATAACATCTTTCGATAGGGTGTTTAAATTTGCGCCAGTTTGTATAAAATAGACAAGGAAAAACAACGGTTTGTAGTACAGTTTTAGAGCTCCTTCAAATTCGCATGGCTAAAGTACGTTTGCAACATACGTTACTCTTTTTTTTTGCATTAAATGAATATAAAAAAAAAAAGTTGGCGCTACAGGTCGGTAGGGACCCTGGGCCTAGCTTCTCGCAACCATTCGTTTTGTGTGAGTTTTTAATTTTTGGGACGAATGAAAGGGATCTACAATTTTATGCCGATTCCAAACTGCTAATTGAGAAGCTTCTTTATGACAGTTATACTCTCGGATGTTTGTCAGAAGTTCGCGAGAGGTGGCGCAGTGGAAAAAAACTTTGAGTTGAAATATGGGTTTTCTCGGGATTGGAACCTGGGACCCCTCGCTTAGTTGTCCAACGGACTAACCACTAAGCCACGGCGGGACTGAGAAATCGTTGGGAAGTACAAAGACTTTGTCCCAAATGTGGCGTGTTCGCATCGTCAGTTCCTCAAAAACTCTGCTCTGGAAAGATTTACAATTACTTTTGCCACTACCTATAAGTTTATACACTTGAGAGTTTTCTAACTCAAACTCCCAGTAAGTGTACAAGCAATGCAACTCAGTTTTCATTTTTAAAATATTGGATCTGCTACAAAAACTAATGAAAACTCGCTCAAAATCGATAGTTGCAAAAGCAAAAGACATTTCTATTCAATTTTCGAAAGAAGCATTCCCACCTAGTTGCCGGAGCGTCAAATTTGCTCCCAAATCTGAACAAAAGCCACTCTAATCCGTTACGTCCTTCCTTCAAGTTGCAATCTACCATCCTTGAAAATGATAAATCGGAATCAAACATGACGACTCCGACCCTGACTCGGTCTCCTTCTTCACAATACCTATGTCCTATTCCCTACACTCTAGGGAGACTACAAGTCATTAAGCTATTTGCTAATTTCATTATTTTCGCTATTGGTATATCGTGTTATTATTTATTTCTTTTATGCTATCTGTCACAAAGTGTCCTTCGAAGAAAGAGCAAAAACAGGAACAAAACAAAAAAAAACACAAACACAGCACAACAACAAGAAACAGACGTGATCCGTGCGTCTAATTAGAAAGCAGCCATTCAGTCTGCAGCCCAGCTGGAATGTGTTTGCGTTTGTTTTTGTATTTGGCATAATTATAAATGTCCAGCTGAGGGAAATAATTAATCACCAGCCAGCGCTACGCTCTCCATCAGGAATGACAATGCTACAACCAACCGACAACAAAATGGAGTCTCAATTTGAGGGCGAATTCCTTGACACAATTCGCTTTCTGTGTCAAGTGTGCCAACTCCGACGAAAAACGGTCCAGTTCCACTTCCAATTTTCACTATACCTCAGAAGTTTCATTTGCGATATATTATTTAACGCGCGGCCTATCGTGCAATAGAATCGTCCCTTTGTTGCGCAAATATTGATCAGCAAAAAAAAAAAAAAATAATAATAATAAACAGCAGAACAACAAATCAACCCCAGTTGTGGAAAATCGGAAAATCGCCTTCCTTCCATTTGGTAGCGATTTTCCGGATGAAATAATCGTGATTTTGCACATCTAGTCAAGCGTATACACCTAAAAACATAGCCATACATGGCTGCGTGCCTATGAGTAGGGCCGATGGTTCCCCGATGGACTGCCTCTGCTCCTGCTCTGTGTATGCCGGCTCATCGTCATCAACCGCATTGATTTTGGAACTGGGACTGTACGGGCGTGATTTGCTGTGATCGGTATTTTCCTGCCATGAAAATTAACTCAATTGAAAAATTGCGCCTTTTGTCGGAGAAATAAAGTTCGACTCTGGGGCTCTCTGTTGGTATAGTCAGAGTCCCCCCCGCGACGGGTGTCCTATTGATTTTTCATCGAACTGTTGACATTCATTTATATGTTTACTATGGCACCATACGTTAGTGTGGGGGTGGAGTGTTGTGTTGGTTTTTTTTTCTCGGAATTCCAATACTATTTGCATAGAGTATCGGTTCAACCGACTGGAATGTGTAGGTTCGCAGATATATACTGAAAGAATGAACGGTCCTGTTGTGTTATTTTGCCATTGGACTGGTTTTGAAGTCTTGATTAAATCGATTTTGTTGGGTGTTAAGAATATTCAAATGCTTATCCAATATCCAGCTGAAAGCTGATTGTGTTTTGTGGAGGGATGCGGGTAGGTAAACATGGCTGCTCCGACGCAGGGGGCAAGTGAATTTTCTCATTAAGCCGATTTGTAAGCCTGGCTAAACAAACGGTATGGGAAAGTGCGAGGCTTGTTGACACAAACAGATATAGACAATGGATTTGAAAAGATTGAGGACTTGCACAGCCATAGAAGATTGGTCAAGTGAAAACTTGTCGAATTTGTCAAAATACTTACTGAAGCTTGCGCTATTTTATAAGATATTGTGTCTTAAAGTGTAATTTAATGAAATGAAACGAAACTTTGCCACTTGATGTCGCTGCATTTTGAAAGGATTTGACCAAGTACTTGCTTTTGAAAAGTAAATGTCAATTATCGTGATTTTTTAGCTTTTTGTGCACCATAGCAAAGAAAGAGAGAAAGAAGAAAGAAAGAGCTCACCCTGATTATAAAGGGAATAGGTACGAATTCTGTTTGTTTAGACTTGTATAGGAGTGTCTCATAAGAAACAGTTTGGAAGTTCAGACTTAGGTAACCTATTCTGTTATGTTTAGGAATAAGACAAGTCTTTTCTGACCTGGCGGGACTTAGAAACAAAATTCCAACGCAGCAGATTTTTTTACAAACAACTTCCAGAACGCAGCCCAGAAGTTTGTATTTCATTGCAATGTAAACTTATTTTTATATTGAAAATAAAAATTTGAAGGAAAAAACTTGGACTTCTTCTAAGAGCTCCCGCTTATTCATTAGCACACTTCGTTAAGTTTCCTTTTGTGCAGTTGAATTCTGGTACTCAGTTGGATATTTAATTGGTATTTTCAGGAAGTGAACCTTGTACGTCGGAACTACCGCCAATTACAACAGAGAGATTGGCGGTTTTATAAGTTTTTTTTTTATTTATTCTCTTCAAAAGAAAGTTTGCTCTTTTAATGCCCAATATCAAAACAGGTGTGTTTCCGACCTTAGCTCTGGTAAAAACTAATTTGGGCTTCCTTCAAAAACCTCGGGACACACTTGAACTCAATTTTTTAAATAAAAATTTGATGCCACAACACCATTCGTCTTGGTCCCTTTTTCACAAAATCACGCGCACTGTGAATTTGTACAGAATTCTACAGGCGTTCCCGTACTATAATGCTTCTCAAAGGTATCGGCAAACAACACAATTTCTTATGTGAGTTAAAAAAATAACATATGCGATTGATCTGCGACTGTGAAAAATAAAAATATTTTTATTAGGTACCTTTTGCGATTGAACTTCTAATTTCTTGTCAAGGTCTTAACTCTCCTCATCCATCTGCGAATTTTCTTGGAAAATTACTCCCGCTGCTGACAGCATTTATATAAATACATACTTCTCCTACGCGGCACATAGTGCTTTCCATTTGGGCTCACAGCCTCAAGGCAAAAACGCGCTCATGAACGATCATTGCTACTTTTCCATTTAGTACAATCAATTTAATAGATTTCAGACTGTAGTTCAGCTTCGGAATATGAAGCGGAAAGCTGATTGCTAGTTTGAATTGTTAAGAGGAAGTGTAGGCTCCCTTAAGTAGCAAAAAAATGTAAAAAGCTGGAAAGAAGTGGGCGTCGCAATGCCCTATACCTATACAGCCCAAAGCCTTCTCGGAGTCTTGAGTGTAGGGTAATAGCATTTAAAATCGAATGGGATGTACATAACACGCATTTTTGTTCGATTTTTTGAACAAACAGGAAGTCTCTCGGGTCAATATCGAGGAATGCCTGCAAATTTATGTCAATGGACTGAACAGTATTAGAAGTTGATGGCGCCATCTAATAGCAAGTTGCAACCTTTCCCATTAAAAAGTGCATCTTTAAGACTATCGAAGAAATTCAAAATCTGTTCAGCGGTTTGAGCAAAGTCGAGTTAGACAAAGCCTATCAAACTTTTTTAAAGTTTCAGGGGGTCTGTGTGTCTGGTTGCCCAATCCCGATGACAGCATTCTCTGTTTGGTGCACATCTGATAAACTTTCGCCATTCGCATTGAAAATGCACCTACAATCGAATAATTTACAAAGGTCCTTAGGTCCACCCAATTTAAAGCCATTCAAATCAAATTCAATACTCTCATGGATTAAAAAACAAAAAATGCCCACTGCTAATGCGGATCCAAACCGCTTCCGATTAAACGCCTAACGCTATAAAATGTTTACCGTTTAAATTAAATTAAACAAACCGCAGCGCCAATCCTCTCAATTACTTACATTAAATTAAAATGAAGGCGAAAAATTAATGAAACCGCGTTAATTTGCTGGCACACCGACACCGATAACAAACCCAAAATTAATTAGAGCCAAATGCATGACAAGACGATAAATGAATTTGACACCATCAAACCAAGGCTACCAAAAATGTAATTTGACATTTGAAAATCTAAATTGAAACAACCGCCAAACACAAACTTAATGAACCACTCATCAAATCCTATTTGCTCGCTCTCCAATATTTATTGGGGGTTGGGGATGGTGGACACACGGCCCTAAAGCTTTTAATCCAACAAAAATGTATGAAACGCAATTAAAACCATTTCAAATGTGACTGCTACCAAAAAAAAAAAAGCAAATGAAATAAAAGTTCATGTCTGTTTTGTTTATTCATCTGACAATCTAACTGAAGCTTTCCCCAATAAAATCACCCGGCTTTAGCTTCGACTCGGCCAACTTCAGCAATTTAATTCGTTAATTAAAAATTCCGAATGTGAAAATGATTTGTGCTCATATCCACTGATGCTGTGTACATATACACAACCATAGCACAATTTGCATTTCCCGAGGATAATGAGTCACCCACTCGCCGTGCCTATGTGAAAGTGTTTCACACTCAGACTGGCGGCGCGGATTGAAAAAGAGGACTTTAAAAATGGGAGAAAAAAAAACGCTGTTTGGTTATTTATGGATTTTGTGGTATGTCAGGCAATAGAGTAGAGCACCACGTCTCTCTTACAAAAAATAAAAAAAAGAGGAGGGTAGGTACTCTCATAAGAGCTCCTCTTATAACGATAACAATAATAGCGGTACTGAGCCATAGCGGGTTCAACGATACAAGCAAAATCATCCGCACTTAAGGCCTGAAATGTGTGGCGAGGGAGTGAAGTCGCAAAACTTTTCTACAGCAAAAGGGGAAGGATTCAAAAAAATATATAAAAAAAACTTATGCGGCTGAGTCGCTCTATGTGCCCATAACGATCTCCCTTTTTTCACAAGCGATATCCATAAATAGGCGGCGAAAGCACTCGACCATGACAAAAAGACTTGAATCGAAAAAAAAACGGAGAAAAACGGACACTTCTATCGCTGCTCTGTGAGGATGTTGATTATGAACCCTTTTGCTTTTTAAGCAAATAATTTCCATACTCCCATCTGCTGTGATGTGCACTTTGTTTTTAATTTCTGGTGGCTGCTATCTCAATTAGATTAGACTTTCACATCATTAGCCTGAAAATTGCTTAATGAGCCCCACCTTGAGCAGAAAAATCTCCTAAATGGGGTTTTCCTCATTATGGCGTTTGCGAAGGACACGCGCGCTCGAAACCGAGGCAAAAGGGACACCGGTAATTAAATTACTTGATAATTTAACAACTTGCGTGGGATGACAGAAGTATCGTCTATCGTATGCCCCGCAGTTGAAAGTTGTTGTTTGATGAGTTTTTTTTTTGTTTTCTGTTTATGTGTTGGTTTCTTTTTTGTTTAAATATACCTTATAACACTTGAGTGGGGGAAATTTAAATAAATGTGGGCGCTGACGGGATGCTTTCCATTGGGGCTGCCTTTTTGATGGAGTCTCTATTACCTATCTATTAATAACCCGGTCTGTGTGGGCTTCGGACGCATCGGTCCTTGATAGAAAACAAGTGGAATCAGAGAATCATTTAGCTGACTGCAATGGACAAAGTCTTTTATTGTAAAAAATTTTATTCTAAAAATTAATGAAACTGAGGACTTATTACTATTACTTGTAACTGTTACTTTTTACTATTACTTATTAGTATTATTTATTACTTTCTTGAGCGCAAGCTCGTAAAATCATTTCTGCTTAATCAGTGATCCAATACATTTTTTGTATTTAAAATTTAAGAATTGCTTCGAAGATTTAAATACATAAACTAAATTGTTCATTTATTTATTTTTTTAACTAATGTACATATTTATAAATGAAGCGCTTAAAAAAAATTAAATTTGTTTTCAGCAATGAAGGTGTTATATGGCAACTTAAATTTTTGTGCATTGCACGTCTCTTTAAGTGATCTATCTTTTCTTTATTTTGTTCCTTAGGTACTAGTCTGAGTTGTATTAAACAATCAAAGTTACAGTTCAGAAACTTTAAGCCCAAGTATCTCGAAAGTATGCAAATGTCACTTAACTCCTTCTTCACCTAAGGGCTTCAAATATTTGTTTGTTTTATTTACATACTAAGTTATGAAATTATATCATATTTTTTTAACAAGAAGCGTTAAATAAACCGGTAGCAATTATTTTATCATTAGGTATCCTTGGGAGCCAGCATCTGGAGTTCCGTAGACTGCCAGCTACTGTACAGTAGTGCCGGCGATTGTCGTTTGACATTTTTCATAATGCATTTAATTCTAAATTGAAACCCCTTAACTAGAAAATATAAATTGTCAGTAAAAAGAAAAATCCTTAAGCAACATATCGCAAAAGCAAAGGCAAATAGCATAACGCTTTTTTGAAGTAAAAATGTTTTTATGGGCGCCAACTATTGTATCCTTTACGCAATAAAATCGGATGTTTGTCAGACGTTTGTAAGAAGCGGCGCAGTTAAAAAAATCTTTAGATGTATTTTTCGGGGATCGAAACTCAGACCACTCGCTCAGTAGTCCAACACAATTACCGCAGGATTTTCTTGATCGCTTTATAAGACTGAAGGGTTTGTCTCAGCTAAACACGGCGCTATGGGCTTAAGTTTATATAATCATTCCTTGATATTTAAATATTGTATGGCCTCCACGTTCTAGGCTATTCCCCGATTAAAAAGAAAATCAACTCGTACTTTAATTTCGAGTTTTAATGGTACTGTTCGTTAATTTTTAAAGTCACCTAGCTTTTAAAAACTCTCCTAAAACAATGAAAATTCAAATTCGCTTGCAATGTGTCAATTCATAGTCCCCGTAGGGCAACATGTACAAGTGGATGAAGCATTCGACAAAAGACCTATAAATCGCAAAGTGGTGGAACTGCAATGTTACAGATTACACTTTCCACATCAGCAACGCATTATTTCTATTTAAACTTACTAAAATGATTATGTAACATATTTACCTTAAAAATCCTAAGTTGTCCAAACAAACTCACCCACTTCAATACAAAATCACTTGAACACTATACATACGGTGACAATTCGGCCCTTTTTGAGAGGACCGTCCTCTCTATACCTACTATGTCCTCTCTGATTTGTTACTTAAATAAAACAAAACATTAACCCTTTTTTTTATACTAAACTGACATCCAAATGTCGCCTCTTCTCCTTAACAAAGGTGCACAAGAAAGTTACACTCAGAAAAACAAATTGTAATGACAACAATTATCGTTGGTTGAATCCAAATATGAAAATTATTGAATTAAGAATAAAATTGTTGGCGTTGATGTAAAAAAATAGTTATGGAGAGTTTATTATTATTTATACGCTGACTACGTATTTCTTGAAAACTTAAAAACGAGTTCTCAGTCTAAAAGATATTAGTTAAAGCAAGAACTTCAAGCTTATAATTTTTTTAAGAACTTAGCCTTGTTTTCGGAGTGTACCTCCGACAGCATACAAACTTTTGACATAACTGCTGAGTACTGAGTTGATAACTTTTACGGAGTGTTTATTAATACTCGGGTGTGATTTTATATATATATGTCACCTGCTTATTCCTTTTGTAGATGAAAACTGTCATTTGTCAAGTGTTGCCGACAAAATCTTTTTGCATATTGCTTTGCCTGACCTAAGGAAAAGAATTGTTTTCTTTTTTATCCAAAGTCAAGCATTCATTTATTACAAATGCATTTGGAACCGCAAAATATATCAATGCGCACATTTTTTTTTATTTATTTCAGTGGCTTTTAAATCAAAATTACGAAGAGCAGTTAAAAATATTTTAAAACCAAATCAATTCATTTTATCCAACCTGCATTGATTCAATCGATGGGTTGCGGCATTTGGGGATATTAGACATTTCAATTTTGTCCTTTTTCATAATATCAAAGAAAGTTTTTTCAAATGCAGTGGTAGTTAGAAATGGCATAGAAATTATTTATGAGGGATTATTCAACGAAGGACCTTATTTCAAAAATTTGCAAATGAGAAACCATTTGAAATATGAAAAAAAACTGTTCTTAACAATTTGGAATATGATTTTGTTCAAACTGTTTTCGTTTAAAAAAAATGTCTTCTTAAAAAAATTCCCACTGTAACTATACATATCGAACGCGGTTGCAGGAATATGCATTCATCAAAAGGAATATTTACCTCCTCTCAACTCAATGATACAATCTCAAGACCATCTCCATTAAAAAAAAAAAACTGCAAGAAAAAATAAAAAAATAACCAAAAGTTCCCATCCGACTGGCACACATTTGCAAAACAAACAAACGAACAATTGGCTTGGTATACCGCTCCTGGCCTTGCAAAACATAACAACAAATGATATTCTCCCCCCCCCCACCTTGAGTCACACAAAAACGATAGAGGGGAAGAAAAATGTTCTACCGAAACTTTTTAATTTTTTCTTTCAAAATGAAAATAATATGAAAATCAACTGACTTTACAAACGCCGCCGCCACACTCTGTATGCAGCATATCCTTCCGGTTTCAGAAGATGCGCACAATCACAAATACAACTAAACACATCGAGAAGAAAAATGAAATAAAAATCGCAAATGTATTCCACAAAGAAAAGCTGATAGTTCGCAAGGACTTCCAAAAAGAACCACCGAAACCAAACCTTAGCTCGAAGATAGAAAATTGCATTGTGCACTAAGGCACACTAAGAGAAGCGGCAAAACCAGTTTGCATGGTAAAATAACTTGTTATTATTATTGGCTCCAGATGATGTTGGAGTTCAGCAGACTGCTCTACGGGCACTCTAAGCGATGCGGAGAACAATAAAAGAAAAAAAAAATGGAAAAGTTTGTGGAACTATTTTTTTTATTTCTAGCTGTCACATACCTCGTCAACGTCTGCTCCTGGAATTACCGGAACTGCTTAAACTATACGATGGAAACTGAAACGTGAGAGCCATGGCATAAGTTGAGTATTTTTGCCGCAAGGAAGTCGATTCTTAAAAGCGGTTTTCACAAAAGATACGACTTTGGTTTGGTATGGGTAGGAGTTAGTTGAGGAACGCTTTTTGCAAGCATTGATTCGAAAGTTGTGGTAACTTTTCCAATTGAATAATTTGTTTCCTCGTTGGCGGAACGGACATATGGAAATGCAAAGATATTCGAAGAAAACAGGGTTTGGGAAAGACGGTTTGTTATCGAATTGAAATTCACGCAGAACCTATCTGCAAATCACCGTAATTGGCCGTCCATTATATGTTTGATTGGAAGGGGGTTGTTCAACCTTTTAATTGGCACTTGAGTTATTGACGATTCGAGACTGCACAGAAATTATAAGTTTTTTCTCTTTACCTGTGAATGAGTTGAGATAGTTGCGATTGACAGATGGGTTTTGGTACCCCTGCATCGACAAAGGGGGGAGGGGACCACTCGCTTGATATGAATTCATAGATCAGCGGCGTTAAAGCCGTAAACTATTTGAAATTTGTTCGTCCCGGATAACCTACTATCTGGATGTTTTTCGGTTGTCAGTTTATTGGACGGCATTACTTGGAGGGTGCTGCTTTTAAGATCGTAACTTCAGCACTCAGTTCAAGTGCAGAACTGGGTTACCAAAAAAACTTGTAGTCTTGTAAAAATTGTAGTAGGGCACAAATATTTTTGAATATCTTCCAATTGGTGGGTGACATTGACACTTAGTAACGTCAACATGGTACTCGGTCAGTCGGAGGTTCATTGAGCAGATTCGACGACTGAGAACCTGGTTATGTGATCGACCTAGACCCGTCAAAAGAGCGGCATAGCTTGCCTGATTTAAGGGGCACTGGAGTAATCCAGCTTAAGCCAACTACAGTGAAATTGTTTGTCGCTTCTATGGTACGACTACGTGTACATTTTAATCGTTTGATTTTGAGTTGATTCAGTTTAATTTTTGACACTAGCTCAAGGTTTAAACCAGCATAATACCCTCCGCTCTTTTTTTTTTTTTAAATAAATCAGGGATTTGAACTTACCCATTGGATCGTATGAACAAAACGTAGCAATTGCTTTTACTCAAGAGAAATGTCAAAATCGTAGCATTTGCTGCATTTCGTATGAATAAAAACCAATTTGAGTTAGTTCCAATTTTTGACATGTTCGAAAAGCGGCGGCACTGACCTTTTACTCAGATCCGTATGAATAAAATTTATCAGACAAAGCAAATGCTATGCAAATTCTGAGTCTGCTATTAACTTGACTCAGACCTTTTGCTAAATATTTTGTACGTACATTCTTTACATAAAACAGTTAAGTATTGTGAATTTTCGATGTTTTGTTTATTAATAGTTAAATTAAGTTCTGTTCGTGCAGGAAAACCACGGAAAACATGGATGCGATAAGTTTTCGCATTACACATACCTGTTTTACCTCTTGTTGTTAACGTTCGTGCAAAAAAAAACAAAAACAGTTCCTATAAACAAAGAAGAATTGGAGACGATAATAACTTCAAGCAATTGTTTCCTTTAACGCGTGAAAACGTGGACATTTTGGCTAATACTTTTTTAAATGATAATTTTGAGACGCGTGGTGGTGCTCTTTCAAATATCCAGAAAATTAAATCTTTACTAAGGTATTTAAGAGATCGGGGCTTTCAGGTAAACATTTCAAAATTCATGGCTTAACAAGTGAAAAATTTATGTGTTTAGGTTGGCGTTGGAGAAGATCTTGGTGTTCATCAGTCAACCGAGGAAGAAATCAAACATCACCAAACGATTTGGCAAATAAAATTTATGTTTCCATGTGAAATTAGAGCTATAGATTCCATTCATACTTCTGAATTTTATTTATTTTTAATTTCAATTTCCACAAAATTCGTTACAATCTCAAGGAAAATTCAAAAATTCAATTTTACTGGTCAGGTTTGACAGGAACTGCAAGGCAAGACAAGTTTTTATTCATACGACCCTGCAATAGCTGTTCGCTTTTCTCATACTCAAATTTGTAGCGTCTCTGTAATTTTCTGGTCAACCAGTTATTATTTACAATTTGATTTGTCCCTTAATAAATTTGAGTCCTTGACATTCCGTCGAGTCATTATATTCTTTAAGGGAGGGAAAGCGTAGGACAAGTTTTGGTATACAAACTGAGGGATCTACTTTTTACACGATGGACGCATCGGATTCAGATGAAATTTTGGGAGTAAGTGGAGTAAGTTGGCTTGCATCGGCAGGGTAACTCTTATGAGTCCTCTCGAATTGCAAGCAATTTATGACGAAGTTTGTTTTTGTTTCCTTTGTAAAAGCGGCACAATTCCATGAGCTTGTCTAAGTGATGATTAAACCCCGGGTTGCATACAGTCATCATTGAAACTCAGTTTGAAAGACCGAACCTGTATTCTACGTTTCAAATTCTGCATCGATTTGCAAAGATATGACCGCAGTAGCATAGTGGTTATTGTGCAACACTACTGAACAAGGGGTTTCAGTTTCGATCCCCAGACAACACAAAGAACATTTTAAGTTTTTTTTACTGCGCCACTGCTCGCAACGCCTCAAAAATCCGAAAGTATAACTGTCTTCAGAGAGCTTTGGAATGTCTTCCTTGCACTTTTACTTCCTTAGAAGGTTCTAGCTTCTGGCTCTTTTAATTTGATTCACGCATCGGGACCTCTAACCGAACTTTGTCGTTGGTTGTCATCTTAAATACCCCTCTGTCTACGAGCCATAATCTGAATTTTGAGCCTGCACGTGATATCTAACGATGTTATAAAATCTACAAGTTCCATTTGTCATAGCCCCAAAATGGAATTTTTTGATCATAAGCTGTAGAACTTGCAACTGAACCCATCTGCTGGACATTATATTTTTCTAGGCGTTATAAACGTCCGTCGCCTACTTAAGCAAATAAAACAAAGAGACGTGCAATTTACTCTGCAGGACTTTATCAGGAACGTTCAATATTTCTTGTGACTGCTGTAGAGATATCTAGTTTTCAACTTGAATCGTTGAAATGTTTGACATATAGTCGTACAAGACTCCCATTGAACTGTGTCAATTTCGTTAGCCCATAACTCAGAGATTGGTTATACCATAATTTCTATTCCTTCAAAGTTTCAACAGTCAGTCCTTTCCAAGTCGGTAGATTTATGTTAGTTCAAGTCCCCAAAACCATGGACTTCCATGTTTCGTATGACTGCTGCAAATGGCAGAATTTGTGCAGTCTTTGACTAAAATTCGTTACAACTTTTGACATTCAGTACCTTTTCAATATGGCCAAGATATGTCAATTTTACTAACCCAAAAGTAACCAGTTTAGGAATATCGTCAGACTACCCTAGATAACATAATTTACATCGACCTCAATTTTGATTCGTTTAAACTTTTGACATTTAGTCCTGCACGACCCTCTTCTCTAACACGAAATATTTTAAGTTTCCTAGCCAGTTAGTCGTGCTGGGTTATGTTACAACTGATAGTTTTAAAGGCCACGGACTTGGCTTTGGTTTAATTTTCTTTTGACAAACAAGACCGACCTTATGTTCGCCTTTGAAGCTTAAAAATTTCGTCTCAAATTTGCCCTCTTAAATTATTAAACATTAGCTGAAATAGTTTGACGGATATACGTTCAATAAAATTCCTCAGCTGCATTGTTTAATTTGTTGTCTATGTTTTTTTTATTTTATTTTCATTTTTACTATTTTTCTTGTTTATGCCAGCTTTAGCTACAAATATTGATAACGACGTTGGAAAAAATAAAACAGACAATGACAATTGATGCTGCAATTTATTCCGCAGACATTGCTCTAAATGGATTCCCATTGAATTGATTTCCTCGGATTGTCAGGATTAAATGCGAAATAACAATTGCATTTGCATTGTGGAAAAAAAAGAGTACATATTGTTATCCGAAACGATTGGTGGACATTTTAATTTATTTTTATTTTTAATGGTAGCTTTTAAAAATGCTTTTGATTTACGAAGGTCTGTTTTGAATATCAAACGAAATGTGTATTAAAATAATATACTTAGTACTGGGACAGTACGATGACAGTTAATAAATATTTTAATGGTGGAACCTTGTTGTGACCGCCATTAGCAACAACAATAAACAATTGACTGAGTTGTGGTGAGGTATGACTTTCATATACTGGTATTCAAGTGGAGATTATTTATTGAGGGGTAGAGCACCTGCACATCCTTTCACCTTTCAGATTGTTTTCGTAACCAAAGATCCTTTGCTTTACACTTTAGAAAGCAAGGTAATCGATTGTTGAGACACAATTTTCACGACACTAGGCTGGTGAACAACTGACGAGTCAGAATTGGATTTAAAGAAAAAATCGTTATAGAGTCCCTCTCCCTTTTGTCGTTTGAAATTAAGGCAAGCCCAAATTGAGCCTTCCTCCCTACACTCGCGTAGCCCATCACGCAGGCAAGTGACACTTGTTCAGACAATCGGAATGAATTGGGAATCAGCTCAAGGACGGTGTCCCATTGACCCAAAAATGCCGTGACGCGAAAATAAATATGAAAAATGAATAAACAAAGCTCGACACAATGAAAGAAACGTCTGCAATGACAGAATAACGCATCGCACGTTATTGGGTGTACATATGAGTGCTATTAGCGTGTACGTCGATTGACGTTGGCGAAAGAGCAACTCATTGTGCGACAATTATTCTTTAAAATGGTTGTCCCAGACGTGGATGGGATGAGTTCTGCTTTTCGGCTGAGACATGTGCACAAACAAATGAAATAAAAACCCACCTCCTTCGCCTTACCGTTTGATGTTTTCATACGGCATACATATGCACTGACAAAGAGTCGTGCCAAGACCGTCTCCAAAGCATTAGGCAGTGCTCAGCAAAACAAACTGCATTAAGGAAAAGCGTTGCACTTTAAGAACTTGTCTATGTCCGTAAGTCGTATGGGAAAGTTTTGTGTTGAAAAATCTACCATAACAAGGATGTCTGCATAAATAAGCAGGATCCTTTGAAGTTAATCAGAAATTTCATATGACTGCACTTGAAGCAAAACAGTTGATGCAAATAAACTGCTACTTATAGCGCGGCGGCGTCGGTCGTCGGAGCTCTCTGGCAAACGAGGTTCCCAGGGAAAAGGATACGGTGAATATGTCAAGTGTTATGTAATAAACTTTTCCAGGAATCATCCTTCGTTTCGTGCAACAAAGTTTAGCCTCGCTTGACTATTTGTGTATGTATATTGTATACGTATGCATAATGCACACCCATGGAGTGGGTGTGGTAGCGACAGTGGCTGCAGTAAATGTCAGACTATAAATTATGCAAATTCGTCCTCGTTTAATGCACAGCATAATGGTGGCAAGTATATTGCTACGTAATTGCGAACGGATAACGATGATGTCAGGCAAACTTAAAGAAAATGGAGTTGTGCTTGTGGTGGCGGGTGCACTTCTGATTAGGCTGAACGTCAGTGCACTGCAATTAAGAAAAACCCAATTGACAGACAGGAGGGAAGAGATTTTTAGTCGTTAGTCAAAATCTTGGCGACAATTCCTTCATATGAAATCTATATGAGCAGCACAGGACGCATCATTTTGGAAGATATAATAGTTTTTAGGATTAAGCGGTCGAGTTTTAAGTGCGCCATATACGAGTATCTCTTGGTCATTATTTGCAACTTGTATTATGATCATGAGACAGCGTTTAATGTATAAGTAACAGTCGAGGTACAGTGTTGGCCATAATCAGTGAGAGTGATATATTCGCCAATGTCAACTGTGCGATTTTTATTCGCATCTAAATGGAGTGAGAAGTATATTTAAGTGATTGTTTATGCTTTTGATATTTAAAGTTTTTTTTTTTTGATTTTTCCTGGATAACTAACCAAGTTCAAGTCCATGTTTGAACGCCCACTTCAAATAATCAACGTAGGCCCACATAAATTTAATAGAAGAGAAAGCATTTTTACTATACATAAATATGTTAAACCTAATTCTTAACACAGCCCACCGACCAAAAAGTTTTAAATTTTAGCTTCGGTAGGCCTACAAGCTCCGAGAAATTGTAGACCGATATTTCTTGAACATCTATTATGAACATCTACGTACAAAATTAAAACATCAATGGTACAAGGATAATGTAGTGAGACAGATAATGGAAAACAACGGAAAGAGTTGGTTGTCATAATTTTTGAAACCGGGCTTAACTCTGTTCAACTTGAACCAGTTAAATGTATTAAAGGTATCTTGTGCTAAATAAGTGCTGTTGCTAGAACTCAAAGTAATTCCAATTAAAGTGTATTTTTGGAAGCAAAAAAATGATTCCCAAACACACAAATTATAACCATTTTTGTTAATTAACAAAATACATTGTGTATCTATGCAAATTTCAGATCTAGCTCAGTGAGTTGCTTTGTTAAGAAAGATTGAAACTTTTACCCGAAAATAAAGCAGACTGTTGTCCTACTTTTTTTGGTGCCATGTCCAAACGATCAAGCCTGTCCCACTTGCCACCAAGGACAAGGGACCCTGATTATGTATTTTATTTCTTTCTTGCCGCGAAATGTGCATGCCGAGAAAAAATTACAAAACAAAGAAGTAATGTTAAGAGTCTGATACTAAAAAAAGTCAACCGTTTGAGAAAATTGAAGAAAAAGGATCTAAACCTAAAAAAAACACTTTCTGAAAATATACTGCTAATTTTTTTAGGCTCCTGCTGATTTTTGTTGAAAGCTATTTTTGTTCGACCTGTTGAAAACCAGCGTAACTGTCGAGAACATGACGCACTAGAAGTTTTCCAAACTTCCTAAAAGCCCAACAACATAATTGACATCAAAAATTAAACTGTCCTCTTTATAACTCCGCTGGGGCTATAAAATGGTAGAAGAAGTGCTTCCCATAGGTCTATGCGTTTTGAGCCCGACTATTCGCCTTTTTCTGAACCTTTTGCAATAAAACTACTATATGTTCGTAGATACAATGCAACTAGCTTGAGCTGACCGTAAACTGCTCTACGGAATTCTTACAGCATTTGTTGTCCACAACAAACAAACTATTCGCCTTGAATTTGAGATTCACTCAATTCTGCAACACATGCAAGCTATTACCTCTTGCATACGAATTCCCGCCCTGAAGTAATCTTCCGTCACGCATCAGGAGTACCTTTTACAAAATCTCCGTCACAACTGCATCAACAGAGAGCACTCCATCCTCCATGAATATAATTAAACACAACAACCAAGGGAATTAATCCGTGGAAATGTACTTAGGACACGCTCTCGCATCGCTGCAGAAATAAAGCTGCACAACAGCACTGCGCTTACGCATGCCATGCCGTAGCTATACAGCAGGACAGAGTGGCGCAAAACAAACAAGCAAATACTAAGGGACTTACAATTCAGTGATATACACTGTGGAGATGAAAATAAATAAGGGGCCGGGATTACATCATTTGTATTGCATAATTCCACTCGTCCTGTGTTCATAAAAATCGACTAAAAAGTATTTGAAACTTGTGGCCTCACTTGAAAATACTTGCCGATGAATTGATAAGTGGTTTTTGGTTTGGTTAGTGTGCTTTGCAAAAAAAAGAAGCAGAAGCAGAAAAAAGACGATGTGAAACTATTGTCAAAACACTAGGTAGGACTTTAGGTAATATGCGAAGATTTAATATCCTGACAGTGGCATTTCCAGTTAAAAGGCGCCAATCAGTGAAAAATTTACCGAAATCGGGGATTATGTTAGATAAGCCCCAATGCGATTTTGAGATTGCATTGCAATATATTAAATGCAGTGCCACTTTTTCCCTGCAAAATAAGGATGTATTATAACTTATGCAAGATTACCTAGGGCAATCTATACATAACATAACAAAACTGCAGACGTTTTCATGTGTTAACGGTTGGCGTGAAAACTACTGCACAGATTTCGATGAAATTTTTTTTGAAATGTCCCTTAAGAACCCGAGAAGGACATAGGCTATGCTAAAAGAAAAGTATGCGAGGTGAATAGGGATGTAATTAACAGCGACAATGTTTTTCTAAGGAAATGCGCGGATGGCTGACGACGTGAGATGATGGGCGTATGGTGATGTAAATATCCATCCACTCTGTATTATTTCTGTAGTAGTATATTTACCTCTAGGGGTTCACACGCTCAACCAATCTTAAAAAATGAAGTGTCAACAAAAAGAGATTTTCGGGGTGCTGATTATTTTTGCATTTTTACTTTTTTTAAAATATTAACAATTGAAAAAGTTGAATTTCACTACATTATTTTAACTACCGTAATATTTTAGCAAAAGTCATGGCTCCTTTTTTTATTGCTGATCTCCCTGCTGCTGTACAACAAGCCTTTCTACTATTTTGAAAGCGAAATATGCCATGTGGCGAGTCACCCTGCCGCTGGGGTGACTAACGACGGGAATGGGGTGACTAGCAACTACACTTGGGTGTAGTTAATGTTTACGGTATTGTTTTTAAGAATATAAATGAGACAGAGAATAAATAGTGAAAAAAATTCTAAAATACAAAAAATTACCATATTTTTGTATAAAAAATAAATCATAAAGATCTACAAAACTGCACATTATTTTAATGAACGGATGGTGAATTTTATGTTAAACAGCATCCGATACCATTATCTTTTAAGCATAGTCGTAGTCAAATATTATTTGTTTTAATATTTTGTACCATTTTCCGGGAAAAAATTATATTTTGTATACTTGTCTTAGTAAATCTAATTGCTAAACTTATTTGCTTTGCATATCATTTATTTATACATAAATAGGTACCTACCTAATTTATTTGAAAAGGGTATGGTATTGCAGATTTTAGATATCTATTATTTTGTTATTTAGAAAAAAACATACATATTTAAAATGTTTAAAATCAAAGGACAACTCGTCGCTTTTATGGCAAAGTGAATTAAGTTGAAAATGTATGATTTTCAGGAGAGACATTTAAAGTTTTGCGTCACATTAAAAAATTATTTTCTTGTTAATTAAAAACAATATACAAAGTTTGTTGACATACAATTAAAGTGTTTTTCTTCCTTTTTCAGATAGTAGATATATACATTTTAATAAAAATATTTAATATTTAACAATATTTAAAAAAATCCTTCGGACTTACGACGCTTCGCGAAAAAAATCTGAAAGTTTCTTACATGTTTGTGTCGTTTTGGCCTGAAATCAAATAAAAAACGTCGAAATGGCACAAGAATTTTTCCTGCTTGTTTTTGTGTAGCTTGACATTTTTCGCAATACGCCGTTTTTGCAAAAAAAAAAAACACAACCACTAGCTAAAAAAATGTCATTGAGGTACAAAAAATTGCAGGATTGTTAGTGGAAAATCGAAACGACACTTTTCACAACGTGGAAACTGGAAAGTATAAGAAGTAGAATTAAGCTGTTAACGCAGAAAAAATATATTTATTTTGCTGGCATTTCTGTATAGGTATTTAGGTCGAAAATGACAAATTTCGCCTCATGTCATACTTTGCCGTGAAAGCGACGAACTTTAAGTGAGTTTTCGGCAAAATAATTAATAAAGAATTGACGGATTACTTCCATCCATGCAACAATTATTTTACTAACCAAAAATTAAAATACAACAATATGTTTGGAGATTCAACAAAACGCAAAGCTAGTTCTGACAAGTAAATTCTGTAGAATCAACAATATTGGCTTTTGTTTTGAAAAAGCTAAATTGAAAAACTATTTCAATATTAATAACAATTATTTTCTGTTAATTTGACGAAAATATAAAGGTCATACTGGAAACTTCTTTGTAAAATCGAGACCATTTTGGTTAATTATTATAAGCACACACAAACAATTTCTGTTACCATTAACATTTGTTTATTACCACAACAAATGTTTAAAGAGAAGATAAAACTCATCAAAATTTTGTTAAACTTAAGGAAACATTTTGCTGACTTAATTATATTGACAGAAAAATGGTTGAACTAGCACCTATTTTTATCGAATACCCACACCAAGGTTTAATTTTCAATGTAACTTGTTTATTGTGCCAAATATCACTGTTACATACCTAGAGTCAGTTGAAGATCTTTTGCATATTTAGTTACGACCTAGGTTACATCTTTAAAAAAAAACATACCTAACCACCTCCAATTCTTCTTCTACCCATTATGAAATGACGAGAAAGGGATCTGCAATGGATCATGATAGAGCACTACAGTCGATCAAGCCTCCACTCTGTAATCTCAGAGCGAGTGGAAAACAAAATTCGTATGAAAACTAATAACAGGTGGAA
The DNA here is from genome assembly GCA_948293265.1 of Cheilosia impressa. Lineage (NCBI taxonomy): Eukaryota > Metazoa > Arthropoda > Insecta > Diptera > Syrphidae > Cheilosia > Cheilosia impressa. Next base: position 26,675,935 of record OX411884.1, on the reverse strand, counting down.
AGAACTAACTACCTCTGAAATATCTAGGAAGCTATGGCCAACATTTGACATAGGCTGAACCACCAAACTTTTACAGTTCATCGCTATCTAAGCTGGTATGGGCTCTAACTGGTCATAACTTACTTCCTAAGAAACCACATGATGAAACTAAATCTCAAAGATGACGATATGTGTAGGGGCTGCGGCGACGAAGAGGTCCATGAGGACACCCGTCACTTCCTCTGTCATTGCCCGAGCCTGTGTCAATTGAGAAACAGAACACTTGGAAGCTATTACTTCCACGACTGACAAGAACTTTCAGATGTCACACTTTCTAATCTTTGCAGTTTCTTGAGGACATCAGGATGGCTGGACGGCATTGGGTAACACAAGAAGAGGAAGGAGATATATATGAGTAAATATAAGACACCAAGGTTAACCCCCAAAGGGCATCACAATGGGTCCACGAGGACCTAAGTGTCCTAAGTGTAGGGTTTACCCTGCTCTACCAACCCGTAAACCTAACCTAACCTAACCTATTGTCTTCTACCGGAAAATTTGGCAATGACATTTTGACCAATGGTCATTCTCAAAAATATGCTTAAAAGTCAAATGCTTCTAAAAAAAACTGCCTCCCTCTAGAAATAAAGACTATCATTTCGACTCTCGCCTTGGCATATTTACACACCAGTCTCCAGTTATGCATCAGTTTCAAATTCGACACGCGACACATTCAAAAAAAAACCCTCAGAAAAGTCGTCCTAAGAAAAGAAACGACACTGCCGAGTTTCGCATTTGAAATTCATCAAATGTCATGGGAAAACTCGCCTTCCCTTCTTCTTATATTGAACGCTTTCGAAACCCTTAAGCAAAAAATGTGAATATCCAGCATCCTCCATAATACATTATGCACTGCTTATGATTATATGGGTATAGATACCTGTAGAAGAGAAAAATTGCTTTCACGCCATGACCCATGGCTTTTGTGCAGTATCTCAAATGCCAAAAAAAACCGGGCAAAAACGAACGACAATTGCAGTTTGAACTTTCGCCAACCGACAGAGCAAATATCTAACTACTTATTTATAAATTTGTTCCGCACAAAGGAAAAACGGTGCAAACAAAACTTTCTCGCCAGCGCTTCTGTGTGTTTGTCCTTTTAAAGTTTTTTGTTTTTACATCTTTCCTTTCGACTACTTGTTATAACCTTGGGAATGTTCGTGCCAATAGTAGGAATAGGAAAAGGAATGTATGTACAATTGAGACACGAATAAGAAAATTGTATGCAAATATTTTTTTTTTTGAACTGTCCCACTAAGGACAAAGGACCGGTGAGCCAGGACAAAAAATTATAGAACACAAATATTTCCTCATATTGTAATCGAGTGATGAAGTTTTTCGTTTTCCTTAAAATTTGTTTTCCTTCAATTTCACATATCGGAAATAGAATTCACAGATAAGAGTGACACACAGAGCAAAAAAAAGCGCAACGACGACCTACACGTTCGTGTTTTCGTTTTGCGCATAAAGCGAGGACGAAATGCTTCACAGTTTTTAAACAAAGTTTACTTTTCCCGTGTTCGTACTTGAATAATATATCCTGAAGGGATGTAGGTAGAGGCAGCCTTCGCATGCAATTGGAATTGGTTAGTGAATGGTGGAGCCGTGATAGCTATGTGGGGGCGTATACTTATTTTATCGATAAAGGATGCGCTAAGTAATGAGATGAAGGCAGAGAAGATATTTGCATTTCCTTTCGGAGAAAGGCGAAAAGTTCCAACAACTTATGTCCCTATCTTGCATCTATAAATGCCTGCCTCTAACGTTGGGAATTTTTCTACACACACACACACACACACATTCGACAAACAAAAGAGAAAATATATCATAACTCACATTGTGATGAATGAGTTGTGTTCTATTGGAAATGGGAAAAGTTATCGGAATCGGAATGTTTGGATGGAAGTTTTTATTTTTTCGTTTTTATCGAAAATTTGTTAAATGACGTATCGCAAAGGTTCTACGGGAACTCACAAAAGATACGAATGGTATATTTGTGCGAACTTCTATGTGAAGTGGGATAGAAAAGGAACGTCAACAACTACTTTCTTTTCTGGGGTGATTGTTAAATCGCACATCCTCTTCAGGAGGACAAAGAAACAAAATATTTTTTGCATTTTCGGAGATGCCATCTTGGAGCGGGACTATTTGCTTGTTGACAATAAATAAATTGCATACCTACTTTCTGCAATCAATTGAGCAAGGATAATGCTCTTGCTCTTTGGCGACATTTTGAATGCATGTTCAGTGTGTGTGTTAGAAAAATTTAAATAAAATACGATTTTCCAAGAATCACTGTACCAAGACTAATTCGAGTTCAACCCGTTTCTTTACAGAAATTTCTCTTTCCGATTCGGTTGCAGTGGAGGACTTTTTTTGTTTATCAAGGAGGTAAGTTGAGATCACAAATAGTTTGGGTTATGATATAAATATACCTACTTGTATCTGTGTAGAAGCGATTAATGCACGATGACTTAGAGGCGTTATATAATATAACGGCTGTATAATTTATGAAATGACGAATTTTTATCAACAGACTAAAGTATTTTAAAACTAGAGGACCTAAAAGTGACTACCTATATATAGCAGGCGCTGATCTTCGATTTGATAAAACAGGCTCTCTTTTTCTTTTAGAAAATCTGATATACTCGTCCATTTACTCGAAAGTTCTTTTGAGCCCAAAGCTTGTGACTTAAACAGGGCACCGTCAGTTTTAAATCGCTTGAAACTAAGTTACATAAAAATGTAGGTACACCCAACACCGTCAAATGCGTATTAACAATATATCATCCACCACTTAAATGCGCCAAGTTGCCTTATCCTTAAGACCGTTTAAAGTCGAATCGTGTCATACCTCACCTAACCAGGAAATAAAAGCAAAACCTCATTTCGTTTAGATTTACGTTGTCGCCCGTGACGTGGGAAAAGTTTCCTCGCCCCCCCTCCCAAAAAAAAACCTACCATTCATATTTGCATTTGAGCTTCAATCCAGCTGACAAATAATATACATATACGGATATATATTTTTTTTAGTTTAAATTAAATTTAAGGCCACTCAAGACCAAATGAACGTAAGCGGAAAATGGATTTCACTTAGTTTTATAATAAAATTTACATAATCGCATATCTCGTGCGTAATTTCAATTTTCCATCCCTTAAGGACGTTGTAGGGACATTTTTTTTGCGTTCCTTTGTTTTCGTCTTGTCATTCATTTCGAAATCCCCGGATTGATGCCTTGCTTAAGGTAATTGGAAAGTTTCAATGTTATGTAGGTATTGTTGTCCTTTGTTAATTTTTTTGGTTTTGTTTTAGCTTGTCCTTGTTATAAAAAATGCTCTTTAAGCAAGGTATGTGTAGGTGTTTGTATTAAATTCATCAAAAACTGTTATCATTTTTAAGGCATATAACAAAAAAAAGAAACACCAGCACAGCAATCTGGGTATAATACATTTTTTTAATTAAAAAATGAACAAGGAAACAGTTTTGGAATGTGGCGAGGAAGTACTTTCTTGGTTGTTTACTTCTTTACAACTTTGGGGTGTGTAGCTTCTTGGCAGATGGGAGCCTGTATACCTTGTGGATGGGAAATCCCAATCTGACAGAAGCTGAAGAAAGTTGATTTTCTGGTAGCTAACGGCTTAGATGTAGTCACTGTTGTGGTCATGGTGGTAGCACTTCTGTTTCAGTTTTGTGCTGCCTCTGTAGACTTTAAAATATGCCAAGGAACGATTTTTTTCCAACAGAATAAATGCGACCCAATTTACCTACATCTGATAGGCCAAGCAAATTTCAGGATATGTCAATCGCGATTGATCACAATCTTCGATTCCACCGTTGTGCGTCGATGGTACCTACGAATTGCGTGATGGTCGTCCATATCCCTTTTGAAACTGATTAGATTAGCGTAGCCCCCCATGGATGTTGCAAGAGCGAAGTGGTTGGTTGGTGAACACGAGACATACTTTAATTATTTTTTTGTTTTTTTCCTAACAAATCTTCCACCGAAAACACAGAAGCTTCAAGAAGCACGACTTTGGTCCATGGGGAACAGCAGAAAATTACCACATTCCTCAGAGTTCACCATATTTCTCGAGACATGACTTCGTACAGTCGAGGCCGTGAATAAGCATTTTTTCTTCTCTCCTATTGCTATTGCAAAACAAACACACGAAAAGTGAGCTACATGCAAAATTGGCATTTGAAATATTTAAGACCCATCTGCGCGTGAAAACCACCGATACGAGAGAAATTTATTGAAACAAACATACATTTTATAGATCGAACGTGTTTTTCCCTTTTTTCTAAGCCTTGCCTTTGAGAATAAAGTTTGGCTAACATTTTAGAATGCTTTATCGCACGGGCACATATCTTAAAATGATATTACACGTCACTCCTAGATGGCGCTTATTTAAAATTCAATTGTTGATTCATGGTACTGGAAAAACAAAACATTGCTTCCGAGTTAACCCAGCTAACACCTTACCTACCACAAAGTCGCAACGCAAATCCTTCTAGAGCTGCTTTGAAGTTTTTCAGAAATAGGCTACGAGTATTGTATGTTGTAGCAAAAATGGTTTTCTAATTCAAAAAGTAATTAGCTAAGGCCCAAGTAACCTAACAGCTTGTTCGAGAAACTTGGAATTACCTAGATTAACAGAAGGTACCTACTTATTGAAACAAAGCAATCATCCTCTTCAAGGCGAAGTCCAAAATACGTCAGATTTTTGAAACCTATCATCGATATAAATACGAGTCATGATTGCAAGGCAGCCTGCTAAATTCGCCTTAGATGACAAACTTTAACAAAAGTGCTCATGAATATTTAAGGCGTTTTCCCAAAAATTTATTAAAACAAAAAAACTAACATCTATATTCCTTCCATAGTCAATCCCAATTCATTTACATAAGGTCGTTCATCACGTCGACATTCTTCCATCATCTTAGATAATCCGATAATGTCGCTTCCTTTCCGAAGGGATCCTTGTTAAAAATGTAATTCCATAAGCTATATCATTCTTTATAGTCTTCTGCAACGTAGGTAAATATAATGGTTAGTTCGATTTTGTACAGTAATCCGACTTTCCCATATCCATCATCCGGTGAGAGAAGTTTTCTTGAAATTAAAAAGTTTTCTCCTGCAAGAGTTCCCAATGACAGCTATCCCTATGATAGCTATGATGACATCCAACGTCCAACATCCTTACCTTTATCTCGGCGAAGGACACTTTTGAGAGAACTTCACTGTGCTAGAATAAATTAATTTCCAACTATGGCACCCGAAGTGAATCTGGTATATCAACTGTATAGGTATCTACTGTACAGTGCCGGGTCCTATGGTAATATTCCATTCATAATTCAAATAAATTTAATTTTTGCGCACACTATAACGGGTACATCGTATTGCGTCATTAGAGGCACAATATAGGTACTGCTGGCGAAAAGATGATGAGACAAAAACGTTAATTTTACATCAAGGGAATAACCCTTTTTCCAATCGTGAACAAGGACGCTATGTAGGCGGCATGCTTGTAATAGGTTTAGGTACCCATACCTATATATACATTAATGATAAATTTGAAGTTAAATAACTTATGGCGGTACAGCGGGACACAAACATTAAATTGAACAGCGCTCGTGTACCCTTTTTAGCTTTTGGGATGGCATATAACTCGAATGGTGTACAAGTCATTAATTGCCTCATTATACAACGCACACCATCCGTCCATTCATCTTTGTACTATGTACGGGGGCTAGACCCTGTCGTCGGTATATTAATTTCAGTTCTCTATATGCAAATTGGATGTTTATTGGTTTAATAGGTGTACAGATACAGAGTGATGTGTTTGCGTATGGTAGGAATGCTGAGTTGCAAATGTACCATTAAATGTAAGAAAAGTCTTATTCTTAAAATGAGACAGCAATAACAATTTTTAGGATCGACCTTACATGTTGGAAATTACCTAAGGAAATGCACCTTTCATTTGGTGTAGGATTTCGTAAAAATCGGGTTTGAAATACTGCCGCAATCGGGTTGACAGAAAATAGTATAGACTCAAACTTTCATTTCATTTCATTTTATTTGATGGACTAAGGTATCCTTTGAAATATGCTGGGCGCCAGACGTACCTGTCGGTATTGAAAACTGTTTTTCCCTGGGACTTTTTGCTTGACTCCTTTCTTTGCATTTGTAACGATTTTTTTTAACATTTTCTTAAGTAAAGAAAAGTTTAGTAGTATCCCCAGCGCTGAGTGTGAACCTCCACCTACCGAATTTTTGAAAAACTTGACGATCTATATATATTTCTGAAAAGAAAAGGCGCTGACAAAGAAACTGTCGTCCTTAACAGTTTTTTTTATCAAATAAATACCAGTTGATCAATGAAACAAAAATAATTTAAATGCCATAAGTTCTATGGATTTCTTTTAAAAAAATTTATCATAGGCAACCACACCCATTTCTGGTCCTGCGTTTTAAAACGTAATGACTCTATAAGCATGTTTCACCCATACTGTAATGGTGGTATTTTTAACTCTGTTGTAACATACATATGAGGGTTTCCATAGCGTCCGCGAACGAGCTATCCGTTCATGGAACTATGCTGATTTTACTCATGAAACAACAACAAATTCCCGTCGTTTACTGCTCGTTCACGGATGAGACTATTTGATCCCAGGATAAGTCTCATGTGTTAAAATAACTTGATGTTCCACAAGGTCGTTATCTATTTTAACTTCTTTCCCAGTTTCATAACCTCTTGATGGAAATGGTAACCAAATGAAAAGTTGATGGGGATATTTGAATTTTACCCAAGAGTGCATATTTTTTGTTTAAATCTTCTGTATTCTGCAGTTCAAAAATTTTTTAAGCACAGCATAGTTATACCAGAAATTCAGAGGAGTATTTTTTATTCAACAAGCTTATCAGATTTCCCCCGAAATTACATGAAATTTCCTTTTGAAGTTCTTGCAAAAACAAAAATATCCCACGGCATACTATCCCTATCCAATTTAAGCCAATTCAGATAGTGAAAAAGCACTCTCCCTTATTAAGTAGTTACAAATTTACACCACACTATTAAATTTCCCATCAAATTCCCTGTTGAAGTTCTTTCGAAAACTTAAATTTTATCACGCCATAGCAACACTATCCAACGCAACCCAATTCAGATAGTGAAAAATCACTTTTCCTTTGTAGGCGCTTAAAAATTCACTGCGCTATTAAATTTCACCACCAAAATCCCTTTTGAAGTTCTTGCGAAAATGTAAAATTCCCACGGCATACTATCACTATCCAATGTAACCCTATTCAGGTAGTAAAAAAGCACTCTCCCTGAGTTGGTAGTTCAAAATTCCCTACACTACTTCATGTGCGGTGGGTTGCTTTTAAGAGGACGAACAAATTAAATTAAATCCGCGGTCAAAATCATCTCTTTATTACACACACTAGTGGAGGCAGTCCTTATCTTCGAACACCAGTTACTCTCTCTGACGAACAGCTTTGAATCGATGACAATATAAGCGAAGTCATTTGCCCATTATGGTTGTAGTCACCGGCCTTTTATCTGCACTTTGTTGTTGGCCTAGGCCATCACCATTCACCACCAGACCCGAGTTCACAGTGAATAATGTCCAAGTAGAGTAAATGTATCAATGGCACTATAACAGCTTTTGCTCGACGCAAACATTTCGTTGCCCGACAAATTCCCAAAACCATAGACGAGATGGTCTTCTTTTTTCATGTCAAAGGGAGAGGACCTCCTGCTAGTGAGAAAATATTCTTGGAATCTTTTCATGACACAAAAGGAATATTTTTTTTTTCGTAGGTAAATTCAAAACAATTTTTATAAAATTCCAATTTGTGTCCTTTTGCTTTGTTAGTTAAGATGCCATGGCCATGGCTTTACGTACACCGTTGCCCTTGGGGGCAAATTGTGTCATATTGGTTAAACATTTTTGTTGTCCTTTTGGATAAATATGAGGGATTGCTTTCCGATTCAATACACCCTTGTGCTCGCAAGGAGTTGAGATGTTTGTATTCTCTCTTTTTGGCTACTCACGATAAGAGGATTTCCTTGTATTATGCGTTTATTTATACTGAATGAAATGAATGAAAATGAACTTCGCGCCAAAGGACTCTGTTGCCGTACATTTATTCGGAAGTTGAATTCATAAAATTCGTAAGGTAATTTTGCATTTTATTTATTAATTTAAAATCAGCTCCTGTGATGATGTGATCCTGCACAACCAATACAGATGTCAGTTTTATGAAGATGCTGTAGTTGTGTTAGTACGAAGAGTTTTGCTTTAACGAGAGCATTTTACGACAAACCAACGTAAAATATTCACCCGGTGAGGTGGATGCTAAAGTCTTGACCTAAAGGCGTTTAATTATTCACAAGGATTTAGTTTAGCACTGGGAATAGGAGGGGAACTTCAAACTGGGCTTGCTCTTGTTGTGGGATAATCTCTACGAATCGTTAGCGACAACCAAAAGGGGGCCGAGAGTTGTTCATTTTCAATGCTGACCTACTGCCATGCCCCGTCTCGGGGGGTGTATTCATTTTTATGGGCGACTATAAACGGATATATGCAAAAGGGTCTACCAGTTACTAATTCTAAAAAGTTTGTGGAACAATAATCGTAAAGAAAATTCAGCGATTTTAACTGTCACGTGTGTTAGGAAGTCAGCACGATTCGGATGATAATAATTTATGGCTTCACCTCTGACTATAGAAATCGTGACACAAATTCACAGGTGAACATTTTTAAAGCTCTGCTGAAACGTATAAATACAGATAGAAGTGCGTTCATTGATCAAAATCGTTTCTATTCAGCAACAATGAAGTCATTTGCTCTCCTTTCGGCAGTCGCTGCTGCTGTCTTAGGTGACTATTTGTTTTGATAAAGATAAATTAATATTCACTACTTAAATCCTTTTCAAGTTCTTCTTCAATTTGGTGGAGAGGCAAGCGCTGATCCATCACCGCTACCAATATTGCCGGGCCTGCCATCACTGCCGCTGGCACCGCTATCACCACAACCAGCAGCCCCTGCTGTGGTTTATCCGCCGCAAGCTACATATCCTTATCTTCCACTGCCGCCGGCAGAGTTCGAAGGACTTGAGTAACAATTCCGGTGTTTCGGCATTATTTTGATGTGACAGTGTGTATAATATGTGTTGTTTCCTTTTTTTTAGTGTCCTCTCAGTCGAATATTTATGGCGATGGTAATACAAAGTTTACAGGATTCAACGTATTGGATAACGTGAACACCCCAGCGAACGTATTCGCCATAACCGACCTTCTTAATTGAGTCTAAACAATGACAGAGCAATATCTTTACGAAAATGGCCAATGAATATCGATAGATAGCACATATCACTGGGTGATTTATTCTTTTTGTTGTCCATCTCAAAATCAGAATTGTTTTTTAATAAAAGTTCAAGGCAATGCAAATAAATTTTGTAGTCTAATTTTCTTTTATTTAGAAGGTTCTAGATATAAAGGTTCTTTCATTTTCAAATCAAATGCAAACTTCTTGAGATATCTCAAAAAAGAATGTTATTGGCTTGAATTACCTACTATCAAAACATTAATGAATGGAATTCGACTTCGTCCTTATGTCCACCACGGGAACGCATGTAGCGTTGAACAAAATTGTCGATTACTCGGTGTGCGGCGATACGGCCGCTATTTCTCGTTCAATATTGGCTCTGAGCTCCTTCAACGTCGCCGGCTTGTTGTCATAGACCAATGATTTAATGTAGCCCCATAATAAAATCTGGATCACACGATCTCGGCGGCCAATAGACGGGTCCGTTTCCCGATATAACACGATCACCGAACTGCGACTTCAATAAATTCGTTTGGTGCACCCGCTGCGTGGCTTGTGGCACCGTCTTTTTGGAACATATCGCTGATGTCCAATTCATGCAATTGCTCAAAGAAATAACGTTCCAACATATCTCCGCAGCGAATACCATTTAGCGGAACATGGCGGTCATTTTCATCGACCAAAAAAAAAAACGGCCCAATGACGCCACCGGCATGAAAAGCGCACCAAACAGTGACTTTTTGCGGATGAAGTGCTGTTTACATGAGGCACATGAGGGTTCTCAGGGAACACATATTTTGCTTATTGACGAAGCCGTTTAACCAAAAATGCGCTACATTGCTAAAGATGATTTTGCGATGAAATTCTTCATTTTCTTCCTCTTAAAGTTGCGACCACCGACTCGGAATTTCGGTAGTGATTTTTAATTATTTGTAAACGTTGTTCCTTCATATAGTTCACTATATGATGAAAATGGTAATTTTAAGGAATATTTTGACACTGATAGTTCGGTAATCGGTTTAAGGGTGCGTTCACACTGAAAGTTTCAAGTTGTTATTTGGCACAGTGAACAACTGCTTTTAGCTCCATTTACTTTCAGCGCGTGGGTACTAGGGGAACTTCGAATCGAACTAAAAGTCGAGACATAAACCAAAAGGGCCAGTTCATTGCCCTTTAGGTGGATATAAAGCAAGTTACGTTGATGGATTGATATTTGTAGCAACAAGGAAAAATAGCATAAGTCGACCATATATGTCGAAATCGGATGCACAAACCTGTTCTACGTGTCAATTTTTTTTCATTCAAATTTCTCTTATGATTGCTCTGTTATGGATCAGGAAAAAACGCATACCTAAGGACCGTTTGCTCATACGACTTTTATCGATTTAAGTTCTACTTAAATACATATGGGCTACTGTTTTCAGGTCATAAACTGTCACATAAGAGTTTATGTGGAACCTAATTCGCTATGAGTCGTATCAGCAAACGGCCCTAAGTCATTTTCCCACATCTGAAGTCAAACCTTTAACCTGCGCTCCTGAAAAGTGGCTTAAAATGACTTATGTTGAAAGGATTGCAACAAACCTGAGTCCAATCCCTATACTAACAACAAATGCACCCATCTACCTATTAATTATGAAGATATCACAATTAATTATACTTAAAGAACTTTCTAAAGACTAAAGACTTTATCCGAATATCTAACAGAGCTCACAAAAAGCTGAGAAGGTTCTCCTACCTACAGACAGTTCTGTGGGCATAGGAACAAAATTCTTTGATATAAATTCCAGACACAAAATCTTTGCAAAAATAAAATCAACCCAACAATAAAAAAAAAACTCCCAATCACAGCCCCAAAGCAAGACATGTTTGGTTGGTTGGCATTAAGTTGGCCCGAAATTTCATCCCATCAAGAGAGCAACAATAAGAAAACATAAAGCGTACATGCCGTTGGCAACAAACCAATCAAAATAATTTAAAAATCGTAAATACTGTCCCCAAACTGTTCGTCTGTCTGTCTTCACATTTTGCCTTGCAACTACGAGTAGGACAACGAAAATGTAATATATAAATCTAAAGCTCTCTTTACTACTTTCGGTGTAGGTAGGTATGAGTCTTCGCCTCTCCGCTCCCACGACAGGCGAAATATAAACTCTCAGAATACGATTCAAGTTCAAGAATTTGAATTCATAAAACCAGGCGAACGAAAGCGCTTTGGGTTTTTTTTTTATTATTATTTTTGCCAGTTGCCTTTGCAGTGTCCTTGGGCTGTCGTATTCCTTTTGTTTGAATTATTTTTAGTTAACAAGCAGCAACGAAGGAGTAATGTCTTTGCCACTGTTTTTTCATGTCATCGTCCTTTCACGTCAAACTTTATTATTCTACAGGGAGGCGAACGACACAAAAAAAAACAGAACGTTTCGCAAAAATTTACGACGCCATGCTGTTCTCTCCGCACGCCAGCAGATACCGAAACCGAAAGCAACCAACTATGATCGTCATAGTATAACCGCACAACATTTGGCAATCATAAGGATAATTTTTTTTGCATGTGCGTGAATTTGTCGTCCTGATTTCTCGACATTTGGTGCCCCGCATGTCGATGCGAATTTTTATTCTCATTTTACGATTTTTCGTAACAATGCTCGACTTGGATAAGGGGATGCCTTTTTGTTGCCATTGCAATAAAAATGAAATTACCAAAAAAAAAAAAAAGGGGAGAAACCTTGACAACGAGCTTATTTGCCTAAGGGAAAGTAAAATTTGCGAATTTCCTCCACCTAAGGCTGGGGGCAACCTTTTAGTTTTGTACTTCGTAAAAAATTTAGTATTCGTAGTCATGTTCGTGAAAGAAAAAACGAGACTGACAGTTGACAGAAGTTCAAAATTTTAGTTATTGAGTCTTATGTAAATGTACTGCAAAGCAAATTCTAAAGTTATATGAAGAAACAAACATCCTTCATGGCAACGTGCCCAGCCAACACACATCGCCATCGCTGCCACCAAACTAATTAAGAAAATCTTCCCAGCCAACGCAGTTCCCTGTTTTATTGGAAGGATTGAAAAAAAAAAGAGATCGCTGCGACTTTCCAAAACCCCATTTCAAATCCATGTGCCATGTGGTGAATCCTACGGACGGAACGGCTCATTTGCTGCGAAATACACATATTGAAAAATGTGTTAATCCAAGGACATAATCCGAAAGTGAAACACTTCACACTCTTTCTGGCGCAGATACGCACACTTAACCACGTCGTCATTTTCATCGTTATGCTCTCTCTTTTGGTAAAAACATCAGGAACAAAGCTAACCAAACGAAAAGTGAATGCGAAAAGCGTGTTTCCAATCAAAGCGAAGGACTTGGGGCGGAAAAAAAAAATTTAAGTTCGTGTCGGTGCTGTGAGAGCGCTAGAAGGAAATTCATTACTTAGACAGATTGAGATTGATGAAAATATCGAAAAGAATGTTGCTCTTCTGTGTAATGAAATTATGCACACACATCCCCCAAGCAATGGAAAACGTGCTGCAAGCTTTCAGGAAGTCGAAATGGGAGTTTAATTTTTCCTTTTCTGACTTATGTTGGAGTGTTTAACTTTTGGTTTACCTTGTGCGAACTTCAAGATCTGAAAGTAGTGTATATAGTATATGTCAAGTAGAAAGTAGTGACAACTAGGTTGCAAAATGACGGGCCAATGACGAAAGTTTGAAAATATGTCGGAATATAAGTTTAGTGAGCTGACTGATTTTTAAATTGTTCTCAAAGTCTTAAGAGCGCATCTTTTCTGTTTTTTCCCTTAATACAATTATATTAAAAATATCAATAGCATTTGCACTTTCTACTGTTTCTGTGTTACATCATTCAACTCTGTTCAGTGTTACTAAACAACAGAGCACTCATTCCGTAACTTTTCAGACGATTATCGTCGAAACGACAGACCTCCAAAGCTAGCAACTAGGTCCTAAAATTACAAGTTTACGAGTTTTATCCAGTCCATTTTCCAAAAATATAATGAAAGCTGACGTTTGCGAAAAAAATTCTACCAGAATATGACTTATTTTGGTGATGAAAGTTTCAAAAACAATATCGTTTAGACTATCGTTGATATACGGAATCTGCCCCCAGAACTTCCAATCGTATTTTGATTTTGTATAAATATGGTGCTTAATAAACGAATCTGAAAACACCCACTAAGCCTAATAAAAATTTATTTAATCTTTGAGAATATTTTCTAAAATTCTAAAATTCCTAGTGGAATCTTGTGTTTCTTGCATGATGGTAACTCATTTTTGGAACAACCCCACGGACTTGCATTTAGGCAGCTGCATGAATGTAAATTCAGCTGTCAAAAATGTAATTCATTTATGAAATTTGAAAGGATGAACATTTTTTGGCGCCGAAAATGGGTGGAAAACAAGTAAAGCTATATTTGAAAAACCATATTCAATACTTTTCTTTTGTAATATAATTCATTTACGACTTGTTTGTTATTAAAATAATTCCACCCGGCGGCCATTAATAACAAGTATTCACTATTCACAGCCAGCTCTCTTATTTAGAGCTCGAGAAAGGAATTTCATTTAAAACTTCCGGTGGGAATCGGATGAACGGAAGCTGACCGTCTAGTTGGGCTAGTCTTGGTTGGTTGGTTGGTTTAAGTGGCTGTATTTCCCGAAACGAGGGAAAAACACAAATAACGCATAGAGCGCCGTTTTGAGACCACAACTCGCTGAAAACCTGAAAAATAAAGGAGGAGACGGACGATAGGAAAACTTACAACCAGCCTGAGGAGTTAAGAAATTTGATTATCCTGTTGAAATGGATACTATGGATGGCCGAAAGGTCATCAAAAAAGGGATGACCTAGAGCACTGCGTCTGGTTTTGGCTAGGGCCGGACACTCACAAAGAAGATGAAACACGGTTTCACTCTTGTTTGTGTCAGCGCAACTACGGCAGTGGGTGTTATGGGGGATGCCAAGCTTGGCTGCGTGGGTTCCTAGAGGCCAATGACCCGTACTAATTGCCGTTAGTCTGGCGACATCTACACGCATTCTGGCTAAGAGGTTGTTTGTTCTGGCATCATCGTAGGTTGGCCAGATCTTCTTTGAAATGACACAGCAATTCAAGTTCGCCCATCTAGTCTCGGCCCCTGAGGTGAAGTGCAGGAGGATTTCTCTCTTGACGTATCCCAGTGGAGGGAGGACTTCCTTCGCCTGAGACGCGCAAAGAGCAGAGCCACGCCTGGCAAGTTCATCGGCTTTTTCATTCCCGTCTATATTCCTATGACCGGGAACCCAGACGAGAGTGATTTCAAACCGATTACAAGCTCTGGTAAGTGACCTCCTGCATTCCAGAACAAGTTTGGACGATGACTTAGTTGAGCCGACAGCCTTAATCGCGGCTTGACTATCGATGAAGATGCCTATTTTTTTCTTTTGAGTTGTTATGTAAGGGAGCAGAATGCACGCCTCCTTGATTGCGAATACTTCCGCTTGAAAGACGCTGGCTGCGTTGGGGAGGCGGAAAGATTTGGAGATGTCTAGTTCTGTTGAGAAAATGCCCGCTCCCACTCCACAGTTCATTTTGGAACCATCTGTGAAGATAGGAATGTTGAATTCATTTACGACTGCATTATCCTCCCATTCTGACCTAGAGGGGAATCGAACAGAGAAGTTTTTATGGAAGTTGAGTTTGGGTACAGTGTAGTCTGTAGATATACGACCTATGCCATCAGGAAGGGAAAGTAGGATGCTGGTGTGGCCGTAGGGCCGTTCGGACCAACATTTAGATTCCTTCAATCTAACTGCACTACACGCAGCAATGTTTTTTATGTCCAGATCCACTGGCAGAAAATTGAGAATGACATTGAGCGCCTCCGTCGGACTTGATCGAAGGGCCCCTGTGATTCCAATTCCAGCTGTTCTTTGGACTCTACTTAATTTAGTGATGTTATAAGCTTTGTTTAAGGCGGGCCACCATACCAGTGACCCGTAAGTGAGGATAGGACGTACTACTGCTGTGTACATCCAACGAACCATCTTTGGTTGAAGACCCCACTTCTTGCCGAAAGTTTTACTACATTCGTAGAAAGCTATACTTGCCTTCTTCACTCGGTGTTCGATATTAGACTTCCAGTTGAGTTTAGGGTCGAGGATGACTCCTAGGTATTTGGCACTGGTGGATAAAGTGAGATATTGGTTATTTAGGCGGGGAAGTGAGAAGGTTGGTATTTTGGTTTTGGTGGTGAAAAGCATCAGTTCAGTTTTGCTTGGGTTAACACTTAGACCACAACTTGTAGCCCAACCGCTAATCTTACCCAGTGCTCTTTCCATGATTTCGCTTATCACGTTCGGAAACATTCCTGATACTAGAACAACCACGTCATCCGCATACGCAACAACTTTAATACCTATCCTGTCGAGACTTGACAGAATTTTGTTGAGTACCATAATCCATAAGAGTGGCGAGATCACCCCACCTTGAGGTGTACCTCTGCTTACTGATTTGGTTAAAAGGGTGTTACCAAGTTTTGCTTGAATGATCCTTGCTTGGAGCATGGAAATGATCCATGAAGTGACGAAATCCTCTACCCCAAGTTCTAATAGAGATTCCTGGATCGATTCTGTGAGGACATTGTTAAAAGCGCCCTCTATATCTAAGAAGGTAGCTAAGGTATATTGGTGATGAGAGAGTGACCTTTCAACTGTCAGCACTACTTCATGAAGAGCGGTCTCCGTCGACTTGCCCTTGAGGTAGGCGTGTTGTGAATGACATAAGGGGGACCTTTCAAGGCCTGTTCTTATGTGAAGGTCTAGAATACGCTCTAGAGTTTTAAGTATGAAGGAGGTTAAGCTAATCGGTCGGAAATCCTTCGCGGATTCGTGACCTCTTTTGCCGACTTTCGGTATGAAAACTACTCGGACAGGCTTCCAAGACTTAGGGATGTAATTAAGTAAGATACTGCTTCTGTAAACTTTAACAAGTATGGGCAGCACTATCCCTTCATGTTTTTGTAGCATGATGGGGAGAATGCCGTCCTGCCCCGGTGATTTGTACGGAGCAAAACTATTAATGGCCCAGGAGATCTTTTCCGTGGTTATGATGCGTTCAATTTCTTCCCGGTGCGACGGAAAACTCCCCCGCGAATTGGGTGAAATATCGCAATGGTCTACACAACCAGGAAAGTGAGTGTTGAGTAGAAGCTCTAAGGATTCATCGGTAGATTCTGTCCAGGTTCCATTCGATCTCTTAATAAAAGAAGGAATAGAGCGTTCTTTGGATAGGATCTTACTGAGTCTAGCAGATTCCTTTAGAGAATCGATAGATTGACAGTATTCAGACCATGCTTGTGTCTTAGCTGATCTAATAGACTTTTTGTAGAACTTTAGGCAGTCTTTATAAGGTTGCCAGAACTTATGCCTGTAGCAGATATTGAAAATGTCCCTAGTCATCCTTCTTAGGATGGTTAGGTCCTCATTCCACCACGGCGGTAAGGTTTTTTTGCTGTGTTTAATGGGACACGATGCCTTAAAGGCTGTGCTCATCGCCCTTTCTAATGCGAGCGATATCGTGTCCAGTTCTGCACCTGAGTCAATTTCCAGATGAGGGATATTGGGAAGTTTAGATTTTAAGACCTGACCGAATTTCTTCCAGTCAATTCTCTTTGGGTTTCTATAAGGGACTGGAGTATCTACCTTGATACTAAGATTGAAGAGAATCCACTCGTGGTCAGAAAATGACTTTAAGTTGGAGACTCTCCAATTCTCAACCCTAACGATATCATTGTTTGTTTTGAGTGTAATGTCTAACACTTCTTCCCAGCCATTATAAATTTCCGTGCTTGGGAAAATAAAGGTAGGGGTGTTACCCACATTACAAACACATAAATCGGCAGTTAAAAGAAAATCAAATAAAGACTCACCGCGTTCATTTATTTCTTTGCTGCCCCAGAGATGATGTCGAGCGTTAGCATCACAGCCTATGAGCAGACTTCCTTGTCTCGCTTGCACCTCTGCTGTGAGTTGCTTCACTTCTTCTGGCGGTGATGGTTTGTCGTGCGCCATGTAAGCGGATGAAATGTACGTTGTTTGACCTTGGGTTAGTTCCAGCTTAACGACTGTTAAGTCACCCGAGCTAAAATTGGGACAGAGGAAAGCGTTAATGTATTTCTTCGCTAGAATGCATGTTCTTGGCTTACCAACGTCCCTTTTGTAAAATAGGTTGTAGTTGTTGTCGGAGAGGCCCAGTATGGTTGTCTTTCTGACCCAGGGCTCTTGAATGATGCCGATGTCAATGTCTTCCTCTCTGAGGAAGACCAGAAGATTCTCCGATGCACATTTCGAGTGCTGGAGATTCGACTGGATGACTTTCAGCATTTTATTGTTGGTTGTTAGAGGCGATCGCCAGTTCCTCCAACAACTTGTTGGCAGCGACGACATCGTCAGTGTCGTCTTCAGGAACAGTCGATCGGAAGATCATCAGTTTGGCGAGCCTTATGCCAAACCGTAGCTTAAAATCTGCTGCTTCCAGTGCCCCTAGGCACTCCTCGTTGATTAACAGCAGATATGACAGGCTGTTTTTCTGGGGCTCTTCTGCTTTTATGACAGCCCAGTCGTCCATGGGAATGTTCGGGTTTTGTAACTTGAGGCATTTAAGAAGACTCTCAGAGTCTATCTTCATCACGGGCAGCCAAATACGGGCCCTAGGTCTCGTGGGGATCTCATTGGCAGGGATCAGCTTAAGCTTTAAGCCATCCCAAGCTTCGGCGATCTTGTCGATGCATGTGCCAAGAAAATCCTTAGAGTACTGGTCCACGCATTTGACTACCCGATAACCTCGCACAATATCCGCACAGTCGAAACTAGGAAGACGGCTGTCAGCTCCGGATAGCACGTGTTCCACAACCATCTCGGATAGTTTGGCTTCGATGCTACACCAACGTTCCATCACCGTTTTACCATTCTTAGACTTCTCGTCTATAATGGCAACCTGGAGATGGTCCCTCACCACCTCGGTGAAGGTTCTGACCGCACGGGAAGTGGAAGGGCCTTGTGAGTTCGCGAGTCTCGGGGCCAGCTTCGATTTTTTAGAGGCGTGAGAGGTCTCATCCTGGGACCTGTTTCTTTTCCCGCTCTCTTTCTTATGTTGAGGTTGTTTTGGTCTGTTTTGGTAGCTGACGTACTCGTCGACCACCTTCTGGTATTTGGCTTTGTCCTCCTTGTCCCTCTCTTGGGTCACACCAGTCTCCTCATTCTTTGCAATCTTTGCAAGGATGAAGACAGCCCTGTTGTACCTTGACTTCAAGAGAGAACCTGAGGACTTTTTTGATTTAGGAGCACTGTGGCTGGTGCTCCCACTTGTAGTTTGATGAATAGGTTGACTGCCTGAAGGAGTACTATGGCTGGTGCTCCTTAGGCTTGAGGGGTCAACTACTGTCTCCTGGCTGGAGGCTAGTAGATCCTCCTCGGAAGAGGTCCCTAAAACGGACTCTTCTTTTGTTGTTTTATTTTTTTTTTGTTCTGTTTTGTTTTGATTTTTGTTCATTTTTTTTTTTAAATAAAGGTCCCACGAGTAGGTCCGGAAAGGGAAGTCCGTCCCGGCAGAGCCGACTTACCGAGATAAGGCACTTATTACAACCGACCTTGCCTGAGCGTCGGAGGGAGCTCGTACGCGACTGGTTTTACCCCCAGCCTTTCATCCTTGGGTACGGTTTGCTATCTGCTCACACCACCACTGGAATTAGGTTGGATTTAAAGGTTTACTCCTACCTCAAACTAATGGATCACGACAAACGATTGAGACGTTAGCGTAAATCCTTGGCTGACACTAACCATTTGACCGGTTAGCCATTTTCAGGCGGGCGCCCACGGGAAGGACTAAGAATGAGGATTTGTGCCCAAGCCCTGGGCTAGTCTTTGATCAAGATTAAATAAATTCGATTTGCTTCTGTTTGAGTATGGCTCTCAATGATGTAGAAAGATGATTGATGCCATACCATTTTTATTCAAGTGTTGGCTCTCTTTAGGTATACCACACAGCAAAATAACGTTTTTTTTTAAAATCAACGAACTTTCGACTAAAAAATGCGAAGTAATACTGTTAATATAGCTCCTACAGAGTTAGTGGGAAAAATTTAGCTTGTTAATGCAAACTCTTTTAACCCTTTATAACTCAACATCGTAAAAATATAAAAATCCTAGTTGTTCTGATAGCTTTCCGCAAATAATAAAACACATGTTTCTTGGAAATACAAAATTTTAATTATTTAATCGTAAATTAGTGAAAAATTGGAGTGTGACATTTATGTTACAGTGTGTGATAATGCATGTCTATCGTATATGGAACTCCTTGAAGCAGTTATTAATAAAGTATTATTCAGAATAATGAACTTAAGACTAGCTTTACGCAGAAAAAAACAATGAATGTCACTAAAAAAACATTTGTTCTTAATTTCACGTTATTTACACGAGTGCTTCAAACCAGCTATGTGCTCTTGACTCGATCTATTTTTATTGGAACGAACTAAAAATGTATAGGACGGTGTGTAACAGTACTGTAACATTGATTTAAAATTGATTTAAGCATATGTTCAGACTTACGGGAACAATTAAATGGTTTGTAACATAACTGTCACATGATGTTATAAAGGGTTAAAAATAACCGATTTATAAATTTCCCCTCCAAACTTTCTACGTCGTGAAACCGAAAATAAAATTATTTGGTTCCTTTAAAGCTAGAAATTTGGTTGATAACAACTGATAAATTGTGTTTAATTTAACATTTGCATTTAATCTTTTTATCTCGGTAGTTTTTAGCAACGAATACTCGTTTTTTCAGCGAGGACTTATTTAAATTGCATCCTTTTTAAAACGACATAAAATAGCACTCTTTTAGGGCTAGTCTTTGAGTTTATTTAAGAGTCTTTGAGTTTACAAACAATAAGTTAGGGCAAGTAGAAGGCAGTCATTAACAAAAAATACACGCTCCCGAAAAGTAGGCGTGGCAATGAGCGATAGAGACTATTCCCTTCCTCGAGTCTCAAAACACATTTTTACAATAGTTTTATCGAAATCTGTTGAGTACTTTACACGTTAAACTCAAAAATCCATTGGACTGGACTTTTTAAGGCATCCCTCTGCTCCGGCCAATATTCAGATTAAAGTGAGGTTATACAAAGGTGTGCGATGGAAGAAACATCGTGACAACCACTGGGAGACCAAAAATGTGCATTGCGAATTTCCTCTTCGAAGTCAGACTGAAAATATAGAACAAACGAAAGCCCATCTAATTACTGACCGGCTTGAAATCCAGTTTGTGCCCCACTCTCGATTTCATTCCCAAAGTCATTCCTGTTCGAAATTGCCTTCTGTTCCGCTTTTAAGTCTGTCCTCTAATACTTTCGAAATGGAAAAGTTATATCAAATAATATTGACTAGTCTTGCTTGTAGTCGAATGTCGATGCTACCTTTTACAAGTATGTAATAATTCATTGTTAAATAAGTTAGTTTTATATTAAACTAGCTGTACCCACCCGGCTTCGCCCGTGTAAAATGTGGTTTCAGAACAGTTGATGGAAAAAAAAATAAAGAAATTTACTGTCTTCTAGGGGACATAAAAACGTATTTCTTTTGAAAATCGCTGGAAGGAAAAATCAAAAAATCCTCGAAAGACATTGTAGAGGTATAAAGTGAGGAAGCCTTCTTCAATAGTGAGGGACTTGAACCCGATTTAAAAAAAAACTCCCGAAGACTGAGTCTGAGTGAACATTGAAAATGAGCGAAGATAATGTTATAATGTTTAACTCACTTTTTTTTTATTAATGTAGCACTTCTTTGTATACCACTATGTTAGCGGTTTTGTTTCTATCGGCTAAGATAGTGATATTTCCTGCTTACCTGATTACCCTGGAGCACGCTACATATAACTGCCCGTGTGTGAAGCAATTCTTTCTTAAATCAACTCCCGATTTTCTTAAAGTTTGACCCTGTGACTTATTGATTGTCATGGCAGAACAAACATTAATAGGAAATTAAATCCGTTTAAACTGAAATGAATAACTTCTGGGAATTTTTGTAGGCATTCTTGTTATAAACACCGTTTTTCCTTTACCACACCCAGTTAAAATGAAAGCATCAATAAAGTTTTCCTGTAACGATCAGGGATGAAAAATGAACTGTGTGGACTGTAACTAAATCTTAATTCCGATTGTATTTTTTTGGGCTCAATTGTATTTTTTGCTTTCTCGTATACGAGTAGGAGTAAGATATCGTTTTCGTACAAAATTTCAAATAATTTCAAGTGGTTTTTAATTATATGTAATGCCACGCATTTTCGTCCCTTAGTCTGTATGTCGGCTTCTGTGGCTTACAGCTAGGCGGATTTGTTTCAAACCTCGTTTTTAAAGTTTATGGGCTTCAAGTTCGGAGCCTTTTTTTTGCACGATAATTTTAAATTTTGGATTTTTCTCGAAAACGGTATATATCAAATAAATACATATACATAATTTTTTGGGTGGAATACTTTTCGGGCGAAACTCACAATAAGGCTGATTAACAAAATTATGTTTTAAATGTAATATGATCATTTTTAACTTAATTGCAATCAACGCTTTTTTTCTAAAGCATCGTATACCGTATAATCTAAATTATTTTGTTTGTTTTTTTATAGGCTACATGAAAACACAAATTTTATCCAAAATGCATGTAAAACTTCCAATTTTTTTTTTAAATGATGACATTTTTCGTTTACCTCACGAATTTAACAATAACGGTACTTTAAGCAACGACTCGTATTTCGGAAAACATAATTTCGATTTTGATAAAAATAATTTGGAAGGTGATGTTGCATTTTCAACAATACTCTTTACTTAAAATTTTAACAAGTGTAAATGCAAGTAATACCTTTCACATTATTTGCGATCACACACTTTCATTCCTATATTTCTTATTACAGTTTAAAGTATGAATATTTTATCAACGGAAGCACTTAATTTGATATCGAAATTGAAAGAAACCCCTGGATTCGGAATAGTGTACATTCAAATAAATTTGCTGTTCCTTAATTTCATCAAACGGTTATTTTCGTTTATGTTTGTATTTGAAACTGCTATATACAATTCTCAAAGCAAACAAATTGAAAGTTCGCTAAAACCCCTGAAGTTGACTTTTAGCTTTTGTCAAAGATACCTGTTTTTAATAATTAACTTTAACAAGTAAAAGTGTTATCATCGGACTGGCCGATGCTTTGATACCCTACACTGTCATGCAAAACTGGTTTTGTATGGGAGGTACCGGAACTACTTGACCAATATACGAGTAGTCACAAAATATCAACCTGACGACGATAGAAATAAGTCCTTTCACCTAATTTCATTCGCCTATGTCAATTCCATTGGGTGCTATCGTGCTTTCAACGGACAGACAGGCAGACGGACATAAATCGATTCCGAATGTGATCCTGATTCAGAATATATATACTTTATGAGGTCTCTGGTGACTCCTTCTTGGCGTTACAAATGTAATGACAAAGTGAATATACAGGGTTGGCCAAAAGAAGTCATCCGATGTTGTTTGGCTCTCAGTTTTTTTCGAAATGAAAAATTTCGATTCTGTTTTTTGATTATGTTTACTTGAACCTTTAGAATTTTATTGGTCAAGCCGAGAAGATGATATCGGCCAAACGGGGTCCGTCACAATTGATTGCCATACGGGCTCGATTTAGCAATGGGATGTATGACAACAGTGGACGGTGCTCGCTATAGGGCCATGTTAACCGATTTTTTTCTGCCGCAATTGGACGAATTAGGACTGGAGGACATGTGGTTCCAACACGATGGAGCTACGGCACACTCTGCGCGGGCCACAACCGATATTCTGAAGGCTGCGTTCCCGGGTCGCCTCATCTCTCATTTTGGTGATTTGCACTGGCCCGCAAGATCGCCCGATTTAACTGTTGCAGACTTTTTTTGTGGGGATTTTTGAAGTCTCGTGTTTACGTGAACAAGCCCGAGACCTTAGAAGCCCTCAAGGACAACATTCAAAACGAGTGCGAGAATCTGTCGCCCGAAGTTCTCGCCGAAGTGATGAAAAATTCCATAAAACGAGCCCGTATGGCAATCAATTGTGACGGCGCCAGTTTGGCCGATATCATCTTCTCGACTTGACCAATAAAATTCTAATAAACATAATCAAAATTAGAGCCAAATAACATCGGATGACTTCTTTTGGTCCACCTTGTACCTTCCTGTGGAGGGTATAAAAATCATCAATCTGTTGCAATAAGCATAAAAAAATTTCCGACAGGATTAACAAATTTACTCAAAAATCTTGTAGCTAAGATGCAAAAGTTTAAAATATTTTTATCGTTATAATTATATGCAGAACATTCAAAACATTCTTAGCTTAACACATTTCGTATATTTTAATAAGGTTTATTTTATCGGGAATCCCTTGTAGAATTTAGGTATAGCTAAGCTGTTCCATCTTTCATATGTTTTGTCAAGCACTTCGCTTGTTTGTAAGAGGAAGTTAACATTATGTTCTACAGTGGAATTTGTTGCGTTCGTATAGCAATTATGGATAAACGAATACAAAAAATTGTAATAATTTATTGTATTAAATAATATGCGTTATTGCAATTTTTCAAAATAAAAAAATACTCTTTGAGTGTAACTTTTTCGGAGCGATTGTATTTTGTATTTTTTCAAAGTCCATTGTAACTTAAAAGTTACGATCGTAACACGTTTGTCAACCCTGGTAACGATATCACTCTCAATCTCGTTCCATTACAAAGTTGTACCCGCAGATGTCCTCTATAAGATGTTGGTTACTATATTTAAATGCTCCCAGTATTTTCGAACGGAAAGCGTTACAAAGAAAAAAGCGAAACGAAACGAAAAAATAAATTACTCTTGTCCAATTTTTTCCGGAATTTATATAGATAGAGAGTTGAAACAAAGTGGAGATTGTAGGCCTAGGTATCCTCTATAGGACTAAGAAAAATGCACCAGAATATATTCAGTAGTTTCTAAGATTTTTGCATTTAAAGACATGCAGTCAAATTCAATCTTAGTCGAACAGAACTACACCAATTTTATTTATATGATTAGTTTGATTCCCTTTCTTTTTAATAAATACTAAAAAAGTGTGCGGAGTCTTTGGATGTTCACGCATCAATATAATGATTCCACTTTCGAATTTATAAATCCGACAGTAGTACATTTTATTTCTAGAAATGGGGAGTAAAAAACGTTCGATTTCGACAAAACTCTCTCGGAACGGGATTCAGAGTGGCCCCCCCCCCAGGTATAGGGTAACCGATTCCAAGTCACGATGGAGTTCAGTTTTCGACCAGCATTCAAAAAGTAGGTATTTTTAAACGCCTAGGTAATCAAGACAATCATAATCACCCCGACAAAAATGGGAAGGTTAGACTTCTTTATACCTACGCCCAGAACAACCCGCAACAATAGCGCGCAACTTTTATAAAAACCAAGCTCACAGTTCCGTGGACTTGCCTATACGACTTCCATTTGAAACTTTTATGTAGTCAATCTTTTTCTTGCACCTTGACACAAGGTACATTTATATTGAATGATAAAAAAATGTACTGAGCAAACATAAGTGCAGTGCATGTCCCACCTAAGGCAGATGAAGTCCTTAACTTTCTTCAAGCTTCGGTTTTCTTCCTGTTTCGCGGAGAAATGCATGATTGGTTGACAGAATATGCAAACACACGTCCCCGTTTACTTCTATCGCCGTGAAGGCTTCTTTAAACCTTGATCGTCTATAATGATGTCTCCTATAGAAAAAGTCTCGACTTCTCAATCAACTTTGTTCTACCTCAAGGCGATGCCCGCAGCCCGGTGAAAGTGATACATCTACTCACAGATGGCGCACTCAAATTACACAATTGAATATTCTCCCATCGTTAACAGTGTCTCACGTCGGGGTGCCTCATGTTGAAATCTCGACAGTGTTCTGTTTTGATTGCCCTGGAAAACTCGTCCTTCAAATTAATACAACAACCTACCAAATAGCCATCAGGATCCATGTCTACCCATTCCAAGTATTACAAGAACACCCGAATGTTTTGCTGCTACAGCACCGCACCTGCATGTCATTGTACTTCAAAGGCATATACGACCCTAATACCAGAAAACTATTCATTCCATCTTCCCGTCATCACAGGCGAAGGGCATATTGCAAATTTCCTCATAAACTGCATCCGCCTTGTATATCTGCAGACAACATTTTGTGGCTCCCCATCGTTCATATCCTTCGCTCCAGGATGCTGTCGATTTCCTCACATATATAATAGTATTGTGAAAGATCGATCAGAGAAGAGTTTTTTTTTGGGAGAAGAGTGTCTTTGCATCGGTTATTGTTACACACAAGTGTTGCCCCGGACAGCTCCGATAATGACTTGTCAATTAGATAGTCATACACCACAGCTATCTTGGCAATTTTACCCTTTAATCACAAGAGCTGTCAAATTCATTCGCAACACTGGCATTGTGTTCTTCTCGTAGACTGTAAGTAGACCTACAAACACAAAGGACTAAAGAACAGAAACCCTTGGCTCACAAATATAAATAAAAGATTTTTGCCAACATGTCAAAGTGACAAAGAGACATTTCGTTTAACTAACGGGCAAGGCTTCGTTGTTTGGTCAGGACCCCAAAATCAATCCCGCCCACATGGGGATGTTTGACACAATCTCAAATTGACATAAGACGTCAATTCGGCAACTTGTCAATTTATAATTGAAAAACTTTCAGGTGATGCCATTTTGTCTGCACCCTTCTATGAGTACGAGTGACACCGTGTCACGTTCTTCGTGAACGTTATAAATTTACCATCGTCAGGCACTCTTCGCTTCAAATTATGAAATTATGACAGTTGAATGGAGGACAAATTGGATGGGCGGATGCGAATACACCATCAGATACCTCTGCTATTCCTCGGTTGGAACAAATGATTTCGTTCAATGGAATTTCCATTTCCGGTTTCAGGTTTCGGGCGTAAGTACTTGCATTTTCCCATTTACCGCTCTCAGCGAGGATTCAGAATTGAGATGGAAATCGAATTAATTATGGGGGAATTCTCATTTGAATTGAATGCTTGATATTTTCTTGCGTTAATGAGATGTCAGCCATTTTAAGGAGGCATTGAGAATTCATGAAACAGATACAGATACATGTGCCCGAATGGCAAAGTATGGAATGCTAATTACGTTTTGCGTTTCTTGTCTGTAACGAGATTAATGGGAGAAGTTTTCTTGTGTCAGTCTGTCGATGGATATCAATTCTGAAATTGAACGCGAAGTGGAACCTAAATTGAAAGCGGATTAGGTATCGAACTGGCGTACAGAGCATCTTCACTTTTGAAAAACCGTTGTCCTTGTTTTACAGTAAAATATGTTACTTCATCTTTTGCAAATGTAGGAAAGTTATGGTCTTCATATTTGGTCAAAAAAAGGAAACAGTTGGCAGTTGTGTCTGTTTTAATTATTTTATTGATCAGATTGGATGTGACAGGAAGGTGTTTTTTATATTAGATCTTTGTCAAAATATGACGTCGTCTATTCTGGTGTCCCTCAAGGTAGCCACATTGGTCCAATTCTGTTCTTGTTATTTATCAACGATTTATGTCTTTTTGTTACATACTCAAAGATTTTACTCTCTGTCGATGACTGTGGTCTGTGGTGAACTACTATATTTTTATGACAGCCCACAAGGTTATATTTTTCTATAGCATGATATTGACCGCATACAGCAATTGTGTAATATGCACCTAAATCTGAAAGATGTAAATGAGCCAGTGGAATCCAACTAAACCGAATTATTTTATCAATGATGAAGTTATTGAAAGTATGAATCACTTTAATGATCGTGGAGTCATCTTTGCCCAGAACCTCCACCTTAAACTCCATTTGGATTCCATTATCAATGAAGCAAGAAGCCGATTGGGTCTTGTAAAACGTTTTTCAAAGAAATTAAAGGACCCCTTTATCACCAAACTTCCATACTAGTCTAGTTAAACCTCTTTTGGAATAAATTGTGGTCCTCTTTGGTGACCGAACTACGAATCTGGGATTTCAAAAATTTAAAGCATTTATGAGAAATATCTTCTTTTTGCACTATGTTATTAACCTTGGGACCCCCAAAGTCATCTGCCCCCCTACATAAATCGTTTAAAATTGCTGAATCTGCAGACCTTAACAAATACCTTATTTTTGGGAACGTCAACTCCACCTATATTTTAAGTTCTATAAACGTCAATACAATACCAAGGACACCAAAGAATACAATTTTGTTCATATCAAAGAACGTTTTAAAAATACCATGGAAGCAATGGCCGATTTTAACAAAAAATTAAACAAAAAAAAAAATATTGATAGAAATGTTACATTATGTTAAAATATGCAACTTTTTTAAAATAATAAGATGATGATGATGATTGAGATAATGCTGCATCGTCTGCAAGTGTTCAAACGATGCCGGGGCATACAAGAATTTTGAGTCCTATTGCAAAGTAAGAAAAGAGAATGGCATAAACGTGTTATTTCTGCTATGGTCTTATTATAGAATAGCCATCACAAGTTGTCTAAAATCTCTGAAAAGCAACACGAACACGGGTCATCTAGTAACTCTAATACATAGGAAAAAAATAAACAAATCATAGATAGTAAGTTATATTCATAAAGCTTAAGTTGAAGATTAAGATAATTTAAATAATAAAACTAAAACTATAAAAGCGTATTATATACGAATTAATTAGAAGAATCAAAATTTTGTCAAAAGGTTAAGAAGCGGCTAAAATAATTTCTGTGCCGAGGTTGAATGGCCAAAATATAATTTTCAGTACATTAATTTTTCAGGACGTTCAGCGTTAAAAAAAAAAACTTTTGAGGGACTTCAGTAAAAAAACATAGGAAATATTTTACCTCAGGGCAAATACTTACCTGTTTCTTTTTTCAATTTTTAATATAAAGAACTGTACCTGTAAAATTCTGTTAGAACCTTAAAATAAAAAAAAATTAACACACAAACCATAAATTTCTATTAAACTTAATTTTTGGTCTTGAAATACTGGTTTAAAAATAATTAGAGTCAAAAGAGAACTAAATTTCAAAATAAATTAGAGTTTCTAGGTTTTGGTTGAAATTTAAAAATTTCGACTCGGGTAATTCGTTACCTTTCAGGTCCTTTTGAGGTATTTTTATAAGTGAATAAAATTACTGATCCCTTCCATTCGTCTCAAAAATGAAAACTCACACAAATGAAATGGTTGTGATAAGCTAAACTTAGCCTAGGGCCTCTACGGGCCCGTTGCGCCAACTATTTTTTTTTTTTTTTAAATTGTTCAAAATTTAGTGCCTAAATATATGATACTATAATTCTTAATACAGCCGGCAGACAAAAAAGTCTAGACGGTGACGAAATACGGAACTACATATCTCCTTCTATTCAATGTCACAATTTCTGTTGAACTAGGCGTCGGCAACGTTATTGGCTTTAAAATGTTGCCATAAAGTCGGGAACAACGACCTCTTTTAGTCTCTAAATTTTCATTGCCAAGCTATATCTACCAAAATAGAAAACAAGTAAAAGTGTTATCATCGGCCTGGCTTTGATACCCTCTAATGCATACAAGTCATGGTTTTGTATGGGAGGTACCAGAACTACTTGGGCGACATAGCCCACTTTTAGTACCATCCTAACGACGATAAAAAGAAGTCCTTTCACTAAATTTCATGTTGTTTTCTTTGGACGCTGCCGTGTTTTCAACAGACAGACAGACGGACAGACAGACATGGCTAAATCGATGGAATGTGATCCTGAATCAGAATATATACACTTTATGAGGTCTCCGGTGACCCCTTCTTGGCGTTATAAATGTAATGACAAAGTGAATATACCTTCCTGTGGAGAGTATATATAAAGAAAAACAGCGCTTAAGCGAATTTACCGCCCATTCGGGGACTTGCGCACGGGCCCCGTGTGCCCTTATGGTAAGGACGGCACTTCTTATATGCTGACTTAATTGTAAGTTCCCACACCCAGTATATATCCACGCTTCGTTTCCTTCACTCATGTGGCATCACAAACGACCTAGTGTACTAACCGGAATGCAAGCTCCCTACCACCTTTTGAATACATGATAAATTTTTTTGACAAGAATTTTAAGGGTCAGTGGCAAGTGCGCTTATCTACTGAGCGAGGTGTTGCAGATGCAATCCCCAAACAAAAGTAAATAACTCTCCTGATAAAGCTCTCAGGCATCAAGCCTTTGTATTTCAGGGT
The DNA here is from genome assembly GCA_948293265.1 of Cheilosia impressa. Taxonomy (NCBI): domain Eukaryota; kingdom Metazoa; phylum Arthropoda; class Insecta; order Diptera; family Syrphidae; genus Cheilosia; species Cheilosia impressa. The sequence goes on along the minus strand of OX411884.1, from coordinate 26,646,258 downwards.
CTCCTCAGACCTAACAACCAAGTTTTCCCCCAGAGATCCGTTGTAAAGAAGAAGTACCACAGAAGTGGTACGACCACTGTGTCTTGTGTGACTCCCGCGATCCTCAGTCTAGTACCTCATCTTTCTTTAAGAGAGCTAGTTCGTGGCCATTCTTCTTTGGGATACCCTAGCTAATCAGACAGCATTTTTAACGTCGAGCTAACTATTGCGCAGCATTTCTTTGTCAACTGCCATTTTTTCTGGAATGATGATGAAATTTCCAGGAAGAAACTTAGATGTCTGTGACATGTCATGCGAATGGACACCGACGCTTAAGCCGATCGCTTTTGATTCACATCTTGGTGTGATGGGCTCCGAACTTGGTCTGCGGACAGTCACCAGAGTTCTCCTTACCGAATGCTGTTCTTCAGCATGGCAAAAAAAAATCGTCTCTATCCGAAAAGACGTTGCAAATCCTTTTAGGGTCAGATTACCTGCTCCGTAGTTATCCCAAACTAAATACCTCTGTCGAAACGTCTTCTATTCCTTCTATACATCTCGCACAAGACCCTTAAAATCTCCTGAAATTCAGTTGCAATATTCAAACTCAAGCGCTGGCACTGGGAGCAAACTTAATTAATTTTTCAACAAAAGCAAGCACCTACAAAGCCGAAAAGGCAATTCAATGTGTATTCCCTTTGCTTGACAGAAACAAGAGATCCAAATCCCTGTATTCACTTCAGTGCCATTGTTCACATCATTCTCCGTACAAAAACTACCATCTTGCACAGCATCAGCGCCAGCACTTCGCCCTTACATAACTACTCCACTTAGAAATACAATTAAAATTGTCTATGCCCTGTATAGGGATGATCATCAATTTCGTAATGACCCACAAAGAATAAGAGAACCCTCCGAGAAAGTCCCCGAAAACGCCAAGTCCCTGCCCGCCTTTTGGAAGCATTCCAAGCACGGCAAAGCCATTAGCACCCTTCGACAATGCTTAAGCCAGCAAGGAGTAAAAAGAAATTGCCAACACGAAATCCCTCTTTTATTCGCAGTACGAATTTTCACACACAATCCACGCCACGCCACTCGCTGTGTGTACGAGTGTATAATATAAAGCATATGTATCTACTTAACTTGAAAAAGGGACGAAAGTGAAAGCATGAACACATCTACAGACGACATCACGGACGATGACTGCGCGATGAAAAGAACAGCCACAGAGCAGTGCCACTTGGATTCATTTCTCGCGAGCTTATTCTACTCCACTTTTCAGCGCCCTTTGCTTGCTCGTTTTCTTTTGAGGAACCATGAGAGGCGAAGAGGCCCCTTAAAAATGACGGAAGAAAGTCAGGCAAAGCTAACAGAAAAACACAATTTTTACACTCCATATAAATGGGTCGAGAGCGCGCCCATACAGTTAGTCATTTAAGCGACATCGTCGGCTTTAAGAAAATTTCCACTTATTCATTTCTGAAGTTTAGACCCTCTTCCGGGATGGCGCCCACCAAAAGGTTGCCTCACTTCGCAGCGAAAAGTATTTAATTCCAATTGTAGTCTGATGATGGAAAAGTATCCCCAGTTCGGCGTGCGAGAGTGAAAGGATTTCGCCAAAATTGTACCCTTGAGTATATGGTGAGGTTAGCCTTGGCCAAGCCACAGCGGAAATGCTTTTGAAGAACCAACACACACACACGAGTTCAGTTGAGTTTGAACATGGACAACCTCTGCTGACAGAAAGCGAGCACGAGAAATTAAATTAAGGATGAAATAGAAATTGTAAAACGGCACGGGCGGGTAAGGGAAGCCCTGCACTTTTAATTAAAAAAGGAAATATTGTGAATCCATTTGCTGCAGAGTGGGTAAACGAAGTGGGTGGCTTCTAAACGAGGTGGGGTACGTTTTTTTGCCGCCGCCGACGCCATTTTGGCAATACGTAATTTAGTGTTTGTAATTTCGTTGCCATTTTTATTGCACGTCACAAGCACACAAGCAAAAAAGTTTCTCCCCGCGGAGCATATGTACGATTTCATGCCCGCTCGGCGGCATTACAAACTCGTCCCTCTGCCGCGTATCTCATATACTGCAGCGAGCAGCAGCAAAAACTTTGACATGGAAGCAGACTAACAAACAGAGGCTACAGAAAGCAATTGAAATTTTAAACAATTTGATCACAAGCAGTTCAAAATAACAGCGCAAAAAAAAACGGCAAATAGAAATCTCTTTCGATTGCTTTCATATTTGCCAACAGCAGTTGGAGGGCAAAGTTAGTCCTAGAACAGGAAACACCACTTTAATTTCAATTAGTACGTTCTTATGGCGCGGCATAGGGACGTGAGCCATTGTACGAGCCCTTAACGCACCGAGCACGAACGAACGAGTGTTGCTATAGGAATAGGACTTTGTAGACGGCCGCAGGTGTTTAATCGATTCGTGCCATTGTGTGTGCTTATTGTGGCGGGCTATAGCATGTACAAGTGATTATGCTTTATGAAATTTCAATAAATGCTCGAGATTGATTGAGAAAAGGACTTAAAAGGGATATCATTTGAAGTGTGCCTCGTAATCCGAAACGACTTGCCTAGGATGAAAAATGATGCAGCGGCTGAGAGGTGCGGTGGTTGGTGTATATGAGAGGAAGACGGCTAAACTTTTGTGAAGTGTAAAAGTTGGTCGGATGGGAAGCTATTGATCTGTATGTGCTCGTGTGCAGGAGTAGCTAATTTCGACATCAAAGACACATTTCGTATTACATGGAGATTGTGGTGTGTGTGGTTTTGGTTACAGTGTTTGCATGTGGGAGAAATGTAATTTTATGCAAATATTGGTCTCTATGACCAACTGGCTATAGGTGGATGTCTGCTTGTCATGTAAATATGGCAGATGTTTGGTTTGGTTTCCATTGAAAGTGTGGTAGGTGTTTTCTGGGAAAACTTAGATAGATACTTCTCTATACATTCGCATTAGGTATTGTCTTTGAGCTTATAGTTCATTGGCTTACATACATTATGTAAATACTTTGCAGAGGAGACAAAAACGACCCTTTTGAAACAGCTTTGGAACAGTATTTCCTCTGCGCAACGGGCTAAGACTAAAAGACGTATACTCGTAGGAACTGTGGGTATTCGACGATGTACTTAAAGAAAAACCCGTGCAATTCTTACAATAAATGGAAAGGAGGAAAACTAAAGGAGAGGAGCATCTTCTCCAGTCTTAGATTCATCATTGTTTCGTTGTTTAGGATCTGTTTATAATTTGGCGGCAAACTTTGCCCCTTCGGCACAACATATATGTAGGCAGAATATGCCTATCAACACAAACCTAAGTCCGTCACATCAAACAACAAACGTTAAACTACAATCTACCGTTCTCAAAATGCAACTTATCATTACCATATTTGGTCATTGTCATCACGCTTCTGCTACAACAAGAAGGAAGAGAGACTAACGAGAGAAGTCGACCAGCAGCCACCAAGAGCAACGGAAGGTTTTCTTTTTTTTCGATCGATACGCTACGCAACGCTACGTTTAATAAAGTTATATTTCGCGACACATTTTCATAATCTAATTTTGCCTAACCTAAATTAATTATTATTAAATTATAACACTTACAAACTAACACTAAAGTGAATTAAAGTACCTTTTTGAATTATACTTTCAATACGAAACGTGTTATCATTTCACACCTCCCTTGAACCCCCTCCCACATATACATGACTGCGTTTTCGAAATGTTGCTGAGTTTTCAACCAAAGTGTTTATTTGCACAAAAAATTTCAAACCATATCGTTTGTTTGAAAGTAGAGTAAGTTGCTGCTTCGACAAAAATTTATAGAAATTCGTGCGTAACAGAGTTAGGTATGTAAGAGCTGCTTCCCAATTTATCGGAAAACGAACGGCTGAATGTTTGAAACTGCTTTCCATATTTCCAATTATAGCCTTAGTTGTCAGTACCAGACTACAAAATGACGAAAATGACGAGGAGGGCCAGAATTTATGGTGCTCTTCGATAGGTACAAGCTTTATGGATCATTATCGTATTTGCTCGTGGACATTTTGACAATTTCCATGTCCAAGCTTATAGAATAGGTCCATAGGATTTGCAGCAAAGAATTTAGGAGCGGTCGGAAGTTCAAATAGAGCTTTTAAAACGTTGCAATTTTTGTACATAATGTAGATAATGAGAAAGTTTTCATTTGAGTTTGAAAATTTGTCTTGGAGACATAAAAATGTTAAGATATACATACCTACTCAGTTTGTCGCAAATAGACTGACAATCCAAAGATGGTCAAGGAGTCTGAAAAAAAAATCTAAAAAACACTAACTTAGGGAACATTTTACTTTTCCAATCTATACTCATTAATATATCATTTATCTCTAACCGTTGATGAATAGGTCTACGAAGCTCTAAATTTAAGATTGGCCCAGGGATTACCGCTTTTAAGATTTAACACCAGCAAAGCCGTGGCGGCCATTTATCCGATGTGCTATTCCATACATAACCCCAATTTGAATACTCTATGAATCAATACAAAATTTAAGCTTTCTAATTTAAAATTTTTACTTTCACTCAAAATTACATTTTGCGTGAATTATGGAACACCCTTTATTTGTAAGTGGCTTTAAAAAATAATGTTAAACGCATTTTGTGTAATGTTTTTTAAGCGGATATGAATATTTTTTTTTATGTTTTTCAAGTGAAAGTTCGCAAAATATTTTGGACGCATTTCTCAACGTGGTAGGTACTACAGGCATTTGAAATATTTTTGGCCTGGCTTTCATCGCAATATTGTATTTTTCATTCAAGTGGTTTTGGGTGTATCTTCAAAAATAATTTCCAGTCGTTTATGGACTTTTTATTGTGATTTTTTTTACCTCTTTGGAACACTTTTTTTTCTTCGATAAATGCTCATTGGTTTCCACATCAAGAGGTAGAATTATTTGGAAATATTCTTGTTGCACACCACCAAATAATGAGGAATTCGATTTTTTTTCTTTTTAGTTACATCTTCCTAAGCAGCACTTTCAACTTCGTAATATAGTTTTAAGTTAAATCGGTGATTGGTAAAACAACATAAGTGACATTTTTATTTTTTTGCAGGAGAAACAAAAAATGGTAGAAAAGTCCGCTTGTCTTTGTACAAAATGCCGATTTTGCGATCTGTGTGTGTTTTAGGTATCAAATCGTGTTAGTTTTGTTCACAACGCAGTGTCTACACATAACCTGTGGAAAAACGTAATAATACTGATTTCGAAATATTGTTTTAACAATCATCGATTCAGTTGTGATCTCAGTTTTTCACTTGTGGTTTTAAAATTTTTAGAAGCATATTTTAATGTTTGTTTTGTGTTGTTTGAGAATATTTTTGAAGTCTTTTTTTTGCATTTTTGATTCTTTTTTATAGCAGTTATGAATAGCTATAAAAGAGGTTATTTTTTCAGGTAATCTTATGTGTGCCTTGTCCATTTCTCAGTAGTTTTTTTCGAATACGTATTTAAGTTTGTACCTTCAACGCTCTGACACGAATCATCGCATTCTAAAAAGGTATTTGATGTACACACATATCAAGATTAAGGACACTTTAACTCGAAAATTATTTAACATTAAAAATTGCTAGATCGTGACGCACTCTGTCTTTAAAAAAGTTCTAATTGTATCTTATTAGTTTGAAATACTAGGACCCAATGTCACAAAATCATTTTGCATGTGTTTTCGATTCAACTTGAAATGCGTTTTGAAACCCAATTTGCAGTCTCTAGAGCAACTTCTTAGGCATTTAGTGACCGAATTTTCGGAGCTGTTCTTGATTCGTTTCAAACCTATTTTGTGTGACTCGTCGTTTTTATCTAAAATAAATAAATAATATCATCGTTCTCCAGTTATATGGATAGATTGGGATTATACTAGGTAAAGATTTTTTATTGAAGGTTAAAATCCTAATGATACAGATACCAAAAAAGAAAACAACGCCGCACCAATATCGCAATGAAAGGATTTTGAAATTTTTTTTCTATAGATTAATGTACTCATACCTTAGTTACCTCTACAAAAACAGTTTTGAACGAGAAAGTGCCCCTTTTAAAGGCAGCTTTTCAACGTGCAATGAAAAACTAACAAATTCTTTTCAAGTGGAATAACCAACACGCAGAAAGCTTCTCAGTTTCTTTTCAATTGCCATGAATAACCCGAAGCAACACAAAACTTTATGAATAGCACATCTTTGATGCGAGGAATATGTATAACCTTTTGGGATAAAATAAATACCAGCGTCTGAAGATAACATGTAACCTTCATAATTACATTTGCCGTGCATGAAATTATTGATGCATATTCTCTTCCTAACTAATGTATTTTTTTTATTTTTTTTTGATTTTCAGATGCGCATTGGAGTCTTTTAAGGGAGAAATATATGTCCTAACTTCAGTGATTCATTTACGGTATGTTTTCTTTAGAATTTTAAGAGGTACCTCTACTAAGTATAAGAAATAACTATGGAATGGTGATGCCAATTTGACAAAGGAAAACATGAAAAATGTTCGCCAAATCCGTTTGACAGTCGAGCTCAAAGATGTTGAATGTAACAATCTCATAGAAATCAACCAGCAGGAATTGTGTTTTAAAACTGTGTTTCCAGTCATCTGATTTGTATGAAAAGACTAGTCATCCTAGTCACTTGTGAATCGTGGTGTAAATGTTGGGCTATATCTTAATTGTCCTTGATATAAGGTTAAAAAATCAATCAAAAAAGTTAAGCTGCACAGTTCAAAGTCAAACCTGAAAACTGGGGACAGATTTCGTATAATAACTGTCGCATGTACGATATCGGGTTTGAAATCTTGATGATCCTAATAAGTTATATTCCGGCCGAATTTCTTTTACTATCCTCTTCCTCAGATTTCATTACATTTGTGGAAAATGAACTCGATTAAGCTCTTAAACTTGTAATCTGTTTGTCGTTTCAACGATAATCGTCGGAAAAATTACGGAATGAGTGCCCTGGTACATGTGGAGTTACTTAATTGTGGATGTCGAAAAGTCTTTGCTCTCGAACCATGCCACGATTGTTTTTTTACGCCCCATTTGGCATACCACGAATTTTTTAAAGGATGACACAAAATTCATGCGATGAGTTAATACGGTTTTAAAATATTTTTAACTAGAATTTCTCTTTTTTAATTTGGAGAATAAATTAAAACTGTTTCACATTTTTGCTGATTCAGTCAATAGCCAAGAGCCGTGGACCGTTGTCTATAATCCTGTACTATAATCGGCTAAGCGTCAGCTTTCAAGCTATTATATTTATGCACTCACACAAATTTCCGCACCCAATTATTCCCAGTCAACCCCACAAGGATATTTCCCATAAAATGTATATGTATTCGCATCCACAGTCCATATATTATTCATAAACAAAACACAAGTAATAAAAAATTGAAACGAAAATATTTCTTTTAAATTGCTGCCCTCAAATAGCGCCATCAATTCCGATTCAACCTCCCTGCGCGCGAATCGCCGCCTGTCTCATAGAAAACAGCCCATAACGACTCGTTTTGAATATTAGAAAGCTATTACGTATCCTGCTAGTCGTACATCAGCTAGAGCCAGTGTGAAATCGCCCACGTAACCAATCATATTTCATTGAATATGAATATAGCCGATGGATGGTGAATGGCAAATTTCAGTGGCGTTCGAGGCCATAAATACCCATCCGACAAGGGGTAATTTTTATTTCATTTCTCTTCTAACGACATAAAGTAATAGATATGTGTTTGTGCATGAGTGTGTGGCGCTCGCCTAACCCCAAAACCAGAAGTCATAAAATGTTGAATTTAAGTATAGATATGTGTAGTATACCAAAAGGGTCAGTGCGACGGGTCTTTGTTTTGATACGAATATCAAGTTCGCTTGGCTGTGAGTATTTGAAAAGGTATGAGTATTTGAAAGTTACATCTATACGCAGTTGGGGGAAAGAGTCCTTTATTAGTTTTATGAAAGCAGATCTATTTGCGAGGGAATTCCTTGGAGAATTTCGCCAGTATATACCTACACACAGGTCGTGGCTAGCAAAAATTGAAGAAAGTTAGCGAAAAGGGATTATTTGCAGTGAATGAAATGATTTAAAAGGGTCAAGTCCATTAACAATTTAAAATTAGTTACGGGATGGCTGAGTCGGTAAGTTGTTACTTTCACTGTTATTTTTACACATCGTGACTGGTTTGCCCTTACAAATTTATAAGGTATGCTGTGAGGTGGCACGTGTTTCCAGGGTCTCCCAGGTACTTTACCTCAGCCTTATGTGGCTTTTTGGTCCACTTGGTTTTTTTACCGGACAGCCATCCTTGCAGTATTAATATGGTGAATGGGTCAAAAAAAATACTTAAATCGCAGAAATTTATGAGTTGGATGTATATGACCCGTTCCGTACCCGGTTATCTACAGACCTTTTGGTGGAGTTTATTCGTAGTTCTCTTCTTTGTAGAAGATTGTTACTGACTTCGTCTTCTTTCTTGCAAAGGGTTGACTAATAGACCGGTTCAGAGACTGAGAAAAAAAGTGAATACTTTTGTAAACACACCCACCTGACCGAAGCGAAGTGACGACAGCTTAACTCAGGTCCAAAAAGGTCGCTGGTGGATCTTTAGCTGAGCCCTCAACTTAAAAGCGTCTCTAGTAAGCTCGGTCATTACCTAATTTGCTCTAATTGCGCATTCCAAGTCAGTTAAGACTTGCTTCTACTTGTGCGCGCCACTTAAAGTGAAGTCTTTCTAACCCGTTATCTGTACCGGTTAGACTCGATTCTATAGGCCGTAATATTTGTGTTTATACGTTTTACACTTGTCCAAGCCGCCCCAGGTGATACTGATCCATCCCTTTGCAAATTGGGCGAGTTATTGTGAAACTCTTTTAGCTCGTCGTTGAATCTTCTGCTCTAAAGCCTGTCAACCCAAACGGAACCGACGATAGGTCTTTCTTTTGAACCGACAGATGAAACAATTTTCATCTCAGACAGATGATACAATTTTCATCTCCAAGCTTTGTAAAAAAAAAATGAGGACCGGACCTATTAAGGTCTTTTACGGATTCTTTCTAATTGTTTGGGAAAGGGCCTTATTAGGTACTCATTTGCCTACGCCGTGAGCTGTTTAAAGCAACAGGAGCGGACTTGGTGGAGTAATCGTGCATCAACTCATTTGCAAAATTTTTCCGAACTATTTTCGACCATAAAACATCGTTTCTTCTATACATAACAGAGGAGCTGCGTTACGCAGCGGCCTTCCTGTTGAAATATATACAAATTTTGCACACCGTGCGATTTTAGATTCGTAAGTCTACAACTAACCAAATCAGTGCACTGCGGCAGTTTTAGGTAAAAATACAAGAAGCCAGAACCGATACCCGACAGCTTGATATATATTTAATTTAGCTATAACAACTTTTTAATTTTGTCTTTTTAATTTAAGTTTTCAAGGACGCATATGACAGCATTTATTAAAGCAAGCTATAACGAGACATGTCTCTAGTTGGCATCCCTGCCAAGCTTGTCAGACTGTTAATAATAATAATAGAGAAAGCTCGCTACTTCATTAACTTCTCAACTTTTATGTCAAAAATTGCAAGAGTTCCGAAAATCATTTAAAATTCGTAGGCCACCACAGGAGGCGAGACATTCTAAAAATCTGTGCAGCTCCTTGCATTTGCTAACTGCATTGACATCATCGGCAGAACGTACTCGTAGCGAAGTTTCAAAGGAGCCTTTGAATGATGGAAATACTAACAAGGTACGAACATCTCGATGATTTTAACGGAACGTCACAGTTATAGAAATATGGTCCCCCAAGGCTCCTCTGCAAAGGATATGCCGTATTAAAAACCAGACCAATCGCTGTAGGTATAGTTTAGTAGCAAAATTTCAGATTAACAGAGACGACTCTACACAGCCATCCATTTTTAAGCATTTGTCATTGCCAAAGTCTGATGAAAATATCCGTTTTCCACAAAATTATTCGATAGGTTTTCAGTCGCTCTTACATTTATGGGGCTTGGAGGGGGAGATTTAAGATTTAACAGCGAAATTTACCAGTTGTACCGTGACAACAATATCGCACAATACTGCAGTTGGGCCACTCCTTAATAAAATAAACTTTCAGTAGTTCAAGTGCCAGGACAATTTTACTATCCCCCACAAATACCCATTTCCATGTGCAAAAAGTCAAATTGAAAAATCTCCTCTAACCGACTTCCATTCAAATGGACTTGCCGAAGAAAGATGTTGACCATAAACACGCTCCACCATCCACCCCTACACATCATATCCCCAAGACCTCAAGTATGCCAAAACTTTTGCAAATCATTAAAATTCATCACAATGCCTGACCTCTTTCAATTTCGTTCGTTATCCTTGCTTTTCTGTGTACCTATACCGACTGTTGTTGGTCGCACAATAGTTTGATGGACAGAAGGAAAAAAAAAAGCAACACAAGCATTCAAAATGGCAACCGGTCACCCTCAAAGTCAGACATTTGACGTATCTAACATTTGGCATTTGATCCACGTGAAACAATCTAATTTTCGAGAGAGTAATCCGCACAAAAGCAAATAAATCGTAAACAGCCCTGGAGATGTAACCGAGCCTACCCGCTCCCCATTTTCAGGCAGCACACAATTGCGAAATGGCAAAAGTGTTTTTCGTTGTTCGGGTAGGTATTGGGATCCTACCCACTGAGGTGTTAAGCGGCAAATGTTGCAGAAATAATTTCCACCGACACTGATAGGCTACACAAGGTAAGGGGTATTTTTTTTTCTTGGTTAGGGATTACCCACTGGGCTGCTATGATGGTTTATTTAAGGCGCAAAGGATGTATCTGCCCTTGGCATCATTTGAATACGATCCACTTAGCAATTTACATTACTACCGCAAAGTAATGTGATCGTAATATAAGAAGGTTGCATGGGTACATGTGTACGAATTCGTTACATAGGTTGCGCTACATAAAACTGTGAGTACGTTATATAGCTTAATTTGGAAAGCTCCTTGGATCGGGGCTGACGCTAAACAGCTGCTGCACTCACGTGTACGTATTCCCCTTGGCCAATAAAGTCACTTTATTTTTGCATACAAGATTATCTACTTTGGGCACTCTCTACACGGGGAATGATTTTTCGCTATAATCGAATTTTACTCGTGGAGTTGTGGCGAGGAGCGTTGATGTAATTGACATTAAACTCTGTGAAGATTTACTTTTTTTCGTCGGCCGCAGTCGGTAGGGATCAACGAGTTTAGGGTCGATGGAAACCAAGGTGTTAATTGTGGTCGCATATTGTTTCGTGTTTTATATTTTAAAGCTATCAATTTAAGGATTGGTAAAAGGTGTAGGGAGAGTTATGTGCAAGCTATTTTAGCGCTACCAAAAAAGAAGACCATTCCCAAATTGGAGCAAATATTTTTTAAGCGGGCCTACAATAAGCTGCCAACGATAGTCACATCTTCCAGGTTACATTTATCTAGTCAGACTAAGCAACCGTCGTCCCTGCTTCTTGGCCTACAGACATTTGCTTGTGTGATAGCTACCTAAGACTGTCAAGAGGTGTTTTTTCAATCAACGCCCGGTGAAAAATACCCGCATTTTTTAGAGAGTTGTTTCATACCATCTAGGGTTGAGTTTCCAATAAATATTTTCACTTGACCAGATGTGGTTTGCTTTACTTTTTAACCAGCTTTTAATAATGATTTTAATTTTAATAGCCCAGTTTGATAAGCCTTAAGTAGATCTTTGCCCTAAACTCTGATGCGGATCCTTTTCTCGTTAGGTTGTCGCAGCTTTTTCATTATACCTCTGCGGTTGCTGTGTACAGGTGCCCGAATAACGTAAACTTTGTAGACTTACAAAAGGCATAATTGCCAGTAAGGTTGCATTGGTGTCAAGTAGAATTGTAAACGTTCGTTTAAACGCTTCTTTCTTTTGTTTTTCAAAATAGCAGCATTTTTTGCATTAACAACTATTTACAGATGTATAGGTGTACCTCTAAAGAAAACGCTCTGCGCAAAGCTCTATTGCCTCTACAACGGAAGTAGGTGCTTCAAGTGATCTTCTTAAACAAATTTACAACACATTTTGGTTTTCTCCACTTTACCAACTCATGATCATGATGCGTCCAAGACGGATATATGAAACTTCTTAAATAAAAAAAAAAAAACAGTTTCTTTTATCCCCCCTGCTTTAATATGTGAAAACGCATATTTTAAAATAGGAGACTTATTTGTCTTTAGAAAGTTTATCAATTCCCCCGTCGAAGGTCGGTATAAAATTGTAGGTTCCCTTCATTTGGCTTAAAAAAAAAGAAAAATAAGCATTCCCATGATTGAATCGAACCCTATGATCTTTTATAGACCTGAGGTGCCAAATGCTTATTACCCGACTGGACACAGGGAGGGTTATGTGTTTCGCGCGTATCCTATGTACGTTCCTACGGGACGCCCTATAGCCCAAACGGCTTGACCGATTTTGAAGAGTGAGGTGTCATAATATTCGTATTCTTCCCCGGAGTGTCATAGGCTAAAAAGATATTAACAATTGAAAAAATTTGAACATTTACTACATTAAATTTCAACTACGCAGTTGTGTTAAAACTATATGTAGTTTTCTTTTATTCATCATGCACAAGCGACTCCGACACAGACTGTGTGACCGTTGCAGCATTCTGAAAAGTCGTATAAAAAAAAATTTATTTAAAAAAAAACAAAAAACCCGACCGACTGTAAAAATAAGAATTAAAAAGATATGAACAAGACACATTCAAGTTCGTACACCTAACTATTTGGCAGTCGGAGGGTACTCAATACTCATATATTTGGTAGGCTTTGTAGGTATATAGTCTCCGATTGTCAATAAGTTAGGTGTACGAACTTGAATGTGTCTTGTTCATATCTTTTTAATTCTTATTTTTACAGTCAGTCGGGTTTTTTGTTTTTTTTTAAATAAATTTTTTTGTATATATATTTTTTAGATCAACTTTATAACAGAGAGTTTTTTGAAAGAATGAACAAAATGTTTGCTTAGGTTAAGAAATTATTTAGACTGCACAACAGAATTCTATTTGTCTTCTCTTTTTTCTTATTTATGGGAAAATTCAAAACTTACGAAAGAAATTACTTAAATGAAGAATATTAAAAAAATAAAAATTCAAAAAGAGCCATTTTAATCATTTGAATTATTGGATATGTTTCTAATGATTTTTTTCTTTATTTAAAAGAAAATTCTTAATTTTAGAAACTCATTTCTTAATTGAAGAAAATTAAACAAAGACCAAAGATGATAATTTGAATTTTTCGATCGAGTTTCTGAGGATTTTTTTCTTTATGGAGAAATTCTTAATTTACAAAAGTACATAATTTCTTAAATGAAGAATGTTTCGAAAAAAAATAAACAAGAGCAGTTTTGATAATTTGAAATTTCGGAACAAATTTCTGAATATTTTTTGTTTAGTAATGGGGAAATTCTTAATTTAGGAAAGCCATTTCTTAAATAACAAAAGTAATAAGAGACCGTTTAAGAATTTCAAGAGTTTTTTATACTCATTTCTCAGATTTTTCATGTAAAATGCACAAAATCAGGAAAAAGTTGATTCCGGAGGAGAACCGTATTTTATTTTCTGAATTTAAGCAACTCCTTCATCTTGTTTGGTAGTAATTTTGATTCCATTAATATCTTCGTTCAGTTGGACTTATGATCGGGTAAGTGTTATGTCCTCAATCCAAAGGTGTCTCTGGATCAGTCGCGTTTGCTTTTAAACTGTATCTTGATGGAGCATGCTTCAAATCGCTTAAAAACTATATTTCTATTATTGGACAGTACCGGCGAACCAGTCTATCGAATTGTCAATGTGCCTGCTATAGTAATTTACTTTCCCCCGTATTTAAACAAAAATAATTAATTTCTTTATGCTACCGAAATAAATTATGTACTTAGTTCTATTTAAGATGATTTTAAAGCAAATTCACTTGTTCATTCCCAAGAGTACCGAGTACCGCCTTCGTAATCAAAAGAAAACCCCACCTAATTATGATGACGTTATTCCCCCTGGAAATTACATTATTAAATCGCAAAAACCGAAACTCGGCAGATTCAACATAATATTTGCTTTGTGCAACTTGTAAAGAGGCAGCAGCACCGCCCTCAGCCACAGTCAGCTCGGAATGAATACGCGCGCCAATGATGTAATTTTGAAATAACCCTTCAAAGGTACATTGCAGGAAATTTCCTTTTATTAATTTCTATAATTGAAAACTTCCAAAGGGGCCACAGAGATGACGATTGCTTTTCATAAAGCTCTTCAGCCATCACTTCAGATCGAACTTGGCTCGTTTTTTTGAACGTGCCATGCTCCTCGCATCGATATGGCAGCATTCATTGTACTCCACTTAGCCCCCCAAGTTGTAACATGTATAGACTGCCTATAGCAACAAGCCATATCCTCGATCCAGCATCAGCCTTTGTAAGGAAATACTCGTACGTCTGTGAGCGCACACAGTCGACGGATTGAATTGCGGAAAAATTGAATTAAACACACAAATAAATAATAAACGAGAGGAAAGAGGCGAATAACGGGGGAAAAAATAAAAAAAAACAAGTCAGTACGCACTGAGAAAGGGAATCCTTTTTCCTGGGGAGAACGTTGCTCGTGGGTTCTTTTTCTGATTTCGTATTTACTTAAACTCGTATTTTTCTTGCCGTCTTTCTGCGCTTTTTTTAACCCTCGTTTAACAAATTAAAAGGCAAGACAACAGACGTAGGTACAGGAAGCTCTGTGAACACTTCACACGCCGTATTGGAATTGGAACTCCATGCCGGTGTATTAAGTGTGGAATTTCATCCTTGCACCGATCCGCGTTGAAGATGGATGTGCTTGGTTTAATGTACATCGGAAGCAATTAGCGAATGTGTTGAAGCAATTTCTTGCGCTTATCCGACACACAGAAGACAGAACCGAAGTGTGTATTCTTTAGCACAGGAGCAAGATATCAATAAGGTATAGGGTAGGGTAGGTACTCGTACTTGCATTTCGTGACTCTAATGTAATTAGTTGTGTCGAGAGTGGCGTGGTACGCGACATAGATCGATGATTGAACAGGCATCCATATACAAAGGAGACACAACAGAAATGATGTTGAATGGATGACTGTTTGAAATTATATGATTTTCTTAATTTTTTCTGTGGTAAGTGGTAACCCTTTCACTCGCGAAATTGTTTTTAGGGAAGACAAGCTGAAATTCTGTAAAATAATTAAATGCAGAGTGACAATGGGTTGTCGGTTGGACTTAAACTCAATTATTGGCCGCTTAGATTTGATTTCGCTGCCTTCTTATGGAGGAGCGGGTTAAGTTTTCACAAACATGGTCATCGTCACTCGTGGTATTGGGAACAGACTCAGAGAGACTTCAGGACATCAGAAGTGCTGCTGACTTCTAAGATGCGTCCAACAGTCCATATTCCATATTCGTTTGGACTGTCTGATTATTTGCCAGACATTGGCAAGAGGTGGACGCTACGCTACACTGACACTACGTCCAGACATTTTAAATGAATGGAAAGAAATCCAACCGAACATATACATCTACGCAGATGGGTCTAAGAAGGACTGGCTCGCCCAGGATTATGCTCAGAAATTCTTCGATTTTTTAGTTCAATCGGACTTTCTAACTAGGAGGAACTGCCATTGACAAGATCTGCTAAACAGGTTTCAATGATGGGAGTTCCTCATACAGATATTGCCTGCTGCAAACTAAGAAAAAATCGTCGTGTTCTTTGGTTGTTATTAACATTTGATTGAGTATGCTGAAATAATATACCTAGACAACGAAAATCAGCATAAGAACCTATATGGAGAATACGGGAACGAAGTTTCCTGGAAGATACTTTTTCGAGGGCTTAAAAAAAATTACGGACTACTATCAATGTTTTGGGTGGCTATTAAATCCGGAGGATATAAAGGTTTTTTTTGGGTGGGGGTGAAAAATCGGAAAAGTATGCCAGAGGATCTTCATTCTGCTAAGTATGGCAGGGTGAAGGTTTCGCATGCCTATACGATATAACACTTGATTATTGAAAACTTAAAAACCAGTTCTTGTTGAGGTAAGAACTTTTAGCTTACAATTTATAAAAACCTCAAAATTCTTCGCTTAAAAATCTTCTCATTTTTCTGAGTGTAGCCGACTCATCCAACCAAACCTAAGATAATTTTTTTTACAGAATTTTAAATGTTTTCTAAGAGAAAGAATAGCCGTTAAAAAAATATGCAAATCCCAGAATAAGTTGCCACCTCTGGAGGCAAATAAGTAGCGTTTTCAAAAAACTTTAGTAAACTGGAGTCTAGACTTTGGAGACTTTGCTTGCAAAGAGTTGCAGCGAGCAGTTAAAATGTCTCCGCACGGTAAAGTGATAAGTGTCTCCATCTATTTCCATTTCGACAGTCTTATGGCCTCACATAATCGTATATTCTTCATCTCATTCCCAAAATCTTGTCAGATACAGAAGCAGATGTGTTGACATAAACTGAATGCACAAATTTCGTCGTCATAACTCTTGACTTCTATAAATTATGTTTCAAGATACAAGTGTATAGGAAACTTAACGTTTGACCGAAAAATCCCAGTCAGGTTTCACCAAAGACTGAAAATTAAATCAGAATAGAAAAAGCTTGAAGGCAACAATGAATTAAAAAGTTCATTAAAGAAAGAAATGTTTGGTAAAAAAAGACAAGCGTATTTTAAAAATCTCTTTGATCCTTACCTAACCTTTAACAACAATGGACGTTCGTTGGCCAAGGAGTGACTGTACTCGTTGTGGTGTGTGCCGCATCAAAATCTCTTGTTAGATTCTTAAGCTTACACAGGAAAACAGTTTTTATACTGTATATAATATGAATATGACAAATATGCACGACTAAGTCGGACGTTAAAGGCTCCTTGCACTAAAATCTTTATACCCCAAGTTTTGACTACCAATTTTGGATCTAAATTGAGAATACGATTTGGAGAAGGGAAGTCAAACAAAGTGCGAAATTAGAAACTCCGCTTGGTAGGTACTCTGGAGTATGATCCGAAGATTCAATCAACAGATTTAGGATGCAGCTGAGTCTTCAAGACGGCTTAGATAGTTAGGTAGGTAAATGGTGATATTTGCAACAACTTTACTGAGACCAATCTTAAACTTATTAAAAAAGGGTTTTAAATTTTGAGGCTAAAATTAAAAATCTAGTCTTGCCCCCGATATAAGATCCCTCACACCCAAAGTACAAAGTTTATCGGACGGAATCGCCATACCAAGGTTTTTGGGTTTCGCTACCATTTCTGATTAAAACCCCAAGCTCAACATTTTTGTGAAAACCCTTTCGCCTTTGTGGAAGTTCGTAAAAATATGGTTTAAGGGAAAAATCTGAATTTTTTCGAATCCCTAAAATATGCAATAAAAAAAAATCAATCGCTTGAATTCCCAAGCTGGGCCCACAGTAAATAATAAAACCCCTTTTATGCTTTTATTTTGTTCCAAGTCGCCTCGCGGCAGAAAAATCAAAGTAGTCAGCTTATTTTGTACTAAAAAGTTAATTTTATCAATATAACCGGAGGAATTTGTCGCGCCTGTAAGCAGTTACTCGTATCGCACTTTCAACGCATCCTTGTGTTATTATTGCAAATCAAAAACGGACACACTGGAAATGTAAACATGATTCAAACAAAAGTCTTTTACGAAAAATTAAACTTTCCCATCATAAAATGACAGCAAACGCAAAGGTGCATTGTCACAGTCGCCACAGCTTTTCTCTTAAAGTTATTATTTTCAGTTGCAATTTGCAAACAAAGTCCGATAGTCACCCTTTACACCATGGATACATTCTGTATTCACGTGCTGACGGCTCTAACCGAAAGAACTGATATTTATCTTGTTAAAGTAAACACTCGCTCCTACGAGTCCCATTTGCATAAGGCCCGAATGTGAAATATGCTTACGCACTTAGGCACTTCATTGTTTTTATGGCTCAGTGAAGTAAATTTCCTGTTTGCAAACTCAAGACTGTTTGCGAAACTCTGATGTATGTAGGTACATATAGTTCCAGGGGAGCTCCATTTGTGGGCGTGCTTGGCAAGAATATCTCAAACTTATCGTGTAGTTTGTTCAGAATTATTCCACCAGACCCACAGAGACTGGGGTATAGGTACCTCGCAAGAGGCATACACACAAAACCAACTTTAATCGGGAAGTTGTTCCTCTTTAAGTTTAGTCCTGTTACTCTGTGACTCGAATTTCCGGTATAAACATTTTATTTACATTCGCAAGTGCAAAATTTGCATACAGTTGGTATAGTTTGAGTTTTGTGCACACTGCTGCCGTAAATGGTCACAGTCATACAACTCTCATATATCCTTTATGAGAACACACAGACACACCCATTGCGCTCCAATTCACAATAAAAAGAGAAGTAGTCACAGTTTGAAAGAGCCTTTGCTCTTTTTAGAGGATGTTTCAGGACGCTTAGCCTTTTTAAGTTACCTATTATTATGTGTGTGCGTCTTTGTTGTATTCTTTTGATTGCTTAGAAGGTGTCCTTAAATGCTCAGTGGCAAATCAAAAGACATCATTGCTAAGTCCATAGTGTTTATGGCTGCATATTTATGAACTGCAACATTTTGTGCACCAACTTCCATCCGAACACATAAAAAGTTGCTTCAAGAAAGGATAATCTTGGCTTCCTTTGAATTAACAAGTTAAGAAACCTTAACCGAATTCATAGAAGCAACCTCCCTTATGAGCTTCAGCAAACCGTTTTATAGGGCTTGTCGTTTTTTCGTCCTTTAGTTCCTATTCGCCTTGAACTATGCGTCGTCTTTTGCCTCATCAATTTAATATTTGCCAAAGAGTTTCAAATATCCTCCCACAATGGCGCTTAATTTGAAATCGATGCAATATATCGGGTTGCATCCTTCCCAAACTCATGGCTGTTACTAACGATAATGTCTGTTATGTTATCCCAATGCAGGAATAAGAGAAATTGCAATAAAGATGCCACGACTACCAGAATCGGTAGAGTATATCAAGTAGGGACGTGAGTCGAATGAGGTCGCGGGCTTACGACCATCAGCCATCATTTTCTTGCGTTATTTAGTTGAAAACCATTCGGAAGTTCACAGGAAATACAAAATAACAATTGAAAACAATACGCCACCAACAAAAATGCTTCGCAGTTAAATCTATTGTGTTGGAGTGTGTTAGCAAGAAACCTTTTCTTTAAAATGACAAATTCAAGTCGATTAGCTTTGATAGGTTGGTGCGTTTGGATCTTTGCAACCCGATTCCTTGAGACATGCTTTCAGAGGACTACAATTTGAGTTAAGAATCGTTTTAGGTTCGCCGTTTCCAGAAGTAGTATTTTTGACGGTTTTTAAAGAACTTTCGGAAAATTTACTCTAGGCGCTCTTAAAATATATTTGGACTACCACAGCTAAACTGTAGAATTTTTCAAAAATATAAGTTGCTGTTATATGAGTCAGCATAAAACACTCCGTAATTGTAGTAACACAATTAAAAAGTAGGTTCCTAAGGGCTGTCAAATTTAGATCCATCGCCGATACATCCCTCTGCGTTTTTGACATCTGTGTGTTCTCGATTGCCGACTTAGATTGTTCAAACTGAATGCACCAACCTGCATCCATTGAGAACTTTAAAGTCCGTAATAACCATTTTGGAATTCTGGAACTAAGAATCACAGAGTCTTCCCTAAGAGCCACAACTGTCAGTTCAATACTTCAATACTCAGATTTATTAGAACTAGTATCGCTTGTGGTCGAAAATCGATCATACCTTTTATAAATACGTATCATAATAAAAAACGTACCACAATTATTTTCGTTATTATGGATATTTTTTTTTAAACGAAAACAGCGACATCTAGATATGGAAAAAATACGTAAATTAGCTGCTCCATCGGAAACAGGTTCCAATCTAAGATGAATTATATTTGAATGCGTTGCTATGGTAATATGGCGTCGAAAAATTTAATGTCACCAAAATCCTTTCAATTACCTGTTTTGTATGGAGAATTCATAACTTAATTTTACCAGTCTTAACGGCGACATATACCCACGATTTGTTTGTGCACATCAATGGCACAGTACCTTTCAAATAACATAAGTGTACCGAAACTTTTTATGTTCATGTATTAATATAATGATCCTCTAAGCCAGCGGTTCCCAATCTTTTTTGGTCGAGGAGCACTTTTTAGGTCAAAAATTCCTCGCGGAGCACTTCGTTATACTAACGCTATTTTCGCAGTTACATATGTGTAAAAAATGCAATACTCAAATTTTTTTTTTATATTTTATTAAATTCAAGTAAAACAAGTAACATCAACGAAAAAAACAAGAACAATGTTAATTAAAGAACATAAGGAATTCAATATCTAGTGAGAATAATGTGCCTGTTTGGTTTTCTTTATTTTGCCGCGGAGCACCAGGATATCCTTCGCGGAGCACCAAGTGCTCCGCGGAGCACACTTTGGGAAACGCTGCTCTAAGCCATTTAAAATGCTTGTAAGGCGATGGGTGCAGGAAATACCAAACAGCTCATTGATAAGAGTGGTCTCGTATAATTGCAATGGGGTACAAAACACAGCCCGCTCAATTTCCTACTCATTTCGAAATCGAAAACTATGTGCTTTAGGTAATAGCACCATTTGGCTTGCATTTCATAAACGACTATCGAATTATTTCTATATACACCTATCTATACCTCAACGGCAGCTGTAGCTCTCAGGTCTCAGTCTCAGTGCGTCGTGTATTCCGAAAAGACCTTAGCAAAAGTGCTTAATTTCAAAATGGAAAATCTCCCAACAACAAAGCTTCTCCTCAGTAGAATGCACACCCCATTCGTCCTCGCGACATTCTTTGGACTCTTTAATTTCTCCTACAACAAAGGCGCATCTAAATTTGGAAGGAATCCGTTACTCACGATATACAGTCTTTGTGCACGAATCGTTTCCACTTTTGCCATGAGTGTAACCATTTTATATTTTATCTTTCATAAGCACTATCTAATGGTTTACATAGGAAATGATGAAAAAGCTAGCACCCAAGAGTCGGCTCTATGGTTCTTCAATGCCATGCAACAGTGGCTCACAATACTGACGGCATATTACAACCATAAATCAAATCAAATTGTACTACTGAATATTTTGAATAAAATTGTCAAATCCGACAACAGTTTAAATAAGCTTTTGCAGAGCCGTCCACTAGCTGTTGGGAAATACAACAAATACGCCATACTGCGCCTGTTAACAACCGCAATGGATATCTACTTCACCTATACCCAGCCGTCGGTTTTCGAATTTTCCATATGCGAGTTCAAGTGCGTATTCGCTATCAGCAAAATCATCTTGGCGGCTTTATTTTTGGAATGGCATTTCATTCAGACCCACATTACGACGACCTATGAAGCTCTTAATCAATTCGTGCAGGACAGAGATGGCCACCTGCAAGCAAAGCACTACCGAGCGATGTCAAGGATTTGCACACAGATATACGAAATCAAACGGGACTACAGCCAGTACTACGGACAGTTTATTTTGGTGACCTTTTTGACTCTCATACGATCGGTAGCTTTGTTCTATGAGATCTATGGAGGGATGTTCTTCACCAAAGCAGTGGATAATAATCGCCTATTTACGTTCATCGTTGTAGCTAAATTATTTCTAGTTAGCGCTGTTGCACCGATAGTGGATCTGCTGATGATATGCGTCATGGCCGAGTCTGTGATCACCGAAGCTGATCATTTCCGTTGGAATGTGCTTATAAGTGCATTCAAGTCGAATACAGAACCACAGACTCAACAAGCTGTACGCTTTTTGTTAGTATTTTTGTTCTCTTTTTATTTGCATACATTTTTCAGGTGGATTTGATATTGCTCAAGGCTTCGTGCGAGCACCTGAAGTGGGTGGCCACATCTGGCCAGGCTGTTGGCATGAAAACCTGCTTTGACATGATGCTGGAAGTGGTTTCTTGGACAATAATCCTGTTGATGTACTCCGGGAGAAGACCGGCTGCTGTGCTTGCAGTCATTTTGGCAAAAGAAAATAAAATTGCGTACTTATTAGTTGCCGCATGCTTTTTGGGTTACACGTGTTTTAGCAAATGTGCTTCGTTTTTTAAAAGAAAAACGGAAAAAGGACAATGAAAATGTGCAGCTGAGCGCAGTGGCTAGTTGGTGTGGTTAATGAACTGTAAAGCGTAAAAAAGGAAAAATAAAACGACCGAACTTTTTTGATGGGAAAAAGAGTGTTGCTCAAAAAAACCCATGTTTAATGCTGGCTGGTTGGAAGTGAAGTTAAGTCCCTCACAAGAGAGAGGTACAGTCGTACGCGCAGTATTTGTGTACAATTACATATAATTCATTTTATTTTATAAACTCGTATGCCAATACGATATAGTGTGATGTGTGAATTTTCTAAATTCTGTCACCGCTATAATCATGTGCAATTGAGTTGCTTCTTTAACTTTAACAAACTAAGCCTACACTGAAAATAAGATTTGATAAAAATTATACTTCAGTCAAAATTTTTTTTGTCAACGTTCGTTCAACAAAATATTTTTATCAGATTAACAAAATATTTATACGTTTTATTTTGTCTTAAAACTTTTGTTGTGATAATAAAAAAAAATGGTTGTATAAACAAAATGGCTTTTTTTTGCGTATAAATATTTTTTTTAAATTAATCAAAATGTTTATTTTACATCAGAGATTTGCCAATTCTACCATTGTTGTTTTGTCAAATCAACAATTAACTGTTGCTTTTACAAAGAAATTTATCAATTTGGTCTTTCTCTTTTTGTCAAAATAACAAAAAAATTGTTAACTAGTTTGTCAATTCAGCTAATGTATTTTGTTCAATCAATAGCAAATATACATAAATACAGAATTAATTTCTCAGTACTACCGTTGTGTTTTGTTGAATCTACAAACAGATTGTTGGTTACATACCAACATTTTGTTAGCTCCAGCATTTTAATTTGTTGATTCAACAGCAGATTTGTCAAGTGAATAGATATAAGCTGTCAATTGTTTATTATTTATGGTTCTGTTGAATTAAATAAGCTTTTTTTGTAAAACAAATTAGGTATTAATAAATGATACGCAAAACAAATAATTTTAATAATTAGACTTATTAAACAAGTAAAAGTGTTATCATCGGCCTGATGCTTTGATACCCTCCACTGCATACAAGTTATTTAAAAATGGTTTTGTATGGGAGGTACCAGAACTACTTGACCGAGATATCCCATTTTTAATACCAACCAAACGACTATAAGAGGAAGTCCTTTCACCAATCGTCATCCCTCTAGGTTGATTCCTTTGGACACTATTGTGTTTTCAACAGACAGAGAGACACGTGGATCTTATATTGACTTTGTATGGGAGGTACCAGAACTACTTGACCGAAATAGCCAATTTTCAATACCAACCTGACGCCGATAAAAATAAGTCCTTTCACAAAATTTCATTCACCTACGTCAATTACTTTGGGCGCTATCGTGCTTTCAACAGACAGAGAGACACATGGGTCCAATATTGGTTTTGTATGGGAGGTACCAGAACTACTTGACCGAAATAGCCCATTTTCAATACCAACCTGTTGCCGATAAAAATAAGTCCTTTCACAAAATTTCATTCGCCTACGTCAATTACTTTGGGCGCCATCGTGCTTTCAACAGACAGAGAGACACATGGGTCCAATATTGGTTTTGTATGGGAGGTACCAGAACTACTAGACCGAAATAGCCCATTTTCAATACCAACCTGACGCCGATAAAAATAAGTCCTTTCACCAAATTTCATTCACCTACGTCAATTACTTTGGGCGCTATCGTGCTTTCAACAGACAGAGAGACACATGGGTCCAATATTGGTTTTGTATGGGAGGTACCAGAACTACTTGACCGAAATAGCCCATTTTCAATACCAACCTGTTGCCGATAAAAATAAGTCCTTTCACAAAATTTCATTCGCCTACGTCAATTACTTTGGGCGCCATCGTGCTTTCAACAGACAGAGAGACACATGGGTCCAATATTGGTTTTGTATGGGAGGTACCAGAACTACTTGACCGAAATAGCCCATTTTCAATACCAACCTGACGCCGATAAAAATAAGTCCTTTCACAAAATTTCATGCACCTACGTCAATTACTTTGGGCGCTATCGTGCTTTCAACAGTCAGAGAGACACATGGGTCCAATATTGGTTTTGTATGGGAGGTACCAGAACTACTTGACCGAAATAGCCCATTTTCAATACCAACCTGACGCCGATAAAAATAAGTCCTTTCACAAAATTTCATTCGCCTACGTCAATTACTTTGGGCGCCATCGTGCTTTCAACAGACAGAGAGACACATGGGTCCAATATTGGTTTTGTATGGGAGGTACCAGAACTACTTGACCGAAATAGCCCATTTTCAATACCAACCTGACGCCGATAAAAATAAGTCCTTTCACCAAATTTCATTCACCTACGTCAATTACTTTGGGCGCTATCGTGCTTTCAACAGACAGAGAGACACATGGGTCCAATATTGGTTTTGTATGGGAGGTACCAGAACTACTTGACCGAAATAGCCCATTTTCAATACCAACCTGACGCCGATAAAAATAAGTCCTTTCACCAAATTTCATTCACCTACGTCAATTACCTTGGGCGCTATCGTGCTTTCAACAGACAGAGAGACACATGGGTCCAATATTGGTTTTGTATGGGAGGTACCAGAACTACTTGACCGAAATAGCCCATTTTCAATACCAACCTGTTGCCGATAAAAATAAGTCCTTTCACAAAATTTCATTCGCCTACGTCAATTACTTTGGGCGCCATCGTGCTTTCAACAGACAGAGAGACACATGGGTCCAATATTGGTTTTGTATGGGAGGTACCAGAACTACTTGACCGAAATAGCCCATTTTCAATACCAACCTGACGCCGATAAAAATAAGTCCTTTCACAAAATTTCATGCACCTACGTCAATTACTTTGGGCGCTATCGTGCTTTCAACAGACAGAGAGACACATGGGTCCAATATTGGTTTTGTATGGGAGGTACCAGAACTACTTGACCGAAATAGCCCATTTTCAATACCAACCTGACGCCGATAAAAATAAGTCCTTTCACAAAATTTCATTCGCCTACGTCAATTACTTTGGGCGCCATCGTGCTTTCAACAGACAGAGAGACACATGGGTCCAATATTGGTTTTGTATGGGAGGTACCAGAACTACTTGACCGAAATAGCCCATTTTCAATACCAACCTGACGCCGATAAAAATAAGTCCTTTCACCAAATTTCATTCACCTACGTCAATTACTTTGGGCGCTATCGTGCTTTCAACAGACAGAGAGACACATGGGTCCAATATTGGTTTTGTATGGGAGGTACCAGAACTACTTGACCGAAATAGCCCATTTTCAATACCAACCTGTTGCCGATAAAAATAAGTCCTTTCACAAAATTTCATTCGCCTACGTCAATTACTTTGGGCGCCATCGTGCTTTCAACAGACAGAGAGACACATGGGTCCAATATTGGTTTTGTATGGGAGGTACCAGAACTACTTGACCGACATAGCCCATTTTCAATACCAACCTGACGCCGATAAAAGAAGTCCTTTCACCGAATTTCATTCACCTACGTCAGTTACTTTGGGCGCTATCGTGCTTTCAACAGACAGACAGACAGACAGACGACAGACAGACAGACAGACAGACGGACATGGCTAAATCGATTCAGAATGTGATCTTGATTCAGAATATATATACTTTATGGGGTCTCCGGTGACTCCTTCTTGGCGTTACAAATGTATATTGGCAAAGTGAATATACCTTCCTGTGGAGGGTATAAAAAAGTAACTGTAAGCCCCCAAACTCCAAATCCGAAGTTTGAACGTAATCCGGGTAGCCGCTTAGGCTGTAGACTCTACGAGTTAAATTAAATTAATTCTCTTATTATTTGTGTTCGGGCGTTGAACAGTGAGAATAGTGTTTTACAAAATTTTCAATAATACAAAGACAGTAGGTATGTACCTGATAAAACATTCAATCAATTTTCCGAAGGATTAACAACACGACAGTCTTAAGATAAATTAAAATTACTTGTGTGTAGCAAATAGCTGCACTTACGGCCAAGAAGTAAAGCTAGCCCAGGAAGTGCACATCTTCAATACAATCGTATTTCTGCACTCTTTGGTCTGGCTTGGCTGGACATATTTTTCCTTGGCTTGTGTTAAATTTAATATTTTCGGGGTCGTAAGAAAATATTAAATTTAATATTTTGCAAATACATATTGAAATTATACAGCTAATAAAATATTTATTCATTTTAAAAAATATCTGCTATTACAAAATATGTGTGAAATATGCAAAAGTATTCAACCCTTATTTATATAAAAAAATTAAAAATTGTTAATACATTTGTATTAGACTTAAATAAACTGCAGATTAAAATATAATGCTTTCTTTTACTTTTTATAAACCCATGGAATATTAAAATATAATACCATCTTATTGTATTTTAATACTTCTTTAGATTTGATTTAAGTATCTATCTATTGGCGATATTTCATCATCGAAAATATTTTATTTTTATATTCATTTTTATTGGTTTTAAATACATATAACATATTATTCACTTTACTTTTGGTGGCGCTTACAGTCCGGGTCGGACCACGGCCTCAACCAACAAGCCCCTCGAGCCAGCTCGGTCCCTCGCTATAGCGTTCTCCAATTGGGTACGCCACCTAAGGTGGGGTCTTCCTCTGCTGCGTTGTCCCTTAGGGATGGATTTGAAGACTCGTCGGGCTGGTGCGTTGTTGTCCATACGCTCCATTTGTCGCAGCCATCTCAGCCGTTGTATTTTTAGCTTTTTGACCAGGTCAGCGTCGCTGTATAGCCAGTATAGTTCGTCGTTGAATCTTCTTCTCCACACTCCATCGTCACAAACTGGACCGAAAATCGAAGAATCTTTCTCTCAAAGCATCCCAGAAGGTTCTCATCCGCTTTTGACAGGGTCCATGCTTCTGCCCCATACAACAGCACCGGGATGATTAAGGTCTTGTATAATATCTCCTTGGTTCTATTAGAGAGGGCTTTACTTCTTAGATGCCTTCTTAGCCCGAAGAAACAGCGATTAGCAAGAGTGATCCTTCGTTTGATCTCTGCGCCGATGTCATTTTGCGAAGTGATAGTAGATAGCCCAGATATATAAAGTCTTTAACTACTTCATAGTTGTATCCGTCCATCTCGACGTTTTGTCCGAGTCGCCGATGTTGAGAGTCCTTTCTCGGTGACAGCATATACTTCGTTTTGTCCTCATTAACAGCCAGACCCATCTTTGCCGCCTCCGTTTCAATGCTTGCAAATGCCCCTCTGACAGCTCGCCGCGTTCTCCCAATAATGTCAATATCATCAGCGTAGGCAACTAGTTGAACGGACTTTTGAAAAATTGTACCTCTGGTGTTGGCTTGTGAGTTTCGTACTGAGCACCTCAGAAAGAGGACGTACGGCGGATGAATTCACGTGATTGAATAAACGGTGGCGTTAACAGTCTCCACGGCAGATACCTCAATGAGTTACTTCGACGTATTTCGAGCTGAGGTCATTAAGGATTTTTTAATACTAGTCAGGGTGTTGAAATAGAGATGGTGGCGGAGGAGCCCTTAATGGGTCAATGGCAGCTCTCAAATCTCCGAAGCGGGTTACTGACTTCGGAATACCCGGCCCCTTTTGCCCAAGGGGTCAAACAAAGAGCCTGGCCCTCCAGGTTGGGGGATGTGCCTCGGGGTAACTTCCCTACCATGGAAAAATAAGTGTAGTTCCGAAACGACCACAAGCCTCGGATATGGAAATATTACATATTACATATAGAAAATTGTCAAGCGTAGGCAAATTCCCGTGGTCTTTAATGCTCTTTGAAAATCATCCTATAGAGTACCGCTGTGCTTCCTTTAGTAGGTATATTTTTCTAAAACTCATATATGCCCGAATTATTGTCATTAATATTCAGTCAATTACTTACTTTCTGGAACGTAATAGCTATGTTTATGAGGCAATGAACTTGAATCTCTAGACCGCCCTTATCTTCAAAATCAAATCCAAAAAGCAAATATTATTTATACTCTTACAAGAATACTTCGAAATTAAAGTAAAGTAAGAAAAATATTCTCATTGAATATCAATGTAACCCAGTTTGTATTTTGAAAACATTTTTCTTTTGGAAAACTTTATCTAAATCATCCACTCCATTGAAGGGGACGCTTAGACTAACTCAAAATTCTTAACCAAGCGACAAAATAATAACGTGGGCTCAAAAGTAATACCGATATATTTAAATCTTATCACTTTGGTTCAGATCCTGTATTTAAACCACATGCAAATGGATTGAAGTTCATGGCTTTTATTAAAATGTAATCAGAGTAGATGATGTTATATGTCAGGTCAACTATAACTTAATTGTAATAAGTTCTTGACTGAAATATTATTTTAATATAGACCGGGTTAGATTGTAAATACTGAATTTTAATCTTTAGGGTTTAAAGTTCAGAACATTCGTATTAAAATTAGCATTTTAATGAAAAAAATTATTTAATTTGAATTAAAATATATTACAGAACATGTTTAATAATTTAGAAATATTGAAAACCAATTTTCTCTTGTATTGCATAGACCTGCAATACTGCGGATGTATTAAAAAAAACTCATATTTTTAACCGTGTATAAATATTATAGCACTAACTTCTTTGACTTACCTTTTAAATATTCCCATAATGCGGTTTTCTTTTATTGAAGAAACGTATCAATAATTATGTCCACATTCATTTACTTTGTTTAAAAATGTTTTTTTTATTCACTTTTACCGGTTACATTTAAGTGCACTAAAAAACTTGCCGCTTACCTGTTTCGAGTGTGAAGTATGTGAAATTAACGCCATCAGTTCTACAATTATTCTACAATTTTTCGACATTTTTTTTCATATCAACAAAATTTGGCTAACAAACATTTTGCATAAGTTGGGCCAATTTCTCAGACACAAATGTGATTTTTTCTTTATAATAAAAACTTTGTTAATTCAACAATAAAATTCTTCTGTACTATATCGATTTATTAAACTAAAAATTGTGTTTTCTTAATCTGACAAAGCAGTTTTGTAGTAAATGTTTTATCCGTTCGACATAATATCGTTGAAATTGATCAAACCTAAGTTGTATTGATAATTTTCATTTATTTATCATTAACCAACCAAACTAGGTTTTCCTTTGTTCATATATTTTCCAAACTGCAAGGACAATTTCGTTTTGGAAAGTTCACTTCATCAACCTGATGCTACATCATGTGTAGTGTACATCGCGCTAAGGTACAGAGTTGCCATCGCTGATTTTTCCAAAAATTTATTTGTGCGATCCAGGGGCAGATATAGGAAGTCTTCTTCAATATTGTAGATCCTAATGGAAAAAATACAACGAAAAAACCGTTGAAAGTCGCATAATCTACGTCTTAAATTTGTGTATCGTTTCCGTATGCTCATTCGTAAAAGCGTCTTCTACGTGTTCGCATTTTATTTTTCCGCGTGGGATTTTCTACCGCTCGGGGTTTTCAGATAAAGTTACCAGCGAAAGGAATTTTATTTTTCGGGCAACTCAAAGCGAAAGAAATACGAATCTGGTTTTCTTTATAAAAAGCAAACTTTGTTTTAGCCACTTTTACAGTCTTATGGCTACCGGAAATCATATTTTCTATTGTTTATAGGAAATCTCGCAGCCAGTTTAAAAAACAAAAGACTATAGTTTTTGTCGTCAAAACTTCAGCTACTGTCGGTATTCTGGCCCCAGCCTAAAAAAATTAAATTTTGATGAAAAACAAATGAAGCCATTTCAAATGCTTGTAAGTCGATGGGTGCAGGAAATACCAAACAGCTCATTGATAAGAGTGCTCTCGTATAATTGCAATGGGGTACAAAACACAGCCCGCTCAATTTCCTACTCATTTCGAAATCGAAAACTATGTGCTTTAGGTAATAGCACCATTTGGCTTGCATTTCATAAACGACTATCGAATTATTTCTATATACACCTATCTATACCTCAACGGCAGCTGTAGCTCTCAGGAGTCAGTTTCAGTGCGTCGTTTATACCGAAAAGGCCTTAGCAAAAGTGCTCCATTTCAAAATGGAAAATCTCCCAACAACAGAGCTTTTCCTCAGTAGAATGCATACCCCGTTCGTCCTTGCGAAATCCTTCGGACTCTTTAATTTCTCCTACAGCAAAGGCGCATCTAAATTTAGAAGGAATCCGTTACTCACAATATACAGTCGTTTTGCACGAATCGTTTCCATTTTCGTCATCAGTGTCACCATTTATACTTTCCGCTATATAGAGTTCCCTCGAAAGGTTAACTTCGGACATGATGAAAAAGCTAACAAACAACAGGCGGTTCTATGGTTTTTCAATGCCACACAACAGTTTCTTACAATACTGACGGCATATCAGAACCATAAAGCAAATCAAATTGTACTACTGAATATTTTGAATAAAATCGTCAAATCCGATAGTAGTTTAAACGAACTTTTGCAGGGCCGTCCACCTGCTGTTGGGAAATACAACAAATACGCCATACTGCGCCTGGTGACAACCGCAATGGATATCTACTTCACCTTTACCCAGCCGGCGATTTACGGTTACATTATGTTGGAGTACAAGTGGTTATTCGCTATCAGCAAAGTAATCTTGGCGGCTTTATTTTTGGAATGGCATTTCATTCAGACCCACATTACGACGACCTATGAAGCTCTTAATCAATTCGTGCGGGACAGAGATGGCCACCTGCAAGCAAAGCACTACCGAGCGATGTCAAGGATTTGCACACAGATATACGAAATCAAACGGGACTACAGCCAGTACTACGGACAGTTTATTTTGGTGACATTTTTGACTCTCATCCGATCGGTAGCTTTGTTCTATGAGATCTTTGGAGGGATGTTCTTCACCAAAGCAATAATTAAAATGAATCGCCTTGATTCGTTTACGGTTTTATCTAAAGTATTTCTAGTTAACGCTGTTGCACCGATAGTAGATCTGCTGATGATATGCGTCATGGCCGAGTCCGTGATCACCGAAGCTGATCATTTCCGTTGGAATGTGCTTATAAGTGCATTCAAGTCGAATACAGAACAACAGACTCAACAAGCTGTACGCTTTTTGTTAGTATATGTTATTCTCTTTTAATTTGCATACATTTTTCAGGTGGATTTGATATTGCACAAGGCTTCGTGCGAGGACCTGAAGTGGAGGGCCAAAACTGGCCAGGCTGTTGGCATGAAAACCTGCTTTGACATGATGCTTGAGGTGGTTTCTTGGACAATAATCCTGTTATTGTACTCCGGGAAAAGACCGGCTGCTGCGTGGGTGGTCAATACGGGAGTCGAAGATAAAACCGCGTTTATATTAGTTGCCGCATGCTTTTTGGGTTACACGTGTTTTAGAAAATGTGCATCGTTTTTTAAAAGAAAAACTGAAAAAGGACAAAGAAAATGTGCAGCTGAGCGCAGTGGCGAGTTGGTGTGAGTTTTTGCATATTTGTTTTGGAAATGGTTCATAAATATTTAAAGGTGTAGTCTTTAGCTATTTGGAGCAGCCCCAATAAAATTCGAATTTAAGTTGAACAAATAAAGAATAAATAGTTGGCCCAACAGGACCGTAGCGACCCAAGGCCTATCTTCCCACAACCATTTTTGGGACTTATCAATTTAGAAAAAAACTTTAAGATGGAGTTTGATTTTTTTCGCGATTTGAACCTGGGACCATCTGTCTTAGAAGTCCAACAAACTAACCACTAAGTCACTAACTACAAATTTAAATTGTTTTTAAGTTTATTTGTCAATTGACTATAGCGTAAGTAAATTTATGAATAGATTTAATTTTGAAATGTTTGTTTAAAGAGATTTTTGAAAAAAAAAATACATCTAAATATAATTCTAACGCAAACTGTTTTATATATTTCATATTTTATAAAGAAAAAAATGTGGAAAAGAATAACAACTTATTTATGAATATCCCTAATAAAATTTCGCGCACACTTTCCTGTGTTAATTTCGAGTATATTTAGACCATACAACGCATTTAATTTTCGGCTTAAAGTGTCACAAGATACCTCTTCCTCATTTTGTAGGCTTAGCCTTAACACCATAAAAGCCGTCATTGATGCATGTCGCTGTTATGAATTTTTCTTTCTTAAGATGTAGTTTGGCTCAGCCAATTTTCTTCCAAGAAGTTGCTAGTTTCCTTCCTTTCGAAGCTTGCCATTTAGGATTTTTCCAATTTTTCATGCAGCAATATCTGAAGAAAAGTTTGTCGTATCGATTGCCGCTTTATTTGAAATCCGATTTTTATGAAATAAAAAGTAAAAAAAGGCTAATTTTTGTAGAAGGGAAGATGGTAAGTTTTTTTTTATTTTTTTGTCTCGAAACATTTTGAAAAGACGTATGTACGTTCCACTAAAGCAGCATGGTGTACACGGAAAGAAAATTGTTTTCTGTACACAAAGAAACTTATTTTCCTGAATCGAGAAAATAAAAAAAATTTACAAATTATTTCGTTATTTGCATTTAATTTAATTGTACTTAATCATTAAATTTTGAAATAGGAAATAAATTCGGATTGGTGAAATAATATCATATTTGTTAGGTATACGAAAAAATATTTCGTGATTTTTAAAAACCGAAGTTTGTATAAAAAAGTAAAGATTTATATTTTACATGTACAGAAAATGTTAAAAATTAGATATAATTAAGTTTTTGCTCTTTAGTAAGTTCTGCTTCCAGCTTAGAAAATATTTTTTGCCGTGTATTTTACACAGTTCTTCACAGTACATTTTCCCTTTTGCTACTACTACTGTTTGTCATTAGACATATTTTCGGTTTTCGCTGAGTGTGACTTGTACGTTCCTTCAATTGCGTCCTACTCTGAGTAATTTTTAGAAATTTTTATTTGACGGTCTCTCGCCATGATTTCAATTTGCTATAAATTTATTTAATATTTTTGCAATATTTGTTGGATGTTCTTTCACCTCTTTGACCTTTTTTTGACGCCGATGTGAAAACCTGTAATGCCCAGCAAGGCTGTTGAGTGAACTTTTAGAAACCTACTTCCGAACCGAATTTCCTTCATTCACAATTTACCCCACTGACGAAAAAAATAAAAAAAAAATTATTTTAAATTGAATCATTTTCCAACTGATTTAAAGTTTGACTCTTCTCGAACTTTTACACATCATTGAGATCGAAAAATCTAACCTGGACACCAAAAATGATTATTAGGATCGCCGACAAAACTTTTTCATATAAAATTACCCATTGTGACCCACAAAATATTTAGTTTAATGAATAAAATTGATTATAAGTATGGACCATTGACACTTTCACTCCGTTCCCATTAAAAAGCAGAAATAAAAAAAGATGAAAAAAAAGCAAAAAGACATCATATATAAAGGGATTTGTTGAAATACCAGTCCTTGCTTAGGTTAGTACTTACAGCACCAAGAGTGATCCAAAATGATGGCAGGTGTTTAGAGAATATTTTGCCTAAAAGTCCCCTTTTAAATGGTACCTCTACCTAGACATTCGACAGAAACACCATTGACATTGAATATTTTTAAAAACCGACATCAACATAGTAAACAAAAAAAAAACGCGAATTGAACTTTTCAGACGGCTAAGCTAAAAACAATTTGTTTCCGCCTTGACATCTATGAAGAAAAATAAAGAGACATCTTACAAACTTTCAGCCTTTTGCATTAGATTCCTTTAATCAATAGATAATCAGTGTCACGTCGAATGAGTTTCTTTGACTTTGATCTTCTTGTCGAAAACTTTTATTCATAAATATAATTTTGGCATGTTGTAGCTAATCTATTATTTAAGCAAAACTACTCTGAAAATCTGGCGGGATTCCAGCACTTTAGTAATAATTTTGGGTATGGACATCTGACATTAACTAAAAATGAAGTGCGATGAAGCGAACTTTCTCGCTCATATCAACAGTTTGGTTGATTGCTTTTTGTTTTATTTTATATGTATAGTACAAAAAACTTAGAAGCGATTCTAGAGTCTAGATAAATAAGCAATACAGAAAACAAGAATATACTTATAAAAATAACTTTTGTCTTAAAACTTAAACATAATTCATTTCAGATGGCACTGCATTAAATAAAAAAGCTCTCAAGCTCTGTTCGTAGGCTCTTACACGTTGCACAATATTTGAGTATGTACCTATCCATACCTATCGAAACAAGCTTAGCAGAAGTTTCTGATATATAAGGCAAGTTTTTGACTGAAATAAATTGGTGAACCTGGTTTAAAGTGCCTGTTTTGGGTGATTGTAGGCAGGTAGGGTCATGGTATACCGAAATCTTCACACCGATATATAAATACCTAATCAAACAAAAAGTTTGATTTATGAATTTTCATACACACAACCGATTAAAGTGTACGACAGTTGGGAGTACCAATGAAGTGTTTTCAAGAGCGGAAGCAGACGATAGTTGTTAAAATGAAGTTTTGCGTAGGTGTTATTGTATTTCTATTGAAAGTGAGGCATTGAATTTATTATTTGAATTTAGTATTTGAACACAGATCGGGATTTGGGTAGTCATCATGAAAAATTTTTTAAAATTTTTGTATCATCAATCAAAGCGGTTTTTATAAAATTATGCTCAGAAATTAGTTTTGGTATTGCAATGTTTTGTTTAAAAAATACTATTAAGCTAAAAATTGAGTACAAATTTTAAATGTTTCCTCAAAATATTAACCTAATGGGGTTTTCGAGATATGAACAATTTTCAAAAGTACCGTGTTCGGTTATTCGAATGGGAAATGAAGGACGAAATAATTTTTAAAATTTAAGTTTTACTTGAAACTTGCATTTTAGGTGAAATCAGTATGTGCGTTTTCAAGTAAACTATAAAAACAATTTAAAATGTATTTTTCCAAAAGATACTGTACGATAATTTAGAGAAGAAATGAGCTTGCTGTAGTGATAGAAGTGACCATATTACATGGACCGTTTTTGTGATCTGTCCGATTTTCAAAAGTAGGTACCATTATTCGATTGGTTTTGAAAAAAACTAAGTATGTAGGCATGTTAACCTCACCTACTTAAGCTCAAATATAAATTTTGGTTGAAGGCGAAGAAGCCCTTTTTGAACATTTTATATGCGAAGTACTATTAATATTGAGGTTACTTTGTCAAAAAAAAAAATAACAGCCCCGATCTGTAGGCCCACAAACTCTAAATCCGAAGTTTGAACCAGATGAGGACAGTCGTTTAGGCTTGAGACGGACAGAATTGCAAGACCCCATTTTTTTAGTTTTTCCATCATCGTAACTACAGAATTGATTAAAATCTCGAGTTCGAAATTTTGTACGAAAACAATATGTTTCTCTTAGATGGAAAATGGAAAACAAATGAGCATCAGCAGAGTTATTAACGAGAAGATGAGCAAATAAATATAGGAACAAATTACGAATCAGATAGTTTTGGGCATTTCGCTGGTTGTGTCCAGAGGACTTACTGCATTCACTTTCCTGATTTTATTACATGTACCGTATATTATTTCTTATTAAATTTATTTAACTTATTAAACATTTTGGAAAACGTATATATACGCATTTTCGAAAAAAAAAACATTAACAAAAGCTAATTCACCGTTAAATGCTAATAGATGCATTTAATTTTTTGACATTTGATTAAGTGTTAATTATATCTTACAAAAAGTTTATGAATAAGTTTTTAAAATAAAATTAACTCTTATTCTACTTTATTTAAATGTTATGAATAAGACTGTTTATATTTACGGTTTTTTTTTTGGAAAATTGTTATTCAAAGTGCAGCCATCTTAAAAATTTCACTCTCGGTATGAATTTTAATAAATTTTTTTTACAAACCGGCACGTGTCTGTTTGAATGATATTCTCACTCATCCTGCTGGCATTTAAAATGATTTCATCAGTAGTAGCCAAACTGATTTTGGTGAATTTTCAAAACCAATACTTGTGACGATAGTGAAGGTGTGTGACCAACGTCACCCGCAATTACACCTAAATTAATTATCCAATTCGATAAATACGACTCGCTTAGCAAATTCAAATGACATCAACCCCCTCCCTAGTGCGCACTTGAATTACCACCAAAGTAGTTTTCGCTCTCTAAAAACTTTCGATTCACAGGGATCGATTGTGCATCCTCTCTTATTACGAATGGCTCCATTGTGCAACGATTGCAACAGAACAATATACCCTGCTTCGGATGTTCCATTCGCTCGGAAAATTGTCAAAGAGCGGATTTTTTTTCCGTGTCGTCCTAGATCTTTAATGCATATGCCACCTTTACAATTTACTGCAGATTTACAATGCCAGTGACAGCGTTGACTGTCGTACACACATCGCTGGTAAATCGTTGATTTTGACTTGCTGCTAGCTTTCCATTTCCATGTGCTTTGATACGCTTCGATTGTTGTTGCTGTCGAACGTCTGTTTCGTCTCCACAGGGTATCGCATCAGAAAGCGGACAGGGAATACATTTTCCATTCTCTGTCTGTGTGCGGATGTATACTGTGTAACTATATTCCGGCGGAGCCTTTGAAACCGAAGTAAACACGTTCGAACGACTCCTGCTATACTCGGAAGGATTCAACATTATGAACAATGATTTAAATATTTTTACCATCACACAGTAAATGCGGTTTATGCTGATGTGATGTATACCATATACAACATGTGTGCATTGTCTGTTTGTTTGGCAATACTTCCCTTGGGATGGTTCATAAGTTTCTCTCCTGGTGTGAATGTGAACTTAACGTGGATCTAGATGGATTTAGTAAGAACATTATTGTTAAATGGAGCTGGGATAATGCACCGGATGCATTCACGTCGTGTGCGTATCTGAGGAGAGTCTCAAGGCTCGACGGACTATAGGAATACTTGAAGAAATCATAAGGGCATAAAGTTGGTTGGTTTAGAACTTTACGGACTTGGCATTGGCAAACCAAAATTTAAAATTGGAAACCCAGTGGGTAGAGTTTTACTACGGAAAGTCATCTTTTATCGGGTCTGTATTTTTAAAAAAACCGGCTTGTAAATAACGACGTCATCGGTACTACAAAAACACGCTGCGCAGTAATACAGGGTGGCGCCAAATTAATCATCCAATTTTGTTTTTGAATTACTTTTTTACCAAATAAAAAAAAAAATATTGTGAGTATTGGAAATCTTTATTTGGACCTTTATAATTTATTATACTTTCATGAAGCAGCGACAATAATGCATCTACGACCGATAGCTTATTACTTGCGGCGGGCAGCCTTCCAAAATTGCACTTATCCATTTCAAGGGTTGCTGGGGGAAGGATGCAAGGGGTCTCTCTAGCTCGTGATCTTCCACCCCTGAATCATCACTCATGAATTAACCCATGTTGTCGTAGGTCTCTCCTGAAGGCATGTCTTGGAAACCGGCTTAATAATAAGCAAAGGGTTAAGGACCTTCCTTTAAGGGGACCGAATCGTCAAAGCAATTCATACCGATTGTTTTAATTTAACGAATATTGCATAACAAAATGAGTTTCCAATCATTACAATCAGCAGCAAACATCGATCCAATGCTTTGTTCCAAACACATGCCATCTATTTTATTTATTTATTTATAAACAAATTCTCCCAGATGACAACTAAATACCACGTACTTGCGAACAACTTCCTGCGAAAATCTGCAACTAATTCCCCGAATTGCATTCTCTCTGGAAAAATACCCAGCGTAAAGTGTAAATCCAATCAAAATCCGATACGAAAATATTGCATACGTGACGTTAACAACGGATTTCCTCTGTGCTACCTTTGCCGGGGGCGTAATCTAATTTTTAGATTTCTACCCACCATAAGCGTATATTGAGACGAGGTAATCGCTATATGCATTTTCACAGGCGGCGAACGTTTCGCCGCAGTGCATGAATTATAGTTTCCTTTTGTTGCTCCTACCGTACGGGGTATTGGTACTGGCATCGAAAGGAGCGAGTGTGTAACTTCCTGCTGCTACGTGATATTCTAATTTGAAGGTCTTTTCCACTGACACTCTCGCACGCCAAACCCGAAAACGATTTAATGGCGCAGAAAAGAGTCACGTAGCCGAGCACGAGCTCCGGCAGCACAACTAATAGATGGGGAAAGACCAACAACCTGCGTGGGAGATTACCCGGCTAGGACTAGGAGCGTGCGGTTTTTAGATTTGTAGCTGCAGTGTCGACCCCATAACATATGTCTCACCAGAGGAGATTCCCAACCTAACTGCTTATTATTGCTGTAGTTTTGTGGAATATAATTTTGTTGCGGCCAACTCCTCCCGCTGGATCTTCGCCCGCATTTTATATGGTTGGAAAGTGGGTTATCTACCTATATTCGAATCTTATCCGATGGCGGGAATGCAATGGGTTGATGTAGGTGTATCCCCTGAAGAGACAATGCCTCCTCGTTCGGTACCCACTAGAAGACATGGTACGGAGTGTAATGGAAAAGGATTTATTGGATTCTCGTGATATGCCGCCATAACCACAGACTTCCAATTTTGTGGTCGTAAATTCGGGAGTCGGGGTTTACACTATATACCCAGTCTTATGTATACGTTGGGCCGGGTGGCTTTCGATTAATAAGAGCTGTTTGTTGGTGTTGAGAGATTTTAATGGCCATGATCCTATATCAAACAGTTGGCAGTGCTGGAAAGGTCCAAAGTAATTCATTTTGATACTTTTGATGGACAGAAGGAGGCTCGAGGAAATGGCAAACTTTCGCCATTAAAATTTATTGCTTTCCATGTTTTAGAGTTACACTTGCGATGAAAATTATTTTGCGTTGAATTGATTTCAATGTGATGGTGAAGGGTTCTTTCTCGGGGGATTGCTATTCACCAATGGCCGCCGGGCTGCGCTGAAGAATTTTCTCAATTTGTCCAGAAATGGAAAATACTTGAAGTAAAAACATCCGACTAAAGGGGGTAAAGCATACAAGGAACTCACTGGAGTAGAGGCCGATGGAAAGTCCTGAAAAGGAGTCATAGTTGAGAAGTTCAATAAATGAGGACTTTTATACAAAAATGTCACCAACATTGACAGTGTGAACTTGAATGCACCAGTTTCCGGGCACAACACGGCTTCCCTATCCGCTGTGAGATCATATCGAGGCCCATACCCCCGGAGTGGAAATATTTGACTTCCATTGAGTTGCTTCATTCGTACTTCAGTGATAAATTTTCTCTTTAGCACCTTTAGCAAAGCTTACTGCTGCAAAATTCGGCCTACTAAACCTTATTCAATTAGCTGCTGTGCAAATTTCGAGGCCTCCTCGCTACCATTCCCGCTAACAATCGATAAAAAACAACCCACAACAGAGGGATCAATCCCAAGACCCATCAAAACAAATTGAGTGCCGCGGCAATAAATTCTCTTGATACACAATTTACGGGCTCCAGGTCCGAGGTATAGCTACAACCCACCCGATTAATTACAAAACAGCACTTTAAGTGCAGCCCCAGACCACTACCGCCTACAGATGTTAGCCTAATTATCTCAAAATAAACTCGGGAAATTACCACGTGCCCAGTATAAACGAGACCTCGTCAAGCAAATGCAATGTAAATAGGAATACTGCTCCCAGACGAGCAATCCGAAACAAGGAATACCTACACCCACCTTATGCCGACCGTTTCTCTTTAAAAAAAAGAAAAACTTAAGCTTATCTCTCCTCTGTACGATGCACTGGGGAATAATCGGGGAGGAACAAAAATATCAGCCTGCCCTGGGCTTTCTCGTTTCCTCCCCCACATCTCGGCCCACATAACGAGCAGTTGAACAATAACTCCGAAGAATAAAAACCCAAGACGGGACAAAGTTATCGAGTTTATCACTCAAGATATTCGCGGGCGATGCCGTCTTCCTTATTTATTGCCAGCGCGCGGCAACACAAGTCCAAAAGAGTAACCACAAGAAATATAACGGTAATCATTATGAGTCTGATTGCAGATTATCACAAAGTAACTGCAGGACATTATCTCTGTGTTCTAACGTCCCTGCCCTTATATCAGGGCGGGGGGTCGGACGACACTCTTTTCAATCATAAAAGATTACGCAATCATAAAAGATTAACCCATATTAGATGAAGGACATCAAAGGCTGCTCGGGATCCCATTGCGCTCAGTCCCTCTGGTGGCAGTATCACATCAAAGTTTTTAATTAAGGAAAATTCACAGATTTCTCTGTTTAATCTGTTTCTACCCGTCCATGCTGTGCGAGACAGAGAGGAAAACAATTACAAAAGTGTCAAAGCTATTCAGCCATCACAAAGACAGACAAAAAAAAACAACAAAAAACCGACATCCCCTGGGAGATTTGGGAACGCAATAGAGATATTAAAGTGGCCACTGTGGGCATATCCGAATCACTTTTCAAATCCTGACACTGTTTATGAGTGTGCCACACAGTGAAATGCTTTTCACAATTTAATAAAACCGACTGAGATTTGGTTTTAATTGAAATGTCCCCCTTCGAGGCATGCAAAGATGTCCTCTGGTCTATACAGGCGAGCGCAAAGGCTGTCCGACTCCCAAAAACACTCTGTCACCGCCGACACAAAGGCGATACGATAAACATTTGTCGTTTGCAATAATTTATCACCACAAACAAAACGAATCAATGCTGGTGTGTGTGCCACAACTTTAAAACGATGTAAGGATTTCTCCTGAAGAGGGGCGATGGATTCAATGTTATTTATATGCGACAATTGCCCAAGGGGAAAGACGTACTGGACTCGGTCGAAAACGGAATCCATCTTGGGACGGATGTGTGTGCGGTAAGTGTGGGCCAGACGCAGACTGCCGAGGAACAAGGGATAAGTTGCACATTTGAGAAAATGTTTGCTTTCTGTTAAAATTTGTTTGTGCATCTGTTTGTCTCGAAATGCGGTCTTAAATTCAAATTCCCAAAGGTACTTACAGTCCAAGTGGTAAGAGCTGAGAGATGTTCTTTCTTGGCAATAGGAATGCCTACATTTAAACAATTTACCACTCAATGACGACATCTATTTTTGGCATTTTAAACTCTCCAAGGAAAGCGGTGAATTCGATCTAAAAAGTTCTGTGAGTGCAGTTTTAAGAGATTTTGTTTAGGGATTGTAGATTTTTCGCTCACTTAGCAGTTAATTAAGTTGTCGCCAAGGATTGTCACCACGGATCTTAGTGAAAAGACCTAAGATTTAAACTTGTAAAGATAATTATTAACGGTCACAAAAATTAGAGTAAATTACTTCGTTCAATCTCCTTCAAATTTAAATGAAAAATCACATGCGATGCTTATAGGTAAAGAAAGTAACCACCATTTAAATTAGAATAATCGCGATTGCGATGTAAAAATATATAGCCGGCCTAAGACATTAGGCAGGCGGCCTACAAGAGAGATTTTCTTTGGAGTCCTTAATTTATTTAGTTCGAATTTTTACATCTAGAGTTAACAAGCTCCTTCCTCTTCGAACTCATATGCACAAGGAACAGAGAACTTGATGTTTTGGATTTTGCAATTGAAACCACCCCACGACTACATTTTACTACGATCGAAACATCAGGTCGCAAGAATATGCAACAAGCATATTGGAGAGGAAAATTAAAGTTTGTATCCCATTCGCGAGCCACAATAATGACAGCGTTTGCGCGAACCCTTTATTGTGGATAAGTGCTGCAAGCGGAGCCACGAACAGGGCTTTCAACACGCTGCAGGAAAGTCTTTTTTTACAAGTGGGTTGAATGTGACCAGATTTCTAGATTTAGGTGGATGCCATATTGCGGTATGCGTATTTGGGAAATCTCGCAGTTATGGATGTGTGTGGACGAGTGATGTCTTGAGGGATAACATGGAGTCTGCATGAGACTATTTCCTTTACAATTGTTTGTTTGAATACTGCTGGTGATCCGAAGAGGAATATGATTTTCGGCGAAAATTTTTATTATTATCAAAATTTTTTTATGCCCAAAGCCTGGCAGGTAATGTCCATCTTGGTAGTTACCTTTCATCCAGGACATTCATTCAGGTTTTGTTAATTCAGTTTGAGAACCCAAAAATTTATTTGATACCGCTTTTGTTGGCTATGCAACATTTTCTACTTGCATTGCGATAAGTTCCTGTAACAATCTTAGAGTGCAGACCTTTTTTTTAATTTTTAAATATTTCTCTAGAAAACGCGCCTTATTATGGCAGCAGAAAGGAAAGTCCTCTTTTAATTCTTATTGAGGGTGAATTAAATTAAATTCGGCTGCGATTGCACTCGTTTTCATTTACGGAATTCAATCTCTTCGGATCGGGTATAGTTTACCTTGTGCGAACATTCTTTCTATGCCCATATTAATTTTTTTGTCAAACCTTTTACGATTTTTATTAAATACTTACTAAATTAAATTTGAATTTCCAGAGGTATATTCCCGATACAGACGTCGCCATTTTGATCGCAACTATGGCAGAAAATACTGCCGTTTCTTTGTACTGTTTTCGGTAAAAAAATCCAAAAGCCACAACAAATTTCACTTACCTACTAGAGAGATAAGGAAAAGGTTTCAAATTGTTGCCTCCAATCGACATACTTATTAAGATCTATTTTCACGAGAATAAAATTGTAAGGAGCTTAGATTTGCTTGTCACTCGAAAACCACTGAACAGTATCCGAGAAGACTAGCGTAAAGAATACAGTAGTTGGCACCCTTAAGGAAATTTTGACTTCAAACAAGCGTTTGTTATTCTAAATGCGATTTCAATATGTTATATATTTAACTGTTGCTTAAGGAATTTTCTTTTTGCCGAAAATCTTATTTTTTCCAGTTAATTGGTTTCAATTAAGAAATTTCTCAAAAACGTTACCATCACTGTATAGTAGTTGGCACTCTACGGAACAACAGATATTGGCACCCAAAGATAATGATAAAATATTTGCTAAACCGGTTTCTTAAAAAGCATTTAAATAAAGCAAACAAATTTGCATAAGTCCATCCATTAAAAAAACTAGATTTTGCGTTTAACAACTAAATTTAAAACTTCTAAGCAAATTTAAAATTTTAATAAAAAAACTTACTGCCGAAATTGCTAGTTGAAGCCGATGCCTATCGTACGTTTTCTTTGTGTTTGGGCATTTTCTAAAGCTCCAGATGCGACAATTTTGCTTGTTGACGTAGCCACCGAGGTGGAAATGGGCCTCATCAGTCAAGATAATTTTTCGATTGAATTCAGGATCATTTTCATTTCATTTCAAGGACCCAATCAGCAAAGACATGACGTTTTTGTCACCATTTTTGTAGTGAATTTTAATAATTTCAATGCGTTGTTGAAGCGTGTATCGTTCCATTTTTAGTAATGGCGTAGTTTCTACTTGTCAAATGTCAAAGAATAAGCTTCAAAAGTGACAGCTACCGAAATAGCAGGTCATTCACAATAACACCTCTTATTGAAAAATCCTTCATAATAGCAGATTATTTTATTATTTAAACTTAAATTAATAATATTTTATATATTGCTATTTGAAATAGATAAAATTTTTGTAAATATTTAGAGAACTTCGGAAAAAATCGTTATTAACAAAATTAGAAGTCTTTATTAAAATATACAAAATTTTGCACTAAAAAAAATCAGTGATAGGTGCTTACACTTTGATGTAAAATTATCGTCTGAAAAGAGCCTATAATATAAGAAAAGCAGAAAAATGTTACAAAATTACAAATTTATTATGTGTTTGGAGGTAAAAAATATTTTTTCTCTAAATAAGTAGCTGGAAGGGAGGAAATCGCTATTGAACAGAGTGGTGTCAACTACTGCATCCAAAAAAAGTGTGTGAACTGCTGCAAGCTTGGCTCAAATAAATCTTAAAAGTTCTTTAACAACGTACCAAGTAAAATAAAATAATTAATTAATTCTTATTTAAATATGTTTGTCACAGTTGAAAACTGCTTATTTTTTTCATATCCTATCGACTTGCAAGTTGCAATTGCCTACAATTTTGTTACTGG
Source organism: Cheilosia impressa (assembly GCA_948293265.1). Classification (NCBI taxonomy): domain Eukaryota; kingdom Metazoa; phylum Arthropoda; class Insecta; order Diptera; family Syrphidae; genus Cheilosia; species Cheilosia impressa. The sequence continues at coordinate 26,602,120 of OX411884.1, read as the reverse complement.
GAAAAGATGCCAAGCGTTTACGTGCCCAATATCAAAAGTCTAATATTTCTAATACGAGAAGTGCAACTCCCCCCATTACGTTTAATGGTTTTCCTTATAAAATATTCACATCCCCATCCGACACAGGCTTCACCGCCATAAACATAATCATCAAGAAAGCATAGAAAGTAATTAAAGTTTCAACAAAAATAAGAAAAGAAAACTCCATCTCAAAAGAGAATAAAATTTTCTCTTGCAGTCCTTTCCTTTTTCTTTCTGTTTTTGTTTTGTGAATTTTAAAGTTTTTACCGGGAAATTCCAAGAATTTACATTCCATTTCCTATTAATCATTTCATTTGTATAATTGTGTGGATGTGTGTGTTGGGCAAACAGAGGTTTCCCCTTTTCCATCGTTGCGGCTGTCATTTTAATTCGCTGTCAATTTATTTAATGTTGGAAACTGAAACAGTCAATAAAGTGTATGTAGCCCTTTTTGTGCGGAAATCGTTTCTGGGGTTTCCGAGCGAACAACACAACTTTGGCAGGTGGTAAAATTAATTAGCTAACGCTATGCAATGACGGATCGCTGTGTTTCTACTCCGCCTCGCTGTGTAAGCAAATTCACGCAACAATGACAGTTAAACAGAGTAAAGTTTTAATTGAAGGAGGAAAACATAAATTTCCTGCAAAGTTTTTTGCGGTTCTCCCAAAGATGTTCCGTTTACATTTACAGGTTTGATAGATTGGATTGAGGTAGCTAAAATAAAAGCCGCAAGATAGGCAAAGGGAGGGGTACCATTGAGCGGCCTGGATTTGAGATATCTGAAAGCCATTGGATTAGTCATGGGATTTTTGAATATTTCATGAGGTACCCAAAAAAAGATAGGGTGATCTTAGAAGGCCGCAGTTGCGTGCAGTATAGTTTCTCAAGCTATTTAGGACAAAGACCAGACATTCGGAAGAAATTATAGCAAGGATAAGTTCGGGATGTGAAATAAATCGAAGCGCAGAAAATAAATTTCAGTAGAAGGGTTTTGTATTGACTTGAGATGGACCTTCGTCATCTTTAACCAAACGGAGTGCCTAAGTAGGATTTGGACTGTACAAAAATGGATACAATAAGCCACACGACTTACCAACCATCAGTATACCTGAATTAGGACCCTTATTTAATAGGATTTAGGTCGATTTCGTAAAGGAAACCAAACGAATTCGGTCACCGAATGCTCTTTTACGACGACGTAAGATATCGTCCACAGATATCGATACCGATAGATTGGAAACCCACACGCGCATCACCCAGTAAAAGTATTTCGGTGTGGATAGTATTTAAGTTTGTGAGGTCATTAATTTTTTTTTTCAAGCTCTTTTCGCCAAACCAAAAATCCACTTTAAAAATTGCAGCTTGTCGACAAAATTCCTTCGTATTTCAATTCAAGCTAAACGAAGTCCAAAAGTCTCATTAGCACCCTTTTGCCACGAGAAGCTCTTTCAATACGACGCCTTCTATAAAAAACGACGCAGTTCACTACATCAATAGGTAGATTGCCTCATCATCAACCAATCATCAATGGAGTGCACGAATTAACATCGGAAATGCTTTCCACGCATTTGGCTTAACGAAAGTGCTTTAATAAATGGCAACAACCACCCAATTATAGTTCATTAACCAAGGCACCTGCATGTGAACTCCTTAGTGGCAGGGAAGTGCTTGCCCTACATACCCACTCTAAATGAAGGTATTTCTGGGGACCGGTAACCTCATTCAGAAGATAGGCTTTGCATTTGTTTCCGCCAAAGATTTAGGGTTTTGTTGTACAACTGGCTCTTTTCCATCTTCCATCGCAACTTATATGCCATTGTTGGTATTGGTGCGACCTGTATTGCTACAGCACTATTTCTAATAGTTGCCATATTAATGAAAACCTCTAAAATAGGAAAAAGAGGAACGTTCCAACAAATACCAGTACGCGCCACCAACTTCGTTCAACTATGCCTTGAAATATGGAGCACCTATCACAACCATGGTGTAAATAAAGGAGTACTCCAAAGAATTCCAAAAAATGTCGTCAAGTGCAACCGTAAGTTGAGCAAACGGTCTAGGGGCGACAAACCGTACATTAAGTCATTCAAGTCATTCATCATGTCACGTATCCTCAACCTTGCTGGACGTTTGTTCCGCGTTGAAGCGACATTCGCAGTTATCAAAGCTTATCCTGTCGGCTCTGTACTCGAATGGCATTTCATTCAAGAACAAATGACGACCGCCTACGAGGCGCTCAATCTCTTTATTCAGTGTGGCGATGACAGCCTTCAGGCGAAAGACTACCTACCGAGCTATGTTGAAAATTTACCCCCGAATATACAAAATCAAACGAGGTAGCTTCACCAACTACGGACAGTTTGCAATTGTGACTTTTGCGAGTTTAATAAAATCCGTGACAATGTCCTTTGAAACCATTTTGACTTCACTCTCCGCAATGCGATTCAAACTGAAACGCATGTCCTTCATTGACTCTTCCCTTGAGGTGCTGTTCGTTTTCATTGTGGTACCGGTAGCAGATATTGTGATGGCCGAGTATCTATCCACCGAGGCGGAAGAGTTTCCCTGCAGTTTGCTTAACTGCGAGTGCAGAGTGAAGAAGGAGCCTCAAGTTCAACAAAACGCAACTTATAGCTTCCTCCTCTGAATGCGAATTGTTTAATCATTTTATTTGCAAATTGAAATGATAATACGAACGGAGCACTGGCAGGACTTAAGGCGGCTTGCAATAATTGGACGGCAAGTTACCTGGAAGTGGGGGTGGGTTCTTATAACTGCATCAGATTACAATGAAATTATTTATTATATTGCGCCTTTAACACGGAGGGTGTGGCTTTGGTAAAAATGGTTACCTAATCAACCCAACATGATCAGTTAATCGACCATTATTCCAACAATTTTGAAATAATTGCATGGGCACCCTAAAACTGAAGCTTCACCCCTCCTCTCCTTCAAATTAATGTTCCCGTTGGATAATAACACCTATACGCAATTGCATATTATATGAAAATTCCTAACGCACTTCCGTATATTGGAACAACTAATTTCCGTCGACAATTATGCCATCAAACATGCGTTAAGACCTCCTCTAGTCTAGCTGCAGAAATAACCCTTTATTGGTGCCAATAAAAAAAAGCCCTTCAACATTATCCTTTCCCATCTGCGAATGACATTAATCAAATTGCCAGCTTACAGCGCAATTTCTACACGGAACTGGCCCACCCTCGTGAGAGTCTTTCAGTCTCGACAAACCACTTGACATTCACGTTATAAAAAAAATGAAAGACCTCCGCACAACAGAAAACCTCGTCCAAAAAATAAACGTCGCCTTTTTCCCAGCGATGGTGATGGGTTTTTTCACTTTCTCGTACAACGTCGACAAGATTAAGTTCGCACAGAACCGGCTCCTCTACGTCTACTACCGCGGCATACTTACTGTTGTTTCTATCATCACAATCGTGATCATTGTAGCTTTATTAGCGCTCTCGATGCCGCTAGTAAAGTACGGACATGTCTTCGATAAAGGCGACTGTCAGTCGTTTCTACTTTGGACCCTGAATTCGGTAGTTCTGTGGTTTGGCATAGCCTCTGTCTATCGCAATCACGCGGTGAATCAGTGCGTCCTTTTGCAGATATTGAACGACATTGTCAAATGCAACTGCAGCTCGATGAAGCTATTCAAGAAGAACATACCCACAGTTAAGAGGTACAACACCTTTTTGATTTGGCGATCACTGACCACTCTACTGGATGTTGGTTCCTATTTCTGTCGACCAAATTACTTTCATATTGCAACCCACGAGCTAAGTCCAGTTCTGGTGTTGTTCAAGTTCTGCCAGGCGGCGCTGTTCTTTGAATGGCATTTCATCCAAACTCGAATGGCGACCACTTACGAGGCACTCAACCGCTTTGCGATGCTCAAAGATGGCAACCTAAGCGCAAAGGACTATGAGGCGATTTCAAAAATATGCACTCAAATATACAGAATCAAACGAAACTGCAGCGTGTACTTCGGAAGGTTTGCGATGACGACGTTCATGAGTTTGATTAGGGCTGTCGCCTTGTCCCACGAAAGCTTCTCGGCGATATTTTTCACAAACCTATTCAAAGGACATCGTTTGGTTGTGTTCGGCTATGTTATGAAGATACTGGGCATTTGTATAGCGGCGCCGGTAATTGATTTGATTATGGTCTGCAGCATGGCCGAGAATTTGGCCAGAGAGGGAGAACACTTCCGCTGGAATTTGGTCATAAGCGAGTGTAGGACCATGAAGGAGGCAAGGATTCAGCAAACTGTGGGTATGCTTATGGCCATTCTTATTGGGATATAATTTCTTTTTCTTCTTGAAACAGATTGACATGATACTGCGACAAGGTCGGTGGGAGAACCTCAAATGGGTGACTGTAGCAGGTCAGCAAATCGATCGGAATTGCGCAACGATTGTGGTGGCGGAAGCAATTTCCTGGACAATGATTTTCTTACTGTACGATTCGCATGCTTTTTTGGTTGCTGCTTTGTCATTCAAGGGTCCGAAAAGCTACCACATTGGCGTGCATATTGCCATTTGGACGGCTATTGCTTATTTTGCTCTTGTCTACAAGGATATTATTTTGTTTTGTAAAGGCAGAAAATTCGCCAAAAAACTTTTATATTAGTTTAGGGTTTTCATTTGTATTTGTATTTTCAGTGTGAACTTTTAAATAAATTTAAATATAAAAATCCTTCCTACACAAAAAAATTTCAAATGATATTGACAAATATTGACAAACGGCCTTACCAATAATCAACTTTAGTCTGGAAGTTTACGCAAAGACCCCACACTTTCCAAAATCCCTTTACCAATAAACAAATATAGTTGCCAGAATATCGCTACCTGTAGGGTTAAATGTTAATGTTCAGAAACCCATGTTTATCTGGGGCATTAGCTAAATAGATCCTCCCGAAATGCAATTTTGAAGAGGAGTGTTGCCCAACTGTCCTAAATGATGGTATGGAATTTCGTAATAGGAGCAAATATACATACGCTGTTGTTCAGCCTGAACGTTTATAATTATAAACTAATTTTAGTAAATGTAAATGTTTTCTGATTTTATTCGTTGGAATACAACAATGCAAGTGGTTTTTAAGTCTAAAAATTTGTACAAATGTATTGACAAAATTGAAAAAAAATGCATTTTTGTTTTATTTCTAAACACTTACCCCCGTATTAATAAACAAATGTGCACAAGTAAGTTAGCTAGTAGGCATCAGATAGCATACAAAAATTTTACATAACTGCTAAATAACGAGTTGATAACTTTTTACGCAGCGTTTATTAATATTTGGGTTAAAATATGTACTTTGAATATTTTGATTAAAAGAAATGGTTAGTGCTTTTCTTTTTCTCTCTGCTTTGTCTTGTTCAACCGCTAGTGCTTGCTTTATGATTGATTTTCATTTTACTTTGTAACGAATGCATGCTGAGTAAAAAAGAAATTTGTTATCAGTTTCGGATCTTTCCAAGAATTTATTGAGAGTAGTCGCTAAGAGAATATAATATCGGTTCATTTAATATTGGACAGCTCATACCTGAATACCTTTTTTTTTTTTTTGTCGGAGGTTGTTACTATCCGATGGAGCACTCAGACACAAACTACAGGTCCATTGTACTGCCAAACAGACACCTTACATTACTGTACTTAGTTTTCCCGTCTTTCGAAGAAAGATGAGAAGGAGCTTCAGTGATGAAGAGCTTAGATGTTCGGCACTCACCACATCAGCCCCAAAGATCCGCCACCTGATGCGAGCAAAGGCGGGACAGCTACAGAGGAAGTGCTCCGCTGTATCATCGTCCTCTCCACAAGCAGGACAGATAGTAGTGTTGCTCAAGCCCAACACATTTAAGTGTTTGGAAAAAGCTTGGTGGCCCGAAAGGACGCCCACAAGCAGCCTGCAGTCCATTCTCCTAAGGGATAGAAGGAAAGACGCGGACCTTTTGCAGATGTCCGGACGCAGTCGTTTGGTCTGCCTACATCCAGCACAGTCTCGCCACCGACGCTCGTGTTCACGAGAAACCCAAGTATCAATGGATGACCTAACGACAGAAGCAGGCAGACCCAACGCAGGTTCAGGTCCTGAGAAAGCCTCTTCTGAACCCCGTGTGGCAAGCTCATCAGCGATCTCATTTCCCTGGATACCAGTGTGACCTGGGACCCAGACAAGATTCACGGTGTTGAGCCTTCCGACTAAGTTCAGAGAAAGCTTGAGTTCGAGCACTAACTTGGGCGAGGTAAGAGGGTTAAGCAATGCTTTTAATGCAGCTTGGCTATCACTGCAAACGCAAATGCTTCTAGCCCTCCACCTGTTTGTCACGATGTAGCGCATAGCCATAAGGATAGCGAAAATCTCCGTTTGGAAGACAGACGCATGGTTACCTAAGGGGTAGTGTAGTCTAATGTTCTCGCTTTCCACAAAGACACCAGAACCAGACCCTTGTCCAGTTCTGGAGCCATCCGTGAATACACGATGACATTCTTTCCCAGGCTCAGAGTCTGACCGAAGCCATTCCTTTTCCTGAGGAAAGTTGACATGGTAGTTTTGTCGCAGTAGGATTTCTGGGGTCATCCTACTGCGACAAAACCTCAGTACCTTAGGCCCCAGGTAGATTTGGGAACTGCTGGAGGAATATCAGGTAGTATTCAAGATATACAAAGTTCTGTATTACTTGGTGCGAATTCATCTAGGAGAAAACATGACAGCTTTTGTCTAGAAGAATGTCCACGGCTTTATATTTCTTCCCCGAATTAAGTAATAAAGGGTGGTTAAATTTTAAGGGCTGATGTTGAATGTGAACCAAACCTAAACGTCAAGTTTTTTCTGCATTTCATTTGACATTTCTCAATTTCAGACTAATTCAATTTGAACCATGGAAGATACACAATCGAGCAACGCGTTAAAGTTATTCAGACTTATTATGAAAACGGTCATTCAAATCAAAATGCATATCGTGCACTTCGTGATTTTTTCGGTCCATTCATACTGTGTTCCACATATAGTGAATAATCTAAAAGGACCTTATCACGACACTAATTCACTCATAAATCAATCATGAAGTTTTAGAAATCAAAGGAAAGCGTACTATTAAAAGTACCGAAAATTGTGTCCGATCGAACAATAGGCCATTATTGATTTGCATACGATATTTGACAGATCAGCGGATATATTAGGCGTTTTTCTTTTTTAGTTCAGAGCACAACCTGAACTGTTATACAAAAAGTTCGTGTTTCTTTTTAGCTCAGATACATCAGAGCTCAGAATTTGTGTTTCTTTTTTCGTTCAGAGCGCTATCAGAGCGCGCTCGATGAGCTCAGAATAAATTGACTGAGCAGGCTGAGTGTATAGCTGATCGCACACGTCCAGTCACATTTCACAGAAAAAAAAACACAGGATAAGCAAAATAGTTGAAATGGTGGACGAACCTTGTTGTTTTGGAACTGAAAATTAACCAATTTAATAAATAACAATTAATAAATTTTAATTTATGCATTTATGACAACTATGCGCTCAAGTGTGTTTCATAAATACCTCAGAACAATCTGAGCACGCTCGCTTCAGAGCGCGCTCATAATGCTCTAGCTCCGTTCAGAGCTCAGCTCTGAACTAAAAAAGAAAAACGCCTATTGTACATTTCCTATTTTCTGTTTTGTTTTTTGCTTATAAAGGGTGATTTTTTAAGAGGTTTAGAACTTTTTTTAAAAAAAAAATTCGAAAAAATGAATGAAATATTTATTTGAATCGATAGTTTGAACCTTGCAATTTAATGTTTAAAGATAATTTCATGCAAATGTTGACCGCGGCTGCGTCCCAGGTAGCCCATCCGCTGAGTCCAATTTTGGCATACTCTTTCACACATATCGGCCGGTATCTCACGAATGAATGCATGGATGTTGGCTTCCAGTGCGTCAATCGAAGCGGGCTTATCCCTATACACATTAGCCTTGGCATACCCCCACAAAAAATATTCTAATGGTGTCAAATCGCACGATCTAGGCGGCCAATTGACCGGCCCGAAACGTGAAATTAACTGTTCACCAAACTCGCCTCGCAATTGCGCCATTGTTTCGCGTGCTGTGTGGCATGTGGCAGCGTCTTGTTGAAACCACATATCATGCAAGTCAAGAACTTCCATTTCGGGCAAAAAAAAGTTTGTTGCGCTGCGATTCGCATCATCTTTGAAGAAATATGGCCCAATAATGGCGCAGGCCCATAAACCGCACCAAACAGTGGCTTTTTCGGGATGCATTGGTAGCTGTTGCAATGCTTCTGGCTGATCTTCACTCCAAATGCGGCAATTTTGCTTATTTACGTACCCATTCAACCAAAAATGAGCCTCATCGCTGAACACAATTTTTCGATAAAAAAGCGGATCCTCGGCCAGCTTTCCAAGAGCCCATTCACCAAAAATTCGGCGTTGTGGTAGGTCGGCTGGCTTTAGTTCTTGCACCAGCTGTATCTGAAAAGGCTTTACGCCCAAATCCTTCCGCAAAATTTTCCACGTAGTGCTGTAACAAAGGCCTAACTGCTGGGAACGGCGCCGAATCGACATTTCGCGGTCTTCTGTCACACTAGCTGATACGGCCGCAATATTTTCTTCACTACGCACAGTACGTAAACGTGTTGGTGGTTTAATGTCCAACAAAGTAAATTTGGTGCGAAATTTGGTCACAATCTTCCGAATAGACAGAAGGTCGAGAATGCCGATCATAAAATGGAAGCAGCGCGCGATGAACATTTCGAACCGAGCACGAATTTTGATAGTAAAATTCAATAATTTGCAAGCGTTGTTCATTTGTAAGACGATCCATGGTTAAATTGCAAACCAAACTGAAGCTGTTTGACAGTGACACAAGGTACTAAACACACGTCAGCTGTCAAAACCAGTGTTGCCAAAACCAAACCAGCTAAAAAATCACCCTTTAATAAGCTTCAAAAAGCCTTTCAAAGAAATCTGTTGGGCAAAATAATTGCAATTTAAATATTCCTTTTTTTTAGAATAAAATCCTCGTTGTGAAATAAACCATTGACCTTGTTTTTCACGAAAACAAACTATGAAATTTGAATTCTGCAATGACAAAAAATGTAATAGTTTCTAAGAAAGTTGTCGCACTATGAAATGTGGAGGTCTAATTGTTTATTGGTAGCGTTTCACTAATGCTGTACATTTTTACTAAAGCTGGCAACCAGCTAATCGTCTACATTAGTGTTTGATTATTAGTAAGGCCGAAAGTGTTGTGAGATTTTTTTTTCCAACAGACGGTATGACATTTACTGAATTTTATGAAAAACAACAAAGAGCAACTGATTTCATCTCCATTCATTTAAAAAAATTAGAAAAGAAGCTTTTGAGTCATCTTTTGTTGTTGCTATATAAAATAATTGTACTCGCCGTCGCCAGTGACCTCGTTCAGATTTTTGATACCTGTCTACAGTTGTCGTCATTCCGCGATACTAATAATCATTTTTAGTGTCCAGGCGACATTTTTCATACAAAGTGGCACATTCTGACCTACAAAATATTTAGTGTGAAGAATAAAAATGATTATTAGTAAGGCCCATTATTAGTAACTTTTAAAAGAGGCTTGGGGTAGTTTAAAAAAATTTTAGAACACAAATCCTCAGTAAGATACTGATATTTTTTCCAGCAGCGTGTAAAATATCAAATTAATTATGTTTATTCGTTTCAACTAAAAGAACAACGAAACGGTTGCTTATTTAGTTGCCTTCTGTAATCTGGGGCAGCTTTAGTTACTAATATCAGAGTTAAAACTCACCGGCTCGTAGGGGAAAGTGCCCTAAAATTGCAAAACAATTTCTTTAAAACTTCAGAGTAAATTTTACTTTGAATAACAAAAATAAAATAACCGCAGCTTCAAAAAGTCCTTAGAACAATATTTAATTTTCTACCAGTAAACCCTATTAATGGTCTTGTATAAAATGAGACACCAATGGTTAAGTTGCATTAAAATTGGAGTAAAAAGAAAAACAATTGTTATATAAATGTAAAATAAAAAATCAATTAATTAATACCTAACAATTTAAAATGTAATTTTGTTCCCTTTTATGGTTTCTGACAAGTGTTGCATTTTAGGCCACTTTCCCTATGCATGTGAGCGTTTTTAGTTCTAAAGCTTGCTGACAATTTTGCACGAAACTGGTTTCAAATCCGTTCAGTGGAATCAAAGATGCGTCAGATGCAAAAATTGTTAAAACAATTGTTAGTGTTTAATTAAATTTACTTATAATGGTTCAAATTAAAAACAATTTCTGTATACAATAAATGCGCTGGTAATCGCGAAGTGATGAAAATTTTACGCTGTATTTAATTAGCTAAGAAGATGCACACTTGGAAGGGTTTACAGGCCATAACACCTCCGGCCTTTACGGGACGTCTTTTTGAAAAGTTTTTTGCATTAAAACTCTGCACTTTGCTACAAAAATAAAATTTATCAAACTGTTCCTTCGTTCTTTCTAAAAATGAGCCCTCTACTACATTTTTTTGTTGCCAGCTTTTTTTAATTATGTACCAACTACCACAGAGATCTGCAATTTTTTCACTCTGATGGAGAAAACGGTAGAACATGGTGTTTTACGATATTATAGGCACAATAGCCTCTTTTAGGGGGTCAATTAAATTATTTTATTTATTTATTTATCTATGATTCATTCTTATTTTCACAAACATTGTACAAATTTACTTAATCTAACATGGCAATATTGAAAATAAGAATAAGAATAGGTATTGACAATAATGTTTGTGCATAAACAAACAGTGATAATGTCGCTTCATAAAAAGAAAATTGCAACTCAATTAAGGTGCTGATCCTAAAGGAAGTACCCCAACTTACTTTTTTAAAATTCATTCTTCACTCTAAAGATTTTAAGCGATTTGTTTACGCCATTTTCAGCGACCTTCCTTTACAAGTCCGAGAATTTTAACTCTGATATTAGTAACAAAAGCTGCCCCAGATTTCAGAAGTAAGCTAAATAAGCAACTGGTTGCATTGTTGTTTTAATAAGGCGGATATAACTTGAATCCTGGTGCTAAAATATTAATTTCATGCAGTCTGCAGTTATTCCTAGTCTCTTTAAAAATTGATAGAAAATATTTTCTGGAGCGTTCAGGTGAATCAGAATATAACAAGACATTTGAAACCCATTTGGTCCCAAACATAACTGCATCAAAATAAATCAGCACGGAAAGAATTTTAAGATCAAATCAAGAAAAATGAGTGCAGAATCACGAAAAGTTTGTCTAGTTTTAGAGCTTAGCTCAGGATTTACTAATTCACGACTTTTTATTCGCAATTCTAGAAATTGTACGAAGTGATGATATTGACCCTCAAAAGTCGCGAATCACCACTTTTCATTATCAATAATGCGATCAAACGAGAAATACAAATTGCCACAACCGATCGCAATTTGACACAAATAAATAGTTATCAATTTGCTATTACTACGGATTGTGAATTGCAAAATGAATTCGTAAATTACCACTTTTCTCTTGTAAATTACGATTTCCTCCCTCAGCAAATTACAACCATTTAGTCTTGAATTGCAACTCAATAGTGTTGATTTGCGAACTAACAGGGTAGATTCACCACTTCTCTAGTTGCAATTTACAAATTCTTAATCGTAAATTGAAACTTATTTTTATCAATTTGCAATTCGTATTCTGCAATTTGCGATTCTCGAGTAGTGATTTGAGGCATCACCGTATTAAATTAAAAATGTTTTATGGTGAAATTAGAAAACTTTGTTCTCAATTTACAACTTATATCTTGCAATTTACAAATCAGAATTTATGGCTGTATTTTATATGGGAATCATACGGCGCCATATAGTCCGGAGACAACGGAATTTATCTGGGGTGGTTTTTCTGTGTATGCTGAAATTTTAAATATATGTACGTGTTTATTTTGACGTGTCGCCTGCCCCTGCATAAAAAAGTTCCACACCGTTAGTTACTTTCATAACAAATTACAAAATATATTTTGCAATTTACGACTTCTCTACGTCAATATACGTTTACAATTTGCTTGTGTCAAATTATTATAAGATTTTATTGATTCACCACTCAGTGGGAGTAAATCACCAAATACTTTTTGCAATTTGAGATTGTGAAGTGGTATTTGAGGAATTGATCTATTGAAGCGATAAATTGCGCCAAACAATCTCGCAAATCACGATAACCACAACAAGCTCGAATTGATACTTCGAAGCGCATATCTTAACACACCAAATTTGGTAATCTCCGGCGTTTCAATGTAAAACTACGAATTCTTGTATAATTTTAAGACAAAATCGTTGTGATTTGCGAAAAACATTTTATTTGTAAATTGCAACTGAAAATTTTGCAATTGGTGATTTTCAGTTCTTTCCGTGTGATGTTTAATTTACCAACCCCGACTTTGTATGTGCATATCTTGCCTTGGAACTGCCTTGAAAAAAAACTTAGGCTCTAGATTGTGTTTCAACTTTGACACTATTTTTAGTTCTCACCGAAAATGTTAAATTCCAATGTACTTTGAGTGGTTTGGGCAATTTTGATCAAGTAAAAACTAAGTCCTGCTCCATGTTCAGACCCTGGCTTCGCTGACAAGCCATTCGGATTGGGCTAATTCCACATCGTTCATTTGCTGCAATATCGTCACAAGTCAAAACTCAACAATTTTCAGTTATAGATGAAGAAGTTATGTTATCCTTTATCCTATAGAATGTCATCTCTCAGTTTCAAAAATTGGCCAAAGGAGAGCACTTGTGTCGTTATACCAGCACTCTCTTGTATGTCATACAAGTATAGGCAAACTCCACAGCCTTGCAGATAAAACTCTAAATGAAAGTGTCAATTGACAGGGGTTGCTTTCCTTCGCACTGTGCCAATGGAAGTCAGAAAGTCAAAGTTTTTTTTGTACAGGGCCTGCCTTTTAGCATTCAGTGCTAAAGCCCATCAAATGAAGCAGCAATCTCCAAATATATTAACATGGTCAACTTGTACCAGAGAACTTAACTTTTGCCAACAACTGCATATCCTTAAACTAGGTATATTGATTTTCTATAAAAGTTAAATGAATTTCCTGTCATAGAATAGTAAAACTTTAATTCGCGTTCACTGACTACTTCAATCCTAACAGTTCATGTTCGCATTTCTTTTTAACTCAATATCCGATTTCTTTATTTCTGTGAAACTGCTCGTTCATTCATTCCTTTGTTCGTTCTTTCTTTCTATTTACAGATCGAAGTTCAACTGTAGTACCTTCTTTTAGTAAACGGCAACAGCCACCGCCACCAGTATACACATAGCTGTCAATTGCAAGAGTGTTGTGGATATCTGCAATTGCAGCAGCAGCATTGATAGTTATTCCAAGGACTGTATACAACTAACGGTTCTTATGATTCACCGGTAACATCTATTTTCCTTGCTAACAATAAACCATCAAAGGAGATTCCAAAAGACGAAGAAAAGTCGACGTGAAAAATACGACGGTGTAGTGTGAATAGAACCCGACCAAAAAGCTCCAAGGTAAGTGCATTCGGGAATTTATTTTCGCTCACAGTATCTTTTGTGTTTGAGTTGAGAGTTTACCTCCACCACCCTGCGCCATCGAGCATGATGACGATGAGCATGAGGAACATTGATACGAGTTCAGATGTAGTTACAATATTTATAGAGATGTTGACTTTTTGCTGGAAAGTGCTACATCGTTGTTTGCTTGAATTATCCGAATGATATTGAAATGTTAAAAAAAAGGAATCGATGGTACGTAACAGAGTACCTATTTTAGCCATGGAAAGTCGTCAAAAACAGTTTGGATGTAGTTATATACTCTTCAGAAGGCGTTTTTAACCCACTCAAAGTCGGATATTACATTTTTTTCAAAACATCGAAAGTTTATGAAGTATACCAACTAACATTCTAGCTTCGCTTGGATCAAAAAGTTTGAGGAATAAGAGGTTCGGCCTTGGAAAGATTTCGGTACAACTTTAAGAAGAAACGCACTCTACACTGAAGCCTATAGTCTTGTGTATCTGACTTGTTTAGATCGATGGGAATTACTAGCCTGCCTGCTTCAAACAAACTTCGATAGTAGGACAAGATTCATCTTCTAATAAACTTCACGTAAACTGTTCTTTCGAAGTTGCATCAGAAGAACTTCTAAACTTCTTTAAGGAACGAAGGGTACGGTGAAGCTTTAATTATTTTATAAGCAAATTCTAATAATAATACAAAATTTGAAGAGACCTACATTTATATCACTGCAGTTGCACACTTGGAAGATCCCGATCCAAGGAGCTAAGATCTCTGATGTAGGACTAACCTGTATAAGCAATGCTCCAAGAATACTGTTCCTCCTAGATTGCTTGCATTCAACCGATTCTAAAAATGGAAATGAAAAGTGAAGATTCTCTAAAGCGACGAGTGAATTTTGGTTTTCTTAAACAACAAATGATAAAAGTTTACAAAAATCGCAACCTTAATTTTTTACTGTATTTTTTAAACCAGGATACCGGATCCAGAGCCTTACTTTTGAATCTACTCTGTTCTGGCTATTTATGTAGACTTCTGGCAGATAGACAATTCCTCATTCCTTTTGTCTATCAGCTCATCAGTATCATAGCCGCAAAATAAACGACAACCTCAATCTTAGGAAGTGGGTCATCCAATTCGGATGAGATAGTGACTCTGACTATTTGGGAATCTGGTACTTATAATCAACCATTAGCCTTGGGCGACAAACTTTCTTTGATTGCGTTTTTACGATACAACTTTCCAAGTAAATACACAACAACTTCCAAACAAGGTAGCTACTTTATTCCTAAGCTAACCGCCCTGATTTATGAATGTATCAACTTGCGAAATAGCCACTTCCTCGATAGGAATACGGATATGTCCCTACGACGAAAAGTTTCCTGAAATACATCAGTTCCAGCATAAACTTCCTCAAGTCGTCCTTCACGAACTAATGTCGAATTTATTCAGAGTGCGCGCCCCCCCATAATCGATGTTTAAACCGTCAAGTTCATGTTCTGCCTAATTGACTCATTCATCTCACTGTCCGTGTCCACTCGCTCATCCTTGTAAAAAAAATGAGGGAACACAAAAAAAAATTCCTCAAAAAATATGATCCAACATTTCATTACGTCTAAAACAAAGAAGGCACTTTTTTTGGTTTTTTGTTTAAGTCATCCCCCATCACTCAGCGGTCCGGCGCGGACAAACGGTAATCGCCTCAGGTCAATCTATCATAACCAGTGTTTACTTTGGTTTCACAGCTTACTTTCGTTTTCTTTTGATTTGCACACTTGCCCTGTGGCGGTTAGTTTTTTTAATTCTGCAGCTACAAGGACAAAGAGTGGAAAATATCAAAAAGAAGAAACAAAGGATACAAATTATTGCCCTACTGCACTGCATATAAATATTAATAATCCTCTTTCGTACGAAGGTCCTGGTTGCTGGGGATTTATGTTTTTTTTTTCATGGCGTTTGCCACGTGTGTCCTCTTGTCCGGACGAACACATCATCATGCAGTTTTGAATGAATAATTGTGTGAATGGTTGGTCTGTGGAGAAGTTAATTTCTTCTCCAGGTAGACGGCGTACAGTCACCAAGTAGTGGACCACAGAAATAATGAAAAAACCAAAACAGAATAGAGAAACAACAATAGTTGCAAATTACACTAATTAAAAATTCTTTACATTTTCAGATGCTCCTTAAATGGTTCGTCCTTTGCCTGTGGGCAATGCCAGTGTTGACCGGAACGAAAAAATGCCCCATGGAATGTTCATGTTCTACAGACGAGAAAGATCGCTATCAAACGCTGTGCTTGAAAGGTATGCCCTCTAAACGACTCTTTTACATTGTGGGTGCATCTAAGTCCTGTATGGGGGGGAATGCATTTTTTTTTTATTATTTTAATTGTGTTCATTGTTTGTGCTGTTATGGGGAGGACAAGGTGTCCATGTCCATGCCCAGTGTTGTCCCCGGGAAGAGTGTAAAAGGCGGGGTGGATTCGGTTCCATTGTTTGCAGTGTAATTTCCTTTGCTGCGGTGCGAGGCGGCGTCGGTGGCGATGAGTAGGTACATACTTAGCACAAAGTAAAGTATCTGAACTGCAGTTGTACTTAAGAGTACTTAAGGCAACATGAGTGAGATTTTTGCTGTAAAGTAAAGGGTGATGGCGTAAGCACCTCTATATCCGGTACAAAGTGTGCGCTGTAGAGTGTGCCTGGTGCAGTGTGTAAACACAATGGGGAAGGAAGATTGTTGTGGGCTATTATTCTGCATTGCTTTGTTGTCCTCTGCTGGAGAATTCAGGATATTTAAATACTTGAAAAGAACGAACAAACATGCGTATACTTATTGTGTGTGCTGGCTGCATTTGTTTACATGCTCGCTGGAACTTGAAAATGGGAACAATTTCTGTCCTTTTGCGTTGTTGACTTTGTGCTTTAATGTGCCGGGTGTTAGGGGCAGTTAATTTTTGCTTGGTTCCACAAATAATGGAACTTGACACAAGTCAACATGCAGGTAAGGCATGCAAGCCAGTGCACTAATTAGAGTTGGGACTCTTTGTGGGTTATGCATTGTTTGCCCAGTCGAAGTCGGTTTTATCGATATCGAAGTTGCGGGGTGAATGACGTTCGTATCTACTTATGGGACAAAGTTGTCCTTGCAATCGATTTCGATTGTAAGTTACTATCGAACCAAATTTCTAGGAAGGAGTTCACAGGGCGTGGTAAACTCCAAACTTCTTTCGCTCATTATTTTGAGTGTGGAGCTGCATATCTAGTAGGTGAGAAAATCGGCGCCAGAAACACCGATTGTGCTGATGAGTTTGTGGTGATGGCCGTTTTACAACCAACGTCCTAAAAACCGAGCTGGTAATATTTACAATCAAACCTGTAATACTTTTTGTCACAATTTTTATTGGAGCTGGGCGCAAACTTACCTACTTGCAAGGTTTTTTTTTGGTAAAGTGACAAAACCTAATGGGGTTATGTCTCGATATTTTGGTTTGTGCGCATGAGATTAAAATTTCATTAGGTCTCTACCATATGAAAATTGAATTATGCAGCTGCGCTAACACATACAATTCCAGACAGCTGTTAACATGAACTGCTATTATTTCAAATCAGCGTTGCCGCTAAGCAATTTCAAAAAGGGGACTGGAAAGAGGCCGGAGCTAAAAAAGGGACCAGTACATAAAACACTCATAATACATTTTTTTAAAAGTGCTTTGTAATGAATATATTATATATATGCTACGTAATGAATATATTATATATTCATTACGTAGCACTTTTCTTCGTATTTTTGCATTTTGAATTAAATCTTACTAAACTAAATAAGGCGCCATTTTGATAATTTAAAAAAGTAAGGGCCAACATGAGGCTCAAAAGGGGCAAAACTGCAACACTGTTTCCTATTGCTTGAAATGGAGTTCCTTACAACTCAATTCTTATTGTAAATATAATACCTTTTTTGGGCTTTTGTTAAGATTGTGTGCTCCTATTGTGTATTTCATTTTAGATCGGCTTTGGCTGTGATATTATGTTCATTGAAAAAGACCTTTTCCACAAATAGTCATAGACCTCCTTCTGAGTTTGGTTCTTACCACAGCATTTCCATAAAGTTCATAAACTTGCAATTTGACAACGAAAGATCACAAGTGACTTTTTGAAATGGAAACGTTTTGTGGCTTTGTTCATTTTTAGACCGGTATTCCTATACCGGAATCCGGCAACTCCGCAGGGCTTTTTTATATCATACATCCCCCTATATAAGAAACCAGGAGTCGGATTTTTTTTAGATAAAACCCATTCCAAACGTGTTTAGTAACTTTGAAATCTGAACAAAGTTTGTTAAGGCGAAAGCGTTTTACTGACATTTTGGTTTTTTTCTGCTTTATATCTGTACGTAACTCTAAAAAGAAGCGCTGTGCCTCAATGATTGGTATACTGGACTACTGAGCGATCAGAAACAGGTTCGATACCCGGAATAACACAAAACACATTATCGTTATTTGACTGCTTCGCCTCCTCCGACAAGCATCCGAAAATATAACTCTTCTGGAACAGCAATTTAAATCTGCACTTTCGAAACAAACTCGTTTGTCCTTCCACTCTAAAGTTGTCTCCAAAAGTAGAGCTTCACACAAATCGAATAGCTGTGAGATTCTACACCAATTTTTTATATATACATATTAAGCTCTGAAAAGAAAATAAATTTTTGTTTGGTAAACAAGGCAAACGGACTTATCATTTTCGTCGTCATATTTTCCATTTTCTTTGTATTTTTCTACAGCAATTAACACCGTTTGAGCGCTAACAACCAACCAGTCTACTCAAATTCCGTCTTGAATTTTCAACAGAGCTACCTACACTTTCTAAAGGATACTGCCGTCAAAAGCAAAAGCCCCTCAATCTAAAAAAAGGAAATACCCTAAATATGTGCAATGTTAACTACCTACACTCCTTCTTAACCCTAGAAAGCTAGTGTTAATCTATTCAACGGACTGGCAACCATCATCTTGTTGACCTTTTTTTTTAACGCAAGTACATAGGGTGCAGGGAAATAAGTCCCCGGGAACTAAGTCCACTGAGGGACTTAGTTCCCACCTAGTGGGAAATAAAATCACTTTCGTAAAGTGGACTTAGTTCCCATGTAAGATGGGAAATAAATTCCGAAAACTCAGAGTGGTTTTATTTCCCTTTTAATGTGAAGTATATTCTCACTGTCGACTAAGAACAAAGAAAAATTAAAGAGTCAAGTAGGAACTTTGCAATTTTTATAAACAAAAATGAAATTATCTGTTCACTAAGTCAGAGTAATATATACCAAACTGAGTTAACAAAATTTTCTAAATTTCGATTTAAAGATATATAACTAAATAAATACATATATAACATAAATGTAATGCAACCAATAAGAAGCGGAAAAGAAAAATCAATAACTTAAAAAATTGTCAGAGTCTTGCAAACTGAACTGCATTTTTTAATTTTTGTTCTGTTTGACAAAAATTAAAAAATGCAGTTCAGTTTGCAAGACTCTGAAAATAAGATTCACTTCAAACTGTTTTTACTGATAATGAATCGTATTGACTGCACTTATCCGAGATAAGCTTAAGATTATGTTAGAAGAATGTGATAACTAACTGCACTTCACAGTTTGTTGTCCAATCCTAAATGTTGGAAGTTAGTTCCCCCTTCTTATTTTTGAATGTGTACTAAGTTCCCATAAGAAAGTGGACTCAGTTCCCATCTTGCATGGGAACTAAGTCCACTTTACGAAAGTGATTTTATTTCCCACTAGGTGGGAACTACGTCCCTCAGTGGACTTAGTTCCCGGGGACTTATTTCCCTGCACCAGTACATAGACCTAAATTCTCATGTCATGATGTCACCTTACAGATGACACTTGTACCAAGTAGGAAGGCAATAGCAGTGCTCGTCGAATGTTAACATTTATCAGATCAGTCAGAAACCGGCAACATTGAGGGTTACAAATTTGCAAAGAGGTATACTCTAATAAAATGAAAGGAGTCATCTACATAAACAAATTTTCGCTTTCAAATGATTTAATTTCGTTTATTAAATTGCGAAAGTGTTTCATTTTGTACATAGACCTTTTAGTTGAATCACTTTTAACGAGCGAGTACTAGCAGAATGATCAATAAAACCAAAAGTCGAGACATACACCAAAACCACTACTGGCCTTTATCAGAAATGATTGCATACGTACAGGCTGATTCTGAATTATTTTATTCAACTTTGAACAGTTTGTTTGTGAACAATGTTTTTTTCCCAGCACGTAAATCCCTACTTTTTGGGATACAAATTTTTGAACAATGTAGTGACTTTTTTTATTCTATTAATTTCATCCCTATCCCCATAAAAGATTTTAATGGTCCCCTATATTCATCTTACTCTGCCCACTTAATTTTTAATTTCTCGACTCAAATGGATTTGAAAACCCTGAAAATATGTCCAACAGACAGGAAACGACAAAAAATGGTTGGGATTGGGATTTTGCTGGTTCGCTTTAAACCAAAAGGTTCTTTTAAATCCCAGCAGTTTTGCACGGGGACGTGATTAAGTATACCATTCCACAACCATGCCCCACGGTACGTACATAAAGGACTCCCATGCCAATATTTATCCATTACCCAACCGATACGTTCTAATCCCTTTTCATATGAAATATGTATTGTATGTAACTCCCATCTGAGGCTGGATAAAAATATTATTCTTTCGTAAGCAATCCTGCTCCTGCCCTTCGCTAAGTGTCAATAAAACACAAGTGTATTTGTCTCTGAGCTATAATCACATTGTGCTGCAAATAAATTTATATCAATACCCCGATGGTCCTGCATCAAAACAAAAAGCCGATCTCCTGATTGCTATCGCCTAAAACTCATCCATTTATCATAATAAGTCGAGAAATTACATCAACGATGTTGTGATAGCATTGCGTACGAGTACGAGTTAACTCCTATTCAGAGAAATGCTTAACAATAAATCAGTTGGCCAAATCACGTAAAGTTATATCAAACGCTAAGTACCTACCCGCACAGACAAATCGATCATTATTAGTGTATTTCTCTGCGTCTTTTGTGGATGTCCTTATCGACGAATGTTCACTGTCTGTCTTATCTATTCTGTTTTGCTGGAGTTTGGTTTTCTTTTTTCCTTTCCCATTTACATCACTTCGCAACATTTGAATACTCTTGGTTCTTTGTTTCGTGTTTATTTTCTTTTTCTTTTTTATTGTTGAAATTTGTTTCGTTATGCTCTCTCGTTCGCAGGCGGCTTATCAGCATTTCCTGCCAGTCAATTGGATCCTGATGTCAGAGTGGTAATCATCAAAGGACCAAAAAACTCAATAACAATCGGACCGATTTTCAAATCATTTGTGAAGTTGGAAATCCTCAAAATAACTGATTCAAATGTGCCAGCAATTGGGCACGAATCATTTTGGGGCAACGTACATCTAAGGATATTGGGTAAGACTTTTGTATTTATGTTGTATAGGTACCCAAAGTTTATAATATATACGAAGGGAAGTTGTGTTTAGATTTTATCCAGCGGAATGGAAGGTGGTTCTTTAAGGAATGTAATTTTTGCTACAAAGATTTTTTTGCAATCGATTCAAATATTTGAACAATTTATCAAGACGCAGCCAGTCAACGAAAAGTTGTTTAAAAAATAGACAACCGCAGACCAGTCTGATCCAGTTCGTCTGAATTATTAGGGGATAATTGGACTGAAGTTCCCGGAACGCCTTTGGATTCAGATTGATCATCTTCAGACATGATGGACTAATTGGAATAACTTCGTTGCTATCTCTCTGAGAGATTAAATTGAACTAGCTTTGACGACGTTTCGTCTCCAATATGGTTTCCTTACTTTGAGCTTTGAGGACATCAACGACTGATATCAGCTGAATTGGTACTTGAATCTGTGCAAGTATTGATGGGGAGAGGCGAATGTCGATATCTCTGCGATTTATTATCAGATTAGATGTCATGCTGGAATGGACTGCGACTCTCTTTGAGATGGAATGACGGTGTGCAGTGATTGCTAATCGAGTTGTAGAAAGTGTCCAAGTAAATCGAATCATCACTTTTGCAGCTGGCGGTACTCCATTGGGAATTGAAAGAGATTCGTCGATGTAATAAAAATTATTTTGACAGTAGCCTTTAGTTAAGGGATTGGATGATGTATCTTTAAGTAAAAAGTGTAACGGCTTTTAGCTTCTATAATAATTTAAAGACATTTCAATTTGTTTTTTTTTATGTGAGCGGGTCAAAATGCTGCTTTGAAAAATTCTGTCTTTTCAAACAAAAATTCTGTTTTTCGAAATTCAGTTTTTTCACTTGTGCCTTACAAAATTCGGCTTCTCAATTTAAAGTACTAAAATTCAGATTTTTTTTCAACCAACAAATGTAAAAAAAAAGAATTTAAAAACAATTTTAAATTTAAAAAAATAAATAGAAACAATAAAAATCAAATTAAATATTGAAAATAAAAGTGGAAACTATATATCTATTGACAATTGGGAAATTTAATTGAAAAAAAATTAAGAAAATATAAGAGGAGATCAAAAGTTAAAAAATACAAAACAAATTGAAAAAAAAATACAAATTAAAAAAGGAAAAATAAAAATTTCTGTACAAAATTCTGCAAACAATAAAAAAAGGTTTAAAAAATGTTAAAGTGTGCAATTTTCCAAACCTTTTTCAATTGTTTTTATAGATTTGAAGAGCAGAATTTTTGTAAAAAGAATTTGAACCCTTCCAGAATTTGAACCCCAACCCGTTTCTTAGGCATTTCTAAAAGCAATTTCCTAGCCAAGCTCAATAGTATCGTACAATGGTCTCTGCTCCTAATTAATAAAAAATCTTCATTTTCCCTTTATTTAGGCCGATAGAGTTCAGATTGAATGTTGTAGGCCACCCAAAACTTAGTCGATTGTAGGTAGCCACATCTTTCTTAATTATTATATTGATTCATCCCGCTGCAAAATGAAGAACTCTCCGAAAAGTCTGTCAAATAAATATGCTTTTCTTTCCCTATTATTGACTTTTAAGGCTCATCAACAGCATATTACTGAGATGCACACTACGACCACTGTTTTGCAATTCATTCGAACATCTTCAAGCTCGATTAATTTGAGTGAACTTCCATTGGTTTTTAAAACTCTTTTACAGAAACTGAGGCTGTTGTTTGTTTTAAATTAAATTAGAATTATTGAAATAAAATTAAATTATTTTGGTACCCAGAACTGTCTTTTTACGTCTTCTTTTGCTGGAGAAACTCTGATGTTACTCCCAACTCTTTTTGGTCAGTGACAGGGTGCATGTTGCCACAAAATAACTTACTCTAACCACCGCACTGCCAGTGGCAATCTCAGATAAAATCTACCGAATTTAAATGACGCTATTGTTTTAGCAATAATTACAATTTCACTGGGGGGAGCACAAATTTAAATAATTATGCTTTCCACAAAAACAACATAGAAATATTAGACTTCTTTTACAAAAAATCTCATAGTCTCTAATTTACTTTTATAATGCATTAGAAACACTAACATTCAATGGTACCCCAGGTTAGTTCCCATCCGCGCCAATGAGGGGATCCTTCAACCACTAGGACCTATATCAAAAATAAAAGTGTAAACTTATTGCGCTGTACTAATAACAAATTTTAGACTCGACTTTAAATTTACTGAAGCTCACAATTGCGATATTCGTATGGAAAATATTGCCACTGTGAACTACTTAAATTTAGAGTCGAAACTAAAAATGTTTATTAGTAAGGCCCATTGAATTTACGCAAATGGGGTATCCGGCATATGGGGTAAATAAATCAGAAATATGCAGCTGTCACATATAAATGTTGTTTTTTGCTAGAAAACTGAGCTTTCGACCGAATCAGAGAAACGAATTCAAATAACTTCCGATTATCTGAAAATACAAGTAATTGGACATGCAAAAAAAGACCAATTAAGCCTTCATAAAAATACTAAAAGAGACCTCTTGGCTTTCCTTCTCACGGCATACTTCCACAAGTGTGTGGTACGTACTACCACTTTCGTACCTTTTCAATTGTTCGCTACGAAAATAAATTCTCCTTGGCAACACTCATTTTGCACACATTCCCTGAAGTCTAAAATGTATACAAACACTCATTTCCGCTTAACGGCTGCCAGCTTCTAATAATGATATTTGATATCGATGCATGAACTCGGTTGTAAACAATTGGAGGATATTGGTGATAATGATGCTTGACTCATTCATTTTGCATTGTTAATGTGATATTTATATATTTTTGATGTTGTTGGGAACAATTTTGCGAAGATGCTGTCTATAGTTGAGAAGGTTCATGTCATTTACACGTTAAATATGGATAATGGATAGTTTAACGATGACACAGTATCAAAAATTCAGACGGACTTTTGCAAACCTACAATTTTACAGATATCTATAGATAGGCCTAGAACAGCCATAAATTTGTATTTATGAATCACAACCCAGGAAAATGACTTGTAACCAAGTTATGAAATTGTGATTGGAATGCTGAATAAATTGTGGACACAACATTTTTTTGATCACAAGTTTCGGAAATTTCGGTTGCACTATGGGAGTAGGTATTTAATCCGATTGACTTCGAATCTACTCGTGTTTTCTCATAAGTTGCGTTAACTTTATGACAGTGATTATATAAAATAAGAACCTTTGATGCATTTTTAATAAGCGAGTAATACTTTTTTTGGAAAGTTTTCAGCGGAAAAAATTAAAGAGTTAAAATTCCCTTAAACTCTTTACCTTCTCAAGGTATAAAGACTAGAAAAGTCTTCCAGATGTTGCATGAAAAATATTTAAGCCGGGAATAGTAAATAAGTACTTAAATTGTAAATAAATTCCGCGACTGATTGTCGGAGGATATCGGACAAAAATTGTATGAAGCTGTCAAAAATGTCTCTCAAAAACAAACTGCAACTCAAAACGCTAGAGTACATGACATTAGTATCGGATTAATTCTCCGAACAGCTGTTTGGAAGCATACCTCCCAGCAAAATCCTCCGAATCGTATAAAATCAGAGAATTTTCCATTCCGACGGATACCTAGGGCCGAATAACTTAAGCCTTTAGCTACAGTTGTATAAATTTTCCCCACCTTTGTAGTATTGATACTAAGTATACCTAGATGTTTTTAAAAATACAAAAAGGAAGTAAATTCTTTCAACAAATATTGAACTATTATAAATTAGAATAAAAAGATTAAGTCCCACAGGAGTCCATAAATTTTGTATGCCTCTTTACCAATCAGCGAAAGGGATCAGTATTATTGATTTCTCATGTTTTATATGGCATTGAATAGCCATTCTCACATGAACTACAAAATCGATCTTTTTTTGCAGGGAAATTCACAAGAATGAAGAAACTCTAGATGTAGCATAAGAACGGACTGTAGCGGAGACTTGAACTCTGATGAATATACATGAATCCATATACCCATTCTCTTGTATAAGTATTTTATTTCATTCTCTTGCTTAACTAATCTTTTAAACAAAATTAACGACCAACAGTTTTGAGACATTTCATATGTGATGCAGTCAATGAAATACTATTTTATGAACTTTTAAAATTGGCCAGGGAGTTCCAGTCTTTTGCCAATAAATTGCCTTCTAAGCCTATTTCTTAATATATCTGTCTAAGATATTTTGTTGGCCGAATAACCTTAAAAATTCAAATATCCGTCGCGTTTATATATATTTTTCCTTCGTAAGCACACCTTAGTTCATATTTGCAGAGACACATTTTGATAACCATGTTTTTGGAACACGCCAAATTGACTAAAATTTTGCTATCAGCCTTTCTCGCGAAGCAATATTTACTATATACTTTAATAAGTCTAAAATTTGGCTATAATTGCAAAGAACTTCACTGTCCAGACAAAGCATGCAACGTAAACAAAACACAAACAAATGCGCCAGGACCTCAAATTTCATGTATCAGAATACCCTCGAAAAGACACAAAAAGAAAACATTTTCACAAGTTTTCTATCCAGTCTTGTAGTTAAGATGTAGCTGCAGACACAATTCCTGTCAAGAGAAAATATTTCCCACCTTGCAAGTTCCCAACTGTAAATTCCACCCTAGAGAAAAAAAACTCACATTTGACTCATGTCACTTTTAACTTTATTTAATATTTTTCATATATAGTATATAGTTGATAAAGCCGCATTTTTATGACACTTTAGATTTTATTCAACAAAATGGCACACTCAGACATTTTGAGTACACAAAAAGTGGACATTCCAATAATAAAATTGTTGAGCAAGAAAACCAATAGAAGATGATAATACAAAAAGAATGAGCACTCCCTTGGTAACCAACGGATCTTGTGAAATGGTTTTATGAATAATCAGCTCCACACAGTACAGCATAAAGATGGTTGGCAGCATAATACACATGCATACCCAGATGGTATGGATTGTTGCTTGTAGGAACAAAGTGGATGTTCTGGGGGTTGGTTCAATTGGCACCGGATCACAATTCATTTCCGTAACTTCGTCGACCTTAGCAGCTTCTTCCTCGGGCACCTCCATAATACACTCCATTTCAATGGTTGAAGACATGAATGCGGATGTTCACTTAATAACGATTTCACTGCTCTTCTACTTGATCTTAAAATTGTTTTTCTTTTGGCTCTTGATCTGGACTCTTTCACTATTCTAGTTGAACTGAACTGAACCTAGACATTGTTCAAGAATTGTCCATCTGTGGTGGGTATCAGGAAGAAAAAATGGCCGCATGGTGAAGATTTAAACCGCGTTTCGGAACGATCAGTTGGATGTGTTAACAAATCGATAGGTATAGTAAAATAAATAAAACTAACATTGCGCAATAAAGAATAAAAATCACATGCCTTGGTAAATCGCAGAAATCTGGCAACCCTAGGATTAAATATTTGTATTTCAAGGACCGAAGCATGAGCGATATATTGCACGGTTAAGCGATGTAGTCCCTTCTAATTGTTAACCGAGTGGCATTGCCAGTGAGGAACAATTAAAAGCATTAAAAAATTGTTTAAACAAAAAAAACATATTCAAAAAAATATTTGATGTGGTCATGTGTTTTTTCCA
Organism: Cheilosia impressa; assembly: GCA_948293265.1. Classification (NCBI taxonomy): domain Eukaryota; kingdom Metazoa; phylum Arthropoda; class Insecta; order Diptera; family Syrphidae; genus Cheilosia; species Cheilosia impressa. The sequence goes on along the minus strand of OX411884.1, from coordinate 26,575,411 downwards.
ACACCAGATGGACCAACAGGCTCATACTCACAAGATCATCTTTGATTCCACTTCTCCCTCAACTTTAACCTTGAAAAACAACACTGACAACAATTGCGTTTGTTCGTATAAACTTTATTCAATATCATGTCACATACTTAGCACCAACAATTATAAACCACAAAAAAATACAAAATGCTCCTGCAAATACCGCAAAGGCGGACGTTAAAAAAAATGTAGGCAAATGATAAAGACGGTTGATTGGTTAGAAGTGCTGTCAATATGTTCAGTATCATCAAAATATGTGTACACATTTTCGTATAAAGGCTGATTGTAGTCCGAGTAAATTGAGGACTCATCGAAATCGGAATCGGAGTCAGTTTCGGAATCGGAAGTGTCCTCCTCATACAGCCCTTGAATAAACTCCATATCAAGTCTTGCAGCAGACATGATGATTCTTCTAATGCTGATGTTCACTCAGTAGGTAACTCTTGCAACTTGAACAACTGATGACTCGTTCACTGCTCTAGTTAAACTGCGCAGCGGGCTGTCAAGTGTCAACTGTCAAGTCGTCTGTCTGTGGTGAATTTGTGCGAACAGAAAATAGGGGTGTGGTGATGTTGTTCTCTTACTGGTGGATGTGTTCTGAATACTAGAGCAAGTTAAGCACCCAAGTATGTTTCATTGATGGGAAAGCCATTACCCATCAAATTGGCCAATGCAGAAGAATTTCGTTTCGGAGCCCTTTTTGATTTCTGATGCACAGAGGAAGCCCGCGTATGTTAAGAGAAAATGTAGCCGACTGCACTGCACGTAACTTGCTCTATTATACTTTAATCTTTATAAATGGTTGGCTTAAGAGCTTTATTATAAATAATTCCGATTTTTCCTGGGAGTGCGAACCCACTGCAATCAGAAACGAACTTCGCCTAAAGCAAATCCACTGAACCGCTTAGGCTGGAGCCAAGTATTTGGTGGTTAAAAATTATTGAACATGTTTGAATAAGGTTGCAGAATAATACTCTCTCTCCTAAATTTGAAAAAAAAACACCTTTTTTTCTAAGTGAAATTTTCAAAACGTTTTTATTAACAAGCATAAAAAAACACATAAAAATATACATAAATGGTGTCCCATTACTATTTCACTCAACATATAATTTTGATATAAAATACAGATTTTTAATTAGAAAGCCTAAATTTTTTATTGGTTCATAGAGTATACAGATTGGAGTTATGTAAGGAATACATACATCGGATAAATGGCCGACACGGCTTTGCTGGCAAGTCCGTACTCTTTTATGGCTGAATTTCATTAATACGCCTCCCAATTTCCTCTTTCAAGGCGTTGGGTGGCTTGTTTGCATAGACCTTTGACTTCAAAAAACCCTAAAGACAAAACTCCAATGGCGTTAAGTCGCAATATCTGGATGGCCGATTCTGATAGCAAAAACGGCCGATTATATAATTAGGAAAGAAAATGACTCATGCTGTAATTGAATTGTTTCTCTGGCTGTATGGCATGTGGCACCGTCTTGTTGAAACCACATGTTGGCCATATCCATGTCTTGTAATATCATATGTATCATATCATGTCACAATAAAGAACAAAAATAATTTTTTGTGCCTGACCAGCCGCGTTTTCGTAGAGGAATGGTCCGATTATGCCTCCAGCCAAAATCCGCCCCAAACAGTCACGCATTTGTGGATGCATTTCATTTGTTTATCAACAATTACTCGTGAACACCAAATGCGACAATTTTGACGATTAACGAAGTCATCAAGATGCAAATTAGCTTCATCACTATGAAGATGATTTGTTCGAAAAAGCTGACAAACCTTTATTTTTTTTTAAATATTGCTCAACAATGAAAATGCGTTGTTCTTTCGTATAGCGCTCCATTTTTACTTTACCCGAACTGTCAGCTGTCACATTATTATCTCCTTTTCCGTTGGCATCACTGTACTAATTGATGGCGCGAAATTCAAATTATGGGACACCCTTTATTATATTGATTTCTTTTTCGATTACACGGGTGAATGCATTTCGTTGGATGGGGTTTTTTTCTTTCATATTATACTCGTAGTATGAACATTTCATTCTGAGTTGTCCATTATGTATCCAATTGTATAAACTTCTCAACAATAGCTGCACATGCAAATACAACCAAAATTATATTATGTTTTTAATATTCGAACGTAACAGTCAAATTCGAAAACTCACCATTCTGAGGTGATTTTTTGTGAGTTTATTGTGAGCATTATCACCGAATACGAAAAATGTTATCGAATCACAAAAAATTTCACAAGGAATCAGCCTCGCAACAGCTTGTGTCTTGTAAGGCATCAAAACGGCAGAATCGGGCTGTAAGCTTTGCTCTTAAGCAATTTGCGTTTCACATGGATTTTTAGAGATTTTTTCCACTTTTTTAAGCCTGTCCGTCGTTTTCTCTTTTTCCATTATAAAAACGTCTAATCTGGGATTGCATTTGGCATATATTTGGGTAATGCTTTTGTAGAACACCTAGGAAAAAAGTTAACAGCGGTTATTCACCGTCTATAACCATTTGACTAGAAATCGTACAACCTGAACTTGCGAAACAAAAAAAAAACTGCAAAAATAACAATTGGTAGATTATACTATCAGATTCTTGCAGGAAAACTACAAAGGAGATTTTAAAACTATTTAAAAAAATTATGTATTGCATTGGATCTGCTTCAACTAGGAAGTTATAAGTAAAACATAACCACACCTCTGTCAACCCAGTAACTTTTGCTTTTACACAAAAGGACGATTTGCAGCCAACCGATGAAAAGATAGTTTAAACTTCCCACAATGGATTGTCAGAAACTTTAAAACTATGATGATGACGATGAGCTGTAAAGTAAATAAATTTGCTGTACAACTTCACTCGTTCGCAAGAAGCCAGTGTAGCACAATTTATTCATTTTAGCCCAGCACTAACTACTGAATTTAATTTCCGAAATATGCCCACACATATGTCATCCCATTCACTCACATGTCGCCGACATGCGTTATTCAAGTTTATACACATTATAACCAGTAGTACTAACCCCACATCAAACAGCAATCTTTTGAAAAGAACTGAAGTTTATTCCAGCCTCCTCATTATTTGCTTATTTAATCTTTCACATAATCCTTCAGACTAGCCTAGGGTCTTTTCATAATCACACAATTTTGTTGAATGGAGTGAAGCGAAAAGGGAAAAAGGCTTAATTATAATTAATGCTTCAGTTATCATTCATGACGAAGAGGATACACGAAAACTCCATGTATCGCAGACATATTCGTAGTAATTATCAAAATAAAACAACAAATGGAAGTGGAATTTACTTGGAAATAGTTACTGTGGCGTATGCGTAATATTTTCTGCTTCTCTCAGTTGAAGAGGGATGTACTGATATGCCGTCTTTGGATGGATTATGTAACACTCGAGTGACACTATGCAGCGTAATTGAAATTAATATGAATGTGGTTATATGACAGGTGGTGGTAGCCTATGGCAAACGAATTAGAATTCAACATAAGCCCTGAGATTGTACAATCTACATTCCCCGAAGAATCACCAGCAAACAAAATAGATTCTTTTACCAGGAATTACTTAGCCTTGAATATATAGTTACGGCACTGACTCACGTCACGCCTACCCATAGCATACTTAACGGTTACAGCAACCGCAAGCTATCAATTGTATGAGTCATAATGACATCATCTTAAACCAAAGAAGTAACTCAAGGCCACAGCCGCCCATTCGTCATCATATCTAATGATTGACATTGAACTTGGCTTAGATGCACCATGCATTTAATCTTCCAATTGTTTACACAAGTGTGCACCATATCCTAAGCCAGCCAAAGTATTATTCTTTGACGATGCAATTGCATCCTCATATTTATCTCTCGCCCACGATTTCCTCTAATAGAAATTCATACGTGAGGCACCATTAGAAATCTTCTATCATTGTTGATACAGATGCATCCGTTTTGCCTAATTGACAAATCTGATCAATAATAAGAAGATCATATTGCAAGCCATCGTTACGGCATTGCAATAGATAAGTAAACAATATTAGGAGTATAAATACGGGCACCCAAAAGCCCAGATTCTCAGTGTGTATTTAGTTCAGTTCTGTCCTAGTTGTTCTCATACTCTTCCATCTGACTTCCCCCCACCAGTGGTAAGGGGTCAGCAACATAAAAAGTAAAACTTGAAATTAAGTTAAATTAAAATTAAATAAAAAGTTAAATTGAACAAAAAAACTTCGTGTCTTTATTTCGGCCCAAGTGTTGGGGCCAAGAATATATTTTTTTATTTCGTGTCACGCTCGGCACGTAATTATATATATATTTTTTTTATATGAAGCATTGGAAGGCTCTTCTTACATCATTTGTTTTGTCAATTTCTTTTCATTCACGACGTGATGTGCTGCCTGCCTATGGGATACAATTTATATTATATCACGACAATGGACTCTGAATGCGAAGACCTTTCAAAAAATAACATAACCAACATTTCGGAGAATAATTTTCGTGGACAGGATAATCTGCACGAGTTGGATTTGTCGAAAAACAAAATCTACAGCATGGCAACGCTTACATTTCGACACTTGACGGTGAGTTGCTTTATTTGTTATTTCTATTCTTACTTTTATATGACTGATGGCTGTAGATAAATAATTTAAAAAAATAAACAAACTTTAAATGTTTCTACTTTAACTGTACAGAAACTTGGGGAGTTCCCACAGTTTAGGTGATAGTGTACCTTCTTGTGAGCAACTCCTAAAGATTATTTTCTTTTGACAAATGTATTTTTTTTTTAATTTTCCTCAAGGACTCCCATTTGGCTTACATTTGTTTACGTTTTCTTTGTTTGTACATAACAAGAGACATGGTCAAAAGAGGGAACATACATTACCTATTCATGGCGTTGCCCTGAGTTAAAAATTTCGCCACAAGTGCTTAGCTTTCTCTCTTACGTCACAACATAAGAATTGATTTAGTCTCAATATAACAGCCCATACATTTCGGTGTAGAAAAACTGTCAAATTTTAAAACAGGGAGTTATGAAAATGTCATAATTTTATATTTCTTTGAGGCAAAATTAAACTGCCCAGCACTAGTGGGTCAGCGCTGGCATACGCGATGCGTTATTCACCAAAATTAGGGTCGTTCTTGCTTGTCGTTTACTTTTTGTCCATCAACATGACATTATGGAGGCAATGAGGTAGACGAGTTTTGGTATTTTTGGGCTACATCTACATTTTTGTACTATGAAACAAAAAAATGTCCCAACTTTTTTAAAGTCTAGAATCAGCCTTTATTTTCTGGCAACCCGCACCCGCTCTTGCAGGCACACAAGTGAACTACAAGAACATACATATCGCCGTCCGAGTAAGAAATATTGAATTTATTTACTCAGTCAATTCGAAAAAGCAGCGATTGGCACGGACTATTCCTTGTCAGTCTGACTGTACTCAAATCTTGCTCGACTTGGGATTAGGTACTTCTTACGTACCCACAAGCTATAGCTATCTATACTGACGTTCTGACAAAAACATTCGACAGATTTTTCTTTTTGCTGATAGCAGATGTTAAATTGGCATGTTTTTCAGGCGCCATGAAGGCCTTTGGTAAACCCAGCTTGGGAAGACCAATGTCCAGTACTTGCATAGATCTGTTAAAAATGGGTTAACAACTACCGTGGGATCCATAGGCCTCTCAATAAAATTCAAGAAGGCACTTGATAGATCGTCATCTCCTTGTCAAGGTTCGTTGCTTATTTAAAATATTTTGAAAGAGCTATTTCCGCTCCGCTCTAGGGGCCAAATTGCTCTTTTTTGAACCTCATAGAACTTGGCCTCCACTTTTTTATTAATTATCGAAATGACCCCTTTTTCAGTTTCAGATTCAGTAAGATTTTATTCGATGTTTTGCGAGAAATGAAAAAAGTTTTTTCTAATGAATACATTTGTTTTTTTGTAAGATATTTTTGCTGTGGGTTTTTATTTTGTTTGCTATGTTTATGTGGAGCCCCCTTTTCTTTGCTCAGGCCCCCTTTTTTCTCAGCCCCCCTGTAATATTGTAATATTGCTGCAAAATCGCTGCTTCAAAATCCACTAGAAGCTGATGAGTCCCGTCAAAAATTTGGTCCATAGTAAAAAAAGCCTCCCTTAATTGAAAAGCTTCTTTGCCAAGTCATCGCAATCAGTATATCAGCTGCGTTGCTGTTGCTCATCCTTTTTTAGCCAAGCCCGCCTTTTTTTTATTCTGCGTGGACTGAGTGTGAGTTGGCTTCTTCCCTATCATTCCATTTCCATTATATTCAATTATCAGCTGCGGGCAGCGTTACCCAAACACAACTATTCACAGACTAAGTCTAGTTCGTTGTTTGAAAGACCATGTGGTCCACCGTCAACTTGTAGATGTCGCTTCCGGCACTATGATTTTTGTTTTTCGCTTTTTTTTTCTAAAAGGGAAAACCATTCGAAGACATTGCAGAGCTAGAACGTGAGGGATATACGTCTGCAATAGTGAGGAACTTTAACCCATTTAAAAAACCTCCTTAAGGGACTGACTTTCTTTATCGAATGGGATATTGCACATAATCGTTGGACTAATCGGCAATCCAATTTTTATTTATTTGAAAATGATCTTTGGTCCACTATGAAGCAGGCGTTGGTTTTTCTATACACAAGATCTTCTTGGTCTCCATCCCCTATCCTACATACCCTTGTTTTGCTGAGCAGCGCCTTCACACGGGCATCTTCCGTCGACATTTTCCGTAATCCATATTCATCGTTATAACACCAGCTCTTCCTTTCAGAAGGCTGACAAGTAGGCTTCCATCAAAAAAGTTCACTTTCCAAAACAATGTCCTAATAACGTCTAAAAATTATACTTTAGCCTTGGTTAAAGATTGAATTAAAAGGTACTCTCTCATGTAGGCTTTTAGAGTTCCTGGGATAGCAGTGACACTCTCTCCCCTTCTGCGTTGTTACCTGCTCCGATTTCAACTGCAAAGAAGTCGGCATTGGGAACCCACCAGCACCAACATGTCTGAGACCTATATTATTCTACGGCTACCCTTTGTCTGTTCTCGTTAAATACGCATCCTAAGACATTTATCAGGTATTCATCAAAGTTGAGCCCTCAGCTTTCAGCGTATTTAACTTAAAAAAAAAGAAACTCCCGTAAAGCGATTCCACGATATCTCATTTCTGTTGGGTGTAGGAATTTCTCTCGAAAACCCATCAACCCTCTTGCGCTGTGTGCCGAAGGATTTCGAAAGGCAAAACGAATGAAAATTAAATGTAATCACAACAAATTTGATTTATTCAATCACGTTTTCTATTTATAACAGAAAAATAAGCAAAATATTTATATTTTCGCCATGCCCTCTGACGGCAAGGACGTGTTTCTATCTGGCTGGCAAAATCGGTCTCTCGATCCAGTCTTCCACAAGGACGACTGGTTGTATTTGTTTGCTTTTATTTCTTTGAGCGTTCATCACTTTCGTAATAAATTTCATTACTATCATTCGTTTACATTTATCATGTCTTGCAATTCTATTTATTTTTTTATTCACTTTATCCTTTGGGTCCGTAGTCCGTACGTTTGCATCGATGCTGTGTCTGAATGAGTGCTTTTTTAGCGAAAATTTCTTTTTTTCCTTGTCAACTTTTCTTTCGCGGGAAAAATCGTATTTCCCCCTCGTTTTTCAACCATCGGTCATCACTTATAATAGTCCTTTTTGGGGTGGGCGGAATTTATTTATCCTTATGCTCTTTTGATTCACAGGACTTAAGGCGGCTCACTTTGGCGGACAATTCCATTCAAGAGCTGGTCCATAGGAATTTCTTTATGCTGAACAAACTCAAGTACCTCGACTTGAGTGGAAATCCTTTGCAGGATCTCCAACCGGACGTATTTCGTGATGTACCCGTAAGTCGTCTCTAATTCTTTATTTTATTAATTTAATTTTAATTGCATCGTCTGTGTTGGGCGTTTTCTTTTTGACAGGAGCTCAAGATACTCAAGTGTCGCAATTGTCAGTTGAAGAAGATAAATCCACATCTGTACGATTTCCTGCCACATCTTAGTGAATTGGATTTCGGCCGAAACGAGGTAAGACGAAGGCGAATGTGAGGAATAGTGATTCCAAAATTTTCTCCATTGGCAGTTTAAATTCTTGGACAAGGACGAGTTCAGAGATGTTAAGCGATTGACGAGAGTACTGTTGGATGGCAATCAGCTGTCGGTGGTGGTCGATGAACTCTTCCGCATGCAAAAGAGCCTGGAACACTTGGGTAAGATTTATAATTGTTTTTATGTACAAATATCTACCCTTACCAGGATTTCATAAATTTCTTACTGACTGGCAAATCTAAAATGGTTATAGAGTCTTATATCTGTTTATAGTTCGTCCGTGGCCATGGTATAGTAGCGTGGATGTGACACGTAGGTTCGAGTCCAAGCTAATACCAGCACTACTCTGTCACTTGATATCATAACAAGTAAATAATTTGATAGTTCCTCCATGACTAGGTACAAAAGAACGAGCTGCCACTCAATTCTTAGAGGTAAATGATTTTAAATCGCTTTAAAAAGAGGGTTGTACATTTTTGACCTAAAAGAAGAATTAAGTAAAACAAACTGCCGGACAGTTCGTCGTAAAAGGTTAGCATAGGTAACAGGCCTGACGGTACAAGAAAATCTTTAGTCTGCTCTTAAAGCGCTAGTCTCTTACGTCACCAAATCTGAAGTAGTCAGGAGTTGCGCGAGTCTATTAGGCTGGCAGAACCATGGCAGATTATATCTTTTGCACCTGGACACTGTGATATCGAGGGTGATGAATGGCGCCGACGTTTTTGGCCAAAAAAGAGCAGATCTCCCTCTAGAGGGTGTAAGACTACCAGCAGCTGTGGCTAAGTTAGTTATATTACCGATAAAGCCATCAATGCGGCCTCACCTTCGACCTTTTACCATCCAAGGGATGGAGTCCGACTCTGTTTTTAGCCTTCTTGTCAGTTTGGCCTATATAAGGAGCACTGTCTGCCACATATTCTTCAATGAAAATATCAAGTGGATTCATAATGGTTACATTCACCACGTGTAAGAGTGGTTCTAGTGGTGTGAACGTAGACTATATTCTGGACATCTAAGTTTTGCATTGTACAGCCCCTTGATCTTTTACGGATAGCACCCCAGGTTTTGCCGAATTTTTGTTGCGGGTATAGAAAGCAAGCTTTCCATTTACATAGTGACTCTAGCTCCAGTTTAATTTTCTGTCTACGCTCCAAAATACTTGGCGCTGTCAGAAATTTGTAATAAAGTCCCGTCCTACATTCGGATTTGTTCCGAACTTTACTCACAACTCTTGGTTCAGATATCGACCATGGACGGTTGTATAGTTGTTTCCTAGTAATGGATAGGAATCTCGACACGAAGTTTAAGGCGAATGCCAGAGGCTTGCCATTCAATATCGTACTTACTTTGAACAGAGTCGTTTGGCATACACGACACGCATCCTGAAAGGAAAGGTTATATTTTAACCCGTTCACGGAACGTCGTTTGAAACGGCAGTTTTTGAACTCATGATGACAGTCTTTGGAAGTGATTGTCATTCATGTGATGTCGTTGTATTCCTTCATACGGACTATTGCTGTGAACACACTTACTGCAGAGGCATACAACGAGTACCTAGCACACTTAATCACTGGTGGCGACAAACGTATCCACAAAGAGATAAAAAGCTCATAACTTTACTTCAAAAGATACGGATTCTGCTCCTACATTTCTGACAGTCCAATCGTTCTCCAATCTTTTTTGCAAGACATTAGGGTACAACGCTTTATAAATTTTGACAAAAGCCAACTAATCGAACCGACTAGACTTCAGGGGATTGTCCTGCTCCGCCAAATAAGATGAGATTGCAGGAGTTTTGTGTCAAGCGGTCATGCACTCTATTACATTAAACGCCAACAATTTATGAAACTTTGCATTGAACAAAAAGGCAGTCAGGTACATACAAAAATCAGGAACGCCACTGCATTTAATTTTTCCGAGAGATGATGACCAAGTAGATCTTCTCCATCTTCCGCAACCGACTTCAAGTCATCAAGAACAATGTCCAATTAAACGCTGGGTCTCCTGATTCAGCTGCATGCCTACTTAGAGCAAGCCTACCTTGAGGCATGGATTTCTGGCACCTCCTGGAATCTGTATTTTTAACACGCAGATGCGCTTCAAGAGACCTAACAGAGAGAAGAGACGGACGTATGGTAATTTTTATACCATCTCCTAATATGAGGACATCTCATTTTGACAGCTTGTTTTCGCCGGGCAAACCTTTTAGTCAATTACGTCTCACTCGATGTGATACTTTGCTAAAAAATAATCGACAATAATTTTTGCATCTCAGGGTTGGTTGGATTTACGAGTATGTATAGCTGTAGTCCCTTTTACCTGACGAGGGAAGACAAAAATATCGCTTACGCGCCGTTTCGGAACAACAACTAATGGAACATAATAAAAGAGGGAGAGGTATGTTATGAATGCTCAAAACCATCCTTTGGAGTTGAGAATTTGATGACGTTATTGAAATGGATTCCTTGGATGGCCGAAAGGTCACTGTGCCTGGTTTTGGATAGTGTCGGACACTCACAAAGAAGATGGAATACTGTTTTACTAGCGAAACCTATACACGTTCTGGCTATAGGAGGTTATTTGTCCTGGAATCATCATAGGTTGGCCAAACTTTTCTAAAATGACACAGTTCGTCAGGTCAACCCATTTAGTCTTCGCCCTTGAAGGGAGGGGTAGAAGGATTTCTCCCTTTACGTATCTTAGCGGAGGGAAAAACTTCCTCCGCATGAGACACTCACAGAGCAGAGCCACGTTTGGCAAGTTCATCTTCTTTCTCATTCCCGCCTATGTTTATATGGCCGTGAACCCAGACAAGAGAGATTTCAAACCGATGACACGCCCTGACCAGCGTCTCCCTGTAATCAACAACAAGCTTGGACGTTGATTTGTTTGAAACGATAGCCTTAATCAAGGCCTGACTGTCGATGAAGATGCCTTTTTTTTCCTTGTTGTCGCTATGTTCATAAGGAGTCTCCTTCATTGAAAGTACTTCTGCTTAAAAGACGCTGGCTGCGTTGGGAAGGCGAAAAGACTTGAAAATGTCTAAGTCTGTTGGGAAAATGCCCGCTCCCACTCCACAGTTGTCGATTTTGGAACGACCTGTGAAGATGGGTATATCGATTTCGTTTACGAGTGCGTTCTCCTCCCATTCTGATCTAGCGGTGAATCTTACAGAGAAGGGTTTGTCTAATTTGAGTTTGGATATTGGGTAGTCAGTAAATATACGTCCAATCACGTCTGGAAGTAGGATGTTGATGTTGGTATGGCCAAATAGCCTTTCGGAGCAACATATCGGAGTACTGAGCCACAAAAATTTCTGTACCTCTCTAAGTTTAAATCGACATAATTTAATTTAAATTATTTTTTTTTGTAGAACTTTCTTAAATATAATTAAATTTAAATATTGACCTTAACAATTACCCTCAAATGTAGCTCCTAGCTTTAAAGCACCCACAGTTACAAATATATAGATTCCTGATGCACATCAGTGTAGGTGCAATCAACTTGTACCTTTAAAGCCTCAGTGACCTACGCAAACAGATTTGCAGTACACCTTTTTGATTCATAAACTATTTCCACAATATGAAATATAATATAATGACAGAAAAAACCTCTCCCTTTCATCTTTATGAACAGATCTCTCCTACAACCGCTTGGCAAAGGTGCCCAACGATGCATTCCAGAGCTTAACGAATCTCACATATCTTGATCTATCGTACAACAAGTTGGTGCGGTTGGAACCGCAATCGGTTCGCCGGCTAAGCAGTTTACAAACATTGAACATAAGTGGAAATATTCAAATGGACTTACACGAAATTCGAGAAACATTTGAGGTGAGTTGAGGCCGCTTTGGACAGAACGTTGTTCACACCGTATCTATGGAAAGTGCTCAGCGAAGGTGTTACCGTACTTCAAGTCATGGTTGCCACATTTTGTCTGGCGCGCGAATTTGATCGACTCTATGTTGCAGCTACTTGATGGAGATGTGGGTTAAGCAAAAGATTTGCAACTGACGATGGGGATCCCGATCCCATCGCCTACCTATTTGAAGCTTTCAATAAATTTCAGTCAGTCAGATTTAAGATCAACAAGTCCGTCGACCACACACAAAGCTTGTGTCCCCTTAAATACTCGTATAAATTACCACATTCCCCCGATGCCAATGGCTACTGGTGTTAAATAATTTTTCTCTCGACAACTTTGCTTTTAGTTGATTCCACAGCTGACGTCGTTAGCGATTGCCGACATGGGAATACTGCCGATGGGACTGTTAGTGCCTTTCAAACAGTTGCGCTACTTGAACATATCTGGGAATCACTTGGACAACATGTCCCTACAAGTCATCGATCCGTGTCGGGAACTTGTGGTATGTATGCACACATCCTTTGTAACAGCATCTGGAAAACTGCCACTGCCGGCCTCCTGGTCCTGCAAGTCATTCTAACTGGCACAGGAAAATGCCTTGTTGATTCGAGTCAAAAACTCGTTGAACACTAAGCCTCCCATCAAGCCCATCTGGCTGTGGGTGTGTGCCAAAAAATATTGCAGTGCCAGCCAGACCGGCAGGAAGGAGCAGGACATTTTTCACAGCAAATAAATTAAATTTTAATTGTATTCCCCTCTCGTTCTACCCCCAATACATGATACACCCTCGACCGTATGGATTGCAGTTTTTGGATTTGTCACGAAATCAATTGTACGGCATCAACGAGGACACCGCACTGAGGATACAAAGCATTCGGAATGTGCGACTGGACAACAATCCACTCATTTGTGACGAATGTCACATGGGGAAATTAATTAATATCGTTAGACATGTAAGTGTTTCTTGGTGGTATGGTGGTGGGTTATGGTGTGCGATTGCACAACACCACAAACTGGCAATTGTCAGGCAATTTGTTCGAGTCCTTGTTGCCTTGGGCTGGCGTTGCGTTGCGTTGTGCAAGTGCATGGCAAAACCAATTAGAGTGAATGAATTGTTTTCGAAAAACTTTATCCTGTATCCATGTTCGTTTGTTCGGAGCAAAAACAGCTCTTATATAGCGAACAAAGAAAAAGCAAATAAATTACCAAGGATTGTGTAGAGTTATTAAGGAAATCTGTTCTATACTCGTTTCGTTTTCGTTTTCGTTTTTCTAGCTGCAATGGAAGTGGGACACATATCCGATTTGTTTTCTGCCAAAGAGTTTGCGTGGTGCCGAAATTACAGATCTTGATGTCACTGGATTAGATACGTGCCTGGAATTTATCACCGACGAGGAAAAGGATGCTGCAAGCACATCGCATAATTTTCTCGAACGGGGTAAGTGATTTAAGGACGCATAGATATAGGTATCTGCTGCTCCTGTGAATATAGAGTAGTAGTATAGTACCTTCTACTGATATATTGGAAGAAGAATGTTGAATGAGCTTGAGTGCAAAGGTGAGGGTTACCGTTGAGTTGTTCCTTTAATAAAAATTTTTTTTTCTTGTCTGTTTTGCGAAACATGTCAATATAAATCGACAGGGGAGTGAGAGAGTAAATGTTAAGGAGCTGAGCTGGAAAATATGAAAAAAATTATACAGTAAGATTTTTAACGGTTATCCACCTTAAGCGCCTCTTTCAAGTGCACCCTCCATAGCTCTGGAAGCTCCGCTACCGCCTCTAAAGCACTAGTGGCCGTCCGCAAAAAGACTGAGAAGTCATGTCAGACTTTGGCCAATCACTTCGTCTTGAGCCTACCTAGAGGACGCCTGTCTGGTTGCACGAATTCACAGGAATGTCTTCAAGAGGCATGTTCCCATGTAAAGTGACCAAACCTTCCAGGCATAAGCCAGCCCCACTCAGAGAAGTTTCTGTTAGTTATTGCGTTTCCTGTACGATGTCTGAGAGTGGCCTCAGCAATTGAGGGTAAGTGCTGTAAAAAAGGGCTGTGAATTAGTGAGGCCTTATACGGCACCATGAGGGCCGGACCTATCGCGATCCGTAAGGAATCTAAACTTTTTCTTTGGACAATAATCAATCTGTGTATAGAAACGGAGCAGCCCGTTGTAGTTCGTGTGGTCTACTTCCTCCACCCCAGCAATTGAACGAAGAAGTCGTAGTTCGGCAGCGGTCTCACATTTTCGGCCAGTAGGAAAAATTTGATGAAAAAGGTATATTCTGGAACAAAAAACCATCAACTTACTCGCCGTCTATCCTGCGGTTGGAAACATCGATGACGGCTGTAAAATGTCTACTGCAAGCAAGCTTAAAGACCTGAATTTTCTAAGACAACGGGACCTTAAGGAATTCTAGCCTTAGACCTCGAAATCTGCGCACTGATACACATGTTGTACTCCCTGAAGATATTCACTTCCTCTTCCTGTTGGAAGACCGCTCGCAACGAGCTGATTCTTGCTTGCCCCAAAACTCTCGTAGTCTCGCCCAATAGCTTTACCTTGCCTGCTATCCAAGGTTATGAAAAATACAAGAAGCGTCGAAATGAATAAATATCTGGAAGGGCACCAATTCATATAGATTTCTAACGATCTAATGTAGGCTTTTTGAGCCCTGTAATCCACTTGTTACTTCTCAGACACTTTTGATCTGGTCGGATATAGAGTGTTGAATTACCACAAGATCTCCGCCGATGAATGAAAAGTTTTTGCGGGTTTGAGTATCGATTTCGAATTGAATTCTCTTGCTAAATAAACGCAAGAGTGACTTAAAGTTCTATACTTTCTCCAACTCTTTCCCTTCTCCATACATGAAAGGCATCGAGAGCTTAACAAAGCCATCACTTTTGTACCTTGTTTCACAAACGGGGGGCAACTACCTCACGCAGTCAAAGACACGAGCAAACAAGTGGATTGGAGATGGATAAAATTTTAAACTGTGGAAAGGAATAGCTAAAGACACAGCTCACCACATTTACAAGAAAATTGAGTCGCCCGTACCTCAAATTGCAATGGATGACCAATTTTTGAATCCATTCTCCTTTTTGGAGTGACAGTCAATTCGGAAAAATCATGGCAAGTCCAATTGTTTAGAGAAATGAGGATCTTTAACTTGGAGGAACTCTATGATTCTCTATGAAGTGCAAGTAAGTCTACACTCTCATATATGGAGGTCGTCCCCAAAACGTTCACTTGGGCTAACTTATGACGAGAAGTTCGGCAAGTAGGGTAACCAGTATTCCAGTATCTCACATTAACATCAAATCTATAGCAGCTGGCGCATAGAAGCTCAGTCGCTATTTTTTAAAAAGGTTATACCACGGAAGCCAGCTCGGACCGATACTGGCTGGAGGGGCCTGTTGGCTGAGGTCGTGGTCTACCCTGGACTGTAAGCGTCACCAAAAGCAAAGTTAAGACAACGGAAGATTTTCAAATGAGTTTAAAAAAAATATTCTTCCAAATGTGACATATGAGCGCCTCCAAAACGAGCACTTATCACTAAGTACTTGGCAAACGCGTGGACATCACTTTTCCAAAACTTATTTGGCTACGGGGAAAGCTCACTTTGGAACTGGCTTATTCTAGAAATATTTTAATTCGCAACAACTTACAAGTACAGATTTAACTCCTATCTGCAAGCATCTCGGGGATCTTTTGAAGCTTTATATTCACCTTATCCGATGAAAGTATTTATATAAAAAAATAGTTTGGTGTTCCTAAAACTTTCCCCAAGCTGGCCAATAGTTGAATCTTGAAAATGTGTTTGATAAAGGCTACAAAAACAGAAAAATTCCCGAGTTGCATCGTACACGTCAAAGATAAAATTTATGTATAGCTTTCCTTCTCCTTGTAATCTTTTTTCTCCCTCCCAGAACGAAATTCTTCAAAACGTTTCATGTCCTTTAAATTTCACTCTGCACTCTCGTCCAATATCGAGTCGCCACCTAACAGGCTTTACTTAAAAAAAAATAATCTGCCTTAAAATACTTTTAGAAGAATATGCAAAGTACGTTCAGTCCAATACCAGTACTCGTGAATTTCACTAGAAAACAAAGGAAGCTTCGTGCCCCCACCGACTAACTTCTCCCATCCTCGTTCAAATTTGACAATGAAACACGGCTCAACGGCGCTACCTTCCTTTTGGATACAATTTAGCCAACAGAAAAGTTAATCACTCTGGTCCATTGTTCATTTGGAGCGGTGAATACCAAAGTTTCCAAGGCTCCACCACTGCAGATGATTTTATCCCAGTACAAGTTGGGCATCCCTCGGCGCGGATAAGTTTAAAATATCACATTGCCGCACCTGCATTAACTTGGATCATTGCTCATTCGCTTGACTAATGATGCAGTGAAGTTCTCTCACTTCTCACCCAATTCAATGTACTCGTACCTACTCGTACATCGTGATAAAGTCGACCTACTTGTATCTAAGTGCTGACAAAACCACACTCATTTTTCTTCACCAAGGGAATGCTGTGGCTATTAATCGTTTTAATTGTCCCAACAGTTTGGGTATGGTCTTTGTCGCTTAAAGATTGGTAATTGCATTCGACTGTTACAAATTGTTTTGTATTTTCTAAAAATGCTGATTAATAGCTTAAACATTTTGGCTAAGGACTTTGAATATGTTTTTGCGGTCTCCCTAATGTGTGTTGTTTAATTTTTTATTTTTTTGTATTTTTCTTTCAGGTGGTCTTAATACACTTGCAATTCTGGGCGGTATTATATTCGTACTGATTGCCATCATTATCCTGGCAATGGCTGTTTGCTTTTCCAGGCATCGTGCACGGTACTATACGCGGGAAGACCGACGAGCTGGAGGTATGTGGTAAATTACTTTTTTAATTTTTTTTTTTTTTTATTTTTTCACAGGATGTACATTATATATTTATTTGAGGGGTTCTTCCTCATGTCTAGTGAGTCAAATTTAGTAATTTGCATATTTTAATTACACGTTTGTAACAGATCCTGCACTTTTAGCAGTGGAGGGTTAAATGGGAAAAGACTTTTAATCACAAGAAGACGTGTACACAAAGTCTGATTTTAAGTCTGAGCTACGTCGAAACAAAAGTGTAGAAAAGTACACATGACACTCTGGGTATACTTCTTGTCAATTTAAAATTCTTTCCTTTTATTCAGCGCTCGAGCATTCCAACTTTCAGTTTTCAGAAAGCTTTAATGTAGTTCAGGCTTAAAACCAGATTTCTCGCATACGCGCTTTCTTCTAATTGCAGGTTGATACGCATTTTAAACCATCTGGTTCAGGCTTTAAGTTTTTAAAATTTTGTGGCAGATACTTGAAACTAAGAAATGTCAAGCATGTCAACAAAATAAGTGATGCAACAGGTCCATGTACTATTTTAAGTACAAGCTTCTTGCAGCCATTTGTTAGCTAAGAGTTTTTTTTATTGTTGGGACCTACAATTTCTAGCTAAACTGAATATTTTCGGATGCTTGACAAAGATTTGCGAAATGTGGTTCAGTAGAAAATAATCTTAGCCTGTACTTTGTACTGCACCTGAGACCCATCCCTTAACCTTCGTACCCACTTCTTAGAAATTATTGCCGTGGAAAAAGGCGACTTCTTCCAGGTCTACAGCCTTAAATGAAGAGAAAAGCCCCAACTTTGCCAAAGAAGAAGAGATTTTTCGAACCATGCAACACTGCACACAGTATTTTAAGCCTGCACCTAAAGTTTTCTGTTCTTTATTGAAGTCGCTTGCCTTTGGTTGGCTTAGATGCATGCTAGGAAATGTTGTGATAGGGTTGGGTGAGTTGGAAATTTTATCTCCGTAACTTGCTTCCCAAAAGTTGAATCGATTTATATCCACTTTTTATAATTCACTGAAATTACGCTCAAAAATTGGCTAGACTTTTCATCGGTTAAAACTTTAGAAGACTAAGGTTATTGACTGCCGCTAATAAGCTAATCATTAATCGATTCGACGAACAATACTAAAATATATTTTTTCTAAAGCGTTGAGAAATACTTATAACTCAATTTTTTTTTTTTAAATATTGGAAAATAGAAAAACACGATTTTTACTTAATAAATATTTCAGTTTTTATTATTAAACAGTCTTTAAAAGCAAGAAAAAAACTTAAAAAAAACATTATTCTTCTTTGGTAATAATAATTATAAAAACTAAATTAAGTAACAATTTTTTTTGCGCAAGATCCGCAAAAATCCGAAATGTTAAAATTAACTAAAGCTCTGTTGAAAAAAAAAAAACAGTGCACTCCGGGAGTGCCGACAGAAGTGAAAACTTGAACGTGTATTTTTTGAATCGTCAGGCAATATTTTGTTGTGCAGGAAATACTTTTAAATGAAGTGTTTTCTAGTTCATTATTATAAACTACTACTACAAAAACTATACTACCTACATTTTCATTTTCGTTTAATGCGCTATTGTGTACCTACATGAAAAATAAAGCATGCTAGCTAATACCCGCGACTTCATCTGCGTAGAATTAGTACTTCGAGTAACTCATAAAAATATTTATATCAATCGGGTCTAAGATTTTCAATATTAGGACAACTGTCAACAAAACTGTTTTGAAATAACATAACAGCGCTTCTTACTATCCGATTTCCCCACAAAATTTTGAAAATTCCTTCTTAGATTCCTATGACTGTAACTCTCTTCCATAAACTAAATTCTTCTTTTTAAATTCTTCGGACATTACTGCGGAGTAATTTTTCGCCAAAAACAACAAACGAAAACAGACTCAATAATAATTATAGGAACAAAAACATTTTATTTGAGCGAATGAATTTTTTCCTTTATTATTATTTATATTGATTACATTCGTTATTATGCAATTTGTGGAATATGTATTCGTTGTGAAATAAAACAACGAATTTAAACTCTCAGAACGCATCCATCAGCACAGCAGACAGAAATCACCAAACACACAAACTATTAGTCAGTGTTCTTAGACGTCTCTCTTTATTTTTCCCACGAAGTGTGTTCATTTTCCTTTTTCACTAAATTTAAATTAAATAAAAGTAAAATTTGTATTGTTCGGACAAAAATCACACTTAATTAATCTTCAGTATAAAAATCGCAGTTTGCTAACACTTTAATGATTATTTTTTGGTACTAGAAATTGTTGCTATAGGCAAATCTTCTTTTTATGTGCATTTAGTGCGTTCATTCATGGTCAACAAAAAGTTTTTCGAAAATATTAAATTCCCTCAAAAAGGAAGAGATACAACGATGTAGGAACACTGCTGAATTCACACGTATTCACACTTCACAGCCAGTAAAATTGCGAGCGGGAGGGAGGGGCTTATATTGAAAAAAATTGCGGGGGGAATCGGTGACGTGAGACGTAGTAAAGCTGTCAGTCTATTTCATACTTAGTTTATGCTCTCTTCTCTTCGGCCGTTGACTCTCTTTCGTGGCGGCTTTTGTGCTACGGCTACGGCGCTACGGGCATTATGAATGAAAGATTATTTTTCCCTGAATCATAGTTTGTACACAACTGCGTAGTTGAAATATTATGTAAATAGTAAGATTGGTTGAGTGTGTGAACAGCAAGAGGTAAATATACTACTCCAGAAACAGAAATAATAATAGAGTGGATGGATGGATGGATGGACTATTTTAAACACAAAAATTGCAATCTATTGGTTAAAACGTAAATTTACAAAGCATGCAATTAATTTGTATTCTTTAAAATGAGTACCAGTGAAACTTATGAAACGCACACCCGATTGCCCCGCAAATTTTAGAAATAAAATTCTATCTGAAATTACTTTAGCATGGCAAAGGCAAACACACTTCCCCACATTACCATACATACTGAGTCGTCAAAAGTGGTTGGCAAATGGCAACGCGAACACTGGTATCACACACACACTTGTAGGTAAATTCTCTCTAATGTTTATATACAATGCCCAACGCGCCTCAAGAGTCTTCACGAACACTGGTGTCGGCAACATTGGTTACACAACATTGGTGTCGCGAGTTCAATGGTTTTATCCCATATCAAAAGTGCCCCAACGCGCCTAAAGAAGTTATCACTTCAAAAACAAATATTCTTTGTTAAAATTAGTAGTTTTTAACAAAGCAAATAGATAAACACCTGTTAAAAAACACACACTTTATCAATTGTTATCAACCAAGTTTCTAAATCAACCAATCTGTTAAATTCTACAGAGTTAGTTTGTTACTTACTGGGAAAATTGATAAATCGGTTATTTTTAACCGAAAGTTTGTTGATTTTAAATACGATTTTTTGCGTTTTTTGGCTTGATTTTCAGCACGCAACTCTCCACTGAGCTAGTGAACTCGTTTCGGTCCAACAAAATGATAAAAAAAATCGTTGTTTATAATTTTCGATTAGATGAAGTAGATTATTTGATCGTTTGTCCAAAATCTTGATCTGCAGCTCATCTTTTGGATGAAACAGAAGTAGATTGACAGCTTGAAGTATTTTGTGAGGCCTAAGTCCATGGTTAAATATATTTTTAAAGAAGTTAAAAGCATTAAAGTCAGAAAAAACACCTTTGCGGTTAAAAATTGCATTAAAAAGTAGGCGTGGCAATGTATGACTTCCTTCTTCAAGTCTTACCAAACATTTAATAAATCCGACCCCTAGTTTGAAGATAAATAAAGGAAACTGAAATTTTGAAAATAGAGTAGGTACCTATTTATAAAATAGGTTTAAGTGTAGCTATATTTTCCGCTCTGATTCTTAGAACCAAAATTACCTTACGACGGCTTGATGTTTGACGATATATCAGCCCTGTACCCAGAGCGGCCAAAGTGTAAAAATAGATTTTTTTGTTAAAGCCCGGAGCTTTATATTCCTAAATAGGCACACCATCTATTTCAGCTATAGTTAAACTAAATTTTTGCTTAATACCCATTCCCAGGTAGGTAGAAGAGGTAGTGTAAACAAAAAAACTATGTTAGACCTTCCTTCTTATAGCAATTTATGAGCTTATTTTTTTCTAAATATATGAAAACGTCCTTAAATTTTCCACCAAAGTCTTGATTCGGGAAGCTAATTTATCGCGGGAAGATCTGCAACAGTGAAGCCAAACCCCTCTCTCAGTAAAACAACACACTTACCGCAGCCGTTCAGTTAAAATTCCCTTAGCTGGGTATGCGATTTAGTCGCGATTGCTGCAGCTGCAATACCACCAAAATCACGTCAACGCGCTTTTCCATTTGCGCAAACACGATTTTCGATTGTTTTGGATGTGCCATCATCATTGCCGATGCATTACCATTCCTGCATCAATTTCCGTTGACACTGATTGATCGAAGCATTGGCATACATTTCAAAGTTGCTGCTATCAGAGGGAAGATTACCTACAGCGAACGGAGATGAGGTTCATTGCAAAGTTATCAGAAAATTTCAGTGCGCATTTGGGTTCAGACATCCGGGATGCAGGGAAACGCCAAAAGGTAATCAGTCAACGAAAGGATTATGTCCCGTCGGTTGTTGCTAAACTAACAAGTTACCAGACTTCTCAGTGATGCGATGAACCGAGCACACACGAGATTGCGGTGCGGTACAAGGGAGGTCGTAATTCTCTTCACCGGAAGCCGCATTTTATTTGAATTTAATTAAAAGCTATACATATGTAGGATACTGGATACAGTAAAACTGGCATTTAGGGTCTGCCTTTGTGGGTGCGCTTCTTTTCGGTTCCTTTATGCGGGTTATAAGGAAACATTGCGTCTGTTTATCTGCTGCTGCTTTTGTGATGGAATTTTGCTCTTCCTCACGTGGTGTTGGCTGTTAGGAAACTGTTATCCTTTCACAAACACTATACTGTGCGCTGTGCAAATATCGTGTTAGGCATATCCTCGGACTGAGGGTATATTGTTAAAGTATCTAGACAATTCTTTGTAGTTTGCATTTCTGCTCCAGTTGGTGATTTAACATCGCATATGGTAGACATGGGTGGTCTGTGCTATTTCGAAAGCGAAATCATGTTAAGCAAATTCGTAAGAGAGTTTATTTAGATTTGACGCAGGCATTTGAAAGAGGTTTGTGTCGTATCTTATAGCAAATGACATAATGCGGGAGAGAGGTAGGGACCGTACCTATTTAGCAATCTTTTCGGCCACTACCCTTTCGATGTCAAGTCTACTTAGTTGTTCTAAGTGGGTCTTTTCATAACATTCCTTCCAATAGGTTGGAAAACTGCACCTAAACATTGAAAGGTCTCTTTTAATGAGGGGTTTTTCCAAGACTGTCTTTTCTGACATAGAGCGAGCCTGCACACATAAGTCGAACCTTGCACAGGTGCAAAGCACTGTTTTCTGAACGTGAAATGGAATGATATGTATCACTTACACATAGGAATCGGTGTCATTTCAGAAAACGAAAGCCGTCATCTCTGCATGGAAGACGACGAAACTGCGGTGCAAGTTTTCTGAGTGCATAGGGCTGTGCGCTATAAGGAGACACCGCTTCTTCGGTGAAGCTCTGTTTTCTGAAGGACTAGCTACAAAACATCGCCACCAGAGAGATTGTCCTATTTGTAAGAAGAATTGAACATCTTGTGGTCTCCTAAGCTGACTATGTGGCTCAAAAAATGCTATCTTAAATCGGATGCCCTTCGCAACCGCTGGCGGGTTGAATTGGCGACTCCAGTTCTCAATGAATCTTATTCGGATCTCCATATATCACTCTGAGTGCAAAATTATAGCCAATTCGTGCGACCCTAATAGCTTAACTCTCTTGACAGAAGAATCCTCACACACTTTCCTATATTCCACAGTTGGTTAACTAAAAACCTTCTCAACCGACAGTTGCAGTCTTACTAAGCGTTGAAATGTCACAGACGGTGCTAACTTTTGTTTAACAGCAAGATCAATCAGTTGGCATTGCGTTAATACCCACAAGGTGAACGAAGCTCGGCTTGCAGTCGTCGCCAGAGCTAAATATCTTTGACTGATGATACAGAAGAACTTACTATTAGCTTTATATTCCTGCAAGAAAAACCGTCGCAGTTGTTGAATCAACATTTATTTTAGAATCATTTGCGGAAATGCCGGCGCTGATAAGAGCTCTAAATTCGTATGACCCTGGAAAAGACGCAATACCTGGCTTCCCTATATCACAAGTTCATTGGGAATATCGTCAACTGCCGAACTCTATTTAGACAGTCAGTAAGGTAAGCAAGTATGCTTAGGGCAGGCAAATATTTGAGGGTCCAACAGACGGGTCATGATGGTATCCTTCATCACTACCCACTACCGGACCGAAATCGACAGTAGCAGCAACTTATCTGAGGCTTAAACGTCGTTCTAATATTTTGCTAAATCCTATTTCACTAGGCTAGCTCCATGAGTTTAGTTTCTGTTTTATTCTAAAGCTTAGATTGTTAAGCTATGATCGAAACAAATGCACCCACGGATGGACTTGATAGCTCCAAATAATTGTGCTCATCCGATTATTTGAACTTTAGCTTGAGCCTTGTGACGAAAGTTATTGAAATTTTTCTAAATGTTCTGCAAGCCGTACCTTTACCGAATCTAGTTCGACAAATTTAAGTAAAAGATATACCAAGAAGCTATAGGTATGTTATGTTGACTTGACCTGACCTGACCTGACTATCCAAGTAACTCCAGAGCCGTTAATGCCTTGGACGAAACTCTAATAAAATTCGGTGCTCGTTATGAAACTGTCCAAATTCACAAATAATGACAGACAGACATGTACGGCAAAGCTGACATGGCTGCTGAGATGAGGAGAAAGAGGTCCTACGTCACAAAGTCACTAAATAGACAAAGTTGCGTTACATTCTTAAGGTACGATTGCACGTCGTGTCATTTTTCGTTGCAAAATTTTACTCGCTGACGTCATAAAAATTGGGCCATTCGGTGGTCACTCGTGTGTCTTTCGTTAGAGCGCGCCGAGTGGCCAGATGATAGACTGGCGATCACCCGTTGTGACAAATTTAGGACACATGTTTACGTCACAATGACGTCGGCATGTCAAAATTTGACACAAAAAATGGCATGTGTAATCGTAGCTTAAGATTCCCTGCATTTTGGTGTCGTTAAGCTGCAAAATTTTGCAATAAAAACAAGGAATCATGCAAATGTCGCAATCTTGTATTTCTTCGATTTATGAGTCAGTCCTTCCAACTTAAGGTTTTTTTCCACTGCGCCACCTCTCGCGAACGTCTGACAAACATCCGAGAGTATAACTGCCATGAAGGAGCTTCTCAATTAGCCGTTTGGACTCGGCATAAAACTGTAGATCCCTTCCATTCGTCCCAAAAATTAAAACTCACACAAAACGAATGGTTGTAAGAAGCTAGGCCCAGGGTCCCTACGGACCTTTTGCGCCAACTATTTATTTTTTTTTTTTTTTTATGAGTCAGTCCTCCTAGTCTACTGTGCTATTTAAACTGAGCTGTACTTTCTCTAATTTTTACTAAAAGAAAACAATGCATTGTCCTCTCTTTCTAAAATGTCGTCTTTTTCCTCTAAAGACCATCTTCCTACCATAAAAAAATATGCGAGATTGCGAGAGGGTATAGCTTCTCAAACTGGATTTAATGGTAATCTTGTATTGATTTTCAAAGACGAAGTCAATTCCATTTATTAAGCCTAGAACAACCGACAAATTTTGGTAGTTAAAATGTGCTTTTACAGTTTTTGACTGTATTTTTATTTAAAAAAATTAAAAAAAAAATTCCTCTTTTATGTGATTGAAAAAGTGGCCACCATAACTATGTTGGACGGCAATTTTATTCGCAATTGTCGTCTATTGTCAACCGAGTGGGGCCTCTTACATTTTAAATGTGTTTTGTAGGACGCAGTTAAAAAATGTTTGCGTTGAATTTTTTTAAAGTTCGTAGCTGTAGTCACTCAGAAAAGTATACCTTGATTTGGGCTTAAAATCGGCTTAGGATGAGAAACACTTTGCGCTGTCAAATTCACCAACTGAAATTAATCCCGCTTTTCAAAAATATTGCCCTGCCATGCTTTTGTGTGCTTGTCAAACATTCCGCCGATTACCACTCCACATGAATATTCTCCTAATTGCTTCCGCATAGTGAGTTAAATGCCCCAACATTTTCTCATTCAACCACCCGGCACATCAATATTTTGCCAACTCGAATCGAAGTAAACTGAATAAAAACAAACTTTAACCGCATCAACACAACCCAAACTAATTTATATTATTTGTGTGCTCTTCTGCTTCTAGGCGATGGTAAATGTTTGGAAAAGAATTCCGATACATCACCCGCAATTACTGGCAACGAAATCAACTTCAAGTTCCCAATTGATGACCGAGTTTGTACGATTGATGAACTGGTGTTGCCGCCCGCACCACCTCCGCCGACAAAGATGCCGCCAGCATTGCAGACCCAAAACCAACAGACAGTCGAGTCGCAGGCACACACCAGCATACAAATGCCATCGGCTGCGAATGCAACAGCAATAACATCCCAAACTCCAACCGTGCACTCGACGGCAACCGCAGTAGGACGACTGCCAGCTACTTCGCCATCGCCGGGTGCTGGCGCCCAACGTCACTCCCAGCCTAGAGATGGGCAACCGCCGCCAAACGAAATCCGAGTCAATACTGACGATCAACTGATGCACGTCACTGCCCCATCGACAAAAAGAACAAATGCGATTGTGGACGCTGCAGCCAGCAACTGACCTCCATCGACGACGAGTGCTGGTGGTCAAAACTAATTGCATTCCAGGATATCCCGCCATATCTAGAACACACCTATAAATCACACACACACGTAAGCCAACCATATGTCTTCGATAGCGAGAGTGTAATTACTTTGACCAGCGAGGCGATATCCATTGCGGTTTCTTAGAGTTTTCTTTTGTTGTCCTGTTCTCTTTTTTTTCACCTCCAAGTATATTGCGGCTCAGTTTGTATTGAATTCCACACCAATTTTACTGTCCGACTTCCTTTGTTCGATTAAGCACCTTTTTTGAACCGAGTTTAAACAAATAGTTTTAGCATTTACACTTAGTTTGTTTTTAATAATTTTGTAACAATTTTTGTACCGAAAATTTCGATTTTATGTGTAAATGGAAAGTATTTTTGTACATACGAGAAACGTTGCAAAGCAAACAAGAAACATGTAATTATACAACTCTATTCGTAAAACGTCTAAGATTTAAATTTAACTTTAACATTAAGCCGTAGGTAATTGTGATATAACTGAATTTTGTAAATAAATCGAATAGATGAAATTTTAAGAAAATATCCCCCAAATAAGTTGATAAAGAAAAAAGTTGTTAAAAAGCAGAAAAAGCAAGTAAAATGTGTCTTTCCGTTATCCCTTCTCTAGATATTTATTCAAAGTTATTGTGAGAAATGTGACATTCTTTTCGAGCAGTGTTGCACTTTGGATTATTTCTCTTTTTTTACATTTCAAAAGGTTATAGTAAAAAGTAAAACAAAAAATATATATTACAAACAAAACTAAAAAACTAAAAATGACTTTACCTTATATAGAGTTTAGGCATTATCATAGATTTAATTTTAAGTAAATCGACAAAACATGAAAACGAATTGATATTTATATTTAAGAACAAAGAAAATTATATATTAAAAAAATGGAAAATAAATATTTAAGAACATGTATCTGCATGATGTGGAAATGGGCGTTTTTACTTACAGTTTGGACGGGTTTTTAGATGGTGGTTTTTCTGTTGGACTGTCAAAAGTTTGTCCAACAAAACTATTGTTGTTGAATAATCGAATATGATATTTGGAAGGTTTTTTGTGTCAGTTGATTCGGGTTGATGTTCGAGTGAGGTAAGTGGTATGTGTGCTGTATTACAGGTCGAGGGTCTTAGGTTCGATCAATGGAAAAGCACAAAGTACATTTTAAGTTTTAAAACTGTCATGAAAGAGCTACTCCATTCAATTTGTATAACATTTTCCACTCGGCATACAAATTGAAAGTCCCTTCCTTCGTCAAACCGAATGGTTGTGAGAAAGTAGGCCTAGGGTACCTACTGCGACCTGTTGCCCCAACTAAATATCATCATATTTTTAGAAAGGGTGCGGGTATAAATGTGCACTGTTAAAAATTATGGGTGTGTTTTCGAATACATCCGCAGTATTACAGGGGTAGAATCGCCGCTTCCGGAAACAAGGTATACGTTCACGGAATTAAGTTGATTTTACATGTCTATGCAATAAAGACAAATTATTTTCCAATTTATTAAAGTTTTTCTGTAATATACTTACATTGAAATTTAATAATTGTTTCATTAAAATGCTCATTTTAATACGAATTTTCTGAACTTTAATCCCTAAAGATTAGAACTCTGTATTTTTGATCTACAATCTAACCCGGTCTATATTAAAATAATATTTCAGTCAAGAACTTATTACAATTAAGTTATAGTTGTCCTGGCATATATAACATCTATTCTGATTACATTTTAATAAAAGCCATGAACTTCAATCCATTTGCATGTGGTTTGGTACTTTGAGCATCCCCTTCAATGGAGTGGATGATTTATATAAAGTTTTCCAAAAGAAAAATGTTTTGAAAATACAAACTGGGTTACATTGATATTCAATGAGAATATTTTTCTTACTTTACTTTAATTTCAAAGTATTCTTGTAAGAGTATAAATAATATTTGCTTTTTGGATTTGATTTTGAAGATAAGGGCGGTCTAGAGATTCAAGTTCATTGCCTCATAAACATAGCTATTACATTCCAAAAAGTAAGTAATTGACTGAATATTAATGACGATAATTCGGGCATATATGAGTTTTAGAAAAATATACCTACTAAAGGAAGCACAGCGGTACTCTATAGGATGATTTTCAAAGAGCATAAAATACCACGGGAATTTGCCTACGCTTGACAATTTTCTATATGTAATATGTAATATTTCCATATCCGAGGCTTGTGGTCGTTTCGGAACTACACTTATTTTTCCATGGTAGGGAAGTTACCCCGACGCACATCCCCCAACCTGGAGGGCGAGGCTCTTTGTTTGACCCCTTGGGCTCATCCGCCACTATCTCTATTTCAACACCTTGACTAGTATTGAAAAATCCTTAATGACCTCAGCTCCAAATCGTCGAAGTAACTCATTAAGGTATCTGCCGTGGAGACTGTTGACGCCACCGTTGATTCAATCACGTGAATTCATCCGCCGTACGTCTCCTTTCTGAGGTGCTCAGTACGAAACTCACAAGCCAACACCAGAGGTACAGTTTTTCAAAAGTCCGTTCAACTAGTTGCCTACGGTGATGATATTGACATTATTGGGAGAACGCGGCGAGCTGTCAGAGGGGCATTTGCAAGCATTGAAACGGAGGCGGCAAAGATGGGTCTGGCTGTTAATGAGGACAAAACGAAGTATATGCTGTCACCGAGAAAGGACTCTCAACATCGGCGACTCGGACAAAACGTCGAGATGGACGGATACAACTATGAAGTAGTTAAAGACTTTGTATACCTGGGCTATCCACTATCACTTCGCAAAATGACATCGGCGCAGAGATCAAACGAAGGATCACTCTTGCTAATCGCTGTTTCTTCGGGCTAAGAAGGCATCTAAGAAGTAAAGCCCTCTCTCATAGAACCAAGGATATATTATACAAGACCTTAATCATCCCGGTCCTGTTGTATGGGGCAGAAGCATGGACCCTGTCAAAAGCGGATGAGAACCTTCTGGGATGCTTTGAGAGAAAGATTCTTCGAGTGATTTTCGGTCCAGTTTGTGACGATGGAGTGTGGAGAAGAAGATTCAACGACGAACTATATGGGCTATACAGCGACGCTGACCTGGTCAAAAAGCTAAAAATACAACGGCTGAGATGGCTGCGACACGTGGAGCGTATGGACAACAACGCACCAGCCCGACGAGTCTTCAAATCCACCCCTGAGGGACAACGCAGCAGAGGAGGACCCCACCTTAGGTGGCGTACCCAATTGGAGAACGCTATAGCGAGGGACCGAGCTGGCTCGAGGGGCTTGTTGGTTGAGGCCGTGGTCCGACCCGGACTGTAAGCGCCACCAAAAGTAAAGTGAATAATATGTTATATGTATTTAAAACCAATAAAAATGAATATAAAAATAAAATATTTTCGATGATGAAAAATCTCCAATAGATACTTAAATCAAATCTAAAGAAGTATTAAAATACAATAAGATTGTATTATATTTTATTATTACATGGGTTTATAAAAAGTAAAAGAAAGCATTATATTTTAATCTGCAGTTTATTTAAGTCCAATACAAATGTATTAACAATTTTTAATTTTTTTATATAAATAAGGGTTGAATACTTTTGCATATTTCAGACATATTTTGTAATAGCAGATATTTTTTAAAATGAATAAATATTTTATTAGCTGTATAATTTCAATATGTATATGCAAAATATTAAATTTAATATATTAAATTTAATATTAAATTTAACACAAGCCAAGGACAAATATGTCCAGCCAAGCCAGACCAAATAGTGCAAAAATACGATTGTATTGAAGATGTGCACTTCCTGGCCTAGCTTTACTTCTTGGCCGTAAGTGCAGCTATTTGCTACACACAAGTAATTTTAATTTATCTTAAGACTGTCGTGTTGTTAATCCTTCGGAAAATTGATTGAATGTTTTATCAGGTACATACCTACTGTGTTTGTATTATTGAAAATTTTTTAAAACACTATTCTCATTATTGAACGCCCGAACACAAATAATAAGAAGAATTAATTTAGTTTAACTCGTAGAGTCTACAGCCTAAGCGGCTACCCGGATTACGTTCAAACTTTGGATTTGGAGTTTGGGGGCTGACAGTTACTTTTTTTAATAAGTCTAATTATTAAAATTATTTGTTTTGCGTGTCATTTATTAATACCTAATTTATTTTTAAAAAAAAAGCTTATTTAATTCAACAGAACCATAAATAATAAACAATTGACAGCTTATATCTATTCACTTGACAAATCTGCTGTTGAATCAACAAATTAAAATGCTGGAGCTACCAAAATTTTGGTATGTAACTAACAATCTGTTTGTAGATTCAACAAACCACAACGGTAGTACTGAGAAATTAATTCTGTATTTATATTTGCTATTGATTGAACAAAATACATTAGCTGAATTGACAAACTAGTTAACAATTTTTTTGTTATTTTGACAAAAAGAGAAAGACCAAATTGATAAATTTCTTTGTAAAAGCAACAGTTAATTGTTGATTTGACAAAACAACAATGGTAGAATTGGCAAATCTCTGATGTAAAATTAAAATTTTGATTAATTTAAAAAAAATATTTATACCCACAAACAAACGATTTTGTTAATACAACATTTTTTTTTTATTATCACAACGCAAGATTAAAGACAAGATAAAACGTATTAACATTTTGTCAATCTGATAAAAATATTTTGTTGAACGAAAGTTGACTGAAGTATAATTTTTACCAAACATGCCAGGGTCTTATTTTCACTGTAGGCTTAGTTTGTTTAAGTTAAAGAAGCAACTGAATTGCACATGATTATAGCGCTGACAGTATTTAGAAAATTCACACATCACACAAACTAGCCACTGCGCTCAGCTGCACATTTTCATTGTCCTTTTTCCGTTTTTCTTTTACAAAACGAAGCACATTTGCTAAAACATGTGTAACCCAAAAAGCATGCGGCAACTAATAGGTACGCAATTTTATTTTCTCTTGCCAAAATGGCTGCAAACACAGCAGACGGTCTTTTCCCGGAGTACATCAACAGGATTATTGTCCAAGAAACCACCTCCAGCATCATATCAAAGCAGGTTTTCATGCCAACAGCCTGGCCAGATGTGGGCACCCACTTCAGGTCCTCGCACGACGCCTTGAGCAATATCAAATCAACCTGAAAAATGTATGCAAATTAAAAGAGAAAAACATATGCTAACAAAATGCGTACAGCTTGTTGAGTCTGGTGTTCTGTATTCGACTTGAATGCACTTATAAGCACATTCCAACGGAAATGATCAGCTTCGGTGATCACAGACTCGGCCATGACGCATATCATCAGCAGATCTACTATCGGTGCGACAGCGCTAACTAGAAATACTTTAGCTAAAACGGTGAACGCAAATAGGCGATTATAATCCACTTCTTTGGTGAAGAACATCCCTCCATAGATCTCATAGAACAAAGCTACCGATCGTATGAGAGTCAAAAAGGTCACCAAAATAAACTGTCCGTAGTACTGGCTGTAGTCCCGTTTGATTTCGTATATCTGTGTGCAAATCCTTGACATCGCTCGGTAGTGCTTTGCCTGCAGGTGGCCATCTCTGTCCCGCACGAATTGATTAAGAGCTTCATAGGTCGTCGTAATGTGGGTCTGAATGAAATCCAATTCCAAAAATAAAGCCGCCAAGATGACTTTGCTGATAGCGAATACGCACTTGAACTCGCATATGGAAAATTCGAAAACCGACGGCTGGGTATAGGTGAAGTAGATGTCCATTGTGGTTGTTAACAGGCGAAGTATGGCGTATTTGTTGTATTTCCCAACAGCTAGTGGACGGCTCTGCAAAAGTTTATTTAAACTGCTACCGGATTTGACAATTTTATTCAAAATATTCAGTAGTACAATTTGATTTGATTTATGGTTGTAATATGCCGTCAGTATTGTGAGCCACTGTTGCAAGGCATTGAAGAACCATAAAACCGACTGTTGGCTGCTAGCTTTTTCATCATTTCCTATGTAAAGCATTAGAGCGTGCTTATTAATGATAAAATTGAAAATGGTTACACTCATGGCTAAAGTGAAAACGATTCGTGCACAACGACTGTATATCGTGAGTAACGGATTCCTTCCAAATTTAGATGCGCCTTTGTTGTAGGAGAAATTAAAGAGTCCAAAGAATGTCGCGAGGACGAATGGGGTGTGCATTCTACTGAGGAGAAGCTTTGTTGTTGGGAGATTTTCCATTTTTAAATGGAGCACTTTTGCTAAAGTCTTTTCGGAATAAATGACGCACTGAGACTGAGACCTGAGAGCTACAGCTGCCGTTTAGGTATAGATAGGTACATATAGAAATAATTCGATAGTCGTTTATGAAATGCAAGCCAAATGGTGCAATTACCTAAAGCACATAGTTTTCGATTTCGAAATGAGTAGGAAATTGAGCGGGCTGTGTTTTGTACCCCATGGTAATTATACGAGACCACTCTTATCAATGAGCTGTTTGGTTTTTACTGCACCCATCGACTTACAAGCATTTGAAATGGCTTCATTTGTTTTTCATCAAAATTTAATTTTTTTAGGCTGGGGCCAGAATACCGACAGTAGCTGAAGTTTTGACGACAAAAACTATAGTCTTTTGTTTTTTTAAACTGGCTGGGAGATTTCCTATAAACAATAGAAAATATGGTTTCCGGTAGCCATAAGACTGTAAAAGTGGCTAAAACAAAGTTTGCTTTTTATAAAGAAAACCAGATTCGTATTTCTTTCGTTTTGAGTTGCCCGAAAAATAAAATTCCTTTCGCTGAAAACCCCGAGCGGTGGAAGTAGCGAAAATCGACCGCACCTGCACTGCAATATATAAAATCCCATGCGGAAAAATAAAATGCGAACACGTAGATGAAGATTTTACGAATGAGCATACGGAAACGATACAAAAATTTTACGAGGTAGATTACGCGACTTTCAACATTTTTTTTCGTTGTATTTTTTTCATCAGGATCTACAATATTGAAGAAGACTTCCTATATCTGCCCCTGGATCGCACAAATAATTTTTTGGAAAAATGAGCGATGGCAATTCTGTACCTTAGCGCAATGTACATTGTACACTACACTCATGAGTCATGACGTAGCATCAGGTTGAAGAAGTTAACTTTCCAAAACGAAATTGTCCTCACTGCTCACTGATACCTCTCTACCTACAAAACCCTCACAAGGGGAGGTGAAACTAATTTTTCGTATTCTGGCAGCACACTCACAACTTATGAGGCTCACAAATCAAAATTGTGATCTCCTATGGAGCAAGTCACAAAATAGAATACCAGTCATAAGCGCTAACAAAGGACAATTTTTGTATTTGTTGGCACCCAAACCTGACATTTAAAGCTATATTTTATAAAGTTTCCGGGAAAACTGATAATAAATAAATAAATAGTTGGCGCAACAGGTCCGTAGGGACCCTGGGCCTAGCTTCTTACAACCATTCGTTTTGTGTGAGTTTTAATTTTTGGGACGAATGGAAGGGATCTACAGTTTTATGCCGAGTCCAAACGGCTAATTGAGAATCTTCTTTCATGACAGTTATACTCTCTCGGATGTTTGTCAGACGTTCTCGGTATTCGAACCTGGGAACCCTCGCTTAGTAATCCAACACACTAACAAATAAGCCACTGCGCCTACAGGGGAAAACCGATATTTGTATAAAAAAAACTGAAAAATGTGAAAATTTTGATTTGTGACAAACCTTGTTAATATTTTATTTTCTCTGTTTCTAAAACATTTCAGCGTCAATATTGTTTTTCTTTATTAAATAAATTTTGTAGATAAAATATTTCGTTCTCAGATCCCACAAAATTGAAGTGATGTTGATGATGATGCTGTAAATTTTAACTAAGCAGTTGTGTACAAACTATGATTCAGGGTAATGCTTTTATTTCATTCATCAAACGTACAAACGACGCCACGAAAGAGAGTCGACGGCAAAAGGGCAAAAGGGGGTTACAGTCATAAGAGTATTATATTGAAAACATGATACTCTTATGACTCTTCACACGTTCACATGTAATCACATTTCACTCTTCACAGATAGGAAATCAAAAATTTATTTTCAAAATTTTTGGGGAAAAACACGAATTCCAGCTTAAAGTTTTATTTTTTTAAAAAGTAAATCCCTTCCATTCGACACAAAAATTAAAAACTCACACAAAACTAATGATTGTGAGAAGAATAGGCCTAGGGTCGCTACCGATTTAAATTTGAGTTTTATTGGGTCTGCTCCAAATGCCCGCGGTACCAAGTCTAAAGCTTACACCCCTAAATATTTGTAAACCATTTACAAAACAAAAATGCAAGTCCGTTGAGTATAGTACTGAAAATAAAATACCAGGTAATACTGACAAAATTCTATTGTAAAATTTCAACAAAAATAGTTTTGTTGAATTGAAAAAACAGAAATTGTTTGATAAATTAAATATATCAATACAACTTAAGTTTTATCAATTTGAACGATATTTTGTCGAACGGATAAAACGTTTACTACAAAACTGCTTTGTCAGATTAACAAAACCCAATTTTCAGTTTAATAAATCGATATAGTAGGTACCTATCAATTGAAGAATTTTATTGTTGAATTCACAAAGTTTTTGCTAATGAATAAAACAGAACCAAAAATCACTTTTGTAAATTTCTGTAAAATTGACACAACTTATGCAAAATGTTTGTTAGCCAAATTTTGTTGATATGAAAAAAATATGAAAAAAAAATGTAGAAAAATTGAAGAATAATTGTAGAATTGATGGCGTCAATTTCACATACTTCACACTCGAAGCAGGTAAGCGGCAAGTTTTTTAGTGGTGCACTTAAATGTAACCGGTAAAAGTGAATAAAAAAAACATTTTTAAACAAAGTATATGAATGTGGACATAATTATTGAAACTTTTCTCCAATAAAAGAAAGCCGAATATGGGAATATTTAAAAGGTAAGTCAAAGAAGTTAGTGCAATAATATGTACACGGTTAAGAATATGAGTTTGTTTTAATACATCCGCAGTATTGCAGGCCTATGCAATACAAGAGAAAATTGGTTTTCAATATTTCTAAATTATTAAACTTGTTCTGTAATATATTTATATTCAAATTAAATAATTTTTTCATTAAAATGCTAATTTTAATACGAATATTCTGAACTTTAATCCCTAAAGATTAAAATTCAGTATTTTTGTTCTACAATCTAACCCGGTCTATATTAAAACAATATTTCAAACAAATACTTATTACAATTAAGTTATAGTTGACCTGACATATAACATCTACTCTGATTACATTTTAATACGAACTTATTAAAGCTGAACCAAAGTGATTAGATTTGAATATGCAATTTATGTAATATTTTAAACCAATTAAAATTGATATTAAAACAAAATATTTTCGATTTTGAAATCTATCCCATAGATATTAAATCAAATTTAAATAACTATGGGATATATTCTTAAAATATAATGAAATTGTATTATTTTTTAATATTTCATTGGTATTATTGAATTTGAGGTGAAAGCATTATATATTATATTTTAATCTGCAGTTTATTTAACTCGAATACAAATGTATTAAAATTCTTGAATTTTTCAATATAAATAAGGGTTTAATTTAAATACTTTTGCATTGAAACCCACATTCCCCAAGGTATATTTAAATTTATTATTTTGTAAGAGCAGACATTATATAAAAGAAATAAATCTGTTATTAGTTGTCTAATATGAATACTCGCAAAATATTTGATTATTTTCACGGCGTTATCCTTTAAAGCTAGGATTTTAACCGTGTGGGATGGAACTAACAGACAACACACTACCCTACGAAATTGTCATTACAAAGTAAGACCGAACGAACAGTTAATTTACCTAACAAACGAACGATAAACGATAACTCTGGAATGAGAGAATTTGCGTGCCACATCTTTTTTCTTTTTTCAACCAGAGCGAAACTTAATTTATTTAGAGCATAGTTGAAACGAAACGCTCAAATCGACCAGTCACTAGCAGTCACTAGCATCTTAAAGTAGACCTAGTACCTATTATAATAAAGTATCTTGAGTCAGTTGTATTTTAATCTACCTCACAAAAATCATCAAAACAAAAAATAGGATCTCGTGAAAAATCGTACAAACTCGTTTGAATGCACCACAAAACTGTAGTTCCTTATCGAAGCACGACTTAGAAATGTTTAATTTGTCCATTAATGAGTTAGCCTGTAGTTCGATCAGTAAGAGTTGCGGTGGCCACTTAAAACGGAACAGATTTCGCTGGCTAGAGAATGGCCCCTCACAAACGTACGTGAATTTAACCATTGGGGATAAACTGAAGAGAGTCCCTACAAATGAAGGTGCAGATAAAGCAAGTCTTTTCCATTCATAAAACTGTGATAATTCTATCAAATAGTACTCGTCGGATTATTCCAGTTCGTTCATCACATCTACCGACGTTGTAAGGGTGCTATCATTTCTTGCCAGCATTAAAATACCAGCAACTATGCGAAACAAAGCTCCAATAGGAACTCAAGCGAGCGAGGGGATTTCCATTGGATTTGTCGGAATTGAATCCAACATATGAAAGGACTCTGCTTTTTTACATTCGGTGTATCTGATCGGAAAGCTATTTCCCTCAATAGAATCCTCTTCCCTTTGTGGATTTTCAAACTAAGTGGAGTAAATGGGATGTACACAGTCTGATTTTGTTTGACAGAGGGTTTAAGAAGCGTCATTTATTGGCATAAATTGTAATTGGCTACAATGGATTACGAGCTCGTTCGATTGAATTTTATGGATCGTGTTGTTGGCGGACCTTTTGTAATCAATTAAAAAAGCTGATGATAGTCGAAATAATGTGCAATAGTTAAGTGCGAAAGGCTTAATCCACTCAAAACAAAAACTTGTTATCTGTGTTTAAAGTACAACGCATACAGTGTGTTCGGCAATACAGGGATGCCCAGAGGTTACCGCGCAGTCCTAATCCTAAGTGCCACGGAATTGACGGTTGATACTTTTTCTGGAATATTTGTTAAAGCTATGAAAAAAAAAAATTGGACAGGATTTCGAAGAAGAAAATTTATTAGTGACTATCGATACAAAAATTAATTTTCGAATAATGAATCGATCAAGGAATTTGGTGTAAAACATTTGAAAACGGGAACCCTTCCTTTTTAATTAAAATTTCCAGATATAAAATACCCCTTCGTATGAATTTTCGGGTGAAGTTAGTCTGCCAAAGCACAAACTGTTCTCAGCCAGACGTGCTGTGGAACTTTCAAAGGCTTCTCCAAATGCATGACACTTTAAGAAGTAAAACTGTCTACTATTTAACATGTGGATTGCAACCTCATTACAACAGACAATAATTATATAATATACGATATAGGTACCAATGTGCACATGTAACTCTGCTCCTGTGAAACAACCCTTTCCACTTGTGCTGTGCATTAAAACTACTTTTGAACAAACACCACAAACAAATTGTGAACAGAACTTCCCTTCCAATGGCAGGGTAGGTACCCAAAATTTCGGAAGCGATATTTATCAGCGGAAACGTTTTGTCAAACGTAAGGGAGGTGCTACGACATCAGGATATCCGTTCTAAAACTGCATGGGTGGCAATACAATAGCAGCAAAATAAAAGCACACCACCCCACAGAGAACATGAGGATGACGAGTCAGAAAAAAATATAGGACGCCTTTGAGACCTTAAACTTCATATGGCAGTGGAAGAAGGGTGGTACATTTTGCCAGCCATGAAATTATTAGAAGCGAAACCTTTGTATAAATAAATATGAGTCTAGAGATCATGGATTGTGACGTGAAACTTATTTTGCGTGAGAGAGTCTTTTTGTCATCCATATCCGCATGAAGATTTTAAATTTTTGGTGGGTCTTTGCTATTGCTATATCCACTGGGATGTCTCTTAACTAAGTTAACTTCGTTGCTTCAATACAATTTTTGCTTGTTACGTCTGCGCCTTGACGGCTCGTGGCTCTCTCACATATTCAAATCCAATTCGGAACGTTCCATACTCATATTGCGGGAAAAACCACACAAAAGCCACTCACTGATTGTGGTAAACAATGCGACTATACCAGAAGACCAGTGCCATTCTATTATTCGCATTTGTCGTTTATGACTCGACTGCTAACGGGCCTTGAATAGAGCCTTCGTACCTTCAAGTGTTCGCCAACTTCAGACTTTGCTTCGATGAACAGCTGTTCAAAGTAGAGGTTTGTGTGTCTACAGATGGCAGAGTGCACTTTAGACAGAGAAGAACAAGAACAAGAGTTGACTGATTTTTTGATTACGTTTTGAAGATTTTTTTTTTAGTGGGAGGTGCCACGCCCCTCTTTCATATAAAGACCGCTTTAGCTCTGAAAATTTACGGTCGATCGCATAACAACTCACCTAAATTCCATTAGAATCGACTGTTGTACAGAAGCCCATACCGGGCAGACATAGGGCCAGTTTTTTTGAACTTCTATCTCAGCAAAGCAAAGTAAAGTAGGATTTTCAGCACGCAATTACAAGAACTACGCTTCAGTAGACGTTTTAATCGTGTGCTAAGAATCCTACCTTACTTTGCTTTGCTGAGATCGAAGCTGAAAAAAAAACACGTCTTGAGAAACGCTAAACGAAATTGCACCCGTAAGACCGCCCATAACTCGAGAACGGATCGTCCGATTTAAACTATCTTTTTGTTGTCGTGTTTTTCTCTGCCTAAGGAAAGCACATACAGCGAAAAAATTGGAAAATTCTAAAGGGAAATTGGAAAATTGATTTCCCAAACATTTTTTACGGAGAAAAATTTTCTTGTTTTTTTTTTTTAATTTTGATAGTAATATACACTGAGATCGTGTTTCTCAAAAGTTCTGTCTGATTTTGTTCATTTCAAATATTTTCTTTACGGAAACCATTGATTATTATACTGTTGAGATATATCCAAGTCGGGGCTTCCGGTGAGCTTATCGAAAACAGCTTCGGGCACATGCCTCGCGAATTCATGCATGACAAAAGCCGCTCTTTTACTGCTTGGATGTTACTTTCCTTTCAGTCTGATCAAGCTATCTACAGGTTACTTACAGTGTAATTTAAATATTTTTCAAAGTTTCTGTATTTTTTGCCTTTCAATCAGTAATTGAAATTCGGTTGGCGCCATCTGTTATCCATTGCAAAAGTGCGATGCTCAGAATTATTTCAATGAAAAAAAATAAATTTTCGCCCGGACAAAGTTCGCCAAGTCTGCTATTTTATTTTTTAAATACATTTCGATTGCAAAATTTATGAAAAAAAAACACTCTTCTCTTCTATTAAACTCCGCCATTATTGTGTTCCCAGTTTAATAAACTCGGTCTCGAAATAACGTACGGAAAAAGAGAGAGGTGTAAAGCCTACTAATAGCATGGTCCTGAGAGAGGATTTTATATTTTTTCACAGAAAGTAAAAGCTGTAACAATTTTAGTTGTTATGGATAACAATAACAACTCAACAAAAATCGATTGAATAGTCCAACATAGTCACTCTTCTACCGACCAATAAATCCAATATGTACGAACGTTCACATTAAAATTTGTTCCCCACCATAAAACAGTTTACCCAAAGAACTTTTATGCGTGGGTCTGGGTATGTATACGAAAGTTTCAAGAGAGCCCCTTCCACTCAATTTGCCAGCAATAAAGTTGCGGTAAGGCCACTGTCCCGTTCCGACTTCATAATGCCGTCAAAACCAATTTGCAATAACTCATGTTATTATCACGAACGCCCACTTAACACCGAGTTCCACTCAAATAGCTGCGCTTCTCGTGGCTAACCGTATCCCATGGTTAAGTTCTCAACCTCCTTAAGTGGTTAATATGCTACATTATTTCTTTTATTTCGCAACTTTTGTACCGTAATTTATTGCAATTTATTTTATTGTGCACATTCGAGTGAACATTTAATGTATACACAAAGTTTCGCCACAAAAAAAAAATCCACGAAGCCGACTTATCGTCTTTTAAAAACATATTAACAACCATCGAGGGAGTGATTTGAAGACCACTGCAACCGGGACGAAACACATTGACAGCAGCGAAGGGAAAATAAGTGAGGGCTCAGTTTTTTCTCCCCAATGACCAGTAGGATAATAGAAACTTTACACCGCAACTCTGTCATCGCGTTTATTGTCATTCGCCCGAGCAGCAAGTTTATGGCAGCTCTAAAGTTATGACAAGAACATGGCCATTTGCGCGGACCTAATAAACACAATGGATAGTGGAATATGTTTGCGTTCGAAAATCAAACACTTGCGTTCGCTAGGTATTTGGCCAAACATTGTTGTAATTATCGGGCTAATGGTCCTTGATAATTAATTGTCCTTGTTTGGTTAATTAAGGGCCATCCATTGGGCTCGTTGTCTCGTTGTTATCTAATTAGCAATTCGAAAAACATTTTTGCATCATACACACTACCGTCACCAAATGGGTAGGTACCTAATTTAACCGATTGGAAGGTCTGAGTTTTTAGGCAATTATTTCTGGATGCTCTACGAAAATAAATGAGTCAATTTGGAAGGTATTGAATTATAGCATAGGTATGTAAGAAATGAACGCAGAGTTCATCCGGGTGTTGCTTTTGGCAACTTGTTAATAAATAACTCGGTTGGATTTGTAAATATTTCAAACTAATCTTATAATTTTATACGAGACGCCCCAAAGTGGTTTTTTGAACAAATTTAGTGCAGCACAATGGTTATTAAATTTCCCCCATTCTTAACTGTTAAATAAACCTCGAAAATTGGCTTTAATCGAATGCTATTTTTGCTCGGTTAAATAAAAATTGATTAAAATTAACTAAGTGTCTGTTGAAGAAAACGAGTATTCGCTGTCGAAATCTACCGAGATAAATAGGTTAAATGAATACTGTTAAAAAACACACTTTATCAGTTGTTTTCAACCAAGTTTCTAGATTAAATTCAACCAGTTGGTTAGATTTTACAGAGTAAGATTGTTATTAGGACCGAGAGTTATTTTTAACCGAGATTCCTTAAACAAGTTTCGTCGGTTGTTTTTAATACACTAACTCAGAAGGAGTTATCTTAACAGTATTACTTTTTAGTTTTTAACCGAAAGTTGGTTAATTTTAAATAAATAATTTTCCTGCATGATTGTTTAACGTCAATTATAGTGCGTCGGCTCTCTAATCCACTCTATATTATTTCTGTAGTTTTATAGTCGTATATTTACCTCTTGCGTTTCACACGCTCAACCAATCTTAACAAATTAAGTGTCAGGTAAAAGATATTCTCTAGGTGCTTATCTTTGCATTTTTACTTTTTTTAAATATTAACAATTGAAAAAGTTGAATTTGACTACATTTAATTTCAACTACGCAATAGTTGTGTACAAATTTTCTTTCATTCATCATGCCCACAAACAGTGTTGCCAGATGAAAAATCTAAAAATCTTATTTTCCGAAATAAAAAATCTTTTTTTCCAGATATTTTCAAAATAGAAAAACAACGAAATATAAAATACAATTTTGAAGTACTTAAAACAAACTGTTATACATATATTTTTCGACAAAATTGCAGTAATGTAATTTTTTTTTTTTTTAATTTTGGAAAATATTTGAATTAAAATGACTCAGAACTTCATTGCTTATAAAGGGTGATTTTTTAAGAGGTTTAGAACTTTTTTTAAAAATAAAACACAAAAAATTCGAAAAAATGAATGAAATATTTATTTGAATCGATAGTTTGAACCTTGCAATTTAATGTTTAAAGATAATTTCATGCAAATGTTGACCGCGGCTGCGTCTCAGGTAGCCCATCCGCTGAGTCCAATTTTGGCATACTCTTTCACACATATCGGCCGGTATCTCACGAATGAATGCATGGATGTTGGCTTCCAGTGCGTCAATCGAAGCGGGCTTGTCCCTATCATATCATAGCAACTTACTCCATTAAAGAGAAACAAATCCTTTGTAAAGATTAAACTTTCAACTGTTTCAGTACTCAAACGATTACGAATTTTTGTTTTTATTTAAATTTACAGCAGAAAAAATATTCTTTAAACAGTTGCAGAGCGAAGGAATGTGGAAGCGACAATATATTGAAAATAAAATCTTTAAAAATTTTATATGCGAAGTTTCCATTGGCTGTTTTTACTAACAATTTTTTCCAAAAACATATCACATTGATTATTTTATCAAATTCGTTGAAGTTTATGTTTCTTTAGAGTTGATGGAAACGTTAGTAAAACAGAAATTGTACATAGGCTCTGTTCGACTCACATTACTCATAATTATGGAGTTTATAGAAAACGGTTTTCTCCAATAGAAAAGGCTGCTTTAATGTAAAAAAATTCGAAAATTCTTGATATCAAATATGTTGAAATTTGATGAATTTGAGGTAAA
This sequence comes from Cheilosia impressa, assembly GCA_948293265.1. NCBI lineage: Eukaryota > Metazoa > Arthropoda > Insecta > Diptera > Syrphidae > Cheilosia > Cheilosia impressa. Next base: position 26,533,263 of record OX411884.1, on the reverse strand, counting down.
AAGTCTTGCACCTATTTTGGAGCTCAAAAATCTTTAAAAAAAAAGATATATCTTGTAATCTGGCATCACTGCCCACAAATGACGCCACGAAAGAGTGTCGATGGTCGAAGAGAGTACAGTCGTAAGAATCACAGAGCACTAATAAGAAATTTAAGAGAAAATTTTATTTTATGTTATGCGACTTAAGTTACAATTTGGTACTTTTTTCGAGATTTTTTTTGCTATTTTGGCCCTTTTTTTGTTGGAGAAGGCTCCGTAGCCCGTACAAACGACGCCACAAAAGAGAGTTACAGTCATAGGAAATCTAAGAGAGAATTTTCAAAATCGGGGAATCGGGTAGGAGTAGGAAGGAGTGCTGTCTGCTATTATGTTATTTCAAAACATAGTTTTGTTGTCAGTTGTCATTTTCAAGATAGCCTTGATATAATCCAAATACTATAAATGCGAAAAAATATTACCTTTTAACGACCGCAAAAACAACTTTTATGAATTTTGGTATACGTATAGATGGGACCTCTAAGAATGACACAGGCGAAAACAAAACGTGAAGGGGGATGAAGTAGGGGATTCAAGTTTAAATGACGAACCAATTATTTCTCAAGCTCTCAGGATTATAAAATTTATCATAGGTACCTATGTTTGGTAAGAAATAAATACATTTGCTGCGTATTTTACCAATAATTTTAAATGTGTAGGGCTAATTGGTTGGCTGGAAAGATAGGATAGTTTTGGACCCGATATGTGGAGCTGTTGTTGTTGATACATATAAATATTTTAATTGAGTTACTCGAAGTACTTATTTTACGCAGACGAAGTCGCGGGTACCAGCTAGTTGGTTTTGATCCTGGTGTACCCCACGTTTCAGTGTTCGGTCCGATATTATATAATTTATTCACCTCAGATGCACCAAGTTCCCCAAGTTGAGAAGCAGCAATATAAGCTGTTGCTCAACTTGGCAAACTTGTTGTAGTTGCTTTTGGTTTCCCGTCTACGCGAGAATTCATATTTTTGTTCAATGCTTTGGTTCTCTCTTCTCACTGACTAAGACGGTTAATGTTTAGGACGGGAGCGGGTCGAAATTCTGCTTTGCAAAATTCTGTCTTCTCACACAAAATGTATGCTTTACGAATTCTGATTTTTTTTAGTGCTGCTTTACAAATTTAAATCGATAAAATTCTGCTTTTAATAGATATAAAAAAAACATTTTTAAATGTATGAAAAAAAAAAAATTTAAGTTAAAAAATAGAAATAAAATTTTAATTAAACAAAAATAAGTAAAAATTTTATTCAATATTGAAAACAAATTAAAATAAAAAAAGAAGATGTTCCCTCCATCTCTAGTCTCTAGTCTCTACTTTATGAAATAATGCAAACAATAAAAAATAGGTTTGGAAAATGTTCTTTTTAAAGCCTAATTTTGTAAAAGGAATACCTATTGACACATCTGTAATTTGGCGATAATAATTAATAACGGGTTTTTGTAGGGGGCTCAAAAACAAGCCTTTTTATTATGGGCGGGAGGGATAATTTAAAAAAAATGCTCGAAATAAAAGAAAATATGTTATAAAAATAGTTCCTTAGAATTTTTATCCCAACAAATTTTGGACTACTGAGATTTATATCTCAAGACTTTTTCCTCTCGCACAAACTTGCCAAACATACAAGAATTTCCTCAAAAATGGCTGCTCTTAAGGGCGCATTTTCTACCACGTATAAATAGCATTTGCGACCTCACAAATATTCCACCATAAATCACTAAAAGAAACAAGTGTTGAAAAGACGTCGACAGTCTACCTTTCGTGGGAAGATGAGCAAAGATAAAATACTTGAGAACTGTCTTCCCAAATTCAACTTCAAGGTTACATTCCCAAATCGCCAGAACTGGGAACAGAACAAACCCCCATTTGTCAACGATTCTTATGTATACGCGGATGGATGGAAGGAGTTTGAGTTTGGGTCACTGGATACCTTACTAGACATTGTTAAGTCAAACGACACCTTATGCTCATGCTCGTGGAATTACCCAAGACAAAACTTCCAGACTATTACGACGAGGACAAAGAATCAGGAGAACACCTTCTGAGTCACTGCAACTCCACTGTGATTCCACTCTCCACAGTATGATTTCAAACACTTACGACATTACGACTCTATCCTTTAGAAGAGAAGCATGCAAATCTACACCCTGTACACATTTTTTAACAACCCTTTGTGAGGAAAGTGAACACGAATATTATCACCAACCGACTGAGCGAGTAAGTAAGAAATCCCAGTTATTATATTCTTGATGACTTCTGTTTCCTTTGGGCAATAAATCCATCCCTCAAAATCCCACACGCTGCTACCGCCAGTATAATGAAAGGGTAGAGCGTAGAGGAAGCAATTCCAAGCAATCCGTCAACACTACAATAAAGCAGAAGCACCGCCACAATTTGTGGCATACTCATTCTCCCTTCTGCCAAAAAGCAGAATAATAGCATTTTTTAAAATGGTTACACTTCTGCTGGGGATCGACGCCTGCTTCCCCCGCGCGCCGCACTCAGCTGTCATAATGTTTTCGGTTTCCCGCATTTTTTAGCTGTAAAACCACCGAAAAAGAAATGAAAGGAATTACTCTTAGGTACGTATACAGTATACACCCGGCAGCCCCCGCTACATAGTAACTTACAAAAGGGCGAATGTTAAGATTATTTCAATGCGATTTTTATTATTTTTGTTTTTTTTCTTTTCCTCAGCATTTTTGTGCTGTTGTTTTGCTTTTATCTGGAAATTTATCACCCACCACAGCACAGCATTCTGTGAATCAGTGGCAGGGTTCCATTGTTTTATGCTCGCAATGAGGACCGCCACACAGTCCTCGCAGTTGAGGGAACAGCGCTGTACTCATATCTGCATGTGGAGTACCCTTCCAAACCAAGCGATTGGGACATAGGGATACGGATTGTGTGGCAGTGTGGTGTACAATGTACATATATGCACATAAACTCCCGCAGATGCTTGAATGCAGGATAAACAAAAATGAATCCTTATGGGCACGTTTGCGTTCGGGGATATAAAAGAAACAAGCAAACGCGAGAGGCAGCAGCAAGGACAACGAAAAAAGTATTGGCGGTCATGAAATCATAATCAAAACTTCATTGTTTGTTAATATTTGCGGCCAGCTACACAGCTGACAGTACCAATACAGCTCACGAGTCACAACTACTATACATTCTATCGATTCGGATCCTTTATAGTCGATCGGCACGCCGATAGCTAATCAATATACTGTTTCAATGGATTTGCGACGAGACACCAGCAACTGCTGTCGAAAAGTACTTTTGCATTCTGGTTGTATCTTGTATCCGTTATCAGCCATTATTACCAGTTGTTGAGGGACTCATGGAGATGATGTGGCGCATTGATTTTTTTTTTCAAAACGATTCAATGAAATCTAATTGGTTGGAGGGATGAAACTGCTTAAAATCAGTTGTGAAAAAAAGCCGCAATCGGTACGATAGAGAGAATCGAAAAAGTGGGTGTCGCAATTCTGTCGTTTTAATCTTAAGACGTACTTGCAATGAACGAGGACATTTGGGTTTATCCAGTTGTGCACTTGGTTTTATCGTAAAGCCTTCGTTTCTTTTTTTCCAAATACAGAAAATGTGGCTGTCGTCCAAATCTTTATAACTGCGACGATAGAGGACATGGAAAAGTGGGTCAAGACATACGAGTACTTGCAATGAACGTTTGGATTTTGGATTACTCAAGTTCAAAAATACGCTGCCATTATGATGTTACTTTCAGTGAGTTTGGACAAGCGTCCGGAGCTCGTCAGCCGGTTTGTGGAGTAAATCAGGCCATTTTTCACCGGTGGAAGGATTCACTTTTTTAACACGAGTTGATGAGCTTTTCGATTGGATGCATATAGTTCAAATAGGTTATGGCACTAACTCTACAAAACTTGCGTCGATTAGTGTTTGGGTCAGGTTTTCCCGAGTTTGCATTTTAATCATCTGCCAATCTACTACTTTTTGTATGAATGTTGAATTTTCCATTAATGTTTTGAGTGATGCGAGAGCTCGCAAAGCATTTTTTAAACGAACTTAATTAATTCGACTTCTTGAAATATTTTTTAATCTACCTTGAGTGTGTTTAAAAGAGTGATATTGAAAATCATGTACTTTGCCCAACCCAGACCCAGAGGATTGCATTCAGAGGACAACACTGATTTTTATAATTGTAGGGAAAATCTCCAAAGCAAAACTTTAGACCCTCTCTTCCCGAGACGAAGTTGAGCACACGAATACTTTTCGAACGTTGGTGCTGCTCAGCCAAAAACCTTACAACACATTTAGTTTTAAGGCGGTAGGTAAAGTCAAATCGGGTGACAGCTAGGGGAACAGGTACTAATAACAAAAAATAGGTACTATATACTATAGCTCAGTTGGTCTATTTTCCGTTCAGCCATCAAAGCTTCGTGCGAGGTGCGACCCAGTCATGCATTCGAAAATTGTACCAAATTGTGTGTTCCGCCAATATTGCCGCATTTTATGGCTCATTTTGAGCACCTTATTTATTCATTTCTACTGGGTCTAGCGAGGCATCCGTCATAATGGAAAATTCTCCGATGCTATTCGATTCGAGGAATTTTTGCTTCGAGGTACCTATTATTACGAACAGTTCGGAGCATCCCTCCGAGTTAATGTAACACAAACGCACTCCAGCATTTTGTGTTGAAGTGCGATCAAGTTTGCGGAATTGAAAGGGTTCTCCAATGAGAGGTGTTATTTTGAATGACCCGCTATTTCGGTAGCTGTCACTTTTAAAGCTTTTATTGTTTGACATTTGACAAGTAGAAACTACACCATTACTAATAATGGAACGATACACGCTTCAACAACGCATTACAATTATTAAAATTCACTACAAAAATGCTGAAAATCTTGCAGTAATAGGAGTTCGCAAAACTAAAGCATTTTTTGGTCGTCGTGAAGCACCTTGTCGGACCGCAATACATAAATTGGTGGAAAAATTCGAGCTGTTGGGACAAGTTAGTGATGTGAAGAATAAAACCCGTGCACGTCGCTCAAGAACAACTGAGAATATTGCTGCTGTAGCCCAAAGTGTTGAAGAAAACCCATGTTTGTCCATTCCTCGTCGTTCCTTGGAATTGGGCATTCCACAAACGTTTTGTGTGGTCGGAGTTGGATGGTATTGGGGACGTTCAAGTATCTAGTTTAGTAAGTCTGACAGCTCTCTCACTAAGTGAATCTCGGTTTTGATTGGTCGAAATCGGTCGTGAGAGCAGCTGTTTCAGTTAACGTTTATCGACGGGTAGCCGACGAATCTAGTTAAGAAATTCGTGACTGAGTACTAAGTTGACAGTTCTCATATGTGGCTGACGTAGAAAACGTGACGTTCCCAACCATTCTAGTTTTTGCGTTCAGGTTGCATCTCATTCAGACCAATCTAGTCGACTTAAGATGACTAGATTCTTGAATGTGCCCATTGATCTGGACAACGTTCACTATCAACAAGAGGGCGCAATACATTAATTTCATGTCAACTCGATGCGTAATCTCATTTTAATTATTCCCCTATCCGAAATACCTGGAATGTAATTTGAGCCTCCAATGAAGTACACGTTGCGGATGGTTTTCAGTTTTCACGGATACCCCGCTAAGGCAGATTTCCTTCTAGCGGATGTAGTACTTTGTTTGTACATGACCTCGTATTCCTTGATGTAAATCGCGTCAACTTTCCGCGCCTTCGTAGTTTTCCAAACCTTTTAGTGTCTAAATTGACAATATTTCAAGAGCTAATTTGTAAACCCTGTCAAGGATAGATTGAATTAGTTACTCGGTTTTGTTGCAGAAAACATAATTACCTGTGGCTCAATTTTTGATGCACACAATGCATAAATGTATATGATGAGGTGTGAAACAGGTGATTTAATTTGTCTTCAACACGTATTCGACGGTTGGTTCCCATAACAGACAAAATAACACCCATCTACCCATCCCTCGCTGATTAAACTTTCATATACGACAAATTGTGCGTGGTGGGGGACGAACTCATTTACAATAGATGAGATGTAAATCACTTCACAGAAAAAAAAAAAATTTAAGGACAATTGGAAATGAGAAAAAAAATGGAGCCGAAAACAAAAATGAACACAATAAGCCTATTGAAGTGATGTGTTAATTGCGCCCCGCGAAAAGGACAATTCACTCCACTGTCAACGGCATTCGTTGTAATGTACAGTTGAACAGTGTTTTCATTTAACATGTACCCCAAATGTATCCCAAGGGTTTAAACGAAGTTCAAACGGAACTTTACAAAAAAAGGATACCTAATTCGGGTGTACATTAAACTGTTTTGTTTTTCTGTTGTCCTTTGAGCGCGGTTTTTGCGAATGTATTGTTTTCATCATAAAACAAAAAGAAAAACAGAAATTCCTCAGGTTTTTCTGACTGTGACATTGTCCTGACATATATCCCCATCTGTTTAAGTGTTCATTTCATTTGAAACATGTTATTCAGCTGAAAATAAGCAGAACCACATCATTACTGCAGTCCTTTCTATACGCAATACTGAAAGAAAGCATACTTTCCCATTCCCGAGGACCTCGGCCGCGATAGCATGATTTACAAATTGTGTCGGTTCGCTTTGGCTTAATTCTAATTTTACGGATGGCGAAGCGAGGCAAGGAATTTAATGTGCAGTCAACGTGGAAAATTACGTTCGGAACTCCGTAAAGGGAAACCTGCGTTCCCCACTGAATTAATAAATTCTTGGAAATTCTATGATGTCCTTTGTAATGGGCTCTTCCACGCATAGTTCGCGAGGATACGGTGCAGTCATGTATACAGTGAATACACTTTAATGGCTATTAAATAATATGGAAATTTGGTGACTTGCTGAAATTTAGCTCCACCATGGGACTCGAGAGACATAAATAAAGTTTCCCTACATCGAGGCGAGGGTCGTAAAGAAGACGTTTCGGTTTATATTGTGTCGAATACTTTGGCTGCTGATTTGGGGCACTGCTTGGGAGGTGCCAAATAAGGTTTTAATCGCACCAAATATTACATGTGATCATCTCCTGTAATTTGGTCCGTGCTTTAAAACAAGCGACCCCTCTTCTCAGTCATATACGAAGAGAACGATTTTTTTCTCCGGTGCTGGAGAATTTCTATGAGACAGAAGGACCGCTGGCAGTGCTTAGGCTTAAAAATACCTCGCATCGATAACAAATTCTTTCGCAAATGACATTTCTACAAAATTTATCATTACCGTGATATTTAAGTGTGAAGGACAACCTTCTAGTTCCTTCTGGTTCAGCTAATTTCATAGTGATTGATAAAGATGTTGGAAGCTCTGCGCAGTACCTAAATTTTTTTTAGGGGTTTAGGTTTTGTTAGTTGTTAACCCTTTATAACATCATGTGACAGTTATGTTACAAACCATTTAAGTGTTCCCGTAAGTCTGAACATATGCTTAAATCAATTTTAAATCAATGTAACAGTACTGTTACACACCGTCCTATGCATTTTTAGTTCGTTCCAATAAATATAGATTGCGTCAAGAGCACACATAGCTGGTTTGAAGCTCATTCGCCGCGAAACTTTTGAATGTACACTCGTGTGTAAGAAACGCTGAGTAATTTAAACTTAAGAATGAGGGCAGCAAAGACAATTTTCATTTCGATCTATCCACAATCAAATGATTCAAAATTGAGCTATTTTAGAACGCTCTTAAAAAACCGATCGATCCTTCAAAGCTTATAGTTATAGCCTTTTGTAAAAGTTGCTTAAATATTTTTCTGGATTTAAGCACCAACTTCATCTGTAAATTTTATAAGCAACTATTTCATCAAAGTTGCGTGGAGACTATGTAAATCGAGAGATATTTTCAAAAAGCAGTATGCGTTAAAATTTTCATCAGTTGTACTTATTTGCCGCACACTTTTAAACTTAGAAGACCGAACCATACACATTCGAGTTTCAAATTCAAAATTTCTACTCGAGTAAAGTACATAAATAAGTAAAACATAAATAATTGGCGCAACAGGTCCGTAGGGACTCTGGGCCTAGCTTCTCACAACCATTCGTATTGTGTGAGTTTTTTATTTTTGGGACGAATGCAAGTGATCTATAGTTTTATGCCGAGTCCAAGCGGCTAATTGAGAAGCTCTTTTATGACAGTTATACTCTCGGATGTATGTCAGATGTTCGTTGGAATTTGGGTTTTCTCGGGATTCGATCTTGGGACCCCTCCAACACACTAAACACTAAGCCACTCCGCCGACAGTTAAGATGCATAAAACATGTTAAAAAAAATAAGGCCGAAAAGTTGGGTTTTCTGTTCGAAAAAATACCCATCCAAATCCAAGGTTTTTGCCAGGTTTATCTGGGGGGAATATTAAGACCAGGCATGTCAAAAAGATACTGCCCGCGGGCCATGAGCGGGCCTTGAGACAACTACCTACGGCCCGCGATATCAATTAAATAATCTTCTAATTTTATGGGCATTTCAATGGCAGTCGCAATGCACCTACTGTATGTTGCATGTTGCTATGTCAAGTTTCTGGATATTCAAAATAATATTTTTTCCAACATTTTTGGAAATAACTTCAATGATTTCCAAATAAATAGGAGACTCATGCAAATTTACCATTAAAAGAAAAAATAAATTTCTTATTTTTCAACTAATTTTCGACAGACTTTGGAACTTGTGGAAGCTTCTACCTGACATCCTTGTCTATTGCACTGCAGTGCAAACTGTCCTGCAAGTTATACATTTTAAACTCGCACCTAAAGCGTAAGACATCCAATTTTCTTTCGATCCCTCTTATGGTATTAAGCGCTCCTCTCAACATTGTATCGGGAAATGTCAAGCCACCTTAATTTGATTTATCTGCCCAATTTAACTCTAAGCCACAGCACAGCAGACTCCCCCCTCCATCCACAAAGTGGCATACTTCTTTGTAAATTCTAAATCGTAAAATCCCAGTGCCACCCGCTTTTCCAACTGACTCACGAGTGGTAAGACTAATGCATTATTCATAAACGCCACATAAATTTGCTGTGCAGCTCTCTGTCACACGAGATAACATTTTTACATTTTAATGTGAACTTAATAAATAATAAATCAAAATCTAAAAATATAGAACAGAGCTTACCTCTGGTGCCTATAATGCTTCCACCAAGTACACCGGCTGCCATTGTTTGTCCCACTTTCGAAGGAAAAAGCTCACATTTTCGAGTGTCACTAGTACCAACCTATTTGCAGACGAAAAAAAATAAATAAAATAATTCTCCCGTCAGGGGGCGTGGGGTATGGGTGTTTCTGCTATTTATATTTTTTGAATGACAAACTTTCTCCGTCTGCGATGTCTTCGTTTGGGCGTCTCTTATTTATTGCTTTTCAGGTTGTCTAACCGCCACAGCCGAAAATGAGAAACCGACATTCATTGGTTATACCTTGAATGTTCCGTTCCGAAGTGAAATTTGCACAAGAATACCGACTAATGAGCGCTTTGCATGTCATCATTAGTAAAGAATTTTCCATTTCCTGGTTAACCGTTTTCCATGCAAAGCATTCGAGGCGGTTCTCCTGATGTACAGATATACGCTGGCAGTTGGAAATACCCATCCTTTTATGTTTTTTTTTTGTGCTTCGAACTTCGATTAAACCGCTATGGGTTGCAGTTTGTTGGGGCAGCATAAATCCACACTCTAAGAATCGGCGGCGCGAGTTAAGTATCCATAGCAAAACATATTGAGAAAAAAGATAACATTATTTGTATTCAATGATATCTTTAGTCTCTAGTACAGTCTTGCACACAACGCTACAATGATAACATATGTAAAAGAGATAATATCGTTTGTATACAATGTTGGAATATTATCTCTTCTTCATTATCAAGCAAGACGATTGTACGCTTGGGTCTCCTTGTAGATAGATAAGAAAAGTATATAAATACGACTGTATGATGAATTTATCAACAGTCTTATTGTAACTACATAGTAGCCTTAAGCTCCTTTTAGAATTAGTAAAAAGTATTTCAATAATAAAGGACATAGTTCCAAATAAATATTGTTTAATTTTAAAAGTAAGAAACAAGTGTTTTAATTGGCGATCCTGCCAGGAGGTTAAATATACTTTTTAACTTCAATCGAGCGGACCTCGGGAACAAGTAGTGAAATCTAGTATAAACAGAACACTCGCGTTACCGGTTACAAGAATTACCTAGCATAGCAGGTACAAATATAGCTTCTTCGTACGAAGCAGCAAAGCAATTCAGTGAAAGTGTATATGTGGAGGAAAAAAACACACAAATTCGACGACAACAGACACGAGTTCAAAATGGAACAACTCGCAGTATTAATGGCAAGATTAGAAGCTTTAGAAACCAGGAGCAACACAGTAACACAAACCCTAGAGCACACACGCACAGAGAATGCAAGGTTAGCAGCAATAATAACTAACCAAAATCAAATAAACACTAATTTAGAAACAAAACTAAATGAAGTAAAATCTGGATTAGGCATAGTACCAAACATACCTGTGCTAGAGGAAATAAGAACCACATATACAGATGGTAGTGAAATACAGTTAGACGCATTTAAAAGCCTACCTATTTTCAACGGCGATCAATCAAATTATCGGTCGTGGCGCGAAGAAGCATCCAGATTAATGGACAGCATTAAAAACTTCAAAACACACAGTAAGTACGCAGCAGCATTGACTATAGTGAAAAGTAAAATACAGGGTGCAGCCGCGAATGTGTTAACTAATTATAACACAATTTTTAATTTTGAGGCGATACGTAACAGATTAGATTATACGTACTCTAATCAAGAACCTCTATACGTGCTACAAGACATGATGAAAGCCATCACGCAAAAAAGAAGCACACTGTCTGAATACCACGACGAGATAAATAAAAATCTCAATTTAATAATATCAAAAATCACTATGTCAGGTGATCCGCCGAATATAATCGACAGACTAATTAAAAATGCTAACGACGACGCAGTTCGTATATTCATTGATGGTATGAGTGACAACTTTACAAGAGGATCATTATATTCAGCTACAATAAATGATCTAGAACACGCATTCGCAATTGCTCGCAGAATAGAACATGATAATGTGCACAGGCATTTACATCTCACTCAGGATAAGCACCACAAAAATATGCCACATGAACGCAGAAACGAAAGAAGACCAAATTATTCGAGCCAAACAACGAATTATCAACCCCAGAAGCAATACGATAATATGCAGCAACACAATCAAGGACCACAGCCGATGGAGATAAACTCGAGACAAATTGTACATGCACAGCGACAAAATTGGAATCAATACAAACCCGATGTATATAATCCACCAGCGAAACGTGAACACAGCGGGAGTTTCAACACCCACAACAGACCGCAACGATCTTATCAGCAGAACTTCAAGCAGCAGAGAGTAAATAACTCCCGACAACAACGCAGAGACGATGTCAGCAGTACATATGCAGAAGCAGATGAAACGGAATGTATGGTAAATAATAACATAAGAATAGATCATTTAAACTAGTAGACGGGTTGCCCTGCTTAAATTTAACTAGTACTATTTCTAAGAAAATTTATAAAATTCTTATTGATACTGGTGCAACCCATAATTACATTAATAGAAAATGCGATTCTAGCAAAAAAATTAAAATTAAACCTATAAAAATAAAAACAATGCATGGTTATTCTATGGTAGATACAAAGAAAGTAGTTAGGATATTAAAGAAAAATATAACATTTTTTGAATTAGAGGATATTCAGTCTTTTGATATGATATTAGGATATGAAGGACTTAAAGTTCTAAACGCGGAAATAAATTTCAGTAATATGACTCTAACTACCATAAGCAGTGTCGAATCTATTCAGAAAATTAATTACATAATTGGGGAAAATAATATTTATAAAGCAGACATAGATAGACTGATGAAGATTAATAACAGCATAGGACCGTTACCCTTTACAGATACTATAGAAGCAAGCATTAGGACGACCAATGATAATCCGGTTTATGTTAAACAATATCCATATCCCATAGCAGATAACGAATTCGTAAACAAAGAAATACAGAAACTCTTACATGACGATATAATAGAAAAAAGCCATAGTCCTTATAACAGTCCCATATGGACAGTACCTAAAAAAGGTTTGGACGAAAAAGGAAAACCAAAACGGCGCATGGTTGTTGATTTCCAAAAACTTAACGCTCACACTGTAACAGACAGATACCCCATTCCGGATGTCAACATGACAATTCAAAATTTAGGTAAAGCCAAGTACTTTACAACATTAGATTTGGAGTCAGGTTTCCACCAAATTAAAATCAAAACAGATGACAAAGAAAAAACAGCTTTTGCTATAAATGGCGCAAAATATCATTTTAAACGAATGCCTTTCGGGCTCAAAAATGCACCAAGCATATTTCAGAGATGCGTGGACGACATTTTGAGAGACTTTGTAGGTAAATTCGTACACGTTTACATTGATGACGTATTGATATATTCTTCATCTGAGGAAGAACATATACAGCACATAAGTCAAGTATTCGACGTACTCAATAAAGCCACATTAAAAATATCTGATGAGAAAAGTAAGTTTTTTCAAGAAGAAGTAGAATACTTAGGTCACATAATCAGACATGGTAGAATCACTACGAACCCTGAGAAAATAGCAGCTATAGAAAATTTTCCAGTCCCACAAACGGTAAAGGATTTGAGAGGATTTTTAGGTCTTACAGGTTACTATCGTAAGTTTATAAAAGGATACGCAAGCATAGCCAAGCCCCTGACATTATATTTACGAGGAGATAACGGTAAAGTAAACAAAAAACAAAGTAAAAATATTAAGTTAAATCTGAATGATTCAGCATTAGAAGCGATTAGAATTTTAAAAAATTATTTGAAAGAACAAGTCGAACTTTTTCAACCGGATTATAGTAAACCATTCGAGCTTACTACTGATGCATCCAACATAGCTATTGGAGCCGTACTAAGTCAGAATAAGCAACCTATACACTTCTTGTCAAGAACACTGAGTAAGACAGAAGAGAACTATAGCACAAACGAGAAAGAGCTATTAGCGATCATATGGTCCTTACAAAAACTCAGAAACTACATATATGGTATAGCAGACTTAACCATATATACCGATCACCAGAGCCTTATATATTCTGTATCAGGAAAAAATCCCAACACAAAGCTGAAACGTTGGAAGGGAATCATTGAAGACTTTGGAGCAAAATTAGTTTATAAACCAGGAAACCTAAATCTTGTAGCTGACGCATTATCACGTCAACGCATAAATACTTCTACCATAGAAACAGCACATTCAGCTGAAAGTTCTTCTAATGATATAATAAAAACTGTGAATCAGCCTTTTAATGCATACACTGCACAGTTCGAACTTATTGAAGATATAACAAATAATATCGAAACACAAATCTATTTTAGTAACAAAATAAGACTCATAATAAAGTTTAAGGACAAAGACTCTTTACTAAGGCAGATGAAAGAAGTTATACAACCCCAAAAGATTGTAGCTTTGCATACGAAATAATTTTGCAACAATTCGAAGGTCAGAGCCTTAAAGAACATTTAGTAATAGAACAAGTGTACGAACAATTATTATTATTGACCAGAACAATTAATGCAGCAAAAAATAATGAATATTTATCAGAAAGCCTAGACTTAGATGACATTAAAAATATTATTCAACATGAAATAATTCAAGTACCCATAATAAATATACTTGAGTACTCTAAAATATTATTAGCTAGAACTGATGAATTCTTCATCACAATATATAAATATCCAGTTCTAATTAAATCATGTAAATTGTATAAAGTAACACCTTTAAATTCAAAACATGGAAAAATCATTACAGATAAAACAATTGCCTTATGTAACCAAACTTATTTAAGAACAAGAAATTGTCAAAATCATCTAAGTAAAAACATTTGTGAAATTAACTTTGAAGAAGAAAATTGTCTTATTCCACTTTTAAAGAATATAACTTCAAAATGCAACATTAAACAAGAATACGATTACGACTTAGAAATTGAATCCGGTGTTATGTTATTAAGCGGTAAGCATAAGTTAAATAATCAAACAATTAATGGTATAAACTTAGTTACTTATGAAAATACTATAAATCTAGACGATAAAATATACAAAAACATGCATAAGCAAATTAAAGAAGTTATATTAAGAAATCATAATTCAGAGTCTTACATCGACCAAATAATTAAAGAAGATACAATGTACAAATTCGATAACATAGATACTTTAAAAAAACTAATTATTCCTTTTGAAGAAAAACCGATATTATCAACTATATACACAATTGTAACACTGATTGTTATTCTAGCATTTACGTACGTAATGATAAAAACTATACAATGTATAACAGATCGTCAAAAACAAAAAAAGATTGACGCATATAACAAAACTTATGAAAGAGAAATGTTAAAAATAGCGTCGAAAAATCGGGACGATTTCGTTTAACAAGGGGGGGAGTTAAGTATCCATAGCAAAACATATTGAGAAAAAAGATAACATTATTTGTATTCAATGATATCTTTAGTCTCTAGTACAGTCTTGCACACAACGCTACAATGATAACATATGTAAAAGAGATAATATCGTTTGTATACAATGTTGGAATATTATCTCTTCTTCATTATCAAGCAAGACGATTGTACGCTTGGGTCTCCTTGTAGATAGATAAGAAAAGTATATAAATACGACTGTATGATGAATTTATCAACAGTCTTATTGTAACTACATAGTAGCCTTAAGCTCCTTTTAGAATTAGTAAAAAGTATTTCAATAATAAAGGACATAGTTCCAAATAAATATTGTTTAATTTTAAAAGTAAGAAACAAGTGTTTTAATTCGCGGCAAGGAGGATAAACTTTTCCCATCAAAAGTTTCGATTTTACCTCCTTTTGGCGGGGGACGAGTAATATTGGATCAAGTTTCTCCTTGGCACGCTTTCATGAGAGGACTAGCCTGGACATGGACGTAGAGTAAATTACAAGTGCCACGTATAAATTAAGGAAGTTGTTTAGGGTTTTCCGAGTATCTGCAGGTGATTCCAGGTACATTAATGTCACAAGCAATATTTATTTTGCCGTCTATTTCGTGAGGGCTGTGATGCAAAATGCAAGTGCGTTTTAATGGTGGATATTTAAGATGCAGCTGATGGATGAAGGCAAGTCTGGGAAGTGGTAAAGACACGAATCACTTTCGCATTACAAAAAACGAAAGAAATCATGCGAGAGGGAGAATTTGCTTTATTTTTGTTTTTCCATTCTAAAAAGTTTAGGATGGCGGGATTCCTTAAAATCGAAACGAAAAGTGCACTTTCGCATTTCAGTAAACGAATGAAATCTTGCGAAAACGATGATTTGCTTCACGCAACATTTTCGTTTTCGTGTTTCTTATTTGCAACTGGTTAGGAAGTAGTGTAGTGCATAAGCTGCATAGTTTTTGGGATAGTCTTCATAGTTCGAGAAGCTTTATTGGGTTTGACTCGAGTGCACCTCTTTGCACCTGCAGCTCGTCGGATAATTTCATTCGTTTCTAAAGTGAAAATAAGCAAACGAAAAAAATGCCATTGTTTTTTTGCAAACAAAATTATTGTTTCCATTTTCAAAGTAGGTACTCATAAGCTTAATTTTCGTGCAAGACAAAGCAATTGAACGTTTTTATCGCTACTTCTGCCCTTGTTAAACTTTCAAAACGAAAATTCCTTTCGTTTTCGAATCGAAATATTCAATAGTTTCCACTTGAACGCTTTTATCTTAAAGATATCCACTGTAAATATCTTGTTACTTAGTCAAATATTTAATAGTTTCGTTTTCGTAGCTTCATAGGGCAAAACGTTTGATCGTTTTCTTTTGAACGCTTTCATCTTAAAGTGTTCCACCCGTAGTATCATGTTACTCATTCAAATATTTATTTGTTTCAAAAATCGCTTATTTGTAACAGTTAACTGACAAAAGTTGGCGTGACGTCATGGTAATTGGCCCAGACTTACGACGGAAAAAGAAACTTCTTAAATCCAAAAAAGTTTGTTCCTTATCTCCAAGGTGTTCTTACTTGCGAACACATATACAAGAAACTAAGTCTACTGCGTTTAAGCAAGCGTTTCTTATAAGCGTTGTATTCCAATACGAGTATTTATCTGCCGTGGACTTTATTTGATGACACTGGTAGGTGCATTGACTAACCTCGGACAAAAATTGATTCGGCTGGCTATATTTCCAACATGTCAGGATATGGTTTCCTTCTTTTGCATTTCCCCCCAAACGCAGTGTGAAACTTAATCTTTTACATAATATGACGCACTTTTTTCAGATCATTTCTAATAGCTATTCCCCGGGGGCGAGGCCCTTTCTTTGCATCCTCTCCCAGTTGGCATTCATTTGAATTCACTTGCGAAAAAGTTAAATTTAGAATTTTATAATATGTTCGCGGTCGACAAACTTTTCACATAAACCCGAACTAATTAAATTATGAAGAGAACTCACCCAGCATTTGAGACACGAAGCGTTTTACATAATTATCTCAACATGACTATTCAAGCAGCATGAGGTTAAGTTGAACTTTAGTAAGGCGCAAGTTATTCCTGCCTGCCGAGAGCGCAAAGTCTTCAAGGAATTGCGACAGAATGGGGGAATATTTAGATATATTCGCTTAAAAAAAAAAAACTACAGTCCTCAGGAATGTACAAAATAAACCGAATTGCAGGGGTAGGGCCAAGAGCCTGCTTTGAATGTGTATTTTAGTATAATATTCCTCTGAGACAAAGTCAAAGACTCAGCAGTCAGCACGTGATTATGATGCTGAATGGAACTTCGGAGGCACTGATGGAGGTATTTGTGTCCCAAAGAGTGCGAGTTTCACAAGGAGATTGTGTACGTATACCTAGTATTGAATATAATATGACTAACTTGGCTATGCTTTTTGAAATATGCGCTGCAGTATTTTGAAGCATAACGAGGGATGGTGGCAAAACTTCTAATGCGGGTAGTTTCATAAGAGAAAATGTCGTCGGATTAACAGGCGACTGATGAGTTTGGCAGGGATATCAAAAAATGGTATAGTTCTGTATACCTGTCTGTCTCTATCACCACTCAGTGTTACCAGATGTGGCGCTTGGTAGTATCTCGGGCTATATTTTTTCTTAAAAAACTATGGAAATTTCTTCCAAAAGCGCCAAACACAATTATGGGCTATAAATCGTTTTACATATTTTGTGCAAATTTACTTCACAAAACTACAAAAAATTAATATTTTCGAACAACCCGAATTTTTTATACTCGCCACCTCTCTTGCAGTCAAGTGACATCGAACAGTCCACAGTTCATCTTGATGGCACACCAATTTATTTCGCAGGCCTTTTGATATGACACAAGCCGCAAAAGCCAATGGCCGCATTCAAGAATCTAGTCTGGATAAGATGTAACCTGAACGCAAAAACTAGATTGGTCGGGAACGTCACTTTTTGTGCGTATATGTACCTGACAACTGTCAACTTAGTACTCAGTCACGAATTTCTTGACTAGATTCGTCGGCTACTCCTCCATAAACGTCAACAGAAACAGCCGCTCACTTGACCGATTTCCCCCAATCAAAACCAAGATACACTTAGTGAGAGAGCTGTCAGACTTACTAAACTAGATACTTGAAGTCCCCAATTGCTGAAGACAAAAGTCAAACCAAATTCGCTGCGCGCATAATTAGGATGGGTAAGTGGGAAAAATTATAAAGAAATGTACTCAAGGAATTCGGAAAGTTTTCAACGATTTTTTGCTACTTTTTTGTTGGCGTTTTGCCGCATAAAGAAAACTAAATTTGGCAACCCTGTCACCACTATTGGATGCTGTCTTGTAAGTGGAAATGGTAAGCAGCAAATCCGGACTTTTTGGCCTTTCTTCAGGATCTGTTTGAATATTTGGTTGGTTGGACTTACGGCCTTAAACTGCAATAAATCCGGCCAATCAGTTGACACACAAATTGTTTCAGGTGATCCTACAGCATGAAAGACAGGATTCTGTTTACCTGACTGTTATATCAGTTTAGAGTGTCTCCTTTCTTGGGACTCAAGGCGTCTCCAACTTAATCTTTGAATTACTTAACACTATTTCTCTATACATACCATTTCTATCATGCCAAGGAGCCCTTTACACCTAAGCTCACTAAAGCACTCCTGAATTTATTATGCCCCGAAACATATGCATACAAACAGTCGCAGAGAATTTAATTTCAACTGTTTGCACAAACAAGTGCAATATAATTAAATCTGTCCAAATTGTTACTGTTGCTGAATTTAAGCAAAAGGTAGGTATTACTGCGGCCCATTTACAGGTAGGAACTGTCAACACGAACGTCCGATCGACAGACATAAACTCTCGTCAACAGCAGTCAATAATTTCCCAAATTGAATTTCAAGACAGTCGCACACGTATACCCGCTTTAATGTGTGCATTCTTGATATCGTGCAATGTCCTTGAGCACACTTAATTGAGACACGTAAATGCCATCATGCTCGTGAGTACGGATATTGCAGAGCTGTCGTTGCAGCTCCCCATCTGTACACAAATTTACTCAACTTGCACATAAATGCTTGCGGCGAATGCAGTTGGTAAAATTTCGTTACGTAATCTCTACCGAGTCGCTTTGATTTGATATACTGAAAAGCCGTATTAAGGACTCATTCGTAATAAAACGAGAAAGAGAATATTGTACGAGTATATCTGTCCACACCGAAAGTAGGTCGAACGATGCAATTTTTGAGTGTTTACGGTGCGAGCATCTACAAATGTGAGTTAAAATTTTATTACTCCAAAGTGAATTCAATTTGAATTAAATACTGCAGAGACTTCCATCGTGCAATTGGAGTTTCTAATGGTTTGTTTTTTTTTTGGTTGGTGTGGAGAAAGGACATACGAGTAGTGTAGGGGATTCTAACATAAGCCTATCCAATTGGATTACTTTCCTGAGTCGATAATGGTGCTGTGCGCCATGAAGTTCACACACAATTCATGTCAACTGGCACTTAATTAAACTTGGAGTATTTTTAAGTTTCAACGGCGGCAAATCTAATTAAACTTACCTTTTACCAGCCACCCGAGTTAGAATGTGTCCGTTCCCTGCTGCGTGCCAACATCTTGCTTGCGTGAGCTCTTCAACTTTGTTAAAACAAGGACCGTGTACTTCGTCACTGGCACACTTGCGGTTAATTTAATAACTTTTTTAGCAAGAGACCTTTGCGTGTTTTACGTTCGAAAGGACATTCCTTTGGAAATGTGCTAAAAACATACGGCAGACTCTTGTCTTGCCAAACAATGAGTATTTGACGTATGGTTTCTATAAGGGGATTGGATTGTTTGGATTTAGTTTTTAGAAGGATGTTACCTAATGTCAGCTGCATAAGTGATATCGTCTTCTCTTAACACAGAAATGGTTATGGCCATTCGAATTCTGCTTAAAGCCAAAAGTTTGATTGCAATCAATCAGTTTTATCAAATCAACTGACATTTTTCGAGCATAGCGAACCAATTTTAACTGCGGCTAGTCTATATACTACCATCTTGTCCTCTGTAAGCAATCCTCTGAATTAACTTGAAGACTTTTTTGACTTCCTAGCCCAAAGAAGTTAAAATCTGCAAAATAGGTAGATCTTTCCAAAATTTCATTTTGGGCTCTAAGTTTTATAAAAACGTGTTCTTTTAGAAGGTTTTTAAGTTTTTGCCGCTCAATTTCCAAAGTAGAACTGCTAAAATTTTAAATATTTGTGAATTTGACTCTCGAGCTATGCCTTTGGCATGAAATAAGGCTTTTGATATATATAAACAAGACGCGATACTAATTATTATTTTTTGTGCCCAGGCTAGATTTTATGAACTCACAATCGAAAAAAAGGTACGGAGTACGGGGAGTACTAAGCTAATCGGCCCTAGAAAGGCATCCGTCGGAACGGAAAATTCTCCGCAGCGCATACTCTGTCCGAACCTCAAATCACATTCGAGGTTAAGTACCTACCTCGTTTTTTCGTCAGGTACCCCGTTCTTTCGTTTTCGAAAAAAAAACAATTGATACGATGACGCATTGAATTCACATCCTCGTATTGCTCGGCGTTTGTTTTTCTCTTGATCTTGCACTGGAAACACAAATTGAAGCAAAAAAAAATAAAAGAATGCGTTGCTAATTTTTTTCTTTTTATTGCTCACATTTTAACACTTCACTGCAAACCGTAAAAGCATTCCGCAACTGATTGTTGTCGGAGGATATCGAAAACTTTTCCTATGAAGCTGTCAAAAATCTCAGTCGAAAACAAAAATGGTAGCACTGCAACGCAAAACGCTGGAGTGCGCGACATTTGTATCGGAGTCTTTCTTCGAACAGCTGTTTGGAAGAATGCCTCTAGGCAAAAATCCCCCGAATCGTAAAAAATCGTAGAATTTTCCGTTCCGACAGATACCTACCTTGATAGGGCCGAATAGCAGAGAGTATTTTACGAATTCTTTCTAGTACATAGCATTGGAACGCCTTGGCTCATTGGAGTACAATATCTTTTGTCATAACGTTAAATCAGGTAAAAATATTTTAAAACATAAACCGCCTTTGTACATTAGGTTAGATTCAGTGGAGTTAAGGAAGCTTCAAGGTTGTAGGTATAAGACATATTTAACCTAAAAAAAGGTTTTAAATGCTGAATGCTCTGACTTTACTGATTTGACATGACTTCGTCTAAGAAAATTCAGGTTGCAGGGTGTATAGTTTTACATCATGTTTTAGACTGAATATTGAATTATTGTATTTAAACAATATCGGAGGTCACAGTTTATAAAGTTTATGAGTCTTCCATAACCTTTCTAATGATAGGTACAAAAAGGGAAGTAGTCTAGTTGGAGTTTTTCTGGCAGTCTGTTTATTAATAATATATCTAGGCTATCGTTGAGTATACAGTCTAAAGACTATCTAAACTCTAGATCTGAGCTGCAGAGCACATTACCGCCCCAAACAAATGATACTCAGAAAGAGTTCTTACCAGGAACTTAGATTAAAAATATTCTTCTGCTAAAAGCTTGGACGTCAAGACAATTCCTTGATATTTTCAAGTTCGTCTGCACATTTATGCATTTTTGGTCTCTATTGCATCACCCTGTGCAGTTTCGAAAAAATCGTAATTTTTATTAGCTTTAGTATCAAATTGCAAAGATCATCGATCTGAAAGCGTCTCTGAAATCCACAAAGAATGTCTACATTTTTTCCACTGTTAGGATAGCTACATCTTTGCGATATTTATTGTCATAAAAATATTACCGACCTTTGAGTAATCTCTACCCCTTCTGATTAATGAGAACCCATCGAAGTCAAAAACACGATCGACATTTGGATAAAAAATGTCCAGACCAAGATGAAGCGAAAACAATATTTGCCTTGTCAACTTTAACCTTCAAGTCAAAGTCAATAATTTGCTCAGGGTGGGAGCAACTTTGTCAGGAAAACAGATGCATAGAACTCGCCCACAAACAAAACGAATGACTCATTCCGTTCTCAAGTTTCGCCTTCCAGAAATCATTCGAAGAAATGTATACAAACCGATTTTCTAGAACTTTCTACACAATCATCTGATTGTACAAATGCATCCATTGAACCATCATGAATCCTGTGGTCTTGTAAAAAATATCCCCTTGTACCTGGTCCCTGCGGCAGTAACAACTTTGACCTACGAAACAAATGAAAAACAAAATAAAAAACTCACATCTATTTGCATCCATCATTTCAAACTTTATTCGACATAATGCAACATGTTGCTGTTTTATTTAGAAAAACTGTAGACTACAGTAAAAAACAAGCCCCCGGACACATGCAGCAAAAGCGGACGTCAACACAAGGAGACATATAAGTACCACAATTGCAAATGGGTTTTGCGTTACAGCCCTATGTATGATCAGCACACTGCCGAGCATCATTAGGGCGATCGAAAATGCACAAAATAGATGCAATAATATTTTAACGACTTGTTGTTTGATAGATGTAAAGAAAGACCCAGTGGTTGGTTCAGGCTGCTCCCGCTCAAAATGGTCACAGTAAATTGTGAATACAATGGATATGGTAAACAAGGCCTCCTCCTCAGGCAGGTCGTTCTCGTCGGTACTCTCCAATTCAAAGTCTGTAGACATGGCGATCTGATTTTGCTGGATTACTTGGTAACTTTTGATCACTCGTACTCGTACACTGCTCTAGTTAAACTGGTGGCAAAGAATGAAAACCTAAAGAATTTCATAAGAAATTTTTAGATTAATGTATTAGAATAGAATGTGAAAAGTAAAAATGGCCGCGTGGTGGAATTTTACTACTGACTGTGGTGGTGAATTTAGTTGATGGTGGCTGTGTTAAGAAAGCGATGGGTACAGTGTGGTGATCTTGAAAAATTAAAATATCCGCGTTGTCGAATTCAACTAATTGTGGTGTCGAATTTAGTTGATGGTGGCTGTGTTAAAAAATCGCTAAATATAGTGTGGTGAATTTTGTGAAAAATATAAATAGCCGCATGGTGTAAACTGACTGTGGTGGCAAATTTAGATGGTGGCGGCTGTGTTAAAAAGGCGATGGGTACAGTGTGGTGAATTTGGTGAAACATTAAAATGGCCATGGGATGGAATTTAACTACCTACTGATTTTGGTGGTGATTTTGGCGGATGGTGGCTGTGTTAAGAAAGCAATGGGTACAGTGTTGTGAATTTTGTATCAAATTTGCTGCCTTTGAAAGTTAAATTTACACCAACGGGTATAAATTGTCTTTTCAGCGGACGACATAATTTACACACCTTTTGCTTCTCAAGTTCGGGCAGCAATGCTTTTTGGAATGCAGAGAGTTGCCAGACAGCTTTTTATTGAATTTCGACTTTCCAACAGGGAAAAACCTGCAAATATTGAAACAAACAGAAGTCGAATATAATAATTTAAGAAAGGAGGTCCAAATGCGGTTCAGATTTATACTAAAGCTTTATTTAAGTGTCTCCACTTAAATTTACAAATATGCTTGGACTTTTTTCTTCATTACAGAATTTTGTGTGACATTTTACCACTAAACTAAAATTTATTCTTACACTTTTGGTAAGATCTATTTCTGTGGCAACAAGGAATAACATCATAAGTCGACTTATGTCGAAATTTAGATTTTTACACAATCTGATGCGCAATAATCGATTCCATCTGTCATATTTTATTCGTATTTTTATCTCTTACGGTTTATGAACTACAAACAAATGATATAAGTCTTTGTACTTGATTTTTAATCGGAAGCCAAATATTTAAATCGCTCTCCTGAAAAGTTGCAAAAACTGACTTATGTCGTTATTCCTTGTTGCCACAGATTTATTGGCGCAACAGACAGACAAAGCAAGCTTTTTCATGATTGTAGAGCATAAAAAGACTAATGTTAGGGTCCAGTTTATGCATACATCTTCTGATATTATCAAAGTTATCTTAAGGCAGATCCTAGAGCTGGGGGTTTTCAGATAGCTTAACGGATTTGGCATTTCGAATTGGAAATCAAAAAGTGATTTTGTAGTACTCTACACAACAGAACGTACTCCCAATCTACTGTCGACTTGCACTAAAAATGGGGTTACCAGGTGTATTTTTTTTTTAGCCACGTTCAACTGGAAGTTCCGAATGCGACGTAGAGTGTTCACATTTGGAAATAGATGAAGCGGATGTTTTTACAGAATATCTACGGACTGGTGTTCCCAATTTAACTATTTGTATTCGTCGCTAAAGCACAGGCATCTTAAATTCATCCTAAATATGAAACCCAAACAACTGAATAATGAGACCATTCCAATCAACGAGTTACTTTCTTTTGAGTAATCTTATAAATAAATATATATTATAAACCACTTTCACTGCCTTAAACGTAATGTATTCGCAGAAGTTTTTTTTTTGGTGGGAAGAAATGCAATGCTGTTGGTAATTTGAATTTCCAATATGTTCTGTATAAGCCAGGTTACCTAAATGGTAGAATTTCCGAACTCCAGCTTTTTGAAAACTACGTACCGATTACCCTACTCCGTGGAGCTATAACAGCTACAGTCGTTTTTGACGCACAACAACAACAAAAATAAACAACATCCATTTAGGGTAAATGTTGCATGCCATGCTTTTGTTGTTCCAGCAAAATACCTCAATGTGTGTGACGGTGGAGCATAATACTTTTCTAAAATCATCACGAAAGGATTTGTAATGCTTAACTATTTCTTTAGCACTTGAGAATGCTGAGTGAACAATGTCGACGCTTTGTGCTGGTTAGCGGCAAAAATTGTCTAAACGTCACTAAGAGCTGCATGTCGTGTATGTGTATGGGGGAGTAAGTAACAACATTTTAATTACATATCGCCCCTATGTGCGTTTTACCTTAGAATCGGATGTAACGTTCCAGAAATTGGGTGGAGAGATTTGATTAAAGTTTATTAATTGCTTCCGGCATGCTATGATCAGACTTTGGGATTGGTTGGCAATTTTCAATATACCCCGAATTGTGTTGAGATTCTAAACTCAAATCGGTTAAGCTCATTATGTGCACGCAGCAATGTGTCGCGAAGTGGCCTTGCTGTTTACAATTCAATAAAATAAATGAGTTAGCCCGGCAGGAGTGTTGACAGCAAATAATTCTCTGGATACTAAAATAGAAGTTGACAGTTTATTCCTACACAAGTCCTTTTGCCACGATAAGGTATCTTTTGGATTTTATTTAACTTTGCAGTATGATTTTGACAACCGAGTATTGGTATCATCTGTAACTGTCATTCTGTATTTTCTAAGAACTGCCCCAAAATCTAAACACTCTCTTGTGAATGTTTTGTTTATTTATGAACTCACCTCTGAATATGAAAAAGTCCCAAGCCATTGATAACCAGTAACTTCTTCACTTTTTAGTTTCATGCGAGAAAAACAAAACAACACACCGGGAACCACAAATCACTGTTCACAGGGCGGAAAACTTTTCCGACAACCTGTACGTGTGTGCACGTTATTTCGGGTGAAACACAACCCTTTACCATTATCACGGCAAGGCCCACATAAAACAACATACAGCCCACATCATGATGACAGTGAAAAACTGAAAATAAATAAGACTGTCTACGGGGATAGAATAAAATGACTGTCCCCATAAAAATGAATCCACACGCACTTGAAAATATATAAAAATAAAATCACAAAACAAAACCTCCGCATAAAGGAAAAAGTTTTCCTCAACGAAATAGCATGAAGGTCTAGAGCGATGTATGGCAACTTTACGAGTCTAGCTATTATTACGCTCACAGGTAATTAAAAGTTATTACTGTGTGATTGGAAAAGTTTTCTATTTTTGAGAAGAATAACCCACGGAGATGTTGTATGTGCAAAGTCCTACGATCATTCCCGTTGGCTTTACCTTGCCGGCGGCAATTGCCAAGCTCGTGCATCCTTCCAACAACCGAGCATAAATGCAACCAGAGCAAACTACTAACAAAGTTTGATGTTGTCTTATACCCGGGTGCTGTTGGTTGTGGTTTCGGGAACAGGAATTGTTGGGAACAATGGAGCACCCTGCCATCTGATAGTAACTGCAGCCAACAATTCGGAGCAGACTTTAAGTCATAAATAACTGTTGATATGGTTGTGCTGCTTCAATTTTCTAGGCTCGAAAGAATTAAAATTGCGTTAAGGGAACTGTGCTGGCTGTATTTATGAGAAGTCTGTCGATCCCCTAAAGACGTAGGAATAGTGAGAAAAAAATGCAGGCTGGCGAAAAAACGAGTCACGACTGTATTCTCGATGACACAATCTCCATTCTAAGTAAGTTCACAGGTCCGTAATACTTCAATACTCGAAATTCCTCCGGAAATACTTCTTCCAGAATCCGGACGAACTTTCCAGTACAGATAGTTGAATTAACTTTGTCAAATCATGAAGATGGTTTGTCAGGCTTAAAAGGGAAAACGAGCGACATTTGGCCCCCAGGGGGAATCCCAATGAATGGACCGTATCAACCTGAGTGGGGTCATCGAATGTCTTCTAAACTTTACCGAGGTATTCCCAAAACAAGTCATATCCGTCAAATCGCGGACAATTTAAAAAAGTCCATTGCGGTCATCAACGTCTCTCATCGGTTAGTTGGTGCCAGTTGCTGGTTCGCTTCCTGCCAGTAGAAAAAAAAAATAAAATAAATATACGGGGAAAGACTGTCAGAAATAAACTATTCAGAGAGACACTGAAAGAAGTCCGATGACGAGTTAGTAGCATAGCTCAAAACAGCTACAAAGCGAACCAAAGCTTTTCCCTTAACGAAGAACCACGCATTAAAAAGCGGAACTTTATCAAATTTTCCCAGCACCATAAACCGAAACAGTTTATAAGCCTTCAAATGGATAACAGACCTTAGGTGTCCATTAACTCTTTTGATGCAGCTGGATTTTTTTTTTCAAATACTTCCTTCTCGATAGTCAAACCTACAGAGCTCCATTTAGAAAGCAGAAAATAAACACCCCTCACACGGAATAAATTGAGACATTCCCCCAAACAAGCTAAAGTACATTTACACAAATTGAATTCACCACCCGGACATAAAGTGTGCACGATTCTACAGCATAAACGTGTCCTTACATTATGCAAGCGGTGACATGATGAGCGTATACACATCGGACACGTAGCAGAGAACAATCGCAAAGCGAATGAGTATACCAGCTATTTCCCTAATTTGAGACGGTAGATGGCATGGACCATAGTATAAGATGCACGAGCGTTGGATGTCCTTCAATGGACATGAGTAATAAATCATTGACAGCGCATCAATGGGAAATGTTATCCAAGTGACCATAATTCATAAAGCAAACTACTGCTGGCGGCGAACAGAACGAAGACGGACAACACGACGATAAGGATTTTAATACCGATGCGATGGTGAGAGCAATTGCTTTGGATTTGTTATAGAGATGCACATCCTTTGGCTGATGTTTGTGCGGAGAAGGTGCCACAGAATTGTGTGTCGAGGAAAAACACGACATAATTGAGTAAACAGTGAGTCGAGTCTTATGCGCTTTTGATATATGAGAAGGCCTTTTGTAGGTGTGAAGGTCGAGATCAAAAGGACATTGATTTGAGGAAATGATAAATTTTTGACTTTGTTGTAGGTTAGCTCTGCCGATTTCGCAGCAGGTCGGAGTATGGTTGTCAGTGCTTCTGAATATGAGGACCGGCTCAGCGATATACTAGAGCGGACCGAAGACATACAAAATGTTATTCTACCGACTCGCTGACTAGCCTTGTTAAAAAATGAGGTCCTGAACACGCACGAAGAGAAATGCCACTCCACAGACAGAGAATCATGGCGAAGGCTGATTCATCGTTCGTTCAAAAAAAGTCCCGAATGAGCGAGAAGAGAGCTGCCACTCCACAGACAGAGAATCGTGACGAAGGTTGATTCATCGCTTCATCATCCCTCAAGGGATTTTTTAGCCAAGGATCTCTATATCGGTGTCAGTTTTACTCAACCAACACCACTGGACATAAAGTCTATAATCCACACAACCAACTGAAAGAAAGAAAATTCATTCTTTAGCTTCCCAGACGTCATCCTACTACCCCCAGTGGCTGTAACCCACGATGAATTCCAATTTCTCACGTTCACAAATCATGAGCTCCTAAGTCAAAAGACACCAAATCCTTCGTCAATCCAAGGAGATTCAATCGCTTGCCTGGCTATAAGGAACCTCATACAAAACAAGACACCATCTAAAATTCATAAATAAAGGTTAGAATTGCAATCCTTCGTATATAGTGTACCTCCATCAAGCGCCAAGTCATACCCTAATCCCCAGTCTCAAAACGAATCCAGAATATTGACAATAAATTTCCCACCTTGACAGGCCTCTGTGCATAAAGCTGCCTACATGGCGAACAAGTGGAACAGAGGACAACATGTGCGAGCAATTTTTTCTCCTGTCTGTTAATCTGGCAAGTTTTTCATCGGCAATAAACATTATCCTTGCCGGTGTATGCCGAATGGGTACATGATGCAAGGAGCATTGTTTACAGAGTGATTGGGAATTGTCGAATCCAGCCAATATTCACATTGAAACAGTTGTCGGCTGTATGGTGTTTCCAGCTCCTGCTCCCTTGATTTGGGTGGGACAGAAGGCTCTTCTCGGGCGGACGCATGTTGGAGCGCGCCCCAAACAATCGCCTCTGCATACGTGCTTTTTGCTGCTGTCCAAAGTGAATTCGGCTGATGGTGGTGGTGTGACAGGACCTCTCCTAGTTGTAGCATGCTAATTTCCCACGGGATTTTCACTTGATGCACGACGGTAGCTGTTTCGGATGAAGGTACGGATGCATGCGGAAGAGTAGCATTATTGTGGTTGTAGTGGAGCTCTTCGCTTTCATCATTTTCATTCATTGGGATGGTTGTGCATTTTAGGAAATTCAGTCAATTTCGACGGCGAGATCTCCTGCAGCGGTCTATTGGAAATATGAAGGCACGTAGTTTCAATGATTGGTATTTCATTTCAGTTCGCTGAAGGACGTATGTCCTATTTTGTAGTCGGAGAACCCCAGAAAATTCCGCCGCTTAATTAATTCGCAAGAGGGAGCTTCATTAACATGGTTCGGAGGTGCTCAATGTTCACCGCGCAACAAGGGTTGCATTATTTTGATTCAATTCACACGGTTACAAAGTCAAAAGCGCTGGGAATTACTGTGCACCTCTTATAGGCACCGATTAAGGACTATTTGAATACATCAAGGATGCGTACCACAACATATAAAGGGCAGCCTTTTTATTCTGCAAAATGAACGCCACGGGAAATCGAATACATCATGTTGGAGAGCAGTGCACTCCGATCCCAGTCATTGGATTGAATTCGTTTCGGGGAAGGAGGACACATCCGTTATGTAAATATATTTGCATAAGCACACACTCACATCCGAGTGACAAAAATTTCAATTACCAAATAAAATTTATGATCCCTGTATATATATTTCGCCAATATATCTGCCCCTATATGGCGGTGGAGGTGCAGGTGGAGCTCGTTGACCGAAAGTTTGTATGGTTTTTCATCTCAAAGGATAATTGAGCAGCCAAAAACGCAAAGTTTTCAATCAGCAGCGGAGCGGCCTAAATTGTTAGTAATACCCTGGTGGGTGTGGCCGGACAAATGTTGCTCCAACATATTAGCCACACTGTGTCAGACGCAAATGGTTATTTTTATTTCGCAATGGCGCACAGAAGCCTTTCAGTTTTTTAAATTGGCCGTCGGAATAACCGGTGAATAGCATGGTGCCGGATGCATTGAATTCGGGTAGAAGGGAAGAGTGAGCTAGGTCGAAGCTGTGTTTATATACCATTAGCTGATGAAAGCTCCATTCGTATTAAGTTGACTTTAAGGTTGGTATTGTCAAATATTTGGGATTGTTATGAAAGTTCAAGCCATACAAAACGAGCTGTTGCAAGAGGCCGAGGGCCAACAAAAACGAGGCATAGGTTGACATTTTAACATTTTACGAAAATCAAAACTTACTAAAAAGTCTTTCGTTACATTATTAAATTTGAGTTTGAAAAGTTCTCCAAACCAGTCTTAAAAGTTTCAAAGTATTCGACAAATAAATACACCTGATGAAAATGTCAACGCGTATTGCTTTTTGAAAACATCTTGTAGCAATTTAAACTAAACAGCCCTTACGTAAGTTTGATGAAATTGTTGTTTATAAAATGTACAGAGGAGGTTGTGCATAAATTGGACCGGAAAAATATTTAAGCAAATAGTATAAAACATTTAACATTTAAATTTAACAAAAAACTATAACTCTTTCCAAATAAAACTGGCAGTAGCTTTTCTGTAAACGAGAATAGTCCAATGACTTACTTAACGGGCTCCCGACCCGTGAAGAGTATCTGCCTGAGACACTGTAGCCTTCAATCCTCTGCGATCCCGGTCACTCTACTTCCAGTTATCCAGTCCAATGACATTAGAAGAAATAGTTTTCTCTGGCAAATACAGCTTTGGAGAATCGTTCGATAATTTTACTGCATTTTAAAATGACACTCACACATTCTTCGATTATGATGTACTCACACATTCTTCGATTATCAAGTTATAATCATTACCTAACTCTTTCTTATAAGTTACTCTGCGTTTTTCATGTTTACAAAATACCTATAAACAATTTCTACCCCCAGATTTCCGCCAATGGACCTAAAAAACCCATGAATCTTGGGGGAAGCCCTGAAGTTGGGAACCCTGCCAAAGAGGCTTATTTTTGTTTGCTAGATGAAGAAGACGAATCGCTTACCTATCACTGACGCGTGGTATACTTCAGATCTTGTAAATCAAAGAAAATCGTTAAGCCAAATACAGTCGAAGCTGAATAATGGCACATCGCTTAATAGCACAATCAATTAAATATCGCACCGGATCCGGTCAAAATCTTGCTTTGCACAATTATTCTGTCTTTTCACACAAAAATTCTGCTTAGCGAAATTCAGCTTTTTTTTAATTTTGCTTTACAAAATTCTGATTTTCAAACTTAAAGTAATAAAATTCTGCCTATTCTGTTTGTTTTTCAACAAATGTATGCGACAAGAAAAAAATAGATATAAAAAAGCATTAAATTTATTTTTAGATTTTAAATAAAATTAAAACTCGAATTAAAAAGAAACAAAAAAAAAATGGATTAAATTATAAAGAAAAAATTGGAAAAAAAACAATATCTATTGGAAAAAAAAATAAAAAAAAATTGGAGCAGTCAGAAATTTCTTCAACAAGTGACTCGGTGAGATCTTCGAATACTCTAAGACCATTTTCCTATGAGGTTCGTTGTAATTACTGTTACGCTGCAATTGATGGTTTGGTGGACAGACAAAGGGCTTTCCCTCAGTCTTCCTAAATACCCATAACAGTGTCGCTTCTTTTGTTAACTTTTAAAAATACCCAAGTCTTTTTTTATTTTCCTCCCATTATGAAAATAAGGCTAAACAAAAATTTAGAAAAGGGGAGTTAAAATTAAAAAAGAAAATATTCGCTCCTTCTTTGCACATTTGAACATTTTTCAAGCCTTTTTTTTATTGTTTGCAGAATTTTGTAAAGCAGAATTTTGAAAGCAGAATTTTGAAAGCAGAATTTTGACCCATCCAGATTTTTGACCCCAACGTAAGTTTTAATATACAAGGTGGGCCAAAAGAAGTCATCCGATGTTGTTTGGCTCTCATGCCCGTATGGCAATCAATTGTGACGGCGCCCGTTTGGCCGATATTATCTTCTCGACTTGAGCAATAAAATTCCAAAGGTCCAAATAACCAAAATCAAAACACAGTATCGAAGTTTTTCATTTAGAAAAAAAATGAGAGCCAAACAATATCGAATCACTTCTTTTGGCCCACCTTGTATGTAGTTGCATGCATCTATAATTAATAGGAGGGCAATGTCACTGCTTAAAAACATGAGTTAGTTGGGGCATACCACATGCTACCACCATCTGCAGACACTTCGCGAGATGGAGTTCCTTAACTCCTACCCTCCTATCTTTTCTCTTAATTTTCGTTTTAATTAATATGTTCTAGTGTCAATCGAGTAACCTGGTGGCAACCTGTCACTGCTATACCGATGGGCAAATCTCCCTGTCAACGACCAATTAGAGAGTGTCTTACGAAGTAGCGTTCAATCTATACTAACGATAAAAACCTGTGCCTTCTGTTACAGCCGTGCGTCCGTGAGTCCTTTTGGACAGAAGATTTAACTTGAGTATCAATATAAAAAAAACGTGCCTAGGACGCCTCCTACACCTGCAGCAAGATAATTTAACTCATTAAAGTAAATCAACTAAGCCTTCTTTTTGAGCTTGACTGAAGTCAAGCAGCAGCTTTATATTTGTTGCCATTACTCACATGTGTGTCAAGTCGTCTTAAGTAAACTTTGGTATACCCGAATATTTGTATTTATGACCAACTTTGAGCATATTTCCCCCAAAAGATTCCTCTAGAGCCCAGCAATCGTATTCAACTTTCAAAATACCTAATCCAACTTCGTATATACTCGTACTTGCTCGGTTTAATGGAAACTGTCTCAAAAAGCTAAAGACCGCATGTCGGTTTGCCCCCTTTTGAATGTGACTCCAACTATCATCTCCTTATGGTTGACTCTCTGTCCGCATATTCTCTCATCCGAATTCAATTATCAATCCAACGTAGGGCTCGCTTCGCCATTTCAAATACTATTCACTTCAACAAAGTCATCGTCGTCACCACAATAAAGAACCTCCCAAGTTCTTAGTCCCTAAAAGGTACTGCGGCTCTGGATAGGATATTCTACTACAAATACGTCCTTGGCATTTAAATTATTACCACCAAGCACACACAAACAAAAGAAAATAAAACAGAAACGAACCCCAAATGTACACATGCATAGGTGTCACGGATAATAGGGACTCCCATCCATTAGGCGTACTACATAAGCATAAAGTAGACAGCCTAATGGTCTACGAATGACGAAGATAACCGAGAAAATCTTCTAATGATGCGAGTCGTCATCATCGTTGGGCTGATATTATGACATTCACCTGCCTTTGACTTTGTGCCCCTACCCGGTGCGGTGTACTCTTGTTTTATAGTAATTTGTGGTCCTTGTGATGGAGAAATGGGGGAGAAGGATTGCCACTGCCTCGCTCACTTTGTGGCATAAAAGTTTTCAAATCTCTCCTATACAGGTGTTAATGGGATCACGCTCAAAGGAATACTAATTAGTTTCAATGCTTTTGCGTCGTGTGTGTTTCTGAGTGTGTGTGTGAGTGTGTGGTTGGAAGGATTCATTGGAATAGAGGTAAGGGCCAGCAGATTTCCTTCAATAGTCTTTTAAAGATGGCGGTTTTAAATTGACTCTTTCATAATATTGTCAAAGAAGAACTCTGCCAATTGGGTTCAGCCTCCTAAGGATGGGGTCTCCTTCTAAGAGGTTGTTGGAAGACGAACTGAAATTGGTACAAAGTCATTGGTAACCAATTGACCTTCCCAATGGCCGCTTATTTGCAAGTCATTCTCGAGTTGTTTTTCTGGTAACTTGGCGGTCAGCTTTCATCTTGCAAGATGCGGAATATTCTGCTCTAATTAAAGACATCCCTTCCGAGAGGGCAGCTGGGACCAGAAAAAAAATATTGCGTCACTCTGTGATTAATATTTCTGTACCTACAGTAATAACAAATCTTTATTGCTGACAGACAAAATACGACTACCCACCAAATGCCCACGTTCCACAAAATAACACACACCTCACTTGGAGTCCAGGACAATCCTTACCGATCACCGCCATTAAATCGAAATCACAGAAGATGCACTGGAAAATCTGTGCCACAAATAACGACACTTCAGGAATCGTTTCACTCAAATAAATGACCAAACAAATACCCGAAACGTGCACCGCCTTTCACTATTTGGTTTCGGAATCACCCTCCGATTAGATGTCAATCTATCGCATTGCCTTGTAATTTGACATCCTCCGCCCTCTGTTCCGAGTACTTTCGAATCCCTTCGTATGAATTCTGCTTACATCAATTCCCGACGGTTTAATCTAAGCAATCCTTCACCCAAACGTATTTCCAATTGCATTCGGCTTTGTCACAGTCCCATGGGATATATATATGTATATGTACACCGAAGGAAGAACGGAAGCCGATGACTGCTGAATTTTTGCTGACTGACTCTTATTCCCCCGTCAAGATGGGGGCACACAAAAAAAGAATATATTTTAGTCCCCACTCTACATTTTCGTGTTCCCAAGCACGTGCAAAATACTGCACGGCACATTGCATCGCAGGGACATCGATTTGTTCATATATGTGCTAGCGGACGTAGCGAGGAAGTGCAGCCTTCCTCTCGGCACAGCGCAGGTGGGGGAATAACCTAGCTCCGAGAGTGCACAAAAAAACCTCCCAAATATCACGTCTACATCAGAATTCGGTCAACATAATCCCCAAGCCGACAAAAGGAGGGAAAAAAGATCGGCTGCCCTAGGTGTACTATATTCGTGGTTAAGGCATTCGAATTACATCCACTGGCATGTGTCTCAGGGTTGCTCGGTCCGCATGTATGCACTGTCATTGCTGGTTAAGAATCCAATTCGACAAGCTTTTCCCGAATTTACCTGATGCTACTTTGCTACCTTGGGCACGCCGGTTTATGTACGAAGAGAATGTGCTCAGCGGAATTCTCAATGACGACGACGTACAGTGGTACAGTCGTAGTCCTGCTGCACACAATCGATGCACCTCTTGACTGCATTCAATATTTTATCCTCGTGGAATTGAGCATCGTATGTATATTATCGCATATACTCGTAGGTGCATATGTGTGTATGTCGGAGCAAATTGATGATCCAATTCCAAAGCCGAGACGAAGAGGATCCGCATACACAGTCGTGGTTTCTGGATGAGCGTAGAGCATTTGTATTTGCTTGGCCTTAATCCTTTTCGCCAAACGAACCAAGTGCAAAAGGAAGGGACATTGTAGTTGCCTTCGGGATAGAATGGTGTTTGCTATACCGCCCTTCTGGTAGCCCTTCCCACACACACGAAGGTGTCTAAGAATGAAAAGGTTTAATAATTCGAAGCAGAAGTGTGAGTGCAAAGTGAATTCCTTCAAGTCCGGATGGTTTCATCGGTGGATAATGGCTCGTTGAGGATCTAATAAAAATACGAAAATTGATTCACAATTTTATTAATGTTCTAGGGTAATATTCGCCCCTGGATGAGCTGTTGCTGGTTCGGTCAGAGGATGCCGACTTTGTATATGGGGATAAAATTTTACGACACAGTCAACGGCATTTTTATGGGAATGGGACAAAATTTCATTACCTCGTGTCCTACGGTATGAACAGTATTTATGTGTGAGGTATGCCATTTGAATCGTCTCGCTTGTGTCGGTGGAATTTTCATCATGCGCTCAGGTAATAATGTTCACTTTTTGTCAACTATTCTATGTTGGTTGAATTTTTTCGACGGAGTTATGACTTGTTTGTTTATAGTTGGGTGTAACATGAATCTATGTAGGTTCTTCATCTACTATTATGTTTGAGTAAGCAACATAATAGCTCTTAGCTTGGAGCTATACGCCATGTTTTTCGAAGCAGAAGGTCGTACAATTTTACATCGAACAGGTTTTTGTTGTCCAAGAGTTAATGGGTTGCAGCTTTTTTCATTCTCTCGCTGTTGCCGAGTCAATGTACAATGTACACAATGTTCGGACTTTTCCTATTGACATCACTCAAAGTTGGCAGTACTTTCCGTTGCTTTCTTGGAACTATCCTTATGAAATTATAAAAATACTTGTCGATAAAAAAATTTTACAAACTAAAAATTTAATTTAGATAATCAACGATAGTAAATGAGGACAAGACTAAGTACATGCTATCAACAAACAAACAAGCATCTGTCCACCGCCTAGCACAGAACGTCACTATTGATAGCAACAATTTCGAGGTAGTTAAGGAGTTTATCTACCTCGGAGTAAACATGAACTCCACAAATGACAACCTAGTGGAGATCCGGCGAAGAATAACCCTAGGAAACCGCTGCTACTTCGGTTTGGCAAAGCAATTGGGTTCAAAACTCCTAACTTGAAGGACAAAATGTATGCTTTACAGAACCCTTATCCTGCCAGTTCTGCTTTATGGCGCCGAGTGCTGGACGATAAGCAGGAAGGGAGAGCTGATACTGGGCTCCGTCGAAAGAAAAATTCTTCGGCGGATTTTTGGTCCTGTGTGCGAGGAGGGCGAATGGAGGAGAAGATACAACCGCGAACTCTATGAGATGTACCAAGATGTGGATGTAGTCCAAAAGGCCAAAATACGTCGACTACATTGGCTCGGCCACATCGAGCGAATGGACAATAATGCTCCAGCTAAGAGGATCTTCGAATTCTAGCCGCCAGGTTCGAGACGACAAGGAAGACCGAACCCCAGTTTCGAAGACCAAGCCATCGCGGATGCCAGAGCGCTTGGTCTGGATAGAGACTCTCCACGGGTCGGGAGTCCGTTAAGTAAGTAGTAATCAACGATTGGGTTTACAAGAGGAGATCAATTTATTTATTTATTTAACACCAACAAAAAAGTCTTCACATACCTAGAACTAGCTGTCAAAAACAAAATTCATCTGTTCAAGGGTGAGAGACATTGAAGATACACGGACTTCAATGCACAGTTTACAATTCAGAGATATGGCGTAACTATGTATCCTTATCTACACTTTTCAAATTTATTTATTGAAGTAAAGAGTTTTTTTTTAAGAAAAACAATTTCTCTTAATAAATTAATAAAAAAAAAAACACGGAACAAGAAAATTTATAAAATATTAAAGGATACATTAGTTGCTACCCATAAGGAAATTTTGACTTTAAGCAATAGTAGCTTTGTTATTTTAATTGCGATTTTAATATGCTATACGTTTTTAACAAATTTAAATTTTCATGTTTTTTGATTTAAGGGGTTTCAATTTTAAATAAAATGCATTATACAAAACTACAATTTCACAAAAAATTACAGTAATTGGCACCCTCGTACAGTAGTTTGCACTCTACGGAACTACAGTTGTTGGCAACCAAAGATAATAATTATATAATAGCTACCGGTTTATTAAAATGCATTTAATACTAATTAAAACAAAAATATGAAAGTTTGATAAGTTAATATTTAAATAAAATAAGATATTTATCTATATATATAAAAATTGAGCCATAAAATTGTGTTCGTTTGTCGCCGATTCACGCCTTAAAGAATCTAACGATTTCAACAAAACTTGCACTCAGCTTTGGTATTGGTCTGTATATAATTTTTGTGAAGTTTGGTTGAAATCGGAAAACGTATGCGTATTGTGCGTGAGTGAAAAAAACATATGAATTTCAGTACACTTTGTTGTTTTTCCACAATATTTATACAAAAATCAATTGCTGAGGGTTAGTCGGGTAAAAACTCAAGAACGGCTCAACGGATCTGAATACTTTTTTTTTATTTTGTTTATCTTGAATCAGGGATGGTTTAGGAGAAATGAAAATTCGGAAAATTCTCAACAGGTGACGAGTACAGCACATATCGTTTTTTTCATCTATCGACTTCTGTAGGTATACATATATATATATATACATCAAAATAAGTCGCATTGTGTTTGAACTGATGTTCTCTTAGTGCGGGTCAATTCAATTCCAAGGGAGTTTCAGTAGTTCAATGGTGAGGTTTAACTATCAAAAGGGATGTTAACAATATTAGGCGGTACGAAGTTCGCCGGGGCAGCTAGTATGCTTATAATTTTCATTAAATTAAAATTTGTTTAAAAAAATAAACTGTTTTTTAAAATCTCTATATTCTTAGTTTATAAAGTCGAGTAAAATCTTAGGCTATGCGTCGTGACATAATTCTTGGAAATAGCTCTAAGGAGATCAAATGATCCCTTTTTATACTCCTAGTTTGCAAAGAGTTCTGATGAACTGTATATGACATTTTAATGGCTGCATCACTGTGTTTATGGTGTTTTGCACATAATTTCTCGTTGTGGTATATCTCAATCGCATCATTTTATTAATTGTATTTCCTATTATTGTATTGAATTGACTTTAGTCTGATATTAGAATCTAAATAAATAATAAATAAAATATAATCCATTTAAAAATTTAATTTCTGTTTAGAATTAATTTTATTTTAATTTAAAAAAAAAAAATATTGCCGAAATAGCTCGTTTTCAAAAATCTGACACGGTTGTAGGGACCGTCACAAGTACAGTTATATGAATTGCCAAAACCCAAAAGAACCCCCATGTCAATAATTGAATTTATTGCTATTCTTTGATTCAGTTATTGAAACCCCTCTTATTTAAAATACAAGTAATTTTAATATTTAAACTTAAATTAATAAAATTTAATATATTGCCATTTCAAATAGCTTAAGTTCTAATACAATTATTTTCAGAGTTTAAAAATAAAAACTTTACTTACAAAATTGAAA
This sequence comes from Cheilosia impressa, assembly GCA_948293265.1. Lineage (NCBI taxonomy): Eukaryota > Metazoa > Arthropoda > Insecta > Diptera > Syrphidae > Cheilosia > Cheilosia impressa. The sequence continues at coordinate 26,495,184 of OX411884.1, read as the reverse complement.
GTCCTTATTAAAATGCACAAAATATTGCACTGAAAATAAAATCACTGGTGGGTGTTTAAACTTTTATTTATAAGTATCGTCTAAATAGAGCATTTAATATAAGAATATCGGAAAATATTACGAATTTAAAATAACATATTTGCATGAAAAAAAATGTTCTCGAAAGATGTGTGGAAGGGGGGAAATCGTCATAAACAGAGAGGTGTCAACTACTGCACCCGGTACGCTATGTACCAAAATAAAAAAAATAAAAAATAAATCATTAATAAATTTATATCAGTAAAAATAATATTGTACACAATTAGTAGCAGATTAACGAAGAACCAAAAAGTAAAAGCAACAAAGAAAACGAAAAACTTTTAATAATTATTGAGTAACTAAAAAAGAAACTTGAAATTAGGCATAGAACTTAACTTCATTGTTTGCTCAATGAGAAGTAATTTTTAAAAGTTCGTCCTCTAAGTGTTAAAAAAGTAGGTACAAGATTTTTATTTTTTTTATATTTTTATTAACAAAATCCCAAAATCGAAGTACATCCTAGACTTCTTGATGTAAAAACATTAAATTTGGTGTGGACTTTCGTTAAATACCCAATTAATTGGTCCTTATAAATGTTTTTTCTCCTTAGTTAACTTCAATCAACTCGTCAATATAGTTTATGATATGAATACAAAAAAGTTTAAAACTGTGGAATATTTTATCAAATATTTTGAGCTATCATTTATATTTTTACTCCGCCGAGTGGCTGGGCTACAACAAATGCAAAAATAAATATCATTTAATGAAAAATACGACAAAATGTGAAAGCGATTGTGTGTGGGGGGAGGGTAATGGCTGAGCGCTCAGTGAAAGTATTTCAGAAATTTTGTGAATGCAATTTTTTTTTTTAGACCGCTTTATTTGGTAACTACATTAGTTTTAATATAAGTTTAAAAAGAGAACTACCCATGCATGTCTACGAGGATATTTTTAGTCATTCAGTGGATATTTCTTTGATTTTTCTGTAAATGCTACTAGGGTAAATGTCTGCATGTTTGGCTTACTTTTAGGCAAAGCAAAAAGTTTGCAGCAATCCTTTAAAAAAAACGGGCCCTTTAATGTCGGTGAATAAACCCACAGGAAATTATTTTATCTTTCAAGCAACTGTGGGCATCTTTACAACGGTAGGTATATCAAGTTGCAGCGAGAACTACCACTAGAAAAAGCGTTGGTATAATATTCGACACCTACACATCGACGTTTTGATGGTAAACGCAACACTCATCCCACAACTTTGTTCCGATATTCCTATTAAATTTCGTGATTAAATTTTAGTCCTTCACGCCATAAAGTATTTTCCTTTTTTCATAAATTTCAATTTATAATGGAACATCAAAACAAAAAGGACTCCTCCTATAATGCTTGGCAATTTGTAGCCAATGGAAGTATGCGCAATCAATTATTCCTCAACACGAGCAATTGTGGTTGTGACAGCTGTCAGAATCAATTGATTAACTGCCTTGCGCCTTGTGCGATTTTCCACCTCCACGCAATGACACAGCATTAACTGGACGCACATATTGCAAGCAATGCCTTTTCAATTAAGTCCATACCAAGCCAGACCCTACCAATGCACACTCAGAACTCGATTATGGAACGCGTCATAAGAACAATACAAGCTTTATGGGTGCTACGACATGAATGCCGGATCCGTTTAACAAGCTGTTTCCACGTATCGCCGCAGATTTTATTACTCGATTCTCGGCAACTGATTGCGTTTTATGTTCGCATAAAAACCAAATAAAGATCTGTTACCGATTCAATGGAAAACTAGCTTTCTACCCGTTTTGAGACCTCGAAAAGGCAAGATTGTTGGGTCATGTCAGACACCATGTGGTTAATAATAATTTGCATTTGCATAGTGCGAAGAAGTGAAATCCAAGCTCGTTGCACTATAGGTGAGGGAGGAGGAACTGTTTCCCTTTCCCGATTTCTGCCACGGCATTGCGACGGATGAAAGCTTCAGTTTTCGCCTTGCTATGTGCATATGCAGAACATTTTCGTCCTTTTCCCATATAATAAATAACACAAAAGGCCGCTATAAATAACAAAGTTTATTCCCTTCGACTGGAGACGGAGCCCTGGCATCAGTAGCACGAGATCTCAGATACGTACTTTACAACACTTTGTAATATATGAAAAATGCAGTAGGTACCTCTTTTGGCTTTGTACTCGTAGCCACGATAGCGAAGGAGTGCAAAATATAAAACGGGTGTCTTGGCATGCGAACCATGTGGGAGTTTCAATTGAAGAAAGGAAATTTCTTGCACCATTTAGGTCAGTAAAGAATATCTGAGTTTAGCAATTTTCCAAAGTGCACAACAATAGTTTCTAGAATTTTGTAGCAGTTCGTAAGAACTCTGGAATTTGTTGTTTGAAGTGAAAATGAGTTGTAAGAGACTGCGACTTATTGGTCATTGAACATTTGCAGCTGTGCCGTTTTGAGAGTCGATTTCTAGTCGTCGATAGTTTATTTAAAACCATGTATGGTGGCTCAAGGAAAAATTCAAACAAATCATAATTGTTATAAGGAAAATGCAAAGGAAAATAAAATAATGTATATCAAATATTCAAAGGACGCATTATAAGTTCCAGTTGCAGTAGGTCAACTACAGGACGGTTACTACCTTAACTTGGTACTCATTCGAGAAATTCTCGCGACTAAACTTGTCGGCTTCTACATAAACGTCAACAAAATGTATACACGATCGGGCCAGTTCCAGTCCTTTAAACTTTTAATTTCGAGGGCACCAGAAAAGGAACTGCAAATGTAAGCAAACACAAATTTGCAGCCGTTCACAACTCAATGGTTTTTCAATTGGCACGGGTTGGTGTTGGCAGCCTGTGGCGGCAACTGATGCAAAATCGCCATGGCAAGTTACACGGATGAGGAGCACGTCCAAATGATAAATCATTATTATCGAAATGTAAGTGCAACCCGTTTTACGGCAGACGCTGTTGGCCCTTTAAAGTCAACTTTCCAACATTTTGCGGTCAAATTTGAAATAAATAATCAGCCAATAGACGTACCTACGTGAAAAGAACGCCAGATTGGGCGAGAACATTGTAGCGGTCCGTGAAAATGTACAGGAAAACCCGAGGTAGTCAATTTCTCGCCGTGTACAAGAAGTCGCTGAATATAGCGCCGGTACTTGAGCCTAAACCCGTACAAGATCCAACTAAACCAGAGGCTCAAAGTTTATTACCACAATGTCGGTTGTTCGCTGACTGGGCTGCGGAACGTTTGGAAGAAGACTCCAATTTTGACCAAAAACCATCTTTAGCAACGGAGCGCATTTATGGGTGATTGGCTTTGTTAACAAACAAATTTTCTGGTATAAGTCCAACCCACACGAGGTTCACCAGGCGGCAATGTTAATTTTTGGTGCTAATTGTTAGCATCATGGTCGCCGTATTTTTTTCAAAATGGCGTTGGTGAGGCCTTCGCTGTTATCAGCGAGCGCTACAAAATGACGCTTACCGATTTCTTTTGGCAAAAATGAAACGATATGAAAGTAGACGACATGTGGTTCAGAGGAAGATAAAGCAACGTCCCACTCAACAGACTTCGCGAAGGGCATTCAGCATGAACCTGTCACAGATGTGATGTGAGTTGCCCGACAATATCGTGCGACTTGATCCCACTATTCTTTTTCTTTTAGAGTTTCATGAAGTCGCAACTCTATGTCAATAAGCCGCAATCAACCGATGTCCTTTAAGCCGACATAACCAATACCATCGCTCAAATTCAGTCAGATCCCTGCGGTCAGCAGAGTCATTGAAAATGGAACCTGGACACCGTGAAAAGACGCGGAGAACGTTGAATGATCAATGATGTTATATATTTCATTTGTAGGGCTTTTAAATAAAAAATAAAAAAACCGTTAATAGGTACCTCGCTTACAGCTTGTTTTATTTAAATTTCAGCATCGACCCATCCTTATTGAAAAACCACTTTTTTTATGTAGCATATGAGGTTGCTTTACAACCAACGAACGCTCAGAGCGACCGGAATAACAAGTATACCGTGACATTTGCTTTTGCATAAAGTCTCGGGAAAACAAAAGGTTTCGAGTTTCAAACTACAGTTGTTGAAATTTACGGGTACTTGTCACGTTGCCTTATAAGCGACGGACTGTCAATCAAATGGATCATGTTGCGACCGACGTTAAGTGCTCCTCCAGCATTCTTGATGACCCGTCCAACTTTTTCCCGCCACCACTCACACTGCACCCATGAAAATATTTTTCTACAAAATGAAGAGAACCTGGCTATCCACCAACTCCAATCCACATCCAACCATATAAATATATGGTTTCAAATTTCATCGCTTTAGTCCAAAATCAGAATACGACACCAATGACAATGAATGAAATTTTGAGTTTTGTGCGCATAATACCCAACGACAAGAAGCAATCATGACCATGCTGATACAATGAGGAATATTACAGACAGCCTAAAGAAGACTAAATGAAGCTTAAAAAGCTGTGTGAAATAAGTAGACGAGGAGTCCTGACAATGGACAAAAAATTTGCATAGATTTTTGGTTTTTTAACTTCGTGTGCTATTTTTTTTTCATTCAGTCAATAAAATTGTAGTTTTAAAAAAAAATTACTAACATGCATTCTGAAAGGGGCAACCTATTAAATGGTCACGGCTTCAGATTATTTATGTCGCTCTTATGCATAAACATTTGACTTTGAGAAAGGATGGAGCAAGCGACAAAAAATACTGAAACAATAAACAAACATCAGTTTCTCTTCGTTATAATGACTTTTTGCAGTATGACTCACACAATATTCTCATGGGTTCATAATTCTTCTGAATACCCCCTCGGGACCTCACTATACGAGACTATAGCTTGACTTTGACGTCTTTTGAGAATCAAAAAAAAATAGCTAAACGACAAATCAGTTGAACAAGAGCATTGATCGAGTGATCAAGTGGTCAAGTGCTTGGACAAATATTATTTCTCGATATCAGTTTAACTGCGAAAGTGTGATCATACCTACAAGTATTGAAATGGAGAGTATCAACCAGCAGCCTGTGGATATTGAGACCATAATCGTATCTCCTGAAAAGGAAAAAGCAACCACCGAGCAGGCTGTAGACGGGACATTGAAGGAACCAAAACCAACCACCGAAGAGGAGATAACTTTGGATAAAGAGTCCGCCCATTTAAATGATCCCGAAGCTGCTGAACAGACTTCGAACAAACCAACCATCCCCAGGGCCAGGACCTTGAGAGAAAAATGCATTGCAATATTTACATATCTACTTTGTGTGGCTCTGGTCGCTATAACGCTGATCGGTTGGAGGCGTCTTATATTCAAGACAATGACACCAGATCCATGGACAGTCGTGGCTCTTTTGCTTCTGTTCGTATTATTGGCTGTCGTTGGTATTTTTCTCCGCATATTTTGTCTTTATTTGTGTCCATAATTTTTTTGTAGAAAAAATGTCATTCTGTGTTACTATATTGAATAAAGTTTGAAGAATAAATAAATAAAATGAATAAATTTCTTACAAGTTTTGTGTTGAGGTTATTGTTGCCAGACTGAGATTGAGAAAACAAGTCAAAATTTTTATCAAGATAAATACACCCTAGGGTAAATTTGCAAGAATGTGCTGGAAAAAAATTGTGGAAAAGGGGTTTCTATCTTTTTCTTCGAAGCTTGGAGGTCACTAGTTAGCACAATTTTTTATTTCTATAGTTCTACATTCATTTTTGTGCCTCTGAAGGATGGAAGTCCATTACCAGCTGTTAAAACTGTTTTCTTTCTGTCTTCCTATCTGACAGATTATTCAAACATTCTTACAATACTTGTTCTGATTCTGACACCTGACGGAATCGCAAATTCCCTATAAATCCATTCATAGTTTAAAGGGAAAACGGTTCATTGCCTGGAGTACCTACTTGGTCCAATTCAGTTTTAAAAATCATCTACAGGTTAAGCTGTCAGTGTCACAGACAATATTTTTCTCTAAATGTCTGGCCCTATGAGTAGTACACTACCAATTCTCCATTTCATAAAAATTTACAAGTTTGGCAAGTAACAGGTGATAGTTCATAATAGATCTATTCGCGTACTCTCTCGTGTCAAGCACTAAAAATCTATCAAACTCAAAAAAGTTTGTGAAATTCTCTCAGAGAGCTGAGAATTTACTCCAAGGTAGGTGGATAGACTTCGAGCTACTTTGAGCCACTTACATCTTTGACATCTAATCCACATAACAAATACCTTTTTGAAATAATGTAAATGAAATAATTTATTTTCATAGATTTTATTTTTATGCGTAATTGATTCTTATTTATATATTATATTGAATTTGTTTCTCGTAAACTTTGTGTATTTGACATATTTATCAGTTTTTGCCAGTTGAAATTCTTTGAGCTGTCTTGAATCAAGAGAGGAACTGCTCGTTACTCGTTATTTTGTTAATTTTCCCTTTTTCTTTCATTTTCAATTAGAGTTTGTGTGATTTGCGATCGATTGAATGTGATATTTCGTCCACTCTGTATGTCATAAACACTTGGACGATATTTTTCAAACAATCCTTAGACATTTGATTTAGAAAAAATTGCCATCACCAACAAAATGTCGAAAATTGTTAAAGATATCTGTTCCGAGGATTTTGGCTTGTAATTTTAAAACCTGGCAATGCTAAGCACAAGATGAATGGACGTAGTTCATATTGCGACGCATACACCAAAGGGCCGTAATCTTTGCTCACGTTTTGTTTAAAAATTATGTGGTACACACTTGAAGCAGTCCACCAGTTGGTACTGAGTGTCATGTTGGGTTGGTAAGTGTGTTCGGCTGTGTTGGGAGAGTACTGTCATATTAAATTACACTGGGCTTACATTTAAGTTTGAGAGTTCGTTTAAACTTTAGTTTTGGTATCTAATAAAACAGACGATATAATTAAATAGGCCATGACGCCAGACATCTGGATAAAGAAATCAGTAACAAAAACATTGTGCGGTTTTATGAAACCACGAAGCAAGTGAAACTTTTTTAGGCATTCAACTAAAATTTTTCGGAAAATTATTCATTGCGTTCTTAATATTAACTTCATAACTGGAAAATAGGAAATCAATAGTAAACAAGATACACAACCATAAATTTTAATTTAAATCTACGTATTAGAGTACGGAATACACAATAATTTAGATGATAGACGCATATTAAAAACTGAGAACAATATTTGTTTAAATCATTGAATCATTTTGAATATTCATATGAAATGACTTGAATATTCACAAAACAAAAGTTCTCCTCGAATCGGATGTCTCAGCAGACCTAATGGCAGACGGAAGACTTTCCTTTGAATGTGAGTGATTGGTCGATATGTTTCTCAGCCATGACAGAAATGGCCTGACTTGCCTGTAACAAAGCATCAATTTGCCATATATAGAGTTATGCATTTCATAGCACAAGCGGTCTATTTAGGAACACCTTTAAAGTAAACCAACCCATCTTGTCCCCACTACCTGAACCATTACACCCCCAGTAACACAGTAACATATCCCAATCTCAGCACAAACACAATCCAATACCAGTCTTCTGAGTATAACAAATAGGTAGTTATGATAGTCATTTACCAAAACACATCTAGAGCAATCCTAACAAGTTGCACATTGTTGTGCAAACAATGCCGGAATTAATCAATTAAATCCCAACGGAATTACCACCAATTAATTGACTCAAGAACGCTAAGCTGCTCCGACCACCTTATGCGGAGTATATGGGCATACAACCAGTGGTTGAATATTTTAATTAAATTCCCTATCTATGTGGCACACAATTTGCATTTAACATTCCACTCAAATATTTAAGTAAATTCCTCATAATAATAACATGATGATGCGGTTGCATCAACAACATCCACGAGCTTCCTGCATCACCTCCTCTAATGTGTAGTTAATTGAAAATGTAATTAAAGTGAATTATGATTATTATTAAATGCAAATTGAATTCCATTCTGCATCCAATAGACTGAGGCACACACTGCCGCCATTAGGGCATCCTTGCACACCCACCTATCTTACTATGGAATGCAAGTTCGCCCCTTTTTGGAAAAGTAATACTCTCGAAAGCGAGGCATCGCAAAAATGCCAAAGCAAATAATTCCACTTGATCCTCTTTGAAGGTAATGCTGGATTGCACAACAAGTTCTGATTTTCGAACACCTTCATTTACTGTGGAAAATGTTGCTGCGTGCACTCCCTTTAAAAGGAAAGTTAATGCGCGCTGAAGAAAATGATAAGCCTTTCACATTGTGTTGCATTTATGAAGAGACGAACTTAAAAAAATGTCTTTTATGGTCTAAAAGTAGTGATGGTAAGCGGATTAAACGTTGGCGCAGTGGGCCAGTGATTAAGGTTGTACACTGGTCAACAAGGGGGTTTCAAATTTGAGTTCCGGAAACAAAAACCTTGCAGTGCTACCCCTAAAAGCCGATTTGACAGAATCAAATTTGTATAAGTATTTAAACGACTGCTATAACTCGTTGAAATTCCGAAGAATTCGTACAACAGTATTGCCGGATGATTGTAGATCAGGTTGAACTTGAGAACGAGCTTCAAGCCTCAATAGAGACAGAAGATTTAGAATTTTGATACAAATCCACTTGCTGCGCATAAAACAACTGCAGCTACAAATAGCCTGACTTAAACTGTTCTTTAACATCCTAAGACCATTCGGTTTGTCAAATTTTTTGATTTCAGGACAAATGGAAGGGAAGGGACCAGCTTTGTTTTTACACTCCCGCAATTTTACCGGAAAAAATCTTAAGCTGTCATTTTTATTTTTCCGGAGTTTAAACCTGAGACCCCACGCTTAGTAGTGCAGCACACTGAGCACACGTGAAGAGTCTCTGCTACCAGTTATCCAGAATAAGCGCTCTAGCAGCCGCGATAGCTTTGTCTTTGAAACGGAGGTTCGGTCTTACTTGTAGTCTCGAGCTTGGCGGCTGGGATTCGAAGATGTTTTTTTAATTAGATAGTCGACTATTTATTCGCTACTGACCAGTTGGTCCTGTACAACCGGTAAGATGCGACTTATCTGTCAAAAAATCGACTCTCATTTAAATACTTTCTAAATTCTTTCAATGAAGAGCTCACCAGTTCAAAGAATCATTTTATCGATGAGAAGGTCGTTTTCTTCATGAAATGCGTAAACAATCCAACTTTCCATATTAATGCGACATTGACACGCCCACTTTAAAGAGGGTGTACATCGTACAACAAAAATCTTGCGTTTTGACGACTTCCTTAGAAAACAAAAGGAAAAAATGTAAAAAGGAAGTATTTAGACCGGGAATGTTGTTCGACATGCCTACTTTTAGTGGGCGTTTTTCACCAAAATTGCCGTCGTTTCAAGGGTTGACATGCAAACTTATTTTTTGGGGTGGAAAGATAGTTCCCTAACCAAAGCTTATTTTAGCAAGAAACTTCTTATGCGTTTTACAAATTATGTAAAATCTTATAAAACTCGACGTATGGTTTGATACCATAGATAGATAAGATTTAATAAGAAACACTCATATATGAACATATGGCTTATAAGAAACGCATATGAAAAAGCCGTTGACTTTGTTTCTTGTAGGTATCTAGAGAACACCTCTTATGCATGAAGCAATATCTTTTTTTAGATGTTTCCTATATCCGTCGTGGATTGTATCCATTTCTATAAATACAGGGTGCCGCAAAAGTATTTTTCTTATGTAAGAAATGTATGGCGTTAGAAATATTCCAACAGCACCCACTCTTCGTGCTGTGGTGGCCAATTTTGAGCAATACGATGGAGATGTGAGGCATTGACAACATTCGGGTCGTTGGGGATAGTGTTGCAACCGCTCTTGAAACATCGACACGATGACGTTCAACACAGTTAGCCATACCCCGTAGAACGATTCAGCGGATTTTGAGAAAAGATCTGCCGCCATACCCTTAAAAGATCCAGTTGGTCCAACGGATCAATCCCGGTGAACCAGATAAACGTCTGGAGTACTGCAGACGTGCAGAACTGTCCTACATATTGCTAAAAATGGCAAACAAATTTTGACGAGGCACATTTTCATCTTAGCTGGTTTGTAAAAAAGCTAAATTGCAGATTTCGGGGCACAAATTAACAAACCACACCAAATTTACACGAAAATCGCTTATATTACGACGGCAAAATCGTCAAAAAGTCATGCAAAGTGCCATTAAAAGAGTCCATGAGTGCATGCATTCTAATGGTGGCCACTTAACCGATATGATTTTCCAAACCTATATAATTTAAAAAAAATTTCATGAAATAAACTTTTGTTTGTAATTCATTTCCTTTGTTTTTATATTTTCGCTCAGAAGTTATTCCAGATATACGTAGGAAAACGACTCTTGGGCCACCCTGTAAAAGCCGAAAAATGAAATACCATAGATTTAAGAGAACGCCAAGTAAAATACACTCAACCAGTTAAGGAGACTGTGGAGACTTTAAATTGTACCTACTTAAAAACCGCGTAGAAGATTTTGGACGTTCAAGTATCTAGTTTAGTAAGTCTGACAGCTGTTTGACTTAATATATCTCGGTTTTGATTGGCTGAAATCGGTTATATGAGCAGCTGTTTCAGTTAACGTTTATGGAGGGGTAGACGACGAATCTAGTCAAGAAATATGTGACTGAGTACTAAGTTGACAGTTCGCATATTTTGCTGACGAAGAAAAAGTGACGTTACCGACCAATCTAGTTTTTGCGTTTAGGTTACATTTTATCCAGACCAATCTAGCCGACTTAAGATAACTAGATCTTGAATGTGAACATTCACATTATGTTTATGACTTGTTCAAAAGCTCTGAAGAAAAAAAGATATGCTCAAGCGTATTCCTCGACGTCTCACAAGCCTTTGATAAGGTGTGGCACGACGGCTTAAAATTTAAATTACGACAAATTCTCCCCGTAAGCCTATATGATATCCTGGAATCATATCTCGGGAACAGACTCTTCCGTTTTAGACATGGTGTAGAATACTCGGAGCTTAAAGAAATTTCGGCCGGCGTACCGCAAAGAAGCGTCCTTGGGCAGCTTCTGTATCTGTTATATACTCGCGATATACCAAGAGAAGATGGCACTATCCTTGTTACCTTCGCCGACGACACCGCTATCCTTGCAGTAGGTAATACGATCGAAGAAACGACTGCAAAGCTGCAAACCACACTGAATAAAGTAAATGAATGGACGAGGGACTGGCGGATTGCCCTCAACGAAACTAAATCTGTTCACGTAAATTTCACATATAGGAAAACTAATGACTTGCCAATTTTCCTAAACTTGGCTCGAATACCCTTTGCTAACGAACGAGGCCAAATACCTGGGAATGACACTCGACGCAAAGCTGAAATGGTATTCGCACGTGAAAATGAAACGTAAAGAACTCGATGTAAAGAAATGTACTGGTTACTCGGAAAACATTCCCAGCTCAGTACCGAGAACAAACTGCTTTTATACAATCAAGTGCTAAAGCCGGTGTGGACCTACGGTATACAACTTTGGGGTTGTACAAATAAAACAAATGCCAATATTTTACAAACTTTTCAAAATAAAGTACTAAGAGAAATTGTCCAAGCACCGTGGTATACTAGAAACGACGATATCCACAGGGATCTCGGAATTCCTACAATCGAAGCTGAAACTAGAAGCTTCGCGCGAAAGCATAGAAACCGACTAATCGGGCATATCAACAATACAGTCCGACAAATTTTGGATGAGAGTAATTTGTTGCGCCGACTACAAAGAACGAAACCTTTCGACTTGGCAAGATAAGGATTAACCGCGTCTTAATTGCGGAACATGCAGGATCTTTCAGTGGAAAGTAACCTGTCAAAAGTGTTTTTATTTCGTTATAGAAAAATTGCTTGATAAGTTTTATCTTAGTTGCAGTATCTAACAATTTATCGAAGGGTGGTGTTTTTAGTCAGTAGAAATCTGACACTACTATGAGCACGCGCTTGCTATTTTCATAGTGTCTTTGGAAGATATTCACCTACCCTCGAGGAAAAAAAAAAAGCTCTGTTCGTTTCTATATTCGACTGGATTAATTCTGAAGTCACAAGTATAAAATTTGTATAAAAGCATCCTTTCAGCGGTGACGTAGCCTCCATACGTTTGCAATTTACTCAATTTATTACAACTGCTAACAGTTGAAATGTTTAGCTCCTTTGCAGATGATATTTCGTACATGCTCGCATAAATTAAATCAAAAGTAACCGTCTCTTCTACGTGGCTAACCTATTCAACCAAAAACTAGAGAACTCAGTATTTCTACACGCTGATCTGACTGCACATTTACATAAGTAACTTACATAAATGTGAAACTAACTAAACTATCACACAGCTCACTAAGCCCCACACATTTCCTACATCAGCCGTAGTCCATTAATATGCATTCCACGTCCACGCTGCCACAATTATGTACACAAAATATACAACGCGCTTTCGTCGACCGACCGCCTACACAACATATCCTTGGGTCGACAATATATGTAGGTGTACACACAAAGTGTTTGCTAAAGCCTTCATAAACTTGTCTATTCACTCGGAATAAAACATCAGATCTCAATCCTTTTTGTATCGTTTTCCTTTTGTCCCAACACCCACCACATCCGTTTTTGTCGGTCTGTTGTATCCGCAGCGCAGGACAACAAACCATAAAGTTGTCTCCTCTACAATTGAGTTATTTCGAAGCCAAAGACCGGGCGGGGAGACCACAACCCTCTCCCGATCTGAGCACACAAGGGTAATAGATGAAAGAAACTGATTTGTACTACATGCATCCATCAACAACTCAACTACGACATGACCACAAATCTTAACTTTTCTAAATGAATATGCAACACGAACTTGATACACAAAGTCAGATACAGCTCTGGCAGCAAGGCAACAACGGCTGTATGACACAGCTGCAAGACCAATACTCGTTTATTTATATCTTTCCCCTAACTGAAATATTCGTACTTGAGATTGAGATGGTGGTATCGGGTCTGCTTGCCACCCGTCTACCCAACTTGCACTCACACACTTCTGGTTTCTTACAACAAGCCCTCGCTTTAATGTAGTTTTTGAGTTTGCGAATCTTTGCAGAATTATAATCGCAGTGATATTCAGAAAACAAAAAATCCGAAAATAGCTGGTTGAATACAGTTTCAAAGGGAGGCAGGTGCGGAACAGTTTCTGACTTACAGTATACACAAACACACCCGGCGTAAAGTGCAGACAAGTTTTCTTGTTTGGCTTAATCCTTTCCCGAAGTTACCGCACAACAATTAATTTAATCAAGACACAATGATAATCTACGAAACTGTGTTAAGCAATTTGCAATTCCGACAACAGTGACACCGACTGAGTGCATTTTCAAGTGTGTATATGTATGCTGTCGGAAGTTCATTGTGGCCAGAGTCCTTAAATCTAATGAAATTCGTATTGGTCCTTTAAATATGCAACGGAACCAAAGTTTGGCTCGGTTTTGTCACAGAAAATTTTCACATTGTGCAAGTGGAAATTGCGACAGCTTTTAACGTTATTTTTGGTGAAGAGAAAACCCTTGTCAATTGTGGATTTTATGTCTTTGAGCTCTGTGGTTAAATTGCAACCGAAATCTAGTGTACGGAATACTAGAAAGCGCATGGAATGGAAATCAATTCAGAATTGGGTCTAAATGTTCCCTTCAGAAATCTAGGTCGACTTGATTGGTCTGGACTAGATGTAACCTGAACGCAAAAACTGGATTGGTCGAGAACGTCACTTATCTTACGTCAGCCATATAATTATGTGAACTGTCAACTTAGTACTCCTTCATGATTTGATTTACTAGATTCGTTGGCTACCTTCCATAAACGTCAACTGAATTAGCTGTTGATAGGACCGATCCAAGCCAATTAAAACTGAGTTACATCAAGTCAGACAGCTGTCAGACTTACTTCAGCCCCTCAAGCCGCCCCTTGGTTACGTGCCTGCACTGAGCAGTTTTTAAAATAGCGTTTTTCGGTGATTCGAATTGAAAATTAGGCCCAAATAAAATGGTAAACATCAATAATTGATCGTTATTGCCGTTTTCAGGTAGGTAGACTAAAAAATGCTATTTTTTTAAAATCTATTTTACGATAATATAGAAAAAACTGAGTTTACTACTAAGTTAGGAATGACCATATTACTTTAGGAATTCATTTTTGTTACAATCGTATGGACCGTTTTCGAGATATGTTCAATTTTCAAGTTAAGCTACCTAAGCTCAAATAACAATTTTGGTTGAAATCTGGTATCAAAATTTAATATTGTAAGTGGGTATCATTAATATTGAGGTTACCGTTAAAAAACGGCCCCGAACTGTAGGCTCACAAACTCAAAATTTGAAGTTTCGAGTTTGAAATTTTGTCCGAATATTTACAATAAATTTCTCTTACTACGTAATCGAGAAGGTAAGAAGTTACTGAGCTGGCTTGATAGATTTTATCCCAGTCAGTAGGACCGTATTTCGACCTGCAGTACATTACGTACCTACTATTGTTGTGAGTGAATTAATTCGATCTCTCTCTGGATGCCACTGAGTACATATTTTCTATTTAAATGCAACTATTGAAACTGTCCCAAGATTTTAGCACCAAATCCACAAGAAGTACGATGATATCTGCTTTTGTTCAGAAATCATGTGGTAAGCATTTTTCAAAAGTGAAATAAATTTATGGGTCCGGGGGCTGTGACTCCGAAATGTGTGCAATACAAAATCCCCTCGTCACATCGAGTACTGCCCACAATTACTGTTGATATTGAGCCCCATATTGGTATTAATGGTGTTCGCATAAATACAAATGAACAATCGATACAGAGCACACGCACTTGCACTTCGCAGGTAAATAATCGAATTATGGCGGTAGGTACGTGACTTTGTAATACAGAAGGAGCTTGCCCTGGGGTAATTTAATTCACATTTATGCATCACAGTTTATTTGCCAAGTCCATGTCCTGCTCTTGTCGTACCGCATCTTCCAATTGAAATAATACCCACAAATCCGGATGATGATTATTTATAATAAATTGGTGTGAATTATTTTCAGGCTGTGCGTCCACCTTGGTTCTTGTTAAACTTAATGTCCCTACCGGCGGCGGGAGGGAGGACATGGATTTAAATTCGATTTAATGTTACATGAGATGGCTTTTCCGACATTGAGATTATTTTAAATTCAGGACCGTCGACATCCGTTCCCCTGGATCCATTGGAGAGTGAAGCTCTTACTCCAAATCCCTTGCTGGTGAAGAAAGTCTGAAATGAAATAAGAGAACGGGAAAGTGAAGTCAACGGAGGTTCATTTCTACGTAGAAATTTGAAATATGAAATCAACTGCCGAATTTGGAAGCGTTGGGTACGGGAGGTTCGTTCCTTTACTTTTGTAAAAAACACTGTCAAAATGACGAAAAAGTTAGGAAACGCTTTTGTTTTAATCTTTGAAAAATAGGTAGGTATCTGTCAAAGTTTTTAGAATGTCTGATAAACGCGAAGAATTTGCTTATTTATTAACAATTTTTAGTTGATTCGTCTAACTCGTCTAATGAGAGTGATTCGGAACTAATCGAACTTCGTTTTGATGAATCCAAGTGCCGAATCCGCGTAGGTACCTATGTAAAAGAGTTTGACTGAACTACGAGCATTCGAGAAGAGGAAAAGCGTCACTGATAAACTAATGACAAGCACCACTGAGGAGCCTTTGGCATGACGAACTCATATTGTAAAGTGCAAAAGTTCTGGCACCACTGAGGAACCTTTGGAATGCCAAACTCATATTATAAAGCCACTGCTGTTTTACCGTGGCATCACTAGACATCCACGATAAAGCGAATATTGAATTAACCTTTAAAAAAAATTCAAGAAGCAGTTAACAAAAGCTGCAATTATGCTGATAATATTGTAGTAAAAGTTTTAAAAGCGAATTATACTCGATAATTGATAATGTGCTCGCTTTAATCCAGTCTCTTTTACGAATTTATGGAGTTAAGGAACAGCATTGAGTAAAAATTCGTAAAATTTTGAAGGAAATTTTAATTTTAATCAATATAGACAACAAATTTTAGCGAAAAACTTCGAAAATAAAGAGCCAGCTTTCAGAGAATGACTGCGCTCTCAGTGCGGTGCTAAAGGTGCATTATGGTTTATTAACGCGACCCATTGCATACTTGGCAAAGGTTGACTTGAAGCTGTACAAATCACTTGGGAAGTGGTTATATTAAGATGCAACACGGCATACCTCCAACAGAATACTTTAAACTGAAGTTTGAACAGATTTGAAAATTGCCAAAAAAACCTGGGGTCAGATTCTGTAAGGCGAAAACGTTAAAGCAGTTTCGTGCGCACGAATGATTTGCTCTAAGTTGCAGAAGTAAATCGTTCGAACATTTCGCCTTTTACTGACTCAAAAAATATTTAGGGATGTGCTGACTTCCTAAAGTATTGTGCTGACTTCCTAAAGTATTATATTAGTAATGACAACACAAAGGCAGTTCAGGAATGATTTAATATTTCCACTGTTATAATTATAATTATCCTCGGCTTAAGTTGGTGGCGCAGTGTCTTAGTGGTTAGTGTGTTGGACTACGAAGCGAGGGGTCTCAGGTTCGAATTCCAACTCAAGGTTTTTTTCAATGCGCCACCTCTCGCGAACGTCTGACAGACTTCTTGACAGACTATTGCGCCAACTATTTATTTATTTAAGTCTCAGTAAGCTGAATCGAATTTTCGTCTCTAAAAGGATAATAAATACCCCTCGGTCATAAAGTCGGCATTTTTCGGTTTAAAATAAAATATCTCTGCATGCGAGTTGTGAGTGCCCCAGTAAAGTGTGTGTCCATTAATTGTAGGGGCGAAAAATAATTAAAAGTTCATTTTGTACACCAAGTATAGTGAGCACATTAAAATATCTACAGCAGCAGTACTTTCGAATGGTTTATCAGGGTTTTTTATCTCCTGCAAGTTGTTGCAACGACTACTGCTACTGTCCACTTAAATTACTAAAAAGTAGGTTATCCATACTCCGTACTCACTTCACTCAGTACTTTAGTCACGAATGCAGCATTTCTGCTTCCTACACCCCACATTTCTAAAGGCGAACTACTCAATCTGGTGCAACAACATTGGTTGACTGAGGCACAAGTCCGCTGTCCGCCGCACACCAGTCTACCATCAAAACTATAAGTAACGCAACAACATTGTCTGAAAGACGTCATCTTCAGCTGGCTTGTGGTATAATTTCTCTCATCATTGTCATCATCCAGATTTCGAGTCTTCAGGAAGAAGGCGTCATTGTGATCATCACTGTCTGCCTCGACTGGAGACTCGAGTGCGGATATACATTTTAGTTTGTGGCAAAACTTTATTGCTCCGTCCCAGCTGGGAAACTCCTCATGAAATATTGCTCTTGTACACTTTTCTTTATTTGCTTGTTTATTTTTTTCGTTTTGTTGTTGGCTTCAAAATTATTGGTTGCTTCTTTTGGTATGGAAGGCAAAGACAAGTTCAAGGAGTGGTGCTGTTCATTGGAGCATTTTATGTGAAAACGTTGAGGACTGTTATTGATGGCGCATCAATTTTAATTGTATGCTATATGTATAGCGTTTAGGTAAACATCAGTAGGACATGATTGCGGACTTCTGAAGCACGCATGGAAATATGATGGGGCCCTTCTATTGTGTTGGAGAAACATTCAAACGAATGGGGACATTTCAGTTGGGTTAGTGGGAAGTTAGTAGGAAGTTAGTGTAAACGTTTCTGGTGTTTGGGGAAGTACCTACTCAAAAAGAGGCGAGGAAAAGCGTCGGAATAAACATTTTTGAAGAGACATCTAGCTGCCCCTGAAGTAATATGCTTGGGGTAACTGTTTGGGTTTGGAGTTTCTTTAAATGCATGCGAAACATGAATGTAAATAACTTTGCATAGATGCAATCTCCATAAACAGTGACTCCGAGCAAGGAAGTTAAAGGGGGGCAGCATTGTTTTGAATTTAACTTAGCCAATTTTTTTTTCGCTCTTTAGGACTTTCTCATTTTTTAACGCAAGGAAATGTTTCATTAAGAAAAAAATTTCTAAATGAAAGGATTTATATTATTTTTGGGTTAAAATATTTTTCTTCCTGAGTAAGGACTTATTTTGTTTTAAGAACTAGAAGTAATAATTGTATTTTAATTGTGAGGAATTTTTTCATTAGCAATTGCATAGAGCCGTTTTACCACTAGCAATGAGCAATCGAATGTCACCACTGACGTTCCAAGTGACAAAAAAAAAAGAAGCCCATCAGCAAATCTGAGGCGGTATTCACTTTTTCGTCTGGCAGACGAAATAAGAGATCCATAGTATTCCACGATTGAGGGGAATAGCGCCAATTTTTTAATGAAAAGGGGAAAAACAAAGAACAAAAATTAAAAAAAGGGAAAAACCTTAAAAAGCTGTGAAAAATTAAACAAAAAAAACAACAAATTTTAAAGAATGAATTCTTCATATTTAACTTAAAAGAAAACAGACCTTCAAACGTCTACGAAAAAATTTTTGTGCCTTTGAATTTTGATAATAGATCCGTTTTTACAAATTTCTCTCAATGCCGTTTCTTAACTCAAAAATTCGTGAAAGAGAATGTCATCGAGAGAGTTACCCCTCCACTAAGAATCTAACTCATTCTTACTCAGCAAATTTCTTGGTGTAAGAATTGGAAAAGCTGTCAGTCACCTGACTGTGCTGATGATTTAAAATTTGTTGTCCTATTTGGCAAAAGTAAAGGAACAAACCTTATAATAGTCTAATAGAAAAGGAGCTACTGTATAATTAATGCATATTTTTTTTTGTAACATGATTGTTTTAAACTTGAAGGTGCAGGGAAATAACAAATAACTTCACGGGCAATAACTTCACCTTGAAATAATTTCACTTTTCTTATGTGAAGTAATTTTCCACTGAAAGTGATCCCGTAAAGTTATTTTCCTGCTAAAACAAGTGCAAGTTTCACATAGGGCAAAAAAGGGGAATGCTTTTTTCAAATGCTCTTGCTGATAAAAAAAAGGAAAAAAAAAAACATTTTTTAAAGTCTGGGAACACTGATTAGCTCCTTTCAAATTCCGCAACATATTGTTTGTCTTACAGCTTCGTGCGATCAGGTGGATTAGTTGATTAGAAAATCAAGGATGCGAAATTGCGTTATAGGCTCCAAACGAGAGCCGCTGGCGTAATAGACTTTGATAGTTCACGCATGACTAGGGGCAGCCTTTTTTTTAAATAAAGCTTTTGCAACTGAATTTGAAAGCATCCCGTCAACAGATACATCGAGACTTGTCTTAAAGCTTTAGCTTTAATAGTGACCCTGACCATTGTATTGAACTTGTTAATAACATTTACATTTGGATATATGATTTTTGGTAAATACTTTGTTGGCTGATAGTGGATTGAAAATAACCGATCTATCAATTTCCATCCAAACTTTCTCGGTCGTAAATAACAAAGTATAGGTAGAATTTAGCCATCTTACGAGTACTACTTTGATGTTGATGTTTACCTGGAGAAGCTAGTTTTTGGTTGAAAAAGTGTGCTTTTTTTAACAGTTGATATGCATTTAAACATTTTATTTCTTTCTTTATCTTTTATGCTTATTTTTGTTTTATACAACGATTACTCTTTTTTTTAATAGGGACTTGGTTAATTTTAACACATTTTTTTAAAACAAGCAAAAATCCCACTCGGTTAGTGATAATTTTTAGGTGTGCGCTTTATAATTATTTGAGAGGTGGGTTTGTATAAACGGTCAGGCTTTCAACGGAAATTTACCTTTCATTTGGTCCATGTTTAAGAAAAAATCGGGTTTGTAATAACTGCTAATCGGTACTATGAAAATTGCGGGAATGAAAACATGTTCCTCGTGGTTGAGTCATTCAATTCTTTTACTCTTTATGACATTTATTCTTCATAGAGCTTGACTTTCACTCCATTTTTGCCTTTCAATCTAAGATCAAGTCGCACTGATGGCGTTGACTTCTGGCGAGAATCAGTGCGAACTTGTATCCCCTGCGAATCCCCACTCAGTTGTGAATATACCTCAAAGTTTTACGGCCCAACCCATAAAGTCTGTCACATCCATTGCGGCAAATGCAACGTATTTAACTGTCAGATTGATGGATAACACAGCTTCAGCTTATGAAAGGTGCCCCAAAAGCAGCTCCGGATGTGACGGATAAAGACAGTTTACAATCGATTTGTTTTCTAATTTTCTGTCCGTTGCACCCGCTGACCTTGACAGTTGGCACCATGGAAATATGGACATGAAGAGACGAAATTTTATATATCAATTTGTCGACGCGACGAAAGCAAAGTTTTCTATGGGCTGGTCCCTTAATGCGACCGACTTTTTCATATTCGATCCCTACTACGACTTTCATCCACCCCTCCCTACACCTCCCAATTGGGAACCAGCTGACGTTACTAGGAAAATTTTACCGTAGACCTCCTTTGATCGTTAACAGCTACTTATATACGTACTAAAAATTCACCCATCCCCGCATATATGCCACAGAGGTATTTCCCAATGAAGGGAACAATTTAAATGGAAACCGCCTTCAAGCTCTTACCATACACACGCTCAGTCAGCCGTAATCGTCATTCCAAATTCCAAGGTATTCATATATATTGAATTTCCAAGTCGATTCCCAGAGCATTCACAATACGACGGCATCCCTATAATGCGAATGTTATTTTCGTTTCATCGGCGATTGCGAAACACATCTTAACTACTTCCTTGGGTATTTTGATTCCATTATTTGTCCCCAAGGCGGTATTTAAAATTAGATCGTTATTGATTGTTTGCGCAATCATCCGTGAACAAGTTAGCGAGAGGAGAATGTGTATACCCATACACATAAAAACAATTTCATCAACCAGTCAAGGATGTAATTTAATTGATTCGAAGTGCTACTCGCATCTTCTATTTTTTTGCGCGCTTGGAATGTAAACATAAAATTAATAAATTTCACAAACAATGGGCACCATTGTGTTGGGCAATTTTTATCGCGTATTAAGTCTAATTGCAGGGAAGTAATGTGTATAGGATGCCACCATGTAGAGGAGCAATCCTAATGGGAATGGAATGGAATTAGTGTTTGGTGCTTACAATTTAGAAATTAGGGGCTTAAGTCGGGCCTGTCAATGGAAAGCGGAGCAAAATGTTGAGCGGAAAAACACACCCCGTCGCGGTGGAAGGAAATAGTCCCACCATCACCAGTCGTTTTGCTTTCCAATAAAATCTTAAGATTTGTTTCTACTGCTCGCGAACGCCTGACAAACATCAGAGTAAAAGAAGTTTCGCAATTCATACGTTCGGCAGAAAATTGAAGGTCCTTTCCGTTGAACCCAAAAAAATTTAAACAAAAATAAAAACAGATTTGAATTGTTGCGCAAAAGCCTTACTTTTCTTTTTTACTTTTTTAAATGGATAACTAGAGCACGCTTAGGCAACAACAACAAGCGAACTATGTCCTTTCGAAGGTCCACAGAGTGTAATTTATTTTTAAGTGCGATAAATGATAAAATTGTACAAACAAAATAAATACCAATACTATAAAGTGGGCCAAACGAAGTCATCCGATGTTGTTCGGCTCTCATTTTTTTTTTTTTAAATGAATACGTTTATCTGAACCTTAAAAATTTTATTGGTCAAACCGAGAAGATCATATCGGCCAAATGGGCGCCGTCACAATTGATTGCCATACGGGCTCGTGTCGAATGTTGTCCTTGAGGGCTTCAAGGGTCTCGGGCTTCTTCACGTAAACACGGGACTTCAAAAAACCATACCAAGAAAAGTCTGGAACGGTTAAATCGGGCGATCTTGCGGGCCAGTGCAAATCGCCAAAACGAGAGATGAGGCGACCCGGGAATGCCGCCTTCAGAATATTGGTTGTGGCTCGCGCAGTGTGTGCCGTAGCTCCGTCCTGTTTGAACCACATGTCCTCCAGTCCTAATTCGTCCAATTGCGTCAGAAAAAACTCGGTTAACATGGCCCTATAGCGCGCACCGTCCATTGTTGTCGTTTGACCAGCGGCGTTCTCGAAAAAAATGGCCCGATGACTCCTCCAGCGTGAACAGCGCACCATGCAGTAACATTGAGCGGGTGTGATGCCTCCTCGTGCATTACTCGTGGATTTTCGGTGCCCAGAAGCGATAGTTTTGCTTGTCCACGTACCCGCTGAAGTGGAAATGAGCCTCATCGCTCATTATGATTTTGGTCAAAAAAAAAACGTCCAGTTCGTCCTCAAGATTGAGGATGGCTTGGGCGTAGGTTACACGCGTTTGGTGGTCGACAGGCCGCAGCTTATGTACGGACTGGACTTTGTACGGGAACATGCGCAAGTCTTTGACCAAAATTCGCCTTAGGGACGATCGGCTGATGGTTAATTGCGAGGCACTGCGTCTGGTCGATGTTTCCGACACACGATGTAGTCTCTACTCATGAAATCAAAAACAACTTCCGACGCGTATGTGCTTTTATTCAAGCAAAAGCCATGCCTTGCCCGGGGTTTAGTAGCACTTGCTGTGATGGTGTTGGCTTTCAAGACCATCTCAAAAGTATTAATTTCACTTACAGACAATGGCATCCTATGCCAACAGCACGCTTTGCCTGGGTAAGAGAAAGCCTTTTTCCCCCTCAAAACACTCTCTGCCCCAAAAGTACTTGAAGCCCTTATATCAAATTTATTCGAAATTTATTTGAAATTTATTCCACCTACAAATTTTGTTTGAGGCTCCCATTTGTCACTGCTTCGTGCAGCATCCTGTGCCGTATCTGAAAAGCGCCTTACCCATTCGAACATAGGTTGGATAAAAATTAATCGCATTCCGAATACACAAAACTTGTCGCAGTACATTTTTTCCCCTCCCCGGACTCTCGACGATGCCATATCCATGCATTGGTTATCTGTACGAGCTGCAGCGTCTATGATTAGGATATACTCGTGTGAGGATGTGTTTTTGTTAGTCGTCCCAAAAGGTGCACATACCCAGAGAGATGTGTCAGCATGGACGCCCGGCCGGCCCAACAATGTCCAAATGACAACAAATGATGACTTATGCCAGGATTAATGGTCTCTACACGACTGCACCTTCCCGATACAAGGATTAGTCGGCTATTTGTCATGGTTTTATCACACGGTGACACATTGTTAGCGTAGATTCACTCTCGCCGCTCCTGCGATGTCATTTTCAATACATTTCTCTTTTTCCCAATAAATTTCATCGGTGCGATGTTTATTTATTGGAAATTTCCACATTTGTGGACCTCTCGAAAGAATTCCATTTTAAATAAAAATTAATAAATAAATACATTGGCTGCACTGTGCACGGTATACTCATGTAGGTACTTCCCTTTGTCTTTTCCCAGCAGGAAGTTAGACAATTAACGGTATTCATGCATTAAATCGCACATACATGGTGCACTTTTGCAACATCTCTCTATATGCACTGGGGCAAGTAGGTAGATGCGAGTGCGAGGCGGAATTTATCCCGAACATCCTGAATTATGGAAATAATTTACACATTCATTTCGAAACGAATGACCTACATTTGCTTAATGCAAACATAAATGAAAAGAACATATGTGCTCATCCATATATATACGACGAGGACATATCTGCATCAAGTAGATGGTAGATGCTGCTGACAAACATCGAAATATGCACAGTGTATTCCTTTTTGAGCATAAATTCATGATATTTCCCGTCCTGGGAAGCGACGAACATCGTCGAATGATTTATTACAGACAGAGGAGAAAAAAAAATCTGTATGGAAACATGTCTAACGAAGCACATAGTGAATCGTTCTTCTCTCATCGAAGGATGCTGTCGTTGCCTTGCCACATTCTTGAGCACTATGCGGTGTAACCGTTTATCCAACCAGCAGAGATTTAGCATTCTCGAGTGGCAATTTCCAACAGATATTGCGACAGTTTTGAATTCGATGCATAGATGAGTTAGTTGCACTCGGATGAGGACGGGAAAAATTGAGCATGTTTTAAACATGTCCCTTTTCGGTAAGAGGAAGTCAGCTTTTTTTTAAAAAACAAAAATTCAATGTACGCTCGGCGACATTGTATCCAAATGTGCATAATCGATTTTTAGGAAAGCGTTGCTGCCGGAAGGTTAGTTACATAAATAGGTCGACGCAACAATTTTACGTAGTAGAAGTTGCAAGTTTTATGATGAAAACTGTGTGCATTATTCGAACGGCTAGGGTGCTGGAATAGTGACCCTTTAAAGTTAGCTGTGGAGCTATTAAGCGCAGTTTAGGTGCCAGCAAGGAAGGCACTATCTTTAACAAATTCGTCCAGGAGGCAAAAATTTATGGAACTTGAAGTAAATAGAAAAAAACATGGAATGCTACCAAAAAATCTAAATGTTGCCCAACCTGGTCTATACGGAATATTCCTTTACGTATGGGTCTTTGGTTTTGAAACGATATGAACGTACAATTTTATGACAAGTCCCAACGGCCGAATTGGGAAGCTTTCTTGTGATAGTTATACTCTCGGATCTTTGCAGAAGTCCACAAGAGGTGTCACAGTGGAAGGAAAAACCTTGTAAATTGTATTTTTTTCGGAGGTTGAACCTAAGACTCCACGCTGAGTACTCGTACTACAGCACACATGCCACTGATCATGGTGGCGGTTGATTGTAACGTGCGCTCCGGTAACATTTTCGACAAAAAGTCGAACAAAGCAACCAACAGAAAAGTGTTTTCTTTTTTTTAACGTATTGTGAAGTCTATTGTGAAGAGAAAAGAAAAGAACGGACGATTTTTCGAATAATCTTTTATATCACAGTAGCGATGGACTTGTGTTATCTGAGTCATGACAATATGGCCAAAAATACTGCCAAAAGAATTGTCAAACATAACAAACACGGGATTTGAAAGAATTCTTTTGGTAAGTCTAAAAAAATAAAAGTCGACGAGACTGATTTCAATACAATGAACAAAACACCTGCGGCATCTCTGCAACTGACCAATAGCAATAATAAGTTGCTGGCGCGAAATAAGACTACCCCAAGCAAACAAAAATGATGACTCAGGACGATGGGCACTGGGCGGGCAGTACCCATTAACAAAGCATTCACTCAAAAGCATTCGACAAGTAAAAACGAGGTTTTGCAAGAAATTGTAATTGACTAATACTTTGAGCAAGTTAAAAAGATTCGCATTGAAGGCATTTTCCGACGGAAGGAATAATATTTCCTGAAAGATGTAGATGCAGGTTGATTTCTTTTTCCGAAAAAAAAAAAATTGTTTTTTTGGGCTCACGTCTGAAGTGAAATTTGAAGTTTTGGTTGAACACTTAAAGTCAAAACTAACTTGACATAGATTACAGGAGACTCGATCGATTCCCAAGATCGATTTCAGACACTTTTAGCGTTCTTTAAGTGATAAGAATACTCGAGATGATATCCAGTGACCAAAGCCACAAAAGAAACCTGACCCAAGTTACGTATACGCAGTACCAAGGATGATAGGACGAAACCCGATCCAAGCACCATTTAAGCAGGACTAGCGATAAATAATCTGCCCCAGATAATTTACCGACTTAACAGCGTCACCAGGGAAACTAGACACCATCCTTAAAAAAACACCACTAAAACCGCATTCAAAGAGACCTTCAGGACTTGAGTTTAACCCTCACCGACATCGGCATCGCAGCTAAATTTAAATTTATAATGATTGTTAAAATTGTTTTCAAAATAATGTATAATACTTTCAATACGTCCTGTATAATTTAATGAAGTGCGACCCAGTCGTGCACATTATGGAATTTTCAAACTCGAAAAGTATTACCTACCAAACTCTTACACCCAATTCACACCGATTTATTAATTAATGCGATCGAAATAGGCAACTAAAATAGTTTACACAGAAGTTTCACAGCAAGTGTCTCACAGCTGATAGAAACGTCAAACGAAAACTAATTGGTGCGCGGTGTGGAAAGGGTTTTAGGGGAATTTGAAACAACATAAGAAATGTATGCATTGAATTAATCGTAACTTTGTTACTACTGTCCACTGTCTACGAAATACTAGTAATTATACTTGGTATTGGTATTTTGGAGCAGAACAAACACAATCAAAAATTTAAAGAATGTATGCTTGTATACAATAAAAGTGTGGAAATTCATTCTCTTTATTCATAAAAGTTACATAAATCGGAGTAAGGGCCTTGAAGTTTCCTAAAAGCCGACTAAAAATAATTGGAACCACTCAAGGACCACTTATAATTAATCCAAGTCGGGTGCAATTTCCCCTTTGAACTACCAATTCATTTAGCCCCCAAAAGTAACAGCATCCCCAAGCAGTTGCATAAAATCGCTTTCCGAAAATTAATTGACACCGTTTGCATAGTCCCAAAAACTAATTAAAACCCAATTCGATGGAAAAAAAAGTTTCCAACCAACACCTACGACATGAAATGCTTAAGTGAAACCCGAAAAGTAATTATCCCTTCCCCGCTTGTATCTGTATCTGTATCTGTATCAGTTCAAGGGCATAGGCCGAAAGGACACCATTCACACGCCTCCCCTTCACCTTTAATCCTTTGCCTTTCATTGAGGTCATTGGAAACAATTCAGCCAACATCCGTATCTACAGTAGGTACCTCATCTATTCGATCATAAGTGCAAACAACAAAACTGTTTGTCATTGATACACGAATTCAACTATTGATTTAAAAAGAGAGAACAAAAAAAAATAAAAACCATGAGCTTACAACTTGAACCCGAATAGAAGAGTTGTAGAAAATTGAACGTATTCTTGTGGCATCATCGGGTATTTTATGGGTTTTCACAGCAAACTGAATCCCCACCAAAGGAGAACGTGCAGATAGCACGTCACAAGGGACATCGGAAGAGAAAACAACTCAACACATACAGCTTGTTATGTTTACTCCAACAACGTAAGTAATATCCTAGACACGATACACGAAATCCTGAACGATAATAATGTTCTTCTTAGTTTTTTGTGTTTTCTTTCTTTTCTCTCTCTCGCCTTGGAGTATTCTCGAACTGGACTCACAGTGGACTCCCCATTTCAACTCGAATTGGAAGATATTTTGTAGGATTTTCTGTTTCAGTTGCCATATGTTTTTTTTTTTGTCCGGAGGACACTTTTCTTCGTACCTAACATTTTCAATTTCCTTGGCTACAACAAAATGTGAACAAAGGACGACACAGTTGCAAAAAAAAACTTCATCGGTAATGCGAAACTTATCGGATTGCGTTGCCAGAAAAATATCACATCTGGAGTCTGGACGTGTGACAAAAGCAAATAGCTGAGAATTGCCGAAGACAATATCAGTTTTCAATCACTTTACAGTGAGAACAGGTGGCAACCGAATTCATGTGTTATTTTAAAATTATTGGCTTTTGCTGTACGGAAAGTTAGAGGGCCGTTGGACCGTGTTGCTTTTTGAAAAAGATAGTTCCGCTCAATGTCTTAGGCAAGCGCGCGTTCAACTTTGTTTTGTTTTTACAAATTGGTCTTGAGTTGGCTGGCGGGAGTAAATACTTGAATCCGTGGCCCACCGCGGACTGTAAGTAGAGCCATTTTGGAATAGCTAACGTCGTTTTATAAAAATTGAAATAGAAACAAGTAAAAGTGTTATCATCGGCCTGGCCGATGCTTTGATACCCTCCACTGCATACAAGTCATGCAAAATACCAGATCTACTTGACCGACATAGCCCATTTTTAATACCAACCTAACGACGATAAAAGAAGTCCTTTTATAAAACTTCATTCACCTAGGTTGATTCTTTTGGACGCTATCGTGTTTTCAACGGAAAGAAGGACTCATGGGTCTAATATTGGTTTTGTATGGGAGGTACCAGAACTACTTTACCGACATAGCCCATTTTCAATACCAACCTGACGCCGATAAAAAGAAGTCCTTTCACCAAATTTCATTCACCTACGTCGATTACTTTGGGCGTCATCGTGCTTTCAACAGACAGAGAGACACATGGGTCCAATATTGGTTTTGTATGGGAGGTACTAGAACTACTTGACCGACATAGCCCATTTTCAATGCCAACCTGACGCCGATAAAAAGAAGTCCTTTCACCAAATTTCATTCACCTACGTCAATTACTTTGGGCGCTATCGTGCTTTCAACAGACAGAGAGGAACATGGGTCCAATATTGGTTTTGTATGGGAGGTACTTGACCGACATAGCCCATTTTCAATAGCAACCTGACGCCGATAAAAAGAAGTCCTTTCACCGAATTTCATTCACCTACGTCAATTGCTTTGGGCGCTATCGTGCTTTCAACAGACAGACAGACAGACAGACAGACAGACAGACAGACAGACAGACAGACAGACAGACAGACAGACAGACAGACAGACAGACAGACAGACGGACATGGCTAAATCGATTCAGAATGTGATCCTGATTCAGAATACATATACTTTATGAGGTCTCCGGTGACTCCTTCTTGGCGTTACAAATGTATTGGCAAAGTGAATATACCTTCCTCTGGAGGGTATAAAAATATGGGTTAATTTTTTATAAGGCGCAAATGTTGAAACGTTTTCGTCCGCATGAATGACTTTGCTCTAAGTTGTAAGAAGTAAAGTTTGAATGTTTCGCAGTACAGGATTGAGACCCTGAGTTTGGATTTGGGTAATGCATCGACTTTTTTACTCCCAAATCGACCATGTTTAGGGTAGTTTACGGTTTTGCTAGAATTGAAAGATGGCAATGGTAGTTAAAATTGAATTGACGGAAACTGCGGAGCTTGTGCTAAAACACAACAAACGAAGCCGGCAGACGTATCAGGTTAAAAAGACGACCTGACCTGTGGGGAACACAGGGCCGGCATTTTGTAAGGAGAAAAACACACGTGCCATTTTTTTTTAACTTTCCTCAACATTAGAGGTACTCGCTGGAGGTTAATTGGAAATGATTTTATTTCTCTCTTCCCTGGGAATTGTCTGTCGAATTTTTTGTCATGAAAGAGTACCTACTTCTTTTTACCTTTACTCTATTAATAGTTTTTGTTGTGTTTGTGTTGTTGTTGAAGACCTTTTTACACATATTATGATCAATTGATAAAATACGCGCATATAAAATAATTAATTCAAACAACTCTGTAAACAATCAAATTCAACAAACAAAATATTTTCAATTGTCAGCTGTTAGTTGTTTATTTAAAAAAAAAAAAAACGACATACTGAGACTTCCAATCCCTAATTTTATTATTTTATTATTATTACTAAATTTATCAGTTCGTCTTGCCAGGTAAAATATATAAAATGTGACAAGAACAATTAAAAAAAAATTATTAATAAGTAGAACGATAATTATAAAGAATTGAAATTATATACAATTGAGAAACCATAAACGGAAAATATTAATTGTAATAATAATTAACATTATTCAAGAAAAAGAAAAATAATGAAGCGTTCTTCAGAACAAAAATAAATCTTATTGTAAAACCTAACAAAATTCGGTTAAGACACTCTTTAGATAAGCCTAAGCAAGAGCTAGTGGCAAGTGTCCCTGACTGACTGTGTAGGGTAAAAAAGAAAAGATATTTTTTTATTATTTTAAAATTATAGATATAACTGATTGAATATATAATGTGTTCAATTTGATTATGATCATAACTAAAAAAAGCCAAGATTTTATTTTGTGTAGGAAAGGTCACAAATTCCTTAGACTTTTGATGGAGAACGGCAATTTGTCAAAAATTGAAGGAGTTACTACTGTGAAGAATCTTTTGTAGTGAATTTTATTATACGCTAGGATAGTGACCAAATTGACGTAATTAACACGTGCAGCTAGTTTCTTTTAACCGAAAGATAGCCACTCCTAATAACAAATAGTTTTAAGACTTTCAAGTAGTAGAGATGCCTTTGTGGAAGAACAAGAACATTCAGTTCCTGAAACAAAATGAAAATTTTGTGGTAGCGACTTTTCTAACAAATAATAAGCACAATATGTTTTTGCAAAACAAGAAGTGGATTGATTGAAAAGTCCCACCCCAACAAGCTATCCCGTACTGAAGCTCTGAGTGAACGATATCGTAGTAGATCATAGTTAAACATTTTTGTGAGCAATACAAGTTAACATTATAAAAATGCCTAGTGTAACACAATAGGTACTTTTTTAATGCGGTAGTGTGATCAGACCAGTTCAACTCACTGAAGTATTAATCCAAGTTATTTAAAGGACTGGATAAAATTCACCTTAAAACAATGAACCGAACAGGGTTCATTGAAGAGAACTGTATTTGGTCAATTAAATTTAAAACGAATTTTTGACAGTCAGGGGAATGATCACATAAAACATAATCAACTATAGTAGGCGACTATGTGAGACTAAAGTACATTAGTTTGGTTTTACTGCTCAACACCATTTTTTGAAAAACAAACAAGCGTCTTAGAAAATCCAAATCTGAGTTAATGTCCGAAATTAAGTTGAGCAGAGACCCGCAACCATAGGAGAAGCCCTTATCATCCGCAAAGGCTGTTATTACGCCCTTAAAATTCAGTTTAAAATTGAATTGATAAAAATCAAGAAAAGCAATGGACCAAGTAGAGAAACTTGCGGAACACCAAAAATTTTGTTGCGAAATTCACCAAAGCAACCCTTTATTTTAACTTTGTGTTTAGATAAGAAGCTAACCAGTTATACATTTGTTGTCACGCAGTTTCTTAAACCCAAACGAATGTGAAGAAGAAAATGTTAGGAGTTTCATGGAGCAAATATTCGTTTTCGCCTGATTTTTTTCGTTTTCTAAAACGCGAAAGTGTGTTTCGTTTCAATTTTTACAGAATCCCACCCCAAAGATGTGTAGGTGCCTCGAAAGATAGAGCATTTATGCTGTGATTTCTTGTTTTGCATCCAAGTTCTTGCAAGTTTATTGGAAATTAAAAAACAAAGCAAAATCACAGACATAGAGGTTGGGCCAAATACAGGTTTCTTTTTTACATATGAATGGGAAGTACCATTAATATTGAGTCAACCGTGCAATAAAAAAAGCGGCCCCGAACTGTAAGCCCATTAACTCCAAATATTAAGTTGGAAAGAAAATCCGGGCAGCCATTTAGGCTTTATGCCTCGGGACATACCGACAGACAGACGGAAAGAATTTTGCGACCTATTTTTGTGGGTTCACTATCGTTATGTCAGAATTGATTGAAATCTCGACTTCGAAATTTTGTACGAATACAATTTTTTTCTCTTTTACTACGTAATCGAGAAAGTTAAAAAATACCTTAACAGCCGCACGATATCGAAGTCAAACTCAGAATGAATTAGGACGAACTTGAAATTTCTTAAGTCAAATGGACCGTCAAAAGTTTGGACCTAAAAGATAGCCTTCCGTTACAGACATTATAAGGCTAATGTTACGAAAGCATATAAGCAGATCACGGGATTCCATATAGTATACACTTCTGGATCATCCAAATGGAGACCAAATTACAATACTTATGCGAATTTGATGTGATGTTATGCGATCTTATTCGCATTACGGAAGTGGATGGAGTCGCCTTTGCATTGTGGGAGACGAAGAAAACATTCAGCACGTACCCAGCTCAGAGCTTACCCAGCCGTTCGTCCTGTCCATCAGCATGTGAACAGCACAGATTACAAATCGTTTCCGCACCTTAATGGAACTTTTTTTTGACACGTTTTTGACATTCGAAAAATTCACCCAATGAACATTTCGCGGATCTCCCTCCACGCTAACGTCCCGTCGGACAAAATCGAATAGCGCCAGCAAGTTCTTGTTCTCTTGCACGTCCCCTAATTGAACTACTTTCCACAGCAAAGCCGGGCCTATAACTTGACAAACTCACTAACGTCCCTCGGATCAAATTAAGAAATAACATTTATCCAGGTGTTAGGCAAACTTTTCGCACCGACCAAGGGTATCATGCAATAAGCACGCTTACTTAAACAAATCAACAACTTTCTCTGTTTTACCTAAATCCAGTTTAATACTTTGTGCACACTTGTGTAGCCCCCCCCCCCCCTGTTCTACATAACATCGACATCGACAGGAGGAACCCCGAAAAAAGAACGAAAAAAGCGCGCACAAACAAAAAATAATCCTCCAGCCATGATCTGGAAAATTTATCCAACAATGCGATGGCGATGACGGTTACAGCGCTAATAATCCCCCACTTATCCTAAGTTAATATAATTTGCATTCAAACGATTGTTCTCGCCGCGTTCTTCGGCGGCAGCGGCGGCGGCAGCAACAACCAACTACACCACTACCCTTCCCACGGGTATGCTTATTTCCATGCCACAGGGAGAGCAGGGGCGGCTGCAAGCAGCTCGTAAAATCCCATGGCTTTAAGATAACACAAACTTTGCTCGCCCAAGCGCACCATATAGCCACAGCTACTTGTATCTGCATAGTGGCAAGGACGTTGATGTGATGTCCTGGCAGATTGTCTGTCTATCTGCCTGTCTGTCTGTTTGCCTGGCTTTTGATTTGATCCAACTGATGGTGGTGCCGCTGCTTCATGTGCGGTAGATATTTGAATGAGCACACATACACAGAGCCCAGAATGAATGGGAATCAGTTGAATTGATTCAAGGAAGGACACCCGCTGAAGTGTCGAATGCGAGCAGTACTCTGATGGCTAGAAATGTGTTTGGTTGAAATTCCCCCGCCACCTAAACACATAACAAGGACGATGATTGGAGCCTGGCAGCGCTGCTTTTGTTTCTCATCATAGGCTGGCACCGGCACCGGCACCATTCCTGCCACTTTGGCAAATAATCAGAGCAATGATCATTAGCATAAATAGTTGGTTAAGTGTCCGGGTATCTAATTGAATAGGAACGTTCGTTCCTGTCTCCCCGATAGCGAATTCAACACCAAAAAGGAACTTGAGGATAATTTACTTGCCAAATGACGCCCGCAAATGCTGTCGCTTCCCAGTCCCTGCTTGGTGTTGGAAATTAGTATGCGCGCGACAATCCTGAGACACGCTCTATCCCTTCCGAGCACACCCATCAAAGGAGTTAATGCAGAGATTCGAATACACATCCAGTTGATGTACTTGAACTCACTTAACGACGCAAAATGGAAGGGTTAAGTGCGGCAATGAAAATAAATGCGAGCGCGCGGGTGGCTGATGGTGGCTTGTTCAAATTAAAGCAGTAGATTTGAAATTTTTGTTAATTTCTATAGATAATCGCTTTAGCGATAGAATCACTTTCTGGGAATTGGTTTCCTTGTCAAAAGTCGACGTGGTGGAGACGCGCAGATAAGGCGCGCATGCAAATGGGTCGCTTCAAGTGGAAATATTCGCTAATTGTGTCGATTTTTATGGAGGTGTTTGATTACGTGTTTGTTTTATGACTAGATATACCACACCAGAGCGTTGGTACATTAGCGTTGCGTCAGCGAAATTGATACCATTGTGTGAGGGGTCTTAATGGCTGGCACTTGGGTGGGTGTAGAACGGGTTCGCCTTTCGATGGGGGTATGCCAAATGGGATTCAGGCACTTGCATGGTTAAGTGTGATGGGTCTAAATTTGCTGGAGGGAGATGCCGACTGATTTGAGATAACCTGGCGTTTGCGGTTTATGTGTTGGTTAGAAAATTGTCAGAGATTACTATGAACGCGTAACGTTCGTCGAATATAATCGCAGATGCCACTTGACAAAACGATAATACTTCTGCCACAAGAGACTGCATGCAGTCTTGTCGAGCATATTTGCCTTAAAAAATACTGCCTTCAAGGCGATAAGTCATCTCCCTTCAGTTATCTATATTTCATGACAAAAGTCTTCAACGTGCACATGGATAAGAGGCTGATGGATGAACCAGTACATTTAACAAGGGGTGTACCGCAAGAATCTATTCTTGGACCTCTACTGTTTTCTTTATTTATAAGTGACCTGCTATCTGTCATTAAATATTGCAACTTGCACATTTCTGCTGACGGTGCCCAGCTCTACATCGACTTAGGTCTTGTTGAAGATGCCGCGGAAAAAATGATCGAGGACCTGGCGTCAATAGTTAAGTGGCCAGACCAAAATCAGCTGCTGTTAAATCCTGCCAAAAGAAAGTGCAAGAAGGCACCAACCAATTTTTTGGTTAATTGGTTTTACGCGCAACGGTGTCTCAACATACAGTTGAGGATTATCATCACTCCAAATACGGCAGTTTTGTTTATTGACGTATCCATTTAACCAAAAGTCAGCTTCATCATGTTGACCATAAAATGAACGTAGTGCGCGATGTATTTCGAACAGAACCATGCATTTCAAACCAAATTTGCACAATTTGGAATCGTGGTTCAGGCGTCAGTTTATTCATTTTGAAATGCCAAACCAAACTAAAAATAAGTCACTTGGCATCTGAGAAAATGGCAGCCAGTTAAAAAAGTGTTGCCAACTTAAAGTTATATGTCTCTAAAAAAAAACACCCTTTAAGTACACCGATCTCACAACGCGTCGTCAGTTTTTCATTTACTTCGTTAGCCTTTGGCCCCCATTCGTTGAGAAAGGAAATCGAACATACCTAGCCAGTTTTTACCTGCAGTTTTTTTTGATTCTTATCACTGAATAGTTCTCAAATAATTCAAGCTTTTTGGATTTAATTTTTTTCAATAATTTGACTTGTTGAAATTATTTCCCAATGAAAATTTGTAATTACTTCGATATAGGTCTTATAGGAAGAATCGCCTCCAAATCCGCATTTTAAAGCAGTCGTTGCCAACTTCAAAAGGCTTTGACCGAATGCTGGGTAATTTGAAATATGAAATTTAAGTTTTTTGCATCTTTCGAAAAAGAAATATTTTGAAAAACGTTTGCAAGAGCTGCTTTGATAGTTTTATGTTGCCCTTTGGAAGGAAAACGTTTGCAAGAGCTGCTTTGATAGTTTTATGTTGCCCTTTGGAAGGAGATCAGAAGACTAATTATTACGAATGGTTCCTGAAAGTCTACAACTAAAAAGGGTCTTAACCTACCGGACAAATAGCTGATGAAGTTAAATAGCCAATTTCGGCTACCCACTTAAAGAGATGAGATTGTAAAAAGAAAGGAATGTCTGCAGCTAAAGCTTATGATGAGTAGCTTTCAATTTTACGACAAGATAATGAACTCATTAGCCTTTGAGC
The DNA here is from genome assembly GCA_948293265.1 of Cheilosia impressa. Taxonomy (NCBI): domain Eukaryota; kingdom Metazoa; phylum Arthropoda; class Insecta; order Diptera; family Syrphidae; genus Cheilosia; species Cheilosia impressa. Next base: position 26,459,958 of record OX411884.1, on the reverse strand, counting down.
AGACAGCTAGTGCCGGCAAAAACGGTAATGGTGGTTCATATCCTTCTAAACGTATAATGAAGTTGTACAATTTGTCTGTTTATGTCTCGATCTATGTAAGCATCACTGAAAAAAAAATTGTGGACCTCTCCGTATCCCTGCTGGTATACATGAATAGCAGCACCCTGCCCCACGACCCTTGTAATAAAGAGACAGGACTTTGAAATCGAATAAAGAATATCTGGGCGACTTAAAATCCTTGTATTTTTTTACAGCTCTCATTTGAAGTGGCACATACGAGTCTTTGTACATTCTGCCTGTCATGTGAAACTGAAAATTAATTATTAAATGGAAACCATCCCTCATGCTCAACTTGAATTCCCATGACGAGCAAATATTTGCTCGTTCACCTAAACTATATCTCGCCCGCCATCCAGGGACGACTCTAATCAGAGGAAACAGATGTCTCGTCTTCAAAATTGAATTTCGCCAAAGGACTTCTTATGGCAGGGTAAAGTATTTCCCATCATACGCTACGGAAAAAAAATTAAAAAATCCTCGGTACTAGAGAAAAATTGAAGAAAAACACTTTCAGCGCGCAGCCCAGAAAGGATATTCCCCCAATACCCATCCACTGTAATTTAAACTTTGCGAGCAGCACTTTAAAACGAATTTTCTTACTTTAGCGTTACTTTGGCCTAGCAGCGCACTGCAGTAACACACTTTTCCCCAAAGTACCTAAAAATTGAATTAAATGCCGCATAGACAAGGGCATCTCGACAGAGCAGCCTAGCCGAGTAACCTCCTAAATGTGCATTTAATAGAATTACAAGCACAATTCACGTCGTTTTGGCATCGCTCCATGGGCCGCCATATAAATGCTTTCGCTGTCGTTTCCCAAAATACAACGGAGACGTTAATTTATCGATGCTGCGGTACACTGAGTACACGAGAGTCGCGTGTGCTCTCTTCGGGCACTCACCATCGGCATCACACCAATTAGAAGAGGATAGTGTTTGGCAACTTCCCTGATCAAATGCCAGCGGGCGCACACCGAAGGAGACACTTAGGCTCATTCACAGAACTTGGTGTGAATTCTGTCTTCCAGCAGGAGACCACAAAATTTAATTTCGCTACTGTAGAAGTTTTGTTTCAGGGGGAAGACTGCCCCCTCTGCAACCCCTGTCTATGTCGAGGTTTGAGGCCCAAATCAGAAGCAGTCATCAGCCAAAATTTCGTAGCACTGTCGGGTCAATAGGATATTAAATTGCCAAAAGGAACACACAAATTGTATTAAATGGGCCGAACAATCAGGACGATATACAAAAACCAACATCCCGTGAGGCTCGCATATCCTCTCGGTCTGCGGAACGTTTGCCATTTGTAAGGACGGAGTTACTTGCAGAGTTTCGCCATAAGAATTCCCTTTTATCGCTGTGGTATAGATTTATGATATCCAAGGAAGACTTATCCGGGAAGGAAAAGGATTTTCTATAGAAAATCATTCGTTTCGATGTTAATCTGTTGGTGGATTCAGCCGAAAGGGTTAAGTGTTCCAGGCAATTGCTGGTGGATTTCCAAGTAGTCCTTGAATCTCTCGGAGGAACATAATGCAATTGCAAATCATCAATTATTTTTTTTAGCCACTGCGGTTTGGGTTGGGTTGTTAATACGCGGTGGACGATATTTCGATGGTTTCATTGACATAGCCAATTGGCTATGAAGTGAGCTTGGATATATTTGAAACCAACATTTTGATGTAAGTGCCGCTTAAGAACAGACATCAAGGCATTTGGTGTGATTTATGTATTTATCGAATATGTATTTAGTAGGCGGGTTTGAGCAGCACATCTTTCAGCCACACGGTTGAATTGGATCATTGTGCTTTTAGTACGTGTGTTTGCAAACGGTCCACCTATGGTCTAGAAGTCGAAGTGGAATATTCTATGAATGATCGTATGTTATATAACTTTATTTAAATTGATTATTTCTTATTTTTAGTAATAATAATGACTCTATTCCTGATAAGAGGAATATATTCGTACAAAATTTCGAACTGGAGATGTTAATCAATTTTAGAGGAACTTAAGTAGCAAAATTCAGTCCGTATGTCCCTATCGTAAAATGGATTTTTGAAAAATTCAATCTTCTTAAAAATCTTATTTTTCTTAGTTTAGCTATCGGAAAACGGCAATAATGATTTTAACCAAAATGCAAATTTCAATGTTTTCAAAATTTTTGCGTCCTTAATTTTCAATTCGAATCACCTAAAACGTTAATTTTAGAAACTGTTTTTATATCGAAAACCCCATTTTCGATTTCGATAAAATTTTAAAAACCAAGTAATGCTAACATCTCGAACAATAACTTGTACTCGGTTTTCAGCTATATAGTTAAGGAGAAGTATTTTTCAAACTAAACATTGTATTATTTGATACTGTTTTGTCTGCATAATTTTACAAAAACCGCTCTAACGACTTTGATCAAAATACATGTTAAAGAAAAAATTAGTACACTTAATAAGATTCCGTGTTAGTTTTTCTCGAAAAATTCGAACAAATCAATTTTTTAAATATTTCTCAAAAATGGCTACCCAAATTCCGATCTGTGTTCATAATATTTTCGGCACTAACTTTTAACGAAAATCCAATAACAGATACTTAAAACTTTTTTTTACCAACTTCTAATTTCTTTCTTCAACAACTTGGAGCTTACACAAAAAGCAACTCCCAATTCATTTACATTAAAACTTTTAAACCAGAAGTTACGTTCGACCCAGTCGTGCACTTTATTTCAATTGGAAAGTGTTTGTAGAGATTGTAATGGTTTCCTAAATTTTCCATATGTATAAGCCCGGTCATTAAAATGGTTCTACCACTGGACGAACTCTAGTTTTTAAAAAATTACAATCCAAATCCCGATTTGTCTTCGTGAATTTTGTAAAACTAAATACCGTACGAAAAACTTGTTTAAGCTAATTTTTCTCAATTCTTCTTTTTTACAGGTCCGTAAGAACCCTGGGCCTAGCTTCTCATACCCATTCGTTTTGTGTGAATTTTGCATTTTTGGGACGTATGGAAGGGATCTACAATTTTATGCCGAGTCTAAACGGCCATTTTAAGAAGCTTTATCATAACACTAAACCTTAAGTTTTTTTCGGGATTCGTAAATGGGACCCCTCGCTTAGTAGTCCAACACACTAACCACTTGGCCACTGCGCAGACCTGTTTTTTTTTCACCTTAAAATAATTCCAACCGCTTGAAGCTAACACAGCCAGAAACTCACACTTCTGGAAACTAAACACCTCACTAATCTATTCCAGTCAAAGGGAATTAAAAACATACCTTACCGATCAGAAAACAGAAGCTCCTACTACGCTTGTCCCTGTAAGTAGTCAAAAATGGTACCGTCAGCAGTTATAACTCTCTAACCAGAACTTGCGACAATTGCATGTTGCTGAAGGCTTATAAAAACCCATGTTGTTATTTGATAGTGAATTTAATTTAGCACTACTGCACTATTTTATGAACCGTTTCTTTTACCTATTATAGTTTGTAACGAAACGTCACCGTTCGTCACAATTTTCATTCGTCACATATAAGTCACACTCTCTTATCGAATGAAAAAACCATGAATACCCGAATGAAAGTGTCATTCGGGGAGACTTGTCTACTAGTGATTTGTACCAATCTTGCGTACCAGATAAGGCTCCCGTATAGAAAGTGACTTCGTTCCCTGTTCTAAATTTTTGGTGGCTGAATCCCTTCTGGGAATCGGCCTTAAATTAGCAGCGTCGGCAATCTCCGCTGACATTGCTTTCCCCCTTCACTAGGAACCACGCTGTCGTTGGGCCGCTTAGGAACCACGCCGTCGTTGGGCCACGTAGTTTAGATATATATATTAGATATATTAAAACATTGCTACTTTATATAGGCTGAGAATATTGTATGAAAACATTGTAATGAACACATTGTATTAGTAATAAGTAAAGTACTGCCAATAAAGAGTACCTCTTAACCAGAGTTTGGTGTTTCTTTGGTTGAACCTTGGATCCGGCGAGCAAAACCTCGGCCTGAGAAAAAGCACTTCACAAGTTTCATTTAAATATTTTCTTTCTTTCTGTTGTTAAGGAGGCTCCTACTAAAAACGTGGGAACGTTGCCCTATTGGAACAGTATCATGTGGCAACAACTTAAGTGTAAAAATTAATATTTATCTTCAATTACATAAGCAGTTTTATTTATTATAAAATATAAAAGCAAAAAAACATAATTAAATTTGTTGATTAGAAATAAAGGGTGATTTTTTAAGAGGTTTAGAACTTTTTTTAAAAAAAAAACACAAAAAATTCGAAAAAATGAATGAAATATTTATTTGAATCGATAGTTTGAACCTTGCAATTTAATGTTTAAAGATAATTTCATGCAAATGTTGACCGCGGCTGCGTCTCAGGTAGCCCATCCGCTGAGTCCAATTTTGGCATACTCTTTCAAACATATCGGCCGGTATCTCACGAATGAATGCATGGATGTTGGCTTCCAGTGCGTCAATCGAAGCGGGCTTGTCCCTATACACATTAGCCTTGGCATACCCCCACAAAAAATAATCTAATGGTGTCAAATCGCACGATCTAGGCGGCCAATTGACCGGCCCGAATATTCTTCCGAATAGACTGCTCAGAAGGTCGAGAACGCCGATCATAAAATGGAAGCAGCGCGCGATGAACATTTCGAACCGAGCACGAATTTTGATAGTAAAATTCAATAATTTGCAAGCGTTGTTCATTTGTATGACGATCCATGGTTAAATTGCAAACCAAACTGAAGCTGTTTGACAGTGACACAAGGTACTAAACACACGTCAGCTGTCAAAACCAGTGTTGCCAAAACCCAACCAGCTAAAAAATCACCCTTTATAAGTAGCTTTAAAAATATTAAAAAAAAAAACTTATTTGTTCTTATGCATGTAGCATAAAAATTAAAAAAATTTAAAAAATATACTAACTTTTGCATTTACAACCTTTTTTTTTATTTACTTCAAACTCGAAGTAGTACAGGTAGGTATATACACATATACTTATACATATATAATAGCCTATACAAAAAAATAAATAGAAATCAGTTATATTTCATTTTTTCAAAATTATGAAAAATATAATTTAGTTCTTAATTTTTTTGACATTATTTTATGGGCTCATTAAAATAAAAAGGAAATTTTATCCCCAGAATTGATGCCAACAAAAACCACCTCTAAACAAATTGGCAACGCAAACAAAGGAACAAAAGCAAAATTGTGCCAAATCGAATAGACCGAACTGAGATGTTTACTTTATTATAGGTACCCTCCACAGGAAGGTATATTCACTTTGCCAATACATTTGTAACGCCAAGAAGGAGTCACCGGAGACCTCATAAAGTATATATATTCCGAATCAGGATCAAATTCTGAATCGATTTAGCTATGTAAATCTGTCTGTCTGTCTGTCTGCGCCCAAAGTAATTGATGTAGGTGAATGAAATTTTGGTGAAATTACTTCTTTTTATCGGCGTCAGGTTGGCATTGAAAATGGGCTATGTCGGTCAAGTAGTTCTGGTACCTCCCATACAAAACCAATATTAGACCCATGAGTCCTTCTTTCCGTTGAAAACACGATAGCGTCCAAAGGAATCAACCTAGGTGAATGAAGTTTAGTGAAAGGACTTCTTTTATCGTCGTTAGGTTGGTATTAAAAATGGGCTATGTCGGTAAAGTAGTTCTGGTATTTTGCATGACTTGTATGCAGTGGAGGGTATCAAAGTATCGGCCAGGCCGATGATAACACTTTTACTTGTTTTTTAAGTAAGTTTCTCTTACTAATCATGTATTTGACAATTGCCGCTGTAAAATATGAATCATAGAAATAGTCTTTCGATAACAAGAATTCAAGTTCTTCTGCAGACCTGTTTTGCACGAGAGACTAGAGCAGAAGGACGTCCGACCATCAACCAGCATACTTTTGCCTTTAGTGATTAAATATAAATACAGCTTATTAAAAAAAGAAAATTAAAAAAAATATACTCGGAGACAGAGAATGGACAATATGAATATCCCTGTTGCTATATTACAATAAAATACCGAAAGGGTTAAGTTCAAATAAAGAATAATTCGTTATTAGACTGTCTAGATTAACGAAACGAAATTTCTTTGTTTTGGAAATAATTAACTTTCCGTGTAGGTTTGAGTTCAAGTTCCAGTAGGGAGAACATTTTTTTTTTCGCGCGTTTTAGGTATACAATTTTCATTACGGATAATGTTGTCAAGAGCACTATAAATATATTGGGGAATCAATAACAAAATCGATGAACTCTTCAGCAATTAGCCAAATGCTATGAGTGTCTGTCTAGGACTGGTCAATATTTCCCTTTGTGAATTGCAGTTCAGTTTTCCTTTTCCATCTGCTCGAGCAGCACACCCGAAGATGGCGAAGTTCAGCACAACACAAACGAGTCTTGTCCGCAATATCCGATGGACATTTCTTCTCGCCAAATTAATGGGATTCAGCAACTTCTACCACAACAGCAAGACAAACAAATTCGAAATGAGCAGAATCCTTTCTTTCTACAATCGCTGCACGCGAATAGTTGTTGTCAACTGCATTCGGCTTGCGCTTGTCATTTTGTGCGTAGATGTCATAATATCGCTTAAGTATAGTAAAGATAACAAATTTTTGCAGCAAGAATACACCATATTGTTCTTGAATAATGTTCAACTCCTTGTGGGGATAATGACTACCTACTCGAATTGCGCATCCAATCAGTCCCATCTGCAGTACATCCTGAATTCGCTTCTGCGGTGTGAACGTAAGTTGAAGGCGCTGACAAAAAATAATGTCCCATCGGTGAACCCACATTCGAAACTATTGAAGATGCGAATGCTGACAACAGCTCTGGATATTTTCTACACTTTTGGTCGACCCATCTATATGAGTTATGCGCTATTCGAGTTTCCACCCGTGGTATTGGTCAACAAACTGATCCTGTTGGGCTTGTTTCTGGAATGGCATTGTATTCTTACCCAATTGACAAATTCCTACACGGCACTCGAGGAGTTTGTAAAAATTGACAATATCCCGGCAAAGGACTTCCATGCCATATCGAAAATCTGCACACGGATGTACAAAATCAAACAAGCTTGCGAGAAATACTACGGTCAGTTTGCATTGGTGTCGTTTATGAGCTTAATCCGGATGGTGTTATTTTCCTATGAAAGTTTTGCGGCGATTTGTTTTATGTACATGTCAACTAAACCCGGTTTGCAAAGTGTTATAACAGCCTTCAGATTATTACTTATATCTGCAATAGCACCGTTGGTTGATTTATTATTAATGGGGTTGGTGGGAGAACGTCTTGTCACGCAGGCAGATCATTTTAGATGGGGCGTGCTTTTAATAGGATGCAGATCGAAGAAGGCGCCAGAAGTTCAACAACATGTAAGAAAAGTTTAGGCTACAAAATATTTTGGCTGAATAATTTATATTTTCAGATTGACACCATATTGCGACAGGCGCATTGGGAAAACCTAAATATCGTGACGATTTTTGGGCAGAACATTAATCGCGAAAATGCATTACAGTTGATGTTTGAGTCAATTTGCTGGACAATTACGCTTTTGATGTATTGCTCAAAGAGTCAGATCGTTTCGACACTTATTCTTCCTAGTTTTTTTTCAAATGGAACCATCGTTTATCCGATTTTATTGTTGGGCTTCGTATATGTGATGTTTAATTGTAAGAAGTCTTTCTGCAGTGGATAAGTACTGCACTTTATTTTTAATCTTGTATGCAGCGAAAGTGAATATAAGAATTAAACGAAAATACATAAAAAAGCCTTCGGGAGCAAACCGAATGTCAACTGACTATATGTTACGATGGTATAAACTTCTAGTGTAGGAACCTTCAACGAGGCTATTGGGTAGTCGTTGCTTTCTCTCTGCTGTGGAAAAAAATTATCAACAATTTACTTTACGGGAAGAGTAAGAGCAAGAAGTGTATTCTCCTCACTTGCGCATTTGTATCTACTGAGCCAAATTTTTCAATTGAAATCCTAGCCTTGTTCATTAGAAACTATGAAATGGAGACGTCATCGGATACTGTTTCTCTTGAAATTAGCAGGCTAGAGAATATCTTTGGAGTCACAGTCAATTCGAGAACAGTATGACAAGACCTGTGTCCAATATCGGAGAACTGGCATCGTCAAAGTTATGTTAGCCCTTTCATCGTTACTTATTTTTTTTCCGGCTTAAAGGTGTTTGCCCGGAACAGATTAAAAAAAATTGAAAATTGTCGAGATTAAAAGATATAAAAGATAGGATATGTTTTATCATTGTCCGCTGTCCGGAAGCGGAAGTCTTAGCTGATATCTAAGAAAAAATTCTAGCTTTGGAATGACTCATACAAATGAAATAGTTCAATTACGTACGAAGATTTAAAGATATTTATCATCTTTATAAGGTTATCCTGAAGTTGAGCAATTAGCACTAAACTATAAATTGTATTTATGTTCGATTAAATCTAGATCGTTGGATTTTCCAAGCGATCAGTGGAGGAAATTTCGTGTGTGCGGCAAAATCAGTTTCTCTCTCTGTACCTTTTGTGCTGTCATGCTGTGTACGTTTTTTTGTTCTCTACTGCGTAAATTCAACTGCGCACAAGACCTGCTTCGTTGACTGGTGGATACAGACCAAAGATCAAATATGTGCGTACAAAATATTTAACAAAAGGTCTGAGTCAACTAAATAGCAGACTCAGAATTTGCATAGCATTTGCTTTGTCTGATAACTTTTATTCTCACCGATCTGAGTAAAAGTTCAGTGCCGTCGCTTTTCAAATTTGTCAAAAGCTGGAACTAACTCAAATTGGTTTATATTCATACGAAATGTTCGTTTTTGACATTTCTCTTGAGTAAAAGCAATTGCAATGTCTTATTCATACGACCCTTTAGATATAAATTAAAAATAGCGTTTTCGGTGATTCGAATTGAAAATTAAGGACGCAATCATTTTGAAAACATCAATTTTACTCTAAGTTGGCATTTTGAAGACTAAGTTCTTAAAAAATTGCTTTTTTTAAAAATCAATTTTACGATAATACAGAAAAAAAACTACTTTATTACATTTAAAATTAATTATTGTTACAATCTTATGGACTGTTTTCGAGATATGTCCAAATTTCAAAAGTACCGTTATTCGATTTTTTAGTTCAAAACTTCGTAGGTATGCTGTTATGTTAACCTTATATACTTAAGCCCAAATAACAATTTTGGTTGAAATCGCTACATACGTTTTCGAACAAATCGAACTGGTATGAAAATTTTGTTGGGGTAGTACGGCTCCCGAAATTTACGCCAGATTTTTTTTTTTTTTTAAAGCTAGAAAATTATTAAAGTGATAACTTCTTATGTGAGGGCAAACCGATAGTTTCTATAGTAGTATTTTTACCTCTTGCGGTTTACACGCTCAACCAATCTTAACAAATTAAGTGTAAAAAAAAAGATATTTTCTAGGTGCTTATTTATGCATTTTTACTTTTCTTAAATATTAACAATTGAAAAAGTTCAATTTTGCTGCATTCAACTTCAACAACGCAGTTGTGCACAAACTTTTCTTTCATTCATCATGGAAAGAAATGACGCCACGAAAGAGAGTCGACGGCCGGAGAGAGTAAACAGTCATAAGAATAACAGTTTAACAGATAGGAAATTTATGAGAGAATTTTATTTTCAAAAATCAAAATTTGCAGAGGCAGCGTGACCGTTGTGCGACTAATGTTGCAATTTGGCACTTTTTTGAGAGCAAGCCACAATTTTTTGTTATTTTGGCCTTTTTTTTTTTCTTCAAAAATGTTTCAAATGTTGTTATTTCGCAATAAAAACCTTTTAAATGAACGCAGTTGCCGATCACAATACTATTATAGTTTTAAAGTTACCAATACTTGTATATACCTATATATAAAAGTCGTGTGAAAAGTGTATAGCACATCAATTGAGAACGGCTGGTTCTATTTGGCTGAAATTTTTTTTTTTCAGTTATTCGTTATTGCCAAGAGTAAGTTTTCACGAACGAAAATAAGTTATCACTTCTGTCGCGCGTTCCATTTGTAATGCCCAGAAGGAGTCACCGTAGACTCATAAAGTATATATATTCTGAATCAGGATCACATTCTGAATCGATCTAGCCATGTCCATATGTCTGTCTGTCCCTCTGTCTGTTGAAAACACGACCAAAGTAATCAACCTAGGAGAATAAATATTGGCGAAATGACTTGTTTTTATCGTCGTTAGGTGGGCTATGTCGGTCAAGTAGTTTTGGTACCTACCTCCCATACAAAATCAATATTAGAAAACACATGCTGAAATCACGATAGCGTCGAGAAGAATCTAAATAAAGCAATTGTTTGTAGACTTATATTTGTTCTTGGGAGGAAAATAAAAGATGTCGTGTTAATTTTTTTAAAAAAAAACACTCTTATTGATATTTCATAGGAAAGCTGTTCTTTTATACTGCGGAATCTATATACCTATATAAAAATTGAGCCTTGGTCTATATATGATATATATATATGGTATTTGTGAAGTTTGGTTGAAATCGGAAAACATTCAAAGGTTCAAAGGTTCAAGGGTTCAAAGGTTCAAAGGTTCAAAGGTTCAAAGGTTCAAAGGTTCAAAGGTTCAAAGGTTCAAAGGTTCAAAGGTTCAAAGGTTCAAAGGTTCAAAGGTTCAAAGGTTCAAAGGTTCAAAGGTTCAAAGGTTCAAAGGTTCAAAGGTTCAAAGGTTCAAAGGTTCAAAGGTTCAAAGGTTCAAAGTTTCAAAGGTTCAATTGTTCAAGGGTTCAAAGGTTCAAAGGTTCAAAAGTTCAAAGGTTCAAAGGTTCAAAGGTTCAAAGGTTCAAAGGTTCAAAGGTTCAAGGGTTCAAAGGTTCAAAGGTTCAAAGGTTCAAAGGTTCAAAGGTTCAAAGGTTCAAAGGTTCAAAGGTTCAAAGGTTCAAAGGTTCAAAGGTTCAAAGGTTCAAAGTTTCAAAGGTTCAATTGTTCAAGGGTTCAAAGGTTCAAAGGTTCAAAGGTTCAAAGGTTCAAAGGTTCAAAGGTTCAAAGGTTCAAAGTTTCAAAGGTTCAAAGGTTCAAAGGTTCAAAGGTTCAAAGGTTCAAAGGTTCAAAGGTTCAAAGGTTCAAAGGTTCAAAGTTTCAAAGGTTCAATTGTTCAAGGGTTCAAGGGTTCAAAGGTTCAAAGGTTCAAATGTTCAAAGGTTCAAAGGTTCAAAGGTTCAAAGGTTCAAAGGTTCAAAGGTTCAAAGGTTCAAAGGTTCAAAGGTTCAAAGGTTCAAAGGTTCAAGGGTTCAAAGGTTCAAAGGTTCAAAGGTTCAAAGGTTCAAAGGTTCAAGGGTTCAAAGGTTCAAAGGTTCAAGGGTTCAAATTTCAAAGGTTCAAAAGTTCAAAGGTTCAAAGGTTCAAAGGTTCAAAGGTTCAAAGGTTCAAAGGTTCAAAGGTTCAAAGGTTCAAAGGTTCAAAGGTTCAAAGGTTCAAAGGTTCAAAGGTTCAAAGGTTCAAAGGTTCAAAGGTTCAAAGGTTCAAAGGTTCAAAGGTTCAAAGGTTCAAAGGTTCAAAGGTTCAAAGGTTCAAAGGTTCAAAGGTTCAAAGGTTCAAAGGTTCAAAGGTTCAAGGGTTCAAGGGTTCAAAGGTTCAAAGGTTCAAAGTTTCAAATTTCAAAGGTTCAAAAGTTCAAAGGTTCAAAGGTTCAAAGGTTCAAAGGTTCAAGGGTTCAAAGGTTCAAAGGTTCAAAGGTTCAAAGGTTCAAAGGTTCAAGGGTTCAAAGGTTCAAAGGTTCAAGGGTTCAAAGGTTCAAAGGTTCAATTGTTCAAGGGTTCAAAAGTTCAAAGGTTCAAAGGTTCAAAGGTTCAAAGGCTCAAACGTTCAAAGGTTCAAAGGTTCAAAGGTTCAAAGGTTCAAAGGTTCAAATTTTCAAAGGTTCAAAGGTTCAAAGGTTCAAAGGTTCAAAGGTTCAAAGGTTCAAAGGTTCAAAGGTTCAAAGTTTCAAAGCTTCAAAGGTTCAATTGTTCAAAGGTTCAAAGGTTCAAAGGTTCAAATGTTCAAAGGTTGAAAGGTTCAAAGGTTCAAAGGTTCAAAGGTTCAAAGGTTCAAAGGTTCAAAGGTTCAAAGGTTCAAAGGTTCAAAGGTCAAAGGTTCAAAGGTTCAAAGGTTCAAAGGTTCAAAGGTTCAAAGGTTCAAAGGTTCAAAGGTTCAAAGGTTCAAAGGTTCAAAGGTTCAAAGTTTCAAAGGTTCAAAGGTTCAAAGGTTCAAAGGTTCAAGGGTTCAAAGGTTCAAAGGTTCAAAAGTTCAAAGGTTCAAAGGTTCAAAGGTTCAAAGGTTCAAAGGTTCAAAGGTTCAAAGTTTCAAAGGTTCAATTGTTCAAGGGTTCAAAGGTTCAAAGGTTCAAAGGTTCAAAGGTTCAAAGATTCAAAGGTTCAAAAGTTCAAAGGTTCAAAGGTTCAAAGGTTCAAAGGTTCAAAAGTTCAAAGGTTCAAAGGTTCAAAGGTTCAAAGGTTCAAAGGTTCAAAGGTTCAAAGGTTCAAAGGTTCAAAGGTTCAAAGGTTCAAAGGTTCAAAGGTTCAAGGGTTCAAAGGTTCAAAAGTTCAAAGGTTCAAAGGTTCAAAGGTTCTAAAGTTCAAAGGTTCAAAGGTTCAAAGGTTCAAAGGTTCAAACGTTCAAAGGTTCAAGGGTTCAAGGGTTCAAAGGTTCAAAGGTTCAAAGGTTCAAAGGTTCAAAGGTTCAAAGGTTCAAAGGTTCAAAAGTTCAAAGGTTCAAAGGTTCATGGGTTCAAAGGTTCAAAGATTCAAAAGTTCAAAGGTTCAAAGGTTCAAGGGTTCAAAGGTTCAAAGGTTCAAAGGTTCAAAAGTTCAAAGGTTCAAAGGTTCAAAGGTTCAAAGGTTCAAGGGTTCAAAGGTTCAAAAGTTCAAAGGTTCAAAGGTTCAAAGGTTCAAAGGTTCAAAGGTTCAAAGGTTCAAAGTTTCAAAGGTTCAATTGTTCAAGGGTTCAAAGGTTCAAAGGTTCAAAGGTTCAAAGGTTCAAAGATTCAAAGGTTCAAAAGTTCAAAGGTTCAAAGGTTCAAAGGTTCAAAGGTTCAAAAGTTCAAAGGTTCAAAGGTTCAAAGGTTCAAAGGTTCAAAGGTTCAAAGGTTCAAAGGTTCAAAGGTTCAAAGGTTCAAAGGTTCAAAGGTTCAAAGGTTCAAGGGTTCAAAGGTTCAAAAGTTCAAAGGTTCAAAGGTTCAAAGGTTCTAAAGTTCAAAGGTTCAAAGGTTCAAAGGTTCAAACGTTCAAAGGTTCAAGGGTTCAAGGGTTCAAAGGTTCAAAGGTTCAAAGGTTCAAAGGTTCAAAGGTTCAAAAGTTCAAAGGTTCAAAGGTTCATGGGTTCAAAGGTTCAAAGATTCAAAAGTTCTAAGGTTCAAAGATTCAAGGGTTCAAAGGTTCAAAGGTTCAAAAGTTCAAAGGTTCAAAGGTTCAAAGGTTCAAAGGTTCAAAGGTTCAAAGGTTCAAAGGTTCAAAGGTTCAAAGGTTCAAAGGTTCAAAGGTTCAAAGGTTCAAAGGTTCAAAGGTTCAAAGGTTCAAAGGTTCAAAGGTTCAAAGGTTCAAAGGTTCAAAGGTTCAAAGGTTCAAAGGTTCAAAGGTTCAAAGGTTCAAAGGTTCAAAGGTTCAAAGGTTCAAAGGTTCAAAGGTTCAAAGGTTCAAAGGTTCAAAGGTTCAAAGGTTCAAAGGTTCAAAGGTTCAAAGGTTCAAAGGTTCACAGGTTCAAAGGTTCAATTGTTCAAGGGTTCAAAGGTTCAAAGGTTCGAAGGTTCAAAGTTTCAAAGGTTCAATTGTTCAAGGGTTCAAAGTTTCAAAGGTTCAAAGGTTCAAAGGTTCAAAGTTTCAAAGGTTTAAAGGTTCAAAGGTTCAAAGGTTCAAGGGTTCAAAGGTTCAAAGGTTCAAAAGTTCAAAGGTTCAAAAGTTCAAAGGTTCAAAGTTTCAAAGGTTCAAAGGTTCAAAGGTTCAAAGGTTCAAAGGTTCAAAGGTTCAAAGGTTCAAAGGTTCAAGGGTTCAATAGTTCAAAGGTTCAAAGGTTCAAAGTTTCAAATTTCAAAGGTTCAAAAGTTCAAAGGTTCAAAGGTTCAAAGGTTCAAAGGTTCGAGGGTTCAAAGGTTCAAAGGTTCAAAGGTTCAAAGGTTCAAAGGTTCAAAGGTTCAAAGGTTCAAGGGTTCAAAGGTTCAAAGGTTCAAGGGTTCAAAGGTTCAAAAGTTCAAAGGTTCAAAGGTTCAAAGGTTCTAAAGTTCAAAGGTTCAAAGGTTCAAAGGTTCAATGGTTCAAATTTCAAAGGTTCAAAAGTTCAAAGGTTCAAAGGTTCAAAGGTTCAAAGGTTCAAGGGTTCAACGGTTCAAAGGTTCAAAAGTTTAAAGATTCAAAGGTTTAAATTTCAAAGGTTCAAAGGTTCAAAGGTTCAAAGGTCCAAAGTTTCAAAGGTTCAAAGGTTCAAAGGTTCAAAGGTTCAAGGGTTCAAAGGTTCAAAGGTTCAAAAGTTCAAAGGTTCAAAGGTTCAAAGGTTCAAAGGTTCAAAGTTTCAAAGGTTCAAAGGTTCAAAGGTTCAAAGGTTCAAAGGTTCAAAGGTTCAAGGGTTCAAGGGTTCAAAGGTTCAAAGGTTCAAAGTTTCAAATTTCAAAGGTTCAAAAGTTCAAAGGTTCAAAGGTTCAAAGGTTCGAGGGTTCAAAGGTTCAAAGGTTCAAAGATTCAAAAGTTCAAAGGTTCAAAGGTTCAAGGGTTCAAAGGTTCAAAAGTTCAAAGGTTCAAAGGTTCAAATTTCAAAGGTTCAAAAGTTCAAAGGTTCAAAGGTTCAAAGGTTCAAAGGTTCAAAGGTTCAAGGGTTCAACGGTTCAAAGGTTCAAAAGTTTAAAGATTCAAAGGTTTAAATTTCAAAGGTTCAAAAGTTCAAAGGTTCAAAGGTTCAAAGGTTCAAAGGTTCAAAGGTTCAAAGTTTCAAAGGTTCAATTGTTCAAGGGTTCAAAGGTTCAAAGGTTCAAAGGTTCAAAGGTTCAAAGGTTCAAAGGTTCAAAGGTTCAAAGGTTCAAAGGTTCAAAGGTTCAATTGTTCAAGGGTTCAAAGGTTCAAAGGTTCAAAGGTTCAAAGGTTCAAAGGTTCAAAGGTTCAAAGGTTCAAAGGTTCAAAGGTTCAAAGGTTCAAAGGTTCAAAGGTTCAAAGGTTCAAAGGTTCAAAGGTTCAAAGGTTCAAAGGTTCAAAGGTTCAAAGGTTCAAATTTCAAAGGTTCAAAAGTTCAAAGGTTCAAAGTTTTAAAGGTTCAAAGGTTCAAAGGCTCAAACGTTCAAAGGTTCAAAGGTTCAAAGGTTCCATTGTTCAAGGGTTCAAAGGTTAAAAGGTTCAAAGGTTCAAAGGTTCAAAAGTTCAAAGGTTCAAAGTTTCAAAGGTTCAAAGGTTCTAAGGCTCAAAGGTTCAATTGTTCAAGGGTTCAAAGGTTCAAAGGTTCAAAGTTTCAAAGGTTCAATTGTTCAAGGGTTCAAAGGTTCAAAGGTTCAAAGTTTCAAAGGTTCAATTGTTCAAGGGTTCAAAGGTTCAAAGGTTCAAAGGTTCAAAGGTTCAAAGATTCAAAGGTTCAAAGGTTCAAAGGTTCAAGGGTTCAAAGGTTCAAGGGTTCAAATTTTCAAAGGTTCAAAAGTTCAAAGGTTCAAAGGTTCAAATTTCAAAGGTTCAAAAGTTCAAAGGTTCAAAGGTTCAATGTTTCAAAGGTTCAAAGGTTCAAAGGTTCAAAGGTTCAAGGGTTCAAAGGTTCAAAAGTTCAAGGGTTCAAAGGTTCAAAGGTTCAAAAGTTCAAAGGTTCAAAGGTTCAAAGGTTCAAAGGTTCAAAGGTTCAAAGGTTCAAAAGTTCAAGGGTTCAAAGGTTCAAAGGTTCAAAAGTTCAAAGGTTCAAAGGTTCAAAGGTTCAAAGGTTCAAAGGTTCAATTGTTCAAGGGTTCAAAGGTTCAAAGGTTCAAAGTTTCAAAGGTTCAATTGTTCAAGGGTTCAAAGGTTGAAAGGTTCAAAGGTTCAAAGGCTCAAAGATTCAAAGGTTCAAAGGTTCAAAAGTTCAAAGGTTCAAAGGTTCAAAGGTTCAAAGGTTCAAAGGTTCAAAGGTTCAAAGTTTCAAAGGTTCAATTGTTCAAGGGTTTAAAGGTTCAAAGGTTCAAAGGTTCAAAGGTTCAAAGGTTCAAAGTTTCAAAGGTTCAATTGTTCAAGGGTTCAAAGGTTCAAAGGTTCAAAGGTTCAAAGGTTCAAATGTTCAAAGGTTCAAAGGTTCAAAGGTTCAAAGGTTCAAAGGTTCAAAGTTTCAAAGGTTCAATTGTTCAAGGGTTCAAAGGTTCAAAGGTTCAAAGGTTCAAAGGTTCAAAGGTTCAAAGGTTCAAAGTTTCAAAGGTTCAAAGGTTCTAAGGCTCAAACGTTCAAAGGTTCAAAGGTTCAAAGGTTCAAAGGTTCAATTATTCAAGGGTTCAAAGGTTCAAAGGTTCAAAGTTTCAAAGGTTCAATTGTTCAAGGGTTCAAAGGTTCAAAGGTTCAAAGGTTCAAAGATTCAAAGGTTCAAAGGTTCAAAGGTTCAAGGGTTCAAAAGTTTAAAGATTCAAAGGTTTAAATTTCAAAGGTTCAAAGGTTCAAAGGTTCAAAGGTTCAAAGATTCAAAGGTTCAAAGGTTCAAAGGTTCAAAGGTTCAAGGGTTCAAAGGTTCAAAGGTTCAAAAGTTAAAATTTTCAAAGGTTCAACGGTTCAAAGGTTCAAAAGTTTAAAGATTCAAAGGTTTAATTTTCAAAGGTTCAAAGGTTCAAAGGTTCAAAAGTTCAAAGTTTCAAAGGTTCAAAGGTTCAAAGGTTCAAAGGTTCAAGGGTTCAAAGGTTCAAAGGTTCAAAAGTTCAAAGGTTCAAAGGTTCAAAGGTTCAAAGGTTCAAAGGTTCAAAGGTTCAAAAGTTCAAAGGTTCAAAGGTTCAAGGGTTCAAGGGTTCAAAGGTTCAAAGGTTCAAAAGTTCAAGGGTTCAAAGGTTCAAAGGTTCAAAAGTTCAAAGGTTCAAAGGTTCAAAGGTTCAAAGGTTCAAAGGTTCAAAGGTTCAAAGGTTCAAAGGTTCAAAGGTTCAAAGGTTCAAAGGTTCAAAGGTTCAAAGGTTCACAGGTTCAAAGGTTCAATTGTTCAAGGGTTCAAAAGTTCAAAGGTTCAAAGGTTCAAAGGTTCAAAGGTTCAAAGGTTCAAAAGTTCAAAGGTTCAAAGGTTCAAAGGTTCAAGGGTTCAAGGGTTCAAAGGTTCAAAGGTTCAAAAGTTCAAGGGTTCAAAGTTTCAAATTTCAAAGGTTCAAAAGTTCAAAGGTTCAAAGTTTTAAAGGTTCAAAGGTTCAAAGGCTCAAACGTTCAAAGGTTCAAAGGTTCAAAGGTTCAAAGGTTCAAAGGTTCAAAGGTTCAAAGGTTCAATGGTTCAAAGGTTAAGTTGTTCAAGGGTTCAAAGGTTCAAAGGTTCAAAGTTTCAAAGGTTCAATTGTTCAAGGGTTCAAAGGTTCAAAGGTTCAAAAGTTCAAAGGTTCAAAGGTTCAAAGGTTCAAGGGTTCAAAGGTTCAAAGGTTCAAAGTTTCAAAGGTTCAATTGTTCAAGGGTTCAAAGGTTCAAAGGTTCAAAGGTTCAAAAGTTCAAAGGTTCAAAGGTTCAAAGGTTCAAAGGTTCAAAGGTTCAAAGGTACAAAGGTTCAAAGGTTCAAAGGTTCAAAGGTTCAAAGGTTCAAAGGTTCAATTGTTCAAGGGTTCAAAGGTTCAAAGGTTCAAAGGTTCAAAAGTTCAAAGGTTCAAAGGTTCAAATTTTCAAAGGTTCAAAGTTTCAAAGGTTCAATTGTTCAAGGGTTTAAAGGTTCAAAGGTTCAAAGGTTCAAAGGTTCAAAGTTTCAAAGGTTCAATTGTTCAAGGGTTCAAAGGTTCAAAGGTTCAAAGGTTCAAAGGTTCAAGGGTTGAAAGGTTCAAAGGTTCAAAGTTTCAAAGTTTCAATTGTTCAAGGGTTCAAAGGTTCAAAGGTTCAAAGGTTCAAAAGTTCAAAGGTTCAAAGGTTCAAAGGTTCAAAGGTTCAAAGGTTCAAAGGTTCAAAGGTACAAAGGTTCAAAGGTTCAAAGGTTCAAAGGTTCAAAGGTTCAAAGGTTCACAGGTTCAAAGGTTCAATTGTTCAAGGGTTCAAAGGTTCAAAGGTTCAAAGGTTCAAAGGTTCAAAGGTTCAAAGTTTCAAAGGTTCAAAGGTTCAAAGGTTCAAAGGTTCAAGGGTTCAAAGGTTCAAAGGTTCAAAAGTTCAAAGGTTCAAAGGTTCAAAGGTTCAAAGGTTCCAAGGTTCAAAGGTTCAAAGGTTCAAAGGTTCAAGGGTTCAAGGGTTCAAAGGTTCAAAGGTTCAAAGTTTCAAATTTCAAAGGTTCAAAAGTTCAAAGGTTCAAAGGTTCAAAGGTTCAAAGGTTCAAGGGTTCAAAGGTTCAAAGGTTCAAAGGTACAAAGGTTCAAATGTTCAAAGGTTCAAAGGTTCAAGGGTTCAAAGGTTCAAAGGTTCAAGGGTTCAAAGGTTCAAAAGTTCAAAGGTTCAAAGGTTCAAAGGTTCAAAGGTTCAAAAGTTCAAAGGTTCAAAGGTTCAAAGGTTCAAACGTTCAAAGTTTCAAAGGTTCAAAGGTTCAAAGGTTCAAGGGTTCAAGGGTTCAAAGGTTCAAAGGTTCAAAGGTTCAAAGGTTCAAAAGTTCAAAGGTTCAAGGGTTCAAAGGTTCAAAGGTTCAAAAGTTCAAAGGTTCAAAGGTTCAAGGGTTCAAAGGTTCAAAGGTTCAAAAGTTCAAAGGTTCAAAGGTTCAAATTTCAAAGGTTCAAAAGTTCAAAGGTTCAAAGGTTCAAATTTTCAAAGGTTCAAGGGTTCAAAGGTTCAAAAGTTCAAAGGTTCAAAGGTTCAAAGGTTCAAAGGTTCAAAGGTTCAAAGGTTCAAAGGTTCAAAGGTTCAAAGGTTCAAAGGTTCAAAGGTTCAAAGGTTCAAAGGTTCAAAGTTTCAAAGGTTCAATTGTTCAAAGGTTCAAAGGTTCAAAGATTCAAAGGTTCAAAGGTTCAAAGTTTCAAAGGTTCAAAGGTTCAAAGGTTCAAAGGTTCAAAGGTTCAAAGGTTCAAAGGTTCAACGATTCAAAGGTTCAAAGGTTCAAAGGTTCAAGGGTTCAAAGGTTCAAAGGTTCAAAGGTTCAAAGGTTCAAAGGTTCAAAGGTTCAAAGGTTCAAAGGTTCAAAGGTTCAAAGGTTCAAAGGTTCAATTGTTCAAGGGTTCAAAGGTTCAAAGGTTCAAAGGTTCAAATTTCAAAGGTTCAAAAGTTCAAAGGTTCAAAGTTTTAAAGGTTCAAAGGTTCAAAGGCTCAAACGTTCAAAGGTTCAAAGGTTCAAAGGTTCAAAGGTTCAAAGGTTCAAAGGTTCAAAGGTTCAATTGTTCAAGGGTTCAAAGGTTCAAAGGTTCAAAGGTTCAAAGGTTCAAAAGTTCAAAGGTTCAAAGTTTCAAAGGTTCAAAGGTTCAAAGGCTCAAACGTTCAAAGGTTCAAAGGTTCAAAGGTTCAAAGGTTCAAAGGTTCAAAGGTTCAAAGGTTCAATTGTTCAAAGGTTCAAAGGTTCAAAGGTTCAAAGGTTCAATTGTTCAAGGGTTCAAAGGTTCAAAGGTTCAAAGTTTCAAAGGTTCAAAGGTTCAAAGGTTCAAAGGTTCAAAGTTTCAAAGGTTCAATTGTTCAAGGGTTCAAAGGTTCAAAGGTTCAAAGATTCAAAGGTTCAAGAGCTTAAAAGTTCAAAGGTTCAAAGGTTCAAAGGTTCAAAGGTTCAAAGTTTCAAAGGTTCAAAAGTTCAAAGGTTCAAAGGTTCAAAGGTTCAAAGGTTCAAAGGTTCAAAGGTTCAATTGTTCAAGGGTTCAAAGGTTGAAAGGTTCAAAGGTTCAAATGTTCAAAGGTTCAAAGATTCAAAGGTTCAAAGGTTCAAAGTTTCAAAGGTTCAATTGTTCAAAGGTTCAAAGGTTCAAAGATTCAAAGGTTCAAAGGTTCAAAGTTTCAAAGGTTCAAAGGTTCAAAGGTTCAAAGGTTCAAAGGTTCAAAGGTTCAAAGGTTCAACGATTCAAAGGTTCAAAGGTTCAAAGGTTCAAGGGTTCAAAGGTTCAAAGGTTCAAAGGTTCAAAGGTTCAAAGGTTCAAAGGTTCAAAGGTTCAAAGGTTCAAATGTTCAAAGTTTCAAAGATTCAAAGGTTCAAGAGCTTAAAAGTTCAAAGGTTCAAAGGTTCAAAGTTTCAAAGGTTCAAAAGTTCAAAGGTTCAAAGGTTCAAAGGTTCAAAGGTTCAAAGGTTCAAAGGTTCAAAGGTTCAAAGGTTCAAAGGTTCAAAGGTTCAAAGGTTCAAAGGTTCAAAGGTTCAATTGTTCAAGGGTTCAAAGGTTCAAAGGTTCAAAGGTTCAAATGTTCAAAGGTTCAAAGATTCAAAGGTTCAAAGGTTCAAAGGTTCAAGGGTTCAAAGGTTCAAAGGTTCAAAAGTTCAAAGGTTCAAAAGTTCAAAGGTTCAAAGGTTCAAGGGTTCAAATGTTCAAAGGTTCAAAGATTCAAAGGTTCAAAGGTTCAAAGGT
The DNA here is from genome assembly GCA_948293265.1 of Cheilosia impressa. Taxonomy (NCBI): domain Eukaryota; kingdom Metazoa; phylum Arthropoda; class Insecta; order Diptera; family Syrphidae; genus Cheilosia; species Cheilosia impressa. The sequence goes on along the minus strand of OX411884.1, from coordinate 26,439,325 downwards.
TCAAGGGTTCAAAGGTTCAAAGGTTCAAAGGTTCAAAGGTTCAAAGGTTCAAAGGTTCAAAGGTTCAAATGTTCAAAGTTTCAAAGATTCAAAGGTTCAAGAGCTTAAAAGTTCAAAGGTTCAAAGGTTCAAAGTTTCAAAGGTTCAAAAGTTCAAAGGTTCAAAGGTTCAAAGGTTCAAAGGTTCAAAGGTTCAAAGGTTCAAAGGTTCAAAGGTTCAAAGGTTCAATTGTTCAAGGGTTCAAAGGTTCAAAGGTTCAAAGGTTCAAATGTTCAAAGGTTCAAAGATTCAAAGGTTCAAAGGTTCAAAGGTTCAAGGGTTCAAAGGTTCAAAGGTTCAAAAGTTCAAAGGTTCAAAAGTTCAAAGGTTCAAAAGTTCAAAGGTTCAAAGGTTCAAGGGTTCAAAGGTTCAAAGGTTCAAAGGTTCAAAGTTTCAAAGGTTCAAAAGTTCAGAGGTTCAAAGGTTCAAAGGTTCAAAGGTTCAAAGGTTCAAAGGTTCAAAGGTTCAATTGTTCAAGGGTTCAAAGGTTCAAAGGTTCAAAGTTTCAAATGTTCAAAGTTTCAAAGGTTCAAAAGTTCAAAGGTTCAAGGGTTCAAGGGTTCAAAGGTTCAAGGGTTCAAAGGTTCAAAGTTTCAAAAGTCCAAAGGTTCAAATGTTCAAAGGTTCAAAGGTTCAAAGGTTCAAAGGTTCAAAGGTTCAAAGGTTCAAAGGTTCAAAGGTTCAAAGGTTCAAAGGTTCAAAGTTTCAAAGGTTCAAAGGTTCAAAGGTTCAAAGTTTCAATGGTTCAAAGGTTCAAAGGCTCAAACGTTCAAAGGTTCAAAGGTTCAAAGGTTCAAAGTTTCAAAGTTTCAAAGGTTCAAAGGTTCAAAGGCTCAAACGTTCAAAGGTTCAAAGGTTCAAGGGTTCAAGGGTTCAAAGGTTCAAGGGTTCAAGGGTTCAAAGGTTCAAAGGTTCAAAGGTTCAAAGGTTCAAAGGTTCAAAGGTTCAAATGTTCAAAGGTTCAAAGGTTCAAAGGTTCAAAGGTTCAAAGGTTCAAAGGTTCAAAGGTTCAAAGGTTCAAAGGTTCAAAGGTTCAAAGGTTCAAAGGTTCAAATGTTCAAAGGTTCAAAGGTTCAAAGGTTCAAAGGTTCAAAGGTTCAAAGGTTCAAAGGTTCAAAGGTTCAAAGGTTCAAAGGTTCAAAGTTTCAAAGGTTCAAAGGTTCAAAGGTTCAAAGTTTCAATGGTTCAAAGGTTCAAAGGCTCAAACGTTCAAAGGTTCAAATGTTCAAAGGTTCAAAGTTTCAAAGTTTCAAAGGTTCAAAGGTTCAAAGGCTCAAACGTTCAAAGGTTCAAAGGTTCAAGGGTTCAAGGGTTCAAAGGTTCAAGGGTTCAAGGGTTCAAAGGTTCAAGGGTTCAAAGGTTCAAAGGTTCAAAGGTTCAAAGGTTCAAAGGTTCAAAAGTTCAAAGGTTCAAAGGTTCAAAGGTTCAAAGGTTCAAAGGTTCAAATGTTCAAAGGTTCAAAGGTTCAAAGGTTCAAAGGTTCAAAGGTTCAAAGTTTCAAAGGTTCAAAGGTTCAAAGGCTCAAACGTTCAAAGGTTCAAAGGTTCAAAGGTTCAAAGATTCAAAGGTTCAAAGGTTCAAAGGTTCAAGGGTTCAAAGGTTCAAAGGTTCAAAAGTTCAAAGGTTCAAAGGTTCAAATTTCAAAGGTTCAAAAGTTCAAAGGTTCAAAGTTTCAAAGGTTCAAAGGTTCAAAGGTTCAAAGGTTCAAAGGTTCAAAGGTTCAAATGTTCAAAGGTTCAAAGGTTCAAAGGTTCAAAGGTTCAAAGGTTCAAAGGTTCAAATGTTCAAAGGTTCAAAGGTTCAAAGGTTCAAAGGTTCAAAGGTTCAAAGGTTCAAAGGTTCAAAGGTTCAAAGGCTCAAAGGTTCAAAGTTTCAAAGGTTCAAAGGTTCAAAGGTTCAAAGGTTCAAAGTTTCAAAGGTTCAAAGGTTCAAAGGTTCAAAGGTTCAAGGGTTCAAGGGTTCAAAGGTTCAAGGGTTCAAGGGTTCAAAGGTTCAAGGGTTCAAAGGTTCAAAGGTTCAAAAGTTCAAAGGTTCAAAGGTTCAAAGGTTCAAAGGTTCAAAGGTTCAAAGTTTCAAAGGTTCAAAGGTTCAAAGGTTCAAAGTTTCAAAGGTTCAAAGGTTCAAAGGTTCAAAGGTTCAAAGGTTCAAAGTTTCAAAGGTTCAATTGTTCAAGGGTTCAAGGGCTCAAAGGTTCAAAAGTTCAAAGGTTCAAATGTTCAAAGGTTCAAAGGTTCAAAGGTTCAAAGATTCAAAGGTTCAAAGTTTCAAAGGTTCAAAGGCTCAAGGGTTCAAGGGTTCAAGGGTTCAAGGGTTCAAGGGTTCAAGGGTTCAAAGGTTCAAAGGTTCAAAAGTTCAAAGGTTCAAAGGTTCAAAGGTTCAAAGGTTCAAAGGTTCAAAGGTTCAAGGGTTTAAGGGTTCAAGGGTTCAAGGGTTCAAGGGTTCAAAGGTTCAAAGGTTCAAAGATTCAAAGGTTCAAAGGTTCAAAGGTTCAAGGGTTCAAAGGTTCAAAGGTTCAAAAGTTCAAAGGTTCAAAGGTTCAAATTTCAAAGGTTCAAAAGTTCAAAGGTTCAAAGGTTCATAGTTTCAAAGGTTCAAATGTTCAAAGGTTCAAAGGTTCAAAGGTTCAAAGGTTCAAAGGTTCAAATGTTCAAAGGTCCAAAGGTTCAAAGGTTCAAAGGTTCAAAGGTTCAAAGGTTCAAATGTTCAAAGGTTCAAAGGTTCAAAGGTTCAAAGGTTCAAAGGTTCAAAGGTTCAAAGGTTCAAAGGTTCAAAGGTTCAAAGGTTCAAAGTTTCAAAGGTTCAAAGGTTCAAAGGTTCAAAGGTTCAAAGTTTCAAAGGTTCAAAGGTTCAAAGGCTCAAACGTTCAAAGGTTCAAATGTTCAAAGGTTCAAAGGTTCAAAGGTTCAAAGGTTCAAGGGTTCAAAGGTTCAAGGGTTCAAATTTTCAAAGGTTCAAAGGTTCAAGGGTTCAAGGGTTCAAAGGTTCAAGGGTTCAAAGGTTCAAAAGTTCAAAGGTTCAAAGGTTCAAAGGTTCAAAGGTTCAAAGGTTCAAAGGTTCAAAGGTTCAAAGGTTCAAAGGTTCAAAGGTTCAAAGGTTCAAAGGTTCAAAGGTTCAAAGGCTCAAACGTTCAAAAGTTCAAAGGTTCAAAGGTTCAAAGGTTCAAAGGTTCAAAGGTTCAAAGTTTCAAAGGTTCAATTGTTCAAGGGTTCAAGGGCTCAAAGGTTCAAAAGTTCAAAGGTTCAAATGTTCAAAGGTTCAAAGGTTCAAAGGTTCAAAGGTTCAAAAGTTCAAAGGTTCAAAGGTTCAAAGGTTCAAAGGTTCAAAAAGGTTCAAAGGTTCAAAGGTACAAAGGTTCAAAGGTTCAAAGGTTCAAAGGTTCAAATTTTCAATTGTTCAAGTTTTCAAAGGTTCAAAGGTTCAAAGGTTCAAAGGTTCAAAAGTTCAAAGGTTCAAAGGTTCAAAGGTTCAAAGTTTCAATGGTTCAATTGTTCAAGGGTTTAAAGGTTCAAAGGTTCAAAGGTTCAAAGGTTCAAGGGTTCAAAGTTTCAAAGGTTCAATTGTTCAAGGGTTCAAAGGTTCAAAGGTTCAAAGGTTCAAAGGTTCAAAGGTTCAAAGGTTCAAAGGTTCAAAGGTTCAAAGGTTCAAAGGTTCAAAGGTTCAAAGGTTCAAAGGTTCAAAGGTTCAAAGGTTCAAAGGTTCAAAGGTTCAAAGGTTCAAAGGTTCAAAGGTTCAAAGGTTCAAAGGTTCAAAGGTTCAAAGGTTCAAAGGTTCAAAGGTTCAAAGTTTCAAAGGTTCAATTGTTCAAGGGTTCAAAGGTTCAAAGGTTCAAAGGTTCAAAGGTTCAAAGGTTCAATGGTTCAAAGGTTAAGTTGTTCAAGGGTTCAAAGGTTCAAAGGTTCAAAGTTTCAAAGGTTCAATTGTTCAAGGGTTCAAAGGTTCAAAGGTTCAAAGGTTTAAAAGTTCAAAGGTTCAAAGGTTCAAAGGTTCAAAGGTTCAAGGGTTCAAAGGTTCAAAGGTTCAAAGGTTTAAAAGTTCAAAGGTTCAAAGGTTCAAAGGTTCAAAGGTTCAAGAGTTCAAAGGTTCAAAGGTTCAAAGGTTCAAAGGTTCAAAGGGTCAAAGTTTCAAAGGTTCAAAGGTTCAAAGGCTCAAACGTTCAAAGGTTCAAAGGTTCAAAGGTTCAAAGTTTCAAAGGTTCAATTGTTCAAGGGTTCAAGGGCTCAAAGGTTCAAAAGTTCAAAGGTTCAAATGTTCAAAGGTTCAAAGGTTCAAAGGTTCAAAGGTTCAAAGGTTCAAAGGTTCAAAGGTTCAAAGGTTCAAAGGTTCAAAGGTTCAAAGGTTCAAAGGTTCAAAGGTTCAAAGGTTCAAAGGTTCAAAGGTTCAAAGTTTCAAAGGTTCAAAGGCTCAAGGGTTCAAGGGTTCAAAAGTTCAAGGGTTCAAGGGTTCAAGGGTTCAAGGGTTCAAGGGTTCAAAGGTTCAAAGGTTCAAAGGTTCAAAGGTTCAAAGGTTCAAAGGTTCAAGGGTTCAAAGGTTCAAAAGTTCAAAGGTTCAAAGGTTCAAATTTCAAAGGTTCAAAAGTTCAAAGGTTCAAAGGTTCATAGTTTCAAAGGTTCAAAGGTTCAAAGGCTCAAACGTTCAAAGGTTCAAAGGTTCAAATGTTCAAAGGTTCAAAGGTTCAAAGGTTCAAAGGTTCAAGGGTTCAAAGGTTCAAGGGTTCAAAGGTTTAAAAGTTCAAAGGTTCAAAGGTTCAAAGGTTCAAAGGTTCAAGAGTTCAAAGGTTCAAAGGTTCAAAGGTTCAAAGGTTCAAAGGGTCAAAGTTTCAAAGGTTCAAAGGTTCAAAGGCTCAAACGTTCAAAGGTTCAAAGGTTCAAAGGTTCAAAGTTTCAAAGGTTCAATTGTTCAAGGGTTCAAGGGCTCAAAGGTTCAAAAGTTCAAAGGTTCAAATGTTCAAAGGTTCAAAGGTTCAAGGGTTCAAGGGTTCAAAGGTTCAAGGGTTCAAAGGTTCAAAAGTTCAAAGGTTCAAAGGTTCAAATTTCAAAGGTTCAAAAGTTCAAAGGTTCAAAGGTTCATAGTTTCAAAGGTTCAAGGGTTCAAAGGTTCAAAGGTTCAAAGGTTTAAAAGTTCAAAGGTTCAAAGGTTCAAAGGTTCAAAGGTTCAAAGGTTCAAAGGTTCAAAGGTTCAAAGGTTCAAAGGTTCAAAGGTTCAAAGGTTCAAAGGTTCAAAGGTTCAAAGTTTCAAAGGTTCAAAGGTTCAAAGGCTCAAACGTTCAAAGGTTCAAAGGTTCAAAGGTTCAAAGGTTCAAAGGTTCAAAGGTTCAAAGGTTCAAAGGTTCAAAGGTTCAAAGGTTCAAAGGTTCAAAGGCTCAAACGTTCAAAGGTTCAAAGGTTCAAAGGCTCAAACGTTCAAAGGTTCAAAGGTTCAAAGGTTCAAAGTTTCAAAGGTTCAATTGTTCAAGGGTTCAAGGGCTCAAAGGTTCAAAGGTTCAAAGGTTCAAAGGTTCAAAGGTTCAAAGGTTCAAAGGTTCAAAGGCTCAAACGTTCAAAGGTTCAAAGGTTCAAAGGCTCAAACGTTCAAAGGTTCAAAGGTTCAAAGGTTCAAAGGTTCAAAGTTTCAAATTTTCAATTGTTCAAGGGTTCAAGGGCTCAAAGGTTCAAAAGTTCAAAGGCTCAAAGGTTCAAATGTTCAAAGGTTCAAAGGTTCAAAGGTTCAAAGGTTCAAAGGTTCAAAGGTTCAAAGGTTCAAAGTTTCAAAGGTTCAAAGGTTCAAAGGTTCAAAGGTTCAAAGGTTCAAAGGTTCAAAGGTTCAAAGGTTCAAAGGTTCAAAGTTTCAAAGGTTCAAAGGTTCAAAGGCTCAAACGTTCAAAGGTTCAAAGGTTCAAAGGTTCAAAGGTTCAAGGGTTCAAGGGTTCAAAGGTTCAAGGGTTCAAATTTTCAAAGGTTCAAAGGTTCAAGGGTTCAAGGGTTCAAAGGTTCAAGGGTTCAAAGGTTCAAAAGTTCAAAGGTTCAAATGTTCAAAGGTTCAAAGGTTCAAAGGTTCAAAGTTTCAAAGGTTCAAAGGTTCAAAGGCTCAAACGTTCAAAGGTTCAAAGGTTCAAAGGTTCAAAGGTTCAAAGGTTCAAAGGTTCAAAGGTTCAAAGGTTCAAAGGTTCAAAGGTTCAAAGGTTCAAAGGTTCAAAGGTTCAAAGGTTCAAAGGTTCAAAGGTTCAAAGGTTCAAAGGTTCAAAGGTTCAAAGGTTCAAAGGTTCAAAGGTTCAAAGGTTCAAAGGTTCAAAGGTTCAAAGGTTCAAAGTTTCAAAGGTTCAAAGGTTCAAAGGCTCAAACGTTCAAAGGTTCAAAGGTTCAAAGGTTCAAAGGTTCAAAGGTTCAAAGGTTCAAAGGTTTAAAGGTTTAAAGGTTCAAAGGTTCAAAGGTTCAAAGGTTCAAAGGTTCAAAGGTTCAAAGGTTCAAAGGCTCAAACGTTCAAAGGTTCAAAGGTTCAAAGGTTCAAAGGCTCAAACGTTCAAAGGTTCAAAGGTTCAAAGGTTCAAAGTTTCAAAGGTTCAATTGTTCAAGGGTTCAAGGGCTCAAAGGTTCAAAGGTTCAAAGGTTCAAAGGTTCAAAGGTTCAAAGGTTCAAAGGTTCAAAGGCTCAAACGTTCAAAGGTTCAAAGGTTCAAAGGCTCAAACGTTCAAAGGTTCAAAGGTTCAAAGGTTCAAAGTTTCAAAGGTTCAATTGTTCAAGGGTTCAAGGGCTCAAAGGTTCAAAAGTTGAAAGGCTCAAACGTTCAAAGGTTCAAAGGTTCAAAGGTTCAAAGTTTCAAAGGTTCAATTGTTCAAGGGTTCAAGGGCTCAAAGGTTCAAAAGTTCAAAGGTTCAAATGTTCAAAGGTTCAAAGGTTCAAAGGTTCAAAGGTTCAAAGGTTCAAAGGTTCAAAGGCTCAAACGTTCAAAGGTTCAAAGGTTCAAAGGTTCAAAGTTTCAAAGGTTCAATTGTTCAAGGGTTCAAGGGCTCAAAGGTTCAAAAGTTGAAAGGCTCAAACGTTCAAAGGTTCAAAGGTTCAAAGGTTCAAAGTTTCAAAGGTTCAATTGTTCAAGGGTTCAAGGGCTCAAAGGTTCAAAAGTTCAAAGGTTCAAATGTTCAAAGGTTCAAAGGTTCAAAGGTTCAAAGGTTCAAAGGTTCAAAGGTTCAAAGGTTCAAAGGTTCAAAGGTTCAAAGGTTCAAAGGTTCAAAGGTTCAAAGGTTCAAAGGTTCAAAGGTTCAAAGGTTCAAAGTTTCAAAGGTTCAAAGGTTCAAAGGCTCAAACGTTCAAAGGTTCAAAGGTTCAAAGGTTCAAAGGTTCAAAGGTTCAAAGGTTCAAAGGTTCAAAGGTTCAAAGGTTCAAAGGTTCAAAGGTTCAAAGGCTCAAACGTTCAAAGGTTCAAAGGTTCAAAGGCTCAAACGTTCAAAGGTTCAAAGGTTCAAAGGTTCAAAGTTTCAAAGGTTCAATTGTTCAAGGGTTCAAGGGCTCAAAGGTTCAAAGGTTCAAAGGTTCAAAGGTTCAAAGGTTCAAAGGTTCAAAGGTTCAAAGGCTCAAACGTTCAAAGGTTCAAAGGTTCAAAGGCTCAAACGTTCAAAGGTTCAAAGGTTCAAAGGTTCAAAGTTTCAAATTTTCAATTGTTCAAGGGTTCAAGGGCTCAAAGGTTCAAAAGTTCAAAGGCTCAAAGGTTCAAATGTTCAAAGGTTCAAAGGTTCAAAGGTTCAAAGGTTCAAAGGTTCAAAGGTTCAAAGGTTCAAAGTTTCAAAGGTTCAAAGGTTCAAAGGTTCAAAGGTTCAAAGGTTCAAAGGTTCAAAGGTTCAAAGGTTCAAAGGTTCAAAGTTTCAAAGGTTCAAAGGTTCAAAGGCTCAAACGTTCAAAGGTTCAAAGGTTCAAAGGTTCAAAGGTTCAAGGGTTCAAGGGTTCAAAGGTTCAAGGGTTCAAATTTTCAAAGGTTCAAAGGTTCAAGGGTTCAAGGGTTCAAAGGTTCAAGGGTTCAAAGGTTCAAAAGTTCAAAGGTTCAAATGTTCAAAGGTTCAAAGGTTCAAAGGTTCAAAGTTTCAAAGGTTCAAAGGTTCAAAGGCTCAAACGTTCAAAGGTTCAAAGGTTCAAAGGTTCAAAGGTTCAAAGGTTCAAAGGTTCAAAGGTTCAAAGGTTCAAAGGTTCAAAGGTTCAAAGGTTCAAAGGTTCAAAGGTTCAAAGGTTCAAAGGTTCAAAGGTTCAAAGGTTCAAAGGTTCAAAGGTTCAAAGGTTCAAAGGTTCAAAGGTTCAAAGGTTCAAAGGTTCAAAGGTTCAAAGGTTCAAAGGTTCAAAGGTTCAAAGGTTCAAAGGTTCAAAGTTTCAAAGGTTCAAAGGTTCAAAGGCTCAAACGTTCAAAGGTTCAAAGGTTCAAAGGTTCAAAGGTTCAAAGGTTCAAAGGTTCAAAGGTTTAAAGGTTTAAAGGTTCAAAGGTTCAAAGGTTCAAAGGTTCAAAGGTTCAAAGGTTCAAAGGTTCAAAGGCTCAAACGTTCAAAGGTTCAAAGGTTCAAAGGTTCAAAGGCTCAAACGTTCAAAGGTTCAAAGGTTCAAAGGTTCAAAGTTTCAAAGGTTCAATTGTTCAAGGGTTCAAGGGCTCAAAGGTTCAAAGGTTCAAAGGTTCAAAGGTTCAAAGGTTCAAAGGTTCAAAGGTTCAAAGGCTCAAACGTTCAAAGGTTCAAAGGTTCAAAGGCTCAAACGTTCAAAGGTTCAAAGGTTCAAAGGTTCAAAGTTTCAAAGGTTCAATTGTTCAAGGGTTCAAGGGCTCAAAGGTTCAAACGTTCAAAGGTTCAAAGGTTCAAAGGTTCAAAGTTTCAAAGGTTCAATTGATTTTTTTTTTTTATTTTATTTTTTTTCTTTTTTTTTTTTTTTTTTTTTTTTTTTTTTTTTTTTTTTTATTTTATAAGGATAGTGTGATTTGGTTGATTGTTATTTGAGTGTACGTAATGATTGTTTAGTAGTTGTGTGTTGTTCAAGGGCTCAAAGGTTCAAAAGTTCAAAGGTTCAAAAGTTCAAAGGTTCAAATGTTCAAAGGTTCAAAGGTTCAAAGGTTCAAAGGTTCAAAGGTTCAAAGGTTCAAAGGTTCAAAGGTTCAAAGTTTCAAAGGTTCAAAGGTTCAAAGGTTCAAGGGTTCAAGGGTTCAAGGGTTCAAGGGTTCAAGGGTTCAAGGGTTCAAGGGTTCAAGGGTTCAAGGGTTCAAAGGTTCAAAGTTTCAAAGGTTCAAAGGTTCAAAGGTTCAAAGGTTCAAGGGTTCAAAGGTTCAAAGGTTCAAAAGTTCAAAGGTTCAAAGGTTCAAATTTCAAAGGTTCAAAAGTTCAAAGGTTCAAAGGTTCATAGTTTCAAAGGTTCAAAGGTTCAAAGGTTCAAAGGTTCAAAGGTTCAAAGGTTCAAAGGTTCAAATGTTCAAATGTTCAAAGGTCCAAAGGTTCAAAGGTTCAAAGGTTCAAAGGTTCAAATGTTCAAAGGTTCAAAGGTTCAAAGGTTCAAAGGTTCAAAGGTTCAAAGGTTCAAAGGTTCAAAGGTTCAAAGTTTCAAAGGTTCAAAGGTTCAAAGGTTCAAAGGTTCAAGGGTTCAAGGGTTCAAGGGTTCAAAGGTTCAAGGGTTCAAATTTTCAAAGGTTCAAAGGTTCAAGGGTTCAAGGGTTCAAAGGTTCAAGGGTTCAAAGGTTCAAAAGTTCAAAGGTTCAAATGTTCAAAGGTTCAAAGGTTCAAAGGTTCAAAGTTTCAAAGGTTCAAAGGTTCAAAGGCTCAAACGTTCAAAGGTTCAAAGGTTCAAAGGTTCAAAGGTTCAAAGGTTCAAAGGTTCAAAGGTTCAAAGGTTCAAAGGTTCAAAGGTTCAAAGGTTCAAAGGTTCAAAGGTTCAAAGGTTCAAAGGTTCAAAGTTTCAAAGGTTCAATTGTTCAAGGGTTCAAGGGCTCAAAGGTTCAAAAGTTCAAAGGTTCAAATGTTCAAAGGTTCAAAGGTTCAAAGGTTCAAAGGTTCAAAGGTTCAAAGTTTCAAAGGTTCAAAGGTTCAAAGGTTCAAAGGTACAAAGGTTCAAAGTTTCAAAGGTTCAAAGGTTCAAAGGTTCAAAGGTTCAAAGGTTCAAGGGTTCAAGGGTTCAAAGGTTCAAGGGTTCAAAGGTTCAAAAGTTCAAAGGTTCAAAGGTTCAAAGGTTCAAAGGTTCAAAGGTTCAAAGTTTCAAAGGTTCAAAGGTTCAAAGGCTCAAACGTTCAAAGGTTCAAAGGTTCAAAGGTTCAAAGGTTCAAAGGTTCAAAGGTTCAAAGTTTCAAAGGTTCAATTGTTCAAGGGTTCAAGGGCTCAAAGGTTCAAAAGTTCAAAGGTTCAAATGTTCAAAGGTTCAAAGATTCAATTGTTCAAGGGTTCAAAGGTTCAAAGGTTCAAAGGTTCAAAAGTTCAAAGGTTCAAAGGTTCAAAGGTTCAAAGGTTCAAAGTTTCAAAGGTTCAATTGTTCAAGGGTTTAAAGGTTCAAAGGTTCAAAGGTTCAAAGGTTCAAAGTTTCAAAGGTTCAATTGTTCAAGGGTTCAAAGGTTCAAAGGTTCAAAGGTTCAAAGTTTCAAAGGTTCAAAGGTTCAAAGGCTCAAACGTTCAAAGGTTCAAATGTTCAAAGGTTCAAAGGTTCAAAGGTTCAAAGGTTCAAAGGTTCAAGGGTTCAAAGGTTCAAGGGTTCAAATTTTCAAAGGTTTAAAGGTTCAAGGGTTCAAGGGTTCAAAGGTTCAAGGGTTCAAAGGTTCAAAAGTTCAAAGGTTCAAAGGTTCAAAGGTTCAAAGGTTCAAAGGTTCAAAGGTTCAAAGGTTCAAAGGTTCAAAGGCTCAAACGTTCAAAGGTTCAAAGGTTCAAAGGTTCAAAGGTTCAAAGTTTCAAAGGTTCAATTGTTCAAGGGTTCAAGGGCTCAAAGGTTCAAAAGTTCAAAGGTTCAAATGTTCAAAGGTTCAAAGGTTCAAAGGTTCAAAGGTTCAAAGGTTCAAAGGTTCAAAGGTTCAAAGGTTCAAAAAGGTTCAAAGGTTCAAAGGTACAAAGGTTCAAAGGTTCAAAGGTTCAAAGGTTCAAATTTTCAATTGTTCAAGGGTTCAAAGGTTCAAAGGTTCAAAGGTTCAAAAGTTCAAAGGTTCAAAGGTTCAAAGGTTCAAAGGTTCAAAGTTTCAATGGTTCAATTGTTCAAGGGTTTAAAGGTTCAAAGGTTCAAAGGTTCAAAGGTTCAAAGGTTCAAAGTTTCAAAGGTTCAATTGTTCAAGGGTTCAAAGGTTCAAAGGTTCAAAGGTTCAAAGGTTCAAAGGTTCAAAGGTTCAAAGGTTCAAAGGTTCAAAGGTTCAAAGGTTCAAAGGTTCAAAGGTTCAAAGGTTCAAAGGTTCAAAGGTTCAAAGGTTCAAAGGTTCAAAGGTTCAAAGGTTCAAAGGTTCAAAGTTTCAAAGGTTCAATTGTTCAAGGGTTCAAAGGTTCAAAGGTTCAAAGGTTCAAAGGTTCAAAGGTTCAAAGGTTCAATGGTTCAAAGGTTAAGTTGGTCAAGGGTTCAAAGGTTCAAAGGTTCAAAGTTTCAAAGGTTCAATTGTTCAAGGGTTCAAAGGTTCAAAGGTTCAAAGGTTTAAAAGTTCAAAGGTTCAAAGGTTCAAAGGTTCAAAGGTTCAAGGGTTCAAAGGTTCAAAGGTTCAAAGGTTCAATTGTTCAAGGGTTCAAAGGTTCAAAGGTTCAAAGGGTTCAAAGGTTCAAGGGTTCAAAGGTTCAAAGGTTCAAAAGTTCAAAGGTTCAAAGGTTCAAAGGTTCAAAGGTTCAAAGGTTCAAAGTTTCAAAGGTTCAAAGGTTCAAAGGCTCAAACGTTCAAAGGTTCAAAGGTTCAAAGGTTCAAAGTTTCAAAGGTTCAATTGTTCAAGGGTTCAAGGGCTCAAAGATTCAAAAGTTCAAAGGTTCAAATGTTCAAAGGTTCAAAGGTTCAAAGGTTCAAAGGTTCAAAGGTTCAAAGGTTCAAAGGTTCAAAGGTTCAAAGTTTCAAAGGTTCAAAGGCTCAAGGGTTCAAGGGTTCAAGGGTTCAAGGGTTCAAGGGTTCAAGGGTTCAAAGGTTCAAAGGTTCAAAAGTTCAAAGGTTCAAAGGTTCAAAGGTTCAAAGGTTCAAGGGTTCAAGGGTTCAAGGGTTCAAGGGTTCAAGGGTTCAAAGGTTCAAAGGTTCAAAGATTCAAAGGTTCAAAGGTTCAAAGGTTCAAGGGTTCAAAGGTTCAAAGGTTCAAAAGTTCAAAGGTTCAAAGGTTCAAATTTCAAAGGTTCAAAAGTTCAAAGGTTCAAAGGTTCATAGTTTCAAAGGTTCAAAGGTTCAAAGGTTCAAAGGTTCAAAGGTTCAAAGGTTCAAATGTTCAAAGGTCCAAAGGTTCAAAGGTTCAAAGGTTCAAAGGTTCAAATGTTCAAAGGTTCAAAGGTTCAAAGGTTCAAAGGTTCAAAGGTTCAAAGGTTCAAAGGTTCAAAGTTTCAAAGGTTCAAAGGTTCAAAGGTTCAAAGGTTCAAAGTTTCAAAGGTTCAAAGGTTCAAAGGCTCAAACGTTCAAAGGTTCAAAGGTTCAAAGGTTCAAAGGTTCAAGGGTTCAAGGGTTCAAAGGTTCAAGGGTTCAAATTTTCAAAGGTTCAAAGGTTCAAGGGTTCAAGGGTTCAAAGGTTCAAGGGTTCAAAGGTTCAAAAGTTCAAAGGTTCAAATGTTCAAAGGTTCAAAGGTTCAAAGGTTCAAAGTTTCAAAGGTTCAAAGGTTCAAAGGCTCAAAGGTTCAAAGGTTCAAAGGTTCAAAGGTTCAAAGGTTCAAAGGTACAAAGGTTCAAAGGTTCAAAGGTTCAAAGGTTCAAAGGTTCAAAGGTTCAAAGGTTCAAAGGTTCAAAGGTTCAAAGGTTCAAAGGTTCAAAGGTTCAAAGGTTCAAAGGTTCAAAGGTTCAAAGGTTCAAAGGTTCAAAGTTTCAAAGGTTCAATTGTTCAAGGGTTCAAGGGCTCAAAGGTTCAAAAGTTCAAAGGTTCAAAGGTTCAAAGGTTCAAAGGTTCAAAGGTTCAAAGGTTCAAAGGTTCAAAGGTTCAAAGGTTCAAAGGTTCAAAGGTACAAAGGTTCAAAGGTTCAAAGGTTCAAAGGTTCAAAGGTTCAAAGGTTCAAAGGTTCAAGGGTTCAAGGGTTCAAAGGTTCAAGGGTTCAAAGGTTCAAAAGTTCAAAGGTTCAAAGGTTCAAAGGTTCAAAGGTTCAAAGGTTCAAAGTTTCAAAGGTTCAAAGGTTCAAAGGCTCAAACGTTCAAAGGTTCAAAGGTTCAAAAGTTCAAAGGTTCAAAGGTTCAAAGGTTCAAAGGTTCAAAGGTTCAAAGTTTCAAAGGTTCAAAGGTTCAAATGTTCAAAGGTTCAAAGATTCAATTGTTCAAGGGTTCAAAGGTTCAAAGGTTCAAAGGTTCAAAAGTTCAAAGGTTCAAAGGTTCAAAGGTTCAAAGGTTCAAAGTTTCAAAGGTTCAATTGTTCAAGGGTTCAAAGGTTCAAAGGTTCAAAGGTTCAAAGGTTCAAAGGTTCAAATTTTCAAAGGTTCAAAGGTTCAAAGGTTCAAAGGTTCAAAGGTTCAAAGGTTCAAAGTTTCAAAGGTTCAATTGTTCAAGGCTTCAAAGGTTCAAAGGTTCAAAGGTTCAAAGGTTCAAAGGTTCAAAGGTTCAAAGGTTCAAAGGTTCAAAGGTTCAAAGGTTCAATGGTTCAAAGGTTAAGTTGTTCAAGGGTTCAAAGGTTCAAAGGTTCAAAGGTTCAAAGTTTCAAAGGTTCAATTGTTCAAGGGTTCAAAGGTTCAAAGGTTCAAAGGTTTAAAAGTTCAAAGGTTCAAAGGTTCAAAGGTTCAAAGGTTCAAGGGTTCAAAGGTTCAAAGGTTCAAAGTTTCAAAGGTTCAATTGTTCAAGGGTTCAAAGGTTCAAAGGTTCAAAGGTTCAAAAGTTCAAAGGTTCAAAGGTTCAAAGGTTCAAAGGTTCAAAGGTTCAAAGGTACAAAGGTTCAAAGGTTCAAAGGTTCAAAGGTTCAAAGGTTCAAAGGTTCAATTGTTCAAGGGTTCAAAGGTTCAAAGGTTCAAAGGTTCAAAGGTTCAAAGGTACAAAGGTTCAAAAGTTCAATTGTTCAAGGGTGCAAAGGTTCAAAGGTTCAAAGGTTCAAAGGTTCAAAGGTTCAAAGGTTCAAAGTTTCAAAGGTTCAAAGATTCAATTGTTCAAGGGTTCAAAGGTTCAAAGGTTCAAAGGTTCAAAGGTTCAAAGGTTCAAAGTTTCAAAGGTTCAATTGTTCAAGGGTTCAAGGGCTCAAAGGTTCAAAAGTTCAAAGGTTCAAATGTTCAAAGGTTCAAAGGTTCAAAGGTTCAAAGGTTCAAAGGTTCAAAGGTTCAAAGGTTCAAAGGTTCAAAGGTTCAAAGGTTCAAAGGTTCAAAGGTACAAAGGTTCAAAGATTCAAAGGTTCAAAGGTTCAAAGGTTCAAAGGTTCAAAGGTTCAAGGGTTCAAGGGTTCAAAGGTTCAAGGGTTCAAAGGTTCAAAAGTTCAAAGGTTCAAAGGTTCAAAGGTTCAAAGGTTCAAAGGTTCAAAGTTTCAATGGTTCAAAGGTTCAAAGGCTCAAACGTTCAAAGGTTCAAAGGTTCAAAAGTTCAAAGGTTCAAAGGTTCAAAGGTTCAAAGGTTCAAAGGTTCAAAGTTTTAAAGGTTCAATTGTTCAAGGGTTCAAGGGCTCAAAGGTTCAAAAGTTCAAAGGTTCAAATGTTCAAAGGTTCAAAGATTCAATTGTTCAAGGGTTCAAAGGTTCAAAGGTTCAAAGGTTCAAAAGTTCAAAGGTTCAAAGGTTCAAAGGTTCAAAGGTTCAAAGTTTCAAAGGTTCAATTGTTCAAGGGTTTAAAGGTTCAAAGGTTCAAAGGTTCAAAGGTTCAAAGTTTCAAAGGTTCAATTGTTCAAGGGTTCAAAGGTTCAAAGGTTCAAAGGTTCAAAGGTTCAAAGGTTCAAATTTTCAAAGGTTCAAAGGTTCAAAGGTTCAAAGGTTCAAAGGTTCAAAGTTTCAAAGGTTCAATTGTTCAAGGCTTCAAAGGTTCAAAGGTTCAAAGGTTCAAAGGTTCAAAGGTTCAATGGTTCAAAGGTTAAGTTGTTCAAGGGTTCAAAGGTTCAAAGGTTCAAAGGTGCAAAGTTTCAAAGGTTCAATTGTTCAAGGGTTCAAATGTTCAAAGGTTCAAAGGTTTAAAAGTTCAAAGGTTCAAAGGTTCAAAGGTTCAAAGGTTCAAGGGTTCAAAGGTTCAAAGGTTCAAAGTTTCAAAGGTTCAATTGTTCAAGGGTTCAAAGGTTCAAAGGTTCAAAGGTTCAAAAGTTCAAAGGTTCAAAGGTTCAAAGGTTCAAAGGTTCAAAGGTTCAAAGGTTCAAAGGTACAAAGGTTCAAAGGTTCAAAGGTTCAAAGGTTCAAAGGTTCAAAGGTTCAAAGGTTCAATTGTTCAAGGGTTCAAAGGTTCAAAGGTTCAAAGGTTCAAAGGTTCAAAGGTACAAAGGTTCAAAAGTTCAATTGTTCAAGGGTGCAAAGGTTCAAAGGTTCAAAGGTTCAAAGGTTCAAAGGTTCAAAGGTTCAAAGGTTCAAAGGTTCAAAGTTTCAAAGGTTCAAAGGTTCAATTGTTCAAGGGTTCAAAGGTTCAAAGGTTCAAAGGTTCAAAGGTTCAAAGGTTCAAAGTTTCAAAGGTTCAAAGGTTCAAAGGTTCAAAGGTTCAAAGGTTCAATTGTTCAAGGGTTCAAAGGTTCAAAGGTTCAAAGGTTCAAAGGTTCAAAGGTTCAAAGGTTCAAAGGTTCAAAGGTTCAAAGGTTCAAAGGTTCAAAGGTTCAAAGGTTCAAAGGTTCAAAGGTTCAAAGGTTCAAAGGTTCAAAGGTTCAAAGTTTCAAAGGTTCAATTGTTCAAGGGTGCAAATTTTCAAAGGTTCAAAGGTTCAAAGGTTCAAAGGTTCAAAGGTTCAAAGGTTCAAAGGTTCAAAGGTTCAAAGGTTCAAAGGTTCAAAGGTTCAAAGGTTCAAAGGTTCAAAGGTTCAAAGGTTCAAAGGTTCAAAGGTTCAAAGGTTCAAAGGTTCAAAGGTTCAAAGGTTCAAAGGTTCAAAGGTTCAAAGGTTCAATTGTTCAAAGGTTCAAAGGTTCAAAGGTTCAAAGGTTCAAAGGTTCAAAGGTTCAAAGGTTCAAAGGTTCAAAGGTTCAAAGGTTCAAAGGTTCAAAGGTTCAAAGGTTCAAAGGTTCAAAGGTTCAAAGGTTCAAAGGTTCAAAGGTTCAAAGGTTCAAAGGTTCAAAGGTTCAAAGGTTCAAAGGTTCAAAGGTTCAATTGTTCAAGGGTTCAAAGGTTCAAAGGTTCAAAGGTTCAAAGGTTCAATTGTTCAAGGGTTCAAAGGTTCAAAGGTTCAAAGGTTCAAAGGTTCAAAGGTTCAAAGGTTCAAAGGTTCAATTGTTCAAGGGTTCAAAGGTTCAAAGGTTCAAAGGTTCAAAGGTTCAAAGGTTCAAAGGTTCAAAGGTTCAAAGGTTCAAAGGTTCAAAGGTTCAAAGGTTCAAAGGTTCAAAGGTTCAAAGGTTCAAAGGTTCAAAGGTTCAAAGGTTCAAAGGTTCAAAGGTTCAAAGGTTCAAAGGTTCAAAGGTTCAAAGGTTCAAAGGTTCAAAGGTTCAAAGGTTCAAAGGTTCAAAGGTTCAAAGGTTCAAAGGTTCAAAGGTTCAAAGGTTCAAAGGTTCAAAGGTTAAATTGTTCAAGGGTTCAAAGGTTCAAAGGTTCAAAGTTTCAAAGGTTCAATTGTTCAAGGGTTCAAAGGTTCAAAGGTTCAAAGGTTCAAAGGTTCAAAGGTTCAAAGTTTCAAAGGTTCAATTGTTCAAGGGTTCAAAGGTTCAAAGGTTCAAAGGTTCAAAGGTTCAAAGGTTCAAAGGTTCAAAGGTTCAAAGGTTCAAAGGTTCAAAGGTTCAAAGGTTCAAAGGTTCAAAGTTTCAAAGGTTCAATTGTTCAAGGGTTCAAAGGTTCAAAGGTTCAAAGGTTCAAAGGTTCAAAGGTTCAAAGGTTCAAAGGTTCAATTGTTCAAGGGTGCAAAGGTTCAAAGGTTCAAAGGTTCAAAGGTTCAAAGGTTCAAAGGTTCAAAGGTTCAAAGGTTCAAAGTTTCAAAGGTTCAAAGGTTCAAAGGTTCAAAGGTTCAAAGTTTCAAAGGTTCAAGGGTTCAAAGGTGCAAAGCTTCAAAAGTTCAAATGTTCAAATGTTCAAAGGCTCAAAGTTTCAAAGGTTCAAGGGTTCACTGGTTCAAAGGTTCAAAGGTTAAAAGGTTCAAAGGTTCAAAGGTTCAAAGGTTCAAAGGTTCAAAGGTTCAAAGGTTCAAAGGTTCAAAGGTTCAAAGGTTCAAAGGTTCAAAGGTTCAAAGGTTCAAAGGTTCAAAGGTTCAAAGGTTCAAAGGTTCAAAGGTTCAAAGGTTCAAAGGTTCAAAGGTTCAAAGGTTCAAAGGTTCAAAGGTTCAAAGGTTAAATTGTTCAAGGGTTCAAAGGTTCAAAGGTTCAAAGGTTCAAAGGTTCAAAGGTTCAAAGGTTCAAAGGTTCAAAGGTTCAAAGGTTCAAAGGTTCAAAGGTTCAAAGGTTCAAAGGTTCAAAGGTTCAAAGGTTCAAAGGTTCAAAGGTTCAAAGGTTCAAAGGTTCAAAGGTTCAAAGGTTCAAAGGTTCAAAGGTTCAAAGGTTCAAAGGTTCAAAGGTTAAATTGTTCAAGGGTTCAAAGGTTCAAAGGTTCAAAGTTTCAAAGGTTCAATTGTTCAAGGGTTCAAAGGTTCAAAGGTTCAAAGGTTCAAAGGTTCAAAGGTTCAAAGTTTCAAAGGTTCAATTGTTCAAGGGTTCAAAGGTTCAAAGGTTCAAAGGTTCAAAGGTTCAAAGGTTCAAAGGTTCAAAGGTTCAAAGGTTCAAAGGTTCAAAGGTTCAAAGGTTCAAAGTTTCAAAGGTTCAATTGTTCAAGGGTTCAAAGGTTCAAAGGTTCAAAGGTTCAAAGGTTCAAAGGTTCAAAGGTTCAAAGGTTCAATTGTTCAAGGGTGCAAAGGTTCAAAGGTTCAAAGGTTCAAAGGTTCAAAGGTTCAAAGGTTCAAAGGTTCAAAGGTTCAAAGGTTCAAAGTTTCAAAGGTTCAAAGGTTGAAAGGTTCAAAGGTTCAAAGTTTCAAAGGTTCAAGGGTTCAAAGGTGCAAAGCTTCAAAAGTTCAAATGTTCAAATGTTCAAAGGCTCAAAGTTTCAAAGGTTCAAGGGTTCACTGGTTCAAAGGTTCAAAGGTTCAAAGGTTCAAAGGTTCAAAGGTTCAAAGGTTCAAAGGTTCAAAGGTTCAAAGGTTCAAAGGTTCAAAGGTTCAAAGGTTCAAAGGTTCAAAGGTTCAAAGGTTCAAAGGTTCAAAGGTTCAAAGTTTCAAAGGTTCAATTGTTCAAGGGTTCAAAGGTTCAAAGGTTCAAAGGTTCAAAGTTTCAAAGGTTCAATTGTTCAAGGGTTCAAAGGTTCAAAGGTTCAAAGGTTCAAAGGTTCAAAGGTTCAAAGGTTCAAAGGTTCAAAGGTTCAAAGGTTCAAAGGTTCAAAGGTTCAAAGGTTCAAAGGTTCAAAGGTTCAAAGGTTCAAAGTTTCAAAGGTTCAATTGTTCAATTGTTCAAAGGTTCAAAGGTTCAAAGGTTCAAATGTTCAAATGTTCAAATGTTCAAAGGCTCAAAGTTTCAAAGGTTCAAGCTTTCACTGGTTCAAAGGTTCAAAGGTTCAAAGGTTCAAAGGTTCAAAGGTTCAAAGGTTCAAAGGTTCAAAGGTTCAAAGGTTCAAAGGTTCAAAGGTTCAAAGGTTCAAAGGTTCAAAGGTTCAAAGGTTCAAAGGTTCAAAGGTTCAAAGGTTCAAAGGTTCAAAGGTTCAAAGTTTCAAAGGTTCAATTGTTCAAGGGTTCAAAGGTTCAAAGGTTCAAAGGTTCAAAGGTTCAAAGGTTCAAAGTTTCAAAGGTTCAATTGTTCAAGGGTTCAAAGGTTCAAAGGTTCAAAGGTTCAAAGGTTGAAAGGTTCAAAGGTTCAAAGGTTCAAAGGTTCAAAGGTTCAAAGGTTCAAAGGTTCAAAGGTTCAAAGGTTCAAAGGTTCAAAGGTTCAAAGGTTCAAAGGTTCAAAGGTTCAATTGTTCAAGGGTTCAAAGGTTCAAAGGTTCAAAGTTTCAAAGGTTCAAAGGTTCAAAGTTTCAAAGGTTCAATTGTTCAAGGGTTCAAAGGTTCAAAGGTTCAAAGGTTCAAAGGTTCAAAGGTTCAAAGTTTCAAAGGTTCAATTGTTCAAGGGTTTAAAGGTTCAAAGGTTCAAAGGTTCAAAGTTTCAAGGGTTCAATTGTTCAAGGGTTGAAGGGTTCAAAGGTTCAAAGGTTCAAAGGTTCAAAGGTTTAAATGTTCAAAGGTTCAAAGGTTCAAAGGTTCAAAGGTTCAAAGGTTCAAAGGTTCAAAGGTTCAAAGGTTCAAAGGTTCAAAGGTTCAAAGGTTCAAAGGTTCAAAGGTTAAATTGTTCAAGGGTTCAAAGGCTCAAAGGTTCAAAGTTTCAAAGGTTCAATTGTTCAAGGGTTCAAAGGTTCAAAGGTTCAAAGGTTCAAAGGTTCAAAGGTTCAAAGGTTCAAAGTTTCAAATATTCAATTGTTCAAGGGTTCAAAGGTTCAAAGGTTCAAAGGTTCAAAGGTTCAAAGGATCAAAGGTTCAAAGGTTCAAAGGTTCAAAGGTTCAAAGGTTCAAAGGTTCAAAGGTTCAAAGGTTCAAAGGTTCAAAGGTTCAAAGGTTCAAAGGTTCAAAGGTTCAAAGGTTCAAAGGTTCAAAGGTTCAAAGGTTCAAAGGTTCAAAGGTTCAAAGGTTCAAAGGTTCAAAGGTTCAAAGGTTCATGGGTTCAAAGGTTCAAAGCTTCAAAAGTTCAAATGTTCAAATGTTCAAAGGCTCAAAGTTTCAAAGGTTCAAGGGTTCACTGGTTCAAAGGTTCAAAGGTTCAAAGGTTCAAAGGTTCAAAGGTTCAAAGGTTCAAAGGTTCAAAGGTTCAAAGGTTCAAAGGTTCAAAGGTTCAAAGGTTCAAAGGTTCAAAGGTTCAAAGGTTCAAAGGTTCAAAGGTTCAAAGCTTCAAAGGTTCAAAGGTTCAAAGTTTCAAGTTTTCAATTGTTCAAGGGTTCAAAGGTTCAAAGGTTTAAAGGTTCAAAGGTTCAAAGGTTCAAAGGTTCAAAGGTTCAAAGGTTCAAAGGTTCAAAGGTTCAAAGGTTAAATTGTTCAAGGGTTCAAAGGTTCAAAGATTCAAAGGTTCAAAGTTTCAAAGGTTCAATTGTTCAAGGGTTCAAAGGTTCAAATGTTCAAAGGTTCAAAGGTTCAAAGGTTCAAAGTTTCAAAGGTTCAATTGTTCAAGGGTTCAAAGGTTCAAAGGTTCAAAAGTTCAAAGGTTCAAAGGTTCAAAGGTTCAAAGGTTCAAAGGTTCAAAGGTTCAAAGGTTCAAAGGTTCAAAGGTTCAAAGTTCCAAAAGTTCAATTGTTCAAGGGTTCAAAGGTTCAAAGGTTCAAAGTTTCAAGGGTTCAATTGTTCAAGGGTTCAAATGTTCAAACGCTCAAAGGTTCAAAGGTTCAAAGGTTCAAAGGTTCAAAGGTTCAAAGGTTCTTCAAAGGTTCAAAGGTTCAAAGGTTCAAAGGTTCAAAGTTCCAAAGGTTCAATTGTTCAAGGGTTCAAAGGTTCAAAGGTTCAAAGTTTCAAGGGTTTAATTGTTCAAGGGTTCAAATGTTCAAACGCTCAAAGGTTCAAAGGTTCAAAGTTTCAAGGGTTCAATTGTTCAAGGGTTCAAAGGTTCAAAGGTTCAAAGGTTCAAAGGTTCAAAGGTTCAAAGTTCCAAAGGTTCAATTGTTCAAGGGTTCAAAGGTTCAAAGGTTCAAAGTTTCAAGGGTTCAATTGTTCAAGGGTTCAAATGTTCAAACGCTCAAAGGTTCAAAGGTTCAAAGTTTCAAGGGTTCAATTGTTCAAGGGTTCAAAGGTTCAAAGGTTCAAAGGTTCAAAGGTTCAAAGGTTCAAAGGTTCAAAGGTTCAAAGGTTCAAAGGTTCAAAGGTTCAAAGGTTCAAAGGTTCAAAGGTTCAAAGGTTCAAAGGTTCAAAGGTTCAAAGGTTCAAAGGTTCAAAGGTTCAAAGGTTCAAAGGTTCAAAGGTTCAAAGGTTCAAAGGTTCAAAGGTTCAAAGGTTCAAAGGTTCAAAGGTTCAAAGGTTCAAAGGTTCAAAGGTTCAAAGGTTCAAAGGTTCAAAGGTTCAAAGGTTCAAAGGTTCAAAGGTTCAAAGTTCCAAAGGTTCAATTGTTCAAGGATTCAAAGGTTCAAAGGTTCAAAGGTTCAAAGGTTCAAAGGTTCAAAGGTTTAAAGGTTCAAAGTTTCAAAGGTTCAAAGGTTCAAACGTTCAATGGTTCAAAGGTTAAGTTGTTCAAGGGTTCAAAGGTTCAAAGGTTCAAAGTTTCAAAGGTTCAATTGTTCAAAGGTTCAAAGGTTCAAAGGTTCAAAAGTTCAAAGGTTCAAAGGTTCAAAGGTTCAAAGGTTCAAAGGTTCAAAGGTTCAAAGGTTCAAGTGTTCAAAGGTTCAAAGGTTCAAAGTTTCAAAGGTTCAATTGTTCAAGGGTGCAAAGGTTCAAAGGTTCAAAGGTTCAAAGGTTCAAAGGTTAAAAGGTTCAAAGGTTCAAAGGTTCAAAGGTTCAAAGGTTCAAGGGTTCAAAGGTTCAAAGGTTCAAAAGTTCAAAGGTTCAAAGGTTCAAAGGTTCAATGGTTCAAAGGTTCAAAGGTTCAAAGGTTCAAAGGTTCAAAGGTTCAAAGGTTCAAAGGTTCAAAGGTTCAAAGGTTCAAAGGTTCAAAGGTTCAAAGGTTCAAAGGTTCAAAGGTTCAAAGGTTCAAAGGTTCAAAGGTTCCAAGGTTCAAAGTTTCAAAGGTTCAATTGTTCAAGGGTTCAAAGGTTCAAAGGTTCAAAGGTTCAAAGTTTCAAAGGTTCAAAGGTTCAAAGGTTCAAAGGTTCAAAGGTTCAAGGGTTCAAAGGTTCAAAACTTCAAAAGTTCAAATGTTCAAATGTTCAAAGGTTCAAAGGCTCAAAGTTTCAAAGGTTCAAGGGTTTACTGGTTCAAAGGTTCAAAGGTTCAAAGTTTCAAAGGTTCAAAGGTTCAAAGGTTCAAAGGTTCAAGGGTTCAAAGGTTCAAAGCTTCAAAAGTTCAAATGTTCAAATGTTCAAAGGTTCAAAGGTTCAAAGGCTCAAAGTTTCAAAGGTTCAAGGGTTCACTGGTTCAAAGGTTCAAAGGTTCAAAGGTTCAAAGGTTCAAAGGTTCATAGGTTCAAAGGTTCAAAGGTTCAAAGGTTCAAAGGTTCAAAGGTTCAAAGGTTCAAAGGTTCAAAGGTTCAAAGGTTCAAAGGTTCAAAGGTTCAAAGGTTCAAAGGTTCATAGGTTCAAAGGTTCAAAGGTTCAAAGGTTCAAAGGTTCAATGGTTCAAAGGTTAAATTGTTCAAGGGTTCAAAGGTTCAAAGATTCAAAGGTTCAAAGTTTCAAAGGTTCAATTGTTCAAGGGTTCAAAGGTTCAAAGGTTCAAAGGTTCAAAGTTTCAAAGGTTCAAGGGTTCAAGGGTTCAAAGGTTCAAAGGTTCAAGGGTTCAAAAGTTCAAAGGTTCAAAGGTTCAAAGGTTCAAAGGTTCAAAGGTTCAAAGGTTCAAAGGTTCAAAGGTTCAAAGGTTCAAAGGTTCAAAGGTTCAAAGGTTCAAAGGTTCAAAGGTTCAAAGGTTCAAAGGTTCAAAGGTTCAAAGGTTCAAAGGTTCAAAGGTTCAAAGGTTCAAAGGTTCAAAGGTTCAAAGGTTCAAAGTTCCAAAGGTTCAATTGTTCAAGGGTTCAAAGGTTCAAAGGTTCAAAGTTTCAAGGGTTCAATTGTTCAAGGGTTCAAATGTTCAAACGTCCAAAGGTTCAAAGGTTCAAAGGTTCAAAGCTTCAAAGGTTCAAAGTTTCAAGGGTTCAATTGTTCAAGGGTTCAAAGGTTCAAAGTTTCAAAGGTTCAAAGGTTCAAAGGTTCAAAGGTTCAAAGGTTCAAAGGTTCAAAGGTTCAAAGGTTCAAAGGTTCAAAGGTTCAAAGGTTCAAAGGTTCAAAGGTTCAATGGTTCAAAGGTTAAATTGTTCAAGGGTTCAAAGGTTCCAAGATTCAAAGGTTCCAAGATTCAAAGATTCAAAGTTTCAAAGGTTCAATTGTTCAAGGGTTCAAAGGTTCAAAGGTTCAAAGTTTCAAAGGTTCAATTGTTCAAGGGTTCAAAGGTTCAAAGGTTCAAAGGTTCAAAAGTTCAAAGGTTCAAAGGTTCAAAGGTTCAAAGGTTCAAAGGTTCAAAGGTTCAAAGGTTCAAAGGTTGAAAGGTTCAAAGGTTCCAAGGTTCAAAAGTTCAAAGGTTCAAAGGTTCAAAGGTTTAAAGGTTCAAAGTTCCAAAAGTTCAATTGTTCAAGGGTTCAAAGGTTCAAAGGTTCAAAGGTTCAAAGGTTCAAAGGTTCAAATGTTCAAAGGTTCAAACGTTCAAAGGTTCAAAAGTTCAAAGGTTCAAAGGTTCAAAGGTTCAAAGTTTCAAGGGTTCAATTGTTCAAGGGTTCAAAGGTTCAAAGGTTCAAAGGTTCAAAGGTTCAAAGGTTCAAAGGTTCAAAGGTTCAAAGGTTCAAAGGTTCAAAGGTTCAAAGGTTCAAAGGTTCAAAGGTTCAAAAGTTCAAAGGTTCAAAGGTTCAAAGGTTCAAAGGTTCAAAGGTTCAAAGGTTCAAAGGTTCAAAATTTTAAAGGTTCAAAGGTTCAAAGGTTCAAAGGTTCAATTGTTCAAGGGTTCAAAGGTTCAAAGGTTCAAAGGTTCAAAGTTTCAAAGTTTCAAAGGTTCAATTGTTCAAGGGTTCAAAGGTTCAAAGGTTCAATTGTTCAAGGGTTCAAAGGTTCAAAGGTTCAAAGGTTCAAAGGTTCAAAGGTTCAAAGGTTCAAAGGTTCAAAGGTTCAAGGGTTCAAAGGTTCAAAGGTTCAAGGGTTCAAAGGTTCAAAGGTTCAAAGGTTCAAAAGTTTAAAGGTTCAAAGTTTCAAAGGTTCAATTGTTCAAGGGTTCAAAGGTTCAAAGGTTCAAAGTTTCAAAGTTTCAAAGGTTCAATTGTTCAAGGGTTCAAAGGTTCAAAGGTTCAAAGGTTCAAAGGTTCAAAGGTTCAAAGGTTCAAAGGTTCAAAGGTTCAAAGGTTCAAGGGTTCAAAGGTTCAAAGGTTCAAGGGTTCAAAGGTTCAAAGGTTCAAAGGTTCAAAGGTTCAAGGGTTCAAAGGTTCAAAAGTTCAAAGGTTCAAAGGTTCAATTGTTCAAGGGTTGAAAGGTTCAAAGGTTCAAAGGTTCAAAGGTTCAAAGGTTCAAATGTTCAAAGGTTCAAACGTTCAAAGGTTCAAAAGTTTAAAGGTTCAAAGTTTCAAAGGTTCAATTGTTCAAGGGTTCAAAGGTTCAAAGGTTCAAAGGTTCAAAGGTTCAAAGGTTCAAAGGTTCAAAGGTTCAATGGTTCAAAGGTTAAATGGTTCAAGGGTTCAAAGCTTCAAAGGTTCAAAGGTTCAAAGGTTCAAAGGTTCAAAGGTTCAAAGGTTCAATGGTTCAAAGGTTAAATGGTTCAAGGGTTCAAAGCTTCAAAGGTTCAAAGGTTCAAAGGTTCAAAGGTTCAATGGTTCAAAGGTTAAATGGTTCAAGGGTTCAAAGGTTCAAAGGTTCAAAGGTTCAAAGGTTCAAAGGTTCAATTGTTCAAGGGTTCAAACGTTCAAAGGTTCAAAGGTTCAAAGGTTCAAAGGTTCAATGGTTCAAAGGTTAAATGGTTCAAGGGTTCAAAGGTTCAAAGTTTCAAAGGTTCAAAGTTTCAAAGGTTCAATTGTTCAAGGGTTCAAAGGTTCAAAGGTTCAAAGGTTCAAAGGTTCAATGGTTCAAAGGTTAAATGGTTCAAGGGTTCAAAGGTTCAAAGGTTCAAAGGTTCAAAGGTTCAAAGCTTCAAAGGTTCAAAGGTTCAAAGGTTCAAAGGTTCAATGGTTCAAAGGTTAAATGGTTCAAGGGTTCAAAGGTTCAAAGGTTCAAAGGTTCAAAGGTTCAAAGGTTCAAGGGTTCAAAGGTTCAAAGGTTCAAAGGTTAAATTGTTCAAGGGTTCAAAGGTTCAAAGGTTCAAAGGTTTAAAGGTTCAAAGGTTCAAAGGTTCAAAGGTTCAAAGGTTCAAAGGTTCAAAGGTTCAAAGGTTCAAAGTTTCAAAGGTTCAATTGTTCAAGGGTTCAAACGTTCAAAGGTTCAAAGGTTCAAAGGTTCAAAAGTTCAAAGGTTCAAAGGTTCAAAGGTTCAAAGGTTCAAAGGTTCAAAGGTTCAAAGGTTCAAAGATTCAAAATTTCAAAGGTTCAAAGGTTCAAAGGTTCAAAGGTTCAATTGTTCAAGGGTTCAAAGGGGGAAAGGTTCAAAGGTTCAAAGGTTCAAATGTTCAAAGGTTCAAACGTTCAAAGGTTCAAAAGTTTAAAGGTTCAAAGTTTCAAAGGTTCAAAGGTTCAAAGGTTCAAAGATTCAAAATTTCAAAGGTTCAAAGGTTCAAAGGTTCAAAGGTTCAATTGTTCAAGGGTTCAAAGGGTCAAAGGTTCAAAGGTTCAAAGGTTCAAAGTTTCAAAGGTTCAATTGTTCAAGGGTTCAAAGGTTCAAAGGTTCAATTGTTCAAGGGTTGAAAGGTTCAAAGGTTCAAAGGTTCAAAGGTTCAAAGGTTCAAATGTTCAAAGGTTCAAACGTTCAAAGGTTCAAAAGTTTAAAGGTTCAAAGTTTCAAAGGTTCAATTGTTCAAGGGTTCAAAGGTTCAAAGGTTCAAAGTTTCAAAGTTTCAAAGGTTCAATTGTTCAAGGGTTCAAAGGTTCAAAGGTTCAAAGGTTCAAAGGTTCAAAGGTTCAAAGGTTCAAAGGTTCAAAGGTTCAAAGGTTCAATTGTTCAAGGGTTCAAAGGTTCAAAGGTTCAAAGGTTCAAGGGTTCAAAGGTTCAAAGGTTCAAAGGTTCAAAGGTTCAAAGGTTCAAAGGTTCAAAGGTTCAAAAGTTCAAAGGTTCAAAGGTTCAATTGTTCAAGGGTTGAAAGGTTCAAAGGTTCAAAGGTTCAAAGGTTCAAAGGTTCAAATGTTCAAAGGTTCAAACGTTCAAAGGTTCAAAAGTTTAAAGGTTCAAAGTTTCAAAGGTTCAATTGTTCAAGGGTTCAAAGGTTCAAAGGTTCAAAGTTTCAAAGTTTCAAAGGTTCAATTGTTCAAGGGTTCAAAGGTTCAAAGGTTCAAAGGTTCAAAGGTTCAAAGGTTCAAAGGTTCAAAGGTTCAAAGGTTCAAAGGTTCAAAGGTTCAATGGTTCAAAGGTTAAATGGTTCAAGGGTTCAAAGGTTCAAAGGTTCAAAGGTTCAAAGGTTCAAAGCTTCAAAGGTTCAAAGGTTCAAAGGTTCAAAGGTTCAATGGTTCAAAGGTTAAATGGTTCAAGGGTTCAAAGGTTCAAAGGTTCAAAGGTTCAAAGGTTCAAGGGTTCAAAGGTTCAAAGGTTCAAAGGTTAAATTGTTCAAGGGTTCAAAGGTTCAAAGGTTCAAAGGTTCAAAGGTTCAAAAGTTCAAAGGTTCAAAGGTTCAAAGGTTCAAAGGTTCAAAGGTTCAAAGTTTCAAAGGTTCAATTGTTCAAGGGTTCAAACGTTCAAAGGTTCAAAGGTTCAAAGGTTCAAAAGTTCAAAGGTTCAAAGGTTCAAAGGTTCAAAGGTTCAAAGGTTCAAAGGTTCAAAGGTTCAAAGGTTCAAAGGTTCAAAGATTCAAAATTTCAAAGGTTCAAAGGTTCAAAGGTTCAAAGGTTCAAAGGTTCAATTGTTCAAGGGTTCAAAGGGTCAAAGGTTCAAAGGTTCAAAGGTTCAAAGTTTCAAAGGTTCAATTGTTCAAGGGTTCAAAGGTTCAAAGGTTCAATTGTTCAAGGGTTCAAAGGTTCAAAGGTTCAAAGGTTCAAAGGTTCAAAGGTTCAAAGGTTCAAAGGTTCAAAGGTTCAAAGGTTCAAAGGTTCAAAGGTTCAAGGGTTCAAAGGTTCAAAGGTTCAAGGGTTCAAAGGTTCAAAGGTTCAAAGGTTCAAAGGTTCAAAGGTTCAAAGGTTCAATGGTTCAAAGGTTAAATGGTTCAAGGGTTCAAAGGTTCAAAGGTTCAAAGGTTCAAAGGTTCAAAGCTTCAAAGGTTCAAAGGTTCAAAGGTTCAAAGGTTCAATGGTTCAAAGGTTAAATGGTTCAAGGGTTCAAAGGTTCAAAGGTTCAAAGGTTCAAAGGTTCAAAGCTTCAAAGGTTCAAAGGTTCAAAGGTTCAAAGGTTCAATGGTTCAAAGGTTAAATGGTTCAAGGGTTCAAAGGTTCAAAGGTTCAAAGGTTCAAAGGTTCAAGGGTTCAAAGGTTCAAAGGTTCAAAGGTTAAATTGTTCAAGGGTTCAAAGGTTCAAAGGTTCAATTGTTCAAGGGTTCAAAGGTTCAAAGGTTCAAAGGTTCAAAGTTTCAAAGGTTCAATTGTTCAAGGGTTCAAAGGTTCAAAGGTTCAATTGTTCAAGGGTGCAAAGGTTCAAAAGTTCAAAGGTTCAAAGGTTCAAAGGTTCAAAGTTTCAAAGGTTCAAAGGTTCAAAGGTTCAAAGGTTCAAGGGTTCAAAGGTTCAAAGCTTCAAAAGTTCAAATGTTCAAAGGTTCAAAGGTTCAAAGGCTCAAAGGTTCAAGGGTTCACTGGTTCACTGGTTCAAAGGTTCAAAGGTTCAAAGGTTCATAGGTTCAAAGGTTCAAAGGTTCAAAGGTTCAAAGGTTCAAAGGTTCAAAGGTTCAAAGGTTCAAAGGTTCAAAGGTTCAAAGGTTCAAAGGTTCAAAGGTTCAAAGGTTCAAAGGTTCAAAGGTTCAAAGGTTCAAAGGTTAAAAGGTTCAAAGCTTCAAAGGTTCAAAGTTTCAAGGGTTCAATTGTTCAAGGGTTCAAAGGTTCAAAGGTTCAAAGGTTCAAAGGTTCAAAGGTTCAAAGGTTCAAAGGTTCAAAGGTTCAAAGGTTCAAAGGTTCAAAGGTTCAAAGGTTCAAAGGTTCAAAGGTTCAAAGGTTCAAAGGTTTAAAGTTTCAAAGGTTCAAAGGTTCAAAGGTTCAAAGTTTCAAGGGTTCAATTGTTCAAGGGTTCAAAGGTTCAAAGGTTCAAAGGTTCAAAGGTTCAAAGGTTCAAATGTTCAAAGGTTCAAAGGTTCAAAGGTTCAAAGGTTCAAAGGTTCAAAGGTTCAAAGGTT
Source organism: Cheilosia impressa (assembly GCA_948293265.1). Taxonomy (NCBI): domain Eukaryota; kingdom Metazoa; phylum Arthropoda; class Insecta; order Diptera; family Syrphidae; genus Cheilosia; species Cheilosia impressa. The sequence goes on along the minus strand of OX411884.1, from coordinate 26,411,076 downwards.
CAATGGTTCAAAGGTTAAATTGTTCAAGGGTTCAAAGGTTCAAAGATTCAAAGGTTCAAAGTTTCAAAGGTTCAGTTGTTCAAGGGTTCAAGGGTTCAAAGGTTCAAAGGTTCAAAGGTTCAAAGTTTTTAAAGGTTCAATTGTTCAAGGGTTCAAAGGTTCAAAGGTTCAAAGTTTCAAAGGTTCAATTGTTCAAGGGTTCAAAGGTTCAAAGGTTCAAAGGTTCAAAGGTTCAAAGGTTCAAAGGTTCAAAGGTTCAAAGGTTCAATGGTTCAAAGGTTAAATTGTTCAAGGGTTCAAAGGTTCAAAGATTCAAAGGTTCAAAGTTTTTAAAGGTTCAATTGTTCAAGGGTTCAAAGGTTCAAAGGTTCAAAGTTTCAAAGGTTCAATTGTTCAAGGGTTCAAAGGTTCAAAGGTTCAAAGGTTCAAAGGTTCAAAGGTTCAAAGGTTCAAAGGTTCAAAGGTTCAAAGGTTCAAAGGTTCAAAGGTTCAAAGGTTCAAAGTTTTTAAAGGTTCAATTGTTCAAGGGTTCAAAGGTTCAAAGGTTCAAAGTTTCAAAGGTTCAATTGTTCAAGGGTTCAAAGGTTCAAAGGTTCAAAGTTTCAAAGGTTCAAAGGTTCAAAGGTTCAAAGTTTCAAGGGTTCAATTGTTCAAGGGTTCAAAGGTTCAAAGGTTCAAAGGTTCAAAGGTTCAAAGGTTCAAAGGTTCAAAGGTTCAAAGGTTCAAAGGTTCAAAGGTTCAAAGGTTCAAAGGTTCAAAGGTTCAAAGGTTCAATGGTTCAAAGGTTAAATTGTTCAAGGGTTCAAAGGTTCAAAGATTCAAAGGTTCAAAGTTTCAAAGGTTCAGTTGTTCAAGGGTTCAAGGGTTCAAAGGTTCAAAGGTTCAAAGGTTCAAAGGTTCAAAGTTTTTAAAGGTTCAATTGTTCAAGGGTTCAAAGGTTCAAAGGTTCAAAGTTTCAAAGGTTCAATTGTTCAAGGGTTCAAAGGTTCAAAGGTTCAAAGGTTCAAAGGTTCAAAAGTTCAAAGGTTCAAAGGTTCAAAGGTTCAAAGGTTCAAAGGTTCAAAGGTTCAAAGGTTCAAAGGTTCAAAGGTTCAAAGGTTCAAAGGTTCAAACGTTCAAAGGTTCAAAAGTTCAAAGGTTCAAAGGTTCAAAGGTTCAATGGTTCAAAGGTTAAATTGTTTAAGGGTTCAAAGGTTCAAAGATTCAAAGGTTCAAAGTTTCAAAGGTTCAATTGTTCAAGGGTTCAAAGGTTAAATTGTTCAAGGGTTCAAAGGTTCAAAGCTTCAAAGGTTCAAAGTTTCAAGGGTTCAATTGTTCAAGGGTTCAAAGGTTCAAAGGTTCAAAGGTTCAAAGGTTCAAAGGTTCAAAGGTTCAAAGGTTCAAAGGTTCAAAGGTTCAAAGGTTCAAAGGTTCAAAGGTTCAAAGGTTCAAAGGTTCAAAGGTTCAAAGGTTCAAAGGTTCAAAGGTTCAAAGGTTCAAGGTTTCAAAGGTTCAAAGGTTCAAAAGTTCAAAGGTTCAAAGGTTCAAAGGTTCAAAGTTTCAAGGGTTCAATTGTTCAAGGGTTCAAAGGTTCAAAGGTTCAAAGGTTCAAAGGTTCAAAAGTTCAAAGGTTCAAAGGTTCAAAGGTTCAAAGGTTCAATGGTTCAATTGTTCAAGGGTTCAAAGGTTCAAAGGTTCAAAGGTTCAAGGGTTCAATTGTTCAAGGGTTCAAAGGTTCAAAGGTTCAAAGGTTCAAAGGTTCAAAGGTTCAAAGGTTCAAAGGTTCAAACGTTCAAAGGTTCAAAGGTTCAAATGTTCAATGGTTCAAAGGTTAAATTGTTCAAGGGTTCAAAGCTTCAAAGGTTCAAAGTTTCAAGGGTTCAATTGTTCAAGGGTTCAATTGTTCAAGGGTTCAAAGGTTCAAAGGTTCAAAGGTTCAAAGGTTCAAAGGTTCAAAGGTTCAAAGGTTCAAAGGTTCAAAGGTTCAAAGGTTCAAAGGTTCAAAGGTTCAAAGGTTCAAAGGTTCAAAGGTTCAAAGGTTCAAAGGTTCAAAGGTTCAAAGGTTCAAAGGTTCAATGGTTCAAAGGTTAAATTGTTCAAGGGTTCAAAGGTTCAAAGATTCAAAGGTTCAAAGTTTCAAAGGTTCAATTGTTCAAGGGTTCAAAGGTTAAATTGTTCAAGGGTTCAAAGGTTCAAAGGTTCAAAGGTTCAAGGGTTCAATTGTTCAAGGGTTCAAAGGTTCAAAGGTTCAAAGGTTCAAAGGTTCAAAGGTTCAAAGGTTCAAAGGTTCAAACGTTCAAAGGTTCAAAGGTTCAAATGTTCAATGGTTCAAAGGTTAAATTGTTCAAGGGTTCAAAGCTTCAAAGGTTCAAAGTTTCAAGGGTTCAATTGTTCAAGGGTTCAATTGTTCAAGGGTTCAAAGGTTCAAAGGTTCAAAGGTTCAAAGGTTCAAAGGTTCAAAGGTTCAAAGGTTCAAAGGTTCAAAGGTTCAAAGGTTCAAAGGTTCAAAGGTTCAAAGGTTCAAAGGTTCAAAGGTTCAATGGTTCAAAGGTTAAATTGTTCAAGGGTTCAAAGGTTCAAAGATTCAAAGGTTCAAAGTTTCAAAGGTTCAATTGTTCAATTGTTCAAGGGTTCAAAGGTTCAAAGGTTCAAAGATTCAAAGGTTCAAAGTTTCAAAGGTTCAATTGTTCAAGGGTTCAAAGGTTAAATTGTTCAAGGGTTCAAAGGTTCAAAGGTTCAAAGGTTCAAGGGTTCAATTGTTCAAGGGTTCAAAGGTTCAAAGGTTCAAAGGTTCAAAGGTTCAAAGGTTCAAAGGTTCAATGGTTCAAAGGTTAAATTGTTCAAGGGTTCAAAGGTTCAAAGATTCAAAGGTTCAAAGTTTCAAAGGTTCAATTGTTCAATTGTTCAAGGGTTCAATTGTTCAAGGGTTCAAAGGTTCAAAGGTTCAAAGGTTCAAAGGTTCAATGGTTCAAAGGTTAAATTGTTCAAGGGTTCAAAGCTTCAAAGGTTCAAAGTTTCAAGGGTTCAATTGTTCAAGGGTTCAATTGTTCAAGGGTTCAAAGGTTCAAAGGTTCAAAGGTTCAAAGGTTCAAAGGTTCAAAGGTTCAAAGGTTCAAAGGTTCAAAGGTTCAAAGGTTCAAAGGTTCAAAGGTTCAAAGGTTCAAAGGTTCAAAGGTTCAAAGGTTCAAAGGTTCAATGGTTCAAAGGTTAAATTGTTCAAGGGTTCAAAGGTTCAAAGATTCAAAGGTTCAAAGTTTCAAAGGTTCAATTGTTCAATTGTTCAAGGGTTCAAAGGTTCAAAGGTTCAAAGATTCAAAGGTTCAAAGTTTCAAAGGTTCAATTGTTCAAGGGTTCAAAGGTTAAATTGTTCAAGGGTTCAAAGGTTCAAAGGTTCAAAGGTTCAAGGGTTCAATTGTTCAAGGGTTCAAAGGTTCAAAGGTTCAAAGGTTCAAAGGTTCAAAGGTTCAAAGGTTCAAAGGTTCAAACGTTCAAAGGTTCAAAGGTTCAAATGTTCAATGGTTCAAAGGTTAAATTGTTCAAGGGTTCAAAGCTTCAAAGGTTCAAAGTTTCAAGGGTTCAATTGTTCAAGGGTTCAATTGTTCAAGGGTTCAAAGGTTCAAAGGTTCAAAGGTTCAAAGGTTCAAAGGTTCAAAGGTTCAAAGGTTCAAAGGTTCAAAGGTTCAAAGGTTCAAAGGTTCAAAGGTTCAAAGGTTCAAAGGTTCAAAGGTTCAAAGGTTCAAAGGTTCAAAGGTTCAATGGTTCAAAGGTTAAATTGTTCAAGGGTTCAAAGGTTCAAAGATTCAAAGGTTCAAAGTTTCAAAGGTTCAATTGTTCAATTGTTCAAGGGTTCAAAGGTTCAAAGGTTCAAAGTTTCAAAGGTTCAATTGTTCAAGGGTTCAAAGGTTCAAAGGTTCAAAAGTTCAAAGTTTCAAAGGTTCAATTGTTCAAGGGTTCAAAGGTTCAAAGGTTCAAAGGTTCAAAGGTTCAAAGGTTCAAAGTTTCAAAGGTTCAATTGTTCAAGGGTTCAAAGGTTCAAAGGTTCAAAGGTTCAATGGTTCAAAGGTTAAATTGTTCAAGGGTTCAAAGGTTCAAAGATTCAAAGGTTCAAAGTTTCAAAGGTTCAATTGTTCAAGGGTTCAAAGGTTCTAAGGTTCAAAGGTTCAAAGTTTCAAAGGTTCAAAGTTTCAAAGGTTCAATTGTTCAAGGGTTCAAGGGTTCAAAGGTTCAAAGATTCAAAGGTTCAAAGTTTCAAAGGTTCAATTGTTCAATTGTTCAAGGGTTCAAAGGTTCAAAGGTTCAAAGTTTCAAAGGTTCAATTGTTCAAGGGTTCAAAGGTTCAAAGGTTCAAAGGTTCAAAGTTTCAAAGGTTCAAAGGTTCAAAGGTTCAAAGTTTCAAGGGTTCAATTGTTCAAGGGTTCAAAGGTTCAAAGGTTCAAAGGTTCAAAGGTTCAAAGGTTCAAAGGTTCAAAGGTTCAAAGGTTCAAAGGTTCAAAGGTTCAAAGGTTCAATGGTTCAAATTTTAAATTGTTCAAGGGTTCAAAGGTTCAAAGATTCAAAGGTTCAAAGTTTCAAAGGTTCAATTGTTCAAGGGTTCAAGTGTTCAAAGGTTCAAAGGTTCAAAGGTTCAAAGGTTCAAAGTTTCAAAGGTTCAATTGTTCAAGGGTTCAAAGGTTCAAAGGTTCAAAGTTTCAAAGGTTCAATTGTTCAAGGGTTCAAAGGTTCAAAGGTTCAAAGGTTCAAAGGTTCAAAGGTTCAAAAGTTCAAAGGTTCAAAGGTTCAAAGGTTCAAAGGTTCAAAGGTTCAAAGGTTCAAAGGTTCAAAGGTTCAAAGGTTCAAAGGTTCAAAGGTTCAAAGGTTCAAAGGTTCAAAGGTTCAAAGGTTCAAAGGTTCAAAGTTCTAAAAGTTCAATTGTTCAAGGGTTCAAAGGTTCAAAGGTTCAAAGTTTCAAAGGTTCAAAGGTTCAAAGGTTCAAAGGTTCAAAGGTTCAAAGGTTCAAAGGTTCAAATGTTCAAAGGTTCAAACGTTCAAAGGTTCAAAAGTTCAAAGGTTCAAAGGTTCAAAGGTTCAATGGTTCAAAGGTTAAATTGTTCAAGGGTTCAAAGGTTCAAAGATTCAAAGGTTCAAAGTTTCAAAGGTTCAATTGTTCAAGGGTTCAAAGGTTAAATTGTTCAAGGGTTCAAAGGTTCAAAGGTTCAAAGGTTCAAAGCTTCAAAGGTTCAAAGTTTCAAGGGTTCAATTGTTCAAGGGTTCAAAGGTTCAAAGGTTCAAAGGTTCAAAGGTTCAAAGGTTCAAAGGTTCAAAGGTTCAAAGGTTCAAAGGTTCAAAGGTTCAAAGGTTCAAAGGTTCAAAGGTTCAAAGGTTCAAAGGTTCAAAGGTTCAAAGGTTCAAAGGTTCAAAGGTTCAAAGGTTCAAAGGTTCAAGGTTTCAAAGGTTCAAAGGTTCAAAAGTTCAAAGGTTCAAAGGTTCAAAGTTTCAAGGGTTCAATTGTTCAAGGGTTCAAAGGTTCAAAGGTTCAAAGGTTCAAAGGTTCAAAAGTTCAAAGGTTCAAAGGTTCAAAGGTTCAAAGGTTCAATGGTTCAAAGGTTAAATTGTTCAAGGGTTTAAAGGTTCAAAGATTCAAAGGTTCAAAGTTTCAAAGGTTCAATTGTTCAAGGGTTCAAAGGTTAAATTGTTCAAGGGTTCAAAGGTTCAAAGGTTCAAAGGTTCAAAGGTTCAAAGTTTCAAGGGTTCAATTGTTCAAGGGTTCAAAGGTTCAAAGGTTCAAAGGTTCAAAGGTTCAAAGGTTCAAAGGTTCAAAGCTTCAAAGGTTCAAAGGTTCAAAGGTTCAAAGGTTCAAAGGTTCAAAGGTTCAAAGGTTCAAAGGTTCAAAGGTTCAAAGGTTCAATGGTTCAAAGGTTAAATTGTTCAAGGGTTCAAAGGTTCAAAGGTTCAAAGCTTCAAAGGTTCAAAGTTTCAAGGGTTCAATTGTTCAAGGGTTCAAAAGTTCAAAGGTTCAAAGGTTCAAAGGTTCAAAGGTTCAAAGGTTCAAAGGTTCAAAGGTTCAAAGGTTCAAAGGTTCAAAGGTTCAAAGGTTCAAAGGTTCAAAGGTTCAAATTTTCAAAGGTTCAAAGGTTCAAAGGTTCAAAGGTTCAAAGGTTCAAAGGTTCAAAGGTTCAAAGGTTCAAAGGTTCAAAGGTTCAAAGGTTCAAAGGTTCAAAGGTTCAATGGTTCAAAGGTTAAATTGTTCAAGGGTTCAAAGGTTCAAAGATTCAAAGGTTCAAAGTTTCAAAGGTTCAATTGTTCAATTGTTCAAGGGTTCAAAGGTTCAAAGGTTCAAAGTTTGAAAGGTTCAATTGTTCAAGGGTTCAAAGGTTCAAAGGTTCAAAGGTTCAAAAGTTCAAAGTTTCAAAGGTTCAATTGTTCAAGGGTTCAAAGGTTCAAAGGTTCAAAGGTTCAAAGGTTCAAAGGTTCAAAGGTTCAAAGGTTCAAAGGTTCAAAGTTTCAAAGGTTCAATTGTTCAAGGGTTCAAAGGTTCAAAGGTTCAAAGGTTCAAAGGTTCAAAAGTTCAAAGGTTCAAAGGTTCAAAGGTTCAAAGGTTCAAAGGTTCAAAGTTTCAAAGGTTCAATTGTTCAAGGGTTCAAAGGTTCAAAGGTTCAAAGGTTCAAAGTTTCAAAGGTTCAATTGTTCAAGGGTTCAAAGGTTCAAAGGTTCAAAGGTTCAAAGGTTCAAAGGTTCAATTGTTCAAGGGTTCAAAGTTTCAAAGGTTCAAAGGTTCAAAGGTTCAAAGGTTCAAAGGTTCAAAGGTTCAAAGGTTCAAAGGTTCAAAGGTTCAAAGGTTCAAAGGTTCAAAGGTTCAAAAACTCAAAGGTTCAAAGGTTCAAGGGTTCAAAGGTTCAAAGGTTCAAAGGTTCAAGGGTTCAAAGTTTCAAAGGTTCAAAGGTTCAAAGGTTCAAGGGTTCAAAGGTTCAAAGGTTCAAAAGTTCAAAGGTTCAAAGGTTCAAAGGTTCAATTGTTCAAGGGTTCAAAGGTTCAAAGGTTCAAAGGTTCAAAGGTTCAAAGGTTCAAATGTTCAAAGGTTCAAACGTTCAAAGGTTCAAAGGTTCAAAGGTTCAAAGTTTCAAAGGTTCAATTGTTCAAGGGTTCAAAGGTTCAAAGGTTCAAAGGTTCAAAGTTTCAAAGTTTCAAAGGTTCAATTGTTCAAGGGTTCAAAGGTTCAAAGGTTCAAAGGTTCAAAGGTTCAAAGGTTCAAAGGTTCAAAGGTTCAAAGGTTCAAAGTTTCAAAGCTTCAATTGTTCAAGGGTTCAAAGGTTCAAAGGTTCAAAGGTTCAAAGGTTCAAAGGTTCAAAGGTTCAAGGGTGCAAAGGTTCAAAGGTTCAAAGGTTCAAAGGTTCAAAGGTTCAAAGGTTCAAAGGTTCAAAGGTTCAAAGGTTCAAAGGTTCAAAGGTTCAAAGGTTCAAAGGTTCAAAGGTTCAAAGGTTCAAAGGTTCAAAGGTTCAAAGGTTCAAAGGTTCAAAGGTTCAAAGTTTCAAAGGTTCAATTGTTCAAGGGTTCAAAAGTTCAAAGGTTCAAAGTTTCAAAGGTTCAAAGGTTCAAAGGTTCAAAGGTTCAAGGGTTCAAAGGTTCAAAGCTTCAAAAGTTCAAATGTTCAAATGTTCAAAGGTTCAAAGGTTCAAAGGTTCAAAGGCTCAAAGTTTCAAAGGTTCAAGGGTTCACTGGTTCAAAGGTTCAAAGGTTCAAAGTTTCATAGGTTCAAAGGTTCAAAGGTTCAAAGGTTCAAAGGTTCAAAGGTTCAAGGGTTCAAAGGTTCAAAGGTTCAAAGATTCAAATTTTAAAATTTTCAAAGGTTCAAAGGTCCAAACGTTCAAGGGTTCAAGGGTTCAAGGTACATACTTATGAACAATTTCATTGAAATTCGGATTTTCCAACAGCAATTTTTCAATGAATACAGTTTTTTGAAGGCAATGTTGTGGTCAGTTTTATATATTATACATACTCGCACTAAAAGCGATCAATCTCATTCTGGAGACGCTGTGTAGGTCAGGCACTCGTGCAGAACTTTATTAAAAACTCAAGGAAAATGGCGCCTTTGCTCTTTAGCACTTTTTTCATCTTCAAATTAAATAGAGTGTTACGAAAGTGAGCATGAGCATTTGGCCGGACTAAGCAAGTGAAAACTATATAATATGCTTCGCAATCCTGTTGCCATGAGTTCGACTTCCAGTAGGGAGAACAATTTGTTCTCGTGCGTTCATTTGTAATATATACAAATACGATTTCGAGTAGGTACAATTTTCATTACGGGTAATGTTGTCAAGGACACTATAAATATATTTGGGGAATCAATAACAAAATCGATGAACTCATCGTCATTTATGCCTATGAGTGTTTGTCTAGGAATTGCCAATATTTCCCTTCATAAAGTGCAGTTCAGTTTTCCTTTTCCATCTGCTAGAGCAGCACACCCGAAGATGGCGAAGTTCGGCACAACCCAAATGAGTCTCGTCCGCAAAATCCAATGGACATTTCTTCTCGCCAAATTAATGGGATTCAGCAACTTCTCCCACAACAGCACGACCAACAAATTTGAAATGAGCAGAATCCTTTCTTTCTACAATCGCTGCATGCGAATAATTGTTGTCAACTTCATTGTTCTTGTGATTGTTATTTTGTGCATCAATTTCATAGTATTGATGCGGGATAGTAAAGGTGAAAAATTTATGACTCAAGAATCCAGCATTTTGTTCTTGAATAATATTCAACTCCTTGTGGGAATAATGAATACATACTCGAATCGCGCATCCAATCAATCCCACCTGCGGTACATCCTGAATTCGCTTCTGCGATGTGAAAGTAAGTTGAAGGCGCTGACAAAAAATAATGTCCCATCGGTGAAGGTGAACCCACATTCAAAACTATTGAAGATGCGAATGCTTACAGCAGGTCTGGACATTTTCTGCACTTTTGGTCGACCCATCTATATGAGTTTTGCGCTATTGGAGTTTCCACCCGTGTGGTCAACAAACTGATCCTGTTGAGCTTGTTTCTGGAATGGCATTGTATTCTTACCCAATTGACAAATTCCTACACGGCACTCGAGGAGTTTGTAAAAATTGACAATATCCCGGCAAAGGACTTCCATGACATATCGAAGATCTGCACACGGATGTACAAAATCAAACAAGCTTCCGAGAAATACTACGGTCAGTTTGCATTGGTGTCGTTTATGAGCTTAATCCGGATGGTGGTATTTTCCTATGAAAGTTTTGCGGCGATCTGTTTTACGTACATGTACGAAAATATCACTTTGACCATTCTTGCAACATCCTTCAGACTGCTTCTTATATCTGCAATAGCACCGGTAGTTGATATGTTATTGATGGGCTTGGTGGGAGAACGTCTTGTCACGCAGGCAGACCATTTTGGATGGAATGTGCTGTTAACTGAATGCAGGTCGAAGACGACGACGGAAGTTCAACAGCATGTAAGAATATTTTAGGTTAAAAAATATTTAAGCTGAACAATTAATATTTTCAGGTTGACACTATATTGCGACAGGCTCATTGGGAAGACTTAAATATCGTGACGATTTTTGGGCAGCACATTAATCGTGAAAATGCATTCCATTTGACATTGGAGGCGATCTGCTGGACAATTTCGCTTTTGATATACAACACGTATAGTCCGGTCGTTTCGGCATTTATTGCTGTGGATTATGATGGAAACATACCCATCATTTGTTCGATTTTATTGTTGGTCTTTGTATTTGTGATGCTTCATTTAAAGAAGTGTCTGTTTGCTAAGTGAGCTATCAATTTTTTTTTTAGTAAATTCGTCTCTGCAATTATGTGGAGTGGCCTGATTTCACTAAATAAAATAGATCTGTACATATTTCATTATGAAGTTTTCGTGGTGCGCCCCCAAAACTTCGGAGGTATCGCCCGTCACTTCCCCCAAGTGAGTTCCGAAAGAACCAGTAGTCGAGACATGCACCAAAGAAACCAGTTTCAACACTTTATCTCAAAAATGCTTGCAGGCTGATGCACAGAAAGTTGCGTTCATTCGACTACCTGCCATATGAAAATATACTCGTACATCTTCTAATGCGTGTTATACGCACCACTTTAAGTCACGATTCTTAATGAACCAAAGGAATTCCTACGAGTGGCATTATTCTTTTTCCAAGAGAAATATCAATTCGCTGCTCACAGCGCACCGGTGAGAACGATAATTAACGCAGAACCCTGAGCTTTTCTAAGAGAAAAACAAAAAAATATTGCACTCAACTCAACTGTCCCTAAGGTTAGAACATAGAACAACCATCCTAATACGACACACTCAGGTTTTTAATATCTTTTACCCTCACATGCGGTTTGTCATGAAATGCTGCATTCAGCAGAAAATAAGTTTTTTCTGTCGGTGGCAATATGACACGTACGATTGTCTACCTATATACTCCTGCTTGGCTTCATCGGGAGGAGGAGGGCTGTCAAGTGTGCTCTGGCCCACTGCCACCCTATCAAAATCGATTCGCACGTCCTTGAGGGATAGACAATTATCATTTTTATTATTATCCTCATCATCAGTTTATGGTTCAGTCTCCGAGGGTAAGTATCTGCCCGGGGTTTGGTTGGTCCTTTTTATGGCTAGACGCCCCCCGAATGGTAAATGCTCTATCGTAAACGTATTTCTGTGAACAGTCTTATCTTTATTTTTATTTATTTATTTTTCCCCATTTGCCGACAAGGAAATTCGTGACTATGCACATACAGCATCCTGTATGTGACTTGCCAATGAATTTAAAGAGCGGCTTGGATATCGAACTTTCAAACGAAAACTTCGTCCGCCTTAAAGTAGCAATCAAACTAGCAAAACTCGACCAAGGTCCTCTGTCGATTCGTCCTTCCGTTACAGGGCCGGCAATTAATATGAATTATTGTCGCCCCAGGATTTATATCTTGTAGATTATTCACAAGTTGAATGAAATTATCAGTCGCGCGGAGACATTATTCGTTTTTGGACTGCGGACAATTCAACTGTTCAGATTTTTTTGATTTATCGCCATTGTCGAGGAGACATCCGTAAGGGGGAATTTCTTTCAGGGAATATCTTCACGCCCGTTAGTTAGGTAAAGTTCTGCCATAGCTTTCTTGGTCAGTTTTGTTTGGGTAATTTAATTAAGAGATCCGGGCGCAAGGGATTGGCGTTACTTTGGCGAAAAGTTACTTGCTTGCAAATTATTGACCAGAAATCATCTACATCAAGCGTGGTAATGATAATTAAGATCATTTGCTACTACAAGAGCATGGGGGCGTATGAGTAATATTTTCTTGTTTTCCTTCGCAGAGTTGGGTGGAATTTATTGGGTGTTGGTGAAGGACCACCATTTGAAGTGAAACTTTTACTGGCGGTAAACATAGACATATATTGATTAGGAGTGGGTGATGTGATGCCATTAGGACGCAACTTGTAGATAACTTAGTTGTTTGGAATTTTTCTATGTATGCCAACCGCCATTTGACGGAAAAGTAGGCAATAGACTCGAACGCATTTTTATTGAATACAATCAGTTTCGGCGGGCTGTTCGAAAGCCATTTTGTGATACGAAGGTGTCGGGACTTGTCTGACCGAATATCTTTAATCGTTGTTGCTGGTGAAACTGGAAAATGTTGGAGTTGTTTTGTGCTCATCATTAAAAGTATTGTGCACTGTGTTGCGATGTGTTCCGAAAGGGTTGAAGATGAAAAGGACTGCCTTAAGCTCTTTTTTTACAGAAAATATTGCATTCTTGCCCCACATACTCAAAACACTACCAAAAGGTTTGCCCTATTTCTGACAAATTCGTAAACCTATCTTCTAAAAGGGTTTGTCAATTAAGACAAAATATAAACTAAATGTCGCTCAAGAAGTCCCCTTCCCGCTCCCAAATTCAAATGCAGAAGCCCGCACAACGAATTTCAATTATACCTCTCCTGTCAGTGATCATATTATCTGTTTGAAGCTAACCACATCAATAAAATTACATCTTATATTAAACTATCCAGTGAAGGACATGCATTGCCAAAAGCAAGAAGAAACGATGTTCCCCCAACCCCAGGCAAATGTGACCAACATTTCCATTAAAAAAATAAATAGTAGTAGGTAAACTTCTCCCGAATTCACTTCACCTAATTAGGAAGTTTCGCATATAATTTTCAATACTCCTGGAAGATGTAATCTAAATAGCAACAGCCGCGCTCCTTCTGCATGGCACATGTTTCGCATAAATTTTATACAAAAAAGAAACACACCGGAACTAGCACAAAAATAAATTCCCTTTGGCAAAATATCCACTTTAATGATTTTCAGAAAGATATTAAAACTTAATCCGTTTTGTCTGCTCTTTGGATAGGGTTACCGCAGGGCATGAAACGGGAGAATTTGTTCCAAGTGGAAATGTATTTTAAATTTTTTTAATTATTTTCCAGCAGTGCTTAGAACTTGTTAAAAACTATTTGTAGCACAAGCATTTAAAGAGGAATGAGCTTAAAAATATTCCGATAAAAAGCCCATCTGACAAGTGTCAAAAATATTATTCACCATCTGTCAAATCTCCATCGAAGCCTCTATAAACAAATCACGCCTGCATAATGTTGTACCTAAGTTAATAGAACTTTAAGTTGCTGCAAACCTGGAAAAAATAAGACTTGCAGATTTGTTAAATTTGTTCTTGAAAGTTCTCTCAGTTAAAAAAGTAAATATATATATCACAAATTCTGTATGCAGTTAACAATATTCTTAATAACAGAGACAATTTATTTGTTCCGTTGACATTTTCAGCTTTTCGGCATTTTTTTTTTAATAAATTAACTCAGCCAATCCAATTTAAATAGAAACTCGCGCCAGTAACCCTTTTTCATTTGGCCACGTAATCCCATCAGCTTCTCCGACCACGTTACCACAACACTAACTCTATTTACAGGAGAATATAATATGCCCTTGGCTCGGTTCATGCACGACTTGACTTTCAAGGAGTTAACCATACTATGGCTGAGCTCTTTATGCAAAGTTAATTGTAATTTAAACGAAAACTATTTATTTATCGTAACACAAAATTAGTCTCTTCGCTGCCGGGACTATGTCCTTATCCCTTCGCTATAGATGCATAGTCGCAAACAGTACGTGATTGCATTTCGGTTTTCAAGTGCAACAGGAACAGCTGCATGTGGTAATTACTTCGTTATGCTGATTAGAATAACGTTACTGTGGGGAGTCGTCCATATTGAGAGGGTAGAGTTTATGATATTTTAACAAAATGGGGATATAGTTTACACTTTAATAAGGGGATGAAGGTTTGCATGGGGAATAGTCCTCTGAAAAATATAATTGGGATAGAAAAACAGGGTCACAACAAAAAAGTTGGTTTCAAGTGTTTCTGTTTGTACGGAATAGATTTATAAGCTGCTGAGCGAAATCAAGTCTGGTTGTGACAGTAGCGACTAAAATATAAGATCGTTATCGGCTGTCCATTAACGGTCATGAGTTGAGATGACAGTTTTCGAATTCAAGAAGTGGCAGACTGGGGAAGCCAGGCGAACAAAAGTAGAAACAAATTACTGCCATAGCAAAATAGAAACAACAAGAATGAATACACGAAATCGGATTTCACTAATGAATTTGAAATCCAGCGTGTCCCAGCTAAATCGGTTCATTTCTTCCGTTGCACATGCATCAAAAACGATTGCAGTTCTAAAAGACGAAGAAGTAGGTACATATTTTGAATGCAGTCTGTATGGACTCAGCTCCACATGTACACAAATTAATGCAAATGCCAAAAATAGACTTGCCCCAAAAGGACACACAACCCAATCACAATCACTTTCACAATGAACCCTCATTTCACCGAACGCCGTACTACAATTCAATTTCGAAACCAATACCAAACACCACTCACGGTTCATGCAATCGAATGGGGTTTCTCGAAGTAGATTGTCATCCCCCCCACCGGCATGTACATGTTCATAACGAACTGGCGTTACTACAGAAATGCCATCCAATTGATTAAAATCGTACACAGGCTCAGACGCTGCCTAAACAACAGCAAGCCGATTGTGTTCCCGGGTTAATCAGAAATTTCACGTTATGCGCAACGAACAGAACACGAAGAATAGCCAGGTTCGCCCAATAAATTCTGTTGATGGATTATTTCTCTTCCGTGGAAGCTGACATGCCATTGCTGTCCTCTGGACTGTAAGGGATGTCCCTTTTGTTCGGCAGTTTTGTTTTTTGCTTGGAAGATGAAAGCCATCGATGTCGATAGTGAATTGTGCGACGACGATGATGAATAATGAACGCATTCAAAGGATTTGGTATTTGTTTGAGAAATAGTGACTTCTCTGAATGCATACTGAAATAATTGAACTTTAATTTGAATTCGGACAGAGAGTGCTACTCAATATGTGGGGCCTTCCTTTTCGCTTCGAGAGCTAATTCAATCATTTTCATTACGAGTATCAGGTGGCTTACTTATTTACTTCTCCATCTGGATGAAATGTTTCTAATACACCAACATAGCTATCCGATGCCGATTTCGAAGTTCTGAAAGGAAGTCTCCTTTGACATTTGAAAAGCAACAAATAATTGGAAACTGATTTCTGTGTTTACCTTTGACCAACGTGCCGTAGGAGTTTCCCTGACGCATTAACTACTGCAACGATAGTATTTTCTTTTACCTACCTCCCGCTTCGATTGAGATTTTCTTGGACGTCTGTTCCGAAGGGCACAAGTATTGCAACTGATTGCTGTTTAACGGCTTAAGAAGATGTTGTTCAAAGGCCAACAGGTAGCTGCTTTAAAAGCGTTCGTTGTCGGTCGTAGGATGCTTTCTTAAAAAAAAAAAAAAATACCTCGAAATCACTCCGCTGCCTATATCCAAAAACTCGAAATTAATTACCTATAAATACAACGTCGTTTGTTTGTTGACTGGACATCGAGGCGTTTGGAAGAGGACCCAATTTGGATCGAAAACAAGAAAAATTGCGGTAGAGTTTCATCGGTTGTCAACGCATCTACAAGAAATAACGTTTTGCCAGGATTTTGGACCGTCAATGGTCCGTAGTTAAAAAAAAAATACGTTGGTGAGTCCATCACTGTCAACGTCGCGGCGAGGGCTACAGAATGATGCTAAGCGATTTTTTTTTGTCCTAATTGAGCTATATGGAAATATATGCGATGTGAGGTTCCAACAGGGCTGGGTATATCATGCCACAGCAGACGCCACGGTGGTCAGTCTGTATGAACGGTTTGGGGTATGATTATCTGATGCGAGACAACAAGATCGTGCGATTTGACCCCTCTCGACATTTGCTTGTGGAGTTTTCCTGAAGTCCCAGGTTTATGCCAGTAAGCCGCAATGGACCGACGCCCTTAAATCCCATATAAACAACGCCATCACTTAATTGCATCTGATCTGGCATTCATTGAAAATTTTAGCACTCGGATCCGTGACACAGTAAGAAGCCGCGGAGAATTTTAGAAAGATGTTGTATTCCATAGTTAGCCTTTTACATTAAAAATTTGTGAATACCTCCTCAACTGCTTGTTTTATTGTATTTCAGAATCGAATCTTCCTTGTTGAAAAGCCTTCAGTTGTCAATGTATAACTGACTTGGAACGCCTCCTTAAGAGGTGTTCTGTTACTCGGGCAATGACAAAGGAAGTGAGGTGCGTCCTCGTGGACCTCTTCGCCTCCACAGCATCCACATGTATCGTCATCTTTTACATAAAGTTTCACACAAATTATCATTTTTAGTGTCCAGGCTAAATATTTCTAAATTTTATATACAAAATTGCATATTATGACCTACAAAATATATGAGGTAGAAGATTGTTGTCCCGGCACATTTTCTGGCCAAAGTTTCTCTGATATTTCACAGGTCGTGAGTTTCTTGTTGGTTTTCATTCGAATTTTGTTCTTCACTCACTCTCTAAGACCGCAAAGTGGTGGCTCGATCGACTAAAGTGCTTGATCAAGATCCATTACAGACCCCTCTCTCGACAGTTCATCCGCCCTCTCATTGCTGATTTTTTACTGTGTCCAGAGACCCAGCAGAGATTCGTGGTGTGCTGTGAGCAATGAACCTTCTCGAGCTCTTCGCGACAGCGGTGGACTAGTTTGGATTTTATTTCATTGGCAGAGACTGCTTTTGTAGCCGCCTAACTGCCAATGAAGATGGTAAAATCGTTACGAAGTATTATCAACTGACGTCCTACGAAGTATTATCAACTGACGTGTCAGACTGAGAATCGCCTCAAGTCCAGCTGTAGGTGTGGTTTTCACAGCGCTGGTTGTTCCTATGCATGCTATTCTTTGTATTTTAGTCATCGGCTTAAGATTGGCCGCTTGCCACCAGACTACGTTGCCATAATATGTGGTATTGGTCTCACGAACGCAGCGTGTCTGTGTATCCACAGGATATATTTGGGGTTTGGTCCCCAACTCCTGCCAAAGATGCGGTTGCATGCGTAGAAAGCATTTGCTGCTTACTTCATTCTTCACAAAGATATTTCCCAGATATCTCGCACTGTCGGCCACCCTTTGGCGTATGTGTAGATTTGTTAATCAACAACTTTTGTCTAGAACAACTTTATGCTTTCTGAAAAAGAAAAATGCTTTCGGAAATTCACCTACGGGAATTCGCCTTTCATTTATTACAATCAGTTTGGAAATAACGCCGTAATCGCTACGACAGAACACGTCTTAGCTAATAATATTAAATGACGGTCAAAACGACCCTATCTGAGGCAAGTTTTCGGTGTCAACTATATTAAGTCAGTTGTGCATGAATTGAATTTATAAAATTTTTTTAAACAGTTTAAATTTTAAATAGTTCTTGTACCAATGGTACCTATGTAGCTTTAGATATCGAAAAAGGTCTGTTCCATACTCTACTTGCAGACACGCTTGAAGCATCTGCACATCAAATAGACCAGCCCGATAAATATTATCGGATACAGGACAAAATTCTGCTCGTTCGTATCTTTAAAAATTAAAACAAAAACCACCAAACTATTCTGTTGGTACATGAGAAAAGTTATTATCCAACATATCGCCTCGATCATCAGCTCAAATACATGACTTCGTATCACATATTGGCCCGTTGCCATCACCCAATTCAAGTCCTCCCACAGCGCCT
The DNA here is from genome assembly GCA_948293265.1 of Cheilosia impressa. Taxonomy (NCBI): domain Eukaryota; kingdom Metazoa; phylum Arthropoda; class Insecta; order Diptera; family Syrphidae; genus Cheilosia; species Cheilosia impressa. Next base: position 26,393,947 of record OX411884.1, on the reverse strand, counting down.
GTCGCAATATAGTTTCAGTCTGAAACTAAAAACCATTAGCAAGGATTCAATTTTCAATCAAGAACAGTCCTACAATCCGTTGAACTCCAAGCGATTTGCACGACTTGCATTCACTTATAAGCAGAGTTGTGCGAAATCTTTCCGCCTGAGTGGTGAGACATTCACCCATTATGCCCAACAGCATAATATCTACAAACGGTGCGATGCCGGACACCGCCATTAATCTACAAACGCTTATAAAAATTCCAAACGGCTCCGCATTTTTATACGACGCAAAAAGCAGGGTCGCGAAACTCTCATAGAGTAGCATCACCGACCTCATTAGATTGATAAACGATGCCATTGCAAACTGGCCGAAGTACTTGTTAGAGGGCCGCTTCACCTTGAATATGAGATGGCCTTATAGTCTTTCTCGCTCGTAGCACCAGCGTCAGACATTACAAAGTCCGTAAGCGACTCGTACGCGCTCGCCAGTTGCGACTGAATACAGTGCCATTCGAGAAACAAGCTCATTACAATCACCTTGTTCATGATGACAAAAATCTTGACTTCCCATATCGCAAAGTCCAATATGGCCGATCGATTTGCTGTCAAATAGATATCCAATACGGTTGATAATATTCGCATTTTTAGTATTTTCGAACCGCCTTGTGATGGTGGATCCTTTTTTGTGAGCGCCTTCAGTTGGCGATCACAGCGGAGGAGGGCATTCAGGATGTAATGCAGATCGGATTTATTTAATGCATGATTCCAGTACGTGGTCACTACTCCAAAGCACATTTGAAAGGTGTTCAAGAAAAATATGACGCTTTCCTGAATATAGAATTTTTCATCATTAACCACATGAATTGCTAAAAATGATTTTAATAAACAATAGAGGACAATGATTACTGGCACAAAGCAGTTAATGACACACATAATGCACATGTCGTGAATGGCAAGCATTCTGCTCCTCACAAACTTCTGTTTGACAGTGTTGTAGGTTAAGTTGAAGAACCCGAACAGCTGTGGGAGTATAAATGCGGCGCGGATTTTCGTCTGGATTTTCGTCATTTTAAGTTATCTGCCTTCGCCGTGCGCGAGTATACTACAGAGGCGAGTCGCGTTCTGACTGCAGTTGAGGTATAGTTGCTAATAATAGTAAAGCAACGATTATTAGTAGGAACTTCCGTCCGGCACTCAGGTAAATTAGCTAGCATTTACAATATTATGGCCTTGGAAACAAGGTTTTAGCTTATTGGTTCAGGACTTGTATTGTTGTCATTTCCATTCTTGTATTTTATATGATAGAAACATCATTTTATGGGTAAAAGAAACTGCAACCAAAATGCGCAGCTGCCGGTATCGGAAAGAATTCAATAGGTGTTCGTAGGTCGTGACCTTTCCTCGGGAAATAATTACTTTTTTGCCTTTCGCCTTTGTGCACTAGTTATCTACATTTAAAAATTAACCAAAAAAGGGGGGCCAAAAGAAGCCATGCGATGTTGTTTGGCTCGAATCGAAAAACTTCGATTCTGTTTTTTTATTATGTTTTTTTTAACCTTTAGTGCAAATCGGCAAAACGAGGGATGAGGCGACTCGGGAACGCCGCCTTTAGAACGGCACTCGGCACAACGGGCGCTCCGGCCATTCTTGGCAACATCTCGTGTGGTCCCATACTCTTCAAGGTTGGTGGCCAAACGGCGCAGTGTTTGCGCAGTCGGTGTCGGACGGCCGTGAAATCGGCGGCGGCATTCGCGCTGCGCCAACACTACAGACGAATTGTTACGCAAAAAAATAGACACGATTATTCCGCGTTCTTGGGGAGTGTATCGCTCCATGGCTTGTTCAATTGTGTTCTACGTCTGTCTAGTCCACAAATGTCAAAACAGATTTGAGATTGGCGGCCATTTGCAAAAATAAGAGCATCTTCCAATAGGGTGATCTCTTTTGGCCCACCTTGTACAAATAAAAACAGTGGAGTAGTGCATTTTTTAGGAATGCATCCTCAACCTTGCCATAACAATAGACGATTTTTATTTCACCCACACGAACAATTTAAATCATTTATTTTAATGGTTTATTACAATTATACGAATGTGGGCAAAATAAAAGGTGCCTAATGTGTCAATGATCAACTAGTGGGGATCGTTGTTATCATCCCTCATGAGTACACGAACACAAGTATCCTTTTATGGCCAATAATCAGATAAAATCCGCGGCAGATACAGTTCCAACTCGCCCTCTCTTTTTTGTTTGCAATTTCCGAACAAAAAAACTCATTACTTTTGGAATCACTTTTAATTAAAGCGTCTGCCTATTTGGGGGCAATAATGAATTGGAAATAAATTCACAACAAATTTTAATTAAATTCCCTCAATCTGAATCAATTCACTTCCATGCTGCAATTAGAAACGAATAATCCTTTGGAATTAGTCATTTTAATTATTGTACACATCGCTGAGTTGCGAAGGAACACCAAATCCGTGGCAGACTTTAACCAACCAGGATTAGTGTATCGCTCCTCTTCGCATTTTTCAAAAGTACTTCCCCTTGGTATGACGGTGAGATAAAATATTTTCTTCCTGTTGTGTAATCTACAGGCTTTCACCAACTTTAGCAAACTTTTCCGCAAAAGTGATTAATTTGAATGTGATATCCTGCTAAAAATTCATCTCATTACTAGACACGAATAGAGATAACAGCCTACAACCTACACACATGCACAAACTGCCGAAGACAGTGAATATAGAACTGTAAGATTAAGCCCGAAATCCGTGCATCGAAATCCATCATAAATGTCTTCTGAATGCGGAGGTAAACCCTTCAGTAAGCCACACGCACAAATAAAATTCAATTACCTTGCCGCTTTTATTTCACTTTTCCAATGTAGAGCTACTCATGTTTTTCTCTTCTTCTCCTTTTTTTTAAACAATAATCTATTTAGCTCGTCGGTTTGGTATTATGTTGGGAGAGATACAGACGAAATATATTTTGTGCGAACATTTTTTATTCACATGAGGGATCAACGAAAGAACGGTGTGTATGATATATTTACAGTATGTTTCGAAGGAACAGATGCGTCGAAGCCGTAGATGTAATTTGCTTACGAAGAGGTATGAAATACGAAAATAAATTTAACTGCGTTGTTTCCTTTGTTTCATTCTATTAAGTAGACCGATTTTTGTTAATATTTTTATCGTTTGTGACAAAACCTAGGAAGATTAACTTTTTTTTTACAATTCCAGGAAAGATACATTTTTATAAAGGGTTTTCGAATAAGAGGTGTTATTTTGGTATTTAAAGAAAAGTGCAATTTTTTGAGATAAATGATCGGAAGGAATGCCGTTAATAATGAAAAACAACATCAGCCAAATGGCCACCACGAGCACGTATACAGGACCATATCCTTTTCATGAAATTTTCCATAACCAAATCACAAAGTGGCTGCCCTATGTCCTCGATAGCGAATTTTATCTTTGAGGTCTTAAATCGACGCTGGGCTGTTAGTGTAGACCTTATCTTTCACGTGGCCCCAAAGGAAGAAGTCGCAAGGTGTTGAATCACAAGATCTCGGTGGCCAATTGTGATCACCTCTTCGCGAGGGAACACACATCCCGGGCACTTTTCCCATAAAAGATCAATGGTTTCGTTGCTTGTGTGGAACGTAGCGCCATCTTTGTTGAAAGTAAACGTTGTCCAGATCAATACCATCCAACTCCGACCATAAAAATCATTAATTATCTCTCGATAGCGCAATCCATTCACCGTAACTGTTGATCCAACCTCATTTTCGAAAAAGTAAGGTCCAATGACCCCGTCGGACCATAAACCGCACCAAACAGTCACACGTTGAGGATGGAGAGGCTTCTCAACAACAACTCTTGGGTTTTCCGAGCCCTAGATGCGACAATTTTGCTTTTTGACCTAGCCACCGAGGTGGAAATGGGCCTCATCAGTCAAGATGATTTTTCGATGGAATTCCGGATCATTTTCAACGAGCGTTATAATTCAAAATAAAAAGAAGAACATAGCTTTTAAAATGTTTGTGATGACTTGTCACGTTTCCGGTGTCCCGCTTTCAAATTCGTTGGTCTTTTCCTGGGTTAGCCTGAAAATGGTCTTTTGTCTGTGCACAGTACTTCGGACACTATTTTGTATGTAAGATTAAGAGAAGCTATACCTGGGTAGTTCCTAAACCAAGTGTTGCTATTTTGTGGGTGGGATATACATTTGTTTTTTGTCGTTTCAGGAATAACTCCACTGGAGCACTCAAATGCAACCGGTCCATTGTATTACCTGAAAGCAAGTCCAGTATCACCCATTTTGCTGGAATTTTTTCGCCTTTCTTAGAAAGCTGAGAATGCACTTCAGCGATAAGGAGCTAACAATATCAGCAATCATCAGATCTGCCACCTGATCCGAGCAAAGGTAGGACATTAGCAAAGGAAGTGATCCGAGCTATTGTCACTCTCTCCACAAGTATCGCAGACAGTATAGTGTTACTTAAATCCAGCACATTCAGATGCTTGGCAAAATTAAAGACTTCTGTTAGAGCGCCGGTAAGTTGTCTGTAGTTTTTCTGCTTAGGGACTACAAAAATGCAGCTGATTTTGCCAAAAGCATTTTTACAATGCCAGAAAACGGAGAGCTGAGAACTAGTGACGCCTTTTAGCACCGGTTGAGTCGGGCTGGTTACAGTCCTTCGGCTACTGAAGAGAGGTTAGTGAACGCACAATGGAGAGTTTCTTCCTCAGACGGTATTCTGTGTTCGAGTTCTATGACGTTCAAGTCTAAATTTCCACATCTCGAGCTCTAAAGCTAGACGCAGGAAATTGCAGCTCCATCGAAACTAATCTAACCTTTAAAGGTTTTTCCCAACAGGCTGAGAAAGTTCTGAATTTCTTGTCTGCTTCTGATTTTAGATAACAAATTTATCAAGAGGTCACAGACTCTCAATTTCTTAGAAGTCTGAAAAACTTGTGCTCCGTTGGCCTATCTTTTCAATCGATAAAACATTGGTTTTATAATTTCGACACAGTGTTGTTAACCGTGAGACTGGGTAAGTAAGACTAACCAAAATCATCACTCCAGAACAGCCACTTTAAAACTGATTTTTCGTGCCGGAAATTTTTGAAATTCCAATATTTCAACTCAAGTCCTAGGTTGGTTAATATGTAAAGAGAGTCCCATAATTCAAGAAAAATGTAATTTGATAGAAAATTCAGATTTTTAATTAGAAAACTTACTTTTTTTTATTAATTCATAGAGTATACAGATTTTGGTTGGCCGCCACGGCTTCACTGGCAAGTATTCTTTTATGTAAATATTTTTTTTTTAATACACCTCCAAATTTCCTCTTTCAAGGCGTTTTTGGTCGTCGGCCTGTTTGCATAGACCTTTGACTTAAAAAAAAAAAAACCCAAAGAAAAAAGTCCAATGGCGTTAAGCCTGGATGGCCAATTCTGATCCCAAAAACGGCCAATTACACGAATAGGAAATTACTCACGCAGTAATTGAATTGTTTCTCTGGCTGTGTAGCATGTCGCACCGTCTTGTTGAAAGCACATGTTGGTCATATCCATATCTTGTTATTTAGGCAATAAAAACTGGGTCATCATGTCACGATAATAAACACCATTAACTGTTACAGCCTGACCAGCCGCATTTTCGAAGAAGAATGGTAAGATAATGCCTCCAGCCCAAAATCCACACTAGACAGTCACGCGTTGTGGATGCATTTATTTCTCAATAATTACTTGTGGGTTTTCTAAGCCCCAAATGCGACAATTTTGACGATAAACGAAGTCATCCAGATGAAAATGAGCTGAAGATGATTTTGTATGAAAATTGTGGACTTTACCTGACAAACCTTCATTATTTTTAAAATATTGCTCAACAATGAAAATTCGTCGTTCTTTCGTATAGCGCTCCATTTTTACTAATTCCCAACTGTCAGCTGTCACATTGTTATCATTTTTTGCGTTGGCATCACTGTAGTATTAAATGGCGCTAAATTCAAATTTTGCGTGAATTATGGGACACCCTTTAGATCTACTTATGTTGGGTGAGCCACCGTTTTGTTGTCTCCGACACGGAAAAAGTTGCCACGTTACATGCAAGTTTTGCATAAAAGGCTCCAATCAGCTTACACTAAGCCATTGCACACAAACCGAGTAAGTATTTGCAAGACAGGCTGTACCATATACCATCGAGCTTCCTACTGCCATTAGCACTGTTGGCGGGTTGTCGTACGGCACGAAAGGATGAAAATAGATTTGCCATCCAATTCCTACTGTTCAACACCTTTCCCTCGGCACAGGACTTCTCTTCGTGCTACCAACATAATAATATTCTATTACACCCCTCATACACAAGACTGTTGTACTGTAGAACACTGTAGTGTGTTGTAAGAGCCTAAATAAATCTCGCATTAAGGCTATTACACTGATTCTGTTTATTTGCTGATATATATTCCTTTGGGTATGACAACGCATCCCCATCCTCAGCAATAAAAACGAATCCTTGACGAAATCATCGAGGATGTGACTGCCAGCACGTTGATGTCTTCGAGTGTTTCGCATGTTTTCTCTGCTTTGTAGCTTTTCGCAGGTTTAGTCGATTTTCTGTTTATATGCTAACACAATTATTATCCTCTTATGTTCTACGATGTCGTCATACATGAACGACTGAACGTGTATGGCGCGATGATGACTGATGATGAGCATTTCGCTCCGTATAATACCGCCTGAGAGTGTCAGCCAATTCCATACAGATCCACATCCAATTCGATTGAGTGCTTTATGAATGCTTTAGTTATACATCACATATTTTATTGACGTTGAGGATGTACTGATATTATTTTAAACTCCCCCGCTTTTACCGACTGCAATGAGGCTTTATTAGTTCGCATAAAAAGGAAACTGCGCGACTTTGTCGAACCAAGTACTAAAGCGTACCTCGAATATGTTTACGAGCTTAATTTTATGTACAAAAAAATTTGCGACAAACAATGTCAGAAGATGTACGGCATAAACATCCCACTTTGTTGAAATATGAGCACCCCACCTATGGGAATGTCGCCCGCCCTCCCCCATAGGGTGTGAAATCGGCTATGAAAAAACATGAAAGAGAAATTATTCATTTTTTAATGAAATGTGATTTATTTCCTGTCGGTGAGTGTTTGCTGTGAAAGGAGGAAAAAAAAATAACAGGAAACAGAATATTGATGTCCTGAAAATTGTATATGACCAGCTGTTGCGGTGAAATGTTGATATTTCATTTTAAAATTGCAATTACGAAACCATAGGCAGACGGAATGAGTTTCAGAAAAAAATAAAACCCAAAACGTTTCCAACCAAATCGGGGCAACATGTCAAAGCGGGACAACAGATTGAGTACTTCACTTAATGTTGAATACCTTTATAAATGGAAATGTAAAAAAAATATTAATTTAACCATCCTACACTATGGTAGGTAGTACATGCCATTTTAATCATCACCGGTGCGGGCAGTTGCAGCATACCCTGCGGGTAGGCATTTCGGATTCACAAAGTGCAGGCGGTAAGTGGGTTTTCACTTCATATCGAAATGAATCGTTTTGGATATTCATCAGCGCTCGAGAACTGACATATTTTTGCGGTTCATATATTCAGTCATGTTATCCCATGTTTCCTGGGCGTTTTATGCTTCCGATTATAGTTAAAACAATCACCGAAAATCGTACCTCAAAACCTATAAAGCAAACGCTCAGAGCTTCGGTTTGTACCAGCCCCTTAGGTACAGGCGAGACTCAAATCGAAATGCCTAGGTTTGGGCATTTTTTTTATTTGATTATGAAAAGGATATTTTAATAAGATAGATTGAGAAAAATAAAAAAAGTTCTAAGCCGATTTCAAAATATGCTTACTTTCGTTGCAACTGCGTGGTATGACATGGATACGGATAACCACTATCATCAGTAGGCGTTTAAAATTTCAGTGTTTTCAAAAGATCACTAAAGCAGGCTCTCCGTTAAACCAGGTCAAATTAAGCCGACTGGAAATCAAAAAAAAAAAAACAAATCACACAAAGCTGCCGCTAAACAAGTCCCGCGATACTAATAATCATTTTTAGTGTCCAGGCTCCAGGCTAAATGTTTCCAACTCACAATGACGAAATTTTCCAATAGAAATTGCATGTTGTAACCTACAAAATATTAAGCGGAAGGTTAAAAATGATATGAGTAAGGCCCATCATCTGTAAAATTTGGTCGGATGAGGATCAAAGTTTGTCCGGTAAAAAAAAGACAGGAAAATTTCCAATGAAGACCTAAGCTATAAAAATATTACACCTTACTTCGCTTTGGCAAAATAGAAAGCTTCAAAGTCTTGTGTCCGTAGATGCTCTATAAAACTCTTTAAACTGGCAGTGCCGCTTTATGGCGCCGAAAAAAAAATCGAGCCAATTTCTTTAACGGATTGGAGAACTTAGTCTTTCTCGTATAAAAGACCAAAAACTTGTAAAAGTTGATGAACGATTAAGTAAAATATGATAAATTGGAGTAAGCCGTAAAAATTCACAAGCTGTAACCCACTCCTGATAGCTAGGAGAGAAAGTTTATGAAACCAAGAACCAACTAATCGCCTCAAGCTTAGGTTAGAGCTATTTATGGGTTATCGGCAGCGGAAATAAAATGCTTCCAATACCAAAAGACGCACAGTGAAATGAGATATTGCCCACCGACAAAGTAGAGCAAAGCCTTTCGAAAATCTGGCGAAAAACGTACTCAACAGTGAAGTCCTGTTCCTTCGCCCAATTCGTGCTGATTTAAGGATGGAGCTCCACTTCTATCAGAAGACGATCGAAAATGGATTTTATGGGTCAAATGGTGACTCTACCGACGAACTTTACCTAAGAACGGGTCCGGAATCAAGGCAAAAGTAAAGTTGAAAGTCTTCGAAAAAGTGACTGTTTCAAAGATGAGGCTTTTTATACATTTTTCTCCGACAGCATTTGGACAGCAGACAGAACCAGGCTAGAATCAAATGTGGGAAATTTCTCCTTAGCAAACTATATGGTGCAGTGACTTAGTGGTTAGTGTGTTGAGGTACTAAGCGAGGGGTCCCAGGTTCGACCCCGGAAAAACACAAAATACATCTTATAGTTTTTTTTCCCCACTGCGACCTGACAAATATCAGAGAGTACAGCTGTCCTAAAAGAGGTTGAATGAAAAATGAATAATTCACACAAAACGGATGGTTTTAAAAAGCTTGGCCTAGGGCCCTTAAGTGCTGTTGATACGGACTTCCAAACGGCTCCACTTTAATTGAAGGCAAAGACTGGTTCCCGCATGGAGGAAATAATTATTTTATGTTGGCGGTACATTCAGTAATTATTTTATCCACAAAAACTGTACGATTTAGACCCGTCTTTATACTTAAAAATAAATCATTATTCGACAATTTCAGAAAGCCTGTCTTAAATTTAAACAGTTCATATACAGATTATATTGCTTTTTTTTTAGTTGTCGCCTTTTGTGCCATCATACCGAACCAAAGAAGGAAGCTTAGGGTCTTGAAAACTACATTCAGTTGGGAGCTCAAGACCAAAGCTAAGCTAAGTTCGGAGGTAAGTGGCGTCAGTTCCCTTAAATCATAGGATTCACGGGACAAAGTTCTCTATAAACTTCAGACAGATAAAAAGTCTGTTACAGAGACCCGTCGTAAAAGAAACTCCTTTTGCAAGGCTGATACGGGATTGTTTTGGTCTTTTCCAACACGAAAACTACGAGTAAGACCTGTCTAAATGTGTTTAAAGGAGTTGACAAAATAGCTCACCGAATAAAGCCTACCGACAAAAAGGCTGACAGCATCAACCGAATTTCAGTTAAATGCAAAAGAAATCTAAAAGTAGACGTTAAGAACTTGTCCTTGTTATGCCGATGGAAGACCAAACTTGCAGGAAGGTTTGAGTTTAAGCGAGTGGTCAGTGAAGACCTAGTTTGAGGATTTAACAACATTAAGAGAAATATCTAGGTCAGAACTTTAAATAGGTGAAAATCAAGAATGAAGGGCTATAAGGGAAGAAAAGATTGAAAGAATAAAGTCTGGCATAGGCACAAGTCTGCCTCATAGAAAATCTCGTCATCAACAGCTTCAAAGATCAAAGACTACAGCACTTTATAGTGTAAACAAAGTCAGTGCTAAAAATTTTTAACACACAACTTGCCGCTTTCGTGCAGTCAGTCAACGAATAATTGACCTGCCTTAATCGTTAAATATAACAAAGCAAGGTTCGTTCGTTCAACGTTTTCGTAAAATTTAGCCCGAAACGACAAAACTCTTTCTTCTGTTTGTTCTTTAAATTCTCCTAATAAATGACGCACGAAATTCAAATTCTGCCTTTTTTTTTAATCTCTGATAAACAACACACGAAATTCATTACTACGCATCAATCTGCATTCTGTACCCGTCAACCACATGACGATACACGAGCGTAGTAGTAATAAACAAACCTGGTAACCCATTTGGTCAAAAAGTCGATCCCTGATTTACTACAGTACTTAATTCACAGCGCCACTCAAAAATAAATAATGAATTGAGCAGGATTGACTCATTACTTACCGAGCAACAATCACTCTGACAGCTGGCACTGACAACATTTCCCTGTGCCGTAATAAGCTTTACACGGACAACCTACCAAAGGTGCAAAAGTCGTCGTTTACCACTTTAGGGTGCTCCGAAAATTGTTTTTTTTTTTCCCAACTTAATTCCTTCGAACAGCGACAGACAAATTTATGCAAAACCAACCGCACGTCACGTCTGCAGCTGCACTGAACACTGAAGTACACGAAAATGGTAAACAACTTAATTCTTCGCCAGGACACAGAAAAATGTAGGTATTCCATTCACAGCAGAGCTGATGGACATAAAAAACAGCACACAAACGTACAAACTGAACGAAGGAGTAAAACAACAAAAAAAAAACATAAGAACCCCTTTAACACACCGGAATGGGACGACAAAGCCCTCAATGAAATCTCCCTGGTTAAGTCTAAGGTTGACTGGATAAAGCCTTACTTTGCGATGGATTACATCCCTTATTCCGGATGAGTTTGTTTTGTTTTGAATATTAAAACGTTTTTCTCTGTTATCCCTCTGTTCGCCGGACTTGTTGACCGTGCAAATGGCATGAAGTAATGTCTGTTGACCCGTATGGAATAGTGATGGCGGTGATGCGAGCTATGCCGCAAGACCTAACACTAAATAGTGTATCATAGAGTCGTCATAATACCGGGGGGGGGGGTGACAAACAACAGAGGAAACGAAGGGTAAAATGATAATTTGATGATGTGCCGTGCAATCCTAATGCCCGAGTGGTTCAGATCATGACCATTTGGTGTGTCCTTGATAAGTGTGAGTTGAATATTAAATTTGACAGTTCTCGCTTTGAGGATTTTCAAGATTTCACAAATCTACGTGGTTTCATCATTTTTTTATGCTGAACGGCGGGATAGTTTGATGTCACCTTGTTTTGAGGACTGAAACTTTTATCAGAGTTGGAGCTTGTAGGAGGTCATGGCGAGCTCTGTAGTCTTAGACTTGGAGTGTTTTTTCCTTAGATAAATGGATGCCTTAGTGACACTTGCCACAACTTTTCCTAGTCAGTCATTGTGAGAAAAGTTCGAGGCTTAGCCCTAGAAGATCTATTGTATCATAGGAATAGGTCACGGGAAAGGCTTGCAAAATTGAATTCATTTCGTTGCACCAACTGGCCCAAGTTTGCAAGACTTCGATGTATCTGCTTGCAATACCACGAGGCGTCCGAGGTCTTCGTCACAGGAAGAAAATCTTTAGTACGACCTCGTCTCATTTTTGTCCCTTTACAAATTTTGTAGTTGGTCTTTCGAATAGCGTATCTTTTGTTCTCTTCTCTCATTCATCGGTTAATAACGCCCACCAATTTATTACCTATTATTAAACTAAAACTTTTTTTTCATCGCCTCGAATTTTTAGTTTCTTGAAACAAATTTTAAGATTCCAAACTTACCGAGCACAGGCAAGTCGCCTCCGTCCCTAATGTGGAGATTTTTGCACAATGCCCTCTTTTAAGTATTGTTTTTTTTTTTTAAATAATTCTTAATGTTATTGCGTCTCCCTTGTCCTTTCGAACAAAAATTGAACCACATTTCGATGAAACTCCATAAAACCAACAGTTTCTCTGTGTTGCCGGTTGCCGCACAACAAACTCCAAATGGCACTTTCATGTCCAAAATACATTGTTTGCCTTTTTCATTTACGTGCTTCCCGCTTGATAGTTTGAGAGTGGATTTTCGGTTTTTTTTTTTCTGTTACCCCCTTAAAGTTCTTCCATTTCGATCAACTCAGCGTCGCCGTACGCTGCTATTGTTCTCAAGTTGCTTTGTTGACCAAGAAGCGGGTTACACAGTCACAGTTACAGTCTCAGTGGCTATTTCATTTTGCAGTTTTGCTGTGGTCAATTTTTGTGTGTTTGCTGGCCCCCCATGAGAGAGCTTAATTTATGTCCTCTGACCACTCGGTCACACTTGGCGAGTGCCGCCGCAGCAGAACACTATTGTTGCATGATAGTTTCACAGAAATGGAGTCGGAGTCGGAGCTCGGAGACGTGATCGGGTTTTGGTGAAGGAACTTTTGTGTTCATTTGGTCACATGGTTTTGGTTTGGTTAACTTGCTGTGTGTTTGCCCAGTGGAACGGAATATGTACACTCTTTTGAGTGGATATCTAACTTTGTGTGTGTCCGGATTTTTGTTGCGTTGATTTTTTTTGTTCTATAGTGAAATGCAATTTTAGTTTTTATTGACATTCGAAAACAGAGGAGCTGTAAGAGAATCCTTTCGATTAAGTGCTTTGCGATAGGATGTTGTCATAAGAAGTAGATGTGTTGTTAGGTCACAATGGTAACACAGCCAGCCAGTATTTTGTTTGCGTAAAGTTTTGGTCGTGATGGTGGTGATGGTGGTTGCATTTGTTCTTGAAGTGAGGGCGCCAGTGATGCCAGATCGTGGGTAGGTACCCATTTCGTGGGTATTTGGCATTTCGAAATAAGCTAAAATAAAGCCATCCAATGTCCACCATAGATTTTAAATATTAAATAACCCGCCTTCCATCTACAGCACTGACAAGTGAAGCACTTGAAGCGTTCTATTTAAATTTAGACTCCACACTTCCCAAAACCCCTTTACCAATAAACAAATACCTATTGTTGCCGGAATATCGGTAACTGTTGCGTTAAAATGTTAATGTTGAAACACCCATGTCTCGGGCATTGGCTAAATAAATCCTCCCTTAATGCCATTTGAAGAGGAGTGTTGCCCAACCACCCAAAATGGCGGTAAGGAATTCCGTAATAGGAGCGAATTTACATACGCTGAGCGTTTATAATTATAGATTAATTTTAGTAAATTGTAAATGTTTTCTGAATACAACAATGCAAGTGGTTTTTCAAGCAAACACTAATTCGTACAAATGTATGCAGAAAATTGAGAAATATTGCCCGTTTGTTTTATTTCTAGACACTTGAAATATATATTTCTGTATCTGCCTATATTTCATTTCTTTCAACGCACTATTGATTATATGAAATGGTTAATGCTTTTCTCTGCTTTATCTTGTTAAACCGGTAGTGCTTACTTTTCGTTTGGTTTTCCTTTTCCAATAGTTTGCAAGTAACGTACGCATGCTTTTAAAAAATAATTTTAATATAAGTTTAGGATCTTTGCAATAAATAATATCCTTTTACTTAGTATTGGACAGCCATAACTGAATACCTACTTTTTTTCTACAATATTCAGTAGGTAGGTACCTTTGGCGCCTCAGGTAGATAAATTATGGCTGCAACCAAACCCTCTTCGGAAAAGAAGTTTGTTTCCCGAGAATGAGAATCTCAAATGAATCAACGGTTGGTGTAAAAAGGTTGACTTCGCGGATATATAATAATTGTCAGCACTGAGCAAAATCCACGGGAAATTATAAATTTAGGAACTTCTGGATAAATAACAAGTAAGTAGCATCTGCGAATTCATAGAGGAGAAAAGAGGACAGCTGTCGTGTAGAAAAATGTCCACGACTTTATGTTTTCCTGCAAGAACTAAAAATTTTTGGTGGTTTCTAGGTTTTCGGAATTAAGTACACAATTTTTAAAAAATCGAATTGTATTTATTTCTAAACTTCTCTATACCTACTTTTGCAAGCACTGTTTCGTTGCTTGGCAGATTGAAAATCAAAAACGGAAGCGATAGTTCCATAAAACGCTTATGGCTTCCCACATGAGTCTTTTATTTATTCTGAAATGAATCATCAGGCTGTTAATTCCATTTTCAAAAATATTCACTTGCTAACGATTCAATTGTGATCTTTAGGGCCGGCCCGTTTACAGCTGGTTAAAGCCATGGTTAGGTTGATTTTAAATCTGTGGTATCTGTGATGAGTGTTTTTGAACGATTTTTCACTTTTGTCCCCAAACCGTAGCTTTGCGACAATAGTTTCACTTTTCCATTTTATTTGTCAATTCGGTGATTGACCGAATCTGTGGTTATTTCAATTTTGTTTGATAATGATTTGTTTTTAATAATGATTTGTTAGGTAAGGTAGGTATTTTATTTATGTATTTATTTTCAGTAATCTACTAAACGCCAAATTGTTTACCACAAGAATGTCATAATCAAATGATACGGGCGTTTTTTAAAAACTGAAGAATACAATCTTCTTGTTGTGAGACAAAAAGCAATTGTTTTTAAAAAAACAAAACCCAATTAAAGCCACAGCCAATAAAATTTTTTCAAATGGATCATCTCAATTTAAAATTAAAATTGAATTACAAAAATTAAATTGAATTGGAAATTGAATTGACTTGAAAATTTATTCAATAACCGTCGCAATTTTCCCATTCTTTCAATATTTTCTAAAATGAGTGCGCTTTATCTCAATTTATGAGAGCTGTCATCAGCCAAAAATGTTGAAAATAATCTTACTTCATCCTTCGCATCTATGTATTATTGTGTTGAGTACCCTTACTCTTACCTAATAGACTGGCGTGTACGTGTACTTCAGTTCACTTCATCTTGAGTTATGTATACGTTTATTCTATTATTTGTATTTTTTCTCCATAATATTGTACAAAGAGTTGTTGTGTATAGCAGAAACGTCAGAATTAACACCTTAGTTCTTAAAAAAAAACTTGAACAAACGAATTTCCAGAAAATCATTGGTTAAATCTCAAACCGCGCAAAATCGGCTAGTTGTCGATTTCTATGGCTAACTAACCAAACCACTGATATATACAATCAATTTCAATGATTAGCAGCTGTTATAACCGATGATTCAAGATAATCAGTATTGAGCCAACCGGTAACCGGCTCTTAGCCTACCAATAAGCTTTGATTTGCATCACCAAAGCATTCTAATATACTCTCTTCCGTTTACGGTATAATTTGAATGGGATCCTATTGAGACACAAATCATAAATCAATCGTGAAGTACTAGAAAACAAAGGAAAGCCTTCTATAAAAGGTAGTACTAAAAACTGTGCCCGATCGAATGATAGGGCATTACAGATTTACATATTTTGCTTGACAGATCAGCGTGTATTTTTTTTTGCTTAAAGCTAATTTGCTTCAAAAAGCCTTTGAAAGATATCTGTTGGGCAAATTTATTTGCAATTTAAAAAAAATTTACCTTGTTTTTCACAAAAACATAATTATAAAATTTGAATTCGGTGATGACAACAAATGTAAAAGATTCTAAAAAAAGTTATCGCACTAGCAAATCTGGGAGCTGGCAGCTAACTAATCGTCGACATTAGGACTTGATTATTATTAGTAAGGCTGATTGACTATAAAAAAGAAATCCTACCCAATTGATAGATTGAGTTATTTGTATATGCAATCACTTAATTCGTATACGTCGGTATTTACTTGTGCCGAAAAGATTAGCAACAACTTCGATAGTAAAACATAAGGCGTAGTGCCCAAAAGCGCAGAGCTGGTTCAAGTTGATTGACTCTTATCGCAAAGAATTATTTTCTCATCTGCACATATATTTGACATTGGATTTTTATTAATTGTAGGGTGCACCTAAAATAAACAACAATGCAGAAAATAGGACAAACTCATAGAATCGTAGTTATTTTATATTGGATCTCCAAAAAAACATCATCGCAATAGATGAAATCACACTCACGAATTATTAGAACAAATAAAAGTTTTCAGTGTTCATTACTAGTCAAAGAAAAAGAGTTCCCTAGGCGATGGTTTACTGTGGGAAATTCGGTGGTAAAAAAATCATTTTGTCGACAAAAAGGGAAAAAAATATTTCCCAGCTCAAAACTTCCGTGGAAAATTTGATATTCATAACCATAATCCAAAAGGAGCTGAAGCTACCCAACCTGTGCAATAGGATTTTCCTTAATGGGATATTTTTCCCTGAACGCATTTTCGATCAAATGAAATGGTAAATGCCTTATCCTGTTTAACCGCCATATCCATATACCATACACAGCTCCTTCTCCATAAGTGCAGTTGTCCATGCTTCTATGTTTGCCGAGGTAGGCATGCTTCCAACTTCTTCATACCATTACAAGTGCCGTGCATTTGCTCACTTTGCCCAAAACTTCACACAATGAGCAGTCGTCTAAATAAATTTACAACCATTTGTAATGGACCCACAATCTTTCTTTCCCATTACTAATTGCTGTACATTTGGTGAAACTTTTCCAGTTTCAACTGCGCCGCACCATTAGTGCTAAATCTTGCCTCGCCAAACTGATGAGCTTACAAATACTTTTGACTGCAACCACTCCGGTGGAACGAAATCCATTCCGAAGAGATAGAACGCACATCCAAACTCAAAAGACATCGATTAAGTGCGATTCCAACTTTCCAAATGGAGGAACCAATAACAAAAGAGGGAAAAATACCCAAAAACCCCTCCAAGTGTCTTTCCTCTCTCTCTGTATGGCAGTCGCAAGGCCAATGCAGACATATCTTCGGAGAAAAAAAAATTAAAAGACCTTCATAATAGATGGAAGCTTTCAACTACCGTAACTCGATAGCTATTCCTTTTAACCATTTCAATGAGACCTCTACCATCAACGATAATGCCGATATGGATGGAAGTGGTTAAAGTCCTTTTGGATTCTGTTCTGCGCCCACCATCCATCTATGCTTTGAAGGACTTTTCGGAATCATTACTCATCTCCAGGCATGAGTAATTCTTCTCGAATATCTGATTCGCATTTTGGCATATTAATTCGCCTCACCAACAGAGCTTTATGCATATCAGAGTCTAGAAGCCACCTCCGACCGCCGTACAAATGAAATTCCATTCCACTCCAAGCGGAAGCAGAGCAGAAATCTCCCTACTAAGTGCACCAATAACTTTGCTAAAAGCTATACGCTCGTATACACCATATATGTGCACACACACCTACTGCTATTGTTGTTTTATTAGGTTAAAAATGTATTTTCATTCTTTTTCCGCACGTAATATTTCCAAACAGCTCCATGTTTGGGGAGGCCTCCCAATGTGCGGATGTGCTCCGAAGGATGTCACCAGCATCAGCATGGGCAATGTATTCTCGGCTATAAAGGGAACTTTCAAACAACATGCATTTACTCGAAGCAATATAAATAAGGCACGCGTCTGGGTTGTAGATATTTTTTGGAAATACGGAATCACAATACAAGTGCCGGGTTGCGAGTTTAAATGAAGAAAACGTTCATTCGTTTTCGCTGGCACCAACTTTTTGCTGTGACTTTGGGATCTTTCCGCGATAGCAAAAAAAAAATTAAAGCTATTTCACTAACGTTTTCGTTTTTTTGTACTATTCCAAAAACGAAAAACTTTTTCGTTTTGTTCAAATGAAAAACAACGAAAGCTTTTTCTTAATTAAAAAAGAAATAAGACCTAATTCTGAAACGGCAGATGCCATTCGGGCGGTCTTCCAAGGCACACACTACAATTTGTCGATGGTGTGTGCATTATAAGCTTTATATTTATATCCACGCAAACTTTATATTGTTTTATGTTAACTCAAAGGTGTCTCTTGTTATAAAATGTTCATAGAATAGTGGCAATCTTGTATCGCTCTTGTTTTTGTCTACGTTTGAGAGGAAAAATGGCATCGATGTTTATTTTAGTGGTATTTATGTTCGAATTTTGCTGTCGCATTAAGCATTGAAATATTGAATTTGAAAATCCAAAGGTACACTCAGATATTGTTTGATGTTGTCAAAATAAGACTGCTTCTAAGACGGAGCAAGTTTTCGCTTTTAAATGATTTCTTTCGTTTTTCGAGAAGCGAAAATGGCTTTCGTTTCGTATTTTTAGGTGCACTCCGATGGCGTTGTCAAAAACCAAAGTAAAAATTACTGAAAATGGATGTAATCTAAATTCGATGGTTTTCTTAGATGTTTTCAGAACAATTCTTAGCCTTCTAAAGATTTCTTTCGTTTTTCGATAAGCGAAAGTAGTTATCGTTTCGATTTTTTACACAATTTAAATTCATAAAATTGGACCGTTGCGTTTGTTACAATAAGTCGTCTTATTAGAGACAAAGCTTTGTGTACACCAAGAGCTCGAGGCACTCCGATGTTATAGGGACTGCGGGGAACAGAGGGTTTGCAGAGGTACAAAGAAAATGGCAATTGCAACTTCTCCGTCGATACTTTCATGTTTCTCAGATCGGTTGTTTTATAGGATAGGCTGCTACTCATTCCACTTCCTGGTCACTTATATCATGGGCACCACTTTGAGGACCATTTCCTAAAAGAACTGCACCATCACTTTGCTCATGCGTAACATCGGAGATTTTTTACAAATCAGGATTGCAATTGGGGATGGTGTTTGAAAATATCACCGATAAGTCTTAAAAATGTAATTTTTTCCTGCAGGCAGCTTCTATAAAAAAAAAGTTTTCGTATACCTACGCCACTGGAGTTTCTGCATACTCGCAAACATTAAGGCGTGGAGTTCTTTGGATCAACTCGTTTAAAGTTAAAATAGGAGTATTGGAGGAGTGTTGCCTTGCCCACAGAAATTTTAATTATATTTAAAAAAATTGCTTCCAGTTTGAGGGACCATTATCGGAGTGCTAGATCTATTTTTAAGAGTTTGAGAATATTTTTTTGTGCGACTTAAGGAAGTTGGACAATCTCCTGTAATGCATGCTTCCTCCATTTCTCTTAGGCAGAGGTATAAAAAGCTAAGCTGAAAATCATGAAAAACTGCAGATCGTTGTATTTGTTACGAGGTAACCTTCGCATTACTTGTAGCCCGTTATACGTAGCAAAAAGTTTTATAGTAAAATTCAATAGCGACCATGTTAAAATTATTATTTCGTCCAAATTTGTTTTCTTTATTGTTTGATTTTCTCTGCCAAAAATGATAGAACCGGAAAAATTGTTCGAAGGCAATACTCTTCCCCACAGAGTGAGTAAAAACTTTTTCGGATAGATCTGTTATTTTCATGTTGTTTTGCTAGTGAGCTACGAGTATATATTTGAAAAAGTTTTATTTAACTTGGATAAAATTTTAGCTCACCAAAGTGCCGAAATTCTACCAACGTCCTGTCGGTGCAATAGAACAGAAGGATGCTTGTTTAATAACAAATTCCCTTGTCAACGGGTTGAAAAACTGTTTTGCTCGAACCTAAACGTATTCGATGTTGGAACTAATTCTCGCATAATAAAAATTAAGTGCGATGTTAAATGAAGATATAGAAAATAGAAGTGATGTTATTTCAAGACGAAAACAAATTGGTAAACCGCTGCTTTATATGTGGATAGGTTTTGCGTCTCGCTACCATATTCACTGATGTCATCATCCTTTTTAAAGTCTTAGGCAAGCAATAGAATTTAAAATTTTTAGCTACTATTTTATCATCCTTTTTGGAGTTGAACAGGGTGTCTCGAAATACATAAAGCTATACATAAAGAGGGTTAATGGCCTTCACGGCTTTGCAGTCATTTATCAGCTATTTTTTCGCAATTTTACACAACCCTTTTCATATAAATGTAAACAATGTTCATTGATCGAAGTCTGCATTAAAAAGTTACACAAATTGGATGTGCCTGATTATCAACAATAGCTTCGGAACTTTTTAAACCCCAGATTCAACAATTCTGACGATTGACAAAGCCTACCAAAAAAAAGAGCTTATTCCTGAACAGGATTAAAAAAATCAGCGTCCATTTATTGTTGTTAAATAATTACGTTCAAAACACGTTGATCTCTCACAATATTTCTAGTACCTGTCAGATGTGCCGTCGTTCTTCCTTTTGCGTTGGCAGCACTTCTTTACCAAACAAATGGCGCGCGTTTCAAATCTTCCTTGACTTTTGGGTCACCCTTTATCTTGCTATGCTCCCTCAGGCGGACGAAAATGTTAGCTGCCTGAATGGAACGATTAGTTCTACACCTACGACAGCAGCACCACAGATAACAGCGATTCGTCTACTCATATCTACTGTTTCGTAGCAAGTTTCACTGCTGTAAAAATTGGACATCTAAAGAATTCTCTGACTGAGCCATTGACAGTGGAAGTTGCTGTAAGTTGTCACGTGTAGGTCCGTGATCTGATCATGAAATGCTTGTCATCAGCATTTGTATATTTATGCAAATGCCCAAGTCTGATTGCGTATCGTACCGAGTCTAATTGCACTTGATAATAAACTTCCGATTATTATCTAAGAGCGATTCGATTTGTGTGTAAAAATACCAAAAAAGCTTTAGATAAGATTCGCACCACCGGTGTTTGTTTGTCTAGGAGTTACAATAAAACCGGGCTGCTCAGTGCAAGTCACATTTATTTCCCACCGACTAGTGTTGGCATAATGTGTTGCGAGTGCTGTAGTGTTCGTCAGCAGAAAATTTGGGTAATCACCATCGGAATATTCTGCGTTGTAATCGGAACTGTCCTCATTTTCATGTGGCCCGGCATAACCGAAAACATCATCAATAACGTGAGAAAGACACATCCAAATGGGGACACAATAAGATCCTTCTTCCACTCAAATAGAAACTGCCGCTGAGCCCCACATCATGGATGTTCCAACACTGGATGAATCCACCCGCCACTTCCTACATGGTCATCTATGTATTCAACTGGACCAATGTGCAGGACGCGACCAACCAAAATGTGAAACCGAATTTCGTGCAGTTGGGTCCGTATGCTTTCCGCGAGTACAAGACGAAAGAGGACGTCACCTTCCATAATAACGACACGTTAACATTCTATGGCCGTCGGACGTGGTTCTTTGACGAGGACATGTCAAGTGGCTCACTAAATGATTTGATCACCCTGCCCCATCCGCCCAGTGTGGTAAGCGGCACCACATTTTTTGGTTTTGACTATTTTTTCACAGCAGCCGGTTTCATTTTCAGGTCGCGGCAAATGCAGTGCGCCACTGGAATCGCTACATAAAGAAGATAATGAACTACGCCCTGAAAACAGAGGGCGGCAGTTTGGCCGCCACTAAAACCGTGGACGAATGGCTTTTCAAGGGTTTTTATGACCCTCTGGCCGAGTTGGCTATGCTGCTGGAATCCGAACTGGTTCCATGGCGTTATAAGGACTTTGGGTTTTTTGTCGGACGAAATGCATCCAAGGAGTACGAGGGTGCGTACACCATTCACACAGGACAAACGGATCTGTCGATGCTGGGCGAACTGTCTCACTGGCGGGGTAGCACACAGTCGCATGCCTTTAGCGGTGAATGCGGCCGTGTGAATGGAAGCACTGGGGATATTTTCGTACCAGCACGTGGTCCCGATGAGACTGTATCGCTTTTTATACCCGACGCTTGTCGTTCGATTAATATGTTTCCCGGTGAGAGGAAGCGTATTCGCGGCATAGACACTGTGAAGTATTCCACAAACAGTATGTCCTTTGACAGCGGCCAACTGTACCCGAACATGGAGTGTTTTTGTTCGCAGAAAAGTGATGGGTGTGCCCCACCTGGTGCCTTGGATTTGGGCCCGTGTTTGTTCGGCGCCCCGCTTTATTTGTCGCATCCACACTTTTGGAATGCCGATCCCAGTTATGCAGCGACTATCTCGGGAATGAGTCCCAATTCGGAGGATCATGGATTTTACATCTACATGGAGCCAAAATTGGCCGTTCCGGTGAAAGTGAATGCCAGCATGCAGATTAGTATCCTTATGATGGATGACGATGTTATTGAGTGAGTGTAGTCGCAGTTATTGTGTGTGTGTTTGTAAACGGAATGCATATTTTCTGTGTAGGTTATATCAAAACTTGAACGAGTTCTTTGCGCCTATGGTGATAATATCCGAACGAGGAGAACTGCACGAGGGCATGGCCAGGACTGTTAGGGTAAGCCATGTGAATGTGACAATTTACGAACTATACAAATTTATTTATGTGCGGAGATATGAAAAATGCGATAACTAAAAGTTTCTGTAATCAAGTCAAAAGTTGTTTAGACGAACATAATGTGAAGTCTTTTGAGAGAGCTGCAAAGCAGTTTGGGAGCTGCAGATCCACTTCCTTTTGTACCTTTGATATTTCAAGTACAGCTATCGAAATGCCTTTATTATGAACATTTCTTTGACTTTACACGGATCATCGTCTATCATCCGAAGCGGTTTTCATTTCGTTAGCACACATTTTTTCCAATGATTGCGTGAAAACAAAGAGTTCTAAAAAGCTTTTATTTTAAAATATTTGTAATTTCTGTTCATTAAATGGATTTGTATTTTATCTGAGCCCTGCGGGTGCTAAGCTCACAAACCACAATGAATATGAGTGGATTTTTGTTAGGAAAAAAAATAAGAAAGTGTCGAAAGCACTTTTTGGATTTTTGAACTCTGATTCTATCACAATTTATGATAACTCATTCGAACAGCAATTAATTGAGAAGAAGTCCCAAAGCTGTTCTTTAGCATCGTTCTTTAGGAACAATATCCACCAAGAGATTAAGAAATAGCAACAGCGAAAAAATTTGCAATTGATTTTTTTAATAATTCAGTTCTCAATTAAACTTACTAAAGAGTATTTTTCAAACTAAAGATTGCAATATTTGGTACTGTTTTGTCTGCCAAATTCTACAAAAACCACTCTAACGGTTTTGATCAAAATACATATTTAATAAAATAGAAGTACCTATTCTAAATAATATCCCGTACTAAGTTTTTCACAAAAAATTGGAACAAATTTAAGAAATTAAATATTACTCAAAAATTACTACCCAAATTCCGATCTATGTTCCTATATTTTCGGTTTAATTTTAAAATAATGGCAACGCCCCAACTTTTAATTAAAATTCGATAGCAGCTACTTAAAACTTATTTTTACCAATTATTACCAACTTCTAATTTTTTCAGCCATATTGAATATGCACCCTTAAAATATTTCCAACAACTTGGAGCTTACACAATTAGCAACTACCATTAATTAATTAAAATTTAATACTTATGTAGTTTATGCTTTTGATGAACGAGAATTTACGCTCGACCCAGTCGTGCACTTTATTTTTAAATACATAAGTAAAATGAACTATCATAATTTTCATTAAAAAAAATACTTTCCTCTTTTAACAGTAAAATTATTTAAAAGCAATAATCGTTTTCTATTATTTCAGTTTGCCCTCAAGGCGGCAGCAATTGGAGTTGGTTTCGGAATAGCACTGGTTGTGGTCGGGATAATATTACTTCTTCTTGCAATTTTTTTAACTTTTACAAAACGTTGGAGAGGCCAAAAGCATTATGCCTAAAATCGTTGAATTCACTAGACTATTGATAGCTTAGATTTTATAGTACATATTACATATTTAAATGTTACTGTATTTATTATTTACTTAAATACTTAAAACCATTTTTAATATAAACTTTAAATTTATGGTAAACCAAGTAAGTGATACCTTTTTGAGGTGGTCGCTGTAAAGTAAAAAAAGTAAAAAGATTAGGATTAAATTTTTCAAGGTTTTGCACAACTTAAAAAAATATTGGGAAAAATATCTTAAAACAAAAGAAAGAATAGTTTTAAGAGTTTTCGTCTGTTTTGAGTTGAACTGGCTCTTGAAAATTGGCAGCAACTAAAACGTTTGCGATGACTGATGACAATAAGGGGTTGCTCGTACCTGTGATATTTTAAATAATCATAATGGTTTTACAAATTTAAATTAATGATTCTTCAGTTAACTATAGGTACTTTCAGTTTTTTTAAGTTTTTCTATTTTTTATATTTATGTGTGGAATACTCAGAAAATCTATTAAAATATCTTCATTATGAGATTATCTTCTGTCTTAAACGAGAGGCCTCTAGTGTGTTTTTCTTACATGTACCTAACTATAAAATTAAATTAAATGTATGCAAATAAACTGACTTATAAAAAAATCTGATTTTTTTTTAGGTCGATACTTTTTAAAAAGATATGGCGCCGTACTATAAATTTGAGTCTCTACTTTAAGTTTACGATGAAAGTTGGAATTTTTCAAACTTGTATTTTGTTTATTGAACATTACAGCATTTGATGATATTACGCTGCCAATTATAATTGAAAAAATAGCAGGCAATGTCCACCAGTCAACATTTAATACCTCCCAATTACGTTCTCAAAACATATGGCTCCAACAAATGCCTTAAAATGTATTGTGATTTGTTTATCACAATTTTAAATCACATTCGATAACTTTGACATCATTCTGAGTTCATTTACTAATCTAAACAGTACAAATGAACCTCTCTTGAGCTTTCAAATGCTTTTGCATTATTGATTTAAATAAGTGATTGTAGCAAGCACAGCATTTGATGTAAACCTCTGTATATATCAGCATTTACTTCATGGCTTTGTTTAGTATATCTACTGCCTTAAGATAAGAACTTAGAACGTTGAAAGATTATATACTGCCTAATGAAGGTGCTTCTAATTTTATAAAACCAATAAATGTCGACTTCATATCTCTGTTGTCGCCTGCACCGGCAATTTTTTTGTACAGTCCGTCGGTATCTTAACGCCATCTGTACATGGAAAGAAGAAAACAACATAAACCAAGTGCATCAAGATTAGATTTGGAGATAGCTACTGTTGTCAAAGTCAAAGCGTTAAGCGATTAGAGTCCACACTTAGCATGCATCTGATAATAACTTTTGAATGAATATAATACCGGTCAATGCAAATACTTATGGGTGCGACATGAGAGGCCTGCATGAACTGTTGCATAGGTACCTATGTAACTATTTTTCTAAGTCCCTTTATTAACTGACAAAGCATTTTTGAGGGTAAAAGCGTCCTTCATATTTTAACGCCGATATGCAAATGCGGCGTGATGACAGTTTTTCTGACCAATAGAAAACTTCGTACCACCTAAAATTGGCCTTGAGTTACAAAAACCAACAAATTACTTATAATTGGAAAACGAGTCAAATGGAATGCACGACTGGACTGCATGAAACTTATTCGTCAAATCGAATCACAGCAAATAGAACACAAATAAGCCGCGGTGCTAATAATTATTTTTACAGCCCAATCTAATTTTTTCGGACTCACAGACTCGTACTGCGGACAAATTTTAGTCTCGACTTTAAATTTACGGAAGCTCAAAATTGCAAAAATTGTGTGGAAAATATATTTTTTTGAAATAATAAAATTTCAAGTCAAACCAAAAATGTTTATTGGTAAGGCCCACAATGGCGAAATGTTCCATACAAGATTGCATATTGTGACCTACAAAATACTTAGTGTGAAAGTTAAAATTATTGATTATTGGCAAGGCCCAAGGTGACTAGATACTGCAACGTTTTTCAAATGAAAGCTCCTTGCGCGACTAATTTTGGAATGGAAAAGGCATGTGCATGTGCAGTGAACGTGAAAGTTTGGAATTTGGAACTCTACTCTACAGTTTAATCTTGCTACACGAATTGAATTATTCTACAAAGATTGTACAACGCCAGCAAAATTGATCACTGTTCATCGGCAAGCGCCAGTCTTAAACCGCCTGCAAACCAGTTGTACTTTGAACTGTTCCCTCAATTCAGAGGCAGAAGCAATTCCTTCGCCAACATCCTACCGCCTCAATAATTTCAAATTAATTCAAACAATTACTATAGGTGCATAATGCTCAGACTAAATTATAAATAAGCCAAATGAATCCACACTTAATTACCCTTACTTGACTGTGCTCAAGTGTGTCACCATATCAGCGGCTAATCTATATTTATCAACGCCAGATAACCCGCTTATAGCTGGAACAACTTTTTTCTTGTAATCCACAATAAATTGCACATTATCCTAATCGGTGGGTGGATTTGAATAAAAATTGATTCTAATGCACACGCAGAGTCACTTATCCCGTGTTCGAAGTCGGTTGCAGTGTGAATAGCTGCCGTGCGCCGTCGAAAATGTGTTGCAAGTGCTGCAGTGTTCGTCAACAAAAAATATGGGTGTTCACGTTGGGCACGCTGTTCTTGGTCGTGGGAGTTCTGACCATTTGCCTGTGGCCCGGCATGATTCGGACAATTTTGAACAATGTAAGTTGGTGATCTTTGCCCCAGAACATAGTAATGGATGTTGTGTGTTTGTTTGAGCAGCAACTACCCCTGTCACCGCAGTCTAAGACATTTGACAAATGGATCGTGACTCCGGTGCCGATATACATGCATATGTACCTGTGGAACTGGACGAACCCAGACGAAGTGAGGGACCTTGATGTGAAGCCCAACTTTGTGCCCATGGGTCCGTTTGTCTTTCGCGAACAAAAAATGAAGGAGGACCTTGTTTGGCATGCCAATCGTACGGTGACCTTTTTCAATACACTCACTTGGTTTTTCGAACCGGAAATGACAAACGGAACGTTGGAGGACTTGGTCACGTGTCCACATCTGCCAACGCTGGTATGAGTTTGACTGAAAAACAGAAAAAAAAAACAATTTCTTTCTCAACTTTTACCAACAGGCCACAGCGAACATGATGCGTGACGAGAGCATAATCAAGAAGATCGTCCTCAACAGAATTCTCAATAGTGAGGGTGGGATGCTTGCGGTGACGAAAACCGCCGACGAGTGGCTCTTTAAGGGCTACTTCGATCGGTACCTGAACTTTTCCATGAACCTGAACAATCCGGATGTCCCCATTAATTCGCCTTACTTTGGATTGTTCTTAGATCGCAATGGCTCGAAGGAGTTCGATGGAACGTACACAATCCACACCGGCCAGGGGGATCTCACCCAAATGGGTGAACTCACCCACTGGAACGGCAGCTCAAATACGGGTTTCTTTGAAGGAGAGTGCGGAAAGGTGAACGGAAGCACCGGAGACTTGTGGGTGCCAAATCGTCCGCAAGATGAAGCCATCACAATGTTCGTGCCTGATACATGTCGTTTTATGAATATGTTCCCTGGCGAGAGGATGCGTGAGTTTGGCATTGATGCCATCAAGTATGGCACAAACGACATGACATTTGACAGTGGAGAAAAGTATCCCAATATGAAGTGCTTCTGCCCGCCCGAGCTGAAAGAGTGCCCGAAGCCCGGTGTAACTGATATTGGTCCGTGTGCCAATGGGGCTCCTATGTATTTGTCGCACAACAACTTTTACCTAGCCGATCCGAGCTATAGCGACCAGATAACTGGCCTGGCCCCCGATCCTCAGAAGGACACATATTTTATTGTTATGGAGCCGACTTTGGGTGTACCGCTGGTGGTGAACGCCGATGTGATGATTAGCTTGCGAATTCGCAGAGATGATGACTTTACGTAAGTACATAAACGAAATCGGTTTGAAAGCTCTGTTGTTGCTTGTCTGGTGGTTCGTATCTTATCTGAGTTGGGTGTTTATGCATATAATAACCAGATAATGGATGGGGATCAGGTTTTCCTATGTTTCTATCGTAGCCACAACCCTGTTATCAAGTTTTCAGAACGGTTTTGACCAAAACGCGCACATGAAACCAAATGTTTGTTTAAAAACCGACTGCGTTCTTTGTTTTACAGTGGAGCTCATAAAATGCTCGTATCTCGAAAACACCATTTTAGAAGTCGATTTGAACAAGGCCTTGTACTCAGTTTTCACCTTAACAGCTTAAAAAACAACACCTTTCAAACCAGGCAACATTTGTTGCAATTTTGTTAAGAAAAAATTCCGTACTATTTTTCTCTTACTATTTGTAATATGCTTATCTTAAAATTGTCTGCCTAATTCACGCTGATTTTTTTAAAAATCAATAAATTCCAGTACAAATTTGTTGGCAACTACTGAGAACTTTTTTTTAGAATGCACTTTCAAAGTAATCTGAAGAAATTTCTGATTTCTCAATTCAAAGGAATTTGCTAAATGTCACCAAAAACTTTCAAAAATATTTCTGATTCAGGGACTTTTTGTGGAGGAATTTGTTTTAAAAGCTCATTCAAGGCAATTTTTAATGAATCGACATGTTTTAGCCAAACGTGCACTTAATTATTTATGATTTTTTGACTGGTTTCGCTTCTTATCTTCAGTGAAATAAAAGCCCGTGCCCGACCAAACTCATGGTGAGAGGAAAAGTTTCGGGCGATCAAGTCTTGCACTTTATTTATTAAAAGAAAATATTATCCGCTAGTGGTGTACTTTTGCTTATAAGTGCATCTCGCACTGATGAACAAGTCTTTGCATTGCACATTCAAACCTTATTTACTACCTTTAGCATTAAAGTAAAAGAGCTACTAAAACTCAAACTAGTGTCCCATTACGAGGCATACTCTACCCCCTTATTTCAGATATAGGTGATCCCCTTTTGCTATAATACTCCAAGCGCTGACGGTGTCATATTATTCTATTACAAAAGTGTAAAAGTTCCAATTTTGTCAAATAGGGTGGGTGATAAAAATTTTTATTTTTCCGTCTTTTCAGAATTTTCAAGGGTATACGTGATGACTTTTATGCGCCATTTTTTACTATCTCACAGCGTGCACAGATCGATGATGACTTGGCGAAGGAGGTTAGGGTGAGTATAAATATATGTGAGTTATTTTACTGCCCCATCAATGCAAGTTCTTTCTTTTAAGTTGGCTTTAATGCTCCCCGCAATTGGAGTATATACGGGGATTGCTCTCGCTTCAATTGGTGCAATTATGTTGGCAATTGGCATTTACTTGACCATATCGCACAATTGGAAGGGTCAAAAAGATGTAGTCTGAGAGGAGATGTGATTTCAGTTATACTCAGAGGAAGGAAATACTTGAAATAAGTTTTGCAAATAAATTAGAGTTAGTTAGAATTTGTTTTATTTTTTGTAAGCTTAATATTTTTGTTCTTTTTGTTGCTACGGAGGCTACTAAAAATATTCAAACATTTATTGTTGTTAAGTATTTGTTCTAAAGTTTTGTTACCGTTCCCATATGGCATCGATTGTACTAAGTAAAACAAAGTAAATGACAAAATGAATATTATTTTTCTATTACATATGTAGTTTTATTTGTAGCAAAATCGAAATGAAAAAAAATACATTAACTTTGTTTATTACAATAGTATAAAGTAAAAAAAAAATTGTAACTTTGAAAATATTTAAATAAAACTTATTTTCCCACATGGGTAAAAATTAAAAAAATATATATACAGTACAGCCTCGCTAGTCCGGACACATAAAGTTTCTACCGTGTCCGGAATAGCGAAATGCCCGGACTATAGAGAAAAAATTAAATACATACAATGGACAAATCAAAGACCACAAATATAAACTTCCAATGAGTAAATTTGCAACGATTAAAATGTCTAGATTCCAGAGCCAACTACAAGCGACAAAACTAGAAGGGGATTCCCCGTAATCGTACGAACAAACGTTTTTTCCAAGAAACAGAGACAAATAATATATGTATGTCCGAAACATAGAGGTGTAATATATGTATGTCCGAAACATAGAGGTGTCCGGACTACTGAAGTGTCCGGGCTAGCGAGTGTCCGGACTAGCGAGGCTGTACTGTATATATTAATTGTTGCATTTAAACTAGGTTTTCTTTGTTTACCTCAAACTTAAAGTAATACAAGTAGGTGCATTTATTGTAATGCATAAATACCTACTTATAAATAATAGCATATCCAAGAAAAAAATCAAAAAATCTGATATAAAGGGTGTCCCATAATTCACGCAAAATGTAATTTTGATAGAAAATACAGATTTTTTATTAAAATATAAATATTAATGCCCGCCACGGCTTTGCTGGCAAGTAGGTACCCACTCTTTTATTGAAATTTTCTATGACCCTTTTGCATAAATGTGTCTGAATTTCATAAATTCACCTCCAAATTACCTCTTTCAATGCGTTTTTAGTCGTCGGCCTGTTTGCATAGACCTTTGACTTAAAAAAAAAACAAAAAAAGTCCAATGGCGTTAAATCGGGATGGCCAATTCTGATCGCGAAAACGGCCAATTACACGATTAGGAAATGACTCATGCAGTAATTGAATTTTTTCTCCGGCTGTTTGGCATGCGGCACCGTCTTGTTGAAAGCACATGTTGGTCATATCCATATCTTGTTATTTAGGCAATAAAAACTGGGTCATCATGTCACGATAATAAACACCATTCACTGTTACAGCCTGACCAGCCGCATTTTCGAAGAAGAATGGTAAGATAATGCCTCCAGCCCAAAATCCGCATTATACAGTCACGCGTTGTGGATGCATTTGTTTCTCAATAATTACTTGTGGGTTTTCTGAACCCCAAATGCGACAATTTTGACGATAAACGGAGTCATCCAGATGAAAATGAGCTGAAGATGATTTTGTACGAAAATTGTGGACTCTACCTGACAAACCTTCATTATTTTTAAAATATTGCTCAACAATGAAAATTCGTTGTTCTTTCGTATAGCGCTCCATTTTTACTTATTGCGAACTGTCAGCTGTCACATTGTTATCGTTTTTGGCATTGGCATCACTGTTCTATTAAATGGTGCAAAATTAAAATTTTGCATGAATTATGGGACACCCTTAATAATTATGCCGAATGACATCGATTTCAGAGAAATGATGCCACAAAAAGCATCTCAAAACAAATTTGATGCTGATTGGCAACCCAAAAAAATGAAAATTGTCCTTAATCAAATGGGTGCCTCTTGTTTATCACTCAAATAAATCCGAATTTGAGAACGTATTTTGACAATTGTCGATTTAAAAAATAAATCATAAAAATAGTATTTCAATGAGAAAATTCAAGTTCTTCTACAGACCTTCCTTGCCCGAGAGCTAAAAGCAGTTGGACGTAAACCATCAGCCAGTATTTTTGTCTCAAGTGATTGAACATGAACAGCAACAGATACTTCAGGAAGTTAATTAAAAAAGAAAATTAAAAAAAAATATGCTCGGAGGCAGGGAATGGATTATACACATCAAAAAACCGAAAATGTTATTTAATAGTTCCATACCACCGAAAACGAATGGCCAATCTGTTGAACTTGTGGTTTTTAGAAACAATTTTCTGCCGTTCGTGACAATCCTTAACTGCTTGTAGCTGAAAAGCAAAGATTAACAATTGTTAACCTAAACATAATAAAATGGATCATGGAGAACTATATTTATACCTACTTCCATAGGAAGCACTTGACTGCTGTCCTGTTATGGCCCACTTCGACTTCCCCTTCACCTAAAACTATGCAACTTTTATTGTATTAAAATTTTATTTGAATTTACACAAACCAGCAGTTGGTACTCAAATCTATTTTTTCAATTAAAATGTTTTTAACGCATATTGTTCAGTACGTACAAGCTACAACTACTTCAACAACAACTCACTTCACCAATTTCATTTAGTAATTTCCATTGCAATAAAATTGCAAGTAGGTACTAATAAAATTTCAATTCTAAAATGACAGTCATAAGTACCATCCATACAGCACGAGAGGAAAATGTCATTTCCCAGAAAATGGCAGAACAATTGTCCATAAAAAAAGAACACTTAATCCGTTTCCACTACAGTTGTATAGGAATCGTCAAACAAATGTCACAGATAATCGCTGTTCTTGAAATGAAACTCAGATTAACATTATAAATGTCTGGCTACAGTTCCAAATTACTTTTGTGTCGTAAAATCATCCTGGTGCTCATTAAAAAAGCCACTGTAATGAAGATAACCCAAAAAATGATATCGTCCTTCCATCTGATGCGAGTATCCTTTGCTGCCATGAATTTGCTGCTTACACATAAGCTTCCAACTACAGAGATCATAAGCATCTTAAAGTAGACTTAATCCCCACACAGACACTGCGTTATTATTTCGTAATGGAGCACTAAGCCGTCTCTGCCATTACAACTGATTTACAACATGCTATACTTACGATATTTATCATTAAACAACGGGTTATGACCTATTGCTATTAGCCGGCAATACCAAACGTAATGGTACTGCGGGATTTATTTTCATAATTTGTTAGCGCAAATGGAAGGTTGGTAATATTATGATTTGACTGGTAGTAGGCGCGGATTGCTTAAGTTAGTAGCTGAAGGTTGGAGTTTTCACTCTTCCTTTTGGATTACAAAATTAAGAAAAAGCTGATTAAAAATTCTACATTGAAAATAAGTAATACGATGGGCTGAACGTATACAGGGGCGGTATCTACGCTCTACAAAAAATTCAGCTTTATGGCGCTTTTAGACCGATACTAGGCTTCTTTAAAAAAATGCTGCTCGCCAGATATTTGATTCTTTAAGTGAAAAAACCGCCAATAAGCTGAACAAAGATTGGGGTATAGTCTGAAGCTTCTACATTACAATGAAAGCGGAACCTCTATTTGAAAATCCATCGCGGCGGCCAAAACAATTAAAAATAAATAAATAAATAGTTGGCGCAACAAGTCCGTAAGAAACCAGGACTTAGCTTCCAGCAACCGTTCGTTTTGTGTGAGTTTTTCATTCTTGGGACGAATGGAAGGGATCTTGAATTATATGCCGAGTTCAAACGACTAATTGGGAAGCTCTTCTCTTCTATGACAGTTACACTCGGGGCAACTTTTTTTGGATATAGTAGTTGACACCTTTCTCTCCAACAGCGATTTCCTTTCTTCCAGTTACTTCTTTTGAGAAAGATTTGTTTTCTCCAAGCACATAACAAAATTCCTAATATTTTCTTGCTTTTCTTATATGAAACTCCTTTTTTTAGTGTAAAATTTTGTGAATTTTAATAAGGACATCCAATTTTGTTGGTATTCTACGACCCTCTAAATATGTATTAGAACTTTGGCTACTTCAAACATTAAAATATATAAAATATTATTAATTTAACTTTGAATATAAATATTTAAATTATCTGCTAATGTATTAAATAAGAGCGGTGCGAATAACTGTATCAAAGAATATCAAAAGATTAAGTTATTGACAGGGGGTGCCAGTAACTTTCGACAGTGCCAACAACAATAGTATAAGACCACAACATTTTGCACAGATCTAGAAAAAGCAAATGCGCTAGCTTCAAAATTTGCAAATAACCATTTAACTGCATCTAACCTAGGAGATAGCGCTACCGATGATTTAGTTGATAGAGCCGTCCAAAATTTGTTATACAATAATACGAGTCAACCATCCGCAAGTAATTATATTACAATAGAAGACACTGAGTTCATAGTTAATGACCTGAAGGCACTAATAAAATAAAAAATATATACATTAAGCAAATGCCCATATCTGGTATTAGGTTTTTAACATTCATTATAAACTCGTGTTTAAAAATGGAATATTTCCCCGATGAATGGAAAATTGCTAAGGTTGTACCAATTATAAAAGCGGGTAAGCCTCCTGAAAAGACTAATAGTTATAGACCAATTAGTTTATTAAGCAGCCTCAGTAAAATATATGAAAAGGTCATAAAAGAAAAAATTTCAAAGCACATCTCAAAAAACTATCTGTATCCTGAGGAACAATTTGGCTTTAGGCGTTTCCATAGTACATCCCATCAAGTGCTTAGAATTTGCAATCACGTTAAAGCACATCGTTCAATAGGCAAATCAACTGGTATGATCCTACTGGATATAGAGAAAGCTTTCGATACCGTTTGGCATGACGGACTTATATTTAAAATGATAAATTTCAATTTTCCGTCGTATATTTGTCAAATTGTCCGTAGTTTCTTATCAAATCGTCGTTTTAA
This sequence comes from Cheilosia impressa, assembly GCA_948293265.1. Classification (NCBI taxonomy): domain Eukaryota; kingdom Metazoa; phylum Arthropoda; class Insecta; order Diptera; family Syrphidae; genus Cheilosia; species Cheilosia impressa. Next base: position 26,359,875 of record OX411884.1, on the reverse strand, counting down.
AGTGCACGTTAACAGTGGTGTCTCTAATGTAGTATATTTTCACTCAGGTGTCCCCCAAGGCTCAGTTCTTGGGCCCGTTTTATATAACTTGTATACATCGGATTTTCCATGCCTACCTGACTGCGAAGCAGCTATCTTTGCCGACGATACTGCGATATTCTCATCGCATGAACTCGCTCTCGACATTGAGAGGAATCTAAAAAATGCGATGACGATATTACAGGAATATTACAACAAATGGAAAATTAAAGTTAATCAAGAAAAAATACAAGCAATCTTTTTTACAAGAAAAAGAAAAGCTTGTTATCTTCCCAGCGGACCGTTACAGGTGAATAGTACAAGTATTAGTTGGGAACCTGCCGTAAAATACTTAGGAATTTATTTCGACACCAAGTTGACTTTTGGAACGCATACAGCAAATACCCTTAAAAAAATTGCAATTGCGACGAAGATGCTGTATCCTTTCATAAACCGAAAGTCGCAGCTTTCAAATGAAAATAAAATTATCATCCACAAAGTAATTTTTCAAGCAATTTTGCTTTATGGGTGCCAAGTATGGGGAAATTGTGCAATGTGTCATATTAAGAAACTATAGGTTTCTCAAAATAAATTATTAAAAATGCTGCTTAATCTACCGTGGCATCACTCGACCCTGTATACTCACGATAAAGCGAATGTTGAATTGATCTTCCAAAGAATTAAAAAAATAAACCAACGTTTTCTAGAACGCTGTGATTTCGCTGATAATCCTCTAGTAAATGTTTTAAATACGAATTATATCTCACTCGATAGTTGATATAGCCTTTTGTTTTTTGTATTATTGTTGTTATTTACTATTGCTATTAATGTAAATATTTATTTATTTATTCGTCTACTTATTTATTTATTTATTGATTAACCAATTAATTTATATGTTCATTTACTTATTTGTTTGTTGTTTTATTTATTTACTTATTTATTTATTTATTTATTTATTTATTTATTTATTTATTTATTTATTTATTTATTTATTTATTTATTTATTTATTTATTTATTTATTTATTTATTTATTTATTTATTTATTACTTATTTATTTTTTATTTTTTTTTTTTATTTTATTTAATTAAAGGTTTTTTCGTATTTTCCTTCAGAACTTATATTTCTTGCACAATTAAATTATTAAAATTACACTAATATATAAAAATAATGTTTCAGAAATAAGATACAAATTATCATATCTCTGAATTGTAAAATGTGTGGTAACAAATCCTACTGTAAGTCTGTATACGAAATAAAACTATCTATCTATCTATAAGACGGTTATTTGTTTCAGTTTTTGTGAAAATACTTAAACAAAAAATGTATGATGAAGATCGATTACATACTACCTATCTATTTCAGCAATAGCACTTTTTTAATTAAAATAGGTATTAAAATTGCAATAAATACGTTTGAGCTATGTTCCTTTAAAGTTTTCAATTTAGTTATTAAATAAGAAAAAAACTAAATTGTTAAATGTATTGTATTTAATTACTTTATTATTTTTTAAAATATTTTATTTAAATATAAACTTATCAATTTATGTTTAATAAAAAAGCATTAAATGCATTTTAATAATCCCGTAGATATAATTTATTTAATTATTTTGGGGTGCCAAGAAATGAGGTTCCGTATTGTGCAAGCTACTGTACAGGTTTGCCAACTACTGTAGTTTTCGAGAGACATTTTTTATAATGCATTCAATTCTAAATTGAAATACTTAACTCGAAAAAGTAAATTTTTAGTAAACAGAAAATTCCTTTAGCAATATACAAATTTTTAACATATTAAAATCGCGTTTAAAATAACGGCTACGCTTGTTTAAATTTAAAACTTCCTTACTGTATCCTTTACGTTAATTTGTTTTTTTCCGCGGCTCGAACCTGAGACCACTCGCTCAGAAGTCCATCAAACAAACCACACTTTGTTTTCAAGGCAATTCTTATCAGTTTATTTGGTTACTTATGGTTGTAAAGGGTTTGCGATCAAAGAGAACTCAGGGCATTCACTCGGCGACCCAAAAGGGCTCCTTTATAGATCCTTTGTTAAAATTGCATCCAAAGACAGATGGAATAAACCAGAAGCCATCTAATAACTGGCCTGCTCGTGCTCCTAATTTTAGAAGATCCGATAAGCATGTAAACTCTGCATACCGCAGGAAGCTTTTTTGAAGAGCGTTGCAATCGCAGAGCAGATATTCGATTGACTACTTATCCCCGCAGCTTCTGCATAAACTGACGGACTCTAGGTGCAGTGTTGTACAAGGTGGGCCAAAAGAAGTCATCCGATGTTGTTTCGCTCTCATTTTTTTTCTAAATGAAAAACTTCGATTCTGTTTGTTTATTAAGTTTTTTTTGAACCATTAGAATTTTATTGGTCAAGTCGAGAAGATGATATCGGCCAAATGGGTGTCGTCACAATTGATTGCTTTTGGCCCACCCTGTAGTTCGTGGGAAATTTACCTTACCTTCGGAATTTCGATGATCTGAAACCGTCTCGTGGGAAAAAGTACAATTTTGAGGTTAATTCGGTTAACTTCCAAAAAAAAATTTTCCACTAATACCACATAATTTCTTGTTCATAAAAATAAAGTTTGTGTTTTATTTGCTATTTAAATAGACACTTTATCCGAATATTTATGAAGTGTCTATTTAACGTCAGAAAGTCGTTGCTTTCTTTTTGCCTAATTTCGTCCTTAAAGTTCTAGGGATGGCACAGTCCTCCCTAGATTATCAAGATGTCTTGAACATTTCTCTCTACAATGCCGTCGATTATGATTGACACTTGTTGAATCGATGGGTAAATGGGTTTCTCCGTTTCACTGCGGTTCGGGAACAAGTCAGAGTTCGGCCAAATGCAATGGTGCAATTGCATTCAATGCCACCCGTAGCCTACTTTATTTTAAAATTTTAAAATTTACACCTCTGTGCCTTTGGCTGAATATATAGGAATCCCCGAACCCAATCGAAATGGGTCTTCTGAAACTATCAGCTGAGTGGACAACGAATGGAACTTGCGCACATCAGATGCAAACAGAACGAGCACGTTAACGATGTTAGAATGCTCCAAATTTCATATGCGACAATTGAAACAAACGAACATCCAACTGTTCGGCCAGTTTTTCATTCATATCAGATTTTATTTTATCTCTTTAATTTATATCACAAACACATTGTCACAGAGTAAACTAATTCGAAAAATAATCATCCTTCCTATCCTCTGGTGGACTTGATTTATTGCATTCTTAGACTAGCACAGTATTCGCCGATTAGGCATGAGTTAAATATAAATTATATATCTATACATATATATAGTTACACATGTAAGTATGTAGGTACTTGTAACATCTATAATAATAATTGGTTGTTATGTAACGAAATCATTCTAACTTAAGTTATTTTATTATAACTGATGTGATCGGTTTGCATTGACAAAAATATCTATGTGCTATAACGAAACAGAAAACTTGTTCAAACTGAAGAGCTAAATTCACAAAAAACCAGTCGAAACTGCAAGAAAAAAGAAGAAACTTGTATCCCTTGAATATTACGTCAGCGTGCGTTGTCAATTGATCGTTGCCTTAGGTCCGTTTTCCATTTGGGTCGTCGGTTTTCTTTTTTAAATCATTTAGTCGACGTTTGTCTTCTCCGAAGGTGTAGAGTTTTCTTCGTGTTTTCGACTCGGCTGCAATGGGGTACATATTTGGTACAAGGATATGGAGTATAATTTAAGTCTCTTACCTTTGGATGCATGAGAATGAATGGCAACTCAGCGCACAGCTCACCACCCAAAGCACCAAGGAATAGCTTAACCTTGACCGCATACGAGACGATTATGCCAAATGCGTCCCGGCTCTCTAGGCTAGCCAATCTGCAGGAAAAGTATGTGCGTGCTTGTTAGGAAAGCGCATTAAAAAAAAATATTCTCTACTCACAAAGTAGTTGAGGCCAATACAACCTCCTTGCGTTTAACATCGCCCTCTACAGCTATTCCCGATCGATCGATGTTGGCGGCCAAATTCGGAACCATGTACATCACTTTCTGGAGGCTGGAGCCCGGCTGAATGGGGCAACCTTCACTCGTCTCTACAAAAGCGATGGTATTCCTGAACTGACCGTTCTGGAAGAGTACAACATCCACGCCCTGTTGCACCATGGCCTTGATCTTCTTGACCACCTAAAGCGAAAATTTAGCGCAAAATCTCTCGCTTTCCAGTACCACACACGTACCTTGTTGGAATTGTTCCTGACACAAACATTGATGGACATCTTCTCCCCGTGATGATACAACTGCTTGTCGAGAGTAACCTCCAGCTCCAGTTCCCCGGGCGACAGGAGAAAGTCCTTGCGAACCACGGTACATGGTTGGATGCCTGGCTTGGCGGGGGCATACTGCACCTTGCGTATGCCCAAATTCACCGTGCTACGACGATGAGAACGGTCAACCTCCGAGTCGCCAGTGAACACCTTGACAAAGTACTGCACTCCACAAGGTTGACCCTCTTCGCTGGCCTTTTGCTGCAACACCACCGATGCCGGCGAGCTTGGTGGCATCGTCAACACAAATGGAAAGGCGTTCGAGCCCAACTTGGGCAGCAGGCGATCCTGCAGCTTGGTCAGATTCATGTCCACCTTCTGTTGCGGATGGACTTGCATGGAGGCCAGTGTTAGTTCCTTTTGGAAATTCATTCCCATTATTTCATCCTCCTCGCGTCCGTAGCGGAAATTGCATATAATCTGGACAAACACCTTGCGGTTCTGCTTGACATACTCATCGTCAAGGACGACAATACCATCTGTAATCAAAAGGAGAATGTTGAAATCATTTTTCAAAAGTGGACGTCCATGATATCGAGCATCCGATATAGTGGCCCCTATTTATTTTCCAAAGAAAATGCACAAATAAAATTAAAGGGAAAGTTGTTTACTAGTTTTAGTCGTTGGAATTCGGGAGATCTATATTTTTTCAATAGATGTGGGGTCCCCTCTTTATGGAGGCCCCTGGGCTCTAGCACCGGATGCCCTAAAAATTGGTTTAAAACCCTAAAAGTATTTAAATGTAAGGGCCATTATTTACTATAAGAACTGGACCTCCACTGGGATGAGAATTTTTTTACTTTTCCGCTGGACACATTTTAGAAACCCTCTTGCGCCTTAAAGTCGACTACATTTGTCTGAAGTAGATAGTTTTTCCCTGAACGCTAAAACTGAGATGGTCTTCCATCTTCTTCTTCTAGGTACGGCAGACATACAAATTAAATGTCAGTACTTATTTGACCCCTTTACAACATCACACATTCCTCACACGGAAGATTAAGCGGATGACCAGTATTAAATAACCGTCTGAGAACAGCATTAAATACCTTTACGGACTAAATTGCCCACGAAAATGATCAAAAATACCCAAAAATTACCTTTTTGCTCATCCCGACGTAAAAAAACAATAAAATCCACTATTTTTGTTCTGAGAGATAAAAAAAATTGCCTTTTTCGCCATTTTAGCTTATTTTGAAAGGCAAAATGCCTTCGAAATGGTTAATTACCCACGATGTGACACGTATTCTGGTCAGCCATCTTGTTTACGTGGTAGGAATTATGGAGAGTTCAGCATGTAGATATTTTTTATAGCGAATTTCGCTTTCTTATAAAACAAAATGGCTTCCAGAAGTGATGAACGCACAATTATTATTTATTGATTTCGCATAACTGATTAATAAATTGTTGGTTTAATGTACTGACACTAATTAGGTACCATTCTCATTTCACATGTTTTAGATCAGAATTAGAAATGTTCTCAAGTGATTGCAGAGATGTTGGTCGCCCGAACTTGGGTTTATTTATATTTGACATATCTATAATTTTGGGTAGAACATGCATGACCCTTTAGGCGTTTGATTTGTTATCTCATTCTTACGACTTTATTAGCATTGACTATGAGGACAAACGGATCTCTCTGTCCCGAATCGTTCAAAAATGAGCGAGCGTGATGTTGTAAATACAGTATTGCTCTTCGCTCCACCTTTTACGGGTATTTTTGAGACTGTTTTGAGGTTGTTTTTTTGAAAGATGAATGCACGACATTTACATTTAAAAATCTATTAAAGAGGTTTTTGATGTTAAACGTCTTTTGGTCTTCCAATTTGCGGTCACTTTCTGCTGGCACATAACACGCACAGTAGTTGTCTCGAAGACGTTAATTTATTGTCAACATAAATAAGTGGCCTGACAGGAAAGACGTCAAAGATTTTTGAGACGAATGAACAGATCCATTTTCCATAATCGCCAAATTGTGATTTCGTTAAAGTTTGTAAATATTTAGTTGTGGTCGACATTTTGTTTGAATTTTTTCATTCATGTCTTGAAGATAAAAATTATAAGCCCAGGACTGGCAACGACCTCTAGTGACCGTAATGGAAACCTCGGAATTTAACTGCTGAATGCATTGCAAGAGATATGAGAAGTATTGGTCTACTCTAACAACTAAATATAATTGAACTTATAACCAAAAAGTGTTCACAGAAAGCTTCTCCACTTGAAAAGAACCATAAAAAACGAATATTTCTTGAAAAAGTGCTGATGAACAGGCCTGTATTGTTTTATTGGCAATAGATTGGAAGCTTGGATTTCTAGGGGCACACTCTGCCATGGCCGCTGATAAAGTTGCAACTACTATTTGGACTCACACGCAACAGAAATCTTTTCAAACTACTATACACACCGAGCGCTGTGCGAATAACAAAGGTATATGATGGAGACATGGAGGATCATGGTATACCACATGGTTCCGTTTTGAGTCCACTACTGTAGAAAATTGTTTACGATGGAGTACTGCGGCTTTAAATACTTGAGGAATTGAAGACATTTGCTTTTGTTGATGTTACGGCGAAGACGTAGGACAAATTGTCAGGGCAATCAACAATAAGAAAATTATAAGATGAGTTTTCCATCACTGTCCTTTTTTCCAAAGCCAAACACACCGTCCTATCAGATGGAAGTCGATCGATAGCGACTAAATAAATTCAGGAGCTTCAAAAATCTAAAACAACTACCAGATAAGAAGTAGAAACTTCGGAAAACTTGAAAAGCTTTTTGCAGTTACGAGTCTGCAAAAGCACTTCCAAAACACCATCCAATCAAACTCGAGGAAGGATCGTTGCATCTGTAAATGCGTGCGTTACGATTTATAACATTATCTAAGAAGCAACAGAAAATTCCGCCGCTTTTTGGGAGTTCGCGGTTGACGCGTTTCCATCTCCTGGTAAAATCATATGAGACCGAGAGGAAACTCTTTCGATCATTCTTAAAATTTCTCAAAGAAGTATGGGCTTCCATGAGGGAAAAGGTGTTCTTGCCAATATTCGATAGAATTCCATTTCAAGTGATTTTTATCACGGAAACACAGACGAACTTGCCATTAAATGAATAAAACTGATGCATATAAGTCGAGAAATAGTAAAATTTTTGTCAGGCTTCAGTATGGTTCATCAACAGAAAAAAACCGCCCAAAGGGAGCAGTAAGTTCGTTCTTCTTTTTGTGTTTTTTTCGATGACAAGCCGCTTCGGAGGTTAAAATAAATAAATAAATAAAAATGTGGCGGAACGAGTCCGTATGGGTACCTTAGGACCAGCTTCCTACAATCACCATTCGTTTGCGTGAGTTTTAAATTTGTTGGGGACTATGACCTATAATTTTATGCCGACTCCGAATGGCTTATTTGAAAAGCATTTCAAGGACGAACTATTCTCTCGCATTTTTGTCCAGCGTTTGCCAGAGGGTGCGCAGTGGAAAAAACCTTAAGATGGAATTTTTCACGAATTAAACCTGGGACACCTCGCTTAGTAGTCCAACGCACTACGCACTAAGCCACTGCGCCAACTTGAAAAATACAAGCTTACGTTTTTATTTGCCTATAAATTGGTGATCAAATGAGCTCCTATTGTATCTTTGCTTTCAAAATGCCATCACAATCGCTCTGAATTGTTTATGAAATAAAATTTACTGGAATAAATTCCAATAATCGATTGCACGCCATTAAAACGCAAGCTCAAAGTATCTTTTTCGTTTGGTTTTCCCCTTAAGGTCGTATTATTAAATAAAAACCGTTCGAGCACAAATGATTCAATTAGGACAAAAATACATCAATCGATTGTCTCAAAAGAAACCCACGACTTTTTAGACGAAACCGAAATACATACCAACAGGTTCCACAATGGTCACCGAATCAACGAATTCCCGTCGTCCCATATAGAGAGTGACCTTTGAGTTTGGCGAACATTTTTTAAAAACTTTAAAATTCACCACCATGATTGTATTTTTTTTTCTTCCTGTTTCCTCTTTCTTTTCAATTAATTTAAATTCCTCTGACTGCGGGCACACGTATCACTGTTCACTGGGGGAGTAAATGTGTTTTGAAGTTTTGAAATTTTTTAGTTAGTTAGTTTTAATGCTTTTTAGTTTGTTTAGTTTATTAATTTTTTATTTTAAGTTATTTGTTCAATGTGTTGTCGTTTGGTCGAAGTCGTGTCGCGAAATACTTTGCGTTTATCTACTGCGGGACATTCTCTTTATACCTGGCCCTAATTGAATAAGTTCACTTGTGCGTTGTTTTCGACTTGTATGGCTTCCGAGGTGAGCGCACACATTTCTGCTGTGAATGGTAGAATATGTGTAATGATTTGGCTCAAGCAACACTGTAAGAGGGGTTGGTTCTACTCGATGTTTATATCATCGGATACATTTTCTGTTTGGAACAGAATTTTTGCAAAATTTTGGTTGGCGAAAAGCGGTCACCACCCTTGCAATGTAGCAGAAACGGGTCCGAGTGATATATTTAAAATGAAATTCATTAGGAATAATGTTTTTTTTTTCGGTATCTTTTCGCTGGGTAACAAAGGTCAAGAGGAAAAGTGTCTATTAAAAACCCCCGGCACAGTGTGTTTTGTCAAATCTAGAAGCACATAAACAGTCAATGATTCATTCGATATCTCAGTGAGCTTGGTTTTGGCTACAGTTGCGCACTTCAAATTCGTTGAGGTCAACCTCAAAGAAGACGAGGTATTTCTTGTATTGGCTTACACCTGTAAAAATTAGAACTTTATAAAAATAAAAACCGTTTTGCAAAGCATTTGTCATATTTGACGACTGATTCGCACACAAGTTGCTAGACCAACAGCACTGAACGTACGTACAGCTCGTAAGGTGCACCTTCTCCAGGCAAACGGGAATGAAAATCACTCAAAGAAATTATCATTTGTAGCGACGAAAATATAGACAGTCAGCCTTCGTTAAACCTATCTGCGGCTGCGACATATAGCAAGAGAGAGGGATGATGAGAGTCTTAAATAGAGTCGCCCTACTTCTTGACTACGTCCTTTGCAATAACAGCAATGATGATCTCGTGATCGTGACAGCAGATTGCTTTAATGAATTTTGAGGTGCGTAGCTAGTTCAATTATAGGAATTCTACTACCGGAGTCGTCGCTCCTGTCTGTTTTGAGGTTAAAATCACCAAACACCGAGATCGGTTTAATGGCGTACTTGGGACATTTCTCATAGGCTTTCCGGAGCAGCTCATAAAAGACGTCTTTGGTTTAGGATCGTTTTTTCGATTGTAATGGCGTGAGAACTTATCAGGGCTATCAGGATGTAAGCGAGTTAAGCCTCTTAGCCGAAAGCTCGAAAGTTTTCAAACACCCACTCTACTTAAATAGGCGCTGGGTTTATTTCCACTGCAGGGAAATATTCGTCACAGCGGCGTCCTAGTAACAAATTTTAGTTTCGACTTTAAATTAACAGCTGCTCACAGTTCCAAAATTTGTATGGAAATGTAGGTATTTTAAATAAAATTAGAAGTTGCAACTAAAAATATTTATTGGTAAGGCCGAGAGTTTTTCTTATGTCATTTTTCCTGACCCATTGCACCGCTATTTCTGGAATGCGTCTCGGGCTTCTCTTTACTATTTGCCCAGGTGGACTCGGAGAGTTCAAAGTGGAAAATGATTGCAATAATCAATTTCCCTTGGCCTGCGAACTAAATATATTAACCTATCTGCCACCATTTCTCAGTACGACACATATTTTTATTTTATTAAATCGATTGCAGGTAGGGGGAAATATTTATTTTGTCACCAGAATACCTACATACAAATTAAATCAATATTCCGCAATGAGTCACTTGATGCAGTGCAATGGAATGCAAATCGAATGACACCACCGACTACCTATGTTGTCCAATGAATTTGAAATAAATAAAAAACTTGACGGGCGCAATAAATGAAATGAATAAAAATTAATTCTCACAACCATTCGTTTGTTGGAGTTTAAATTTTTAGGGCGAATAGCTTATAAAATAAACAAAACTTATCTATTGCTTCGCATAGTCCCATCGATTTTGTTATCGAAACAACATTGTAGTACCTACTTCATTGTATATAAACCCACCAAGCATTACCTCCTACGATCCAAGATGCAATGCGCAACGGCCACAAGTGGCTCGCTCCATTTGGTATTTATTTTGATAATGGTCTTGTTGACAATTTTGTTGTGCAGCTTCCACTCCCGATGGATGAATACATTTTAGTCAGTTTGAAGTGTTAACTCAGCATAAACAACTGCCACAGCGATACACAAGGTTCGGATCAAGACAAATTCGTATCGCTCCACAATGAAGATATTGCGATCGTGTCATGAATCGTGACACTGTCGCTACCGAGGCAGTCATCAGTTGCATACAACCATTCGAAAGACATTGAGCGATAGAATAAGAAAAAAAATTGTTTTTAAATATAAACGGTAATTCTGATGTTTTGCAAAAATATATACAAGTGAATGAAAGTCGAATTTCTTTCTAGAAATGCATCAAATACTAGTCGAGGAGTCGAGTGAGGTTGCCGAAAATGTTGCACTTCAGCCGCATGTGTGGGAGTGCAATGAACAATCGGCCAATGTTGCTCTTTTGTTATGCTGCTTATTTAACTTGTGCATAGGCATAATACTAGTAGTAGGCGCTGTGGCCAAAATGTATTAGCTAATAAGTTGTATTGTGTTTAAATAAAGGCAACAAGTTAACGTTCATGTGAATATCTACTTTTTTTTAATGGTGGTGTAGCGTGAAATTTCAAACGCAAGAATTTGACTGTAAAATGCATATTCAAGCATTTAAAAGAAGAAAAAGAAGCAGTGGCAATTGAATACTATTTCAGTGGTAGTTCTACTGTTTGTTCCTGCAGAAAAATATGTTCTTTCTTAATGTGTCAACGTACATAAAAGTTGTGTAAATGTTTTATTTGAATCAGGGTTTTTGTTAAGCTTTACTTTTAAAATTTTAACGTTTTTAACAACAGCAATAAAAAAAAAAACAAATAAAAAAAATAGAAAGCCAAATCGGCAACTGTGAGCTGCAATTTTCAAATTTACATTAATCACTTTGACTCCAATAAACGGGCGACAATAATAGAGAAAAGTGTATTATTTTTAACGTAGTTGATCATTGATGGACTGCTAGTCAACTTCACGCATGTTCCAAAAATACAGAGCGCTACTGTTTTACAGCGGAAAACAAAATAAACTTAAAACGACCAAGTTTAGTTTTATCACAAATTTGCGTATAGTATGCCCTTGCCCATGCGTTGAGAGTGTGAGAACTAATGAAGGATTTTTGTTAGTGATTTGTTATTTATTTGTTTACCAATAGATGTTTCTATATTTTACTTAGTCTTAGTAAATACTTAGTTCCGTAATTTATATTTTACGACTGCGATCTCAATTTAATCAAACCCTTAGCACAAACCAAGCGAATTCAATACGAAACACAAAACAAGTGAACAGCTACCTATAATGCTAATAAAAGCAAGATAATTGGTGGCCGGCCATTAAGCTCGTATGAGACTAAATTTTTTCCTCATTTTTTTAATGTTCAAAAGTCAGCGGTGAATAAAAGAGACTAACGCCCATATTATTCACTCTGGGTGTAACTCAGGTTTAAGTTTATTTGACACCCGATCATTAATCCGCATTTTTTAAACCCGATAATTTAAACCTGCGTCCATATTATTCACTGAAAAACACGCATTAGACCCGCTGGATTTAAATGCGGATTTAAAACACTTTAACCCGTTTTTAATCCGTTTTAAACTCACGTAATGTCAAAATTCACAAATAATGGCATGTGTGTTTTGTAATTTGACACTTGGAAATTGATTTAATTTGTATTGTGCTTATTTGAGTTGTTAATGCATTAGAAGAATCATGGAATATATGTAGCCATCAGAAATGGACATTCTTCAGTCGGATATATTACCGAAAATCCACCACATCGTAATCGAGGACAACGTTGATTTACTATCAACTCTCCATTTCATGAATGAAATCCACTTTTTTTAACTCTCTGCTCCTTTTTGTTATTTATTTCACTTTTCTTCTTTTCGTATTTCTCATGTTCTGCGAGAAATAAAATGTCATAAATTATGAAATTGAGCTTTAACCCGAGTTAAAGAACTTAAACTGGTTTCCGGAATGCGTTTAAATCCAATCGGATTAAACGCTGTCAAGTTTTAAAAAAATGGGTTTATGCTCGGGTTGAAGGACTGAATATTATGGACTTGGGTTTAAATTTTGGGTTAAACTCACTTAAACCCGGGTGTAACGTTTAACCCGGATTAAAGGTAGTGAATAATATGGCCGTAAGCAACTGCCAATTTTCAAACTTTTATTTTCAAAGAATCTTGAAACGTAAAAAAAAGCTGCCAGCAGCTGAAAATGTGATTTGAATTTGAATACATTTTTAATGCATTTCTAGCATGAGTTTTCTTTCTGATTTTTCGTACTGCTCTAGTTTCATTTTAAAAGCAGAAAAAATTAAAAAAAAAATTTTTGTATTTGTGTATGGGCTTTCGCAATATCATGCATTTTTGCAGTTCACAGGAGCTTACAGACGCGGACTGAAATTATAAAAACCACAATGTAAACATATATGAGTGTTGGGGATAGACGTGGGTGTGAAAGATACCCACCTCTTCCTTCTCGTCCGAGAGTATTAATTCTCCTAAAAGAGCTTCGCAATTTAGCCGTTTGGAATTAAATAAATAATCTACATAAAGTTATCATAGGTCCCTTACATTCGTCACGAAAATAAAAACACGCAAAACGAATGGTTGTAAGAAGCTAGGCCTGGGGTACGTACATGAATCTGTGCGCTAAATATTTATGGTTCTCCAAAACTTAAGTGATTAGATTTTAAAACTACATCCTTAGAAAGAAGAAATAAGAAGATCGTCGACATCGGCATGTGCTTCTTTGCTAATGCGCTGTAAAACAGTAGCGACTATGTGTTTCGGAACATATTTTCTCGCAGAAGTAACTATATGAAAATGACATTTCACTAGCAGTCCATATTTAGTATGTCTATGTAGTTGATAATATCCTCCCGGATATAGGAAACACTCATAATGTAAGCAATGTGCTTTGCAAAATGCTACTGGACGAGGAGAAAGTTATTTTAACCAATTTTTGGTTTTGCCACTGCGCCAACTCTCGCGAACGTCTGGCAAACATCCGAGAGTATAAATGTCAGGAAAGAACTTCTCAATTGGCCGCAGGGTTACCTTTGAGACTCTTTAGTGTCAATTGGACACCTTTCCGATCACTCGGGAACCAGTACACCTCTTTTTTAACATCATCGATTTTGGACACTTTTAAGAAATTTATTAACACTGGTCACTGTTTGAAATTAACGAACATTTGTTTCGAAAAATTATTAGTAACTATAAACTAATGTGCTGAACTAATAATACATTTATTAAGGATTTAATTTGCACCTTCATTATAAGGAGGTGGTTTAAATTTTTACACCGATTGGCCGTTTGGACATTCTTCCCAAAAACTTAAAACTCACAAAAAACGATTGGTTATGGGAAGCTAGGCCTAGATTACCTATGGACCTGTTGGTTCACCTATTTATTTATTTTTAAGCAGATACGATCAGAAAAATGTTGATTTGATGAAAGAGAAATAGAGGACTAATTCTAGAAAGCACTGTAAAGAAAAATATTGAATTGTAAAAATAAAAAAGATTTTTTTACATATAAGAATAAAACGCTTTTAAAAAACGCATGTGAATGGAAACATCATGTCTATTTGGATCATATCTGATATACGATTTTTTTTTTATTTTAGAGGTTTCTTATATCAGTGAAGTGTGAACTGTAATAATAAAAAACCTGCTCGCAGAAAACTTCAAGTGAACTCAAACATAAGCATTTGGTTTTAGTTATCAATACTGTTGTTCAGGTACTGTAAGAAAAATTTGCGTATTTCCATCTAAAAGGATCCAGCGATCGTACGATCTTCAATTTCTGCTTTTTATGTTTTTCTGTGCTTTGTTGAACATAAATATAAATTTTTGTTTTCAACTATTTAAAAGTGACAACCACAAAGCAATGTTTTGTGTTATCTAAACCAATTTCTTTTTTTTGTCCAACTTTGACTTGACCAATTCAACAATAAAAACGTCCAAATCGTTCTTACGTCACATTATTATTATTATTAATATTGTGTAACCAATTTTAGGTACAATTCTTTCTATAAACTTTATTCTTATAATATTTAAACATTAAATTTAATTTCTCTTTCTTAACCTAAGTCATTGGTGCATTTCACAAAACACTCAAATCTCACTTTAAACTTTATCAATGGACTTGCAAAAAGCCTGTCACTTATCACAACCGCAAAACCAAAGGTACCACGAAATATCTAATAAAAATACAACAGAAATAAATTCAAGCATATTTTGCAGCTCGTGCTTTTAAATAAATGCCAATGAGAGTCACCGCTACGAATCCAAATATAATGCCAAAGATCTCCCATGGGTTTTTCGTGATGACCATTGCAATGAGGACACCGCCCCCACCCACTATGGCGATAGTCAAATAGACGAACATCAGTACGGTGTTTACATCGGAATACCATGGCGGGGCATCATGGTGGTACATTTTCGTTGGTCCATCCAATTCATCTGCAGCCGATGTTGTTGAAATGAAGGCGCTCTTCTCTTCATCTCTAGTTTGACCTTTCCCATCAGCAGCCATGTCTCGCAAAATGTTCCCTTAGTGCTCACAGCTGCAGTACTCGATTGAAACTGAGCCCAGCCAAAAGAAACAATATCAACTGATCGATTGCGATTAGCTTATCTCGTAGGTCGTATTTACCACGATAACAAGTATCAAAAAAAAAAAAATTATGTGTGGCGTGTATATTGAATTGATAAGTTCACTTGTCACCGAATTATTTGTCCCGATTACCAGCACTAATGGTCTATTGTTTGGATTGTTGATTTTGTATTTATGGGGATTTTATGGCAGCGATATTGCCGATATGGGCTGTAAACGCTTTTTGGTGGTCTCCATCGCAAATTGCGTAATTTTGCAGGTTACCGGAAGGTGATATGGCCCAACCTTTGGAAATATAGTTTCGAAGCGTAAATTTAATCAGATGGAATAAATGGCAACGCACAAACAAAAGTAGCAGTCATAGGCATTTTTTTAAACTACAGCCAGCAGCGTAGTTTGAAAAACCCCGCCGTACATTTTATTCCCCAAGAGAGGTCCAAGGACCGCGCATTGTCGGAAGTTGTACAAGGTCATCATCATGTACAAGAAGTCATCCGATGTTGTTTGGCTCTCATTTTTTTTCTAAATGAAAAACTTCGATTCTGTTTTTCGATTATGTTTATTTGAAGCTTTATCGAGAAGATAATATCTGCCAAATGGGTGCTGTCACAATGAATTGCCATACGGACTCGTTTATCGGATGACTTCTTTTGGTCCACCTTGTAGTATCTACTTACCTCCTACGTCGGTCTGTACCTTACTTTACCAGTATGTGACTTTACATTCAGCTGTCATTAAAGTGATTCCATCCTGACAGTGGATTTTGTAATACAAGACCAAATAACCTAGGTACTCGTAGGATCATTTTAGAAAACATTTTTGCTTATAGCGTTTAGAGGGCACATTTCTAACATCAGAAAATCCAATTTTCATTCGCAGTTTCCACAAAATGTTTAACTCTGTTACTATAGACATGGACAGGACACCGAAAACCAATTATTAGTTTGCACCTATACAATAACCGGTTGAGTACAGGACCTCCAGGGATACGCTTTGCAACATCAAAAGATTCCGCAAAAGTTTACTTTGCCATCAAGTGTTGATGCCGTCACTTAAGCTCTTAATCCATCTGCTTATAGTGAAATTCAAATGTCCTTGCACATCGAGCAACCGTGAAGCTCATTCCGTGCCACTGCGCACGAAACATCATTACCAAAGGCTCTGGAAATAGTTACCAAAATGTGTGCCTGACCAATGCCCTGCAGCGCGCCGTTGGCTCCATTAACATTCTCTGTACAAATATTTTATGAAGTGCGTTGTAATTTTGGGGGCTAAATCCAAATAGTTATTTGAAAATCATTTGCGCTCGAAAAATTAATTGCATTCTGTGCAGTGGTGCGTGCTTTTGGCTCTAATTATGCCGCCTTGGTGATAATTAAGTTTTGTATTATTTTCGAAGCAAAAAGGGTAACGGCAGTTGATTAACTCAGACGGATCAAATTTCAATATCTGTCATTTAACACGGTTTTTTTTAATTAATTTTTGACAGTGAACGAAGATGGTTTTCCGTATTTTGGGCTCGTAACTGTGGTAACTGAACTTCCTTTCTAAAAAGAAAATTTAAATACGTCCATAAATAAACGGTGCAACCGTGTCTTCCTTCCTTGTTCTAAAATGGCGGCTCTAAGGCTGCTTGCCATTTATGAGTACAGTTGAGATATGCACTGTGATAGGTCGTAGCCCTTCGCTTGAAACTGTCTTTCTATGTGTAACTTTTCAGCTTTCAAAATATAATTTAAAATTGCATTTATACACAATCAAATATGTAAACAAGTCCACTACAAAATCATATAAAGATATATCCAATTTAAGAATTTAACTCGCACTAAAGCTCACAAGTCAACTTTAACAGATGGCTTAAGCTTTGGTCACCGTTCCATCCTGCAATGGAAACAGTACGCACTTTTAAACTCTATACGACCTTTTACTGTGTCGGTTACATTTCTAAAATGTGGTAACAGCGCCTAAACTACAACCATCAATTTCTACTTGGGTTCAGTACCGCATTTGAGTTGACATTTCAGCACTATTTTTAATACGCTGATGGAGAATTACCTACTAACGACATAAGTTGCCGTTTGGTCACTGTTTTCACCCCAGGACCCCGGTGAAGGCTTTTCAAAAATTCTCTGCGTATTCATTTTCTCGCTATCAATTCCTGTTCCTTACTTTCAGCAAAAAACTATAAAATTTTTAAAATTAAGCTAAAACTGTCGTGGTGTACAACAACATGCGCAAATACTTTATCGAGCCACTTACTTGTTGTAAAATATTGTGATACCTTTTTCATATTTTATATTTTTTTACCGAACAGACTTTGGGAACATCTTTGACAACATGCCGGTAGAAATTCTTTGAGATCTCACAACACAACGGAGAATTTTTCGTTACTTTGCGCATTCCCGTTTCCCCTGTCATTTGTAAATTTTACGTGAATGCAATGAATATTAATATCTGCTACGTTCTCTTTAAGCCGATTAACACATGAAGGCTGAAACACATGAAGGCATGTCAAACTACTAAATCAGTTACTCGAACGTCCCCAATTTTCCTGAAATTGTCAATATGACATTTGTCAAGTCTGTGAAGTCACTGGCCGCATTCAAGAATCTAGTCATCTTAAGTCGACTAGATTGGTCTGGATGAGATGCAACCTGAACGCAAAAACTAGAATGGTCGGGAACGTCACGTTTCTTACGTCAGCCACATATGAGAACTGTCAACTTAGTACTCAGTCACAAATTTCTTGACTAAATTCGTCGGCTACCCCTCCATAAACGTCAACTGAAACAGTTGCTCTCACGACCGATTTCGACCAATCAAAACCGAGATTTACTTAGTGAGAGAGCTGTCAGACTTACTAAACTAGATACTTGAACGTCCCCACTATTATAACAATATCGACTACAACTGTGACAGCAACATCACTTTTTAGTCATAACGGCTAATAAATAGGACATCAAAACTGCAACATTGACATCGAAAGGGACGTTACACACGTTTAGTTGGCCTCAAAGAAAATTCTACCTTTCGGCACTTAATGTCTCTTTGGAGGGTTATTTCAAACACGGTCTGCATTTAAAGAATGTATCAAAATAGTTCATAGTTAATGCAATCTAAGGGTTTTTTCAGCGACCTTACTAGCCAGCCTTATGCTTTACAAAAAAGTATTCCAATGGCTGGCAAAAATTTCTAAAAATATGTAATGAAAAGACAGCAGGATATGAGTATCTTATGTGAACCAAAGACTCGTTCTTGTAGATTCATCAAGACAAGAAGCTATGAATTTTATTCCTCTTGTAGCGGTTGGCAACACCGCTCATCTCTGAACAGTGAACACACCAAACTCTCTTTTTTTTTAAAGCTCGATTCACAACATCTCATATTCTTAATACGAAAAGCTAAACGGATGCCCAATACTTAGGTCTGACTAAGAGGGACAGCGTAACACGCAAAAATACGTGACACATTCTGTGGTCGGCCGTCTTGTTTACGTGGTAGGAATTATGGAAAAGTTCTGCATGTTCATATTTTTATAGCAATAGCATCGGGAATTTCGTTTTCCTACAAAACAAAATGGCTTCCGGGAGTTTATTTATTTACTTCGTATAATTAATTGATGAATTGTTGGTTAATTTTACTGACACTAATTACCACTCTCACTTGACATGTTTTAAGTCAGTATTGAATGCGCTTTCAAGTAATTGGAGAAATTGTGTTCGCCGGTACTCGTGTTTCCGTTTCATATATCTATAATTATAAGTAGAGCCAGTAGTGAGTAAAAAGTGTAGGCGTTCAGTTCATTGATTTTATTTTTTCTTAAATTTTTTTTTTGATTTGCACCAAAAAATTACTTATAGCCTGATTGTCCACAGAAGTAATCTTATCAACCCAGACAGAATATCCTATACACCCAAAACTTCCTATAAAAATTTTCCATTTGGTTCATAGCCTTTCAGAACTAGTAGAACATGAAAGCAATATAATTACTCACATGCTTTCTTCCCAAACTCATCTGAAGCAGGGTAGTTTTTCGTTTCGGTATGAATTACGTATAGGCTCAAGTGCATAAGGGACTGGCACGAGTTGGGACATTCACCAAGAAATCTACTGAAGTTTGGTTAGGACTTAGGGGACAAGTGGACATTGGAAACTTTTCTTAAATTTTGATGTTAGTAGGATGGAAAGCATTGCTGTCGCAGGTTATGAATTAAGATTTGGCTCTAGTTCTCGAGAGGTTGGCACGAGTTGGGAAATACACTAGGACTAGACTGTAGTTAGGGGTCTAAGGGCCATTTTATTCACTATTGTTCAACTTCCCGATAACTCCGAGGTTGACCAACTTCGGAGTTGACTTGAAAGAGAGAGTTGAGCGTCAAGTTGAAAATTGTTTTTATTCACTACCTTAGTTCTCAACTCCTCAGTTGATATTCAAAAGTTGACGTACTTGCTCTTTCCGAAATATCCCTGGGATATTTGTGGCACGTGACACAAAATATGTCAGTTTCAACTTTTGATTTGAATTTTGTGCGTTGTTTCTAGTATAATATTCGTTGTGTGCAAAGACGAAAAATTCAAAAAAAAAAAATGCTAAAAATTGTGTATACGCCAGAGTAATGTTATGTAATATAATGTAAAAAAAACCCATGAGCTATACTCTCTCTTGGATGTAAGCCACTTTTGTCTAAGCGTGTTTTGTAGGTGAGAGGGTAGGTATATGACCATGTGCCCACTAGCTCCTATGGAATAGACCGACAGCTAAAAGGACATTTCCTACAAGTTTGCTGCAGAGTTGCAAAAAGTTTGTTGTAAATTACCAGTTAAAATCAGTAGGTGCATGGAAGCTAGGGCGTCAGGTGGTCTCTTACCCTCACCAAACGAATTATTATGACAGACTAGGCCTATGGTCCTGACGGACCTGTTGTGTTAACTATTTATTTATTTATAACTAACTAATGGTTGCAATATGGAAATAGTGGATGTAATGCGACGCAGTGTGAACATTTTTTAATGTGGTTTCTTATGCCTTCTATGAGAGAACAGCACAGCTAAAAATTCAAAATCGAGTTGCATTAATGTAATCTTCGCTGCTTGAATCAGACGATTGCCAATCTGCAGCACCATCAATGTCGTTCGCTTGAAACAACTTCTTTTTAAACCAAATAAATCTCCAAATAAGTGCACAACCCTGTTAAAAAAAATACCCCGACTTAACTGCCAAAATTAATCATGTGTCTTGCCAGCCAAATGCACCTAATAAACTCCGCTGGCTCTAGGTCACATTAATATAACAATGTACTCACTATACACATTCGCTTAATGAGCTCCCTTCGCGGCGACCTACAACTCGCATGACCCTCACAAGGGCAAACATTCAGTCGGTTAGTTGGTTTTGTAATAGACTGCACTTTGGGGTGCGACATACATTTTCCAATGTACTCCGCAGTGTACGACAGGAAGATTTACAACTACACCAATGTCAGAATGAAATTTCGCTTTTTGTCTATTCGTTATAAATTCTGTCGAAAATTTGACCCTTCATCCCCGGTGCGGAGCAAAAATTGCTTGGCCGTCCCCAACCCGGGACCCCAAACGGAATGCAATTTATGTTGTTGATTAAAATATGGGTGGCGCGTCCGCGGGGGTATAGTATATCCAGCTGAATTTCTTGATGGAAGTAACGATTTATACGATTTAATATCAAGTAAAGTATGTACTTATGTGCAAGTAGTAGCTACTTCCAGTATTCACTGAAGCTACTGGCAAATTTGAATTAATTTTCAAATATACAGTCATATCTGCTCCTTTTTTTTTTTTTTGCTCGTTCGCTATATTTTAACATTAATGTAATGCTGTGTGTTGGTGGAAATTTATTTCAGCGCTTTCAATGGGTTTTCAGATGAAATTCTGCGGCTGTAATTGAAATAGTGAATTGATGACGGCATGATTTATGCATTGGAAGCGGAACCTTGTTCGCGTTCGTAATGCGTTTTCGGTGCAGTGTCCAAAAAGGGAGGTTCCATTGAATCTCCGGGTCAAACTGTCAGCTGGTTGGCATAAATCAAATCCGTATTCAAATTTAGAACTTTCGTTTTGAATGTAAATAAAGGCGATTTATTTGCGGGCATTATCTCATTAGGATATCATAGCGAGGGCTATTTTGGTAGGCGAATTTTTGTGTTGGTTGTAAGACATACATGGCAGTGGAATGAAATACATTTACAGTTATCCAGGATGTCGTCTGTGACGTTTCATCGTTCTATAACATGTCCTCACTTTAAATGTTAATGGTCGCCGGTATACCTCTCGATCCCTAGCCGTCGACTTAAGCCCTGGCATGGATTTCAAGAAATATTTTGAGAGCCGGGTCATCGGCGATATAGG
Organism: Cheilosia impressa; assembly: GCA_948293265.1. Taxonomy (NCBI): domain Eukaryota; kingdom Metazoa; phylum Arthropoda; class Insecta; order Diptera; family Syrphidae; genus Cheilosia; species Cheilosia impressa. The sequence continues at coordinate 26,338,308 of OX411884.1, read as the reverse complement.
CGTTGAAGCAGGGTCGCTTGATTAAGGAATGCTAAAGATAATTTTGTAGTAACAGCAGCTTAGTGGTTAGTGTGTTGGAATACTAAGGCGATTGGTCACAGGACCATTCACCGGAAAAACAAAAATTACATCTTGACATGGCATGTCTGACTGCGAAAGTATACCTGTCATGAAAAGGCTTCTCCGTTTGGACCTGGCTTAGAATTGTAAATCCCACTCGTCCCAAAAATGAAAAAGTTTCACTTTAAAAAACTCACATGAGAAGTGAAGCCTAGAGATTTACGGACCTTTTGCGCCAACTATTTATTTTTCTATTCTATATATTTTCTACATCTAATCCGGCAGTCAATGGTTTCAAGCTTGAGGTGCTTTACCTATTCTTTATTGATTGGAGAGCCGCCCCACGACGCAGCATGACATGGCCAATTAACCACGTCACAAATTGACCGTGTAAATCATAAGCTACGCAAAAGGTGTCTTAAATCATATCAAACATACCTTCCCTTAGCATCTTTAAAGCTGTAACCACATACGCGCTTAAAAATTCAGCAGTGAAATCTATTTTTAGCTCCCCCTCCCACCATAAATGCATCGACTTTGCAGCCGCAGACTCTGACGTCAAAGCACCACTACCCACTTCCTCTAGCTGGTGCGTGTAGGCACAGTTCATGCAAGCCAACCTTATTAAGTTCTCCCTCTCATGCTGAATTTATATTATTCCCGAATATTTAATTCAACATGAAGAATACATAATTATTTCAATTTTTGACATTTTGTGTGCCGCACTATATCTGCCAACGCGCACCCTTTTAGCTCGGCGCCCAAAATGATTCCAGCAAAGTTCGGGACCATAGCTAATGTGTGGGCGAGTATGCCTTGGCAATTGCCTCCTTCCCGAGGTGTGCGGCACGTAACACATATAAAACGTATCATCCGTACTCCGTCTTAACGGAATTAATTAAATATTTATGTGGTTTATGAGATTCATGGTATTGCTAAGTTGCTGGCGGTGTCGTTGTGGTGGTTTTGCTGCTGCTACTTGCCAGCCACATAAATGGAATATTTGCCCTGATAAAGGTGTATGCTTGCGTGAAGTATAGGGTGGCGCGGGTTTTTCACTTGTATTTTTATGTGAAATTTTAGGCTTTTGTGCTTTATATTCATGGGGATGTAGAAATCAGTAGTTGATGGCGAGTTTAGGTTCTATGCTATCAATATGCTACTAGATTTTATTACAATCCCGTGTGAAGCTGGACGCAGTTGGTGTCAGTGTCAGTCGACTGATATGTCACAGCAACATCATAGTCACTTTTCAAATTAGTCTTTAACAACAAATGGATTCATTTCTCATGCATGGGATATGTTTCTGTCGAAATTTAGATTTCAGAAAAGCAGTCAGTTTTGGCAGCAGCATGTAAGAATCACTACTTGTTCTATCCACATATTAACAGACTGGATAGTGGGATTTGCCCAGCCTTGTCCAAAGCTATGTCGAATTCTATGAAATGGTAATCACTAAATTAAAATCGGTTGTCTTATTCTTTGTAGTTTATTTTTACAAAAAGAATTTATATAAAAAACTGGAGGAAATTTTTTGCCCCAAAACAAAGTTTTTTTTTCGCTCAAAAACTACTTAGCCAATTTTTTGGTCACTTGAATCGATTCATATTCGAATAGCCCTAAAATCGAATTAGCAAGAAGAATGTAAAGATAAAGATTTATGTAGTTGTATTCAATGGCAAAAAAGTAAGGCAGTACGAAAAGTGAAGAGTAACGTCTTCCACCAGGAGTAAAGAGTTGCGGCCAAAAATTTATTATAGACCATATAACATATCGGACTGGATACATAAATAAATTATTTAATTTGATGAATGAATAAACGAATCACTAACTTTGGTCATACGCTAGTGCATATGCAAGGACAAGACAGTAATGACAACCCACTGCAATACCGACATAAATTAAGTTGAATTATGTAGAATACCGACTTTCATTAACTGAAAACTTGACCTACGAACAGGTTAACTTTTCGCTAACTTTATGACACCCGAGGATAATAAAGGTCATTCATGATGAATACTAATTTAAATAAAAAATTGTATTATAATGCATTTATTGAATGAACTTACTCCCTTGCTCAACTTATAAGACGAAATGTATTTTAAAAAAATTAAGTGTTTTTTTAAAAACAATTTGTTTAGAAGAATTTAAACAATAAAAAAACCATGATTGCAATGGCAAGGAGTGAATAGAATAATAATTTTCAGCTCACTCGAATGGAGATTTTTTAAAAGCAGCTTTCTCGACACCCTGTTTTTTGGGAAAAAATCTTGTACCACTTAAATAAGAGAAGGTTGTGTGCTCCACTAAGCAGGGAAACGATGTACATTTTAAGCAGGTGTTGGTTCAACTATTCTAAATGGTGTCGTTTTGTAATCCCTTAATCAAAATTGCCCATGAGTAGAAGTTAATCACCGCACTTAGCGTGCTCATCATGTTCAAGGTACAAAGTTATAAATTATCTCATATTCTATGAGTGGCTACATTACAGACAGTGTATTCCCAGAGAAGACGTACATCATTGGGTAAGGCACTGCGCTCATTACCTTATTAATGTCAACAGGGTGCTATTATCGTAGCAGGCAACTGCAGGGGCTTAAATTTGATTGTTCATGATAAAGGATGGATTATGGTTTAAGCTTTAGACACTATCATCAATATCTACTTATGTCTATTAACATTTTAATGCAGCGAAAATGTCGCATATTTTGTATGCTTGCTTCTTTCGATTTTAGTGAGATTTTGATGATACGAGTATTGCTGTGTCGAATCCTTTGAACACATCTTCTGTGGCTGTCCGGCTTTTCATTGGTTAAGAAAACGTGTCTTTTAGAGAGACTCGTACACCAGCAGATCTAAAGAACTCTGCTACTGAGGATTTGTTGGCCTTAATCAGGGAGGTCACGCGTCTCTTAGAATAACCTTTCCCCATTGATACAATAGATCTTTTAGGTCGCAGTGTCAGCCATCAGGGCATGGAACTTATTAAAAAAAAAAAATTGCTGTGACACAACACAAAGAGTTTGGCGAGTAAATTCGCAATGAGCTTATTGATATAAATCACTAATGATTTAACAACTCGGTAGTTACCTTTAATTGAGTGTGCCTTTTACCTGGGTCTCTATTTCTAAGACATTCCTTCCATTTTACATTTGATTGATGCACAGCGTACCAACACCTAAAATCGATGAGACTGGATTTGTTTTAAGCTTAGTTTGGTCATCAAGGTCATCACAAGTTGTTGAATTCCATTCATATATGCTAAGCCAGTCATATTGATTCTTGACTCTTGTTCAACTGCAGGCATTCACTGTGTACTACAAAATGTAATCCAGCCAACTATACATAATGCTATAGTAGAAATCAATACAGGGTGTGATTTGAAGTCTGGCATTCCAGCTAAGAAGCCATTAATGTGGAGGGCTTTTTGTTTTAGTTGTTCTAAATTTAGTGTGGAATCAAATTTAAGGGTCTACTTTTTTTTTATTGAAGTCTACCTGCAGACAATTTTTTTTTTTTTATCTGAAGAATTATCAGAGTAGGAAATATAAATTTGAAGGAAGTCCTGTCGAAAAGTAAAAGTCGGGAGAACATGGTTTTTCGCTATTAGATATATGATCAGATCACGCATATTGCTTATTCAATTAAGTTAAGAATATCCTATAGCTGTAACCTACGAGAACTGTACCCAAATAAAAAAAAATAAAAAACCCAGCCATTTTAGGCTTGTTCTAGTACCAAATATTATTATTATTATTATAACATTATTGTTTCATAAATAAATTATACAAACAAAAAATGGATTTAGCACTAGCTACCAGGGCTTTAGGCTAAAGTACCAAATAGTTATTAGGTCAAAATCGCCGGTTATGAGACTTCGGAGAGCAAAAGCTACCGAATATAAGTCAATATCGCATTAGTTAATTTGAGACTCATAAGGTACGACAATACTCATCTGCCCAAAATGGGTACAAAACTACTCGACAGGCCTAAGAATTAATTTTTTTTAACTTTTTCGACGCTTTTTAGATATATTTGTGGACACAATTTAGGACTCGTTTTTCAAAAGATTCTTAAACGTGATTTTTGACACATTCTTGGGCGTTTTTCGACGCATTTCCAACGCGTTTTTTTTCCTTTTTTACACGTGTTTGTTTGCACGGTATCTTTTCGCCTGGCCAATAAATATTTTTAGTTTTGACTTTAAATTTAAGTATATCCCAATGGCTTTATTTTCCATACTAATGTCGCAATTGTGACATTTCCGTATTTTAAAATCGAGACCAAAATTTGTTATTAGTAACGCGCAATTCGCCGTGCACATAGACTGTGAAATTTGTATGAAGAATATAGCCATTGGTCCTTCATCTTCACCTTATATATTTTGTAGGTCACAAAAAGCATTTCTTTTATGGAAAATTTCGCCATTGTGAGTCGTCAAATCTAGCCTGGACACTAAATAAGGTTATTAGTACTGCGCATTGTGATTTACATAAATTGAAATTCGGAACTAAAAATGGTTATTGAGGCCCAATTCGTTTTTGGGGGATTTTTAAGGAAAAAGATTTGAGCACAATTATAGTATTAGGAGTGACTAGTAGATTCTAAGTAACAACACTCTAACTTCAAAGTCAGTGCCTAACTTTTTAACTAACTATAAAGGGTTTTTAAGCTTCCTACAATCAGTTCAAATATTAGTGTGGGCGCAACACAAAATTTCAGTCGAACAGACCAAAGAATTGGCAGTTTAGGGCAGTTCTCTTTCAACAAATTTTAATGAAGTGACAGTAAGAAAAAAAAAACAAAACAAAAAAATTTAAGATGAATTCTTGTGATTTTTTATGTTTGGGTTTTATTAATTTAAAAAATATTTTAAATGTTGTTTCTGTCGATTATTGATTTTTGTCGATATCTAATCTTTTCGACTTCTTGTAGGTGTGTGTTGTTATAACGTTTTTGTTTTGAGTTTCATATATTTCTGATCGGTTTCGTAATATTTTGGAACACGGATATCCTGCGTCATCAAGTAAAATACCATTAGGAACATTAATGGTAGCTTCTAATGTACAAAGAGTAAGCGACCATTGTTCCAAAAATTAAAAATCCTCGCAAGAAATTTAAAGTTTTAGTTTTAGAAAAATAAAATGTACTTTTCGTGGCTTTAAATTTGATACCAGATAAAGTGGGTTTTACGTCGACTATAATAATTAGCAAAATACTTATATGGACATTGTCACTTTCTAAAATAATTTTTAAGGGAGCTTTATTCGACTATAATTTTACCCCATTTTTGTTTTTAGACTCGCTCTTAGTCGCATTTACGGCCGCGTTTTTTAAAACTTTTTGGGACGTGTTTTGGAATCTTTTTTATACAAGTTTTTTGATGCTACTTCGGATGCTTCTTCCGGCGCATTTTAGAGTAGGTTATTTAAATTTGTTATTGCATGCGTTGTCTGCACTTTTGCGATCCCATTTCGAATAATTTTTTTGACGCATCTTACGATTAGTTTTTGGAGGTATTTCGTAACGAGCTTTTCTCTTCTTATATTATAACAATTTAAATTCATTCCAAATGCCAGAAATGATTCTCCCCGAAAGACATTCCCATTAAGCTGGTAGTCAATATTGCCTACAAAAACTTAATCCGGGAAAAGACGACTTGGAAAATAAAGCGATGCACTTGATTTCCTATCTGACGTAATGTGGTAATAGCAGTGTCGATGAGCACTTTGTGCACTACTTGTATTGCAAAGGCACTACATATTTCCTTTTTAGAACTCACTTCCTCCGCAGAATATTTCGAGAGGACTATAACCTTAAGCAATTGATGTGCAGAACTGTATGTAGTTTATACATCTCAAGGCACTGTTAAAACTTCACAAGTTCACCTTTAACAAGAGAAGTATTTAAAGCAAGAAATGTAGCAACCAGAAGCACTTCTCAAGTAGTCCCTAACGCAGACTCAGTCGTAAGAACTTATAGTTCAGAAATGTTCGTATTGCCATTAACGAAAATTTAAGATAATAAAAAAAAATAAAAGAAGAAGAAAAGAGAAAACAAATTTGAATGTCAAATTTATCAAAGTATATTAAAATATTTTTTTTCCTACATTCCTCATAAAAGTTTTCCCAAATCTAACAGGCGATACATTCGACAACATCATAGACGCCAACTGAAATACTCTTTCACACCAAAATACTGCCTGTGAAAGATGAAAATTTTAGGCAAATAAATTTAAAAAAGATGTGCTCCTTCAAACTGAACGAAAGCCTTTTTTAAAGATTTTTTCACTAACTCACTTCCTTTGAAATTTCAAGTGCATTGTTCCTGTCATTTTTGTCAAGTGCAGTGTTGTTATAGTCATTATATAATTTTTCTTCCCACTTGTTACAATATTGAAAAAGATGGACCCCACCTGTTTCCTCATTTAATAATTGCTGCTAAAAAGAAAAGCCAACTGCTTAAACATGCATTCTTTTGGTAACGAGATATTAATTCACTTGTTAGATGGCAATTCCACTAGATACTGAAGGTTTTTCAAAACTCATTGCCAAACAAAACCTCCGAGTTAACGAATTCTAGGTACGCATCTCACAAAGGCCACTTCGCATCCGAATGACACCGGTGCTCAAACGATGACCCAGCACAAGCTCGTTACAGTGTCCTCTTCCGCTCTCAACGTCAAAGAATGCAACATAATTCGCAGCACAAAGCAACTGTTTCTAATTAATGAAAATTGTTACCAAACGTTGCTGACAACAGTGTCGCAGTTGTGCGTAGTTTGTGGTTTGGCTCTTCTAATTCCAGGAACGCCATCTAAGTTCATATAGTGCAACACGAATAAATCCCACACGCAAAATGTCCCTGCACAGCGTGCATAAACGATAAATGGCCAATATAAATTCCTAAATTCCGCAAATAGTTTCAGATTGAGGCGGGTGAATGGCGAAACGTGTCCGCGTTCCCCTCAGTTACATGCACCCTCATACCTACAGCAGCAGCCCCTCAATATGTAACATTTTCAATTTGGCAATTGCGAGTATATGGTCCAACAAAAATTAACTATTGAAAACTACTGTTTTCGAAAAGTTGCCAACGGCTGCTCGCTGCCTGACTGCACTCGCCGTTACGTAGCAATAAAACGCAGATGGTTTGTTTAATTTCATATTGAAAATTGCGGTACACAATGGAGAGCCCTCGGCGGCAACTAATGCAATTGTGGCGAAGGACACGAGAGCTCGGCACAGCATTTTTGGTAATTTCTGTGATTCAACTTTTAATACAAGTTACACGATTGATTTTGAGGACCCTCGAGGGTTTCTCTGTATATACGCGATTTCATTCCCTCTGACGCAGATGTCAGTGCATTGGTTGAATAAAAATAAACTAGTGTTCTCACTCACAGCAACAGCATGGATACATGTCATCAAAAGCAAAACCTCTTCTAATCACTCAAGTGGACATAACCTACGTACTTAGCATGTCAAAGTCAAATCAAGAAATTCCCAGCGAATTAAGACGGAAAGGACATTTAATACTCGTACACCACTTTGGATATCCATTTGGTAAATCTTTCCAGTCGATGTCACTGCCGGAACGACATCCTTCATGAGATTGAGCAACAGACACAGAGGCTTTAAGTGGAAAAGGATTAAAATCAAGGACATATTGATTTACCGTCTTTGAATGTCCATTATTTCTTGACACATTGATATTTACATATATCAAAGCTATACAGTGACGAAGTGCTGGGGGAGTGGGTGGTAGTGCAGATATGCTCAAGGATCTTATCGATTTGAATTGGATTAATTAACGAGGAATATGAATTCGGATTGGCTGCGATTTGACAGAATGTCTCCTTTGTCAATGGCGGTAACCACCAGAAGTTATTAAGATATATGTAGTTGACAGATGAAGAAAGGTCGACAAATTTGAGTGGCTCAAGTAGGTGTTCTGATTTTGTAAAATCCTTTTGCTGAAACGATAGATACTGAACTGTGGCAATATATTGAAAGAAATTGAATCGTTTCTGTCAAAGCGATCAGTTTGAGTTTGTGGATTGGATTCGGCTCTCATTTGAAGCCGATTAAAGTTCAATGGAATTATTTTTCATCAAATCGATTGATAAACACTCCACATGTGAATGTATTTCACCACACATATAGCTTACTTACGAGGCAGTTTAACAAAAGCATCCCTGCTGGGACATTTTGGGACTGAACATTTCCTCGCTGCATTTATTTATTTATTAATATTTTTATTTTGTTTTATTTATAGTCGCCGACACATGGTTGAAGTAAAGTTGTCCTCCTTCCCGGTGCGGCTTTTATTTCCTGAAATCGAAAGTTTTTGTCGAGGCTCACTTTTTCAAAAGCACTTGCTCTGTTTCGCATATTTTCATCAGTGACTGATGTTGTCACAATTTTCAATTACGAGGTTTAAAGATGAGAAACTTTTCTGCAGCCCCCTTGACAAATGTTCCCTTCTTTTCAGCGGTTAAGATATACACACCCGGTTTGGCGAGTCTCCAAGAATACTATTTCTTAGATAAATTCCTCTCTATTTCCATCTAAGTGGCGTGCTCACTTTTGGTATGTTTTTTTTTCATAACGTTACGCCCCACGACTTTATAAAATTGAAGACCACCAGATCCATTTCATCCAAAAATATTGTTGGCACTGATTTGATGAAAGCATGATGATTATGTATTTGCCGTAGGCGACTATCGATGGAATCTGACCTGGACCTCCTTCGAACTCGGTTGTCCTTTCAATGAGTAAAAAATCAAATGTTGCTTCCCTGGGCAGTTTATGAAAAAAATTCCTAAACTCCACAAAAAGGACCAGTTGAGCCGGATGAAAGTTCCTACATTAAGCAATTTATAATGTCTTAACAAGTAAAAGTGTTATCATCGGCCTGGCCGATGCTTTGATACCCTCCACTGCATACAAGTCATGCAAAATTGGTTTTGTGAGGGAGGTACCAGAACTACTTGACCGACATAGCAGATTTTCTATACCAACCTGACGCCGATAAAAAGAAGTGATTTCACCAAATTTCATTCACCTACGTCAATTACTTTGGGCGCTATCGTGCTTTCAACAGACAGAGAGGCATGGGTCCAATATTGGTTTTGTATGGGAGGTACCAGAACTACTTGACCGTCATAGCCCATTTTCAATACCAACCTGACGCCGATAAAAAGAAGTGATTTCACCAAATTTCATTCACCTACGTCGATTACTTTGGGCGCCATCGTGCTTTCAACAGACAGAGAGACATGGGTCCAATATTGGTTTTGTATGGGAGGTACCAGAACTACTTGACCGACATAGCCCATTTTCAATACCAACCTGACGCCGATAAAAAGAAGTCCTTTCACCAAATTTCATTCACCTACGTCAATTACTTTGGGCGCTATCGTGCTTTCAACAGACAGAGAGGCATGGGTCCAATATTGGTTTTGTATGGGAGGTACCAGAACTACTTGACCGTCATAGCCCATTTTCAATACCAACCTGACGCCGATAAAAAGAAGTGATTTCACCAAATTTCATTCACCTACGTCGATTACTTTGGGCGCCATCGTGCTTTCAACAGACAGAGAGACATGGGTCCAATATTGGTTTTGTATGGGAGGTACCAGAACTACTTGACCGACATAGCCCATTTTCAATACCAACCTGACGCCGGTAAAAAGAAGTCCTTTCACCAAATTTCATTCACCTACGTCAATTACTTTGGGCGCTATCGTGCTTTCAACAGACAGAGAGGCATGGGTCCAATATTGGTTTTGTATGGGAGGTACCAGAACTACTTGACCGACATAGCCCATTTTCAATACCAACCTGACGCCGATAAAAAGAAGTGATTTCACCAAATTTCATTCACCTACGTCGATTACTTTGGGCGCCATCGTGCTTTCAACAGACGGAGAGACATATGGGTCCAATATTGGTTTTGTATGGGAGGTACCAGAACTACTTGACCGACATAGCCCATTTTCAATACCAACCTGACGCCGATAAAAAGAAGTCCTTTCACAAAATTTCATTCACCTACGTCAATTACTTTGGGCGCTATCGTGCTTTCAACAGACAGACAGACAGACAGACAGACAGACAGACAGACAGACAGACAGACAGACAGACAGACAGACGGACATGGCTAAATCGATTCAGAATGTGATCCTGATTCATAATATATATACTTTATGAGGTCTCCGGTGACTCCTTCTTGGCGTTACAAATGTATGGGCAAAGTGAATATACCTTCCTGTGGAGGGTATAAAAAAGACGGATTAGGAAAGTAGTCTCAATGTGACGCTTTAACAATGACACATAAATTTTATTATACTTGCCACCAAGGTATACGCTGGACACTTGTTCCGTAACTTTACAAGCGATTATCTTCCAAACGATAGACCTCCAAAACTAGCAACAAAATGCTAAAATTACAGGTTTAAGAGCTCAATCCAGTTCATTTTGCGCAAATATAATGAAAGCTAACGTTTTTCAAAACAATTCGAGCCGAATATAAATTATTTTGGTGATTTAAGTTTCAGAAACGATATCGTTCATACGGTCGTTGATATACGGAATCTTCCCCTGACTTTTTGGGAAAAAATTTGCCAGAGTTCTTTACTCATAAAACACGCTTAAGCTATAAGTACGCTACCTGTCATATCCGACTTAGGCCTACGCTTCTCATCACTGCCAATGGAATTTTTGACTTTGACTTTGCGAAATAAATTCTGAGGATTATAAACGATCGATGAATAATGATTAGTACAGTACGCTAGTACTTTTCTTAACTTGTAGCTAAAGAAGCAGGCAATAGTCACAGGATACAGCAGGAAAGTAGGTATAACCTAAGGTGAGAACACTTCTTGCTCAGTACTCTGCACTTAGCTAGTGAAAGAAAAGATCAAAAATTGGTTGGTGTCTTAAACTGTCCTACAGTCTCAGTTAAAACTTGCGAAGTTTGAAACTGTTTGAAAACATAGCTGAGTCGAATTTTATTTCATTCCTTAAAATGTTTATATATTATTAATATAATCGAGACTTTTTATAAGAGAAGCCAACGTTTGGCCGAATTAAGAAATTACGAAAATAAAATATCCCAAAAAAAAAATTCAAAATTTGGAAAAGCCTGAAAAGCAAACTCCCCAAATATGATTTTTCAGCAATTGTTTGTTGTCCAAATCAAATATTTTATAAATTAAAATATTCAACAAAATCTCTCAGAAAAAAGAACATTTTTAGTAAAAACAGTTCAATTTTGGTAGTTAACCAAAAAGCCAAATAAACATTTGACTTCGCTATACCGGAACTTTCACTAACCTTGAAGCTTGAAGTTAACGTCCAAATACAACATATTTCTTAACTCAATTGCTACTTAAGTTCTTTTATCTAACGAGCTTTTCGACAGTATTTTTTGGAAAAATAACTTGTCGGGTAAATGTACCTGAGCAAACAATGTTCGTTCTTTGTGATTCTCACAAAAGCGAATGTCTTGAAATTTACTTTAGTAAATTTAGCTAACCAGTTCTGTTATACTGAGATTATTTACATAAAAATTCAATTTTATTTCTAAAAAAGGCTTTTATAAGGGTTAAACCTAAATCCTGAAAATCAGTGAATATGATTGGTATATTCAAAATCGCCCAATTTGGAAACGGAATTTTGTGCTTCGGAATTTCGTTAAATGTTTCAAATATGCACAATATATCAAAGATCTATCAGAATAATTTTAGACCCAAACTGGGTTCTCAAGATGCCTTCATTTGATATTGATGATGACGCAAAATAATTTGCCAGCAAAAAATACGATTGATCCTTGCATCGCAACTAAACAAATATAAAATAATATATTAGTCCTGATATGCATTACATTGTTCCTTATTTAAACATTTTTTGAGTGTCCTATCTGCAAGCCATTTACACTTATTGCAGAAAGCTAATTTATTAAGCAAATTGTCAGTTGACCTAAATCATCGGCGACTGTCTGTTGCACCAACCTGAAAGGAAGGCCAAGGAAAGATATCAAGCGTTGGACGAATTTACTCAGAGTACAGAGTGTTAAAGGAGATGCATGCAGAAAAAAAAATTGTACATCAATTAGAGCTGACTGGTTGCTTTTACGTTCTACCCGTTAGTTGGAATAATTAGAATTGAGCAAGATTATTCAGTCTCTGTACGAGAAAAGGTATCACTTTCTCATCCGAGGATGCAAATTTGTTGAATTATGTAAATTCGCTTTGATAGTGAGCTCGGCTTTGAACCCTGTCAACGCCAAGTCAATTAAAAGTTTTAAATACACACGGGCGAATATGAAATATTGTCCGATATGATGTATGCTGCATGCAGGATGTGTGGTTTCACCCTGACTTCCTGCCATATGGACATACACACATTATTTGTATTTTGTACCTAATAATTTTAAAACAAATAAGGCAGACTTTTTTTGCGGACATTTGGGTGTTCTAAAGTCTATATTCAGCGCTGCAAATGCCCTTACTTTATTCACAGACATCCAAATATATTTAATTTATTGTCTCAAACAGACTGTACTTAGCAGGGGGTAGAACCCTCCTTAATCTAAAACGATCGAGTACGAAAGCGAAGCTAGAACTGTGCAAGGTAAAAACAGAACTTTAAACCCGCTTTCGTATTCGGCTGTTTTAGATTGCACGAACGCTTTGCTTCTTGTAATTTTGAAAACGAAAGAAATTTTCGTATTGGGGAATAGTAAATAAATAGTTGGAACATAACCTGGGCAATAGTAACTCTAAAAATTATAAACATTTATGTTTCGAGGAAAATGAAAGCAATGACAGATTTTAGAAGCTTAAGTCAGCAAGTTTTCGATTTCGCGTGATTTCTTTCGTTTCTTGAAATGCAAAAAATTGCGTCACTTCTACTTTATAAAATCTCACTCCAAATTTACCATTTTAATCGACTTTCAAATCAAATAGAGAATATTAACATAGGTTTCAGGTAAGGCGATCAGTTCTCTGTTATTTTGTGATTTTGTGTCAGCACGCATAACTTTGTCTGTGATTCAAACATTTTTGGCTAACGTACAAAACACAACGACCTTGGATAAAAAGGAAAACGATAGTTTTTGGTGGTCTGCCAATGAACTCGATATCTGCGCAAAAGGCTCCTTGTAGCCAAATGTCTTTCAAATACCCTCATATCGTGTAGGTTTCGAGAGGAAAATGGCCACGAAATGTTCCAAACATTTGGACGGTTCAAGCCGCGACTTACATTCTGCAGTTGACTAAGGGAGGTTTCGTATTTCTAACTTTGAATTTGCTTTAATTTCTGGCTTCTTTTTTTGCAATTATTCGCGGTTTATATAAATGCCCAAAGTGTGATGTGTCAACAATTATGTTCAAAATCCGTAATCCTCGATAGGATATAACAATATCCACTGAAATCGAACCTTCAAAAAGTGCTCCACAATCGCTAAGGCCCCACTCAATGTCAGTGCGGCCCTGGTGCACAGCAATTCGCACTCTTTCTTTGTGCTTACATTTCAATTGTCAATGTTGGCAGTTAGCAGTTAGCAAACAAAACTGAGCGTAAGCTTTCGCAAGAGTTAATTTGAAAGTTTCTCTAAAAAAATATGCAAAAAAAGCCTTTAAAGGACCACCAACAACCAGATGCCAAATAATAGAATATACATACAAAAAATTATAAAACAAAATAAAAAAAAAAACACATCTGCAGTGATTTCAGTGTTCAGTATTCAGTATTCCCATGGAATACGGTTTTTACTTCAAAAAACAGGCAGCAGATGGTGCAATATGTGTGCGGTTAGGACGTTTTCATTTATATACGGTGGTTTGAATTTTAGACAATTTCCAGTGAGAAGAACTCCCTTTGGCCAGTGTTTTGCGCCCGGTTTATATTACCCAATTTGCAAGGACTGTCCCATATATGCATACCTACAGTTTTCACATAGTAAACTTGCAATATGTAAGCAATAAGCCGGGGTAGTATTTTTCTCTGAGTTTTTTTTTCAATTTTATTCTAAATTAAGTGGTCTCTGTCCAGAGTCCAGGAACAGATATTGCACAGTAACTAAATAAATAACCCAAGCTCTTGGACAGAGTTGAGGATGGTATGGCTTTTGCATGCAATATGTATATTCTTTTGAAAGTCAACATGCGGTATGAAAACAACCAAACCAACGAAATAGAATTTTTTTATTTATTTGAGAATTGGATTCGTTTGTTAAATATTTATGTAATTACGAGGATACTATTCCAGCAGGACTTTGTTCTAGAAAAAAATTCATCAAACCATGAATTGGGCGATGGTAAACTAAAGGAGAAACCTAGCGTGGGGCTGTGTTTTCAAAATTGATTGCATTTTTCTTATCGCTTTGTTATGTATCCAAATGTTTTAATTTGAGTTGTTGGTGTGGTTGGAGTAAACATGCACAAAAAAAAAATTAACATTGAGCTGTTATACTAACTGGTTTTAAATTTAAGCCACTTTTCCATACAAATTCCGCCATTGTGAGCTTCTAAAAATTCAAAGCGCGATACTGATAAATTCTGTTTCATAGAAATTTATTATACACATCATACAGCATTTTAACGTCAAATTTTTCATACAATTCATACAGCAGAATAATTTGTTGGAAATTGTTTGCAATGAATTTAAAAAAAGGAAATATACAAAAGTAAGTACTTTTTTACTATTTAGGTAACTATTTATTAGTCATAAGGCGTTTTTTTTTTGCTTTTTATAGACAACAAAGGAACAACAAAAATTTCCTTCAACTGTCCAATGCTACATTCAACAACTTGTCGTGTTTTCTTCAATTTTAATAGAAAACGATTTTTAGTTCGGCTTTCGGGAATACAATTAGGAACGTTACAATTCAGTAACCACGTTCTCAATGGATAGGCGGAGTCACCAATAACAACAGCTCTTGGGAAAGGACGCCACCCTTCATTATTCCATTTGTTATAAAATCGACTGCACTGCATTACGCGACTGTCATGTACAGATCCAGGGAAGTTGCTATTAATGGCATAGAAGCGATAATCTGCACCAGCTACTAGCATAATGTTTAAAGAGTGATGCCCTTTGCGGTCGACAAATGATTGCTCATTAACTGATGGCGCATCAACTCTAATAAGTGTACCATCAATAGCCCCAGCAATACATGGCATTTCAGCTTTGCGAAAAAACTCCTCGGCTACAGATACTGCATTTTCAGGCCATTTCACTTCTTCGTCTAATAAAAATAAACAAAATTATAATAAGAAGCAAGTTTCCCAAGAAACTAGAACTTACATAATAGACTTTGTGAAATAAGTTTACAAATTTTAGTAACACAACGACATATTGCTGCCTTTGATACTCCACGCATTGTCCCGACACCATGGTACTGACTTCCATTGCCAAGCCAATAAAGCGTTACCAATATTTGTTGCAATGGTGAGAAAGCTTCATTGCAATTTGTCGAATATACAATTGATGCGCCTATACGCCCTAATAAAAATTCAACACACATTCTGGGCATTCTAAATTTTTCAACAAAATATGGATCTTCCATATTGAAATTCACTCGCCTTAAAATTATTCTAGGCCGTCTCCTGATGTTTATATTAATTTCAATGTCAAAATCATACATTTCTAAAAACAAAAAAAAATTATCATACAACACTTCCAATGAAATCTATGAAACAGAAAGTTGTATATGTTGTATGATGTATGATGAGAATGTATGTTGTTTGAATTGTATGTGATGTATGATCTGTGAAACAGGCCCCAGTTGCTTTAAGAGGTGTACTGTCGAATTTTCTGATTCAATCATTTTCTGGCAGGATAAGGTACGCAAAATAGGGACGGTTTTGAAACCAATACGAAATAGAGAGAGAACAGAAAAATAGGACAGACCAGCGAAATTCACACAATCAATTGGTTGAGGGAAACTATGTCTTATACAGACCTGGTGTTCCAACTATTTATTTTTATAGCTGCAGAAAAATGTATAAAGGATATCCCATAATTCACGCAAAATGTTATTTTGATATAAGGCTTACATTTTTTTGTTTGATTCATAGAGTATACAGATTGGGGTTATGTATGGAATAGCACGTTCGTGATCGTGGGCTTGTTTGCAAAGACCTTTGACTTCAAAAAACCCCAAAGAAAAAAGTCCAATGGCGTTAAATCGCAAGATCTAGATGATCAATTCTGATCGCAAAAATGGCCGATTACGCGATTAGGAAAGGACTCATGCAGTAATTGAATTGTTTCTCGGGCTGTGGGGCATGTGGCGCCGCCTTGTTGAAAGCACATACTGGTCACATCCATATCTTGTAATTTAAGCACTAAAAACTGGGTCATCATGTCACGACAATAAACACCATTAATTGTTACTGCCTGACCAGCCGCATTTTCGACGAAGAATGGTCCGACAATGTCTCCAGGCCAAAATCTGCACCAAACAGTCAAGCGTTGTGGATGCATTCGTTTGTCAATAATTACTCGTGGGTTTTCTGAACTACAAATGCTACAATTTTGACGAATAACAATCAAGATGAAAATGAGCTTCATCACTGAAGATGATTTTGTACGAAAATTGCGGATTGTAGCTGACAAACCTTCATTATTTTTAAAATATTGCTCAACAATGAAAATGCGCTGTCTTCCATAAGGCGCTATATTTTTACTAACTCCGAGTTGTCAGCTGTCACATTGTTATCTATTTTTTCATTGACATCACTGTACAATTAAATGGTGGAAAATTCAAATTTTGTGTGAATTATGGGACACCCTTTATTTACATTTACACTTAGGTTGCGCAACAATTGGGCAAACCAACGAATGTATGGAAATGATTGAGAGAAGTCTTGTAGCTCGTGAGTGAAATTGTTTACTCCCTTTTTAAAGGGGCAAGCCAATTTAAGCCCAACTTCGTTTCATTCGGGCTGGGATTATAATTTCTTACCCAGCTCTTTAACTATAATGCTACGACTATACTTGTCATTATTGCGATATCAGTACAGTGAGTGAGCAAGCTACGGGCGACCCAGTCGCGGACGCTTTGCTATGGAGAAGTCTGTATAAGGAATTGGGGGTTCACATCAATGAATTCCAATGAAAGGTTCGTATCAGTTGAGTTTTTTTTTTCAAACTTAATAGCTTCGTACATAAACAAAGTCTGGAGCTTCTGCCAGATGCTTAGAACCTTTGAATAACCATTTGGTTTGGAATTTATAAACATCCGCCGCTAAGTCACCTATTCCATGCTTCAAGACGACTATCCTTACAGTATTATTTATCCGTAAGTACACAGACGCTCTCTGCCGAACAACTGAAATAAAATTGTTCGGGTAGCAGGAATATTCTCGTTTTGTCCCCTCAAATTTTGGAAAAAGCGGATATCCAAAATTTCGGTCAATGGATAGGTTCCTTAGCAGCTAATCTATTATTGTCTTTAAATTGAGTGCTCTTCATCCTCACGTCGAAATATTTTATTATTGACGACCACAATTTCCAAGAGCATACCCTCCCGCAGCCGCACATTTCATTAAACAAACTCCTGTCACCCACCAGTCTACGTCGACACAACCTCTGCATCTAGAAAGTTCCTCCACCTGAACCCCCTCGCGTTGCAATCTTGTCTCAAGACCCAGAGCGCATCGCGTAAAGTTATTTCAAAGATTTCGTTTTTTGTCTTCGAAACTTTTAACACTCGTTTTAATGAACAAATCCACACTGAGCAAAACATCCAAAGATATATACAAGTTCATTGCATTCCACATTAAATCCTGCAACGTTTCGTGTTTTCATTTTCACTGCCTTGGAAGTTTCTTTTAACTTGGGAGGAACTTCACTCAAGCACGTCCGAGATTGGCTTGTTAGAAAATTCTATCGTGCTTATTATCACACTTGTAGCAGTGAACACAATGCACAGCATATATACGTGTATAGGTGGGTACTTTGCTAGTCCTCACAAGAAGTTCGGATCTTAAAGTCTTAATTAAACAGGGAGCACTGGAGAAAGTTCATGGATACCCTTTGGTGGTGAGTTTTCTTTCCTAACTTGCACTGAGCGCATGATGACGGACATTCGTTACGTATACAAAGATATCTATGTATAAACTCAAGCGATAGTATAAGAGGTGTAGGTGCATGATAATTGGATGTCTTATGTTGGGGAGTGAGTCGATATTAAAATTAAATAGAACCAAGGAATACCCTGGTTCGATGGAATATACCGCTTGCAGCACATCGAAATGTATAGATGATAGTGATGCAGAACAAGCTCAACTGTTGCCAGCCGCTATCAGCTATAAAGGCGTTATGAGCGTTAACAAGAGCACAAGAAAAGTTGCCAGCCAAGACATTATTTGAAAGGTTTGAAGGGTTTTAAGCGGACGTGGCAGGGTAAAGTGACTATCAAGGATACATAGGCACACTTGAGCCAATAAATTAATTTTCTGTTGGATCCTTGGCTCTCTTACCTCAACCAATTGGTAATATTAGCTAAGCTTCATAGGCAATTGGGTTTTGTGATTATCCAGCTGTCAATATTGCCAAAAAAAACACCTCCGAGGAGAGCATTCTTTTTATAGACAGAGGAAGTCAAATGGGGAGCAAAGAATTGCCTCATTGTAGTCTTAATCTACAGAAGAGGAAAGCTCGACCGCTTGGTATGTTGGTTTTTGGATATGGGACAAGCCCATGACAGTTAGGTAAGGTATGATAGAAGAAGCTGTGAGAAAAAGCCAACAGAAAAAAAAACGAAGAAGTTGAGCGTTGAACCAGTTTGCAGTCGTTATGTTTGGTGACGGACCTATAACGTTTGTTAAATCTTTTAGATTTTTACAGTAAAAACCAGGCCAGCGAAGCTTTCATTTTTAGAAGAAAGTCGCGCAAATACGTAACCGCTGGAAAGTGGTTTCAAGCTCCACGACAAAGTCCACACAGCTTCTACAAACATCTTTTAAATGTACGCAGGCTTTGTTGCATATACTCAGTTTCTAAAGGCTTTCAGTGACAATTGAACCAAAAATCACACGATAAGTTGTAATATTCGACAAAAGATTAAGAAAACACAATTGCTTGGACACATTGTGGTAAGTCGTATCCAATCCTTAGCTATTTCCTCCTGACCATTATCCTCAAACCAAAAAATGAAAATACCAGTAACCTGTAGGCTCACCCTCCATGCACATCGTAAACACAGAGAAGCTTTCAGCATGAACTGGACTCAGCGGGAAACTCTAAAGTCACCCTAAAATTAAAGCAATGAAATAAACGTCCCGGCACACACCATAGCTCCTCTGAGAGTACATCCTTTTATAAATAATCCTCAGTGTCGTACTTAACCTCGATGTTATGATTACAGCCTGAGCAGTCATCGACCTCTTGGTATTAATTCTCCTTCAGCGCATTAAGTGAAATATCATTGTGATTACATTTTCGCGGCAGCCATAAGCCGCTAAAACTCCCCAAAAAAAACCCAGACAAAAAATGTAGACACTCTGCATTTGTGCCGACATCCACTTTAAATAAAAGTTACTCAGATCCCCCTTAAACCTGTTCACAACAAAGCCTTCAAAAGGATTACTTCTACTTCGGCATAGAGTTCGTTACCTACTCCCCTTTGCAGCAACGAATTGCGGGTACTGCTTAATTTGTATTTTAACTCCATGAATCCTCTCATGGAACGATATGAAAGGTCCTTCTGCAAGTTTACCTGAAATAAAACAATTTTTGTATGAGCATAGACAGCGATTTAACTTTTCGAAAAGTCACACGAGATGAGTACTCCAAGTTGACTTTTATTTAAGGCGTTAGAAACGCCTGCTGACATCTTGGAGAACGAGATGCTCCTCCGCTTATTTGTGTCTTCAAAGTTTTATAGACAAATTAGAAAATCGTCTGACGAGTTTGGCAACTCCTAATCAAATTACATTAAATCCGCTGCTTGCAGTTTGGGTGTGCTTTAATCCCATTGACCCAGATATTTGAGCATATTCACCAACAGATGCAACAGACAACAACCAACTAAGGAGACGCCAAGAACGGACATTGAGAGAGAGGTAGAAAAAACGTCGTTCCCTAACATTTATCCACTTTGTCCATTTTGTCCCATCTCAGGTGTTTTCTAATTTCCAAAGTTTTTATTTTCATTTTTTTATTGCAGTCATTTCTTATCTACCGAAACAAATGAGATTCACACCTTTTCCCTTAAGGCGATAGAACACGATGATAGGGGAAGTTTTCTCAAAAAAAAAAAAAAAACACGAACTTTCTCCAAATAATTGTTTCTTCAGAC
Organism: Cheilosia impressa; assembly: GCA_948293265.1. Classification (NCBI taxonomy): domain Eukaryota; kingdom Metazoa; phylum Arthropoda; class Insecta; order Diptera; family Syrphidae; genus Cheilosia; species Cheilosia impressa. Next base: position 26,317,929 of record OX411884.1, on the reverse strand, counting down.
AGCAGGGGAATTTATGTTCAACATAAACAGCTCCATTCATAACAACAAAACGATAAACTTTAGAGAATCTCACAAAAACACGAATGAACAGCAAAGAACAACACAATTATCCGCGAAACATTGTCAAAGTGCACAGAAAGTTTAAGCAGCCTGCCACGAAGGTATGTCGATGCACCGAATAGGGGGAGCTTCGAGTATTTGACTTCCTCATTAGGAGGGGGTACACCTATTCGCTGCAGCCAGATCTATATAGAGTCGTAGACGTAGCTATTATAATTTTCTTCCCTAGGACAATAGTTTATATTAAGGTGTCCAGTCACGTATGTAGGTATATAGTTTGCAGGCTGCCGGTTGTACTTACCCCTATGGTGATGCGGTAATTTATGGCGTGGTCGAGTTTTTCGTCCATCTGTGCTTCGGGGGTAGTTCTGGCCTCGCGCTGTGCACGAGTTATGTTGAAAAGGAACAAAATCTATTACGGTCTCAATTCGTTGTCTAATGGGCATAGTGTACCCAGGCACTGATTTGTGACTATTATCCAAATTTAATTTAAATTATAGTCCGTGTGGTGACTATTATAAAGGGTTATCCAATGAGAGGTGTTATTGTGAATGACCCGCTATTTCGGTAGCTGTCACTTTTGAAGCTTTTATTCTTTGACATTTGATAAGTAGAAACTACGCCATTACTAAAAATGGACCGATACACGCTTCAACAACGCATTGAAATTATTAAAATTCACTACAAAAATGGCGAAAAAACGTCGTGTCTTTGCTGATTGGGTCCTTGAAATGCATGAAAATGCACCGGATTTCCATCGAAAAATCATCATCTCAGTGGCTTCGTCAACAAGCAAAATTGTCGCATCTGGGGCTTGGAAAACCCAAGAGCTATTGTTGAGAAGCCTCTTCATCCTCAACATGAGGTTATCAAGGACATAGGGCAGCCACCTTGCGATTTGGTTATGGAAAATTTCATGAAAAGGATATGGTCCTGTATGCGTGCTCGTGGTGGCCATTTGGCTGATGTTGTTTTTCATTATTAACGGCATACCTTCCTCCTTATTATGAAATAAACATTCGATCAATTATCTCAAAAAATTACATTTTTCCCTGAATACCAAACTAACACCTCTTATTTGACTCAATTTTGTGGCGATAAAAAAATTCCAATAGGATATGTTATTTATTTGACATTTTTGTTACCATTATGCGTCTCAATGATACAAATGTCCTTTACTGTGACATAATAAAACACACAAAAACTATGTAGTTGCCATTTAATGTTACCACTTATCAGCTACGCAAGTTGACTGCCACAGTCTGATTTGTGACCATTGAATGCTACCATAATAGCATTTATTTTTTACGCTTTTTCTGCAAAATAGGAAGAATTTAAGAAAAGCTAGAATACTGGGGTGGGTATGATTCTGTAAAAAGCGAAACGAAAACTCGCTTCATGTAACTCCTAACGTTTCCTTTTGCGCATTCGTTTAGGTTTAAGAAGCTGTGTGACAACAAAATTAGAGTTTTGAAGTCTTAGCATGTCGTCTTATTTTCGGTAAGTTATTTCGACAATTTATATTTTGTTTGTTGAATTTAATTCATTCAACAATCTAATTATCTTAAGTCAACTTGATTGGTCTGGATAAGATGTAACCTGGGCCCTATTCCACAAAACAAATTATCAACTTTTCTCTTTGCACTTGTCAAATTAAATTTTTTGGCAAAGCGATAAATGTTTCTGTTCCACAATATTCTTTGCAAATCTCAGTTTTCACTAGCAAATTTTTGCAAAGCCTTTGCTCTCCTACAAAGTCTTTGCACTCTCCTGCAAAGTAAGCGTGCAAAGTGTTCCACAAAGCATTTAATCATCTTTGCATTTCTTTCCTATCGCTTTTCACTTTGCATTGCTAAATAGAAGTTGTTAAAACGAGCCGCAAAATAAAAATTGAAAAAAAAACATTCAGTGATACATTAAATCAAAGAAAAGCTAGTTTTCAAAAAAACAATAAAATAAATATTTATTTATAAAATTACTAGCTGACCCGGCTAGCTTCGTTTCGCCCTTCAAGTGACGCTACACTTCACTTCAAGGACTTGTGCATGTGTGGATGAAACTTCAATTGGGGCAAGTAGCGCCATCTTTAATTTTTTGGATATTGTTTATACAAAAATACTAAAATCGACAAAAACGAATTTCTCCTAAAAAGAAAAAGCAAAAATGTTGTGGACATAGACACCCTAATTACCTGGTGGTATGAAATATACTTTACGGCGATTCTTATACCTACCAAATATACACAACAAATTTCATAAAAATCGGTCGAGCGGTTGATTTTGCAACACCAAGGTACTGGCAACCATTCCCGAGCCAATGCAAGCACAGTAGCAGTTGATTTTCAAGCGACAAAGCATGATTACGCTGTGTATTGTGTTTTAATTTTTCTCCAATTTTATTTAAAAGGAAATCAACTTGAATTTATTTAAACGAAAGCACTCTTTAAAATTAAAGTTTTGTAGTCCCGAAAATTCAACTCGGTCTCTATAATTTCGCGTCTTCACTATCGTCGAACAAAAACTCACGTCTTAACATTTTGAAAGCTTCACTAGTTATAACAATTTGTGAAGCAATCGTTTACCGTGCAAACTTTTGACAAATTTATCAATATTTGCTTTCCAAGAATAGATTTTACAGTTTTTGTGGAACGAAATAGCATAATTATTTGCAAAGGCCTTGCAAATTACACTTTTCAATATAAACTTTGCACTTTGCACAATAGAACGTACGTGGAACAGGAATTGTAAAGAGAATATAAAAATTGCAAAGACTTCGCAAATCACACTTTCAATTTAAATGTTTCATTTATCAAATTTTGTAGTTCTAATGAACATAAAGTTTTGCAAATTGACGACAAATGTGCAAAGTGAAAAGTTGATAATTTGTTTTGTCGAATAGGGCCCTGAACGCAAAACCTAGATTGGTCGGGAACGACACTTTTTCTACGTCAGCCTCATATGCGAATTGTCAACTTTTACTAAATATTATAAATACTACTTTACTTAATTAACGGGCTCCCGACCCGTGGAGAGTCTCTGCCTGAGACACAGCAGCCTTCCATCCTCTGCGATCCCGGGCACGCTGCTTTGAAACGGAGGTTCGGTCTTCCTTGTCGTCTCGAACCTGGCGGCTGGGATTCGAAGATCCTCTTACCTGGAGCATTATTGTCCATTCGCTCGATGTGGCCGAGCCAATGTAGTCGACGTATTTTGGCCTTTTGGACTACATCCACATCTTGGTACAGCTCATAGAGTTCGCGGTTGTATCTTCTCCTCCATTCGCCCTCCTCGCACACAGGACCAAAAATCCGCCGAAGAATTTTTCTTTCGAAGGAGCCCAGTATCAGCTCTCCCTTCCTGCTTATCGTCCAGCACTCGGCGCCATAAAGCAAAACTGGCAGGATAAGGGTTCTGTACAGAAATATTATAAATATTATTTACAAAAAACCACTGGATGGAACAAAATATTTAAATCACATACCACAGTAAAATAGAGGACTGGAGAAAAATAAAAAAAGGGATTCATTCGAGAAAGGACTGCGAAGAGTTATTCAAATAAAAAAATTATAAAGAAAAGGAAAAGAACATTTGTCTTTTAAAAGTAATTTAAACAGGTCAACGTTCCATCCTGCACTGGGAACAGTACGCACTTTGATACCCTATACGAACTATTACTGTGTCGGTAACAGTTCTAAAATGTAGTAACAGCGCTTAAACTATAACCATCAATTTCTACTTGCGACCGTTGTACTCTTAATTGATTTTTGAAAAATTTCCAGGTTGCACTTAATGGTGAGTAAGGCAATGTCCTTGCATTTTGACTTCAGAGAAAATCTTCATACCACGTGGGTAGTATGGCGGACTTGAGCGGTGTTCAATGAGTGACGAGAATTGCGATGTCAGAATCAGTGGTAAATTAGACGATAAGAGTAAAACCAAAGAAATGCAAGAAACATACCAACGGTGTGTCAGCTGGCCCTTGAACTTTGCTATGTTTCTTCCATTGCCCATAGCAATATTTCCGTCTCTGCATAGACAAGTTTTTACTGACCGTCATCGACGCCAACTTCGAGGTCTTCCGAGGTCCGTTGGCTTGGAAGGCTGTAGAATTGTATATGTCCCACACATTTTGGACGACTGTTGCGCAATTTTTTCGAACTGTGGCGATTTCGGTAGGCAGCTTAATTGAGTTTGTAACTGATTTACATTGAGAAGCACACTATCGACTCTATACATTCGAACGCTCCACACCCCGACCACATAGTCCGAATACCGACTTGAGTTCCTCGCTCCCCAACACGGGTATATTAGCAACACTACTCACGTAACACACACCAAAATTTAATTACCCCAATCTAATTTGTACCGCCCAACGAGAGAGCTTACTGGCATAGGACCTCGTAATTGAACTGATTTACCGGAGTCGCTTTCAAGTGGAGTCACTATGGAAACAGAGCTTCTTCGTCAGTCGGTTATCCACAGTGTATTACACACTTCGCCACCTTGACTCAATTGTGCGGAAAGTGATACAATACACAACACCACACCTACCTCTGTGTGTCATATGCAATCACCATTGCCAACACCGCATAATGTTATTGAAAGGAATCCGATGCAATATCCAGCTGCATCCGCCATCTCGCCGCGCCACAATACGCAACACCCAGACCCAAACCCAAACCCAAACCCATTATCATCATCACCCCAATAATTGAATCGCACAGAATGGAATCGAAATGCTCCAGAGGGGGGAGGTGGAGGATAATTCGTTTCCCATTATCACACAGTGAGTCCTGAGTAGGATCGTGATGGGGAATACACCAGCAGAAGTCATCCCGTTAAATATTTCCGCACTCCCCTATGGAGCACGCACTAGTCAGTTTGAATGCTTTAAAATTGGAGAAATATCAATGAGGACTCAGCCGTTGTGTTGGTGCAGAAGCTCCTGACTTCTGCTAGGGTCCTAGCCGCACACTTGTAATCTTCGCAAAATGCGGTTTCGATAATTCCCGCAATGAAATTAATGGTATCACGGGCGAGAACGAACGGACGACTAAAACTACCAGTGGTTGGGTAATTATCGGAATGGCTGATGGTCTGGCAATCGGCCTCTATACTCATGGTGCAGTCTGTATAGTGAGTGTATAGTGATGCACAGACATTTTACATTTTATCATAGACCAGACGACGTATCGACGCCACACTACATTGCGGTCTTGGTTAAAATGCCGTTATAATTTACATTAAGTGTAATTATAGCGAATGTCGAATATAAGGATAATAATTGATATATTGCTCTAGCCTCCATTCGTATTGCCGTTCAAATACTGCTCGCGGGATGATCGATTGGTTTATGGGGAAGGGACAAATAAATGTAAGTCCGACAGAGTGCTTTGCCAAATAGAAGTGGTGGAATTATTATGATCCATTCGACAGTGGGGTATTTGCTAAATTGTGTAATTCGAGGGCATGATTTTGGAAAATGTACATGCTCACTATGGAGAGAGGTAAATTATTTTTGGGAATTTACCAACGAAAATTTTGCAGTTTTAATTGAATTTATTGGGATTTATGGGGATAAATATGCCAGGAAAGCACGCAGCCCGCGTGCGGGAAATAGTTTTTGCTGTAGGTGGGGGTGTTTATGGGGAAGCAGGTTGTTTTCTAAGTCCGAAATATCTCTATGAAAATTTTATTGCAATAGAAATTAAGATAGGCGAGATCTGAGGCAAAATTTCATCAGAAAATAGCTTAGTAATTATTTTATTAATTTAGTAGGTAGTCACATCTTGAATGGACGGAAGCGATCGGCTGTGTAATTCTTTTTACATTTCCCAGATATGTAAAACCTTCAGTCAAACATTGAGCTTCTTTATATTTTATTGATGTTCTGACCAAAACTGAATATATTTTGTGTCTCAGTCAAAAGTTTGTATTTTAATTATGCCGCGGACAAGTCTGAAAATATTTCATATCGGAAAGAAGTTTCAAAATATTGTTTCAGTCAAATATTTAATTTTCTGCATATCCCAGTCAAAAATTAGATTTTTCCTCATGTCCAAGTCAAATTTTTGATTTTCTTCATGTTCCAGTCGAATATTGGGATTTTCTTCCTGTCCCAGTCATATATTTGGACTTTCTTCATGTCCCAGTCAAATATTCGGATTTTCACCATGTTGCAGTCAAATAATTTGATTTTCTGCATGTTTCAGTCAAATATTTGGATTTTCTTCATGTTCCAGTCAAATATTTGATTTTCTTCATGTCCCAGTCAAATATTTGATTTTCTTCATGTTCCAGTCAAATATTTAACTTTCTGCATATCCCAGTCAAATATTGGGTTTTCATTCATGTCCCGGTCAAGTATTCGGATTTTCTTCATGTTCCAGTCGAATATTGGGATTTTCTTCATGTCCCAGTCAAATACTTGGATTTTCTTCCTGTCCCAGTCAAATATTTGGATTTTCTTCATGTCCCAGTCAAATATTTGATTTTCTTCATGTTCCAGTCGAATATTGGGATTTTCTTCCTGTCCCAGTCAAATACTTGGACTTTCTTCATGTCCCAGTCAAATATTTGATTTTCTTCATGTTCCAGTCAAATACTTGGACTTTCTTCCTGTCCCAGTCAAATATTTGGATTTTCTTCATGTCCCAGTCAAATATTTGATTTTTTGCATATCCCAGTCAAATATTTGATTTTCCTCATGTCCAAGTCAAATATTTGGATTTTCTTCCTGTCCCAGTCAAATACTTGGATTTTTTTCATGTCCCGGTCAAGTATTCGGATTTTCATCATGTTCCAGTCAAATACTTGATTTGTCTTTTGTGTCATGCACAAGTCAAAACTGAAATTCATAAGAGCTTCGATAATCGAATGAAAAGCGGCTTTACAAAAAACCAGCTGCTAACACTTGAATGGCTTCGTAAAACCCAAGCTATGTGGCTTTTTTTTAAATAAAACTATTAGGGCCGTTTGCTGATACGACTCATGAGCAAACGGCCCTTAGCCCAATAAAAAGCCGACACCCATCCACGGTGCAATATTTTCTTATAAAATCTTCGCTTATGAATATCACAGTTGTTGCCATCACTTGGTCCTTTGTCGACAAATACATTTCCGCATCCGTACAAATGGATTACCAAATAAAAATGTCCCTTACAACATATGTATATGAAAACTTCCGCGCACATTTGAACTACACCAACTGACACTATAACTCGCTACTTAAGCCTACAACCATAAATAGTTCAAGTTCATTTGGTTGGCGGCATTGGTGGCAACGTTTCGAATTTACGACAGTGGTATTTCTTTTTCCAACTATGTACATAGTGGCAGTAAATTTTCTCCCGAGGCATAACTCAGTTGATGCAGGCAAACACACTTGCAATTCCAATATGGGGGTACAGCTTCCACCACTAACGCATAAATATTAATATTTCCACAAATTGATCTACGGCACTGGTCGGAACGGCTCTCAGCCAACTGAACTTGATGCTCTAATAAAATGCGCACCATTTATCAATACCACACAGTCCGCAAAACTATTGGGTGGCCAACGGCAACGATGTGTTGTGTATTGCATTGTGCATCATCTGCATGCAGCCATTACCAGGCACACATGATAATACAAAAACCACCGCACCCCAACCGAGAGTGAGATACACGTAGAATGCAATTAGGAAACCGCAGCAAAGCCTTCAACTCGCAGATGTGAATAGCAATTCGGGCATCGCACAGTGAGCGCCCATGAGCTTAGCTAACTTCTGACTTATAATAATAATTAATCCTTGTGACTCCAAGGAATGTGGTTTGGCTGCAAAACCTCGTCCCATTTTGGATACCTACACTTTGGCAGGATGCGAGGAGTTCGTGCAAAGCCGCACCCAGTTCAGAGTTAATGAGCATTAATCAAAGTTTTATCAAAGTTACCGGCTGCTCTGCCGGTGACGACGGATAATCACATCACATTATTATGCCATTGTGATGGATGTTATCACAATCACAAACATGTAATATTAATTAGGTTGTGAAAATAGTTTAACGGGCTTAAGTAACCGTAATAATTACAAAGCATTATCCTTTTTCGTTAAAATGGGCTTAGTAGCAGTAGCAGGCAAGGCTTTGCTGAAACTTTGTCCTTGCGGTGCTGTTGAATTGGTTGCTGTGCGACAGTACAGAACGTCCATTATCATGAAATTTCTTTGGCACAAGTTGTGAATAATGTTTAACTGTAGTTTTGGATTTCTTTTGGTTTTGTTTGTTTCTCCATCCGCCCGAAGAGCAAAGCACAGATAATCGTAAGACAATGCCATTAGAAGTTGTCACTTTCTAGATGGGAAAAGGTGGCGGGGAGTTTTTGTATTTCAGTCGCGTAGTTCGAATAGTATTCCAAAGTGAGCGGCGATTGTATGAGAAATGTCACGCGTTCGATGGATACCGAACTTTTAAGGAATGTGTGATTTTGTTTGCCTAAATAAATGAAAGCTGAAGCATGTCATAAATACGTACAAAATGGATAGTGGTGGCTGGACGAAGCGTTCCACAGAAGTGAATGACTTTTCTTGTGGTCTTGATTGGTCTTGATGGGTCGAAAGCTTTACTTAAAGGTGTAAGTATAAACGCCAAGCCGAATCCTTTAAATAAGCACTTTAATAGAGTCGCTGTAGGTGCTGAGAGCTTGGAAAGACCACTTCAGACGTGAGTTAAACGACGACCAAGATCAGGCAGTATAAGCCGTTCAGAGACAAAAATCGCCCCAGCCTGACCAAAATTAAGTGAGGGTATATTGAACACAATATTTTCTGCACTCTCTAGGAGAACAGTGTTCCTTATATTTAAAAGAGTCCTCTGCAGAATTTGGAATATGCCCAGTTATCTCATACTCTTTCTATTCATCGATCGTGGTTTTTAAAATCGTCACAAACACGCTAGTTCTTCTGTGAGATAGGCCCTGCCCTATCAAACCCTTTTCTTTTCTACAGCAATTTCCCAAACAACTGTAAATAAACACCCAACAAAAAAAAACAATACTAACTACCGTTTATATTCTGCAGTGAGGGCAAAGTTTACAAAACAATTCCACCGACACTCTGGCGTATACGTAACATTTTTTACTGACACCTCAGTGGAATGTCTTTTTTCATGTTTCCTGCAAGCGATTAAAACAAATAGTATTTCCATTATTTAGCTGCCACTATTGTTCAGTTTTACAAATAACGATAGTGCTACCAAATCTCATGTTTAAATACCTAACCAAAGATATGTTTTCTTTTTTTTTCGAAACAAAATATTAATCAAATTCATTCAAAAATAAAACAAAACAAGCTTCCAACCGTATCGCCGTGTAATGATTTTTAATAAATCTCAAAGGGAAAATCGAAGCATAAATTTCCATTTCTAGATTGCATTCAAACTACATAGCTCGACCGCAATGATATCCCTCAGGTGTGGCAATGGTGAAACGCAAACAACAATCTCACAAAAATTTCACTAATTGACGTTCGATTTATTTTTTGCACTTCCGACTCGTTCAGCTCGATTTCGCGTTAAAAATACGGTCCGTATTCGAGGAAATTTCATGAATTTTTTCCCACCAAAAATATTACAATGTATAAAAGAGAAATCTCCATTTCATCCCCAGAGATCCAATCATCGTTTGAAAATCCTTTTATTAAATCACGCCAATGTTTGTTGTGCGATGGTTGTCGCTCGTACTCGTACTCGTACTTTAATCAGGGAGTAAGCTGGAATATACCCAGGAAACAATGAAAGCAATTTTTTTTGGGAATTTTTTTTGGCGCGCAAATGATGGCGGGGAATGAATCCATTCAATTCTCATCTTGCACCAAAACGGAGGGGGCTTGAATGCGTTCGATCATGATTTGGTCGGAGTTCTGGATTATGCCAATTTTATGGGGTGACAGGGGGCGGGGGTGGAAGTGTTTATGGTGATGAGAAAGGAACATTTCATTAGCATTTTTCTTTTGCTCTTTGAAATGAGTTTGTTTGTTTTTGTTGTTTTCTTTTTTTCCTTGTGGCGCGATGTAGGAAGTAATAAGTTGAAAGAAAAAATATTCACCTCACAGTTGAGAGATTTTTATCGCGGACGGTTTCATTCAAAGATTAGAATACGAAGCTGGCTTGTGCAGTAAAATACTTAGCAAATGAACATTGAGCATACGCCAGGACGTAGTGTTGTTGAAAGGTAAGTTTGCCTGCACGGATGAGATAAAGAGATAGGTATACCCAACGCGACTCTAGGTATAACATGAGGCTATTACATACATCCCCTAACAATCGTCAGCCTTTTCCAAGTTGTAGGGACTGGGTTGTAGTCTTCCATGAATCTATCTACATGAGCCCTAAACTGAAAGGATGCTTGACGATGTACAGAATGACCTAAACACTGACTGACATTCGTCATACAATAATCTGAACCTTCTCGGTCTTTCGTTAAGTTTATATATGTACTTGATCACAACATCGACAGCAGAGTTTCAATACTCTTGCAGTTCGATACAGTGTAAAAGAAATAAAATTAGGTACTGAGAACTGGCCGTATTCGATAGTAGCGACAAAGTCGATTGCATTGATGGATAGCTTAAAGTGACAGAAGTTAGCTGTCTTTTCAGGAAATAAATTCCAGAATAACAATTTGAATCAGGGTGAGTTTTTCACGTGGAAAAGAATGCAAGGAAAAGAAAAATGAGAAAGCCTTTCTCTAGAAGAAGCCAAGTGGCGGCTAAAAATATTTCAGTGGGGGGATCAGCCGGCGTATTACGATTGTACGCACTAGCAGTAATTGCATCATAACCGCACTTGGTGTTCGTGCTGGTCACGAAACATTGATTGGAGACCGTTTCGATTTATTTTCTTCCAAAATTCATATCAATAAAAATACAATTTAAATTGAATAGAGATTAACAAACTTTGGGGGTGCCCAAGGTTTAGGCTAACCTCCGAATTCCTTGGATGATGCTGAAGGAAGAGAGCGATTACCAGAGAGCGAAAATATAAAACGGTCTTATTTTCCCTGTCGTTGTCCAGTGATCCCCAAAATTACGTCGGTAAAATGCAGTCGGTGGTTGTTGGTGTAGCGCGTAGACTTGGTTTATCAACACTCACCTCTATCCGCTTTCTAAATTGGAATCATTTCTAAATTCACGTCGAACTAGAAAGAGACTTCTTATTTTCCTTAAAAGGATCACAGCTGTCCTATTTGCACCCACGAACCCCATTATTCAATTTACAAGCAAATCGAAATAATATTCCTCTCATCAATTGGGTAGCTTTGCAGGTATCCTTGGCCACATCAAACACTCTACCTTAAAACAAAACTCAATTTATGTTATTTGATAGTCCATCAAAATTTGTTAATGGATGAAACAATGTGGCATCATAATCGCCCACTACCAAAGAACAATGTTTCGTAAGGGATAACTTAAACTTGCTCATATAAGATACACTTCCATTATTGTGGAAACTAAAAGGATCAAAGTATGTACATCGTTTTATTGGGTTTCCGTTCAACCGATTGTCCAGGGTTTTTCATCTCGAAAATGTGGTATATATTTCTGAAAGCTTCATAACCGAGCACATATATGCCACTCACTCTCGTTAAACAATTTCACATGGTCTCGGGATTTTAATTCGCTTTTCTTCGCTGCCATCTTTCTGTCCGTTGTGCGGTTGTGTATGTGAACAATTTTTGTTTTTTGCTTCCGATAGCTGTACTCGATTCGTTTACTTCCTGTGCATGCACACGGAGCCATACGTGTGTAGCGTATGCTTTGCAACTGCTTATCGTGGAATTATTGAGCAGATAAAAATTGTATTCGAGCGGATATCAATTTCCGCTGGGAGCAATCATAAACTATATTAATGAAATCAATTGCAGCAATTTAGGATTCTCGAGAGTGTCCTCTGGGGAGAGGTTAAAGATTCAGCTCAAAAGATTGTGACTTGGGCAATTGGTTTATTGTTTGTCCTTCGAAATGGAAGATTTAGTGCTGCAGTTGGTATAGTCCATGTTGAAGTATTTACCAAAAATATGGCAGTCTACTTTCGTATGAGTGGATACAAATTTAAGGACAGGGCTTAGGTTCCATCAGATGTTCAGTAAACAAAAAATGTCCAATCAAAACCCTCAACAAGCACTGACCATGTATAATTTCATATCAAACATTTACAAAACTGTCCCCTTTCCACTGCTCGTTTTCGATTGTCTGGTCGTAAGGAGATAGTTGTACAAAAACATCTCATCCGATTTCGTTATCAACATCGTTGATACTTTTTGATATTTTTCCAATGGTATCCATTTAATATTTGCCATTGCGATGTTCAAATAAATTGGTCATTCCATATTTGATATGAATGAGTTTGTGTACAAGCTGACTTACAGTATTTACGTCTGGTTTATGTATTCGCATATCTGTGACCGCTTGATATGTATTTATATGTACATATAAAGATGTAAGTTGTATTGAGTTATCCCGATCGACCGTTAAGCTATTTTTATGAAATTTCGAGGAAAAATACTGTCAACTCGGATAATTGAAAAGCTCAGTGATGCTCGAGCGAATTCAATATAAACCCGATTATGGCCATGATATCATCCATTCGATGACGAACCTTTCAGAATAGTACGGGCGATTGCCATACAAAGGACCTGAAAATAAATAGTGATTGCCAATTGAGGGCCAGTGATGAGCACTTACTTGTGCGTTCCTCTTCTGAATTTTCTTTTTAGTGTAGTTTAATGGAGAGTATGTTTTTCATGGAATTAAAAACAGAAAATTGTGTATTTCTTCATCTGCGGAAACTCAGTTGTTTTCACATTACCAAAATTACTCCCTGGATGCAGTCCTGAATAAATATTTCCTGAAAAGGTTTTTTATCGTCCTAAAACTGGACAGTCAAAGTAAGCAATATTCGTCGGCGTTATACTAAAATTGACGGGGAAAACAACAGCCACCAACCTAACCTGCATTAAGGTCAGTTACTTTTGCTTAAGCCTTGACAAACCAAAAGTATGGCGTTCGGACCAGTGACGTTAATTCAAAGGTGCGCAGGTGTTCTCTACACACTTTATCCAAATATATTATTGCAATGCACTTAACTAAAGTTCATTATAAGAAACATATTTCTGTTATCTTTATATATTAATTAATCCGTATTTGGAAATGAATAGTTGAAATCAACATAAGATGTTGAAAAAATTGCATCGAGCCAAATTCAATTCCAAGACTCCGTGTTGGGGTGTTTATCTCGCTTAAGAGCACAGTGGATAGGCAAAATAACATACAGACAAAACGACAAAATAAAAAATAAAGAACCCTTTTCCCTCATAAAAATACCTGACTTGGTGTTCTCTTATATCAAGCGCACCTTCTTGCAGTTTGCACTTGTAGTTTCATTTTCACAGCTGTGTTCAGCTGATAAATTGGAAAGAATTTAGTATGCTCGGCCAACACCACCGTTTAAACATTTTATTTAACCTTTTATTAGGCACTTTCATGAAAAAAGATTAGTGTAGTTGCTCTTCTATAAGCAAAGTCTTCTGTTGGCCTTGCCTGCTTTTTTCAAATTATCTAATCATTTAAGAGTTGCATAAGGATATTTATTCCCAAAAAGTAAAAAAACAAGAAATAAATATATACACATAAAAATAAAAATAAAAAATGGGATCGTTGTCTATCACGTACTCGTAGTGTCCTGGATAAAGAATAAAAAATAATAACAAAAAAATACACGATCTTACTAAAATAGAATATATAGTAAGCACCCTACTGAAAGCACCACCGCACGTCACTGGTGCGGACATATGGTTATGGCGTTAGTACCATTACATATATCCTCATTTCGTCACGTGAAATAATTAAAGATCTGCAAACCGGATAGCACTGCTAGCATTTAGGTCCCAGAATCAGGCCTACGTAGACAACACTCCAAATGTCCATATGACATTAATTTCATCACTTTCTATTACATCTTTCACATTATCCACTCTATATTATTTCTGTAGTTTTATAGTTGTATATTTACCTCTTGCGTTTCACACGCTCAACCAATCTTAACAAATTAAGTGTCAGGTAAAAGATATTTTCTAGGTGCTTATCTTTGCATTTTTACTTTTTTTAAATATTAGCAACATTCAATTTCAACTACGCAATAGTTGTGTACAAATTTTCTTTCATTCATCATGCCCACAACCACAAATGACGCCGCGAAAGAGTGTCGATGGTCGAAGAGAGTACAGTCCTAAGAATCACAGAGCACAAATAAGAAATTTAAGAGAAAATTTTATTTTAAGTTATGCGACTTAAGTTACAATTTGGCACTTTTTTCGAGATTTTTTTTGCTATTTTGGACCTTTTTATTTGGAGAAGGCTCCGTAGCCCGTACAAAAGACGCCACAAAAGAGAGTTACAGTCATAGGAAATCTAAGAGAGAATTTTCAAAATTTGCGGGGAATCGGGTAGGAGTAGGAAGGAGTGCTGTCTGCTATTATGTTATTTCAAAACATAGTTTTGTTGTCAGTTGTCATTTTCAAGATAGCCTTGATATAATCCAAATACTATAAATGCGAAAAAATATTACCTTTTAACGACCGCAAAACCAACTTTTATGAATTTTGGTATAGGGATAGATGGGACCTAAGAATGACACAGGCGAAAACAAAACGTGAAGGGGGTGAAGTAGGGGATGCAAGTTTAAATGAGGAACCAATTATTTCTCAAGTTCTCAGGATTATAAAATTTATCATAGGTACCTATATTTGGTAAGAAATAAATACATTTGCTGCGTATTTTACCAATAATTTTAAATGTGTAGGGCTAATTGGTTGGCTGGAAAGATAGGATAGTTTTGGACCCGATAAGTGGAGCTGTTGTTGTTGATACATATAAATATTTTAATTGAGTTACTCGAAGTACTAATTTTACGCAGACGAAGTCGCGGGTACCAGCTAGTAGACTTTAATCCCCGTATTAATAGACGAATGTGCACAAGTTAGTTAGCTAGTAGACATCAGATAGTATACAGAAATTTTAAGTAACTTCTGAATAACGAGTTGATAACTTTTACGCAGCTTTTATTAATAAGATTGCAAAATTTAAAAAAATCTAAAATTTATTTTGAGAATTAACTTTAAAGCTATCATTGCATTTTGTTGAACATTTAAGGAAACGAAGAGAAGCAGATTCATGGCATTCAAAAATGCTATAGTACTTTATTGTCGGTATTGCCATTGTTTAGGCTTTTTTATTTATTTGAAGTATTTTTTTTTTAAATACCCCTCCCAAAGTAAAAAAAAAAAGGTTTTTTTTCCACTGCGCAACCTCTCGCGAACGCCTGACAAACATCCGAGAGTATAACTGTCATGAAAAAGCTTCTTAATTAGCCGTTTGGACTCGGCATAAAATTGTGGATCCCTTCCATTCGTCCCAAAAATTAAAAACGAATGGTTGCGAGAAGCTAGGCCCAGGGTCCCTACCGACCTGTTACGCCAACTATTTATTTATTTATTTTATAATAAATAAAACAGAAAAGCCTCTTTTAATGCTGTAAAAGTTAAGAAAGTTCGCAGAAAGATTCAGTAAATCTTGGTTCTTTAGGTCGAATCTTCTTTTCTTCTTCTTCTTCTCATCGAATCGCTCAAAGATTACTTTTTTAGAATCCTTTAATTGGTTCATTAATTAACTGTTATTGATGAACACAAACTTGTAGTAAAAGCTAATAAACCATTCGGTTGGAATTGAAGCCATTTTCGACATTCAACAATTCTGATTTTTACACTCCACATGTACCAGACAAAATTCACTACCAACATCCAGGATCAATTAAAGTCACCAGCGGTTTTAGGATCCTGACTTTTGTGGTTCGTAACCCCTAAAGAAGTCTACAATCGTCTTTGACATTGATGCGATTTTTAAATTCAAATAGAAAAGGTTTTTTTCGAGAAAGTTCACTTTATCACTGCGGAACTTCAATCTGCTTATTAAGTTTATAAGACATGAACTCATTCATAAAACAGTAATTTATGACAAGTATATTTTTCAAGACCGTCACTCGCGGCCTTTGATCTTACTACATAAACAAGTATTTGTAACCTTTTGAATTGCCAACCAATAAATGCGCGATACTAATAGAAATTTTCCGTATAAAATTAAACATTGTGACCTACAAATTATTTAGTGTCAAGATATAAAATGATTATTGGTGAGTGTCTTTAAGAGCGATGAAGCAAAAAATACTTCTTGTTTCTTTTTAGCACAATAAAGGACGCTACTGTAAACTGCTAAATATATTTATGTGTATAACACTCCCGCTTTCACATCATTTTGAGCTACAACTGCCAAAAATACAATTTGCTTGCCATTGTATACACCCACCAAAACCGCACAACCACTCTCTCTGATTGGTTGTGAAACTAGCTAACCGCATCGAATCCACAAACTTGTAAGCTTACCAAGCTCAAAAAGTCATAACTTGTGCCTACACACCAAAGTCAAACCAGGCAAAACAGATGATTTCTATGAATGGAGGCACACGGATCGATGAAGCTTGCGCATTACCGTCACAAAATTACTAATACGCCGTAGAGCGAGCCAGAACTACGACTGGCAAAGCTCCATCATTGTTACTCTATTTTCCGGTAAAACAACTACTAGTCCAGTGGTACTTTTCATGTTTAATTTTTCCAAAAAAAAATCATAATAATATCCTTCAGTGAGTAAAGTGAATTCAGCCAAAGGAAGAGAAAAAGTGTGTCCTTGCGTTGAAGACAGTGGATAATCAAATTCAAACGAATTGGTAAATATTTTCATCTATTTTTACTCTCGCCCATTATGCGTACGAGTACGAGTACCTACATCAATCCACTTCCCTTCCCATATTTTTCCATCCACTTCCTTTGCCTTGATTGGAAATGAGAAAGTCAAAACTGATTAAATAATTGGCAGCCACATTGTTGCTAGCAAAATATTTATTATTCTCTTCCTTGTGTGTAGTTAAAAATAAATTAATTTTTATTAAACTGGGTATCGCGAAAAAAAAACACTAAATGCCGACATACGGTGTATGGAATAATTTTGCAATCCAAACCCCCGGTACAATGCGATGATGTTTCGTTGTGTGGATTTGAGTTTTTAGGGTAGAACGTGGGGTGCTGCTGCGGTTAATATTTATATGACTGTCGTCACTCGCTAGATGTTGATCAATCAACATTTTGGCATGGTTTCCAATTTGGTACATATGTAGTATGCGGCTGTTGGTAAAATGAGTGTTTACTTGTATTGATGACTGTTGGTTGGTATGAGCGGGATATTCAATTTTAGTCATACTTCTAAGGCTATTGAGTCATGTATGCCGACCCAAAATTAGCAATGATCGGGACTTGAGCGACAGGAACTATCTAACTGAGTTAGTAGGACAAAGGCGACAGCTTCCAAAGAAAGAAATATTGCGGCTACCTACATAATACTCTTTATGACATTTGTTTGAACACGTCTTTGAGATCAATATTCTTTCGCGATTGTTGCTAAATTTCATTTTAAATAGGAGGCAACAGCAAGTATTTTTTTAATTTTTTAGACCAATCTACAGCATTGAAAATTGATTGACACGATACTGGGGTTCTCAGCCATTAGGTTAGGTTAGGTGAAACGGGTGGGCAGAGCAGGGAGAACCCTGCACTACCCCACTTAGGTCCTCGTGGACCCTTTGTGATGCCCTTGTTGGGGTCAACCGTTGGTGTTGTATCGGCGTTTCTCAACCCCCCTCCTCGTGACTAATAGATACCGTCCAACCATCCCGATGTCCTCAAAAACCTGCAAAGATCAGACAGTGAGATATCAGAGAGTTCTTGTAGGTCATGGAAGAAGTAGCTTCCAAGTGTTCTGTTCCTCAAGTGACACAGACTCGGGCAGTGACAGAGGAAGTGAGGTGTGTCCTCGTGGACCTCCTCGTCTCCACAGCCTCTACATATATCGTCATCTTTGAGATTTAGTTTCATTGCGTGGTTTCTTAGGAAGTTATGACCAGTTAGAGCCCCTACTAACTTAGATAGCGATGACCTGTCAAACTGTAGTAGTCTGTTGGTCCGGCTTCTATTATATTCTGGCCAAAGCTTCCGTGATATTTCACAGGTAGTGAGTTCTTTCCACCTGTTGTTGGTTTTCATTCGAATTTTGTTCTCCACTCGCTCTCTGAGATTGCAAAGTGGGGGCTTGATTGACTGAAGTGCTCTGTCGAGATCCATTACGGACC
This sequence comes from Cheilosia impressa, assembly GCA_948293265.1. Classification (NCBI taxonomy): domain Eukaryota; kingdom Metazoa; phylum Arthropoda; class Insecta; order Diptera; family Syrphidae; genus Cheilosia; species Cheilosia impressa. Next base: position 26,299,600 of record OX411884.1, on the reverse strand, counting down.
CCTTTCTCGCCAGTTCATCCGCCATCTCATTGCCGGTTTTGTCTCTGTGTCCAGGGACCCAGCAGAGATTTGTGGTATGCTGCGAGCAAAGAACCTTGAGCTCTTCGCGGCAGCAGTGAACTAGTTTGGATTTTATTTCATTAGCAGAAACTGCTTTTATAGCCGCTTGGCTGTCAATGAAGATGGTAATATCGGTACGGGGTATTGCCAACATTGACGCCTTACGGGCCGCTTCAGCGATAGCCAAAACCTCAGCCTGGAAGACACTACTGCTATCAGGTAGTCTGATGGAGCAATGTATATTTAATTCCTCAGAGAATATGCCGGCACCGGTTCCACAGTCCATCTTTGAGCCATCTGTGTAGATGGATATTGATTTACTTTTTGTGGGTTCATTTGTATTCCATTCTTCCCTACTCGGGAAGGAGCAGGTGAATGGTCTGTCAAAGTCCAGATGGGGAGACATATAGTCAGAAGTGACAACGTTCCCTACGTATTTGCCCAATATCTGTGCATGCCCAAAATTACAAGGCTTCCAAACGTTAGTTTGACTGATCCTTAAGGCACTTTTAGCAGCAGATTCTTCCATGTATAGGTCTAGAGGTGTCAGGTTAAGAATTGCCTCTAGTCCAGCTGTAGGTGTGGTTCTCATTGCGCTGGTTGATCCTATGCAAGCTATTCTTTGAATTTTGGTCATTGACTTAAGATTGGTCGCTTTGCTTGCGGCTTGCCACCAGACTACACTGCCATACGTCAGAATTGGTCGCACGATCGCAGTGTACATCCAAAGGATGATTTTGGGGTTTGGTCCCCAACTTCTACCAAAGATGCGATTGCATGCGTAGAAAGCGTTCGCTGCTTTCTTGATTCTTTCGTTGACATTCAGCTTCCAATTAAGTTTCCTGTCAAGGATAATTCCCAGATACCTCGCACTATCTGCCATCCTAAGGGGTACCCCCTCCAGAGTTGGTGGCTCGAATTGCGGAATTATTCTTTTATTCGTGAACAAGACAAGCTCGGTTTTCTGCGGATTGACCCCAAGACCGCATTGCTTTGTCCACGTACTTAACACCCTAAGTGAGTTTCCTAACAGGTCGCTAATGGTAGGTAGAAACTTACCCCTTGTGAGTATAACTACATCATCTGCATATGCAGTTACCTTGACTCCCATGTTGTTGAATTTCATAAGTATCTCGTTAATGACAAGAACCCAGAGTAAGGGGGAGATGACTCCTCCTTGTGGGGTGCCTCTCGAAGCAGTTACTCGGAGGTCAGTGTCACCTAATTTCGCGTTGATATTCCTTTCACTGAGCAAGCTCAAGATCACATTAGTGAGAGATTGATCAACATTCGAGTTCTGAAGTGCTCTCTTTACTGCGCAGATTTTGACATTATTGAAGGCTCCTTCAATGTCTAGGAACGCAGCTAATGCATATTCTTTGTCATATAGTGACTTCTCAATGGTACTTACGACGTCATGCAATGCAGTTTCCACCCCTTTGCCCTTCGAGTAAGCATGTTGAGCCGTGGATAACACATTGTCATCTAGCCGATCACGTATGAAGACGTTTATTAGTTTTTCAAAGGTTTTAAGAATAAACGATGTCAGACTTATAGGCCTGAAGTCTTTGGCAGTGGTATGGCTGGATTTCCCTGCCTTCGGAATGAAGACAACCTTGACTTCTCGCCAGGCTCTGGGAATGTAGCAACATTCTAAACTGCGAATAAAAATTCTTTTAAGGATCGGTATAATGATCGTCTTAGCCTTCTGGAGCATGATTGGAAAAATCCCGTCGCATCCAGGGGATTTGAACGGTGAGAATGAATCGATAGCCCAGATTAGTTTTTCTTCAGTTATGAGTACTCCAGGAATTGCCGTCGTTACGCTATTATCACTCGACTGGTTCGTTAGGTTCGTGGTAGAACCCGGAAAATGGGTTTGTAGTAATAGCCTGAGAGTCTCTTCGCTGGATTGTGTCCAAGTCCCATTGTTGTCTTTGAGATAACCTGGGACCGCAGATTCTCTGCATAGGATTTTCCTAAGTCTGGCTGATTCTGTGGTTGATTCAATATCACTACAGAACGAACGCCATGTTGCGCGTTTAGCGCTGGTTATGGCCTTCTTAAATTTCCTCTGGCCGACTTTGTATGCGTCCCAGTCAGTCTGGGAATTTGTGGCCCTGGCCAAATTAAAAAGAGCTCTAGTTCTTTTTCTTATATCAGCGAGGTCCTTCGACCACCATGGTGGGGATTTCCTATTCTTTATTGTCCGTAAGGGACAGGCTTTTTCATACGCCTTGCTCAGAATATCATTCAACATTTTCGATGTTGCCTCGATTTCTTCTGGCGTGTCTATTTTTTGCAGTTTTAATTTGTGGTCATATTTCCCTACTTCTGATAAGAAGGTTTCCCAGCTGGTCAATCTAGGATTCCTAAATTTACCTAATGTGGGAGTTTTCTCATCAATGTGGAATTCTATTATTCTATGGTCTGAGAAGGATGGTTCTGTGGAAACTTTCCAATCCCTCACAGTAAGGGTTTGTGAATTACTAAGGAGAGTAATATCTAAAACCTCACGTCTGTTCCTTACTATAAATGTTGGTTCATTTCCTACATTGGCTATAAGTAAGTTGTTTTTGATAATAAATTCTAAGACGGACTCACCTCGGTCATTGATGTCAGAACTACCCCAAAGTGTATGATGGGAGTTGGCATCACAGCCCATAACTAAGTCCCATTTCCCCCGTTCTGCCGCACTAATCAGGGATTCTGTTATTACGGAAGGTGGGCTACTGGCCTCGTATGGCATGTATATAGCCGCCAGTATCAGCGATGTCTTCCCTTCCCTTTCCCATTTCACCACTGTTTGGTCGGTATCGCTGAGGCTAGGTAGGAGAAAAAGTTTAATCTGTTTTCTAGCAACAATGCATGTTCTAGACTTACCATTGTCTGGTGTACTGCTGTAGATAAGCAGATCTTTATGGTTCAGCCCTCTTATACTTCCCCGGAAGGTCCAGGGTTCCTGTATTAGGGCGATGTCTATTTTCTTGGACTCCATAAGGAGAACAAGATTGGCGCTAGCCGCCTTACTGTGATGAAGATTTAGCTGTACTATCTTCATCACGAGCAGCTTCCACCTCTCTCTCCTCCTTAGGGTTTGCTGCTATAAGCCTAAGCTTACAGCGCGTTATGCCAATGCGGACTTTAAAATCGCGCTTACGCAGTAGTGGCAGCGATTTGTGGCTAAGGAGTATGGTGACGTCCATGCCATTGTCTTTATATTCACCCGTTTCTAGGACTTTCCACTCCCTGCTTTGAAGTTCCGGATTAAGGAACTGCAAGTAGCGTTCAATCCTTTCCGCGGGTATATACGGTCCTCGAAATAGTATTCGGCCTTTTGGTCTTGTGATGTCAAGGATCTCCTTCCTATTCACCACACGCAAGTCGGCATTAGGCCAAGGAGCAACGGTGTTAAGGACGAAGTTCCTTAACCAAGCCAACGTTTCATCATCGTCGCATTCCATAACCTTAAACCCTTTAAAGGTGGTTATCTGTCCAAACAATGGAAGCTTGCCATCCGCCTTCACAATGGCGTCATTGACACCATCGAGAATGCGTTGTTCCAACAGTTCCCATTGGCTACCGGTCAGTTTCCGATTTGGATTTCCAAGGTCGATAATAGCGACACGGAGACTTTCTTTCACCTTGTCTGAGAACTTCGGTTTTTTCGCCTGCCTACCTACAACCGGGGAGATTGTGTCGTCATGCCTACCTCTCTTGGAGACTCCAGGTGCGTTCTCAGATTTAGACGAATCCTTATCTGTGACAGCTCTAGGCGGCCCGAGCTCAGCCGCAGTCGAGGTGAAAGGCAATCGGCATTTCGTCCTCGCTGCGACCAATCTCATACCAGCTCCTCCAGAGGCAAGCGCCCTAGGTTTCCTAAGCCCTGACCTATCAGCAGGCAGAACCCACTTGGAACAGCCAGGTGTTTGCTCAGCCTTGGACGAATCCTTAGCCGAACTGACAACTGGTTTACCGGGATTTGACCTACTCAAGGCGGAAGGCAGTCGGCATTCCTCCCTTGGTCCAGTCAACTTCCCTTTTCCCAGTGGGTTCTTTCCCCTAACTTGCTGGCTGCTGCGCCATGCACCTTCGGTCGACTTCATGGTCTCCCGAGCCCTAGCTAGCTGAGCAGTTTCCCTATCCGTAAGGGAATTGGGGTCACGGCTCCTAAACCTATTGAGCAGTCGGCGTGCATTCTTACGCATTTTGGGGTTGTATTCTGTTATGTTGGACAGCTTGTTGCTTTCCGCCGGGTTCGCCACAATGACAGCAGGGACTTCGGTTTGGTCCAAACATCCAGTGCCTATTGGCTCCTCCGGCTTACCGACAACAGTAACTGCACTGTCCAGGGTCGAGTCAGCCTCTCCCGGTGAAACATTTATGTCCTCTTTGTCGGCTTCTAATTTTGCGGGGTCAGATGCAACGGGCCCGCGCCCCGATAGGCTAAGGCATATCACAGGCACGGGTGGTCGCATAAGAGCTCCCTCGCTCAAGGCTCCAGGAGACTCAGCCTTTAGAGTGGTGCTAGCACAGGGCTCATCGCACTCCAAAGATTGACTCTCCAAGAAGTCAAGAGCATTTTGAAGCCTTCGTTTGTCGTTGTCCTCTAGGTGGTGCTTCTTCTGCAGTTTTTTTATCGTCATTTTGCAGTTGATAACCCTTTTCCTAATTGACATTGAAGACGATATAGAGAGTTTGGATGAGCTGGCGATTGACTGATTGTCCTCGTCCTCGAGAAACAGTTTCTCAAGTCTGAGGTCAACCGTTCCCTCGCTTCCCTCAACCGAAATGGCCTTGTTCGTTGACGGTTCTTGAAGTAAGAGGTTTTCTTCCTCCTCCGTCATGTTTGTCTGAGAATCGGTGTTTCCGAAGTTCTTGGTGCCCGATTCATTTACACCAGTCCCTTTGTTTGTTTTAGTTATTTTGTCTATTTTGTTCCCACGAGTAAGGGGGAAGAGGAGGTCATTCTGTACTCACCCCCTGTATACAGAAAAGGGGAATTGGATTGAAACTAGAGGTCCCCAGGTATCTAGAGTTCACCGCTAAAAGACACATAACATTGTGCCATACATCCCATAGGCGCGGTTGTTCACCCGGGATTATGGGTTTTATCGAGTTATTCCCCTCTAGATCCGTTATATTTCGTTTAAAGCAGTGGCACCTCGTGCAGGGTGTGGTTCTTCACCACGTATAACGATCTTGGGCAGTCCCTTTCGAACTACCCCTGGTTTCTTTACCGGAAAACCTCACCACCAGCCATACTCGCTGGCTAACGATATCTTCTTCTGGCGATGAGGAATGAAAATGTTTATGACCCCACAAATGATAAAAAAATGCGTCTGGCTTTAATTTTCATATGAACATAACATGCCAAAATATAGAAACAGGTGTTTAACAGTAGAACTAAAATTTTAAAATTTTTGGATGCGATTGGTTAATTATAAAAATTTCCAAAAATTAGGAAAAAGTGACAGCACTGTTATTTTAGCCCAGTGGCTCAGTGGTTAGTGTGCTGGACTACTGAGCGAGGGGTCGCAAGTTCAATCCCCGGAGAACATACAAAGTTTTGTGCTACCCAGTCGGGAAATTTTTTTCCAAACGGTTTCAAATTTCTCGTTGTGCATTGTATTTGAGTTGCAATTGCAATTGGTTTCAAAGGTCCACACATATCGTCGCCCTAGGGTTTGTTTTGACGCACACGCCAAAATGCAGTCTATGCGCCGTACTAATAACAAATTTTAGTATCGACATTAAATTAAAGGAAGCTCACAATTGCGAACTTTGTATTGAAAATATAGTCACTAGGGGTATTCACGATCCGATGCAACTGGGCTTGTATCATTGCGAAAGTGTAACCTTTTTTCGCACTACAACAACCAAATACACTGACTGAAATTTCGCTACCCTTTTGCACTTTATCTATACCCTGACCCTATTGTAATCGAAAAATAAAGGGTGATTTTTTAAGAGGTTTAGATTTTTTAAAAAAAAAAAAACACAAAAAATTCGAAAAAATGAATGAAATATTTATTTGAATCGATAGTTTGAACCTTGCAATTTAATGTTTAAAGATAATTTCATGCAAATGTTGACCGCGGCTGCGTCTCAGGTAGCCCATCCGCTGAGTCCAATTTTGCCATACTCTTTCACACATATCGGCCGGTATCTCACGAATGAATGCATGGATGTTGGCTTCCAGTGCGTCAATCGAAGCGGGCTTGTCCCTATACACATTAGCCTTGGCATACCCCCACAAAAAATAATCTAATGGTGTCAAATCGCACGATCTAGGCGGCCAATTGACCGGCCCGAAACGTGAAATTAACTGTTCACCAAACTCGCCTCGCAATTGCGCCATTGTTTCGCGTGCTGTGTGGCATGTGGCACCGTCTTGTTGAAACCACATATCATGCAAGTCAAGAACTTCCATTTCGGGCAAAAAAAAGTTTGTTATCATCGCTCGGTAGCGTTCACCATTGACAGTAACGCTGCGATTCGCATCATCTTAGAAGAAATATGGGCCAATAATGCCGCCGGCCCATAAACCGCACCAAACAGTGGCTTTTTCGGGATGCATTGGTAGCTGTTGCAATGCTTCTGGCTGATCTTCACTCCAAATGCGGCAATTTTGCTTATTTACGTACCCATTCAACCAAAAATGAGCCTCATCGCTGAACACAATTTTTCGATAAAAAAGCGGATCCTCGGCCAGCTTTCCAAGAGCCCATTCACCAAAAATTCGGCGTTGTGGTAGGTCGGCTGGCTTTAGTTCTTGCACCAACTGTATCTTAAAAGGCTTTACGCCCAAATCCTTCCGCAAAATTTTCCACGTAGTGCTGTAACAAAGGCCTAACTGCTGGGAACGGCGCCGAATCGACATTTTGCGGTCTTCTGTCACACTAGCTGATACGGCCGCAATATTTTCTTCACTACGCACAGTACGTAAACGTGTTGGTGGTTTAATGTCCAACAAAGTAAATTTGGTGCGAAATTTGGTCACAGAAGGTCGAGAATGCCGATCATAAAATGGAAGCAGCGCGCGATGAACATTTCGAACCGAGCACGAATTTTGATAGTAAAATTCAATAATTTGCAAGCGTTGTTCATTTGTAAGACGATCCATGGTTAAATTGCAAACCAAACTGAAGCTGTTTGACAGTGACACAAGGTACTAAACACACGTCAGCTGTCAAAACCAGTGTTGCCAAAACCAAACCAGCTAAAAAATCACCCTTTACAACAGAGTAAAGTGTAGCATTGCCAAATTGACAATATTAGCTAAATTTGTAATTTCTGAGTATCGGAAGAAAAGAGAATGAAAAACAAAAGTAAGTGCCACCGAAGGGAAAATCCAGTAAAAATATGGTCAGAAAAGGGGGGTTTTCACGGTATCATTTTCGTCTTTACTCTCTCGATTATCTAAGATATTTTTTCTTTCCGCCTTTTTTCGGCATAAAAAAAACTATAAAAAGCTAATTGTTAAGCATGGAAAAATCTATCATTTGTTTCAGTTTTGGAAGAGATGTGAGAAAGTCTGTTCACGATCTGTTAAAAAAAATAAAATTTCGCAATTTTACTAGGTCTCTTACACCGAATCGTGCATACCCCTACTGTGAGTTACTAAAATTTAGAGTCGAAACTAAAAATGTTTATTGGTTGGGCCTTATGAGTTTTTAAAGTATATTTTTTTTGTTATTTATAGTTGTTTTGCCGTATGTTCATGGACCCCATCAAATATCAAAAAACTGTAAAACTGTATTGCGAACTATTTTGACATACGTGCATGGCACCTACAGCTATGTAATTTTTGTTTTACTCGCCGATAAGAAAATATTACTACAGTACCCACTATGTCTAGGCAAACCGAAAGGGATATTGACGAACAGAATACAGGTCAAATGCATGTAGTTGTGTGCTTTTATCTTCAAAACGTGTTTTCGCTACCACAATATTTTTATTATAGAAGAAAACTTTACATTTTTGACATAATTGCTCCTGTTTGTTTTCCTCAAAGGGCAAAGACCAATGAGTACTTACTGTTTTGGAATGCGATTCCCAAGCGAGCGCAGCTGTAAGAATATAAAATCAACTTTCATTTGATAACACTAAAGTTGAATTCATCACACTTTGAAGTGACATAAATTAAATAATGGCCAGTGCTCAGAAATGTTTTTTTTTTTCAAAATTGAGGATATTTATTTTGAAATTTAGAGCACTTTTAGACCATTTTCTACCGGTGCACACTTGCTGCTGCCTATATACGAAGTAAATATTTAAGTAATGGTAAATGGTGTTTCTTTTAGAGGTATAGAACTTCGATTTGAAATAAAACACAAGAAAATTGTTTTAATGTCGATCAATTTGGCTTTTTTGAAAGGATAATCTTATGCCATTAATGTTTAAATACGATTTCGAGCATGTGCCTGCCGCGGCTGGTTCGAATAAAGCCAAGTCTAGAGGTCCAATTTTCAAAACATTTGGGACTGTATGTCGGCAAAAACGCCACGAATGTTGGCTTCCAAGTCCCCTTTCTGGTTTGTTGGCGTAGGCGAGCGACTTCACATATCCCCAAAGAAAATAATCCAATGGTGTCAAATCACACCATCTTGGTGGCCAATGGACAGGTCCATTCCGCGAAATTATGCGCTCATCGAATGTTTCAATAAATCGTTTGTGACGTGCGCTGTGTAGCAGCACCGTCTTGTTGGAGCAACATCTCATCCACATTCATGCCATCCAATTCGGGAACAAAATAGTTGGTTATCATGGCTCTATACCGGTCTCCATTAACGGTAACTGACTCTCCAGCATCATTTCGGAAGAAGTATGGCCGAATGATACTAGCAGCCCCTAGGGCACACGAAACTGTCAGTTTTTGTGGATGTAATGGCGTCTCATGTGGATTCCCTTCACTCCAAGTGAGGCAATTTTGCTTGTTGACGTAGCCATTCAACCAAAAATGAGCCCCATCACTGAAAAAAATTTTGCACGGAGCTTGCGGTAAACTTCGCGAACTGAACCATTATTTTCGAAATAAATTTGCACAATTTACAAACGTTGTTCATTTCTCAACCTGTTCATGATGAAATGGCAAACCAAACTGAACATAAATGACATTAGAGTTGCCAGACTTGACCACAAAATGTCAGTTTTATCTCTATTCGAAAAATCAACCTCTAAAAAAAGCACGCTTTAGAAGTAGGTAGTTACCGTGTTGTTGTGTTGTGGGTGTTGCTACAGATTTACTAAAACTTTGCCCTACGAAATAGTTGAACTTAGAATAATGCAGATTTAACCAGCATATTTTAAGGCTAACTCTACAAAGGCTGGATATTAAAACTTTTTGCAATTGCTAAGGTATTGCCACAGAATAGAAAGTTGGAACAAACATCATTTTCAAGCTGTGAGCTAACCATTAACAGAAATACAGGGTTGGCTGTTATGAATTGCCCAGGAACAAAGAGAACCCATGATTTTTTTTGTAAACAAAAATGAAAATGCAGGACTTCCATGCAAACCATGTTTTATTTTAATAATCGTAACATTTTATTCAGCACCTATCACTAATTTAATTTGTTCTTTTGTTTATTACTGCACTGTCGTACAGGCGCATTTTCTTGACGTACTTGAATGAAGTCAAGAATAAATGGCGTATATACGTCAAAATGATTCTGGGGAAAGTTTACAAAATTTAAAAAACTAAAACAGACTTTGTTTTTTGCGTACTATCACTAGAAGGTAGATATTTCAAGTAACATTAAAAAAAAACGTTAAAAAATCCCAGCGACTCTTTTTCTTACAATTAAACCGCAAGCCTTAAAATGCGATTTTCCAAAAAAATAAAAATGGCTTATACGTCAAACAAATACTGGAGGTCGGTACTTTCGTTGGCTACTAGTCGTAACAGCTGATATTAGGACTTCGATTGGTAGAAAAAAGACATCTTATCCTTTGACAAATAAAGATGTTTCATCTTCGGCTTTAAGACGTGACGTCTCATAGTTTGCAACTGACTCTTATACTTCCAGTCTCTTTAATCTAGGAACCATACCACTTTTTTTCTGCATAAGCAAATAGTAACAGCACTTCCATTAGCAACTATACTTAGCTTAGCTGACGAGTGAAAAATTCACAATAGGTGCACCCATATGTACAAACGAACAAAAAATAAAACCAAATTTGTCCCATCTAATTAAAATGTTCTCCACTTATTTACCCAGGCTATTACAGAGACTTTCATTGCCCAAGCAACTCACTAAATTTCTTATAAAAAATCTCGTTTCTTTTCTCTGACAGCAGCGTTGACAAACAGGCATTAATCGCTTAAGTGCACAGATTTAAGTGTGCAAAGTGAATTCAATCAAATCTCATTGAAGTCAGAGAAACGTCCCCTGCATTCTTCTCGTCCGCCTTTTTATATAGCCCGTGCACCCTGTACGTATCTTTTCGACAGTATATCTATTTAGGGAAGAAAATCCCCAACAAAACTTGAAAAGAACATATAGAAGTGATCGAGTTAAAGAGTGATACCCTATCGAGGTTTTAGGGAGCTTTTTTCAAGGAAGGACTCGTGAAAAGATTTTGAAAATGATTCCAAAACTGCCTAAAATTGCTAATTGTTGACGCATTAACCACCTTTAACCACTCTCTTCACTTTCAAAGGGACTATTTCCATAAAAACGTCCCCGAGTTGGAAACTTTGTGTCAACAGAAATTTACCCTATCCCACTGGGGTATGGGTATGCAAAGACAGTTTCGCTAATATGATAACAAAAACTAAATATACCAACAACGGCAGGGGACATAACAAATATCCGCCAAACCACAAACACGACTTAAACGGGGGATACCTACATAAGTAAAAGAAGAAACAACGAAACAGAAAAAGAACGTTCGAAGCTCGGCAGGCTTATATTCGGCGTCCAGTTCAAAGCGGGGTTTCGTGAAATCAAGTTTATCGTGGGCGCCCTATCGACTCTTTACTCGTTCCTTTGCAAAACGTGCAGTGATGCAGTAGATGGACTTATTAATTAATTAATCAATCAATGAAGCAGCAACATTGTTGACAGATCCGAATCCGATTATAATCTCTGGGAAAACCGCACTTGTACGTGATTTGAACGCAAGAAATTATAGCGATAATATTTAAAAAAGACTTAATTGTTTCTCGAACATTGTGTGCGATATTAATTGCATTTTAAATGCGATATTCTGTTAAGGAATTTAAAAAGACAATAAATAAAATAGGTGCACTGTCAGCCTAGAGTGTTGTGTCTTGTGTGATTTATTTTTAGAAGACGTTACGCAAGTCGACTGGGAATGGTTTTTGCGCGATTTGTATTGGTTGCACGTACAGTTTGCTTTTAGGTGGCTTTTGAGAAGGAATTTAGAAAAGTAAACAATAATGTGAGGGTTGGTGAAAATACTGCAATTGTTTAGAAGGAAAGACGGTCGCAATGGTTTAAAACAGTTTTGAGACTAAGTAAGGCAAGAGCACCCTCAGAGATTTGATTGCATTTCTTTTAAATTGTAGAGCTACGATAGTTGTACGTAATCGAAAAATGTAGGTCCACCTAAACGCCTTTCCAGGAAGCCTTAAAAGCAACATAGCTGAACCAATTATTCCCGATAAAATCAAATGTTAAAATCATTAAATTGTGTTAAAAATAACGAACGATTTTGAAAAATACACATACTAAGAATTTTACAGATTTTTTTAGTATCCAGCTTTTAAGTGCATCCGCGAATGAGATACCATCAAGAGCTGCCCAAAATTCAAAATTTTAGCATATGAAACTTTTCTTTTATACAAAGTTAAAACAAATATGAAAAGAATTTTGGTGAGCTGGCTCATATTTTCTAAAATAATAAGTTCCATCGAAATTGTTTTTTCCGAAACTACCTTAAGAAAAAAGTTCCTAAATTGTTGGCGGTGAAGATTCGTGTACTACAGTTCTCACAGCCATTCGTTTTTTTTTTTCTAACACGAAAGGAAGGAACCCACAAATTTATGCCGAGTTCGAATGGATTATGGCTCTTTTATGACAGTCGGATATTTGTCAGACGCGCAGATGGCGCAGTGGTAAAACCCTTAATAGGTAATTTGTGTTTTGTCCGGGGATAGAAGCCAACACCCCTCGATTAGTAGTCCAGGACACTTGCCACTGAGTTACTGTGCACAATGCACATCCCAACTTACTTAGGCGCAGCGCTGTCGAAAGTATTACAATAGAAGTATTGTACTCCTTTTTAGTCCGCCGTACTCCCCAAAGACAAATTGTATTCCTATTTTCACTGGTTAGTTTCGGATTTAACTATTTTCACTTGTCTTTACAATTGTCTATAGGTAGTAAATTGCAAAACAAATTTTGCGTTCTTGATGTTTCATTGATTTTGTGTGTCCAATTTTGTTAACAAACTTGCCGCGGCTTTTGAAGGTGCCAGTAAATCGTTTTCAACGTCATTCGCTTTCAGGGAGTTGGAAGTTAAAGAACAGGTCAATTGAAACTAAAAATCCAGATACGTAACAAAATAAGGGTTCGGCCATCTAGTGGTTTCTTTTTAAATCATAGGTTATTTTGACACTGACAGCTGTTTCCTGCTCAAAATCTTGACAGAAAGTCTGTATCATACCTCCGCGCAACGAAATGAGTCGCCTTACGCTTCTACAACGTTTTGAAATATTGAAAGCTAATTTCCAAAGTGAGTGCTGTGCAGCCCAAACAGTGCGTTTTTTGAAAAGAAATTTTGGCCGAAATGAAGCACCCACCGCGCCTGCTGTACCCAAGTTTGTGCAATATGTTCGTGAAACTGGTATGCTAGTGGACAACACTCATGGTCCCCGTCGTCGTACGCTGCGCACAGACGAGAATGGGGCTGCCGAGAGTGTGAGATGTTAGACTCAATTCCATTTCCACCAATTTTCTTCGAAAATGAGTCTGGGAACAACGTTTCGGTCAATGGTGGGCGTTACAGAGCCATGTTAACTGACTTTTTTTTACTGAAATTGAAAACATTTCTACAATCCTCCGACGTCTTGTCGAAAAAATTGGGGATTGATCTGCGGCATATGCTGTGATTTGGATATACATCCCTGAGTTTGGAGGTGACCAGTGGGCGGTTGGTCTTCGGATAGAGAAAGGGTGCCCGAAACAGTCTGCCCTTCGCCTGCAATCCTCAGATAACTCATTAAAGATTGGAAACCATGGCACCTTGAAGGAGTAATCAATTTTGAAAAGTACTATCTCCTTTTTTGGGGCACTTCTATTTATCAGTCGAAAACACTGAAAACTTTTGAGATAGCTCTGTAGCGGGACTGTTAAACAATCCCAATAGCAAGCGTTTTTTTTTTTTAATTTCTGTCACTGACTCCAAAGTCATAATTCTTCCTCACTGGTCGGGAGCTGAATTTTACAAGAGCGCGTTCGTTGAAAGGTTACATTTGCTCACGAGTCCTCTCAACAACTCGCACTTTATCTCAACCATCTGAATTCGGTGTCAAAAAAAAAGTCATTAAAAAGAATTAAAGCAACAACCTGCACTGACAACTTTCAAATGCGACCCCCTTGCCCGTGTCAGTATATACATGACTCTTAAAATAGAGTCCCAAAGCAGTATAGGTATATTTACTGTTTGATATTGGATTCTTCAACGCTCCTACAGGAAATTCAATTAACTCGGCTAAATTTGAAGACACCAGGGGGCGGCTATACAGATATAGCTTAGTTCAGCTTACTTTACAATCCATGGCTTTATTACTATAATCAATGAATAACGAGAGTTCTTCTCGCCTTCTGCCTCGCAATCTCTGTCACCATCTTCATCCTCCTCATCATGATACAACACCATGCTGCAAAACGATAAAGATAACCATTTCTCTCATTCGCTGACTTAAATTTAAGCGACAGCAGAAATACATGTGTACAAATACATCCAACTGAAAGTGAAGTAACCAATCTGACCAAATTGGTCTCGAGAGTGAACACACAGAGAGCAACTGTTCACAAGTGTGTGCTTGTGCTGTGCTTATACAGTGGGTCGATGAATTCACGCAACCAGATACTGTTCCGCATACATTTCAGATACAAAGATACGAAATTCGTACAAACTTATAGTTCGACTGCATTTTTCGTTGTCTTCAAACAAGAGTAAGCTAATTGCCGAGTCTCTATACCCGTATGTGGTTCGTGTTATGCAATGTACCTGCGATACATATCGCCGAAGACGGATTTTTAATTTGCAGCCGGTTTTGCAGTACTTAGCTCGGAATTTCCTCTTGTCACATCGATTGCATCATTAGCCGTGTTTCATTTTGCTTGCTTCACTCAACGACGACGACGAGAGGGGCTCTGAGAATCTTTTTGATATGTGGAGCTGCAGCTCAGCCCCTCGGACAGAATACTAATTTCGTGATTAGAATAAAATTAGAAAGTATGCGGAGATATGTCGGTTGCGGCATCTAATTGTTGTCCTTAGTTGACTTCGGTACCTCGTCTACTCGGTGTGGCTTGATATTTCGATGTAGGCACTTGGAATGGAGATTGTGTTTTGCTGATAAAACCGGTGATTGAGTTGAGTGATTGATGTGATCTTTGGATGTGCCAGTGATGAGTTCTTCTTTTCGCAAGTCTTTTTTTTTTAATTGACAAGGAGGAAGCAGTTCTCGCATGTATTAACTTTATAATGTTTTTTCCAACATGACTAAACGACGATTTGGACGGTCCGCAGATGATAGCGCTTGGGGGTGTGGGATGAATAATAAAAAGGGGCCTGTGCATAGTGGCCTGTTGGTTTGTGTGTACTCTAACGTCAGCGCTAAAAATGTCACGTGACACATCAAACAGTTATTGTTATGAAGCAGATACTAGCTACTGGGGTTGAGAACAAATTAATTTACTCTCGTACTGGGTACAATAGGAAACAAGTAAAAGTGTTATCATCGGCCGATGTTTTGATACCCTCCACTGCATACAAGTCATGCAAAATACCAGAACTACTTGACCGACATAGCCCATTTTTAATACCAACCTAACGACGATAAAAGAAGTCCTTTCACAAAACTTCATTCACCTAGGTTGATTCTTTTGGACGATATCGTGTTTTCAACGGAAAGAGGGATACATGGGTCTAATATTGGTTTTGTATGGGAGGTACCAGAACTACTTGACCGACATAGCCCATTTTGAATACCAACCTGAAGCCGATAAAAAGAAGTCCTTTCACCAAATTTCATTCACCTACGTCAATTACTTTGGGCGCCATCGTGCTTTCAACAGCCAGAGAGACACATGGGTCCAATATTGGTTTTGTATGGGAGGTACCAGAACTACTTGACCGACATACCCCGTTTTCTATATCAACCTGACGCTGATAAAAATAAGTGCTCTCACCAAATTTCATTCACCTACGTCAATTACTTTGGGCGCTATCGTGCTTTCAACAGACAGACAGACAGACAGACAGACAGACAGACAGACAGACAGACAGACAGACAGACAGACGGACATGGCTAAATCGATTCAGAATGTGATCCTGATTCAGAATATATATACTTTATGAGGTCTCCGGTGACTCCTTCTTGGCGTTACAAATGTATTGGCAAAGTGAATATACCTTCCTCTGGAGGGTATAAAAATCAATTAAAACAAGCCTAAGTTAGGGTTGGGTTTTTTCATAACAAATCCAAATTCCTAAGACAGATAGGCATGATTTTCAGCTCTTAAAGTTTTCGAAAACCTCAAGTTTGACCCGTTCATAAGAGGTCGATGGCCATAAGCCTCCAGTAAAGAATTTTCTGGCTCGTGCTTTTTTAAGAACCTGATTCAAAAAAGACTGATATTACATTTTTACAGTCGCAAGAAAAAGTTTGCAGGTTACAGTCCCCTTTTCAAAACAAAAACAAAATGTGCCTCGACAAAAGCCTCCCAACGGAGATTCTAAACAGAGAAGAATGGTTTAGCAATTAACACAGACTAAAATGATTTACTCAGAGAACTGGTTTACAAAGACACCTAATCAATTTCTTCAAGAGGGGAAAGACCCAATTATATTTTAGGCAGAACTCCACGGCATTTAGGAACGTATTGAAAACTCAGCTGTGAAAGTCTTTCGCATCCATATGTTTACAAAGAGTTTCGGAGCTATATAAATGGTCTTTCTCAAATTAGTCTAGCACATCTTTAACTCCCCACAAACACTCGGTTTTAATAGCATTATCGAGTTATGACCGATCTGTAATCTAAGAGATTTTAAGTATCAAAAAAGCCGACGAAATAGCCAAAGCGGTTAAAAAAAACCTCTCCGGAACCTGGACTTCTTCTGCAGCACTTCAAAGTTCGCAATAAAATCGATTTTTGGATTTTATGCTGGGAAAAGCACCGCAGAACCTGGGAAAGAATGGCAAAAATCCTCAAGCTTACATTTACACTAAATATACTCCTAGATTGTGGCGCAGTGGCTTAGTGGGTTTTAGGTTTGAATACCGAAAAAACTCAAATTCAAATTCAAGGTTTTTCTCACTGCGCCACCTCTTGCGAACGTCTGAAAAACTTTCGAGAGTATAACTGTCATGCAAGAGCTTCTCAATAAGCCATAATTGTAGATCCCTTCCATTCGTCAAGAAAATGAATGAAAAAAACTCATACAAAACGAATGGTTGTGAGAAGCTTGGCCTAGGGTCACTACGGACCTTTTGCGCCAACTATTTTTTTTTCTAAACTTTTGTGAATCGATTTTTTAGGTCGATGCTCCCTTTCCCAAGCAGGCATGTCATAAGCTAAAAAAATATAAAAGGGTGTGGCTTTTCGTTCAAGCGTTGGCAGAAGTCATTCTTTAGGATGATATAGCAAGACAAGACAAGACATCTTGAGCTTTTTATAAATACAAAGTTTGTCCAAGAGGACAGTTTGTTTTTAGTTGTAGTTTTGTTAGGCTTGAGTTGGACCTTACTTGATGCAGCCCAATACTCTTTATGCTGATCGATGCTACTTTAAATGACATTTTCCACACCAGAAGTACAATTAAAGTTTCGAGAGCTTAAGGTAGATCTTAATAGTTTTTTTTTAACTTTTAATAATGCCTATACTCTGAGAGTGACTTTTTGCAATGGGTGTTGGTTAAGATCCTTGAAAGTATTTCTCTTAACTAAGACCTAGACACAAGACTTAAACAATTCAGCATTTGAAAATTTCCTGTTCCCTAATTGTGGTAAAAAATTCTGTGGCAAAGAGGTAGATCAAGTCTGTTCAAACCTAAAATAGCACAACCCGACCTGCTAGGAAACCCTTGTATTCACCAGAGGCAAATAGTTCCATTCCATACATTCCATATTTCTACTTCTGTCTTGGCCTTCATTTCATTACTATTTAGTTGTCCACGAAAACTTCTCCCAAAAAATAGTTCCGAGGTAGGTTCCCGCAAAAATGGTAGACACAAATTGAAATACTTAATTTAGAGCAAGGATAGATGAGAAATGAATGCAAACTCAACCTATACAGGTGCACAAATCGCAGATAAGAGCAGGGTCGTCTAGGTGCTTTCGAATAAATGGTCGTTAGCCGCAATTCCACAAATGGTACGGTAAACTTGTCATAAGTAGGTGGAAACAGCGTTCACTTAAACATTTTATTAAATAGTCCCCTACAGCATGAAGTTAGCTTTGCTACACAACTCTGAATAAAGACTTGAAGTGGTTGGTAACTATTGAAAAAGGAAGATGCCTTTTGCATTTCTAGAAGTTTTACTTTGATTCCTGACATACAGTAAGTGTCAAGACGTCGTATTTGAAGTTCCTTGGATGCAGACTGTTACCCTCTTGAGTTTTGAGAAAATCGTTCTCTGCAATGCCCACCAAATAGTGGATCAGGATCAAAAAAAAAAGCTACCGCTACACGTTCGGAAAACCTCCGTTTTCATTTTTGTCAACATAGTTTCCATATTTTGTAAAAACAACTCGAACTTTTCGAGCAATTTTCAGAAAGATTCATGTGATCTTTTGCAGGACGCACTTAGTTCCCACATGAATTTACCTTTCGAGGGGCTCAATATCAGCATCTCCTTTTTTCTTGAAAACCCTAAAAGCCCTGTTACTAACAAAACTGATCATATCATCCCTACCAAGCCTATGACAATAATATCCTCGTGGCCTTTAGAACTTGAACACCCAGCAGAGCTTGAGCTTTTATAAAACACCTCAACTGCCATGCACCTCACTTTCTCTCGGTGATGCAGGGCGACAATAACAACAACAGAAACAGCAACAAATCAAAATGCGCACATTGTCTAGTCTCCCACTTCGTCGCCTCCAATCAACCCCTATTCAGTGTGTGCGTCTCCTCTACTAATGATTGACTTAACTTCTCCGCAATCAATTTCATTCTTTTTCACTTCTTCTTTTTTTCCATTTTCATTTCACTCTTAATCCGACAACTGTTTGCGTTGTGCGCATTGCGAAACAACTACTACAGAGCACAACAACCGACAACAATCAGTGAAATTACCTCCTCTATCAAAAAAGGAGCCCCATCCCCAACCCGAATCGCCACCGACGACGACGGCAACAACTGTATGAACACACTGCCAGCGAGTAGCTCATTTCTATTCAGATGCCCAGCAAGTGTCATTTGGATACAATCGTCTTCATCATCAACAAGTGCAAGTGGAAAAATGTAAACGGATGAATACGGTTTTATTTTTAATTTTGTGTTTCGAAATGATAACTCGCAAATAGAAATAGATACACTGACCAATTGAGAGATGTAAAAGAAAAGTTTCCGCACTGCTGCCCCACTGTGACTCTGAAAAGTGTAAAACGAAAAAAAAAACGAAATTCCCAAAAAAATTCAAAAAGTGTCAGAAAATAAAAACAAACCGTCAGAATTTAAAATTCAAATATTTTTTAAAGTTGCACATCTCTAGTGAAAATGATAAAATCTACGGAACGTAGTAGAGTCCTTGTGATAGCCACTGTGGCGCTATTTGTCGTTGTTAGCGGAAGTAGTGAGGTCGCGAGTGACATTAAACCAGTGCATCAAAACGAACACAACTTCAAGAATCAAAAGCTGATTGAGAGCAAAATCATTCCGGACGTTAGCATCGTGCTTAGGGATAAGGATCACTCATGCGATGATAAGTGGGAGCAGACCAAGCGTTTCATGGAGGACGGTCTGCCCGTCCTGGATGTTTACGGATACAAGCCGAGAAAAGGTGAGTTGCATACGAATAATCTGCTTAATTTTAGTCTTTTTTATTGGTGCACAGGGGTGGTGGGGAGGCCAGCTTAATCTCATTGGATGCCAAGGCCGAAAAATTGAAATAACTACACAACACAGTGGGCACGTGACTAGATTATTCTATTGAACATGAAGATGTGTAGGAGTGGATTATTTATCCACTTATCCATTCTTTTCTATTTTGGTTGGAAGTCGTCTTCTAGTCAGTGGTTTGTTATTGGTCACATTTGAAAAATTTTAGTTTTTTTTTTTTATTGCGATTTTATTTCAATCCAAGTTGATTTGACTTGATTTTGGGTTTATCCAAACCGAAATACTTGCTGCGTCAGTTGATTAAGTTAGCACTTTTTCCAACCAGATCTGTCGGTTAATTTAGGAGCTCTTTTTGTGAGTTGATGAACCTTCCGTTTGGGAATGGTGGATTTAAAAATATTTCATTTGCCGATCAGCCACACAATTGAATATATTTTTTGAGCTTATATCAGTTAATTAGTGAAGTGATATTGTTGGTGGTATGATGTGTCACACATGTTTAAATGGCGGCAAAAAGTGCGAAAACGCATCGACTCTAAATTTCCGGAAGCTCATAATTGCGAAATTTGTTTGCAAAATATAGCCATTGGGCCTACCAATAAACATTTTTAGTTCCAACATTAATAGGTCAGTTGTCGAAACACTCGCCTTGTACAATTATTGTCGGCGAATTAATTCATTCGCCTAGAAATCAAAGGCTACCTATAGCCCTGTTTTTTTGAGCTTCGATCTCAGCAAAGCAAAGTAAAGTAGGATTTTCAGCACGCAATTACAACAACTACGCTCTACTTGACACTTCGAGACTCGCAGTAGTTGTTGTAATTAGTGTGCTGAAAATCCTACTTTACTTTGCTTTGCTGAGATCGAAGCTCAAAAAAACAGGGCTTATATAATAAACGACAACTCGAACATTTATGTCAACAAAAAAGGAATTCAAAATAAAAAATTTGTGTGCCTTAAATATTAAATACATATTCTTTATTGGATTCTTTTGGAGCTCTAAATTGTACCAACCCTTTGGCTATGTTTGGGTTTTGTTCCATATGTATGTAGAAATATGAATTGAATGGGTTTTATACGTTTTTCTTGAATTTTCATTCATAAGTTACATTCGCCTCAGGTTTCACCCAATAGTTTTGTTCGCCAAAATTTGAAGTTTTAGGCGAATGATATTTCATAAATTCGCAAACCGCAATAAGGCGACTTTAAATTCGCCAACGGTTTGACAGTTTAGGCGAATGAATTTTGTTCAATTCGCTAACCATAATACAAATAAGTCACATTCGCTTTTTTTTTGTTCGACTCGCTAACGATAATAGGGGCATAAATTTAAGTAATTCACAATGGCTATATTTCGCATTTGTAGCTTCCGTATAAATTTAAAGACGAATGATTTGTGAAGAGTAAGGCGCATAGAAGCACAGGTCTTATTAAGGAACAGAATTTAGCTTTTACGCAATTAAATCAAATTGAAAACATCAAAATTAATTTTTAAATCTCCATAATAAATATTTAATGTGTGAGTTTAGAAATAGGCCCGCTTTTTTTAGCTTCGATCTCAGCAAAGCAAAGTAAAGTAGGATTTTCAGCGCGCAATTATAACAACTGCGCTCTACTTCATACTTCTAGGACTCACAGTAGTTGTAATTGCGTGCTGTAAATCGTGAATTACGCGCCTAATATTGCGCCGCACTTTTTATAATATTTTAGTGAACTCACGAAATTTTTCGTATGAAATTCTCTATTGTGACCCACAAAATATTTGAGGTTAATGCGTCACATCTCGCGAAGGCCTGACAAATGTCTGACAAACATCCGAGAGTATAACTGCCATAAAAGTGCTCCTCAGTGACCGTTTGGACTCGGTATAGAATTGCAGATCCCTTCTATTCGTCCCCAAAATGAAACTCACACAAAAGGAATGGTCCCTACGGACTAGTTGCAACAACTGCATTGGGTAATATTTTATTTAGTTAAGAAAAAAAATTCAGATAATGTGCATAATACATTTTCTTTTTTCTATGAGAATTTAAAAGGCAAAACAGAAACGGTTTTTTGCAAAGAAACAGATTTTTCGGTTTACTTGATGGTTTTCTTAGAATGCCTTCAGCATTAATGTGACCCCTAACTGGCTTACAAGTTATCGCCATTGTGGGTTCGCAAAATCTAGCGAAATATTATTATTGGTACAGCGCTGTAAGTTACTGCTTCCTACTGGACATGATTGTACTCTAAATGCGATTGTGGGTCATATAGGACGGCTTGAAAAAACTTTTTACTGGCCAGATATTATTTTCCCTATTTAAGGTATAGCTACTAATGCGGCTTTATTTGTAGTGGCTTAAAGAGAATGGGGAGGTTCAAGTATCTAGTTTAGTAAGTCTGGCAGCTCTCTCACTAAGTGAATCTCGGTTTTTACCCGACTGGACACAGGGAGGGTTATGTGTTTCGCGCGTATCCTATGTACGTTCCTACGGGACGCCCTGTAGCCCAAACGGCTTGACCGATTTTGAAGAGTGAGGTCTCATAATATTCGTATTCTTCCCCGGAGTGTCATAGGCTAAAACGATATTAACAATTGAAAAAATTTGAACATTTACTACATTAAATTTCAACTACGCAGTTGTGTTTTCTTTCATTCAACATGCACAAGCGACTCCGACACAGACTGTGTGACCGTTGCAGCATTCTGAAAAGTCGTATGAAAAAAAATTTATTTAAAAAAAAACAAAAAACCCGACTGACTGTAAAAATAAGAATTAAAAAGATATGAACAAGACACATTCAAGTTCGTACACCTAACTATTTGGCAGTCGGAGGGTACTCAATACTCATATATTTGGTAGGCTTTGTAGGTATATAGTCTCCGATTGTCAATAAGTTAGGTGTACGAACTTGAATGTATCTTGTTCATATCTTTTTTAATTCTTATTTTTACAGTCAGTCAGGTTTTTTGTTCTTTTTTAAATAAATTTTTTTTTTATTGGTCGAAATCGGTCGTGAGAGCAGCTGTTTCAGTTGACGTTTATGGAGGGGTAGCCACGAATCTAGTCAAGAAATTCGTGACTGAGTACTAAGTTGACAGTATTCATATGTGGCTGACGTAGCAAACGTGACGTTCCCGACCATTCTAGTTTTTGCGTTCAGGTTGCATCTCATCCAGACCAATCTAGTCGACTTAAGATGACTAGATTCTTGAATGCGGCCAATTTCTTTCATGCGCGCTGTTTAGATTTATCGGTTATGCAGTGCTGTCGAAAGTACTGCAAAAACAATATTTGTATTGATTTTGGGAGCTGCGTACTGCTCACTTTTGTTTTGTACTGCATTTTCCTTTTTGTATTGCCTTTTGTATTGCTTTTTGTAGTTCATTGTTTTCATAAATGTATCAAAGAAAACAACAGATGGCATGGGCGCCGTCACAATTGATTGCCAGGCGGGCTCGTTTTATCGCATTTTTCATCACTTCGGCAAGAAATTCGGGCGACAGATTCTCGCACTCGTGTCGAATGTTGTCCTTGAGGACTTCTAGGGTCTCTGGCTTGTTCACGTAATCACTAGACTTCAAAAAACCCCACAAAAAAGTCTGGAACGGTTAAATCGGGCGATCTTGCGGGCCAGTGCAAATCGCCAAAACGAGAGATGAGGCGACCCGGGAACACCGCCTTCAAAATATCGGTTGCGGCTCGCGCAGTGTGTGCCGTAGATCCGTCCTGTTGGAACCACATGTCCTCCAGTCCTAATTCGTCCAATTGCGGCAAAAAAAACTCGGTTAACATGGCCCTATAGCGCGCACCGGCGCACCGTCCACTGTTGTCGTTTGACCAGCGGTGTTCTCGAAAAAAAAATGGCCCGATGACTCCTCCAGCGTGAACAGCGCACCATTCAGTAACTTTGAGCGGGTGTAATGGCTCGTCGTTCATTACTCGTGGATTTTCGATGCCTCAGAAGCTATAGTTTTGCTTGTTCACGTACCCGCTGAGGTGGAAATGAGCCTCATCGCTCATTATGATTTTGGTCGAAAAATCGTCCACTTCGTCCTCGAGATTGAGGATGGCTTGGGCGTAGGTTACACGCGTTATGTACACGTCCCACCTTGTACATAAATAGCGGAGGATATAGTTTTGGAGGAATTATTATCTTCTCCGTCTTCCTCATCATCTTAAGACGACGAATCAACAAAACCACTTCATTTGTATCTACAACAAGGAAACATTTTTCGAATCGATTTCCATAGTTGATTTTTCCAAAAACGCAAATGCAATTAGCACAGCTGATATTGCTGTCAAATAACGCACTAATCCGTTTAAAAAAGCAGATCAATTTCGTTGCATGTTCCATGAACCGCGCTAAATCTGAGGTCTAAAAAAATATCTGGGGAAAATGGAAAAAGATCTACCTCACAAAAATCAAAAACGACCCAACGGCATTCACTGTTACGCTGTTTACTTTCAGTCCTTTGAATGAAAACACAATCGCATCCCGCCTTACTCAACTAAACAAATGATTCGTTTTTTTTTTCAAGTGCCTACGCACAAATTCCAGCTGCTTTGCATTACTTATTCGTTACGCGTAGTAAAGTGTCTGATGGAATGAGTTTTATTAATAACAAGATGACACACGCTCAGCCGCTCATGTCAGTTGCCGCCGTTTGCGTAAAAAGAATTTGCCAGCACACCCTTTGACGGCATACCTACCTATACCCAATGAATAAAAAAATGTAGCTTTAGAATTTCAATGAGTGTAGTGCTTGCAATATCCAGATCCAGAATTACAAAACCACTATTGGACGTCAGCACAATTTTTGTCATAAATAATTATGATTCACTGATGTGCGACATTCTTTTCCATTGCAGAGATCCCATTCACATTGATTATACCGAAAATCGATGTACGAACTATCGACAAACCAAGACTGAAGGAGTTCATGCTTGAGCACATTGTGCCCGGCAAGGCGTTCGACACATTCACCGACGAGGACCACTACGGCAACGGAAATGGACACAAGATAACATTCCGCAAGCTGGAGAAGTTCCTAGGCAGCCATTGGCTTCTAAATGGTTTCCAAATAATGCACAAGCAACGACTGAGTGATAATTTAATTGCAATCTCAATCGACGGCTACTTGGGCGACAGGAAGTCCCCATACTCGAAGAGAAACATCCAGGAAACAAATAGGTATGTACTCTTATCCCAATTACACCAGTTGTTGGGTGTAGAACTTCTGATGTCTACTCACAGTCGGTACAACGAGCCACAGCGATTGGAAATGCGCAATGCCACAACGAAGAACGAGCCGGTGCCAAAGGAATCGAAATCAAGTCCTCTCATGTCCTTTCTGATAAGTATGAAAACGGGAACGAAAGTTTTCCAGCATTTCCTCAGCAAAAGCAATCTCACCCACATAATGGACGACGGACCGTATACGATACTAATTCCGGCCGATAATGCCTTTCAGAGGTGGCACCCCATCGACTGGGGTTTCTATCCCTTCAGTGTGCAGGAGTTCACCGAGAGTGTTATGCGGAATCATTTCCTACCCACACAGAAACCGATTCGGATGGCCGATGTTAAGAATGCGGATCGCATGACAATGCGAACAATGGGTGGCGAGAATGTTGTCTTTCGTGGTTTTCGTAAGTGTCCTTGCTGGGCGGGGTCGGCTTTAGAATTGTTAATTGCATTTTGTGGTGTTACAGCATCACCGTCCGTTAACAATGTGTCTATAATGGCTGATTATGCCCTGTCCAATGGCAACCAGGTCTTCATCATATCGGAGGTGCTCTTCGTCTCGGAGGCAGTAGTGTCCAAGCTGCATCAGGTAGGTTACATGGTCAGTGGGTGTACTCGAATGTGATTATTATTTTGTTTTTGCAGATGCACAAGGATAAGGAAACACCACCGCTGCTGGCTTTTCCGTGGTTTGGGGCGCAATTTCTGTCGCACTCGTTCTTGGCACTCGAGAGAGATCCACGATTTACGCAGATAACTAGGTTAGTCGCACGTGAAACTGTTCTTTGAGTCTTAGGAGGCTAATTGGCACTTTTCTGACGGAAAGCTTGAAATTGCACAGTTAAAAGAGTTCCATTTCTCGAAACCTCATTACAAAAAAACATCTGTTTCCTTTCAGATATCTGAACAACGCCGAGATCGCTCCACACGTGTCCGGGGCCAACTACACATTTTTCGTGCCAGACGATGAGGCTTTCGAGAGACTCGGGTTCGACCTGCTTCCCGACGACGTATTGGTAAGCGTCTACGATTTACCATCGTTCGCCATTAATCCCCCATGGGTTTTCTCCTTTCTTAGGCCTCTCCACGCGGTGTCAAGATGCTCCTGAATCACTTCATTCGCGGAAGACTGTACGATCGCGACTTGAAGGATGGCGAAGTCTTCGAGACTATTGGTGGTGGGTCAATAAAAATCACACGAAGACCAGGCAGCAACGTCACCGTGAATAACGCGAAAATCACCGAAAGCGAGGTGTTCGTCTACAACTTGGGCACAATGTTCTACCTAAGCGATGTCCTCTACTCGGATATCCTGCGCGAATACGTTTCAATCAAGTCCCACTCGGGCATCAACAACAACTTTGAGGCATCCGGACATGGAGTGAATCTACGAACATCCTCAGTGGCACCACCCAGCGACGTTGAAATAGTGCCCAACGAATTCTTCACCGAACAGAGCGGTACCGGAGACTTTCCCCTGCATGACGAGGAAACCGAAGACGAGGTCATAACACCGAAGGCACTACCCGTCCGGTACAATTTCGAGCCGCCAAAATAAGCCTTCACTAAGAAACTGGACTCGGAAGCCAACTATACTGCATCCGAACACAAATTCCCTTTAAAAGGCGCCGCCAGTAACCCATGGCGGAGAGCTGCATTCCAATTATTCCCATAATGTTTATGCTCCATCCACATTTCCGTTTCCCAAATACACTGAAGAAACTCTACGAGCATGAAACAACCCTCCACTCATGGCCCCTACCGCACATTCCCTTCCCTGCGACAAATATATGTGATTAAGGATATTTTATAATTTACAACAATTAATTTATACGAAAGACAAAAGTAAGTTTAACTGATTTAGAGGCAGCGATCACGGAGATTTTGTAGGATAAGATTATAAGTAGTGAACCCCAGCAGTAAAATGGGGGCGATATGCGTAAAATGTACGCTTTAAATGTTGTTTATTGTTTTTTTTTTATATAAAAATATATATTAATAACATATCTAACGCAAAGTCGTATCCATTTTCACACAATTCACCAGTCAATTGCACAGACGTCTATAATAAATGTTGCTGATGGCCAAGAAGAAGGATGTAACAATTATTCCAAAAGTCGTCACAGAAAAATAAAAAAAGAATTAGAGCAGATCCCAACTGCGTTATATTCTATAATTAATGTTAGTAATTTTTATAAAAAATTATATAAATGTGTTTTATTTTATATTTTTTAAGTTTATGGATTTTAACATCTAGAAGAGTAGATTATATATTTTTTAATTGATAACTATAAACACTTTAAAGATTTGACAGATAAATTCCATTTATGTATTGCTTTGTTGAGTATGTAAAGAATTGAAGAGGATATTATTAATGTATAAACATTTTGCATATAAACTAAATAAAATTAAATAAACGAGCTGAAAACTCGTTGATTTCAAAACTGATTTTGTTTCAAAATAGCTAAGAACAATCGAGACACATTCTGTCTACCAAGGAAAGCAAGGTGTTTGACTTGGTCCTTACGATTCTTGCCTCGACCCTCGAAACAAATTTTGATTCCTCTACCAATAATACCAACTTTTCTGTAGAGACTGCGGCGCTAGAGTGGATATTTTATACGTACTTAATAATACTTATATTCAATACTACCTACTCTTCTTTATACTAACTCCTTTCAATCACACAATCATAATCCTAATTAGGAGAGAAAAAGTTTCAATTGTACTGCACGTAAATTGCAGCTGCTCCGTCCTGTCACTGTAACCTTAAAAAAGACTTTTTGAATTAATTTCTTCAAACATGGTGTAATATAGAAAGTATAAACAATTATACCCATTTGCTTCCATTCATCATTACGAATGTGAGATAGGTACCTACTTTTATTTACAATTTAATAAGGTATAAGATTTCAAAGTTTTTCACAGAATGATAATGTTATTGTGAATGGTGCAACTTTGTGTTTGGTTGTAACATTTGACAAATTTCCTATACAAGAACCTCGGCGAGCCGATTTTCAGCGCTGCAATCACTACAGAGGCCACAAAACGCCGCTGTCACCTGTCACTTTTAGAATTAGTTTCTTAAATATAAACAATTACCCAGAGACAATACTATGGTATGGTTTGTCTATGCAATTACCTACCTACTTATTGTCCAAAAAGTGAGTCTGCAAATTTATAAATATTTCAATTGGAAATTATTAAAATAATGCCGCACGGACATTCACACAATCATGGCGATGAATGTGGCCATGAGGCAACCGACATAGATAATGCATTGGAAACAGGAATCCAGTACAGTTTATATCAAAAGATCGACATGGAGAATCTGGAATGCTTGAACGAAGAGACCGACGGGACCGGCAAAGACGTATTCAAACCATACGAAAGGCGTTTGGACTTCACCAAGGTTAGTGATTTATAAATACCTCGGTGGGAAAGTCTTTTAATCGCCTCGAAAATTTATTTTCAAGTTTGTTACAAGTGACGCCGACGAAGAGTTGCTTTTCAATATTCCATTCACCGGCAACATCAAATTGAAAGGAATCATAATCATTGGCGCAAATGATGAGTCGCATCCAAAGAAAGTTCGATTGTATGGTTAGATGTAAGCAATTTGCTGCAATGCATTAATACTGTTTTTTCTCAGATTTAAGAATCGAGAGAAGATGACGTTTAGCGATGCTGAGCTAAAAGCCGACCAGGAATTCGATCTCAGTCGAGATCCCCGGGGAGAAATTGAGTATTCGCCGAAGTGTGTACATAGGTGGAAAGTAGTTACAGCGTGATGGAAATAATTTTTTTGGAATATTTTCAGAGTTGTCACATTCTCATCGGTTCATCATTTGACTTTGCATTTCCCAACCAATTTTGGGGCGGACAACACTCGGATCTACTATATTGGTAAGTGAAGTGACCGACAGAATTGTGGAGTATTCTGCAGGGTTAAAACGTCGTTTAATTATTTTATTATTTTCTTTGCAGGTCTTCGCGGCGAATTCACCGAAGCACATTTCCACGGAGTTACTATATGCACCTACGAGGCCAGACCGAATGCCTCTGATCACAAAAACGAACTATTCGACACAGTCAACAAAGAAGTTCAATAAGTATGCAGTCGCAAACTTTCTCTCTCCTCGAAGTCGCAGAATGAAACTTACTTTTTTTTAAATTTATATCCATATCAATAAAATCTAAAACTATTAACCACAAAGATGTCTGATGTCATTTGTAGCTTGAAACAGATTTACAGTGCAGAATGTAAAGAGCGGAAGAAAGAGACTCGCTGTCAACGGGGTAATTACTTCCCTACAAATTAAGTTGAATGCATAACATGGCTTTAGTTCAGTGTGCAGTCTTTTAAGCGTAAACAGTTAATAGGCTAATAGAGGAAGTAGTGTGGATGTCAACACATGACTTCACTGCAAGAGGAATTTCGCCTTAATTAGATAGGAAGTACTTAAAACTTGTCTATAATTAGTATGCACCTTGTTAGCTCGACTTTAAATGAGGCTAAGGAAATGATAATGCCCTCATCCTTTGCTAAGGTTAAGTGTAGATCCCTTTTATGTAGTCTCCAATATCAATTACATTGAATTCTTTTTCAAAAAACATAGTACGTTTCTTAAAAGCTGACAGAAAAATATTGATGCATTCATATTCCAGGTTCGGTAACTACTTAAGGTATGTACCTACACTAAGGTGGCATTCTTCCATTCCAACCTGATTTAAGATGCAGTCCAAATCTATTAACTTTTAGTCAACAATCATCAAGGAACTCAGCCATTCGATCAACAAACAGCTTTACTGTGAAATGGGACAGTTAAGCAATAGAAGTGTCAACGAATTGGTCACACATTTTGAAAAGGCGTCAGTTTCTTTCTTATCTATGCAATTTAACGGCATCCATTTACCCAAGACAACTAGTCGACCGAAAAATACACGGCACCGCATAGATGATATGGAGTCACGGCAGCTAAGGAAGATATAGGGAGAACTGAGGCATGGCGATCGCCAGATAATAGTACCGGATGGCTCATCGACTCCTAGGACGCTTAACTGAAAACGTGACATAAGTCTATAAGAAAGTGACACTTCGTTCTCGAAAGTCGACTTAATTTGCAATCAATTAGTTACGCGACTACTTGTGTGGGGACATACGGGATGTTGCTGATATTAATTAAAAACAAACAAAAATGTTGCGTATACGCCCTGTATTATTGATTGCGATTTTAGTTGCCATCAAAGCTGTACACATAACTTTTTCGTTTGCAATTCCAAGATTGACCAAATTTTAGTGAGGAAAGGTTTGGAAAAGTTTTCAGCAATTTTTTACGAACAGTTAATAGTACATAACAAACAAGCAGAGATAGAGAAGGTTTTCAAATTAAAATTAGAATGTGAAATCGAGTGAGTTCATGGAAGTTGTCGGTTTAACTCATTGGCAGCAATTTTCGATTTTGAACTCGGGGGACGCGTTTCCGTACGATAATGCATTCAAAGTTGTAAATAAAATTTGGTTAACGTATGCAACAACTTGGCTGAAGAGGAGAAAACATTTCGCCTGCGTAAAATGACAGCGAGTTTTAGAACTAGTTATTTCTTTAACCGATTATGTACAATTTTGGTTGTTTCAAGTCGCTGTGAGAGAATTATCTCGCACTGAGAGCAATAAGCGTATTTTATTGAACATCTACCCCAGCAAATTAAAACAACACGCATTAAGCCGCTGTTTGATTTACTTGTACTTCAGAGACTCAGGCTAGGTAGAAGTGACAGAAATGAAAGTATTGCTTAACGTGAACACCTGCCTTGACGGCTTAATTTCACGATGGGCATACCCACATTTGAGTCATTGAGAGAGACGTTGACAAGACGCCCCATAGCCAATACAAGTATTGAACCTTGTACAATTACCGTGGCTGTATGGGTATGGCAACAGTACGACCCATTGGATTTTGGGCGAGGCTTCGTTCTGAAAGAACGCTTTTCCGTCTCCGCATTCGGGTTAAACCACAGCCCCCATGAATCCAGCCTCAAATGATGGGGCTGCACCAGTTTTGGCACAGAGGCTGTCCCCATCCCCGTGGTACCATTATATAGCTAATGGTCGAGCTTTCGTAACCCGAGAGTTACTACCTTATGGATTGCCAACCTAATCCGAGGACAGGTGGACCCCAATGTTAGGTCAATTGAGCATCTTGAATCCCATATTACTAGCGAAAACAAGTTTTGCACTGTTTAATTTGGTGAAGCCCACAATAAAGGCAACACTCAAATTTGGGCAGCCGCAATTGACACAAGGTCTTATATAGATCCGTTCAGGTACTCGCCAGTGTTAAGTTATCAAAACTTTGCGAAGGCATGAATCGAATTCAAAGTTACGACTTTTGCAAAATTTCTTGTTATTATTGTTAAATTCGAATCCTTGTGTTGTGCTTCCAATGTTATTTAAACAACTTTCATTCATCTTTTTTAAAATATTTTACCAATTTCATTTAAAAAGAAAGACTGCTTTAGGACCTTCAGCTTAACTTGATTACATTTCCTTACGCTTCAACAAATACCGCAAAGAATTAGGTCCTACACAAGTATGTGGAGTACCTACTGCCTATTTATCTGTGAAGTAAAATAAAGTCAAGCAGCAATTCATTATATACATCTCTGCTTATTGGGTCTCTCCTCAGCCCTATCGCTATTAATTCACTGCAGATCATATAGAAAACACCACTCAAGCTCTATTCCAATTTCACATCAAGGTTAATCTTTCATAATACCACACAGAGAAACGTCTCTTCTTCAGTTCGCCATCTATTACATTGATATAAACCAGCCCAGCACACCAATTTCCACTGTAGACCTGTCTCGTATATAAATATTCGCATCGTATCCCTAGCAGAATACGAGCCCAATACACGCGCAAAATAATCGCAGGTTGCATCCAAAAGAAGTTACGTAGATGAGGCACGTATAGTGGAGCCAAACATAAGTTCTGCACTCTGCTAAAAATGATCGTGGTTGGGTTTAGGTTTTCTTTATACCCCGTGTGCAAACAACAAGCACTGGGTCGCTACGCTTCAAAAACTTTTCCTCCAATACAACGCTATTCACTTTTCCTCTTTACTGTTGTATAGATGGTTTTTTAACTGAAACGTTATGGTGATTAAATACAGTCACTCTATGGATTTTGAGTACTTTTTCATACACCCACGGGGGGAGGTTGGATGGCTGCAATTTTTGAGACGTCTTCATCCACCTGTGAAATCACAGAGACATCGTCTTGAAAATTTTTCAACATTTCAGTAACTTTCTTACACGGTGTAAACGGAAAGCCTACTCAGTCTTTTGCGTTGGTTCTTCTGGTTAAGATGTTGTTTACATCAGTGTAGTGTTTATTGTGTGCGTTGTTGTTGTTCCTTTTTTTTTGTAACTGCCTATATTCCATTTGGTGCAGTACAGTTGATGAATAGAAATCGAAAGTGCAAAGAGTAGCCTTCATTTCGATAAAACCAAAAGTAAAAGAAAACAAAACCAAATTCGAATTGTGAAATGTAAAATATATAATAAACCCAGTTGTATTGTTGTGAATTAATTGTGCAAATGATATAATAATATAATAAGATATAAAAATGTACATAATTGGATTGGCAAAGGAGACCTTTGCGTCTCCGTGACTTTCAATACTCTTGCGCTCTATGCTTCTATGTACTGTTTAAGTGACTGGAAAATAAGTTTCATCAATCTCCTGGCTACGACAACGAGAACCGTTTATATCAACCAACGGTCGGATGTCTACCTCTATTTCAGTGGCGAAAATGATAAAAATTATATTTCAAGTGCAGGGGAGGGATATATTCGGCTATAGGCGCAATCGCTTGTGCAACTGGAACTTACGCAATTTATTGTGAGCAGGTGTCGCAAGTACACATCTGCATCACAGTGAATTTTAATTATTTATTCAACAGAGGTCGTGCCATTTTTCTTTATGCGATTTTTGCACAATTTGCAGTCGCAGTTTCGGCAGTTTTCATTTTAATTGGAATGATTTATACTGGAAGCTGTTCTCAAAGTCACACTTTGTAACTATTATATATATATATGGTTTCGATGGCAATAATTGTCTGAAAATTTACGAGCCTGGAAGTCTCTGCTTAGGTCCA
Organism: Cheilosia impressa; assembly: GCA_948293265.1. Lineage (NCBI taxonomy): Eukaryota > Metazoa > Arthropoda > Insecta > Diptera > Syrphidae > Cheilosia > Cheilosia impressa. The sequence goes on along the minus strand of OX411884.1, from coordinate 26,266,881 downwards.
TCAAATAGAGGTCCGAAAGCAGTCGATAATATAGTTGCTAAACCAAAAAGGTCGCAAAAAAAACATAAGATAATAATATCCACAAAAAAGTCCTTTTCTGTCCTGTGGTACATTTTTGTTTTCTCTAGTTTTTAGAGTTGAACATTTACTAACAACTGAGAAACTATAGTTACTTTGCCGACTATAGGAACTAAGGAAGTGACTTTAATAAAAACATTATTCCATGAACGATGTACGCACTGCAAATGTCAGTTGAGTTTGATCATACAACGACAACCGCTTGTCAATCGTTGATGTCAACTACCTTATGTGGTTTTTCATTGGGCACAAACAATCTTTGTCTTTTTTTGATTCGGATCACTTTTTGCAGATCTCGATAATTTTCCAGATTTTCACATACGGCCAATATACTTTGCACAGCTGTTTTACGTCATTTTAAGAAGTTTGCTTTGAAAACAAATGCGCAAAGTTTCGTGAAAAGCAAAATAAAGAAATACGTAAAAAGCAATGCATATAATGTTGGAGTAATTATTATCTTTATTGTCTTCCTCATCATCTGGAAACTACGAATCACCGAAACTACTCAATTTGTGTCTGCAACAGGGGAAACATATTTCAAGTCGATATTTATAGCAGATTTTTGCAAAAGCGAATGCAATTTGAACAGCTGATTTTGCTGTCAAAAGCAGATCAATTTCGTTGCACGTTCCATGAACCGCGATAAATCTGAGATCTGAAAAAGATTTTTAGTGGTCCCAATGGAAAACGACATTAGTTACCAGCGCGCACTTGGAATGAAGTCGAGATAGAGTTCGAACTGTCAACACAGTATTTATTCAGGATTTTTTGAACTAAATCGTTCGGCTAACACTGCGCCAAGTTACACTTCGAGTGTCATTGTGATCAATCTAGGCTAAGAATAGAGACAAGTGCTGTCAGTTTGCTGTTAAACATATTAAACTATAAAACCAGTCGTGGCCATTGTGTTGTATTACTTTGTATAGTTTCGCCCGTGTGTTGGTAAAATAATGGCGTTTTCGATTGAAGAAAAGAAGTGCCCTTTCTATGAAAAGATCAAATTAGAAGTGCTCTTTCTATGTTTTCTATGTTTCATTCAAAAAAAAAGTGCACTTCCAGGTCAATTCTTAACACGAAAGAAGCGTCCGGAATATTTTGAGAGAATTGCCCTGAACTCACCAACACACACTAGCGAAATGTCAGATTTAAATGTTTGTTGTGTTATTACAAACAAATTTTTCGCTTGTGATCCGAAAATATACAATTACGAGTGCAAAATGTAAACTGAAATTAAAATATATTGATTTGGCCTATTAAAATATTCATATTTACTGTAAAAAACAAAAAAACAAGTAACAACAAAAAATCTATTTACACATATGGTGTCTACCACTGTTGCAAAAGTGCTCCAACGAATTTTATTGAAAAGAGCAATTCTGTACTTCGGGGCACTTCTCTCGGATCTTCAATGAAAAACGCCATAACAAAATTCTATCAATGACAGCTGACAGTTCGGACGAATTGAGTTGTAATCGGGAAACGGAATTTTCTTTTCAGTATCATCCGGAGAGTACTCTACTCCTTTTCTTTTTCTTTTCCAATAGTAAACGAAGTTGTGGATCAGGTCAAAGCCTTATTGCTGACATGACATAAGATCAAGGCGTTTTCGAATTGGCTTTACCTTAAAAGAAACGATGTACTCATATGACTTCTGAATTCAAAAAGACCCAGTTCTAACCTTACAGAAATTATATCTATGTAAGATATAAGATACATATAGATATAATTTCTGTAAGGTTAGAACTGGGTCTTTTTGAATTCAGAAGTCATTGTGAAGTCACATGAGTTTTATGAGTCTCAAGGCCGTGTAAGAACTCGTTCATTCTCCTTGTTATATCTTCTTTTACAGAAACTATGCTTCCGCTCGGCTTCGGCTTAAACAACTATGAGAAAGCAAAACATCATTGAGCCCTGCTCCCAGAACAAGGCAACTATTTTGAGTCTCTTAACCTTACTATCATGCGCAATGCTGCACAACGTTTATGCAGATACTTGTCCAGCTCCAGAGGAAATCCTGCCATGTCGCTGTTCCGCACACGACAAAGAAATTCATATTTGGTAAATTAGTTCGACCAATCGCACTTGCCATTTCTAAATTTGCAGTCTACTTCCAGGTGTTCACACAGCAGCTTACCACAAATTTTGACCAGCATTAAGGCAATAGAGAGATTCATAAAGTCTCCCATAGATGAACTCGTCTTGGAGAACAATCAGCTGCCAGCTCTGCCAGGGCGATTTTTTGGATCGTTGCAAATCATCCGCCTAATGCTACGTCACAACAGTCTGGAGCGCGTCTCAAGCGGATGGCTGACTGAGCTAGAGAACAGTCTGGTTGAAGTCTTCATTGTGGAGCCTCGACTGCGTAGCATCCCCGTGGAAAGTCTGAATGGGTTAATCAATCTGATTGCCATTACCATTCAAAGTAATGAACTAAAGTATTTGCCCAACTTTTCGGGCCTCCTCAGCCTTATGTACCTCAATATCCAGAGTAAAGTGCTCACTGAGTTGCAGCCGCACATGTTTCGACACCTGCCAAAGCTGCAGGACATTCACATAAACGGTGGGCCAAACCTCAATAGACTGCAGCCGGGGCTATTCAAAGAGCTGGTGTCGGTGAAGAGCATTGATTTGTCGAAGAACGCGATCAACTGGTTGCATATTCGAGGTCTATATCGGTTGCCGAACTTGGTTAACCTTAAGCTCTCCCATAATGACATAAGCGACGTGGCAATGGTGGGAAGACTGCTGAAAAATCTTGAGAGCCTAAAAAATCTGCGGCTAGACCATAACCTGGTGAGCGTGCTCGACGAGAACTCGTTCGTTGATCTCCCCAGTCTGAGTGAGCTGTACCTGAATGGGAATCGGATTACTGAAATCAAGTACGGGGCCTTTTACCGCACTCCCAACCTGAAAAGAGTGTACCTGCACAACAACCAGATAAAGCGAATCCATCCGGAGTCGTTTCTACAAATGTCCGGGACGGGAATAGAGAGCCTCTACATCTACCATAACGAGATCGAGCGTGTGGATGAGCTAAGGTCTCTGTTGGACTCATTGCCCACCCTGAAGTTCCTGGACATCAGCAACAATTACATGAGAAGCATACCATTTGGGGTGCTGAGGGGCCATGGCACCCTTGAGCAGCTGCACATCAACAACAACTATATACGCAGTATTGGTCGGGATGCATTTATGGCCATGCCTGCATTGAGGGAGTTGCGTATAAAGAACAACAGCTTATCGGATAAACTACCGAGGCCGTTTTGGAACCTACCAGGCCTAATGGGACTGGACCTGTCCCAGAATCTTTTCACAAGCATCGATTCAACCCTGCTCTCTGGCCTGCCTTCGCTGAGAAGGCTCGATTTAAGTGAGAACCTGCTGACCAAGATACACCCGGATGCGTTCCAAAACAATCCAATGCTGGAAACACTGAACGTGTCATCCAATGGGCTGACCCATGTGCACCCCGATACCTTCCGCAATCTGAACAGACTATTCGAAATCGACGCTAGCACTAATCGAATGACTGAGTTTATACCGGGACTGCCAAATATTGTCGAACGAATATCCATACGGAGTAACCTCATTTCCAGCCTCCATCCTTCGGTGGGCAAGCTGCCAAATTTAAGAATGCTAGACCTGAGTCTGAACCAAATTGAAGACATCCCCAGGCGAACATTTCAAATGGCCAACGAATTGCGAGTCCTTAGTCTGGCGGACAACAAACTACGAACCCTCGAGAGGAGCGCCTTCTCTGGCGGTGAACGTGTGGAACTGTTAAACTTACAGAACAACGAACTGGCAGATATCGATGAGCAAACTTTCTCCCTAATGCACAACCTGAGGAACCTAAATTTAAATGGCAACAAATTGCAGTCTATCCCCGATAACATGTTCGCAAATAATACAAAGCTGGAGCAGCTGAACTTGGCCCTCAACAACATCCGCAACATATCGAAACGCTCCTTCGAGCAACAAGCGGCGCTCGAATATTTGGACATATCAGGCAACCGTCTAAATGACATGTCGGTTACGTTGTCCAAATTAAAGAACTTGCGCGACATTGACTTGAGTTACAACAACATTGGCCAACTAAGGTTGGAAGTCCTGTCGGCGTGGAAAAACGTCGAAGAAGTTCGCCTGTCGAATAATTTGATCACCGAACTGTTGAGCGGAACTTTCCAGAGCCTTCCGAAGCTTCAGTACTTGGACTTGTCCAGCAACGAAATAGCTCTTATTCAGAGCGGTGCTGCAAGGAATCTACCTGAACTCCAAGAATTGGTATTGGCTGACAACAAGCTTGTTGATCTGACACATCGCGTGTTTGAGGACCTACCAAATCTATTGGCATTACATTTTCAACATAACCTCTTGAGGTTTATTTCACCCGATAGTTTCTTTAGCTCGCCCTCGATTGTGTTTATGAATTTGTCAAACAACAATTTCTATTCAATGGACAACGTTGGGCTGCACAATATGAAAAACCTAGAAGTCCTTGACTTGTCCTACAATGCGATTAGGACCGTTTCGACATTGCCCCTGCGTGGACTGAGCTGGCTTGTGGAGCTTAAAATGGACAACAATCAGATATGTAAAATTCAGGTCTGTTTTCTACACAAAAAAAAAAATCTTTATATAACTTCCTTTATTTGTTGTGGTTATTGGGCAACCTGTCACATTTGACAGATTTACTAGTTACTCGTTGTTATAATTACATCGTTATTTTTTTTTCGTGGTGCTTTTAAGAAATTGATAAAAAGTTCAGATCCAAAAGTGAAACTACTCGTTACTCGTTATTTTGCTAAATTTCAGAATAGATTTTATGCAATTGCAATCGATTTATGCCAATCGTGTTCGATTCATTCCTTCACGATTCACAAGTGGAAAGAGATTTGTTCAGTTCTTAGGACCCAAGATGCAATAAACTCGATACTCGTTATATTTTTAATACTTATTCGTTTTTTTTTGGCATTTTTGATGATAAATTGTATGGAGTTTAGGTAGTTGCGACAGTATCGAATCGAATTCGTTTGATTTAAACCGAGTTCTCGAATGAACCAACCGTACTTCCGAAATGGTAAATTAAAATGTAAGAGCTTAAGAATTGCTTTAAAACGAATGACAGTTTAAAGCGACAACGTGTTAAGTAAAATGGGAGTGTTTCCGTAATTAAAATGGCGACCGCTGTCAGCGGTACCAATTATGTAAGTTGAAAAACCTTCGTTGGGTAATTGAAAAACCGTTGTGTTGGTCTGACATATAAGCAGGAATTAATATGTTTTTATTTATAAAGCACCATTAACTTATTTGATTATTCAATTTCAGGGATATCCCTTTGAAGTAATGCCACGCCTGCGAGTCCTTTCTCTGCGCAATAATCATTTGAGAACTCTCCATGAGAAAACATTCCAAAGTCTTCGCGGTAACATAGCAATTCTGGATTTAGACGGTAAAATTGGCAATCACGTACTTGAGGTTAAAATTCTACCTTGAGTTTCTCCATTTCTTTTTGTCTTTGCAGAAAATCCAATGATTTGTTCGTGCAGCGTTCAGTGGCTAGGTGCTTGGCTTGAAGAGACAAATTTCCCCCATCCTGGACCAACATGCCAAGATGGACAGTTGTTACGAAATTTACGAAGTGACAAACTGAACTGCACCGACGATCAGAGATCGTCGAATTTTCTGCCCTTATACAACGAACATGGTGATGTATTCGCTGGAGAAGGACGAGCTGACTTCAAAGATGATTGTGATTCATTAGTGGTAGAATTAGACAACGTAACGCGTCCACTGCTCACAGACAGTGACTACTTCTACGATCAGTTTGTGGACTATCCCACGTTTAACAATACGATTAACCCAAACCACAGCAATTCATCGATGAATGTTAATCTTAACAACATCGCTCCAGCTCTAAGTCACAGCAATCCACTTATCAATGGTAATATTGATCTAAGTAAGACTCTGCTTAACACCAGCATCCTGAACAGATATCCACTGGTGCCGCAATCACAATCGCCATTTACTTTCTTTGGCTACCCAATCCCGGCGCTGGGTATCGGCGGACTTTTGGGAACAAATTCCCGAAGAGACCGCGTCTATAAAAAGATGACACCCACCAGGGGAAAGGTGCGAATGCTGCAGCAACCCAATAGCAGTGAACTGGAAAAGTACTTGGCCCAAAAGACACAGTACCATGGAATTACATCGCGGAGCCGGATTACAGAATCTGGTTCAGAAGAAGCAGCTAGCAGTGAAGAACCTAAGCTCTTTAAAACATCTTTGACAGAGCCAAACATACAGCAGGGTGGTTTCAAGCCAATCCTGCCGGATCAACTAGGTGGATTTATTCCAATGAGCCCAACGAAGCAACCAAGTCGAGTCTCCTATCCAACTACTGATGAAAGTCCTCATCAGCCTTTGGTGACCAGTAGCACATCGACACAAGCCCGACCACCACCAGTTGAGGAGACAACCACTCCCAGTCCACCACCATTGTATACGTATTACGTCACGGAAAACGAGGTCACATCTGAAGACAATGATGCTTTGACTGAGAATACTACATTCACTACGAAGACAACACTGTCAACTGAGGATTTGGACGAAACCCTTTCTTCAGAAACGACCACCTCCAAGACCATTCTCCTAATTCCGCCTGAGGAAGAAGTAATGCACTCCACGTATAAAGGACCTTTGGCCACGGACATGCAACTGGTCTCTAGTACAGAAGAAACTGGATCGAATTCAGTGGAGGAAATGGTTCCCCGTTTCTCGACTGGAAGATCGACTATCGTTAAAGTTTTCACTCCGCAAACTCTTCAGCGGTACCTCCCATCAGCTGAAGAATATTTCAGTGAAGGCTCTACTGATTCAAATATAGAGTACGCAACTGAAGGTCCAGTGACAGCTTCTTACAGAGGGCCGAATACTGTTATGAAAGACGGTATGGACTGGTATTACAAAACATACAAGAATCGAAATCGACTAGAACGACATGAGCGGCTGGAGAACTCGTTTCAAAGCACAGGCTATGCACTTCGAACGAAATTTGTGGGTCTAACAGTAGCTGTCTTTATGTGTTATTTGTTGTTTTTCAATTAATTATTGTATTATGCCTATGAACAAAAACAAAAGATAATAAAAATGTCAGATTTTAGATTTACCAACATTTTAAAAGTGTATTTTTGATAAGTTAAAAATAAGAACAAAGCGCTCATTAAAAAGAACTTTAGATACCAAGTCTCGAACGATCTCCCATAGCGAAGATTTTGGAACCCCCAAATTTAGATCTCTTAGGGCCGTTTGCTGATACGACTCATAGGGAACTAAGTTCCACATAAACTCTTATGTGACAGTTTATGACCTGAACAAAGTAGCCCATAAGTATTTAAGTAGAACTTAAATCGTTAAGAGTCGTATGAGCAAACGACCCTTACTCAGGGGTCGAGTGACCGAAGAATACGTTTCTGAATTTTGTGGATTTTACATGCAAAACAATAACAAATTCAGCCAAGTAGTACTCGATCACGGATGCGATAATTCAACCCCAGGTTTACCAGGCCCGAACCTCTATAACCCGTATAACAATAATCATCGGATTTTTTTTAAAGTTTGATGACCATAAGAAGTTATATTCTGCCCGAATTTGTTTCACTATCGTCAGCTTTCATTACATTTGTGGAAAATGAAGTGGATTAAGGTCTCAAAATTACGGAATGAGTGTCCAGGACAGTGATATCTTATACCTATATAAATAGGTGAAGGCAAATAGTTGGGAACCACTTTCACTGCCCTAACCACAATAGGTCTGTTCCTTTACTTTTGTCGTAAAATAGAAAAGACTGTCAAAATGGCAGTGATGGGGATAAATTCCCTGACGGAGAGAGACACTTACGAAAAAGTTAGGGAACGCTTTTGTAGTAAACTACGAATAATGACAGATACATAATTCAAAAAAGTATTACGAAAAGTCATTAAAATTTTGTATAAACTCGAAGAATTTGCTAATTTACTGACAAAATTAGTTGATTCATCTCCCTAGCGATGAAAGTGATTCGAAATTATTCGAACTTCTTCTTCATGTATACTTATCTGGATAAGTTTGTACTGATTGAACTACAAGCATTCGAGAAGAGGAAAAAGCGGTGCGATATTAAAATTTTCGTGGAGACGATTGTCCTTTCTTACTCCTTACAGCGAGTAAGAATTTCGTCTCCACTTTTAAAAAGAATCTTGGGATAACATTCATTTTGCCTCCTGTTGATACCATTTTAATAAGCAATAAATAAAAACAAATGCACTCATATGTCAAATAAGGCAACAAATTTCAAATCAGCTGTTAATTGAAAGGTGGCTGACAGCTTTTTCAATTCTACACCAAGAAGTTTGCTCTCTTTTACGAATTTTTCGAGTTAAGGAACGGCATTGAGTAAAATTCGTAAGAATTAGTACAAATTCGTAAGATTTAAAAGCAAGGAAACAGAACTTATATGTTAGCAATGCAGTCGGCAATTTCTTACTCACACAAGTGCAATTTATGTATGTATTTATTACAAGTCAACTGACAACATCCGTAGATTATTTGGCATTTCACCAATACTTTTGTGGATTCTTCCAGAAGAAGTTTTGCCGTTCCAATTGACGAGTGGAAAAGTTTTCCTGCGACACCTGGTGGATAAAAATGGAATATGTAGAGACCTATAGAATTTTGACGTCTGTTTAGCTAAGATTAGACTGTATTCCAATTATGCATATGAATGCCAAAATGTCAGGATTATCAAAACTGTATATTAGACTATATGACCAAAATTACCAATATGGTCATATTTGCCTTGATGGTCATTTAAGGCATTTGTTATTATATTATCAAATATTGTAGTGAGGTAATGCTGTAAAGGAAAACAAAGCAAAAAGTTGGAAATGTTTATTTATTTACAAAAATTTACAAATAGATAGCAATCAATTTCTACACAAACAAAATTTCACAACAGGAAAAAGTATATATTAACACAATTACTGGAAAAAGACAAGACCATTTTCTAAATCTAAACAAATTACAAAGAAAGACGCAATTAAATACACAAATGATAGATTGAATAATCCACAAAAAAAAGAGAACGAATATGAAAATAAATCACAATTCCACGAACTCAAACACCGATGACAACAAAATAATTTGTGTTCTATCAAAAATGCCATAACGAAATTTCAAAAAAGTGCATATGGGCATATAGGGCTTTATGCTGGCATTCGTGCTTATTTTCCGATTACACTATATGGTATTTGGGCATTTTTATCTGTCAAAATCAGCCTGGTCATATGTGGCATTTAGGTCATAAAAGCATATGAGATATGCCCATTACATTGTATGACCATATTTTGACAAGAGAACTGTCAGAAATTGGCATTTTATGACCACTTGGCATACAGTCTAATCTAACCTTTTGTTTTGCAAAGGATTTGGATAAGGAATACGTGTGTTTTCAAGTAAGAAAATTAATTATTTTTCTATTTAAAACTTAACCTACCAATTGAAAACAAACTTAATTTGCATGTCTAAGTACTACTTATGCGAAATTTATATAGTGTGACTCAATTCATCTGGTAAAACTAGCACAAAATTATGTTCAAAGTAGTGGTGAATGTATTGTGAACAAATAATAAATTTGCTCTTGTTTATATATTTTGGTTGCTTTTTATCTTATAAACAGTGTGCTAATTATGATTTTTACAGATTTGCTTGCTTTCATGATGGAGGATCCAGCCAGCTCAGAAGTTTCTCAGGTTGTCACAATATCGCTGTGTGAAATAATTGAATATTTCGGTGGTGTTAAAAGGTCTATCCGGGAAGGCGAAGAAATAGTGAAAGCTGGCTTAAGCTTGCCTGTACCCCTACTACGAACACTCTTAGTATAGTTGTTAGATGGTACTTCTGTAGTAGTAGGATTCTCTGCCAAACTTATGGGTTGATGTGTCATAATATATACTTGGGTAAATCTAGAGGATAAATTAAAAGTATATTATTAAATAAAGGAAAAACGAAATGTAGCAACTTGTTGTACCTTCTTCCCATTAAAGCAGCTGAACGTGAAAGTAACCGCCTTGAACGAATAATGCCTGGTTTCTTCGAAGGAACTAACTGAATACGGAAGGTTTAGGCTGGGAAAGGCTCCTTTCACAAGTTTAGTTCTATATTGAACACCATCCCGTGTATTTGATCGCAAAATGTCCTTATCTTTAAAATGAAGACTGCAGATGGAAAAACATTTAGGAAATTGTTTCCCCATCCTAAGCACAATCCCCCATTTAATCAAAAGAAGTTTAGAGTTTCGAACAATGTTATGTTATTCCCTCTTTTCGATATGAATTGCATTGCGGGACGCCACAATGCTGAGCTCCGATTATTTTCTGCACTTTCTACAAAAAATAAAAACTTAGTAGCTAATCACTTTTATATCAACACTTCTTGTCGCACTCAGTTTAAGGATATAATTTTGCTGTTATAAAATGAGTTTTTTTCTTATATTAAATGTATATTTTTCACAATAATGTCTTGATTTTTCATAGAAAAACATACCAGCTGTCAAAATCTATAGCAACCTACCGATGCGAAAATTTACAGCCAGGGGTTAGCCTCCATTCGTCAATGGATTTCAGAATGAGTGGATCCCCGAATGAAACCAATGAAAAGCGACATTAGAGTCGAAACTAAAAATGTTTATTTGTAACCCATTATATTCGTACAAATTTCGAAATCGAGATTTTGGTCAATTCTGACATTACGATGATAGAGCAACTCAAAAAGCTACAGACAAAACGGCTGACCGGATTTGACTCAAACTTAAAATTTTGAGTTTCTGTGCACTTTTTCTTATGTCGTTTTCCATTGGTTTCACTCGGGGATCCACTCATTCTGAAATCCAATGGAACAGCAAAACTGCTTCTGACAGAATCCACAAAAGTATTGTGAAATGCCAAAACATAATCTACGGCTGCTGTCAGCTGACTTGTAATAAATACATAAATTGCACTTGTATGAGTGCTTCTTGAGTGGTTTCTGACTTGAAATCGAGAAGCGAAATTCTCTTCTCAGAATCGCCAGAAGAGTTTTTTGTGCCAATGGAACGGCATTTTTTCGATTCCGGACTCTCCCGGACGCTTCTTTTTGTTCAATGGAAAACGACATTATACATTAACCCTATTACTGACCGGTACTGTCCATATTACGGTTTTAAACAAGTTTGATTTATTTTGAAGACGAAACGGATTTTTTTTTTAAACGGCTTTTAACGACTCCAACCAAATTTATATTTGAGCTCATGTAAATAAGGATAACATGGCTGTGTAAAGCATTTACAAAATAAAAAGCAAATTATAGGTTACTTGAAAATGCACATAACGATTTCGTACAAACTTGGAAAAAAATTTTAGTTTTCAAAATTATTGCGTCCTTCATTTCCCATTCGAATCACCAAAAGCGAATCTCATTTTCTATTTTAAGGAAACTTTAAACACCAAGTAGATTTTATGTATATTGTAATGTCTTCTTTATTCTTTCCACGAGGCATGACTTTTAAAAAAAAACAAGCAACCAACCAAACTGTTAAATAATATGATCGAGAAATTTTCGTGCGAACCAGTTGTTTTTTGTTTTTAAAAGTGGTTTTCTTGCTAACCTAACCATTTTCAAAGCCATTTCAAACAAAAAAGCAATTGGCATAATATGCAATGCATTTATTAAGGCACACCATTATTTCCAGTCGAGAGACTGCGAGAATAATTTCTGTGGAGTGGATAGGTGAAGTTAGGTACTATACATTTTTCCAAGAGCCCCAGCCCAACCGCGTTATATTCGGTCATCCACATAAACCAGTTATAGAGTAATGAGTGCCTGTATATTTCTAACATATTCATACAGAATACATTAGATATTTACCAAACCCCAACCAAAAACGGGTTTTTGTCTCGAATCTTGATACGATAATATCCACAGAAAGATAAAGTAGAAAAATTTATTTATCACCCACCACGGAAAATTAATACATACCTACATAACAATTATTGTCAGATAAACATGTGGCTTTAAAATCGAATCGGTGTCCGGCATACGGGACATGTATTAGTCGCGAATAGTCCTCTGTGATTATCCATAGAAATTAAACACTGCTGATGCAACTCATGTCCACAGTTGAGGGTTACACTCTCTGGGCCGCCGTCCAATCTTTCAAGGCATATTGGGCAATTTACTACTCTGTATTGTTAAAATAAAGAAATATTGGTATTCAGTTATAAAACCATTGACTTATAATTTATATAAGGAAATATTATTTGTCTCCTTACGGATAGAATCGAAAATCATCATCTGTGGCGTTTCTATTATTGGTTACGTATCTCCTCTGTTCAAAAAACATAAGAGCCAGAGTGGATATCAATGTCACACCAAAAGCTACACAAACTGCAACTGCTTGGTAACCCATTTCTATAACTCATTTAATAACAATTATTTAATCCAAATAAACACTCTTCTTAACAATATTAACAAGCTATATAATTGTAAATGTAAATGACAGCTGATGAAAACATAAACAGTGAGCAGTGCGCCATCAACAAAAGGGAATGTTATGTATGAAACTATATTCAAATGTGACGTACTTGCGGTCGATTATTTTTTAAAATGTGATTTGCTTGCTTGAAAATGAAATTATTTGCCATTGCTTTATTAAAAAGATTAATTTATTACTAATGTGCTTTAGATATGCCAGCGAATGTTTTTATAGGTACGTGGTATTTACTTTGTTTTACAGGTTTACGGTTCGATCTAAAAAAAAATGTTTTATTTTTTCATTTTCTGCCCATCTATCGGTTCAATTAAGTGCATGCCTTCGGTTGTTTGGGGGTCACTTCACTTGTCAACGTTCATTCTATACCTTAAATGAGGGGTTCCCCGAGTTTTAAGAGATAATAGAGGGAGCCAGTGATACCACTTTGAGGGATTTATGATTTATCCCTTGTAGAGAACTTTCTACGAATTTTAATAAGTCCGAGGGATAAAGGGACATTTTAACTATTAAAGGGATTTTCTTTCATAGTTACAAGTTTCATTTAAGGATTTTTAAACACTAGTGTAATTAAATGGTACTCACTTCACAGCAAAACAAAGTCATTTGGGAATTAGTTCGTTGTCGTTCATATTTTTCAAACTAATTAGGTATTTGTTGCTTTTGTCGACTGGTAAATTTAATGAAACTAATACGTATTTTTTATTTGAAAGGTAATTCCTCATTCCTTTTTTTTTGCATAGTCTCTGGTTTTTAGAATGGGGGAAACGGAAGAATCACCACATCGATCGTAGAAGAAGACATTTTATGTCGTTTTCCATTGGACAAAAAGAAGCGTCCGGGAGAGTCCGGAATCGAAAAAATGCTGTTCCATTGGCACAAAAATACTCTTCTGGTGATTCTGAGAAGAGAATTTCGCTTCTCGATTTCAAGTCAGAATCCACTCAAGAAGCACTCACACAAGTTCAATTTTATGTATTTATTACAAGTCAGTTGACAGCAGCCATAGATTATTTTTTGGCATTTCACCAATACTTTGGTGGATTCTGTCAGAAGCAGTTTTGCTGTTCCATTGGATTTCAGAATGAGTGGATCCCCGAGTGAAACCAATGGAAAACGACATTAGTTTCTTTTGTTTCCTTGTTTGTTTTCTTTTTTTGTTAGGGGGAGGCAGGGAGTTATTAACGGCCACACATCATCCATCATCATTATCAAGTATTTTTTTTAAATTATTAGGATGTGACATATGAGTGTAGTTATGCATGCGCATCCATTCCATACAACCATATAATATGCATGAATGGCTTTAAGAATAGGAACTTAATGGGGAAGAGAATTATTGTGAAGCAAATTATTTTACATAACACCCAATTAACCTAATTTTTAACAATAATTTCGATTCAATTTCGCGCTCTTGGTCCAAAGCGAAATAAAATTGAAACAAATTATAAGAAGTAGAAATAAAGTGATTAAGTATTAAAAAAAATAAAATTTTTAATTATAATACATTTCGCCGTACTAGTTGAACGAAGAAGTAAGTTAATTAAATAGCTCCCCTTTGAAAAATTCGGAGAGAATTCCATCCGATCCTGCAGGAGAGAACCTATGAAATACAATTATTTGATGGACAATCTGAAACAGGGACTATCGTTTTACCGCACCGACAAACCAGTGACCCTACAGAATGGGTTCTCCAAACCTGATTTCAAAAGCACGGAATGTAAGGCCCAGAAAACAAAAAAGACCCGATTGGGGTAAATCTGTGGTCAGTAGCTAGCTTCTATCGCGGAGAAGTCCTTCAAAAAACTTGAGTAGGGCCAACATTTGCTGGTCAAACGTACCCTTCGAAATGAAACGGAAAAATAAGTACACAATACTCGTACATTTTATACGCTTTTATTTAATTTTTATGTTCCAACGCAATTTTTTTTCAATATTCAAATATTATTGTTTTCAGTAATAACTTTATTATTAGGTTCTTGCTTCATATATATATATATTTAGTTTCGATAACATTGAATTATTTTGATCTCTCTACTTAAAACATTAATTTTTGTCTATTTACAAGTATTATTCTGTTTCACATTCATAATAATTATTATTTATAGTTTATTACAAAATAAAAAGAAAATAATTTTAAACAAAATGATAATTATGCAATTATAACACAAACATATAAATACTGATAAAGACTTCCGCGTTTACACACATTCTTTGTAAAATATTGAAACAAAAAAGAAAAATAAAACTTATCCTCAAATAAAATAATCAAATGGAGTTAACAATTTATATAAAAAATAACAAAATAATTTTCTTATAATTCTTTAAATATATGTATATATATGTAATGTATATATTATTTCATAGAGCTATTTATGTATATATCGTTGATTTATATATTTATTCATGGAGGTTTATTTTGTTGTGCTATTTATTTATTATTTTTGTTATGTCTCAGAGTACGTCATACAAACTAATGGTAGCTTAAGTTAGAAGATTTTTCATTGTTATACAAACAAATAATTCACATTAACAAATATAGAATACAAAACAAAAAACACGCTTTAACAGTAATTTTGGTTTAATAGATTTTGTGTTAAATTTTCTTTCTTATGAACCTACATCAAAGAAATTCATACCATTGGCAAATGCTAACAGATGTTTCAGAGATAGATAGAGAGAGAAAGATGTCCACTACGGCCGTTGAACATCTGACGCTATCTGCCATAGGTAATGCTTCACATATATTTTTCTTTTTCGTTACAAACAAAGAATGTACATGGATAGGTACCATTTGCGTCTAAAAAAAAGACAATCAACAACGAGTACAGAAAAACTATCCCAAACAAGAAATATTTAATTTATTTATATAAAGAAAAACAAAATTTAACAAAAATCTGAAAGTTAAAATAAAGCTCCATAAAATTGGGCAAAATAAAAATTAAAACAAATTCTCCTTTTACATTCGAAAAAAAATTGTGTCGTTTTCTTTTCAAATATAAACTATGTGAGAAATAATTTAACAACGCAAGATTTACATAGTATTATTCATTTCGTTTTTTTTCCTAGGTACATATAACTTCTTTTCGATAATAACAAAAAAGAATAACAAATAAAATTAAATAAACAAGGAAAAATAATATTTAATTACAAATTAATGATATTAGAAAAAAATAATAATCAGTCCATTGTTTGTTTGTTTCTTTTTTTTACTCCAAAATTTTAGTTTTCATGTTCATAGCATGATACAACATTTAAAATTGTGTTAACATTTTATGTAGCAAAAAAAAAATGGAAACAAATATATTTATTCATATAACATTCTAATTTGTTTTCACATTAAATAATTTATTATTGTATATGCTTGTTGTATAAATATGTGACAATTTTTTTTCTTCCCATAAATAAATTATGCAGAATTTTAAGAATTTTGTGTATTTTTTCCCCGAAAATTAAAACAACAAAAAAAAGAAATAAAAACCAAAAAATGCTGGGGAATTTTGCTCCTAAAATATTCCCTCTGCTATGCCTTGCAAAAGACAATCAGTTGTTCAACACTGTTGATTGTCGGTTTGTTTCGCAGAGGATTGCCATTTTGATTTGCTCTTTTGCTTATTGCGTTCGCCGCACATATTATTATGTATGCACATTTAAGCACCAACAAAGCCATAAACTTCTAGGACACGAATTTCAAAATCACCCGAGGGACAGAGTGGCGGATTGTTAAAAGTCTTGCAACTGTCTGTTTTGCCAAAGCGAATGTTTTCGTCCATCCAAATAGCTTGGCCTTCGCTGTAAAGGAAATAAACAAAAAAAAATCGCTTTGTAACTTACTCTTAATTTTTAAATTTGAAGTTTAATTCTTGTTTTTGCACAGGTTATGTTCACGACTCTGTCTAGTATCTAGATTGGTTACAGTGAAGAGTATCAAATAATTGAAGGTAATATTCGTTAACATCAGCAAGCCCAGTTTCTTTTTAATTCAATATGGGAATGGGAATGAGTTGGAATGCGATTTTAGTTCATTGCTACGTTCAAGGTGGAGAGGTTAAATTTAAATTTGTTTTAACAAATTTTGTAGAAAATTAGAAGGCTGTTCCTTAGCGATCTTTTGCCGTGCTAAACCTTACATTCAGACAGTTTTGTGATGATTGCGAAAATTCGCTTCCAAATTGCAAAAAAACAAAAAGAAACTTACCCGCCACCAATTGTGATCATTTTCGCATCAGCCGCCATAAAAAGCTCTGACGAATGTCCTAATCCCTTATCACCTTCGATGCCAACCCATGGGTATTTTGCTCTCTCTGGATACAGTGAGAAAAGGAAGGTTTCACCAGTGCCAAAGTAGGCCTGCCGTTGACCCTTGTCATCTTTGACATTACGCTCGAACCATCGCGATGAGCAATAGGCGCCGAAAACCTAAAAAAAAAAAATACAAAATAAAAACAGTTCAATTATCAATTCTTAACAACTATGTTATAGCCTTCGACTTACCTCGTTATTGCACGTTTTGATCATCATCAGAGTTGGTTCGTGTTGCTCCACTCGAACATAGAATGTTGTCAACGAGCAACCATGCTCTTCGGTTGTATACAGCAGTACTGGTTGGTACATTGTTATTCTAACTGGCAGCCATGACCAGAGTGTAAAGAGCTGCGCACAAATATAAATCTCATATTAGTCACAAAGTTTTATATTCACGGAATTTTATTTTAGCAAAAGTACAACACTTAAAAAAATAAAAAATAAAAACTCTTCATAAATTATGGGGGAAAGTATATAAATTCAAGGAAAAAAATAAACTAAGTAACGACATCGAAGCTCAGAACAAACGGTTGAATTCAATCAACAACAAAAATCAAAGAAAACTCACGACAAACTGCTGACACAAAAGGAAAAGACAAAAAATCAAGACAAGCTAAAAAAAAATATATATCAACGGGAACGTTTACGGGGGACTAAAAAGGCGGAAAAAGTTCGTGTACTTAGGACGTATATCCTGGTGCGTTCGGTAAATACTTGAACTGTGAGTGTGCTTACCAATCATATAAAATACGTTTACTTTTTGTAAGAGTTTGTTTTATAATAGTATAATTTTAACTATAAAAATAACACAAAAAAAAAAAAATTTAATTAAAATACAAAATTAAGAGGTACAACTCGTCATTCAGAATCTCATGGGTTACATTATCACAGATTCAGATAAAGTGAGCCTAGAAAAACTATGTAAGCTTAAAAAAAAAAATACCATAATGTTGTTTCTTCCTAGTTAAATATGGCTAGGGTGGTTATGACTTACATAGAGACATAAAGACATGGGAATACTATGTTCCTTAGACGTACGTACCTAGAGACGGATTTGATACCAATTGCTGTTATAATTATTGACACTAAACATCTTGTTCACGTACATCAAAATATTCAGCTCAGATCGAAAATTTCCATTGACGCCAAGTGGCGCCATTGGTTCTATAGACATAGACAACTTTCCCTTGTCAATGATAGCTCGCGGTCCCACATTTGCTGGATATACAATCTTAGCTAAACAGAGTATTTTAAATTGCTTTTCAAATGGAGTCTTGTGCAAACAAATAACGAAAGTCGTATTGACATTTAGCAAAAATGATTAGAACTCGAGCGCATAAAGTGAGCTGTCAATGAAGTGTCACTTTCATTTTCGGAGTTCAACCACGAAATGTTTGCTAATTGCAAACTTTTTCAATTAGTCCATACTCAGTGAAAAGAAATGTCAATCACAAATTTATCAATGTGTTTGCCCCACTGGTAATCTGTCAGTTTGCCATAACTTTGGTGCCAAAATGACAAATTTTAGTAATAAAAAGATCATTGATTTCCATGATTTACAACCACAATTGGATCTCTAACTATTGTTGTTAAACCATGGAAATCGATGATCAATATAGATCATGTGGGTAAAAAAAACGCCTCCTGTCAAAAACAGAAGAACAATGTTTAAAATCTCTTTTGATTAACAAACTGCTTCTTAGAAATACGGATCGCCGTAAAGTCATAGGTAGATCTCATTAATCCAATAAAAAAATAACTCATTGAAATAAAATTCAATCAAATTCCCCAATTCGAAATTCGGAATAAAAAAACTTGAAAAGTGAAAACTTGATCACTCATAGAAATGAAAACGTTTAAATTCAGTAAAGCCAATCGAGTTCAATTGATTCAATTGAACGCAAACGAAAAATGATTTTTGAAAACCGCAGTAACAAGAACGTAAACAAATTTTTTGAACAAACAAAATTGTGAAAAAGAGTAGTTTGGTGCGTGTAACAGTGTTTTAATCAAACATATCTAGCCAACATCTACTACAACAAACAAATATCTGAAGGATCACAAGAAGTAGCAGAACGTAAGAAAAGAAAATTAAAAACGTCACAGGTAACTTTAAGAAATATTTATGTATAGAGTTTTCCACCAGAAGGTTTCATATCAAACAGTTAAAAACAACTGACGAAGTGTTGAACACGATATTTGGCATGTGACGGATCTTTTGGCCTGTCAGATACAGGATTGTGTGGGCTTAAGCTAGTGTTGTCAATATTTGAAAGTCCGTTCAAGTTGTACAAAGCGTTTTAGACGTATAACACGACGTTCGATTACAAGTACTGCAAAATGCAGAGTTACAAGCTCCAAACGGTTCTTATAGCCACTCGTAGACAACTTCAACAGAAACTTTTCAGACGTAGATAAGCTATGTTATCATTTGACAATCTTACAAACTCTTGTTTGGTCCATTATTTCGCCCGTTTGTTTCTCTGTTGTCAGGAAAATGTTGCCCAGGAATTTTTCACAAATTCTTTGCCTCCGTCGTCATATATTTTATCATGTCACTTTCTAAATCAAAGTTCTTACTTATCGGCCCATATTGCACTGTCACAAGTGACGCGATGACGACCAACGACGGTCGCAAAAGGCCGTCAAATTTAATAGGAAACATCTAAATGGAAAACCCTATTGTATAAGAATATCAAATGAAAAGTCTGGTGCGATCACGGTAAATATCGATTACTGAAACATTCTTACGAAACAATACACTTACATCTTCACCACTGGCTATTCGACTTTTTAACGATTGAACAGGATACACGCCCATGGCGAGCACCCTATGACCAGGAGATTGTTCGCCCTTTTGTTTTGTGTACACATTGAAATATGATTTTGGTTTTTTTTTAAGGAGGAACGGGTGATGGTGTGTGGTGGATACAAACAAAAGTAAAACATTGATTCGATGCAAATGCATTAAAAACATTTAAACATAGTGGGTGAGGTTGATTTTGTTTTTTTTTGTTTTTCATATTCAATGATATATTTAACACATGGCAAACACGCAACGTAAACATTTTCATATATAAAATTGTTTGCAGATATTTTTATTTTTCATTTTGTTTTTATTTTTATATAATTAGTGTTAACGCAGTCAACATATATTCATAAATACGAGCAATCAGTAGCAGCAGTTTTTTTTTTAGCAGTAGTAGTAGAAGTAGTAACAGAATGCAGCAAGATGAGAAAAAAAAAGAAAAAGAAAAACAAAACAAATGTTTTTACTTTCATTTTCCAAATAAAATGTTTTTTTTTCAGACTCTAGTTGACAGTTGATGTTTTGCTTGTGATTTGTCAAAAATCAACTGTCAATGTATCAAAAGAGTACATGAAGTATCGCAACAGTATTTTGTATACTACCTAAAATATAGAATAACAGAAACAAAATTCGCTAAAATTGGCCAATAAAAACGAAAAGCCCTTAATTTTTGCATAACACATTTCATTTCTCAGCCTTTTTTTTTGTCTGTATAGTAACGAAACAACATATTGTGGCTTGCTTGAGACATTCTCAAAAAAAAAAAAGATAAACATTTCAAGATGATTAAAAAAAGAAAAGAAAAGTAAAACGTTTTTAAGAAAACAAAAACAACAGAAAACATATTCAGAAAAAAATAATATAAACGGAAACTAAAACGAATAATCAAACGGTAAAGAAAACGAAGAAAAGTAAAAACAAAACAGCAAACTAACAGAAGAACTATTAAGAAAGAAATTTAATAATTATTAAGCCCCATACCAGATTGCGACAGGTCTCGGAATGCACCCTCTGGAATGTTATTGACACATTTTTTTCAAAAATGAATGAATGTTCTTAAGATTAGTGAGGAATGTCTTACAACTAATTCTTTTTAACATTTCTAGTAGATAGTCCTGATATTTCTGTAATATTTAAGATTTTAAAGTCGTCGGATAACTTTTAAGCCATACTGTTGTTAGAAATATTTTTTTTGTGCATTTGGGTAATGTATGTTTAAAAATTTATAGAATTATTTGCAGATCTGTGCATTTAGTTGTAGACGAGTTGGAAGCTAAGAAAAAATTTCGTGAATTTGTTTCAAAAATTGGCAGCACTTTTTTGAGTAGGTACCTATGTACCTAATTGTTTCCGAACGAAAAGGGCCTGCAATTTAATTCGGAACACGAGCGGCTTAATTGCGAAGCTTACTTAGGACAATTATACAATCGGATGTTTGTCAGACGGCGAAATGTGTTTGAGATGAGACCTCTCGCTCAGTAGTCCCGCACGAAGGACGTGAATATGCATAGATTATTCAAGAAAAGCCCATAAAGTAGCTGGACTACATACACGAATCTTCAGGTCGGCTTGTTTTCCAACAAACGATCACAGAGCCCTTATATACTGGAAGCCCTTTTATCGACTGAATTTTTGGCGGCAGATTCAGAATTAAAGCATAAAAATGTTTCGCACAAATACAATGAAATCAAAACGAAACAGTCAGCGATTTAAATGAGACGATAGACATTGGACGCATACAGATAGTAAATAAGAAAGAAGAGCGAAAGTTTAGATCTGCCACCCGCGTGCAATGCAGGAGCATTAGACCTGTTATAAAGTCTGACGTTTAATTGCAACCAGGGTTTGAATTACCACAGCCTTGACCGAGTACTGCGTGACCGAATTTGTTATTGTTTTTCTTTGTAGAATCTAAAAAATTCGGTGACGTATGACACGCTCAGGGATGCAGCAAGAGGACAGGGTTGAGCTATAGAACACGAAGGAAGGATTACTTACGTCAGAGCTGCGAGTAAACATTTTTAACGTTTCCGCAAATGATTTGGCTAGAAACCCTCTCAGTCGAATATAAATGAATGCTAGAATTAGCTAACGAAATAAATTCCCGAAATCGATTCGAAAGACCGAATTGTGCTAAAGGAAAGTAGGGCAGCTGGGCTTTGTGGCTTTTTCATTTTAGTTTGGCAACCAATTGGCTGATCGAAATGGAAATTTAATTGTATTATTGGTTTTAACTATATTTATGGATTACATACAGGATGTTAATGAAAGCTTGACGTCAATTCCACATTCATGTGGAATAAAAACTAACTTGTTACAGAAATATCATCCAAAATGTTCAACCTCTGTAAATTAATGAGCCAAAGGTGGAGTTTTAAACGATAACCTACAATAAATAATCACACACAGTGGTTCCCATTGGAAACAAATTTTAAAGCGATAATTTCCTTCGATAAAAAGAGAGCCTGTAACTAACAATGGTGTGTCTACGTCTGCGTGGTTTTCATTCAACAAAAGGATACACTATACGGGACAGTCATTTGACTGCAGTGACTGTAGTGAGACACAGAGGGCACATTCGAGCAAATATCAAACATAAACACATCTTATTGACTACGCCAGATAACTGATGGCTTAAAAGTTATCGAACGGCTCCATCAAAGTAATACCCTATTATTTACAAATTCTATTATTGAGAGTTAGAAAATAATGTACGTTTTCAACTCACTACCTATTCATAGCAAAGATTTACTTAAACCATTATTATTTGATTTCGTAGTAGAAATAAATGAATAGAAAAAGCATCTTACCTCTCGTATGGTCAATGTGTGTGACATCATTTGAATGTTGACTTGCGATTGACTCGTTGGTAAATTATCACTGGAACGCGATCGAACTAATTGCTTTGAACCGCTTAGAACTGATCTACTTTTTAGTAACATTTCAGTCTTAATGAATATCCTAGATATATATGTGGAACTGTAAACAAAAGAACACATGATTGTTTGACATTTCTATTGCGTATTGTACTCACCTTAGCCCCCTAATACTAAACGCCGATTGCAATAGCTTCGCCGGTGTGACTGGTATCTTTTTACAGAATTTTATTAGCGCATTACCAATGTCATTCTTGATATTATCCGGACTCCATTCATTGTTCGACGTGCATTCCTTATGGAATAAATTGAGTATGACCAGAGCGATACGATAGAACACCTTGATGCCCTCGTGAAAGAAACAATCCATAACACGAACTAAATGCTGAAATGGCAAACCAGCCAATATCCACCAGCACCAGTCCATGAAGACGCGTTCCAATTTCTGACCGGGACACATTCGTTGCAAATACGAGACGGAGGCTTTCTAGAACGAAACAGAGAATTCATTTTGGATGACGGACAACCCAAATTTGACTGAGACTTACT
Source organism: Cheilosia impressa (assembly GCA_948293265.1). NCBI lineage: Eukaryota > Metazoa > Arthropoda > Insecta > Diptera > Syrphidae > Cheilosia > Cheilosia impressa. The sequence goes on along the minus strand of OX411884.1, from coordinate 26,243,701 downwards.
GCGTGTTTTTTGGCAATTTGCATCACTGTCTTCCAAGTGACTTCGTGTAGTAGTTTTGTCTGATTGATGAAAACCTTTTCCTTGCATGCAACTAAACTGGCAAGACAGTGATAGGCTTCCTCCTCTGAAAAATAAACAAAACAACAATCAATTATAGTTGGCGTATCAAGTCAAGACAGATGGCCGAAAATGTTTCTATTTTGGCAAACCACAATACAAATTGCAGTTTTACGCGTATAACGACCGGTGAATTTTACGATATTTTTAGATTGTTTCGTGTGTTTATTTATTTATTTTGTTTCGACTCTGTATTATGGCGTTTCATTAGCATTAGCACCTTTATATACGTACTTGAGGTGAACAATTAACCATGTAGCCAGCTATTATTATTTATGATTGTACACGGATCTAAGAATTCAGGCGAAGGGGGTTGCATTTAAATAGAAGTACACAAGTTATCTGTATCTGGATTTGTTTTCTGATTATAGGTAGATTAGCTTTTAATATTGGATTCAGTGCTAATCTAGTACTCGACTTTTAATCTAGAGCACTTAAAGGGTACGTATATAAAGAAGTGACCAGCTTGATAGGAGCTTAGGTGAATTTTCCATACCACTAGCGATGACATTTTGTTTTAAAATCGATACCTAACTAATTAATTTAAAGAGGGGAAAAAAACGAGCTTTGTTTTCCTGTCTGTTCTATTGATAGTGATTGTAAGCTGCGTGATTCACGAAACAGTATATGACGGACTTATCAGAAATCAGTGCACGTAAAGCTGTCAGATTTTGCTCACCAAACATGTCAGTAGGTTTGTTTGACTTGAGCCCTAGTGCGCACTAGTGCATTCTTTCAAGCTGATTCGGAACAAGTGACTTTTGGCAGTTTTACTGAGAATTTGTCTACTTTGCGGTAGATGTACAATTACACAATTCTATTGAAGAAATACAAATAGCTAGATACTTGGTTCAGAATGACCCGAAATGACAAATTGAAAATAACATTTGCTTACAACTTTACACAGCCGATGAATCTGTGTTCGCTGATCAAAATGTTGTCCGGTTTGATGCCTTCTGACTTATTCTAGAACTGTGCTTGACATACATAATATTGAGAAGCTGGACTGCACCATTTAATTAAGTAGAATGTGCAGTTAAAACAGCAACTTACAAGTGACATTTGAAATATTCCGACTGCATTCAGTCAGGAAGTTATAAATTTTACAATTTAAACAGAGAAAAAGGTTCTCCGAGCACATTTAAATCGTAATTCACTTCCATTTCACTTCAACCCACATCTAGAGAAGCCTTCCTCCGGAAATAAAATAAAAACACCATCAGTCAGTTATGTATACCCATCAATATTTTAATTACAATTGCTAAAAGTGCTTTCCCACGCCCGCCTTGTTTCGATATAGGGAAAACGGTCATTACCTATTACCGTAATACAAACAAAATAGATATTAAGTGCGCAATAGTCTCAATCGAATGCATTGATGTAGAGTGTACACCAACGTCAATCAGACAAGTACTAAATTTACGTCTATGATACGTGCATTGCATCTTATCTGTGGTTGAATACGTTTCGACTTCGATCAAAACCAGACCTCTATTAGGAACACAAAATGGAATTTCGCTTGGATAACTTCGACTGAAATTGTTGTATTCTATTGCGACATATCAAGCTGTCATGCCATTATGTGTAGTCATTTGACGAGATCGTGATTGTGGTGACAGCAGCAGCGGTTCTAGGTTTCACGTTATCCCACCCTGCCAAATTGTATATTGGATTTGTAAGATTAGCGAGGCATCCTATGGGGTAGTGAAATTGTTTTTTTTTTTTTTATTCTCTGTCATTCTGTCATTGTAAAATCTACATAGCAAACAATTGACGTAATTGAATTATTTTTCTTTTTATCGTATTTTTAGTTTGTAGTTCAGTCGGTGATTGCGTGTTTCTTAAAGCGCGCAACTCTTGTTGTAGTCCTGCTGAATGTTATGTATTGAGAAGAAAGCAAATCTAGGAGCTTGCGAATTGATATAAGTGCTGTGAAGCTAATTGGATATCAGTGGGACTAATTCGTATGCACCTTTGTGTTTGTTCCCATGTATATTAATCCTATTAAGTAGAATGTGTCCGGCAATTATTCAAACAGGGCACGGTTGTAGAGGCGAACACCTATGGTTCAGAAGGCAGAATGACACTTTCGAAGAGAAGAATCGTAAGAGCTGTCAAAAGATTATAAGATACGAAGTTAGTTAGTTAGTGGAACGGTTTATAGCCATGGCTTAGGGCTAAATACAGATTTGAAAATGTTGGGCCTGGTACTTTGATATTTTGTAAAGCTGTCTGACAGCTGGTACAAAGAGCTGTCAACACAAACCAGCGAGCTCTTAGGAAAGGGGTGATCTCATGGAATTTATCAAAACATAAAGTGCCTGTACCTTGTACAGAATGAATGAATGTTGCGGAAGAGATGTATTTTTTAAATGTCAAAAAAACCGCAGGTCTGCATTGTGTGCACGGTTTAACGAATTTTAATGGCTGTCGTTGACAGATATTTGCAATGCAGCTCTCGCTAGATGCGGCTATGTGCTGTGCTCTGGCAGTAAAGCAGTCGAAATTTAAATGAACTGCTATGTTTATACTTTATACTGTCCGATAGATGGAGTTTTTCCAATTCATATCATGTGACATAAGAATTGTAAATGATGATGTTCCATTGACAGCTAGCATCTCAAATTCTAGATAGATCAACGCTAGAGTTCGTGCGTTCTTGGGATAAGTTATAACTATTTACTGTGAATAGCAGTGCAGAAGTGCGTTGACGAGCTTTGAATGAGGAGATTTAACAGAAAACTCTACGAGCTGTACAGCGACATCGACCTGGTCAGAAAAGTGTACATTAGCCGTCCGAAATGGCTGGGATATGTAGAGCGAATGAAAACCAACCAAAACCGGCCTGAAGAGCTTTCGATTCCAACGCTGAGGGACAGGGCAGTAGGGGACGACCTCGCCGTAGGTGGTGTGCGCAAGTGGAAGGGGTCCTCAACCAACTTGGAGAGCGCAACTGGAGACAGGTACACCCCGCACTGAAGCACCAAATAAGGAAGAACGTAAGCAGTGCAGCCCTTGTGTAATTAGCATTACTGAGAAAAGCAATATTAAAAAGAGAAATCTAGTATGGAAGTCGTTCTACAGCTGTTGATTACGGCGATTTCCTTTTCGCAAAGTGCAAGTTACATATCGATAAGCTACAGCTTTCCTTTTTACTTAGGTTAGTTTTGACTCGGATTCCGAAAAGCTAACTTCTCCAAACACAATTGCTCTCAAATGTGTTTTTTTTAAGAACGCCTGTTGCGAACAATTGTTTTGATTCACGAGCCTGCTAAATTCGAAACCGGAATAATATTTTTATGAACAATTTTAGGGCACCCAATTAGCTTGTCAGCGAAGTGGCTTAGTGGTCAGTGTGTTGGACTGCTAAGCGAGGGGTCCCAGATTTGAGTCAAAAAAAAAAAATCCCACTTGGTTATTTTTACAGCGCCACCTCTTGAAAACCGTCTGACAAACATCATGAAAAAGCTTCTCATTTGGCCGTTTGGACTCGGCATAGAATTGTAGATCCCTTCCATTCGTTCCAAAATTTTAAAACTTGCACAAAAAAAAATGGTCGTGAGAAGCTGGGCCTAGGGACCTGTTGCGCCAACTATTTATTTTATTTATTTAATTAGCTTGAACCGATATGCATTTTCCTTTCAACTGAAATCTATTAAGTCTCATCCCAAGGCGTTGCCCAGAGATACAATATAAATAAGTCCAAAAGTCCGCATCAATTTTTATTGATGGCTAAGTCGACCAAAACAACTGACGTACCTCTTAAACTACATCTACCCCATAGAACATGTTTGTCTTCGATTTCATTAAAGTCCGGTAAATCGTGATTTATGTTCTAATTAAGACAACAAACAACCGTATGAATATTTGTTTCTGTAATTATTTATTGCAAAAAGAAAAAAATTCCACTCCTTTGTTTGACTGTCATACTACAACAAGCTCATCTGGAGTCACGATTTCTTATCAACCAAACTCATTCTCTGTGCCACATACTCATTGGGTCTAAATCTTTTCAGATTTGTCCAGTTGCATGCAGCCTTAAGGCGTTTCTGCCTACACGGTTTATTGAGTGCCGAGAGTCTGATTGCAAACGCCATTATCGCTTATCTTCTTGTTTATATACAAACTATGTATATGGACATTTTCAACAACAAAACAAGAATCAATTACGTTAATATTTTCAAATTGCCTACAATCATATTTATCTCGCACGGTAATAAAGGGAGACGCTGCATCTGTCTACAGTGCAGAGTGCACAGCAGCAATTGTTATTGTTGTCCACTAAACCCCGACCATTGTAGGAAAACAATCATTAGTCTGGGTTCGATTCTTCAAGTCTCTCAGACAATAACAATGGGGATCTTTAATTGACCTCTATTATCGGTACCCTATCGGTACCAACGTATATAAATACGGTATGTGTGTACACATGTCAATGAGCCTGGCTATCTGTTATCAGTTGTAGTACTTGCTTTATTACTTTATTTACATATTTGTTGCTAAATAAACAGATGATGCTGTGGCTATCACATGAAAGTGAAGGAATTGTGTTGAAGTTGATGTTATTGCTAAATTGTTACTTTCTTGTAGACATACGAGTAGTTTTTTTTTTCATTTCTATACAGTCGATTGCTATCGGTAGAGTTTTTTGTTTAGCATTTCTAATTTTATGTCACAGGCAGTAAGACTGTGAGGGTAAGGCGATTAAATATAGTTCAGGGCGAAGTGCCTAGACAAAGTAGACGTTTTGTATATTGACATTGAGGGGGTAGTCTTAAGTAGTTGTAAACAGGCACAGTGTTTGCAACTTGTGTACCTTTCAAATCTGCGGAAATTTCATATAAAAATCAACTTCAATTGGGGATAGTAGTTCCCTAGATTTACTGAATAATGTCCAATTCTTTGTTCGATTCAAGGCACCGGAATATATTATATTTGAACAAGAATTTTTGAGAGGACTGCGAGATCTGACGACTAACTTTAGGTGGCGCTACCTACAATCCTGGGTGGACCTGGTGTGCATTCACAGATCTTCCGGGCCGGGGCATTGGCGTCCATTCGCTCTACATGACCTAGGCACCTTATTCATGGACCTTCACTCTTCGAGCTTCGATGTCGCTGTGCAGCCCGTATTGTTCGCCGTTGCATCTCCAAAAATTACTCGAAACAACCAATAGTAACCTCATCCGCGTTTGACAGAGTTCATGCGTCTGTGGCCATAGAGCAGGACTGGGACGAATAAAGTCTTAAAAAGGGACACTTTAGTTGTTCGAGAGGGGGCTTTGCTACTCAAATGCATTTCTAGCCGAAAGAAACAGCGATTGGCAAGAGTTATTATACACTTAACCTCAGCGCTTGATTGAGTTCATGGCGGAGCCTACGTAGACAAAGTCCCTAACCACCTAAAAGTTATACCTGTTTATGGTGACGTTCTGTCCGCGACGTCGGAGATCTGACGACACTGAAACGTTCCATATATAGGTTTGCCAGTGATGCGATTGGCGACAAATATTTAAAAAATAAACACACAACACACAAACGAAAAGCAGATCTGTGCACACTACATGATGTTGTATCGGTGATGGAAAAGTCCTTGCAGAACAAGGCACACTTAACAGTTGGTTCAGTTGTCTGGCGGAAAACTATCGAGAAGTAATGTCATTTTTCAAGGCAACTCTCCACCTTCACCTTTAAATCTACGACTAGATTTACTGAAAAAAGAAATTGAGTCAGCAAAGCGGTTACAGAATATGAAGACGGTTCAAAGATTGATTTTAGTTGAGTTCCGGGCATCACCTAAGAAACTCTGCATCTAAGCGCATTACATACCGACTGGAAATAAAAAGTCTTTCTGCGGAACTTCGAAAGCTGGTTGGTCACAATGCAGTGTCAAAACTTGTTGCAGGGTCGCTATCAGACTAGAAGATCTGCTAGATATCTGTCCAAACTTCTGTGACAAAAGTTGTCTTCGGCACTAAATGCTTACCCCAATCAAAAGGCTTCGTCTTTTTAAACAAACTTGTATATACAAGTAAATAGCTTCTTTCCGGAAGTAGAGCAACCTTGCTAGCGCAAAGCCACTCGTTTTCAAAGTCGTTAAAAATTGTTCGCCGACCTTTAAACATCTTTTCACTTTGACTAAGTTAAGTCGAGTTGATTCCGGTTTTTGTGTACTAAAACTTCTGTCACACACAAAGCTGAGTCCAGTTCCAAATGATTAAACGCAACTGCTATTCTATCGCACATGGCAAACTCTTGGAAAATTCGTGAGATCTCAATTATCACCACACAAATTCACAATTCTATTTCCAGACCGAGCACACAATCATAAAGCTATCTCAAGGTATTGCGATGCTACACACCTTTATAAAAAAAAATAAACAAAGTAATAATATTTTATTTATAATTTACCCTGCGATATCTATTTGATATTGCAATTGTCAACAACAAATTTTGTATAATTTTTCAATTACCACTAAAAATAGGTATACACACTGTAATCTACCGCCGCCACGTGATCATGATCACTGATCAGCAACAGAAAACCGCCCAATCCAGCCGACTTGGTATAACAATTTGAAGCGGCGCAAAAAAAAAAGTACTAAAACAAATAAATACAATTAAAACGCGTACAGCGTTCGCCATATTACGAAAATCATAAAAAAAAATTTATTTAAATTTCTAAAGTAATCTCATCGCACTTGTTTTATCACAGCGTATACCGCACTTCGTGTGGGTGTCGGTAAAAAACTCAAAACAAATGATAACCAACAAGTAGCTTAAGTAAATAGGTATTTATGAGCTTCAGAAATAAAGCTAAGGCCGATATGGTTTCTTTTTGTTGTATACAGCAGCTGGAAATGTTTGTTGAACTCACCAGACATGAAATGCAATAAAATTGATGTAATGGGATACAATACTGGACTGAAGGTAATATCGGGACAATCATATCCTAGAACATTGACGATCCGATCTGCCACTGCACGTCCAGTTCGAGTGAGATGGTATGGCAAACAGTGGGCGGAATCGACAAAGGCCGGCAACATTATGGGTTTCTCCGAGAGTTCTGTTGTACCAAACACCTGAAAAGAGAAAACACGCAAGTTAATGAGAGGCAATTTAAAAGATAAATATATACAACAATTGAGTGGGGACGACAACTGCAGCAAGGAGGATAGTTTGTGGCGAGCAATGCTGGGCTTTAACTCGGTCTGGCAGACATAGCGCGGTACTAATAACAATTTTCAGTCTCGACTTTCAATTTACGGAAGCTCACAATGGCGAAATTTATATGGAAAATAGAGCCACTGTAAACTACTAAAATTTAGAGTCGAAAATAAAAATGTTTATTGGTAAGGCCCACAGATTGTCCCACAGAGAACAAAATTAACAAAAAGTTGAACAACTACCTGCAAAGAGACGATGGCGATGGTGTAGTGGTAAGGGGGCTTGCTTGTCGACAAAATTTAAATTGAAAATCAGTTCACCAGGGTGAGGGTCGATATCTACCCTCTCACCACTTGCTTCGTTACATAAAGGGTTTTCCAATAAGAGGTGTTATTTTGGTATTCAAAGAAAAATGTAATTTTTTGAGATAAATGATCGGATGTTTATTTCATAATAAAGAGGAAGGTATGCCGTTAATAATGAAAAACAACATCAGCCAAATGGCCACCACGAGCACGTATACCGGACCATATCCTTTTCATGAAATTTTCCATAACCAAATCGCAAAGTGGCTGCCCTATGTCCTCGATAGCCTCACGTTGAGGATGGAGAGGCTTCTCAACAATAACTCTTGGTTTTCCGAGCCCCAGATGCGACAATTTTGCTTGTTAACGTAGCCACCGAGGTGGAAATGGGCCTCATCAGTCAAGATGATTTTTCGATGGAATTCCGGATCATTTTCATGCATTTTAAGGACCCAATCAGCAAAGACACGACGTTTTTTCACCATTTTTGTAGTGAATTTTAATAATTTCAATGCGTTGTTGAAGCGTGTATCGGTCCATTTTTAGTAATGGCGTAGTTTCTACTTGTAAAATGTCAAAGAATAAAAGCTTCAAAAGTGACAGCTACCGAAATAGCGGTTCATTCACAATAACACCAAAATGTATGACAAAGATAATTTGCTGAACATTGTTCACAAATCGCTGCTGAACGCGGTGGCATTAGCTTGCTGTTGAACGTCAAAGCCTCCCATACCTAATGTTTTGCTGCGGATTTAGTGCGATGTCATTATCCCGACGAAAGTTGACAAAAACTTGTGCCTTTTGATTTATAATCAAATTTTTTGTTTGCCAAACTTCTCAAGACCTTTATTCTGTGCTGTGTGGTAATTAACAAGCCCATAAGTCGAACAAGTACTTGTCGAATCTGACAACAAGCCATGATATTCTCAGCATTGGACTTGTAGCTCTGTACTTGTGGAAATTCACTTTTCCTACAAGTGCTATAAAACCGCTTTGGCAATAATTTGCGCAGATTTAAGCCGAATAACCAGTAACAAAGAGCGTTCGAGACTACAACCAATAATCTCGAAATTCTAAATGCAGAGAAGTTAGGCATCCAATAGGCCTGAACTGTGATCGTAGGTTGAGGAGAAATGCGCCAATTTTGGCGATTTAAAATGAAAAAGGGGAAAACGAGGGATAAGCTGATAAAAGGGAAAAACTCTGTGAGACTTTAATTGCTTAAAAGTAATATTAAAACTCACTTTTATTACAAACAAATTTTAAAATTTACTTAGAATGAAAAGTTCATACTTAATATGAAAAACAAAAAACAGCCCATCGAACGTCTATGTAAGAACTTTTCTGTATCTAATAGCAAAGGAAATCATATATTTTTATTGTAATTTTTATATTTTTTATTTTTTTTTAAATAAAAATACATGCAGATTTCACTTTGAGGAAAAAAAGGGAATTTTTTTCAAATTTATGGGAAAACGATTGCTTCTCCTCATAAAAAAGGGAAACATTTTGTGTACCGAAAAACAGTCTTCAAAGTCTGTCAACACTGGGACTGAGAGATGAAATAAACTATTTCAATCTTTCCGTAGTTTAAAATATGTAAACGTCTTAGTAGCCAATATTTTTACTGTGTTACGAGATGGGCTAGTCTAAGGGTGCATCCCCACTTATAGAACTTGCCTTAATCGGTATATAAATCCGCCAGATCGTTATCTGTTTGTAAAGTGTCACAGTAATTTTTTTTCTGCTTTCAACAACTTTCGAAGTAAATATTTCCCAAATCGCTTCCTGATACGAACTAGTGTGCCCTCCTATCTGCATCCAAGCCAAACTCTCTCTATACCCACTTGTCTTGATATTGCGCACTTGCTTTTACAAAAATGAATTTGACAGAATGTCAACTCGAAGATACGAGTGCAAAAGCACACTTAATCGATTTTTTGTTTTTAGAAACCTTTTATCAATCGAATTTCTCTTCTGTACATTTCGATAATAAATCACTGACGTCAGTAATGATTTAACAGGCGCTACACTGAAACACTACTTCAGATTATATGGTACGAGTGAACAAGTAATTTATGAGTGCAATTGTTGGCCCCCAACGGAAATCTTTTGCAGAATTAAAATTTCTGACAGTAGTCAGTTTTGATTTGCAAATTTCACCCAACATTTTGTGCATCGAAAAATATGATGAGACAAAAGAAAAAAAGGCGGTCCGTTGAGAAAAACGTATTCAAGTTCACTTCAAGCCAAAATCATATACGTAAATAATATTGATCGGTCGCCAATATAACCTACCCTCGTTGTGCGGTTATTGAAATATCTGCACATTTGGGCATAGTTATGATTGCCGCTGGGCATGGTGTAGAATGCCAAATGTGCGGCGCCAAACAGATTAAATAAGTTTTTTCTTCTTGTTTTGTTTTATGGCCGGTGAAGTGATAGTTTTTATTACAGGCAATTTATGACGCACTACAAGGAAACGCACAAGGAAAACAGAAAACCAGACATCCTAAAGAGGAAGTTTATCTTTTAATCTTCGAACCGCATTTGAGGTGACACTTTTGCGATCTTTAAGCTATTTTAGCAAAGAACGGGCAGAGTTAATGTCCACGCATTTGCAATAAAAGCCGTAATTCAAAAGGACTTTCATGCAGAGTTGTTCCATACAGTTCATATGGGTGAAGAAACAACTAAAATATCAAGTTGGGTCGTGGTGCTTCCAAACTTTTGTTTCAGCAAATGCTTTTACCCCGTTTGTTTGATTTATTTTCGAATAGGAAATTATCAAGCTGAATACGTTCCTTTTTTGCAGCTACTTTGGACGGCCGGTAGATGGCTCTGCAAATTATTACTTGGAAGGTAATTTGTCTGCAGAATTTTACAATATTGAAATGGATTGTTCGTTTTGAATGTTCTCCATCATTTATGAATACAAGTCGAGGCAAGAACTTGCATAAATTGACTGTTTTTATTTTCGCTACTCCAGTCGACCGGTAGATGGCTTTTCTTATTAATGTATCAATTTGTTATTCGAATGAAATTTGGTGAAAGGACTTCTTTTTAGCGTCGTTAGGTTGGTATTATAATTGGGCTATGTAGGTCAAGTAGTTCTGGTACCTCCCATACAAAACCAAATTTTGCATGACTTGTTTGCAGTGGAGGGATAACACTTTTACTTGTTTTAGCTACTATTGTTCGCCGACAGATGGCCTTTCACAGCAAAGGGTATTTTGTCAGCAGAATTTTAAAATATTTGAATAGATTTGTAGGTGGGATTGCCACGAATTCTCCCGACCAAGCTTTTTTAGCGTTCATGTCTTACCACCGGTAATTGACTTTTTAAATTAAGACAACGACCGTAAAATGTAAGATTTTAGGAGTAGGAATGCTGAGAGCTGCTTCTTTTCCTATTTATAATAAATTTATGCGGGCTTATATTAGCGTCGAAAATCCACTTTATTTCGGTCAAAAGCATGGTTCAATAGTCATAATTCGAAAACGACATACAAGTTCTATGAAATCGGTGGCTTAAGCTGAATTACTGCAAAGCAATCCTTTTGCGGTTATCCATTTATCCTATACTCGAAGAGCATTTCAAACCACAAATGTTTGTTCACTTTGCTGTCAGTTTTCTTTTTACATGGTTTGAGTGCCCGAGTATGACGGAAAAGAATTATTGCTGGATTCCGCCAATGATCATGCTAACTTGTGACACTTTTACATTAAGTTGTCACATGCAATAAATGATCGCATATTTAATGGCAACAACTTCAAAACATGTGTGTGCGGTTGCTATCAATAGAAAATGGTTTATTTTTGATTGATTCGCCAGTATGAGACATGCCGCCTCCATGCATAATGAAGAGTTATTTCGTTGAGTATACAACGTACTATTTTCAAATCAATCACTCCAATTCAAGCGGAATTTCCCAATAAAAAAAACCGAATAGAATTTTATAAAAAAATCCATGCCGAAGAGACGTTCAGTCATATTTAAGGGAGATTTTTATCAACCCAAAAAAACGAACGGAGTTGTCAAGAAAAATGTAGAGCGCACAGCGATTCTTGGTTATGTAAGTCTTTCAAAATACAATCACAGAACAACACAACTTACAACATCCCACAAGAATGAAAAAGGTTAAACGTTAAAAATGTTACCGGTTCATGCATTTGCTTAAACCTTTGCCTACCAAGTAGTAGAGCGAACGAGATGATTTATAAACCTGATATATCGTCAAAGAATTGTTAACAATGTTTGATTCGATTAGGACTGGAACTGCTTGAGCCAAATGTTTGAAAATGTCGCATCCAACTGTATGGTTCGTGGATTTACTAAAATATTGTATAGGGAAACCATGTTAAAACACAACGGGTTGGTGACTTGGATAAGTTTGTTGTTTTTATTCGTTTTTAATGGGACTTTGGATTTTCTAAAAGTTGTAGTTATCTATATTTGCAATCATTAGTCAGACAATTAAGCAAATCATCTCCTAAAAATCTGGCACAGTTACTTTTAAGCCGTCTATTACAAAATAAGACATAGAAGGTATATACTGATCGCAGTCTCAACAGTGAGTGTATAAAACGTGGGGCGGCTTTTATATTTCACTTAAACGTTTCCACTTGTGCAAGACTTCTAGAAAGGGGTTCCCAACTAGCTTAGGGTTCGCTAGTGTGGGATATAGTGGGAAAAAACAGTTGAGAAAGCTTTCAAAGTCAAATGTGCAATAAATAAATTCCTTACCTGATGCACCATCTCCCAGTAGAAACCTTCCAGCATATTCTGTTTCGTCTGATGCTGTGCACATAACGCTGGCCATAGCTGAGAACGTATCGGTGAATTGATTGGCCATGAGTTCTCTCGAAGTATGCTTTTAACTTCACGTTTTTTCCCCTGCAGTATCAGAGGTTGTATCTCCGCAAAACATTTTAGCAATGGTTCTTTTCCTGCAAAGAGTCACAAGGCAAAACAACAATTTAGTCAAGCTTTCCAAAAATACATTCATGTAAATAAATTCATTAACACTATAAGATTATCGACAACAAGTAAACAAACATAATCTGGTTTTAGACAAATGTAAGAATATTTTCGTCTCAGTGGCTTATATAGCTCTCAATATTATAAATAAAATGTAACCCAAACATAAGCCATAAATAAAATTCATTTGCTTCCTCTATTTTTCGACTCCAATGCAGTTGAAATCAAATAAAAACTTACCCACTTTATTTAACACTTGAAAAATACATACGTATATTTTGATTGGACTTCAATAATAAAAAAAAAACTCTGATAACAAAATCGTTGTACAAAGTAAAAAAAAAATCCAAAAATAACTAAATTTCTGTTTTTATTTGCCGATGAATAATATTTGATTAATTGCTGAGCAATTACGTTGACATTATGTGATCGATTGTCAATGACATAAATCTTTCAACGAAAAACCGAAGATAAGAAAGTTTCGCCTGATAAAACCCAGTGACGGGTTCATGAAATCAACTTAATGTGAGTTCTAGATATAAATTTGAAGGAAAGGCATGCACGCCACGTTTGACCAACTCTTGATGGCGCTATAGTTCTGGGCGGATCTTAGGAGATCATTTGATTTACAAATAAATAATACTAACTGGTTAAAATAAAGTGCAACAAAATACATTGTTTCGTGCGACCCAGTCGTGAGGATTTTTCAAAATTGTCACCCAATTTGTTTGCGAAGAAACTCGGCTTCACATACTACCCCTTTTAGGAATGCTTTAAAACGAAAAAACACCCCTCCGAAATCCGCATGAGTTTGAGCCGCAAACAGAATTGTTTCAACCCATTTACACTTAGTAATCGGTGTCAGCAAGTCGGCCACCTACCTCTCTTAGGGTTTCGTTTTGATTAAAATTTTAAAGAAAACAAATTAAACAGCATAAACAAATCAATTTACACATTTTGTTCACGCTGAATCATAAATCTATTAGTAACTTAATATGTATAATGTGAATAATTTTTAAGCTCGGGCATCGAGTTTTATTTATTGAGCTTAATATATAAATACAGTTGCATAGCTAGTGACTGTAATAATAAAATAAATAGCACCAATTAAATTCTAATAATTCAAAGCAGCGATAGAACTGGTTATCATCATGATAAAAAATTAAAATGTAACTTGTGACAACCAGTGAGTAGCCGGTAATTGTCTTTTTTTTGTAGATCAGATAGTAAGCATTCGATGACAGATAAGATATTGCAAATACTGAAAAGATTACTCCTAAGAGAGCTTTAGTAGATTGTGGGTAATAAAACAGAAGCGAGTCCTTGTAATCAAGATTTTAGACAACTGGTATATTGGTCAAAAAAATTTTAGACAACTGGTATATTGGTCATGCCGGTGTTGAAGGGTAGTGATGCGATGTCATGAGAACACAAGCGTTCTCACCTAGCCTCTCACTATCAACTCCTACTCTCACCTCCACGGGGTGACTGGTGGGTGCCTAGTACCTCGACTGGAGATTGGGTAACCAACCCCTTTGGAAGGTCGTTGGTGGCAGCAGACGAGAGAGGGGGGAGGAGTGTTGTTTTCTCACTAAGACACCTCCTCTGGTACCAGACGGCAGCGGAGGAGTTCCCTAGATGGAGCCAACGGTGGCGTCTACAGTTCCAGTCAGGCCGAACTATTTAGTGTAATCCCTATAGAGCTGCTCTGACATATTCGGATACCAGGTCTATAGGGATTTCCAATACCGAGCCAGGGTGTTGGAGAAGAGTTGGTGGCGGATGAACCCTTAATGGGCCAACGGCAGCGCTCACATCCCAGAGTGGGTTACTGGCACCGGAATAACCGGCCTGCTGTCCTAAGTTCAAGGGCCTGGCCCTCCAGGTTGGGGGTTGTGCCGTCGGGGTAACTTCCCGACCATTTAAAAAAACACTAGTTATGGGAGAGACACGTGAAGCCTCGGATAACGATTTCCCTCAAACGGCAACTAGACCCGGAACGTCAACGGACAACGATTTGAGAGTATGTACCTGGAACGTGCGAACGCTGTACACCCCAGGTGCTACTCAAAAACTTGAGTCTGTCCTCACGCGGTACAAGGCAGATATTACCGCGATCCAGGAGATACGATGGATAGGATCAGGTATGATGAAAAGGAAAAATTGCGATATTTATTACAGCTGCCATAAAAGATTGCATGTATTAGGATGCGGATTCGTCGTGGGAAACCGGCTTAGGACAAAAGTCATTGACTTTAAGCCGATAAGTGATCGCCTAGCTGTGATCCGCATCAAAGCTACTTTCCAAAACATAAGCCTAATATGTGCACACGCCCCTACCGACGAGGCTGAAGACCCTATCAATGAGGAGTTTTATGACCTCCTGGATGGAGCCTACGGAGCCTGTCCGGAGTACGATGTCAAAGTTGTGCTCGGGGACTTCAATGCTAAAATCGGAAAGGAAAACATCTTTGGCGGGTTAGTTGGTAAACACAGAATCCACGAAACGACCACAGACAACGGTTACCGACTAACTGACTTCGCGGCAGCTCGTAATACGGTGATAAGTAGCACTAGGTTTCCAAGGCTAAGGATCCACACAGCAACCTGGCGCTCTCCAGACGGTCGAACCGCCAACCAAATCGACCATGTGCTAATCGACGCGAGGCACGCATCCAACATCCTCAACGTGCACACATTCCGCGGGGCAAACGTCGACTCTGACCATTTTCTTGTTGCGGCTAAGTTCAGAGCTCGACTATCCAACGAGAAGAAGCTGCGTTCCGCCCAGAAGAAGAAATTCAACGTTGGACGCCTTAGCACACCTGGAGTAGCCAGAGTCTACAAAGAGCGCCTGAGTGAGAAACTCTCCGCAGTGCATTCACCTACCACAAATGCCAACACCCAGTGGTCCCAGTATCGCGACATCATCAAAGAGGTAGCCGAAACCACCTTAGGGTACCAGCCACCCCAGAGAAAGAGCCCGTGGTATGATGATGAATGCGTACGCAGGAAGAAGGTGACAGAAGATGCACATATGAAGGCGCTGCAGCGCAAAACAAGGGCAGCGAGGGAAGAGTATCGAGCCAGGAGGAGGGAGGAGAAGAAAATCCTGCGTAGAAAGAAGAGGGCCTACGCAGTCTCCCAGCTCAAGGAGATCGAAGAGTCCCGCGATCGAAGCAACATCCGGAAGTTCTACAAGAAAGCCAAGCAACTGGCTGCTGGCTTCAAGACCGGAACGCAGGCTCTTCGAAACAGTGATGGAAACCTAGTCACCGAAGCGCAGGGAATAGTAGATGTTTTTAAGCAGCACTTCCAGCAGCTGCTAAATGGGCATCATGTAGAGAGAGTGATAGGGCAAGAAGAGAACCCACGTCCAGTCAATGAAGATCCAGTTCCACCGCCCAGTATGGAAGAAGTTGGCTTAGCAATAAAAAAGCTAAAGAACAACAAGGCCGCCGGCTCTGATGGTTTACCAGCGGAGCTCTTCAAATACGGTGGTGATGTTTTGGTAGGGCGCATGCACCAAATCATCAACCAAGTATGGGTGGAAGAAAGTATGCCCGATGACTGGACTATCAGCTCCATATGCCCCATCTACAAAAAAGGCGATCCTATGTCTTGCAAGAACTATCGAGGCATATCCCTGCTTAATGTCGCATACAAGATCCTATCCAACGTACTGTGTGAACGTCTCAAACCGTTCTGCAACACACTAATCGGCACGTACCAGTGTGGCTTCCGGCCCGGCAGATCGACTATAGACCAAATTTTCACACTGAGGCAAATCCTGGAAAAGACCAATGAATTTCAAGTCGAGACTCACCACCTTTTCATCGACTTTAAAGCCGCATATGATAGCATTCATCGTCAGGAGCTTTATGTGGCGATGGCCGAATTCGGGATCCCGGCAAAACTGATCCAGCTATGTAGCGTGACGCTGGAGAACACACGCTGCAACGTGCAATTTGGAAGTAGTTCCTCCGAACTATTCCAAACATGCACCGGATTTCGGCAAGGAGACGCACTATCATGTGACTTCTTCAATCTCGTGCTAGAGCAGATAGTGCGCAGGGCAGGTGTCAACACGGAAGGCACTATCTTCAACAAATCCGTCCAGCTACTGGGGTATGCAGACGATATTGACATCATCGGTCGCTCCCAGCGTGCCGTGATAGAGGCTTTTACGGCGATTGAAGAACAGGCGAAATTCGTTGGTCTTGTAGTAAATGAGGACAAGACTAAGTACATGCTATCAACAAACAAACAAGCATCTGTCCACCGCCTAGGACAGAACGTCACTATTGATAGCAACAATTTCGAGGTAGTTAAGGAGTTTATCTACCTCGGAGTAAACATGAACTCCACAAATGACATCCTAGTGGAGATCCGGCGAAGAATTACCCTAGGAAACCGCTGCTACTTCGGTTTGGCAAAACAATTGGGTTCAAAACTCCTAACTCGAAGGACAAAATGTATGCTTTACAGAACCCTTATCCTGCCAGTTCTGCTTTATGGCGCCGAGTGCTGGACGATAAGCAGGAAGGGAGAGCTGATACTGGGCTCCTTCGAAAGAAAAATTCTTCGACGGATTTTTGGTCCTGTGTGCGAGGAGGGCGAATGGAGGAGAAGATACAACCGCGAACTCTATGAGCTGTACCAAGATGTGGATGTAGTCCAAAAGGCCAAAATACGTCGACTACATTGGCTCGGCCACATCGAGCGAATGGACAATAATGCTCCAGCTAAGAGGATCTTCGAATCCCAGCCGCCAGGTTCGAGACGACAAGGAAGACCGAACCTCCGTTTCAAAGACCAAGCCATCGCGGATGCCAGAGCGCTTGGTCTGGATAACTGGAAGCAGCGTGCCCGGGATCGCAGAGGATGGAAGGCTGCAGTGTCTCAGGCAGAGACTCTCCACGGGTCGGGAGCCCGTTAAGTAGTAAGTAAGTATATTGGTCATACATTTTGAATCTAAACAAGTTAATAAAACTGGTATAATTTTTATGACGAGAAGTTGGTAAATATTTATACGAACTTTTGGCTTAAACCATCCTTACATAAATTTTATCGTCGCATTAATATACGAGAGATTTGTGCGATCGAGAAGCATTTATTCCGGGTTTAAAATCCGCCTCAACATTTAAGATCTCTTAATTGAAGGCGCATTTCTCATATTTTTCTCTACTAAGTTCGAATAATTATTCATCCACGCAACTTTGCATATCGTTCCCGAGGAAGCTTCCTTAATACCAATTTTTGCCCTCTCGAAACTTCCTCTAGGCCTACAGTCCAAACGGCTGATTGAGCTTGTGGGCCTACAGTTCAATACCGTTTTTATGTTTCTGCAAGGTTACCTCAATATTAATGGTGTACCTAGGTACTTTTCAAATAAAATGTTCATACCAGTTTGATTTGCTCGAAAATGGCTCTAACGACTCTAAAGCCTTCAACCAAAATTGATATTGAGCTTAAGTAGGTGAGGTTAACATGACTACATACTCATTTTTTTGCTAAACACGTAATTGCTTTCGAAATTTGTATATATATCTCCAAAACGGTCCATACGACTGTAACAAAAATCCATTTAAAATGTAATATGGTCATTTAAAACTCAATAGCAAACTCAATTTTTCAATAAATGTATTTTGGATCAATAGATTTTTGATAAAGGAATTTTTTAAAAAGTTGGTTTTCCTTAGCAATAACGATTTTGATTAAAATTTCTATTAAGAGTAAAATTTACTTATTGTGTCCCTAATTTTCAATTCGAATCACCGAAAACGCATACATACATATTTTAGAAACTGTTCATATCTCGAAAACCCCGTTTCAAAAACAAAACCTTGTACTTAGAGGTCAGATTTTGTAAGGCGAAACGATCAAACGTTTCCGTGCGCACGAATAATTTGTCCTTTGTTATATTTACAATCAAATTTCTTCGTAAACACGTAAACGTTTGAATGTTTCGCCTTACAGAATGCCGATAGAGTTTTCAGCTATATAAAGGGTTTTCCAATGAGAGGTGTTATTGTGAATGACCCGCTATTTCGGTAGCTGTCACTTTTGAAGCTTTTATTCTTGGACATTTGACAAGTAGAAACTACGCCATTACTAAAAATGGAACGATACACGCTTCAACAACGCCTTGAAATTATTAAAATTCACTACAAAAATGGTGAAAAAACGTCGTGTCTTTGCTGATTGGGTCCTTGAAATGCATGCAAATGATCCGGAATTCCATCGAAAAATCATATTGACTGATTGTCATGTCTGGGGCTCGGAAAACCCAAGAGTTATTGTTGAGAAGCCTCTCCATCCTCAACGTGAGGCTATCGAAGACATAGGGCAGCCACTTTGCGATTTGGTTATGGAAAATTTCATAAAAAGGATATGGTCCTTTATGCGTGCTCGTGGTGGCCATTTGGCTGACGTTGTTTTTCATTATTAACGGCATACCTTCCGCTTTATTATGAAATAAACATCCGATAATTTATCTCAAAAAATTGCATTTTTCTTTGAATACCAAAATAACACCTCTTATTGGAAAACCCTTTAGTTAAGCAATGATATTTTTCAAACTTAACATTGCAATATTTGTTATTGTTTTAATTTTACAAATGAGCTACGAGAAAGTTGCGTGCACTATATTTTTTGCTGTTTTTGTACTCGTATACCGAAAAGAAGTTCTCATTCGGTCTAGAGGTTAGATAAACTCTGATTTTATGCGTTTCCCTCTCTCTCTATGGTCAGTGACTGTTTCTTTCTAGGGCTCGAACCTAACGTGCCGTCGTTGCTTTTAATATGTACATTGTACAAGCTCGACAAAAACTAAATGCAAAGACTTTATAATTCGAAATAAGAATATGTTCATAATGTGGGCATGCATTTTAGAAGTTTTCGAGTTTGAACCATCATTTTTGAAACTACAAACCCAAGCCAAAAAAAATTAAACAAAAAAAGGAAGGGAGATACGAATGTAATGCTGTATTTTTGTTTTTAAACTGGGATTGGTAAAATGTCAATTCATGACCACCAGACCGAAAATAATATAGAACCCAGAGATTTTCTACTGCGAAAGTGTGAAGTAGGAACTGCCTCTTAAGGAATTTCAGAAAACATATTCATGTGCTTGATTACAACCATAACTGTGTTGCAACAATTAGCTATTTCAATTATTTGTCATTGTTAGTAGACAAAAACTCCCGTAGAACTCAGGCCCGGCATATGATGGGCTCATTGTCAACTGTTGTATGAGAATGTTCACACATGCTCTTGCGTTCCCACTTACAAGATCAGTTGAGACTAACTTTGCTGTAAAACTTGTAGCCCCAACCAATTCCCATTGCATCAATCATATTCTCATTGAAATATAAAACAAACAATAAGAATTTGCAGTAAACAAAACAAGTCTAGTATTCCCCCATTAAACATAAACAAAAAGTCAAAAAAAAAACTATTCAATTGCAAATAATTGGACCGAATTAAATATCTGTGCGATATGACTGGGTGTCATCATACCACAAAAAAAATATTTAAAAAAAACTTAACATCGCTTAAGGCGCTAAAAAAGCTATTTAAATAATTGTCTGCTTTGGGAAGGTCTAAATCCATTTGACCCCTCGGCTGAATGAATTTTGTCTCCCAAAAGAGGAATTATATCAACACGTTTGTTGACAGCGATGAGTGAGATAATTTTCGTTTTGTTGATGCATTCTTTTTTTTTGTTTCTTTTTGCCAATAAAAGTCCACGAAATTAATACAATGAATGGTAAATTTATAATTGAAATTTATGTGGCAATTCTGCACAACAAAAATAATCACGTGCTGTTCAAGGTTAAGAGAATGTGAGAATTTGCGTTGAAGCGAGGGTGTAGGTACTCGTATATGGGAGTGTGCAAAATGAAGGTGATTGCTGTGCTTATTCCCCGGATTTATTTGGGAACAAGATAATAATAAGGGACAAGCCTACAAGTGCAACAAGGGCATGTTGAAATTATTAACAAGTTATAGTGAGCTTGAACTTGTGTTTTGGAATTGGAAAAGGTTTGTACCCCATTGGTTAACAGGATCTAATATTTCTTTATAAGATCTTGATCTACATTTTGCCAGGAAATTGATTTGTGTCAACGAATTTGACCAAGTTGCAGTGCTGTTATCGACAGCCACCATCAGAAAATTAATGTCACCCAAACCAAGCCATTCAACCGTTCAACCTGGACGATGAGGATCAACAATACCGTCCACCCGACTTGGACGAGGTTAAGATAGCTATATCTAAACTGAAGTCCAACAAAGCCGCTGGAGCAGATGGCCTAGCCGCCGAGCTGTTCAAAGCGGCAGGCGATGACTTGGTTAGGAGCATGCACCAACTCATCTGTAAAATATGGTCGGAGGAAAGTATGCCCGATGAATGGAACCTCAGCATTGTTTGCCCGATCCTCAAGAAAGGAGACCCTCTGAACTGCGCCAATTACAGAGGTATCAGTCTTCTAAACATTGCCTACAAGATCTTATCTGCCGTTTTGTGTGAACGCCTGAAGCCTTTCGTAAACAACCTGATTGGTCCATATCAGTGTGGCTTCAGGCCAGGAAAGTCCACCATAGACCAAATATTCACACTGCGGCAGATCTTGGAGAAAACCCAGGAACTTCAAATCGGTACCCACCACCTTTTCATCGACTTTAAGGCCGCCTATGACAGTATTTATAGGGACGAACTATACAGAGCAATGTCTAGTTTTGGCATCCCTGCCAAACTCGTCCGTTTGTGCAGGATGACGATGGAGAATGCACGCTGCTCCATCAAGGTCGGTAAAGAACTTACCGAGACCTTCGATGTCAAAAAAGGATTTAGACAAGGCGATGCGCTGTCATGTGACTTCTTCAACATCGTTCTTGAAAGAATAGTGCAAAACTCAAACACCAGAGGCACTATCTTTCAAAAGTCCGTCCAATTACTCGCATACGCCGATGACATTGACATAATTGGCAGAACGCAGCGTGATGTTAATGGCGCGTTTGTGAGTATTGAGACTGAGGCGGCGAAGATGGGTTTGGCGGTTAATGAAGGCAAGACGAAGTATATGCTGTCAACTAAAAAGGACACCCAACACCGACGGCTCGGACAGAACGTCGCAATAGACAGATATAACTTTGAGGTGGTTAAGGACTTTGTCTACCTAGGCTCCGCTATGAACTCAGACAACGACACCAGCGCTGAGGTTAAACGTAGAATTACTCTTGCCAATCGCTGTTTCTTTGGGCTAAGAAGGCAATTGAGTAGCAAAGCCCTCTCCCGAACAACTAGAGTGACCCTTTATAAGACCCTTATCATCCCAGTTCTGCTATATGGCGCAGAGGCATGGACGCTATCAAAAGCGGATGAGGTAACTCTCGGTTGTTTCGAGAGAAAAATTCTTCGTGTTATTTTTGGTCCCGTCTGCATTGACGGTGAATGGAGAAGGAGATTTAACGACGAACTGTACGGGCTGTACAGCGACATCGACCTAGTCAGAAGAGTGAAGGTCCAACGACTGAGGTGGCTGGGTCATGTAGAGCGAATGGACACGAATGCTCCGGCCCGGAAGATCTTCGAATCCATACCCGAGGGAAGGCGCAGACCGCGACTCAGGTGGCGCACGCAGGTGGAAGGGGACCTTAACCAACTTAGCGTGCGAAACTGGAGACAGCTAGCTAAAGATCGCGCTAGCTGGAGACGCTTGTTGGTTGAGGCCCAGGTCCACCCTGGACTGTAGCGCCACCTTAAGTAAGTAAGTAAACCAAGCCATTAATTAGGCAGAGGAAAATCTTCATTATATCAATAACTCAACCGTGAGACAGTGAAAAAAAAAAACATAAAAACTGGCACACTCAACTGACGCTCACACTTTTACGCGTGCACATTCAGAAATCACCCTTACACTCGTCGACTGAATACGAGGTGAAGTTCAGAAATTGATGATGATGATGATGATAAAGAACAATAAACAGCACATGTTCCGATTGGGAAAGACCAATGCCACGACTTATTTAAAGAAATTACGTAAACCGACACCGAAAGGATGCGCAATTAATAAAATATTATTAGTCCTCATGGGCGTTTCTTTTCGTTTGGATTCATTTTAAAAGCCAACAACTGTCAAATCGATTTCCCATAATAGATCCAGTCAAACTGTTTTTGTGTCCAGAAGATTAGCAACAAATTAAGGTGCCATTAGTGAAATCAACCAAATTTTTCTATACCTAAAGACGCAGTTGGTTTTGCTCAGCCCAGCCAAGCCAAGCCCCCTCATTGTCTCATGTGTCAAGGAGACACTCAAGTATCAAGTGCAAACCCCATACCCACATTCATATTCATATGACAAAGAAGAACAAAAAAAAAAGTTTTTTTTTATAGAAAATTGCCTCAATTAGATACAGTGGGCGCCAATAAGTGTCACCCTAATTGAAGTAATGTCTTGGTAAGAGAGACGGACAGAGTCATACTGTTCATCTTCATCCCCTCTCAGCGAGGCTATCTAATTACCACCAAGCGCTTTTGATCTTCTCTTCGTTCGAGGCTTCAGAACGCCAATTGGTTCATTGATTGTCATTCATATATTTCTGTTGCCGCATTTATTAAGTTGCATGAACTTGGTGTGCGTATAGGTTGATACGAGTGTTGTAAAATTTGACCGCTTTGCAAAATGCCAAAAAAAAACGAAAATGTTGAAGCAATCAAAACAAACATATTTGCATTCCACTCTCTATCTTATCGCAATCGATACGATTCCAGCGAAAATTAAGAAAGTATCGATAAATATGTCGGTTTACAATTTTTTTTTCTGTCCAAAGTAGTATACATAGTGATGGCAGAAATAATTATCGACTCGTATTCACATTTAATAAGATACCCCGATTGTCGTGGGTTTGTAAATAAAAAAAAACTGATGAAATCAAATGAGGAAGATATTGCGCTGTTCAGCCGTGAAAAGCAGAAATATTCCCATCCCCAATGCTATGTCCACAAAGTGTTTACAAGTCAATCGAGTAGTTCTTCGTATGGAAAAATCCTTTCAATGAGTGCCCACTGATAACTGTTACAAAGCACTCTCAAACCAACTTACGCGATATTGTGACGAGTACAGTTTACACTAATGCACGTTCATTTGACAGTTGAAATAGAAACGGAATTTGTTAAGAAAACAACCAGAACTACTGCCGAGTCAATAAGGGTCTAATAGAAATGGTTCCAATTATAAATGAGTCTTCATACTGGGGGCAGATTCCGTATAACAATAATCGTCGGGACGATATCGTTTTAGAAACTTTGATGACCATAAGAAGTTATATTCTGCCCGAGTTTGTTTCCCTATCGTCAGTTTTTATGACATTTGTTGGAAATGAACTGGATTAAGGTCTCAAACTCGTAATTTTGGCACTTAGTTTCTACTTTTGGAGGTCTATCGTTTCGACGATAATCGCTTGAAAAATTACGGAATGAGTGCCCAGAACAAAATTTCGCCATCCTTTAAATCAGTTACCAAAAATTCGACAAGGAACTCTGAAGAGCACATCAGTTTTATTGGCCTGATGGTTCGTGGGCACAAAAAGGACAACATTCGGTTAAGGTCTCGGCCGAAATGCAACCACTCTTGCTTTCCAACAGCTCGGCAGTGGAATTTTAAGATCTTTTAGAGACGAGGGGTTAAAGGCCGCTCCATAGCAAGGGGGTTTTTAATCCAAGTAGCTTGCTGATGTGCAAACGTTTATTTTCTTAGGGGGCGCTACAGTCCGGGGTGGACAAACGTTTGCTTAAAAATAGCAAAATAACTACTTTCACCTTTAGAAAAGGAAGAGAGAACATAGAAACGTTAAGTAAAAAATGTTACCGTCACCCTAGACCTCGACAAACAAAGCAAAAGTCTAGTTGATGGCAAAAATTGGGCTGCAATCCCAAAATTACCTACTTAGTGGAGATAGACAACAAAAGTGAAACCGATCGCGTTTTAAGCTGTTCCTACCTCCTTGGTGATCACTGAGATCGCAAGAGATCACTTACAACGAACTTAATATAAAAATTTCTGTCCAACTTTAGCCTTAGAGCTAAGACACAACTTTCCCGTAAAATGCGAACAGGAAAAAGCAACATTTACTTAGCTTATCCCATGTTTGGGCAAAAAAAATGGTACAAACCAGATGAAGGAGTTGGAGCTGAAGTATACAGTTCTCACACTGATCCATCCATACAGACAGATCCATTTTTAATGCTGCTAGGAGATTATCTGACAACTAATTTGGGCTCATTTTGTTATACCAATTCACCACGAAGAAACTTAAGACTGACGATGGAAGGCCCCAGCCAGTCAAAAAGTGTACCTAAGCTGCAGTGCTATATGCACTCTAGAGATCATCATCATAGGCTGCAATTATCCGGTATTATCATACCACCTCCATTCCACAATCCCGTCGTCTAATCTTATCGTAAGGTTTACAGAAATTATAATTAAAACGTCCTATTCGTACATTTTTAAATGTGAACGTGATTAGATTATGTTTATTGCAAATCCAGACTGTAATAAAATAATAGGAAACTTTCTAGTTAAGGCCTAAAGTGGGCGTGGCAGTCAATATTTATTTGGCAAATGATAAGAAAATAAACAAATTTATATATCGTAAATAAAATTGATCAATTGGATCAATCGCGTTCGTATTGCTGACGATATAGAGCGTAGAGCAGCCCATAACATTTCTTAAACTTTCAGCAGAGCTTCTTTAAATCGGGAATAACAAGCAATACTCTTCCTTGGTGGACCAAAGACCTGTTCAACAGTACAAAAGAAAATACAAAACTTTTCAATTTAAACGTACAAAAACTGGTATCGACTAGAAAAAATCTATAAATCTAGTTAAAACGAATTCTGAGTAGAGCCGCAACTAGCTGATAAGGTACAGTGGACGTTCATTATAACGAATATGCGATTAACGAGTTTGCGATATAACAATTTACATTTACGATTTGCTAACCGATTTAACAAACGAAGATATAAGTTGGATTAATAACTTGAAAAATTGAAATGGCAGGACCATCATCTTTTCAATTTAAAATTGGTTAAATAAACACATTTTTTTTAAAACTTATTTAAAAAAAAAAAAGTTTAAAAAATCGATCGATTTAACGACCGAGCTCGATATACCTATAGTGAATGAGATCAAAGATTATATCATTAGTTATACTGGAGTTGATATAGGGCCATAAGACCATTCTGTAAATTTTTTCCTTATGGAATGGAAGAGACACACAATTCAATTTGAAAAGTTTTTTAAAGAAAGACCTCCTTCAGTGGTGACGCAGTCGAAGCGCTAGACAAGAAGTCGGTTTTATCCAACCCGATGATTTCCATCGATATGCGGTAGCGATTCGATTCAAGTCAGTTAAATTAACAATTTTATTGCTAGCTATGTTTTACACGTTCACCTTCGAAGGTCGTAGGATGTTTGCAAAATTAAACTTCGTAGAAGCTTGCGATATATTAAATAAAAAAAAAAAACAGTTGACTTCAACTCTTATATAAGAAATAAGAAACAGACTTGCTAAAGCTCGTTAAATCGGGGCACCCGAGACCGACCTGTATGAGACTAAATTAGGTGCCCTTTTGCATGTTAAGCACACACGATTTGAACAACCTTTGCTTGTTCACGGATGCAGCGATTCGACCAAGAATTCATTAACTTCTTTCTGACGGTAATTTTAAGACTGCTTTTCGTTTCCCCTTGTAATGGACAAACGACAGGTTGAAACCCCACTCCTTTAGATGGCCAGTAATCATGTAATTATAGATTACTAACTGCATATATGCACCCACTTAGCGGGGGAAAAATTTACGTTCATTAGCTGCACATGCAGCCAGCGGCTTGTAATTAAAATAACACGGCTGTGATTTTCCATCCACTCAACTGATTTGAATAGAGCGTATTCAACGTTAGGTCAAACCGATTACAAAAAGGTTCACACCGTAGTTCACAGTTCGGCACACTCAATTGTTTCGAACTTGCACAAAAATGTGTTCCACATAAAAACTGAATGTAAACATTATCTGGCACAAAATTCAAACCATACAGTTCCAACAAAAGGCTGAAAAAAAATATTTAAAAATAGACTTGCCTCCCTGAACACACTTTTTGCCTGCTGCTTAAAAATTTAAAACACCTGACCAAGGGAATTGGATTGCCATTGAAATAACCTTTAACAACAACAACACACATTTTATACACAAACACACACATACACACAGAGATGCATGCGACTTTTATATTTACCTGAACTCCAGCACTGACATTTTGTCGTTAAATCACTCGAACTGGCGGTAATGTACGATGGTAATTCGAAAAATTTCTCACATTCTGGATTCACGTAGATGCTACTGCGACGACTGAAACTATCCAAATCTGCACGAAGCGCGAGAATTTTGCCCACCATTTTCGGTTTTGCTTTTTAATTTTCTTTCAATTCAACACAATTACTATTTCTATCTTGTCACAATATTTCCTTTCTTGTGTCAGGATGTGTGCAATCAAAATACGCAATAACACTCCATTTAGAGGCACCGCATCGCAACCACCACTCACTTTCAATTATCACCTATTTAATTCTTCATCAATAATAATTCAATTAAAGTTCACTCTGCGCGACAACGAATGAATAAAGAAAAATGTTCAATAAAATAAACTAATAACAAAAAAAAAAAACAAGTTTCGCAACCACAAATCGGGGAAAAAAAAACTTTATGATAAAGATTCGTTTTTTTCTTTTATTTATTTATTTATAAAACAGCACTAAATGTTGCCGTTTATTACACTCTGCGCATTCTTTGCTGTGTGAGATCGAACATTTTGGGGGTAGACCGTGTGTAGAGGTACCTCAATGATCGGCGCGAACAAGACTACAAGCAATCGTGCCGAGATAAACCCAACAAGGCCCCAAGTAAACATTAAAAAAAATAAATAACTACTCAACCGACATATGTTGTTCTGATTATTTTGTTCATGGCTCGAGAACTCAGCAAGATCGGAGCGCGAAAAGCTCAGCACAGAAAAATAAAGCTCGTGCAAGCTTTCTCCTCCCAACCAGCTGATCGAGAACGAGCCACACAACACAAAAGAGCGTGTATCTCGCGAATGCAGAATACGATACGACATCGACAGACGGTTTTGTGTAAATAATAATAAATTGCACTGGCAGGTGTGCTTCGAGCGAGTTAGGGGTGTGACATGAAGCACGTTTCTAGATATTGTGAAACGTTTTGCACTGTTTTTAAATTGTTTTTTTTTTTTTTTTGTACATAAAGTCTGAAAATAGATACACACCGCAAGTCGCAGATCAACAAAACGGTGTGTTAGGTTATGGCAACAAATACGTAACGTAACTGCCTAAAAAAAGAAAACAAAAACCCAAGTAAACAGTATAGAAACAAATAATAGTAAATCCGAGCTGAGCACATATTGGAATTGAGATTCATTCACATCTGGCCCGGTTGACATGGTCAATGGTTATCGGAGATGAGTGTTTTATCAGTTGCTACAGCAAACAGGGGCAAAATATTCAAACAGTTGGTTGACTCTCGTGTATATCGGTCTTATCTAAGCCTAGGTACACAACTGCACGCGAGATAGTGAGCAAAAGTTAATGCCTGTCTGGCTGAGTGTGCATTTATGGTTACCAAGTGCGTTTAAGACGTGTGAACGCCTGACAGCCGCCATTTCCATTCAAGGAAAAGCATCAGCTAGGTACTCCGGTTATTCCGTGCGATGGATTCTTGTCGCGCGAATTAAAGTGTCTCAGCTAAATTTATGGCGACTGTTCTCGTTTGGGTTACATGAAGTTTTTCATGTTTGAATCGAGTTTAGCTGTGCCGTCGTGTTTCTTGGCAAGTAGTTCTAATTTGGAAATTCATCATAACGACAACTTCGTGAACAGGAAGTTGGACAGAAAATGGTTTCAGTGAAATTGCTGACGAACCGTATCTTGAGCAGAACTCTGCCTAAAATGAGATTTTTCTTAAGAACGTTACACAATTAAATTCTTAGCTTTCGGTTTTAGGACATTATTTGAAGAAAAAACTTCACATTCGGCTACTTTTAAAAACTGCATTGGGCAGTTGAAATTTTAGACCACCTCTTCGAGTAAGCGGTGCCGTATATCAAGAGGAATGGTGGTGCGTTCAATTTGTCAGTAGAACGTGATCTTGAAGGACAGTGAAGCTGATTTTATCGCCGAGCTGCGACCTCAATTACTCCACAGCTTGGACAGTGGAAGGCATGTCGCGGCAGTCCTTTTGAAACCACATTAGAATTTAAAAGCAAGTAGGTTCTGATTAATGATGGATAACGGGCGGAAAGGTAAAATTTTTAAAAGAATAAGGTCCAATGATGCAAGAACGTACTATCCCCACCAATCAGTGAATTTAGGAGGTTTATTTGAATTGAATGAGCCCCCTTTTAAAATTAATTGCCACAACAAATGATGTGTGAAACAATGGCGTCCAACGTGAAACCTGAAGTAGAGGTAGAACTGTTTTCCAATGCAAAAACAACAAATTGTGAACTTTCTAAGTGAAACTTACAAATCAGACGCCTCGAGTGTCATGGACGTTATACCCATAAAATAAATACGTAAAATGGAAATAAAAACAAGTTTCGGCGACCAGCATTTCTGCAATCATATGAAAATATTCCCGAAGCAAAACATGTGAAATGAGAGTGATGAACTTTCAAATAATTCCTGCCATGCCCGCCCAAAATACGTCCTACATATTTTTGCGTGTTAAGTCATGCTGTCCCTTTCAGTCACACAGATATAAAGTATTGTGGGCATCCATAATCTTCCGTGTTAGGGAAGTGTGATGTTGTAAATGCAGCATTCCTGTCAATAGCCGAGTTATATGCGATAAATTTTTACTCCAAAAATCGAAATTTGTTGTGAAAGCAACGTGAACATAATAACATTTAAGGAGAAGGCTGAAAATTATTACAAGAACTGCGTACAGCTTTCAAATAGAGCTCTTCCAGTTGAATTGAATTATACACTCCTTTGCCTTACACCAACTTTGTCCAGGTTTCAAAGAAACTTCCGCGTCATTATATTCGAACAGGATTATGTTGGTAGTCCAACCGTATAGGCATCTGCTCGTGCATTTGCTAATCTTTTAGGTGTTTCTCATGTTGCCTAGCTTCGTTTTGTTTCGAGTTTTTATTTTTTGAGACGAATGGAAGGGATCTACAATTTTATGCCGAGTCCAAACGGCTAATTTAGAAGCTATTTAATGACAGTTACACTCTCGGATATTTGTCAGGCGTTCGCCAGAGGGATTGGGGTTTTTTTCGGGATTCGATCCTGCGACCCCTCGCTTAGCAGACCGACACACTAACCACTAAGCCATTGCGCCTACACCTAAATATGGATTGTAATAAAACTCCTCAAAGATATGGCATGGGTGCAGCGAAAAGTTTCTGTCGGGAGAAACATACAAGGGTATAAAAAGAGAAACGGATTAGCTCAGCAACTTTGAGAAAGGGGAACAACTTTAACAGCAAAAATTCGTGCTGTTGGAAAATATCGACAGCGATTTTATGAAGCGTACTAGCCAAGAGGTGAAAAAAAGAGAACACATCAGCATCACCACCAATCAAGGCATCATTTTGACAGTCTTCAAGAGCTACTCTGATTATACTTACATGTAAAGGGTCTTTCATTAGCGACTTGACAACTTCAAACTTTCAGTGTGAACCCTTACCGAACTGTCAATGTCAAAAAATTCAGTAAAACCAACAACGAAGGAACAATAATTAATTAATTTCCCAATAATTAAAATTTTCTACCGAAATACCCAACTTTAAGAAGAATTTCATCGCAAAAACATCTTCAGCGATGAAGCGCATTTTTGGTTAAACGGCTTCGTCAACAAGAAAAATATGCGCTACTGGACAGGTGAGAACCCTCATGTGTGTGCTCCATAAACCATCACTTCATCCGCAAAAAGTCACTGTTTGGTGAGGTTTTCCTGACGGTGGCGTCATTGGGCCGGTTTTTTTTTCGGCGATGAAAATGACCGCCACGTTACGGTAGATGGTATTCGCTACAGAGACACGTTGGAACGTTTTTCCGTTGAGCAACTGCATGAATTGGACATCAATGATATGTGGTTTCAACTAGATGGTGCCACAAGCCATACAGCGGGTGCAACAATCGAGTTCTTGAAGCTTCAGTTCGGTGAATGTGTTATCTAGAGGAACGGACCCGTTTATTGGCCGCCGAGATCGTGTGATTTAACACCTTTAGACTGTTTTTATGGGGCTATATTAAATCATGGTCCATGCCAACAAGCTGGCGACGTTAGAGGAGCTCAGAGCCAATATTGAACAAGGAACAGCGGCCGTATCGGTCGAAATGTGCGGCCGAGTCATCGAAAATTGGGTTCAACGTGTCGACCGCTGCATACGTTCCCGTGAACAAAGTCGAATTCCATTCATAAATATTTTCATAGTAATTGAAGCCAATAAAATTTTATTTTTTTCAAATATCTCAAGTAGTTTGCATGTTCTTTAAAAAATAAGTTTAAGTCCCTATATTAAAAGAACAAAAAGTTTGGGGAAATATTTTGAGTCCATAAAAGACCGTCATCTGTTTTGAATTGCACATTCTACGTACTTCTTACACTCTATAGTTTTTTTTATCTTATCCTTAAGATAATATAACCCCAAACAGTCCTAATACACTTTTGTTACTCATACGCCCCCACGCCACGAAAATAAACCAAAATTTTAAATAAAACAACACATTTCGCTTTGAGTTTTCTATTTCAATTCCACATTTCATATTTAAGGCGAAACTGACACATGAAACATTCCCGCATTCATCATAGACAGTGACACTGCACAAATAGCTAAATATTACAATTATGCATGAAGCACAATGACGACGTGGATATTCTCTGCCGGTTCTATGAAATACATAGCTCACTCACTACGCCACAAATGCATCCACTAACTGGTTTGGCGCAATGTAAACAATGTAAATATTGTGCAATTCGCCAACAATAACACAAAAACAATTACCAATGCGAGTCCATTCGCGCAGATATACATCTTTCGCGACAAACGGACATAAACGACACCGAACTGCACTCGGCTAATTGGGGTGTCTGTTGTTGTCATTTCGAATAGTTCGATTAATCTATTTTCAGCCAACAAAGTATTTTTTCTTCTTTTGAAACTAAATTCTATTGCCACTGTCACCAGAAAGTGTTGTTTATATTTTTCCAACTCAATAACAAAACACGAAATTCAAAAAGATGATCTTTAGCGACTTAGCGTGTTGGACACACGCCAGTGTGAACGACAATTTGATTGACGTTTCTCTCGGCTGAAACGTGTTGAAACTGTGAAAAACTGTCGAAATTCTAAAAACGGACGACAAATAGGATACGTATACGCCATACGGTCAAGCGGATGGATGAAATGCTTTGCATCAACAAACAACAAACAATAGTTGTGCACCGCAAACATTGGCAAGTCACGTGATGACGGAATTTGACCAAAAACTGCTGTCGATTTTGTGTTTAACTATGGATGGCGCTGACACTGCCTAATCGGTGATACGTTTGAGAGATGTCACGACGTAACAGCGATCGTGTTGGGATATTTTGTTTTTCCGACAAACTTGGATTAGTTTTAGATATACTTATACATCATTTGGGATGAAGGCGAAACTACACAAAGTACCGTTGCAAGAAGTGAAATGATCTAATGTGCAGTTTTAGTGAAAACGTTGTTGTTTCGTTTTGCGATAATGATGGGGATGACGATTGCAGGTGGCGCATTTTCGGGTGAGAATTGTGCGTCATGATAGAGGAATGCAAGTCGGTGGCTTAATTTAGACGCGGAACTACGTTGGTTAATTGATGCAGTTGAGCTGCTGCACCAATTATGTTGCCGTTTATGGGGTATTTCTTTTTTCGTATAAAAGGAATTATCGTCACTTGGGATTCCCAAATATAGGAGGAGAATAATTCTTCTGCTTGTTTAGCTAAATGCCAGCGATTGCAATTGATGGCAATTGAAGTTTTTATTCGATTCTCGGAAAGGAAGGACTTTGCTTAGAATAGCACTTATTGAGCGATCGTGTTCAGCGAAAACGATGAGTATTGGCCTTAGCTAAAAATGTGATGTACACAACTACACACAGCTTGATCGAAATAGATATTATTCCAACTGAAATAACTTGTGTTATACGCTTTTTGTTGTCATTTACCTCTTAAAAAGCATAGTTTAATACGAAGAAATATTTGCGATTATCAGTATGGTTCTTTTTAGCAAATTTCTTAGCCCAGTGTTAGCATGTCGTGGGAAATTTGTTGTATTTTAAGGGAATTTTTAATTTTTTTTTGGGAAATTTTCCTTTTAGTAGGAATTTTGAGGGTGAAAAACCGTCTCGTGGAAAAAATGCCACAACAAAATTGTACTGAAATTTAATTCGACCTAAGTTAAGAAAAAAATTCTCATAAATTTTACTCTCGGACTATGTAAGTTGCATAAATTTTATTTTTGTCAAATATCTATGGGAACAACTTAGCAAATAGTTGTACAAACTGTCGGAAGTAAGTACGTCGGTGGGGAGCGCCAAGTATCGAGTTTAGTAAGTCTGACATCTGGCCGACTTGATATGTCTCAATTTTGATTGACCTTCCTAGGTGGATCACATGGAACTTTTTTTTCAGTTCACATTTATAAAGGCTGAGGAATCTAGTCGACTAATTTAGAAATTTTTGCGATCAAGGTACATCTGGTCTAGAGCAATCAATTAAACTCAAAATAGATCCAATCTATTTGCGATAATTTATCAAAGAATACTGAACATAAAGTCAAAGAGCTGTCAAAAATGGCGGCACTACTAGTGTTGATTTTTCGTTCAAAAATATAGTTGGGGGAAACTTATGGGAATTTCAACACTAAGCGGGGGAAACATTTGTTGGAGGAAAAATTATCCCAGGCATTCTAACACTGATTAGTAGTAAAGGAGCCGATCTTCTGAGGTTTCGAAAGTTATTTCCAAATTTTCGAAATTAAAGTTTTATCTTCAAATTAATGAAAGAAACAATCTCCATGCTAACTGTTCAAATTGCGTTTAAGCCTTAACAAATGTTTCCTCCCTCACAATCATTGCGCTGTATTTAATTTTAGTTTCAACTTTAAATTTCAAATAGTTTTTATGGAATATGTAGCTATTTTAAATTACTAAAATTTAAAGCCAAAACTAACAATGTTTATATTGGTAAGGTTCATTCGGCCTTACCAATAATCAACTTTAGTCTGGCAGTTTATGCAAAGACCCCACACTTTCCAAAATCCCTTTACCAATAAACAAATATAGTTGCCAGAATATCGCTAACTGTAGGGTTAAATGTTAATGTTCAGAAACCCATGTTTATCTGGGGCATTAGCTAAATAAATCCTTCCGAAATGTCATTTTGAAGAGGAGTGTTGCCCAACTATCCTAATGGATGGTATGGAATTTCGTAATAGGAGCAAATTTACATACGCTGTTGTTCAGCCTGACCGTTTATAATTATAAACAAATTTTAGTAAATTGTTAATATTTTCTCATTTTGTTCGTTGGAATACAACAATGCAAGTGGTTTTCAAGTCCAGCAAACACAAATTTGTATAAATGTATGCACAGAATTGAAAAATATCTAATGCACTTTTGTTTTATTTCTAAACACTTACCCCCGTATTAATAAACAAAAATGTGCACAAGTAAGTTAGCTAGTAGGCATCAGATAGCATACAAAAATTTGACGTAACTGCTGAATAACGAGTTGATAACTTTTACGCAGCGTTTATTAACATGTGGGTTAAAATATGTACTTCGAATATTTTGATTAAAAGAAATGGTTAGTGCTTTTCTCTGCTTTATTTTGTTTAACCGCTAGTGCTTGCTTTATGATTGATTTTCATTTTAGTTTGTAACGAATGCATGCTAAGAAAAAAATAAATTTTATATAAGTTTGCGATCTTTCCAAGAATTTCTTGAGAGTAGTCGCTAAGAGAATAAAATATCTGTTCATTTAATATTGGACAGCTCTGAGCTCATACCTGAATACTTTTTTTTTTTACAATTCTCAGTACCTTAGGCGGCAGGTAGATTTTGGATGAAGATCTCAAATATTGGTGTGGAAATGGTTGTTGTGAAAAGGTTTATTTCGCGGAAAATATAGATAGAAGAATTGTCAGCATTCAGCAAAATCCATGCGAAATAATAAATTTGGGAACTGCTGGAGGAATATCAGGTAGTATGTGCGAATTTAAGATATACAAAGTTCTGTATTACTTAGTGCGAATTCATCTAGGAGAACACATGACAGTTTATGTATATATAGAAGAATGTCCAAGGCTTTATATTTTTTTTTCCGAATTAAGTAATAAAGCTATGCAATTTTTAGAAGATCAAATTGTATTTATATTCACACCTTCATATACTTTTGCAAGTACTGTTTTGCAAACGGAAATGAATAAGCAGGTTATTATTTCTTTCGAAAATATTCATTTGCTAACGATCTAAATGTGATCTTTAGACTACCAATAAGTTTTGATTTGCATTATCAGCCAACGAATAAATCAAAGCATTCTAATAAACTGTGTTCCGTTTATTGTATAATTTAAAAGAGACCTTATTACGACACAAATTCACTCATAAATCAATCGTGAAGTATTAGAAAACAAAGGAAAGCGTACTATAAAAAGTACCGAAAATTGTGTCCGATCGAACAATAGGGCATTACTGATTTGCATACGATATTTGACAGATCAGCGGATATTTTGTGCATTTCCTATTTTCTGTTTTGCTTTTTGCTTATAATAAGCTTCAAAAAGCCTTTAAAAGAAATCCGTTGGGCCAAAAAATTTGCAATTTAAATATTCCTTTTTTTAGAATAAAATCCTCGTTGTGAAATAAACCATTGACCTTGTTTTTCACGAAAACAAATTATGAAATTTGAATTCTGCGATGACAAAAAATGTAATAGTTTCTAAGAAAGTTGTCGCACTAGCAAATGTGGAGGTCTAATTGTTTATTGGTACCGTTTCACTAATGCTGTACATTTTTACTAAAGCTGGCAACCAGCTAATCGTCGACATTAGTGTTTGATTATTAGTAAGGCCGATTGTCTTGTTCTGTTTGCTCAAAAATAGAGAAACTCACTTGTCGATCGATGATCATAGCTAAACGACGCGTTTTTCATTTTTCATTAAAATCTTTCTATAGACAAACTTTCAGCAAACAAATCGGGTATAAGTATTACAGGAAATGCCCAAACACTCCATATATGAGATATGTTTCTCTGATCCCGATCAGTTGAAGACGTGACGATCAGTTAATGATTCAGATACTAAATGGATACAAATTTTGCCAATGGCAAGGTAATCTCGAAAAATCTAAAACGATCAGCAACTGATGGATTCAAAGCTGGTCAGAGATCTGGATTTGGCTACAACGATCTGTTAAATGCGGCACCAAAAGCAACTGCACTTCATGAGCAAGTTAAGTCGGATCATGGGCAAATAATTAATTTCGCCGTCAGTCTTCAAAAAAAGCCACTGCCATAAATTGAATGTGAAAGAAATGAAAAGTATGTACTTTGTTGTCAAAACATGGCGGCTCGATGGTGATGGCAAGCGGATTTTTAGCTGGATATAAAAGGTATACAGTTTTTATTCCACTGCGCCTACTCTCGCGAACGTCTGACAAACATCCGAGAGAGTAGCTGTCGAAAGAGCTTCTCACTTGGACTCGGCATAAAATTGTAGATCCCTTCCATTCGTCCCAAAAATAAAAAACCCACCAAAATAAATGTTTGTCAGGAGCTAGTCCTACGGACCTGTTTATTTATTAATACCGTGTACCTTGCCTCGAAAACTCCCACAAAAAAAATTAAAAAGAACCATTATTTGTGCCAACTTCAAGGCCTCCGGTGTTCGCCGAAAGTGTCATCAAGTCGATGACTAAATACAGTCGCGTAAATCCTTACTTAGATTGATTTAAAAATCCATAAAACCCAATACTGAACCATGACGACCTCTAATTACGCATTCTTATGACAAATAAAACAATTAGACAGCAGTACCATCTAATTGACTGTGGGGGGTGGCTGATAATGCGCACATAATACGTAATTGAATTAACGAAAGCTAGCTAGCAGAATAGGCGAGTGGTTCTAGTAAAATGTAAGTTTTACGACAGGAGCTCGGAACCGCGATTTTATGCTAAAATACATTATAGGGTCTTGTGCTGATTTGCTGTCTCAGTGAATGTGTAAATATCACGGAAGTTTGTTAATGATTGACTCTGTGGGTATGAGTATGTCTGAGTTCTCAGCTTAACAAGGAATTCAATTAAAATGACTCGTTTGTTTAAACGAATTAAGCAATTTTAGCAATTAAATTAAGGGAAAGTTCAACCGTTTTTTAACACGTGTACTTCCAGTAAATACAACAAATCGAATTTCGATAGAACCGGTATGAGTAGGTGGAAGTCTATTCTGTAAGATTTTGCATATCTTAGGCCGAAGAAAAAAACACACTACCAAGTGTAAACATCGTAAACCTTACGAGTTCCAAATCACAAACTCAATGAAACAAAAGTTCCGCCCAAGTGCCAACAGAAGGTATGTTAAATAATCGCCGCGGCAAAGCACGACCGCATATATCAGGAAAACCGTACAAAACAAATTGTTAAGTTGGGTGTGAACATTTTAACCCAATGCGTCGTATTCTCCTGATTCTAAAAAACCTTCGAAAGACTTTTTTTTATGGAAATAAGGATTTCAGTTTTGAGGATTTCCAAATGCCAGTGGAACAGTTTTTCGCCGTCCAAATAGAGGCCTTCTTATCCAACAGACTATAACGCTGACAAATAGTCTTGCAACAGATAAAAAAATGCCCCCAATAAAATGGCAAAACGGCAATGGTACCAGCAATGGTACCAGCAATGGTAC
The DNA here is from genome assembly GCA_948293265.1 of Cheilosia impressa. NCBI lineage: Eukaryota > Metazoa > Arthropoda > Insecta > Diptera > Syrphidae > Cheilosia > Cheilosia impressa. The sequence continues at coordinate 26,206,100 of OX411884.1, read as the reverse complement.
AGATTTTCTTGAGTCTGACCAAGCGGCCCTGACAAGTGATTTATTTGACTGTGTATTTACAAAAAAAAATCTTTAACTCGAATGCAGTTTTATTTGCACACTCAATAACTTCTCCATAAAAGATAGGGGCACTAGAAAATTGTTTAAAGACATAAATATGTACCGCCTTCCATAAAAATTAATAAATAAACTTCCACATGAGTGTGAGCTTCCAAAAGTCAGCTTCCAGAGCTTACTCACTAATCCGCTGACATCTCCTGGATTACTTTGTACAAAAATCTGTCTTCACATCCAACGTAACATTCCAATATTTGCCTTGTAATTAAATTCATATGACCTTTTTCAAAACGAATGACCGAGTGATATATGTAAATAAGGAACAGAGCTTATGCGGTTTTTTTTTATCATTTTACGGTTCGGGTATGATAAAAAAAATGTTTCCCCGATCATTTTGCCTTTTCTTTGTTAACCAAACCAATTGGCAATAAAAAAAAAGATATTTTTAAACAGAACACAACCTATATACATTTGGTTTGTACATCGAAAAGCTTTTTCGATGAAGATGCACAAATGTTTCCCTTCGAATTAAATGTAAACAAATAAAGCTTCTGCATCTTGTGTTTATAGTGTCCATCAATCGTAAATTCGCGCCAGCTATATAAATATTTAAAATGATATCAAAATTTCCCATGAGTCTGTTGGTGTGTGTTTTCCTTGAATTTTCCTATTTTGTTACATCATCTCGTACTGAAACGAGGACATATTTTTGTGCACCCCGCATGAATTCACAATTTTGCAACAAGGAGTACGTGGTCATGTAAAAAGCCACCTAAGTCTCTAAGTGACATTGAATTGGTTAGTATAAAGCACTAGGTGTTGCCCCCCTGCAAGTAATACTGACAATTTATGGAGCTGTATATTTTACATGAACATACCTAGTTTACCATTTTTTATTGCAAGGGTAGTTTTACATTCGAAAAATGGATAGATAAACTTTTCCCTTCATTTGCTGTTTTGAAATAGATAAACTAATTTAGTGCCAAAATATTTCGACTTTAATATGGTTTTGTGTTAGAGGTGCCACGCCCCATCACCCCTATCCCGCCCACAATTTGCCAGGTGCTTGGTACTCAAACAGACATTTAATTACTAAATTTTTGCAACTGTAGCTATTGTTAGCACCACGATAGAGCACTCTAAATATATTTTTGAATGTGTGGGAGGTGACACGCCCCCTTGCTTAAAAGCCTTCGTACAGCTTTTGAGCGAATAAATTTTTGTATCGAAATTCAAGCTTGAAAAAAGATTACTTCAGCAACTTTTTTAGTGATGAGGAAGGGTATTCGGGTTCCCAGATCTAGTTTTCGGAGACACGAAGGACTTTTGGCTGTTAATGTGAATGAACACTGAACAGTCTTGAAGGGAATTCACATCACAGATCTGCAATCTGGTAGAACTCCCCACGCCTTAGAGGAAGAAAACGTTAAATAATTAAAAGAATCAAATCCAAAGAATTGGCTCAGTCGCAAGTGTGCTGTACTACCAAGCAAGCTAAGCAAGGGGCTTCAGCTTCGATCCCCGGAAAAAGACAAATTACATCTTAAGGTTTTTCTCCACTGTAGGTGCCTTCTTGCAAACGTCTGACAAATATCCCAGTATGTAACTGTCTTGGAAAAGCCTCTTAATGTGGCTTTTTGGGGTGAGCATAAAATTGAAGGTACCTTCCATTTGTCCCAAAAATTAAAGCTCACACAAGCAAATAATTGTGAGAAGCTAGGACCTAGGACCCTTTACGAATCTGTTGTCCATTTATTTTATTTAATCGACTTAAGAACCATTCTTTTTAAAAAGGAGGAAAGCTAGCTCTTTTCTGAGCTCTACTTTGAGTTTCTCAATCCAACACAGGTCACTGTGGATGACAGACAGTGTGACCAATTTAGCATAATTTTTATACAAAAAAAAAATGCTAAACTGCTGAGCATGATTTCAAACATTGAATTGGTCACACTGATGACAGATCAGCCTTACTGTAGACTAATTAATTTTGCTGAGAAAATCACAAATCTGCCGAGTTGGATGACGTAAGGTCAGCAAAGCTCTAAGTCAAAATGAAATCGAATAACTCCCTGATGTCATGAAGTTAACCTGATGGAACTGCGACGATTGGAACAAATTTCACGAATCGGCTGAAAAAAATTGCTGCAATTGAAGTGGTACCTACTAGACTTAAATAAAAGTCAAGACCTTTGCTAAAGTATTGTAAATTGCAATCGGTATAACGTTCCAAAGCTGTAGACGAGTCCAGGTCCAGTGTGATTTGCGTGGAAAAATCATATCCGACGAGCTATACACTCTCAGAATTGCCTTAAGTTATAAGGCCTAACCACGCCCTACATGGTGGCGCGAAAGCAAAACCATCCCATTTGAATTTGTTGCAATTTTTTTTAATTTCGATATATTTCATTTATTTTTTTCAGATGTTCGTAAACGAGACTTTAAAATTTAATATAAAAAAAAAACACAATAGCCCAGCGACCAAAAATAATCAAATAAAATAAAACTCCTTTTTGCGAATTATAAAAAACAAAAGGATCACGTGCTCTCCGCACCATTAGCACCCCCTGGCTCTGAAAAAAGCCTTTTTTACGAGCACTTTTGTAAACATAAACAATTCTGCTCCGCACCCACAAAGCCGTAAGTGCTCATTATTTGTGATTTATATTCAGCTGGCTTGTCCAATAAATCTTCTTTCGGAACAGGTCGGAAAAGCCCGATTTGGTCTGGTTGCCAACCCACTCTCGCACCTTGTGTGTGAGCACAAAACAATATTCACCCCCAGTGAGTGTGCACTAAACTAACGCTGCCGCCACCACATTCACAACCACCACCGTCACCACATCCACAAAGCAATAAAGCATTGAAGTGCTTATTAATTGATACCATCCGCCCACTATCGAATAGAGTATCTACATATGTAACAGATATCTCATCCTCGATAAACTGCCAGCTACTGTGGTCGTAGCCGTTGTATTAAATTGTTTTTCTGTTATTCAACAAACACTAAACTGTCACAGACACTACTTAGTAACTTTTTTTAATTTATGTCAAAATTGCCTTCTATTGCGCACTGTTTAGAACATCGTTTTCCCTTTCCTATACATATCTACCACGAACTTTGGCGTCTATCTCTATTCTGATAAACAAATTACGAATGCAAATATCCGACAGACAAATGTAAATTTAAAGTGTAATTTGAATGCAAGTGTAGTCAAATTTTGTATTTCTTTCTGTTGTCGTTCAGAGTCCAGAGACAGAACAAGTCTCGTGCTTTCAGAAATTTGCATATTTGTTGTGTTTTTTTTTTCCTGTTCAAACTGACAACCGAAAATTGCGAAGCAGACAAAAGCGAACGCAGTTGGAGTAAAGCTTAGGTTTGGGCGAATAGTACACAATGGGGTTGGGACGTTTTGAATATTTATTTAGATTCGTTGTGTTTTTTGAGTTTATTGTTTATGAATTCTTCTCTTATGACGTGTTGTGTTCTCTTTAAATAAATTGACCAGAACTTTTATGGGTATTTTATTGACATTTTTGCAAGAGCTCCTCGGTGTAAACGAGCAGCGACTGGTTTCAATTTTGCGTTTAAGCTTGCGCTTGAACTGCGACAACAACGACGACGAGGACGGTCGGTGGTGTAGGCTTACATATATGTTCAATTCAATTATTTTCCCAGAGCGATGGTGAATTAAAAACGTATCCGCGCTTAATTAGCCAGGCAAACTGGATATTTAATACTTGAATCTGATGTTGATGTACGAATAATAAAAGTGATTTCTATAGTGCAGTGGTGTTATTGACTGATCTCAGTGCACGTGTCATTTGATTATATACGGCGGGTTGTACTTGGTCTTTAATTGATGTCAGACATGGTACTTAATTTGTAGGTAAAAAGTTGCAATATTGAAATGCACTGAATACTTGTTGGAAAGGATGCTTGCCCTTTGGGTTAAGTAGCTCAGGCGTACCAGCAACTGGCGTTTGTTCAGGCTGTCGTTTCCAAAAATCTATGGGCTTTACTTATAAACATTTTTAACCTTCACACTATATATTTTTGCATAATTTTATATGGAAAATTGGTTTCGCCAATGTGAGTTCAAGCCTGGATATTAAATATGATTATTAGTACCGCACTTTATGTTTGTTTTTAAAACCAGATCGTAAGTCGGTTTAGTCAGTCAGTCATTAAAATACCGACGAACAATTTTCCAGTTTAAATCTGCTCACACTCTTGTAGTCGAAAAAGAATACAAGTGTCGTTGTTTTGTATGTAAGATCCGCCAAAAGTGCTTTGTTTCCTCTCTTTATCAGCCCAACTACGTCACAATATGAGCTCCCATACATTTCGCTGTGTATAATTATTTTCTCATTTTACAACAAGCGCAAGTAATCCTGCGAATGATGCGATCTTGTCTTTCGTCAACTTGTGACTAGTACCTTATGCCACAAGCCTCTATTGGATTGGTGTAGCTGATTCATGGAGACCAATCCATCGTTGCACAAAATTTGACGAGTGCTTAAAACATAAAGAACTTTCAAAGCGGTGGGCTAAAGAGGAAAAATAAAAACAAATAAGTACTTGAGGTAGCCGCCAGTCTAAGACCAATTGTAATGAAAATCAGTCACTCAACTGCCTTCAAACCTAAAGATATAACTTTCGTTGCAAATTTGCAAATTTGGCGATATCCAAAATTTGGCAGTCTTTGAGGAATAGGTGGGCTACGATATACATGCAATGGGCAAAGCTCCTTCTACAGAAGTTCATTGTCAAAGCTCAAGAGAACTAGCATTGCGAACAAAAGGGAGATGTTTTACAACCTACGCCAAAATGTCAGCAACGACCTCTGTGGACTATAGGTTATAAGTGATTATAAGTAAGTTAGGTACAGTGGCTTAGTGGTTGGTGTGTTGGACTACTAAGCGGGGAAGGGGGGTCTCAGGTTCGATCCCCGAAAAATCACTAATGATATCGTAAAATTTTTGAAAGTAACAAAAACAGTCTGCAGAAAATTTAATAACTTGCTTACAACGGCCTCGAACGGTAGCTCTTACAGAAGTAAAAGACCCGCCAATGAAAAAACGACGCTAACAAAATCTTGGTTTGTTTGCATCAATAAAGTTTCGATAACCTGATTTTCAAGGTAACTACAAACAACTCCGAGTTATCGTAGTTTCACCCTATCGCGATTTATAGGTTACAAAGGTCGGGCATTCAAAAATACTACTTTACGCAATATATACTGTTTTTTGTTGGCCTTATTGCGGTTATTAGAAAAGAAAACTGCGAATAAAATTTGACTTACAGAGGCTTCTCTGAAAATCAAGGTTGATTTTATAAATCAATAAGTTTCGAATTTCAGGAAAATCCTCAATGAAGACATGTGGAAAACATTTATCGAATCAATTCAAGTTATATCCTCAATGAAAACCGAGCGACTTAATTCAATCTGACAAATTGATGAGTGTATTTCTCAAAATGAGCCCGCCAACCTATTTGTAGATATTCATGCATAGAATTGTCACTCGAAATGCATACAAATGGTTAGAGTACAAAAAAAAAAAAAAAAAGAATATTAGGAAGGCACGTGCTGCCCGACAAAACTTGATCATAAAGATCAAAATATCAATGCTACCCCTATGCTACAGCAACAAAAAAAAAACAATAAAAGTCAACACGATCTCCATCACGTATGTAGACCCAGAACTTTTCAATTCAATTAACAAGACACAACTTGTTTCATCTTGAGTATAGTTGAGTAGTTGATTTTCCTCGAGCTTGTAATGTTCTCCACACAAAAACAAAGAAAAAAAATGTCTCAATTAACAACAGAGTGTAAAGATTGGCAGCGAAAAAAAATTTTATAATTACACACCATCAAATTAAATACCACTTGCACTCGATCGAGATAGAGAGTATCTATTAGATACAGAACAATAAAAATTAATTTTAAAACATCGATTATAGAGGCGACTTTATCAACATGATTTCTCACACAGTCACGCACAGTTGTAAAAGTTAGTAGAACTTCACAATATCGAATGAGAACAAACAACAAAACACAGTAATATCAACTACTTGTAGATACAAGAAGATATACAGTAAGAATGCAGCGGATGTATCGCGCGAGATCGATCAAACTCGGAGGCGACGATATTATTCGACTGAGATACGATCCTCAGTGGCGGCCGTTAAAATCGATACTGATTGTGATTTGCTTCAATTTAACAACTGACTCCCTCCCGAGTCCCAACTACAGATACAATTCTAAAATAAGCTTTGTGTGCTCAATGCCATGTTGCTCTCGCTCGCATGACGTCTCTTATCATTTTATCAGCCAGCCTGATAGTAGTGTGTTCACAATTTATATTGCACACATCCACCTGGAGTGGATAGACTGAGTGTGACTGAGAATTTATCACCACGATATTGCTACCTGACCTGACTGAATTTCGAAGTTCTAGTGATAAGTTGATAGGCGGGCGGCCAACGACTTTTCACAAGCACCTATTCTCGAGTAAAAAGCACGTCGCGATGACATTAGTAAAGCGAGCATGTCAGAAAGCATGCCAGAGAGCGCGAGTGCGAGAGAACTAATCAAGCTATTGGTTGCTTTGCCCTTTTAATGGTATGCGCATTAGGCAAGCAAGTGAGTGTCCATCAGTGGAGGTGAGCAAAAGTGAACATTACTGATGAGTTCTGTTTTAAGAAAGTTTTTTTTATTTTTTGTAAAAGTTTTAAATTCATAATGAGCATTAATTCAGTGGCAGGTTAAACATCCAAATGCAATACAGCAATCATTTTATTAGTCATCGAAACTCATTGCAAGGCGAGTTATCAATTATTGTCATTTCGTGGCCATACTGTTTAGTACGGGAAAAACTTCTGCTCAACCCAGTAGATGTCTTCCACTAAGTCATATCCTCTTCTTTTTCACCGCCAAATTTAGTCCGTTGATGAGACTCCTTAAGTCGTATCAATAAAAACCAGCAATTGTTTTGAGTAAAAGGTTTTAGCACAGTAAAGCCCTCAGTTTGACAGAAACTGCAAGGCAAGTACTCGTAGAGCGAAATGATATATTCGAATTTTGGAGCTTACTTTAGCAAAGTAAATAAATCGTATCCGATTATCGGCTTGAATTTTCGAACTTACTCTGGCAATAGTAAGTTCGAAAATTCGAACATATCATTTCGATGTAAAGGGTGTTTTTTTTAGAAGTATAGAACTTCGATTTTAATGTCCATCAATTTGGCTTTTTTGGAAGGATAATTTTATGCCATTAATGTTTATATATGATTTCGGGCATGTGGCCACCGCAGCTGGTTCGAATAAAGCCAAGTCTAGAGGTCGAATTTTCAACTACTTGTTCGAGCATTTGGGGCTGTTTCCTTCAATAAATCGATTGTGGCGTGCGCTGTGTGGCATGTAGCGCCGTCTTGTTGGAACCACATCTCATCCACATTCATGCCATCCAATTCGGGAACAAAATAGTCGGTTATCATGGCCAATTGCTCTACAGCGGCAATTGTTTCTTCGGTGCGCACTGTTCGACGTCTCTACGGATGCGTATTATCACATAGAGCAAACGTAGTGCGAAAACGATCCATGGTTAACCGAATTAATTGCTCTGATGGACGATTATCGGAGCTTGCGGTAAACTTCGCGAACTGAACCATTATTTTCGAAATAGATTGGCACGATTTGCAAGCTTTGTTCATTTGTCAACCTGTTCATGATGAAATGGCAAACCAAACTGAACATAAATGACATTAGAGTTGCCAGATTTGACCACAAAATGTCAGTTTTATCTTTATTCGAAAAACCAACCTCTAAAAAAAAAACACCCTTTATATGTGTACTTGCCTTGCAGTTCCTGTCAAACATTACCAGTTAGTTAGAGATTATCAATTTTCATTGAGACTCTAACGACTTTTGTAAAAAATCGAAGAAAAAGTAATGTAATTAAAAAAATAGAACCCGCATCAATATAAGTGCAATCTATAGCTCCAATTGAACCTGGAAACATGATTTTTGTTTCCCAAATAGCTTGTTGATGTTTTATTTCTTTTTTAGGTGCCGCGAATCGTATCCGATCAGAAGCTTTGTTGGGAATTTTTTTTAACACACTAGCCAATTAGTTATAGACGACCTATGAACTACCGAGAGGTTTTAAAAATGTAACCTTAAGGCCCGTATGTCCCACATTACCCTAAGAATGATTGCCTTTAAACAATTTTATCTAAAATAAATTTTAGCCAATTAGTTAACACTTGTGTGTGTAAAACAAAACAAATTGCTGCTGTTTTCGTGTAAATTCAAAATTTTACTTAACTATTTATAAGCAAAACATCAAAAATTTAGAATGCTTGGATTGTTTTATGTAGAAAATGTGTTAAAAAATATTTAGCAAAAGGTCCGAGTCAGCAAAATAGCAGACTTGGATTTTCGTAGCAATTGCTACGTTTCATTCATATTAATCAGAGTAAAAAGCTTTTCGAACATGTCAAAAGTTAGTGTTGTCAAATCAGTTTTTATTCGTACAAAACAAAAGCAAATGCTTCGATTTTGACATTTGGTTTGAGTAAATGCAATTGCTACATTTTCTTCATACCACCGATTGCTTTTGGCAAATTGTCACATTTGGGGTGGCGGCGGCATCACATTCACAGACAAAAACTGTCACTGCCATTTGTCACTGGTACAAAGATTTTTGTTTCCAAAATTATGTGAATGTGTTCAGGACCCCGGCGTCCAAGTTCGTGTAAATTAACGCCGGCGAACTATTTTCTGTGGGGTATTTAAGGTCGTTGGATCGTGAGACACGGCTACAAAAAAGTTGTCGAAAATTGGAACAACAAGATCCAGTTCCAAAGTTCCCCATGACTGCGATAATTCACCAGAGGCCGATTTTGATGATCTCTGTTTCTTCAATATGGTATTGGGAGCTCTTGCAAATGCCTGGTGTGTTTGTACCTACACTTAAATGACCCTTATACCTAGGCAGTAGGCACACTTTATTCATTTTTAGAATGCAAGTTCTAAGAACTACTACGACAGCCGTTCTTTGACGAAGGCTTTGATTTAATAGCTTAACTGCCCAATCAACTGCCTAACGATTTGCTACAAAGTTTGTAGTGATGAAGGGGTTCAAAGCTGAATACATTGTGAGTATGCTCTTAACTGCTTTTTCGATGGTGACAAGTCATTATGTCATTTATGCATAAAGACTCGCAGAATATCTATTTTAAACCCGTCCAAAGTAATATTTTTTTTTTTTTAAGTGGATAAGTTCAAAAGCAGGTATAGTTCAATCTTCTCGCTAACTCTTGAATCCAAACCCAATGTGCAGTATAATGTACAGATTTTTTCTTTGCAAAAGTACCTCCTATCTGACACAAAACCGACTGTAAAAGTTAATAAAATACTTTATTACAATATTCCTGTTCAATGATGGAATATTTTCCATTTTAAATTGCTTCTAGATAGCCGAAAATTTATTCATTCACAATATTGTTTTATGTGTTTGATAAGGTGCACGATATATTTGTATTTGAAAAACTGTTACCAATTGAACTGGATGGCTGTTCAAATGTATATGGTCTTTTCAATATATTCCTCGGTTCGTCGTTAATTTGTTTTTGCATTCTAGTGTCAAAATGTTCAGTATAGTTTGTGGTTGCATCATGCAACGTTTGACGCTTGCAGACTATTTAGAAATTTTAGCAAAAAAATATGAAAAGTGCCCGAATTTAGTTGTGAGCAATAAGCAAATTGTACACCAGCGAATTGAGTGAAACTTTGTTTTAACAATTTCTAGAAATGACAGTCTGTTTCTATTTTTGTGAGGAAGGTGAAAGTAGCATCCAAGCAACTGCGTTTACTTCGTATTCACATTCCCAAACACATAATCGAGACAGCAAAAATTAGTCTGGCGCAGCGATCTTGGATTTTAAAAGGGGAAAATAAAATGAAAACGTATATATAGGTACATAGGGAAGGGCAAGAAGTTAAGAACCACTTTCACTGCCTTAAACACAACATACTCGCTGGATATTTTTTTTTTTTTGAGGATTGTGCAGAGGTGCAATGCTGTCTGTAGTTTGTTTTGCATTATTTTGAATATAAGTCAGGTCAGTCAAGTAATTTCTACCACTCGGCTAATATTACTTATTGTATAATCGGGAATAATATTTCCCTCGGAATGTTTTCTATTCAGCAATCTTATTTGCATTGCTGACAAAGAAAACATTTCCATCGGAATTTGTTCACGATAGGTTAGGTTAGGTTTATGGGTGGATGCGGCAGAGCAAGCCCTGCAGCACCCCACTTAGGTCCATGTGGACCAATTGTGATTCCCTTGTTGAGGGTTAGCCGATGTTGTTGGCAATGAAGTTCACTCCCTTACGTTTACTCGACCTTGTCCAGCCATTCTGATATGTTTATGAACCTGCAAAGATCAGATAAAGAGACATCCGAAAGTTCATGTATGTCATGGAAGTAGTATCTACCAAGTGTTCTATTCCTCAAGTGACAAAGACTTGGGCATTGACAGAGGAAGTGTGGTGCATCCTCGTGTACCTCCTCGTCTCCGCAACCCCTACATATGTCGTCATTCTTGAGTTTCAGTTTCATTGTGTGGTTTCTAAGAAAGTTGTGACCCTGCCAGCTTATACATCGACGTTCTGTCAAACCGCATAAGCTTCCTAGTCCGATTTGGATTGTATTCCGGCCATAGCTTCCGTGATGTTTCGCAGGTAGTTAATTCTTTCCACCTGTTGTTGGCTTTCATGCGGTTCTTATTTTCCACTCTCTCTCTCTGAGATAACAGAGTGGTGGCTTGATGAATTTGATCGCACGATCTTGACCCATAGCGCATCCATTTCTTTCTTCTAAAAATTACTGATGAAAAGGGGAAAACAGTCTTCAAGGTCTGGGAACATTAGACTGTCTTAGATCAATGTGCATCCTTTGTGATGCTTTCGTCTCAATACCTGGTACAGCAGTATGGCTTTGGTGAAGAGCGGCGGGGTAATTAACTTTCTTTATTCCTGGATGTTACCGAGTACAAGATTTAGCCCTGAATTCAAAATCTTCTTTCCACATCAATAACTACCATATGTCCCTAAGAACCTGCTGCGCCAACCATTTTTTTATTTTTATATTTTACCATCTGTCAAGAGAACACACCCATCAGATGACAAATAATTGACAGCCTCCCAGAGAAGAAAGAGTAATATTTTCAAATGCTAAAAAATACCAGCAAGCGACTGACAGAATAAATCTTTCCGAAGTAAACCAAATCAATTTGACTGTGGTCTGAATGCAATAAACCCATTTATTCGCGCCTATCAGATGACACTGTCCAGGCATGTGCCAGACTTCCATTAAATTTGAGGCGCAATTTAATGGTTGCCATTATCAGTGCTGTTGTTGAGTGTTTTTTTTTTTCTTTGCGGAGCAAAATAGCAAAAAAAAAAAAGTACTACAGTGTGCACTTCTTACAGCCATCACTGTCATCCTCACGCAGTAATTAATTAAATCAAAGCACCAAAAATCAGCAATTCATCGATTTGTATGCAAAACAAACTGTCAAGCGAATTCTATTCCGTTTGCGGCTCACCGCACATTCAGCTTTAGAGAAGGAAAAACGATATGTACATACATACAGTCAAATCTATACGCTCTTTCTTAAATGTCTGACGATTGTTCATAATGCAATTACTATAAGCGGAAGCATGTAATTAGTAAACGTAAAAGTATAATTACGATATTATATCACCGCGCAAAGCCACACAACGTCTGCATACGTTGCAACAAAAAAATGATTCATTTGATTGATTTCGCAAAAAAAAAATAAATAAAAGAAGATATATTTATCTGATGTAAAATTTTGTTTTAATTAGCCTTCTAGAGAGCTTACATGTGCGAAGCGCACCAAACCAACTATGTAATAAGATGACAGCGGAATCTCTCCCTCTCTCTGGTTCGTCTCTAATCAGCGTTCTTGTTCAATTCAAAAGCGGCGTCGACAACAATCCTCCACAGCTGAAGTATGTTTTCATAGCGTTTTCTGATAAGTGTTGTTCTGAGTGCTGTTCTAGAGCTTAAGGTCTCAGGAATATACATACCATCAAAAGTGAAACAAAAATTGAGTAAACAACGTCAAACGATGTAATACCAAATAATTCGCTTAAAGTGTATTGGACTTGAACGTTTGGGGAGGCATTATCACGTTCAATGGCTGCAGCTTTTGGGTATTTACCAAATCGAATAATGTTGCAGTTGTCGGCCTTATCTAGTGTCACGTGCGCCAATATCTAGCTTCTAGAAAAATCTATTTAGTGTTATTTGGAATGCTTTCTGTATTGAAAGCTTCCGTGTAGGGGTGAATAGCCTAACAAAGTTGTGACACTTTGTGAACTCAAACTGTAGCAACAATTGCATACTTTTAGGAGATTGCAAAAGCGCGCCCAGCTATATGCAGAACACAGTTGACAGCATTAGCTAAAAAAGTCGATGAGCCAGACGTTTTTACCCGACTGCAAAGCAAAGCGGCGTGGAAATCAATTTTAGTCTGGTGCTTAAAGCAGACTCCACACTTTCCGAAATGCATGCACAAATGTGCATATTTATTTGTCAAAAAACGGGTACATGTGAATGGTTAAATTTGAATGCTAGGAAAACCTATTTTCTTTATCTTGGGCATCATCGCTATATAAATTCTTCCGTAATGTCATTTTTAAGAGGGGTGTTGCTATCTGTTTCCTGAAGAAAACGCAAGGAACAAAATATCGTAGAAAAAAAACGGCATCCATGCCCTATTTAAATGGCTCTAAAAACAAGCTAAACTTTGAGGATAATTCTCTTAGAAGCCGTCTTTAGCCATATTTTGAGTGAATTTTCAACTCGATTGCGGGAAGCCGAAGAGTAAAGACGTTCCGTGTTAAATTGTTAACCCAACCCCATTTTATTACCTTTAGAAAGGAACATCAACAAATATTTCATACGAATTTGTCACGTTTTGAATATACTTACTGGCAGAAGATTTTTGTGTAATTGGCTGGTGGATAGTATAAAATGAAACGAAAAGATGACAGTTGTAAACATGTTCTTGTTGCGAAAAAAGTACTCGCTATGAATTGATCAATGACATAATGTCATGATACTGGGAAATCGAAAATATTCTTAAGCGCACACATAGAAAAATGATTTAATCCATTGCGCACATAAGTAGTGAAAAGTAGATTTGACTGAATAAGCACATGCTAATGCATTTCAGTTCCTTCCTTCGTAGTTTAAAACATTGAACATGAAAATATTTAAACGCACACCCATGTGCCCAGATTAATTTAGAGTTTTACAAGCTACTTTGGTTACCGCACATGAGTTCTTGATAATTAAAAATGTTTCTGATCAGTGACAATGTTTCTGTCCTTCTTAGGGTGGGGCGTATAATGCCTCTGTTAACATAAAATCAAATTTCTTGCACTCTAGCGGAGAGTGGGGGTAAGGAAATCGAAAAGTTGTATAAAATATACGAACCCAAAAAACATTGAGATATGGGTGTACAAAATTCATTTCCACAGCGGAAATGTTTAAAATGAAGAAAGGGATTTTTTTTAAATTCACAGAAATTTTAAAGAGGTTTGCAATATTTTTAGTACAATTTTTTGCAAAAATTAATTAAACCAGGCTTTTTGGAAAACGCAAGGTTGGTCACCCTAGTAGGCTGAGCTTCTCCAACCATTGAGTTTAGAATTTTATTTCGTCCCCTTGTGCGATACTGTTCGAGTTGTTAGTTTATTACTTTAAAATATATTGATGTCAACTGCACACAGTTTTCCTATTAGAATCCCTTATCGCTTTGGTATCCGCCACACAGCGTTGTTCTTTACGATTATCTCCATTTTTTTGCGAATGAGGATGAACACATTTGCGGATGTCTTCCCCCAAGAGCCCGGAAATTTGCTCATTCTTATCCAAAAAAAGAAAAGAAAATGGGTATAAATCGTAAAAAACAACAAACTACGACAGACATAAAGATAAGAAAGCTTCGACTTTTATTCTATGCACACCATCGCTCTCTCTTTCTCTCTATCAGCGGGTCTATAAGTGATTTATATCACTTTGATAAAAGCAAAAGGAAGACCCATTAAGCCTTCCCACTGCATGGTGCTTAACTTTTCACGCGTAAAGCTCTTCCTTTTATATTCTCGTATTTTACGAGCTGTTCGGTTGTTGTTCTTCTTGGCATTCGTCTAATTATACTGGTAAACAGAAGACAGCTGGGTGCAAACATTAAGCTATACAGAATTTTTATTGTGCTATAATGCTATATGCTCGATAGCGCACCGCTCATGACGAAGACGACACTTGTTAAAGTATTAGTGGTTTGTTGTTCTCGATTTTTTTTTTATATTTTTGCTCCCACTTTCCGTGTATTTTTAACTCAGTTTGGCGTACGAACATCTCTAATTTTGAGTGCGTTATTATTGGGCACAGTTTTTTTTTTCTGTTTGTTTCGGTTAAAGCATATTTTAGCATCATGTGATCTTTTTTTGGAGAAGGCAGAGCAAATAAAATTATTAGCAAATAGAAAAAGTATTGATTTTGAAATTTGAAGAATTTCCAAAAGTGAGGAACTTAACAACAGAAAAAAAAAGGAAAATACATAAACAACAAAAAGATATTGAGAACGAAATGTTAAAGTAAATATAAAGGTATTAATTTCTTTTTAAATACTCACTCGGTAGCACGAGCGCAGAGATATGAAGTTTACCTGAAAATAAAATGAAGAAATAAAATATTAAATAACCGGAAATATAGCAAATAATTAAATTGAGAGGAGAATAGTAATTGATGGAAACAAAGTATGTAGATGCGAATCGTTACAACATGATTGTAGTCTGTTTTACCAATTGATACTTTTATTACGTCTTTTTAAATTCTTGCGGCAGTTGGGTCAATAAACTTTTTCAAATGACGTGAAGTTAGTGAATCGCAAATATGGATGGAATTAAATTGGGGGGTGAGTATTTTAAGGCATTTCACAGATCAATGAAATACAAAGACAATGCAGTACAAAATTTAACGGAAACTCGATAATAGTTTTGGGGTAAAATTGTCACTAAAATGCCAAAGCGACCTAAAAAAAAACCCTCAAGGGTGTTTCTAGAGCGACAAGTTTTTCAGGAATTATCAGAGATTCCATTTGGTCTTTCCACTGATCTGACCAGAAGCGGAATAGTCTTATCCGGGAACTAGAAATATGTAACGGAACTTGTTTACGTTCACAATTGTCGCTGTACAGGTATTAGAAAAACTTCCTCCTCTTAATAGCAAAAAGGACCAAAAATCACAAGGAAATTTTATGTTTAAAACGACAAATGTTATATATCTCCCACTGAAACACAAGTAAGTAACAAAAATCCTATTTTGAAATTATTACATAAAACAACTTGTTGAAGCAAGTTCTTTGACATAACAAAAGGTCGTGAGTGAATTTGAACCCATTCTTATTGAGATTTCGCTTTTTTCTTCCCGCGGCGTAAGTTATATTGTGAAATTGTTTCGGAGCATGAATAGCACGAATAACTCAGAAAAATTGACAAAATACCAGTTCTAAAAAATTTTTAAAACAATAAAAATATTTGGTCAGTAAAAAAACCGGAAAAATATCTTTCTTTTTTTTTTTTTTTTTTTGTTCTCCTGTAAAATTGGTATATATCACTTACGCCCCTTTGTGTTTTAATGGACGATATGGCCGGCCTTGCTTACGCTCATGCTTTAGCGCTATAGGGTAGAACTGGGTTAATGAGAGACTGAGTCTTTTTAGTGTTTTTTGAAAGGGTTTTACTGGTCGATTGCCTTCTTAGATTAAAGAAACAGCGATTGGAAAGTCTTACTGTCTGATTGTTTTCTGTACCAAACTGTAACGCCATAAAAAGCAAAAAGTCGTTACCAGAGCCAAAAATAGCATCCAAATATTTTCCTATAGAGAGGGTATATTGCCCCTGCTTACACCTTGGAAAGGGTTTGTATAAGGACCAATGGCCTGTCTTAATATTGAAATAAAAAATTACTTCCAAAAGCAGCTCGCCCGCCACCATTTTTATTTCAACATCCTGCCTGGTGTGGAAAATGCTTAATGACCTCTTCATCTCATACCAGCTGTCTGCCATTCTGACTGTTGGTATTGATTATATCACTTATACTTGCCTCCGCTTTTTGACTTCCTTTTGATGCGATCACGTTTGACTTTACTGAAAGCTGAGACCATTTCACATTTGTTCTTACTCAACAGTCAACACTCGTGCTTACAAGTTTAGCAAATTAAGTCTGAATCGACGAGGAAAGTGGTTAGCGTAATGAAAGGTAAAATAAGCGTAATTGTTGCAAGCCGTGGAAGTTGTTTTATTAAAACGGAAAGAAATTTAGTTTGCATACCGATTTGCAGATGGCGGTACATATGAAACAGGAATTTTCGACCTGTAACATTCTTTAGAGATGTCACTGAAATTGAAGTTAGCACAATTTAATGAAAAGAATTTGATACTATTTAGCGGGAGTCGTAAAAAAATTATTTTTCTTAGTGCTTTCAAAAAAAAATGTCTCAAGACTAAAAAGCTTAAGTAAAACTATTTAGTCGCAAGCTTTCTTACTATTTTTTTCATAGCTTGAACACTACTGCAACAACATTTTTAAACCCCACTGTTCCTTGCATTCGCCACTGTTGCAATCTGCAGTGCTTCTAATTTTAGATACAACAACAAAAACAAAAAACCAAACGATTTTATCACAGCTAAGCGTGTGCCACTGGTACATCACAGAATGTCACCACTTGAATTCTTTTGCAAACTTTGCTTGACTTCGTTGAAAAGGAATGCACGAGACGACCAATAAATGAAGCGAGAAAAGAGAAACTAATCATTCTAATGGACAGATTTAACTTGTTGAGGGTTGAACGGTCTCATATTGGACACAAGATACTGACACTTGATATTTTATGTTGTTTAGTGTTGACAAAGTTAGCAAATTATCTGTTATCAATTATGTCGCCATTTGTGTTGTGGATGAATAAAGGCAATCATTTGAAAAGGTTGCTTAGGGCATATTTTCCCCTTAAACGGTTGTTTGACCATGATTGGGAAATATTTGAAATTATGATTGTTTTAGGATGCTAGAGACGCATCTGAAACTTGGAGTATGGGATAAACGTAGGGTCTTCGAAAGGTATTGTACAAAGCTTGGCACAGCTAAAAATCGTCCCCAGAACCCCCAGACATCCTAAGCAACAATATTTTTGGCACAGCTAAAAACGTTCACGTTCAGGAAGTGTTGTTGGAAGTTGGAAGACCAACGGAAGTGAGTTTTTCGAAGACCTTTGGTGGAAAAAGATTGATATTGCCTCAGAGGTTTACCCTGGTCAAAGGTAGGAACTGTTGTGACTGTATAGCCCCATGTGATTTTTTTTCTGTGAGGTATTCTCGTTCAAAACAATCGTCCCCAGAACTCAGACATGCTAAGCAACAATATTCGGGCTCGAATTAGGAACATATGCATCACTTTTCTTGGAAGAGTGTAGGAAACCTTCCTAAAATTGCTTCTTTCTACGGATTTACCATGTGGGACATTTGGTTTAAAGCCACTGAAAAATTTAGTTCAGAAGAACCAAGCTCAGACCTAACTATTTACAAAATTTACAACTTTTTGGAGCTCGCGGAAATTACAACGTCGAGCGGGCACCCCAACCGCCGCCGCATTCGCTTCTGGTACTGAAAAATAATAACTTCAATAAATGTTAAATGGGAACCACCGATCAAAATACAGTTCTCGGGCGTTTTTACATTATTTTCAAAGGAAAATATGTCAGAAATAACCTTTTTGTAATTTTTTCCAAACATGTTCTCTGAAAATGAAAAAAAAACGCCAGAAAACTTTATGGAAAAAAGACTTGAAATTTCGGAAAAATAGCCAGAAAATCCTGCCTCTCTTCCTAGAAAAAAAGGAGACTTGTATAAAAAAAAAACCTTCTGGCGATTTTTCCAACAAAACAAATTTTTGCGTTATTTCCCCTGGCGTAATTTCCGGGAGCCACTTTTGGGGTTCAAAAATTAACCACTCAAATTCAATAATAGATGGAAAATACGCATCCTGCGCCGCTATTGATTGCATCATAGCCATGTACACGATTGTCTAGAAACCACAATTGAAATATCGTGTTTCCGCTACCAATTATTACCACCCGTGCGCATTAGGCACTTGACACGAAGCATGCATCCCGCTGCTTCAAAGTCAACCGCATTAATGTAATTTTCACTTAATGAACTTAATGCATGGACATTTCTAATTGCCAATTACCAGCATCAAATGTTACCGTAGTTAATCCCCACATCTGAACAATCGATTTAGAACCACATACACATCGTGACATTTGAATTGATCTGCCATCAAGCGAAAACCATTCCAGTGCAGACACGAGTCCATAAATGGCCAAGATGATGTTGCGTGTGTGCGTGGTATATCGCTCCAAATCAGTGCGCCATTAAGTGCGTCTAATTTCTCGCATTCGATTGACATGGAAACCTCCAGAAAAGGCCCTGTCATGGTTATAGAGGCCGGGGGCTCTCAAGTGCCGCGCCAATTGGATTGGTTTTTGTAGATCCGTTCGGTTTTAGTTAACTATGCACGACTCTTATGAACGTTTAACAGAGCAATTGACAGATTGTCGCCTTTTATAACTAGGGTAGTTGGAAACTCAACTGAAGGTGTGTGAGACTGACTATGAATGGCGCCAGAGTGTTAATTAGTCGATTTGAGGCGATTATTTCGACACGGAAAATCTTTTGACACCTTGGCGTCGTCATGACATGATTTCAATGTCACGCCAATGAGTTCACTGATCAAATGGGCCAAGTGGATGGATTCCATTTACAATGCTCGGTGGCAGTTTGTGAGAATTGCGGGGAAAGGCGATACGAATTGTGTTTAAGCGCCGTGTTTCACAAAATGGAAAATTGCCGACACGAAATGCTTTTTTTCAAATTCGCAAGGAGGGCATGGAAAATCTTTTTGAAGTTCGCCCATCAATCACGCGCAAGAAACGTCTTTTATTGTACGGTCGGGTGGTTGGTTGGTATTTCTCTTTATTGCGGCGTGGGATACGTTCCTAAATATTTCAATTTTAATTTATGAATTTTCCAATAAAGTTTGGGTCTTAAAAATTGTGTGTGAAAGAAAACCGCATCGATTTGCTGCTGGAATTCTATAGACCAAAACATAAACACAATGTTTCGCAATTTGAAAGGATACCATAATAATTATGATTTTAATTTTACGACAGCGATTGGATGTTGGTTTTATGGATGCATTAAGTGGATTTTATTGGCTTTTTCTGTTTTTCTTTGCCTAATACTGATTGAGCTTTATTTTGAGGTGCTGTAAAAGTTGTTCGTGGATTTTGTTTCATCTGCAATCACGGTGGATTAATAAATATGTAGTAATGTTGACTGGCGTAGATTTTTTAAACACGCTTGCAGGGGGATTTTATGGGCATACAATTCGCTGGCTATTATATATCAAACAAACTAGATAGGCAAATGCAACTCTAAAGACGAATCGGAGTCGAACTTTCCCCTAAACACAATGAAGAAGTTTTGTTAGTATTAGATTTTTTTATAAACTCGGTATACGAAAGTATTGACATGAACCAAAGCAAAGGATATTCTGCTGCCGTATATGCTTTTTAATATTTTACACAAGCATTGCAGATTTTTGAGACCTTTTATCTACCGTTTTAGGTTCTTGGCTGACAGCCAAATTATTACAATGACACTCAAAAGAATAAGTTCCTTTAAAGGGCCAAAGTATACAGCAAACAGATTTGCCAATCACTTGTACATATTTGAGACCAATTTCGATTGGCAAATCTGTTTCGCTATATAAGCTAAAGAAGAAAACTCAAAATACGGCAGCACAATGAAAAAAACAGTCGTGGCAGCAGCAAGCGCATGACATATTTTTCTACAGGAACCTACGTCACTTGGTCGATTACACCGCGTATTTAAAATTGCAAAGGCCGAGTGACGCAATTTTGTATGGTAAAATGTGTCATTCGCATTCTTTCATACTTTCTGCACTGCGTAACGAATGGATACGATTTTTTTAATCGTGTGTAGAAGCCTTTTTGGGTTTTTGACCCCATCGAAAGAAATACAGAATAATTTTCCTAGGTCTCCAATAAATGTACAAAGCCTATTACAAGCCGAAAAAAGACTTACAGAACTAATAATGAAATAACTTTAACTTCAACTAAATTAAACAAAACGATGATAATGTGTTTGCCAACAACGATATGGTCGGAGCAGACAGGCAGTTCAAGTATGATAGGGGTAATGCCATCGATATGGACAAGAAAGTTCGGTTCTCTATCACAAATAACCCTAGATTACGGGTTTCGGTTGTTGAAGCGCGTATCAAATACGATATTCTCTCAAAGGGGGAGAAAGGCGTTTGCGAGAATAAGTTTCAGCTTGACATTTACCGGCATTAAGCTCAAAAATTTAATTGAACCGGCTGTCAGTTTGGGATGAACTACTCGTCTGCGTATCTAGGAAGATCTAAATATAAGTACCATCAATTGTGAGGTTGAAGATGGTTGGATGAATGGCTACCTTGAGTGACGCCTTGTAGATTGCTCTTTTTTGAAATATTGGATATGTAAGGTTGAAGATGACTGGTCCGAAATGGCTGCCTTGAGGGACACTCCTTTTTTGAAATATTGAATATCGAAAAAAGCAGTGCATATAGTTTCTGACTTAAAATGAAAACAAAGGTCCAAAACTTTCCTCCTTGCTAGTAATTTTGTGCAAAAAAAAAAAACTGCTCTAGTACACTTAAAACTGTGTCCACTCCCTTCTTCAAAGTGTAGGGAAAAGAATATCCCACTGCACCCATCTCTAGCCTCACTCTGCGCCTGCTATCGTGCCATTAAACAAGGCTGTAATATATGAATTAATGTACAGCACACACAAATGACAGACAGACATTATCCACTATCCACACTATCTATCAGACATTCTTGTTTACAACATCGGCTGTAATCAATGTAAGCCTGCAGAAACCAAGGACTTTATGATAATTTAATTTAATCGACAGCTTTATAAAAGTGTAAATATTTAGTGGCTGACACAAGGTCCCTGTCAAAGTCGAATAAAAACTATCAACAGAGATACATATGTGCCGCCTGGTTGATAGTGGAATGGCCGGCGAACAAAGTGTACCTAAGCGAGATGTTTGCGTTTAGTAAGTGCTTCTTATCTAACCCAAAATGGAAGGGATCGGGTCGAACAAATCGTAGCTTAGAAACGCTATTTGTCATTTAGTGAATGCAAACTTTTTGTCAGCATTTCGCAAAGGGTGGCAAATAAATCTGTAGAAGCTTGCCCTTTTCGACTTCATTTCATAATTCTATTCTCTTTTATATCTAGAGTTCACTGATAAGACGTGGGAACAACAAATTAATGCTGGAGATAACCACCGCCAAATGATAACCCAGTTTGGTTTGGGGAATTCATTTTTTTTTTCCGGTGTTCGAACTGTTGTGATGTAAGACAGTCGCTGGGTTTAATTTTGTTGGCGGTCTTCTGTTTAATCTATTGTCAGATTCAAGTACAAATATTTGTGATTTTTTCTTTAAAAATAAACAAGCAGACAGTACTGCAACCTAATTACTTGAGGAAAGAGTAAATATTGTCTCTAGCGTAGAGTAGCCAGAAACAAAGAGAGGTTTCGAATGGGATAGTAAATTAAGGTAACCAGCATCATTTCGATTCCGCGTTTATGGGCAAAACAATGTCAATATTGATTCGCACTTGATAATCAAAACAGAAGAAATCTATGCTTGCTGAATCACGTGTTCATAGAGGCAGAACAATTGTTTGAACGTTTAAAACTTTCTGTAGTATGCGCTTACACGTTGTTTACATTGATAACGAAATGATAAAATAGACAGAAGAAGATATCGCCTGTTAGTTTTAAGTATCACTCTGTTTACTACAACTGATAAAGATGTCAAAAGTGTACATAATTTAAAACCTATGCCTTTTGCAGCAAGTACCGAAATGTCGAATGAATAGCGAGTCGACTTATTTATGGAGTGTGGTAAGCGCTTAAATGGGAATTGATTGATTGTAAGGATTTTGATGGGTTTACACTTGTAGGATCGTCAAAGCGAATTGGTATCAGTTGTCTACACCAAAAACGAATGACAACAAATACAAGAATAGGTATTGACATTGAGCGCACGAAAAACATGTTTGGTGTTACGTTCAAACAAAAATACACGATCCCCTTTATTTGGCGGATTTTTGAGCAAAGTTTTGACTGAAAATTTTTTGAAATATTAGAAAACAAGCCAACTAGTGCGAACGTACTTTTGAGTTCCCGAGAGAACCTGCCCAAACAAACAGTTCTATAAGCTTAAATGCACGAGTACCTTCCTCCTCAACACGAGGGCTGTCAAGGTCTCTGTAGGTACCTTTCAACGTTAAATCTCAAGAGGTTATGGACGATCTCACCCATGTGTTTTGTATTATTGGGTGTGGAAAAATGCAGTGGCAACACTTTTGTATTTAATCAACTGTAACGTATTTTATATGAACATTTTTGGATATGGGAATACCTACTCTTACTCATGTGACACACGAGTCAGTTCGATTTAAGCAGGAATTAGGAGAAATTCTGTGCGGAACCAATGTTGCAAAAAAGATTAAATTTGTGTATAGTTCCCTTTATTTCTGCCCGTCCTTTCATGTGCTAATACATCTGGACTACGAACAAGTTCTTGAAAATTCTAATCGGCGATTTTCCAACATAAAGATCGGATAAGATGGCTAAGGACCATTCGTTTAGCCTTACTTAGTCGGACATATCTGAATTATGTGCGAGACAAGAAAACCTCAAAAAAGATTTCAACTTTTTGAGTCTGTTTTTTAAAAGAAGTCCGTTGTTAAGGAACATGACATAAAGGATGGAGAATAGATGCCTGAGTTGTAAAAGAAAGAAAGTGGCTGAAAGGAGTTTAAGAGCGCCCTTGTATAAAAAATTTTAATCATGCTTACCTAGCAACAAATGGGGGAACAAATAATGTCGAACGATGCTGCATTCTCTGGAGTTTACATAACCCGAAGAACTACGCTTTGAACCTACACCTACTACAGCTTTGAGGGCCGTTTGCTGATACGACTCATAGCGAACTAAGTTCCACATAAACTCTTATGTGACAGTTTATGACCTGAAAAAAGTAGCCCATAAGTATTTAAGTAGAACTTAAATCGTTAAGAGTCGTATGAGCAACCGGTCCTGAGTGTTTGGTTGGAAAGCATAATATGCTTGTATTCCAAACAAATGCCGGAGGAAATTGAAACGTTGATTGTAGGCAATAGATGCACAAAATGAATACCATCAGTGGGATAAAAGGTATGAATTCGAAATACTAACTGCTGGAGATGCTAAATTTAAAAAATCAGGGTTGAGCAACGAAGGCACAAGGTGCAATGGAGAAGCTGGTGGTGTTGCTCTAAGCAGTCCCAAATGATAAGAACAATGAAAAGTCAGCAGCGATTACTTTAAATATGATTTCGGTGCCGTCAAACCGGCGGCTTGTAGGTAGACTAAAGCATGTTATGGACTGATACTCATACCTTTGACAGGTTTAACATGAAAAACCGGACGAGAACTCTGAATGAAGAGCTCAGTTCTATGAAACAGAACAATGCGAGGAAAATTATAGGAGGACCATAAAATGAACAGAACAAAATGGTATTTCTATATAAAAAGAGAAAAACAAAAATGCAACAAAGCTCGGTTGGTGGCTTAAGGTTTTCTTCAAAAGTGTGTCACTGACAAAACAAATGTGTTTGTCAGTTGCAGAACAGCTTGCTACCCTTCGTGTTTTTTTTACAAGTTTGCTTTTGGCAACATTAAAGGTCATCTTTAAGGGAACAAACTCGCAACAGCTAACCAAGGCAACACCCATACGAAAGCATGACTTGCATGACAATGTTCACTTCTGTCCCCTTGACCATGATATACACGTGCCAACGAATGTCTTAACTCTTCAGATGAGAATTTATGCCCACAATAAACCTTTGATCCATGACCCACAATAAACAATCCGCAAGTCGTTCCTTAATCGAGGACATCCGCACGTATATACACTGAACCAAAAAGGTACATCATAGTAATGAAAAAGTTCATCAATATGATGAAAAAATCATCAATTTTAGTCCAGTGAATTTGTTCGTTGCTATGATGAAACCGATTTCCTCAATATGATGAACTTTGAAAATTATAAAATTCGTTCATCATTCATCAATTATGTTCATCAATGTTATGAAAAATTCGTCAATATGATGAACCGAAATTCCTCTTCAATTTCATCAATGAGATGAATGTATTAATCACATTGACAAATTTGTTCATCAATATGATGGACACTTTCTTCGTACTCATGAATGAAATTCATTAAATTGGTAAATTTATTCGTTTATATGATGCATATTTTCATCGTATTGATGATTGCATACATCTATATGAAGAATCCTTTTCATGACTTTTAGGAATATATTTATATATACGATGTTTTATTTTCATCAATCTAGTGAATATTAACATCAATATGATTAATTGTATTCATTAATCCAATTATAGTAAAATTTATTATGAAGCATTTCTATTCCTCATACTAATGGTTCAATTCATCAAAATTAAGAATAAATAATCATCTTATTTATGTAGAGACTTCATAATTTCTCGGATGTAATATAAACCATTATAATTACATATGAATTTTGTTTCAAATCACTGGTATATAAACACACCTCAAGTTAATATAAGTAAATTGTAAGTAGTATTTTTTCCGAATATTTTCTTAAAGTGCCCTGGTATACCAGTGCACCATGGTCCATATAAAAGGTATGTAATATCCGAGAAACTATGACGCTCTATATATCAATAAGTATATTATTTATTAATAATTTTCGTAAACTCCATCATCAGCACGATGAATACAAATGCTTTATAATGTAGTGGATTGATATAAATATTCAACTGGAAATAGAAAAGGTGCCATTAAAAAGTCATTATTAAAATACTTACTCCATCACACTATATAAATACAGAAATCGTACATTTTAGATAGATGATTTTGTACCTTTAGCCAAAGACCTAAGATCATCAACTCAAAATTATTCTTTTTCTGAAAATATTCCAAACTACAAGATCAAAACCAAATGGACTTAAAGTATTAAATTTTATTGGTCCTTAAGTGTTTCAATAATTGTGCTTAGCCTAGTAGAAATATTTTTTTTTAATGATGATATTGAAAACCCAAAACTGCTCGCAGGCAAGTGGGTATTGCAAATCAAAAACAAACAAAAATTTTAGACAAATGTCTTCAGCACGCAATAATTTTTAAATTTAAGTTTAAGCTAAGATACAAGGTTGTATGTTGTTATTTTTTGTATTTAAAAAAATCAAACGGTCTTCTATTTGCTGAACGCTTTCGGCTTCAAAGCAGGTAATTGTGTAGACTTTTAAGAAGACAAAGAACCGCATTTTCTATAAATGAAAAGAGGAATTGTAATATTAATAGGTACAATAACTTTGTAAATTGTTGTATGTAGCATAAATGATATTTATTACCTTTATGGGCGTCGCAGTCTTCAAATTTCACATAGGTACTGCTGCGTGGAATGTTTAGCTAAATTTTAATGGAATTAGTTAAACTCATTCGTTTTAAAAGTTCCGCAATCCAATAACAAAGTACATACTTAATAATAAATCACATTAATCATATTTAAAAGGCATACATCATATTTATATAAAAAAAACTATAAAAATTAAATCATAAATATTTCGAAAGCCATCATCAATATGATGAAAATATTAACGCATTCGTCAATAGGATAAACATTTTGATTAATTACGCTGTGTATGTACATACAACAAAGAAATGCATAAGTATGAAGATATCGTTCATCAATAGGATGAAAAGATAATCGCATTCGTCAATGTGATGAATGCAATCATCGATATGATGAAATCTTGAGTTAATTAGTGAAAAAAAATGGCCAAATTTATTTCCAAAAAAAAATGGAAATATGGAAAAAAATTGCAACACACGTTTGGTAACGTTCTTTTAACAAATATGTATAAAAAAAAGTACATCGACTTAAAAATTATTATAACATTACCTACCTGTGATATTAGATGTTCCTTAGAAAATAATTTTTGACAATGCAGACAAGATGAAATAGATTTAAATGATATAATTTGTTTAATAATAAAAAACTTAACTTCTCCAATTGATTTAGTAGATATTTAGTAGCACTTTTAACGAAATCACTTTTATTTAATTTGTTTTCCTTTGAAATTTACACTTTTCGCGATCACTATACTTTTACGTCTTATTTATTGAACTTTAAAATGCGAACTGAATCGAATATGGAATGGACGCCTTGTTTCTTTGTCTGTGTTTTTCTACGTACACGGTAGTCGATATGATGATTTTATTCATCAATGAGAAGATTAAATCATCAACTGGATGAAAAAATAACTAAGTTCATCAAAATAAGTATTTTCATCATATTGATGAAATGTTTTGATGAAACTATGAACCTATTACATGAGAAAATTTGCCAAAATCTTATAAGAATCCTGCCAAAAAAATTGATGAATGCACTTTCTTCATATTGAAAAACGGTTCGTCAATCGTCAAAAAAGTTTTCATGAATTTGTTCATCATATTGATGAAAAGTACGTCATATCAATGAATATCATATTGAAAACCGCCATTCGTCAATATGACGACGACTTTTTTTTTCAGTGTACGCTTATCTCACCATCATCATCATCTGACACACGTTTTAAAAAATATCCATTTAAATACTGAAAATTATTCCGAAGCCCACTCACAGCATTTTATTTCCACGCAATTTTGTTTCCTTTGATAACACAAAATAAAATGAAACAAATCTGCAAATATTCACCAAATAAATGTCGTCCGGTAATTTATTATTTTTTTTGTTGTTTTTAAAAATAAATATAACCTCATCATAACATTCTTGCCAAATAGTCAACGATATATTTTTACTTTAACAAGATTTTTAAAAATAAACTCAAATCGCAAGAACGCACAAAGTTTCCACTGAATCACATACACTCAACACCTGACATGACAATGACACTGACAGCGCCAAAAACTTGTTGCATTCTATAGTTTCTGACACATTTGACGGTAAACCACCTCAGCGAGTACGCAATGAGTCAGTTGTAGTTAAGCGGGCGACAAATTTCCCCACACAAAGTCACAGCGACAACAGCTTGGGGGAGTGATGCGTGCCCACTAAAAATGTAAACCCAAACATTTTTTTTTTTTTTAATTGAAGAGAGGTGTAATCTTCTTCTTAATTTGTTTCAAATGTCCAACCGTGACACGCGCAAGTTATTTTTTTCTCATTTCTGTTTTTTAAAGTTTGGAAAATCTTTCCACAACAACAAGCTACTAAATAATTAATAAATAATCTTTTTTTAGAAAAAGAAAGAGATTTCGATGGAAAAAAATTAACGACCACTGTGCACTTGAGAGAGTCCACTTGAATTTTTTTGTTTCTGAGTAAGTAAAAGTGTTCCCGAGCCACATTTATCGAATTGAATTAAACGCACGCATTTTTTGGGTTAATCGAATTATTGCTGTTGATTTTTTTTTTTTTTTAAATACCGAGGTAAAAATAAAAAAATATATATATTTTAAAATTGTTAAATTTTCCCAGAGGAAAATATTTTAATTCATTGCCGTGGTCAAAGTAATAAATTTAACGCTGGATGTGGGGTAATGTTTTAAGTGGTTTTGTTTTCTTGGTTCGTACTTACGAGGATTTTGCATTACTTATTGTTGTACATTAATATTATTTGGCGGAGAGACGCAGATTCCTCGGAAAGTAGATTTATACGAGTCGTGAGTGGTTTTTGAAGGGGATGTTTATCAAAAATAATAATAGGTATACGTTATTGTTGGAAATGGGTGGGATGACTGTTTTTATCATGCATTTTTGGACGCGCTTTTACAGCGACTAGGAGTACATATTTTCAAATACAAGCCACTTGATTTTATTAGATTTTTATTTATATCAGGGGGCAGATTCCGTATATCAACAATCGTCTAAACGATATCGTTTTTGAAAATTTGATCACCAAAATAAGTCATATTCTGCTCGAATTTTTTTGACAAACGTCAGCTTTGATTATAAAGGGTGATTTTTTAGCTGGTTTGGTTTTGGCAACACTGGTTTTGACAGCTGATGTGTGTTCAGTACCTTGTGTCACTGTCAAACAGCTTCAGTTTGGTTTGCAATTTAACCATGGATCGTCTTACAAATGAACAACGCTTGCAAATTATTGAATTTTACTATCAAAATTCGTGCTCGGTTCGAAATGTTCATCGCGCGCTGCCTCCATTTTATGATCGTCATTCTCGACCTTCTGAGCAGTCTATTCGGAAGATTGTGACCAAATTTCGCACCAAATTTACTTTGTTGGAAATTAAACCACCAACACGTTTACGTACTGTGCGTAGTGAAGAAAATATTGCGGCCGTATCAGCTAGTGTGACAGAAGACCGCGAAATGTCGATTCGGCGCCGTTCCCAGCAGTTAGGCCTTTGTTACAGCAATACGTGGAAAATTTTGCGGAAGGATTTGGGCGTAAAGCCTTTTAAGATACAGCTGGTGCAAGAACTAAAGCCAGCCGACCTACCACAACGCCGAATTTTTGGTGAATGGGCTCTTGGAAAGCTGGCCGAGGATCCGCTTTTTTATCGAAAAATTGTGTTCTGCGATGAGGCTCATTTTTGGTTGAATGGGTACGTAAATAAGCAAAATTGCCGCATTTGGAGTGAAGATCAGCCAGAAGCATTGCAACAGCTACCAATGCATCCCGAAAAAGCCACTGTTTGGTGCGGTTTATGGGCCGGCGGCATTATTGGGCCATATTTCTTCAAAGATGATGCGAATCGCAGCGTTACTGTCAATGGTGAACGCTACCGAGCGATGATAACAAACTTTTTTTTGCCCGAAATGGAAGTTCTTGACTTGCATGATATGTGGTTTCAACAAGACGGTGCCACATGCCACACAGCACGCGAAACAATGGCGCAATTGCGAGGCGAGTTTGGTGAACAGTTAATTTCACGTTTCGGGCCGGTCAATTGGCCGCCTAGATCGTGCGATTTGACACCATTAGATTATTTTTTGTGGGGGTATGCCAAGGCTAATGTGTATAGGGACAAGCCCGCTTCGATTGACGCACTGGAAGCCAACATCCATGCATTCATTCGTGAGATACCGGCCGATATGTGTGAAAGAGTATGCCGAAATTGGACTCAGCGGATGGGCTACCTGAGACGCAGCCGCGGTCAACATTTGCATGAAATTATCTTTAAACATTTCATTAATTTTTTCGAATTTTTTGTGTTTTTTTTTAAAAAAAGTTCTAAACCTCTTAAAAAATCACCCTTTATTTGTGTAAAATGAACTAGATTAAGCTCTCAAACTTGTAATTTTAGCACTTAGTTGCTAGTTTTGGAGGTCTATCGTTTCGACGATAATCGTCCGAAAAGTTACGGAATGAGTGACCAGCTATTTAGAAATGGCCAAAATGTTAAAGTCGCTAAAAAAAGAAGTGGCCGAGATTTAAAAATAAAGCCTTCTCTACAACTTTACTGTCAATGGGATTTTCTCTACAGTTTTGAGTATTTTTTTTATGGGAATAGTGTCCCAAAAATCGCCAATGTGTTAAAAACAAAAAGGGAGAAAACAGAGAATTTTCGAAAAGTCTTCGCCGGGGGCCTTGATATAAAAAAAGTGGTAATACTGCACCATATTTTCAACCTTTCTAAATTCGTTAAGAATGCATTTCGTCCTAAAATAGTGGGTCCATGGATACTTTTTCTCCACGATGCTTTAGAATGTACTCCTCCAGCTTCTCTCGTTCAGCGAGTTTGAGTACCGATGGTGCACATCAGCGTTGCGGTTTGGCCCCTTTTTGAGCCTTCTACCCACAACTCCCATTTTTTTAAAAAGATCAAATTGGCACCTTACTTAGTTTATCTAAGAATAAATGCAAACATTTTCAATAAAAAAAGTATTTCGTATCTAATCCCCTATGTTTTTGCTGCCTTCTTTTTTGCCCCATATAAGTCTTTTATGTAGAGGCCTCTTTTTTGACTCAAGCCCCTTTTTATTCCACTTTTTAAAATTGTTCAGCGGCACCCATAAGTGCCAGCAGTAAAATCTCTTTCCAATATTTCTCCAACTGTTTTTTTTTTCATCCACAAGTATAGACCAAAATTTACAACATTTATTTTGTTCACATCGCTTTGAGGATCTTAATCTTAGCAACATGTTTCGTGTGCATAAACAAGTGTGCACTGTCATAAAGGGCGAGGAAACAACGTCGTATCTAATTTGCCAAGCTCAAAGGTTGGCTTGGATTTCTCAGTCACTTTGATACGATCATCTTTGGCCAATGTCAAAGTTTTGGTGTCGTCTAAAACGGAATTTATATTTTCAATCCAAGACCGTCCAAAAGTATTCAGACTTTTTGTTTTAAAAGGCAAGTCGCATTGAATATATTCCCTCCGCCCAGTCGCTGGTGTCTACTTTTAGGCTAGCGAAATTATGAAATTATGTGCGGTAATTGCCTTGAAAATTAATGCTGATAGCTATAAGCTGTAAAAGTCCTTGGTTCTTTGGTATTTCGAAAACATACTAGAGGGAAAACTATGACAGGATTCTAAACGGCATACAGTTCAGATTTTCGTAAAATTTTGAGACATGCTCCTCCAATGGTTGACCCTTAAAGATTGAACTTGCCGATCGCTGTTCCTTTAAAAACACTTCAGGAGCGTTCAAACTACGCAATTTTTTTTTTGCTACTTTGGCCCTTTTTTGGTTGGAGAAGGCGCTTCAAAAATGGTTGAAGGGCTGTTATTTCCGAATAAAAGCCTTTAAAATGTTACGCAGTTACCTATCACAATAATTTTATAGTATTAAGCGAGCCAAATTTGCGGAATAGCTTCAGAAATGACACCTTCTCATTGGCCGTTTTTGTGTGACATTTCAGAAATTTGCAGCGGCCGCCCTACGTCGTAGCCATGGCTTCATTGACATTTCCCGGCGCAACAGTCCCATGTCCGTGAAAAACTTCAGTACGCTACAGCGTACAGCTTGACTTCCCCCGAGCCAGTGGGTCGCATCACCAAAAAGCCATGGCGGAACAGAGGTGTGCCATAAAGCTGAACCTCCTTCAGATTCCTTTTTGAGTTATTCATATATTCATATATTACTGTATTAGTTTTATTCCGGCTTCGTTTCATAAGAAAAACTTCAAGACACTGAAAAGACAAATAAAGGGTTTTTCAACAGGGACGCTACAAAAGTAGAGCGACAGGGACAGCAAACGACGCCGAATTTCTTGCCGCTCTTTTGACATTTCTCTTCAGTAAGGTTTGCCATTTCATGATGGAAAGATATACGAGCCAACAACGAGTCGAAATTATTAAAATTTACTACCGAAATTCGGAGTCAGTGGCCTCAACGTTAAGAGCGCTACCTCCAATTTATGGTCGTCATAATCGTCCTAGCAGATCAACAATTGAGCGTCTAGTGGAAAAATTTTAATCCACAGGCACAGTACAAAATGTTCCCGTGCCAGTGCGACAAAGAAGTGCAGGTAGTGTCGAGAACATTGCTGCCGCTGAGGCTTCAGTTGAAGAAAGCCCAAATGTGTCTCTCACACGTCGTTCTCAAGCGTTGGGCATCTCTGTGACGTCGTTGTGGCGAATTTTGCGAAAGCATCTTGGCCTACATCCTTACAAGATTAAATTGACGCAAGAACTGAAGCCGCTTGACCACCAGAAGCGTCGTATGTTCGTGAATTGGGCTGAGCAACAACTTGAAAATGATTCGGATTTTCATCGAAAAATCATCTTCAGCGATGAGGCTCATTTCTGGCTGAATGGCTTCGTCAATAAACAAAATATACGGTATTGGTCAGGCAGCAATCCACACGTACTTCATGAGTCATCACTGCATTCCGAAAAAATTACGGTTTGGTGTGGTTTATGGGCCGGCGGCGTCATTGGGCCGTACTTCTTCCGTGATGATCAAGACCGGCACGTTACTGTGAATGGGAATCGCTACCGTTCAATGATAACACAATATTTTTGGCCCCAATTGGATGATATGGACTTGGATTACATGTGGTTCCAACAGGACGGCGCCACAAGCCACACAGCGAATGTCACAATCAATTTATTGGAAACCAAGTTTGGAGAACGTGTTATCTCACGAAATGGTCCAGTCGCTTGGCCGCCTCGGTCGTGCGATTTGACGCCGTTAGACTATTTCCTGTGGGGCTACGTCAAGTCTATGGTCTATGCCAACAAGCCAGCGACGATTGATGAACTTCGTACGAATTTCGAACGTGAAATTACAGCAGTATCGGCCGATTTATGCTTGAAAACCGTCGAAAATTGGGGTCAGCGTCTGGACTTCTGCAAGCGTGCCCGTG
This sequence comes from Cheilosia impressa, assembly GCA_948293265.1. Classification (NCBI taxonomy): domain Eukaryota; kingdom Metazoa; phylum Arthropoda; class Insecta; order Diptera; family Syrphidae; genus Cheilosia; species Cheilosia impressa. The sequence continues at coordinate 26,173,414 of OX411884.1, read as the reverse complement.
GTGGCCATGCAAAAGAAATCGAGTTCCATACATAATGGCATCGAACGTACTTTCACAGGAATAAAGAATTTCATTGATATCCAAAACCGTTTTTGTTTTATTTATAAAAACTTTTGTAGAGCTCTTATTGAAAAACCCTTTACCACCGCCCATGTTGGCACCTGCCAAATTGGCAGCACTTTTTGAGATCTGCGCTCTGCTGCGCTGATAGTTAAAAAAATGTAAAGCTCTTAAAACTCAAAAAATCAATCTATCCCAATTTGTTGCTATATTTATTTACAATGCTTGCAGATAAATGGTACAAACAACAAAACTTTCACGGCCACATAGAAGTGTACCGCGTGAAGTTAGCTCGGCATGCGATTAGACACCATTGCGTGGTTATAGAGTGTGTTTGTTTTTATCGCATGCCCCCTCCCGGTGGGCGCATTAATATCTGGTAAACGCATTAATTTTGAACAAAAATACACCACAAACATAGATTTATAATTGCTAAACTAATTGTCGGCATATCAATTATATTCTCCTCTCAATAACGCCCACTTTTCACTTTTTTAACGTTCGTTTCCCCAGAGACGAAGTGAAACGGATGCAATTTGTTGATGTTGTTTTACTGTACATATTTTATGAGCAATACTATTCATTTGGTAAACATATGAAAAATGTGTTAACGATTTATTTAGGTTAACAAAAGGGGAAAAAAACATAAAAAAATATACCGTTCCTGTTGGTTTGTCTAATATGTTCATGAATTACGATGGAGAGAACGCGAGGCTCTAAATAAATTAGAATTGTTTTTTTCCCCTGTATGATAATGCTTCTGAAATTTTTAAAGAGGATTTAGTTTCTGTGTTTCGCAATGAGTTGAGTGGGGTACTGATTTTTAATCAAATTCAATAATAATTTTAATATGAATACGTTACAGATTGGCTTTGCTTTTGTATGTACCTCGTACGAATGAGACGAATTTGATTGATGAAAATGTATCAAGGGTTCCGTGAAGATTTATATTTTTTCAATTTTAAGAAATGCTTGCTACACGCAATTCGCATCGATCTACAAACCCTACAAACCATGACTGGTACAGATTATGCGCGATAGGGGAGAGCGGGGCTAGAAGTAACTTTTTCGACTAAATTGGATGCTGTTCCTAAGATCTTGCAAATGAGTTAGTCTAACCTATTTTAAAACAAACAGCAATATTTAAGCTTAACAATTCACCAATAAGGCCAATAAAGTCTGATAAGGAAATGTCAAAATATCGCTTAAAAAAACGGGTTGTTACAACTTACGTCTGCTACGGAGTAAGTTGTAATAATAATTTAAAAAAAATATTGCAACTTTTTTTAAGAAAATTCATAAGAAATCCCCCTAAAAATAACAAAATCAATTCTGAATAAAACTAAAAATAAAATCTAATCACTTTTCCTTAACCTGTTTTTTTTTTAATGAAGTTTTTTTTTAATTAAGTCAGTCAGAAAGGCTGTGCTTTGATTTTGTTCCTCAAGAAACGCTCGTTTCTCTGGATGATCGGTTAAAATGTCTGATTTTCTCACTCCACGCAAAACTGTTCTCTTTTCTGAACCTACCTTTGAGTAAGGCCTTCCATCTTCTGATATAATATTTGTTAAAAAGAAGTTTTGCGCAACTGTTATTGGATCTTTTTCCGATGCGGGGCTTTGAGATTATAACAAGAATATATCGTAGATATATAAAAATAAATCAGAAAATATAAATAATTAAAAAAACAGATTTTCTTCGAATTTTTGGAGAAAAACTAAATACGGGATCTTATTTCGAATACTCATTTCATCTTTAATATGTATTTTGATGAAAATCGTAGAGCTTTTTTTTCTAAAATTATGCAGACAAAACAGTAAAAAATTCAGCAAACAAATATATTTCGAGATGTAAGCATTACTTGGTTTTCATAGTTTTAACCAAATTGAAAATGGGGTTTTCGAGATGCGAGCAGTTTTTAAAATTAGTGTTTTCGATGATTCGAATTGAAAATTAAGAAAATAAAAGATGCAATAATTTTGAAAACGTAATTTTTTTCTCTAAGCATGCATTTTGGTCAAAATCGTTACTGCCGTTTTCAGGTGAACAAAGGAAAACTATTTTTAAAAAAATAACTTTTTTCAAAAATTCATTTTACGATAACACAGAAAAAAACAGATTTTGCTATTAATATTACCTTAGAAATGCATTTTTGTTACAATCGTATGGACCGTTTTCGAGGTATATTATAAATTTTAAAAGTACCTTTATTCGATGTTTTAGAGAAAAACTGAGTATGCAGTCATATTAACCTCACCTACCTAAGCCTAGTATCCTGCTCGAGCTAAATTTTAGTCCCTAGTGTCCACTTCGTTTCTCCACACCAAAGATAAATGCTCGTTAAATTATTATTAAACATCATATAGATGGGACAAAAACCATTTGTTCATAACGGTAAGCAGAAAACGTAATATTTACTATTTTCTAAAACAATGGGTGTAAGAAAAATTGAAGAAGATATAATAATTGCTGCAGCAGCTCGAATAATTCCTGTTATAGAAATCAGAAGAAGACACTTTTCTTCGTGTCCCATAAATTCCTATTTGCAAAAAAAGGTAAACAAACTGCTGATTTTTGTTTTGGCTTTGCGTTTTCTTTTCTTTCTCGATCAAATTCCTCTCTGCGGTTTCCTCCAAACAAATATCTATAGTAAACGCAACACAAACTTCTTTATCCGTTTTTTATGTCAACATTTATCATCGATTTCATGTACCGGACATTTATTTCGCGAGCTAAAGAGTGGAGACTTTTCATCGGCCCATCTACATAAAGTTAAGAATTAAGCATGCGAACATGATACTGCTTTGCATTTTTGTATGGGAGATAAAATTTAGCGCGAGCAGGATACTAGGCTTTAAGCTCAAATATAAATTTTGGTTGAAATCGTTAGAGTCGTTAGAGCCTTTAGAGCCGTTTTCGAACAAATCAAACTGGTATGAAAATTTTATATGGAAAGTACCTTTAATATTGAGGTTCCGCGTTAAAAAATAACAGACCCGAACTGTAAGCCCCCAAACTCCAAATGCGAAGTTTGAACTAAATCCGGGTAGCCGTTTAGGCTGTAGGCCTCGGGACATACAGACGGACAGACAAGAATTTAGCCACCCGCTTTTTTGAGTTCCTCTATCGTCGTTATGTCAGAATTGATTAACATCTCGAGTTTGAAATTTTGTTCGAAGACAATATGTGTGTATCTTTCTCTTACTACGTTACTACGTAATCGAGAAAGTTAAAAAGTACCGAATATGATATTTCACAGATCAGCGGATATTTTGTGCATTTCCTATTTTGTGTTTGGTTTTTTGCTTAAAATAAGCGTCAAAAAGCCATTGAAAGATGTTGGGCGAATTTAATTGCAATTTATGTATTAATTTTTGGAAAAAAATCCCCGTTGTGAAACAAACCATGGGCCTTGTTTTTCACGAAAACAAATTATGAAATTTGAATTCTGCGATGAGAACAAATGTAATAGTTTCTTAAAATTTTGTCGCACTATAGGAAATGTGGAGGGTAAATTGTATACAGTTTCACTAATGCTGTACATTTTTTTTTAGCAGTTTGATTAGCATAAAGGAAACCAAATTAAACACAGCATTGCATCTCTGCACAATCTTCCTAACAAAAATAAGTTGTGTTTAAGGCAGTGAAAGTGGTTCGTTACTATTTGCCTTCTCCTATTTATGTATATAAGATTCATTCTCTGTATGAATTAAGAATTATTTGGGTAATTGGAAGTTAGAGGCAGTGTGGTCGAAAAAACATTATATTTTGGTCAAAAACGGTCCCAAAAGGGTCTTCTTCGAATCTGACGAAACACCTCAAACAAGTTTCATCCAAATTTGTTTAGCAGTTCCCAGAAAAAGCGGCAAAGGACATATAACGATATTACTCCCTTTTTTGTATTTTGCCCCACTGTGCAACTGTCGATAACGAAAAAAATAAACATTTATCCACTATGATCATAATCATAAACTAGAATTTCCGAATAAATTTAAACGAAACTGTCCGTGTGTGCCCTGTAACTACTGTTATCTTATCTCAAACGTATGGCTTTTTTTCATGAAAACTTTGCATAATGCGACAAAAAAAAATACCCGCCGCAATTTAAAATCAAATAATGTTCTAATGCGCCATGATAACATAATCAGATACGCCACAAATCACCCATTAGAAGGAGATAAATTCGTCACAAGTGCTTTCTTCTGACAGAAAGTCAAAGAATTTTTTTCAAAATTATGATGTAACAAAAACTCACCTGATTGCTTCGAATTCGACTGATAGTCGAGATTCTTGATTTCCGATGTATCGACGTGGGGTGCAAAGCCCTCGTAGAGATCGCTTTCCTCCTCGATTCCGCTCAATTTGTCGGCATGCACCGATGCATCCCGATTGTATGGCATTTTTAAATCAATTTTGTATATTTTTTCCTCCTCCGACGGGTTGCAGTAATAATAATCTTTGGTGTTTTGAGTTTGAGAGACGGCTTTTCTATATACGGACGCTGCCCTCTCGTGCAGATAGTTATAAAAATTATAATCTCTTTGTATAGGTGAATGTACAGTATTACTTTCGTTTTGCTTTAATTCTTCTTATTTTCTTCTTTCTTTTTCTTGTGACTAGATGTAAATTGCAGTATTTCCGATAATGTACAAAAGGTTGTGGATATACAATTTTTTTTTTTTTGCTTTTGTTTGAAAATTAATTTTGTTTTTTTTTTTTGCGAAACGTATATTGTTTATGGAGATAGAAATACTCCAATGCGATGGTGTCGTGCTGAATTCATCATTGAATTTCGTGCAAATATTGTTCTTATGTGAGATCTTCGAATAACATTGTTCAATGTTGCGTTGTTACTTTGATCCTGAAATGGAAATAATAAACAGAAAAAAATCAGTTGTTATTGTTTCTTTTAGAGGGAAATTTAAAACGAACATAAATAGAGAAGTGTGTTCTGGGACTGAGGAGCAGAAAATGCCGGGATACACTTTTGGCATGGACTTGTCTTGACATTGAATTTACGTAGCTTTATAAATAAACATCGACGTGATCTTGTTCTTATGCAGAGTGTAGGAGCAGGCCACGGTAAGATGTTTATTTAGGGACAGTTGTTTTGCACAATTTACCTCGGTAGGTAGGTAATGGGGCCAAAGAGTTTTGAAAGTTTCTCCTTCGGATACAGTATTCAGCAGCACATGACAGAACTATCATTTTTTAGTTTTATGCTCCCGAATTTTTATGAGTACTATTAAACGAAAGTGCTATACCTTTCACTGTTTTGCTTTCGAGAAATACTCAAGATCAAAAAATATTGTTGGAGCTGTTGATGTGAAACTTACTTTATGGCTGTTGGTTTTTAGATAAAAGAAACAATTCAACTTGAATCTATATATTTATTGAAGAGAATACTTGTGTTCCAAAAATACAAGTGTTTCTGTCGGTTGTTAGAGGAAGAAGAAAGAATAAAATAATTGTAACTTACAATGAAAGTTAATAGTGCATGTGTTTTTTGAGTAACAATTCAACAATGAGTGAGTTTATTAATACAGATATTATATATTATATATGTACAATAAGAGATGAGCACCTATAGGAAAAGGCTTGTTGATATAAAGCTCATTCATAGGGTGTATTCGAACAATAGCACATTGAAAATTGTTTAGAACCGCTTTGAACCAAATCTTTACCTATGAAAAATCATGGGGTTTTATGTCTGTAACTGTTTGGAGTGAAAACTAATGGACAGATTGGGATGAAATTTTTTGAAATCGTTCTCACTCTAGAAGACGAATGTTACTGACCGCCCCTAATAAGCTCATCATTCGTTTGTGGAATAGATACATATACAAGGTGGCGCAAAAGTAATCCTCCTATCAGAAAATGCTATAAATTTTGCGATTGGCCCCTAATGTCAGTTCTGTTTTGACATTTGTGTAGTAAACACATGCGAAATACACGTTAATAAACAATGTTACGCTACACTGCTCCAGAACGCGGAATATTGGTGACTATTTATTTTAGCAATAATCGGTCGGTGACTTTGGCACAACGTGAATTTCGTCGCAGATTTCCTAGCCGTCCAACGCCTACTGGTGAAACACTGCTACGCCTCGAAGAGACTGGCACAACACGAGATGCTGCCAGGCGTGGCAGACCCCGGAGTAGCCGTTCTGCAGAGAATATTGCTGCTGTAGCCGAAGATGTCATGGAAGCGCCGTCGACATCGACCAGACGACGTGCCACGCAAATGGGTATCAGTCGACGGTCTTTACAGCGAATTTTGGTACAAGATTTGAAGATGTTTCCGTACAAAGTCCAGACGGTGCATCAGCTGTTAGCTGCTGAACGCCAATCGCGTCTAACATACGCTCAAGCCATCCTTAATCACCACCAAGAGGAAGATGATTTTTCATCAAAAATAATCATGAGTGATGAGGCCCATTTCCATCTTAGCGGGTACGTAAATAAGCAAAATTTACGCTTCTGGGGCACTGAAAATCCGCGTGTGACCCACGAAGAGCCATTACACCCGCTCAAAGTCACTGTATGGTGTGCTGTTTTCGCTGGAGGAGTCATCGGACCTTTTTTCTTCGAAGACGTCGCGGGCCAAACGGTTACTGTGAATGGTGAGCGCTACAGAGCAATGATCAACGAGTTCTTTTTGCCGCAACTTGATGAATTGGGATTGGAAAACATGTGGTTCCAACAGGACGGTGCAACGGCACACACTGCACGTGCCACAACCGATATGCTGAAGGATGCATTTCCCGGGCGCCTAATCTCCCGTTTTGGCGATTTGCACTGGCCAGCAAGATCGCCTGATTTGACCGCTCCAGACTTCATTTTGTGGGGCTTTTTAAAGTCGCGGGTTCAACAAGCCTCAGACTCTTGCAGCTCTTAAAGACAATATCCGTCAAGAATGTGAGGACCTATCAGCGGAAGTTTTGGCCAAAGTGATGGAAAATGCCATAAAAAGGGCTCAAATGACAATCAACTGTGGCGGCGGCCATTGACATGACATCATATTCTCGACTTGATGTCAAAAAAATTAAAAGACCAAATAAAAATAATACACAAGAAGAATCAAAGTTTTTAATTTTTTTTTTAAATTACAGCCAAAAAACATAGGAAGGTTATTTTTGCGCCACCTTGTAGTCACAGAGTTTCAAAAGCCCAGGCACGCAGATTTCCAAAAGAGTGCCGCAAATTATGCCGAAACACAGATCTAGTTTAGTTCTGATGAAGTGAAAAATGTAAATTTCTTACGCGTGCCTAAAACGTCTGGCATATGATAAGAATTCAAAGGAAGCATGCAACGACAAATGTTCCGAGCAATTCCTTACTGTCAGTCCTGTTCAATTATTAAGCAGCCAACAAGCGAGAGTCCATTTCTAAGCGAATTAGCGTTTACCATTTTTTACTGTCAAACATTGCTCTATTGTGAAATAAAATTGCACCTCCCTCTATATTGCGACGATCATATAATTGCTTTTAAAAACCAAATGCATATAGATACACAAATCTGATTTATTTAACTCATAATTGACCGAATAACAACACAAATAATGAGGTACAACCGTTTTTCCAAAACAAAAATAGCCACAAACACAAATTCGAATAATACAAACAGAAAAGCAGAAAGAAAAAACAAAACACCTCACGTGATAGCGCGACCCCGACAAGGTTATGCGGTGAAATACTTTAGCAAATGAAATCCCCGTTTGTATTCACACCACGGCACAACCCCCTTTGCACACTCGCAAACAATCTAAGAAATTAATTAAGAGACCACGACATAAGAAGAGTCAAATGCAATTAATGTCAGAAACATTATAAAGATGGCGAGGAAAAAAAAACAGCAAACATCTTCTATATATACGTTATGTTCACATAATTTATCGCTATGCGCAAAGAGTGGGCCGGCCGGTCGGCTTTATTGTGTGCTTCTATATACATCAAACGTATCTTGATTCATCAAAAGAATTTTACTTTCAAGGGAAAATCAACAGCCTCGTTTTGGTATAGAGAAGTCGAATTTATACTCCCACCACGCGACCACCGACGAATGCTCTCGCTCTGGTCTTATATTGTATAATATGATGAAGAACACACGACGTCGAAAGTGGTAATAAATTTCGCTTTCGTCCTGCTGGTGGCAGTGGCGTCAATTTTCGGCGGCAACAATCTTTATTCATTTCAATATGGCCATTTGGGCTGATTTTATAGATGTACACATTTCTGCTTGGTATTATCTTGATTTGTATATGGAGTTCATATTCTAGAAGCGAATGAACGGGACAACAATGCGAATCGGACCGGATGTTTGAAATGGGTATTTCCTCTTTGTTAGCTGGAAATGTTCTGGTAAACAAGTAGGCATGTGTGTGTACTGAACTGGGACTTGAATAGTGTGGTGGATGGCATAAATATTGATGGTCGAAAAATCCGGGTGATGGTCGAATTTGTTTTTGGTTTGAGTGGGCCGTTGTGGAAAATTTGTCTCAGGAAGGACATTTTTAGGCTCCAATACGAAGCCACTTAAATTGCTTGCATATGATGAACATGTTCAAATATGCAATTAATTGAATTACAGCTGAAACGGCGAGTCTTTCAAATAGATGTGCATACAAAGCCTTTTCAGTTTTAGAAACGAAAATGTTTTTTTTTTATTATTCTAAATGTTTTCAAAATAATTTTGTCAACGTTTCTGATAAGAGAATAAAACACGCACCTCTGGAATATTTCCATTTATTGACGGGTGGCGAAATATTAGTCACTGCACGAACCTGTTTACTGCCGTTCTCCCTCTATATATACCTTGTATCTAAACCAATCACAGCCGAAACACAAAATGGCCGAAATAAAGTGCACGACTGGATCGCACGAAACTGTCTTTATAGCTGCGAGTTTCCTTCAATTAGTTGACTTGTAGGTACTTAAATCGTATCTGAAAGAATATTCAATTCTAGTCAGTGAGGTTGGATTAAAAATGTTTGAACTCGTTAAATTTGATTGAGGATAGTTTAAGATATACACAATAGGTGGCGCAAGAGGTCCGTGTGGGGCTAGTTTTTCGCAATCATTCCTTTGTGTGGGTTTCTATTTTTGGGGCGCATAAAAACTTGTTTTAACCTGAGAGCTTAATAAATTTTGAGATAAATTTATTCCCAAGGTTGTCTGTAACGCAATGGCTTTTGGGAAAAGTTTCAAAGGACTGTTAACATAAAAAAAAAGGTCCACACAACCACACATTAAAAAACCATCCCCTATAGATATGAGATTTAAGATATGAGGAATCAAAGGCGCTTCGCGCCAGAGCGTAAATTTCCATATTCGCATACATACATGTCCCAGCCATCTTAAAAGACTGATGCATACTTTTCGGACCAGGTCGGTGTAACTGCACAGTTAGTAGAGTTTGCTGTTAAATCTGCTCCTCAAAATCCGGTCAACGCAAAAAAAACCGAAAATCACCCGAAGAATTTTGAGTTCGATGCGACTAAGGAGATCTTTATCCACGCTTGATAACGTCCATGATTCTGCGCCATTTAGCAGGACTGGGAGTTATTTTGGGGGTCTTCTATAGAGTCTCCTCGACACGGTGTTACTAATCAATTGCCTTCTTAGTAAGAGCGATTGGCAAGTGTAACTCTTCCCTTGATTTTTGCTGAGACATCATTTTCAGAGTTTATAGCAGGCCGAGGTAGACAAAGTCCCGAACTACCTCAAAGTTATAGCTGGCTATCGAGACATTCTGTCCGATTCGTCGGTGTTGTCTGTCCCCTTCTGGTTGACAGCAGTTGTTTCGTTTTGCCCGCATTCACCACTTAACTCATTTATGTCGCTTTTGTACTGATACTTGCAAACGCACCAGTGACAGCTCGCTGTGTTCTGCTAATAATGTCGATGTCGTCAGCGTAGGCAAGTACTCGTAGTTTCACAGACTTTTGGAAAACTGTGCCTCTGGTATTGGCTTGCGAGTTACGCACAATTTTCTCAAGAATGATGTTGAAAAAGGTCACATGACACCGCATCAGCAAATCCTTTTTTGACATCAAACGTCTCGGTTAGATCGTTTCCTACCTTTATGGAGCACCGAACGTTCTCCATCTTCATTCTGCACAATCTGACAAGTTTGTCAGGGACGTCAAAACAAGAGATGGCTCTGTATATCTCGTCTCTATAAATGCTGTCAGATGCCGCATTAATATCGATAAACAGGTGGGGGTATCGATTTTTGGGTTTTTTTTTTCCAGGGTCTGTCGTAGTGTGAATATTTGGTCGGTTGTAGACTTTCCGGGCTTAAGACCGCACTGATAGGGTCCAAGCAGTTCGTTGACAAATGGTTTTAGGCGTCCACACAGTTCAGCAGGCAGGATCATGTATGCGATGTTAAGGAGAGTGGTGCCTCTGTAGTTGGCGCAGTTTAGAAGGTCTTCTTTCTTGTGAAACGGTCAAACAATGCTGAGGCTCTATTCATCAGGCATACTTTCCTCTGACCAAATCTTGGTGACTTGTTGGTGTATCTATTCCCTCTATCAATCCATCTTTAGCTTCCTTAAAGATCGGTCAGTAAGCCGTCTGGTCCAGCAGCCTTGTTGGACTTCAACTTGGATATTGCTATCCTCACTTTGGTCAGGTGAACAAAAGTTTTCGCTTTCATCGCCTGGGTTGAATGACAGCGGAATTTATGTCGCCTTCGCCGTTTAACAATGTGAAGAAATGGCTTTCTCAAGTTCTCAGCATCGTCTCTGATCACACTACAAGGTTTTCTTGTTCGCCTCTGCAGGTTTCTACTCGGAAAAACTGTTTTCTACCCTAATATACATTAAACAAACACACATTATCGTTAAAAGCACCAAAAATTTGTATACGTACCTAGCTATATGCGTACACATATTTATTCACTTAACGAAATTTGGGAGCCAGTGTTTTCCTCCCAGGGTGGGGTGCTGGCGAAGGCCGAAAGCAAAATAACACAGAGGACATGGTATTCGTGTAGGAAAAGGCACATGGGTCATTAACTTTGCCACCGTCCTTTAATCAGCAGCAGTGGACAATACTCCGCAGGCCCTATCTAACTTTACAAACAAAAATAGCTCCATCCCTGCAGCCACATTATCTATAAATTTTGAATGGATACATAATAAGCACATATACCGCAAGCCGATGGTAAAGGGTAAGGGCTGAACTTTCAAACAAAGAAGGGAACAGTTTATCCGTTATCGTCTATGGTTAATTTCTTAAGTAAATATAGGGGGGCTATGTGAAACGCAGCAGCCCGCTTACTAATAAATGTTAAACAGTCGAAACGACTCGAGACCTATACTTTGCCACAACTTTTGAGTTAAGAGTAGTGGAGGGCGTTTTTCTAAATATTTTACATAATATAATTGGGTACATATATTAGAACTGGGATTTGTGAATAAAATTTTAAATGCGTTTCCTAGAAGGTAGATACTTGTGATGGAAAATTCGTTGCAAAACAAAAGCGGAACTTGTTTTAAAAACTGTAAGCAACTACTGATTAAAAAGCATTATAGAGCACTAGTACAGGGTGTTCCCAAATTAAAATTTCGCAGACTGCTTGAAAACGTCAGGCATCCCGATCTTTCGTCTTTAAGTTCTTGAAGCTGGTAATTTCCAAACGAAAATCCCGGCCAATTCTACTCGGTCTAATAACAATTCGCTTCAATGGGTAAAAGTCACAGCGGATCAGGTCTTTAAAACATTTTCTGTTTATCTGTGTAAAACTTTTATTTGAATTTAGAATAGTTCGACAGCTATCCCTGCCAGAAGTTCTCTCAGGGCTTTACATTTTTAATCTTCACGCTAAATATTTCGTAGGTCACATTGTGTAATTTTATATTGAAAATTTCCCGATTGTGAGTTACTTCACTAAATAATGATTATTAGTATCGCGTTCTGTCTTCAATTTAATACGAGGCAATTAAAAGATAAACCGCCGTGAAGTTGCTTCAATTATCAAAGCGATACCTTTGACAATTATATGAATGAAATATTTTCAAGATTTCCGCCAATGAACCACTCAAGTGTCACCATAAACATCAATAATTATAACACTTCCCATCGCATCCACCTCTGCACTGCATAGCAAAAATAAACACTGAATATAAATGTAATTATTTTGAAAATTTATATTATTTAATCTAATGACCACAATTTGCACAAATTACTAACCCGTACTTGTACATTTGAGGCTAACTTTATGATCACAAACAGCACACACCTTTTCACGTGATGTATGTAGTGACGCCGCAGGCGTTTCACACAGCTGACTTCATAAAATTAAACCATTAACCGATTTATGATGTCAGTAACATTATTTCGGTTAGTACAGCCATTCAGGTCAATGCACCTGTTAGCCGCATGACGTTGCGTTGGTTGTGAGCGGCATGAAAGAAGAAATGCATTAAAGTGGACAAACAATCGAAAGTAGTCAGCCGACCTGACGTCAGGCAGTAGCAATTATTCTCTGTGTGCCTTTTTTCAGAATCATGATTGGAGTGTTACTGCCTCAACGAATACGTGACCTGGCACGATAATTTAATGTCTCAAGTGGGTTGCCCCCGTAGAGAGTTGTGCACTTAGGAGTTAATACCAGTGAATTAGGTTTGCATGGAAATTGCTTATTGTAAATATTTTAAAATGTCGTCTTGAGTGTTGGCTAGAAAATTGAAAGTGACATACAGAAAGTTATGCAGTCAATCGAAAGTGAATTATTATAGTGCACCCTATAAAATTGTTTTTTTTTAATTTTTTACTAATGCTGTAGACCTACAGCAAGTTTGCAAAGCCCAAGAAAATATTTGAGAAGACTCTGGCACGACTCATAACCATTTTTATTTTGGACCTTAAATTTAAGGTGTTCACAATGGTGTCTTCTCTATACCAATTTCGCGATTGTGAACTTGGGTAAATTCGTGGTGTGGTATCGCACGCCCGGTTGTCTGATCAGTAAAAAAAAAACATTGGGCCTTACTAATCATCATTTTTAACCTGCACACTAAATATTTTGTAGGTTACAATGGGTAATTTTTTTTATGGAAAAATTCGTGAGTTCGTGAAATCTAGCCTGTATAGGTGTGCTTGCGATGTGCGAACACCTAATTTTTGGTAGCTCAGCTTCTGGATGAAGAAAAAAACTGATTCGCAGCTTAAAATATTTAAGAAAGGGTTAAGTTCCTTAAGAATTATTTAAGTAATGGCAAATTCAACCAGCAAGAACAGAAAAAAAAAAAATTTTAATCAAAACCGCCCCAAAAATTGCTTATTGTGGGCGTGGCGATGAACAATGCAGCCTAAAGCCTAAAGGACGTCTTAAGAGAGATATAAATATAAATGTTTCTTCTAAATCTGCCCAAGAGTTTTAAATAGCTGTCAAACACAACCAGTGAGATGTCAACTCGGTATTTGTAAAATTCTTTGTTTCGACACATATTTTTTAAAGCATTTGACGGATAATACAGATGAAGATGTCAGATGCCATAAAAATGTTTAGTAGATTGGCTGTCTATATACCATATGTATGCAATTTAGGTCAACAACCTGAGCACCTGTCAAAGTTTATAGTTCTTGCAAAACTTCCTCATCTGTTTTTCCTAGCAGTTTTTTTAACAACTTTGATTGGAACGTTTATACAACATAAACTGTACACATTTACCCTAGACTTCCGAGTAAAACAGAAAAAAAAATTAAACCAACCTTATGTCATAAGAATCTATAGACACGATAAACAAACCAACCCAACGTATGGTATAACACCTCAAGTGTAAACTGCAATCACACGACTGTCAATCGATCGCACGCCAATCTAGATACAATAAGCTTGATGTTTAATCTCGATCGTCGATCGATGTGACGGTTTGTTTAAAATGCACAATAATTGAAAATCGACCAGACAGAGGAATGCCAAATAAATAAAATCCAAACATATACAAGTACGAGTGTGTACACAAAGCCAGCGCGTACAAAAAATACCGCATTTTCCATTGAAAGTTGGATGATGGCGCGCAACACAAAAACGAATCGCGTAAAATCACGAGTTAATGAAAACCAGTTTGACAGGCTGACAGTACAGTAAGGCAACAAGGAATATCGCATTGTACTCGTACGTATAACATCATATTTTGCTTGATTTGTTTGTCGCGTAAATGATATCATATAATTATACCTATGCCGAGGAGTTAATTTATTTCGATTTTCCTTTTGAAAATTTAATATTTTTCATGAGTGTGTGTGCTTTTTTAATGCTAAATTTAGGCGATGAAGCTGAACGATCCGTCGCTAACAAATTAAGTATACAATTTTATAGGATCGCAAGATGTCTATAAATAATATTACGACTATATTTTGAAAAAAATTAAAAATTTCTGCGCCGTTGGGGAAAATGAAATAAAAAATTATAAAATTATGAACGAGTGCAATATACACATGTGGAATTGTGTTCTCCAATCAATAGTCAATGGATATGTGGAATTTTAGCTGACTACGTAAAATATGGGCCGCGCTGTTCAGATTTGGCATGGATTGAATTCCCCGATAGTGTGAAGGATGCTTAACAAATTATAAAATCGGTGCTTTCATTGTTTTTATCGAAAAATATTTAAAGTTTGACGTTTACGTATTCATACATTTTAGGGGTTTTTTTTTTAACTCAGTCTCAGCAAAGCAAAGTAAAATACGATTTTAAGCACGCGATAACAACAACTCTACTGTGAGTCTCGAAGTGTCAAGTAGAGCGTAGTTGTTGCAATTGCGTGCTGAAATTCCTACTTTACTTACAGGCCTATTTTAAGACGACAAATCTTTCAACAATTGCTGCAAAAATCCGCCATTTTGATTCTCTCATCATTTTCTATCCACGAACGCCACCTTGTAAGATCCAAGAGTGACAGCCATTTTGTTTTTTTTTGCAAATTATTAGGTGCAAGCAAATGGGGGCGTTCAATTATCTAGTTTAGTAAGTCTGACAGCTGGCCGACTTGATGTGTCTCAGTATTGATTGGCCTAGGTCGGTCACACGAACAGATTTTTCAGTTGACGTTCATGCAGGGGTAGCCGACGAATATCTAGTCAAGAATTGGCTGAGCACTAAGTTCATAGTTCGCATTTATGTAGCTGACATATAAAAAGTGGCGTTTCCAACCAATCTAGTTTTTACGTTCAGATTACATCTAATCCAGACGAATTTCGTCGACTTAAGATAGATTTTTGAATGTGTCCGTTTTGACATTTCGTGACAGCTGTCATTCATTGTTTGTATAACAACACGAGCAAGCATAATAATGTAAACAGACAAAATTATGCTACCATTCTCCTTAAAGTTGTGGGCTCGACCTGATTTTGTTTACCTCTGGTGAGGGGTTCTTTTTGCATAAAAAAAATAAGAAAAACTTGCTTCAACAGCAACAGCAGGAACTTGGGGACCCACTTAGCCACTGCGCCTAGTTCCTTTTGCTCCCATATCCTCTCGTTTGCAATGGCAAACATGTTAAAATTGAAAACAAACTCCAACGATTGACTGCAATATGGCATTATTTCGCCCACTATTTGTGTTTCTATTTCGGTTCTTTGCGTGGGAATTGTCTTATCAAATATCTGGCAGCATTGCATCAGACGTACAAATTGATATTTAACCAGTCGCAAAAGAGTGGCAAGTTGGGAGTCTCAGTATGATTTTTAAAGGATTTTTTTTCTATTTAGTACACCCAATACCCTATTAACTAAATGTTTTCATTTTCTTTCAGACTGTAGTAAAAAATTTTTCTAAGAAATTGTAAACGTCTTAATTTCACGTTCTGACTAATGATGTTGGTTTCTTTCTCAGTGCTGGATGAGGTGCGGCATTGGCACGCCATCCTATCAATAAATTCAAGCGAACTTTTCACTGCCTAGGTTAAGGTTGAAGGCCATCCTACTTTGCTGGGGACGAAAAGGTATGCCCCATATAAGTCAAAGAGCTCTGGGGGACACAGCCCACTTCCTATGTCATTGCCTGTCTCCAACACAAAAGACACAGATTCCTAGGTAGACACTTCTTCCACGACCCAAACGAGCTAATGAGCTTTTACAAATCCTCAGGATGGTTTGTATGCAACAGTACAGTGAGTACTTAATCACAGGTATTTACAGACAGGGTTACTATGGTTAAGGGACAACCTTCTCCCCCAATGGGCATCACAATGGGTCAATATCGACCTGAGCGTGGAACGGAGTACTCCACGCCAACCCATGTACCCAACCTTACCTAACCTAAGGCAAAGACAACCTTTGGGTTATCCGATATTTAGTTAAATCCGTCATTCGAATCCCATACTAAAACTGCCTTCAGTAAATAATTTTTTCGGTTAAATGTGTTCTCCAATAGATTATTCTATCTCAAAACTGAAACTTGAAGGCGTGGCGGGCAATGAACGACTTCTTTGTGATATCAGTTCAAGAAGATAGATTAAAACAAACACCACAACCAATTGGTTGGTTCCGCTTAGAAGTTCCATGAAACTAATAAGAGGTGCAATTAATTTTACATTCCGTCCATCTGCATTGTTTCAGTGAATTACAAGATACAGCATCTATGCCCCGCAGCACATGCATGTGTGTATAGCATTCAGCAAAGCGCACACACGAAATCGCAGCGCAACAAAATTAAAAGCGTTAAGCGCTCAAACTATTAATTATGAAAACATTACACAAACAATGCAGCATAAAATACAATTTCATTATGCGGTCAATGTTCTCCGTCACCTCGTTCGCATACAACGGTGATCTCATAACGAGCAAACGATACTCTAGGGTTAGTCAAAGTCTATACGTATATACACGAGTGTAGTATAATGTGCAGCACTCTTGTATAGCTATTATGAAATCCGTGCGTTGCTGCGACGATAATAGAAAAATGAGTTGTGGACTTCGTGTGAGTGCATTCAGCCTTGGAACGCTGGTTCCGCTGCTTTCAACACATCATGCTCATGTATAGCATGGTAAATTACACACAGGAGTACGGTTTCGTGTGTAGACCACGTGTAAACGACTAACGTTCCACCATGCACACGTAGACTTTTACAATGCATTATAGAGTATGGTCAGTTCGGGTGCAGTGATTTCGATATTGAATGTCCTGCTAATTGATCTCGACTAAATGACTCGGCTTACAGTTCAACGAATTAATTCACATCACGTTGACTTGCTATGAAAATAATGATAACATTGGTACTTACAGGTGAAGTTGTTTAATTATGCTGTCCGGCTGTAAACCTGAAATGCAAAATAGAGTAAAAATTAATTGTACGTAATGGAGGAAGAAATCATATCAGATACACTGGTCGATTCTCACATTTCGTTGAGAGTTTCACCAGTAGGTGCTAACCAGGTTGAGCTCCATGAATTTAAAAGAAAAAACTATGACGCACGCCTTTAAATACAGCGCGGGCGACGACCAAAGCGCTGTGGTTACCTACTATCACATCTTATCTATGAGCTGTTAAGATCCCAAGCTATTTCAAGTGAAAAAATAACACACACAATGCCATGGGCGGGGTGTGAAATAAAATTAAAGTGGGCTGGGAATGTGTTTACGTGTATTTTCGGAGGGGGATCCTTTTCTAAGACTCAAAATAATGGGGAGGATTTGAGGCAGTCTTCGATTCCCGAAAAAAAATCCATCTTAAGGTTTTATTCCACTGCGCCACCTCTCGCGAACGCCCGACAAACATCCGAGAGTACAACTGTCATGAAAGAGAGAGCTTCTCAATTAGCCGGTTGGACTCGACAGAAAATTGTAGATCCCCTCCATTCGTCCCAAAAATGAAAAACTGACACCAAACGAATTGTTGTGAGAAGCGGACCTGTTGCGGCAACTTTTTTTTATTATTTGAGACAAGTTTGGTCAAATTTTAAAAAGGTACTTCTTTTGAAGATGATGACGAAGGGGTAGTGTCTTAGTTTGGTCGACTAGTTTTAACACCAGAAACGAAGACGAGGACAACTTGTGTATCAAGTAGCGCGCCAATCTCACAAAGTTTCTTCACAAACAGCAGTCGTGGTTGGTGCACTATTTTGAACGAAATTTATTCTTGGACAATTCGCACACACTGATGAAATGCAGTTTTGAAAATAAGTTTCCAATCTTTCGAATGCTTTCAGTTTCAAATAGAAAGTTCGTTTTCCACTAAAAAAAAATTGTAAAGTAAAATGTGCAAGACTGGGTCGCACGAAACTTTATTTTTCTTTCCAAAATGGTTTCAATAGCACACACCTCTTAAATTGACAGCTTTCTAGTTTCCTATGGCTTCTATTGGAACATAACTTTTCCCAGTCGGTTACCAGATATATTACTTCCCTATGTGAAAGCATTTTCGGTCCCATATTTCAACTTACTTAGTCATTGTCCAGACGAACTGAGTGCTAGTGATCAATCCTTTTTAATAAATGTCAGACAGTGGTTTAATGATCGTAGCAGTGAAAGCAGTAAAAGACTTGAGCACACGGGCATCCCTGCCAAACTCGTCAGATTGTGCAGAATGACGATGGAGAACGCTGGCTGCTCCATAATTGGTCGGAAACAATCTCACCGAGACTTTGATGTCAAAAAATTATTTACACAAGATGATGCGCTGTCATGTGACTTTTTGAACATCATTCTTGAGGAAATTGTGGAAAACTCACAAGCCAACAGCAGGGGCACAGTTTCCCAAATGTCTGTGCAACTACTTGCCTACGCTGACGACAGAACACAGCGAGCTGTCACTGGTGCGTTCGCAAGTATCAGTACAAAAGCGACATAAATGAGTTTAGTGGTGAATGAGGGCAAAACGAAACATATGCTGTCAACCAGAAGGGGACACAGAACACCGACGAATCGGACAGAACGTCTCGATAGACGTCTACCTCGGCCAGCTATAAACTCTGAAAATGATGTCTCAGCTAAAATCAAGGGAAGAGTTTCACTTGCCAATAGCTCCTTCATCGGTCTTAGGCAATTGATTAATAAGGCCTTGTCGAGAAATACCCAGGAGACTCTATAAAAGACCCTAATCATATTCCAGTCCTGCTAAATGGCGCAGAATCATGAACGCTAGCAAAGGTGGATAAACATCTCCTTGGTCGCATCGAACTCAAAATTCTTCGAGTGACTTTCGGTTCTGTAAGCGTTGAACTCTACGAGTTGTACAGAGACATCGACCTGGTCAGAAAAGTACGCGTCAGTCGTCCAAGATGGCTGGTACATGTAGAGTAATTGAACATTAACGCTCCGGCCCGACGAGCCTTCGTTTCCGTCCCAGAGAGAAAACACAGTAGAGGAAAACTTTAACTTAGGTTACGTATTGGTTGAGACCCCAGACCACCCCAGACCGTAGCGCCTAAGTAGGCAAGCAAGAATATTTACATGCCTACGCCTTAATAACAAGATTCTGACGCATTTTTTATGAAAATTGTTACAACTAAAGGGTGATTTTTTAGCTGGTTTGGTTTTGGCAACACTGGTTTTGACAGCTGACGTGTGTTTAGTACCTTGTGTCACTGTCAAACAGCTTCAGTTTGGTTTGCAATTTAACCATGGATCGTCTTACAAATATACAACGCTTGCAAATTATTGAATTTTACTATCAAAATTCGTGCTCGGTTCGAAATGTTCATCGCGCGCTGCTTCCATTTTATGATCGGCATTCTCGACCTTCTGAGCAGTCTATTCGGAAGAATATTCGGGCCGGTCAATTGGCCGCCTAGATCGTGCGATTTGACACCATTAGATTATTTTTTGTGGGGGTATGCCAAGGCTAATGTGTATAGGGACAAGCCCGCTTCGATTGACGCACTGGAAGCCAACATCCATGCATTCATTCGTGAGATACCGGCCGATATGTGTGAAAGAGTATGCCAAAATTGGACTCAGCGGATGGGCTACCTGAGACGCAGCCGCGGTCAACATTTGCATGAAATTATCTTTAAACATTAAATTGCAAGGTTCAAACTATCGATTCAAATAAATATTTCATTCATTTTTTCGAATTTTTTTTTTTTTTTTTTTAAAAAAGTTCTAAGCCTCTTAAAAAATCACCCTTTACAACTCAAAGTGTCAAAATCGTTTACTTCCAGACGGGAGATTAAATATAAACTATTTTGAGAGTGTACAACAATTTCAATGAAGCGCTGCACGTTCCAAGAAGTGTTAGAAAAAGACATCTTCTTAGTGATTAGGACGTTGTTAATAAAAATCATTCATATGAAAAGTGCCACCATTGTGAGTTCTTAAAATCTTAATTAAGCGCGAACAATTACAGTAGTATTGCGCATTCAATTTACTAGCCCCACTATAGTATTGATTTTTATCTTGGTCTTAAATATTTCGTAGGTCACAATAGATCAATTTATATAGAAAATTGTAAGTTTGACGAGTTCAACCAGGGCCGCTAAGAAAATATTTTTACTTTAAAAAGCCACAGAAACCGTGAAGAAGTGAAGTGAAGACACAAACCATCGAACGTTTTTTAGTCTTTTGTTGAAACTTGGATTAATTTTTATAGGCCCGAAATAAAAGGTCAGTCTAAACAATGTGTTTGTGGATGAAAGGATGCAGAGAGCCATCGGTCGGTAAGGTCAATGCAGTCCGCTTTTTTTTATCCATAGGAAATTATACACATCGATTTTTTGGAAACGTCCTAAGAACAATTTTTAAGCAAGTTTGATAATAAAAAAACCTCCTCGGTCAGTAATTGAAAAATTAAAGGAATCGCAATACAAAATTCAAAACATAAAGAAATCGAGTGAAACTAAAAGATTTGCCTTAAAAAAAAGGTCCGGCAACACAGGCGTTTTTTGCATAGTTCGATGTATTGTATAATCTACAACATTCACAGACTAAAGTCCATAGAGTGGAATATAAATTTACAAACGTATTCGATCGGGTGGGTCGATTATTGTGACAAAAGATTTTGATTTTTCGGAAAAATCGACAGTGAAAGAAGTGGACACAAGCGATGTTAATAAATGTTATAATTTATTTGTATATGTTGTTAAAAGTAAAATTCAATCATTCAGAAGATTCCAATAATATTATTCAGACTTACCATTTGAATAGTTCAAAAACAGTAAACAAGATACCATTGTGCTTTAAACACAGCAGCACAATGACGATCGGGCCTCTTGTTGTTTTCCTCGGAATCACTGAATTCGTTTCCATTCATTGAAATCATTTACATTGATCAGTATTCATTTGGGAAAATGCAAAAGAAGCTTTACCACCATCGTACCGTGAGCATTACTAATGCAGATGAGAATGTACTATTTTTTATTGCAAACAGAAATGTACATATGTGTACCCAAAGGCTAGTGAGAAGGCAGCAGAAAAATGCTAATAAAATTATTTCGCAGCCGAAATTCCAAGTAGATTTGTGTAAGCGACAGGATTTGGTTTTGCGTAGGAGGATTGATTTTCAACATGCGGAGGATTATGGTGAGAAAAGTATAAACAAAATTTGTATACATAGCTTACTCGGAAAAAGAAGGTACGACAGACCTTTCAAGAAGTTCCCTTTGCTACGCTCACATTTCTCGCAAGCTAAAACACAAATTGGGCTTTAACTCTAAAATGTAAATCATTCTAACTAATTAACCATGAAATCATCCTTCAATTTGTTACAGTAGGTATTTTTTTGTAATTTTCAGAAAAGAAATATCCCCAACATGTCTCGCTACCTTCCTCACAACTTCACGAGCATCGTTACTTTTTTGATATGTAAATTGACGTAGTTATTGTGCACGAATAAGCTGTAGACATAAAGAACATAGAAGCGACAAAGATTCTCCATGTCTACAATGGAAAACCTCCAATCGTGTTGTGCAATCAGCATTGGGCACACGTGCACTCGGGCGTATGTGCAACATTTTGCACGTTTCCACAAATTAGCTTCGTAGATAAGACTTGCTTTCGTTCGGCTAATTTTTTATGAAGTGCCGCCAGTGTGCCTAAGATTAGGCCATTTCCCCTCATCAATTAAAGATTATCAAAGCACACTTGCCTTTCGCCATAGAACTACCTTGTTCTCAGCATGACCCATTTTCGATTAACACTAAAATCAGTATCGATATTAGGTATTCCCTTATTCCCGTTTCTTTTTATTATTCATTGTCTTTTCCCACACGTGTTTTCCTGCACAATTTCACAACATTGCTGTTGCTGTTGACAGACACTGTCGGCATGTATGCGTCCGATTATATCGAAACGTACTCATCGATAGTTTTGCCGGTTCAGCAACCGTGACTCATTTAAAGCCCCAGACTGAGTCTTTATTAGAAATTTATGGAAACGAAAGAGGGAGAGAGATGTCATCATAAAAGTCAGAGCAGGCAATAGCACGTCGTCTGTGCTGTGTACTTTGGAACTCGAATTCAAATGAAACATCTAAGGTAAGGCGGTGAAGCTATCGGGAGCGCGCACGCTAACGATATATGATATTTAAGAGGAAATAGCAAACATAATAGTCATACGAAATCACCTGTTTGGCGCTGCACGATTCCACTTAAGTTAAAGAGGAAAAATGACACACGTTTGGGGATGTCTCCGACGACGGGAAAAGCCTGTTTTGTTTTTTAGCACGTGTTTTATCTTTGCTCCACGCACAACTGAGCAAGAGAAGAATAGAAAATGATGAAAGTCGACTCGCGGTCGTTGTAAGCAAACAAGTGGTGTGCGATTAGGAAGCAAAATCAACATTTCCCATGTCATTGAACTACTGTTACTTGGATAGTTGTTTAAATCCGTTTGATAGATTCAGGAAAATAAAGGCAAACGCAACGACACCGAAAATGCATTCGTTACCATGAGCCAGTGGCATGAGTAACTGAGTGTGGTGTGCAAAGTTATACACCTCGGAGGGAAGGAACTTATAAAATACAAACCAATGGCAGTAGGTGTCCTGAAACCGAATCTTCAACTGCTTACATTGCCAAACGAGTAATTGCCAACACTTTGTATGCAGTCATACCAATTCCAAACACAATTTGTTTGCAGGAACTCTTTCCACCTTAATGAAGTAAAACTCATTTCCTTAAGCGCCTACCGAATAAAGTCAAATCAACAGCACCGTGCGTGAAATAAAACTCATTTCAAATGGCCCCTCTCCACTAGTTAAAAAAGACTGTGTTTCCATAAACAACAGAAACGCCATCAAAATTGAAACTGCCCCAGAAAAGGCTCAAGTTTCCAGTAAAAGTGCTGATTAAATCCGACACCTATTAGAAAAGAGTTTTTATTTACCTTCGTGACCCTTTTGCAAGAAAGGACGCAAAAAAGGGTCACGAACTCTCATCCGAAAACTTGTCACTTCGTCAGAAATGCCCAATATCTAAATTTCACTGTGTACGACATTTTTTTGATTACTGCGCATTTATCCTAAAAATAAATCGACCCATTCCGCAAAAAGTCAGTCTATTTAAAAAATTGTGTAAACTAGAAAAGAAAAGTTAACACTTACTCGTAAGCAACACCTATACAAAGCGTCCTTCGCTATGTGTACATGGGAAAAAAAAAATCTCCGCATTCCACTTTTACGTGCGCACGACCCATACCTCCGGTGGTGGAAGGAGGCAGTGGACTGGTAACAAATATCGATCCATACGCCCTTTTTCTCTAAAGTAGGACGACGCAAAATTTCGAGAATGGTTTCCCAAGAATTTTTCCCCTACAACTCCAAACAACCGATGAGCTAGAAACGACAAAAAAAAATATGCCACCCTCTCGTCCTGCATACGAAATTGAGGGCCTGCCCATGGCGTTGGTGGTTATGTCTCCCGTTGACGTCAAGGGGTATAATTACTGTAGGGCCATTGACTTTGACAGTCGACAGCCAGTACCAGCAGAGAAAAGAGTACGGGTAAAGTTGTCCATTCTGTATACGCACACAATGTAGTGTGGGTATGCGGTTAACTAGAGTATCAGTTTTTTTTTTTCGCAGCAGGACTGCCTTAAGCAGACTATGTCAAGTGGTGTGGTGGCTTTTGTTTTTCCATTGTCCTGATCTATGTATATATTTTCCAGTTGCTAATTAAGCACCTCTGGCCAGCAGGACTTGGTTGTGCGTTGATATAGCGTGATAGGTGGTAATTATTTTCAGGTTTTGTGTCAATCACAGGGTCCCTGTTTATGTCATTTCGATGGATTGACTAATATTTAAAGTTTTGACAGACGTCGAATTAATGAGTATTAGCGCCGAAGGAGTTGAGAAATCTGGTGACACATATAAACAGTAATCGCGTGATAGGGCACAGAGATATGAATAAAAAACACTATAATTGAACAATTGCGTACATGCGAGCTTTTGGTTGATATTTCCAACTGACTTTTCGGCTCATGTACAAAATATCAACAATTGAACAATTGCGTTGATATTCGTCATTTTGGTTGATATTTTCAATTGACTTTTAAAATCCATTACAGTCTTTAAACTCGGTTCACATTTAGTCAGTAAAAAACACCAAGTTGTCCATTGAACAATTGTGATGATATGACGAGAATGTCGTTGATATTTTGAAGCCACCCATCAGTCCCATCACGTAAACGACACCACCCAGCCCATTCAACAACTGCTTCGATATATGATTATTTGTTTGATATTTCGAAATGAAATGGAAATCGATTTCGAATCCATTTCTGTCTTCAAAACTCAACACATATCGTCCGCGCCCCATAAGTTCGTTCACTTAACACCAGTTGATTACTGTTAAAATACTAAGTGACCGCATTCGGGGGGTTATCGAGACGATAATGGACCCGCAGCTTAATAATATTTACTTACCCAATTATCAAGTCTTTGTTGTATTAATAGACTCAATGTAGACGCGCCTAAATGCTTAATCTCACCAAACAGTGCTTCGAGTTTATATAGTCATGAACAAGACCTCTTTGTACGTGACCGTAAAGTCAATTACTGACGCTCTGGCTGTGACTCCGAAAATGAGATTTAATCAAACCGCACGTGATAAACTTCGACATTAGTGCACCTGAGGTTGAATATTTAATGTCATCAAAGAGATCTTTAGGGCGGAAACATTTGCGTGTAGTTGCGAATCATTTACAAAAAAAAAAAATTAGAAATGACATAACGAGATCGACTTGACGAGCCGCGGCGCACTCAAACAAATTTAAAGAAAATTCGTTCTTCTCTGAAGGTTAACGCAACAAAGGCGCGCAATAAAAAATAAAAACGGAGCTCTGAAAGCGACGCAGTAAATTTTACGATCGGACTGGCGTTAAGACTGTGAGATGATGATTTATTTTGTGGTTCGTTGATTTGCATATTTTTCTCCAGTTAATTAGTGCAAATTATTTATTAAAGATATGAAACGACCGAGACAGAAGTACTCACTATGGAAGAGCAGGGGTGTGTGTTTGTTTCTTTAATTGAGTGACCAAAAGAATGCTATTTTCGTCATTGATTAATTAAGTTGTTAATTACATAGATGCAGCCAGGCGTAAAAGTTAGGCTTAGAGTCAGCTTATAAATAGGCATCTGGGCGATGTGACAAGGACCAGCAATAGCCACTGATTTATTACGTCGTCATATATAATAAACGTGGTTCAAGTCCAGATCCAGAAACACTATCTTGACATTAAATGAAGAGCAGTGTTCAAAAGCCGATAGATGTGGCCGAGCCTATTAAATCGACGTGCATTCACATCTCATACAGCTTTAGGTTTTTTTTCGCCATTCGTCCTTAAATGCACAAAGAACGAAACAAAAAATGTCGAAGAATATTTCTTACGAGGCGAATGTCAGCTCTTCATTTCTGCTTATTGTCCAGCACTCGACGACAGAAAAAGTACTCTGCGGAGGACTTTTTCCTTGGAGTCAGGTGTTTTCGTCAAACCAAACAAGCACTGCGGCTCCACTTGTGTATCATTCATGCATTCATTTGATTAATACGCTCACATAGGTTAGAAAAAAGTCTTAACTACCTCGAAGCAACTTCTGTCAATATTCTCCTTTTGGCGTAGACTTTGGACAGGTATTTGTTTGTCTGTTAAATGCGCCCTATTTGCTAGATAGCAAGGTTAATAAATTCAAAATACAGCATATCTCCTAACCGGAAGAATAGTTCAGAAGAGCTTTTTTAAAATTGCGCATATCAACTCAGGTGACGGATCAGGGGTCGAATCGCGTTACGTGACGGAATTCGTTTTGCTTCACATGTAAAATCAACTTTCACTCGTTCACGGACGACGCGATTCGACCCCATATCTGCCGGCATCCCGCGGTTAGCAGCTTTTTCTGGTAGAACAGTGAAGATCTGGTGATAGCCACCGAAAGAAAACCGTCAGCGCTGACGTTTGTCTCCCACTAGTCCACTAGTCCTTAGGGTTTGATCGCGGACCGTAGACATTTGGATCATTGGCCAAGTGCCATTTGTCATGGTCCTACTGATTCTGCAAAAGTGATATGCAAGTTGCAGCCGTTTTATGCAAGTTGTCGTTTTCTAAAGATTAAAAATAAATAAATGGTTGGCGCAGCAGGTCCGTAGGGCTTCTTACAACCATTCGTTTTGTGTGAGTTTTTCATTGAAACGAATGGAATGGATCTTCAATTTAACGCCGGACCAAACGGCTAATTGAGAACCTCTTTCATGACGGTCATACTCTCGTGCGCCAGAGGAGGACCAGTGGAAAAAAGCTTAAGATGGAATTTGGGTAATCGAACCTGGCGCCTGGTTTTCTAGAGATCGGCCGGAGATATTTCGTCTTTCGAAGCTTGAAAGCCAACAGCCTCAACTGTCATATTGCTTTTCGTTCGCGCTTTAAAATCTCCCCGTAGGAGGTCATACTAATTCTCATCTATAGGGTTTGCAGAAACGTCAGTCAGAAAGACAGATTCCTCAGGTAAGCTTCTCCGTTGATGCCATTAATAAAAAAAAGAGTTTCGGCCGTACGTCCTCTGGGCTCATGTTAGACTTCTGAGCATCATTTAGCCAGTCCTTTTGTTTGTATTTTCTTCCTGTTCAACGCCGACTTTTATTAGTTTCGCAAGTCAAGTTCAATATTTACCAAAGGGGAAATAAAATACGTGCAAGGAATGCCTCGACATTGATTTCAATTTCGCTCAAGTACCTCTGATGGGGCAATTTACTACTAAATACCCTAAACCAGAAATCTATAGGTATCGTCGGTATAACTTCTGATCAATTTTATTAGTACATTTTAATATATATTTTAAATTTTTTTTTTTTTTTTGACAAGACTGGCATAGAAAGCTAGTCTCAAGGGATGACGAGACCTCAGTTTATACTGACGGTTCCAAAACCAGTGAGGGTACGGGGGCAGGCATATACTCCAGCGAGTTGGACCTACAAATGGCCCTGAGACTCCCGGACACATGCAGTGTGTTCCAGGCAGAGATTCTGGCCGTAATCAAAGCTGCGGAAGAACTTGAAATGAGATCGATATCCAATAAGAATATCGCCATCTACATTGATAGCCAGGCTGCGCTCAAAGCGCTAGCATCTTATACCACTAAATCTGAACTAGTCAGGAATCGCCGCACATTGCTTAAGGCATTATGTTTGCAGAACCGCGTTAGATTGTGTTGGGTACCAGGGCATTGTACCGACGTTCCGGCTAAGGAAGGAGCGGAGCTCCCACTAAATGAAATGATTAATGGTATCAGACCACCGATGGCCGTCGCTAAAAGGGTTATCTTTGTGAAAACCTCCAATATAGCAGCCACAAGATGGTCACAGTTGGAAGGACACAGGGTCTCAAAAGCACTCTGGCCCGTCTTAAATAGGAAAAAGTCTGAAGAACTACTAAATCTCAGTAGAGCAAAGTTAAGGTCAACGGTAGGAATACTTTCTGGACACTGCCTTCTAAGGAAGCATGCCATGAGACTAGGCTTAGCCAATACGGATATATGCAGGTACTGTGAGGGCCTACAAGTCACGGAAGATATCGCCAACCTTCTGTGCGAGTGTCAAGCAATTGCTCGGAGTAGAAGGAAGCACCTAGGCAGTTACTTCTTTACCAACTTAGAGGAGGTTGGTTCTTCAAGCAATATAGGGACAATAGTTAAATTCTGTAGGGAAATTGTCTGCTTGGTTTAGGTTTTTAACCGTAATGGTTC
Organism: Cheilosia impressa; assembly: GCA_948293265.1. NCBI lineage: Eukaryota > Metazoa > Arthropoda > Insecta > Diptera > Syrphidae > Cheilosia > Cheilosia impressa. The sequence goes on along the minus strand of OX411884.1, from coordinate 26,145,227 downwards.
CCTGGGGATGGCGATGGGTCCGTTTTGGTACCTGGTCCTAACCTAACCTAACCTACATTTTTTTTTTTTAAGTTAGCAGCTAGCCATTGAAAAGCTTGGCCAAAACTACAATCATCACCAAGTAACACAATCGCGCAGTTTGAGGGGGACATCTAACACATGCTCGGCGTAAATAACGCCTGTAAGACGTGGCGGGGTCAGTTTGCTCGCAATGAACCCCTACCAGTTCAGCCCATACAGTACTCACTACTAGCATGAACCACCCCAACTTAGCGAACCGCCCCAAGCCCCTTTTTTAATTAAATCGATCGCATGACAAGCAATTATCCAATTGATAAAAATTTCCGACAAAAACACGTAATCCATCCGGATACATAAATCGTCTGCTGTACGCATTCTGACGAAAGAAAAAAACAACAATTTCGCACACAGTGCACACTGCACATACTACCTCCAAAATATCTAAACCAAACTAAAAAAGAAAAAAAAAACTGCCAACTAGTACAAATTGTTTAAATGTTTCGCCTGTCATTTGGCGGACATGACACAAACAACTGTTTTGTGTCCAGCGCAGCGAAAATTTCCAAAACACCGAATTCAAACAGCGCGACGAAGACGCGCCATTCCAATCTAGTCACAAAGCAAATTATTAATTTGTCCACTTGCAATGTAAATTTATGGTACGATGTCAGAGATACGTTACTTCACAAAGCAGCCAACTGTCATACGAGTGTTTATATCTTGTATCTATATGTATATGACTGTGGGATGTGGGTATATCTGCGCAATTGAAATGAGCAGAGATTTGATAAAATGTTTGCACTCTCAACAGCATCCGGCCGATGGAGATTACTCAATTAGTTCGCACTTCGCCTTGGAATCGGGGAATCTCTGTAGGGATGAGCCGAACACTCTTCAGGTCATCTCGCACATCAAGAACAGATTCAACGAGATAATTTGTTTTCATCTTCGCATGTGACAAGAAGAAGGCGGACATTTTGCCACTTTCGTGAGGATTTCTTCTCTTAAATGGAATTAAGGCGACGACAACAACCACGACGGCTGTTATGAATGATGCCTTTGGTATAGATCTACGGATCTCCATTAACATGTTTAAAGTGCGCCATTCGTATTCATTTGTTCTGGTCAAGGTTACTGTAGTGATATGCTATGGGCACGGTACTCGTACAACTAATAATTCTCTTGCTGACGAACGAGGTCATTAAATCACTTTTGAAAGCAAAACCGTAAGTGGATCCGCAGATTTATATATGCGGCGGAGGGACTGATTTTATTAACGTTGATAGGATTTGCTGTGCGATAACGGTATGTGTGACGACAGGAGAGGGATTTCCATGTATAGTCGGCTTAATCTGGTGGAAGTCGATGTAATAAAAGATTTACGCAGAACAGAATATTATGTGTGTGCGTAATAAAGTCGCAATAAAACCGAAATCCAATCCGTTTAATATAATCCCGGGGATGTGGTGTCCTCAACTGTTTTACTGTGCTACGACCCGAATGGAACAGCCCAAAGTATATTGAATGGAAATGGGTGTAAGCTTTATGCATTAGGATTAATTTTGGCTGTACAACATGGGCTGTTGCAAATCCACGTTGGTGATTTTATTGAATAAGTTGTACATTCTTCCTCAGTTTATTGTCGCAGGCCTGGGAGAAGTTTTGTGTCAAATTAACGCTTCCATGGTTTTATGTACGACAAAATGTACAAATTCGAAGAAGGACAAGGGATCGTGCGTTGATTTACTTAGGCTCGACATGGGCATGGTTTATAAATTTTAAGAGTGACCGTTTGCGACGCATCAGGTTTACAATCGAAGTCGAACGTCCTTGGGGAAATGGCGGTCATCATGTTTGTTCGTAACTTGAAATCACGCTGACAGGTGATAGGACACTGCGTTCAAATGTGTCACCGTTCATCACGAATTGGTGTTAGTATCTTCCGACGAATTTCTGTCCCCTGTAGTTCACACTTCAATCGAAATCAATCCTAAAAAAAAACACCTCAACCCGAAGTTCAGTTGACACCACTGACTTGGGCTTTTGGTAATATTGACGTCCCCATTGTTGCCTCTATCGGACTGAATCTCCGCCAGAGTAAAACAAAATTCCAAGAATATAAACATTCGCATTTCAAATCACAAATAGTGACCAAAACATAAAAGTCATGTGTACTCACTTTCTATTAAAATCTAAACCAAAATACGTTTTTACGTATGTGCACGTACCTGCGTTAGCAATTGTTGTAGTTATACCTCTTGACTGAGTCTTATCAAGGAAAGCAAAATAAAAATCTCCGATTGTGATAGATGTAGTTGTTATCGTTCTCAAGATACTACAAGCTGGTTTGTTTGTTATCTTTGTCAACTTGTTCAGAAAATTACTAAACATGTTTCATAATTGAAAATCACTCGAAGAAAATGTTTTATGCGGTAATTTTCTTCACTGTGTGGTGTTGTTGTTAAATAATTTTTTTTTATTGCACCAGTGAAATGAAATAATAAACGTCTTTGAGCTACTTTGAGAAAAGTTTTACACTCAGCGAAAAATAGTTGACGTAACAATAGGAATCAGCTGATCACCTTTTTTCGAGACTTTGATGAAATAGGAAATAGAGAAGTTTGTGTTTTATAATCTTCTTAAGCAATTCTAATAGTCAAATTGAATATAAAATAAATGCTTCTCGGACATACCTTTCACATGTGTAATTTAATCTAGTACAAACTGCGAACATTTCGAAACGTGAGCAGTGGCATAATCCCAAAATGTGTTTCGATACATCTGTTCGTCTGATCACGTATAAGACACTGTGACAATTGAATCTTTGCCTTGGCAACTCTGATATAAAATAAAAGATAGCCTTTTCATTGGAGAATTTGCAGGTATTAGGTTCATTTGCCTACACGGTTTGAATCGAACGCAATCGATATAAATCGATCACAATCGCACAAATTGACAGAAAAGGAGAAAATTAGAAAAACAACGAGTAACGAGCAACGAGCAATTCCTCTCTTGGCTTGAGAATTTCAACCGGCAAGTACTGATAAATATGTCAAATATGAACAAAGTTGACGAGAAATAAATTCAAACTTCGTCTTAGAAATGAGCCCCCGTATTAATAAACGCTGCGTAAAAGTTATCAACTCGTTATTCAGAAGTTACGTCAAATTTGTGTATGCTATGTGTACTAGCTAACTAACTTGTGCGCATTTGTTTATTAATATGGGGGGAAATGTGTGTAAATAAATAAAATAAGGCGGTGGTTGCAAGAAATTAATATATATATTTATTTGTTATATGATTTATATGTCAAAGATGTAAGGTCGAAGTTTGACAGCTGGTTGACTTGGTGTGTCTCAGTTTTGATTGGCATAGATCGATCACATGAACTGTAGTTTCAGCTGAAGCTTAGAGACGGGTAGCCGTAAAATCTAGTCAAGAATTTTGCGACTGAGTACTGAGTTGACAGTTCGAATACCTAACCTATGTATTTATATGACGTAGAAAAAGCAGCGTTACCTACCAATCAATTTTTGCTTTCAAGGTAGGTCTAGTCCGGACCAATCTATTCGGCTTAAGATAACTAGGTTATTTAATGTTCCCAATTTTGTTTAGAAGCCAGTTCTGGGTGCAACCTAAAAACCTTTTGGCTGTCACTAGTCACTCTTTTGGCTGGCCAAGATTTAAAACGTGACAAGTTTTCCATTTGAAGTTTATCTAGGAGTAGCCGGCAAATGCAAGACAACTTTTTTCAGCAATCCCCAATGTAGGGAACGTTCACCTAGTTCATGTAAAACGCCAACTAGATTTGTCTGGACTATATATACGAAGGCGTTGACCAGATAACTTGAATTTTTTTTTGTATTCTCGCTGTCAGAGATACCGCTGTGCGACTAAAGTCGAAATTTGACACTTGTTTCGAAAGCGTGCCATCTTTCGCTATATATTTTGAATTTGACTCTTTGAAATGTCAACTAAGTATAGGATTTTCTTGACTAGATTTGTCGGCTTCCCTTCCATAAACGTCAACTGAAAAAACTACCTAGGTACGTATTCACACGACAGTCAGCTGTCAGACTTACTAAATCAGAAATCCAAACGTCCCCATTTTGGGATATTTTAATTGAAAAAGAAACAGCAGCTTTTTTATGTTGATTTAGCAAATGCCCTTTATATCTGTTAAATATAAGGACCTCGGTCGGTTGGCCCGCTATACCTACGTAGGCTACTAAAATTCTTATGAATATTTATCTCATTTACGAGCATACCTACCTACTCCATCATGCGGAAGACGGCATGTAATCTTAATCTTTATTGCCTTTACGCATTCATAACAAAGACATGTGCTCATAAGTCGAAATCGCGATGACAGTTCTGCAGCCATGTCCTATGGCTATGACAGACGAGTAAGGGTGTGTCAGTTCACCAAAGTTCAACTCACCTCACAAGCCCTAACAAAGTAACGGTGAGAACGGGAAATTACAAGCTTTAGGGTTTTTTTTTTCTTAGACAATCAAAATCAGCAACATATTCTCAAGTGGAATTCACCCGCAATGACTAATACCGAAAGAAACTGCTTTGTTCTTTGAAACCACCGAGCGGAGTATGGTTTATGGTATGATATTCATCACACCACCATGACGCAACAAACTCAAAAATCAATAATTCCCCACCCGTGACTAGGCTAATCCCAGATAGTTCATCCGATTAACAGGCGGGCACACGGTAACCCTTTTTGCAATTCAATGCTGTTGCACATCTTCTGCAAATTCTCACATTTGCTCAAACCGAGCGAGAGGGAAGAAAGATGCACTGGAAGCAATTGAACGTGTTTTTTTGCATCACCCATAGTAACCAACACTACGAAAGTGATTGTTGATTTCGTACAATGTCAATGGAATGGAAAATGCTGTTTATTGGAACAGAAAACCACCATTAAACATCCAATATCCAATTAGACAACAAAACAGTAAAAAAATTGCTAAAAATCCAGAAACCTGTCAGAATTTTGTTCATCTCTCTCTCGCTTGAGTTTTTTTTTATGTTTCTTTTCCAATACCAATTGACAGCTGTAAATGCATACGAAAGGGGATATCAAGAATAGGGCAATGCAAAACCAGCAATATATCCAGGGGCAACCGACATAAACAAAAATTATAATCAAAGAAAAGAAAAACTTGGCTTACCTACTTTTATACGATTAACTGGTGATAATCGGCTGCAATGTCTTATTCCAATCGCAAGAGATGGGTTACCGACACAAAGTTTCACACAAAAATTTTCTTTACTCGCAAAAAAAAAAAAACTTTGTTTCCTTCGCAATTAATGAAGAAAATATACGTATTTCCCAGTGAAACACGGATGAGGAAATATTATTTGCGACACAGTAGTTGATTTCACAAACTTTTCATAGACTTTTGTGGATATTTTTCCACACAGACAGGGGATGAGAAATCGATTTTCTTTTTTCTTTTCCTTTCTGCCCCGAACACAGCAAAAATAGCAATGAGAAGGAGAGATTCTCCAAAAAGAGCTCCTTTTCGTAGGGATTTCGTAATGAATAAAATTTTTCTTACAAATGTAAAACACGGATTATTTTTTTGCTAAGAAATTCACTTTTTTTATTTGCCAAAGAAAAGAACAAATTTTTTTCTAAGAAGTTAACTTTCGTTGGTCGAATTTCGCACTTTTCTTGATACCGATTGAGTTTTACCTTGCGGATACTGTGACGGCGCGCATTCCAATAAACGTACGTTGTCTGTTCTCAGTTCTTTCTGGGGTAAATTTCTGATTTGTTCTGCTGCTGCTGCGGCGAAATTGCTTGTTTCTTCGTTTGTTGCGCGATTGTGTGTAGAGAAGATGTAGGAAAGTGCGAGTGAACAGTTGGATTGGATCATGGATCTATTGGAATTTTGATATTATTGCTTTCCAGCGAGGGGAAACGCTTTTGACAGTTCTCAAAGGTTCGTGGAGAGTTGTTCAATAGTCTACGCACAGCGTTGCCACTTGAATGGAATTTTAAGTGAATTTTAATTAAAATATTTTACAGACCAATGGTGCAAAAAAAAAACTAAAACGTGTCTGTATATACAACTGGTTGTTTTAATTCGAATAAAAAATATATGAAATCTATAAATTTGTTCATTAAATGCTGTGTCTTATTGTTTATGAGTGCGTTCTTAGTACACGTTCAGGGGCAGAGTTCTCTTTCTAGTCTGTACGTCTGCGTGGTTCTCAGGAGAATATCATGTTGCACATTTCGTTGTTCTTCTGATTTAAGGCTAGTGTGCTACCGGGCAACTTGTGTCCGACTTTGGTTGTAAGCTTCTTCTTGTACGGCCATTCATTTGTCAGCGCGATCGACTTTTCGTGTTGGTGCCTGTGAAATACCCCAGGGTTGCTAGAAGTTCTTTCAGCATGTGTTCAGTTACTTACCACAAGACCGTTTCGGGCCTACTGAGTTGTATACACAGCTTTATGTCCGAATAGAAATCAATGTTGGCGAGGAGCGTAATCTTCGGTTCGGTGGTTAGGGAAAATGTGTTTTCCAGCCTCGCGAATGATGTTCCTAGGATCATAGAGCCAACTACTCCAGTGCCAGAGCTGTGGAAGATGCAATTTGTTTAATGAGCGCATGGCGTCGGCAAGAGAAAACTCACATCTGATTGATTTGCGTGTGCGCATTTCGATTCCACAGACTAAACTCCACCTGACCGTTGAGATCGATTGACCGAGCGCCAAATACCCGCAGATAAACGGTGGATCCACTCGACAACATCACATAATGCTCGTGATCCTGCACAAGAGTTGTTGCCAGAAATGCTGGTGTTGGATCGGATGCTGTGCCACTCCATACGTGACCCATCAGCTCGGACTGCCCGTTAAAGAAGACCAGTGGACGTAGTAGAATACCTTGCACGGAGATTTCCATACCAGCGGTTACAGGGTTGTCATCGGCTTCTTCTTCGTCATCGCTGCCACCGACAAACGACGAAAGGCCACTTGTGTAGATGCCTAGCTTAAAAGTGCTTATCTGCTCCCGCCCAGCTCCCAAAATCAGTTCAACACCACCCCTCTTCAGCACGCCGTTGTTGACCTCCTGAATGCTAAGTATGCTTTCGTTAAACGCCGGCGCTCTAGACAACTCCCGACGCAAGGCGGTCGACAGACCTTTTTGTCCAATAACATGATAGTTGTTGATGGACGGCCTTTCCGCAAGGCACGCCTTTAAAAGAGCCGAAAACCTCGGACACTTATCGCCGATCATTCGAAGTTTCTGCAGAACGTATGTCTTCACTTCGAATTGCTTGTCATTCGATCCCAAGTAATCCAGCAGAGCACCCAACTGCTCTCTGGTTGGCTTCATGTCCAGGATCACATCGAGTGCGATTGTTCTTGAACTAGAGTCATGTCTCCTCTTCGTTTGATAGAAGATCGCCTCAAAGGCTTTGCGGTTTTCATCAGAGAAATTCTTAATGGGAAAGCTGCGGAGAGCCTGTAGCGCTGCAACAGATATCTTCGCATCACCCTCAAAGGCAAGGTCGATCAACTGTGGAATAGTTGTGGCGTCCTGCAGATTCTGGAGCGCACGTATGAACTGAGTTTTACATTCGGCCGAGGTGCACTTTGCAGCCAACTGATCGAGAAGATATTCTCGTATTTTTGTCACCAAATCATCGCTCTGGCCGAAAGTTGATTGACGTGCTAATGAGGCTGTCGTCTGAATGATGGTGTCGGCCAGTTTTGGATTTTTTACGCTGTCAGCTTCCATGCGTTCGAAGAGATCTTCAATGATAGCTCGGTCAGGGTGTGTACCCACGGCCAGAGCTTGTAGATATTTCTCGATGTTGTCGGCATTTTTCTTCTTTTGCATGTCGAACACCTTGAACATTGCATTGTGGGCGTCAATGGTTTGTGCCGCTCCCATTAGGTCGATAATTTGACTACGAAGGGATTCGAACGACTCGAGTATTCCTGTGAATTCCTGGGAACTTGTGATTCTGGCAATCGGCAGCAGTTTAACCAGAAGAAGTGCTGTCGCTTCAGTTCCAATTTTATCCTCAGTCAGTTGGTCTTGGTGCGCAGATATTTGACCTGCCAGCTGTGAATATTGCAAGAAAATGATTGTGTGGTTATAATTGAAGGGGAATATGTTCGGATTAAGTTGTAGTGGTCGATCTTAAGTCAAGATTTACCACGGAAGTAGGCATAGAATTGTCATATGTACTGCCAAACAACAAATGAGATGCTAATCAGAATCCTTGCAAGAGGCCGAACTTCACTTTTAGTTCGACACCACACGCAACTGCAGAGACGGAGTTTGATGTGTGAAGTACCAACGCTGATATTCGTTGGGTGTCTAGAAAGCCACCAGTAGAAAGAAAAGAAAAATCGAGAACAGAAAATGCAATAAAACAGAAAACATCCCTAAACCATCACACACCGGAGAAAATTCCAAGACTAAAATTGTAAAGAGCACTCGTCTACTCACCGTCACGCCTTTTATTTCACTAGTCGCTCCATCCACCTCAGCCGGCAGTTCCATCGCTCTAAAATCGTCCAAGCTGGAAATTGTGTCATTTAAGGTGTCAAACTTCAGCTGTTCCACCGCAGAACCAGCAACGTGCTTGAAGGTAATCACCGACTCCACTTGACTACCGGCGTCTGGTTTTGCGTGCAACGCTATGGCATGCGTTTCATGTGACTTAACCTTCAAAAGACTGCCATCTTGGGCCAGGTGATAGTGGACCTTGAGTGAAGGCTTCATTTCAACACCTGAAGGCAGACAAAGTTCTACATCTACTTTGAGTTCATTAATCCGCACAACATGCACTTTTTACTTACCCAATGGCACTTCCGATCGATAGCTGACCTTCAGATCCCAGTTACTGCAGTCCGACTTGATTTTCTCGAACTTCGTTGACGATTTAGCCGAGTAGAAGACAATACACTCGCCAGACACATCAACTTCGGGCACAGGACCGTTTTCGTAGTGGAAATTCAAAAGACTAGCAACACTACGACGGAGATTCAAAAGATATGCATCACGACTGCGATCGGCTAGCAGTTCGATCACCTTTCCATCGTCGACGACAACATAGAAGGGTTTGTCGATGATTTTTGGTACTTCTTGCAGATCCCCGGAAGTTTTCACTTTCGGATTGTGCATGGTAATCAAAAGTAACTGCGTTGGGTCCCGATTCCATATTGAACGTACTGTTACTGTTGCGGACAGGGTATAGGTGCTGGCATCTTTAGAGTTGCGACTCCGAAGGTCAGTCATGGAAACCTGATTTTCAAATTCGAAAAATTGTTGAGTTCCATGTGGAATGAGCTGTTGAAGTGTTGGAGCTGCAAGAGATGTAGAGTTGGTGTGTTATTTTGGTGGGTAGGTCGTGCAAGGACTCTTTAGAAGAAAACAAACGCGCGAAATATGAAACACATGTCTGTTGTTCATTCAAATCAATTATATGACCGTTAGTTATGAGAATATGATTCTTTTTTTGAGTTTCCTTAATAGTTGTTGATAAAGCCAAAAGAAAATAAATGAAGATAAGAGGGCACTACGAAGTGCGCCCACTGTTTCTTTAGATTGACAGGAGCAACCGCTATTTTGGATGACTTTCGTAAGTAAAATACCATCTGGCTTTTCGTATCTTTCGGTTATTTTGTACTATTAATAGCTGCAGATGGCGGACACATCGTGCATGAGGATCAACCACGTACTTATCTTTATGAGATGGGAATTTGCAGACACATTCGAACAGATATAGACAAACCAGCATACGAAATGGTTGATTCCAACATACTCAAAAAATTCCCTTGCTCATATCAGAACCTCATCAATTTGGACACGTTGCCGGACACACAAATCTCAGATATAACAACCAATGAAAATCTAAATCGAGGGTCATTATCACTGGGGGTTATCGCTATTTTTCTACAACGAAAGCATTTCGATTGCAACTAATATCTGCGATTTCTGTTCAAGCTAGAACCTTTTTCAATCAGATTCACAAAACAAATGTACGGAACAAAATTACAAAAATTGGCAAATATGCGTATCCACCGGCAAAAAGGTCAGTAACCTGCTGTTACCATTGTATTAACAACAATTGAATAAATTATTGTTATTCACCACGAAGTCCAGTGAGTCTTACCAACTAATCCGAGAGTGAGCAGGAGTAGCCACAAATGAAATTGAGGCATGGTTTTGACAATATTGTGGGTTAACTGGAGATTTCTATTAAGTTATTAACCAGATAACAATCTCATTTCATTTAAATAGATCACAGAACAACAACGAGAATAAAAAAATACACGATTCAACGGAGGTGGAAGAATGAAAGACTACTTGTTGCCATCGACGTTTTTCCTAGCCGTTGTCACAAAACGTCAAAACCCTTATCTATCGGAGAGAGACAACTGTATAGGTTATGGAAGGCAAATAAAATCTCTACACTGCAGACAGTAGAGGGTTACTATGTTGAACGAAAGTGTAAAATTTTAGGTATTCGATTGGCCTGTTTTCTTGAACTTCGATCACAGCAAAGCAAAGTAAAGTAGGATTTTCAGCACGCAATAGCCCTGTTTTTTTGAGCTTCGATCTCAGCAAAGCAAAGTAAAGTAGGATTTCCAGCACGCATTTACAACAACTATGCTCTACTTGACACTTCGAGACTCGCATTAGTTGTTGTAAAATGTATGCTGAAAATCCTACTTTACTTTGCTTTGCTGAGATCGAAGCTCAAAAAAACACGCCTAATATCAACAACTGCGGTCTACTTGACACTTCGAGACTCACAGTAGAGTTGTTGTTATCGCGTGCTGAAAATTCTACTTTGCTTTGCTTTGCTGATATTGAAGCTCAAAAAAACACTAAAAATTTTGCGCCCTGTCTGATTTCTTAACATTTTTCATACATAAAAAATTGACAAAAATAGAACCTACTGATGTCATACGTTTCTTTGCAGTTGAAATTGTAGAAAAACGTAAACAAACTCTACTAGTTGTCAAACTAAAATTAGCCCTGTTTTTTTGAGCTTCGATCTCAGCAAAGCAAAGTAAAGTAGGATTTTCAGCACGCAATTACAACAACTACGCTCTACTTGACACTTCGAGACTCGCAGTAGTTGTTGTAATTAGTGTGCTGAAAACTCTACTTTACTTTGCTTTGCTGAGATTGAAGCTCAAAAAAACACGCCTATTGTATTAATAAATCAGAAGCAAACCGGAAAAAATTGCTTTTTTCGTACCAAAGCAACATAAATGAGTCAAATGAGCAGCTGTTTCAGTTGGCGTTTACTACGTTGACAGTTCTCATATGTACCTGACGCAGAAAAAGTAACGCTCCCGACCAATCTAGTTTTTGCGTTCAGGTTACATCTCATACAGACCAATCTAGTCGACTTAAGATAACTAGATTATTCTTCTAGTACAGTTTAGTTTGTGCTGCCTAAATTTTCACGTGGGAAGTTCATTTTGGCATAGGTATCTAGGTACTATAGGCTTTAGTCTAGTAAGCTGTTGCAGGAAAGCTAAGATTAAGCGCCTCTCCAATGTTTCTCTCCACCACTTCGCTTAATTTTGACAGTGTATAAGTTCCGTAAAAAAAATAACTGTGTTGGTAAAGTTGATTGTCTTGCTACTGTTAATTTGAAATTTTGTTGCGAATACCGATATTTGCCCTGATCTGTCAAAATTTAGCTGTGGAAAAATGTATTTTGCATTAATAGGCTTACTTAAATACTGTAGAGATATTTCGTACAGTGGCTAACAAATTTAGCTTGAACTGCGTACTGCTTTGCTTAATTTCATCTTAAAAGACATTTTTGTATTGGGGCTTAATTTAAGCTCGAGCAGCATACTTGGCTTTTAAACCAAAAAGAAAACCAAAGCTGCGAACTTGCTTTTTGTAGGTACCTATATGGCGCATTTGATAAACGGCATAACGTTCGAATATTTTATTATGGCAGTGCTGTAGAGAAACAAATTTTCCCGCCTGTTGATTGTCATTTTCGAACGAATGACGCTTTCGTTGGGTGTTGTGAAATTTGTTGGTTGAATTTGCACAAAAAGCCGATGCAAATCATTTGAAATGCGTATTTTTGCCGATTGTTCGCCTATTCGTGTTCTTCCATTTTTAACGTAAACAAAAATTTCGTTCATGTTAAAACTTGTTCAGTAAATTTGTACCAAAGGTAAGTAAGTAGCGTCATTTTAGTCCAATTTTCTTTAAACATTTTTCCCATCATACTCTTCCTCTTTGATAAAAAATTGTACAATAGTTTATTAAGGTTATATCAAATTGATTTTCCTTTTATTTGCCTTTACATAAAGACATACGATTAATATCATATAGGTATTTGTTTTTGTTAAATTTCCAGACATTATTCCGAGTAAATAAGCACTCGCTAATAGACGAGAAACAGAAAAATTTAAAACAAAAAATACGCTGTAAGAATCACTTCATTTGCTTCCAATAATTCGCACAATAATCCTTAACCTTTGCCTTTGTTGTTTTGTAGCGCTCAACAATAATAATTGCATTTCGCAATGGAGGATATTGAGCTACCTTTTAAGGCAGAATATGCCAAAACAGGTCGCGCAAGTTGTAAAGGATGTAAGGACAATATTGCCAAGGATACTCTTCGTTTAGCTGCCATGGTCCAGGTTAGTTTGTTCAAATATTTATAAGAGCTCTGCAATTAACTTTGCTCATTTGTATTTAGTCGGCTTTTCATGATAGCAAACAACCGAATTGGTTCCATGAGAACTGCTTCTTTAAGAAACAACGTCCAACGTCGGCTGGAGATATCGGAAATCTGGAAAATGTTCGCTACGAAGACCAGGAACGTGTAAAGAAAAAAATAAGTAAGTTGTACTTACGTTCACATTAGATACCTGCATATATGACTGCAGATTCTGATTCCAGTTCAAACAATTTTTTTAGACTATGTTACCCTATTTTAATTATCGATTTCCGCTGACCATTGCTTTGTGTTCATGTTGCCATTTTTTTCTGTAAAAATTCGCTTAACAAAGTAAGGGAAACTCGTCCAAACGTAGTTGCTCCGATTTGTTTCTTCGCTTTCTTTTTCCTGTCTGCAGGGCGGGAGTCTTTTCTGATAAAAAAATAACAACCAAAAAGAAAAACTATGAGCTTTCATGCACTGCCAATAATGAGTGCTGATGCTGATTTGAAAATTGTTATCAACACTTAATTGCAATATCAGCAACAACTGCGATAGTAAATTGTGTTACTAAAATGATTCCGAAATCGCGTAACCGTCCCGAAATATATTATCTTACCTACTGCAAGTGTGTAAATTTTATGACATTTTCCAGCTGAACTCGGTGGCAATGCGGTAGTCACTGCAGGCAGTGGCAAGGGGAAAAAACGCACCAAAGCCGAGGGTGCAGCCGCCAAAGACTTTGGCATTGAGTACGCCAAGTCCGGTCGCGCTGAATGCCGAGGCTGCTCCCAAAAGATCCTTAAAGATCAAGTGCGCATTCGCAAAACTGTATTCGACACAGAAGTGGGAATGAAATACGGTGGTCAACCGCTCTGGCATCATATTGAATGCTTTGCACAGGTTCGTGGTGAGCTGGGTTGGCTAGCGCCTGGCGACAATCTTCCCGGCTTTAAGAGTCTCTCCAAAGAAGATCAAAAAGACGTCAAGAATGCTTTACCGTAAGTAAAAAAGAAACAGCACTCATCATAATTATATCTCACACGCTTGGCCATTCTATCCCCTAGCGCTGTAAAATCTGAGGACGTTCCAGACGCAAAAAAAGCTAAACTAGAGAAAAAGGATCCACAGGAAATCGAAGCAGAAAAAAAGTTGGCGGACAAAGTAAAATCTCAAAGCAAGCGGGTCTTCAAGTTCCGCGACGCCATCAAAGAGCACATGGCAAAGGGAGACATAACAGAGTTGCTCGATAAGAACGGCCAAGAGCCGTATTCTGGTGATTCGGAGAAACTTTATGATCAACTTGCTGACATGTTAGCATTCGGAGCGATCGAGAAGTGCAAAGTTTGCAAAGGAAACCAGATGATGTTCCAAAAGTCTGGCTATTTGTGCAACGGCCAACTGACCGAGTGGTCAAAGTGTATGAACTTGGAAAAGGAGCCCAAGCGCAAACCAGTTGCAATTCCAAGTAAAATCAAGGCCAAGTATGACTTTCTTAAGGATGTCAAGAAGGCGGTGGAGGTGCGTGCCATTCAGTACATTGCACCCAGTTCGTCGATAATTGCCAAGAACGTTGCCATGAAGAAGGAGGATGAACTTGATGGGTGAGTCGTTTTGCAAACCAGACTGGATGTTGTCCATGGGTTACTAGTTTTGTTTGCTTTTCAGACCTAGAGTCAAGCGTGAGAAACCACCGCTGTATCTTTTCCAATTAGCACATATCGGTCTGAAGGCTATGGAATCGGACTTGAAGAAGCGAATCCTTAAACTTGGAGGAAAACTTGATACAAAAATCAATGAAAATGTGATCGCTATCCTCTCCACAAAAGAAGAAGTTGATAAAATGAGCGCACGCATGGTGAAAGCTCAGGAGCTAGGAATCCATGTAGTTCCTGTCGAATATTTGAAGGCCGTTGAAGATGACCCCACGGGAGCTGTTCGATTTATTTCAGGCATGTCCCTCTGTGACTGGGGATCGGATCCGTCGGCCCGTTTACCACAGGAGGAGGCAAAGAGCGCAAAATCAAAAAGCATTTACACAAAATCGGTTCCGAACACCATTAAATTGACGGTAAAAGATGGTCTCGCAGTCGATCCGCAAAGTGGTCTGCATGACGTGGCCCATGTCTATGTAAATGGCAAGGACACGTACAACATTGTGCTGGGACTTACCGACATCCAGCGCAATAAGAATTCCTTCTACAAACTCCAGTTGCTGCAATCAGATACAAAAAACAGGTGAGAGTGAATCTCTGGTTGGACGTCGTTGTGGATGTTAATATAAGTTCTGCTTAATTTTTGCAGATTCTGGGTTTTCCGCTCGTGGGGACGCATTGGTACTACCATCGGTGGCACCAAGATGGTTGAATACGATACAGCTAATGAGGCGATGCATCAGTTCAAATTGGTGTACGAGGATAAGACGGGCAACCGCTTTGACAACAGGCACAACTTTGTCAAGGTAAGATCTGTTTTAATGCATCATTTAGCCGGGTTAGACGTCGACAGACCTTGCAAGACGCAGGACTGCTGTTTTGGTATTTTGTGTATGCAAACGTCAACGAAAATTTGGTTTCTTCTGTCATTTTAGATGCCACGAAAGATGTACCCCATCGACGTTGAGTTCACCGATGAGAAGACCAAAGTTGATCTGAATGTTGCACACAAGGTTCCGTCGAAATTGGCAACGCCAGTTCAGGATTTGGTGAAACTCCTCTTCGATGTCGACAACATGAAGAAAACAATGTTGGAATTCGATCTCGACATGGAGAAGATGCCGCTCGGCAAGTTGAGCCAGAAGCAAATTCACTCTGCCTACAAAGTTCTCACCGAAGTCCAGCTGCTTATTCAGAACGCCGGCAGCAATGCCCAATTCATCGACGCTACGAACCGTTTTTACACTTTGATACCTCACAACTTTGGAGTACGCAGTCCACCACTGCTAGATACCATCAAACAAGTGGAAGATCTTGCATCAATGTTAGACAACCTAATGGAAATCGAATGCGCTTACAGTCTCATAAAGACCGAAGACTCTGGCAGCAACGATGTCAATCCAATCGACAAGCACTACGAACAACTGAAGACAACAATCGAACCGTTGGACAAGAAGAGCGAAGATTTCGCTCTCTTGGCGAAATATGTGAAGAATACACACGCCGACACCCACAAAATGTACGAGCTCGATCTAGTCGAAGTGTTCAAGGTTGCTCGCCAGGGCGAAGCTCGTCGCTTCAAGCCGTTCAAGAAGTTGCACAACCGTCGACTTCTCTGGCACGGTTCTCGACTCACAAACTTCGCAGGCATCTTGTCGCACGGCTTAAAAATCGCACCACCAGAAGCCCCCGCTACCGGTTACATGTTCGGCAAGGGCATATACTTTGCCGACATGGTCTCGAAATCGGCTAACTACTGTATGACCAGCAGTGCAAACCCGACCGGTTTGATGTTGCTGTCCGAGGTTGCCCTTGGCGACATGATGGAGTTGACCACATCCAAATTCGTGACCTCGCTGCCGAAGAATAAGCACAGTACATTCGGTAAAGGTCGCACTATGCCCGATCCAAGTGAGTCACACTTCAGGGAGGACGGTGTTGAGATTCCCTTAGGCAAAGGACTCACGGACAATAAGTTGCAGTCGTCGCTATTGTACAACGAATTTATTGTCTACGATATTGCCCAGGTAAACATTCAGTATTTGCTACGAATGAACTTCAAATACAAATATTAAATTAAGCAGCACAGTCCACTAATATTCCAAAAACTTTGTATAAGTTTTCGTTTCCTAAAAGCCATTGTATTTGTTTTTTGTTTTGTTTTTATCAATACATCACTGGTTCATTGAAATGTGGATCGATGTAAGAGCTTATTTTGTGTTGTTTTTGTCATATATGGTAAAATATTTTATAAATAAACTTCATTACCAAAAGCTTGTGTTTCGTTACAAATAAGTAAAAATGGAACTTACTTCTCCGACGTACCTGTAGCTTGTTAACTTGCCCCCTGAATTTTGAAAGACTTGCTTTGCCTCAAAAGTAATCGATCGTCAGTCGAGGGAAGCAATGTTCTTCCATTTTTGGTTTTAGACTCGGTTTTGGGACATTTAAAACCCCCAACATTCAAATATCAATTGATTGAACAATTTTGGTAGAAAAATATGCTTTATTGAGATTTTATCGCAGAAACAACCTTACAGAGGCCCCCGCTACCGGTTACATGTTCGGCAAGGGCATATACTTTGCGGACATGGTCTCGAAATCGGCTAACTACTGTATGACCAGCAGTGCAAACCCGACCGGTTTGATGTTGCTGTCCGAGGTTGCCCTTGGCGACATGATGGAGTTGACCACATCCAAATTCGTGACCTCGCTGCCGAAGAATAAGCACAGTACATTCGGTAAAGGTCGCACTATGCCCGATCCAAGTGAGTCACACTTCAGGGAGGACGGTGTTGAGATTCCCTTAGGCAAAGGACTCACGGACAGTAAGTTGCAGTCGTCGCTATTGTACAACGAATTTATTGTCTACGATATTGCTCAGGTAAACATTCAGTATTTGCTACGAATGAACTTCAAATACAAATATTAAATTAAGCAGCACAGTCCACTAATATTCCAAAAACTTTGTATAAGTTTTCGTTTCCTAAAAGCCATTGTATTTGTTTTTTGTTTTGTTTTTATCAATACATCACTGGTTCATTGAAATGTGGATCGATGTAAGAGCTTATTTTGTGTTGTTTTTGTCATATATGGTAAAATATTTTATAAATAAACTTCATTACCAAAAGCTTGTGTTTCGTTACAAATAAGTAAAAATGGAACTTACTTCTCCGACGTACCTGTAGCTTGTTAACTTGCCCCCTGAATTTTGAAAGACTTGCTTTGCCTCAAAAGTAATCGATCGTCAGTCGAGGGAAGCAATGTTCTTCCATTTTTGGTTTTAGACTCGGTTTTGGGACATTTAAAACCCCCAACATTCAAATATCAATTGATTGAACAATTTTGGTAGAAAAATATGCTTTATTGAGATTTTATCGCAGAAACAACCTTACATCTAGTATCACTTTAAAACCGCTTAAACCTACACCTAACCATGTTGCCCATTCAGGACCCAACTTAGTACTTTAAGGATGCAAAATTCAAATGTGACTTCACTAACTGTCCAATATATTGCACAGCTATGTAGTTCGATGAGTTGAAACTTAGCCTCTGTCTGATCATCAAAAACGCCGCCACTGTAAAAACCACATAGAAGAACGCCAGGCACGTGACTGAGTAAACGTAATCGACTCCATCGAAACCCAAGATGACCAGAAGGAACTTTGATTTCTTGAACATGCAAAACATCTCCGTGTCCGGACAGAAGGTGTCTGATCGATTATTTCCATATAGAGCGGCCACAAGGCCTTCCAGGCCATGCCGCAGATAACTCATGGACATGAGGAAACGTAAGTACGTGGGTATGTTAACGTCATTGCCGTAGCCAATGCCGTAACAGGATAGCAAGATTAACGGCACCGATAACACAGGTCCAACAAACATGGAGTTCTGTCGGGAATGAGCCATTATTTTTGAGAAAGTACTCTTCAATCGACGATCATTACTTACCACTATGCTAAATCGTGACGAAATTAGAACGCCCAGACTGTCCGAGGTCATTCCGGTCAGAATGGAAATGAGGAAGATCATGGAAAAGCGATTCAGCTCCAAGGGCTGATTGGACATCAGATAGATCATCGACAGGTAGATAACGGCGAGAATCAGCATGAAAGGAATTTTCGAGCAAACCATGGCTACGTAGTATGAGCTGAGGCGATACCACTGATTGAAGTACTCCCGCTTGACCAGTCGAACTTCAGTGGGAACTGGAAAAAGGTTCTAGGTGTGAAATAAATCGTAGAAGGATGATTCTGATATACTTACACTGCAGCAAAACTGGCATCATTGGCAAGTACAAGTACGCGATGATGATTGTGAACACGAAACCGAAATTGAACAGTGCTTTGGTTGCATCGTTTCCAACACCGTCATAGATTCCGCCGACAATGCCGCCCAGGGCAATGGTCAAGAAGAATTTCAGTTTGATGTACGACTGGCGGAAGGAGAAAACAAATAAAAATCAACAGAATTATCAAACTTTGATGCAGGCTTACCTTATCTCTCCACATTTGGATGAGCATTCGTCGCAAGAGTAGCCGAAATTGAAACAGCCACGAACACTTTGACTTGAGAAGTTTTGGGTTTATTTCCTCTTGGAATTCCTCTATGAATTTGATTCTCTCTAGAGATTCTGCGTCTCTTGCGGTGGAGTAATCAACTTCTGGCGTCCATCGCAGGCATTTGCCATTCTCAACAGCGGCGACCATTTTCTCGTGGTACTCGTGGCCATATTCACGTCCAGCTACTTCGATAACTAGAAGGAAAATTTGTAATAAATTTACCCAAAAGATAAAATAGTTGGCGCAACAGGTTTATGGAGGACACCTACATCTAGGTACCTATGCTAAGGTAAGCTCTTGGAATGTTTTAAAAGCCTAGTCCTATCAATTATCAAAGTCAGCAGACAACTACTATAAGAGAAGTGAGTAGTTTTACTCCGCTTCAAAAATCACGTTCAAGATCGCGTCAAAGAACCCGCCGAAAACGCGTCAATAAGCGAATCAAAAATCCCAAACGCGTCCAAGTCTGTTCAAAAACTCGTTGGAAAAGCGGTCAAAAAACAGGCCGAAAGTGTCGAAAAATATGCCAGAAAACGATCCCGAAAACGAGTTCCAAATGGCGACCAAGAACGTGTCTGAAACAAAATTCTACTCCAAGTTATGTTAAAATGTTATTAAATGCATTTTCAACAGAAGAGAAGCAGACAATTATGACAGAAAGGAGTGGTAGTCTGTTTAAAATCCGCGTTAACAAAAATCCCTCCGAAAACGCTTCAAAAAGCAAATCAAAAAACCAAAATGCGTCCAAGTTTTTGTTCAAAAACTCGTTAAAAAACTGGTCAAAAAATAGGCCGAAAAAGTGTCGAAAAACATGTCAAAAACGAGTCCGAAAACGAGTTCCAAATGGCGACCAATAACGAGTCCGAAACCAACTTGAGAGACAATGGGGACGTTCAAGCTTCAAGTATCTAGTTTAGTAAGTCTGACAGCTGTCTCACCAAGTGTATCTCGGTTTTGATTGGGGGAAATCAGTCAAAAGAGCAGCTGTTTCAGTTGACGTTTATGGAGGGGTAGCCGACGAATCTAGTCAAGAAATTCGTGACTGAGTACTAAGTTGACAGTTCTCATATGTGGCTGACGTAGAGAACGTGACGTTCCCGACCAATCTAGTTTTTGCGTTCAGGTTGCATCTCATCCAGACCAATCTAGTCGACTTAAGATGACTAGATTCTTGAATGCGGCCAATGGGGACGTTCAAGCTTCAAGTATCTAGTTTAGTAAGTCTGACAGCTCTCTCACCAAGTGTATCTCGGTTTTGATTGGGGGAAATCAGTCAAAAGAGCAGCTGTTTCAGTTGACGTTTATGGAGGGGTAGCCGACGAATCTAGTCAAGAAATTCGTGACTGAGTACTAAGTTGACAGTTCTCATATGTGGCTGACGTAGAGAACGTGACGTTCCCGACCAATCTAGTTTTTGCGTTCAGGTTGCATCTCATCCAGACCAATCTAGTCGACTTAAGATGACTAGATTCTTGAATGCGGCCAATGGGGACGTTCAAGCTTCAAGTATCTAGTTTAGTAAGTCTGACAGCTCTCTCACCAAGTGTATCTCGGTTTTGATTGGGGGAAATCAGTCAAAAGAGCAGCTGTTTCAGTTGACGTTTATGGAGGGGTAGCCGACGAATCTAGTCAAGAAATTCGTGACTGAGTACTAAGTTGACAGTTCTCATATGTGGCTGACGCAGAAAAAGTGACGTTCCCGATCAATCTAGTTTCTGCGTTCAGGTTACATCTCATCCAGACCAATCTAGTCGACTTAAGATAACTAGATTCTTGAATGCGGCCAATAAAACCTGTCAACTAGAGACAGTATGATTTGTCTCTGCTGTCACCTATAGCGCCATTCCTAACGTTCATTTGCTCACTTGGCGTGTGAGAATGCCATTTGAAAATGTAAATCACAATAAATTACAATAACAGTAATTGTGATTATGACAGATACCAATAACCTACTATTAGCATGTATTCCTTAAGTGAAACTAGTTGTCAAATTAAAGAACGTGTCAAGTCACCTAAGTGAGTTATCGAGGGCAAAAAATCAATTACCACTCCACACTCGACGATCTATATTGATCGTTCATGTAGTCTCCAGCACTTTTTAATTATCCAAATGGACATGTGATTAGTGACTTCAATTGCACCTCGCGCCGATTTTTTTTTTCCTATAATTGGCAAAGCTGACAAACGCGCAAGTGATTCGCATATACTTACTGAAATCGGCTGGATTGTATGTTAGCGGACACGACAGTCCAATGGCACCCATAAACGGCACGATGTTCTTTGTGGAACCTTGATAAACACACTGACCATCGGCAAGGACATACACCTTGTCGAACATGTCAAATAGCTTGGCAGACGGCGTGTGAATTGAGCAGATAATCGTTCGTCCCGAGTGTGCAACTCGTCGCAGCAGCGAGATGCATTGGGAGCTTGACAAGTCATCGAGACCGCTGCAAATAAGATTCAAATGTCATTGACGATGAAGCAGGTGTTTGATTTACATACTTACGTGGTTGGTTCATCTAGAAATATAACTGGTGGATTGTTCACCAGCTCCAGAGCGATTGACAGACGTTTCTTTTCGCCACCCGATAGCTGTAGGCCCATTGTGTTTTCGGACTTTTTCAGCCGGAGCATACAGAGTATCTCATCTATCTGGAGGGGGGTAGGGAGTAAATTTTGCTGACTAAATCGGCGCATATAGTTACCACTTCTGTCTTTTGAGACATGGTAAGCTCGTTTCCAAGCTTTAGGTGGGCTGCTAGTATCATAGCCTCTCGTACAGTACAATGAGGATCGAGCACTTCGTTTTGCATAATGTAACGTGACATTCGTCGAAAGAGTTTTGTTTGCCTCGGTCGACGGTTCACGTTGATCTGTCCAGTTGCATTTGCCGCACTGTAGATTTGAAAATATGGATTAGTTCTGGAACTAGAGTGAAGTGAATATGAATTTACTTGTAGCCGGCCAAGATGTTCAGCAAGGTAGTCTTGCCACACCCGGACGGGCCCAAAATCGCGGTAAGCTCTTTGGATTTAAATTCGCCATGAATCCCACGTAGGATGAGTTTGCTTCCTTGAAAAATAAAAGAATTGTTTTGAGGTCATAATAATGTAAGTGAGTTTAAGTAATAATTGCCAATGTTGAAATGTAGCTTATGAAAGTTGGTTGGCGAAAATTTAAAAATTGTAGTGGATTAGGGTGAATTTCAGCCAGCACTTTTTCGTTTTCACTTTAAAAATGAGCTAAAATGGCCGACCCCTAGCTGATTATGACGTATCCACCGGCTCTGATGGTTTACCAGCGGAGCTTTTCAAATACGGTGGTGATGTTTTGGTAGGGCGCATGCACCAAATCATCAACCAAGTACGGGTGGAAGAAAGTATGCCCGATGACTGGACTATCAGCTCCATATGCCCCATCTACAAAAAAGGCGATCCTATGTCTTGCAAGAACTATCGAGGCATATCCCTGCTTAATGTCGCATACAAGATTCTATCCAGCGTACTGCGTGAACGTCTCAAGCCGTTCTGCAACACGCTAATCGGCACGTACCAGTGTGGCTTCCGGCCCGGCAGATCGACTATAGACCAATTTTTCGCACTGAGGCAAATCCTGGAAAAGACCAACGAATTTCAAGTCGAGACTCACCACCTATTCATCGACTTCAAAGCCGCATATTATGATAGCATTCATCGTCAGGAGCTTTATGTGGCGATGGCCGAATTCGGGATCCCGGCAAAACTGGGAACACACACGCTGTAACGTGCAATTTGGAAGTAGTTCCTCCGAGCTATTCCAAACATGTACCGGATTTCGGCAAGGAGACGCACTATCATGTGACTTCTTCAATCTCGTGCTAGAGCAGATAGTGCGCAGGGCAGGTGTCAACACGGAAGGCACTATCTTCAACAAATCCGTCCAGCTACTGGGGTATGCAGACGATATTGACATCATCGGTCGCTCCCAGCGTGGCGTGATAGAGGCTTTTACGGCGACTGAAGAACAGGCGAAATTCGTTGGTCTTGTAGTAAATGAGGGTAAATGAGGACAAGACTAAGTACATGCTATCAACAAACAAACAAGCATCTGTCCACCGCCTAGGACAGAACGTCACTATTGATAGCAACAATTTCGAGGTAGTTAAGGAGTTTATCTACCTCGGTGTAAACATGAACTCCACAAATGACATCCTAGTGGAGATCCGGCGAAGAATTACCCTAGGAAACCGCTGCTACTTCGGTTGGGCAAAATTGGGTTCAAAACTCCTAGCTCGAAGGACAAAATGTATGCTTTACAGAACCCTTATCATGCCAGTTCTGCTTTATGGCGCCGAGTGCTGGACGATAAGCAGGAAGGGAGAGCTGATACTGGGCTCCTTCGAAAGAAAAATTCTTCGGCGGATTTTTGGTCCTGTGTGCGAGGAGGGCGAATGGAGGAGAAGATACAACCGCGAACTCTATGAGCTGTACCAAGATGTGGATGTAGTCCAAAAGGCCAAAATACGTCGAATACATTGGCTCGGCCACATCGAGCGAATGGACAATAATGCTCCAGCTAAGAGGATTGGAAGCAGCGTGCCCGGGATCGCAGAGGATGGAAGGCTACAGTGTCTCAGGCAGAGACTCTTCACGGGTCGGGAGCCCGTTAAGTAAGTAAGTACTTATCAGATGTGTTGGATTTGCATTACATTATGTTTCACAATCACTTGACATCAATTTTTACTGTCAACAGTTGTTGCTCTGGTAAACGAGATTCTTTTCCGCTGATAAGTAGAAGAAACTTTCAAGGCTCTTAATTGCTAGGTAAACAGTTGACTCCGCTTATCTGAACTACGCTTTACTAAAACCAAATCGTTTAAGTGAAACACAAAATGTCACGGATTTTTTTTCCATTATCCGAAGATCGTAGAAAATACCGCTTAGGTGAAAAAATAATTGTGGCAAATTGGTATTTCAGTTAAGCGGAGTCGAATGTATATTTTTAACCCCAATTTATTCCCCATTGTTAAAATGCATTTTAAGTGTATTCGAAATGTAACCATTTACCTTTGACTAAAGTAGGACAGTCATATATGCGAAAGATCGTGCATTTAATATTAGTATTTAGCAAAAATAGCATCACATCACTTATAGTACGTTAATTGGACATTACGGCTGCCCTTTGACTTGTATCAGAAATTGGCATTTAATTCAAAGGTCGACCTTTATGCTCTACAAATGTTGTCAATCTTTCTAGCTGTAGATAGATTATTTATACACTTGCAGTGTTTTTTTTTTTAAAACCATTATTTCATCTGACAGCTAATTGTGTTTAATCATTCCGATTAAAGTGATTTTTGTTTGCCAAACAATCATTGCCACTTTTGTTCATATTAGAAGTAGAATGCGTCTAATTAAATCGGAATATACCAAGAGGAACGTAGCTACAGATGAATCTATATTTAAGCAACAGGTGCAGGTGGTCGTACCACTTTTACGATTTGTCACGAATTGGAATGAGTTCATAGTAGGGGTTTTTTTATTTTACCCACATGAACTATATAGATCATTCATTTCCAAGGTTTACAACACTAGTACGAGATCCAACTGTTGTTCTAAGCCATTTGAATCAATGATCTATACAAAATCATGTGAGCATAGCAAAAAGGCCTAGTGTTGGCGCTAAAAATGATTCACATCACAACGAAATTATACTGCAATGACACCATCACCTACACGCTATCCGTTTGTCCGCAATCAATGCTAATAAAGGCGTAGGAATGAGATCACAAAGATCTACACATAATTAAAGAGATAAACACAAGTTCCAGCGACCAAAATGTCTGCAATCACTTGAAAACGCTTCCATTTCTGTTTTAAAACATGTCAAATGAGAGTGAGATAGGAAGAGTTTCAGTCAATTTAACCAAAAACTCAACCAAAATCAACCAATACTAAATAATTGTCCCTTCATCACTTCCGGAAGACATTTTGTTTTATAGGAAAGCGAAATTTCGCAAGCCACCCCTGTAAAAATATCAACAAGCTGAGCTTTCCCATAATTCCTATACCACCTAAACAAGATGGTCGACCAAGATACGTGTCAAGTATTTCTGGGTGTTAGGTAACACTGATCCTTTCAGTTAGACGGCTATTTAGTATTGGGCATTCATTAAGTCTTATTTCCGTGCGTTTTTCTCAGTTCTAAGGACCTTCCCTATTGGTAATATTTGATGTTGTAAATGCAGCACTTAGAAACTTGGATTGGCGCCACCTCCTAGTATATACCTACACATCTCCATCTTCAGGAATTTACTCATTCTTCCTCAGTGTGTTTCCTTCCTCTTTACATTTGCATGTATATTTTCTGTAAATGTTCGCATTTAGTTCTTCCGTTTGTGAGTATGATCGCCTGGGATTATCGGATGAACTCGCCCGCGAACACAAATCGTTTTCTGTGCCTATATGGCAGACGAAGTCACGTGCATTTATGCCACCTTACCCAACTAATTTAAAATTTTGTATAAAATGCGAAAAGTTCGCTGTGCAACTCTTTACTTTTATATGCTAAGCACTGTAAATATTCTTACCTTTTGCTAGGTCCGGAACAGAATAGTTTAAATCACAAAAATTCAAATTAACTGCTGGCCAACTAGGCAAATACTTTAATCCACTGCCTTCGGGTTGCTGCTCTTCGGATTCTACACTTATCTCATTCAAATCGGAGTTTGACGTACTCTCATTAGAGCAGCAAGCACTCGAGACGTTTTTTCTATAATTTGGCTTATCCATCACGATAGGTATTTATGGTGTCTTCTTATAGTACAGTTTGTCACAGAATTATTGTGCTGTCATCGTTGGGATGCTTCTTCTCTCTGGAAAGAAAGTAAAAAAAAAAACTCATAATTTGATGCAATTATTAGATGAAAGCAGTTGTTGACAACAAATTTGAAGATATTTCATAACATTTTGTGACGAAATGTTTTGATTGCATGGGCCATAAAAGTGTGCCGACATCTAATCAGCAGAAATGATTGTAATGGCTGATTGCAGAATTTTTAATCTTAGATAATGATGAATGGATGCTGAGCTGCATGAATTTGGCATACCAGACATACCCACACAAAGTTATGGAAATGACTTAAGGCAAAAGCCCTAGTCGGGCAGAAACATTCATTTCACCCAAGTGGTTGCGGTTAGATACTTTATTGTTTTCCACTAAGGAGACCAAGAAGCAAGAACCGCAGTGTGCAAAATGAATGATGCAGATGAATAGCGTGGGTCTTAAAACGCGAGAGATATTCATTTCAGTTTGAGGAGTGGGTGAATGTGTTATGAAATTAAATTACGTGAGACCTAGTAGTTGTCTGCGTTGAAAAAAATCAAGAGATCATGTCAGTTTGCATGTCTAATGGGAAGCTCAACGGAAACACCGCCAAGAAAACTACATGTCCCCTCTCTCGTGCAAAAAGTCTCAAAACTGTTCAGATATTGGCATACGTTCTAAGGGCTTTTTTAAAAAGATTCCATGTAAATAATCCAGCTTAAGCTGATGTGTGATACTTACTGCCGCTAAAAAACTAAATTATGTTGTGAAAGAAACTGGCGGCTTAGTATGATCGTTTGTTTGAGCTTTGGCAGTGACTTTCATCTATTTTTGACAGCGGTCCAATATTACAATCTTAAAGAATCTCATTAATCACACCATCAAAAGCTGTGTGTCGAAAAATGTTTTTATTAATAGCTACTGGGGTGTCTGACATTGTTGCTAAATGCAAAAACTTCTGTAATTTTTTTCTATATAAATAACTCTCTTTACGAAATTTACTTACTCTTAAAAATTTTTGACGAGTATTGACTTAATGCCGAAAAAATCGTAAAAGAGATTGATCGAGGGATCAAGATATTAGGTACCCCTCCACTGAGAATCTTACGCGTTTCTACTCAACAAATTTCTTGGTGACATTTGACATGCTGCGCTGCGAAAGCCCGCGTGGCCAGACGCTTGACAGGCGATCTTATGTAGCGGTAAATTTAGGACAAATGTTTACATCATGTCAAAATTTGATACGAAAAGTGTCATGTGTAATCGTAGCTTAAGAATTGGAAAAGCTGTCGGTCACTTGATAATATTAACAGATGATTTCAAAATTTTTGTCCTATTTGGCATACGTGCAACGTGCGTAATAAAAAAGAGGCGGCAAAATAAAATTGACTGTTCTACGATTCCTTTCAAAAGTGTCAGTGAAATTCTTCCTCGCTCTAAGAAGAGACAATCTCCCCCACGTAATTCCTAATGCAGTGTCGCTTTTTCCTCTTCTTGAATAGTTGTAGTTCAATCAGTAGAAACTCTTCCACAAACTCGAATTCGTCCAAAAGAAGTTCACCCAATTCGGAATCACTTTCATCGCTAGGTGAATCAACTAATTTTGATTGTAAATTAGCAAATTCTTCGAGTTTATCAGTCATTTTAACGACTTTTCGTACCACTTTTTTGAATTTTTTAATTATGTACCTATCTGTCATTTTTCAAAGATTACTACAAAAGCGTTCCCTATCTTTTTTGTAAGTTTCTCTCTCTGAGAGAGAATTCATCCCCATCCACCACTGCCATTTTAAAAGTCGCTTCCATTCCTAGTACAAAAGTAAGGGAACAAACATAAAACGACAGCTCAAATGACAGTCTCTCGCAAATACAGAGAGTGGAGACGTTTAAGTATCTAGTTCAGTTAGTCTGACAGCTGTCTGACTTGATGTACCTCGGCTCTGATTGGCTGAAATCGGTCATATGAGCAGCTGCTTCAATTGACGTTTATGGAGGGGTAACCGACGAATCTATTCAATAAATTTGTGACTGAGTACTAAGTTGACAGTTCTCATATGTGGTGACGTTCCCGACCAATCTAGTCTTTGCGTTCAGGTGACATCTTATCCAGAGCAATGTAGGTAGTCCACTTAGGAAAACTAGATTCTTGAATCTGTTAAAGTATTTGACTGATAGGTGAAACATCACTTATGATGAAACAAAATCCTGTTTTTCTTACAAGCACACAGTTGTAAAATGACACGGATTGCAGTGAAACTGCACCATCACCATTCATCAGATGAGCTGCATTTAAAACACCTCATTGTCTATTAGAAATCAGTCTTGTGTTATTTACAATCGATTCAATTAAATACTACATGTTATGCGCTTTCCTTCATGGCAAATCGAAAATTATTCCCTAACAAGGAAGTTGGCATTCAGCGTGTCGATTCAGATTCTCAGTAGGTAGCATTTCTCGGCTTTCATTGCAATCAAACTAACAACCACATCGAATACTTGAGACGCCATATCACTGGCATCAAAGTAGTCGAATTCCACATCACATAAGTCGATATAGAAATTACATTAGCCGCTTTGGCATTCGGTTGATCAACGCAATATGAACAGCTGCATGTGTCAGTCATTCCGTTTCCCATTTGTGGAACATGCCGCTTTTTGCTGCAGCATAAAAGTAAATACACAACAACTGGTTTGGTCTACATATCATCAACGATCTGTGAACTTAATGGCTGAGGTTATTGCCTTGATCTTGAACTGCAGAAATGATACAATCGGCAGACCCGGTGTTGATTTTTTTTTTATAAGCATCGTTAGTTTCCTTCCACGCAGTCGGAGGATCAAAATGTGCACACACACGAAATAGCTTCGCTGAAACAAGTATCTCAGTCAATGCTCGCTGGGGAATTTGTAAATTGTAACCCACAATTGCCAATTTTATGCATGAGTTTCTATAACCGGCTTGCAGACCAATTAGGGCAAAGTGGTACGGGCTCTATTCAAGCAGATGAGCAAAGATAACCGGGAGATGCGCGCGCACATAATATATTGACACTTTAGCCCCGTCTGATAATAATATTGAGTAATAAATGATCTGTTCTTCGAGTGTGGAGATAATTTGCATTTCCGTTTTCCATGCAAAGAAAAGTAAAAGTGGCATTGTCTGAGTAATGGCTACGTGGGTGCACTGCCGACGCGCGACTTGTCTTAGGCTTTGTCACAACTTTGTGAATACAAAACAAGTAAAAGTGTTATCATCGGCCTGGCCGATGCTTCGATACCCTCCACTGCATACAAGTCATGCAAAATTGGTTTTGTGAGGGAGGTACCAGAACTACTTGACCGACATAGCAGGTTTTCTATACCAACCTGACACCGATAAAAAGAAGTCCTTTCACCAAATTTCATTCACCTACGTCAATTACTTTGGGCGCTATCGTGCTTTCAACAGAGAGAGAGGCATGAGTCGAATATTGGTTTTGTATGGGAGGTACCAGAACTACTTGACCGACATAGCCCATTTTCAATACCAACCTGACGCCGATAAAAAGAAGTCCTTTCACCAAATTTCATTCACCTACGTCAATTACTTTGGGCGCTATCGTGCTTTCAACAGACAGAGAGGCATGGGTCCAATATTGGTTTTGTATGGGAGGTACCAGAACTACTTGACCGACATAGCCCATTTTCAATACCAACCTGACGCCGATAAAAAGAAGTCCTTTCACCAAATTTCATTCACCTACGTCAATTACTTTGGGCGCTATCGTGCTTTCAACAGACAGACAGACAGACAGACAGACAGACAGACAGACAGACAGACAGACAGACAGACAGACAGACAGACAGACAGACAGACGGACATGGCTAAATCGATACAGAATGTGATCCTGATTCATAATATATATACTTTATGAGGTCTCCGGTGACTCCTTCTTGGCGTTACAAATGTATGGGCAAAGTGAATATACCTTCCTGTGGAGGGTATAAAAAAGACAATAATTGTCTGTATGCTTTAACGCCTATTTCCAGACATGCAATTACGTGCTTGGGTTGGAAACGAACTAAACGGTAACTGCAATGATATAGGTAGTTGACAAGGTATCGTGTACGTACTGTTCTGTCAATGATTGTGAATGATTGTTAAGAGCTTGGCATGACACAAATGTGACAGCTACGTCGGCTTCCTTATTGCACCTCATTGTGTTGGATGAGATTTATTTATCTTATGATCTTAGTTTGGGTTTGGCAACAAAAAACAAGCTTGATGGAATAAACGCACGTTTTGAATGGTTTTTAGCCGAAAAGTAATAATAATAAATAAAAAGTAATGGCACTCTGTTAAACCATTTCCCAACTTAAAAAAAAACACTAAATTTTATCTTAAGGATTTCTTGCCGCTGCGCCACCTCTCGCCAATGTCTGACAATCATCCGAGAGTATAACTGTCATGAAAGAACTACTAAATGGCCATTTGGATTCGGCATAAAATTGTAGATCCTTTCCATTAGTCCCAAAAATTAAAAACACAAAACTTATGGACCTGTTGCATCAACTAATTATTCATTCAATCGATTAGATTCACACAGAAGGTATTAATCCGAGTGTATACCTAGCGTATGGTTTTTGCTACTTTATAGACTCTCAGAAATCGATCTGGATGCCGTTTTTACAGTGGGTCGGGGGAGAATCATTTTTCTCTTTCAGTAAGTAAGACTTTGCATTTCAACCAGCTTCATTTTGTCAAAATATACCTACACTAAAAAAACTACATGTCGGTAAATATTCCGCTAATCTGAAAATGGAATCACCCATTTTAATTGAAAGTATATGTGAATTCTAAAAGCTTCTTAAAAAAACTCAACTACACTTCTCCTACACACAATGGCGCATTCATTGCAATTATCAACTTTGAATTAATGATTTATAAATAAAACAAAAAATGTTTGCTTCACTTATTTAGTTGTAAGAATATAAGTCAACCAATGTGCACGTTTATCGTAGGTTTTTACTCAAACCGTGACAAATCAAAAACAGTGATAACACTAGTTATCTTATTTTTGCAATTTCCAATAATTTTTTGCAATGACTGGCAACTTCAACGCAAATAGCATTTCTTATATAATATTTATTAATAACCCATAAGGCTAAAATAAATATTAATAAGGCTCATAGGTTTACTTCATTTTTCATCCGATTGACTGATTTTTGAAGCCTTGTCATGGCAGTAACAGTAATACCATCGGAAGTTTGCGAACAACATTTTTTTTTCAGCGGGTAACACATGGGAGATGAAACTTCTTGCTGTGAAGGCCAAAACAATTCCCAGTGTGCACAGCTATAAAACTCTGCCTGTAGAAGAAGTATTTTTTAATTAGACAACCAAAACCAAAGTCTGGGTAGAGTGTGGGGCAAACAAGATTAAGCACTTTTTGAAACATTTGTTTTTTTGTATTAAATACCTACAACGCTAAGTCAGTGAACATTACTATTTAGTGTATTGGTTGCATTTTTTGAACACGTAATCAAGTATGCGATACCATAATATGTCTGATTTTTCAATTGTCAAACTATCTGCAACTAACTATGTTCGCATTTTTCATGTACAGTCGCATAGGTACTCGTATCTGACAGTTCATACCAATATTGAGCATTTTATCCTGATTTAATAAATTATTGTCCCACCCACCTTTGCAAGACGGTTTTCATTAGGTTTCATTTAGATTGAAACCAGTTTAAATTCATTTCAATTAATTAAATCAGAAGATGTCATTTGTTTAAGAAATCTGTTGGTTTGTGTTAACGAGTAGGGGAAGACTGGGTTAAAATTAACAGGAGTATTTTAACATTTGAAAGTGTAATGCCCAAACAGATGTGCAGAATTCACTGCGCAGCAAGATTAGAATACACATGTTTATATGGATATAGACACATGTAAATTCTGCACTCACCGCAGCACTGCAACATGTCTCTATTTCTAAATTGGCTGCAAAATTCAAGCGTACCACAACGCAAAATAAAATAAAATGGAATTTCAAGTATTTGGCATCATCAGCTTTTGACATTTGCTGATGGTGTTTGTTTTTGTTTTGGTTGTAAACACATCAGCTGCTTAGTCGGCGAATGACAGTAGTCATATTATCCGATGCAATACATGTCAAACAATTTTCTGCACATCTGTTTTACTTGCAGCACTGCATTCAGTGCTGCGTCCATAATTTCTGCACATGTGTTCTGGGCATAAGGGTACCCCTTAAAATAGACAAATGGTGTCTACTTAAGTTTTGTATTGTTAGTCAGTACTGTGTCTGTGTCAGGTCTGGGAAATTGAATGGTTTGTAACTTTATTATATGTTTGTAGTTTTGATATTGTTTTTCACACTCAAGAAATACAGAGTTGTTTTTTTTTTTTGTGAATTTGTTTGCATATATTTAAGCTTTCTGCGGATTTCATTTTATAGCGTTCTTTGTGTTAAATTTCATGGCGGTGATAGTTGTAATTTCTGCAGAATACATCATTTATCCCAGAGGAGGCAAGGCCTTACTCAAAGGCAGGTCCGAGACAGAGAACAGTTTCGCGGGGTGTAAGAAAATCAACCTTTTTTAACATTTATTTCAGAGAGACAAGCGTTTCTCGAGGAGCAAAACAAAAACATAACCAGAAAGGTCGATGTTAGTTTCTTGAGTTTTTTTTAAGAGGTGAGTTGTGATTTTGTTCTTTTTAGGAGTTTTCTTTCATAAGTTTTTTTAAAAACAGATGATAAATTTTTTTTTAATTGTTGTTACAACTAACCCCGCCCATGTCACCACTTACACCAGAGGTTACCAAACTTTTTCTTCTCGTAGACCACCTTCAGAATGAGCCAGGTTTCGGTGGACCCCCTGCTGTAACATCTTTACCATATTCGGAAAACTCGTCATAAAATGTGAAGAACGATGGAAACTTGAGTGGCGAATGAGTTCCAACCCTAAATTCGGAGTGGTAAAAATTTGTTCTTTACTATCGAAACCAGATAAATTTGCGTCACTTATAACTAGTAAACATTTTGTTCATGCCAACGTAGACCTCCGTCGAGTCTCCCATGGACCCCTGGGGGTTCACCTGGACCACTTTGCGAATCACTGACTTACACCATGACAGAGGCAAGTTGTTGAAACAAGTCTTTTTTGTGATATTTTGACATCTTCTTAGTAGATTTCATCGGGCTATTTTGGTGCACTTATAGCTTAAATATTGCTGTTTGTTTTCAAATAGGTTAGACTGACTCATTTGTAAAATCTATGAAACATCATCCAATTTAGTCGAGAAAGTTACTGCCAGCCCCGCTCTACCCTACCCTACGGGTGTCTAAGTCCATTAATCACCACAAAATTCTCGTAAAAACAATCAGGTTTAACAAAATTGCTTTTATTGTCTCGAATTTTTCGACAGGTCAATGTGTTTTGTTGATATTTCAATTCTTTTGCGATGCAAGAAATATGTGTGCAACGGAACTCTCTCACCAAGTCACGGGATAAAATTGTTTATGCAGCATTTCTGCAGAACTATTTATTTAGCAAGGTAGGAATAACCCATTGGTGAATATAAAGATGCATTTGACATTTTATAATGCAAATAAATTCCGATGACTCAGGGCTGAATATTTCGTTCGTACCGCCTAGCCGCCCGGCAACAATTACTCTTAATTGGCAATTATATAAACGGAAAATCGCACGATAATTTTTTTTTAATAATCTGATAAAACGTGTTGCATGTACCTACCATAGGTATCATGGGTTCAGTGTTTTAGTCGGTGTTAAAGATTTAATCGGTTACTTTAATCGGTTATAACCACCAACCATTGCACACATAATCTAAGTTGAAATTTTGTTATAAGAAAAATTACTAGTCCTAATCACAATATTGTGTCATATATTTAGCGATCTTTGTAGAACTCTAACGATTAGATTAATGTCCCAGACAATTGTATTTGTATGTGCTGTTCTTTTTGGAAAAAGGTGTCGTATTTGTGCTTTACAGACCCTGTAAATCAAGGTAATGCTGCCTTTAGTAAAGAGAGATTATTTCTTTAAAAGACAGAAATAGGTAAGGTATGTGTGTATGAAAATAGGGAGCGATATCGAGCACTTGGAAGACTTTCGGTTCCAACATGGCGGAGCTCAGTGCTGTAAGGCGAATGAAACCATCGATTTACTTAAAGGTCAATTTCGCGGAAAAGTACAGACCATTAGCTTTCAATGTCGTGCCACGCGACTGCTTACCTTTGATCAGAATGTTTTAGCCCGTAGGAGAGAAAATTCATATACGAAATTTTAAAGTAGACAAGAAAACAAACGAAGTGATAAACAGTATTTAGTTGATAAATATCTAATAAATAACTAAATAGATTTTGAGGAAAAAGCCTAGGTCCAAGATGATGTACAAAAATAATATAAAAAAATAATAGTTGGCGCAACAGGTCCGTAGGGACCCTAGGCCTAGGAAGGGATCTACAATTTTATGCCGAGTCCAAACGGCTAATTGAGAAGCTCCTTCATGATAGTTGTACTCTCGGATGTTTGTCAGACTTTCGCGAGAGGAGTTTCAGTTTAAAGCTTTTGCCATGAGCAAAATTAGGTCTTTTGCATTTCGAATTTTTCGACAAAGGGCATCTATGAACAGGGCTTCTGTCGAAAGTACCCAACCCTTAGGTGCGTTATACAAAAAGCTCGTCTACAATGTTATTTAGCAAGTGCCTAAAACTGTTCCGCGTTCAGTGAGCGCGTTTGGATAGAGCCTATGTTGCCATAGATCTCAAATCGGTTTCATGCTATAAATAGTCATATTTTGAAATCGTAAGGAAATTCTGTGGAAAATATTGCAAAATCCATTACGAAACTCCATAATCTAGTCTGATACTTTATTTTTTAGTGTAGTATTGGTTTTTTTTAAACAATGGGACGCACTTATTATAATCATCTTTAACCTTAACCTTCAAAATTTTATGCGTTACAGTAGACATTTTTGTATTGGAAAATTGTGAGTTCGTTAAATTTGACATGAACACTAAAAATAGTTATTAGTATCTCCTCTAAGGTAACCTTTTGCTCTCACTGAGCTCATTATCAATAAATATTCAGTCACTTTTCACTTTTACAGGGTCTGAAATGAATGTTGATCTTAAAAAAAAATTCAAAATAAACAGCCTATTGGCGTCTGCCAATTGGCACAATTTAGTACAATTTAGTAAATTTTATCCCCCACATAGCTACTTGTAAAAAGTACAAAATACTCTACAGTTTTAAAAGTTGTTTGCAGTGCTTATAAGCAGGAATTTGCGAACAGATTATCCTTTTCGGGCCTTTGGTAATAAGAAGTTTGACTTAGGTCTTGAAAGAGACTTTTCCGCATTTTCTATATGTACCAGTACTTTTTTTTTAGTAAAGGCGGCCGAGTTTGACTTTGAGGAAAAAACAATTTCTTTAAAAAAAAAACTTAGGAAATATGGTTCCGCCTCTGAATTTGTTTATCATTTCCACTGGAAATTTAAAAATATAGAACTGCGCACTATAGTATCGCATTTTGAACACATTTAGATAAACACAGAGTTTGCTTATCTCAACTGCACTTCCGTCAGATGTTATTCCAAGCAAAGATTTCACAGATGTGTTTGTCGAGTGTATACTGCGCGTTTTGGAAATGATTCCGGTAGTTTGTTTCTATTTTTATCAACCGCTCACCAAAGTTTGGCCATCCATTGCGCGGAGGCATAAACAAAACACTGTATTTAATTTTGAACTCTTCCAAGTTCACCGAAACGTAGTTCAGAATGCGCACGTTAAACGTTCAAAGAAGGTTTTTTTTTGTCTTGGATTTAATTAATTTTTTTTTATTTATAAAATGTTCTTCGCGGAAATTTCAATGCTACGAGTAAGTTCATGTGTAATTCATTTATTCTGTGTTAAACGTGCACTTAGTTCCACAGACAAAAGAACAACGATAACGGAAAGACACTTTGAGGTTGATTTAATTAGGCTTTGGTTTTTTTTTCTGCTTTTGTTAAACTTACACTGATAGCTCACGTACGAGTGTAGGTTGGTATAAATTCGGGCAAACAGATTCCCATATATTACCCAATTATGGTGCAGAGCAATCTTCTTAAATTATAGTCAATTGCACTTAAATAATTGAATTATTTAAAGAAGCACAGTTGTATAGAGAAGTGCTCAGTTTAAATTGATTTCAAATTGGTTGAACGCACAGATACACACTTTTTTTTGAATGCGGCACATAGAACAAGACGCGAGGGTGCCAAAAGTGCAAACAATGTGACGCCAAATGATGCAGCGTTTTTTTTTTTTTTTTTTGATAAAATTCAGTTATCACTATTAAGTCGATTGTAGATATTGATACATTTTACAATCGCAATATATTCGGATCAGAATCAGATTATCTAGAATACTATTACCGAACCAAAGTTAGGTCGAGTGGTGCGCCTTCTCGCGTCTGTCGATAACTGAGCGTAACGTTGAGTACAAAAATGCTTTTAAGTTGGACGCGCACAAGTAATGTTTTATTTTTATTCCATTTCGAAAAGTGTTGAAGACAATTCAGTTGCTAGCTAGCGTGTCTGTCTGTTTTATTGGAGCACCGAAGGAGTATTGCACAGATGTTGAGTGGTACTGTACGAGTACATCCCAAAAAGGGCGCCTGACTTGCCATTGAAAATATGGTGGATTGAGTGAGATTGGTGTTTGGGTGATGCGATGATGTTCATGAGTCATTTGCACAGGCCATCGGCATAGCAGTCTGGTTACAGTGTGGCTAAAAATATACCCACTGCAATCTGATGGGGGTTTTTATAAAATTTTCATTTTCAGGGGTTGAACTGAGGGTAGTGTTTTTACAATTGTAAAACTGTACTACTAACAAATGCGTCTAGCTTATAAAATGTTGGGTATACCGAATTCAACATGCCTACCTACGTTCGGTTTAGATCGTAAGGGTGAAGAATGGATGCCTGAAAATGGAAATGATTTCTCCGACTAAAATAAGAAAAAAATCATGACTTCAAGTAGGGCATATCAACAACTTGGTTCGAAATAAAAACTAAATTTTCAAACCCCCCGTATTAATAAACAAATGTGCACAAGTTAGTTAGCTAGTAGACATCCGATGGCATACAAAAATTTGACGTAACTTCTGAATAACGAGTTGATAACTTTTACGCAACGTTTATTATTAAGGGGGTTATGTTTTATACAGGGTTGCCAATTTTTGTTTTTAATCTTTCTTTCATCTCTATAAATATGTACCAACTAGTCCCGTTTGTGGTCCAAAATCCACCTTACCCTTAATAAGTATGTAATACTTAAAAACGTAGCACAATTTTCGATATTTATGCAATTTTTTTATAAACGAAAAAGTGACATCTAGATATCGAAAAGGTATACACCTTTGAAACTAACTTTTACTCATGACTTCCATTTTATTACGTCACTGTGGCAATTAGAGGAAACAAATTATTTTGAAAAATTTTCGTTTTCATAGGAACATCATTGAAACGAAAATGGTTGATCAACACCTCGCGAAATAAATACGAGTATGCCAGGACTTAAAATTATACAATTGCTTACTTTTAGGGGTATGTAAATTGCTTTCGTTGGAAAATATTTTCTAATCTTAGATGATTATATTTGAATTGATATATGTCGGTGGCAAACTGAATGCCATGTAAAGCCTAGTACGGACCTGTTCCGGAACGAAATTTTCCGGTGGTCTCCAAATGGACAGCGAAACGTCTGCGAAAAGGCAGCGGGAAAAAATTAGGGGAGAGTTCCATCAGCTAATACACAAGTAGTAGTGTTATCAGCACTGGCTATTTATATCTGATTTGGTTACTCGAATTTTTCATTGGCTTATTAAAATTGTCATTTGAGATTTTTCCTAATTCACGCTATTCACTTGAGAGTTTGGCGATTTTTAGGCTCCTTAGGAATTTATTAAATGTATACTTCTATTGCGAACGCACTCATTTCAAATAACTAATGTCGTTTTCGGGTTTTCTTTTCAGATTTTGATCAGAGATCTCAGATTTCTGCTGCCAAATCGAACATTAAATCCGAATTTTATTGATTCTTGTTGGTATTGAGTTGGCCCAAACAATTTTTTTTTCACTTGCCCGGGAAGTACTTTTGAATTAATTTCCACACATTATACAAACTCATTTCGAAGGAATTTAATATAAAAAACTCGTTTCCAAAGGCGTTTGTTTTTCTTAACGTTTTTTAACATTGAAAAATGGAAACTTGAAAGTCTCTGAATTATGAGTAGGTACCTATGTGTTGTTTTGTTTTTATTTCAATTTACTATTGTCGTCTTTAAGAACAATGTAATCAGAATAAGTAGATAACGCTAAAGATGTGTGAAAAAGTGCGCACTTTTGATCTTTATATTTTAGTGTCTTTTTTTGGCTCCAAGATTTTTAAAATTTGGCTCCATACCTCATAAAAGCTGATAACACTGCAGTACAAATGTCAAATTTTCGCAAGCAAATAATGTCTGGGACAATAAACGTGAGCGAAAAGAGAGTGGAGAATTGTACCAAGAAATCTACTACAACTACCCACTTTTCCGCCGTCATTTCGCAACAGCTGCGTACTGCAAAACAAAAAGTAGAGCGGAATTTTTCGTTCAAGATTTCGTTGTGTTATTTTTGTATGGGATTTTTCGTTTCTGATCAGCTGCGTACCGGCCTTTATACGTTAGGTAAACTATGCTTTCTAGATTTCGAGAGAAGAGTACCTCAAAGGAGAGTTTACAATAATAAACCATTTTTAATATTGTTACACAACAGAGCCCGCTGTCTTTATCTAGACTGCTACTCTGTGCATCTTTATTTTATATTTATTTAAATTATTTAATTACTAAATAGACCCGCTGTCTTTAGCTTGGCGGCGATTTAT
Organism: Cheilosia impressa; assembly: GCA_948293265.1. Lineage (NCBI taxonomy): Eukaryota > Metazoa > Arthropoda > Insecta > Diptera > Syrphidae > Cheilosia > Cheilosia impressa. The sequence continues at coordinate 26,106,548 of OX411884.1, read as the reverse complement.
TAGTATTGCTGGGAATTATTGAACTCTGCCTTGTCCCTAAATTGCATTTAAATTCATTCGCATTCCCCTCCAACACGTACATTCTGCAACTTCTTGGAGTGCGTTGTTTTTTTTTGTCTGTGGGGAAATGCATTATCAGCATGGGAACGTCATTTTATGCATTGATATTATATGGGGAAAAGTGGTATGCGAGTTGTATTAGAAATGTTGTTTATGTTTATGGATTCCAGATGTGCTTATGTAGGTACTACACTCACAAAAACGCTTTTAATTAACTGATAAGCAGTTTAAATGGGGAATTCTTAACTTATTGTTAACGGCCTAAATGGCGAGGGCGACATATATACCCATAATTTTTTTATTTGTGCACACTGTACATCTATGGCACAGTGCCTTTCGAAGTTTCATTCTCCTCATTTCATAATAAATACTTAAAAATGTATCGAAAACTATGTTCATGGATGTAACCTTGGGGTGAAATTCGATGACGTTATAACTCGAAATCCGCTGAGCCGATTTTCATGACTCTATTTTTTGTTTTGTTCGTATTGCTGTATTTTAGGCTATAGGGCGGAAAGAAAATTGCAGAAAATTGATTTATTTATTATTTTTCGGCCAACTACTGGGGGCAAAACGAAGTTATCCCGGGTACAGCTAGTTGCATTATAAGAACCGACTTAATGTTTTACAAATGACTTTTCCTTATATAAAAGAGTACACACTGTCTATCTGATTGAAATAGTTAAATAGGTGCACATTTTCGGAAAAGTCAGCAGTATTGCTCGCCACCGTATTAAAAAAAATCAAAATTGTTTCTTTTTGTTTTAAAAATGTTGTGTTTTTAGAGGTTTAAAATAAAACAAAAGGAGCAAAATTCAGTAGGTCTGCTGACAAATTGGTTGTCAAAACATAAACCTATAAAATAAAAACCTTTCCGCGAACATCTGACAATAATATCCTCGAGTAGAACTTCAAAATTCCACCACCCGGACTCGTCCTAAAAATAAACACTGATGCTGTATGCCAGTTTTTTTTTTTTTAAATAAATTCTACCATTGGTGCCTTCTAAGGAAGCATTCCATGAGACTAGGCTTGGCTAATACGGATATATGCAAGTCATGGAAGACATCTCCCACGTCCCACCTCAGTGCAAGTGTCAAGCAATTGGAGGTTGGTTCCTCAAACAATATCGGGACAATAATTAAATTCTGTAGGGAAATTGACTGCTTGGGCGATTTGTTTAAGGTTTTTAACCGTAATGGTTCCCTGGGGATGGCGATGGGCCCGTAATGGTGCCTGGTCTTTTTTAAAGATCTCACAGCCCCACTCAACCTAACCTAACCTAACCTTCCATTGGTGTAGTCCCCTGGAGTAGATGCACATTGTACATAGCTACATTCAGAAATGAAAGTGTTGTGTTGGTTTTATGGTTGACAAAATTACCCGGCCAACCGGTCTTTAACTCGAGCGCAACAATTTTTAAGTTGAAGTGAGCCGAAGCTTTTTCTTTGCGTCCGTTGAAAAATGTTAGTTAAGGAATGTATATTCGCATAAAACATCTTAAATCTGATTTTGTGCACAAGCCTTTTTCTTTACTTTATTTTTATAAAACAAAACTTTTCGTTTGTGGGCAAGCCTTTTTCTTTACCCATTACACTCGAAACAGTATGCGAAATACACCTTCCAGCTGAGAACCTGCTCAAAAGAATGCATTGTTTGTTATTTGCAAAATATATAAGGTAATGCCAGTTACAATTACATTGTGCATATGTGTTATTTGCTTGTACATTTATTTTATTATTATGAGTGGTGCATTAAGAAGGCAAATCAACTTTTGATAACACTGAACCAATTTAATTTAACTCGGTTCATTTACAAAAGAAAACGTTCAAATCACTAATTGAAATAATAAACAGATACACCTCGTGACTACCAAGACTGTGCCCGCCTATCCCAAGTAAGTACTAACACATTCGATTGACTTAAAACATAATTTACAGCTATTTAAATACTCAATTTGATGCTAATCTAGTAAATACCATGTCAAAAAGAATTTGAGGTATTGTGACATTAAACTGCGATTTTGATTGACACTTTTGTACAGTACTAATTGTATACTTCCTTTAAAAGGGCTTAATTTGAAATAACTTAGCACGCATCTCACGCGACCATCATTCATAGACGCGTGTTCGTGTGACAGAACATAATTAGATATATATTTAGCTGAAAAGTGAACACTTGAAAGAGGATAGCCTCGCCACGCCTTGTGGTTGCGAAACCTAAAGAGGAAAGATGGGAGTAGAAGTACCGCAGGTAAGCGTTGGTATTGCTATCTACAAATGAAAGTAACTGTGATGTGGACTTAAATGCGGGTATGTTAAGATGCCTCTTTAGAAACGATGTGTCAAGTAAAAAACTTGCACAAGATTTTCGTACTTATCTCATAATGAAACTTGCGATGGCTTTCAAATATATTTCCCTAAATTGCGCACACTAGCATTGAGCCTACCTATGATTTTTTTTGCTGAAGTTTTAAACTAAAAGTAAAAGAAATTCTTTCCCCCCCGCAAACGGAGAGGGTCATATGGGTCGAAACCAATTATTTGCATACGGGACATTCATTTAAAAGTTAACACTTCATTTTGCGCTTGAAAAAATTGACGAAACTTGAGCACATAACTGTAATTTGCAATAAAGAATAATGTATAAATTGAATACCTATTTATTAATTGTTATTTCTTAAATTGGTTAACCTTCAGTTCCAGATCAACAAGGTTCGTCCGCCATTTCAACTATTTTGTTCATCCTGTTTCTTTTTCTGTCAAATGTGCCTGTAATGTAACTTTAGTGTGTAATCATTTTCAGAGCTCATAAAGCGCGCGCTACTGTTGACACATCTTTTTGTGAAGTCTACAGAAGAATGTACAACTGACACTCTAAGCTATTTTAATTCGTTCCACTCACTTTTCAGCATTTCGATTTCGTTTTGAACATAGCTTATGCTAAAGTACATACTAAGCAGGATGTTACCTAATTCGTAATCAGTCTACACTAATATTCAATTTTCCGGGTTATTGGGATCATTTGGCGATGAGTTGCAGAAATCGATTTGTTTATTTTTATTTACGTTTTCGGTGTTTAGCCAGTTGCTATAGTCAGAGACGCGACTATTCGAGTAGGTATCTCTTGATGAACTTAATTTTATTATTAGAAAAATGTATATTTTTAAAAATATTACCTATGCTTTCATATTTAAGGGGCTCTTCTACAAGTGGTTAAGTACACTTATATATATAAAGGGCCTGGAGGAACCTGAGACAGCGACTCTGTATCTAGTTTTGTGTTGAAATGCCCTAAGTTTTATCTGAGAAAATTGTTTAATATTTCAAAATTTAATATGTGACTCTGTTCTGTCACGATTTAAAATAAAGCAAGTACGGCTGTTTTCTGTGGCGAAAATTATATAAAAAATCTTGTTTCATCGAGGCCAATAAAGCTTTATTTGTTTCGCAAGCAGTCACAGCAAGTGAACTCTTTTTATATATATTTGCAAAGAACTGAAATGACCGGTGTTGCCATTCCTAGCACTTATCTAACAAGAATGCTTTCGATACAGGTATTCACTTAATCTCATAATTTTATGCAGCTCGTAAATTCATAAATTTCTGCGGTGCTTTAAGTGGACACCCCTCAAAAATGCCATTGTGTAATTCGCTGCAAATATCGATAAAGCAGTAGAATAACTATCTATTTAATTAAATTCTAACCGTCATTGCTGCAACTCTAAAAACATGAAAATCAATTTACACGACCGCTTGTCAAAGTTTGACATTTGTTAATTTGCGTAACTTTCCGCAGTCGATTTCCGAGCCTAATTGATCGCGGAAAATTATGACGCCTGCGTAAACTATTCTCCATACAAAATCCGACAGTTTATTTACAGAAATACAACCGGCCACTTGTTTGCAGTTGGAAAAGTAGTCTGAAACTAAACTCCTCTTATTTCTGTTTATGTAACACTCTTTATCCACTAGTTGCCGCTTGGAAAACAAAAATTTTAATACACTGCAACTAAATCGAAGCACAAAAATAAAACCCAAACGTCACGTGATAAGATACAGTTTACACTTAGGATCATTGGTTGGAATGTCAATGTCACTTTGAACATTACGGTGTTTTAATTTAAAAGCCAAAGTTTTGCACAGCGGTTACCTTGTCCTTCGCGTTAAATTCGCAACTAATCCGCTTCAGGCCGAGGGTATCTCGTTACACCTTAGTTGCTTGGATTAGAACAAGAGTGGCTGCCACATTGAATACAATAATTGGATTTATACATTTTTTTCCTTTTTTTAGAATTTTACATTTTACCAAGAGCTCATGGTCATGAGCTGTTTATCAATGAGACACACCGCAACTGGGGAATAATGCAGTTGCTGTGGTGGAATGAACTCCTGTTCAACGACGTGCCCCGTGACGTAATGTATGCATAAAACCAGAACAAGAATTCGCTTATAGCCAAACAAAGGAAATTCGCAGAATGTGCAACAGGAAAAGAGTCCATAACCATAATATCTGTCAAATACAAGTGAATAGAGTGCCAGTTGGCGTTTGAGGGGTATTACAGGTGGTATATTCATATGGTATACCTACTTCTGACTGATTGATGCTGATTTCTGTGCAATAGATGGAATCATTAATTAGATTTACATAAATAAGTACAACCAGTAATAATTCTCTTTTTAGCACAGACTGTAGTGCGTTGTTTTTTGTTCCTGACCTAGGACGTTCTATACTTGCGTGACAAAAAAAAAGAAACCATCTTGGACTTTGTGTTGTTCTTCTGTGTGACGTCAAAAAATGTATTTCTGCATAGCGTCGAGTTCATTGATCGGTATAATGGGAGGCATACACGGGTAATTACTATGCCTGCGGATCTGCCATTGTAATTCTTTTGTTGAGCTTTTATTCATGTAAACATTTTTGGCTCGAATTGTTTGCAGTGGGCTGTCGGCTCTGAAAAATTGTGCAAAACAAAAGGTTTACATTGTCTTGGGAGATTTGCTTTCTTAATCTATTCAACTAAAGGTACATTCGTGCAGTTAATGAGTAGATCTTGTGTAATTACCCAGTTTGCTGGTAGTCTATATACACATTTACATATATACTGACATGAGTTTTGTTTCTATATTTGATAAGAACAAAAGAAAATACCAACCCTGTGGGATATGAAGTGAACTGATTATAAATTATAGCAAAACAAATGCGTCACTACGTTACAAGGACGTAATAGTATTATTACCGAATGCAATTGCAACAAATTCCTATTGCGATGTTCTGTGGTTGAGATAATTTTAATCGACCGCAATTTTCTTCTGGTAATATAAGCCCGCACAGATAGGCAAAGGTCTGTAATTCATTTAACGATTAACAAAATTATAATAACAATTATTGTCATAATACTTCTGGGAACTTTGAAGATCACACATTTTCAATTAAAGATCGATTACGTTCAACTTTATAATTTTTAGTCGCTTCGATTGTTGTAGTTGGTGGAGGGAATGCAGAATCTATAAATAATGGATGCACCACCTCGTTGAATTCCCATATTTATTTAACGAATTATCAAAATTGTATCGTTCGTAGATCTAGATCGCTTTCATCAAAAATATCAGTGATGAAACAACTAAAAAGAAGATCGATAACTGCTCAACCATTTGCAATCACACTTCGCATCCTCAAGCTCTTTATTACAATTTATACATGAGGGGTAGTTTTTGATTTTGTTAACACAGGAAAGTAAAGAAAAAGAAAACTTAATAATAAGAGTGACTTGTTACGAAATAGCCCAAAAGTCTGCAAGCATTCGTGACAGATGTCAGTTTCGTTTGATGTCTGTCTGAGATTATGATTGATTCCTGAGCTACTTCCAACACTTCTACTTGGGACAAATACCTTCAGAGAACTATTTTCTTTTTTAAATAGAATAATAGAATAGAATAATTTGTTTGCTCTAGATCAGGGGTTGAATTACGGCATCCGTAATCGAGTACTAATGTCGTTTTCCATTGGACAAAAAGAAGCGTCCGGGAGAGTCCGGAATCGGAAAAATCACTTCTGAAACCGTTCCATTGACACAAAAAACACTCTTCTGGTGATACTGAGAAGAGAATTTCACTTCTCTATTTGATGTCAGAAACAGAATCCACTCAAGAAGCACTCATACAAGTGCAATTTATGTATTTATTACAAGTCAGCTGACAACAGCTGTAGATAATTTTTTGGCATTTCACTAATTTTTGTGGATTCTTTCAGAAGCAGTTTTGCTGTTCCATTGAATTTCAGAATGAGTGGATCCACGAGTAAAACCAATGCAAAACGACATAAGTGACTGAGTTTGTTATTGTTTTGCATGTCATATCCACAAAATTTAGTGACGAATTGGCGCTCACGGAAGCGGTGGTAATTCGACCACAGTAGGTAGCTATGTTCATTTGGCACAAAAAAACTGTCCATATTGAAATTGAGGGCACTTTAAATTACATACTTTCAGGGTGGCTTTTACAGTTTGAGAAGCTTCCGGCAGCAGCTCCTAAATGTACGTCAACCTTTTCTGGATTCTATATGAATAAATTTGGTTATTTTTGTATTTTCATAGAAATGAAAATATTCTTTCTCCATATTCGTAGTTATAATGGGGACGTTCAAGTATCTAGTTTAGTAAGTCTGACAGCTCTCTCACTAAGTGAATCTCGGTTTTGATTGGTCGAAATCGGCAATGAGAGAAGCTGTTTCAGTTGACGTTTATGGAGGGGTAGCCGACGAATCTAGTCAAGAAATTCGTGACTGAAGGTTAGATTAGACTGTATGCCAAATGGTCATAAAATGCCAATTTCTGACAGTTCTCTTGTCAAAATATGGTCATACAATGTAATGGGCATATCTCATATGCTCTAATGACCTAAATGCCACATACGACCAGGCTGATTTTGACAGATAAAAATGCCCAAATAGCATATAGTGTAATCGGACAATAAGCACGAATGCCAGCATAAAGCCCTATATGCCCATATGCACTTTTTTGAAATTTCGTTATGGCATTGCTGGCATTTTTGATAGAACACGAATTATTTTGTTGTTATCGGTGTTTGAGTTCGTGGAATTGTGATTTATTTTCATTTTCGTTCTCTTTTTTTGTGGATTATTCAATCTATCATTTGTGTAAATTATTTAATTGCGTTTTTCTTTGTAATTTGTTTAGATTTAGAAAGTGGTCTTGTCTTTTTCCAATAATTGTGTTAATATATACTTTTTTCCTGTTGTGAAATTTTGTTTGTGTAGAAATTGTTTGCTATCGATTTGTAAATTTTTGTAAATACCTAAATAAATATTTCAAATTTCAACTTTGTGCTTTGTTTTCCTTTACAGCATTACCTCACTACAATATTTGATAATATAATAACAAATGCCTTAAATGACCATCAAGGCAAATATGACCATATTGGTAATTTTGGTCATATAGTCTAATATACAGTTTTGATAATCCTGACATTTTGGTCATTTGACAGCTAATGCGGTCATTTGCGTATTGGCATTCATATGCATAATTGGCATACAGTCTAATCTTAGCTTGAGTACTAAGTTGACAGTTCTCATATGTGGCTGACGTAGAAAACGTGACGTTCCCGACCAATCTAGTTTTTGCGTTCAGGTTGCATCTCATCCAGACCAATCTAGTCGACTTAAGATAACTAGATTCTTGAATGCGGCCAATGGGACTTTTCTGATTTAATTGTGAAATAGTCATGACATGAGCCGCCGCCATTTTGAAGACATAAGCTTTTATTTAACTTATTTGTTAAGATTGTTTTAAAAGTCTCAAATAATATTTGGCACGTTCAAAAACCTATGTATCATCTTAAGTCCATTATATTGGTATGTACTAGATTGATCGGTAGGTAACGCTTTTTACTTATGTCAGGCACATTTATATGAACTGTCAATTAAGTACTCAGCAACATAAACAAATCATACTAAGACTCCCAACTCGCAATCCTTTTACCACTGGTGACTCCCCTCATTTAATTCCACCATTTTGTTTTCATATCGGTGTTATGTCAATAAGAATCCGTGTGACATCCAAAAACATGCAAAATAAAATGCTGCGAACCGTGACCAACCCTGGGGAAATGTGATAGAGTTCGGGAATACCATAATTTATGCTATTGGTTAGTTATTATAAATTTTTAAAAGGCGGATAATTTAATTCGTTTGGTTAATAAAACTATTTTGGAGAACATATATAGATAGAGCATATGTATTTATATACCAGAAACATATTAGAACAAACATGGCTGTGTATTTTCCGATACAACTTTCGGAAAATTCTACGATGACATGTAGCGAACATTGTCCAAATATTTAAATTGCGTGGAACCGCGTTATATCACTTCCTTTTGACAGCTACGCTGCACATTTTTTCCGAAGTTCTCCGACAACTTATTGCTGCGGAATGTTTTAATGTGAAATGAACGCTTTATATGCTTAATTTATTTTGTTCCGAAACGGATAATTCGAACGCAATTTGAGTTTCGATCAGATTTGACTTTAGTATCGGAATTTTTTCCGAACGGATGCCTCGATAGGGGTGATTAAGTTCAAGTCAAGTCTGTTTCAAAAAAATAGACAATGGGGAGGTTCAAGTATCTAGTTTAGTAAGTCTGACAGTTGTCTGACTAGATGTATCTCGGTTTTGATTGGGGGAAATCGGTTATATTTATAAGCAGCTGTTTCAGTTGATGTTTATGGAGGGGTTGCCGACGAATCTATTCAAGAAATTCGTGACGTGACTGAGTACTAAGTTGACAGTTTGCATATATATGTCGCTGACGTACAAAACGTGACGTTCCCGACCAAACTAGTTTTTGCGTTCAGGTTACATCGTATCCAGACCAATCTAGTCGACTTAATAAAGTTTGAAGTTGTGAATTTAAAATTAAGCTACAATTTTTATTTTTCACGGAATAACACACAGTAGACCAATTATTCCCCTTTTTCCTATGACACAGTTGTATACTCTGTCTTTCATCGTCAAACTTTAGGACTTATAAGTTAAGAAACCATTTGCCATCGGAGATCTCATATCATTTGTAACGTAAGGTGCCTTGTAAGTTTTATAAGTAAAAGTTTTTTATTAATAACAACAACAACAGTTCATATTTTGTCTTTTTTCGTTTATATTTCACCTACAAAAAAAACTTGTTTCCATTTACAATATACATGTATAAAAATAAAAAGAATTTGACACATACGAGTATAATATCCACTATTGCACACTCAAATAAATATTGTTGAACATACACATCTATGAATATTTCTGTATGTACGCATCTTTCACGTGTGTATTGTATATTTTCTATTTGGACAATAAAGTCAAAAATCTTTTTCTTTTTTTTTATCATTTCGTTTGTTTCTATGAATTATTAATTTGTTCGTGTATACAAAAACCAGCCTTTGTTGTTGTTGGTTTAGTATCTTTCATAAGCTGTTTTAGTTAAATTTTTTTTGTTGCTTTATATATAAATAGCTTTGTATTCTTATTCCTATACGTTTCATTTTAGTGTTTCGTTTAAATTTCATTTTACTACAATTAATATATTTGTATATCTTTGTGTACAGCCCTTTGCACCAAAATCTGCAAAGTATTTTTTCTTTAACTTATAATCTATAAAAAAAAAAGAAAATAGAAAAACACACAAAAGAAAAGCAACTAACAAACAAAAATTAACAATAGGTGTTTATCTTGCTGTCTTAAGCTTCCACCGGAGGAACAAGTACGCCGAGAACCTCAAAACAAAGAATATAACAACCAGTGCGATGATGTCTAGAGTATAGTCGGCATTGACCATGTCCAGTTCCTCCAGAGTGGTCATTGGGGACTTGAAGTGGCAATATGTTTGGTGGCACTTGAGTTTCTCACGGCCATAGCCATATGTGGCTAGGGCGGTACCCTCAAAACCGTAACGGATGTAAGACAGATACGTAATCCATCGCAGGTAGACTGGTATCGCATCGAATGAGACGAAGAATCCGGAGAACAAGAGGAACGGCACCGACATGACGGGAGCTAAGAATACACCATTTTGCACGTTCATGGCAGCACCGACAACAAGACCAACACTTTGGGCTACGAACGATATCAAAAGGCAGGCACCAAGGAACATCGAGAACCGCCACAATTCCCAAGGCTGTGAGGTGAAGTAGTAGACTATTGTTACGTAGATGACGCAGAAAATTGCCTAGGAAAAGGAAACACGTCAAAAAAGATATTAATTGGATTGCACTATGATGTTGGCTCACCTGGAATGGTATATCGGAGACCGTGATCGCCAAGTAGTATGATTTAAGGGAGTACCAACGGTTGAAGTTTTCCTTTAGCAGAACGGGCATCTCGAGAGGGACTGTGAAGGAAATTAAAAATATTTTTCTTTTATCTCGACTGGGTTAAGGACACTGCAGACACAGTGCTGCTTATATAAAAAATTAGGCAGCATTGAGATGACGGACAATAGGCCCGTCCGTAGCATGCTTTGACAAAATGTAAAATAAATAGCGATCGATAGACAAGTCACGTGGAACCGGAAATTCAATCCCTGCAAGGCAACAAAGCCCTTTGACTGTTTAACAAATTATCGACGAGTCCATCAGTCGGAAATTGATTGCAAGGACGTTACTTTGCAACGCTGATTAAGGCATCTGATTGCGAGTTGCGAAGGAGTACCCACACGACTTCAGCTTGTAAAGGGATCTATTGTTGGTGGTCACCAAGCTATACGCTATAAGCTCACCACTCTGTGAACGCATAAGAGGTCAACTATTTCTTTGGCATACTTACATGATAGAATTGTGATTGTCATCGAAGTGTACATCAAGAACAGCATATTGAAGAAGAGAAAACCAAGATTACTCAACACCTTAGCTCCGTCATTGCCGATGTCATAGTAGAGAGCACCAATCAGGAAACCAACCAGCAAGTGCGCAAACAGTCGAAGGTACATAAGCGTCTGTCGGGAAAACAAAACTTTCTCTCAAATACAACTATGCAATGAATAAAAATTCCAAAACTCACCCAATCACGATAATTAAAGAGCAAAGTTCGTTTCAATACCACCCAAAACTGATGAGTCTGCGACGTGGGATATCGTTCCGGCGATGTAATTTCGTCTGTCAGTAGAGCCGTCGTCACATTAACATTCTTTTCCACCTCAATCACTGAGTCGCCTGGTGCAACTATCGGCGCCGCCACTGTGTCAGACTCCTTCACCAAATCATTGACCAAATTTCCGCTAAGCAACTGATTGTTCAGCGAAATATTATCGACAAACTTTGAGCAGGTCGCATTTTGAGCATCATTTTTATCTAGCAGAGTCTTTAGGTTGTGCACCTTGACGAGATCGTTGCGTGCCTTGATGCCAGCAAAGTCTTGCGCTGTACGAATATCACGTTTGCCATTATCGATTGCATTCACAAGATTGGCTTGATTTTCACCATGTTCACCACATGCGACCTCAATGACATAACTCGCCGGATTATGGTAGCTCGGACATTCCAGACCAAGTGTCCCCAGGAATGGTACCAGTTGTTTTGTGCTACCTTGGTATATACACTGACCCTCGGCCAGTGTGTAGAGTTGATCGAACATCTCGAAGAGGCGAGCCGAAGGTTGATGGATGGTGCAAATAATTGTGCGTCCGCCCGCTGCTAACATCTTTAGCAGATGGATGCATTGAAAACATGTGGAACTGTCCAGGCCTGATGTGGGCTCATCAAAGAACATAATCGGTGGGTTGCTGACGAGTTCGAGAGCGATCGAGAGACGCTTCTTCTGACCGCCTGACAGGTTGCGCGTAAAGGTGTTGCGGTGTTCGCTCAGACTGAGTGTTAGCAGGATGTCATCGATCTGCGCAAACAAAAAGACATCGTCAGTAAGTTTGAATGAGTTCACATTTCAACTTGCGTTCAAATAAAATCGACTTAAATTTTTTTTTTTTGACTTTTTCCTAGAAAGCGGTCAAATTGTTATCTACTGATGGCTATAAATGAACAGGTAAACGTCAAAATTTTACACCTACAAATTGCAATTGAAATCAGTTTTGCAGTTTGCTGACTCACGCAAGTAATGCACCCGTCATTTTTTTTCTTAAGAATTCCATATAAATAAATGTCTTTCACTGCACACATTCATTCAACAAAAGGAAAAATGATTTGCCAACTTACCATAGCATTTTTCTCCACTTTTGTAAACTTTTTACTGAGCTTCAAATTTGTGGCCACAGTCATTGCCTCCTGGACGGTTAAATTCGAATGCAATTGGTTGTCCTGCATTATGTATGCAGAAAGCTTGCGAAATACGCTCAGGTTGCGTTCACGTCCATTCATTGTTATCGTACCCTCAGTGACATTCGTTCTGGAAGGTTAAACAGAGAAAACTATTAAGTATGCGCATTTTGAAAGGAACAATAAATTATGTACGAGCACACAGTTAGAGCCGCTTAAATGCAGATTAAAGTTTTGCATTTGAGCAAATAAATTTATAGAATTAAGGTGAAAGGCGTTAACACTTTGTGTTTGTCCTCACAAAATATTAAATTGATTTAAATTTACTTGATCAATTGACTTGCCAAAATTCTGTAGACTGCAGCTTTTCCCAGTGTCCAGGCTAAATTTTTCGAACTCACAATGGGGAAATTTTTTATACAAAATTGCATATTGTGATCAAAATATTTAGTGTGAAGGTTCAAAATGATTATTAGGCCCTGTGACTGTAACTTGTGACTTTAAATTTTCCAACTTCTACCTTTTCATCGAATATTCACTCATTTTATGTTTAAGCTATGTTGCCGTATATCTTCTTACCGAAGGTCGTTTCCTTTATTTTTGTCGTAGGAAATGAAAAGACTGTCAAAATGTCGTGTGCATGAAGGATTTGGGGCTAATAGTCTTTGATATCGATAACGAGCTTAAATTTGTAATTTGGACGAATTTGCCTCATATTGTCAATGGAATACGGGATTCTCTCATACGACTCTGACAGCTGAAAATCCGTCCTATGCAGTGTATTTGATGTAGGCACCATATTTTGGAATAAAATATTTGAGCAAGTCCGTTTCCGAAAACGAATTCGGACTATTCTGGCCTTCAACTATCTATTTTTTATTGTAAAAAATTACGTGCGAATTCAGAACCACAAAACGTTCCGTTTTAGACTACTTAAGCTAGTCAGAAATACACTTTTGGTAGGTAATCATGGTAGAAATAAGATTTGAGGTCTGGCAAGTAGCAGAAATGTCTAAAATTGAAATATAAATCGACTGGAATAATAAAAATCGTTTTTTAAAACGACTACTAAGTATAAGCGTCATTTGTACCATCTGACAGTTATATCTGATAGGCAGTTTCTGTTGACTTCTTCAAAAAGTTTTAAAATTCGAACAGAACTTAAACGTAATAAGTGTTGTGACATAATATGGTATAGAACTGACAGTAATACCTGTCGTTTGTTTTTATAAACATCAAAATATGACAGCTATAGCCGTAAAAAGCGCGAACGTGTTAAAGTTAAGTGACAACAAGTTATACGGTTCGCTTTATTAAATGAGCGGACTATTCTTAACGGAAAACGATGTTTTGAACTGCTTTCGATTCGAATTTGTTTTATCTATTACAATTTGTTGAATGACGCGATACTGGACTGTTTAATTACATACATTTATCTTATGTAGAGAGTAAAACTATATAAAGTAACTCATCCTGAAAGTCTGCAAGCGTTTGTAATCAAATGTCACAAACTGATTTAGCAGTTGGTGTATGTCTTCGATATTTTGTGAGTGCTTGAGATAAAAAAAACCTTTACCATTGTCAAATTTTACTGCACAATAACACTTTCAAGAACATTGTCCATTATGAAAAGCTGTCAAAAAAAGTCTAAATTTCCTCTAGTACTCCAAGAGTATTATACTCGCAGCTCAAATCTGTCAATTCAATAATTCCCTAAAGCTACAATTACAAGTGTAATTTTTCGTGGCAAAATTTCGACAGCCCGTGTGACCAGACGCTTGACAGGCGATGTATTGACAGACCTGTATTGACAAATTTAGGACAAATGTTTACGTCATAATGACGTCGACATGCCAAAAATTTAACATGAAAAGTGGCATGTGTATCGTAGCTTCATATGAACCTCTGAAGCGTCAATTAGTGTGAAGCGAGTGTAATTCCATGTTGAACATACAGAGAAAAATGCGCTTTTAAAGGGACTGATAAGCTACTCGTAATTAATCAAAACTATACATAGTATCCTTCAAACTGTTCAAACAATGACCCTCTCACCCTCAAACCCTAACCCTTAAGATGACGCAACCACCTCAGTATTCATTGTATTACTAATCACAGTCATTACCATCTAATAAACAATTTCGCGATAATATACCCTGGACTTTAAACTTTTTCAATTACAATTTGATAAAATCGGCTTTATTGTACTCAACGACATATGGCAGAGTGTGTCGGTGTATACTTTTTGTGAAATCGACTTGACAGCTGTTTTATCAGCAGAGAAAAAAAACTGTTTCCAGGCCAATATACATTGTGACTTCCACTTGATGCAACACAAAGAAACGGACTACAAATAATAAGAACGTATCCGCACTTATCAGTTGCGTATTGACGTGTCCTCCCTTAGAATATATACGAAGCACTTTGACGTAGATGTTCCTTTTGTGTTTTTTTTACAGAGCGAAATGGAAATTTTCCATGAGTTACAAGGACTGTAGCCATCACCAGTCTTGACGAATGACAGTTTTTCCCTAGCGAAGAAGAAGAAACGCGTTCACGAAAGCTAAACAATTTGATGACGTCTTCTTGCTTTTGTTACAGAAAGGCTTAGTCGTACACAGGTATTCGCAGCATTTAGAGGTACACACGGGCAGGTATGGAATGAGCAGAGAAAACCTATACAGCTAAGAATATCTCGGCTCGACATTGCGACCGAACGCCAACAAGGTCAGTCCCAGTCATGTGCGACTTAATGAGAGATGATAATAAAAGCCCAAGCCGTGGGACTGGTTTAATCGCACTTGCAAATTCTGAGACACACAAATTTAATGTTTTTTTTTTTCTGTCGCAAGGCTAATTCTGTTCAATGTTTTTTGTCGCAAGGCTAATTCTGTTCTACATTTACTTGGATTTTGCAAATGACAAAAAATGAGCACAACAAATATCACGTATACGTCAGAGTGAACTTAGCTCCGACAAATGTTGGCACTTGACAGTTGATTAGGGTTGCGGGTCCATAATTAGAACTCGATATCGTATCGTATGCACAATACAATCAACTGAGTAATCGGATGTATCAAAGGTCGTCAGTACAACTAAGGTATACGGCAATTAGCTTGGCGTAACTCGTTGTATCTGACATCAATCTATCAATAGTTGAAGCTAATTGATGAGTTAGCTGTTCAAATAACTGCCATTGTTTCTGGCTGCCGTTATGCATGGTCCTACTCACTGTCACATTCATAATCATAGAAACCGAATGCAATGAACGATTTCGAGCTATTTTCTTTTCTGTTCGCGGCAATCGGTTGAATTTACTGCGCACTTTGTTCGAGATTAAAGTTCTGTTGCTGGCTTATTCATCAGAGGGAGATTTGTATATGCAAAGGCAGAGAAAAGTCATCGCACAAAGCACAAAGGCAATGACGTTTTCAATTGTATTGTTGCAATTCAGAAAATAATTTTTGTTTGGATTTTTTGGATTGAGATTTGTACTTTGACTGATATTGTTTGTGCGCTATTTATGAGTAGCATCAGCAAGTGCATTCTTATGATAGTTGGGTCCGACAAGAAGATGTGGCACGTAGGAAATTCCGATTTGCAGCTCGGCTAAGAACGGAAAGTTTATTCTTTGGTTTTGTGGTCTGCTTTCGATTTGTAACTCTGTGGTTGATTTAAAAAGTTTGTTTACTAGAAAAACAACATACAGACAGGAGCAGCGGGTACCTACAGTTGGCTTTGTTCGAGGGATCAATAACTTTATTATGACGATCTGGCGAATGTAGCAGGTTGTAAACATTTAATCAGTTGTTAGGAGAATGAGAGTCTACTTACTGACAGCAAGTAGGGCATGTCATACATTATTCGATATATACCTACACAAAACTCACATTTCGTGAGGGAATGATTTGTAGGACTGACAGTTTTTGGTTTAAAAAAGGCGACTATGTCCCTGAACACTTCATCTCTAATGGCTATTCATTGTACTACCAAAGAGAAGCCTCTTTATTGTCGGTGGCTGTATATTTTTGAACATATATGCAGGAGCTCAGATCAATTGAAAACCTTTTTTGTAGGAGTATTTAAAAACAGTGATCTATGCTGATTGATGAACATGGAGCACATCATTCATGAAATACGGCTTAAAATGCTTGAAAAAGTCGTCAAAAATTAGAGCTTTAATATATAAAGGGTTTTCCAATGAGAGGTGTTATTGTGAATGACCCGCTATTTCGGTAGCTGTCACTTTTGACGCTTTTATTCTTATTCTTAGTTCCTCAGGCGCAACTGTGTGTTGATATGCTCGAAATGACTATTTCCTATTCACGTCATAATATGATCTATCAAATAGACAAGGCTTCGGCTGATTTATCCGACATGCGCGTGTTTTTCTGTTGTGTAGAGGCCTGAATCAAAAACAAAATTCCGATGCCTTTTGAAATTTATTGTAACACATTAAAAAAGTCCACGTCAAGGTAAAAGCTGGTAAAGGCGCGCCGTTCTGATGACGGTTTACAAATAGCACAAGCTCTATTTTGTCCTAATCGGCCTATAGCCCAAAGTCCATCGTCGAAAATAATCTTCGACCTTCATGCAATCAAACACTGCTTTTGTGTGTTCTTACTCGTATCATTTGGGCTGTATACATATGCAAGTCTTATCTCTTATACGCGCAGTGCTCAAAGGGACGAAGGCAAAATGTCCCGGGTAACAAAACAGTCCAATTATTCATACATATGGAAAGAAAATGTTGAATAAATCACCGTCAAATATAACAATAAAATATTTGAACAGAATATGTACAAATGTACATACATACATAGACGTATTCTACAGTTGGGTTGAATTAGTTGCGTTATCAACAAATATGATTGGATAGGCTCTTTATCTCAAATTGTCATTAGTACAAACTTTTGTTTCCAGTCTCTATTCTAGTCCATTCCATAGAAAGTTGAAATTACGACCCCCGAACAACTATGCGCTTAATTATTTCTGCCGAGCATAGTAGCCTCCTTGTCACGAAAAGTTCAACCATCATGAAACTAATTGCCCCAGACAGGTTGTAGGTTGTACTAAAAAACTATCTTCAATCGGGAAACATTTTTTTTGTTAATTAAATTTTTACATTTTTGCTTTTACTACTAGCATTACTCATCTTTTATTGCCTGGTTGAGTAATTCACCCAGGTTTTTGGCAAGTTTCGTACGCTTTATGGCTGCAAAACGACAAAAACATAAAAATAAACTTTCAACTTAAAAGTGTACTTTGGACGTAATTAAAAATGAAATTATTATGATAACCTTAGTCAATGTAATGCGCAATCTAATATGCACTTGTGGTTAGTTATGAAACCAATAAATGCCGTAAGCCTGATGAGTGATTAAAACGTCAAAAGTCGGTTTTCCCTTCCTCGCATTTATATAGGTATACAGATTTTATTAGTTTGGTAATAATGATTATAAATACATAGAGAGTACACCCACACTGGTTTGTGTTTTATATTAAAAGTGAGTAATACAGAACACAATTACAAACTAAATGGATGTAGAGTACATTTTGGTTAAAAAAATGTATTTTGTCGCATTTTTGATTCAAGCAAAAGCTTTAAGAACAAGTTTGAACTTTATTTGGGCTTCATGTAACATAAATGGTGTTCATCTTCAAGTTGGCCGAAAAATGAATGACAATCAGATTTCATTGTAAAATTTTCCAGTGAATATCTACTTTCTTTAAGAAGTACTAGTACTAGAGTTGAAGTAACCCAATGAAATTTTAAAGTTACCTCAAACATGGAAGGAGAAAGAAATATTTTTGCTATGCGATGAACTCATTTCAACTTCTACTGTGTGCAGGGATGTGAGTGAGGAGAATTTGAGAACAATTCTGCACATATTCCTAACTCGGAAGCGTAAGGGGATGTCCAATACAAAGTAGCCGTGTGACTGAAAGAGAAAGCACTACCTTACACGCATAAATAGGTGATACGTACATTGGTCGGCCATCTTGTTAAATGGTAGGAATTAGGGAAAAGCCCTGTTAATATTTTTATAGCGATGGCTTACGAAATTTCGTTTTCCTATAATACAAAATGGGGTCCGGAAGTGATGAACGGGCCATTATTTATTTATTTGATATAGGTACCTAATTGTTGGTTAAATTTACTGAAACTAATTACCACTCTCATTAAACATGTTTCAAAACAGAAATGGAAACCTTTTCAAGTAATTGCAGAAATGTTGAAATGCCGGAGCTTGTTTTTATTTCCGTATTGCATATCTATGATTATGGGTCGACCATCCATAACAATATAGGCGTCTGGTTTGTGATCTCATTCCCACGCCTTTATTGACTGTGGATAAACGGATCTATCTGTCCCGTCTTGTGCAAAAATGCGCATGCGTGACAGTTTATATTTTTTTTTTAAGTTATTTTCTTTTAATTCACAGGAGTATTTATTTAATACTAGGAAAACACAGCGACCAACATTTTACGGCATTCTAGGGAAAAGTAGCGTAAAGCCTATTAAAATGCAATTCTTTCCTTCTTTGCTCAGATATGAAAATCAATTGCGATACAAAACAATACCTGCGGGAATAATCCACCTTTCATTTGGTCTTAAATTCATATTTTTTTGGAAATAACACGACAACTCCACTTTTATAAAAACTGAAGGTACCTACTGTGCATGTGCAATTGTGCTCGCAAATTTTATAAAAAAAAATGTAAGACATTATTTATTTTCTTAAACTTACTTGTAACCCGAAAGTATATTGAGTAGGGTACTTTTTCCAGCACCCGATGGCCCCATAATGGCAGTGAGCTCGCCCGAACGCAATCTTCCGCTGACATTTTTCAGAATTTTTTTCACTCCTGTAAAAATTAGAAAATGAGAAAAATCTTTAATAAGTTTCTTTTTGTTAAACTGATTTAAATTATATCCCCCGTATTAATAAACAAATGTGCACAAGTTAGTTAGGTAGTAGACATCAGATAGCATACGAAAATTTGACGTAACTTCTGAATAACGAGTTGATAACTTTTACGCAGCGTTTAGTAATACGGGGGTATATTTTTTATGATGCTTGTAAAAGTAAAATTAAACTTATAAATAAAAAAGAACGAACATTTTAGTATGCAACGGTGTAGTTTTCGCAGACAACTATGGGGTGTTATTTTCCTTTTAAATTTAACAAATTTTCACTGACTCTTAAGATTTTTTACCAAATGCCTCTTTGACTCGAAAAATTCGCAAAAGAGGCAGTTTCAAGAGAGAATAATAGTTCGTGCTCTCAGCCTTCATTGACAATCTTACTATTTACTTTCAAATTAGCTTGTAGTACGAATAGGAAAAGCTGTCATTCACCTGACAATTGACAGATGATTTGAAATTTGTTGTCATATTTGACATACGGGTGCATATGCTTTCACATCCTGCATATTAAAATGGTATCAATAGGCTGCAAAATAAATATCGAATGTTCTCCTCGAGATTCTTTTCGGTGGTAATTTTTTTTTTTAGAAATCTAGCTTCGAATGGTACAAATAGTTTTTTTATAAACTACTTCATAAACAAAAGTGGTAACAAAATTCTTCGTCCTTCATGTAATTTTGAATGCAGTGTCACTTTTTCCTTTTCGTGTTTATCACATTTTACAGACTTTTCTTTATATTCTGTAATTTATGAATTATCTGTCATTTTTCATAGAGTACTAAAATGCGCTAACTCTTTCTCTCTGAGAGAGAATTTATCTCCACCAATGTCAAAATGGCGACAGTCTGTTAGTGAAGCAAAGGAACAAACCTTTAATGCCTCAAATGAGAAGAGGAAAGCTCAAGCTATACAGCTGACCTAATAAGATTGAGTTTAATAATAGTCATTGTGAGCTGTTTAAAATTTGACTGTTCCGGCCATAAAAAAATCTGGAACTTTTCGAAATACTCTATAACACGTTCCGCAATTAAAAATTAAAAACTGTTAGAACTTTTAACGATATACATTACAGGCAGTACACGCTTGCTACCGCACAGGAAATGAAAACTTTCAAAATCATCCAATCCGACATCATGCTTTGTGGTATGCTAAAGCTATGATTGCATTAAAGTGGATGTGTATTTCGATGCTGCTCTCACGTAGGTACATGTGGTCAAAACATAGAGAAATGTAGGTTATCTGGTTAATGTTTTACTTGCCACAAGACTTCGCCTGAAAAGACGAGTGTTTTTTAGTCTTAAAATTAACTCTCTGTTTAGTTATAAATGGTGTATGTAATTGAAAAGAGTTGTTTGTGGGACATCTTAGCCCAAATATTGCGCGACATTCTAAAGCACTTATTTCGTTGATTAGTCAGTTCCTTAAATAGACCGAAATATTCTGCATTTAATTCCCTCGGCGAGAGATACTAATCATAGGAAAATAACAAGATCGAGTGTGGTATTTTTGTCTTTTGTATCGCATACACAATTTTTAAAGAAGTATTGAAGATGCCAATCATCAGAAAGGAAGTATGGCAATACAGAGAACTTATCCTAATTCAGACGATTTTTATTTAAATTTCTATTGCGCACAAGAACGAATGTGCTTAAATTTGAAAAACGTGATATCGCCTCGAGCTGAGGTTAAATACAAATGAACGAAAGAGTAAATATATTTGTTTTCTATTATGGCACAGCTGAAATGAATAGTGCGCCCCAACCCTAAGGAATGTGTGATCGTCTTCCATGATCGCATTATTCGTTAGCATCGAGTGCCCAACACCCTTATTGTCAAGTGCAAACGTGTGTTTTTAAATCGGATTGCTTTTTGCTTTAAGAAACAAGAAAGAATGCTGTCAATGGTGGCCCCATTTGAAGTAATTTCTGTTGGCGAATCAATACGGTTCAGTTGGCAATAAATGGACACAAAGTGCGCCACCAAGAAACTATGCGTAACGAGCGAAGAGACTTCACAATGACTTATGACCGCCAATGTCTGTAAGTATAGATCACAATAGTAATTTGCTTCTTCTCAATCATGAAATACATTTCTATTTGTTTACCGATAACACATGAATCACTGAATAGCTCAATCGAGTGGGCGTGCTAATAAAAAACATAAACAAACAACACCTCAAGCAAAGATTACAGATTACATAAACAAACTGAACACGCACGTCTCAAGAATGAGATGCGAGTTGCGCACATCGCTCTGCGTTTCGCACAATTATTCTAAATACTTCTTTAGTTTTCTTTAGTGCTACCAAACTCTGTCCTTTCCGATTGATTGACATTTACTTCGAGAAACTGTCCGAAGCCCTATCTAGAACAATAAGTCAAAGCAATATCCACTATTTATCAACCCTCGTTCGCATATCCACTCCTTAAAGCTTCTGACTTGCAAATTCTTAAAATACAACCAAACTATACCATCAGACAAAACGGTACGGCATCAATGACCATGAAAATGAGTCTCGAACAATTATCGACAGCGAATTTCCGCGTTATTCGCGACTGTATGCCATCACAGGCAAAAAGATTCTATGTGTGCAAATGGCCAAAGTAGAAACCGGTTAACCAGACCGGCTTCCGCAGTGATAAGTAATACGAGTAGAGTAGGTACACCATGTGTGTATGGCTTCCCATTTGCGTTTTTGTTTACACCATCTCTTCCGAGAGGACTTATTTGTTTACATTTTACCAGAATTTAAAAATCGCAGCATTATAACTTCATGGCTGTGGTGGTCCAACAATCGCCTAAAAGTACGCATTCCGCATTGGTATTTGGTATAGCCATCAAAGACCGGTGGCAGAAATTTCCGACAGTCATTATGCTCAAGGCTTGCTGCTAAACGCTACCAGTGTGTGATAAACTTGATTGAGATTTACTTTGATTTAAAATACCTACTCTGTCATCGTAGCGAACCTACCTACGTCATAACTGAAACTGATGGCAAGTCGCTGCGAGCTGCGAATGGTCAAAATATACCTGTCTGCTTGTCGGTTACCAGTTACCACTGGGTTGTTGCTTCCGTATCTTGGACTTGAAATAAGAGTTCCAAGACGAAATGCAGAAAGTCCAAAAGGTCTATGACCAGTCTTGGACGTTAACGAGTTGCTGTCGTTAGGGCTAACCCCATTCAAGGTGACTGAGGTAGCTATATCGATTTGAAATATTCGCTTTGCTTAGTTGCTTGTTTATTTATTCCATGCGTTCGCTTTCAATCGTGTGAATGACGACGGGCTAATTTTGCCGTGCGAATGCAATAATGGGCGACGACTGCGAAAAGGTTGATGACCACCTCTTGCTGTTGGGTTGCACAATGCGCGCGGTAATTTATGCGAAATGTAAAGCAAATTTTTCCCGACTATGCGGTTTTGTAGGGGACAAGTGCGAGACCACTGTCACTGATCCAATTTTCGCGGTTTTATTTTCGGATTACGAGTTTCATTCTTGTGATAGGTTTAAGTAAATTTGGAAGTGTGTGTCTTCCGTTTGTGATGGCACGTGCCTGGACAATGACCGCAAATGTAATGTTTTAGTAAGTATTTAAAAAATTTGATTTCACTTAAAGCAATACAATTTTGCTGATCACACATGTACGCAGCCCTAACGCAATAGCTGCTTTTCGCATTTAAAAATCACGCAATTCTCCAATGTTTCCCTCCACCACTTCGCTTAATTTGTACAGTCAAAAAAAAGCCATCGATTTACTTCAATAAGAAAATATTTCTTTTATTAAGACAAAAAGTAATACTGTTTATTAAATTAAATATAGAATCTTCTTTAATAAAAGGTTTGCTTGAGGTGGGCCACCTCAAGCGCACTGGGTTAACCCTTATGCGTTCGAAATAGCACTTAAACTGAACTCGCCCTGGTACTGAAAACCTGACCTGTGTTTGACATTGCTGTTAGGGCACCCTAGTTGTGCTCTGAACTGACCCCAGTTAATTTGTGGGGGCAAGAATTCAGTGCTGAGTTTTACTGTCATTTCGCTTGCTGTCATTCATTTTCAAACTCGTCACCTACATTGCGAACACTTTTATCAACTATTTGCACTATGGCAAACACAAATTCAGAATTGAGTTCACTCATTTTTAACAATAAACGGGAAAAAGTGTTACCAAAAGATAAACTGACAGACTTCAGGGCGACATTTTGCGTCGAATTTTCAGGGTTGTGCAGGGTTTTTTTGAGAGGCGTGAAAATAGTGGGCACTATAGTGCTAGCCACGTCAAAAAAACCTAAACTTTCTTATTATGTAAGAATTTGTTGCATGACACCATTCAGAAACTATATTTTATACGTCATCTCGTTTTTGGCATATTTTGTTTTTTTATAAAATGACAAGCCGACACCTTAGCCAGAGACAGGAGTGTACTGACACGTCTTGCTGCATCCGTGGTTTCGAATCCGTGTGCGATGCATCTGAGTTAGCTAGTTTATTTAAATAAAATAATTTTTCACTTTTGGTGACAGTTGGCAGTCGTCAGCCCAATTTTTCATGCAGCAGTGAGCAAGTTTGAATTTTTAGTTTGACAAATCAAACTAGATTGGTCTGAACTTTATATACCTCGTATACTTACATTGATAAGTTCATTTGGCATTTGTCAAAACAATCAATAAAAAAAACTTAAAAAAAAAAAATGTTTTGTTAACGCGCGGCACCAATAATTTTAGTCTTGACTCTTAACTTTAAATTAATGGAAGTTCACAATTGCGAAATTTGTGCGGAAAATATAGCCACTGTGAACTTCTAAAATTTAGAGTCCAAACCAAACATGTTTATTGGTAAGGCCCAATGAATGCGCCATCAAATTTTAGTCTCGACTTTAAATCTAAATGATTCACAATGGCCATATTTTCCATACGAATTTTTGAAGTTGTGAGCTTCAGTAAATTTAAAGTCGAGAGATAAATTTATTATTAATATGGCGCAATTTGTTTTTTTATTTGAGTTCCAAAAAAAGAACTCGATTGATGGGAACATTTTAAGCATCCAAATGTTAACCAAGAAATACTCGAGGAATTTCTGAACTAAGTTTGAGACTTTCTTACTGATACACCCAGAGAAAAAATTCTGTTAAATCAACCAATAATGTTTATATTTTTTAACACGTGGTAAATTTTTTATACGATACACGATTTTGACAGAATTCGTATTAATACATTATCAATCAAAAAGAGGCAAATGCTTGCAGCCTACTGTAAGAATTAGCAGACAAGAAATCTGAACTACCTCACAATATAAGGCGTTTTTTTTTTAGCCTCGATCTAAGCAAAGCAAAGTAAAAAAGGAGTTCGGTCCAATGTGAATAAAGAGGAGTGCCTTTGGATCTGTCTGATTCGCAAAAAGATGACGCAACGCTTTCAAAGCATTTCATCTGAATAGAAAAGCCAGCAAATACCGCACACGTTCCATGTGATAAGAACACTAATCACAACTTGCGGGCCATATATCACGTGTTTGATTAATTCTCAGCTGCCACGCTTACTGCAAAAACTAAGACAAACGAGTCGGCTGATAAACATCGACTAATTTTAAAAGTTTTCCAACACAAGTTGGTTAAACCAAACGCACATCCTTGATTGCTTGTTTGCAATCTTAGCAACCTTCTGAACTATTGAGGGTCCCATATGTTTCCGTCAAAGATCGTGCGATCATTTGTATGACGGCTACGAGTATGTGTTGCTTATGAATGAGTTACGGTATAGAGGTACGTCCTTCATATATAGCTCAGTGCAACTGATTTTTTTCCAAGACTGTACTACTACGCACTCACAGTAGATTACAAATTGAAAGATATCTACAGGTCGCCATCATTAAATAAAAATGACACAACAGATGCTGTTACAATCTCATCCTGTCAGTCACAATGGCTTCCCACATCGCAATCGCAACCGCTTTCAAATAAACTCATGTCTGTCTTTGCGACATTTTAAGTAGTTTTGTGTTTTTGTTCTCTGTTGT
Organism: Cheilosia impressa; assembly: GCA_948293265.1. Lineage (NCBI taxonomy): Eukaryota > Metazoa > Arthropoda > Insecta > Diptera > Syrphidae > Cheilosia > Cheilosia impressa. The sequence goes on along the minus strand of OX411884.1, from coordinate 26,081,274 downwards.
TATTATGATTGCTTCTTTCGAGCAGTCCACTTGTAAAAAATGAAAACAAAATTCCACTAACCTCGATTTGGTCAGGTTATGCTGGTTCTGGAGTTTTTATTTCGTAGTCTGCTCGAAAATTCAATTCTACATTGCGATGAACACAAAACGTGACTAAAGTACAAATGCAACTCGAAAACTAACCCCCTAGTCAATAGATATAGTGGTATATAGCTAGAGCTGCAAGGTTTTGTTTTTTTCCAAATTGGATACCAATACGTTCTGTGACGGTGACGAACTTGACCCCTGTCTAGCTACAGGTCAACCAAAATAGGAGAATTTATTTGAATTGAATTATTTTCAGAGCCGCAGCGCTTAAAGCGTGAAGATTGTCGCTTTGCTATAAGTAAAGTAAAAATAGTTGCGTAGTCGAACTGCCATAAACATACGTCATATAATGACTTCAGTCATGCGATATTTCAATCGCATAATTTACAAATAATTGTGGCGGTGTGTTTGGGAAAATGAGGTTTGCAAGCTAGCAAACTCATTAGGAGCGTGTTGCGCGTTACCAAATAAAAACACAACGGACCATGTGACAGAAACAATATTTGTTGCGCCGTTGTCAAAGAAATAAACAGAGCGTGCATATTTTCAATTGAGGCAGCAAGGTCTTAAGGTTCCAATTACGTTGCATAATTGAATTATGCTCCTGCACATACACGGCAAGAAAATATTTCTAAACTGAAAGTAGAACTTGGTTGGATTATGAAAAAAGAGTGGCACTAATTATTTACAATGTTCATCAATCGAAAATGAAAGAAATAGAAAGAAAAAAATGTTATCGAACGAAGAAGCATTTTTTTTTAAAAGGTATAGGTTGCAGTCAGGTAAGACTTGAAAGATCTTATCTATTGATAAATGTCACTTCACTGAAAACACGATTTAAAGAAAACAGTTCCTATTCAATCATCAATCAACTAACTCTTTTCGCTGGCAGTCCTTTCTTGCAATTTTATTACTCTCTTTTTGATGGCATTGCCACAAAGTATTATTTTCACACGATTTTTCCTAAATTGTGCAGAATTTATCTTTTAGTTTGTTAAACAGAAAAAATCAATTTTACGAGATCTGTTTCACTTTCGTAGAATATTTTTCTATATAAAACTAAACAAATAACTAGCCTGCGGAACATGCCCATTTCCATATTGGACTCTAAAAAGCGCTCTCAGCAATTCGTACGAGTCGGTGTTATTTCTGCGAAGAACGATATATTTTCTTAATATAAAATAAACAGTTGGAGCAACAGGTCCGTCAGGTCACAGCCATTCATTTTGTGTGAGTTTTTCATTTTTGCGACGAATGGAATAGGTACGGAATGGAATGGAATGGATATGCAATTTTTCCAAATGACTAAAGGGCCCAGCCCATAGAATCCGTCGTATCCGTTGTGTCGACGGATCCGTCAATATTGACGGATTAGACGGAACAAGCAGTCCCATAGAATCCGTCGCATACGGTGACAATATTTCCACCAATAAAAATGCTGCCTTTCTCGCTGTGAGAACCGTAAACGAATGCAACGGACAGAAAAGTAGAAAGTAAACCTACTTTATCCGTCGTATCCGGCACTTGAGCATTGAACTGCTTATGGTTCAGCTTCCATAAGGTGCTGTGTATTCTATCAGATTATCAGTCGAATACGTTGCCGCAACGGATGCGACGGATTCTATGGGTTGGGCCCTTAATTGAGAAGGTCTTTTATGGCAGTTATACTCTCGGATGTTTGTCAAACTTTCGCGAGAGGAGGCGCAGTGGAAAAAAACTTATGATGTAGTTCGTGTTTTCCGAAGATCATAACAAAAACCACTAAGTCACTGCACCTTAAAAAAACAGTGGGTCCACATATTTTAAGTGCGTTAAAAATTGGTTCATTACTCCATGTCTATTTTCATTATTTGCCTGCTAAAGGACTTTATTCAAAAATAAAAGCAAGTGTAAATATTGTTCAAATGTTAAGCTTTTCATTCACAAGTCCGTCTTTAAATTCAAATATTTTTGACGGCTGGTTCGTCTGCCCGTGATTTATGCAAAATATTTGTACAAGTCTGAAAATGTATGGCAATCGCTCTAGTGTTCCCACCCTCTTTGTATAAAAATGCCCCAATTTAGGCCTAAAATTTCCCTACCACGCACTTTATTTAAAAAAATCCACTACTACTCCACGGACCAATTTTTTCGTTATTTGATCGTAATGTACCCATTTTTATGCCTCGCTGAGAAGGCTCTTATACTCTTGTTACGTTACTTAATTTTAGTTCATTGTGAATAACGAAATGGCTCAAAAATATTCGAAGCTGTTTGTGGTTGCTGTTTGTACTCGAAAATTCTAAACAAGCTGTATCTGATTTTTGCCCTGCCAAAAACGTATTCCCTGGGTTAAGTTTTGGGCAGTATTTTTGCAGTTTCTAGTCCCAAATTAGGTGGCGTATTATTACTACATGTGAAAAGTTGATGTTTAGTATTGATTGCAGAAAGCAATTGTGTTGCTCAGTTGGATTTTTTAATAAAAAACATTTTTAGATATAAGAGAACTTCCGTGCAAGCCCTAAGCAACGTGTGGATGTCTTACCTAATTATAATTCATATTTTAAGGAATGCTGCTTCAGAATCACATCAGGTTGCACAAAAACGACCGCAAAAAGAGGGCTTGTCAAAAAAATATTTTAAGAGTATCATATTTTTTCTAAAGTCATTGGGCCTTAGCAATAAATATTTTTGGTCTCGACTCTAAATTTTCGTAGTTCACTGTGGCTATATTTTCCATACAAATTTTGCAATTGTGAGCTTTTGCAAATTTAAAGTCGAGACATTCTTTGTAATAAAAAGATATTTTTAAGAAGTATGCTGACTTGAACCATTAAAAGTAAGAACAAAATTTGAAAAGAGGTGCGGCGCGCGTGTCCATGATGAATTTAAAGGACAATTGCTAAATTCTTCATATAAAATTACACATTATCACCTACAAAATATTTGAAAATAATTATGAAAGGTGCAGTGTGTTGCAGGTTGCACTGGGTCAGAGAAAATACAGAACTCAGAGTTTAAAGATTTTTTCCGAGTGTTTTCAACTGTCCTAAAGAGATTTTCATTTTGGCTTTGAATTGGGACCCTTCAGCCAGGGTGGCCACTGCAGAATTCTGAAAAGTATCAAGAAGAAGGACCAATAAAAAAAATATTCCATTTCTGAACCTATTCTGCAAATTTAAAATTTTGAACAATAATTAACAAGCCTCACTACACACTTTAATAAAGTTGTGATAGGCAACTGCACTAAAGTTTTAAAGGTTTTCATTTGGCGATAACAGCATTTGAACATTTTTTGAAAAGTCTTCTCCAACTAAAAAAATTGCCAAAATAGTAAAAAAAAAAAAAATGTGGTAGGCTCTCAAAGAAAGTGCCAAATTGGAACGCTACACAATATAATATATAATTATGTTCAATGACTGTGACCATGTTTTAAAATTCAACAATGGAAAAAGTACCAAATTTCCTTTCAATTTATAATTATTCAAATAGGAACTTTATAAAAAAAATAAAAAAACTTATAGGACGCACTTTTTTAAGTACTAGATTACTTGCTTGTTCGTTTAGTAAGTTAGCACTAAAATTTTGTTCATTGGATTTTGGCTTTCCTGATGTTTGCGTTATTGCTTTTAGGAATTTAAATAAAATACAGAAGAAACATTTATTTTTTTGTTATACAAAAAAGTTCATAATGAACATCGCCTCAAATACAGAACTGTTTATAATGATCGGATGCTCACCATATATACATATACATGGGCCGGTTGCGCCAATTGCATCTTGCCGGTTTTGCTATAAATAATTTTTTAAACCCCATTAAGCGTAAAAGTGTCTCACACTTTTTCTAGTGAAATACATTCTTTTTACATGATTATCCTAACGAATTACTCATCAAATTGTATTCAGACAGTTCACTAAGCACCTGTATACCTCCCGCTGGTTACAGTAATAGTTTTCCAATTAATTGTAAGTTTTCATTAAACTGTTGGTTATATAAGACTTGACGCTTACCGCATAGAAGAGTATTAGCCTCAGTTACTCAAAATCCGTATCTAAGTTGCTCGCAGTTACGTGGGTACAAACCATTAAAATTCAAAACACATTCGTTTTATTGAACGTAAAGTGGAAAAAGACACGTAGGTAATTATTAATTTTTTGCAATGACGTCATTCAACGATTTGAAGCACGTCCGTCAGTTTTGAGAACACACACTTCTCTCTTCAGTAACAAAGGTTCGTTTAATAGTACAAATGAAAAATGCATACACCTGCATTTTGATATACAGCACAAAAGACCATAAGTGGGAAAATAAGCCACCCACCCCATGCACCGACGTTAATGCAACGGTGCAAAAAGGAGTACACCGCACTTAACATGGATACGAGGTCTGTTTCAATTGTCTAGCCCACCCACCAGTAAACAACCTGTTGCTCGTCGCACTCGTACTTTTGACCATACCACGTACTCCTTGTGGAAGGCTATTTCAAAATCACCCGACCGACGATAACGTGGTGGAACCACAAAAATGTCATTCACTGCTTTATTTACTTTTGATGGGCGGCAGAAGCTAGGATTTATTTTTTATTTTAATTTGGGTTCATGTACAAAGTACAAAGGTAATTGCTTTGTGTACCATTGGTTGACAGAATTTTTTTTTATGAATAAACTGCTGGCAACATTTAGCAATTGGCTTTTAGCAACCCATGTCGTTTGTGTGGTTCTAAAAGGCGTCGCGTTTATTACTTGAGAACGACGGCTATTAAAATATTAAAGCACTTTTGCCTATACCACTCACATATCGATTGAAAGCTTTGCCATAGGCTATTAAAAATAATTGCTGTGTACTTTAATTAAACACGAGTGGCATGTAGTTAGTATCTGCGACTAGTAAGTATGCATATATGGAGAACTGGTTTTAATGCCGTAATGACGCCGGCAAAGTTGCTGGCCAAACCTGTTCTAATGGCTTAAGTTTGTGACAAGGCATTTTTTTAATAGCTAGTCACACGTCTCAATCGAAATTGTATAAAAGTTTGATCTGCCAAGATGATCGTGTAGTTGATAACCGGTTGTGGGTATGCTGATAGCGGGTTTATGGGCATGGAAACAGTAAATGATTTATGGGCGATTGCGAGAACCCATTAAAAAACATTTGATCCTGACAGGCTACACCAGTTTTCGCATTAACAACCATGCAGCCAAACAGAGGTCAAGCTTCTAAACCTTGTTAACTCTTATGCGGGTATTATGAAGAGGTTTCAGTTTTTTTTCTTTTTGAGGAATTTAGCCTTTTTCTGATCCGCCACTGTAGAAATTTATTACTGAAAATGATAAGACACGACATTTAGAATAAACATTTCTAAGCAACAAATAATGGTTCATGAACTTGTGCGATTTCGCATATAAATGAGAAAAGAAGAGGTTGCAAAGCCTACCTCCACGACTTTCTGTCATTCTGCTGTCAAATTGCTATTTCCTTTTTACATCTGAATAAGAAATTTAAAACCAGACACACTTGTAATGTAATTTTCTAATTTTGTAAAGTCATTTTTACAATGCGCACATCAAGCGCATCGCTCACTGTGTGCAAAAAACTCGTTTAGAAAAATTACACAACTATTAGTGTAAAAAAAAATATTCAAACAAAGCTTGCTCTCTGAACTGATAGATCAATTGATCTGTTATGAAACCACGCGTCACACGTACTCATATAAAATGAGTGGTACTCGTACGAGGGTCACGATATTAATGTGCGTGGTAATCTGTACATCGAGCACGAACATCGTATTTTTTCGGCACGATTGTCAAGTGACAAGACTCCACTAAGATTTGTTTCTTTTCTCGTGTAATTTGCATTGAAATTGTTGGGCACGGATTACAATTACAAAAAATAGTAATACAAGAAAACGTATGCTTTATTTGGTATACCAGATAGTGACGTTTGTGGGCGTTTGGCTCACTCAAAATATGTAAGCATTTATTTACATTTTAAGTGGAATAAGTAGAAATTATTTATATTTATTACTGTTGCGTAATAACAATTAAATATATTTTACAAAACTCAATGAGCCTTACCAATAATAAATAGCTATAGCTATAATAGCTAGTGATAGCTATAAAAATTTGCAATTTTGCAACTTTAAGCCTTCGTAAATTTATGGTCAATACTAAAATTTGTTAGTCAAAAACGCGCCTTAAAAGTGAGCGTATTTAAAAACTCTGTACATATGGTGTTGTACTTACTTCGGGTAAAAATATTTTAGGGCCATTTTCGAAAAATTTGTACGCTGATTGGACTTCGAGGCATTTGGAAAAGAACCTAAAATTAAAAATTGGACCACTCGCATCCGTTGCACCGTGAAAAGCCGCGTGGGATATTTGAAAGATTTTCTATTCTATACGTCATGCCATACATGGACCTTTCAAATAAAAAACAATTTCGTAATACCCCACACACAGCTTGTTTTATTTCATTTCAACAGCGACCCGTCCTTATTGAAAAACCCTTAAAATGGGTAAGTAAAATAGCCCCCAGTGTCTTGCAGACTTTGAAATGAACATTCAGTCCCATACAATGGTATTGAATTGATAAAAAAAAAGTGATGGGACATTTTAAAAAATGAATGGAATCGTGGTCACAGAAAAATCAAGCTTTAATATTGGTTCTTTTAATTTTGTTAAAATTCAGTTAACGAATAAAAAGTTTTTATGTCTAAAACTAAAACTAAAACTAATTTATTATTTTTGGCCCACCCTGTATGCAAAAGAGCATTATACATTAGATGTCATTCCAAGTCCCAATCTAATAGTGGGCACATTCAAAAATTTAGTTAGGTAGGTATTTTAAGTTGATTTGATAGGTCTGAACTAGATGTACTAGATGTACCCTAAACAAAAAATACGTTGGTAATGCCACTTTTATTACGTCAGTCGTATATTCCAAATGTCAACCTAGTACTAAGTCAGGAAATTCTGGACTAGATTTGTCGCCTAACCCATAAACGTCAACGTTCACGTGATAAAACTAGACCATTTAAAATTAACACACATTAATTTAGCAAGCTGTCAAACTTACTAAACTAGATTTTTGAACGTCCCCAATAGCTACAGTGCAAATGTTAAAATGAGATTTAGTTGATGGATATTTTCTCGGTAACTTTGTTGAAATGACTCTAGGTACTTGTCAAAGGAAAACACTACTTATTTAATTTTTGTGACGTTTTGTGGATTAATTTTGGTCTTTCAGTGACTAACCGAAATAAAGTGAAATAAATTGTTTTCAAATGTAAATTATTTAAAAATCTTTCAAAAAGTTTAAAGATGTTTTCGAGCAATGCCTGCGCCAACCATTGTATTCATTTAAATTAACACTTTTAACCAGCGACAACTATAAGCTGTTTGGTATTTGTTTACTTCATTTCGTGATCAATCACGTGCGAAGTGATTAAATTGGACGCGAACATTTTTGGTTTTCATAGTTCAGCCTCTTAACCAAAGTGTAAATAAATAGCACTGACACAGAGATCTGTCAGATGAACTTAATCAATCCCAGTAGTTATTGTTTTAGTAAGTTTAGATTCGCCCGCAAGACTTCCTTTTAAAGGTACTGTGCGCATCAAAACCTGGAACGATTTGTTTGTAAGATAGACGCACTTATAAGAACCCATGACCATCACTGGCTGTCAAACCCACTCCCTTTTTTTTGCTTCACATAAACGACGACAGTCTATGCATACGCAGCACATTTAATGCCTTTGTGCTGGGTTTTTCACCCCTTTCTAGAAGAAAATCCCTTTCTTCACGTTTCGAGTTTTATTTTTATTCCTACTACCTACAACTACGATACGAATCGAATTCCTTTCTCAGTTCGATGATCTTTCCTTGCTGAGTCATAGACGCCATCACAGAAATCTCTTTCAGGTTGCTTGTTTTATTTTATAGGTACCTCATATCAGGTTTTCGTTTTATACGTGCCCATAATTTCCTGCGTCGCATAGGCACCAATACAGGTTCTATATAGAATTGTTAAGCAGAGATACGACATCCCACAGGCAATCCCCAGAACATGCCTATATACAAACACATACTCGTACGTTCGATACAGATTAATGGAAATCCTCAAAACAAATTAAAATATAGCCGCCATTGGCGAAAATACCAAGAAGGAAATGATGAAAATGTTGCAATTGCCCGTTAGTCAGTCAATATTTTTATTTCGTGTGCCATTGGAAACATTTCCGCAGTGAAGTCAACACTGATCAAGAGCGTTGCCTACTTCGCATCGCAATGATTTAATTTAAGTCTTCACCTCTGTGCAGTATTTTGCGCACTTCTGCAAATGAAAACAAATTTGTATTTTTAGAGTGAACGGGTTACCGGCCTCTAAATTACAATTACGCCGGCAAATTGAGTGGGAATGTAACGACGCTCAATCAAAATCGATAAGCCGATGAAAATGTCGGCGAAAAAAAATCCCTTGTGCAACAACTTTTGGTGTGAGGGACTGATGGTGTGCGGCAGTTCGCAGAACTGGTAGGTCCTGTTGTGCGGGTAATTTGGGTCAATGTCATTAGTTGTGGAGATTGTCATGCAAGTTTATGTGACTTATGACACATTCATGGGATGTGTGGAATCGCATTCAAACCGGTCGGTCCTTTCGAAGCTGGAAGAAGGGAATTTATGAAACAACAAGTACCTACAAATAGTACAAGCTTACTACTGGTACAAAAACTGAGCTGCAATTCTTCGATATCACCGTCAGTTACACCAGTTTCATTCCTGAAAATATAAGACTTATTTGTGCATTTTGGCGGAGTAAAGTGAAGATTAGAAACCTGCGAATGGTTCTTAATTCAGCTTTGAAATTGGGCAAAACTAGACTACCGATGTAACTTGAACGCAAAAGCTAAATTGCTCGGTAACGCCAGTTTTTCTATGTCACAAGCCGACGTTAAACCATTTCCCCAAATAACATATGAACATCGAATTGGTCAAGCATTCTATCTACACTATGTCAGCCACATTTGCAACTTGTCAATTTCATACTCAGTCAGAAATTTCTTGACTAGATTCGTCAGCCACCCCAGCCCCACCATAAACGTCACCTGAAAAAGCTGTTTATGTGACCGACATAGCCCAATCAAAGTCAGGCAGCTGTCAGACTCACTAAACTGTATACTTGAACGGCGTACGGTTGATAATCCTCTTCACTAACGAAATGTCGGTAACAAAAGATTTTCGTATTAAAACATGTTACTCGAATATATTTTTTTTTCATATAGGTACATGATTTTTTTAGGGCTACATGCGTTTTTTTCGAACCAATAACGACGTTATTTCAAAACCGATTTTATGAAATATGGACCGAATGAAAGGTGAATTTCCGTAGGTGAGTTCCCGCATGTACTTTTGTCATATACGATTATTACGGGTGAAGCAAAGAGAAGTCGCCATCGTTACCAAAGAACTTATAAAAAATCGTTTAAAAAACCAACGCCGTTTCGAATAGATGAAATGCCTGATTCATATAAAATTGCACTCAATTCGGGTGACTGGTTTTCATAGTTATAAAGGTCAATAGGGGTATGGTCAATCTTCAGTATAGTTCTCCAGTGTGGGGCAGTCAGTTAAGGATTCTCCGAATTTGTACCAGACCTAAACCTATTGGTTTATATAATCGACCATACTTGTTTGTCATTTCAGTGGAAACTGCATCTGATTTGAGTAGATATCTCTTCATTTCGAAGAGCACACAACCACTGCACCAGCCATATCTTTATTTCCCCAAACAGAAATCAGAAACTTTTCTAGGAAGTGTTAGGAGTGTTATTTTGCCAATATGAATAATTTCTAACCTCTCATAGTGACCATAGATCTCAGGCTATCAGTGAGTTTAAATTTTAAGGTCAAAATTGGACATGAAATAAATTGACAAAAGAATAACAACAACATTATCAGAAGTTGAACAGACAGATAGCCTGCGAATGAAATCGTGGGCGACAATGAGGTGGTCTAATCATTGCACGAGATATTATTTTTATACGAATAAATTATAAATGTTTTTGCAAAAAAAAAAAGAATAAACGCCGGAAACAATTTGCGACTATTGAAGTCGACTATTGGATTGGTTGATCGAAAATTACACCCACTACTGATGATGGTGTTCATTTCACAAATAAATGTGCGCCTTGAATCGTGTGTACCTACCCAGCAAATAGTCGGGATTGTCGTAATGATTCATGTCCTGTTTATGTTGTATTAACTTGTACCTTACTACCTAACTAGGGCACTAGTGCGAGATCTGTCGAATGTTTTATTTTATAGAAAAACGAAGCTTGCAAATTGAAAAAGGTCCAAAATTGAGCGCCCTTAAAAATGTTGACACCTTGATTGAACTCATTTGTTTAAAAAGTAGCAACAAAAGGCATCTTAAAAGTAGAACAAAAATAGCCACTACCTTTTTCTGGTACAGGTTTAAAGTTTTGAGACGAATGGAAGCTACAATTTTATGCAATATCAAACCGACTAAATTGAGAGTCTGTCAAGATATTCACACTTAACATTTTTTTTAAAGGATGTTGTGGTTCGTGATTTTCCGGAACCGTCGGAGCTCCTCCTAGTCCAGCAGAAATAATTTATGTAGGTAGGTGTATGTAACATTGGCTATCATGTATAAAATTGAATCCAATTCTCAAGTCATTTAAGACAATCTGTCTTTTGCACATAAAATAATTTTAGCCTACTTATAGATGGAATACAAGTCAAGTTATGTTTATTTACTTCAATTTGTAATTACTATTGCAGAAAGGTCAACGAAGCGCCACCGGCTCACAGAGCATTCAGCATCAGCACATGCGTGGTAAAACTTTTGCCCAAATGGCTAAAAATTGATTTAATAAATTTATAAAAAAATTATGAAAAATTAGCTTCAAGTTGAAGTCAAAGCCAAGCGTAGGTAAAAAATTTAAAACAGAATTTTATATGTGCGCTGAAGGAGGAAACAGTTTTTAAAAAGCCTCTAACATCATTAAATTGATTTAAAATTGTCCGACAAAAACTTGCAGAAAATTTAATTCGCTACAACTTTGGCATGAACAAATTTGTTTTCCAGCGAAAAATGATTTTTGACTAAATTTCTAGAGGAGAGGGTTTTCTTGGAAGTTCGGTATATTTTTTTAACCTAAACAATTCATCTTGTAAAACCGAAGCAGCGTGTATATGCCTACATATTTTGTCCCAAAAGGTGGAGGTAGAAAAATAAATATAACTATATGAGCACTGGTGAGTTGAAGCAAGGCGAACACAAATCAGCTCCGGTTTTTTACTGTTTGTTATTTTATAATTTTACTGTAGTAAAAATTTCGAAAACCGAGTTTTAGGAAAAAAATGTAAAAAGTCATGTGCCAATAACCAGTTTAAGTACTAAATATATTACACTAAGTAACTAAATAGCTTCTGTCCTATGAATGACTTTTGAAGCTTTTTGCTGACACCCATCATAAGTCTTAGAGTCAAACTTTGATGATTTTTATTTCCCGGTTTTTCTTCAACCTTCGTTAGTATTTTAATAAAGACACGCTCCTTAGTGATGCAGTTAATCGTTCTCTTCGCCAAATTAATAAAATTCAAATCAACGCCGACGCCGATGCCTATAAGTGCCATTCCTTCCCGATCTATACAAGCGCTCAACTATATTGAATGTTCATATTTAAAATATCAGATAAATAGTAAGAAAACAAGCGCGTGACGTGATTTCTATTCATTATTGTGCCAAATAGGCTTTCTTCGTACATACGTCACTCGAACCGCTTTCCATACTACTACAAATATGAAATAAACGAAAAATGTAAGTAATACAAAAGTTACACGGAAACATAATCCCATCGGAATTCAATCAAGTGTGCGTCTAACATTAAGATCATCGAAACGAGATATCTATTTGAACATATATCAATCAAAACCTAAAGTAAAACAAACAAAACTAATACACCAAACAAGAGACACAAAAGAAAGTAAAAAATGAAATCCAACCTACAGTAGAGACACCGCAAACTATTTTACGAAACGAAAACATTGGTTGATGTTGACCTAATACATACTCGTATATAGATTGGTTTACGAAACGATTCATCACTCGACGAACGTAGGTATAATTTGTAATTAGAAGATGCATCTGAGAGCAGCCAAGTATAACCGGCTACTTAATATGCGAAATGCGTAGGTGACACACTTCAAATCATGAAACACACAAACTGAACCTGTGGGGAGCGGACGGCTACTACTGTACTGAATCCTCGCTGGTAAACAATGAAGTAAATTCCAATTTTCTCCTCTCAGTTCGCTGTGCTATTGTTAAAAATGTTGTGGGTTTCATCAACACGATGCAACTCTGCTGGATATCATTCCCATGCTTCTCTGTAGAGGGCTAGCAGCACATGTGAATGACACATCTATAGAAGTACTTTGATTTATCGTCATATACCAGATGGTGGCTTCAGCTATATCATTCATTTTGTGTCTTTACTTGTTCATATTAATCAGACAATTTTCTTCTCTCGCTATGGAAACTAAGTCTGATTTGTGTTGTGAGCGGTGGCGGGCAGAAGAATGCGTGTTTTCAATTTGAGTAAAGTCAATTAACACAAATTGCGGAAATTTGCAATCCGGGATTAAATTCCCTTCAAATGATAAGCTGAGTATGGTGTCCCTTTAGGAATACAAAATTCAATAAATATATAATATTTTTATTATTTAAAAGAATATTTTTCACAGTGAAGCGTAGTACGCTGCTCGAGCTAAACTAAGTTTTATCTGATCTCCAACTTTTCTCTCCAAACATCTGCAAAAGTCCTAGCTAAATTTTGACACAGAGTATGCCGTGGATAAGTGTCACAGAAAACAGTTGTTCTTTGAAAAAATTTCCTTCAAAAAGTTAATTCTCTCTTATTTCAATTATTTCTGATTCTAGGTACTCCTCGTCTATGTAATAATTAAAAAAGCTCATCCTTGCATACTTTTCCAAAACAGAACAACAAATCTGTCACAATTTAGCTTGAGAAAATGTGCCGACCCATTAAATGGGCGCGCTAAATTTTGACAGACACATAAAGTACATTCTGAAACAAAAGTTTGATTATTTAGCCCGAGCTGCGTACCACTCAGCTAAATGGGTTTTCTAAAATTAGCTCAGCTAAATTTTGGAGAGAATTTTGTATGGGAGCGAAAATTTAGCTCGAGCAGCGTACTAAGCTTAAATTGGTTTCAATACGCGGTTTATTTTATGGAATGATACGAACTTCTTAAGAATGCATTGGTGGTTGGTACCACAAAAATGTGTTTAAGTATACCTATGTACATTTAAGAACGCTTAAGGCTTATTTAATATTGAATAAACTATTTGTAATGCCTAAATCTATGCAGAAATACTTACAGCTTGTCCCATTCGAGTTATAACAAACGTACACAATTCTAACCGCAGCGCCGTATTAATAAACAATTTTTGTACAAGTCAAGTTTGCTAGCAAATATTAAATGGCTGGATGTGAAAGAGGTTGACGCACTTTAAGTTACACGTTATCATGAGATGAAATATCTCGTGGAGTCACTCTATTTCATCTCATGATTGGATGTCAGCGATCGCTCTCTGCGATTATATCTTTACATGGATGTCTGACATGAATTTAACAGATGTTTGTTTACTTTTTGCTTTTCGTCTGGAAATGCCATTTTTACACCTACAATCTCTCCTGCTGTTGCGAGACGAAATTAAATGTCTTGGCATAATTTGCCCAGCAGAGATATAAAAAAAATTGTATAGTATAGATGTCATTTAGTTGGGGATATATATCTCTGGTATAGATGCACACATATGCGTTTTCCGGCGGACGCGGATCATTAGCAACGATTTTTAATGTGAAAGTGTTGCCAGTATCTAGGCGTTTTTCATTACAAAAGCAGCAGGATATCGTGCTGATCTACTATTTATATTATAAGGGAAAAAAAAACCCACTTGTGCCTACTCTTAACGTGTAATCAGAAGAAAGACCTAACCTAAAGGCCGAGTTCACATTGATCTTAGTTCGCTGCTTCTTTTTTTACATCTACATCAAGCAAGTGAAGTGAGATAGTGTGAAGATAGGTGAGGTTTAAAAATATCTGTCACATTTTGACGTTTGCCAATATGTCACGTGTTATATGGACAGATGGTCGTTTTTCAGAGGGAAGTTGTAAGTTGTAAGTTGTGAGCTATTGAGTGTAATTAGTTGTGCCTTACCAATAAACGTTTAAAGTTTCGACTCTAAATTTTAGTAGTTCACAGCGGCTATGTTTGCGAGACCAAAATTTGTTATTGGTATCGCGCGGTTAGTTTAAGTTTCAAATTCCACAATAATAAACATGTAGGCGTCTGCTAAAAAGAAGCGTTGTCAAACAACATATCTACAATCTTTCACTGGTGAGAACAAATTCATTTTTAAATGAGTTTCACTTGCAGTGGCCATATTTTTACAATTAGATACTGAAAGAGACTAATATTATCCTCATTTATCAATTAAACAATTTGTAATTCTTGCAAGTCACAATGGGTAATTTTGAAAAATCGTCATTATGATTTAGTAAAATTTATTTAAAAAAAATAGAAATGCTAATTTCTATGAAGTATATCAAAGTGAACTAATAACAATTTTCTAACTTCGATTTTAAATTTAAAAAAGTTCGAAGAAAAAATTCATATTTTCCACTACAAAGCTTCCACAAAATTTAAAGTCGAAACGATATTTATATTATAATTAAAGAGTAAAAGTTAAAAATATAACTATAATAGGTTATAAGAAATTATTTCTTAAACTCCTTTAATTAAAATTCGAAATTAAAAATATTTCACTTCACTTCAAATATGTACCTAAAAACTAATTTAAGGGCTTGTTTGTGGTTCAAAAAATCTGTTCGAAACTTAACTTTGAACTTGTATAAGTGGGTAATTTTGATTTTGATCTATTGTACGCTATCTTAAATAAAATAATTTTAATGAACAAATTTAGATAACGCGTTTTTATTTACTGAGCAGGCAAATTTAAAAAAAGACCTATCTGACCCTAGGTAGGCTAACTCCAACGATTTATCAATCGTTGGCATTGAACCCGATCGCTGACACTACACCAAGAACAATCGATAGAACCAGTTCATTCATTAATAAGAAGTCGGCAGCGGCGATTTTTTTTTATAGCAAATTAAATATTACTTAACTTTATAAATTCATATTTCTATAACCAATTCAGCATACATTCGATTAAAATCTTGTTTGGCAACTCTGTACGCAACCATGAGTTTTATTATTTTTATTGTTCCGTTGAACTGTGTTCTTTTTTTTGCATTTTTATTTCTTTTCACTCTACTTTACAAAAACAACACTGACACTCAAATCGTCTTATCAACGAGACCATGCCTAAAAATATCAACAATCTATGCGATACTCGTATACATTTTCACACGACAATTAGCCTTAATTTTTTGAATTAAAATATAATGTTTAATACTCACGGCTTGAACCACCCTCCTTGACAGCATACGCGACGCTATGAAATCCTAGATCAACGGCAGGACGTTTCGGCAGATGCTGCAGTGTTTTCGGTTGAGCTGGAACAATTTGTGCCTTGGCCACTACACCCGAATTCCTATTATCGTTCAATAGATTATTAGTTGCACTATCGTTTTCCACCATTTTGTTAAATATATTTTATTCTATATTTTCAATAGAGAGTCAACAACAAATTTGAATAAATATAATTTTTTCCTTCATAAAAAAAATCACAACAAAGTCTGTCAGATCATAGTTGTGAGCATGAGAAATGCGATCGTGTATCTCAGTCTAATGGTTGACGATTTTGTTTTTTTTTTCCTTTTCAAATTAGAACAGTATGGACTGTATTATACACTGGGGGTGGCAAATGGGAAATAATAAAAAGGAAAACACACGAAGTTCTAGGGAACCACTTTGCGTTTGGTTTGTTTTCTAATAACCGCAGGAGATTTGTCGGAATATGTTTTCCAGCGAAACAAATTCGTTTCTAGCCAGTAGAATTCACTCGATCGGTATGTGTTCTAATTAGAGGAAATGGGAAATAGAATATGGCAACGCGCGCTCGAACTCTCACAGCAGCAGTGCGATCGCGACTAAATTTTGATCTTCTATTCGTTCGTTTGCCACACACTTGCTGCAATGCAAGCAGCACCGACAGCAGTTTTGTGAGTTTGTTGTTTTCTTGTTGGCGATCGCGATTATGGCTGTCGCAATATCGTACGATCACTCAGTGACGCCAGTGTTGCCAGCCGTTTTAAGTGAAATTTCCCATCACAGACCTTAAAATTACCCTTTTTCGCATTCTTCGTGGTGGTCCCCACAATCAAAATATTAAATAAACTGACTATACAAATTTTTCACCCAAGTTTCAACGCAAATCTTAAATGCAGTTAGAATGAACACTTGCATATTGAATACGGCTTATTCTCCTATCAGTCATACGCTTATAATGACACCTGCTACTTGCGC
Source organism: Cheilosia impressa (assembly GCA_948293265.1). Lineage (NCBI taxonomy): Eukaryota > Metazoa > Arthropoda > Insecta > Diptera > Syrphidae > Cheilosia > Cheilosia impressa. The sequence goes on along the minus strand of OX411884.1, from coordinate 26,064,662 downwards.
ACGAGGAATACATGAGTGTGTCATGTGGTGATATCAATTACGTGAGTGAGCGCAAATGCACAAAAAGTTTGGGTCCCGTTTAAAACGGAATATAAGAGTTAAGTACTAACATTTTGTTATTTTTTTTTAATTATCCCCACATTTCTTTCTGGAAGAGGGAATATTCCCCTTTCATCTAATTTTTGATTGGAATCCGCATACAAAAAGGGGAATTCCCCACGAACTGGTAACACTATGTGATGGCTGACGGTTGTACTAAAAGTCACAGAAATGAAAGAGGTATAGACTACACAGTGACAGTACACATGCTGCTGCTCCCTTTGTGTGAAGAGGGGAAAACATGCTCTCACAACAAAATAGTATGGCGGGATTATTAGTACAAAGTACAAACGCAAATACAGCTGCAATCTGCAAATGTCAAATGGATCTATCTATAAAGGGGTATATCGTATACAGCCATTCAATGTAAAATAATATCGGAAAAGGGGAAAAAGTATATGGGGCGCACAAGCACATCAACTTTAAAAGTGATTATCTATGAATGGGGTTAGAAATTCGTAGAACAAAGTGTTAATTTTTTGTCTCGCTTTGCTGAATGGTGTTCTTTCGGTGCTTTGTTCGTTTATTGAACGGACACAAATAACGAACTAAGCGCTGAAACTGAACTTATTTAATGGGAGCTGCAGCTGAAAGAAGTGTAGAATAATACTGAAATTTACATATTTAATAAATTTAAATGGTTGCATCGTTGTATGCGTGTGATAATGACAATTATTATTGTTTACAAAACAAGACGATTGGAAAAACGCACTAACAAGCGATTCACTTATCGGGGGGCACATTGCACATTCAAGAATGTAATTACCCTAAGTCGACTAGATTGGATAAGATTAAATAGATTGGTCGGGAACATCACTTTTTCTAGGTCAGCCAAGCTACGTATCCGAACTGTCAGTACTCAGCCACGAATTTCTTGACTAGATTCGTCAGCTACACCTCCATAGACGTCAACTGAACAGCTATTCAAATGACCGATTTCAGCCAATCAAAACCGAGACACATCTAGTCAGACAGCTGTCAGACTTACATAACTCGATAATTGAATGTCTCCACTCTCCAGTCTTAAATTTTTAATACTGGTTGAAGGCTAAAAGCAGCTTTGCTTCTAAAGTGACATTTATAAACACCAACAAAACATAAACCTACATCTTTGTTGGTTATGTGTAATAACGCAATCGTCTGTCAGATTTTAACTGCAGCCAGATTTTTCACATGGACAACTATAGAAAATTTTTTGTAGGTTACATAAATTCAAGGACATATTCAGAATAGTTCTCATTGAGCATGAAAAGTAACTGGGGGGATTTGTTAAAAAATAATAACATTTTTCTACAAAATATTGTTTTAAAATAATTACTTTCCACTCTCCAATTTTTTTTCCACTGAGCCACCTCTCGCGAACCTCCAACAAACATCCGTGAGTACAACTGTCATAAAAGAGCCTCTCAATTAGCCATTCGGATTCGGCATTAAATTTTAGGTCACTTCCAATTGTCCCAAAAATAAAAAAAGTAAAAAATTATCATCATGCATACAAGTCATGCAAATTTGGTTTTGCATGCGAGGTACCAGAACTACTTGACCGACATAGCCCAATTTTAATACTAACCTGACGATGATAAAAGTAAGTCCTCTCACAAAATTTCACTTGCCTAGGTCGATTTGTTTCCACGCTCTCCTGTTTTCAACAGACAGAGAGACACATGGGCATAATGTTCACCAAATTTCATTCGCCCATGTCAATTCCTTTGGGCGCTATAGTGCTTTCAACAGACAGACAGACCGACATCGCAAAATCGATTCAGAATGTGATCCTGATTCAGAATATATATACTTTATGAGGTCTCCGGTGACTCCTTCTTGGCGTTACAAATGTAATGACAAAGTGAATATAGGTACCTTCCTATAAAAAGAAGCACACGTGTTCATTGTCGCTCGTAAACAATTTAGAATTAACTTCCTTGAACTAAAATGGCTATCGTACGAGTGTAACTATGTTTACGCAGTTACTATAACCTGAAGTAGGTATAACTAATTACTAGATAATGCGTGGCACTTTAGCCTTATCGCACTTTAAACAATTTGCTACCCTACAACTATTATGCCTATCACAATTATAGCAATACCTATACAATGACCGTTTGAAAACCAATGGATATGAAGACTCTAAATGAAGTTGCACGACGTTTTTAAACTTCACAGCCTTCTTGAATTTCAATTGAATAAATTACAGTATGAAAGGTCAAATGTAAATCTCCTCAGCTCAACTCAATTCAAATGAATTCAATTAAAAGGCCGCTTTCGTTGGTTGAGTAAATAAAAACCTGCGGCTTCTTTTTCACCAGTCGAATGAAAATAAAAAATGTCACCCAACGAACGCGCATACACACCCGATGACACTTCATTCGAGTGGATTTAATACAGAGGCGCGTTGTTAAATGCACCGCTGAATTACGGAAAAGTGCCAATTTAAGTTTTCCCTCATCGATTGGAGTAGTTCTCGGCTTGGTCGAACTTTGTACTCGCAAGGCAATCCAATTCATGTCATATAATCAAAAGTGTAGGTATACAATCAGAAATAAAATAGAATTTAAGAAATCCGGCACACAAGAGAATTTCTCGCTTTAATTGCGTTTGCGCTTAATGACTTTATATAGCGGGTTCATGTCAACATTTTAATTTCGCCGAATTATTAGGTAGCATAAAAAGAGAAACACTTGATTACCACACAAGTTTAATCATAAAGTTAGCCGCGTTAGCGAAGGCATTTTGTTTTTTGTTTTCGTTTTATGGAATCTTTTGAAGCCTACCTCATGACAAAATTACCAGTCATAAAGATTTTGGGCAAAAATATCGTTCACATAATTGCTGCTGAAATTATGTAGGTACCTATTTCCAAAGAACGCAAGCAAATAACGTAGTTATACGAAAAGCTAAAAGATCAAAGAGAATTTTCTAAAAAGTGCAAAGAAATGGATAAGCTTTGGGCACAAAAGGACCCCTTATCATAGGACCGCTTGATGTCATATATCACTCAACTGGTATACACATTTCCTAGGTCTCGACTATAAAAATAGTACCTACAACATATTATGTTTCTATTTCAATAAAAATAGTTTGAAAATAGTTTGTTTGAAAAATTTTAAAGTTCCAAAAAGCAGGTCCCTTGAGTGCAACCTATAAACCTATTTGGCTGTCAGTGTCATTGAAAACGGTTTTCATAGTTCAGCCAAGTGATTGCTTAGTGTATTGTACACATTGTAGGCAATATTGCAATCGTAGTCACCTCTCTGTTGTAAAATTAGTAAGTAATTGACTGTCGTACTTTTAACGATTAGATTTTATTGCTGATCGATTAGTTGGCCTTCAGCTTCACGTGTCTTAAGCGGGAGCTCAAAGCAAATAGAGGCGCGAACTTGGCCTGTAATGTTGTAGAATTTGTGATATTGAAAGTAGGTACAATTCTGCTAGGAAGTAAATGATACTGATTATTCATATCAGAGCATTATCGTCATGTCATCATTATTTAATATAGGTGTGTGTGGCGTTTGCTGTTAAATAAATAAAGACTCTCTTATATTGGGTTCTTTTCCTTGTTGTTTTCTTTCTTTGGAATGTTTATTCAAGTAATTCAAGTTCAAATTCCAAAAAAACTTTTAAACAAACAGAAACAATTTTAAATGAAAGTATAAAAAATGCCACTCACATCAACTGCATTGCCTGGGATTCGCAGATGAATTTGCCAGCGAACGAAATGTCACCTCTTTTAATTTAAATTACTTTCGAACTCGTTGTTTAAGTTCTAAAGTGAATTAAATTAAAAAAAGGTGATATTGCGTTCGCTGGCAAGTTCATCTGCCAATCCCAGGCAATACAGTCATGTAATATCACGAATGGTAATAAAAGAATAAAATGCGAAATCTAGGGAAAGCTTATATGAAACAGGGAAATTATTAAAACTTTAAGGGGAATTTTTCAAGATTCGGCGACAGTTGAGGCATTGTGCCAGGAACTTTAATGAAAATCAACAGTTGATGACTGTGGTTTGGGAAGGGCGTTTTTATTTAAGCTCGGTGGGACTTAATTTTGTGCAGTAAATTTAATTCTTATCAGGGCGCATAAAGCCACCGTCTGATTTGTGATGAATATTCAGGACGTTCAATTGTCCGTCACAATTTCGAGCATATATAGTTGAAGGTATATCACGAATAAAATTAAAAGTTGTCGCCAGCTTATCAGCAGAAACCAGTGATTCTCTCATCCCTGCAGCACTTTATGCTACTGGTAAGCGCAGTGGCTTAGTGTTGGACTATCGATCCACCCGGAAAAATACAAATCTAAAGGCTCTCGTCAAAGTCAGACAAATATCCGCGAGTATACTGCATTTACAACAGCACACACTCCTAAGACCAATTAAAATAGCCGTGCGACTGAAAGGGACAAAATTACCAAACACGCATAAATACATGAAATGCATTTCGGTGGGCCATCTTGTTTAGGTGACATGAATTATGGGAATGTTCAGCACGTTCATATTTTTATAGCGTTGGCTTACGAAAACAAAATAGGGTCCGGAAGTGATGAACGGATAATTATTTATTTATTTCGTATGGAATTGTTGGTTAAATTTACTGAAACTAATTACCACTCTCATTTGATTTAAAGCAGAAATAATATTATTTTCAATTGATTGCAGAAATGTTGGTCGCTAGAAGTTGTGTTTGTTTCCATTTTACGTATTTATAATAATTTTGGCATCATGACACTTTAGGCATCTGATTTGTGATCTCATTCTTACGCATTTAAAAGCATTAACTGAGAACAAACGGATCTCTCTGTCATATCTGCGTTCCTTCATATAGCATAGTAAAAGAGTACGAATTCTTATGACAGGTACATTTCAATCTGTCTTTTTAAATCGCTCCCTGATTTAGAGAATAAGACCTTTAGTCAGTCTTCAGTGACTGTCAGTTGTACTGCATCGTCTGAAATAAGTCTTACTAAAGGTTTTCCAATAAGAGGTGTTATTTTGGTACTCAAAAAAAAACTTAATTTTTTGAGATAAATGATCGGATCTTTATTTCATAAGAAAGAGGAAGGTATGCCGTTAATAATGAAAATCAACATCAGCCAAATGGCCACCACGAGCACGCACACAGGACCATATCCTTTTCATGAAATTTTCCATAACCAAATCGCAAAGTGGCTGCCCTATGTCCTCGATAGCCTTACGAATTTTATCTTTGAGGTCTTGAATCGACGCTGGGCTGTTGGCGTAGACCTTATCTTTCACATGGCCCCAAAGGAAGAAGTCGCAAGGTGTTAAATCACAAGATCTCGGTGGCCAATTGTGATTATCTCTTCGAGAGATCACACGGTCCGGAAACTTTTGCCGTAAAAGATCAATGGTTTCGTTGTTTGTGTGGCACTTAGCGCCGTCTTGTTGAAAGCAAACGTTGTCCAGATCTATACCATCCAACTACGACCATAAAAATGTCTGTGGAATGCCCTATTCCAAAGAACGACGAGGAATGGACAAACCTGGGTTTTCTTCAACACTTTGGGCTACAGCAGCAATATTCTCAGTTGTTCTTGAGCGACGTGCACGGGTTTTATTCTTCACATCACTAACTTGTCCCAACAGCTCGAATTTTTCCACCAATTTCTGTATTGCGGTCCGACAAGGTGCTTCAAGACGACCAAAAAATGCTTTAGTTTTGCGAACTGTGACTGCAAGATTTTCACCATTTTTGTAGTGAATTTTAATAATTTCAATGCGTTGTTAAAGCGTATATCGTTTCATTTTTAGTAATGGCGTAGTTTCTACTTGTCAAATGTCAAAGAATAAAAGCTTCAAAAGTGACAGCTACCGAAATAGCGGGTCATTCACAATAACACATCTCATTGGAAAACCCTTTATAACTCTTTTCCGATAATAAGGTGTTTTGCAGGAAGAAATTTAAAAACCAAACTACTGCACGAAATCGGTTTTGGTTGACACATTTCCATTGCAAAAGGTCCCAATTAAGAGGTAGAATGGGTTTTATTTCAATTTCAATTCTCTAACAGCAAATAAAGCCGATTTTGTGTTGAAATCAACCTCTGCCTATATTGTACAATACCCAGATACTGGGAACACAAAGGGTGAACTGCACTGACACTTCATTATTATTTCTTTAGAAACAATGCCTCTGTTACTACGTGGCCTCTGTTTCAATCCAAAGATTTTTTGAAATTCTTACACATACTCTTCGGTTATCACTTTTGCTTCCTATTTGTGATATTGAAAAATTTGAAAACTGAATTCAAATTGATGGACACCATAAACACAATCGTAAACAGCGCAGTTGCTGGTGAATTTTATTCAGAAGGAAACAATACGTCAAACAGAGTCTAACCCAAGTAAAGCCCCATTATCTTGGCAGCAAAAATATCCTCGATAAGATAAACCCAAAAGTGAAAAATTTGTTAGAACTCTTGCTACTCCTGTCAAATCAATTAAATTGTTCTGCCAAAAGATAGGGGTTTTGTTTTACAAGTGGTCACTAAAAGATATCGCTACCAAAGTGCCAAAGTCCATCGTCTAAACACAAAGAGCTATGCGTGACGAAGGCTTCGCTATATGAACTGGAGCGACTGATAAAAACTACAATGTAGAACAGTATTTTTCCTTCCATTGGACTTTGTCAAAGATTACTCATTCGGCTGATGGGAAAGGAAAATATTTTTCGAATGCTCATTTGCGCAACCATGGATAGAGTGTGTGCGCCTGTACACAAGGAAGTCGTCGAAATAATGCAAGGCTAATAAATATTTTTATATTAACACCAGTGCTATCAGTGTTTATGGTTCGGCATAAGTTCAGCATACCTTGTTCGTCTAATCAGCTACTTTGCGACTTGGCAGGGAACTGCTGATAACAGCGGAGAGTTCAATGCTAGTTGCTATTGGCGACTGTTGAACTTTGTCGTTCTTTTTTTTCCATTATGTGTCTAAAAATAATTATTGAAATGCGACGACATTTGGTTTTGGAAAATTTCAACTGCAACGTGGTTATTTATTAATTGCTTCTCTGTGTGATTTATCGCATGCGGGTCTTGTACAAAGATCTCGGTCACCGAATGAAGTTGCCCGTCATACTGGATTCGGATTGCATGCACAAACTGACAACGCAACAGCTCGGAGCGAGAGATATGTATGTAGCGTGCGCTAAATTGTTGCCAAAGCCAAGGAAAAAAAAACAACAACTAGATGAAGTTGCTAAATGCAAGTGAGCAAGTTGCAGCTAAAAAGTGGCGCAAGTTGTGCCTGCAAGCACGAATGTGTTACAGTATGGTCTGCTGATAAAAAACCTGGGACAAATTTACTTTTGTAAAAATTCCCAATTTCCTTTTATAAATAAATCAAAGTAAGGGAGTTTGTCTGGCGACTTTTGCATCTTTTGCTACCCAAGGGAGTGACTGCTGTATTTTTACAAAAGAGTTACATTTAAACTAGGACGCGAGGAAGACGAAGTGTAAATTTGTTTATTTTGGTCTAGAGAGAGACTTCTTTGTGGCCTCAGCGTAAACCCAAGCAAAACTGAACTGATGCTCTTCACCACCAAAACCAAAATACCAACCTTCTCACTTCCCCGCTTGAATAACCAATATCTCACTTTATCCACCAGTGCCAAATACCTAGGAGCCATCCTCGACCCTAAACTCAACTAGAAGTCAAATATCGAACACCGAGTGAAGAAGGCAAGTATAGCATTCTACGCCTGTAGTAAAACTTTCGGCAAGAAGTGGCGTCTTCAACCTAAGATGGTTCGTTGGATGTACACAGCCCCTCTAGATCAGAATGGGAGGAAAGTGCGGTCGTAAACGAATTCGACATACCTATCTTCACAGACGGTTCCAAAATGAACTGTGGAGTGGAAGCGCGCATTTTCACAACAGAACTAGACATCTCCAAATCTTTCCGCCTCCCCAACGCAGCCAGCGTCTTTCAAGCCGAAGTAGGTACTTGCAATCAAGGAGGCGTGTAGGCTGATCCTTAATATATGTAACTACACCCAGAAAAAAATAGGCATCTTCGTAGACAGCCAGGCCCCCATTAAGGCTGTCGGTTCTACTAAATTTAAAATCACTTTCATCTGGGTTCCCGGCCATAGGAACATAGACGGGAATGAAAAAGCCGATGAACTTGCCAGACGTGGCTCTGCTCTTTCGGTCATCCATAGTATCCATTTTAATAAGATAATCAAATTTCTTAACTCCTCAGGCTGGTTGTAAGTTTCCTATCGTCCGTCTCCCCCTTTATTTTTCAGGTTTCCGTGAGTTGTGGTCTCAAAACGACGCTCTATGCGTTATTTGTGTTTTTCCCTCGTTCGGGAAATACAGCCACTTAAACCAACCAACCAGAGACTTCGAGACTTCTCACTTGCCTAGGCGGTTAAGACCATGTCGAACTTATAGGTCAAATGTGCCGAAAAGTGGCTAAATTAGAGTAGTAGATTGCCTATCCTCTATCTACAGTTCAATGCCATAAAAACCAGGCCACTCACAGACACAGAGTAAATCGACACTTAAGGTTTGTTCCATTACTTTTTCAGTATGAATGGAAAAGACTGTCAAAATGACAGTGTTGACGATAAATTCTCTCTCAGAGAAAGAGACACTTACGAAAATGTTCGGAAACGCTTGTAGGTAAAGAGAATATACGTGAATTGCAGTTTTAAAGAAGAGTCTTTAAAATATTTGATAAATTCAAGGAATTTGAAAGAATATCAGTTGAGTTATTTCATATAAATATTCCATTTATTTTTGGTGAGTACGTAGGTTCTGACTTTTCGAGAAGAGAAACACACGACCCTAAAAATTACCTAGAGGAGATTGTCCCTTTTTACAGCGAAGAAATCAAAACAAATGCACGCAAATGCAAAATAGGACAACAAATTTCAAATCATCTGTCAATGTCAGGTGACTGACAGCTTTTCCAGTTGTTACTACACAAAATTTGTCGATTAAAATCTGGTAAGACTGTCAGTAGAGGGGTAATATCTTGCTCTATCGAAGTCGCTCTTTTTTATGAATTTTTCGACTTAAAAATTCGCAAAAAGTTTAAAAGAGTTAGTCAAAATTTGGAAAATAAACTTTATTAAAGAAACAGACTTTCTGGACGAACCGGAATAATGTAGAAACTTCCCGGTAGATGGCGAAGCGGATATAAAATGCAGATTTAAGATCATTGAAGGGATTTGACCTTTAAACAGTGATTGGTAAAGTTCGAAATAGTAATCGGGTGTAAAGATAAAGAAGTGTAAAGTACCTACGCAGTGAATTAAGTCATTGTTTTAAAACGGATAAGAAATGTTTCGAGAAAAATTGTTTTGAAGAATAATTCGTGAAAGTGTAATAAAAGTGATTTTATTAGGAAACTTCAACAGAATAGCGTTTTATCTTTTCGAATGCCAGGACGAATGTAGCACTATTTTTTTGAATCGAGTACGTTGAACCATCTTTGCTGATGCGTTTTCTCAAATTTTCTCAAATTTCATTAAAAGTTGTTGAAATTTGAAGTCGCAAATGAATATAGCCTCTGTATGTTCATTAGCTGACTGCCTGACTGTATTTATTTAGATGCATTTACTTGGGTACAGCTTATAAAGAAAACACTACCCAATTAAATATCAACATCCTCGATATAGACCACTCAAAGAATTTACATGGAATCAGTGCTAAAGCCTTCGCTATAATTTATGCGAAATCAATTTAATCACTTTGCTTTCCGCGAATGCACATTGTGTGTTTTGGAGATCCATCGACTTCAATTATAAAACGAGTATTTCAGCTTCACCGGCGAGAATATGTCCATCCATATACCACAACTGTCAATGAGGTGATGTCAATTAATTCCCCATATTGAATTTAATTTTGGTTGAATTTAAAAAGTACAAGCAGCCAACTCTGCAGAGCCATCACACACAACCACGAACCACCCGCACTAAAATTTCGCCCTATGCAATTTGAGCAGTTGGCAGTCGGAGATAATTTTCCTTCCAGTCTTGGAAGATTTATGTTCATATGGGGAGCAGCACAAACACCTACATGCGAATAATATCCGCAAATATTAGTATACGAGTACGAGCTACGAGTACGCTTTTGCTGGAATGCATTGCTCGCTGTTACAAGTATTCAGAGACGGCAATGAATGGCGATGCAAATTTGTTTAAGGCACAGATGTCGCATAACTCATCAGGCTATACACATTCATGATTCCTACGACATTTTGGAGCCTTATTGTGAGTTCCACGCGTGATGTCACTGAAGGCCTTGACTTAGTTACGCTTTGTGAAATAGTTTACAATGACAAAACGCACCCACAAGCATGTCTAATTTTGTATCTAACCGAGTGAGCATCTTGTAAAGTTTACAAAGCGAGGTTACGTTTTGAGTTATGCGTGGAGATTGTAAGATTGGAAGAGTCAAATGGTTTTTGCGTGTCATATGAATGCGCTTCTTAAGGTTTAATTTAATTTATTCGGTTTTTTATTCTTAGAACTTTTTGAGGTTGCTTAAAGTATGAATGGGGGATTTTGTCGAAAGTCTATTGGTTCAAGTTATTCCAATTTTCTTTCTATCTGTAGAATGTAGCTAGCGCAAAATTATTTTTGAAAATTGTGACCGAGTTCTGTTGATATAAAGGGCGGGTTTCACCCCCAAACAAAAACCACTAGTTGACGCAACCGTTCATATTCGGTTGCTTGGGTTTTTTTTTTTTGGCGACAAATTGAACAGATCTTAAAGTTTGTATGCCGAATCCGAACGTCTGAGTTGAGAGTACTAGTGTTTGTCAGGCGTTAACGACGCTTTGGAGAAGATAAGATGACATTTTGTGATCAAACCTGAGAAACCTAGCTCGGTAGCACACTACATAAACTAACAAACTGAACTACCGGGCACTTATTAGGTAAACCATAACTATTCAGACGACAGACGGTAGACCTACAAAGGTATTAAATATTAGCTATTAGAGTTTGAGAGCTAAATCCAGTTCATTTTCCACAAACGTAATGAAAGCTAAGAAATTCGGACGGAATCTGCCTAATGTCAAAAACGATTCGCAAATACGATTACTGCCTGTCACTTTTGAAGCTTTTATTCTTTGACATTTGACGAGTAGAAACTACGCCATTACTAAAAATGGAACGATATACGCTTCAACAACGCATTGAAATAATTAAAATTCACTACAAAAATGGTGAAAATCTTGCAGTCACAGTTCGCAAAACTAAAGCATTTTTTGGTCGTTGTGAAGCACCTTGTCGGAGCTGTTGGGACAAGTTAGTGATGTGAAGAATAAAACCCGTGCACGTCGCTCAAGAACAACTGAGAATATTGCTGCTGTAGCCCAAAGTGTTGAAGAAAACCTAGGTTTGTCCATTCCTTGCGTTCTTTGGAATTGGGCATTCCACAAAGTATTTTGCATAAAGACTTGGGTCTTAAGGCTTATAAAGTTCAGTTTACACAAGAACTCAAGCCGGCCGATCATCAACAACGTCGTGTCTTTTGCTGATTGGGTCCTTGAAATGCATGAAAATGATCCGGTGATCACAATTGGTCACCGAGATCTTGTGATTTAACACCTTGCGACTTCTTCCTTTGAGGCCATGTGAAAGATAAGGTCTACGCCAACAGCCCAGCGTCGATTCAAGACCTCAAAGATAAAATTCGTGAGGCTATCGGGGGCATAGGGCAGCCACTTTGCGATTTGGTTATGGAAAATTGCATGAAAAGGATATGGTCCTGTATGAGTGCTTGTGGTGGCCATTTGGCTGATGTTGTTTGTCATTATTAACGGCATACCTTCCTCTTTATTATGAAATAAACATCCAATCATTTATCTCCGAAAATGGCATTTTTGTTTGAATTCCAAAATAACACCTCTTATTGGAAAACCTTTTATATTGGGCCCTACCAATAAACATTTTTTTGGTTTCGACTCTAAATTTTAGAACCTAGTTTACAGTGGCCATATTTTTCACACAAATTTCGCTTCCGCAAATTTAAAGTCGAGCCTAAAATTTGTTATTGGTGCCGCGCATTCAGTGCCATTTTTTCCATTAAGCAGAAAAAATTATATCATCTTAAGTGGCCGCCGTCAGAGTTGATGACTATTCGGGTCTGATTTATGTCATTTTATACAACTTATGTCAGAATTTCCGGCGATAAGTCCTTTCGTTCTTTATGGATGTTATCTTTGAGGGCTTTAAGAGTCTGATGCTTGTTGACATAGAGGCGTGAGTCGAGTCTTCAAAAAATCCCACAAACCCCCGTTTGAGCCTCGCCGTTCTCGAAAAAATAAGGCCCGATGACTCCTTCAGCGTAAACACCACACCATGGAGTAATAAAATGGCTCTTTGTGGGTTACACGCGGATTTTCGGTGCTCGAGCAGCTATAATTCTGCTTATTCGCATATCCACTAAAATGGAAATGGCCTAGTCGCTCATGATGAAATGGCAGCATTTAACCCAACCTCTAACTTCGATATGGATCAAGGGTCATCCCTATTCGGCTTTCTAACAAAAAAAAAACAAAGACTCTTAAAAAATGTGAAAATGCACAATTATCTCATGAAATTGGAAATTATTTTCCCTTCAGCGATAAGCGAACTCGTCGAGAGACAAATTCATGATTCATCGGTAATTCTGATTAGTCAAATGATTTCAATCAGCGTCTAATTTAACACACGTACTAGTCGTGTTGTACTTTATGTGGCAAAAAGGTTCCACAACAACAAAAAATATCGCTCGGTTAATCCCAAACGAACTGGACTTTATTGATTACTAATGCCAATCTTGTACGATAAGGCCGATTGCGATTAAAAATATAATAAGGGTTGCGTAATATTTAGATTAAAAGCCGAACATGCAGTTTTCCATTCCAAATATTGAACTAAGCAAAATTTGGGAAATATTGAAAATTGTTTCCCTTCTTTTGCCATTAATAAAGTCATCTAGACCGAATTTGGTGGTTACTCGTATCTACCATATCAGGACGGCCTGCATTTTGTTTGGAGTTTAAATTTCATAACCTAACTAGTAGGTACCCATAAAAAATAGCTTTGCTTCTATAAATTGCAATTTTAAATGCAAACCGTCTGCCAAAAGCAGCGTTAGCTTTAACTATGTCCTTAGCAAAAATAGTATAAGACGATCTTAGTTAAGATAATTTCATTTCCTTGATTTTTTTATGGTACTTGCTACAAATTTATTGCATCACAAGGCGGTATCAAATTTGTAACCACAACCAAGCCATACGGAAGACAGTCGTTTGCTGGTGGAAAGCTTGCAAATCCCCCAACCGCGAGTTGCTGCTTGTGGGTTGATAGTCTTCAGTAATAGAAAAAAAAGTACGAACGTATCTTAATAGTTATCGTCGTCACAGTTGTCGGAAGTTTAATCATTTTATTGCAGTACTCAGCTGAATGATGATATATATAGGTATACCTTTCTGCTCATTCATTATGACAAGCTAAACGTCGCGCCGCATTTTGGTGGCAAAGTTCAAGTGCAAAGCCCGCCATTCGCTTTAAGCACGAGTAGACTCGTGCAGTTTACTTGTATTGTCGAACTGGTTTCGCAATTTTACTTGTCACCTTTGGATATATGATTGAGGTTGCAGTTGCTTATTAATAGAACCAATTTCAGTCATTCCAATTCGCATTGAACGAAACAATCTGGGATTGAACACATTCAAGTGTAATGGCCAATTACCTAGACAAATTGCATCGAATCTGGTTTGAACTCAACAAATGTGGTTATGACTGTTGCCTTGTTCGTGTTGTGTATTTAATTATTCAGATCGAAATTAAAGGTAATTTTACATATAACTCGGTATGTCTTTATGGTAATGAACCTTTCAGCGTCAACGATTAATTGTTGAAGCTCCTCCAAAGTATCGCTGGTTCATTACATTCTTTAAGTACTTTTAATGGTTGCGAATGCATTAAATTGGTGGGTCTAATCACGAAGCGACGTCGAAAACATGTACTTAGCAATGAAACTTTTGCCTGGAGTAGCTTGCACAAAAATGGTCAACTTTACATCGGAATTTGTCATTTCTGTTATTTTTTAATGAATACTTACATGTATAAAGTGACAAAATAAATATATATCTTTCAATACCTCGAAAATAATAGAAAAGTACTCTTAGCAGTTTAAAATTAAATCCGAGGTTTTCTGAATGATTTCTAGCGATGTTGCTAGGCGCCCTTTTTGGTAGGTTAGTCCAACCTTTAAGGTCCGATTGTTATAAAGAGGAGCTGCTTTGATCGATGCTTAAATTGAAACCACTTAAATGTACAAGACCAACATTTTTATAACTTTCTCGAATACGTAGTAAGAGAAAGATATTGTTGTATTTGTACAAAATTTGGAACTCGAGATGTTAATCGATTCTGACATAACAATGATAGAGGAACTCAAAAATGTGGGTCACAAAATTCCGTGTCCGTCTGTCTGTCTGTGCGTATGCTCTTTGAGGTCTACAGCCTAAACGGCTGGCCAGATTTGGTTCAAACTTTGGATTTAGAGTTTTTGGGCCTACAGTTCGGAGCTGTTTTTTTTCTTGCACGGTAACCTCAATAGCAATGGTACTTCCTATATAAAATGTTCACACGAGTTTCATTTGTTCGAAAACGGATCCAACGATTTCAACCAAAATTAATATTTCAGCTACAGTAGGTCTGGTTAGTTTTTCGCTAAAAAATCGAATAAAGGTGCTTTTGAAATTTGGATAGGTATATGTATTTCGAAAATTGCCCATGCTGATTAATAGCGAGTTCGATTTTTCTCTACATTATTGTTCAATGTAGGTAGTTGAAAAAAGTTTTTTTTTAAATTTTGTTTTCTTTAGTTTACCTGAAGACGGCAATACTGATTTTGACCGAAATGCATAGTTAGAGTAAAATTTATTTTTTTTTTAAATTATTTTCAATCACCGAAAACGCTAATTTTAGAAACTGCTCAGATATCTCGAAAACCCTATTTTCGACTTGGATAACACTTAAAAAACCAAGTAATGCTTACAATCTGAACAATAACTTGTACTCGGTTTTCAGCTACGTAGTTAAGCAATAGTATTTGTCAAACTAAAGATTGCAATATTTGTTACTCTTTTGCTTGCATAATTTTACAAAAAAACCGCTCTAACGATTTTGATCAAAATACCTACATATTTGTTTTTTTTTTTTTTTTAATATTTTTTTTTAATTACGTATTTATATTTCCCGATCTATTTTCACATGTCTTCGCTATATTTCTGTTATAATCTCAATACCCCACTTCCGAGAAAAGTCCAATAACAGCTACGCAAAACTTGTTTTTAGCAATTATTACCTTTCAATCTTGTTAAAAATACAAATTAAAGTAATTGCAAGCACCTGGAGCCTCACACAATCAGAAACTGCCACTTCATTTGCACCCCCACACACGTCCATCAGCTTGTTCGCTTTATAACTTCAAATGGCTAATGCAAACTCAAAAACAAATCTTTAAAGATATCGACCCGTCACGAACCTTGCTTCCAATCATGGACACATTAAAACAAGGTCACTAGTCTATTCCAGTCAAAAATAAAAACATGACCTAACCGAGCAGAAAACGGGGAATTTTCCTTGTACAGTACAGTATGCGCCTATAACTCTCTAACCAGAACTTGGGACAATTCCCTGTTAAGGAGAGCTTCTACTTTCAAAAACTCACATTGTTATTTGATACATACTGCCAAATCAGATAATTAAGAAAATATTTAATTTAATTTAACACTATTTCCATATTTTTTTTGAGCCATTTCTTTTATCTAGCACTAAGGAAACAACCAACCAAACTTTTAATGAACGAGAAAGTTTCGTTTGACCCAGTAGTTCACTTAATTTTTTTGTTGGCGCAATGGCTCCGTGTTCGATATCCAGAAAACAAATTAAGGTTTTATCGCAAAGCTTCTCCATATAGTAAAATTTTAGCTTCCCTCCATTCGTTCCAAAAGTACCTATTGAAACTCACACAAACGAAAGGTTGTCAAAAGTCAGTCCATAGGACGCTAAATGTTTCTGATCCGCAATATTTTTATTTGTTATATCTTTGTATTTTTCGACGGCATGATTCCGGACGATTTTCAGAAATGGCTTCGGATATCATCCTGTTAGCGCTAGAGGTAGTCCTTCAGAGTTGTCTAGGTCTAGTACAGATTTATCTGCTGTTCAGAAAAGAAAATACCTACTATTCAACATAACTACTTCAGGGGTCATCCTGTGGAAAAGGTTCTGCATCAAGAGATAAATATAGCCTTCCTCCAATCATGTACCACAACAGGGAACGCCCCACAAATCGACTCTAGTCCAAAGAATAATGCTCCACAGTTAGTGTAAAACATCCAACGATTGTGGTCAGTCCGCTTTGAGAACTGCGTAACATCATGCTCAAAAGCGCTGTACAGCACTACAACGATGTTTGGATGGAAAGAGGTTTTCAAACATCAGGCCCAGTCCGGATAGGTTCAAGCTGAATAACCGAGTTATCGGAAATGCCAGATGCATAAAAACTACCAATCAAGGAACCACTTTCACCACAGCAAATACAGAAGGGAGCACAACTCATAGGTCACTTCAACCTTTTGCCTCCACACGACTCTGTATTACTTCAGAAGTCAGTACCGCATTTGAAAGCATCGAACTACTGGGGAATGCCAGTAATTTATTCAGAGAAACGAAATCAATGCACATGACGTATTCGAGTGACAATATGCGATAACTGTCATTCATGAATAATGGTTGAAGTTTTGGATTTCTTTAAAAGCATTATTCTGTATCAAATGGAAAACAGCGCTGTCCCACGACTAAATGTCACTTCGCAAAGCTGGTTCATCTAAACAAAGCGTTTTGACAGATTGGCTTAAAAAACAATAAATATCTGTGCAAACCTACAAATAAAACTTGGCACTTCGAAGAGATTCAAAAAGGTATCACGTTTGTTATCACTCTAGCTACGATTCCAAATGTCATTTTTAGTGGCAAATTTTGACAAGTTGACGTCAAATAAAAATTCGGCCATTCGGTGGTCACTCGTGTGTCTTTCGTGAAAGTGTGCAGCGACAGCCCGCGTGACCACACGCTTGACAGGCGATCACACGTAGTGACAAATTTTGGACAAATGTATACGTCATAATGACGTCGGCATTTCAATATTTGACACGAAAAGTCGCATGTGTAATCGTAGTTTTAGAACTCTTTACTCTATAAAACTATATCTCATTCTTCTTACCTGTCACTGTCATCCGAGTCTAGTAAATTATCCACATAATTGTCGCTTTCCATCGTTCAGCAAACTTTGAAGTAGGAATCAAAATTAAATCCCAAAGGATATCCGTTCCAAAGCAAACAAAATCGAAAACTGTATTCAACAAGTTACCAGTCTACTCGTATTTCCACCACTCGCACCCTTCATTCGCGTAATTCGTGCCGTTCTCTTTGTATTTGTTGTTTTTATCCTTGTTTTCGTTTTGTAATCAGTTGTACAACCAACGTTGTAGGAAATGAAATGTAAAACGTAGACACAAAATAATTTTCTATCGCCGCTTTTCACATACATTCACCAGCACGGCACAGACGACTTGAAAAACCGCTAATTACGAATGAAGTGGTGCACTCGGAAGCGGAACTATAAGGGGAAAGCGATAAAAACAAAACCACACAAAAATAAAGCCGAAAACAAAGGCAAAAAAGAAACTAGGAAAAAGGAGAAAATGCGACTTTTCCGTTTTTTACTCGCACCAACTAATGGGAAAAGTTTTTCTTGTGCTATTTGAATGCAAAAACGGTACCACCTGCCTGCGTCGAGCACCGTTACCAAACTAAAAGACAGTAGTAGATCAACAGCAATGCTGCTCAACAATTTAATGTAAATGCGTCCGATATGATAGTTGACGCTGGTGGTTGTTGTTGGTTGCATGCAACATTTGGTGGAGAGGACTTTTGGTTTGAGAATTTTTGTGGACGGGGTAGTGGCTTGATTCGTGGGGGTGGTGGGCAGGATGGATAGTTGCGTATACTGAAAGTTTAAACCGAACGAAGAGACCATGGGGGGTAGAAGCAGAGAAGATGTGTATAGTTTTCCATAATTGAAGCTTGAGTACGAACAGCTGGCCGGCCTGTTTCTGTTTGGCTATACCTACTTTGCTTTGGTGAGCCAATGGGAGATTTACATGAAAACTCTGCATGAAATGGGTCGACAGCTGAAAGTCGGATTTGCAAAGAATGGACCTTGAATTTTTACAAAAGGCCTTACTTTTTGCAATGGAGCCTTTTGAGCGAAGAGTGTACATCATCGCTCATATTATAGTTAAGGGTGCGACATTGACTGGCAAATTTGAAAAATCACGACCATTTCCTACAAGTTAGTTAAGATTGGACGTAAATTATAAATTTGAGTTCCGTAAGCCCTGGAATTTCATAAATTGGGCTTCTAAGCAGCTTTTACAAATTAGCAAATATCTTGGCCTGATTCCAAAAAAAAAATACGGGACGAGTACTATAACTTCGGTGGTGAAAAATGATAACGGATTTTAGTAGAGGGATCCTCCGTTTAGACAAGGGGACTAGTTTTTAAGAAAATTTACTTTAAAAACAAAAAATAAATCGAAAACATCGACAACACTTACAACAAAGTAGGTACTCTATCGAAAGGCGACAAATCTGGATCCAGATTCTGTAAGGCAAAACGTTGAAACGTTTTCGTGCGCACAAATTATTTGCTTTAATTTTCAGAAGTGAAAATCTGGCAGTCACACTTCGCAAAACTAAAGCATTCAATCAAGACATTGATCTTTTACGGGAAAAGTTTCCGGACCGTGTTATCTCTCGAAGAGGTGATCGCAATTGACCACCGAGATCTTGTGATTTAACACCTTGCGACTTCTTCCTTTGGGGCCACGTGAAAGATAAGGTCTACGCCAACAGCCCAGCGTCGATTCAAGACCTCAAAGATAAAATTCGTGAGTCTATCGATGACATAGGGCAGCCAAAGGGCAGGATATGGTCCTGTATGCGTGCTCGTGGTGGCCATTTGTCTGATGTTGTTTTTCATTATTAACGGCAAACCTTCCTCTTTATTATGAAATAAACATCCAATCATTTATCTCCGAAAATGGCATTTTTGTTTGAATTCCAAAATAACACCTCTTGTTGGAAAATTATATACATTAGTTAAAGTTGATCAAGAGTTTTTCTACCAAAGGCGAATGATGGCGAATGCCTACATTTCTGTCAAAATTCATCCACATGCAGTCTCTAATTTGATGCACATCCATGTGACAGTTGGGGTATACGAATTCTATACAAACTCCAGCTGCATTGTGTAGCTCCCGCAGTTAACTACAAAATTGTAATTAAGTAAGTCCGCAGTTGTTCAGCGCACATAGCCAAAGACAGAGTTCAACAAATTTCGTTATTCCAGCATATCTTATTTAGCGCGGTGTGTGCTGTATCTATGCAATTGTTAGATAGATTGCACCGCTGTTTTAATCGAGCAAAGCACTAGTTGCAGTTCGATCAGTAGTGGAGAGCTACATGCTTTCGCTGCAACCGAAAACTATTGACATTGCGCAAGTCGTACTCGTAGTCCGTTGAACATGACACTATATACGCATGCAGTTGTGTTAATAGGGGAGAATCATAGCCAGCCATTTATATGTTTGGCTGAATATTTTATTTTCAAAGCTCTTTCTTGAAACTGCATTAAGTCATAGTTGTTGCAATTGCCTGCGTAGGGAAAATGTGCTTCTGTTCTCACAAATTAGACGTAATTGCCTGTTGAATGCAATTTGGCTATATGCGTCTTTGGATAGTCAATAAAAGTGCTGTGTGTTGAAGTCTGCATAGAATGCACTTGGATAGGAGATGGCATGATGTGTAGTTACATTTTGTGCGAAGATCACATTTTCGTGTAAAGGGCTTCCAGCGATTTTGCGATTATACTGATAAACTTTGAATTGAGCAATTGTCGTGTTGCAAGGAAGTTAAGGCAGCCCTTTGTGGGGGATGCAGGTAAAAATATTGTAAATTGTAGGTACATTTTAGTTTATTGAAAGAAAACCTTTCTGAGATGTGGACAATGGCCAGAGCGCTTCTTTCTAACTAGACCTGCTTACAATTCTTACAGTGTTGAACATTTTTTCACAAATGAACTTCCACTACTAAAGCCACGATTACACGTGTCATTTTTCATGTCAAATTTTGACAAGCCGACGTCATAAAGACATAAAATTTTGTTCTAAATTTGTTCACTACATGTGATCGCATGTCAAACTTTTGGTCACGCGGGCTGCCGCAGCGCAGACTCAAACGACCAAATGGCCGAATTTTTGTGACGTCTGCATAACAAATTTTTCCCCGAAAAATGTCTTTACCTATATATGTTCATAGTCATGCTAACCAAATGAATTCACACTTCATCCCTTGATAAAAAAAAGGGCTGTGATGTGAATTCGGTATTAAACGCTATTTTAACTTCACTCTTTACACAGGGTGTCTTGGTTCAGAGGCATCATAACATTTTACTGCAGATCTACAAATAGGAGAGTCTTTAAAATAGATGATCGGATTTTGATTGATTTTAAAAAAATTTTGAGGGAACAACTATGGGGAGAATCGTAGAAGCTATAGTTTTCCTGCGATTTTTACTAAATTTGTACGGCCTTAAAAATGAAAAAAGTGCAACAGATCCATATGGGGCCCTAGGTATAATTTCTCTTGACCATATTCATATCATTCGTAGTTTATGTTTTTATACCCTCCAGAGGAAGGTATATTCACTTTGCCCATACATTT
Source organism: Cheilosia impressa (assembly GCA_948293265.1). Taxonomy (NCBI): domain Eukaryota; kingdom Metazoa; phylum Arthropoda; class Insecta; order Diptera; family Syrphidae; genus Cheilosia; species Cheilosia impressa. The sequence continues at coordinate 26,043,733 of OX411884.1, read as the reverse complement.
GTAACGCCAAAAAGGAGTCACCGGAGACCTCATAAAGTATATATATTATGAATCAGGATCACATTCTGAATCGATTTAGCCATGTCCGTCTGTCTGTCTGTCTGTCTGTCTGTCTGTCTGTCTGTCTGTCTGTTGAAAGCACGATAGCGCCCAAAGTAATTAACGTAGGTGAATGAAATTTGGTGAAAGGACTTCTTTTTATCGGCGTCAGGTTGGTATTGAAAATGGGCTATGTCGGTCAAGTAGTTCTGGTACCTCCCATACAAAACCAATATTGGACCCATATGTCTCTCTGTCTGTTGAAAGCACGATGGCGCCCAAAGTAATCGACGTAGGTGAATGAAATTTGGTGAAATCACTTCTTTTTATCGGCGTCAGGTTGGTATTGAAAATGGGCTATGTCGGTCAAGTAGTTCTGGTACCTCCCATACAAAACCAATATTGGACCCATGCCTCTCTGTCTGTTGAAAGCACGATAGCGCCCAAAGTAATTGACGTAGGTGAACGAAATTTGGTGAAAGGACTTCTTTTTATCGGCGTCAGGTTGGTATTAAAAATGGGGTATGTCGGTCAAGTAGTTCTGGTACCTCCCTCACAAAACCAATTTTGCATGACTTGTATGCAGTGGAGGGTATCAAAGCATCGGCCAGGCCGATGATAACATTTTTACTTGTTTTCTATTAAAGTAGTCCAGCACTGTTTTAAGTCAAAAAATGTTATAAGATTCCAATATTTGGTGTTACAAGCTTGTCAATGCAGACATTGTAAATAGGCTTCTGGATTACGGACAAAAGAACACAGCCCTATCCCACATTACCTCTTATCCCATGTACGCTCATAGATAAAGCACACTGAGACGGCCAACTCAATATCGTCTTGCGGCTGACATTGTGTTCCGCCATTTTGTTTTCCTATCAGTGTAATATCAATTATAATACAAATAAAATAAAAAAAAATGCTGCCAATCGTCGGGGGATGAGATAGAGTTCGGGAATACCACATTTTAATAGGTATTTCTGAATGAATGCTTATTGTTAATTTATAACATAGATTGTTAATATGCGAACATGTGGTTAGTAAGTTTCTTTGGTTAATAAAACTAGAAACATATTGGGACAAACATGGTTATGTATTTACCACTTATTGATGTCATTAAAATCGATTTCATGTGTAAATTTTTCTTAAATAACTGATGAAAGTTTTCTTAAAAAAGAGTCAAAATTGATACTTACTTTTCACGATCGTTTGGGTGCAGCTCGGGAGTACCACAAGGTAGTCATTTGGGTCCTCTCCTGTTTATAAATGACGTATCGTGTGCATTAAAATATTGCCATTGCTTGATGTATGCAGATGACTTGAAGTTGTTTCTTAAAATCAAAACTTCACTTGACTGCGAGTTTTTACAATATGATCTAAGAAGCTTATCTGTCTGGCGCGTCAAAAATTGTCTACACTTGAATATTAAAAAATGCTGTATAATATACTTCTACAGAAGTTCTTATCATTTAGAGTTTCAGTACGAAATCGACACTATTGGATTAAACAGAGCCGATGAGGTGAAAGATCTTGGCATTATAATTGATTCGAGGTTCACCTTTGCATCTCATATTGACCACGTTATTGCCAAAGCAAATAAGCTTTGTGGTTTTATAAAACGAAATGGCAGCGAATTTTCGGATCCTCATACCCTTATTTCGCATTTTATTGCGTTGGTTAGATCCCTGCTTGAATATGCTGATGTTATAGGGACCCCATTCTATAAAATTCACTCAGATCGCCTTGAAAAAATCCAGAGGCGTTTCACAAAATACATTTTCCGGAAAATGAGCTGGGATTTTGAAATTTCTACCGGACTCGATGTCAATTGTTGAGCATATCAACTTTATGTTCTAGAAGAAAAGCTATCATATGCTATCATATTAAATGTCCATCTCTTTTAGCCTTAGTGGCAATCTATGCCCCAACCAGACCTTTAAGGGAAAGAAACCTTCTTCTTCGACCTGTTTATAGAACTAATTATGGCCATAATGAGCCCATGTCCAGAGCTATTGTTTCATTCAATGATGTTTATATTTTTGTAGATCTTTATTATTCACGCGATCGCTTCAAAAGTGTTATACTTAATTTGGCAGCATTACCTATCTTAGTATTAAGTACATTGTTTTTATATAAATGTTATACTTATATTGTAATCTGTATAGCTTAGCTAGTAGATGATATGAAATAAATAAATAAATAAATAAAATGTTTTTATTTTCATACAACTATTCATCGACAAATTTTGATAAATTTTACGAAACGTAACGAATAATTTCAAATTCAACGGATAACATTTTATGACAGCTGCTAGCAACCTTTCCCACCATAGACAAACCATACTGAGACCCCCAACTCCTCAATCCTCTCGCCGCTGGCCCCCTCAGTTTTTTTTTCAAATTCGCCATTTTGTATTCCTATCAGTGTTATGTCAATTCGGAATCCGAATGACATGCAAAAACATACAAAAAATACAAAAATAAATGCTGCCAACCTCGGCAGCAGTGAGGAAATGTGAAAGAGTTCGGGAATACCACATTTTAGCATAACTGAATGCCATTGGTTAGTTATTGTAAATTTTTTAAAGGTGAATAATTTTATTTATGTGGATAATAAAACTATCTAAAGGAGATGTTTTATATACTACAAATATATTGGGACAAATATGGTTGTGTATTTCCCGCTTTTGGATATATGTAATTAACTTCGATTTCGTGTGTAAATTTTTCTTAAATAATAAGGGAAATTTGCTCAAAATGTTTTTATTTTCCCTCAACCAACCTACATTCTTAATTTTTCGTAAATATTTTAAGTAAATGTACACTTATTCCTAAAACAAATTATTATTCACACGTAACGAACAATTTCAAATTTAACTGATCAAATTCTATGAACGCTGCAAGCCACTTTGGCCAAAGCGGAAGTGGCTCTTATTTTTTGGGAGTGTATTGGTGACTCAGAATTTTTGAAGTTTGGTGACATTTGTCAATACGAATTTTTATGTATCAATACTAGCGCAGTAAATCGTGACCACTCCGAAAAAATATAGCTTGTAGGCTAAGTAACGGGAAATCGGCCGAAATTGGTGGTCTCAGTATTGTCTCTGAGCGGAAGTGGCACATATTAGGTGAGAGTGTTGGTGAGCCGGAATTTTTTAAGTTAGGTGACATTTTTGTCAATTCTAATTTATATTAAACAATACTAGCGCACCTAGCATTTGTTACTCCGTAGAAATATAGCTTGTAGGGCAAGTAACGAAAAATTGGACGAAGCTGAAGGTATGTCTTAGTATGCTACGTTGATCTGATTTCAGTCTTCAAATCAGTTAATTCTATTTATAAAAACACCTATTTTCCTCTACACACCCTCAATATTATAGTGCTACACTTTTTTCGCCGTATCGATTACAACGTTTGATTTTTATGACATATATGGAACAAATGAAAGATTGATTTCCGTAAGTTAATTCCCGCCAGTTTTTTTTCTTGTCACAACTCAGAATTATCCTAGTACAAAGTATGGGTCATAGTTTTCTTTACCCTACTGGACACGGGGAGGTTTATGCGTTTCGCGCGTATCCCATGAACGTTCCTACGGGAAGCCCTGTAGCCTAAACGGCTTGACCGATTTTGTAGAGTGAGGTGTCATTATATTTGTATTCCTCTCCCGAGTTTCTTAGGCTAAAAACAGATCATATCTTTCTAATTCTTTTTCTTTTAACAGTCAGGCGGGTTTTTTGGTTTTTTAAATTAATTTTTTGTATTAAACTTTTCAGATGCCTGCCGTGCGAATTTACACCGCATTTTATCGTTTTGTCAACCCTTTGACGTTTATCTCTCTACATGGGTATTTGAAGAAAGCTGGCGGTTAGTTCACAAATTTGTTTCATGAAATTGAAAATAAAACAAGTATGTGCCTTGCACACTTAGCAGTACATACTATGAAAATACCCCGGTATCATTCGCATGCTCTGAATTTAATGCGCCAGAAGTTTATGACAGACTGACGCCAAAATAGGTGACACTTTATTTTTTTGTTTACGTGGTACTGGTGGTACAACGTTCAACCAAGCAATCTCATTTCCTCCGAGACAATGCTCTTTTAGGTGTTTTAATCCGGTTGTGCTTCCTTCTCAATTTTGGGAATATTTCGGGAAATTCCGCCGTTAGGGCCCGACACTGCGGCCAAATTGCACATGTCCTGGTGAAGCGGACCTTGGGATTTTTTGGAGATGTTCTAGGCTGATAAGCCCCCGAAACCACGCAAACAAAAATTGGTGACGAAATGTTTTACTGTCTTCGATTCCAGCTACGGAAAAAATCCGTTGCATATCTTCAGGATTGCCTTAAAAATTCCAAAAATAACAGTTGATTGAAAGAAAAATGCCCCAGATATTTTTTTATAAATAAATGATTTTATTATTATATACCTTGACTAAATATTATCAATATGTATAATGATTAGATAATAATTATAAATCTGTTTAGTTTTTGTTTCGTAAATCACCAAGCCGATTATATATCTGCAAGTTTTTTTATATACTTTTTAATAAATTGGTAATTATTACGTATTATTACTTTTAAAATTGTATTTCTTAGTTATTTTTATTGCATTTTTGTTTTCAAATTGATTTTCTTTATGTAAATAATTTGCTTAAAATACAGTGTAATTTAAATTGTAAATACATTTTAAATGAATTTAGCACATATCAACGAGGCTTCCACACGAGCCCTAATGTCGATACACATCCAGCGAAATTAAGAAAAATTTGTAAGATTTGATGAATTTATTATTTTTAAAATTAGTATTTTCATTTTGATAATATTAAATACTATCACGTATCACAATATAATTTGTTTTTTTTTCATGAATATTATATGACTTCTCATGGGATTGTTTAATGTACTATTTTATTTTTTTTTTGTAAATTTTCTGAATACAATTGCTGTTTTTCTTTTCTTTATAAAATTGTCTTACGAATTATTTATGATGTATTTATAGAGTTGACATTTATATGTAATTGAAACGACTCTTATGTAGTTGATTTAATTTTTTTTTTAAACGTCCATACATATAAAATTGTTTGAATACAGCGTGACGATAAAATTAATAATTTAAATTTATTTTTATTCTCGAATTTCAATAAATGCCTTAGAATGTACATCTATTGAGTATTATGAATGATTTTTTTTTATTAAAATCTAATTCGTATTCATGCGTTTCAATTCAACTAACCTTTTGGGACGATTACGTACTAGGATTTGTTTTTTTTTTCAGTTTTCAAATATTTCTTAATCGCAGCTAAACTTGCTTCTTGTTTAGTTTTATTTACTGGCATTTAGTCGTCTATGACAATGATTATGTTGTAGTTGTTTAAATTTATGATAAGGTCAATTAAAAAATAAAAATGCAACTAAAAAGGAGTGATCTTGGGCACACTTCATTTGTTGAGCTTATTTTTTTTTTTCTTATTTTTTGGAATAGTATATCATCAAAAAAGATGCAGCGCGGTACTAATAATCATTTCGAATTCACAATGGCGAAATTTGCCACAGAAATTTACATATTGTGACCTAAAAAATATAGAAAGTGAGAGTTAAAAATGATTATTAGTAACTTGCGACAACTGAACATCGCGTGGTTACTCTTGTACAAATTGTACAGGCTTTAAATAAATGCGAGGTTTTGAAATAAACTGACGGAATAAAAGAAACTTGCTGAAAATTAAAGTTTGGGTAAAACTAGCTGTTCAGTTAAGCTGTTCAAAAACGAAAAGCAAGTAAAGGGTTTTCCAATAAGAGGTGTTATTTTGGTATTCAAAGAAAAATGTCATTTTTTGAAATAAATAATCGGATGTTTATTTCATCATAAAGAGGAAGGTATGCCGTTAATAATGAAAAACAACATCAGCCAAATGGCCACCACGAGCACGCACACAGGTCCATATCCTTTTCATGAAATTTTCCATAACCAAATCGCAAAGTGGCTGCCCTATGTCCTCGATAGCCTCACGAATTTTATCTTTGAGGTCTTGAGTCGACGCTGGGCTGTTGGCGTAGACCTTATCTTTCACGTGGCCCTAAAGGAAGAATTCGCAAGGTGTTAAATCACAAGATCTCGGTGGCCAATTGTGATCACCTCTTCGAGAGATAACACGGTCGGGAAATCCGGATCATTTTCATACATTTCAAGGACCCAATCAGCAAAGACACGACGTTGTTGATGATCGGCCGGCTTGAGTTCTTGTGTTAACTGAACTTTATAAGCTTTGAGACCCAAGTCTTTATGCAAAATACTTTGTGGAATGCGCAGTTCCAAAGAACGACGAGGAATAGACAAACCTGGGTTTTCTTCAACACTTTGGGCTAAAGCAGCAATATTCTCAGTTGTTCTTGAGCGACGTGCACGGGTTTTATTCTTCACATCACTAACTTGTCCCAACAGCTCGAATTTTTCCACCAATTTCCGTATTGCGGTCCGATAAGGTGCTTCACGACGACCAAAAAATGCTTTAGTTTTGCGAACTGTGACTGCAAGATTTTCACCATTTTTGTAGAGAATTTTAATAATTTCAATGCGTTGTTGAAGCGTATATCGTTCCATTTTTAGTAATGGCGTAGTTTCTTCTTGTCAAATGTCAAAGAATAAAACCTTCAAAAGTGACAGCTGCCGAAATAGCGGGTCATTCACAATAACACCTCTCATTGGTAAACCCTTTATAATACGACCAACAAAAAATGGTGGGTCGTTCTGAAAAGTAATTGCTCGACATTGAATAGCTAACGTAGGACCGAACTTTGTGTCAAATGGTCTTACTATTAATCATTCTGGACCCTGAAATTATGTAGGGGAGAGGGGGAAGGTTTAGGACAACATAAAAAAAAAATTAGTAAGAAAAAAACTTTTTAATACTTTAGTTAAATTTTGCAGTGGCAGCTCCACTTCAAACAAGCATCTAATGGGTATTGAAACGATGCCAACTTATAAAAAAAAAACTAAAAATGAAAGTGTGTATTCGGACGACAGTTGTAATTTTTTTTATTCCCAGACGTAGGCATATTATTCTAAAATTATGCTCAATTTACAAGTTAAAAGTGTTTAATTATAATGGGCCTTAGCAATAAACATTTTTAGTCTCGACTCTAATTTTTCGTAGTTCACTGCGGCTATATTTTTCATACTAATTTTGCAATTGTGAGCTTTTGCAAATTTAAAGTCGAGGCTAAAAATGTTTATTGCTAAGGCCCAATGTTTTTATGTGCTGTGATATTATTCAACCAAAATATTAACAATTTTCATTGTTTCTAAAAAAATATGAAGTTTTTAGTTATTTATCCCTCTCGGGGCACTTTTGGACAATATGGTAGGGTCACCTTTGGACATGTCCTAATCCGCCCCTTTTTATCACTTTGAACAATGTATTTTGGTAAAACTCGGAGTCCTATATTTTATTTGATGTAATTTTTTTTTAAATATAATGTTTTTTTCTTTGTTAAATAAATACATAAAATCTACTTGAATGCGTTTTTTTAGACATGTCCAAAACTGCCTCATGGCTGTCCAAAGGTGCCCCCTCAGAGGCGCATATTGGGACACTTGAAAGGGTATATTAAAATAAAATAAAATATATAAATCATAATTATACATATTTATTTAGATAAAGTTTTGAAAGATAAAACAACATGTAACAATAATTTTCAAGACTCGAAGGGATACTCTGCTTTTTAATGGATCTAAAACGGTTTTTGTAAAAAGTGTCCTAAGGTACCCCCTCTCCCCTATATTTTTTGTAGTTGAATTATTTTATATGGAACATTTCGCCATTGTGATTTTGTTAAATTTAGCCTAAACACTCAAGTGTAATAAAAAATATCGTGCAAAAGTAAAAACGTGCTCGCTTATGTAAAGACTCAACTTTTTTAATAATCTTTACTTAAATTAGGCGATACCTATATAAAACTAGTAAAATTATAAGAAATTGCTTTATTTAAATTTGTTCAATTAATTTGAAACAATTGACTGAACACGCGAGCGTGAGAGTATTTTTGATATTTCAAGTGGATCAAAAACCAAAAAAATAGTTATTATCTCTTATTATAGCATAAAAATAAATGCACGATTATAACATAGTTTCTTAATCCATTAAATCGTTTGATTCTGATGTTGATGGTTAAATAAAATCTTAATTAAAATGGTGCAAAAATATGAAATTTCGGTCGTATTCTTAGTGTAAAAAAAACTTTATTAAGGTATCTTTAATTATTTTTTTTCAAAGTTTAAAGAAAACTCTTTATTTTGCAATCGAATAATTTTTTTTAATGTGATCCGGAGAAGCTGAAGAAAAGTTTAATCTTTTCTCTGATCAGTTTACGCAGATAAATTATGAAAAAACACCGAGACTAACAAATGGCAAAACTAAAAGGAACATGTTCAGACTATACGGTACTGCAAAATCTTAAGAACAAAAAGTCGCTGATGACGACTTTCTCGATATTGTAGGTACTGTTTAAAATGATGTACTTCTTACGAGCGGAAAAGACTAGACTATTACAGTAAACGCTTAAATAAAATCGTCTTTTAGACTAAGACCTGGCCTAAAATCGGCCCGCACAAAGAATAAGGATCTCCACCTACTGGGGGTGTGCAACTTAAGGCAGCTAGCTAAGGACCGGACTAAGTTCATTCACTATTGTTAGTTGAGGCCCTTGTTCACCCCTACCTGTAGTAATGCCTAAGGAAGTAAGCAAAGGAAACTCAAATCAAATTTTATTATACAAGAGTCTATTTAAAAAAAAAACTTTCTTAACTCTTCACTTTTAAACAGATGCTTGCATACAGAAGTTGCTTCTGTACTTAAGTTGTTTTAATTCTTAAGAACGGATTTTTTTTCACTATATACGTTTCCAAAAAATGTTAAGCCCATTTGAACATACAAACTGTTTGATTAAAGCATTACATACATTACATAAAAAAAACATTTCTGTGCGCTGCCTTGAAGGGGAGTATGCCGAAAATAATGCTTGCGTAGATAAGTTTCGCATTTCTAAAAACTTAATTTCATGGCTCCAAATTCTTCCACATAAAAATTTTGGTATTAATGTTGAAAGAAAATTCATTTAACACAAGAAACTGTACACCCATATAACATCGATTATCTCTTCGACATCATCCCGATTATTCCTTTCAACAAGTTCAACATGTGGAAAAAAAACATATTGATCATTAAGCCCTTTGAATGCTTGCACACACAATTTGTTTGCATCTCCTCTTCCAAGCCAGCACACGCATAAAAAACCACTTCATATCAGATACTCGCCGTAACATCAAACAAGCGCTTGATGCATTTGCGGCATTATCATTTGCCTGTGTCTTCCACAAATTGTCAAATATGTTTGTGTAATTAAATCACCAAATTGTGTCCACATCAATCACCATTTACACGTTGAGATTGAAAAGGCAACGATATTCGCGATAGTCGGACAACTTTTGGGGACTCGAAAAACTTTTAATGGACTGATCCGATTAGAGTGCGTGGCATTGCAAAATCACAATTCCCTATATAAAGTGCGGACATCAGAAGAGATCTACATCATTCTTAGTGAGTGCCTCATCAGAGCAGCATGGGATTCGCAAGTGTTATAGTGCTTTTGGCCATCACTGCAGTGGCAGTGACCGCAGAACCGTTAAAGAAGGAAATTCTTAATCTACCACCGCTGATTCATTTTACTGACTTGTTCAACAAGGAACATCAAAAGTTGACGAAATTATTGGAAGTTGGACAGAAGAACTGGCCAGGCTACCCACCACAGTGGCCAACAAATCCACCACACTGGCCACCAACATATCCACCAACGTATCCGCCGTATCCTCAACAGCCTGGCTACCCACAGCAGCCTGCGTATCCGTCGTATCCTCCGTATCCAGCGCCAACATATCCACAGTATCCCACACAACCGGGTACTCCACCACGTCCTCCAGGCCCAGGTCCATATCCTCAACCCAATCCTCAACCAATTCCCCAACCTATTCCTCAACCATACCCACAACCAAATCCCCAACCGCAACCATACCCACAACCCCAACCATACCCACAACCAAGTCCTCCACATTACCCTTTACCAACATACCCTCCACAAAATCATTATCCCTCTTATCCCCCTTATCCATCGTATCCATCTAATCCCGGCTACCCACCCTACCCTCAATATCCACCATCACGTCAGCATGATGCCGATGTAGTCGAGCGTTATTACAAGCTCAACGACGACGGCAGCAAGGAATACAAGTAAGTCTTGCGTCAAGCTTATTTTCATTTGAAACTTATAGCTGCGTATCCGCATCTTTCAGATTAATTTTGAGCAACGGATTGATCATCTACCAAAAGATTTTGAACACAAACGCTGATAAGGAGGACATTCAAATGCTGGAGGGATACTACGCAGATAAGCGCGATGACAACACCTACTTGATCACTCACTTCAGGGCTGATCAGAACGGCTATTCCGCATCATGTAAGTTACGATTTCGACCAATAAATTGAGGGGCTTTAGAGTTTGTCTTTGATTTACAGCCGAAACCGGAGACTTACCACCATCGTATCCCGATGTGAAGCAGATGAAGCGCCTTTCCATACCGTCATCTTCAAAGAAGCTGGAGGAGGAGTAACGATTTACATTTATGTTAACCAGTTCCGTCGTAGCTACTGTCTTGATTTAAATTGAAATAAATTTGGAGATTTTCACCTCGAATGTCAATTGTTTTGCTCATTGTATGCCTAGGTCAACCGATATTAAAATACAAAATCCATTTCGACTCTTGAATGCATCTAATCTAATCTTTGCGTCCTCGATTTGATAGTAAAAATAAGTTGGCATTCCAAACCGTTTTACATGTTGCCAATTGACAGCTGTTTCTCTATGAAACCCCGCTTTTGTTAAATTTACCACAGATCTTGATTTCGGCGAGAGTTCGTTTAAAGCCTCATCGCTACTTCGCTCTTAAGCTCCCTTAAGTACCTATAACTATGCTACGTAGGTTTCTTTTCCCAAATCTTTCTCTCTGCTGCAACACTCCAGTAGGTACTTTCAAAGTTTAGTTTACGCTATTCGTCAAACCATCTGTATGTATTCTATTGTCTCTTTCTGTTGGGCAAAAAGAAGCGTCCGGAATCGAAACCGTTCAATTGACACAAAAAATAGTCTTTTTGGGATTCTGAAAATAGATTTTCGCGTCTCAATTGAAAGTCAGAATCCACTCAAGAAGATCTTACACTAGTCCAATTTATTTAGCCGAAGACTATTTTGTGAATGTTGTGAAATTTCAGAAAATCATTTGTGAATTCAACCAGAAGCAGTTTTGTTCCACTGGATTTCAAAATGAGTGGATCAACCAATGGAAAACGACATACAGTCTGTCCACCTGTCAGTTAAAAAAGTTCCTGCCACGGAAACGAGTTTTGTAAATAGTAAAAATGAAAAAGACAAAATGGCAGTGGCGGGCATAAATTCTATTTTAGGGAAAGAGACAATTGGCGTTTTCGATTGAAGGAAATAATTGAAAAATAAAATATAGAACTGCTCTTTCTATTGGCGTTTTTCATTGAAAATTCATAGCACTTCCAAGGTCAATTCATAATACGACAGAAGTTTGCGGGATATTTTTAAAGAATTTCCCTGAACTCACCAGAACAGACTAGATTTATTTGACGTGGGCCCTATTGCGCACTGGGTTAACCCTCATGCGTTCGATATAGCGCTGAAACTGAACTCGCCCTGGTACTGAAAACCTGTTCTTGACATGGCTTCTAGGGCACCCTGGTTATGCCCTGAACTGACCTTAGTTAATTGTCGGGACAAGAATTCAGTACTGAGTTTTACTGTCATTTCGCTTGCGGTCATTCATTTATATTGCGAACAATTTTATCAACTATTTGCATTATGGCAAACCCAAATTCAGAATTTAGTTCACTCATTTTTAACAATAAACGGGAAAAAGTGTTACCAAAAGATAAATAGTTGTCAATATCAAGAGCTGACAGACTTCAGGGCAACATTTCGATATAGAAGTCGAATTTTCAGGGTTGTGCAGGGTTTTTGACAGGCGTGAAAATTAGCTGACACTTCTCAGTGCGCACTAGTGGGCACTAGTGCTAGCCACGTCAAACAAACCTACTAGCGAAATGTCAAATCGAAATGTTTGCTGTGTTCTCAGAAACAAATTTTGAGCTTTGTGGTCGTGCAAATTGAAACTTTAATAGAAACATATTTATTTGGTCCATTTAAACATTCATATTTATAGTGAAAATAAAAAGAAGTAACAAAAACCTAAGGGAACGACTTGAACTGATTGAAGCCATTGAAGCTACGTTCGGATAAGCCAATGGCCAGCGGAAAAAATCTTGAGGAGAACATTTAATATTTATTTTGCGGCCTGTTGATACTATTTTAACACTCAGGAGATCAAAACATATGCACGCGTGTGGCAAATAGGACAACAACAGAAGACAGCTTTTAAGTTTTTTTTTAAAAATCGGGCGATAGGTTCTCACCTTGAAAGTCTAACAGCGAAAAAAGATTCCAATTATTCACTTTGGAAAGCTGTAAAAGGCACCGAAGGGCCCAAAATCCCCGCGCCGCCAATAAAAATAAATGAAAATGAATAGGCAAGGGAAGATAAAGAAAAAGCGGACGTTTTTGTCGCCCATATAGAAGAAACCTTTAAGCGATGGTCAAGTAGCTCACGACAATACCAATAGTGGGACGGACGATTTTAGACTCCCAAATGCAACGCTAAGGGAACTAAAACGTGAAATCGAATCTCTAAAACCTAAGAAAGCTCCTGGTTATGATTTGATCACCGGAGAAGTTCTCAAAGTTCTACCTAAAAGCATTAATTAAGCTTCTATATACTCGTATTATAAATGCTCAGATTAAAATACGTGCCTAGCTAATGGAAGTTTGCGGAAGTCATTATGGTTTTAAAACCAGGAAAAGCCCCAAATAAGGTAAAATCATATAGACCAATCGCTTCTTCCAGTCATGTCCAAAGTTTTCGAGAGGTTAATACTAAGGCGTCTGTATAGAAGATGATAATCTTATCCCTGACCACCAGTTTGGGCTCAGAACCAAGTATTCGACGATTGACCAAGTGCATAGAATTCCTGACGTAATAGAGAAAGCATTTGAAGAAAAAAAGATATGCTCAAGCGTATTCCTCGACGTCTCACAAGCCTTTGATAAGGTGTGGCACGACGGCTTAAAAAATTACGACATGTTCTCCCCGTAAGCCTATATGATATCCTAGAATCATATCTCGGGAACAGACTCTTCCGTGTTAGACATGGTCTAACGGTCCTTGGGCCGCTTCTGTATCTGTTATATACTCTCGATATACCAAGAGAAGATGGCACTATCCTTGCTACCTTCGCCGACGACACCGCTATCCTTGCAGTAGGTAATACAATCGAAAAAACGACTGCAAAACTGCAAACCACACTGAATAAAGTAAATGAATGGACGAGGGACTGGCGGATCGCCCTCAACGAAACTAAATCTGTTCACGTAAATTTTACATATAAAAAAACTAATGACTTGCCAAGTTTTTTAAGCTTGGCCAGCATATCCTTTGCAAACGAGGCCAAATACCTGGGAATGACACTCGACGCAAAGCTGAAATGGAATTCGCACGTCAAAATGAAATGTAAAGAACTCGATATCAAATATACAACAAACTGCTTCTATACAAGCAAGTGCTAAAGCCGGTGCGGACCTACGGTATACAACTTTGGGGTTGTACCAAGAAAACAAATGCCAATATTTTACAAACTTTTCAAAATAAAGTACTTAGAGCAATTGTCCAAGCACCGTGGTGTACTGGAAACGACGATGTCCACAGGGATTTCGGAATTCCTACAGTCGAAGCGCGAAAGCATAGAAAACGACTAATAGGACATATCAACAATACCTACAAATCGTCCTACAAATTTTGGACGAGAGTAATTTATTGAGCTCACTACAAAGAACGAAAAGGATTAACCGCGAAAAATTGCTTGATAAGTTATATCTCAGTTGCAGTACCTAACAATATATCGAAAGGTGGAATTTTTGGTCAGTAAAAATCAACAAGACATTATTTGTTGATTAGAATCTAGTGCATAATATCTTGCACTTTCAAAGTCGCTCGCTTTTACGAATTTTTCGATTTAAAGAATGGCATTGAGTAAAAATTCATGAAATTTAAAAGTAAAGGAACAGATCTTATGTATGTGCAGTTTTCTTTAACTTTTGACAGATCTCATGATTGCGAACAAGGCTCCATTATGGACCCAAATCGTTTTTAATAGGTACTTTGTATATGTTCTGACATAAGTAAAATAAAAACCCAAAAAATCGATGGCAACAACTTAACAGAATTAAATATATGTATATTTTTTAAAATGCAAAAAATAACAATTTATACAAAATCAAAGTCATTTATTAAATATTTATTTATTCGTCATCAATCGTCCAAATTGAATTTGTTGCCTATACTATCCCATTGATAAAAATTTACTAAACAAAACTAACGTAAGTCTAAAGTTGAATTTTATTATAATAGATTAACTTTTAATATCAATGAAAGAAAAATATCACCAAATGAAAACAAATGTAGTAGATATACGTATGAAATCATAAAAAATAAAACAAACAAGAAAAAACTATAAAAATTCAACTAAATTAAAATGAACAGAATTTTATATATATATTGTAAAGTGTTGCTCTTGATTTTTACAAATTCAAACAATACTGTAATATCACATAAATAAAAAAAATGTATTTATATATAATTATCCCACTTTAATGTCCATAGATTTGAAAATATATTACTTCTATAATGATGGAGAATGCTCTGCTTATGTTTCGAACACCCCTGTTCAGGTTGGTGTACTTTTATTCAGAAAAAAAATAATGCTTAAAAAAATAAGAATAAAATGTTTTCTTAATTTATCAGTTTTTGTTTTCATTTCTAGCTTAATTATTACATATCCAGTGAAAACAAATATTACTCACTTAAACTTAGTTTAAAACTAATTTCATTTGTTTTGTTTTTTAATATTTAAAACTAATCGTTTGCACAATTTAATATAAACTTTTTTATTATTTCTGAACCGAATAGTAAAACAAATCTCATCGTTTATCTTAAATGTTTAATGGAAATGCTTAGTATTGAGATAAGTTTCAATTGAATTTCCTTTCAAAAAATTTTATTTATTTATCTAGTCGCAGTTTCGTTAAAATATTATTTGCTTATTGAATTTGTGATGTGATGAAAAATCTAGACGCAAGGACGGAAGCTATATTTTTGTTTGTTTCTTTGTGTATTATTTTTTTTTACATTATATAGTGAAAAAGGAGACTGTTGTTGGTAGTAGGATATTAGTTCGTTTCTCCTTGTTATTCTCTTCGAATTTTTTAAAATTTATTTTTACAATCTTAAAATTAGAAAATTCAAATTGAGTTTGTGTCTAGTGTTTGTGTTTTGGTTGGTGTTTTTGCTTCCTTATCCTGCTTTCTAAAAACAGGACTTTCTTCTGTTTTGTTGGTAATTTCTCATTTTGAGGTTGAGATTTTAATAGTTTTCCGTCTTTCTGGGGTTTCCTGTATTTATATACTTAGATTCAAATGGCAAGATGAGTACGACAAATAATTAGTTTAACTACATCGTGATTTAGTGGGCGTTCAATAGGTAATGTGGAATTTCTAGGTGAACTTGAAGTTGGGTTGTAAAAAGCAAAGTGTTATGAGATGTTTTTGTTCTCAGTAGAAAATGGCAAATATTCTTAGATTGGTGTCTAGATCTGGGTAGTTTTTTTATTGAATCGAGAACAAGTCCAGTTTTAAGGTCATCAGTGGATAAGAGCCGTTTAAACGGGATTCATTATGTGGGCCTGAGTTGTTTCTTTGACACTGACAGTTCGCCTGGGCTCCAAAATGTTAGAAAAATCTCTCCAAAGAGTTGTCCAAGCAGAGAATTTTTAAATTTAATTTTATCAGAGAGCCCTCTGTTCCCATATGCGACCATAGTTGCTTAGTACTCAATCGATGTCTTTGAATTTTCGATTCGGGTGTTAGTACATGCAAATTGAGGTTGAATTAGGGAAACTTTCGGCCCCGTATTTTTAAAGCATTTTAACTTTTAATTGTTTAAAATAAAAACAAAGACGAAGAATGCTCTTAAAGCTAAACTGTACCACATGGGGAAAGTTTGGCAATCAATTGTGCATATTCGACATCAAAGTTGCAGTTTAACCTGTTTAAAAAAAACCAGTACTTATGTAGTGCCGTTTGCTCATACGACTCTTAACGATTTAAGTTCTACTTAAATACTTTTGGGCTACTTTTTTTAGGGCATAAACTCTCACATAACAGTTAATGTGGCACTTAAATTCGCTATGAGTCGTATCAGCAAACGGCCCTTAATAATGCACGACTTCAATCTGAGAAAGAACAGACTCGTGACACCAAGAAAGCATATGGCTCATTTTTCTTTTGAAAACTACCCTACTTGGGCTTAAACAACAGCCACACACTCGGCGCATAATAACTCGACTACAATTCACCTCGATGCACCATATTACTTATCAAATTCCCGTAGACGATCTCCTTCTAAATATTTTCTTACTCCTAAGATATTCAGAGCGAGTATTGTTGTTTGTGAAGTGCTTAACAGCTTCTTCTTTTCCAATTTGTTATATTCAAAGAAAATGCTATTCATGTTGTTGATGACTTATGTAATATCGTTCTAAAATTATTTATACAATTTATCTTACGACATACGTGTAATCCTTGTGTGACCAAAAACAATATTTCCCTTGAGGAATCTTCAATCAGGTTGGCTTCGAACGAGTACTCACATGCACATTTTCCGTGAAACGCTTTTAATCAAAATACCATTAACTATCTACTCAAACTTGATATGTGATACAATGAGGGTGAGAAAGGTAATTTTTAAAATGCCAACAAAAATGAAACGAACACCGACTTTAAAGGCAACAAAGTCAATGAAAAAGTACTCCCTCTTTGAGTGTAAAAACCGCTTTGTGGGTTACCCGATACATTCTGTGATCTTTGGCAAATTAAATATAAAATTTTAACATAAATTGAATTTTACACTTTAAAATTATTCTTAAACAGTCACACAAGGACTACGCACATACAAATAAAATGTAATCTAACTAAGAGTGCACCTTACGAAAGTGTTGTAATAATTTTTTTACAAAAATTAAAAATCTCCCAAACTAAATCGAATCTAAACACGCGACACACGTCCTTAACGTATGGAGTGTAGTTTCCATCGTAGTACAAAGTATGCAATTATACGTAACACAAAGAATGTGCCAATTAATGCAACACTATCTATCCAGAATTTGGCATTGTCCATTGACATTTCTTCGAGAAACTTCTTCGGACTACGGAAGTGACAATAGATTTCAGAACACTGTAATTTAGCACGATCCATGCCGTAGATGGACACCATGGCACCTTGAAAAAAAAATATTTAAATATTTGCTTGTTTTTTTTAAACTTTAAACTTGTTTAATAATACCTTCGAAACCGTAGCGCACATAGCTGACATATGTGACCCACTGCAAGTAGCCCGGTATGGTATCGAAATTGACAAAGAAACCCGAAAATAGGATCGTTGGTATTGTTGTGACTGGGCCAAGGAATACGCCGGATTCAATATTCAGGCCAGCGCCGATTAGTAGGCCCAGACTTTGGGCTACCAACGATGTTAGCACACAAATGAACACAAACATCGAGATGCGTTGCAATTCCATAGGTTGGGATGTTAGGTAATAGACAACGATCACATAGACACTGGAGAACACGATCTGAAAGGAGACAAATTGAATTATCTTTTAGTAAGAGGGTGAATAAATAGCTAAATATCATTTGTCAAAGTCCAAAATTGGCATTTAATCATTATCTTGTAAATTAACACTAGAGCACTAGAGGGCGATCACACCAACTTAAGTTAGCTGCAGTTCTGTTTTTAATTTTTCTGCAGATGAAACCAATTTCGCCATTGTTTTGGACTCTCTTTTGCTTTGCATTCGCCTTTTACATGCCGCTTCGAATAATCCGCCATGTTTGTTTAGTTCATACAATTCATATCAGTCGATATAATATTGAATGTCACGTAAATAATACTGCATTTGCACCATCACGCACGTGCATTTTTGCACGAGACGAGACAGAAAGATCCGTTTGTCCGCAGTCAATTCTAAAGGGTTTTCTAATAAGAGTTATTGTGAATGACCCGCTATTTCGGTAGCTGTCACTTTTGAAGCTTTTATTCTTTGACATTTGACAAGTAGAAACTACGCCATTACTAAATATGGAACGATACACACTTCAACAACGCATTGAAATTATTAAAATTCACTACAAAAATGGTGAAAAAATGTCGTGTCTTTGCTGATTGGGTCCTTGAAATGCATGAAAATTATCCGGAATTCCAAAAAAAATCATCTTGACTGATGAGGCCCATTTTCACCTCGGAGGCTACGTCAACAAGCAAAATTGTCGCATCTGGGGCTCGGAAAACCCCAGAGAGTTATTGTTGAGAAGCCTCTCCATCCTCAAAGTGAGGCTATCATTATTTACCTTCCATACCTTCCTCTTTATTATGAAATAAACATCCGATTATTTATCTCAAAAAATGGCATTTTTCTTTGAATACCAAAATAACACCTCTTATTGGAAGACCCTTTATTAAGGCGTAAGAAGGCAGACGTTCAAGTATCTAGTTTAGTTAGTCTGATAGGATGTATCTCTGTTTTGATTGGCTGAAATTGGTCATATGAGCAGCTGTTTCAATTGACGTTTGTGGAGGGGTAGCCGACGAGTCTAGTCAAGAACTTCGGACTGAATACACAGTTCTGAAGTTCACAGTTCGCAATCGCATATGTGGCTGACTTAGGAGAAGTGTCAAATGAGAGTGGTAACAAGTGTTAGTAAGTTTAACCAAAAATTCATCAATCAATTATACGAAATAAATAAATAATTGTCCGTTTATCACTTCAGGAAGCCATTTTCTTTTATTGGAAAGCAAAATTTGGTAAGCCATCGCTATTAACATATCGACATGCTGAGCTCTCCCATAATTCCTACCACATAAACAAGATGGCCGACCAAAATAAGTGTCACGTATTTTTGCGTGTTAGGTAATGATGTCATTTTCAGTCACACGGCTATTTAGTATTGAGCATCCCTTTAATCTACCGTGCTAGGAATGAGTGATGGTGTAAATGCAGTATAAGAGTGACGAGTTTGTTCTTCAAATACCAGAGTGCTCAAGGGGCAGACAAACCCTGTCAAAGCGTTCCAATTAAAAGCCAACAGTACCAAAAATAATCGTTACAAAACATGCTTGTCTGAATTACAACGTTTAAAAAACAGTGCTATTCATGTAAAAGCATTTCGTGAAATATATTATCCTTGGGATAACAATTTTTCATCGCTTCAGTGTTGGGTGTTTTTCATTTTCACATTCTCGCGTGAACAGTTTAATTACCCCAGTCTACTAATATTTTAGGGAGGAGAAATGGTAGAACAGCTGGTCAACCGTGGAACAAAGTAGTCAATCTAAAATGGCAATTAAAAGGCCGAAATGCTCCACTCGAAGAAGGGTTCTAAGCATGAGTCGAGGAACATTGAAATGGGTGGTGGCTTTTGTCTACGGGACATGGTAGTTTCGGAGATCACTTAGAGAGGATGATACCTGTAAACTATGCCTGGAGGATCCTGAGACAGCGGCACAAATACTGTGCCAATGTCCGGTGTTGGCTGACAGAAGAATGAGGATCTTGGGACATCATTGGGTCGAGACCCAGTCGATGAAACAGATCTCCCATAAACAGATGCTAGCGTTAACATTTGGAATCGATCACAGGGAAGAACTCTGGGGAAATCCAGAGAGTCTCAAAAGGCAAGATTGAAAGTGGTAGAGAGACGAAAAGAGACCCGACAATGGCGGTCTGGTTCGAATATTTCTCGAACTCTATATATATAATATTTCATTTTACAAAGTACCTACGCTGGCGCCAAGGATTGACACTCAAAAACTTACATTTCAATGAGTTAGAGCAGTGATGTCAGACTTTTCCGACTGAATTGCCCACGACGATTATAAAAAAATATGCAAAAATTCCCTTTTCGCCCAAGCCGACTTTAAAAAACAACCAAATACACAATTTTCTTTGTTCTGAGAGATAAAAAAAATGTCCTTTTTCGCTCTTGTAGCTTATTTTGAAAGGCGATCTGGTATCACTGAGTTAGAGTTACAAATTTGATGTGTAAATAAAATTTACCTGAAATGGCAGATCGGCCAGTGTCTTGGCGAAATAGAACGCCTTCAACGAGTACCAGTAATTGAGATGCTCCCTCACAAACACCGACATCTCAGTTGGAACTGCAATAAAAGTAATCCAAATCAATCAGTGTCCCGCACAAAGAACAACTCATCCGTAAACTTACATGTCAAAATAGTGGGCATCATTGCCGTGAACATGGTGAATAGGGTTGTAAAAAATATGCACCCAGCATTGCTCATCACCTTCGAAGCCTCGTTACCCACATCATAATAAATCATTCCAATTATCGCACCGACAATTATATGCGACGCTAGTCGCATATGCGTTAACATTTTATCTCGCATAATTGTGACAAAGGACCTTTTTAAAAGGATCCAAAACTGCGTCCAGCCACTGGTCGGGAATCCTGATTTATTTGGCAGGGTAATGACGCTCTCGTGTGAGTCCAGCAGTGATGTGGTGCAACCGGGTCCTGTTGGTGCTTTCGACGACATACTACTATCGTCTCCATTGGCGGCGGTGGTGTTAGTGGTTGGCATGTTTATAACAGTGCACTCAGACTGTGGCTCGCATTGCTGCTGTTGTTGTTGTTGCTGTTGTTGTTGCTGTTGCTGTGATTGTGGTAGCTGTAGGTCCAGCTTCGGTGGTTTCAGTTCGAATGCATCATTGCCGTTTGTTAGTGCATTGCCCTTAATCAGATCATTTGCGATAGTCTTATTGTTCACCAAATCAATGGCGTAATCTCTTTGGCTGTATCTTTTACATTTGCCATCTTTGACGGCCAACACCAGCTTGTGCACAGCCTCACCGTATTCACCGCACGCCACTTCCATCACATAATCGGCAGGATTGTGATAGCTGGGGCATTCATAGCCCAGCGATCCCAAAAATGGAACCAAACCTCGCACCTTGCCCTCGTAGATGCTCTGTCCTTCGGCCAGCATATACAGTTGATCGAATTTCTCAAACAGTCTAGCGCTGGGCTGATGAATGGTGCAAACTATAGTCCGGCCACCGCGTGCCAGCGACTTGAGCAACGAGATTAACTGGAAGCATGTTGAGCTGTCGAGTCCGGATGTGGGCTCGTCAAAGAACATCACCGGCGGATTGTTGACCAATTCCAGTGCAACCGATAGCCGTTTTCGTTGACCGCCCGATAGGTTGTAGGTCTTCGTATCCGCCGATTCTGTGAGGCCAATCGTATCGAGGATCTCATCGACGACCACCTTCTTGGCTTCGCGATTCATGTCTTTGCCAAGTTTTAGATTTGCCGACACCATCATAGCTTCTCGCACGGTCAGGTTGGCTATGAGGACATCGTCCTGCATAATGTAGCACGAGAGCTTGCGAAACCTTCGAAGATTGCGTTCCTTGCCGTTGATGAGCACAGAGCCGCTCAGCTGAGACGTTCTGTGAAAGTAAAAAGGACGAATGTTAGGAAAATTGATTTAAAGGCCGGTTATGAATAAATGAAATTTCCCATGAAATTGATGTAAAAACTTGAAAACTAAATTTCACAGAATGATCACAATATAAATCTAATCGAATGACCAACGACATCTCCATCTGGCGAACATCGTCAATTGATTGCTGCTAATGTGTGCTACGTCAATTCACATTTTTGACACGAAGACGGCTGACATTAGTCGCATTTTTCACAGTGGCACCATGTCTCGTATGGCGCACCTCATCACAGAAACGTCACGCGACCAAACTTACTTAACATTTGACCACAGTCAATGATAAGGCATAAGGCCAACCCAATAAATTGGACGAAATACGCAGCTTTGTTTTGTAGGTTATGGAGAAAGTGCCCATCTCTTTTGTGCACACCTTTGTTTGAAGAAGATTCAAGCTTGAATAATGGTCCGCCAATTAGATAGTCAACCGGAGCTGCTTTTTCTCCATCAAACACGGACAGAAATTACACATAATTTCATTAGGCCGGTTCATGCGAAAGGTCCTCTTGCAACGATCGTCCTAGGGAGCTAATTGAATTCGCTTGTTGCCCCATACACCAACAGCGTGTCCTCTCAGGTGAATACTTGCTGGTGGACAATAGCATGACCTTTGCCAGTGATAAACGTTACTCTCTGAAAGATTGCATGTATACAATTTAAATTCATCTCACATTCAGTGCTGCCACAAGGGAAAAAATTTGCGTAGCAAATTTGCGTAGCAAAACTTAATTTGTGTAGCAAAACTCAAAAGTCCAAAATATAAATTAAAACAATAACAAACTCTGACATCAAGAACATGGACAGAGATGTGCGTGCATGTAGATTTGCAACACTCACTAATTTTCCATTACAATTTTGCAATGTAATTCCACACCGATTCCAGATTCCAGTCAAATTCAAACACTAACACATCCAAAGAAATGGGTACTTGTTGGGTATGGTAGAACAAGAATATAAGTTGGTGTGGGGAAGTGAGTAAAGTTTGAGTTATTTTCGTTTGTTTTTTCCAGAAAAATTACAAGATTTTTGTTCTCATTTCGTGCTTAAAAAAAAAGTAGCAAAATAGGCGTTTTTAGGGAGAGTGCGTAGCAGCGTAGCAAACGGGCAATTGCGTAGCAGTTTTGCTACGATCGTAGCAAAGTGGCAGCGCTGCTCACATTCAGTTGAATAAGAGGTGAGCAGTTCATGGGAAGCTACAGAACAAGTTGTTAACGATGATTGAGAATAGAACGGCAGATAAATTTGGCGTGTGGCTGTGTATGGGGCGCGCCATTTTATGGGTGTGACAAAGTCGGATGCTACCTCAATGTGTAGGTCGACGCACGGTGCGAATACAGTGACATAAAAGGAATCACAAGTCGGCAGTGTAATGAATTTGTTTTCATTCGAATTTTATGAAGATATATGTATTTAGTACGAATGGAACGTTTAGATGGGAACTCGCTGAGATATATTTCCAGGGGCCTGCAACTTGAAATGGTTTAAGTGCAGAACTAATGCTGCGTTTTCACCGGACACAAATCCCGATTTTAAGTACAGGGTCGTTCATTTCGTGGTTTCAAGTTGGCAGCGCTGGCATTTGACACCTGTCAAAGTCAGTGTCATAATATAAGTTGAATGTTTGCCATTAACGATAATGGATCGCGTTAGAATTTTTAAAACTTACTACCAAGCAAGCAACAAGCCACACAAGACGACCAATTATGGATTTATTGAGTGAGAAGTTTCCTGGTCGCGTAATTTCACGTTTTGTTAAATTTTGTTCTGTGGGGCTACGCAAAGACTGCGTTTACGCGAATAATCCCCGAAATGTGCGAAAAAGTGGTGTAAAAATTACCCCAAAAAAATCGCATGCTGCGAATCTTTTCGAGGCGGCCATTTGAATAATATTGTATTTCACACTTAATGGCGAAGTACAAACTTTATAATAATAATACGATTTTAGTCAATAAAATTTTCGTCAAAAATGTATCGCTGTGTGTGTTTTATTTAGCTTTACTTTCGAAAGCGAAAATAAATAGCCCTTTGCAAGAAATTTCAAAGTTAATCTTGAATTGGTTTCACCGTATAAAAGAAGATTTAGTACATTTACACCGCACCTAAATTCATCGTTTCGGCTAAATTCAACACTTCAGCCCAAATGTTCAGCATTTCGCCATACATTTTCCAACATTTCCAAATGTTGAATTTTAGCGAAATGTTGAATTTCGTCGCTGCATTTGTAAGTTTGTCAAATCGAACAAACCGCTTTACAAACTCCGCACGTCATTTATTGACTTTTCAGCCCGCTGACAAAAAAAAGTAGCTGTCAACAAATCAATAATTTTTCAAGGTGAAGCTATTTAAATTGGAAACATGGAGAGAAAAATATATAAAAAAGTAAGGACGAAGGGGACTCCATACCTCTATATTAAGTCAACAATATATTTAATATCTCTGAATTATCACTTAAATTCATGTTTAAATAAATATATTTAGCTAAAAATAAGTTCTTTGGGTTTAACCACTTCTGACTTCTAAACAAAAAAAAAGATCAGTAGGTAATTAATTCTGACACTAGCAGTCATTTGAAATGTTGAGTTTCAGTTGGAACGCCAAACTGGATTTCGAAATTCCTTTTTCCGAAATGTTGAATTTAGGTGCGGTGTAAATACTACATACAAGTTGACGTATTTTCTCTGGCTCTCTCCATTCGGGAGACAGAATGACGTTTCACCAGAGGCATTTCCATTTTTAACGTCTCCTTTTTTTTCCTGTCAAATGCAGCTCTGTTTGTTTTACATTTTTGACATCCCAATTTGTAGAGAGAGTGTTCACAAATCGGACTCTATATGTAAACCTGGTTGGTATTCTAGATTAGTTTCTAATATCGTATTTATGAGATTAAAAATTTTATAATAAATATGGTGACCTATAGCAGATTAAGGAAAAATAATTCTCATCTCAGAGTTAGTCTCCTGTGAAAACGTGAGCATAATGCTCATAATGAAAGCATCTCGATAATAAAGGTACCACGACTGTTCTGTGACAAGTGTGTGCAACACAATCCACTTTGTTTGATTTTCAAAAACATGTCGAAAAAAGGCCGCCTTTTTTAAACTGAAAACTATTTTAACGGTGATATGCATGACTGGGTTACATGAAACTTCTCGCTTCACGGAGTATTGACTTTGGTTACTTGATTTTAATTCCAATTGTTCGAGCAGTTTTCGTGTTAAAGATTTTTAGGCGAAAGTGCTGCCTAGGTTGGTAGGGGCCCTCAAGCTAATGAGGCACCAAAAACTCTAGTTCCATTGAAAAAATTAATAGGTCTACAGAAATTGAAGTTTCTTAAAAGTTTTGCAACGAAATTTTGTAGCTCTATACCGAATGGAATGCATCGTTTTGTCTAGAATGCTCGTCTAAGTAAGACTCTCATCAATATGTTAAGCTTGGTCTTTGAAGCGGTCTTTCTTAAGGTAGGTATCGTTGTTCACAAATCCAATACCGCTATACTTAGCCAAGCGTATCTAGATCGCCAGTGACTTTTTGTTCGATGTTTATATTACAACATTCAGCTAAACAAATCTAAGTCTAAAAAGCGGCGTAGCTTAGAAGGGGGATATCGATTCTTAAGGACTACAAGCAAAGGAGGAGGGAAGAATATCGTCTTATATGCGATCAAAAAAATATGGAGGTGCTACTTCAGGAACAATCTTCAGAAGTCTTACCATCATAATTTAGAAAATATGTTTAAAGTCACCAAAGCCCAAGCAGAGAAGTGTTCCATTCGGAAGAACAGCATTTCCTTCGTGTTCCTATGGGATTTATTTTTTGACTTCTCGTCCATGTCCATGTTTAAGACGACAACCACTTCAGGTTATAACCATAGGAAAAATGTAAAATTTCGATTTATTTGTGTGAAAATGTCTTCGAAAATTACATTCAGGACATACTCTCTCTCTCTCTTTCTGAGCGTAGAATTCTTCAAGTGGTTTTCGGCCCCGTTTGCGTTTGATTTAGCTGCGGTCTCAACAAGCTCTACAGGACATCGATGAGTTCAGAAAAGTGCAAATCAGTTTCCCAAGATAGATAGGACATTTATAGCGAGAAATGGACTCTACCTACAAGTCTTTTGACTACCAGCCAAAGAAACAACGCAGAAGAATTAAAACGCGCACACAAGCGAAAGAGCACCTCTATCTGAAATATGAGTGCGGAATAGACGTGTTATATTGGAGACTCCGATCCGCACTAACAAAGAATTTACAGTGACTTTGCGGTCTTTGGCAACAGCTTTCCGCAGAACTACCCATGACAAGATGAAAACTGCTACTAGGTCAAAGTGGCTTAGTTTAAATTTGCAGAAGATCGTAAATTCGACGTGATAACATCAAACCGCAATTTCAAAACGTCATAGTATTACAAAACAGTCGGCCCTTCTCCCAGGCCAACATTCAACCGCCTACACAAACCATTTACAAGAAGTAACCTCAACATGCCATTCGGTCGATAAATTAAATACATTCACACAAACACAACGTCCGACTGCAGATCCGGTCAAGCGTTTTGGCAGTGAATTTCAATTGCATATTTAAATCTACCATCCTGTGTTGTGGGGAGACCGCCGCCTGACCGAATTTCGCCCTTACATCGTTCTGCAGGCTGCAGCAGAGTGCCTCGCGGCTTGCTCCTCTTTACCAATATTAAATGCATATGACCAGAGGTTGCACGTAAAATATGTGTTATGGTGAATACAAATTCCACTTACTTGTATCCGGCTAGAATATTCATCAGCGTACTCTTGCCCGCTCCCGATGGTCCCATAATTGCTGTCAGCTCACCGTTTCGGAATTTGCCAGTCACTCCTTTGAGAATGGTTTTGAATCCACGTCGTCTGCCCTCCGACACCGAATAGGACAAGTCAACAAACTCAATGTCGACAGGTGGTCGCTGCGGTAAGTGTGTCAGCGTCACGGTGCCCTTCTTCTGGCCGTTCGGGCTGTTGTTCTGTACCTTGGGCGCGAGAATGTGGTTGCCGGAAATGCTGCCATTGCAGACATTATTTTGTGAGCTGTAACGACAGGTAGAACAAATAAATAAAAATATATTTCAAATGAAAGGACCTCTCAGCTATAGAGCTAAACAAACAGAATATCCTTGCATACTTTGTACGTGATTGTAGATGATATCCACTCTTGGACAATTTCGAATTCATAAAGGATAAATTCTTGGAACAACTACTGCCGCCATTGCAGTAGTCGTTATCACAATCCGCAGCACTGCAGTTGCCCAGGGCATAGCCGCTGACATCGTTCACAATGGCGCCCTCGTAGGCGGAATTTCTAAAGCCGCACACAGTCGTGCTCTGAAAGCTTTCCAGGGGATTTTTGTAAATATTAACCACTAAATTACTGCCACTACAGCTGCTGTCACAGCGTTTTATATGATGGTTGGACGCTGTTGCCGCCGGCACAGACATCGAGTCGAATGAGTTGGGAACTGCAGTCGGGGCGATGGTGTAGCCGATATCCTCAAGGCTACTGCAGCCCGATACGCTTTTCATGATGTTTATCCTGTGAATGTTTTCTTTTTATTATTTATTGCACTGATGACATGTGCAATTTATATGCACATCTCTGTAAAGGATTATGTTTTGCACAGCAGACACCCGTCCTTCTGCGGTTGAAGAAAATTGTAAACTAAACTGACAGACCGCATCTTTTAAACGACCAGCACTATTCGGTTGCGTGTTGTGACGACCATATGCAATGTACGAGTTTAATATATCCCCTCCACCGCTTCTGTCATAATTTGATTCCAAATGACAGAGAAGTTGAACAAACTTGTGAACGCTTTGCCGATACTGATGGGGCGCACTGAGGAATGTGACACGAAATGGAACAATTGATTCAATTAAAAGTTCAACCAAGAGTGAGAGATATGTAAATGGAAAAATGAAAAACTTTAGATCTTTAGAGACTTTTAAATTGGTAATTGATTCGATTTGAGTCGAAACAAAAGACCGCCTGGGACGTACGTTGAAGGCGAGTTTTAGATTTAACTACGCCGGGTGAATCTTGTTTGTATCAGCGATTTACGAGTGCGTCTTCGGTGACCTATCCCAATAGCCAGAACTGGTAACAGTCGGAGATGTTCTAGTGGTGAGGCAAATGACAGAGAATCTCAACAAAGCAAAGTACATCAAGCTCACTTAGATCTGGAAGATGTCATAAGTTCAAAAAATAATACACGACTGTCACTGAATGAATGTAAAGGGTTTTCCAATGAGAGGTGTTATTGTGAATGACCCGCTAATTCGGTAGCTGTCACTTTTGAAGATTTTATTCTTTGACATTTGACGAGTAGAAACTACGCCATTACTAAAAATGGAACGATACACGCTTCAACAACGCATTGAAATTATTAAAATTCACTACTAAAATGGCGAAAATCTTGCAGTCACAGTTCGCAAAACTAAAGCATTTTTTGGTCGTCTTGAAGCACCTTGTCGGACCGCAATACAGAAATAGGTGGAAAAATTCGAGCTGTTGGGACAAGTTAGTGATGTGAAGAATAAATCCCGTGCACGTCGCTCAAGAACAACTGAGAATATTGCTGATGTAGCCCAAAGTGTTGAAGAAAACCTAGGTTTGTCGAAAATGAGGTTGGATCAACAGTTACGGTGAATGGATTGCGCTATCGAGAGATGATTAATGATTTTTTATGGTCGGAGTTGGATGTTATTGATCTGGACAACGTTTACTTTCAACAAAGACGGCGCTACGTGCCACACAAGCAACGAAACCATTGATCTTTTACGGGAAAAGTTTCCGGACCGTGTTATCTCTCGAAGAGGTGATCGCAATTGGCCACCGAGATCTTGTGATTTAACACCTTGCGACTTCTTCCTTTGGGGCCACGTGAAAGATAAGGTCTACGCCAACAGCCCAGCGTCGATTCAAGACCTCAAAGATAAAATTCGTGAGGCTATCGAGGACATAGGGCAGCCACTTTGCGATTTGGTTATGGAAAATTTCATGAAAAGGATATGGTCCTGTATGCGTGCTTGTGGTGGCCATTTGGCTGATGTTGTCTTTCATTATAAACGGCATACCTTCCTCTTTGTTATGAAATAAACATCCGATTATTTATCTCAAAAAATGACATTTTTCTTTGAATACCAAAATAGCACCTCTTATTGGAAAACCCTTTACTGGACTATGCGGATGACCATGATGGCATCATGTGACACTAAGGATAAACAGCCTCCAAAACGGCAAAAGAGACTTGTACAAAACAATGCCAAGGTCTCTTATAGATACCTTCTCACTTAATAATAATAATATGCTTAAACTTCTCAACTTAGGGCCGTTTGCTCATACAATTTAAGTTCTTCTTAAATACTTATGGGCTACTTTTTTCAGGTCATAAACTGTCACATAAGAGTATATGTGGAACTTAGTTCGCTATGAGTCGTATCAGCAAACGGCCCTTAGTATCCCAAGTGAAAGCGCTTCCTCCTCATCTGATACTCACTCCCGATAGATTTTCCAAATAAAAATTCCTATTGTGACCTAAGTAAGCCGAAAAGCCTTTCTATCGAACTGGATCCTTAGAATTTACCAACGCAGTAGTACCAAAGGCAAGCATAGCTTCAGTTCCTAAAAAAAAATAGGAAGCAAGCGAAAAATGTGTAAAACTACTGCAACGCCTTTAATTTCCGTTCCAGTGGATTTCTATTTCTTGGTGGCACAATTTCACACCACTGTCATGGTCTTGTTCTGCTATATTTCCTTGTGCTTTGTAGTTTCTTATGAGCGCATGGCATAGCGTTCAATTTAATTCGTAATTTACGACAACCTTGTCGGAACATTACGCTCCAAAACATCCTTCGCTGTGATAGTGGATCCTGTTCTGTATCCGATATCAAAGCCAAAAAGGAAATCCGTTCTATTTTGAGTTTTTTTTTCACCCTCTTTTTGTTAACATCGCCATAATGCACTCTCAAGTGCACAATGGAAAAATAAAATGCAGTAGGAAATGCATGTGAAAAAAAAGAGCCAACACAGAACGAATACTTTTCGTTGGTGGGTATAATGATTCCAACCGAACTAGACCTTGATTTTTTTAAGATCTCGATTTCATAAAAAGTCACAGTTTAAAATCAAACATTGGAAAATGAATTTCTTGTGTGTTGTCGCTGGTAAAACGAAAAGCACTTCATATATGGAAACGGGTACTTATTCTGTAATGATCACCATTAACGAAACCTTTTACTTCGGCCCCATTTTAAATGGAGTAACAAACAGTATGTAAAACACACCAAAAAATACAGCAGAATGTAATAGAATCATGTAGATCTTTTGATGAATATTTTTTCTCCTCATGCGGCAATTATTATATGCTTCACAACTGAACGAAATCTCTTGATAAAAAATGGGATCAACTAGTAGTTGACTTTCAGTTTATTCACCAAACAAATGCTAACCAATTTCATCCACTATTTGCAAACGTAGCCGCGGTGATAAATATGACAATTCTACATAAAGTTTTGGGCGGTACTGTCAATTGTTTAAGCAGCCCTTATTCGTAACTGAACGAAAACGAATGGCATAAAGTAAAAAGTTTTACCGGGTAATTGTATGAGCACTGGACACATTCAAAAATCTAGTTATCCACAAGATTGGTCTGACAGAGATTTAACCTGAACGCAAAAACTAGATTGGTCGGGAACGTCACTTCTCCTACGTCAGCCAGATATGCGAACTGTCAACTGAGTACTCAGTCACGAATTTCTTGACTAGATTCGTCGACTTCCCCTGCATAAACGTCAAATGAAACAGCTTTTCATCTGACAGATCTAAGCGAATCAAAACTAAGATTATATCAAGTCAGTCAGCTGTCAGGCTTACTAAACTAGATACTTGAACGTCCCCACTATTGAAGGGCGAATGAGATTGCTCTTAGAAATTGCTGACAAAAAACTTAACGAAACCGAACCACTGTCAAATGCAACAAATTTCTCATATTCGCATTGTTACTTTTCGTATGACAATGTTCTAGTAACCGACAAACTTATTTCACCATCGGTTTCGTTCAAATGTCTACTAGACTACCAAAGGTAACTGTGACTATACTGACTACAGAAGAACTTAACGAAGCACTACATCAGACATTCGATTTCGTTTGCATTCAACTATCAGACTTTTGATGCTAATTTCTAAAACTTTACCTGACAGAAATATCAAAACAGATCTCATTAGTTATCTGTCAAATAACACCATTCCTATCCCACTAGAAAGTTAAATCAGTCAAAGACAGTACAATTTGGGGAAAATGTTGTGAAAGCCTTATAATTGGCTTGTTCCACTTGGATTTGAAAAAGATGGATGACAAATCAAAGAGCTTTGGTCTTGAAACTGTGCCTCAAGGGATCAAGAGTTATTTAATGCGTCTAATGGTGGAAAGGCTTCGGAAGACCTTACACACCCTTACCTGGGCGAACAACACATACCTACCTACGTACATTTTTCATCACTTATTTATTTTTGAATTCATCGAGTGTATACCTACATAGTTTAGGTCGACAATTATATCATGTCGCATAACCAAACCATTGAATGATGAGTTTGAATTTATATGTCACCTTAAATCCACCTAAAATCGAGGTAGACGATTAAAGCCGCACCCTGTCTAGGTAAATTTGCTAACCAACCGACTCGCTGGGGTCTGCAGTCTACAGATGAGTTCATTTCATCAGTACACCCTTAAAAAGTCATGAGGATTATACACTTTTCAAGTATATTAAAATTTATATTGTTCTCTGTTGTTAACTAACTATTCCTCATAAAAAGATTAAAAGAAAAAACATATTTGTGGAAAACAGCACAATAGAAAATATCTTCAGCAACATGTTTCTCAATGTTATTAATGTTGCAAAGAAATGAACAACTCTAGACTGCACGTAAAAGCTTATAGTTCGTAGCCGATGAATGAATTTTTCCGCTTGAGTGGAGAGACATGCGCCATACGAACTAACAGAAATCAGCTGAGTGAGCGACGAGCACGAGCAGTCGCACTCGCACTTCCATCTCAACAAAACGAAAAAGAAAACAAGAATACGAAGCGAATACAAAAGCAAACATAAAAAACGATTAGGAAAATGAACTTGTTGTTCAACATGTTGCGCGCGATATTGCAAAATAGAGATACCGGAACTGGAAGGTGGTCCAAAGAACCATGACATGACTGCTGCTTCCAACGTCGGTACACTTGCACCTAAAATGAACACTGGAAATGGTATTATTGCATAAAGTTCTTGAGGGTCATGCCCAAGCAAAGCAAAAGCAAAACATACGTCGCGGAAACAAAGAACGAATCCAATTTGGTGTGCATATCGAGGCCGAAACAGAGAGAAAGAGAACCATAAACAAGAACAAAGCTGGAGTCGGAGTCGGAGTGAGTCAGTGCACTTTCGCCGGAGTTGAGAAATTCAATCCATTGACGTAAACTGCACGAGTTATTGCTTTGTTGAAACTTGAAATTGTTAGAAGAGTGCCCGTGAAGCTGAATGTATTTCATTTTATTTTTTTGGAAAATTTATCTGTAAATTTGAAATTGTATGCAAATGACAGAGCGGTTTCAAAGTTCACAAATCACAATCAGACCGAAGTGCAAATTTGAGCAGACGATGGGTCAGTTTCTGTTTCGGATTGTTGCAGTGATTACTGGGAAACGAACACATTACATCTGTATGACGAATGGGATAACTACTTGATTCCATGACAAATTGTTTATGAACAGGAACACACTCAACAAAATTTTATGTCTGTCATTCTAAATGTTATTTTTCATTAAGTGACATCACTATTTTCACTTTCAAATTAAATGTCACTCATTATTTTTAGTTATAATTTTGTAACACTGTATGAAACTATGTAACAATTGTTGAATTTAAAATATTGAAATAAATAATAATAATAGCTAGGTATTACAAATGTTTTGAAAACATTTTTCTTATTTTGTTGCTAATTTTATTTCACATTTTTCTAAAAAAAAAAGTATAAAATCCGACTTTCAAAAAACAAGAGCCCTACTCCCAATTTCGTTCCGAAAGTCAACCTATTCGAATTGCTTTCCGTTACGATTTTAAGTAGGTAAACGTAATACTTTGTAATACTTTGGAAATGAATAAAATTGTTTCAAATAATATTAATTCCACTTTCAGAATTCTAATTCCGACAGTAATTAATTTCATTCCGCTTTCGAAATATGGAGTATACCAACAACATTTTGGTTTTTTGAAAAAAATTACTTTCGGATTTACAATTCAATGAGTGAAAACAAAGTAAGTTTTCTAAACTGAGTTGAGTTGACCAACGGTTGTGTTGCAAATTGGGTTATTTAAACTTGAGTTAAAACTCTGTGAAGCTGACATAAGTCTGACCAGTGGAGAGTTTTGGTTGACCTAGAACTTAACTGATCCAGGTGACCGAATTAAGAATTTTGGCTGAGAACTAGTTGACATTGCATTTTGTATGAATATGAATTTGACGTATTTTAAAAGCGAAGTTAACGATCAATTGAATTTTTGCGTTCAAGGACAATCTGGTACAGACAACTATTCTTGTCGATTTAAAGACGACTAGTGATTACAATGCTATTGTTTTGCGATTGAACATCCATTGTCGTTTTCAAGTTTTCACCTTGAAAAGAATTTGTAAAAATATGTCAACTGACTTAACGGACAAAAAAGCTTAAACTAAACGGGCTTCATTAAAAACTGAGGACGATCGAATGCCTAGTTCATGTAGAACATCAATTAATTTTGTCTGGACAAGGTATACTAACGCGTTGACCAGTCAAGTTGAATTGTTTTTGTATTTCCGCGGTTTATTTTTAATTTTGACACTTCCAAATGGCAACTATATAAGCAGGCAGGATTTTCGCGGCTAGAGGTCAACTTAAAAAACAATTCATTTGACCAATCTAGGCAAAAAAAAAACTTAAATAATCAAGTCTGTCAGCTGTCATACTAAATACGAACTGTCAACAAAATCATCTAAGCGGCAACGGCGCGTCGAATTGTTGGGTCACCTTTATACGTCATTTACTTCATCGTCAAAGCATTCGTTTTGTTTGCGCATTAAATGCTACTTTTATATTTTGACTTAACGTTACGTAGTCTGAAACATTTTTCAAAAAACATTGCCATTCCTTCCTCGAAGTTAAAACAATTGTTGAAATATTTCGCTAAATAATAGGTTCGTTCGGGTACTTTTTTGCAAACGTAAAATTATTAAAAATTTGCTAAGAAACTATGCGAATGCGACCACGTACTGAGGAAATTAGAAAAAATGAGAGAGAAATCTATTTCCCCTCTTTTCATTTTTTCGTAATTTTCTACTCGCCGAATTTCGACTTACTGAAAAATGAAAAATGAAAACTGACAACTAAGTGACAGCTCAAAAGTTTGACAAGTAAAACTGTATTTATTTTCGTCTTCAACGATGTCGGAGGAATAAGTTGTAAATCTAGTATTCCCCTAGAACATATCAGCGCATTCAAATTGGTAAGTTTAATAGGTATTTAGCTTATGAAAATTGCAATTCCAACTTATTTTGTAGATGCTGCATTGTACGATAATGTCAAAATGACATTTGTTAAACTTTTTGTAAGAAAACCGATCAGGTACTTCTCTTGAAATTGAATGATTTCTCTCTCGATTTTTAAAATTTGAAGTTTTTCATTTTTCTATGCTGAAAGTACACAAACGAACCTAACGCTGCAAAATTTAAATTTGCACCCAAAATAAAAATAAAAACAATGAAGCACCGGAAGTGTGACACAAAAGACTTAAGGAGAAAGGACACGCATATGACCTACCTACCAGACACTGGTGAGGTTTCTTTTGTAACAGAATTAGCTATATGAAGACTAGAGATGTAAAAAAAAGAGCCTGAGTGCTGCCAGACTATTGATAATAATTTTTCCGTGTTGAAAGCATAAAACTCCCCTTTTTCCATACGTAGTTAGATTAAAACAAAATCTTCTAAAACCTTAAAGAAATGGAACAAAACTTTTGGATTTACAAGAACTGATAAACAAATAAATTCTATCCAGCGTGTTACTGACATTTGCTTTGCCAAAATCTGATTCGCTAGCTCAAGGCAGGCAAAGCAATTTTGCATTTAAATTAAATTTTTTTTAAGCAAATGTGAAAAGATTTAAAATAATTTACAAGTCATTACGAATTCTTCTTCTTTATTTGTTTCCAAAGGGAAATTTCCCACGATATGCTATCACTTGTTGGCTTTCTGTTCTAATTTGGTAATTTGTTGGCCACACTTTATTATACAACAATTTACTGGAAATGGTCTGTTGCGAAGTTGCGAATGAAAGACAGACCACCATTGAGGAATAATACGGGATGAGTTGGGGCTTAGGGCACACACCGTGCGACTACATAACGTACATTATCATCGCCACACCCGTACTAACTACGCTATCGGACAATAATCGGGAATTCGATTTCGTAATCACGCAATTTGAACATTGAATACTAATTTGACCTTTTGGCTTTTGCGTACCTATTACTGGGGGAGTTGTACGTGGCACAGCGATTCCAGATTCTTCACGTCGCACTAAAGAATTTGTCCAGTACAAATTGTTCTGCCTTTTTTTTTGTGCTAAATGAGCTTCCCATTCATTTGAGGCATTTATTTAGCTTCAAAATCCATGGATAAAATAAAGTGCATCTCAACACTTTTAATAAACTACTTTTCAAATATTTGACACCTGTCACAACGCGCATAGGTCATGTACATTTAAATTTAATTAGAATAACTACAGCAAAAGTAATTTTCGTGAACTCCCTAAGGAGCACTCACGAGCTGTATGACAACGTAGCACAATGTACTTGTATCCCAATTATTTTGGTTGTGTGACGTATCTTCAAAAACTGTTTCCGCAGAGCTACGTGTTCCCATCGCTTAATTATTTTAATTTCTCAATATGCATTCATACGGTTACCCAACTGCCTGTGGGGAAGATGTCACATACTGTCTCTTGACTGTCAACCTTCGAGATGTAAAATAGTCCTCCTCAAAGGCAGACTTTTCGAAACTTTTCACACAAGTTTAGTAAGGATAATATTTAAAGTGGTAAACTTTGCCGTGTAATTTTCTACGTTATTTGCTTGAGGGTGATACCATGAACCATGCTCACGATACGTTCCTTACGTTTAAATAAAATTGTTTTAAATCAGATAATGGTAAATATATATTATCCAGTTCTCTGTCAACTAGCCAAAGATACCAACAGTCGGCATGAAAAATCGTTACAATCCCCATGCGTGAGTAAACATAATTTAATCGAAAAAAATATAAAAATTCAATTTTAATATTTTCTCTTCCTACATCATTAAAATACAACCATCCTTTTGTGTGTTGGTGGATCCAGTTGCATGGTGTCCTTAAATGTATATGTAACATGCTTCGCTGGTTTTGTCTGAGAGAAATATAACGCGTCGTACGTAATAAATTATTCCCGATAGCATCTGATATTCCTTTGGTGTAAAATTATAAATATTTTTCTCGATCAAAATTGCAGATGGGAAGTTAATTAAAAATTTCGCTATAAATAGATTTTCGGTATCTTCAGTGCGTACACAATTGCGAACAGCAACTGTCATTCATCTTCATTATAACAAAAAAAAAATGTTTAAATATCTATACTCTGAATTTGGTATACCTTCTGAAGGAATTCTCTGAAAATATCGTTTATGTTTATATATATTGCCTTTGTCAACGTGCTGTCACATTGAAGAAGGTTGTTTGTCTATTTATAATGTTAGAGAATTTTCTTAGGGGGAGAACAAACTAATTAATAATACAGAGAAAACTAAATCGTATTTTACTTTCCCCCTACATAGAAAAATTAAAAACTGTCGTTATGGTAATTGGGATAACCTGTCAACAGAATTTTACCTACAAACTAACTTTTTTTTTGCAAGACTACACATCAGTATCAATTATAACTACCCAGGGGTTAAACAAATATATATATTTTATTTAAGAAAGCCCATTTCTTGGATTTACTTAAAAGAAGCTACTATACCTTCGGTAAGGTTCAAATTTGTAATTTCTGTGGGCAACAGCTTCGATAGAGTTTCGATAGTCTTTGCTAATCGAAGGTGATCCATTTCGAAGTAATTTTTGCGATAATAACTTCAGTAAGACCTTTACGAAGCATATACACAGGCTTTATAGAGGGATATGCAATTAAGTTTCGATAAGATCTCTATTAGGCTTCTGAAAACGTGTTTGGAGATGCGTGGAAAGTGAATTGCTTCGATAAAGCTTGTGGTTCGAAGCGCTTTCTGAAACTTCTTTAGAGTTTCTGACCGAAGGCATTATATGTAGATGCAAAGAACTGTCATGCAGTCAACCGCTTGCGATTGGAAGCTGTACAGAAGGACTAACTCATACTACCTCCTAACTTACATATGGAGGCTTTATAAACTTAAAAACGAATTTCGTATGAAATAAATTACAGGCTGTCTAAAAAAACAAAACACTTTTAGCAGAGTGAAATATATATCAGTAATGTGATTTTAAATAAACACTCTTCGCTCATAAATAAAGTAGGCAACACTAAATGTCTTGCTTAAAAATTTGGTTGAATAAGCTGCAAGTTTATTGCAAGTCTTAACGAAACTCTAAAATCTATCAAGTAGTTCAAAATAACCACTGCTACAGCATTATGACGAGTTAGCCTAAGGGGTAGTGTATTGGACTACGACGCAGGTGGACCCATGTTCAACGCATGTAAAGTATTTATTAATGAGATAAAAAATATAAAAAAAATAAATAAAAAAATGGAAAATTTAAAAATATAACAAAAAACATAAATTTTTTTATCTTTTTAATTTTTGAGCTTCTATAAAGTTTCGGTGATGCCCGACCGAGGTAATAACCTAACCTGCTGATAAATGTGAGATGCTTCCTTTGCGAAGCATTAGCCTTCCGTGGATGTAAATTGCCTTTCAGACGAACAAGTTGTGTTTTCAGTAAAGTCTATCCAAGCTGTTCAGGAAGTCTTAACAAGTAAAAACCTGCATTAAAGTGCGCCATATGTGTTTCCATTAGGTCTTATGCAGTTAATATTGCGGGAGGTGAAATAGCTTCGATAGCACCTAACCGAAGTCGAATTGTTACTTGGGTAACTTTGTTTTATTTACATATGGATACTATTGACGTGGAAAAAATAGGTGACCTACTTTACTGAATCCTTTAGTACTATGGACAGCTTAAAAATACACAGGGAGAGCCTTGCTAAAGAATGTCATAATTATTTCTACAATATTAGGTCTGTTCAGTGTGACCTCTGAAAATTTTCAGAAAGAGTCAAAAACAGAGTCCCGGATGAAAAAAGGAGTCCCATTCCGATCTTAATATTTTGTTTTCTTTTTTTAAGAAACACCCTGTTATTCAAAATCAGTTAATAACAATTCTTTCGAGTTCAACTATTGAACAATTTTGAATTATAGCAAAATCGTTCTACATTTTTAAAAGGAGTCCGAATTAACTAATTTTCAAAACGATGATTCCGGAGTTCAGGCATTCAAAATGTAGTCAAAATGACTCTAAAGCTTTCCGAAGGTAACACTGGGTCTGTTCCCTGACTTTCTGGTTCAATATTGTCAAAATGTGACATTTCTCAAAAAATTTAAGTGAGCCTTAAATGTAAAATAAAAGGAACGCGTTGAACCACAAATTTGGAAAATCTGAATTTTTACCATTAAGGAATATTTAAGTATCAGGCAAACAAAGTACAAATTTATTTTGAGAGCAAGAGTTTAACTGCTTCTATTGCAAAAATTGAAAGGTTTGCTTCTTTTCCTTTTTACATCCATTTTAATGGGGACGTTCAAGTATCTAGTTTAGTAAGTCTGACAGCTGTCTGATTAGATGTACTCGGCTTTGAATGGCTAAAATCGGTCATATGAGCGGCCTGTTTCAGTTGACGTTTATGGAGGGGGTAGCTGACGAATGTAGTCAAGAAATTCGTGACTGAGTACTTAGTTGACAGTTCACATATGTGCCTGGCATAGAAAAAGTGACGTTCCCGACCAATCTAGCTTTTGCGTTCAGGTTACATCTTATCCAGACCAATCTAGTCGCCTTACGATATTTAAATTAAATCAAATAAGAATACAGTGACAAAATAGCATTTAAACGATTTGACAGCCATCTGCCAACAATAAACAACTAGCCAAAAAAATTCTTGGGCTAGTAGTTGTATGTTTTCTAAAGCGGCGAACTGTTTTGGTCTCGCTTTTTGTGGCTCTTGTCTGCCAAACTTTTGCGTATGGGGGCCAAGATTGACTAAATTTGGCTAATGTGTTGGAATGCGTTAGCCTTAGGGATCAGATCTGTGTTTATGTCTGATGAATAATCCATTCAACAGCAGATGTTATGACAGCTCTATTACTGTTGTCGAAAAATCATATAAATTTTGAAGTGGTTTTTGGGGCATTTTTGGATAGTTTTGCAGAGCTCTAGTAAAGTTGAGAAAGCCACCCTCTACTGTTTTCGGCTTGGCAAATGATTGATGTTTAGTTTAGTTGATCTTAAAAGGTACAGACGTTCGTTAAATAGGAATGTATCGATTCCTTCCAGGAGTGGAAAAATAAAGTGAATTCCGCTATTTTGTTATACAGCGTTTGATACTTCCTGAGCGTTTAGAAATTCTTAAAAAATATAAAATTGCAGCGAAACTGGCGGTATTTTTGAAAGTGCGTGTAAAGTATTTTTAAGTTTTCATATATCTTGATGTACTATAGGTTGCATCTTTAAGAGCATAAATACCTTTTACCTCCGCCCATAGTTGACACAAATCAAACAAACAATACTCTCAAACATTTAAAGCCTGTCCCATTGCATTTTTGAAGACAATCTAGATTATAAATGGCTGCAAGTCCAAATAAAGTGTGAGTGATTTCTTTTTGAATCATAGGTTGTTTTGACACCGACAGCTCTTTTGCGCTCGAAATCTTTTGACAGAAAGTCAGTACCATACCTCTAAGGAACGAAATGAGTCGCTTTACGCTTGGATAACGTTGGGAAATTTTGAAAACTTATTTCCAAAGTGAGTGCTGTGTTGCCCAAACCGTTCCTTTTTTCAAAAAAAGAAGTTTTGGCCGAAATAAAGCAGGCGCTGTACACAAGTTAGTGCAAAAAGTTCGTGAGACTGGTATGCTAGTGGACAACACTCATGGTCCCCGTCGTCGTACGGTGCGCACAGACGAGAATGTGGCTGCTGTAGGCGAGAGTGTGAGACTCATTTCGCGAACATCAACTGTCATCTGCACGAAGATATCGGATTATTCGCTTACAACACAACCATTCACTTGAACGACGTTGAGTTCCATAATTAATGGGAATGTTTGCTCTAACTAGTGAAGCCATAATACAAGGAACAAATTGGATTTTGTCAATTTTACTGCATTTTTAAAAAGAAATGTGCATTTGGCCCACCCTGCACAAGGCCCGAGTGTGTAACGCCAGTGACACGCTTTTGGTGCGGGATATTACAGTCCTGCCGGCGGAATTCTACCTCTCTCCTCAATGTGGGTCCGGAAACGTCGAAATCAATGCCCACACATTTTGTTTCGAATAAACAAAAGTGATATACGAATTTAAATACAGTCTTTCACGATAAAGAAAAGAAGAAACAGAGAAGTAAGACACATGCAGATATCTCGGACTTGAAGCAATTGCTTCACTTTCTTACACAGCGACGAACTTTTAACAAATAAACAAATAAAATAAATAGTTGGCGCAACAGGTCCGTTGGACCTTAGATCTAGCTTTTCACAACCATTCGTTTTTCATTTTAGAAACGAATGGAAGGAGTTTACAGTTTTATGCCGGGATCAAACGGCCAGATGTGGTGGAAGGAACCTTAAGATCAAATTTGTTTTCTTTCGGGAATCGAACTTGGGAACCTCTCGCTTAGTTGTCCAACACACTACAAAAGCAAATCGCAAATACCCGCAAAATTTGTCTAACTCTAAACCAGTCAAGCTGCAGAACATTTTTAGGTTTTCATTTTCGTTTTTGGTTTGCTTTTAGGAAATGCGCCTCAAACGCTGTGTACCCCAAGGGCTCCTACAGCCCTCAGACGGGCCTGGGCTCACCGATTATACTAAAAATGTCATACTTGCGAATGGTATTTCCAAAAATGAAGGAAAGAATCGTAAACCGAGTCAGTGCACCAAGCACCAAACTTGCAAATGCTTATCACCCAGTGTCCTGAACTCATACCTCATTCGCTTTCGAATGCTTTGGCCCAAATTCATGGCGAATACAGTTCAAAGGAGCGCACAACCCAAGTACCCTAATTACCCGATCCAAAAAAGCGATATAATCGCTTTAATAACACTGCTGCAACAAAAACGAGTTTCGCGTGACTATCATTTGGTAGTCCTTTGTTCGGCAACAATATAAAACTGCAACCCAGCATGGAAGAGCTGGGTCTCTGTCCTTGAGAATTTCGATTTCCAAAAAGTACAAATCGAATAAATCTCAACTAAGAAAGTAGTCCATAAAAGTTCCCTCACAAACTGGGAGTCCTTGTCATCGGCACAAGATTGTAATAGCTCCAAGTCATCGAAATGACATACATTCCACAGAAACCACAAAAAAAGACCACTGCCACGACAATCAACCTGGCATTCATCACTCGACACAAAGTATTGGTCATCACAACACCATCATGGTAGCCAAGAGGGAGACGCGGAAGGACTTCAGGACGTCCGTACGTCCGTACGTATTCATTCGCTTATGCTGAGTTGTTGGGCTTTCCTTTTGATGAATGACATTTAACTGCAACCGTGCGTCGGGTGCATATGCACTATACGAACTACAACACGCGCTTGCATATGCGTCGGCCTTGCACATCCCTACTTACGTAACGTTAATGCGAAAATCGTTTTTATTCTTAATTATTTATTGTGACAGCACTTTTCGACGACAACTACTGACGTTTCCAGGCCTATAAGCCGACCACAACACCGGTAGCGTTTGTTGTATATCGCACGAGTTATGTTTTGTACAACCGACCGAAGACTGAACGAACCGAAATCGTTTATCCACGTATCAACCACCACTAACCAGGCATACAGCAGTAGCAGAGGCAGAGTCATAGCCAGGAACGATTTAGAATTGTTTTCGTTCCGTATAAGCCGTTGCGACGACTACGACGACAATGACGATGTTGCCGCGCCACCATTGACGTTCAAACAAATCGAAAAGGGGTGGTTGCCGATGCACGAGTCCTGCTGTGTATCACAGTGCTTACAATAGCCCAACGTCATATGCATGCTCCTTTCATTCTATTAAGGATATAATAACAAAATCGATTTTTTTTTGTTGCTGCTCAATGGTTCTGTTCT
The DNA here is from genome assembly GCA_948293265.1 of Cheilosia impressa. NCBI lineage: Eukaryota > Metazoa > Arthropoda > Insecta > Diptera > Syrphidae > Cheilosia > Cheilosia impressa. The sequence continues at coordinate 26,001,441 of OX411884.1, read as the reverse complement.
TCCTTCCGAACCTTTCATTTAGGACGTAGGAGTGCCGGTTTCTTTTTTCGCTTTTCAATTTCCAACCCTATCTCCACTCCTTGTATGTGGGTTATTTTCGTCCAGCTCTCTTTCTCTCGCTCTCGAAGGACTTTAATAATTCCCCAATTGTTGGCTTATTCATTATGCCAGTAGCAATCCTTTAGCGCGCCAGGCCTAACAGCTGAGCGGGCGTTAAAAATCAGATCTTTTTGAAAGAGTGGCAAAATGGAAAATGGACTTTTTTCGGTTCGGTATTTATATCGCATAGGCTTAAAGGGGGGAGGGGGGAGGCCCTCCCTAAGCACTTTTTGCGCAGAGGTCAATGTAAAGCAACACAAAAACACGTCCCAACATACATTCTATTGATAGACGCGAATTGCTATCGATTCGAGAGTGAATTCTTTGACATTGCTGTCTATGACGCTGACATTGATCAAGGCGGGTGTTGGTATAGTTAGTGGCAAATGGAAAAGAGCGACAGAAAGTGTGAGACCATGTGGCGCTTTTGTGCACTTTGATAGCACTTAGCAATTTGAGTAGGTTACTGGGTGAGATTCATGTCCGTCGTAGTACTCGCTATATATTTGTGCTCCGTAAGTTTTTTTTGATGGAAATATTTCGGATTTCTTGCTTTCACAATAAAGGTCACCAGCAGGGGCAAATATCGTTATGGTCTTCGGTGACATTCAGTTGTTTTTGACTGTAATTGGAGAATGGCATTTGGGTACCTAACTACACAAGAGAGAAGACCGCTGGGTCAAGTAGAACAAGGCGGTATTTATTTGGCAGATATACCTAAAACATAAAATTGCTTTATGTAAAAAAAGAGACCAAATTAAATAATAGGAGCAAACAAAAATTGCTACACCTTTTTGTGTAGGTCTGGCATGAGCTATTTGTGCTCTGCCGCCGGCCGACAGCGTGCCACGCATCTACGGGGCACAATTAATTTTGTTATTATTAAGCCGAGAGTTTTGAAAATAGATTTCTATTTTTAAACTCGAATGTCTGTGCTTTCGACCAGGGTACGTGTACGTCTTCGCCATGAAAGTTGTGGCGGATATTTTTAATAGGAATGCTTTGGAAAACAAGTACACATAAAGTTGTGAAGGAAGAGGACTTAGGGAACCTCTTCAAGGCGTCTGGAGTTGGGGTCGATTCGTTAGCACAATAGAAAAGTGTATCCCACACGACAAAACGCGAAGGAAACTCTACTACAACTTGTTTGCATTAGAGTCACAGTCGGCATTAAGGGTTTGGAAAAATTATTCCAAAATCTGCAGGCGACATACGAGTATATGTCCATTCCCATTAATTATATATATTTATATAGGTACTGTATGGGTACCCCAGGTCTATCTTCTCGCAACTATTCGTTTGGGAGAGTTTTTTTTTTAACATTGTTCGATCGGCTGAATTGGAAAGGTTTTTTAGAAACAGTCATATCCGGCGGCAAGTTGCCTGGCTATCTTATACAAGGTGGCGCAAAAATAACCTTCCGATGTTTTTTGGCTGTAATTTAAAAAAAAAAATGAAAAACTTTGACTCTTCTTGTGGATTATTTTTATTTGGTCTTTTAATTTTTTTTACATCAAGTCGAGAATATGATGTCATGTAAATGGCCGCCGCCACAGTTGATTGTCATTTGAGCCCATTTTATGGCATTTTCCATCACTTTGGCCAAAACTTCCGGCGATAGGTCCTCACATTCTTGACGGATATTGTCTTTAAGAGCTGCAAGAGTCTGAGGCTTGTTGACATAAACCCGCGACTTCAAAAAGCCCCACAAAAAGAAGCCTGGAGCGGTCAAATCAGGCGATCTTGCTGGCCAGTGCAAATCGCCAAAACGGGAGATTTGGCGCCCAGGAAATGCATCCTTCAGCATATCGGTTGTGGCACGTCCAGTGTGTGCCGTTGCACCGTCCTGTTGGAACCACATGTTTTCCAATCCCAATTCATCAAGTTGCGGCAAAAAGAACTCGTTGATCATTGCTCTGTAGCGCTCACCATTCACAGTAACCGTTTGGCCCGCGACGTCTTCGAAGAAAAAAGGTCCGATGACTCCTACATCGAAAACAGCACACCATACAGTGACTTTGAGCGGGTGTAATGGCTCTTCGTGGGTTACACGCGGATTTTCAGTGCCCCAGAAGCGAAAATTTTGCTTATTTACGTACCCGCTAAGATGGAAATGGGCCTCATCACTCATGATTATTTTTGATGAAAAATCATCTTCCTCTTGGTGGTGATTAAGGATGGCTTGAGCGTTTGTTAGACGCGATTGGCGGTCAGCAGCTAACAGCTGATGCACCGTCTGGACTTTGTACGGAAACATCTTCAAATCTTGTACCAAAATTCGCTGTAAAGACCGTCGACTGATACCCATTTGCGTGGCACGTCGTCTGGTCGATGTCGACGGCGCTTCCATGACATCTTCGGCTACAGCAGCAATATTCTCTGCAGAACGGCTACTCCGGGGTTGTGCCAGTCTCTTCGAGGCGAGCGGCTAAACGTCGCAGTGTTTCACCAGTAGGCGTTGGACGGCTAGGAAATCTGCGACGAAATTCACGTTGTGCCAAAGTCACCGACCGATTATTGCTCAAATAAATAGTCACCAATATTCCGCGTTCGCATGTGTTTACTACACAAATGTCAAAACAGAACTGACATTAGGGGCCAATCGCAAAATTTATAGCATTTTCTGATAGGAGGATTACTTTTGCGCCACCTTGTAAAACCTCCTGATGTTGTTTAGACAGCGAGAGTTTTTGTTCTCAATGAGTAGAGACTGTGCAAGGCCTACACCAGTGATGCCAGATATGGATAAATACCCATTTCATGGGCATTTTGCCTTTCAAAATAAGCTTTAAGGGCGAAAAGGGGCATTTTTTGTCTCTGAGAAACAGCAAATTGTGTATTTTGTTGTTTTTTCAACGTCGGTATGGGCAAAAAGGGCATTTTTGGGTATTTCTGATAACAGTCTTGGTCAATTCAGTCCGAAAAGTCTGGCCTACACACTGCACTTAAGGTTGGCAAGCCAAGTCGCCTGGATTGTTCAAATATTTTTAGTTGTGTCCAGAGTCGCGGTTAAAAATAATTTATCTAGTCAAAGAACAATATTAATACTAGTTGGCCACTATGGAATGTCAAACAACCACAAATGATGTGAGCGAGACAAATGTGACAACTGTTCATCGCTGAGTTTCTTTCGATCGAAAATGACAATTCTATATAAAAGTAACATCACCATCGCTTCAAGAGATAACGTTTTCCTTAGCCCAGCATTAGCTTCACGACTGACCAATTTATTTGCTGCCAGAAGTCCTCACAGTACCATGTTTTCCTCATCCACACGCTAATCCCCATTCCCCATAGTAAACAACGTCACCTGTCAGAGCTTAAGTCCTTTCAGCCGCTCACAATTTTAAACGAACCACAACATAATCCTGCGCCAACCGTTGCCCAAAAAAAAGGTGTCCTTTTCCACCTAAGCGATATAAATCTCCATTAGAACGACACACTATAGCTGACAGCTAATGTACCCATAAATTCCGCAGCCAAAGAAGCATTACGATCCCAACGAAAGTAGGTCTTCAAACTTCAATCGGTCGTCCTTTTACCAATGAAAATTCCCAAGGAATTCACACACACATGCTGTATCTACATAATTCAATGAGCGCGTACATATTTTACGAAGCCAATTGATAAGTCATGTGTGAAATCCCATTTGGCGCGTAAAAGCCACCCCGCACAGGCACTATCAATGTGCTATGAACTATCTCTACACGATTATAACAAACTATGTGTACTGGAGGCTGATGTTGAATAATTTCTCTATTCCATGTCCAGCCCTCTTGGCGATTATCACTTGTTGTGGCCCCGTCAGATAAGTCAGCGACCTTATTACCAAGGATAATGCTATCACTACATAGCTACAACTACTTAGTATCATTTTTACTTGCGAGTTGTGTATTCAGTTACAGTTAGGAGGAAGAAAATTGAACAAAAACTACAGCAAGGACAAACAAAGCTTGTTTAGTGTCCTTTAAAACTTTCATGAACATCCGGCGAATGAGGTGGTTGGTATGTGTCAATTTGTCCGACAATGGTATTTGATGGTTCGCATTCTAGTACCCTCAGTGTGGGTGTGCATTTTTATGCCCATAACATATCAGAAGCAATGTTTGCATTATCCTTGAGGCTATACTATCGATTTCAAGTAGACTTGTGGAAGCTTTCAGTAATGCTTTTGCTCAAGGTAGCTTACTTTGCATTCGGGGTGGATGGGGGCGTATACGCAACATTTATTTCGGTTTTAGTTTTGTTTGCTATTTTTTGTGTGTTCTATGTGTACAGCTTTGAAATGCGAAGTTTACCAAAATATCCGTAAGTGGTATGCTTCGTGTGAGTAGATAGGATTTGTTGCGAGGTCTAGTTTGATTCAAGAGCTTAATAGGACATTGTACTCTCTTCTGTGGCGGTTTTGGACAGTTTGTTATTTTCTTTTTTATACCCTCCAGAGGAAGGTATATTCACTTTGGCAATACATTTGTAACGCCAAGAAGGAGTCACCGGAGACCTCATAAAGTATATACATTCTGAATCAGGATCACATTCTGAATCGATTTAGCCATGTCCGTCTGTCTGTCTGTCTGTCTGTCTGTCTGTCTGTCTGTCTGTCTGTCTGTCTGTCTGTCTGTTGAAAGCACGATAGCGCCCAAAGTAATTGACGTAGGTGAACGAAATTTGGTATAAGGACTTCTTTTTATCGGCGTCAGATTGGTATTGAAAATGAGCTATGTCGGTCAAGTAGTTCCGGTACCTTCCATGCAAAACCAATATTGGACCCATGTGTCTCTCTGTCTGTTGAAAGCACGATAGCGCCCAAAGTAATTGACGTAGGTGAACGAAATTTGGGGAAAGGACTTCTTTTTATCGGCGTCAGGTTGGTATTGAAAATGGGCTATGTCGGTCAAGTAGTTCTGGTACCTCCCATACAAAACCAATATTGGACCCATATGTCTCTCTGTCTGTTGTAAGCACGATAGCGCTCAAAGTAATTGACGTAGGTGAACGAAATTCGGTATAAGGACTTCTTTTTATCGGCGTCAGATTGGTATTGAAAATGAGCTATGTCGGTCAAGTAGTTCCGGTACCTTCCATGCAAAACCAATATTGGACCCATGTGTCGCTCTGTCTGTTGAAAGCACGATGGCGCCCAAAGTAATTGACGTAGGTGAACGAAATTTTGTGAAAGGACTTCTTTTTGTCGGCGTCAGGTTGGTATTCAAAATTGGCTATGTCGGTCAAGTAGTTCTGGTACCCCCCATACAAAACCAATATTGGACCCATGTGTCTCTCTGTCTGTTGCAAGCACGATAGCGCTCAAAGTAATTGACGTAGGTGAACGAAATTCGGTATAAGGACTTCTTTTTATCGGCGTCAGATTGGTATTGAAAATGAGCTATGTCGGTCAAGTAGTTCCGGTACCTTCCATGCAAAACCAATATTGGACCCATGTGTCTCTCTGTCTGTTGAAAGCACGATAGCGCCCAAAGTAATTGACGTAGGTGAACGAAATTTGGGGAAAGGACTTCTTTTTATCGGCGTCAGGTTGGTATTGAAAATGGGCTATGTCGGTCAAGTAGTTCTGGTACCTCCCATACAAAACCAATATTGGACCCATGTGTCTCTCTGTCTGTTGCAAGCACGATAGCGCTCAAAGTAATTGACGTAGGTGAACGAAATTCGGTATAAGGACTTCTTTTTATCGGCGTCAGATTTGTATTGAAAATGAGCTATGTCGGTCAAGTAGTTCCGGTACCTTCCATGCAAAACCAATATTGGACCCATGTGTCTCTCTGTCTGTTGAAAGCACGATAGCGCCCAAAGTAATTGACGTAGGTGAACGAAATTTGGGGAAAGGACTTCTTTTTATCGGCGTCAGGTTGGTATTGAAAATGGGCTATGTCGGTCAAGTAGTTCTGGTACCTCCCATACAAAACCAATATTGGACCCATGTGTCTCTCTGTCTGTTGCAAGCACGATAGCGCTCAAAGTAATTGACGTAGGTGAACGAAATTCGGTATAAGGACTTCTTTTTATCGGCGTCAGATTTGTATTGAAAATGAGCTATGTCGGTCAAGTAGTTCCGGTACCTTCCATGCAAAACCAATATTGGACCCATGTGTCTCTCTGTCTGTTGAAAGCACGATAGCGCCCAAAGTAATTGACGTAGGTGAACGAAATTTGGGGAAAGGACTTCTTTTTATCGGCGTCAGGTTGGTATTGAAAATGGGCTATGTCGGTCAAGTAGTTCTGGTACCTCCCATACAAAACCAATATTGGACCCATGTGTCTCTCTGTCTGTTGCAAGCACGATAGCGCTCAAAGTAATTGACGTAGGTGAACGAAATTCGGTATAAGGACTTCTTTTTATCGGCGTCAGATTTGTATTGAAAATGAGCTATGTCGGTCAAGTAGTTCCGGTACCTTCCATGCAAAACCAATATTGGACCCATGTGTCTCTCTGTCTGTTGAAAGCACGATGGCGCCCAAAGTAATTGACGTAGGTGAATGAAGTTTTGTGAAAGGACTTCTTTTATCGTCGTTAGGTTGGTATTGAAAATGGGCTATGTCGATCAAGTAGTTCTGGTATTTTGCATGACTTGTACGCAGTGGAGGGTATCAAAGCATCGGCCAGGCCGATGATAACACTTTTACTTGTTTTTATTTCATTTGTATGAACATTTAAATTACGCCACCGATGAGGTGTAATGATACAAAATTACTGAACAGCTAACAAACAAGAGCTCTTCGTAATAGCAGTCTCCTGACTAGATCGGAATCATGCGTTAGGCTCATGCCAAGTTAACTGAAACTCATTTCGAAAGTTACGCCACCGATAAGGTGAATGAAATCCCATAAAAATCGAGTTCTAAAATAATTAACAAACGAGCAGTCACATAAGAGGATAGTATTACCTTTTATGCTGTTAAATCCTGTTCCAAACCGAGATCGGACAAAATCAACAATGAATTTGCAAGAAAAACGTGTACATCTCTGGACCGAACATCCATCACACCTCGAGACGTCCTCTCCCATTAAAGATGGCTAGTGAGGCTATACCCCTTGCGTTCTATTAACAAATCAGCAGAACACGGAGTAGCTGCCTGTCAAAAGAAAAGTAAGCGAAGCACAATTTGTGGGCAACAAGTCGGCCAGCCTCTGTTTGATTTGAGAGAAGGATACGACTTAAATTCGTAGCAAAAATTTGTAATTTCAATAAAATACGCGCGTCACCATTTCACCCACAAAATAAGTAACAACAGACATTTACATGTACAAATATCTAAATTTGAAAACGAATATCACAGGATGAAAAACACGCAGTCGTTTGAAAAATTGATTAGCTTTCCTTCTTGTTGCCGAACAGAAAAATGCTTTTCCATCACGGACGGTATAATAGTTTCACTGGGAAGAGCGAGGAGGTGAATTCAATTTCACAACTCATGCTGGAATATAATGGCATGACAGAATCTATATTTAACATCCCGTTCAAATATTATCTCAAACCATCTAAGGGGAATATCACGCGAGACATAATGCGCTGTTGTATGAATATGTGTGAATGTACAGTGTGTTGAACAAAGCAGGGTTAATATATTTCAGATGATCATCTATGGAAGAGAAGGCGTCCAAAAATAGTTAAGAGCTTTAGAGCAGCATCTAGTTGAGAAGTTGTAATAAGAGGCGCACACCAAAAATATCGGGATACACGCCAAATATGCCATTTTAAACCACTTAATGGAAAACTCTTGCATACCTTCAGTCTAATCCGAAACAAGTGATGTTTGTTGAGCATTTTCCTACTTTTCTTTAGCTTTGCTTTGATTATGTTCAACAAATGTCCTAATTAACTACCACAATACTGCAGATAAGAAAAATGGTAAAAAAAGTACAAATAATCCAATTAAATTTGCAAAATCAGCAGCAGGATACTCCAATTCGACAGATAAATTAAGTTTCCAACTGAAATTCCTATCATGTCAGCGAAAAGATAAGTAATTCCAAATTGGATATCTCCCACCAAAGGGACACGGGGTCCCCTGATTCGAAGACCCAATTCCTTGCAGCAATCAAAAATTCACCCACAGCCGGGAATTCTTTCAACATCACGCCATCATTTCTATGGCTATAATTGTAAGGTAGAAAATTTCATAAAATTAAGGTCAGGATATCGGTTCCACCCAGCTCGTGAGAAAATCCTATCCGCGAGTCAAGTGTTTCGAATAAACTCATTCAGTATTCTGCTACTCGAGCAATGGACACAGCCGACGACAACCCAGGGAAGCATAGGAAATCGATCCATTACAGTTCGCATTAAGTATGCAAACTTCTTGCCAGTCGTAGATGTGCCTCTTGAAATCCTTGTAATTTTTTTTTTTATAAATATTTGAGGAGGGCAATATCGCTGCTTTCTTTTCCGTTTGTCATGATTTACCTAATTTCTTCGCTAAAATGATAATTTCCTCCCTTGTGGAATTAATTAACATTCGCGTGACCGGTAAATGAGTTTTTTGCTAAATATTTGTTTTTGTTTTTTGTTGTTTTCTTTCCCTTTCTAATTACATAGGATATGAATAGTTATGAGGGACTATCCTTCTTACTTGGCGATTTTACTTTCAAGTTTCGATTGGGAAAGCTCGATTGTCATGTGTAGCTTTCGGTGCAATGTACCAGTGATGCACTGTGCAGTCTATGAAACGTGTATTAAGATTTGAACGACTAAATGGAGTGCGGGAAAAGTTTCCCCCAAGGACTCACATAATCACGCGGTTATAAAGTATTTACGCTCCCAAGATTGCTGTCACTTTGACGTGCCAGAAGGATAATAGCCAGACATAGACACGACCGATTAGAGTGCTGTAGCGAACAAGAAGTCATGGGTAATAATTTGTCTTACGACGACGGTGTTGAGACATGATTTCACTGATTCCCTGTGAATTGAAGTTTGCTCATGAATATACAATCCATGAAATGACGGCGAATAAAGGGGAGAAATAAAAATGATGGCGATCCTGTTAAATGGAGGGTTGCACATAAGTTAAAAAGTAACACCTTTTAGTTCGAATTGGTCACACAGCCAATTGATTGTATTTTTCATGGAGGTTGGTTGTTAAGTTGGAGATCTATATATTATTGAACTTAACTTTTGAGTATGAGCTATTTCAGTTACAAAAGGTTGTCAGGAATACCATACACCAAAGCATTGCGAGCAATATACCTTTTATGAAATCCGATCTCCATTCCCTAAAAAGTAAAAATAAACAAAGATTGGTCTAATAACACAACCTTGTGGAACTTCTGCAGAAAAGATTTTTTTCAACAGATACACTTTCGTCAGTCGAAATTGGAAACCGATTCCTATTCCTATTCTACTTCCAAAAAAAAGTCAATAAGCCCTCAACCTCACACGTACAAAGTATGCAAATTTCATTCGTTTTCCAAAACAAAACTCACCCATGATTTAGAGCGCCATTTTTCAAGTTATTCCCAACAAAATCCGTTTGAGCCTTTGCCACTGACGTGGCCATCGCACTGTGTTGATTTCCCGTCGAATTTGTTGTAGCTTGGAAACTAACCGTACCGGCCGCGAGAATCATTGCACTGTTTGTATTGTCCTTACCGACGAGTGGAAGATTTATCCGCCCGTCATCCATGTCGCCACGGCTTTTATCCGAAAAAGTATTTTCTTATTTTTTGTATTTTTAGTGTTTCTGGATTATTCCTTCTTACATTGAATAATCTCCCTTTCAAATTGAAATTGTAATCGATGTGATATTATTTTTCTATCGCATTTTATTCAGTTAGCCCAATTTGCATGCCGAACACGGATTTCTGATCACGGGCCATCTACGTCAGTTTTAGCTCTCGAATAAATTTGAATTAATAACAAAAGGTAAATGTGTAACGTGATTTTAAGCAATGACGTCGATTTATGCTGATGACATTTTAGGATGTAAATGGTTTTCGACTCGTTGTAGGTTCAATTCGACTGTCAATTGGGTTTGAATTGACAGCGTTCTAGTGTTGCGATGTGGATGAATATTTCAAACGGGGAAAACCCTTCGTGGAATCTGTAATGAAATCGAGAAAAAGAAATGGCTGGATCAGTTAAATTCGTATTCCTTTGGAATTATGTACATAATTAAATTTAATTGAGCAAGTAAATTGTAAATTTGCTGTAAAATGGGGACAGAGAAAAAAACCCACGGCCCGTCAATTTTGTTTATACAGTGCCATCTATTGAGACGCCGGATGTGTTGTAGTTTCATGTTATCAGTAATTGATGTTGAAATGTTGAATTCTTTATTTAGAAAGGATTTTCATATCTGAATCTTTCCTTGAAAAAGACAATTTATAAAGAATGGGGGCCAAAGACAATTCTTCTTTAGGGTTCGATTTGAAGTTTGGGAAGGAAAATAAAATGTTTTGATTCCAGCGGGAAAAAAAATGTTTTGATTTGTCGTTTAGTGAGAATGAATATATTGCATATGTATAACAATTGCTATATCTTATGTCTAAACAACAAGGATACAAATTTTGACCTTTTTTTTTAAGAACAATGCTGGTTTATTCTGCATTTACAACATCACAAAGTCACAAAGGGATGCCCAATACTAAATATCTGTGACTGAAAGGGATAGCACTACCTACCACACAAAAATATAAGACACGTTTTTTGGTCGGCCATCTTGTTTACGTAGGAATTATGGGAGAGTTCAGCCAGCATGTTGAATTTTTAATAGTGATGGCTTGCGTATTTTCGCTTTCCTGTAAAACAAAATGGCTTCCGGAAGTGATAAACAAACAATTATTTATTTATTGCGTACAACTGTTTCATGAATTTTTGGTTTGACTTACTGGATAATAACCGCTTTTATTTGAAATGTCTTTAATCAGAAATAGAAACGTTTTCAAGTGACTGCAGAAATGTTAGGAGAACTAAATATGGGTAGAACATCCATGACACCGATTTGTGATCTCATTCCTGCGCCTTTATTAGCATTGACTGCGGAAAAACGGATATCTCTGTCGCGTTTCGTGCAAAAATGCGCGATCGTGATGTTGTAAATGCACATATAATATCTTCCATGAAAATGACTTTATATGACTTTAGTCGACGTTGGATCATCTACATTAAACTGCCATTTTGGCATTTCTTTATTTTTTACTGCTACTGATCGCCTTGGCAGTTAAGCCATGGCCAGACTTCCAATCAATCTACTCACCATTCTTATACCAAGTATACATGAAAGGACTTTGATCCATGAAATTTAAGAAAACTGCTAAATATGCATACTCTACTTTGTTCTAAAAGGTTTTCCAATAAGAGGTGTTATTTTGGTATTCAAAGAAAATGTCATTGTTTGAGGTAAATGATCGGATGTTTATTTCATAATAAAGAGGAAGGTATGCCGTTAATAATGAAAGACAACATCAGCCAAACGGCCACCACGAGCACGCATACAGGACCATATTCTTTTCATGAAAGTTTCCATAACCAAATCGTAAGTCACGTATTTAACTTTGAGGTCTTGAATCGACGCTGGGCTGTTGGCGTTGTTGTTGATCGGCCGGCTTGAGTTATTGTGTTAACCGAACTTTGTAAGCCTTAAGACCCAAGTCTTTATGCAAAATACGGTGTAATGACGTTTGTGGAATGCAAGACAAACCTGGGTTTTCTTCAACACTTTGGGCTACAGCAGCAATATTCTCAGTTGTTCTTGAGCGACGTGCACGGGATTTATTCTTCACTAACTTGTCCCAACAGCTCGAATTTTTCCACCAATTTCTGTATTGCGGTCCGACAAGGCGCTTCACGACGACCAAAAACTGCTTTAGTTTTGCAAACTGTGACTGCAAGATTTTCACAGTGCAATTCGGACACTCGGTTACCAAAATTCGACAGCAATTGCAACTGAAATCTCAAAGTAATAAAAGGTCACGCGTCATGAATAGGTTTGTTTTTTTTTTGAAAACGTGACAGAGTCATCTGTTGGGCAGATTATTTGAGACTCTCAAAATAGTAGATCCTGCCAATAGCTGGCAAGTTCCGATAAGACAAAGACTTTATAAGCATTAAGTTGCAAGCTACAACAAATAGTAGCATCGTTCTGCCTAATTTATGCGACCAGTGGTCCCTTACACTTTTCTCACATTTCTTGAAATCTGTTTAAAAACTAGTTACAATTTTAAATGCTCCATTGAACTTATTTCTCGACTGAGTAAGCTTTTGGGGAAAATTTAGTTTCGTTTAATGCGTACTGCCCTCTTAAATTTTTCTTGAATGTTGCTTTATACTAACATTTAAGCGGCACACTGATCATCCATTACAAAATCTCAATTATCTCTTTCACTGACACAATTTACCGGTTCCACTATTTTGAATGCAGCACCGTAAATTAAGTCCCTTTTCGGCATAAGACTTACTCCATCCTTTCGAAAGGAAAAGCCATAATAAAATTCGCAAAACTGTGTAATTTGTCGCTCCTTCAAAATTAATAATGTCCTTCAGTTACTTCACACCAAGCTGGTGCTCAGCAGTATATAATTATATATTGCACCTAGCGCCTACACGCGCACCGTGGGCAATGGCCTGACAAATGAAGCTGCCCGATGAGAGGGTAAATATTTTTCAAAGGCATTCACCATGACCTCATACAGAGGTCGGTTGACTGGTCCATTTTTATAATGTGAAAGCAAATACGAATATAAACTTACATCAAGCGCTCACTTGCACGCCTGTGGTATATGTAACTATTTCACAAATCATTATCAACGAGAAGCAATTTGAAACACTCTACACTTGACCTAGATTCTGTGAAACAGAAAATATTACGACAGAACATTTTATGGCTCTGTGCGTCCTCCATGACTGCGATATGTTTTAAATTTACTAACATGCTGCCGGCTAACATATGGCACTGCGAAACTTCTACAGTCCCTATGAATGTGCGCCTCGCTAAATTTAATGAACTTTTCTATAATGGCCAAGATACTGCACAAGTTAGACTCTCCAAGGACTGCATGAACGACTTCCGCCGATGTAAGCTCTTACATAGCATAGCAAATCTACTCGTATATATAGCGAAGTTGAGGAGAAAATTTCCAGAAGATAGAAGATTTTTATTTTCGTCCTCTCCACATATCGAGTGCTTGTCGAGTTCCCCAAGAAGTTGTCATAAGCGCTTAAGCTGAACACGTTTCTTATACACATTTTCATCGAATTTTCAAAGACGGCCATCCTAAGACACACGTGCGTTCTGAAAACCACTTTTCCGCCAAAACTGTGTGTGGGTTCCTTTGCATAAATATTTCGAGAACTGCAAACGCAGGATTAATATTTCACAGGGAAATTTAAATACCACACACTTACCACCGCTGTGATAAAAGGACAAAAATGAATTCCAATGAGTGGTAACCTTGTGCTTGACATTTATTCTTTCAGGTATAATATGAATAAATATGAGCCATCGCCAACGAAATGCGATCATGTACACAAATATTCACAGAGAAGGACTCTCTGTCTCTATAGTAGTCAGTTTTTTTCCCAAGAAAATGAAGCTGCAACGAGAGACTCACTCAGCTTTTACCTAGTTCGAGGCGAGTGGATGTAGATTATTTTTTCACGCTTTACGCAATACAGCTCGTATATCCATGCAGGAGATGGAGATGAATATTCATAAGGAAATGCTTGACTTGGGACTCGCCCGTTTATAATGGCCACCAATTCGTAAGCAGAATTTTAAAATTCCAGTTTTAAAAATACACTAGAATGGGTATTATTTTTGTAACCTCCATGGTCTTGGAGACAATTGCAGGCACGTCCGAGGTTTTTTTTTTCAGTGCGTCTGTCGAGATCAAATGTTTTGTACCTCATCCATGGATTGACACCAATTGAGATCGCAAGCAGTAGGGACAGATGGTCTTAAAACCAGGGCAAAGGATGTGTTCTGTGGAAACGTTGAGTGACGCAGTTGGGTAGTTTATTTCAAGGGATTCTCAAAATGGCAGATCTGGCCTACAGGTGGCATTGTAACTGAATAATTTCGGTGAATGGCATTACTTTGAAAAATACTGCAAATAATTTGTCAGCATATGTCATGAGTCATGACAATCGTTCCACGATCTGTAAGGGCAATCACAATATCATCAGATATTGGAAACTATCTTTGGCGGCGAATAATGCATACAGGAGCGGTTAAAGGTGTCCCATTGTTTGTAGTCATAGAAGACTTTGCGCAGTACTAATAATAAATTTCAGTCTCGACTTTAATTTTACAGAAGCTCACAATTGGGAAATTTTTATGGAAGATATGGCCACTTTGAACTACTTAAATTTAAAGTCGACACTAAAAGCGCTTAGGCTAAACAACAGGGTATTTAAATTCGCAGCTATTACGAAATTCAATACCATCATTTTGGATGGTTGGCAACACTCCTCCTCAAAATGGCATCAATGGAGCATTTATTCAGCTAATGCCCAAAAAAAACATGGGTTTCTCAACATTAACATTTGACCTAGAGTTAGCGATATTCTGGCAACTATATCCGTTTATTGGTAAAGCGATTTTGAAAAGCATTGAGTAAGCTGCCAGACTAAGTTGATAATTGTTAAGGCCGGAGGAATTGGTATATATGGGTGGCTATTGTCTGTCTGTCACCTAACAGCAAGCTAATTTTCTAGCAAACCTTATACTCAAAAATGGTGGCCCCTATGAAACGACGATTGCAAATACAGAAATAAAATTTTGGCCGTTGCGCTTGTTCTTCAGGGAAGTCCCTCTTCCCAGGCAGAAGTGCGACAATAACACCATCTGACTTTGCTTTAAAAGCTTCGTTAATATGTTTGCAGAAGGACCACTTCTCACGAGTTCAGTAACATTGGATCTTAAGTAAAATATGAACACGATTATTAAGTCAGAGCTCAACTCACTTGTTGTGTATTTTTCACAGTGTATTTTTTTTTGCATACCTAAGAAAGATCTAAAAAAGCAAAATTAACAAACACCTTAAGCACATAGTTTTGCATACGACTTAGAAACTCCCGTACGGTTGCCAGGAGATTTCTTCTGAGTACTGTTGGGCTTACTAGCAGTTGTACTCTATATTTTCGTTGACTTCCGCGATAAATCTAGTACCCACTTGAGTTTTTTTCAGTCATCCATAAGTGCAATACCCCCGATAGTGCGATTCAATGTTAAATCCACACTTGCCTACACAAGTTGTATTTTCCGAACTCAATTGGTATAGCTACTCATTTATGAATCAATTAAAGTCTGTAGCTTTGTTGCAAAAGCTTCAACAATTTTATATGCTTCGCACATTTATAAGGTGTGTTTCGACTTATAGCAAAAATTTGTCGCTTCATTGTGTTCTCTGTTTCATGTTTGCAAAGACCAAGGTCAGTTTATATGGACTTGTTGTTCGCAGGTAAATGTGATGGGCCTCACGCAGTAGTTGTTATTTAACTTATTCCTCTTTGAGTTGTTGTCAAAATACAAACAATTGTTTTTTGAAGTAAATTAAATGAAATGAAATATATCTCAGAGGAGCACAGTTTTCTTCTTGCGGAAAAAAGCAACAAAAAATTGCTCAGAGAGCTTTTTATGGCTTACCGTCGTCGGTACGCAGTGCTACAGCGCAGTTAAAATGTAAGTAAACCTGTTCACTTTAGTCAGAAAAGAAATACGCATATCCAGATGGATTTAGCGAGTAAATTGTAAACAGTTGGTAGCCGCTTTGCATGCACCAGAAGCATAGAATGTGTATTAGCAAAGTTGCTCTCTCTAGATGGAGCTACGAATGGACTGAAATTATTTAAGAACTTTCCAGCAAGAAAATGCGGTTTTTACATATTTTATTTCAGTTGGAGCAGCAAATTTGTCTTATTGAATGTGTGACGGAATCAACCAATAAATGGGTCTCATTATCCAAAGAAATAGAGATAGATTTGCCAAGAAAATCTAGTAAAGTTGTCTCTGAAATCCATAGAAGGAGAGCTGTTTGTTGGTCAAGTCTTTTTTATTTAAGCATCGCGACTTCTATCATCTACTATTCCGATTTCAATGCGAATATTTCGTAAGCTCTTCACTCAGGTGATGAGTCTAGAAACTAGTGCCAACTACTTGCACCCCTGGCACACAGACGACAGACCCCGATAGCTAGAGAAGCGAGGAACGCGTTAAAATTATGACTAAGGCTGAAAACACACCAAATCAAACAAAACATTCTGTTCTGTTTCATGAAACAAGAGAACGCATCGCTTCTTATGACTTATGAGACAACACACAACAAAGGAAACGAAACAAAACACACGTTTTTGTTTTGAAGGGTTTCGGTAGGGTTGCCGAGCAACATGCACCGAATGCAACGAGACTGTTTGGAATAAGCGTTTGTTATCGATAATTGCGTACTTTATGGCGCAACAGACATCATGAAAGACAAAGCAAAACAGGAAAACATGTTTCTTTGCCGATAGCTGACGTTTCTGGCAAAACAAAATTTTGATTCCTGTATTATTATTGTTTATTTATTTCTATCGTTCGTTGTTTATTTTTTTTGTTGCACTTTTCAGCTTTGCTTGCCTCTGTATTTATTCTGTGCGTAAATTTGTATAAAAATGGACTTGGATGGAATTTTGTTTGTTTCATAAATAAGCGCGCTTAAAATGCTCGAGTTCAGTTCACTGTTCAGCTCTAAACTAAAAAAGTTAAACGCCTTTTTATAAAGATAAGTAGCATGGCAATCGAAATCCATTTTGTTTTATTTCAAAGCACACCAAACGAATCAAGAACACAAAACATTTGATTTTGCAACATTCTTTTTCGCTTGCGTTTCAATCAAAAACGTTTTGTTCGACTTGGTGTGTTTTCAGCCTAAGCTTAGGAAGCGACTTTGATTGAGTGACCTCTTCAAACGGCTCACTAATGGCGAGTTTACAAAAACCCAACAAGAGTATGCCAACAACTAGTTGTTTAAATTTATTTTCGACACAGAGAAAGCTAGCAAAGAAAACAAGTTTGCCGTGAGTCATAATTAAAAAAAAAAAGTGGGGCACGTGTCTCGAGGCTCAAAAAGGAGCCAACGCTGGCTAGCACAATTATGATACACTGCGCTAACTCGCCAAGCGCTCTGTTCGATCAGATACGATAAAGAGTGCTTAACCTAACACGCCTGTCTCATTTAACGAGCTGCATTGTACAGACCTACTCTAAACTGTTATACCTTTGAGCAGGAGGGATTTCCCTGCTCAACAAGCTAGATCGAGTTGATGGGTAGATTACATTTAGGATAACAATCATAAACACATTCTACCGGAAAGGTGTCAGGAAGACCCTGGGTGATAAATAGAAACTGTAAATATTCACAAGTTACAAGTAGACTGCAGAAGAGTGGACTAAGCTTTGTTTTACTGAGCAAAATTGCTCATTAAAACAGGCCTCATGTGGTTTCTACCGAATTACTCCAGCTACATGAATCCGAAAAGAGCGTTAAAATCCATTTCTAGTTACCTCATCCCTAGATTCGCTACCAGGGACTTGCATTTTTAAAAAGATATTGGGCCATAGTATAACAAATTTTAGCCGCAACTTTAAATTTATGAAAGCTCACAATTGCAAAATTTGTACGGAAAATAAAGCTATTCTGAATTCAAAGTCGAAACGGAAAGTGTTTATTGGTAAGGCTCATTACATTTTCGTGTCCTTTATACCAACAACAGTCTTCAGCCTTCAGTTTTTAGTGTTGGGTTCAAAGATACCAGCTTTAATCCAGATTTAATATTCGATTCGATTAGACTTCTAAGCCTTTAGTACTAGTTCACTATTCGCGAGTTTACAGAGGTAAGCATACCTATTTTAGCCGCAGTTTCAAGCCTCATTAAGCAGCCTTTGAAGATTTATGGGAATGAGAACCCGGAAGAAGCTTACCCTAGGTAAGTTCTACGGAACGTGGCCTTTCGATAGACCATAGATCACTTTCAGGGTCCACGTGAAACTCTACGAACCCATATAGAAGCACGAAATGCGACCTACAAAATATTTAAGGCGACGGTTAAAAATGATTTACACGGACCAGTGTCTTTTACGAAAACAAATGTATGCACAAAATTTATTATAGACTCGGGGCACGCCTTAATTCCCCTAAATACAAACAACTTTTACATTTCGCCTACTTTGCAGCAGTCTTCCTAATTGCCCTCTCGAAATCAGGTGACAATATCAACCAATGCCCCCAAAATTACCATGCATGCCTTCAGCCAGCCATTGTCAAAGTCATTTGGATAATTGGTTTGAAAAATGTTTTTAACGCCAACGCAAAACAAAACAAAAACCGAACTTGTGTGCCTCGTTATCTACTCAATTATTTTACTGTCCACTTTCGCTTTTACTCATCACCGGTCCTCCTCCGAGGCTATCCACTGTAATTGTGTAGAACATCGTCGTCCTGCAATTATTTGTGGACACATTTTCAGCTCTCTGTACACGTTTCACTTTTTGGTATCTGCCCGAAAAGCGCATCTGCACTGTGATTTTTCTAGGGCGTTCGGGTGTCCGATACCCACACCCGAACGCTATAGTGCAACTGCACTCGCAAAGTTGCAAAACCTCACGTGGAAATTTGCCAATCAGACAAAGTGTCGACAAAATTCGGTTTTTTTTTTCCTCTTCTTTGGTGTTTTTTTTTTCGGATTCGTTTAAACACCATGGGAATACGGAACATGCAGCGTCGCTGATTAATATATTCCGCCATTCGGTATAGAACCTGTGTACGTCGTATATTCTTGTAGCCCCATGTCCTGTACAATGTAGCTGGGGTTATGCAAATTTAGCCCACAGTTGCGCTGGTTCTAATTCGTGCCGAATGAAAGGATATCGACCCGTTGTCCTCAGAGAAATAGAATGAAAACGAGTGGAATTCGCAACATTTGCGCTTTTTCCCAACGCACGAGTATCTTGCGTTTTGCTACATGTAGCTGTCGACACGCCAGCATGGAAATTTAATTTCACTGTGTGGCCTGACGGTAATTAAAGAGTATGTACGCTATTGCGGAAGTTGGTGCCGTCTGACATGTACAGTAGGTCACGTCTGGGTGAGTTCTCACCTGTAAAAGTACCTTTGGTTGCAAATTTGATTGCTGGGTTTCGGGAAGGCACAGAATTCGAAGCAGATGTTGCTTCTTTTTGTCCTGTGTTGGGGTTCGGTCAATTAACATCGTTTGTGGAAAGACACACAAAAAGTGAGAGGAAGGGTGATTTTCAATTTGTAAAACCCATAGGAGTGAATTTGAATGCAAATTGGTGGTGGATCAATAGAATTTTTTCAAAGCCTTGAATCCGTGCTCACTAATTTGCACCAAAGTCGATGGTGCCCATTCACCGATAAGTGGAAGACAGTCAGAGAATGATGATGACTTTTCAGCAACCCTACTCCTATTCGAAATTGCTCTTTAATACTTTTGAAATGAAAGAAATAATATCAAATAGTATTAATTCCGCTTTCGGAATAAAAAGTCTGAGTAGCTTTCGGCTTTCCAAATGGACAGTACGAAACGTTCTTTTTTGAAGCATTTTACTTTCAAAACGAGATATTGAGTAAGTCCCCAGTGGTGTTGCCGTTTACTCTTTCTCTGTTTTGCTCCATTGTGAGTCTTAAAACACGAGGCAGTGACTTTTTGAAAAATTATCAAAATGGCCCCTTTTTCGGTTTTATCAAGATTTACTCTTTATTGAACGGAGAGTAATGCAAAAAAAATTAAAAATGTTTTTTGTAGTAAATAGTTTTGGTTTGGTTTCTTTTTTTATTATAAATAAATGATTTTGAAGTATTTTTGGCTGCTTTTTACTGTTTTTTTTTTTACTTTACTGGTATTTTATGTGGATGACAATTTTCTTGCATCGGGCCAATTTTTATGATTTAAAATATTATCCTTTTTTTGTCATTTTTCAAGAGATTACAAAATGAAAAATAGGAAATGTAACCTCACTCCTTAGTACCATATTCGGCGAGTTATCTCTGAAAAACCGGAGGCGATACACTTTTCACAT
Source organism: Cheilosia impressa (assembly GCA_948293265.1). Taxonomy (NCBI): domain Eukaryota; kingdom Metazoa; phylum Arthropoda; class Insecta; order Diptera; family Syrphidae; genus Cheilosia; species Cheilosia impressa. The sequence continues at coordinate 25,981,306 of OX411884.1, read as the reverse complement.
GAAATGGTTAATGGCCCGATAAATTCTGACGGAAGTGACAAATTTTTTACCAATTGCCACATTTTTCGAAAGCGTTTTGCTCAAAAATCGGGTGGGTATACTGACTTTGTGAAGGATACACGAAAACGGATAATAAATTGAGTGCGGGGGTAAATGGGAGAGTTTGCAAAATTTGTAGCGGATTTCAAGTTGTTGAACGATGTGTGGTTAGACAATTGACTGGTGGAGTGATGGATGATGAAGACAACTCTTCCCGAAGCCATAAAGCACCCAAAGAATTTCTACTCAAATACACATTTTTGGAAAAGGTTGAGTTGCTGTTCGTTTAGATGTAGAGGATGTGTAGGCAATAGAACGTGGGTGGATTTAAAACGACACTGGGACTGATTTTATAAAATTATGATGAAGATGTCCGAGTATGACTGAACAATTGCATCTGTCCACCTTCAGAGAGCTTGAAATTCGTTAATCCTCTAACTGAGTGACACAATTGCAGTGAAATAGGAAGTAGATATCGTTCCATTGAGTCCTATGTTATGTCTGAGACATCCATTCGGTTTGGGTAGTTTAAATGTGATTCCTTAACAAATTCAAATCAACACACAAAATAATTTCTTTACATAGAAAAAGAGATAGAAATTGACTCGGACACAATTTTATTATACTACAATATAGTTCAACAGTAATGCAGACTTCAGCGTACTTAATTTCAGTGCTCCCCGAATTTTACGCACACGACTCATCTCGCAACTAGCCTGGCAATATTTTGGCAAAGAATGAGACTTCTCAAACTGACGCAATTTCCCGTAGTGATGGTAATTGACACTGGAAAAGAAAGGTCTTCACTGTATGGCAACTCTCCAACTCGCTCATATACAAAAAACTACTTTTTTGTTGACAGATTGTTCAGCGAATAACTTAGAGATAAAGACACCATATTAGTACGTGCGACAAGTCCATTACTGGATTATCGAAGAACATGCGTCAAAATAAGAAAACGTTTTACGGAAATAGAATCACTTAGTTTCAATTTCAACTGTTGCTCCACATGGAAACAGTCTGACAATGAAAACAATTGGCCTATGGAAACTTCAAAATTAATTTTAATCAAACATTTAAGTGGCCAAGGTCAAGATAGACCAAGCTTTTTTTTCCTTCTGTTGATTTTCGCCACATGTGGGAGCGATAACTGTTCTAAGATCGGTTATCAAGCGGCGCTATCAAAACATGTGTGCGTGAAAGGAAATAGGCTTTCTTGGGCCAAAGTTCCACTGTATTTTGAAATTGCGACGTACTCGAAATTTATACCAGGGCGGTCCATTAAAAACGACAATACTAATGTCCCTAGACGTTCAGTGTTCTTATTGGCACTAAGCTCTGTGGCGTCTTAATAGCGAAACATACAGGGAAATCTCCACACATACAGAATATGAATATTTTGTTGATTTATTCACCAAAAATAGTTCTTAATCGGCAACTAATTTGAATTCAGTTAGTCTACGCCAAATGTCTCCCCATTTTAAGTCACGTAACGTATAAGTATACGCACATATTTGTTTTTAATGTGTCGCCGAAGCCATTTTTCATTCAACCCCATCGTTTGCGGGAACAAGTATATTATAATGTACAACACGTGTCTTCCGTTTTGGGATCGGGTGGAGACATTTTGAACCTAAAACTCGGCGGGATACGAGAATATTCGATCCCAGACCAGATCTGAGATTAATTATAAAGGACGTACTTGTGGTCAATTTGTCAGCTCATCATATATGAACTGTCAATAGCAATTAACTGCTTCGATGCTCGTCTCATTCACAAAGGGGCGGGTAGATAGGCGTACGCATTGGATAGAAATGTTGGTCGATTAGCATGTCCATGCTAAATGCCTAGATAGGAAGTGGGAGTGAAAAATTCTCTAGGCGCTTTATTTATTTGTTTACCTGTAACTATAACATTATTAAAATCTGGCTCATAGATTTCTACCTGTCAAAAGTGTGTGATCAGTTCATTTGTCAAGCAAAGTCAATGATAGTTCGGCACAACACCGATTGGAGTTTGTGTGGAGAAAGAAAAAGATTATGTCCACAAAATGGTTTAAAAAACAGCTCGTTTTGGGACCGAGTTCTGCATGTAAATTTCTTGGAAGACACTTTGCAAGCATAATAGATAAAAATGCGACACCATAAGGGCTCGAGCGATCAAATTCATCAAAAGGCTAATGTTTCGCAAAAGTTTGAAGTGGTCCTCACCGGAGTGAAACTATAATCAATTTCAGCACCACACAAAAGAGCTGTGATATTCTATAGATTTTGCTAAAATTGCTGGATAAAATTAGCATTAAACCCAAATTTTATAGCCACTGTTCCATTGCTATTAACAAAACTCACATCTGCATACCAAACACAGAAAGTTGCCACAAAAGAACAGGCGTTAAGGCTCACACCCATTGGAAGTGGCGCCCAACACAAAGCTTGCAACTAAAAACAGTGCCACGGACGAAGTATCTATCTACATATTAAGCTAAAGAGTGATTCCCCCCTGAAGGGATGAGTCTAACTGGCAGCCATTAAAAAAAGCACTATGACTCGCACAAATAAAGAACTCACCTCAAGCTACTCAATTTTATACTCAATATTATCACCTACACTTCAGCAATTATATTTCACACTGTCATAGTGGCATATACACTCGGGGTATAACAAATGAATGTTCCAAGAGGGAATTCACTATGAGAAAGAGAATACCACGCACAGAGAAGAGTGTCATGACCTGTCGTGGATAGATCTCATTTCTTTTACAAATAAACCCTGTTTGTGTATGGCCCAGCCATCTAACTGCTATGACATCTAAAAGATTTAACCGAACACTAGCACAATCGGTTTGTCATCGTGTCTTATGTGCGAAAATGAGAAATAAAACTACAGCGTCTGTCACGGATATCAACGCAACCCTGACCTATAATGCTCGGGGTGACATTATGTGTGCTGTTTCGACTTTGAAAAAGAGGCGACGAGCTTTGTGAAACAATATAATCTGAGGGGCGATTTTCCAAAGACGTTTGGAATATGACATAAGCGGCCGCACAAATAGCTATTACCAACCATGCGTATATATGAATACGGTGTATAACCGATTGCGGGTGGACTGTATTGTGAATAGGGTTACCGCTGGTCCATTTAACAAAGTTGTAAAGAATTTGATCAATGGTAAGGAGTCATAAAAGGTAGATGTGCCATTGTTATCTCTCATTGGGTCGTATGACTAAAAACAAGAATTTGCTTTGAGTAAACGGTTTTAGCAAAGTAAAAGCAATTGCTTCTAATCATACTTTGCTTAAGTTCGAAAATTCGAAGATAGCATTTTATTCGCTGTACGTGTAAATTGAATTTACTGGTCAGAAACTACAAGGCAAGTGCAGTTCCTGTCAAACATGACCAGTAAATTTAAATTTATTAATTTTCCTTGAGATTCTGACGGCTTTTGTGGAAAATTTAACAAAATTGAAAAAAATTAATAAAGCAATATATTTAAATGCACACTTTAGCTGCAATTACAACTGATTTTTTTTTGCCTAATAGATAGTAGTTGATGTTTTAATGATGCCTTTGTTTGAAGTATTTGTTGACAAACTATCCAAATTAGTTAGAGAAGAACTATGAGTTATCGAGAGGTTTTTTTAAAATGTTAACCTAAAACCCCGGATCTCTTTTAAACTTTAGGAATGATTGTGTCTAAACATTGTCATTTAAATAAATGTAATCGCGTGACACGAAACATTTGATGTCCTTTTCCACGAACGTCGTGGGTATTTTCTTGGTTTTTCCGTACAAACTTTAATTTAACTTAACTTTTATTTGTTTACAAGAGTTCGAAAGTTCGCAATGCTTAGATTGTGTTATGTAAAAGATGTGCCTACAAAATTTCTAGCAAAGGGTCTAAGTCAGCAAAAGAGCAGGCTTGCATTTTTGTAACAATTTATTGCTTTTAATTCTTAACCGATCTAAGTAAAAGGTATAAGTGGCGCCGCTTTTCGAATATGATCTATGTAAACATCTACTAATCCTACCTATAAATTTATTAGTTTTAACAATTTATTTCTGTAATTTTATCATCTACCTATCTATATATCTAAAATTACGTTCCCGTCTATTTATTTTGTTTCGTTGAAAAATAAAACTTAAAAATACAATTTGCATTTGAACATTTTTGAAAGCAACGGTTATTTTGATAAAAAAAAAGATTTATATGAGGGCTCGTTATTAGAACGGGAAGACCTCAAACTAGGAAAATTCGGGCTCAATACTAGACCACTGAGTATTTTTTAAATATTTTCTTTTTTCTTAAATCGTATGAAAAATTAATCAATTCTTCTATATCTATATATATATATAAAAGAGAGTGACGTTAGTTACTACGTTTATAACTCAAGAACGCCTGGACCGATTTCGATGATTCGCATCAATTCGGACTGGTCTCCGGCCAAACAAGAAGAATACCCAAGAAAATTCCAGAAAAATCCCGGGAAAAAAAATTATGAAAAAAATACATTTTCCCATACATTTTGTATGGAACGATTTTACGACGCCATTTTCATGATAGATGACGTTTATGTTTACGTTACGTTGTGACAATTTTTGGCGACAAATATTTTTGCACCAAATTTGTGTGACAATTGGGCGCTTGAGCTTGCTTTATGAACAAAATTTGTGCAAGGTAAGGTGATAGGTAATAGTAATTTTTTCAATAGTCAAATACGTAAGGTGATCACAAAATATCTGTACAAATTTGGCATCACTTTGTTATTTCAAAGCATAGTTTTGTTGTCAGTTGTCCTTTGCACCAAAAATTCAAGGTAGGCTTCATATAATCTTATGTGGTATTCGATTGGGCGCTCTCAAAGCACTTTATTGCTCTTAGAGCAATTTTTATGTTCGTTTGATACAAAAAAAAAACTATCTTTTTCAGATTTCAGAGCGCTTTTGCGAATCTGGATTTTTTCTCAGATGTGCTTCAGATTTACCAACACATTTACGTTTGAGTTTGTGCACGCTTTCGTGAAATTTTTCAACTGCAAAGAAAGGCATTGCATCGGGTGGATCTATTTTTGTTAATTATTTATGTACAAATGTTTAGAAATCAATCTGGGCGAGCATATTGAATGTTTTCATATAAAATTTAACGAGTGAATGGAAAGCGCTTAGAAAAGTGTCGTTTTAAGGTCGATTAGACACAAGGGAAATCTGAGATCTGAGAGAGAATCTCAAGAAGCCCAATCGAATGCCACATTAATATAATAAATGCGAAAGTCAGAATGTTTCCTTTTCACGGCTGCAAACCAATTTTTATACATTTTGGTAGCTATAGGGATAGATGGGACCTCTGGGAATGACAAAGGCTACCTTCAAAACGTGAAGGGGATGAAGTTTCTCAAGTTAGGGATAGTAAAATTCATCATGGGTATCTATAGTTTTGGTAAGAAATAAATACATTTGCTGCGTATTTTACCAATTTAATTTGTATTTGTAGGGCTGATTGGTTGGATTGATAGATAGGATAGTTTTGGACCCGATAAGTGGCGGTGTTGTTGATATGAATATTTTAATTGAGTTACTCGAAGTACCAATTCTACGCAGACGAAGTTGCGGGTACCAGCTAGTCCTTTATAAAATGAAAAACTTGTTTCGATTTATATGCAAACAGTTTATTTTGCGGAAGCGGCAAACTCAAAGGGGGCACACAACTGGGGCTTTTACCATACGTTTTATTTATAGCACCCATTATCGTATTTTGTTTCCAGCCAATGACGATAAAAGAAAAAGAAGAATTACTAAAACAACAAATTTTTGTGGGAGATGAACTCTGTCACTAAAATCCCAATTACAGAACTGCGTTCACTAATAGAAAGCTACTACATATAGTATTAGATTGACCAATTTACTTGATATAAACTACTCCTATATAAACATTTTTTTTTAGACTTTATTCTATTTAACTTGTTTTTACTTATAAACATTTATCAGTAAAAAAAAAAATTTCTAATATTTTTTAAACAATATTTCTGCAAGTAGTACTTTGAGATATATAATTCACCTTTCGGTTCAACCTCAGGAAGGAACAATAAATTCGGAACAATTCTTATTATATGGTGACTAGCTGGTACCCGCGACTTCGTCTGCGTAGAATTAGTACTTCGAGTAACTCAATTAAAATTTATGTATTAACAACAGCGCCTCTTATCGGGACCAAAACTATCATATCTTTCAAACCAACCAATTAGCCCTATACATTTAAGTTCATTGGTGAATCACGCAGCAAATGTATTTATAAAAAAAATAATTGGTTCGTCATTTAAACTTGCATCCCCTTCACGTTTTGTTTTCACGAAAAAAAGTAGAGTATGTCATTCTCAGAGGTCCCATCTATCCTTATACCAAAATTGATAAAAATTGGTTTTGCGGTCGTTAAAAGGTTAACATTTAAAAGGTAACAATCTTACTATCTCAGTTTAGTGGATCCGAAATGTTTTGTTTATGAACAAAGCCCGTCAGCTCCAGCGTTCCTATCCAATTCCCCCGCAAAATTTTGAAAATAAAATTCTCTCTTGGTTTTTCTATCTCTGCTGTGAATTGCGATTCAGCGTCACCATTGTGCGACTAAAGTTGCGATTTGGAACTTTTTTGAGAGCCTGCCACAACTTTTTGCTATTTAGGCCCTTTTTTTAGTTGGAGAAGGCGCTTTAAAAATATTTCAAATGCTCTTATATCCAAATAAAAACATTTTAAATGTACCGCAGTTGCCTATCATAACACTATTACAGTGTTTAACGAACTAATACTTGTTAAATATCGTTCACGAATTTGAAATAAGCTATTCTGCTTCAGAAATTATTTTATTTTTCTCATTCGCCCTTTTTCATACGACTTTTGAGAATGCTGCAACGGCCACATCGTTTTTACACAACTGCGTAGTTGAAATTTAATGTAGTAAATGTTCAACTTCTTCAATTGTTAATATTTAAAAAAATTAATAATGCAAAAATAAGCACCTAGAAAATATCTTTTATCTGACACTTAATTTGTTAAGATGGGTTGAGCATGTGAACCGCAAGAGGTAAATATACTACTATAAAAACTACAGAAATAATATAGAGTGGATATGCGAATAAAAAAATGAGGAAACGATTGATCTCGTTAGTGGCCCTTTGCCACTTTGGGCGCACACTGGAACTAAGTTTAATTTGTACAGGGGTTATAAATAAGTTACCAAAAGGCTGCCATTTTGCAACAAGTTATTCCAACTATGGTTAGTCTCGACCTAGAAAGAGAAAGAAACGCAATACGTAAGGGGATGGGGATGTCCTGTTGTGAATGTTTCTATTTTCTATTTTCCCTGTCGCATATTCTTGTATCATATTAAATGCTGTTTTTGCATTACGTTTCTTTTTAGCATTTAATAATAAATAACGCCTGCGAGAGTTTGCAATCAGTTCCTATCTTCTATGTTTTTTTTAATTTGTTTAAAATAAAATAATTTACGTTTGAATTTTGACAGCAAATGCTTCAACTTAAATTTAGCAGTCTTATCAATCGCCTTCGGTATTTTGTATGAAGACGCAAACCTATCGGTTGAAAATAATAATTTGCATCAAATTATTTTTAGAAGAGACAGTCTTCGACCGGTCGGCTGATAACCCTCTTATCTCATGATTGCTTAAAAATATTCAGATTTTTTCGCTTTAATTGGGCTGATTGAATTTAAGGCATTATAAGGTTGTGTGTACGATTGTAATTTAATCAATCGTTGACACATTTTAATGATTACGATGCTGATCAGATTTATTCGCAAAGATAAAGAGAGAGAGATTTATTATTTAATGTAGAGAAGGTTGATGTCTGGCTTTTTCTATTGCGTGTCATAAATATTAACCGCAAAAAAACGCGAAAAAGATAGATCTTGAGACGGGAGAGCCTTCATATGGGGCTGTGGCTCTGACACTGCGGCTTCTCAAAGGGGCATAAACGAGAAGGAAAAACCCTGCTCGATAAAGTGAATTTGGCACAATATTTAATGTGCTAATTTTGTTTTGGTAAAAAATATTCCAAAAATATGTTGGGCCCATTATGATGCAAGTAAAAATATCCCAAAAAATATATTCGGGCCATTATGATCTAAAGTGAAAGACATCGTCGTGCGCTTAAAAGCCACAAAAACTTGTTCCCACAAAAGTATAAATACAGTACAGGTCCTCGTAGGTACTGTCATAAATTTGTGTGCTCGATTATTTTGAATGAAAATTCACTGATTCACTGCAAGTATACCACTTAATAACTGCATTCCATCTGGGACAGATTTAATTTGTTCCGTTTTACCTGAAAGACGAACGTCTGTCCGGCCTACACGAAAGTGGGACATTCGGTACACATTTCTTTGTAGTTTTTTCTACATTGTACTCGTATTCGTCTTTAATCAACATTCATAATGTGTTTTTTCTTACCCTCGCTCAAGTAGATGAAACCGTTTTCAAAAGGCTTTATGATTGACATGAAAAAGGTGAACGGAAAACGTAAAAAAAAAATATGAAAGAATCTACGAGCTCACGAGTATATCATGGATACTATGACAATCAACACATGCGAAATCGTATTCCATGCCGTTCCTGATGTAGGATAGTTTCTGATTGCAGATGCAGACAGGAAAATGCACAACAATTGTGAAATTAAACAACAAATGTGAACAGCTAGGCTATTGATGTCATGGACAAGAGTGCTGCACTTTGATGAGCCGTATCTGTATCTCATTTCGTGGAAAATTTACCAAGTTTCTGAATACGTTATGCATGCATTTGTGCGCTTCTTATCATATTGCGAATGTGAATTTTGCATTTATTTGTGTAATTGGAAGGAGGAATCATATGAAGTCGTTTATTCGCAGAATTTTGCACATTAAGTATCAGAATTCTAATGCATTTGTATTTGTGTTCGTTGAAAACACTAATTCGGCATTTAACCGGATCTCTTTATTTCTACTACGTTCCTTAAGCCTTTGCATAGCCCTGGGAAAGCAGCCGCTAATTTCCAATTTAAGTAATTTAAATTCTTTCCGCTGCCACTGAATGAACAGATTTGGTGACCAACACCATTGCCATTATTCCAGATTAGGCTTGAAGGATAAAAAGGCTAATGTACTTCAAATATGGAAAAACCTTTGCCCAGATAAGATTATTGACCAGCAGCATTTCAGGTTATCATGTTAAGTGCGGAATCGCGAACAAGGTTCAACTGATTCAAACCTGTTTGATAAGGTTCATTCTTTCAAAGACCATAAAAATCTACAGAAAAATTAATGGAAGTTGATTCAAAAATTCGACAATTATTTATTCCTGTATTACATGCATGTTAACAAGACTGTCGCAATACAGGCTGGCGCAAAAGCAACAATCCAATTTAATGTTGCTAGTACTCTGTTTGTTTTAAAATAAAAATAGAAAACTGTGGAGCTTCCTGTTAACTTTTTTTTTACTTAAATATTTTGTAGCTCCAAGTGTTTTTTTTGAAAATGTGACTTCGTAAAAATTAGTCTGCTCTCTGTTGAAAATGCATTTTATTTCTTCCGCTCTGTGATTTTTGTTTTCATTGTTTTAACTTGAGCTTGAGATTCCATTCAATACTGCGGGTTGTCGTAAGGTGGCATTTTAGGCGATCGGGAACACTGTCCAATGCCTTTGTTTTCAAAAAAATAAATATTTACACAAACGAATGCTTGTAGACCTGTTACGCCAGTAGTATTTTTATTTTTTAGTGCAGCCTCCAAGCATAACATACAGTACCTACCTATACACCACGTCTTTAAATTGTTGTCCTGCTGGGGACATAGTGTTGCTATAGCTAATAAAGAAACCCCCACAAGATCATAAAGTTGTCAGCCAAATTGCTGATGAATGCAAAACACTAAATAAAATTGTAGCATCTACACAACAGCAGAAAGTAAGCTAAATCACGCGCTGTAACTAGAGAGGCATATTGCGGTTGAGCCCCTGAATTATGTAACGACGAGTCAAATTGAGTGGAGGTAAATAGAGGGTCTAGTCTAACACCATTCTCGTAACCTAGCCGACGGATTTATGCTAAGTTTATAAAGAGTTTTGCAATAAGAGGTGTTATTGTGAATGACCCGCTATTTCGGTAGCTGTCACTTTTGAAGCTTTTATTCTTTGACATTTGACAAGTAGAAACTATGCCATTACTAAATATGGAACGATACACGCTTCACGCATTGAAATTAATAAAATTCACTACAAAAATGGTGAAAAAACGTCGTGGGTTTGCTGATTGGGTCCTTGAAATGCATGAAAATGATCCGGAATTCCATCGAAAAATCATCTTGACTGATGAGGAACATTTTCACCTCGGTGGCTACGTCAACAAGCAATATTGTCGCATCTGGGGCTCGGAAAAGCCTCTCCATCCTTAACGTTAGGCTATCGAGGACAAAGGGCAGCCACTTTGCGATTTGTTTATGGAAAATTTCATGAAAAGGATATGTATGCGTGCTTGTGGTGGCCATTTGGCTGATGTTGTTTTTCATTATTAACGGCATACATTCCTCTTTATAATGAAATAAACATCCGATCATTTATCTCAAAAAATGGCATTTTTCATTGAATACCAAAATAATACCTCGTATTGGAAAACCCTTTATATGAAACAGATAAAATTGCCGTTGCGTAAGGCTCGCTTAAGCTTAGTACGCTGCTCGAGATAAACTAAATTTTATCTTCCCTCCAAACATCAACTAAAGTCCTAGCTAGTTTTGTATATAGAGCGGATATGAAAATAGGTGTTTTTGAAAATAACACACTTCAAAAATTCCTCTCTCGCTGATTTCAACCACTTTCGATTCTACGTACCTACTCCTTGTCGATTTAAAAAAAACTCATTCTTGCTTATATCCCCGCAATACAAAAACGCAACAGAAGAACAGAGCACAACTATCTGTCAAAATTTAGCTTGAGAAAATGTGCCGAACCATTAAATGGACAGAAGTAACATTCTGATTATTTAGCTCGAGCTGAGTACCACTCGGCTAAAGGGATCCGCTTAAATTTAGCTCAGCTTAATTTTGGAGAAAATTTTGTATGGGAGCTAAAATTTAGGTCAAGCAGCGTACTAAGCTTTACCTATAAGGCGACTGGGTCAAAATATAGCAAATAAGGTGAAAATTTTCCTAGTAAGCTGTGTGAGTTATTTTCTGCACCTCATTGAAATAGGAGGCACCTTAAATTTATGTTGCGTAGATGATGATAGGCGCACTGGCTTATAGTGGTTCGAATGTTGGAATACTAAGTAAGGGGTCCAGGTTCAATCCCCGGAAAACCCCTCCTCTCGCGAACGTCTGACAAACATCCGAGAGTATAACTGTCATGAAAGTGCTTCTCAATTGGCCATTTGGCATAAAATTGTACATCCCTTCTATTCGTCCTGAAAATGCAAAAACTTACACAAGTACAATGCAAAAATGTTCTTACAGACGTGTTTCTCAAACTATTTATTTTTTTTTAGTTGATGATTGTACTGGGGTCAACATAGTAAATAAATTCGATTTTAGTAAAGCTCCCTATTTCGAGCTCTGTAGCTATAGCTACTATAAACCTTAAGCTTTTTGAAACAAAAATGATCATTGCTGAAGACCAATCTACTTTGTTCGTCTCAAAAACCGGGATGTCTTCTGAGATTAAAGGTTATTTCTTTTACCGAGCTGCAAGCCTTGGACTCACCGCAAAAAAATGTTGTCTAACAAATTTTTGGGCTTCTTATAGGCTTTTTTTTTATTGAAGATTCGCGACAATTGCCCCCGAAATTCTGAATTGCTCTATTCAATGAAATTCGTTGGAGCAGAATTGCAATAGTAATCGAAACCATGCACAACATTATTTGTTTGATTTGGGTTTTTGTTACTACTTCTTGTTTGTCTTTCAGGGTAGAAACGAAGGTTTGTGTGGTCGAATTTTCCCATTTATTTTCATATTTTCGGACCAAAAAACCTAAAAATTGTTTCGAATGAAATAACAAAAATTGCAATCTATTATTGGCAAGTGTGTTCAGGACAATTCTTTATAAATATTCCCGACCCTTCTGTCGTGAAAAGAGTACTTCTAAATACCTACGTTTTTTTTTTTTTTCATGGAAAGGGTAGGCAATTCTTTTCTTCAATCGAAAACGCCGTGAGATTCAGACACAATTTCAACTGACTCCTCTTGCATTCTTAGACGTCTTGTCACAGATGTATCTATGCAAAAAAAACACACACCTATTCAGAATTTTTTTTTCTGGTTTTTTATCTGATTATCTTGATTGGAGTGGTTTAGCCAGAACCTGCTAATTTAAGATTCAACATCAACAAAAGATGTTGAAAATTCTTTGAACAAATATTTATCGAACCAATCGAAAGGCAAATCAGTAATAATAGCAAATAACATCCCACACCCTTTGTCGTTGCTCTTAATCAACAGTCAATACCATCCCAGACAGAATGAGAAATTTCCATGCCCAGCAGCGTGACCGTTGTGCGACTAAGGTTGCAATTTGGCACCTTTTTTGAGAGCCTGCCACAATTTTTTTTTTGCTATTTTAGCCCTTTTTTAGTTGGAGAGGTTCTGCCAAAGTGCTTAAAATCCTCTCATTTTTAAATAAAAAAACCTTTAAAGTGTTTAGCGAGTGTATGCTTCTTAAATTTCCTTAAAATATTTGAAAATTTCCAGAACAGCTCCAGAAATTACCCTTTTTTTCTCACTGGCCCTTTTTCTTGGGAATTTTCGGAATTCTGCAGGGGTTACCCTGCCGATGACAATGGTATCCTCAAATTGACGAATCTAAGACGCCATACCTGTATACTTCAAAATATTCTGCAAAGCTGATGAACTGCAGGCAAACGAGGCCCTGATGATATTTTCATGTTCACTTACCCTAAAAGCCACACGTGCTGTGAAATAATATCCTCGATTGTTACCGTCCGTATTTAAGTACAGAATTTATCACAATCTACAACCGATTACATAAATACGCACTTTTGCTGAAATTGGGCCACTTCCGCTTGCACTACACTTGGTTGGATGCAAGCAAATTGCTTCACTTTTTTGTATCAAAAGACAGAACAAAACAGCATCTCACTGATGGTATATTTTGACAGCTTGTTATCACGGATCAAAGGAAAAAAAAATTAAAAACACTGCAAAGGTTAAAAAATAGAATTTTTTTAGACTTTTTTAAACGACCAAGACCAGAACGCAGCAGATACAAGTTGCTTTTGGTACTAATGTACTCGGGCATCAATGGAGTAGCAGCGACTCGCTCGCGTTGACCTATTTGACTCTCTTCACCTCGAGGACGGATTTATGAATGAAGAGAGAGAACGTACACCTCAAGGATGTGGTGTCCTGGAAACGTAACGGTATCTAGGCGAACAAAAATGTACATTTACCGCGGTTACCGAAATGTCTGACTGGCATCAAAATGGAAGAATTTTTCTCACCAGATGTGTATCTCAGTTGGACATTATGTACCTACAGTTACAGTTATGTACATGTGTATTTTAGGAAAGATACCAATTTTCGGAAGTATCCCGGGAACGAGATGAGATGAACTTTTCTACGGGCATTTGTCCTCAGATGACCTACAGATGAATGGTTTCTCAGATCTTTTCAGCATGGAAGTAGAAAAACTTTTCACGTTAGTGAGTAGGTATAGAATCATCTCGACAAAGTCGTATATTTTTAAGGCACGCAAATAAATATCCACAGCATCTTGCTCTATTTTTAAGGTTATTTTTTGTTCAGCGATTTTTCGCCAACACTCCACTCAACCAAGTTGTATGGTAATTCAAACAACCAGAAGTGTGTCTTTTCCAACTCTAAACAGTCCTATTGATTATTTTCACCAGAACTTGTGTTTCCATTCACGAGAGATACATTTTCTGATGCAGATGAAAAGATACAGCGACATTTACCTACTCAACACTAATGTCAGCTGAATTATACAACACAGATTTTTTTTTTGTTTGGTTTGATTACAGGAAATTCGCAGGCAAAACAATTGGTACTGTCGAAAATAACCGCGATTTGTTTAGTTAAAAATAAATAAATAAAAGCTACATATTTTTATCAACTGCGAATGCGCGAAACAGCATCACTACGAGCAACCACTAGAACCAGCCTCAGCTAACAGTTGATAAATACAAAGTAATATATAATAAAGCCAACTTAAAACATGTGTGCATAGTGTTAGTGTATCTTAAAAATACATTGCGAATACAAAAAAAAAACAAGACGAATCTTCAGTATTCACGAGTCTTTGGAGACTTTTTGGAAGCGAGGGAGACAAACGAACAACTTGCAAATGTCAGATGTACAGGAAGAAAAATGTATCTGCGAGAACTGGATTTGGTGGATAAAAAAAGAAACCCCTGGTTTTGGTATTTATACACACGAGGTTTCGGTTTCAGAACAAAAAGCACGAATTATATGAAAAACCTTTTTATTTTTTGTTTAATTGCAATAACACAACACCATCCAACAGCAAACACCGCGTGCGTGAAATGCCTGGCTACAGAATTTGAACGCAGACCGTCGACCGTCAACGCGGAGGTAGATTGAGAGACTGTTCCGAAACAAATTCAAGTTGGCCGATTCGGTTATTATTATAATGGGACATGGGAGGTTTGGGTGGCGGATGAACTCTCCTATTGGATTTCTATGATTTTTCTACTGCTCTATGTGCGGTTGTACTTGTATGGGTTGTTTTCTAATAAGGTACATACTTATCTCTCAGTTGCGCCGTGAGAAACCCCTTGTATCTCGGTAATCTGTACCATTCTGTTGGGAGTTCAACCCTTCAGACCTGAGATTAACAATCAATATTCATCCTCTTGAAGAAGAAAGACGAAAATCGTAAACATCTGTTCGAGTACAGCTGCCCTCAACCTCATGCCACCGTATTGTTCACTCGGAAATGGAAATGAATCTGCGTTTGTTGCCAGTAAATTCATTCGCATTTCCATTTCCATTGGCGGTGATCGGTGAGTCTAGCTGGCGATTTTAAATGAATTTGCTGCCAGCACATTTCGTTCCCAATTGGACGGACGACAAAGAAACTATAGAAGCATAAAAGAAAAGATAAGACTGTGTCTTTTGTGTTTTCCCTTCCAGTGGATAAATAAATGAACGGGTGCCTTTAGCTGTGTGAACTTTGAACAAAGCGAATGGCATATTCGACGTCACAGTTTTGTGTTTGGCGGTTGAGAGTTGTCTGCTCGCTGCAGATAAAGGGGAATCATCCCAATCTGCCAGATGCATTGTGTTGGCGTGGATTTTTTTTATTATTGTGCGCACGTTTTGAATGCATATTGACATTTAATGTTTTGTAATGTCAATACCTCGGATCGGAATTTGTTGTTTTGGAGTACGTCGGAGTTGTACAATAATGATGTTGTTCTTATGGAAGTTTTTTAATATGCACAGGCACACAATAGCGATGGTCGGGTTTCTAGTTAAGTAGAAGTCTGACAGCTGACTCACTTGATGTGTTTCAGTTTTTATTGGCCTAGATTGCTCACGTGAGTAGTTTTTTTTTTCAGTTGACGTTTATGGAGGGGTAACCGACCGAGTTGGTCTTGTAGTAAATGAGGACAAGACTAAGTACATGCTATTAACAAACAAACAAGCATCTGTCCACCGCCTATGACAGAACGTCACTATTGATAGCAACAATTTCGAGTTAAAGAGTTTATAAACATGAACTCCACAAATGACATCTTAGTGGAGATCCGGCGAAGAATTACCCTAGGAAGCCGCTGCTACTTCGGTTTTTCAAAATTGAGTTCAAAACTCCTGACTCGAAGGACAAAGTGTATGATTTACAGAACCCTTATCCTGCCAGTTCTGCTTTATGGCGCCGAGTGCTGGACGATAAGCAGGAAGGGAGAGCTGATACTGGGCTCCTTCGAAAGAAAAAATCTTCGGCGGATTTTTGGTCCTGTGTGCGAGGAGGGCGAATGGAGGAGAAGATACAACCGCGAACTCTATGAGCTGTACCAAGATGTGGATGTAGTCCAAAAGGCCAAAATACGTCGACTACATTGGCTCGGCCACATCGAGCGAATGGACAATAATGCTCTAGCTAAGAGGATCTTCGAATCCCAGCCACCAGGTTCGAGACGACAAGGAAGACCGAACCTCCGTTTCAAAGACCAAGCTATCGCGGATGCCAGAGCGCTTGGTCTGGATAACTGGAAGCAGCGTGCCCGGGATCGCAGAGGATGGAAGGCTACAGTGTCTCATGCAGAGACTCTTCACGGGTCGGGAAGTAAGTCAGAAAGTAAGTAAGTAACCAACAGAGCTAGAAAAAAAATTCTGCCTGCATTATCAGTTGAAATTTGAAAGTGTCAAAATTCAAAATAAACCGAGACGATATAGCACTGAACTCGCCCTGGTACTGAAAATGAAAACCAGTGTTTGACATGGCTTTTGGGGCACCCTAGTTGTACCCTGAACTGACCCCAGTTAATTTGTGGGGCAAGCATTCAGTGCTGAGTTTTGCTGTCATTTCGCTTGCTGTCATTCATTTTCAAACTCGTCACCTACATTTCGAACACTTTTATCAACTATTTATTTGCATTATGGCAAACCCAAATTCAGAATTTAGTTCACTCGTTTTTAATAATAAATGGGAAAGAGTGTTACCAAACGATAAATATTTGTCAATATAAACAGCTGACAGACTTCAGGACAACATTTTGCGTTCGATATAGAAGTCGAATTTTCAGGGTTTTTGACAGGCGTGAAAAATTAGCTGTCACTTCTCAGCGCGCACTTGTGGACACTAGTGGTAGTGCTAGCCACGTCAAACTAACCTAATTTAAATTCTTTAGTCAACGCGTTCGTATACCTAGTGCAGACAGACGTAACTCAAAATCTAGACTCACTCGTAACAAGGCAGCAGTTTACCACAGTTCAGGAGGTAGGTAGGTACAATGGACAGGATGAGGTATTAAGTATGAAAAGCAATAAATGATATTTGTTACCACTTTTGAATGGGTCCGTCATAGTGCAGTACTAAAACTACCTGACATGCTGAAGTCACAAAAATTCGGCCATTCGGTGGTCACTCATGTGTCTTTCATGAGAGTGCGCTGCGACAGCCCGCTTGACAGGCGCCCACACGCAGTGACAAATTTAGGATCAAGTTAATGTATACGTTATAATGACGACGGCTTGTCAAAATTTGCCATGAAAAGTGGCATGTGGCATGGACTATACCACAAACACTCGGCGTATGGATGAAAAACTTTATTCGTGGCAGATCGAATAAATTTAAGTACAGACTTATCCCGTCATCTACTGTATGTAAACATATCTGACCATAGCATCGGTAATTTCATGCTTCTCTTCATATGATTAACTGAAAATATCAGATTACACATAAACACATCTGTCATGCCAGTTTGTTACACACGAAAGCCAAAAGTCACGAGCCAGCAATTTGATCGCAATTAAAATAGCACTACGACTATTTCCCTAACCAAACGATGCCAGAGTTTGGAGAAAACAATTACGATAACTTGTATTTGTCATACTTTCCTGGTTTACATCATTGTTTGTTATTGCGCGACCAGTTGTTCTCAGCTTTGATCTTTGTAAGTACTGGTGGCTTTTTATTCAACTATAAAGATCAGATTTATGTACAACCAAATGGAGTTTCTTTATCGCATGTTTGCTCTTAAGTCTTCGAATTGAATTCAGAAATTCACAGTTCAGTAGGTTAGGCAGTAACTACATACATATATGCAGGTGAAGTTGCACCTAATTTGAAAATTTTGGGTACAAATGTGACTCAAATGATTATCGCGTCATGCTAATTATAATTCTCATAACAGTTTGTGTTTATACCTACCTTCTTCTGTTCAAGATTATGCATGATATTATCCAGCTGTTTTTATCAATGAGTTTAAAAGGCCTCCCTTAAACTTATATCTTTGCAAGCAACTCGTCCACTCTTTGGTGCTGATTTTTAATTGCACCATTATCGTTAGCTGCACGATCGAGAATTCTCATAAACATTTTAATTTATTTTATTTTGTAAACAAATACCAGTTTGAGAAGTGTTTTTTTCAACGTCAGTCAAGAACAGCTTCTAAAGTCACGACTTCCTGAAAGTTCGTCGAATGGAAAGAAAGCGAATATGGATAATGAGGGCGCCACCAGTGCCGGATCAAAGTTACCGCAGTTTAGGGCATTATTTCGTTTTTAAAATAAATGTATTCTGTTTGACTTCGAATAGAAAAAACGATTTCAGATTCAAGGCATACTAAAAATAGAAGTAACTCATTGTACCTTATAAACAAAGCTACCAGTTTCAAATATGGTTATTATGTTCGAAAGCAGTGATCCCAGATTGAGGAGAAAAGTGCCAATTTTGAAGCTTTTATAATGGAAAATGGGAAAACGAAAGACAAGCTTAAAAAAGTGGAAAAAATCAAAGTAAAACTTAAAACGCATTTTCATTAAAATTAAATTTTAAAGTTTACTCAGAATGAAATGTTCCGAGATACCTAAGGATTAATTTCCCTTAATCTCGAGATTTACCCTACAAAATTTAATCCCAGAAATACGAGATCGAAAACTATTTATTTAAAAAAAAAAAATTATAAAGACACCATTGAGATTGAGAACTAATCTCGAACACTAACCAGGTTTATATGTAGAGTCCGATTTGTGAACACGCTCTCTACAGATCGGGATGTCAAAAATGTAAAACAAACTGATCTGCATTTGACAGGAACAAAAACGAAGACGTTAAAAATGGAAAAAATTATTCTCTCTCTCTCTTCTCTCTCTCACTCTCGTGAAAAGTCAATCTGTCTCTCGACTCGAATGGAGAGCCAAAGAGAATACGTCAACTAACTTATGTCGTTTTCCATTGGTTTCACTCGGGGATCCACTCATTCTGAAATCCAATAGGGTAGTTCGCGACAACGTCAGTGTCAAATAAGAAGAAGAAAAATCGAAGTGACAGCTAAAAAACTTGTAGGAAAACAAAACCGATTTTGTATGGATGTAGTCTAATTATGTTAAAAAATTACAGAAAAGTGAATAAAAAAGGGCAAAAAACAAGATGAAAGCATTGTTGAATTAAAGAATTATGTTTATCAAACGTATTTGGTAACAACTGAGAAGTTAAATTAATGGCATATGTGCGCTTTTCAACAATATTTGAACAAAACACTACTCTGGCCATTATAAAACAGTTTGTTATCCTACAAGTTTTTTTGACGTTTGAGCAAAAAAGGTAGCCCATCTGTGAAAGGATGGGCTTCGCGAAACACTCTATGGAACAGCAAAACTGCTTCTGACAGAATCCACCGAAGTATTGGTGAAATGCCAACAAATAATCTACGGCTGCTGTCAGCTCACTTGTAATAAATACATAAATTGCACTTGTATGAGTGCTTCTTGAGTGGATTCTGACTTCAAATCGAGAAGCGAAATTCTCTTCTCAGAATCACCAGAAGAGTATTTTTGTGCCAATGGAACAGCATTTTTTCGATTCCGGACTCTCCCGGACGCTTCTTTTTGTCCAATGGAAAACGACATTAATCTTCTTTTATTCGATGGAAACTGGAAACACTTTAAGATTATGTAATTTTAAACCTCTTGTACGTGTACCTACTAAATCTCGGGATTTGTGTCCGGTGGAATACGTAACGCTTAAGATTGTACATTCACTCGTTTTGATATTTTTTCTTATAGAAAATGAAATCATTTCAAAAACTATTCAAAAGAAGTCATCCGATGTTGTTTGGCTCTCATTTTTTTTCTGAATGAAAAACTTCGATTGCCATACGGGCTCGTTTTAGCATCAATGGGATAAATGACAACAGTGGACGGTGGGCGCTATAGGGCCATGTTAACTGAGTTTTTTCTGCCGCAATTGGACGAATTAGGACTGGAGGACGTGCGGTTCCAACAACCGATACGCTGAAGGTGGCGTTCCCGGGTCGCCTCATCTCTCGTTTTGGCGATTTGCACTGGCCCGCAAGATCGCCCGATTTAACCGTTCCAGACTTTTTTTTGTGCGGTTTTTTGAAGTCTCGTGTTTACGTGAACAAGCCCGAGACCCTAGAAGCCCTCAAGGACAACATTCGACACGAGTGCGAGAATCTGTCGCCCGAAGTTCTCGCCGAAGTGATGAAAAAGCCATAAAACGAGCCCGTATGGCAATCAATTGTGACGGGGCCCCTTTGGCCGATATCATATCTTCTCGACTTGACCAATAAAATTCTAATCGAAGTTTTTCATTTAGGAAAACAACATCGGGCGATTTCTTTTGGCCCACCCTGTAGTAAAAAAACTCTCCGGTCACCTTAGCCCCCACCTCTGCGAAGTTTTCCTCCAGAGACAGAGTATGGTCTCTTCTGATAAAAGCTTACGGCATCTTCTATAATTTTTTTAAACAAGTTTCTCAGAAATGGCGGAAATGGTGCCCTTGAAGAATCTCCTAATCTTTATTGTATAGAGAGACAAGTTTCCATGGAAATCCGTCTTGTATTCGCCTTTCTAGTGTCTATTTTCTAGGCTGTGGAAACTTCTCTTTAGCTACAGTCTTATCCATTCGGGCTCTTCCAGCGAGATCTTGTTGACCATTTATATTAAAGCTCATAGAGCCAAGCGTCATTTGGAATTCGCAAGCGTTCCCTCAAGAGAAAGTTTAAAGCCATAGTGGCACTGTTTGGGCAAAACGCCTCAAAAAATTCGCCGTGACGAACACATTTTACTTTGGTCCGTCGTTGCTTGAGCAAGATTTTATTTTAGGACAATAAGGACGTACAATTTATCAGTAGGAAGGAATGGTAATTAAATTCTTTTTTTTTTGCGGAACTGAACATGAACCTTTCGGGCAGTTATCCAGTTGCCACTGGTTTATTTACTCACTCTTCTTCAACCATAACCAACTATACTTCCAGTTGCGACGACGTATTGGCTGAAGTTCCGATTCAACTCTCGAGGGTGCACTCTAAGTAATATCTTATTTTATTTATAGCTCCAAATGAAACAATAATCCGTCGGCATAATTCAAGCTGAATGATCCTATAATGACCCCGTATTCTCAGCTGAAGAATACTTCCCCCATTATTGCAGATAAGTGTTTGCTCAAATGCAATTTTCTATCGCAGTTGACACATATACATAATGTGCAGTCGCACATCCTGAATCCAGACACTTCAACATTTACCTCTGGGTGCAATTTCCTCTTTTGCAGTCCATCTCCAATGCGGATTGAGGTTATCGCACCACAGTATCCGGATAGAAATGGAACATCGTTTCGCTTTTGCTCCTGTCATTCCCATGTTCGTCATATTCGTGACAAACGACTCTCGCCACTATATCACCGGCAGCACAACTATCACTTCAAATGCTGCGCTGCACCATATGATAATCCTATTGTTCATTCGTTCAAAACCACAGACAGTAGACGAGGTGCCATGAGAAGCTCGCCCCTAATATAATTGAATGGCTTTAATACCCATTACGAGTATCAGTTGCAGTTGCAGTTGCAGTTTGCATGGAACACTCATTTCAGTTCCCCTAAGTGGATTGACCCCTGACCCAATAAATTCAGAGCTGCATACCTCTACAGACACAGAGCCATGCTACTTACAAAATGCACATAATGATTGTAGCTGTAGGTTGAAGTAGATGTACTGTATTTAAGTACTCTTTAGGTCTAACAGTCTGTGCAAAGGGGGAATGTTCGTTTAAAATACTCGTAAGGGTAATTATTATTGCCTACAATAAATGCAGAGACACAGAGAGTGCGAATTATGTTTAGTTGGTTGTAAAATTAAAAATTAGCCTGCTATGGTGCACATATATCTATGTAAAAGACCTTTGATATTACGTCGGGTAACATGATACAAAAAGAGTTACTTTACAGTCGGCAGACAGACAAATATATATTTTTTTAAATCCTTGCACTAAATGCATACAGGTTCAGGAGCCATGTTGTAAATACACATCCATACAAAACTGCAAAAGAGAGAAAGATAGAAAAGAAAATCCATTCACACACTCATTTACTTTTAAGGACAACTGCCCTTACACTTATGCCCTTTTTGTAACAGAAAGTATATTTGAATCTGAATGATTTGAATGATGACTTCATTAAATTGATTGCTTCACATACAAAGTAGCATTCGGCAATTTTGATGTTCTCCATGGCAACGTTAATCAATTTAATGCCGACCACTTTCATTGTATCATTTTAAATTGAAAAACAAATAATATTAATCACCAGATAATCGTATTATAAGTTTCAGCTAAGCGGATCCCTAATAAAGCTTAAAATTGCCTATGCAAACAATTTACTGATATTGATAGCGGTTGTCGTAACATTACTACCGCGCACTTGAACAGTGCAATCGCACTCTAAGGGTCTAAGGTACTGTGCACATGAGAGCTAATTGAGACGCAACAAATATTTGTGTATTTCAACAAAGAAACTGTGAGCATTGAAAATGTCTTTAAAAACACTCTGGCCCTTACTAATTATCATCATTTTTAACCTAAATATTTTCTAGGTCACAATGGGTAATTTTAAATGGAAAATTTCGCCATCGTGCTTAAGTCTGGACTCTAAAAATGGTTATTAATATCGCGGTTTGCCTTTATGTGGCGATAGTTATTGTTATAAATATTTCGGTTATGAATAATGATCCCATCTCATTTTTGCTGAAAAACAGGAGAAATTCACAAAATCGTAGCGTTTCACAGGTTTTTTATTTTGAAAAAAAGGTGTAAAACAGGAGTTCAATGTGAGTACTAATTTAATGTTTAATGTAACAAAAATACGTAATAATATGCATAAAGAATATTTAAAAAAATGCTTAGTCAATAATCATCATCATCTTCAAGGTCAATGTCGAAGTCGTCATCTGTTTCTACGTTGGCATCAGCGGAGCGCAAAGAGACAAAGAACTAATGGCGCACATAAAAATAATGACGTTCTATTCGCGTCATAAACTAAATAGTAAATAGACTGATAGCTTTCGTACGTCTCCCCGATTTCACCCGCAGATTTTTTTCCCTTTCTCTCTCTGAGAGCGAGCCTGTCTGTGAATACATGTAAAAATTCAAAACAGTCCCACAATCGGTATCAGCGTTGCCACTAAAGTCTTTAGCAAATGTAGTACGTTAGCTAACAAAATGTAGCATTTTCAAACAAAATGTAGTACCTGTTTTTTTTTTTTTTATTGACACTTAAATTAAGTAACAAACAAATAAATAGTAATAACATAACAAAATTATAATTTTAATTCACAAAAAAATAACGAAAAAGAAAAAAAAATAACATAATAAAATTCCAGTCCGAGTCTGAAACTACTTTTAAAAACCGATCCATATATATTATTTGCAGTTGTTGTAGGTGCAACACAATAACCAAACAAATTTAAATTGGCTGTCAGCTCTTAATTCAGCTGATAGACAGAGACAGACACTTCATGTTGTACCTACGGAAATGACGGAATTCAGCTGAAGATTTGCACATACTTTAGAGTGATGTCAAGTTTTTAAATCGATTTAGTTATAAAAGCACAAGGGGGAAATTTGAAATGTTGTTCGTAAAAAGGAAATAGGTTAGACGGATTTTAAGAAATGTAGTACTTTGGGGTAACGATGTAGTATGTAGTACAGCGTTAAAAAAACCGCCAAATATGTAGCATAGTACTACATATGTAGTACAAGTGGCAACGCTGATCGGTATAGAAATGAGAATCCACATCAGGCTACCTGACATCTGGTTAAACCGGCAGTGTAGGCTGGTTTTTCTCAAGTATATGTGTGCCCCCTTTGATTAATATGGCACATATACATGAATTCAAACTGGGCTACACTCAAGGCCAAATTCAGCTTGTAGACAATTTCTCTTTTTTGGCTGAAGCTGTCAGTCTATTTACTATTTAGTTTATGATTCGCGTACACTGACTGAAAAAGTGAGAGAGGGAGTATGTCCGTATGTAATTTTTGCTCCGTTAGCTTTTTCGCGCAGTTGCCAGTTCACTGCGATGTTCTGTTCGTCGTGAAGCGACGTTGACACGTTTGAAATTTTAAAGTTTAGTGCGTTAAAAACATCTTTGGTAAAAAACAGGTTTTTCGAATGCAAAAACAGGTCACAGGTTTTCGGTCCAAAAAACAGGAGTCTCCTGCGCAAAACAGGAGAGATGGGATCATTAGTTATGAACATTGAATTAATATTTAATTGCAGAACGTAACTGCTGCTAACGCCGCCTGGAACCTGAAAATACAAGAGCTGCAAATTCAAATCATATTTATTTGGTTTAAGAAAACTAAAGCAAACCAGGGGTGGAATCGGCTAAGGTGATAGTTGATAGTTGATAATCAAAATCATCGCTTTACGTCCACGTAAGGTGATTATCAAATTGACAATCGCTTCTTTGCGATCAATTTCATGTGACAGCTATTTAGGTGTCGCTTTCATACATTTGTGTCATTTTTATACGTACCTCGGCTACAACTCCAAATAAATTAAATAATTTAGTGAAAAAAGAATACATGTATTAAATAAATCAAAATAAAAAAAACTTTAAGTGAAATTTGAAAACTGCAATGTTTACTTCATTGGAACTCTTCTATACAAATGAAAAAAACAATTACAAAAATGTCCAACTATTGAGAAGAAACCTTAGAAATAAAGCAAATATCTTGGAAAGGATCCTTATTTGCTCTTTGTTTGCTTGAGACCTTAAAAAACAAACAAATTTATTGTAATTTGTTAACATTTAATATTCTAAATTCACTTACATTTTTCACAATAGAAATAATAATAGCACCTATCAGCTGCTCGGAATGACAGCGTCGGCAAGGAAGTGACGTTCGAAACTCTAAGTCCTGCCAATAATCAATCAGTTTTTTGTGATCGCTTTACGCAGAGCAAAGAAGAGTTGATAATCAAAAACGACAATCAACTATCACCTTAGCCGATTCCACCCCAGGTGATTCGCATTATGTTCGCTTGGATTTCTACAGAAGAAGCTTTTGCTTGCTGATGAGTTCATTTAAGAACCCCGCAGGCGATATTTATGTTTGGAGTGAAATAGTTGACATTGTGGCGAATATCATTGAAGAATCGGCTGCGATTCCCTTTATCACGTGGAACAACCAAATTTCAAACATTAGGGGGAAGCTTATGCGAATGTATGGAAGAAGATTGTGGATTTTTTTTTTCTCCGGGAATGGATATGTGAGAAAAATGCGCGTGTTTTTTTGTAAGGACTTTTATATTAAAACGTACCAGTATCGCTTGAGGTCGAAAATCGACCATACCTTTTATAAGTACTTAATACTAAAAAACCTACCACAATTATTTTCGTTATGTATATGTATTTTTTTTTACAAACGAAGAGAGCAACATCTATCGAAAAAAAATGAGCTGCTCCATCGGAATCACGTTCTAATTTAAGATGATTTATATTTGAATTCGTTGCTATGCTAATATGGCGGCGAAAAATTTATTGCCACCAAAATCCTTTTAATTATCTGTTTTGTATAGAGAATTCATAACTTAATTTTACCAGACTTAAAAGCGACATATACCCACGATTTTTTGTTTGTGCACATCTATGGCACAGTACCTTTCAAATAACATAAGTTTCATTCTCCTCATTTCATAATAAATACTTAAAAAGTGTACCGAAGCTTTTGATGTTCACGTATTAATATAATGATTCCTCATGATTCATGAACAATAACTGCTCATAAAATATAACAAAATCTGGCAAGTTTTTCACGGCTGCTTTGTACAGGGTATTCCAATAGGGACTTCTGAACTTTGACAGTTGATAGCGGCCATATTGTTGAAGCTGGCTGTCAGTCTGTTTTGCGAAATCACCATGGACGGGCATAGCGTTCAACAACACGTGCAAATGATAAAATTGTTTAATCCAAATGGATGGAAACATTGTAAATTCCGCTATTCGAGGGCATGGTTATCTCATGTGGAGGTGATATCTATGAACTGACCACCGAGATCTTGCGATTTAACCCCGTTAGACTTTTTCTTGTGGGGTTTCCTGAAGTCGCAGGTCTATAGGTCTATGCAAATAAGCCTCGAGCGAAAGCGGCCCTCAAAACTTATATAACCCATGCCATGCCATCGCTTAAATTCAGCCCCAGAGTCATGGAAAATAGGACATTTCAGATGCGCTCCACCCAGGGCAGCCACCGAGGACATTTGAACGATGTTATATTTTATACATAATGGCATCGATAGGCCATGATAGGCGATGATACGACATACTTTGTTTTAATTAAATTTAAAGATAGGAAGCGCCTTATGAAAGACCCTTTACAACCAGCTCAAATTTGTGCATAGGCTTTTATATTTGCAATGTATTGATTTCAAGTTTAAGCTGTCAGTATCGAAAATACCAACTACCAAGACCTTGACCTAAAGCAGAAACAAATCGCGGAAATTGTATAGCACTAAGGACGGAACCGTGCAGTTCACCAATCTGGTTGAAACACTGAAAGCATTATATTGAATGAAATGGATCTTGCAAGAGATTTAAGCTTGCAAACCAATGTTCTCCGGTTTTTAAATATTATTTGTGGAAATTGCTTTTTCGTCGGTTGTACCCACAGCTTTAAAGTGAAGAAAACAAGAGCGATTTATGTTTGGGGAGTGGACAATTCTAACAAAAACGTATTCATTAACAAAGTCAATGGAACAAGGCATGGAATTTGTGCCGAACCAAACCTGACGGTTGCTAGTATTAAAGTTTAATAATTTCGCATTTAACATTTAAGACCTTTGGCATACAAAGTTCATGAACAAAATTCACTAGGTATATACACTATAAGTGTTGAAATTGAAGTTCAAGAGTAAGTGTTTGAATTACCCACTTTGAGTGCTGATAATAACAACTGTTCACTCGAATGTCACTCTCATGTGACAAGTGGCTTAAGTACACTTTAAGCTCACACTTGCAACAAATTACCACTTGGAGACATTGTAAAGTTGATGAACAAATCTCGTGCAGGTGTTCAATGGGCTTACGATCAGGCGGAAATCTTTTAATCTAATCACTCTACCTTTCTGCATTCCATAGATACATATGCGATTAAATTTAGTTTCTTTTCAGTACATTATAGTTTGCACAAGCAGTGTCGCTACTAACAAGTCTAGAACGGTAGACTTGAGGTTTACTTAAACTTATCGTTATCAGTAGAGTTGCTGTTGCTTAAAATAAATGTGGGCGCAAATATTTATCAAGTAAACTGGTAATTTTTTTAAGATTAGCTATATTAGGCAAGGAATATCCAATACTTTGTTGATAGTGCATAATGCATATCCCCTTTGATGCATAGCGGAGCGGCTTTGCTTTTTTTCCTTTTTTTCTCAATCAAATTTGCCTGATAATTAGAACCAGTTTTAATTTATATCACAACTAGCTGGTGGTCCGTTTCGATAAGTAATTAAAATAAGCTCTTGATAAATGTTTTTTTTTTTACTTGGTTTTCAAAGTTTTAACCGTGTCGAAAATAATGTTTTCGAAATATGAGCAGTTTCTAAAATTAGTATTTTTGGTGTTACGAATTGAAAATTAATGGCGCAATAATTTTGAAAACGTCAATTTTACTTTAAAGCCTAGTATGCTGTTATAGGAAAGCTAAAATTAAGCGCCTCTCCAATGTTTCTCTCCACCACTTTCCTTAATGTTCGTTTAATTTTGACAGCGTAAATTCCGTAAAAAAAAGAACTGTGTTAGTAAAGCTGATTGACTTGCTACTGTTAATTTGCTTTCGTTTAAAATTTTGTTGCGAATACCGATATTTTCTCTGATCTGTCAAAATTTAGCTGTGGGAAAATGTATTTTGCATTAATACGCTTACTTAAATTCTGCAGAGATTTTTCGTACAGTGGCTAACAAATTTAGCTTGAACTGCGTACTGCTTGGCTGAACCACTTTGCTTAATTTTATCTTAGGAGACATTTTTGTATGGGGGCTTAATTTAAGTGCGAGCAGCATACTAGGCTAAAACATACATTTTGGTCAAAAACGCTAGTTCCGTTTAGGGGTAAACTAAACCCAAATTTTAAAAAAAATGTATTTTGAATTTTAATAACAATCGTATGGACATTTTTCGAGATATGTCAATATTTCAAAAGTAGCATTATTCGATTCTTTAGGCAAAAACTAAGTATACAGTCATTTTAACATCACCTACTTAGGCTTAAATATTAATTTTGGTTGAAATCGTTAGAGCCGTTTTCGAACAAATCAAACTGATGAAAATTTTATATGTAAAGAACCATTAATATTGAGGTTACCAAAAAAAAACG
The DNA here is from genome assembly GCA_948293265.1 of Cheilosia impressa. Lineage (NCBI taxonomy): Eukaryota > Metazoa > Arthropoda > Insecta > Diptera > Syrphidae > Cheilosia > Cheilosia impressa. The sequence continues at coordinate 25,952,897 of OX411884.1, read as the reverse complement.
ACCCCGATCTGTAGGCTCACAAAGTCCAAATCTGTTGGCCTTAGAGTAGACGGACAGAATCGCGCTACTCACATTTTTTACGAAAACAGTAGATATCCTTTTAAAAAAAGTCCTTTTACTCAATATGGGCGGTTTGAAAAGAGCCCAAAAATCAGTGAAGCTACCATAAACTTTTGAGTGAATTTCTTATATTGCTTTTGAAATGCATTTTAGTTTAAGCATTGTAGAGAATGAATCATTTTCTTTACGAAAAGTACACGTTTATTGTCCGGGACATTATTTGCTTGCGAAAATTTGACATTTGTACTGCAGTGTTACCAGCTTTTATGAGGTATGGAGAAAAATTTTAAAAATCTTGGAGCCAAAAAAAGACACTAAAATATAAAGATCAAAAGTGCGCACTTTTTCGCAAATCTTTAGCGTTATCTACTTATCCTGATTGCATTGTTTTTAAAGACGACAATAGTAATAATTCGGAGACTTTTCTAGTTTCCATTTTTCAATGTTAAAAACGTTAAGAAAAACAAACGCCTATGGAAACGAGTTTTTTATACCCTCCAGAGGAAGGTATATTCACTTTGCCAATACATTTGTAACGCCAAGAAGGAGTCATCGGAGACCTCATAAAGTATATATATTCTGAATCATGATCAAATTCTGAATCGATTTAGCCATGACCGTCTGTCTGTCTGTCTGCCTGTTGAAAGCACGATAGCGCCTAAAGTAATTGGCGCAGGTGAATGAAATTTTTCGAAAGGACTTCTTTTTATCGGCGTCAGGTTGGTATTGAAAATGGGCTATGTCGGTCAAGTAGTTCTGGTACCTCCCATACAAAACCAATATTGGAACCATGTGTCCCGCTGTCTGTTGAAAGCACGATAGCGCCCTAAGTAATTGGCGCAGGTGAATGAAATTTTTTGAAAGGACTTCCTTTTATCGGCGTCAGGTTGGTATTGAAAATGGGCTATGTCGGTCAAGTAGTTCTGGTATTTTGCATGACTTGTATGCAGTGGATGGTATCAAAGTATCGGCCAGGCCGATGATAACACTTTTACTTGTTTTATATTAAACTAGCTGACCCGTCGAACTTCCTACCGCATAGAATTGAATAAATTATTAACTTCCCTTTTGATAGTTGAACCTCTCTATTGAACGACTGAAACTCCCTTGGAATTGAATTGAGTTGAATGCATATAAACTTCATAGATTTTCTGACTTCTTTATAGTTTTTATTTGCGCTAATGATTGATTTGAGTTGTTCTAGTGAGATTTTTTCAATCAACCAGACTAGAATGTGGGCAAAAGGCAACCCTCGCTTCTGCCATTTGACCGTGTTCATCCAAAAACGCGATTGTCCAAAACCACTGTGCTTAACGATAAAGTCCATGATCGATTTGAGGTTTTGTTTAAAAAATCGTGCGGTGATGTCATGGCGGTCGCTCGAAGTTTGCCCGGGAAGTAAGAATCACCGTTCGGATAATTTCTTTCCCACTGGTAGCTCAGTGGTTAGTATGATGGACTACTTGGGCGAGTGGTCAACTTGTAAAAATGGTTGGAACCAGTTAAGTGGTTTCGGAGATTAGCAACAGCGCCACCTGTCGGGTGGACACCAAAACTATCCTAACCAACCGCATACATCGACCAAATTTCATTTAAATCGGTTGATGGGTTCTGGAGGTCGACACAGGTATGTTCACTAAAATACCTATAACTTGTACAACCAATACGAATACAAAGAACGTATATACATACAAACCTTGTTTGGTTAAAATTGGTAGATGCGTTAAGGCGTGAATCGGCGACAAATGAACACAATTTTAAGGCTCAATTTTCGTTGCTCCAAAAGATGTCATTTGGAAGCATGAATTGTACATTTGAATGTTATCCAAAAAATGTTTTGATTCTGGTGTTGTGCCAGAAAGTAATGATCGTAATGGTTTAGGTGGATATTGTAATTCTAGTAGATAATCGAACTTTCCCAGAAGTTTCATTTCCAAATTTGAATAGCATTGCATTCACAAATAATTATTGGTTGACATTTTAGTTATTTTTGAGAATTTAAAATAAAACTAAAGGTGTAATTGTTGCCGCAATAACGTCAAGCGTTCTGAAACAAAATCAATTATCGTTTTTTTACTATTAAAACAAAAACTGAAAATAATTTTATTTTTGGGCATAGACAAATAACATTTTTTTTTAAATATCTAGTTTTAGAAAAGGTGTAGTATTCGATTATTTTTTAAACAATAAATAGGCACTCATATTGCAAATGTCAATAATATCAATAGTATGTGCTTTCGTTAAATACATTGCGCCGTACTTATAACGAATTTTAGTCTCGACTTTAAAATTACGGAAGTTCACAATTGTAAAATTTAATTTTAAAATATACTATAGACTAAATATATATATACTAAAATTTAAATTTAAAATTTAAATTTAAAATTAAATCTAAAAATATTTATTGCTAAGGCTGTTTCTGACAAAGTCTGAGCATTCGTCAGATTTTAGCCAGAAACTTTGTAGGTAGGTAGGTACGCCATCATATTTTAACGTGAATGAGTTTTTATATGAAGATACACTCAGATTAAAAACAGATTTATAAATAAAGTTGCGCTAGCTTCAGCCGACAATATCTGTGGCCACAAACAATAAGCGCTTAAGTCGACTTAAGACGTTATTGAGATTTATATGCTATTAGATTCAGCGTACTCAAATCTATTTTGTAAATTTTTTCAGTTGTATATCATTAAAAAAGTAACCACAATTTCAAAAAAAAAAACATAACAACTTAAGTCAAAAGAGTTATTTGTAATTTCACGCGTTTGTCAAAAACTTTAAACTGCTCTCCTGAAAAATGAGTAAAACAGACTTAAGCTGTTTTTGCTTGTGGCCAAAATTCTGTACTGCCGGTGATACTGATGACAAAAATTACTCGAAAGAGCATCTCAAATGTGACTAAGAAACTGAAGCCCACCTGAATATGAATCACAAATGCAATAAGCCAAGACGTAGCATAGCGCACAGACTCTGAGAAAATTATAATGCAGTTTTTAACTCGACAGTAATTCATTTTTTTCTATTTACGTCTGCTTTGTCAGTTTATTTTCCCAGCCTATCTCTGTTGAACTTTTAATGTACTTATACAATTTCCATTTTATTATCTGTCAAGTGCAAACCGAGTACGATTGCACCTAAATGTCCTAGATCAAACAAAACCCATGCGACACTGCAACTGGATTTAGTTTATACATGCGTTCTATGAACAGCTAGTTCAAATAAATTAGCCCCTTTTATGGGTGACATCTCGTCAAGTTGCACGCGCCTATGATAGCAACCAATGTACTCCGTATGTATGTCGGTTTGTATATGGATCAGTGCAAGCGACTTGCTTTTGTTCGGCTTTACTAGCTTGCCCGTGATCTACCGCTTTGTTCGATAAGCGATGAACCGATCAGAGCGGATTGACTTTGCTATACCAGTTTTAATTGGTCAGCTAAATGGGGGGACATAGTGCATTCAATCCGAGATTGATGAGTAATTTCAGCTTTAATTTAAATGGAACGTGATTTTCAATGTTTCGTTCGTCGAATGAAAATTTCACTTTGAGGTGGGTGGAAAATGAGTGACAGAGCCGAAACGTAAGAAGAGATTCACAGAATAATTGTTGGTGTACTAGTTCGCATTAATTAATATTGATTTTAACTAGTTTGTGGGAGTGAGTACAATTTCGATGGTATTTTGTTTCCACTGCATGTTTTTAGTTGTGAATTTAATGAAAGATGGCGGTGACAACTCCGAAAAGTCCAGAAGGATCTGGTTTCTAGTATACAACTTTGCAGAGCAAAGCGAGTCTTCGCAGAATCTTTAGTCGCAACAGTGCGACACTAACAATCATTTCAAATGCAAAGGTTAAATTTTAGGATCAGACAGAAAAAAACAACTTTTGTTGCCTGCAGTACGTGCGGGTTAAAAACAATTATTAGCAACACCTATTAAATGCTTACTGCTTCTCTGTAGTGTTTCCTCATTGCACAAGCTCTGTGATGAGCTCATGATCAACTCATTAACGATTTCCTGCTGTCCGATTACACATTTTCTCAATTTTTGCTATTGTACTTATTACAAAAAATGTTTTCAATTTACAAAACGCTTATGACAAACAAATTGTGCCCCTCCACAGCCTTTCAAGCTCGACCAAAGGGTTCTTATCAGAAATTTGTAATACTTTTTATTTTGCAAAGAAAAAAAAGACCAAAGCCCAGAGCAGATGCGGATGCAATATTTTACGGGTTTCATTAATGGAAACGCTTCGATAAGCAATGAACAAATGTTTTTCCTTCGTTCCGTTCAGGCTTTGTTTGATATCAAAAACGTGTCGTGTCATTAGCGATAGTGGACGTGATATGAATTGTTTGATTTATTTACCCACCGAATTCAATTATGTTTGCGGCGTGCAAATATTGTGTTGATTAGAAGTTTTCCAAGCAGAAAATGGATCTGGCGATTGCGGAGGGCATCACGACCCAAAAATATCAAATTTGTGCAAGAGATCATGGTCTAACCTTCACCTTATACATATTTCGCTAACAATCTTTTTTAGTGTCCAGGCTAACGTAATCGAACTCCCAATGGCGAAATTTTCCATACAAAATTTGCTTATTTTAACCTAGAAAATATTTGGTAAGCCCATTGTAAGTCTCCTCATGGAAAATATCTCGCCTTTGAGTTCGTAAAATGATTCTTTCCATTGAAAACTTTTATACTATTTAGAACCTCGTTAGTAATATATTTTTGTTTCCTAGTGAAAGGTCATCTTCATTTTTATTTCCAGAGCTCCAAATGCGTGAACTGCTTGTGGTCTATAAAAAGATACGAAATCAATGAAACCGAAAGCCCTAGAAAGAACTACAATAACTTTAATCAATACTACCACAAATTAGACATAAGCTCAAGGAAAACGCAAGACCAGAGAGCAGACCTATTATACCGCGCAACCGCTGTGAACCAAAATTAAAATTTTAAAATTGAAGCAGAAAAATCGTTTCGCAGCACATTTGCTGTAGAAGATACTGTACCATGCCATGAATCACGGTGTGTCCCAACCAGTTTGTTCACTTCATTTTGTATCTATTTCGTCTGAGTGCTTGTGCACCCAAATCAGTGCGAGGAAAGAAACAACACGAAGACAGTACAGACACCGATCACAGAGTATATAATTTCCGAACAACATAATGTGGAAACGTACAGTGGGCAATTTTGCTCGAGTGCTTGGCTAAATTCATTCTTTCGTCGCACAAAAAAAAAACAAGGGCTGGGGTCCTATACGGACCTGTTGCGTCAATTATCTATTTATTTGATTGAGTCGTTCCAGAGAAATTGATACAAATTACATCTTAAATTTTTTTCCTACTACGCCACCACTCGCGAACATCTGGACAAACATCCAAGAGTATAAATGTCATTAAAATCTTCTCAATACCTCAATTAGACATTTGGATTCCGCTTTAAATTGTAGGTCCCTTCCATTCGTAACCAAAAATTCAAAATTTCATACAAACAGGGACAGGGGGCGGTCCGGCTTTTATGAGGGGCCCGGAAATTTAATATGAAAAACATATTTTGTACCTTGTTTTTTAATATTTTAAAATATGGAACTCATTTTCATATTTTTTTTTGTTATAAAACAATTGCTAGAAATTTGCTTCCTTTTCCTGCCGATACAAATTTTCAAGTTACTCGTTTGGTTATAAAATTCAAAAATTTCCAATAATACGTTTGACTGCAATCTTTAGTTTTTATGACTTTTGGAGTTATTATTTTAAAAGAACCTTTTTTTTGCCCAGGCCGGAATTTTCTCGACGACGACCCTGAGTAGACGAACATATTTATTTTTTTTCTTCACTATTTGTACATTGACTTACCTCGTTATATAAACAAGTACGGGCCTTGGTACATGTAGAGGCTGCGAAGACGAGGAGGTACCTCACTTTATTTGTCAATGTCCAATTCCTTTTGCTTGCGGAACTGAGCATTTTTAAGGTATGAATCATGAAGCGGCAGCGGCAGCGGCATCACAATGGGTCCACATGGACCTAACCTGACCTATTGTACAATGTACATCACTTTTCGTCATGCAAATGGTATTTTCAACCACTGTATGGCGGAGCGAACACTTTCGTCATTCAACGGTTATGGAGACTGAACTTTTTCAGATGTGCCGATGGCAACAGATGTGTGTTTGTGCAATAAAGTTCTGGGTCATAGGTATTTTACGCGACTCTGTTTCTCTTCGTGAAATATTTAAATATACTCCTATCGTTTGTCTGTTCATAAATGATACAATTATGTAACGAAAACTTTACAGACAGACTTCTAAACAGCAAATTTAAGCCTTAAGCTGTGTAGGTATGGTGTGGAGATAATCTTACTGGAACCTACAAACAATCAATTTTAACTTGTCCACTAAAGATTTTGTGGGTCACAATGACTAATTTTGTGTGGGAAATTTCTCCCTGTTGTGAGTTCGTAAAATCTAGCCTTGTCACCAAATATTTTTATTCTAGAAGCATTTTTAAAAACCAAGCATTTCCTATTCGTGCAACGATTTTTCGAGTTTGTTTGCATCGATTCCGAAATGTCAATCATGGATATCTAAAGAGAATAAATAGCTATTCCTGTACCGCAACTTTGATTGTCACTCTCTGTCAAAATTACCTTAATAAGGTACCTACACTTGAAACCAACAGTAGGAGAGTATTGGGTATCGATTTGCGTCAATTGCGCAAGTTGACCAACTTTTAACTTTTGACGCATGATTTTTTTATAGGTTTCTAGGTACCTACTGGTTTGAGTGTTTAGCTGAGTTAAACTTGGTGTAAACGAAAACACAAACAATGGGGACGTTCAAGTATCCAGCTTAGTAAGTCTGACAACTGTCTGACTAGATGCATATCGGTTTTGGTTGGCTGAAATCAGTCATATGCCCAGCTGTTTCAGTTGACGTTTATGAAGGGGTAGCCGGCGAATCTACTCAAGAAATTCCCGAATACTGAGTTGGCATTTCGCATAGGATGTGGCTGACGTAGAAAAAGTAACATCCCCGATCAATAAAGTTTTTGCGTTCAGGTTACATCTCATTCAGACCAATCTAGTCGACTTAAGATAATTAGATTCATGAATGTGCCCAATAATTGCCATAAGAGCAAATGTGATTCGGTTTATGTCCCACATGTGTGTTTCAAAAGTGACACAATTCAAAAAACTCATTATATGAGTTTTAACCAACAAGAGCTCTTTAAAGTTTTGTCCAACATATTTATCAAAAGTGTATCAACTTAAATTTATTTTTAGGCCTAAAGATGCCACTTATGAAAACAGTTTTCCGCCTTTTCTGGATCACGTAATTTTCTGAGTTGTGTCATTTCAGAAATACCTACATGTGTTATGTATAAATAAATTATTGTATGTACCTACCTACCGGATGAGTAATTTCCAAAAAAAAACAAAATTCGATGACAAAATCCCCGACCTACCACAAACAACTGTGTCGTTGTGAATCAGAATCTGTTAAATTATTTTCCTACTTAAAAATACATCACTCGCAAATCGTTTGCCGTTCGCAGTTCATTCACATTATCTAGTCCGTCCGAGTGCTCGTGTACCCAATCCGCCTTCATGGAGAAAAACAACAAAAACAATGCGAACAAAAATAATTATCCACCAGATTCCACGCCGAGTACATTCTGAGTGCATGTGTACCGGGAATGAACTTTGCGATGAACTTCATGTAATTACTGGGTGCAAAGTCTATTCCATGATGGATGACGGTGCTGTGTACAAGATGCATAAAAACTATGAATCACAGGTATGGTGAGGTGAGAGATGATCGTTGCAATTATTAGGACCCACAATTAACAGGAAATTCAGTAGTTAATGATCTAATGATTAACTACCCAGCCCACATCGGCAGCAAGTTTCAGATGCATTGTTGACTGGAAAGCTTACGATGGGATACATTATTTTGTAATTTTGTAATTTTGTATCTGCTGTACTATACCGTATCGCATCTATTTCTATTCTCAGCGCAGCACCTGATTTCCTTTGTTCGCGCATAGGTGAGTTTTCTAATGTTCATCCAAGAAGCATACATACAGAGACAGACTGGTAACTATAATGCTATCGCTGTTTCTCCCATGCTCAGATTGTAATTTGTGAATTGCTTCAGTCGTGCTCTTCCAATCTATGCTTACTGTGGGAGTGTGTGATGACGGTGGACAAGGCCGGTGAAACGTGGCTGGCTAAAGAAGAAGCGATGGAAACAATTTAAACGCGAAAATAGAGAAACGAACTATACGGTAGGTTTGTTTATTTATTTTAGTGTTCATAGACGCTGGGGAAATTATATAATAACAATTGATAAATATTTGTACCAACAGGTCGATATAGGAGGACTCCGCCTAGCTCCTCACAACCATTCGTTTGTGTTAGGTTTTATTTGCGGTATGATTGCCTTAAACTTTTTAGGTACGAATTTTCGAAAGTTCCTAAAATTGTACCTGAAGTGGACCTAATAAACCGCAGAATAGTTTTATTTTGCTTCTGTTGAAGGATGAATCAAATCATGCCGAGCAGTGTTGCCATAATTTCAAAAATGAAAATGCTAAATAGTGCTTTTACACCATCACGCACGCGCATTTTTGCATGAGACGGGACAGAGAAATCCGTTTATCTACAGTCAATGCTAATAAGGTGTAAGAGTGAGATCACTAACTCAGTTGAAATTATCTTCCTATAATAATATTATGGAGATTTGACAGAACAGATGTAAACAAACAAATTAATTTTCATCGATTTTGGTGTAGTACAAATAAATACAAATTTAAAAATGGATCTCGTGAAGGCCACTATATTATTAGATATTATCATCGATATTAGCGATGATGAAGTGGAAAAAAATGTGTAAAAAGAAAAACGAAGAGAAAGTATTGGGTGCATCCTTACCTAAGGAACAGAATGTTTGATGGGGCATTTGTATCAATTTTTGGATCAATATGCGAAACAAATGACCCGCAACTTTTCCTTAAGTATTTGAGGATGACTGCTTCCCAATTTGAAGAGTTGCTTCTCAAAATTGGACCATTTATAACGAAGCAAAATATTATGCGAGAAGCGATTTCGGCTAAAATCCGACGTTTAATAGCCATTAGGTAAGAGTAAAATCATGTTTTTTGAATAACTTTCTGCAGTTTGATGATTCGTTTTTCACATATTAACTTTAACATAATCTAATATTTGGCTACTGGTGAATCACAGGCAAGTTTAGCATTGAGCTATAAGTGTTCGGCGTCTGTCGTGCACAATATTTTAGTGGAAACAACATCAACTATAGCGAAAGTGTTAAAAAAGGAAGTTTTTCCAAAAATCACAGCGGCTAAATTTTTGAAAATTGCTCATGGCTTTGAGCAGCTGTGGAATTTTCCGAACTGCATTGGCGCTATTGATGGGAAACATGTCATGGTAACATCGCCGTACAACTCTGGGTCAGAGTTTTTCAATTACAAAAAGTTTTTCTCTATTGTGTTGATGGCTATATGAAAGAAAAAGTTGTGTACAAAAGTTTCAAGCAATAGCATTATTACTACAGCCCACGACAGGTATAAGGAACGCTTATAATTATATCCGAGTTGTTCTTGTATGCGAACACATATGTAAGAATTGTTGTTTTAATGTAAGTGTTTCTTATATCCGTCAAAGACTGTATCCTCAAATTACTGGCGAGGCTTATTAGTGTCATCCAGATATGATAGAAGCCTTGAGTACTTGTACTGCTTAGCGTAGTTTCCCGATCCACTAGGCAGTACTTTCTTCGACTGCATGTACGAACTTTTCAGCCGATCTTATTGAGTTCGCACAACACTCGCCTGTTTTTTTTTTAGATCTGAAAGGTAAAAATATTAATACCAAGTAAATTTTTTATCAATTGTATACCAACTTAGCTGGCTTACTATTTCTTCCCATAGTCGCATCCGTATAGCACGATTTTTAAAGTCGCTGTGGTGAATGCTCCACAAAGCTGGCTTTTCTCGAACTGCTTCAATAAGATGTTCTGAAAAAAATGCAATATATAATTAAAAGGACTTACATATTTACTTTATTTATGACAAACCTACTGCTTCTTCGGGGAACTGTTTCTGGTTTTCATATTCTGATGTAGGGGTTCTTGTGGGCGGATCATCTAGGTATTCTAGATAAACACATAAAATAGATGTAAAAAACACAATTTCAATTCGTAGTTTTGTTAAGTCCCTGCAATTGAGCTGTTGTATTCATTGAATTCTTCTAAATACTCGACATCGGGCACCAGTTTTCATCTGAAAATTTAATTTGTAATATATTAAGCACTAGTAAATAAAGAAAATGTTATTTTAGCTACCATCAATTGTGTTTTCCATTTTGAATCAAACGCCGATATGAAGCATAGAAATTTCAAACGTATATTATGGCTATGAAAAACGTATGACAGCAGCGCTCACTTTGTTTTATAGGAAAGCGAAATTTCGTGAGCCGTCGCTATAAAAATATCAACATGCATAGCTTTCCCATAATTCCTACCACGTAAACTAGATGGGCGACGAAAAAACGTGTCACGTTTTTTTGCGTATTAGGTAATGCCGTCAGTTTCAGTCACACGGCTATTTAGTATGTAGCATCCCTTTAATTTTCCGTGATAGGAATGTGTGATTGTGTAAATGCGGCATAACTGCAAACATCACGTGAAACGTACTAAACTGTCATATAAATGTATTTTTCCTGCCTATAGTCTAGTACGGATCTGTTCCGGAACGAAATTTTCCGGTGGTCTCCAAATGGACAGCGAAACGTCTGCGAAAAGGCAGCGGAAAATAATTCGGGGAGAGTTCCATCAGCTGATATACAAGTAGCAGTGTTACCAGCACTGGCTATTTATATCTGATTACTCGAACTTTTCGCTGGCTCCTTAAGATTGTCATTTGAAATTTTTTCTAATTTACGCTATTCACTTTAAAGTTTTGGGATTTTTAGGCTCCTTAGGAATTTATTAAATGTATACTTCTATTGCGAACGCACTCATTTCGCATAACTAATGTCGTTTTCGATTTGGCTTTTCAGATTTCGATCAGAGATCTCAGATTTCTGCTGCCAAATCGAACATTAAATCCGAATTTTATTGATTCTTGTTTGTATTGAGTTGGCCGCAAACAAATTTCTTTTTTTACTTGCACTGGAAGTCCATTTCAATTGATTTTCATACATTTATACAAACCCATTTCGAAATAATTTAATATAAAAACTCGTTTCCATAGGCGTTTGTTTTTCTTAACGTTTCTAATATTGAAAAATGGAAACTAGAAAAGTTTCTGAATTATGAGTACCTATGTGTTGTTTTGTTTTTATTTTAATTTACTATTGTCGTCTTTAAAAACAATGTAATCAGAATAAGTACATAACGCTAAGGATTTGCGAAAAAAATGCGCACTTTTAATCTTTATATTTTAGTGCCTTTTTTTTGGCTCAATTTGGCTATCATTCATGCAGTATGTGTTGCCAAATTACCGGACAACGGACATAGTTTTCAACAACATGAGCTAGTGATAAAATTGTTTAGTCAAAACGGGTATTCTGTTCGGGGAAAGGACCACGAAGCTCACGCCGCATTGGAAATTCTGCACGAGCGATCCAAGGGCAAGGTCATCAAACTTGGAGGTCATGCGAACTGTCCACATAATTATATCATTCGATTTGACTCCGTTATACTTTTTCTTGTGGGGTTTTCGGAAGTCGAAGGTCTGTGCGAATAATAATCCACGAACCACAGCGGCCCTCAAAGCCGACTTAACCCATGCCATCGGTCAAATTCAGCCTGTCTTATGCGCCAGAGTCATGGAAAATTTGACATTTCGGATGCGCGTCACCCAGGGCAGCCGCGGAGGATATTTGAACCATATTATATTTCATACATAATGGCGTCGATATGCCTTTCAAACAAATAAAAATTTCAATGATATCTCACAAACACTTTGTTGTATTTAAATTTAAAGATAGGAAACGCTTAATGAAAGACCCTTTACAACTAATAGTAAGTAATATGGTATGTATAAGTTTAATATTTTGCAAATGTTTGATGGGTTTTTATATAAAAGTCAATATTTTAAATTTAATGTCCATTTTTTGTTTATATTTTTTTCGTTTTGACTCTTTATTTTCATTGCAAATCTAGCGTAAGACTAAAAGCGCAATCAATGTAATACACAAATACACATCCACAAAATTTCATTGAAATCGGTTTAGTGGCTTTGCAGATCAACAGCGCCACCTATCGGGTAAAAAACTCTCCTATCTTCCAAGCTGCAAGGGAAAAATCGTTTAAGAAAGTGCCGCGTATTTACTCCCTGTTTATCCTTTGTCAGTGAGTCATTGCTAAGGTATGGTTTGAAGAATTATCCTTGAAAAGACACTGAAAAACATCGGAATACGCTTCATAAAACGAGAAAAAAAAGCCTCAAAAATATTTACAATGGAATCCTTAAAACCCCAAGTAGGTAGGTACCTATCACATAGAGGATTTCATGAAAGGTCTGCCCAGAAATTGTTAGAAAAAAAAACACCCACAAAAATCCGCTAACAGTTATTGCCTTTAAAATTCCTTGCAATCGCATAAAAAATGTACCAAGATAATATAAAAATAACTCCTTGAAACTGCTCTCTCTCTCTCTTTGAAAACGCGCCGCTAAATTGTACTACAGAAATTTCCTAAAACAATTCACCCCACATAGTAACATAGCACCACCATACAAAGTTCATTCTCAGATCCAAACCGTAGGCTCTTCGAATTAATTTAAAAAGTGGACTCAGAGCTTTTAGTAAACTTATCAAAGGGTGGTATATGTACTTGCTAGTACTTAGCATGGTTTTCACTATCGGACCATAGAGGGCGGTTAAAATGGTCTACTTTCAGTGGAGATTAAATTGAAGACTAAAGTGGGACAAAGTGCTTAAATTGTTGGTACAAATAAAAACTGCAGACAATTTTTCTTATAAATCTTTGTGGATATTTTGGGTATTTATTAATTAAAACACTCAAACACCACAGTGTAGTAGTATATAGCCGAGTTCTGATAATGTTACATCAAACGGAAGAAAATAATGAGGACGTTTGGATTTCTAGTTTAGTAAGTCTGACAACTGACTGTCTTGATGTATTTTCGTTTCTATTTGCCCAGATTGGTCATGTGAATAGATTTTGCAGTTGACATTTATGGAGGGGTAACCACAAATTTAGTCAATGAAATCCTGAATTGCATACACAGTTGACATTTCGAAGTAATCAAAATTCCAAATAAGCCGCGAGAATACAAAAACAACCCAATTTGATTAGTCAACGCGTTCGTATACCTAGTTCAGACAGGTCTTATGGACGTTTTACATGAACTAGTTAATTGTTAATTGTCCTAATTGACATTTCGTGTGTTTGCTCTCGAAAAAGGTGCCAAATTTTGACTTTAGTCGAAGAAAAGTAACGCTGACCGCGAGAATACAGAAGGAATTCAAGTCGCCTAGTCAACGCGTTCGTATACCCAGTCTAGACAAATCTAGTCGACGTTTTACATGAACTAGATATCCGGACGTCCCCAATGTGACTTAAAGCGGGCTGTTCCTATTGTATAGTATACATACTTAAAGTATTCTTTTCATAACAAAATTTTCATTTTGTGATTTTTAAAGCATTAAGGTGTCATGATCTGACAGTCAAACAGAGTTACCGAAACTGTAGGTTATCAACTCAATAACAATTTGGAAGAAATCTCCCATAATAGGAATCTTAATGTGGTGTCGAACACGACGTCTTGAGAGGGAAATTATGCAAAAACAAAATTATGTACAGGGTGGGCCAAATACAAGTTTCTTTTTAAAAATGCAATAAAATGAAGAAAGCAAATTTTTCTGCATGTACGACTTTATTAGTAAGAGCAAACATTCATATTTATTATGAAACACTACATCGTTCAAGCGGATGGTCGTGCGTCTGCAATTGCTGAGTCAATTGGACCTTGTAAGCGAATGATCCGAGATCTTTGTGCAGAATTCCCTTAGGCTAGTGCGTGAAATGTTGAGCTGTTGAGATCGATGGCGAGTTGATGTTCGTGAATTAAACAGCAGCATTCTCGTCTTACCGTCTCGTCGCACCGTAAGACGATGGGGACCATGAGTGTTGTCCACTAGCATATTAATTTTTTTTGCAAAAATTTGCGTACAACAGGCGCGATGGGTGCTTCATTTCGCCCAACTCCAGCTTCTTTTCAAAAACGCACTGTTTGGGCCACACAGCTCTCACTTTGGAAATAATTTTTCAATATTTCCCAACGTTGTCAAGAGTAAAGCGACTGTCTTTCTGTCAAAAGATTTCGAGCGCAAAACAGCTGTCAGTGTCAAAATAACCTATGATTTAAAAAGAAACCACTAGATGGCCCGCCCTTTATGAGTACAGTAGTAACCGTTTAAAGCGAACCCGGTTAAAGCGAATTTTCGGTTATAACGAACCATTTCATGAAGTCCCAATCAATGCCCCATAAGAATTATGAATTTTAATTTAAACTGGTGGGCGGCCATTAGCAACATGCTTTTTTGTAGTTAGGCCTGGGGTACCTACATTAATCTGTTGCGCTAAATATTTATTTATTTATTTATGCATAGGTACCTATATTTGTTTAGCTAGCTGTTCACACTTTTTTGTTCAAATAAAAAATTGCTTGGATCATGGTCCTCCAAAACTGAAGTGACAACTGGATTCACTAAAAAGTCTTTGGATGCATTAGATCTTAAAACTGCATCCTTAGAAAGAAAAAAGTCGTATATCTCATGATGGATAAAATGGCTATAGATAAGCAAATTCATACTAATTTCAATTTCACCGAAGATTTACCTCCCGAGATATAAATATTAAGGCATTGAACGCTACATGGAAAATATCTGTACGTTTTTTATTTTAGTTTGTGAGTCAAAAATTTTTTTTTTTTTGAAATAATAAAATGTTACAAAAATAATTTTAAATCACTCTGTGTAGCTTTGCTTCTTTTCAATAGATGACGCTCTTTTGTTTACACGTTACTATGGAAATGAATCGCTTCCAAAAAGATGTCGCTCTTTTGTTTACATGTTTCTATGGAAATGAACTTTTTTTTTGAAAAGAAAAATCGCTTTTTTTTGTTTACGTTGCTATGGCAATATGGCGGCATGTGCTTCTTTGCTAATCCGCTGTAAAACTGTAGCGCCTGTGTTTTTTGGATCATATTTTCTCGCAGAAATATATGAAAAAGACATTTCACTAGCATTCCATATTTAGTATGTCTATGCTGCGTACGAATCAACATTCTCAAACGTCAAAATTTCGTCCTTCAATATAATTTGTTCGGTACTTCCCCGAGTAACCTTATGTTTACAAACGAAAGGTTGAGTGAAGTGACGCGCTTAAAAATCATTTAAGTAAAATGGGAGATTTAGAAAAAAATAAAAGAAATTGTTTCACATTAAAAGACAAATAACAAAACTTAATGAATTTTTTAGCGTATCACTTATAACGAACTTCGGTTATAACGAACCAATTTGGTCAGTCCCTTCGAGTTCGTTATAAGCGGACACTACTGTATATTTAAAAAAAAGAACAACATTCTCCCGTAACAAATACTTGTGTATACAGAACAATAAAAGCAAGTAGCGCATTCTCCAGTAAAAAGAATCGCCATGCGCATTTTGCAATTGCATTTGCGAAAAACGCAAAGATCTGTGCATGTCGAGTTATGGTTTTTAAAACCAAGCACCTTATTCTTGATAAATGAGTTTTTAAATCAGCAGAAAGTCTGTAGATTCTGATTAACCTACCTTTATACGTCCCTGAGTATCTTTTGCGGAGTTGCTGAGACAGGGTTGCCAGTTTGGGTTTTGCGCCAGGTTTAGGGTTCTTTTTGTCGATGGATCTATGGATGGATTTTTTCCTCGTCTAAGCACCAACCTTATCTCTGTAAATTTTATTAACAACAATTTTATCAAATTTGCATGAGAGCGGTGTAAATTCAAACTATTTGTTTCAAAATGCAGCATGCGTTGTATTTGTTTGCATTCCAAAAACCAAATTAAGTACGTTCGAGTTTCAGATTCGAAGTCTCTACTTTTAAGTCGGACCTACATAAAATGTTTAAGAAAAGTAATTGACAAAAGGTTTTTGAAGAAAAAAATAGAAAAATCTGATTTTTTTCAAATTTATCTGGGAGAAAATATTTTGATCGTCTGGCAACGCTGGGATTAGAAGTGAACATCCTTACAACCACGCCTTGTCACCGCCTTTAAAAAAGAATGGAGACTAGACCTCCAGTTACCTAGTTCGGTCTTTTGCTAAACACCTCCAGTCTGTCGAGGTTCGCTTCCAATTATGTGCGAGGTCTCCTCCTCCTACCCTTGTGCGAAGACCAGAAACACCAAGCACCATTAGGACCACTAAACAATAAACACTTCCACCTCAAGAGGGTGAATAGCCCTTCACCCCGATTATTATTAACAGTCACAGCAACTTGCGTCAAAGCACGTGAAGTACGTCTAAGTGGCCAGTTTTGAATTTACATCACCCAGGTTGCAAATATATAGAGAAGGCCACCATGAAACCTACAAAGAGGATGGCAATTCTGCGACTCACAACGTTTTGAATGAAAATGCCTTCCACGAACCACGAATAACCCAGTCCCGAAGGTTTACTTCTGCACAAATTAGCAAGGTCACCAAACCGGATGAATGACTCATGCTGAGTTACCCTAACTGCATTAAACAAACCGGCGATGCTGATGTGCAGTTTCCTTCTTCTTGTTTTCAAACTTATGACGCATTTTACACAAAATTGTTGGCGCCCTCCCAACCCAAGCATAAGTGTGTACGACCAACAACACAATTTTCCTTCATCTCAATTTACGCTGTCCCACTGGGGGCTTATCGATTTACCATCCCACTTTGTTTTAAGGCGAAAAGTGTCCAACAACTTCATCCAGTAGCCACCCCAGTTGACCCACAGCACACTGGGCCCTTCTGTAATTGGGCTACTCGCCACAGTGACGCTGTGGAATCAGACAAAATTTACTTGGTCACATACTAGCGCTGGCATTCGTCGTCCTTGTGGGAGCCCAAACAAAAAAGGGAAACTAGAATAACTCAATAAATATGCAAACTACACAACATTAAGGAGCGACATAGGGGACCCAACACACTGCGCCTATACCGTCATCAGAAATCATCAGCCAGCGAGACGATGACGGGAACAGCAAACAGCACCAGTGCTGGTCTGCGGCAATGCTTTCACCTTTATTGAATTTGTACCGCGCCGCCGACTGTGGTGAAAGCAGCGCCATGCCAGTTATGCCGTCATTTATCCTCGAAACGAAGTAAATCAGAGGCAGCGGGCATTTAACACATTCACTTCGACAACGATTTCTAGTCCTTTTCTAACAGAAACACCCAGCAACCGTTTTGAAGTGAGCAAGGGAAGTGGTGGAAAATAATGTCATGGCCGTCATCCAGTGCACAATAAGTTGGTCGTTGGGACTGGGGTTCAACCAGCGGTGACAGTGGCAGTGGCAGGATTTAAACAAAAGCCTTTTTTTTTCGTCCACTGGTAACCTTGACTTTTGCCTGTACGCTGGTGGCTGGTCCGAGGCAGCAGTCTTTGCATCGCGTAGAACGTGTATAGATACAAATGTTGAGATACAAGCCAGTCCAATTCATGTCATAGCGAAGTCCATCGAGATGTATGCAACAATGGGCCAATGCGGACGACCGACGGTATCTTGACGTGCGGGTCTGATTGCTGGCTAATTGACCTTCAGATCTTCGAAATTTACGGTTTGATTGGGGTGCCCTCCTGGTGCTGTTGTCTAAGGGGATATTGTGTTCTTTTTTTTGAATTTGCGCATTGGGCTGATTAATTTGCTGGTATGGGTTGTTGGTGCGATGCAGCGAGGAGAATGTCCGTTTGACTTTTGACGTCACAAGGTGAGAAGCCGCAAGGACATTCTTGGTCGCAACCACGTAACGATAGCGAATAATGAGGTTAACCTTTTGGAAGCACGTGCCGGCAGTAGTAGCACTCGGTGCCTCGTATTTTTGGTTGTAAGTTGAATTTATATGCGACGGCTTAATGCGCCCGTCAGGATCAATTTGCGATTCGTTATGGGGAAGAGGTTTGGTATCTGCGGTAAGATGGACAGAGTGAGTGGGGAGTATGACAGTCTTATTCGGCGCATTTAAGCTTTGCTAAGTGAGTTAGTTCGCTCTGTGACGCTCTGGCAACTGAAAAAGGACGAAAACTTTCTACTCTACTATACCCCATAAATCAGATCAGTGCCAAAGAATGAATTCTACGATCCTCGCAAGAAGAATTATGATAAGTGTACGAAGTGCGATGGAGCCAAAATCGGAAGGAGGGCGTCGTCAATTTGATAGTCGGAAAGCATATATATGGAACTATTGCTTCCACACGATTCTCAGACCTCATTTTCATAAATTATCGGTGTCCAAATCAACAAACCGCCAGCCGGTTTGATCACTTTGCAAGCGACGAATGACCTACATAGACTGGGGACACTTACTTGATGGTACTCAATTTACGGACGCAGGTATCCATCACGTTATGAAACGGAAACACTTGAAATAAGAATAGGAAAAGTGGAAAAATACTTTCGCAAGAGATTGACAGAACCCTTAAAATTCTAGCAAAGCGCATTACAGTGCAATGCTGCCAACGTTTCATAAAAATTGATCAATTCTGGGTTACGCTAGGTGAACACAACATAACCCCTGATTTGATGAGGAGTGCCAGTTGCCAATATTGAAGTCAATTGATTGTCATAGACAAATCAAACTCAGGCCCCAAACTTCGACAGATTTATCGTTACTTGCTATATTTGAACGGAGTAGTCACGATTTGGTGCGCTAGTATCGTTACATAGAAATTGGTATTGACAAATGGCACATACCTTAGAAAAATTCAGCTCACCAACACACTCGCACCAAATATGTGTCACGCCTGCTGCAGTCAAATTTGCTGGCAGGGTTTCTTAGAATTTTGTCCGTTAAATTTGAAACTATGCATAACTTTTAGGAAGTAATTTTTGTTTTGTTTAGGAAAAGGTGTACATTTCTTTAAGGGCCGTTTGCTGATACGACTCATAGCGAACTAAGTTCCACATAAACTCTTATGTTACAATTTATGACCTGAAAAAAGTTGCTAAGGGCAGAAAGGATTAGCTACATATTATTAATTGATCTACATTTTGTTAACAAATTTGAATGTACCTGAACCCTAACATTGATCAGTTTTGAACTTTGACGTTGAATTTTTCAGCTCTGTTTATAGATATCCACAACTTTCGACTATTAGATTATGGGGATTATCGTTCTGAATTATAATAGCAAGGATATACAACATTTTTTCGATTCTTTTTTGATTTATATAGGAAAAAGTGAGTGCTCAATGTTAGGGCATCAAATTCTTAGCATTGACCAGTGATGAAAATGTACCAGCAGTAAATATTTTTCAAATTAAAAGAAACCTCATTTTTACCTTTTATTTACAATATGTAATATTAAATTGAAATTAAATTTAATTATAAATAATTATTTTTATGAAGTATATTCACAGTAAAATATTCAATAAAAGAAACAGTGGTGAATGTTAGGATCCAGTCGGTCAATGTTAGCAAATGTGATAAATTTTCGAAAAGCTTTTTCAAAAATCTGATTTATAATTGTTTAGTATTTTTATAGATAAACAAAATACCTAGTGACAAATAGCTACAAAAAAAAACAAAAAATATACAGAAATTAAAAATAAACTACCCACCATACGGTGTTTAGAAATGTTTTCCTGTTGGTGGTCAATGTTATGGGCCTGGTTATTGTTATGGGCCTGGTTATTGTTAGGGCAGGACGATAGGTTTGTTGTTCAATTGTAAAACATGCATTTTTCATCCTTTTCACCAAAAACGCATTGTTTTTTAAAAGGCATAATTTTTTTCGGGCTTAGGCATAAGAACTTCAATTTGGGTTGGCAGCACTGCTTGTATGTAAAACATTTTCTTTAAATATTTAGTTTTATTAACCAACAAACCAAGCAATAGCATTCAGTAATGTTAAAATGTGGTATTTCCGAACTCTATCACATTGCCACACAGTTGGCAGCATTTTTTTTTTAATTTGTATGTTTTTTTTTCGTATTACACGGATTTTAATTGATTTGTCTATGTTGATCACTGCTGCTGGTGCTAACCAACGTTGCCACTTAGCTGCAATTGAATTAGAACTACTAATTTTTTTTTAAATCTACCGCCAAAAAAATTAAATATACTGCAAAAGAAATAATCCTAAAGTAGTAACGCTGGTGCTAACCCGCTGCTAATAGAGCATGACGCCAGCTCTACGGTCGAAAAGGAAGTAAGCGACTAAACTTTCCAGAGAGGAAAACGTTCCTTCCAAGTATAAAAAGCCCAAAAAGGGACCCAGCACAAATAGTAATATAGTAGTAGATTCTGAGTAATTGCGTAAAATTTGGGAAGAACTCTTCTGCTGCCAAAAACCCGCTGTCAGGGTGAATAATCCATCCTAGACTACGACAGTCCAAACTGAAGTTCACTCACTATTATACAAAGAGAGGATAGCGATATCGATACTTACGTCCAATAAGACTGCTGAATCGAATAAACTACTACCGGTTCTTTTCCTAAGGCACAAAAGGTTGCCGTTCTAGGTACTATGCTCCAATTTAAAGCAAAATTTATCCGTGTCCGCTGAGTAAAACCTCAGCATAGTGTGCCCCAGCCACAAGACCAAGCTCCGACAAAATCCAAAAGAGGTATAGTGAACATCTGGTAGAAACATTCAAGCCGATCAAGTTAGCCTGCTGCAAGCTCTCCAATTGCGATCAAATTAAAAGCAAATGTTGCTTCATACATAGGCCATGATACACTAGGATTACCGATTAAGTTAGCAGTTTAGTCGTGATGCCTGTTCAAAGCCACATACAAAAAGACCGACTTTACAATTCCACTATTCGCGTAGATTTTCTTTTATAAAGAACACGTACGAAAGTTTCACTAGCTAATAGTTTTATGAAAGACAGCGATTTGCTTGCTTGGGAGAAAGGCTGCTATCACATTTACTGATCCTGAATATCCATGTCCAACTAACAAATCCCATTGAAAAGATGCACTGCGCGCCACAAAGGTTGACTGCGTCCTCTACCCCTCCGTCCATTTGGAGTGGATTTGATGACAAACACGAGCTCTTTATATGTCCCAGCTGATTATTGGGATTGGGATCGAAAAGGTTAAGCGTACACTAATAACTAAATCCAATGCACGACAGCCTTACTCTTCTATCAATAGAATGGTAAACAAATACCATTCACACTCGAGTTTTTTTTTTACGACTTTTCAACTGACGAAATAGTCGTAAACCATTATCAGAACCATTGTCAAAGCGCTAATGGCCCGATCGTGTTTTTATGAACTAACAACATAAATCCACAATGAAGCAGCCTTTCAACGATCTCGGTCTCAGTTTTAATTTCAGTACATCCACCCCTCTGTGTACAAATAAAATCGTTTTGTATGCTCAACTCATTATTTCGAACAAAATGTTATCAGCATTCGCCCGTCGCGCACGTCGGCCGCAATGGTAGCGACTCAAAAACTTGTCGACAAAAGATCGCATCCAGAAGTGGCCATCGCACCTATATCCAGATAAAATTCCAAGCTCAAAGAACTTGTGTTCAATTGCCGACAGAAGCTTTTCAAGCTCTCCATGCCAGCTGGAATATGCTATTGGGATTGGCTATTGCGGGGTCGCTGTTATGGCACAGAGCTTCGCTTAGAAGTACCCACCATAGAGTTGAGTGCCTGCGATAATTTGAGTTCACATTTTCGATTGTGCCGCAGCGGCTGCTGGTCGCGTTGAACCTCTAGTTCAGTATTTTATTACCTGTTTCATATATTGTGTTTGTAGTGACTGATGTGCGAGATTAATTTGTTAAATTAAGTCAACACAGCAGCAGTCGAAATGGAGTTGGATGGCCTTGAATTAGCAACTGACAAGTGAACCCCGACCATCGAACAACAGGTATTTTCACGTACATTCTAAGTAGTTAAACAAATTGCTAACCAAATAATACGTTTGCTTTTGAATCGGTGATAGACGGATTCAGCCGAAAGTTCTCTATCAGTCAAGGGCTGTGCCGCATTTATACTGTCGTAATGCATAATTCGCGTTATGTTATGTAGTGTGGTTTGCACGTGACGCAATTGTTTACTTTAATTCAATTCCATCAAGTGTTTCAATTCAACAAAGGTGGGGATGTGACTTGTTCAGTGTAGAGAAATCGTTCAAGCAGCACTCAACTCATGATGAAGGTTCATTGGACTATCGCATTACGTTAAGTTTGCCAGTGTAAAATTGGAAGGGAAAAAAAGACGACAAAGAACAGAAACATAAATGTACTGTCATGGAAACTGGCACCCATACATAAACCCATTTCAACATGCCAAAGGCACAGTATGTAGAACTATGATGTAAGCCTTCGGAATCGATGAGACAAAGCTTTCACGCAGTTTTCGTAGGATTTTTAAACATCATAAACACACCCTAAAGCTGGATAGATATAGGCCAATGGCCAACCCCTCCCGAAAATGTGAACAGCGACAGTAAAGAGTTTTACCGCGTCTTTGTCCACTGATGCCGTGGATGTTACTGTAAACAGAAATATTCCAAGTGGTGCGTGGTCTACATTTTGGATATCAATTCCAATTGATGTGCGATTTAAAATGCTTTTTTAATTGGCGCCAAAAGTGCGGTCGCCTTTTCGGAAATATGAGTCATAGGGGACTGTATAGCCTCTAGGATGCGACTGCGACAAAAATGAATTGTTTTAGGTTTTAGGTCAGTGAATAGTGGAGTGGGCATAGATTTGGTAACGAACTTTGTTTTTTTACAGAACATAGAAATAGTTTAAACATTGAAATTAATTAAGGTCTCCCTGAGGCTTGTGATCACGCTTAAAGTGTCATTACTTTTGAGTGCTTTCTTTTTTTGTTGGAACCTACGTGCTACGTATAACTACTATTTTTGGTGAGGATATTTTTGCATTTTACTGACATTCATCGCCTAGTGTGACCGTCGAAAACTGGGGTCAGATTCTGTAAGGCCAAACAATCAAACACAAACAAATTTCTTCGTACACAAAACCGTTTCGCCGTACAGAATGCCGAACCTGTTTTTTGTTTGATGTGTGGGAATGGGAAGTAGTTCAATTTTGATTGACGTTTACTTGTTTCATTTCTGCGGATGTTCAGTGTGACGGCTCGCCAATCAATCAAATCGAGTTTTATTGGCGAAGTAAAAGTCTTTCAATCATCCCACCTGCATGCTGAGTTGGGACAATAGAATACGTGATCTTGTACGGAACACTTAAAAGTGGCGAAGTCGTTATTAAATGCTGTCAGTGTCATTTTTGTGTTTAGTAATCAAAACTCGTAGGCATTCTTTTCGAAAGAAGATTAACTGTCATTCATTCATTCAACTAAAAACACTGTTATCCACAGTAAGCTTGTGCTGACACCTCCCGATAACGTCCACTGACCAAATCTAATCGATGGATAAGATAATAATTGTCTGTCTAATTGCCAGCGCTTTCTCACGATCGTATTTTGTTTATAGTATTTTTATCATGAGTTTGATTAAGAACTAAATTTGTTAATACCCGTCAGTCATTTAGTAAATTAATAGATAAAATCAGCGGAGGAATGTGTATTTCTACTTTAATGCTGCGCGACTGTCATTTATTGTTATACAAGGTGTCGTGTAGAATTTTGTGAATAACAAAGGTCGAAACGTGATAACATATAGTAAAAGTATATTGAACGCGTGTGATTATATGGGTACTGGAAATATGATTTAATTAGGCAAACACTCTGTTTACAGAGTAAGGTATATCTAACCTACTGTAAGTAAACAATTCCATGCGAACTTACGGTTAAACTCGCTTCTGAGCTGCGAAGAGGTGGAGTGCTGATATAATGTAACCACCTGTTAGCAGTTTCAAAATTAACTGCTAAAAGGTCAACAATGCTAAATTAAATGGAGATAATAACAATGAAGCTCTGTAAAATAATAAGTGTCAGTATAAAAATGTAAATACTACATAAATATTCGCACAGTGTTAATAAAATGTTTTTGATTGACTTCGAAGTTCATAGTAAAATTCAACAATATTTACAAAGTTCTACAAGAAGAAAGAATTTGCCTAGTTTACCTAAACTAAAGCCTATTATCAGGCTTAAGCTAAATTTAAGTGTCCCTATAGATACCATACTTCGTTTCTCCACGCCAAAGATAAAAGGTCGCAAAATTATTAAACATCATAAATAGATGGGACAAAAATCATATGTTCATGACAGATATCAGTAAACGCAATTTAAATTATTTGCGTAGTTGAGGACCATTCATATGAGAACGACCAACTACCTACGAACGAAGAAATATTCGCAAGTTTTGACAGCCCATTCACATGATACACTTTAATTGGTCGCAGATACCCGCGAATCCAATGATAGTCGCCGTCATTTGTTTCTTTTTATTTTAAAAACGAAAAAAACTCGAAAATGGGAGGTAGCCGCATTCTATTAAGGAAAAACAAATTTTGTTAACCAATTTTTGGTGGAAAAAAATTAAAAAACAGCAACTAATGCATACATCCGATCAACCTAACACGAAAATAGAAAGGAGAATATTTTACTCTGATAAACATGCTTGAACTGTAACTTGGTCGGTTTTATCAGTATTTTAGAATGTCCAAAGAAGTGTTTGACGAAATCTTTCAAATGGTTGAAGACGATCTAAAGCCTAAGCCATTTAGTTTCCGAAGAGATGTGATCTGTGCTAAAGAAAAGTGGTCATAACTTTGAGGTTAATGGCTACAATTTTTATTTAGGCCACAACAAAAAACATTTCTTTTAATGCTTCCAGATTTCTTGCTACAGGCACCAGTTTTGTAGACCTGGCGTTTAGATATCGAATGGGAGTGTCAACAGTTAAGAATTCAATCGACCAAACTATAAACACAATTATTTCAAATTGCTTAAGAATTGCAATCCCTGACAAATTGTCTGCAGCAGACTGGAAGAAAATATCCACAGAATTTTTGCAACGATGGAATTTTCCAAATTGTCTGGGAGCTGTAGATGGAAAACATGAACTGACATTTGCACAAAAACAAAGCGGAAGCCTATATTTTAATTACAAAAATTCATTTTCATACAATCTTATGGCTGTATAGATTTTTGATGGTAGATATTTGCGCCTATGGAAGCAATGCTGATTCTACAGTTTTTCCAAATTCTTATTTCGGTAATGCTTGGCTTAATAATCCAAGTAGCCTCAATATACCAGAGGACGAACCACTTCCTGGTACCAAATCAAACCTCCCTCTCATGTGAATAGTCATTTAAAGCTTTCGAATTTAAAACTTCAAAGACATCACAGTGTTCGAATCGTTCCAAAACAATGGATATAAGAAAAATTTGAAAAATTTTGGAATTCGGTAGCCCACCTTTGAGATTATAAAGGGAACTTCCCACATGTGTATCTATCTTCGATTTAAAGTACCGGACATTTATTTCGCGAGCTAAATGAGTGGAGAACTTTTGTCTGTCTATCTATATGAAGTTAAGAATTTAGCGTGTGAACAGAATACTGCCCACTAAATTTTATCTTTGTATATAAATGTTTGTATGGGAGATAAAATTTAAAATTGATTTCTATTATTCTTCGAATTTTTTAATTGGATTCAATCGAAATAACCCAGCAGACTATTAGATTCGCATAACGTCCGCTTCGAGCTTCCTGGAAGAAGACTTGGTTCGCCAGAGAGTTCATCTAAGAATCGCCAGAAATATTTCGGAAGATTTACGATCCCTTATCGATTCAAAAACTTGGTTAGATCTATCGTTGAGACGAAAAGTCAAAACCTCATTCCCCTACCTTACATTTAACTTGAATTTTCGGTCTCTCTTCCAATTAATAAAAATGTTATTTTATGTAGAATCCATTGAGTCGTTTATGAGGTACTTTCAAACCGTATTCCCAGACAGACGGAACAAGTTCAGTGCTACAGAATTCCCTTCGCCTTTCCAGTGGGAGTGTTTGGCGTGCACCTGATTTCAACAGACCATTTCTGTATCTGGGCGCTTAAAATAGACACACCGATCGAGACAACAATGACAAGTGGATTGAAAAACTCGCTCAATACATACGCACACTACAGCATCTCCATAGCCAGACGCATATTTGAAAACGTTTATCAGTTTGGCGTTGTTTGTTTCATTTCATTGGTCGATTTGAGCAGCTGACTTTCATATGATTATGCTTATGTTATGGTTTATGGATATCCAGATACTGAAATAGAAAATCGAATTGTACTCGCACACACATTGCGTGCTCTCTAAACAAAGCTCTCTCGAAAACCCAACCAGACCAGTATCCAGTTGAATTTCATCACTGAAGCTCTCAAATCAATTAAAATATAATTCGGTGCAGTTCCTGAAACAAAGTTTACAATTAATTAAAAAAAAAAATTATTCCTCATCCGTTGACATCTGTATAATATACAAACCGATCCACATGTAGTTGTACATGATTTATATTCCGCCACCAAACACTAAAATTTATCTAATTTTGCAACGCGATTTTGGCAAATGCCTAATTGCATTCCAACATGTGCGTCTTCGAAGACCAAGAGAAATCAAAACAACAAATCCACTCGGACGCGAAATTGTAATGATCGCCGCGCGCCGGCCTAGACCATTTTCTGGTAGACTGGTGAACAGGTGAGCAAAACGTTTCTGTATTTACGTGCATTTTGTGTTTATTTTTTATTTTTTCCGCGCTAACTTAATCCGTAGTCAAGTTGAACATTTCTTCAGATGCGAAATGTTGATTTATTTTATTATTAGAAAATTTATGTAAATATTGTAGCGACATAATATTTTGTTTTCGCCATTAGTAGCAGCACACAGTTGCCGTTCCTCACCCTCCGCCTCCATACAATATACACCGTTACCGGTGGCGTATAAGGTCGCTGATGGGGTGCTTATTTTTAGGAGAGAACACACAGTCCGATATGTACATATTTTGGCATTGAATGCAGTGCTGCGCTAAGGGCGACTGTGACAAACCGAAAGGGCACTCGGGAGACTCGCCCATCCCACATGTTTATCGATTTACAGGCAAAACGTGATTCTATCTGTTTGAGTGGCGCCCCCTTCTATAATGTCTCGTGTTCCATACGTGGACCATCAACAATGTGAGAGAAAAATGTGAAAATATTTTGTGTTATTTGCATGTAAATGGGAGGTCAAATGACAACCGGAGCTGCTCCCACGATAACATTTTCAAAGAATAATATTGCAGAGGTTGATACTAATTGCAGCTCGCAGTTAAATTAAATTGACTTACAAGAAATATCGTTGCATGGATATTTATATTAGAATCAAAATCATCTTCATTTCTTGGATTGTGACAAAATTCACGCAAGTGTTGTTTTGAATGCGCGAAATGTGCAGCTAATAATATTTCCATCAGTGTTTGCATTGGCGCCCCTTTTCGATCTTCGAAAAGCTTTCCCTTGCACTAACTAACATAAACTGTCCGATTGGAGTTTTTCCCAATCTATTGTGCAAGAATACAAACTATGGGTTTGACAGATGAGTACGAAACACTGTGACATCACTTAGGCCTGTTTGCTGACTCATAACGATCTAAGTTCAACATTTTCCTGTTGGGCTACGTTTTGTATGGAATTAACTGTCACATTTTATGTGGAACCTTTATTGTTATAAGCTACATCAGCAGATAGCCCTTAAGGACTATTCACCTGAAAGCGAACTGCGAACAAGCGAATATTCGTAGTTTTTGACACTTCATACACATGAAAACTTTTTAGTCGCAGATACCCGCGATTCAGTTTCATTTTTAAAGGTTAAGTTCCAATGAATTTTTCATTCGTGGGATGTGGATGTGGATAGCGACTCTTTTATGTGGATTGTGAATAAAGTGTGACAGTTCACGGCAAGAATTTTCAATTCGCGGTAAAATTTAGCTATTTCAATCAATTAATATGCAGGTCTTATTTCTTGGGTTTGTGAATTAGTTCACAATTCACATAGTTTAAATTGCGTTACACGACAGACCCGGTGGCAAGTTAAAAAAAAATTCGACGCTAATCGACTGACTTGTTGAAGTCGGTACTCATCCGTCAATCGAAACTCATCCCACATAAATGTTGTGGATTATAATGTACCAAACTGTTGTTGTCTTAGTTTTGCTCAAAGATTGTGAAAAAAGTGTGACAGTTCTTTTGTGCTAAGAGAAAAAAATGCCATTGTAAGTTCTGGATACTAAAAATGATTCTTATGCCGAATTCACAATGTCGCGTTGACAGAAACTTCACGCGTTGGATCGACTTTATATCGTAAATACCGTATTGTTTAACGCGACGAGTGAGTAGACCTACTCTCTAGATTCTTCCAAACCTCCGAGGTTTCGCCATACATTTTTGAGGTATCGAAACCTCGCGATTTCATCGAAACCTATTTGAAACCCCTCTGAGTTCATCCGTCCGTGAGAGGTTATCAAACCGAACAAGCCTACAGCGTGAACTTTGGTTTATTTTGTGTTCATTTATGGATGTCAAAATATTAAACACCAAAACAATTGTGACAATCACAAAAATAATAAAAGAAAAAAAAGAATCTGAATCAAAAAAAAAGAGGTAAATAATATTTTTAAGGGAAATATTTGTAAATGCTGCAATTAATATTTGCTTATTTTGTTCAGAATTCATTTTAGTAATTCCTTTTTTTCAGCACTATTACTTTGCGTCAGCAAACAGCTGTTTTGCCAGCCACTTCAAAATTGACTTTTGAAATCACTTCAACTCGGTGGGAACGACTTACGAGGTTTCGGTAAAAGTTCATCAAAACCTCGCGATTTCAGTTTGGTGGGAACATGGCATTAGTTTCTCGGGTTGCCTTCATTAAAAAAAAAGGTCTTCTTCAATGTAGATGTTGACATTGGCTGCGTCACAAGTTTTATAGCTGTAATTTCTACCAAATTTATTGCTGCTCCTTTAAAACAACAATTCCTATCGTAACTAAATAAACGTTCACAATGAATACTCAAACAACTCTCAAAAGTGTGGTTAGCACCGCTGCAAAAGCACACAACAGCTGGTTAAATACCAGGCTTAACCATCCAGTCTGTTGTTTACTGCCCCACAACATTGCTGCCATAAAAACCGCTTTTTAAAGCCTTGTCAACAGTACTGTTAACAAAAATATTATGGCCAATTACAACAGTAAAATAAGCATAAAAGTAACCCACAATTATTTCGTAGTTTCGTCGCCAACATTTGCCGACCTTTTATTACACCCATGTGCACAAATAGTCCGCAAAGGTCATGCATATTAAGCAGATGACAATTCCCCGAACCTTCTTTATATTAGCCAAGGTAGTTAGTTTGTTGGGTATTCATATAAAGCAGTTCAACAAGGAAGACATGTCCACATGTCCAAGGAATATGTTTTTCCAATATTCACCACTGCGGGTACCCTTGAGATGGTAACTGTCCCCAGATATGGTATCTTTAAGTTTAAACAGAATCACCTCAAACGATTTGCACGGTGCGTACACAAAATACTTTGAAATGGAAGACATGTCTACATCCAGTCAGTTCTTAGAGACGCTAACCACCCTCAAACGAGGTAAGTTTCAACGGAATCACGGGGAAAACATAATTTAAATAGCACAAATTCACACTGGGGTAAATTTTCTCAAAAATTATCTTTGGCCATCGAATAAAATTGAGGTTAAAAATGATTATTAGTCTCAGTGACTAGTTAGCGTGTCTACGACTAAAGTCCATATAGTGTCAACGGTAATTAGCTGCCCAGTAACGGGTGCATTTGCTGCTGTCAACGTGACCATGCCCATAATCAGTCGTAGCTAGCAACAGTGGGTACAGCGTTATTCACAATGCCGCGCAATTTTGTTTTTCTATTCGCTATAATATATAGTAATTATTAATAGACCAGTGACATGGTAACAGGAATAACAAAGGACAAACAAGAAAAATAAATAAAGTTACGACCCCCTTTTTACACGGTTTCCGCACACTTACTCGGATTGCGTTTTCGTGCCAAACTAATGCAATGAGTAAGCAAACGACCTTGATAAGCTACTTGTAGTTTCGTAATGCCAAACACAATAATCCTGCAATCCTGTGTTTCGAACACGTGAGTTGGAGAAAATGCTATCGCAAGGCATAGAAGAAGGTAGAAATTGCTTACCTTACCTATATTATATGTATAAGAACGCAGGCTTGCATAGCTGTCAACTTTGCGCAGTCAACTTCATGTTGACGAGGTGACTGCTGGGTAAATTAGAGTGGAGACTGGGTAACCTAACCAATCCTGTGGCAATCTTCAGAGTGAGATGAGAGAGCCGGAAGGGGTGAATTGTCACTTTAGGTGTTCAGATATTTTTATGCCCTCTAATTTTTGAGTACACTCTTGCAGTAGTTTTTGTACTTTTTTACAGAGAGGCGGTGATGCTCGAGGGGATCGGGATTAACCAACAAATTTTATGGCACCATTTAGTTCGAGAGGACTGAAACACCGGAAAAGGACGCAGATCCTACAGAGGTACCTCGTTGCTTCCAACCTCCTGCAAAGTCATACGCCGAACTAACATTGTCTTTGACTCATTCCATTCGCCATTCATTGAGGTATATCAACGTGATTTTGGCCCGACAGTTAGTGCAAAATACGTCAAGTTCAACAGGGGTCTCGGTTTTAGTTTAAAATATTTAATAGTTTGGTCTTGTTCTTGGTTTTGGCCTTGGTTTTGCCCTTCGCCTTGGTCTTGTTCTTGGTCTTGATCTTGATCTTAATCTTGATCTTGATTTAAGACCAAGATCAAGCTTTAGCCTTTTTTCTAAGCCCTCATCAAAGTCTAAGTCCATGTCTTCTTCTTCTTGGTCTTCGTCTAAATCTTTTCTCGCACTTAAAAGCCATAAGGTTTAAAAATTTAAACTAGAACTGTAAAATTTGATACATTTGTACAGGATGGCTCAAAATTAATCATCCAATTTAGTTTTTCAATAACTTATTTACTAAATAAAAAAAAATGATTTTGAGTGATGAAAATCATTATTTGGACTTTTGCAATTTTTTCTGTTAAGTTGAAAAGATGATATCCGTCAAGTGGCTGTTGTAACCGTTTTCGCATTTTCCATGACTTTCCGCAAGATTTTCGGTGGCAACTGTTCGCATTCCTGTCGAATATTCTCCTTAATGGCTGCGATTGTCTTTTTGGAATAAACCCGCGACTGCAAGTAGCACCAAAGAAATAAGTCTGGGGTGGTTAAATCGGGCGATCTTGCTGGCCATGCCAAATCGCCAAAACGGGAGATTAAGCGACCAGGAAACGCCTCCTTTGCAATATCCATTAATTATTATTCCACGCGCTTGCAGAGTAAAAAGCGCTCCATTGCTTGTCTGTTTTAAACTTAAAACTTTTAAAATGTCAAAAATATGATGGACGTATGACGCCATTTGCAAAAATTATAACACCTTCCGATTGGGTGATTAATTTTGCGCCACCTGGTATTTACTGGTCGTAACAAGCTCTTCCCAAAATATGTCTGCAATTAAAGAACGGAGGAGCAGAAATGAGTTTCTTTTATGAGATATATAAAAGAAGCTCATTTCTAACCCTATATTTTGCCATTTATAACAAACTTCGAAATTGCGTTCATTGATGCATGATTGCCTCTTCAAAGGAATTGGCCAAATGTGAAAGGGACTTGGCCGTGGGCCGTGGCGAAAAAGATTGAAATAGGAATCGGCTCAGGCCGATCTTCTGGGCTCATTTGCCAATAAAAGAGTCCCTAAATGTTGTACTTTGTACCTTCCGGTGTTTCGCTCTGCTGAATAATTAAAAGTTCTGGTCACGTCACAGTTCTTAAAATTGTTGTCTGGTATTTAGGTACATTTTACGCTTATATCACTTGGACTTTGGATTGAGCCACTCCAATTTTTTGTAGGTATTTTTCCCGAAACGGAAAGTTTCACTTATATATTTACGTTGAATTAAGCAATTCCGTAGTTGAGAAGAAGACTATGCTGAGGGGTTTTCATCTGTAAGGACCTATTGTGTCAGTAATTTATTTTCTATTATACATAGTTAATATTAAAGCTTAGTATCCTGCTCGCGCTAAATTTTATCTCCCATACAAAAATGTCTAAAAAGAAAAAATTTAGCGAGGCAGTTTAGCAAAGCAGTATCCTATTAGCACGCTAAATTCTTAACTTCATGTAGATGGGTCGATGAAAAGTCTCCACCCATTTAGCTCGCGAAATAAATGTCCGGTACATTAAATCGAAGATAAATTTTGACATGAAAAACGGAGGAAGAAGTTTGTGTTGCGTTTACTATAGATATTTGTTTGAAGGAAACCGCAGAGAAAATTTGATCGAGAAAGAAAAGAAAACGCAAAGCCAAAAAAAAACCTTTTAAAATGTTAGTGGAAAACTAGTTTTTTAAGCTTCAAATAATCTTAGGTCTTTTGCAAATCAGCCTTTTTGCCTTTTTTGCAAATAGGAATTTATGGGACACGAAGAAAAGTGTCTTCTTCTGCTTGCTGTTACAGAAATTATTTGAGCTGCTGCTGCAATAATAATATCTTCTTAAATTTTTCGCATACTCATTGTTTTGGAATGATTCAAATACTGCGATGTTTTTGAAGTTTGAAATTCGAAAATTGTAAAAATTATATTTACTGATTACTGTCATGAAGAAATAGTTTTTGTCCCATCTATATGGTGGGTAATAATAATTTAGCGAGCATTTATCTTTGGTGTGGAGAAACGAAGTGGAGACTAGGGACGCTAAAATTTAGCGCGAGCAGGATACTTAGCTTAAACATTTACCATATTTAGTAGACATCAGAAAGCATAGAAAAATTTGACGTAACTTCTGAATAACGAGTTGACAACTTTTACGCAGCGTTTATTAATAAGGGGGTTATGATTTATTTTATTTATATATTTATTTAAATTGCAGCCGAAACGTGTAGATCATTCGCGCGAAAACGCATTCCTAAAAAGTATGATAGGAAAATCCACATATCGCAAAATACTGGCATAAAGTTGTGTAGAACTAAAAAAGTGAGATCGTCAATGTTATAACAGTGCACACCGTACTTGTACTTATAAGTAGGTAGGTATGTCCGATTATAATTCAAACTCAAAAAAATTTCATTATATACACTCATCTATATTTGCCTGCAATAAGATTGCAAAATAATCGCCAAAAGTACTGACCTCTAACTTTTAGAAGATTTCAAATTATCATTCCGTGTTGTAGGACTTAGGTTAACGCCACTATCATTTCAGCATCAGCCTCAGTTGCAAAAGGAACGTCTTGCATTTTTTATACGCCCATCGAAAGCTATTCATTTTAAATAATCGATTTTTTTCTCTTTACAGGATCCATTTAAAAATGACGACCATATTGGAAGAACGATAAACAATTAGATATAGTACCACATGATGCCTTACTCCATTCCGCTTCAAGAACTCACTTGGACTTGTGTCCATAGCCCATAAACCCATCACCTCTTCTGGTCGGGCCCGAGAAGATTGCGCATGGATCTACCGCAGGGCTTGCCGGTAACAATGGCCATTCGAGGAATGCGTAATATAAGACGACTTACAGACTATTTAAAGTGGAATATCAGAGCCGAGTTCCAATTCATGCGACAGCTCTGTTTCTTCGGCGAAGAAGTAACGTTGTTGCACGGATTGGAAAGTTTTGTTTCCGTTCTATTACTGCTGGAGCGTTCATCTTCTTTATATCACTCAGTCCTCGATTGGCCATGACCACCGATAATCCCTCCGGTGGATTCATGCGCAATCTTCATGTGTCTAATCGAGTTTTGGTGCAGATCAGAAAATGAAATGAAAGCTCATAATAAATACTAAACAAATGATGTGGTTGTTTTTTTCTTTTTTGAGTGGTGCAAGCGCAGACTGTGGAAAAGATTAAGTGAACGATTTAGCCGGTGGTAAGTAGGTTTTGCCTGGCTGTAAGTGGGCAAAAAGATATTGGGGAATCATCCGAAGGAACGGAAACGCATACTCCGTCGGAAATTGAAATCACATTGGAGATATCTGCTTTGAGAAAAGAATTATTTAACACATTGAGTTGACATTGAGGGTTACCTGCATTAAGTTCACAAGAAGCTCGTGCTGTTTGGGCTTGTTTTTAGTTTGATCTTGCCCTCATCATATGAGCAGCTGTTTCAGTTGGCTTTTATGGAGGGGTAGCCGACGAATCTAGTCAAGAAATTCGTGACTGAGTACTAAGTTGACAGTTTGCATATGTAACTGACGTAGTAAACGTGACGTTCTCTACCAATCTAGTTTTTGCGTTCAGGTTACATCTCATCCAGACCAATATAGGCGACTTTAGGTAACTAGATTCTTGAATGTGCCCACTGTGTGGTTCGAAGATATCGGAAAAGAATTCTGTCTGAAGCTGTCAAAAATGTCACTCAGAAACAAACTTGATCGCACTGCAATGCAAAACGCTAAAGTGGGTTGCATTTTGCGATTCCAAACAAAATTTTAGTCTCGACTTTATATTTACAGAAGCTCACTATTGCGAAATTTGTATGGAAAATATAGGCCCAAATATACTTGGCCTTACCAATAAACATTTTTAGTTTCGACTCTAAATTTTAGTAGCTCACAGTGGGTATATTTTCCATACATTGTGAGCTTCCGTAAATATAAAGTCAAGACTAAAATTTGTTATTATTTGTTATTGGTATCGCGCATTTATCGGAACAATGCTCCGAACTGATGCTGGTCGGAAAAACACCTCGAAGTAAAAATCGTCAGAATCGTATAAAATTGGGGAATTTTTCATTCCGAAGGTTATCTCGGCAAAGCCGATTTAGATCAAGTTCCGGTGGTGAAAAACTGGAAGTTACAAACAGTCCACATGAGCATCATGCAACCACGGAACTTTTCCAAGCTTAGAAGGGATTTAAGTCCACCTTCGCAAGTTGCCCAAATATCCATACTTATATGCGGTATATTCCAATTTCGGTGGGCAACAAACCAGCCTACAGTAGAGTTAGGTAATGTAGAGTCTACCTAAAAGATGACGAGCATCATCTCTTTATACACAGCAGGGATTAAAACCCTATTCACAATTATGGTGGCCTGAGGACTGCATTGCAAATGACCAAAAATTACCTGTTCAAAAATTTAATTCGTCAGTTTCTCTAAAAGAAAATGGGCTCAATAGTAATCATTTTTAACCTTCACCTTATACATTTTGTAGGTCATGCAACATGGAAGATTTCCCCAATGTGAGTTCGAAAAATTTATAGCCTCGACAATGTGTTAATAAAACGATAGGATATCTGACGTTTGATACTGCATTTACAACATCACACATTCCTTAGACGGAGGATTAAAGGACAGCATTACCTTACACGCACAAATACGTGACATGTTTTTTGGTCGGCCATCTTGATTTCGTGGTAGGAATTATGGGACAGCTCAGCATGTTAATATTTTTATAGCGATGGCTTACGAAATTTCGCTTTCCTATAAAACAAAATGGCTTCCGGAAGTGATGGACGGACAATTATACTTATTTATTTCGCATAACTGTTTGGTGATCTGTTGGTTGAATTTACTTAAACTAATTTCGATACTGATTTGACATATTTTAAAACCGAAATAGAAATGTTTTCAAGCGATTGCAGACATTTTCATCGCCGGAACTTGTGTTTTCCGTTTAACATCCGTAGAACATCCACGACATTTTAAACGTCTGATTTGTGATCTCAATCATAAGCCTTTATTAGAATTGACTGCGGACAAAACAATCTCTCTGACCCATCTCGTGCAAAAATGCGCATGCGCGATGTTACAAATGACGTATTATTTAAAATGGTTGCAGCCATAGGTTGCAACCCTCCTTAATTTGTTTTTAACTCACCATTTGCTTTTTCTATAGGTATTATGTCAATTCGAATCCGCGTGATGTATAAAAATAAACAAAAATGCTGTCAAAACGATTTTCTATGTAATAATCCAACCGCACCTATCCGGTAAAATATAGCTCGCAGACAAGTAACTTTAAGTCGGCCGAAGTTGGGGGTCTCCGTCTCAGTATGATTTGTTGAAGCCTTTCGTTATTTTGTAGTTCTTTTTCAAACGCATCCTTCACATGTGTTAATTTTTACAATATCGATTGGTTACATATAGTAGGTACTTGAGATACTGCATATAGTGGGTACTTAAGATATTACATGCAATTTGCAAATTGCGGCATTTTCCTTATATTCTCGATGACTATTCAGTTGTTTGGTCAACATTCTAAAAGCTTTTACTTGTCTGATAACATGTATTTAATTTTTCAAGAGTTTCAAGAACATTTTTGGGCTCGTTACTTTTATAAGCATTTCTACAATGGAACTCGTTATTTAAGCGGTTATGGTTATCTGCGTAGTCGAACAAAGTGTAAAAGGAAGATCTAACTTTGCGGAAGTAATTTGTGCACAAGCAACTAAGGACCTTATATCGTCGAATGTAGAATTAGGTATCGTATCGATCGTATCTCACCTCACTTTTATTTATATCTAAATTCTTAGTAGAATTTGTTTGTACGACAGGGACATTGTGGTACTCTTCCCAGAACTTGCATAAATCTCACTAGTGCACTTGTGTTTGACAGAAACTTTGTACAATAATTTGAAATATTTGTGAAATGAATCAGCAAAGGTACCTAAAGGACAAAAAAGGTTTTTAATTGAATCATTAAGAGACAGTTGGTAACTTTAGTCCGATGAAAAGATTGTAACCGTGTTAAAATTATACAAATGGGATAAGAAAATTCAGTTCTAATTAAAAAAAAACAAAATTTTAAATTAAACATATAATCCCATGGTTCCCTGGGAGATGTTGATTCGTTTGTGGTTGCTAAACAAAAGAGATCGATACTAAGTGGTGTTTGGGGTAACAGACAATGGGTCGTATGAATAAAACGTAGCAATTGCTTTTACTCAATAGAAATGTCAAAATCGAAGCATTTGCTACATTTCGTATGAATTAAAACCAATTTGAGTTAATTCCAATTTTTGATATGTTCGAAAAGCCGCGGCACTGACCTTTGACTCAAATCGGTATGAATAAAACTTATCAGACAAAGCAAATGCTGTGCAAATTCTGAGTCTGCTATTTAGTTGACTCAGACCTTTTGCTAAATATTTTGTACGCACATTCTTTACATAAAACAGTTTAAGTATTGTGAATTTTCGATGTTTTGTTTAAAAATAGTTAAATTAAGTTTTGTTCGTGCAGGATAACCACAGAAAACATGGATGCGATAAGTTTTCGCATTACACATACCTCTTTTACCTCTTGTTGTTAACGTTCGTGCTAAAAAAACAAAAACAGTATAAACAAAGAAGAATTGGTGACGATAATAACTTCAAGCAATTGTTTCTTTTCACGCGTGAAAACGTGGACATTTTGGCTAATACTTTTTTAAATGATAGTTTTGAGACGCGTGGTGGTGCTCTTTCAAATATCCAGAAAATTAAATCTTTACTAAGGTATTTAGGAGATCGGTGCTTTCAGGTAAACATTTCAAAATTCATGGCTTAACAAGTGAAAAATTTATGTGTTTAGGTTGGTGTTGGAGAAGATCTTGGTGTTCATCAGTCAACCGATTAAGGAATCAAACATCACCAAACGATTTGGCAAATAAAATTTATGTTTCCATGTGCAATTGGAGCTATAGATTGCATTCATACTTCTGAATTTTATTTATTTTTACTTTCAATTTCCACAAAATTCGTTACAATCTCAAGGACTATGTTTTTATTCATACCGATTCAAAGCATTTGCCAAGGGCTTTTTCTTTGCTAAAACCTTTCACTCAAAGCAAATGCTAGTTTTTATTCATACGACCCAAT
The DNA here is from genome assembly GCA_948293265.1 of Cheilosia impressa. NCBI lineage: Eukaryota > Metazoa > Arthropoda > Insecta > Diptera > Syrphidae > Cheilosia > Cheilosia impressa. The sequence continues at coordinate 25,914,715 of OX411884.1, read as the reverse complement.
GCCTATTTGCCTAATTCAAGACCGTTTCGCGTTGTCCATCCTCTCCTATTCGATCATTTGCGGTCATCGATGCATTATTGGCGTACAAATTTAAGTTTTAAACAGATTTATCGACAAAAATTATGCGATCCAGGTACTGAGCACTTAAAGGTTAATAAAAGAGTTATTTGATAAAAGAAAAATTGAGAAGCTAACTTATAGGGTGCGTGTAGAAATGTTCGTTATTAATAATGAGTTATGCAAGTAAAAGTATATTTCATTAATTTTACATACAAATAACAGAAACAAAAGTTTTCTGACACAGAATCTGTAGCTACATTGGCGCAAGGTTATAATCAGTTTAAGCCCACTTTAAAAATATAAAAGTAAATGACAATGTCCACAATGTTTTGCAAATTGTAGTCGACATAACCCCCCACTTAATCGGTATTTCCTGGTATTAAATTACGAAAATTACATTTCATCCCTTCGTATGGACTTGAGAGTCCATCACCCATCTGTCATTTCTATTGCAAAATTGAAAATTTTAACTTTTTATCAAAAATTTTTTTCTTTCTTACGATTCTAATATTATTAAAGATCTTGAAATGCTTTTTTTGATGAAGAATTTTACCCTCGCTACAAATTTGATAAAATAACAAATCGCGGGCTTTCCATTCCTACATTTTTGAAAGTTGTAGTTAAATAATTAAATAAATAGTTGGCGCAACAGGTCGGTAGGGACCCTGGGCCTAGCTTCTCACAACCATTCGTTTTGTGTGAGTTTTTAATTTTTGGGACGAATGGAAGGGATCTACAATTTTATGCCGAGTCCATCCGGCTAATTGAGAAGCTTCTTCATAACAGTTATACTATCAGACGTTCGCGAGAGGTGGCGCAGTGGAAAAAAACCTTGAGTTGGAATTTGGGTTTTCTCGGGATTCGAACCTGAGAGCCCTTGCTTTGTAGTCCAACACACTAACCACTAAGCCACTGCCGAAAGTTGTAGTTACCAACTTTTTAATTTTTGCTGTCATTTCATTAAAATTTGTTTAAAGAGAATTCCTCCAGCCGATTTTGGTTTCTCAAACTGTCAATTCTATGAATTTGTTTGATAAAAATTTGTTTATCGCCCGCTCTAAGTTTGGTACTAGTTGTAGGTTCAAAAACTTTTAAAAAAAATGTTAGGGTCCGCTTTGGAAGTTAAGTATTCTAATCTCTCCTAATACAGGATAACTTTAATTTTGCGCAATTGGACATATGTCGAGTTTGAAAAGAGATTAATAGTTATGTCAACTCGAGACGAGCACTAGTTTATGAGCTGGCAAAAACAATTAAAACGTTCACAGTCCTTTGCCGAAGAAATATGAATTGCTAGGAAAATAGGTCTGTATATCATTTTAAAAAAAGGCACCCTGAACTTTCGCCAACCAGTTGAGGAAACTGGTGTGACAACATGGCAATGTTAAAAAAATTACTGGCCCATTTTGCCCCGCTAGTGGGGCAAGTGAAAGAATTTTTGAAATCGGTTTAGTGATTTCAGAGATTACCCCCTGCAAAATAATTTACTTTACAGATTTTCATTAATTTGTTCATCTTTCTTGGATGCTTACAGACAAGTGGTGAATTTTTCGTTATTTTCCTAAATATTCTTTGAGTCATTCATACCGTGTATAGACATAGACATTGTGCGATTGTTACGCAATCTGCTATTAGAAAATGATCTTGCACTGTAAGCTGCTTCTGTTTGGGAGGTTTGTGGTTACCTCGTCTATATTTAACGAACTAACGTTATTGAAGTCCACATCACCATGGGTATATCTGGCAGTCGTCGCACTGTTCCAAATTGTTTGTACAAAATGTTCCTTCTTCGGACTGTTCTTGTTTAAGCCAACCAGAGTTAGTTTGCATTAGTACAAAAAACGAAAAGCCTACTTTTAAGGGCGAGCTTAAAGCTGTATTCCTAATCAATTTAGCGTTTAAAAAATATCAAAAAATAATACATGTCCAGCCCATTCTCGATCATGCCCACAAATCAAGTTGTAATCAGTCACCAATTTAGCACTCATTCACAATCCAGAATACTAAAGCTTCCAGTAACTGGCAACTGTCGGAAGTTTTATTTAAAGAGTTAAAAGTGCCTATTGTACTTTTTTATAAGCTTTAACAAGATTTTTCAGTAGACAGACAAGCATAGTTGGAATTCCTGTTTTCTGGGCATGTTTTCATTTTTGACTGGAATAGATTAGTGACGCTGGCTTAAGGTGTCTATGACTGGATGTAGGGTCGTATTAGACCGATATCTTAACATTGATTTATATGTAAGAATTCAGAGATTTGTTTTTGAATTTGTTTAGCAGCTATAAACTGATGGAAGTGTGTGGTGCGCAAAGTGGTTGCAATTGAAGGTATATATTCAACACGGTTGAACAAAGAAGAAGTGGGTGGTAGCTATTTGCTAAAAGAAGCTTTCCATAGCTGTTATTGCATTTTCATTGGTAGAACTTCATTGATTTTTACACAAATATATGTAAAGACAGATCGGGATTTGAGCAGTCATTTTTTAGAAATAATTAAAAAACGGATTTATTCGAATTTGATAATAAAAACTAAGTACGCGATTAAAAATGTATTTTGACCAAATTTGTTAGAGCGGACTAAACAGTAACAAATATACAACACTAGCTGGTACCCGCGACTTCGTCTGCGTAAAATTAGTACTTCGAGTAACTCAATTAAAATATTTATATGTATCAACAACAACAGCTCCACTTATCGGGCCCAAAACTATCCTATCTTTCCAGCCAACCAATTAGCCCTACACATTTAAAATCATTGGTAAAATACGCAGCAAATGTATTTATTTCTTACCAAATATAGGTACCTATGATAAATTTTATAATTCTGAGAACTTGACAAATAATTGGTTCGTCATTTAAACTTGAATCCCCTACTTCACCCCCTTCACGTTTTATTTTCGCCTGTGTCATTCTTAGATGTCCCATCTATCCCTATACCAAAATTCATAAAAGTTGGTTTTGCGGTCGTTAAAAGGTAATATTTTTTCGCATTTATAGTATTTGGATTATATCAAGGCTATCTTGAAAATGACAACTGACAACAAAACTATGTTTTGAAATAACATAATAGCAGACAGCACTCCTTCCTACTCCTACCCGATTCCCCGCAAATTTTAAAATTCTATCTTAGATTTCCTATGCCTGTAACTCTCTTTTTTGTGGCGTCGTTTGTACGGGCTACGGAGCATTCTCCAACAAAAAAAGGGCCAAAATAGCAAAAAAAATCTCGAAAAAAGTGCCAAATTGTAACTTAAGTCGCATAACTTAAAATGAAATTTTCTCTGTCGCTCTGTGATTCTTACGACTGTACTCTCTTCGACCATCGACACTCTTTCGTGGCGTCATTTGTGGGCAGTGATGCCAGATTACAAGATATATCTTTTTTTCAAGATTTTTGAGCTCCAAAATAGGTGCAAAACTTTTTACCTCAAATTCATCAAATTTCAAGATATTTGATATCAAGAATTTTCGAATTTTTTTACATTGAAACAACCTTTTCTATTGGAGAAAACCGTTTTCTATAAACTCCATAATTATGAGTAATATGAGTCGAGCAGAGCCCATGTACAATTTCTGTTTGATAAAATAACCGATGTAATATGTTTTTGGAAAAAAATTATAGTAGAAACAGCCAATGGAAACTTCGCATATCCAATTTTTAAAGATTTTATTTTCAATATTATTGTCGCTTCCACATTCCTTCGCTCTGCAGAATATTTTTTCTCTGCTGTAAATTTAAATAAAAGCAAAATTCCTAATCGTTTGAGTACTGAAACAGTTGAAAGTTTAATCTTTACAAAGGATTTGTTGCTCTTTAATTGAGTAAGTTGCTATGATTCTAATATAAGCAATGAAGTTCTGAGTCATTTTAATTCAAATATTTTCCAAAATTAAAAAAAAAAAATGACATTACTGCAATTTTGTCGAAAAAGATATGTATAGCAGTTTGTTTTAAGTACTTCAAAATTGTATTTTATATTTCGTTGTTTTTCTATTTTGAAAATATCTTGAAAAAAAGATTTTTTATTTCGGAAAATAAGATTTTTATATTTTGCATCTGGCAACACTGTTTGTGGGCATGATGAATGAAAGAAAATTTGTACACAACTATTGCGTAGTTGAAATTGAATGTAGTAAAATTCAACTTTTTCAATAATTGTTAATATTTAAAAAAAGTAAAAATGCAAAGATAAGCACCTAGAAAATATCTTTTACCTGACACTTAATTTGTTAAGATTGGTTGAGCGTGTGAAACGCAAGAGGTAAATATACGACTATAAAACTACAGAAATAATATAGAGTGGATGGATGGATTGCTGAACTTTTTAACTGAAAACTGAGTATGAGATATTGTTCGGGATGAACGAACTTCTTAGATTTTCAAGTTTTATCCAAATTGGAAAGTGGGCTTTCGAAATATAATCAGTCTCCAAAAGAAGTATTTCCGGTGATTCAAATTGAAAATTAAAAACACATTAATTTTGAAGTCATCAATTTTGCTCTAAATACCTAGTTATTTTTGTCAAAATCGTTAGTAACGTTTTCAGGTAAGCTAAAGAAAACAACATTTAAAATTTTTTTTTTTTTTCCTAAAATCCATTCTACAATAATATAGAGAAAATACAAAACTCTATTAAGGTAGAAATGACCATATTGCCTTAGACATGAATTTTTGTTACAATCGTATGACCCGTTTTCGAGATACATACATATGTCCAAATTTCAAAAGTACTATTATTTGATTTTTTAGACTAAAACTGAGTATGCAGTCATGTTAACCTCACCAACTTAAGCTTAAGTATCAATTTTGGTTGAAATCGTTGGAGCCGTTTTCGAAGAAATCGAACTGGTATGAAAAATTTCTATGGGAAGTACCACTTGGTTAAAAAACCCAAACTGTAAGCCCCAAAACTTAAAATGCAAAGTTTGAAAGTAATCCGGGCAACCTTTCAGGCTGTAGGGTCTGGGAAATAGACGGGCAGAATTTCCAGACCGACTTTTTGGACTTTTTCTATCATCGTAATGTCAGAATCGATTGACATTTCTATTTCAAAATTTACTACGTAATCGTGAAGCTAAGAAAATTCAATATCTTTCCTGACTGTTTCTGCTGCCAGAATGTGGGATTTGTATACAGCTTCACCATCAGCTTTTAGTCCCCAAACCGTACAAATCGTCAGAATAGTGTTTGTTCACAATTAGTTATTGTTGCTCTCTCTCTACAAAAGTTCGAGCCACTGCAGACATTTCATTTTGATTCACTCGGTCGACTTCTTCTTTTAAAGCCTACCCCATCTTTCACACCTCACTCGCTTCCCATCCCTATTAGAATTCAAACGTTAAATCCAAATCCAAATCTAAATTTAGGTTAACCTAAAGATCCAACCATTCAATTAACGAGTCGGGTACATGTATCTTCCATCTGTGTGGGTCGCGCAAAATATCACAGACCGAAAGTGTTGCCACGTCGTGAAATCCTTCAACTTATTACCCACTTCTACCTCGTGAAAAATTGAGGCAACAGGTCAACCATAAAACAGGCAACGTGGAGCAAAGTGCGCGCATCCCAAATGGCGCAGCATGACGAAGAAAATTCCAAAAATCCGAAAATAATTCTGGAACTAGAATGACTAATCGCTGAGCTGAATTATTTGAGATAAGACTGAGCGAAGATACATCTATATTGTGTGCGTTTTGGGGGATATCATCTGTCGCATGCCAGCCCGTAGCGGGTGGTAGAGATATAACATGTGCGGCCAATTCCCCAAGGAACACCAGGCGAACAGTCAAACAGACAGGTGATTGCCTTGATTTATTCGTGTTATACAATGAAAAATTCTTCCTGCGATTCATAAAGAGAACCATCCTGTGGTATTTCCACCAACAATAGAAGCACCTATCTGGTATAGGCAGCCAGGTAGACACCCTAGTATCTCCGAACACCGAGAAAAGACAATGAACTATGCACTGTACCGTAACTGTGTGAATCATTTAATCCAGAGAACTGTGTAGACCCATTAGCAAATCCTATATTGGGATAGCCTTGTGCAGCGGGGTACCTTGCAATGGCGCAAGTGCGGGCTGAAATGGATTTTCATTGCCCCTCATTAGATGGATCCATATAAAATGCCTCCGCAGCCGAAAAATCTTTGATAAGCTGGATGAACCAGAGGAGCATTGTGTTGTGCATAGTGGATGTGGAGAAGGAGTACCACGGAAAGAAGAGAAACGCAAATGGGCCGACATAGGCCCGAGCCCGAACACCGAATGCCGGCATGAGAGCTGTACAAGAGGAAGAAGCCATTTGGAGCTGAATTGACTGGTGTCGGTGTTGGTGCACATGACATGGATGTGTACAGTTGCTTTTGCGAACTAATCGTTGTTCCCTCAGAGTCAGCGGAGCTCACTGCAGATTTCGTGGGAACTATGCGCATGACCAGAATCGCAGTTGCGAAAGGAAGGACGTTTATCTTTGTTTTTGTTGTGCGGCGTTTTTCGTTTTTCGTTTTTTTGTTTGTTTGCTTTAGATTTCTGCACTATTATAATGACGTGACAGTGTTGTGTGTATGAGGGTGTGTGTTGTCAGTAGAGAATGATGTGAAGTTTTATTTGCATTCATAAGGTAAATCATAATTTTGTTGGTCAAACTGTAGTATCTGCCCGATTGGCTACAACTTTTTTTTTACGATCTGATCAGACACCCGAAGTTTAAGAATCTAGAAAAAGATGTTTTAGGTACCTAAAGGGTGTCCCTTAATTTAGGCAAAATGTAATTTTGATACAAAATACTGATTTTTAATTAGAAAGCTTATATTTTTTATTGAAACAAAGAGTACACAGATTGGGGTTATGTATGGAATAGCACATCGGATAAATGGCCGCCACGGCTTTGCTTTTCTCTTTTATTGAAGACTGAAGACTTTTATTTTCTATGACCGTTTCGCATAAATGTGGCTGAATTTCATTAATACACCTCCCAATTTCCACTTTCAAGGCGTTGGTGGTCGTGGGCTTGCTTTTCATGGACCTTTGACTTCAAAAAACCCCAAAGAAAAAAGTCCAATGGCGTTAAATCGCAAGATCTGGATGGACAATTCTGATCGCAAAAACGGCCGATTACACGATTCGGAATTGACTCATGCAGTAATTGATTTTTTTTTTCTCTAGCTGTATGGCATCTGGCACCGTCTTGTTGAAGCCACATGTTGGCCACAAACAATCCTGTAATTTAAGCAGTAGAAACAAAGTTTTTAGTGAGATTTCGCTGTAAAGAGCTTCTCGAAATGCCCAATTCTTGACTACGGTCTACGATGCCGAATTGATGTTCATGGACTGTCAGCAATACTCCCGTGAACTGCTTCAATGTTTTCTGTTGAACGACTTGTGACAGGACACCAAGAGTGCTAAAGATCACTAATTATTCAGTCTGCCTGAATTTTTTTCAATCATTCTCTTCCCAGTTGATGGTTCTAAATCACTATGACGGCCATATTTTGTACAAAAATTACAGACTGTAGCCGACAAACCTTCGTTATTCTTAAATTATTGCTCTACAATGAAAATGCGTTGTTCTTTAGTATAGCGCTCCATTTTTACTAACCCCGAACTGTCAACTGTCACATTGTTATCTCTTTTTTCCGTTGGCATCACTGTACTACTAAATGGCGTAAAATTTAAATTTTGCGTGAATTATGGGACACCCTTCAAGTATATATCGTGATCAGGCCTGAATTTGGACAATTTCGCACGCTATGAGAAACGCATTTTAAATAAGAATGTGGCGCCAAGTTGATTAATAGGTTTGGTACAGTAATCCCCGGATTGTTGCGTCGGGGAAGATGTACACCTTTGCATTTATCTGAGGAACACAATTAAGAGAATCCCACTTAAGTGCGTTGTCGACGCAATAAGGAAAACCATGCTTTATTGCCTTGAAAAGGAAATATAGCTTTTTTTTTCTGTAGCTTTCACGAGACTTTGTTTATTTTGGCGCACTGTAAGCATACATCATGTCAATTTGACATTTGATTTGATTTTACTAAAGCTGTAAGAACATAAACATTTTAAATGCTTTTGTTGTATGTGGACATTAATTTAACCATGAGATTTTTTACGAAATTTATTGACTTTACTTTTAGTAGCACAAATAACCAAGTAACGCATTTAAGCGGTACACATTTAAACGGGCAAAGTTCTGCACATTTCTTGTGGAATGCTTTGTTTGAAATGTTTTCGGATGAATTAAACAAGGAACGCAATTAAGCGAGGGTCACATATCCGGGGATCACTGTAGTAGTTTCAAAGCCTCGTACAAGTTGATCAACTCTTGTGATTTTGGGAGACAAATCAATTGCTCAAGTTGGTCAAGTGAGGTCAGCTGTTCTATACTAGATACATGGGGTGCTAAGAAACACTCTTAAGTATCTTGAATTGACTCGTGCAGTCACACACATTTCGTTGCAATCAACGCAACCGAAGCTTCACTATTTTTCACTTGTTAAGCAACGAACTCATTACCATTACCTTGTTGAAACAAACGTGCGATTATTATACTAACTTCGAGGCAAAAAACAAGACTTTTTGAAGCTTAACGTTTAGAGGCTGCATTACAAAATAACCGCAACATTTTTTTATGAGTTCCAATACAGGGAATGCTGTTGCTAGGTACTAGGTTTCGAAAACCGAAGGGAGCGCTGCAAAAACTTAAAGTAATTATGTTGTGATAAAAGGCTACTTCTACCAGGCAATTTAAGAGCCCCCAGAAGGACAACCAGTGAATTTAAAGACTGGACCGAAATGAAGTAAAAACAGCTCTAGTTAGGCTTCAACTGTTGAAATCCGCAGGCCAAAAAGGGAAGTTTCGGGCTGAAAGCAATCATTTCGTGTAAACTTTACACCAAACCCTTAGTTTATATCAAATCCAGCAGATGTCAGAAGGCCCAAGAGCTCAAACCACTTCGTCTTTAACTCATATGAGTCCAAAAACCTGTTTATTAAAGGGTATTTGGTCTCACTGAGAAACTAACTTACAGTGGTTTGACTGTTTCGAGTAAATCCTAGGTTCCATTTCAAAAGTACCCAATGTGATCAGAAAAAGCCTTCGTTCCCATACTTCTTTGACACATAAAAGCCTATGAGCCTAAACAAGCCTTGGTATTTCTATACAAGTTGGCCTTAAGAATATATCAGCCTTCAGCTGGGAGCTGGTTCTGGGATTTGGTCGAGTATTTACCAACTTTTAACTTGATAATAATCTGCGCCTTTGTCACCCCATGACCTAATATCCAAGCAACCGCGAATATCATTGTCTTTAGCCGGATCTTCGAGGACGCATCAAAACAGTCCCATACCAACTTCGAGCCGTTCGAATACTATATTAGGGCTTCAAGAGCTTCCTGACTGTCCGAAAGGTTGTAGATAGATCATGTAGGTATTATAATTTAATTGGTTTGACTGTGGAATTTGACAAATGATCTTGAATATTCTGTAGAAGTGGATGTTTTGTCTTTAATGCTCACAAGTACACGTTTATCACTTTTAAAAGACTTCAGATATCGGCTCCAAAATCCAAAATCATAACCAAATTGTGGTGGATATCTGGGACATAAGACGAAAAATGTCATTTTCCCTTCTCGCAACTTTCCGAAATAGTCCAATACATCCAGCTTAAGAAAGATGAAAGTACAAAAGCTACAACCTACCTACAACCTACCTGTACACAAATCGCAATCTAAACTAGTCTAGGACTAGGAATAACCCCTTAACAAAAGTTGGCAAGAAATCGCTAAATTTACTCAAAATAGGACTTCCTTCAGAGAACTTTTTGTTAGGTTAGGTTAGAGTCATACTCTGGCCAATACTGATGTGCAGACGCTCAACCTCTCTCGATTAGTTCAAGTCTTCTCGACTCGTTTAATACTAGAGTAAAGCCCTAATAGTTCATTATTATTACTGGGGCATTGGAACTTTTTACGCTCAAAGCAACTGAGAACGTCCCTATCCTTCCTTGACAGGGTCCATGCTATACTCAGGGGGGCTTTGCTACTCAAATGTCTTCTAAGGCCTTTGAAACAGCGATTGACAAATGTTCTTCGCCAGATCTTAGCAATGATGCCATTTCTGAAGCCTGTGTATAGAATATTTTCATTTATTCAAAATTAGATGAAGCCAATGCAACCCTATACTTACTCAGTTATCAAGAACTTACTGTGCTACAAACCCTCCTGAAGCTACGATTACACCTGCAACTTTTCATGTCAAACTTTGACAACCCGACGTCATTAGGGCGCAAACATTTGTCCTAAATTTGGCACTACGTCTGATCGCCTATCAAACGTGTAGTCACGCGGGCTGTCGCAGCGCACTCTCAAGAAAGACACACGAGTGGTCACCGAATGCCCAAATTTTTGTGACATTAGCATGCAAAATTTTGCCACGAAAAATGTCACGTATGTAATCGTATACCTATAGCTTGAGGATTTAATAAGGTTCTTTAACCTGTCTGTTGATTTGATGAAAGGCTCGTTGTCAAGATCCTAGACACTAGGGCAGTGGCTTAGAAACAAATGCCCTCATCACAGCAAAGCCTTTCTCAAGAACGCAGAGCATGTCTCGGGAGTCAGAAGTTCAATTAAAAATATGTTATAAAGGGTGATTTTTTAAGAGGCTTAGAACTTTTTTTAAAAAAAAAACACAAAAAATTCGAAAAAATTAATGAAATATTTATTTGAATCGATAGTTTGAACCTTGCAATTTAATGTTTAAAGATAATTTCATGCAAATGTTGACCGCGGCTGCGTCTCAGGTAGCCCATCCGCTGAGTCCAATTTTGGCATACTCTTTCACACATATCGGCCGGTATCTCACGAATGAATGCATGGATGTTGGCTTCCACTGCGTCAATCGAAGCGGGCTTGTCCCTATACACATTAGCCTTGGCATACCCCCACAAAAAAATAATCTAATGGTGTCAAATCGCACGATCTAGGCGGCCAATTGACCGGCCCGAAACGTGAAATTAACTGTTCACCAAACTCGCCTCGCAATTGCGCCATTGTTTCGCGTGCTGTGTGGCATGTGGCACCGTCTTGTTGAAACCACATATCATGCAAGTCAAGAACTTCCATTTCGGGCAAAAAAAAGTTTGTTATCATCGCTCGGTAGCGTTCACCATTGACAGTAACGCTGCGATTCGCATCATCTTTGAAGAAATATGGCCCAATAATGCCGCCGGCCCATAAACCGCACCAAACAGTGGCTTTTTCGGGATGCATTGGTAGCTGTTGCAATGCTTCTGGCTGATCTTCACTCCAAATGCGGCAATTTTGCTTATTTACGTACCCATTCAACCAAAAATGAGCCTCATCGCTGAACACAATTTTTCGATAAAAAAGCGGATCCTCGGCCAGCTTTCCAAGAGCCCATTCACCAAAAATTCGGCGTTGTGGTAGGTCGGCTGGCTTTAGTTCTTGCACCAGCTGTATCTTAAAAGGCTTTACGCCCAAATCCTTCCGCAAAATTTTCCACGTAGTGCTGTAACAAAGGCCTAACTGCTGGGAACGGCGCCGAATCGACATTTCGCGGTCTTCTGTCACACTAGCTGATACGGCCGCAATATTTTCTTCACTACGCACAGTACGTAAACGTGTTGGTGGTTTAATGTCCAAGAAAGTAAATTTGGTGCGAAATTTGGTCACAATCTTCCGAATAGACTGCTCAGAAGGTCGAGAATGCCGATCATAAAATGGAAGCAGCGCGCGATGAACATTTCGAACCGAGCACGAATTTTGATAGTAAAATTCAATAATTTGCAAGCGTTGTTCATTTGTAAGACGATCCATGGTTAAATTGCAAACCAAACTGAAGCTGTTTGACAGTGACACAAGGTACTAAACACACGTCAGCTGTCAAAACCAGTGTTGCCAAAACCAAACCAGCTAAAAAATCACCCTTTACCTGAATACATTCAATTGTTCAAAAATTTAAATCTCGTGACCCATTACCATTGTCAACGCATTCATTCATAAAATTCTAATTAAGTATGTCTGCCCTTCTCGGAGCAATGAACCCACTTCCGTAAAAACCTTTCAACCGTCCTAAGTGCATACCTGCAGCTGCGACCTTCCGTATTCATTACCATTCGATCGTAAAAAACGTATCTATCGCTATCCATCTCTTAACTCCAATAGGCATTATGTGTCACGAGACCAGACTATTGAGTATGCAATGGCAACCAAACAATTGCTACTTCTACCCTAAAGAGAGCACACACAATTTCGCAAATTGCAAACCAGCAGCTCACACATTTCCCCTCATTTTTCACCCCTTACGCCATACACAGCCAGCCGACGACGACCAAAGAAATACCACACTTACACGCCGTTGCCTGCGTGTGTGCTTCTAACGAATCTCTATTCCTTTCAATCGCACGTCACGCCTCACGCCCGGCCTCACTATTGTGCTCGACAACAGCTGAAGAAGCCAGCATACAGCACATGTTCTCAGTTCTCACCACCACCATCACCATCACTATCAGCAGCAGAGAAGGGGTATCCGTATCCATATTGCCATCATAAGAAAAAAACCCCAACTGAGCACAACTAAGAGAATCAACAACAAATTTGTATGACGAAAAATGTAGGTATTCTTTCGCATGAAAACGGTTTGGCCGACTGGTGCCTTCTACATCATCTGCTCCTTGCCAAACATTCAGTCAGTTCAATTTAAGTCAACGAAACGGTCTCATCCAGCCTTACAGCAGAACAAGGCATAGACAGACAAACATCTCAGAAAAAAAAAGTAAAATTCTATTTCAATTAGAATAAAAGATACCGCGGTTCGATAAATTGAATTCAAGCCGAAAATCGCCGACAAAAAACCAACCCGCAAAAACGGTTCAAGAACAATTCGAAAAATTAAATTCTTTTGCGAATTTCCTCGAAGGAAAAATTCCGGATACTCTCGATTCATTATTTTTTGTTCTCTCTTTCGCCAACTCCTTTTGTTCTTTGAGTTAATATTTTCGATAACGAAAAAAAGACAGTTTTTCTCATATTTAATTTTGCTTAAGAAAATTGGTCCAGCATACACAACGCATATGTATATGTGATCCATATCTATAGTTTGCCCTGCAGTTTTCGAACATCCAGAAACCCACCATCAAACTGTGGTGTCTGTATCTATCATCATAGCTTTTGTTGCTTCCTGCTGCTGCTGCCGCTGCTGCTGAACTTCCACCACCACACCACACTTATACAATCGGTGCAAGCAAAAAAATACAAAAAAAAAAAAACTTCAATTTTGTTCAAAATTAGTGCACAAGCTGTTCGTAAAGGATTTCAAATCGCTTCCCATTACTGTGAAAATTTCCCTCGAAATATAATTAAAAGCAAATAAATCACAAAAAAAAAAACTCACACACAAAATTTCACCTGGGGACGGCCGGTGGAGGTGGTCTGGGGGGCCCTAACTTTGAGTTTGTGTCCACACCATTTACCAACCAACCCGGAGGCTTAAACCGTGTGCGCTGAAACAACCAACCAAAGAGCACTCTTCCATCCTGACATCTGAAAACTCGAGTGCACAGTGTGTCGGACGTTGATTTCGTTACCAAAAAATAAATAACTCCATCAAAACGAAAGATACAATTAAAACCAAAAAAATAAAAATCCAAAAAGCCATCTCAAAGATACTTTTTGTGAACAAATATTCAAAGCCTCCCGTCTCCTCCAAAAGGCCTACCCACTACAAGCAAAAAGAAGAAAACAAATTTGTTGCAACTTACATTTTCTTTATGAATATGTTTATATTTTACAAGTGATCATCTAAAAAATAATTAAATTCGCATCTTACATTCGAAAGTTAAAAAATATTATATTATCTGTGATTTTTATAAAAAAAAGAAAACGAAAAAGTTAAATAAGAAAATAAGTCTTAAGTTAAAACAAAAAACAAAAAATAATAATAAATCGTTCCGTGTTATATTCACACATCTGCAAGGTCGTCAGTGGATTTAAATTTTTTGTAAGTATACATCCCTTTTGCATAGTTAAGTTTTTTGTCCCACCTACATATTATATGTGTGAGAACGCAATATATCACATGCGAAGACTTATGTCATGGGCGATGGGCCCTTTTGCACTCCGATGCATCGCAATCGCAACCTCAAGCTCAACGCCAGACCCAGACGGCAGGAGCTTATTCTATGTCATCTCTCTCTGCGGCTGCATATTGGGCCTGATCAACTCGTTTACTTTATGATTTGTCATTCCTTTTGTTAAGGGCGCTTTCTATATAAATCTAGTGTGGCACGAGTGATTAGGTACAGTTGGTCCCTTGTGAAATAATATTTTTATCGTTCTATCATTTTATGGTGAAAATTAAGAGCGACGGCGAGAAGAGATGATGCCTGCCTGCGCCTGGCCTGCATGCAATGCAATACAGCAAAATGTACAAGAAGGAAAATGCTCTCCTTCGCTGTTGGCTCGCTCTCTCGCTCTTGTTTTTTTTGTGGGGTAAATAAGGAAAATGTGCATGGTTCAAATGGCCGGGGTTTAGGATAATGCAAGCACATAAGTGGTGGTGGATGGTGGTGCAAGAAGGGTGTTGCCAGGAGTAATCGATTTTTTTCCCTCGATTTTGTTGTATTTAGCAACGTGATTTCAAATGTGTCTGTAAATATGCATTCTATACAGTTTGTCCCGACTGACTCATCAATAAGTATCTGCATTTAATTCGCCCCAGAGACTTGAGGATTTACAAAGGAATACACAAAAATGTGCTTCGGGGATTTTTTTCGAGGGCTAAAATTAAATACTTAACTCACAAAATTTTGCAAAAGGAATTGAACTGCGATTCTATAAAGCCAACCACGTGAATTGAAATAATTGAATATTTTGAATTTATGTACGTAGGTATCAAGAGTTTTTTTCAAATTCGATAAAGTAAAAGTTGTCATTTATTGGTGCTGCAGAAAATATTCAGCAACACTATTGTTGCAGAAAATTCTTTGATGTAGAAACAACATCGAACGTCATTTTCAAGCAGAAATAGCTAAAAATTAGCTGTCAACTGACTAACAGCGGCAATGAGTGTCAAAAAGAGTCAGCATTTGAGTAGATAATGCACATTTAAAAATCTAAATTATCTTTAGTCGACTGGGATAGATGTAACCTGACCGCAAAAACTATATTGTTCGGTAACGTCACTTTTCCTATGTCAGCCATATATGCGAACTGTCAACTTAGTACTCAGTCACGAATTTATTTACTAGATTCGTCGGCTTTACCTCCATAAACGTCAACTGAAACAACTGTTCATATGAACGATCTAAGCCAATCAAACCTAAGATCTGACAGCTGTCAGACTTACTAAACTAGATACTTGAACGCCCCCCCTGACTTAGCTAAATAAATAGGTTCGCTGCCACTGAGTGCTAGAGGCCTCAGTGAATCTTTTTCCACTTACTAAAAGAATTGTCAAATGTACAACATGAAGCGTAAATAACTTTAAAATCATGAAAAAGCCAAAAATATATCGAATTGCTGATAAATGGACACGTTCCATTATATTCCAGGTTGAAGTACGCCCGCTAGAGCGCTAGCGCCAGCGGAATAAAGATGACACTTGGTTGCATTTACGTTTCTGTTTCCATTTCATCTTTAATTCGCTTTCTTCCGTACGTCAGCGAATGTGTTTCCTTTGCGTTGCTTAAAAAATAGGTGTATATTTGATTTTTATGTAAAATATTCACTGCGATATAGACAGACAAAATGCGACGCATTTTATTACAAATTTGACTTGCGTTGTTTCTTGTCCGCACCTTCATCAGGGCTGTCAAACAACAGCAATAGTCAAAAGGTATAAAGGAAGATGGCAACGCGAGAAACTAGCTACCATCTTTGGTTCGATTGCGATAACTGAGTATCAATGATGGTTACCAACTCGCTTACTTACCCACTACCTCATATTGTGATAATATTTTTATCTATGGTTTCAGATTCTTACTGCTCAATGGAATATCGAAACGACATTTCGATTGTATATTGAGTAAGCCACCAGACTCACCTTTTATCACTTTAAACTGATGTAATCCACAACAGATTCTCCCGTCACATTTTAAGAAGATTTCATAAGAAGACTCATTTGTTTACATAGCAACAAGAATAATTTAACTGAAAAGCACAAAAGCATCGACAATAATTAATTTCACAAATGCCAACCATATGCCAAAAACATTGGAATTAATGAAAGTAGACATGTAAAATTTAGAAAGATCTAGATTCTTACCTGGATCAGGGTAAGAATCATTTTTTTTGCAATATAGATAAAAATAATATAAATATATGTATTTGACATTTGCCCAATCTAAAACGAGATAATATTATATTTAACAAAACGGAAATGTGTGTTTTGGTAAATATGTTCGAAAATGAAAAATGGAGACGACATTTTTCAAAGGCATGGAAGCAAATGCGAACAAGACGAGGCTGGCTTCGATACGTTAGAATTTGCATTGGAATTAATAAGAGAATACTGGGGAGAAGATTGCGGGTAGTAAATAGATGATTTGATAGGCTAGAATCGCCTACAGTTATGACGATATTTTTACTGGGTAGCCAAAACCAATTCCAAATTACCAACAGTAGCACTTGGTGAACTTTAGTAGCTGTAACTAGTTAGACACTTCCATATAGCTCGCAGTGGAGGCAGAATTTTTCATGGTGGTTCACAGGTTTTAATATAGAGCTGTAATGTATTGCTTTCATTAGTCCGAATGGAGAATGTGGTTGAACTCTCTTGTTGTATCCGCTCGCTTTGCAATCGTGCTACTCAAACCGAGTACAGCCTTTAAAATACCAGCAGCAGAGTTTTGTTTTGCATATAGTAAAACTTTCTTGATGATTAGTCTGACACATTTTTATGTAAAATTAATACAAAAATTAATATAGTTCAGGAAATAAATTGGCAGAGGTCAACATTTTGAAAAAGTTAAGTGGTGGCGTCAGCATAACATGTTGAGGGTGCTTTAACATAAGGAAGATATGAAAATTACTATATGTATGTCACATTCTGGAACAGATTGTCGAGTGATATGCTTTTCTATTTGCTTCATTATTGGAAACATAAAACCATCCAAAGCCAATACCAGTATGACATTTTTAATTATTCATGAAATATCTGACTCATTACAAACATCATCCGATGCTCAATAACCCAAAAGCTTCTAAAAGCCGAGATGTTTGTTGCATTGCTTCACAGTAGTTCGGCTTGTTAAGTTCAACTCGCAAGTATCAAGTATACAACAAATTAAAATACGAATTTCTTGTGATTAAAAAATTTTATTTAAACAATTTTCTACTACATGTTAAATATAGCTATTTATAAAAAATTTTAAAATATGTATAAGACTCCTTGTCCTTATTTTTGGGAAAAAGTGTTGCTCCTATTCGTATGGTGAGGCAAATAATTTTTTTTCACTTGTATACCAGTAAAACTTTACTTAAAAAATAAAATACATTTTTAGTCAAAATGCCAAAGCGTGTTCATCGAACTGGAGATCTAAAATTTTTTTAGATTAATCCTTCCGATTTCCTTAATATATGGATTCCAAAATATACTGTTTCTACGAACGATACACCCCCATTTCTAATGTAGTGTCATGGCTTCTTACCGTCATTCGTTAGAGTGAGATTTACTTATCTTTGGTGCGATGATCTTTTTTATGCGATATCCAACAATCTCTACTCTTTATTGGGTAACGATCGTTCGCCAGAGTCAACCTCGTGCGAAAACAAAATCCTAAAATGTTATTTGTATTCTTTCCCTTACTTGGTAATTGAACACACTTCCACTGGAACTACTGCATAAATATAATCAGTCCACCAGACCACACGGATATAAGGAACCTCTAAAATCCAAAAGAAAAATTCTCATATCGAGGTTGTTCTTATATGCGAACATCACGTATATAAGAAACAAAGTTTTTCGTATAAAAATAAATGGTATATGAAATTAAGTTTTTTGTATGAAAGGAATCGATCCATAAAAGAAAATAATTTATTATACAAAAAAATTATGTTTCTAATAAATGTGGGTGATCTTTTTTTTAATAGGTAGTACATTTTTTGAAGGTTCTTTTCTTATGTCCGAATGTTACTTATAAGCGTTTTGTTCTTATATGAGTATTTCTTACATCCTCATTGAGTTTTTGTCTAACTACCAAATTATTTATTTGTTTAATTCATCATACACATTTTTCGTTTTATTTTCCACATCATTTGTTTAATTTTAATTTAATTTTATTTTATTTTTTTCAGAATTATTATTTGTTTGTCATCATTCATTACACAAACACATAATTAACAAGCTCATAAAAACAGGGAACCCAAAAAAATCAACTCAAGATGCGTATAGATCGTGGTAAGAATTTTGTACATAATTTTTAAGTTGCCTCTGTACTGTAGGGGTTTCGCTGTACTAAAAGACAATCATTCTAACTTTTTCAGACCTTCATAAAATGAATTTTTTGCCAATTCTTCAACACTTTAAATCGCATACAAAAGTGACACGTTCGACAATTCGTTCGTTTCGCAGAATGCACCTACTTTTGAATGATGTTTAATCAAAACCGCTCGCAAAATGTAAACGTGGCAATTGCCCCCTAGCCTATAGCCTTCACGAGTCTTCGGAGACATTTAAAATAGAGTTTCAACGAAATCTGCTCAGTAGTTTTCATGTCAACCCGTAACAGACATAAAACCCTCCTCAGTTTCATTATAAATATAGATCTGCATGTAGATTGAGGTTATTCATTGCTGACTTTGCAAAAATATGATAATTGAAAAACTGGTGAAGAACAAACCAAGTTTACGTCAGCTGGGAATTTTTTTTATTAACAATTAACAGCTAAAATTACAAATATTCCCTGTTTAATATTGAGAGCGCAACAGATCCATTACAAGCTCTGCCTAAGCATATGACAATTTGCATAGGCCTGTTGCCAGCTTTAGTGTCTCTTTGCTTTGCCGAATAAAATTTTAACATCGAAATTCTCGTCTACAGAAAAGGTAGACAAGCAAAGCCCCTAAGGCGAGTTTCCTCACCGAAAAAAGTTCATCTAAATCTTAAATAAATAATGCGCCTTTTCTTTGATTCGTATCTTCTGGTTCCACCACGAAAATCAAAAACGCATTCACTATCCTACATCTCCTGATTGACGTCGCCAGTATTAAAAAATGAATTAACAATCGCTAGGGTGTCACACATTTCGTCTTTCATAGTTTGCAGCTTTTCAGTTTGGTTTTCTGTTCCTCTTCTTATTTTGTCTTAAATGAAACTCTTTACCTTTACTTTTTCATGTTCGTTTCGTTTGCACACTCTGAGCATTATTGTGCAGTCTAACTCATCAAGATTTCTATGCCAACCTTAGCTGCTTCGCTATGCAAATACAGGAAAAAGTCCATTCGTGTGCAATGGGATGTTTGCTGGAAAAGTAGCACATTGCGGATGGAGGGGCCTCAATTTTATTTCTATACTAATACAAGTGTAGCTACAGATAGTGAAGTGGAATTGCCAAACGCAAAATTATTGATTTCTGCTCAGATTTAAAATGAATCATCACCATACTGCAAGAGAATGGAGAAGGTGGCTTTCTCCATCTAACCCGCAGCCAATTGACATAAAGCATTTCACACCAACAGATGGCAGCTTAAGGACGAAGATATGTGATGAAATCACTTCTATTAAATAATTCCATCTTCCATGTGTCATGAAATGAATTTTAATTTGTGTCTATGCGATATGAATTGTGTTTGTCAGTTGAAATGAATAAAGCATCAGCATAATGCTAGGAAGAGAACATGCGAAAAGGATAATGAAGACGCGTTGTTGGCTAATTAAAAGGAATGGGACTTAATTTCTTTTTGTGCAGTCAGTGGTGCATGTATGGATTTGATAGTTTTTTCTTTTTTTTTTTGTTTCTTAATTAGTTGCCTTTGGTTTGATGAGCTCTATGTCTAGTAGATGGCACTTACTCATTAATTTGTAGGCATCTTTGATGGAACCAAGAAGGAGTTTGATAATTACGGGCTGCACTGTAGGCGGGTAATTAGCTGGTTGTGTTTGTTACACTCGGTTGCATGTTAGTTTAGGGTCGCTTACACTTTTTTACAATTTATTTTCCCAATTTGCAAAAAAAAACCAAAGATCCGTTGTAATGCTAAGCTAAAGGCAGCCATACAGACAGTTTAATTTTTATGAGATTCCTCCTTTGTTTTGTTACAAAATACGAATTGGTGCAGATTTTCACTATCCTGAGGGTATGCAACAAAAAAAAACGAGAAATCACTTCAAACTTAAACTGCTGGTTATCGAGTAAATTCAGTAGAACCTGTCGCATCACCTATTTCTTTCCTTTTTATACCCTCCAGAGGAAGGTATATTCACTTTGCCAATACATTTGTAACGCCAAGAAGGAGTCACCGGAGACCTTTGAAATTGAAATTGAATTTAGCCATGTCCGTCTGTCTGTCTGTCTGTCTGTCTGTCTGTCTGTCTGTCTGTCTGTCTGTCTGTCTGTCTGTCTGTCTGTCTGTTGAAAGCACGGTAGCGCCCGAAGTAATTGACGTAGGTGAATGAAATTCGGTGAAGGGACTTCTTTTTATCGGCGTCAGGTTGGTATTGAAAATGGGCTATGTCGGTCAAGCAGTTCTGGTACCTCCCATACGAAACCAATATTGGACCCATGTGCCTCTCTGTCTGTTGAAAGCACGATAGCGCTCAAAGTAATTGACGTAGGTGAATGAAATTTGGTGAGAGCACTTATTTTTATCAGCGTCAGGTTGATATTGAAAACGGGGTATGTCGGTCAAGTACTTCTGGTACCTCCCATACAAAACCAATATTGGACCCATGTGTCTCTCTGTCTGTTGATAGCACGATGTCGCCCAAAGTAATTGACGTAGCTGAGTGAAATTTGGTGAAAGGACTTCTTTTTATCGGCGTCAGGTTGGTATTCAAAATGGACTTTGTCGGTCAAGTAGTTCTGGTACCTCCCATACAAAACCAATATTAGACCCATGTGTCCCTCTTTCCGTTGAAAACACGATAGCGTCCAAAGGAATCAACCTAGGTGAATGAAGTTTTGTGAAAGGACTTCTTTTATCGTCGTTAGGTTGGTATTTAAAATGGCCTATGTCGGTCAAGTAGTTCTGGTATTTTGCATGACTTGTATGCCGTGGAGGGTATCAAAGCATCGGCCAGGCCGATGATAACACTTTTACTTGTTTTTAAGTCTAATAGGACATAAAAGGACGCCGGCATTCAAAAATAGAACATCGTCATTTGCTAAGACGTAGATGTCTATTTGCTGCTTTTGGTACTGCTGTCAAACTGAAAACTGAAATTATACCCGTAGAGGTGAATATTGAAAGCCCATATTAGATATTAAAAAAAAAACACAGCAACCATAAGAGATATTTGAATGAAAAAAAATGTAAATATAGAACAGGGTACTGTGCATCCGATCGTAACATTAACTCAATTTTGACATAAGTCGACTTATGCTGTTTTTCCTTGTTGCCACAGATATATCTAGTTAAGTAAGTCTGACAGCTGTCTGACTAGATGTATCCCAGTTTTAATTGGTTAAAATCCGTCATACGAGCAGCTGTTTCAGTTGACGTTTATGGAGGGGTAGCCGAAGAATCTAGTCAAGAAATTCGGACTGGGTACTAAGTTGACAGTTCGCATATGTGGCTGATGTATAAAAAGTGACTTTCCCGGCCGATCTACTTCTTGCATCTCACTCAGACCAATCTAGTCGACTTAAGATAACTAGATTCTTGAATGTGCCCATTTCCAAAAAGATATAAATGACAGCACTTGTCAGTTTGACAGAAAGTACTACGGCATCTACTGTGTTTCTTTTTTTGGAGCTTTAATACTTAAAAAAGAAAAGGAAATGGAAGCAGTGATCAATTTGTTTATTTGGTCAATTTCAAGTTGAAACTAAAAAATAATTATAAAATAAACTACGATCCTTTGCCTAGTAAAGCACCACCCTGTATCGTACGGTGCATGAAAAATGAATAAAGTGCATGTGGATAAATGCACTTCAATCGTTTTCTAATTAAAACCCATACCCTATTCGATTTACAAGAAGCACGTCGCCCCGATTTATTAAGATTTTAATTTGTTACCGTCATCGATGGCGAGATGTAGATGGGCATAATTCAATACGAATACAAATTGATTTCTGTTTATGTCGGCTAATTGGTAAGTACTCGTATCGTACTCCTTTACATTGAGTGGCCTATTAGTTGAATTTTTCTTTTGTTTCTGCCGACGCTATTCCAATGAATGGGTTAATTAAAACTACCTTATGTCGGGCGTTATTGAATTGCAGCATTTTTTCATTATATTGACCTTATTATGCGACATCAATGTACGGGCAAGGATAATGAAACATTATTCGTAGAACAATTAAACACGAATGGTAGCAACTGGAAGAATAATTAAATAGCAGTGCAAAATAACAACGGATACATTTCTATGGATTCCTTGTACTATTTTAAGGATGACATAATAACGAAGATTTCTTTGTTTTATTTTTTCTTCTTTGGTATTGCTGAGAGGAATAATTATTATGGACTGTCTTCAATTTGGCATAGTGAGTCAGAAAAATCACTGAAGGCAACCAGCTATGCTTATGGATTTGTCTGGTATTTCGGTTTGACGTATATGATTTTGTCGACATTAAGCTAATGATTTTAAGGGGAAGAATGAGTGGTAATGGTTTCAGGGGTAAAGGAGGGTATGTCAGCCAAAGAAATAGACAACTAAATGCACATTGATGTAGTTTTATGTAATAAATCCTAAAATTGAAGGATCTCGCTCAAGCAACAGGACCATACTTCCCACAAGTATACTCATTTGTGTAAGGGTGTTTGTGTGTGGGAAAAATTATAGTACCTGTCACTAAATCTTAAACCTTTATATTCCATTACATTTTTTCGAGTTCTGCCATAGTCGGAACAGAAAAGTTGTTTGTGGCGCTGTTTTGTATTATAATGGCGCCAAAAGTGGTTTGCTTTTCTACGTCACAAAATCAATTTTCATAAGTTTCGGTGACGCAAACTAGCTGATGAACTATTGTTTTAATATTTGCCTGTGGTAAGTTAAAAGGACTTAAAAAAGGATGCACAATATTTCTTCTGTTCCATCGAGCAACAGGACCACTTACCACCAGTACTCGTTTGTGAAAGGTTGTATTTTTGAGGAAAATTTTAGTAAATTATTATATGTTCCATTATCTTCAGCTGTTGGAAACATGCATTCATCTCTTTTACCTACCATTTTTAAATATGTTTACCACTCAAAAACACAGTTGTGTTCAGTGTATTTTCATTTACGAAATATTCAACACAATGTCACATAAATTGCCAATATCAGGATGAATTGATGTTTTGATTGTCAATTTGGGGATTTTCACTTGTCATACGAATTTATTGTCATTGGGGACATTCAAGTATTTATTTTACTAAGTCTGACAGCTAGCTGACTTGATGTGTCTCAGCTTTGATTTTCTTAAATCGATCAAATGAACAGCTGTTTCAGATGACGTCTATGGACGGGTAGCCGAAGAATCTAGTCAAGAAATTCGTGGCTGGATACCTTCTACTTGACATTTCGCATATGTGGCAGACATACGAAAAGTGACGTTCCCGATCAATCTTGTTTTTGTGTTTAGGTTACTAGTTGTGCAGGCCAATCTAGTCAACTAAAGATAACTAAATTTTTGAATGAGTCCATTATATACTCAAATGTTGACTTTTATTGACTCTCATTGGGGTTGTCAGTCAGTTGACAGCTAATTCTGGCTGACCCAAAAATAAATCCTACCTCAATATAAAAAGCCGACTTAGCCCTTTGCTTTCAGCGAAGAGAACAATTCACATTAAAACAACATTTGCTCATTTGTTTTTCTGCCTTTATGGACTTTTAAAAAACATAAACTCAAAAGTGTAACCTCAAAGTGAAGCTTATGAATTATTAAACGAATTTATTCAAAAAGAATGAGTAAATATTTGCTAGAAATAGAATTTATTAATTTTTCTGCAGGGAAAACTTTTTCCCTTCAACTTGTCTGTCAATTCACAAAATATGAAATAAATCGTTCCAATGTAGCATTTCACTTTTAAACTGTTCAAATCTATTAGAAAAAGTTTTTCTGATGGATAGCACTCCATAAAAACTTTTATGCAGTCGCTTTGCTCTTGTTGTTCGTTTTTATTTTGCATTTTACTGACACATCTTTCCCGCAAAGTGTTTAATTTTTCTTTTGTGTTTCCATGTACGTAGCTTCATTTGTGCACTTTTCTGATAGATTTAACTATAGTGCAGCCTTGTGCAACATCTGTTCAAATTGTATTGTATTTGGCATCACCATCACCGAATATAGTCAATATTTAAATTTAGTGCTGCCAGGTATTGCAAATGCTTAACTCGTTGATAAGCACAATTCTGAGCTTAAATATCTGCCATAATAGGCAACAAATTTATTTTATTACTTTTGTTGCTGTCAACTCAATGGTTAGATTTATCTCAATTATTGATTAAAAACCGCATAATGATGCGCATATCTTTCAGGTCATCAGTTCGGCACCAAGGAATCGCATCGATGGGCTCTTGGCCTTCTCTATTTTGAATAGATTTCCAATAAAGTGTTATTGTAGTAGTTGGATCTCCCCCTAGGTGTATTGAAATTGGTTTGTTTCTTTTAATTTAATCTATCAAAACCATTAAAATCAAGAAGCCGACTTGTTTGTTTCAAATTTAAGCCCCATAAATGATTGGTTCGACTGCAATGCGCACATGACCTTAAGAATTTCATTTTCAATATTACCCGGCCCCAAGGCATTTCCATTGAATTATGACCTTCCAGTAGTCCGAGGGGGAATGGAATCTATATAAAACCGTCGGGGAGCTGTTTTGTTGTGTCCCTCTTTAAAGGCTAATACATAAATCATAAAATGAAGGCGAAATCACAATTTCCCTTATATTCAAGGTTAATATCATTTTTGCTGCTGCCCCGGGAGGAGATAAAAATAAAGTAGGACAACAACAGCAGTAAAATTTCGATTTATTTGTGTATACACACAGTGAATTTAGTGTTACTGTCCGAAGAAATTACGTTCGTACAGTCCAATTATGCTCGTAGTTAAATTTTGTTTCCACAATTTGCATTCCTGTGAGGACCATTAGCAAAATATGCCACAAGAATATGGCATATGTTAATGAGGGGGATTTTATTGTACGTAGTATAGAACAAGACCATCCTTCAAAAAGCGTTATCTACATTATACGCGTGCTTAAGAATAAATTCTTATTTAAGTTTTTCGCTTTGATTATAATGAATGCTAATCCTATTTGGTTTTGTTGATTATTTGCAGAAATGGAAATCATTCCTGAAGGTAAACACTTCCGTTTGGTGCAAGAATCTGAGCTTCCAGAACTATTGGAACATTTGGAAAGATATCTACCGGAATCATTAAAGGTATGTCATTCAGCGACTTTTGCTTGCGCCATTGAAACAGGATGACAAGCATCCCCATCATTTGCACATTGAAATTCCTCTGAACTTGATTTTTTTTGTGTAATACTTCTATAGACATAAGGAGACGGAAAATAGTCCACGACATAGGGGCAAAACGAAATTTCAATATTTCCTCTTTAATTTACCGATCCGTTCATGTGAGGGAATATTTTTTGTCGTCGTAGGTACCTATACTGCTGTACTGCTGTCCTTGAAAATGGACTTTTATTTATTAATTTTTTTTTTGTTTTTTTTCTGCTGACGGTTTCAAAATGTAAATGGATTTTGTATGCGACGTTGATAGCTCTAAAGGCACTCCTGATGTGTTGACGTAGGCAAGGACACGTTTGGTTTTCCGTTATGTTCTTATTTATTTATAAATTCTGACATTTGTAAATAATGTCTGCGATACTTGAAAGCTAAAGGTAGATAACATTTTGGCATGATTTGCGATTTTTTTTTTCACCTCGATTGATGGTGGAACATGAGACATTGTGCGTCAAATGATTTATTGGGCAATTTGTAATCATCACTGGGAGTTGTTGATTGAAGAGGTGTAAACGAGGGTTAATATCGATGCAGATTGTGTCAACCAACGTAATACATAATATGCCGAAATACTGAGATTAACGTTGCCACAAATTGCTTTGATTATAGGAAACCATAGACAACGGGTTTAACCACCAAGTGGACCATGTTGGCTGACATATTGGATGGTTTGTGATTTATTTGTGGCCTGATAATATACAGTCGAACTTCCCTAACTCGAATCACCACTATCCAAGGTAAAAGTTCGACTTATAGAGACTTCGTTTGACTGTAGAAATATATGTATACAGACAGCTTGACAGCAAACCGAAATCGAAAGTAACGGAGAGTTTCACATTCAAATTGTGTAAGGATATAAGCTAATAAAAATATAAAGACACATTGCATTTTCTAAATGAAGCTACCAATAACCAATTTAATAGAACACCTTCCTCCGCTTATTTAGCCATCTATAGACCACAACAGAAATTGTAAAATTAACACACAATAACAAATCAGACAGTTGCTGGTTTATTTTATTAAATTTGGCCTTGTTTTTAATTTATTTGTATTTTTGTTGTCGATTTCATCTAAGAATCTAAGAACATAATAAGACATCATGAGGGCACTAAATGCGAACACATAGAAGACCTTTTTGCGAATGCCTATACCAATATTGTGCAAACTCCCGGAAGTGCAATATGCAAGTGTTAACTATGGCGGCTCACAAAAAAAGAATAGACGCGTGACAAATGTCCTTTATTTTGCATTTACAACGTATTCCTAACACGGAAGATTAAAGGAATGCTAAATACTAAATAGCTCTCTGATTGAAAGAGACGCCATTATTTAATACGTGACACGTATTTTATCGGCCATCTTGTTTGCGTGCTAGAAATTATGGGAGTGTTCAGCATGTTGATGTTTTTATAGCGATGGCTTACGAAATTTCGCTTTTATATATAACAAAATGGCTTCCGGAAGCGATGAACGGACAATTATTTTTTTATTTCGTATAACTGATTGATGGATTGTTTTTTAAGTTTACTGAAACTTATGTTTCACATGTTTTAAATCAGAAATAGAAATGTTTTCAAGTGATTATAGAAATGTTGTTTGCCGGAACTTTTGTTTGTTTCCGTTTTACGCATCTGTAATTATGGGTAGAACATCCATGACACTTGAGGCGTCTGATTTGTGATTTCATTCTTAAGCCTTTATTATATTTGAGTCCGCACAAACGGATCTCTCTGTCCCGATCTTGTGCACAAATGAAAGTGCGTGATGTTGTAAATGCAGTTTTATACATCTTTTTCCGCACAAGATCAATTGCACAGTGGCGTGTCGACAAGTGAAATGTCTAAAAATTTCAAAACACCAATTGCCTCTTTCTATTAACTAATTAAATCGAATATTAGTTTTGGCATAAAGCCATTCGTCTCTTAAGAAGATAATTCATTAATTGAGTTGTTGTTTTGACACTTTTCTTCTATAAGCACAATTTTGACATGGCTGTTGCTTCGGCTGAAAAAATGTAATAGATTGTAGCAATACTCATATCTAGCGTGGTTACTGGTTACAGATGTTTTTATTCGAATGTGGAAATGTATGGAGTTAGTTTGCTAAAACCTTTGATAGTAAAAAAGTTGCACTTATTAATGTCAAACTATTACAAAAATCAAAAAATTATTTTCGATTTCTGAAACCGATTTGGACAGATCTGGGTAAACAAACAAACTTCAATCGAAGAGTAAATCTGGATTCCCACCATTGAAAGCACATGACAAGGCAACGAGGCAGTGCTGTCGCATGGTCCGCTAAACTGCCTTTATCTATATAAGGCCTTTTTTTTTAGTTTCGATCTTAAAGCTTAGTATCCTGCTCGCGCTAAATTTTAGCGTCCCTAGTCTCCACTTCGTTTCTCCACACTAAAAATAAATGCTCGCTAAATTATTATTACACACCATATAGATGGGACAAAAACTTTTTCTTCATAACAGCAATCAGTAAACATAATTTTTACATTTTTCGAATTTCAAACTTCAAAAACATCGCAGTATTTGAATCATTCCAAACAATGGGTATGCGAAAAATTGAAGAAGATATTATTATTGCAGTAGCAGCTCAAATAATTTCTGTAACAGCAAGCAGAAGAAGACAATTTTCTTCGTGTCCCATAAATTCCTATTTGCAAAAAAAGGCTGATTTGCTTGATTTAAAGCTTAAAGAAACTAGTTTTCCATTAACATTGCAAAAGTTTTTTTTTTTGGCTTTGCGTTTTCTTTTCTTTTTCTATCAAATTTTTCTCTGCGGTTTCCTTCAAACAAATATCTATAGTAAACGCAACACAAACTTCTTCCTCCGTTTTTCATGTCAAAATTTATCTTCGATTTAATGTACCGGACATTTATTTCGCGAGCTAAATGAGTGGAGACTTTTCATCGACCCATCTACATGTACTTAAGAATTTAGCGTGCGAACAGGATACTGCTTTGCTAAACTGCCTCGCTAAATTTTATCTTTGTAGACATTTTTGTATGGGAGATAAAATTTAGCGCGAGCAGGATACTAAGCTTAACAAAGCAAAGTAAAGTAGGATTTTCAGCAGGCTATTACAACAACTACGCTTTACTTGACAGTTCGAGGACTAATTCTAGTTGTTGTAATTGCGTTCTGAAAATCCTACTTTACTTTGCTTTGCTGAGATTGAAGCTAAAAAAACGCGCCAGTTGTTCTTGTATTTATTCTTCAATCGCTTTCTTAAATCTTGTGAAAATTCTTTGTACAAAACGAATTTACTGAAATTTAATTTTAACTTTAACTTCATACAGCTCAGCTGAACCGCTGACATATTTTTGTATGAAGGATTTTACAGGGTGTCGCTTTTTTTTGCGACCACAAACTTACTCCAATCAGTCAATTGTTTGTTTAAAAATTCAGGGACAGATTCCGTATAACAATAATCGTCGGGACGATATCGTTTTTGAAACGTTGATGACCATAAGAAGTTATATTCTGCCCGAATTTGTTTCACTATCGACAGCTTTTATTATATTTGTGGAAAATGAACTCGATTAAGGTCTCAAACTCGTAATATTGGCACTTAGTTGCTTCTTTTTGATAATCGTCTAAAAAAATACGGAATGAGTGCCCAAGTTTTCCGGAATAAATGCAGTTTAAGGGCTTAGTAAAGTTAGGCATACTCTAAAATGTGATTTTCCGAAGCAATTATGAAGAAAAAGTGTCTCAGTTTGGCCCAAAAGAGCTCTAAATTGAAATTTTTGTTTTAAAATACTCGGTAGCATTGCCCTTTTCTTTAAAGGGATCAATTTTACCAATCAAATTAGAGAATCAGAAAGATAATTTGTATTGCTTATAAATTTATAATAAATTAATAACAGTTCTTAAAACTTGAATTAAATTATTGCTTTATCAATAAGAAGTATAAAGACATTCTGTATTTTGTGTATACTAAGTATAAAAAAAATATTGTTGTTCAATGGGCTCTAAACAAACTTTTACATAAAAGTAGAACCGCTTTTTTGTAGCCACCCTACACTATGCACATCTAACTCGCATGAGTTTCACATTTGAATGTAAATTTATTTATTTATTCACCAAAGCGATATTAAAAAAAAAAATCAAACAAAATCCAACCACCACAAGTGGTGCAACCCCAAAGGACAACCGACGTTAACACGAACGGATTATTAATAAAAAGAGAAAACGATTTTATACGTTTTATACTCCAGATGGCGCCAATTCAAACAACCTTGACACGCGACAACTTCACCTGAAAATATTTAACATTTTACCTCAACAAAAAAACAAACTTTTCGAATAAGGCTTTCCGCTGAATTGCTTAAGGATAAACATTTCACGAATGTTAATTCCATGTGGAACGCAACATGAAAATGAAGGTGTTCCCATGAGTGGGAGTTGGGCAAAGTTGCATAACATGAAGAGTTGGAGGAATGGAGGAATGGAGAACCTCAAACGATTGAGTATTGGGAATGCATTGCATTGTGTTGGTCTGGCAAATTGCTACGCGTACATGTACAGACGAATAGAGGGCAGCGCCAGATACCTGTATTCTACAGGAATAGTTATAATCGCTTTAGAGTTTTATTTTAATGCCGTAAATCAACACTTCGCGTAAAGTGGGGGAATGTGTGTGTGTGCAAATTAATTTCAAAACTATTTGCCACTTGGAAATATGTTTTTAATCGATTGCAGTGTATATGGAATTAGGTTTCTGTCAGCGTGCATTTGGGTAGTGAAACGGAAAATGGATAAACCAATCTGAAATTTGATAGCAGGTGCAATGTAGATAGCTGTGGATTTATATGTGTGTAGTTACTATGAAGTGGGTATAGCTAAACGTGGGTGGTGCACATCCCTGTACAGCTAAAGGAAACTTCAATTGAGTTATAAAAACAGAAGAACAATGGCATATACAGCAAAGCAGCTTAAATTTTACTGACAGATTAGACTGACATTCGATTTTCAGTTCAAATTGCTATTGGCAATACTAATTCTTCGGTTGGTATCAGGCCCTGCCTTATTGCTACAGCTCATCGCAGAGCCTAGGCGAAGTCGTTCTTTCCAAAGCGATATTGAATGTCAACAAAAAATGTTGTATTTTGCAGTAGATAATAAAAGTCCCTTTTATTTCTTTAATTTTTGTTTTTTTCTTTATTTCCGCGTGTCTTGCCGCTTGACAGTTTCTTTCTTATTGGGGACGTTCAAGTATCTAGTTTAGTAAGTCTGACAGCTCTCTCACTAAGTGAATCTCGGTTTTGATTGGACGAAATCGGTCGTGAGAGCAGTTGTTTCAGTTGACGTTTATGGAGGGGTAGCCGACGAATCTAGTCAAGAAATTCGTGACTGAGTACTAAGTTGACAGTTCTCATATGTGGCTGACTTAGAAAACGTGACGTTCCCGACCATTCTAGTTTTTGCGTTCAGGTTGCATCTCATCCAGACCAATCTAGTCGACTTACGATGACTAGATTCTTGAATGCGGCCATTTTTACTTGCTAAGATGGCCGCGACTCGCTTTAAGTTGGCTGCGGTTGTTCTTTTTCAAGTACAGTCGTGACCGTCTTGGACAGTAAGAACAGGAATTCTCTTAAGACTAAAATATACTAAATTTTGCTTTCCTTCATTCACCACAAGACCCGACTTTGCCGCTCTTTCCTCTGTATTTCCAATAGCACCACTGACAGGTGACAGCTCATTCAATTTCTAGCAACTTTCCACGGTATTTTCAACGACTCAGCCCATAAATGTTTATGCAAAAAAAAATGGTTGTAGATATGCAAAATGCAATCTCTGTCAAGACCAACGATGTCGCAAAAAAAATACTATAATTCCCATAGTCCTCCGCCATGCTGGAGCCTCCACAGGAAAGCCTTCATTAGATGGCATTTTATTCCCACGAATTACTAGCTCATTTTATTGTCATTATTATAACTTGGCACGGATTTCATGTAGCGCGCGTGCCTCGCTCGCCCTCAATCCCATATGGCGAATGCTTAATAATATTTTTATGTCTAACAGAGTGATAGCCAAATTCATACGCGGCAACAATCTATTCTGTGCTCGTTTTTTTTTGCGGTGAATATTTAATAACTTTGTTAAGCACTATGGCGTAGGTACGTACATATATCATGCGCAAATTTACTGTGATAAACATGTCTTGGGGTAATAAAGCCCGCGAATGAAGAAGATAGATGTGTGTCATCAGTCCTGTCACAATGGCAACAGCGATAAACAAACGCAATGGGATATATTTGCAAAAATTGATCCGTCTGTTGACCCATTCGGTATAGAATGACAAATTGAGAGCATGACAACCAAGAGCAATACAGCGTTCTTCATGAATCACGCCTGGATTTTTTTGTATTTTTGTTTATTCTAGTTCTCAGAATTGTGTACGTGACCTCTTTAGTTTTCCGAGAATTCGGCTGCCTTTTTAGAGACAAAACTAGATATGGAAGGTGTCAATATGACTCCCGAATTTAGAAATGTGGCCAAGGAGATGGTGGTTGTTATCTTTCTATTGATTCTCTACATCTATTGATGGATAATCCCTTCCCAACTACACCGATGCTAAGCGTCTTCAAAAGTGATTCGTTAAAAATTGTAATACCACAGCCGATGGATAGAGCGGCTTCCCGGATCAACACAACTAACACGGAAACCAAAAAAAAATTCCACCCATCGCATCTGGCTGACCAACAGAACACAGTCTAGCTGACAAATTCAATTATGCCATCGGCTAATTTATTTGCTAATTGAATTTGTGTATCAGCACAGGGTCAGGGACAGAATGGAATACGTGTACTTCAAAGCAATGGAAAAAGTTTTCGCAAACGCGAAGTATATAGGAAACAAAAAACCCCATCGTCAACTTTGCCGACGATGGTTCCTTGTGGCTAATTTAAAATCGATAAAACAGCGCGACCACCATTTCCAGACAAGTCCAATGTTGGCGCTGCAGTTAGTAACAGATTGCAGAAGCCATCTAGAGTAACCCGCATGTGCTTTTGCATTTGTACTCCTATGACTCTTTACAGCAGACATATATGTGTGTGTGTGATTGTCCTGGCAATTTTGTTTGAAACCAAGCAAATAGGACCTTTTGTCAGAGCAATAGAGCCATATGGTATTTGTAGGTCATGCAAATGGTGATAGAATTTGTATGCATTCTTCCGTTGTATGACATCCTGGGTCGATGTGGCTAATGGTTTGACAGGTACAAGATGGGCCAAAAGAAGTCATCCGATGTTGTTTGGCTCTCATATTTTCGAAAAACTTCAATTCTGTTTATTTGAACCTTTAGAATTTTATTGGTCAAGTCGAGAAGATGATATCGTCACAATTGATTGCCATACGGCCTCGTTTTATTGCATTTTTCATCACTTCGGCGAGAACTTCGGGCGACACTCGTGTCGAATGTTGTCCTTGAGGACTTCTAGGGTCTCGGGCTTGTTCACGTAAACACGGGACTTCAAAACACCCTACAAAAAAAAAAGTCTGGAACGGTTAAATCGGGCGATCTTGCGGGCCAGTGCAAATCGCCAAAACGAGAGATGAGGCGACCCGGGAACGCCGCCTTCGGAATATCGGTTGTGGCTCGCGCAGTGTGTGCCGTAGCTCACATATCCTCCAGTCCAAATTCGTCCAATTGCGGCAGAAAAAACTCGGTTAACATGGCCCTATAGCGCGCACCCTCCACTGTTGTCGATCTCGAAAAAAAATGGCCCGATGACTCCTCCAGCGTGAACAGCCCACCATGCAGTAACTTGGAGCGAGTGTTATGGCTCCTCGTGCATTACTCGTGGATTTTCGGTGTCCCAGAAGCGATAGTTTTGCGTGATTACGTACCCGCTGAGGTGGAAATGAGCCTCATCGCTCATTATGATTTTGGTCGAAAAATCGTCCACTTCGTCCTCGAGATTGAGGATGGCTTAGGCGTAGGTTACACACGCTTGGCGGTCGACAGGCAGCAGCTGATTCACGGACTGAACTTTCTACGGGAACATGCGCAAGTCTTTGACCAAAATTCGCCTTAGGGACGACCGCCTGATGGCTAATTGCGAGTCACGGCGTCTGGTCGATGTTTCCGGCGACAGCTCGACATCCTCGTAAAAAGCGGCCACTCTTGGCAAAGTCTCGTGTGGTCCCATACTCTTCAAGGTTTGTGGCCAAAACGGCGCAGTGTTTGCGCAGTCGGTGTCGGATGGCCGTGGAATCGGCAACGGAATTCGCGCTGCGCCAACACTACAGACGAACTGTTACGCAAAAAAATAGACACGATTATTCCGCGTTATTGGGGAGTGTAGCGCTCCATGGCTTGTTGTATTCTACATCTGTCTAGGCCACAAATGTCAAAACAGATTTGACATTGGCGGCCATTTGCAAAAATAAGAGCATCTTCCAATAGGGTAATATCTTTTGGCCCACCTTGTACGTGTTATAAATATTTGTTTAGTGTATTGGATCATCCATACTTACATTCGCCATAACCTTCAATTTATTCCAATTGCTCTTGCTCTATTTGAATATGCGTTTCGATTGTCAATAAACAGTCGCTCATCGAAATCGCAACTATCCATGAAATGATTGAACTTACGCACTCGAGTTGTGAAGTGTTTTCTGAATATTGCATTTCGATTTGTGTTGTGAGTTGGAAACGCCACTGCGCAGTCTAATAAGCGATTTTAATAGAACGTTTCAATTGCCTTTCCAAGGCCGTAGTCCAAGCTGGACATTGGTTCCCGCACAAAACTATTCCAAGTGATAAACCGTTTCCTTTCTCATTGCAGTTTCATCAAACAATTAAAACGTACCTGAATGATCGAGTTTGGGATTTCCATTTTTACGTTTCCAAAGATTGGCCAGAGAAACCAATAATCTTACATTTCCCCGGATGCACGCTTACGGTATGTATACATTTGGGAATATAATATGTAGGGATTTTCTAAAATGAATTTTATTCGAACAGCCCAACAACAATATTTATCAAAGTTTTGGCATCTTTTGTCCATCGAGCCGTATAGAATGTGTAGATTTGATGCGTACCGAGGACGTGCTGATAGATTGGCAAATGCCATTGTACCTGAATTTTACGCACAAGGCTATTATGAATCGCCTGGATGATTTTTATTCGACATTCGGCATTATGGAACGACTGGAAGGCGATATATACGTTTGTAAGAATTTAAATACCGAATTGCAGTTGGAAGAGTAAGTTTGGATTTTTTTTCTTAATTAAATTTGAAATATGATGTATTTATGTCCTTTTCAATTGTACAGGCTACCTCCTGATGAGGCTGTAATGCGACCACTTATGGTGGACGATGTTAAAAGTATTCATGACCTATATCCGGCCAGTGAGATTGAATGCGTTGAAGTGTTTGAGATATTAGTGCGAGTGCTACCCGGTTTGGGTATATTTAGAAAGGATACAGATGAACTGGCCGCTTGGATGGTTCATTCGTATTATGGTGCAATGTTTTCAATGCAGACACGTCCAGATTATCGGCGGAAGGGGTGAGTACAATTATTTAAACTGTCATTATTTTCAACCTGCGCCTAAGTTTAGACTTGTTTTTTGCAATTATTTTAGTTTGTCAAAACTTTTTCGCCACATGTGTCGTACTAAGTGAAGGGGCAGACAATATTGTGTGTCATAACGCCTGCTAGCTTCCGATCGAGTGATTACAAGAGAAACTCATTCGAGATGTGCACAGAATGTCTGCCTACATTATAAATATGACTGATTCACCATTCAGCGTGAGAGCCAGATCAAGTCTAGTGCGAGTTGTCAAATTTGCTAGCGAGGGAAATCCGCAAGACTCGTTGCGGCTTAGTGTTGCCTTTTCGAAAAATCACGAAAATCTCGCTCGGAGTCGGGTCTATTTCAACTTTATTGCCAAGTCAAATGTTATTTTCATAGAACTGTAATTGAAGTTGTGACATTTAAGCTTCTTTTAGCAAGCAGATCCACATTGGCTCAGCGCGCTGACTCTTTTTGATGTCTTTTGATTAGATCGGATTGTTGCCAGACCTTAAGGCATTTTACTTAACTCGCTTGTGTCATTTTGACGTTTGTGAGAGTGTCACATGATGCGCGGACACATATATGTCAAAACAAGTATCATATAAAAGGGCAGGTTCAAGTATCTAGTTTAGAAAGTCTGATAGCTGATGATGTGTCTCAGTTGTCATGAGCCACATGAACAGCTTTTTTCGTTGACGTTTATGGACGGGTAGTCGACAAATTTAGTGACTGTGCACTAAGTTGGCAATTATATCGTTTTCCATTGCTTTCGCGCTGGAATCTACTTATTCTGAAACCCAATTGAAGAAGAAAACTGCTTCTCGTCGAATCCACAAATGTGTTGATGAAATGTCAGAACATAAATCATTTACTGCTGCCTGCCTGTCCCCTGAGTAAATTTTAAAGAAATATTTTTGTGTCAATAAACGGTTTCACAAGTATTTTTTTTTCGATTTCGGACTCTTCCGGACGCTCCTTTTTGGCCAAAGGAAAACAACTATAAAGCTAGCATTTGTGGGAAGATTTCCGCACAGTTCGGAATCTTAATTGCAACTTTGGATGGTCTTTATGTTAGGAGATTAATTTTAACTCTGAAAGAATGCTAGACCTAAGGAAGGAACGTTTAATTTTTTTTTAAAGTTTCGGTTCGAAATTTTGTATGACTCTTAACTGCTTTCCAAACAAACACCAATAAGTATAACAACTCAACTCGTTTCTCCATTTCAGTTATGGCATCCGGCTCGCTAGAACTCTTACAAAACTTGTCATCGAACGTGGCTACACTCCATTCGTAGTCATTCGTCCAGAAAATGATGCTTCCCGAAATCTTTACACAAAGCTGGGCTTTGAAAAAGCCTACGAAACGTGCCGTGTCAAAATGACACCTCGCGAAACTAACGGCAAGTCACTGGACACTGATGACAATCAGGTCGTCGATGAAGGTATCGAAGATATGCTGGCTGAAAAGTGTGATATCAGCAACGAAAAGGGATCAAATGAGAAAGTTACTGACGAAGGAATTGAAGAAGATAAATAAAAAAAAACCAAACCAATTACAATAACAAAAAGTTAAAGCTAAAAAAAAAACACTTTTTTGATTATTTAAAAAAACAAGAAATATATATTTTAATATGCTAAAAATTGCTTTTACAAGACAAAATATTAAAAAAAGATAAAAAAAACCAACAACTAAACAAAAAAAAGTAAATCTTCTCTACCTTTTTTTGTGAATCCTTCCAAAAAAAATTTACATATACAGAAAAATTATTAAGCAGAAAAAAAACACGTTAAAGCAAACAAATATTGCTTAAGTTTTGAATAAAAAAAAAAATAAAATCAACGAGCACAAAGAAAATGTTTCCATCAAAATTTAAGCGGCTCACTTACAGCCAAGAAAAACCAAAAAAAATCAAATCAGTTTTTTTCTAAACGTTTTAAGATTTTACTATATAAACAATTTAAAAACACACACACACAGAAATATTGTAAACACTCAGACATTCGCTTCTTTAGTTGTATTTGACGTAAAATAAATTTTTAAATTATGATTAAATTAGTTGAAAGTAGATTGTGATTTTGAGTATATTTTTATTTTTATTTTTCGCATTTACTACAATCTTGCTTTTAGTTTAAAATTGCGCTATGATAAAATAAAACAAACAGCTATTTAATAAATAACTTCCATAAATGCACATCATTCACATATTGAGAACGCGTTTCTTGTGAAACAAATGACAGACATCGGATTTTATTATTCGCTCCCCCAATTTGAAGAGAATCTTTCATTTTGAAACTTCAATTGGGAAGTCTTTCATTAATGTTATGCTGACAGTGACTGACAACAAAGCCCACAATATGATATGGTGTTTGATGTTTGATGTTTGATATGGAAACTGGTGCAACTTTTCTGCAAGGTGGTCTCCGATTCTATGTGGAGGAATTTCAAACTCTTCGAAAGTGTATTACTTTGAGGTCTCACATTTGACAGCTAGATCTATCCTGATGTGCACTATCGGCATTTGTTAATCAACCCTACAGCTGAGTCAAATAAGGAAAACATGACAGAATGGAACAGAGCAAATGAAAACTAACTGTCAGACAAGATATCTTTCGGTAATTATAATGACAGTTCATATTAAAAAAAAAAAACAAAGAGAGTTCGCTCTATACCTCGGCAGAACTATTTCACGCATTATAAAATGAAAAGCCTAATTTCCTGACTTTATTTCACCCTCCACAAAGACATCTGCCTAGCTGCCTACATATCCTTCATGCACTAAAAATATGAAGACACTTTTGCTGCCTGGTTTTATGTGCCGCTTATTTCATTACTTCTTATTTAACATCTTCCATAATATAGGCGTTATAGTAAACTAGGTAAATTGTAAAAATTCTTAATGAACAGAGCGGAATAAAAGTCTAAAGCGTTGAACAAGTCATTAGGATGGAATTTCATGAAGGATTATTCGAATTAATATTATAATCAGAATTTTTTTCGAAAATTAGTTTTAATTTATTTATCTAAATGCAAATACAAACGAGAAATACATCAACCAAGAGATGAAAAATCCATTCTCCACGCAAAATCAATACTCAATTGCAACACCAAAGTCAACCAGAGAAAACGAATGAAAGCAAAACAAAAAAAGAAAAACATTGACAAACTAACGAAATAGTTGACATAAATCTTAAATCACAAGCGCAAGCATAAAAGATTGAAGAATTCAAATCACCAGCAGCGGCAGTCGTAGCACTTCCAACGGAACCCAGGAACTAATAACTCCCAGCTCAAAAGTCACCGACAATAAACAGCTTGAAGTCTTGGAACTGCTACGGCCGTCCATCCATTGTAAAAATATTTAATTATTAAACTCAATTACTCATAGGAAAAGGATAACAGAATACAATATAAACTGAGAAGAAAGAAATTTAATTAAAAAAAAAAAGAAAAAGAAAAAAAAACAAAGAAAAAACGAAACTTTATTTTTGTAGCACATTATATAAATATTTAAAGAAGAAAACTAAAAACTGAAAACTAAATGATAATTTTTCTTTACAAAATTTTGCGTAAACAAAGAGGTGAGATAAATATGAAAATGTAATAAATAAATATTGTTGAGAAGAAAACTTTACAGAAAGTACTTTATTACTTTTATTTCTCTTTTTTTTTTTATATATCTTTCTTTTTTATATCTGTATCTATTAGGTACGTATTATTTGTTTACTATATTGTAATCATTAAAAAGATAATTACCATGTACTTCTATCACATATATTTATATGTATTATATATACTTACAATGAAAACTTAATTACAAAAATAAAAACAAAAAAAATAAAGCAAAGAAGGAAAACATTTATAATAATGTATTGCAGAAGAGTATAGAAGGTATAAAAAAAAAAACCAAATATAGAGACAAAAAAAAAACGATATATGAACAGAAAAAAAGTAAATTAATAAATCACTGGCTTTTAAATTAAGTTGAAATTAATTTAGCTAGAATTAAACAAATTTTTGAAAAACTGTCAAATAAACAAAACAAAACAATTGTAGATTTTCTTCTGACAACAAAGTTGTGTGTGTATGTTTTATTTATCAATTGTCCTTTGCAGCGGGCAAATTGAAGAGAGCGATTTTAACGGACAAAACTTTCTCTGCCACTGCAAGTTACTTTTGATTCATGGACTTGATCATAGAAGCACAGTATCCGAAAAGTATTCAATTAACCGGCACCGGCATTGCTGAGAATTGAGTCGTGGTTTTTGAGGTGTTTATGTGAATAATCGTCCGCATCCGTTGCTGGTAGGAATGACGTACGAGTAGGTAGAGCTGTTTATAGTTTATTATAATTATATGTTTGAATGGAGAAAATTGATTAGCTTCACTTTCACGATAGAGTGAAACACAAGTACTCTATACAACCTAGATCACAGTATCCAGCAAAGTTAGTTCAAGGTCTAAGTACAAAAAAAAAAATTCTCTTTGAGGACAAGCTTTCAGGGGTTCATTCACAAACGCAGTTGTCACCCACAGTTATAATCTGGACTGTCATAGTTCGCACATCTTTTTCAAAAATGACACAATTCAAAAAAGGTCAATATTAAGGTTATCACCAACAAAAGCTCTTTAAACTTCCACCCAACATATTTATCAAAAGTGTATTAACTAAGATTTATTATTACGCCTGTAGATGACACTTAATCATATGTCATTCAACTCCTCTTAAACGAAAACAAAAACAAGTAAAAGTGTTATCATCGGCCTGGCCGATGCTTTGATACCGTCCACTGCATACAAGTCATGCAAAATTGGTTTTGTAAGGGAGGTACCAGAACTACTTGACAGACATAGCCCATTTTCAATACCAACCTGACGACGATAAAAAGAAGACCTTTCACCAAATTTCATTCGCCTACGTCAATTACTTTGGGCGCTATCGTGCTTTCAACAGACAGACAGACAGACAGACAGAAAGTGATCCTGATTCAGAATATGTATATATACTTTCTGAGGTCTCCGGTGACTCCTTCTTGGCGTTACAAATGTATTGGCAAAATTAATATACCTTCCTGTGGAGGGTATAAAAAAACAAAACAGTTTTCAACAATTTTCAGAGTTCTGTCATTTTAGAAATACATGTGCGAGTTGTATCATCAAGTGATCACTGACATTAGCTCTGTTTTTTTAGCTTCGATCTTAGTAAAGCAAAGTAAAGAGATTTTTAGCATTTTTTCGAGACTCGCAGTAGTTTTTGTAATCGCGTGCTAAAAATCCTACATTACTTTGCTTTGCTGAGATCGAAACTCAAAAAAACACGCCTATTGTCCCGAAGTTGTTTCAGAAAATGGCTGCT
The DNA here is from genome assembly GCA_948293265.1 of Cheilosia impressa. NCBI lineage: Eukaryota > Metazoa > Arthropoda > Insecta > Diptera > Syrphidae > Cheilosia > Cheilosia impressa. The sequence continues at coordinate 25,874,110 of OX411884.1, read as the reverse complement.
GTAATAAGGGAAAAAGAAAACACAAAATACAAGCAGTTGATTTGCTGAAGCCTTTTTGTTATCTGGCGTTTGTCACGAGTTTTTTTAGCGACACGACATTTAGTCCTAAGAGTGTTTGGAGTACGTATTACTTATTTGTTTAAAATTAACACTGATGTTCATAAACTTTTCCTCGTAAGATTGAACATAATAAATCGTGCATTGTGCGGGGGCGTATACGTAATATTTTTTCTTTTCTACTGGACAAAAAATGGGACTAAAAATCGAAACCAATCCATTCTTTCACGTTCGGAACAGCTCGCTATGTCGCTGTACGTCTGCATGACGATATTGTTTATCTACAATAGTTGTAATAAATAAATAGATGGCGCAACAGGTCCGTAGGGACCTTGGACCTAACTTCTCACAACCATTCGTTTTGTGTGAGTTTTTCATTTTTGGGACGAATGGAAGGGATCTACAGTTTTATGCCGAGTCGAAACGGCTCATTGAGAATCCTCTTCATGATAGTTATACTCTCGGATGTTTGTCAGACGTTCGCGAGATCGGACGTGAGAGATACGAAAACGATGCTCGAAGCTCCCTACATAGAATATACTACTCGCAGCTGAGATACGATCTAGTAGACACAACATGCTCTTTAAACAGCAACTCAACCGAAAAAAGTAAGCCTACTATTGAAAGAAGGAGGTGAGCTAATTACACTTAATTTCATTTCTCATCGTTCAGAGTTGCCAATCTTTTGCAATTTGTGTAACAACGGTGCCTTATTTTGAAAGAATATACAGACTGAAATACTCGGGCACAGGCTGGATGAGGAGAGAACGATGAGCATTTAAAATGGAAACATTGGGTGGAACGCGCTGTAAACGGTCTCTCATTAGCAACTTGACAACTTCAAACTTTCAGTGTAAACACATCCTTATACCGATTACGGAACTGTCAATGCCAAAATATTCAGTAAAATCAACATTGTCATCACGGTGAAGTACGCGAAGGAATAACGTTCACAAATAATTAAAATTTTCTACCGAAATTCCGAGTCGGTGGTCGCAACTTTTAGAAGAATTCAATTGAAAAATCATTTTCAGCGATGGAGCGCATTTTTGGTTAAATCGCTTCGTCAATAAGCAACATTTGCGTTACTGCACAGATGAGCCCTCATGTGTTTCATAAAACAGCACTTCATCCCCAAAAAGTGACTGTTTAGGGCGTTTTTCATGCCGGTGGCGTCATTGGGCCTTTTTTTTGTCGTCGATAAAAATGGCCATCACATTACGGTAAATGGCATTCGCTACAGAGACACATGTTGAAACGTTATTTCTTTGACCAATTGCATGAATTGGACATCAGTGATATGTGGTTCCAACAGTGCGGTGCCACAAGCCACACTGCGGATGCAACAATCGAGTTATTGAAGTCTCAGTTCGGTGAACGTGGTATCTCGAGAAACGGATTTGTCTATTGCCGTCGAGGTAGTGTGATTTAACGCCTCTTTTTTTATGGGGCTACATTAAATCATTTTTCTATATAAACGAAGTCGTTTATAAATTATAAATTTTTTGATAGTACTTCAAGCCAATAAAACTTGATTGCATTTTATTTAAAAAAGAAGTTGTCAAGACCTTAACGAAAGACCCTTTATAACTACAGTACGAAGGAACTATAGAAAATGTATCCTGGAGAAAAGTTTTTTCAAAAATAGAAATGTCAATATTCTCGTAGCTAATTAAATAATTTATGCGAATGCTTAAAGTTTATGTTGTACTATATGCAATTATGTTGACATACTGATTTGGCACCACGCATACAGCTATTAAACGTTCATCGCGACATCTTTTAGAATAAACATACAACTTGAAGTCATCTAAACGACAATTCTTCATTCTCTTCTTTCACAGCCGTCGACATGGAAGCTTCTACTTGCGTTAAGTAATTATCATTATATAATTAACTTAAACTATATTCTTGAATTATATTCATTAATGGAAGAGGATTCTGTCATCATAATAACTGTCACGGCATCACAGGTGCTATTCGCACTTGTCGAACAACAGCACTTGAGGCCATTATTGGGCTCTCACCACTGCAGTTCTTCATTATGAAGACTGCTGCTAGATGCCCCATTAAGCTGCAGCTAGAAAATAGGCTTAATTCAGTTGATCATGTGGGTCATCTGAAGATACTTAACCTTATACCAAACTTGGACATGTTCCGCTCCGTCCCGGACATTATGGTTAGGGAGTACAGTTTCGGTAAATTATATGAGGTAGAAGCTAGTTGGGCCAATGGAGTTCCGACACTGAACCCAAAAAGCTTAGTCTGGTACACCGATGGATCGAAAATGGATTCCGGAGTTGGATCTGGTGTCTTTGGACCCAACACCAACGTCTCGATACCCATGGGGACGTGTCCCACTATTTTTCAAGCGGAAATCTATGCGATCGAAACTTGCGCTGATCTAATCTCCAAAAAGGTTTGAAAGGCGCAACCATTCAAATTTTTTCAGACAGTCAGGCCTTACAAGCATTGGCATCCAATACAATGGACTCCAAAACAGTTACGTGCTGTCACGATGCTCTGCAAGCCCTCGCCAAACACAATAAGGTAAGGCTTGGTTGGGTACCGGGCCATCAAGGTATTGCAGGCAACGAACATGCAGACAAACTAGCTAGGGCTGGTTCAGAATCCCTTCTCTGTGGACCAGAACCCTCCTGCACAGTCAATTGGACTACTGCGCTAAGGCAATTTAATGATTGGGAAAAACAACTTCGTCTTGATCACTGGGAACATGTCCCTGGTCTAAGACAATCCAAACGATTAGCTAAGCCTTACTCCTATAAGGAAATCCTTAGGCTCAGTAAGGATAACATAAGAAAGCTAACGGGCTTCCTCACAGGTCATTGTGGCCTTAGATATCACCTCAACAAAATGAACCTTTGTCCGAAAACAGAATGCAGATTCTGTCGGGAGGATGTTGAGTCCTCTGAGCACATTTTATGTGACTTTCCGGCTTTTCGTTGTTTAAGAAAACGTGTCTTTAATAGAGAGACTTGTACGCCAGCAGATATAGCGCACTCTGCTACTAAAGACTTATTGACCTTCGTTAGGGAGGTCGCACGTCTCTTAGATTAACTATTCCCCACTGATACAATAGATCTTACAGGTCGCAGTGTCAGCCAGCTGGGCATGGGTTTATAAAAAAAAAAAAAAACTACTAATATAATGCGCCGTACCAATAACAAATTTTAGTCCCGACTTTAAATTTACGGAAGCCCACAATTGCGAAATTTGTATGGAAATTATAGCCACTGTGAACTACTACAATTTAGAGTTGAAACTAAAAATGTTTATTGGTGAGACCCAATGTATACAAAGTACTGCCACTTTAATATGATCTTTATTCCACTCACGTCCTGTCATGACAATAATACCAACTCTATACACATTTATTTTACTCGAAATTTACCGCAAGCCCAAAAACATTCACCACCTTAAGTGGCATATCAATGGCGACCTTAGCTTAACCCTAAAAGTGAGCAACATATTTGCTCATAAAAATTATAGCGCAGGGTCACAAGTCCACACAAAATTCTTGTGGACTTTTGACTCACTGACTGTGGTCTTATGGCTCACTATGGTGGGTCATAGACTCATAGTCCACAATTCTCATAATTTAAAGTACAACAAAATTACGAAGTTTTCTTTGATTCTCTCTTGTGTCTCTTGAACAATATTTCAGGAGCGGATTGACACAAAATGTAAACAAATTACACAAGCATACAAAGAGTTGAGAAATTTGTTGTTAGTACTTTTCAGGCAGATCTTATTTTCAGTTAGGTTGATGTTTGTTTAATTTTTTAATCTCAGAGTATATCGGTAAGCCTTCACTTGCTGATAAGAGTCTATCAAATGAAGTTGTTGAAGCCGGTTTTTCTTACCCGAAAAAAAGCTATTGTAGGTAAAAAATATAATAATAAATTCGCTTTCTAAATTTTTACAGTATTTTATTTAAACACGAACAGCCTTATTTATAAACGTATTATAAAGAGTGTATAAAGTTATGCACGCTCTATAATGCCTCTAAACGCAAAAACCTTATTTATAACAATTTTTCAACGTTGTACAGAGCTTGTATAAGCTAAACGCACTTGGACGTTGTTTAAAGCTTGTATAGAGGTGGAATAGTCGAAATGTCATTTTGACTTAAATAATTTGTCACATTTTATTTTAAATGAAATCAAAAATAAATTGGATGTATCGACGTTTTTATTTTCAATTTAAAAGATTCTGCAAGTATCCTCTATAACTTGCCTTAGAAATATGGGCAGACATGAGATATTTTTAATAGCTATATATATTCGTTTTAATTTGATAAGACTACCGGCTCATGGAGTCCCAAATATCCCATCTTTTTCTTTTTACTTTTCCATTTTTTTATTTTTATTTGTATTTGAATTTGCATTTCCCACAAGCTGCTAAGGTTTTTTTTTATCATTTCGGACAGATAAATGTAATAGATTTCTCTTTTCAGTGCTTTTTTTGACACAAGCCATGTATAACTAGTATGCATGGAAAAATGTTTTATAAATAAGAATTTTTGGAAGGGTGTATAAGGGCTGTATAAATACTTATACACTGCATAACTATACAGGTGTATAAGCGTGTTTAGCAAGGAAAAGTTTTTCAAAAACAATTTATATTAAAAAGTTAAAAATTATAAATTATAAATTTTAAATCGTTTTTGAAAAACTTTTCGTGTTTAAATAAAATACTGTAATTATAAAATTATTTTGAACAATGAACACGAACTTTTTAACTAACTTTAAGAATAAGTAAGTAATGCTCGGTATACATACATGCTCTGAATGTGCTACACAGACAACTAATAATTGCTCCCATTCACCTAATGGAAGAACATTAAAGGTGCCGTCAACAAGAATTAATTAGTTGCATCCTTTTAAACATATCCGATTGGTCAGGATGTGGATAAACGGCATCACATATTTTGGATATTTTTTTGAACTCTGTGTCGTAAATCAAGCTAGCTAGCTAGCTAGCAGGATTTTATGTAACACGTGTATCTTGTTTTAGTTTATTTTTTAGTCATATGGATAATTGTGGACTTATGGCCTACTTTCATTTTAAAATTGTGAACCTATGGCCCAATATAATGTGAACTTTGGCTCACCTTGGTGGGTCAAAAGTCCATTGTGGACTTTTGGCCTGTGGACTTATGACCCTGCGCCATTCCAACTACTAACTGCTGCGTTCAATAAATTTTGTTTTTTTTTTTTCGGGTGTGTGAATGCACTCTAACCAATTAAGAACTCTTGGTCTTGGTTCAATCGAACTGGCTTATTACGCTTTTCAATAGCACTGGTGGTGCATTCTTAAATTTAAATTCCAAAGTGTTTTATTACCAGTAGCGAAATCCATTCTCTGGAATTTGTTCAATACAATGTTACATGCGTGATGGAAAATGATACAGTGCTATAAATACTTTGCCAGCCGGTCTGTTAATTACCAAATTGCGGTGGTAATTCTTCCCACGATTAAACTAATTGTTTAATTTAGAAATTAAAGGGGTATATGGAACATTTTTGAGATCAGTTATTTAGATAAATCGAGAATATCACACAATAGCATCCGTGCATGCTGCACAATTACCAATTAAGAAAAATCTCAGGAAGATTATCGTTCTCAATAAACGTAAAAGACGTGTATTTTTTTTAAATTACTTAATGCTGGGTCACTGAAAAATGCTATTAGATTCTTGTTGCACACACGTTGATATATTTCTTTTTTTTCTACCTTTAACAAACTGGTTTTCTTAATTATTATAATGCGAGTTGTTAACAACATTTGGGATGAGTTTAGTACTCTCTGTATGGTGCGCGCATTCAGTACGTTTGTTTTACACAGCCGCACATTAGACATACGAATACTTTAGTCACGTGCGAGCTGCAGTCAAATTTGTTCAGTTAGTCATCAGCACGGAAACATTTGTTACGATTCTAAGCAAGTTTACTGAGAATTCGGTCTAAAGGTGATGTTGGTTTGTCCACTGGAATAAAGTGCTGTGATTCTATTTAGCTTATATGTAAATGCACCTTACTGTGATAAAACGTGCTGTCATTCTTGTTATTCTGATGAATTGTGGGTTTGCTTAGCAAATGATGTCACAAATTCTTTGGAATACTATGACTGATGTGTAAATTACAGATAAACTACTATTACCAACAAATTTAGACGATAATATTTTTCTTCTTTTAAACAATCGTAAGAGATATAGTGGTTAAATGCAGGTGACATTGCGCATTCCCTTCATATGTCAGTTTTAAAAATATTTACATAAGAATACTTAAGTTCGCCCAGTGGTAAAAATGACCTGGAAAGTGGTTCTTAACTATTTGCCTTCGCCTATTTATATATAAGAAGATAATCACGTCGCGCTTACACGAACGTGCAAAAGTTTTACACTGATTTAGAATAGACCAGCTGGATTTGATTTTAAAAATCACGTAGACAGCGAATTTTGCTTAAGCTCAGTGGTTTTTAGAATTTTTTTTACCAACCAACTGAAAAAAAAACTGTTCATGTAATGAATCCGGAGCTGTTTTCACATCGAATTAAAAAAATGCTAAACCTCCAGTTACTCGAATGCAATCGCATTGTCATTCCCCCTTCAGTATTCCATTGCAATCATTCTTACATGGGTAATAAAACTCATAAATCGAGATCGACCTGCTGTTGTAAAAATTCTCTTTTTGCGCTAATTGACAGCTCCATCCGCTGTACTGCTATACTGCGTACACACAAACTTCTGCGACTCCAAAATGTTTAGTGAAACACTCGCAAAAATTGATCTAGATCAGAAAACGGCAGCGCGCAGCCCTTTCATCATACGACTGACAGAGAAAGCAAATATATATATAGTAGGTACGTGTGGTATATTTTGTTTTTCATTTTCTTTTTGTCAAAAAGTTTGACCGTGCATTTGCAGGCGGCAAGTTATTTTATCAGCGTGCTAAGTGTCACCTTACGTTTTTAATTCATATTTGAAATGCTGTGTTCGTTAATTAACATCCCCAATTGTTATTTACCAACAAATAATGTAAACATTAGTCCAGTCTAGTATGACTTTCACAAATTAATCTATGGCATATCGACTGTTGTTGTTGTGACAAGGCGAACTTATAAAACATTACGCAATATAGGTACAACTCTAATCAGCACCTTCTATTAAAATTTTCGAACTCAGTCGTCTGTAATCATTTTGCAAAACCAATTCATATACGCGTTACATAAAATTGACAAGTACTGGTATTCTCTTCAATTAAACTCAACGTTATCTAAATATGTAGTTCGCGCCTGTCGTCCCCAGTCACGTTCCCAAGCCAGCAAAATAAATGTGGGTATAAGTCAGGAAATATACATTTGAACGAGTACAGAGGCAGACAAATTTCGCGATTCTTTTAGTCGGACGCGAAAGATCGTACTGTTTAGTTTGTGTTTGATTTGAGATCTACGACGAATTACACTTGCACTTTGGCGGTAGGTTAATAAAGTGATTAGATAGGTAAATTAACAGGATGCAATTTTACATCTGATCGTTTTTGTGACTTAAATTTTTACGTAACTAATAATCGCAATGACATTTGCATGCGAAATTGCAAAAAACAAAATATAATACTCGTAGGACGCCACTTCAAGGGAATCTAACAAATCAAGTTAATTATTGCTGTTTTGTAAATATATTTGCAGTTATTTATTATTTACTCGAGATGACGCGATTAAAATGTCATTAATGACGGGTGCAGTCGATTAAAAGTGCATAATAAAGGTTGGGTTTCGAACTGCCTATAGATTAATGCAAAAATCTATCAAAGTCAAATCGGTATGCTGTTGTAATACAAACGCAAAAATTTGTAAGTGCCTTGTGGGTGTCAGTTGTGAAATTCAAAAATTAAAACAAGCTTTCGCACGTAATGATAATGATTGAAGTGCATTAAAAGTGTAATGTGCTAATTTATTGTTCTTTGAAGCAAGTAAAATGGAAAAAAAAAATACGGGCTAATGAAATGTGAACTCTCCAATGTGCTCAAATTAAAGAACTTCGGTTGTGAGTGAATATGGCTTTTCGTTTTAGCTGCAGTTGAATTTTCGAATTATTTAAAAAATTTAACTGAACACAAGAGCAGTCTTCATATGTGCGACCGCACTCTTTTATGCGATAAACACGAGAGACGCAAATGAATTGCTTTGTTTGACCCCTCGCGCCTCGCTCCATTAGAAACTAATAGAAATACTAACGACCTCTCTACACATAAATGAAATTGACTAGGACAATAATTATGGAGGTACATTATTTGTAGTACTAGTGGTTTAGTCACTAGTCGCGACGGGACCATAATAGTAGATCTCTAACCTAACTTTTTTATCTGTCAATGAAAAGCTTGAAAGTGATAATACATTGGAATATGAATGTAAAATACTTTCAGTATCTATCACTGATTAGATTAATTTAAACTTCTCGCAATATGTTTTAGTGTTAACCAACCTCCCACTATTATCAGTATGATATATATTTCGCAAGAACTTCAGAATTTACTCCTCACAAAAATTGTTGTTGTCTTTTTGCCAATGTCTGCGGTGAAAATATAATTTGTGCTGAAAGATCAATTAAAGCCGTTGTTTAATTGGCCTCCTTTTGACGTCTACAAATGAAAGAAATAGTGGCGGTTGTTCAACGCCTATCCTGTGAAAATTTGCGTATTTAGGGTACTGTAGGTACGCAAAATATCTAGTCGCAAATTATTTTATTAACTTAGTATGAGCACTACCTAAGCTGATTTTCACTAACGTCTGTTTTTAGTATTGGGCACATTCAACAGTCTAGTTATCTTGAGTCTACTCGATTGGTCTGGACTCGATGTACTCTGAACTCAAAAAGTAGGTAGATCTGTAACGTCACTATATTTACGTCAGCCACATATACTAACTGTCAACTGTTAGTAGTCAGTTACGAATTTTTTGACTAGATTTGTCGGCTACATTCCATAAACGTCAACTGAAAAAGCTGTGACCGATTAATGTCGTTTTTTATTTGGTGGTCCCACAAAAATCAAGAAAAAAGATTAATTTAGATAAAAAAAAAATAGATGTTTTGTCCCTATGGAAAACCGCATAAGCCAATCAAAACTGATACATATCCGATCAATGCGATGACGCATTGATTTCACATCCTCCTATTGTTTGGTGCTTGTTTTTTCGATTGATTTTGCACTGGAAACAGAAATTGAAGTAATAAATACAAAAAAATGTGTTGCTATAGGTATTGTTTTTTCTTTTCATTGCTCACATTCATTAACACTTCACTGCAAATCGAAAACAAATTCCGCGACAGACTGCTGTCGGAGATATCGGAAAACAAACTGTGAAAAATGTAACTCAAAAACAAACTTGATCGCACTGCAACGCAAAACGCTGGAGTGCGTGACATTTGTATCCGAACAATTCTCCGAACAGCTGTATGAATCGTATAAAATCGGAGAATTTTCCATTCCGATGGATACCACTATAGGGCCAGCTGTCAGACTTGTATATGGCGTTTGTCACTGAAGATCCGAGAGAATTGCTCTGTTTCTTTTCTTTAATCAAAAACGCCATAAACTAAAGTGCGGCGGACTAATGGCGTTTTCGATTGAAGAAAAGAATTGCCCTTTCTATGAAAAGATCAAATCTACAAGTGCTCTTTCTATGTACCTATTCTATGTTTCATTGAAAAAAAGTGCACTTTTCAGGTCAATTCTTAACAGAAGTGCCGGAATATTTCGAGAGAACTGCCCTGAACTCACCAACACCCATTAGCAAAATGTCAGATGATTGAAATGTTTGTTGTGTTATTACTATTAGAAACAAATTTTTCGCTCGTGATCCGAAAATATACAATTACGCGTGCAAAATGTAAACTGAAATTGAAATATATTGATTTGGCCTATCAACACATTCATATTTACTGTAGAAAACAAAAAACAAGTAACAACAGAAAATATAATCACAGATATGGTGTCTATTTTGTTGCAAAAGTGCATCAACGAATTTCATTGAAAAGAGCAATTCTGAACTTCGGGGCAATTCTCAATGAAAAACGTTTTATAGTCGCTCAATCTTAAGACAGAAGTAATAGCACAAATAAGTATTTTTTTTTCCAAACAACAAACGACACATTACGACTCAGTGACTTAACAGCTGTTTTTACAAACATTGTATAATTTATTATATGCAGACCGCGATGCTATTCATCGCAGAACAGATAAAGATAGACAAACGCACAGTGCTAGTATTCAACGAATCTAGATCAACACGCAATCGCAATCAAAGCCGGGATGGGTATAAAAAACAAAACCTATAACAATCAGGTTAACATAAGGCGTGTTTTTTAGTTTCGGTCTCAGCAAAGCAAAGTAAGGTACGATTTTTAGAACGCAATTACAACAACTACTGTGTGTCCTCAAAGTGTCAAAGTGGGCGGAATTGTGTGGAATTGCGAGCTGAAAATTTCTTTGCTGAGATTGAAGCTCAAAAAAACAGTCCTAATGCATTCACATTATCATTCCATATTTAGAGTTCAAATACAACCGTTCTTATGTGGTTTACCATTGCGGATATCGGTTTCTTCTGTCAAATTGGGCATACAACGTGATCATGTTGATTTAATCGCATTTGTGCACTTTTTGATAGCTCTATCACCTATACAACCGCAACAGTTCCTATTATTTGTAGACGTCAAAAAGAGGCCAATTAAACAATGACTTTAATTGATCTTTCAGCGCAGATATTATTTTCACCCCAAATATTGACAAAACGACAACAGCAATTTTTTTGAGATATAAATTCTGAAGTTCTGGCGAAACAGATATCACACTGATTTGATTATAATGAGATTGCAAGAAGTTTAAATGGTTAATCTAATCAGTGCAGCAGATACTGACAGTATTTTACATTTTTATGTTTTAATATACTTTCACGCGTTTCATTGACAGATAGATAAAGGAGTTAGGTTATGGCGTTTTTGATTGGAGAAAAGAATTGTCCCTTCTATCAAAAGATCAAATCTTGAAGGGCTCTTTTTCTATGTTTCCTATATATATCATAGAAGGAAAAAGGACACTTCCAGGCCAATTCTTAACACGACATATTTAAAAAGAATTGCCCTGAACTCACCAGAACACATTAGCGAAAGTCATATTGAAATGTTTGTTGTGTTGTTCGAAACAAAATTTGTGTTATATGACCCGAAAAACAACAAAAACGTTGTGACAGAAAATCAAATCACACATCATATGGTGTCTACCACTATTGCAAAAGTGCTCCAATGAATTTAATTAAATTCTGAACTTCAGGGCATTCTCTCGAATCTTCAATAAAAAACGCAACAACTCAAATTATGCTAAATGTCACCTCAAGTTTGTTGGAGCTGAAAATAATGACGTTTCATGTAAAATGCAGTCATATTGTTGATTATTATGCCTGGCTATAAAACAGAGTTCTTCACTTTCCTTATGTGGTGTTCGATTGGGCTTCTTCAGATTCGCTCTCAGATTTCACGTGTCTAATCGAACATGAAAACGTCACTTGCTCTTTTTTGTGTTGATATTTGTGCGATTGGAATATATGTAGCCTTCGACACTTTTCTAAGCGTCTTCCATTCACTGGTTAAATTTTATATGAAAACATTCAAAATGCTCAACTGGAACGTACTTGTATTGGTAAATCTGAAGCAAATCTGTGAAAAAATCCAGATTCGCTCCAGAAGAGCTCTGAAATCTGGAAAAGATTGCTTTTTTTTTTGTACCAAACGAACATACAATCGCTCTGAGAGCCACAATCTGTCAAGAATAGTCGCGTTGTTGGAGTTGTTAAATCGAAATTGAAATTGTTGAGAAATCTGTATTATAATTCGATATTTGATTAGCTTTTTGCAAATAGATTTGTCTTTTGTCAAAAAATTTTCTATCTATGTATTTACATATACTCGCAACCATCCCTGTGTCAAATTTCGACCGAATTTGAATTCGTGTGGGTACCTATATTGATTGCTAAAAAGATTGCCTAATTTTACTATAATGTATAGGAACAACCATAACATTCCACCGGATGTTCCGCTTTTGTTCTTCCGCGTGCGATTTGGCGAGTGGTGAGTGGTGCAGCCGATTCTTTCACCGGCATTCGCCGCGACTTCAAACACGTCACACGAAACTTGTAACGCCTGGGACTCTCAAAGAAATTTTTTTGTTGGTTAAGGACCATTTTTGCAACCTTGATAGATTCTATTTTCAAACTAAAATGACAAAATTAATAACAAATCGTTTTCTATCGATTAACAGAGATGAGCGCAGTACCAGACATAACCGACTTGGACAAAATTATACAACCATACTTGAATGGAGCCAAATTGTTATCGTTTTCCAGCCGTTATCTAACCCGGCCGGGCGACAACTATGGCAGCGTAATGCTCTCTTTAAGTTGCAACATTCGAACTGTTGACGGAAAAGAAGAAGTACTACCCTTGGTGGCAAAGCTTCCGCCATTAACAAATGATTTGTTCTGGGCAATATTCAAACCGGAAATAACAGCTATACGGGAAAATTGCATTTACACCGATGTCTCACCGAGTGTGCGGCAATTGCAGTTAGATGCTGGAATACCTGAAGAGGAACTTATTGAAATATTTGCCAAATGCTATGGTTGCCGCATCTCGTTAGATGAAAATGCCACAAAGCTAGATCGTGATGCTGTGTTGGTGCTGGAGAACCTTCAAAACAGTGGCTACAAAGCCGGCAAGCGACAAGTTATGTTTGATCTTGAACACATAAAGGTGGTTCTCAAGTACACAGCAAAATATCATGCTCTGCCAATAGCACTACGGAAGTTGCAACCAAATAAATTTGAAAAAATTCGACAAAAGTTCTATCGCTTTAATTTAACTGACAACATGGATCCGGAAATGGAGAAACAATTTCAAGATGTATGCTATTTGCAGTTTGCTTGTGATGATAAATGTTAATTTGATTTCTTCTGTTTTTCAGCAAACACATTTGGAATATGAACTGGCCCTGGGCGATGATGTCAAAGTTGTAGATCGGTGCAAGGCATTGGATGCGTATTTTAAGGAATACATGACGAATCCAGCCGAATGTGAAGACGGTCTTTTCACTACCTTGTCTCACAATGACCTGTGGATAAACAACGTTATGGTGTATTATGGTACGTTTGTCTTCATTACAAATTTAAATTCAATCCTATTGAATTACAAACTGCTCTCACTGCAATGCAATCGTCATTTAAAAAAAAAAAAACATTTCTTTCCTTTGTCTTAGATGAGACTGGCGCTCCGAAAAAACTCAAGATTGTTGATTTCCAGATTGCACAGTACGAGTCATTGGCGCATGATATTATATTCTTGTTATTTTCGAGTGTTGATACCGACGTTCTTGAAAATCATTACTACGATCTTTTGAAGTATTATTATGAAGAGTTCATCGATTGCTTGGCGAACACAAAATGTGATATCGACGAATACAGTTTTCACAAGTAAGTATACTATTCACATGGATTGTTTGATTGGTTCTTATCTGATTCGTTTTTCTATTGTTCAGATTCATGGTGGAAATACACCGCATAGCTCCAGTTCAAATTCCTCATTCGATGTTCATGTCTAGAGTACTTCTGGCTGACGATAAATCTATGCCCGACGATTATAAGGACTTGAGCATGGAAGCAATGAAAGGCACTTCACCAGTATTGCTTAAGAAGCTAAAGGATATTGTTAGATTGTCCCAAAAATTCGGACTCTTCTGGTAAATTCGCAGTGGAATGTGATTTGTTATTAAACAAAAAATTAAATAATAACTTAACGTTGCTATGAGACATTTTTGTTGACAAGCAGGGGAAAAAACATCAAAATCAATCACAGTACACACTTCGAAATATATAAAGCGTTCGTGATGCACATAAATACAAGGGTGCAGTAAAAGGACGGTAGGCGTTGGTCAAACTTTAGCCCAACACAGCCAACAATTCTTAGAAACTGTGATTTTCGCATTTAATATTCAACCACAAATTGAACATGTTGACTTTGCCACCCCATCTTATTTATCAGTCAAGCATGCGACCTACATCACGTACTTATTATCTCTCCTCATAAATCCATTACAAACAGTCGTGCGCCTCATCACTGACTGCAGAATTTAAACCTAGATAAGTTCAAACAACTCACGAAAACCTTTCCAAATAGATAACCACATGATTTATATATTTTGTAACAATATTTACTTTTCTCTTAAATGTTGCAATAATCAAAATATGTAGAAATAACTGTATTTAAAATGTACCATCATAAAATACCTAAATGCTAACAAAGAAAAAAGATGTTAAAGAGACATGATAGTTGTTGTATCGGCTTTAAGACGCTCCTCCGTCCAATTTCGCTTGTAACCGTTCGGCAATGTACTGCCAATATTTGCGGCGAATGATGTCATGCTTCTTGGACATATCATCACATAGAGCATAGACTTTCTTGGCGAATGCCTCCCTCTGGACGGGGTCATCTTCCTGCTGTAGGCACTTTTCCTCGTACAAATCGATGAGGAATGCCAAAAGGTAGGGTGACCGCGAACCGTTCTCGTAAATCTCCTCACTGAATTCGACCACTTCCGGATGCTGATCAAGGGGGCCGTCGCTTCTTTTAAGCAAACCTCGAAGAAAATTCCAAGCGCTCTCGTTATTCTTCACGACACGGATGCGGTTCATTGTGTAGTGTAACTCACGCTGGATGACATCTGGAGCGAAGCCAAAGTGTCGCAGTACGAAGAACCGCTGATTCCACGCGGAATTGTTTCGTATATCTTCGGCAATTAGGCGATCGACATAGGTCAGTTCGTCGTCAAACAAGCTGTGGAATATATTAGGCTGGTGAGTGGAGAAATGGCGAAATTTGTTTTGTTTTCGACTTACTCATACGTCCGAATGACCCACTGGCGATGCTGCCACGCATGGTAGTTCTTGGCATCCATGTTAAGTACACTTTCGGTTAGATCTAGTTCTTTTGAGGGATCCTTGAGATCCTCCACAATGACGCGACGATGATGCCATACTTGGTAGTTCTTCGGGTTGTCACGAATCACGTCCTCAATGTAGTCCAGTTCGTCATATAGGTTGCAGTTTAGTTCTTTAAGGATTTCTCTCCTGAAATAAAAATGGTTTTAAATAAACAGGACTAATCCACAGGAAGGAAACATTTGAAGTGGGTGGATGGTGAGCAAATTCAGAAAGGGATGGTAATTAACGTCGCATTAAATATTATCTAGACCTAAGAATAGGTATTGCATATCTATTTAATAGACCGCTTAGTAGACGGAGCACATACCGACACATTCGAGATTTGTAAACGAAGCCAATTGGAGTAGAATTCGGTTATATGTTTAGATATACAATCACCCTGCAGCGGAACATGGCTTGATAAAAACACACAACTAATGACGCATCTGTTTTAACGCGAAAATATTTAAATTACAAATCGGAAATGAGGTTTACAAATTTGTTAGAAAGTCAGATACATGCTACAAATAATGTTAAGTTCGGTGGAAACATGTTTTATTCATCAAACCAAATACCGGCTGCTAAAATCAAAAATGTTAAATGTTAGCCTCCTATTTTGACCTCCCATATATATTTATAACTTACTGGTTTTAAGATATTTAAAAGAAAGAAGTCCTTTGGACTTACCTGTATTGCCACACAGTGTAATTAGCAGGATTTAATCGGAGAGCATCTTTAGTTAGTTCCAGAGCTCGCAGAGACTTTTCCTTGTTGGCGAGAATGGCACGAAAATAGTCGTAAACTTCACGGACTACAAAACAAGATGAATAATAAGAATTATAGTCGTCCACAAATCAATTCTATTGCTGACTATTTTACTTTACATTTTGGACTGTAGGCTATGGCAACCACGGGATAATCACCGTCATCTTGGGCAAGCGGTGTCACGTCGGCCCATTCTTTTCTGCGGCTGAATGGTATCCAATCTGGGGAGAGGTCTTCGTCGGAACTATCACTCATTGCGAATTTTCAGCGTTATCACTACCGAAAATGTGTCTTTCGCTTACAAAAATTAAATCGGATATGAATCAAAATATCCAGATAAAAAAATTAGCTACCTAAAACTTTTAAGACAAAAAAACTACTAACCAGTGTGTGTCAAAATTGACAATCCACATCAGCTGATTGGAAATCCAATTGGGCTTGTTCGTGAGGTGAGACTCGACTGAGTAGGCAGTTGAAAAGAGCTACTATGCGCTAGGATTGCAAACGTGTTACAATCGTAACTTATAAGTTACAACGAACTTCTAAAATATGCAAAATACAGTCGCCCCGAAAAAGATTTCCTTAAAGATTATTTTTCTTGAATTTGAAAACAATCATAATTACACTCAATGGCGCTCAGTAATAAAACATTTTAAATACTAAAGGCCGGTATTTATAAAGCGCTCCTATCTCGATTATTAGTTTACGAGGCTCATAAATGTCAGATTTTTCGATGTAGGTATTCACCAAGCACTATTAGGGTTGAATCTATGCTAGTTCGAATATGTGAAAAAACAAAATTCGAATTTCCAAACGCGTTCTAAAACGATTTTATGAACTCTTTTTCGAAAATTTTAACTGTCAAAACTAGTGGTATGAATACAAACTAATTCATTTTCAATTCGTGTGTTAATACCGATCTTATTGGCACTTCGTTAGCAGTTCTTCATTCTCAGAAACCAGATCAGATGAAGAGGAGCTCACCAAATATATGGAAGAAGCCGCAACGTCAACAAGTGACAGAATTGAATTCATGTAAAAATTTGCAGATGCTGAATTCGAGAAGAGGTTTCGTTTTCCAATATATATGTTAAGCAAATCATCGAGCCGAATTGGTTCTGAAGTGGTTAACTTGGATACAAAAAACAGTCCAGTCTCAGCTCGTGATTAAATTTCCAAAGCTATCATTTGCTCTTTTTTCCTTATCGGAAAGATAGGGCTTCCTTACCTTCCCTTCCGTTCCATTTTGAAAACGACAGCTAATTTCGAATTTCTAAGTTATTACTACTCTCAAATTAAGACTGGTCTGGACCACTCGTAAGTCTTAAGAGCGCTCCTAAATATGCACTAATAACCATTGGGAATAGGTTTATTAAGCTCTTATGTCGTTTTCCATTGGTTTCACTCGGGGATCCACTGATTCTGAAATCCAATAGAACAACAAAACTGCTTCTGACAGAATCCACCAAAGTATTGGTGAAATGCCAAAAAATAATATACGGCTGCTGTCAGTTGACTTGTAATAAATACATAAATTGCACTTGTATGAGTGCTTCTTGAGTGGATTCTTACTTGAAATCGAGAAGCGAAAATCTCTTCTCAGAATCAAGAGAAGAGTATTTTTGTGCCAATGGAACAGCATTTTTTCGATTCCGGACTCGACGCTTCTTTTTGTCCGATGGAAAACGACATTAGTTTAGAGTAGTCATATTTCGGCTTTCAAACTTCGGAAATGCGGACTTCCGCAAATTTGAAATCGAAACTAAAATTTGTTTTTTTGTAAAGCCTTATATTTATTATTATTTTCGGAAACTACAATCCAATCTGCAACAGATTAGAAGCAATTTCAATTACCAAATTGTGGACGACCTTGTTAATTACATACACGCACTCAGATTTACATACATAAATTCATAAATAGCAATAGATTTGCCTCACAAGCAAATCCCAACCAAAGCTGTAAACAACTGGCATTGTAATAGACTTTTAGAATCAATAGTTCGCCTCGTACCCCATTCTGATAGACACAAAGCAGGTGGAATGCACCCGGGCCCTCTAGACCTAGTTGCTACTGAACTGACTAAGCCACCTTAAACCTTAAAGGGTGTCAAATAAAACAACAACTCGTTACACATTCATTGTTGACACAATTGTGATTAGAGTGAATGCACAATACCTATATGTAATGTGTATCTATAGTAGTCCCGGTGTCCAATCAGCGCCTTAAAAATTACCCATCACCAAGGATACTGTCTGGCATATACATCAGAAAATGCATTCTCTGCTCAAGTCTGAGCCCCAAGTCAGTTCCACCTCAGTTCATTTTTGACTCTTGCCGTGTTCAGTTGACCGTTATTCATTAAAAAAACAAAATTGAATATTTAGTTCATTATCTACAAATCAATTTACTTTTTTCGATAAATAAATGACGAAATGTACAAAAGTCGGTATATTTTAGTTTCATTGGCAGTATGTTGGATAATAGCACTGGCCAATGGACAAACAACACAAAACATCAACGTCTGTAAGTTTCTATACAATTTTAAGAATAAGACTTATTTTTCGACCACCAGTACGTTACACCCAAAGTCAGAATTTACAATCGTTTTAAAACTACAAAGTTAACCGGTTAATATGTCAAACAATATCCCAATAAATTGAGGACTTGTTTTTGGGTTGAGAATATTCTACGACCTTGATACTAGTCCAGGCGCACAATATAACGTTGTTATTAGCATAGGCTCACAAAAAATA
This sequence comes from Cheilosia impressa, assembly GCA_948293265.1. Lineage (NCBI taxonomy): Eukaryota > Metazoa > Arthropoda > Insecta > Diptera > Syrphidae > Cheilosia > Cheilosia impressa. The sequence goes on along the minus strand of OX411884.1, from coordinate 25,855,486 downwards.
TGGCTAATTTGGCCGCATGGGAGCAATGAGTGATTGCCCAGTAAAATGTGGACACGTAAGAGCTTTTCGGTTTCACAGTAAATGTATTTTTATAAACATAATCATTATAGGGAGCATCTATTTCAGCCTAATGGCAGTTGTCGTGATTTGTTGTTCTCTCAATTGCGGATATAGAGCTTCTTCGTTTTTTATTTACTTTCCAAGCTCATAATTAGCGATATCATAAAATTGCTGTGGATGGCTCCATTTATTTTCTGTGTAGTTAGACTTCAATGCACAGTCCTCGGAATTCTACGTATAAAATTAAACACACGTACATTTGAACAATGTCCTTTCTCTAACCGAAATGACGCTTTAATGCGGTCCTACAGGCTAAAATACTTTGCATTATTGACCTCACGCCCACACTACCTGTTCATTTACTAAATTCTCAAAGAGAGATTATATTCTGGTTAGCCCTTAAAACATTGTGGGCAACACCGAAATTACAAAACGTTTTTAACAAAAAATTTCCGAAATTGATTACTTAAAAGGTTTGAGGGGAAATACGATGGCTGCCTTTGGTCGGCCATATTGTTCAGGTCATTCGAATTACGGGAAAGATTATCATGCTGATATGATATGTTATTATTCTTTGAAAAAACCCAAACAAAATGGCTTCCGGAAGTGGTAAAGTGGATAAACATTTTTTTATTTTTTTGAATTTATTATTGTACTGATAATGGACGCTAAAATTTTACCGAAATTAATGAGTTGACATATTTTAAATCAATACCTCACGGAAGTTTTTCCAGCTGATTACAGAAACGGGTTCGACGGAACTTGTGATTGCTTCCGTGTAACTATAAATCTATACTTATTACAGTTATGTGGTATTCGATCGGGCAGTCTCAGAGCACCTTTTTGCTCTAGATCACTTTTTATGTTCGATTGGTACGAGAAAATCTTTTTCCGATTTCAGGGCACTTTTGCGAATTTGGATTTTTTCTCAGTTGCTTTTTATTTACCAATAGAAAGTGCGTTTCAGTTTGACAACTGGAGAAGTTTGTTTATGTTTTTGTAAAATTGTTCAACTTCTAAGACACGCATTGCATGGGTTGGATCTATTTTCTTTGATAATTATTTATGTAAATGATTAGAAACCAATCTGGGTGCAAATTTAGAATGTTTCAATATAAAATTCAACCAGTGAATGCAAAACGCTCAAAAAAGTGTCGAGGGCTACACATGATTCAATTATATACAGGGATACCTGTCCACTTATAATGTAATGGTTATACTAATTTGTAATAATTGCAATCGCACAATATTAATTTGCTTTATACGATTTAGGGGTATAGACCATTCCATTGAAACTTTTAAATACTTTTAAATAAAATGACAACTGAATTCGTACGATAACGCATTCGAACATTTTAGTTGAAATCTGTCAAACTTCGTTTCCGTACGCAAGGGCAACCGGCAAACATTTATCTTCTATTAAAATAACAGAAATTTTTAGTTCAAGAACAGGAAGCTGTCAAAAACGAAGTTAAAAGAATGGGGCACGATTTTGTTTGCAATAGGCAAAATGATGCCAAATAGAAGGTACACGCGAACGATTATACTGAATTGTCCATTTTTATAAGGGAAACACGTAAACGTCAGTTAATTTGTCTTGATTTGATTTTTGAACTCTTTGGTTGGTTTTAATTGTTTTTTTTTTTAGTTTAGTTTGCATATACTTTAATGATTACTTGACAGCAATAAATAAAATAAAAAACATTAAACATTACTACCATTTAAGTTGCTTAAAATTAATAGCAAATTATATTTAAATGGAAATCTACATAGACAAAAGTCGATCATTTATAGCATAATCATATTCTTACGCTATTTCCTAGAAAACTCAGGTGCATTAACAGACCATATTTATTAAATTAAGGACGCAAGCGTGCAGAAGCTGATAAATATGGGTTTATAACGCAGCTGTGGGGAAAAGCGTTTCGAATTGCGAGTCCTAAGAAGAAGTCATTTGTTATTTGCTGATTAATGCGGACGTATCTAGTTTAGTAAGTTTGACAGCAGTCTGACTAGATGTGTCTTGGTTTTGATTGGCTGAAATCGGTCATCTGTTTCAGTTGACTTGTATGGAGGGGTAGCCGACGAATCTAGTCAAGAAATTCGTGACTAACTATTAATTTGACAGTATGTATATGTGGCTTACGTCGGAAAAGTGAAGTACTCGACCAATCTAGTTCTTACGTTCAGGTTACATCTAGAAAGAAATAATGATGGTAGGAACAAAGTCGAGACAGTTATGTGGTTTTCCATTGGGACAAAAAATCAATCTTTTTTTTGATTCGGATCACTTTTTGCAGATCTCATTTCGTCATTTTAAGAAGTTTGCTTTCACAACAAATGCGCAAAGTTTCGTGAAATAAAGAAATACATCAATAGCAATGGATATAATGTTGGAGGAATTATTATCTTCATTGTCTTCCTCATCATCTGGAAACTACGAATCACCGAAACTACTTCATTTGTATCCATAGCTGATATTTCCAAAAGCGAATGCAATTTGAACAGTTGATATTGCTGTCAAATAACGCACAAATCCATTCACAAAAGCAGTTCCATGAGCCGCGTTAAATCTGAAATCTGAAAAAGATTTTTAGTGGTTCCAATGGAAAATGACATTAGTCTGTTTCAGCAAGATCGAATCTTTAATTCCTTTTGTGGTAACTCAAAGTTATCATACAAGAACCACCTAAACTTTGCAAAGTACTCAATTTTAAATAGCTATGCATCTTTCTAACTCGGATTCCTAAATGTGGTATGAAACCTTTTGCCATTTAGGCAGGCATCTTCTAGGTCGCCGAAGGATGAGATGGTTGAATAAGTTCGACATCTAATGATTTAAAAAAAGAATATCGATAGTTAGAGGGCTAGTTTAAGCACCTTATATCCACGATGATGATGAACGGATGATGAATGGCCAATGTCTATTCTTTATTTTCAGTATTCATCAACGAAGTAGACAATGAACCGGCAGCAAAAGCGGTTGAAGTTGCGATAACATTTTTAAAGAAGAATCCCAACTATGGGCTCTCTGTGCAAATCGAACAAATAGAGGCAAATCGGACTGATGCCAAGATTCTTCTGGAAGCTAGTAAGCATATTTTATTAGCTCCCTTGCTATCTATTCACTTTTGTTACTATAATTTGTAAAGTTTGTGCAAAATATGCCGAAAGCATCGAAAAGAAGCAATCACCTCATGTCATATTCGACACCACAAAGAGTGGAGTAGCCTCGGAGACTGTCAAGTCATTCGTTCAAGCACTTGGTCTGCCGACTGTCACAGCGTCCTACGGCCAGGAAGGTGATCTGCGACAGTGGAGGGACATAGATGAAACAAAAGCAAAATATCTGTTGCAGGTTTGAAATCCACCCACAAATGAACATATTATAACTGGGCTGCGTTCTTACAGGTTATGCCACCGGCCGACATAATTCCCGAAGTTATCCGCAGCATTGTCAAATACATGAATATCACCAATGCTGCAATTCTCTACGACGACACATTTGTCATGGATCACAAGTACAAGTCGCTGTTGCAAAACATTCAAGCTCGCCATGTAATCACCTCGATAGCCAAGGACGGCGAAAGGGAACAACAGATTGAAAAACTGCGAAACTTGGACATAAATAACTTTTTCATACTCGGAAATCTGCAGTCGATCAAGCTGGTTCTGGGTAAGTTTCGGGCGCATTTATACAAACCTTCCTCTTCGACTATTTCACTAGCCGCCATTTTATAGAATCTGTGAAACCGGAATACTTTGAGAGAAATTTCGCCTGGCACGCCATCACCCAAAGCGAGGGTGAGGTCCGCAGTCAAAGGGACAACGCAACAATTATGTTTCTCAAACCAGTGGCATACCAAAAGAATCGTGATCGTTTGGGCTTGCTGAGGACCGTATTCAACTTGAACGAAGAACCACAAATAGCTTCGGCGTTCTACTTTGATTTGGCCATGAGAACCTTTTTGGCTGTCAAGTATTCGTCTAGAATTATATTGAAAGCCCAATTTCGAGGGTATACAATACAATGACCTTTCTTTTCAGAGAAATGTTGCAATCAGGTGCATGGCCAAAGGACATGGAATACCTTACCTGTGATGATTTCCAAGGCGGGAACACCCCCGACCGCCTAATCGACCTGAGACAGTATTTCCTACAGGTATTTCTTGTTGGTTTTTTTGTTTCAGGCCAATTATCTTGTCACAGTTTGTTGAATTATTACTTTGTCGCGCGGTTTAGGCATCCGAACAAACGTCCTACGGAACATTTGTGCTAGTCACGCAACCCAATCTACCCTTCAACGGGTATAGCTACATGCAATTTGAAATGGACATAAGTGTGCTGTCGATTCGTGGAGGTAATTCCGTGAATACGAGATCGATTGGGAGCTGGGTCGCTGGACTGAATTCATCTTTGAATGTGAAGGATGTGAATGTCATGAAGGGCCTGACTGCCGATACGGTTTATAGGGTTGTCACGGTCATTGTGAGTATAAAACTTATACAAACATGCTCTTTAGAAAATGCCGCGTAAGTAATTTCCTAGCGATTTTAAAAGGGTTTAGTTTTGCGCGTGGAGTTTATTTGTATTAAATAATTTTGCAAATTGCTTATTTGTTCATTTACGTGCACTCCCTTACAGCAAGCCCCCTTCGTTATGAAAGATCCCACCGCGCCGAAAGGCTACAAAGGCTATTGCATCGATCTGATTAATGAAATTGCCGATATCGTGCATTTCGATTACACAATCGAGGAGGTTGAGGATAAAAAATTTGGCAACATGGACGAAAAGGGCGACTGGAACGGCGTTGTGAAGAAATTGATTGAGAAAAAGGCAGACATCGGTCTCGGCTCAATGTCTGTAATGGCCGAACGAGAGCTTGTTATCGATTTTACCGTCCCCTACTATGATCTCGTGGGAATAACCATTATGATGCAACGGCCCAGAACACCGAGCTCGCTATTTAAATTCTTAACAGTGCTGGAGACGAACGTTTGGCTTTGCATTTTAGCAGCGTACTTCTTTACCAGCTTCCTCATGTGGATCTTTGATCGCTGGAGCCCTTACAGCTATCAGAACAATCGGGAGAAGTACAAGGATGATGATGAGAAACGTGAATTCAACCTAAAGGAATGTCTGTGGTTCTGTATGACTTCGCTGACACCCCAGGGCGGTGGTGAGGCACCGAAGAACTTGTCGGGACGCTTGGTAGCAGCTACTTGGTGGCTCTTTGGGTAAGATTTCGTTAGACGCACTGATTACAGCCGGCTTCAAGTCTTTGCGTTTAGATTTATCATAATTGCATCGTACACAGCCAACTTGGCGGCCTTCTTGACCGTGTCTCGTTTGGACACACCTGTTGAGTCGTTGGACGACCTTGCCAAGCAGTATAAGATCTTGTACGCGCCCTTGAACGGCACATCTGCAATGACATATTTCCAGCGAATGGCCGACATCGAACAGATGTTCTATGAAATTTGGAAGGACATGTCGCTCAACGATTCCTTAACTGCTCTGGAACGATCCAAATTGGCTGTATGGGACTACCCGGTAAGTGACAAGTACACAAAAATGTGGCAGGCCATGCAGGAAGCTGTCCTGCCAGCAACTCTCGAGGAAGCTGTTGCCAGAGTGCGCAATTCGACAACTGCAACGGGATTTGCATTTCTGGGTGACGCCACCGACATTCGTTACCTGGTCATGACCAATTGTGATCTTCAAGTCGTCGGAGAAGAGTTCTCACGCAAACCGTATGCGATTGCTGTGCAGCAAGGTTCCCATTTAAAGGATCAATTCAATAATGCGTAAGTCAGAGAGCTGCACCATTGCGAAGGCTTTTAATTTAAATTTCTGCTCCTTGTAGAATCCTCACGCTACTGAACAAGCGGCAGTTGGAAAAGCTCAAGGAAAAATGGTGGAAGAATGACGAAGTTCAGGCGAAATGTGACAAACCTGAAGATCAATCCGACGGGATTTCGATTCAGAATATTGGCGGTGTGTTTATTGTCATCTTTGTTGGTATCGGAATGGCGTGCATAACTCTGGTGTTCGAATACTGGTGGTACAAATACCGTAAGAATCCAAGGATCATTGATGTCACGGAAGTTAATGTCACTGGCAAGGACGTCGTAGTCGAGGGAAAGGGTGGTAAGCCGGGCATTATTCTGGGACAGTCAGAAAAGGACTACGGCAAGAGCAATGTCGCTTTGAGGCCGAGATTTGGCCAGTACCCGGGCCCGTTTAAAGCTCGTTTCTAAATGACTGCCTGCATTCGGCCATTGGAATTCCGCACAATATGTATATCTGAAATACTGAACTTTGTTTGCGCACATTCATAGTTGTTTTTTGTGTGATAAGTGTTTACTGAAATGTACAATAAAGTGAAGAGGTATTCTTTTTTTGTATCCTCTATTAAGCCGAATTGCTTTTATCTTAAAAGAAGCTTAAAGAAGCCACTCTTTGAGGAAGACCAACATATCCAATTTAAGGTAGGCTTGTCAGCTTAAAAGGCGGTCGGATAGGAGGCTGTCTGAAAGTAATATTTGGACCACAGCTTAAGGCCTTTGCGCGGACAAAATGTCTGATATATGAGCTGTACTGTAGCTAATTTGTTTCTTAGATGAAAGGTATCAAAATGAAATGGGTATGTATTTGTCAACAGGTCAACAACTATCCAGAGTGTGGTTCTGTTAACGAAGTGGAAGTGGAATTATTGTGCCTCGCAGACTTTAGTGGAACAAATCAAGTGCTTAAGTAGTTGGTAGGACTGTCATTTGGCAGCTCGTTCATACGAGTTGTGTGTTCGAGCTTCGAGATTGTTAATATCAATAGCGGGTACGTAAGACGTGCGACAGAGTTTGTTCCGTAATTTTTAGCTAGGCATTAATTTTATAATGGAAGGTATACGGAAAACATCAAACAAAGGTAGGCATCTCTGGGTGATGGTCCGTGGCGTAGTAAAATCTCTCCAAACAAACATTCTGCCAAAGCGGTGGCAAAAGTTATCCATTTTGACCCTGAATCAGAGGCTGTGATGGTCGAGTGACTTCGAGGAAGTAAGGTGTCCATCAAACAATTGACAAAATTTATCCATGTTATTGTTGTTGTAGCAGCGCCATTCGTCGAATCGTCATTCATTTGAAGTCCTAGAAATTTGTCCGCTTCAGTTGGATGGGACCATAGCATTTGTGGTGTTAGTGCGGGAGGCTTGGCTGGACAGTTGAAGATTTGTTGTACGCCATGCGGGCATCCGTTGCAATTTGGACTTTTGCTTTATTAGGGTCAAGGCGTGCCATATGAGGTTGTTTATCTAGTGGCACCAGCCCGAGTCAAGTTGGGCCAGAGTGGTCCTGGTTGGTCGTGGGAGTAGTTTATCTACGGAGACAATATAGGTAGGGGTCTGCCGCCGAGTACTTCATTAGCTTTATGACTGGCGATTAAGACGAAGGTCTGGTGAATGTGATTTTTGCCATCAGAGTACTGTTCTGACATGAGGTGTGGTTGTTGTGTGAGGTGGTCTATTTCATCTTGTAGGTCTAAGATGCATCTACTTATGTTGCTGGTTTAGGGGTAGATATAATTATGTCTGTGGTTAAGGGGCTCGATGAGAAGACAGTCTAATAGGAATTGTTGAAAAAGCATTTTGATGTGTGTTTTTATCGGGAGCATCGTTGGTTCTATGTGTTCTTCGTTTGCCATGAGTTGGCATCCTGAGATGGTATGCATGGCAATTTTGTACTTGAAGCTAACAGTTAGTGTCGCTTTATTGCGGGGTCCAAATTGGTGCAGTATAGTTGAAAACTGATCGACCGATGGTTTTTTAAGTGGCGAGGAGTGTTTCCTTGTCTTAGCCCCGTGAACTTCCGGTGAGTGGTTTAATGATGTTGTTTCTGGACCTGAGGCGGTTTTTGATGCAATTGACATGTGTCGAGAAGCTAAACATTTTTGTCGAATGTGACTCCCAGCAGTAGTTTTGGGTGTGCGATGGTATAGGAATGCCTCTCTCGGCGATTGATATTTCCAGATGTAGTTTCACTTCTTTAGTCCAAGATGTAAACAATGTTGTAGTTTATTTTTCAGATTTTTTGAAGGATGTCTCTAACGTTCCTAGGTACGCAGTGATCGGTGCGACGAGGTCATGCATGAGACCTGATGCTAGGATTGTGCAATCGTCTGCAAAAGAGATTAGGTTTATGCATGCCGAAAGTGGTGATAACTGTGAGATGTAATAGTTGAAGAAAAGAGGGGACAGTACCACGCCTTGAGGCACACCTTGTTTGGTTTACCTATGTTTTGATTTCGAATTACTGAATTACACAAATGTTTGTCTGCCGCTGAGGTAGTTTGCGAGCCCACCGCTTGATGCGATTTGGTAGTAATGACTCAAGGATGACTTTAAGCAATATAGCGTGGATTAATGTGTCAAAGGCTTTGGACAGGTCCTGATTGGTTTTAACCTGTTTCTGATTTGACTGGAGATGACTTTTAGGGCTGACGTGATACTGTAAAGTTTGCGGAATCCGTATTGATGGTTGTCTAGCGGCAGGTGTTCGGTAAACTTTGGAAGAAGGGCCTCGAGGAGTTTCGCGATTGAAGATAGATTAGAAATTGGTCGGAATGTGTTGGCTTGATCTGCTGGTTTCCCCGGTTTGACATGTGATCACTTTGATGATTTTCCATGACCCAGGGATCAGTACGCTTTGTATTTAGAGGTTGAGGATTAATGTTGGGTATTTAATATCGAAATATCCCAAGGTGTTTCAGCATTAGCATTGATATCCCCGTCAGGGCCGAGAGCTTTTGGTAGTTTTGCAACTTGAATTGATGCTTATACTTGTTCCGGGGTGTAGTGGTCCCTGTCCTCAACTACTTGCAGGTGGTGAAGCTTGTCTCGGTTGAGGGATGTTGAGTGTTCATTGAAAAGTCTGTTGAGCAGCTTTTCACACTTTGCCGTGTTACTCTCGGGTCCTTCGTTCAAATATATGGCCATGTTTATGTTGGTCTTAGTTGGGTAAGACAGAACTTTTTTGTTTTATCAAGGTTGCAGATTTCGAGGTGTTTTGACCATTTTCCTCAAAGATATTCATCAATAAGCCGCTTGATGTTTTTGTTGAGCTGTTGAATTCTGGAGTTGAAAGGGTCTAGTCTCCTGATGTTGTTGCGTTCTTCTGCAAGTGGAATTGCAGCAGCAGCCAAATTCGGACGCAAGTACGACGATTGGTCTTATGTACCGGCGCGACTCGCAGCCGGACTACCTTCAGCTTGGCCACGAACAAAGATCGTCTACCCTCAACCCCATAAGCAACATTCATCAAAGTTTATCCATCTCGTGTGGTGCTTCCCAAATCTAAGCAGCTGACTTAAGCTTGATGGTTTGTTTTTAATTTGCTTGTACGAATGAATGAATAAACAATTATTCTACTGTTTTCTGTTCTTCTTCACTTCTGATATTATTTAGTGGTAGAGTTTATCTGAAGGCGGAGCGGATGGTCGCTCCTGAGATTGGTTGTCAAATTCCCATGTAGTTGTTATTTTTCGTATTTTGGATGCAGTTGTTGGCGAGTGTGTAATGTCTTCTTTATTTATTTCTGTCCACCGTCTTAATAGGCCCGCACTTTAGCCGCTTTGGCTTTAATACGGTTACTTGCATTTGATCTTCGTGTTTGTCTCAGACTGCAGCGGAACACGCTGCGCTTCAGCATTTCTTGCAGTCCTCTTTTAAAAACCTTTAAAAAGCTGGTTTTCCAGCGTAGTGAATCGTTGTAATTGGCAAATTTAAGCCAACTTTTGGGTATAAAAACATACAAATCGATCGGCTTTAAATCATCGTCATAATTTTGAATGCCTCCCCCACTCTATTCGTTGCAAGGGTCTCTTCATCTCTTAATCATCGACCACCGTCTCCAAACCACACCCATAAGACTGGGGGAGGTATGCAACACGCAGAGGAAGACGGCGCGCCTTGAAAGCCGGGGTAGGTTCTAAATAAAACACCCAATTATTACAATTTTCTAAAATCTTATTTTTAATCAATTTCTACAATACTCAAAGATTTGTTTTCTTATTAGTTTCATTTTTTGTGTTAATTCCCCGTATATACACATGAATATATATATTCATACATACGCGTGTGCATGGGCTTGGGGCGGTGTGTGTATGTGTGTGTGCACGTATGGATACATATAAAAATGCATACACAATATTAATTAGTTTTCCTCATTTGTTAGTCTACGATATAATATATATAATTACTTTTATTTTGTTTATATATATATAATATATTTTGTTTTATTGTTTTTAGTGCATATTACGCTGTTTTATTTATTCTGTTTATTGTTGTTTTATTTTACGTTACTGTTTTGTATTTAATAATAATAAACCACTGCATTTGCTTTCGTTTTCGTTTCATTTTAATGATAGTTCACTTGATTGCTACTACTACTACTTATTTGTTTAATAGTTTATTACATCAACGCTATGTATAACTTTTTATATAATTGTTCATCCCTTCCGGTCTAATATTTATTGTTTATCGTATCGTATATGTGTATATATATTGATATACTATGTATAATTTGCTCACAATTTCTTCTTTTTTTTTTTGTAACACAATGTGACACATTCGCGATTCACTTGTTGTTTTATACATTGTCCTGTATATATAATATATATATGGGTGTGTGTTTCTAATATGTATATGCATATGCAAAAATAAATCCATTTCTTTCCAGACTTTAGGAATCAATGTTGAGATTGTTTTTCTTTCTTTTTATTTATTTTACCTTTGTGGACTTGCTCGTGCTTTGCTTCTTGGTTTTTTTTTTCTTTGTTTTTGTTTTGTTTTTCTCAATTTGTTTTGGCCTAAGAGTTTCGTTAAATGTATATTATGATAGTACGCTTCAATTCGAACGCCGCCAATCCAAACAAAAATTAAGTTGCAAAGTTGCAGAGTTGCAAAGAACTGTATGTTTCGTTGATTGGTGTCTTATGTTAAAATCTGTTGTTCTGTGTATATATTGTGTGTGAAAAACAAACAAACTTTGAGCTAATTAAAATAAGAGGTAAACAAGAAAAAAAAAACAACAAAACAGTTTTTGTAAGTAGCAGTTGTCAAATGATATAATGTTATAGAATATGTATAATATTTTTAATGTTTAACTTAAGTATTAGACAATATTTTCAAATACACACAAGGATTGTTTTTACTCTTTAATTATTAATAATGATCAACTTACGTAACTAATTTTTTTTAATGTAATTTTGAATTATTATTCTCTCTTCAATGCTTTACATTTTTAAGAACGCGCTCAATTTTTAATTGTTCCCTGCATCGTAGGTAAATTTTGAAAATTTGGATTTTTTTTTTCTTTTTTTTTTATCAATAAATGAACAATCAAAATGTAATGAAAAATGCAATATTTATAAACAAAGTAAGTAAGCATAGAAGAATTTTATAAAAATAACCTTTTTTGCGGATATCTATCACAATTTTGCTATTGGGAAGTTTTCAGTGATATTATTTTCTTTTCTTTGTAGATATTGCTTATGGATATTGTTTCTGATGATTTTTCTTTTGAGGCAACTGTGGTCTTAAAAACTCTTGGTTTCTGTGCAGCTTGCGTTCAACATGTATGAAATAGCTCATTTGAGTTACTTCGACTAGGCTGTGCATAAGCTACTTCTAAAGTAAAAAAAATATAACTTAAACATTCAATCTGAAGGCGAAGACATCATGGCACATGGCACAAAGCAATCGCAACGCATTTATATTGAAAGCGTCAGTGCGCCTAGTCTTAGACATGGCGAAGCAAATTTAACAATTGTCTGACGGGGAGAGAAATTGTAAAACAAATTAATGATCAGCGTTAAATTTTGAAGCCAGCGCGAGTCATCGGCCGAACTGTTGAAATATCTGAAATTGAACAACTGAAAGGGAAACGAACATGGAGGTTGATAATAAAGTCTGAACTGTGTGTCGCTCACACTTTTTCGCTAATAATTGTTCATACGAATGCAGTTTGTTCCGGAAAGTCGGCGAAATCGGTGCTCATTCGCGCCGCAAAAAAAGCAAGCCCTAAAAACAACAGAGACTCCTTAGTGAAAGTGGAGAGCACGCGATAAATAAAGCGTTTGTTGTCATCGAGAAAGGACTCTTAAGATCTGAGAAAAATCTCACAGTAGACAGATATAGCTTCGGAATAGAACACGACTTTGTCTACCTCGCGACATGGCATGGTTGCAGACGTCAAGCGAAGAATCACTCTTGCCAGTCGCAGTTTTTTTAGAAGATATCCAACGATTTTCTCACATAACCAGGAGATAGCGTTCGTTCTGCTGTTCGGTGCAGAAGCAAAGATCTCATCGAAAATGAATAAAAACCTTTTGGTTGTGCCAATAACTCTATTCACTGATATCATATGCGACACATGCGCCCAATAACCCTATCCCCCGGTGTCATATGCGACACATGTGTCCAATAACCCTATTCCCTGGTGTCATATACCACACAAGTATCGTGTTGTTGTAGGCTTTTAAAAACAATTCTATTTCTCTGCATATGAAAGAGTTTCTGAAGTGTCAAATACCAATCCTGGGGTCGAATCGCGTCGTCCGTGAACGAGCATTATGTGACGGAATTTGTTTTTGTTTCACATGTAAAATCAACTAAATTCCATGAACGCTCCTTCACGGAAGTGGCGATTCGACCCCTGATCGTGCCAGTTGAACACAATATTCATTCAAGATATTGCACAGCTTCACACGTGCAGAGCGAGCAAAACAAAAAACACCGTCCATCTATACAAATCGCAATTAACTATCAATAACTTTCGATCACTTCGAGTCTTCCCAATTTAAATTTTTCATAAAACTATAATACCAGAGAAATTTCGTTTCCATTTCTTCTTTTTTTTTGTGAAATTTCAACACTTAAAAGTAGATGCATGTCTCTCTCATCCACAAAAGCACACACGACCTAAAACGTGGCATCGACATCGACAAACAAACAAAAAAGGGAAAGGAAAAATATGTGTAAATCCAAAGCAAAGGCAGATTAAACTTAAACTACGTGTGTACCAAAAGAACAAACCTTCTGAACAAAAAAGTATGTACAATTCATAATATTACTGTTTTCTCATATTTTTGTTTACTTTTAAATGGTAGCATTGCATGCACGACTTATGCATTCTTCTGATGCCTAGAGTATACATAATAAGTTTTATATATATATATATGTGTGTTTCATAAGTGTAAAGTATATTAGAATATATTTATATATAATGTATTCCTAAAGCGCCTTTAAAAAGCTTCAATAATGTTATAATATGGGTCGATATATTTATAGTTTTCTTTTGCATTTGTTATCATTTTCGTATTCAAAACGTTCGAAAATACATTTCAAAAACATATTCTCCATTGAAGGAAGCGGTTGTTCCTTTTATTTTCGAAAACCAAGTGTCACGCGACAATAAGAAACGCGAGTTAAAATAACGAAAACCTTTACAAGATAAAAATTAAAATTTTTAAACAACTGAAATGCAAATAATACATAAGTAAATCTATGCGAAGAACATTTTTTTTCTATGTTTTGACATTGAATTGTGTTTGTTGTATAGTTTTGGGGGGAGTTGTGTGTGCCTACGATTTAAATTTAAATATAGAGGAGACAGACTCCTTTTTTTTTAACGATAAGTGAACTTGTGAGATTTTGTTTTCATTTGTTTTGTGTTATTTTTCATTCATTCTACAAACTAATTAAACATTAGAATCAATTTGTTAGCAGAGTTTTCCAGGGAAGTTGAGGGAAGGGGGAGGGGGTGTATGAAAGTAAAAGTGGGAGCTCTTCTGTACGATTCCTAGGGAATCGTGTTTCTCTCTATCTGCACTGTTGGTTACGTTCTCGTGGAGATTATTGCACAAAGCGGTTTCGTTTGTTTATGTTTTATTTGTTTTCTCAGCATATACTTATATAGCTAGTATAGAACTTTGTTTTATAAACAATAATCAATATTTTAAGCAAAAATATATAAAGTTTGAGTTTCGAGTTTGTTTGATTTTTGAGCTTATGTTCTGCAACCAGGCCCAGCCTTGGTTTTTTCTTCTTTCGCTTTTCTTTTTTGAAAACAAACAAATCATGACGTAAAGTAAATTTTAAACTTATTTGCTAAATTAAATGTGTGTGTGTGTGTGTTGTGTATAATAGTAAAAGTAAAAAATAAAAAAAAAATAAACTTCCCTTTTCCCTTATCCATTCTTCGCTCTCTCTGTCTCTCGATCTCTCCTCTGGCTAGCTGCTGGTAGTCGGTCTAGTACACCACTGGATGTTGTTCGACGTTGGTTGGCAAATGTTGCAGTTGCATGGCAGCACGTGCTATCGCTGAGGGGTCGGCTCCAATGAGAGCTATCGGCACTGGTGGCGGTTGTGGCTGTTGATGCTGTGATTGCTGTTGTGATTGTTGCTGAGCTTGCTGTTGTTGCTGCTGCTGCTGTTGTTGGTGTTGTTGATGACTTTGCTGTTGTTGCTGCTGTTGATGCTGTTGTTGCTGCTGCTGCTGTTGTTGTTGTTGCTGCTGTTGTTGTTGCCGATGTTCAGCCTGCTGATGTTGAGCCGCCTGCTGAATGGAGAGCTGTAAAAGCTGTTGTTGCTGCTGCTGTTGCTGCAACTGCTGTTGATGTTGGTGTTGTTGTTGTTGTTGTTGCTGCTGCTGCTGTTGATGGGATTGCTGCTTTTGATTAAGGTGTGAAGTTATTGTAGATGTTACCATTGGTACAAGACCAGGTGCCAGAAGGGCCGGATTCACTGGATTTGCTGCACTTGAGCTGCCCGCAGTTGAAGTGATTTGCTGTATCGTGTGCATGGTTGGAGGTTGATGAGGAACTGGAAAGGTGTTGATAGTAAACATTTTTGTTGCTTGTAAACATTTATGTTGATAGTTCATAAAGTAAAGTAAAGATAAAGGCGGCGGAACTGATGCACTGGAGATTGTCCTAGTCTCAGTTTGTATGCAACTTTTTTAAGCACCAAAATACGAGTACAAAAAGATTTCTTAGCAGAAATCGTTAGACGTTAATCATTTTTTGTGGATAGAATCGTCATGTCTGCCTTGTGGGCAATTTCTACGCCGACCACAGGCAGTGAATGTCTGCGGGAGCACTTGGGCAGATTGATTTCTTTAGACTGTAGAGTAGAGTGGATTGAGTTTTTGAAACGCATCATTTATCACGAGGATAACATGAATGCGTGACTGTGGAGATTTTTCTTCCCATTGTCACTCCAAAGTCACTTCAACCGGCACGTTAAGTGTTTGGCCCAAATAGAGTAGGATCGACTGCCACTCAAAAGCAATCGGTTGACCTAATAATCTACGCATTAGATGTTTGAAAAACAACTATCGGTCTCAAATTTTCTACTTCTGCAAAACTATTCATTCAAAAAGTGTACTCACTTATTATTGGATTGATTTCCTGTTTGATTTGCGTCAAAATACCCGGAATTGGTGTCGGCGGCGGTGGCATAACTGCATCGGGATGATTCATCTTCATGTGACGCTTGAGGTTGCCTCTCTCCACAAATGCCTTACTGCACATAGTGCAGGCATGTGGTTTCTCACCTGAATGCGAACGCATATGCGACACCAGATGACCTGAGGACGATGCAATATGCAAAGGATCTATTAATAAGCTCGATAAATAAAAATATATTTCAATGGGACGGGACACAACTGCCTCAAGTACCTTTGCAAATGAAGTTCTTCGGGCATTTCTCGCACGAAAACGGACGCTCACACTCTTGCCCCTTGGTGTGACTGCGCTGATGGAAGAGCAAGTTACCTTTTAGTGGAAAACTTTTTCCGCATGTTTCACAGGCAAACGGCCGATCTCCTGTATGACAGCGTGACATATGATTGATCAAGTGTTCCTTGCGTGTGAACGGCTTGTTGCACACATTACAGCAATGCGGATTGTCACTCGAGTGTTGTCGCATGTGGTTGTTCAAATGCTCCTTGCGTGTGAACGTCTTTTGGCAGTATTCGCATTTGTGGGGCGAATCGCCTGTATGCAACCGGATGTGATTCGTTAGGTGTTCCTTGCGTGTAAATGTTTTTTTGCAGTAGGTGCAACGATGAGGCGACTCACCCGTATGTTGGCGCACATGATTGGTCAGATGTTCTTTCCTTGTGAACGTTTTCGTGCAGTAGGTGCATTTATGCGGAGACTCTCCAGTATGCTGACGGATGTGATTCACCATGTGATCCTTTCGTGTGAACGCCTTAGTACAGTACGTGCACTTGAAGGGGGTTTCGCCTGTGTGTTGACGAATGTGATTCACTAGGTGTTCCTTACGAGTGAAGGTCTTCAAGCAATAGGTGCAGCGATGTGGTGACTCACCCGTATGTTGGCGGACATGGTTTAATAGATGCTCCTTCCTGGTAAACGTCTTCGCACAGAAATCACAGCGATGAGGGGTTTCTCCTTTGTAAAATAACAAACAAACACTAAGTATTTGGGGGCGAGAAAGTTGCATTGATGCTTAAAAGCTAATCGTTTGAGTTTGTTTTCTGGCCAAGGCACATCATCAGAAACCAATGGTTTCCCATTACAGTATTCTGTGAATGACCACACACGTGTTAAACGGAGAACAACTGACTGTGAATTTGTCTGTAGATCGACTGCTACCACTTGTTGTCATGATCGCTGGCTTTATGATACAAACAGAACTCAAGTAAAATAAAATAGACTGTCAACTGAATATCTGGAGGTTACATCCCACGTAAAATCCGTCAACAGGATCAACATTGTGATCAATCTTAAGTGGGAACCTAATTTCAATAAAACAACTGGAGCTATTCAAAATAAGAAATGAATTGGTAGTCTACAGCCCCTTATGAAACAGTAGTCAACACATCATTTTATTGCATACCCTGCATCGGCTCTAGATAAATAATTTTACCATGCTGGAACTTATCTCCTTTTTGTAAGAACCGTCTGCTTCTTAAGCATAGATTTTCAAATTGGTTATTCCACGTTTGTGAATATTGGATAAGGAGAGCACGAAGTTTGAAAAATTAAACTGTTTGCTGGAAGGGATCGAGGTGGTGCCCTAAGGGCTACCATAATTAGCAACCAAGCTGACTGACAGAGCTTAAATACTTATATTAGGCGTAGATTAGACTGTCTGTAGTACACCTGTAGGACGATTCTGCAGCACAAAAACACATTTCGGGAAAAAATGTTGATTCTGTCGCCTATAGTCCCGGTTGAAGTTGCCCCCAAGATGGTTGCCAACCCGACATTGATTTTTTTTCTTCGTACAGCAACATGTGGTCAAAACCGGTCTGTCCTTTATGTTTTAATCTACAGGTAGATGCGAATGTTTTTTGTCGGTACCTACATTTTGACAGCAGATGCCTCGCAGTGGAAAGATTAGGTATCCTTCCACATGCAACAACAAACAAAACTTGTCAGACGTCGTGAAAGCAAACACCGTCGGCAAATTTGACACAACTAGAACGATGTTTCGCAACAAACATGATGGAAAGAAATTGATGATTCAACTGAATTTGAAATTACCTGTATGCCATAGAATGTGGTTGGTAAAGTGCTCCTTTCTGCTGAAACTCTTGCCACATATCTCACACCGGAATGGTGTATCGTTCGTATGGGAGCGCATATGATTGGCTAGATGTTCCTTCCGAGTGTACTTCTTCCCACAAATGTCACATTGGTGCGGCGTCTGACCTGGAAGAGAGGAGAACACGATGCGCTATCTAAACTATCGTTACAGCATGGTTTATGCCTGCCAACCTGTATGCCACATGTAATGGTTTACATAGTGCTCTTTCCGCGTAAAAGATTTCTTACAAATATCGCAACGATGCGGCGTCTCTCCGGTATGCTTGCGCACATGATTCACCATGTGTTCCTTTCGCGTAAACGTTTTCGCACAATACTGGCAACGGAATGGCGTCTCGCCCGTATGACTGCGAAAATGGTTGTCCAAATGCTCTTTGCGGGCAAATGTCTTCTGGCATATGGTGCACGCGAATGGCTTATCGGTCGAGTGGCGTTTCATATGCCGTTCCAGACTGGCGTTGTTGGCAAACACATTGAAGCAGATGACACACGTGAACATTGGCCCACCAATATGGATCTTGCCGTGACGGGTGAGATCTTGTGACGTTGTAAATCCCTGTCCGCATACTTGGCAATTGAATGGCTTACGTTCGCTGTGGTAGCGACGATGCACAATTAGTTGATAGCGAAATTGAAACATTTTGCCACAAATGTCACAGATATGCGTACCGCCCATTATGGGGGTGCCGTCAGGTGCCAACAGTGGGGTATTCTGATCGACGCCCATTCCTTGATTCTCCATTTTGGGCATTAATAGATCGCCGGTGGCGGTGGGTACACCACCTGGCGGCGCAGCTGTTTGTGCACCAGTCCCTGAACTGGTAAGGCTGTTGGTTGTCACTATCGAATTGCCATTTGTCGACGGTGGCGGGGGTGGAGGTAGTGAACCAGTAACAGTACCACTCACAGAGGTATTGCCACCAGCATTTGAGGTTGATACATTTGTAGTAGGATGCGTTACCGTGTGCGATGATATTTGCTGTTGATTTATTACTTCGCCATGGATCTTGCCAAAGACCTCGTGATATGATAGAAATTGACTCAAATCTTCGATATTGACTTTGTACATTTCGACGCCGTGTGGCGGCTTACCGGTGCCCAGCTCTTGTTGTTCACCGCCCGCTTGCAGTTTGTTAACCATTTGTACACCGCCGCCTGGTTCGGCCGATTGTGGATTGTTGCCACCATTGCCAGAATTCATTTTCGACGAAACGGAAGATGCTGGATTCACATGAGCCATGTGATTGTTTTGCTTGCCATTTATAAAAGGTTTCTCCTCCTTTATGTCTTGCATACCGTGTGAGACGTGTCGATTATCGTCGGAGGACATCGTTCCTAAAGAGATAGAGCTTTATTTTTCCACAGTATTCATTATCTTTTTTTTTGTTTTTTTTTGTTTGTTACTATTTATTCATTATGTTTATTTAGCAAATAAGAAAAGAAAAATTTCAAAACCAATCGATTGTATTTACCATGGACGTGTAGGGAGTCCGGATGACGTGGTCCGGCAATTATTGTGCCATTCGGAAGCTGCTGCTGATTCAAGGAGGCGTTCGAAATCATTGGATTGGGTATTTGGAGAGACGTTGCACCGACGGATGAGACTATGTGTGCTGGCGATTGTGTGTGCGAGTTTGGAGCTAGTTGTTGATCTTGCTGTTGTTTCGAGTTCCCTGATTTTGGTCCTGAGGCGCTTGAATGAGATGATATTGGAGGCGGTAGTGTAGGAACTGCTGAGGTTGTTGGCGTTACACCAATATTGTATGGCGGCTGACCTGGTCCTTGGAATAGATTCGTGACAACCCAGTATTTTCCAAGCTGAAATTTCGTAAAAGTTAGAAAACATGTTAACGGGGTGTTTAATGGAATTTGTTTGTAAATATGCTTGAAACAGTGAAGGCTTTATCCCTGCAGAGGGTTTTTCATTCGAAATTACCAATTGAACTGTCTTTCTGTGTAACACTTAAGCTGCGATTATAAATGTTTACCTACTACCCAAACAGCTTATAAAATCACTGTTCGTGGTTGTCTAGAATTGGCTCTACAGGCTCGTGGCTTCAAACGTTAGCGATTTTGCTTCACAATGGAGAGAATCCGAATCCGGAACAATCAAATTCAGCAATTCGTGGGAGCTACGTTTAAGCGCAGAGATTGCACATTCGATGACGCAACCAAAAGAGTTGGTGATTTTGTTGGTTACGCTTTTAAGGGCAGTCTTTTGTATGAAGGAACATGCAGTAGTTTTCATATTCTCTTACATTTCTAGAACACTTAATGGGATTTCGTCGTAAAAGCCATTGGGCCTTACATTTTAAACCTGCACACTAAATATTTTGTAGGTCACAATGGGGAAAGTTTCCATTGTGAGTTCGGAGCGGGGACACTAAATATGATTAGAAAAATAAAGTGTACCTTTAGACATACCCACTCACTCCTAAAATCAGCCTCAGGCACAATTGGTTAAAGATTTAAATTCTCTCGCGGCCTCTCTTCTTCTCTTTGGCAACACACACAAACAGTTATTGCAAGCGAATCCTTCTTTAAATTAGATTTAGTGAAACAAAGCTAAACAATCGAGACCGTTTGAAACTGTTTGCTAAAACTATTTTAGTGCACCTGGGTGAACTAGCACATAACCTGTAAATAGTTGGTAGCAAAACAAACAGATTTAAAGGAAAGTCTGCTAAAGTAGTATCGGGTTATGCGTAGACATAACATTAGATCTGTGTAGAATACATACAAGAGCAATATACATTCCGTGTGAAATGGAAATCTCCTCTAAGCGAAGAGTACACACAAACAAGGACATTGACTGACGGATTAAAAATTAAACAAAAAAAAAAATATTGTGAGCTTTGACGGAAATGGGTGTGGGGGGATACAAAATTCTCCAATGGGAAAGTATTTAAATTTTGCCACGTGGTAAGGATAAAAAACTTCGCAGGCCGCTCGACAATATTTTGCTCATCTAAACACTTTGTTCGCTTACATGTGGGGCACCTGATACAAGCGATGGCTGATGCTGGTGATGTTGTTGCAGTTGATGCTGATGCGGCTGCTGCTGTTGTTTGGATACATCCGAATCGATCCCGCCAACAGGCTGAATAACTCCGCCAATACCAGGGTTTTCGTGATGTTGCTGTTGCTGGACATGTTGCTGTAACATTTTTTTTTGTTTTTATTTGAATTTTATTACTTTTCAAATATCAAACAAGGAATTTGTACAATGAACAGATGAATGATATGCGTCCTGCCGCCGTCGCCGCACTTGAATCACTCTCTCGAATCGCTAATTGGATAAAACTCCTCTTAACGAATACACAATGCGAGTATAAATGGAATTCCATAATTTATTGATTTTTCTCTAACTAAATGATGATTATTATTACGATGATGATGATTTAAATTACATTACAAAATATATTTTAAGGGATGAACGAGGGGAAGAGCGAGAGAGAGTGGTGCTGCTGGTACTGTTGAGTGTTGGCTGTTGGCTGTTGGGTCGGGCGACGAGATAATAGGGGTGGAACAGGCAATGGTGTAGGTAGGGTTAGGGTATGGGTATTGGGTAGTGTCGAGTGTTTAGCTGGAGTTTAGATATTTGGAGAGCGATTTAGGGAGAGAGATGAACTATGTGTACAAATACACACACGACAATGAAATAAAGCTATGGTGTGGGGTGTGCTAGTGCTGTACGTTGAAGTGTTGCCAGTTGATCCGGCCGCATTAATAGATGGAATTTAATTTGTCCCGTCTTTGCAAATGTATATTGTAAGCAGTACAAGGTTTTCTTTTAAGGATTTAATTTTACTCTGCACTTTAAGTGCTGTTGTCCCTCATGTCTCCACGAAAGCTAGTTCCATAGTTTGCTGGTTGCCACGAAATGTGTGGCAGTCCCTTCGCAACATTTTAGCGATCGCCTTGCACTACCGTCTGGACGACTCAATATTTGCTTCACGAAACTCAAAAGTCGACAAAATCCTATCATCAAGATTTGCACCTTTTGCAGAGTATAGAAACTTTTTTCATTCATTTTAAAGTGAAACATCGACTTCGGACAAAAACAAAAGTTTTTCCATACTTATATATTTCAGTTTTCAAAACGAGTCGTTTTTACGAAAATAAAAATACGAAAACGAGTTGCAATCTCACCTTTTGCAATATTCAGCAGTACAGCTGACCGAACAAGTGTCACAACTCACAATTTAAAATAATTTTCCGCACTTAATTGATGGGCTAATATTATTTTGAATATGCTCTGAACTCATTTCATTTGTTAATTCATGCGATTGAAACTTGTAACTATTTAGTTTACAGAAATTTCGCGACTAAAGTCTCACAGCTGATTGAAACGTCAAACAGAAACTAAAGGGTGGTTAAATTTTAAGGGCCGATGTTGAATGTGAACCACACCTAAACGTCAAATTTTTTCCTGCATTTCATTTGACATTTCTCAATTTCAGACTAACTCAATTTGAACCATGGAAAGATACACAATCGAGCAACTCATTAAAGTTATTCAGGCTTATTATGAAAATGGTCATTCCAATCAAAATGCATATCGTGCACTTCGAAGAAAATCATCTGCAGTCGCACATTTTCACCTCAGTGGATTCGTCAATAAGCAGAATTGCCGCATTTCGGCGAATCATAATCCAAAAGTGATTGTCGAAAAACCAATGCACCCACAAAGAGTGACTGTTTGGTGCGGTTAATGGGCTGGCGGCATCATCGGGCCGTATTTTTTCCAAAATGAGGCCGGTCAGGCAGTTACTGTGAATGGTGTTCGCTATCGTGAGATGATAACGAACTTTTTATGGCCCGAATTGGAAGATATGGATGTGGACGATATGTGGTTTCAACAGGACGGTGCCACTTGCAACACAGCTAACGAAACAATGGCTCTTTTGCGCGACAAATTCAATGGCCGTGTTATCTTACGTGGTGGCGATGTCAATTGGCCGCCAAGATCATGTGATTTGACACCGTTGGACTTCTTTCTTTGGGGTTATTTGAAGGAAAGGTGTACGTCGATAAGCCAGCAACAATTCAAGAGCTAAAGGATGACATAATTCGGCACATAAACGACAAAGAACCTCAATTATGAATCAGCGTCATCGAAAATTTGGACCATTGGATGGAGGTGTGCCGCCGAGGTCGCGGTGGCCATTTGGCCGATATTTTGTTCCATACATAATTGAACATAATACATATTATCATAATAAAAAGAAATGACAATAATTTCCTAAATAATTTGTGTTTTATTCAAAATCAACATCGGCCCTTAAAACCTAAACTTCGATGAAACATGGTTTTCCATGAGTCATGAAGAGGATATTAATATGAATTTTAAATGATTTTTTAAGCAGCAAAATTAATAGCACAGCTTGTTTGATGTCAAAGGAGGTGTACATTTTGTTGCACTTGTTCTGAGCGACTTCTTATGGCCTCGACATGTCGCTAATCTACGCAACGTAATGAAGTTTTTAGAAAAAAAAAGTTTGACCAGAAGTGGAAGTCGTACACGTACGCGAGGTGGGCGAATATGAAATCCTAAAGTTTAGAACTCTTGTGAGTGTTGCACAAGTGTTCACATTGTCAAATGGCAAATGTTTGCCAGAAATAGTTGTCCTGCGAAATATTGAAAGTGCTTAAATGAGCTACCGCCATAACCAAGTACTTATCATATAAATCGTATATATAATATCATCGTACCTAAATTTAGATTAAATGTTTGAACAGTGATAGCGATTTTATTTCTACTAGAGTTCGCCCTGTAGTAGGAAATCTACCAATTAACTGACCTGTCTTTTACACAACAAATTACATACAACCTCTCCAAAAAAAACAAGCGAATATGTCGTGTTTAAGGCATCAAAGGTGGTTCTTAACTATTTTCCTTCACCTATTTATATATGTACCTACTCGTATAAGATATTATTTTTGCCTATCATTTGCAACCGAATTTCACAAACATGTAGATACTCCTTCCTCATTGACTTATTATAAATGGACAACTTCACTCGTGTTCCAAAAATACAAAGCGCCACTGTTTTACAGCGGAAAACAAAATAAACTTGAAACGACCAAGGTTTACTTTCATTACAAATTTGCGTGTAGTATGCCTATGCGTTAAGAGGGTGGGAACTAATGTAGTTTTATTCATTATTTACCAATTATGTATGTTTCTATATTTTACTTGGTTGTAGTACCTAATTAGTTCAGAAATTTATATTTTAATACTGCGACCCTTTACACAAGTCAAGCAAATTCAATAAGAAACACAAAACAAGTGAACAGCTACCGATATTCTCATAAAAGCAAGAGGATTGGTGAGCGGCCATTAGCAAAATGCGTTTTTGTAGTTAGGCCTGGGGTACCTACATTAATCTGTTGCGCTACATATTGGCCGCGTTCCACTGCCCGCTAGATGACTAGCGGCATGTCAAACTCCATATAAAAAAAATTGACTTTTCACCATTTGCGCTAGACGTCTATCACTTTTTGTGAAATACCCCTTTCAGGGAAATTTCTCAATCTAGCGCAAAATTACCCGCTGCATTGGGAGAAACAACAAAAAAAACGACCTGTCAAAGGAAATCGTTCAAACGTTTGCAAAATAAAATTAAATACGAAACCGAGTATGTGGAATTGTGATAAAATTGTTAATATGGCAAGAAAAATAGCAATTCAGATATCGTTTTTATAATATATTGTATCATTTCTTTGATTATAGTGTGGAAATAATTAGTGTTAATTGTCACTTTGCCGCTGGCGCTAGGGTTCTAGCGCGGACGTTCCTTCATCTGGGATATTTTGTGCTAGACATCTAGCGGGCAGTGGATCGCGGCCATTTATTTATTTATTTATGTATAATATTTGTTTAGCTAACTCTGTTCACCCTTTTTTTGTTCGAATAAAAAATTGCTCGCATCATGGTCCTCCTAAACTGAAGTGACGGCTGGATTCTCTAAAACGTCATTGGACTCATTAGATCTTAAAGCTTAGTACGCTGCTCGAGCTAAATTTTCGCTCCCATACAAAATTCTCTCCAAAACTTAGCTGAGCTAAATTTTAGCGAACCCATTTAGCTGAGTGGTACGCACCTCGAGCTAAATAATCAAACTTTTGTTTCAGAATGTACTTCATGTGTCTGTCAAAATTTAGCGTGCCCATTTAATGGGTCGGCACATTTTCTCGAGCTAAATTGTGACAGATCGTTGTGTATTTGTTGTTCTGGTGCGGAAAAGTATGCAAGGATGAGTTTTTTAATTATTACATGGACGAGAAGTAGGTACCTAGAATCGGAAATAGTTAAAATAAGAGAGAAATACATTTTTGAAGGAATTTTTTTCCAAAGAACAGCTGTTTTCTCTGGCACTTATCCACTGCGTATTCTCTGTCAAAATTTAGCTAGGACTTTAGCTGAGGTTTGGAGAGAAAAGTTGGAGACCAGATAAAATTTAGTTTAGCTCGAGCAGCGTACTACGCTTAAAACTACATCCTTAAAAAGAAAAAGTGATGGATAAAATGGCTATAGGCAAGCAAATTCAGTGGGATGTATTAAAAAAAAAATACGTCGACTGACTACGGCACTAATTTCAATTTCACCGAAGATTTACCTCCCGAGATATAAATATTTAGGGATTCAACGCTACATTGAAGATATATGTATGTTTTCTATTTCAATTTGTGGGTCAATAATTAAAGAAATTGGAGCATATTCATAGATCTTTGATAAGCTATTACTATGTTATAACTAAACTAAACCGGAGTTTATGTTATTCATAGACAATTTGAACCCATGTCTAAACGAAAAACTCGAGTCTAACATTAAACACGACAGAACGTATGTTTAAGTTGTTTTTAACTCCACTAAACGTCAAACGCAAGTGAACTTTGATTTGATTTACAATAAATAATATAACGTAGCGCGTGAATAATAAATTAAAAAAAATAAAGGAAAAATGTCGGTCGATTACAACATTGAGGAAGATTTTCATATTTTGGAGATTGCTATGGTACCACCAACTACCTAGTCCTGCCATAAGTTCTGTTACACATTTTCCAGCGCTTATCGTTAAAAACTTCTTGTGGGAATTGCACCGTTAACTTTTTTTTCGGAACACATGCATTGATTAGTAAAGAAAACTTGACAGTTTGGTCTCAGCTTGCGATCTATTAACATGGAGTGGGGCGTTAAAGAAAATCGAGTCGCGGTAATTGCGTTGCATAAGTGCGGGAAGAATGCTGGCCAAATTTTTGAGCTGCTAAAACCACTCTGCATATCGAGAATTTTTGTTTATCGGGCTATTGGTCGTTTCTGCGAATTGTCTGGAGTGGAGGACAGGTCAAGAAGTGGTCGCCCTCGCGTCGTTCGTACAAGTGCGGTAGTAAAGGCAGTGCGTGAACGAATTCGGAGAAATCCACTTAGGAAACAAAAGATCATGTCCAAGGAATTGGATATATCAACCAGATCAATGGCAAGGTTGATTCGGGATGATCTTCACATGAAAGCCTATCGTCGGTCCACGGGACATCTCCTAACTCCTCAATTAAAAAAAATTAGGCTGGAAAGATGCAAACGGCTTCTGCAGTGGCACGCGGCCAATGGGCATCAAAACACTCTGTTTACGGATGAAAAAATTTTGACCGTGGATAAAGTTTTCAATAAACAAAATGACAAGGTCTATGCCACGTCATCTAAGGAAGCGAAAAAAATCGTTCCCAGAATTCAACGAGGCCATCATCCAGCTTCCGTAATGGTTTGGTGGGGGGTATCCCATCAAGGTGTCACATCCCTCCATTTCTGCGAAAAAGGCGTAAAAACTGGCAAAGGTTTACCAAAAAGACGTGCCAAAGAGGGCGTTGTGAAAGGTTTGACCAATTCTCTTTTTGGCGGAAACAGGTGGATCTTCCAACAAGACTCTGCTCCAGCGCATAAGGCCAAAACCACGCAGGAGTGGCTCAGGCTCAATATTTCTGGCTTTATAGCAGCAGAAGATTGGCCCTCGGGGAGTCCAGATCTGAATCCACTGGATTATGGTTTGTGGTCAGAACTTGAAAACATGGCAGCATTGACCAGAGCAGCGTCCACGATCTCTATTGAAACCGTACGTGCCGCTATAGGCCAATGGCCACTACGTTTAAGAGCTTGTGTGAAAGCCAAAGGCGTCCATTTTGAGTGAAATTATTTTTATTCTATTGCCAATAATGTAAGCTAATAAACAAAACTATTTTCAATACGATATGTTAACTCGTTTTTTTTCTACAGCGCTTTGTATTTGTAACAGAACTTATGGCAGGACTAGGTAAAAGTTATACACTATTGTGTCGTTATCTTTGCCAGTATTGCTATTTATTAATATGTCATCTTGTATGAAGTCCTCAGTCATCATATCTCTTATAATTTATTCGTCTTGCGTAGGTTCCTTTATAACAACTACATTTCCAGTTGCTCTTTGTGCTACTCTTATTTGGCTTACACTTTTCCGTGCTGAGTTCTTCATCCGATGCCACTGGTCTTTTAGTTTCGGGATTTTCCTGCTATATCCAGCAGCTTTCATATTTATTTGCATATTTGCATGCAGCTTTTTTTTTGAAATCATTTTCGCTGTCAGAAAGCATTTATGTAATAGATTTGTAGTAGAATACACGTTAGACTCGGATCTAATTAAACAGAGCTGCCAAATTCTTATGAATAGCAGTTGTTAGCTTTATACTCGAATTTAGTTAGACCCAGGTTTATAGTATAACTATGAATATGCCCCATTGTTATTTCGTTTTCTTTTTCAAAATAATAAAATGTTACAAAATTAATTTCAAATCACTCTTTGCTCGCTTTGCTTGTTTTCAATAGATGACGTTCTTTGTGTTTTGGAACATATTTTCTCGCAGAAGTATATGAAAATGACATTTCACTAGCAGTCCGTATTTAGTATGTCTATGGTCTATTCAAAGACGAGTCGTCTCAAGTTGATTAAGTTTGTTTGGAATTGTTAAAAGTAAATTGGTCCTTTACGTCACCAATTCCAAATGTTAACTGAGTGGTCAGTGGAGAAATGATTGACCAGACTCGTCCGCTGCCTTTCAGTAAATGTAAATTGAAAAAAGAAAAAATGTTTCACGTGACCAAAGCCCACTAGATTGAGGTCTCAAGTATATAATCTCATGGGGAATTTGCTTATTTTTGGAGTAAAAGGAAACGTAGACAAGACAAATAATCGCTTTTGTTCCGCTGGAGCTAGCTGCGATGTTAGGTACATGTGCTGAACGTCTAACCAGCTATCAAACTGGCAAACTAGCGATTCGAAAGTCCCCATTTACATCTACGTTATTACAGTTGGCTGTTGCTATTCGAACGTCGTTCGGGATATGGCTACGTAACGAAATGTCAAAGTTAAATCGCGGCAAATAGGAGTAGGTATGTGGCTCGCTTCGCTCGCAAAAAGAGCTCTAAGCTCCAGTATTTCATTTGCGGGCACGATTCTGTACGTTTTAAGGCCCAACTTATTTCTTAAAACAATATTTTGTAACGGAAATACATTACGTAGCCGTGTGCCTAAGCCAGACACACGTTAGTCAGTACAAAAAGAACGTGCGAATAGCCACTTCGATCACAGTTTCAGAAGTAGTAGCAAGCAGTAGTTGGTCGTGAGCCATTGCCATGTCAAATACCTACTTAGCCATAAAAGAAGTCTGAAAAGCATCCTCCCTACTAAACAAAGTAAACAAATGAAATATCTTTCCATTGAAGCTGATATACTTTAATTTCGGGATTTTCAATATTTGAACGACTTTAACTTGAACAGACGACTTCTTGATTCTTGCACAGAAATTGCAGTCGTGTTGGAGTAGAGATTAACACTTCAGCTATAGATGTGCTCATCACGTTGGTCGAGTTCTTGTTAGTGCCAATTTCAACGAAGTGGCTATTCGCCCGACGTTTTTGTACTGACTGACGTTTGTCTGGCTTCGGGACACGGCTACGTAACGTAATAGTATTTTCATTAAAAATAGTGTTTTAAGAAATGAGTTGGACCTTAAAACGTACAGGCTCGTGCCCGAACATGAAATACTGGAGTTTAGATCCCTTTAAGCGAGCGAAGCGAGCCACATTACCCCTATTTGCCGCGATTTAACTTTGACATTTCGTTACGTAGCCGTGTCCCGAACGTCGGGCGAATAGCAACAGCCCAATTTCAAGCGCAGGAATCAAAGTGCTCCAAATTGATCCCACACATTACACCGCCTTAGTCAAAATTGATAGTTTGGCCATTATTTTGGGTTATTTTGGACTTGACTTCTTCACCTTAAGCTTAGTGTTGACTATAAAAATCCAAGCAAGTGTTGTAGTTGCTGCTCTCGCGATTCTGTTGCAGGTTAGTAACGAATGGCTTAATAAATACGGCTGCAGTTATACTGGCAACACTATTACAGCCAAATGCATAGTAAAATAATAATGTCACTTAAGTATGAGGTGCAGAAACCAATTCACGTGCATATGTAACTACGCGAATGATCCAAGTACGAGTTAAAAAACAAAAGAAAAACCAAGTTCCAAACCGAGTTTGGAATCAAAATCAAACTCTACTGAATGACCGTGAAATTGAACATTTTAGCCGATAGTTGCATAAAGACCATAACCACTTACTTCATTCAATTGTTGCGGATGGCGCTGGTGAGTGAGTTGTTGCTGCTGCTGTTGTTGTTGTTGTTGATGCTGCTGATGATGCTGCTGCTGTTGTTGTTGTTGCTGCTGCTGGGCCTGCTGCGGTGAATGCCGACTTTGTTGAGAGTCATTCGGATTTGATGACGACTCGCCAGGAGCTGCTGTATGATCCGAATTCATTTTCGCTCTCCCCCCCCTTGTATGTTTCAAAAAGTACTCATATATAAAATAAAAAGAAATAAATATACAAGGTACAATATTCTGCACGAAAATTAACGCGATATCTTTTTCTAAAATTCCATTTGCAAATTCACTGGTTTAACTGTTTATTCGCTTGTTATTATTTCCTCCCCTCACTTATGTGCAAAGAATAAAAATCTTCTTTATCAACCGAAAAAAAATATGTGTAAATAAAAAAAAAAATATGGAAAAATATTTCTCCCCTCACAAACGGGACGCCGCCATTTCTGAATGCGACGACGGTGATGATGGTGGAGAGCACGGCGACGGCGAATGACGCATGCCCACAAAGGTCAATTTCATTTCCAAGGGGGTACACCACAAAATATTTTTATTTTTGTCATTTTTCATTCGCATTTTAACATTGGAATTCACTTTCAATTAACTTTATTTATCTTGGTCTCACTATTTTCGACACGTAAAACGCGGCAGTTTTCAATATTTCACGAAAGTGAAAAAAACATCGCGGTAATGGTGGAGCAGAGAACACCTCCTTCCTTCGTCGTCGTCGCCTTCTTGGTCTTTTTCGTCGTAATATGGAGTGAACCCGTTAATGAAAATGTCATCACATTTTTGTTCGTTATTTTGCATTATATTTTGCACTCTCACTGGCACTATTTTATTATTTGTATACAGGGCTGAATATTAATTCACTTCTCAGCACATTAGATGGGTGGAAAATGGTGTTTTCCGATAGGAAAATTAAAATTTTTCTTACGAGAAAACTTTCGTAGTGCAAAAAACGCAAACAAAATGGGCATCACCAATACGTGCGCGCTAAGGAGGGTAAATTAATGGTACGACTGTACCTGACTATGAGTAGTGTATTCATGTGGGACGATGCATTGGTGTGATAACATTTTGTAAGGTCGAGTGCAGAGTATTGTGACTAGTGAGACTGGGAATTGATTTATTTTCTAGCTTTTTATTAATTATTGCAATCTTTGCTATAGTTATGTCGTTTTCGATTTGGCAAAAAGATAATTTTTTTTTATCGAAATTGCTTCAACACAAACAAGAACCAATAAAATTCGGATTTCATGTTCGATTTAGCAGCAGAAATCTGAGATCTCATATCAAAATCTTAAAAGCTGACTGAAAGGGACAGCACCTAATACGCAAAAATATATGACACGTATTTTGGTCAGCCCTCTTGTTTACGTGGCAGGAATTATAGTGAAGCTCCATATGTTGATATTTTTATAGCGGCTTACGATATTTCGCTTTCCTATGACAAAAAATGGCTTCCGTAAGTGATGAAAGGACAATTATATATTTATTTCGTATAACTGATTGATGGATTGTTGGTTTGATTTGCTCACTTATTACCACTCTCATTTGACATATGTTTTAAAACAGAAATAGAAATGTTAGTAATTGCAGAAGAGTTGCTGGGTCAAACTTGTGTTTATTTCCATTTTGCATCCCTTCTCGTTCAAAAATGCACGTGTGCGATGTTGTGAATGCAATGTAAATGGAATTCTCAAAGCGTGTGTAATTTGCTTGTTGAATTTTTAATTTAGTGCACCGCGCATTGATCAATGCAAACTTTATTTAATACTGCTGTTCATGTTGTTTTTGTCTGTGATTTGCTGGTGTATTTAGAAGAACAAACAACTTAGGATGCCACATGATTACGGAAAAAATTAAGTAGGTAGGTACATTTGTTTGCGTTTCAAGATTGGAATTTTGACAATTTTAAGAACCAAATATTAAATTTAGAAACGTCGCTAACCTGCTTCATGCTGTCGTACCCTTAGCTTAAGCGCTGAACGGTGCCCGTTCGAAATGCTTTGTTTTTTTGTTTCTCCTGTTGGCTATTCTGGAAACCATTCCGCTCAAAAAAAACTTTGAAACCAAACGGTTCATATTTATTCAATTTATTTTATTTTAAAATTGAAATTCAATCAATTCATTTCACTTCGACGATTGTTGCTGGGCTTTCGCACTATTATCGAAGTGAATTATTTTAGAATTATAC
Organism: Cheilosia impressa; assembly: GCA_948293265.1. Classification (NCBI taxonomy): domain Eukaryota; kingdom Metazoa; phylum Arthropoda; class Insecta; order Diptera; family Syrphidae; genus Cheilosia; species Cheilosia impressa. The sequence goes on along the minus strand of OX411884.1, from coordinate 25,823,900 downwards.
ATTTTCATAAATTTACAAGGACGGACAGTTTATTAAGTTGTATTTTTCTTTTGTTTTAACTTGAAAAAAAAGTTTTCAATGGCACAATTCAATTATTTGAATGAAATCAACAGCGTTCTTACCATGGACGGGGAATTAACTCGCGGACCTATGCCCAGATGGCAGAAAAAGTTGGAGGCTTCGACGGCCAATCTAAGCCTGAACAATGCCTCAAGATCTGTGTTGTCCATATCGTACAATACAAGTTTTTCAGTGGCTCCACAAACGTCAAAGACTCCTGGTAAAAATGCCGACGGAAAAGGTAGGAATTGGAATGGCTTCAGTGCAAATGCAAATAAATTAAAATTTACATTTAGGCAAAAAGACACCCACACCAAACAAAGGTTCGAAAACTCCTTCGGGAGGAGATCGTTTCATCCCGAACAGGAGTACTAGTAATTTTGACGTTGGACACTACTTGGTGAGTTTTTTTTTGTTGTTGTTGATTTCTTTGTGAGATTTGGTGACTTTTTGTTTGCATCCAGTTGAAACAAGAGCAAGAGAAGACATCTGACGAAGAGAATGAGAAGGCTAACAAAATGACGCCATCGAAAAGCGATCACCAGAAACTGATCTCCGAGTCGATGCAAGTCGGTGATGTTAAGGCTACTCGCATCCTCTCTTATCAAAACAAAGCACCAGCTGCTCCGGAGTCGCATCAGAATCCCAATAAAGTTGTTTACTCCATCAAGACGCCAATTTCGACAAAAAGTGGCTCCAGATACATTCCCACTAGCTCGGATCGTATTCTAGACGCACCTGACATAATCAATGACTATTGTAAGTAAACATCAATTTGTTGGTTAAGCGCATTCCTGGTCTGAATGACTAATCCGGGTTTTTGATAAGTAAACACTTGAACGACCAATTTAGTTGAATTAGCAGCATCAGCTGCTTGACCATTTATCCTGACTACAACAGCTTTGTTCGATTTCAGATCTTAACCTAATGGACTGGAGTAAGGACAACGTTGTGACTGTGGCATTGGGAAATGCTGTCTACCTCTGGAATGCCGGAACTGGAAATATTGAACAGCTCGTCGAATTCGAAGAAGGCGAAAGTGCCTGCTCATTGTCATGGATTCAAGAAGGTCACATTTTAGCAATTGGCAACACCACGGGCGCTGTGGAGCTCTGGGATTGCTCCAAAATCAAGCGACTGCGTGTAATGGATGGCCATTCGGCACGAGTAGGATCCCTGGCATGGAACTCATTCATAGTCTCCTCAGGCAGTAGAGATGGTTCCATTGTCCATCATGATGTTCGCCAACGAGAGCACAAAGTATCAACACTAAACGGCCACACCCAGGAGGTTTGCGGTCTTAAATGGTCAACAGACTTCAAGTATCTCGCCAGCGGTGGTAATGACAATTTAGTCAATGTCTGGCCATCGGCAGGTGCATCCGGTTCGGCCAACGTGGAACCACTTCATGTGCTTAACCAGCATCAAGCCGCGGTACGTGCTTTGGCCTGGTGCCCATGGATGCCAAATGTGTTGGCCACTGGAGGAGGAACTGCCGACAGGTGCATTAAGTTTTGGAATGTGAACAATGGATCTCTCGTCAATTCTGTTGACTCAAAGTCGCAAGTGTGCTCATTGCTTTGGTCAAAGAACTACAAAGAACTGATATCGGCGCATGGCTTTGCAAACAATCAGTTGACTATTTGGAAGTACCCTTCGATGGTCAAGCAGGCAGAGTTAACAGGACACACATCGAGAGTCTTGCAAATGGCCATGTCACCCGACGGCAGCACTGTTATAAGTGCTGGAGCCGATGAAACACTACGGCTGTGGAACTGCTTCGCTCCGGATCCACATCAAGCTAAGAAATCTTCAACTGTCGGCACTAAGGCTAAGCAAAGTGTTTTTAGGCAGAGCATACGGTAATAACTGCTTGCACTTAGGTAATAAGTGAAATAGGTGCTCTTGCCTTTACTACGTTTATTTTTGGTACCCTTTAGGCTGCTGCATGTTGTACGATTTGTCATAGTTTTATTTGTCCATATTTGCATTACAAATACATTTCATTGATTTTCATAAATATTACGCGTTTTTCTTCGACGCAAAAAGTCGTGGAAAAGTAATGTGCAGGTGCACTGATAGGTATTCGTGGTGGAGGGCAAAATTTAAACAAGTTATCTCATGTGTGTTAATTTACGTTAACTCCTAATGACAGTGTGTAGCAGTTACATTCGTTTCTATGTTCGGTGCGAAAACGAACGATTTCCAACCGATAAATTGACGGAGACGAACAATACAGAACTTGAATTTTGACGCGCGACTATGAAAAAATCCTTTTCCAATCAAAAAGGGTCAATCCGGGACATAGGTAAGAAATTACAATTTTAACAGCTTGTCACTGTCATTTGCAGTCTTTACAACAGAAGGATCAAATTCACAAAAATACGTTTAGTTTTGTGTCAGAGAACAAGTGAGTGGAAACGAATTATGGTTTTAAATATTTTCACAGCGACATTAATTTATGAAGAACTTGGGTTTAGGTTTTGGGCTTGTGTAACCTACTGGTCTAATTTTTAGTGGTGTGTGAACTGTGATATTCAGAACCACTGTCAAATAATTTCGTTTTCAATTGGGACAGAAAAAGTACTTTCTCCAGATTCAAAGCAGTTTTTCTGCTCTCGAAATCAGCTGGCTGTCAGATTTCATGTTCCATTGGCCGCAAAAAAAATTTCAGAGTTTGAACAATTTTGCGAATCGAATTTCGATTTCTGAGAATACACCTACTTCAACTAACACCAAAGCCTTGGCAGCTGTCAATCTTTGCACATTTTTAGACAAATAGTCTGTGAAAAATAGAGAAAAAATTTACATTTGGCAGCTGCAGTGGATAATATAAATTGAATGGGTTTTTATAAACAAAAATTACAATTTAAGAACAGCTGAGTTTTAAATCGCTCACCAAAATAAATGCAAAGAAAAAAATTATCTCATTTTATGTTCCGTTGGGCACGAAAAATCTCATATCTGAGAGCAGAATCTGAAAATCCCAACGAAAAACAACATAGAGTAGGTACCTACCTAACCTATTAATTTGCGACTTGAACGTTTGACTGCTGAACTAACCACCAATTCGGCGTTGAATGTACCCAACATCAACTGACGTTTCCCTTTGCACAAATTTTGCACAAAATAGTCTTCCAAACGTCAGTAGGCTGTTTATTTTTCTTTCTTGACGGTTGACGATAAAAGAGCGATTATTTTATCAGTGAATATTCACTGAAATTTTGTTTTTGTTGTTATTTTTTTTGTAATAAAAGTATAATCGAACAATAGCATTATAATAAATTGATTGATTGATAGAGAAACAAACATTTACCAAGCGTGCGAACGTAGAATAATATTCAAATGTTCCACACAATTGGAGTGTTGCAATTGTTGTTGCAGAGCCACATCTATGATCCGTAGAATTTGTCATGAGTTTTATTGCAACGTCGTCCACAAAGAGTCCAAGTCTCAGTCCAAGTTCTTCAACAACGCTAATGTAAGCCCTCATCCATATAATATTTTTTTTTTTATAAAAAAGTACTTTAATTGAATGTTTTTTCAACTAACATTTTGCATTTCTACTTTGTTTACTTTAAAGAGTATTGAAATTTGATCGTTTTTATTCAGATATTTCGTTGTCAGTAGTTGAAAAAGTTCTTATTTACATAAATTTCTATGTCTGCCTAACCTAACCCCTTATCGAAATATTTTCGAGGTGTTGTTTTTTCGCAAAAATATCGCCCTAACTCCATCGAATTGGTTTGATTTAGTTACAGATCATCCGCATATGAATGGAAGTGTGCCCCATTTTGAATGGATTTTCGCTCCCACTGACACTGCCTCAGCTGGGGCTATATATTTGCGAAATTATCGATTTTCCAGCTTTCCATCTCCTTCATGGCGATGTTCGTTTCGAGTTCCTTTTTTTACCTAATTTAATAAGAAATTTACTAACATTTTCTGTCAATCTGCGGTTGGTGGTAATTAATTGTTAATGATAAGTCTGATTGCATTAATACAGAGTAAATAGTGTGATGAATTTTGGGTAATTCATTTCAATTGCGGAATTAGCACTGGCCTTTTTTTTTTTTTTGATGAATGGGGTGTTGGTTTTTGCTGATATAGTATATACAGAGCGATAAATCTAAAGAGTTTTCGGATTATTCCATTGGGTTAGCAGCGACATGGTGAGATATGGACATGTAGTCGTATTTGCTCGAATCACGTATTTTTTATTTAACTTGTAGATCTGTTGTATGGGCTATCTCTATTCAGTGGAGCATTCAAATTTCACCTCTACTAGTTCACTAGGGGGGCAATTTAATTTATATTAATTAACAATAACAACTTTGACTTCGTTTTATGCAATTGGGGTGAATGTTGAAAGTCAATTTTTGCTGACCCAGCACACTGACCTAAAGTCGCAACAACGATTTTGCTGTTTTGTTGTTTTATTCGCATTTTGAATGTTGCTCGTTGGTAAAAGTGTATGGCAGTCAAAATCTATTGAACTCATCGAAAACGAGTGAATGATTATACCCGTTTAGTGGATTGAAATCGATTCAAGTGTCAGTTCTATTTACGCAACTTCATTGTAGAGTAACGAAACAAATGGAAGGTGTACATCTCCACGGGTTGTTGCTATTGCATTTATGTAGGTATATTATGTGAAAAACAGTTGAACCCATCTGCAGACAGATAGTTTCAAGCAAGACTCGAGAGAGAGATATAAGTCAATCTTTCGATTGATGTAGAAACAATAGAAATTACTGAAAGGGTCAGCGCACCAACCGTATTTGGATTCATTTGATTCCATCTCTAGCCACCTCATTTCCTGTTTTGTGGCATGTTTTCCGTCGCTGCAACAGTAACTTGGGTAACAACCTCAATAAGCGTACTTTAATCAGCAGTCTGTGAATATTGTTGCAGATTATACATATAGGGCAGGAACAATCGACTGTTTTTTCCCTTTCACGTTCAGCAACAAAGTCGCTGTTTGTCGCAGTGATATTGATAATATATTGGCCTTTCCATTAAATAAATCTGTAGGTCAAGCAGAGGGATTCGCCATTTGGAATTATGGTGGCCAGGGTCGGCATTCTGTAAGGCGAAACGTGCAAACGTTTTCGTGTAAACAAACAACTTACATCTGTAACAAGTCAGTTGGGCGCACGAAAACCTTTCAACGTTTTCGCCTTACAGAATCCACACCCTAGGGTGTATTGATCGTATGCGTTGGGCCGATCATTTTCCCCGTCTATGTTAATTGCAACTATTTTTTGTTCTCAAGTATGGTTTTCTGCTGGCCACTGGAAACGATCACGATCCCCCAACATGTACACTAACCGAATGATCTTACACATTTGTTCCAAACATCGTATTATTGAATATTTACTGTTATTGTATTTTGCTCACCAATAACTTAAGCATGTTGTTAAATAAGTTTGCATTTTTGTAATAATTACTGTTTGGATATTTTTGTTTATTATTTTGGTTTTTTAATTTTTCTTGTGCTTTATGATTATGTAGGAGTAAAACACAAATTGATACCCCAATCCAACCGGAAGGGGGGGAGAGTAGTAGCTCCGAAAGGTAGGTATCGTTCTTTTTCTTATAATCAATTTGAATTTCATTTCTTGTCTACCTACTTTGCTGTATACTCATTTTTTGGCATGCATACTTGCGATTGTATTTTCATGTGTGTTTTTTTGTTTTTGCTCCGAATACCTATACACAATTGAACATTTCATTTAAAGGCAAGGCACTGTGGAAGGCATATTTAGCAATACACAGGAAGTTCTCGGAAATATCGCCTTGTCAACATTGAAAAATGTTATACAATCATCAACAGCAGCCATTTCGTCAAACGCTATAACAACAGAAACATCCAAATCGGAAGAGAGCACTATCGAAGAATCTACTTTAGATACAAACACTTTTGCTGTGAAGAGCACGCCAAGTCAGAGCGATATCCCTAGGGATAGTGGAACAACTCAAACGCAACAAACAACAACAACTACTACAATAACAGCAAAGCTTAGCTATTCGCAGGGCAACTTTTCAAAGACAGATTCCACAAACACAGAGGTGAGTCAACTTTGCAGCAATATTTTTCAGATTGTTCTTTTTTGCTCCTAATTTCGTTATCACTAGGAAGTGGCAATATGGTATTCTATTTCCAAGGGAATCTAAATAAAGCTGCCTCTTTCCTAGCCACAATAAATAAAATCCTTGAATGGATAATTTACAATATTCTCCAACCAGCAGTTGAAACGGCAGAATAACAGCACTGGGGTCATATTGGGCACGTTCAAGTATCCAGTTTAGTAAGTCTGGCAGCTCTTTGACTAGATGTGTCTCGGTTTTGATTGGGGGAAATCGGTCAAGTGAGCAGCTGTTTCAGTTGACGTTTATGGAGGGGTAACCGACGAATCTAGTCAAGAAATTCGTGACTGAGTACTTAGTGGACAATTCTCATATGTAGCTGACGCAGAAAAAGTTACGTTCCCGACCAATCTAGTTTTTGCGTTCAGGTTAGGTTAGGTTAGGTTAGGTTGGGAGGGCAGTTTTGCATCAGATGCAAATTTTCACCCGGAAGCCGTGCAGGCCCATTGTGAATACCCTGTTCATACATGTAAGGACATGTGGCTAACAAAACCACTTCGATCTGTTGAGAATAGTTTTATGTCTGATAGAGGTACCCCAGCCAAGTCGTCCAAACTTTCGAAGAACCTTGCTCCCATACAGGATGAGCGGCGTTCTTGTAAAGCTGGGCAGTGGCATAGAAGATGTTCCACGGACTCAATTTCCTCTTCGTCTCTGCAGCTTCTGCAGAAGTCATTTGCAAGAACTCCCAGCCTTTTAGCCATGTTCCCTATGGTGCAGTGTCCGGTTAGAACACCGACGAGCATCCGGATTTGGCTTCTGTTAAAAGAGACTAGGAGCTTTGATCTTTTGGTGTCAACCACAGGCCACAGACTGCGGGTTATGACGCAACCGATGGTGTTGCTCCATTGTTCCTTAGCCAGTTGCGTGGTGACGCTGTCAATAAAAGTCTTAGCAGTGTTGAAAGGCGGTAGCACCTCTCCGTCCGCAAGTTGAGGGTTCAAATCAGAGCCGTATCTGGCCAATTCATCCGCTTTTTCGTTCCCTTCCACCCCAACGTGTCCAGGAACCCAGCAGAGTAGAACTGAGTGATGGCGTATAGCCCTAAGTGCCAAAAGGCAATCTGTAACACATTTCGCATTAACAAGGTTGGAGCCGATTGCTTTGAGTGCTGCTTGACTGTCAACACAGATGGTTATTTCCATTGCTGGTAGTCCCATCGATAGGATAGTCTGTGCTGCTTTCTTAACCGCATAGATCTCAGCTTGGAAGACGCTACAGTGATCAGTCAGTCGAAACGACTGGTTAATAGCAAGTCTTTCAGAGAATACGCCGGCTCCTGTACCATTTTCTGTTTTTGAACCATCCGTGTAGACGGATATACCTCTAATGATGGTACTGGGTGAGTTCCAGTCCTGTCTTTTGGGTATAGTGATTCTGAAATTTTTCTCAAAGTCATATCTGGGTTTCTCGTAATCTGTAAGTGACATGAGTCCCTTTCGATCAAAGATTTCAAGTATGCTTGAGTGTCCGCAGTAACCAGGCTTCCAAGTTTTGTTCTCTCTTAATCTGAGAGCGGCTTTGGCTGCCACGTTCTTAGTGAATAGCTCAATGCGTTCAGGTTACATCTCATCCAGACCAATCTAGTCGACTTAAAATAACTAGATTCTTAAATGCAGCCATTCTGTAAGGCGAAACGATCAAATGTTTGTTTTCGTGCGCACTTGCCTATGTTACACAAGTAAATTTCTTCGTGCACACGAAAGCGCTTGAACGTTTCGACTTGCAGAATGCCGACCCCGTTTTCTTAAGTCAAGACCTGCCGTAGGCGCACCAAGGCGGTAATAACGAGATCCAAAGCCGCTAATATCAAAATATTACATGCGATAACTTTCGCATCTAAAACTTGGGATTGTTTTGTTTTGTGATGGGTTGGTTATTTCAGAACATGGGCACTGGTGAAAAACGCGACTGAAGAAGATCCAGTTGGTAGGAGACCATGCAAAGCTGGATAGAGCTAGCTATCAATCGAACCTGTTTAAGAGGCACATTGGTTCATCTCTCTGACAGTTGAGACTTGATAGCTCCCCGATGTAGTGCATTGATTGTTGCTTTATGATTCCACTTGTTGCTCTATCAGTTCATACAACAGCTGTTGAGTTGACGGTTCACTTTCCGACGAGAGAAGAACAATATTTTCGAAAGAGAAATGTGTACGGTGAATTGAACCGTTCAGACAATCACGATAAAGAGTCTGGTGATGAATTAGAGGAGTAGTTGAAATACGAGGGCAGTTTGATAAGTCAGTGACTTTTTGAATTTTTTGCTCAGTAAATGTAAATTTTGATTTTACTATTGTCAACTGTCATCTCTTATTAGACTACTGTAAAATTTTGAGTAGCCTGCGTCATTTACTTTATGTTTGAGAGCTATTTAAAGCAATAAACCTCTACAATTGTAATAAAAATGGAAAAAAAGTGCACACGAAGCTGATCAAGCATTATTTTTTACGTAAAAAAACCATCACCGAAACCAAGGAAAGGCTAGATAAATACTATGGGGTATCTGCATCATCAATTTCAATGGTTAAAAAGTGGTTTACTGAACGTTTGGGACGCCCCAAAGAGGTCGTTACTCCAGAAATCGTGGATACAATGCATGGAATGATATTGGACGATCGGAGAATTAAAATTCGTGAGATGGCTGAGACATCAGGCATCTCAAATGAGCGGGTACATCACATTTTACATGAATATTTGGACATGAGAAAGCTATCCGCGCCGAGTCAAAGGATTGTTTAACGATGTTTAGCCGTAATCCCGAGGAGTTTTTGCGCCGTTTCGTAACCGTTGACGAAACATGGATCTGCAACTGCAACACACCAGAGACCAAGGAACAATCATAACAGTGGGTTTCTACAGGCGAACGTGCACCAAAGAAGGCTAAAGTGGGTCTTTCTGCCAACAAGGTCATGGCCACAGTATTTTGGGACGCACGCGGTATCATTCACATCGATAACCTTCAAAAGGGTAAAACGATCGCCGACGTCTATTATTCAGAGCTTTTGGATAGATTTGATACTGAATTGAAGCAAAAACGTCCGCATTTGGCAAAGAAAAAAAAGGCTGTTTCATCCAGACAATGCCCGGGTGCACACGTGTGTAGTCAGGATGACGAAATTCCACAAATTACGCTATGAACTGCTACCCCATCCAGCATATTCTCCAGATTTGGCCCCGTGCGACTATTTCCTGTTTCCAAACCTAAAGAAATGGCTGGGCGGTAAGAGATTTAGGTCCAATGAAGAGGTCATCATCGAAACAAGTGTCTATTTTGAGAGCTTTGAGCAAACCTATTATTCGGGGGCAATAAAAAAAAACGCTGGGCTAAGTGTTTGGAGCTAAAAGAAGATTATGTTAAAAAACTTTTTGACCAAAAAAAATATGTATTATTCAAAAAGTCACTGACAACCCTCGTAGCTATAGTTTCAACTGCAGTTTTTTGTTGTTGATAAGTTGTTATTACTTCAAAATACGCATTAAAATTGTCCACTTTTCCGAATTCCAACGAGTTAAACTTGAAACTCTTGTTACCGCGTTCACATTTACCTCTAGCTTCGATTTTCCTTCCCTGTTTCCATCTTTGCAAACTTCAACTGTTCATCATAGCAAACTCTCATAAATCTAGTTCAAAGAATACCACTTCGCAAAAATAATTAAGCAGTCAGAATGACTCAACTCAGTTGTTAAGCATGAAACTAATGACAAAAAAAAAATAGCCAAATGGATAATTGAAATTCTCACCACGTAAAGCTCTGGGCACTCATTCCGTAACTTTTCAGACGATTATCGTCGAAACGATAGACATCCACAAGCAGCAACTAAGTGCCAAAATTACGAGTTTGATACCTTAATCCAATTCACATTTCACAAATGTAATGGAAGCTGTCGATAGTGAAACAAATTCGGGCAGAATATAACTTCTTATGGTCAGCAAAGTTTCAAAAACGATATCGTCCCGAAGTTTATTGTTATACGGAATCTACCCCCAGTTCATTTTCCAATCGCCTCCGCGTAATTTTTATGTATCTTCGCTCTTCTCGAATGGTTGTAGTTCAATCAGTACAAACAGTACAAACTCTTTTATATACTCGGAATCATGAAGAAGAAGTTCGATTGATTCCGAATAACTTTTATCACTAGAGGCAGTGATTAGTGGTTGGGCTACAAGTTGTGGCCTTAGCGTTAACCCAAGTAAAACTGAACTGATGCTTTTTACCACCAAAACCAAAATACCAACCTTCTCACTTCCCCGCTTGAATAACCAATATCTCACTTTATCCACCAGTGCCAAATACCTAGGAGTCATCCTCGACCCTAAACTCAACTGGAAGTCTAATATCGAACACCGAGTGAAGAAGGCAAGTATAGCTTTCTACGCCTGTAGTAAAACCTTCGGCAAGAAGTGGTGTCTTCAACCAAAGATGGTTCGTTGGATGTACACAGCAGTAGTACGTCCTATCCTCACTTACGGGTCACTGGTATGGTGGCCCGCCTTAAGCAAAGCTTATAACATCACTAAATTAAGTAGAGTCCAAAGAACTGCTGGAATTGGAATTACAGGGGCCCTTCGATCAAGTCCGACCGAGGCGCTCAATGTGATTCTCAATTTTCTGCCAGTGGATCTGCACATAAAAAACATTGCTGCGTGTAGTGCAGTTAGATTGAAGGAATCTAAATGTTGGTCCGAAGGGCCCTACGGCCACACCAGCATCCTACTTTCCCTTCCTGATGGCATAGGTCGTATATCTACAGACTACACTGTACCCAAACTCAACTTCCATAAAAACTTCTCTGTTCGATTCCCCTCTAGGTCAGAATGGGAGGATAATGCAGTCGTAAATGAATTCGACATTCCTATCTTCACAGATGGTTCCAAAATGAACTGTGGAGTGGGAGCGGGCATTTTCTCAACAGAATTAGACATCTCCAAATCTTTCCGCCTCCCCAACGCAACCAGCGTCTTTCAAGCGGAAGTATTCGCAATCAAGGAGGCGTGCATTCTGCTCCCTTACATAACAACTCAAAAGAAAAAAATAGGCATCTTCATCGATAGTCAAGCCGCGATTAAGGCTGTCGGCTCAACTAAGTCATCGTCCAAACTTGTTCTGGAATGCAGGAGGTCACTTACCAGAGCTTGTAATCGGTTTGAAATCACTCTCGTCTGGGTTCCCGGTCATAGGAATATAGACGGCAATGAAAAAGCCGATGAACTTGCCAGGCGTGGCTCTGCTCTTTGCGTGTCTCAGGCGAAGGAAGTCCTCCCTCCACTGGGATACGTCAAGAGAGAAATCCTCCTGCACTTCACCTCAGGGGCCGAGACTAGATGGGCGAACTTGAATTGCTGTGTCATTTCAAGAAAGATCTGGCCAAGAACGCGTGTAGATGTCGCTCGGCTGACGGCAATTAGTACGGGCCACTGGCCCTTGGGAACCCACGCGGCCAAGCTTGGTATCCCCCATAATTCCCACTGCCGTAGCTGCGCTGATACAAACAAGAGTGAAACCGTGTTTCATCTTCTCTGTGAATGTCCGGCACTAGCTAAAACCAGACTCAGTGTACTAGGTCATCCCTTCTTTGATGACCTTTCCGCCTTACAATGTATCCATTTCAACAAAATCATCAAATTTCTCAACTCCACAGGCTGGTTTTGAGCTCCTTACAACTTCTTTTATCCCCCTTCTATTTCAGGTTCCGTTAGTTGTGGCCTCAAAACGGCGCTCAATGCGCTATTTGTGTTTTTCCGCGTCAGAGGACAGGAATACAGCCACTTAAACCAACCAACCAACCAGAGGCAGTGATAAAATCAACTAATTTTGCTCGTAAATTACCAAATTCTTCGAGTTTATACGTTTTAACACCTTTTCGTGCAACTTTTTTGAATTATCAGTCATTTCCATAGCACTACAAAAGCGTTCCCTAATCCCTACCCTTTTCATAAGAGTCTCTCTCTCTGTGAGAGAATTTATCCCCACCACTGCCATTTTGACAGTCTTTCAAATTCGGACTACAAAAGCAAAGGAAATGACGTTTGTCAAAAGAAATCAATCAGAACTTATTTTGGTGATCAAATTTAAAAAGAAAATCGATACCGTTCACACGATCGTTGATATACGGAATCTGTCCCCAGGCGTTGCACCCTATCGTCAAGCCAGAGCTTCCCACATTTCAAACGCAAATCACAATCTATTACAATATTTGAATTCGCCGAAAGCACAATAAAACTCTGGTAGCTCACAGCAGCTTACTCATAATTGAATGGAAATTCTTTGTGAACTTACGATAACACAATGAGATACATGAATGTATACACCCATGCTGATAAACAAATACATTTGCGACCACCTCATGCGGCTTGTTTAGCACGCCTATCAATTTATCGTTCCGCCGATAGCATGTGAGTAATTGACAGTTGAACTCCAAGTTTAGCAGTTGGTGGAGGTGTTCCTCGAAATACTCCAAAAAGTTAAAAAAAACTAATGGCCAATTGATTTCTACTAAAGTCCAGTGATCTGTGAGTGAGACTGCGTAACCCATAAAACAAACTTGAATTCTGTAACATTCGCACTTGGCCAGCGGGCGGAATATCACTCCTATCAAAGAACTGTTGCAAACCAATGCTGTGCACAAGCTCAATAATTAATCACTGATAAGATACTAAACGCACAACATTACGAGACAACAAGTGGGTTAAATTGAATAAATTGAACACCACCCAGAGCTAAACTCAGCAACTGACGGCTGATCAATCAAAGGCAACGATAGCTAAATAGAAAGTGAGTAGAAACTTGAAAGTAATTCAAGCGGTTATGGGTGTAGAAAAAAATTAAATTTCAAATTTCAATCGGTTATTAACTATTTGCCTTGGAATGTGATTAGAGCGATAAGATCTCGGTTTTAAAAAAGTAGAGCTCTCCTCTATTGTCTATTCGTTGCATTTGCGAAGCCAATTTCAATTTGATGAGTGTTGGTCTACAGGCAAATGAGAATATTTCTGGCGGTTTTGAGAAATACATTCAACAAATTACTCATTGTTGTGGGTTTCTAATACAGTTATATAATGTTGTATGCAACTCAGTCACATATGCTCAAGGGGGCATTGCTTTCGCAACATCTTAGATCCACACTCGACGGTGTGGTAGCACGAAACCATCCACTTGAATCTGCTAAACCAATAGTAATAGAAATCTACTCGCATAAAATCGTTTGCCTGATCCCCAACCCATCCATCGAGAAAACCTTCACGTTCCCCTAAATCTCTGGCAAAACCTTGGAATTCAGTTTTGATTTTCCAAACAGATTCAATCGAAATCTTTCAGAGCCACATGATGGCCTTAGGGTTTACAAAAAGGTCATATACGAAGAGTTTTTTAATTCTGTTTAAATTTATTCGCTTCCGTGAACTACAAATTCGCAATACTACTGCAAAAATAAGTTTATCAACTTGGCTGACAGATTAAATGGTTTCTTTTAGCAGCCAGGTGTTCATGCGTTCTACGCTCACTGCTTTTGAGTTGTATTAGCATTGATTATCCCTTCCAGTTGCTTGCGGTTAGTCACTGATAACTAACTAATGTGGAGCCATATCCCAATCAATATCTTATCTGATTTTGACCCTTAAAGGCGGCCATAAACGTTAAATCACAAATTTGCGTCATATTTACATGTGTGTACATTACATTCTTGCAAGAACCATGCAAGTAAAGACTGACAAGTGGCGTTTATCACGTTTTACGCGGTCGCAGCTTGGCAACTCATTTTCAATCTAACCACAAGTACAAGGTGGGCCAAAAGAAATCATCCGATGTTGTTTGGCTCTCATTTTTTTTTCTAAACGAAAAACTTCGACTCTGTTTTTTGATTATGTTTATTTGAACCTTTAGAATTTTATTGGTCAAGTCGAGAAGATGATATCGGCCAAATGGGCGCCGTCACAATTGATTGTCATGCGGGCTCGTTTTATGGCATTCTTCATCACTTCGGCGAGAACTTCGGGCGACAGATTCTCGCACTCGTGTCGAATGTCGTCCTTGAGGGCTTCTAGGGTCTCGGGCTTGTTCACGTAAACATTGGACTTCAAAAAACCCCACAAAAAAAAGTCTAGAACGGTTAAATCGGGCGATCTTGCGGGCCAGTGCAAATCGCCAAAACGAGAGATGAGGCGACCCGGGAACGCCGCCTTCGGAATATCGGTTGTGGCTCGCGCAGTGTGTGCCATAGCTCACATATCCTACAGTCCTAATTAGTCCAATTCCGGCAGAAAAAACTCGGTTAACATGGCCCTATAGCGCGCACCGTCCACTGTTGTCGTTTGACCAGCGGCGTTCTCGAAAAAAAAAAAAAATGGCCCGATGACTGCTCCAGCGTGAACAGCGCACCATGCAGTAACTTGGAGCGGGTGTAATGGCTTCTCGTGCATTACTCGTGGATTTTCGGTCCCAAGAAGCGATAGTTTTGCTTGTTCACGTACCCGCTGAGGTGGAAATGAGCCTCATCGCTCATTATGATTTTGGTCGAAAAATCGTCCACTTCGTCCTCGAGATTGAGGATGGCTTGGGCGTAGGTTACACGCGTTTGGCGGTCGACAGGCAGCAGCTGATGCACGGACTGAACTTTGTACGGGAACATGCGCAAGTCTTTGACCAAAACTCGCCTTAGGGACGACCGGCTGATGGCTAATTGTGAGGCACGGCGTCTGGTCGATGTTTCCGGCGACAGCTCGACATCCTCGTCAACAGTGGCGATATTCTCGGTACAACGGGCGCTCCGGGGCCGGCAACGTCTCGTTCTCGCTCTTCAAGGTTGGTGGCCAAACGGCGCAGTATTTGCGCAGTCAATGTCGGACGGCCGTGGAATCGGCGACGGAATTCGCGCTGTGCCAACACTACTGACGAATTGTTACGCAAAAAAATAGACACCATTATTCCGCGTTCTTGGGGAGTGTATCGCTCCATGGCTTGTTCACTTGTATTCTACATCTGTCTAGTCCACAAATGTCAAAACAGATTTAACATTGGCGGCCATTTGCAAAAATAAGAGCATCTTCCAATAGGGTGATCTCTTTTGGCCCACCTTGTATATACTACTCTGCCGTAAGTTTCGAGCGTTCCACTGACGTTTCTACTTGGTGAAAAAATAATAGTTTGCATCAACACTTCCGTGTTATTGTGGGACTTATCTCGTTTCCCGTAAGGCTAAACCGACTGAAATAATCCATATGAACAGATATTCGGTGCTGTTACAAACAAACTTTGCTACAACTTCTCTTCTTTGCCTCATAAACACTTGTTCTTGTTCTTATCATCGGCGATTCTAACTGACCAAAGCGAAAACGATCAAAAGACTTGACATGTTTACACCAGAGACAATACTGAGACCACCAACTTCGGCCGATTTCCCGTTACTTAGCCTACAAGCTATATTTTTCGGAGTGGTCACGATTTACTGCGCTAGTATTGATGCATAGAAATTCGTATTGACAAATGTCACGCAACTTCAAAAGTTCTGAGTCACCAATACACTCCCAAAAAATATGAGCCACTTCCGCTTTGGGCAAAGTGGCTTGCAGCGTTCATAGAATTTTATCAGTTAAATTTGAAATTGTTCGTTACGTGTGAATAATATTTTTTTTTGGGAAAAAGTGTACATTTGCTTAAAATATTTACGAAAAATTAAGAATGTATGTTGGTTGAGGGAAAATAAAAACATTTTGACCAAATTTTCTTTATTATTTAAGAAAAAATTACACACGAAACCGAAGTTAATTTTATCCAAAAGCGGGAAATACACAACCATATTTGTCCCAATATATTTCTAGTATATAAAACATCTCCTTTAGATAGTTTTATTAACCACACAAATCAAATTATTTACCTTCAAAAAATTTATAATTACTAACCAATGGCATTCAGTTATGGTAAAATGTGGTATTCCCGAACTCTTTCACATTTCCCCACGGCTGCCGAGGTTGGCAGCATTTATTTTTGTATTTTTTGTATGTTGTTGCATGTCATTCGGATTCATTCGGATTCCGAATTGATATAACACCGATAGGAATACAAAATGGCGAATTTGAAAAAAAACTGAGGGGCCCAGCGGCAAGAGGATTGTGAGTTGGGGGTCTCAGTATGGTTTGTCTATGGTTTACACATCTTGTTTGTGTCTATCTTCGTTTTTGGTATTTCACACTTGTCCGAACCAGTGAGGGGCTTGAGTAATCCACGCAATTTCTCCACTCCCTACTAAGTGCGAAGTGAATTAAGAATGATTTCGCACGTGCATGCTAATAGGTGAACTTGTCCAATCTCTGGTGCAATTCTTCTCATACATAAATCTTGTTTAATTGTGTGTTTTATTTTTTTAGGATTCTGCAAGCAAGTCGAGTGACAGCTCATCACTCTACGCCTCTGCGGAAGCTCTCAAAACCACTCCACCAACAGACGCCACAGACAAGCCCAAGAGTGCATCGAAAATATCTGAGCGCGCGAAAAAGAAATCCTGGTACAACGTTCTCTACCCAACCTACAAGTCCAGATCGAAAGACTTTAAGAAATTATTCAAAGAAGTGCCTAGCGATGAGCGCCTGATTGTGGGTAAGTGTTTTGCAGTTTTAAATACGTTTCACCTCCACTAACGCATACAAAACAGATTATTCGTGTGCTCTGCAACGTGACATACTCGTGCACGGACGCCTCTATGTGTCCCAGAATTACCTTTGCTTCCATGCAAACATCTTTCGATGGGAGACATATTTGAGCATCAAATGGAAGGATGTCACGTCAATAACTAAGGAAAAAACAGCTCTAGTCATTCCGAATGCAATATCCGTGTGCACCGATAAAGAGAAGCACTTCTTTGCATCGTTCACCACTCGTGACAAGGCGTTTTTGATGCTCTTTCGAGTATGGCAGAATACGTTAATGAACAAGCCCATGCTCCCGCAGGAGATGTGGCAATGGGTGCATAAATGCTATGGCGATGAGCTCGGTTTAACCACAGACGACGAAGATTACATTGATCCATTGACTATACAGGATCTACCCAACGACACTGACAGCCTATTTGAACAAACTTGCAACAACTATCAGATATCGCAGAAAAGTAGTCAAAGTCGTAGCAAAAACAATAACAACACGAGCAGCTCGGACAAGGCGAGCGACAGCAACAGTGGTGGCAGAGGAAGTGGCAAAGACAAATCAAAAATGAGCTCAAAGGAGATAAAACTTACGAACGTCAAGCCAGATGAGAGTCCCAAGACAGGTGGTAGTGGTAGAGGCGTGGCGCCCTCAAGCGGTGAAACCACTAGTGGAACAGCGGATGGTGCGAAACGAAAAGTCTCCAAAAACACTCGACAGCGGGATGAGAGTTTAAATAAAAATTCCGAAACATTGCCAACGGATATGTCCGATTCAAGTGATTCCGAAGAAAATAAAATTCCGTTAGTAGTTTGTATGGCGGTATTTATTTGTACCGTTTGATTTTCACTTTCTCCTGCAGATTTGTGAGTACGGCCGAATGTACGTCGCCTCACGAAGGACGTCAACTAATGCACACGATTCTTCCGATTAACATAGACACGCTATTTAACCTGCTGTTTTCGAAATCGAAATTCTTTATCGAGTTCCACGAAATGCGCAAGACAACCGACCTGGTGCCTGGCGAGTGGGTGACGAATTCAGCTGGTGTGAAGACACGTAACGTCAATCTGACGGTTATGTTGGGCCAATCTGTCGGACCTAAGAATTCAAGGGTAAGTGATACCACTGACCACGAGCGACCATTAGGTTGCTTCTCTTCAAAAGCTTGACGTGGTAGTGTCAACGATCTGCGTCTATATCCAGCGAGATATTCATTATCCCCTTCTTTTAGGTAACTGAGTGTCAGGTGATGCGAGAGTGCAGCAAACCCGGCGAACTGTATTCGATTGACATTGACAGTACAAATGCTGGTATACCTTACGCTGATAGTTTCGGTGTTCAGATGCACTACTGCCTGGTCAAGTGAGTAACATAATCGAAACCGAAAAATGATCGTCATCCTTAATGTGAGTTCGTATTGGCAGAACAATCGATGACCACACAATGCTGTCCGTGCATGCGCAAATTAAGTATAAAAAATCCATTTGGGGCGTTGTCAAAGGCTTCATCGAGAAGAATGCTTGGGCTGGCCTAGAAGACTTCTACAGTGCGCTGCTGCGTGCCTTACAAAGTGAGACATGCATACCACCGGCGAAAGGAAAGGGACGTCGACCCAGAAGAGGTAAATCACCTTATTTGTGCTCTAAAAATTTCTATATATCATATGATTTATAAAATTCCTCTCCAGGAACAGCTACAGCTATTCGACCGCCTGTGGAGGAAAGCATTCCCGTTGTTCTCATACCAGAGATTATTCAACCATGTATTCCTAGTCCAGTACAAGTCTTGAGCCCACCCACCAGCAAATACAAATGGATATCACTATTTGTAATCCTTCTGCTTTGCTCACTAATTTTAATCAATGTGATATTATTACTTAAGTTATGGAGGCTAGAGGATCGCATTCAGGGCGACATCAACAGTCGTCGAATGCCAAATCTCTCTCAAATCAAGTAAGCCGTCACCGCCTAAGCTCTTGCTTGTTTTTGTACACGTTCCTTTTCTTTAGACACCTGCCCAACAATCATGAGGACTGGATTGCGCTGTTGCAACAGCAGGAAATACTGCACGAGACCGAACTGAAAAAATGGCACACGGTGTTGCAAACTGCCATAGAGCTATTAAAAAAGGTGAGCGTTGTTTGTCAGACGATTTATAGGAATGAGAAACTAACCCAACAAATTGACCAAATTAACGACGAACTCTAATGCAAAGCGATAGTAATTAAGCAAAATAACAAATCCAATAAAATGTATACATCAGTCCCCGCGCAATAGCTTCAGCTGAATGACATACATAACAAGTTAGTTTTACGACTTTTTAGGTGTAAAAAATCAAATCCTCTCTATTGATCTCTTTCCATAAAACATTTCAACCCAAACTGGAGTTGAAATGCTTGTTCCCTAAGAACGCAAAACGAGATTTTGCATGGGCATATACTTTCTATGCGTGTCATTAGGATTAATAAACAAATTACTTAAATTTTTCATTTATGCTATGTGTTTTTGGATTACAGACTGAATTCATGTTTGGTTAAGTTTATTTCTTTGGCGCTTTTTCGTTTTAGAGCTTATATATTTTTGTGTGTGTCTGCTTTCTTTATTATTTATTAACAAATGCACCGCCTGCCAAAGCACGTACTTGTAGTTTTTGGAAATGAAATAGATGTTAAGAAGCGTCGGAGATAGATATTTATCTTGGCGGCCAGGCATCCGCGACAGCTCAGTCTTTTAAACTTTACAAACCAATGTCGTTCGCGGTAACGGTTACCTTGTTGAAGTAAGTCGTTGTTGTTGCTGTTGTTGTAGCAGTCGTCGGTTCGTCATTCAGGTTGAGTCTAAGAAATTGGGCCACTTCGGTTGGATGGGTCCAGAGCATTAGTGGTGTAAGTGTGGTTGGTTTGGCCGGACAATTAAAGAGGTGTTGACAATGTGTGGGCCTAAGTTGCAACATTCGTCAGCAACATTCGAAGTAAGTCGTAACCACTTTATCTGTTTTGCATTGTCTTGTGTAAAGTGAAGTGCTTTTGCATTCTGAGCTCCATAGCTCGCTCTGCTTTTTGGTTTTGGAATCATAAACATTTGTCACCTGTTAATAATAAAGCTTGATCGGCGTTTTTAACATTTTCCCAGAAATATTGGGCAGAAGAACGCGGATACTACGTTGGTGGTCATTTAGACATTCGTGTCGCAGTTACTGTATTTTTCTATGCTCGACGACTTCAATGTATGATGTTACTTGTAACGTTTCTCCTGAGTTGCTAGTTTTAGAGGTGGTTTTTGTGGTCAAACAAACCCAAACATCAGTGGGCCTTACCAGTTAATATTTTATAGGTCACAAGCGACGTTTTATTCTTCCGGACCATGTAAAACGACCTAGAAAGTAAAACAACACAAACGATTGGCTCTGAGGAGCTAGGCGTCTAGAAATCTAGAATAAACACGCGAAATGGCTAGTAAAACAAGAGCTAATTTAAATTGCAAGTGGTATTTTCTGGGCCTTTGGCTCTTTGAACATTTTTTCACAAACGAACCTAAGCCCGAATTGAGGTGCTTCCTCTGCACAGTGTTGCTATACATGCGCACATTTTTTAACGGCTTCCCAATCAGTCACGTTCACGTCTATCACAGAATCCGTCGTACTCGGAATTTTTTTACGAACCTCGAAAGAACTATCACAGAATCCGTCGTAGCGGAAATTTTTGCTTCGAAATTCGTAGAAAGTGGTAGCACTGAATCCGAATGAATCGGAATTTTGACATTTGAATCTACGAACAGTTTGATTTTACGTAGGGCGCAGACAAAAACAGTTCAAAATGCAAACAACGTAAGTGGAAAAATAATAATGTTTTGAGAATGGTGGAGCTGCTTTTGCAGAATCCTGGAATTGCTCAAGGATTTACAAAGACCCCAAAAGAAGATGTAAGAAAAGTAGGACCAAGTTCCTGTTCCAATTCCTCCAATACATACTTAAATGCTTGTTTGTTGAGACGACATTTTTTTTAAATCTGTAAACTTTAATTTAGTTTGGAATAAAACAAATTGTTCTGCGACAACTAACACTTGATCCTCGAGGTCAAACGGGCTACATAAAGGGTTTTCCAATAAGAGGTGTTATTTTGGTATTCAAAGAAAAATGTAATTTTTTGAGATAAATGATCGGATGTTTATTTCATAATTAAGAGGAATGTATGCCGTTAATAATGAAAAACAACTTCAGCCAAATGGCCACCACGAGGACGCATACAGGACCATATCCTTTTCATGAAATTTTCCATAACCAAATCGCAAAGTGGCTGCCCTATGTCCTCGATAGCCTCACGTTGAGGATGGAGAGGCTTCTCAACAATAACTCTTGGGTTTTCTGAGCCCCAGATGCGACAATTTTGCTTGTTGACGTAGCCACCGAGGTGGAAATGGGCCTCATCAGTCAAGATGATTTTTCGATGGAATTCCGGATCATTTTCATGCATTCCAAGGACCCAAACAGCAAAGACACGACGTTTTTTCACCATTTTTGTAGTGAATTTTAATAATTTCAATGGGTTGTTGAAGCGTGTATCGTTCCATTCCAGTAATGGCGTAGTTTCTACTTGTCAAATGTCAAAGAATAAAAGCTTCAAAAGTGACAGCTACCGAAATAGCGGGTCATTCACAATAACACCTCTTATTGGAAAACCCTATACCCTCCGTATCTTGC
This sequence comes from Cheilosia impressa, assembly GCA_948293265.1. NCBI lineage: Eukaryota > Metazoa > Arthropoda > Insecta > Diptera > Syrphidae > Cheilosia > Cheilosia impressa. Next base: position 25,802,356 of record OX411884.1, on the reverse strand, counting down.
GATGCATTTTTAAATCATCTTCGCGTAGAATATTCTCCTACGCACTTGCAACAAATGCAAAAGCAACTGAATCCATTTCTAAGAATTGTTTTGTTGAAAATACACAAAACAGCACGATTTAAGTTTATTTATTTTTTCAATCTCGCTTTGACGTTAAGCAGCTGATTTTGAAATTTCGAATATGACTGCTAAGTGCGGCAATGCTTTTTGCGATTACATTCGGATTCTATAATACACATTTTTTCGTACGAATTCGTAACTTTATTACGAGGGATTCTGTGATAGACGTGAGTAGTAAGCTCAGTTTCTTTGAAATTTAAAAACAAAACACAGATGTCGCTGCTTAAACATCATTAGAATCACCAAATTCACATATGAGTACGTCTTTGGCTTTATTTTATTTTGTAAAACAAGTCCCTGTATATTTTCTAAATTGCTAACAAAATTCGGTTGGCTTGTTATCATTTCAGACTGAGAAAACCTTGGCCGAACTCTTGTATATAAATTTATTTGAAACAACTGCAGACGTTTAGTGTGTAGTTCACACATGTTTCCACTGTTTCCACTAGATAGGCAAAAAATTAACAAACAAAAAACACTCAATCCTCAATGATTAATGTAAGGTGCATTTGTTTCTTACTAGATTAGTACATTTTCATATTTAATATAGTTTTCGTTTTATTTTTGTTACTCATTTAGTTGATTCGTTTTATTCCGTTCAATTTGTAAAGAATCATTGTCACTTTTTTTTATACAACTTATTTATAAATATGCGAAATATTATATATTTTCTACAAACTTGTTACGAGTAGAATGTAAGCTGCAAAATACATTTTTTGTTTTTGTAAAATATTTCTGAATCCATTTTCGTTTTCTTTTCCAACAAAAGAGGTGAATACTTGACAGAAGTAAAACAGAATAAACACAAAAATGTACAACTAAATAAAGATGTAAATTGGTTGCAAGCAAAATCCAATAAAAAAAAAACTGCAAAATAGGTGCATTATTTTTATATAAGTTATTTTACAATAAACTACGTGTACTTGTTTGCTTAGGAGGCTAAGAAGAAGGAGCCACGTTAACTGAACTTGTACGAATTGTTTGGCATGCCGAATTAGTTTTATTTTTTAAATTTTGACGCAAGATTTCCGAAATAAAAATGGGTATATTTTTAAGATTTTAAGTTTTACGAACTGCTTTTAGCTGTTCAAATGAATCGCGCACTGTGAAATGTGAATTAAAACAATTAAATGTTATTTCAAACTACAACTGACTTGTTTTGTTTTAATTTTGTGTTCGAGTGGTATGTCAGCCAGTAAATAATTTTTGACAGTTGCAAGCCTGATTCGAACGCTACGACAGGTTGGGTGATGGTTTACTGGGGTGGGCCTAGAACGCGCCTTTGGCCAGCCATCCCCGTTGCGTGAACTTCTTGATCAGTAATCCCCCGATTGTTGCGTGGGGTAAATGTACAAATTTTAACGCATTTATCCGAGCGATGCAATTACGAGCATCCCGCTTAAGTGTCGACGCAACAAGGAAAACACCGCTTTAATGCGTTGAAAGAGTTTTAATTAGTTCATATTTTTTTCATATGAAAAGTGTCTTTGATTTTAATAAAGCTGTAAGCACAAACATTTTCAAAGCTTCTGTTGTGTGTGTTCATTTAACAGAAAATGAAGTTTTACAATAAGCTTTACTTTTAGTAGCGCAATGACCCGGACAAGGCATTTATGCAGTACGCATTGAAACGGAAAAAGTAGTGTACATTTATTATGGAATTTTTTATTTGTGCAGTTTTCAGCTGAATTAAACGAGGAACGCAATTAAGCGAGGGTCACTTATCTGGGGATCTAGTTGTATGTAAGTAAAATTTACGAAACATTTAACGTTGCACCGAGGTCATGCTGGGTTTTTGATATTTCGTCGCACAGCTTTGAGACGAGCGGACATGTCTTTCTAGTTTGAGATGTTGCTAATAACCAAAATTACCGCATAAATAGAAAGTTGACAAAAGATCTTAAAGGCTGCTTTGGTATGGCTTGGTTAACCTCTTTCAATATTTTACTTGAGGAAACTGCACACTGTTGGCTTATCGGGTGTTGTCAGAGAACAATGAAAGGCAAATTAATCTCTTGGGTTTAAATGCAACAAGTGCACTGTAAGTTTTACTATTTAAACTCAATTAATAACGATTCTATATTTAGTCACGTTTTGTTACCTGGGATAGCTTTTTGAAGTAATGTCTGAGTTAAAATTCATCGAAACGTAGAATTTAGCATGTTGCAAAATGCATTTCATTGACAGCGAAACCAACTGCAGTTCTGTCTGTTATTACCAGTTATCTGCCCCCTTCGAACTGTTGCAAATGTTAACGCTGTAGTTAAAATAGTTAAGAGCTGCGGAATTTGGAGTGCACCCAAAGTGGCTGCTGAGTGAAAGTATGCTTGGCTGTTAAAGTTTATACTACGGGACCTCATTATTTTGTCGGGTATTTATGGATTGAACAATTGGAAGCTGCAGAGGATTTTATTTTTAATTTCGCAATGAAAAGCAGGGGCCCTACTCTGTATCTCGTTCCGAAAGTAAAATTTTTCACAAACGAACCTTTTCTACTTTGTATTTCGAAAGTGGAATGAAATGTACGTATGGCGCATTTAGAATGCCGAAATTATTGCAGAGTACCTACCTACTTAAAATCGGAAAGGGAAAGCTATTTCGAATGGGATGAAATAGAGAGTAGGGCCCCAGGGGTCGAATCGCGTCGTGCGTGAACGAGCATTATGTGAGGGAGTTTGTTCTTGCTTTACATAAAAAATCAACTTAATTCCGTAAACATATAGCTCGTTTACTTACAAGGCGATTCGACCCCAGATTGATGTAGAAACTTGAGGTCTATTTATTGGTAGTTGCGATTCGGACGGTTTCCTTCAGTCTTCAATGTAGGGTCTCTACAAAATCGCAAAACCAAATGAAGAGGAATATTGGTGACTTTACTATACAACTGAAAGTATGCAAAAGTATGATATATAATATCATAAAATATACTTTTTGGAATTTATATTATCAAATGTACGAATTTTAATTGAATAGTCTTAGGGTGTTTATTTTAATTTCGAAATTCAACGGATTGCATACATTTCAGTTGTATGTCACAAATTCTAACTTTTTTTTTTGTTTGCATGCTTTCGGGGGCTTTCATCTCAGAATATCGTCAAAAAATCCTAAGGTCTGACTACACCAGGAAACGCGCTCTAAAGGCGGAATTACCCGAAACTTTCCCAAAAATTGCAAATGAAAAAAAAACGGACTAAAACAGCCTATAAGCTTGAAATTTCCGACTGACTCGGAGGAAGTGATATTGATTTCTTTTTTGTACCTCACTTTGGTTAGGATGGACGTCTGGTTTAAGAGTTTACAACAAAAACAAACAAAAATGGACTTTACTTAAACATGGACCAAAAAAATAAAAAAACCTCCGGACTAACGTAAACTTTCAGAAATAAAATTTTTCGCAACGTTTTTTTCTGGTGGAATCGGTACCGGTTCACTCGATTTTGCCGGTTCTTTGGGCGGGGGTTACATTTTTTATACCGAGAAAACCGGGCGCCCAAAAATGGGTAAACAAGTACCTAAACAAGGAGAGGGACAGAAAGAGGGAGCCACTGCACTTATCGTCGTTGCAATAGAACCGCTTTAAGCATGTGCTTACTTAATCATTCATCAAACAACGTTTTTGTGACGGTGGTGGTCGGCTGAAACCTAGCACATCTATTTTCGGCGTCCCTTATGTTGACATTGGTCTTAGACGCTCGATGCTGGCTCTATAAGTATTTATATTATATTCTTCCTACAGCAAAAATGTTCATCTGAAATATAGTTTTTAATTAAATTGCATGCGATAGATAGACCTGCAAGGAAGGGTTACAAACTTTATCAAGTCTTTTTTTGGTATGGTCATTCTTAGCTCAAAAAAGGAACTCGACTTGGAAAAAGTAAATCCACCTACGCCTATCTCATGACCATCACTTTTTATACTTTCTTGGTAAGTTCCGCAGGCCGCTTTTTACACAATAAATCAATTTTATTACCCTACATTATAATTGGATATATCAAGAGCTCTTCAAATATTAGGTGTTATTTTTTTTTTTTTAATTTTATAGACATAATATATTTTCATCACCTACGAAATTTAGATGTTAACCATGGAAATCATGAATTTATATAGAGTATGTATGTAAGAAACACAAAATCCATGTCTTCAGATAGCAGCCCTTTTGTTCGTATCAAAAGTGCAATAGTGTGAAAACAAAACGTTGTTATGCCCACGTGATAATTATTTTTTGAAATTAAATTTTCGGCGCTCGCTCGAAATGCACTTGTTTTTCTGGACTTAGGTTACGGTTGATAGGAATGATCATGTAGACTCACGCTCTTTGATAACACATTCAATGCAAATAAGATAGCAGCGTTTTATGGGTATAATAACGAACTAGTTATGAAGGCAGTGTCAACTTATAGTCATTTTCCCTAGGAGAAACATTTCTCAATCTATTGCAGGGTTCAACTCTTAATTAGAAAAAGAAAGAAAAACTAATTTTAAATAAATTTTATTGAAAAAAAATCAAACAAAAGTCAGAATCAATATAAACAAAGAACAATATTGTCATTTTGTCAGCTGTCATACGAGAGGATTGATAATCTAATATGAAATTGTTTGCCAGCATTCTTGCTGCTAATCAAATGCGATCAGTGTTCATATAGAATTGTGTCATAACTTTTGAACGTTTGATAATAATTCAAATTGTAGTTATGTGTTGCACTGATTTCGCAGTGAGATCGCAGCACTAACATTGTCTTTGGACAATTTTAAAGGAAACGGAAAACGGAAAACATTCGTATCAAGTGCGCTAAATTGAATGTAAAGAGTAAGTGAACAAAAAAAAAAAGTTGGCCGTCACGGGACGTCCGGCAGATGTGAAACCTCGCACAATTTGCCTCGAATTAGATGTATCTTGATCATTATTGGTTTCAATTATAATATCACCTATTTCTTGCGTTGTTTGTGTAATGAAAAAGAAAAGTAGGTAAAATTGGTTTTCAATTTTTATAAAAATAGAAGTCACACACAATTGAGTTCCGCGAAGCAAACGTTGTCGACATGTATTATATATTTCACTGCAGCCTGCACTTTGATCATCATTGACTTTTCGTTTCTTTTTGGTCACCTGATTGTTTCTGTCGTTCATATTTCGATTTGATACCATTACCTACAACTGATTCGAAATCTTTGGACGCTTTAAAGACAATAATAGGCCTGATTTATTGAGCTTCGATCTTTGCAAAAAAAGTAGGATTTTTCAGAACGTAATTACAAGAAAAATGTTTATTTATTATATATGACAGTTTTCATTTGCCAAACAAAAGTGAGCAGCATTCAATTTCAATAGCTACACACATTCGTAAAATTGTTAACACTTGCTTTAAGCTCAATAACCTATCCATGGACACGTAAATTATTTACCATTAATTTTTTAAAGCCTTTGATAACAATACATATTGAGGAAAAATGGCGAAAAAGCAGAAGAAAAAAATAAGGAACAAAATTAAATTAATTTTAACAAAATCTATTACTCGATTAAAAATTCGAAGCAGACACAAGGACAGAACAGATAGTAATTTATTTGGTCCATCTTGGTATGTCGTCGCATTTTATCCGCAATTATTGTGGATAAAATATATTTTTTATACAATCGAACAAAAAAAAAATTGTATAAGCAAACGTCAGTGCGTCTTTAAATGTCAAATAAAGTTCGTAAGTGAAAGAAAATTGCTTGTTTTTTTATTATTCTTAACTTTCTGTCACGCAGAAACTTTGACCTTAACCGAGTGGGATTTTTGCTCGGTTAAAAAAAAATGGGTTAAAATTAACTTAGTCTCTGTAGAAAATAAATTAGTAATTGTTGTTAAAAACTACAGAGTTAAAAATTAAAATGCATACTGTTAAAAATAACACTCTTAATAAGTTGTTATCAACAAAAATACGAAACTAATATCACCCAAACAGTTTTATTTTGGTTTTTGTTAAGATCTAATAAGTAAACATAAACATAGCCAATTTGAAGTTTTAACACACCGATTGGTTATTAATAATTGTTCTTCTTATCAATTATTAACCCATTCAATGTTTGTTAAAATCTACCAACCTATCTGTTAAAAACAACCTATAAGTCTTGTTTTAATATAACCAATCACTGGGTTGTTTTTAACCACTTTACTCGTGAAAATTTAACCCATTCAATGTTTGTAAATTTGGCTCAGTTTTTAGATCCACGGAAGTTAAATGCAACGAAGTATGTTGGCTAATTTTAACTAAGTGAGTTGGTAAATAACAACAGAGTAACTTGGTTAAATTCTACCAAGTAGGTTGGCTAATAACAACAAAGTAAATTGGTTAAATACTACCAAGTTAGTTTGTTATTTACGACCGAGCAAATTTGGAGGGGAAATTGATAAATCGGTTATTTTTAACCGAGTTCCTTTAAACAAGTTGACTAGGTTATTTTTAATCCAGTAACTCTGTAGGAGCTATATTAACAGTATTACTTGGTAGTTTTAAGCCGAAAGTTGATTGATTTTAAATAAGTGAATTTTCTGCGTGGTGCAGAAACATTTAAGGCTACCTAATTAAACAATCGCTGTGATACGCATGTATGCATTATACGACTTAACAATTATTGTGTAGCGGTAGACGTAGTGTCAATATCATACCATCGTTCATAAACCTAATCTAATATTCTTGCCAGAACTTAAATTCTGTATCTATAAATTATTATGGCATTATGGTTGTCGTTATGGTTATGGACTTCTAACTATAACTGAAACCGACGATAATAACTTTAATGTGTCTATAGCAACAATAGCTTTTTTTTAATATCAAATTCTAAATAACATTTTGTGAGAAAGAATATTCTTCAGTAGACATTATATAAAGTGTCTAAATTCAAAATAAACCACGAGAATACAAGTTGCCTAGTCAACGCGTTCGTATACCTAGTCACGACAAATCTAGTTGACATTTTAAAAGAACAATGTATCCGGACGTCCCCATTGACATTTCGTGTGTTTGGTTCATAGACTTATTATTATATGGACTGCTAGACCCCAACTTCACGTTGGCCCCAACATTAGCGCAAACAAATTATAAGAAGCAGATAATAAGTATGTTTAATGGGCTTCATTATTGGTATGCGGAATTTAAAAATAACTTTTTTAAAATACATTGACAAATAAAACTTCTTATAATACAACTTATCTTATAAGTTGAACAAGGAAGTAAGCTACCCTGTCCCATATATATTTGTAAAATTCGCCTCTCCATCCATAAGATGTTTTAGCGCCTCCAGGACATCTTCCGGAGCTATGAATCTACCCAAAATACCATTTGAAAATGTGTAAAACTGTCCAGAAAACTCTGTTGATTGAAATACAGTAGAATCCAGATAAAGCGACGGTCAAGGGCGGCGACATTAAGTAGTTCCTACCAAACGACACATAAAACGAACTGAAGATGTTACCTATTTTATTTCTTTTTAACTGAACTGGCTTGGATCTGTCGTGTAAAAACTGTCGCTGGTAGAGTCGATTGGTACAGTATATACCTTTTGCTAAAAAACTGAAAAGAGTGGCATGCAAAACGAGTTTTTTTAAACAGCAACCACTAGTCGCTGTAACCGAACGATTTATCGGTAAATAACGTCGTTCAAAGTGGTTAGTCGCTCAAACCGGAGTCGCTCTAAGTCTAAACGAATGTTCGTTCATACCAATTAGTATGCAAACCTAACAAGTTGTCGTGTCTACGTCATTTAAAACTGATGCTCGTTAAAAACGAAGTCCTATAAACGGATTCTACTGTATATGCAGAAGTTGTATTGCATAATATTTCCAAAAAACAAAACAAACCAATATAATAACAACCGAAAAAACTCATTCACAAACAATATACGAAAATTGTGCAATTTATGGGGCAATAAATGCATTACAATACGATTTTTTATCCAAATTAACAGTTTGAGCTGCGACGTATATTGTAAAACATTCCACAAGAATTTGTGTTCCAACCGTTTTACTTATCAAATCTACTAACACGCATTAGGAGTCTCCAGCATTCTATGGAGAAATCCAAGATGGTTGACATTTTGTTACACTTTTCATTTACTTTGAACCAAAGGCGCTAGTTACCTATGTCATTTTCTGGGCAGATGTTGTATTCCTAAAAGCACAGACTATTGGCTCCACTAAATCTTAATTCTGCAATGTTTCCTGCATTTAGCACTTAATTAAAAACTTCAAAGGTAGTTTTTAAGACATCTCTACGTCAGCCGTACAGAATATGATTTATAGCTGTCACTTGGTATTTTTTCTCATTTGAGAATGACATCATCCAAACCTACTCTTTTGTTGCTGGGTTTTCATTTGATGTGCTTTGGCTCGAATTATCTATAGCTATAACGAAGTACGCATCACTAAATTATTACTAAACTATCACTTAAGCCACTGTTTTACGTGAAAACTAAGCGTTTTTAATTTTCGATGAATAGAAGTAATACACGATTTGGTTTTACGTTATAAAAGTTTATTTGTTAGGTGTAGAGACGATCTACTTAAAAATGTTGCAACTCCGTAGAGAGATGATTGCAAGAGAGAAAGTAAGTAATGCACAAAAATCGGAAATTAACCTATGCATAAAGAAACCATGTGGTAATTGTTTGACATAAGTAATTGTTCAGTGGACGATTATTTTCACCACATTATCCTAAGCAGACATGATACTTATATCCGAAATTACGTTATGATTAAAATAGTTTTTAATCAATTAGCAAAAAATTAATGATTATTTTAGCAATGTAAATTTTACTGAACAGCCACTGTTTGAGCATTTGAATTCTGACAGTTACAGTCCATTTTTGACTCTTGGACAAGCTTAAGGTTTACTGCAAAAATTTTAATACTTTAGCCTTAATTGAAGTAGTACAGTTTCAATAGTGATCCCTTGTAATCCGAAGTTGACTACTGGTTTTGACAGTATGCCATTTTCTGAGTTGAATTACATTTGATGAAGCTACGAAATTGGACGTAGGTACAAAAAATGACACCACGGACAGTCCCAATCTAAACCAATCTAAATCGAAAGAATTATTTGCGTATTGACACAAATTAATAAAAATAAAACGACTAGTGACATACCTAACAGTTTTCTTTGGCGACCAACGCACAGTATGTCTATCATCTTGACATAGGTTGAGTAGGGTTGTGCAATCCTCAAAAAAGACTATGCGCAATAGAGTGTTTCGCGAAGCCCATCCTTTCACAGATGGGCTATCTTTTTTGCTCAAACGTCAAAAAAACTTGTAGGATAACAAAGCTGATTTATAATGGCTAGAGTAGTGTTTTGTTCAAATATTGTTGAAAAGCGTACAATTGCCATTACTTTAACTTCTCAGTTGTTACCAAATACGTTTGATAAACATAATTTTTTAATTCAACAATGCTTTTATATTGTTTTTTGCAATTTTTTATGCACTTTTTAGTAATTTTTTAAAATAGTTAGATTACATCCATACAAAATCCGTTTTGTTTTCCTACAAGTTTTTTAGCTGTCACTTGGATTTTTCTTCTTCTCATTTGACACTGACGTTGTCGCGAACTACCCTATAGCGGTCCCATTGTCAAATATTGAAAACCAGCGCCAATTTGCCCAAGCACTCAATTTGCCTACAAATTTTAAGTGTTGTCTACGTTTAAAGTAAAATTCAGTTTGTAATATTTCTGTTGTATTTTTTTAGTACAGCAACTAGTCTGGTGTGACCCGACCCTTATCTTGTAAATTAGTACTAGAGGGCGATGTCACCAAACGAACTTAGCTGCAGTTCTTTCGTGATTTTCAGTGCCGTCATAGGCATAGACAAACCATACTAGGTTTGTTTGACGTGGCTAGCACTAGTGCCCACTAGTGCGCACTGAGAAGTGTCAGCTAATTTTCAAGCCTGTCAAAAACCCTGGACTACCCTGAAAATTCGACCTCTATATCGAACGCAAAACGTTGCCCTGAAGTCTGTCAGCTGTTGATATTGACAAAAATTTTTCTTTTGGTAACACTTTTTCCTATTTATAGTTTAAAATGAGCGAACTAAATTCTGAATTTGGGTTTGTATATTGCAAATAGTTGATAAAAGTGTTCGCAATATATATGACGAGTTTGAAAATGAAATGACAGCAAGCGAAATGACAGCAAAACTCAGCACTGAATTCTTGCCCCCACAGATTAACTGGGGTCAGTACAGGGCACAACTAGGGTGCCCTAGAAGCCATATCAAACACAGGTTTGCAGTACCAGGGCGAATTCAGTGCTATATCGAACGCATTAGGGTTAACCCAGTGCGCACTAGTGCGCACTAGGGCCCACGTCAAACAAACCTACTGTCTCTGGCCATAGGTTTGGCTCTCTTCAACGATGCCAGCCGCCATCTCCAAAAAAGCTCCATCTTGGGCACATTTTGATTTTGTTAATAAATAACACTAAAAAGACCATAAATTGTCATGATTCACTGTCTCAATTTTCTTTGAGAGACTCTAACCTGCTCTAAGTTATTAAAGAAGTGCATGCCGAGGTGCTTTCATCTACTCCGAGCAATTGCTTGGCATTTCCAAAAAAAGGTGGAAGATGTCTTCCGCGACTTGTCCTGACAGTACCTGTATGAATCTGTAATTGCTAAGCTCAGTCTCCTGGGATGCTTCCTCAGAAGGAAGGTATTGTCCATAGAGTATCTCTTGACTTTCTTCCTATTTAAAACAAGTGAAGAAAGCATTGTGAGCCTTGCGGACTCTTCCTCGGACGGTAACTTTTCAATTTAACTTCCTGTCCAGTGTCAAGTTATTCCGCTATATCCGAAAGGGGAAGTTCCACTCCAGCAAGTCTTGGAAGCTTCAGCTTGCTTTCGAAGACTATTGAGGGCTACCTAAAATTTTCCTCACTGGGCCTTACCAATAAACATTTTTATATTTTCCATACAAATTTCGCAATTGTGAGCTTTGCGAAAATTTTAAGTCGAGATCACTACGTTATTCGCGTAAGCAGTGACACAGAATCCTAAGTTTTTTATTTCTTTAAGTATATAAAAATCTTTGACAAGTACCCAGAGAAGGGGAGAGATGACCCCTCCTTGGGGGCCGCCTCTAAAGAAACAGATTCTTATTAACATGCTTCCGAGAGTGGAATTGATATTGGTCGCAGCGTGCATTTGATATAGTTTATTGGTTGGTAATGCCTTGTTCGACAATCATCTTTTCCAGTGTGCTTTGGATGAACTCCTTCTTGAGGTAATTAAAAGCGACCTTTATGTCCAAAACCGCAGCCAGTGTTAATTCTTTTTTTGCCTACTACACCGTGTAGAGCAGTCTGTTCTGACATGACATTCAAATAATTATGCTGAGCCTTGCATAAGGTAGGTACGGCTGCAGCAATTGTATTAACCTTTCTTGAGGAGAACCGACTGAAGCCATTTGTACCGTAGTGACATTGTAAGAAATACTCTTCCAACCCCCGCCTATCTTCACGGCAAGTGCATTCATTGCGCTATAATATATTACTTACCTGGTATATACAGCCCTTATCACTCAATGATGATGATGATTCAGCTAAAGTAATATCAAAGATAGCTGAAGATTATCAACACAAAGTCATTTACCCCAGGCAAGGCAAGTCATTGGTCTCGCTCCCCACCCCCATTCAAATAAGTTTCATCATTTCGTAGTACAAAGTATGTTTTGCTTAGACAATCAAGTCCTTAAGATATGGATGGATTTTCAAATGCAAATACAAGCGACAGTCGCAGTACATGTGTTAGTTGAGTTAAACTATTGCCAAACCACCGCCCTCCCTCGTTCTAGGTATAGATTGTCGCCGCGTGTCAGCAACGCACACACATTGCGTACACATGTTTTATTATTATTATTAGTTTTTTATTTCTTTATTATAATTGCAGTGACACCGCAAAACCACAAGCCAAGTTCAATGTTTCTCCTACGCACTAAAATAGAGACAAAAAGAAAACACATTCAAACACTTGTGCTGTTGTTGTTGTTTCGCAGCATTTGCGATTGCTAAAAGAAAAACAAAAACTGCGATAAGATTTCGAGTCAAGTTTTTGGTGCGTGTTGTGAAGTGCGTATCGCTCACACCAGCATATTGTTATCAGCGGAATATATTGGCGTTGTATGTGCATATTATGTGCGTAAGTAGTGCAATATAACAATTAAATATGTTTACAGTATGTACGCATACACGCACGCATGTCTGTACAGTGGAATGTATTATTATATGAGTCCGGGAGATTTGAATTTCAAGGTCTTGTTTGTGGTTTTTATATAGATTTTTGTTGTTTCTTTTGGCATTTTCAACGTTGCTCCTCTGCCTCTTACCATTGCCATTCGCCACTGTTAAGCTGTCGTAATGGTTGTCGAGAACATGACAACGATTTCTCAATTTGAGATGAGGATTAAGTTTTTTTACGTGAATGAGGATGGGGGTGATAACAAGCAAATGTGAAAGAAAACAAAATATATATATACACACACATCCATAATTGCAGAGATCATGAAAATGCAGTGGCAAGGTACGGGGTCGCGATCGGGAGCCGGGCTATTATGCCTACTTTTTCACTGACTATGGTACAGAAATTGAATTGACATTGCCACGGCGGACGACGCGACGCGGTGGGGGTGTGTGTGGGAGAGTGAAGCGCGCGAGAATGCGTTATCTTGTTAACGCATACGAAGTTGAAGGACTTTTATTGAACTTATTAAATGTTTTCTTGTGTTTATTTTGTCACTTACATTGGAAGTGTAAGAGAGCGGGACGTATGCATTTGCGTTATCATTATCCGTTCATAGAAAGAGAAAAATGAAAGAAATTTGTCGAAAATTAAGAGAGCTGTGCAGGGAGAAAACTATAATATAATAGATGTGTATGGATGTGGGGTATTGGGGCTGGCTCTGGAGTGGATACAGAAAACAAACCGACAAGTGTTTTCGTTGTCAGGGAAGGCATGGGAATTGCACACTCACAGTCTGATCGATATCAATCGTAACAAAGAAGTTATTTGCAGGTTCCGACAAAAAAACCGCGGGTGTCAATTTGACAGGCGTAACAATTTTTGACACTTCCACGTCATACGTAAAGAGGAGTAGGTTAGTCCCTTTTAAATCCAGGTATATGTCAAACTGGCAATACCTATATGCCGACCAATCATTTTCGCTTCGTTCTGCGCATCTGTCAAAAAATCATGCATTTCCACATAGAAAGGTGTCACAATTGTTCGCCATGATGTTCGCAGCAATGTTTTCGACGAAAACGCATTGATGATGACTTCACATCAATTTGTTTTTGGAAGCAAATACTCTCCGTTACTGACATTGTTAATGAATGTAGATGACAGGTGACAATTGACAGAAGTTTTAGTTCTTTGACGTTCAATTTTTATAAAATATATAGGCTGATTGAATTTGGCCCCCTTGGAAGAAATATGTTCATAGAGCGGTCAGCCTGATTTACGCTCTCATGCGAAATTCTATTAAGTTGGGTAGGTACCAAATTGACATGTCAAAAGTGCACAATTTCGGTCAAAAGGGAACAAAGTGAAACCATTCAAAGGAGAAGGAGGAACAGTCCCTCTTAAAATATCTTTTTAAACTTTACCCTGGATAAATCATCATTGACACCCCGTTAGGAGTTTGTTTTGGAAAAACGCAATTAATCTTAATGCCCAAAACATATGTGCAGAAATGCAGTGCTGCAACTAAAGCAGATGTGCAGAAAATTAAATTGTTTGACATCGGCTAATACGGCAACTTTCATTCGCGGACTAAGAAGATGATGTTTCAACCAAAACAAAAACAAACACGATCAGAGAATGACAAAAGCCAATGATGCCAAATACTTGAAAATGCAATTCAATTTCTTTTGTGTTGTGGTACGCTTGCATATAGAAATAGAGACGTGTGCCTATATCCATATAAACATGTGTATTCTAATAGGAAACACCATTGACTTTCTGTATTCAAAGTGGCATTTTTGTTTCGGCGGACTAAGAAAAGATTGAAAGATTGAAAATCGTTTCTTACTTTTTTCTGATATGGCAACTGAATATTTGACATTTTCTTATTACAATTTAATGCATTGTGAGTTAAATGCAGGTACTGTGTGAAATGGAATAACTGCACATATTTCAAAAACCACGTGAGAAATGCCTTCCATCTTTAGACAGATTTTCAAAACTTTCCACGATTTCGTTAATAGATTGTATAACAAACTGCAAGACTAGAAAATAAGTAGAGGACACAGAGTAGCTTAATATTTTAACTGCCAGAAAATACAAGTTTGTGTTTAAAGTCCATCCATCAAATGAAAGTATGAAAGAGTCCAGATATCACTAAAAGTTGAGTAACATTATCAGAAAGGTCAAGGGCACATTATCGATAAGCAAAACAAACACACATTCAGCCTATCAGTTAGTTGACAGCAATTCAAAGCTGTTTAAGCAACAGCTGCTATCAACTATCGCAAGATTGATATTTTGTTTTGAGAACTACATGCTTGGAGAACAATTAAACCAACCCCAGAATTTAATAATTTCCTTTTTTGGGAGCTATCAGCTTAAAATCGCATACAGCTTTGAGTAGGTTGGTAAACATCTCAAGGCAAGTGCGTTAAAAAGATTCAATTTGTGATCTGTATTTCTGCTTCTTTTTTTTTAAGTGATGTGTTATGTGGTAAGTCGGACAGCTGGTTATATTTGTATCTATACTTCTCTAAACTCTATTCTTCGGTGGTGCATATTTAATAACCTGCTGCTAAGTGTTACTCGTGTTAACAACAACAAACCACAAGTAAAGGGTTTTCCAATGAGAGGTGTTATTGTGAATGACCCGCAATTTCGGTAGCTGCCACTTTTGAAGCTTTTATTCTTTGACATTTGACAAGTGAAACTACGCCATTACTAAAAATGGAACGATACACGCTTCAACAACGCATTGAAATTATTAAAATTCACTACAAAAATGGTGAAAATCTTGCAGTCGCAGTTCGCAAAACTAAAGCATTTTTTGGTCGTCGTGAAGCACCTTGTCGGACCGCAATACAGAAATCGGTGGAAAAATTCGAGCTGTTGCGACAAGTTAGTGATGTGAAGAATAAAACCCGTGCACGTCGCTCAAGAGCAACTGAGAATATTGCTGCTGTAGCCCAAAGTGTTGAAGAAAACCCAAGTCTGTCCAGTCCTCGTCGTTCTTTGGGCATTCCACAAACGTCATTACACCGTATTTTGCATAAAGACTTGTGTCTTAAAGCTTATAAAGTTCAGTTAACACAAGAACTCAAGCCTGACGATCATCAACAGCGAAACCATTGATCTTTTACGGGAAAAGTTTCCGGACCGTGTTATCTCTCGAAGAGGTGACCACAATTGGCCACCGAGATCTTGTGATTTAACACCTTGCGACTTCTTCCTTTTGGGGCCACGTGAAAGATAAGGTCAACGCCAACAGCCCAGCACCGATTCAAGACCTCAAAGATAAAATTCGTGAGGCTGTCGAGGACATAGGGCAGCCACTTTGCGATTTGGTTATGGTGAATTTCATGAAAAGGATACGGTCCTGTATGTGTGCTCGTGGAGGCCATTTGGCTGATGTTGTTTTTCATTATTAACGGCATACCTTCCTCTTTATTATGAAATAAACATCCGATCATTTATCTCAAAAAATGACATTTTTCTTTGAATAACAAAATAACACCTCTTATTGGACAACCATTTACAATTCTTGAAATTCAACAATTAAGAACAGATCAGCAAATTGTACTCAGGTTTTTAGCGAGCAACAACTGAAAATGCCGTACAACTTGCACAAATGTGCATCAACTCAGTAGGTATTTGACCGGTATCGTTTTTTTTAACTTACTGGCGATTTCATAAAAGGCTCTGGTTCCCATATATCCACCCCTCCATTGAAAGAGAGATGGCGAGACCCCTGTTAATCTGAGACAAAGATCAAGCAGACAGAATTAAAAATGATCTACATGCCATTTAAAATACTGCACATTTTGTGAGACGATACATTATATTCCACAGGAGATCCACTACATTCAGTTCCGCGCTTTTTATTAGGATTGTCACATCGCAGCCTATCAGTGGCAGTGATTTTCGACCCATGAGCAACTACGCCATAGCAAGTGCGAATTATCATCCGCAACCCAATCCCACTGAGGACTGAGCAGGGGCACACGCCAACAACAACAATAAATTAGTAGTATTACTTTACTTTTCCACGAATTGGGTGCATTTTCCAATGTGGCATACAAATAAAAACGTATCAGCTTTCATTTAAAGATGAAAACAGTATTATGTGCCTCAGATGACATCACAGGCGGATGCTGATTCAGATTTTAGATAAAATGTATTCGGAAACTTGGACATATCCGTATACACATAGGTACTCGTGTCGCGTTGCCGTTTCGGTACGGTAAATATTTGCTATAACCCGAAGAAAAATCAGCGGCAAAATAGACGACGAAATTTTGTTTTTCGATGCTACGTAAGGGGATTTGTAATGTCAATATTAATATCATTTGGGAAAATACTTCATTTATCAAAGTAAATTAAGCTAATATTGAACTCACGTTGTATATAGTATAGTGTGAACATAATCCAGAGTCCTTAAAGCTCTTTTTTTTTATTAATTCTGTCACTTTCTGTTAATTTCATTTGCAGATGTAATTTGATTTAAACAAAAAAAAATATAATGAAGGTCCAAAATGTCAATTGTCCAGCAACTGGCAACACCGCTAACATTGAAAACTACCTAACAATAATATTTATATAAATAAAGAATAGGTGTGTCTTTTTGTAGTACTTAGGTTGTTAAAAAAAATATGAACTTGGCAGCACTCAGTTTTCACAGACCGATTGCACCAATTTATCAAGCTCATGTTAACTTTCTCTGTAGGTAATGGAATGGAAATATATCACATAATCACATAAAATATAACAATTATGTGTAACAGCAGCGATAAAATTAACCAAAATATCAATACAGTTACCGGTATATTATTTGAATATCCACATATTTATATTTTACCAAGAGCCGCGTTATAAAAAGTCGCCAACGTAAGTACATACCTCACTTTAATTTAACAAAATTAAACATTCGCATAAATTCAAAATGGCAGCTATGGGAAAATGATTTCAATTATTTGAAGCTGTAAACTAGGAAATATATAGTCTGTACGTAAATTTTATCAATAATTTAAAAGCTACATGTAGGTAAGTATCAATATTCAGTAATAATTATAAGTGGTGTTGTTTTATAAAACAAATTATTGAAATTATTTCGTTTACTTCCACCCAGAGTTCCCTGACTTTGAGACTGTTTTCATCCTTTTTTATCAGAAAAAGCATTAGTTTTCCTCTTTATTCGAAAAAAAATGTCCCCTAAATGAAATTTGCGTATATTTTTATTAAAATATAACAGTAAACATACTCAAAGTGAAGATATAACATAAAAATATATACATATATATTATGCAAGGATATGCCCAAAACACATGTGCAGAATTCACTGCGCAGCAAGATTAGAATACACATGTTTGTTTGGATATAGGCACGCCAGCATGTCTCTATTTCTAAATTTGCTGCAAAATTCAAGCGTACCACAACACGAAAGAAAAATAATTGCAATTTCAAGTATTTGGCTTTTGATACATGCTGATCGTTTTTGTTTTTGCTTCAGTTGTAAACAAATCAGCTGCTTAGTCAGCGAATGACAGTAGGAGTAGTCATATTAGCCGATGTTCCGCACCAGCGTTGCCACTAAAGTCTCTAGCAAATGTAGTACGTTAGCTAACAAAGTGTAGCATTTTCAAACAGAATGTAGTACCTGTTTTTTTTTTATTGACATTTAAATTACCTAAGTAACAAACAAATAAATATAAATAACATAACAAAAATATAATTTTAATTCACAAAAAAAATATCAAAAAAGAAAAAAAAAATAATGCTATTAAATTCTAGTCCGAGTCCGAATCTGAAACTACTTTTAAAAACCGATCCATATTTGTTATTTGCAGTTGTTGTGGGTGCAGCACAATAAACGAACAAATTTAAATAGTCTATCAGCTGTTAATTTAGCTGATAGACAGAGACAGACACTTCATGTTGTACCTACGTAAATGACAGCATTCAGCTGAAGATTTGCACATACTTTACGTTCTTAAATCGATTTATTTAGTTATAAAAGCACATCGGGGAAATTTGAAATGTTGTTCGTTAAAAAGTAATATGGTTAGACGGATTTTAAGAAATGTAGTACTTTGGGGTAACGATGTAGTATGTAGTACAGCGTTAAAAAATCCGCCAAATATGTAGCATAGTACTACATATGTAGTACAAGTGGCAACGCTGTTCCGCACACTTGTTTCACTTGCAGCATTGCATTCTGCGCTGCGTTCCGAATTTCTGCACATGTGTTTTGGTTGTTATCAGAATCCAGAATTTTATAAAAAGTCATTCAGATACACAAAAATTCATACGTAGACGTTCGATGGGCAGTTTTGTATCGCATTTTAATTTTTCTTTCCAACATTGAACGTTTCAGATAGATTTTTTATTTTTTCCCCTTTTTTATTCTTGTCCCTCGTTTTCCCCTCCAAAATTTTACGCTTTCCCCCTCAATCTGGGATAACTATGCCTATGTGTCCACTGCACATTCCGACTGTGCTTCAATGGCAACACTCCAGCAGTATGTTTACCGTTTCCCCTCGCCATCTGTACTGTCTGTTGGTAAAAATAAGAACAAACGAGCACCAAAGAGCGAACCCACTGCAAGAGAGTCCCCCAATTCTTGTCAGAGAAATCCATTCCAATTAAAAAACACAACTCATTCAATTCCAGTGTGCTCGGCTCGTGTTCCCGAGGTATTATCCGTATCCCCCATTCCGGCATTCGGGGATCTCTGTCTGCCTATCTACATTCAGTTTCTCTGCCACAAGCACTGATCGACGTTCGACGATCGTGCAACATCAGGCAGTACCAGCAGCAGCGATTCCGAGCGAGGCACTGCCTTATTTCTCGCCATTAAAATTTTTAAACTTCATACGTTCACGGGTTTCCTTCAACGTCGGACTTGTATCGCTCGTACCGCGGCGGTTGTGATAAACGAATTTTTAGTTTTTTTTTTTTTTATTTTAATTTTATTTCGTTCGTCTTTTCTTTCGTTGGATCGTGTTCTGCCATTTACTGCACCATATCACGTCAGTGTGTCCAGCGTTCGGGATTTACATTTGAAAAACGCAATCCGCATCCGAGTTGTTTGCTTTTATCGGTTACCGATCTTACTGCAGTTTCTGCGGGAACAAATATCGCAATCTACAACAGTCAGCAGCTGATTTTACGGGTGCGCGCGCCCCCCACACTCCCACATATTTGAAGAGAGAAATTATTATTTTTCCTTTTTCGTAGATAATTAATTGAAAAAAGTTTCATTAATTCGCACGTTGTCTTTCTCGCAGACCGACGGGACACAGGCAAGATCATCAATCTGCTAGAAAAAGAAAAGATAATTGTTGATTCCACGGATTCTCCATGGGAAAATTACCGACCGACGGTGACGAACAGTGAGACCAACTGTACAGCACGCTAGAGAGGAGCGGAAAAGGAGTGAAAATAAATCAGAAAAAAAAGAAAATGTTTATGGAAATTTATTAGAGCGGAAATAACACACAGTGATCTTCGCGATCTTTTTCTCTGAAATAAATTATACTCGTCGTACTTGGTGGGGCTAGGTCTGTTGGCTCTTTGTTGTCGTCAGAGTCGGACTTTGTCGCGTTTTAACTGTGCCTCTGCGTCTTTTGTGTAATCCTAGACAACTTGCCGCCAATTTTTTTTTTTATATTTTATTCTGTTTGCTGTTGTTGTGTTTGTTTAGAAAGAAAGAAAAAAACACGATCGGGGAGCAAAAGTGCATTCTAACGGCTTAATTATCCGGTCAAAAGGATTTATTTTGAAACCCCTTTTACTCCAGGCGTTATGCATGAAAAGTGTCAGGTGCAACGTCTCCCTGTGCGATGATTATATCGAAGGATCTATTCATATTTGGTGAACAACTTTTGGCAACATTTATCGAAACGACCAGCACTGCTGGCAGTAGTACAAGTGATTCTGATCATCGTCTTCAGATTGATAACGAAGACATCACAATTTCACCTTCAGATACCAGGGTGGCGGTCGCGGAGGTCGAAAAGCTGGCGGTCACAACGGAAGTTGACGATCCAACGAAACAGCAATTGCTGTTGGAAAAAAAGGCTGCACCGCGAATTGTCAAGGCGAGACCCTCGGCGGGGGCAGTTGAAATCAATATGGGAAAAGTCGTGCTGGGAACCACAAGGTTTGTACCTTTTTAAATTCCTTACATCTTATATATGTATATTGTAGACCAAGTGGGGAAGTCGGTCAACTTGAAGGGAGGCATGCACCTATCAAGAACCGGATTTGGATAGGAAGTGTGGTTTTTTTGTTGTCTTATTCTCCGTAAATGAAAGTAGGTTTGTGGGTACGGTATACCTAGATGTTGGAAGATGGATATGGAGCGGTGATGCAGATGAGGAAGCTGTAAATGCGTGTGTGAATATGGGGGAAACGCCTCGTTGCCTTTAACCTTGTGGGCTATGAATCAGAGATGTGCACTCTTTTGGTTTAACAGGGTTGAGTTGAGAATGATTTTTTTACTTTCACTGTTGAGGTAGACAATATACCACTATAAACTGGAAACTGATAAATATCATTTTGAGTATCCTGTTTAGAGAACAAGCTTGCGTTTGTTTCATACAATTTAAATCAGGAATGCAAAAACGCTTCAAACTCGAACGTATTTGCGAGTTACTTTGAGTTATGGACGATTGCCTGCAATTCAGAGCTCCGATTTCTCATTGGAACCACGAGCAATCGTTTTTTTTTTTGGAATAAGCTGTTGAAATACTATGCTATACCAAGGCAGGAACTTTTCAAGTTTATCGAACTTAATACTCATAAAATTCTTACTCAACAAACAAAAAATGTCCACGAGTTAGTCAAACGTCAGATAGTGTGCATGAACTTGACGTTTTTGGTGTCAATAAGTTTAACGCAGCGTTCACTAAAACGTGGCTGAATTTTTTTTTTGAAGACTTGATCATTAGCTTTGAATTGACGGATAAGGTTATGTTTGGTTTACAACATTGGTAGGTGTTTTTTCAACAATTGAATGTTTTAAAGATGTATTTCGATCACATTTTGGGATGTGTAACACGGAGAATCCGCCAAGGACAGGGAAAGATAGGTTTCAATCCTAATCATAGGTATTTATAGAGAAACTAGGTATACTTTTTGACATTTTAGTGCTTTGGTGGTTTGCGGTACTTACAATCTTACAGAACCCTGTTCTCAGACACTTATTCGTAAAATGGAGTAAATCTTACTTTTAACGCAAACAAACTTCATAATTCTCAGTTAGAAAGTTTCAGTGGTTTCGTTCAAGTATCTAGTTAAGTAAGCCTGACAGCTGGCTGAATTAATGTTTCGTTTGGTCTTACAACTATTGTATTAAAAAATTGTAGGTAATTAATTTTACAATTAAATACAATTGTATTCAGCAAATAAAACCTACAATTCTGTGAATGGCCTGTTTTTTGAGCTTCGATCTCAGGAAAGCGAAGTAAAGAAGGTTTTTTAGCACGCAATTATAACAACTACTTGACACTTCGCGGGCTCACAGTAATTGTTTTAATTGCGTGCTGAAAATCATACTTTACTTTGATTTACTAAAATCGGAGCTAAAAAAAACACGCTTAATATTAAGTAGTCGATAAGTATTATACATAGTTACAGAAGTGTAGCGAAAATCGGGTCTAACGTAGTAGACAGCCAAAGCTGAACAAATGTAGTAGAACTGTGAACAGGTGTAGAAATGGAGTTTAGCAGTTGTTGAAAATTAAAGTGGATTACTGTACTTGCACTGGATTAAATGCTTTGCTTTTCAAAATGTATGTGCAATCCGATTACATTCAAATAATAATATAATAGGATTAGTTGTGCATGATCTGGTGTCCAAAATGGACAAAGATCTACACAAAAATAGCAAGCAAAATTTTGAGTTTTCACAGGGGTTTCTTTTGAAATTTCATCTCTATGTGGTAATTGATCGAGTTTGCTTGTCTGTCAGATATAAAATGGGAACATGAAATGTTCGAGAGTCTCCTCTATTGAGATTGGTGACGCTCAAATATCTAGTTTATTAATCTGACAGCCGGCTGACGTGTTGTGTCACAGTTTTGGATCGACCCAAATCAATCACATGAACAGTATCTTCAATTGACGTGTATGAAGTGGTTGCCGACGAATCTAGTCTAGAATTTTGTGACTGAGCACGACGTTGACAGGTCGTCTATGTTCCTGGCTTAGGAAAAGTGGCGTTACCGACGAATCAAATCGTCTTAAGAAAACTAAATTTGTGAATGTGTTCATCTTCTTACTTTGAACTGTCAAACTTGTTGTTTATTTGGTCACAAAATCAATCCATTGTTCTTCTATTGTTCATATTGTTGTTAAAACGAAGTTCTTATGAAATAAAGCATAGTATCTTGCTCGCGCTAAATTTTATCTCCCATACAAAAATGTCTGCAAAGATAAAATTTAGCTAGGCAGTTTAGCTACTGCTTTGCTTTGCTCGCTAAATTCCTAACTTCATGTAGATGGGCCGACGAAAAGTCTCCACTTATTTACCTCGCGAAATAAATGTCAGGTACATTAAATCGAAATAAATTTTGACGTAAAAACGGAGAAATAAGTTTTGTTGAGTTTAGTATGGATATTTTTTTGGAGGAAACCGCAGAGAACATTTTTGATCGAGAAAAAAAAAACGCAAAGCCAAAAAAAAAAAACCTTTCATAATGTTAATGGAAAATTCGTTTTTTTAAAGCTTAGTACGCTGCTCGAACTAAATTTTTACTCTCATACAAAATTCTCTCCTAAATTTAGCTGAGCTAAATGTAAGCGCACCCATTTAGCTAAGTGGTACGCAGCTCGAGCTAAATAATCAAACTTATGTTTCAGAATGTACTTCATGTGTCTGTCAAAATTTAGCGTGGCCTTTTAATGGGTGACAGATCGTTGTGTACTTGTTGTTCTGTTGCGGAAAAGTATGCAAGGATGAGCCTTTTTAATTATCACATGGACAAGAAATACCTAGAATCAAAAATAGTTGAAATATGAGAGAATTCAATTTTTGAAAGAAGTTTTTTCAAAGATCAACTGTTTTCTGTGACACTTTAGCTAGGACTTTAGCTGATGTTTGGAGAGAAAAGTTGGAGACCAGATAAAATTTAGTTTAGCTCGAGCAGTGTCTTAAGCGCCTCTCCAATGTTTCTCTCCACCGTTCGCTTAATTTTGACAGTAAAGAAAAGAACTGTGTTTGTAAAGTTGATTAGGGTTGATACGGAGCTTCGACTCCGAATCCGATATGTCGGAACCTCCGGTTTAAATTACACCTCCGAATCCGGCTTCGGTTCCGATATAATCACATCGGAGGTTTTTCGTTCGGAATCAGTGACGACCGATAAACATGAACGACAAAGAATTATCGAGTTGCGACATGTTACACTTACAATACAATTTTGTTTTGTATTTTTTTTTTTGTTAATTTTCTAATAAAAATTGATTTTTCAAATTTTATATTTTAATAATTTAATTTGTGTCTGCGTGGGACCTCCGCCTCCGACTCCGATTCAACTCCGACTCCGCGGAGGTCGGTATGAGGCTTCCGACTCCGACTCCGGTAAAACCACCTCCGTAACATCCCTGAAGTTGATTGACTTGCTACTGTTAATTTGATTTCGTTTGAAATTTTGTTGCGAATACCGATATTTTCTCTAATCTGTCAAAATTAAGCTGTGGAAAAATGTATTTTTCATAAATACGCTTACATAAATTCTATAGAGATTTTTCGTACAGTGGCTAACAAATTTAGCTTGAATTGCGTACTGCTTGGCTTAACCGCTTTGCTTAATTTTATCTTTGGAGACATTTTTGTATGGGGGCTTAATTTAAGCGTGAGCAGCATACTTGGCTTTGAGCTTCAAATAATCTTACTTCTTTTCAAAATCAGCAGTTTGGAATTTATGGGACACAAAGAAAAGTGTCTTCTTCTGCTTGCTATTACCTACAGAAATTATTTAAGTTGCTGCTGCAATAATTATATCTTCTGCAATTATTCTTATACCCATTGTCTTGGAACGATTCTTTGAAGTTTCAAATTCGAAAATTGCAAAAATTAGGTTTACTGATTACTGTAATGAACAAATGGTTTTTGTCTCCCATTTAGCGAGCATTTTTTTTTTGGTGTGGAGAAACAAAGTGGAGACTAAGGACGCTAAAATTTTGCGCGAGGAAGATACTAGACTTACGTAGCAAATAAAACATTTTTGTTTATGTTTTTGAATTAAGAAATATATAAAAAAAAAAGTTTTTAAATTTGTATAATTGACGTGCGTTACAATTTGACATAAGTCAAAAAATAGAAGTAAAAATATACCCGAGGGCTATCTGTCAGCACCGGTTCTCAAAACTTTTTGAAATCCGTATCAGCTTATGTCATACATTCACCAAACCATGAAATAATCTTCGTAATATACAAAATAACAGTTTTCCATTTGAATCAAACAAAAAATATACCTACCCAAACCCATTTGGGAATTTTCGCCTTGCTATGTAATCCCACAATTATTTCTCTCGTGGGCTCTTCTCCAGCAAGCTGCCGGCAGCGTTAAGTGAGTTGGTGAGAGACCTAAATTCCAAAAGCCTGTTTCCGAGAGGAGTGCGTTGTGAATATTTTTCTTTTTTTTTTTTGTATTTATTTTCGACTGGTTTTGTTTGCTGGATTTTTTTGTTGTTGTCATACGAATGATGTTTTGTACTGTATATTCGTGTGAGATAAGCCACTTGATGCACCATTTCAGGCGGTAACAATGGAGTGCATTGAATTCTGTCACCAAAAACCCAAATTGAATAATAGGTGCTTATACATAACAATTTTGACACAATTTTTTTTTCGGGAACGAATTTGATTGTATAATGGGTATTTATGGTGCGCCTGGTGAATGAATAAAACGCGTACGAGTTTTTATTGCATTAATATTCATGTAGCATGTCCTTTTCCGGGAAATTCATCAGCTGTGGGCGAAATACCGAGTGCAAGTGGTGTAATTGCAGTAAGTAGGTCAATTTGTATTTTATGCAACTTATCTGTCAGAGATGTGGATGTGCCAAGGAACAGACACTGTCAATTACAATTGGGTATAGGTGCGTATAATTTGCAGCAAGAACCGATGCGAAAGATGCAACGTGAAACTGAATAATGGTGATGGTCGATGACATTAACCAATGGGGTAGGTGATGCGATGAATGACTTGATGATGGAATAGGTGCGTGCGTGTAATGGGGAACTGAACTTTAAATGTGAGAAGGGAAAATTACTGCTTATTGCGTAGTTCCTGTATTTAGCTACATATTTAGAGGATATGCAGGTGGAGTTTGGTGCCCATGATGCGACCTCATGTTCGCAAGCTACAGACCTCAGAACTGAAAACAGGTTGAAACACTGTATAAAATCTATCACATCCAGAAAAGCTATGCTGATGGTCTTCATAAACCTCGAACTCTGCTGTTCATTTTCAGCCTATCTTCGTATGGTGTACGAGTATACCAAAGGTCGCTTCACAACAGGTTCTACCCGTCGATGACGCTGGCATCAAAGCAGAAGACAGCAAGCTGTCACCGTTGCAAATACTGTAAAAAAGCCGCTAAAGTTGCTTTGTAAGTAAACGAGGGTAAAACTGTGCATATGCTTTCAGCAAGAAGGGCCGCTGACATCCACCAATCGGCCAGAACACCCCAACAGACATTTATAGGTTTATGGAACTATACCTCGGCTTCGCTATAGCAACCACATCTCATCAGAAGTCAGGAGAAGGTTTGCACTCGCCAATCGCCCTTGGCCTAAGAGCAGAGAGACCTTGCAAACATATCTACGAGTATATATTACTGTGCTGTTCTAGACAAGTTCTTCTTGCTTGTTCCCATCGTAATATGCACTTTGCATTTGCATTCATAATCGCTTCGCACTTTTTACATATGTACTACCATGTATCTCCTTACTATCAGTTCTAAATGTTTCAATGCGAGTTAAGCTCCAGTCCTACACAGAAATCATCAGCCAAGCGAGTAGCACCAAAAAAAAAGAAAAGCAAATCGTTGCCATCCGTCGCAATGTGCTCTTCACACCAATTCCCCATACAACGTACTCGTAGCATGCCGTGCATGTCTCCTTGACCGTTTTCATTTTCGTATCTTTACGACAGGAAGCTCTTTAACGTCGTTTTACCACACTTTACGTTATATACTATTTTCTCAAATGAGTTTATTGTCCTTTTCGGCAAAATAAAACATAATACGGGTGGGTATGAACCTATCCTGCTGCAGCAAAAAGGAGACACATACAAAACACATATATATGTAGGTACGTGTATCATCTTTTGAGACCCCATTTCCTTTCTTTACCAACAGAAATAAATACGTATATCGTATACGTATACCGACGAAAATGATGATGATGATGATGATGACGAAGACGATGGAAAAGTTGTTCTTCCGATCTGCCTTGCAACATACCCAGCACATATATGTACTGCTATCCTATCAACCTACCTACCTAGATGTAAAAGAAGTCAACAAATTGGCTTTAATGCCCGAGTGCGCGGCCCCGCTTTTAGCCGGCCGCCACAACCCTTCTTAGCATAAATCTTCCTATCACATCTTCTTTTCTCGTATTCTTTCGGCTTGTCTGTGTTTTTTCTCTGAATGCTTTTTGTTTTATGTGTTTTTTTTTCTTCTCTTTTTTAGTTGTTATTGTATTATCACCACAAATCTTGACCTACATTTGAGTTTATTAACCGGTTCGGGCCAATACACATTTTTTTTTTTCTTATTTTGTTTAGTATTCCTCACTCTGCTCTCTTATATATATGTTGGTATGTATCTAGAAACGTATGTGTAGATTGTAGATACTTTTCTTCACTTCAATCTGTCTGTTTCATTACAAACGCTTTTTTTTTATGAAAAACAAACAACAACATTGTGGTTTTAACTGATGCTGCCGCTCGTTTTATTTTGTGTTTTTTGTGTTTTTTGTGTTTTTCTGCTTTCAAAATGGATGCACTGCGACACATCGAGAAAGCATAGCAGAAAACTACTGCCGAGAAGGAGAAGGTGAAGCAGTAACAAAAATAAAAACAAACTACAACTCTTGTAATGCACTCGCAGATATATATATATCTATACAAGAGAAGAATTTACAATAAAAACAAGCCCACAATTGCGAGCCGAACTGCGCGAAAGGTCATTAAACTCGGACAGCAAACATTTTTCTTATCACTCTCTCGAAAGTCTAGAGAAGCGAAAACGTTGTACGCTAGGTTATTAGTGTAAGCTGTAAGCCAGGGCATGAAGCAATCTCACAGTCTCACACAAACAGCCAGCAACAGGAGGATAGACCCAAGGAGCATTTTGCGACTTCATGTGTCATGTGTCATGAGCGACGACGTTAAGACGGTTTTGTTACCAGAAAATATTCCCAATGAGTAACTTTTTCGACACATGCTAGGTAACATTTCCCATTTAGGAATATTCCAATCTAGGGATTTTATGTCTACACAGATTCTTTATTGTGTCAAAATTGTTTCTTCAGTGAAACATTATGTCCGCAGCGTGTAAAATGTGTGGAGATGTGTGTACATGCACACAATTCCTAAAAACTTACTGTCAACACAGATTAAACGCGATTCCCGATTGGGAAGTTTGTGGCACACAGAATAAACACAATTCCCAATAGATTATTTACTACACAAATAAGAACGAGTTCCTAATTGGGAATATTTTGTTAGGTATCCATTTTGCATTGGAAAAAAAATGTGTATGGGAAATAAGAAATTTTAAATTTGCAGTTTTGGTGGATATGGTGAAATTAAATAGATTAAAATGTCACTATTATGTGTATAAAGACATCGTAGATTTATTTTATACTGATTTTATAATGATCCTTATCAGCAATTAAAATACGAAAAATAATTACAAAAGAGACTTTTCATTAAATATAGCATATTTTGGAAGGATCATGGTTTTTTCCGAAGTACATTAGTAACATTTCAAGGCAAAATGATGTTCCCCATAAAATTTTAGTAGTTGTTTTCTGTTAAATAATGAAATGTTTGATGCAATGAGAATATTATTTGGGTACATAACACAGGTACACAAAATGAATGACGTATCATAACGTCACAAATTATATGGTATGGCATTCTTCCCAATTTGTGTGTATATAAGATTTGCGTCAAAAACAATTCCTACTTTGTGTTGCGCCACTTCCGAACCAAAAAAGGAACTGTTACTGCGTTGTTTCGAAACATATGTTCCTAAATGGGATCACGAATTGACACCAGAACGTCGCCAGGCTTTAAACGTGTATTCGAATGCTACTTGGGGATGCAGGCAGAAAATATGCAATACAAAACAACTCTGGTTGTTGTTCTGCTTTTGTACATAAATCGTCGTTGTTTTTACTTTGGCCAGGCATAGAGACGATTCCTTCTCTCTTTTAGCAGCTTGTTAGCTCGTTGGCTGTGTTGGGATTGGGATTAGATGCGCCTGTATTGGATTGAATGGCTGATCTTCTAAGAGCTATTGTTGTACGTGTTACACTGTGGCTGGAAAAGAAGTGTCTATAAAGCATGGCCAGTCAATAAAGCATGTCCAAGATGATAAGAAGATTGTAGGCGCATCAGTGGGGGAGAGGTCTTAGGTTCGATTCCTGAAAAATCCCAAATTCCATCTTAAGGTTTATTTTCCCACTGCGTCATGTCTCGCGAAAGTCTGGCAAACATTCGAGGAAGAGCTTCTCAATGAGCCGTTTGGATTCGGTATAAAATTGTAGATTCCCAAAATAAAAAAAAACTCACAAAAACGAATGGTTGTGAGAAACTAGGCCTAGGGTACACAAACCTGTTGCGCCAACAATTTTTTTTTATTGTATACAGGACAAAATATTAATAAGAACTAAAAAACTAAATCACCCAGATTAAGTAAAGGGTTTTCCAATAAGAGGTGTTATTTTGTTATTCAAAGAAAAATGTAATTTTTTGAGATAAATGATCGGATGTTTATTTCATAAAAAAGAGGAAGGTATGCCGTTAATAATGAAAAACAACATCAGCCAAATGGCCACCACGAGCACACATACCGGACCATATCCTTTTCATGAAATTTTCCATAACCAAATCGCAAAGTGGCTGCCCTATGTCCTCGATAGCCTCACGAATTTTACCTTTGAGGTCTTGAATCGACGCTGGGCTGTTGGCGTAGACCTTATCTTTCACGTGGCCCCAAAAGGAAGAAGTCGCAAGATATTAAATCACAAGATCTCGGTGGCCAATTGTGATCACCTCTTCGAGAGATAACACGGTCCGGAAACTTTTCCCGTAAAAGATCAATGGTTTTGCTGTTGATGATCGTCCGGCTTGAGTTCTTGTATTAACTGAACTTTATAAGCCTTAAGACCCAAGTCTTTATGCAAAATACGGTGTAATGACGTTTGTGGAATGCCCACTTCCAAAGAACGACGAGGAATGGACAAACCTGGGTTTTCTTCAACACTTTGGGCTACAGCAGCAATATCCTCAGTTGTTCGTGAGCGACGTGCACGGGTTTTATTCTTCACATCACTAACTTGTCCCAACAGCCCGAATTTTTCCACCAATTTCTGTATTGCGGTCCGACAAGGTGCTTCACGACGACCAAGAAATGCTTTAGTTTTGCGAACTGTGACTGCAAGATTTTCAATATTTTTGTAGTGAATTTTAATAATTTCAATGCATTGTTGAAACGTATATCGTATTTTTAGTAATGGCGTAGTTTCTACTTGTCAAATGTCAAAGAATAAAAGCATCAAAAGTGACAGCTACCGAAATAGCGGGTCATTCACAATAACACCTCTCATTGGAAAACCCTTTAGTGAGAATAAAAAGCGAGAGAGCCGCAGACAATTCTTGTTTACAACCTGAATGGCTAGAAGCCCAATTTTGTAATTTGCCACGAGTGACATTAAAATGACATTAAGTGAAATTCTTTCAAAACACATTTCTTCTCTCTTAAAATGAGTGACATCATAGATACATTTCAACTTAAAGTCCCACTTTGAGTTGAAAAGGAAACGAAATCTTCTTCCGGGAGCTTAAAGCGAACGAAACGCGAATCACTTGCTTTGTTGGCAAAAATTGGTAATTTAATGCGAGCAAATTGGTTCGTTTCGTATCTTCCTGTGGCGCTAAGTTTATTTTTATTGAATAAAGAACAAACCCGCAGAAGGAAGTATCCTATTTGGTCCAGCCGTTTTTAAGTTTTAAACATCCGAAAACACCACGATCCATTTTAATATATATAAATTTCAGACAAAACTACAACACGCCGAAAAATGACTCATGCCTCATGCGCCCCATATGGGTACCTACTTACTACGTACACTACTATCAATTATTATTCAATCTCTCAAAGAGATAACATTCCACTGTCAGCTGGAGAATGTTATGTCACATTCTCCAGACAGATGTAATGTTATGTAATAGAAAAACGCGTCAATAGGAACTGCAAAAAATAGTAAAAGTGTAATTTGAGGTATTGATTGACATGTGGCGCCCGAAATATAGGGCACAATTTACACCAAGCGAATGCGCACCCCACACATGGGTGTGACAGTAGTCAAGTGGAACAAATAATAAAGCGTGAACAATCAAACGATTGTGAAAAAGTCAAAACTGTTGTGTGACTGATACCTCCTGTTGGAAAATAAAACTATAGTTAGATCTCTATAATCTCTAGCTTTTGCACCATAAAACTCAAAATTAAGTACACATAATTAAAGTTCTGACCTTAGTCGTAATAAGGCTTTTGAAAAGGTCCGTTTATAAGAACTAATAAAAGTCAGCAGTTGCAGCTGTCCATGAAGTCGATTGTTTACTGGTGCTCTTTACATTATACCCCCTTGAATATTTCAAAATCTCTAAAAACAAGTTTGGCCACTTGAAATTCTGTCAAGATCAATGCTGATTAGTTGCATTAAGAACACAACATCAACACCGCTCGATTTAGATACTTAAATTACCCAATGAACATCACCGCATAGTTTGGCATTCAATAAAAATCACTCAACTGGCACAAACGGAACGTGGGCATTTTGAAAAACAAGGGCCAACTAGTGCGTATCTTACCACCTGAGTGGGTATGTTATGCTTATTGTAACCAGTCACACCGTTTGACTCGTAATTTGAGATACGTAACTTTAAGAGGTAACAAAATTAGCTTAGCAGCCTTTGCTGTTGATTTATTTTTTATAGCCGTAAATTATTGCAACAACCTCAGCCTCACGTCACGTCATTAGCTTTCAGTCAATCTCCTGTCAAGCATATACGAATATTGTTAGCAGCAAGTAGGCTAGAGGGTAGACTTTCAATTCACAATCCTCTTGGTACTGCGCAGTGCGCAGGTCTCCGTAATTTCTGTCGAAATCTTCTGTCTTATCTTCTATTTGTCTCTTCATTTCCTTTCAATTAAAGGCAACAGTCACAACAGTTTTTGATATTTGGTGCGAATGCATTAGTGAAGAAGAACAACTTTTGACAGTTGTGATGTGAGTTCGGATTTTCATGTAGCGCCGTTCATAATTCTATAGAGGCCAGCCAAAAAATATTAACCTACCAAACTGCAAACCTATCAAAAACTTATGCAGCCAGCTTCAGTAGAACTTGTTTCTGCCGAGATTGTTTCCAACGCAATAAATTTGAACATGGCGCGCACGCCGCACCCCCTCTATACGTCAATACGTTCTCTCACTGTCACTTCCATTTCTAGTAATAGTTGTTTTAAGTATCTACTTTTTTTTTCATTCTAAAGGGAGAGTGCACCAGCAACAACAATTCCAAAAAATAAACTAAAACACGAGCAAACTAAACAACAACGCGACTAAATGGGTATTGGTTCATTGAACTTGAAGTTCTTTCTGATGAATTCGTGCTGCCTTTGCGAACGCACGAGGAAATTAAATGAATTGATACCGCGGAATCGGCCACAAACCCCTTAGCTAATGCGCACACATCAGACGACCAAGTCTGCTAACTACATTTGATTTGATTTTATTCAAACAAAGTAACGAAATGCAAAAAAATATAAAAAAAAATGTATATAAATAAAAATATTCTGCGCTGTCACTGTCACAATGCCTCCGTGTCGGCGTTGCCGGCCGTCGTCATCGGTTTCTGTTGCTACTGCGAATAGTTGCTGCTGCTAGCGTTGGGTAGGTTAGGTAGGTTGTATGGTATCTTCGCCTCTTCACGATGTTGCATTGTTTTGTGCGATATTGTAAGTTTGATTGATATCCAGAGCGCGCCGAGAGACGGCCGCCAGTTGCACGTATTCTGCATGCGGAGTTCAAGAGCGACGACAAGTGAATTGAACTTGTGAGGTTATGGCTTTTTAAACAGAGATCTTTTTCGTTCGTCATTGTTGTTTTTATAATTTGCAATTGAAAATGCGGTAGTAGAAGATAAGGAAACCTCATCTCAATAAATGAAATTAAAATTTTTGGAAGAATTTTTATAAATTAAGGTAAAAATTTGACGCACAAGACGTAATTGCCGCCGTATTTCAGTTAAGTTGTGATTAGTCATGCATTATAGTAAACTAGAGGATAAATTTTCCCCTACAATGAGAAATTTTTTCGCAATTTACATCCAAGTCAACACGACTCATGAGCAGGTTTAGATTTCTCGTTTGGTAAGGGCAACAAGATTTGTTGGACCCTCAGATTTTCCGAACGCGTTGGGTAGGTAACTACATTTTTTTCATTTTTCATACTTACGGTTCTTATCGCACTTGCTTTGTAAAAACTTATTTTGCCACTATTTCCCGAATCACTACAAGCAAATTCGAAGTCGAACACTAACTGCTCTCAGGGGAATGGGGACGTTCAAGTATCTAGTTTAGTAAGTCTGACAGCTCTCTCACTAAGTATATCTCGCTTTTGATTCGGGGAAATCGGTCAAATGAGCAGCTGTTTTAGTTGACGTTTATGAAGGGGTAGCCGACGAATCTAGTCAGGAAAGTCGTGACTGAGTACTTAGTGGACAGTTCTCATATGTGGCTGAAGTAGAAAAAGTGACGTTCCCGACCAATCTAGTTTTTGCGTTCAGGTTACATCTCATCCAGACCAATCTAGTCGACTTAAGATAATTAGGTTTTTGAATGCGGCCAATCTCTTCTTATAAATTATTGTATTCGAAGACGTGTTCGAAAAAGACATTCACTATCCGTATGGAACAACATTTTTATTCAGTTAAAGCGTAAAAAATGTGAGTAAATACTACGCCCAGTTTTGAACGCAACCTACGTCCGTTCCACCATCTTCGAATCTGGAAAGTTATTTAGAAACGGCGTTGCTCTATGCGCTACAATATTATGCACGGAATCGAATTAAGAATTAAGCTCCGATTACACATGCGACTTTTCATGTCAAATTTTGACATGCCGACGACATTATGACGTAAATTTTCCATGTGATCGCCTGTCAAGTGGGCTGTCGCGGCGCACTCCCACTAAAGACATACGAGTGACCACCGATTGTCCGAATTTTAGCGACGTTAGCATGTTCAAATCTGCCACGAAAAATGACACGTGGAATAGAAGCTTTATAAGTGATTTAAAATTCGAAGAAACTTTCAATTTTTTCGAAGCGAAATGTATACCGGATACCTTCTTTAAATTAATCAAATGTCGGAGATTAAAAAACAACTTTTACATAATATATCTACATTAAAAATATTTCCCAATATGACAATATTTATCCGTGAACAGACTTTCCAAGTATGTACCTACTTCGAAGTTAAATCAAGGAAAGTAAAAGCATCACTTTATTCAACGTACGCCATTTGTATACTTTTCACTTAACTTGGGAGGCTGCTGTGCTGTGTGTGTGCGAACACTTCACCCTTTAGCGATATAAACTTTTCGGTTCGCTATACAAATGCAAACATAAACAACCAGCACAAGAAGTGTTATTGCTGCTGGTAGTGAATTGATTGCTAGAAAGCCTTTTCCATTCAATGAAAATAAACCACAGCAGACACCGTTTTGCCGTTGGAATTTCAATGAATATCTATTTTTATGATTTGTAACTTCTTCCCTTATTGTGAGTAGTGTTGCCAAACGAATAAAATAATTAGCGTAGCAAAATCTTGAAAAATAGCAAAATACTCTGTTTTTTTATCCAATGTACATATTGTCAATAATAAGTCAGGATTGAGCTGCAATAATCCATACACTGGGTTTATCCTTTTTATTTTGGTTCTCTGTCTGATTAATTACTAAATAATGCGTTTTGCCCTTAAATTTGAATAAAATATACCAATACGTCTATTTAGCGAACGAACTGAACTGAACTGAACTAAATTACGCGAAAAACTGGCTTACAGAAGAGGAGTAGGTACTGCTTGTTGTTCATGACGTATTTATGATAATTAATGTACGAAAATGAATACGACCCTTGCAAAGTGGCAGCGCTGTTGTGCATTGTGCAACAGCATACTCGAAGACTGCGAGCAATGTAAGTGGTAAGTGCACTGCGCACCCACAGACACTGAGCAAACCATTCGTAAAGTCCGTCGGATTGATTGGCATCACCCATCGTCCATGAGTGTGGGTGTTTGTTTTGATTTTCTAAGCATTTGCATTAGTTGGTACGTACTGTACCTCAAGCGTGTGTTGAGAGTGTTAGTT
Organism: Cheilosia impressa; assembly: GCA_948293265.1. Taxonomy (NCBI): domain Eukaryota; kingdom Metazoa; phylum Arthropoda; class Insecta; order Diptera; family Syrphidae; genus Cheilosia; species Cheilosia impressa. Next base: position 25,767,344 of record OX411884.1, on the reverse strand, counting down.
TGTTTATAAAAAAAAGAAGAAGATGAATACTTTTGTTCGAGAACACATTTGTTTTCATATTCTGGGAATTAGAAATAAAATGGCCGGCAATCCTAATTACTTTTACTTACAATTATTTCTTACTGGTTCTATGTCCGACTTTAGTGAGCTACATACATTATGTCAAAAGTTCCTACGAAATTCGTTACTTCAATAAAAAAACATCACTACCAACAACTTTCACTTGTTTCACCGAGCAAATGGGCACATACAAAAATCTAGTCATCTTAAGTCTACTACATTGGTCGGAAACGTCACTTTTCCTACTTCAGCTACATTATATGAACTGAAACTAAGTACTCAGTCGCGAATTTCTTGACTATATTCGTCGGCTACCCCTCCATAGACGTCGACTGAAACAGCTGTTCATTATACCGATCTAAGCCAATCAAAACTGAGATACATCAAGTCAGCCAGCTGTCAGACTTACTAAACTAGATACTTGAACGTCCCCAATGACTGTTACTCTTACTGTCAACTTTGTTGACCTTCAAAAATGTATCTGCACCAGCAGAAAAAGATTGGGAAACAAAGGGAAGAATTGTCTCTAGAATTTGGGTAGATTTTATCGAAATGCAACTGACTGACAGTTTGGACACGAAACTATTTTGAAATAAGTAAAAATTACTTTTACGGCCTTTAAGTTGCAATGTAATCGTTTGTCAAATACTAACAAACATGTTTTATCACGAGCCACTATTTAAATTCAAAATCGATCCACAATCGATCATCAACCTGTCTACAGCTGAACGCAAAAACTAGATTGGTCGGGAACGTCACTTTTTCTACGTCAGCCGCATATGGGAACTGTCAACTTAGTACTCAGTCAAGAATTTCTCGACAAGATTCGTCGGCTACCCCTCCATAAACGTCAACTGGAACAGCTGTTCATATGACCGATCAAAACCGAGATACATCTAGTCAGACTAAACTATATATACTTGAACGTCCCCACTGTCTACTCTAATTTTGACATGTTGCGCCAAAATGCATTTTGTGAAAGACTGATATTTTTGAAATAGAGTAATAAAGTTGTTGTCCCAAAAACTGGCTATATTTCCATATCGTCTAGCAACTTGTGTAAAGTTCCACTAGATGTTTGCACTCTGGTTGTACGTGTCATCAGTACCTACCTATTAACCGCCTTGTCAACCCCTGAACACGATATTTATGTCACTTTTGACTCTCATATGAACTTGCGGGCGAACGAAATCGTCTTTAGGAGAAACTCAAAGCTAACTAGAAGCGAATAGCCTGGTTTGCTGTAAATGCACAAGTACGTTAAAAGGAATACTTTTCGCTTTTTGAATTTTAATATTTATATAGGTACCTATCAATTTGAAAAGTTTTTTGTTCAGATATCCTTTGAGAAAGTATATTTCACAACCAATAGTGTGGCTAAGCAAATCGAAGCTTTGGGGCATTGAAGATGTTTTTTTTTTTTCATTTCTATCTTGTCTATAAGGTTTCTCTGCTTTACTGCCTCCAAGTGTGTGCTAAGTAACTATTTATGATCAACTTACGAAGTCATGTAGAAAACCGAATTAAAATGCACAAATATTCCTCGCAACTCTGCACAACCACAAATGGGGTACCTAATTGTGCACAGGTATCATTTCAAGTGAAAGCAAATGCAGAGATGGTGAGTTTAAAACGAGAATTCGAAATGTCATACGACTATGCGATTGGTTACTTCTTTACTTACGCTACGGAACTGAGGAAAAACTTGTGTGTTGTGGATAATGATGAAGATAGAGTAAGATAGTGAGTATACAAAGTCTGGATGCAGTAAACTATTATTCTTATAAATTATGATGATCCTTTAAATAAATCAAACAACGATTTACGAGGAATTGCTGTTAAACTTTTTTTTTGTGTAGCGTGACACCATCGGAAATAAAAGCGCAAATCTGTACGTGACGTTTAAGACTGTTTTGTGTTTGATAAATATTTGGGTCATGGTGACTACTTGTGCGTTATCACCACGATTAAGCGAAAATGGGCCTTAATAATAATCATTTTTGACCTTCACACTAAACACAATATGCAATTTTGTATGGAAAAAATACTAAAAATGATTATTAGTATCGCGGAATATGATTTTTTTTTTTTGAGAATTGATAATTTACTCTTGGACCTACTAACACAAGCACAAAGACAATGCTTTGCAACGAAAACTGGTGATACCACGTTGGTAATGGTAAATAAAGAAGGATTTTCTCAATGACGTTGGGCAGAAGTCTGCAAAGATCTCTTCAGTTTATTGACGGGGAAATGTAAGTTTTTTTAGAAGTTTTAGATTTCACTGCATTTTTAGCTACTCCATGAATTCATTGGAAAAAATTAAAGTTTACTTTTATGGACGACTGTGCTGAGGAAGACATGCAAGACATACCAATTGTTTCCATAATTAAAAATTCACCCAGACCGTTCACTGCCAAACACATATACCAAACAGCTTATCGTCATCAAACTTAAAATTTGAGAGTACTTCCGATCATAGTCATTCTTTGCAAACAAATACCGCCATCTATCCGTCAGGTCGGGTACTTTTGGGACCACTTTCGTAGCAGTTCGGAAGAAAACAACTAAGCCCAATAAAATCAGAAGAAATGTCTATTTCGGTTCGCCACTGCTGGCTCTATGGTTTCCGATACTAATGCAATCACAATTGAAATATGGCTGTCGGCCAGAAATCTTTACAGGAACTTCCCCTTGCCCAGAAATGTTTTTCCAACTTATCATCTTTTTTGTACCTATTGTATTGTCCAAATATTTGTGTCTAGAAACCACTCCAGTCAATCTCCACTCTTCTTGCATTCCTGTCTTTGCTTCTCAATACCAATCTGTTTCCAGCTTAATCTAGAACAAACGACACCATACAGCCCTCAAAGTGCCGCCGCCTTATCTGTCTGGCTGGACAATCTCAGCTTCACGCCATCTCCTCCTGCTCTAATGGTGTACAAATTACAGAGCGTCATCCCCTTGTCGAAGAGTTCAATAACCATTTAAACGCTTGATCTCCATTCAAGTATCTTTTTTCCCATTTTGTCGTTCTGTTTTGTTTTTTATCGACGCGACGTCTCCGTGATGTAATCGTAACTTTTTCACACTCTATCTCGTGCTACTTCGTGTGCGTGTTTTTATTTCACGCGGGCACATACAAGATACAACTCCTATAAATACCGACTCAGAAATTCTTCGTTTGATTATTTAAATGAATCCAATCTAAGGCGCGTTGATAAAACCAACTCGGCCCGTTCTCGAATTCAATCACAGCGAGCCACTTTTATGCTTATGCTGCTTTGCGTACAATGACAACGACGATCAACCGACTTCGACACACGATGCGATAGATAGACAGCGTAAAATTCCTCAAAAACGATTGCTACATCTAATGATGTTGCCTCCGAAAAAAAAACGACGACGCCAAAGGCCCACGAACCCACGATAAAGATCGGTCGGGGGGCAACGATCGCGGGAGGTGGCGCATACGACACAGTGGGCCAAGACAAAACCGCTTAAAAAAAAAGCTCTTTTGTTTTTTTTTCTTCGTTTTTTATGGCCATATACAGTTGGGGAACCTACATACCTACATTTTAAACAAATTGCGCTTTTTGTGCTTTTGTTGTTGTTGTTTTTGTTTCTTTAATGGTATAGGAACCAAGTCAAGCGATCGTGGTATCGTGCGCGTAGCGTGCTGCCTGCTGATCGTTACTCTCCTACTTCCATCACTTTCGCCAGACCGCGAGCTATAAGTTTCGTGCTGTATCGTTGCCGTGGTGGTTCGGATCAGCGTACGGAAGGTGGCTGGTGAGTGTTGACGGCATGCAGTTCAATGCCCCCGTACGAACTTGTGTTGTTTTAGGCGCTGCGCTATGGCCATTATACATGCGTGACTGTCAGAGTGTGTATTGAATGGAAAGTGTTGCTGAGTGAGTTTATCAAAAATAGGAGTGTGGAAGAAGTTTGTTTTTATTTACGGCTTATATTGAATTTTGACACACAGCATAAACAAGTGGCTAAATATTTCCTTTTCTTAAATCCAGGCAAGCTTAAAAGTCATGAATTCGCAGCTGGAAGTGTACACCAGCTCCCATTGAGTAAGTGATAAGCAGAGGGAATCTTTTGACAACCAAATCAGGGATGCCACTGCATAAAATTTGTGATTTCTTCTGTTCTACGCGAAATAAAATAGAAAATGAGCTCACTTCAAAACTTGTGCGCGAAGGGCAACCGATTGATAAGGTTATTGTGTTAAAGATTTTATGGAAGGGTATACAACTGTGACTAGATAGCTTTGGTGGTGTAGGAAAAATGAGTTAGACAAATTGGAATAACTGGCGGAAGAACTTGATTTGATCCAACGAAATAAGGTATTTTGCTAATGTAAGACCAAAGTGCAGCCAATTATGTACCGTCTTCTCCGTATTGGAATTCATTGGAAAATAGTCCGACTTATTTCGAATACTGCTTAAAAATTAACAAGATCTTCGCGTCCATCTCCAAATTTTAAGACTTTTATTCACCGGTGCAATAAAAACACAAAGAGGGCTCCCATTTTGTGCATTCCACCAATAGTCTCAGATTTTAAAGACTGTTTTCCCCATTTTATGAGCAAAAGCATTTGTTTTCCCCTTAATTGGAAAAAACATTCTTCTTTTTCAACGCCAGGTGAAATTTTTAAACAACTGAAACAATTAAAAAATGTAAGCCGCTTTTATTAACAAGCGTAAAGGATGCATGAAAATGGCAATTACTTACCTATTAGACAGAATGGGCATTACTAATAATCGTTTTTAACCTTCACACCAAATAATTTTTAGGTCACAACATGCAATTTTGTATGGAAAATTTCCCCATCGTGAGTTCGAAAAATTTAGCCTGGAAACTTTAAAAGATTGTTAGATTCGTTCGTGTACGTAGTTTGAATCGAACGCAATCGATATAAATCGATCGCAATCGCATAAAGTCTATACACGCACTCATCAAAAATGACAGAAAAGAGGAAAAGTAGCAAAATAACGAGTAACGAGCAGTTCCTCTCTTAGCTCGAAACAGCGCAGAGAATTTCAACCGGCAAGTTCTGATAAATATGTCAAATCGACAAAGTTCACAAGAAACAAAATCAAAATCTTTTTTAAAAATCAATTGCGCACAAAAATTGAATATATTGAAATAGAGTCAATTCGGCTGTTGTCGAATGTTCTCCCAGAACTTTTCATATGTTGCAAAAAGGTGAGTTATATATTTATTTGCAATATGGAAAAGATGAAAGTGGCTCAAAGTAGCTCGAAGTCTATACACGTACTTTGGAGCAGCGCTGCAGCTGATAAAAAAAGTACAGTGCCAATTTTTTTTAATGGGTGCCACAGGGTGCCAAACTTCCAAAACAAAACCTTAAAAAACTCATATATGCAAACAAAAAGCAAAAATATTTTAAATTCTCATTACTTCATTAAAAGAAATTGTATGTACAGAAGAAAAAAGTAAGAGATTCATTTATATGTGAAGAAATAAATACCTTGCTAATATACCAACAACTTAAAATGCCAATTTAAAAATTTTAACATTGACTTCGATGGAGTTAGACAGAAGTTCCTGATCGGTTTTCTTACAAAAAGTTTAACAATAATGTCATTTTGACATTGACGTAAAATGCGGCATCTACTAAATAAGTTGGAATTGCAATTTTTATAAACTAAATACCTATTAAACTTGCTAAAAAAGGGAGGAAATGGATTTCTTTCCCCTTTTTTTAAATTTTCTCAGTACGTGGTCGCATTAGCACAGTTTCTTAGCAAATTTTTAATAATTTTACTATTGCAAAATAGTACCCGAACAAACCTATTAACTGTGCTAATTTTTGAACAATTTCGATTTTTCGCCATAATACCTATCGGCGCTCTTATTAGCAGCATGCGACAATGGGTCATCAATTTCCGCCGAATTATTCAATGCCGATTCCAAATCGCATTTTTCTGCAAATTCGTTAGTTATTTTGAATTTGACATAAAAAACAAGACTTTTTTGTTTTAACCACCAAACATAATGCGAATGTCAATTGCAAAATGGGGGGAGAGAAACAAATGTACTAATGTTCGATTTTATTTGCGAAGTTATTATTTTTTTTTTTTTTAATTTATGAGTGCCAGATTTATAAATTTTAAGTGCCAATGAGTGCCTAGGTGCCTAACATGTTTAAAAGTGCCAGTTTGGCACTAAAGTGCCTGTTGCTGCAGCGCTGCTTTGGAGTATATTTTTCGCGTTTTGAGAGAATTACGCCAATATTTTTTTAGTTTGACAGATGTTTAGTGCTCAGCTCGGGAAAGTACGCGAACAGACCTATTAGTAGGTATCGCGGAATATCAAAACGAGTGAATAAATATTTTACACAAAATTTCTTACGCAGACGTTCGACGTTTTTCTTCATGTGTAGTGTGAACATTTCATTCTGAGTTAACTTTGACATTTGTTTGTACCTAATTAAAATGCGTTTTAATTGCACTTGTAGTTGTCAGCAGTTTAATGGCGTTTTTCATTGAAGATCCGAGAGAAGTGCCCCGAAGTTCAGAATTGCTCTTTTCAATAAAAATTCGTTGGAACACTTTTGCAGCAGTGGTAGACTGTAGACACCATATATGTGTGATTAGATTTTCTGTTGTTACTTGTTTTTTTTTTGTTTTTTACAATAAATATGAATGTTTTAACAGACCAAATCAATATATTATAATATTAAGTTTACATTTTGCACTCGTAATTGTATATTTTCGGATCACAAGCGAAACATTTTTGTTTCTAATAACACAACAAACATTTCAATCTGTCATTTTGCTAGTGTGTGTTGGTGAGTTCAGGGCAATTCTCTCAAAATATTCCGGACGCTTCTTTCGTTTTAAGAATTGACCTGGTAGTGCACTTTTTTTTTAAATGAAACATAGAATTCATAGAAAGAGCACTTCTAGATTTGCTCTTTTCATAGAAAGGGCACTTATTTTCTTCATTCGAAAACGCCATAAGTTTCACTGAGATTTTCGATTTTGTTCCCCTTTTTTAAGCTTGACATTCGCTTTCCAGTTGTTCATTATATTAGCGCTTTACCCTCAATCTGGGAGGACTAGTTTTGTTTTAAAAGCTTTTCCTAAGTTTTTCGCAAGTTCATATCTCATTAAGAAAAAGAATCATCTTATCAGTCATCTCTGCTAATTTGACAGTCTATTTAATTTTTGGCACAAAAGTGAAGAATTAGACTTTTGTATTTGCCACGTCGGCTTTATTTATTATTTATTTTCTTTGTGCTAAATAAGAAATAAAATAACGCGATAGTTTTTGAAGTCTCAATAAAATCTCAAAGCATCTATCTATACATACTTTTGTATCTGATACTGGAATAGTGAATATACCAGCATTTCAGTTCTAACAAACGCACCGTCTATTCTATTCGTTTCATCGTCATACACACAAATTAAAAATCATTTTACAAATTTTATGATCACCCCATTTGACCCCACTGGGACAGTGGACATTCTCCTCGCAACAGTCATTGCAATGCGTCTATGTATCTCTGTAGTTGCTATTTCACTTCGTATTTGTTTACTTTTGTTTTTTTCCTCATGTCATTGGCGTTGAGTTTTGTCTTTTTTTTTTTATTTTTTGTTTTCTTGTCATATGTGTTAACAATTTAAAAGAAATCATTTATGTAAGGAAAAAAAAAAGCCAAACAAAAACAAAGCAAACACTTCACTTTGGCTGCGTTGTTGTTGTCATTTATTTTGACTCGCGTTGCATTGACAAGATGACTAAAATGCGCTCGTCGCGTACGTAATTTGTACTCTTATCTTTTGTGGAGGCGCTGGTGTTATTGGTAATACACTGATTACCATGAGGGCAGTGCCTTGTGGTTATGGTATACGGAACATGGTGGTTTACTCCGGTTCATGTGTGCGGACTTTGACAACGATGGTTATGATGACAAAGTACATCGCTTTATACATAGATACGAGTTGAAAGATGTTTGCTTATGTAATTGGCTGTTTAAGATAGAAACGTCTTTTGGGATTTCATTAATTTGTTTTCTACCACGAGCAGTAAATGGAAAATGGTTGTCATAATTGAAAAAGTTAACCTTTCTTCATCTTAATATGTAATGCTATCCCCGCAGGTAGGTCTGGTTCGAATATCTCTCGAAATCTATATAACCCTCGCATGTGAGAAATTTTGACAGAATTTACAAAAAAGTACATAATTTCGAAGTTAATTTAAGGTAGTGACGTTTGGACACATTTGTTGTCCTGCGTGATTTTCTTATTTAGCAAAAAAAACAAATGATACCATAAAAAAAAATGTGTGGATCACTGGATGTGGTTTGAAGTTATATATGAATAACTTTCGGCAAAGGGAATGGCTCCTCGCTTTATTTTAAGTTTTGAACACTGCGAACAAACTGTGTCAATTCTGAAAAGAAGTGGGGAATACCGATGTACAAGTAGATTTTAAGGAATCGAAGTATCATCGATGACAAAAAATCAGCTCCTTAATTTCGTCGCAGATTTTCATGGTTCCAACTTCCAAGTACTCTCAGTAGCATCAGCTGTCAAAAATAGCTTATAGTTTCTATTCTTTTCTACTACGTCTTTCGACAAGCTATCGGACAACTACCAAAAGTGAGTGGCTGGGCAAATTTCAGCTAACAGCTTACAACAATTCAAAAAATGCATGTTTGCATTCTGCGATGTGACATTCAATGTCTGTCTGGTTTTATTTTGATTTCATTTGTACACATGTTTCTGCTTTATGTTTACAACTTACTTTCGTAATAAATACAAAAACGTGCTAATATCCGCAGCTGACGTATAGACGAAGCAGTTTTTGGCGTTGACACCACACGTCATGAGTATGAGTTTAGTAAGCAAAATATTCTATGTTTACCATTAATGGACAGGGTTTTCGATGAATTGTCAGATCAGCATTGTGTTGACACATAATTAATGGGGCTAGTTCAAATCGACGTCAGTGACAGGCATGAGCTACTTAAGCGGTATTTAATTATTCTTGTGGACACGATCGGTTGATTGATCACGAGCTCACAACAACAATACCTGATCCATTTAATTTTTGTTTGAATCAGCCTGGACAAAGTATTCCAAAAGTAAATTAAATGTTTGAACTGTTTTTGATCATAAAAATTAATTCTTACTTCATGTCAAGTGTACTTCATCAAAAATATTTTCAAGAACATCCAAGTTTTAACCGAGAACGATTTCGAAATTTGCGACACGACAGTTGTTGATGATTTTGGCATCGAATATGACAATGGAAAGAAACCAAGTTAGACTGCTGATTCAAAGTCCTTAAATTAATTTTTAACAACACACCAACTGTCAGTGGCATTAAAGTCGTCTTACCACCAAGAGCGATAACCATACTAACGACGAGAAGTTGACAAAATACTGGAGTATTCATTTTGAGTTGGCGTGCACTGGCAATAGCTTTAACTATGACATTGCGTTGCATCGTTTTCGCTATACAAGCTGACGTTCAATGTTCATCGAACGTAAAAAAATAATTTAATCAATAAGTGGGTGGGGGAGTCTCATATAATTGGCGAAAATTGCTGGCGATTTGAAAAGATTTAAGTAAATGTGGGGTGGAAAATTGGCCTGAGTAAGTAATAAAAGCACCCTTGATCTAGATTTTTTTAAAGCGGTCTATTCTAGGACATAATTGATACTTTATGTCATTACACATAGAAGAATGCCATCTTTGTAAAGAAAAGGCAAAGAAGTGCCGCTAATTTATCATTTCCCTCATCAGTTTTTTTTTTTTGAAGAGCAGCAGGGGTCAATACCGTCGAGTACACAGGGTGATTCGAAACAGCTCAGATTTTATTTTCCAAATAAAACACACAAAGATTGTACAAAATGTTTTTGTTCATAAGGCACTTATGTACGATAGACAATATTCAACCATGATTCTCCTATAGATACAGGGTATACAACATTTTTGTTATGTTTTTCTGTAATAGTTTCAGGTTTTTTCTAGCTTTTGACTTTTTACAAAAAATCGGCTGATGCTAAAGATAAAAAAACTTGCTGACCTAGTTATTTCTTCGGGGAACACATACTGGAAATGTCAAGTGCACCTTTTTAAGTACATATAGGTATGCTATTTCTGCAAATAGTATTTTTTGGAGGTTGAGACTTTGAACTGTCTGTAGTTAAAATTTGTATTTTATGGTTAAGTTTGCGCGACTTTGTTTACTCTCAGAATTGGAATATATATGCTTTTTTTATTTTACCCACATGATCTACGAGTATACGAGATCCCTCTGTTGTGGTAAACCATGAAAATCATTTGGGTAAAAAAGGCCTAAAATTTTACACTTGTAGTTCGCAGCGAAATTTAAAATTTGTGTCCAATAACAAACACCCATTTCAAGATTAACTTAGTACTACGCTTACAAGTGCGACATCTATACTGTAAAATATGCAATTCAATGTTTGTGACTTAATTAAAAGTGGCCTAGTCTGAATTCGCATATTCGTAATGCACGCTAGTGTAAAATGACATTAATTGTGATTGTAGTAGATTCGAATTTGCACGCAATTTAGAACAAACGCGTTTCTGTTTATCTCATCACTGACATAGATCACTATTTTTTTTTTTAATTAATATCCCGATTAATGGATATTGATTAAATTAAATGGCAACCTGCAACAAAATCGATACGACATTTTTCATATTTAAACCCTCACATTCGATTAAAACGTTAGTCAGTGCAACAGGCAAATTCAAGATGTATACTCCAGTGTTTTTCCCACTTCTCATCGTTAGTGTGATGATCCTTTTAGTGGTAAGACGTTTCCTAGGGTCATCTGCAATTGATGCTAATAGAATTACCTTGTAGGACTTTGGTTCAGCAGCTGATATTGGTGTTCTTATACCAGGCTTAAATTTGTCATTGGCCACCATTGATCTTAATCTACTGGGTTTGGCTACTGCCCAAGTGGAAGTATAAAATAAGAAAACAAATTGAATTTAGATCAAATAAAAAGAGAGAGTGTATTTAAGTTCATAACAAAACTGTTTTTTTTTTGGTTGTCACTTGTCAATAAGTACAATTCCGTAAGTGTAATTCAGCTTAAGCCAATATGTGTTTGTGTTGGAATCGTTTGGCAGTACTTAAGTGATTTTTTCTAAAGCGTGCGGGAACGGACCTGTAATATAAATCGATTGGAAATCTTATGAAACCCCATTTTCGTAGGTGAAAATTCTTAAGGAAGTTAGCAACAAAATGGTCACTCTATTAAAATTTGTATTACCGTACTTTTAGTAAAATTCGTGAAATATGACATTAAGCAAGGGAGTAAAAAGTAATTTTCTATAATAAGAAGAGTTGCTCTAAAATGTGAGATATTGCATTGAAAGTTCGGCGGCAATTGGTAAACGTCAGTTCTTTTTGACAGATTGCTTCAGTTCGTTGCATTTTTTTTTTCACGAAATAATCTGGTTACAATGTTCTGAGTCCGCGTAAAATTGAGTATTTTTGACAGATTTCGTATACACAGTTGAATAAACTAATTTAGAATGTTTCCCAATGTGAGTTTGAAAAGCATGATTTGGAAAAATAATCAATGGAAATGTTTAAGGCCTGACAAGAAATCAATCATTTGGGATTAAAAACTCAAAGCGTCATTCGGAATCGTTAAAATTGTAAATAAATGCACACAAATCTCAGATTTATAATAAGAATTCGTAAACATTTGTATACGAATTATATAAAAAGAAATCGTGAAACAAACCATGGGGCTGACATAATTTATATTGTTTGTTTGTGGGCAGCAGGAAGACTCAGACTGCTCAGTTTAAATTTTTAAACTGCATAAAAGTGCCCCTCTTTCTGGATGATCTCTACTTGTGTCACTATTATTTCATAATTATAGACTTCGTCTCACAACAGTGTTAAACACAACACCTTTAACTCAATTTCTAGCCAAGCGATTGACATTTCACACGTCATATCATGTTGTTTATGTTCAAAGATCGGTCCATTTTTGTTCAATTTATATTCACATATATTAATATCATAGGCCAATGACTCGATTTTGACTAAAATAGATTTTATTACATTATCGCTGCCAAGCTAACTAGTAGGTTAGCCCTTCATCTTCACTGTATTTTAAATTTTTTATTTTTTTATTTTCAAATATTTTCTTTCATTTCTTTCTATACGAAGATTAGAAAGCCTTCAAATGAGTTTACAATCTCTGGAAGTCATTGCTCTCTGGCTTTATTGTTCCGTCACCAAGTTGAAAGCGATGACATCTCTGTATTATGTGCAATTGGAAACAGTAACAGATCGCAAGCCCTGACCCTTGGTAAAGGACGCAATTGATTTTCGAAATTTCGCATTTCGCTCTTCGTAGACAAATGAGCGGATCATTTTGTTTGCAATTGGTGTTATCTTTTTCTGTTTATATGACAATGGGGAGGGCGAAATTTTCCAATGTGCACTCACACGACAGTGTCAAAAGTGCGGGCACGAGAATTTCAAAATCTACTACGAGTACTATTGCACTGACTTATTTGGGGGCTGACAGAAGACAGACCAACAACCACGAAGATGATCGTCGCCGTCGTGTTTACAGTTTACCCACAGTTATGACTAAACTTTGCCTTGTGTGCATAGATATATGGATTATGGCAACTGCGCGCACTTTCGCCGAGATGTTGTCATTGCTATAGTGTGTTTCATAATCAAGTGATATTATTATTTATACGCGTTTGTTCAACCCCCGGCTGCTTACGCTCATTTTTTGTGTATGTATTTCGGTATTTTATCTAATCTTGCCATAAAAATGGGAAAAAGCGTTTTGACCCCTACACGGTTCAATGAACTTTTTATTTACTCTGCTCGGTTGATAAGTAGGACTTTCTTCTTCTGCTTCCTCGTTTTGTTGTTGTTGTTGTTTTTTTTACTTTATCGCCTTTTCTTCTTGAATATTTTTATGTGGGAGGGAGTCAGACACATGCGCACAGCTGGGTGCATGCGCTTGGAAAAGTTCGTGCAGCGGCTGCATGCAGATACCTAGCGGATTTTAACGTCATCACAAGATCCAACTGGAAAACAGAGAAACGTAAACAAAAGGAACGCGAACTATTTTCGGCCGAGGAGATCATCTGTGATGTGATAGTTATTTTTAAGTTTAACTTTATTGATTACTAGTTTACTTGAGTTGTTTATTTGTTAAAGTGGCTGGGGATGAGTCACAACTGGCGACGGGACTGAACTACTGAGTACATTTGAGGTTAAATTTAGTGCGATTTGTTTTGGGAAAAATAAAAAACTGTGTATTTTTTCCTAAAATTGTAATCAAACTTTGCTCCATATGTGATACAGGTTCTTCCTAGTTTGCTTATAGTGTTTGTGACTTAAATTAGCCGCATCGAAAAGCAGGGGCCAGATTCTGTAGACGTTGAAACACTTTCGTGTGCACGAACGTTATTGCGAATGAGAACCACAACTACCAATTAAATGTCCCAAATGAGCTGCCAATTAAGGCCACCCGAGTTATTTTTTCTATTGACACACAAATCGTAGCCAAAATTGGGTCAGCCATTGTTTGTTGTTCTCCAAATTCTATGGTCATAGCGTTAAGGACTCATTAATTTGTTTGGCCTTGCTAAGTGCTGCCTCCAATTAAAATCCGCTTCGTAGGCAAATTAATGTTACAGTTTAAAATTTGGGCCAATAATGTGTCATTGTTTTTGTTTTTTTTAACGTGCCAAACAAAATAAATATTTGTGTGCTGACACACGACCCTTCGCTCCAATTCCAAATTGAATTCTAAACCCATCGTAAACTCAGTCAGAAGTTAAATTGTGGTCTTGTGGCAATCGCCTGTTTCCAATCACAAGCATATCAGCAAATGCGGTTGAACTTTGAGTAGGTACTTAATGTCGCCGGAGCGCGTTTAAGTCGACTTTTTGGGCGTGCGGGCGGCACTTAAGACTTTAATTGGATAACTTATACTTTAGTATGCATTCGCCAAAACGATGACAGAAACCCTCAGTAGATTTGTTTGTTTTTTTATTTTAGTTTTTTTGGGACCACAACAACGTGCTGTCATTCATTGTTGGGTTTTATGTGTTTCAGTAACTTTCACAGATCTTAACATGTGGCTGAGAGTAAAGTGGGGCCTTTGTCTTGGTCATTGCAACCGAAAAGGAGAAAAAACACTTTCGCTATTTTCTAGTAAATTAATGTATTTCGCTGACGTTTTTTTGGTTTTTTTTCTTTGAAATAGCATAAATATTTGCAAATCACTACTCGCCAAATGTCTTTGACTTGTGGTTTTTTCGAAAGTTGTTGTTTGGGTGTGTTTGTTTAGGGGGGCCATATCTTTTGTTAGTTTATGCATCTATAGTATACGCGGATGATGTTGATTTTATGGATTTATCAGATGACTCTTCTTTTGGCGAGTGAAATTATATTACAATTGGTAGGATTGAAAAACAAAACAGATTTTGATATCCAGCTGCTTATAATGATTAACACTTTTAATACAAATGTAATGGAGTTACAACGCCGTACTAAAAACTAATTTTCTCAACTTTAAATTTACGGAAGCTCACAATTGCGAAATTTGTATGGGATATAGCCACTGTGAACTACTGAAATTTAGAGTCGAAGCGGAAAATGTTTATTGGTAAGGCCCACAGTTTTTTGCAAGTGGGATATTGAAACAATTTGTCAGCACTGTTATGTTTCTATTCAAATCGCGATAAGTGAGAGCTATACTATAGTAAATTCTGTGTTCGCTAGTATTGCAATTTCGTCTCCAAACAATCCAAATTCGAACACTTAAAAGGTGATCTTTCGGTAATCTGTATTCGGTTTAACTTCGCGACTACAAGATAAATGTGCAGATATTCTAATTGTTCAACTTAAGATTCGAAACAATATGCAATTAGTCAAAGTTGTTCACATTTTAGGCAAATTTTGATATTCGACCGTGCTGCGCAATTAAGTATTCAATATACAAATGTATGCAGCATGAATTGAACTTTATTCGAATTTGTTGTATAACAATTTCGATTAAAATAAGAAACATTCAAGTTCGAAAACTTTAGAGCAAGTTAACAAAAGATATTCGAATGTTCTCGAAAATGTTATCCAAGTTTCTTTGCAAGAGTTTGCAAACTTTTTATCGAACAAAGTCACAGCCTTGGAGGCAAAATATTCTTTCGAAGAACCAGTCTTTCATTCGCATAAAGCTGTAGAAATCTTATGACATACATTAACGAATGACAAAACGTCGAGTTTGCGAAGAATTGCCTGCCAGAATCGAACCCTTAAAAAAATACTTGAATAACTTGAAAAACCTGTATATCAGAACCATAAATCATAATATGTACTCTGTTCAGTCATCGGTGCATTTGACATTTTGCGTACGCTTTTGCTCACAATTATGCCGAATTCACAATGTCGCGTTAAACGCGTGCGTGCGTCGGCGCGCTTTGACACGCTTTATCGAAACTTTACGGTTTTAAATGTCAAAGCACTCTAGCAAAAATTTTGCAAAACGAAATGCTGCTTTGAAGCGAATGCGCGTTGAGAGAGTGGAGCATGACAGTTTAAAAGTTCGGTTTGGTTTAAACTAATGTACACAAATAGAGAGCAGAACTCAAATTTCAAGTCTACTCTCTTTTTTCTTGTAGCTGTAATTTTTGTGAAGAATTAAAAAATAATTCTGCAAAATAGATAAATGATTAATATTTTTTTTTATCCAAGAAAGTCTAAAGTAAGAAATACTCCTAGTTCCCCAAAAAAAGGTATTTGTCATTTTCACACACTAAATTAATTAATTTGCATTGAAAAAACATCATATTACTTTTTAAAACTTGTGTGTGTAAACATTAGAGGTTCTCTTCCACTCCAACTAAGAACGGCACACCCTATGACATCAAATCGAACAATTTTCCAAATTCTAAAGTAGTCAAACGCGCGTGAGAGTAGAACTTTACGATATTTACGATCTAAAGTCGATTCAACGCCTGGAGTGGTATTTTGTGTGGCAACATATGAACGCTTTGTTTCTTCATAATCTGTCAACGCGACATTGTGAACTGGGCATAATGTTCAGTCGTGCGTTTTGTCGTAACCGGAGTGGATATTTGTGGAATTGCAGCCAATTCCGTCTCCGGCATTTTTCAAGAACAGTAGTAGGTTTTCTTATATTCCGGCAATTGGTGCGACGTCAACCGTTTTACATGAAATATGTATCGCCTGCGATTAATGAACAAAGCGAACGATATGCGAATCGCTTGCCTAAAGCGGAAGATTAAAGGGATGTCCAATACTTAATAGCAGTCTGACTGAAAAAGACAGCATAACCTAAAACGCAAAAATACGTGACACATGGTTTCGTCGGCCATCTTGTTTACGTTTTATGAATTATGGGAAAGTTCAGTGTGTTGATAGCTTTACTTACGATATTTGGTTTTCCTATAAAAAAAATGGAAGTGATGAACGGACAAATATTTATTTATCTCGTATAATTGATTGGTGAATTGTTGGTTAAATTTACTGAAACTAATTACCACTCTCATTTGACATGTTTTAAACCAGTAATCGAAACGCTTTCAAGTGTTTGCAGATATGTTTGTCATCGGAACTTGTGTTTATTTCCGATTTACACATCTAAACTTATGGGTAGAACATCCATGAAACCTTAGGCGTCTGATTTGTGATCTCATTCTAACGCCTTTATTAGAAATCGGATTCCATGCCTCTGCTCATCTCGTGCGCATGCTTGATGTTGTAAGTGCAGTATGAGTCTGATGCAGTAGCGTAGATCGAAAAACCTACTATTCCAAGGAAAGTTGTAGCCTCACTTCAAAAATACAAAGAACCACAATGCTCTTATCAAATAATCACAAATTTTCAAAGCACTTTTCTCCAACTTCCACAACGCAGACTCCCGCCACAGTCTACAGAGTTCATGAACTTTGCCCCAAATTTTCTGTTTAAACGAAAGCAAAGTCGTTCATTCTGCGTATGGCTTTAGGTAGACGACATTAATTCGCGGGCCTCATCTCATTATGCGGCCCCTTTTAATGGCTTTTAAAAGTTCCGTCAGATGAAATCAGCAATTTGATTCGTAATACACTGGTCAAAATCCATATATGAAACACTTTGTCTCTCTTTTTGGGAGGGATTTTGTGTTTAAACACAACCTTCACCTGATTTGCAGATTTTTAAGGAACTTGTCCGCAAAAGATATCACTTCTCCGATAGTGCCCACATTAAACAAGTGACACTCCGGCAAAAGTAAAAGTAAACGGGAAAAGCTGTTTACATCACGTGGCACAGTATATTTAATGTATCGACTAAGAGATGCAATCACGTTTTTCCCATTTGGTACGTGTTTGAAAGTAGGCATATGTACGTTCGGATGCACTTTATGTTCTTTCCAAACAAAGACATGCCAGACACATGCGGCGATGAAGAGTTACATGCCCTGCGGTGTAACGAATGACCGTGATAGTGTGTCTTCCATATTTGATGGGAAATTGTGCTTCTAAAAAGGGCTACGTGATTTTATGTTATATAATGTAACAGTCTGCACTTTGGACTCGCACAAGTGATGATGATGATGTTTGTTTGACTAACGTGACAAATAGCACGTAGGCCAAAGTGTTGGAACATTTTGAAGTGAAAACTATCGGATGTGTGGCCTACAATAGTTCGTCGAAATTATTCTTTCAAGGGGTAGGGACAGTACACAACACCCACTGAAGTTGTTGCCTGTTACTAGTCAGTGCAGCGGAATTATGTGATAACTCGCATGAACATTCCAATAAACTAATGTGGGACTTCCATTTCTATTATCGAAATGGCTAGCTAAACGGTTGAATTCGTTATGACGCTTCCAATGAAAGCAGACGGTCGTGTAAATCATTACTAGTCACAGTAAAAATGATTAGTACAAAGCAAACATTTTTTGCAAAGAAGTGGCCGGCATAGAACTGTGAATTTTGCGAAACAACTAAAGCCTCGTATAGGCATCCGCTGGTGAGTGCTAAGAACTAGAACGAAAATGAAACTAAATGAAAAACTATTTTGAACTACCCCAACAATTCCAGCAGGCAGAAAGATTCGCATATCGTTCGCCTTGAGTTCCCCGAAAGAAAATTTAGTTCGCAAGCGAGGACATTTAAAAATCCCCAAAAAATCCATGTTTCCTGCGAAATAGTTGAGTCGCGCTCTTAAAGGAATCCTCTGCGATACGCCAAAACCCACGCGGAAGAACAAATTTCGAACAACAAGAGGAAGCTTACAGAACCGAGGAACCGAGCTTTATCACAGCATTTAAGACCAATTAACTTTAAGAGCAAATTTACCCAGACCCAGACTATAGAAATGAATCCTTACACAGGACTTACCTTACCCAAAAACACTCGCGCATCTAAATCAGGCCAACTCTGTTAGCAACTGTGCGCGTTATTGTCAGCCCCATTGCATAGCTTAATAACCAACCTATTTTATTGTTTCATTACAGAAGCGATCACGCAATGGTAACCTTCCCGTTCATCTCCGAACAGAACCGCACACTCCAGCTAACATTTCAGAGCATAAATGTCCTGCACAACGATAAAAAGATTCTAACCGATGTCAGTGGAATCGTAAGGTAAGAAAGGTAAACACAACCCGGCTGTCTTGCAATGGCCTATAAAAATGTTTTTCTCTTTTCCCCGACACAGTCCCGGTGAAGTCCTTGCGATTATGGGTCCATCAGGCTGTGGCAAAACCACCCTACTCGACACTCTCAGCGGACAGCGACGCGTCGACAGTGGCAGTATCTATCTGAACCGTGAAACTCTCTCAAAGAAGTGGCGTCGAAAAATATGCTATGTCCTGCAGGAGGAAGTCTTTTTCGCTGGTCTAACCCTTCGTGAAACCATCGTCTATACAGCGCTGCTGCGTCTACCTGAGAAAATGCCCTACGAGGAGAAAATCAAATTAGTCGATAGAATACTAGAGGCTCTGGAGCTAACGAATTGCCAACAAACAAAATTTGGCGACTACCTAAATCGTGGTCTCTCCGGTGGGGAGAA
The DNA here is from genome assembly GCA_948293265.1 of Cheilosia impressa. Taxonomy (NCBI): domain Eukaryota; kingdom Metazoa; phylum Arthropoda; class Insecta; order Diptera; family Syrphidae; genus Cheilosia; species Cheilosia impressa. The sequence continues at coordinate 25,748,186 of OX411884.1, read as the reverse complement.
AAAACGCGCGAATATCGCCTGCGAGCTGCTTACCAATCCGCTGCTGATGCTATTAGACGTAAGTACAGAAGCAAACTGTTAACCGTGTCAACAATCCGCACTAACAATATCACTCGCGTTTAGGAGCCTACATCTGGTCTGGACAGCCATTCGGCCATCTCGCTTATGAAAGTCCTCAAGCGGTATGCCATACAGGAGCAGAAGACCGTCGTCATCACTGTCCACCAGCCGTCATCACAAATGTTCCACATGTTTGATAAGCTGCTGTTGCTGTACAACGGACGCACTGCATATTTCGGTGAAGTGAAGAACATCTACACATACTTTGAGGACATCGGAGTCGCCATCAAGCCGCACTACAATCCTGCGGATTTTGTTTGTATGCTAATTGAATATATGAATACTTGTCAATGTTGCGAGCTAAATAATTTCCGTCTCTTTCCTTTCAGTGGAACAAATCAAATCCTATCCGGACATCAGGGAGAAACTGTTCATAGCGGCCAGAGAATCTCATGGGAACTTCTTGAACCGAAATTGCATCACAGCCAACAGTGAATACACAAATAAATCTCAAGATACTCTCATTAACGATATCATTAATAATTACTACAAAGATATTAAGAACAATCACAACGAACTGAGCCCGGAGGATGGCCAGCATCTGTGGGGCGCCGATTCGCAGTCAAACTTTAGCTCGGCATCGAGCGAATACCACGAAATGATGCACAACTGGTTGGATTATCCGACCAAGTTCCACACCCAGTTCCGGGTATTGTCGAGTCGAAATTTCAAAGAAGCCAAACCGCGAATGTTGTCGAAGCTAAACTGGTTGCAAACTATCGGCTTGGGGCTGATGGCGGGCGCTATTTGGTTTCAGATACCCAGAACTGAAGAGTTTCTGCATGATTTGCAGGGATGGATGTTCTTTTCGCAAACGTATTGGATGTTGTTTGCGTTGTTTGGTGCGCTTAATTCATGTAAGTCTATAGAGAGTTCAGATTTTGGAATCGTGTATGGGATAAGCCCCATCCGTGGGAGTTTTAGGAGCGAAACGGAAGGAACTCAGCTGTTGGAATGTGCACATATAGAATATTGTAGTCATGGAAAACACAAGGAGATTCTGAATTTTACTGAAATTGACGGACTACGGACATTTGCATAGCGACTTTTAAAATTTGTTGCATAGAACCCTTCTCTGCTGCTTGCTTACATTTTTTTTAATGCTACCCGTTTTGCTGACTTGGCTAACACCTTGTTGGGGAAGCTATAACGTGTCTACTTGTTATTGGCATTTGTTGGAATGGTGATGTGTCCTTTTTTTGACTGCCCGGAAGTGCTAGGGACTGTTAACATTGTGAACCTCAAAATTTATTTATTAATCCTTATCGCTGATGTCAAAGAAGCAACAACACTACCCTAAATTCGATCTAGGTATTTCGCCCGTTTTAATTGCGTTTCGATTTTTGTTACCTGTACTCTATATTTGCAGTCGCTACAAGTTTAGCGAGTCTCATCCCTGCCATCTACCGGCAGGCATTTAATTTATATTCTGGTAAAATGTTTCACGCTCAGAAACGCATGAGTGATGATGGCCAACGTGACTCGCACAGTGCCATTTAACGCATTTTATGTAGAGCCAAAAAGAGCTATTCGTTACTCGTTATTTTATGAATTCTCTTTTTTGGTCAATTTTAATGTGGAACTTGTATAGATGACTTTGAGCGGTCTAGATCTGATCTTAATATGAAAGGAAAAGTGCGCTGGAGATGAATCAAAAGCTGTAGTTTAATGCTGCATTCACAACATCACACATTCCCAACACGGAATGGTTAAGGGTAGCCCAATACTAAAAAGCCGTCTGACAAAAAGTGACAGCATTACCACAAACGCAAGAATATGTGACACATGTTTTGGTCGGCCATATTGTATACGTGGTAGGAATTATGGGAAAGTTCAGCATGTTCATATTTTTACTTACGAAATTTCTCTTTCCTATAGAAGAAAATGGCCTCCGGAAGTGTAATTGATTGATGCATAATTGTTGGTTTAATTTATTGAGACTTATTACCACTCTCTTTTGACATGTTTAAAATCAGAAATAGAAACGTTCTCAAGTGATTGCAAAAATGTTGGTCGCCGGAACTTGTCTTTATTACCGATTTACACTTCTAAAATTATGGGTAGATCAGCCATGACACTTTTGGCGTCTGATTTATGATCGCAGTCTTTATTGACTGCGGAGAAACTGATCACTCTGTCCCATTTCGTTCAAAAATGCGGGTGCGTGATGTAGTAATGCAATAAAAATTGCTTTCTCAATAGTCTTAAGAACAAATTCAATCAGCTTGCCGTCAGATTTAGCTGTATTGTGCCTGAGTAGGTATGTCGTCGAACATTTAAAATAATTTATTCAGACTCCGTTTTTGTAACTAAACGTTTGACAGAAGAGAGGTACAAACAGAAAACAATACATTCCCGCGCCATTGTTTGTTATAAATGACAGATGGCTGTCAAATTTATCATAAACAAATACATACTTATTTCATTTACTTAAATTTTTGGTGTTTATTTCATTTTTAATCAGACAAAGCAATCCTTCAAAAACCGTATGAAATTTTGCAATCCCTTGTTTAATCCTTTATTCAATGAAGTTCATGTGTTAAAATCTCCTGAAAAGTAGTTGCAAACATTTGATCTTTATTTAATAAACGCCACGTTGCTGGTATTTTATTTTCCCCTCCGGTCCGTACTTCGCATCGCGGTGAGCGAAATACGACATTCAACCGGTAGGTACTGCACGGAAACAGACCTAGGGAACAGGAATAAGCATTTATTTGACATTTTTCTAAATCTAACATATCAGTGACATAATTTGTATTCTTTTAATTCCAGTCCCATCTGAACGAGAAGTAATAAGCAAAGAGAGGCGCTCCGGCGCGTACAGACTGTCGGCCTACTACCTCGCGAAAATGTTCGGTGAGCTGCCATTGATCATCACTCTGCCGACGGTGTATCTAATGATAAGCTACCCGATGCTTGGCTGTTATAGGTATGCAAAGAGAATTCTCTCTCGAATGGTTTTCCTCTCTTGGTTCATAGTATTTATTTGTTTTATTTGTTTTTTATTTTTATGTTCTTCCTCCAACCACTGTACTTTATTATTTTTCCAAAAATAATCAAAAAAAAAACCTAATTATCCCGCCTACCATTTACCTACACATAAAGTCTCAAGCTTTTCTTCTTGATGTTGGTATTCCTACTGCTCAATACAATAGTGGCTCAAAGCGTTGGATTTTTCATAGGTGCTTGTTGCATGGATATGAATGTTAGCATAACACTGAGCGCCCTCTACACGCTGGCAACACAACTCTTCGGTGGCTATCTGTCATCGAGACTGCCGCCAGGACTCAGCTGGATACGCTACACTTCAATGATCCACTACGCGTATCAAAATATGCAGATGCTCGAGTTTAGCGAAGGTCCCGCGATAAGGTATGTACACAAATCGCGATTTCTCTTTCAATATGAACTGACAAATCCCACTCCCAGATGCGGCAATCCCAGCAGTTATGAGGTGTGCAAGCACAACGGCACCGAATTCATTCCATTCGAAGACGTCCTAAGCGCACAAAACTCCAATTGCCCACTTTGGCTGAACACAATGGTGCTGATAATGTTCTTCATTGTATTCCGTACTCTGGGGTATTCAGTATTACGCTATGTACGCTGCCCCAAGTCGTGATAAATTCTAAGGCCCATAATGGCTCTCCAACTAATCGATCCGCACGGCTTTCAACAACAATTATATATATCTAATAAAAGAAATTAACATTTTATCGCCATTAAATTGTTATTGTAATTATATTTTATTTTAAATTTAGATTAGATTTTAAATTTTCTGTGTAAGTTAAAGTCTTGTTATTATTATTGCCTATGCCAAAATAATATTTTATTTTTTATTTTATTTTATCTTAAAGTTTATAGTTGCAAAAGGAAAACAAAAAATCTAAATGTATTGAATTTTATTTTTCTCCTTTTTATTTTTGTTTTCTTTTAAATATTTCATTTATATAATTCACATGTTTTATAAGATAGTACTTTAAAAAAAAATTAAACAAAATCGATAAAGGCAATGTAAAAGTAGTAATTAAAAACGCACACACACACAAGATTGAAATTGTAAATTATTAAAAACACATATGTAAAAAAAAAATACTTTTTAAAGTTCTGTGATGTAGTATACTAGTTTTGTTTTTAAATTTATTACTATTTTTAAAATCAGTAATATAATTATTTAAACATGTATAAGTATGTATATGTAAAATGTTAATAAATATAAGGAAATAAGTATTTCTTGATAAAATAAAAAAATTGCAAACATAAAAGAATACGAATTTTATTAGCCAAAAATTAATTGCTTTATGTAAAGGGTTTTCCAATGAGAGGTGTTATTGTGAATGACCCGCTATTTCGGTAGCTGCCACTTTTAAAGCTTTTATTCTTTGACATTTGACAAGTAGAAACGCCATTACTAAAAATGGAACCCTTCAACAACGCATTGGAATTATTAAAATTCACTACAAAAATGGCGAAAATCTTTCAGTTGCAGTTCGCAAAACTAAAACATTTTTTGGTCGACGTGAAGCACCTTGTCGGAACGCAATAGAGAAATTGGTGGAAAAATTCGAGCTGTTGGGACAAGTTAGTTATGTGAAGAATAACACCCGTGCCGTGGTATTGATCTGGTCAACATTTACTTTCAAGCAACGAAACCATTAACCTTTTACGCGAAAAGCTTCCGGACCGTGTTATCTCTCGAAGAGGTGATCACAATTGCTATTTCTTCCTTTCGGGCCACGTGAAAGATAAGGTCTACGCCAACAGCCCAACGTCCATTCAAGACCTCAAAGATAAAATTCGTGAGGCTTTCGAGGACATAGGGCAGCCACTCTGCGATTTGGTTATGGAAAATTTCATGGAAAGGATATGGTCCTGTATGCGTGCTCGTGGTGGCCATTTGGCAGATGTTGTTTTTCGTTATTAACGTTATTATGAAATAAACATCCGATCATTTATCTCAAAAAATGGTATTTTTCTTTGAATACCAAAATAACACCTCTTATTGGAAAACCCTTTATTATTTTTTTTTAGTTGAAATTTTTGTTGGGACGATTGTGCAGTAAGCAATGCTGTATGTAATTTGTTTTCTAATATGTTGTGTATAAGCCAGGTCAATATAATGGTTGAATTTCTATCACTCGGCGAACTCTTTCTAAAGAGAGATAAATGCTTTTCTGCTGTCAATGAAAAGTATTACGGGCAGACAAATGCAGCAAACAAACATTTTAGTAAATTTTACCAATCGTAGATCATTATATTTTATTTATTAACTTCAATAAAATAAACAAATTGTTATAGGTTGTGGTTTTGGAAGATCTTTTTTTGGAAATGTGAATATTTTATTACACTTCTATCATTTTCCATACTGCGTATCGTTGGTGTTTTTTGAAATACCAACTTCTTAAGCAGTCCAGGATTAAAACAAGTAAAAGTGTTATCATCGGCCTGGCCGATGCTTTGATACCCTCCACTGCATACAAGTCATGCAAAATTGGTTTTGTGAGGGAGGTACTACTTGACCGACATAGCCCATTTTTAATACCAACCTAACGAAGATATAAAGAAGTCCTTTCACCAAATTTTATCTTCCTACGTCAATTACTTTTGGCACAATCGTGCTTTCAACAGACAGACAGACAGACAGACAGACGGACATGGCTAAATCGATTCAGAATGTGATCCTGATTCAGAATATATATACTTTATGAGGTCTCCGCTGACTCCTTCTTGGCGTTACAAATGTATTGGCAAAGTGAGGACTAAATAAATAATTACGCATTACAGACAATTTTATTATATGAAAAGTAACTTATATTTCACATGTTGTGCATAGCTTTAGTTAGTTCGTGATGAATTGGACATTTTTCCCCCTTTCACCAATTACGAAAGTCATTTTGTTTTGTTGATAGACAGAAAAAATTGCTATAAAAATATGAACACGCTAATCTTTTCTATGATTTGAATCATTATAAACAAGATGGCGGACCAAAATACGTGTCGCGTATTTTTGCGTGTTAGGTAATTGCTGTCCCTTTCAGTCATGCACGGCTATTTAGTATAGAGCATTCCTTTTTTCTTCCGTGTTGGTGAACTTCCACCAAAGCCATAAACGTCACCGCAACAAATCCAATATTTGCTGTAAATGCAACAAACGATATAATTATAGTAGTACATATAATGAACCAAATAAGAGTACCTATACACACCGATCATGGTCAGCCCCAGGCACATGACAGCGCCAGTTTTAATTGGGATTGAACTCTCACATTCGCTCTAGTATTTTAGAATGTAGAATCCGAAACTACTGTCTGTATTGTTGGTATTCCTCTGCTTGGAATAGGTGCAGCCTTCCACTATTGTTTGCATATTCTGTTTACAATGCTTGGCACAACTTAACTCTCATGACTTTCATATAAATTGCAACCAAATTTTTGTGGATAGCCAGGCATGCGTAGTAGAAGGTAGGTAGGTAGGACCTGCTGGACTTGATTCAACCATCTCTACTACATAAAAACATTTGAAATTGTTGTAATATTATCAAATTTGATGGTTTGGGCTGCCAAGTGAATATTTCGGAAATTGGTTTAGCGGTGAATGGATTGATTTATGTTGGCGATTAATTAACGAAAACGGATCTAACTGATGCTCATTTCTTTATTTATGGTGTTCGCGGGTTTCAATGAAACGCTAAAGAGCCCTTTTAGCTGTCAAACCACACTGACTTCAACTGATTGGATTATGGGCTGCGTGGTTATTTTCTAGATAATTTTGGACTGTTGGGATTTGTATTTTTTGAGATAAAATGCGAAGCGCTCTGCTATGAAAACCATTCTCTGGCTACGATTCGAACTCGAATGTGCCACTACCACCCATTTGCTTCCTTTGTTTTATATATCAGATTTTACAATATTCAGGTGAGAAATTCCGCAAGAGTACATTTTTTGGGTGTACACAACAAAATTTATGCACTGGCTTTTTTTTACAGTTTGCGTGCGCACAATCAAATAACTATTCACTCTTTTTTCGGCTTAAACACCTATTGACCCATATGGAGGAAAATATAGAAGGTTTGTTTGACGTGGGCTAACCCTAATGCGTTCGATATAGCACTGAATTCGCCCTGGTACTGAAAACCTGTGTTTGACATGGCTCTTAGGACACCATAGTTGTGCCCTGAACTGACTCCAGTTAATTTGTGGGGGCAAGAATTCAGTGCTGAGTTTTGCTGTCATTTCGCTTGTTGTCATTTCATTTTCAAACTCGTCATATATATTGCGAACACAATCGCAATATACAAACCCAAATTCAGAATTTAGTTCACTCATTTTTAACTATAAACGGGAAAAAGTTTTACCAAAAGATAAATATTTGTCAATATCAACAGCTGACAGACTTCATGGCAACGTTTTGCAGGGTTTTTGACAGGCTTGAAAATTAGCTGACACTTCTCAGTTCGCACTAGCGGGCAATAGTGCTAGCCACGTCAAACAAACCTTAGGTCTGTTCCTTTACTTTTGTAGTAAAATGGAAACGGCTGTCAAAATTTATTTTGCCTCCTGTTGATATCATTTTAATAACCAAGAATTTAAAACAAATGCACTCATATGTCAAATAAGACAACAAATTCCAAATCAGCTGTTAATTGAAAGGTGGCTGACAGCTTTTTCAATTCTACACCAAGAAATTTGTTGAGTAAAAATTCGTAAGTGGAGGGGTAATAGCTTGCTCTCTCGATGACGCTCTTATGAATTTTTGAGTAAAAGTCGTAAGAATTAGTACAAATTCGTAAGATTTAAAAGTAAGAAAACAGACCTTATGTTTTCTTATGTTGTTTTCCATTGCGCAAAAAAAACACTTCAGGGCAGTTTTTCTGCTCTAAAAATCGGATTTTGTCAACTTTCAAATAAGGCTGTTTTTTTCAGAATTAGAACAGTTTTGCGAATCTCGATTCGAATCTTAGCGAGTAAACGAAATTTCAGTTCAAGCTTGAAATAGAAATCGGAGCTCTATTCTGTGGACCACACTCTGATTTGTGATCTGATCGTACCTTTTTTTTTTTTTTTTTTTTTTTTCCCGAGGGTAGGTGAAAATCTTCCAAAGACACTATGAGAATAGCAAGCGCGTGCTCATAGTAGTGTCAGATTTCTACTGACTAAAAACACCACCCTTCGATAAATTGTTAGATACTGCAACTAAGATAAAACTTATCAAGCAATTTTTCTATAACGAAATAAAAACACTTTTGACAGGTTACTTTCCACTGAAAGATCCTGCATGTTCCGCAATTAAGACGCGGTTAATCCTTATCTTGCCAAGTCGAAAGGTTTCGTTCTTTGTAGTCGGCGCAATAAATTACTCTCATCCAAAATTTGTCGGACTGTATTGTTAATATGCCCGATTAGTCGGTTTCTATGCTTTCGCGCGAAGCTTCTAGTTTCAGCTTCGATTGTAGGAATTCCGAGATCCCTGTGGATATCGTCGTTTCTAGTATACCACGGTGCTTGGACAATTTCTCTTAGTACTTTATTTTGAAAAGTTTGTAAAATATTGGCATTTGTTTTCTTGGTACAACCCCAAAGTTGTATTCCGTAGGTCCACACCGGCTTTAGCACTTGCTTGTATAAAAGCAGTTTGTTCTCAGTACTGAGCTGGGAATGTTTTCCGAGTAACCAGTACATTTCTCTATATTTGATATCGAGTTCTTTACGTTTCATTTTAACGTGCGAATTCCATTTCAGCTTTGCGTCGAGTGTCATTCCCAGGTATTTGGCCTCGTTAGCAAAGGGTATTCGAGCCAAGTTTAGGAAAATTGGCAAGTCATTAGTTTTCCTATATGTGAAATTTACGTGAACAGATTTAGTTTCGTTGAGGGCGATCCGCCAGTCCCTCGTCCATTCATTTACTTTATTCAGTGTGGTTTGCAGCTTTGCAGTCGTTTCTTCGATCGTATTACCTACTGCAAGGATAGCGGTGTCGTCGGCGAAGGTAGCAAGGATAGTGCCATCTTCTCTTGGTATATCGCGAGTATATAACAGATACAGAAGCGGCCCAAGGACGCTTCCTTGCGGTACGCCGGCCGAAATTTCTTTAAGCTCCGAGTATTCTACACCATGTCTAACACGGAAGAGTCTGTTCCCGAGATATGATTCTAGGATATCATATAGGCTTACGGGGAGAATTTGTCGTAATTTAAATTTTAAGCCGTCGTGCCACATCTTATCAAAGGCTTGTGAGACGTCGAGGAATACGCTTGAGCATATCTTTTTTTCTTCAAATGCTTTCTCTATTACGTCAGTAATTCTATGCACTTGGTCAATCGTCGAGTGCTTGGTTCTGAACCCAAACTGGTGGTCAGGGATTAGATTATTATCTTCTATAACCGGTTGTAGGCGCCTAAGTAATATCCTCTCGAAAACTTTAGATATGACTGGAAGAAGCGAAATTGGTCTATACGATTTTACTTCATTTGGCGGTTTTCCTGGTTTTAAAACCATGATGACTTCCGCGACTTTCCATTGGCTCGGCACGTGTTTAAGTCTGAGCGCAGCATTTATAATATATAGAAGCTTAATTAATGCTTTTCGAGGTAGAAATTTGAGAACTTCTCCGGTGATCAAATCATAACCAGGAGCTTTCTTAGGTTTTAGAGATTCGATTTCACGTTTTAGTTCCCTTAGCGTTGCATATGTGAGTGAAAAATTGTTAGATAATAATTCCGTCCCACCATTGGTACTGCCGTAAGCCGCTCGACCATCGTACGGTTTAAAGGTTTCCTGTAGATGGGCGGCAAAAACGTCCGCTTTTTCTTTATCTTCCCTTGCCCATTCATTTTGATTTATTTTTATTGGCGGCGCTGGGATTTTGGGCCTTTTGGTGCCTTTTACAGCTTTCCAAAGTGAATAATTGGAATCTTTTTTCGCTGTTAAACTTTCAAGGTAAGAACCTATCGCCCGATTTTTAAAATCCTTAATAGCTGTCTTCAACAAATTGCACAAATAATTCAAATGAGCTTTATGTTGCGGAGCGCGACTCTGTTGCCATTTTTTACGCGCTTTCCTTTTTTCGTTAACCAATTCTTTTATTTCTGATCGTACCTGATCCAACACAAAACGACAGCTACAAGTACCTATTCCGAGTTTCATACAAAACTCGAAACTGAAAGAGCATTGTTAGCTGAAAATAAAACCAAACCACATATTTCGCATCGATATAATTTGAACATCTAAGCGAGTCCCATTTATTCGCGGCAATCTCATAAAAAACGATCGAACGATTTGTAATCGCAAAATCCATTCAATCGAAGGCCTTGTCATTGTCCAGCGACTTGCCTTTGGTTTCTCGAAAGCACAACAGAACAAAGATAAATCCAAATCCTGCCACTGCCGCGCACATCCACATTACCCCCGACAATTCAATGGCAACCATTAGAATGGGGAAGACCTTCATATACCCAAATGACATTAAGCTCAACAGCGACAGACAGAATGTGGATCCCAGTGAACGAATCTGAAGTTAGAATTGCATCAGTTATACCGAAAAGTAAAATTCCAATTAGTTCTTACCTTGGGTGGAAGCAGCTCAACCAGGATGACAAATGTTACCGCAATTACTCCAATATTTGCCGAGAATATAACGAACGACATTACCACCACCGGCAGCCATGTCACACTGCTCAAGTCGATGTGTGGCACCAGGTACGAATACACTCCGATCACAGTCAGCCCCAGGCACATGCCACAGGTGGACGTCAGCATTAAAATCTTCCTGCCATACTTGTCCACCAGAATGGTGGCACAATACGAACCCAAAATTTGTACAGCACCAATTATAATTGTGTTCGTATTCGGATCGATTGAGGACTTGGTTTCTGCGAAAATCATCGACGAGTAGCTTATAATGCAAAACGTACCCGATCCAACATTCACAAAGACCACAACAACTCCAATACCAATGGCCCTGAGAGACCTTTTGTTAACTGCAATGAAAGCGTTGAAAGCTATTTCCATTTTATTTGAAACGGAATATGCACTTACAGAAGTCCCCCACAGAGAGACTTTGCTCGTCCTTAATCGAACCGATGGACATTTTAAGTTCTGTAAATTCAGATGAGAATCTCTGGAAATTCTCTTTGCTGTCGTTCTTGTAGTTTGTGTAGAATTTCAGCGAGTCTTCTGCTTCATCTGTCCGTCCTTTACGGAGCAGATGCTGCGGTGTCTCGGGGAATTGTGTCAATAGCAATAGATAGAGAACGGGAAGAACGACTACCATACACGGAATAAGCAAGTAGGGAACGTGGGAGGAAATTATAAAACCCGAAAGGATGCCAATATTAATTGAGAAACAAAACAGTGAGCCAAGGGTTCCACGAATCCTGCGGAGCAGTTTGAAATGTGATTTTGTTTGTAGTTTGTACGGTTGGACTTACTGGCAATCGGCAATTTCCGAGACAAACAGTGGAATGACAACATAAACGCCGCCGCCTGTGAGGCCACCGAGATAGCGTGCCATGTAGAGATGGTAAACTTCGCCTGCAAAAAAGACCATTATCCAAAAGCACTGCAAAGGAAAGCACACATAAGCAGAATTATTTATTTTGCATTTCAAAGGGAAATATAAATATTTAGTTTGAAGTGTATTTGATGTTGTTTGAGTATTTGGCAGCATTGCTCGACTTGCTAGTAGTTGTCAGCTTTGCTCCAATTAGAAAGCATTAATCTAGATCTAGAGTCCAAAGCAATTTTTGGGTGTAATTTTGAGACCTACTGCAACGTAGGACATCCCTATTTTATATGAGAGTAATTGTGGAATACTCATTTGGTTTGGTTACATTTGGAAAATCTGCGATTCGGCCTTTTAACTTTAGTCTGGCAAAGACTCCACACTTTCCAAAATCCCTGTACTAATAAACGAAAAAAGTTGCCAGAATGTTAATGTTTAAATTGCTTTGTTTATCTCGGGCAATAGCTAAATAAATCCTCCATTAATGTCATTTAGAGTGGGAGTGCTGCCCAATCGTCGAAATAATAATAATGTACTTTATTAATAAGCAATAAATGGGAATATAATGCGGAATTGAATTTCATAATAGGAGTAAATTTAAATACCCTCTTAGCGTTTACAGCTATAAATTAATTTAAATTGTGATTTGTAAACGTTTTCTGAATTTATTCGTTGGAATACAACAAAAATGGTTTTTAAGTATGGCAAAGAAATGTTATACTATTTCTAAACAATTAAAAAAATATATACTTCTGTGCATAACATTTATTTATTTCAACTTACTTTTGATTAAGTGAAAAGGTTAAGGCTTCTCCCTGCTTTATAAAGGTAGTGCTTGCTTTTTGATTGTTAACTAAAAAGCAAATTTAAAATAAGTTTGGGAACACTTTCTTGGAGGTCGTCGCAAATAGAATAAGATTTCTGTTCACTTAAGTTTGGACAGCTCGCAACAATTCTCACTAGCTTAGGTGAAAAAAGGACTCAGATATATAGATAGATAAAGGTTTCCAATAAGAGGTGTCATTGTGAATGACCCCCTATTTCGGTAGCTGTCACTTTTGAAGCTTTTGTTCTTTGACATTTGACAAGTAGAAACTGCGCCATTACTAAAAATGGAACGATACACGCTTCAACAACGCAATGAAATTATAAAACTTCACTCCAAAAATGGTGAAAAAATGTCGTGTCTTTACTTGATCCGGAATTCCATCGAAAATTCATCTTGACTGATGAGGCCCATTTCCACCTCGGTGGCTACGTCAACAAGCAAAATTGTCGCATCTGGGGCTCGGAAAACCCAAGAGTTATTGTTGAGAAGCCTCTCCATCCTCAACGTGAGGCTATCGAGGACATAGGGCAACCACTTTGCGATTTGGTTATGGAAAATTTCATGAAAAGGATATGGTCCTGTATGCGTGCTGGTGGTGGCCATTTGGCTGATATTGTTTTTCGTTATTAACGGCATACCTTCCTCTTTATTATGAAATAAACATCCTATGGCATTTTTCTTTGAATACCAAAATAACACCTCTTTTGGAAAACCCTTTATTTGGCTGCAACCAAGCCCCTATCAAACTCTTTGAAAAACGAGTTTATTTACCGAGATTGATAATCTCTAATGCAACAATGGTTGGTGCGAATAAGGGCGGAAAAAAATAGTTAAATGACAAAAATAAAATTTATGGAACTTCTGGAGGAATAACAGGTAATATGTACAAATCCATAGAAGAGAAAACATGAGAGTTTTCGTGAGTAAAATACTGTTCACCGGGGCTTTATATTTTTCTGTAAGAATTTAAAATTTTGCCGTTGGTTTCTAAAATTCCCGAACTAATTTTAGTTTAAAAATTGTATTTATTTTTACTAAAACTTTTCCAAGAACTGTTTCGTTGCCTGTAAAATTGAAATTTAGAGAAGCGGTGGGTTCTTAAAACGCTTATGGCTTCCTATATGCGATTCGAATTTATTCGACAATGAGTTGGCAGACTTTAGTCAAAAAAATTCACTTCACAATAATTATGATCCTTAGACCATTTATAAGATCTGATTTGAATCTCGGCCCGCGAATAATTCAAGACACTCCAATAAACTGTTTCGTTTGTTAAATAATTTAAAAGGAACATTATTACGCCAAAAGTGCACCTATAAATCAATTGTGAAATATTAGAAAACCAAGGAAGGTGTACTATTTTGTGTATTTCCTAACCTGTGTTTTGTTTTTATTGAAAATGTCTGTTGGGCGAATTTAACTGCAATTTATATATTTCTTTTTTAAGGATAAAATCCTTGTTATTAAATAAACCATTGATCTTGCTTTCCTCGTGACATTATAAGGCAACTAAGAAACTGGACTGACAGTCAGTGCTTTAGCAAATAAAGGGCTATGATACATTACCCGAAGGTACTCTATTCATTGTTTAGTGCCTGTATAGAAGTGGAATAGTATCGAAATGCCATTTTAACTTCAAACTATTGAGCAAAAAAGATTCCGTTTTTAATTTGGATGCATTAAACTGCATTTACACCATCACGCACGCGCAGTCAATGGTAGTAAATGGTAGCTGCCCATAATTATAGCTACGTAAAACGGAAATAAACACAAGTTCCGGGGAATTTAATTTTTGTAATCACTTGAAAATATATCTATTTCTGATTTAAAACATGTGAAATGGGAGCGATTTAAAGTTTCAGTAAATCAAACCAGAAATGCATCAATAAATAAATAATTGTCGGTTCATCACTTCCGGAAGGCATTTTGTTTTATAGGAAAGCGAAATTTCGTGAGCCTTCGCAATAAAAATATCAACATGCACAGCTTTCCCAAAATTCCTACTACGTAAACAAGATGGCCAACGAAAAAAGTTTTTTTTTGCGTGTAAGGTAATGCCGTCCCTTTCAGTCACACGGCTATTTAGTATTTATCATCCCTGTTAGGAATGCAGTAGTATCGACGTTTTCTTATTAAATAAAGATTGTGTCTTCAATCTATATATATAAAAATTGAGCCTAAAATTGTGTTGGTTTGTCGCCGATTCACGCCTTAACGCATCTACCGATTTTAACCAAACTTTCAAACATCGCAGTTATTGGTCTATATATCATTTTTCTGAAGTTTGGTTGAAATTGGAAAACATATGCGTGTGTTGTGCGTGCTTGGAAAAACACATGAATTTCAGGACATTTTGGTTTTTGTATGATTTTTTTAGTGATTTGACATCTCAAGATGTCGTTCGAGAAGTTGAAGACTACTAATTGGAAGATTATGACAATTTTTTTACCAAAACCGGAACAAAAAAATGTGTTTGTACTGTAAAATAAGTTTTTTGTTTTTATGAGGAATCAATTTTTATTTTGTCAAAATACTTTTTAGAGTTTTCAATCAGGTTTTTCATGGTTTGCCAACATTTTGAAAAAGTTTAGTTCTGCGGTACCTACGATGGTACCTTTAACTTATTTTCAAGATTGAAGATAAGATAAATTGAATTCTTATAATTAAATTTTTTCTTTTAGTTTGTATCAAAAATGCCACCTCAGCGAAGAAGTGATATTGGTAGTCGGTCATGTAGAACGCAAAATAGATCAAAGTAAAGGCAAAATCAATCAACAAAGACAACAACGAGCTGAACAAATCAATGATAATGTTGTTTTAAATGGTGCTGGCTTTCGATGTAATAGTGCCATTGATTATAGTTTGCACAAATTTGTGGTTATTGGCGCAATGAACAAATTATGTCAATTTTGTAATGCATTCAAATTTGGAAATGAAACTTCTGGAATGTGTTGTGCTTCTGGGAAAGTTCGATTACCAGAATTACAATATCCACCTGAACCATTACGATCATTACTTTCTGGCACAACACCAGAATCAAAAAATTTTTTGGATAACATTCAAATGTACAATTCATGCTTCCAAATGACATCTTTTGGAGCAACGAATATAATACGAGATAATTTTATGCCGACATTTAAGGTAATTTCGGTTTTAGGCATTTCAAATGAAACATTTGAAAGAGACAGCCAAATTTGTGAGGTTTTTACAAGTTCAAGCTTATCTTTTGAATACTTTCCTTCTACATTACCGATACAAGGACAAGTTTATCATAAAATTGGTTCATTGTTGCCAATCACAGATGCTAACCATCAATTTTTGAAAATCTGACCGGAACAACTCGATTCATTCATTAGCGCAAAAAAACGATCAAGAAGCCCGAAAATCTATGAAGTTTCTATGCATTCAACTCAATTCAATTCAAAGGGAGTTTCAGTCGTTCAATAGAGAGGTTAAACTATCAAAAGGGATGTTAATAATTTAATCAATTTTAGGCGGTACGAAGTTCGCCGGATCAGCTAGTCTATATATATAAAAATTGAGCCTAAAATTGTGTTGGTTTGTCGCCGATTCACGCCTTAACGCATCTACCGATTTTAACCAAACTTTCACACATCTCTGGTATTGGTCTATATATCATTTTTGTGAAGTTTAGTTGAAATTGGAAAACGTATGCATGTGTTGTGCGTGCTTGGAAAAACACATGAATTTCAGTACATTTTGGTTTTGAATGATTTTTGTAGTGATTTGACATCTCCAGATGTCGTTCGAGAAGCTGAAGACTACTAATTGGAAGATTATGACAATTTTTTTACCAAAACCGAAGCAAAAAAATGTGTTTGTACTGTAAAATAAGTTTTTTGTTTTTATGAGAAATCAATTTTTATTTTGTCAAAATACTTTTTCGAGTTTTCAATCAGGTTCTTCATGTTTTCCCAACATTTTGAAAAAGTTTAGTCCTGCGGTTCCTACGCTGGTACCTTTAACTTATTGAAGATTGATTTTTTATAATTTAATTTTTTTTTTAGTTTGTATCAAAAATGCCACCTCAGCGGAGAAGTGATATTGGTAGTCGGTCACGTAGAACGCAAAATAGATCAAATGAAAGGCAAAATCAATCAACAAAGACAACAACGAGCTGAACAAATCAATGTTAATGTTGTTTTAAATGGTGCTGCATTTCGATATTATAGTGCCATTGATTATAGTTTGCACAAATTTGTGGTTATTGGCGCAATGAACAAGCTATATTAATATTGTAATGCATTAAAATTTGGTAATAAAACTTCTGGAATGTGCTTCTAGGAAAGTTTGATTACCAGAATAACAATATCCACCTGAACCATTACGATCATTACTTTCTGGCACAACACCAGAATCAAAACATTTTTTGGATATCATTCAAATGTACAATTCATGCTTCCAAATAACATTTCGGCATCAGGCATTTCAAATGAAACATTGAATTGACCGAATTACATGAAGCAGTATGTCGGCGCAGTGGCTTAGTCCCTACGGATCTGTTGCGCCAATTATTTATTTATAGTATGTGCATTCTCGGAATTATTTCATGCTTATTTTGAGATTCGATTCTTTCGAAAGTGTGCCGAATTTGAAGAATCTGTATTTTGAATTTCGAACAGATAGGACGTTCATTCTATCAATCGAAAGTTAATTTTTCATTTCAATGTTGAGTGTATTTTTAGTTTCTAATCGTTCGCAACAAATGTCAGTTTTTTATTCGTCTGTATTTTCCTAACGCTAAACAGTGATATTTGTTGTTTTTCCATATTTTCTTGAGGGATTTTTTTTTCGGAAATGTATTTGAGGCATCCTCCTGTATGAATTTTTTTCTTCTTTCATCCATAAACAAAACAGTCACCGATTGTTTACAGAAAAACTGTATCAAAAGAAAATTTGTTTTGTTTATACAATAACCATATTTAAGAGGTAGTGTGACCAGAATTGAGTTGAATAAATAACTTAAAAACTTGAGGTTCAATATAACATAATACCTTCTTTTTGCATTCTTTACTTCAACAATATGGGTTCGCAATTTTATAACAAAATTGAAAACCTATTTTAGATAAGCTCATATTTAAACTTCAGTTCACTCCATATAAAATAAAAATGTGCAACCGCTGATTTCGAAAGTTGAATTCATTTAATTAAAATTAATTTTATGACATTCTCGATAGTGAATATTATTCGTTCAAATCTCAAAATACGCAAAGTTCATTCGAACGAATAGAGACATAGATTATTCGTTCGAATCTGAAAATAAGCATGATTATATTCATTTTATTAACGAATTTGGGCGGAACGAAGTTCGCCGGGTCAGCTAGTAATGTATAAATTCTCCAAACGTTATCTTTTTGCTTTTTTTGTTTTCATATGCATACGGCAACTAACCTATTTGTACCTATTTGAATTGAATTCGTATTTTTCACAAGCTGGTCAGTTTTTTTTTTTATCTTTTTGAACATAAATGAAACAGATTTCTCCTTTTTATTACTTTTTCTGACTCAAGCCCTGTATAAATAAAATGCATGGGAAATGTTTTTATAAATAATAATAACAATTTTTGGGATGGTGTATAAAGGCTGTATATAAATATTTATATTTATACACTGCCAGCCTTATTTATTAGATTTTGCTAAACACGCCTAACTATACAGGTAGTTATGCAGTGTATAAGTATTTATACAGCCCTTATACACCCTTTCAAAAAATTTTATTTATAAAACATTTTTCCATACATACTAGTTATACAGGGCTTGTGTCAAAAAAAATACTGAAAAGGAGAAATCTATTACATTTGTCTGTCCGAAAAGATAAAAAAAAACCTAAGCACCTTGTGAGAAATGCAAATTCAAACACAAATAGCAATAAAAAAAATGGGA
Organism: Cheilosia impressa; assembly: GCA_948293265.1. Classification (NCBI taxonomy): domain Eukaryota; kingdom Metazoa; phylum Arthropoda; class Insecta; order Diptera; family Syrphidae; genus Cheilosia; species Cheilosia impressa. The sequence continues at coordinate 25,729,835 of OX411884.1, read as the reverse complement.
AACTAAAAAGAAAAAGATGGGATATTTGGGTCTCCATGAAACGGTAGTCTTATGCAAATTAAAACAAATTCTTAAAATATTTAAAAATAACTTATATCTGCACATATTTCTTGTACAGGATACTTTTAGAATTTTTAAAATTGGAAATAAAAATGTCGATAAAAACTATTCAATTTTATTTTGATTTCATTTAAAATAAAATGTGACAAATTTTTTAAGTCAAAATGACCTTTCGACTATTCCACCTCTATACAGGCTCTAAACAACGTCCAAGCGCGTTTAGCTTATATTTACAAGCTCTATACAACGTTGAGAGTGCATAACTTTATACACTCTTTAAAATACGTTTATAAATAAAGCTGTGCATGTTTCAGCAAGTTCTAATAAATAAGGCTGTTGCTCTAGGTGATAGACATGTTTCGCCATAGCCGATTCTTACATCTAAAAGAAACTAATTGGCGTAAGAGGTCCAGGCTTCTCACAACCGCATTCTGAATTAAGAAGCTTTCCGGGGGTAGTAGTGGGTTCTGCCGAATGTTTGTCTAAAGCATGCCATTAAACTGGACTTAGCTAAGAGCAACTCGGCAGGTATTTGATAAGTAACATAGAGAAGGTTGGACTCTCAAACAAAATCGAGACCATACTTTGCTTCTGCAGAGCCAGAGAAATTGATTGCTTGGTTATGGCGCCTGATCTTTTGTGACGATCACACAACCCTACCCAGCTCTTATACCGTGCTTATTTCCGCAAAAGATGTTGCGAGTTTTGTGTCATTGAGTGAAGAAAGTCTTATTCTGGAATTTATTTGCTGAGCCAGAGACCCCCCTAGTAAACAAAAAAATAAAAATACAAATGACAGTGGCAATGCCAATTAAGACGTTATTTCCAAGCGAACTTTCAAATGAACGATAAAGAAGCGACTTAGTCGGGGATATCTATGCTAAGTTTTCGCTTAAAATAATCGAAGCGATCATTGAAACGTCCCGTAATTTCCTCGTCTTAATCGAAACCTTGTTCAGAGCGACTATCTTTCCTAATATAGTTGTTCAAATTTCTTTCGATGTGGACAATTGTTGTGAACTTCAAAATAAATTAGTTTCCAGTTGGAAAATATGTCAATTCTGTTGCCTACTTTTCGGGATTATAATATGCCATCAATTATGGCACTCGCACGTCTAGTTCTTTCCTCGCATTCGTTGAAGTTAACGCTTCTTCAACAAATGACATCGGGCCTTACTAATTGCATTTTTTAACCTTCAGACTAAATATTTTGTAGGTCACCATTTTGTAATTTTTTAAGGAAAATTTCGCCATTGTGAGTTAGTGAAATCTAGCCTGGACACTAAATATTCTTATTACTCGTAGTATCGCGGATCGTTTATCTCCGCAAATGGTCGATTGAGCAACGCCACAACAAAACTCTTAGCGCGATACTAACAATCATATTTAGAGTCCATACAACATTTTACGAAGTCACAATGGCGAAGTTTTTCATATAAAATTACTCACAATGGGTAACAAAAATATTTAGTAAATTAAAAATTTTTATTAGTAATAGAGCAAAGGAAAACATTTATTTCCTCCTGCGTCTATAATTTTGATCACAAGTTAAGGCAACCCCCAGTTGCCTATAAATAGAATCGCTTGTTTAGTTGTCTCCAACTGACGCCATCGTTATTTGCAATTGACTCAAGTCAGCTGTTTACATCATTAAACAAAGCCGAACAATTTGCTCCGATAAGAATAGGTAGATCTACATAATTCTCCGCAAACACTAGATAACGTGTGCTTCGACGTAGAAACACTATTCAATTAGCAAAAAAACTTCTTCACAATACACAAGCGATTAATGTTGTCTCTTACTATGTGTGGTACGGCCAGCAAATATATGCACTTCTTGCGACCAATACGGTCCACTACGCTGCCGAAGAGTGCATTCCCAGTCATTCCGCCAATACTGATCAGTGCACCGATCCAAGAGGCCTCCTGAACGGATATATTAAACGTCAACGGGGTATCAGTTGACTGTAATTGAAGTAGCATCGGTGCCACCCATCCCAGTCCGATTCCGTGGCTAAATGCGATTATGTTGACTGAAATCAATTGTAAAGTGACAAATTTAAAAAAAAAAAAATGCAATTGTCTCTTTCATACTTGTTAATGTCGCTGCCAATTGTCGCCGATAGCTGTCGTAAAAGACGCTGCCAGGCTGATTAAAAAGCCCAAACAATTTCATTTTAATCTTTTTTATAACAATAAACTAATTAAAACTACAAAAATAAAATAATTACTTATAAAAAAAATCACAATTAATTAATTCGACAAAAAGTGTGGCATCCCCATCAGATCGGACTGCTGACTACGAATGAAATGGTTGTCTAAAACCGCAATTATCTTTTGCAAATATCTAAGCACACAAGCACAAGTCGCTAGCAAATCATCTGGAATCTTACCTTTGTGGAGTGATTAGGTGGCGACATGGTAGTAAAAAGCTACTTACTTTACTTAAGAATTATTGTATTAATAATTTTAAAACAATGCAGCATGCGCGTCATCATCCGCTAACAATTTACGTGGTTTTAAATCGATGGGTAGACTGGCGATATAGGGCTGTAACGTATTGCGTTGTTTAAATTTATCAAGCAATTGTTTTTGTGGATTCATTTCGTACAGTAAACACCAACAGTCTGATATTTTTTTTATGAACGTTACAGTTTAATTTGCAGGTGCATTAAATATGTCGGAAGTAAAAGTAATACAGCATTTACAACAACATTCGCGGACATTTTTGCACGAGACGGGACAGGGAGATCCGTTTGTCTGATCACAAATCACACGCCTAAAGTGTCATAGATATTCAACCGATAATTATTATAGGTATGTAAAAAGGAAATAAACACAAGTTCCGGTTACTAGCATTTCTGCAAACACTTGAAAAGGTCTCCATCACTGACTTAAAACACGTCAAATGAGAGTGGTAATTAGTGTCAGTAAATTAAACCAGCAATTTATCAATCAGTTATACGAAATAAATAAATAAAAGTCCGTCCATCACTTCCGGAAGCCATTTTGTTTTATAGGAAAGCGAAACTTTGTAAGCTATCATTATAAAAATATCAACATGCGGAACTTTTCCATAATTCAAACGACATAAACAAGATGGCCGACCAATATTCGAGTCACTTATTCTTGAGTGTTAGGTAATGCTGTCCCTTTCAGTCAGACGGCTATTTAGTCTTGGACACCCTTTAATCGTTCGTGCTAGGATTGTGGGATGTTGTAAACGTAGTATAAAAATAAATCAACGTAAAATGAAAGATGGCGGCGACGATGACAACGAAAACAGCAGCAGTGATCCCGAAAAGAGTCGAAGACAAAGCCTGCTAAAAGAGGAATTGAAATAAATAAACCAATAACGCTATAAGATTATGAATAAAAACCGATCACCATACAATTCCTGTCGAATCATCGAATGTAGCCTCCAAAATTTAAGCTTAATTTAAATAAACCCATTTAGCTGAGTGGTACGCACGCAGCTCGAGCTAAAAAATCAAACTTTTGTTTCAGAATGTACTTCATGTGTCTGTCAAAATTTAGCGTGCCAATTTAATGGATCGGTACATTTTCTCAAGCTAAATTGTGACAGACGTTGTGTATTTGTCGTTCTGTTGCGAAAAGTATGCAAAGATGACATTTTTTAATTTTTACATGGACGAGAAGTAGTACCAAGAATCAGAAATAGTTGAAATAAGAGAGAATTAAATTTTTGAAGGAAGTTTTTCAAAGAACAGCTGTTTTCTGTGGACTTTAGCTGATGTTTGGAGAGAAAAGTTGGAGACCAGATAAAATTTGGTTTAGTTTTTTGGGTAAAAAGGGTGTAAACTTTAACCCGGATTAAATAATACGGCAGCTTCAAGTTTTTGAACTCAACGATTGAAAGATTTAGCTGACAACCAATTCTCCGAAGGAAAGAAAAAATACCTCCTGCAAAAGTTTCTTACAACCATTTGTTTGTATTCCTCATTCGAACGGGTGAAGCATTCTCGAATGTGTGTCTGACTTTCGCGATAGTGTAGTAGCAGAGAAACGGAAAAGCGGTGCTATTCACAAATCTATTTTTAATATCGATTTGTAAAAGTGAAAGGCCAATTAGGTGTTGGGCTTTATTTCTCTGCTTTAATTTTTCCCTTTTGGTCGTAGAGAGAACTTTTAACTCTTTTTTTCATTTACCGAAGATTGACAACATGTTTGGTTTAATGGACCGATAGCCGATATTTTTCGTGGGCTATTCGGTTTAATTAATTTTGAGAACCTTGAAATGCTGAGTTTAGGGAGAACGTTCTATCCAATCGGGATGATTTCTATTTTCTTTCGGATCGAATAATTGAACATAGACATGTGTATAATGTTTTCGGCGATAAAGATAAAAAGGTTTCCAAAAGCTGATAACCCTTCCTGGCCCACAAAACTTATTTTTATTTTTTCCCACCTTTTAAGCAAGAACGACAAATTATTTTGTTGGGTGGCAGCAATTGAATTAACAATAATTTTGCAATCTTTGAAATAGAATAATTCGAAGGGATGAATATGTAGTTTTTTTCGGACATTTTCCTCGAAAACGAGTTGAAGTGTAAGCTGTTTGGAGATTTGGAGATTTTATAAAATGTTTATTGCGCGCTCGAACGGCTCGTCTGATTGGGATATTTTTGTTCATTTCTCTAGAGCTTTTAAATTGCTAATAAATATAATTATGCGGAGATATTTTTTTTTCAGAAGGCGGTGTGCAGGTTCCATAAAACTTCCTGCTTCCCGAAGAGCAAAGTGCAACAGCGCAAAGATTTTTATATAAACAGGTGTCAAACAAACTCAATAACACCTTTTACCACATTGACAGGCCTGCAGAGATTTGACTTACTTAAAATGGCGGATGATACGTAGTATCACGAGCTTGGACACTGGAGGTATAGTAGTTGGTTTCCATTCCAATAACGTTTATGCAAAATGTAGGATGTTGCTGAATTTCAAAGCAACAGGGACGCATGGAAAACCTTTTAAGATAGAATAGCATTTTTACCTCCACCGGACCTTAAATCCCAAAAACGTGGAGGAAACGTTTCCGGTGCGGTAAACATGCAACTATATAAAGGGTTTTCCAATAAGAGGTGTTATTGTTACTGACCCGCTATTTCGGTAGCTGTCACTTTTGATGCTTTTATTCTTTGACATTTGACCAGTAGAAACTACGCCATTACTAAAAATGGAACTATATACGCTTCAACAACGCATTGAAATTATTAAAATTCACTACAAAAATGGTGAAAATCTTGCAGTCACAGTTCGCAAAACTAAAGCATTTTTTGGTCGTCGTGAAGCACCTTGTCGGACCGCAATACAGAAATTGGTGGAAAAATTCGAGCTGTTGCGGCAAGTTAGTGAAGAATAAAACCCGTGCACGACGCTCAAGAAAAACTGAGAATATTGCTGCTGTAGCCCAAAGTGTTGAAGAAAACCCAGGTTTGTCCATTCCTCGTCGTTCTTTGGAATTGGGCATTCCACAAACGTTTTTTATGGTCGGAGTTGGATGGTTTTGATCTGGATAACGTTTACTTTCAACAAGACGGCGCCATGTGCCACACAAGCAACGAAACCATTGATCTTTTACGGGAAAAGTGTTATCTCTCGAAGTGGTGATCACAATTGGCCACCGATATCCTGTGATTTAACTCCTTGCGACTTCTTCCTTTAGGGCCACGTGAAAGATAAGGTCTACGCCAACAGCCCAGCGTCGATTCAAGACATCAAAGATAAAATTCGTGAGGCTATCGAGGACATAGGGCAGCCACTTTTCGATATGGTTATGGAAAATTTCATGAAAAGGATATGGTCCTGTATGCGTGCTGGTGGTGGCTATTTGCCTGGTGTTGTCTTTTATTATTAACGGCATACCTTCCTTTTTATTATGGAATAAACATCCGATCATTTATCTCAAAAAATGACATTTTTCTTTGAATACCAAAATAGCACCTCTTATTGGAACACCTTTTATTTTTTGTCTTTTCGATAGATAAAGCAGCTTCAGAGCAATACGATAGCTGATGACGATACGATGAAGGACTTCCAAAATGGCTGTTCAGTTCAGGTTTGTCCAAATCGAAAATACATTTACCAACACAATTTAATAAATTAAACACACATACAGAATGTATTCAGTTTTAAAGCCATTTATTTGTAACAATCCAACTAAAGTGTGCTCTAACATCATGCATCACAGTCCATTTTAATTGTACGAACTGTCATTGTCCAGTGATTTGCCTTTCGTTTCTCGCAAACATATCAGGTCGAAGATGAAACCAAATCCCGCCACAGCTGCACATATCCACATCACACCCGACAATCCAATGCTGACCATTAATATTGGGAACGTTTTCAGTAGCACAAACGAGAACACATTCAACAAAGACAGGCAAATTGCCGACCCAATTGATCGAATCTAAGATCAACGTCAAATCTTTGATCAGTGTTCAGGCAACATAAAAAAAATTCTTACCTTTGGTGGGAGTACCTCAACGAGAAGCACAAACGTCCCGGCAACAACTCCAATATTCGATGCGAATATAACAAACGACATCACCACCAAGGGAAACCATGTCAGACTACTCAAGTCGATCCTGTGCGCCAAATACGAATACACTCCGATCACGGTCAGACCGAAGCACATACCGCAGGTGGACGCCAACATTAAAATCTTCCTGCCGTACTTGTCCACCAGGACGGTGGCACAGTACGATCCAAATATTTGCACCGCACCAATTATAATTGTGTTCGCATTCGGGTCAATTGTGGACTTGGTTTCTGCAAAAATCATCGATGAGTAGTTCATTATTGAAAATGTGCCCGAAGCAATGTTAACAAACACTAGGGTGATTCCTATGCCGATGGCCTTCATTGATCTTTTATTGCCTGCAATGACATAATTCCAAATCAAAAATGTCTACCACTGGCAGACTGGCACTTACAAAAGTCGCAAACCGTTAGCCGCTTGTCGTTGTTTAAAGTCTCAATGGATGTTTTCAGCTCGTTAAACGCCACAGTGAACCTTTGCAAATGCTCCTTGGAGCTGTCCTTGTAGTTTGTGTAGAATTTTAATGATCTTTCCGCTCCATAGGGGTGTCCTGTGCGCAGCAGATGCTGCGGTGTTTCGGGAAACTGTATCCAAAGCAATAGGTTGACAATGGGTAAAATCACAACGATACATGGAATGAACAAGTACGGCACGTGCGATGAAATTATAAATCCCGACAGCAGGCCAATATTGATTGAGAAACAAAACAGCGAACCCAGCGTTCCCCGAATTCTGTGGGGCAACTTCTATTTAGCCGTTAAGTACATGCAAAGAACTGTGGCTACTTACTGGCAGTCGGCGATTTCGGAGACGAAAAGTGGAATAAGGAGGTAGACACCTCCGCCGGTTGCGCCTGCAAGGAACCGCGCTATGTATAGGTGGTAGACATTGCCCGCGAAAAATACCATCATCCAAAAGCCCTGCAAATAAATGTGGAATGTCAGCGGAACTATTTATTTGTTGTATAGTCGCCGGGTTTTACAAATAATAAACATTTTTAGTCTCGACTCTAAATTTTAGTAGTTCACAGTGGCTACAACTTTCGCAATTGTGAGCTTCCGTAAATTTTAAGTCGACAGTAAAACTTGTTATTAGTACGGTGCGCAGTCTACTACCGAGTCGAGGTCTGTTTTGTTTGGAATGCATCTAAAGTTAAAGGGCGATATTGATATCAAATTTAGTGTCCAGGCTAAACAGAAAATGTTGGCGAAATATTTCATATAAAATGACCCATTGTGACCTACAAAATATTTAGTTTAAAAATGGTTATTGGTGAAATGATAATACTAAAAGAGGGAGAGGAATAAACAGACGATTCGGGTAGCGACGCCGTACCGGGGCATTCAGAAAAATAGAGTCGAAGAACAAAGACGTGTAAATTCTTGAAGCCAACTAAAAGAGTACAATAAATTCATTTTACAGATTTGGGTTATAGATTTTTCTTTAAATTGGTAATAGTTTAAGCACCGTACTAATAACAAATTTTAGTCTCGACTTTAAATTAACGGAAGCTCACAATTGCGAAATTTGTATAAAAAGAATTATCCACTGTGAACTACTTAAATTAAAAGTCGAAAATAAAAATGTTTATTCCCTAAGAGCCCACAGCAAATATTGGGTGCGAGGAATAACCGAAAAAAAGTAATAGATGAGTTGAAGACTGATGCTATAAACCAAAGTCTTGGTCACCGCTTTAGTGACCAATACTATGTTGAAAACCCCAGCTTTTCAAAAACTGAGATAATTGATATAATCAGTCAATGTTAGTTTTATTATTAATTGTAATTTTATTAATTAGTAGGTACATAAATTACAAAATTAATAATAAAGACAGGGACAGCACTAGCTCGGGCTGTAATACTTGTGCCAGACTATTTTAAAATCGTAAAAAAAACTTCTATTTCTTTGATGTTTGACATAACCAAATAACCTTTGCTTTAAAAGATAGAGAATCCATCCCTGATAAGAATTCATCTACTACTTCCTTTTCGGTTATATCTCGCACCCAAAATTTGCTGCGTGCTCTTGGTCTACGAGTATAGGACCGAAAGTCTTATTTTTATTGTGCCCTAAAATGAAGGGCGAGGCTATTTTCTCTGACAGTTGTAGGCAATGCTGTCGAAGTGGATACTATAGTACCTATCATTTGGATACTCTTGCAGGGCTCTGACACTATAAAATGGTATGTATACCCCTGCTTTCAAAATCTATTACGTAAAATAATTTTGTAGAAAATGTAATTTTACCACATCCCTATTTAACGGATGCACATCTCTAGGTTAGGAAAATAATTTTAGTTTTTTATTAGGCCTATTTTTTAGCTGCAGTCTCATCAAAGCAAAGTAAAGTACGATTTTCAGCACGCAATTACAACAACTACGTTCTACTTGACAGTTGACACTTCGCGACTCGCAGTAGTTGTTGTAATCGCGCTCTGAAAATCTTACTTTACTGAGAAGCTCGAAAAATACGCGTGTCTATGGGGACGTTCAAGTATCTAGTTTAGTAAGTCTGACAGCTCTCTCACTAGGTGAATCTCGGTTTTGATTGGTCGGTTTTAGTTGACGTTTATGGAGGGGTATCCGACGAATCTAGTCAAGAAATTCGTGACTGAGTTGAGTACTAAGTTGACAGTTCTCATATGTAGCTGACGCAGAAAAAGTGACGTTCCCGACCAATCTAGTTTTTGCGTTCAGGTTGCATCTCATCCAGACCAATCTAGTCGACTTAAGATAACTAGATTCTTGAATGCGGCCTATCTGTTCGCATATATAGCATTCATTGCTTCCGCTTTGCAGCCCTTCCACCTGCTTCACTCTTTCAACCGTTTGCAGCAGTGGAATTACAGTAGCTACAAATCACCTGAACGGAATCTATATAAATATTTCTTCTGATAGATTGACACTGTAACTAGTTTGTGGCGTCCAATTTGTCAACGTCAAATTTGTGAGCAGGTAAACAGGAACAGCCATTAAAAGCTACACATTGAAAGTATACACTATACGAGTATTATGTAGTAGGTATGTTTCAAAGCTCGTGTTATTTTTACTTTTAATGCAAAATCAGAACAGATAGAGTTTCCCTACGTCTAGAGCAGATGAAAGGGCCAGCCAATCCGATGTGCAAACATTTCCCAATGTCAGACACAACCTGTCATCTAAAATGCAAAGTTTGAGTGAAGGAAATGCTGCAAACTTATTTCACATACAGCATCGGAAAATGTGGCAAGTGCATCACCGACGATGATATTCAAAATTCAGCTGCAGATTCCTACAAATAAACTAGACAGATGCTGCTACATGTAAACCCCGATAAATCTATGTGGATTAGGGGAGTAGTTTCAAAGTGTTGCATTAAGAAAATCAAGAAAAACTTCACCATTTTACAATTTGCATTGATGAACATTTCGGTTTCGGAGACGGAAGTACGAAAACTGACAAAATGGTAAGAGAGAGAGATAATTTGGACATGCTCACGGCCCTTACAAATATGTAATAATTTTTAACCGTCACACAAAATATTTTGTAGGTCAGAATTTGCAATTTTGTTTGTTTGCAAAGTTTCGCCATTGAGAGTTCGACAAAAAATAATCTAGACACCAAAAAAGATGATTAGTATCGCGGAACGTCTTGCTGCGGGTCTGTTCTTTTGTGTGCTTATAACTCAGGGGCCATTGCTGCATTCCACTCTATATTATTTCTGTAGTTACTGTAGTAGCATATTTACCTCTTGCGGTTCACACGCTCAACCAATCTTAACAAATGAAGTGTCAAGAAAAAGAGATTTTCGGGTGCTTGTTGTTGCATATTTACTTTTTTAAAATATTACCAATTGAAAAAGTTGAATTTTACTACATTAAATTTGAACTACGCAGTTGTGTACCTACAACTATGATTCAGGGATTCTTTCATTCATCATGCCCGTAGCGCCGTAGCCCGAAAGAGAGTTACAGTCATAAGAAATCTAAGCGAGAATTTTCAAAATTTTGCCGCGGAATCGGGTAGGAGCTAGGATCGCTGTTAAATTATTTCAAAACATAGTTTTCTTGTCAGTTTTTGCACAGAAAATTCGAAGTAGTCTCGATATAATCCTAATATTATAAATGCGAAAGTAGAGTTATTACCTTTTAACGACCGCAAAACCTATTTTTATGAATTTTGGTATAGGGATGGGACCTGTGAGAATGACATAAACTACCTACTTTTTGTCGCGAAAACAAAGCATAAAGGGTTTGAAGTAGGGGATCCAAGTTTAAATGACGAACCAATTATTTCTCAAGGGATAATAAAATGCATCATAGGTAGGTATCTATATTTGGTAAGAAATAAAGAAATTTGCTGCGTATTTTACCAATGAATTTAAATGTGTAGGGCTGATTGGTTGGCTTGAAAGGTAGGATAGTTTTGGACCCGATAAGTGGCGCTTTTGTTGATGCAAAATATTTTATTTGAGTTACTCGAAGTACTAATTCTACGCAGACCAAGTCGCGGCCACCAGCTAGTTTATGTTATTCTAATAACAAACTTTAGTCTCGACCTGAAATTCAAGTTCACAATTGCAAAATTTGTAAAAAATATATCCATTGCGAACTATTTCAATTTAAAGTCGAAACTAAAAATGTTTATTGCAATGCAATTGTAAATTATGAGATTTTCTCACTAAATGAAATGAAAAAAGCAAATGAAATTGATTTTCTGTAAATTGTTCTTACTATGTGCGGCACTGCCAAGAGATATATACACTTCTTCCTTCCGAGGCTATCTATCAGGCAAACGAAAAAGGCATTTCCAATGAATCCGCCGATACTGACCATCGCACCGACCCATGAAGCCTCCTGAACTGTTATGTCGAACGTCAACGGCGAATCACTTGATTGCAACTTAAGGAGCATCGGTGCTACCCATCCTAGGCCAATGCCATGGCTCAAGGCGATTATATTAACTGAAATGGATTATGTAAGTTTATGCTAGTATCGTAAGGTTTTATTTATTTTATACCTGTTAATGTTGCTGCCAACTGCCGCCGATAGCTCTCGCAGAATACACTGCCAGGACGGTTGAAAAGTTCAATAAATTTCATTATGAACTTTCTGTTTGTGAAAGTTAAATTGATGCGGCCACAACTTTGACGGACCTTTACGAAACTGCCTTACTTTGAGAAATTGCCTACACTGGGGAAAAAATTAAAAGTTGAAAAGTATGTAGGATAGAGAACAGCAGCGAAAAATACGAGTAGCCTTAAAGTTTTAAGAATAAGAAATGTTTTTTCGTTTTGGGGACCATATTTCAAAAGAACCAACAAAAGACGCTTTCAAATTTACTTTTGCTTCGCGAAAACGCACCACGGTAGTACGGTAGTGCTCCGGATTAAAGTCACTCATCATCACTTTGCCAGAAATGATTGCATATGTTCGGGGTGTTTCGAGAGAACGCTACTGCTACTTTGTTTTATAGGGAATTTGACCTTCATTTAGTTACTTTCCTGGGAAAAATTTTGAAATATACCATCCATTTATAGAAATTAAATAACACTGATGAGGCTGCGCGAATTAAAAATTTACTTAACCAAATGGTCGACTAGTGGTAGCTTTATTATGTACCTACGCAACTTAAATAAGTAGACTGCACGATTGGATCACACGACTCTTCATAATTCACTTTAAATTCGCTATACGTTTCGAAAGATCATTTTAATGCCCCTATTATCGTTAGCGAGTCAATAAAAAAAAAAGCGAATGTGACTTATTTGTATTATGGTTAGCGAATTGAACAAAATTCATTCGCCTGAACTGTCAAACCGCTGGCGAATTTAAAGTCGCCTTATTGCGGTTTGCGAATTTATGAAATATCATTCGAATGAATATTTTCTAAACTTCACTTATTCGTACTTTACCAAAAGGGCATAGGTTTGCATTTATAGGGTATGAGAATAAACCTTTGAACTTAAATATTGAATCTAGTCGAAATGGTTAAGGAATAAAATGGTAATTTTTTTTATATATGCAATTATTTAGGAAGAAGGACTGTTAAAATAGGTTGAAACGAATATTGAGAGCATGAAATCCGTATATGCAGCTTAAAAGAAAGCTTTAGACAGCAGCCACTGGAAGATGTGCGGAAAGCAAGAGACTCTTTTAAGAGTTCCTCTGCTGTAATAAGTATACCTATGCAAAAAAATTTACATCCCGACGAAGACATTTTGAGGGAAACCTTGACGAGGCGTATTATTTGTTCTCTTTCGTCTCATTACTGAACCAACTTTGAACAAAGATCGTCCCAATAAAATAGCGAATGCATGATTTGAGGTTAAGGAACTTATTTAAACAAGACAATGGAAAGGACGAACTAAAAATCGAATGTGACTCCAAATCAAGAGTTTCTTTGTTACTAGAAGATCGCACAAATCAACCATCGGAGTAAGAAGGAGGCTCAGTTCATTAGTAGCTACAAAAATTCGCCTCATGCGATTCACATAACAGCTCTTTAGCAACACCCTATACCCAGGCGATGACAAAATAAATAACTCCTATCATTATTTGTTCTGTCTCAACTAAAACAACACTTGAATATCAAATGATGTTTTGCTAAAAAGCTGGTTGCACAGTATTGTTGATCATCAATAAAGGTGTCTATGTACGAGATTTATATCTCCAGCAGGTTTCCATCGAAAAGCGTTCTTAAAATAACTATTTAAATCCCCTTGGCGCTGGAAACATACAAATTTTTAAAAACTGGAGTGCTAACCCCTTTGTTTCAACAATAACTACTGGTTTAGTACTGAAGCAATACAACAATTTCATCTAAACACAAGTATTTTATCGACAGACGATGCGCCCGCCGGTTCCATGTGTATCCAATTAACATTTGGGATGTTCTGGCTTAAAAAAATATAAAACTAGTTGGGATAACCGCGTGTGCGGTGTATTTTAAATTTTGCAAAATATTATGAACGCTCGGTGAGTCATTTAAAATGGCCTTTCAAATCGCAATGACTCATGTGTCGATGCAATTTGTTTTCAAAAAGTTACTGATTTTAAGTCACAACAAAAATAAAATGCGTAGCAATTTTAGACCTCGAAGAGGCACAATTATTAAATAACAATAGATAATAATAACAATGCTATTTTATTGAATAGTGTAATTTTTTGTCAGTAGCCTTTTAAAAGCATTTGCTTTGATTGATTGTGAGCATGATTTTAAAAGGTTTCTGAAACGTCAACACAGCCGTATTTATTAGATTCTCTTACGACGCCTCTACGGTTTAGTTCCTCTATGGCCTCTACGATGTTGTTTAGTTAAACATCGCGTAAGAATTTACGCAGCTTTCCTGAAATTGTGAATTATAAACATTTTTCCGCGGTAACTTTACTAAACGAGGTTTGTGTCTAAATAGGTAAGAATTTCGATAAACTATTACAGAAAACACTGAAATCTATTACTTTTTGCAACTGAAACTGATCCTAGCTGTGGTTGACAGATTAGCTTCGTAAGAAAATCATACATAATACAAACAAAAAGCCAAATTATCTGGGACCATTCCGAAATTTCTTTGGAGGGACTGCTGAAATATCTACCTGCAATCATAATCTATCAATCACCACCAAATCTGAAATTATATTTTATAATTGCATTTGCAGACGAAATTCGTTTGGTGCAAATTTATACAACATTCGAAATGAATGCACTAACAAAAATGAGTTTCACTTTTTGGATTTGTTTACAATCCACTACCAAAAATGACATTAGCTGCAAAAACATATTTACGTAAGCTATACGCAGGCTCTAAACGCAAATTTTCGCGTTTAAACTACGCAGCCTTAAAGTAACGTTAAGTTCCAAAAAATATAAATATCATTTCCCTGCGTAAGGCCATTTTAGAGGGTGCGTAAAGTTAAGCAGACTATAAGCTGGGTTTATAAATAAGGCTGCAAGAATTTAGTAATTTAAAAAATTCAGATTCTCCGCCTCGTCTGTGAGAAGAGATATTTTAATCCACACGTGCAGTGATGCCATTTTATATGCTACATAGATATAGCATTTTTGAAAACTTGTCATTCTCAGCATTTTGTATTTTTCGATTTGTGCTCGATTTTTAATTTGAATTTTGTTCATTCGTGTACATTAAGCATATACAGAGCATCGAAGCTTTAGATGTTTCCCACCAGTTTCCCATCGCATCAGATGGAATGGGAAATGTGAGCGGGTGAAGTGTCGACTATGATGGACCTCATATGCAAAAAAAAAAAACAACCACTCTAGTTGAAAGTGTAATTTTTTTGTATTAGGTACTCTAGATTCATTTTAAAAGCAATTTTGTTTGGGGTCTTGCATTTTCCTTTTAGAAATTCTTGTAGCACTTGGTCAAGACGCAAATGAGAGGCTTTCCTATATGTCGTTCGCGGAAATATCAGCCGTAAAAATACAGGTTACTTACTGATTTTGAGTTTTTCATGATTATTTGTGATACTTTATCACATGCATGAAAAGGAAATAGCCTGAAATAGCGTTTTTTCAAACGAAAGTAATGTAATTGAAGGGTTTCTCCGGATGGCTTTACTGTTGAATTTTTTTTTGAAAAAAGCATGGCACAGGGGAGAATACTTTTAAGTGTAGGTACTTTGTATTTTCCCACAGTCAGATTGAAGCCAATTTTACTACTGAATCACTGTGCCTATTACTAAATATGTATCAACAGTTGTAAACAATTTTATTATTACAAACAACAAGAATTGCATCTGTTCAAAGTGAATTTAAATGAATGCAAAGTACAATTTACTTTCGAAAAATTTCCGAAAATTCTCCATGAAGTTTGCAGCTAAACCGACAGCAGGCATACGTTTAAATGTTTATTTTTGCATCAAAAAATCTCGTAAAAGGACTATAAATACCTACAGATAGAGGGGCTGGATAAAGCCTTCACATAAAATAAAGAAAACTGTTGCTTTCAATGAGGAATTTTTTCTGAGCCTTTTTAGAAGGACTCTTCCAAATCAAGACCTCATATCTGTGCGCATTTGTTAACTGCTGACTTTCAATTTCTCTATATTCTAAAACAGGCTTTAAATAAAATAACAATTTGAATGTAGGTATACTAACGTTAAAATTAAGAAACAAAGTTAATGAACGGTGAGTAGGTTAGATCAGTATAAATGGGATTGTTTAAAATTAACTTGTGTTGACAAATTTCCAGCTCCTAACACTACTTCAAAACAAATGCTGCTGAAACAAGTTAAAGCATTTCTTTGTTTCTGCAGTGCATCTAAAGTTGGAAACAACCATTCTTAAAGATTGAGCCGCAGCCCAATAGTCGAGGCAGTAATCAAAGGTACTAACAATTACAATAGATAGACACACAATTGGACATACAAGTTGAAGTGAAATCTTAAATTCAAAATCGCCTTCAGTTGGGTCTTGATAATTTGTATGCCAACTGGCAGATAAAATTTAGAAAATATCTGCCGAGCGGTTGTTAGGTTATCTCGGAATTTATTATCATGGCAATGATAGACAGAGAAAAGTCAAAGACCTTTTCTTTAAATCTTTAGCAATTAGACTTTTACATTTTATAGGAATATGGAAGATAAATTTACTTTGTTACGATAAAAGCCATAAAAATAAAGAATTGCGCGACTAGGTTGCAAGGAAGATTCTCGTTCATGTCACAGTTTGGTTGATTGCTTTTTATTTTATTAGGTATGGGTGTGTGGGTAAGCAATGCACAAAACACTTAAATAAAGTGCACTTTCGGCTTAAACATATTCATTTCAGATGGCAGTGCGTCAAGTATAAGCCTCCCATTAGGCTTAAGCTCTCAGTAAAAAACATTTTTCGCAAT
Organism: Cheilosia impressa; assembly: GCA_948293265.1. NCBI lineage: Eukaryota > Metazoa > Arthropoda > Insecta > Diptera > Syrphidae > Cheilosia > Cheilosia impressa. The sequence continues at coordinate 25,713,379 of OX411884.1, read as the reverse complement.
TTCTGTTTATAGGCTCTTATACGTTACACGATTTTTGAGTACATGGACAAGCGTAGCAGGAGCTTCAGATCTGTTGGGGCAAGTTCTGGAATAGGTTTGTGGTGCTGGTTTCCGTGCCTATGGTTGAAAGTAGGGTTCACGATATATAGAGATCTTTACACCGATATATAGGTAAAATTCTGACTTTGTCGAATCAAGTGTCGGAGAACTGATAAAGTGTTTTCTATTTAGTCTACGATTTAAGTCGTAGCTGTTATTTTATTTCGTACTTTTATTTAGAGGCAGAGCTTAAGTGGATTATAGCTGCTAAAATGAGGGTAGTTCTTATTGTATTTTTATACCCTCCAGAGGAAGGTATATTCACTTTGCCAATACATTTGTAACGCCAAGAAGGAGTCACCGGAGACCTCATAAAGTATATATATTCTGAATCAGGATCACATTCTGAATCGATTTAGCCATGTCCGTCTGTCTGTCTGTCTGTCTGTCTGTCTGTTGAAAGCACGATAGCGCCCAAAGTAATTGACGTAGGTGAACGAAATTTGGTGAAAGGACTTCTTTTTATCGGCGTCAGGTTGGTATTGAAAATGGGCTATGTCGGTCAAGTAGTTCTGGTACCTCCCATACAAAACCAATATAAGACCCATGTGTCCCTCTTTCCGTTGAAAACACGATAGCGTCCAAAGGAATCAACCTAGGTGAATGAAGTTTTGTGAAAGGACTTCTTTTATCGTCGTTAGGTTGGTATTAAAAATGGGCTATGTCGGTCAAGTAGTTCTGGTATTTTGCATGACTTGTACGCAGTGGAGGGTATCAAAGCATCGGCCAGGCCGATGATAACACTTTTACTTGTTTTATTGAAAGTGAGCCATTGAAATATACAAAAATATACTCTATGTGATCACAGATCGGGATTTGGGTAGTCATATTTAGGAAATATTTTTAAATACAACTTCATTTGCATTTTTTTAAGAAAAACTAAGTAGGGTTTCTTATTTAGAATCTTTCATTATTCTTAGTTCGCCCAGTGGTAAAAATTCTACCGTTTTAAGGACATGGCTTATATTGGAAAACAAATTGCACAAAGCATTGCATCTCCACAGAACCTTCCCAACAAAATAAATTAAGCGAATATTTTGTGTTTAAGGCACTGAAAGTGGTCCAAACGAAGTCATCCGATGTTGTTAAAATGGATTTCGATCAAAACCGATAGAGCTGTTTTTATAAAATTAGGAGGAGCAAAGTTTAGTTCGAAAAATACTAGTGCTTACCTATCAAACCGAAAACTGAGAATCGGATATTGCTTGGGATGCAAGTTTTACTTGGTTTTTAAAGTTTCATCCCAATCGAAAATAGGGTTTTAGAGATATAAGCAGTTTCTAAAGTTTGCATTTCGGTCTTCGGTCGAAATCCTTATGTGCGTTTAAAAATAAACTATAAAAAATTTGTAAAATGTGTTGTTTTTACAAATGGTTTGGACGATAATTTTGAGGAAACTGAGTTTGCTATCAAGTTTTAAATGACCATTATTACTGTTTTTTTTTTTTGTATAATCTACTAGTGCTCAAGGGGTTTTTGTCCCTTATAATGCTAATGCACAGCACGAGTGGAAGGATTAACAGGAGGATAGAGAAGAGGTACTGGTAAACGATTGAGGGTCGTATTGGGAGGGGAAAACCGTTTGAGGCAATGCATTCCACATGCGTGTTGTTCGACTTATAGAAGAATCTATATACTTTACAGTACGTCCGAAGGTAGGCTTAAGGATGAACTGATGTGCATTCGATGAGTGACCAGTGAGAGTTGTTGAAGGGGCGGAATGCAGTTGGCTATTTCATCAGAGCATTGGTGGTGAAAATAGAGATAAAACAATGAAAGGCAAGAAACGTTTCTGCGGTGTTCAAGTGGGACAATTGACTGCGCTATATTTCTATCGCCAATAAGTTTTATCGCACGCTTTTGGATACTGTCCAGTGGGTGTAGTGTAGTTTTAGGTGCACCTGACCAAACATGAGCGTTGTACTCTAGCTTAGGCCGAATAAACCCTTGTAAATTGAGGCTAAATCAGAGGGTGTAAAGTACTTCTTGCATCTAATTAGGAAACCTAGACATTTCGCTGCGTTTTTGGCAACTTCATTATGTAGTCGTTCCAACGAAGTTTGTCGTTGACACACATTCCGAGTATGGAAAGTATTTCGGTTTCGTCGATGCAAGTGCGATTCATGCGCAATGGCTGGGGACTCAGGTTACGCTTCAATGATAAAAGACATCAGAAAGACAGCATTGTGTTTTCGAAGAATTAAATTCCACTCTATTGGTTGTACCCCATTTAAGTATGCTGTCAAGATCAGAATTCAATACGTTGTTCCAGTTCCAGTTCCACGCCGAAGAGCAAGGACGTGAATCAGGGAACGAATATGAAAAACTGAGGGTGCTCTCATCAGCGAATGAGTGTATTGGATAAGAAGTTGCATACAAGAGGTCATTAATAAATATAAGGAAAAGTGTAGGAGACAAAACAGAGCCTTGGGGACCACCAGCATTTATATGGTGAGTTGCAGACTTGAAACCATCCAACACTTGAACTTGAATTGAACGGCCAGAAAGGTAGTTTCTAATCCATTGAAGAAGAGACGCGTCGATCCCATAGGCACGCATTTTCGACAAAAGAGCTTGATGCCAAACTCTGTCAAATGCTTTCGAAATATCAAGCGCAACAATTTTTGTTTCACCAGAGTGATGACGATTGGAGAGATTGGTTCCACTTTTCGGTGAGTTAAGTCATCAAATCACCAGTGGACGTGCTGCCACGAAAACCGTATTGCCGGTCTTGAGAAGTTTTCGTGATTCCAGATATTTCACAAGCTGACGGTTGATCAGCGTTTCCATGACCTTGGAAAGAATGGAAGTAAGTGCTATGGGTCGGTAATTGGTGGGAGAAGAAGAATAGACTTTTTTAGGGACGGGTTGGACAAATGCTGTTTTCCACTTACTCGGAAAGAGTAAGGAATGAATTGCTGTTAAAATCGTATGAACTGTTTTTGAGATAAGTCCGAAAAGTTCTGGTATTAATTTTTTTTACGAAAAAAGAGCATGCGGTCATGTTAACCTCAACCACAAATATTAATTTTGTTTGAAATCGTTGAAGCTATTTTCGAAAAAATCAAACTTGTTTGAAACCGTTATATGGGAGGTATTGTTAATAACGGGACTAACATGCAAAACAAAAAGTGACCTCAAGCTGTCAGCCCACAAACTCTAAACCCAAAGTTTGATGCAAATCCGACCAGCCGTTTAGGCTGTAGACACCAGGAGCCGACGGACAGATGGACAGACGGGCCCACTTTTTTGAGTTCCTCTATCATCGTAATGTCAGAATTCATTAAAAACCTCGAGTTCGAAATTTTGTACGAATACAATATCTTCCTCTTTCTACGTATTAGAGAAAGTTACAAATAAAATGAACGAATGTTTGTGTATTTTTTAAGGCGCAAACCTAAAAAATCACGAAACAAATATGCTCAAAGTATTTTTAAGTAATAAGTTATTCCTTTTCTACAAAAGTGTATGCCTTAAAAAAATCTCTAATAAGAAACAACTTTGAATGCCTCTGTTGCATATCAATATCAAAAATTTCACTTCAAACGTTTTTCTTACGGGACCGCCCATATAACACTACTAGTACCAAACAAGAGAAGCCCCTGATAGGTAACTTAAACTTCACTTTAACGAACAAAACTTAAGCAACAAATTTTAACGGCAGTCCGTTGAAACTAAAATAAATGTCCCTGCTGTACAACTAATAACACATAACACTCGTACCTACAATTGTTGATGCGCAAAATATTTCTCCACAAATTAATAAAAAAAAAATAAAATAAAAGCAAACTTTGTTTATTTACGAATTTTTACAACGTTACTTGATTGCACTTTAAACAAAAACAAAACCCGAAAGCCTGATATAGTACCATTGTACCCGTAGCAGTATTACGTCGTGTGCAGCGTGCAACTTTAGCACTGAAATATTACTGCATATAGTTATTGTAAAAAATTAATTATTATCAACCGGCGTCTTTAATATTTTAAACTGACTCACTGAGAATTTCGAATTACACTGCTTGGCAAATTGTGTTTCAGAGATTAAAAATATTGCCGTCGAAATCGGACAAACGTCACATCGCGTTACCAGTAAAACTACAAATTTGGCAAAACAAAAAATCAAAAAAACAAAAACCAAAATGTTGTCTCCAAAGTGGAAAGACATTTCGCTGCTTCTCAGGGCAAGAGTAGATAATCCTGCTTCGCTGGTTAATGAAGTGTTTTCTGATATAATAGGTGTATTGGCTTGTGAATCATTGCTGAATTTATAAATGCTAATTTCACATAAACACCTTATAACAAGTTTAATACGTGCCTAGTGGTGGTGTTGTTTTGTTGTTGAACCACGGTTGAACGAGGCTTTCGACACTTATGAATTTGAAGCCGCATAATTAACCACTAAATTTAAATGTTTTCGAATCATACAGTTGGTATTTTGTAAGCGTTATCGAAGGGCTGTCGATGTTAGCAGAGCAGCATAATTTATGATTATCACTTAGTTTGATGATTTTATGAAGCTCGTAAAATGTTAAATTTCTGCGGCGCTTTTAGTGAACACCCCTCGGGAATGTCATCGACTGTCAAGCCTCTTGTCCAATTCAGCAGTTCTTAAGGCCTTACCCACTAATAATCATTTTTAACCTGCATACTAAATATTTTGTAGGTCACCATATGAAATTTCGCCAAAGTGAGCTCGACACTAAAAATGATTATACACAAGTTTCCGGTTAGACTTTTATTTGAAGTTTTTGGCGAAAACAAAGGCAAATAAATATTTCCATCGATTGACACGATTTTATTGATTTCCATGCCTTAAACATTAAACAACAAAAAAAGAATGCGATTTTGGACGAGTTAATTTATCCGCTGAAAATCGCTCAACATTTCCGCAAATAACAATAAGGTAATAGAATAACTATCTATTTAATTAAATTCTTACTGTCATTGCTGCTGCTCTGAAAACATGAAAAGCAATTCACGCGACCGCGTTTAAGTGAATAACCTTATTTTGTTCATCATGTTTATTTATGTTTTTTTTTTCCTTCCATTTCTTTCCATTTATGATGGAATTTTTTCATCACTGTTATGGAAATATATTTTTTTTTGTTATGCCGTTCATTGGTTGCTTGCTACTGAATCAGAATTTCATGATTTAGAACATTTGCCATGGTAGGCATGGAGCAGGGACCAGTCTTCTGTGCGCAAAATTCAGTGCTTCACATCATCGGGCTGAATTACATGTTCGCTCCTAAAAGAAGACATAATGGAAGATGCTCTTATTTTTGCAAATGGCTGCCATTGTCAAATTTGTTTTGACATTTGTGGACTAGACAGATGTAGAATACAAGTGAACAAGCCATGGAGCGAAACACTCCCCAAGAATGCGGAATAATCGTGTCTATTTTTTTGCGTAACAATTCGTCTGTAGCGTTGGCGCATCGCGAATTCCGTCGCCGATTCCACGGCCGTCCGACACCGACTGCGCAAACACTGCGCCGTTTTGGCCACCAACCTTGAAGAGTATGGGACCACACGAGACGTTGCCAAGAGTGGCCGCTTTTTACGAGGATGTCTAGCTGGCGCCGGAAACATCGACCAGACGCCGTGACTCGCAATTAGCCATCAGCCGGTCGTCCCTAAGGTGAATTTTGGTCAAAGACCTGCGCATGTTCCCGTACAAAGTCCAGTCCGTGCATCAGCTGCTGCCTGTCGACCGCCAAACGCGTGTAACCTACGCCCAGCCATCTTCAATCTCGAGGACGAAGTGGACGATTTTTCGACCAAAATTATAGTCATCGATGAGGCTCATTTCCACCTCAGCGGGTACGTGAACAAACAAAACTATCGCTTCTGAGGAACGAAAATCCACGAGTAATGTACGAGGAGCCATTACACAAGCTCAAAGTTACTGCATGGTGCGCTGTTCACGCTGGAGGAGTCATCGGGCCATTTTTTTCCAAGAACGCCGCTGGTCAAACAACAACAGTGGACGGTGCGGGCTGTAGGGCCATGTTAACCAAGTTTTAAAACGAGCCCGTATAGCAATCAACAGTGACAGCGCCCATTTGGCCGATATCATCTTCTCGACTTGACCAATAAAATTCTAAAGGTTCAAGTAAACATAATCAAAACACAGAGTCGAAGTTTTTCATTTAGAAAAAAATGAGAGCCAAACAACATCGGATGATTTCTTTTGGCCCACATTGTATTTATTGATGGAGCTGTGTCTTTTACGCATGGAAAAAAGTTATTTGAATTGGCAACACTTTTTCCAGAGACAATCTAGTTGATACCTGAGTTGAGATCATTTCGGTTTGCCTAGGCAGGACCTAATGTCCCTGCGGACCTGTTGTGCCAAATGTTTATTTATTTATTTGACTAGGCTCACTTCCTTTTCATTATCAGTATAGACTTATGATACACGGGCACTGCTGCTTGAAAAACTTGACGAAAATTGGACTTCCACGTTGTGTTTTATTGGAAACGTGGCGCCTGTACACTTTATGTCATAGTTAAGTTGTAATAATGGCATAAATTTATCTTCCTTGAAGGGTCAATAACATGGGAAATCCCAAGGTTTGTGTGTCTTTTATTTGATTTCAAAGTTGTGCACCTATAAAAACGGTGCCGAAAAATAATTTCACTTATATTATGTGTCCACTTTAAGTGGAAAATAACTTCACATAAAACAAGTGAAAGTATTTCCCTCTCAAGGTGAAGTTATTTCCCATATAAAGTTATTGCCCTTCCAGTTACTTCCCTGCTCCATAAAAATATTTTTGAAAGATGTTGCTTGCTTAAATTTCGAAAAGTACATCAGCTTGAAATTGAATTTCATTAAATCTTTGCCGACTCAAACAGACCACTGATATGTAGGAGTTGGGAACTGTGTAGATGCATGCCTAGGGCAAATTTAGTTTACAGGAAACAAAGTCGGACATTTCACAAAGATGTGCTTTCCACTCCTCTGTAAAGTTGCTATGTTAATCTAAGGAAATCTCCAGTCATGTCAATAGTACCCAGTGACAGGTACACAGTGATGCAATCCATCTGCACTATAAAACTTTGCTAACTATAAGATAATACAAAACAATTTATGAACCATAATCTAATTTACACTGCCCGTTTATTTGTTATATATTTGCTTAACAAATATTTTCCATTCAAGCGTTTTCAAAACACGCTCATAGAGAATGCTAAAAATACACTTGCGTTGTGGTTGAAAGAATTAAAATAACAAACGAAGCAATTGCAGGGGGAAATTGTTGTCGAGTTTCTAAAAATGTTGTTTTTATTCACAACTTTATTAATCGACTGACTGCAGTTGCATGGGAGAAGGAAGGGGTGCAGTTGTGAGCCCCGGTCCCCGATAAAATTTGTATTTGCTAAATAAATGTTAGCAAAATATGCAAGTTTCCGATTGGTGGTGGTGAAAATTGCTATATAAACACCGGAAACATTTTTGCATTACATCCGATTCAGAGCGCGATTCCGTTTTTAGTTTTCCCTCCGAGTTTATCATTTCCTGTCAATGATTAACTTGGTGAATTCTCGACGGACATGTGTATGTTTTTCTCTTTTTTTTTGGGATCTAAGTATCGCCTCGATAAAAGATACAATTCGATACAGGTGTGGTTGAGATGGAGACTGAAGGTCAAGTGGTTTTTGCTTTCAAAATAAGGACATGCAGTATAAAAACGAATATCTCAAATGCTTCCGATTTTGACAGATGTGAATGACCAACACGAAAGCCAACATAAATTCCTAAGTACCATATAGCATTTATTGACATTTGAAGATGACATTTCTGATAGTTTAATGTGTGCAAGTACACTTACTGTCTTCTAGTTTTGTTCGCATACGATCCACAATTTTTTTTTTTGCAAAATGTGCTTGGTTACTTTTTTATTATTGTGCACTTTAAGTTGAATCATATTTTTTATTGTGTTGTGACTTAGTTGGTGCAATAAAATGTTTGCTGTCGATTTGTTTAGTGCGAATATTGTCGACTTTCTGTAGATACTGCTGCAATGAAATGAAGGGTGGTTAAGTTTTAAGGGCCGATGTTGATTTTGAATAAAGCACAAATTATTTAGGACATTTTTTGTCATTTCTTTTTATTATGATAATATTGGTATGGATCAATTATGTCTGGAACAAAATATCGGCCAAATGGCAGCCGCAACCTCGGCGGTACACCTCCATCCGATGGTCCAAATTTTCGATGACGCTGAGGCATATCGACGTACACCTTGAGCCTTAGCAATAAACATTTTTAGTCTCGACTCTAAGTTTTCGTAGTTCACTGCTTTTGCAAATTTAAAGTCGAGACTAAAAATGTTTATTGCTAAGGCCCCTTTTCTTTCAAATAACCCCAAAGAAAGAAGTCCAACACTTGCTTAAGATATCTCTTTTATACGAAGGACACTGTTCCTTCCTTCTTTTTGTTCTTTTGGACCTTCATCGGATTCGTTTTTCTGGACGATAAGCAGCTACTTCTTGTTAGACTGTGGATCTCTTAATCTAGCTCCGGCAAGATTAGTTTAAATTATTACAAAGTCTGTTGGCTTCACAGGCAGACTTCTCTTTTTTTTGAGCAGTCTGGGTAGTCTCAAAAAATCATCATCTCGCTGATGACGTAATAATCGTCGCTTCAGCGAGATACTAAGATTGATCTTCAGTACAAGTTCAGGGCAAATTTTCCAACCAAATCATTATGTTACCAAATTTAGACACATTTTGCAGAGCACGCATTTGATTTGTATAATGTTTCCTAAAAATATGCAACGAATTCACAAGTGTTAAAAACTCTGTCGATATTAGGTATCACAGTTAAACCAGCTTAACTGGTATATCTCAGTCAGAAAACTGATGGTTTGACTGTTTGAAATTAATAATGAATTGCTTTGAGGTATTTCAATTGGTTAAATGTCCTCAGCCAAGTAAATTCACACAGTAGCCCTTATTTCAAGTATCTGAAAAATGTTAACTTCCAATGCAAATTAACCAACATCGATATGAAACTGTGTAAGGCCCAAAAATTAATCACCGCTACAGAAATATAATAATAATACTCTATTTCAAGTGATTTACAAAAACATTTATTTTTAATACTGCTGTCCAACTTTCAACTTTCTTGCTGCCTGAGTTTTTGTGACAAATTATTGCATCAAAGCTCACAACATACCTAAATGATCACAGATCATACCACATCATTAGATTCGTGTTGACCACACTAACCAAATGTTAACCACAAACCGGCAATTGCCGCTGCAAAAATGCATAATTCGCTTTAATGTGTCCTTACTAACTAATTACTATCAAACTCGAAATCCACTCATTCACAGCAACTGCATAATGGCTTCTATGCTCTTTCCCTTTGTTTCCGGTACAAATATCGCCACAAAAACCGCACCAGCAAAGCAGCAAGTTGAAAAGAAAAACATGGCTCCGTACATTCCAAAGGTGTGCATAAACAGCGGCAAGTACTGCAAACAGTTTAAGTGAAAATCATTAAAGCTGTATAAACACCCAGTCTATACCAACCTTAATCATGAAGAAAGCAAAAACCCATAAAACAAGCATGCAAATCATGCATCCCACATTACGGATTTTCGGCGGCATCACCTCGGACATGACTAGAAAGGGCAGCGTCAACACCCCCAGAGAGCCGACAAAAATGGCAAACGAGAAGCTCGCCACTGGCACCCAGCTAAAACGGTCCACATCGTATCCGCCATCACTGAGGTATGTGTACACACCCAGGCACGAGAGTCCTAGACCCGTGCCAATCGATGACATCGTCAGCAGCAGCTGCAGCATAACAAAGTTATAATTAGTTGACATGCTAAAATTTGCATAAAACTTACCTTACGACCAGCTCTCTCTACGAGCATGGTTGAAATGTATGCGCCCAAAAGCTGGATAGCACCCACAATGATGGCTGACATGTTCGGCGACAAACTGGAACCGGCTTGCTGGAAAATACTCGCCGTATAGTTGACCATCGCGAATATGCCGCAAAATTGATTCAGAGCCATTAGGGCGATGCCGATCATTAATGCTTTGCCTGCGATCCTATTATCTGGAAGGTGAAGAGAAGAGTTCTAAGTTTTAGAAGGACCTTCCAAAGTTAGGCCGTGGCTGACAGGCTTTTCGTTTTTTTCCGAAAATTTAAATCCATATCCATAATATTTACTCAAAAACATGCAATAAAATCCGCTGGATTAAAGGTGGATTTAAACGCGAGTTTAAAACAGTTTAAACCGGTTTTAACCCTTTTTAAACCTACGTAATGTCAAATTTTACAAAAAAATAACATTTGTCTTTTGTTATTTGTCACTTGGAAATTGATTTGATTTGTGTGTGACCATAGTTTCATATTTAAGTGCATTAATTATTTCGAAAGTAAATGTAGTACTGCATTTACAACATCACGCGCGTACATTTTGCGCAAGACGTTGCAGAGACATCCGTTTGTCCGCAGTCAATGAGGTAGATCACAAATCAGACGCCTAAAGTGTCATGGATGTTCTACACATAATCTTAGGTATGTAAATCGAAAATAAATCACTTGGAAACATTTCTATTTCTGATTTAAAACATGTGAAAGGGGTAAGTAATAATTATTCGTTTCAATAAATTAAACAAACAATTCATCAATCAGGTATACGAAATAAATAAATAATTGTCCGTTTATCACTTCCGGAAGCCATTTTGTTTTAGAGGAAGCGAAATTCGCAAGCCATTGCTATGAAAATGTCAACATGCTGAACATTCCCATAATTTCTGCCATGTAAACAAGATGGCCGACCAACATTCGAGTCACTTATTCTTGCGTGTTAGGTAATGCTGTCCCTTTCAGTCAGACGGCTATTTAGTCTTGGGCCTCTTTAATCGTTCATGCTAGTATTGTGTGATGTTGTAAATGCAGTATAAATAAACGTAAAATGAAAATTGGCGGCGACAATGACAATGCAAACAGCAGTGATTTATTTCAGCTAAATTAAAGCGAACCCATTTAGTTGAGTAGTACGCAGCTCGAGCTAAAAAATCAAACTTTTGTTTCTGAATGTACTTCATGTGTCTGTCAAAATTTAGCGTGCCCATTTAATGGATCGGTATACATTTTCTCAAGCTAAATTGTGACAGATTCTTGTGTATTTGTTGCTCTGTTGCAAAAAAGTATGCAAGGATGACCTTTTTTAATTATTACATGGAGAAGTACATAGAATGAGAAATAGTTGAAATAAGGGAGAATTAAACGGCGTACGGCGTACTCTATGTCAAAATTTAGCTGGGACTTTAGCTGATGTTTGGAGAGAAAAGTTTGAGACCTGATAAAATTTAGTTTAGCTCGAGCAGCGTACTAAGCTTCACACTAAATATTTTGTAGGTTACAATATGCAATTTTGTGAGTTTGTAAAGTCTATCCCGAATAAAAATGATTATTAGTATAGCGGAATATTATAAAATTGAGTTAAAAGAACTTAAACTGGTCTCCGGAGTTCAGTTTAATCTCAATCGGATTAAAAGCCGACAAGTTTAAAAAACTCGTTTTATGCTCGGTTGTAAGGACTAAATATGTTGGACTTGGGTTTAATTTTTGCGTTAAACTCATTTAAATCCGGGTGTGCCGAAACGGCAGCGATATCTTTTGTAAAAGAGCAACTTGACCAGCATACTCCTACTGTGGAATGTGACAGAAACGGTAATGGAGTGATGCAACGTGCAGCTATTTATGTGCCACGGTATAAACAAGCAACGTCTGCACTCAGTTTTGTACTTCCTACTTATTACTTGTTAATCTTTTTTTATTTATAAAAATATTTTCATTGTTTAGAAACACAAAGATTTTAATTAAAAATTGATTATAAAAACGAAAGAATTCAAGTCAACAAAAAAATACAGAAGAAAAAATAATAAAGACTACGTTTTCTTGATGGCACCTTACGGTCCATTTCTTACCAGCTGAATTTTCGACACCGGGTGTAAACTTTAAAATAAAATTGATTGAAAGAAATTATTGTAAGTGAAAGCTAGAACCGGGTCAGCACAGGATAAATATTACAACTTGCAAATTCGATATATATAAGTGCCAATGAATGCTTTGTGTTGGCCAAAATAGCAGCGTGTTAAAAACAATGACACTCAGCGATGGTACGGAGAATTGGTAATAAGTACATCCCACAAATGCATTCAACAGATTAAATACTAGGGCTAAAAAAATAAATAGTCTACTAACTCCGGTAATGGTGGCGTGTTTTTGGTTCGTTTTTGCATGAAATCATTTATTTCTTTGTAATTGTTTGCGCCAACTCTATTTTCAATTGTATTCATCCAGCTGTTTATTTCAGCTGATAGTTTCCCATTGAAGTGTAGGTTGTTTAAAAAGGGTCCCACAATGAGGAATGAAAAATAAAAAACATTCGTTGAAAGGAAACAGAAATAAAACACATAGAAACATAAAGAACATCTAGCTATTCGCTGGTAGAAGTTTAAGCTGCAGATCTGTATAGGATTAGCTTCTACGATCGTCAGAACCATTTCCTTACTCTGCAAGGATGGGGCCTACAATTAAGTGGCATATACCACAGCGAACTGCTGAATTAAAAAGATTTGTTCAGGAAAGTCGTATTCAGATTTCTGTGACATGAGCGTACTCTGGCAAGGTTCCAAAATCGACCATCACTAATTCACTCGAACGTTCGAAATTTAAAAAAAAAAACAGCATAAATTCGATGAGAAAAAATTCTCTACGGCACTTACTAAAATCACTCCATGACAACGGGTTGCTCTCAGTCTTTTCCAAACCGACTTTCTCCTTTCCCCTGTGATCGGTTTTCAGCTTTTCCATTTCACTTTTAAAATATGCCGGCGGTTCCAGCGATATTCGCCTAAAGTTACGAAAGTATCGTAACGCCCTTTCGGCTTCCTATAAAAAAATTTAAATAATTTCCAAAACAATTTGAAAGAAATTTGTATCCAATGGCTTTACCTGCATTTTGTTGTTCTTTATCAAGTGTTGCGGTGTTTCTGGCAGAAAAACAAAACCAAACAAAAACATTAGGGGAAGCAGCGACAAAATCATTGGCACTATCTTATATGGCAAGTAGTTGCCCAACACAAAAGCCAAAAGTACTCCAATGTTACATGAGAGAACCAAATAAGAACCCGTTGCTCCTCGGACGCTGTAAACAAATATAACTTCAGCATTGCAGTATTGATGAGGCATTTTGTATACAAACCAATCTTCGGTGATTTCTGTAACGTATAGTGGCACTAGTGAGAATGTCCCGCCGCCAGCGAATCCTCCAAAAAATCGTGACATCATGAGGTAGTTGACACTCGTTGCGAATGGTATAAGAAGCCAACTTAACTGGGGGGGAATATTTTCTTAATTTATTTGAATTTTATTTTTTTAAAGTGCTGGCAATGCCCTACCAAAGCCGGAAATGCCAGAGTTAATAGCGCGTATTTTCGGCCGATTTTCTCCGCCAACCAAGAGAAAAATAAACTGCCAACTAAACCGCCAACACAGAGCATTGCTCCCACCCAGGATGCCTGCTCGTTAGTCATTGGTCCATGCTCTAAAGGAGTATCGATCTCTGATTGAAGGACAAGGAAACTTGCTGATGGCCAGCCGCAAACGGCTCCGTGGGAGACAGTAGCAATGTTCACTGCAAGATATGCAAATAAATATTGTTATTTGAAAGATGTTTTTAGGAGGACATAAGAAGTACTATGGGATAATGACAGCAAAACATACAGAACAGATAGATCCACATATGGTGACGAAGAATAGAAACGGACACAATCAGTAGGAGCGCGGAAGGTTCCACTTTACTACCAGATTTCATCAACAGAACTTGTACCAATATAAAAAGAGATCACTTGCTGGCTGGCAGAGCCTTGATTTTACACACGTTGCAAATGTGCATGTGCATGCTCCGGAGAATCAACCCTCAGATGCTAGCCACGCAAAAGTCAAAGATATTGCAATGCAACAATCCAACCAAACCAATTCAAGTACCCAAGTGAATGACTCTTGCTTTTTCAGGGAATTACAATTGTATTTTTTTTTAAATATATTTATTAATAAAACAAAATAAGACTCCAGACGTACGTTTTTTGAATAAATGCTCACTATAATCAGTAATTATTGAACGTTTAAACTTGTTGTCAATAAAAATAACGTTGGTCTTTGTTATACTGTTGGCGACACTAAAAAACAGCAATAGAATAAATTACAGTCAGACGATACCCCCCTTGGACCGTACGTTAGGCGATTCAAATACACATTCAAAGAACAACTGGTCCAGTCGTACGTACGTACGTACGACATGCAATGCCATTCCGATTACTACTCTCATCGAGTTCAGAATCTGTGGGAATTTGTTCCTTGCTTTCACATTTTTTGTCTCGAATGGAATAGCAAAAGAAAACACATACTGAGAGTATGCAATACAATTTATACAAATTCAATATTGCTAATTTTTAAATGAAACTTAGACACTTCAATTGGAGACTTGAAACTTTACTATTTCCATCAAAAACTGTGGGCATTGGCAGAGATTTTTCGTACGAAGGTAAAAGTAAGGTAAAATGTCCATGGTTGTCCAGTTGGATGCAAATGAGCAACGATACTCCTGTTTCTTTCAAATTCGTTTAAACTATAAATTTTTGCTAAAACTTCATCAACACATTTACATTTCACGATGACACTAAATGTCCATAAAAGAGAACTCATTGAAATCACCTTTTAGCACCATTTTTTAGTACAACCATTTTAATATTAAAAACTGTCCCCCGTATTAATAAACAAATGTGCACAAGTCAGTTAGCTAGTAGACATCAGATAACATACAAAAATTTGATGTAACTGCTGAATAACGAGTTGATAACTTTTACGCAGCGTTTATTAATACGGGGGTGTGATTTTTATACTTAATTTTGTGTGATTTTCTTTCCGTGCAATACAAATTTTACTTTAAAAAATAAAAATTTTCACAAGAAACTATGAAGGGATTTTAAACTGGAATTCAATTACGCTGCAAAGGGAAAAGGATAAAATTTGACTACGCTCCGTGGAAAAAAATGAAGAAAGAGTGCTGACCAAGTCCTAGGCTATTGGCCAAACTGAGCATACCCTATACCTACTGTGGGACATTGGCGCTTCAAAACATTTCTATTAAACTCGTTCCGCTTTGTTTGCGTTTTGGGTTGGACAACATGTCAAATTAGCATTTTTTTTTCTTCGTGTTTCTAAGTTAAACTTCTCGTAAATAAGTACATATATTTGTATAAGTATGTTGCCATGTGCATTTTAAGGCGATAAAAAAAAACAAATACTGGTGTTGAAATAAGAAGAACAATATTTTGAGTTGTAGAATGCTTTGTCAATTTATGATATCTCTAAATAAGGATATGATAAAAATCTCGAAGCAGCCAATGGGCAACCCTTCCATTTTTAAGAAAGACATGCAACAATTCGTCCTTGTTTGGATTTATCGAAAAACGGATTTGAACAGGCTGTGGTCCAAGCCGGACAACGCTGAATGAATGTGAGACAACATTCACATGCTGGACAACGTGCATGCTAGTATCACGGGCAAGAAGTATCTTTGGAAGATTACACATCCTTTGGCGCAACCAAAAAAAAATACTGAATATTGTTCCAATCCTTAAGATACCCTAGGCCTGGCTTCTCATAATCATTCGTTTTGTATGAGTTCTTAATTTTTGGGACGAATGAAAGGGATATACATTTATTCAGAGTCAAAACTACTAATTAAAAAGTTCCTTCATGAAAATTATGTTTGTCTAACGTTCGCGAGAATTGCCGCAGTGGAAACTTAAAATGTATGTAGGCAACACTAACATCCAATTAACAGTTTTTGGCAAACAAAAGTCTATAGACAGTTCTATAGTATGTAGTAAAATGAAATGAATGCGAAATTCCACTACACGTCATTTTATAGAATATTTGAGAACCCTACGGATATTGCTGTTATAAAATGTATTTACCTACAGCAAACTTTGCAACGCATATCCCGGGGACACATTCTCCGAGGATTACAACTTTTGTAGTGCAGATATTATACCCATCTGAATGGAATGGCATCAGCCATTCCATTGCTCAGAGACTTATTTAAAATG
The DNA here is from genome assembly GCA_948293265.1 of Cheilosia impressa. Taxonomy (NCBI): domain Eukaryota; kingdom Metazoa; phylum Arthropoda; class Insecta; order Diptera; family Syrphidae; genus Cheilosia; species Cheilosia impressa. Next base: position 25,697,122 of record OX411884.1, on the reverse strand, counting down.
CAAACTTCTCAATTCCATCTCGTCGCAAGGAATACCCATCTATTTCATTATTTGAACTTGAACCTAAACTGTCTGCAAACAGGTGTCTTTTGTAGCTGGCATAACTATATCTGATGCTGTGAATCACCATAATTTCATATTCAAATTTAAATGTTTCAATTTTCCGGTTCTGGTGCTATTTGGAGCGTGGAATATTCCCAAAGCTTTCACGTGATATGTTCTTCCTAAAAATAACAATTTAATGCTAATAAAATCAGTTGCCCATTTGTGGATCTACTGAAACGAATTTATGTTACTACTTGGAATACTAGCCAAAAATAGACGTTTAGTTGGAAAATCTCTCAGATGTGTCCATTTATTGGACTGACTTGACATACTGTTCAATTCAAAGATCTGCATAATTCAAAAAGCATTTGTATAAATGAGTCTATCCGAAGAAAGCCAGTTTCGTACTGTTGCCAGTGAAAAAGTGGATTAGTGAAAATCAAATTCGGTACCTACATGTTTTTGCAACTCGATTTATACGGACTTCTTTTAACCTCTTACGGGATAAAATCCTGTAATCTGTGTATTCCATTTGCTTCATCAGTTCTAACCCTGCTATAGACAACAGCGGGGTGTATTATGTTTTTCCAAAGAAATTTGTTCACTTTGTATCAACTACAAAACACCCCAAACTGCAGATAATGTAATTGACAGTAAAAAAAAAACAGTTTGTGTACCACAATTCATGGAAATATCTACACGCAGTACTAATAAATAAATGAGAAATTTTAAACGCTTCTGCGAGTGAAAACCAGGAGCAGATTTATTTCGGTAGCTTAGTAAAATCATTTCCATATTATTCACGTGCACAGACACACCGATGTTCAGCGAATTCCGTTGGCTGCTATCATTATAAAATTCACAAACTACCTCCGAGTGCACAACATATTTACAACCGCTCACTTCAATTTTATTTGCACTATCCCAACTTACCGAAAATAGTGCGTATACGCCACAGTATGCAACATTTTAATAATAACATTGAAATCGCTTCGGTTATACCCACCACATATAGCCGCATAGTGCTGGTACTTCACTGTGTTAACACCCATTTTCATGAGATATTGCTAGTTTTGTCCTACGTTACGAGCTCCTTGCAACAACAACTTTACACTGTATACGAACGATACACTTTGCTTTCACATTCGGATAGATCTGGTTCTTTAAGTTGATGCTCTTCCGACCGTGCGACTATAGACAGCCCCGCTTATAGTTAAGCGTAGCGCTTTAAAGGCGAAAATTAATTCAGCAGACAGCTCTAGATCGTTTTAAATCCCCGCGCCACATATTATGAGCGCAAACAATGATAAGGGGTTAGAGATAGCTGACAGCATCTCTTTTGGTTTTGGCATCTAGATGCCATTACATATACTCGTATCTGGAAGGGGGGACGGGCAGATTTAACAAATTATTATTTAAATAAGCTGCTTCTTTTCTTTCGTATTGTAGATATTGTACTCTTGGATAATCCGTTTATTTGATGGCGGATTGAAGAGCTAGAGTTAGGCATGTTCTGTTTTTGAGCTAATTTGCGTTCCTAATTTAGATGAGAATGTGGGGAGAGTTTTTTTTTCATAGCTATGCCTAGGAATTTGGGAAACTTGTCGCTCGGAGATAGTGTGACGTCGTTTGCAGGTGTTGCTAGAGACACAAAGAATGAATTGATTTGTGGCTGGAGATTTGTTTGGTTGATTAAAAACTTTGAGTTAATGGGGAGATTTGGCTCTTTTGTGTACATATTTACATTGCATCTAATTATAAAATGAGTTCTTGTCGAGAATATACTGTCACCAGCAGTTGGATTCGTTACAAAGTTGTCAATCTTATTGAAGGTCAACCCTTGCCAGCAGGAATAGTCTTAATACTGGCTTGGGGGTGAATATGCATAGTATTAAATATATTATTTTATTGATCATACCTCAATAAAGATTAAAATAGGGTTCTTAGAAGATAGGGTGAACAAGTGAATAAGAGGAAAAAGAAGACGCTAACCAGTTCATAAAGAGGTTACAATCCCCTGAGGAAGTTGGAAAAATCCAACGAAACGTAGGGAGAAGAATGAAATACTGATATTATTTTGATTCGGAAACCACTGAAAACCACTAAAAACCATTTAAAACAAATACCTAGTCAGCAGTCAAAAAGATAATAATTTTGTTAGGTTTTTTTAACACCTCCCGAAACGATAAGGGAATCGACAAATTCGCAAAAAACCCAGATAAATAAATAAATAAATTGTTGGCGCAACAGGTCTGTACTGACCCTAGGCCTAGCTTCTTACAACCATTCGTTTTGTTTGAGATTATTTAATTTTTGGGACGAATGAAAGGGATCTACAACTTTCTGCCAAGTCCAAATGACTAATTGAGAAGCTTCTTCATGACAGATATACTCTCGGAAGTTTGTCAGACGTTCGCGAGAGGTAGCGCAGTGGAAAAACCCTTAAGTTGGAATTTGGGTGTAAATATGCTGCACATGGTCCATTCTGAAGGTCCAATTTTGGGTCATTGCATCCAGCATTGCGACCGGTATTTTACCAATTACGGGAGTAATATTAGCTTGCAAATCCTGGATCGTAGCTGGATGTTCGGATTATTGTTAACATAACATCAAAGAATAAGGTCTAAAGGTGTGTTATCTAGGTGGCCAGTCCGAAACGCGAATAAAGCTGTCCACCAAATATATTTCTTAGTCATTGCTTCAGCGATTTTCGCAATACAGCTGAAAAATTTGTCGATTTGACAATTTGACGAGTTGTCAAACATAACATGATACCATGAGCCCAACTACGAGTCATCTGTCAAAAGAAAATACCTTTAAATAAACAAGTCTAAATGAATCACTCGTAGAATCACTTTAGTATAGATCTTTCCTTACATTTGCAACAATCCAACTCAATCCTAAAGGCGATGAGACAGACTTCTCAATAAAACCGACCCGAGGAAGATCATTTTACAAGGTCAATTAAATATTAATAATAAGGACTGTTGCTTACCATGCAAAAAATAATTTTTTTGGATTTCATTCTATTTAAAAACCAAAACAAAAACCTGTTCGTTGAGTTGGTGTCCACTTTTGTTTATCATAAACACTATTCGTTGCGAGTCTTATCTGCAGATGCGTAAATGCAATTATCTAACTAAACAACTTTTATTACAGGAACATGAGCGACGTTCATCAGTAGTTGTCTACAGATGTAGACACGGAAACGGATGGTCCTCAATCATTCCCATGCACACAGTAGAAATTAAAACTAGCGTCTAAAATTAGCCTTTGTTAATTGAATAAACACTCTGATGTGGTATTGAAGTGAACCTTGCACTACTTGTGTCTAATTACTCTGACGATTATCTCGGATTAAGTAAAGCGGTAGTCAGACTCATGCGTCTCCGTTGGGGATTGTGTATTTTCGAAAATGGAATTGGTCAATCAGTTGTGCGCTTTGTTTGTTAAAAATAAAACCTTGAAAATAACTAGTTTTAGCGATTGAGGTCCCTGTCTTTACAGTTGAAGACTAAGGGTGCTATTTTAAGTCGGCCACTCGGTGCTGAAATATTAAGACATTCGGACTTTCCTAGCATATCGGATCATATTTTCTCTTGCTGAAAATTTCTTTTGTATGTAGTACAGGATATTAAGATCTGTCAAGTTCCACTTCGCCTAAGCTAGATAGGCTATGGCTTCAGAAGGCTTTAAGTAGGTACTAGAAGTTCGTTGAGAAGAAGATTCCAGAGCATACGCAACACGTACCAGTGCACCGGCATAGGTTATTCCACAGTAGCTTTTAAACATCGTGTTTGAAATGACGGGGCTGATGACTTTTTGCATATTGGTTCGTCAATGTGTGTAGGTACTTCGATTTTTACAGTCAACAAAATTAAAGAATAAGAATTTTTAGCACGCAATTCTAAAAAAAATCCAAACTTAGACGGAATAGCAGCTGTCTCCAAAAATAAAATGCCGAGATATAAATAACAAAGGAGCGGACAAAAAATATTTTTTTTAAGTAAAAACTACTTTACATATTTTTTTCGTATATTTAAAAAAAAATTTGGTAAATCGGTGCAGTAATTCGTAAGATTTTTGCGGATGTACAATTTTGCCATTCAATTTTAAACAAATATTATAGTTTTTACGACTTTTTGTCATAACTCCCTGCATACTTTTAGGCTGATTCTTTTGGAAGACAATTACTTACCATTTAAGTGGACTTGTTGCGAGTTAAGTATAAACTAGTCTAGCTTGTGGTCGAAAATCGACGATACCTTTTATAGGTATGTAGTACTAAGGCCCGGTTTGTTCAATCTTGGTTATCTTTAACATCGATTATTCCAGCTAGTAACCATCGGATGTGTTTGTTCAGCAGAATATTAACCAGAGAATCTACGGTTTGGTTAGTTAACCCAAGAAATCGATAACTAGCCGATTTTGCGCGGTTAACGTGATTTATCCGATGATATTTTTGAATTTCGTTTATTCAAGATTTTGTAAGGACTTTGTAGGTATTGGTTTTGACGTATCTGCTATACAACAACAGTCTTGTTCGAAAAAAAAATACAAATAATAAAATAAATAAACTTATAACGCAAGAAAAGATGGAGCGAATACTCTGACCAATAAAATCTGTTCGGTAAAGTTAACGTTTTCAACTGACAGACTTACACAATACACTGCACGCCATTCTATGTAAGGTGAGGGTACAGACCCTTACTTCAGCCGGGAAAATTGAGATGAGTTCCAATTCAGTTTTGTTTTCAATTACTAGCATATTGCCTCACACAAACACTCATTGTTTATCATTTGTGATTTGTAATTATCGGTTAAACTAAATCGATGGAAACCTAACCAAGGATTTGACCAGCTGTGAACAGACCGGCCCTTAATAAGCCACTGTGAAAATTTAGAGAAAACAATATACATATGTGGAAAAATATTTTCCACAGTATCACCATTGTAAGCAAATTATACAGTTGCTTACTTGTAGGTGTAGGAAAATTACATTCCTTCGAAAATATGTTCTAATAAAAGATGGGACCATTGATCTTCACTCCGTTTGCGGGGGGGTTCACACAGGATGAATGGAAATGATCTACAGTTTCATGCCGTTTCCCAAACGACTGCGGTGGAGCAGAGAAACAAAAACTGCAGATCGAATTTGTGTTTGAACTTGGTACCTCTCGCTCAGTAGTCCAACACAATAAACACTGAGCCATAGAGACTGATCTTGGTACTCGAATTTAGGTCGGTGATACTTCCCTCACACATTTCTGGACCATCTGATAATCATCTGACAGTACACCTGACTTGAGAAAGCTTCTCAATGCATCCGTTCGGATTCGGCATAAAATCGTGGTTGTGAGTAAAAAGACCTAGGACCGTATTGCGCCAAGAATTGAGTTATACTCTCAATAGGTTTAAAACGAAATAATAAAGGGCTAGGTAGTGTACAGTCTTTAAGGAGTGCTATTATGTTTTTACTACTTTGGAAATAAACACATCCTAGATGACAGTACCAGAATGTACCTGAGAATATCTTTTGCAATATATCACCCAATCCCGACTACTCTGACAATATGGCGCCCTTTTCTAAGTGGTTAAGCTATCGCGCAGTGGCTTAGTGGTTAGTGTGTTGGACTACTAAGCAAGGGCTCTCAGGTTCGAATCCCAGAAGAACTTAAATTTCAACTTAAGTTTTTTTCACTGCGCCACCTCTCGCGAACGTCTGACAAACTTCCGAGAGTATAACTGTCATGAAGAAGCTTCTCAATTTGTCGTTTGGATGCGGCATAAAATTGTAGATCCCTTCCATTCGTCCCAAAAATAAACACCAAACGAATGGTTGTGAGAAGCTAGACCTAGGGTCCCCATGGACCTGTTGCGCAAAATATATATATAAGCGATCGCGCAGAAGCAACTTGTCTTTATTTATGGTACCCTGAATACATTGGCAGTTTCGGTTCAAACAGGATGATTTGGCAGCACTCTTAATGTTCTCATCGAATTTGTCCCACGAGTTAGTTAGGATAGGTTAAGCTAGAGCAACAATTCGCATTGCATACAATTATCATACCCAGAAGCCATTCAGGCCCGTTGTGATTACCTTTTTTTTCGTTATATGGTATAGGAAATGCAACTAAAAAAAATCTGTTGATGAATATTCTTAGATATTCTGATAGAGGTCCATCGTTGCCAGATCTTCCAAGGATTCGATGAACTAGAGTTGCTGGGTTCTTGGAGTATATAGGAATCTTGATCTTTACTACCAGCCACACAGGAGATGCTCTACAGATCGAATATTTCCTCTTTGTCTCTGCAGGTTCTGTAGAAGTCATTTGTAATGATGCCCATTCTTCTGGCCATATTTCCAATGTGGCACTGTCTAGTTATTACACTCGGAATTTGTTTCTATTAAGAGATGTTATGATCTTTGACTGTCAGTGTCAATTGTTGGCCACAAACTACGAATTAGAGTTGTTCCATTGTTGTTTTGCCAAATTTACTTACTTACTTAGTCTCTGCCTGAGACACTGTAGCCTTCCATCCTCTGCGATCCCGGGCACGCTGCTTCCAGTTATCCAGACCAAGCGCTCTGGCATCCGCGATGGTTTGGTCTTTGAAACGGAGGTTCGGTCTTCCTTGTCGTCTCGAACCTGGCGGCTGGGATTCGAAGATCCTCTTAGCTGGAGCATTATTGTCCATTCGCTCGATGTGGCCGAGCCAATTTAGTCGACGTATTTTGGCCTTTTGGACTACATCCACATCTTGGTACAGCTCATAGAGTTCGCGGTTCTTCTCCTCCATTCGCCCTCCTCGCACACAGGACCAAAAATCCGCCGTAGAATTTTTCTTTCGAAGGAGGCCAATATCAGCTCTCTCTTCCTGCTTATCGTCCAGCACTCGGCGCCATAAAGCAGAACTGGCAGGATAAGGGTTCTGAAAAGCAACTTTATTGCCAAACCGAAGTAGCAGCGGTTTCCTAGGGTAATTCTTCGCCGGATCTCCACTAGGATGTCATTTGTGGAGTTCATGTTTACTCCGAGGTAGATAAACTCCTTAACTACCTCGAAATTGTTGCTATCAATAGTGACGTTCTGTCCTAGGCGGTGGACAGATGCTTGTTTGTTTGTTGATAGCATGTACTTAGTCTTGTCCTCATTTACTACAAGACCAACGAATTTCGCCTGTTCTTCAATCGCCGTAAAAGCCTCTATCACGGCGCGCTGGCAGCGACCGATGATGTCAATATCGTCTGTATAATCCAGTAGCTGGACGTTTCCTTGCCGAAATCCGGTGCATGTTTGGAATAGCTCGGAGGAACTACTTCCAAATTGCACATTGCAGCGTGTGTTCTCCAGCGTCACGCTACATAGCTGGATCAGTTTTGCCGGGATCCCGAATTCGGCCATCGCCACATAAAGCTTTGCCAAATTTAATGTGGCATTATCTATGAAACTCTTAGCTGCGTTGAAAGCGAACGAAAGACAAGTAACTTGACGGCCATTCTGATCCTCTTTTTGAAGAGTCTCTGTCTGGCTTAATGGACTGGCTCTTTTTTGACTTGGGTTTTATTTAAGAAATTTTTTGCCTTGTCCAAGAAAAAGAAGCTCGTCCTCTCCTCACCACGGTGGTCTCCAAAAAAGCAAAAACGAATGTTTTATTAAAAACTGAAAATACTGCTAGTCTGAGTGGAAAATGGCTACTACCAGGTTTGTACCGACTATAAATATTCAAAAAGAAAGACTCAAAAAAAGCTCTGTACTAGTTTCATAGCGATTCAAGTAAGTTAGAAGATCTTCGTCATTCTTTGCGCTTTGATACATTCAACACTAGTCCCAGATCGATTATTTTTATTTTTGATAAACAAATTTGTCTCAAAAACTGCATGAGCAGGCCCGCATACTCCCAACTTATACATTGCTCCTTCTGTCCGCTAATACAGCATTACACGATCTAACTATAAAATAATAAAATATTTCAAAAAAACTCAGCAAACTTGCGCCAACGAAAAGTCCAGTAGTCCCACCCATGGACACTAAAACGACAACCAACACTTTACCGACAGCTGTATTTCTTTTTGCTTTAAATACTCACCCACCAGGTCCAGCTTTCCCCGAGTAACTATTCGTTTATAGCGCTCAGTGGGCAGCTCCATAAGTGATATCAGTACCTTGGAAATTGGATTGTGGTGCCCATAGATACTGTTTAAAAAATTAGGTAAATTTGAATTGTTCCAGACTTCGTACTCACTTCTCCTTATTGTCATGCACCGTCGATATGTCCACCTCAGTGCACGAGGGCAAACAGTCACACACCAGTCCTTTCCGGCCATTTGACCATTTCGCCACGACCACCGACAGGTCCTCGTAGTACTCATTTAAACACTCCAGGCCGGTCATATTGCAATACAGCCAATCGTCAGTGTTCGGCATCAGGTGATTTGTGCAGTTGCACAAACGCATCTGCTTATCGCTGCGGCATTGCACAATGCAGGCACTGTAGCTGTAGTACTTGTGCACAGTGAGAATATTTTCATCATTAAAGCGGCAATTCCTCTGTTGGACGCTTGTGCTGCGCGCCTGTTCATCATTTTGAATATCTCGCTTCGAAATGTACCGTCTGAAAGGAGAGCGCCTACAGAGAGACTTTGCAGTAAACGACAACAACTCACTTACGAATACGAAACGTAAGGACCGACTGTTAGGATGTCTGTCTTTGGCGTGACCAAATTTGGAACTTCCTCCTCACCTAGAATGTAGATCTAATTGCCAGGTGCATTACAAAATCGATTTGCAAATACAAATTCGGAGTCACAATTGGTAATAGAAGTGTGTAGTTAAAAACCAAACGCAGCCAATTCAAAAATGTTTCCCTGAAGGCAGTTGAATATTTGCACAGCAGCCTAGCATACATAGAACTCAACCACAAGACTCTGGATTAATTATTCCGTTCCATGGTGCTTGGGGTTATTCAAGACTTTACTCAAAACCTATAAATCTAATGATCAAAGTGTCCTTCACAATTTGCACCCATGATTCCGAGTATATTCGTTTTCCCTACCCCTGGGTAAAACAAAGTTTGAAAACATGCGAATTTCAGTGAAGCCGTTGACTACATGTATGCATGCTGCTACATATAAAAGCTATGTCGATTAGAATTTCGTTCGTTGTTCCTCAGATTTCAGGTATCAGTTTATGGAACTATCATATTTCCAAAATTTGGAAGGACCCTTCACATCTACCTATCTATAGATTTATAAAAGAGACTAGCGTCCGTGTGTGCACGCATAACTTGATATCGGATCGTTCGATATTAATTTTGGACTTGATTCGTACTGGCCCAAGGAAAGAAGGAAAGAAGGAAGTGCATAGGTCGCGGAAATAAATAGGGAATGAAAGTTCGTATGTGGAACCGCACTTTGTAAAAAATAAACTGGATGGAAAAACGAGGAGTGTTACTTTAAATAAAAAAAAATGTAAGAATTTAAAAAATTATATTTCTGCCGCATAAGTAAATACAGCTGAATTTGAGCGATGGAATTTATCGTTTTGGCTTCAAGGGGATCGGTAGATTTGGGTTTATTCTAGAAGACCTACGACTTCAGGAAGCCCAAGAAAAAGTCCTGCGGGGTCAAATCGCACGATCTTGGTGGCCAATTCATTTCACCTTTCCATGGTCAGTTGGATCTTGTACGGTGTAGGTCCAAGTTCCAACGCAAAAAAAATATTTTTTTCACAAAGTTCACAAGGTTAAGTTTGGCGGAAGTCCGGCTTCTTTCGCTCAGCGAGAATTGACTACCTCGGCATTTTCTATTTAGTTTCAAGAACCGCGGAAAAAATCTTGGACGACCTGGCGTTTCCTTGGCGTTTTCTTGACGTTTCTTTGACGTACGGCTATTGGCTTATTGTTAACCGAACCAGTCTTTGACTGGTAGCCACCAGAATAAGCTGTTATTAAACATGGAAGTCGTCCACAATTTTATGTCGAATACAAAATTGAATTTCACAGTTAGCTGTCAAACAGAGATACTTTTTTTACAAAAGCAATAACACAAGGCTTGTTTTTTTGAGCTTCGATCTCAGCAAAGCAAAGTAAGGTAGGATTTTCAGCACACAATCACAACAACTACTCTGAACTCTTGAAGTGTCAAGTAGAACGTAATTGTTGTAATAGCGTGCTGAAAATCCTACTTTACTTTGCTTTGCTGAGATCGAAGCTTAAAAAAACATTCCGACAGTTGCTTGAACTTGAACGTCCCCAATAATAAAAATATAAAAAAAAATCAGCTCTTACTTACATTTGCCTCGGTCAAAATTTGCAGAAATAGGGATCCCGGACCGGTCACTCGATTGGAATTCATATTCAGTTTCTTAGCAGCAGGACTGCACAAGCAAAAACTCCACATAACTATAAATACTTCAATTTCCAAAAAGAAGTACTCACCCAGTTTGCAAGGAGTTGAGTGCATAGCATATCCCCAGTTCGGTTTCCATTTTCACAAAATACTGACAGCAGTCAAAGGGAGTCTCATTCCAGGCGCACAATGAAATTGTTTCCTCACAGCTGCTACGCACCAGCTTGGCATAGTACGAAAAGTTCGATGAAAAGCAGTTGGTTGCCAGTTCATTATCGCCACACTCATGAACAGTATGATAGGATTCTCCACGAAAGAATGCAATTTCGCTGAGCACTTCCTCCAGTGTGAAGTCGTGGTCGCTGCCCCAGAGCCTGTATATGAATTTATAATGTTATTTCGTCCTTACGATGGGAGAAAACACCAATTTTACTCTTCGGCGATTTCCTGTATGCGGTCCATATTCTTCAGCTCACAGACAGTAATCGATGGGAAATTAGTCTCCCAGTTGTTGTAGGAAGTATCGGATACAAAGCTTATTGCATTGTTCTCGAAAGCATCTGGAAATAGAGGGAATCCATCTTAAATCGATGTGACACTCAGTTACAAATACTAACCCAAGGATGCTGATATTAGCAACGATGAGGCAAACCATGACGCCAGTACACAGAGTATCCAGAATAGCTTTTCGACAAGGGATGCTTCATCGTCGACAATAAATCGCGCTCCATGGAGAGTGGAATTTTTTAGGTATTCATGTAGAATGCGTGGAAAACGCATTTTCGATGTAATTGGCAAGAATTTCTGGCTAGAACTGAGCAGTGGTTTTGTATATGACGAAGGGTATCGCCTGTAATGACAGCAGGTGGTGTCGGTTCACACACTTATCTGCTCAGTCGTATCTTGGGCATTCGAACAATAGACATTGTCATGCGGTGTAGTTGACTGCAATTAAAATTTTATGATGTGGTGGATGCGGTCATTATTACATGCATTCAGGACTTTCAAAAGTATAGTAGAATTCCCCAGCAAATAGCAGTGGGAGCTACCTCGTGCCCTTTTGATGACCTTCTTTTAGATAGTCAGTACCTGATTTTGTAGAACTTTTTCGATTGAAAGGGCAAGTGAATTAATTTGAAAGCAAAAAACCCGACTTCAGATCTCCTTCTGTGTCCAGTCGGGTCAAAAAGCATTAGCTAGTGTCTTTCTGGGCGTTGAACTTACGACACATAGCTCATTATCCCAGCACTCGCGCCCACAGATGAACTTACATCCGGTTTAATTTTGTAAATAAAAAACGTTGCAAGGCGTTTAAACTTTAAAAACATGTAAAATCAGTTTACTACCCTAAACAGAGTTTTATTACATTAAAAAAATAATATTAATAATAAAAAAATAAGAACAATATTTAATTTAACAAGTAAATCTCTTAGCCGTCATTTTGCTTCTGTCTTTGAACAATCATGCAAACGTGCTAATGTCTCCGGTAATGATTTTCCTCGGGTCTCAGGTACATAAACTAAGGCGAATAAGAACTCAAATATACACACGCTTGCAAATATCCACAAGAGTCCCGTGAATCCAATTAAGTCCGCAAATGTGTAGTAGTACTGGAAGTAATGGAAGATAAATTGAATTAAATGCTGATAATGCAGTTATGTAGAGTTGAATTTATTTCTATTGGAAACATGTTTTTATCGCAAGGAGAGTGGAAATAAGTGTCAGTAAACTTATCCAATTATTTGTCAATCATCCGTTCATCTCTTCCGGAAGCCATTATAAACGGTTTTCCAATAAGAGGTGTTATTCTGGTATTCAAAGAAAAATGCCATTTTTTGAGATAAATGATTGGATGTTTATTTCATAATAAAGAGGAAGGTATGCCGTTAATAATGAAAAACAACATCAGCCAAATGGCCACCACGAGCACGCATACAGGACCTTATCCTTTTCATGATATTTTCCAGAACCAAATCGCAAAGTGGCTGCCCTATGTCCTCGATAGCCTCACGTTGAGGATGGAGAGGCTTCTCAACAATAACTCTTGGGTTTTCTGAACCCCAGATGCGACAATTTTGCTTGTTGACGTAGCCACCGAGGTGGAAATGAGCCTCATCAGTCAAGATGATTTTTCGATGGAATTCCGGATCATTTTCATGCATTTTAAGGACCTAATCAGCAAAGACACGACGTTTTTTTCACCATTTTTGAATTTTAATAATTGGAATGCGATGTTGAAGCGTGTATCTTTCCATTTTTAGTAATGGCGTAGTTTCTACTTGTCAAATGTCAAAGAATAAAAGCTTCAGAAGTGACAGCTACCGAAATAACGGGTCATTCACAATAACAGCTCTTATTGGAAAACCCTTTATTTTATAGGAAAGGAATATATCCTAGGCCATCGCTATAAAAATATCAATATTCAGAATTTTCAATAATTCTTACCACGTAAACAAGGTGGCCGACCAAAATAATGTGGTATTCGATTGGGTTTTCTTCAGAATCGCTCTCGGATTTCAGATTTTGTGTGTCTAATTGAACATAAAAACCTCACTTGCTGTTTTCTTTGTTGATATTCGGGTAGCTTTCGACCCTTTTTTATGCGTTTTTCATTCACTGGGTAAACTTTATATTTAAACATTCGAAGTATGAGCTAAAACTGATTTCCTAACCATTGTACATAAATAATTAACAAAAACAGATCCACCCTATGCAATGCGTTTCTTTACAGTTGAAAAATTTCACGAAAACGTAAACAAACTCCACAGTTGTCAAACTCAAACGCACTTGTATTGGTAAATCTGAAGCAAATCTGACAAAAATTCCAGATTCGCAAAATAACTCTGAACTCTGAAAAGACTGTTGTTTTTTTTTTGTACCAAACGAACATAAAAAGTGCTCTGTGAGCGCCCCATCGAATACCACATAAGTGTCATATTTTTGCGTGTTAGGTAATGCTGTCCCTTTCAGTCACACGGTTATTTAGGATTGGTCATCCATTTAACCTTCCGTGTTATGAATATAAATACAATATAAATCATTTATATGCAAACAAAAAAGAAGGCTTAGATATCTGTCAGCAAGTATTTATACGACTTTACTAGAGATATATCTCTCCAACTAAATTTCTGACATCTATAATATACAATTTTCTCATATCTGTGCTGGGCACATCATGACATGGCATTTCATTTCGTATCGCACCAGTAAGAGAAGTTGTAGGTGTAAAAAATGTCATTTCCATATGAAAAGCAACACAAAAACAAGCATCTGTCAAATTCATGTCAGACATCCATGTCAAGAAATAATCGCAGAGATCGATCGCTGATATCCAATCATGAGATGAAATAGAGTGACTCCACATGATATTTCATCTCATGATTGTGAGAGAAATTATCTCCTGTGGAGTTAAGTGTTAGGGTAAACGCGTCAGAGAGCCAATTGTCAAAAGAGCAAATGTGTAAATATTATTATTTAAGGCGCTTCTTATTTAAAATTGAATATTAATGAATATGTTGTATCGGGTTTGAAAAACGTCTACAAAATTACATGAAGACTTTTGCAAGAACAGTCCTTCACTTGTCAAATACAATATCAGATTATTTTAAGTAAATTAAATAAAATAAAGCCAAGGACAGGTTAAAAAAATCACTAAGGTTAAAAAAGATCGGTTCCTTTGCCTTTTAATTTTACGACTTTTAACTAACTCTTACGAAAATTTACTCAGTGACTCGAAAAACTCATAAAAGAGAGCGGCTTTGAGAGCGCAAGATACTACCTCTCCACTGGGAATCTCACAAGTTTTTACTCAACAAATTTCTTGTAGAACGAATTAAAAAACTGTCAATCACCTGACAAGTGACAACTGACGGATGATTTTAAATTTATTGTCCTATTTGGCATACTTGTCGCTTTTTTCTCTACTCGAATGCTTATATAGTTGAGTCAGTACAAATTTGTCCACATACTTACTCGGATTAGTCCTAAAGAAGTTCGATTAATGTCAAAGCTAAATATCAACTAATAGAATAGAATGTGTAAATAAATTAGCAAATTCTTCGCGTTTATCAGTTTAAAGTTTCTTCTCTTTCCACGGCCATTTATGAGTAATCTGTCATTTTTCATAGATTACTACAATAGGATCATTCGCGACAACATCGCGTCAGTGTCAAATAAGAAGAAGAAAAGGCAAGTGACAGTTAAAGAGCTTGTAGGAAGACAGGAAAATTTTATGAGGCTGTAGCATAATTCTTAAAAAATTACTAAAAAGGTATTTAATATAATAATAAAGTGCAAAACAAAAAGACGAAGGCACTGCAGTCTGTCAACATGTTATTGTATTCATTCTAAATTCCAAGTTTACTTTTTGCGAATATTATTTGTTTCACTATTAATTTTTGTTTTTGAGTGTTCTAATAAAAAGTTGAATTTAAAAAAGGCTATAAATATTGACTGCCTGTAAATCCACTGTGGAATTGAGAAATGATATTTATCAAACGTATTTGCGCTAGTAATGATATAATATATGCGGCCATTATAAACCGTCTTTGTTATCCTACAATGTGTTTGACGTTTAGATCCAAGAACATAGCCCATCTGCGGAAGCATGGGCTTCGCGAAACACTATAATAAAGTGTTTCCAAACTTATTTGTAAATCTCTCTTTATCTCTGAGTATTTATTCAAATCACCGCCATTTTGTCCGTCATTTGCATTAAGATTTGACAGTTCATCACATTCAGGTCAAAAATGCACAACACCGGAAAGAATAGGTGCACAATTTTTAACTCAAATCTTCATTTCTTAAATATTGCTCCTCTCCAAATAAGAAAATATATATGTCCTATCGTCCTGGTTTTTTTCAGGGGTCATGTAACAAAGTAAGAAACGGTATAACTCACCTTTACTGTAAGGAATGCCAGCAGCCACATGAAACCCATGCACAAAGTACATACAGACGACCTTATCTATTGGAGAAGAAAATCAATTGAAAAATTCCATTCCATTCAACTATTTTGCATACCCTTGGAGGAGCAATTTCCGAAATCACTACATGTGTCAGTGGATAAAATCCGATGTTCGATATACACACATGAGCGGTAAGGAGACTCAATGGAATCCATTCCCTCTGTGCTGCATTCAGCGAAAGTACTCCATCATAGGTCATGATAACTGCCAGTGTAATAAGACAAAGTCCCGACAGCAATGATGTTATACTCAAAAGTATCTAAAATACAGTTTTCAGTACACTTTATTCAACGTGAACAATACTTGGACCACTTACCTTTCTATTGATTCTGTGTTGAATCAAACATCCTAAAAGCGATCCAACTAGTTGTCCGCTTGCCAATATTATCGCCGACCAATTTGGTGCCACGGGACTGCTCATATCCTTGAATATTGTCTGTGCATAGTTGAGAATCAGAAAAATTCCACAAAACTGAGATGTAATCAGCAGAACCGCACTTATGACCATCAAACGTGTTTTATACCCCATAGAAATTTGTTCGTTGAATTCCGCTGCTCCTTTTTGTAGCTCGACGAATCTTCTAACCTCCTCAAGGAAGTCTGGTCTGTCTCTATCGTCCAATTGGCGAATGCCTCGGAACCACCGAAGCGACTTCTCCATCATAGCCGTGTCACCCTTTCGAACGAAATAGTACGGACTCTCGGGCATGAATGGGAAACACATGGTGAAGAAAAACGCGAGCGACACACCTATCACTGGTATGTAGTCATACGGAATGAATGGTGCCAACACAAAGCCTATGAGTATTCCTGAATTACGCATTGGGTCGATGGTTGCCTCTAAGCGGGCGCGATTTTTTTCTTCCGCTATTTCCCTGATGTACATTGGCAGGACGGTGAATGCTCCACCGGCGGCAAGACCACCTGTGATCCGGGAACTGTAAATGTGGTCGATGTTGTAACCGAATAGAATGCAGAACCAACATCCCTGAAAATATACAGTTTGGGATTTGAATTTGTTTAAAAATTGCTGAATCGAAATAAATAAAAAAAAGGTTAATGAAATGTCCCTAAAGTGGACCATCTTTTGACACTCTTATTAATGCGGTTGCAAATAGCAGGGGTTTGGGAAATTTTAGAGCAAGAACCTATCTCGACTGGGTTGTATTTTCAGTGCATAAAGGCTGTCTGACGATGAATGAGTGGTGTTGTTTAAAATACTATGCTGAAGCTATGTTCAGACGATTGTCAGATTTGACAATATAGTAAGGTCTACCCTTGATCCGACAATGCGGTGCAAATGATCTGCAAATAGCGAACTACCTTACAATACCAAATTGTCAGCACATAGGGTTGCCAGGTTTTATCCCCAACTCCGACAATTTCACTGTATATGGTTTACCTGACAGTATTTGTCAACGTTGTCAGGTGAAAAATTGACAGTTCACACGATTGTAAGACTTTTGAGGCAAATTTTTCACTGACAGATCTGGCCAGCGTCTGAACATAGCCTTAGAGTGATGGTTGCTTTGGTTCTATAAACATATTAGGTCTATTCGCGTACTTTCAGGAGCCAAGCGCTAAAAATCTGTCAAACTCAAAAAATTTAGAGATAATCTCTTACAGAGCTGTAACTATACTCCTATAAGAACGTGAATGGACTTTGACCGACTTACATCTTTGACATCTAATCCGTATCACGAATAAATTTATAACTTACCCTTTGCTATATATGAAAATTTTTAGGAGAACATTTCTTCATTTTCAGATTTTATTTTTGTGTGAAATTGATTTTTAAGACGGATTTTGATTTTGTTTCCTGTCAAGTTTGTGCATTTGACATATTTATCAGTACTTGCTGGTTGAAATTCTCTGAGCTGTTTTGAGTCAAGAGAGGAACTGCTCGTTACTCGTTATTTTGCTAAATTTCTCTTTTTCTGTCATTTTTGATGAGAACGTGAATGAACTTTGCGTGATTGCGATCGATTTATATCAATTGAGTTCGATTTAAACCGAGTACGCAAACAAAATTACTACCGCCATTTGCCATTTTGAATTTAAAATTATGATGTAAACTGTTGCTCGTTTTCTAACAGTGTCAACCTAAGCACACAAAGTTCAGCTGCAAATGAGGCCAACAAAAGTGTGGCTCCTCCTTATCCAGTTTATTACGGTCGACTGAATAAACTCCTGTGATGGTTATACGAATAATTTGCAGTGCAAACATCGACTCGGGTTAAAATCTACGTTAGAATTCAAACAATGTCAGTTTTGTAGGACAGAGTAGTACGATTGTCACAAATACACCAACAAATGGAGATTTCGCACAACAAACATAAATATTGCCATTAGTATATGTATGCAAAGAAAAGAATAAAAAAACTGAAGCATAAAAGGGATCTGCTGTGCGCTGTCGTTAATCGACTGCATCTCGTGATGGAATTTCAATTTCCAATGCACGCCAAACAATACCCTACATTCTGCGACGCATCGGTCGATTTTTTATAAAATTCCTTTGTTTGCCTGACTTTTCCCTCGCGGATTTAATCAATAAACGAACAAAAGTATTTCATTTACCGCAGATGAGTAAAAGAACTGAAAATGTATCCAGCGGGCGTTACTTTACTATTTGAATTCTAAACGCCAAACTGTCAATGAAACGCGGCCATTGTGTCCATCACGCTGGCACTGACAATGTATAAAGTACCACATATGTAAGTGCACCTGCACAGCGTGAAAGTGAATGTGCCGAATATTCAATTAACCGATGTATAATGAAATTGTTGAGTAGTCTGACAGCTGGCTGACTTGATGTGTTTCAATTTCATTTGGTCACGAGAACAGTTTCTTCGTTTGTTGTTTATGGAGGGTTAGTCGACAAATCTAGCCAGGAATTTCTTGAATTGTTACAGTAGAAATACTAATGTAACTCTAGATTCATCGATCGAAAAATTTGACATAACTGCTGAATAACGAGTTGATAACTTTTACGCAGCGTTTATTAATACGGGGGTAAGTAGTTTTATTAATTAATAATTTTTCTTAGTTGTTTCAGAAAGCTTATGGATGGGTCAGAAGTCCCTAATTTGATTCGGGCCTTATGTCCCACTTAAATTGGACGTATGTCTCTATTTTTGATTTCAGATCTGCGCCTAATTTCGTGTTGAAATGTAATTTTGTGCGAAAACTGTGTTCTGGTTGAAATGCACATAAATAGACAGATAGACAGACAGTCGGCTAAATGCAAGACGCACTTTTTTGTTTTCCCTACTATATTAGTGTCAAACTAGATAAGCGTGCTTAGCTAAAAATTTTTTTGGAAAATTGAGAACCTCTTTAATGACAGTTGCACTCTCGAATCTTAGTCAGACATTCGCGGGAGGTGTGTAGGTACCAAGCCATCTTAAGGTGTAAAAAAAATATATGAAAACAAGTAAAAGTGTTATCATCGGCCTGGCCGATGCTTTGATACCCTCCACTGCATACAAGTCATACAAGCAAAATAACCAGAACTACTTGACCGACATAGCCCATTTTTAATACCAACCTAACGACGATAAAAGAAGTCCTTTCACAAAACTTTATTCACCTAGGTTGATTCCTTTGGACGCTATCGTGTTTTCAACGGAAAGAGGGACACATGGGTCTAATATTGGTTTTGTATGGGAGGTACCAGAACTACTTGACCGACATATCTCATTTTGAATACCAACCTGACGCCGATAAAAAGAAGTCCCTTCACCAAATTTCATTCAGCTACGTCAATTACTTTGGGCGCTATCGTGCTTTCAACAGACAGAGAGACACGTGGGTCCAATATTGGTTTTGTATGGGAGGTACCAGAAGTACTTGACCGACATACCCCGTTTTCAATATCAACC
Source organism: Cheilosia impressa (assembly GCA_948293265.1). Classification (NCBI taxonomy): domain Eukaryota; kingdom Metazoa; phylum Arthropoda; class Insecta; order Diptera; family Syrphidae; genus Cheilosia; species Cheilosia impressa. The sequence continues at coordinate 25,677,878 of OX411884.1, read as the reverse complement.
TGACGCTGATTAAAATAAGTGCTCTCGCCAAATTTCATTCACCTACGTCAATTACTGTGAGCGATATCGTGCTTTCAACAGACAGACAGACAGACAGACAGACAGACAGACAGACAGACAGACAGACGGACATGGCTAAATCGATTCAGAATGTGATCCTGATTCAGAATATATATACTTTATGAGGTCTCCGGTGACTCCTTCTTGGCGTTACAAATGTATTGGCAAAGTGAATATACCTTCCTCTGGAGGGTATAAAAATGTTAATTTGCACTTACCATTTGCAACAATCCACACAGCAGCAGCGCCGATTTTGGTCCAATTTTATCCGATGCATAACCAAATATAAGAGATCCAAGAACGCAGCCCAGGCAGAGGTATGCGCCCAACCATGATGCAGCGTCTGTATCAATTACTCGACTAAGAGGCGTATCTCCTGATTGATACAATAGCATCTGTGAAGAAGTGATTCCGAAGAGTAGTCCATAGTTCAAGCACAGCAAGTTGCCTAGTAGATTAGGGGAAAAGCGACTGCAAACAAATTGATTTGCTAAGAGAATTCGAATTCATTCATAGTTACCGATTTTGGTGGCCACCCCCTGGAACAGAGATCCGTCAGCTTTAGCTGGGAAGCACATCGTGTGATCGTTGTAGGCTTTCGAAGCCCGTTATTCAACTGGAAGATGAATCAGCTCGGTGGAGGTCTTTTTATCACAATCGTATACCACAGATAAGGGTGGCAACGTGAGTCTACAAAGGTACGAGATAAGCCCAAGATCTTAGCGTATAGCAAAAACGTTCTCCAGACTCTTGCATAAACATACGTGCAGATATGAATAATTGTAAATACGAATGAATGGGTAAACTTGCGTGCTAGTTTTTGAATGGCAATTCCTATCTTCCGAGTGTTAATGAGTTTAATGAATTACTTCCTTGGACGAACAATGAACAAGGTCAAATATCGATTTACAAACCAGTAGCTATACACTGGGCTGTTGCATTTGATTGAACTATTTGAACGAGGTTTTGGGTTAATTTTGGACTAGTTCTTCGTAATCGTAAACCTGTTCCCATGGTGTAATACCAAACGTAAGTCGTTGCAAACAGAAATAACTCACAACCCAGATGCCAGCTAAGTAATTGGTTGCTGCTGCGAATAAACCCTTTACACACAAATAAAATTCAAATTGTAAGGGCAATTTAAGTAAACAAAGAGTCCGTTTGTCAATTTTGTCGCAATTCCGTGTGGATACAATGAATAAAAAACAGCTCTCAGCTCACATAGGCGCGGCTGCATAATTCAGAATATTTCCAGAAAAGATTTTTCACTCTTTAAATCCGTGGAAGACACTTCACGTCAGGCACAATTAATCGAGCGAAAGAGGACACTCATTTATTCATCTTAAACTAAGTGTAATGCAAATTCACACGATAGCCTTTTTAATAAAAATGACAATTTTTTATTCAACAGTATCCGCAGTGTCGACATTCGACCGAGGGGTGTAGGTCTTTTTTTTCCCCCGTCTAAAACTATGCAGCATATTTCATTCTCGTCGGAGTTAATGACGACAGAGGACCTAATCAATAACCATTTCCAAGTTGAGGCAGTATTAAACTTAAGGATTCTTCTGAGAAACTATAAATTTAGAAAAAAAACACTGCTCACAACCACTACTTTTACACTACAGAAACTTTCAGCAAAGCTATCATTTAAGCAACGATATTTTGGGTGTCGAATTTTTGCCTACAAAATGCGCCACTTCGGATGAAACATCTGTAATATTACACAGTTTTGGTTTACATATCCTTTTACAGGTCTCTCACTACGACATTTGTGAAAAGAAATTTTGTTTAACTATATTCTCCTGTCTTCATAATTTTTTGTTTGAAAAATCTAAATTTCATTAAAACAGCTTGTGTTATAATTTGATTCTGAAAGAGTCCTTGAATAACACTTAAAAGAGAAACATTGAATCCAATATATGCAACCAAATTACTATTGAAAAGTGAGGGCGGACGATCTGGCTCGGACATCAAGCACTTCACGTCAGACAGCTGTTAGTTACTAAACTAAATACTTGAACGGCATTGTTAAATAATACTGTTATTAAATGAAGATTTCGAGTTAAAATCGCCAGGAAAAACATGTCCTCAAACACAAAAAAGCGTCGAAAATACTCGCCAAAACTGAAGAAATTAGGTCTGTTCGCGTACTTTCCCGAGAAAAATCTATAAAAATCTGTCAAACTAAGAAAATTTAGCGAAACTCACTTGTCGTTTTCCATTGGACAAAAAGAAGCGCCGGCAGAGTCCGAAATCGAAAAAAATCACTTCTGAAACCGTTCCATTGGTACAACAAATACAAATTGAACTACCAACGAATTTTATTTATGACGAAATGAATGACTTTTAAGACGTGTTTAACAATTTTTTCTTGTCAACTTTGTGGATTTGACAGAAATTTCTCAGGAGGTACTTGCCCGATTGCCGGTTAAAATTCTCGCAGCTATTTCAATCCAAGAGAGGAACTGATCGTTACATGTTTTTTTTTTGCTAATTTTCTCTTTTTCTGTCATTTTTGATGAGAACTTGTATAGACGTAGCGATAGCTATCGAATGAACCAAATGTATGAGTAAAAATATAGCAATGAGAACATTCAACCATCTAGTTCAGTAAGATTGACAGCTGGCTGACTTTTTTTTGGTTATACGAAAAGCTTTTTCAGTTGACATTTTTGAGGAATCATATTCTAGTTAATGAATTCGTGACTGAGTATGATTACCAAGTTGACAGTTCGCATATGTGGCTGTCGTATGAAAAGTGACATTACCGACCAATCTAGTTTTTGCGTTCAGGTTACATCTAGTCCGGACCAATCTATAGTCGACTTCAGATAACTAGATTTTCGAAAATGCCTAATGGTACAGACAACTTTTTGTCGGGTATGTGCACAACAACAAACCAAAATTCAATTGACGCAATAAAAAATTATCAAATCGAGTTGGGTACTACATTCGCACAGTTTCTAATTAAACATTTTACACCTTAATAACATTTATTAAACGATTGCATAAAGTACCTTATTATAGTAAAATTGAAGCGCCAAATAATTGCAGGTACTCACTCGATTTCAAAGAGTCTCTGACAATAAATTATGAAATTACAGCTAAACAAAATAGGGGTTGAGCCTTATGTTGATCTTGGATTAAAGTACAAGCACACCATTGTACATAGTCACAAAAGGAAGTCACTGTAGGCAACGATATTCACTGTTGTTTTTAGCCACATGAGTACATAAATGCAAATATCTGATGATTATTTTATCCGTATCCATAAATGGAATGGCTTTAGTACGCGGAACCACAGTCTCCTGCTGTATCAACGGAAACAAATAGGTAAAAGGAAACCACTCTTTGAACATCACTTTTACAAAAATGAGGAAGATTAGCTAATGTCCGCTAACCACAAGACTACCAAGTGATGACTTTCCAATGGTGTATACTGCTTAAGCCTTTAAGTTTGACTGACTTGAGAGCAACAAGCGTATACATAGTATTGTATTGCCCACAAAATCAATTGAAGAACGCAAAACACATAAATTGAAGATCAATTTTATTAACTTTTCAATTGGAATGATGTGTACACTACCAGTGAAGTGTTGTTTACACACTAACTTTTACGATAAATACCTACTTCTCTTCACATGACGTTTCTTCAAATACGATGCTGTTGGTCAGATTTAGATACTAAAATTAATTGGAAGGCTGTATTTGGTGTTTCTTGATCTCAAGTGCGAGTGTATTATGTATGTATATCAAAAGCAATCTTTTTCTAACTACTGGGCGACATCTATCAGCTTCCATTCCGACGTCTTGCTGTCCGGCACAATTATTTTTAGAAACAACCTTAATGTTGTAAACATCTAAATATGTCTGGCTCTGGTCTTTGTTACTTATTTTATTCGCATTTGAAGTGAACATTTAAAATTTAAATGACCCATAAAAAACGTCACATATGGGTCTGCCATCTGTATGTCAACATGCTGTTTAACTAAAACTTCTCTCTTTTCCCCTGTGCAGCGCAACATTCGCTTAGATGATTCTGATCACATTTTGACAGGTCGCAATATCTTTTAAAGCATACAACAAACTCACAACTGTTTAAATTTACACAACCTAATTTATTTAAAAAAAAAAAACTAAATATCCCAATGGATTCGAAAAACATATTTTTAAAAGAACTTAAAGCCAACGGACATGTTTTCGCCACAAATTCAGATGAAAAGGCGGCTGCATTTCGGAAACAATTTATAATACTTGATCAAATCACCCAGTGAGTACACACAAAATATAATATTTTTTATATTATCTGTGAGAAAACAGTTTCAATTGCAGGTCGTCATCTGAATCTGAAAGAATATCTCTGCGCCGATCCCAATTTAAAGACTACAACTTGGACAATGGTTGGGACTACAGCACTTTTATTAAAGAGCGGAGTAATGACATTGAAAAACGCTGCCGTGATATTCCTCGTAGCTCTTCTGGAGCTGCTAAGTTTGCCAAGGAATTCTTACGTGAAAACAAATCTTCGCTTGAACCAGAGTGTTCAGGGAAGTATACAAGTTGTGCGCGTGAAGAAGTAAACTCGGAAGACTTAAAGATATTCCACGATGTCTTGGCCGTAAACACATCTGCGCAGTTAATGGAATCACCTACACGAAAGGTAGCCCTGCCAAACAGTAATGTTTATAAATCGCAAAGAGAAATTGCAAACACAATTGCAGCACCAGGACGGCAATTAGATATAAATATGTTTCTGACTAAAAGCAATTCTCTCCAGAACTCTCAGCAAATACCTGGATTTCGAACAGCTAGAGAGGAGCTGGTCATACAAAATTTGAAGGTAATTGCTGACATTTACGAAACATCTACAAGTCTTTTGACTTCTATCCAGAATAGAGAATAGAATGTTGCCTATCATGTTGTATCCCTATTTGAATGGAAAGTATTTGTTTTGGTTTTTTTTTGCAGAAAAACGGAGAAGCTGGTAGCTCTTCTCGAACACTGTTCAACTACGGTGCATCGAAAAAGTCGCTAGGTGCACGACGAAATGTTCGCTCTGGCTTTGTTCCGCCCATACGTCAGGAGTGAGTACATACAATCATCTATCTTTACGAATGTAAATGACATTTTCCTTTCCTTTAGTAATACCTCCCCGACGTGCACTCCTCCAGACACAATTGAAAAATCATCCACAGAACATACTGACGAGCGCCTGCGAAATATCGATCCCAAAATGGTTGAACTTATTTCCAATGAAATAATGCACAAGTACAAAGCAGTTGGTAAGATGCACAATGAGCCCGTAATCCGCACTTGTGATATTATTCTTACTTTTAGGCTGGGATGACATCGCTGGACTGGAGTATGCAAAAGCAACTATAAAGGAGGCCGTAGTGTGGCCGTTACTACGTCCGGACATTTTCACTGGACTGCGGCGGCCACCCCGTGGTATACTCCTCTTTGGTCCTCCAGGTACAGGAAAGACCTTAATCGGAAAATGCATCGCGTCGCAATCGAAATCGACATTCTTTAGCATCAGCGCTTCATCACTCACATCCAAATGGATTGGCGATGGTGAGAAAATGGTTCGTGCCTTGTTTGCTGTTGCTGCCATCCATCAGCCATCGGTAAGGAAGAACCAAAAGCTTATCAAGTGTAGTTACAAAATTTGTCCCTCAGGTTATATTTATTGATGAGATTGATTCACTGCTTTCGCAACGCTCCGAGTCGGAACACGAGAGCTCGCGACGCCTAAAGGTAGTGTTAATCTGGGGTATTATAAATCTAATTAATACGACAGCATTTCCGACGGAATTCCTAGTACAGCTTGATGGCGCTAACACCACAGATGAGGAGAGAATTCTGATTGTTGGCGCCACGAATCGCCCGCAGGAACTCGATGAGGCCGCACGACGTCGGCTGGTGCAACGGTTGTACATTCCACTGCCAGAGTTATCGGCACGCATTCAGATCCTAACTAATCTCCTGCGAACCGTTCGTAATAGCATCACCGGGGAGGAAATTTGCGAAATTGGGAATCAGACCGAGGGCTATTCGGGTGCTGATATGGAAACCCTTTGTCGTGAGGCATCTATGGAGCCTATCCGGTCGATTCCATCAGATGAAATTGAGAGCTTTAGCGAGCAGAACGTACGTCCAGTGCAATTGGGGGATTTCCACTCAGCTCTGCGGAGAGTTCGCGCTAGTGTTTCGCAAACGGACTTGCAACAGTACTCCAACTGGAATCGGACGTACGGAGCGGGGCAATAGAAATATTGATGTGGATTTAATAAAGGCAATTTGTGACAATAGAATGTGATTTATTTGATTGAAGTTCTGCTATAATTTCCCACCCAGGGTATCTCCCTTTCCCCTTAAACATTTTTGATTTTAAACTGCTGATATACGAGGAGGTACTTTACCAAGATCATTTTACAAAATTTAACGTCACATTTCAGTCCCAAAAAAGATTGTGTTTTGAACTCAGTTTAGCATAACTGCTCCTCATCGTAGCTGTTCGGCCTATGGGCAATAAGTCAGAGAAATGCTTACTTTGTTGGGCATTATCTTTTTTGAAAAATGGAAGATTTTTCTAAAAAAAACAAAATCGTATAAGGAACAAAAGGGATGAATAGCCTAGACATACTTGCATCAACATTGCAAAACTATAAGAAACAAGACAGAATAAATAAACGGCAAATGCAATTTTGCATGGCCTGTCCACTTCTAAATGATCATGCGACTTTTCTTTCGCACATAATCACCCTTATTCCGAGTGGCGTTTTACTTTCACGACGTTTGTCGTTTTTTGTTTCGTTCACCGCCTTACAGAATGGCAGTAAAGTTTCTCATTTGGCGTCGTAAACGCCACTCGGACTAGGTGTGATTATGTCTGGATTGAGGGGGATATGTTTAAAGAAAAATTAGATCTCTGCGCGGGGTTTAATGTGCGATGGTTATAAATTGTACCAAACGCTTTTGATAGTATGAATTTTGAAAAATCGTTGCTTTTCTCAGTTGGATTCATTGTTACGAAATTGTTTGTTTAACTCTAAAGTTTTAAGTGTTAAAATATGTAAAAGGAGTTGAGTTTAGAATTTGCAAATTCTGGAAACTGTAGTTTGTTATATATTTTTAAAAGGTAGCAAGGCAATATACATAATGCACTAATTTTACACAAAAACTGAATCTGTTAAAAATAAGTATTTTATATACCTGACTGCTGCAGCCCCATCGTTACCAACCCAATTTGTTTGACTCCGATGATAACGTTAGGGATTCGCTGCAAAAAAGGGGACTAGTGATAGCGAAATATGTAAACAGGTAAACGAAGACGAGGCAGTTAGAAATACAATCGAGAGCCCGAGAATCAAGGCATGTAAAATAATCGCACTTAGGGCCGTTTGCTCATACGACTCTTAACGATTTAAGTTCTACTTAAATACTTATGGGCTACTTTTTCCAGGTCATAAACTGTCACATAAGAGTTTATGTGGAACTTAATTAGCTATGAGTCGTATCAGCAAACGGCCCTTAATGGTAAAAAGTGGCCAAGACGCATAAGGAAGAAAGAGCCATACAATAAATAGCGGACAAAGTGTTAAATGAGTTAGAGCGGAAAAGTATTGAAATCAAGGTAATTAAAGAATTGAAAATAGTGCAGAAAAACGTGCATTAGGTTAGGTTAGGTTAGGTTGAGTGGGGTTGTGAGATCGTCACATAAGACCAGGCACCAAGACGGGCCCATCGCCATCCCCCGGGAACCATTATGGTTGAAAACCTAAACCAAATCACCCATACAGTCAATTTCCCTACAGAATTTAATTATTGTCCCTATATTGTTTGAGGAACTGACCTCCTCCAAGTTGTTGAAGAAGTACCTGCCTAGGTGTTTCCTTCTACTCCGAGCAATCGCCTGACACTCGCATAGAAGGTGAGAGATATCTTCCGTGACATGTAGGTCCTCACAGTACCTACATATATCCGTATTGGCTAAGCCTAGTCTCATGGCATGCTTTCTTAGAAGGCAGTGTCCAGAGAGTATTCCTACCGTTAATCTTAACTTAGTTCTACTGAGATTTAGTAATTCTTCAGACTTTTTCCTATTTAAGACGGGCCACAGTGCCTTTGAGACCCTGTGCCCTTCTAGCTGTGCCCATCTTGTGGCTGCTTTATTAGAGATTAGCTCGAAGACAACTCTTTTAGCAACGGCCATAGGTGGTCTAATACCCTCAATCATTGTATTAAGTGGGAGCTCAGCTCCTTCCTTAGCCAGAACGTCGGCTTTTTCATTACCATCAATATCGCAATGCCCAGGTACCCAACACAATCTGACACGGTTCTGCAAACATAATGCCCTAAGCATTGTGCGGCAATTCCTGACTAGTTCAGATTTAGTGGTGTGTGATTCTAGCGCTTTGAGCGCAGCCTGGCTATCAATGTAGATGGCGATGTTCTTGTTGAAAATCGATCTCATCTCAAGTTCCTCCGCAGCTTTTAGTATGGCCAGAATCTCTGCCTGAAACACACTGCATGTGTCCGGAAGTCTCAGGGCCATATGTAGGTTTGGCTCACTGGAGTATATACCTGACCCCGTTCCCTCACTGGTTTTGGAACCGTCAGTGTATACTGAGATCTCATCTTCTCTCAAGACTGAGTTCCTATGCCAATCCTTTCTGTCAGGGTACGACACAACGTATGGAGTGTCAAAGTCGAGTGTACCAAGACCTTCATCCGCTTTGTCCGGTATTTCGGAGAAAGATTCCCTTAAGATAGTGCTATGCCCTATCCTATTAATTTTAAAGAGCCCTGCGTTAGTGAGTCTTAGCGCACTATTACCTGCATTTAATTGTATTTGTAAGTCCAGAGGTAAGAGATGCAGAAATGTTTCCAGTGCAGCCGTTGGTGTGGTGCGTAAAGCGCCCGTAACGGCAATGCAGGCTGTTCTCTGTACTCTGGTCAGCATATCCCGTATATTCCTCTTGTTCGTGGCTTTCCACCAGACAAGAGCCCCATAAGTAATTATGGGCCTTACTACCATTATATATAGCCAATGTAACATTGACGGCTTAATACCCCATTTCTTTCCTGCTGTCCTCTTGCAAATAAAGAGAGCGTTGTGAGCCTTTTTGACTCTTTCCTGAACGTTTAGTTTCCAATTTAGTTTCCGGTCTAGTACCGTACCAAGATATTTTGCGCTCTCCGAGAGGGAAAGCTCCACTCCAGCAAGTCTGGGCAGCTTGAAGGGCGGTATCTTGTATTTTGTACTAAATAGTACAAGTTCGGTTTTCTCTGGGTTGACTCGTAGTCCACACCCTTCAGCCCAAGTTCTGAGCCTGCTGAGGGCTGTTTCCATAAGTTCACTTATCGTATTAAGGAATTTTCCTTGAACAATGATAACTACGTCATCCGCATACGCAGTTATGCTGAAGCCTGCATTGTTTAGTTCTTTCAGTATTTCATCTATTACTAGTACCCAGAGAAGGGGGGAAATTACTCCTCCTTGGGGGGTGCCTCTAGTGACAGATTTCCTTATTGAACTGTTTCCGAGAGTAGAATTGATGTTTCTTGTCGAGAGCATTTCGCATATCCAGTTGGTAATGCTTTGTTCGACATTGATCTTTACCAAGGCATTCCTGATTGCGTCTTTCCTAACGTTATTAAAGGCACCCTCAATGTCCAGAAAGGCAGCTAGTGCAAATTCCTTCTGGTGAAGGCTGCTCTCTATTTTGCCTACTACTTCGTGTAGAGCCGTCTCCACTGATTTACCTTTTAAGTATGCATGCTGAGCATTACATAGAATTCCGCTGCAACACTTGGTTCTTATGTATATGTCAATAAGTCTCTCAAGTGTTTTGAGGAGAAATGACGACAGACTAATAGGTCTGAAGTCTTTTGCTGAAGTATGGCTTGGTTTACCCACTTTAGGTATAAATACCACACGTACTTCTCTCCACGCCCTAGGTACATAGCCTAATCGCAGGCAGTGTATAAAGATGTTTCCGATTATTTTTGTAACTGTACCTGGCGCCCTTTGAAGCATAACCGGCAGAATGCCGTCAGGGCCAGGTGCTTTGAACGGCTCGAAGGACTTAATCGCCCAACGCAGTTTCTTTCCAGTTATAATGTTGTTATCAACCCTTACGCCTATTCCTGAACTAATGTTATGTTCATTAGGTAACGGAGACATTGGCGCATCATTTCCTGGAAAATGTGCTTCCACTAGTGATTCCAGAACCTCCTCGCTGCTTTCGGCCCACGAACCGTCTGATTTCTTGATGAAACTAGGGACAGTGGCGTCCTTGGCCAGCATTTTGCGGAGTCTAGAAGTCTCGCTAGTATCTGCGATCGCCTCGCAGAATAGCTTCCAAGATTTCCTCTTAGATTGCCTGATCAAGTATTTAAACTGTTTCTTGCTTTCTATGTACAGATCCCATGTAGTGTCGTCCCCTACAACTTTAGCCCTATTGTAGAAATGTCTAACCTGCCTTCTTTTGGAGTTTAACTCCTTGTTCCACCATTGAGGCTGGGACCTTTTGGTTGGTTTTTTAAGCGGGCAAACTTGTTCGTAAGCCCTGTTCATTATCTTGCCTAAGTTATCAACTGCCCTGTCTAAGTCTGATGACGTGTCAAGACATGGTACCTCGTTTCCTACCTGGTGCCTAATTATAGATTCGTACTTATTCCAGTCAGCTTTCCTAGGGTTTCGATAGCTATTCGTAGCCTCGGTGTGGAAGCTTATTTGAAAGCGAATCCACTTGTGATCCGACAAGGATGCCTCTTCTAAAACCCTCCATTTTTGAACTGTGAGTAAATCAGTACAGGATGCTAAAGTAATGTCTAACACCTCCTGCCTGTTTCGTACCACAAATGTCGGTGTATTACCCTTGTTACATATATTAAGCTTAGTCGATAAGATAAAGTCAAAAAGACACTCACCTCTAGCGTTAATATCACTGCTACCCCATTGTGAATGATGCGCATTGGCATCACATCCCATAACGAAGAGCCACTTGTCTCTGCTCATCAGCTGCTTTACCTTGTCGGGGGGTACTTCGGTCGACTCGTAGGGAAGGTAAGCCGATATCAGGCACAAGGGTTTCCTTCCCACTTGCTCGCAGGAAACTGCAACCAAATCTCCATCACTGAAATTATTCATAAGAAATGCCCTTATATTGTTTTTTAATAGGATACAAGCCCTAATTTTACCTTCGTTAGCTTTGAAGTAAAGCTTATATTCCCTTAAGGAGAGCCCCTGGATCCGATTATGTTTATTAATCCAGGGCTCTTGTATCAGTACGGCTGAAACGTCGTGCTTGATTATGTAGTTGATCAAGCACGCCGTCGCAGCCCTACTGTGATGCAGGTTTATCTGCATCGTCTCCATCATTGGGTTCTTCAGCCTCTGCCCCCTTAGTCATGATCTTGACCATGACTTTCCCCATGCTGTACCTCACCATCCCTTTAGTCTTTTCGAGGAATGGGAGCGATTCCCTATTTAGGCTCAGCAGGAAGTGCTGGCCAAATTGCTTTCTAGGCCCCGTTCTTACCACTCTCCAAGTGTCGGCCTTTAATTCCCTATTTTGGATGTGAAGGAGGCCGAGTAGTTTGTCGGGATATGTGTACGGCAACGGAACCCAAACCCAGGCCTTGGGCGGAGAGTACTTAGCCAACTCCGCCACAGTCACGCACTTGAGCTGAGCCCCGCTCCACACCTCGCCAATCCCCAGCACAAACTCCCTGAGGAAGCCAACGGATTCCCTGTTCCCACAAGCAACAACCTTACGTCCGCTATCCCAACCAGCGCCGTCAAAGAGAAGGTCACAGCTCTCCGTGGAAGACAATTTCTTCCACAGAGCGTCCTGGAACTTCTCCTCGACAGTTAACCACTGCTCCATGGTCAGGCGTCCGCTCGGCTCTTGCTCGTTTATTATGGCGACAAGGAGCTCGTCCTTCGCGTCATAAGCCGGGTGCACCACGGGCGAAGTACCAGCCTTCACCTTTTTTGCTGCACTCGGCTCAACGACATCGTCAGATCTGCCCCTTTTGCTAAGCAGGGACTCCCTGACCCCCCCAGACACGAACCCCTCCACAACCTTTTCACCCTGATTTACGGCCGCTGCTGATCTACTAGTGGATGCTTTGTCTGTTTCCCTAGCTAGGACCACCGCGGCTGCCGATTTTTTGGCAGCTTCGGCGGCCATAGTTTCCTTGGCCCGTTCAAGCTGCTTCCTATCCCAGGCGCTTAGTGAACTAACGTCACACCCCCTGAACTGCTCCACTTTGCGCTTCGCACTCTCGACTTTACGTCGGGCATTGCGCATCAGAAGCTTGTTCAGCTGGTGTGCGTTTTTGTTCGTCCCTGATTTTTCGACAATGGGGGATCCGGAAGCAGCAGAGTGCTTGCCTACTGCGCCTCCCGTCCCCTTCGTCGGTTTTTTGCCCTTAGGGATATCAGTGAGAGTACCAGCCACCTCATTGCTATCCCTATTTGCTAAGGTGAGTGTACCAGCCAACTCACCCTTGCCCTGTTCTATTTTGGTGGGCGTACCAGCCGTCCCATCACATACCCTAGCTACGGAAGCGAGAGTACAAGCCACCTCACTTCCCGCTACGCTAGTGCTAGTGAGTGTACAGTCTGCATCCTCACTGTCACTAGCTAGCAAAACCTCCTCAAGTTCCCTCTCCAGGCCGGAGATGGAAGACTGTGGTTCAGATTCATAAGAATCGTCTCCCAGTTCCACCGCCGGCTTTGTGGAGTCCGTTCCCTCCCTTCCTGGAATAATAATTCCTTTTTTTGTGTCTTTTAATTTTAGTTTTAAGTTTTTGTTCATAATAGGTCCCACGAGTAAGGCCGGAAAAAACAAGGTCGACCCAGGCAGCGCCGCCATACCTGGGCAGGGCTAGATACAACAGACCCTCGCCATGGCGTCTGAGGGAGCTCGTACGCGACTGGTTTTACCCCCAGCCTTTCATCCTTGGGTACGGTTTGCTATCTGCTCACTCCACCACTGGAATTAGGTTGGATTTGAAGGTTTACTCCTACCTCAAACTAATGGATCACGACAAACGATTGAGACGTTAGCGTAAATCCTTGGCTGACACTAACCATTTGACCGGTTAGCCATTTTCAGGCGGGCGCCCACGTGAAGGACTAAAGAATGAGGATTTTTGCCCAAGCCCAAAAAAACGTGCATTAAGAACTGTTCGATTTGTTTGTACGTACAATATACTTGGGACTGGGACTCGTGATAAAAGGGTTGATTCCATTTCACATCTCATTAATGTCGAACAAAGTTCCTCGCAGAAGAAAAATTTATAGCCCTTAAACAGATAGATTGCCAATGGGTACATAAAAAACAAGTAAAAGTGTTATCATCGGCCTGGCCACTGCATTCAAACCATTTAAAATTGGGTTTGTATGGGTGGTACCAGAACTACATGACCGACAGGGCCCATTTTCAATACCAACCTGACGACGATGAAAATAAGTCCTTTCACCAAATTTCATTCGCCTATGTCAATTCCTTTGGGCGCTATCGTGCTTTCAACAGACAGTCAGACAGACGGACATGGCTAAATCGATTCAGAATGTATAGGTATACCTTATTAGGTCTCCGGTGACTCCTTCTTGGCGTTACAAATGCAATGGCAAAGTGAATATACCTTCCTGTGGAGGGTATTAAATTAGGTAAGGGAAGAAGTTCTTGTATGCGGAGCCATAGATGAAAAAGAATGACTTATTTCAAAGGCTATTCAAATAAAATGCATACCTGGTATTACAGTGGCAGCAATTAAAAAGTTTAAAGAGGAACTTAATGAAGTCCGGGCATATATCGCTTTTATGTTATGAGAGTTATTACTCCAGATGCACAAATGACAAGAATTTTGTACCTTTTTATTTAAGCCTGCGTATTATACGAATATGTAGAGTGAAAGAAAACTTTTCCAGGTAATAGGAAGTCGAATTGTCGTATGAAAAAAGTGGTTAAAAAACCAATGAACATTACAAAGTAAAACCCTTTGTAAAGTTCATTTTTTTAACAATTAATGGCATTATATTCATCCTTGGTTTTCATCATTACCTATTCAAACAATTATTACCGCGATTTGTAATTTAATAAACATCTGCATATTCTGACTTGTGACCTCTTTACGTAACTTCAAAGATACTCGTATTGTGACCAGCGGTGGCAGCACGTAACTTGATACAATCGTGTTCAGTCGATAATTTGTCTCAATCGAAGATAATCGATCTAGGATAATTGATTTAGACAAATTAGGTGATGCCAGAGCTCGATGGTATCGACTGAACTCGATTGTTACGTGCTAACACCATAGAACAAAACAAAACTTCTACTAGTCTGGTAACTAAGGTACGTTGCTTTCTTCTTTGGTGCCTTTTACAAGGTATTTTGAAATGCTCGAAAATCTAAATCGAAAACGCTAGATGTATGACTTCAATTTAAAGTCGAGTACAATAGCGCATTTGATCATTTTGAACTCTCCATTCGTAAAAGAATACTCCATAAAAAAACCTAGTACACAGTTCAAAAAGTGCCTATCAATTGACGATTATCTTGCTTACGATATAAAAGATAGAACTCAAGCGCATTGTGGAGTCTTTTATTTGAAAATGTAATCAAGTTTCATAGGTAATTAAAAAACTGAACAAATATCCATAACTATACGTAATTTGTTTTAACAAAAAAGAAAAGACCAAATGAAATCATTTATCTTTTATTCGTTTATCTAGTGTCACATAAGTGGTTTAGTTTAAGTACAATAAAATAGCAATTAATGAAATTTTTAAAACAAACACTGCACTTCCCTCGGCCACCCACACATTATCACCCCCTATCGTCTATAGGCTAACAGTATCATCTCTGGGTCTGGTCGCTTCATGGCACGTCAATTAAGTGAGCAGCAGTTGGCTTTAACCACTTATCAGTGTTTGCACAACCGCGCTGTTAATATATGGCTCCGAAATTAAAGCGATTTAGATCTGTCCGCATGTAAACGTGTTGCCTTTAAAGCGTTACACTCAAAACCAATGTGCTACTGTTTTAGTTGGGATGGAATAAACGAAACTTATCCTTCCAAAAAGATTTACTCGTATTTAAATGTGTTAAAAGTGTGCATTTCATATGTTAAAACTAGTTTTACGGTAATAAAAATGAGTGCAAATACAGTGAAGTATCAGTACTATGCGGCTATATGTGGTTAGTATAGAAGTGTATTTATTTTTAGAAAACCTAACATGTCAATAGACAAAAGCATAATACTCGGGCGTATACGCACTACATATATTCCACAGTACATTCATACTCGTATTTGTAAAGTCGAAGTTGAACTGTATAAGGTAGAGGATGTGTTGGAAACCTAATGAGCACTCTATTTGAATAATCACCTGTTTCATCTGCTTTGTGCTCTGTGTGTTGCTAAAGGCAGTAACGAGTCCTTTCTCAGTGCTTACATTCATGGGAGACTTATTGACAGCTTCACTTTATTGAAATTCTGTGCCTTAAGGATTCTCATTCATCTGACTGTATACTCGTGCGCTGTGAAGTCCAGCTGAGATAAGTTGTTTTCGTTTGAAAAAGAAAAAAAGGACCACAGCGTACTATAAAGACAGATCTAACGGAGATTTGATGAAAGCCAGTCCTCATTTGAGAAGGGCATAATGCGGAATTGGAAATGAATACCTTAAAGTTAATTAAATAGAGTTCCATTTCAGACAGAGGAGGTGTTAATATTATTTTTTTTAACGAACTAAATTATTCACAGCTGAGGACTGTTTACGGAAGTTAAGCCTTAAGTTTACATTGAAATAAATGCTACCGAACTCTGTATAAACAGCTTGCTGTTGCAAATGCTCTCACTATTCAAACGCGATGATTATATGAGATGTTTATTTGTAGTTAATGTAATGTTGTAAGCGGATTTTATAAAAATATTAATAATAGATGGCGCAACATGTACCCTCATAGGCTTTCTTATCGATGGTTTATATTCTGACAGCGGGTAATGACAGTGGGTCATGTCTTCACCTGTCTTTTCAAATCTGACCCGTAGTTGATCCGACAAAAGCCATGTGTCGATTTTTGTATTCCAGAAAAGTTTGTTATGTAGATTCACGAAGTAGGTACATAAAATAGGTTCTTTTATGTTAGATGTCGTTTATGTTGTTAAAAATATTCCCCCGTATTAATAAACAAATGTGCACAAGTAAGTTAGCTAGTAGACATCAGATAGCATAGAAAAATTTGACGTAACTGCTAAATAACGAGTTGATAACTTTTACGCAGCGTTTATTAATAAGGGGGAATAAGTTTCGTAAAATGCTTCTTCAAACCGATTTTTAACTTTCAGTTTTTCTGTTTAATGTAAAATCGTTTCCACTTGTACATATGTATCTAATATTTTCCAAATTTTTACTGAGAAAATGTTTTTCCATAACTAAATGCCAAATGAGCAGTCAGATAAGAAACTATTTACCATATTTGTGGAGAAACCCTCGCCTGGTCAATTTGGGTCGAGTCCAAAATACAAGCAGATGTCACACTTTCCAAACTACTTTTTCTAACTGTGAAGTGTCAACGATGTCAACGCTTATCAGCAAATTGTAATTTATTTAATGGGGACTTTCGGATACCTAGTTCATGTAAAACTTTAAGGAAGCTTTTAGATATAAGGATTGTTTTTCTATATTTTGAATTATAAAACTTTCTAGTCAGTTGTTTGTCCTCTCCAGCATGAATCTTATGCAAACCTTTTGTGCAACATGAAGTAATAAATAACATGGCGGCGTTCCATTGACCGCTAGCGGTATGTCAAACTCCATATAAAAAAAAATCGATATTTCACAAAAAGTGCTAGACATCTAGTGCAAATGGTGAAATGTCAAGCTTTTTAATATGGAGGTTGACATGTCATTAGTTATTTAGTGGGCAATGGAACGCGGGCCTTATAAGTTCATACAGAGCGCGTGTTTACTTGAGTCATCACAGTGGCGATGAGGAGTAAAATTTTTTTTTTCCAACTGACCAAGTTAAAAATTAAAAAAAATTTCTATTATCAGATCGTTTAAAAAATTTGATTTCAATCACAATGACTGGGGTATATTTAAAGAACAGTTTTGCATCGCAAACGACGTAATTGTGGAAGTGGAGAAAAAGCGATTTTAATCAGTGCTTTATCGGAGCAATCATATAAATTAGCGAATAATTTGATACATCCCGTGAAAATGGCAACGGCTTCATACACAGATCTAAGTAAAGCTTTCGACGATTACCTTAAAGCCACAGTTTCTGGATGCGCCGAACGGCACAAATTTTATAGAGAAAAATATTGCACCAGAAGCGCGTGATATTACGAGAAAATTTGGTGAATTATTTGACGGCAGATTGGGTAAATTTAACAAAGGCACGGTATCTTTGTATGTTAAAAGTGACTGTAACCCAAAGTTTTTTAAGCCACGTCCAATTATTGCTTTAGCATTGAAAGGACAGGTTGACACTGAGATTGAGAAGTGAATGGGGAACTCCTTTTAGTCACAATTCTAAAATAGTCCTGGGAAAGTTAGGATTTGTGGAAATTTGAAAATCACTGTCAAACCTCAATTATTAATTGATAAATACCCGTTACCACGAAATGAGGAAATATTCACGCAACTGCATGATGGCGTAGAATTCACAAAGTTGGCTTTGTCAATGGCGTACCAGCAGACGATTCTGGACGATTAGCTCACAAAATTTACAGCGATTTCCACAACAAAACGACTATTTCAGGGCAACCGTATATGGTTAGCATCTGCGCAAGCAGTATTTCAAAAAATTATAGATGGGTTTTTGATCGGCAAAAAGAGGGTCGGCGGGTTTCTTTGATGGCGCATTAATTATATCTCCAAATAGAAAAATGCACATCGAAAGGGCTAAGAGCGTACATTAAATCTTACAAGCCGCGGGACCTTATTTAAACAAGGACAAATGGAAATTTCTGCCGAAGTCCATTTATTATTTGGGCCATGTGATCGACAAATCGGCGTTAAGCTTGCTCAAAAATGACTGAAGTTTATCAAGAAATCCGACACCCCACTTGTTTGAATGGAATTCAATGGTTTTTGGGAGTTATAATTTTTTATAGGAAGTCTTTCCCAAATGTAACAATACTTTGTGCACCGTTATATGACGTCTTAAAAAAGACTGCGAAATTTACGTGGGGAAAAGTGCATTCCCAAGCGCAATGGACCGAATCAAAAAAGAACTCACATCCACAGGAGCGTCAGAGCATTTTGATCCATTGTTGGTGGTTAAACTTACGGTGCGATGGGAGTCCGATTGCTCTAGGCGCATTATTCTAACAACTGCATGAAAATGGTGTAGAAAGGCCAATAGGGTTCGCATCACGGAAATGGTCTCATTCCGAAAAGAAATATTCCCAGTTAGACAGGAAAGTGATTTCCTTTTCCTATTTAATGTTTAGTGTGGGAAAATATTGCCACATCCAGGCCGGGATTCGAAAAGATAAAACACTATTCTGCTGAACTTTTCTAATAAAATCACTGTTACTACACTTTTATGGATTATTCTAATAATTTAGTTATTAAGTACCAAAACAATTTTTACTTTCTTAAACGATTTCAACCAAACATTTAATTAACTGGACTACACAATCGATTACTATTTCGAACTTTAGCAATGTCTGTTTTCAATTCTGCTTTTTTATATCCACTCCGCCATCTAGCGAGAAGCTTCTTGATTGCTCCGTTTCGTCACGAACAAACTAGCTGGTTCAGGAATTAGCTCACTTAACTCTCCACTTATTTGACAGATTCGAGTCTCCAATTGGAAGCGGAACTTGTTTGGTAACTAATGGGCTGCTTACACTTCACTATTTTGTGTTCCACGCTAAATTCCACGACACAATATATAAATTTACAAACAAGAATCTTAAATTAGGGGGACCTTTGTCTAGCCTTTTAAGAAGCCGCTTCTCTTGCAATAGAGCACGGTTCTTCGATATCTCGGATGGCCTATTAAACACACAGAAGATCTTTAAAGATTCAATAAGATTGACGGCCTGTCAAATTTGTGAAAAACCTCTATTGTAGTAAAAATAAGATTGCTTAAATATGGCATCGGATAAAATTTGAATGCATTCATCGTTAGGTTTGAAATGGAACAATAATTTTATTTTATTAGCTCTTTTTTAAGTCTAGTATTCGCCAACTGAGATGGGACACACAATTTATATTTCAAACAACAGCGGGTGCTAGTCGCTGTGTAAATATTAAACTTAAATTGTTATAAAAGCCAGATAGAAGCAACGAAAATCTAAATTTATATTCATCTTGAAATAGGAGCCATTGGCTTTTAAGGATTACAAAATATTATAATCTCTCTCAAGGTTGCTGCTAAAATTGTTCTTTAATTTTTGTTTTTCTCGCACAGTCAACATAGTGTCAGTATCATATGGGGCATTTTGCGGATGGCCTTCGGCAAGTTTTCTTGTTCTGCAATCAAAAGAAGACACTCCTTTTGAGCATGGACCAATGACAAATGAACAAGCATCCTGGGTGGGTGCGATGCTCTGTGTGGGCGGAATGGTTGGAAGTTTGATTTTCTCCTGGCTAGCCGAACATTTTGGACGAAAGATACCGCTCTTATTAGTGGCGTTTCCCGCATTGGTAGACTAGTATTGAAAAAGAAAAACTCCCTTTTTAAAAATCAAGAATATTCCAGCTAAGTTGGCTTCTAATACCGTTTGCAACGAATGTCAACTACCTCATAGCGTCGCGATTCTTCGGCGGACTGGCTGGTGGTGGCACCTTCTCATTGGTGCCAATTTATTTAACTGAGATCACAGAAGACCGGTAAGTGCAGATAAGCAGTGCAAGTGCATTCAGCATTCTTTTTAATTTTTGAATATATCTATGTTTATTCACAGTGTCCGCGGAACAATGGGCTCCTATTTGGTGTTGTCGTGCAACATTGGAATACTCCTGGCATTTGTGGTGGGCAATTATTTGCCCTACATGATCGTGCCATTTGTATTGGGGCTTCTTCCTTTGTTATTTTTACTTGGGTTTGCTTTTCTACCCGAAACGCCTCAGCATTTGCTTAAGAATAACAGAATTCAGGTGAGGACTTTATTATTTGTGTAAATCAATTTTAGTGCAAAGACATTTCATTGAAGGAAGCTGAAAAGGCGTTAAGGTATTTCCGCAACTTTCGGCGGATATCGCAAGAGCCTCCGGCAGTTTTTAAAAGTGAAATGGAAAAACTCAAGAAGGACTTTATGGGAAAGGAGAAATCTGCTGCGGAGCAGAATGAAAGCAACCCACTCACATGGACCGATTTCAGTAAGTGGCAAATGGTGTTGAGTTCCGTGAATGCTATTCAAGGAAGACCAAGATGGGCTCGACACCTTAAAAATTTTCTTTGGCTTTTTTTGACCTCTTAATCCTTATGGTTGAACTCAATCTTGGTCATAAAATGTTGCTTATGATTTATAAAGTTAGTTTATCAAAAACAAATAAGCAAAAATTATTTATAAATTTTTCCGTACGAAAAACTTTTTCCAATCAAATTCTTAGTTAATTCCACAAAAATCATTCCACTGAAATATTTAATTTCTCTGCTGTTCCATCTGTCAGGAATTTTGTTTCTGATGGTATTCAATCAGTGGTGGTTGATTTGTTGTAATTATTCTCGCAGGTAAAATTTTTTTCTGACCCTTTTTTGCTATGACCGTAAAAAGAAACTCATTTAAGCCAACTTTTTAGGTTGCATTTTACGTATGGCTATAACTCTAGGGTGTTAGATAATTTTTTATAAGTTCAATTTTCCAAAAGCACATCGCACGAAAAACAGAAAAAAAAACAAGACAGAAACGTGTTTGTTTAAACAATTGCAGATCCATAAATATACACAGGTTACTCAAAGTAATACGATTACTGAAAGTAAATTTAAAAATTAAATTCCCATGCAACGAAAGTGACGTCGATCCAAAGATGCAACTCTTTATTTAAAAAAAAATCAACAATTGCACCTAACCTAACAACATCGACACATGTAACCCACCACAGCATCGAAAATCTTATCAAAGTGTGTTACATTTGGCCTTACACTGCATATAATACGTTTTTTATTCAACATTTTCAATTTCTGACACTGCATTTACAACATCACACATTCCAAACACGGAAGACTTAAGGGATGCTCCATAGCCGTGGGACTGAAAGGGAAAGCATTACCTAACACGCAAAAATACGTGGCGAGTATTTTAGTCGGCCATCTTGTTTACGTGGTAGGAATTATGGGAAAGTTCAGCATGTTGATTTTTTTATAGATTTACGAAATTTCGTTTCCTATAGGCGTGTTTTTTTGAGCTCCGATCTCAGCAAAGCAAAGTAAAGTAGGATTTTCAGCACACATTTTACAACAACTACTGCGAGTCTCGAAGTGTCAAGTAGAGCGTAGTTGTTGTAATTGCGTGCTAAAAATCCTACTGTACTTTGCTTTGCTGAGATCGAAGCTCAAAAAAACAGGGCTTATGTAACTATGAAACAAAATGGCTTCCGGAAGTGATGAACCGACAATTATTTACTTATTTCGTATAACTGATTGATGAATTGTTAGTCTTATTGCCACTCTTATTTGACGTGTTTTATATCAGACATGGAAACGTTTTGAATTAGCATTTGCTACGTGGCTAGTCCGCCACTGAATTACTCAACTGTTTCCCGAAGGTAACTTCCATCCACTCAAATGTCAAATAAATAAGCATTGCTGCACAGAAAACTCTGAGGTTAGAGTTTATTTATGTTTCATAGGTTGAACATCACTTTTTATGCGTCAGCCACACATGCGAACTGTCAACTTAGTACTCAGTCACGAAATTATTGACTAGACTCGACGGCTTCCCCCTCACAAACGTCAGCTGAAACAGATGCTCATATGACCAATTTCAGACAATCAAAACTGAGATACATCTAGTCAGACAGCTGTCAGACTTACTGAACTAAATTCTTGAACGTCCCCATTTGCTGGTCGCGTTTATTTTTGTTTTGGTTGTAAACACATCAGCTGCTTAGTCGGCGAATGAGAGTAGCCATAATATTAGCCGATGCAATGCACATCTGTCTTACTTTCAGCACTGCATCCTGTGCTGCGTTCAGAATTTCTGCACGTGTATTTTGGGCATTAAGCATGATATCACTAATGAATGACATGAGTACTAAAATGAGGTTTTGCGTATCTGTTATTGGATTTTTATTGGAAGTGAGGCCTTGAGATATATGGATATACTCTTTGTGAACAAATTTGGGTAGTTATTTTTAAGAAATATTTATAATACAGCTTTATTTGCATTTTTTAAGAAAATTTAAGTACGCGATCTTAATTTGAATTAGAGTTCGCCCAGTGGTAGAAATTCTGCCATTACAGTAACCTGGCTTACACGCATCATATTGAAAAAAAAAAAAAAACTACTAACAACACTTGCACTATAACTCTGCACAATCTTTCCAAAATAATGCGAATATATTGTGTTTAAGGCAGTGAAAGTGGTTCAAGTTTCAAATGACCAGATTACCTTAGGAATGAAATTTTGTTACAACCGTATGAAACGTTGTTTGTCCAAAATGATTTAGAAATTTCCTATTTCCTCATTAACGCTAATAATGGGAGATGCTGGTCGGAATTATCTTTATATGAAGTACGACTGCATTTATAAATTCATACTTTAGTAGTGGTGCCAAATGCATGGAATTTTTTTGTTTTTCAGCTTTTGCTTCTGTCTGGAAACACTCCTTGCTTCAAATTGTACCTGTAATGAAAAATTTAGTCTAACTGCGAAGCTAGAAGTCCATTATCGTCTTTAATGGAAAAATACTCTGTGATTACTTCCGGTAATATACCTCTTCTGAATTGAATAAAGCTTTCCGTATATTTTGTGCTTCGCCTGACAGAAGTATTGTTCTCATTATCAGCCCACCACCCCCTCAAAGCAGAGAAATCTATTTTTGTAAATTTATTGTAGACCAGGCTATGGATAAGGCAGAATGATGTAGGTATGATAGCCTATATTTTTGGATTTAAATTTGATTTACGAATTACCATATGTATCCCTTTAGTCCGTCCCTTCTATGACCTGCGGTCTACAGCTGCGATAGAAAAGGCTGTATTTTTATACCAAACGAATAACCATCGTCCGTTTTCAGATAACCGCATCGCTCGGAAAGCCTTTTTGATTGGAACCGTCCTCATGTTTCTAAATCAATTCTGCGGATGTTTTGCTATGATAAACTATACGGCGAGCATCTTTCAACAAGCCGGCTCTAGTTTGTCACCCAATATGTCGGCCATCATTGTGGGTGTCATTCAATTGCTAGGTGCATATGTCTCCACTATGCTTGTAGAGCGAGCCGGTCGCAAGGTATGTATCACATTTTGCATAACCATACACCTGTGGATAATTGTACCTCTCACAGTTTCTAATATCGATGTCGGCCATCGGAACCGGACTGGGGCTGTCCTGCCTTGGCTTGTATACCTTGCTCAACGACAATGGCTACGATATGACTGGCTTTAGTTGGATTCCAATAGCAAGTTTCTCCTTTGCTGTGTGTGTGGCCTCCATGGGTGTGTTGACTCTTCCATTTTTGGTCGTATCTGAAATAATGCCGCCGAAAATTCGTAATATTGGCTGCATGATTTGCATGCTGATCCTATGGGTCTTTTCGTTCTTCATCCTAAAGGTATGCATTCCATTTTTTCGATTGAAATAGGGACATTGTGTAAACACATAACTTTCAGTACCTCCCGTTGATGACACATGAGTTTGGAATGCATGGAGCAATGTTTTTCTTTGCCACGTGTTGTTTTGCCGGAGCAACTGTTGTGGTGATATTTGTTCCGGAAACTAAGGGCAAGAGCATAGAAGCGATTATGAAGTTGCTGTGAATGGCTATTTGCCTCAGTTTTTCAATTAAAAAGAGTCTAATTATATTTGTATATTTTATATGAATCATTAACCTACTGTAAGTACTTTATTTAGGTAAGAAATAAACATTAAAGCGAAAGCATTATTTAGTACATAAAGCCGCATTTGGGTCTTGTTTTTATTTTATAACAATAAAGGATTCCATTCCATTCCGATGTGATTCAACAACATCGAAAGAGAAGCAGTGGAAACTAATTGTGTGTTATGTAAAAACAGATTTATAGTATAAAAAAATAGTATTGGAATCATAGATTTAAAACGCCAACAATTGGCATCACTTACAGCATAAAGTGTTTATTAACACAGTTGCCGAAATGTAAGGAATCGTGAATATTTTTGATGATTTATCAAAAATGGTGAAAAATGTGTCTCATACAAAAACTGAAATGAATCAATGACTATTTGGCACCACTGCCTTATGATAGAAACTTGTCTAATGTGGTATTCGATTGGGCGCTCGCAGAGTACTTTTTTTGCTCTCAAAGCAATTTTTATGTTCGTTTGGTACAAAAAAAGATATCTTTTTCAGATTTCAGAGCACTTTTGCGAATCTGGATTTTTTCTCAGATTTGCTTCAGATTTACCAATACACGTGCGTTTGAGTTTGACAACTAGTGGAGTTTGTTTACATTTTAGTGAAATTTTTCAACTGCAAAGAAACGCATTGCATCGGGTGGATCTATTTTTTTAAGTATTTATGTACAAATGTCTAGAAATCAATCTGGGCGAGCGTTTTGAATGTTTTCATATAAAATTTAACCAGTGAATAGAAAACGCTTCGAAAAGTGTCGAAGGCTACACATATTGCAGTCGCACAAATATCAACAAAAAAAAGAGCAAGTGACGTTTTTGTGTTCGATTAGCCACACGAAATCTGAAATCTGAGAGCAAATCTGAAGAAGCCCAATCGAATACCACATAAGATGTACATATGAAAATAAATCCTGATATGTACCTACTTAATTTTTGAAAGATCATCGCTATTTCCAGAAGGAACATTTTTGATTACGTAACTGAAATATTTCAGTTTGGCATCACCAAGAGCTGCGTTGCGATGTGAGTCGACAGTGATGCATGTTTGAATGCACATTTGTTTGTGGTTCCTAAAACTACATATGCTATAAGTCTGATTGAAAATATTAGTTCTTCTTTTATTTCATTTTTAATAAGCCCCCAAAAATTTCAGTCTTCACTATAAAACAAGTTAATAATTACGGCTGATATACTATCCTACATTTTTATACTCGTCGAACAGATGATGAGTAACATGTTTAATTAAATAAATTGAAGGTGCGTGAACACGTTCATCGTTTAATTTTTAATAGCGGTGTCTTAAAAATACCCAACGCAGGTTAACCCACACACAGCGGCTGTCAATGAAAATGGAATAGCATTTTGCACAAATATTATTCTATAATATATAGAAATTAAAATGAAAAATGTCAAGAAGCACATCATTTCCTTGTTCCCATAATCTCCAGTTTATATTTTGTTCTTTTACGTTCATTTTGGTAAATCGCCGGCGATTCCTCCCATCGATATTTATACAGGGTGTCCGCCGGGAAGGTATATTCTACTTTGATTCGCAGCCAATTGAGGTTGATGGATTGTTATGAACACTTCCTTGAGCAGCAGTAATGTTTTCAGCCGATCTTGCAGTACGTTGTGGGCCTATCACCTACAGACATTCTTTCTTCGAAATCATTCACTACACGATAAATAGTGCGTTTTGTTGGCACGTTGTTTCTCCCAAAAATTTCAAGTAACTTTCTCATCGTCACAGTAATCGATGATTGATTTTGATAAAATGTTTTAAAGATCAAAACACGTTGGTTTATCGAATATTTTTCCATAATAAATTTGCCACGTGTCTACTTCACGACTGCCAAATATGAACTGTCAAGACTAATGTTTACCAAAATGGCGGCAAAACAAAGTAGTATACCTTTCCGGCGGACACCCGTTACATATATATTCTTAAAACCATTCGTCTTTTATGGATTTTTAATTTTCGGAGGTGTGGAAGGGTTCTACAATTTTATGCCGAGTCCAATTAAGAAGCTTTTTCCTGACAATTATGCTCTCGGAAAAAAACCCTAAGTTGGAATTTTGTTTATTAACTTACTGCG
Source organism: Cheilosia impressa (assembly GCA_948293265.1). Taxonomy (NCBI): domain Eukaryota; kingdom Metazoa; phylum Arthropoda; class Insecta; order Diptera; family Syrphidae; genus Cheilosia; species Cheilosia impressa. Next base: position 25,651,680 of record OX411884.1, on the reverse strand, counting down.
ACCAAAACCATTTAAATGCCTGTGGGATGTATCGCTGAGGACTCTCATGCGAACTAATTGGCGAATGAAATTTTCTCCCGGAGGAACTCAAAGCGAACGAAATGCGAATCGCCTGATTTGCGGGGGTGAATACATACCATACATTCAAAACTCATTCTCTGCTTTTATCATAAAAATGTCACACAATTGTCCACCATTTTTGTCATTAAATTTTTTATTTACAGTTAATGTATAAGTAAAATAATACCAAAATACATTTGCTGCACATATTTATAAAATATGTCTAGTATACATATGCTTTCGTCGAAATATTCTTCTCGATAACTTATAATCTAGGTTATGCACAAAAGTTGCACGTTGAACACCAAGATAAAACAACATTTAAATAGAAAAAAAACTATGCCTACACTTAGAACCTACTGGTTGACATTTAAAACAAACAGCAATTACGACTTAAATTAAGACTTGTCTTGAATCGGCGGGAAAACATAATCTTCACTAACACTACTTATATCAACATAAACGGTCTTGGGCTGCAGCTGTTGGTAGACATCGGCAAATGTCGGCCTTAGCATTGGGTCCTCATGCCAGCAGTGTAACATCAACTCGTACACTTGGTCGGTGCATATTTGTGGTTTTTCCAGACGTTGTCCGGACACCAGATATGGTATAAGTTCGCTGTTACTTATTGTTGGATAGGGGGATGCTCCTGCCCAGAGATTATTTTGGTTAAGTTTGGTGGCAATAGCAGTTTAAAGTGGTGAACTTACCCAAAGTACCGATTTCCCACAGCACAACCGCAAAAGCCCAGACATCGCTTTTGTTCGAATAAATGTTGTCACGTATCGCTTCAATGGAGAGCCAGCGAAGTGGAAGCTGAAATGTTCAAATTCTCGTAATACTTAAAGTGGTTATAAAGTCTTTTAATAAAATTCAGCGTATAAATTAAATTGAAGAAAACCTCCTTAATACATAAGGGCAGAAAATATTGTATGGCGGATCGCAATTCACAATCTAGCGAAAAACATTTTTCCTTCGCAAAGGTAATAGAATTTTTACAATTTTGAAACTATGCTCTTGTTTAGTGAAGTGCTAGTTTCTTTTTCTGATTTAAAACATGAGAGAGGAAACTAGTGTCAGTAAATTAAAAAAAACAATTCATCAATAAGCTATACGAAATAACTAAATAAGAATTGTTCGTCCATCACTTCCGGAAGCCATTTTGTTTTATAGGAAAGCGAAATTTCGTAATCCATCACTGTGAAAATATCAACATGCAACATAATTCCTACCACGTATCTAAACAAAATGGCCGACCAGGAGAAGCGTCACCTATTTTTATATTTCCCTTTCAGTTAGACGGCTATTTAGTATTTCCCTTTCCCTTTAGTCCCTTTAATCTTCCGTGTTAGGAATGTGTGATACAGCATCAAACTTTTGTAGGAAAAACTTTTCTTGTTTTTCCAAATAATTTAGATTCACAATTTAGCTTAGCCTACCTTTCGAGCTTTTGTATTTGTATAAATGCCGTGTCTGGACAGTCCAAAATCAGATATTTTTAATGTTTTCCTATCATCGATAAGAACGTTGCGAGCAGCCAAGTCTCTGGAAAATAAACAATAGCATTAAATTGAAATCGTAAATGTCTTTAAAATATAATCAACAGATCGAATGATTAATGAAAAATGTAACACTTCCGAAGAAAAGCAAAAAGCTACGCGCAAGGTATTGTGAGCAAAAACAGGGAGGTCACACAAACCCAAAATCTATTTTAAAGTCACGTTAATTGTTTTTTAGCTGCCCAGCGATTTTATCAATATTTGTTTTCGGTATTGAAATATGCAGCCTGTGACACCCATTAAAGTACTATTCACATGAGAGCGAACTGCGAACAGAGATAATTCACAGTTTTCTGACACTTCAATCACATGAACACTTTTTTAGTGGCAGATACCCGCGACTCAGTTTCATTTTTAAGGTTAAGTTTGAAAGAATTTTTTATTCGTGGGCTTCGTATTATGTGGATTGTGAATAAAGTGTGGCAGTTCTTAAATCAATTAAGACTCAGGTTTTTTAGATTAGATGTTAGATTAATTTGTATTAATGAATGGATTTGTTCACAATTCGCCAATTCGCAATCGCGCTCATGTGAATAGTCCTTAACACATATTTTTGTTGTTGCAATATTCCTTGTCCAGAATATTAAGTACTTAAAAAAGACATGGGCATACAAAAATGAAAAAAACTTTGCGACAGCAGCGTTGATACTACAACGATAGGCCTGTTTTTTTGAGCTTCGATCTCAGCAAAGCAAAGTAAAGTAGGATTTTCATCACACTTATTACAACAACTTCTGCGAGTCTTGAAGTGTCATGTAGAACGTAGTTGTTGTAATTGCGCGCTGAAAATCCTACTTTACTTTGCTTTACTGAGATCGAAGCTCAAAAAAACAGAGCTGATATAACTTTTCATTTCATTTATTCAATCTGAGATTTATAATCCACAAATTTCATTAAAAAAGTTATACAAGTTATATATGAATTTCATTGGGGGTAAGTGAAATTGATCTATCCTTTAAAATATTTCTGGACAAAAATATATACAACTCGTAACAGAAAATTTTTCCATTTTCGCACATACCTGTGTGTAATTTGCTGCTCTTCTAGAAATTGCATCCCATTCGCAATTTGAAGTGCAAAATGGTGCAGCTCTGTATGATCCAAGATGTAGTCAAATACAAATGAATCTTCGTCTTCATCTTCCACGTCATTTTGTCTCTCACTTAAAGAAGTATACATAGCTGGAAAACAAGTTGAAATGAAATTGTTAGAAGTTGTATTTTATTTGACTTAGAAACTGTGAGAATGCCGTCGGTATTTCCAATAGGGAAGTTCACGACAACGTCGGTGTCAAATAAGAAGAAGAAAAATCCAAGTGACAGCTAAAAAACTTGTAGAAAAACAGAACAGATTTTGTATGGATGTAGGTAGTAAAATTATATATATAAATTACTGAGGAGTACATAAAAAAGTGCAGAAAACAAGATAAAAGCATTGTTGAATGAAAAAATTATGTTTATCAAACTTATTTGGTAACAACTGAGAAGATAAAGTAATCGAAATTGTGCGCTTTTCATCAATATTTAAACAAAACACTACTCTGGCCATTATAAATCAGCTTTGTTATCCTACAAGTTTTTTTGACGTTTGAGCCAAAAAGATAGGCCATCTGTGAAAAGATGGGCTTCGCTAAACACTCTATACCCTATTCTTATTGAAACAAAAACTGAAAAAAATACTTTAGCAAAAAACAGTAAGTTGGTCAAAAATTTTACAGTTTTCCTCTGACGTGATTTAACATTAAGTTATTTAACATTTGAAGATTTGGCTGCGTCTTCAAATATATCACGATATTTAATAGTTCAGTCCACAACGGATAAAAGAAAACTCTAAAATCGAAAAAATATATTTTTTATAACCGAGGAGTTGTTCTTAGATGCGAACACGCCTATAAGAAACAAAAGCGTTATTTTATTATCAGCGTGATCTGATCCGGATCAGATCATGATAAGAAAACAATATGGATCATTGAAAAGTTTAATTTCTGAATTGTGGCAACAGTTGCTTTCAAAAACAAAGCAGATAATAAAGGGGTATTACAAACTTCATATTGCCACCAGCCATATCGCGAATATTCTGCTCAACGTGACGTCACACAAGGCACATGTCATTTCACTTGCAATGTCGGGGGTGTTATCATATTTGAATCAAATTTGCATAGTTTTTCTTTTCCATATTATTTAAACAAAACAAATTTATATTATATATACATATTTGCAACACATGAACAATATTTTGCAGCTAGCACTTGAGTTTATCTTGGCACATTAAGGTGTGTCCAGACCAGCCAAACATTTCAGAAATGTTTATGAAATGTTTCTGAAGCAAATCGGACACATTTTATAAACATTTGTAAAAGATTTCTAAATAAATTTATTAAATGTTTATAAAATATTTCAATTTCATCCTTTTTTGGATAAGAAGAAAAATATGTGGTAGGATTATAATTAGCAGCGAGTAAAGTTATTATTGTAATTTTAGTCTCGGGAATCACGCGACACGTGATTTAATTCAAATAATTGATTCATTCATCACTTTCTCAACAGGAATTCCAAGCTTTTCTTGATATTTGTATTTTATTTACAAATAATCGAAAAAAAAACCCTCACTTTCAGGGAAACTTGTAAAACAAAAATTATTTCCCATCACGATTGGGAAACTGTGAAACATTTCATAAATGTTTTCAAACCAGCAACACATTTCATAAAAATTGTTTTGTTTAATAAATGTTTAGGAAATATTTATGAAATATGTAGGTATTTAATTGTTTATCAAGTGTTTGGCTGGTCTGCATATACCTTTAAAGAACGAAAAAAAATAACTCGGAACTCGAATGCGAAAAAATCAATTGATTTTTTTTTTGTTCCACTTTTTAGTTTGGCAACGTGATTGTGTGGCTATCGTTTGCAGGCACACCAACACTTAAAAATTAAACAAGCCATCTAGTGGGAAATAGTGGAAATAATTTTCAGATCATGTTCCATGATCTCGATGAGAAGCAGGATTATGTGCTGTTGTTGTAATTGCATGTAAATCGATGTCTATATGGATCATAGCTGATAATAAAAAACAGCTAAAGTGAAACTGTGTTTCTACATGCGTTTCTTATAAGCAATTTGTTCCTACATAAGTGCTTTGTTTTATCCGTAGTGGTGTACCGTCCAGTAAGTCATTTAGATCCGCATTTTTACAAACAAAACAAGGAATCATTTAAATTTTTTGCGGCATTTTTGTTTTTTTTTTTTGCATCTACCATTAAATAAAGTTTAATCTTATAAAACAATAACTTCAAAGTGAAAGTAATCGAAAAAGGGAGTAGAAATGGTTGGCGGAGAATTTTGTCGGAAATATTGGCTACTTCTGTCATTGTCGATGTCGAAAGGGAAAAACATAAAGAGTTCTGAATGTTTTTCCGGTTAAAATATGAAGTAATAAAAAGGGTGGTGATGATTATTCCTACAATAAGAAAATTTAATGATTTTTTTTAATTAATATAATTAATATAATTTCTTTATGTTTTTTAAGCTTGTTAATGCCTGTAGAGCTGCAGTGAGTATTGCTTCATTTATTAAATCCTTCAAATTAATGGGTTTTGATCTGTACCACCCTGTATATAATAATATTAAATTGGCTTTCCTCAATACATTCAACAAAACTGCTGGCATTACTGCCAACTACCGGCAATCTACCCAATTTCAGCCACACGTTTTTAAATAAAATCCGCGCTCTCAATCTGATACAATGCCACGGGATCATAAGAAAACTTCAATTTTGGTGGCAATTTCAACATCAATAGGTACAAAAAAGTCGTCTTTTTGTAGAAAAATAATTTATCACCGCAACTCAATTCAAAAAATAAAATAACCTCAAAAAGTTCAAAAAGTAATTGTTTGGCAGCACGTGTCGTGTAAAACTCGTTATTTTAATACGTACTAACAATACTCACTCTAATGTAACGAAATAAGTGGCGCTTTGCAGTTGAAACCTACTGGTTACAGGCTACATTTATTTCTATTAGTTTCCCCTCAACGCATTGACAATAGATCGATCAAAAACCGATTTACCAATCACCGCACCGCCAACATCATGCATGAACATAAGTGCAAACAGGCAAACTGAACACAGGACAAATCAAACACGCATCGATTGCGAAGTACGTACTCAAAACATTTTGAACACAGTTTTCCAAATGGCATTTGATGTCCTTTTTTCTAAAAAAATTGCCCCAGAGAAATTGCCCTAATAAATGTGTGTGGAAATGCAACTTTTGAAAGCCTTTTGTCGGAAGTTAGTTTTTGGTGCGCTGCGGTGTGTACCCAACCTTTCCACACAAGCAATTCAAAATCAACTGTTCGCATTGTTTTAACACTTGCTGATACATTTTCAAATTTTGCAGCTCCAAGTTTTGCTGATGCAGAAAATTGGCTCTTTGTTTCGAATTCAATTCAACCAAATACCATCCACTGAATTCATTCCGCTGCCGCACATTGACACATACGACATGAAATGAGTACAAAGGATGAATATGCAACCATGTGCATATTAATTGGATATATTTATAATTGGGCAGCATTGTTGTGGAAGTAGAATTGGTTAGTAATCGTCTTAGTTTTGGTGATTATCAGCAGCTCTGTTTCATGCAAATGCATAAGACTAAGCCCCATTCAGGTTAGCATTTGAATATTCATATTTCACCTCAAACTTCATTGGGTTGTAACTTATAAGAAGTGCAGGTGAAATTTAATTCAATTTAAGTTTGAGTGATTTAAATTTTGTTGGCATTTTTTTTACCTACTTTGTTTAAAAGATTTATTTCCGAAAATAGACGCAGTTGAAACTGGTATAAGCTTAGCACTCTTAGCAGTCGAATGATAAAAATGGCCGCTTTGCATCGACCGCTAGATGACCAGCACAATGTCAAACAACGTATAAAAAAAGTTGACGTTTTATTGCTTGCGCTGATAGCTGTACCAAAAATTATGAAATTTCCCTCTCAAGGGAATTAAGTTCAAACGAACTACAGAGTTTATTTTTTGAATAAAATCTGACAGTGACAGCACTTGAGATTTTTCCAACAGCTCAACCAGGTGCATTATGTTCAACGAATCGAAAAATACCTCGCATCTGGCTTGAACTTCTGGGTAGTGGTGTCGGGGAAAGTTAACTTTATCATGGTAGTTTCGATGCTAAAAATACAAATCGTTTGTGTTTTGTGGAGTTTCTTGGAAACTTTAATTAACTTGAAAAACTCAGAAATGCGACTATTTACCTTGATTTCAGCAGCAGATTATTATCTTAGTGTTTCTTCTACAAAATGACCGAGTTCAGACGAACTCTTAAAGTGTGATACTAATCACGCCATGTGGCATCGTTCTAAGTATCCGCCCAATTGCTTGAGTTTGATTAATTCCATGGAATCATGTTGTGCTTCTACATCAAGGGAACTCCAACTCATTTAGGTGCTAAAATAAGTTGCAAGGAACAAACTTTGTCGTAGTAGCTGCGTTTTTCCCTTTGCAATACGAATCAACATACCCCAACTCATGTCAAGCGTAAAACGAGGCCACAACTAACTGAGAAGTGATATAAATGAGAGAACAAATACCCCTACAAGTGACTCCAAGTCGATCCAAGTACCCATGATGATTGGGTCAATATTCTGTTAATGGTCATGACCTAATGCAGCTACTCATTTCGCAAAATGCCATTAAGACAACTTTATTGACCACCTACACATAAAAATAGCATCTTTCACTCGAATGCAACCATTACATCATTAGGTGTACTTACTTTCTGTCACGGATGGCCGTAAATGTGCTTCAGCTGGATTATCTCCCTCCGATTCGAAGGACATCTCAGAGTTACTTAAAATAAAAATCGAAAAGCTGTCGGTCAGTAATTTTCTCTCTTCAGGAACCTTAGAAGCTTACGTTGCGATTTTTAATTCAATGTATTTAACTGGCTTTTGCACATTATTCGCATCAGGAGGCTGACAGCTTTCTGCAGCGGATGTCTGATTGAGTTGGCTTACGGAAACTCGCTTTCGCACTGTTCGTAGGTAGTCCAGCTGTGAAAATTAAATTTCATTTAAAGTTTAAAATTTAAAGACATTCTTTAAGTTGGTGCTGAAACCCATGTGGTATTTTTTAAATGCTAAAACGCTAAAAAATTATCATAAAGTTCAAATGAGAAAACGTCAGTCGTCCAAAAGAACCAACTCTACTTGTGTTATTTCACCATATTTTGAATTCGAAAAACGCTACCAAGTATGAGAGTATGTCAACTCAGGCGTCGCGTTGAACTTTACGACATTTACGATCTAAAGTCGATCCAACGCCTGAAGTTGTATTTTTTGTGGCAGCATATGAACCAGAGATGAGTGAATTAAAGAGATGGATATCTTTCGTACGTAAATATATCCCCAAAAACCCATTTGTTTACATTAGGAATGTTTTTTTGAGCTTCGATCTCAGCAAAGCAATGTAAAGTAGGATTTTCAGTACGCAATTACTACAACTACTGCGAGTCTCGAAGTGTCAAATAGATTGTAGTTGTTGTAATTGCGTGCTGAAAATCCTACTTTACTTTGCTTTGCTGAGATTGAAGCTCAAAAAAACACGCCTATTGTTGATTTCAACCCACGTCTGTGAATACGTGTGACATAAAAAAAAGCACGTTGCTAATGGCCGGCCACCATTCCTCTTGCTTTTATGGGCATCGCGCTGTTCAATTGCTTTGTGTTTCGTATTGAACTTGTTTGGTTGTTGTTAAGGCTTCGATGCAAATGAAATAAGTCCAATTCATGAACTCACTGACATTAGAAAAGAAATGAGTAAATGTGAGTGACTTCACAAAATTCTGGAAAGTTATCCATCTCTGTATTCTATTATCTTTGAAATGAACGCTTTGTTTTTTCATAATCTGTCAACGTGACATTGTGAACTCGGCATTAAAATAGTTCCGAATTAAAGTCGGAAGCAGCATCTATCATAATACCAAATCACAACGAAGAATAATTCGTGTTATTAGAAGAGTCTTACCAAATCGCCTCGACCAACGAACTCCATTATCATCATGTACGGTGGACGAATGGTACAGCATCCCAGGAATGAAACAATGTTGTGGTGAAGTCCCACTCCTTTTAGCATATTGATTTCGGTTAAGAACTCTTGAATTTCATCCGAAGTCGGGTTGGCTGAAAATTAATAATTCAATTTGTTTTTTTCATGCGTTACTGCGTTATCTTAATCTAACCTTTGTGTTACTAAATGAAACCAAAAATATTAATCGCTCTCAATACTTATTTTTTTGCATAGAAAAAATACACAATTAAATATGTAATTACTCTGATTGTGTTCAATAAATTATAAAATCATTGAATCATCATGAAATAATAAATACCCTCACCCATTTAACTGTGCAAAATTTATTTTACCAGCTGTTCTTAATTATTACAGACATTCAAAATGACTGCCGTTTTTACTTTTATAATGATGAAGGTGAAAACGAGTGACAAGCTTATTAAAAGCGAAAAACTTGAAAAAATATCTGTGTAACTAAAATTGTTTAAGAGCTTACAATCAAAAAGTATTTTTATTACAAAATCAATTTCAAAGTTAACTCGAAATGATAATGTCCATAATGCTTAGTTGGACTTGCTTCTCAAGACCTTCTATAAAACCTAGAACAATGTAAACTACACCTCAAGCAGCATTTACTACATTTATTTTCAATCTACTGCTATTTGTCGAAGCTGTGCGCTTTTGAATTGCATGCATTTTTAAAAACACAATTTTTCATTAAATTTTTAATCAACAAGCAAGACAGAACTAAAAAAAACAATAAAACAATACAATTAAAGGATCTTAATAGAGAGTTTTAGTCTTTTTTCCGCTTTTGAATTCGGCAGCGTTAAAGGCAAATTCTAACACAAAACACTCATACTTAACATGAAAGAAAATAGCCCATCGAATGTCTATGTCATGCACAAAATTTAAATGCATTTTGTTTATTTTTAGGCACTTTGAAAAGTCTAAATTTTCGTTATTGAATTTATGATTATAGAATGAAAACTTCTGTTAATTGAAAAATTAGGGGAACTTTTTTCGAATTTTGGGGGGAAAAAGAGGAAAAAAATCTTCAACACTTAGTAGACAAATATTTTAAAGCGTCATGTTGTTTTGTTGTCTTAAGTGAAGAATACCAAGTTGAACCTTAGTGGTGACAACTTTCCAAATGGCCACTTTAGTTGTTCGAGAGAGGGCTTTGCTTTTTAATTGCCTTCTTAGCCCAAAGTGACAGCGATTGGCAAGACTTATTCTTTGTTTAACCTTAGCGCTTCTGTAATTGTCTGAGTTGATAGCAGATCCTAGGTAGGATCGTCTAAGACGAAAATCTAAATAAGTAAATAAAAAAAAAACTATGCCTACTAAAGGGTATTTTTATTCTTTTGTTTTTTAGGTTATGAAATACAAAAATAGAAAAACCTGCTCCTATTTTCTCGAAACGCTTAATCCACAATCCATTCGTGGCAGTTAAGCTGAAGTTGAAAATATACCGCTGCCACATCCTTGACGACGTTGTAAGTGCTTTTCTAATGCAAGTTAATCAAGAATTTGATTGTTTTTTCCTTTCTAAAAGTATTTCTTTCCTTAACGATGATGTATCGCAAATATCTTTGATGCATCGCTTCTCTTCAGAGATAACTAAAGTTTTGTTCGCAAAATCTCAACACATCAGGATTTACGAACTTCTGCTCATCGTTATATCAACGTCAATCCTTTTCGGAAGTAAAAATATGTGAAACCGAGTACGCATCAATCAGAACAAGATTGATACCCCAAGATAATAAAGTAAAGCAAATATATTGATTAACATTCTTTCTAACAAACTTTTACCAGATGATGATGATGATTTTTAAATATTTTTTTTATTTTAGGAACTGTTTCCCATGATGGACGAATTGACTGGAGTGAAAAGAAGAGCTTTTACCACAATCGCAATTAAATTGTTTGAATCGAAGAGATTGCCAATTAACTCGTTAACAATGTACTCGAGGTGATTTCATATGCAAATAATAAAACTGTCATCGAAAAACGAACAAAGGTAAAAATAAAAAAATAAATCCATGAAAAATTGCAATATAACAACGAAACAAGAGTTCGTTATGATGTTTGTTGAGAGAGGGGAACACCCATATGAATATGGTGTTAGCATTAAAAAGAGACAACACGAGGAAAAAGTCAGTCTCGTTTGAATAATCATTGTGAGCGGACGCGTAAAGACGTGGTTGATTAAATAAAATAAAGAAGTTGCTTGAGTTTGATATCTAAGCTTAGTTTATGTTGTTTTTATTGACTATTTTACTGACAATGGGTACTCTACTTGAAACAGTTTGAGCATTTATCACTAACTGAACATACCTAAGGGCAGGCCCTATTGTCCACTCCACCTATAAAATAAATTGGATTCATTGTCGATAGATCTGGTAGAAATAATGGCTGCATTCATGTAGTTCTCCCTTTAGAAAACACTGAGTGCAAGTGTCAAATTTTCGGAAGCAATTAGTGTCCCAGCCAATAAATTTGTGTGAAAAGAGCGTGGAGAACAGTACAAAGCAATCTGCTACAATTACCCACATTTCGCCATCATTTCGAAGCAGCAGCGTACTTCACAACAAAAAGAAGAGCGAAGTTTTTCTTGCATGATTTCGTTGTGCCACTTTTGTATGGGACTTTTCGTTCCGCAACAAGTGCATGCTGGGCTTAAGATGTTGCAAAATCTGCTTCAGTTTCAATGAACGTCTTCAAAGCACCATGCAAAGTATGCGTATCATTATTTTTTATGTGGGCAGAGCGATAACTTTCAGCGGCAATCCAGGATTTTGCTATTTTAAAGGCATGGGTTTTTGGATAATCTAGTGGGTATTTTCCACGAACGATGTCGGGGAAACAGGGTATTTTTCGACATTCGTATGGAAATTTTTAGCAAAAAAAGCCTGACATCACTCAATTCAACAGACTTTTTTTTAAGATTGTCGAAAAGAAAAGCCTGTTTAGTTCCAAAAGGTTATCAGTTTTCTAATACTACTCTTTGAGACCTTCTCAAAGGAGTCGAAAATAGGGTTACCCAGAGATCCGTGCCTGATCCCACCTAGTGGCGGACAGTCGCATATATATAGCGAGTGAGGGTTTCTTTTTCCTCTATAAATCTCTCTTGTGTGAAAATGTAAGTTAGAGCCTTTTAGAAAGAGATCCAAAGTAAATACAAGAATCGTATAGGAACACTCGGACCATCCGTATTTGATTACCCCCGCACTTTCCATCAACTTTATCATCAAGCTTAAGACATTTAGAACATAAATCGCATCGTAAATCCAAATTTTTAATCACTTGTAAAAAACAATACAACTGTAAAAATTTACCATTCTTTCGGTTCATATTTTGCAAAAATCGGTTTAGAAAAAATAGAGCCGTGATATAGCCAGCCTTCTGCTGGTTTCGATTTTATGTGGCTCTATTTAAATGTAACACAAAACTGATACATAGGACTCACTTTTAAGCTGTTTAACTGCCACTATGGTTGTGCCTCTCATGCGTAAAATATTCTTTGCTGTCGCCTTGAATACCCGACCAAAGGCGCCAACACCAATCTCCTGGCCAATGCACAATGCAGTGTGTGGAACTTCGAAGATGTCCGCTAGTCCCTTGGATTGAGCGTCCTTTTATCAAATTTTATATTCACTATTACTAATACTAGTGTGTGCAAATTGAAAGTTCTTCTCTTACCTCAATATCCTTGTCCACATAGAGTATATTATCCTCCATGGCTCTGGGAATGAAAACGAAACAAAAGCAGTAATAAATTGAAAAGACACTTTATCAATTTACAACACGATTCTACTAACTCTGGGGACACATTAATGCCAAAGTGCGCGAACATTTGAGGGGAATTTTTCGCATTTTTCTTGCTGCGTCGACGTTTAATGTAAACCGTAGTAAATATTACTATACCAGAGACGAACAGCGAGCTAAGGACTACGATGCCGATTCTCTACAAAGAAGAACAAAATTAAAGAAACAAATATAAAGAACTAATTAATGCTCTCGTTAAGGGTGCACACAACGCAGTGCGATGCTCGACGATACTCGTAATGCAAGTACCGTCGAGTTACAGCTGGCAGGGAAATATAAATTTCTTAAGCTGAAACTCATATCCTTTTCGATTTGCCAAAAAGATCAATTTTTTTTGATCCGACTCTCTTTTGAGAAATCTCGATTTTTTTCACAGATTTCACACATACTTTCACTAATCCCAATGTGTATGACACACAGGACACGTGGCTACGATTTGTTTACCGTCGAAAGGACTGATTTTTTAACTGAATTATTAATTTTCGAGTATGGAAACGAGTAACGTTTCATTGTTTGGCCCAAAAGGATAAAGGGATACTCTAGTTTGCCACTGTGTTTGATTCGTGTAGCAGACACTTTTGTAGTTGCAGCATCCGACAAAATCAAATCATTGTGTGCAAACTTTAAGGACAAAGTGAATCGCTTGCTCAAAGTGTGCAATAATTTGTAAATGGATTTTGGGAATATTTCCTACCATACTTAGACTCAAACTGACTCCCATCTTCTTGAGTTCCGATGCTTGCTGGGGCACTGAAAATGTGAAAACACAAGTTATAGTTATTTTTCTTAATCCTGTGGTTATTTGAACCCACTCACTTTGTAGCATAAAGTGCGACTGGGGTCCCACACACCGCTTCTTATCGACTACGTGCGTTCGTATTTGATACCGCGATTCTGGGTACAATTGCTGTTTAACCTTAAACCGAGCACTTCCCAGAATCAGCCCCATAGCCAGATAGTGGACATTTTCCTTTATTGGATACTCCTTTTGCTCGATAAGTCGATGCTTGCCACCCCACGTCAGCGAGGGATTTGTCTGTTCACTAATACTGCAAAAAGATTCCATTTCAGATTTGATTTCAATTTTTTACAATTTAAAGATGTATAAAAATTTAGCTTTCAAATTTAAATTTAAGCCACGGATTTAGATTTAGATTTAAATGTAGATTCATTTATTAATTAGTGAAGATTGCAATTATTATGTTACCATTTCGAAACCATACGATTAGAAAAAGATTTTTGAATTCTATGCAAATACCTGATGTAGATTTTGTTCAGTTGGAGTTCTTCGTATATTTTTGGAAATGTTTTATTGCCTCGCGGGAAGCCGTGTTCGTCTAGCAACGAAATAGTCCAACTCATGGTGATGGTGTTGTTTGAGGTTATTTCCGATGTCATGTTGACTTTGGGAAAGTCTCGTGCATGTCGGCAGGAACAGACGTCGTTGACGCAATCTACACAGGGATAGCACAACGATTAGCTCTAAAACGAAAATGTAAAGTTCAGCGAATTATACATGGAATGTTGAGGAGCTTATTGTTTGACACTTTTCCGTTTGATGATTCTATTGTAATATTATACGAACAACCAGGTAATATGATGCAGTCTCTATATTCCAGATATGGTGCTCGTTCCCTTGGCAGGTTTATCTCTTTTATTGTCTAGGAGATGAAACAAACCGTCGATATATGTTACTTTTGTCATCAAAAGATGTGCAATTCAATGGATCAGCAAAGGGTTTTAAATTTGTCATATAAATGTTGAAATATAAAGGGTTTGCCAATAAGAGGTGTTATTTTGGTATTCAAAGAAAAATGTAATTTTTTGAGATAAATGATCGGATGTTTATTTCATAATAAAGAGGAAGGTATGCCGATAATAATGAAAAACAACATCAGCCAAGTGGCCACCACGAGCACGCATACAGGAACATATCCATAACCAATTCGTGTCCTCGATAGCCTCACGAATTTTATCTTTTAGGTCTTGAATCGACGCTGGGCTGCTGGCGTGGACCTTATCTTTCACGTGGCTTCAAAGGAAGAAGTCGCAAGGTGTTAAATAACAAGATCTCAGTGGTCAATTGTGATCAACTCTCGAGAGATAACACGGTCCGAAAACTTTTCCCGTAAAAGATCAATGGTTTCGTTGCTTGTGTGGCACGTAGGGCCATCTTGTTAAAAGTAGGTAAACGTTGTCCAGATCAATACTATCCAACTCCGACCATAAAAAATCAGCTCCCAATTCCAAAGAACGACGAGGAATGGACAAACCTGGGTTTTCTTCAACACTTTGGGCTACAGCAGCAATATTCTCAGTTGTTCTTGAGCGACGTGCACGGGTTTTATTCTTCACATCACTAACTTGTCCCAACAGCTCGAATTTTTCCACCAATTTCTGTATTGCGGTCCGACAAGGTCTTTCACGACGACCAAAAAATGCTTAAGTTTTGCGAACTGTGACTGCAAGATTTTCACCATTTTTGTAGTGAATTTTAATAATTTCAATGCATTGTTGAAGCGTATATCGTATTTTTAGTAATGGCGTTGTTTCTATTTGTCAAATGTCAAAGAATAAAAGCTTCAAAAGTGACAGCTACCGAAATAGCGGGTCATTCAAAATAACACCTCTCATTGGAAAACCCTTTACGATAAAAATGAGCGACAGTTATCGTAAGTTCATGTTTTTTCTACTGACAGCCGTTTCCCGCTTGAAATCTTGACAGAAAGTCAGTATCATACCTCCGCGGAATGAAATGAAATGAGTCGCTTTGCGCTTGGGAAATATTGAAAACTTATTTCGAAAGTGAGTGCTGTGTGGCCCAAACAGTAAGTTCTTTTGAGAAGGAAAGTTTTGGCCGAAATGAAGCACCCACCTGCCTGCTGTACGCAAGTTTGTGCAAAAAGTTCGTGAGACTGGTATGCTAATGGAAAACACTCATGGTTCCCGCGAGAATGTAGCTGCTGTAGCCGAGAGTACGGAGTGGTGGCATCATTGGACCATTTTTCTTCGAAAATGAGGCTGGGAACAACGTTTCGGTCAACGGTGGGCGTTATAAAGCCATGTTAACCGACGTTTTTTTTACTGAAATTGAAGACATGGATTTGGAGGACCTCTGATTCATGCAGGAAGGTCCGCCATGCCACACAGCCCATGCCACAATCGATCTTTTGCGCACCAAATTCCCAAATCGTGTTATCAGCCGTCTTGGCGATGTCATTTGGCCGACTCGGAGCTGCGCTTTGACCAATTGGACTTTTTTTTTTTTGGGGAACCGTGAAGGTTATGCCAACAATCCGGACTTGGACTTGGAGCTACTTTGAGCCACTTACATCTTTGATATCTAATCTATGTGACGAATAATTTTGCTAAATATGAAACTTTCTAGGAGAACATTCGACCACCATTGACTTTATTTTTGTGCGCGACTGATTTTTATGACCGATTTTGAATTTTTTTTCCTGCCAACTTTGCGCATTTGACTTATTTATCAGTACTCGCCGGTTGAAATTCTCTAAGCTGGTTCAAGCCAAGAGAGGAACTGCTCGTTACTCGCTATTTTGCTAATTTTCTCTTTTTCATTTTTGATGACGTGAATGGACTTTTTGTGATTGCGATCGATTTATATCGATTGGGTTCGATCTAAGCCGCGAATAAACATAATATTTAAATAGAGAAACGTAAAATACCTACACTCGGAATACCATATTCGCCGCACGGTGATTTCGTGCATTCAGTAGAGTTCTCCGGTGTCACGATGACATTGTAGTTCCAATCTGATGTTTAAATTATATTAATTGAATTCAATTTGATATTATTTACATGCCCACCTTCCTGTATGGTGTCATTCCATTGTATTCGCAACTGAATTTCATTGTCATACGTAGTGATGCCTGCTGTGATTTCTGCAACCACAAAATAAGATTAAAAATGGACTTTTCCTTAAAAAGATACTTACGATCAATAACACCAAACTTCGACTATTGTAAAATAAAATAAACGGTTAATATTTGGTAACAATTGGATTTTCATTCACTCACCTCTCCGAATGTGAGAGCAATCCCAAATATTAATGCTATTAAGTTGTAGAATATTTGCAAACGCATTGTATGTTCATTTTAGAAAGATGAAATTAGCCAATCCTTTTGTATAAATCATTCTAAAAGTGATTCTGAAAATAAATATGAATTACAAATTAAATAAAAATTTTAGCAAGATCAATTGTACACGATGGAACTATTTCAAAAAGTTGGGTTGTCTAAGAGACGTGCGACCTCCCTAATGAAGGCCAATAAGTCCTCAGTAGCAGAGTTCATTACATCTGCTGGTGTACGAGTCTCTCTATTAAAGACACGTTTTCTAACAGTCACAAGAGATGTGTTCAGAGGACTCGACATCCCCCAGATAGAATCTACATTCTGGTATCTTAAGCCACAGTGGCCTGTGAGGAAGCCCACTAGCTTCCTTATGTCATCCTTTCTGAGTCTAAGGATTTGTTTATAGGAGTAGGGCTTGATTAATCGCTTGGATTGTCTTAGACCAGACAAATTTTCCGAGTGGTTAAGACGAAGTTGTTGTTCCCATTCATTAATTAGTCTTAGCGCAGTAGCCCAATTGACTCTGCAGTATGGTTATGGTCCATAGAGAACAGTTTCGGGCCCAGCCCTAGCAAGTTTGTCGTCAAACTCGTTGCCCGCAATACCTTGTAACCAGGTACCCAACCAAGTTTGACCTTGTTGTGTTTGGCTAGGGTTTGCAGGGCATCGTGACAGCTCTTAACTGTATTGGAATCCGTTGTATTGGACGCCAAAGCTTGTTAGGCTGCCTGACTGTCGGAAAAAATTCGTATAATGGCGCCTTTAATACCTTTACAAATTGTACTAGCGCAAATTTCTATTGCATGGATTTCTGCTTGAAAAACCGTGGGACATATTCCCATAGATAGTTCCTAATGTAATTATGATAAAGGCTTGAGGAATATTTGACCAAAAATGTCCACTAGAGTACAACCAAAGCGTGATTACGAACGTGGTTGAAACTCTTTTCCATCCGTCAACAGAATGTGAATCTGTATATTTTGGTGTTGGGTCCAAACACACCAGCTTCAACTCCGGAAACCATTTTTGATCCGTCGGTGTACCAAGCTAAACTTATAGGGTCCAGTGTCGGAACCCCATTGGACCAACCAGAACGATCTAGTAATTCTCAGGTGTCAGGTACGGAGCGGAACATATCCAAGTTTGGGATTAGGTTTAGTATGTTCAGATGTCCCCCATGTTAATCTGATTTAAACTTATATTCGAGCTGCAGTTTAATGAGTTTAATGGCGCAATTAGCAGCCGTCTTCATAATAAAGAATTGCAGGGGTGAGAGCCCAAAAATGGCTTAGAAAAGTGTCGAAGGCTACACATATTCCAATCGCACAAATCAACACAAAAAAGAGCAAGTGAAGTTTTTATGTTCGATTAGACACACGAAATCTGAAATCTGAGAGGGAATCCACATTAGAAAGTCTGCTAACAACCAATAGGTGTCTCTAGCCCTCTATGAAGAAATCCAAGATGGTCGGCATTTTGTTGCACATTTTGTCGCTTTGAACCAAGAGCTCTAGTTATGTTGGTGTCATTTTTTGGGCAGAGCTTGTATGGAACTGACATTTCACTAGCAGTCCATATATATATATATATATAGATGTCAATGGTATATTCATTAAGCCGACCTATAAGAAGCTGTCAGAAGAGCCTGTTTGATTCCTTACACAACCTGATTGACTTCCCAACTGAACCGAAAACTCACAATTGTTTTACGTAGTTTTTAACTTAGACTCAAGATCACAATAAATACCTACAAACTCGAAGCAAACGAAATGCGAATTGATTAGTTTGCTGTTTTTAAGGAAACTTTGTAGTAGTTTATTTTTTTATTAATTACGATAGGGGTGTTCACGATCCGATGCAGCATCATTGCGAAAGTGCGAAAGCGCAACTTTTTTTCGCACTGCAACAAAACAAAAATATATTGCTGACTAAAACAATTGAACAATTAAAAGCAAATGTTTCAGTTTCAGAAAAGTTTAAAAGTTGTTTTCAGACCAAAAAACATTTTTAGTTTCGACTCTAAGTTTTAGTAATAGCAATATTTTCAAAACAAATTTCGCAATTGTGAGCTTCCGTAAATTTAAAGTCGAGACTAAAATTTGTTATTAGTACGGCGTAATGTCAATTGTCAAACTGGATCTGTCATTTGTTTCAGTTTTGCAAGAGTTGAGAAATAGTCACAATGTGATCATTATATTAATACCGTTCAGTAACTGGCAAGCACTTGCTTCTGCTCATAATTTCACACTCATTTTGAATGCCAGCAACAGAGACGAGTGGAAAAATAATTTGTACGACTGTATATCATTGGTAGATGAACGAATATATAACATGCAGCTCGAAAGGACTAGAGAATCTGCATCGAGGGTTACTTACAGTCGCCTAAATTTGAGCTTGGACAGTTGTAATTATTTTAACTTAGAACTATCCGTCTCAGAGATGAGTTTAATTTTTAAATGCAGAACTGAAACCCTTGATCTCAATTTCAGGCCTCAAAGAACTGACATTGACCCTATCTGCTCTCTCTGCAACCTTAATCAGAACGAAGATGTTTATCATTTTATAGCAGTTTGTCCTATTCTACAGGAAATACATAGGCTTTACTTTAATAAGAGTTTCTTGTCCCCTGGATGAGTAATTATTTCCTTTTTCTCTTTTGTTCTGTTTGCAATTCTCTTCCCTACTTTATCATTTATCTTTTTCTTGCATTATTCTGTAAAGACCGTTAACCAACTTATAAGTCATAATCATGTATATATCTATACTTAAATTTTTTAAATATCAGATCTCTTTCTCATAGATTGAATTAAGTTAACATCCGGCAGACGGCTTATTTGCCATGCTTGTATCCTTTTTTTCACTAATAATAAATAATAATCATCATCATTATATTAATACGTGAACATCAAAAGTTTCGGTACACTTTTTAAGTATTTATCATGAAATGAGGAGAATGAAACTTATGTTATTTAAAAGGTACTGTGTCCTAGATGTGCACAAACCAAAAATCGTGGGTATATGTTGCCATTAAGACTGGTAAAATTAAGTTTTGAATTCCCCATACAAAACAGATAATTGAAAGGATTTTGGTGACAATCAATTTTTCGCGGCTATATTACCATAGCAACGTATTCAAATAAAAATCATCTTAGGTTAGAACCTCTTTTCGATGGAGCAGCTCATTTGCTTATTTATTCGATATCTAGATGTCGCTCTTTTCGTTTGAAAAAAAAAATACATAATAACGAAAATAATACTACGTACCACAATACGCTTTTTAGTATGTACTTATAAAAGGTATGGTCGATTTTCGACCACAGGCGATACTAGTATTTATTATTATTCGAATTTTCCTCTCGCACAATGGCCACTGCAATTTGGATTTTCGATTTTCTTCTGTTTTCTTACAGCCGAAATAGAAATTTATTGAATAACCTGTAAGAGTAGTTCCCCTTTTGCATTATCAAAAACACAGTCCTGCAGGAGTTTCCATTTAATAATAAAAGAGTTGCAAACTCTACCTGACCTCTGCTATGAAAAAAGCATAAATTACGAAACTCTTGGAATAATTATCTCCATCTCTTGTTCTGTGTAATATGTCACCATTTCGTTAACAGTCATGGTACACACCAATATCAACAATGATACACTATTAACATCCCTACTGTGAGTAGCTGTCGCTTAAGTGTCAGGTTTGCCAGTTTGTCACCGCCATCCACCCTTAAAGTTGTTTGCTAATTAGGTAAACACGTTTCCGTTCAGCCATACTAAATATTTTAATGAGAAATTCGAAACCTCCTTGTCCAGTATAGAGGAGCGAAGTCTATTCGAAAATTATCCCAATTCACATACCATAGTCGAGGGTACAAACCACTTATGATAGTGTGGAGGAATGGGAAAATAATTATTAGAAATACGTTTATCAAAATTGCGACCGTAGTCACGTATAGTGTGGCTGGACATGAAATCCCCTTGGAAAATATCTACTAATTGGATGGAAAAAAATGCACAGACAAACAAGGAAGCATTCCAATCGATATGCAATCGAATGCACAGGTACACACGATTTTGTTGGTTGCAGTTTTGCCACGAGTGTGAAATGCAAATGGCAACCTCGGAAGTAACGATGATGCTGGTATGGATATTGTAAAGCAATTCTGGGTTAAATATTTATAAATATTTCGTTTATGTATAAAGGGCCTTTCATTGGCGACTTGACAACTTCAAACTTTCAGTGCGAACGCACCCTTAAACCGATTACCGGTCTGTCAAAGTCAAAATATTCAGAAAAATCAACATTTTCATCATCTGAAGTACACAACAGAACAACGTTTACAAATAATTAAAATTTACCACCGAAATTCCGATTCGGCGATCGCAACTTTAAGAAGAATTTCATCGCAAAATCAGCTTCAGCGTGAAGCATCTTTTTTATACCCTCCACAGGAAGGTATATTCACTTTGCCAATACATTTGTAACGCCAAGAAGGAGACACCGGAGACCTCATAAAGTATATATATCCTGAATCAGGATCACATTCTAAATCGATTTAGCCATGTCTGTCTGTCTGTCTGTTGAAAGCACGATAGTGCCCAAAGGAATTGACATAGGAATTGACATAGAGTGTATGAATTTATTTCAGTCGCACACGTAATCAGAACTACTATTTAGTGAACTCACTTTTATCACTGTTTTGTGGTTTTCAGGCATACGAGTAGGTACGTCACTAACTCTTCGCATATCACTCGGGGTTTACTTATTGATTACGATATTTATTCTGAGTTATAGTTAATGGATGTAGAACACGAGTGTCAAAGTGGTTATCTCGTGTGTTTGCATTGTAATCATGAAACAAAAGCCGTCAGCTTTATAAGGTTGTATTAAATTAGCAATTGATATCGTGACATATGACTATTCAAGAACTCCGCCCACACAAACGTTTGCTAAACAAATTGAATAAATTCCTTTGACTAATGATAGACCAACTAAATTAGAACCATGGGAATGGCGAATATTTTAGATAATCTCAAATAAAGGATTATCCTTTGCCCCATTGCATGTGGATTATAGCTTTGCCACTGCTAAGACTGTTGTGTGCAGAATAACGCCGTTAACCGTTTCCATTGTTCTTCTGTTGTGTGGTCGCAAGATTAACACGGGTTTATATAAATGTGTTCAACAGGACGAATTACACTTGAGGGTGTTCTTATCGTAGGTAAGTAAATACCATTTATTGGCAAGGAAGATATAGAATATGGATATCCCCAAAAATATATATCTATAGCGCGTTAGGAGCTGTCTTTTGGAGTAACTTGTATCCAACTCAGCAAAGAGCCCAGGAATATTATACTTTCAGTAGGAATGCACTCAATTTATTTATTTCCGCTGTCCACTTGGAAACAACTACTGTGCTCAAATAAATTGAAAATGATTATTAGAATCCAGAGCCAGACCTTTTCATTTATATTCATGAATAGGTTTCCAGTTGGAAGGTTGATTGTGATGCACTGAGGGACTCGGCTCTCAAATACGAAAAATTGTAATTCGGCGTAGCATTTGCAAGCAGAACATGATAAATTTTGTTTGCAGGATCTTTCATTAAGGACTTGACAACTTCTCTTTTAAATAAAATGCAAACTACTTGAGATTTTTCTAAAAATTGGCTTGAATTACTATTCGAATCCGACTTCGTTATGTCTATCACGGCAACGTATGCAGGGGTCGATACGTTGAAACCAATTTTCCAAGACTCGGTCGCACATTTCGACCGGTACGGCTGCTTTTTCTCGTTCAACATTGTCTCTGAGCTCCTCTAACGTCGATGGCTTCTTGGCATAGACCAATGATTTAAAGTAGCCCCATAAAAGAAAAGTCTAGAGGCGTTAGATCACACGATCTCGGCGGTCAATAGACGGGTCCGCTTCTAGAGATAACACGTTCACCCGCTGTGTGGCTTCTGTAACCCCCTTGTTGGAACCACATATCACTTATGTCCAATTCATGCAATTGTTCAAAGAAATAACGCTCCAAAATGTCTTTGAAGCGAAAACCATTCTCCGTATAACTTGACGGTTATTTTCATCGACGAAAGAAACGGCCGAATGATGCCACCATGAGAGCCGCACCAAAAAATGACTCAACTGTCCAGTAACGCATATTTTGCCTATTGACGAAGCCGTTTAAGCAAAAATCCGCTGAAGATGATTTTGCGATGAAATTCTTCTTTTTTTCTTCCATCATGTCTAGAGAACGATTTGAGAACGTAGGCCTCTTTATACGATCAAGTGTCTTTAGTTCTTCAGTCAGCTTGATCTTGTAAGGGTGCAGGCCAAGATCCTTACGCTATAACGTGGTCTGGCCCCAATTCTTGAGACCGGCATGACATTGACCGATGTCACTTCAATCCACACTTCGGGCAAAACATAGTCTCGCTTGCATGCCAACATCAAGCAGCGACTATTCTGACTCAAATTTTTTCACTAGCCGCTTGTCTACTGGGAGAAGAACTACGACCGAAAATTGGCGTTAACGCCCTTAAAGTTGCTGCCAGCGACTCGGAATTTCGGTAGTAACTTTTAGTTATTTGCAAACTTTGTTCTTTCGTGTACTTCCCCATGAATAAAATATTAATTTTGCTAAATATTTTGACTTTGACAGTCCGGTAATCGGTTTAGGGGTGCGTTCGCACTGAAAGTTTGAAGTTGTTAAGACGGGTTCTGTTGTTCCCATATTTCTTGAGGCATATGAGTAGTGGAAGTATACACACATAAAACAAGTAAAAGTGCTTTGAGACCCTCCACTGCATACAAGTCATGCAAAATTGGTTTTGTATGGGAAGTACCAGAACTACTTGACCGACATAGCCCAATTTTAATACCAACCTGACGACGATAAACAGAAGTCCTTTCACCAAATTTCATTCGCCTATGTCAATTCTTTTGGGCGCTATCGTGCTTTCAACAGAGAGACAGACAGACAGACGGACATGGCTAGATCGATTCAGAATGTGATCCTGATTCAGAATATATACTTTATGAGGTCTCCGGTGACTCCTTCTTGGCGTTACAAATGTAATGACAAAGTGAATATACCTTCCTGTGGAGGGTATAAAAACTTAACGGGTAATAAATTCATGCGAGAAATAACTTCATGTAAAATAAGTGAAATTATTTCCCACTCAAGGTGAAGTTATTGCCCGTTTAGTTAGGACCAACAGTTTTGTTTCAAATTCGTCATCAACAGCGGGGATAGACAATATAACATATTTGGCAGAGTGATTAATTATGAGATGACTTTCATTGTGGGTGAATTATTTTACAGAAGGCGCCAAGGGGAATCATCCTGATAGTACTGTCATGCTGTTTCAATACAACTCTTCGTAGCCTGGCTTCGCTAACTTAACCCTTTTCCTTTATTATTACATTTTTAGAGAGGATTTCATTTCCAAACCAACTGAAATATGCACCGACGATCTTTTGTTTCAAAAAGCAGCAAATTTAATGCGAAATTGTAAAGTTTGCGTGAATCAAAATGCGTTGGCCAACTGTGATGATGCTCTTTGGTATCCGTGCAGATGAGGTGGGCAGTTGGGAAAGTGATGCGCTCACAAGTCCACAAATGAATGGACAAAGTTCGCTGGGAAAATCAGAGAGGTGCGCGAAAAAAAATCTAACAAGCTAAAAATACTTGGAACAAAAAAGTTCAACCTTCCTTTTTAGAAAACGTCAACAAAAATGCACGTGACCTTCGAGGCACTGGATATGAAGACTTTTATTTCACAAGCTATAACTATGAAACACTTGACGAGGCGGGATTTTTTTTAAACTCGCAATTTTCAAGTGGGCAATTAGTTTTAAATATTCAGTTGTAGTATCCTACCCACTAGATTTAACTTCATGGCTTTCAGCGTTCTTTGCTGTTATTTTTTTCAACCACCTGAGATGAGAAGTTGCACGTAAAGCCCTACTCGTGTTGCCCACGCCTACGCGGAATAGCACTGGTAGCTCCCTGAGGGGGACCCAGGGAGTGAACACGGGTGGGCGAAATCAGGGATAAACGCTTTCGTCTGAAAGTGATCAAAATACAAGCATAAAGTTCTTTATTAAGGAGTACAGCCAGTTAAATATTTTAAGTATTCCACTTATTCAAAGTTGGCAAAATGAAAGAGCTCAAGTGTTTATTTTATTCGACTAAAGGTACAGCGGTTGTTTACAGTTCAGTTACAGTTAATCTGTAGGATTAATGGATTCATACGGGATGGTAGTGATTGCTTCCCGGAAGGACTCGTTTTTCCACCGAATTGATTCAAGTGTATTGGAATATTGGCGGTTGCCTTGAACTGTATGACACTCCGGGGAAGAATACGAGCCTAATGACACCTCACTCTTCAAAATCGGTCAAGCCGCTTAGGCTACAGGAGGCCACGTCGAAACAGACAAAGGCACGCGAATTACATGAACTTCGCGACACAAAATAAAAAAAAAACAATTTTTAATTTTTGGGCAGAGCTTCCGCCTCTGATATTTATTTGAACACGAATGACAAATTACAATAATTTTCCTTGGGTTTTTATACAGTATTAATGTTGACGCTGCGACTATTCGCAGCGTGAGAACGGAAGGACAGGTTAATGTACATTATGATTCTTATGTATCTTATGTTACAGAAAAATGTGAAATATATTTGATTACAATGGAAAAAAAATATGAAATGGGTATATTCAATTACAGTAAAGGAATTTCAATCAGATATGGATCGTGGTTTAATGAAAATGCATCCTAAGCAAGATGTGCTATGGTGCATCTAAGGGTGTCTCTGTGCACGTAACTCGCGCGTGTTTACCCTCCTTCTGTGTCCAGTTCAGTGAAAAGAACAGGATGTATACTCCGCACTAACCCAACTAGTTGTTAAAAATATTTTTTGTCAGTCATTCTGGTTCATGAAGGCATTCACATCAATTTAGCTTTACTTTGCATTCCTTGGAAGTATTTACACAGGCAACATACTCCAGTCGAAGCATGTATGGTACCGGTACGTCCTGTTAGAGTTAGGTATTTTTAGGTAATGCTCGATGATATTCTAAATATTTAGAAATAAATAGTCCTAAAGGATTTTCAACTCTGTTCATTGAAATTTGATTGGCAAAATAATCTATAGACTGCATTGCTTTTGTTATTAAAATTCCTAGCAATAAAATCATCACGTCATGCAAAATGAAGTACAGCTCCAGACTCTCCCCAGGAGCCAGTACAGTGATGTAAATCTGGAGCCTCTTGCTCAGTTGTCCAGCACACAATTCACTTAACTCCGGACCAAGCTGTGCCTTAAATTTTTGCAGAGTTTTAGCTTGAAAAGCAATATGAAGCTCACCGTTGCGCAAAGCCCACACACATAAATAACAACAAAGCCAATAGAATTTCCCACCATCTTAGGGTGCATACACATGTTTTCTATTTTAGCGTTCCATTTATTTAGCTCATTAAAAAAATTTAATTTTATGGTAACAATAAATCGATTGGTGTAGTTCTGCGTTTGCATCAAAGAAACGATACACATATGTTTATTTTTCGCAATTTCTTGAATCGTAATGATATCATTTTTCAGCAATATCAGCAACAGAATACTTCGTTAAAGACTTTGACATTCCCCTATGAGATCGTCATTACTTTAAACGATACACAAGGTAAACAGAAGAAGTTTTTGATTGTAAACAAATTCAAAATCACTACCACTTTAGATATGGGTAGAACCACAATTTGTACCCACACTGGAGCGTATGGGCAACAAAAAAACTCGTATGGTACTCGATTGTTTTTATAGAAGGAGATTTTATTTGGACAGCATAATGAAACAGATTATGACATTGAACATGAACCTGCAAGAGAAGACTCAATTTAGATTATCCCAAAGAAAGGAGTAAATCTGTGGCAACAAGGAATAACATCACAAGTCGACTTATATCGAAATTGAGATTTTTATATAATCTGACGCGCAATAAACGATTCTATCTGTCATATTCTTACGGTTTATGAACTACACACAAGAGAAAAATGATGCAAGTCTATTTTGTACTTGATTTGTAATCGGAAGCCAAACATTTAAATCGCTCTCCTGAAGAGTTGCAAACATTGACTTATGTCGTTATTCCTTGTTGCCACAGAAATATATTGAATATAATTCAAGGAGTTCAACATTATACTTGTTAATTCGAATACGAAAACAGGTCGAAGAAATGTTAAGATGTTATTAAAAAAAAACAAATCGGAACATATGCTTAGGACTTCAGTTGTCAGATGCCCTAGGCTTGGTTCAACTTTAAAAAATAACTAATGACAGAACTTAAATATAGAAAATTTCGCCGATGTTCATTCGTAAACCTTAAAAATTATTAACGATTAGCAATTGTGACCTAAAAGACAGATTTTATATAGGTAAATATTTCTTTGGGATGAACTACGCCCCACTTAGATTCCACTCAATTTGTTCATTCACACTAGTCTGACCACTTCGATGAGCACAGTACTCACAATGGGTTCTGGTAAAGATAATTATCATTTTCAACCGTCATATCACAAATTGTTTAGGTCACAATGGATATGTGACCTAAATGGATGACAATTTCACAATGCATCCATTTTAACATACGCTCTAAAAGCTATTATTATTATTCGTGCCTTGCAATGGGCCATGTTAATAATCAAATTTAACCTTCACCTTAAATATTATATAGGTCACAATAGATAATTAAAAAAAAATTTTTTTTAAATTGTGACTTCAAACCTATTGGTACTGCACAATCTGCGAATATTCCGTACAAAATTAACTACTGAGTTGAAACCTATGTGAAGAATGAAGATTCAACAGTACTAAAGAAGTAGTAGGTTTTTAGCAGGCGATTCAAAAGTGAAACCAATGCTGCTGTAAGTATGGATAAGAATACAATATTATTAGGGTTGGCCTATATTTACGGTGACCATTTTTTCAATCACATAAAAGAGGAAGCTTAAGAACATTTTTGCTATCAACATTTGTAAGTTTGATAAAAGGAATTTACTTTGAAAATCAATACATCAAGATTGTTATCTTTCTCGAGCTTTGTAAGAATTGAGAAAGTACCTATCTAGTTACTTGCATTTTTCTTATTGCAAGATGGTCTTTAGGAGAGAAAGAGGATATTTAGGAGAGCCGACAAATTAGCGAAAAAGAGGACTGTTTAAATAACTGATTTGAATTGCGAAAATCATCTGCGAAGGTCACTTTTACTTTTCATTTTAATTTCTTTTTATATCGTTGTAACCTTGGATAACTAACTTGCAAGATCGATGGCGCTGTACACGTCTGACTTTTCTCCTTTTCAATTGGCACCAAAAATCGCTTGAGGATTGCCCAATCCCAATAAATTGTCTTAGCCAAAAAAAAACAAATAAAAATATTCCATCCATAATTTGCTTTGCTGCATGCTCGCACGAATTACGTTGGAATATATAAATAAATAAATAAAACTGCATTTACAACATTACGTACGCGCATTTTTGTACAAGACGGGACAGAGGCGTCCGCTTGTCCGCAGTCAATGCGGAGAAAGCCGTTAGAATGAGTTCACAATTCAGACGCCTAAAGTGTCATGAATGGTCAACCAATAATTTTAGAAACAGAAATAAACACAATTTCCGGCGACCAACACTTCTGCAAACACTTGAAAACGTTTCCATGTCTGATTGAAAACACGTCAAGTGAGAGTGGTTATTAGTTTCAGTAAATTTAACCAACAATAATTTACCAATCAATTACACGAAATAATCAAAAAATAGTTCCCTTCATCACGAAAGCGAAATTTCGTAAAGCATCGCTAAAAAAATGTCAACTTTCCAATAACCACGTAACAAGATGGCCGATCAAAATACATGTCACTTATTTTGCGTGTTTGGTAATGAATGTCCCATTCAGTCACAAGGCTATGGGGCATCTCCTCAATATTCCGTGTTTGGAATATGTGATTTCAGCATGATGCTCCACAATATGTACAAGTCCCCTTGATTTCTGTTTGCAATTCAATTATGTGCAACCCATTTGTACGTTCTTGTGATAGGGTAAGTCTCTGCCATTAGCAAACTATACCTACCCATGATTATATTAATTAATGAGAATTGAAAAGCAATGCTTTCGTATTGAAGCCAAAGGATATAGATATTATCATTTGAATCCTGAAAACGTAAATTCTAAACTATTCACACAATCCCATTCTTGTTTGTTTGTTTGGATAAGGAAATTTGCGTAAGTGTTTGCTCTGTGGCTACTATACCTCGTTGGTACATATCCTAAGCAAAATCATAGAGGTAAACAAGGTTGTACGCATACCTTGACCTTAAACAAATCAAATTAATGTAATTGCTGGTCAGTACCATGTAGTATTGTTAAAACTAGGTATTTTATAAAATCTGTCGCATTCCGCAGAGGTTGACAGCTGGTTGAGAACAATTTTTGTATTTTTATACCCTCCACAGGAAGGTATATTCACTTTGTCGTTACTTTTGTAACGCCAAGAAGGAGTCACCGGAGGCCTCATAAAGTATATATATTCTGAATCAGGATCACATTCCGAATCGATTTAGCCATGTCCGTCTGTCTGTCTGTCTGTTGAAAGCACGATAGCGCCCAAAAGAATTGACAAAAGCGAATGGAATTTGGTGAAAGGACTTATTTTTACCGTCGTCAGGTTGGTATTTAAATTGGGCTATGTCGGTCAAGTAGTTCTGGCTCCTCCATAAAAAAAAAACAATTTTGCATGACTTGTATGCACCCGATGATAACACTTTTACCTGTTTTGCATTTGTTTGTACCTCAAAGTTCAAATGGATAGGTGAATTGAGAGAAAATAAAATGGTGGATGGAACAAAAAATGTAAGTCGATTGCGAGTCTGCCGGGGATTTGAGTATCGGTGCGCTTGCATTGTTGCATATTTTGCCTTTGGCTTGAACAGGTTGTTTTTTTTTCCGTCAGTATAATGTGTTCTCTTTCACACCAACAGGAAATGAGGCACGGACTGCTTAAAGCTAATTTTACGCTGCTCTTAAAGCATATTGGAGACAAGTGGAGTGGCGTATTTTTAAAAGGAAATACAAATTGTCAAGAAAAAGTATAGATAGTCATAGTACCGATAGAATTTTTATCTGAAACCAGTGGTGGCAGCACATAACTTGATACAATCGAGTTCGGTCGATACAATCGAGCTCTGGCAGCACCTAATTTGTCTCAATTGAGAGGATAATCGATTGAGACAAATTAGGTGCTGCCAGAGCTCGACTGTATCAAGTTACAAACTGCCAGTGCTACCCCAGTTCATAGACGAACGTGCTGCGATATAGCCGTTTATTACCCGTTTATGGAGTTTTTTGTACGATGAAAGACCAACCCAGAAAGTTCGATTCTTTCATGAAAGACGGCAATCTGCATTTCGTTCAGGTTAAATCCCGTTGTGATTCGCCATAAGCCAATCGCAGAAGTACAAAATGCGAACATTTATAGACGAAGCTTATACGAATGCACATGTGAGGATTTGAAAACTTCTTATAGGGCACGGTAGGTGTATCTATGGAGCGAATTTTTCGGGAAATTTTGTTTTTCCTGAAACAAAATATGAATCAAAGTTTTATAAATGTTTTTCCAATAAGAGGTGTTATTTTGGTATTCAAAGAAAAATGCCATTTTTTGAGACAAATGATCGGATGTTTATTTTATAATAAAGAGGAAGGTATGCCGATAATAATGAAAAACAACATCAACCAAGTGGCCACCACGAGCACGCATACAGGACCATATCCTTTACATGAAATTTTCTATAACCAAATCGGAAAGTGGCTGCCCTATGTCCTCGATAGCCTCACGAATTTTATCTTTGAGGTCTTGAATCGACGCTGGGCTGTTGGCGTAGATCTTATATTTCACGTGGCCCCAAAGAAAGAAGTTGCAAGGTGTTAAATCACAAGATCTCAGCGGCCAATTGTGATCACCTCTTCGAGAGATAACACGGTCCGGAAACTTTTCCCGTAAAAGATCAATGGTTTCGTTGCTTGTGTGGCACGTAACGCCATCTTGTTAAAAGTAAACGTCCAGATCAATACCATCCAACTCCGACCATAAAAAACGTTTGTGGAATGCCCAATTCCAAAGAACGACGAGGAATGGACAAACCTGGGTTTTCTACAGCAGCAGGGTTGGGCTACAGCAGCAATATTCTCAGTTGTTCTTGAGCGACGAGCACGGTTTTATTCTTCACATGAGTAACTTGACCCAACAGCTCGAATTTTTCCACCAATTTCTGTATTGCGGTCCGACAAGGTGCTTCACGACGACCAAAAAATGCTTAAGTTGTGCGAACTGTGACTGCAAGATTTTCACCATTTTTGTAGTGAATTTTAATAATTTCAATGCGTAGTTTCTACTTGTCAAATGTCAAAGAATAAAAGCTTCAAAAGTGACAGCTACCGAAATAGCGGGTCATTCACAATAACACCTCTCATTGAAAAACCCTTTATTTGATTCAAAAATTCAAAAATTACAATTCTTTTAGTGAAAGGATTGTCATTTTTGAACGGGATTTTCCACAGTGAGTTATGTAACTACCTATCTTGGCACGACGTTGGTAACCGATTCACTTGTCAATTATGAAAAATGATGTCCTATGAGCGGCATGCTGCGTCATCTTCTTAAATGTTACTTCTTTCAGATGAATGTCATTCAATTTGATTTGAGAGAAGCCAGGCCAAGGGTCCCTTACAGAACTTTTGTGCAAACTATTTATATTTTTGATTAATTACCATTATTGTTATTATGTGATAACAAAACTGAAAGCCATATCCAACCGTGACATTTAAAAGTATTTGCTTTCGTTCAATAAGCACAGCAAAATTATAAACTTCTGATAACGAAGATCAACGTAAGAACCACTCGACACTTTCAAGCCATTGGAAATTTATGAAGGATAAACTTCCAAACACCTTATCGATATGTTATCATAATTCAGAGTAAGCTACTGCCTTGTGGAGTTATTACATGATTAAGTAAATTCATATTGACAATAGCCTGATCGGTAGCAAGTGGGAAAATTTTAAAATTTGGGTTTGTCCAATACTACAGAACAAAGTCAGTCATCCGTAAGACGATTCAATAATTTCAAGACGTGTAGTGTACTATTTGAGAATTCGCTCATATTAAATAGACCTAATATTCTCTTTACAGGGTGCGCCATCTTTGAGGTCGGTATGTAAACTTTGCACAACTTTGGCATTGTTCAGCCGATTGAGTACGTCAATTCAGTGCAATTTTAACCACGAATTACTTCACGCCTAAACAACTCACTGAAATAGTGGTGCTGTACCTACATTGAAAATAGTCAACTTGACGGACGTGCATAACTTCGAAAATATCGTGGCCAATAAGCTCCATCTTAAAACAATATACGTCGTCGAAATGAGTGGATGTTAGCTCATTATATGTGTGCTCACAAAGGTGTGAAACAGGTTTCGACACGAGATGGTGGGCCATGCCACACTGCAAATCAAACAATGCAGTTTATGCAATGAAAATTCCCTGGGTGTTTGTTGTCAAAAAATGGAGAAATTGGCTGGCCACCCCCAGATCTCTAGGTTTGACCTCTACGGACTTATTTCTGGTTCGGGCTAATTGCCCTACGCAAAGCCAACAAAAGGCAAATTAATTTGCTTTCAGCATTAGAAAACTACTTCCCCAGTGGATCGGTTCCAATTAGAGAAGCTATCTGCAAAACACAAAAACATGCTTTCGGTTGTGTGTACCTACATAAAAACGAAAATGGTACAAGGAATAATAAAGCCATAAGTCCCCTGAATTCGAAAACAGGATGTGCAGGGTCCAATTTGTGGTGGTTTTCATAAAGGCAAATATAAGCAACTTCCCCGAATGTTCCTTAAAATACATTGAAAATTGCATGCGGGCGAACACTGAAAAAACAGTATTCTACTTGTTGGTAGGTAGGTATCTTCTGTACAAATAATTCTTGGTAAGCTTTAAATAAAAAGCATTCACAACTTTAGACCAAGTATATTGCGGAGGTTTGTTAAAAGGTAAAAGCCAAATATGAAAAAAAAAAATCTAAGGTCCCACGTCCCTCTGGGAAAATAGCCAACCGGATTATTTTAAACAAATACTAAAAGTAGTCTACGAAAATTGCTACCTTACATTCTAAGACATTAATAGTTAATATTGCGGGAGTATATTTTGAAAAGACTCAAAACAAATCAAAAAGGGAAAAGTTAATGATGGCAAATGGACATCATGAAAGGATGTCCTCGTTGAATCCTGTTTGGTAAACCTTTATTTATGATTCTTTTTGAGCGTGGCTAACCGATACTTTCTTTGATTGTCATGTCAACCGATTCTGGTAGGTAGATACAATTTCAAAGAAGAGTAGGGGAGACAGTTTCATTCCTACCAAATGATTGGTTTTATTTCGTATTTGCATTGGAAGAGTGTGAACGAACAAGACGCCCGTTGACTTCGACTTTGTTTTGCAGTTTCAATATCAAGCGTGCATATTGAAATAATATAATTGACTAAGCGGATGATGTTCAACTTATTGACTGTTGGGAACGTCCAATCAATTCAATTGCATGAATGACGTGTCTCTTTTGTATGTCACTTCCATACAATCTCTGACCAGAAAATGACGCCAAAATTACTAGCGCTCTGAAACAAAATGACAACCATCTTGGATTTCTCAATAGATGGCTAGAGCCACCTATTGGGCGTGAGTGGATTTGCCACTTGGCATATATTAAAGTCAATGGCGCGCAACACCAGGAACAGGGGAAGTAGAAAGCTGTGATGCATTTTCGTCACATTTTTACTTTACCACTATAATCACCCACGTTCATTTGAATACAGTTCTCCATTCCTCTATATGTTTGCATTCTGTTCTTCCGCGTGGGGTTTGTCGAATGCGAATTTTCGTCATAGCAGCGACGTCAATCATTTAATATGACATACATATGTATAGCCAGAGGTTCCCAAATCGACTGGACGGCCAGGAAATATTCTTGAATGGAACATAAAGCGAATCGCTGGGAATGATTCCCATAATCGTGCAGCCATGCTCCTTGTGCGCATCCATTGAATAAAAATAAATTTATTTTGCAATTTTAATGACATTGACATTGGGCACGTTTGGATTTCTAGTTCAGTAAGTCTGACAACTGACTGACCTGATGAGTTTCAGTTGTTGGACATATTCAAAAATCAGGTTATCATAAGGCGACTACATTGGTCTGGATAAGATGTAACCTGAACGCAAGAACTAGATTGGCCGGGAACATCACTTTTCTACGTCAGCCACAAATGCAAACTGTAGACTCAGTACCCAGTCACTTATTTCTTGACTAGATTCATCGGCGACCCCTTCATAAACGTCAACGGAAACAGCTGCTCATTTGACCGATTTTAGACCATCAAAACTGAGATACATCGAGTCATGAACTAGCTGACGATCTACCCCTGAAAATGACATCATATATCTAGTAGTTCGTAGCACAAATCAAGCGAAGCGCTAACACTGTCAATAGGTGTTTCTTTGGCCTAATATGGTTTTCTATATACATAAAAAAGTAGCGTGATTGAGTTGACAGACATCGTACAGGCCGAACCGCTAATTGTAGGTTCATGAAACTTTCAGGATATGTTCCACTAGCTGTGTAGATGCTCACTAAGAAGGGATTTTTTGATACGACCCTCCCTGCCCTTTTTAGAGAGGTTTTTTTGTTACTCACGATACGTTAATCGTATAAACTTGAAAATTTCGCCTTTTTTTCAAAATTCGAGTTATAAAGGTTGAAAAAGAGGATGCAAACTTTTTTATTTAACCTTACTTCACTCAACCTGCTATTACATTCATAAGGCTTGGCCAATCCAAAAAAGCTTAAAATGCTCTTTAGTCAATACTTCCCCGAGTATTCCAAGCCATCATTTATATTTCTGCTCCTTCCTGAGGCAGAGCTAGAAGAAAATAAAGACAGATCTATTTGATCAGCAAGAAATTTAAATTGATTTCTCGATTGCCAGCTCTGCTTGGGGGTGAGTGGAGTGGGTTGAGTATATCGTACCCATGGAAAGCATAACTGATGGATACACATATACATGCCACAGTGCGTTCGGTTATTCTTTACAATCGTCCTTAATACTTTTACGACTTTCCGTTCCATATTCCATTCCGTATCGGTTTTTGACTTTGGGTTGTGTGCGACGGGCATGCGAGTGAGTGTGACTGAAATTAATAATAATCGCAGTGCAGTCAACTCTACGTCCATAGCAACCCATGCTTGCGTACATGGCTATTTGCTGTGAGCGAGTTGTGCGTTTGGTGTTGGCTGGATTGGTGAAGTCTGAGTGAGAATGTGTTGATAAAGCCGTTAACTACTATCCGGTAGAGTTTTTAAATTCCCTGAAACCATCGGGTATTTCACACCATAGACATAGGCTAACTCTTCGGAAGGGCACACCCGTAATGCTCCTTCGGGACCTTAAACCACCAAAACTAGGTAATGGCACTAGACTGCAAATCAAAGCCTTGCATACAAATTTAATCGAAGCTATTATATTGACCGGGGTTGCTCAAGGGGAAAAAGTATTCGTGCCGCCCATTTCTCTGATACCTAATGACCTCCCCTTTAACTTTAAGAGATTGCAATTTCCCCTTAAAGTGTGCCTCGCCATGACGATCAATAAGTCTCAGGTCCAATCTTTGAAATACGCTGGTATAGATTTAAGGGAAGATTGCTTTACGCACTGTCAGTTTTACGTAGCTTGCTCTCGTGTAAGTTCGCCTTCAAGTCTGGTAATGTTACTGCCGCCCAATAAAAAAAACAAGAAACATTGCCTATAAAGAAATCCTTTAAAAATAAACACTATTTAAGTAACAGTTTTTTCACGCGGACGAAGTCGCGGGTAACTGCTAGTTGAGTATATGACGACAGTCCTGCTATGTGGTACTACAGTACAACAAAACTTGCTGCATAGTTGCAAATAGAACTGCGCATTAACTCATTATTTTGGTTTTCGTTTCAGTGGCAATTATTGTGATTGAGTGCCGTGAGAGTATCTACAGGCACCATTGGTAGAAAAAAGAGCTTCCCATAAGGCCTGTACTGAAAATATAAAATGAACAGAGTATAGAAGATGAACGTCAAAAATGAACGTCTAATTTGCGATTTGATTGCAAACATGATTTGGGTTTAGATTAAATGCCTTAAAAACGACAGGAATTCATTTTTATCAGAATGTGTCATAAAGATTAAGTCAGCAACCGTGAGCAATCCCTTTACACCGAATTTTGTTTAATTATACCTTCGACACAGCTTTAAGTCATTATTAATTTTTCCAACATCGTCTAAAGTTTCAATTCAATTGTCGAGACAAATGGATTGTCAAATAGCCCCCTTAAAACTATATACATGAACAACAAGACAAGTAAGGAGTAGAATTTTAAAATAATTGAGCAAACTACCCGATAAACAACTAACGGACATCATGTAACTTTACAAACAACATTTTTGGAAGATACTTGTTAAAAAAATATTCATTCGCACAAAAAAATGTTTATTTCTTGTTTTACAAAAAAATAGATAAATACCTTTTTTGTAGATCATACCCGTAGCTATATATGTGCGGAAGACTGTTTTGCCGAGGAGTTCATATTTTACAAGATATTTACAAAAAAAACTGTCAATCACCATATAAAACACGCTCCTTTTAACTATTTTCATTCGGTAATGGAGTGTTCTCTTAATTGTTTCTCATTGAAACGTTCAATGCATACTCAACTCTACTCATACTCATCCACACACCGACTCCACACTCCATCCAGATTCCAGACTCCATAGTCCACACCATTGGTCCCAGACTGTGAAGTTTCTTTTCCCCTTTTTTTATTAGCAAAGGAAATCATTTTCCCCTAAATTCGAAAAAGTTTCCCTTTTTCCCCTTAAGTGAAATTTTGCCTTTATTTTGAAATGATTTTCTTTTCTATTATGCCGCATTTACACAGTCACACATTACTATCACGGAAAATTAAAGGGATGCTAAATACTAAATAGCCGTGTGAATGAAAGGGACGGCATTACCTAACACGCAAAAAAACATGACACGTTTTTTCGTCGCCCATCTAGTTTACGTGGTAGGAATTATGGGAAAGCTATGCATGTTGATATTTTTATAGCGACGGCTCACGAAATTTCGCTTTCCTATAAAACAAAATGCCTTCCGGAAGTGATGAGCGGACAATTATTTATAAATTTCTACAACTGATTGGTGCATTTTTGGTTTAATTTACCGAAACTTAAAATCGCTCTCATTTCACGTGTTTTAAATAGGAAATAGAAATATTTTCAAATGATCGCAGAAATTATATTCCCCGGAACTTGTGTTTATTTCCGTTTTACGTATCTATAATTATGGGCAGCACATACATGACACTTTAGGCGTCTGATTTGTGATCTCATTCTTACTCCTTTACTAGCATTGTCTGCAGAAAAACGGATTTCTCTGTCACGTCTCGTGCAAAAAAGCGCGTGCGTGATGGTGTAAATGCAGTATTAGACAAATCGTCAAATCGAATGAATGCATTCAGATACACAAAGTGTACGCAAACGTTCGATGGGCTGTTCTTTCTTTCATATTTAGTGTGAAAACTTTTCATTCTGAGTAAACTTTGAAATTTTTTTTGCTAGGAAAAAGCGTTTAAATTTTAAGCAACTTAAGCTTCAAAGAGATTTTTGATTTTTTCCCCGTTTTTTTAATTTTTTCCCTCGTTCTCCCCCTTTTCATTGAAAAAGCGCCAAAATTGGGACCACTGGTCCACACTAGTGTTCTCGGTCATATCCATTTTTCATTCATTAAACCGTCTTTTCCTAATCGTTTTCAATTGTGACTTTTCCAATGGATACTCATTCTTATGCACACATATTGCTGTGCAAAAATAATGCTCTCGATCATTTCACTCATTAGAGCGTGTTCTCTACCCTTACTCCCAAAAGTTCGGAACCTTCGGTGCGCGAGTGATACTCGCACTTGGCCGTTTTGTTCTTAGACTTATTTCCAGGGGATTACAACCAGCAATAATAACTGGTTAAAACGGTTCACCAAGTGAACGCACCCATAAATTGTGCATTTATTTTCTTAAGAAAAAACAACAAACTCCCCCTTTCTTTTGTGAAATGGCTCAGAGAATGGCTCAACTGTAAAATTTCTCCGGAGCAACGCTGATTACAACTACAAGCAACACAAATTCAAGTGCAAGTCTTTCTGATTGGCTTTTCTTTTCTGAGAAAAGTACTAATACAGAAATCAGCAGATGTCACTCAGAAAAAGCAATCAGAATCGCCACTGAATCGTAACGATTGGCACGAGCTTCCCAAAAATATTATGAACTTCCCAATTCCATAGAACCAAGTGCAAAAATAGGTACCTTTGACTATACCCCTGCTGGCAGAGTGGCCCTTACCATAATCATATTGGCAAATGAAATTGCAGTTACTTATCGATTTTGAACCGGCACGTCAAATTTGTCATATTAATCTTATGTCGTTTTCCATTGGTTTCACTCGGGGATCCACTCATTCTGAAATCCAATGGAACAGCAAAACTGCTTCTGACAGAATCCACAAAAGTATTGGTGAAATGCCAAAAAATAATCTACGGCTGCTGTCAGCCGACTTGTAATAAATACATAAAATTGCACTTGTGTGAGTGCTTCTTGAGTGGATTCTGACTTGAAATCGAGAAGCGAAATTCTCTTCTCAGAATCACCAGAAGAGTATTTTTGTGCCAATGGAACAGCATTTTTTCGATTCCGGACTCTCCGGACGCTTCTTTTTGTCCAATGGAAAACGACATTATTTCATCATCATTGGGACATTCCCCCAAGGACGTCTATGATAGCAATTAAATTGACAAATGTAGTTGTATACTACACCCAAGGCAGTAGCAGCGGTAGGTGAATGTCCAAGTGAGTTCACTTTCTTTGGAATGAAACAATAAATAATGGGATAGGGATTTTCAAGAATTTTATTCTTAGATTTATATCCATAGACGAATGGCGTAAAAAATAAAAAGTAGTTCCTACTGTTTTGCTATCGCCAGGCTTTGGTCAGACTTTATTCTGTGCATAGGGAATTAACCTTTAAATTTAACGAATTCGCAATAGCTTTATATTCGATAAAATTCTGCTATTTTGTAAATTTATAAAGCTAAGACTTGGATTGTGACGGAACTGAACTTTTAACTTAACTTGTCCAGACATATTTTGTGTAAGTTCGTGGGTCATACTTGTTGACAGCACTTCTTTATTCGAATTCGAATAACTTAAAATACTCGTACATCACTGTGGGGGTGGTGGGGCCACTGCTGCCTGATTGTAAGTTTTCGACCCATTACTTTGCAAGTCTAGCTTCTAATACTGGCAATTATTTTACTACCTACCTTACCGACTTTATAATGCAGACAGTGCAATATCTTTAGGTTAGAAGTTTAAACCTCTCTCTGGACATTAGGAACTGATTCAGGGAAATTTATTTTTGTTGTCAGCTCGTGCTAAAATTGCATTCAGATCAAGGCAAGAAAATGAAAACGTAGGTATTTATTCGAACCTTGAAAAGTTTACTCCAATATCCAACTTAATCGAAGTCATTAGAAATACTTGAATTTTTGTTTGGGTAAGTCGAAATTTGTCGAAAGCTTGAATATTAAGTCCCACAATGAGCACAGTCAAAGTTTTGAAATTCAAAAAAAACAGTTTACTGTTACAAGAGTGCAAATTCATCAGGTGTGTTTTATTGAGCATCTATTTCAGCAGAATGAAGCAGACAAATGTGTTATAAAACTGCTCCAGTTACAATTGAGAAAGAGAGCTTTAAAAGGACATAAATGTTGTTGTGGGTCTTCACTTTTAGTTGGGCTCAACGTTCTACTACATTCCGCTCAATTAAAACGAGTGGCGCTGAAAGCAGTTTACTGTAGCAAAATCGGAATCCTACCTCAGACAGAGACAGACCTATTTAAAAACCCAGCGTAGAGTCTGCTTAACTTTACGCACTCTCTAAAATGCACTTACTCAGGAAAATGTGATTTGTGAAGATTTTATGAACTTCAGCAACGTTACCTTAGAGCTGCGTTATTTACGCGCGAAAATTTGCACTTAGAGTGTGGATAGACCTTAAGTAAACAGGTTTTTTTTAGCTGATGTAATTTTTTGTGGATCGAATTGGAAACGAAACCAAAAAGTGAAACTAATTTGCGTCAAACGAATTTCGTTAACAAATGCCAAAAACAAAACATAAATTGTATATTTAAAAAAATATCTAATAATTGTGCGTTCGTGGTATTATTTCTTCTGCTTCAATTTTGTTGCTTAAAGGGAATGTTTCGGTATGTGGGGACGTTCAAGTATAGTAAGTCTGACAGCTGTCTGAATAGATGTACCTCGGTTTCGATTGGCTAAAATCTAGATTTTGCATTCAAGTTACATCGTTCACACCAATCTAGTCGACTTAAGATAGCCAGATTTTTGAATGAGCCCGGTGACATGTCTGTGATATGTTTATCTATGGGCACGCATTAGACTTGGTGGTAGTTGGTGGAAGAATTGGACGCGGAACAATTGGATAATCGAACATACATCGGTTTTATGATGGCCGGTTGACATTTCATCAGTCTCTCCAAAGAAATCTGTCAAAAATAGTTGATGTCGATTTCAGAGCAAAAGGTAATAGATCTCGGTGCTTTCTGTAGTAGGAAAGCCACGTAGAGGCTGTGTAAGGGAATGTATCTGGGAAGTGCAAAGTAGAGCGTACTTGTTGTAATTGTGTGCAGAATACTAAAATTTTCTAAGGTTAAATGTTGACTAAAACGCAGAATTCAAACTTTAGCCATATTTGGTTATGTAAAAGTTATTTCCCACGAAATTCTTTTGAAAAAAAAACTAGTAGTACACAGGATATCAAAATACCAATAATCCCCAACTATCCCTAGATATCCTATCATTGCAGAAAACTGATACAAAACAAATTGCACACTAAGAGCACGCAATCGAGAATATAATCCTCTTGCGGCAATTAACGGTTGACGACAAGCAAACACCAACAAGGCAATTTGCTTCGAAACCCAAAATAATAAATATTTACTTCAAACTGAATGTAAGTCGAAATGGCAATCAAAGCCAATGTGTACCAATTCTGAAATCGGGCAAATACAAACATTTTACTTGTAAATACAACTGATAAATCCATCGGACGAAATGTCCACCCTACGATATTGATGTTTTTTTTTCAACTGTAACATTGCTAACAATAAAATTAAGCGTTGCTTTTAAACTTCCAATCTCATTCTTTTGTTGACAATAGGCGTGTTTTTTGAGCTTCGATGTCAGCAAAGTAAATTAAGATTTTCAGCACAAGATTACAAGAACTACTGCGAGTCTCGAAGTGTCAAGTAGAGCGTAGTTGTCGTAATTGCGTGCTGAAAATTCTACTTTACTTCACTTTGCTGAGATCGAAGCTCAATAAAACAGGACTAATGTTGTTATATTGTTCCTGTATATAATACTCGGTAGATATACAAGTTGCCTTTAAGCTCTGAAAACTTTATTTAACTATACCCATAATATTTTCGGTACCAAACTACTTCCATTCCTTCCATCAGTCCCTCAGTATAATCCCATTCTTTGTTCAGATTTACCCAACAACAAGTCTGCTCACTTACTGTTCAAGTGTGTAAAGGATTAATTCTGAAATTCGGTACGAAATTCAGGAAGTGAATGTTTTTGTTGAAAGGTATTTTAACTCTGGTTGAAGGCAGAGGATTGTGTGCATTCAACTCTTGAAAAATTGATGATGAATAAAATGCAAAGAACAAAATGAAAATCAATGGTGAACCACAAATGGTAGCTGGTACCTGGTAGGACTATCGAGTATCGAGTAAGTGGTACTGGATGTAGAATTCTCTTAGCTCGAGGAGCTTTTAAAAACTAATCCCACCACGGTTGCCACCTTCCTTTAACCCTGATAAAGTGATGAATGCACCAACGAGAGAACCAAAAGTGACATTTGCCTACGACAATATTGGTTGCACTAAAAAAAAAACAAATTTTGACAGAAATTGTTTGGTATTTATTTAACTGTCAGGTATCTAGTTAAGTAAGTCTGACAGCTGCCTGACTTGATGTATCTCAGTTTTGATGGGTCAGATCGGTCGCACGAACAGCTGTTTCATGTACGTCTGTGGGGGAGTAGCCGTCAAGTGACTGAGTACTTAGTTGACAGTTCGCATATGTGACTGTCATAGAAAAAGCGAAGTGTTACCCCCTTATTAATAAACGCTGCGTAAAAGTTATCAACTCGGTATTCAGAAGTTACGTCAAATTTTTGTATGCTATCTGATGTCTACTCGCTAACTAACTTGTGCAGATTTGTTTATTAATACGGGGGTTAGTGTTCAGGTTACATCAAGTCCAGCTAGATCAAGAAAAGTAGATTTTTGAATGTGCCCTGTATAACGAATTCACTTGTTTGGCTTCTCTGTTTACTGTCCACTTTTGTTTACTTTTTATCGAGATGCATTGACAGCTTTATTTTTATCTATACTGGTGGCAATATTTTGGATGTAATGAGCTCAACTTTATTAAAAAAAACTTTCAAGTTTTTCAACTGTCAGTTGGGTGTTTCTTTTTCTCACTTGTGACAATCCGCGATACTGCTAATCATTTTTAGTGTTCAGACTAAAATTCATATTGCATATTGTGACCTAGAAAATATTTAGTGTGAAAGTTATAAATGATTATTAGTAAGGCCGACTGACTTTGTCGCGAGTCTATATTTCTATATTTCTACATAAAGTTTGAAACGCCACCGAATGACGCACATTTCATTATCGCTCACTTATCGGAAGCCATTGGATAATTTAAACGTACAGTAAATTTGCACTTTCATCTAATCACACTTGTAGACTATCTTAGGGTCTTAAATTCCAAATTTAACAGCTTTAGCTTGGCATAACTCAGCTAAACTGACTCCGTTTTGTACTCGGAAAACAACTGATGTCGAACTCACTACTACTTTGTCCCAAGCCTAAATTTCCCACCCCACAAAACACTCACCTGTCATTTCTGTTTTCGCTGTTTTGGTTGAATATTGTTGCCTCGGTAGGAATAGAAAACCTCTTCACGTACACGCATGTGTATAAGAACTGCCGATTGTTTCTGTTTATATATACAATTATATACAATTAAAAATTGATGACTGATAATACCGAGACATGAACGAAGTTTTTTTTTTTTTAAATTTAATTTCACCCTGTGTAAGAATTGTCGCCGTCGGTAATGTTTATCTTATCAACTTTATTTTTTTATAGCAGAGGCTAAGAATAAAACGAACAGAAAAAAAAACACTCAAAAAACACACATCAAAAATATAGCACTTTTCTTCAAACCAATCGGTGAGAAACCTTAACATTTATCGATAAAAAAAAAATCAACCCCGGGGAGAGGGACACAATCGAAAATTGAAATTCACGTACAACCTTAATTTATCGGGAATTCTTTTTGTGTTTGCCTTTAGTGTGAATTTGTCGGTTTTGGTATTTTTATTACAAGTTTGTTTGTAGGTAATACGCACTTAATTTCTCATCAATTATACACAACGATTGGGTGATAACGCACCGCGATTGAGACGAAACAGCTGCACCTGTCGATCAGGAAGACTTATCACAATATTTACTCGAACAAAACCAATAGATAGACTAAATATTTGAATAAAAATGAAAAACGTTTAAATGGATCGCTTTTTTACGCGATCACCATACGGGTGGCGCACCGCACACACATTTTTATGTCCCGATAGAACGGCAGCTGTACAGGGCACTCGAAACGGTTCGCAGATGGATTTATTTTTTATACCATTTCTCGGTATAGTTTTATACGATAAATGAGAAATTTATGGACCACGAAACTTGGTCGGGATGAATTTTCCACGAGCGAAAAAAAAACAATTTCACTCGCTGTCAAAATTTATCCGCGTTACATTGAATGTACACAAGATTGTGTTTAAATGACACCAGCCTAGTGCAAATGTTTACCGCACGTTAGTTGCTTATTTCCCGATGACGGCCCATCAGCTACACCGCACGACAGATGAATGGGGTAATGGATCAACTTAAATTAATTAGCACCCTTCTGTGATTACACTATAAGCAAAACAAATACGACAATTGTCCGAACGAGCGGCGTTAGTTTAGTAAGCACTCTCCCGATGTGCACGAGTATACGAGCAGGTATGGGTCTTCGGTTTCTTTATCGACAGTACGAATATCTTGAAGATATTATTTGTCTGCTCGTATCTACGTATCTATTCCGTAAAGTGTTTACGCGGGTAACAACGCAGCACTTAGCTCGATGAATTTACAGGAGATACTGTGTTCTTTGGCGGCGGCAACGAATTAGGTAGTCCCCGCCGCGCCAATATCTAAAGAGACACGTAGCTTGCTATCAGTATCGGTGTACGACGACGGCGATAAAAACAGCCTGTTGAAACCTACACCTATAGGAAGTATCGCGCTTTGTTGTCGGGGGGTTTTCCTTCAGCTGTGAGCTGTGTGGGTTCTGTGGGTTGTGTCGGCTGCCGGCTCTTGTGAGACATTGTTGCAACAAAAAGTTGTCTGCCATGCTTTGGGGGGTGGAAAAGTTAATCGCAAGGAGCGCAAAAGCTTTTGAGTAGAAACACTCATGAATGAGAGCGAGAGAGCCAACATGACTTAGTGTTGGTGTAACAAGAGGAAGGAAACTGACAAAGTAGAGCTAGATATTTCCGGTTCCGAAATCCGGAGGAGAGTTATTTCAAATGAATCATTCAAAAGCGGCCAAATAATGAACCACAGTAACTAAATACGTGTAAGATACATTTTTGACTGTCTTTTAGTAATGCATAGTAATCATAGTAATGCCTAGTAAAACAGCGCGGGTTGGGTGTTAAATGAGTCCCAATACAGGTATACCAACCAATGATGTCCCCTTCCACTCGAGCTATACACTTTATGTCGAGTATTTTTATTTTTTAGGCCCAAAATCCTGACGAACTAACTATTGTCGAAAACGATCAGCTGGAAGTTATCGGTGAAGGCGAAGGTGATATGGCTGGTTACGTACCCGCAATTACCGTATAAGGTTGTCTAATAAAAAAAATCCATTGTGAGATTTAAAAACT
The DNA here is from genome assembly GCA_948293265.1 of Cheilosia impressa. NCBI lineage: Eukaryota > Metazoa > Arthropoda > Insecta > Diptera > Syrphidae > Cheilosia > Cheilosia impressa. Next base: position 25,606,775 of record OX411884.1, on the reverse strand, counting down.
CTGCGAGTCATCACTAATTTTAGGCAGAACGCAGCGCCATTTCGTTGCGGAAACACTACAACTTCTCAAAATAACACTCAATGGTAATCATTTAAACGTTTTGCAACTATTTGTACCCTAGGCTCACATGAATGTGCAAAGTGACATGTGACAGTTTTGGATTGTCTCCACTGTGAAGCAAAAAGATGAAGTGTTAGATATGTCAATTAGGAATTTCATGGAAATGCCCAGCTGACGTTTTACATGTTTCACTCTTTTAATATTGAAAAAAACAAACTATTTTTGTGATAAGTACACAGAAAGACTCGCATAACCGTTAGTTTGTTTTATTGAGCATTAAAATGTAAAGTCGTTTATTCCGGTGTTCATCAGGATACCAGGAATAGACTGTCAAATTTGATGTATAAATCAACATTTTTGGCGTGCGCCAGAGATTATGACACTTTCACTTTTTTTACAATTTTCTCGTTTTACCCATAAGCACCCGTCCAATGAAATCTTCAAATTTTCACAAAGGAATTTACAATTTAAAGGGTAGTGTCCTTTCTTTTAAAACTGACACTTCACTAACAGTCCATAATGTCAGACGTCACCCTTCAATGGTGGAATGTATTTTCATTTCTAAACATTTTTTATTAACAAATTAATTCCACTTCATTGCAAGCTCAAGTATTTATTGTTTGTTGACATTTGGTTTGGTTTTAACACGGCGGGACTGAGTTCGTAAAATACGAGGACCAACATATTTGCCTGCAGTTTTATTTTTGAAAGATAATGCATACGCGAACATTCATCGAAATCATTTTGTTTATTGTTCTTGACTGTTGAGTGGGAAAAATAAAGTTTGCTATTAAGAAATATTTTGTGCAAATGGGGGTCTACAATTTTGTATGCGAAGATATATGTAAATTAATTATTATTTGCAGTAAGTAACTTTTCCAGATCCGGACTGTTATACATACGCAGCTTTTAGTTTACCTATTTCTTGCAAATGTGTGGGACATCTGCCGGTAGTACACGTTTATTTGACACTGACACTGACAGCGTTAGGAAAAAGTGGCGAAAATATAGTACGGCGTACGAAATGGGTAGCCTCACGATTGAACAACTTCAACTTTAACTTATTTTCACATTCAAGAATCTAGTACTTATCTTTAGTCGACAAGGTTTAAACTGAACGAAAAAACTAGTTTGTTCAGTAACATTACTTTTCCTACGTCAGATACATGTGCAAACTGTCAACTTAGTACTCAGTCGCGATTCGCGAAGTTCTTTCTAACTTATTTTCAAAGTGAGGCACATTCAATAATCTAGTACTTGCCTTTAGTCGACTAGATTTAACTTGAACGCAAAAAGTAGGATGTTCAGAAACGTCACTTTTTCTACGTCAGACACATATGTGAACTGTCAACGTATTACTCAGTCACGAAATTCTTTACTATATTCGTCGGCCATAAACGTTAACTGAATTGTTCATGTGACTGATCAAGACCAATCAAAACATCAATCACATTAAGTCATCCAACTGTCAGACTTACAAAGCTAGATTCTTGACCCTTCCCAGTGCTGTGGGCCACTATTGCGTTGAAAAGGTGAGAATTTTTGAAAATATGTGTCAAACCAGTCTCTGAAATATAAAAGGAACTAAAGGACTTTTCAACTTTCCCGACAGAAGTCCTAAATTGAACAGAAAACACGAAACTTTTTATAAAATTCGCAGAAATGTATTTCCCCACCAAAATTTAAGACTCCAATCCGCATTCCCTACTTGCTACTTGGGCCTGATTTTTGACACTCGGTCTTTATTGGTGACAATAGTATGCATTCCTCCGCAGTCGCGCATATTTCTTGCCATATCGCAAAGAGCCTCACTCATACCTACGGCAGTTCCCACTTTGCCAGCTTCTCTCAATTTGCCCACCTCAAATGCAACCATCGGACTAATCGACTTCGAAACGTAGGCGTCGCCAAACTTTGACAGATTATTCAACTCGATGGCCTTCATCACAACATCCTGATCGCACGAGAGGCAAGCCAAGTTGCGTAGTCTAGTTGCTGCTGAGTCCACATCAGGCTTCATGTCGGCCAACTTCTTGATGGCATCACGCACGGCTTGAATCTCTTTGTCGATTTTCACTTTAAAATCATAGAGCAAGTCCTCGAGACTTTGGTCGCCAAGGAACTTGCGTATGTCACCGATTTGCCTTTGCACACGATCGTCGTTTTGCAAGAGACATTCGGAGATCTCGGAGATTTGTTTCTCCAGCTTTCGATTGTCAGCGTCCATTTTCTCCACAGACACCTTTCGCTGTAGCATCGTGTAATCGGCTTTTTCCGACAGCAGCTCGTCGACTTCCTCCTTGTCGATTTTGGTTATATTTAGCTGAGAGAGCTTGGATGTGATCGCATCGAGGGAATTTTTCTCTGATCCGTGCTCCGATTGGAGGGAAATTAGATTGGCATCTGTCCTTTCGATGTGTTGCCTGAGGCTTGAGACTTCCTGCTCGAATGTGTTCAGTGTGACCAACGAAGACGATGGTTTAATGTGGGAGAAATCCCGTTCCATGCTAGCACATTGTTCGGTCAGCCGACAGAGGGCGGTCTTCATCTCAATCAGTTGACTCTGTAGCTGGGCGTATTCGGCTTTAATTTCGTTTATTTCGTCAGTGGTGGTCACAGCTGACCGCAATTGAATGGGCTTACTTTTACCGATTGCCTCTCGTAACTCGGCGAGTTCGTGCTTAAGGCCATCTGTGACAGCTGCCAATTTGTCGTGTTCCAACTTCTTGCGACATGCCGAAATGTCCTGCTCCTGAATGTGCCTTATTTCCCTCAGCTCAGCCACAGAATGCTCGAGAGTGTCCTGCTTATCCTGAAGGTGGTACACATTTTGTCGAAGACACTCCACGCTTTGGTCCAAATCAGCGTTTGATACGAGGGTGTTTTCGATTTTTTCCAAACGCGCGTTTATGCCGGCGATATGTTGCCTGAAATAGGTCATACTCGTATCCGTCATTCTGGCTTGCCGGTCTTTTTCCGTGGTTCTCTTGACAATGGAGGTAGCCGACAAAATGTCGTCCTGAATCGCCTCAAACACAACTTTACGATCATCGGCTTGGTGTGGCTGCTTTACAGGTGCAGATCGATGTGATGAGCAGGCAGTTTCAGTGGCATCTCCTGATGGTTCGTTGGGTCCAGTGGCGCAAACCTTTTCGCCATCGGCTTCACTCTTGGCATCATATACTTGATGATCCACGAATCTTTCCGATGACACATTGCTTTTGCTATCGAATATATTGACTACGACTGGACAAAAGGAACTATCCACTTCAATGTGGTCATCCTGCAGATCAAGTTTTTCCGATATAGCTTGCAGAACAGTATATAGGGCGTTAAAGTTGACCACACCAGTCTCGGGATTTCCAATGGCGACATCGATGAGGTACCGGATACTTACTTTTTGCGTCGCCATTTAGCTGTTTTCAAAAATGATTTAAACAAATAATAAAATCGTTTGATATACGTGATCTGACAATTTGGACGTTTCTAAATTCTCAACTAGGCAAGTACAAGTAGTTCGGGACGTATCTAGTTAAGTAAGTCTGATAATCTCGGTTTTGATTGGCTGATATCAGTCATATGAGCAGCTGTTTCAGGTGACGTTTATGGCGGGGTAGCCGACGAAGCTAGTCAAGAAATTCGTGACTGAGTACTGAGATGACAGTTCGCATATGTGGCCGACGTAGAAAATGTGACGTTCCCGCAAGAAAACGTCCAACAAAAGCAAATTTACAGTAGCAAGTCAATAAGCTTTACCAACAATAAGCTTTTTTTTTACGGAACTTACACTGTCAAAATTAAGCGAACATAAAGCGAAGGGGAGTGGAGTAGAGAGACGCTTAATTTTAGCTTTCCTGGAACAGCATACTAGGCTTTAAAAACAAAGTCCCCACAGTCATGTTTACAATAGTGAAATCAATTCACTAAAAAAAAGAAAATATCTTAAAGTAAAAATAGTCAAATGTCAAGGATTCGATTTTCGTTTTCTTAAAAAAAAAAAGTAACGATAAGTACACCACCGCCATCTAGGCTTTCGCAAAAGAAGCTTTCTGGCACAAGAGCATTAGAGATACCATTGTGTTTGATGTGTACATAAATTAAGCATAAACCAGAATTAGGCCGCTTTACTGTGACTGGAATAGTCTCGCGTACCGCTCATCGTTGTTACAGATTCATGGAAGTTAACCAACTTTTTGGGAGCACTATGTGGGAAAAATCGTGGTTCTGTCAGTATCTAGTTTGACACCGCTATATGGCACAGACAGCGGACACCTTGAAGTCTGCTTTGCTTTAGCTTGCATAGTTGATAGATCATTTATTTTTATTTATTTAACATTCTTCTTTCATCTTTGTCATGTTTTAGTGCAAATTCGGATGCAATAAACATTGTGACTGTGAATATCGTGTCATTGGTTTTTAATTGCAGTTGATTCTTTCGTATTTAATGTAGGTAGGTAGTAATAGCACTATTTTTCATCTATAGTACTATATGATCTACTACAATCCTATATCTAATACACCAACCAGGCAAACAAACAGCAATTCCCCCTTGCTGTCATCTGTCAGTTGTCAAAATTTCAACAACGACCACTTTTCCACCACAGTTTTCTTATGTCATTTTCAGCGTTGCCACTTGTACTACATATGTAGTACTATGCTACATATTTCGCAGATTTTTTAACGCTGTACTACATACTACATCGTTACCCCAAAGTACTACATTTATTAAAATCCGTCTAACCATATTACTTTTTTACGAACAACATTTCAAATTTCCCCCATGTGCTTTTATAACTAAATGAATCGATTTAAAAACTTGCCATCACTCTAAAGTATGCGCAAATCTTCAGATGAATGCTGTCAATTACATAGGTACGACATGAAGTGTCTGTCTCTGTCTATCAGCTGAATTAACAGCTGACAGCCAATTTAAATTTGTTTGTTTATTGTGCTGCACGCTGCACCCACAACAACTGCAAATAGCAAATATGGATCGGTTTTTAAAAGTAGTTTCAGATACGGACTTGGACTAGAATTTTATAGCATTATTTTTTTTCTTTTCTGCTATTTTTTTGTGAACTAAAATTATATTTTTGTTATGTCATTACTATTTATTTGTTTGTTACTTAATTTTAATGTCAATAAAAAAATTAAAAAAACAGGTACTACATTTTGTTTGAAAATGCTACATTTTGTTAGCTAACGTACTACATTTGCTAAAGACTTTAGTGGCAACGCTGGTCATTTTTTAAGAATTTGTTTTCAGTTTATTTTTGTATTTTTCGCTTGGAGGATGGGTGCGCTTGTTTCCTCCCAATAAATTCATTCTTTTACCGCCGAATTGTGTCCTCAAACGAACCACAACGAAAATACTATTGCCGTGCTATAAAATTTTTGTTATCAATTTTTCTGTGTTGATTGGCTTTGAAACATTTTTTCTTGTTTTTATTTAAAAATTTTAACTTAACATTTTTGCAGTGTACGTTTGACAGTGAATTTTTTTGGTTTTTAATTTTTTTCGTATTCCACCTGTGTTTATGGTGTGTTTGTTTGAAAAGTGAATATTCCTTGTTTCATAATCATAATCATAACAATTGCAAAACACAATGGCAATGCCAAACGAAGTCGGTGTCCGGGACTTTGTCCTCTTGGACTCGGTTACATTGGAGAAATTCATGGATAACCTTCGAAAAAGGTAAAAACAAAAACTGCAAAACTATAAAACTAGCAGCACATCATCACTTGCCAATTTTAGTAAGACGTCTATAAATACACGCCAGCAGCGTGTACACTTTCTGTGCATAAATTCGTAGCGCGATCGACTGGATTTGTGCCTTATTGGGACAAGCTCTCTGCTAGCGCTAGAGCAGCTGCTCATCATTTTTTTTTTTTTTTTTTTAACAATTTGTAGTTTTTTGGTTTTATGGGAATAATGATTTATGGTTCAACGGGGGAAGATAATATACCTGGAAGAGCGAGGAGGTCTACATAATATACCTACCTATAGTGCGTCTAGTAATTTGGTTTTGCTTATATGTAAATGGGGTGTGGTTGATTGGGTTTTCCTTTGGCAGTTGCAATTTTCGAATGGTGTTAACGTGTAGAGCAATCGTAATGTTGCCGGTGGTTTTAGTTTAACCACTGCGATGCTACACCACAAGAATGCTGAAAGCATTGAAAAGAACATTGCAGTTGGAACGATACTGTGGGGCATGCGTTCTCAGTGACGAAAGTGTACCAAAAACAAAAAAAAAACCTCCAAACCAAAAACTGATGAGTCAGCATCCCCAGCGAGTTGTATGCACAGTGAGTCAAATAAATGCGCTTACAAAAATAACAAGAATGAACCCAATTAGAGTTGTGGTTGTAATATTTTTATTTCATTTGTGCTTCTACTTGCCCAACTTGAATAAATCAACATTTAAACTAAGCTAATTTATTTTTTCCTTGATAATTTGGCACATTCAAAATCTTAGATATCTTATGTCGACCAGATTGCGCAGAATTTTTCTTATGTCAACCACAACTGTCAACTTAGTACTCAGTCACGAAACTTTTGACTAGATTCGTCGGCTACCCCTCCATTAACGTGAACTGAAACATCTGCTCATTTGACCAATTTCCCCCAATCAAAACTGAGAAACATCTCGTCAGAGAGCTGTCAAACTTAATTAACTAGATACCATTGACTTAGTATATATGGACTGCTAGTAGCCAACTTCACGCGTGTTCCAAAAATACAGAGCGCTACTGTTTTACAGCGGAAAACAAAATAAACTTGAAACTACCAAGTTAACTTTCATTACAAATTTGCGTGTAGTATGCCTATGCGTTGAGAGTGTGAGAACTAGGATTTGTTTGTTTTTTTTATTTATTATTTTCCAATTATGTATGTTTCTATATTTTACTTGGTTGTAGCACCTACTTAGTTCCGTAATTTATATTTTAATACTGCGATCTCAATTTAATCAAACCCTCAACACAAGCCAAGCGAATTCAATACGAAACACAAAACAAGTGAACAGCTACCGATATTCTCATAAAAGCAAGAGGATTAGTGGGCGGCCATTAGCAACATGCTTTTTTTTGTAGTTAGGCTAGGCCTGGGGTACCTACATTAATCTGTTGCGCTAAATATTTATTTATTTATTTATGTGTAATATTTGTTTAGTTAGCTGTTCACACTTTTTTGTTCGAATAAAAAATTGCTTGGATCATGGTCCTCCAAAACTGAAGTGACGGCTGGATTCACTAAAAAGTCATTGGATGCATTAGATGTTAAAACTACATCCTTAGAAAGAAAATATAAGAAAAAAGTCGTGTATCTCATGATGGATAAAATGGTTATATTTATTAGGTAAGCAAATTCAGTGGGATGAATTAAAAAAGAAATACGTCGACTGACTACGGCACTAATTTCAATTTCACCGAATATTTACCTCTGAAAAGGATCCCGCGATATAAATATTAAGGGATTGAACGCTACATGGAAGATATCTGCACGTTTTTTTATTTTAGTTTGTGAGTCAAAAATTAAAGAAATTGTTATTTCGTTTTGTTTTTCGAAATACAGTAAAAGCCCTTTAATTCGGAATTCTTTAATTCGGAAAACTCGTTTATTCGGAAAAGAAAAAAATTTCCGAATAAAAGAGATTTTTCCTAATAAATGAGAGTCGGTTTTAAATTTTTATTATGTAAAAATTAAATTAAATTTATTATTAAATTATAAATAATAAATGATTGAACACATATAGGTACCAAATAGATCTCTAATATGTAAATGTCTGAACAAATCATACAATTTTTTTGGGGGGGATTCCCGGCAATTCACATTTAGAAGTTGGGGGAAAAACATAAAAAAAAATTGTATTGGGGGAGTCCCGACAATCCACATTTAGATGTTGTTCGGGAAAACACCAGTACAGTTTAAGTTGGCAATAAATGTAAATCATGGTCCTTTAGCACAATAATTTAGCATTTTTTCATCAATGGGAACGCGTTTTAGTCCATACAAAAATTCTCTCATTAATTCGGAAAATTCGTTTATTCGGACTGACCTTCCCCCCAACCATTCCGAATTAACGAGCTTTTACTGTAATAAAATGTTACAAAATTAATTTCAAATCACTCTTTGTAGCTTTGCTTCTTTTCAATAGATGACGCGCTTTTGTTTACACGTTACTATGGAAATGAATCGCTTCCGACAAGATGTCGCTCTTTTGTTTACATGTTTCTATGGAAACGAACTTTTTTTGAAAAACAAAAACCGCTTTTTTGTTTACGTTGCCATGGCAATTTAGACTTGACGGCGGCATGTGCTTCTTTGCCAATCCGCTGTAAAACTGTAGCGCCTGTGTGTTTTGGAACATATTTTCTCGCAGAAGTATATGAAAATGACATTTCACTAGCAGTCCATATTTAGTATGTCTATGCAAGATACTTTAACGTCCTCATTTACAGCTTTTTCAATCCTTACACCAAGAAATTTGTTGAGTAAAATTCGTATGATTCCCAGTGGAGGGGTAATATCTTGCTCTCTCGATGACGCCCTCGTAAGATTTAAAAGTAAAGGACAGACCTCATGTGTTCGATCTAGGCCAATCACATCTGAGACACATCAAGTCAGCGTCAGCACGCTGTCAGCCTTTCTAAAATATGTAAATATGTACTTGAAAATCCCCATAAAAATTTCGCTTTATTTTTTTTCTAAACTGTGCTGATTTGTTGATTTAACAAAAAACTGTTTACCTACACACTCCACTGCTCAAAAATGGCGGCAATGCAACAACCAACATTCAATTAAGCGGATAACAGCAATCATTGTGTCAATAGGTCTGTTACCGTACTTCTGTTTCCAATGTTAACTGAATACTTTTGTTCCCGCTACGACAATAGCAACCTTATTATTCACTCCGGGTGTAACGCAGATTTAAGTTTAAATCCGAATTTTTTAAGCCCGACAATTTAAGCCTATGTCCATATTTTTCACTGGAAAACATGCATTTCCCGCTGTATTAAAGATGGATTTAAATGCGGATTTCAAACACTTGAAACCGTTTTCAATCCGTTTTAAACCTACGTTATGTCAAATTTCACAAATAATGACATTTGTTTTTTGTTGTATGTCATTTGGAAATTGATTTGGTCGAATCATGGAATGTAGCCTCCAAAATGTCTCTTTCTTCAGTCGGAATTATTTCCGAAATTCCACCACATCGGAATCGTCGACGCAACCCTCTTGTTTCTTCGATATATTCGGCGACGAGGACGACGATGATTTACCATCAGCTCTCCGACAAATTCGTCTTCGTCATCAGAACCTCAACATTTCATCCATTTCACGACTAAAATACATTTTTTTAACTCTTTGCTTGTAGATTAAAAAACACTCTAACTAGAAAGTCAACTTATCAATTCAGCTCAGCCATGCTAATAAGTTGTTCTGGTTCTTTTTTTCGCTGTCAGACCTATTTGATGGATTTAAACGATTTGGAGTACCTACTCTTGACACGAATTTGTCAACATGAACTAAAAGTTTGCCCTTGTGTTCAGAATTGATTATTGTTTACAACTCATGCTCATGCTTACAAGAAAGTATGGCCTTACTAATACCTAATGATTTTTAGCCTTTCCACTAAATATTTTACAGGTCACAATGGGTAACTTTATGTGCAACATTTCGCCATCGTGAGCTTATATGAAATCTAGCCTTGACACTAAAAAATATGATTATTAGCATCGCTCATTGCAAACAACTACAATTGACTGAATTCAACGCATTTGTCTGATGTCCGTTTCTATTCATACACGCAGTCAGAGCAAGAATTGTTAATTGCATATGAGAACTGTCAACTTAGTACTCAGTCACGAATTTCTTGACTACATTCGTCGGCTACCCCTCCATAAACGTCAACTGAAACAGCTGCTCATTTGACCGATTTCCCCCAATCAAAACCGAGATAGATCTAGTCAGAGAGCTGTCAGACTTACTAAACTATATACTTGAACGTCCCCATCCCCATTCTTAAAAGCGTCACTCGACTAATAGAAAATTCATTCCAATCAACGACTTTTTGAATCACTGTATACACTCTAGACTCTACCCATGCTTTAACTTCTTGTGCGTTTAACATACTCTCGCCGTCACACACCCGGTCCCGGAATGCGTTTGTTGATGATGATACGGATACCCCTCTGCTTCTACGCCTACCTTAGCCGCACACGTTTCTTCCAATCAAACGTTCCCTTGTAATGCTCTTGCCTCTCTTGCTCAAGATGACGACAATCATTTTTATACCTGAGCATGATTTTCTTTTTTTCTTTTTTCCTTCTAATTTATTTTTATTTTTATTTTCCTCTTTCGATTGATATCTATACAGAAAGACATCCTCCACTTGAAGTGTATCTGAATCTGAATTTGTTTTTGGTTTTTCATTGTCTCACGTTCTGGCTAATTATTTTTCTTTTTATTTAATTTTTTTGTTTTACTTTTGATTTTGATTTTCTTCGATTCTGTTGGGTTAATTTTTTTTTTTTGCACAATGAAAATGAAAGCGAGAAACTGTTGGGCGCTTCTTCAAAGCGCGTATTTAATTTCCATTTGACCGAGTAAATTAAAAAAAACACACACACACTCAAAATAATAACAAAACTTGTAGCTGGTAGTAATGGCGGGCTTACGTTTCAAATCGTACAATAGTGCATTGAACTACATGCATGCATATCTGTCAAACTTTTTCGACGTTATGCGGCAGGCAGAGGCATATAGGTTAATACCTGTTGAATTTCTGTGCACTGTGCCGTCTGTTGATGGTCGATGTGTTTGCATTAAATTAACGCGAATAATTTGGTTAAACAATGCAGGAAACAGTTTATTGTTTAAATATATTTGTGTCGCCTTGTGTCTATATATCGCGTGAATTGTGTTCATTAAGTTTATACCTTTATTGTTGCCTATAATTGTGTGTTGAAGTTGAATGGCTAATTTTTGTTCAGGTGGAAGAAGACCTACTCTTGGCACGAAAGCCTCGATTTATGTTGTAGGTGTAGTGTAGTCGGCCATTGTATTGTTGTGCGGCTTCCGCGATGTAACTTTCCCATAATGTTATTCTTGCTCTTGCTCTGTTCATTTTGAAGTTTTTCGAACTTCATTTCACCTATTGAACTCTGGTAACAAGCGGGGTTATTATCATCTTCGTTAGATTTGTTTGACAACATAATTTGATATTGCAATCTCTTATTGTAGCATACCACAAAGTAGCTTGCAAAAACAGTTGTGTTGTGATGCGGACGCAAGTCGACTTTGTTCGCACGGAAGTTTACCTGCGCACATATTACGCTATTTATGTTGGAATACGGAAATCCATTTGGATGAGGAGAGACAAACCGAATGCTGATGAAACGATGAGTTGCAATCTGCAATTTGAAATCCACGATAAGAAATGAAGACAAGATTCAAATATGAATCGGCTTTTGTCGACGTCCAAGGCACGGAAGAAGGTAGTAGATGCACTACATCCGCAAGTAGTTCAGTGGAATAGGTGACAGTTTAACGTCAGGCACCATATTGGGACTAGATATGTAATTTAGTTGCAGTTTCCTTAGCGAGAACTAGCCAATAAACGAGTTTAAACTCCACTTTAAGCACCTCTACCCAATTTTTTAATTCGCTGTCTTTGGAAAGAAGAAAAGAGCGCTTGGCGCAGTAGACTGACTTTCGCTCGGGTTCTGTCAGTTTTTATGCGAAGAAGCTATGAAACAGCGCCACCGAAGCATAAACAAAATAATTGCAACAGGACACAAGCTTGCATAGGTCCTTACTTATAATTATTTTCAACCTGTAGGTACCTACTTTAAACATTTTGTAGGTCACAATGGGTAATTTTATATGGACAAAAATTTTGCCTGGACACTAAAAATGATTATTAGTATCGTGCATAGAATATAGTTTCAGTTTTTAGTTTCCTTCTTTTTGTGGTTCATATTGTAGTAAGTTAGTATTCTTATCACCCAGCGAAGTGTTCCTACAGATTTAAATGAGCGAATTAAAGGAATCACAATAAAAAAATGCTCACATTTGCTTTTTTATTTCATATAAGGATGATGTTTATAGAAAGGAACTAAATATGTTCCTCTCATTTTACACATCGACTTGAACTGTTGCCAAACTTATCAGATCAAGATCAACAGTAGCTACTGAAAGATCTACGACAGGAATCGAAACACCAATTACAGCTGCCGAACCAAAGTTCTAGAATAAAAATTTAATTGGAATTCACAAAAATATGTGTGAAAATTGAGAAAATTTACCACCAAAAGGATCAACCCCAAGACGAGCAATACGAATAACGCTGATGGTGTGTTCATTTTTAATTTTCCTGTTGCACTGGTTGTAGACTACCCGGTTTGAACGACTTAAATACCAAATATTTGTTCCGTAACATGTTAATTTATCATTTTTCGATCAAAGGCAAATTGAAACACTTGCGTTTAATTTTATTTAATTGAAGGTCTGAAAATTATTACCAATTAAATCGTGATTAAAGTTTTAATATCTACCCCTGTATTAATAAACAAATGCGCATAATTTTGTTAGCTAGTAGACATCAGATAGCATACAAAAATTTGACGTAACTTCTGAATAACGAGTTGATAACTTTTACGCAGCGTTTATTAGTAAGGGGGCTATGATTTAAGGGAAGCTACCTACGCTTTACTGTAAAAATACTTAGGTACCTGCGTGTTCAACTTTTTGCTTTAATTTTTTATTTCTTTCACTGCATAGACAGTGTGACCAGACCAGAGTGGAACATTTCCTATTCGAGCTTTGGTACTAGAAAAATGTCAGTTACGTGTCCAAAAATATATATAACTGTCAACAAACTTGTAGGAAAAAAACCCCCATCTGCTTTACTGATAAAGATAATTTATTTAAAACAATTAGGTACCGATCTTTATCATTATTTCTAAACAAATTTGTAGTTTTAATTTTTTCCACGTGCTTACAAACCGATCGAAAAGTGATAATTTTTAAATGTTGGTCTATGTCAACTTGTAACGAAACTAATAGTTGGTATCTAAACCCTTGATTCCGAGGAATCTATAGCGCAGTTCAGAAATGGGGAGAGTCATGTTTCGTGTCTCTTTTTTAAATAGAACTAAATATTGTTAAAATTTTTGTTATTGCTTTTGCTTTCATTGGCTTTTATTGGCTTAATTAAAAAAATGTCGATTGTGGAAAATAAATTGGTGAGACCATTGTTGGGAAATACGAGTAAGTTTACGTTAAGTTTTACCATGCTTAGTTGGAAGTTGGAAGTTATTTAACAAAAACAAGCTCTCCCCTTGAGTTCATTATGGTGGCCAACGCTCGAGCATAATGCGGTCGAAAATCTAGATTTATTTATATTTATATATTTATAATTAAGCCTGACAGCTGGTTGACTTGATGTGTCTCTGTTTTGATTGGTCTAAATGAACAACTTTTTCAGTTGGCATTTATGGAGAGGAAGCCTACCGCTGTAGCTCAAGAAGTTTGTGGCTGAGTATTAAATTGACAGTTTGTATTTATGGCTGACGTTTGAAAAGTGTCGTTACCGAACAATCTAGTTTTTGCATTCAGGGTGCATCTAGTCCAGAAAAATGTAGTTGACTTGACAACTATATATTTTTGAGTGTGCCCACTGCCAAAGACTATTCATTTCGTTGGACTCTTCAACTGACAGGTGGATGAAAAACACACCAGCTTATGAAAGGAACGCATAAATGCTGGATGTAACGGATATAGTTAGTAGTTTTACTCTTCAATTTCTTTTCCGTTAAGTTGGTTGTGGTTGCGAGTTTTCAAAAATGAGATATAATAATAATGTGAGTTACTGTGGTGGAATTGATTGATACATTGATGACAAATCAATGACAATATCCTGTTCATCCGATGTGACACGTGAGATAGATTTTATGGTCTACCGTCGAAAGATTATTTATTTTCCCACCAGAATTCCAATGACTGCGTTCAGAAGCATACTGGACGCCCATAACACATTGTTAAATTAAAAATTCTGAACTTTTGTTAAATAAGTACGGAGCCCTTTTATTTTATTCGAAGAATCTAGAAAAAGACTTCCCACGACAATTTGTTTTAGTTTGGCATATGCTTGACGTCATTGACAGAATGCAGTTACATATTTAATATTTAAAATCAATGACCCCAAAGACATACCTTTCGCCCATAAAAATCGCTGAGCCTTATTTCGAATAGCAACATTGCCAACTACATCAAAGGAGAATTATTAATTTAAAGCTTGACAAAAGCAATTGTTTGTATGGGCGTGTTTAAGCGATATCGGTGTTTATTTTTAGATACCTACACCTACACCCTCCAAGTCCAAACCGATTGACATTTACTTTTCAAATAACCCATTTTCAAATTGGAAAAAAAAACACATTTCTTATCGTAAAGCCGCCGCCGCCGACCACCGTCTGAGTCAACTTTATCAGTCATCAATTTATAGAGAATATAGATGACTTAACGGCTTACCGTCAGCCATTTACGCAGTTCTCACACACCGTCACTCAGCGCTTCTAATTAAGCTCAATATGCATTCCGTGAAATGCTTATCGGTAATAAAATTTGTGTTTAAATAATTTTAGAGTCTCAAGGTACTTTTCAAGCCGGCCACACACAAGAGTATCAAAATCAAAACAACCGAGCACTCGACTCGGTATAAAGTAAACAGAACTACAAAGAATGACATTTGCTCGTTCATTTACACCGCCGTCAATGTTTACACATTCGAGGAGCGGAGTAAATGCAATAAATAGTGCAATGGATACGCGCGAGCAAAAGAAAAAGAGGGAGTGCAGCGTGATGATAGATTTGCAGCAGCAATTGTGTGAAAATTTGCTGTACAAAGACGGACGAGCAGTAATCCAAAGAGTTAATGACGTTTTAATTGTGTTTAAGCTTACTGAAGTCTGTGTGCATGCAATGGAGCAGTGATCAGATAAAGTATCGAGAACTAAAACGAAAACGAAAACGCTTTTATTTCATCGCAATCAGTGTTGTTTCAAATTGGTTGTGAGTAAAAGGTACGTGCATAAAGGCGTTATCGATGGTGCTATTTGCGTAGTTTATGGAATAATTTTCAAGAATGGCTGATAAGATATATAGTTTAAAAGAAAGAAAAAACAGAACAATTTCTGTAAACATTTATTAAAAGAATTTCCCAATGGGAGTGTTTTTTTTTCTTTTGGTGCGATAAGATTTCACCATGAGATTGAATTTATGAATTTGGGTGATAATTTTATTAGGATAGAATTTTTCTTCCTCTTCGCCATGCTATTAAGAAGGCCTTCAGATAAAGGTTAAACCTTGATTTCCACTTCAACTGCGATTTGATAAAATGGACTTTGTTATGTCAACAAAAGGTATGTTTGTTCTAACAGAGTTGCATGGATAGGTATAAACAAGTTTTACAACTAATACGGTCACTGTTACAGGCAGCTTTAGCCAAGAAGTCCTGGAGCCTAAGCTTAAGGAATGTTCTATTGAAATTTATTTTTGGAACTTACATTAAAATGGCATACTTCAAGCTTTTCACTGAACTAATCCTTGAATCCACCTTAGCTTAGACCTACATAATCCTATTATGTCTGACCCCAACCGTCTTGAAATGCTCCTGTCATTAATTTCTGTTGTGCCCTAGATTTATTCATCGTTTCGGCACTTAAAATGTCCTCAAAATATTCTTTTAACTATTTTTGCCACTCCTTAGATAATATAGGCGGCGCACTTGTAAACAATGGCGGCCTAAAGCACGATCGCACCAAACTTGCTCTATGTAATCTTTTATAGGGAAAGTAAAGTCAACGCGTGCAAATTAAATACAAATTCAATCGAAAATCTGTGGAAAGAGATATAATATCTTAAATACCAGTAATGAATACAAACCTGATGACAGAAGTTCTAATTTCCTCTGAGAAAAAGGAAATTCGCCATAGTTCGTCATGACAAATGAGTAACTAGTTCTTGTGAATATGTCAGTTATGCATAACCCGCTATTAAAAAATTTACTGTACCTGTTATTAAGAAATACCAACTTCATTCCGAAATTTGTATATCATTGTTTGTGTGACTTGTCGTTTCTATTCATATAACTGACTTAAAAAGGTGACTTTTAAAGTGACAACTGGAAAACTACTACCTTGCTGGTGGAAGAGTTTCACCCTCTGCATAGAGGAACTAAACTAGAGGGCCGACTTTCAGCACACCTACCCGATTTTCCCCGCAAATTTTTAATGACAGCCCTCTCTCGCGCGCTCTTTTTTTCCTGTCTGTGAATACGTGTATTAATGGCCGCCGGGTGGAACTATTTCCAAAAACAAACAATTTGTAAATAGATTTATAACAATAAATGTAAAAAAGCAAATGTTGATTATGGTTTTTTTAAATAGCATAATTTCTTCTCTACACATTTTCGTCACCAAAAACTGTTCATCCATTCACATTTCAGTTTTTTTTAATTTTATTTGTATGAATTCTAGTTTTGACAGCAAAATTCATGCAGATGTATATATGGGGGTTGTTCCAAAAACTATGCATTAACCCCAAGCTTTCACTAGGGCATAAGTGAATTTTCTAAAATGTTTATAAACATTCAATAAATTTTTATAAGGTTTGGTGAATGTTTTCAAATTCGTTTATTTAACACCATATTTGTACAAATTCAAAATATGATTGGAAATTCTGTAGTTTAATAACACTTACAGTGTTGAATAATGTTACTTTGGTATTTCGCCTATTCAATCGAACGTAAAAATACATACTGTTTTGTTAATTGTTGGTATTTGCATACATAGTTAAATTTGAGAGCAATATTATGTAGTATAAAAAAATAAAAAAATATCGAACTTATTTTTCAATTCAGCATTATGCATACTTGGATATAATTACTGTACAAGTATGCATTTGCTAAAACTAAAAAATCTTTTTCACGAAAAAAAATAAAGGATTTTCTTAAACGGTGTTCAAATATTTTGTTTCGATATTTCGAAATTAAAACCATTAAAATCAACGAAAAAAATGTTCTTTCCTTAAAATATACAAAAAAAACTCGAATTTACAAAATCTCTTTTAACAAAAGTGAAGAAAACGTTAATTTTTCTCTGATTGTTATTATGAGTTAGATTTCTGCAAGATATTGACAAATTATTATTTTATTGTAACGAAATTATAAAAGGAATTCCATTTGATTCCAACAAGTTCATAGACATTAAAAACTCTTAAATTCAACTGTGATGTGAACGCCGTGTAACTAAATGGCACAAAATATGACGAACACAGTCTCCCAATGGCGGCTCGATTGACATAAAGTTGTAACCTTAAATTGTATAAGTATGCGTGCGGCATTAATGGCGCTCCTTTGATTTGTACAGGCACGAACACTTATGCAATTTGCTGTTACACAGGCAGCTTGTAGGCAGATTTCCCGTTTCTGCTCTCAGTTGGCCCTCTAGTTTAGTTCCTCTATGACCCTCTGTCTGACAATCAAAACTTTTTATCGTTCAACACAATAATTGCGATGACATCAGTTCCTATGTGCGCATATAAGTTGACCCCGTTTGAATATGCGCTGCTTTTGTTTATTCCTATTCTGAATCAGTGTCATCGAGAGCGTCTTTTAATTATCTGCAATTTGTAGAACATTGCACTCGATTAAAGATTTAAATGACAGCATTTTGTGCATGTAATAGCCACAAGCTAGACATCGCTTGTACATCGCACTGTTTGTTCCTGTTTTCAATTAACCTATACTCGTACAGTTGAAATTTGACGCAAACAATGTGAGCGACTGTTTAATTATTTGCATCAATCAGTCAATGACTAACATTTTCTTGAGGGGAGATATACATTATACAATTTTATTTATAGATGTAGTCTTTTTTGTTTTGTGCTATGCAGATAATAATTATTAAAAAGAAAAGTGTCAAATTCTATTACGTCAGTGACAAGAGTAATCTGCCGGGTGCCAACACAGTTTTAAAAATAAATCCATTGCGTACTTTGTACGTTAAATCTGCCTGAATGCCGATTTGTATTTTGTCCCAATATATCATCGCATACTCATTTCACTGACCAGAAGTGACAATCTTAAAAGCTTGACAAATTTGAATTGCCTCGTGTAAACGTTATCACTTTTCGCACACTTGTGTATCTCATGCCAGACAAGTTGGCAAATTGACTTTGCCTTAATCGGCTGACGTGCGACTTCCTCTCACGTTTGGCTCGCTGCTTCCCTTAATGTGTCAATAACAAGAACCATTTGTTTAAATACTCATCCATATATGTGTGAACTGTGAACGACGTGTACAACGGACAACAACTGTAGTTTTACTGAAGGAAATTGTGCTTCCTTTTGCACGCGTCTAAATAAGTAGTGTCGACGCACGCGACGACATAACGATGAATGATGTAACCGTCACATAAAGTCTATTGTGAATTTTGTTCAGTTTTACTTGCGTTTAATGGTTTGTATATTGTATGCCTCGAAACTGTACTTACGATGGAACTAATTGCCCACTTCTTTACATTTCCACCCCCAATAGAATGACACAACCGAATGGATACCTTGATGAACGCCTTGAGTGAAAAGTCCTCGAATGATTACTCAGACATCAGAGCGTGCGACTCAAGTTCATTTTTATTTATGTGCACGATGCATGATTCAACTGTGAAATAAACAGCAGGCAGCGTAGCTTATGTTTATAGTCGGCTCGGTCAAGGAGTCTGACAAAACGAAATGCTACTTTTCAAGTTTACAAATCGCTTGTGGTTTTGTTATTTAGCATGTAAGTGGTTGCTTTGACAGTTGGCGGTGCTTTTATATGCTCAGTTGGATTTTTTCCAGGTATGTGAAAGAGTATAGGTAGATGGGTAAAATTGTTGTGTTTCTGTGAAAAATGAAATCAGATCTGCCCAAAGCCAAAAAGAATAATGGCAACGATGTAATAGACGCCACTGTTTTTGACTGTTTTTTGTACTTAATATAAATGTACTCGAAACTGCATTTTTTATAGTGCCCTACCAATAGGTATTTTTAGTTTTGACTCTAAATTTAAGTAGGTCACAGTGGCTATATTTTCCATACAAATTTCGCAATTGTGAGCTTCCGTAAAGTCAAGACTTAAATTTGTTACACCCCGACTCCACATGAGATAATTTCTCTCATAATGCTCATCATGATATGATATATCACGTAGAGTGACTCTATTTCATCTCATAATTGGATGTCAGCGATCGCTCTCTGCGATTATTTCTTTACATGGATGTCTGACGTGAATTTGACACATATGAGAAAATTGTACGGTAGGTATAAATGTCAGACATTTGGTCGGAGAGATATATCTCTAGTGGAGTCGGCGTGTTATAACTGAGCTAAGAAAATATACAACCTAGTAGATGTCAAACGCGGTCGTATGATTGACTCACTATAACCTGACTAAAAATGTACACCCCTATCTGAACTCGATACTTGTTACCATAATATCTAAAATATATACTCGTTAAACCTGAGCAATCGAGTCTCGAACTCTTGTCAACGTTTTATTTGATTCAATTTAAACTGCCATCTGGAAACCAGTTTAAGTGTAAAGCAAAGCCTAGTACGCAGCTGTTTCGGAAGGAAATTTTGCGGTGGTCTCGGAATAGACAGCGCAACGCCTGCGAAAAGGCAGAATAATTTGTAGAGAGTACCATCAGTTGCTAAACAAGTAGCAGTGTTACCAGCATTGGATATTTATCTCCGATTTAGCTACTCAAACTTTTCACTGGCTCCTAAAATTGTCATTTGAGATTTATCCTAATCTAGGCTATTCACTTTAAAGTTTTACGATTTTTAGATGATTGTACCAAGCAATCTACTACAATTATTCACTTTTCGTCATCATTTCGTAACAGCAACGTACTTCAAAACGAAAAGAATGGCGAATTCTGTTCATGATTTCGTTGTGTCACTTTTTTATGGGATCATCTGCATACCATAGGTTTAACTCGGTTGAAAACTCAACTTCTTTCAACAAACTTTGAATTTTCAAACTGCAAACTGATGAACTTTAAAAACTTTACCAAAAAAAACGGGTTGACACTCTTTTTTAATCCCCGCCACTAATTAACTGGGACTTTCGCAGGTTTTTCAGTGAATAGTTAAATCATAGGTTTGTCGGGTCAAAAAAAAAAATGTCCACACGGACTAAGTATTTCTGCCCAAAAGTAGATGAAGGTTGAAGGTCTCTTTGGTAAATAAATTCTTGGTACACTGTAGCATATTTTTCACATTTTTAGCCAAATTTACAAAAATATCAAAAACCAAATCGTTTAAATTTAAGTTTTATGTCGTCAGTCATCCGCGAGGTCATATTCGATGACGCAACGCAAATAGTTCACCTCGTTATAGGGAGCAAATTATTCCGAAGCACTTAAAATTTCTTATCTACGTATATCTATGAGAATTTCCCTCACTGTACACAATACACCTACAGTTACGTCACAATGCCAAACCCATTTGCATATTCACTTCCACCCAAGTCAATGGTGAATCAGACTGTGTTTACGAGTAAATGAATTCTCACAGCTGAAATTGTATCATCTGTACTGTCGCTGTGATGATGGATTGACCTAAGAATGCGACTTTAGTCTAATCAAATGAAGCGCAATTAATACTCGTACTCTCATGACTAAGTTCTGGGTTAGCAACGTGCTAATTGTAAATATTTACATTTCGTCTCATCAACTAAGCCGAACGCAGTGTGTTATTTATGCGGCTGTCCACTGGCCATCGTGAATTTATATTTGGCTCATAAAAGAAACATCGCTCAACATAGCGCTCTTAATTAGCCCGCCTACATGAAGCGTTCCGTTTGTTTTCCTTTTCTAAATTGGGCGTAGTATACTTACAACTTTAAGTTTGGGGCTCTTTCCTACCCATATGAATCGTGGAGGAATTTCATTCGTGACTTTAAAATAATAAAAAAAAAAAAACGGACGTTACAATTTTGCTGTACCTGCCAGTGGACCTTAAATGTAAACGCGGTGCAACTTGCAAATGCATGGGGGGAATTGAGATTTGAGATAAAAGTGAGCTTGTTCCATATGTTTGCCATTGGGAAATTTCACAAACGGCCTGATGAATTCGTTCAACACTGATTGGCTGCAACGTTCTCCTAATTGCATTCTTTTGACGAGCACAATTGAGTGCACCATTCCAAATACGAAGAATATTTAAAAGGTAATGACTCGATGAGTTTACTTCTCGAACATAATGCGTGTAATTAAACGAAATGTCAGTAGCTGACTTAACGTGACCTCGTGCTGCAGCCGCAGATTCCATTCCATCGCATTTTTGTCTGGAACTGCTGCTGTGTTTTCGTCTACTTGAACGTTAAAGCGTTTTTATTTCGACTCCCCTATGGCATGCCAACCTCTAACCTAGTGGCGCGTAAATGTAATAAACATACGATAATCCCTGCAAAGCTATGATTTTAAGGGTTCGTAGAAAATCCAATAAATGTCTGCGTGCGCATTTTCCTCCATAAATGTGTTACTAAAAAAAGTTTTTGCATAGCCCCGCAGGCTCTCTGGGCAGAATATCCATAAAAAGGGGGCTCCAGTGTATTTAAACTTAATTACCAATAAAATAAAATGGCATCTTGGAATTAAATTGGCCAACCCAAAGGATCGAATGCACTTTTTTGAAATGAACTTGATGGCACGTCGCATCATTACGGCGGTACGCATTTCGATAAATTATTTCACAAATCTAACGATTATTGGCTAAGAGTGCGAAGAAATGGGTACGACTTGGAGTCAATTATTAGCAGAAGGGTTTTATGGCCAAGCACTTAAATTTAGTTGGATGTGAGCATTGAGCTGATTATCAGCGGTTTCCCAGCTAGTACTTAAAGGTTTTAATCGACTCAAGTCAATTAAATTGTGCGTTCATTAGTTTTAAAGTGACACATGGAAATGGGCGGTTTTAATGTTCGTTAATGGAAAACCTCACGGGGCACCTTTCTCGATACAAACCAAAACCAGTGAGGACATATAGAGCTTATTCAAACTATATTTAACTGTTTGTTGAATAAAACTTCCTCGAATGGAAAACATTCGCCTTCTTCCAAGTGATATCCTATCATTATGTAACAAATCAACAGAACAAACATAGCTTGGTAAAGCACCTGCACCTGCAAAGATTGAACTTGCGCATCCTACGGTGCGACGGCTGTTGACAAGCCTGAGTTGTTAACTACGCTTAGAGCCTATTTAGCACAACGATCTTTTATGATACATGAAGGCAAACAGAACGTATTGATCCAGAGCCAGGCCGATGCTCGCTACTGGGTTTACTCATTGAGGTAGGACGCTGGTAAAATGCAGTTGCAACATTGTAGCCGTGTTAATATATTTTACAAGCCAATATTTATTTTCACATATCTTGTAGCTGAGCCCCAACTCACAGCCGACGAGATAGACATTAGGAACAACCGTTCATCGGCGCCATAAAACATGCCCCCAGATGTTAAACATTTGCTTCTAATAGATTTTCGAAAATCCTCCCAACACATTAGACAAAAGCACTCACTGTGCGTATAGATTCAACCCTTCAACGCATGACATGCATTTCAAACACAGCACACTTGCATACAGCCACAAAAACCACTTGTCAATAGAAAAGCGACTCAACAAACCGTAATTGTTCCATTACAGATTTCAAGTTGGATCCATTTACACATATATCGGTGAAGTATGCGTCTCGGTGAATCCCTACAGGCAAATGAACATCTACGGTCCAGATACGATAAACAAGTACAAAGGTGAGTGATGTTGATGTATTGATTTATTGGACACCTATTTGATGCTGTTTGAAAGGAATGACACGATTGTTTACCAAAAATTACGTTTTTATTATTACAGGACGAGAATTATTCGAGAATCCACCACATCTCTATGCCATTGCGGATTCAGCGTACAGAATTCTCAAACAACGGCATCAAGACACATGTATTCTGATATCGGGGGAATCGGGAGCTGGAAAGACAGAAGCATCCAAAATCATCATGAAGTACATTGCAGCGGTAACAAATGTTCATGGCCAGAATGAAATTGAAAGGTAGGTGCTATAACTTTATGCACACATGTTCATTGTGAGAGGCGAGCAGTGAAGTTTGGTTTTATTGTTTGTTATTGTTTACTTAGGAGAACCACAAATTGTTTATCCATTTGTGGGGTCATTGCATTCTGCTGGTTCGCATCAAGTGCATTGAAAAGCTGCAGCTATTTTAGAAGTAGAAACCATTCTTCCTTTGTCTTGAATTTAGTTTGCACTTATACTAACGTATGAAACGTCAAAAGTCAATCGAAAACGAAACCGAAGTCCAAAGTCCTGAGCTGTCTCTGAGTTTAACTAGAAACGCTAAACAACTTTTCACATTTATGTATGCAAAGTTTGAAATACAATGCTGCATTTTTAAGCCCGCCGAAAGTAGTAATTGCGAGACGTTAGGAAAAAGTTACACTTTGCACATTTTGCTTGGACCATATTTCATCGAATACTCCGAGGCTTGGGTGTCTGTCTAGTTCAGGCATCGCATATTCCACTGATTTAATGAACTAGTGAATCTGTCGAAAATATTTTTAGTTATAATCCGTTTCTCTTTGCTCTCTCCAAATATGTCGGTAATGAAGTAGAATCGCAAAATAAAATGATTACTTGTCACTGTTGTTGTAATAATTTTGAATATTTCTTGGAGTATAACTCGGTCAATTACGTTAACTTTATTCCGGACAACGTCAGTGTCAAATTAGAAGAAAAAAGAAAAAAAGTGACAGCCAAAACAGTTGCAGAAAAACGAAGCAGATATTACACGTCTGTTTTAAGTAAAGTGCAAAATAGAAGAGCCTTATATTATCGATTTAAAAAATATTGTTTATTTTATATATTTGTGGAAGTTTAAGTAATGGACATTACGCTTCAAAATTCAGATTTTTCATCCTAAAATTTATTTTTTTTTGACATTTAAACTAAAAGTCAAAGGAACTGTTTACTAAGTAGTCGCGAATTTCTTGACTAGATGCGTCCAGCCGTTCAAATGACCGATCTGGGCCAATCAAAACTGATAAACATGTAGTCAGCCCTATGTCTGGAATAGGTATACAAATGCGTTGACTAATCAAATTGAGTTATTTTTGTATTCTAACAGTTTATTTTGAATTCTGACACTTCGAAATGTCAACTGAGTATGCAGGCAGGGTTTTCTTGACTAGATTTGTCGGCTACACCTCTTAAAAAAACTATTCAATCAAACCCAATGGAAACTCAAATATTTCAAGTCAGTCAGCTGTCAGACTTACTAAACTGGAAATCCGAACGTACTAATAGGTCTATTCGCGTACTTTCCCGAGCCAAACACTACAAATCTGTCAAACTCAATAAATTGAGCAAAACTCTCTCAGAGAGCTGAAAATATACGCAAAAGTGCGTAGATAGACTTCGATCTACTTTGAGCCACTTTCATCTCTGACATCTGATCCATATCAGATATAAATATATAACTTAACATCTAGGCGAACATTCGACCTACACCGAATTTTTTCTTGTTTCTTGGTAACTTTGTGCATTTGACATATTTATTAGCACTTGCCGGTTGCAATTCTCTGAGCTGTTTCGAGCCAAGAGATGAGCTACTCGTTACTCGTTATTTTACTAATTTTCTCTTTTTCTGTCATTTGTGATGAGTATGTGTGCGATTGCGATCGATTTATATGTGCGATCGCGATGTGCTTTTTATGGCACATAATTAATGATTCGTCATCATCAACTTTGTTTGTTTACAATTAGTTTTATTTGCACAATTAAATTGTTTCGTGTCACAAATTCGCTGGCTTTGACAACGAATAGCTGCAGTGGTTCGGTAAAGCAATCGTTCTTTTCTTGTAGCGCTGTTTGAAGGTGAATCGAACTGACAGACAGATTCACACTTGGTGATGGCATTTCTGTGGCACTGTAACACTGTAACATTCTTGTTAAATTTTTCAAACTCACAATGGTGACATTTTTAATAAAAACTGTCGAATGTGATCTACAAAATGTTAAAACTGAAAAGGTAGCTTGGCCGAACTTGTACCGAGTTGGTAAATAAATGACAGGACACGGTGCCAGTATTCCTCTCATGTGTAGACGTCAAAACATGTTGATCGGTTTGTGTTGCATTGTCCTGCTTTGGTCAAAAATCTGATAGTCACAATTCGACAGTAAATACGCCATATTCAGATTTTTCTAATTCTAATTTGGAAAACTATCAACATCAAGCACTACTTTTCAGCTGTCTGAGATGACAGATTAGAATATTTCGGTGACAGCGTTTTCACTCGCCTTTTGTAACATGGACTTTAAGAAATATTGTTTTGGTTTTAAATACACAATGGTGTGTTCCCTTTCCGTTCTGTTTTGATGCACATTTGACTTATTATACTGTTAACTGTACAAATAGTGTTCCATAATATGCCATCTACTGATGACCACTAGGTATATCGATCAAAAGGCAGTTTTCGGTTGCAAATGCATTTGATTTTCTCTTTTCTAACTGACCATTTCATTGCCAATCACACTTTTTACTCTAGTGCGGGATTTTCTCGTGGCTCAAAGCTCAACTGCCATTAGCTGAATCTTCATTTCCATTAACTTTCCATTGCAGTAAATGAAACTAAATTATCTCATTTTCCATCTTCTTTGATTTTTCTGATAACACATTGAAATGTTAATCAGTTGACTATCTATCGTTATGAATAACTCAGAAAATGAAATAAGCCGTCAATGTTGGCCATGGCTATAATGTATACGACTGATTGCAGCAATTTGTGAGTTAAATCACGTAACGCATTGTTACGAGTTGCAGTGAGTCAGATCTCGTACATCATTGAAATAAAAAATATCTTAATAATTGAATTGTTGTTCGACATTCTTTGGTTTTGCTGGGAAAGTGAGCTCATTATTTGCACCTGATAAGCTCTTAGGCCGACAAAAAAAAACAAATTAGTTTATCTTTTTTTTTTGGAGATAATTTCAAAATATTCCAAATGTCACATAGTTTAATTCGAAAGGTTTGTGCTCGTCTCTTGCGAAATATTTCGGTCAAATAATTACTCATTCGTTGGCGTTATGCAATTGCTGGCATGTGTAGTTATTTTCAATTATAAACAAGTGAAGGTATTTTGGATTTTGGACAGCATATTTTCTCTTAAAAATGATGTAAATATGAGTATATTTATTGGTTGGTATAAATAAAACCTAGCAATTGGGCACATTCAAGAATCTAGTTATGTATCTTAAGTCGGCTAGATTGGTCTGGATAGGATGTAACCTGAACGCAAAAACTAGATTGGTAGGGAACGTCACTTTTTCTACATCAGCCACATTTGCGAAATTGCGAACTGTCAACTTAGCAGTCAGTCACGAATTTGTTGACTGGATTCGACGGCTACGCCTTCATAAACGTCAACTGAAACAGCTGCTCATATGACCGATTTCAGCCAATCAATTCCGAGATACATATTTAGACAGCTGTCAGACTTACTAAACTAGATACTTATGTCGTTTTCCATTGGGACCACCAAAAATCTTTTTCAGATCTCAGATTTATCGCGGCTCATGGAACATGCAACGAAATTGATCTGCTTTTGTGAATGGATTAGTGCTTTATTTGACAACAAAATCAGCTGTTCAAATTGCATTCGCTTTTGCAAAAATCTGCAATGGATATCGACTTGAAAAATGTTTCCCCTGTTGTAGACACAAATGGAATAGTTTCGGTGATTCGTAGTTTCCAGATGATGAGGAAGATAATAAAGATAATAATTCCTCCAACATTATATCAATTGCTTTTTATGTATTTCTTTATTTTGCTTTTCACCAAACTTTGCGCATTTGTTTTCAAATCAAACTTCTTTCAATGACGTGAAACAGCTGTGGGTATTTGTGGCAGTATGTGTAAATCTGAAAAATTATCGAGATCTGCAAAAAGTGCTCCGAATCGAAAAAAAGATTGATTTTTTTTCCCAATGGAACGCGAAAAGTGATTTAGATCAAAAAAAAGATTGATTTTTTGTCCCAATGGAAAACCACATAAATGTACCCATTGCTTTTACTCAAAATAAATGTCAAAATTAAAGAATTTGTATGAATAAAACTGATTTGAGTTAACACCAACTTTCGACATGTTCGAAATCGGCGCAACTTACCTTTTACTCAGATCGGCATGAATAAAACGTAGCAATTGCTATATTACAATCCAAATCCACTTTTTTTGCTGGCTCAGACCTATTGCTAAATATTTTGTAGGCACATTTTTTACATAGAATAATTTGGTCAATTTTTGACAGGAATTGCTAGGGAAATAAATATGAAGTAAATGCTCGAATTTTCGAACTTGATTTTAGGTATTTAATTATACTGATTCAAAGCTTGTTTTTACATTGCATTTAGTCAAAGCAAATGCTAGTTTTTATTTATATTTACGACCCATTAAATCTACAGAATGCACATGTAGCTTTCGCACCCGACCAATCTAAACAAATGAAACGTCAAAAGTGAGAGAAATACGATTAACGAATTGCACGTTTGCTTTAGGGAGCTGGGAGGTCGAGTTCGCAAATGAGACTGTTGTCGTTTTCCATTGGTTTCACTCGGGGATCCACTCATTAAGGATTTACTGCTTCTGAGTTCTGATTGAATCCACAAAAGTATTTGTGAAAAGCCACAAAAATAATCTATGGCTGCTGTCAGCTGACTTGAATGAAATACATAAATTACACTTGTGGGTGGATTCTGACTTTAAATGAAAACGAGAAGCGACATTTTCTTGTCAAGATTCACCAGAAGATTATTTTTTTGCCAATGGAACTGTTTCAGAGGTGATTTTTTCGATCGACACATATTTTCGGCACATTTAAGCCAGTTCAATCAAATTTCCAACAGGATTTTATTAGGGGCTGCACTGTTTATCATGTCCTCCTCCTCCTGCATAAGTGCGCCCACATTCAAACCTACTCCAGCTATAACTTTAATAACGCCAACCGTTGCTATGCATATCGTTCGCTTTATTTTTACTGAACCTCCCATAATATCAAATTTAAGTCCAATAACTTTTGCGATAAAGTATTTAAATTAATAGAGTACATAACATACACGTATGCCATCGGCATTGATTAGATTGAACTGCTCTTAAGATTACCGCGTACCAGTGTGGGCAAATGTAAACCCAGCAGTTTCTTGTTCGACTTTTGTAATCCCTTTTTATTGTTTTTTATCGTTTCAGAGTAAAGAACGTCCTCATTCAGAGCAATGCAATTCTGGAAACGTTCGGCAATGCGAAAACGAACCGCAACGACAACTCCAGTCGTTTCGGCAAGTATATGGACATTGAGTTCGATTATAAAGCCGATCCCGTGGGCGGGGTCATTACCAATTACTTGCTAGAGAAATCGCGTGTCATACAGCAGCAATCGGGCGAACGAAATTTTCACAGTTTTTACCAGGTAAGTTTTATAGAGCTAATCGCTTAGTTTATTGGACATTGCAATCACTTACCCGTAAAATGCTCGCGTTTTATCTAATCGAGGGGATTTCACTTTAATTTCGGAAAAGAGATAACAAACTTCCAACTCGTAATGAAGGTTTTAATTAATCAAATTTCTAAAGTTGAACTTTTAGTGGCTGGTAAATCACCTTCATGGAGGGTATGATATTGTTCGGAACAACATTGTTTTAGGGCATTGGGTGTGGTAGATGTACGGCGCCGGCCACTTTGTATATGAAAACGTTTCCTGTTATACGTCATTAGGTCTGATTAATTGTTCGCTCCAATTTCGCTAAAAGCAATGGAATTTAAAAGTTTGGGTAATTATATGGGCTATTAAATGCGTCCGATCAGACGTGTAGGCTTAGGATTTGCAAAGCTTTTACACCTTTTTTAGTACTAACCGGACAATAGGTTTGAGTTAGGCTAATGTACTTTTTCGGTTTTCATTTGGGTTTTGCGAACAAGTTTGCTTTTCATTATCATTCCAATTCATTCCATTCTTTTTAGTTCACCGATTTCACTTTCAAATTTATGGAAAACCGCTTTGTACAATAGGCCACCGTTCTTTTATTTAAAACTCTTTTCAAATATTGAACTGAGTTTAAATTAAAATTATTAATAGACAAGGATAAAGGTTCTTGGTCAGTGACGTTTATTCAAAGGTGCGCAGGTGTTCTCTGCACACCCTACATAAATCTACTATTATAATGCACTGAACTTATGTCGTTTTCCGGGGATCCACTCATTCTGAAATCCAATGGAACAGCACAACTGCTTCTAAAAGAATCCACAAAAGTATTGGTGATATGCCAAAAAGTAGTCTACGGCTGCTGTCAGCTGACTTGTAATAAATACAATCGAGAAGCGAAATTCTCTTCTTAGAATTACCAGAAGAGTATTTTTGTGCCAATGGAACAGCATTTTTTCGATTCCGGACTCTCCCGGACGCTTCTTTTTGTCCAATGGAAAACGACATACGAATAATGACAGATACATAATTCATAATTTCAAAATGTGGCACAAAAAGTCGTTAAAATATCTGATAAACCAAGAATTTTGCTAATTTACTAACAAGATTAGTTGATTCATCTAGAGATAAAAGTGATTCGGAATAAGTCGACCTTCTTTTTGAAGAATCCGAGTATGTGGAAGAGTTTATATCAGAGACAATACTGAGACCAGAGACAATACTGAGACCACCAACTTCGGCCGATTTCCCGTTACTTAGCCTACAAGCTATATTTTTCGGAGTGGTCACGATTTACTGCGCTAGTATTGAAACATAGAAATTCGTATTGACAAATGTCACGTAACTTCAAAAGTTCTGAGTCACCAATACACTCCCAAAAAATATGAGCCACTTCCGCTTTGGGCGAAGTGGCTTGCAGCGTTCATAGAATTTTATCAGTTAAATTTGAAATTGTTCGTTACGTGTGAATAATAATTTGTTTTAGGAATAAGTGTACATTTACTTAAAATATTTACGAAAAATTAAGAATGTAGGTTGGTTGAGGGAAAATAAAAACATTTTGAGCAAATTTTCTTTATTATTGAAGAAAAATTTACACACGAAATCGAAGTTAATTATATCCAAAAGCGGGAAATACACAACCATATTTGTCCTAATATATTTCTAGTATGTAAAACATTTCCTTTAGATAGTTTTATTAACCACAAAAATCAAATTGTTCACCTTCAAAAAATTTATAATTACTAACCAATGGCATTCAGTTATGGTAAAATGTGGTATTCCCGAACTCTTTCACATTTCCCCACGGCTGCCGAGGTTGGCAGCATTTATTTTTGTATTTTTTGTATGTTTTTGCATGTCATTCGGATTCATTCGGATTCCGAATTGATATAACACCGATAGGAATACAAAATGGCGAATTTGAAAAAAAACTGAGGGGGCCAGCGGCAAGAGGATTGTGAGTTGGGGGTCTCAGTATGGTTTGTCTATGACTGAGACCACCAACTTCGGCCGATTTCCCGTTACTTAGCCTACAAGCTATATTTCTATGGGGTGGCAAATGCTAAGTGCGCTTGTATTGATACATAGAAATTCGTATTGACAAATGTCACGAAACTTCAGAAACAAATACACTCGCACCTTGCATATGCCACTTCCGCTTTGGGCAAAGTGGCTTGCAGCGTTCATAGAATTTTATCCGTTAAATTTGAAATTGTTCGTTACGTGTGAATAATATTTTTTTTTAGGAAAAAGTGTACATTTGCTTAAAATATTTGCGAAAAATTAAGAATGTAGGTTGGTTGAGGGAAAACAAAAACATTTTGAGCAAATTTTCTTTATTATTTAAGAAAAATTAACACACGAAATCGACGTTAATTATATCCAAAAGAGGGAAATAAACAACCATATTTGACCTAATATATTTCTAGTACGTAAAACATCTCCTTTAGATAGTTTTATTAACCACACAAATCAAATTATTCACCTTCAAAAAATTTATAATTACTAACCAATGGCATTCAGTTATGCTAAAATGTGGTATTCCCGAACTCTTGCACATTTCATCACGGTTGCCGAGGTTGGCAGCATTTATTTTTGTATTTTTTGTATGTTTTTGCATGTCACACGGATTCCCAATTGACAGAACACCGATAGGAATACAAAATGGCGAATTTGAAAAAAAACTGAGGGGGCCAGCGGCAAGAGGATTGTGAGTTGGGGGTCTCAGTATGGTTTGTCTATGGTTTATATATGATTGAACTACAAGCATTCGAGAAGGGGAAAAAGCGACACGGCAATAACATTTGCTTGGAGACGATTGTTCTTTCTTACTCCTTACAGCAAGTAAGAATTTCGTCGCGACTTTCAAAAAGATTCTAAGGATAACATTCAATTTTATTTTCCTGCCTGTTGATATCACTTTAATACGTAAAAAATCAAAGCAAATGCACTCATATGCCAAAAATAGGACAACAAATTTCAAATCAGCTGTTAATTGAAAGGTGACTGACAGCTTTTTCAATTCTACACCAAGAAATTTGTTGAGTTAAAATTCGCAAGATTCTCAGTGGAGGGGTAGTTGCTTGCTCTCTCGATGACGCTCTCTTTTACTAATTTTTCGAGTTAAGGAACGGCATTGAGTAAAATTCGTAAGAATTAGTGCAAATTCGTA
The DNA here is from genome assembly GCA_948293265.1 of Cheilosia impressa. Taxonomy (NCBI): domain Eukaryota; kingdom Metazoa; phylum Arthropoda; class Insecta; order Diptera; family Syrphidae; genus Cheilosia; species Cheilosia impressa. Next base: position 25,574,943 of record OX411884.1, on the reverse strand, counting down.
AGATTTAAAAGTAAGGGAAGGGACCTAGAGTTGTTGTGCTTGTGCACAACTATGCGCTATGCCTACTATATGCAGGAACAAGAACAGCACCACAACACAAGATCAGAAACAACATAGGTACAACTACAACTTACAACAGCCAGAGCCAGAGTCCCAATCCCGTCTTTTATTCAAAACAAATATGAATTCATGCTTTGGCTGTTTGGTTGCCCTTGTCTTTTGTTGGCCTTGCCTGCTTCTTTTGAAGCAGCAAAATATTCTCGGTAAAATGTTGCCAAGCGCAAAAAATTAATCTGCCAAAAAATCCTTTCAATGTCTAACCTAAAACGATACATTTTCCAAAGAACTACATAGCTCATAATGTCATAATCCGCAGCTACTCGTGCTCATTTGCATTTGTAAGTTATGTTTTGTCTGGCCGAATAGTTGTATGCAAATGCAGCTAATTAAGGAATCATAATTACTATATCAGTGACCGTGAAGTCTGCTGTAGTCATTTGAATTGGCAACATCCGTAGGACTGGAATCGCAAATTTAAGCCATAAAAAATTATAATTAAACATTAAACAATGTAATGAGTCTATTTCTATGAGGAAAGTAAGCAAAAAGTTGTCGTGAGTAATTACACAACATAAAGTCGTTTGTTTTAATGGATTCGTAAAACAAGAAGCCTCATAACCTCATTTAAAATCCCCACATACCTACTGTGAGTCTACGCCAGATCCATCCCTTGTCCGCTTCGCTATATTGAGCGGCTTCTTGAATATTATAGGTTGCATTTCTGTCCCTTACCTCCATTATCTGCCTGTGAGCCGGTTTGACAGCTTTGATATTTTAACCTATTTTAATCAGCGGGGCTGTTTTACTTCAAAACAAGATCCGCATATGAGTGAGGGACACAGTGATAGTGCCCTGCTTAGTGCAGATCGATTTATTGCTTTACGGAGGTAATGGCTGTTTCCAACATACGTTCTCATGGAAATATCTTTGCATCTTTTCAGCTTCTTCGTGGTGCAAATGACAATGAACTGCGGCAGTTCGACATCGTTAGGGATCCAATGAAATACCATTACACCAACCAGGGCAGTATTGATGTGCTTAGCGAAAAGTCCGACTACAAAGGCACATGCAACGCCTTCCGAACACTGGGCTTTACACCCGAAGAGACGAACACTATATGGCGTGTGGTCGGTTCCATTCTACACCTGGGAAACGTCACCTTTCAAAGTAAGAAAGTTTACCAAAAAAGAAAACATTTCCTCTTACAGAACTCCTTGGATATTTCTAGCACAAGATGAGGAACTAATTATCGCCAACAAATCCCACCTGGCATCAACTGCAAAACTCCTTCAGGTTACCGAGAAGGAACTTTCGGATGCTCTAACCAAACGCGTGATAGCCGCTGGCGGCAATGTTATGGAGAAAGAGCACGATGCCACGCAAGCTGAATTTGGAAAGGACGCTCTCGCGAAGGCCATATACGATCGCCTCTTTACGTGGATCATCAGCCGAATCAATCGGGCTATTGTGTTTCGTGGCAACAAGTCGCAAGCGCGTTACAACTCCGTCATTGGTGTGCTTGATATCTATGGTTTTGAAATCTTCGATTCGAACAGTTTCGAGCAATTCTGCATCAACTACTGTAATGAGAAGCTGCAGCAGCTGTTTATTGGTAAGTTGCTGGAGTTTTTATCTTCTCTTCGGCAAATGTTGACGAATGTTTTTTAAGAACTTGTGCTGAAGCAGGAGCAGGAGGAATACATGCGCGAAGGCATTGAGTGGACGAACATTGACTATTTTAACAATAAGGTGAGTTGGCTGGCCTTCTTTGTCATTTTTTATCGTTGATAACCTCTTTTTGTTCAGATTATCTGCGACTTGGTTGAACAGCCTCACAAGGGCATAATCGCCATCATGGACGAGGCATGCCTAAGTGTGGGCAAAGTCACCGACGAGACACTGTTAGGTGCCATGGATAAAACACTCAGCAGTCACCCCCATTACACCAGCCGTCAGCTGAAGCCAATGGACAAGGAGCTGAAGCATCGTGAAGACTTTCGTGTGACGCACTACGCTGGCGATGTGATCTATAACATCACTGGATTCATTGAAAAGAACAAGGACACCCTGTATCAGGACTTTAAGCGTCTTCTTCACAATTCAAAGGATCCCAATCTAAGCTCTATGTGGCCAGAAGGTGCTCAGGACATCAAAAAGACAACAAAGCGGCCCTTGACCGCTGGTACCCTCTTCCAAAAGTCAATGATTGAGTTGGTCAACACTCTGCAAAAGAAGGAACCCTTCTATGTGCGCTGCGTGAAACCCAACGACCTAAAGAGTCCAACTGTGTTCGACGATATGCGCGTTGAACATCAAGTGCGTTACCTTGGTCTGTTGGAAAATGTCCGCGTCCGACGAGCTGGCTTCGTACATCGCCAACGATATGACAAGTTCTTGCTGCGCTACAAAATGATTTCCCAATATACTTGGCCGAACTTCCGCTCTGGCAGCGACAAGGACGGCGTCAAGGTTCTCATCGATGAGAAGGGCTTCGGCAAAGACGTCAAATATGGCAAAACTAAGATATTCATTCGGTAAGTTTATGCCGACAAAAACTCTTTGAACTTTCGCTAACACATTTTCATTAGGTCACCAAAGACGTTGTTCTCGTTGGAGTCGCAACGCAACGAGATGATTCCCCACATTGTGACCCTGCTGCAAAAACAAGTCCGCGGCTGGATATGTCGCCAGAACTACAAAAAAATGAAGGCAGCCATGGTGATTATGCGCTACTACAAGACATACAAACTGCGGTCGTATATCGACGACTTAGCCAAACGGTTCCGTCACGCAAAGAATATGCGAGACTACGGCAAGAGTGTACAATGGCCAGAACCACCACTAGCTGGACGCACCGCTGAGCCACGTCTTCGCCGTCTATTCGACAATTGGCGGGCGTACATGATTCTTCGCAAATTCCCACGCTCCGAATGGCCACAAATGCGTTTGCAAATCATCGCCGCGAGTGCGCTAAAGGGACGACGCAAATATTGGGGACACGCGAGAAAATGGGCAGGGGACTACCTGGCTAACACCCACGAGAACTCCGGGTTCAGCGGTTACAATGCGAGTGTGAAAAACTTGAAGAACTCGGACGGGTTCCGATTTGTGTTGTTCTCGTCGTTTGTCAAGAAGTTCAACCGCTACAACAAGAGTGCGGACCGGGCGTTCATTTTAACGGAATCGGCTATTTATAAGCTCGACGGAGCGAAAAACAAATTCAAGAATATGAAACGATCGATATATATCAAGGATGTAAGGACATTGCAAGTCCTTCTGTGGTGGAGGTATGCTAATGAGATTTTGTTTATTGCAGTTGACATCAATAAGTGTGAGCACAGGACGAGATCAGCTGATTGTATTCCATTCGCCTGCGAACAATGATCTGGTGTTCGTCCTGCAGGGTGAACATACGCCGTTAAAGGAGGACCGAATCGGAGAACTTGTGGGAATCGTTTGCAAAAAGTACCAGGAGTAAGTGGAGTTTAAATTTTTCTATTACTGTGAACGGACAAAGTCAATTGTTAAACAAATAGTGTCGTCGATTTTTGAACATCACAAATTATGAAGAGGCCCGGAAGTTGCCTTTCTAGAAGCACACATTCATAATTCTTGATATAGCTCGTCGATGGGTGTAAATATCGCCTAGTCTCATTTATAATTCTCTTTATTTTCAGTATCCATAACCGCGAACTACGCGTCGATGTCAGCCCATCAATACAGTGTCGTTTGGGTGGTAAGCCGCGATCAATTGTCGTTGAAGGAGCCACCGGAGTAGAGAATCCAAGCTTCCGACATTCCGCTGGAACAATTATCCTGGAAGTTCCGTCATCGTACTGTGTTTAAGGCAACAAACAAATCAACAAAAACCACTGTTATTTATTCTTAAGCTTATTTATTTTTTAACTGCAACTTTCTGTTTTCAAAGTTAAAAAAAAAACGATACTACCACCAGGACGAGTGTGTTTCTTCTTCTACAGATTTCCCGTATTTTTGTTTAAGCTCAAAGCTTTTCTTTTACTAATCTTATTCTAAATATATTTTATTTTATAGCAAAGTATTAAACACAAGTCTAAAGAAAGTTAAAAATATGATTACTCTTAGGTTACTACATTATTGTAATGTATTTTGTATAAGTATATTAAATTTGAGCATTTTTTTTAAAGCTTTATAATCCCCTTGTCAATAACAAATGAAAATTGTACGCATTTAAGGAGCAGTAGTTGCAGAACACACTACTGGGAGACCGTGAGCATGAAACGTGTCTTCGGAGAGCCATTTAGACGAAACTGTTTTTTATATATTCTACATAAATATATATTTTTTTATTACCAGTTACTAGCGTACTTAACAAGCAAACGAAAATATATCATAGCGAACGTTCTCTGTTTGACCAACAGTATGTAATAATTATTGTTACCGGTGCCATCCTGCAAAAAGTAAAAACAGTACACAACGAAAATACTTTTGTATAACTTTGTTTTTTTTTTTTTATTTATTAACTATATAAAGTCAAATGTTTTTTTTACATAAAGATGCTTCTTTTTTGTTTGTATGCAAGAAATGCAAATTGAAACATTTATTATTGAGAAAGTATGTAAAATTTTGTGATAACAAAAAAGAAAAAACAAAATGTATTCTTTTTAAATGAAGAGAAAATTGTTTGTGCCTTCTTTTCGTTTAGTGTTTTGTGTGTAGTAGTGATTCTTATATATTTTATTTCACTTTTTTTTATAATAGAAATGCAAATGGTCTGAGGAATATATATATTTTTTTTGTAAACAAATAAATACATTTTAAGTACAAGCTAAATAAATTGTTTTAAAAACATCTGAACAGATTACATTTAGTTGTTATTGCTCAACAAATGGTAAAATTCTAAAGGTGTTTGTATAACTCCGAATCAAATCACAGAATGGAAACATGCAATCGGTCGGGAAGGTAAATACGTGTAAGAGTATCGGCGATACGGAGGTGGGCATTATTTATAGAAACGGTTTTGCAAACCTTTTCCGATGAATCTTATCATGCTGAGTTTGGAAATAAATTTAACTTGCTACTTGTCGAGTGTGAACAAATTGCTGTGTTTAAAAAAGGAATCGCGCAAAATCGAAGCAGTCTTTTGTGCATAGACCGTGGACCGTGGACCGACTCCCAATAAAACCAGCAAAAGCATATTCACAAAGACTGTTGACATATTCCTATTACGATCGTTGTAGCTTGTAAGAAAAGGAAATTATACATAAGAGTGCTCTCTTCTGACGAAGATCCCTGACAATTATGTTCGAAAGCCAGACACAGATCTCGAGTGAAGTGAAGTTGTATAGCAGAGCTCAACTAAATAGATCCAATCTAATGTGTGAACGCATTTTTGCTGTACTAAGGCAAGATGAAGTCGACATTTAATCAAAACAATGCCCACTCCACTGCGGTACTCTATAAACCTTCCAGCACACAACCTGCCACTTAAATTTTCAATTTCAGCTTCGAAGTCTTCGGCACGTTTCTTATCGTTAGGGAAATTCTCGTCTTTCGTGTTATCTTATCGCCCATTTTGTAGGCGGTTTCACAATTCTCAAAATTGCAAATCCGATCACAAAGTATATCCTCGCTGCATTCACGTATCGAGTGCAGGTAATCAGAGTACAGCGTATCCTTTAGAATCAGTAGACTTCGTGGTTCTAGCAGCAATTTGTAACGAACCTCCTTAGGTAAAGTGCTGCTGGTCACTTCACTGTTGCTGGTCGAATTCTGACGTTCGGTAAATTCCAATATCGTATGTGAGCCACATGAAATTGTCGTTATAATCGGATAGAACAGTGGCCCATCAGTGTGCGGCATTATTCCCTGTCCGGCAAGATACTCGTTCACTAGAACATGATTGGCTTTTTCCGATTCGAAAATTCCTGCAACGTTTTAGCAAAGCTTAAAAATGATTTTCTGTATCCAAGTGACCTGTATTCGTTCAGGGACCTCACCCAAGTTATTGATTTTGTCAACGTACGCCTGCAGCCACGGGGGAATTTCTTCGGAAATCATTCCGTTCGGGTGTGGTATACCACCGTAATTAATAAGGCGTCGATTCAGGAGCTGGGTCCATTTGGGCTTTGGTGCTCTTTCAATGTGCGATAGAATTCGCTGCTCCTCTTCGAATGTTATAAAGTTCGGAATATACATGGCGGTTGATGGGCACTGTTGCATATGGAAACTTTTAATAAATATTGACAAATGTGAATGTTGAGTTAAATACCTTTCGGACTAGGAAATTTGTGAAATCCATTCTACTCTTATCAATTGTAGTTACTAAAAAAAAGAAATAATTTCTTATCACGGAAATAAGCTACTTGCCGGTGGACGTTTGTTTTTTTTTTTTTTTTTTCTATTGCTGCAAGTACTACCTGTCAATTTTGACAGTTGGTTTATATTTCGTAGGGGCTTGCAGCACGTTTGAGAAGGTTGCAAGTTGCAAAGAAAGTGATGTTCCCGGCTATAATTTCTACAGGAAATATTTTTCTATTATGATATTTTCACAATTTGAAGGGTATTGTGTCATTGGAAGGAGTGTTTGAAAGCGCACTCAGAATAGCGAGCAATGATTGGAAATAGCCAATAAATACGTTATAAATGTCAGCACATGATATGGCTACAGAAGTGTTTTTTAAACCTCGAAGTATCAGCAAAGTTGGTCAAAAAATATCTACCGTAACAAAAAGCTATCATTAAATGCCCTAAAGCAGACGACAGTAGTTATATTCTGCGAACAGCTATAGGTACCACAATATCTAGGCACTATGGTCAGCCCTATCAAAGTAGACGAATATCTCAATCAACGAAAATGCGTTATTCACGATTTACACGAAAAGGAAACCCGAAGCATACCTACCTTACAAGTTGAGCTAAAAGACGTTCTGCGATCGCCCTTTGCAGCATTCAATGTTTAAGGGACTACTTTCATGCCCCCTTATAGACAATTAACAAATCATGCCTGCAACTGCAGTTAGCTCGATATAGGGACGGCTATAAATATATCAAATCGTCAGAATATTATCTATATTGATTAACAATAACCACACGTAAAGAGTTCAAACAAATTTTAAAAGATTAATCAGTTTATTTGATTCAAATTGCGATATAAATGAAGGAATATAATTCGGTACATAGTTTGCTTGGTTTTTACTTAATTTTAGCTTCATTTCCAACATATTTGATTTCATCGAAGGCTTTTCGTGCTTTCTTCAGCTCTTCGTTCATTGTTAAAAGATCCTTTACACGTGCATACTTTCGTGGATCCTTACGAACCAGAAATATTATATCTTCCACCTGTACACGACCAGTACGACCAATTTCCATTGCGCGGTGTGTTGTTTCTGTTATGAATTCAATGACCAAGTCTTCTAGCAAGTCCACACTTTCGGTGTATGGATTTTTATCATCTCCAAAACCGTACATCATGCATCGTAGTTCCTTGCTAAATAATCGTTTGCGTCCAGCTGAAGTGGTCACAAATTGCTCCTCTCCCAATTCATCTTCATCAAACTAAGCACACAAGTTATTATTGAAGTTCACGTACATGTTTGGAAGAAAGTTTTCTTACCTCTGTATTTTCGAAGGTTTCGTCTGCTCCTGGAGCACCAGCCATAATTGTGTACCTTAAAACTTAACTTTGTAATTTGTTTATTATAAAATTGGCTCTTTCTTGATCCCAACGATTTTTAGAACAAATAGATTGACAGTTGCTGTCATTTTACAGGTACGTACTGTTCGTTTTCGAATCTCTCTTCGAGTAGAATGCTTTTAGTACAATAACGAATGGCCTGTTCGCCAAGATATTTCAAGTGTTTTTTTTTAAACATAAAATGAGATCCAGAATAGGAAAATTCTTAAACGAGATTGATTTAGTTATATTATTGCTTTCATCTATTTGACAGCTGCTTATGTGCCAACACGCCTCTTACAAACACATATTTCTTCTCCTCCACAGCATTTTCGTAATAACAGTCCTAATTTGAGGCAATCTACAGCTTTTGACGTTTAATGTGGTAGTCGATTGTGAGCATTTCTAATTGTTCTAGGTCTCTTTTTCTTTTCGATTGGTACGAAAAATACAATCTTCTTCCGATTTTAGAACACTTTTGCAAATCTGGATCTTTTCTCAAAATCGATCGAGATTTACCAATCCAAGTGAGTTTGGCGACTGTTGGAGTCCGTTTACGCTTTCGTTAAATTTTTCAATTGCAATAAAGGGGATTGCATTGGGTGAATAATAGGTTTATTCGCGTACTCGGTTTGAATCGAAAGCAATCGATATAAATCGATCGCAATCGCACAAGGTCTATACTAAATCTATACTACGTGTATAGACTTTGTGCGATTGCAAACGATTGCGTTCGACTTCAACCGAGTACGCGAATAGACCTACCCCCGTATTAATAAACAAATGTGGACAAGCTACGTAGCTAGTAGGCATCAGATAGCATACAAAAATTTGACGTAACTTCTGAATAACGAGTTGATAACTTTTACGCAGCGTTTATAAATAAGGGTTTAAGTTACTCTTTGAAAACTTAAAATATATTTGTTATGTGAACTACGCCCTTCGAATTTTATCAAAATCAAAAATTCACAGGTAAGGCTGCATGATGTGTCAATAATGAAAAGTAGGTAGTAGCACAACTCACAAGTTTTTTACTTTTGGGGAATATGGCCCTCGTTTATCTGTCAAAAAATCCTAAACAAATTTTCACATAGGTACATAATAACGAGCACATTTTGGAACTCACCCCTGTCTATATTCGCATTGAAAGGCAAGTGGTTTTTGTTTATTTTCATTCGAAACACAAGATAAGATTAGAATTCGGTTAAAAAACTGACGGCTGTTAGTCCAAAATACAAATAAACGACCGGATTTTTACGGACTAATGTATAAATCAGGTAAGCATGTCATGCTTGTTAACAAAAGTAAAAGAAGTAAGGAGTTTCTAAAACAGTCACAGTTGGGAGTTGTAGCATGTCAAGAAACTAGAATTCTACTCTAGCTTTTAATCATCAGAAAGGAAGGGTTTTTCCTTAGGCAAACCCCCAATGCGAATGTGTCAGCATTTACCTTTAAAGTAAAAGCATTGCCGTATCCGCTTATGCACTAATCGAGTGTAATGCATTCAAACTGCTACAGCAGATAAAAGCAAAGCTAACATAAAAGAGGTATCTCTATGAATACATCTATGCTCTATGCATTCGAGTCTACCTCTAGGTTTACATTACACAACGAAATGAAATGTGATGATGCATTTGATGTGTGATTTATTAATTTTTTATTTAAGATCAGAATTGCCCCAAAATTAACATTTGCACGCATAATTGCGTATTTTCGGGTCACATAGCGCAAAATTTGTTTCTAAGGACACAAAAAACATTTCATTCTCACATTTTTGTAATTTTAGGCAATTACATTCTTTAATCAAAAGGGCCATACAAATTAAAATGCAAAAAGGCGCAAAATAAATACGAAAATTCTCTAATCTTGTTCTTGCAGTATAACGCATACCAATCGGTTCCATGATTCCCTTTGGTAAGATACGCATCAAAAGCATCGGTGAGCTTTTACCGCCAAACAGTCTGACCCCGAAACAAGAAACTAACGAGCTCGAAACTAATGTACTCGAAACCAAATTTAATCCAGAATGTGTCGATCTTACTACAGAGATGTGCACTACTCCAATTGGAAAAAGCGTAACAAACGAAAACCGCACAAAGCGAACACATTGCAAGGCATCTGTGTCCTCCAAACAAAAGAAAGACACGGTGACGCAATCAAAGCTTCAAGCGTTCTTCAGGACAGGCGCCTACAATCAGGTGGCGCCCAAGAAACTCAAACAACTGCCTCAAAACTCTGTTGATGTTACTTCTATCGCCGTGACGAAGCCCAAACGTGAACTGACAAAGATGAAATTGCGTAGGCGACTGCTTAAACCTGCCGACGATCCTAAGAAGCAAAAAACATCCAGTGACATAAAGACCAATGATGAGCCCGTCCGGATTGTGATGCCGGATGTCATTGACTTGTGCTCGGACTCTGACGGCGAGCAGACAGTGATATCTAATAAACCGCCAACAAAACCAAAACGACCTGCGACAGTGAAATCAGAGAAATCCATCTGTCCGTCATATAAGGTTGTCGACGGCACCACATTCGCCGTTGACGGGTTCAAGTATGGGCGCATAGAAGGCGTCACTGTGTATTTCCTAACCCACTTCCATGCAGATCATTACATTGGGCTGACGAAGAAGTTCTCGATGCCAATTTACTGCTCGAAAATCACCGCTTGTCTTATGCGAGAATTTATCCCAGTCGACGAGAAGTTAGTCAACATTCTGCCTCTAAACACAACTATCACAATCGAACGAGTGCAAATCACTGCGATAGATGCCAATCATTGTCCTGGTTCTGTTATGCTTTTATTTCAGCTGCCATGCGGAAAACGTATCTTGCACACCGGCGACTTTCGTGCCAGTCTCGAAATGGAACTCGATCCACATCTCATCCAGCGAAACATAGACATTCTGTACTTGGACACCACATACATATCCAACAAGTACTCCTTTCAGTCACAGGAGAAGAGCATATCTGATGCGATACACCTTATACGTGACTTCAAGGAGCGGCATGAGGGCAAACGAATCCTATTCGTTTGCGGGGCCTATCAAGTGGGAAAGGAGAAATTCTGGTCGGCAATTGCAAAAGCCTTTGACTTCAAGGTCTGGACCGACGACAAGAGAAGGAAGGTGCTGCGTGCGATCGACAATGATGAGATCCTACAGAGGCTGGTCGCGAATGCTCGACAAGCTAATTTGCATGTGATATCGTTGATGAAAATCGGTTACAATGGCGTAAACGACTACTGGAGAGAGTTCAGTGACGCCTATGATATGATCTTCGCAATCAGACCCAGTGGGTGGGAGAAAAATTCGAAACCTCAATACCGAGGGGAGATCAATGTCATTGGCATTGAGTACTCTGAACATTCCAGCCATGAGGAGATGAGACGATTTGTGAGTTTCCTAAGGCCGCAAGAAGTAATAAGTACAGTGCCTTCAGGAAAGGATTTGACAAAGTGCTCGGATGTGCCGCTCTCGTGGTATAGGAAGGAATTTTTCTCGCCAATAAAGAAGCAGGCATCTATTTTGGGTTATTTAGAGGTTAAACAGAAAAAATAAAAGTTGTGTTTTTACAAGTTTTTAAGACTGTTGTGTTGCGTTGGACGTTTTTGTTTTTTCAGCTGTCGATAGCCGATTACATTTGTGTAATTTTTAATAAGGGCTGTGAGTCTAGATTGATCCAGTGGGACTGGATATTGCGCCCCAGATACCAATGTCCCTGGTACCTAAGAGAAATCTGCTTGTAAAACAAACCGCTGCACACTTCCAGCGCTATAAAAACACGATTCTGATAAAAAAAAACTCCTTAAAATTATATTGAAAATAGATATCGGTTAAAATAAAGATATTGGAGTTCAAATCAATCAATCTGCATCTGTGTCGTAGTTGATCTCAATAACAGAGTCATCCACTTCGATAACATCCAAGTCATCAAAGCGATCCTTCTCGCTGATTGTGGGTTTCCTCAACGACGTATCGCTGCTTTCAGCAGAGAGGATGCATTCCAGGGTCTTGGGAAATCCACTTTGCTTTTCGTTTAAAATGAATATGTTTGAGCGGCAGTCCACAAACTCGCACTCGCCCGACCAGGAACTTTGTTCGCACATGTATCTGAAATCGCAACGTTAATGCGATCGAATAAAAGATGACACTGATAAGTACTCACTGCGTTACGTCATCTAGCGAGCTGAGGACGAGAGTCTTGCCGTCGGCTTTGTTATTTAACGAGCTCGTTTCGAAGTAGATGCCACATTTTTTTGATTTCACAATTGCACAGCTTTCGAAGTGTATATTGGAGCTGCCGCCGACATCGATGCCGATGCGACAATTGCTGATTCGGCAGTTGGTAAGAGTTACCGATGCCGTATCGTTGGCCACAATGCCATTGGAAAAGTCTTGCAGTACACAGTCCTCCAGATGCAATTCCGAACTGCCGGAGCACATAATTCCCTGCTGGGTTGACGATTTGCCATCGCCAATGATGCGGCAGTTTTGCAGAACAACTTTTCCGTTTTTGACCAGAATTCCCGAACGAATATTGCGGCAATCGAGTGTGAGATTTTTCAAATTGAAATTGCCATCGAATACCAGAAGGATGCTGTCGTCGTCCGGAGACATTATGACGACATCGTTGTCGCTCGACTTTCCGGCTGTGCGGTCAACTGCAGGGCAGTCAGAGAGACCGAATATGGTGCCATCGTCGTTGAGGTACTCGAGGAATTTGATGGTGTGGCTACCGGGCGGTAGGTATATGTCGTCAGATGCGTTGCAAATGTTGAGCACGTCCTGCAAATAGTTGGAATAAATGCTGGATGAAAGAAAGGTGGCGATAAAATGGAAAGAGCATGAAATGCTGGTAAGAATCAGCGTCCTTACTTAACGGAAAACTTCACAGAGATGTCGCTTTACCAAAGACTCTTACCTGCAATGATGGACACATCTGTATAAGCGTATGGGGGGCAATGAATTTGCCAGCCAACCGCATAAACTGCATTTGCCTTTCAAAAGTGAAGGGAGCGGTCACAATGTACGCAATCCTCTTTTGTTCGTCCATTTTCTCGTCGAGGCCGTGCTTCAAATACTTCTCATCGTCAAACTTTATCTCTTCGTAGATCTTTCGCATTTCGGGATTTTCCAGCATTTCAACTTCACTCTTTATCATGGTCAGTCGTAAATGCAAACGCATCAAATCAGTGATTTGAGTCTTATCAAGCGTGTCGTCCAGCTCTTCATCATCGCTCAGTCCGATCTCCAAGTACTCCCTGCGTTGCTGTATATACCGTGCTTCGGTCAACAAAGTTTTAATATGAGCAGCCAACGATCGTTTCATGCTTTTCTTCTTGAGATCATAGCAAAAACGTATTCTCGATTCCAAGTGCTTTTCCACCCAATTCAGATCATCGTCATTGTCATTGTCCCATGGCATCCAAACATGACTGTAGAAAAATCTTAAGCGATCTATGCAGTCTGCAGTTCGCTCGATGTTCAATTCGGTGTTTTCTTGCATTTTTGTTGGCCACAAATCCTCCAAACAAACCTCTTGCTTTTCTGGCAAGTGTACATCTTCGTCTTGCACAGCCAAAATAAGGAATATCGCTTTCAGTTCCTTGAAGAGCACTTGTTCGACCATACCGAAGACAATTGTCGGATAGCGGAGATTTAGCTCCTCGCAGATGACTCTGGGAATTTTCCACAGTCCTTGCCAGCCTAGAGGATGTTAAATTAGTTCATAGCCTTTTTCACTACAAGGTCAACTAACCTGTTGGTTCGATTTGCAGCTCGATGTAGTACGACCATTCGAGACGCACTCTGGACGCCGGTATTACGCCGTCTTTCCAGCTCAGTACATCCATGGATTCTTCAAGGCGATTCAAGAGACATTTGTCGAATTCGTAGACATCCATTTTGCAGTTTGTTTTCAGAAACAATTCCACAAGTAAAACAAACAGAAAAAATTAAAAAAACCGAACCAAGTTTCAGGTGAAAAGCGCAAACTGTCAAATTGAATTTCAACGAAATTCAGTGCTACCAACATTATTCTTTGTTCTACTACAAAATTTGTGTGAATTGACGTTTGACTACAATGTACTACGGCATTACGTCATTTGGCATTTGAACACAGCATTTTTTTTGCTGCCTGCCATAAGTTTCATTTGTTTATATATTTTTGTTTACAATTATTTAACTATTTTCTCTCTCTCAAGTGTTGTTAACCTTAGTTATTTAAGTAGGTACGCACAGGTGCAACGAATTGTCTCTTTTAACCGTTTTGTGGATGAAACAGTGCTGGACATTGGCTAGTTAATCAAGTAAAGGTGGGTGGTTAAGTTATTTATAGGCGTGAATTATCAACTGTGCTAAATCGTGCACAAGTCATTTAAATTAAGACAGTTGTCAAAAAAACTTTAATTGCTAGCAATGCTAGTCTCTTGGCAATTTGCCCACAACAAGTCAAAGGTCTTTATTTCGTTTTGTAATTAATTGAAATTCAAGAAACTACAGAGAGATATAGCTGTATGTATTTGTATATACCACCTATCACTAAGGGCAGTGGCTCTGGCTGAGCTGGAGTCGTGTATTTGATGTAAAGCTAGTTTTTCTTTACAAGTGCGTCTTACTTTTTAAGCATCTGTCGTGATTGAGCGGTAGGTTACCTTGTTTTTTTTTAGAATAACCGTTATTAATCGTAATACCAAAAACGGATCTTTGTCAAGCAATAATCAGTGGTTGAGGGAGAATTCAAATAAGTTAACAAGCGCATGTATGAATTAATGGCAATAGCTCTTATGTTACTCATTTATAAGTTCACCAATTGAAATACTGCCAACATCTAGGAGAAAGCTGATAAAACACGAAACCATTTACAGAACAGTTGTGATTAATGGAATTGGAAACCATGTGAATATATATTTTTATTGTTTTGCACTTAATTTTCGGTGAAATTTGTTCGCAGTTAGCTATCCGAACTATACCTAACCCATCGATCTTTTTCTAAAATATGACTTCATTACAGAAACTAGTTACGGCCTTAACAGTCAACAATGTCCAACGACAACTGGATGGGTGGTCTATCGGATGCCGCCCGTGACCTATCCATCATAAACATAGCAATACCAGGTAAGGACACTCAATTCTGCGTTCGTTCAAGTAATGCTACATTTGTTGCACTCTAGGATCGCACAATTCCATGACATACGGTATTAATTCCAAATCGAAAATTGCTCCGGATGCCGAACCATCTGCCCGTCGCCTAAACTATGTTTTCCCCTGTTTTGTGCGGCGATGGGCCAAAACGCAGTCTGCCAACATCGAAGAACAACTAAAATTGGGAGTAAGGTAATGAGAATCGCTTAGCAGTGTTTAACTGTACACTCTGTTTGTCCGATATCATAGATACTTCGACTTGCGCATTTGCCAGAACGAAGAAAAGTTCTACTACTGTCACGGACTCTTCGCAATGGAGATAATCGCGCCGCTGATAGAAATTATAAACTTTTTAGAATCACGCCCCAAAGAGTTCGTCATCCTGGATTTCCAGCACTTTTACGCAATGCAGCCGCAACATCACAGCAGGCTGCATAGCTATCTGAAGCAAATGTTTGGCGCCAAACTGTACACAAGAAACGACGGACCGCTCTCCAAGTGCACACTGAATTTCTGCCACCCCAAGGGCAAGCAAGTTATTATCATTTATCGGCGATGCAGTGTGAAACTGCCGCAGGAGTTTTGGCCGAGCTTAAGTTGGCCCACTCCATGGCCAAATGTATGCAGTGCAAAGAAGCTGGAAGAGTTTCTCGATGCAGCTCTGTTGACACGCCAACCGATCAATGGATATGTGTCGCAGTGCATTTTCACACCAACTCCTAGATATATTGGGTTCAGGTTAGTCATCTCTGAAACTACTGACCATTCCTGCTGATTAAATAGTTTTCGCTCTAGGTTCTTATCGTCATTACGAAGTAGTGCAAAGAAGGTCGATAAGAAGCTCTCGCCTTGGATCAAGTCTCAGCAGCCGGGTCCATTTGATTACAAAGGCAAACCCACTGTCAATGTGTTTCTAGCTGATTTTGTTAATCTCAAGGATGGACAGTTTTGCCAGTGGGTCATCGACTTGAATAACTGTTTGGAGTGTGCTGAGGATGATGAAGTCAATAACAATTGATTCCAAGGCGTAATTGCTCGATGCACAACTATGAATAAGTACACACTGTGATTATTATTGCTGTTTTTTTCCGCTCAAGTTTTAAAGTTAAAATGCATTTCAAGTGCTTGTCGTCCATTGTTGATAGTTTGATATTTTGTTACAGTTTTTACTTATATGTGCTTTTACACAAATCAATAAACATTAAAAGGGTTTACCAAAATATTCATTTTTTCTCACAACAAAATAAATCGTTGGCATAAAAACAAAAATGCTGTCGCATGGTTCATTGGTGCTCTAGAGCTCTAGTATGTTTCCCTTGAAGAAGAAGAAGAAGAAAATCGAAAAGCAGGTTGTTCTGTGCACATAACCAAATAATCTACTACAAAAAGATTCAGTATTATAAAAAGTGAACATAACCCCAAAACCCTTTGAATTCAAAGACCTCGTCCAAATAAACTGAACTCTAGAAAGACAAAAATTCACAGTTTGTTTAACACTTCAATAAAATTACATTTATTTATCAATTATTTAAATGAACTAGGAAAAAAATATAACACCAACCAACATTCACATAGAAAAGACTAAAAAAAAGTACAAAATCCGTTTATATGTAAGTCCTACATAATCGTAGAAATAAAATGTAAACCTCCAATTCAGTCTAGCAGAAATCGCACAGACTTTGGTGTCTTAGTGGGCGATGTCTCACTGAAAATATTCTCGCTCAGCGTCATTCGCAATCCATGCAGGACGGCCTCCAACTGTTCTATTGATTTTCGCATCTGTTTGACATTAGCCATCTGGGAATTGTTCTCGTCCGAATTGAATCGATCACAGAGTTTCTTCAATTTCAATGTTGATCGATGAAGATCTCTAACATAGAGGTTAGCGGATGTACTGAAATCGAGTCCGGCAGATGGTGATGGCTTTTCATCGCCATCTTCTTCGTCATACGTGAGCATCTTCTTGGTGTTTCGCAGGGAGCAGTTCATGACTGCCGATTTACTAAGGTTCTCCTTTTTGTTGCTGCCACTCGAGGAGAATATGTTTTGGAACTTTTGAAACGGCTGTTTCAGCATCACTTCCTTCACCAAGCTCAGGTTGAGCGATATGCGACTCGAGTTCAAGGAGTCGCTTAGCGTTTCATCTAGGTTTTCATCCATTGGCTTCCATTCAATGTCTACACATTTAAAGATATCATTTCGATCCAGCTCGTTCTCGCGAATCATCTCGAGCCAAACATCCAGTCGAGCCGTGGGCCATTCGGCTTTCTGACGATTCTCACGATCGATTATAAGTACAACGGCACGAAAAATGCCGAATTCATCGAGTTTCTGCGATTGTTTGAAGTCCAGTTGAAGACCAAGGCTGCGACACCGCTGTGTGGCTTCTTTGACCTGGTGGGAAAATTAAATAAAAGGAAATAAATGAAATAAATGGACGTAGCACACGGTAGGCGAGTGGGAAAAGGTGATTGTTACAATTAGATAAGAGAAAGAAAGAGTGTTATTGTTTGCACAGTGAGGTGTAAATATTTGAAAAGATTGTGAAGAAGCTGACACTTGCATTGCTAATTAGTAAACGAAGATAAGGGTAAACTTCATTTCACAATACGTTTGGCGCGGTAATAGAGGAAAGCGGAAGCGACCTAACAATAAATCAAATTGAACAGCAATAAAAACATCTACAGTTGAGCACTGTGTAAATAGAAGTTTGAGTTCAGGCAAAAAAACCTGCAGTATCAGATATAACCGTGGTTTTACTTTTTTAACCAAGGACATTTAAAATGGATGATAATGTCTGTTGGAAAGTCCCATTTTGTAGGCTTGAAGTGACAGCTTAGTATGTATTCTAGTGGTGGCGATGGCTAAGCCAGCTTAAATGAGTATAGGTATGAAAAGAGTATATTTTACAGTTCGATTAGGTGGGCTACCTGAATTCAAACTGAATCTGCTTTATGCTCCCGAAACTGGAAGAACACGTTTGGCAGTTAAATATCTTCCAAGTTTAATGAAACAACTCGCAATTTATCACACTTTTGATGAAGAACCAATTTCAGTTTAGTTCTTCAAGCCACATTGACTACTTGGCATTCATATCAGACAAGGAACCAGCTGCTCTTCTCATTATGGACTAAAAATTCGAAAATAACGAATGTTCAGTCTATTGTGCAAGATTTAAATTAGGCGTGCACGTGGCCAATTTACACTATACGGATAAACACAGGCAAGCAACGTGATTATCATACCAAAACCACATCGAAGTCAACTCGCATTTGAATATCTATTCGATAATTATTACACCTTGCTTCAATTACTACTGTTTACGTGCTTGGTAATTGACACAATTATTATTCAATTTACCGCAACTAGATCTAGTACGAGTTATTTTAAGATAAGTCTAAATTACTTAATTGCATTGCAGGTACTCACCATAAGCTGTGTCTTATGTAGACTCTCCTCGCTGGGGTGCTGCATAATCCGATTGATATCATCGAGCAGCGTGGACTTGTATGACGGGGTGTATTCAAGTTTCTCTGCAGGTCTCTCTTCTAGGGCTTTCTTTTCGGTCTCCAGCAGCTCCTTGTTGCATGTGAATTTGAACTGTTCAAGTTCTAGCAGTTCCATGCGATCCTTGTAGTTTCGTTCATTTGCCGCACGTTCCATCTCGATTTGTGAGAGCGCGGCTCGTTTTTCCTCGTCCAATTCACGGCGTAGTTGCTGCTCCTGTTTTTGTAAAATTTCTTGGTGGGCCAATTGAAAGTCGACCACCTAAAGAAAAGGAAATAGACAAATTTAGACAAAGAATAAGCTGATACGCCAGCGTAGGTGGATCTATGGAGTGTAATATCTTTCTTTCAAAAACTCACCACATTCTTACTCCTCCGCTTATTGCAGAACGGATTCGATATTCGAAAGTAATGGGAGCCGCCAATCACCAACCGATCACCATGAAACATTTGCTGTCTCTCGTGCACTAGTTCTCCGTTGAGGTATGTTTCAAACTCTGAATTATCCGGCGTTACGTAGAGTTTTCCACTCGTATTCTCAATTGTGCTAAGGAAAGAAAATAATGAACAAATATTTCCATTGATATACTACAAGTAATCCCTACCAATGATGATAGCCGACAAGTGGCCCGTCCAAAACAATATCCGGTTGGCTGCAATACACTGACGTCCTAGTTCGTCCAATTTTCACAACACCCGCTGGCAAGATGTAGAATAGTGTCCCCGAGAGTATGGGATCTGCTGCCAAGTTCACCAAACATGCTTGTTTCTGCTCAGCAGACAGCTCCATTGCTAAACCTCTTCGCTTGAGCAGCCTTAGTTCTGATTTTCGTTGATTTTCGGCTTCTTTCAAGCGGTCCATCCACGATTTTTGAGCTCTATTCAGCTGTTTTTCAGTCTCAGCCAATTGCTGCCTTAGGGCGTCAACTTCACTCTCGTCCACAGATGTTTCTATGATTATCTTCCGCGGTGGGACATTGTTTGTGGCCGACAGTCGCTTCTGACGTTCGTAGTCTTGCCGCAAAGCCTGTAAACGCTCAACTTCTGCACGCAGTTCGCGGATAATCTTATCATGTGGATCCTCGTTGACTTTAACTCGATTGACTATTGTTCGAGCCTGGCAAGCGTAACGCAAAGTGGCAACAGTCTCATCAATATGTATACTAGCTGGAGAAATGGTCGCCAGCATCATAGTTTTGGAATTGCCGCCCAGACTTTCCTGAAAAACAAATTTTAGTGCGGGTTTATTAAAAACAGAATCCAAGTCTGTCTTCCAAAGATCTAAAAGCGGAGCTTATATAAAACTGAATGGGTCTTTCGTTTCAGCTACACAAGCTTTTGGCATTTGGTGCTAGTTTGTTCGCCGGCGATTTCATCCAAGAATATTAAGCGACATAAAAGTTTCGAATAAAAGAATTGACATCGCGGTGGACAGCGATTGAATAATGATCGCCGAATCGATTACAGAGGAAGAAGGCTTAGCTTGTACCTACTTGTCCCAAATGATGCAAATTGTTTCTGTAATTTGAAGGCTTCGAGGTTTTATCCCACAGTCTAGCTCTCTTTGGTTGGGCTTACTACTTTTTCCCATGGCTCTAAGCCACTAGTTTCGACCTTTTCAGACTAAATTGCGCTGTCGGTTGAATGCTTTCATTGCTATACTTGAATGTTGAATCTTATTTGTGGAATGCCAAAGTGAATTGGTTAAAAAATGTGATTAGTACCACGCAGAAACAAGCCTGCGAATTTACCTATAGCCTCAGAGTCCTAAGCTCTAAAAACCTGCGCACTCGTTCAAAACATATCAAACCTATTATATTTTGTAAAGCTTGTGCTTCTCTATATCATTTCATCTCGCAGATATAGATTTCATGATCAAATCGTGCTTTTCTTGGACAAGCTATTACAAAACATGGATTGCTGATAAGTCTGCATTCACGTCAATATCCGACAGGCATTTGCCTATCGAACGCCAGATCACACCATTCTGTATATTAATTTAGCATCAGTCATTCAGCTTCATCAAAACACTCATCAAACAAGGTATCGTTTTATCAGTAACGCTTACAACGTAGTACGTAAAAATTTCCACTTTCGAATGACTAACGAAATCCGGCCCCTCTTACGTAGCTGTTTGCGTAGGAAATGCGTGACGCGTCTTTCCGTTCACACTTTACCAAGTATAAACAATTTAATCAGATTTATATACTGGATCTTCTCGGCCGCTTTGTTTTATTAAATGCAGTTGCTTTTTTGTTTGTTTTTGGCTAATATTAAACTTCGCGATGAACGAGTGCTCCTCGTTAAAAACATGAGCTCACCCCAAAGATAAGGTTAAGAAATATGTTTGAAAAAATGCGCAAATGGGACAATAAAATAACTAACCTTCATCTTAAGGTGGTTGCTTCAGAATGGAATTTGGACAGAGCTTAAGGGGTATATGGTATACCCTACGCAGAAGAATGCTTTTTCTTAATAAATCTTTGTGGCCTTGCAACCGGAATGTAATAAGGAAATTTTCACAATCAGTTCATGTGCAACAGGGAAGCAATGTTATCAATCATTTGTAACTGTTATCAGAGATTGAATCACAAAAGAAGTGGCGTACAAAGAAAGTACAAAGGAAAAATAAGCACTAAGAATGTTGTGCATTTAGGTTAGGTTAGGTTTACATCAAAGCTACAACCTACAAAGTAAAAGTGTCGAACAAATGGGACTCTAGTCAGAGGTTGTCAAACACTGGACAGGACAGAATTTCTGAATTTAATATTTTACTGCTTGCCTATATTTTATGTTTTACGATGACCATTTTTCTAAAAATAATTTAAAGGTACAGTCGACTCCGTTTATTGAAACAACTCTTTACTGAAAAAAAAACCTAAACACAAAATTTGTCCCAAATTATCTATTTGTCAAATATCCGAAGCTATAGCTTAAGAAAAAATACCGCTTAAGTGAAAAAAAAAACAATTGTTACAAAACGGTGTTTTAGTTAAGCGGAGTCTACTGTATATAAAGGGTTTTCCAATGAGAGGTGTTATTGTGAATGACCCGCTATTTCGGTAGCTGTCACTTTTGAAGCTTTTATTCTTTGACATTTGACAAGTAGAAACTACGCCATTACTAAAAATGGAACGATACACGCTTCAACAACGCATTGAAATTATTAAAATTCACTACAAAAATGGTGAAAATCTTGCAGTCAGAGCTCGCAAAACTAAAGCATTTTTTGGTCGTCGTAAAGCACCTTGTCGGACCGCAATGCAGAAATTGTTGGAAAAATTCGAGCTGTTGGGACAAGTTAGTGATGTGATGTGCACGTCGCTCAAGAACAACTGAGAATATTGCTGCTGTAGCCCAAAGTGTTGAAGAAAACCCAGGTTTGTCCATTCCACAAACGTCATTACATCGTATTTTGCATAAAGACTTGGATCTTAAGGCTTATAAAGTTTACTTTCAAGAAGACGGCGCTACATGCCACACAAGCAACGAAACCATTGATCTTTTACGGGAAAAGTTTGCGGACCGTGTTATCTCTCGGAGAGGTGATCACAATTGGCCACCGAGATCTTGTGATTTAACACCTTGCGACTTCTTCCTTTGGGGCCACGTGAAAGATAAGGTCTACGCCAACAGCCCAGCGTCGATTCAAGACCTCAAAGATAAAATTCGTGAGGCTATCGAGGACATAGGGCAGCCACTTTGCGATTTGGTTTTGGAAAATTTCATGAAAAGGCTATGGTCCTGTATGCTTGCTCGTGGTGGCCATTTGGCTGATGTTGTTTTTCTTTATTAACGGCATACCTTCCCCTTTATTATGAAATAAACATCCGATCATTTATCTAAAAAAATTAAATTTTTCTTTGAATACCGAAATAACACCTCTTATTGGAAAACCCTTTAGTATGGGCAAAGTTTTAGTCAAAGATCAACTAATTTAAGCCATATACTTCAACCTATCAATCCAGGGTTGATTTTCTCGCTCATTTTCGATCCTTTTATGCTACAATAACTTTTAAACAGCCAGACAGATTTAAGAGGACCAACCTTTAAGACTTCATTAAAGTTATTCTTAAGAAAAAAATATCTACCTATGCCAAACTTATCCTTGAAATATTTTTACGTAGTCGTGCACTTTGTCACTTTAATGGATTGTGTCACCTGTTTGAAATCTTTATTTGCTTAAACCGCGATTGGAATTTCTAAAAGTTATTTCAAGTGAAATATGTCAAAAATGTTATTCACTTGGCAGTTACGACTTGGTTGCTATTATTCATTCAGGCTTCAGGGTTATCTTATTCAGTTTCCAGTGAAATTTGTGTCTTTGAACAAATAGGGCTCTAATCTGTTTTTCTTTAAGACATGCACATGTAAGTCATTTACAGACAATTTAAATCAGAGCGTAGAAAGGGGTTTGTCATTGGTTGTATGATGAACAGGACGTGAGGGAACCACTCGTTGTCGTTAGTATTGTTGGTTATGGTTGGTTTATGTCGTTTTCCATTGGGACCACTAAAAATCTTTTTAAGATCTCAGATTTATCGCGGCTCATGGAACATACAACGAAATTGATCTGCTTTTGTAAATGGATTAGTGCGTTATTTGACAGAAATATCAGCTGTTCAAATTGCATTCGCTTTTGCAAAAATCAGCTATGGATATCGACTTCAAAAATGTTTCTCCTGTTGTAGACACAAATGGAATAGTTTCGGTGATTCATAGTTCCCAGATGATGAGAAGGACAATGAAGATAATAATTCCTCCAACATTATATCCATTGCTTTTACAAAAGTCAATTATAGACGTAGCAGAAAATTCTGTCTAATTCCCACTATTGCAATACCCCTTTGAGATCTCATACTGCGATACTAATATTCACATTGGCGTTATTTTCCATACAAAATTGAATATAATGACCTACAAAATATTTAGTGTGAAGGTTAAAAATGATTACTAGTAAGGTCCAAAGCAATTGTGTTTCAAACTAAAATCCACTTCGTTGTTCATAAAACGCAGGGAAAGCTGACAGCAGCAGACTTCATTTCGTAACTGCCGGCGAATTGTCAATCGATATTACCCAGCGTATCACGCTATGTTCTAAGTTTTAACTCTTGGTAAATGCTCTTATGCCGTGTCGAATTTGAACATTTTTATTTAACATCCTAAATTGTATGGGCAACACTTAGTTCAAACCTTTGTGCGTGTGACATTAGTTATTAATACATAAAATCAACTATAAATTATCGCGTGTAATTTTCCGTTCGGAAAACTAAAATTAATAATAAAAAAAAAAACAGATAATGGGTCTTCCTAATAATAATCATTTTTAACCTTCACGCTAAATGTTTTGAAGGTCACAATGGATAATTTTATATGGAAAATTTCGCCATTGTGAGTTTGTAAAATCTAGCCTGGACACTAAATATGATTTGATTATTAGTACTGCACAATAGCTTAAATTTTATTCGTTGTTGCTGTATTGGGTGGCCTTTTGAAGGTCAGATATTCAGACCATCCCACTATTCCAAAACCGAAAAAATCCCTTTCTATTACATTATGCTATCCACATTAACCAGTTCTGAGCTGTGTTACTGTGTTGCTAGTAAAATAATGACTACTGAGCCCTCGTTTAGCAAATGTCTGCATCGTATTTTAAAAGCGTGCCACGTGTCGGTAATGAAGTAAACCTGTAAATAAAAAAATTGGCTGTCACTTGTCTGATATTTGTTGTTTCAAAGATTATGCTTCGACAAGTACTTTTTTCCATTATTTCTTTTGGTAAATACGTTTTTTTACAGCATACCTTGAAAAAGCAAAACTGCTGTCGATAATGCAGTTGTTAGGTATGGGTTTTTGTATGGACCGCGATTTTCATATTCCGCATAAATCATAATTCGTACACGAACAAATCCACCTGAGATTTTCGCATAGCAAACAAATTGTTATTTACAAAGCGTGTACGGTTTTTTTTCACCTATGCGAAAATTATATTCACCTCTCTAATGAGGTAGAATTTACAGAACCAAATCGACAAGTTCTGAGAAAAAGCCGTCAAATCCAAAACCATTATTCGAATTTAGACTTCCTGCAAAATTTTAGTTTTTAGCATGGAATCAGATATTTTGACAGATAAATGTATCCGAGCATTTTTGAGAATATTTGGGGATTGGGGGTTCTGGCTTGTGGTATCCTGTTGAATGGTGTGTTTGCAGCGCTAGTAAAAATAGACGTGATTGTTTTGTTACATAGTTAATGAAGCCCATTTTTCGCTATAAATTTTAACTTCCAGTCGGATAGTACAATATTTACATTTGATTCGTGCAATGTAAAATTTGGTTATTCTTCTCGGCCTATGACAGGTTTTAAAAGAGAGAAAGCGGATTTTATTGTTTGAAAATGACATCGTCCAAATGTCATCCAAATATTTTCACACAATATTTATATAAAGACTCGAGTGTGCTTTACTGAGAGAGACGTTCAATAAAACATGCCCTTTGTTTCACAACACTTTTTGTGTTAAATGACGTAAAGTTCTTGGTGCAATTTTTGACAATTAAATGGTTAAAATTGAATTTATTTCAGGACAGTATTTAATACTTTTGAGAGTTCCAAGAGCTGGGGCAGGGCAAAATACCTTGTGTCTCTGGGTTTTCCCGCGATTGAACTTGCAACCCCTGCTCACTACTTGACCACAATAAATTTGAGTTTATTTCCCCAACCAGGTTTTGAAATTCGTGCATTTTATTAAAATGTTCTTATTTTTGTTTTTAATTCGTTTTCGGGGCGTGCGTAGAATGAGATTCACAGATCCGTCAGTCAACTATCTCAAGGTTTGTTATGAAGTTTCAGCGAACATACCTACATACAAAAAAAGCAAATCATACCTACTTACATACGAGTATACTGATAAAGAGGAAGCGAGCAAGTAAAGAGGTAGGTACAGCCAAACAAGAAGTACTGACACTGACACGGAGTCTGAGCCGAGTGGTTTGGGCGGGGGTTTAACGTACTATATTCGAATTTAAAATCACCTCTATGATATGTATGTGCGTCTATAATATCAGACCAAACAAGTATTTCTCTTGTTAATCATCACAGGGTTGGTTAGTAATACTACGCTCCGTGCTCGAAGTCATGAAATCATCGGCATGTTCTCTTTGCTTCTGTCGGCTTCATAACCATGTGGCATCTACAAAAGCAAACAGTGGTGTTTTGCGTTCTCTAATATTTACCGTGCAATTCTTCTCATACTCTATCTCGCTTACTCATTTTTAACCACTCCATATAGCAACCCTGCCCACCCAGCCCACTCCAGAGCAATACCAAGCAGAGCAACACCGCCGCGTCGCCGCGCCGTCCTCGCTGCGTCCATCTGTTTTTCTCTCCAAAGAGACGAACCAAAACCAACACTTCGCTATCGCTTGTAGTATAAACAAAACGCGGGAATTTATTTCGTGGCAAATGATTGTGGGCTTTCAGTTTCACTTAAGACTTTCAATGGTGAGCTAGGAGCGTCAGTTAGTCGCTCTTAAAAGACAACAACAGAAATAGAAAACGCGAAGAAAATAAACCAAGACAATTTTTATTCCCGATTAAGAAAACAAACAGCTCAAGTTGAATTTAAAGAAAAGGCTACAAGCTACATAGCGGAGACGATTTTGAAAGTGCATTTATAATTTCTTCTTCTCAGTTCGAATTTGTCAATATCGAAAAACTAAAGCACAAAACGGAACAAAACAGAAGGAAAAGGTGTCAATGAACGCAGTTGTCAGTGTCACGTTACATATTGTGCTACAGTTGTAAAATTATTACATACACATTTGTTTTTATCAACTTGGTGTCCTTAATACAGAATAACAAGTGATTCTTAAGAAGAAAGTAAAAACCAAAGATTCGTTTTTTTACCAATATTCAAGTGTGAGAGTGACAGACAATTGAGAACAAAACATGGATGTTTGTGGAGTTTATGTTGGGGATTCCAGCGTGTCCTTTGGCAGTATGCGCAACGCGTATTACCGGGACTATGAACAATTCCCATACGGAACATTGGAGAACCATATGAGCCGCCCCGTTTGTAAGGATTCCTACAGCCGAGTACAAGGTACAGTAAACAGTGCATCAAATTCATTCCCACCCACACGGTTTGTTTGAATAGTACACCCAAAGGATATTATGACGCATTTCGTCACGTTTGTGGTGTATAGTTATAGTATTTATCATCCCACACCCACACTTGTTTCGTTAAACAAATAAATAGCGGGGGGAAACAATCATTTTCTCTATCCACTTTTGCCAGTGAAAGGAGGTGTGGTCAGTGCGAAGATATTCGACGATAAAACTTTTATCAGTTGGTGTGGTGAATGACGTGATGAAGTGAAGGATGTTGGTATACGGTATACAAATGCAAATACTCGCTTTGACAGGGGGAGGGAGAAATAAAAATAATCTCTTGTAACGGAAAATCTATAAATAGCTTATTTTAATGTGCACACATACAAAATACAATAACCAAATTTAAAAGTTGACGCGTATTTTTTGTTTTTATACTGAGTGCGTTCTAAATTTAATATCAACGTACTATTGCTTTTTTTTTGTGTATAATGTAGTTGATGCATAAACCGGTTTTTTGTTTGTCAAGAATAACCATTAGTATTCCATGTCCACAATTCCACACCAGACTGGTTGTGCTGCTAATGTAGACGACCTTTTGCTCGTAATGAAGCAAAAATAATCTCGAGAGGAAACCAGAAATTACGTAGGTAGGTATATACGAGTATTAAATGCGCCACTGCTACGCATAAATGGTAGGTTGGGGTTGAATAAATTGGCGTCCGCGGCCTGTTTTGTTTTGAAATTGAATGCATTCAGTTGTTGTTCCTCTAAATTAGTTTCAGGTGTTGCCAGAGATGTGATTAAAATATATTTATAAGGATCAAAATAAAGAAAGTTAAACGAGGCACCAATGCTGTTGGCTAAATTTTGTTTTCATTTGTAAAATGATAGGTTAGGTAGGTACCTAACTATACACAGCTGTTTTTGAGGGCGTGGCACACCCACCTGCTCATTATTTCCAATAAATTCGGACATAAATCGGCCGTAAATTAGATACCTAGGTACTATACGTACGTTCTATCGATAATGCGACACTTTCGGTGTGAAATAGTGATAACAATTGTCAGATAGCATACAAAAGTTTGACTTAACTGTTGTGTACGAAGTGCCCGTTGCCATTGGTCTAACTGACATTTTATCAATGTACGAGACGCAGCTAAATTTAAGTTGATGTCGTTTTAAAAATAGATTTTAAGACATAAGTTTGCTCCTAATATTACAGGAAATACTGCAGTTTAAAGCAATTGCCGCGATTGAAGTCCAAATTGCCGTATTAATAACTTTTGACGTTTTTGGCGATAGCAAGGCCAACCTTTGTGCAGCCTTTTTTAATAAGGTAAAGGTGCGTTTGTTATCTACATTGAATATAGGTATGCAAACTTTTATGTAGCCAGAATAAAACTTTCCAAGGCGTTTTTTTTACTCCATTTCCACTGACACTTTTGTCAAACAATGCTAGAGCCCCTGCTGTATGGTAACACCCTCATTATGTTTAGTGCGTTTTGCTGTCTGTGCACTAAACTCTACAAGCATAACCAATTTCTTTCAAAAGCCCAGATAACTACGTAATCACATAGGTTCAGTGTTCAGTCTTCAGTTAGGTTATGTGTTATATAGTGTTATACTCAGCATAAAAAGAGCGAATTATGTTGAAGAAATACCGAAACAGAGCAACAACCAACAAAACCAAATCAGAAGAGAGAACCACTTTAATCGAATGAGAGACTGTGCTTGTGTGATGTGAGCATGACTGAAAAACAAATTCGAAAACGAGCGTCCTTGCACGTATACAACTTTTGGCTGAGTGGGTTTGCGTTAGCTTGACACACATTCAAAAATGCGTATTTATGGCACAGTTTCTATATTTCTCCAATGACTTAAAATAGATTTGTGTATCTTTCGGATATCGCGCTTCTTCGTTCACATGACCTTAAACACGTGCATTTGAACTGTGAATAATTATTACCTGCGGGCAAAAGTCGCGTCGGGCAGGTAGGTACCTGGGTCTGTCTTTATTAAAACAGGTTATACTTTTTTATCTCCGCAAACTGTTTTTTTTTTACGCACAACAGTCAGATGTTTTTTTTTTTTTTTTGTTATCTTGAAGGCCTTTTGGAATTTCCGCGTTAAAATAAAATCCATTGTTGATCGCTTCCTCATCTATGTTTATTGGTTTGAAGTAGAATATTTTTTTAATTGTGTACCAATCTTCACCCGCAGTTATATTTTTACGGAAATTGAAAAATAAATTGGAGGTGGGTACATTTAGGAGATAACATTTAATCTATTCGCCGAAAATAGGTAGGCATACAGACTTCATGAGTTCAATAACGAGGTAGATTATAAATGAGAATGTACAAAGGTGAAGATTAAAATTTATTATTCTAACTAATAATAGTAAAATCCAATTTTAGATCACAATAGCTAATTATGTATGGAAAATATCACAGGTTTGAGTTTGAAAAAGTTAAGTTGCCAATTCAGCTCTATTCATGTGAGCGACCAAATAATAAAAAGTCTTACTAAACCCTTCCGGTTCCAACTTTAAGTTTATGGAGTTCACTGTGAGCTTCCGTACTGTCTAAGCCAAATATTTGATATTTGTAATGTAATTTAACATTTTTCATGCGTATTAAAATATGTTATAACAAATAGCATATAAAAATGCGCATTTAAAAACCTAGTCAAGTAAATTGAACGCAAAAACTAGATGCGTCACTTTTCGCACGTCAGCCACATATGCGAACTGTCAATTTAGTACTCAGTCCCGAATTTCTTGACTAGATTCGTCAGCTACCCGGCCATAATCGTCAAATGAAAAAGCTGTTCATGGGACGGATCTACGAACAAACTGTGACACATCAAGTAAACCAGCTGTCAAACTTACTAAACTAGACACTTTAACGTCTCCAATGAAGTAACAATAAAAAAAAGAAGTGCCTAAACAAAATGCATTTATTATTAGTACAAAATTACTTCCTTGTTATTATTTCGTATATGTTTTATTTACTGTACATATATCTACATGTTCCGTGTGTTTAAAATAATGACTATTAATTAATAATAATGATGGAGCAATTTTTCAATTTAGGTGTTGCTGCAATATTACTCATTCCTCGATACTAATAATCATTTTTAGTATCCAGGCTAATTTTTTCGAACTCACAATTACGAAATTTTCCATACAAAATTGCATATTGTGACCTAGGAAATATTTAGTGTGAAGGTTAAAAATAATTATTAGTAAGGCCCATTGTCAACTTGTGAATAATATGCATTTACGAAACTGCTGTGAGTTTTTAAAACAGAAGTTACAATGAGATCACCCTTTGATGGATAGAATTTTAATATGGGAACAAATATCGTGCCTACACAAATAAACACAGATAAGAATGCCAAACAGGGAAAAACTGATAATGGCACATCAAGTTTAAGATTGCGTTATCAGGGGATCTTTAAACAGCGCCTAAAACACTTTGAAATGTGTAGATTAATCCGTCTTTCTGTTTGTTATCATTGTTCAATATTATACTATTATTGTTCTGTTGGTTATTTTTAAGACATACCTACATATTTTGTTGGCGTTGTAAAACGTTTCCGACTTTATTAGTTCATATGGCTATTGCAGACGCAGTAAACTGGATTGAAGTTTCACGTGCGTCTTAAACTAATATACAAATATGTACCTCCAAATAGTGTTATATCAAAGGTTTCTGTTGTGATGGTTGTTATAGCCGCCAATGAATGAGTACACATACGTGTTATGAGGAAATCCTAATTAACAAGATATTGTTAATCGAACTTAGGTATTATGCACTCTTTTACAGTGATAACTGGTATTAACAAACGAATGCTGCTGTTGGGGTGTTTTTTTAGTTCGGAGCAGAGTTTGAATTGTCAAAAACAATTTGGTTTTTTTTTACCGCGGATGTACTTCAAAATATGACGACAGCTTATGATTGTTGCTTAGAAATAGGAACGCTGGTACAAAAAGATTTTACAAAGTAAATTTTGAAAAGGAGTAGAATATTTTAAAAAGGTTGCCTTTACACCCGAGAAAAAAACACGCCTTAAACAGAGCCATTTGTGTATTTGAAGTGAAAAAATCTAGTTAACTCGTTTGGACTAGATTGGTCTGTACTAGATGTACCCTGAACGCAAGAACTAGATTGGTTAATAACATCATTTTTCGTCTGCCACATAAACGAACTGTCAACTTAGTACTCAGTCACGTGATTCTTGACTAGATGCGTCGGCAACCCCTCCATAGATGTCAACTGAAAAAACTGTTCATGTGACCGATCTAGGCCAATCTAAAATGAGACACATCATGTCAGCCAGCTGTCAGTCTTACTAAACCAGATTGTTGAAATCACACAAAGTCTTTAAACATATAAAGAATGTCAGAAAAGGGAGAATTTGCCAAGTTACAATTTGTTTATGTGTTTAAGATTCAACGAAAGTAAATATCCAGTTAGTATTAAAAAAAAAACAGAATACGCCGCTGGTGGTCTACGTCCATGATCAACTGAGGTTAATCATGAAAATTTTTTTATGGTTGAACGTTTATAATCAAAAACCAAATCAGGGGAACATAATAATTTCGTTTGGGTCAACACAAATTAGCCTCATGTCAAAAGCAACGTCATCCAATAATCTAATTCTATTTTTAAACGCAATTTTCTTCTCTCAAGTGATTATATGAATTTAAAAACGTAATTTATTTCAATTTAATAAACGAAATAAATAAAATTTTAGGGTTCAAACAAGTGGCATAATTATGGTTTCTGCAAAATTGTTCTCATTCATTTACCACCCTATATAAATACTCGTACTTTGTACGAAATGGTAAAAGAAATTACCTATTAAAATGTTTTTTTTAAGTCCACGGTATGAGGTTATTAAGCTTATTTATCTTTTCAAAATGATAAGATAATACAAGGAGAATGCTTGTCTCGTTTAAGCCGCCTAAGGTAATCACTAATCACACACATGTTTATATTTTTTATTTAAACATTTAAACCGCCGGTATGATGAATAAATTTATTGGTGGAAGATATAAAGAATATGACAATCAAACAAAGATAGTAGTAATCTGAACTTGTCAAAGACTACCACTGGGGGTAAGATTTCAAAACTGTCTTCCAACAATTGGGTTAAAGGATTATTTAGGGCTTATAGGCAATAGAGTTATCTACAATCAAAAAATATTGTTTGCGGGCAACTGTCAGTGAAGGTTACATCAGTAACTGTTTATATATGCAAACTGGCTTGGAAAATAAACACCGATTTGTATGCCACACACATTGTGTTATTTTTACTTTGAAAGCTAGAAAAAAAAACATCCAATTGATATAACGAAAAAATGGCCGCACATTAAAACGTCTGGAAGTGGAATAATTTTACTGAGAAAACAGCAATTTTATCAAGTTTATGGTGGTTTGTTATATACGAGGTAAATATGCGCAAATTTTATATAGTTAAACACACCCTAGTGTGCAAATACTACACATACGATTAATTATATTGTCGCTTGTCTATTAAAGCGAATTCTTTTTTTTTTAAGTACAATAATAAATTGATAAGGGGAACTTAACACGTGATGTATGCATTCAAAGGTTGTCGGTAAGCGGATACTGTCACTTGCCGACAGAATTGACATTTCCACCTACAAATACAACCTGATCGACAATGAAGGGTAAAACATTAAGCCACTGAACACACTTCAAGAGATACACGTATTTGGTGAGCAAATCTCGCCACTCAACGGTTGTTTTACACTAACAATTCTCTAAACAAAAATTAAGTCTCTTATTTTTAAAAAAGAACTTAATTGTGCTATTGATTAAAGTCGACACCTCTCGCACAATGTTTTGACAGAATATCGTTTTCGATTCCGAAATATTTTTGAAAACAAATACTGAAAATATACCTGAAATATACCTTAAATACCTCAAGATCCTCAAGTATGTATGATGAAGTTTAAAACGCAAGTTGGTTAGAAAACGTCAACGCTTATGATGAATACGTTCGAAGAACATTTTTACAAGAAGAGATTACTTATGTCTATTTTAAAAATATGTCAGGGTTATGTATGAATCGATCCTTCTCCCTGCTATTTTAAAAATCAAGAACCATGCTAAATTCCGAGATTAAGTAATCTACTTTTTGTGGGCTAAGCAAGTAAAAAAAAATCCAATAATTTCTCTAATTCGAAAATAGTAGTAGTTGACTGGTGGCATATAGAATCTAAACTCTTGTACTAGAACTCTCATATTCAAAGTTATAGAATATTTTATTTGAGATTTTGAAGATTTTAGTCTTTGGTTTTTATACTGTTCGACAGTTTATTGTTAGCTTTTTTTTGAAGGACATACATAGAGATTTTCGCAGGTATGTCGAAAACTGTGGGGACGATCAAGTAGCTAGTTTAGTAAGTCTGACAGCTCGCTGACATAATGTATCTCAGATTGACCTAGATCGGTCACATGAACAGTTTTTTTTTTTCAGTTCACATCTATGAAGGATGGAAAGCCGAGAAATCTAGAAAAAAAGGTTTCGTGGCTTAGGACTAAGTTGACAGTTCCTATATTTGGCTCACGTAGGAAAAATTGACGTTACCGACGAATAGAGTTTTGCGGTTCAAGGTACATCTAGTCCAGACCACACGAGTCGACTCAAGAGAATTAAGTGTTTAAATTTGAATGTGCCCTGTTGTGACAATTCTTAAATTGGCAGACACTTTTCGGCAGACGTCAGATCTGTTTCAGAACAATTCAATACATTCTCAATTTGACTTTATATGACAAGAATTAGTCTTTATATTTTGAAAATAAAACATACCTATTGTTTAACACAAAATAGTAAAACGTTGGCCATCTATTGCAGACATTAATATGTTACAAGTATTTCTTTATTTTTATATTTTATTAGTTGTTATAAATTTCAGGGGCATCGTTTGTTTATAGGGTTTTGTTTGTATTTATTTCACTTGTTTTGAATAATTTTTTTACAGTCAAACATTAATTATAGCTATTGCACAAAGAATGTGCGATTAGATTGTTTTATTTAATTTTGTAGGTAAAATAGGTATAAAGCGAAAGCCGCAAGGTAACAAAATTAATTACTGAACACAACACCATAAAGAAAGACACACCCCTAGCCAATTGCTGTTCTAGAAAGGAAACGGAATGTATCACAAATGGCTTGGGTTTTCCAAAACCCAATATGGTATGATGTATGACGTATGACGGACCCTGAACCAGCATTGATGTTGGTTGCGCGGTTGTGTGCTAAAGTCGCCTTTCTAGTTTCGACCCCATTTCGATCCACTCACATTTGTCTACAAAAATTCACTGGCTGCTTGTTTATTAAACCACTTACTCACTCAAGTAGAACACTTCAGTCACGAACAAACCGCCGCATATTTCAACAAAAATGTGACTCTTTGGTTTTATTTGAGTGGAGTTGAATTAATTACAATTTTATTGTAATTCAATGCAGTCATACCATGTGTGGCCTTGAGAAGACCCCAACCAGTCAGCCTTCGAATGCAACAACTTTTTGCAACGCAAATTCATTCCACCTTGCACCTTACAACAAAGTAATAGAATTCCTATTTTTTCTACTTGCAGAGAAATGTCAACAAACAAAGGCGGTCAAGACCTCTAAGAAGGAGTGTCCCTTCTGCAAGGAGCACAAGAAACGTCCGTTAACTAAATATCTACGGACGCGTGTTATGCGAAAGACCAACGAGAGTATTTGCGAAGAAGAAGAGGAGTACGAAGAGAAGGACGAGCATACCCATACTGAAGAGCACCACGAGAAATAAGACAAAGACAACAGACGGACATTTTATTTTCTCCCCTCCAAACCGCTGTATCAGGCAGCTAATTACATTAGAGCTTCAATGGAAAATGTAAACAACACTACCACATTAATTACAAATTTTGTTTTGAAACGAAACTTTTAAACCCAACTTGAAAAAAAAAAATAATAGACTAGATTGTGTAACAGAAACTGTTGCTATCAACTTTTTTCAACCGATTTACAATATTTTTTTTCCTTTTTAATTATTTCAATATTGGAGTAAACATTTATATTTATATTTAAGACTGATACGACTAATCACGACTAATACATTTGGCTTATTAATCGCTGGTACGAAGCAAAAAAAAAAAACAAGAGAAGATCAATATTTTGTTGAGCTAATCCCTTTTTTCATCACCATTATTTCATTTTGTCTATATTAGACACACAAATCGATTGTATTTATTTTTTTTTTCAAAAAAAAAAAAAATTATTCCAACTTTATAAAATTTAATTGTATTTGATAAAATTTATTATAAAATTGTTGAGAAAAAAGAAAATATATTTAAGAGAAAAAAAAAACTACAAATGAATATTATATTTAACCGATATTAAATTGTTTACGAAACACGCAGGTGGAAAAACTTTTATGTGCTTTCGAAAATTTTATATATTA
This sequence comes from Cheilosia impressa, assembly GCA_948293265.1. Lineage (NCBI taxonomy): Eukaryota > Metazoa > Arthropoda > Insecta > Diptera > Syrphidae > Cheilosia > Cheilosia impressa. The sequence continues at coordinate 25,539,981 of OX411884.1, read as the reverse complement.
CAACTTATACAGACAGTTGTACACTTCTGTTCAGAAATGTATTCTGCATACGAAAAATTCAAATAAAACATTACGTTAATAACGACGTGGGTTTGTTTTAATGGACGGATTCTCACAGGAGGCTTAAGTAGGAAACTTGTTTCAATCAGTGCTGACTCTGATGTTTGGCAAGACCAGTTTTGCAAACAGGTTGAGTTCATTGTTTTCAGTTTTAAACGTCTTATATGCCTTCGTTCTGATGACTAAGCGAATGACGTGAGACATTGATAAGTCAGATTCGGCTTTACTTATAATCAAACACTGATGTCGACTATTAGTTGGCTGCCAGCTTTAGTAAAAATGTACAGCATTTGTGAAACGGTACCAATAAACAAGTGGAGCTCCACATTTCCAAGTACGACTACTTCTTTTAAGAATCTATTACATTTTTATTGTCATCGTTGGAATTTCATAATTTGTTTTTATTACATAAATTGTAATTAAATTTGCAACACAGATAATAGGTTCGTTCGGGTACTTTTTTGCAAACATAAAATTATTAATAATTTGTCAAGAAACTGTGCGAATGCGACCACGTACTGAGAACATTTAAAAATATGAGAGAGAAATCCATTTCCCCTCTTTTCATTTTTTCGTAATTTTCTACTCGCCGAATTTCGACTTAAGGCACCAAGTGACAAAGAACAGAAACAGGAACAGAAACAGAATCCCATACATTTGCAACAGAAACAGAATTAGGAACAGAAACAAATTTTGTCAGCAACAGAATTTAGCGACAGAAAAATTACTGTTTGACGACAGAACGTAAATAAGTCTATATTGATTGTTTCTGCAACAGAAATGCTAATTTATCATGGGGGGGATGTTTTTTTTGTGTGAATTTTACTGCATTTGTCATCTGAAATCGAAATCGTCTGCAAACTGCCGCTCTGCTTGTTTATAGGTCGCAATTCGACAATAAGCTTTATGTAAATCGTATTCACTAAACATTTTCAAAATCTGTTCCATTTTTTCGTTGAAGTCAAAGCTAAAATGTAATCATGTTTTTATGGATCTGTTTCTGTTTCAGTTTTGTGTAGCTGACCCAGCAACGTAAACAGAACCAGAATTTACTACAGAACGAAAAAGCTTTCTGTTCTGTTCCTGTTTCTGTTCTTTGTCACTTGGTGCCTTTACTGAAAAATGAAAACTGACAACTAATTGACAGCTCAAAAGTTTGACAAGTAAAACTGTATTTAATTTCGTCTTCAACGATGTCGGAGGAATAAGTTGTAATCTAATATTCTCCTAAAACATATCAGCGCATTCAAAATGGCAAGTTTAATGGGTATTTAGCTTATGAAAATTGCAATTCCAACTTATTTTGTGGATGCTGCATTTTACGATAATGTCAAAATGGCATTTGTTAAACTTTTTGTAAGAAAACCGATCACGTACTTCTCTTTAAATTGAGAGATTTCTGTCTCGATTTTTGAAATTTGAAGTTTTTCATTTTTCTATGCTGAAAGTACACGAACGAACCTATTATGTTTCAAAGCCTTTTTGAAGCTTATTATAAGCAAAAAACAAAACACAAAATATCAGCTGTTCTGTCAAATATTATAGGCAAATCAGTAATGCCATACACAATTTTCATAGTACGTCTTCCTTTATTTTCTAATACTTCACGATTGGGTGCGTTAGCGCTTTCAAATTACAGTCAAACTTCTCTATTGCGAATGTGAACGGGACCAAAAAAAAACTTCGTTATAAAGAAAATTCTTAATAGAGAATAATATAACAAATCTAGATTTTTTTAATAGTTTTTAATTGAAATAATCAGTAATTTTAGTTTGAGTTTGATTTTTCCACTTTTCTTTCTTGCATCAGCAAATTCCTTAGCTTTCTATCTCATGAGTGGTCCAGATAGAGGAAGATTTCTTTCACGTGCAACGGTTGTTCATTTTAGCTTGGCTTCATCAACATCATCATAGACACAGGCACAGGGTCGAAGGTTTTAGCGCTTCGTAAATTCTAGGCTTGCTTGCATTTTTTAGAATTTCTGTTTAATTTTTTAAAATCGTAGATAACCTGTTTGGCGGAATTCCAAACTCCTTAGCAATGTCTTTTTTCTTTTTTTCACTCTTCTTAACTTCACTAATTATCAGAACCTTTGCTTAACTGAAACGCAATTTCGCTTCGACATATTTGATAAACACTACTCTTTGTGATATAAAATGAGAACTGAATTCGGAAAGTTTGTAATGGAAACAAAAAAAGAAAAATATTCGGGGAAATCCCGAATTATAAAAATAACAATCAGGGTTATCGCGAATAAATTCCGATCGAAATGTTTCCCTTGTCAGCAATGTAAATCAGATTGCTGAATGGGAAACATTCCCAGGGAAATTTTATTCCCGATAGGGGTGATATATAATCATTTTTATATTTAGGGATCTCCCCCCATATTTTTTTTTAAACTAGAAATTCGTTATATGGAGATCAAAAATGCATGAGCATGCACTCTAGAGTTGTTAAAAAAATTCGTAATAGAGAAATATTCGTTATAAAGAAATTCGTTTAAGGAGATCAAAACATACTTAAAATAGCATAAAATGGAAGGTTCTAGGTATGAGTTCGCAATAAAGAAAACTTCGTCACATAGAAGTTCGCAATAGAGAAGTTCGACTGTATTTATTTTCTTAATTTTTTTGAAACGTGGATCTTATGGGTGATCTAAATATCACAGTTGAATCTTTAGCAAGTGAACATTTTTAAAAATAGAAATGATAGCCAGCCATTTCATTTCAGTGTTAGAATGTCAGGAATCCATAAGCGTTTTAAGAAGCTATCGCTTCCGCCTCTGAGTTTCAACAAACCAAGCAACGAAACAAACTATTTTAAAAATGATATAGCTTATGTTACTTAAATTCCTGCAGGAAAATATAAAGCCATGGCGGACATCTTTTCTACAAGAAAGCTGTCATCTTTTTTCTTCTATGAATTCGGAAGTTCTGCTCAAAGTTGACAATTCTTATATCTATATTTTCCGCAGAGCCATCTTTTTAACACCAACCTATGTTTCACTAGGGATTCTTATTTTCGGCAAAACCATTTTTTTTAAGGAGTTTGATAAAAGTTTGGTTTGCAACCAAATATCTACCTGGGCTCTTGAAACACCCTCAAACGTTCGCCTAAGGTAATACTGAGAAATGTTTGGAAAAGTAGGTATTTTCAGGTATAGCCCGTTCAAACTCAAGTGAATAAATATTTTCTTTTCATTGCGCCAACTCTAAAGTGAGCCTTGAAAAGATCCCAAACTTATAAAATAGTTTTTAAGTAAGCATCCTTTCTTACTTGCAAACAATTGGAAAAGGAAAACCAGGGACTGGCGGTTAAACAAGGTAAAGCAGAGAAAAGCACTAACCATTTCATTTAACCAAAATATTCTAAATTTATATTTCAAGTGTGTAGAAATAAAACAAAAATGCAATATTTTTTAATTTTGTAAATACATTTGCACAAATTTGTGTTTGTTATTAAAAACCACTTGCATTGTTGTATTCCAACGATTAAAAACTTAAAACATTTCACAATTTACTAAAATTAGTTTATATGCAATTATAAACGCTCAGGCTGAACAACAGTCTATTTAAATTCGCTCCTATTACGAAATTCCATGCGGCCATTTTGGGTGGTTGAGCAACACTCTTCTTCAAAATAACATTAGGTCTGTTTCCTTACTTTTAAATCTTACGAATTTGTACCAATTCTTACGAATTTTACTCAATGCCGTTCCTTAACTCGAAAAATTAGTAAAAGAGAGCGTCATCGAGAGAGCAAGCTACTACCCCTCCACTGAGAATCTTGCGAATTTTTACTCAACAAATTTCTTGGTGTAGAAATGAAAAAGCTGTCAGTCACCTTTCAATTAACAGCTGATTTGAAATTTGTTGACCTATTTGGCAAATGAGTGCATTTGTTTTGATTTCTTACGAATTAAAATGGTATCAAGAGACGGGAAAATAAAGTTGAATGTTATCCTTAGAATCTTTTTGAAAGTCGCGACGAAATTCTTCCTCGCTCTGGAGATTAAGAAAGGACAATCTCCTCCACTTAATTTTTAATCAAATGTGTCGCTTTTTCCCCTTATCGAATGCTTGTTGTTCAATCAGTACAAACTCTTCCACATACTCGGATTCTTCACAAAGAAGGTCGATTTATTCCGAATCACTTTCATCTCTAGATGAATCAACTAATCTTGTTAGTAAATTAGCAAAATTCTTCGTTTATCAGATATTTTAACGACTTTTTGTGACACTTTTTGAATTTCCGAATTATGTATCTGTCATTATTCGTAGTTTACTACAAAAGCGTTCCCTAACTTTTTCGTAAGTGTGGCTCTCCGTGAGAGAATTTATCCCTACCAATGCCATTTTGACAGTCTTTTCCATTTTACTACAAAAGTAAAGGAATCGACAGCAACAGGGCCGTGTACCTAGTACCTACCCTAGGCGTAGCTTTTCGCAACCAAGTGGGTTTTTAATTTTGGGGCTAAAGACAATTTTAACCCAAGTCCGATCACGGCTAATGGAGAAAATTCTTTCATGGAATTTACACTCGGATGTTTGTCAGAAGTTCGCGAGAGGTGCGCAGAAAAAAAACCTTATGATGTCCAGCACACTAACCTATGGACCCACAAAAGGGTTAAGCAAAAGTTCGCATAGCTTACACAACAATCTCAGCCGTACACAAAGTCAAAGACAAATTGGCAGCAAATATAGAGATTTGTAGAGGAACATCTAGCAGGCGCCAAACTGTGTTGAAATAGAGAGATACCTTTGAAGGAGCCGTAAGTTTGTCACAAACATATGTTTTGTACAGCCTGAGTAGGAGCAACATTTTTCAATTTGGACGATGGTTGTTAACCCTTCTGTTGTATTCCATGATTGGTTTTAGGCAACTTTAAGACGTTCAGTCAACTGACGGCATGTTTACTTCCTGAGGGGTTCAAACAACATATAAAGGGTGATTTTAAGAGTTTTAGAACTTTTTTTTTAAAAAAAACACAACAAATTCGAAAAAATGAATGAAATATTTATTTGAATCGATAGTTTGAACCTTGCAATTTAATGTTTAAAGATAATTTCATGCAAATGTTGACCGCGGCTGCGTCTCAGGTAGCCCATCCGCTGAGTCCAATTTTGGCATACTCTTTCACACATATCGGCCGGTATCTCACGAATGAATGCATGGATGTTGGCTTCCAGTGCGTCAATCGAAGCGGGCTTGTCCCTATACACATTAGCCTTGGCATACCCCCACAAAAAATAATCTAATGGTGTCAAATCGCACGATCTAGGCGACCAATTGACCGGCCCGAATATTCTTCCGAATAGACTGCTCAGAAGGTCGAGAATGCCGATCATAAAATGGAAGCAGCGCGCGATGAACATTTCGAACCGAGCACGAATTTTGATAGTTAAATTCAATAATTTGCAAGCGTTGTTCATTTGTAAGCCGATCCATGGTTAAATTGCAAACCAAACTGAAGCTGTTTGACAGTGACACAAGGTACTAAACACACGTCAGCTGTCAAACCCAGTGTTGCCAAAACCAAACCAGCTAAAAAATCACCCTTTATTATAAAGTATCTTGAATCACGGAAGCTTCTTTATGACCGGCAGTGTGGTTTTCGTGGCAATAGATCCACTGGTGATTTGATAGATGATCTCGCCGAGAAGTTGAACAATTCTATTCATCACTCCCGCGAACCGAAGATTGTTGCACTTAATATTTCAAAGGTATTTCACAGAGTTTGGCATTATGCTCTTTTGCCGATAGTCTGTACTTATGGGATTGATGCGTCTCTTATTCGATGGATTAGAAACTACCTTTTTGGCCGTTCAATTCAGGTTGGTTTGGATGGTTTCAAGTCTCAAATTCGTCATATAAATGCTGGTGCTCCCCAAGTCTCTGTTTTGCCTCGGACTCTCGTTCTCATTTTCATAAATGATCGTCTGTGTACAACTTCTAGTCCAATTCACTCCTTCGCTGATGACAGTACCCTCAGCTTTTCATACGCGTTACAGTACTCCCGTCCCTGCTCTTCGGCCGTAGAACCGGAACGGCAACGTATGCTAAGCTCATTAAATTCCGACCTTGAGAGCCATATAAAATGGGTTTCAGCTAATAGACTGGAATTTAGTGCTTCTCAAACACAATGCTGTCAGTTGTCTCTAAAGCGAAACCTGAATCTGCATCCATTATCCACGATTGGCACTTGCATCACCGAAACCGAAAGACTATCCATTCTCCGTATGTGTGTTCAAAACAACTTTCATTGGAATGACCATGTACACGAAGTCGCCAAAAATGCTGCGAAGTTTCTATAGGTTTCCTAAATCGGCGCAAAAAATATTTTACCAACTTCTGATCTGGATACAATATATAAGGCATTCACCGCCCAAAACCTAAGTACAACTGCCATATCTGTTCTGGGTGCCAAAAACCACATTCCACCTACTAGATAGAGCTCAAAATCGTGCGATTAAACTAATCGGTGATACGAATATTGGACATTCTTTGAATTCGCTTGAACTCGCTGTTCTATCGATATTTTAACAAACGGTGCTCAAATAAAATCGCCAGCTGCATTCTAGTCTAGTCATGATAAAAAGTCACATCTGTCCACCCTTAAGCCTATTTTTGGTCGTATGTACTACCAAATATTGAGGCTCATTCATGAGCTGTACAATACGAATGTGGAATGTATACTAAGTTCTGTTTTTAATCCTTGTTGCACTTTGCAGGCATTTAAAATAAATGTGCATCGGTATCTCCTGTCTAATCTGTCCCCATTTCTTATTTCCCTAATGCTCATGCTGCGTATGTCAAACTACAATATAAGAGTTCTCCTAACCTCTTTATAAAAAAAATTAAAAATAAAACAACAAGTTTCCCAGAGGAATATATGCGGAGTACTGACAAACATCCCAGAGACTAAAACTGTCATAAAACAGGTAGCCGTTTGGTTTCGTCATAAAATTGTAGATGCCTTCCTGAAAAACTGACACAAACCGAATGTTTGTGACGAGCTACGCCTAGGGTCCCTACCTGCTTACTTAATGGGGCAAACTAAAACAAGCGGTCTTTTCAGCTGCGCGTATCTATGCATGCTATCTTCGCTCCAACTACATTCCACAAACCATCGTTTACTATAGCTGGTCAGTACATACTCGTACGTACAAATTTTGTTTTACATATCAGCACAAAATTAATTGTTGATAATGTGGGAATTTATTATGCATTTTGTCCCACGAAATTTCAAAGGAAGTGGTATGGTATTTCTAACTAAAAGCTCAAAATTTTGAGTTGAACGAACGTTTATTTTTATACGGAACATAAACCACAGCAACCACACGCTGCTGAAGTTGTAGTGATTACTTTTGGAAGAAGTTTCCTTGTGACTCCCATCTAATGCTTGTTTCATTCAGCGAAAAGACGCCAAGTCGGTTAGAGTGAAATTCAATATCCGCACGATTTACAATTCCCAGCATTATTCACACCCACTGAACAATATTGTAAGGAAATCCATTCAAGAATCTATCTCAATACCAACTGCGAACTTAAGTAAGCAAGGTCAGGTGTAGATAAATAAACACGTAGTCGTGGGTTTCGTAAACAAAAACATCTCTTGAAAGATTAAAACTAGAAGAACAACAATAAAAAAACCTGGCACAAAAATGCTAACAAAACTCTTGAAAAATATAAATCAAAAAGCACACTCAAAAGGAAAGAAAGGCACCGAACAGAGAAGGGGTAAGTAGAGGTCACGTTTTTGTCTAAAAATAAATCTAGCTAATGGATGGATAGTGGGTAATATTTATATTTTACATCTTGAGGTAGTCCCTACAGGGGACGTATTCAGTAGTGTTCGGTTTTGAAACAAATTTGATGTGGGTTTTCGATTGGGCACTCTCAGAGCCAATCTTTTTCAGATTTCAGAGCACCATTGCGAATCTGGATTTTTTCTTAGAGTTTTTTAGATTTACCAATGCAAATGCGTTTCAGTTTGACAACTAGTGGAGTTTGTTACGTTTTGGTATAATTTTTCAACTGCAAAGAAACGCATTGCATCGGGTGGATCAATTTTTGTTTAGCTGTTCGAGTGCAGAGAAATGTTCACTCCTCTCTAAAAATTTATGTGAAATTGAAGGTGAAATATATTTTTGAAGATTTTTCGTGAGGAAATTAATGCAGGGTGACTGAGCTCAAAAGATTTTTTTTTGTTTGTGGGAGTTCAAGAAGATCTTAGGTTACCTAAAAATAAAAAATATTTCAATATTCAACTTTCACATTTTTATTCTATTAAAAAAGAAAACAGCTAGAGGAAACAAATTGAGAACTTCACTTTTTGTAAATCATGCGATGCAGTTAAATGTCTTGGCTTATTGGAAGATAGTCAAGTTAATGCTATGCAACCAAATTCCGAAGTCAGTGAGGACCCACGGGCACCAGCTGTGGGCATGACTACGCCAAACGAATTTCAAAAAAACTTGGGCCTTTTAAAATATGTTACAAAGGAAAATAGTCAATACAAATAAATCTAAATATTAAAATGGTTGGAAAAGAAGTTAAACAAGTCGCTGAAAAGCCTACTTCTGTGCATTTAAGAAGTAGGCTTCTCAACCACGTTCGCTTAGAAATAACCGAATTATTAAGCACAGACAATGTGATCAGGAGATTAAGGCGGATAAAACCTCTTGATCTATAAAAATTAGTTAAGGCAAAGAAATTCTTTAATACATATTTTCTAACAAAAAGAGATTTGAAAAACGAGTGATTTTTCGTTAAACATTTTTCAAATAATTCATAAATAAATTTCCGATAAATCGAACGGCTAGATGCAATCCCATTTCGTATGACAAAAGTCAGTGCCCTCGGAAGGTATTTTAGATCGGTTTAGAGTCCCTCCCTATTGCAGAAGCATCTCTCGCGTACCTACCAGCTCTGGAATGTTTTGTTTTTTGTTTATGGCAGTTTTAATAGTTTTCAATTTGGCAAATAATATTTGATTTCTTATATAATATGGACAGCCGTCAATTTTAAACAACAATCAGTGCGTGGACATTTTATATAATTTTCAAAGACCCGTGAATTCATCTGTTGGTTTTTTTTTTGGCAAAGCTGGGTAGAAAAATGTTATTGAGGCACCCTGCTTATGAAAAAAGGCTTTCATGCCACCAAATTTTCGTACACCTTACATTACCGAATTATATTCAATGAAAAAACAATTTATAAAACTATTATAAGTGCGATAAACTTAGTATTGTCTTAAAAAAACGCCTGAAGTTCCAATAAATTTCTCAACCGCTTTCCTTCAAATCATTATTCACGCCGATATGTCAAAAAACAATGCGACGGACAATAAAAACGAAGTGAAATGGCTGTGGAGAGATTTTAGTACCGCCACCTGCAACTGAGTTTTTGAAGCGCTATTTTTAACTCGAACTGCGTACTGCCGAGCCTAGTGAAATTTTCATGTGGAAAGTTCATTTTGACATTTCGCAGTGAAAAATTTGTATGAAAAAATTGGATTTCACGTGAACTGCATACCAGTTTTAAACGTTTAAGCCTAGTATGCTGCTCGTGCTTAAATTAAGCCCCCTTACAAAAATGTTTCCAAAGATAAAATTAAGCAAAGCAGTTAAGCCAAGCAGTACGCAGTTCAAGCTTAATTTGTTAGCCACTGTACGAAAAATCTCTTATTGCAAAATACATTTTTGCACAGTTGAATTTTGACAGATCAGAGAAAATATCGGTATTCGCAACAAAATTTCAAACGAAAGCAAATTAACAGTAGCAAGTCAATCAACTTTACCAACACAGTTTTTTGTATATGGAACTTACACTGTTAAAATTAAGCGAACATTAAGCGAAGTGGTGTAGAGAAATATTGGAGAGGCGCTTTAGAAAACAAATTTGGACCCAAAATTTTAAAGGATTTCATATAAAATTTTATATAGTCTAAGGTGACGCATGTTCCAATCGCACCAATAACAATAAAAAAAGAGCAAGTAACCATAGACAATCCGGGGGATGGCTATGGGCACGTCTTGCATTTAAAACGCCATGAAGGAGTCACCGGAGACCTCATAAAGTGTATATATTCTAAATCAGGATCACATTCGATCGAATCGATCGATCTAGCCATGTCTGTCTGTCTGTCTATCTGTCCGTCAGTCTGTCTGTTGAAAGCACGATAGCACCCAAAGGAATTGACATAGGCGAATGAAATTTGGTAAAGGGCCTTCTTTTTATCGTCGTCAGGTTGGTATTAAAAATGGGCTATGTCGGTCAAGTAGTTTTGATACTGATACCTCCCATAAAAAAAACAATTTTGCATGACTTGTATGCAGTGGAGGGTATCAATGCATCGGCCAGGCCGATGATAACACTTTTACTTGTTTATGACTATTCTAGGCTCAGCTCCCTCCGTCTGTCTACTGAACACTACGTTAATTTTTTTTTCATAACCGAGTATGCAAAATGAATGGAAATTTCAATCTGCCTTGATTCTTGCAAAAATTTCGATCTCTTTGTTTTTTCGCAGTCATTTCAGTAGTCAGCCAAATAGAGAAATGTGGGCTGAATAAGAAAGACACGGTTCCTTCAAACGTTGCCCAGTTGTCAGCCCCCCTCTTTTTATGAAAACGTATAAATTTAATTGAGGCTGACTGCTGGATACTTGCATGGCAGACTTCTGGAACTTTGGGGGACAACTACTCCAGAATCATTCCTACTTTTTCCTACTTTTTTTGTAAATAGTTAACACTAGGTGGTTAATATACTTAATTAGCTCAGTATCTTCCAGTTTATGCACCTTAAACATACAGATAAACCAATTACTTGGTTAAATAGTTGAACAAGGGATTTTTCAATACCAATCAAACTCAAAAAAATCACTTGTGCTGACTACTGGTGCCATCACCCTATCTCACGTACTCGGTATAGATCCCAAAAATGTCCATACACACGTTCTCTTAAAAAATTACAGTAAAAGATCTGATAAAGACTAAAGTTTTATTGAGTTTGACGACTTTTTAGTCCTTCGCTAGGACAGGCAAGCATTCTTATGCAGGCACACACCGACAAAGTGTAGTTGACCCCTTTCCTCCGATTGTTTTGATTTGTCAATTGCTAATTATTATTTATATTTGTTTACAGATGAACTTAAGACGACAAAGCGAACGACAACAAAATGCAAATGCAATCCGCAACAATGTAAGTGTAAAAAACACCAGACTGTGATTCATCGACTGAAAGATCGAATGCATTTAATGACCGACATTATCTACTGAGTTGACTTATACAAATTTTATTATTAATTTTATCTCAAATAAATATGCTATGCGAATGAAAATGGATTCTGTTTCTAGTGGTGGAGAATGCAAATGCATTTAAAGTAGCCTTTACCTTCAGTTAGAATGCACAAAAGTCGAATGCAATCAAGAAACAAAATAGTAAGCGAAATAGGTAAACGTTATGGATTGCTTAAGGCTATTGCCTACAAGCTTGGATTATATTGATGTTAAGTGACGATCAATTGAAAAATAAAAAAGAACCAGTGATTGTACAGAAGTCGGGCTAACAGTTCAAGAATTATGTGCGCATGGCCAACGTCGCAATCAAACTCATATAGGTATGTAGATGGTATTTAAAAACGCAGTTGACAATCTGCGATTCGGATATTGGACGTGCTATTGCATAACGTTTTCTGGACTGATAAAGAGTAGCAGACAAAAATGATGATTACAAAAGTTGAGGTACAGTGAACTTGAGTTTGGTCAAATCTGTGTAAGGCTCTACTCATTTGTAGATTAAGACAAACGTAGATCGATTGAAGATGCCCGTACAACGTATGAGTGTGCGTCATAGTCGAAGAAGAACTTTTGCTATCTCCGCATTCAACTTCTAATCCCAAATCAATTATTCGAACAAAGAACTATTTGGCTTTATCTATGTGTGCCACACAACATATCTATCTAGCACTCAAAGAAGTGCATTTCGAAACACTAAAACTGATAAGAAAACTGTAATAAAATAAAAACAAGCACTTACCCTCAAGAGCCAGGTCAGAACACTCTCGCGATATGGCACAAAGTTGGACTTGCTCTTCGAGTCTGCCAGCTTCGAGATCACTTTGCCTAGGGTCAGCAAACTCTTGTTGATACTAACTCCCTCCCTTATCCTATCACCATTCGATCCCGTATGCGTGATGCGTTCGCTGCCAGCCAGATCGACGAGACTTATCTTGCTTCTTCGAGTCTGCTTGACCTTTCCTTCCTCGCCATCCCCATCACTCGTATCGACCTCAGATAAATTAAGAACTATATTGAAAATAGAATGAGATCTGGAACTCTTGTCATTCATTCCGGTTGCGGCTGTGGCACGCTGGCTATTGCCTACGGTCAGCCAGTTGCGCAGAGCAGAGTATGATTCTACTGGTTGTATGCTCAAATCAACGACATATGGACCCCAGATCGGGTGTTCGCGGACTTTCAGAGCATTCTTGTGCGTACTGCTGCAACTTTGCGGCTCCGTATTGCCCGACACGCATAGCAGGTCGTGGATCTTCTCGTTGTAGATCTCAAAGTAGCTCACTTCGATTTCGGCGTTAAGTGTCTCCTTGGACGCTTCAATGCGTCGGAATAGTTCGTGGCAGAATCGGGGGATAATACCAGCCTCTGCGTTAGTGGCAATATCATCGCTGTCATCCACCTCGATCCCCATCATGCTGTAGCTCTTTCCAGAACCAGTTTGACCATAGGCGAAGAGGCATGCATTGTAGCCCTCAAAAGCTTTGTCTATTAGCGCCATGCCGGTTCCTTTGAAAACCGTCTCCTGATTGGCGTAATCCCGGCTGTCTACATCACACGAGTAGAACGCCTGATCGTATTGGAAACAGTGACTCACTCCAGCAGAGTTGTCGGCTGTAGTTCCTGTGTACACGGTGACGTCATTGCCGGCCACCTGGACTATGTTGGTCACACCGGGATTTGAACATTCTTGTGCATTAAGAGGTCTCACGCGAACAGCCACCGTAAGATTGCTAATCTCAATGTCCTTCAGTGACTTGGACAGTAGGCCAGAACTCTCCATTAGAGATTTCTCCGACCGCCGCGACGAATTCAGAGTTTTAATAGCGCAATCGGGTGTAGTGGCAGAATGATGTTTGGCCGCACTTCGTGGCGTTGCAAGTGTACTCTGCGGAGTCATTTTGGTCGATCTGTATAGGGACGAGGGTGTATAGCATGCGTTCAGAGTCGTGCATGTCTTTGGTTTAAATTTTTGGGTTGATGCTGGCGTTTTTGCACCTGAATTTGGCAAGAATGGCACGCTGGTGCCAGTAGTATGGTCACTAGATACATTATCAGTCTGTTTCGATGGAAAAAGTGGTCGGGCTACACGCTTGTGTAGTGAATTTGGAGTTGAATTGCTTTTCGGCGCACTATTTTGTAGCAGTTTGTTGATTCTGGCATTGACTGGGGTGCTTTTCGACGACATTTTCGATAACCGCGTTACCGCACTTTATAACAAATGATGGGAAAGTATATGAAAACAATTAAATTCACACGTAAATGTTAAATAAACAACAATAAACTGCGATCACGTCCGTTTTTATTTTTGAGTTTTCGTTTAAACTCGCTGCGGCGGTTGCAATCAACGTCAAGTCATGTGTGACAGCAGAGTGACATTTGCGCTGAATTGAAGACGTCATCAACTTGTGGCGGTATGGCAGAACTCGGATAGTATTAACACCAACGTTACATTTTCGGCTTGAGTTTGGTAGGCTGTTTGCCCATATTATAATTGAAAAAAGAAAGCTGCAGCTGTTTTTTGCAGATGATCAATGGAGCATTGTTTTGTATGGTTTACAATATTAGTAAGGTTATCCGTATAAATCATGAGACGAAAATAAAAGACGCCGTATACATTTGACCCATCCAGTGAGTCTGTGGCGAGTCACGTTTCTTTCTCCTTGCGGCGGTGTAATTGGTATATATATTTTATACGGATTTTAAAATCCTTACATTTGAAAGAAAGTGGTTTAAATAATGGAGGGGACATTTATTTTTACATAGGTTGTTCCATTCTGATAACTAAAATGCTTCTGTTTTCCTTTACTGTCTCAATCAGAGAGTTTTTAGTTGACTGGAGTTGAATAATGTCCAATCTGACACAAAGGAACTTATGGCTGGCATCTATTTTGCAAGGGCAATACGAGTCAAATATAGACTTTCTAAACTAACCACCACATTGTTATATGTTAGTTTCGAAAGTTTATTGCCGTGTTGTGCAAAATAGAAAAAAACGAAAGACTTTGTACGAACTTAATAAAAATCTTCAGACAGAATATAAGCATCTGTCTTTCCATTTCGGACTGAACTACTCCAAAGAACTACCTATCGGTAAATTCGAGTTTCCTAGTGCTCAATATTCATCAGAAACCCACCCTACCGACAAATGCTGTGCGTCAACATTCAAACTGTCAATATTTTCTGACCGAGTCTGCCTGATAACAACAAATCTGCATCTCGTTCTCTCTCATCTCCTCACCAGTAATGCATCTCTGTCACTTATCAGCACGATTATCGGTCGTCGCGTTGGACCACTGTGTTTGACATTTCGTATTCTCTTGCTGGATTTTGTTTAGGAACCTGTGACGTGTAAGAAAATTATACCCTGTAAACCCAAACGCACATCACATAAAGCGTCATTTGCCATCATGGGAGCCCAAACAAATCGGACCGAGATGAAGACTCTTCCAGAAAGCAAAAATAAATTGAAGCGCAATATAGCGATTGCGATGATGCTCCTCATTGTGTTCCTATCACTGCCGGCAATCTGCAAATCACACGATGACCACAAGGCAGCAAGTTTCAAGTATTCTCGTGAGGCCAATGAAAATTTTGATAAAAATTCGGCAAAAGTACACTCACATGACCACCATCATCATCATGATCATGATCATGATCATGACCACCACCACGACCACCATCACCATGATCATGATCACGACCATCACCATCATCACGAAGAAGAAAAAAGAGAAAAGATTCCACTAGGTGAGTAAATGCAATAAAGAAGTGTGAAAACAAATTCATTGTTTCTGACGTTCCTTTAGACATGCAAACCATTTGGCTACATTCGATTGGTTCGACCCTCCTCATTAGTGCCGCACCGTTTGTGCTTCTGTACATAATTCCATTGGACAACAGCGAAGCGATGCGACCACGACTCAAGATCCTCTTGGCGTTTGCCTCCGGTGGCCTGCTCGGTGATGCTTTTCTTCATCTGATTCCTCATGCATCACACCCCCATTCCCATGGCGAGCATGACCATGGTGACCATCACCATCACGAGCACGAGGGCGAAGAAGCTCATGCCCATGGACACGCGCACGATATGACAATCGGCCTGTGGGTTCTCGGAGGAATCATTGCCTTCCTTGCCGTCGAGAAAATCGTACGCCTAATCAAAGGCGGGCATGGTCACAGTCATGGACACGAGACTCCCGCTAAGAAAACCAAACCCGCGGAAAAAGCAAAATCTGATGAGAAGGCCAAAAAAAGTCCCAAGGATACAGCATCAAAGAAAGCAGTCAAAAAAGTCGAAGAGGAGGACGGCGAAGTTGAGATCGCTGGCTACCTCAATTTGGCTGCCGACTTTGCGCACAACTTCACCGACGGCCTGGCGATTGGGGCGTCCTACCTGGCTGGCAGCAGCATTGGTATCATCACCACAGTCACTATTCTCCTGCATGAAGTTCCTCACGAGATCGGCGACTTTGCTATTCTCATCAAGTCGGGCTGCTCGAAGCGCAAAGCAATGATGCTGCAGCTGGTGACAGCCCTTGGTGCCCTTGCCGGTACTGCGTTGGCTTTGCTGGGCGCTGGCAGCGATGCTGCTGCTTCATGGGTACTCCCATTCACCGCTGGTGGCTTCATTTACATTGCGACAGTTAGTGTACTGCCCGAACTGCTCGAGGAGTCCACGAAACTTGGCCAGTCAATTAAAGAAATTTCGGCGCTGCTCGCTGGAGTCGGTCTCATGGTATTCATTGCCAACTACGAATAAGTTCCAGACACCTGTGTATAAGATAAGATAAACTCTAGCAAGGTAGTGGAAAACTTAAGAAGACAGTGCGTATCTGATTGACGCACGTCAACAGTCAATCAGTGGTATTAACACTGGGTGAAGGGTATCTTTTGTCTTGTATATTGTACTTGGAGTGCGGTAACGTGTGATAAGACCGAGAGATCGATATTGCAATTGTTGTATAAAAAAGTTATATAGGAGCCAATTTGTTTGATTGTAATTATTTTTATACAAAATAAAAGTTTACTCTTGACTCGACGCACAATAGTTTTCGCTGGGGGATTTTGCATTGGAGCGGAAAGTGTAATCCGGCTCACGTCTTGTGAGCCAGACGGATTTGCCCGCAGATTTGCTACAAGTTTGGACTCGGTTAATGGCATTGCCTGCAGTTTTCCAAATACTTTTGGATGTCTTCCATGGTCTTCGAGTTTCAGGGCAACAGTTTTATTTACACGCATTCAAAAGGTAGACACAGTATTACAAACAAATTCTTAAATACAACTTAACAGTATAACTTATTAATCGCAGATCCGCCAGCTATTTCATGGCTTTCTTGATTTCGTCCAAGCAATAAGACGCTTGCTCGATCGAGTCATCGTCTTTGAATTTTTTTCCCAACTTGTATGCGTAGGCACAAGTAGTTTTCGCCTGCTGCGCTAGCCCTTCTCTCAGGTATATCAGGCCCAAATTGGCCTGCAGCAAACCTTCGGTGGACGCATCAGGAAGGCTTTTTAGAAGCTCCAACGCCTGCATCAGGTACGCTTTAGCTGATTTCGTATCGTCTAGCTGAAAAGATCAACATTAATCGGTTGGTTACCATTGGGGACCATCCTTACCCCCAAGGCGGCGACACTCAAATTATTAAGAATTGGTATAAGCTCGGAATATGTGGCCCCATAGCGTTCGTAAAATATTTCATATGCTTCCTGGAAGCACTTCTTCGCTTCTGTGTATTTTTGCTCATCTACAAGCATTTGGCCGTACCTACAAAAAGAAAATACAAGAAATGTTGCATTAAACTGATAGTATAACCGAGGATGACAAAGTTTCTTCACCAATCACAAGTAATCGCCTTAATTTCCCGTACATCTTCGGAATCGGGAAACTTTTTGATGTGTTCCTCCAGTTTCTCCATGGTCCATTGGAAACCTTGCATCGCTTTGTCAAGATTCTCCTGCAAATGTGCCATGTGAGCGATTTTAGAACTTATATGCAGTATCTACAACGTTGGAATGTTAGCCACATAACAAATATGAATTCAAGAGAATTCATTTACCTTCAAGCTTTCTTCGGTTTCCCCGTTCGCAAATAGCCGTTTCATAACATCCGCAAATAGCTGTTCTGCTTTCTTGAACTGACCACGTTCCATTGCCAAATTGGCCAGCACATCGTAGACATAGGTGACTCCGTCTTTGTGTCGTAAATCCTGAGCCATGCGAAGCGCTAAATGAAGCATTTGCTCGGCTTTGTCGTATTCTTGACGTTGTATCGATAGAATTGAACGTTTTATGGTCATTATAAGTTTTTCTTCGGGTGTCTCCTCCTCTTCTTCTTTGGCCTTGAAAAAGCTAAATCCCAAAACTAGACCGACAGGAGGAAGAGAGTATTCAGGGCGAAAATACGTGGAATAGCTGCTTCCGTGTATGACAGCCTGTGGTAGGCATCGTGATGTGGATTTTCTGTTAAAATGTGTTGATTTGAAAGCCGGATTTTTTAAATTATTAATTATAATTCGCGAAAGCCGAGTGAAACTGGTGAAATTCATGATTTTGTTTTTTTATTATATAAAAAGTAAACAAGTGCTCCCACGGCGAATATATAATACAGCTGTATGGTGACAGTTCCTTAGCCACATGAAGGGTGATTGGTATAGTTGTCGGTAAGATAGTGCGAGAGCAATAGGTACGTTGAGTATTCGATAAAATTAAAATTTTTCAAGAAAGTGACATTGTAATTTTAAAAACATTTCACCCAATTCTGCGTACAGTAGCGAGTTGTATAACAAATTAGAACAGTTTTCCAATATGCACCGATTTGCAGTAAAAGGTCTTGTTCACAGGATTTTATTAAGAAAAGAGTACAGATAGGTATCAATACAAAATCATTTCTAGTGCTTTGCTTCTAGCAATCTAGTACGTTTTTTTTGCATAACTTTTTGCCGCAAATAATGGCGCAGAAAGTTTTTACGTTTTTGTCACAGTGGTTTCCTACGCTGAAATACTTTTTATAAATTTATCTTTTGTGGTGAATATTGTACAAAAGCGAGCGGACTAAGCTTACATTTTAAGCATTAAGCGTAGTACGCTGCTCGAGCTAAACTAAATTTTATCTGGTCTCCAACTTTTCTCTCCAAACATCAGCTAAAGTTCTCGCTAAATTTTGACATATAGAGTACGCAGTGGATAAGTGTTAGAGAAAACAGCTGTTCTTTGAAAAAATTTCCTTCAAAAATTTTGTTCTCTCTTATTTCAACTATTTCTGATTCTAGGTACTTCTCGTCCATGTAATAATTAAAAAAGCTCATCCTTGCATACTTTTCGGCAACAGAACAACAAATACACAACGATCTGTCGCAATTTAGCTTGAGAAAATGTGCCTACCCATTAAACGGGCATGCTAAATTTTGACAGACGCAGGAAGTACATTCACCCCTATCGTGGAATACGACGTATTAGAGATTCACTTCGCATACTCGATTCACTTTCCATATACATCGTGGAATCCGCCGGGGAGGCTCCCTTTTCGACAGGTATTTTCAATTCAAAGATGGTCGGCAAATCAGCAGTAATAGAGCAAAGCAATATCAAACATTTTACGAAAATCAAAATTATTTTGTTATTTCACGAAAATTAATAAAATGGATAGTAGCTTTATATATACGTATATTTGACAACGTGGAAAGAGCTGCAAGACAGGAACTTTCAGATTCGACGTGAGTTGTCTGAAATACAATTGGTATTAATATTTTTAATAACGTTTATTTATTTCTCAGATTTATCAAATGCTCTCGTTTAAATAAAGCAGCATTTTCGTATGTTGCTGAAATATGCAAGAAAATGTAATATTTGTTTTGGTGTTTTGTGCTTTTACACAGTTCCACTGCCCTACAAACCACCTCTGATGTAAAATTAGCAACTCCTGTATTAGGACAAAACTCAAATATGTATATAAATCAGACAAGTCTTACAACATTTTGAGAAAATCGCAACGAAACCGCACGACAAAGGCGATACGCAATGAATTAGCTGCGTATTTCAAATGTCACAGTTTGTATGGGGAGTTTCACTTCGATCGTTTTCTACGATGGTGTTAAACGCATTCACTTTACCGACTGCTGAATCTTTCACTTCGAATGTATTCTACGATGCCAAGTATTGAATTTGAGTGAAACGTTCCCCTCGCCGTATTCCACGATAGGGGTGATTATGAAACAAAAGTTTGATTATTTAGCTCGAGCAGCGTACTAAGCTTTAGGAAAAAACTCACCAATGTTAAAAAAACTTGGAAAGAGAAAATTCGTATTTGGGTTTGCTTTATTCTAGCGGTTAGCTTAATGGGATAGTATTTTCTCCGATATGGAATACACTGATGGTGACTTACATAGAGATAGCTAATGATAGTGGGTAACAAACGGAACTTGACTCAATAGTGCTTGTAAGGTTCCCATAATTTATTTCGGTTTTAAAGGGTGATTTTTTAAGAGGTTTAGAACTTTTTTTAAAAAAAAAACACAAAAAATTCGAAAAAATGAATGAAATATTTATTTGAATCGATAGTTTGAACCTTGCAATTTAATGTTTAAAGATAATTTCATGCAAATATTGACCGCGGCTGTGTCTCAGGTAGCCCATCCGCTGAGTCCAATTTTGGCATACTCTTTCACACATATCGGCCGGTATCTCACGAATGAATGCATGGATGTTGGCTTCCAGTGCGTCAATCGAAGCGGGCTTGTCCCTATACACATTAGCCTTGGCATACCCCCACAAAAAATAATCTAATGGTGTCAAATCGCACGATCTAGGCGGCCAATTGACCGGCCCGAAACGTGAAATTAACTGTTCACCAAACTCGCCTCGCAATTGCGCCATTGTTTCGCGTGCTGTGTGGCATGTGGCACCGTCTTGTTGAAACCACATATCATGCAAGTCAAGAACTTCCATTTCGGGCAAAAAAAAGTTTGTTATCATCGCTCGGTAGCGTTCACCATTGACAGTAACGCTGCGATTCGACATTTCGCGGTCTTCTGTCACACTAGCTGATACGGCCGCAATATTTTCTTCACTACGCACAGTACGTAAACGTGTTGGTGGTTTAATGTCCAACAAAGTAAATTTGGTGCGAAATTTGGTCACAATCTTCCGAATAGACTGCTCAGAAGGTCGAGAATGCCGATCATAAAATGGAAGCAGCGCGCGATGAACATTTCGAACCGAGCACGAATTTTGATAGTAAAATTCAATAATTTGCAAGCGTTGTTCATTTGTAAGACGATCCATGGTTAAATTGCAAACCAAACTGAAGCTGTTTGACAGTGACACAAGGTACTTAACACACGTCAGCTGTCAAAACCAGTGTTGCCAAAACCAAACCAGCTAAAAAATCACCCTTTATTTGTGATTATTTAGAGTCAGTGACGAAAAATAGGGAGTAATGGCGGTTCCACTTAAACATCCTACGCCTGGAAGCCTTATAAAGGATAATTGCAATGAATAAAAATCCATGAAATGCTAATAATAATACTGTGGCGTATACGCATTTTTTTTTATTAATAATTTTCTTGACATTCATTGTACCTACCTTCAGAACTATTCCCTCTGACTTAACCATTGCATGGATCCGCTAATTAAAAACAAATAACTTTTGCAATTTTAAATTTTATTTTTGTAAAAGCGCTACATAAATGCCTACATACAATAACTCAAGTTTATACAAGTATTTTTGCTGTCGCAATCTTAAAGTAATCTATTACATTGATTTTAACCTAACATTTTTTATTCTCAACAACTAATTGCAGTTTATTTCTAAAACTGGTTCCCTAGAAATAGTATTGCATTACATATAATTTTGTTTAAGTTAACCAAATTGGGTTTAACATTTGCTACCAATCACTGGGTTAAATTTAGATAATAGGTATACACTTTTCAAATTCACAGTTATTATATGTACTTAGTAAATAAATATATATTTTTATTTTAATTGATAAATTGCTTTCGAAAATCAAAAGAAACTTTTCAGTTTAGGGACTAACAAATTGTTCATTTGTGTTATCATTTAATTACATTTACAAACTGATTTAAATAAAAGGCACAAAATATAGCTTTTGAGTATTCGTATAACGCTTGTGTTTATATCGTACGATATTGCAGTAATATATATTCTAGATAAATCTTAGAGGCTAAATTTCGGGAGAGGAAAAACACACACTTTCCTGGTACATAATAATTTTCCTAGGACATTCATATTTTTCTACAAACTAGGGTTAAGTTATATTTACAAATTTCTTTAAACATATTTCATTTGGAGGTAGGTTGACAGGCAGTTAATTTTGTACAATGTAAATGCATGGAATTTTTTGTTTAAAATAAAAAATAGTTTGTATAAGCTCGAGTTCACGATTATAATAAGGGTTTCAAATGTTTGTACTTTAATGGTGAGTTGTATAAAACTTATTTACAAAAATATTTTATACAATTTAAATTGCTTAATTTCTTTCAAAAAACAAAACAATTGGAAAAATGCAAAAAGAAATTGGTGCTAAGTGATTTAATTGGCGATTGGAAGCATTTTGTCTTGGAAGTGTTTAATTTTTATTTGGAAGGGTTTACATCGCATCTGCCTTCAATAGTTACTCTGTGGACATTTTTCTTAACCTATTTTGCTGGAAAAGTGCGGTGTAATTGAACACAAAAATAATATCAGTGACATTTAGTTGAATACAATTAAACATAAAACTGAGAACTAAACCCCGTATTAATAAACAAATGTGCACAAGTTAGTTAGCTAGTAGACATCAGATAGCATACAAAAATTTGACGTAGCTTCTGAATAACGAGTTGAAAACGTTTACGCAGCATTTATTAATAATGGGGTAAGGGAATATGGATAAAACGTTTGATGTAAATCAATTTCGTTCGTTTTTAACTGGGATCACAAATAAGCTAGCTATTAGACGACTGAATTGACAATATTTTGCGGCAGGTATCTTTTTACAAATCGCACTACATTACCCATCGGCTGTTAACTGACTGCGCACATTGAATAAAAGTTTCAATAAAAGTTTACTGAAACAGTTGCTCATATGACCGATTTCAGACAATCAAAACCGAGATACTTCTAGTCAGACTCACTAAACTAGTGTACTTGAACGTCCCCACTTATGTGGTATTCGATTGGGCACTCTCAGAGCACTTTTTTTTTTCTTGATATTGGTCACTTTTTGCGTTCGATTGGTACGAAAAAAAGCAATCTTTTTCCGATTTCAGAGCACCATCGCGAATCTGGATTTTTTCTCAGAGTGCGTTTGACAACTTAGCTTATTTACGTTTTCGTTAAATTTTTCAACTGCAAAGAAACGCATTGCATCGGGTGGATCCGTTTTTGTTAATTAATTAAATAAAAAAATAAATAAATAGTTGGCGCAACAGGTCGGTAGGGACCCTGGGCCTAGCTTCTCACAACCATTCGTTTTGTGTGAGTTTTTCATTTTTGGGACGAATGGAAGGGATCTACAGTCTTACGCCGAGTCCAAACGGCTAATTGAGAAGATTCTTCATGACAGTTATACTCTCGGATGTTTGTCAGACGTTCGCGAGAGGCGGCGCAGTGAATGAAACATACTTCCATAAATAAATATAAGAATATTGTGTAAAGAAGAGAAATAATATGCTTTTTCAGGGGTACCAAATATTCGTTCTCTTTCATTTGAGATTATCAAAATTAATGTTGATATATTCATGTCAACTGTTTCAGCTTCAGCAATATTTTCTAGATGATGTAGAAACTTATTTGTAGATTGTAGGTACCTAAAGACCACGCAGTGCATAATAGACACATACTGCTCATTTGAACGCACATGCGTTGAGCTCAATATTTGTTCAGTATTTTGTTTGGAAAATTCCAAAAACAGAATGGTTTTTACGATTGAACTATGACTGACTTTTAATGATTTTAATGAATGAGTGCATTCAACGCGCGTGACTTCTCATTTTCTCAAAAGCCTGATGACTCAAGTCAAACTGTCAGCGGAAGTAGACAAAGTAGAAAGCAGAGACGATTTTTATCCGTAGCGCGAATCAAACTTTCAACTAAACAATAACCCCCGTATTAATAAACAAAAATGTGCACAAGTTAGTTAGCTAGCAGACATCAGATAGCATACAAAAACTTGACGTAACTTCTGAATAACGAGTTGATAACTTTTACGCAGCGTTTATTAATAAGGGGGTAAATATTGAAATTAACTTAACAATAAATGTACTCCACTCTTGCCATCGATAAAGTCGGTGCTGCTCACTTTCCCGTGTTGACAGCGTCCTTGTGGTTGCCCTGGGCTAGGTAATTGTGCGTACTAAAATTGATGTTGGAATTTTAAGGTAGCCATTGCGTACCTACATACATGAAGTACGAAGTGGAAGTGTTGTGGTTCATTTTTTCGGAAGATCGTTAGTGATCGTTACCTTGGTGAGACAAAGTGACGCTTTTTCTCAGTGTCTGCGAATGTTAATGTCGTGTAAAGAATGTTAATCGTCACAGGCTGTCTAAGTTTCGCACCGGTTTTGAACAAAATCGCCAACAAAACTGATACATTTAGTTAAGGCCTTTACAAAGTCTCCTCTTTTAAAGGCAGTACGAACGAAATTGCAGAATTACATAAAAAAAAACAACTGAAAAGCATCAATAAAGTTATAAAACAAAAAAAAAAAACAATAAAACAGAAAAATGTTTAAAACTTATTTAAATTTCATTTATTATTTTTTTGATTTTTGCTCAATAAAACAAAAATAGTTGGACTCAACTAAATATAAACCATAAAAACTAAATGCAAACTAAAGTCTAATAAAATATAAACTATTCTAAATCTTGAGGTAGACTTATTCAATAGTAAAAGCAAACATAAATTTCATTTTCATTTCCATTCGTCAGAAAGTATAAAGAATATGCCCTAAAAAGCAATATTAATGATTTTGTTCGCTTAAATAAAACTTATGTTTTCGCATATCTGAGGATTCTGAGGTATTCATTTGTCATTTAGTGATTTGTTTTTGTTCTTTCACTTGTACACTAGATTTAAGATATAAGTTGTATAAAGTATATGTGGTTTTGTATGCTATTCTATTAAATATTTTAGTTTTATTTGTAAAATCTAGTTTTACATATAAGAACATACGATCCTATGCTAATAGTTTATTCTTTACATAATTATTTTTTTCTTTTTTTAAGTTGGCAAGATGTTTTGTTAAATGTTGCTTGTTTTTCTTTTATAATTAAATTGCTTTATAAAAAGATAGGAGGTAATTGGTTAAAAACAAAAACGATTATTGTAAAATAAAAAAATAAAAATATATTTATTATCACCTGAACTGTCTTGTGTTTCAAAATTGTGAATTCTAAAACAACATTTAAAAAAAATGCATAATATTTTCTGAGGCAGCTTCCTTTATTACATGTTGAGTGTATTTTATAGTTAAGTTGCTCTTTGAGGTAGAAATCGGCTAGTGTTACATATATTGTGACTATTTTCTTTTGCTTGGAGTTCATTTATAAAATATCGCTTATGGAATGTCGGAAAACCTGAGTTTGAGTTGAATGCTATTTCGAGTATTTTGTTTTTAATGTTTAGTGTCAAGAATATTTTTTATTTTTTTGCCACTACAAAAAAAAAATGGAAAACTTGGTTTTTAATGGAAGAATTTGTTGTTTATGATTCACTATTGCTAAATAACGTTCCACTCTAAATGTAGGATGTACATGTTTACAACGATAAATATTTAAGTAGTTTTTCTTGCTAGGTATATTTTTTTTTTCTCAAAAATTAATGGCACAATTGAATTAAGATTTTTATGCATTTTTTACCATTTTTGTTTGTACACTGTAAATGAAAATAATAATAAAAAAAACAAATAGTTACAATAAAAAACACAAACTAAATTAAAAAGAATATCTACAATATTAGAATAGGACTTGGTTTTCTTAAAATGTAAGAATCCCTTTTGAGTGTATTCTAAAAAGTCCTTAAAATCTAGGATTACCCGTTCACTTAATTTCTTCTTTTTCTATAAATAAATTGCGATAGTTTTAATGTTTTCTTATATATATGCTTATAATTTGTTTGCCATCTAAGATGAATTAAGTAACATTTCTGTTCTTTTGTATATTTAATTCTAATTACTATATACATAGTGAGTTTCCCTATCAAATACTGCTTACACTTATGCAAAAATGAACTTCATTTTGAATTTCTTAAAATTTTTCATTAAAAATATTATTATTTTTTTTTTTCAAATATTTTCTGTAGTAAATCGTATTTAGTGATGCGTATACACTGATTATATAATTTTTCTTAAACAAATTTCACTTTTTTGTTTGTGGTATACATCGGTAAGGCTTCGCGTTTTCATGTTGGTATATGTATGTATCTTTTTTAGCTATAAATAAATATTCATCTGTTTTTTTTTTTAAATCAAAAAGTATGAAGAGTTTAACGCATCGAAAATTGTCTAAAGTTTAAAGAAAGGTAAAAAAAAAACTTAAATAAATTTAACGTGCATCATGTGCATTTTTGCCTACGTATTGTGAACACCCTCATCTTCGGAGTAGTTATCATCGGCATCTGAGTTGCCGCCATCGTTATTGCTACCCGATTGGTTGTTATCTAGACCTAAATCCATTGGTTCGGAGGAGTCTCGACGGATGTCTGTGCCTGTTGGACCATTGGACGTTGTTATACTCAAATGATTGACAGAACTACTGGGCGAGTGATGGCGCATGGCAGGTTCTATTGATAGATCATTTCCTCCTCCCAGGCTGTTTAGAGGGTTACCGCCACCATTATTGTGCATGCTGTTTTGGCTCAGCCGGGATATATCGTTGTTTTGGCCTAATTTGGAGAGATCGAAATGCGGTGGAAGTAGTCCGGGTGGTAGTTTGTCGAGACCATGTCCCATTGCGTTAAGTTGTGCCATTTTGGCTGCGTGTAATGCGGCCGCTGCGTGTTCCTGCGTCATTCCCATACCTAAAAAGGAATAGTTGTAAGGCAAATTGTATTTCAATTGTATATGGATGAAATAGTTCATTTTGTTCAGTAAAAGAATTTGAATTGTAAAGGCGGCACTCTTCTAACGAGTATACCAAATAAACGAACTTGAAAACTGCCGTATCGACTGCATTTTTTCGTTGTCAAAGTCAACTGAGAATTATTATTTTGCGAAGATAAATAATGAAATTGCTAAATTGGAACAGTTTAAACAACTGGAGATGTTATATTGATGAAGAAATACATGTGCGAGAGAATTTAAGCAAAGTCGCCAGTAATATTCTAATTTATAGATCTAACGCACTTCATTACCTACAGGTATAGGAAATTAATGCCATCGGAGCCGAAGTTATCGATATACATATTATTAACAAATGAGTGTGGCTTGTAAAGTCAAAACGCATTATTCTTATTTCGAAAAAGTCCGTTCGAAACGTATATTTGCTTAAGGTCTTCACTAAACATTATTACGAGTTGATGGACAACGTTGCTACTGCAACATTCAGCCTAAAAAAGTCGTTAAAAATGAGCGATAATCAAACTGCACTCACCAAAGGTGTTCTCCGTAATAAACTGCAAATACGTATCCAACAGCGATTGTCCAGCCGCTGTACTTGTCGGTGGCAGTTGTGTACCCATCATCATATCCTTGGAATCATTCGAATTCTTTTGATTCATCGATTCGTTCCTAATGCGGGTTATTGTTGTGTTGGTATGACCGAAATTGCTCAGCAAACTCTCGTGATATCTGCTCATGTCGTTATTATTGTTGCCATATCCACTGCCCGTGGTCAAGTCCTCTGGGTCATCGTCTTCATCTTCGCCAGTATTGCGTAAGTCTAGCTTCGAACCACCCCTCTGCGCACCACTTGTAGGAGAAGCTCTGGCTCTTAGTTCGGCCGCTGAAATTTTCACACCAGCTTTAGCCAACAATCTCGATGCTAGATCCGGATCAAAAGCACTTGGCATTGGTAGAACTGGTAGATCTTTTGTTGAAATACCACGATGCTGTCGTGACATATGCGAATGCAAGGAGTTTCGTGATTTCGCAACGGTACCACAGAGGACGCAACGATAACCTGGACACACGGTGTGCTTATCTTCCAAATGAGTACGTAACGTATGGGCGGAACGGTATATTTTACCACATTTCGGGCATGGACGGGGATCGGTAGCTCGGACACGCATTTCAAGTGATCGACGTGAGACTGTAAAGGCAAAATGTAAAAGGAGTTGTTAGAAACGGGTTGTTTTGCTTTCGAAGTTGTTGATACTTGGAAGGCATTCAAAGTCGACAAAGGTTTTATATCAACGTAGGGCTACACTTTGAGCTCCACAGGAAACTATGAAGTTACGTTTTTGACGTTTATGTTGATTGGTTAAAAATATTTGCTAAAATTCATTGAGAAAATTACTAATGGCGGAAGGCACGCTCAGTCCAAATCATCAATTTCAGACTTATTCATAAAATACACGATTTGGTTTGGGACACAGTTTTATCCCCGTTGCGAGTACTAAGAGTTTCAGCTCTCCCTCATGATTTACCCACGAACAAAGCTAATGAATTGCAAAATATGCTGGCTAGATTTCGACACTTGAGGTTATCGCAGGCAAATTCTAGCTGTCAAAAATTGGCGCTGAACAGGCAGTAGTCGTATTTTATTAAAAACTAATTTTGCAAAGATTCGTCAAAGTTATATTTTTATTCATCCACCCATAAACGTCAAAAGCAAGCGTAAAATTTATAATATTTTCATCCACAAATTTGAACAAAAACCTTTTCGACTAAGAACACTTTCCATATACAAAAATTAGTAAGAAAAACGCTGGACAATAAATCTCATTGTTTTTTTTTGAAAATATATTTGCCATCTTTTTTTATATATAGTTTCTTTGCTATACGCTTTTTTTCTGCCTTAGTTTTTGCCATAAGGCTTACACTTTGTTGTTTTTTCGTTTTCAAATTTAACTAAAATAAATTAAAACAAATGCACAATTATTTCTTTATACACTTAGGTATGTAGTTGTTTTTTTTCTGGAAACAAAATTTGAACATAACATTGTTAAGCTTAATTTCTTTTAGTAACTAAAATTATATCACTGAATTATGTATCTTCTTTTTTTTATTAGCTCTCTTCTTACTTAAACACTAAAACTTTTATTATAATAGTATATATAGTTTTCTGGTAATTTGTTCTTGCAGTAGTTGTTTAATAGGAACCTGTATTACGTATGCGTAAGAATTCTTAAAAGATATTAGTGTAGTTCTTTTGTTTAACTATTTACTTAATAATAAATAATCAACTAGACTTTGAATGGAAATTGATTTAAAAATTAAAATAAATAATCAAATACTAAATTAAAGACTAATTGCTTGAAACATATGCGAAGGAAATGTGTTGCAAGGGATGTTAATTTCAGGCAGAAGTATGAGTTTCAGTGAATATTTAAAACAATTAGAACTATTAAAATAGTAATGTCGCTTTGCATTGGCTTGACTCATTCTGTACTCCAATGGAACAATAAAACTGCTTCTGATTGAATCCACAAAAGTATTGGTAAAATGCCAAAAAATAATCTACGGCTGCTGTCAGCTGACTTGTATAAAATACATAAATTACACTTGTATGAGTGCTTATTGAGTGACTTCTGGCTCAAAATCGAGAAGCGAAATACTCTTCTCAGAATCACCAGAAGAGTAGGTATTTTTTGTGTCTATAGAAAGTTTTCAAAGGTGATTCTTGACATAAGATAATTTCTTATATTTTTAAGTGATCCCATCTACTACAGTAGCGCGTGTGAATGTAAAACACTTTCTATTATAAAACACATCTAGTCAGACAGCTGTCAGACTCACTAAACTAGATACTTGAACATACTCAGTGTTTCGAGAAGTCCATCTTTTCAGAGATGGGCTATCTTTTCGTTCAAACGTCAACAAAACCAAGTGACAGCCTTGTTAAAAGGCGAATTATTGTGCCCCGAGTAGTGCCTCTGCCTTGTTAAACTATTCTTAGAAAGTGCACAATTCCCATTACTTAAACTTCTCAGCTTTTACCAAATACATTTGATAAACGTCATTTTACAATTCTACAAAGCTTTTATCCCGTTTTTCACTTTGTTATAATCTTTTTAGTAAATTTTTAACATAATTATGCTACAGCCGTATAAAATCTGTTTTGTATTCCTACACTTGGTTTTTTATCTTATTATTTGACACTGACGTTCTCGCAAACTACCCTATCGGCGCATTCCCGTTGCGGAATCTTTGGAAAATACTGCTGACTGAAACATGAATAATTCTGAAATAGGAAAACAAATATTTGCGAACACAGCCTCCATACAAAATTCAGTGCAGAGATTTATGGGCCAAATATTTGCTACGTTCGCTATGCGTATAAAAATGTAGCAGTCGTAGCTGTGTCGACATTTTGTTTCTGTGCAAAAGACACATTTCACGAATCTGTTTTGTGTCCTGCGTCAGAGCTCAGAAGAATTTGCAAATCCGCCTCACAGACAGTTCGGAAAGTATTGCAAAAATTTGCATTTTTCTTTATTCAGACTCACTCAATATTAGCTGCACGCAGTGGCGTAGAAAAGTCAAATTTAATGAAATGCTATAAAAATCTAGTACCTTTCCAAACTAAGGAAGTATATAAATAAAATTAAATTTTTTTGGGTGGTGAGTAGACAAGCACACATCTACGATTCGCATTGATCAAAAATTTCAATATATTACATACATTTTCCAATATAACCTCACAAATAAACATGTTCGAAACTTATGTTTCTATTTCTCACTGATTTTGTTTTAATGAAAATCAAAATGTTGTTGTCGTTAGTTATTAGAAAAATTGAGCTCTTACAAATTTCTACATATGATTTTAATTTGTTTTGGCTAAAAATATTAGTATGCAGGCACATTCTGTTTGTTTTTTTTTTTTACATTACATTATTATTTTTTATATAGTGTTTTGCTTCAATCTACAGCTTTTTCTTTAATACTGTTAATTTCTTAGGATATATTTCTTTTTGGTTTCTTATTATTTTGATTTAGTTTTATTTTAATTTTATAAATAACATTATTATTTGTTTTAATGTGAATACATTTGAACATGTACCGTCTTACTGGCTAATAGGATAGTTTTTCATTCTGATTTGGATTACTCAGAGCATAGTTATAGTATAGTTTTAGTTTCTCATTTGTTTGTATCTATATACAATTTGTTAGTTTAGTTTCTGTTTTTGTATTTTTTTTTATTTTAAATTTATTTTATAGGAACATAATAATTCATTTTCATAGGACTTTATTGTTGTTATTTTTTTTTTGTTTTTAAATAAAAGCTAGTTGCTAAAATTGGAACAAAAAACGCCACTTATAACAAATATAAAAGACAATGTCGTCGAAATTTTAAGTTAGTAGGGGCTTAGCGGGGTAGGTGTGGAAATTTAACGCAATTCGGCGATTGGGTTACCAACACGCCCTCGAGGGGCTAGTGAAATAAAGTGGTGAACGGGTTTTAATTTCTCGGTCATTATTTATGTGCCAAAGGGGGTTGCGGAAACGAAACACTCTGACTGATCGGTTAAAGCGCCCTCTCTAACGTCAGATTTGTCATATTTTATCTAAATTGACACATTAACTGTCATAATTGCCAGCACTGTGTAGTGTGTGGCACAATTTAGACTTTTTATAAAGCACTGACTATTTTGCGAGTAATATTTCGTTAATACGAGTAGATGGCACTCTTAGTTTAAAACTTACCTGGACCACCAGTTATACGAGTATTAAGGTCAGGGATTTCTACAGAGACTTGTGTAAGTATAAACAAAAAAAAAAAAAATACTGCGCAAGTATGGGTTGAAAAAGCGAAGGCAACGTTATTTTCCCAAAAATAATAATAATTGTTTTCTAAGGCCTGACGACATTGTCTTTTCGCTACCAACTAACTCGAAAATCTCCCACAACCGGATCAACTAGCCACTCTCACAATTTCATTTAAAATCCGGTATTCCCGAGAACGGACCACCCGACGAGCGCATGGCTTTCATTTTCGCCCACTGCAGCGTGTGCTTGATTCGCATATGATTGCGTACGGAATTGGGATGGGCGAACCGCCGCCCACATTCCAATACAGGACAAACAGGGCTATCACGTGGATAATGCCGGTCCAAGTGCTGCCGAAAGACCCTCTGTTCCAGCGGTGTTTCACACAACGGACACGGCAACAAATAATTGCTATTCGATGTCGATGAAGTTGTTGATGCAGCAGCCGCAGCTGCTGCTGCTGTCGTATTCTGAAGGATCTCTGGAAAATCTCTAGATCGACTTAAAGCTATTGTCCTGGCCATAAATAGATTCGCTGTTAGCTGCTGCTGTTGGGATTGTATCTCGTCCAAGTGTTGCTGGCTGATGTTGCATTTGTTCTCGTGGTGATGCCTTTGCAGGAATTGTTGATGTTGTTGTTGTTGCTGCTGCTGTTGTTGTTGTTGTTGTTGTTGTTGGTGTTGATGATTTTGCTGATGCTGTTGCTGTTGATGATGCTGTTGCACCAACGTATGAAACAGTGATGGATCAGTGCTTTGAGTATTGTTGTTGTTATTATTGTGTTTCACGGTCAACGACATGGCCGATGAAGATGAATCGTTTGAATACTCATTCGATGAGTTCTCCGACGATGGAGATCGAACGGGTGACTTTAGTGCTGGTGGTAATGACGTTGGACGAATTGCTGTCTCATCAGTGTCATTATCGAGACCATTTGATTCGATTTTCAGAAATATATTGGAATGTTTATCGTCTGTCGGAGAGGATTGCGACTTTTTCGATGTATGCTCATCCGTGGGATAAGATGTGTCGATGGCTTCCTTTTTGACACTGGCCATTAATCCGTATTTAGTTTGAACATCTGCAAACCGTTATAGACAGCAAGGGATTGCAGTGTTAGAGAGATGCATATAAACGTGTTTTTGAGAATGGATAAGATTGTAGTAGTTTCTGTTTTTTTTTTTTAGATAATGAGCTGATTATTTATTATGTATGTAGGTGAGATAGACTAGTATAGATTTAGATATGTATAATGTACGCACTATTATTTAATTATTATTTTTTTTTTGTAACAAAAATCATTCGCAGCAACATTCGAGCACTTTTATCCGACCCTGATCTGTTTAATAAATAATTTTTGTTCTATTTTATAATCATGTTGCGGATGACATTTGAGGATCATCAACAAAATCTCAACAACCAACAACAACAGAACTGAATATTTGTTTTGTGTTTATTAACTTTTTCATTTCCCTTAATTTGTATAAAAAATTACTTTCTCTTTTATAATTAGGGTTAACATTTTGTTTTTAAATATAAATTTTGCGTGTCCACTGCCAATTGGTTTTGATTTGTATTTAGTGCCAATTTTATTTCGTTTCAATTAATTCAGTTCTTATCGTTATAAAATACTAATTTTGTAGCCAATTTTTGTCGTTTTAATAATATTTGTATATAAGTTTTGTTTATCTATGTTAGAAGGCAATTGTTTTTTTTATTTTTTTGTAAGATCACGGTCGTTATATAAATAAAAATAAAAGATTTATCTTGGTGCAACATACTAACAAAAAAATGCATTGCAAAATAATATACAATCAAGTAGAAAAATAAATAAGGTGGTTCTATAATTTATTATGGCATCCTTTTGGGTGGTTCTAAAAATGATAATAAGGAAGGTTTCATTACGAGAGATGCAGGTAATTTGTGCCCCTTCTTTGCAAATATATTACCAATATATGGTTGACAGTAAAATAAGCTTTGCACAATATTCGGTTAAAATCGACAAATTGTACTAGAGTTTCATTCATATACTGTTGATCTGTCAGAACTTACTTTGACAAATGCAATAAGCTTGTAGTTTTAGCCGACAATTGGAAACAAACTAATAAACAACTCCGAAGAACAATGACAGTTGACAGTTCTTTGCAAAAAAATTGCAGCATTTGTGTTGCTGTGTTTGTTTGGAGTTTGTGTTCAGTGAATATCAGAGTATAGGTGCTTTGTAATCAGCTAATGAAGATGATAACACATTTGGAGCCACTGTCGATTTTTCATTCCCTACCAGAGTAATATCATTTGTGCCTAACATCTGTCAAATGAGTTTCCATTGCTGTCACTCTTTGCACTTCCAATAACGGAATGGGTGTCGACTAAAAAGGGTGGGATACGGATAACTCACCCGCTGGTCAAAAAATACTCATCAGCATCATACCTAATCCAATACCTGCATAATTTTATAGTTTTCCCTTTTTATGCCCTTTTGCTACTATCCCAGCACACTCCCACATTCAATGGAGATGTGTAATCTTTCGTATTCCCAACACAGAGAGTAGCGCACCCAAAATATTTCGGGAATTCAAATATCAATATCAATAACAATAACAATACAAACGATTCGTCCCGAACAAAACATGTATTCCATATGCATTCGGAATATATTTGTCTTAATATGATTTATAGCAGATCTACATGTCATTATATACTTTAAGGATAGTGGTTTCATTCTGTGGATCATTCTCTGCGAGAGATGGTTCTATTTCCATTCACATGTATACACTGATAGAGGTATACCGTATACAGTTGGAAAAAGGTGCTGTTAACAGTCATTCGGCACGCGATTTTAACATTCAATAGTAATTCAGGAATGTCTTACTATTGTTATGTGTGCATGCAGATTGCGTTAAGGTATAGCGCCGCTGACTGTGTGTATACAGGCATTCAAAGCAAGCACCCGAATCGAACAAGCCAACCCTTTTTATTTCGTTGGCATGACTTGTGTGTCGTCTTTTGGCTTTTCCACTAAACATGCAGGGGTGTGATTGGTAACAACTATTTTTCTTGCCACAATAATGGTAATGGTAATGGTAATTTGTTTTTCGACCTCGTATTCATATCGTAATAATTTACAAATTTGTCATATTGTAGCCGCACCGCGTTGTTTTTACGGTAATCTGTTCCGATTTGCCTTCTGACTGTTTTTTTTTTCTTCTTCTTTATGAGATTGGGGGTGGTTAACCCTTCATTGCGTTTTCATTAGTATTTACCATTACACGAAGATGAATTAAATTCCTGGTTTTCTATTATGGTGTCGGTAGGGTAGGGTAGGTTAGGTGGTGCTTTGTAATCGTACTTGCGGTGAATATTTTTGCTTCAAGAAATTGTAAGTGATTTTGTGGTTAAGTGGAGATGTTTTTCTAGCCAGATTTTTGTAATTTACCTGCAGAAAATTAGTGAAATACTGACTGAATTTGTCGTGCAGTTATTATGGACGATATTTTGACATTTTGACAGTAAAGACATTTGCTATCTGGAGGGGAATATTACAAAAAACCTTGAGCAACTCAGACATTGGTGATAGCCTCAAAATCTGCAGACACAAATTCAGGAACTTTTTTAGTAGATATTTCCAAGTGACAGCACTCAAAGTTTTCCAAATGCATCACTAGTCATCAATTGTATATGTAAGGCGGTCATTACTGACTTAGAACTCCTTAATATTGCTGAATACACTCAAAGGGGTGTTAGTCTATTGAAGTTTTTGTTTGAAATCAATCATTGGTTTCTGACAAATTTACATATTAGGCCATTGATTGACAGTTTCGACTTAGGAATCAAACAATGACGACGTTTAAAAATCAAGTTTAGTAAGTGTGACAGCTGGCTGACTTGATCTGTCTTAGTTAAGATTGGCGTAGATCGGTCGCAAAAGTAGTTTGTTTTTTGTTTAATTCATGGAGTGGTAACCGAAAAAAATCTAATCAAGAATTTCTGCTAAGGTGGCATTTGACATTTGCATGTGGCTGACGTAGGAAAATTGACGTTACCGACCAAACTAGTCTAGACCAATCTAGTCCAGGTAAATCTAGTCCAGACCAATTTAGTCGAGTAACGAGAACTCGATAGATTTTTGAATGTGCCCCTTCATCGATACTTTGACGCCTGCATTGAATGTCACTTCTGACGTTCTGAGAAATACTATGCCCGTGCCGTGTAGATCCCTCCTACAACTCTCACACTCAACCAATCTTAACAAACGAGGTGTCAAGGAAAGGGGATTACTTTAAGTATGAATAACGATTTATTAAAAATAAAACCCACAGTCACTTATATTGTCGTTTTAACTACATTCATCTCTCTTGGCAATATCAGTTTCTTTGCTGGACAATGCAACCCTAATGGGTGCAATTAGGTACCAGTTGTTGAAAATATTTAAGTATAGCTCCTCGGAGCACACCTCAACGAATCTAATCTAATTAAACAGGCAAACACACTTCGTAGACTTCGAGGGTATTATTGATTTGATATCCGCATGCAGGCGACTCGACTGTCTCATCCCAACAGCACGTTATGTACGACCAGAAAAGGCATTTCTCATCTTTTCTATGAATCTAAAACGATGATGCCCAACCACTTCATTTAGCTTACATAAATAATCTAAAACAAGGATGAACACAGATATAGATTATTATCTACGTGAGCCGAAGCGATGCTCTTCAGATATACACAGTTCCATTTAAAAATAATGAAATTCAGATGCATTTCAAACAAATCAGGATGAGGGACGAAGCGTCTATCTTTAGACATCGCAATTTCATCCTTGATTATTATTTTGCAGCGAACTATGGACATGAGCGGACCAACTTTGAGGAGGGTATATCGTTAGAGTGGAACTATATCTAAAGGATTGCCAACCATTTTCGGAGAGCAAGGTCCGTAAATGCCTTTTAAAATGAGCTATTTCATTAAGAGTGCACATTGTGTATTATGTATAATGTTCGAGTGTATATATGCTGTTCGCATCTCGATAAATCTGCGTTGTGCCGTATATCAACGAGACTTATATGTGCATAATTAATGAAATTAAATACAAAGGATTCTTCTGCATGTTCGTCTTTGGGTTCGCATCCCAAAAATGCGGAGATGCTCGAGTGCAGAAGAGTGCAAAATTCTATTTTCAAAAGGATACGAGCTTTCGAGGGAGGAACGCGCTTTGTCCGGTCTACGATAAAGATGATGATGAATATGGCTGCGATTGGAGAAGTGCATGTCAATTGAAGTATGAAATTACATCACAAATTTAAGTTTTCTCAATTCAATTTGGTTTTGAAGTTGAGTAAGTTTGCATTCAAGCGTTAATGGACTTTTTGTTTGTGCAAATGGTTCCGTAATTTTGCGATCAGTTGAGACGTGATAAGAAGAGTATGCATCGACGAATAACTTTGCATAAGCGCTTTCATAGGGTCTTGGCCTTGGTGTCCATTGACCATTTATCAAATGACATTGGTGTCACTTTGTCACAAATACCGATTCAATGGATTACTACTTTACATTACTCGTTTGCCTTGATGTTTAATAAAACATGTCTAATAAAAAAACAGCGCAGTTGCCAACTGTCATTCAACTCTTTTCACTAAATTATTTTTTGACGTTTCTGTCAACAAAAGAATGAACTCTCTAAAAAAAAAAATGGTAGACTATTTGTCAATCTCTGCAGTTTCACAAAACAGCAGCAAATATTTCAAAACTTACCAAAACAACAACAAAAATCGTACTAGAATTGTTTTAAACAAACCATTGTGACGAAAAGCAATTCAGTGATTGATCGAGCGATGCTCCACCAACCAAAAAAAAAAAATATTGCCAACGAACATAAATGTAATAGATGATGTCGAAAGACATATAATATGACAGCCTAATCCAGGACATTTTTGGAGCATTGTAGAATCAATTCATTCAGAGTATACTTTGGTAACATAAAATATCTGTCACGCAAAGTAAAGTTCAAGTATCTAGTTTAGTAATTCTGACAGCTGTCCGACTAGATGTACCTCGGTTCTGATTGGCTGAAATCGGTCATATGATTGATGTAGAAAAAGTGAAGCTACCGACCAATCTAGCTTTTGCCATCAAGTTACATCTAGACCAGACAAACCTAGTCGACTTAAGGTAGATTCTTGAAAATGTGACCAATTACTGACAAAATGTAATAGAGCCTTATGTCTTGTCAAAATTGTAAAATTTAATGTAGGCAAAACTTGGGGAACATTTGCTTTGCTTTCTGCAATGATGGATTGCCATTCGAACAACTGCAACTAGTTATGAAACCATTTTCATCAGAACATAACTCGTTGCAAAAATACGTAAAGAAAGTACTAGATTGATGAATAAAAACCTTTCTCCTTCCTTTGACAATAGGAACTGCCCGATTTGAATTCACAATGAGTTCCTGACAATATTTACCTATTCCTATTAGAAACTGCGCCGCCGACCAACAAACTGGACTTTTACCATTCCATTTCGAATATTGGCATAATAAAAACATTTATCCCCATCCACCATTACCCCTCACTTCTACGGCATATAACCGTATAACGATTACGAGCAACTATAAGAGGCATTAAACACACCCTTAAAATCTACATAATGTATTTATTTTCGGTTATTGGCGATGGGGGCCACACAGGAAATATTGGGAATAACATGTCGATTTGCGTTTTCGACCGGCATTAGTTTTCCTTTTATAAGATCCTAGCACATTGTGTCATAAACACCCATATACGGATCCGTTAAGTCAAAGCCATATTCTGCATGCAATTTCAATACGTTTATTAATAAAAAGAAGGAACGCGACGACATCCCCTGTGGAAAGGGACGAAAACAATAATCGTGTGAAATAACATCAATAAGAGACTAGCCCTCGAAGGACTTGGCTTTTATTGAATGTACGCATAAAAATCTACGTGCGGCAGGATAATACAGAACAGCAGCAGCAGCACACCTAGTTTTGTAAATATTTCATTTTTGTTCACTTTTCCTTTCGAGCAGCGAATAATCAAAATCGAAATGGATTATGTTCGATAAAGTCTGCGTGTATTTCTTTTTTTTTGGGTGGTGTAAGTGCCAATTCATTTATTCACTTCGCATTTTCGGGGCATTAGTCCAGTATTTTGCACACCCAAAAAAAAAAAAAGGAAGAACAAGAAACAGCATTGAATAGCAAATCGATTTGATTAAGAAAATATAATTTAATTAGCAAAGAGACATTGCGTGTGTGGAAGGACGGGGTTAAATGGTGTATCGCACCAATAATGCGAATACATTAATGACCATAATAACCATAAATCAAGTTTGGTAATATTTGTGTTGCGATTGCTGAAGTATAATAGTTTTTGACAAGAATACACTAATCCAAACTTCAGTCCAACACCTACGTTCGTACCTAATCGTAACCCCTGCCATTTAAGACGAGTGCAAAAATATAGTAAGCACGGCAAAGGGTAAATAAAAATAAAATTATGAAAACGAGAGTCTTATAGAATTACTACCCAACATCGGTGACATTTTGCGAAGATGTGGGATAGTTGGCATTTTGCTTAAAGGCTTAGCTGGTTAGGTTATGCTAAATTTATTACATTCAGTTGATGATGACAGCTCCAACAAACCTTATAAAAAAGTAACACTATCTTGGGCAGAAGCTAGTTATTGATCATTTATAGATATATGCACAAAGCAAAATAGTTGCTTTCTATGTTGCGCAAGATGACAGATTGACATTTGAAGCAGAAAAAAATCAATGCAAAAGTTTAATTTATCATTTCTATTCATTCATTTATTCTGTTTGACAGTTTAGTTTCAAGTTTCATTTCTTTTAGAGATAATCTAGTACAATCAGTTCAGTTATTCCATTACATATCTATCCATTGGAAAAAATCTAAATAAATAAGTATTTGGCGCAACAGGTCGGTAAGCATCTCACATTCGTTTTGTGTGAGTTTTTATTTTTGGGACCTACAATTTTATGTCGAGTCCAAACGGTTAATAGAGAGGATCTTTATGACATTTATACTCTCAGACGTTCGCAATTTGTGTTTTTCCGGGGATCAACCTGGAATCCCCCGCTTAATAGTCCAGTACACTAGACACCAAGCCACTCCGCCTACAAAATGTTTGCTTGCATTACATACTTTGTATAAATTCAGCATTAAAAGCCAGAAAATAGATCCCGGCAAAACAAAATGGCTTGAGTCAAATTTGTAAAGTAATAGAAGATAGTGCGAGCGAAATAAAGCGACACATACGAAGTACTTCACATTTTCTGTCAACCTATAAAGCGACATTTTTTGTCGAAGGCAAATTTTACATTCAGCACAATCGAAAGGTAGATACTCTTGTGTAAATTTAACAAGATATCACTGTACCAGATTATGAAGAAATATGGCCGACTACAATTCCATGAAACTGTCATTTTGGACATGCTGTACCTCACACTTTTAAATCTAAATAAACTAATAATAATTGGAATATTTACTCGACTGCAAAAGCTCAGTAGGTATCACAATACTTTATAAGTATAAAGAGTTGCAAAAGAGCCTTACATTACTTGCAGTTGAAAGTGACAAATTAACTGGCTGGACACAGTTGATGTGATCAATCAAATTGAATAAAACCCCAAACAAATCGACTTAGTAGGTGAACTAGTTTTTTGGACGTACCCCTTGCAATTAGCGGATTATGTTTAAAGACAAATCAGCTTATTTATTTGCATTTTTTTTTACATTCACACGATCAACCAAGGCCCGAGATTTTGACAACTATTGTGTCAGATTAAGCTTTCATTATACGCTCTACTTTCGTAGGTGTTTCCTATTTGTAGGTATTTATCTGTGTTCAACCCATGAACTTTGGTGCATAGCACAAAGAAAAAGGTTTATTTGACAGCTGAGTCTAATTGACGGTAACGTCATGAGAATAAATGTTCTGACAGCTGACAGGAATACTGTTTACTTTCCATTCTTGTACATAAACTTTGAAAAAGTCGTGCACAAATTTGTAGCAGAAAAAAATCTAGTACAAATCTTCAAAAGCGAATGCAATTTTTTAATGTTTATGGAATGTGTCGTTGGCTTGTCAAACTGACAAGTTTGAACAGAACTCACGGAAATTATAGCAAACTCGCATCTTTACCGGAAAACTATTGCTTTTGTTGTCTATTGAGGCAGAAACGACTTCACAAGATTAAACACGAGAAATGGCGAAGTAGTAAAAGCGACTTGTGCGATAACTGTCAAAGTCTAAGTTTTGCTTTTAGGTGGCAATCAAAAGGTGTTTCCTTTAAAAATTTGATGTGTGCCTAGGCCTACTGACCATTTCTAAAAAAAAGTTATAAATTGACTCCGCCAACTATAAACCAAACAATACCGATTCCGCTACAAAATACGTCATTTTGCCGTACGGCTATTTTAGGCAAATTACTTTTGATGGATTAGGATCACTAAAGCGAAGCACCAGACTAGGGAGGTGTGGCTGCTTTGTACAACCCAAACGTAGGGCAAAGGGAAAGCCCACCAGCAAACAAAAAATACCCATAAAACGGCTTTCCACTCTGCGCTATAAAATGTATTGTAATTATAATGTAAAACAATAAAATGTACTCTCGGCAATAATTTATGTTTCACTGATTTTTCGAATACAACTTGCACCCAGATTGTGTGTGAGTGTATATGTAATAGTGGAGCAGACTGAAATCAAATAGTGTGCCAAAGCAGAACTGCAATAAAACAGTAGAAGAGAACAAGAGCAAAAAAAAACACAAGGAAACAAGTGAAGTAATATAAAATCCGAAATTCATCGGTATATATATGTGGATGTACTGAAACATAATAAAGATCCTTCGAAATCGTTAAAACTTTAGCCGTAAATCTTTTTTCTATACATGCCAAAATAATACCAAACACTGAGCCCAGATAGACCGAGTGAGAGCGCTATACCAGGCAGGGGGAGGCCCGCACCAGCGTTAAAACGCAAAACACAAAAACGAAGGAAACTATTAAATTTTCGATGAATTTAATGGCAGGATGTACTGGCGTTAACAGGCTTTTCAACGGAGAAGGGGCACACGATGATGGTTAAGTTTTCGGCTAGCCCAGCTCCCACATATACTATATACACACAAAATATCGTAGACAAAAGCGTGAGGGTTTAATGCACAGCCAAAGGAGGAGGAATTAAAACAAACCATTATGACTTTGCCCAAAGAGTATGAGTGACTGGGTCTATGTAACTTTATCAACAGTGGCAATAAAATGTACTTATTCAAATGTATCTATCCCTATACATAAACCATTCGCTGATATATTATTTTCAGCCACAGATATTCGCATTCGTTGATGCGAACCGAAGAGAAAAAAAACACTATTTGGCGATTCTGATATCTTGATGCGACCCAAACATAAACATCAGAGTAGAAGGGGATGACACATGACAAATGACATCCAAGGAATATGGTCAATCGGTCAGACAATTTCCGTTTCAGATCAATTTATTTGATGTGCGTCGAGAGAAGCGAAAAGCTGTCGTTAAATATGAAAAATTAGAAAAACCCCAAGCAGAAGCGCAGGAATCAGCGAAAATGTCAACAAATTAAATCAAAGAACTATAAAATTTTTATTCAACTCCAAGGGACCAATCTTTGGGTCATAAAAATACAGAGAAAAAAAAATTACACCATCTTTAGGATTATATTGTGTCCGAGAACTGAAATTCCAATTTTTTTCTGATGAGAGATTGAAGGATAACGACGTGGATATGTAGAGTGGAATTATTTTTCGTTGACGATTAAATTTTCTGTTTTACAACACATTTTCGCAAAGGGTGTCATGTGGGGTGGTTTTAATTTGACGGGGGTTTTTAAGATACTATCAAGAAGTCCGAAATTTTTCGACAGCTCGGTCCTTAATTGTTGTTTGTTGTTTTCTTGTGGGACGTGGATTTTTAAACGAATTTTAAAGACTTGTCTTTCAAGTTTGAATCCGAAAAAATGCGAAAAACAGCTTTGGCAATTAATTTAAAAAAAAGTGACCTCTGGCGCCCAATGCGAGGTGAAAAAGGCGATAATGCAGTTTATCTGCTCGACGTTACAGGAGTTAGTCACAAAGATGGATATTTTCGGGACTTCAAATAATAAGCAGAGAGCATTCTGCTGTTCACTGCACTATCGTCAACAAATACCTGGCCCCGCGACAGGTATGGCGCCCAATCGGAGGCCCAGCTTACAATGATAGGTCTTACAACTGATTGTTTGTCATAGAGGCTACTTCGGATTATTTTAAGCGCCACATGGTGAACTGTAAAAAAACCCTTGTCCTTCACAACTATATCGAAAGTTTTATGAATGGCGCCCCACGTGAGGCCCTGCAGACCTT
This sequence comes from Cheilosia impressa, assembly GCA_948293265.1. Classification (NCBI taxonomy): domain Eukaryota; kingdom Metazoa; phylum Arthropoda; class Insecta; order Diptera; family Syrphidae; genus Cheilosia; species Cheilosia impressa. The sequence continues at coordinate 25,497,335 of OX411884.1, read as the reverse complement.
CGTGGGTTTGGCTTTTGGAGACGCGGAGCCCTAACAAAAATCGTATACACACAATGGATACAAATGTATTTTGACTCTTAGGAAGCTAAGCTACCTCCTTATTCATACCACATGCCAAATCCTCTCAAACCGTCTCATTACGCCCCAATCATAATTCCATAAATTACATCCCTCTACTTAGTACCCTACCTACACGAGGTTCCATCCCATCTGACCAACTTCTAAAGCTATACGCATTTCACCGGCAATAATAGTTCTGAGCAGCAATAAATATTTAAAAACCAATAACTTTACCGTAAAAAAAGTTGCCATGTTTCAAAAATTCGCATAAACCTACTGTAACTCCCCCACCTTTTTCCATATAGGTGCGGGGAGGAAAACAGAAACTTTTTTAATTCAATGATAAACCCGAAAGGAAAAATTCATATGATATTAACTTTTGCATTTTAATCGACAGCTTGACTCCTCCTCTCCCCTTCCGTCGAAATTGATTTTTATCCTTCAAAATTGCCAACCAGAGAGTTCTTTGTATTCGTGTGTGCTATATGGCGGCGCGTCGGTGGTGCACATGTTACCAACATTATTAATCCATTTCACATATGTCATCCCAAGCGTACGGTCCCTCTACTTCACGTTATGCAATATCACCTCCCCAACTATCCCCGCACACACTGACTGACCATAGATAAATCGTCCCACCCGAGTGCGAATACAAAAGGACGTGTGTATCAATAAGACAACAAATAAAAAAAAAAAAAACTGATGGAAGGAAAAGCTGACCTGAGGAAAGTTTTCCTTCGATGCGCGCGTGTGTTTACTCCTATTCTCTAGTTTAGATTTTTCATTTCTTTTCCTTGATATTGGCCCCTCTCCAGTGTTTCCTTTTTTTATACATTTTGGATGGGAAGAAAATACTTTACAAACATTACTCTTGGCTGTTGCTGTGCATAGTCAGTCCTTTAAAATATGTGCAGAAAAAAAAACTAAATTGTATATTTCTGGGCACATTCTTCGATTCTATCTAAAGTGAAAGGACACATGCCGAGAACCTACAAAACGAAAAAAAAAGAAAAGGTTGAAACAAACTTAAGGACACTCTTGTATGCGGGCTTCTTTCTTTACTTTTGTGATAGGTGGGAGGACCAGGACACACACAAGTTGACGGTTGGAAGGACATTATTCTCCCCGATCTCGGCTAACATATGAAATGAGAAAAGTTTATATCCTGTTTTTCTTTACTTCTTAAGTTTATTTATTTTTATCTTTAAGTTTGTGTCCTCCTTGAATCCTTTTTTTTTAAGTTTCAAAATCGAAATGTGTCTTCTAGAGAAATGGTGGCAAGAAAAAAAAATGCCACATAACAGTTTATGAGGAGAGGAAAATGTATATTTCTGGTTTCTGCAACACTTTTCTGATGTGTTTGCTGATGATTTTATTGGTTCTTGCCAAGGATTTTCGAAAAAAATAAAAAAAACTGCGAGCCAAGGATGAGAAATAATAAAAATGGTTACTTGCATTGGCCAGTCGCTTGGGCCGACTGTTTGTAAGCAGGCGCAGTGAGCGACAATTTTATTAGTTCATTGGGTCATTTACAGAATTGGTTAACTTATTTTTGACAGGCGACTGAGGGAAAATCTTGGACATATTTTTATTTTAAACTTGTAATTTAATGATGCAAAAAAAAAACCAAACAGATTATCAGCAGTAGTGAAGCCTATTGAAAACATTAGCAACAAATTTGTGACGGACAAAAATTAATGTCAACACAAACGTCACCGTGTCACTGTAATAGCAGCTGTCGGCTTAGGATGTAAGCCAGCTGATGGAATAAATGTTGATGCTGCTGTGCAAGTACGTTAAAGATAATTTCAATTAAAAGACAATTTATATTTATTTTTATGCTGCTTTTTCAATGCGTTAAACGTCAACTGAAACCACTGGTTCTGAATGATTTGATGTATTTACTTATCAAAGTTGCTGCACAATCATATTTCTTGCATTAAAGTCAGTCTCCGCACAGTATAAATTTTGTTGTGCTTTTTGTCATCTACATCAATAAATGGCTGCTATAAGAATATACGATTACGTTACATTTACATTTGACAGACGTCGTTGTGGGTTACCTATGTTGGACTTATTCGGACAAAATATTTATTTATCTGTAGTTTTTTTTTTTTAAATGTTTCTTATTTTTTTAGCTGTCAAGGGACATTTCTTTCGTTTGGTAGGTGCATATCTACAATTGGAGTATCCATAGGCTTTTATATTCGGAGGTCACCGGCTTTAAGGTATTCATCCGGATCTATGAAGGCGCAACCATCCCTTTCGCCATCTTTAGCTTGAAATGTCAAATTTCTGTTAAAATTCGTGCTGAAAACTATTTTCATTGGCAGAACCGACAAAAATCTAGTTATCTTAATTGGACTAGATTTGTCTGGACGAAAGAACTAGATTGGTCGGGAACGTCACTTTTCCTACGACAGCCACATATGCGAACTGTCAACTTAGTACTCAGTCACGAATTTCTTGACTAGATTCGTGGGCTACTCCATTAAAACGTCAAAGAAAACACCTATTTATGTGACCGATCTAAGCCAATCAAAAACTGATATACATCAATCAGCCCACTGTCAGCCTTACTCAACTAGATATTTGAACGTCGCTATTGTTTCAGATGCTATGGAGACTACCTCTGTGATTTCACAGTGAGTGACATTATTTATTTTTCAGCAGAAAATTGTTACGAGGAAAGTAGAGGTTACATCAGCTCAGAATAAGGACTTGTAATCAATTCAGCCAGGTTAAGAATAAAATAAATTATTGCACGTGTAGGTTATTTATGAGCACATGTCTCTGCGTAAAAGAACCACTTTTAGACCAGTGTCAACTGACAAGATCTAGCCAACAAAATTTGTATAGATTTTGCTTGGATATTCTCGTTAAACAAAATGTGTTTATTATAAGGGTTTTCTCTTCTATCAGAGCTTGCGTTATTCGTGAACGATGACAGTTTTCGTAACCGTAAAATCGACTTGATTCCGTGATCGCTTTCTCAAAGACGGATGCTGTGATTTGGACCAAGAATACCATGCAGGAAGAGGAATTTATTTCTCTTTTTTTTCGTATGAACTTAGTTATAATATTGTTCGTTGTCAATATGACAGTGCTTAAGCAATTAAGTTTTGAGCTCTTATCATACTCTGTACGGGAAAGGAAACCACAAAAACCCAGTAAGCTGCCCCTTAGCCCAAAAAGAAAAATGCATTTTGATTTGACATCTCTGCATTAACTTTTTCTAACAAAGTTGGCATATGCTGTCATTCTGTCGAAGTTTTCCGTCACTCGCCTATCAATGTCTTCCTCTTTCGACTTTTTTGCTAGGTTTTTTTCGTTTGGTAATAGTGCAACTGTTTTTAATTATACAAAGAAACAAAAACAACTTATTTATTACGGGAAAGAGAAAATCCAGGGATGTATGCTGAATTTCATAAAAGGTGCCATTGATAATTTTTAATTGTCTCCATGACATTTACATGACGTACGAGTATTATAATCTAAAAATGTAGAATACCCAATTCTGTAGATTTCAAATAAAACTTGCATTTGCTGCACAGAACTCGTCAGTAGAAACTGTTCAAAGACTGCATCTAAATCCAAAAATCGAATTATAGTCTAGTTTGAAGCAAACCTAATTCCCTTGCATCAAACAAACCGTATCTGCAAATTGTTTTTGGTCTCGAATTGCAATCAAATCAAGTGACCCGATGAAATCGTCTCCCGCTGTCCCGTTGCCTCGCAAACGTGTGTATCATCTTCGACTTTACATACAATTGCTGTGAGACGGAGAATAAATTTCAAATGATTCAATAGAAAGACAGATAGCATCCACGCCAAACAACCACCCCCAAGACACACGCACACTGGCGCAGAATACTGTCTACCACCCGCCCGGTCGGCCGGCCGACAATCCATGGTCCATAAGTGTTGGGTTAGGACACTATAAGTTGATTTAATGTGCCGGCACCCTCCCCACACTCGCCATCTCTATCGACAACAACTGTAATGTCCGTCGAGCACAATTACATATGGACATATTATTATCCTTGAAGGGGAAAGGCACAAAAAAGAAAAATCGAATGGATTTTCTTTCAAGATATCCATTGCCATGCAAGGATACTTCTTCGTCTTCCTCTTGTGCTTATGTATGTACATTCTTCTTTTGATTTAACCCCTCTTTATACTCGGCCATAACTCATCCATCAATTTTCACTTGCCGTGCACACACATATCCTTCTCCAGCTCCTTAATTCACGCACCCACTATCCAGCACACACATAGCGGCTACACACGTACATCAAGTAACGTAGGAGAGAGAGTTATTGGCCCTATGGCTAGTCGTAGGCATTTTCCGATTTTGCCAAAAGTACTGAACATTTTCACTATCCATTTGATGCGATGTGTGCGTTGAAGGACATGTTTTCGCTGGGTGCTGGAGCAGGGGAGTGCGCGCTGAAACTCTCATCGTATATCAAAACACCAAAAAGGATATGGATCATGTGTATATGTGTGGTACACTAGACCGGAATATAAAAAAGTGGATTTTCCGGCACAACTCACAAGGGTTCGTGTGTGTGTGTATTGCGCAAAGGATGAGGCACAAGCGGCCTGCCGTGTACTTGCTGCAGAGAGTGGGTCCAAAAATAAATAGAAGATCTATTCCTCTGTTTAAAAGTTCCATTGCAAAGATGGATGTTGCGGGTGGTGGCGGTAGTGCGGGCGCCTCTTGGGGTGACCAACGACCCGATTCTTTTTTCTTTTATTTTTTTGTTCGCCCTGCCGTAGTATTTGTGTGAGAATTGTACTATCTGTGCGCGCGTGTGGGTGAAATTTAAGGTAGGCATCGAGGAAATGTGTGCGGACTGTGTGGTTGGAGTTGGTTACTTGCCAAAACTTTGAATTGAAAGTGTTCCGGGAGTTGGGGGCAAGGGATGTTGTATGAAAGTTTTCGGTTTTTTTTTCCCTTGCTGTTGTTGTTCGGTGCTTGTTGTTTTGTGTATTGTATTGGACTATGGTGGTGAAATAGGAAAAGGCTTAGACTCTACACACACGACTTGCTCCAACGAACAAAACAAAGAGACCAAAAACTATATACGACTGAAGTGGAAGAAGCATGGCATCCCATAGTGTGCAGGCTGGGTGTTGGTTGAGTGGAGGCTGTCAGTTTGGGGTCGTCCTATAAGGGGGTGACCAAGGGGCGTCTGAAGAGGTGGCTTTGGATAAAACAGTGAAAAGCAATAAATCAATACGGATGGTCCGTATACGTAATGGATTTATGTGAAGGTTATTTAGAAGGATATCTTTTGCACAGAGTACTATTTTGAAAACTAATGTGCTGTGTATATCTGAGGGGGCGGCATAGGTATGCGAGTGTGTTTGTGTGCGCAATTGAGAATCAGTACGAGTAAACGAGCTTTGTATTATAATAAGTTTCGAGTGTTTGGGCATCGTACGTGCCCAAAGAGATATGTGGGTAGGGCAGAGATGGGGGAGGATGGCGGTCGGTGGCGGCATATCTGATGACGACGGCGCGCAGAGGGTGGGTTATTGCGACGAGCCATTGTAAGTTATTTGAGTATGTAAACATATAGTTGGAATGGAGTTTGTTGCTTTTTACATTTGATGAATAGCTAAATTAAATTGGAATATGTAAGGCAGTATGTCTTGGGTGGGATGGGGTATAATTCTAGTCCCCGAGGGATACATGCAGTGTTGGACTGTGGAACTTTATTCTAATTGGGTGTTTATGGTTTTATGTTTTCAAACTGTTCTCTGTGTGGGGATATCAGAACATTTTGAAGGTACTCGTTCTGGTCAGCGATACACTAGTCGTTAAGAGATGTACGAGTTGTGTTTATTTACCGCATTCTTCATCGTACATTTTTTGGAGTTTGATAAGCAAAATAACCCTATGAAATATGATTACCTACCAAAATCTTGGAAAAATCAATTAAAATGGAAGCCCAGCAAATGAGGAAAACATTTCGTCAATTTAAAACGTTTTTGCAACGTGTTCAAAGCAACACTATTCCCTTTGGAAGTACTGATCTAGTACAATTTGCGTTTCGCTTATAGCAGCATTAAGCAAAAGCTTAAGGTAAAATACATTTTTTGGTCGAACGATTTTCACTAAGCAAGCAGCTATGACGTTCAGTTGATTCAGCAAAATAGTTTTTCGTTCAAAAGTGCACTAATGTGAGCAAAATAAAAACCTCATCGTCATATTCTGACAATCGTCTGAAGTATGATCTCAGTCCTAAATAAAACAACAAAATAAATAAATAAAAAATTCCAAAATCAGAAAATACATATATCTGATAGAACCTGCCCAAAAATAAATAAGTAAGCTGAAACTGACACTGGGTTGCCATTTGAGTTGACAAGTGCTAAAGTCCACCATAAGCAACTAATTTGATAAGCAAAAAAAAGTCAACTTTAGACGTTTTATTGGACTACAATGCAATTAAAAGTGTACTTTATGCAAAATGTAAGTCGTTCCACTAATGTTAGCTAACTAGCGCTATTTTCTGATCCACTGGAACTTAAGCGCATTTCTAGTGATATTTGTCTGGCTGAACTCAGCCGAAAATGGAGCTGTCATCCAAAGTGCTACAAACTCGCGGCATAATACAGTTGTTGAGATTCTTGACATTTCGTCAACAAATTCAGTGTTTGCAAATATTCCTCCATGCGGATAAGGCCACCTGTTTATGAATAATGTTTTGAGTTGTTTTTATTTATGCCGTTTTAAATTGACTTTTCGTAGCAGCTGTCAAAAAGCCGCACAGTTAAAAGTCGCAATTTCTAGTTCCACTGGATTGAGACAAATAAATAGAAATAGAAATTTTTGACTGACGAGTGATTAATCTAGGCCAACAAAAGTCCACAATAAATCATCGCTTCAGGTAGCTGTCAGATTTAACGGTCAACCATAATAGGGATAAATGGGTCAAATTTGAATGAAAATCAATCTGAATTCTGCCAAATTCTTAAGAGGTCTCACTAAATGCACATTATGGTCATGATATTTAAAAGACTCAATTATAATTTCTGATTGGCTTAAGCTGGATTATGGTTCGCGTTGAGTTAAACAGTCTACCGAATGTATTGCCTATTAATTTATCTCTGTACAGATCAAGCAAATAAACCTAGCTGAAGACAAAGGCACAAATGTTTCTGATAGAATGAGTACCCAGTAGAAAAATAATAATAAATAAAAAACGACCTGTCAAACTGAAATCACCAATAACTGCGAAAAATATGCGCGAACGCAAACTGCAATCGAGTTTGACAAAATTATATATATATAAATAAATATTAACTTGTAATATTTATAATTATTGCATCGAGTTAAAAGAAACGAAATAGAAACTGCTTTCTCGCTGATACGGAAAGCGGCTCGGACTTCAATCAATCATGTTAAGCGCTAGAGCCCTATTAGCGTGGACATTGGACACAATGAAAAAGCAGCAGGAGAGCGTCATTTTGATTCATTTTAGGTTATTACTTTTGTGTTGCATTTATTTGACATGTTTATCAGTGAAACCTGCAAGAAATTCGCTGAGCTATTAAAAGCCGAGTGAGGGACTACTCGTTACTCGTTATTTTGTTAGTTCTATCAATTCAAGCTGACTAGCATTCGAATATGCTTACAGAATATTTTTTCTGATTTGAAACAGCATTAGGTATAAAATTTTTACAGTGTAAAGTCACCTTTAGCAAAGTTGCATACGATCCTAAATATTAACACGAATCCGAGCACATCCAGGACTTTTATTCACTAAATTTTAGATGGGCGGGTACAATAATTATATGTACTAATTTTATTGTTGGCTTTTAATTTTTTATCTAAAAAATTACGTCCACTAGACTTTTGCGTTTAAAAAAAATAGCTGTGATTTTTTGATTTTTACTTAATACTTTTTTACCTAATAAAAGTCACCAAAAGTCTTTCATTCTCCATTAGTGCAATGTATTCACGGAAGAGATTACTTTCTGTTAGTTCCCGACATTACTCGATACTTTTTTTTTAATAAAATTTTTTAGAGTATGTTGTTTTTTTTAACAATTAAGACTTTCGTGTTTTATATATCCTTATCTGTGAATTTTTTAGTGCAGCTAAGACTCAGCTGCATAAGCTCCAACTCACCCGATAGCTGACCAACAATTTACAGAAGAAGTATGGAAATATTAGAAGGGCTAACAAAATAACGAGTAACTTCGTTTAGTTTCGCATCGCTGACGTGTGTGATATAATTTCAAGCATTGACTGGGATAAAAATAAATTTCGATTTGAATAGTTTTATAAAATCAACCAAAATTAGCGACATGTCAAAAACGTCATAACCTGAACGTGGTCGACGAACAAATCATTATAGTCACTGTATTGACCACTTAAATTCAGGAGAAGGAGAACGCCGAAACGAACTCTTGCCATTTATCTGTGTACATGCTGATAATTCGTGCTTAATCCAAAAGAACTAAATATATTTGCCCAAGAAGGATAATCAATCGCAGGGTCTCGACAAATTCCAACCGCATGAAGAGTCTCTGCCTCTATCTGCATCGTGTCAATCACCTGCACTTAGACGTACATGTGCAAAGGCCAATATCCTTTACTTTTTGTTGTTGTCCATTCTGAAACATGTCTTTAGTCCCTGAAACCTCAAGGCTTACGTAAATCCCCACCCAAAAAAAAAAGAGAAAAGCGAAAAAAAAAACCCTGACGACACCTTTTTCCTGTCACTTGCGGTAGTGGTCATGTGTAAAAACGAGCATTTCATGCAAAATCGATTCAACATCCTGCAAGAGAATATCCTCATTCGCCTCCATCTACTCCTTCATATTGTTTTCACATTACACCCTATAAATCTCCATATAAATTAGTTTATATGCATGTGTAAGAACAAGAAAAACGAGCTCTCCTGCAAATACTACATTCATACGTCCGAACGGCTACGCTCTCTATCACGCATCAGAGACAAAAGAAAAAGGATAACTTTTACCGCATTCGTATTTCTCATCTGGCTGTATGTCCTGCTCGCCTTCCCTTCCCCCCTCTGTATCAACACGCTATATATATTTTTCGAATCTCCAGCTCAATCCTTGGGATTATTTCAATGTATCGTCATTGCCACCACTGTACAATGTATGGGAGAGCCCTACTCAGGGATAATTTGAATTTCCATTTGTACCATTTGTGTACCAAGTCTAAAAACTTTCCCTACACCAACTTATGTATGCACACGATACTGCGATATAGGTTTGCCGTTTGCGTATAGGCGGCAACATACACTCACAGGCAATTCGTATTGAATATCAAAAAGTTTTTCCCAAAAACTATCATACACCTCCCAGCCTCCATCCGCCCAGAATTTAGCAATTGGATTGCCCAAAAACAAAAGCAGAAGAAGGCGACACGGAGAAGGACCAAGGACCAAGGACCAAGGACCAGGGACCAACGACCGATATGAAGGAGAATAAAAATAAAACAAAAGCAAAACTAATAATTTGAATTGTGTGTTCGGTTATTCGCTCAGAGTGACATAGTGAAAGGGATTTCGAGAGGATATACGTATCTATATCCTTGCATACATAATAAATCTAACACAGACGTATATGCGTTGTAGCATACCTTTCCTAAAAAGGCACACGGAGGCAGCGGGTACGGGGTATAGAGGTTTAGAAATCCCTGCGCCATTGCCACCCCATCTCACCATCCCGATACGGGAAGACTTAGAAGAAGGACTCTTATTCTTCAATGCTATCCGCATAGTTATCCCTTTTAATGGATGAGTTATTGCCATACATACGTAAGTAGGTGTAATGTATAAATTTATTTCGATTCCCCCCCACCCCCCGCCCCGCTCGGATAGGATCGGTTCTATTTGCCGACGAGTACTATATATTGGATCCTTTGGCCATAAACTGAGTAATATTAAAAGGGGTCATCCGAATGACAATGAGCGCCGATGGACGGGTGGTGGGCGGGCGCGCACCGGAGATATACTCGTACATTTGAAATTCTGCACAAAAGGACTTTGGGATTGTAGCGCCGTAATGCTATAGTATTTAAAGTTTCTGTTTTAATGTCCCTCCGCCCAGTGCAACGAGTGCGGGGGATACTTTCCACCCGTACATCCGTTTCTGAAGTCATCCGCCCCATATACCAAACCAATATCAGGGGGTATATTATAAAAGGACATGCGATGCTACAGCCGAATCGGAAAGGTGTGTTCAGCGTTTCGCTCCCAATAAGTTTGATGCCAACTAATGCCAAATCGTCGATAAATGCGGCGCGGCGTACTGTTCAACTATCAAACAATCCACACCGGCCACACCAAAACAATAATTGAAGGATATTATATTGTTTGGTAAAGTGTCGGCCTATTTGCTGCTATTGCTGTCGATACTATGCCTACTGTTGTCCTTAAAATTTATGGCGTAAATATCTGTATCTCCTGTTAGCAAACGAACGATAGGTCTGTGGCCGGGCTGCCTGTTTGTGGGTCGGCCCGGTCAGGACATCAGAAAAGTCTCGAAGCGAAAACGATTTGCCGTGATGTATTTTACTGGGTGCTTCGTATAATGACCAAGGATAATATTTCAATATTTTTTGGTCATTTCTATCTGTGTGTAGTCATAAATTACCAAATGAAGTTTTATTCTGCACATACCGCACCAGTAGTAGCTGTTCGGTTCTATTCACATGCAGATGTGCCGAGTTCTATGTGTCGGTTTATTGTTATCAGTGTAGTTGTTTATCGTCCTTTTGCACTTTGTTTTCTCACCACAATTTCGATCTGTTATAGGTATTCAGTTTGATTGAGAGAGTTTTTGCAGAGGTTACTTTGGGAGTGGACGCAACGGCACGGGTAGATTGGGTAAATGTATTGAAGGTTATGGGTCAAAAGTTGCCCTGGAAAGGGGACGCTGCCAGGGGGGTGGTTTGGATATTGTATCATTAGGTAAACGAATTGCGTTGCGGAGGAGATGAGTACACATTACCACATTGTGCCATAAGCTTCGATGTGGGTTTGTATTTGGTATTCGGTTGCAGAAGAGAGGTTGTTTTTTTTTTTTGAAAGTATCGAGAGCAAGGGATGATTTTAAATAAAAATTTCTATTTGCATCTGTCACTAGAGTGGTGGCTTTCAAGCAAATGGTTTGACCGAAATCACCCTTTTTATTCTTTTAGTCGGCGTGACACTATTTTTTGGCATTTTCCTGAACCCTTCATACATTGAACTCAGCAAGCTGCCTCTTATTTTAGTACATTTTTGTTTTGCTTGCGCTTTACATAGAATGTAGTCATTCCCTTAATTTGTTCTTCTTAATTACAATAAGAAATGTCAAAACCTGTCAATCAGACTTTTAGCAAACAAAAATCTCTGTCCACTTATATGTAGATGTCAAAAAGAGACGTCGGACGGCAACCAGTGTAAATGTAGTCGTGGAAACAATTCACACAAGTATGCATAAATAGTTTGAATTGTCAGATTTTGACACTTTTAACAGTGCTACTTACTTCTTAGCGCTGTAATTTTTTTTATTTAGATAATCGACTTTCGATTTTGTTACTTACTGCGATTTGACAGTAGATATACCTAAGTAACGAATGCTTTGATAATAAAGGGTGATTTTTTAAGAGGTTTAGAACCTTGCAATTTAATGTTTAAAGATAATTTCATGCAAATGTTGACCGCGGCTGCGTCTCAGGTAGCCCATCCGCTGAGTCCAATTTTGGCATACTCTTTCACACATATCGGCCGGTATCTCACGAATGAATGCATGGATGTTGGCTTCCAGTGCGTCAATCGAAGCGGGCTTGTCCCTATACACATTAGCCTTGGCATACCCCCACAAAAAATAATCTAATGGTGTCAAATCGCACGATCTAGGCGGCCAATTGACCGGCCCGAAACGTGAAATTAACTGTTCACCAAACTCGCCTCGCAATTGCGCCATTGTTTCGCGTGCTGTGTGGCATGTGGCACCGTCTTGTTGAAACCACATATCATGCAAGTCAAGAACTTCCATTTCGGGCAAAAAAAAGTTTGTTATCATCGCTCGGTAGCGTTCACCATTGACAGTAACGCTGCGATTCGCATCATCTTTGAAGAAATATGGCCCAATAATGCCGCCGGCCCATAAACCGCACCAAACAGTGGCTTTTTCGGGATGCATTGGTAGCTGTTGCAATGCTTCTGGCTGATCTTCACTCCAAATGCGGCAATTTTGCTTATTTACGTACCCATTCAACCAAAAATGAGCCTCATCGCTGAACACAATTTTTCGATAAAAAAGCGGATCCTCGGCCAGCTTTCCAAGAGCCCATTCACCAAAAATTCGGCGTTGTGGTAGGTCGGCTGGCTTTAGTTCTTGCACCAGCTGTATCTTAAAAGGCTTTACGCCCAAATCCTTCCGCAAAATTTTCCACGTAGTGCTGTAACAAAGGCCTAACTGCTGGGAACGGCGCCGAATCGACATTTCGCGGTCTTCTGTCACACTAGCTGATACGGCCGCAATATTTTTTTCTTCACTACGCACAGTACGTAAACGTGTTGGTGGTTTAATGTCCAACAAAGTAAATTTGGTGCGAAATTTGGTCACAATCTTCCGAATAGACTGCTCAGAAGGTCGAGAATGCCGATCATAAAATGGAAGCAGCGCGCGATGAACATTTCGAACCGAGCACGAATTTTGATAGTAAAATTCAATAATTTGCAAGCGTTGTTCATTTGTAAGACGATCCATGGTTAAATTGCAAACCAAACTGAAGCTGTTTGACAGTGACACAAGGTACTAAACACACGTCAGCTGTCAAAACAAGTGTTGCCAAAACCAAACCAGCTAAAAAATCACCCTTTATAACGAGTTCTGATGTATGTAAAGAAATGACAATCAAATAGGTAGTCTAATCCAAATATGAGCATTTAGCACCTGCTTGTTGATTCTTGTTATGTTCTAAATAAAATGATCAGAATCTGGCACTCGATAAAAGTAATGTGTTACGGTTAAAACAACTAGTTTAGACCTAATAAAATTACAGTACAATTTGAGGAAAGTCTATTACAATTATTGGAAACAGATCACGGTCTCTCTTTACGTTATACAAAATCAGAATTTAGCTACCTGATAAAACTAACGATTGATGTGAAAAAACAACGAGTCGAAGACGCAAAAATTGACAGAAAAATTTAGATACTTTTTTTAGTCATATGAATTGAGTTTTCAAATTTACAGCTGAAAGCTGTTAGAATTTGCACGTCATTTGGTACCAGATGAATAACTTTCATTACCTGTCAAATGTCATATTGTATCGAGCGAAAAAAGCCCGCAAGTGTGTGGCGTTGCCGCAGTGGACTGTGCGTTAAGAAAAACGCAAGTTTACACCGCTTCTTATTCCAAATTTAACAAAACATTTAAAAAAACCGTCAAAAAAGCAGAGGACCTCCTTGAAGTTATGGACACAGTGACCGTGTTTTGACATACCTGTACGAAGAAATAAAAAACAAACGTCGTTACTTCGTTCGTGCGTTTTACAATAAAAAAACCTCTCCATTCTCATTATTTTGACAGATACGAAGCGCAGACAAGTTCAAATGGTTGCGTTCCAGGGGCCATTAGAAAGGGGCAAGTGGAGCAGCCCCTGAATATTACGTCGAACAACTTAGTGAAAACAGATACTCAGGTTGGAAGTGCTCCCACTTCACCCATTTCAATTGATTTTCTTTTACTCACAAATTCGAGAAAGTGACGGCCTTAGACTTACTGGCAATTTTTTAACTGAATGCGACCAGATTACCTGTAGAATTTCGAAACAAAAGTTTGGAAAAACGCTTTTCGATAAGAACGGCTTATTCGCACAAGTCTACATAATCGATGTCGATCGCACTCTAAAAGTTTTCCCATGTAAAGTGCTGTCACCCATTTTCTTGGCTGCTCCATTCTGCCTACTGTTTATCTTTTGCCAACTCCTTTAAGCCTTTTGTCAATGTCCATCGAAAAAACAATTTGATGTACGCATAGACAAATTGTTTGTATTTTTCTCTCCTTGAACGTCCTGTTTTGGGTGAGTGAAAGTAATATTCGCTTCGAATGTGAAATAAAATTTATTCACGCCATTTTCAAGAGATCCTTTGGCTTTCACCCTTGCAAGTTTTCAAATTCCAATTTCAAACAAGGAAAACGCAAAAAGTGTGCCCTAGTCCTCTATGCCTGTGCTAAAGTCCTTTTTTCCGGCACTTAGATATGTGGAAAAGTTACCTACCACTCTCACGTACTATCGCAGTCCTTTGAAGGCACACATACGTAAGGTACAATTCGCAAGGCCCTATATAAAAAGGAGGAAAAAAAAAATAATTCAAATGTAAAAAAAGAGGAAAGGACATTCGCTTCACATTAGAAACAGCTTGGGAATGGAAAAAAAAGTTTTATCCCTTTTTGCTGGTGCTGCTGTTGTTGGGTTGTTGTTGTTATTCGAACTTGAGCTGTGTATATCACGGAATGAAATGTGATGGCGAGCAGTACCGAGAATGGCTAGGTAGGGATAGGGAGGTAGGTGGAATAAGAATAAGGAACCACGCAATCTATTTGTTATCTATCACATCCGTCTAATTCGGAGGGATAGTCAGAACCAGTCGCACTGGTTTCACAGTATTGGTAGTGCTGATATAGTGGGTGGGTGGTACACTGTATATGTGTGTATCTAGGACGAGCGGAAAAAACGTGCGTGCAAACCGGCAAATAGATGGATCTGTAGATATAGATTAATAGCATTTTAGGTACGCTTGGAGAAAACGTTTCGTTTTTTTTTTGCTGCTCTGCAAGGACATACTCGCACAGTACACACACGGTAGTGGCCAGCAGCTAGGCTGGATTAGGAGAAGGGGAAACTCTGTTGACCCAAACACCGGACGTGGCTCACTGCTGCGGGTGGTGTTGTGTGTGGGCCACCTTCAACTGGGTGGAGTGGTATTGTTATATCTCTTCCTCCCGCCAGCACATACCGCCGCTTCACTTCCCGATAAAAGTTAATATCCTATTTCGATTTTCATATCCTTTTACGTTTTCTTGCTTCTGTGTTTCTGTTGCGTCGTCGTCTTCCTATGTTCGATGGCAGGATTTGCAACTACTTTTCTTCGGCGAACGTACACATGAACTTTCGAACGTGTACCTACCTTCAATACCCCGAACCCGGACAAGTAAGATGATGGACTGTGCCGAGGTTTGGGTGGATGTGAGGATGTGTGCATTTAGATTTGAGTTTCCTTTCCTATTTCTTCTTGGTGGTAAGTTCACAATCGTGTACACCTTCGTTTCGTTCCCTTTTGAGAGACGAATTATAGCTGAAGGATGGGCATGGGATATACTGGTCGGGCGACTAAGGATATTTGTACAATTTTTATATATGCCTTGCTATTGCAAATACATTTAATGTAAATATAGCACGCATTAAGCAGCCCGATGGAGAACGAGGCGCATGGGATGCTATATAAAAGTGTTGGCACTCTTGGCTAAAGGATATTTACTTTAATACACCATATAAATACATTACCGTGCGCTGTTTGTATGTTTGTATAGTTGAAAGTGTGTACGCACGGATGCCTTCTTTCATTGTGTAATTGGGAATTTTAATGTAACACATCCATGCATGAGATGAGAGACAGCGAGAGAGAGAGAGGCAGACTCAACCTATGATAGTAGTAATTGTATTCTTTCTTGCTGGTTAGATGGGGGAACCTCTAGGACGTAGGACAGCGAGGATGTAATGGATAATGAAGAAAATCTGATCCGTTTTTAATTACAATGGAGACGGCCTTGTTACGTTCCATTGTGTTTGCTCGTGGAATGGGAAGTTGGAATGTTGCCGCACACACGCAAGGAAAACGTGTATAATGGTCAAGAGAAAAGCGGCTAAGTGCAGCACTAATGGATTTCAAGAAAAATCGGACAAAGCTTGTGGACGTTATAATGTACCATCCTTACCTACAATAAAATTCCCAAGAAACTATATGTTAAAGTTGAATTAATTGTACTACTTTGCTGATGTCAACTAAGGCGGTTCTAGCAAAGGTATATTCGAAGGACGGTGACATCCTTGATTAACTTTGATATTATGGGACTTGTCTTGCTTGTTCTGATTTACTTGTGACTATTTTTGACGACAATAAAATAGGGAAATTATAATTTTTTAACTTTGTGGGTTGAAACATGACCTATATTTGAAAAAAATGTCTAAAACAAGTTTTTCGCGGTTGCGTTCTATATAAAATAAAACCGAGTTACGACAATTTCACAAATGCATAAAATATAAAATGCAGCAACTGACAGAGCAAGAAGCTATCCGCTTATGTAAATGCTTGTTTTCAAAAATATGGTAGTGACATCTAGACTCGTATAGTAGCACCTTCATAATGCAAAATACGTTTTTAACGAGTGTATAACAACCCAAACTGACAGGTGATGAAGCCAAAAGTTTTCCGAAGATTTGGATGATAGTTTTTGTCAAGTCTTACAGTGACAATAGCACACACATAATGCAATCTACTATCTCGACGAATGTCAATGTTAAATCCAAACATCTGACAGGTGATAAAGCAAGTCCGAAAATGTCGATGCTTATTTTTAAAAATGTCACAGTGACATTGATATTATATGTACTGACCATAACAGCATTGAAAATATTTGAGTGGATTGTATTTCTATATTTTCGTCCAGTTTTTGACAATAGCTCAAGCAATGATAATTCCATTGTGGTTGACCCTTAATTACGCCTAGTAAGCAGTGAAGTATGCAATGATTATTGCAACTAAAAAGCCAATCATGATCTGTGAATAATTGTTGACGTTTCGTTAAGTTTTTCTTAAAGATATTTAAAAGAGGGACATCTAAACACTCAAATGCGACTTTTGTTAACTTTTTGATCAACCCATTAGAAACATGTATTTAGCAGTTTCTACAGCTAGTTTCCAGTCAGGATGTGGAAATGGAGTGAAAATAAATATTACTCCATCGCTACTACCCTTGAAAAAAACAAATGCATTTGACAGACTAAGAACCATTCTAACTC
Organism: Cheilosia impressa; assembly: GCA_948293265.1. Lineage (NCBI taxonomy): Eukaryota > Metazoa > Arthropoda > Insecta > Diptera > Syrphidae > Cheilosia > Cheilosia impressa. The sequence goes on along the minus strand of OX411884.1, from coordinate 25,480,204 downwards.
CGGAATATTTAAAAGTTTAGCCACCTTGTAAAGCAAGAAAGGTTGAAATCGTGAACTAACCCTACATACGAAACCCACTCCAAACTGCCCGATAGCAAACAAACAAACAAACAAACAGTAAAAAAAACGTTATAGAGAAAAATAGAATAGAATTCCTGAATATATCCTTTTCCCTGAAGTGAATACAAAATGAAGAACATTCATTGACAATGTGATGTTTAAAGTTTACATTTTAGTTTTTTCCTTGCTTCTTTTTTATTCCTTCAGCGTTTTTATTATATGAATCGGCCGGCGAAAAAGAAGCTGGACAATGACGACGAAACTGTTACTGGAGGGATGTGTACATTTGCTTCCTTTTTGAGAATTTTAATATTTATTTTTCGTTTCGCATGTCACCCGAAGATGTTTTTCTAGGTCAAGCGGAGAGAGATGGACTCAGTATGAGTGTGGATGAAACGCAAAAGGATGCGTACATACTGGAGGCCTTTTAGCAGTCGCATGTGTGACCAAAAAATTCAAATTTATATTTGTTAATCAAAGTGGGCATTCGGCTTGTGTGGGTGGAGTAGGTATTTTTTTTTTTTTTTTTTTGGGACGGATTGCTTAAAAGTAAATATGTTTTTGTTATATCTATCTTGAATGTATGAATGTTTTTATTTAATTTAAATGCTGAGTTAAGTTTCCATATGGTCCTGGACGATGGGTGGAGGAATAATACTAGAAATAGGAAAAAGAACGTGAAGAGATGGGGATTTGTTATTTAGTTTTGGATTTTCAAAGAAAATGAAAACGTATTCGATTTCTTTTGTCCACTATAAATTTATTCAATATTTGTCAAATTAACAAAAGTGGACGAATCTTCTCCCACTCAAGTGGGATGCATGTCATATGTCATATGCAGATGGCTGACGGGAGGTAAGGTGGACTATCTCAAGACACATTTAAACCAGACAGCAAAATCAAGATTCGAGCTTCATGCTGATCAGTAATTTTCTGGTAATCAAAAATTTAGCGGATTTGGTAAGTTCTTCAATTCAACTGTCACGTGTCAAGCGTTTGACAGATTTTTATATTTGAATTTATCTGAACCAGCTGTCAAAGAGGAATAATCAAAATTAAAGAGTGGGCTAACCTTGTCGACCTTGCGGCTGCTGCTTAATAAATCATCTGTCTATTGTCAAGCGTTTGACAGTTCTTTTAACTGAAGCTTTTTCGGTTGCGCTCTCTTCAACAAGTTGTTAGGGTTATGGAAACGCATGGAACAAAAATTATCATTAAAAGCTAGTAAACAAGTGACGAGCCTTATTTGCATTTCAGCTTTTGACAGTTTTGACAATTGCGGCGACTCCATTGTGTTATGAAACTTTTATAAATTCATAGATTTAAGCTAGTTTTGTTAAAGGTTAAACGAGTTTTATGTGCACTCTTCAAGACAGAGTCCGATTTTGTGAAAGGAAACTCTTGGTCGATAAAGTAGTTCAACTCACATTTTTTTTCTCGACTTACAATTTGTTTAAATAACGAGATATAAAACCTATTTCACTACGCCTTTGTCGAAGGGAAATTTGTGGAAAGACTTCTCCAAATGGGACTCAGTAAACAGAGGCATGGAGTGTCTGTGGAATGAGTAGAGTTCGACTGAACCACATTATTTATTTGGAGCAAGATTCTACTAGTAAACTTCATCAAGGTGTTGTGATATTTTATTGCAGTTGAATTTATATTCAAAAGATATTCCACTAGCTCTGCGACATTCCGCCGATAATTGAAAATGTGCTCCACCTACTCACTTGTTCGCGTGATATTCTGAAAGGCTTTGTGACATTTTCCTGTCCGCAGAGGGTTATTAGTAACTATTTTGATTACTAAGCGCGGTGTTTCAGGTTCAATCGCTGGAAAAAACACAAAAGGAGTTATTTTTGTTTAAGAAGACCCAATTTTTGCTCCATTTGACGAAAGCTCGTTAGGGAAAAATTAGTATTCCACTACCTTTCGTGGCGCTTTGTCGAGAAACAGTTAACTGAACATTCTTCTTTTGAAGTAGGTACTGTACGTACTTTTATTCGCTTCAACCAATAGAAGTGATAGGTGACACATTTTCTTCGGCGCTCACTGTCGGGCAATCTGTTCAAAGCCAGCTTTTTAATAAAGGTCAACATCAGTAAGTGGCTTGGCTTCCTATGCAACGCTGATGGTCACGACTCACGAGTCCATTTGGTTTCACCTCAAATGACAAAAAAAGAAGTCTCCAAATAAAGCGGGGAGGTTTTAAAAACGGTTTCATTTCATGTTTTCTTGTGTTGGGTGGAACGTACAGCGTTTTTCCATCGAAATAAGAAAAACAAGTAGAAGGCTACCAAAACGAGTGACCCACAAGTTTTCGGCCGCCCTTTCGCACACTTTTCACTCCCTGTCCCAATTCTGATGACCATTTCGATTTGATGCCTATTTCTCTTTTTCATTCATCAACGATTCGTTTATTTCTTTTCTTTTTGACTATTCACGTGTGTGTGTCCTTTGTAGAATTTCCAATTACACTTCTGGTGTGCGATTTCATATTCCATCGACTTATAGCTTTTATGACGTTTTCTTATTGAATGTTTATGATATTAAATTCGATTTGTGCCCCCATCACATCGGCCATCGCCATCAGTTTGATCCCTTTTTTTTTCTCCGACGTTTTGCTTGCCCCCTTTTGTGCCATGCTTTGCCGTTTTCATCCCGTGCGCTTATTTTCTTAGTTAAGCCGTTTTTGCTATATAGTTTCTGCCGCTATTAGACACCATATCCACAATGGCAAACACATATAACATGGCGTTTATTTCAAAATGACGTATGTGTACGGAATATTAAAACGTATAAAATGCTATTATTACACAATATTGAAAAAAAAGGATAACACTGAACGGAGAACAAAACGAAAACAAAACAATAATAACGTGTGTGCGGGGAGTAAAGTCACACAGAAAGGACATAACTGGCGCTATTAGGATGGTCAAAAAGTTGATCGCACTTAAACGATGTGATATTATCATTTTAATGCAATATATCCTTGATATTACTAATACACAAGTGGTTGGGGTGCGAGGCGGTGGCACGCGGCGTATACTATAGTCGGGATATCCTTTCAGCAATGACCATTGAGGATAAGGATATTATTTCAGTCTTCCTTTTTTTATTCGCCTTTCTTTTTATGCTCTCGTCGAAGATAGATACTATTTAGAGCACGTACGTTCGACCCAAACAGAAAACGAATAAGAAATATATTTGAGGAAAAAAAAAGGAATCATCTCGGAGAAAATGTGTGTAAGGAGGGAGATGGACATGGACACTTTGAGAGTACTCTCTGAATGGGGATCGAAGTGTTCGCAATATCCTTGTGACTATAAGATTTTATGGTTATTTCGGTGGCGTCCAGGACAGGGGGGGAAATTATAGTTGGAAATCATATTCTGTTATTATTCATTATTGTCAGTAAATGTGTCTTTCGATATATTTTTGAAGACCGTCCGAATCGGTGTGGTACATATAAACTTTATAGCGCCCTGGATGGTGTTTAATGCGGCAAAGTCCCCAGTGTGGAATGATTCAATTAAATTTGTTAAAATGTAGGCAGGGGAATTCACTTTTGACGGATCACACTTGGGAGACTTTTCATTTGATGCACAAATTTATATGCACCCAAACCTTGAAGCACCAATTTTTATGAACAACAATTCTGAAATGAAATCGCTAAGTGAGCTGCCAAAGTGACACTGAGAATAGCAGTAAGTAAATAGTTGACCTCCGCTTTGCCATAATTTTTGCGACAGAAAGAACATTTTTTGACATTTCAGACTGTTGGTAATGCAGTGGATTTTTAAACTTCTGGAAATAAATTGCTGTCAAAAGTCTTGGAAACTGTTCGTTTTAAGTAAAACGCATGAGCGAGATTACAATAAACTGGTTCTATTTTGTATTGTGCATTTCAGATTGTGAAACGTTTTGTCAATTGTCAATGTGCATGACTACTTTGTGCATGCGTTTTTCTTAATTCTAGGCAAAATGTCAAACACCAATAGGTAAATCGAGATATTGTGATTCAGTCTTTAAGTTTATTTCCATAAGCAACATTTTTTCGCGGCGAATTTTTGCGAAAAGAAAAAACTTTTTAAAAATACAGAGAACTGTCACTTTTCGAAGATCAATAGGTACCTAAAATTTGCGCATGCTTGCACTCATCCCAATATAACTTGGGGACTTGTGTTGTATTCCACTGGGCACTCTCAGAATACTTTTGATACGAAAGAAGCAATCTCTTTCCGATTTCAGAGCACTATTGCGAATCTGGATTTTTTTTTCAGAGTTGCTTCAGATTTACCAATTCAAGTGCGTTTGAGTTTGACAACTAGTGGAGTTTGTTTACGTTTTCGTGAAATATTTCAACTGCAAAGAAACGCATTGCATGGGGTGGATCCATTTTTGCTAATTATTTATGTACAAACGTTTAGAAATCAAACTGGACGCGAATTTCGAATGTTTTAATATAAAATTTAACCAGTGAATGCAAAACTCTTAAAAAAGTGTCAAAGACTACATATATTCCAACTACATTGGCTCGGCCACATCGAGCGAATGGACAAGAATGCTCCAGCTAAGAGGATCTTCGAATCCCAGCCGCCAGGTTCGAGACGACAAGGAAGACCGAACCTCCGTTTCAAAGACCAAGCCATCGCGGATGCCAGAGCGCTTGGTCTGGATAACTGGAAGCAGCGTACCCGGGATGCAGAAGCTACAGTGTCTCAGGCAGAGACTCTCCACGGGTCGGGAGCCCGTTAAGTAAGTAAGTAAGCCACAAGAAATCTGAATTTTGAGAGCGAATCTGAAGAAGCCCAATCGAATGCCACATTGGAGAGATATTTTACATGATTCTGGGAAAACATGTTGGAGTCGCAGAGGCGTTTGCACCCAGCTGACAGGGCACACATTTTATTACAAAAGGCGCTTTTTATTTTACCCACTTCATCTAAATAGATCATTGGTTTCCTTGGTTTGCAGCAGCATTTGAACCTAGTGCTATTGTTGTTAGCACAGAAAATAAAATAAATAACGCCTAGTAGCAGATCAATCTTGTTTTATCTTACTCCTTGCCACGAAACAACAGATTCGACGCAAAAATCTGTTGCCCACAAATGCGTCTCTATTGAATTCGGTAGTATAGATGTAGCATTCGATTTGACAGTCAATGTAACATCCGATTTGATGCAAATATTCCTCGTGGGCTATGTACGTACCCGCATTGTCACTAAATGTAGAGTTCGGTTAGCCAAGTGAACGGGTCGCATTAAATATTGCCAGACGAGATACCAACTGATTTGGTTGTTCTAAAAAAAAAAATATTTGTATTTACCATCCCTGTGTTGGGAAAAGATTTCAAACAAGTTGACAGAAAAGCAGATACCGCTAAACACGCAGCATACTTACTTTCCACGGACATTTTGTTTTACCACCTATTGCATTCCTTACTCGCTGCTGCTTACAAAAGGATGCCATAAACATAATTTTTTTAATTAAACATAAAAGTTAACACAAAACAAGACTAAATTTCTTCGTAAAAAAAAAATTATAAAAATCATCGTGAATGCAATAATAACAACAAAAAATAACAAAAACATTTATAAACAATAATAATTTTCAATAATTTACAAGAGGCAAATATATATACATAGTTATGTATTTCTATATGTATTATGCATTATTTTACAAAAATATGCATCACAGTGTCAGATAACAAGAAAATTATACATATAACAAAAGTACTCACCAAAATCATTAGCACCATGAATTCCTGATGGTCCGGGCAGTAGTCCCGGTAAGCCTTGTAATCCTAAAAATGCACTTGGGAACGAATGAGATCTCTGATTGTCCAACGAACCATTCATACTGTCCATTGTACCATCCATTTGGCCATCACCACGATCAGATGGCTCTGTGTCGCTGCTGTTTGAATCTTCGCCAGCACTTTGCGCGTGCAGTGATGCCAAATCCGGATGCGTCTATGCAAAAGTCATCCAAATTAGTAAAACGAAAAAAAACTTGGACATTCTTTGAATATCCTCACCTGATTTCCACCCATTTGCTGGCCACTCTCCAATGCTTGGCTTAACAGGGAGTCTCTCAACTCCAGACTGCGATCACGATCCCGATCTCGCGATGTTTCACGACTGTGATCACGATCACGGTTACGTTCACGTGTCAAAGCATGCTGACCACTGTTACTGTTGCTGTTACCAATACCGACACCATTGCCACCTAGTGGGAACTCCCTCTCGATCAATAGGCGCTCCGGACTGATTCCGTGCTGAGCACGAAACAGATCGGCGCTCTTGATGCGTTTCTGTGGCGGTGGTGTTAGGTGACTCGTTCGATTGTCATCGGACAAGTCCCAGTGATGATTCGACTATACGAGAGAGAGAGAGGGAGAGAAAAGAAACAAGACCACAGAAAATGTTCAGTATTAATATTAATGATCGCGGACAAAAGTTGACAATTCAATCTTTCAATTGGCACTGTCTACTTTACTTTTTGTTGTCTTACAGGCGACGGAGAGGCCTTCAGCTCTTGTACTGCGGGTGTGGCATTTGATGTTAGCGCTGCTGTAACTGCTGATGGCGTTGCACTATTGCTGTTGTTATTACTGCTGCTGCTGTTATTGTTGTTGTTGATGCTGCTGTTGCTAATGTTGTTATTGCTGCCAAGAGTTAGTTTCGTACTCGTGACTGAAGAGGATAGCTTAGATGTGGGTCCGTTCACATCGGCCAGACCGCGTACTTGCAGTAGATGTGCAGTCTTCAGGAAGTCAGATAGCTGCTCATGGCTGACGTTTACCTCGCCGTTATACATGAAACTGAGAAAGGTATACATTTGATTGTGATGTTATAATAAACTTGAGTTGGTTTCTAAGACGCCACCAAACTCGGCACGAGTTCTTATCAATAATGACAGTAGTAGCAAAGTAACGAGTTAAAAGGAATAATTAACGAATAGTTTGTGTGTCGACTTTTTGCATTTGAGAGGTTTATCACTGTAAGTTGTACTTTGGGTCCACAACTCCTCGTTATCGTTATAATTTTCCGTCATTCGTTAGTTTTTTGAGAGTAACGTTTATATATTACATTTAACACACTAACAGATAAAGCCATTTTCTAGCCTGATTCTCTTTAGTCAGGAAGTGTGTGTTCTTAACAACAATGACAGTAGAAGATGCTACTAGCAAAGTAATGAGTTAAAGTTGTTAAAACTTAACAAATAGTTTGAAACTCCTCTTTTTGTATTTGATAGGTTTTACACTGCAAGTTGGATTTTGAGTTTTTAAAAGTAACGTAAAGTTGTATCCTCGTTATCGTTATAATTTTCCGTCATTCGTTAGTTTTTTGAGAGTAACGTTTATATATTACATTTAACACACTAACAGATAAAGCCATTTTCTAGCCTGATTCTCGTTAGTCAGAAAGTGTGCGCTCTTAACAACAATGACAGTAGAAGATGCTACTAGCAAAGTAACGAGTTAAAGTTGTTAAAACTTAACAAATAGTTCGAAACTCCTCTTTTTGTATTTGATAGGTTTTACACTGCAAGTTGGATTTTGAGTTTTTAAAAGCAACGAAAAGTTGTAGCCTCGTTATCGTTATAATTTTCTATCATTCGTTACTTTATTGAGAGTAACGAGTTTAAAGGTTGTGCGAATAGTATACATTACATTTCGCACACAAACAAGTAAAGCCATTTTTGGTACGTCCTTAGGAAGTCCTTGTCATGACAGAAATGAATGAGTGAATTTCTGTTAAATTCTTTATAAAAATCCTTCTTTCGTCTTTCTTAAAAAAGTATGACATTTTACCAAGACTTTACTTTTTGTTGCTGTCAAGGAATGGACAGTCTTGCTTTTTTTCTCTTAAATGCTTTTTGAATATCCAATTAAGGTCGGTCCAAAGCGCGAACAGTATTTTAAGCTTGCGCCTAAATGCATACGGTTTTTATTTTTTTCTGCAGCTGTCTATAGATTTTGGTTTAGACATCGGCTAAGTTAAGCCTAGGACAGAGAAGTTCTCAAAATTGAGACCCGGTAGACTGCTTTCAGTTTCTGATTAGGAAAACCAATAACTAGAGCTAAAATTTCTTTAATTTGTGGTTCAAAAATGTTCGCTTGGGGGAGTTACAACCAAATGCCAGTCATTTGTCAGAGACGTCAGTGGTTTTAAAGGCGTTAAAAGTCTATTCGTTATATCGTTATATATCATGCTGCTAACAGAATAAAATGTCCTAAACTCACCTCAACAAGTTCTCCACATCCTCGCAGCGGATGTCACGCAAAATGACAATCGGATGTTCGCATGGATTCGCCTTCAGTAGTTTCCTAAAGTATGGACTACACGCACTCAGAACGACTTTGTGCGCGGTAAACGATCTTTGATCACAGGCCAATGTGACATCCACGAAATCCTCCTCATCCCTTAAGTGACGGAACGATGACAACATTGACGTCTGAAAGTCGTTCCATTTGAGGGCGTAGTGCTGCTGTTGCTGCTGAAGAGTATGCTGTTGATGGTGTTGATGATGCTGCTGCTGCTGGTGTTGTTGCTGCTGCTGATGGTGTTGTTGGTCATTATTGTGACTCGATGGTGATGGTGACGTTGAGATGGGTGGTGGTGGTTCCATTTTTGCCACCCCCGTATTATTGTTTTCCGTCGTTTGCAGTTGTGTTGATTCAGTCATTTAGGTTGAATTGTTTTATTATTTTTGCTTTCGCGTTCCTTTATCTTTTGATGATTGTTTTCTTCTTGATTTTTTTTCCAAACTTTTGATTCACGGATGGAATATAATTTCTTTTGCTTTTTTTAATAGTTTGCGCCGATGGTTTCTGTTTTTTTTTTTTATATTATTCGGGAATTAGTTTTTGTTGGGCAAATTGGAAAATTGTTTTCTTAAATAAAAAACAGAACGAAAAAAAGAAACGAAAAATTCAACAGAAACTATAGAAAGCCTGTGTATCCTTGGTGTGAGTTTTGCTTTATGAGTTCATCATTTTGCGTTGTAGGAGGATGTGCGCCAAAGTTCCGCGAATGGGGGGCTAGATGGGAAGACACTATATCCAAAATGGGATTTGTTTCGAATTTAATGATGGCTCTGTGTTGTTGTCCATTTTTCCTCTTGCGTCATTTCTCCGAAGCTGCAGATGGGATTCCTCTGTTGCCCTCTGTGGTGTTCCTTTGTGGACGGAATCTGCAATTAAAAGAAGCAATCAGTGAGGTTAGCTTACACGCAACTATCATTCAATGATTAACTGAACTTCACACCTCAAGTTCAAGACCCATAGGCCACATGTTCTGATGGGCGGCCGAATATGAATTACCCACGATTACAATTCACATTAGACTAATACAATTTGAAGAGCTTCTCGATAAAAATACGCCTCCCTAAACACATTACACAAAACATTCCACAGAACGAATCAAATACATCATACTCATACCTATAGGTAGGCGCACGAGAAAAGACTCGTCCTCGGCGTCTGATCTCATCTTCATCGGCATTGTGAGAAAGCCATTAATTACCCTGCCAAGGGGTCAGACTCGGACACAAAACAAAAATCAATTACGCTCACTCGGCTCGGTAAGAAGAAGAAAAAATATAAAAAAAAAACCGAAAAACAAATTACAACAGATAATAATTGTTAGATCATTAAATTGGACAAGTGATGTTTATAGATACGTTACGCCAAGCGATCTTTTGTTGGAACATTATCCATGGGTGATCATGAAATAGATCACAGGTTGTATGGGCATACGCATAGCTACAAACAACGGAAACTGTGTCTACGGATTTTCTTCTCGAGAAGAAGTCAGCCAGCGTCCAGAACACAGTAATTGATGTTCAACTCATTTTTCATAATAATTATAATATATATACGCGAGTGGTTGCGTTGCCCTTGTCCGTCCGTATGTGGATGGTACCGCCGAGACATGAAAATATTTATTCACTCATCAATTATACAAGATTGGAGCATTTAAAATACAATAAACGCAGTGAGTGATTGGTTTGGTGGACGTGGATCATGATGATGATGGTGATGATGATGAAGCTGGCGATCAAGAAGGAAGAGCGGCTGCATGCGACGGGGCATATGGCTTTTGGTTCGTTGTTCGTGGTTCGTGTGCAGTGGGCGCCTATGTTGATTCCCTTTGGGTCAACTTTGAGCCAAGCGCCTATATGTGGGTTACAGTAGCTGTGCCCAGTGGCATATGGGATAATAGCTTTGAGGGAGGTCATAGCGAAAGTTGTATTTTTTCAGAGTATTTTGGAAATTTTTCGAAAGCTGTGCTCTCGAGCGTGGCTTCCCCATTGACCTAGTGTAGATCTCTCTCCCCTGGGGGTAGTAAAAAAGCCGATTAGCGGATGAAAAGTGTTTGGAAATAGCTACTGAAGGTTGGATGGTGAAATATTGTATACTGCATTTGAAAGGCAGTATAATGCTGAGTGCATTTTGTTGGCCCATAAGAGGGAGACCTAATCGCCTTTCCAACCAGCAGTCTCATTTTTTAAGTTGCCGAAATGAGGGCGACATCAAGAAGCAACCGAAGAGCAACCATTAGCAACAATTGTAGAGCGAGTCTCGTTCTATATAAAAATTACACGGAAAAAAACAGAAAGCTTTGGAACATATTTCGCAAATTCATCTTTCCATCAGAAGCACTTCAGTTTTTTATAACCTTCCTCTAAATGTTCACCTGGGAGCAGATTCCGTATAACAATAATCGTCGGGACGATATCGTTTTTGAAACTTTGATGACCATTAAAAGTTAAATTCTGCCCGAATTTGTTTCACTATCGTCAGCTTTCATTATATTTGTGGAAAATTCACCGGATTAAGGTCTCAAACTCGTAATTTTGGCACTTAGTTGCTACTTTTGGAGGTCTATCGTTTCGACGATAATCGCCTGAAAAATTACGGAATGAGTGACCTGACTTTTCAAATGATTATCGTCGAAAAAATAGCTCTCCACATTTGAGAGCTAAATCTAGTTAATTTTCCACAAATGTAATTCATTACAAACAAATTCGGGCAAAACATAACCTATTATGGTCGAAAAAAACGATATCGTCCAGACGATTATTGTTAAATACGAAATCTGCCTCTTTTATTTCACGGGTTTCGCGGCCGAGTCGCCGGCGATTCTTCCATCAGCATTCGCAGCAATGTTAACTATTTCACGTGAGATACATGCATCGACCGGGATTCTCGTTAAAGCATTGGACATTTATAATTTATTCGCTTAAACCCACGCGGAAGAACAAAATGCGAGCATATACGGAGGAAGCAAATACAAATGTTCTAGTTGCAGGACACGACAATTGACAGGAGTGGATGATGCCAGAAGGAGAACATGCCAACCATTTCACACGTATCGCCTGGGATTCTCAGATGAACTCGCCAGCGAACATAGTCTTCTTTCGGAGAAATAGAATCGAACAAAGTCCGAATCGAAGCCAAAATTCAAGGCTATTTCTGATATTGTGGTTAAGAATTCATTTTCATGCGTCAGCTTGTCACTTAGTTATCTAACCCTTGCGATGACAGAAATCAAACTTGATTTAAGATTTTTGGCGCTTACGACATTTGGGGACAGTATCCGTCTCAGATTACACCTTTTTTTGAAGATCCTTGGGAATTATTTATAAAAAAAACCCAGTAAGCTAAAGAGTGAATCGACGTAGTATTCAGCAAAAATGTTCCCCAAATCGAATGCTTAAAAATGCGCGCAAGCACTCAAAGTACACAATCAACCTGTTTAAACTACAAAAAGTAAACTTTGAAACAAAAACGATAACAATGTCAGTACATTGTACTCGGATACCGGTATACATCAACTTCATATACAAATTCAAATTGACGTCAATAAACTTGCATGACCCTTATATTTACAATATTTTAGCATTATATTCCACAGAGAGCACAAGATGAAATACACTCCAACTTTAGCACTGCGATATTCCCTTGGATTGTATTAATTTATATTGGATTGGTGTAAGTAGATATATGGCTTCACCTTGTCATGTAACAATGGGTGGACTAAAACTTTTCATTCCCCCGAAGCATTAACGATCAATTATGTGGAACTTTGATTGATTGCAATCATTTTACACATCACTACATAAAACTGTCGTCCACATGTATGCCATGCGAGTACGACTTGATATGTGGAAAATGGCAGCAGATATAGAATATAGAGTACTGTGAGTACATTCCACTGGACGTGAATGTGAATAATTAAGAGGAAATCCCTTGCTACAGCGACACGTGACTTTTGCCGAGAAAAAGAAAGAAAAACTACGAAAAGTAAATGAAAGTTTATTCAGAGTTCTTGATGAAGCTTTTATGGCGGAGGTAACTCCGTGTAGCTGTAGTGATGTTTGGATTTGAAAAGGATTGCGAAATCAATATGGTTGGGTATTAGAACTGCCGGCCATAGGGTAACACTTTGACCTTTGAACCGAAAACCATCGTCGCACCACGATTAGTTGTGGACAAGCATTACCGTGCAATTTTCGAGCTCGGCAAAGTATAAATATGGTTAAGTATGTCCAAACGGCTACTTAAAGACCCTGTACCCTGGCTAACTACTGAGCCGCGCACCACTTTTGTTTTGCATTATAAAACCCATTCACCGGAGTATTGCGCAGCAAACCCCTGAAAGAAGATCGCGTTCGCCAGCGAGTTCACCCAGGAGTCCCAGGCGATATACGTTTCGTGTGGAATGGTTAGAGTCCCGGTGAATGGCAATGAACGAATTGGATGTAATTCTTTAAAAAACAAGCGGAATAACCAAATTCGAGGAAGCTAAAGCAATTTTTTAAGTGAACGCTGTGCAAATTTATGGGCTTGACTGATGCGAACTCACAGGGGAAGAATATGAAAAATGTGCGTCACGTATAGCTTTGTGATCTCCCTGTAAAATTTTATTAAAATTTCAACATAGTTACTTTAACCAGTTACAGGTAGTCAGTACATCAACAAAACAACAATTTTATATCTTTACTCAACCGGTAAGTTGCAACCTCCATTCGTTGCAACCTGTTAACACTGTCATTTTCAGATAACCAAAGTGACACTCATTACAATTTTCAGATTAGCATAAATATTATGACGACCTAAAAATGCGTTTATATTCATGAATTTCAGCAAAAAAAAAAAAAACTGACGTTTATTTGTGTGACATTTGACGCAACAAAATGCGTTCACACATAAGTGCTGCTATTTTCTGTCAAATCAATTGATGCTTTTGAAACTTTAGTGTTCCGAATTGTATTTGATTTGTCTGGACTAGATTTTGCCTAATCGTTACTTTAATGAGTCACCTACGTGTGACTAAAATCGAAATGTCAACAGAGTACTTAGTTGAAAAATTCTTGACACGATTTGTTGATAACTCCTCCATATATGTCAACTGAAAATAAGCCTAGTGTCATAGATCTTGGCCAAAACAAATTCAGACACGGTACGCTAGTCAGCTGTCAGACTTAAAAAGTCAAATATGAAAAAAATTGACAAAGGGCCAATAAAGACTTCTTTCAAACGTCATTCATGTCAAAAATGGTAATGTCATAATTTTTCCCCAATATGTCATATTCCTTAGAAACTTTGTTTCTATTTGAGGCTGATGATTGCCTATTTCACAAAAATTAATCTAAAAATTATTTAAAATTTTGTAAAAACTAACAAAAAAACGAAAAAGCTGTGAATGCATTTTTAAATCTGTCTTACTTTTTATTTTCAGTTTTCGACCCAAGCACTGTTTTAGTGTCCTGTCAAAATGTGCTTAAAATCTCCGAAAAAGGGCTCGTTTAATAGATTTTATTTCGGAAGCTAAACATCAAAGTAACTTGTTCTGCTTTGGGCATAGAGATTTATTATCTGAAAAGCGAATTAGTTGCAAATTCTGCGCTTGAAATTTGTATATTTGCAGTTTTTGCAAACTTAACTTTGGAAGAAATTCCGTATTTCGAGCAGATTTCTCAGAATAACTGGCATCAGTAAAATTGGTATCGTACTTCTACAAATAATGACCGAACTTCGCAAATAGAAGAAGGAATAGAGTAGAATTGTAAATGATCTATTACGCACAACCATTGGAGACGTTCAAGCATGGAGTTTAGTTAGTCTGACAGCTGTCCGATTTGCTGCCTCTCAGTTTTGATCGGCTTGGATTGGTCACATGAACAGTTGTTTCAGTTGACATTTATTGAGGGGTAGTCGACGAATCTTGTAAAGAAATTGTCTAATCACTAAGTTGACAGTTCGCATATGTGGCTGACGTAGGAAAAAGTGACGTTCTAGACGAATTTATTTTCTGCGTTCAGGTTACATCTAGTTCAGATAACTAGATTTTTAAATGTGCCCATTTTCTCTCCCCAGTTGAGTTCAGCTGTCAAATATACCTTCCATTCTAGTACAATGGCAAAACCAGAGATCCCGCGACGCATACACCCATTCACAATCAATTATAAGTAACATATCTGCTTCTTCATTAACTAAAATGTCTAAATTTTCTGATGAACCATACGTCAAATAAAAAGGGAAACATCAATTTCGTTCGGTGCTTTTCACAGCGAAGATGGTCGATCGTGGAGCCCACCTGCGAGTAGGCGCTGAGTGAGCTTCTAAATTCTCCGAAACTACCTAGGTGGCGAAGAGTTTTTCTTTGTGAACATGATGACCGTGAGTACTCCCTGTCATTCCATCTACTACTCGTACTCTTATATGGAAGTTTGATTTTTGGCTTTTATTTGATTGTTAATTGATTTAACCATTCGGCCATGCGAAAGTTATTATTGATATCTCCATACTCTCTGTCTATATCCATAGATAGAAGCAATTTTTATTTTCTGTATGAAATGATGAATTATTTGCCGGCGTGCGGCGCGGCGGCGGCGTCTCTGTTCTTTGATTCGGTGGGCATATGTACATGTTCCGAGCCGAGTGCTGCTGCTATTACTGATGCTGTTGCTGTTGCTGTAGGCTGCTGCTATTCGCGACGACAACTACAACGATGATGATGATGATGTTTAACGAGACAATAATGTCATGTTGCTTTGATTAAACGAAACATTTTTATTAAAATAATTACTCTTTGGGAGCAAAAATTAATTGAATGATGCGCGACATACACTGCAAGTGGGGCAATGTTAATTTGTGTCGGGAGAGTGATTTTTTCGTTGGCTGTTCTAGGCAGGCAGATGTAGTTTTGTGAAGACCTTGAAGTTGGGAATGGTTATAGTTGTGGTATTCGTGGAAATTTGCCGGTCTTCAATTCGGATGAGTTGGTTTCTTCTTTTTTTGTGTATCAATGCAGACTTTTTTTTCTTCAACTAGGTTCAAGCGTCTGACAAACATTCGACAATAAAGCAGCTTCGAGGAAGATTCTCCATTGAAGCGTGTAGAAGATGAAGGACTTAAGCGACATATTGAAATAAAGGGTTTAAGCGTGTTTAACACCTTCTTCCACTAAGTTCATGGACAAAGTGGTTGCATATAACACCTTCATCCTTTGCTAAATCAGAATATAGAGGCATTAGAGAAGTCCACATGAGACAGAAATTTAAGTTTTCACATAGGACCTTCATCCGTGAGAAAAAAAGTCAAATCTCAAAAAATTTCGCTTAAGTCCTTCATCTTCTACACGCTTTATCTGATTGCATTCCGTTTGTCTCAGAAATTACAATCAACTCTTCAAATTAGAGTCGTAACTATAATATGTGACCTTGCAGCAGATTAACGTTTAAATGATGGTCACCTAGAACTAGTCACGAGTGCTAAGGTTACGAGTTTGAAAACTGTCTACAAAAGACAAGAATTCTTTAAGAAACTATAGTTTATTTTGGTCCTTGGTATTAGCTTCGAAAATAATATCCTTATACGTTATTTATTCGTAGGCGATTCGCATTTCATTCACCTCGAATTCCCTTAAAAAAAAAAATAGTTCGCCGGCGAGTTCATCTGAGAATCCCAGGCGATATATATTTCGTGCAGAATGTCTATCGTCTCTGCAAAATTTGGTGGATGAATCGGCGAAACCCGAACGGAAGAACAAAATTGCGAACATTCAGAGCAGGGTTAAACAGATTTTATATTTGTAACATAAAATTGCTGCAAATTTTATTTGTATTAATAAACTAATTTCACTTTTTAATAAATATAAATAAATAAAAATTAAAATACATCCATTACATGTATTTATTAAGATCAAGTACACCTCTTTTGACTGTCAAATACCACAGCATGTCTTTCCCCAGTTTGTTGAGATGGCTTATGAACTTCTAAAAGACAACACAAAGCAAAACTTTAAGGTTGTGATATAATAACTCGTTTAGTCAATTCAGCCATAACACGGTTACCAACCTTATGATGCAATCTACTGATGGAGGTCTTCTGTTCCTGTTGAATAATGACTCGACTAAACGCATAGTAGAAGCTCAACATTGATGACAGAAAACTCATAAAAGGAACGCCTTCTGTCCTCTAACCTCCAACATTCCTTCATCGGAGTACTAATACCAAATAAACCCCTAATGCATTTCAACTTCTCATTTCGGTTAGAATGCAATAAACAAAACTTTATAGCACGTGATCTCTGAAATTCCATTCGAAACAAAACCCTCAAAAGCCTGCCATACCTCCAACCACACTTTACATACATTATTGTCGAGAGGTGAAAGTGCCTATTACACTATCCGTCCACATTGATTAAGGGCAACGTTCCGATTGTGTACGTAGGTGTAACTGTTATCTCTACAACGCCCAGATCGACGTTGAAGGGTAATAAAAACAGACCTCGACTTTAATTACTGGTACTTATTTGCACCTTCTAACCGTGATCTTGGAACCAACAGATCGGCCATAAAGATGCTGGACTAGTGTCAAAATCGGCCCAACGAAATCTAATAAAAAAACAAACAAAAATTGTGGCCTACACAAAAATTGTATTCCTTCCTTCACGAGGTTGATTATAACATTTATTTGGTACATTCAAGTCTGGTTCTATGCAGAAGATGTTGATGTAGATGCTCTCTGCTAATTAGACGACGATTTGAATCAAGTGACTGGGGGTAAAACACGTGTGCTAGCGTATGCCCCGATCAGGTTCAGTTTTGCAAATATTCATTCTGTTTTTTTATTGTTATTCAATCTTTGTTTGCAAATAAATTTTATTTTATTACACACGTCCTGATTTGCAAAATTAATAAAACTGGTTTCGCAGTGGCACAGTGATTCAGTGACCTAAATTTGTTTGAAATGATGTCCACACCGTGTGCACTGCCATATCGACACGTAGAGTATGATGGCTTTTACCAACTTTCTGCAGTAAAATACGCGTTTAACATCGATCCAAAACCAATATTTACTCTTCGCCACATAAAAACAGTATGCCTGGCTAATTTCCACTGCACGTTCCAGCCGAAAAAAAAAAAAAAAAACAATAAATTAATTGTACTGTGAACTAAAATTTAAAAAGCTAACATCCTAAAGAAGACAATTCACCACCAATGTGTACCGAGTATAAAAAAAGCCACCACTACAGTAACCCACATCTTGAAGACGACTTAAACAGAAATAGAAATACCCAACTATAGGTATGTCGTATCTAAGAGAATTTAAAACGCAAGGAGAACAATACCAGCAGCAACAACTATACCGACCCGCACTAGAAGCAGGGGAAAAAAATCATGAAAATTAATTGAACACGACTTTTTCAAATGAAATTACTCAATTAGTTCAATTATCATGAAATTTTCTTTTTTTGTTCATATGTACGCATGTGTAGTGTGCCTGTGCACTCGTGTAACCACACTGACATGACAATAAAATAAAAGAAGTCGAAATTGTATCCTTATTTGTCTAGCATCTATGCTAAGTGATTGGCGTCTTAAAGGCCGCTTTAAAGTTAGCCATCGACGATGGTAGGGGGTGAAACGAATTTTCGTCCCGGCCATCATCATGAAAAGTCATCAGAGCACCCAAGGAAGAAGGCGAAAATCACCATACAACGCTCGGGAACACTTTTAAGTGTCGCAGTCGTAGTGACAGTCATAGCTCGCAGTCATACTTCAAGTTGAATATGGTGTGGACATAACTAAAACCACCCCGCCCGCCGGCAGCTACATGCCGCATCAATCCGACTTGGGAGAAATTCTCTATCTGGTATGTAGTCGGAGGAGCACCTCGCGCGAACGACGACAACGAATGTTGAATCTCATTATTTGCGTAAATGATTAACGCAATTAGTTCGCGAGCAATTATTTTGAATTATTCAATTTAATATTTACTTTTAATTTTTATGGCGCTTTTGTCTAATAAAAGTGAGCCGTCCGCTCGCAGTCCACCATACAGAAGTGGAATCCAATTTATCAATATTTTAGGCCTTTAGATAAACAGCCAGCGGGATGGGGGAGTACCTACTCAGTGCTCCATCCGATTGCTAAATCAAAATCTCTGTCCTAGTCATGTGCGCGATTTTATGGCGAAATTAGAAAACCATCAACATCCCCGAGGCGATATTTTGTTATATTTAATTAATATGTTAAAATTTCGCATTTTATTGACATTTTTGTCATTGCGTGTGTATGTGTGTGTAAATGCAATAATAATTCCACAAACATACAGACACGAATGCAAATAGGCAGCAATTTGTGTTACTGTAGGTACATCTGGAAAGTGCATCTAATTTCGTGCAATTATTCGCAATCATCGACAAATGCAATTTGAATTTATATTTTGTTAGGATAATTAGATAAATGTGCACAGTTTTATTATTGCTGTGTATTTATTTATTTTATAACTAAGCTTAAATCTAATTTAACCCTAATTGAGGGGGTGCACTCCCACTCGCCAGGATAATGAATTATTTGCAACCGCACAAAGTGGACACAAATAGGGGTAAGAAAAAAAACCTCCCCAAACATTTGTCTAATTGCAAAATGTTAATCATTAATTTCAACGAATATTTGTCATGTGCTGTTGGCCAAATGAAATTCGCATTGAATTAGGAAATATTTTCTGTTTCGGTTATCTAAATATATTTTAATTCAAATATTATCGTTGCGATGTTGTGGGTTTTTTTTCGCATTTAAATGCAGGCAACATGATATGATATGGAATTAATTAAATTAGAAGTCAACGGTGGGTGGATCGCATAGGCAACGGTGATTTGTGGCTTTAATTGCAGTAGATGTGATGTTCTTTTTAATTTTTCTATTTTTTATTTTAATTAATTTTCAATCAAAGAGCAACAAGTTCGTGGGAATGCACGTTTGATGAGAGAGGCGACGTTTGTTGTGCTGCGAATTGGCTTTTGTTTACATTTTTTGACATATTGACCCGAGTGTCGGATTTCACTCTCTATATTTATGGTAAAATTGGTCACATTCAAGAATATAGTTATCTTAAGTCGAATAGATTGGTCTGTACAAGATTGGTATGTACAAGATGTAACCTGAACGCAAAAACTAGATTGGTCGGAAACGTCACTACGTTTTTACGTCAGCCACACATGCGAACTGTCAACTGACTGGCTACTAAGTCACGAATTTGCTGACTACATTCGTCGGCTACCCCTCCATAAACGTCAACTGAAACAGCTGCTCATACGACCGATTTCAGCCAATCAATACCGCGATACATCTATAGTCAGACAGCTGTCAGACTTACTAAATTAGATACCTGAAAGCACCCAATTTTTCGATGCTGTTTGCGGTGCAAGCTCACATCGTTTTCACGTAAGTTTTACTATTTTCAAGAGAAATAATAAGAAATAATAAGAAATAGATATATAGTGTAAAATGTAAACTTGGCAACATGGTCTATTATGACTCCTTTGAATGAGAATGGATATGAAGAGGAGAAACGATTGAGAATGAGATGGAATCGGGGCATTCAATTGGTTATAGTCAAGGTGAAAGGAGTTAACAAATTAAATTGAAGTTTAATAATTTATCGGGAAGAGTTTTATTAACAGCAGTAAGATTTTTCAAAATGACCCCCCTCGCGAGGGGTAAGCGTAGCAAAGACATGAACCGAAACGTTAATTGGCTTGCAGAATAATGCCGGGTTTTCATGGAAACAGCTGTCTTTAAACATGGTAAGCCAGCTGATGATTTAACACATAAGCAAACGAGCTTTGGGACATAAAACTTGACAAAAATTTAGAGGCAGCAAAATATTTCGAGCCTTCTGTAGGAAATGGACCAAAGAACTTTCGAGCTTGCAACTTAACACAGCAGTTATGTGGAAAAAATAGTCCGATACGTGTTTCCATGGTTGAAATGATTGAACCCCTCAAAGGGGGCAGGTAAACCCCGATTGAAATGAAATTTTACTAGAGCTCAAGTGGAGTATTTTTGATAACTAAGTTTCTACTCGATTGAAATGAAATTTTACTACAGTTCAAGTGGAGTATTTTTGATAACAAAGTTTCTACTTGATCGATTGAACATAAATACATAAAGCTAGTTGGACACAAAAATATTTCGTGTAACTATTGTGACTTTTCCAAATGACTCCCCTCACAGGGGGGCTAACTAGCTTTAAATAAAAATGTAGCAATAGCAAAAATCAGCACAAATATTTGGAGTAACCCATTCATGTGGAGGTGAATACATAGATAATTGAAGGCTGTGTAAGACCACCGCTTTAGCGACAGCTAGTTATAGTTGTAAGACATAAGAGTTGTAACTCCTGCAATCGGAGGACTTCTAGGAATCTTTAGCCTGCTGAACTCAAGCTTCTGCAGACTTTTTCTATTCTCAAGTTTAGGTGACATAAATGCAGTGCAACTTCTAGATTCCTTGAAAGCACTTTCCAAACTTGACGTTGAAAGGTGTCTTGCCAAACCTTATTCATCTCTTAATAATAACTAAAATTCGTGCGATTGAGTAAGCGTTAGCCGATGAACCCTCCCCAAGTCAACGGCCTTTCTTCAGCGTTGAACCCCGATAAGGTGGGCTTAAAAAAGCATTAGAAATTATTTCCAATTCATCGTTCGACATCAATCATCATATGGACGTCAGCACTATTTTCCATTTTGAATATTATACGCGCAAGCATTTTCTACAGCACAAATAAGTTTTACCTTTTCTTTCTTGAAACAAATTGAGTTCAGATCCAATTTGCATAACTAGTATACAAGGTATGTGTGGATTTAATTAAAAACCAAATAAAGATTATTATTGTACCCCGAGGAGAAAGCTCCATCATACACGCAATCATTTGTCTCTTCACTATAATCATGTCAAGCCGCTCAAAGCCACATGTAGCCCGCGCGTCTTCTACCACACACATGTGCGCACTATAGTTAGTCCAATGACAAATGTAGGCACATTTTTATGGGATTAACTTTACAATCATTGGCTAGGAGCAGCTCTGGCAGTGGTACTCACTTCGGGCAGTAAATTCGTGTGAATTGAAAGTAATCAAATCGAAGCCCGAACATGAGATGGCCTATACACCTATTAATTCGAATCTTGACATATAAATGACTTTACGATATGGTAAAAAAAAAAACAAAAACCTCAAGTCTCTATTTTGCATTGAACAATGTGAAACAAAGTGGTGAAACTTTTGCTGAATATATTTCATAATAAACATCAAAATAAAAACGAACATTGCATAATGTAAAACCAAACCGACATAAACAAACAAATTCGCACATTTTCTGTTGTTTAAAAAATAACAAAAACACAAAGTATTGGGTAGGTACCTATATATATGCGATACAATAAAATGTGCTAATGAACAGAAATAATTAAGTATTGCGGTATGATTCGCCGTTATGCGTTTGTATTTCTAAATTGAAAATCCGGATCTTAGATTTTTCTGTCAAAAAAAAAATGTGTCAAGCGAAATGTAAAAACCCCGAAATAAAAACAAACTTTCAGAGTAATTGCCTTTTTTATTACTCGATGTGTAGTGTAAAGCGAACTTTAAGGTTTTTAGTGCGTTGCGAGTGTTTTTTTTTCAGTCCGGGTGGTTGACAGGTGTCTACTCTCTATAGGGTGATTCAAAGCGGTTGACAAGCGCTGATTTTGTTAACAATAAATCTGCACATTACAGGGTGACTTTTAACTTTGTTTTTAAACCAAATAAAATATCAGTGACAGCTGCGAATGACATTTCACACTTTTCTACGGAAAATGGAAAACTTGTGACTTTATTAATCTTAGGCTGGTAACTAAAAACGATCCTAAGTAAAGCTGGTCAAACGTAGAAACTCAACACTGGCTGTGTTCACAAAGTTCCTTCATTTTTAACTCCTTTCGAAATATTCAAATAAATTAAGTAAGTGGGAACACTATTCCCCGTCGCATTCGTTTTCGTAGCACTTTTTAAATAAAATGAAAAGCAAAATGTGTTCAGTGTTTAAAAATTAATTTTGAATATGTCTACAGCAAGGCAACTGAATATACGTATAAGTAAGGTCGAACAGAAACAAAAAAAAGATGGACGCGTGCTCAAATTCAAGCCTTTCTGTAACTAAATTAGATACAAGAGTGGAATACTACTAACAGCAGTCCAAATATAGTAATGTCAATGCTCTTACACCATCCAGAATCGCCGCAACATTAAATCGCATACATTAACTATTTCAGTGTCGACAAGCTGTCAAATTTAACAACGAAACAAGGAACTACGTGAATGTCTTTATCTTATTTTTCTTTAAATCATGACTAAGGTCATTTAGCTACAAAACTAAATAACCAAACAGCAACAGCAGTGACGTTGTACCCCCGGCGTTGAGAATATTTCTATTTTATGAATATTTTCAACGCCAGGGGGCCAGTGTCGTCACTGTTGTCACTGTTTGGATATTTACTTTTCAGATAGTGTCTGCGAACAGCGAACAGACAACGATCGTAGATATAGACATTATTGAACTAAATTGAATTTATTGATCTACTTAAATCTACGATCGTTGTCTGCTTTTTTGTCAAACTCGGTTAAGACTCTTCCGCCATCTCTAATTGTCATTCCTTAACACCAAACGAACGCCTTACAGCGGTGTACTGATCACAACTGATCGGTTGTTAGTGATCAGATCACCGTGAACTGTTGAAAAAACTAGCCAACTTATGACAGAAATGACACAAGTGGCGATTGTGTCCGACATAGGAAACGAAGGGTAATCTGAGTACATCTCTGATATTTTCGACAGAATTCTAAGAAACTTGCGATCTACAGTGAATGGCGATTACTGAGAAGTAGATGCTGATCGGTTACCCTAATGTCAGAATCTAACTGTCATTTGTCAGTCGAATATCGCAACTAAGCGACTTCTCTTTGAGGTATCCAACCTCGTTTGCTACGATCAGTTGGGTGAGCCGCCATTTATACGTCAGAAGTAAACAATTTCTTAACTAATAGCTCTTTGCAGATCACCCTGTTACAACACTTCAATCACTTTACCATTGCGTACCTCAATCGTAAAAAAAACAGAAAAAAAATTAACGACCGCTGATTTTTACGACAAAAAGAATTGATAAGATAGCGTGCGTCCAGTTTGTTGTTTTCGTGTTCTACACATAAACCCGAGTCGCAGCACTTGCTCATATAGTTGCTTGGTCAGAATGTGGGAAGATGCCTGGGAAGATAAGGAATTTAATCGCTAATTAAGGAATCGAAAAGCAATTTGCTGAAGCAAACGTTTTCGGTCAATCTGATGTGCGAGCATACAAAAACTGGACGCGCATATACACCCAAAGATAACTCGTACTTTGCACCAGTTTCCCTCCATCAGCTTGTTGTCAAATAAAAACTAACTGTCGCAATGTATCAATTTTATGGACTACTGCCCAAGTCCGTCTGCGATTATCCTCCCCCACCACCATAAATTCCTTGCCGCGCTAGTTTTATTTTCGCTTAGCTTTTAATTCCTGCACTATAAACAATTGAAAATTGATTAATATTTTCCGGTTCTCTATGAAATACCAAACACATGGATACCTACAACTTACAACTGGCACAAAGTGAAAACAATTCAAATGCTAATATCGTCAATGAATGAACATTGAACACTCTCGCGCACACACTCTACCACAGCTCATTCCGTTTGAATGTCTTACGGTACAGACTGCCGAGACAAAAGGAAAATAATGAGCACCAAACCTAAATATTCAAAATCAATTAGCAATTTGGAGGAAATAAACAATAATAACAATAATAATGCTTTTAATTGAAACATTACGATCGGCGGCGGCGCTGCGCCTACTTGCCCTGATGGGTGTACCTCATTCCGTCGAACCGTACCACTGTGCACACACAAATTATCTTTCGAATTTCAAATGGCAGCGAGTACATCTATGGTACGTCCGTTTGGCGGTTTTGTGTAGATGTGAATATCTAAGTGCAGGTCCATTAAAAGTCCAAACGCGCTCTCAATAATGAGCAATAAACGCAAATAATGTTGCTTATTGCTTTCGGTGGTCGTCCCACGTCGTCGTTGTTCTTCTTCTCTGCGTTCAATCGATCGAAATTCATAGTATCTGCTTCAGATATGATATATACACTCGTAGCTCAACCTCAACCTCATAATGAAGTCATATTCTAATGGGGCGAAATGTGCCTCTCCTGGGTGTAGAAATGTACTAGACTAGCCGTGTGTGTGTGTGTGTCGATTTGGAGGGCCGTAAAAATCGTTCCGGAAGATTGTCGATTGTACCCAGCCGAAACTATTGAACAGTACAATCAGAAGACTGCCTTTCGTTCCGTCTTGCCGTCGTACTTTTTCTGCGCAAAAGGATGCTTCATGTTCAAATACATAGTTAGAGGATGTGGTCCAATAATAGATGGCGCTACCGATTGGAAATTACAAACTATGATATATAGAAGAAAATATCCTCTTACACAGTGATCAGTGATCACCAACCCAATTTCCAATGATGATAGGGATAATCGACACTGTCCTAGTGTGAATGAGAAATACGGCCTTCTCGATCACAGGCTTTCAAGCGATCGAGTTCGACACCTGCCGGCGATCACTGGCAATACTGATCGGAAAATTCAATATCTTTGATCGACAACGAACAGCCGAGGGCGATCAACCTGGGCAAAAATCGGAATAGATCACTTTAAATTTGCACGCGATCGGTAAATATTACGTACTGTCAAATATTATTGTTTTTGTGATCGCAGTAGTTATAGACAATCATAGAGAACTATTTGAAGCAATCCAACAATTTAACTGTCAGAAAATTGTACACAGTACAAGTACAAGCCTGACAAGATCACCAGATCGATTGTCAAATGCATTCCCAGTAAAATCGCCTGACAAGATCAGCAGATCGATTGTCAAATGCATGCGCTCTTCCCGCGATATTTTTTATCATTTTTAGTGTCTTTTTCGAACTCACGAAATTTTCCGTACAAAATTGCATATTGTGACCTACAAAATATTTAGTGTTAAGGTGGTTATAAATGGTTATTAATAAGGCACTTTGCCTTAAGTTCTACTTTAGGCAGAGGAAAACTTTTCATAAGGTGGCGTGCAAGCTGATCTCCACCAGCGATCAGTGGATCGATCTATCTTGCTTGGTCTGTTACCAATCACGGTGGCTTTTCGAAAACATTGGCTTAAAGAAGACATGACTAATAAGGCAAATTAGCCAACGATCAGTTGGAATGGGAATGATCGTATAATTTGTTTTATAGAATACAGAAGGAATGTTACGCCACACTAACGCCGTCTCGAATATGACTAAGTGGTTATTAGAAATCAACGTCGACTTTTCGCGTTCCAATATGGCTAAGCGGTTATTAGTGATCACAGTCAACTTTTCGAAATAATAGCTTTACGATCATAAATCTGTAAGGAAATAACTTGTTCAAAGTAGGAATGACAGGTAGGGCGATCAACGATCCGTTCGTATGATCGCATATTGTGATCGTTGATAGAACGAAAAATAGTCACGATCGAAAATCATTGTGAATGAGATTAAGTCAATGAAAATTAAGATTGTAGATCAGTCGCCTTTTTTTTAATGTATATATAATCAACGGTTGTTATGATTTTAATCTAGTACTTTAGCTACAGAAGTGGCTAACAAAAATTGTTCAATCAAAGTCTACTGATCGGTTATTGGTTGGTTGGTTGGTAAAATTTAATTATAAAAAGTGAGAAAATTGCTATCGCAAAATTTGGAGATCGGTTGTTCTTGCTGTTTATGTTTACATAACCTACAACTGACAAGATTTCAATAGGTATCTGCTACATATTCCGATATTTCCCTGGAATAACACAATTGATCAATCATCATGTTGACCAAAAAATTACAGCTAAAAAAGTTTTCACGATCAGAATTTGTAATAGATTTTAAGAATACTTTTGTTGCGATCTCATCAGTCAAACCAAACAGTAGTAATGATCTGAAATGACTGACACATTCATCAGAGGATCAGGTGTCAGTCATCGAAATCGATCGATACACTGATCGTGATCAAGAGGGGTGACTTTTCTGTCGAAACTAATAGTGGAAGTGGAAACTTCATAAACAGACAAAATTTGTGTACATTTTCAAGTAACAACCCCTTTCACTGTAATGATCGCCATGAAAAAGATCAATGCATACGAATGAAATATAGAAAACAGAATGAGTTTATATTTTGTGTTTTTGCTTTGTGTTTTTATGGTCGCACTGAGTCCGGTATAGGAAATCATTGTACGCCAAACCAACTAAATACCACAATGCGGGCACTAAAAAACCAAAAAATACGTCCCAGCTTATGGATCTAATAAACAAAACGAAATGAGATGAAACAAAACCAGTGTTCACACAAGACAGGC
This sequence comes from Cheilosia impressa, assembly GCA_948293265.1. Taxonomy (NCBI): domain Eukaryota; kingdom Metazoa; phylum Arthropoda; class Insecta; order Diptera; family Syrphidae; genus Cheilosia; species Cheilosia impressa. The sequence goes on along the minus strand of OX411884.1, from coordinate 25,453,340 downwards.
CAAGGTAATCGTCATTATCCGCTCTCACAATCGATGTATTTACTGCTGGATTCCTTCTAACTTTGTATAGACTGTTATGCCTCAAATAAAACATAAAATGATTCATAAAAACTAAATTGTATCACAACTTCTCGGTTAGGGTGCTAGAGCATACATAAAAAAAACTTGCAGACAAAACAAGAGCCACAACAAGTCGTCACCTCCCCGCCTTGATGTGTATTCATTTTGGCATCGCGCTGTACTTCCTCAGAATTTTCGTTTATGTCACTACAACAGAAGAATGCCGTTCATAAGTTTGATGCCTAATAATAGGTGCCCCTCATATGGACAACCCCTTCTTCGCGAATCGGCATTAGACACACAAGTCACAGGGCTACTTCTCGAGCTTAGTTCTTTTGCTTGGCTTCAATAGTCAAATGGTATAGTTGCGGCGCAGCTTTTGAACTGGTCTTATGTCGTGCATGCATCCGAAAGATATACACATTGTTGCCGCCAGTAAACTCATGTCGGATTACTTTTTGTGTTATTCTCTCATTGACCCTCCGCCTCGGATGGCACTCGCTTCCATAATGTGTCCCAAATCTCTTCGGGTATACACAAGCAGTAAAACAATAATTCAAAATGCCACCCATAGACCTCCTATGGATTTGTATTTTCTTCATTCCTTTGTAGTAGAATTTCATAAAAAAAAGTAGATATATTCTATTTCTATTTTTACTTCGATTAATGTATTTTTAAACAATACGAAAGGGGAAACAGAATGTTGTAATAAATTTTACAGCGGTCTATAATCAGATGATTTAGGGTTTTTGAGGGCTTAAAGATTCCATAGATTGGGTATACGCACTGTAATCATAATTACACAGAGAGAATACATCGGAATTTTATTCAAATGTATTCAGACATGTTAAAATTTATTACCAAACTATTCCACTATATTCACATGTTTTCTAAGCGAAAGGATAATTATTATTGAACAAACTTTCAAATTGAGTATGAATGGGACGAAGCGGGGACGAGACCCACGAACAACAAAGCAATTACATAGTAAAAGCTGCGTTGGTATCACCGTCATACCATTCCCCTGTCTTCCCATTATCCACATGGGAATATAAATTTGGTAGTTAGATATTAGGTTTGCGATTGGCTCTGTAGACGAAAGCAAGAACACACCCAATAATGACAGAATTAAACAAGAAAGAATTGGTTTGGTTTGCGCTGAAAAAAGTACTAGATTTGGCTGTGCACAAGTTCGGAAATCAAGTGGCAGAAAGTTGAATTTTCTTTAAAAATAAAACACCCTCGCCACTGCGTAACAGTTACCAATTAGTTACTCAAAAGTTATGTTAAATTTATGTATGCAATCAGGAGGTTGTTATTGTTGACTTGCACATTTACAAAAGCCAAAAGAGATCACCCTATTGGAAGATGCTCTTAGTTTTGCAAATGGCCGCCAATGTCATATCCGTTTTGACATTTGTGGACTAGACAGATGTAGAATACAAGCGAATTAGCCATGGAGCGATACACTCCCCAAGAACGCCGAATAATCGTGTCTATTTTTTTGCGTAACAATTCGTCTGTAGTATTGGCGCAGCGCGAATTCCCTCGCCGGTTCCACGGCCGTCCGACACCGCCTGTGCAAACACTGCGACGTTCGCCGCTGTTGGCAAGGATGTCGAGCTGTCGTGCCTCGCAATTAGCCATCAGCCGGTCGTCCCTAAGGCGAATTTTGGTCAAAGACTTGCGCATGTTCCCGTACAAGGTCCAGTCCGTGCATCAGCTGCTGCCTGTCGACCCCCAAACGCGTGTAACCTACGCCCAAGCCATCCTCAATCTCGAGGACGAAGTGGACGATTTGTCGACCAAAATCATAATGAGCGATGAGGCTCATTTCCACCTCAGCGGGTACGTGAACAAGCAAAACTATCGCTTCTGGGGCACCGAAAATCCACGAGTAATGCACGAGGAGCTATTACACCCGCTCAAAGTCACTGCATGGTGCGTTGTTCACGCTGGAGGAGTCATCGGGACATTTTTTTTCGACAACGTCGCTGGTCACACGACAACAGTCAGTGGACGGTGCGCGCTATAGGGCCATGTTAACCGAGTTTTTTCTGCCGCAATTGGACGAATTAGGACTGCAGGACATGTGGTTCCAACAGGACGGAGCTACGGCACACACTGCGCGAGCCACCACCGATATTCTAAAATGCTGCAGCACTGCCAACATTAATTTGACAGCTTCTGCAAATAGAAACGTTTCGCTTTTTAAATTGGAACATAAGAGTAACCGCGAAGTGTATTTATAAACTTAAACTCAAAACAAAGAAGGACATAACATTGTGGACAAATTTTTCGAGTTTTAACAGCATGTGGAGGGAAAAACCATCCCAAAGGAAAACGAACACTGGCTGTGAATATGCTGTAAACATTTCATAACGACAACAAGAATAACACAAATAAATAAAAAAATGCACAAAATAATTAAATACCCTCGTGACAAACTTTATTTCTCTCTTCCCTTTTCATATTTCACCTCCGACAGTTGCCAGACCTAGCAAATTGAAATCAAGCGTAACGATTCCTGGATTTATGCCTGGCGCCATAAGACCAATTCCAGCTGCCGAAGCAAAGGTCTAAAATACAAAAAGTTACTTAAAGGTTAAAGCAAAGCAACCGCAAGAACTGACATCTCTGAATTACCAGGAAAAGGATCATTCCCAAGAATAATAAATTTCACGCCTTTAGTGGACAAAGTATACTGCGTTTCCACCTTAATGCTAATTTTGTAGTCGAAGTTGGCAGCGCATCACCAGCATAATTGTAAAATTTATATATTCGCAGAGGCAAAACAATGAAATTCCAGTCAAGTTGTTTTTCAGGGCATATTCCAACTTATGAGTGACATTTTTGACAACTAAAGAGAGTGCTTGACATTGCTATTCAAAAGGCACATGCTAATTAGTGAAACAATTTTGAACGAATACTATTTGGTGAAGAACTACTGAAAAGCTGGTTAAAAGATTCACCATGTGAACGCACCCATATATTTTGCATTTATTTTTTTACAAAAAAACTCCCTCCCTCTTTTCATTTAACTTGTGTGGAATGGCTCGGAAAATCATACGAAAGGAGGCATAAATAGACTTTAATTTTTAGCTACGCCCAGTTAATCGAGTATTTATGGTATTTTGTATCTACATATATACCGACACATGCCCTTATGTCGGTAATGCAGTACGTAATGCTTTGCAGCCATCGACACACTTTTAAATTATCCGCACATGGCTTTAGGTGTTGGCATCACGAATCGATCTGCTGTGTCGGTAATACTGCTATAAAGTACCAAACGACTTCGTGTTATTTAGTTTTGTAGTTTTTTTACGCACTTTTCTCAGGATTTGTCATCCTAAGCCAAGATGCACTCGCTAAGCAACCCGCTGAAGTCGGATATTATGTCAATCCGACAGTGATTTCATAACCCACTTGGATTTGAGCATTTGGCACACAACAAAGTAAGTCGATAAGGTAGTTATCACATTGAGTACGTGGCTTCATGTTGTATTACCCACTTTTATGGCATAAAAGTGCAAAGTTTACATCGAGTTGATGCATCGAATCGTCCGCAAATATCTGTCGCGCAAAACTGAATTGTGTTGTCTCCTCTGTTTTATCGATTCTTCTTACCGACTGCAGTTTTGGTAATAAAACGTTCAAGGTTATAGTTATTTTAAGTATAATGCGAATAACATTCGAAAGGGCAGGAATAGTGGTTACCTGCGCTGCATTATCAGCGCTGGGCGAAAAAATGGCGGCTTCAAGATGGCGATCGAGTTTTCAGATATGATCCGATTCGACTTAAAATCGCAATCTAGGATTTTTCGATGTCAGTCCTTAATATACACTAGACATAATTTAGAAGTTAATAATAGAAGCGTCTAAATGGTGTGCAACACTTTTCTATCTATGGCCCCTATTCGATTTCAAGTCCGAATGGAGTTTTTCGTTCTGATGCTGATTACTGTCACATTTGGCTCATTACGGACTTAAAAACGTAGTCTGATATTGACCTTTTTCGTAATGTGGATACTTTCCCTGTCACCTTGTCTTTAATAACATTAAAAAAAAATAAATATGGCGGCTAGAGATTCCCTAAAAAAAATATTTAATATAAATAAAAATAAATAAACACACATTCCCCTCTACTTACTTTTTTAAAACGACGTCTGCTTATCGTCAAATTGTCGCTCGTTATATATCTGAAAAGAAAAAGAAGTCACATTGTTTAACAATCGCAATAATAAATCGTACAAAGAAACACTAAACAACCAAACTCCACCTTATCATTGACGACGTCAAACAGTCATCGACTAATAACAATTCCAGGAACAAAATCCTTATTACCCGTTAACGTATACCCAAATTGCTGAAATTATACTCTCCGGCCAGTGCTGTATTGCATGTTTCGTGGGCATAACAATTACAACTATATGACTTAGTAGCCATGGGCAGGTGTAGTACCCAACTCGTACTACACCCACCGCCCAATCCTTGCCAAAGTTTAGATACGAATAATAATTGTAATAGCTGCGCGTTGGCAATTACATGAAAAGAAAATTATTTATGAATTCATAATGAAATTAACAATTATTGTGAACAGAACCTAAGTCGTCCTTTACCCACACATGAACTCTGGGGCCCCGAACGACGACGACAATTAATGTAACGCCTATCGCACTTAATTTCAATACCCAACCCCCCCAATCGACCTTTCGAGCGAAATTGTTAAAGAAAAAATTCGAATTCTAAACACAGTAATCAAGCAGTCAAATCCGTTTTGTAGCTAACAAAAAGGACGAATGCTTGAATATTTTTTATTACCTCTCATTTACAGTTGTTATTCACTCAAAGGTGTGTCATTGCTTGTAATTAATGGTTACCAATTACCATTTTTACTTTACCCTCCAGCCCCCTTGTAAAAAAAAAAAAAAACGAAAACAGGACGAGGGCAAGGTACGACGTGTAACTATAGCACCACCTTCAACCAGCCAGCAGACTGTCGCTGGTCGCGGCGGCAGCGGTCAACTCGACATTGGCATTTAACGATGTCGGTATTTATTACCGGGACGATGGCGTAAATTAATTTCTTGCCTTTACCTCCGCCCCCTCTATTTTCGGTGTGTGTTGGTCCCCCGATGAGGTTAGGCGGCTAAAGGAGGAGGGAATATCGGAAGCCGCAAGAAAGCCCAAAATCACAGAACAAAACGGCGCGATTTCTTTTTGTGCGCGGTATGTTACCGGGAAGGCTCTATGTATGTGTGTGTATTGTGTATCCTGGCCAAGGAGTGTATATCAGTATATTGATGTGATTTACCTTTGGGGTCATCTCGGTCGGTGGGTGACAAAGTGTGTAACTGGATATCGTTTTGGTGGTCACATGCCAAGGGAGAGTATTTATTTCCTGTGCCGTGGTTAATTTTAATTCCACAACAACTCGATTTCCTCTTGAGCATGGGCGATGTCTTTAATTGGAGTAATTAGGTTGACATGCAGTTTTCTGCCAAGTAGGTAGGTTTGGCTCCAACCTATTTTTCAGATTGAGTTATGGTAAATCTGATAGAAGGATCGATATACAGGGTTTACTATTTATTACATGTAAATACACCTATTTCGATGGTATAAAAGTGAAACTCACTGACAGATGGCGCTGATGAAATCGTTTTATTTTTTACGTGATGTAGGTGAAAGAGACGTGCAAATAATAAATCAGCTGTTGTGCGTCTTTCCAATACAAAAAAAAGAAGAAAAATAACAATTTTTGACTTGTTTTTTTTTTATAAAACAACAACAACTGTGACAAGCAAAATAAACGCTCAACAAGTGCATTTGTTTAGAAATACGACCATCAGAAAATACGGAAAGAAACACTCTACAAAATACAAACTTAAGCGATGACAACTCACTGCCAGATGGCGCTGATAATGAAGTTTATCAGCGAGCTGAACATAGGCATCCCTCGTGCGGAGTTTCTATATAAACAACTGTAAAGGACATAAGGACTTTCATACAAAACGGGGGATTATATTTGGAATATCGCAAACTTCAATATGCTGCTTGAATTCAAAACTGTGTGTCCAAATAGAGTTGCAAAGAAAATTTTCTGTAACTCTTTAGAACAGAACCCCAGAGGTTATTAAAAGTTTCAAGTTAAAATGTTCGGAGGCAGCAAACACTTTGCGCCGAAGCTCCCACCGCACCACACAGTCGACTGCAGCACAAACCACATAGCCGATAAAAAGAGCGTCTATCTAGGCGCAAGCCTAAAAAGCTGCTCGCTCTCACAACTCTTTGATACTAAGTCGGTCAATTTCATAAGCCACCTCTGTCCTCTAAATAAAAAGCCAAGTGATCAATATTTTCACAGCACGCCGTCGGAAGCCTTATGCATGTACAACACGCATGCTCTAGCTAGCCCTAATCGTAGCTATAATTGAAATTAATTGCCGTGCACCAACTCATTGAGCATCTACTGACACAGTACCTACCTACCTACACGTATCTTTCTCTTCAAGAAACAAAACCAATCGGTCAACTATATGAATTCATATTCTGTGCAAAGATCTATAGGTATCTCTTACCGACTTCCTCTCCACTAATATACGACTGGCAGGCCAATTCGTATGCACAAATTAGGAAGCTTAATTACGACTATTTGCCAGTATAATTGCATTTATTATTGTTTTCCCTTCCATTCTTAATTATTTTATTTACCAAGTGCTGCGCTACACGGTTTTCTTCTTTTCAACAAAAACAAAAAAAAAAAAAACCAAACAATCCTCTGCGTCTGTGTTTTATTACTTATTTCACAAATTTATTACGTTCAAGCGGGTATCTGGTTTTAATTGTTTGGCGCGGCGCTATTTAAAAATATAACGGAGGGTTAGACTCAAAAAAAATATGTAACACACCCGCGAATAGGTTTTTCACAACCAAAACCAACAACAACTGCAATAAAACATTCAAAGAGAGATAATAGATACTCCAGGCCAAAAGTGTTGCAGGCTTTTTCGTCTAGTGTTTGCATTCATTTCGGTTAAATTGAAAGGACGTGAGAAATCCCCAAGAAAGTGTGTAGCGCATATAACATTTTTTCGTCTTCTTCTCTCGTTTTTTTTTTTAATGTAAAAATGTACAAAAAGAAATTAAAAAGATTTATTACTATTTTATTTGAGTATATACAATTTTTTCTCCTCGTTATTCTCATCTGGGGTGAGTTTTCCATACGAGTGCTACCTGAAGCTGAACGAAAAACTGACCATGACAGCCCGAAACGAATTTGTACGTTCCACTACCTGTGTTTGGTGTTTCATTTTTTTTCTTGTACTTAGTACGCCTTCTGCTCTTTGGGCTCAAGCTGTGCTACATGAAAAGTCAACATCAGCAGCAGAAGCACTTGAACGAAATTAATGCCAATCTTCTGATGTGTGCATGGCACTTGAGATACTGATTTTTAGTCCTTTGAGGGGAAATATTGATCAGTGATCGTTGGGTGGAATTTCGGGTCTACATTGTCATAAAAATTACAAACCAATGTCACTCACTTTAAATTTCAGCTGTAAAGTTATAAATTTGAAGATCAGCGATCACTGATCATGCGAACAAAATTTGAACTCAGTCGGTCATTGATTTGGTGATTACCAATAAACATTAGTTCACAGAGCCATATTTTCCATACAAATTTCGCAATTGTGAGCTTCCGTAAATTTAAAGTCGAGACGAGAGAGTAGTACGATCAAAGTAATTGGCAGTCATCAGGTTTAAACAAAAGCTGATCAGTGATCTTCAAAGGTGATCATGGTCCCTCTTTGGTCGTTCAAAACATACGATTTTTAAATCAAAATACTTCAGGCAAATTTATAATCAATTTAAGCAGTCTTTAAAGTTTTAAAATGCGAAGATCAGCGATCATGCAGAAAATATTTTTCATTGAAATTTAAACATCATGCAGTAAAAATTATTTCAGAATCCCACTGATCTTCCACCAACTGACTGAATTTTCTAAGCGAAAGCTGATCAGTTCCCTAGCACATATCAAAATATATCATGTTCGTCTTGGCAAACATTGATCAGCGATCTTCAGGGATCGTTCGTCATATCAAAATAAAAAGAAACGCGACACGCTGCATAAAAATGCAAAAGGCAACTGAAGTTTTGCTCAGCTCTATATTTTCTGATATTAAGGATCAGTGTAAAAAAATATTTGCAGTCCCTTTTTATAGCAAACCGAAAAAACAGTCAATACCGGATTACATTTACATTTTTAGCTTAGAAGTTGGCTTATGTTTTGCACCTACAATTCTTCAGGTATAAAGATCACTGATCTTGCAGAAAATATTTGGCATCAGTGGTTCATTGACCCGGCGCCAGCGGATTGTCTCAAAATATTATATGATGTACATAAATAAGTAAATAAGTAGTTGGCGCAACAGTTCCGTAGGGACCCTAGTGTCGGTATCTCACAAAGATTCGTTTTGTGTGAGTTTTTCATTTTTGGAAGGAATGGTAGTGATCTACAATTTCACGCTTCGGCTAATTGAGGGGCTCTTTTATGACAGTTATACTCTCGATTGTTTGTCAGACGTGGTGGCGCAGAGGAAAAGAAAAACTTAAAATTAAATTAAATCCAGGAATCGCCATCTTAAAAAATGATGATCAGTGATCTTTAGGCAAGATCACGGGTCCCATTTGGAGTACAAAACAAACAAATGTCGCCTCCCAACATAAACCCAAGTTCCACTCAACGCTACAATTTCTGCAACTGAAGATCAGTGATCTTACAGGAAATATTTGGCATCATTAGTCATTTGATCTAAGGCCTATTTAACACATAAAAGAATATATTCAAACTTCTACAGAAAATTAAACAAGACGCTTAAGTTTGACAACTCTCCTCTCCAATTTAAAGATCACTGATCGTGCAGAAGTTATGAGAAGTTGTAGTCATTCATATTGATAAGTTATACTTTTCAGTACAGTTTGCGCCTGTCAAAATGTTTTATTCGACCGGACGTATACGAGTTTTGCAAGCAAAAAATTTATGTCGCATAGATATTTGATACAGACGGAAAAATATAAACAAAGTGAAAAGTAAACAAACTCTCATCGTACTTTAAACGCATTTATTTTGACACATCAGACTTTGTCTATTGTTTTTGTTTTTTGTATGTTTCTCTTTGTAAATAGTGAGCTTTGAAGATCATTAGTAACGTTGCCATAATAAGAACAGTATAAACAAAAATGTGCTGACGACCTATTCGGTCATTGATTTCTTAGGCTACTTTATTTTTTTGTTTCCATCACAAATCAACAAAAGAAAGTTATTTCCGCATTTTAATTTGCAGTATAACAGATTTTGTGTGGCCATCTTTGTTAATATGTTTGTATTAAGCGCTCGAAGCGAATAGATTAGCAAAGATAGATACATTGACTAGCAGGTAGTTATTATTATTTTTCTTCTCCATTTGAACTACTGGAGAAAGCCGTTGATATAGGGGTTTCTCCGACTAAGAAATTTACATTTTTATTTCATATATTGACTAGGAGAGTGTTTGTTGTTTAGTTATATCTAGAGTTAATGAGTGCTTTGATCTGACTGGTACCTTTGGTTGAGGTTCGAATCGAAACGATTTTTGTGCAGAAAGTAGGTACTTTTACTACGTGCTTTTAACTGAACTGTGAACAGATTGTTCTTGTCTGGCGCATATTCAACAGGTTAAAAGAACCTTCACAGCGCGAGGAGTATGTTTATATAAAGTCTTGTAGGTAAGTGTCGAAATTACTAACCCCTAGGTCCAAGTTATACTCAAACACATCCACTGACTGTAAAAACAAAATATAAAAAGTTCTAAAGTAAACTCGCAGTGTTCTTAGACAAAAACTTACCGGAGAAGCTCCCACTTGCGTCATCGATGCCCATATAACATCAACTAGCACCCACGAATTTTCTAAAAAGGAAAATCACAAACGTGTCCTTATATCTGCAAAACACAAAATGCTATAGTTTTCCCCATTACCTAACAACCAAGCATTGGAAAAACTCTATCCGCCCGTCATGTATGATTATACCCAGTCCACATAGGTCCTGTTCCAAAAATTCCCTCCAAAAAGAAAACAATAACACCGCACTCACACAATCCCTTTTCCAAAAATAGATTATATGTTATAGACCCAAAAAAAAATGGAAAAAAAACCGAAATGCACAATTTAGCACGCATTGGCATTTCTCGGCGTAATTTATTTTAAGGATTACTTGTTATTTCCACCCCTCGTAATCGTAATCGTCCTTTCTTCATTTACGCTCCTTATTCCACCTTCAGCACGTTACGGTGTTTAGTGTTGGCGGCGCACAACGCACACAGCACACAGGTACACTTTTAGTGCAGGTACAACAACACATACAACAATTAGTTTGTGTAAGGACGAGGGCGACTCGACTATAGTTCTTATAAGACGCGTATCAATAAGAACCTCGGTGCCGATGATCACTTGAAAAATTTATTTATCAAGGAGATAAGCGAAAAAAAGGGACAACATAAATAATTGTGATGATAATGCTTTCAGTCAATTTCTCCTCCTCCTTATATTCCTTGCTCATCTGCACTTTGTAAAGTGTGTGGACAAAGGGTCATGTTTCAGGAAAAAAAAAATTAAATGCAATTGTATGATGTGAAAAGGATCAACGCCTTGCGATTGGGTGTTAAAAAGGTCCTTTCAGCGGTGAAACGCATTCAAGTGCGGTCTTCAGCCGAAGATGCAACATAAATAAACTCGCTGTCCGAAATTCAATTCAAAGACGGCAACGGCAACTTCACATGTGTAGCACAGACCGGGGCCGCAAAAGTACCTTACAGATAAAACTGTGAAGATTATTGTTTATCTACTAGAACGGATAAGCTAAATTCGAAAAAGATGATTAACTGATGAGTCGGATGAGTGTGCAAAAGAGGGTGACGCTGATGACGAGTGGGAAATCCCAATCCCAATCCCAACCTCAAACAAAGCAGTTTTCCCTTATTTTCCCGGCACAACTCCGTGTAATTTCCGCTCAACGGGGAGAATTTTCGGTTCGCTGGGAGCTTCAAACATCAGCCTCGAACATTGGGGAGACCAAAAACAGCGACAGAGACAGAGACGTCATCGCAACGCAACGCGGCAGCAGACCACCACGAAGAGTGAAAAATTACTGAGTGTCGTGCGAGCTTAAGAGAAGCAAAGCAACATACTTTCGAAGCGAACCAATGACAGGCAAGTCACGCGAGTGTGATTTGCGTGAAATATGCGATGGCGGCACACAGTTTCAGTTATTTCTAAAGAGAGGTTACGCGATAATGTTGAGGGTGGATGATGGGCGATGGGGCATGGGGACAGCCAACACTGACAGTAGAAATGCCGGCGGTTTGTGTTTTTCAGACAAACGAGAAACGACTCTACCCGTCTGCGACAGCGATTTCTGATTGCAAGCTGCCTGCACTCTGCAGTTTGCTGCATGAGATACGACTTGATCATAGTGGTTATGGTTACTCTTTGGCATAGAGTGGCAGGTTGGTGGTACTCGTTTCGGATTGGAAGTGGAACTCCAAGTAGCTTTATAGTGAAAAGTGTTGCCGATTGAGACGATTGACTATCTGCAATTATGTCGTGAGAGTTTCCTATAGCGCCGTTCTTATAACAAATTTTAGTCCCGACTTTTAATTTACGGAAGCTCAGAATTGGGAAATTTGTTTCTAAAATTTGGAGCAACTTAAAGTGTTTATCGGTAAGACCTATTGACTCCTGCTGATTTTTGAATTGAATTAGGTACTGAACGTGAGTTAGTTTTGTGTTGAATCTTGAATACCTAACCTAGGCATCTCTGGCAGGTCTCAGGGGAGAAATATATGCCTGGCTTGCATGGGAGTTTTCTAACTTAGGTACCCAAATATGCGATTACTTATAATTTGCACCTTTGGCCTGACTTGAATGGGATTAGTCTTACTTACAGGTTAAAGCAAAATTTGGGTAACGCTTTTAAACAAAATGTCGCCCAAACTGATAGAGATTTCCGAATATAGGAATATACCTACTGTGCTGAAAACGGCTTAGAATGACGGCTTAGAAAAATTATATTGGGTGTCTAGGTTAGGTTTAAAAGGATATGAGGGTATGCGGTGCACCAGGCACCACTAAAATGAACTCATAGCGGGAAAAAAAGAATGTGGGTAAATCTACTAATAGATGTAAAGGTTGGGCATAAAAGAGTGTGTTCCTATAGGAAGTAGGTTGCAGGTTTCCTACCTACAAAGACAACGATGTTTGTGGAAACGATTCACCGCGAAAGGAATTTTCCGACGGTAGAGCGAATAGTTTCAGAGAAGAAATTCTTCTATTTGTCACAGATATGTGGGGATAAACCTGGGTATATAAACAATCGTTCAGAAAGTAGCATATTTTGGTCGCCAAAGATTCTGGAACAAGGTCGTTCTAACGATTGGCATCACACCAAATACTAACGTGTACCTACCTGTACTAATTTAGTTCGCGGACATTGGAAATAGCGCCACCCAAAATTAAAAACTGTTTACAGAGCTGGTCCACCCCGTCCACCTAGTTTACCTTGTATAAAATAATTTTTAACGAAGATTGGTAAATTGCCCTGAATACGAGCTACATCTTTACAGAACCTACCTACTGGAGCATATAAACTTAAATCCAAATAACACATATCTACCTATGGCGACCGTTTAGTAACAATAGGACAATGTTTTCTTTTAGTAAAAAATCAGAGAGGAAAAAGAGGACGAGTGGTCACCGTACCTATTACCGATTTTACGTATGAACTTCGCTGCGTGCCTACTCATATCTAAAGCTTGGTGGAATAGGTACTCCCAAAACTGAAGCAACATCTACCTACCAACCAACAAATTTTACATTACAACTCACTCGGCAACACTGATTTCTGCACACGCTGTAGTGGATACTCCCTTGCCTTTTTATGCAATTCGCTTCCTCTTTTAACTCTTCCTCCGTCAGCGGCATTCGCCGCTGTCGTCATTTTCCGTTTTACTCATTTGCCTACACCCTCAATCCTCATCCTCACCATATAATAATTGTCGTCATCATCTGATTTCCTCCGCCATTTATATCCGATACCCCCACATGTGCATATGCATGTTTGACAATTCTCCCTTTAGTTCTGCGCTTGAATGAACTGAACCCCGTTGCGCGATTTTCCCACTCATTTACATGACAACAGCTATCCACGAGTTTTATGTAATCCTGTCTGCAAAAAAAGAAAAACATTGATAAAAAAAATTCCGCGACACGTGCTTTTTCAGCTGTTTTCCAATATGAGACAACCACCAAAACAGAAAACGACAAAATATACTGAAAATGTTCGTCGTACATAAAACGGAAACCAAACGGAAAAAACAACACACTGAAAGGAGGAAAAGAGGGCACCAAGCACAACACACACATCCACAGCAACGATGTCGTCGTCGTCGGGCTTTGCCAATTTCTCTGATGCAGCAACGCCACCAGTACCAGACATCGAGAATTGCAAAAAAAAACCGTCAGTTCCATGGAACGAACGGGCGAAGAAAACGTGAGCAACAAGAAAAGTCCCTGCACTTTTGCAGACACATTTTAGGGGATGTTATAGGAATTGCTGCGACTGCGTTAGAATTTGACAAAACAACAAAAAAGTGCATTCATTTGACATAAAAAAAATAAAAATTAAATGGCACCATAGGACAATTCACAGACGCAAAGTTTATGTTTGTTTAGGAGAGCCATTTGACATTTGGAATGAGAACTGGAACACACACTTTCCGACTAGGTGCAGTGTGGGAATGCCATTTTAGTGGGCTATTCCGTTTCCACTTGACAGTTGCACTTTGCAATACGGTACATCGTTTCCAACTGAAGATGTCATAGTCGAATGAAAGGACTCTGGGTAGGTATTGGGTTTCCATTCATTCCATTTGCTCAGGTGGATGTGGAACACATTCCCAAGCAGCTAATGACTTTTTTGAGGTCGTGTGTTTGTTTATGAAGTAGGTTACAACTCGAAGGAAGTCCGTCTACCTTTGATGTTGAAAGCAGGATTTTTCAAAGATGTCTTTTAATAAACTAAGCTAACAAATCATAATGCACAGCTGTCGTTAAATTTAAATTTGACGCGTCTGACATTTTGCGTTAGTTAGTTGACATGCAGACACCACTGACCAGCAAGCGCAGCTCCGACCTAGGTAAATCGAATGTCACTTTAATGTTGATACGAAACGTAAAATAGTTACAGCTGTCAAATTATGTGAAAAATGTTACGCACCAATTAACCAAAGTTTTCTATACAAATTTAGTTACGTTCTAGACCCAAAATGTCAACTGAAATAGGAGAAGACTTACTTAAGCTGGAGTCGAAAAATTTACAATAATTTCATAAAATATAGGTGTGGTAATAAAATTTAACATCAATGCATTCAAGAGAAATAAGAAAATGCGCAAAAATAAACCAAATTGGCAATCACAAATGTCAGTGCATATAGATCGAAAATGTCAATTGGTTGCATGGTTGGAATTTTGACAAGCACTCAAATTTTGAACGTTTTCATCCAGGCGAAGATGGAAGGATAGTCTGAAAGAAGTCAGAGATAGTTGTGAAGAGTTGCATTTAGTGACAGATGAATAAATGTGAACAGTTTCGAAATAAAGACTGCGAGTCACAAAATGGCAAGGCAACTGAAACAACAGTGCGATTTTTAGAGTCTTGTTATTTAACAGCATTGATTTCACTTCGTTTGATAAAGTTATTCGTACTGTCAAAGTGTCTGCTGTTGATATGTCAAAGGTTTAATTACTATATCTGTCACTTTGACAAACGCAGTTCGTTTATTTAAAAACAAATAAAATAAAGTTCGTATATGACAGCCCTTTCTTTCAGCAAGGTTCACAAGTATTGTAGATTCTTATGTCAAAAATAATTATTGAAAGTTGCCAACAAATGTCACAAAAAGTATGGAGAACAACTGTTGCATAATTCAATAAATTCCTGTTGTAGTCTTGTTCTGGTTAATAAATTGTGCCACGTGCTGGAAAATTGTTAATAACTTGTAACAGGTTATTCAAAACAAGTCCCAATAACATAGTTAAACTTGAGTCTAAAATTAATAACAAAATGCGAATTTTAAGCCCTTATACCTCAAGTCGGTATAGTTGTTAACTGGTTTCCATGTTCATTAGCATTGTCACGCTAATATTTAGCTTAATTTTGGCGATGCGTTGTTTTATTTTTGGACATTACGTGCGACACATAATTGGACAAGTTTGGTGGATTGGTAAATATCGTTGTGTCATTACGTAAGTACAGTCTAAGGGCAAGCTCTGCTGCAGTAGGTGTGATGGAATGACAGTTTTTTCTTTTTAAAAAGGCATCTTTTTCTACTGCGCCGGTACACTGCGATCCATGCGTATGATAATAAAGGGTTATTTTTTAAGAGGTTTAGAATTTTTTTTAAAAAAAAAACACAAAAAATTCGAAAAAATGAATGAAATATTTATTTGAATCGATAGTTTGAACCTTGCAATTTAATGTTTAAAGATAATTTCATGCAAATGTTGACCGCGGCTGCGTCTCAGGTAGCCCATCCGCTGAGTCCAATTTTGGCATACTCTTTCACACATATCGGCCGGTATCTCACGAATGAATGCATGGATGTTGGCTTCCAGTGCGTCAATTGAAGCGGGCTTGTCCCTATACACATTAGCCTTGGCGTATACCCCCACAAAAAATAATCTAATGGTGTCAAATCGCACGATCTAGGCGGCCAATTGACCGGCCCGAAACGTGAAATTAACTGTTCACCAAACTCGCCTCGCAATTGCGCCATTGTTTCGCGTGCTGTGTGGCATGTGGCACCGTCTTGTTGAAACCACATATCATGCAAGTCAAGAACTTCCATTTCGGGCAAAAAAAAGTTTGTTATCATCGCTCGGTAGCGTTCACCATTGACAGTAACGCTGCGATTCGCATCATCTTTGAAGAAATATGGCCCAATAATGCCGCCGGCACATAAACCGCACCAAACAGTGGCTTTTTCGGGATGCATTGGTAGCTGTTGCAATGCTTCTGGCTGATCTTCACTCCAAATGCGGCAATTTTGCTTATTTACGTACCCATTCAACCAAAAATGAGCCTCATCGCTGAACACAATTTTTCGATAAAAAAGCGGATCCTCGGCCAGCTTTCCAAGAGCCCATTCACCAAAAATTCGGCGTTGTGGTAGGTCGGCTGGCTTTAGTTCTTGCACCAGCTGTATCTTAAAAGGCTTTACGCCCAAATCCTTCCGCAAAATTTTCCACGTAGTGCTGTAACAAAGGCCTAACTGCTGGGAACGGCGCCGAATCGACATTTCGCGGTCTTCTGTCACACTAGCTGATACGGCCGCAATATTTTCTTCACTACGCACAGTACGTAAACGTGTTGGTGGTTTAATGTCCAACAAAGTAAATTTGGTGCGAAATTTGGTCACAATCTTCCGAATAGACTGCTCAGAAGGTCGAGAATGCCGATCATAAAATGGAAGCAGCGCGCGATGAACATTTCGAACCGAGCACGAATTTTGATAGTAAAATTCAATAATTTGCAAGCGTTGTGTATTTGTAAGACGATCCATGGTTAAATTGCAAACCAAACTGAAGCTGTTTGACAGTGACACAAGGTACTAAACACACGTCAGCTGTCAAAACCAGTGTTGCCAAAACCAAACCAGCTAAAAAATCACCCTTTAGAAGTCGTTTCAATTTAGCTCGATAGAGATCAAGTCAGTGCTGATCACTGATCTTCAAATATTTGATTTGTTGTGCTGCCTACGAAGATGCACTGTCTTAAGTTAGTAACACATACCAAATCCCACTGATCGCCATTACCAGTCCACAAAGCATTTACTTTTGAGATCACGATCGCTTTTGAGCAATTTCCTAAATTTCGATCACTAATTTCGGTGACGATCTGGCCAGCTGTCTAAACTGACAGGGGACTGATCTTTCGAATCAGCGGAAAACTATGGCAATAGCTTTAAGATTTTGCTCGATCTTTTGCGTTGGTGCTCGAAATTGCAATTGCTTTTGGAAAAGATCAAGATCGCTTTTGAACAAGTTTTAAGTATTGCTGGATCTTTTTCGCCGGACGTCAGCGAAATTGAAGAGTCCAAGCTGGATGAACATGGAATCGAAGCGACAACGATCCCGAGTCGATCATCAATCCGAAATATAATTGCTTATGAAAAGTACTGCGATCGCTTTTGATCAAATTGGCAAACTTTGACCAATTTTTGAAATATTGGCAATCAGAAAGCTGTATCTACACCATTTTAATAACTACAACAAAACTTGAGATGATATATGTCAACTGCTGACACCGATCTTGGCAGTGACTGCGATCACTTTTGACATGTTTTGACCTTGATTTCATCAGTCAATCAGTGATTCTTGTGCTCAAAAATAAAAAGGGTTTCAACTCAACTATGCCAGTCAAAATGTTAGTCTGGGGGATATGTTTATTTTTAAGGCCATTAGTTTTAAGTCGAAACTAACAGACACTGACTTGGATCCCTGTAACAAAATTTGGAGGTATCTGTGTATAGATAGTGTTTATGGAAATGTTGTCACTTAAATATTGACGAGGCAACACTTTGGAGAAGAAGGATAGGAAGGCTTCAAAATCTCCATATAGACCGAGCCAACTTCCATCATCACGAATAAAACCTCCGCTGGACAAGTGTCCTATTTATGTTCGGAATCCTTCTACGCTTTTGTTGATTTTAATTATTTTTCTTCTTTTTTTTTAGAGAAAAACCATCCTCGGCCCTTGACATTTCCATCGCTCGCCACACCACCGACCGCAACTGTTTATTTTCTTTTCATTTTCTTCGATGCGCCGTTGTCTTTAAATTGAGGTTTTACTCATTCTTTCAGTCTTTTGGTCGTTTGTTTTTTTGTTTTGGCACACTCCTTCTAAGCAAATCAGTTTTTTTTGTATATTTCTCTCATTTTTTGTGTGCTTTTATTATGTTTATTGATTTTTCATTTAAAATGTTCGCATTACGGGCATCTTCAATAATTTTCGTCTGACAGGATAAATTTACCGCCCTTTGCAGGCTAAAAGTGGGTTAAAGTACCGCAATAGCACAAAGTGTTGGTAGTACTAGCAAATTATACCTCCACCCATATATAGCTAGCTACAGCGATGAACGAAGAAGAACAACAGCACCGCCGCCGCTCCCGTTGAACACCCCCATTCTATGGTCGTATTTATAGAGTGGATGATTGGTGTGTGTTTTTGTATTGTCGTGCCGGTGTGCTGTATGTTGGTCGAAATATCACAGAGCCTGGCCTAAACTACAAGCAGCTCCAGCGAACCCCTTTCGCGTCGCGTGTGCTTCTATCCATCTTTTCTATCTATCCCTGTGTAGCTATACCCTTTTTTTTTTTTGGTTTTTCAATGGAGTGTGGTGATTTAGTCCTTTTCCATTGCACATCACCTCCAAAACGAAACATTCCGCCGCCCCGCTTCTCCTCTGGCTTTGTGTGTGTGCTTTTTTTTTTGGTATACTTTTTTGTTTTTGTTTTTTAGTGTTTTCCTTCGTTCGTCCTTACGCGATAATGACAAATGGTGGGTGGTTTTTGTTGGGTGGCACGGCGGTTTATTTTAAGGGTGACCACAATATAAGTAAAGTGGTTAGCGGGCGCGTTGGCGGCGGCGGCGGTGGTGATGATGTGGTATTTTTAGGGAAAAGGATGGTTTTGATTTTGCCATGAATTTATTTTACGCGGAATTGGTTTCAAGACGCACTCGCACACAGGCAGAAACACAGAAACACAGAAACACAAGGAGAAACGGGTTGAGTAGTAGGTACTATGCCGTAGGAAAAAAAAAGAACCATTTAATGAAAAAACAATTCACAGTTAAATATTCTTTTTCCTGATTTCTATAGCGAATCAAATGTATATCGAGTGAAAGAAGACAATAAAAGTCGCAAGGATAATATTCTTTCGTTTGGCTTCGTTTTTTTTTTTTTTTGATTCAGTCCTTAACCCCTTGGTTGGTCGGCTTTTCATCCGGCATTTCGATTTTATGAATTTATAATTGAAGGTGGTGGTGGATGGTGCAGTCTTCCTCTACCTCTCCAACTTATTAGCCCGATGATGTCATTTATCGTCGTCCCTAAGACTAAATTTAAATGGGAAGTAAGGAAGCTGTATTTGGGTCATTTGAATATTTGGAATATATTTAAGGGAAATACCGATTTGGCTTGGAGTGAGACGCACATGTAGCGCTTTTAAGTAACTTTGCGACTTTACCTTATTTGGTTGTTTTGCAATTATATTTCGAAACGGGCCTTCTTCGACAAGGTAGTAAGGACTTTATGTATATGAAGCATATTTATAGGAAGCGCTAGCTCGAAGTCTAGCAGCTATTTCTTTAAAACATTTAAACGGAGTGATGTCGAGTCAAGTTCAGCTGTAGAAAAAGTTAAACGATCCGTGATTTGAGTGTCGATACGTTTTAAAAATACTTCTCTTGGAAAAGGCGAACTAATGCGTGCTATAAGGATATCACAAAATCAGTTTATATCGTGTTTTTGAATTCGAATCTAAACGAATTACAGGAGAGTACAGGTTGCAATTGTAATCACAGCACAATTAATAATGCAGTAGGCAAAGTGCATGACTAAAGGACGTTTAAGTGCATTCCCCCTGCTGTCGCACTAAAAGCAAAACCTATATATATGAACACACGGGTGGAAGGTTGACTGGGAGGGATATTAATTTAAAAAGAACCACGTACGTCACATTGACGTTTGTACCTACTGCGCAATTTGCAAACGAATTCCTCCAAATCGGTGTTTGCAAGGGTTTGGGGTCAAACTTCAGGATGAGTCAAAATTATTTTTACAAAGTTCTAATTTTCAAAATTCTGTTTTCAAAATACTGCTTTTAAAAATTTGGTTTTTAAAAATTTTGCTTTACAAAATTCAGCAAACAATAAAAGACGGTTGGGAAAATGTTCCAAAGTGCGCGCTTTTTATTGTTGATAACTATTTTGAACCGCGTCCGTTTACAAGGTATGTCAGGAAATGTAGCTTCAGTCTTGCTCTGAGACAGAAGATACAGTGCACAACGTCAGTAATACTTCTTAGACTTTTAGTAGAATACGCTGAAAGTGTAAAGTGTTTATCAGACTTCCACAGCGCAGGCTCCGTAGTTTTACACAAAAACTTTTGAAACCAAGTATGCCCTAAATCTCAAAGATGACCATATATGTAGGGGCTGCGGAGACGAAGAGGTCCATGAGGACACACCTCACTTCCTCTGTCATTGCCCGAGCCTGTGTCACTTGAGAAACAGAGCACTTGAAAGCTATTACTTCCACGACTTACAAAAACTTTCAGATGTCACACTTTCTAATCTTTACAGGTTCTTGAGGACATCAGGATGGCTGGACGGCATTGGGTAACACAAGCAGAGGTAGAAGATACATGAGTAACCATATAAAACACCAAAGGGCATCAGAATTGGTCCACGAGGACCTAAGTGTGGTATAGTAGGGTTTACCCTGCTCTACCAACCCGTAAACCTAACCTAACCTAACCAAGTATGCCATGCCACCAGCAAATATATTAGCAAAACTTGCTTTGATACATTTTTGAAAAAGTAAAGTTTTTCAGTTAAGAGCTCCTTTGAATATCATGTCAAACACAAGTAACAAAGCCAAAGATTTCGTTTTTCAAACACTTCACAAATGTTGGACGGAGTCCCCAAAGCCTCACTTTAGAAGATGCGAATATAACCAAAAGGCATCTCAAAGACAAAGCTGCTGTGCTTTGGACAGGACCAATTCGACTCCCTCGGGGAGTAGCACTTGGGAATTGATATAGATAACCTTTTTGAGCTCCACAGGATGGATCTAAGCCCTCCTCTTCGACCATCTCAGAAAACAGGGTCAAATGTGGTGAGGCATATAGTGCTAAAAACCGCCACGCCTACCTACCTACCTAGACCATATTTACGATGTGATGTTACAGATGATGTTACATGGTAGAACATACTGTAGAATTCGACAATTCTGAAACTTTCGCGACAGTTTTTACGAAGAAGTTCTGAAAAGGCACAAAGACTCCTTTTCGGACTCCAGAGGAATATCGGAGTTTGGAACCCTGGAAAAGATATGCGTTTCGGAGTTAAATCGATTTTACATGCGAAAGGGATACAAATTCCAACAAGAATTGCTTGTCCACGGATGCGGCGATTCGGGCTACTGAGTTTGTTTAGTTTAGGGTACCTATATATGTCAAGAAGCGCCGTCTATGAAGGTACTATGCAGCTCCGCCGAGGGAAGGTTAAATAAGAAGCTTCTTAGGCTATCTAAGCAAGTGGGACACCATCGCTTTATAGAGGGAAATGAGCTTGTCGATGAGTTACCAAATAAGTTTGAGTCAATGCCATCCAGGAATGAAGGCAGGCTTTCCTATAGTCGTCCTATTTTTGTAGACAACAGACACACAAAAATGATAGATAGCTGAACAGGCAGTTCATAAATTACGAGTTTGACAGCGGCTTCAACTTGTGTGTCCAAAAAAATAATTAGCTATAGCGGCAGATAATCAAAAGAAGTTACTCAATAGAAGCTTAGCCATTGCGGTCGTTAAAATTTCGAAAACGATATACCGTCCGGACGATCATTGTCACATCTGCCCCCGGGCACGTAAAGATAATCTGTTAAGCTTGCTCCCAAGCACGCGATATATAATTACTGCCTGTCTAGTGAACAGACAACAAAAATGCAAGCCAGTTGTTTATCCAACCCCTTCCTTTGCAGACAGTGCGCGCGATACTAATAATCATATTTAGTGCCCAGATTTTTACGAACTCACAATGGCGAAATTTTCCAAATAAAATCACCCATTTTAGTTTGAAAATATTTAGTTTGAAGGTTGAAAATGAATGTTACTACGGCCCAGAATGTATGTAGGCAAAGATCGAAGCAAGAACAAGTCGCTATGTCCAAATCTCAAAACCTGCATCACTTTGAAACCCCTTTCTCCGGTCAACGACCGGTACCTCGTCGTGCTCCGTAAGTAACTAATTTTCAACGGTATAATTTCCCAACGAAACAATTACTATTAGATAAAATTAGCTTACAGATCGTGTCGAATTTTTTTCCCCGCATAGACGTTCCCGAAATTATCGAAACTCCATTTCTTTCGATTATAACTTTTGCCCCGGAACAATTTGTTCTCCGAGAGAGAAGACAAATCATGCGAATGGACCGTGGCCAACGCGTAATTAGTAGCACTGTGTAAGATCTAGCATACAGAATGCGGCAGCATCACATGCAATCCAGAGGTGTACGAGTATTTCGGCAGCCATTTCATCTGGGAAAACAAAAATCCCAAAAACAAACAAAACCCACCTAACCATTAATGACTTGTGCGTTCGACCCAAAGGGTATCGTAAGCGTAACCATGTCGACTCACAACAGAGGCGATTCTTTGATTAATCACAAGAACTACGCACGAACCGTCTGTAGTCTGTAAAAATGTTCGACGAAAGGAAGAAAAATCGAGTGCATCCACAGAGACAGTTTGTTCACTCCCATTCGATCTATCATACAGTCGCAGAGACAACCGCAGGCGTAAAAATCAATAAAAATTAACAAAGTTATACAATTCCTCTGCTGCGAAGATTCATTCAAATCGAATTATAATTGCCAAAAGCAGACATTTACCAAACTACACAATGCGAACCAAAAATTAAATAAAAAAAAATGAGAAATTCTCTGCAGCTAATTGCCTTGAAGATTTTAATTTATCTTTCGGGACAAATGAGGAAAAATAGGATGCGCGAAATGATTGTTAGCCCCCCCACTCACTCACTTCAGACGGCGAGTTTAATTTGTCACAATTTTTGCATATACAACTCTGTGGCCCAGCCACGCAATGCTTTCCCGAATTTAATGTTTTCATTTATATATATTTTTTTTTGATTCATTTATTCTTAAGGATAAGTGAGCTAATTATCCTTTTTTCGGTGGATGCCAAAAAAAAAGTGAAACCGCAGTGTCTCGCATTCTGTTTGGGTTTGCCTTTGGTTAATGATCTGCGAATTGTTTTGCCGAAGAAGAGAGATTAAGAGTGACATTCTAGTACGTTTTGAGTAATGAACTTTAGTGGACAACGACGCACGGTGGTGGGGCGATTCAGAAAACTGTCATAGTAGTAGTAGTATTTGGTCCAAGTCTGAAGGAACACATCACTGACTATCGCCTTTATCAGTTGTAGCTTTAATGTAAAAACTGTTGGTCGCATTTTCGACAGAATTTCGTAGTAGCTTCCACATTGAATAGTCAAAAGATTTTTGCTCAAAAACGAAGATCGCTTTTAGATCTGACAAATAATTGAGACACCCTCTTCGATCAGTTGTTTTACCGGCGGGATCTGACAGGGCTACCAGAGAATCGGGGAAAAAAATAAAGTTTCGACTTTTATCTGACTAGAGATTTATAAGAAAAAATAAGCAGGCTCGATTTTAGCTCCGAATTTCTCTCTGATCTATGAAGTCTAAACAAGAACGACGGTCCGTGTCCCTTTCTGTTCAATATTTATAGGCCAGAGTCACTCTCTTCTTAGAGGTATATGAGTGCGTCCCGGACTATTGAATTTGTAATTTTTCACGGATCATGAGAGTAGTCAAATATGTGTAATGAATTCGACCCTTAGAACCCCTCGCTCAATACGTCAACTTTCTTTGACAGTTCCGCTTTAAAAACCGTATTTTAAGAATTTGCTCAAAAGTTGGTTGGCCAGACTTCTGGACATTTCTTAGTAGATAGAAACAATGAAAGAAAAGGTATTGGTTTTATAATTATGTATAATGTTTCATCATTTAAAGATTATTCTAGTACTTTTGTGTATCAGCTCTGTTACGTTCTTAAGAGTTCATTGTTTGGTATCAATGTTCGAAGTTAAATGTCACAAAAAAAAGGACGGGTTTTTAGCGGTAAAATTGTCGTCGTAATAACGTAAGGTGTGATTTTTCATTTGTTTAAGCAAAAAGTTTAAGCTACGTCGAAAGTTATATAGAAGTACTGTTAGTTTCCACGAACTATTTGAAAAGCCAACGATCGCTTTTAACAAACTTGGATAGATAAAACTTGATTTTTGCGCCATTTAGGGCCGTTTGCTCACACGACTCTTAACGATTTAAGTTCTACTTAAATACTTATGGGCTACTTTTTTCAGGTCATAAACTGTCACATAAGAGTTTATGTGGAACTTAATTCGCTATGAGTCGTATTAGCAAACGGCCCTTAATAGTACAGTGATGTCAGCAGAAAAAACGATAACAATGTGACAGTGACAGCTGACAGTTCGGGGTTAGTACAAATGGAGCGCTTGACTAACCAACAACGCATTTCCATTGTTGCTCAATGTTTTAAAAATAATGAAAGTTTCTCAGCTACAATCCGCAATTTTCGTAAAAAATCGTTTTCAGTGATGAAGCTCATTTTCATCCTGATGGCTTCGTTAATCGTCAAAGCTGTCGCATTTGGGGTTCAGAAAACCCACGAGTAGTTGTTGATGAACAAATGCAACCAAAACGGGGGTCTGTTTGGTGCGGACCATTCTTCTTCCAAAATGCGGCTGGTCAGGCAGTAACAATTAATGGCGTTCGTTATCGTGACATGATAACCCAGTTTTTAGTGCCTAAATTACCAGATATGGATGTGACCAACATGGTTTGAACAAGACGGTCCTGCTTGCCATATAGCCAGAGAAACAATTCAATTACTGCATAAGTCATTTCCTAATCGTGTAATCGGCCGTTTTTGAGATCAGAATTGGACATCCAGGGGTTGAATTGCCACTTCCGTGAAAGAGCAACACGCTCACGGAATAAAGTTGATTTTTAATTGTGAAACAAAAACAAATTCCGTCACATAATGCTCGTTCACGGACGACGAGATTCGACCAGATCTTGCGATTTAACGCCATTGGACCTTTTCCTTTGGGGTTTTTTGAAGTTAAAGGTCTATGCGAACAACCCCACGACCACCAGCGCCTTGAAAGAGGAACTTGGGAGGTGTGTTAATGAAATTCAGCTCTATCGTCCTCCAAAATGAGCAAATTTCACTAGTTGCTCCTTTAAATAAATAGTTTGACATCTCAATCTAGTTCATTTTCCAAAAATGTAATGCTGATGATAGTGCCTAGTGATAGTGTAAACAAATTCGGCCAGAATATAACTTATTATGACCACCAAAGTTGCAAAACGATTATTGTCATACGGAATCTGCCTCTGGTTATTTATATAGTACCTCACGTCATTTAGGATCCGTTTATAGGAAGTTCAAGTCACCTAACGTATTAGTTCGGCTCCTTAAATAATAATTTTCTACTTTTTTATATCCAAAATAATTGCTTTAAAGATTTTTTTGTTAAAAATTTCCCAAAGTACGATCAGTTTCTAAAAGGCACGCATTATTATTTTGTTTTATAAATATTTTAGGCATTTTTTGTTTTATGAATGTTGAGGAGGCTTAAGTCTAGTTCCTATATATCGGTGCGTTTATTTAGCTTTGGCAAAGACAGTCATTTTATTTAGATAATGAGGGGAAAAATAATAAAGATTCTAAAAGATTCTGGCGCCCAACGTGAAGCTCTTGCTAAAAAAATGGAGACATTAGGCCTTACTAATAATAATTTTTAACCTCCACACTAAATATTTTGTAGGTCACAATGTGCAATTTAGTATGGGAAATTTCGCTATTGTGAGTTCGAAAAATTTAGTCTGGACACTAAAACTGATTATTGGTATCGCGGATTGTCATTTTTTGTTTCGTATTTTCCTTCGAAAATATTATAAGAGTGTTTCAGAAGAAAGGTATGAAGAATGAACACCTACCACTGAACTCTTTAATGACTGGTAGGTAACAAATCTGTCATTTTGTATAAGACCTGAAATGTTATATACGTACATCTTCTGTTTTGGACAACAATTGGATTGCATAGCTCGATTTCAAATCTTCAGAGTTCCGTAGATCTAAGGATTTTCTATTATTCGCACAGTCCAAAAACCAAAATCCATTTTTAATTCGAGTGTTTCGACAAAAAAGTACAAGTAATATGAAGAGTGATCACTGATCGATTTAGCTCTTTGTTGCTCTGTAAACCTTGTAATTTTGAAAAGATCATCTGAGCTGTTTTTACTAAATAACGTTTTACTGATTGACGTGAGCAAAGTTACGTTTTTCCTTTATAATTTTTACATACCCTGATTGCTTACGAAAATAATTTTACCGATCGTAACTAGTTTCATTCGTTAAAAAAATAAATCCTCACAAAAACGAAACTAGGCCTAGGGATTTAAATGGACTGGAGATGTTGCGGGAAACAAAAAAATATAATGCCAACGAACACAAACCTGCTTTGAGTCTGATTCCAAACCCATCTGCAATATTTTGTGGCTCACTGAAGAAGGGCGAAGACGTCCTTCGTGACTAAATGGATAGATCCAGTTTGAAAAAAAGTGAAGTTAAATACCTAAGTACAGTAGTGTCCGCTTATAACGAACTCGAAGGTACTGACAAAATTGGTTCGTTATAACCGAAGTTCGTTATAAGTGATACGCTAAAAAATCATCAAGTTTTGTTATTTGTCTTTTAATGTGAAACATTTTCTTTTATTTGTTTCTAGATCTCCCATTTTACTTAAATGATTTTTAAGCGCGTCACTTCACTCAACCTTTCGTTTGTAAACATAAGGTTACTCGGGAAAGTACCGAACAAATTATTATGAAGGACAAAATTTGGACGTTTGAGAATGTTGGTTCGTACGCAGCTATACAGTTCTCGGGGAAGTCCCGAAAAGTTGGGAAAATCTGGATGACAATGTAAGCCGACAGATTTTTGGTTCGATATAACCGGACATTTTCTTTATTTCACGCGCAGAATGGGTTCGTTATAATGCGAAAGTTCGCTTTAGGCGGGTTCGCTTTAAACGGTTACAACTGTATAATCTTCAAGCTAATTCCTAAGATCGGCATTTGCCAGAAGGCATTATCTAGTCGCGATTGTCTCAGGCATTTTCTTTTTATAAACGCAGGTTAAATTTCGTCAACTAAGTACCTATTTCAAGTCTATATTTTTAGGAAAGATGGTGCCATTGCAAGATCAAGAAGATAAGAAGAAATTAATGTCAACTCATTTTGACAGTTTAGTGATGGAATAAGATATTCAAAGGGTTTAAATCATTCTCTAAGTTCAGAGTGAATTTGGTGGACCTTAACCCAGAAGCCTTTTCAGTTGGGTCGGCTCTTTTCAAACTCATAACAAATTCAATGAAAATATGTATCGAGTTAGGCATGTTGACTGTTGGTTTTTTGAGTGTAACGTACAACATCCCTAAACCAAGGGATATTTCATTCCAGTTGACATTTTCCACCACCCCACAGAAAAGTCTGCCTTTTCACTTTAGTTAGCTGATAGTAGGTAGGTACCTACCTACCTAGTTGTATTAAATTTCTGTTAATTTTGTTTCAAAACGTCTGCATATGGGTATCTTCCAAAATCTTGCATTGAATAGGAATCGCCGAAGCATGACAATCACTTAGCCCCTAACACCAGACCAAGCTTGACACCGACACGGCGCGGCGGCACAACCAGAGACAATACTATATACAATTAGTATGATTTGTCTCTGGACACAACTATCAACCTTAATCCAACAATTATCCCATTTCATTCATCACTTACCTTGCGAAGTCGTAGCTTTGACAAAAAAAGATGACTGTCAAAATGTATCCCTTTTTCTTCTTGAATGTCACCGGAAATCAACACAACAAAATTTGCATAGTAAGAATTCTTGCGGTCTCCTCTTGCAAATTGAATATCCTTCTTCTTCTTCTTCTTGTTTCTGTTACAAGTCACAACTCACAAGTAACCAACACAAATTTTCTCTGTTATGTATCTTTTCGAATAAATTTCACCAGAAATACATATCTGGGTAGTACAAAATTTCACTCACTTAGATAAATCAATTCAAATTAATTAATCAAACATATGCATATCCATTTCCGTTTTGCATTCGCGATTTGTTATAAAAATGACAACAAACTAAAAGAGAAGAACAACAAAAAAATATTTCATTAATCTGAGAGCACAGAGATGCTACACAAATGCCACACACAGGATTGTAAAAAAAAAAAAATAGTAAAACGTAAACGAAAATCGCAACAAAAAAATGTAATGGATTGTAATAAATTAAAATAGAGTAAATGCAATTCTACACTGACTACACATTGTCGCAAGTCGCACACTGCCACTGGTTGTGGTCGTCTTTCTCTCTTTTTCGTTCTTCATACATTTGTCATATGCGTCAGATATTTCTCTTCATTTCCGACAAAAAAAAAACAAAAAACAAACAAAAAGCGACTGCACAATCTCTGTTTTATGCACTGTTTGCAGAAATTCTATGTAATTTGCAGCCGTAAATATGCAATTAAAAAAAAAATGATTTAAAAAAAAACAAACACTCGCAATTATTAATTTAAATAAATAATCAGTTATGCGGTAACATCCGTATACAACCGGGTGGCAAACAAATAACTAAATAAAACAGCCGGGATATACTAATATTATTTTTACCGGTTTTCCAATAACAAATTCAAATTCACCAACAATTCAATTTAAAAATTAAAACAATAAATCTAATCAATTGTCACTGTGCAATCGGAAAATAAATTGCAATTGAATAATAATTAATTTAATTAAATTATTGTTATTATTTGTAGTATAGTATTGTATTTTTTTTTGTTATAGTACACTTCTCGCTCTGTCAGAGGTAGTAGTTATGTATATTTTGTTTTTGTTTTTTTTTTGTGTAAAATTATAAAGAAACGCACAACGGACACACGACAACGACGACGGATATACTTGCTACCCGCCTGATTGCTAAAAATGTACTGACATTATTACTTCGTTAAAAAACCTGAGTAAGTGTACAACCTGCGCACATTAAAATTAATACACAATGAACAACAAAACGTACGTAACAACAACGTCCCGTCTCGACTGTCTGACCGATTGTCGTGTCGTGTTCGTGTTCGTCTTTGGCGTATTGTGTTGGCTTGCTCTTGTGTGCGAGTTGGTTGTGTGTGGTTCTTCTCTTGCTCGGTTTTGGTTCGGAAAAGGAGCGTACATCGGCTCGATATAAACGGTTTTTTTTTTCCACAACAAAACAACTCAACATGCTGCATAGATTCATTAGATACACTCAGACTCAGTCCGATCCGAGCAGACGAGCCACGGGACCGAGAGTCCAAGAAACAGATTCACTCTTCAGTTTCCGTTGAAAGAGATATCAGATTCAGATATGTGATGTGCTTCGTCTTCGCCGTCTTCGTCTTCATTCTTCAGCGCAAACTATCCACACTCACAGTTCACAGAGCGCCATATCCGAAGTCCGTACCGAGAATGGTTGTTTTTGTATTTCATCCTTTTTGGATTTTGGATACTCTTCGTCTTCGTCTTCGCCTTCGTATCTATATCAACAAAAATGGACTTAATTTTTTGTTTGGTTGCCTCTGAAATTGCCTTGGGATGGGAGATGGGACTGTGACTGTGACTCTGTGTCTGTGAGCTGTGACTCTGCGACTCTGGGATGAACAATGTTGAAACAGGGTTGACAAACGTGTTACGATCGTAACTTTTAAGTTACAATGGACTTTGAAAAAATACAAAATACAATCGGTCCGAAAAAGTTACAATCAAAGAGTATTTTTTTATTTTGAAAAATTGCAATAACGCATATTATTTAATACAATAACTTATTACAATTTTTTGTATTCGTTTATCCACAATTGCTATACTTACGAACGCAAGAAATTCCACTGTAAAACATAATGTTAACTTTCCCTTACAAAGAAGTGAAGTGCTTTGCAGTTGACAATTGACGAAACATATGAAAGACGGAACAGATTAGCTATACCTAAATTCTAGTAAGGGATTCCCGATAAAATAAACCTTATTAAAATATACGAAATGTGTTAAGCTAAGAATGTTTTGAACGTTCTGCATATAATGATTACGATAAAAATATTTTAAACTTTTCCATCTTAGCTACAAAATTTTTGAGTAAATTTGTTAATCTCATCGGAAATGTTTTTATGCTTATTGCAATAGAATCAGGATCACATTCTGAATCGATTTAGCCATGTCCGTCTGTCTGTCTGTCTGTATGTTGAAAGCACGATAGCACCCAAAGGAATTGACATAGAAAGAACTTCTTTTTATCGTCGTCAGGCTGGTATTGAAAATGGGCTATGTCGGTCTGGTTTCTGGTACCTCCCATACAAAACCAATTTAGGCAAGCCCGATGATAACACTTTGACTTTTTAATGTTAATTATTAAGATAAACAGGTATCTATGACAAAAGCTAAAAGTCAACTTCAGGGGTTCTAGCGAACTTTCAATTTGTTTTCTTTGAGATTTGTACATAGCAGTTTCAAATACACACATAAACAAAAATAACCGTTTGATGAAATTAAGGAACAGCAAATTTATTTGAATATACAATATTCCGAATCCAGGGGTTTCTTTCAATTTCGATATTAAATTAAGTGTTTTCGTTGATAAAATATTCATACTTTAAACCGTAATAAGAAATATAGGAATGAAAGTGTGTGATCGCAAATAATGTGGGAGGTATTACTTGCATTTACACTTGTTAAAATTTTAAGTAAAGAGTATTGTTGAAAATCAAAAATATGTTTTTCGAAATACGAGTCGTTGCTTAAGGTACCGTTATTGTTAAATTCGAGAGGGAAACGAAAAATGCAATCCATTTAAGAAAATGTTGGAAATTTTACATGCATTTTGAATAAAATTTTTGTTTTCATGTAGCTAATAGAAAACAAACAAAATAATTTAGATTATACGGTATACTATGCTTTAGAAAAAAAAACGTTGATTGCCATTAAGTTAAAAATGACCATATTATATTTAAAACATAGTTCTTTTATTCAGCCTTACTGTGAGTTTCGCCCGAAAAATATTCCACCCAAAAAAAAATTATATCTTACTCCTACTCGTATACGAGAAAGTAAAAAATACAATTGAGCCCAAAAAAATACAATCGGAACTAAGATTTAATTACAGTCCACACAGTTCATTTTTCATCCCTGTGTTGAAACTATTTCCTCTCTGTTGCTTGCAACCCCTAGACATGTTCGCTGCGAGCATGTCGAATGCGTAGAAATTGTTTTTAGTTGAAGATAAAAGGAGAACAATAAGGTGGAGTACATTACACATCACTCAATGTATCGTTGTGAAACTTGAAAGTGTGAGTACTCGGCTTTTGAGTTGAAATTCAAATGCAAATGGCATTCATTGGTCGCTGGGCGGAAGCAAATGAAACGTACGTTTAAGATTGGTTAATACGCAAATAAATGTTGAGTGAGTTGTTGTGTGTTGTTGTTTCGTCAAAGGTACGCACAACACACGGGGAGGTTGTATACGAAGATGTTTTGTTTACAAGAATTTTTTTTTAGTTAAACAAATTCTTTGTAATAGTAAAAAAATGTTGCGAATTATATTTTTTCATTGTTTTTGAATTTGTTTGAGCGAATGTCAATTGTGGATAGAGGGGTGGTACCTATCATTTTCCCTGAATGTTAAACAAAATTTGCACAGGTTAAGTTAGTTAGCAGACGTCAGAGAGCACAGAGCATTCACAAACTTGACGTTCATAACTGCTGAGTGACGTAACTTTTACACAGCGTGTATAAATAATTTGTTAATATTTTATTGTTTTCAGTTATGCCCGTTTTAGGTAGGTAGGTAGGTACCTATTGAATGAAATTTATTTGGAAAATAGTTATGAGTTGAATTTTGTCCCGACGATTTTAATTCGCGGTGTTAATTCATGCTGCCGGATAAATATACTACCTACTATATTATTCTCAGATATGTAGAGCTTGCATTTGCGCATATACTAGGTACTAGTGAAGATCTTCTGAGAAACTCAGCCACAGTCGATTCACTAGCTGCAGCAGCACTACAGTAAAGTCCGCAGAAGAGAAACACAAGAGAGCAACAAAATTGATTCCATATAGGTAGGTAAAAAACATTTTTCATATGTGGAAGAGCCAGTAATTTCCACTACCAACCAAGTCAGTGGTCGCTTTCTATTGGCAAATAATAGACGTCTAGTACAAAAAACCCCAGAGACCCTCCTCTCTATCCAGTTCCGAAACTGAACCTTTTGTAGGTCCTACTCCCTATTTCGAAAACGAAATGAAATGTGCAGTGCCGGCTCAAGGCAAACTAGCTCCCTGTGCTAGATTTACAGAAAGCGCCCTTTTTTCGTATTTGTACACAACACATGCATAAGTCTTTTCCACATCACCCAGGAGGCAGACTTTCAATGCTGTTTTTTTTTTATTGAGTTATTTTTTGTTTTGAGAATTTTGAACTAGGTACATACATTCTTTTATAAAATGAAAGTGGATGTGCAAGAAATATACCTATATGAACAGGGTGGAAAGTTTTGAGATTATGTAGATAAGAAGTAAACTTTCATAGATCTACCGGCATTTTTTATTTTGCGATAAGTATTTTGAGTTTGATTTTCCTTGAAGTTGCAACATTGCAAGTGATGTGAGTTAATGTGCAAGAAATAATTCAGCACAGGTTTGTTGTTATTCTAGGCTTTGAACAAGCGTTGTTTAAAATGCAATCGGCCGTATTTGTTCGCGCAGGATAAAATTAATTTTTCTTTCCTAGAAATGCGCCCCCAAGACTTGGCACCCTGTGTAAGTATTTACACAGCTTGCACATATGTTTAGTCCGGCCCTGGAAATGTGCTACTGTCGGACTTGGAATTCCGAAAGTGGAATGAATATAAGTTATCTCTTGATATTACTTTTTTTTTGCATTTCGAAACTTTTACACCGCAGACTACCTTTTAAAAATCGGAACGGAAATAGAGATAAGGGCCCCTGAAACAGGAACACGAACACCGGATAGTGGAACGCAAATTGCATTTGTTTTTAATATATTTTTTCATTCGAAAAGTAAACTAATTATACCTTTAAAAATATATAAAGTCGAACATATAATTCACTTTTTTTTGAATTTAACTGACTTATACTCAATGGGCCACTTTTAGTTTCGACTCTAAATTTCACATATCCATACGAATTTCGCAATTGTGAGCTTCCGCAAATTATTTAAAGTCGAGATTAAAATTTGTTATTAGTACGGTGCAATGGCTACTGTTGTTTCCTAATTATTGCTTAAGCCTTGTAAGCTGCTAGATCTAAACAAAATATCGTCTGCTCTCCAACTTTTCTCTCCAAACGTTAGCTTAAAAGTTAAAACCGTATAGGTTTAAAACATATATAGGTAGGTAAGTGTCATAAGTTCCGAAATAATTTCGCTTCACTTTCTTTTGTTCCTTCGGTAGGAACTCCGAGGACTTCTCCCCGATTTCAACGAGATAGTCTTAAAAAAGGCTCATGTATAATTTTTCGCAACACAAAAACGCAAAATAACAACAAACACAACGATATGTCAAAATTTAATAAATAAAATAAATAAATAGTTGGCGCTACAGGTCGGTAGGGACCCTGGGCCTAGCTTCTCGCAACCATTCGTTTTTTGTGAGTTTTTAATTTTTTTGGGACGAATGGAAGGGATCTACAATTTTATGCCGAGTCCAAACGGCTAATTGAGAAGCTTCTTCATGACAGTTATATTCTCGAATGTTTGTCAGACGTTCGCGAGAGGTGGCGCAGTGGAAAACCTTGAGTTGGAATTTGGGTTTTCTCGGGATTCGAACCTGGCACCCCTCGCTTAGTAGTCCAACACACTAACCACTAATCCACTGCACCTGTCAAAATTCAGCTTGAGGAAATGGGGGCGTTCAAGTATCTAGTTTAGTAAGGCTGACAGCTGTCTGACTTTACGGAACTCAGTTTTATATCTGTCACAGGAACAGTTATTTAAGTTGACGTTTTTAAAGGGGAATCTAGTCAAAAAATTAGTGACTAAGTGTTGACATCCCTGATAACTTCACGCACCAGCAGTGGCGTAGCGTGGGTTGGTGCCGCCCGGGGCAGACGTAATTTATGCCGCCCCTCGTAATTTTTAACACTAAAAAAAACCATCGTCTACGGTTTCAACATCCTTGGTCTTTAAAGTTTTATTTCAAATCAAATTGGGGTTTTCGAGATACAAGTTGCAAATCTGCGTTTTCGGTGATTCGAATTGAAAGTTAGGGACACAATAATTTTGAAAACATCAATCTTACTCTAAGTATGTAAACTAAAGCCCCCAAACTACAAATCCCAAGTTTGAACGAAATCCGGGCAGCCGTTTAGGCTGTAGGCCTCGGGACATACAGACAGACAGACGGACATAATTTTGCGACCTACTTTTTTGAGTTCCACTATCATCATAATGTCGGAATTGATTAGCATCTCTAGTTCGAAATTTTGTACGATTACAATATCTTTTTCGTACTATGTAATCGAGAAAGTTAAAAAGTTATTGATTTTTTAATTATTTACAGAAAACTTCTTTAAAATTTTGTTTTCCTTCTTTTCATCAGGGCAAACTCTCTTATTATTCTTTCAGTATCGATGGTCTCTATGATTTCCTGCTCTATAGCCATGATACGCAGATTAGATACAGTTAGAGTGCTCATTGTCGATCTTAAATAAGTTTTAATACATAAGCTTCGATTTTTAGAAACTTCTCTCACACACACAAATTCTAGCAGGAAAAGAGAAAGAGAGTATTTTCGAATGCATTGTCATTTCTGATAAAGTGTAGTTGCATACTAGGGAGCAGCAGGATTTTGTTGTTGAGTAACACAAGGAATTGAAAATAAATTCGTTAGACTGAAAAAAGAATCCGTTTTGTAAATTTTTTATATTTCAAAATTATAAACGCCTCAAATTGCCGCCCCTAGCAAAGTGCCGCCCGGGGCCTGTGCACCCCTGGCCCCCCCCTCGCTACGCCACTGCGCACCAGCAGCTGTAAGCCGGCATTAAACGAAATAAATAACTTCTCTCAAATAGGAGAAGACCATAACCTAAAAGAGAGACCACGAGCATCAGGCTGGAATTGTATTTTCAACTTTAACATTATTACTACTATTTATTAAATATATGCCCACAAACTAAAAGATAACTAAAGTAGGTAAGTTTAAAACTAATATGAATTCTTTATAACTCAAATATTGTTTCCTATTTATAGGATTTTGTAACTTTTAATAAAACATGATTTGATATACCAACTTGGTCGCCAACAATACTAAGTTGACAGGTCGCATATGTGGCTGACGGAGAGGAAAAGTGACGTTACCGATCAATATAGTTTTAACGTTCAGGTTACATCTAGTGATCTAGTCCAGAACAATTTAGTTGACTTAAGAAAACTAGATTTTTGAATGTGTCCAATAATATTTATATTTTCCATTTTGCCTTTTAACGGGAATAAGTTGCTCCCGTACTATAAAAAAAAAACTGCGTAATAGCGAAAAGATATTTTCGAAGTCGTTTTTAATTACTGATGACAAATATTATTAACTTCTTTTAACCGAAGTTTTGTTTACTTTCATTATAAGTTTTGAGTTTGAAATAAAGCTCAACAATATTGTGATTCTTTAAAAGAAATGTGTAAAAATAGTGAGTGGAAAATTTTAAAGTGGGAACTTTCATATCGGCGTCTGACAGCACTGCAAATGCAGGAAATAACTCGCAACTAAGCAATTAAATTATACTAAAACTTAACTGAATTATTTACAAATAAGTATTTTAAAACTTAACGAAGAGGTACTTTGAAAAGGATTCCGTCTTTTATAACAGTTGTCAGTTTGTGTAACAAACATGATTAATAATAACCACTAAAGGCAACATTTAAATGCTGAGACCCATTGCAGCGTTACCACTCTCTGTTTCTGAAGTTGTTTTTGTTGTTACTGATGATGCCTAATAATTATTATTTTTGACAGAATACCGACAAATGGGTTTCAGTTTGATTTTTATTAACAATTATTTATAAATATTAAAATGCATAAGTAAAAACTGAAGTTATCTTGGATAAAGAAAAGTAGTAGCTGGCTTCACTTCATTTTAGCACGAACAATGAACTAGGGTATATACTTCTCAAGTTGCAGTTTGTTCGTCCAGTGATGGGCTGCGTTGGGCAAGTTTTTGTTTCGAAGTTCCACGGTCTAATTCCTTTGGAAAATATTCATATTTATTGAAGAATCTAAGGGACTAATGAGGAATCAAGTGTATTTTAGCTGGCAGTTATATTCTATATTAAATGTTGTTAGTTGTTAAATTAGACAAAAATGTTACAAACCAATTATGAAAACAAAAAAAAAAATTGCGATAGTAAATCCAATAAATAACAATCGCGCAGATTAAAAACTACTCCCAGTCAAACCTTGTTTTGTGCAAAAATATTGCAGAGCAACAGAGTTACAGGTATCTCCAAAATTAAAATCCCTACTCATGCATATAAATAACCTACAAAGTTCTAAAGTATTTTTATTTCTTGTTTCCCGAATCAATTAGAAATATTTATTGTTATTTAAGATTGTGCGAATATTTATAATTAGCACTTTGAGATCAACAACAACAATAGCACGTGCCTTTTTGTTGATTCTTTTAAATATTTGATTAATTTTTTTGAACTAGATCTTTTAGAAAAAAAATGGTAATAATTAGTCAAGTGGGAAAAAAAGGATTATTGCCACGGTTCTGAGAGAGATCCTACTAAAATAAAGTTTATGCTTCCTTTGAAGTTTAATTAAGTGTGTACCATTGCAAAAATAGTGGAGCATGGGATGTGTTCGGACTACAAGTAGTTGCTGCTTGAACAAATTTATATTGAGCGCAACAAGTCCGCGCAATACCAATAACTCTCGACTTAAAATTTACGGAGGCTTACAATTACGAAATTTGTATTGAAAATATAACCACTGTTAACTACCAAAATTTAGAGTCGAAACTAAAAATGTTTATTGGTAAGGCCCTCGGTGTCTAGCTTCTGACAACTATTTGTTGGAAGGTGTTGTTTTTGAGGTCAAGCCAAGGAATTCACAGGTCAGGTCCGAAATGCGGCATTCAGAAATTTCCTCTCGACACTCGTTCGCAAGGACTGGGACATGAAATGCCTTAGTAAATTGTTCTTCGTCAAATAAAAGTAAATGTTCAAATTAAACAAGACAGTGGAACTTAAGGCAGTAACATCTTTCACAGTTGTCCGAAAAGTAAATCACAAAGATCACTGTACCTACGAAGGAATGCGTATTTATATGAAGAGCACGACTTGGTTGCACGAAACTCTCTCAATCGTTTGGCTGAAATTTATTCACAGGAAATGACAATTTCAACCTTATCGTGTGCTTTGTGCATTTTGGAATGAATGGGTGTTTTTTGTTCTATTACTATTTTTGTCGAGAAAATTGTTATCGAAAAATGTGTACGACTGGGTCGCACTGTAACTCGATTTTCTCCATCTTAAGGTGTCTTTCACAAAGTCTCTTTAGAAGGCACACTTGCATAATCATTTTGATACTAAAATTAAATTTAACAAGTAAATTTATAAGCATGTCAGAAAAATATGCAGTTTTAAAGAAACCGCTCACAATATTTCTATACCTACTTTTGAAAAACAGGCGAACCCAAACCGCAAACTGTCCATAAAATCAGTCATTCCCAACTGAATTTTACACCACAAACAGAAAACGACTCAAACTAATTACTTGAGCTAAACAATAAACACTACCAGAGTCTAAAATTATCCGCCAAGCTCTAGCAACAAATGTAAACGACATCGGAATAAGTCAGCTCAATATTAATAACCATACTAGGTACACACGGATGTGTATATGAATAGCTGTCTGTTTTTACAACAGAAGCCAGCGCGAAAATTCTGAATTACTTAATTTATTACTTGAATTTGTTGGGCGCATTCCTTCCCGAAGACCCGATAG
This sequence comes from Cheilosia impressa, assembly GCA_948293265.1. NCBI lineage: Eukaryota > Metazoa > Arthropoda > Insecta > Diptera > Syrphidae > Cheilosia > Cheilosia impressa. The sequence goes on along the minus strand of OX411884.1, from coordinate 25,415,228 downwards.
ATTTATTGTTTCTCTCTAGTGCCGCTCTTGCGACGATACGTCACACGGTCACAGTTGCATCCGTTGCATCACGCGTAACATTTTCCCAACAGGTGTTCCCCTGGCAATGGTGTATTTTTCAAAAAAAGGAAAACTTCCATCGTGCTGTCCAGTTGCAGTTTTATTTCCATTTGCATTTAGCAGGGGAAGAACCCAACGACAGTGGGACAACACCGTAAAGTATCTTTTGTACCTCACAGCGCGCTGTGAAGTTTTATATCCGTTCCTACTGCTGGATGTAGATGACTCCCCCGCTCCATGTGTGACACCGACAGTTTGTATAGTGCGAGTTGCGCCGCCACACCCCTGCCGTGTTCGCTTCAAGAAGTTGGAAAAAGAAACGTACGTCTTCTTGTTTTTGAAATAGAAACAACAAAACAAAAAAAAAAAAAATAATAAAATATATCTTGCCGCGTAGGCGGTTAATTATTTTCAGTGTAGGTAATCAAACTATTTATATTCGAGCGAGCGTTTGATATAAATCCGATGTTTTTGATGCGCGTACACCACACAGCTATGGTGTGGCTACCTCCGTTAGTTGGGCGGCAAAACTTTAGACTCATGCTTTTCTAATTAACATACATATGCATATAATTTATCTTGAGGGGTGCTCGAGAAGAATGTCTCTCTTTGTATTATTTTCGGTGAAAATAAAATATATATCGTACACGACAGGAGAGATGGGCCAGAGTGTTATTTTTAATTTTCATTTAGATACTCGATTTAACACAATTAAATGTCCAACTGAAATGTTACTTAGTGTTGTGTGTTTCTTTCACTTAATTATAAAATGTTTGCCTCTGGTATAGACTACGTCTTGGGCCGGAATGTGTCGGACGGGACGGAATAATTTCTAGCTGAAGAAAATAAAGTTTAAATAAAAATAAAATGAGAGTTTTTATTTTTCAGTCTTTCGGAGATGTCATTAGAAGGACTACAATTGAAAGATCAAGAAGAAAACAAGAAAGAAAATAAAATGAATAATTAATCTCTAATAAATTATGTCACCCCGATCGCTGAGCGGACCGTTTGGATTTGTAAATAAATAAATTCAACGGAATGTGCTACAATGAGGGAGGGGGAAATTCGGAAAATTTGGAAAATTTGTTTGCGATTATTCGGTACTGACATTTGCGAATCTAAGTCGCACAATAACGAGGCGATGGAGAGGAGTGCCTACCTGGATATAAATTTGTAACCAATAGCTGAATGTGACTCTCTAAATTAGTTTATTTAGTTTAACAAATGCATTTTATTCGGGGTTTGAAAAACAATGGAAAACTTGATTAGTTGTTGATGAAATATGTGTCCAACTTCAAAGAGGTTTTACATTCTGAAAACAATTGACAGATAATATTGCTTGAGGAGTTTGGTGTAAAGAGCTGTTCGTTGTCGGAGGTTTTTATACAAGTTTTTTATAATAATTGAAAAAAGAGAGTGAAAATAGTAAAACAAAACAGTAGTAACAAACTAAATATAGTTAAAAGTCTTGATAGGAAAAATGTATTGATAATTTTTTGTGTCAGCAAGATATAATGTCACTGGACCGTACTAATAGCCATTTCTTACTTTCATCTTATATATCTTGTAGGTCACAATAATCTTTGTACCATTGTGACCAATTTAGCATATATCCTGCTAAAATTAGCAGGATCATTTTATACTTATGATTTCATGTTGTGGGATGAGAAAAAAAAAAACAGGGGGCAGATGCCGTTTAACAATAATCGTCGGGACGATATCGTTGTTGAAACTTTGAAACTTTTGGCACTTAGTTGCTACTTTTGGAAGTCTATCGTTTCGACGATAATCGTCTGAAAAATTACGAAATGAGTGCCCAGCATTTGGGTTTTATAAATTAAAGTAATAAAATAAAATTAAAGCAGACGAACCTTAGTGTGAACAAGCCTCATTTGACAATTCTCATTTGACAGTGAACACTGAACAGAGCCATTCATCCAATTCAGATAATAACAATTACTAGTTGGTACCCGCGACTTCGTCTGCTTAGAATTTATACTTGAAGGAACTCAATTAAAATATTGATATCAACAACAGCGCCACTTAACGAGTCCAAAACTATCCTATCTTTCAAGCCAACCAATTAGCCCTACATATTTAAATTCATTGGTAAAACACACACCAAATGTACTTATTTCTTACCAAATGAATTGAATGAATTGTATTATCCTTAACTTGAGAAGTAATTGGTTCTTCATTTAAACTTGGATCCCCTACTTCCCCTTCACGTGTTGGTTTCGCGACAAAAAGTAGCCTATATCATTCTCAGAGGTCCCACCTATCCCCATATGAAAGAATAGTACTTCCTTGAATCATAGTTTGTACACAACTGCGCAGTTGAGATTTAATGAGGTAAAATTTAACTTTTTCAATTGTTAATATTTTAAAAAAGTAAAAATGCAAAAACAAGTACCCAGAAAATCTATTTTTTTTTTGACATTTCATTTGTTAAGATTGGTTGAGCGTGTGAACCGCAAGAGGTGTACTACTACAAAAATAGTATAGAGTGGATTTTGCTGAAAAACATTTTTGCTTGTTAATTTTTTTGGGTTTTAGCAGGGTTTGATTAGAAAAAATATTTAGCATGATTTTTAACACTTTTTTATACAAAAAGACATGTTTTGCTGCTGAACTTAATATGATTTCAAATATTGAATTGGTCACACTGCTCTGTACCATTGTAGCAGCACTGGCGACCCGAGTAAATTTGCTTAGTATTTGTCAATCGAATATAAGATACCTATACAGTGGAAGTCGCTTATAACGACAAGCCCCTTATAACGTCCACTTTCCTGTCATTTGGTTAGTTTCATTATATTTGAAGCGACTTCAACTGTAGTTGTTTTGGATGTGAAAATTCTTTTCCTGCGAGCATGCCTGAAAAACTGATTGATATTTAATATTCCATATCACAGTACAAATTATGCTGCCAATGAACCATGTTTAAGTGATTAAGAGAAACCAATACCAAATCTAAGTAGATTTTCATTAAAAAATATTTTTTTTTATTAATTTTAAGTAACTTTAATGGTGGCAATGTTTAGTATTTTTTAAACAAACACATTTATATTTGATTTTCAATTTAAATTATTAAGAGTACTTCAAATAGTACTCAAAATTAAAACTAAATATATAAATAGTTGGCGGCAACAGGTCCGTAGGGACCCGTGACCAATCCTCCAAAAATCTTTCGTTTTGTGTGAGTTCTAAATTTTTTGGGACGAGTGGAAGGGATCTTTAATGTAATGCCGGGACCAAACGGCTAACTGAGAAGCTCTTTCATGGCAGTCATACTATCGGATGTTTGTCAGAAATTCGCAAAAGGTATCGCAAAAAAAAAAATTAAAATAGAATTTGTTGTTATTTTTTCGGAGATCAACCCGGAGACCCATAGCCAAACACACTAACCACTGAATATATTCTCAGAGAATTCACGACAATAGTAAGCCTTTTTTATCTATAAGCTAAACTACCTTCATTGAACTTCTTCCGAAGGCCCACTTTATTTTATTTCCTATCCTAATTCAAGTCACAGGTTTACCTGCGAGAATAACGAGACCTTCAGCACGAATCCATGAAGAAATCCGTACAGCCAACTTTCAAACATTCCCTTTATATCATAAAATGCAAAAAGAATTGGCCTAAACATTCAGGCTTGAATAACACCAGTTGCAGTCGTTAAAAAACAAATAAACGAGGTGCTATTATTTCAAGCAACAGCTGAGGTATGTTTTAGAAATGTGTTGTTTCCTTGAAAACTTGGTAGAAAAGCCTCAAGCTGCGGATTCGTAAAGAAGCGCACTCCTATTGACTGCATTAAGATCAGATTCGAAGTCTAAAAAAAATACCTAAACTAGGCATAGCCGGGTCGACAACTAGACTGAATATTCCTTACTCTGCAGCTTGTTTGTACAAGGTGGGCCAAAAGAAGTCCGTATGGCAATTAATTGTGACGGCGCCCATTTGGCCGATATCATCTTCTTGACTTGACCAATAATTCCAAAGGTTCAAATAAACATAATCAAAAGACAGAATCGAAGTTTTTCATTTAGAAAAAAAAATGAGAGCCAAACAACATCGGATGACTTCTTTTGGCCCGTGTATAGCCCGTGGTGTTAAATCTGAGGAACCATCTTCTTCAACGACCAAAGTATGGGAAGGTTTTTATTTATTAAATTTTTAGGGTCGACTTCAACTACGAGTTTTGCTAAGAAGAAGACACTTTCATTTTATTTAATACAAAATAGTTCTTTACTTTTCAGGCGGCTTTGTTAAAAGGTCCAAGCAAAACAATTTTGTTTAACCAAAACAACTTTTCTGAGAATATTTCAGAAGCGTACTATAGTATCTGCAGCACAACAACACTGTCAGTTCAAAGTTCAATTAATATCACGTAATTCGAATATTTTTGAAATACTGCGCTAAATTCGCGCTGCTGCCGATCCAAGGATCAATTTATATCATATAAGTCCAATACAAAGTATACCCAGCCAGAACAAGAACCCTTCGTCGAAGGTTAAAGGTTCGGGTGGCAAGTCACACCAAATGCAGTCTCACTTGCCACAGGTTTAATGACTTCAAAAACTTCCTGTTGAACCATCTTCAATCTGCGATCTGCGATCGGCGATCGGCGATCGGCGACCTGCGAGAAATATTCTTCGAGTTAGTTGCAAAAACTTCTTAGGATCAAAACTCCTAAGCCAAACTGACATTAAATTAGAAATCGCCCCAACCTGCTTAAAAACCAATTTGTTCTAAATGCGGAAGTTGATAGTCGCGAATTCCAAAACCGCGCAAACATTTGCATAAATCTGCTCCTCGTTTTCTATTCCGGTTTGGTTTTGTTTTATTTCTTGCCAAAAACAATGCCACAACATTTTATTGTGTATGTAGCCGACCACAACCCAACACAACCACACTGCTGATGCGCAAATCAAATTACACATACCGCTCTAAGTAGACGGAATTAAAACTAAAATCAAAACACAAAATCAGCATCTAACTGAAGAAAGACATTTTCGGCGATTGCCGACATACTAAAATTAATAATAACGCAATAAAGTCTGAAGAGAAAACACCACCGCATAACAAACCAAGAAAATATTATTAAAAATGAGCTTCATACAAAAATGTTAATTTATGATAATTTCATAAACAAAAAAATATAAAATACATACGAGTATAATAGAGGGAAAGATACATATCCCGCCCACGGTCCGCATGAACTCATTCACTAAAACAGCCAGTACTACAACTGACAATGCCCGGCTTCACCTCATTTACCATTAAACAAACTATAGTCGTGGGGCCGGCTGTTTATCTAACACACATCTCCATCTCGCTGCGTATCTTCGTTACAAATTTCATTTCGAATGATTTCTGTTTGAACAAATGAAAATCCAGTGGGGGGAAATGAAATAAAAAATAAAACCCCAAAGTACACACGAAAAATAAACGAATAAAAAATGGGAGGTGCTCCAACTAAAATGTTTATCGCAGATTGGACAAAGCCACATACTCGTGTACACCTACCTTAACAAAATGAAACACAACAAAGTAATAGACGCGGCGGAAAAATACAGCAAAAACGAATTGAAATAATTTTTGGTTTGGTTTTTTTTTCCATTTTTTTTACTTCGTTTTTACCTGTTTGTCTATTATTTATTTAAACGTGGATACGTGAACAATTGACCGCCTCACCAATAATGAAGCACCAAACAAACAGACAGAGACATCTACGAGGAGAGAGCGTGTAGCGTGCTCATTGCGGAACACAGTCGCAAGAAGAAGAACTGTATGCTGTATGGTTGGTGCCCTGGTGGGTTAGATACGTTTTACATAGCTGCCCACGCTCGTGTTGGGCATATCGCATCATCGTAAATGCCCAATAAGTGTGTGCGATCGGTGTAAAGAGGTGAGATCGGTTTTGGTCGACACTTGCCGATGAATTGAAAATGAGCATCAGATACACAGGCATACAATCAGGTATTGTTACTAGGACGGCTGTCTATATGATGTGATTATTGGTGAAGCCAATTTCGGAATTGTTTAACCGTATGCTAAGTCCGGCATGAACATAATGAGGCTGATGGCATCAAATACGTTTTATTAACATAACCGGCTGGGGAATTGGTTGCTGTATGCGTTGGCAGTACTTTGGCCAGGATTTTCGATGGGCTTAGGCATCTACTTAGAATTTTGGTACACTGCTTGAGACGAGAACAACAGACCTATTGGCAAAGAAAGAGTGAAGATGCATGCCGCTTCAGTTCTCCAGTGAAAAACGCGATGAGTGTGAAACTAATTCTGCATTGGCGTAGGGTCTAGGCCTTCACCTTAAGGTATTGGCCAAAGTGCGAAATGCATAGAAAGCCATAGCAATATAAGCGACAGCAAGTATGGACTTCGCAACTGGTGTTCTATACAGGAGTCTAGTTGAGCTTACTAACTTATGCAGAGATGCAGAGAACTGCAAAGCGATTCAAAAGACGTAGCCTAAAAGAAGTTTTAGCGAGTCTGGGATAGAGATATATTAAGTAAGGTAACATCAAATGAGATACCATATAAAACGAACGCAAATGCCAATTGGAGAGGCAGTATTCCTCTGGTCGGGCTGTGGAGGGATTGCCAACACCAACTTGGAATGATGTCTGGTGCGTGGATGTATTCTTTTATGTGAAAGGGTGAGTGGCAATAATAAAACAACAACAACAACAACAACAACAACAACAACAACAACAACAACAACAACAACAACAACAACAACAACAACAACAACAACAACAACAACAACAACAACAGCAGCAGCAACAATTATTACAACAGAAACAATAAAAACGACAAAGAAAAACAGCTGCACCAATAGTAATAACAACGATAAGAATAACAGCAACAACAACAACAACGATAGAAACAGTAGCAACAATAGTTGCAATAACAGAAACAATGACAGCAATAACAATAATAACGACAATAGTAATAACAACAATAAGAAAAAAGAGTAGTTACAACAACATTAACGAAAACAATGACAACACCAACAACAAAGGCAGCTGCGACAATAACAATAAGAATAAGAGCAGTAACATCAACAATAACAGAAAAAAATCACAACAATAGCAAAGACAGCGGCGACAATAGAATAACAAAAAATAGATGAGAATAACAGCAGCAACAACAACAACAGAAACAGTAGCAACAATAGTAATAACAACAATAGCAGCAACAACAATAAAAACAACAACAACAACATCAACAGCAGCAGTAACAACAACAGCAGCAAGTATGAGGTATGTGCAATATGTCGGTTAATTAAGTAAACGATTCAAAGTGCTTAGGTAACAGCAGCAATGTAAACATCAACACCATCGCCACTAAAAACAACAATAGCAGCAAAGGTAACAAAAGTAACAGCAACAAAAACAACAACGAAAAAATCAACAACAACAACAACGGCAGCAACAACAGTTATAGCAGTACCTTATTACACCATATCCACCAAAACAACAACAAAAACATCAACAACTACAGCAACAACAGCAACAACAATAACAACAACAGACCAATAGGAAGTGTAGTTATATGTACACCGCAGCACAGTGGCGCGTGTTCCCTAAGCGGAACCGATGCTACCTGCAATTGACGGCATAATTCCGCGTGTATTTATCCAGTGAACTGAGACTAGTTTATACTTTGGTAGAATTGCTGGTGACACGAGTGCCCTTAAGGGGTCAGAGTTTGTGATTTTTATTTACTGTCGTCGCCTCAGGCTGGGGAGAGGAACACTAAAGTGCACTAAAGTGTTCCTCTTCATCACAGTAGTTGTGAACCGAACAGCTTCTTCGCCGAACGCATAGGTCCGAGCTCCTGCAAGTACCCAAATGAACTAACAAGACATCCCACGGTATCTGTTCCACCTAGTCAGTGTAATCTAGGTGTGGCCCTGGATGAGATAGTCGGAACGATGGAGATTGCCCTGGTGATTTAAAATCAATAGGAACATAGGGGCGACTTTTGCATCCTACACCACCGCCTCTTGCTATGGATGGAGACTGAAAGACCTTCATAAACTTTTGCGATTAATGCTCATCGTTACCTCCCCGCCTTCAGTGAAAGACGTTCGCCCATGGTTCATAGCCCAAGGCGATTTCCCTCGCACATAATAGCCACGACACTGCATTACCCCGCAGCCAATGCAATTGCAAGCCCTTGACCAATCAAGTTCCACAATTGCTCCACGACATTCATGCTAATCGGCAGGCGTTTTATTATAAATCTCTCTCCCATCCCCGTCCAACACGAACACAAAGGACTTTCAAATCCGAGTGCAAGTTGTATGCATGACGTACGACTTAATCGTAAAATATTTATGGCGACAAATGGAGGCCAACAACCAGCACCAATTAAAACTGTGCGCACACAATAGGCGAATGCAAAATCCTAATACTAGGTCAATTGCCTATCTGCCGGATCAATCTACTCAACCGCACCATACCTCTACCGACCATCGATGATAATAACGACAGCACTGCATTCGGCTGCGCATCGAACAATAAAATCAAAAGTCCATCAACAAAAAAAATAAACTGTTGAGATTTGAGACTTTCGGAACACTACCGCATTGCATATCCGCAAAAATGCATTCACCGAAAATCTCAAAACAATAGAATGCCCCCGATAATCCTCGCATCGATTATTGTGCTGTGCTGGTGCCTATTACGAGAGTTGCCGTATGCAGCTTACACTGAGTGGCACACTCGGGCCTACCCCCGCTGCGAGCTTAGTACAGCCGCATTATGCATCATCTGGACAGAAATGGCTTGTAACCAATCTGCCGAGTGTAACCCAGATTGCAGACAGTTTGTCATGCCAAAAGGAGTTTTTGTGTCCAAGTTTCATCTTGTGTTCTTCGCTCAATCACCACATTGACACACACAGCACAAAGCCAAACGCTGATGATTTCCATCGAAATGAAAAACCAACAGCAGCAGCAGCAACAACAACAACAACTAAATAAACGGAAGACGTCAAGAAATTAAAAGAATGACAAATGAAATGTGTCACACAGTGGAAGAGTTTTTTTTTCCTTTTCTTTTTCGCTAACTAACCACAAATGATGTGCGGAGCAAAAAAAGAAAACCTATCAGTCAACCCCTTGGCAGAGGGGAAAGCTCTGCCACTATGCCTCTACCTGGCCATCTTCATCAGCTCAGAGCGTTTGCTTTGAAGTCACGTTTATCGTTTGGGCTGACTGCTCGCCTGCTTCGTGTTTACGAAAGGTAAAAGGCGAAAATTCTGCAATAGTACGTATACGCCCCGGTAGCCCAGTGAGGTTTTTTTCATTTTTGCACAAGAGTTGAGGTAGGACGCGTGACTGTGTATTTAGTCGGGGGTGTAATACACACACACCCGCACTGGGGAAACATCCCTGCATTTGGCTGACGTTTACACGCCATGTATACGGTCAGATGGTTGCCGCTGCTGTATACCGAACAGAGTTTGTAATTATTTTTAGAAACAGGCAATCTCAGATGTGACGTCCAGCTGGCGTGAGCAAATTCCTGTCGACGTCAGGACACTTTTGCCTGTGTATGCAATGGAATGGAACTGTTTTGTTGGTTTTATATATGCGAATGCAGAAAGCGCATAGTCACCGGAGCGAGAGTGTACGACTGCATCGCTGGCGGAGAGGAATGGAATTCGCATGGTATGCGTGGTGGAAAGCTAGGCAGAGGGGTTGCTTGGAGTTAAATCGGGCGGTTTCGTCAAGAAAAACTGGTTCGTGTCCTGTCTGATGGTGAATGGAGCTTGCCTTGTTGACCTGACGAATCTGTGCGGGCAACAGTGGTCGATTGTTGTATATTGTGAAAAATTTCCGATAAAAAAAAAGATTTGGCATTGGATTTGGTTTTTAAAAGCTAAAGCTAAAAATTGTAGAAGACTAAATTAAGGCGATCAGATGAAAACTTCAATCGGGATAGTCAGCAACGGATGGTATTTTGAGAAGAATAGAAACGACTGACTTGAACTTGTCAATGAGGTTATGAAGCAGACACCCAATAAGGCGAGGAATCCAATGATAGGAAGTCTGAGGTATTAAATGCGTGACATCTGACATCCTGACGAAAATATACGGATCTGTTTGCATTGATAGGTTTTGGAGAAGGAGATTCAACGACGAACCACGGCGACATCAACCTAGTGAAAAAAACTGCGCATTGGGCTCCTAAGATGTCTAGAACATGTAGAGCGAATGGACAAGAACACTCTGGACCGCAGAGTCTTCGGCTCCACCCCAGAGGGACGACGCAGTCAAGAAAGACCGCGCCTTAGGTGATGCGCACAAGTAGAACACGACCTCTACCAACTTGGAGTGCGCAACTGGAGGAGCTAGCTAAGGACCGGGGTAGTTGGAGAGGCATGTTGATTGAGGCCCAGGTTCACACCGAACTGTAGCGCCATCTAAGTAAGTAGGCAAGTAAGTAACGTCTGACACAAGTTAGGAAATTTTCTCTCTCCAATCAGTTAGACGACCAAATATACCACAAAAAATATAAATATGGAAGAAATCTTCTCACCTTTAAATGGAAGTTCAATTGCCTCTAGCTATGGCTCAAACTTTAAGGCCACATGCACCAGGGCGTAGTCAGAGTTTATAAAAAGAAAGAATAAAATGTTCGGGTAATATTCGTCAGAATTCAGTCGAGTACCGCCCTATTTTTGAACTGATCTTTCACTTATTTTCGGTAAGATCGACATAGTTGAAAATAGCGACATCTGTTAGTCAGTGGTGCGGACTATTTAAATAAAAAAACGCCTGCTTGGTAGTTAAAAAAGAATGAGACCCCATTGGGTTGTGATGGCGGTTTTTCCAATACGTGAAGTCAGTCGTGTCCTAGGGTTAGCCCCATAAGAAACTACAAACTCAAAGTCGATGTCTGACACGGGCCATACCCTCTATTTCCTTCTGAAAGTCAATCCTATTCGAAATGCCTTCAGTTCCGCTTTAAAGCAGTTACCTTGTAATATAATAGGCCTGCTTTTTCACAGCTCAAAGAAACGCGCCTAATATAGTATGTTTCATAGGCCTTTCGAAATAGAAGGTAAGAAACGTTCGTTTTCCAAAATACTGTATACTTTCGGAAGGAGATACAAAGTAGGGCCGACTTTGAGTTTGAAGTTTTTCCTGGGGGTTTCGAAAAGCAAAGTGCTGGTAAATTGATTCCAATGCCAAAAAATGCAAACCGAACACCGCCATTGAAAGAAAATTTTCCGAGCTTGGATTATGTGCGTCCCACTATTAGAGACCCTATCAAATGGTTTTCAAAAGCTGTGCATACGGTCCCATGTGGACCTATTGCAGCTGCAATTTTTAAGAGTGATTCCTTTCTTTACAACTGTTTGTGCAAATAACATTAGCGAATTTTGCCTACTTAGACTTTTAAACTTTTAGCCGAGACACCTACCGCTACCCACAAAAGCTCTACCTTTTCTATCGAAATGGAACCCAGTCCTCTTTGGCGCACAACATATCGAAGCTCTTCCCCTAGCACCCATTTCAAAATGAAAGGCACTCGAAACTTCACCACCACAAAAAGCTCGCCCATATTCCGCCGGGGAACGTTTTTTTTTTTTAAACCACCCTCGAAAGCAAAACACGACTGCACCAAATTACCAGTAACATTCCAGCAGCCCACCCCACAGCGCACCCCGAGAGAACACATTCGTGCAAAAGTTACTACACACCCCGTAGGGCCGTCATCAGGAAAGAGAGAAAGCCCAGCATGGCGAGAGCAAGAGTCACGAGTAACATTGTATCATAGTTTCAATTCAACTGGGTTTCCTTCTGGGTAAGGCAGGCCGTATATTTTTTTGTTGGCCATTTAACGCCAGCTCTACCACCACAGAGAGTTGTTCGCTTTTCGCTGTTGGGTATCGCTGTCGCTGTCGTTTGTGTTCGGTTGTTCTGTGTCCATTCCAAAAGAAAGTGTAGTTGTAAATCAAAGAAAAGAAAAATCTAAATAATAAATTTAATCAAGCTGTTGGTAAATTGCTAAAGAGGTGATCCGAATTGCCCCGCAATAGGTCCGTCTGTGGTGTGTGTGCAAAGGCTGTGAAGCAAGGTTTTCAGAAATGTCCAGTCCTCAACGTTTTCGAGTGCATTTTCGGGTCGAAAACGGGTTGGAATGAAGTTCGAAAAAATCCACAAAAAAAAAAAATGAAGAAAAAAAAGAGAAAATCTTCTTAAATTGATTTCTTGTTGTGTATTTCATGTGACCCGGGAATTCCTGCTGTATGCCTGCTTGACATATGCAGGATATAACAAATTTCTGTGGTGGATTTCGAAAATGGTTGCGTGAAAAGTGTCGAATGGTCTGTATGTAAAACGAGAATTACATAAATCAGCGGGGACCATTCTCAAATCTCCACAGAAATTCGTTCGAAGCGAAAAAAAGAAGAGAAAAACCAACAAATAAAAAAATGAAAAACATAACCTAGATCAATAATCTATATACCCATGGGTATACTCGCGTGCGAGTGTGTGTGTGTAGTGTGTGTTAAAGCCTGCATCTTAATTGCAGTCGTGCGCCCGTGTTTGACGTTTGCAGTAGCAGATAACAACTTATAAGCCTCACACTCGTGCTTTATTTTTCCTTTTCCTTTTCCTTTTTTTTTTTCTGTTGCCTCACTTCCACGCCTCAGAAAGGCGCAGTTGGGGATGGTGGTGGCGGACCGTGGGAGTTCATAACATCGTTATATTTTCATCTTGGGTTTCGTTGCTTGTTGTTGGTCCTTCTGTGGGCCGATTGGAGGCGTTCGAGGAAGAGTGTCATCAGTGTGTATATGGAGAACCGTGCTCGGTGCAGCGGTACCCAATTGGGGTCCTCGGTATATACACCTAAGGGCGGGTGGATCAACAGGCGTTTTACTGCATTGCTGTTTTGTTTTTTTGCTTTTTTTTCATTTGGAAAACTTTTGTTTTGCTCACCTCTATTTGTGTGACTTTTCAAGCAGTCTCAAAAACTTGGAACGCATATTTTTGACGACCATCGATGGTTGGGGGCTGCTTCTGAGGTGAAGCACCACAAACACACATGCTGTACGCGTTGGCCTACTTCTCGGAAGGGGAGCTTTTCTCACCAAATGCGGCTTGGACCGAAATGCAATTTGTAGCTTTCGGTCGACCGTACATTTTTAACTTTCTGTTTCGTAACAGAGTTAGCAACAAAAATAAAACAACCCCCCGAAGAACGAAAATAAGTTCGAGGTGTGCAATTGTAAAAAAAACTTCGAGCACGGATTGTGATTCGAAAAACCACGGGGAGAAGAACAAAAAAAAATTGAAAAACTAGAGTAAGCAAATGAGGAAGGGTCCTTGTCATTTGCACACATTCGCTGTTTGGCAGCACACAATGGCAATTATCCTGCTCGGGGTGGAACAGAAAATCCTCTCAAACACAATGAGTTTGTTTGTGGCGCTGTTGTTCAACACGCTTTCAGCTTACGCGATGACTGTGTGGTAAATTATGTGTTTGTGCATTTTTCACCATTTTCCTTTCTTCCCATTGGAATTCTTCTTTTTTCCTTGTGCCTCTCTGTTTCTGAATTGAATTTGTTCAATGGCACGTTTAGTGTTTAGTTTAGTGGTGGTATCGGGAGGGATTGTTCTCGTATGTTGTATGGTTTCATCATCGTCGTCATCATGATGGGAAAATGTCATTAGCCTGGACTATTGGTGGGGGTTTTCTAGGGCGAGCGAGACACACACTCTCGTATGTGGTGCGATGTAAACATGGAGGAGGACTCGAGAAGTAATAGACAATGGTTACAAGGTTTTCGAAAGGTTTTCTCTGAAGGCGATGAGATTGGCATAAGAGCGAATTGAAAGGTGACGCGGGGTGACTTGTTTTGCATTTAAAAAGTGAATGGCAGCCCTTTTGACTTTTCTTCGTGGATATCGGAAAGTGAGTATTTCAGCAATAAGATCGAAGGAGGATGTTGTAGGTTAGCGTGCTTTATCGTTGTAATGCAAAATTTGTTTGCCATCGGATTTGGTACAGAAATTCTGAAAACAGCATACGAACCGAGCTGGACTTGTCCAAGTAAAGTTCGTTTGCTAATCAGTGGTTGCCATTTCAAACTACTGAAGTGATAGATCACGAAAAGTCTCAGAGAATTGCAAACCTTTTTGAGCTTCTCGCCTCCTCGTGATGTCACTTTATCACTGGTTCTTCTTTTTAGGTAGCCATCATGAGGGTTTCTCTCGGTTTGCTTATTCCAATCCAATAAACATTTTAAAATATAAAGTGAAACCTTTTTTCTTGGTCATCCAACATTAGAAGTTGAAGTTTATAAGGCTGTTTTCTACACATCATTACCTTTAGAGCCTTCGAGATCACATATAAAGCCTAAGGGGAAACGCCACATCATCAATCCTCTTAGCCATAGCGGTACCATGGGTCGACATCCACCCGTGTATTTGCAGGTCGCTTCTATATCTAGCTGGCAATTTTAATTTGTGTCCCAGGAAGCACAACTTTATCTGCAAACAAATCTAACCATGATATTGGCAAGTGAATGTCTTTTTTCTGGTATGGCAAGTGAATGCCCTTTGTCTAGAAAGTTCACTACCCCGTTGAGGCACTTAATTTTCAGAGGTTCTCTTGAAGCTTGGTTTCCATGTCTTGATGAAAAACAACTCTAAGCTTTTGTTGGACGGGTTTTTGTAGTACTTGGGGAAGGCGAACCTTTATCGGTCTAACAGAGCTCAGAGCTGCTTGCAGTTAGACTTCAGTTTCGCTCTTAAATTAATGCAAGTTGTAGAGTCTTTTAAAAATATGGCTCCAGGAAGTCACCTTAAGAGTTTGCTTATCCCAGAGCAAAAGTTTGTCTTATTTATCTATAATTAATCTTTTTGAAGAAGATTGTTCCGCCTAGTTTAAAGAAAGGATCGGAGGTCGTCCATTAACAAGCGTTTGACTGAAAATTGTATTTAAGTTGGCTCGACTGCTGTATTTTCCTATAGACTTCTGTAGAACATTTTTCCGCTCCTGCAACCGGAGGTAACATATTTATAGCTTCAGTCAGGTCTTCTCGAACTAAGGTCGCTTGTTTATGGTTACCGTATTTCCAACAGACCTTTTCCATAGTACCACAAGCTTTTTTAACTTGTTTTTCGTTTTACTCTAGCAGCACAGCTATATCTTGGGACTTTCAAAAATCGTGCTTTAGTTTCAGAAGTACAAAGCTTTCCTACATTATGTCGCAGCTTTTACTCAACGTTACTATTTTAAGTACACAACTCGTCACTTTTACAATCATTTTTAATGGTCCCGCCTATCCAATGGTCAACTGGTCTCTCAATAATCTTCCGCCACCGGCTCGAAATCAATCGGTAGGAGAGATATATCGGACTTGATCAAACCATTCCAACTTGGGCCTACCCAAAGACACCTAGCGGATGGCTTCTAAATCATGACACAACTTGAAGGTGTGGTTGGGAATAAGTCCTTGCGACTTCAATTCCAGCTTCTACCTACCTCTAGCTCTTTATATCATATCGTAACATCGATAAGAAATCCTATCAGGATGATTTTTAACATTTTTTAACATTGGGGCACCTTTTTCAATTGGAAAGTTCAACTAGGTTTCAACACAGACCGGAAATTCATGGCTCATACTTTAACCGGAAACGAAAGACGTAAGCAAACCAGCTTCAAATGAAAGAAAAACATCCCTGTTTTAAGAAAATACTTCAAAATTGTCACTCAGTTACTAAGCACACTTTTTCTCAAATAAGCTTTGTATAAAACTTGCAAAAAGTTGTCAAAAAATGGGAAATTAGTAAAATTTTAAGTTTGTCCAAGCTACTATTTTGAGTCTTTTGTATTCCCACCATTCGTTATCAGGTCTCTAACGAAGCTATAGTCTTTATTGCAATTTTTGCGAAATGATTTGAATATCTTATCTTTTTTTAAAAATTCAACAGCAACAATTTAAAAGTATGAAAATAGCCATTACAAACAAATTTAAGATCACAAAATTACCTTAGAGAGCGGCAACGTTTTCAAGAGTCTTTCATTTGGTGAATTTGTTTTTGAAAAAATTGTCAAGGGTTTCCTGTGAATTGCATATAGTTTTTCTAGAAGTGTGCCACGTTTGCTTTTCTCTTTGCCGACAAGACATATGATTTTCTCAAGTTTGGCGGACATCTATAGGTTGGTGAGTTCGGGTATTTGACGAGTATTTCTCTTCAATTGATAAAAGTGCTTGGGTTGGCTATAGAGTCTTGGAAACATCAATAACGTTAGACTTTTGTTGACTTTATCCATTTCGGTTGTACTTTCTTAAAAGCGTGTTGCGAATTGCAGCTGGGCGAGCCCTAGTTAACGAGCCTGTGATTTTAGAAAATATGTTAATTTGCAAAATAAGGTTTTGTAGCTCTTTATAAAGTCGTTTAAAAAAGTTTCGAGATCGCCGCACTTCTACAAATGGAAATAACCGAAACTGTTTAAGAACTTACCTCACAAATTTGAGGCTTTCGATAAACCACGGGCGCAGCAGTCTTCTGCATTCTTCTGTAGCGATATACATTTCAAATTTTCAATATTATTTTCCAAACTTCTACAAAACTTCTTCAGTTTTGAATGAACTTCATTTATGAAACCAATTTTAATATTGATTGCAAAGATTCCTATTTTTAGGCGACAGGTGCAAGGTAGCTTTTGTGTTACTTCCAAGGGTTTGGTTACATATTGGGCCTTACTTATAATCATTTTCAACCTTGGCGCTCAAAATATTTTGTAGGTCACAATGGGTGGTTTTATACGAAAATTTTAGCCTGGTACCACCTTTCGCGAAAGTCTGACAATCATCCGGAAGTATAACTGTCATATGAAAGAGATAATTAGTACAGCCGTTCGGTGGCGACAATCGACATAAAATTGAACGTCTCTTCCATTCGTCCCAAAAATAAAAACTCACTCAAAATTAATAGTTGTGCGAAGTAAGTCCTAGGGAACCTTTAAGGAACTATTGCGCTAGTTATTTATTTATTTTATAACCCGATCCTAGATCCAAAAATAACTTTGGCTATAGGACAAGCAAACTTTGAAACTAGCTTCTTGGGGACATGGTTTCTTGCAACAATTTAGGAGCAGAACTACCACCTATCTGCAAGTAGCTTCAGGCGCTTTTCAGGCGTTATAGGGTGATCTTTCCTTAAAAAAACTAAGTCCCAATTGGACCCCTCATTATTAATAGTCTCGTTTTGCAAGCGTTTCACTGGTGATGAACTATCTGTACATAAAACACATTTGTTAAGTTTTTTCTTCGCTCTAAAACTTTATTATAATAAATATTTTACACATGTGAATTTGTCAGAAAACATTGAGCTCATCGCTGAGCAGCATTTAGCTTATGTTTCATAACGGTGGGACCGGCTTATTGTGATCCAAGCTGACATTACAGTTGATCGCTCTCCCTTGTCAGTTAAGCGTAGTACTGCCTAAAAGTTTCCCTTTCGCGCCCGGCAAAAATAAATACGCGTTTTTTGCGAAAGCCCCAATTCGACCTCACAACTTCCTTTAACCCCATCCCGTGCTAAGTGGGAGCGAAAGGTTTTTTTTTATGCTCAAAAATGATACCCGACTTAATCGAGTTAATTAACAGAGCTGAGGAAAATTCATACACACCCATTTGTCATTTTTGTTGCAAGTAGTCAACGGGAAATTAAATTAACAACCATTGTCAAGGGAATGATCAATTATGTCCTGCTCCTGTAGTTAACATCAGTGGGAATAGGTGCGGATGTCCGCTGTATCCTTTTTTTTTCACTTGAAAACGAATCTAATTCGTTTCGCTTCATCATAGATGACTAACATTTTATTTTATTTTATTTTCGTCCTTTCATATCCTTGATTAAGTTATATGTACAGTACATATACATAAAGTCGAGCTCACACACTGTATCTATTAAACAGATAGCATTGGGAAAAATAAACACTCCCCTTGGATATGAGGCGACCGAGTTAGTCCTTTTTTTGTTTTTTAAGTTTCTAAAAGCTTTGGAGTAGTAGACATCATTTCGGATGATGACATTTCTATGGAAACACAGAAAACAAAGGGAGAGCAAAAAAAAAAGACAAGACAAGGGACCCAAGCCCGAGAGTATTTAGAAAGGAAAGTGTCCTTGAGATGAGCTGAAGTGTGAATGAAAAATGTGACTAGTACAAGGTGGCAAGTTGGCTTCGCCTAGTTGCCTTGAAAAACGCAAAGCTTCGTCTTTGTATTTTCGGCTCACTAATGGGCCAATAGGTGCATGCTTATTTTTATCTGCGGGTGTAGTACCGATGAGTCAGTGAACTGATCTAGTTGGTAAACTCAATTAGGTGCCGAGAGGAAAATTACGTAATCGGATTTGCACAGTGGTCGGTAGTTAGTAGCTCGTGCGGCAGGGTCGTGTGTATGAGGTGAGTTCTAGAGCTCTGCTGAAGGAGAGTCTTTAGACTTGATGTCAGGACGGGTATTGTTCGAAAGAAGCGGTATTCCTTTTGTAGTTCGAAGGTCCTAAAAGAGGCTGTCCCTTCGGCGTTCGTCCCGAAAATGGTATCTAGGAGCAGAATAATTCTTCATTCACAATAACTGCGAGCAAGTTGGATCTCGATCAATCTTCCTTAGGAAAGCTAGAATCGGTCTGGTGGAAGTTAAGGTCTTTCCCAGCCTTTTTCATCCAGTGTTTTATTACAGAGGGCTTACTTTCTCAAATCAAACGTCAAAGTCAAAGGACTCACATGTGAAGTCGGTGTGTATTCCTCGAAAGAGGGATCTACTTGAGCTTGAGCAAAACGTTGCAAAGTGTACATTACACAGTGAAAATAAAAAAACGTCGGACCATGAGCAAAGTAGCCGTCAAATCGTTGGACCAAGTCCCAGTGCAGAAGCCTGGAAAACCGCCGTATTGCTTCTAAGTTTCAGACCAATTTCAAGTAAGCTTTGAATGAGCGGCGGAAGTATATGCAAAAAATATTTTAGTGCCAGGGTTAGAGGGATAACTCCAGAGAAAATAGGGCCAACCTTTTGAAGAGAAGCCGTCGGCCACTATTGGTAGAGGTCCAGTAGCTGGGGTATTTTTCTCCCAATCTAAAGCCAGTTTTATCGAGAGCTTGAAAACATGTGACTTAATTCGAAAGGAGGTATTTTTGTGCGATTTTTCTCTTAAGTCCTAACCTCCATGAGTACCTGTAGTATATTTTCGAACCTATAAATCTTTCCCCTGTTTATCTTCATCCGAAGCTGCCAAACACGAGCTCTAGGCTTGAGGCCCTTGCTCAATTATTTTACTGACCAAAGGCTTTAGGCTTCCTTTTTGAGAAACTAATATTCGCACTTTGAATTGGGCAACCTCCTCTAAGTCGATGAAAGGCATTGTTCCATTTCGATGCGATGTGATGTACCTACCGCAATTTCACTAAATTTGTCTTCCCTACTAGTCCACTTTTTGATGACTTTCTTGACGGTGGACAAATTTTCGTCATCTCTACCTCTGTAAGCATATAAAGCCTGCTTCTTTATAGCTTCTATAGCTACAGCTATTGATTCTTTGTTGTTAGTCAGGGTGGGACCAATTGTTCGCTATAGCTATAGCTACACTATACTCTAACTTGAGGAGGAAGTTGTCTCATCCAAAGGACCTTGTATTTCAAGGCTGTTTTTCTGCTTTCTTATGTTTTATGAGCTCACAAGCCACCGCTTAGTACCCTCTGGGTCTGGGTCAACAGCGATAGTATGAGCGGAAAAGCGCCTATTTTGGTGAAAAAGTACAAAAAGACGGACAAGCTTAAAAAAGGGGAAAAATCCAAAATCTCTATGAAACGTAAATTGTTTAAAAATAAAAATAGAACTTGTTTTTATTAAAAATTAATTTTTCATATTAAAGATGAAAGAAAGCAGCCCATCGAACGTCTACGTAAGAACTTTTGTGTAGCTAAATGCATTAACTCCTTTTGATATTCCAATGTCTAATAAAAAAGGAAATTAATTTATAATATGTATATTTGTATGTTATGTGCTAATTTAAAGCTTGTTAATAAAAGAGGGTTACATTTTTTTTATTTTTTTATTAGAAAACAAGTGCAAATTTCACTTAGGGAGAAAAAGGGATATTTTTTCAAATTTAGGAAAAAACAAATCATTGATAAAGAAAGCGGAAAACAGTCTTCTAAGTCTGGGAACACTGGGTCGCCCTTATTAAAGCTCAACCGAATAATGGCAATTTTTCTTGGGATGCAAAGGGCCTCTTAAAGCGTCGCACAGCTCAGCTTTTGTCTGTGGTTTGCTGACTCTACATAGCTGATGATCTTGACCATTGTATGGAAGTTTGTTCACATGGTTGACGAATACCTCTCTTTTCCAGCTGACAGTATATCCTTTCCCACTGCGATAAATTGACACCACACCAGATACGTTGGCTTTTGCTATTTTCTTCTCCAATTTAAGTTTTGTTTCTCCAAGAAATTTAGTAGAAAAAACACAGATTTTCAAAGAAAAATGTCTCCCCCCTTTTTTTTCTAAAAATGTTTTTGTAGGAAAAAGGTAAATGCCAGTCCACAAGGTCCATATAGGACCGCTTCCGAATTTCTATATTAAAAAGCTTCCCTCAGACAATTTAGCTGCATGCTGCAGTTCACAAACTTTAGACTTTCTAAAAGAATCAACTCTGCCGGAAACCTTAGAGAAGCCGATATGCGGTATCTGCCTCCAGATTATTTAGGAGAGATGCCAAGGTTCATACTCACATATCCATTTCCGATTTACCTTCCACTCATTTATAAACCCAATACAAATGGAAAAAAATCCTTATCACACTTGGAAAATTATTTCAAAACCTACACATCCAAAAGCCATTCCTTGCCTGAGCCGAGTTTTCTCTAAAATTAGAGTCCCTTTTCAGTGTTTTGCTGTGTTTGCAACGCAAACGCTTATTCCATTTGCAAGTCAGCGTAGTGACCTCTTTCACCAACTGCAGCTCCAACACTTCTTTATCGCATATCCTATACAACTTTCTGCCGTTCGTTCGTTTGTTCCATGTTGTATGACTTTATTAACCCAATTCCAAGGAAATGACAAAAACACCAGGCGCCCGGCTCCAAAGACTGAACGAACGGACGAACAAAAAAAAACAGAATGCAGTGTATAGGACTTCTCGGAACATGTACGAGTATGTGTGTGTGTGAGCATAACGTGGCGTTGTACACAGCTCCAGCCATCGCATCGCATCGTTAGCGGCACCCTACCGACCACAGACTTGTTCGTGTGTGATGTCTTAATAACTGTACTATACTCGAAAAAAAAAAATGGAAAACCCCCCACAATGTTTAACAAGGAAAAGGACACTGCTGTTGTATAGGCCCTCCATTCCTATAAGCTATGGCTCATGGCATATTTCTATCCTTGCGTGCACCAAACAGTAACGTAACGTGTTGTCATTCTGCATTAGGGGATGCATCTATCTGCATCCATGTGCATGTGCATCGGAGAGCGATGTTTTTAATATACGTACGAACCTCCGCTATAGAGGTGCAGGCACTTAAATAATGCTGAAGTGGGAATTTCAAAGATTTCAGGAAGGACGAAACATGCACACCATAACCCGCTAAGAGATCCTTGGCTTCTGAGTTCTGAGCTCATATACCACCACCAACCACCCCCCACAAGGAAGAAAGAAATCTTATACAAGTTCCACTTTTTTTTTCACCCCCTCGTTTTTTTTTTGTGTTCATAAAGTGCAAAGCGCATTGCAATTAAAAAGAAGAAAAGCAGAGCAAAAGCAAAAGAAAATTAGAAAAAGAAGCGAGCAAGAAAAAGCGCAAAAGAAAAAAACTGAATGTGAATGTGTCTGTGTGTAGAGAAGAATCCTTCGGCGAGCGGTTTAGTGAACGTAGTGGTCGTCAATCTAGAGTGCACCAAGTGGGGGTGGTGCTGAAACTGGGATGAATGCCAGACATCTAGAGTCATCCTTATCCCAATTGGATACAAATTGTCGTGATTTTCCGAACGGTTTCGAAGAGAACCTGCAACTACAGGTGAGTGTTGCTGTTTGTGTCCTTGCCAAGTTTATCCTTTTAATTATTCAATACACGTACTAATACACCCGATGGCATCATACACATAAATACACACGAGACCAGAGTCCATATGTCAACATTTGCACTCCCATCCAGTTGCATACACGTAGAATGTAACATATTCCATTACATTGGAAGTTGTGTGGAATTTAATTAATTGGCCGAGCGGGGTGGCATGAATAATGTCGACGACGATGCAGATATTCGAGTGGAGAGTTGATTTAATTTCAACTCGGAATATACGAGATTTGAAATGATTTCTGATTCTGGTTTCGTTTGAGTGGCGGGCGTCGTCATCCATAGTCAAGAGTCAATCAAGTGGATGTTGCTGCATCCCCCGTTTCAAATAGTTTCTGAGGGGCAACGATAATCGAATTGCAACAGAGCTGCCGCTGAACAGCTAAAGCAGGGGCAAATGTACGACTGCAAAATGTTGCGCCTCAGGCAGCATTTTGTCTTCCAATTGCCGGGGATTCTATTTTCGGCGACAAACTTTGCTCGAACTTAATTACAAACCACAGAGGTAGGTTGGGAGTTGGGACATTCAATTTAAAATGCATGAAAGTGCCCGCAAGGAGAGTTGACAGCAGTTTTGGCTCAACGTGCGGTTGCATGGTTCTTCAGTGCATCTGAACTGCACATACCAAAAGAAAAGGTCTGTACGGAGCTGCGGCTTCGGTATAACAAAAATTAAATTGCCTTACTTTCCCGATAGTAAGTGCACAAGCCCATATTACTAAATTAGTCTTTAAAGAGAAGCAAGATGTTGATCAATTTTGAAAATAAGGGGTCCTTCATTTTTCGGTTTTGAAAGCAAAGCAGGCTTCAATTGTTGCGTAATTTTAGCTTTAGAAGGATGGAGTTGCAAATCCAAATGCGAAATACGCCATAGTGGGGTGTACGACACGTTCAGTTGCTGCGAATGCCGGGAAATCGATAAATTCAGATCATCAGAACATTCAGAACTACCTAGAGCCAAGTTCACTGTTAAAAAACATTAGAACACCATTCGTCAATGCGGTTTCACCAAGGGTCTATGATTGGTCTAAGTAGGTTTTTGCGGCTCATATTTAACACAAACCTACCTGCAATACTGTGGTTTTGGACAAACTTAGCATCCCTAAAAGGGCTTCACATTTTTGAAACTAACATTGCAGATGGGTAGTAGAGAGCTTCTCGAAAATATTGTTTCACTAGCTATACATATACAGGCTTTGCCGTACATCTTACATATGAAATCCTGACCTAGTAATCTTATTTTTACAGCTATAGCTCCGAGAAATTTGAAATTTGACATTTGAAACATTTTTGGTTTATTTAGAATGCTTCCAACTACAAGGTGACATTTGTGGACAAGACAGATGTAGAATACAAGCGAATTAGCCATGGAGCGATACACTCCCCTAGAACGCGGAATAATCGTGTCTATTTTTTTGCGCAACAATTCGTCTGTAGTGTTAGTGAAGCGCGAGTTCCGTCGCCGATTTTACGGCCGTCCGACACCGACTGCACTGCGCCGTTTGGCCACCAATCTTGAAGAGTATGGGACCACATGAGATGTTGCCAAGAGTGGCCGGCCCGGAGCGCCCGTTGTGCCGAGAATATCGCCGCTGTTGACGAGGATGTCGAGCTGTCGCCGGAAACATCGACCAGACGCCGTGCCTTGCAATTAGCCATCAGCCGGTCGTCCCTAAGGCGAGTTTTGGTCAAAGACTTGCGCATGTTCCCGTACAAAGTTCAGTCCGTGCATCAGCTGCTGACAAGCGATCGCCAAACGCGTGTAACCTACGCCCAAGCCATCCTCAATCTCGAGGACGAAGTGGACGATTTGTCGACCAAAATCATAATGAGCGATGAGGCTCGTTTCCACCTCAGCGGGTACGTAATCACGCAAAACTATCGCTTCTGGGACACCGAAAATTCATGAGTAATTACACCCGCTCAAAGTTACTGCATGGTGCGCTGTTCACGCTGGAGGAGTCATCGGGCCATTTTTTTTCGAGAACGCCGCTGGTCAAACGACAACAGTGGACGGTGCGCGCTATAGGCCCATGTTAACTGAGTTTTTTCTGCCGCAATTGGACGAATCAGGACTGCAGGACATGTGGTTCCAACAGGACGGAGCTACGGCACACACTGCGCGAGCCACAACCGATATTCTGAAGGCGGCGTTCCCGGGTCCTATTTGCACTGGCCTGCAAGATCGCCCGATTTAACCATTCCAGACTTTTTTTTGTGGGGTTTTTTGAAGTCCCATGTTTAAGTGAACAGTCCCGAGACCCTAGAAGCACTCAACGACAACATTCGACACGAGTGCGAGAATCTGTCGCCCGAAGTTCTCGCCGAAGTGATGAAAAATGCCATAAAACGAGCCCCTAAGGCAATTAATTGGCAATAACGACGCCCATTTGGCCGATATCATCTTCTCGACTTGACCAATAAAATAAAGGTTCAAATAACCATAATCAAAAAAACAGAATTTTTCACTTAGAAAAACAATGAGAACCAAACAACATCGGATGACTTCTTTTGGCCCACCTTGTACATTCAAACTGAACTGACCAAAGTTGGTAGCATTTAAATGTCATTCTCGCCCCCAATCCGCCGGGACTAATAACAAACTTTAGTCTCGACTTGAAAGCTTACAATTGCAAAATCTACAAATGCAAGATATAGCACGTTGAATTACTAAAATTTAAAGTCGAAGCTAAAGATGTTTATTGGTAGGGCCGAATGACTCCGAATCAACGTAAAGGACAGTAGGCAGCGAGGAACGTGCTTGATCCTCTCTTTCGCCATTCCACCCCCAAAACGCTTTTATTTCCTAGCCTCCGTTCATCTCCTAACATCGCCTGCGAGTCTATTTCAGGCTGCTAAGAGGATCGAACGCATTCGGACTGCCATCAGCAACTGGGAGCAATTGGGCAACCATATACGATACAGTCAAAGCTGACTTTGAAACCAAAATCTATACCCATCCGCCTAAGCCGCAATTAGCCCACAAGTATAACAAACTGATCGGAATCATAAACAAGATTTAACTGCTTCATGGTTTTGGTATAAATTTACCATCAAGAGATCAAGCGATTCCAAGCCACACTGGAAACGTTGACCTCTCTAAAATAAATAAAAAAAAACACAAACAGCTCGCATACACCTAACTGCACCATCACATCACAGTATAACGTAATAGAATCCCAATTTGCATATTTCTTCTCGAGCTACGTCCGCATTAGTTGGGCTTGAATCAGCAGCAGCGGCAGCAGCACCCCTCCCAGCGTACAAAAACCCATTTGGTTATGAAACCGGCGACGGCCAATAAATACAGTCCCGCTCGACTCGACTCGGTCAAAGTCAACATTTTTTTTTCTTCTTTCTCTCATTTTTTTCCTCTCCTTAATCACAATTCATTCAGTCAAATGATTTAGGGTCACAAATACACAAAAGTTCGTAAATCCGACCACGAAACACTTAAAATATTAGAATTTCTTTAATTGTTGCTGTTCGATTTATTCCTTTTAACGACGAGGTTTATTTTGTTGCTGCGGGCTTTTATGGGCAGTTACTTGGTGCGCGGGGAACTGATTACAATGAAACATCGATCTATAGTTAGAATAGTCGCATTGAACTTAAAAGCCGAAAAATGAATCAATGGGTCAGGCTCTCTCAGGTACATGGAAGGAGGAAGCGTGTATCTGAAACCAGATTTTGTTGACTGCAAACGATGATTTTAGTTCCGATTTTAATTTCAAATTGAACATTTTCAGGTGTGTGGTTTAGTTAGTATGTTGTTTTGTTTAGAATTCGGGTTCGGAAACCAAGGCCTTGCCGAGCTCGGTTTGGCAATTTATCAAAAATGGATGTAGGCCTGATGGTGATAAGATTTGATCTCTCACGAGGATGGATTATATGAGCGGATGTCGTTTGGGTATCTGATTGATCTGGTCGTAACTTTAACGAACTCGACTCATAATCTGATTAGAGATGTGGATTTGAGCTGGTCAATCAGTTACCAGGAGTGGGGTCTGTCTCTGTATATTTGAGGGCCCCGCACACATCTGTCTTCTTAAAAGAAATTTTTCGCTGTCGTCACAGCGGTTAAAGACACCTAACTGCAAGAAATTCCTCGATGACCTTGATATACTCTCACGCAATTCCTCCGGTCGAAGAAACGACTGCAAAACTGCAAACGAGGGACTGGCGGATCGCCCTCAACGAAACTAAATCTGTTCACGTAAATTTCACATATAGGAAAACTAATGACTTGCCAATTTTTCTAAACTTGGCTCGAATATCCTTTGCAACGAGGCCAAATACCTGGGAATGATACTCGACGCAAAGCTGAAATGGAACTCGCACGTGAAAATGAAACGTAAAGAACTCGATATCAAATATAGAGAAATGGAAAACATTCCCAGCTCAGTACCGAGAGCAAACTGCTTTTATACAAGCAAGTGTCAAATCCGGTGTGGACCTACGGTATACAACTTTGGGGTTGTACCAAGAAAATGCAAATATTTTACAAACTATTCAAAATAAAGTACTTAGAGCAATAATTGTCCAAGCACCGTGGTGTACTGGAAACGACGATGTCGACAGGGATCTCGGAATTCCTACAAGCGAAGCTGAAACTAGAAGCTTCGCGCCAAAGCATATAGAAACCGACTAATCGGGCATATCAACAATACAGTCCGACAAATTTTGGATGAGAGTAATTTATTGCGCCGACTACAAAGAACGAAACCTTTCGACTTGGCAAGATAAGGATTAACCGCGTCTTAATTGCGGAACATGCAGGATCTTTCAGTGGAAAGTAACCTGTCAAAAGTGTTTTTATTTCGTTACAGAAAAATTGCTTGATAAGTTTTATCTTAGTTGCAGTATCTAACAATTTAGCGAGGGGTGGTGTTTTTAGTCAGTAGAACTCTGACACTACTATGAGCACGCGCTTGCTATTCTCATAGTAAAAATTCCTCCGGTCGTGTCAGCGTAAATTAAGTCTCTGCGCCGTACTAATAACAAATTCTAGTCTCGACTTTAAACTTATGGAAGCTCACAATTGTAAAGTTTGTGTGGAAAATATTGCCATTTTGAACAACTAACATTTAAAGTCGAAGCTAAAGGTGTTTATTGGTAAGTCCGTCTGACATATAGGTTCTTGTCACCGAGACTTTGTTCTTTTTCATAGAAGTCGCACTCACATTTGAATGGAAACAGCACTAGTAAGCGGTTGGGTGGAAAAGTCGGGGAAGCTCTTTTCATCAGACTCGATAGTACTAATCTCGTCTACAAATTCAACTTTCTCTGCAGTATTGAAAACGATCGATCTAAGGAGTGCTTTTGGTGCTCAAAAATAGTTCCCTACATTTCCTAGTCGGTTGAAGACTGGACCTCTGTTTCAAATGCCAAATCAGAGCTGTTAGTCCGGATCGTGGAAGGTGGAACGCTGCAATGTCCAAGGCAAAGAATCTTTAGGAGTCTTTCACGTTAAGTAAGTTAGCTTCTTTCTGACCGTTGTTTAGCTTATTCTGCTGCCCTTAAATTATTATGTGAAAAGGGTTGCTGTACTGCGACCTTTTGGTCTATTGTACGCCTCAGTGAGGCCCTTAGTGGCGCTGCTAGCTGGTCCTTTCGTAACCATACGACTGCCGTTGAGAGCAGGATTTCTGTCCCAGCTACAAGTGATTTGCGGATTAGAATCGTACCTCTAATCAAAGTCAGTGTCTCTTTTAGAAAATTCCGTCCCGCGTAGTACCTCAGCATTTGACAAAAAGCAAATTACTAGATAGGTATATGTGTGGCCCCAACCAACAAGTCTCGGCATTCGGTGTAGTCTTTTGGAAGGTAAATGCTTTCAGTTGTAAATTTTATTTATTTATTTTTGAGGGGAACTCGCCAGTTAAGGCAGGGTTTTCATCTGTCGCGTGATCCCTCTGCTTTGGAGTCAGTCTTTCATTCTTTTGCCCGGAGCTTTGGTGTTATCTTAGGAAGTTAATGACTTGCTGACCGCGTTAGGGTAGGCAATAAGTCTGTCTTGAAAGACACATTTGGACCGGAGTTTTAGGTTCTTTGTGATTATTAGAAGAGTGGGTCAAAGGTAGGTGGCCTTAACAAAATTTAGGACCGGATATACTGATGGCAGCCTTGTTGCGGCTTACAAACTTCCTTTGAGAAGCTGGGATTAATGGCTAGCTGGGAAGGAAGGTGACCGAAACCCAATTAGTAAAAATGCCGATAAATGAATAGGGTAGAAATAGAAACCACTGGATGACGGTTTTGTCTTTTGTAGGGGATAGAGGGTGACAAAGGACGTCCGCCCTCAGCGGATAGCCTTTGTCATGCCGTCGGAAGAACGGTGACTTTTGTGGGCAGATGTCGTACTTTGTAGAGGCCGTAAGGTTTGTTGTTATATCCTCTTCCCCAAGTCCCATCAAAGAAAATTATATCGAAAGCCGCTCGAAGAATTTGGGCTCAAAAATGCCAAGTACATCTTCAACCGCCTTAGCTAGCGACCACTTTTCGGCGACATGGAGCCCTCTTAGTGTTTTTAAAAATGCCACTCGGTGGTGAAATGAGCTGACTTGACGCCAGTTTGACGCAAGTCAGTATACGGCCTACTCCAAAAATGTATTAGCTTGCATTTGTTGAAATTAACATCCTAAATTGACCTCCAAATTCCTCAGTAAATAAGTTAGGTCAAATAATTCTCTGTAAAGAAGGGGACAGAGATCCCCAAACGTCAGACGGCTGTCACATTCCATTACTATATCAGTCTGTATCCCAGCGTGGCAAACCCAGTAATTAGCCGGTAATCAGCCTTTAACTGCGGCATTATGAATGTATCCCGTTTGCATCTTGTTGCACAGAACACCTCATAACGCATACGAAACAAACAACCATACTCGTATCATGTATCATGTCAGTGAACCGTAAAGCCGAACGTTGCCCACCTTTCAACCCATATCACCTAAAACGAGTGCAATTAAATCATCCCGAGCCAAAGGTGAAACGCCTTACGACAGAGAGAGGATTTCTTATTTTAATTATTTCGCTCCCCCCTCCCAGATGGTTGGACCTGTGCCGCAGTCGGTAGGAGCACGGTGCTCCTACATGTGACTTTGTGGCGTAGCGAGCTCCTTTCAAAAACTGACTTTCCACGGCCTGACTGCAGTGACAACAAAATTATAATTTAAATCATTTACAAATGAATACACGTAGGCGCACATATGTACTCTGTGTGAGTGTGTGTGTGTTTGGATTTAATTTCAATTTAAACAGACAACGGAATTCCACTTGTCTGGCGCTAAGTTTTCGATAAAAATCACGAAAAAGAGTGAGTAACGTGATATGACACGCACTTTAAGTGGTTTGATGATTGTACACGCGAACTGGAGCAGCGTCGCAGACGCCAAAAACGACAGACAAAAGTCGACCGCAGTGGGTATAGTAATCTGGGAAGTATTTCTGTTCTGTTATAAATGTGAGAATGTTAATTCAAATGCGTGGCGTTGGCCAGAAATGGTGGGGGGAAGTCATTTGAAGCCCGTTGAAAAGCTCTAGATGTAGATTATCAACAGCTGTTGTCACTTAAGCTAAGTAGTGCTCAGAGAGACGTGTAAACGATGTGAGATATTGTCGTTTGAATCCAGAACGGAGTGGACTTTTAAGCTACTGCAGTTCAAGTTTTATTTTGAACGGGCAAATTGGAGCAGCTCTTGCCCAATTGAGTTAGGACCGTAGACTGAAGGTGAATGGACAGATTATTGAGACGCTCTTATTTGTTCACAAAGGGGTTCGTCCTTAAAAACAAGTTCTGAAGGCGATACACATTTTTGAGTCTAAAGCTCTTCACTCATTGACAATCCTCAGTCATAAATAAAACAGTACGAATCTCTAATTTGAAGGGTCCTATGATTATTTCCACACAAACATTTTTTTTGCATATTGAAAGTCCTTCAGCGGAGTACTAAAACAGCAATATTTGCCACGGTTCCAATATGCTCCATATATTTTCGAGTGGAGACCATTTGTATTTAAACGAAAGTGAATGAAGATTCAAAATTGTAAGAGTCCGATTTTAGGCCTGGCCAGAGGCACTGAAGAGCCTCTATGTAAGACCCTAATCATCCCAGTCCTGGTTTATGGTGCTGAAGAATTGACGTTATCAAAGTCGGATGGAAGATCTGCTCGGTCGCTTCGAATGCAGAATTCTTCGAGTGATTTTCGGTCCCGACGGGTTTTGGTTGAGGAGATTGAACAGAGAAGTTCACAAGCTATACAGCGACATCGACCTGGTCAAAAAAGTACGCATCACAGTCTTCTAAGATGGCTGGGACATGTAGAGCGAATGGAAACCAACGCTTCGGGTCGAAGAGACTTCGATTCCGACCAGTAGAGGAAGACCTCGCCTTAAGTGGAATTGGTTTCCTTAACCAACTTGGAGTGCGCAACTTGAGGCAGTTTTAAGCAATATGCTCTTTCAATATTCACCAATATTCACCACTACGGGGAGTGTGGGGAAGCGTATTGGTTGTGGCCCAGGTTCACCCTGGACTTTAGCGCCACCTAAGTAAGTAACTAGACGTAGACGCATAAGCGACAAAATCTCATGGATAACCAAGATGAGCTACTTACGCAGGTGATCGTTGATGCCCTCTGAGTCTGAACTCATATCAACCTACAGCCTACTACCTACAGCCTATGAATTTAGTACTTTTTTTTCTATAATAGAAAAAACCTATAAAACAGCGAGCAATGCTGTTGCCTTTTTTACGACATTTTATGATGGTTAATTTCAAATACAAATTAACAATTTAAATACAACAAAAATCACTCCACAACCGGATTCGTTTTAATGTCCTCTACTGTAAATAAGTTTTCATTAATTATTCCAAAAAAAACAACGAATGAAACTATTTTCGCTTAATTGTATTTTGTATATCTATACGCACGCATAGATTACTTTGCTTTTAGGACTGCTTTCAAATCTCAGTCGCAGCGGTTCATTTACATTAGTCACCAAACTGAATGTAACCCCAAATCAAAACTCGCACCCATACGAAGAGAACAAAAGAAATAGAGAAATCCAACAAGCATCGTCTGCTCTTTGTCACTAATTGGAATGGATGTAGCTCCCCAAATAAGCATTTCAATAAAAATGTAATTTCTCAATAAATCTTTGAATTATACGCGCTGATGTCACACAAGCACTGGCGACTGGCCCATCGGCCGCCAGTGTGTATGCGTGGTCTGGTCGTGACATTTGGCACAAAGTAATCAGCCAAACAAAAAACACCTCGGCCAAGACACTGTCTAATTTAGTGAATAACTTTTATGCCAAAAATTGCCCAAAGACCACCGAGAATAAGAGACGTCAAAATCAAAACTATCGAATGTCGTATGTTCGATGTTCGAAATTCGTGTATATCGCTCGCAGTCTATTATATACGTTAAGCCCGAATTAGAGGAATTAATTTTGGAACTCTCATGCCAGGTATTGGTTCATCGGAACAGCCACACGGGCTTAGTGAAGAAACAACAAAACTAGTATTTATTAACGTAATTATCATAAAGATCGCTTCGAGATTAATACCAATCGCTTGTACTTCTAAATACTTGCTGGTTATAGCTGTATGCGATGCCCGGACGTGAGATCGAAACCTAAGGAGACGTGTGTGTTTTTATTCTGATAATGAATTTTGGCATTTATACTTTAACTGGGGACACATGCGCATATATTTTATTTTATTTAATTACTTTTGTTTCGCTTAACATTATTCGGTATGGTCAACTGTAGTTAAGCGTATACGTATACATAATGCGGTGAGATAATTTAGTTGAGCGTAGTTTTTGACCTTGCCATCTTGTTTGTGATTGTTTTTTGGTGGCGAAAATGCTGGTACTTTAAACTGCATGAAATACATTTGGTCAGCACATTTATATGCAAATCGTAATGGGTTATGGTAATGTGCTTCAAGGCTTTGCGTTCTCTTAGCGGATGTAGTACGACTGCCAGAGGCAAAGGCTATTGTTGGACTAGGAACTAAGTTTTCCAAACTATTTGGTAACCCTGGTTCATTTCCGTACCAAGAACTGGTAAGCAGGGGATAAACTTAAAAGGACCCCTTAACATAACAAGTACAATTTGTGTGACAACAAAGTAATACTGCATTGAGAACATCACGCACGCGCAATTTGCACGAGATGCGACAGAGAGATCCGTTTGTCAATAATAGTAAAGGAGTGAATGAGATCACAAATCACGCGCCCAAAGTGTCATGGATGGCCTACCCATAATTAAATCCAGAAATAAACAGAAGCTCCGGCAAACAACGTTTCTGCAATCACTTGAAAATGTTTCCATTTCTGATTTAAAACAAGTCAAGTGAAAGTGGTAACACGTGTCAGTAAATTAAACCAACATCACTTCCGGAGGCCATTTTGTTTCATTGATTCAAGGGATAGCAAAGTTCCGTCCACATGCACATGGCCGACCAAAATACATGTCACGTATTTTTGCGTTTTAGGTAATGCTGTCCCTTTCATTCAGACGGCTTTTTAGTATTAATCTTCCGTGGAATGTGTGATGTTGTAAATGCAACATAAGCCTTTATCACAAGTAAATCTTCAAAACTACAGCTGCCCTTACTCAGAAAAGTTTTAATCCGAGTATAGTCTGAATAAGGTGGCAAATTTTGATAAAATACAAAGTAAACGCGGCCCTATATTTTCTGAAAAATCCATTCGGATTGGGTGAAGAGTTTTTCCTCGTACACGTTCTCAAATCCACATACAAAAATACGAAATGTAGTGAATATAATTAGCGAGGGTTTTGAACTTTTACGATTGATAAACAAGTATTTTAGAAGCCAGTGAGTCTTTCATTCTTCCCCATGAAAACCTTAGAAAGACTA
Organism: Cheilosia impressa; assembly: GCA_948293265.1. Lineage (NCBI taxonomy): Eukaryota > Metazoa > Arthropoda > Insecta > Diptera > Syrphidae > Cheilosia > Cheilosia impressa. The sequence continues at coordinate 25,382,131 of OX411884.1, read as the reverse complement.
TCAGACCAGCAGAGAAGTAACAGCCGCCTGGTAGATGGCACTGTTTGTTCTACTGAAGGTAAGGAAAAAAAAGAGAAGGCCCTAAGCCATAAACAAATTACAATCTAGTCTTAGAAGACGCTTTCAAAAATCTGGATTATTAACCTTCTCACTTGTGGAGTTTGTAGAAAGACTTTGGAAGCCTGCAACCGAACTTACTTACTGAAAGGAGCCTAGAAGCACCTTGCGTTCTCACTTGTGGAGTTTGTAGAAAGACTTTGGAAGCCTGCAACCGAACCTAGAAGCACCTTGCGTTCTTAAAAAACGAAAAACTTTGGAAAGTTGAATTGCTGTAACTTTTAATCTCTGGTAAGAAGTCCAAACTTTGTTTCAGAGGGGTTTTCGTTGAGCACAAACTTAAAGACTGTCCAAAGCAACCTCTGTAATCTTAAGTTCCTTGACAGCCTAGTCATCGGCATAGTCCCGTGTTATTCAGTCGCTTTGTGATACTGTCAATAAGAAGGACCCTATTCACGTAACTTTTGGAACGCGACTATCGTCGAAACGATGGTCCTCCTAAACTAGCAGCTAAGTGCAAAAAGTACTAGTTTCAGAGTTTCATCCAGTTCATTCTCCAAAAATCTATTGGAAACTTACGAAAAGATAAAAAGTCGACATCGCTTATTTTGATCATCGTCTTATGCGATCTGTCCTCAGCATATCCACTATTTCCACTGTGACTTCTACCCTGTAAATTTTATTCTATATTTCCCACTTCACCCGCATTAGGTAGACCAGTCTGCCAACTTCCCCTCTATGCGGAAGTATGTGTGGTGCAGTTAAAAACAAATTTAAGTGATCAGAGCAATTTAACCTACTTTCAAAAGCGAAAATTCTATTTTAGTGCTGCCAAATCTGCTCTTAGTATTACACATGCTGTCATTCAACAGTAGTGCCAATCCTCAGAATTGCTTATCTTCTGAAGCCGCCTATTGAATAGAAATAGGCGCTATTCCATGTCCCTTTGCGGTCCTATAATTTCCTCATTGATGAGTATTGGCATGAAAGATAAATTGTCCAATGGCAGCACTACTTAAAATTACTGACATAAAACTCTTTTAATGCATCACTCTACATAGAAGCACAGCTTGTTGTCTTTGCAAAATGCTTTTTGACACCAATTTGACGTCTTTTCATAAATTCGCATCAGAGTGTCAGGCTGTCAGGTGTCAAGCTGTCATACTACAGTACAGTAATAAAAGCTGTCAATGCCACTTTAGAGGCGTTTCGCCTGATGAATTATGCTGACAGTACGACGAGTTTGGGGACTTTTGCGTGAACATTTCGAACGATAATAATAGAATTTCACTTAGCATCCGATAGTTCTGTAAACTGTCAAAAATTAACAGAAACACAACCCACAGTATTGACCATAAAAACTTTCTGCCGTATTTCACAAATTCAATTAAAACCGCTGACCAACTCCTCAAATCTGAATAAAACCTCTCTCACGCTGCAAATCATCAGCATTTAAAATAATTTAAAACAAACATTATCATAGAGAGAGCATATCATTATAAATTTAATTTGTTGTCGCACTAAAAGCAGTCCATGACACAATCAAGCAAATGGACGCCGCAAGATGCCTGCCAATATCTACTCGCTGGTCCATAAAGAGTTTAAAAAAAAATATCCCCTTTGTTTATTATTCAGTTTTTGACTTGATTTCATTGAATGTTAATGTTTGCAAATTAAACTCAAAAGCCAAACAAACTAAATTCCTTATTTAAATGGACTTTAACAATTTGTTTGCGTTTCTTTTTGTCAATTTTGCATAAGCTAGATAAACATTGTGTATGCAACATTATATTTTTGCAAAAAAACTTCAAATTCTATTCATAACATAAAATTTATGTTCGAATTGTAAAGAAACTCTAATCGCGAATAGAACTTCGCAAATATTCAAGTAGATTATTTAAAATAAGACGCTTGTTTGATCAGTTGTTTAGAGCTTCGACTGACCTCATGTTGCGAAGCTTGAACGGAATGCTAAAACAGCCGCTAATCGTATGCGTGTCAATAATTTGAAGGCCTGACGTGTGCAAATTTGCGCTTAATCGTTGTAAGAGAGTCCATCTTTCTAAATTGGTAGAGGTTATACTGCGGGGAAGCGCAAAATTTTGTTCAAATTGAGGGTTACTAAGGCTGGCAACATTCTTAACGTGGTAAAAACGGTCCTATATGGCATTTTACGCATGGGAGCTGCGTCAGTGTGGATGTAACAATTTTGGTCATATGAAACAGGTACCTAACCTATTCTCATTGGACAGCTACTGCTTCACCATTTAAAGCGGGAAAATTGATGTCCAATGTCACAGGTGATGTCACGATAAAATTAGCATAGGTCCACCATTGTGCGAGTCCGCTCTAGATCAGATTGGATCATACAAAGAGAAGTGGTCTCGGGAAGCTGCTGTTAAAATACTCTAAGAAGTTAGCTAAAACCAGTTTCCACTTGTGGGTCCCAGGACCTCCACTATATGCGGTTATTGCCACTATGCCAAAGCTGTTATCAGTTCTTCTTCAATTACCGTGACTCGTTTTCAAATGTCCTACGTCATGTATTCGCGGTTGGCCTTTTCTTTATCAATCACCTTTAAATGTTTGTTTTCCATTCCAAAATTATTGCGCTGTTTAGTAAGGGAAGTGTCGCCTTTTCGAAATGTATGACTGATGAGGGTTTTTGTCTTTGAGGCGCTTTTTTTTAAGACATTTTTAAGAATTTACCACATTTGTTGCAGACACAAATACTTCAAATCTGCTGAATGGATTTAAGTGTAGTTATTTGAAAATTATTGAAGAACCCTCGAGCGTACATAACCTAAAATTCTAAATCAAAATTTTCAAAGCAATCACACATAAAGTACGTTGTTTAAGCTTTGCAGTCTAATCTTGTGCTCAAGTGTTGTGGTGCCTTTCAGTTTAACACAACAAGACCCAGTTGACAAAAAATGAACCTGAATGGACTAAGCACCTTGAGCCAACTAAGCGATGAACACCAGGCGAAGTATAATTGAGATTTCTGGCAATCCTCTTGCCAGCAGGGGTTCTCAGTTTTTGACGCAATCCGCCATTTGTTTTTTTCTTTTTCGTTACGTCATTTAGAATATTGGTTAGGGCTGTGGCCAGACTGTCAGCGCCATCTAAAGTAGAGCAAGTCTTTCGAAGCCTGGTTAGTAAATTGGAAATATCCAGAATTTCTGACGCTTCTATGTCGGGATCCTTTGTAAACCTCAATTTTGATTCAAATAGCGAAATTTAGAATTAGAGCAATTTTCCGCAATTATAAAACTCCGCAGCGAACTTCACACTTTATTCACAACTTTACCTGAATTGCAACTTAAAAAAGTTTTCGTGTGAATGAAATTGAAATAAATTCGCAACTCGCTTTTATATGAATGAGTCCTTAAGGGCCGTTTGCTGATACGACTCATAGCGAACTAAGTTCCACATAAACTCTTATGTGACAGTTTATGACCTGGAAAAAGTAGCCCATAAGTATTTAAGTAGAACTTAAATCGCTAAGAGTCGTATGAGCAAACGGCAATAAAAGTCTTTGCGAAATTTCTGAGTATCACTTACAAAAAATACAAACTGGTAGTTATTGTAGAGAAATGTTTATAATTTGTGGACCTCATTTGCCTGAAGTTGCAAACGTAAAGTTCAAGAATAGCAAATTGTAAGAGTTGTAGAAACAATATTCAAAAATGCACAAACTGTCGACAAAAACTACTGCTATTACAAAATTTTAAGAGCAACAACTTGAAATGACATGTGGGAATTTTTATTTTTGACACCAGTGGCTGTAATAATATTGCGGACGTCCAGATTTCAAGTTTAATGAGTTAGGACGTTCAAGTATCTAGTTTAGTAAGTCCGACAGTGACAGCTGTCTGACTAGATGTATCTCGGTTTTGATTGTCTAAAATCGCTCATATGAGCAGCTGTTTCAGTTGACATTTATGAGGGGGTAGCCGCCGAATCTAGGCAAGAAATTCGTGACTGAGTACTAAGTTGACAGTTCGCATATGTGACTGACGTAGAAATAGTGACGTTCCTGACCAATCCTGTTTTTGCGTTCAGGTTACATCTTATCCAGACCAATCTAGTCGACTTGAGATAACTAGATTCTTGAATCTGCCCAGTCTGACAGCTGACTGAGGGTGAGTTTACCGAAATAAAAAGCGTTTTGTCAAAGACAATTCGGATGTTTAATAATAATTCGATTCTATTACTAAGAAAAGTGATATACGGAGGTTTCTGTCATCATCGGCCCAGTATTTTTGCTCTTGTTAATTAATTAATCAATTTACAAAAATTTAATTTACATTTTCTTTTGCGCCATTTTTCTGCACCCCAAAAACACAAACAAAAACAAAACCACATGCACTATTGACAGCATGATGACTGAAAATTCTCTTTTATGACCGCAAGTGCTGCCAAACTGCTGCAGTGATAGTGCAGTTCTTTTGCAATAATGAACATGAAAACTACAGGAATGCAGCATTTTCATGTATTTCAGTTTTTATGAGCCCAAAGTGGTCACGTGAATAGCTATTTTCAGTTGACGTTAGGAATGGTTTTCCGAAAAATCTAGTTAAGAAAATTCTGCCAGCATGCTCAGTTGACATTTCAAAGTGTAAAAAATTCAAAATAAACCGCGAAAATATAACAACAAGTCAACAGCTTCGTAAATAGAATCCAGGCAATAATCTAGTGGACATTTTACATGAGCTAGGTATCCGAACGTCCCCAGTAAAAGGGCCTCTCCGAACAGTAGCTAATACTCCCAAGCCCTTACCAATAGACATTAAGTTAAGTTTCGACTCTAAATTTTTGTAGTTCACAGTTGTGAGCTTTAGTCAATTTAAAGTCGAGACTTAAATTTGTTATTAGTAGATACGGCGCTCAGCTATTACCTGTTAGTCAGGGCAGGGACTAGTGCCAAAAAAAGAACATTAGCTCAGTGATGCCATTTTTTTTTCTATATTTCTCGGATCCGAAAAATATGCATTTCAAATACTGAATCTGAAGAAAACCCATTCGAATTTAATATCGTTGAATTTTGGCATGGGCGAAGAGGGTATTTTTGACAATCGTCGTTGGAAAGTCAGTCCGAAAAGTCTGGCATCACTACAACAGCTTTCAATTTAGAGAGTTGGCCCTCTCGCAACAACCCACCTGAGCTACCACGACCTCAATAAGCTACAGAAACATTTGTCACCATCATCCAGTTTCCTATTTGACTATTATTCTCCCACGAAACTATCCGACCATCAGCTATCCTACACACATCTTTCACCTCTTAGTCTCTCCGGTTAATGGCATTCCTTCGCAGAGATACAAACGCAACGCCAGAAATGAAGAAGATACAAAATACCATACCTCTTGTTGTATGGTAATTGATAATTTATTCCAAAAAAAAAAAAAAAAAAAAAAATGCAGGTCGTAATCATTTTCAACTGCGCGCTCGGCTCTCGGTTGGTGAGTGTAATTTACATTATCTGTCCAATTATCTTCGTTGTATCTGTGTGCAACGATGGTTTTTACTTCTTTTTTTTTTATTTTGTACGTTTGTCACTTGTCCGGCTGACCGCGCGGCATTTGTCATACATGGTCCACTACCAAAGAGGTGAGGTCAATCGTCATTCGACGACCCAACAGCGACGGTCTTAAGACAGTCACCAGTGTATTTTGGACAAAGCTGGCAGTATCTTTGTGTCTGTCTCTTTCTCTTGTGTCATCTATCAAATCCGGTTTGATTATTCTTTTATTGTTGTTTCTTTTCGGGGTTTTTTCCTTTTGGAGTTTCTTTCTTCGCTTACATTGGCCCCAACCTATTGTGGCACTTATCTCCAGTCCGGGGTATAGTTGTACGAAGGGTATTAAGTTTAAGTGTCTTCACAATTGTTGATGGTGGACTATTAAACACGCCTCCAGATTTTGTTGGCAGGTACAGGTATATCTGTTGGTGGACTCGAGTCCCCACTTTTGTCACATCGCCTTGAAGGGTTCAACAATTTTAAATGTTGTTGATTTAATTGTTAAAATTGAAGGTATGCCATAAAATGTACGAGTCGTATACCGATTAAATCGAAGTTTATGGACATGTGCGTAAGCGATAAGGAAAAGGGCTAACGAAGTGTGCTGGCTGGATTTTTCAATTCGATAAGGTATTGATAGAAATGAGCGCCCGGGTTTCGGGATAAGGAAATGAGATACTATTACTCAAGGATTGATGTCGTAGCTTTTGGGATAAGCTGTCGCTGAAACTTGCCAAGCAGGTGCACAAGTGAAGTTTGCTACCAAGACTGGGTCTACAATTCAATAGACAGTCACCTTCCGTGCAGCCAATTTCCCGGCAAGTTTTGAAATAGAATTCTATCTCGAAAACTCTGAGTTTCCCTAACAAAATGGCCGCGTGATATTCAAAACTACCTGCCAAGGAACTAACTAAAGAGGCTCATGCAGCAATTGAATTGTTTCTCTGTCTGTATGGAATGTGCTTTTGTTGTATCCACATGTTGGTCACATCCATATCTTGTTAGAGGCACTAAAAACTGAGTTATCATGGCGCAATATCGAACACTATTAATTGTTACTGCCCGACCAGCATAATTGATGTTCCTGGACTGTCAGCAATACTCTTGCGTACTGCTTCGATATTTTCTGTTGAACGACTTGTGACAGGACATACAAAGGGATTAAGATCACTAATTGATCCAGATCGGTCGCTCCCAGCGTGCAGTGATAGAGGCTTTTACGGCGATTGAAGAACAGGCGAAATTCGTTGGTCTTGTACTAAATGAGGACAAGACTAAGTACATGCTATCAACAAACAAACAAGCATCTGTCCACCGCCTAGGACAGAACGTCACCATTGATAGCAACAATTTCGAGGTAGTTAAGGAGTTTATCTACCTCGGAGTAAACATGAACTCCACAAATGACATCCTAGTGGAGATCCGGCGAAGAGTTACCCTAGGAAACCGCTGCTACTTCGGTTTGGCAAAGCAATTGGGTTCAAAACTCCTAACTCGAAGGACAAAGTGTATGCTTTACAGAACCCTTATCCTGCCAGTTCTGCTTTATGGCGCCGAGTGCTGGACGATAAGCAGGAGGGGAGAGCTGATACTGGGCTCCCTTTTGGTCCTGTGTGCGAGGAGGGCGAATGGAGGAGAAGATACAACCGCGAACTCTATGAGCTGTACCAAGATGTGGATGTAGTCCAAAAGGCCAAAATACGTCGACTACATTGGCTCGGCCACATCGAGCGAATGAACAATAATGCTCCAGCTAAGAGGATCTTCGAATCCCAGCCGCCAGGTTCGAGACGACAAGGAAGACCGAACCTCCGTTTCAAAGACCAAGCCATCGCGGATGCCAGAGCGCTTGGTCTGGATAACTGGAAGCAGCGTGCGCGGGATCGCAGAGGATGGAAGGCTGCAGTGTCTCAGGCAGAGACTCTCCACGGGTCGGGAGCCCGTTAAGTAAAGTGAGTAAAGTAAGTAATTGATCCCGTTTCCCTGAATTATTCTCTTCACAATTGATTGTTTTAAATCACTATGGCGACCATATTTTGTACGAAAATTGCCGACTTTAGCTGACAAAACTTCATTAATTTTAAAATATTGCTCAAAGATGAAAATGCGTTGTTCTTTCGTATAGCGCTCCATTTTTACTAACCCCGAACTGTCCGCTGTCATACTGAAAATTTTTTTTGCGTTGGCATCACTGTACTAGTAAATGGCGCAACATTTTTTTTTGACGCGCAATCTGTTCCAAATGTAGCTACGCGCTTTTGTATGATGTTTCTTATTAAGAGAAAGGTTGGAAAAGCTACTTTCAGCAGCTGAGAAACAGAGACGATTTCTCCAGATTAAAGATGGTGGGTTTCTGCTGCTCAGCAACAAGAAGAAATGGAGCAACGAATCCATAACTCACAGACTGAGCAATAACACAACAAAGTGGTACACAGATGGGTCAAAAACTGTTGAGGGAACTGGAGTGGGAGTATTTGGGCCTAGAACCAAACACTCTGAACCGATGGGCAAAAGTACCAGCATCTTTCAGGCTGAAATCTATGCCATAGATAGATGTGTCCAAATCAACCTTGACAGAAACATAACCAACTGTGATATAGCTATAATGCCAGACAAGCCAGGCTGCAATTATGGCACTTAATTCCTGCATCATTAAATCCAAACTTGTATGGGAATCAAAAGCATCAGAGCATCAGAAGCTTTCATAGGTCCTGAACCATGCTGCGGAATAGGTGATCACACCCTCAGAATTTAGAATTTAGGAAACTAGAGAAAGAAAACAGGGCAAGAACTTGGCATAACACTGAAGGCATGAGGCAGGATAAGAAACTTCTGGGACAATACAACCGGAAAAGATTCCAAACCTGCATCGGCATGAGTAAAAATAACCTCCGTATACTAACGGGACATTGTAGACTCAAGGAACACCTCAGGAAACTGGGTATATCAGAAGAAGGTCTCTGCAGATTCTGCGATGAGTCCAGTGAAATCCCAGAACATGTGCTGGGATCATGTGGGGCACTGAGCCACAAAAGACTAAAATACTTGGGCAAGTGCCAACTAACTGATGAGGAAATACTGTCACTAGAGCCAGCTCTCATCCCAAGATTCTTAAAGGAAACTGGACTAGAGAGAGTGCTATAGAACGAGAGTACAAGAACCTCTAAAATGATTCCGAAAGGAATTACAATGTGAGGGTAACTCTTGTGAGGGCAAATTTCTCACTGAGGCGTAAGCAGGGGGTACAATAGACCAAAAGGTCGCAGTACAACAACCCCTTTCACATAACAAATAAATAAATTCTACTGTTCTAGTTCTTCTTATCAAACTGTCCGTTTTGATATACCCTAGCAGCCCTCAAGGACAACATTCGACACGAGTGCGAGAATCACTGCGCCGAAGTGATGAAAAATGCCACAAAACGAGCCCGTATGGCAATCAATTGTGACGACGCCCATTTGGCCGATATCATCTTCTCAACTTGACCAGTAAAATTCTAAAGGTCCAAGTTAATATAATCAAAAAACAGAATCTAAGTTTTCCATTTAGAAAAAAAAACGAGAGCCAAACAACATCGGATGACTTCTTTTGGCCCGCCTTGTATATTTTTGGCTGACCCCAACATTGAGCAATATTGCAGCACTCAAGCTCTGTTCGATGTTCAAAAACTCATAAATGTACAATTTTCTTACTGCATCAAGTGCGAAAGTTTTCAACTTCAACAAACACAACATGCCAGCTCTCCGAGGTAAAAATCCTCTGCCTTCTCCAAGCAACTGACGACCAAAATCATCGATGTAACCCATAATCAACTCCAAACGAATCGTCACCAGTTCCAATCTCGATTTCAGAAGAACTATAAAATCTAGAACAATATTATGTATTTCGCAAATCTGATTGCACTATGCAAATGTATCTACCCGTCTCCAGATGGATACATCAGATACTACACTAAACCAGAACACAAAACAAAAAATAAAAAAACTGACCTTGCATCGGTGAAAACTGGAAACTACAAAGCGATTCATAAAAACAATTTACAGCGAAACTTCGAAACCATACCGTGCGCCATCGCGCACCCATCCCCCGACATCCCCCAAACTGAACTGAAGCAATATTCGCCGACTGTGGCGGCGGCGTTATAATTAAATGCATTGTTCCGCTTTTTCGAAATTAATCTCATGTAGTAAACGGCACAAAAGCTCGAAATTAAATCGCGAATTCTAGGAATTCCGTCTGTGTAGCACTCAAGTTCCCATGCCATGATCGGCCGCACACACATATACATCCACGACAGGCGGGGGTTGATGGTACCTACTCTGGCTCCACTTTTAGAGAGCCGAAAATCCCATTAAATGTGAATCCAAAGTATTAATACAAAGTTGGTTAACTAAACACACACACAGCACATCCCGACAGCATCGGCTCGGCCAACATGGTTTGCCGTTGTGTTCCGGTCTTCCTGGACCAGTACGGTAAGTGGGGGGAGTGCGGTTTCTTGGTAGGTACTTTATGAGCAGTTGGTTTCGTATATCTTGGCAGATTCGCGGGAACACTCATCGATGCGGTGCACACGCAAGACAAAGGGAACTCACCAAGATTCTGCTGCAGTTCCATACTCCGCATATTCAGTTAAACCGGGGATAACAATGATCATTAATTGAGGACTTGCAGCGCTGACCCAAAGGTATGACATTCTTGTGGGAGACGTGACGCCGGAGATGTTCGCAGGTTAATGATTTCCGGAAGGAATTCCATCTGGCTACACGTATATGTGGAGCGAGTTACAAAACGATTGAGGTTTCTGGGAAATCACAGGCGGTTCCGCGAAGGACCAGACGAGATCGTTGAAACGTCGAACCGCGTCTATTAATTACGATTGCGGGAATATTAATGTTTGCCGTGGTCTTGCAAATTGTTATTGAGCGAGAGACCAACTTTACGCAATCAATCATGTACGAGGATTCGTCTATAGGGAGGACGATTATGGGCAGTGCAGCGTTGCGTCGTTTGTAACTGCGGATGGTCGAATTTTCGTACTCCAATTTAGGCCGATTCTGAAAGCGATATTTACAGCAGTTAATTGTAAGAAGACCTTGGAGTCCTTGTTTAAGGCGCCAAAGGATGACGATAGAGTGTGAGGTTTTTCATCTGATCCAATTTTCTGCTGGTAAACTTCGCAACCCTGTCAAATGAACTGAAGTGTGCGTAGCTGTTATATACAAAATCTAAATGTCCTTTTCAGAAATACCTCCTCCGCCATGCTCTTGCAAATGTGAAATTTCGCTACAAAAATTATCCGACTTACTACGCCAAACTAGAACGCTTTCATCAGTTCTGACGTTTCGTTAATGAATCGCTGTCAGCGCTGTCAATTAAAATGCAAAACATCCTCCAATCGATCGAGTGAACTTGCCGCGCTTCACGTATCTGTATGTATGTCAGCTTTCGGCATATATTCCCCACACTGTTGGTAAACTTTTGACGTTTGACCCCCATCGGTCATAGTGCCGCTACCGAAGCACACACAGAGCCGGTAGTATACTGGCTCTGGACAAAAATACATTTTTTATTATTTATACACTTACAGAGATTGTGTGTCCCCCCCCACCACCATCGCACTCAGGTGAATGAACTAAATTTATACCCGAGCGGTGTCTTCGAATATCCGTATTCGGGTAACACTATAATTCCATCGGTTGATATAGTTAACCCGCATTAGAGATACACACACACACACTCACACACGTGTGGAGATGGTCTCTGGAGAAGGTGATTAGCATATTATTGTAATGCGTACATTATTAAATTGACGATACCGAGAGACAGAGGTATGGAGGCACCTGAACCTAGTGTAGTTTTGGGAATGGGTCCACCTGCGACCGTTATATTGTGTAGGCCTCTGTATATATGATAAAATCAGAAGATGCAGAGATGCATATCAGAGGATAGTTCATTGAAAACGTGGTCCATTTTACGTCGTTTGAGCTGAGTGGAGTATCCATTCGTTGGTGGGGTATATTTGAATAGTGACTTCCATGGGACATACGAGCAACATTTGCGTGCATAAAATTATTAAAAGTATTAAATATTAACCCCGTATGAATAAAGAAATGTGCACAAGTAAGTTAGCTGGAAGACATCAGATAGCAAACAAAAATTTGACGTAACTGCTGAATAACGAGTTGATAACTTTACCCAGCGTTTTTTCGAGTGGCTTTGGATGGTTGAAAAGGATCGCAGGGCATTGCGTTTTGGTCGCTCGATGCAGTTTGACAGACTCTTTTTATGATAAAGACCCCCATACAAAGTTGGCTTCTCTTTTTAAAGTATGGTACAAAGTTCTTCTCTAGTGAGTTACTTAAAAATTAGGACGACTATTAGAATCAGTTCTTTTTGTGGAAATGGGTTTCCCGTCGGCTTTTAAATGAAACTAAATTAATTCGTTACTTTTTGCGAAGTCCAACACACCGCGTCATCAACGGGAGTCACATGCTACCAACTCGCCGAATACAGTGTTGCGCAAAATCAATCATTAAATTTTGTTTTTGAATTGTTTTTTTTTTAAATGATTTTGGGATATGGATCTCATTATTTGGACCTTTACACTTTTTTTTTTGTTATGTGGCATATCCACCAGTGTTGATAAACATTTGTGCCCGTTTTATCGCATTTTCCATGACTTTCCGCAAGATTTTCAGTGATAACTGTTCGCGTTAAATAAATAAATAAATAGTTGGCGCTACAAGGTCGGTGGGGACCCTGGGCCTAGCTTCTCGCAACCATTCGTTTTGTGGAAGTTTTTAATTTTTGGGTTTTCTCGGGATTCGAACCTGGGACCCCTCGCTTAGTAGTCCAACACACTAACCACTAAGCCACTACGCCGACTGTTCGCATTCCTGTCGAATATTCTCCTTAAGGGCTGCGATTGTCTGACGCTTGCTGGCTAAGTCGGCGACTTTAAGTAGCCCCAAAGAAAGAAGCCAGGGATGGTTAAATCAGGCGATTTTGCTGGCCATGCCAAAATACCTAAACGGAAGATTGTGCAACAAGGAAACACTTCCCTCACAATATATATTGTGGCTCGGACTGTGTGTGTGTACCGTCTTGTTGAAACCACATGTTTACCAAGCCCCGCTTATCCAGTTCCGACAGTTTATCGTTTATCATGGCCCTGTAGCGTTCGCCAGTAACAGTGACCGTATTTCCGATGACATCCTAAAAAAAATACGGCCCAATCACTCCTCCTCACAGTGGCTTTTCAGTGCCCCAGAAACGAAAATTTTGCTTATTGACACAACCGCTTAGGTGGAAATGTGCCTCGTTGCTCATGATGATTCGAAATTGCTTGTCGGTCTTATACTGCAGCTGTCTAGTTAGAAAATGTCAAAAATGATTAGCGTACGATGCCATTTTGTATATTTCTTCTTTTTACCCGACTGGACATAGGGTCGCACGTATCCTATGTACATTCCTACGTGACGCCCTGTAGCCTAAACGGATTGACCGATTTTAAAGAGGTGTCAAAATATTCGTATTCTTCCCCTGAGTGTTTTTGTATATTTTAATAAAAACAAGCAGTTAACTATATCGAATTTATTTATTATTAATCTTAGAAGCTAAAAGGAAAGCACAAGTTCTTCTGTTGGAGGTTTAAGCAAAAAGAAAGCGAACCATGACTTAAATGTCATAATCAAGAAAGGGAAGGAAGTGTTTTGTAAACATGTATATTTAAGGTGCTCACACAATAGGTGCCTTATGTTGTCGAAATATTTAACAAGAGTCATAGGCAAAAAAGGATAAAAATAAAAAAAGTTTGTTTAAAAAACAAAAATAACCCGACTGACTGTAAACAAAAAGAATTAAAAAGATATGAACAAGACACATTTAAGTACCTTTATAACTTAATAATTGACAATGGGAGACTATATAAATACACAGCTTAACAAATGTTGTGTATGACTATTGAGTACCCTCCGACTGGCAAATAGTTATTTAATAATTTATTTAACCTATGATATAGGTTTTTAAATGTGTATTGTTCATATCTTTTAAATTCATTTTTTTTTAAAGTTAGTAGTCGGGTTTTTTTTAATTGTTTTAATGGTTGAGAAAAATGTCCTGTTTTTGTTAAAGCAGTTGCGTTTCTTTTTAAAATATTAGCCCTTTTTTTAGCTTCGATCTCAGCAAATCAAAGTAAAGTGAGTAATCGAAGTGTCAAGTAGAGCGTAGTTGACTTGCTAAAAATCTTACTTTACTTTTCTTTGCTGAGTTCGAAGTTAGAAAAAAAAACAGGCCTATTGTTAGTTCAACGTCAATTCCTTTTTGTATTTAATAATAATCTATGTTTCCCAAATAAAGCAACTCTGAAGAAGGCAGCAATCCCTGCCGAAACGTCGGGAAAAAATAATGAACTATAATTTAGTTTTATTCAAGACCTCTATCTTCGAGTCTTGCAGCCGTATTTTTCATTTCCTTTAATTCGGGTTAAAGGTTACACCCGCGCTTAAGTGAGTTTAACCCTAGTCCATAATATTCAGTCGTTTAACCCGAACATTAACCGAGCTTTTTTAAACTTGACAGTCGATTGGATTTAAACTGCACTCCGGAGACCAGTTTAAGTACTTTAACTCGGTTTAAAACTCAATTTAATAATATTGGCATTTTATTTCTGGCAGGGCCCGAGAAATAAGAAAAGTTGAAAAGTGAAATAGAAAATAAAAAGGAGCAGAGTTAAAAAAATGGATTTCATTCATGAAATGGAGAGCTGGAGGTAAATCAACGTCGTCCTCGATTACGTGGCATTTTGGAGGCTACAAAATTCCACGATTCGACTAAAAACTAAAATCGGCACACTACAAATCAAATCAATTTTCAAGTGACAAACAACAAAAAACATATGCCTTTATAATTTGTGAGTTTAAAATCCGCATTTGAATCCATCTTTATCCAGCGGGCTTAATGCATATTTTTCAGTGAATAATATGGACACAAGTTTAAATTGTCGGGTTTGAAAAATACGGATTAATGAACGGGTGTAAAATTAACTTAAACCTGAGTTACACCCGGAGTGAATAATATGGCCGTTAAAATCACTGCCAGCAGTTTACTGAGTCCCAATACCTTAAAATCTTATTTTGTTTACACCATTCCTCTCAAACTGTAATCGTAGACTTATAGGTAGTCAACAGCTCCGAACAGTAGCTTTTTCATCTCTATCCGATCTTGTACGTATTTATGTGGTTTTTATTATTGTTTGATGACAAACAACAGAAGGGCCATGTAGATCCGACTTGAGGCGTTGGTTTTAAATAGTCAAGGAAATTATCATAAACAATAATTATTTTAAATGTTACTTTTAAAAAACACAGCCAAACAAAATCAACGTTTAATTTCGCCATAAATCAGCTATGGAAACGTCAAAAGACTTATACCCTATTGACACTGATCCGTAAGCCGGGTTTTTGCAAAAACACACTCGAAAACTTTATCGAAAACAGAAGTTCTCCCACACAAATTTCAGTCATTTGAAAACGAGTGTTTTGAGTCATTTTCCACGAAAAAGTAATGAAAACTACTTCCAATCCAAAAACGAAAACTATTTCGTGTTCGGTGTGAATGCATCGACGGAAACACGGTTTTCGGTGCGGTGCGAATAGATTACTAAATTGGGTGATGATTTGCTCTAAGCTACAGTAGTAAATCGTTCGTTCCCACGAAAACGTTTGAACGTTTCTTATGAATGAGACCTTTTGCACATCATTCGTACTTATACCCATTTTAAATTTTTTTTTTAAATATAAGTACAGCGAATTTTGATGGAATAAATTAGTTAAACAGCTTCCGTCAAGCTGTTTTAACAAATGAATAAGTCATTTGCACAAACCGCCTGTGCCACCCTCAACAAAGTTCACTTTCTGTGTAAACTGTTTTCGGTGATATTTTCGTGAAAAAAAACCGTCCAATTCCAAGCAGATGGATCCACTACACCTACCCTCGGCCAATGTAATAAATAAGATTTATTAGCAATCAACAAAGATGCACATCAATTCCTGTTCACCGAAGGTAATAGTACCTTTCGGTCCATTAAAATGATTTCTTAATGGTCAAAAGGGCATAGACGACGTCGGCAAATATATCCCCTACTGAAGGTACAGACAAAAAAAAATAGAACCCATCCTCCGATGCACCCTTACAGATATCATACCAGATGTCAATACACCAAAGCGAGATCGATTCATTTTTTGTTTGTACCTGTTCGTATCAATTTATACCCACAAACTCTCGGTTAACAACAAATAAAGATGCAGCACCCTGCAAGTACAGTCAGAGACGCTGATGCACTTGAGGCGGGCGGATGGAAAAAAAACCGAAAACGAAAACAAAAACCCAGATCTTGGCTGCATGAATAAGAGAACGTTTACTTTGGTATTAACCTTTATACACTCCTGGACGGCGATAAGGTACAAGGAATAAATAAACCTTAATGAAAAATACATTACTCGGCGAGGAGCTCTCGGTCTTGGCAAATGGAACAAGGGAAATGTACACTTCAGGTAACCGACACGGCCAAGAAGAGTACTCAAGGAAGTGAATACAGTTCTTTTTTTTTCGGTGTATTGTTTTTTCCTGAGATACATACCTACTCAAATGATGTTTGCGAAATCGTCCTGAATAAATAAATATCCGCTGGATTGTTCTTTGCACTGCTGTTGAATATTTTCTTGTGTTTGTTTAATTTCTCTCGACAATCGCTACAATTGAATGTAGATGCGAGGAGCGAGTAGGAGCGAGTTGTTCGCCAGGAGGAGATTTTGTAGATAAAGATTGCTTGGGGAGAGGTGCTTCTCGAAAATGGCTTTATGTCAAACAATTTAGCAATTCTTTTTACCCACTTTTGTTGTTCGTTGCATTTTGAGGATAGGGTTTATTCTTTTCATGGTTTGCATAAATTGACAAAAATGTGAACGGTGGTTACGGCGTTTGTGCAATGGAAGTAGGTGATATAAACTGTCTTATTAGTGGTATTCGAGCGGAAAATATACGTCCTTTCTAGAAGTGTCAAAAAAACGTTAGGGGGTCGAAGAGCTCCTTTCAATATTCTACTTTGCAAAATTCGGCCTCACAAAAGTTTAGTTTGGTTAAGTTTATATATTTATTTTCATCAAAGTAATAATAATTTAATGATAACTTGACAATAATAAATACAATAAATAAAATAAAACATGAATCATTAAACATTTACACAAATGGAGTTCTGATTTTCAGATTCTGCATTTTTTAGTTCTGCTTCACAAAATTCTGCCTTTCAAATTGAAATAAAAGTTCAACTTATTTTGCTGTCTTCCATCTAGCAAAACTATAATTAAAAAACAAAGAAAACAGAAATAAAAAAAATATTTTGAATTTATAAAAAAATATATAAATTAGAAGTTCAAAAAAAAGAAAATAAAAAGAAACAATTAAAATTTAATTTAAAGAGGAGTGAAAATTAAAAAAATAAAACAGTGAAAAATTAGTAAAATTTAAATTAAAAAAAGGAAAATATTCTTTATAGCCAGAACTTGGATCTATCCAAAATTTTGACCCCAACCCAAAACAAAACCGGCCAAGTGCGAATGTCACTCACGCACCGAAGGTTCCGCACTAAGAGTAGAGAACACGCTCTAATGAATGAAATGACCGAGAGCATGTTCGTGCGCAACAATATCTGGTAAAATATTAACTTTTCGGCAAAATAGTCCTGAGCAATATGTATACATCCATTTTTTTGTAAATCAAGAAAAAAAGGTTTTTTGTTCGAATGAAAATATTTTCACCAAATTGTTACCATTGGCATTTGCCGTTTAACTAGAGGTTATGTCGGATTTCAGGCACCGTAAATTTCAGCCTTCTCAATCAATTAGCTTCTGAGATAGACCTAGAAACAAAATTGGTCTAGTGGTATCGGATGAACGGACAGACATCGTAGCGACATCGATAAGGTTCCGTTTTTTCCCCTTTGGGCACGGGAGCTTAAAAAGCAACAAATATTTTATACTCGTATGTGTCTTCAAAATAAAGGGAAAGCAAACAAATTGTTATAACAAAAAATAATAGTAAACTGTCGGAAGGAAATCTAAAACAACAGATTTTGTATGAGTAGCTAAACGATATTAGGCCTCTTTTTTTAGCTTCGATCTTATGCTATGTTCCTACCAAACTGAAATCGCGAGGTTTCGATGAATTTTTACCGAAACCTCGTAAGTTGTTCCCACCGAGTTGAAGTGATTTCAGAAGTCAATTTTGAAGTGGCTGACAAAACAGCTGTTTGCTGACGCAAAGTAATTGTGCCTAAAAAATGAAATACTAAAAATTAATTCTGAACAAATTGAGGAAACAATTGCAGCATTTAAAAATATTTCCCTTAAATATATTACTTACCTCTTTTTTTGATTTAGATTATTTTTTTCTTTGGAAGAATTTTACTAAGCCTCGCGGTTTCGTTTGGTGGGAACATGGCATTAGCAAAGCAAAGTAAAGTAGGATTTTCAGCACACATTACAAAAACTGCTGCGAGTCTCGAAGTGTCAAGTAGAGCATAGTTGTTGTAATTGCGTGCTGAAAATCCTACTCTACTTTGCTTTGCTGAGATCGAAGCTCAAAAAAACAGACCTATTGAGGACGAAAGATAAAGTCGGATTCTTCTTTATTTTTCTTGCCATTTTTTGTTTCTTGTCAACTTTGTGCATTGAATATGTAAATTTTCAGTTCAATTGATTCTTTGTTCAAATAAGTACAAAGTATGAAAAATTACAAAAATACAATATTTATCAGTACTTGCCAGTTGAAATTCTCGGAGCTGTTTCGAGTCAAGAGAAGAACTGCTCGTCACTCGTTATTTTGCTAATTTTCTCTATTTTTCTTTAATTTTTAATGAAAATGTGCATAAACTTTGTGCGATCGATTTATATCGATTGCGGTCGATTTTAACCGAGTCCGGAGGCGAACCTAAAAAAAGAAACAACTTCGTACATCGTACATGAAACTCTGTTTTAAAATTATGCTGAACAATCGCAGCAACTTGTCGGAAATTTTAAATCATTTGACAGAAAAATTTCGAATTCAAAATAAATTTTCATTTCGCAGTACTTCGCTCTTGTTAAATTATTTTCGGTTGAACATACTGCTGAAAATTAGTGGAAAGTCGAAGATCTTCTGCATATCTGTTGATCGAGAAATGGATTTATCTGGGGGCGTTTTGTGGTCAGTTGCAAATTGAGCTATTTTCGACTTTAACCATTTTTGATATTTCGTTCGTTTTAGATAAGACAATTGAACAGTGTTGGTTTCGGTTCATACTGATAATCGTTAATCTATAACCCCTGGCATTACTCCAGTCCCAGATCAAGAGCTTTATTGAGTTTTCGTTGCAAGATTCGCAAGGTATGTTTTCTTAAAAGTGTTTGCCACTAGGCACGTTGATTTAAAATTTGGATACACTTTAGTTTGCACAATAAGGTTCCGTTTCTCAACAGCTATACTCTTAAAATCATACAAATTGGAACTGATTCTTGCTTCAAAAAACAGGATCGAATTCAAGGAATCTAGTAGAAGTACACAAATTGACCAACGATTTCTCTATATAAAGAGTTTTTATACCCTCCAGAGGAAGGTATATTCACTTTGCCAATACATTTGTAACGCAAAGAAGGAGTCACCGGAGACCTCATAAAGTATATATATTCTGAATCAGGATCACATTCTGAATCGATTTAGCCAAGTCCGTCTGTCTGTCTGTCTGTCTGTCTGTCTGTCTGTCTGTCTGTCTGTCTGTCTGTCTGTCTGTCTGTCTGTTGAAAGCACGATAGCGCCCAAAGTAATTGACGTAGGTGAATGAAATTTGGTGAAAAGACTTCTTTTTATCGGCGTCAGGTTGGTATTGAAAATGGGCTATGTCGGTCAAGTAGTTCTGGTACCTCCCATACAAAACCAATATTGGACCCATATGTCTCTCTGTCTGTTGAAAGCACGATGGCGCCCAAAGTAATCGATGTAGGTGAATGAAATTTGGTGAAATCACTTCTTTTTATCGTCGTTAGGTTGGTATTGAAAACCTGCTATGTCGGTCAAGTAGTTCTGGTACCTCCCTCACAAAACCAATTTTGCATGACTTGTATGCAGTGGAGGTTATCAAAGCATCGGCCAGGCCGATGATAACACTTTTACTTGTTTTTTAATACGGACGTGTCGATGTTCAAACGAAATGAAACAAGCTGCGTGTGAGTTATTAGCGAAACTCTTTCTATTTAAAAAAAACATGTTTGCCATTAAAAATGGATATAACATTCTTCAAATATCCGCTGCGGCTATCATAGTGGCACGGAGTGCTCTCACTTTTTAAGATCCGACTGTATTTGAGCAATGGCATGTTGGCGATAAAGACTTGAGGAAGCTCCAAAAGAAAAATCGTACGATCTTGGTGGCTAATTAAAGTCACCTCTGCGAGAGATAGCCATACCCCCAAATCATTAATACTGAATGTCAATCTTGGTGTATAGCCTCGTTCTTCTAGAACCCCTTTTCATCTTTCTTCATATCGTTTAATTTGGGCCAAAATAAATCGGTTTTCATCATGCTCCAGCGTTCGCCATTGGTGGTGATAGCATAACTAACGTCGTTTTCAAAAAAAAAGCACAGGCTAATGGCACCGACGGCCCAAAATCATCCGCACCAAACAGTGGGCCTTACTAATAATCATTTTTAACCTCGACACCAAATATTTTGTAGGTCAAAATATGCAATTTTGCATGGAAAATTTCGCCATTGTGAGTTCGAAAAATTTTGTCTGAACACTAAAAGTGATTTTGGAATAGCGGAGCAACTTTTTAGGGACGCATTGCCACCTGCGGAACCTCGTGTGGCTTGGCGTTGTTCCATATACGGCAATTTTGCTTGCTAAAATATCAATGCATACTAGAGATGATTTTTCCGCCTAAATTAGGGTCCTCTTCCCAAACCTCCGAAGCTCAGTCAGCGAACAAACTTAACTTTTAGCTCCTCGGTCAGTTGGATACGGTTGTAGACACAAGTCCCGTCGCAGAATTGCCCAAATCGAAGACTGCGGTTGCATTTTGTTGGCATCAACGACCTCTGTAACGCACCCGATCTCGATTTGTATGGCCCCCAAAAAACTGTCAAGTGGTTTACTTCAAGACACTCTTAAAGACCAACAACAAACACTCTGTTAAGTGGCTCTTTAGTATCGTATCACGCGTGCCATCATACTCGCGTGAAGAGGCCCGGAACTGTTCAAGTTGGAGCCCCTCGCAAGTGTCAGGGCAGATTGATTCCCTGTGCGCCATCTCGGTGAAGAGGTCTTCATCGCATCCAGCAATGAGAACCAATCAAAATATTGTACAGCGCATATTTTGAATACACAGAGATGAAAAGTCAGCGCCGGCGTTTAGTTCGTCATCAGCCAGATCTACAGATCTGTATGTATGTGCGAGGATCGTGAGCGGGGCGTCTCAGTCTCACACGCCATGTGTGATGTGTTTATAAACACAAGCGGAGAAATCTTAAGACCTCATCTATTCAAACCGCAGAGGTATCTCGCTTGCCGAGTTGATAGATAAACACAGTTTCGAGGAGGAAGGGAGGCGCGCACATAATTAATCAATCAAAGCGTTTAAACCGAAATGTTTGACAATGGTTGACATGGCATGTCAAATGTTGACATGATAACTAATCATAAGCAAGTGTCAGCCTTTTGTGTTTGACGTTTGTTGTAGTAATTGTGTGTGTTTGGTATTTTTCTTCTTTTTTTTCTGTTCGCTTCGTAGCTGGCTTTTGTTTGTGCTCTTGAGCGCGCACTATTCGTGTTGGTGAGCGGTTCGTTATTCGTGGTTCGTGGATGGCGCCAGTGACGGAGGTGGCCTTTATGCACATTTTCTTTGATGGGTACAGTAATAATGAGATTATGTATTATTAATTATAAATAATGAATTAAATGTTTATTGGGTTCGGGACAGCCAGCAGTTGTGGAGATAATTTGGGGTTTCAGCTGGGATGGAAGATTCATTTCTAACTGCTGTAGGAATCTTGGTCCGTTTTTTTTTTGACTGCGGGTTTAGTGTCTTGTAGTATTTAGCTTGGGCTTTTATTATAATCCCACTAAGATTGAACTCGATTGTTGCCTTGAGCTTGATCGTTGGGGCACTCCACAATGCGATGAGATTTAAAAATTCTCCAGATATTCCAAATTCAATGTCCCTGGGAAGATTTGTTTGGTCCTGTTAATTTTTCTTCATGATTTTTAACTAAAAATTGTTTATGAACCCTTTTTTATACTTACTTAGTGGCTAAGCAGTGGCATATAGTGGACTAAACGAGGGGTCCCAGGTTCGATTCCTAAGAAACCCCAAATTCCTCTGCGCCACCTGACAAACACCCGATCGTAGATCCCCTCCATTCGTTCCAAAAATTAAAAAAAAACCCACACAAAACGAATGGCTGTAAGGACCTTGAACTAGTTCCCTACGGACCTATTGAACGCCATTTCTATGGCTTTGTCTAGCGTCGTTCGTGCGTTTGGGCGCCCTTCTTATGAAGTAGGCTTTGCAAAAATTGATTTATTGGATGTACTAAATTTTAG
Source organism: Cheilosia impressa (assembly GCA_948293265.1). Classification (NCBI taxonomy): domain Eukaryota; kingdom Metazoa; phylum Arthropoda; class Insecta; order Diptera; family Syrphidae; genus Cheilosia; species Cheilosia impressa. The sequence continues at coordinate 25,359,913 of OX411884.1, read as the reverse complement.
TCAAAAATATATCTTTTGGAAACCTAAGCTTACATCGCAAAGAGCAAATCAGTTAACCTCCGGTTTTTGAGACGACTGTCGTACAGTCGGAATTTTGCTAACAATCCCTTTTTACGTTAAGTACTTTGTAGGTCACAATAGAGATTTTTATACGTGAAATGTCGCCATTGAGAGTGCACAAAATTTGAACTGGACACCTGGAGGTAAAAAATAAAATAAATTATTGTATCGCTCATTTTTCGGCACGGTGACATTATTTTCCGTATATTGTGATTTAAAAAAAATAGTTAAAAAAATCCCTCTTACTCAAAAACTCAACATTATTTGCCTGCAACTCTGCTCCTTTACCGCCTTCACTGTCACGTCTTTAAAGGATTTGAGAAAAACCCTGGTTATTAAAATTTTTATGTAGTCTTAGGTCATAAAATTAGATTTAAGGTTTAAGTGAGATTCATTAAAAAAAAATGTACCGGTTACCGAGAGGCGCACTCGCAGTGTTGGGGCAGAATAAGCAGCATCGTCATCATCGTCATCATCGCCATCATCGTCTTCATCGTCATCATCGTCACCATCATTATCATCTCCATAATATTATAGTTATTAATAATTATTAATAATTATTGTATTGTATTGAATTATTGTACTGAATTATCTAGTTCGAATTACATTTAAATCTGGCGGTCAATTTAGACCAGTCACCATATTAATTTTACATTTGAATTCGCCATAACATTTCAACTTTTAAATATAACGTAGTCTCTCTCACTAAAGTAAGAAACCGCTTACGCACTTTTTGTATAAATACGCACGGCGAATAAAGCTCATAAAACTTTTGTATTTGAAACCCAAAGGGGAAACACCGTCTTTCTTTTACCCTCGCTTTCGCTCTACTCGTCGTCGTTGCATTGGTCAACTTCAAGGTTAAAAGTTGCATATAGTTGCAGTTCGGTAAATCCCTTTTAGCATCCGTTGACAATCGGTTAACAAAACAACCAGGATCAGCTCTTCCTTGATCGAAGGATTCAAAGAGATCCCATGGTTGGCGACACGAAAAACACTTCGGTCGTACACGCAGAAATGGGATATGTTTAAAAAAAAAATTGTTAAATAGAAACGGAAAACTGACTCGCAAGTATGACGAAAATGATTTAAAGTTTAAGGGCAATCCCTCGAAAGGATGAAAGTGGGAACTCTCGCGCCACAGTAGTGGCCCGTCTTATTCTTAATGTTCTTTACTAAAGGAAGGGTCGCATGCAGTTTATTATAAGACGCTCTAAAACATAAGACCTAGTAGCAAACCTTGTGGCACACCATAAGTTCTCTTATGATCTTTCGATACCCTGGTCGGAATCACTGAAGATGGCTCCATTCGCAAAGTTATCGTTTACGAATATTATCCAGATTCGCCATCCGTTAGAGGAAGGGTAGTATTTTTTAAGTACATAAGTATTTTAGTAGACTTTAGGGTTATAGTTTATAAATTGGTGGATGAAGATTTGTATGTGCCTTCTTCCTTTCTAAATCCCCCTCCTTTTGGCAACGTGGCCAGCTCTAACCGGGTTGATTGAGTCCCTAGTAGTTGTGGCCTCTTATAAGGATCAGCATTTTGATGGTTCGATTTGTCTCAAACTGTTTTCAAACTATTCGCGCAAAACATTTGTTTAGCCATGGCAAGAATAAGAAAAAGACGCTTAAGACCAAGTATACAAATACATTTTGTCGATATTTCTATCGTTATAGGCGGACCTATAAAACTTCGACGGTGTCCTAAATCCGTCTGCACTTAAATTGTTGTAAGTTGTAGTCGCCTCGAAAAACTCGTCCCCAGAAGGAGAGTTTCATAGCTTACCTGTCTGCTGTATAGATGTCTGCACTTCGACATTAGGAATACTCGTCGGCACTTCCAAGTCCGAAGGCTTAAAAAAATCATCATTGACAAGAAGTGCATAGCATATCTGACAAAAAGGTCGGGTCGGGCTTACATATAGTTTTATATGGAATGCAATCAATTTTCAGAGGTTAGTTAGGCTGCGACTAATGCCGATCTCCATTATCGCTCTCTCGTGATAACGTTGATTAGCAAACTCCCGACTATTTTGGCAGGTCAATAGCAGGTATCTCTTCCTTTTGCCTCATTGGTACAATTTTGTGGGCCTTAGCCCTGACTTCATTTAGACGTTCTTCTTATACCCTCCACAGGAAGGTATATTCACTTTGCCAATACATTTTTAACACCAAGAAGGAGTCACCGGAGACCTCATAAAGTATATATATTCTGAATCGATTTAGCCATGTCCGTCTGTCTGTCTCTCTGTCTGAATGAAAATTTAATGAAAGGACTTCTTTTATCGGCGTTAGGTTGGTATTAAAAATGGGCTATGTCGGTCAAGTAGTTCTGGTATTTTGCATCACTTGTATGCAGTGGAGGGTATCAAAGCATCAGCCAGTCCGATGATAACACTTTTACTTGTTAAAATTTTATTAGTCGATATACAATTTAAAATCCAACTCGTTGGCATAAAACTAACGAATATATGTCTTGAAAGTACCTATAGCGAGAAAAGTAGATTATTGTCTCGAGGTTTCCTCCTCCTTTCTGTTCTCTTTGATTTGTGGATAAAACTCCATTCGTTCGCCAGTAACTTGCGTCAAATTTCAACTAATAGTTTCCTCCCAGCCAGCACTTTGCGATGCGATGTTAAAACGTTTTCACCACCACAAACGCACAGACAAAACGCTTTTTAATGAGTATATTTGCCCGGTTTATGGTTCGCTAAATTATAGTAAACGAAACCAACTTCGGGCCAGTTATGCGGAGTGCGTCCCCCACCTCATTGCCAACAATCACTGCGCACACTTAATGGCCAAGAATTAACGAATTTTCCCCATTTACAGTGCTAACAAAAATTATTAACTGCCTCATAAATAAAACTAATTTTGTCTGCTTCGCGGCCCTTAAAAGCCGCGCTTCCCTTACCCTGTGCGATGTGCTCTCTTAAACCAATCTTTTCATGGTTGAAATCTTGACCGTGCAATGAAGTCAAAAAAGGAAAACAACTGGTAAACTAATTAAATTGCTCTATTGTTCACCTGTTACACACGCATACACGTAACCAAACTAATGAGCGCTGCTACTCGTGACCGCAGGTGAAAAACGAAAAATCCATGCGAACGCGCCCGCCATCATCAATCGTGTTACGAGTACTCAAATAGTCAAATAGTTGAGGCGCTGTCGACTGTCGACCTACATCAGTGAGTGCTGAACGCCCATTGCCCGGTCGCAGTGTGATACAACAATGCCCCTCGGTACAGCTGGCGCTAATTGGCAACGGCACAAGTACGCTCTTTTACACTTCGGAGCGAGGACCGACGAAAGTCGCCGTATCTTTCACTTGATATCTGGAATCTGAGAACCCGCCGAGGGGGGGGGGGCAGTGAATTTAATTTTCCTGTTGATCTTCGTTTACTTTGGGCGCGGATCTGCTTTTCCCGGGCTAATGAGGCCACCACAACAAGCTGCAATGTTCCATTGTTGGCCTGTCCAAATCGCGCCGGCGAAATGTATAAAATGAACTAATTTCCATCAAAAGACTTGCTGAAGTTATAGAAACATGGGGGAGGAAGATTGTAACGACAGATAAGCGACTGTGCGGAGATGGTTTCATAAGGCCCGCCACCAGCAGCAGCCATCCAAACTTTTATGTGAAATGCAAATTTATTACACTCGCCGAGATGTGTCAGTTGGCTGTCATAATTGATTCGAGCTGTCTAAAGTTGAGGGAACACCATAATAATAATAACAATAATAACTCTCCAATGCGGTCATATGCAAATGGCGGAGTAATTGTTTCCGCAGTGTTGCGGGTAAAATGGTTAAAAACAATGGCAGGTTCCGCTCGAAAGTGGGTCGCATGCTTGAGGATCTTTCAAGTGAAATAGTTGAACAGAAAGTGGGCTGTGTGCCTTGTGTGTATGGCTTTGCAGCGGATAGAAATTCGCAGGCGTTCATCAGCTCTCAAGGAGTCAACTGTGTCCTATTTTGCTGTGCGTTTGTTGGGCGCCAGAGTGTGAGCTAACAACGGCTCTGTCAGTGGTGCATTCATGGGAAATGTAAAGGGAGTGCAATTGCGAATTAAGACAATGAGATGGGGAATTTGTGTTGAGCCCCTTTCGTGCGAAATTGAGTTTGGAATGTACCTGCATATGGATTTATGAGAAGTTAATTGTTCAGAAATGCACTATGAGCAGGATGCTTTTTAAAAATGAATTGGACTTAAAAAATGTAAGCCAACGCCGTCTCTGTGTCAGGTGAACCCCTACATATAATAAAATTCTTCATTTGTATGTAGATTTGTTGCTGCATCACATGGAAACTAATCACATGCGGATTATATGTTTCTCCTAGATAAAACAAGGCTTGAAGGAGCAGCTTTTGGTTTTTGTTCTATCACCAACCCATTGGGGAAATGTTCAAATTTAAAGTTTTCAGCTGCGCCTAGTGCAACCTAAAGCCTAGTACGCGGCTGTTTCGGAATGAAATTTTCCGGTGGTCTCCAAATAAACAGCGAAAAGGCAGCGAAAAAAGTTGGTGGAGATTTCCACCAGCTACAAAGGTACCAGCACTGTATATTTATCTCCGATTGGGTTGCTGGAACTTTTCACTGACTCCTTAAAATTGTCACATGGGATATATCCTTTCATAGGCCAATCACTTTAGAGTTTGTTATAAAAAATGCATATCTACTTCCACTGCGAACGTACTCTTTTTGTAAAACCTTAACTTTTTGGCCTTGAGTCAAATTAATTTCGAACAGACTCTCATATCTCAGCAGTAAAATTATCTCACCAAATATGTAAATGGGAAAGCACACTGTCCAAGTATGCAAGTATGCCCCCTTCTAGAAAAAGGTTTTTTATTTTATTTTTAGCATTGGAAAATGAAAACTAGAAAAGTCTCTAAATTACGATTAATATTCACCCTTATTCCGCGTGTCGTTTATATTAAACGACAGCTGGCGTTTTTTGTGTCGAGTCGCTTTAGTGTCGTTTTAGTATCGGTATTCTATTCCTTGAACAACTCCACTCTCATTGAATTTACATTCCACATGAGTTCCACACAAACTAATGACAGTTGGGTAAGTGTTTATGTTTTAAATTTAAAATCGAAAGTATTTCGAGTTGTGGTATTATACTAAAAAAAAATGAATAGCATTGTAATGTTCATACCATTGGAAAGCGAAAGCTACGAAGAAGATGAATCTGTAAAAAGAGACCTGAAAATTATTAGAACTTGAATTATTATTATTGAACTTGAACCATTTCTGATGACACCATTTAGATTAGCGGAAGGTGGCAGTATTCAAAGCCAGTTTAACACCAAGCATTCAAAAACAAGAAACATAATTGAAAGAACAATAGGAGTTTTGAAAAATCGCTTTCGATGTATTCTTTGTGCAAGGCAATTGCAATTGATGTGGACGGAGTTGTCGGTGGATATGTTGATGTGGAGGGAATTGCTGATATGAAGCTTGATGTCGACGGAATTGTCGGTCGATAGCATGATGTGGATGGCCCTGAAAGTACGGAACTCGATGCAGGAACTGTTTGTACTGGATGACACACACTGGTAGCTGCAGACTTTGGCGTTTGTGTATCTCCGAACACTTTTCCGTTCGCATTTACTAAACTGTTGAAGTCGAGTATTTGTGCAATCACAGTATCTGTTTCATTCAAATATTTTTGTTTAAATGGCCCTCCTCCAGTGGCTTCCAACTGTTTTTTGTTGTACACCAGTTTCTGCTTAACTTTAAATTTAGCATCAAACCCAACCTGTTAAATAAAAAGTTATAAATCATATCATTTCAATTTTTATCATATGCTTACCTTTTGCCACTCTTTTTCTGTTCTTGCAGGTGGTCCTAAATAGTTGAGTGTAGCAGCTACCGACTCCCACCCATTTTTCACAACATCGCTCTGTGGAACACCTCTTTTAAAATTTGTTGCCAACGACATATCTTGCTCCATCATTTCCACCAAACGTTTTATTTGATCGCGGTTTGTAACTTTCACCCTTAATCATAAAAGAATTATGAAATCACTGCATAAAATATAAACAATTACCAAAACTCTCATGTTATTATTTAAATTTGCCTCCTAGTCGTTCAAGAATTTGTAGTCGACAATAACCGACGTTTTTTGAGTCGTTTTGCGCAACAAAAACGACTTTCAGGATGCGAAAAATTGTTTTGACGTTTGTAGAACTTGTGTTCCACACTACTTAAACGCCACAAGTCGTTAAAAGACATAAAACGCCTAGAAATACGCCACATGTAATACCGATTTCAAAAAACGCCAATTGTCGTTTAATATAAGCGCCACGCGGATTAAGGGTGATTGCCATGAAGAAGTTAAAGGCATATATAAACTTATTATAACAAAATTATTAATATAATTAAAATAACAATTCATAAAATAAAAGTTAAGGAAGGGGGTAAAAGTCAAAAACTTATATTAATGATCTAATACCATCTGAATATCGTCGAGGTATTAAATATTCTACTAATTGGAATATTTACGACAAACTAGGCTCCAAATTTTTCAAATTTGACTCCATACCTCTTATAAAAGCTGGAAACAATGAGTGTACATTTTTGCAAGCAATTAATAAATAAATGTGTCCGAAAAGGGAGTGGAGAATTGCACCAAAAAATCTACTACAATTACCCACTTTTCTCCATCATTTCGCGGCAGTAGCGTACTGCAAAACGAAAAGGAGAGCGAAATAGTTCGTTCATGATTTCGTTGCTACTTTTGTATGTGATTTTTCGTTCCAAAACAGCTGCATACTAAGCTTAAGCTGTATTCTTTACAAACACTGCCACTTTGCTGCAATTGCAGTGTGTCTACCACATTTTTTTTCGAAATTTGAATCTTACTGAAAAAATTTTCAATCTAGTGCTTGTTTTTAGAGAATCTACTACGAAAAAATTGTCCCAAAGTAGCAACACTGCTCTCTATCTTTATAATTCTGAAAGTAAGTGTGTTGTTTTTATACCCTCCAGAGGAAGGTATATTCACTTTGCCAATACATTTGTAACGCAAAGAAGGAATCACTGGAGACCTCATAAAGTATGTATATATATTCTGAATCAGGATCACATTATGAATCGATTTAGCCATGTCCGTCTGTCTGTCTGTCTGTCTGTCTGTCTGTCTGTCTGTCTGTCTGTTGAAAGCACGATAGCGCCCAAAGTAATTGACGTAAGTGAGCGAAATTTGGTGAAAGGACTTCTTTTTATCGGCGTCAGGTTGGTATTGAAAACCTGCTATGGCGGTCAAGTAGTTCTGGTACCTCCCTCACAAAAACAATTTTGCATGACTTGTATGCAGTGGAGGGTATCAAAGCATCGGCCAGGCCGATGATAACACTTTTACTTGTTTTTTCTAAAAATTGTCCGCAAAAATGACGGATAGAAGGAGGTAACAGCTTGGATCACGAATCGGAGTAGCTGCAAAGTTCGGCAGGGAGCCCCTATCGCCAAGGTTTTAGCTCCGCTTGAATAATGTGCAGACAAAAGGCCTCCTAGATGGAGGTGCTGGGTTCACGTGGACCACGCATCGATAAAATTCATATCCCTTTCAGAATCGTGAATGAATGAAGGGACAACACTACGACCCGTGTTTAATTTAGGCTGCATAAAGTTTCATATTCTATGGTGGTATAATCGAAGTTAGTATTAATTGTCGACAACTCTCTTACCATCGATACATTCTAAACTTACATGAGTCCAGGGTTTGCGCGTCTTTTGAGGCCATCATTCTTCTGTATTCGAGGCAGAACATCCAGCATTATTTTACGGCGCGCGTTTAGTATTTGGAGGCAATCTTTGTTATATGTAAAACTGATCTTTTACTCAATGGACGTGTTGCTTGCTTCAAAGTTATAACTGAAAACTTGGAATTTATACTTCGGTCTTTAGAAAGTCTTTTCGACAATCATTTTAAACGGAGTTCATCCACAAAGTCGGTGTACCGTTTCGGTATAATTCCCGCACACTTTGCGAACTAGGGCTCGTTCGGGCCCATAACCGTCGATATAGAATGAATATATCTACTCTTTCCACCAGCTTCACCCAGTCGAGCTGTATGTGCAGGACCTATTCTAAATAATACTTAGTTCAAGCATAAGTGGCTGGGATTTCACCGCTCAGTAGGGAAGTGAAGTTGAGACCACTGTTGGCGAACAGGTATGATGCCTTAACCTTCTCCTCCATGAACCGTCAATGCAAGTGCGACCGCAAATCGAAGATTCAAAGTGGACCTTCATTCAAAGACCACGCTTTTTTGGCCGCACAGCAAGAGGGTCATGACGAGAGTCTAGCATACCGTCTTTTTAGTTCTTTTCGTTAGGGGATTTTTGAATAGCTTTATAGGGCGATAGTAACAGGGATTGCAGGGTGTTTTATTCTACTAGGCAGACCCTAGATGAATTAATTTCTTTATTTGGACAATTGGTAAAATGCCAAACGTTCTGGGCGAGATCAGTCGCCATCGGATAGCATATTTTTCGACTCATTAAAAATCAGACAGTGACTCCTCTGTCCCTATCGACCTGTGGGGGAGCAGTGGATCAGTGGTTCTCCGCTGGACTACTGGTGCGAGTGTACTCAGGTAGGATCCCTGCAAAAGCAAATATTACATCTCAAGCTTTTTTCATTGCACCACTTGACAAACATCTGAGAGTAATTTACTATACCTATAGAGAAATGTAGAGACAAGTGAAAAAAGTTAAATCCGAAACTAACCAGTCGGGTAAAAATAGGAGTACAATTTGTCTTTTGGTAGTACGGGAGTACGGCGGACGTAAAGGAGTACAATACTCTTATTGTAGTAATTTCGGCAGCTCTGGTTCGAATTTGGTATAAGATTCTAGGTCCCTTCCATTCGTCACAAAAATAAGAACTCACACAAAACGAATGCAAAAAGAACCTATGCCCAGAGCAAACGAACACAGTGCGCCTTATTTTTTTTTTGCATGGACCTAAGAATTTTGTATCCACTGTGGAAACATGAAAAAATCCAACTCTGGTTTGAAACTCCTTTCGTTTTTCCCAACTTCGCCCTTCATCAGCGCGTGCGTTTTGTAGGAATATGAATTTCTGGGTCTTCTGAAAACCCCAGCAAATATTTGGCCAGATCTTATCATCTGCATATGGTTTTGAGGAAAGCGGTCTCTCTCATTATGAACCGGGTATACATACTGTGGGACAATACTTGACAGATGAACCCAATCCAATGCCCATCTCAGCTGCTGCAGCATCCAGCCCCGCGGCCTTCCATAATTCAATCACATCTCTACACAAATATCTGCTACAACTTGGTTTCATTTCATATAAGGGTCAAGTGAAAACATCTAATCGATTGTGCGTGATCTCGTTCCCATGCGCTCCTCTAGTACCTATACCTACGTGCATTCGAATTAGAAATACCAAAAAATTATATAAAAACCAATCAAAAGAAAAGAAAATCCATTTCTTTCTCTTTCCCAGATCTATCCCCACATCCACGCACATCTATAGATCTGTCTGCGACGAATCTAATTTATGGGCAATTATTGAAGTTCATTATAGATATTTAGAGACACACGGCACCTATAGCTGAATCTAATACCTTGCAGGAGGAAAAAAAAACAAAAAAAAAAAACCGAAAAAAAACCTGTCTACTTTTACCTGTGACTACAAAAAAGAACAACATTACATTGTATCTATTGGGAGGTCAGTCGCTGCAACGAATCTCCAAGAAATACACGAAATAGATACACACGGGCAAAGAAAGGCAATAAAAATAAAAATGCTCTCTTGCATTAACAGAAATATTTTAATCTGACTTACTTAGAGGAGCCCCGAAAAATAAAAAGACCCAAAACGAAAATTTACATAATTTCCCTCGATCGGTGCGAGACATTTCATTCGTTACAACTTGCAAGAGAAGTGCTGCAGCAACGCCGCCGCCAGCATACGAGTATACGGTATATGCCTCACCTCGCTGGCTGTCATTGCTACGCTAATGCAGAAGCATCTTTGCGGGCGACGACAATGTTAGTGTGGCATGGAGAAAAAATATTAATAAATGAGTACCTAAATAAAAATGTATCTATTCTCGGGGCCAGTCGCCAGTGTCGCTTTGGGATGTTTTATCTCATAGGTGAATCTTCTGTGAAGTTTAATGCCGACTGATTAATTTTCGTCTTCCTATATCCATTCTTCGGGAGTATGGTTCCTCTTTTAGACTGCGCATCTACACATGGATTCTATTTGGGAACGGAGAGATTTATAGCCCCTTGGTCATATTTATTATATTTTTGTTGCGTTGTTTATTGAATGAGTTCTCAGCCAACTCAGCGATTTACTTATTTATTGGCGGACAAAGTTGTTAACTAATAACCATTCGCATGGTCTGCACTGTAAAATTTAAGAAACGAATGTGTGAGTAGAGTTTGTTTGTTCAAGACCCTCGATACGAGTACCCTCTGGGACGATAGTAAAACTGTGTCTGAGTTTATTCAGTTTTTAATGACCTTTCCCTGGCCGTTTAATTACCCTAACAATTGTACAACCAAATTTGGTGGGTATAGTCCTATCTTCCATCAATTGCTGCATCGTTTTGCATTCACAGTTTTATGGATCGCCTTTGTTGTTGTTAGGTAATTAGTTCACACTTTCTTCCGGTAGACTGAGAGCAAACAATCCAGGATCGGATAACACGTGGTTTTATGGTCCCTTGTTAGTCTACCCAAAGAATGCCAATGACCCAGCTGAGAAGAAGGTCTTGTGGTAGGAGTAGGACAATAGGTGTTGGGTATACCTACAGCGTGCAAGTACATGTACATATAAAATAGGCAGCAGGCGAGAAGATATGTTAAAAACTGGAGGAATAGACACTCGAGAAATTTGAAGACCACCAGCTGTAGTTAACCATGTTTCGATCGCGGGGAGCAGTGTCACCGATGGGAGACTAAAGTCACCATTTGGCCACTTCATCTTAGGAAACGGCGACAACTTTTCAAAAATTCTCTCTTTTCGCCACTTTTTACAACATTGGCCACTTTTGGGCCACTATTTCCGAAAGAGTACTTAAATAACTCCCATTGTCCATAGACTCAGTTAAATTGAGTTAAATTGAGGGTCAAGTCCGCCTACGAAATTTTTACTAGGTCTATGCGCGTACTTTCCCGAGCCAAGCACTGAAAAGCTGTCAAACTCAAGATATTTCGAGATACTCTTAGCCACTTACATCTTTGACACATATAATCCAAATCATAAATGAATGGGGACGTTCAAGTATCTAGTTGAGTAAGTCTGACAGCTCACTCACTAAGTGTATCTCGGTTTTGATTGGGGGAAATCGGTCAAAAGAGCAGCTGTTTCAGTTGACGTTTATGGAGGGGTAGCCGACGAATCTAGTCAAGAAATTAGTGACTGAGTACTAAGTTGACAGTTTGCATATGTAGCTGACGCAGAAAAAGTGACGTTCCCGACCAATCTAGTTTTTGCGTTCAGGTTACATCTTATCCAGACCAATCTAGTCGACTTAAGATTCTTGAATGCGGCCAATGTGTTACTTGCCAACTTTGAAACGTTCTGGGAGGCCATTCGCCAAATTTTCTTTATTTTCACAGATTTTATTATTGTGTGCAATTGATTTTTAAAACGGATTTCGAATTTGTTTCCTGCCAATTTTGTGCATTTGACATATCTATCTGTACTCGCCGGTTGAAAATCTCTGAGCTGTTTCCACCCAAGAGAGGAACTGCTCGTCACTCGTGATTTTGCTTAATTTCTCTTTTTGTGTCATTTTTGATGAGTGCGTGCGATTACCATCGATTTCTATTGATTGCGTTCGATTAAGGCCGAGAGGTGGCGCAGTGCAAACAAATTTAAGATAAAATTCGAGTGTTTTCCTGTGACTGAACCTGAGTACACTCCCACAGCAGTCCAGGACATTTTTCAGTCCTTTTAAATTCATTTTTATTGCTGCTTTCTTTAACTTACTCGCTAGACAAAAAGAACTCATTGCAATTTAAATTTAAAACATTTTTCTTATTCTTAAACTTAACAATAGGCTTAACTTTTTGACTGTATGATTTGGTTTGTTTTTTTTGTAATTTCAAGAAACTTTAGAATTGTTTATTATTTGCAGTCCGCCTACGATTTCAACAAAATTTATTTAATTTCACCTTTGCCATAATATGTTGATTGTGCTTAAACTATGAATAAATATTTAAGTACAAAATTGTTGCAAGCAAAAGCTGTCAAACTGAATTGATTTCATTGAAAATATTCTCGTTTCCAAAATATAAGGGATCCATTTCTTAAAACTAAAACTAGCTTTAAAAATCTACAAATATGCCATCTGGCCTAAGGACCTAAGAGTTGTAAAAGAATTAAAGGGCAAAGAGTGGCAGTGATTTCTGTTTTCTGATCTACTTATGCATAGTTTTATTTTTGACTGGAATATATTAGAAACGATGGTTTGACAGCCCGCGGGCCGGGGGTGCGATTGAAGTGGAAGGGTCTGATTGTGTAAGGAAGTGGTTGCAATTATTTAAAGGTGCATATTTAACAAGGTTTAAAAAGGGGAAATATTTGCTAAAATTAAGTTTTGCGTAGCTTTTATTGCATTTTTATCGGAAGTGGGGAGGTTATAACAAAAATATAGCACAGATATGTAAAAATAGATCGGCAAATATAAATAATTAAAAAACAGATTTTTTTGAATTTGTTGAGAAAAAACAAGTACGGCATCTTATTTCGAATACTGATTTTATATTTAATATGTATTTTTATGAAATCGTTAGAGCGGTTTTTGTAAAATTTGCCGGACAAAACAGTACAAAATATTGCTATGTTCAGTTTTAAAAATACTATTGCTTAACTATTTAGCTGAAAATGATGTTATGATGTAAGCTTACTAGGTTTTTAAAGTTTCATCAAAATCGAAAATGAGGTTTTCGAGATATGAGCAGTTTGTAAAATTAAAGTTTTGGGTGATTCGAATTAAAAATCAAAATTAAGTATAACAATAATTTTGAAAACATCAATTTTACTCTATGTTTGCATTTTGGTCAAAATCGTAATTGCCGTTTTTAGGTAAACTAAAGAAAACTAAATTTTTCAAAAACGACTTTTTTCAAAATTCCATTTGACCATAATATTGAAAAAAAATGAGTTTGCCATTAAGTCATATATGACCATATTACCTTAGTAATGAATTTTTGTTACAATCGTGATATCGAAATATGTCCAAATTTCAAAAGTACCGTTATTGGATTTTTTAGCTTAAAACTGAGTATGCAGTAATGTTAAGCTCACCTTCTTAAGCTTAAATTTTAAATTTGGCGGAAATCGTAAGAGCCGTTTTTGAACAAATCCAATTGGTATGAAAATTGTACCTATATGGGAAGTACCATTAATATTGAGGTTACCGTGCAAAAAAAAACGGCCCAAACTGCAAGCCCCTAAATTCCGAATTCGAAGTTTGAACACAATCGGGATAGCCGTATAGGTTGTAGGCCTCGGGACATACAGACAGACAGAAGGGCAGACGTACAAAATTTTGCCACCCACTTTTTTGAGTTCGTCTGTCATCGTAATGTCAGAATTGATTAATATCTCGAGTTTGAAATTTTGTGCAAATACAATATCTTTCTCTTACTACGTAATGGAAAAAGTTTAAAATGTTTAAATGCGTTACCACCCAGAATTACATTAAATTGCAAAAAAAAAAACATTGAATGCCTTTCCAAATAATTTAATTATTTGGCAACTCTTTTAAATATTTTGCAACTAATTTTCTCGTTTTATTATGAAACATTTAAATGGTCAGGGAGAGATCCGATATTCTGTAGTTAATGCTCATAAAATAGTTAGAATTGTATCAGTCGCGGATGAGTACTGTAGTATCGACAAAATCTCAACTGTATTATTATAAAAATGGGTATGATCTATATGTCAAATATGAACAATGGGCCTTAGCAATAAACATTTTTAGTCTCGACTCTAAATTTTCGTAGTTCACTGTGGCTATATTTTCCATACAAATTTTGCAATTGTGAGCTTTTGCAAATTTAAAGTCGAGACTAAAAATGTTTATTGCTAAGGCGCAATATGTTTGACATATTGCTAGAATAAGCGAGAATAAACTCACATGACTGTGAACAAGCAAATAATAAAGACCTGCCCTATTTTGAACTCTACAAGTACATTTAGGTAAAAGAACATGGCTATCGAAATGAGCTTCACACATCTGAGCATCACTCATCTTGCTTTTCTGGTTTGTGCCAACATTTTCTTTCGAAATATCCTAAAAAGTTAAACTCTGTGTTGAAATCTCAAGTGAAGTCAAAAATTATCCTTGAAAAGATTTCATTAATTCGACCGATTTCATCCAGTGATCCAATACATTGCGGACTTGTACTTGGACACATCGGGAATTTTTCAAATATTCTGGGAAAACAATATTGTTGTTCGTTCCCGGCCATTTAGAAGACTTCATTGACAGCAATAAGAACGGGCTTCCTCTTCCCATAAAAAATAAATAAATACATAGTTGGCGAATCAGGTCCGTAGGCCTAGCTTCTCACATAAATTCTTCCATTTAAATTACCTTAGTGAATTGTATTTACGCTTTTAAAGCAGTGCTGCCACTTTTTTTTGATCAGCAAACCTTTTGTCCCCCTTATAACCCGGAGAACCTATGAATACAAATTCACAGACCTTCTCTGATTTATAACGCCTTTCGGCGAACTAATCGTCAAATCCCTTTCTCGGCAGCTACAAAATAGTCCACCTAACTGCAATCTCCTCCAAGAGATAACCGGATTAAATAATTGCAACAGACACAAAATCCCGAAAAAATCCTTTTATCTACACTTTGCCATAATTATAAGCCGAAAAGATGCACGCGTGCAACGATTCAATTTAGGAGATAAAAATAAAAGGAAAAAAAATCTCAAACAATGTCCAGCAATGGATGCACCTTCTTTTTTTTTGTCAGACAAACTGTTCAGATGTCGAAACGTGTCAAAGTCCTACGCTCGATATTCGTTTCAAAATGACACGCAGACCGCACAGCAACGACAATGCATCGAATTGTTATCACATTCATCAGATTGGATTCGTCCTTTTCCGTCTTATTTTTTTTTTTTTTTTTTAGATATAGTCTTTGTGTGTTCATCTAGAACACCTTCGGCATACGGCGGCATTGTACTTCACGTACGTGATATTAGAGCGGAGATAACATCTTCATGCACCGCATTTTTGGTGAACTGCATTTTTTTTTTAAGGGATTTCTCCGAACTTGGAAATGCATTAAATGGGAGTCCCATTCGCAATTGGAAGTGCAAGTGAAACTGCAATGAATTGTGGACTGCAATCAGTTGGGTGTCATTGTGTGGAGCACGTAAGAGATGGTTTTGCGTTGATATGGGAGAAAATGTTGGACAATCAGGTTTTATGTCAGACGGGTGAAGGATTTATGTCCGCAAAAAGAATTCGATGCTGGAAAGGGGTTTACTGGCACTTGGGGATCGTGTACAGTACAGGAATATATTTTATGATGCATTTGTTGGAATTTTTAAAGGGTAGATGATGTGGTGTGGCTTGATTGAGTCTTCTAACTCAAACTCAAACTCAACTCTCTAAAGCACATGCCACGAGTTTTAGTTGCCTTGGGCAAAAGTCGAATAACCTCTCAGGTGTCATTTCTACACTACACTGTGCGCAATATCAAAGTAAATCCCACAGACGGCACCGCAAAGCTGTTCGAAAATCACATACACGCCGTCTTTCCACAGCCATAGGTGTTAAAATAATTTATATGCAAATGTTCTCTCGTTCGTTTGGCTAAGAGCTAGAGTTTGGCTAAAGTTATTAATCAATATCAGGTTCAGGTACCATTGTGTTGGCTTTTGCTAGCTAGTAAAGTTCACAATCTCTCCCAATAGAGTTTATGCAGTCCAATGAACTTTTACTGTGTATATCGCTGCTATTTGTTGCTGCCAAGCAAAACCATCCATCATTACTAATTTGTTTAGTTGTATTTATGTAGATTTAGTTTTCCTGTACCCTGTCGCCCTCCGTCCCGATGCTACCATAAAATGTAGAAATAGTAGCCGCAAGAGAAAAAAATCCAAAAATTATGCAAAAACATTAAGACGAGGCAACTTAGCCTCTAATCGGTGTTGTAGGTCGGCTCAGGTTTAATGATTTTTTTTGTTTTCTTTCCTTTCGAGAGATGCGGGGAGAACACATTTTTAATTAATAATGAAAATAATTATTTCTCGATAGAAACTATCGATTTGTGCTCATTAGGAGATATCGGTTTATAATTATAATTTTATTTTATACTTTAGTATTCTTTGTAGGAATTACGAAACGTACCTAATTCGATTCAGTTTATATTTGATTTCATGCTCGGCGGGTCAAGAACCGATTATTAGCGGAGAGTCAATTCGGTTGGTGGGGATCGTGTATAATTTCGGTACCGCAACTGACTTTGGTTCGAATTGGAATTTAGAAACCGAGCACATTTCGTATTGTTGTGCACAGAGACACAAAGAGACTGAAGTCAATTTCTCTTTGTCGGGGACTAACGGTCAGATTGGACGGATCTTTGATGCCAAAATGTCCGCTTCCAGAGAACGATTAATTAATACTGCGACTGTGACTATCTTTTTGACTGTCGTCAGTTTTTATTACATTTTTGCAAAATTAGCTGCATTAAGCTCTCAAACTTGTAGATTTGGAGGTGTTTGGTTTTGACGATAAATCGTCTGAAAAGTTACGAAATGAGTGCCCTAAAGTAGTTGCCCGATTGCGATGAAATAGAAAGCAAGTGTTGCCCCATTGAGCCCCTGGTTATGTCTGGAAAACTCCTACGGATAGAAATAGTAGTTTTGGCGTGATGCAGTAACGAAGTCAAATCCACATACAAACAGACAGGGAATTTTATTGTATATAGAGAAGAGAAGAAGCTGTATTTTAATGCGAATTCAACTGTCATAATGCATGGATATGTTAGATTTTGACATATGGAAAAAAAACTAAATTCTTTAAAGCTTTAGCGAGAAAAGAGAATTACATCAGTAATTCGTTAAATTAAGAAACTATTTGCAAGTCCTAACTAGAACGTGAACTAATAACGAGTAGCGAGTATAACGAATTCTCCTATCGGTATTTTCTACCGACCCCACTGTTACATGTGCCAAATATGACAAGTCGACTGATAAACGAAAAATATGAACTGTTTCAGAAAAGCTATTTGTTCGATGAAAGGAAATGGGCGCGTTCAAAAATCTAGTTGTCTATAAGCTACTTATCTGAGCTCGGTGTTACCTGAATGTATAACCTAGATTGATCCGCCGTCAGCTATATACACAGAATGACAATTGAGTACCTACTTAGTCAGGAAATGGGCTTCATCTCCATAAACGTCAACTAAAAAAAAGCAGTTTACCTACATGTAGGCCCATTGACTTATTATTATTATTTAGAATGTCAATGAATATGCCAATATAAACTGTAACACATAAAGTCATCCAGCTGTCAGACTAACTGAGCTGGGGTTTTGACCGGTTACAATAATAATGATTCAGAGATATTAAAATAAAAGAAGATTAAATGGCAGAACGTTTTCTGCTTTCACCAGCATAGAATTTTTTTTTAAAAGCTAAGTTGTTGGTTAACTTTGCGGTAAATACTTAGAGGTAGCATCGCATTCTAAGACAAGTCAACGACTAATTGATTTTTCATTTTCTGCAGCCCAACGTTATCCATTGAAAAAGAACTTTGTTTTGACAAATTCATTGAAAAATTGATTAAATACAACCGAAGACGAATTAGAGATGCCATCGGGCGAAATTAACCTCAATAATGCCAATTTATTTGGTAGGTTCTCAAACACTCGGTGTGCTAGATCGACAAACTTTTTGGCAGCCAATCTACAAACTCTTGTAGTTCCCTGAGATTTCTCGCAGTTCCACTCTAAATAAGAGCTATGTCGTTTTTGCACAACTACAAAGACTGATGATTCAGAAGACTCTAGAAAAACGCCGCTCAACAATTTGACAGTCATTCTAAACAGGCGAACTCCGTCAAATTTTTACACGCTGACAGAACCTCTGCTCTTAGCTGGCCAATGTTGTTCTTACTCAAGTCAATTTCGGGCAGATTCTTTAAGTTAGACAAAGTAACTGACATATGTCTTTTAGATGGGTGCCAAATATGTCATAATTTTATATATCTTATGGGTAAAATTTAGCTGCTCTGACTTCCTATTATTCGCTGCAAAGATTGTCTATAATAATCTCCAATTTGTTGCCATTCAAATTAGGCTTCTCAAATCGTACAAGCTCTAGAGAAAATTATCTGTTCAATGATATCTGTCAGATTGTTGTTTAATTAAATAGAACCACACGTTTATAACCAGAAAAATGGTGCCCCTCTCGAGGCCTTTTATTTTTCGCAAACGGAGGACTCTCAATACGATGATCATTTAAAAAGTTTGGGGATGTCTTCACTTCAACTTGTTTTAGATTCAAGTGAAAGATTTTTCAGTTTGACGGCGGGCCCTCTGAAAAATGGAGGCTGGAAATGAGGTTTCTCCCTATTGATACTCGTTCGACAATATTTGTCAGTCATTCAAATAATAATAACGTCGATTTCGAGTTTTACAGTGGTCATGGGTCAGCCCATTGGGTGTGATACGTAAAGTGTTTTCAGAATGGGATTGTTTTGGAAGACATTCAGTGCCTTAAGCCTGGGTCGGCATTCTGTAAGGCGAAACGAAACGTTCAAACGTTTTCTTGTGTACGAAGAAACTTGCTTGTGTAACATAGGGGAAAATCATTCGTGCGCACGAAAACGTTTGATCGTTTCGCCTTACAGAATCTGACCCCTGGTGTCTGACAGCGCGGTTTTTTTTTCTTAAACGGGTAAATATTGCCATAAATGGATCCCGCCCACTGCTGCGTACAAAGTTATTTTATATCAAGTATTCAATATGCTGTGGTTTATGCTTCCGATAAAATTGCTGTTGATAGTTAGTAATTTTAAGGTCGATATAAAGTCCACCAAAGACCTTAGCTCATCCACTATTTCAATATCATTTTGGTAGTTTTAGAAAATCTTAATTTCCCCTTTCTGAAATTAGTAGAAACGACTCCGGGTGAATTCGCTCTGTAGTTTTTGATCAGGTACACTCTTTTGAGCTTGGCGTTCCTTTAAAATGCAATGAACGAGTTTTTAGCAAAGATACTCACCAAGTTATGGTTTAAGTCATAGATTTTGTAGGCTCCCAATTCCGTTCCCATTATTGTTGCACTCCCTTTTTGACAGTAGACCTAATTTTACGGAACACCTTCCTATGGAAAGTCAAGTAGAATGTAAAATACGAATGCCCAATAAAACAGTTCACCTGCATATTGTTTGTAATTAAGTGGTATAAACTGGTATAATTCGCTGTGCGTCTTGGCAACGTCCTCTTAAAATTTCTCTCGCTGAAAGGGAAAGCCGCTGAAAGCAGTTTTCTAGCATCCCCAGAAAGGTGTGAACAAGGTTCATTTACTTGCTAAAAATGTTTGTGAGTCTTGGAAGTGTCAAGTATAGAGTGAAGTTGCTGTTATACTGAAATAGATGTTCAATAAAACACACGTAGTAAAAAAAGGCCTCAAGTGATTTGCTAATACAATTACCCTTTTAATCGAATTGGTCTTTTACAAGCATGTCAAATCTGTCAATTGGTAATCTGTATAATAGACTTAAGCAGCCTTCTTGGGTTGTTAAGGGGGAAATGCATTGCTATTTAAAAAAGACAGACAATGAAGGCAAAATCGTACTTAAGAGTTAACTTAAACAATAAGCACATATAAACACATTGCAAAAGATTTATTTTTTGTTAATTACAATAGAATCATTCCATTGAAGCCAAATTACTAAACATTTATCATTTCATTGACATTTCAGGAATCTTCACCAACCCTCACCCTAATTTCATCGAAAGTAAGTAAGATTTGTGATTTTCTTTTTCATTTAATTTAAACTTCACTAGATTAAATTGTTTGACTCAAATGTGTTTATGTGTGTTAGTTATATTTTTCCTCTATTTCATGCTAAAACTATTGCAACTTTTAAATTTATTTGTTGTAGCATTTAGATCCATTGAAATGAGTATTTAAAACAAACAGATGTGCGAACGGTGAACCGATTTGAATAAACTCACTCCAGTAGTGTAGCGGCCATATTGTGTTGTGACTGGTGAACAATTTTATTTCATGCATTTATATAACAAACTGCCTAAAATGCTATAGGCAAGTATGAAAGGAAAATGATTAATCGTTTGTAGGAGTCTACGTCGGTAATTTATGTATACTGCTTCATTGTAATCACCTTGGTTTGAGATTGTTGCAACTTGGTTTGTGGTATTAGTACGGGTAGTACGTATGATGTGTATTTGTCTATGTTTAAAGAGTCCAAACTTTTATTAGTTGCCACTATATTCGCAAGTAACTGGTAATTATCTTATGCCTGGCAAATGAAAAAAAGATTTTAGTGGCCTCTAATTCAACGCACACCACAATTGTTTTTGTTTATTTTAATTTTTTACAATCTAGCGGAAGTGTTTTTAAGATATTTCGTACCGCACAATTTTAAATACGTAGTTTTGTTCTACAAAATATTTAGTGCGTTTAGTTAGTTGAACAAAAAAAGGGACACTTTACATACCAACCTCAAATTTTAAATCGCACGTTAGCCTGTCAAATTTGTCTTCAACTTTCGATTTTATGTGAATTTTGAATTCAATCGTCTCCGCAAAGTATGTTATAATATTGATTTGGAGCTAAAGTGAGACCATATTTAAGTCACAGGCTCATAAGTCCTCCATTCGTCCCAAAAGTTGGCAAAACTCTCTACACATGTCTTTCGATTGGATGGGAGAAACTGGCCTCATGATCCAATATGGGCCTGGCTTTTCTATTTGATTTGACCTTATTTTCTGATGACTCTCCTTATTCCGACATGAAAAATATAAAAAATTGATAAACCTCGAGTGGAAATATTAGTCTTCTAAATAAAAGTGACTTCAACAAGTCCGTTTGTCCTTATTACGTTTCCAGAATTGTTATCCAATCTGCTATCCATGGACCATCGCACATCCGTGGGTCAACTAAGAATACTACGGAAACTGTAGAAAAAGCTTAAAATTAGGGGGCGTGGCACCTACCATACAACAAAATGATGTGAGTCGCTTTTATCTCAAAACAAAAAAAAATCCTCAATCTTGCGACCGATTCAATTTTTTTTTAAAAGGAACAATATGTGTGAGGCACTTTGAAAAATGTGGGCGGGTTTGCACAAGGGGGTGTGGCGAAAACCGAAAGCAATAAAGTCCAATTTGGACACTCCTGGCAGCTTAAGTCGT
Source organism: Cheilosia impressa (assembly GCA_948293265.1). Taxonomy (NCBI): domain Eukaryota; kingdom Metazoa; phylum Arthropoda; class Insecta; order Diptera; family Syrphidae; genus Cheilosia; species Cheilosia impressa. Next base: position 25,338,436 of record OX411884.1, on the reverse strand, counting down.
GAAATTTTAAACTTTGATGTGTATTGTCTGTAAAAATCAAGTAGCAAAATTTGGGGCGGGATACGAAAATGAGGCGTGGCATTTTTCATCCATCAAAGTCATTTAAGACACTGTATCTTGGCACTTACCGCAACCTTTGCTTCAAAGTTTGGTAGGTGGATCAAGACTGCATTTCTTGTTTTAAGTACATGAACAAGTCTTAACTTGAGAACGACAGTAAGCCATCAGCCATGGAACAGTAGCAACATTTATAAAGCTTAATGGAGCTCAATCAAAGAGATCATCTCGATTTTTGTGCTTAGTCTTAAAATCTTTAAGCGAAATCAACTCTTATCCAAGTATCCGAGTTTAGAAAGGTATAGAAAACATGAACTCCAAGCTTAAAATTGACTCTTGTACCAGTGTTTGGGACTTTAAAGTTCAAGCTGGATGTACCCTCTTAGCTCAACCTTACCTTTGAACCACCTAACCAAGGTTCGTGTGCGCACTATAGACTTCACATGTGGAATTAATACTATTGCCTGGAGTATCTCATTTCAATTGGTGGGTCTTTAGATTTTCAGCTTATTTACAGTTTTAGATGCCATTGATAGATGGCAGCACCATCATAAAAACGGTAACTTTCGAGCCGCAAAAGTACCAACTGTACAAGTTCATTCATTCTTGAAAAATCTACCAACCAAAGCTTAGCCCCAAACATATTTCTTTCTTTTTCTTTTCATATTCATTTATTTATTTTTTATTTTTTTATTTAGTAGGTAAGATAAATTACATTCAAATAGAGAAGAATAAGCGCTACCACGGCCTTCGGCTACTCATGTATTTACATCTCAATGAATGAATTAAAATATTTGCAATCGACCTCCCGATTTTGAATGTTTGACTGATCGTTTTTCAAGCAATGCTGAAGAGAAATGTCAAAAAAAAACCGTCCCAAATGTAAGATCAATCAGTTTAAACAAAATCCCCCCCCCCCTGCCAACTGCCATTCCAAACTTTGTTAAACTCCACCACATACGAGTAGAACCGAAAATGATCCCAAAATGTCACCACCAGTTGTTGTATAAATTTCCGGGTCCATTTAAATATGACACAATCCCATCCCCTCTCTAATTAAAAAGAATAAACAGAAACAGAAAAAGATTAATTTTATGAATCCCACAATTACAAATGGGAAAAAAATAAAACACAAAACTAAAAAAAACAGGTATCTCTTATTTCAAACTGAATAAATTTCAACAACTGGACAAATATACCTACCTACGTCGCCCCACACACATATCGGTGACCGGTTCTATAAAATATAACACACCGAATCTAATAATTACCATTACCTACTATATTTAACTTTGATTTTGATTCCACATTTACGGTGCAGATACACAGCATTCGATACTATTTCGTTTTTATTTTTCTATAGAAACCAAAAGAGATCTCCATCCAGCAACAACAATGCTGGGGTCTTAGCCTGCATATGTTGGAGGTATATTACCCGAACTTGGGCTAATGCTGTAAGCCATATCTAAGTGATGGCACATCTAGTATAGCGACACATATACGACGTACGAGATATTTCCCCGGGTAATAAATATTCCAACAAAAAAAAAAAAACAAAAGTAACATTCTTGTTTCTCATTCTTCGTGTATAAAATTGATTGTGATTCCCGATTTATATACCCGCGCTCGCACATACATGGAGACATCTCTTATTATAATCTTGGGGTACTATTTGGGCAGAGCATACATACACGTGTGTTTTTAACAAATTTTTGGAGACATAAATTCTCAAAGAGATGTATTTTGTATATACGGTAAACGGGAATCATTTTAATTTTGGAAATAATTTCTCTCTAAGGTATTGCCATTGGAGAAGAGATACATATATGACTAGGCCTACGCCAGCGCCGTGTCATGTCAGGGGGAGAAGGGGTAAATATGATTTGTAAACGCAAGCTGTGTGTGCATTTAGCAGCGAGTTGGATTCGTCATGGACTATGACGTATCTAATGCTTGTTGGGAGACTGGATATCATTTTACGATGCGATGTGTCGGGGAAAGCTTTGTGCATTATTTTGGTGAGATTTGTGTGAATTTGAAGTCATTGATGGCAACAGTGACACCAACGAATGAAGACAGTCTTAGCCAGATGTGTCTTAAGATTCGTACACCCAAAATGATTGTACATGCCTTCAAAAGAATATACTCGTGTGCATACTTTTTAAATTTGTTTCTATTTTGGGCAACCGCCTAATGCCGGTCGCGCACTATGCGCGCAAATCATTCAATTGCTTAAGTTGAGCAACGCAATTGGAATACGAGTTGGGCGTGTGTGTTATGCGAGGCGCAATAGTCATACCTACATCTTGCTGAACGACTAATTGCATTTTTGAATCCCCTGGCACACATTGTTCGTCAAATCGTGTGGTCTTGAGCAACAGCAGTTGCGCAACGAATAAATAATGATTTGAAATAAGTTTGTCAATGCCCAAGCATCGGACATTGAGTGGCGATCGCACTGGGCAGCTGGACCGTGCAATATTTCTGTTTTATTGAACTTCTTTTTCAGTAAAACACAGCAAAATTTGCTTTCCAGCACAGCAACTATCTACACTTTTGAGATTCATCCCAAAAATGTATCCCTGCAAATAATTTGAGAGCAGATCAATTCGGAGAACTTTTCAAAAAGAAAAAAAATTAATTTCGATCATTTTTAAAAATAAAATGGGGTCACATGTGGTATAGATAAGTAAATGAAACTGCTACTGCATAGTTCAGTTTGAAATCTTAAGCACACGGTAAAATGACGATAATTCAACACTAGTATGACCTTTTTTAACCTTCAAGATTTTAGCTTTATAATAAATAATTGCATACATCCAGGCTGATTCGATAGTTCCATTCAGGGGTCGCATCGTCTCTTCCGTGAACGAGCAATACGTGACGAAATTTGTTTTTGTTTTGTGTGTAAAACCGGCATAGTTCCGTGAATGTATAGCTAGTTCACGGATGTGGCGATTCGACCCCAGCATTTGTCTACTTAACTTTTGCTTAGATGGATGTTCAATAAAACAAAACTTTAGCTTTAGAAAGCAGCCATGCAAGGCATAAGTAAATCAATCAAATCGTTGCACTACTCGCAGAAATTAAATTAAAAATGAATTCAAACGAAAAGTTCAGCAACGCGATGATTAAATAATATGCAGCACTTTTTTTTTCAATATTGCCCAACGCGAAACAGAGCTATGTCCAAAGTCCAATGCGGGTGCCAAGTTTACATTCTTCTTCCTCTCTTCTCAAAACATTCGACTTGTTATTTTAGTTACGGATTAAATCTGAATAGCTTTGGAGTTCTTAAAAAGTTCCTTATAAACAAAAATTTAGAGCATACATAGGTACATTAGTTTTCAAAAATATTGCAGCGCCCCTACTTAAAAAATAATGTTTTTAAAATGTTTTTACAGCCCCCAAAAAGTCTAAAAACACCCAATCAAAACTTTTTTCTGAACTTAACCAAACAACTTTTAAAACTACAAAAATGAGAAAAACAAAATTGGAACAAACTTTAATTCTGGAAAGAGTTAAAGTTTAATAATAATAATAATAATAAATAGTTTGGGAAAATACTTGCAAAATGTGTAGTATGTAGATAAGAAAAAACTCTACTTAGCCCAAATTCAAATAGGAGGAGTTAAATCCTATTGAAAAGAGAGTTCTGTTGCTGAAAACAGAACTATGCAGCACTAAAAAAATTCCATTCGCATGATGGCAAATTCACAAACAGTGTACGACCGCCCTAAGCCGATTATTTATTTCAAGTTTGAACGAAACTTGAGCGTGTCGCTTAAAATATTTAAGAACCTAGCGACAAGTTTCAGCTTTGATCACTGGACAAACGTGCAATTTACAAGAGCAGGTAACAACTGTTATGACTTATGAGGGAGTTTCTTATTTCAACTGTTCAAAGTCACAGATCCATTTCATATTTTTAAAAAATAGAATTCGCTCACAGAAAAATCCGTATTACTTATCTATTGCCAGCTAAATGTACATTTGCTTCCAGTTGATGACACCAAGCACTCTGGCTTCCACTTTTTCAAAATTTTTAAACCTTAGCTTCAGTCTTTGTGAATCTGAAACCTCGCGGCTGGGAATTGAAATGAATTAAAGATCCCATTGACTTAATCATAGTTGCCCGAAATTGTCAGTATACGCTTAGTTCCCCAAGTGTCAATTTTGAAGATTTTAAAATAAGTTAAGATACCCTGAGTAAGGCTATATATTTCCTGGCTGAAGACTAAAAGACCGTGCTTGTGTGTTTTTGGGGCTAATTTTGGGGTTTATCTGATTTTAATTTTTAGGTTATGTCCGACGATCATATACTTTGACAAATTGGTCAGTCTCTCTTTTCGGTCTCCTTGCGTGCCAAGCTTTATAAAAGGTATTATTTTAAACCGCAACATAATAAATAACCGGTTCGACTTCGAAGTTGTCTTCAATGGCAACCTACAGTCTCCCAATTTGGAGTTGAGTCACTGAACCGACGACTTGGTGGCGTTTCTACCGCTAGTCCGAAACTTCTTGTAATGGCTTCACGCAAGTCCTTAAGTGCTAATCATGTAAGCAAATGAAAAGCTCGAAAAAATCCGAATGTTAGCAAACAAGTCTCGTCTTTTATTTTTGAAGGCATTCTGACAATTTTTGTGAACTTTTCATTTGCATTCCTGTTTAGCTCATTCCTGAAGGGTATTTAATGTCTTTTTTTCAAATTCCTCAGAGTAGACGAAGTCAGAACTAGGACGTTCAACTATCTAATTATATCCAAGAGATTTGCAAGAAAGACCCATCTTTGCTTTAGTCATGATCATGAATGCATTTGCGAACATAAACAAAAGTTGACATAAATTGTCAAAAATGTCAAAATGCCCTTTAGATGTTGGTGTGTCTTCAGCAAATTGCAAATTTTTGTAGGTTGTCAACATAAAACTTGTCACGAATAATGTAATCTCAGCTTATTACTCACTTACCTACTAGACTTGTGTAGCTCACCAACGAAGTAGTTCAAAAATGTGCTCTGTGGCGCGGAACTGATGAACTATTCCTAAAACGCAAATGGTATTTGTTTTTTTTTTCGCTTCGAATTGTGGTTGCTTTTCGACATTGGAAGCATATCCAAAATTTGCACCTTGAAGTCTTTAACTGTCAACTATTTAAATGAACTACGTAGTTCGAAGGATACTTGTTGTATATCAATAAACCGATGGTAGAACTTGTTGTCTTGCGTGTGCGACTTTTGCTGAGTCGCTGAGTAGAGCTCATTAAAGATCTTTGTCGAGCTTTGCCCTGGTAAAAATTAGGAAGATTTCGCAGGATAAAGTTATGCGTAAAAGAAACAATGTTCTATAAAGTTTTATATTAAAAATAAAAGTTATAGGGTGAATGAGTGTTCTCTACACCTCACACCGGCTTGAACTAAGTGAACTAAATGAACTAACAAGTTTGGTAACAGGCTCTTTACCTTTGCCTCTTTGAATTTTTAACAATTTGCACTTTCTCCCTCAACACGACAACAAATCTCGGCCGGACCCACTACCTCCATTCCAATTTACTGGTATGGGCCAGGAATCACCTCTGTATGATTAATACCAAAGTGCTCAATGACTCACGAGCCCTTCTCGTGAAATCGCCCGCCAAATGTAATTGCTCACTGGTAAGAGTGAATTCCTTTCGCAAGAGTCTCCAACCGGAATAGTTGGTTGGTCTCATTGCAGACACAATCTTCATGCGCGAGTAACGAACAAATGTCCAAATTGGACAAAATAATGTACCTGATGCGCCTCTTCGACTGCCGATGACTCAGCAGTGTTTCCGCGAAAACCATGGTACACGACGAGAGCAAGCCTCCACTCAAATCAAGTGTGGGAACACGGAGGAAACTCTTACCCGACTTGATTTATAACCAGATACATACAGTTTGGGATTTTTTTTTCTTGTATTTGTTGTATTTTTTTCTAATTGGAATTAAGTCACTTGCATTAAATTATAAATTAATGGATGAAAACAATTTCGGATGAAAGTGTTCCGCTGCGACCGACGCGACACATCAGGAATTTTTTTGTTTGCCTCATTTTTTTTTTTTGTGTATAATAAATTATATTTAAGCGCTGTAGCAATACCAGATATCGTGTGAAATAATAAAATTGATAATAGGAATGATTTGAATTCTGTTGGACCGCAAGGTGCCATCTAATGGAACTGAGGAAAGCCGTTTATTTATTTAGAAAAAAAATGTCTTATTAAATGAAATATTTAGCAATAAAATGAGACTTAGAGGTGAGTTATAACCTCGCGTTCGTACGTCAGTGGTAGTGGACGGACATATTTTCTTGGCACTTAGTTAAATTATTTGTTAAAATGAAACGCTACACATTATAATGGCGCAACTCTTTGTGAATTTGTTTTCATGTTTTATTTTTAGTCGACTGGGAATACTTATAATTGAACTGAATCTTTGGGAAATTTACTTGTGTCTGCCCGACGCTCAAGTGCCCTTGTGTGTGTTCCACAAGGGCATTGATTGTGACCGTGAGGCTGTTGTTATCAAAGTGAATTTTAACCTGTTGCGAAATATTGGATTTTCGATTTGAGTACTCATGGAAATTATTTGCCAAAGTCAGATCATTTCGAGTTTTAATTTTTTAAATACTTCCCTCGGAAAATGTGAACCAATCCGGTTTCAACAGCGCCCCGAAATTATTGCAGATCGATGTTGGTTCTGCACACAAGTTGTTGTCAGTTGTAGCCCTAAACAACAATTTTATCAAGCACAAGGGGTGTGTAAATTCTTACATAGTGGTTTCAAAATGCGACATTCGTTGACATTTTGTGTTGTATTTACTTGCCGCACACTTTAGCATTTGGAAAACCAAACTTACACGCTCGCGTTTCGAAAATTTAAGTCGTATATAAAACATGTGACGAAAAAAACAACAAAAAGTTGGCGTTTTTTGGGAAACAAATTGTGGGTTTTTCGGACTTATCTGGCAACGACGCACTGTGGTCCAAAATGGCAAATCTCGTGCCAGAAATACTGAATTCGATGTTTTATTTTTAAGGCTTTGTTTTTTATTTCTACCTACAAAAAAAGACGGCGCTTCAAAAACAGCAAACAAAATAGTTCTCTGCTTACTAGTTTGACTTTTAGAGCTTTTCAAAGTTGGTCAATTTAGTTCTACAGGGAATCAATTGAGACGGCGCCCATTTGGCCGATATCATCTTCTCGACTTGACCAATAAAATTCTAAAGGTTCAAATAAACATAATTAAAAAACAGAATTCGAATCATTTAGAAAAAAATGAGAGCCAAAAAAGATCGGATGACTTCTTTTGGCCCACCTTGTAAAACAAATAGAAAACAGAAAAACCGAACTTCTTTTATTTTTTTTTTTTGTAATTTGGCATATTAAACAAAAAATATTAATTTTCTTAAATGCAGTCTAGTTGCTTTATATATAGGTAAACTAAAATTTGATTAAAAAAAATTACCTCATATTTTTAATAAATAAAACAAAATAAAAACACCTTTTTCAGCAATTTTTTTTTTTGGTTTAAGTAGAGCTACAAAAAAATTCTCCCGAGTTCCCGCGAAAAATCGACCACGATAATTGACCCTAACTATTTTTTAAACCATATGCAAAATTGTAGCTGCAACTATTTGCAATGTTCGGAGAAATTGTAATTTGCTGAAAAAGAGAGCTTGAAATTTTCTTATATTAATTTAAAATAGTTTTGCTGTTAAAAAATATACCCACTTCCACGCCCATATTTATATAAATGCCAATTGGTTTTCGTAATCCGCCAAAAGGGTCTTTGAGGTATGCTGTAAATGACTTTGTTCAGATTACTTAAATTATTGTAAATCATTATTGTTCCTTTTCTTGAAGTATACCCACGTAAAGTATTAATTGTTGAAAGTGGTGACAATTTTTTTCTGAAAATCAAGGTCTATAATAATTGTAAAAAAAGTTATGTATATTATGTATAAAAAATAAATAAAATTTTATAAAATACAAAATGAAAAAATATCACTTAAATACTTGCTAAAAACATTAAAAATTGGCTCGTTAATTTTATGCATCCACTGTTGTAAAAAAAATTGTTTGGATCACCCTGCGAACAGTTAAATAGACGTAGACCAGTTTTTAGAAGATTCGTAAAATCCCTTCCTTGTTTTTATTCCTTTTCCAAAGAAAAACTTACTTCAGCCTAACATTTGGAAACACCCGGTAAAGCAATTTTCTTAGAAATCACTATTTTTATAGAGTGGAATTTTTTCCAGTTGTAGGGAAAAACTAATCGCTGGTAAAAAAAATGCGAAAACAGTCTTTAAAGTCGGGGAACACTGGTCGAGTCTAAGTAAAGATCAGAAAGAAAATCTACGGGCAAATGTCACCCTCGAGTTGAAAGCGGGGTAGACCTCATTCTTGACAGCGAAGATGTGGACAGTTAGTTGATGGATTACAGTGGTGCTGTGGCGATGAATGGATAGAGTGCTTCATCTGAAACCAAGATTGGGGGCTTCTTTTCTTTTGGATGCTGCAGGTGAACGCAGTTGACATTAACAATGTCGGTTCTTAATCCTCAAATGTTGCAGTTTGCTTCTGTTAATTTCTATGCCTCGCTCCTGCAAATATTCCTCCGGGATATTCTGTCTCGGGATGTTGCGTCGCGGCATTTATTTTACATTGGCCTTAAAATTATAAAGCTCCGAAGCGTATACTTCACGCAAGCATTAGAATTGCTGTGGTGGGGTGTTCTCCCTGTGGATGAGAAAAGGGCGTGTATATATTTAAAACTCTCCTTCACCTTCAAACAAACAAACGAATAATCACTCAAAGCCCAATTGACGCGCACCTACTCAAAACGTCGCCACGAAGGGCAAAAGTCTTCCCAATTCCCAAACTATCATTCCGGTACAACCCAAATGTTTACTATTCGATACTCAAAAAGTGCCCACAGCGCTCGTGTGCGATTTTCTTCGTCCCAACATTCTCACGCGGACGCACCAATCTCTAACAAAGGGCACTGTGGCAACAAAGTACTAAATTACGTTTCGTGTTCTTCCAATTCTCTTCATAGTCTATTGGCACAGAGACCGACTTTCTGTCGTGCGGTTGTTCCTTTTTTTCCGCGCACCCAACTTACCGGTTTCCTGTTGGAACCACTCTCTCTCTAGAATGGCCCAACACTCGATAAACTCGATGCTATGTAGCCGTACCCGAGGCATTAGGATATCTGCCCAACACTACTGCAATAAAATTAGACCCTGCTCAGACCCGATTGCGAGCATCGTTTCAAGGGCATCCTTGCACCTCGCGCTGGTGTGGTGCGGGTGCAGTAAGTGCTTGTGCACAGTCCCACATGCAGATTGCAAGCGAAGGTCCCTTCCTTCGGTGGCTGTCTCAATATTATTTGTTTATTTATTTCTGGCCACAGTTTGTTTGGGAGCTGTGCGCAACTTCGCCACCACACCACTGCAATACTGCAAATCGCGGCGATCGTGAGTTTTGTTTATTGCAGACGCGAGCACACATGTGCTCTGAAGATATACACTCGCTGGACAAATCGCTATCGTTTGTTTTGCCCTCTCGAGCTCGGTCGTCTTCCTTGCGTTGTTGTTAGCCGGACTTCATCTTCATTTTTAATTTGCCGTACTTTATTGCGGTATCACGTCACAATTTCTTGTTGCAGCGTTCCGTACTACACAGCATATCTGCGAGCATGATTCAGACAGAGATGGGCTGACAGCGCCGAAAATACAACACCAACACCAACACATGGCCGTAATTAAAGGAGACGGACAAATACTTAATGATTTCGTAGAAGTGGACTTTTTTGGCCAAATAATAAATGTACTGCAATAAAAGCGGACAATGCGCAATGTGTGCAGCACACATTCGATGGCCATATGGGTTGGGCGCTCTTAAAAAGCCGCTAAAAAAATAAACGCGCGGATAAATTTGAGGTCTTAAACGATTTGGCAGAAGGACTAATTGCGTTCTTCAGCAGCTTGGGCTTTAACATTTTTAACGAAGCGCTCATCGGGATTTATTGTCGGCAGTTAAAAACGTGTCGGCGATTTGTGACTCCGTGTAAAGGGAATGTGCGGTGGATTAAGGGTGCCAAACGATGAAGGCACGCAGTGGATATCTTCGGAGGTAAGGCCCAACTTCTAGCTGTAGGAAAAGCCTCTCATTAGGAGTCACGTTGAAAAGTTTTTTAGCGCACGAATGATTTGCTCTAAATTGCAGAAGTGAATTGTTCGTGCAGACGTAAACGTTTCAGCGTTCAAATGCCGACCCAGCATTCGACTGCTTTACACATCCGAATGCCCGGTCTAGCTACAGTATGTGATGTGGTTTTAGCTAGTTTGGCCCAAGTTTGTCTTGACTATGCCCTTAATTTCATTATTTCTATGATTGGAGAACTATTCCTCCTTAGGGGAGTTTTTAGGCCGGGGAACCTCCATCATCATACAACCTATTAATGACCATCTCGTACCCGTACAGCTCTCATACAAAACTGCTGAGCTTCAGGCTATCTTATACCTTTAGCACACAAAAGCCTTAGATTCTGTTGTACATTTTTCTGGTTACAAAAAAGTATCGGGTCCGACTGCCAGATGAAGCAACTTAATGTGGATGCAACGTCCAAGCCCATTCTGTTTATGGACAACTCATCCATGGCCAAATTAAAAACACACCCTCCTACCTAAAATTTAGCAAAAGGGTGCAGCTACAACGACTACTGTTCACCTCATTTTTGACCATTTTATCTATGGAAAGGTTTAGGTTGTCGGGCAAAACTCGAAGTCGCAAATATGCTCAACTCAGGAATAAAATACACTCAGAAAAAAAGATTGTTAATTGAAGATTGAGTTTTTATAAAATTTGCAAGTTAAAAGTTATTTATTCAACTATTATTTTTGATAGCAAAGAACTCGTTTTAAAGTTATCAAGAATCAGGACTTTCAGCATAAGAATAAAATACTCTCCATACCTAACTATTTTCTCGGTCATTGCCATCACTTGGATTTTTTATATTAAAAAATTCATATTAACAAACGAAAATTGTTCGAAAAAATTTCCTGCTACTGAAATTTTTTTCACGTTCGCCAAACACTATTTAGTTTGTTTTATTCCTTCACAAAACTACAAAAAAAAAGAAATATTTTCGAACAAACCCGCACTTTTAAAACTTGGCAGCACTTTTGCAGTGACATCATCGAACAGTCGTTTAGCCAAATAATTTTTGCAGGCCTTCGGAGTTGACAAGCCACTCTGCACTTATTTAAGATATTCGCTGTGCTCCTTCAAAAATAAAGAAATAAGTGACACCCACAGTTCCATATATTGGGACTTTAATTCCTGTGAGCTTTTAACAATGGAGGGGGTCCGTGGAAAATCTTCGAAATATATTTTTATCGAAAAATATTTGTGTTGTCCAGGGATTTAGTAACCTGTCCTGCTCAGTGGTTTATGTTAGTCTAAGGATATAATTTACGTAGTTCAGACTGCAACCACTGAGCCACTTCGTCCGACTTTAGGGAAAGAAAGAGCAGCTTGCAGTCCGGCCACTCATTTCATAGATCAGTTGGCATTTATTGCCTCTAGCATTCCTTTACACAGACAAAATCTCGTAATTTGCACGGTGAAATGTCAATGGCAAATATAAGAAAAAGTATAGGCGACAGCATTCAGCCCTGCAGTACACCAGTTTTTCTTTTTAATAAATACTAGGAGATCACTTCTTGATATATTTCTATCCATGACTACTACTACAGCATCAGGCACTTGTCAATCAGTTCCAACTGCGTATTATTGGAGAAGATTTGTCTTTCGTCATTTGGACTACTTTGCGTGTGTTCCTTGGGTTAAATCCTCCAGCAGACTCGTCCGGACACAATTTTACCATCCATTAAATTGGCATTGCTGCATGCGGTTGATAAGGAACCTTTCGATTTGATTTCCTGCCAATATTGTAGCTTCTTTCTACTTCACTTGAGGACATATTTGGCAAAAGTTTTTTGGCTCTATCCGACTCTTAGCTTTCTGAAGGTTTTTCCATCGCGACTTTATTTGCAAGTTTGATGGAACCTAATACACTGCCTTGAATAGCTCTAGAGGTGGCATGCCAACCTATTTGGCTCAAGATTTACCTGGGATTAAAATTTCTGTCTAGTTGCAGACATAAATTTACTATCAATGACTGTAGTCAGACATATAGTGTCACCCAACACAGCCTGCCTTTGTGCTTATTACAGAGGCATTCGTGATTCCCACGCTGCCGGCCGACTGCGATGCCAATGCAAGTTTATACCTCTGCCTATTTACTATATCATGCGACAAATACACGCCACAATCCATAAGGCACATTAAATGGACTATATCCTTCGCCAGACCCACACATTTAGCCTATACCCTGAATGCGTCACCTTCACCTCGTAGACTGCTTAAAATATTAACTATCCCACAAATTGCACGCCGCATCACAATAAAGATCTGCGCCGTCAAAATGCATCGCAGCTCGTCTCGCAATCCCGGTTCTATTAAATACGACTCCTCCATTAAATCTCTACTTAAATGCTGTATCCACCTTTAGTTTAATTAATTTTTCCGAGAATTGCGTTAATGCATCCGCAGCCTCACATTCTCAGTGCGGTTGGCTTTGTTGGACGAGAGGGGGACGCGACTCCCATGGACGACCCACCGAACAAGAAACGTACTTAGTTTATTGCAAACAATAAATGAGGCAACGATAACTGGAGAATCATCACTTGCGCACGTATATCCCTCTCGCTCGCCATATGCAATGCATGCGATGGCCTTCGAAATGGTACTGAAGGGCCTCTTCAGAAGTTAACACTTAACCCCTCTGTCGCGGCACCCTCTTGCTATGCACATAGAAATATTGCGCTTTAGTTACCAGTGGCTACCTGTGTAAGTAGTTTTGTGGTAACACACATTTGCAGGACTCTCTCGTCAGTTTGTTGGAATTGGAATGCCAGCTCGTCACTTTTTGTACATTTTATCACAGTCAGCGGCAAGTATCTCATCGGTGTTCATAGGTAGTTGAAAAAGGGAATGATATGAGTGCTCCCCGTAATAATCACGGCCAGAGGAGTTATGCCATGTGTACAGTGAGTATGAGTATTTTTTATGCCTATGCAAATGGAAGTCGTTTTTTTTAATTTCTGTGCCTACGGAAGGACTTTTAAAATCACTTTCGAAGACATATTTTCAGGAGACTAAAATGTACTAGGCACAACTACTCAAGTTCATCCTATCTGTAAAAATTTCAATTGACCTTCCATAATTAAAAAGAAAAATCCTCTCAATCGTTATATTACAGGGTGGCCCAACAATATTGAGCGCAGTTATTGGATAAGTGAATGGAAAGAAAAACTTTTGAATATGTTTTAAACGGACCGCCATTTTCATCTGGCAATCGTTCCCTCAAAGTTTATGGTACAGCGGGTGTTACTGAATACCCAATTATTGGGGACCGAAATGGTCTTATGGGCCTAGGGAACTATACCGAATTATTCGAGCTACCGCTCCTAAATTATTCGCACTCACAAAATTTTGTATATTGACAAACAAGTAGATATTGCAGAAATATATTACACAGAAATCAATAGTCGCAGAGGAAGAAACCTTAATTTCTGCGCAAAATACACCGACCTCCGTTATTTGGTTTCCCCAGGCAGTGTTCGACAGTAACTATTACCGACTTCTATAGTCTTTGGTATGCAGCTGCTGACAAAATGGAACTTATTTTATTTTAATCAACCAATTTCTTCTTAAAGCTCTCTGCCAAGTCGTGACAAATGTAGTGATGGTTTGGTTGGAGACACAGTTTCCTCCAGCTAAAAACCCTCAAGGATGTGACAGCAAAGTGCTCTCAATATCCTCACAGTTGTGAAGGTTTTGAACGTAAAATTTAGTACAAAAAATCCAGTTTGGCTTTACTTAGATTCAGAATAGTAAGTTTCAGAAAATACGCAAAATTGTTTCGTTTGAAAATCGAGAATTTTTTTTAGCCACCCTGTTATGTTTTTAGTGGGTATACATTTTTTTCCAAAACCACCTCTAATGTGAATGTTGAAGACGAAATATCTAAGGTAACGTTCAAAAAAATTCTGAGCCAGTGTTCGTAAGTCGTGGAAAATTTACCCTGCCATTAGGAAGTTGTAAAAGAAAGGGTGGCTAAAAAATCACCTGAAAACATTTATTCTAAATTTGAAGATAAATAATATCCCTTAAGATTCAACTAGATTTCTACATATTTGGTAATATTTACTCAATTTTTGTAACAAAAGGATTTGATGAAATAAATTGATTTTAAACAGGCTAGGTTTCGGTCAGTAGCTCAGCTTCGGAAAGAAACAGAAAGCTGATTCATAGATTTAAGCCTAGTACGGTCCTATCGTGAAACCAAAGACCCCATAAAAAAGTGACACAATGAAATTATGGACAACAAATTTCGAGCTCCTTTTCGTTTCCCAGAATGCTAGTGCTGCTACAAAATGCTGGTGTAGATAATTGTAGTAGATTGTTAGGTACACTTCTCCACTCTCTTTCCGCACACAATTTATTGTCTTGTCGGGCAGGTTAATTGCTTGCGCAAATTTGAAATTTCTTTTTTATTCGCGGTTGTTTTTACACAAATGAAGTCTGACGAAGTGGACAATATTATATTTTTATATTCACCCCTATCGGGAATAAAATTTCAGCAATCTGATTGCTGACAAGGGAAGCAATTCCATCAGAATTTATTCGCGATAACCCGGATTCGGAAAAATTGGAGCAGACATGTCAGGAAAACGACCCACAATTATTAGCACCAGTACCATAAGTGCTGCCAAAGCGAACGCAGATGCGGAAGATATTATTGTTGCTGTAATGAAATCGTTTTCAGTGTCCACGTTATTAATTTTTGTAAAAATCTATAATTTTAATTGTAATTGATTTCAATTACAAAATATAAATTCTAGTTGTTGTCACTCGTACTCGTGTAGCAGCTGATGGAACTCTCCATAGATTGGAAAATAATCGCCGCCTTCTGCCAAAAGTTTCGCTGTCCATGCACAGACCACCGGAGAATTTCGTTCCACATCAGCAGCGTACTAGGCTTAAAGATTGAATCTATCTTTTGGGTCCCTTAAATATTCTTTTTGATTTTGTGTAGAATAAGAATTCTTTGAATAAAGACAAGTGAAATGCAGGAAAGTCGGAAGAAAGAAATTACTTTAGGGAAAAGTAGGCGTGGCAATGCACGCGTTAGCCTTTAGCCTACTCGCAGTTTTAAGAAACATTTAAAAAGCTGTTTCACAGAAATATTTCCCGTAGTTTTCACGCCAACTGGTAACAAACCTAAAACCTCAAACAAACTAAACACCCCTTAAAGTTCTATTACTATTCTTGCATATCGTACGTAGCTATATTTCTTCAGACTTTTTTTTCGTGATATTGTTATATACAATAGTTGCTCAAACATCTTATACAGGGTGGGCAAAAAGAAGTCATCCGATGTTGTTTGGCTCTCATTTTTCTAAATGAAAAACTTCGATTCTGTTTTTTGATTGTGTTTATTTGAACCTTTAGAATTTTATTGGTCAAGTCGAGAAGATGATATCGGCCAAATGGGCGCCGTCACAATTGAGTGCAGTGCAGTTGAGCCAATGGTGCCAGATTGGGGGAAATTACCCATTTGGTGGGCATTTTTCGTTTCAAATAAAGCTAAAACGGCGAAGAAAGGACATTTTTATATATCGCAGAGCAAAATATAACATTTCAAATACTGAATCTGTAGAAAAACCACTCGAATTCAATGTCTTGAAATATCGTGGGGTTTTTCTAACAGCGGCATGAGCTTAAAGGGTATTTTTGATAATCGCCTTGGGAAATTCAGTTCGAAAAGTCTGGTATCACTGAGTGGTACTGAGTTGACCTAAAACGGCAGCGACTTCACGCTAAAAGCAGACACTACTTACAAACAAAATCCATCTAAATTGACATCTATTTTCCAACCTAAAAATAATAAAAGTTTTGACTTGTGGCCGAAATTCCACCAAGCTCTGGGTTATTGTAGTTCGAACTGCTCACTTTCCTAAGACCTGCACCTATTTCGAACGAATTACCTCTCGCAAATCAATGCTTTGGAATTTTCAACCAACAAAAAAAAATTTGACTTACTGTTAAAAACCTCTACCTCCACCTTTAAGTCAATTTTAGCCCCACTGTACCTACACTACACCCCACAGATTAGTTTCACTGCACCGACATATCTCCATGTGATGCGAAAGTGTGTTCCTGTGGTCGCTTTAAGACATTTCGCTCCCAGGAACACACATCACACATACTCGGAACTGGGATCTGTATCTGGTACTGGTACTGGCACTTCCTTGGGTGGAGCGATGTGCTGGTGGCTTCCCATGTTTAGGTGCGGGTGCTGCTCGGGGGTAAGTGATTCCCTTCCCTTTGTTGGCGTTTTCGTCGAAAATCATGACAGACACATTCACTTTGGAATTGCATTAACCATTTAATGGTTTTATTATGTTTCTTTATTGATTGAAAAATAACTTTTAAGTGCGCATGCGCAAAGGCGAATATTTAACGCTACGCTACAGCTGGTGCTGGCCATTGTGTCGTGTGTGTGTGTCAGTGTGTGTCCGAAACTATACAATACCCAGTGCTGCTGGCTGGCGCAAAGAATGTATCTTTGTATCTTGTTAAGAAGTTTTCAGAGTCTCGTTCTTGTTTTGTGCTGCTTGCGCACATTTATTATTTCTCAGGTATATCTGCATACCGTCCGATGGGGATATACACAAGTACAGCGGATATACTTGAGCTGACGGTGCGGGGGTATGTGGCAGATATATAAATGCATTCGTACCCGGTCGTCGCACTTAATAATGCTTAATAAATTGGATTTTATTTCGCTTGGCATTTATGACTAAGGGATATCGTGTGTGTGTCGTGTTTTTTTTTTAATTTCAGTGTTTCTTCTTTTCATGATCGTTTTTTGGTGCTTGAGATTTTGACTCGGTGTCCTCCCTGTCCGTCTCTGGTGGTGTGGTAAGGTTAAAAATGATTTTAACGTCACTGCGCATTTTTTTCGTTCTCTCCCTTTTTTAGTTGCGCATTGTAATTACTCGTGCTCTGCCTTTTGTAATAAGGTTGAGAACAGGTAAACTTTGTATGGCCGAGATGAAATGAATTAATAATTGACACATGGCAGGGGTGCGCACGAAACAGAAGAGCTGAATACGGATTTAATGACTGGAAACATTAATTTAAATGTAATGGATTTGCATTATTGTATTTCAGCTTTTTCTTTTTTAAGATCGTCCTACCTCTGAACAAGTGCTGGGTTCTTTTGGGGGCGCATGCCTTGAGTGAGGTTACGTTCTAGTTGGCAATGAGGGTGCAGGGAAAAATCAGTTGACCGTTAAAGCCTTCTCTGGTAAGAATCGAACTTGTTGAAGAGCACTTAGCCAAGTCAAGGAGTTGGATGAGTCAAATTGTTGGACATGTTTATGGGGGCTTTAAATCTAACTTCGAATACTGCTTCACTTTGATTTTCATAGAAACATAGTTATGGTTATTTTTGATACCATTTCTAGTATACCTTTCACTGTGATTAGTCAACATAATTTCGTCATTTCTAACAGTGTTACAAGTAACGTCATTTGCAATTTACAACTCCCATTCCAGGTTCCATCTTTATATTTATTTCAAGGCCACACTTCGCAGCCATCCAAGGAATACCTTGAAAGCAGTCTGACGCTGCTTGCGAGCTAAATATGGATTCGTACAGTTCACCCAGCTAGTCCCTAAAAGGTCTTTAATTGTTGACAAATAGGCAGCTATAAGCCAAGAGTTGCGTTAGTACTTTTTCGTTTAAAATTGGTCTCTAGCCACGAGACCTTTTATTTTAAGTTCCCCTTTTGTATATACAGTGAAAATCGATTGTAACGAACTTCATGGGCCAACAAGCTCAATCGTCAAAATCGAAAGATCGCTGTAGCCGAATATTGATGCTTTCTCCACAATTAAAAAGAATGTGCCTCTAGTGGTTTTAAGTTATTTTTCAACTGAAATTTGTATTCATTTCTTAGAACGAGAGAAGGAAAGCTGCCCTTGTAATCTCCATTCAACCCGAAGACCCAGTCTCTTCTCCCCTTCTTCCTTGTTTAGCGAAAGGCTGTGTTCAGCTCCGATGCGCTGTCAGCAACAAACCCAATAAATGACGGTATTTCACAACCCAACATTTTTGCCTACGGTGCTACTACATCACTCAGAAAGAAAAAGATTGGTAAGCGAAGAATTTTAAGATTTTTAGAAAATTTTAAGCTGGAAGTTCTTGCTTTTACAAATATTTTTGACAACAAAAACTAGTTTTGAAGTTTTAAAGAATCAAGTAAAGGGTTTTCCAATAAGAGGAGTTATTTTGGTATTCAAAGAAAAATGCCAGTTTTTGAGATAAATTATCGGATGTTTATTTCATAATAAAGAGGAAGGTATGCCGTTCATAATGAAAAGCAACATCAGCCAAATGGCCACCACGAGCTCGCATACAGGACCATTTCGTTTTCATGAAATTTTCCATAACCAAATCGCAAAGTGGCTGCCCTACGTTCTCGATAGCCTCACGAATTTTATCTTTGCTTGAATCGACGCTGCGCTGTTTGCGTAAACCTTATCTTTCACGTGGCCCCAAAGGAAGAAGTCTCTGTGTGTTAAATCACAAGATCTCGGTGGCCCATTGTGATCACCTCTTCGAGAGATAACACGGTCCGGAAACTTTTCCCGTAAAAGATCAATGGTTTCGTTGCTTGTGTGGCACGTAGCGCCGTCTTGTTGAAAGTAAACGTTGTCCAGATCAATACCATCCAACTCCGACCATAAAAAATCATTAAACATCTCTCGATAGTGCAATCCATTCACCGTAACTGTTGATCCAACCTCATTTTCGAAAAGGTAAGGTCCAATGACCCCGCCGGACCATAAACCGCACCAAACAGTCACACGTTGAGGATGGAGAGGCTTCTCAACAATAACTCTTGGGTTTTCCGAGCACCGACAAGGTGCTTTACGACGACCAAAAAAAACACGCTTTAGTTTTGCGAACTGTGACTGCAAGATTTTCACCATTTTTGTAGTGAATTTTAATAATTTCAATGCGTTGTAGAAGCGTGTATCGTTCCATTTTTAGTAATGGCGTAGTTTCTACTTGTCAAATGTCAAAGAATAAAAGCTTCAAAAGTGACAGCTACCGAAATAGCGGGTCATTCACAATAACACCTCTCATCTCATTGGAAAACCGTTTATATTCAGCGTAAGAATTATATACTCACAATAAATATTTTCTCAGTAATTGCCTTCTCTTGCATTCTTACATCAAAAATTTTGATATTTGGGTTCATTTTAACCAACAAAAATTGTTGGCATTACAATTTTCTGTGGCGCAAAAGTCACTCAGTGACATTTTATAATTTTTTTTTTAAATTGGAGAAGTACGTATTGTTTATGGGGATTTGTTTGCAGCTTAATCCATGACCGGTTAAGTCGCGTAAAAGGTCGACACATTACTGATGTTTGTCTAGTTTAATTTGAAGTCCTCAAACGAAGTGGTTTAGTGATTGGGCGCGAAGTCCCAGATTCGCTTGTTTTTTCCACTGCACCACAAAGATCCGAGGGCATAACTGAAAGAGCTTCTCAAATAGCCGTTTTCAGTCGGCAAGATCCCTTCCATTCGTTTCAAAAATGAACCTAACAAAAATGAAAACTGAAACTTACACAAAACGAATGATTGTGAGAACTTGCGCCAACTATTGAAACGCTCCGGCAACACTAACAATGACAAAAAGTAGAAACTAATAGAGAAGGGACTAACTGATCCTGACACAGAAACGAGCGGATGTCTTCAACTTGGCTTACTATTTTATTTTAAATAATAATAAATATAAATAAATAAATAAAGGAAGATTGAGTCGTTTTACTATTTATTTTATTTATTTATTTAAACTCGGCTCGAATGGCTTTTGCGTCACTATTTCCCAAGGCAGCAACTTTTGGTCACAGATCTAGACATCGCCTTGAAGTCTGTTTCACCGTTGCTATTTATAAAGATAGCTATTATACTTACCCAGGGGTTTTGTAAAAAGGGCTTGCAAGCTCAAGTATTTCAGAATACACCAAGGCGTTAATAAGGCCAAAAAAAAAATCGGCCTTAGACTTTTATAGAAGACAGAAAAACGACATGAAAGTTGAATTTACCTAAAAAATATTTTCTCCACGAGTGTGAATCACGAACACCGATCCTTTTGGGCAACAAAGCCTTTGCCCCGTGTAGACAGCCTACGTCTACACAAAGTCTCCAACACTTAAAGGCCGAACTAAGGGTAGAAATCAAAGCGCATCAACAAACCCCATCACGTCTTACAGTTTTCAAACTTCGTAGTGTACAAACCACGAGAAGTTACAAGAGCAGCAGTTTAAACAGCCTTTAAAAGCTTTAATAAATGGAAACCCCAAGGCTCATAGCTCGGGCCTTCACTTTACCACATTTTGGTATTGAAATCCGTTTGGCAAAACGAGTAAATAAAAACAAGTCAATCACCTCCAGCTGATAGACCCAACCTTAAGAATATTGACAAACTCTTGGACACTTGCAAATGTGACTGGGCGCATCTCAATCCTGCATAGTAAATCACGGACATCTTTCGCCGACAAACATAAACTCATGTGCAGGCGTGCATGTACCAACATACCACAACCACTTGCTTGGCGCAGATAAGCCCAAGTCGAAAACCCGTCAAACACGGCCCCAACACGAACCTTCAACCAACGAACACGAAGACCATGTATTTCCGAGAAGCCATTCCGCTCAGCGCCATCCTCGCTACGGAAACAAACAAAATATGCCACTCTACCCGCGACAACGTGGGTGATAAAATTTTTTTTATTACCCGCATTTTTTTATGCATGCAATTAATTTTTGCTCGGAAGTGCAAAAGCCCCTAAGACGGACACAGAAAACGTCCCGAAAAACCTCACATAAAGTACACCAGATACAGATCAAGCTGGAATAACTTCAATTCATTTCATTCCATCGAAACAATTATCCGCGATGATTCGCCAGATCCCACCATCAGATGGCGACGCATCAGCAATACCTTTGCCGCTTGAATTGCTCGCACAGCAAAAGTCATACACAGATGCAGCGCGGGTAATGGTCACACTGCGATTAACGCGCAAAAAAGGAAATCCTTGAACTTGTCCTCAAAAATAAATATGCAACAATATTGCCTTGTCTGAGTGCAGCTCAACTACTCGGCTTAGAGTTGTCGTACCTGCCGGCCGGCCGGTCGCGGCCCATTAAGAGACCCGTCTCTAAAGAGGCTTAAAACTCACAAAATAAAGTGGAAGTCTTTACCTTAGAGCGGCGCCCCCTCTGCGCTCGTGTGCTGCTGTCTTTTGGGGCGAAGTGCTTTAATGCTCTGCACTTACTCATGCACCGTAACACGAGTGTAGGTATCTGGTGTTGGGGCTTTTTTTTGGTTTTTTTCAGTGTTTCTGCTTGTTACTGGTGCGCGAAGGTTGGCGTGGTAAAAGAGATAAATAAATCAGATTCCTTAACACTCGGGCTTTGCTTGCAGTTTGCAGACTCATCATGCAGCAAGAATTCAAGTGTTTTCACAGCCTCGGCCCGGACGACACCGACCGTGAGTGAGATCGTCCATGCAAGCTGGGCATTGCCAAAAAGCGAGACTCATTTCCGAACAGGCTCCAAAGTCTAATGTTACGATGTGTTTGGTTTTCTTTTTTTTTTTCTGTCCCCTTCTCCTTGCACCACTCGTCGGCGACGACGCTTATTGAAGTTGAAATAGTGGAAGGTACCTAAATGAGTTTTGGCTACGGACTTTGGAGAGATGGCCGAAGTAATCACTGGTGCCATAGATTTGGCCCCGAAAACATAATTCGAGTGCGAGGAAGCCCATGAAAGGCGTATATACGTATGCAGCCGGCAGAATTAATGGGAATAGCAACGAAACGTTGAAGGATTGCAGATATGGATGACGGGATGAGGCCACGGGACAAAGACTGCTGCTGATACCTGTCCGGTGTGTGTACTGTGCGGTTCATTAATTATTTCGATTTCATATCCTTTCGGGTGGATCGCGCAATGGCAAACGGCATAAAAATTGCATGAGTGTTACGCCGAGTCTAAAATATATCTGCTGCAACAAGTGCAAGTGTTGCTGATGATCCGAATTTATCGATTTCCCGGCGGTGATCCGATAACCGATTTTTTTGGCCGTCGATTTAAGACCATGACTTGGACGATATGTGGTTCCAACAAGACGGGGCAACAAGCTGCACAACACGACCAATTGTGGCTTTATTGCTTGAGAAGTTTCCTGATCGCGTGAGAAGTTTCCTGATCGCGTAATTTCACGTTTGGGCGACTTCAATTGGCCACCAAGATCATGCGATTTGACAGCGTTAGATTCTTGCCTGTGGGGCTACGCAAAAGACCGTGCTTACGCGAATAATCCCCGAATTCTAGACGCTTTAAGAACCGGCAATATCTACTCAAGTTATGGCCGAGATGCCGTCCGAAATGTTTGCGAAAAAGTGGCTCAAAATTACCTCAATAGAATCGCATGCTGCGAATCTTCCCGGGCGGCCATTTTAATGATATTGTATTTCACACTTAATGGCAAAGTCCAAACTTTATATGAAATAAAATTTTCATCCAAAATTTATCGCTGTGTGTGCTTTACTTAGCTTTACTTTCGAAACCGAAAAATTATTGGCGCGGTGGTTCCAACATTACCGCCAGCGCTCTTGCTTCAGAGCGGAATAAAGAGGAAACAAATTCTAAGAAGCAAAACAATGTACCTAGGTTTTATGGGCTTCATTATTAGTATGAGGAATCTAAAAATAACTTTCCTAAAATACATTGAAGACAAAAAAGGAGCTCAGAATACATTTCGTCTTATAAGTTGAACAAGGAAGTAAGTTTATTCAATAGATCCCCTGTCCTATATTTGTAAAATTCAGAAGGAGTTCCACCCGATCCTGCAGCCTTTTCATCGTTCAGATGATTTGGAGTCTCCATCTCCATTACTTCTTCCAGAGTTGGGAATCTATCCAAATTATCATTTGAAAATTTGTAAACCTGTTCAGAAATCTTTGTCAATTGAAATACAGTCGAATCCCTCTAACTCGAACCTCCTTTAACTCGAATTTCCCTCTAACTCGAATTTTTCGACCCAATTTTCGCATGCCCTTCAGTTTTGCAAAAAAAGTAGAAGAGTAATCCTCAAAAATCCCTCCAATTTGAATATATTCTTTTGATTCTTGACCTATTACAATATTCCTCTAAGTCGAATTTTGCCTTTTTTTTAAATAGAATCATTTATTAAACGCGTGAATACTGCTGCTTTGACATCGTAAGAGAAATAACTATTTTTTAAACCAATTTTCTTCAAAATGTACCTACTTTCATATTTTTTACGTTAAATAAATTCGCTTGAGAAAAATTTAGAAAATCCCTCTAAATCGAACTAATTTTCATCTCCCGTGAAAATTCGACTTAGAGGGATTCGTCTGGTTATCGGCATAACATTTCCAAATAAAAAACAAGCAGAAAAAACTCATGCGCCATAAATATACGAAAATTTTGGAATTAATGCATTAAAATATGTTTTTTATATTCAAATGTTTGTTGGTTTCATCTTTTATTAACAATATGAACAACCACACTTACGATGCGACATCTATTGTTAAACATTCCGCAGCAGTTTTAATTTTAACCGTTTTACTTAGCAAATCTACTTACACGCAATAGGTGTCTCTAACGTTCTATGGGGATATCCAAGATGGCTGGCGTTTAGTTACACTTTTGATTCACTTTGATGAACGAGAAAGTTTCATGCGATCCAGTCGTGCACTTAATTTTTTTTTTTTCACCGATATTCATGAAGTATAGAACAAACACGATCAAAAATTGGCAGTGAGATTTTTGCCCGGCTAAAAAAGGTTTAAAATGGGTCTGTTGATAAAAAGAAAGAATGTTAAATGCGTATTGTTAAAAAACACACTTTTTCAGTTTTTACCGATCAAGTTTCATGATAAATACTATCCAAACAAAGTAAGTTGGTTAAACTCTCGAGAGTTAGTTTGTTAATTAAGACCTGGGAAGTTTGGTGGGGAAATTCATAAATCGGTTACTTTTAACCAAGTTTCCTGAAACAAGTTGACTTGCTTATTTATTATTTTAAATCCACTAACTTTGTGGGAAGAGCTTTATTTTTAAACAGAGAGCTATTTATATAAACAGTATCTATGACTTGATAGGTATTAACTGAAAGTTGGTTGATTTTAAGAAAGGGATTTTTCTGCGTGTAGGAAAGATGATATTTCGTTGACCTAGAATGCCGTCGAAACCGCAGAGTTTTCCTACTTCTAATCAACTGTTTTAAATTTACTTAGCAAACTTGTCTTAGTATCTTGTTTTAGTTAACCAAATTATTTAAGCTCTGTTGAACATACCCTGTAAAAAGATTTTTTTACTTTTTTCGTGCACAATTTCTCTGTGTGTCAAAACTGCCATCAATTTGTTGAAGGTTTTCGTCCCCTTCTAAACATATTTTAGGTCACAATGTCGCTGTATGGCGGAATTTCCGACTGAGTCCTTCCTAGTCACTACCAGCTAAATAAGTAATTAAAAACAAGGCAGATGTCATCCCTAATTCGAATGTCAAATGTGGAACACGTCCCACATGACCACAACTAGTAGGTAGGTAGGTAGTTTCAGGTATTTCTATTCAAGACATCCGTCCATTTCGCAGTAAAACGGAAAACGCCGCAGATCAAAATCATTGAAATCTAATTTATTCCAAAAACTAGCAGACACCTTTTGCAAAAAAAAAAAAAAATAAGCTAACCAAACCTATTTGCAAGTCAGTGTCCCACAAGCCCATTCGAATCATCATCACCATCAACCATCCCAAATGAGAGTCGAGCCACACCACACAATCATTATAATTAAACGCAGAACATCCTTTAAACATTAACATGACCCATGAGGGATATAGCCAACGAAACAAAAACAACAGCAAAAATAAAATAAAAACAGAAAATAATCCAAAAGAAATAGATTCCCTAATGCCTTGCGGTTGCCGATTGCAAGCAGCGACACAGACCGCACATATGCTGCCGCTCGCTTCCTCTTCGACATACAGTCCTATGTCCTATACTACCTCCAGGCATTAACACCGGCGCACATACAGTGCAAATCCTCGTCGTCTTTAAGTGTGCATAGCACGGAATAGAAATAAACAAAACGAAAAGAAAATAAAAACAGAAACACGGACAAACAGAAAATTTGCTAAAAATAGCGCAATCCTTTTTCTAAGTCATTGCAAGTCTAACGCGTACCTAAGACCGTCATCGCCGGCATAGCAAAGCCCCCTCCATCTCCAGTCGCATCGCATTGGGCAAAATATGGAGCACGCCATATTCCAAAACATAAATGGCCATAAACAACTGCGTTCAATTCAAGGCCAAATCGTGCACGCCGGCACTGGGACCGGTCTGCCGGTGCCGGTGCCGGATCGTCCTCTACCTCCAACTCCACCTCCGCACCCCAGCCGCAAAATGTTGCCAAAAACTTTTCTAATTTTGTTGTTCGCTTTGTTAATTTGCTTTCTTCCCTTCACAAGTGCGACGGTGTGTGTGTCAGGGTCGAGAATGCCTGGCAACCATGTGTATGATGGGCTCTTGTGCACGGTGTCGGTTTTAATGGTTACGATCGCCAAAAAAAAGCCAACAACTTCTTATTTTATTATTTTTACTGTCGTTGAAGTTTTTTTTTTCGCAATTCTTTTTTTTCGCAATCCTTTTTTTCGCAGTCTTAGATACTTTTTGCATTGCCCTCTGTGCATGGCGTGTTGTTGGGTTGGCCGACAGAAATTTTCGCGACCGCAATTCCTGGAATCGGCGAGGGTTAAAACATTGCTATGTCTTTGCTAGACACCACCATATTTAAGTAGGATATGTGTCATGTACACGGTACGGAGCACAATGCGAATTGGTTTATGGGAAGAAGGCGAGCGAAGGTACAACACATATATAGGTATTTTGTTTTGGGATACACGCGGCTTTGTGTATTGGCAAAGGCAGCGCCGCTGCCGGAGAGGTGTGTCCGAAAAGGTAATTTCAAGGGAATCGGTAATGGATTCCGGTAAATATAATCACCATTTTTGCCTCGTATAAGGAGGTTCCACCGCGGTGCTCTGAGACATTCTTCAAAACTGCACGAATGCACGAACGTTAGAATGGCGTAGATATATTAAAAATAGATGTAGATGTTCATAACAAGCCCGTGGATTCTTTCCAGGGGTTTCAGGGTGGCGGAAAAGTTGTTCACAACCCGGAGCAACTCAACTTAAGGCAAAGAGAACCATTTTGACGTTCAATTGACTTAATGTGGCCTACATACCTCCAAATTTAGTTTGATACCCACTGCATCTCTTGTATTTTCAACAACAAGAGGGAACTTTTCGTTCGCGCACTTCTAAAAATATTTTAGGCCTTCTACGTTCTAGTGATCTGCTAAGTACCTAGGCATTGGGTGTTTGTTCAGAGGTGTATTTTTTCAAAATGGTGACACTTTTCCCGGCGACAACTGATTTGACAGCTCACAGCTGATTGGTGTTCATTTTGGTTTGCCATTTCGCCATGAGTAGGAATCGACTTAAGCGCCCAAGCCCATAGAATCCGTCGCTTCCAATGCAGCAACTCATTCGACTGACAGGTTGACAGAATGCACAGCTTTGACACATAAGCAGCGCACGTTTCGGATGCGACGAATAATGTAGGTTTACTTTCTAGTTTTCTGTTTTGAGAGAATGAGAGAGAGGAACAGTCATCGACTGGCACTGTATTCGACAGATTACGTCAATATTGACGGATCTATCGACGCGACGGAATCAACGGACTCTAAAGGCTGGGCCCACTACGATACTCGAGCCAGCTGCTCACAAAAAGGGTCGAAATATAGACTTCCGCTTAGTTCGACACAGTCGCGTCAGCTTTTGTTATGTTTTTGGAGACTGATCTGGATGCTGTTCTTAAACTTGTTACTTTGGAAATAAGTTGCGAGTTTTTGACAACAGACTTCAAAAAAGTAACGTGACTAAAGTCCACCCCTTTGATTTGTAAAAATTGATTTAAGAGCAGCTTTTGTATTATGTATTGTCATAAATGCCCTGACAGGTTTATGTTAGGGACTTTATTTACCTAGGCTCCGCCATGAACTCAGACAATGACACCAGCTCTGAGGTGAAACGTAGAATAATTCTTGCCCAATCGCTTTCTCTTTGGGCTAAGAAGGCAGTTGAGTAGCAGAGCTCTCTCCGAACAACCAAAGTGACTCTTTATAAGACCCTAATCGTCCCAGACCTGCGTAATGGCGTAGAGGCGTATGAGGTTAGTCTTGGTTGTTTCAAGAGGAAAATTCTCAAGTCATTTTCGGTCTCATCCGCATAGACAGTGAATGGAGGAGGAAATACAACGACAAACTATATGGGACAGCCAGAAAAGTGAAGGTCCAATGACTGAGGTGGCCCCGAAGATCTTCGAATCCATACCCGATGGCGAGGGGACAGCGCAGTAGAGAAAGACCCCGACACAGTTGGCGCACGCAAGTGGAAGGGGATCTTAACCTTAGGGTGCGAAAATGGACCGAAGTAAGCCACAACCGCTTAGACCTTGCTTCTCACAAACCTTCGCTTGTAAAGGTTTCATTATTGGGACGATTGGAAACGAACGTACATTTGAATTACTTATCCAAACGTCTGAATTTAGAAGGTTTTTTAAATGATCGTGAAACAGTGGAAAATGAATTTGGTCCTAAATTTGTTTTCCGACGGTTGAACCTGCTTATCTTTGCTCCAGCACACTTAGCAATGAGCCGCTGCGCCCTTCATGTAGCTGCAAGCTGCGTTGCATAATTACCCTAAGCAATTTTTTCAAACCATTCTGATGAAAATCTACTCTCGAAATCGAAGTTTTGAACCAAACCCAACCGAAGTAGCAGCAGTTGCCATCGGCGCATAGAGGGCGTGGCGATAAAGTCCATCTGAATCTGAAAAAATTGTTGACAATCGACTCGAAATTCATTTTTCTTTTGCGAAATTTACCCAATAGAACAGAAGTAAAAAAAAAACCAACCAAGCTTGCAAGTTCCTTGCGACCCAGGTGTGCTCTTTTATATTATTGAGTTATAGGCATTAGGAACGTACATATTTTCTAGCACTTTCTCCGTAGCCAAGCTTCACGAACTCCCTCTATAGAAGGCCGTTAAGCTCATCCTCACTCGTGGCGGATAGTAAACAACTGGTTATTCGGTCCTGATTCTTTTGAATAAATTTACCCAGTTTCCATCGGTGTTAAATGAATATTATAAAAATTTTAATTTTACATGATTTCCTTTTCTATTGGACAAACTGTCAAAACCAGTGAATGCATTCAAACACACAACAAATCTTACGTAGACGTTCGATGCGCTGCTTTCTCTCATATTTATTATGAACGCAATGAAAATTCATTTTAATTTTAGTTCTAAGCAATTCAAGTTTCACAGAGATTTTGTTTATTATTTCCCCTTTTTAAGCCTATCCCTCGTTTTCCCCTTTTTCATTATATTTCTTTGGCGCTTTTCCCCTCAATCTGGAAAAACTGCGGATGCACCTATCCCAACAAATCAATTCAATTCACGAATTGATTACCATCGAAGATGCGATATCACTCTATGTTCTGTAGGGTCCACAGATCTGTCTTAAGTGTTGGATTATACAACTTCCTGATCAGAAACCTACAAAAATGCGGGCATACTTGTCCGACACACATTGCTGACATATAAATTACGTATGTACCGCCACATATGGCCAAATTGAAAATTATTCCACTCCTCTGGCCCAGACACAGCAGAGCTGACTTCCTCTTGACTTGATTTGCCATATACAGTATACACTCCCCGAGCATGTGTGCCATGCCTTGCATTAGAAATGGAATTACACGCGCGCAAAATTCACACACCAGATGACATCATGGACTCTGTCTAAGACGGAATCCACTCTAAACAAAGTGCACAGAGCCAAACAAAAAACAAACAGAGGGAAGCCGATTTAATTCGAGGAATTACCTACCTGAACTGAAGTCGAAAAGTGCAAAACGAACAAAAAAAACAACCAACGGAATCCGCTCAAATTCAAATCCGAGCTATCATCGGGATTCAATGTCAAATCGCTGGTATGAGTGATTTGTAGCCGATCGAGGAGGATTGCGATTGTCATAGGAGAAGACCGCGTGGTGTTTCTCTAGAAACAATGCTGGGAATCGCACAGTGATTCACATTATTCCGGGCGCTGGACCATGAGAGATTTGCGGTGGTTAATGCTAGTACAGGTATAACAAATTGCCGAAATGAAACACAAAGCCCAACAAAAGAGGGAGGCTTTGTTGTGGGTGACCGCATAACTTGCTGTGTTCATGAAGTGTAATAAATTTCGCAATTATCGGTGACATGGGAGGCGATCATTTCTGGGAACAGATTTCGCTTGGGTTCTTTTGTTGGATACTGTCCAATGTGTCGATAATGTTGATCAGGTACACGGTCTCAGAGTGACAGGTATGGCGAGGTGCTCTTTATGTAGATGGATTTGCGAATATCCTTTAATGGGATCGAATGTACTCTTGATACGAATTGAGTCACAGAGATTTATTAATAGATCGCACGAGGGGTCAGCTTGTCACGCAAAATGCTGAGCACTACAAAAGCAGTGGCATCACCGTCAAAGAAGTGACACTTGGAATGAATTGATCGCTAAAATAAATTGTTCTTTTAAGTATTTTTCCCATTTCCTTTTAGATTAGAGGGGCAAATTACATTGAATGCAATTTTAACCCAACAGCCATTAAGGCCCATTGTGATGGAAACATACTTCGTGTCCGTTGCACAATGGATACGTCAACTTTCACGTACGAACAACGGAAGAACAGAACTAACACTCCGTCGCATATCCGTTCTGCAATTTTTGCGGAATAATTCCACAGGCTGAATATCTTTTAATTGAGCTGTCAGTGGCACTTTTTGAATAAGAATAATTTAGTTTGTAAAAATTGTCTACCTATATTCAATACGAAATATACAAAGTCTGGTATCACTTAAATTTGGAATTGGTGGAATTTGCAAGGAAAATGCAAAAACAACAAAATCTATTACAAAATGCTTAAATGAATTCCCCCAGTCCGAACATTGGTCGACGGCACCAATGAACGTTCCTAATGTCAGTTTATTTAACGGATAGTTCATCTCATATTCTCAATACTTGCACTTGCACCTACAAAAATACTTGAGGGCGTTCGAAATACTAGCCTACCACGTTTGACAGATGGCTGGCGTAATGTCTCTGAGTTTTTATTAACCCAGACAAACAATTGAATCATTTTTTTATCGTGCACTCAGCTGACATTTCTTTAGCGTATCTGACATAACGTTCGCGTACGCGGTTTGAATCGATCGCAATCGCACAAAGTCTATACACGTCTTACTCATCAAAAATGACAGAAAAAGGGAAAATTAGCAACATTACGAGTAACGAGCTCTCTTGGCTCGAAACAGCTCAGGGAGTTTCAACCGGCAAGTTCTGATAATTATGTCAAATCCACAAAGTTGACAAGAAACAAAATCAAAATCTGTTTTTAAAATCATATGCGCAAATATTATATTGAAATAAAGTAGGATCGGCTGTTGTCGAATGTTCTCCCAGAATTTTTCATATGTTGCAAAAAGGTGAGTTATATATTTATTTGCAATATAGATTTGATGTCAAAGATGAATACACGTACTTTGGAGTATATTTTTCGCTCTCTGAGAGAATTACGCTAAATTTTTTTAGTTTGACAGATGTTTAGTGCACAGCTCGGAAAAGTACGCGAATAGACCTATAGCAAATGTCACTTTCAAAACAAATCTTGTTTTTGCATTAAACGGAAATCTAGTCCAAACAAATCCAACTGATCTCAGACGAATAGACCTTTCAATGTGGCCAATGTGCTTTATTTTAATCTGCAGGAACTGTCAATGGATTCAACGGACACAAAAGCAGAAAGTAAAAAATTCTTTATACAGCTTAGGCGTTGCTTTTGGGTCACCTAGTCTCAACTGGAGTGTGTTTGACATATGCCAGAATGCTTTCCAAAGATTTGTGATGGAAAATTATCAAAAAAGTCCCTTTGCTACATGGGATGCCAGACCGAACGTCTATTAAAACAAGAAAAACAAAAAAAACGTTGAAAGTTGGATGACAAATGCGCGAGGTTAAGTTGGGCCCTCAAATTTTAGATTGATGAGGAATTCTTTGTTTATGTGTTTTGTCGAAATTTGCTACTGATTTATTTGATTTTGGAAAATAGCCGTTTGCATCGCAATTCGCAACCCTTTTGTTTTCAAGAGTAAGTAAGACAGTTTAAAAAATCGATCACATTTTAGAATTTTGTGTGCCTCAAATTTTCAAAAAGCGAAATTCACAACGAAAGCTGTAAGATGGCAGCTGAGCACACGAAAAACATAAAGCGTCCCCCTAAGTATGCAACAGCTGTAAAAAGCAGCTCCCCTCAGGAAGGTCCATGTCCAATATTTTTGTATGCATTAATATAAATGTACGCACAGCAATTTTCCGAAAAAAAATCCCACTGCCACCAATTGATCAAAACAATGAACAAAAAAAAAACACCGACCAAGAGAATGGCCGCACAAAGATGTGCGTTGAATGCAAGACCAGCCGCAAAAGATGTCACTTCGGCTTAGGTTCTCGTAGACAAATCGGTACATGTTGACGAAAATGCTAAATTTGTCTTTCGCATAAATGTACACTAATTGAATTATAATTTTTGTGTTCATGTTCTATGAAAATGTTCTTTGATTGCTTCGCACACAAGCCCACGCGGTTTGGGCGGCAAGCAGCGCAGACAGAATTCGCATTTTACTCAATTTGCCAGACAAACGGTCGAAAGTTATTGAATATGGTTAAATAATGTGACCATGCGCGGAATATTTGATGGTTTGTCGCAATCGCTATATAGATAATGGTCAAACGTCAATGGTAATTGTTTTGTTGGCAAGTGATTTACTTTGTCATTAAGGGGCCATTTGGTATGGACTTTGGGTATCTTATGATTGATTTGAAGAGAGCAACGTTTGCAATTATAATTTGTTTGTTTCGCTGAATGCACTGTGAAGAAGTTTTTTGTTTACTTCTTTCGGATGTAGCCGTCAATTGGAATTAATTTGGCAATGGCCAACCAAATAAATTTTCGTATATCGGTCGTGAGTAATGGATGCACTCCAACACATTTTTGGGCTACATATCGTTTTACAAATTGTGTGCAAGTGTTGTTTGTTTTATTCCTTCACAAATCCAAAAAAAAAAAAATATTTTCGAACCCTCCCTTTTGAAACTATGTAGTTGGTAGCACTCTTGGAGTCGAGTGACATCGAATAGTCGCAGTCGTACCAATTTATGCATGCCTTTTGATTTGACACAAGCCACAAAAGCCAATTTCAGAAGATAAAAGTCAAAAAAATTCGAGACATGCATAAGTGAGATGGGAAATGGGAAAAAATCAGGGAATTGGCAACGATTTTGGGCTACAGTTTTTTAAGGTTATGGTGCTTAAAGCAAACAAAGTTCTGGCAACTCTGAGAAGAAATGTAACGTTCGTACGAATAATTATGCAATGACAGTTGTGAACGATTGGGCAAATCTTTCAAAATCTGGTTCGGCATTCTGTAAGGCGAAACGTTGAAACGTTTTCGTTTGCACGAACTATTACGTCTCCAACTTAGAGCAAATCAGGCGTGCGCACGAAAAGTATTCTTGACAGATTTGTCATTGGGTAATATGGTTTAAATTAAACGCAACTAATATAAATCGATCGCAATCGCAGGGAGAGTGGTTTAAGCCTGTTAGCACTGACCCTTAAAAGAGTCGCATTATTTGATGTTCGCCTTAGTTTTTCGTTTAGTATAACTTGAAAGGATATTTGTCACTGATTGTAATAAAAGAATGTTAGCTTTTTTCATGCATAAACTGGTTGGGAGTAGCTTTGCACTTGTTAAGTAAAGCCAAATCAATCAGCTGTCAAATTGTTTGTCGCTTAAAAAAGGGTTGCCAATTTGAAAAACCAACACCCATTTTCCGATTGCGATCAAATTTAACTATTACGTTTGAATTAAACCGAGTAGTTTTAAAAAAAATCCTTTCAAAAATTTGCTGTCATTGGTAAAAAGAAAAGCTCTCCAACTGTTGAATTTTAATTAAACAAAGTTAGGTTAAAAGAAAATTCAAGACTTCAACGCATTGGAAATTTAAAAAAGCTGCTCCTGTCAGGATCTAATCTTATTCTAATAAGATTTTTTGATGAATATTTTTCTAATGAATTCATTGGATATGACTTTTGGCAAAAAAAAACAACTCGCAGTCTGAGTTATAAGAAATGAAGCACTAAATTTGACTTTAAGTTTGGAAATAGTAAGATTGGAGTCACCGCTGACTAAGTCAAATATAAAGTGGCATCCGTGAAAACCAATTAGTTGAAGTTCCCACTGGGTTGTGTTCCAAGTTGGTTATTGTTAACTAAATTAGTAAAGTAAAGCAATAATTATTTTGGGAGCATATTAATTTTTCTGTCTAAAGTGTGGCGCGTTCATGATAACACAAATGTCTTTACCTTTTAGAATTCCCCCTTGACAGATGTCAAGTCACACAAATTTTGTTTATTTGGTTCACATTAAAGAAAACTTGAAGCTCGACTCTGGTGAAAAAATAAAATTGAGTCACAGTAGCTGACAGAAGTTGACGTTTGTTAAATTTGTTTCATTTCTATGAAATCCTAGGTGGGATTTAGAGTTCACCAATAAAAGAAGACTTTAGTGTCGAATTTCGTTATTTTATATTTCTAACTTGTTAGTGTTCTTTGCTATACTTTAAAACTAAAACTTTTCAGTTGGCTTATGGCGTTTTCGATTGAAGAAAAGAAGTGCCCTTTCTATGAAAAGATCAAATCTAGAAGTGCTCTTTCTATGTTTTCTATGTTTCGTTCAGTATGTATGTCAGATTTAAATGTTTGTTGTGTTATTAGAAACAAATTTTTAGCTTGTGATCCGAAAATATACAATCACGAGTGCAAAATGTAAACTGAAATTAAAATATATTGATTTGGCCTATTAAATAATTCATATTTACTGCAAAAAAAACAAAAAAACAAGTAACAACAGAAAATCTAATCACACATATGGTGTCTACCACTGTTGCAAAAGTGCTCCAACGAATTTTATTGAAAAGAGCAATTCTGAACTTCGGGGCACTTCTCTCGGATCTTCAATGAAAAATGCCATTAGTATTTTATTAAAGAAGAGCTCAATTTATGTTCTTGCCGCTTTCAAAGTCGTATAAACAAAAATAAAACACATGTCATCGCCACTTAAATCCGCTGTCAAAATGTTACCAAGTTCTACCAAATTCAAGCTGCAATCCTAAAACACAATGTTTTAATTTCTCTAAAAAAAGAATACAACAAGCTCAAAACAAAAGGAAGCGCCGCCGTCTTCAGAAAATGTTTGGAAACCGCGCTAACAGCTATTCTGAATGTTTAAGGGACTTTAATATAGTTATAACTTATAAGTGACTGACGTGCTCCATTTATTTCAACTCCTTAATCCAGTAGAAAACAATAACAAATATTAATTGTCATTGTCAGAGTTTCTTTCGTAGTTTTTTTTTCAATTATCTGCTTGATCTGTCACTTCCAAATAGACAAGCACAAGAATTTTGCAACTTTGAATGACAGGCGGCCGTCTAACCATTTTCAATGTCAAAGTTGCTTGGGCACATTAAATCTACGACAATTAGGGACAAAGGGTCATAAAAATATGATAGCTTCACAGCTCTCTTGCGAGTGACCTATAAAAAAGTATAGATAGCGCTGCCCTTAAGGCGCCACAAATGTTGCCATGCATACATTTACCTTCACTATCTGCTCACATTGTGTTGCGAAAATATTGACGTCTCCATATCAATTGGGCGACGTTGTTTGAAATAATTGCAAACATCCCGCACTAAAGTTGCCACATTGTCGGACGAAATTGCTATACAAACCCCACAATGATAACTTTTAGATACAGTTGCCGAAATTAATCGGCCGAAAAGTTCGCTCTCTCCAAATAAACATTTCTTATTCGACTGATGCGAACACTTAATAACTGTCAACTGTTTATTCGCCGTCAACATATCACACACATAGTCATACAATGTGCAAGACTTAAGGGTCGGCGCGCATTTGTATCAACACTTTGCTAAGCACGAGGAGGAGTTGGAGGAGGAGGGCAACGACGACGACGACGACGACGACGATGCATTTCGGTTTCAGTGAATTTAATTCCACGGCACATAGCACACTCGTTTGTCGTTTGTGTATATGCGCGTACTCAGCCCGGCCCGGCATACAACGAGTCCATGGCCGCTCCCTCTGTACACTGCCCCCCTTGCTGATCTAACGCCGATATTCAGTTTTTAGTGTTGTCAATGGTGGCTGGTGGCTGGTGGCTGGTGGGCCTGGCCGGCCGGTTTTGCAGACACAGACGGGACAAACAACAATTTCGGGCTGCACGTCTGCGCCCGCAAAACGGACCGCATGATAACAAGAACGTATGTGCGCGCTCGGGCTCCATTGTAGACAGTGCTGTGTGCCGCTGCCGCGTCGTACACTACGTACAGACATAGTACGTGGATCAGCTTGATCTTGAATTTATATCAAAAGACGGACAACAACAACACACTGTATGGAAGCCAGCATAACGCTTAACCTTGACTTTGAAATTCTTTTTGCATCATCATCGCCGTCGCTGTTGATGTTGCTGTTGTTGTTGTTGTGGCTTCCTTCCAATATTCCATGTGTGTCCTCCTCCATTTGGTTTGGCTGCGTTGGACGAGTACCCCCTGCCTGGGCATATTAGCCTACTGCCAACTTAAATTCGACTTAAATGTAAGTTGTATCTTGTATCTCTCCTTTTGAGCGGCGAAATTGTTTACGAAAATAACAAACGAGCGTGTGTGTCTCTCACAATTTGAAGTCTGGTGAGACGAGGAGCGGGACGAAGCAGAACTTTGATTTTGGCGCATTTGGGTTGTCTTCGTTCCTTCCCTGACATCGTGGCATAGATTTGCGTCTGGCTGTGGATAATTGAAGAACGGCTCAACCTACAAACGGCGCGGCGCAGACAAATTTCCAAACATGCCGGGGTGCGGCGAAAGTGCGTCTCTTGCCAGCGATCCAGCGTGCATTGCGTATGCCAGACGGAGGAGATTCCTCGCATAATGTGCGTGTGTATGCGGCGGATGAAACTGGAGCAGCCAGATGAGAGCTGCAGATTGGCGTAGGACTTTCGATTTCGTTGGATTTTGCGTAGGGTAGGCAGGATATGTAATTTTCGTTTGTTGTTGCTGTTTTGGCCTGAAACAAGGTTAATGGGTGGGCAGGTCGCTAAAGATGATGTAATAATCGACGATCAGGGTTTGTTTTTTATGGAGCGATGAGGGCTGGGAAGTCACTGACTCTCCTGATGGTATCTACAACAGAAGCTCAGTTTCGTTAACCAGTCGCGGTAGGAATAAGTGATTTGTTTGATGGTCGTGACGACCTTATACTTCCGAATCTATCCAGGGCAGGGATTTTGCTCAGCTATTATATAAATGTATT
Organism: Cheilosia impressa; assembly: GCA_948293265.1. Classification (NCBI taxonomy): domain Eukaryota; kingdom Metazoa; phylum Arthropoda; class Insecta; order Diptera; family Syrphidae; genus Cheilosia; species Cheilosia impressa. Next base: position 25,301,541 of record OX411884.1, on the reverse strand, counting down.
TGAAGACTTGGCGTTGGAGTGTTCTTTCTGCTTAATATGGTCGTAGAATGGAAGACGAAGTACTAAAAAAGAAATAAAAGGAAGTCTTACTCACCACCAATGTTAGTGGTGGCAATTTCCTAGGTTGGGTGTTTCTAAGAGTAACAGATCGGCGAAGACAGTTGCAGAGAAATAGAGTATAGCTTCCTTGTTCTCCCTCTGTCGACTTTTTTGGAAATCGTAGCTGGATCAGCCCTCTGTAAGCGAAATAAAAAAAATCGTAGATGGCGCAACGGGTTTCTTTACCAAAAAACCATCAGACGTCTTATGTTCGAAATAAGTACCTAGTCCAAGGAACCGAATTCCCTTTAAAACGCTTAAATAGAAATAAATACCTATATGTACCTAGTTTAGCAAAAATATATAAAATCGTCTAGTTTATAGTGTTGACGTCCACATCCTTTTTAGCCTTCGTTGGAAATGTATCACGAACCAAATATTAGAATTCCCTCAACGTAGAAGGCATTATTTTCACCATAGTATCACTTACATCCAAGGTACATCGATATAGGATGTTCCAACAAAAAACCAACGATTACCTAGCTGTCATTGGAACATTTCTTTTTTTTAAATAAATGCCCATCATTCCATTTCGCAACAGAAACATCCTCATTCACACGATAGAAACAGTAGAATTTAAATGAAACACGATACAATTCTAATTAATAAATATTTTCATTTTCAGATTTAACTGGACTTGCCTTATTTTATTTAAAAAAAAAAAAAACAAACAAATAAAAATCAAAACTAATAAGTCGAAATAAATATACAAACAATAAACATATTATTCAGCAATAAAATTTGCGGAACCAACAGGTACCTACACACAAAAATAATCATCTTCCGTAGCATTTTTTTAAATCACATTTAACTAAATTTCATATATAAAAAAACAGTATTATTTGCTGAAAAATACATAAGGACCTCATTTCTAATATTTAATTTTCATTCAGTACTCATTTGATTGATATTTACAAAGGTGTTGTTATAAAAAAAAATTTTAAATTCGTTAAAAAAAAGGATTAGGAAAAAAAAACTTTGTTTGGTTAGTAAAAAAGTGTAGGAGCTCTCATATCATATAGATTCTTAGCATTTTGTCGCATATCCAAGCTGTGATGATGAAAAAACTTCTTATACCGCACATGGCATCGAAAAACGGTATATTCCGTGCTCGACCGACAACAACAGAATTTGCCAACTGCAATCAAAAAATATTTAATATCAAACTTGTTGTAGCAACTTTTACAATTTTTATCTCAGAAATTGTGCAATAAGTGTGAAAAATCAAAGACAGCCAACGGAAAGAACGATCTTCACTTGGTTCTGACAGCAAAAATGTAACAGATTACTAAGTAGATTTATGAGCTCATTATGAATCAGAAAATGGATATATGTACATTAAAAAATCTAGTTACCCTAAGTCGACTAAATTGGTCTGAACTAGATGTAACCTGAACGCAAAAACTAGATTCGTGGTGAACGTCACTTTTCCTACGTCAGCCACATATGCAAACTGTCAACTTAGTACTCAGTCATGAATTTCTTGTCTTGATTCGTCGGCTACCCATCCATAAACATCAACTAAAACAGCTGCTCATATGACCGATATCCCCCCAACAAAACGGAGATAGATCTAGTCAGAGAGCTGTCAGACTTACTTAATTAGATATCTGAACGTACCCAATTTTTGGATGCTGTTTTGCGGTACAAGCTCACTTGAACGTCCCCTATCAAAACTGAGAAACATCAAGTCAGACTTACTAAACTCTGTGTTGCCAGATTAGACGCCATATTTCTTTTTTTTAACGGTAGAAATTTCTTCCATGAGAGATGGACAATATTTTCGAACAAACCCGCACTTTTAAAACTTGGCGGCTCTCTTGCAGTCAAGTGACATCAATCAGTCGTTCAACTTGCAGGCACACAAATTTATTTGACAGGCCTTTTGATTTGACACAAGCCACAAAAGCCAGTTGCTGAAGATAGAAGCCAAATAAATTTTGCGCTTCCCAAAAGTGAGAGGGAGTAGGAAAAATACAAAAAAAAAGTGTCTAAGGTGACTAAGGCCTACATTTTTTTAGGGACACAAAATTCTGGCAACCCTGACTAAACTAGGCACTTGAACGTCCCCAATGCATTAAATGTGCTATTAGTACGAAAGTACTAAAACTGAGATTTAGAGCTCACCAGAAAATGGATTCCAATTCTGAAGCAGACAATAAAAGTTTAACGTGCGATCTGCAAATAAATGTCAAACTGCACGTCGAAGACTTATTGCACTCACTTCTAAAAATAATTCTTCGCACATCTCTGCCGCCAGAAGTTGGGACTACAAGCCGCCCCACACACACAACGAGAAATCCTTTTTTGCCCCCCCGAACTTCAACCACAACTGCGCAGCATAAAACAAGTTAATGATCATGACCACCAAAAGTGAGTTCACAAAAGGAAAAGAATGAGGAAACCCAAAACCCGACAACAAAAAACAACAAGACACGAGCTAAGCCCAAACCGTTTGGCATGTGCCCTAAAGGAAGCAGCACACTGGCAATTGGCCGACTGTCTGCGCACTTCTTTTATAGGGCATTTCACAGCATACAAATTATTATTCCAAATGGACACGCGGGGAGCGGTACACCTTCGCTTAGAATTTCCATCAAATGGCCTGCCCTCCAAATAGGCACAGCTTAGGCTTAGACAGTCTGCGGAAAACGCACCTGCTGCGCCAATTTCGATTTCTCTGTCTGTCTGTCTGTCTGTCTGTCTGGAAGGCAGACTGCACTGCACTCGTGTGTTTTATGCCGAAAGGACTATCGAAAGGTTACAAATCAACTCATTATAACTGACTACAGCTCGCCGGTCAGCGTTCATCGTTCGCACTGTTAAATGTCAAAGAACTACACCTTGGGACCTAGCGCTAGGGTTTCCACATCATTTATTCATGCGCTCATTTGCTTGCTCGTCCTTTGTGCAGTGTGTTCATTGTTCAGCCAGATTGGCTTTAGGTGTGTTTTTAGTCGTAGTATTTTGCCACCTTTATGAGGCGCACACTAAAATAAACTGCGACTATGAATCGATAATGACATTTGAGTACAATGTTGAATGTGTGTATGCGTGCCATCATAATCCTTTTATAAGGGAGGACCTGTTTGCTGTCGAGTGTTGTTTTTGTTTGTCGGCAAATGTTATTACCACCACCGCACCCGTAGGCCATGTAGGTATACGACTTTATTCCACCATGCGGCGGAGTAGATTTTGTTGTCCCGCTACGCCCTGGGAGTGTTGCAGCTAATTAATTTATAAAACTTATAACAGAGGATGCTCCTATGACGAATAAATTTTAAAAGGATTTTGGCGTTTTGTTTATGTACCGTCGTTGATGCTGATGTGAAAGCAAATTAGGCAGCCATTTGTTGTAGGTAATTACACGAGGTTATTAGCAATAAGAAGTTGCTGGTAAAATGCGAGCGACTTGTGCATAGTTGGTGCCTTATCCAAACGGAGCATAGACAGGGACACGACACTCATGCAAACTTGATGACTTGGAAGTTGGAAGTGGTTTTAATAGAATTTATTTGCAAATTTTCTCACAACCAAAAGCCAACGAAAGTTGTGCAATACAACTTGATGCTGCTTCTATATGTACTTGTCAAGTTTTGTTTTCAAGTGTCTAAATTTTAAGATTTAAAACAGCTCTATCTGTGTTTTGTTTACAACCTTTTATGCGAGCCTTAGATCTCAGACAGTTGCGAACTCTGTCATATCGTTTACTGGGCAAAACAAATCAGTAGGCAAATTTTCCTAGGCCCAGGTCCACCTTCGATTGTAGCGCCGCAAAATTTTCCCAAGCAGGGATGGGAAAAAAAATACTGAACATTTGAAAAAAAAAACCTTTGCCTGTAAAGAAGCGCAGATCCTGTTCTTCTAACTACAACCAATATTATTTCATTCGCTTCAGTGGTAACTTGAAAACTTTTGCTCGATTTCTATGTAGAGCACTTTAAAAGGTGGCAACGAAAAAGCTTCAGAGCTGTTCCTATTTCTTCTCGGGTATAGAACTAACGAAGGCAGAAGCGAACTTTGGTTGAAGTCATGACTAAGCTGCAACTGACCCTACACATGGGCTTACAAATTTGTGAAATCGTTGTATGGAGGTCCCGAAACTTAAATACAAATTCCAATTTTGCCTCGAGCTATAACCCCAGCAGGCTTATAACAAAGTCTGCTGCAAATCAAAGTATTAGGCCGGCGGCTGAGTGTGAAAAAGGGGGTAAGGGTCGGTCGGAATTGGAAATGCAACTTTTTAAAGTCCCTTTGAGCATCCAAAAAATAAATGAAACGACAGCACTGAATGCGTCTACTCTCGAGTAACTATTAGACCCACCTGAAAGCTGAAATCCTTTATCACGTCTCGATTTATTGTTACCAATTGTCTTCCGCGAATTTGTTTTCGAATTTAGACTGAAAATGCGTCTTAATTTCTGTTCGTAGAAACCCAGTTAACCCTTTTAGAATACTTACTAACATCTATCTTTGCTTACCCTTGAGTTGGCATATACCACCGCGTCCGTGGCTTTATGTGTCCACTCTAACATAAAAGAAAATCATTTTGGTTGAAGTTCAATTTTGGCAAACGTTCGACCTTCGTGGCAGAATTTAAAGCAGCCAGAAATTCGCATTTCGTTCGATTCGGGTTTCCTGAAAGAAAGTCTCGTTCGAAGGCAAGTTCATCTGAGAATCTCAAGTAAAATTGATTGTGACTCGCCGAAATGCACGCGCGAAAGGGTAATGCAAATACCAACATACAAGAAGATTCGCAAATTCAAGGCCGGAAATTTATCAAGCAAAAAAAGAAGAGAATGAGAATTATTCGTCGCAACTTTACATTATTTATATAGAAAAAGCCGATTTTTTTAAAGAAAGTGTCCTCATTTTGCTTTTTCCAATGCTCTTTTAAAACAAAAAAGTAAAGATTTATTAAATACTAGCTGACCGGGCGAACTTCGTACCGCCTAAAATTGATTAAATTATTAACATCCCTTTTGATAGTTGAAACTCTCTATTGAACGAATGGAACTTCCTTGGAATTAAATTATGTTCAAAGCAAAGAAACGACTTCATAGATTTCCAGGTCAGCTTCTTGATCATCTTTTTCCGCACCAATGATTGAATCGAGTTGGTCCGGTCAGATTTTCTCAATCAACCAAAGCAGAATGTGGGCAATAGGCAATCCTCGCTTCTGCCATTCGACAGAGTACATCCAGAAAAGCGATTGTCCAAAAACACTGTGCTTAACGATAAAGTCCGTGATTGTTTTGAGGTTTTGTTTAAAAAATCGTGCGTGATGTCAATACCGTGTGTATGACATCAGCACACAGTAAACATATAGCACACAAAATCAGATGTTGTCATAACTCACCAACGCGTTGACCAATTTCGTTCAAACTTTAGATAAACCAACTACACGACCATGCAAACAAACCCTCAATTTGATCGAATTCGGTTTGACCGTTCGTGAGTTATAAAGTCACAACGCTTTTGCAACTCTTATAGAGATTATTATTAGTTTCATTCAGGCAATGCAAAAGTAATCAAAAGAAGGAATATTTTAGAAAAACAGTCCACCAGTTATCGAGACACATAACCACATTCGTCAACTACAGCTGTGTGTGATTCGCCACAATTCCCTAAAGTTCCATTTACCCCGGGTATGAAACGACAAAAGTTTAATTCTTTAACGACTCCAGATGTCTTTTCGGGGCTGATAAAATCTGTGCCAATATTTTGATGTCAACACGATTGAGGAAATTGATTGGGCACACACAAATAATGCTCTCCGAAGTTAAATCAAAAAACATTTCAAACTCGAACATGAGTAAGGAATAGCTACATAACCCAATTATATTTAAACCTGAAATAATCTATTTACATCTCAGCTTTCCAGGTGCTTCTTTAAAACTTCTGACCGAAGGCATTATAGAAGCAAAGAACTGTCATGCAGTATTGCAGTCAACCGCTTGCGATTGGAAGCTGTATAGAAGTACTTACTCGTACTTCCTCCTATAGAGGCATTTCCATTGTCCGTCAATTGATCTTGTACCGATGTATTTAACCGATGGTTGTGCTATAATTGTGAATGGATAGTCCGTCGACCAATATTTCCTCCTCGTCCACGAAGACGTGGCATTGTTTCAGTTACGTAACTTATATGTGAATGTAATACACTTAATATTCACTAGAATACAACACCAAAAATATCCAAAGATAAAAAAAAAAATTTAAATATGATAATAACGAAACGCACTTAATGCAATACACTTAAATTAGAATACCTACGTGTGGCCGTAGTTGTTGCTTGATTCAAGTTTGTGTTGTTTTCAATGACACCACACTCGTTGTCTTGCAATTCGAAATAAAACAAACCACTATTGCGTAAATTAAAATTTACTTTTGTTTGAACGATTGAGAAAGAATTTGTGAGATGTCAAAAAATAAAAGCAAACAAATAAGCTCGATGACCAACAAAAAATTTATTCAGTGACATAGACATGTGCAGTAGATTTGTATGGGAGGTACCACTCCCCTTTGTACAATCCCGCCCATATTTGCAGCAGCACATACAAAATGCACACCAAACCGACTTACCAAATTTTGTACAAATACCGTTATCAGGAGCAGAAATAATAGATTTTTAATTTGTGGTTTGTATGGGAGGTACCACGCCCCATTGTCCAATTGGACCGAATTGTAAATCTAAACCACCCGGGGCGCAACCCAAACGCATACAAAAAAATGTATGCAAATCGGTCCAGCCGTTTAGGAGGAGTACAGTCACAACACACGTACAGTAGAATTATATATATAAAGATACTAAGTAAACAGTATTCCAACGCATTAACCAGTAACCATGGTTGCCAACAGGCTACAGTTGGGACAAAGCCTTTCTTTTCCCTTTGTCCTTCAATACTATTTCTCAGTACAAACTTAATTTTTAAAAGAAAAAATGTAAAAAAACTGAAAAATAGAGTAAAGTACATTGCGAACCTTGGTTATACGAGAAAACACTTTTTAAGTTGTTTGTCGGTTGTACTTTTTGACGTGTACTAAAATAAACCGCAGTGGCTTAGTGGTTGGTCCCAATTTCCATTACCGAAAAAGCCAAACTCCATCCTATACGTTTTTTTCCACTGCGCCACCACACGCTTTAAGTCTGACAAACATCCGAGAGTATTACCAGAGACAATACTGAGACCACCAACTTCGGCCGATTTCCCGTTACTTGCCTACAAGCTATATTTGTATGGGGTGGCAACTGGCAAATGCTAAGTGCGTTTGTATTGTTAGTAGCACCGTCCGTATGCCACATCCGTTTTGGGAAAAGTGGCTTGCAGCGTTCATAGAATTTTATCCGTTAAATTTGAAATTGTTCGTTATTCGTGAGTAATATTTTTTTTTAGGAATAAGTGTACATTTATTTGCTTAAAATATTTACGAAAAATTAAGAATGTATGTTGGTTGAGGGAAAATAACAACATTTTGAGCAAATTTTCTTTATTATTTAAGAAAAATTTGCATACGAAATGGAAGTTAATTATATCCAAAAGCGGGAAATACACAACCATATTTGTCCTAATATATTTCTAGTATGTAAAACACCTCCTTTAGATAGTTTTATTAACCACACAAATCAAATTATTCACCTTCAAAAAATTTATAATAAAACTAACCAATGGCATGGCATATGCTAAAATGTGGTATTCTCGAACTCTTTCCCCACGGTTGCCAACGTTGGCAGCATTTGTTTATGTTTTTTTGTTCGTTTTTGCATGTCGCGCGGATTCTTAATTGACATAACACCAATAGGAATACAAAATGGCGAATTTGAATTTATTTATTTGTTGTTCAAAAAAAAAATTGTTCTTAAACCGAATAATGTGTGTAAAATTAAATTTTACTTTTGTTATTTCGGTTGGAAAATGAAATCTTTGTCCCAATATTGCTTCTTCGTTCCATTCTTTCGGTATATTTGTCCGAAGTAATGTTTGATGTTCGCAACCGTGCTGGTCACACTATTTTATTATCATTATTGACAGAAATTCTCTCTCTCCATCTGTTCCATTCTATATTATATATTCATATAATTACTATAAATGAACGAATTAAATTTATGATAATAAAAATAAAGTTTGTTGGATTCAGTACGCATCTTTTCCAGTCTGTGATGGAATGTTTTCATCTTTGAACACACCCGTCTGAAACAACAGCAGCTTGCTCTGTCAGATGCCGGACCATACATACCTGCTCGCATAAATGTTCCATGATTCAAAATTCGTTGCGCAAGATATTCCTTGTGCACAAATTGGTCAGGAATTTAAATGTACTCGTATCTATCTCTAGTGATTTGTGATTTCCTAGTTGTTTTTGATTTGCAAAGTGCCTACCATAACTTCCATCTGAATGCAAGCAAAAGTCATTTCATTGTCGTTTGCATTTGAATGGAAATATCTGTGCTGCATTGCGCATACGGCATATACCCCGCTCCGTGTCCGTAAGGAGAATTTCCAAAATCCCGCCCGAGTTCATTCTAATTCCGTTGATCAAAAACTATTTTCAGAAAAATGTCATCATGCGCGCTCTCGCATTCAGTTTGTGCTCAAAATGAGTAGCACTGCGTTTCCTTCATAAATTTTATCGCAGCTATTTTTATCCCATACAATCCATCCATTCAAATCGAATGCATTCCCCTCCCACCGCCGCCAGTGTATTGTGACAAATTTAAGTATCTGTGTATCTACGGGGTCATTGCTCTTGTTATTACCTGCATTGGCTGCGTTTTCCCTCCATCTGCATAGAATGGGGTCCGCCGCCAACAATTGATTGGAAGCCAACATTTTTGTTCTATTTTTTTATTTCTTGCAGAGGATATGCAATAACTCTGCAGAAATCCCAATTAACCATCTGTCTGGTGGGCAATTTTGCTTGCAGTGCAGAAGCGTTTCATTCAAATTAAATCGGCTATCAGTGCAACCGTGCACTCATTTGTCATGTGAAAATTCGCCGAATTTGTTTATTTTCAAAGCGACAGCGAAAGGACCCAATTTACCTCGTAACCTAAATTTATTCATTCGGACATAATTTACATGCTTCGTGTGTTTGTCGGAAGTTGTTGTATACCTACACTCAACGCATGTAGATGAGGAGCGCCGAGCGCTCAACCATCTGGTCCGACGGCGTGGCCCTCCACGACGCAACGGCGACGACGACGTTGGCGATCGCCAGACCTACTCCTATGCGAAATAGACATCCGACAGAGTCGCACAATAAATTGCGAAAATATGGCAGCAGTCGGTCGCAGAACCACCCCGATGGTCTAATTCATGTTGGGCTCGTTTAATTTGAGGGCCAAATGTTTTCGGCTGCTGCGTCTGTTGCGTCTGTTTGCTTTTGCGAATTATAAAGAAACCCTCTAACCCTCTATGAAGGATCGCGGAACGAATTTGACTATTTGAAAATAATTGGATCGCTTCAAACAGTGGATCGGGAATCGATTTTCACAACCCATAAATGGGGTCGTAACTCATTGGTGGATGAAACGGGTACACATTGCAGATGAAGTTTCGGGCTGATCCTTGGACTTGGGAAGGTACTGATATAGAGGACATTAAATTCCGAACAAATTTGAATTTAGTCCGCTTCCGTTTTCAACTGTTTATGTTCCCCATACAAGGCGATGGGATCCATCCGTCGCTACCAGACTGCAACTGCACCCACTCGGTTCAAAGTTCTATTCTTGAATTTTGTCGCCCAAGCTCATTTCCGATTAACAAAACAGAAAATACCCCAACGCCATTAAAAACTTCTACACCCACACCAAAGGTACAATCACACTTCCTACACAAGAATTACGATTTGTTTTAGAATTTAATGTCCTCTGTCCTCTGTCCTCATGGGCTCATGTCACTTCGCTCTGTCCCTCTGTCTAGCTCTATCACGACGGTGTGTCGGTGTCGGTACATTATATTTAGATCTACCTTTCGCTCCGTTTGGTGTTGTTTTTTCTAATTGCAGTGAGCGCTTTGGAAATTTATTGCAATGATCGAGCGAAGAAATTGGATGGAATTTCGGTTTCCTTTGGTTGGACATTTGTCGCTGTGCTTTTCATGTGTCTCTTGGGTGTGGCATTGCCATCAAACGAAACTAAATTAAGAAAATGTAAATCCAATTCAGTGACAAAAAACTGGAAAGAAATAGGTTTTTTTTATTTTTTTTATTTTTGGTAGTTTAAAGCTTGCGAGCGTTAAGGACATTGCATTTTGTGTATCTCTGATATGCACCGCTACAAACTTATTCTATTCAAATCCATTGAAAAGGTTAAGGTTGCTTAAGCTACGAAGACATTGGAGGCCCATCTTGGCAAATGCCTACAGGGGAAAAATCAATAAAACAGCTCAAAGTCAGATAGAGTTGTATAAACTGGTATATTTTGTTGCCGTACTTTAATGTGTTGACTTTTCGTTCAATTCTACCATTTCCCTCTCGCTGAACGTACTCGTAAATGTCACTGAAAGCAGTTAACACTAGAAACGTCATGAACACAACCAAGAATGTGTCAACAGAAACTTCTGCTGTCAAGTTACTTGAAAAGGGTGTCCCATAATTCACGCAAAATTTAATTTTGATAGAAAAAGCAGATCTTCAATAAGGAAGCAGTTCGGGGTTAGTAAAATAGAGCGCTGGCTTAAAACCACTATGGCGGACATATTTTGTACGAAAATTGCGGACTTTAGCTGACAAAACTTGATTAATTTTATAATATCGCTCAGCAATGAAAATGCGTTGTTCTGACACATTGTTATCTTTTTTTCCGTTTGCATCACTGAATTATGGGACACCCTTTACTTGGGATAAATACCTAATACGAATTTCAGAAGAGTTAAGTACAATTTGACTGTACTTTTGCTGATACTGATGTTCAATAAAATCCAGCAATTGTAGTTGTCAATGTTCAGCTCATATCTGTGTATGTCAGATGGCAGTTTTAAAAAGAGGTTAATAAAAACAAAACGTTTAAAGACAGCTTCAGCCACGTTGATATGGCAACGTTTTTATTGCGTGTATGCTTAGAGATTTTTGTGCAAATGTCAAAAGCTGTGGCATTTGTCAAGTTTTCAGCAACCTTGCGATGTTAACTTTACCTTCAGTAGGCAATTTTTCTGGAGTCTGTATACTTAAGAAATATTTTGCTGCTTTCATAATACTTGAAGTCAGATTTAGCTAAAAATGTCTAACCTCATTTTTACATCAGAAATTTTTTTTATTTATTATTTTTGAGACGACTAGAAAAATAATAAATCTTGTCCAGAATTTGATGGCCAGTTACTCAGTTGACATTTCGATTGTGTCAAATTATGACTTAATGTCGATTCAATTTGTCTGGACTAGATTCTCCCTTAAATTAAAAATTTAGTTTAGTGTTTAACGTCGCTTTTATACAGGACTAATTCAAAGTTCTCAGTCATAATTTGACGCAATCGAAATGTCAACTGAGTAATTGACCATCAAATTCTGGACAAGACTAACCGGTTACCAGTCGCTACCTGAAAAAAAAAAACTATTCCTGTTCTGGGACTATAAAATCGTTGATACCTCACTTCAGTCATCTGTCAGACTAAGCTAACTAGTGTCTCAGAAGTACCTAACTGACAGTTGAGGTCTCTTATTTGTTATTAATTGTCAAATTGTAAGACTTAAGGCTCAATATTGGCATCTATAACATTTTTTTTTTACTACCTACTCGTAAACACAGTTCCAAATCAAAATAGCAGTAACCTCAACTACCCCAATTTAAAAATCGAAACGAATCGATTCAAGTCGCAATTAACTCCCGTTTCGTTGCTGTTTACTATTCATCGCATCTAACCTTGAAGATGTCGTTTCGTCAATTGCCGAGAGAACCTTCCTGGTAGGTAAACCCTTGTCGTCTCTGCTCGCCATCCGATCCCATAATCATCCAGCTTCTGGTGCTGCTGGCTCCAACAATAAAGAAGCTCCGACCCCAAGAGCCAAAGGATATGTTAGACCTATAATTATGTGCGGCTATTTATTCGGCATGGCCACTGATCGTTCATTGGAACCCGTCGATGAGCGATTAATAAAGTTTTAGACCACGACTGAATATATATATATTATGTACATTTCGTGATAGAATTTTCGAGGGTCATCTTCATGCTGTGGCATCTGTGGCGCAGTGTGCACGGTATTCTTGGGGAGCCTGTCGGAAGATAATTGCAACTATAACATGAAGAGATTTTCGAAGATAAATTTATTATTGTGATGCGTGCTGTGTTCAGAGTGCGGTTGGCTTCATCGGTTTTGGGGTAGCTCAAGGCTAAACTAACGGAATTTTCAAAGAAGGCGCATGAATGAAGTTTCCGGCAAGAAATTGTTATTTCAGATCAACCAGGTAGACATAGCTGCAGGGTGTATTGTTTATTTGAAAATTATTTGAAGAGCTTCAACGCGAGGCGGTATAGGGTTTTTTTTATGCGCCAGATTTTGTAACAAATTTAATTACATGTTAGCACTAGAATGGCGGAGCTTTCAGCAGTTGTTTTGATGAGCATTTGTCAGAGGGATAAAATAAAACTATACCATCATTAGTTGGGCGCTCTATATATAAAGCAGATCTACTACATTTGTTTAGCATTTTCATTTACTATGTAATGAACCGCTGGTTGCTGGTATGGAATTTCGTAGATGAATGTTAAGCGAATGTCGATCACTATCATAATTGACTTGAAAATGAAAGAGGGAAAATGGCCGCATTCAAGAATCTAGTTATCTTAAATCGACTAGATTGGTCTGGATGAGATGTAACCTGAACGCAAAAACTAGATTGGTCGGGAACGTCACTTTTTCTACGTCAGCCACATATGCCAACTGTCAACTTTGTACTTAGTCACGAATTTCTTGACTACGCCTTCATAAACGTGAACTGAAACAGCTGCTCATTTGACCGATTTCCACCAATCAATACCGAGATACATCTAGTCAGAGAGCTGTCAGACTTACTAAACTAGATACTTCAACTTGAACGTTCCCAATGTATTTATGGCATTGCGAATTTTGACAAACCACATCCGATCCATCCACTGGCTTTTGTCGCGACATCATCCACTTCGACCAAAACACGTATCGTCGGGGGCTCTCAGCTGGACTCGATCTCGAAAGACATGACAATCGCTTGCGATGCATCTTACGCTTACCTCTTTGTTATTCTATTAATAAAGAGCTGTCCGTTTGTGTTTCCTAAAATACAGATTTTATCCGCTGAATACAACCATCGTGAAATTAAAAATACCTTACTACTCTTTTTTATCAGTTGCGCATCGTAAAGTAAAACATTTTTATTTTTAAAATAAAATAAAACTACTACTAAAATACGCACCCAATAATATATTTCCTATTTTTCTACATGTTGAACTTTGTACACTCTTTTCACTAATCTACTACAATTTTTATTATCTGCAAGGGCAGTAACATCCCTGTACCAAAATGGTCGTACCTAATTCAAAAGCTTGCCTGCCAAAAACTACGCAAATATTTCATATCTTCAGTCAAAAACCTTCAATTAAGGGCAACATTTTTCAAATAAATTCACGAGATGGGTTCGTTCCATTGTCTAGTTAAGTCAGTTTAACATAAATATATCCATTTTTGACATTACTTTGATCTCAACTGACCACAGTAACTTTTTAGTTTGACATTAACATAGTACTTAGTGGACTTAATGCCTGTCAGTGAATATAAACGGATTTTGTTTGGGACTTTAGTTCAATAAACAAATAATTGTGACAGCTAGTTTTGTGTTCACATTTTAACTAAAAGTTTCTGAAAATTGTTTGCACAGTCGTTTTGTTTTAGAGAAAATGTAGCAAACAAATTTTAGAGTGCGATAAATGAGAAACCCAAACACAATTTATTTTGAGGTTAAGTTGCAAAATTTATTTTCGCTGGTTTTTGGAACGCATTCAAATGGTGGAATTGTCATTAAAATCATATAGTTAGTGCCATGAATATTGTAATTCAAAGGAAAAACCTTCTTTATTCTCTACGACAATGTTAACATTGCATTTAGCAATAAATACAGATATTTAATTTATTTTTTTGTGCATCGAAAGCGGTTGTCTTTGCGTAAATGGATAACAGAAAACGAAATGCACAGACAAAAGCCGAAAGGTGACAGCTAAACTGAAATGTCAGTAGGTTTGTTTGACGTGGCTAGCACTAGTGCCCACGAGTGCGCACTGAGAAGTGTCAGCTAATTTTCACGTCTGTCAAAAACCCTGCACAAATCTAGTTATTCGACTTCTATATCGAACGCACAATGTTGCCCTGAAGTTTGTCAGCTGTTGATATTGACAAATATTTATCTTTTGGTAACACTTTTTCCCGTTTATTGTTAAACATGAGTGAACTAAATTCTGAATTTGGGTTTGCCATAATGCAAATAGTTGTTAAAAGTGTTCGCAATGTAGATGACGAGTTTGAAAATAAATGACAGCAAGCCAAATGACAGCAAAACTCAGCACTTAATTCTTGCCCCCACAAATTAACTGGGGTCAGTTCAGGGCACAACTAGGGTGCCCTAGAAGCCATGTCAAACACAGGTTTCCAGTACCAGGGCGAGTTCAGTGTTATATCAAACAAACCTAGTTTGGGTCCATGCCCAGTCATAACGCACATCACTAAATATGAATATACGTAGGTAAGTCTAAAGAAAGCAGCCCCATTTGATATTTCGGGGTACAAAAATGTATTGTCAATCTACTTCCATCATCACACCAGCGGTGTCGATACCAAATTCGTGTAATTTAATTCCAACTCTATTCGGTATATTTGCCTCCACCAATGCAACCTGCATCATTTCTCTTAAAACCAGTAGGATACTAAATTCACACCTAATAAGAAAAATCTCCTCTTAATGATGACTTTCTTCGCATGGAAACTGTAACTGACACAGCCTAATGGTTTAGTGTTCCATTTAAATCTACTTTAGAGTAATTACTTCCAAATAGCTCGTCGCAAGCTCTATAATTTGCACACAATGTATATACGCGCTAGTAATTATTTTGTTTTCTGTTTCTTACATTTGCTAATTACAGAGTTCTTTGGCCTCAGTACCTACATCGGTACGCGCTTGATTCTATTGCAAAAGCTAATTATATCCCTTGAGGCTCTATTCACTTGTTCCGAAAGGTTCTTTAAAATCATTGAAATTCATCTTTTCCATTTGGGGATTTCCCTTTTATAATACTATTGCCCTAAGCCACACTCATTACAGTGTAAGTAGGTATAATTACATTTGGATCTTTTTGTGGATTCTGTTTTACCTATTTGACGGATCATAATCAATCATGACAGAAAAAAAAACAGAAATGTTCTGCACGAGATGTCAAGGTGACAAGCGAAATTTGTTGATGAACTAAAAAATGTGTTTCACGTGAGATGTCGCTCGTTCGTTTGTTGGATCATAAATTAAATCCTTTCGGGGAGAAAAATATGTGCAGAATCCACGCAATTTCGATTTAATAGAAAACAAGAAATTGAATTTAGAATACGCTTGAGAAAATAGAATGTACGTACCCTTTGTGTGATTCGTCTTTTATTCTAAATATGCCGCGACAAATAATCTTTCCGTTTCCAAAAGTTTAACGAGTTTAATTAGCGCAAGAAGTCCAGCGCATAATGTACCTACTCAAGATTTGTTTCAGTTATGTATGTACTTCCAATTTTTTGATGAATTAAATACCTCGTCCACTAATCTGCGAACTAATTTATAATAATGTTTTTCCTGTTTTACCGGAAACAACACTTTCAAAGCTTTTTACATATTGCATCAAATACAATAACCACATTGCAGCGCGTACAAAACTTGCAGGCGCCATCTGTCGGCCCATAGGAAAACAAACCTGGCATAGATTGTACACCAACCACTGGAAAACTGTACAAACTGTTTGTGATTGTGAATGCTTTATGGAGCTTCTTAGATATTTTCACGGGTGCGTATGAGTAACCAAATTTAATGTTTCGACTAAGCCACTGACAGTGATTGTTGCATTGGCATTTACAGGACTTGACTGACATTTATGATTCATTTATATGTCGTTCGTACCTGTTAACACAACAGCTGACTGATTACTTTCATTGACGCTCCATTTTGACGTCTACGAATTAAGAAAGTATACATAGTTTTTTAATAACGCTTGCGGCACCACATTTTAAATTGACATTTCAGCTATCAATCTGTTACTGGGCCTTACCAATAAACATTTTTAGTTCCGCCTTTAAGTTCAAGTAGTTCACAGTGGCTGCATTTTTTCATACGAACATTGCAATTTTGAGCTTCTGTAAATTTAAAGTCGAGACTAAAATTGCTTATTTGTACGCCGCACTCTGTATTTAAGTTGTGGTTGGCATCAAAATAAAAACGAAAGCTTCCGAGAAACTCAAAAAACAAGGCAAAGCATCGATTTTACAATGAAATATGTGTGCATTTGTTAAAATAAATGCAAAAGGTTTTCACGTTTATTGACAAGAAACAAACAAATTTGAATTAATTACGTTCTATGGGACGTTTTCCATATCACGAAATCGTTCCCATATAGTAAAAGAGCTTTTGGGTAATAATGCGCTAGTTTGAGGAATTTCCCTTTTAGATGAATTCGGTTGGCTTTCTTACTAAAGCCTAGTACGGACCTGTTCCGGAACGAAATTTTCCGGTGGTCTCCAAATGGACAGCGAAACATCTGCGAAAAGGCAGCGGAAAATAGTTCGGGGAGAGTTCCATCAGCTGATACACAAGTAGCAGTGTTACCAGCACTCGCTATTTATATTTGATTTGGTAACTCGAACCTTACGTTGGCTCCTTAAGATTGTTGTTTGAGATTTTTCCTAATTTAGGCTATTCACTTTAAAGTTTGACGATTTTTAGGCTCCTTAGGAATTTATTAAATGTATACTTCTATTGCGAACGTATTCATTTCGTATAACTAATGTCAGATTTCTGCTGCCAAATCGAACACTAAATCCGAATTTTATTGATTCTTGTTTGTATTGAGTTGGCCGCCAACAAATTTCTTTTTTTTACTTGCACTGGAAGTCCATTTCAATTGATTTTCATACATTTATACAAACCCATTTCGAAATAATTTTATATAAAAAACTCGATTCCATAGGCGTTTGTTTTTCTTACCGTTTTTAACATTGAAAAATTGAAAAATGGAAACGGATCAGCTGCGTACCGGCCTTAAAATAGTGTCAAACTATTTATATTTATTAGTGCAAAAACTGTAGAATATAGAATGTCGAAATGCAAATAAAAACAAAATTGTCTGTTGTGTTTAATTTCTACGAAATATATCTAATAAAAAGCGTAAAATAATAACAAACAAAATAATTTCAAGTACACTAACATTTTTAATGAACGCAGCGTCAAAATTATCCCCCGTAGCTACGTCAAATTATGAAATGCTTTCTGATGTTGCTACCGAACCCTTGGCCAAATTAGTGTCGTAATACTAGGGCTTTTTTGGAAATCTAAAGAAATTGCCTTTCTTTCCATTGGGCCTAACTTATATTCATTTTTAATCTTCACATTATATATTTTGTAAATCACAATATGCAATTTTATATGGAAAAATTTGGCTATTGTGAGTTAAAAATAAACCTAGAGACTTAAAATGATTATTGGTATCGCCGGTTGACTCTTTTACACATCTAGCACATAATGCGCAAGTTCAAAGAACGTCCGCTAGAGTTCTTGCACCAACAGAAAATTGGACACTTTTTTTTTACTTACCAACAAATAAATTGGAACATTGAATTTTGCCCTGATTCCATTTAATTTTCAACTATATGAACGGTATCACCGACTTTTGCTTATCTAATTGATTAATCTACTTTTGACATATTTCCTTTGATAGATCGGTTTTCCTAGTTCTTCTTATAGTATTTATCTATATGAGTTTAGGAAATTCCCATTTCATGAAAGCTCGTCAAAGCTCTAGGACAAATAAAAACTGTCCAATTGTCGTTTAGGCATTTTGACATGCCCCTAGCGATCTGTCAAACACAGTCAAAAATAATTGACTTTTTTACAGAAATATTTAATAACTCGAATAAAATTGGTTGGCAATAGCGCCAAGACTAAAATTTACATGTAATTTGTATTTGATAACTCCAACTTCTATTACTCGAATGTCTTGATAACTCGAAGAGATTATTTGGCATCACCTTCGATGAGTCGAATTCTGAGGAGGAATTCCCAAATTCTGCGAGTTTTGCAAAATTCTGCTCAAAATAAATTTGACTGCTGAAATGTGACCATATAATCGTATGCTTCAATGACAATAGTTTTAAACTTAACCTGTCGTACTAAACTACGGATATATTATATCTCCATGAGGCGAGCTCTTAAGTATACCGGCAGTCACAACAAGTCATGCACTATATTCTGGAAAAATTGCAAATTTCCATACACTGACACCTACAAGTAACTACCGTATTTTAGCCAATGTAAATTTCTTTGCGTCAATCCTTCAATTCCCACCATAAAACATTTGATCCAACGTGGAACATTCACCAAAGAAAACAAATGCAGCAATTGAAAACATGTATCTCCAAGTCTGTACTTACAAATTTAAACAAATTTCCAAGCTATCTGTCACCGTGTAGTATTTGTCTATTTTTAGCACAACAATGTGGTTGAGGCATTTTGTATTATTGACTTCGCTCTGAAAGAAGA
The DNA here is from genome assembly GCA_948293265.1 of Cheilosia impressa. Taxonomy (NCBI): domain Eukaryota; kingdom Metazoa; phylum Arthropoda; class Insecta; order Diptera; family Syrphidae; genus Cheilosia; species Cheilosia impressa. Next base: position 25,282,697 of record OX411884.1, on the reverse strand, counting down.
GAGTCTCTGAAGGTGTTATCAGATTCAATTAAATAGATAAATTATTGATTTTTTTAAAATTCAGTAGTAAAAAAATAAAACAATTTCTAATAAGCTTGCTAAAAAGGCATTTGTCCAATGGACAGTGGAAGTCTGAAGTTCTCTATTTCCTTCAAGGGAATGTAGACTGATAAAGTGCGCGACTCTGTCGCACGAAACAATCTCCATCAATACAAGTTCATTGTAAGTTCGAAACGATTAAATTACATTTATTGCACATAAGTCAAATTGCTGTCGAAGTTCTATTATGCAACTAAATCGAAGGCATGCCATTTTGGGATAAGTATAATTGGAGGATCTTTCGCCTATGAGGGATGGGACGGAATGCACATTTATTACTTTACAACTTCTAAGATCTCTCTCATGTCATAAGACCAACCTCAGAGAACTTTAATTATGTTTAAAACATATTTTAGACATTCCTTCTCTGTCAGCTCGCATAATGCTCACGTCTAAGTTTGCATATCGCTTGCCTGGAAGTTTGCATAATCTTCCTCTTTGCACTCGCAAAAGCTTCCTTTTGATGATCGCATTTAGTTTTCCCATTTCTGGTTTTGGTGAAATCATGTTCTTCGTTATTTCATACAAAACGTTTATCATTTATGATTCTCGGATGAACTTGCCAGCTTCACCAGTTTCGGAAGACAATCTCCTCGCGGGGAACTCAAAGGGAAGCAAATGTCATGCACTAATCACTAGCCATATTAAACGAAGTTTAATATTCTTCTTCTGCATTCTGATTTTGACAGCAACTAACTGTCAACTTATTGCTTCTTATCCTCTTCCTCTTTTCTAACTGTCAACTGATTGCTTCTTATCCTCTTCCTCTATTCCTCTGTTTACTTTTCTCAAAACGAAAAATTGTACCAAAAGCGTGCTGGACCACTTTTAATCATAGAGTAGTTAAAGCAATTCATAGTTAGGGTTCAACTTCATCAGATAGCTTTTTAGCACTTTATCCTGATTAACATAATTTGATCTATATAAACAGAAAATACATAAACGTATGTATGTAGATAGACACAGTCACATTGATGATATCACTGGCATCATGTGATGGAAAAGCCTCGCCGAAGTACGGGTAGTTTGGTCATGGTTTCGTTTCTGTACATTAGAAAACAATGACTTCACCGTTTTCCTTCGTTTCAATTTATATCCTATGGGAAATACAACCTATTGGGAGTCGAACTCATGGAGGAGCAGTTGAACAAAGCCAAGTATAGTCAGTTGTAGTTCGTAATACAGTCAACAGTCGGTGGTTATAATTTTTGGGTGCAGTTGAGTTGCAAGAAATTCGCATGCCCTGAGGATGCACGCAAGGTCTCTTGGTAATCATTCCGAAAGTTGACGAAATGTTCGAACTGTGTCAAGCTTCGAGAAAGTAATACATCGAAAATTTTGCTAAATCAATGGGAAACAAGGTAATGAATTCTTTATTATTTTGCGAACACTCGTTTCTTTGATTGATTTTATTAATCTGATTACAAACTTGCCGTGAAAATTACAAAGTCTGACAAACATTCCAGAAAGCTTCCAAAAATAGCCGCTCGGATTCGGCATAAAATAAATTCGCCCGTTCCAAAATTAATGGTTGACGGAACTATTACTTTTTCATATGCCTGTTCGCCAATTTGACGTTCTCATATATCACTGAAGACGTCTTGACAGCTTAATTGTTCCCCAAATGACATCCGCGGAAGGGAAAAGCAGAGAAAAGAAAATGGCTGCCTTTATCAAATTAAGCAGTATCCAATATGTTCGCTAGAATTTCTCAAAACTGTCACCTTGTGAAAGAAGATCTGGCATTACTAATAAGCAGTTTTAGTTCTCAACAGCTATATTTTCCAAGGGGTTGACTTTAACATTTCATTGTCCGGTCTTTGGCAACTGTGCAGAAATTGAACACAAATTTGTGTGATTTTATGAACACAGTCTGGCAATACCGCAACTACAGTCGATCACAATTCACAAATAAATATTCGCTTGACGATTTTCCCGATGTTTTCCGTATTTATTTATTTTTTTATAAAGAAATTTTTGTTCCCTGAGATTTTGTCGCCACTTTCTTCCACTCTCTCTCTCTCGGCAACTGTAAATATACAACAACATTTATATTGTATTTGCCTCCTTTGAGAAGATCGCACTCACCAGCGCCAGTCTATTTATTTATCTTTGCGTTTTGGTTTGCTTTTTCGGCTGCTCCACGTCGCGTCATATCGTACTAGAGTGCAAGATTGCGGGGGAATTTCCAATTTCCACCGCACAGATCCGAGGTCGTATCGGAATTTGTAATTTTTTGTTCCGCTCTTCGTTCGCATAGACGCAGGGAAAAACGTGAAAAATTTCCGCTTATAGTGTTAACATTCCAAAAAAAAAATAGCAAACTGTTCTCGCAACTTTTCGCATACCGGGAATATCTGGAAAAAAAAATCCTTTTAACCAGTTGAAGTTGGCCCTACATGTTCTTTACGCTTCCGTTTAATTTTTACATTTGTTTATGTAATTTGTATGTGTGCAACGAATATATAGTGTAACGTGTGTCTAAGAAAAAGCAAATTCTTGTGCCCAGAGTGACCTAAATGTTGTGTGCAGTGTCGTGATGCACAATTTGTCGTGAGGATTCTTCCTATTGTGCATTTTGTGTCTATTTTTAGAACTCGTTGTCCAAATCGGGTGCCGATCGAAGGTTAAAGTTGGAGTATTTCTGACCGGACGAACAGCTGATTTTTCGTCCAAAATATACCAATATGAAGAAACTACATTTGGGGGTGAAAAGCAAAGACCACCATCACCATCGTGGCAAACACAACTATATAACCCCATTCATGATTAGGAGTAAGATTCGGCGGGTAAGACATCTAGATGTAGTGCTTGCGGCTTTGTGTCACTCCTCGTTTGAATAGTGTATACAAGTGTATTTTTGTCAGTGCCACTCTGTGAACTGTGTGGTATGTGTCATTATGTTGAAAGAGATATTTTTAACAGCTCAGTCTGTTGTTGTATTGCGAATAGAGATGCTTGCAATACACTGAAGCGAACGGCCGCCGAATGATACACGGCCAGGGAATATAGATTTTGATGGCCAAAAGCAATTTTGCTCGTGAAAATAAACAAATTTTTGACAATCGTTTGTTTTTTGCAATTAGTTGTAATTTTATGGGTTGCTTTTTGTTTTGTTTTGTTTTTTTTATGGGTTAGGTGCAATGACTTTTGGAATATTTTTTAAAGAGTTTTTTTTCTGAATGGCAACTCTTTCAACCAGCTGGCGCCTACTTTAAAGTGAAATGTAAAAAAAAAAACAGACAAAATAAAGTGTTTGACATCGATATTGATTTATTAGCTCCATTTGATGTTATTCAGACCGCACGTAAGATGGTATATACAAATTGGTCTGCCGTTCAGATGTTGGAGTTTAATAGGATTTTTGGGGTAAACAACCAAAGTTTGCTCTGAAGATGGGTGAAGAGCTCTGCTTACTTGAGTTTGTTGAAAAAATCTGCTACAATAAAATGGCAGCTAATGTCACTGTTTTGGGTGGACAGCGTCATTTATAAAACAGAATGACCCTTCCCCAAATCTGCACTTAACAGTGACACTATCTATGTGCGCTCTATGGCGTTTTCGATTGAAGAAAAGAAGTGCCCTCATCAAATCTAGAAGTGCTCTTTCTATGTTTTCTATGTTTCATTCAAAAAAAAGTGCACTTCCAGGTCAATTCTTAACACGAAAGAAGCGTCCGGAATATTTTGAGAGAATTGCCCTGAACTCACCAACACACACTAGCAAAATGTCAGATTTAAATGTTTGTTGTGTTATTAGAAACAAATTTTTCGCTTGTGATCCGAAAATATACAATTACGAGTGCAAAATGTACACTGAAATTAAAATATATTGATTTGGCCTATTAAAATATTCATATTTACTGTAAAAAAAAAACAAAAAAACAAGTAACAACAGAAAATCTAATCACAGATAATGGTGTCTACCACTGTTGCAAAAGTGCTCCAACTAATTTTATTGAAAAGAGCAATTCTGAACTTGGGGGCAATTCTCTCGGATCTTGAATGAAAAACGCCATTAGTTTCAATAACCTTGCGTACTGTCAACTGTCAAGTTGTTCTGTTTCTTGGCAGCACTGAACCTTAGAAATTATTCAAAAATGAAATACATTCATTAACGTACATCCTTTTTGTGACCCTGTCATTCACAATTGAAAAATCTGGAAAGTCACAGCACCCACCTATATCTACTGAGAGAAGTACAAAGGTGATTGAAAAAGCTGAGGGAAAATTTTTTTTTTAGCGAGAGATAGAAAAACGTCGATGACTTTGTTCACCTCACAAAAAGAAATACAAATCATTATTGAATTTTTGACAGGCTGACGTAATGGCCAGCAAAAGTCCGATTTAAAAATGCATATCGAGAAGAGAAAATCGATTTTCGAAGAATTAACTTGCTCACTCAAAGGCTGATTTGAATTAACAATCATTTACAAGAATTATTTTTTGCAAATGCATTTTGGAACACTTTGAACCCCCTTTGTTAATTGCAAACATTTGTTTGGCTTCTCAAAGTTCGTTACGTTAAGTGTTATTTCGTCACTAAATTTCGAATATATGAGTTGCAAACCACGCCCACTTTGGGGATTAAGTAGCTGACAACCGGCATTTAAAGTGGTCCTTACCTTACTTTTTGCCCTCTTCAATTTATAGATATAGGCTGTATACCTACAAACAGTTGCCCTCAATCCAGCTTAACCCACTTTCGAGGGTAGGGTAAGACGAAAACAAAAGCCGCAAAACGATGGCCATCCAAAATGGCGTGTAAAATCATTTTAAACTACCTTAATCCTATAAGCTATAGATTTTCCAATCATACACACACACACGCACATTTTGCCACCAAACAGCAGCTTTATTTGCTTGCCCTTGTGTCAAGTGCTAATTTGTAGCCCCAAAATTACAATTTCACCCCTCGTACACTTGTGTGTTTGGCGGGACTCACCTTTAATGGCAGGCAACCTTTTCCTAGGAAAGCATAACTTTTGCAACCCGATTTTTGTAGTTTCCCTTTTTGTTCGGGGGAACACATGCATAGTCTGCGTGTCATTGTCCCGCACCTGTCAAACGGTGCTCCCTTCCATGCTTTGTATTTATCAACTTATTCCAAATCGGAAAGGAATGTACACAGTCAGCTTGTATTGATATGATTTCCATTTGCTGTGCTGCACGTGCACGATATAAAAAACAAAAAGACGATCCTACGCACACATTTCAATACAGTGTACAGAAAATGTTCATTGCCCTCTCCAGTGTGCGATTGTGGTGCAGTGCAAATAAACAATTGGCAGTCCATTATTCCGCAATCCGCATACACTCGCACAGACACACGCAAAGGCTTTGTTGTTTGTACGCGGCACGCTTTGGGGCTGCGTTAACAAAAACTCACGTCACCCCCCTCCGAGTCGATGTAGTCCTAAAGTGACACCATGGCCGTGGCCTGGAAATGGAGAACGTTCCAGCTGGCGCTGGGGAGCTTTTAAAACTTTCTCAACATTCTCAATGGCAAATGGGAAAACGCATGCGTTGGCAATGAACGAACACCACTGGAAGTGCAATTTTTTGTCGAGTACCACGGCTTTCGAAGCAAAGGGTAAATAAATGCGTATTTGTCCAGTGGCGCATAACCTCATTGCCACGGTTCCAAATGTCAAGTGTCATGTCGTGCACCTGAACAATGGTGGTGGGTGGTGGGGCACAATTAGAACCCACGCCACGCCAATGCTGAAATTTGTGATAAATTTTCAGCGAAATAACTGTCATTTCTTAAAAGACGATCAAAGCAACAGGTGTTTCACTTTAAGATGGCAAATATGTAGGAACAAGTGTGCTTGGTGATTGCCTACTGAGCGAGGGATCAAAAATGAAAAACCAGGAACTACCTACATTTTGAGGTTTTTTACGTCGCCACTTCTTGCGAACAACTTACAATTCAGTGTCCTTTTTGTAACTGATTTGTGTCAGTTAAACTTTTCCAGCCTATTAAGCCTCTTCCACAATGTTGCAAGTAGTCCTAGCAGCGTAGCAAAGTTCGATCGCGCCTTCAGGCCTTCAGTATATGAACAGAACTATGGGGTAGCATTTTTCGCCTTCTTTTTGAAAGGATATATGCAGAAGTCATAGTCACAATGATCTCTGTGGCTCCACGTCTTTTCATACTACCTTCCAGTTAGTAGGTAAATATTCAAATAAAAATGGCTGTTGGAAAACATCTTCTTAAATGTGATTTGTTTAGTGCCCTGCATTTTGAAAGAATTTAGCGCAGCTGATTGGCTTTGCATTAAGTTTCGGCTAGGAAATTACTACTTACTGCACTCCTCGAGCTAAACTAAATGTTTTCTTCTCTCGTCTAGCTAAAATCCAAACTAAATTTAGACATATACCGCGGTGTGGATAAGTGTCACAGAAAGCGGCTGTTCTTTGGAAATACCTAACTTACTACAAAAATACAACTCTCTCTGATTTCAACCATTTACGATTCTAGGTACTACTCGTCGAGGTATTTATTAAAAAAAATCTTTGCTTACTATAAAAATGCAACAGAATAACAGAACACAACGTTCTGTCAAAATTTTGCTGGAGAAAAGGGGGTTGAGTAAGTCTGACAGCTGTCTGAAATCGGTCGTATGAGCAGCTGTTTCAGTTGACGTTTAAGTAAGGGTAGCCGAAGAATCTAGTCAAGAAATTCGTGACTGAAGGGCCCAACCCATAGAATCCGTCGCATCCGTTGCGGCAACGTATTCGACTGATAGTTTGATAGAATACACAGCACCTTATGGAAGCTGACCCATAAGCAGCGCACCTGCCGGATACGACGGATAAAGTAGGTTTACTTTCTACTTTTCTGTCCGTTGCATTTCTTTACGGTTCTCACAGTGAGAGAGGCAGCATTTTCATAGGCGGAAATATTGAGAGCATGAGAGAAACTGTTATTGTCTGTCGCCAGTTTTCTTATATGGTGGAATGGTGTGGGAATTTCGATGTCCGAAAAGCCTTCCATGGTAAAAAAAATAAAATCCTCCAAATCCATTAAATTTTTGCTGAAATTTCATCAAAATTGATATCTGCATTTCACCACGATTAAAAACACAATGAATATCCATAAAAATATCCGTTTTAGCAAGATTTTCAGATATAAATATTAACAAACTGTGACTTTTATAGCAAACATAATTTAATATGGTTCTTATGTCCGTAAAATATAAATTTTACTTTTAAAAGAAAGATTTATTCACAAAAAGTACATTTCAAGGTGATTATTTAAAAGGGAATTTGAGTACGGTGAATAGGGAAATATTATTACGTTTCGTGGGAAATATTTGGACAGAGTACTTTGCCACTGGCTGTCATCGTATGCAACGGATTCTATGGGACTGCTTGTTCCGTCTAATCCGTCAATATTGACGGATCCGTCGACGCAACGGATGCGACGGATTCTATGGGCTGGGCCCTTGACCCCTGAGTACTAAGTTGCCAGTTCGCATATGTGGCTGACGTAGAAAAAGTGACGTTTCCGACCAATCTAGCTTTTGTGTTCTGGTTACATCTTATCCAGCTAGTCGACTTAAGGTGACTAGATTCTTGAATGTGCCCAATGTGCCGCCTCACTAAATGAGCACGTTAAATTTTGACAGATACATGAAGTACATTCTGAAACAAAAGTTTGATTTTTTCACTCGAGCTGTGTACCACTCGGCTAAAGGGATTCGCTTAAATTTAGCTCAGCTGAATTCTGGAGAGATTTTTATATATAGGCAGAGTACTATAAGCTTTAAAGTAAATAAGACATTTGTCCAACCATGCGCCAACAAAAAAGTGCTGCCAAACGCGAATGAAAAAAGACAACATCGCAACGTGGATTGGAGAGATTCGCTTAAATTTAGCTCAGTTTAGTGTTCGACTTTACATTAATCCTGCGTGGGACCTACAAACGTTAGTGCGTGCAAATTGTTCTACCAATAGTAAAAATTCAACCATTATATTGACCTGGCTTATACACAACATACTGGTAAACAAATTACAGACAGCGTTGCATCTCTGCAAATTAAGCGAATATGGTGTAGTTGAGGTATTGAAAATGGTTCCTAACTATTTCCCTTCGCCTAATTATGTATAAGATTTTGGTTCACCTTCCACTTTATACCAATATTTACATTATTTAAGTAAAACAATCTACGATCAGCTAATTTAAGGACTATCCACATGAGAGCCAATCGCGAACTGCGAACAAGCGAATATTCGTAGTATCTGACATTTCATTCACATGAAAGCTTTGGTGGGTTTGTGGACCGCGACTGTATTATGTGGATTGTGAGTAAAGTTTGACAGTTCGCGGAAAGAGTTTTGAATTCGCGGGAAAATTGCTTTAGGTTATTGTAAATTTCGCTATTTAAAACCATTGGGACACCTGTTTTTTTAAGATTAGATGTTTGATTAATGAAATATAATGCTTTGTGGTAGAGCATATAACAATCTTTAATTCATTATTACGGTTAAATTTTTTCTATTCACTCTCATGTGAATAGTCCTTTTCTCTTGCCCTTTTCTCTACAAATTTCCTTGTAGTGCTGCCAAGTGTTCATAACTTACTATTCTCATAATTTCGGTGGAGTACCTACCCCCCATTGCCATTTTCTCCTGTCGTTGCAGTGTTTTTCTAGGGAAGTAGCCATATTTGCTTTACAGGGGTTATCGGCCTGTTTAGCGCAGCTTTTGAATATGCACGCCAAGGCCGTCAACTCTGAGGTCAGTACAACTGCTTGGTGACTCAGAATCAGCATATTTTATTCACTTAACGCTCTGCCGGCCAATGATAAATGCAACCCCATCGTGATCTAATTCAAATTGAGTCACTTGTTCATTATTTATTCTCTCATAACACCAACTAACATCCCTGCTGTCCAAACTATACGCAATTTCCATCAGACATTATCCCATTGACGACTTTAATTCCCAGATGACATCTTCTACTATTCCCCAAACGCATGTTAGCATTTCAAACAGAAACAACAAAAATGCGTCCTCCTGCCTTCCAATCCAAAAACAAATACAAATATTTGACACACGAATAGAAAATTAAATCCTTCCTTGTGCGACCTCTTATCGTTATTGTTTTTGTTGTTGTTGTTGTTCCATTTGTCAGCTGAACCCGACAAAAACTTTAACCAACAATATCATTAGCATTACTCACTTCCCCCCCTATGTAGTGAAGTAAATGCGAAATTTACCCACCTCCCCCGGCACCTCTGCCGACAGCACACATTGCTCAACACAAAATGAGCTTTCACCCAGTTTCCACATCAATTCCAGTCCTTCAAACTGGAACAAAAACACATGAATTTTCCTTCAGCATTTTCCCCATTTCCGAAATTCCAAACCGAAAAAGAAAACTAAAAACGAATTCACAACACAACCAAAGAAGCGAAAAACACTGTACAATCGACACCGACGAACGAAACACAACATTTTCCGGATCGCGACTGTTGGATATTGGATTGGATTCTCCTTTTGTTCGGCTCGAAATCGGGAAATTTGTTTTCAGTTTTTCTAAATTTTTCTTGTGTTTTTTTCATTGGCAAGAAGTTCTATTCAAATTCCCAAAAAGTGTCGCATAAATGTCCAAGCAAATGCTGTGAAAATTGTGAAAATTCAGGGTGGTCTCGCGAGAGGAAAAGTGAAATTCGCGCATCAGCTTTCCAGACTGTGGGTGTGTGTGTGTGTGCGATTTGTTTCGGAAAAGTCGACAAAAGTTTCAACAATCCATGTCGAATAGAAAGGAGGAAGTGAAGTCCTGTTTAAAAATCAAATTTAATCAAAAAGTTCCTAAAATAATGTGGTTCCTGTGAAAAGAAAACGGACTTTTTTGGTTTTGTCCTCCCCAGTGATTTTTGGTTATTTGAAAAAACCCACTGTGTAGAAAGTGATAGAAAAAGCGAACAACAACAAATTTAAGTGAAGAAAATTCCACATACATACATCTGCATACATTTATACAACGTTACTTCGTCTGCGTCTCGTCCTCCTGTCGAATTCGCCGCGAATAATATGCCATAAGTTTGAACTTGTCTGTACAAAGATTTTTGCCTCGTTCCAGTAGATTTTCCAAGATTTTCCCTTTCTTTACGTGGATACTTTGTTCGAATTTATTTTCTCTTTGACGTTGACCGTTTAGTTATTCGTTTTCGGGACGGTTTTCCTTCTTCTTTTTTTTATTTGGTTTCGAGGAACTCTTTTGTCATGCCGCAGTTAATTGTATTTCGAGTGCGTGTGACCGTGCAGGAGTGCGAGTGGCATTGAGGGCCATTCCAGTAGTTTGAATGGGAAAAAGTTCCCATTTTTATGAAGCAGTTAGCCCCTTGAAAGGGTATATCAGTTATCAGGAATATCACCCACCATTGGTTGCCAAAAACCACGGTCGTGTTGCGTGTTTTTTAATTTGTTTTCTACTTCTGTGACTCGTATCCTTCTATCTTCTATACAATAAATGTGATTTAAAGTGAGAACGAGCAAAAATCCAATAAATTCCATCAACAACCAAATGCTTTGTGAAACAACGCAGACTAAGCCAAATTGCTCCATCGCCGACGACGGGCATAGCTGATGTAAATGTGTTCAATACTACAGCACACATGACATTAGATTAGAATACAATTTTATTCACTTTGGCAAAACAACACGTACAACACTTGAGCAAACAAATTTGAGAAAACTTTTATTTTTTGTTGTTATCATTTTCCGGGAGATTGCGATTTTGTCACACACGGTTTGACCTGCAGGGTCTGGCGAAGCGTCTTTGGTTTTTTTTTTCTTTTGTTAAAATCTCATCAAAATATCATCATTCGAAGAAGACTACAGGGCTGATCGGCCCATGGTGCAGAGAGCATCATCATCAGATGCCCCATCCGTATCGGGGGGCCATCAGCGAGAGTCTCGTTTTGGCCTCGGCGGTTATTCGTCATACCAGAGTGGTTACAATAAGTTGTTTACACAGGTTCGATATTTTTTCTTCTCCTACTCGTTGTTTTTTTAAAATAATGTAAATTGTTAAAAATTGACTGTTTCATTCCAAATTGTTCTTGTTGTTAATTTTGTCAATCAAAAATTGTTCCGATTTGACAAAATTATTACAATTTGACAGATAAAGAAGGGGAAAAGTTTAATTGTGTTAACTTTTTTTTGTTTATACATACAATCATACATCCGTACCGAAATCTGACTGCCCTAATAATAATGGACGCCACAGTGTAAACCCACACAAGAAACTGTGTGCGTGCACATAAAGGGTGACATAAGTGTCAAAAAAGTGTCCCAAGCTCCCAAAGTAACTAGAAGAATAACTTGGAGCCAGGGCCTGTTGTTTGTCACAGTATCGTATTCGTCAATGTCCACATTTTTGGTCTTATACCTATTTGTCAGTTGGATGTAACGGACGGGACAACTAGTTTTCTTTCATAAAATGTTAGAAAATAAATGTGTTTGTCGATGTCATTTCAATGAGAAAGAAAATTGCAAATATTTGACACTACACAGCTCTTGTTGCAGTTGATTTCATTACGAAGAATTATAAACGTCAACTGAAAAAAATGTTTACGTGATCGGCGTTACCGATGTCCAAAATGAAAAAAAGTGGGCGAGAATCTAAAAATGGGCCCAATGCAAATATACGAAAATAACAAAGCAAAACATAGACAATAAATAAAAAGAATATCCAAGCATATAATCAAAGACAGTAGGGCAATAGAATAACGTGGAAACGGAACACTCCGCATTGAAATGAAGTAAAACCATACTTATGGACAGAGAGAATATTTCTTTAAATGTGTTCACTTTGTATGATTAATTGGAGTTATTTGACAGTATCGAGTACCTCTACGGAAATAGTGACCACAAGGTCGGAAATATTGGCCCCAAGATCGCCAAAGGCCCTGAAATCAAAAAGTCATATAGACATATGTCGTCCATCAGTAACGCTGCTCGTGATCAATCTAGGCCAATCAAATCTGGAACACATCAAGTCAGCCAGCTGTCAGAATTTCTAAATTAGATACGGCGCACATTTGGCCGATATCATCTTCTCGACTTGACCAATAAAATTCTAAAGGTTCAAATAAACATAATCAAAAAACAGAATCGAAGTTTCTCATTTAGAAAAAAAATGAGAGCCAAACAACATCGGATGACTTCTTTTTGCCCACCCTGTACTTGAACTTTCCCATTTAGGACGTTCATAGCTTCGGTTTGGTAAGTCTGACAGCTGGCTGACTTAATGTGTCTCAGTTTTAAATGCTTTAGATCGGTCACATGAACAGCTTTTTCAGTTGACGTTTAAGGAGATTTAGCCGACAAATCCAGTCAAGAATTTTGTGTCTAAATACCAAGTTAACAGTTCGTATATGTTGATGACGTAGGAAAAGTGGCGTTACAGACCAATCTTGTTTTTGCGTTCAAGGTACATCTAGTCCAAACCAATCTAGTCGACTGAAGATAACTAGGTTTTTCAACGTAATCAATTATGTTCTCTGCACAATTTTTTTGTCAATAGCTTGTCAAAATTTATGCTACTATATTACTCGCATCAATTACACGCTCTAAGCCAGTTTCTGCCGCTGAGTTTCAGAAATAGGTAGACTCAAAGCAAAAGCGTTTCAAAATTCCATTTTATTTGAAAACATTAAAAAAAAGACAAGTGATATCGGTATATATTTTGCTTTTTGAATCTGTGACAGCAAAATGTAAAAAATGTGGAAAAGTTACTGCGAACAAATGTCAGTAGCCCCTTTAAATATTTAAAATTCTACAGCAATAATAGATAAATCTGACATACGCATTTTTAACGACAGAAGTTCCTCGTAAATGTAAATAGATTTCCTCTAGATATTTGAATTCTGTTCGCTTTCATTTGGGAATAAAAAAGGAACTTGTTGGCGAACGAAATCTTCATCTGCGAACGTAAAGCGAACGAAATGCGGACTGCCTGTGTCCTTGGATTGTGTCCAGACTATATTTTGCCAACTATTTTATATAAAACTATCCATTGTGACCTGTAAATTACTTAAAGCGAATGTTAAAATGATTGTTTGGTTTAAGAATATTGAAAATTGTATAAAGAATATGAACGAAGTAAAGTTAACATTGCAAATGTCATGCGTGACAGAGAGCAGTCCAACGTCGATTGTGGTTCCGAGAGAACCCAAACACAAATCGTGGTTCTTAAGCCTGGGTAAGATAACAACAAGCTCGGTTCCGAAAGAGACCTGTGAAAAAGCTTGCTCCAAAAGCCAGTGTGAATTATGTATAACGAATACAATTATTGTACATCTTGTATATCGAAGCTACCTACTTATGTTGTGATTTCTGCATTTGGTGGGCAAGTTATAGGTGTGGATAACTATTTGAAATATTGTCTCTTTAAACTAATTTCCTTCTTTAACAGCCAAAGAACAATTTGGCAATTTTGCTTCAAACTCTTGTTTTTTTTTAGAAAACATTCAACATCGATTCACTCCCATGCGTCCGCCACCGCCACCGTCTCTTGAAAACACCATCGCAGAAGTATGTCCAATCTGCTCCCCAAAAACATTTATCTACATCAATTTTCTATGTTGTGAAATTAAATTACTTCATTAGAAGTGCATTCAGTTGATTGATTTGTGGAACCCTCCATTAGACTACTGCAAAAGGCCTGCGTCATTTTCTGAGCAAATGATTCACTAGCACTAGGGGTGAATTATGGATATTGTCAATGTTAAAGAATTAAAAAAGGAAATCCTTTGCTTATAAATGGATGAGGGTATACATGATTCCAGCAAGTATACTCCTATTTATGGATCTAATAGGGATTAGTTTTGAAGGGCACTGCTTTACGGTCCTATTCGAACAAAGTGAGGAACTGTGTTCATTCAAAATGACCCAATCGATTAATTTACATACATATACGTAGTTTGCACAATGTGTTCAATATATACATTTACACATCCTAGCATCTCCTTGTGTGTGAAAATTATCCTTACTTCGTTAAAGTTTGCTTTGAAAAATATAAACAGCAATTAACTGCGAGTAAAGTTTGGATAACTGCAAAACATTATCCAAAGTCTTGTATAACATTCTATAATGAAATATGCCGAGGATAATCATGATTGTTAATGTCTGAAGGGTCAACTTTATTACTGCACATTAGGCGAGCGGGTTGGACTTTTGCTTTTTAGTTGGGGTTCGCTTGTCCCCCGTACAATCAAGTAATTCAATAGATTGTGAAGCAGTTTGTATACATCTGCCTAGGAGCCCTATATTTTCCGGTAACTATTGTAATTGGTTTTGTTGGCCCACTCTTGATTTGTTCGTTTTTGAGCATCTAATTTTAGTATTTCTGAAGTCGAAAAGAATGATCTGGCTTTCAAATATTCCAAGTCGACGCACTTTTCTGAAGTTTGAGCAATTTAAACGTCATTGGCACGAACAGTAGTTTCTGGGGGAGATCGGAAAAGGTACACGTTTTTTGTATTAATTACGGCTTTCTTCCTTTAGTCTCCTTTGAAAAATCTACGCCCACTCTTCCAAATTTTAAATGTTATAATTTCTACTGCCATAAGTGCGGTAACAGATCTCACATCACGCTGTTACTTCAAATCAAATGAAATAAAACAAAAACTAATCGATTTGAAAAAAAATGAGCAAAGTCGAGCTAAAAATTTAAATGTCAAAAATGTAAATAGAAAGTGGCAAATAACAAGTGCAGGCGCATTGGCTTAGTGGCTAGTATGTTGGACTACTAAGCGAGAGGTTTAAGGTTTTTTTTTCACTGCGCCACCTCACGCTTTAAGTCTGACAAATATCCGAGAGTATTACTGTCAAAAAAGAGCTACTTAATGAGCCGTTTGGACTCTGCATAAAATTAAAGATTCGTTCCAAAAATGAAAGACTCACACAAAACGAATGGTTGTGAGAAGCTATGCCGAGGGTCCCTACGGACCTTTCGCTCCAACTTCTCATTTATTCTTTAATAACAAGTGAAGACGGACTTTAGAGCTAGGTGTGACTTTTGAGCTAGTTCTGAATGATAATAATTGCGGAAATAAGCCTTTTTATAGATGAAAGACATTAGAGGGTTAATGGCTGCGTTATAGTATTAAGTTTCTTTTAGCCTTGCGTCGATTTTGACACTCCATACAAAGTGTCATACCCGGACAGACAAGACTGGCATAGGAAGCTAGTCTCGAGGGATGATGAGACCTCAGTTTATACTGACGGTTCCAAAACCAGTGAGGGTACGGGGTCAGGCATATACTCCAACGAGTTGGACCTACATGTGGCCCTGAGGATCCCGGACATGTGCAGTGTGTTTCAGGCAGAGATTCTGGCCATACTCAAAGCTGCAGAGGAACTTGAGATGAGATCGATATCCAATAAGAATATCGCCATCTACATTGATAGCCAGGCTGCGCTTAAAGCGCTAGAATCTCATACCACTAAATCTGAACTAGTCAGGAGTTGCCGCACAATGCTTAAGGCATAAAGTTTGCAGAACCAAGTCAGATTGTGTTGGGTACCTGGGCATTGTGATATTGATGGTAACGAAAAAGCCGACGTTCTGGCTAAGGAAGGAGCGGAGCTCCCATTAAATACAATGAGGGTATCAGACCACCTATGGCCGTTGATAAAAGGGTTATCTTCGTAAAAACCTCCAAAAAAGCAGCCACAAGATGGTCACAGTTAGAAGGACACAGGGTCTCAAAGGCACTCTGGCCCGTCTTAAATAGGAAAAAGTCTGAAGAACTACTAAATCTCAGTAGAACAAAGTTAAGATTAACGATAGGAATACTCTCTGGACACTGCCTTCTAAGGAAGCATGCTATGAGACTAGGCTTAGCTAGTACGGATATATGCAGGTACTGTGAGGACCTACAAGTCACGGAAGATATATCCCACCTTCTGTGTGAGTGTCAGGCAATCGCTCGGAGTAGAAGGTAGCACCTAGGCAGGTACTTCCTTAGCAACTTGGAGGAGGTTGGTTCCTCAAACAATATCGGTACAATAATTAAGTTCTGTATACGGAAATTGAATGCTTGGGCGATTTGGTTTAGGTCTTTAACCGTAATGGTTCCCTATTGGTTCCCTATTTAACAGAGGATAGCTTTTCCGTCTGCTTTCAACCTTCTAGAGTCTGCGGCTTGTTGGCAAAGACTCCAAAACCCTACGAAAATAAATCTGAAACGTTTAGGTCAGGCGATAATGCGGGCCAGATCAAATCGCCAAAACGAGAGATTAGGCAAAAATGCACCCCGACTGTGCAGTATGCGCCATTGCTTCATGTTGTTAGAACCACATGTTCTCCAGTCCCAATTATTTTTTTTTTTGAAAGAAGAAAGTTATTGAGTATGGCATTTTAGCGTCTGGTCGATACTCCGGGGTCCTCTGCAGTCGCTGCTTGATTCCCGTATTCTCCTCTATTCTTATAGGCGAACCGACTGACCGTCGTAGTGTTTTTTCCAGTTGGTGTCGGACGACCGGGAAATCTGCCCTGACATTCACGCTGTGCCAACACCACGGACGAATTATTCCACGTTCTTTAGACGCATAGCGTATAGCGATTCATTTTATGGACGTGTATTTTTCTACGTCACAAATATCAAAGTAGAATTGACATTTGCCGCCATTTGCAAAAATGACAGCACTTTCCGATAGGGCGATGACTTTTGCGCCACCTTGTATAAAGAACGAAGCTTCTTAAGCCCATTACTTGTAGGTGGTCTAAAACTGTTATTATTTTTACGACTTCTATCACTTGCTAATAAAACCCAATAAACCTATCACCACCTTCTGTTGCCTCTAGTCGCTGTGAACGCATTTATTTGCATTATGTTTAATTCGAGCGTTTTCCTACAACTGAATTAATTGGGCAATCGCACCCCACCCCAGCCAGGGGTTTCTAAAAATAAAACACTTTTATCGATTACATCTCGATTAACTACAAACCCAAATCGCCTCGTACGCTATACATGAAGGAGAAATGTGAAAACTTATTAACTCATTAACGCAGCCAACGCCACCTTGAGCTGAATTAATAAATGCAGCTGAGTCGTTTCTCTGCATTTTTGTGCAATAAACAAAATTTTCAACTCTAAACGCACATTCCAGTCGAATTATTTAGACAAAAAAGATTTCCTAACACACCATGTATTTTATTTAATTATAAACAAAATATTGAACAAAAAAATAAATTGTTGGTAAAGCTATACTCAATTTTCAAATAATCGGAGTGTTTACATTTTGTAAACAAAGCGTTTGATTTAGACCTATGACGCAAGAATGTGTAAACTGTTTTTTTTAGGTTAGGAAATTGATTCCATGGAATACCCACACTAAAGACTTCCAAAATGTTGCATGAAAATTGTTTGTTTACAAGAATTTGGCTTTAATGTTCGAAATTTGTTTACAATCTGACAGTTGGCAGTTCGTAAAGCGGTCTTTGGGACATTTCTAAAGTTGGAACTGCAAATGCAGCTGAGCCAACATCTCATTTAGCAAGAACTATTCACTATGATTTTATTTTCCAGTCCGTTTGGAATTTATCAATCATAAAGGCTTATTTATAGCCATGCAATCGTTTAATCGAATACTTCTTTGTTGAATTGTACTAAAAGCAAACTACGAGTACATACAGTCAGCGCTGAGCATTCCCGCACTCATCTTTCGAGAAATTGAAATGAGCATAATTTGATTTCATCAAAGAACAAAATATATTTAAGGGGCAAACCATAATGGAATAATGTTTTATTTGGATGGTTGCCAATTGGAAATAATTATATTTAATGGAAAGACTTTTTTCTGTGCCATAAAAATTGTTACCGTTTTGATGCCAAAAATGTAAGGTGAAATTTGATTGGTTTCACTGGCCTTCACAAAACAATAAAGTTGATACAGAAATGCAAACAATGCATTTGCCAGGTGCATGGGTAAACATTAGGTGGGAAATGCATGTTGTGGATCTCAGCTTTTTTATTGGGCTAACATTTTACAGTTTACCCGCTTTTATTATAGTTATGTCAGATTTTAGTATGCTATCTACCGTTCGCTGGCTAATTATTTTGTGGAAATTAGTTTATTAATTCGTGGGTTAAATGATAAATGCATTCACTTCACTCGCTTTAACAAGAAAGTAATGTTAAGAGAAACATTAGAAAGTCAACTTGTCGATTACCCTTCCATAAACGTCCACTGAAAAAATGTCAGTTCTCATGAGTCATGACCAATTTAGACCAATAGCAACTGGGGGCGTTCGGATTTATAGTTTAGTAAGTCTGACAGCTGACTGAGTTAATTTATTTCAGTTTTTATTAGCCCGGATTGGTCACTTGAAAAGGATTTTTTTAGTTGACGTTTATGAAGTGGTAGCCGATAAATCTAGTCAGGAAAATCCGTCCTGCATACTGAGTTGACATTTCGCAGTGTCAAAATTTAAAATAAACCGCGAGAAAACAAAAAACAATTCAAGTTGACTTTACAACGCGTTTGTATACCTAATCCAGAAAAATTTTGTTGACGTTTTAAATGAACGTCCCCACTAATACACATCATGTCAGTTCGCTGTCAGAGCTATTAGTAGTAGTTAGTCAAACTTTGTAACGATTGTGTTTTAACTATGCAATTACAACTATATTTTCTATCTTTCAGGGTTCTGCCGATTCAAATTACTCACAACCGTCATCCGATCTGTCGCTAGACGAGGAAAAGGAATCGCTTCGGCGAGAAAAGGAACGACAGGCCTTAAGCCAGCTGGATAAAGCAAGGGTTTGTTCATGTGCATCTTCAAGTAGACATAATTATGTCCTACAAACTTGTTTCAACATTCTAGAGTAAACCTGTTGCGTTCGCTGTGCGAACTAACGTTTCGTATGATGGCACAATCGATGACGATTCGCCTGTCCAAGGGAGTGCGGTGTCATTTGATGTTAGGGAATTTCTTCACATCAAGGAGAAATATGACAATAACTGGTGGATTGGCAGATTGGTCAAAGAAGGCTGTGATGTGGGATTTATACCCAGCCCCGTTAAGCTAGAACATATTCGAATGCAGGTTCGTTATGAAGCTAAAATTGCTTCTTTTGTTTTCACCGACTGTTATTAATAGTTTATATTTTTCTATTTAGGCATCGGCGGCTAGATCTTCAAGACTGTACGCGACGAAAGGTTCATCTAGCGGAAATTTAGGTGGTTCAGGAGTACCAGGTGCGGAGCCATCACGAGGTAGCACACCCCCTACACCTGGTATGACACACTTTTCATTTCCTCGTTTTCAGTTTGTTATTGTTTTATTTTTATTTTTATATATTTTTATTTATTTTATTTTACGTTTTTATTTTATTTTTTATTTGATTACAAAATGTTATAAAAAAATATATATTCAAAAAAAATAGGAACAACTTATTGAAAGAAACAAAAGTAGAATTTTTTTCCAAATACTGAGTCTGTGAGTACAGACTTTTAGAAGATTTAAACAAATCACTTTAACGACTGATGTTGCTTTTTAGTTAATTTTATTGTCGATTTTTTGCTTACTTTAAGAAAGGGTCAACGATCGTCAACCAGGTTTGATGTATCACAATTGCTAATGGAATCCTTGTTCAATCAATTTGTTTAGTTGGATATCCTTCGATACTACATAATATCGTTTTTGAAACTTTTTGTATCAAAGATTTTTAAGAAAAAGTGTACATTTTACGTTGTTTTATTTTATTTTGATTATTTAAGTTTGAAAGGAAACACTTTACACAAAATGGGTACAGGCAATTGGTAGCTAATGTCGTTTTCCAAAAAGAAGCGTCCGGCACCAAAAATACTCCTCTGGTGATTCTGAGAGGAGAAATTCGCTTCTCGATTTGAAGTCAGAATCCACTCAAGAAGCACTCATACAAGTGCAATTTATGAATTTGACTCAATTGATTCGAGTACAAATAACACAATATGTGAACCAGATGCACAAACCTATTCACTGCCTTATCGACTGAAGTCTGTCGTCAAATTCAGTTATAAAAATTGCTTTGCAAAAGGAAATATTTCATATTGATAATTAGAAATTCCCAAATTTCGCTACAGTCAAAGGCTTAATAATGTCCGTAATTCTATGATACGATTTCTGTAGACTTATGGCTGAAAGCTTGTCAAATGTACTTTAACTGGTCGATATCGATAACGTACGCTGAATTTTAGCTCAAACAAAAAATGTAGTCAGGAATTTTTTATTTGACTTGGCAGTCTTCTGATATTCAATGTCAGACGAGAAGTTTGTCACAATTTTCTAATTGTCAGTATTAAGTAGTTACTTAAATACACCTGTTACCTGTTGTGAAACAAATTTTTTGTAGTTTTCCATTGATCTAGTTCGAGATCAGTTTTCAGGATGCGCAAGTCGAGATGTAACAACATTTCCGATAAATTAGGCATCTCCACCTTAAGGTGATTGTTTAATTACCTACAAAACGGCACTTTACTACACACACGTCAATAAACTAAAACTAACTGACAAACTCGCTAGTTTGATCTAAAAATTGTTTTCACTGGCAATTAAGGCTGATGCTATTCGCACGACGTTAGGGGCACGGCTTAGGTCGACGGCTACGGTTAAACGCGGCAAATAGGGGTAATGTGGCTCGCTTCGCTCGCTTAAAGGGATCAATACTCCAGTATTTCATTTTCGGGCACGAGCCTGTACCTTTTAAGGCTCAACTTATTTCTTATAATACTATTTTTAATTATTCGGTTACGTCAAATACATAGCCGTAGACCTAAGAAGTGTCCCTTACGTCATGCGAATAGCCACTTTGGGCAATTAATAAGCCTTTCACGAATGTTCTATCTGTTTAACAAATTTGTTTACCTTAGCTGTCAGAAGATCTGTCTGGACTAGGTAGTCAAACGCATTGACTAGTCAACTTGAACTGTTTTTATATTCTAACGGTTTATTCTGAATTTTAATACTTGATACTGAACAGTCAACTTAGTATGCAGGGAGAATTTTCTTGACTAAATTTGTCACCTACCCCTTCGTAAACGTCAACTGAGCGAAATATTCGCGTGACTAATCTGGGCCAGTAAAAACTGAAATACATCAAATCAGTTAACTAGAAATCCGAACGTCCCCATTGTAATTATTACCATTGTTGAGCCATAATGCACCAATCAAATAACTTCTTACTTTATTCAGAAAGGTAACGTTAAATCAGAGTACACATATTAAAGGTAAGTGGGGACGTTCAGAATTTCAGTTTAGTCACTCTGGTTGACTTGATGTGTCTTAGTTTTAATTGGCCTAGATCGGTCATATAAACAGGTTTTTCAGTTGACGTTTATGGAGGGGTGTAACCGACGAATCTAGTCAAAAAATGTAACTAAGTACTAAGTTGACAGTTCGTACGTGTGGCTTACGTAGGAAAAATAATATTGTCGATCGATCTAGTTTTTGCGTGCAGGGTATATCAAGTCTAGATCAATCTAGTCGAGATTTAAGGTAGATTTTTAAATTTGCTTAATAGTAAACCGTTGCCAATAAACGTATAGAAATAGTGTGCTCGCGCATTCATTTTGACAACTTTTCTGACAGTTGCGCAGCTGGAAACAAAAAAGCCGGACATATACAAATATATTACTTGTGGTTGACATTTCTTCGCAGTTGAATACATCCCTGGACAACACATACAACACTTACCAGTATCGTTTCTTTTCTTTTCTCTCTCTCAACATATACCTATCGTTTTTTAGGAAGTTGTATTTTTTATTTTATTTTTTTTATTATTTATTATTTTTTTTTATTTTTTTATTATGATTTCTTATTCACTAAACATTTCGTACACAGTCCCCCACAGTGCCTTCGTCTTAGACGAATGGCGTCTTGTCCGGCTAACTGAAACTTGGCATGCTAACACTTTTGTTCTTTATGTTTAGTTTTCAATTTAAAATCAAAAATCTAGCTTTAGTGCACGGTGTTTTTTCTGTTTTGAATTATCGAAGAATCGCTTACCTTTTGTTTTTGGCAAATGTGGAAATTTGTTAGCAAATAGTTTCTGAGTAACACTGAGCTTTTAGCAGAATTTGTTAGCAACCAACAATATCACTTCTCCTCAAGCAACAGCAAATAAAAGCCTTTTCCAAAACTAAGGTTTTCTAATATAAGTTCATCTCAGTTCTGTCATTCCATCTCAAATGTCTGCAAAGCACCCCACTTTCATTCCGAAAACCATAGCTAATCGGTTAAATAAACTTGGCTCTCATTTTTTTTTTTTTTGGATTTGTTTATTCTTAAAACTTAATGCAACATCATACCTCAGATTAATATATTTCTCCTCAAAACCTATAGTTAGAATTAGCTAAAAAAAACTAGTAACCAATCAAAAGAACGCTAACAATAGTTCAATCATTTTGTCTAACTTATCAATAATTCTCACATTAAGTTTAAAACAAAAAAAATGCAAAACAAAAAAAGAAAAATCAATTTCAACTCAAAAATTTCACTATGGCGCCGTAGTGAGTAGATTCACAATTTCATCATAGAAAAAAACGTATTTCTTGATACTAATATTAGGCGACGAATCAGATTCCATGGGACCATCACGCCACGGGAAAACACCACTGGCCACACCACCAACCAAAGAGAAGCGTAAGCCGTTCTTCAAGAAACAGGAGACATCATCACCCTATGACGTTGTGCCATCGATGCGTCCTGTTGTCTTAGTGGGTCCAAGCCTCAAGGGCTACGAAGTCACCGATATGATGCAGAAGGCTCTGTTCGATTTTCTTAAGCATCGTTTCGAAGGCAAAATAATAATAACACGTGTTATGGCGGATATTTCATTAGCGAAACGTTCCATAATGAATAATCCGTCAAAACGTGCCATTATGGAGCGATCCAGTAGTCGATCCGATTGCCTATCCAAAGTACAAGAGGAGATCGAAAGGATATTCGAGCTGGCGAGGACCCTACAATTAGTCGTACTCGATTGTGATACAATCAATCATCCGTCACAATTAGCAAAAACTTCACTAGCGCCAACAATAGTTTATTTAAAAATTAGTAGTAGTAAGGTGAGCTACATTATTTATTTATTTATATATTCCACCAACTGACATTTGAATGTTTTTGTTTTTAGGTTTTACAGCGATTAATCAAATCACGTGGTAAATCCCAGGCGAAAAATTTATCCGTACAAATGGTCGCCGCTGAAAAATTAGCCCAATGTCCACCGGAAATGTTCGATGTTATATTAGATGAAAACCAATTAGAAGATGCCTGCGAACACATTGCTGAGTATTTAGATGTAAGTAAAGAATGTCAGATTGTTTGGTTCGCTCTTCGATCTAAATGTTGTCTCTCTGTTAGAGTTGGTAGATTGAGGGATTTTTATCGACAGTTTCTAAAGATGTTGAATAAAGCTTTTGGGTTTTACAATAATTATACGTTTTTTTTTTTTAAACAGATGTTTATTCTCGCTTGCCTGAATTCACTCATTTTCATTTCATTATCTATAAAGATTAGTACGCTGCTCGAGCTAAACTAAATTTTAGCTGCTCTCCAAATTTTTCTCTCCAAACATCAGCTAAAGTCCTAACTAAATTTTGACATAGAGTACGCCGGGGATAAGTGCCACAGAAAACACCTGTCCTCTTAAAAATTTCCTTCAAAAATGTATTTCTCTCTTATTTCAAATATTTCTGTACTTCTTGTACTTGTAATAATTTAATGAACTCATCCTTGCAAACTTTTCCGCAACAAAACAACAAATACACAACGATTAGTCAAAATTTAGCTTGAGAAAATATGCCGACCAATTAAATGTACATACACACTAAATTTTGACAGACACATGAAGTACATTTTGAAACAAAAGTTTGATTATTTAGCTCGAGCTGCATACCGCTCAGCTAAATGGGTTCGCTTAAATTTAGCTCAGCTAAATTTTGGAGAGAATTCAAAATTTAGCTCGAGCAGCGTACTAAGCTTAAGATTGTAAAATAAAGTGTAAAGCGTGCGGCATATTTTGGCATATTTAGTTATTTACTTACATCAAATAGAGT
Organism: Cheilosia impressa; assembly: GCA_948293265.1. NCBI lineage: Eukaryota > Metazoa > Arthropoda > Insecta > Diptera > Syrphidae > Cheilosia > Cheilosia impressa. Next base: position 25,258,536 of record OX411884.1, on the reverse strand, counting down.
TACCATTTGGTTTTGACAACTGTCCGCCATCTTTGCACATGGCAGTGACTAGTATCAAAAAATCGATTTTTATGCAAACTAATCGTCAAGTTTATTAATTGTACTAGTTTGTAGTTTTAAAGAGTGAAACAACTGAAGTGACATTGATGCCAATTTGCTGCTGTCATTGTACTTTGAAAGAACATGTATAGGTAGCACTGCAATGCAATCTAAAACAGAAATATTCCGTTCAGGAAACTCTTTGATAAAAAGAAACTTGGTTCGATTATTTCCCAGTTGATTTCTGCTTCTTGCACAATAGTGGCTCCACCATTTAACAATTTCTGTACTACTTTTAATTTTATTGGGAATTTCGGTAGAACGACATTTGGTTTAAATACATTTTCAGGTTAGGTTAACATGAACGTGTGAGTATTAACTACCAAATGGCAAAGTGGAAAGAGATTCCACCACAAGTGCTTTACATTTTTGCCGAAGCGAAGAAACGATGCAACTGCAATATTATAAAAGTAACAGCTATCATATAGGTTGGCGCAACCTGTCAAATTCAAAGTTATTCATTCTTAAAGTGCACTTTATATATACGGACGTATTTTTATTGTGTTATCTTTTGATTTATGATTTAATTTAAGCCCATGAAGACGACGCAGATAAATATTATTTACTACTTATGGAATTGCTTTTCATAGGAAATTTAAATTTTGCTTACAGACATATTGGAAAGCAACACACCCCGATATAAGAACGGCTGCGATACCAAGACCTCTGCAATCTCAGGAAGCATCACCATCGGCGGAGCAAGCACGAATGGGTCCAACACCACCTGGTAAGGCTGGGCCGTAGAGCCCCTACAATCACTTTCTACATTCCTTCTAATTTCATAAATTATTTATCAAAGCCGGAAGTTTTCATAAATCTACCACAAAATTATTCACTTCAAGTATATTTTGGTTTTTTTTTTCCTTTTTCGAACTGTTTTTTTTCGTTTTTGTTTTTGAAATTTAATTCTAAACACACAACAAAAAAAACGTTCTTCCCCATTACCTATACCGTCTCCAACAATTCAACCACATGACTGCATTTTAACTCTCACAGCATTAAACAAAAGTGGTGTTCGTTTCGCCTCTGTTAAGGTTAAACTTTTACAAAATAAACAGGCCTAATTCACTTGTTCTTGTTTTCCTTGTGAATTAGGTGTGTTTCTTTGTGAAATTTCAACTGCAGACTGTTGGTGAGCATGACACAACTTAAATATAAATTAATTTGAAAACACAAAATTAAACAAAACGAAAATATAAATCAAATATATTAAAAAAGAAAAAAAAAACAAAAAACAAACAAAACATTTTTTTTAATTTATACTAGCCGATAGGGAAAAAGATGCTAATCAGGATAAAAATCCAGAGGAAAAATATATTGACAGAGAAAGGGACACAGAAAGAGACACTGAAAGAGACAGAGACAGAGAAAGAGAAAGAGATGTAAACAGAGACAGGGACAGGGAAAAAGAAAGAGCAAGAGAAAGGGACAGAGAATGGGAAAGAGAAAGAGAGAGAGAATGGGAAAGGGAGAGGGATATAGATTGGGAAAGGGATCGAGGTAAACAAAAATATCTTCAATAATCAATACTGTAATTTATTTATTAATTTTTTGTTTCTTAAATATTGTACTCTCCTTCGTACTTCTCTTGAATTAAATACGTTCACTCTTTTGCTATTTTAAGTACCTATATATCACATATTCTTTTGTACTTAGAGCTTATTTTTATGCTAAGCTTTTTTTGGTTTATAGATAATCGTAGGCTTAATTTTCAATTACAAATAGTTATTCAAATAGGTTGTTTATATATAAAAAATAGTGTGGGAACTAGCAGTTCTAGAAGTAGATCCATCGATCAACGGTTCAAGAGTAAAAGTAGATCACTTTTGAAATGTACATGTTGTTCTTGTTCAATTTATGTAGTTAGTAGGTAAACTGTAGATAATATTTCTCTGTAGGTTCTTGTGATTTCATCTCCTAGAACAACTGAGATTTATTGACTTTTGCATTGAGACATGTTTCTCAGCAAATATTTCCTGTAAAAACTAAAATTCCAACAAGTTCTGTTTCGTTCGAGTAGAAAATTCCCGATATCGTTGTTATCTCCTGTTGCATTACCCTTATGCCCCACGCGCACTGAAGTAACTCCACTTAGATCAGGCAGGAACGTTTCATTTCTTGATCTCACATGCTACGAGAAGATTGGGATGGGTTTCAATGTATTATTTATTTCCCCTGTTTTTCTATGCATTTGTATAAAGCTTCATCCCTATAATTTTAAATGCACTCAAAAAGATCGACCCAAATTAAATATAGCCCATAACCTTATTAGAAACGTTTCTAGGTACACAATGTCAATAAACGCTAAAAAAAACATGTCTTAAAATCTACATAACAAGATCTCTTTGAACTCCAACCAAAAATAAACTTCATTGCCAAATTCAATACACATCTCAAATATTTCAAACATTTCATTCTTTTCCAGCCTTTACTCCAGAAGATATTCCCGGCTCCTATTCGATATATTAATATTTCCAAGTGGCATACATTATCTATCTAATTAAAACCTTTATATTATTATTTTTTTAAGTCTTTTAAAACCTGCTTCACATCAAAGAAAAAAAAAACTCTTCAGGTGCTGACACTTACAAATTACAAACGTTTAAGCAATTTGTCATTACTAATAAAATTTCGAATGCGAAATGTTTTTTATTAATCGATTTAGTAAAAAATAAAAACGTACGTAGGAAAGAAACTCTCTAGCTTGCTTTTTAATTCGAGCTGAAAGCCCTAAATTTCTTTCGCACACAAGTCAAGATTTTGTAGACCTGTCTTTTACGGTGAACTACATCGACTTTGGTTTGCTTTGACATTCTGCAAAATGTCGTTCCTACGTACAAACCACATTCCATTAAAATACTAACCCCATCTCATGTTTTTCTCTGATTGAAAATGCTAACAATCGGTTTTTTGGATATTTTCGAATTAACTTGTGTTTAACGGTAAATTCATTTTATAGTTACTCCTGGTGATGTTCGCATCTTTAAACAACTGTAGTAATTGTAACAATGTCTTCACATAAAAATAAGTAAACGTGTATCTAAAACAAATAAAAAAATCCTACAAACTTTATTCTTGAACAAAATAAGGTCCTTAGTAAGTATCAGATACTCTGAGACTGAAGCAATTTGAATTAACTAAAACACAAATTTTAATTAAAAGTAAACAGCACACAACTATAAAAATTTCCCAAAGATTGCTTTTAAAACCTACTGCTGAAGTATGGGTAGTTCCAAGAAAAATGATTTTGGTTTGATTTCTTTGGAAGAGTGTGATTTTTGCCTTTTAACGGAGTTTTTCTTAATTTATTTCGTTATATTGACATTTCTAAAATAAGTAGGTATTATAAAGAGAAGAAAATTGTACATTGCTTTGTCGGTCTATATTGTGACTGAATATCATTCATAATTATGTTATTTGCGCTAGGCAATTATCTTTGGTTTTTTTTTTGACTAATATGTTGATGAGCTCACCGAACCCCAATCTAAAAACCGAGTTTTCTTTTATAAGCTTTTTATATCTCTGTAAACACTCTAGCGATTCCCCAGCTTAAAACTGCATTTACACCATCACGCACGCGCATTTTTGCACGAGACGGGACAGAGAGATCCGTTTTTCCGCAGTCAATGCTAGTAAAGGAGTAAGACTGAGATCACAAATCAGACGCCTAAAGTGGCATGAATGTGCTGCCCATAATTATAGATATGTAAAACGGACATAAACAAAAGTTCCGGGGAATATAATTTCCGTAATCAGTAGAAAATATTTCTATTTCTTATTTAAAACATGTGAAATGAGAGCGGTTCTAAGTTTCAGTGAATTAAACCAAAAATACATCAATCAGTTATGCGAAGTTAATATATAATTGTCCGTTCATAACTTCCGGAAGACATTTTGTTTTATAGGAAAGCGAAATTTCGTGAGCCGTTACTATAAAAATATCAATTTGCATATGGCTCTTCCCATAACTCCTACCACTTAAACAACATGGCCGACCAAAAAACGTGTCACTTTTTTTGCGTGTTAGGTAATGCCGTCCCTTTCAGTCACACGGCTATTTAGTATTTAGCAGTTTTTTAATCTTCCGTGTTAGGAATAGGTTTGTTTGACGTGGCTAGCACTAGTACGCACTAGTGCGCACTGACAAATGTCAGCTAATTTTCAAGCCTGTCAAAAACCCTGGACTACCCTGAAAATTCGACTTCTATATCGAACGCAAAACGTTGCCCTGAGGTCTGTCAGCTGTTGATATTGACAAATATTTATCTTTTGGTAACACTTTTTCCCGTTTATAGTTAAAAATGAGTGAACTAAATTCTGAATTTGGGTTTGTATATTGCAAAAAGTTGATAAAAGTGTTCGCAATATTATATGACGAGTTTGAAAATGAAATGACAGCAAGCTAAATGACAGCAAAACTCAGCACTGAATTCTTGCCCCCACAGATTAACTGGGGTCAGTTCAGGGCACAACTAGGATGCCCTAGAAGCCATGTCAAACACATGTTTTCAGTACCAGGGCGAATTCAATGCTATATCGAACGCATTAGGGTTAACCCAGTGCGCACTAGTGCGCACTAGGGCCCACGTCAAACAAACCTAATGTATGTCCGTGTAAATGCGGCATAAGGGAACTTGAAAAATATAAGACAACAGGATAAGTTTTGACAGCTTTCATCTATCACAGTAGAGTCAGAAAATTTTCCGAGAAAGAACTTTTGGCGCAATTGACACACGTCCTGAAAATTGACGCAACATAGCAAATATTTAAAACAATCTGACAGATATAATAGTTTGAGAAACTAAATTTTGTCAAATGCTCTTGCTATCATATAAGCCTGCTTATCATACAAAACTTATGTAGGTAATCGATATTGTCTGAAACTTTTGCTCTTCGACAAAAGCGAAACATAAAAGAGTACTAGAATGTCTCGAGAAATCGCGGCGAAATGAAGTTCCCACTCTCAAGCCAAACTATAGGCAGACGTGTGGCTTATGGCCGTGTGGATATTGTATTAAAATGTAAGATCGCTTTCCCCGCGAATAGCGTTTGACGTTTTGAATATGGTAGAAGGATTTCGTGGACCTATTTCTGAATAATTCAATTGTCGCAATGGATTAGGTATAATTTGTATTCAATAGGCGAAAATTCCCTCAAGTCAAACTTCTCAAAACCGCGACACAGATAATATTATGGGGATGACATCTACCAAACTTATTGAATAAAAGGGACCTCGAATTTTATACTGAATTCAGTAGCTGATTTGAAAAACTTTCTCAGAACAGTTAAACTTCCGTATATTTGTCAAGCACTCGCAAGAGATGAGAAAAAAATCTTTAGTTGGCTACGAAGTGAGGAATTATTGGGGACGTTCAAGTATCTAGTTTAGTAAGTCTGACAGCTCTCTCACTAAGTGAATCTCGGTTTTGATTGGTCGAAATCGGTCATGAGAGCAGCTGTTTCAGTTGACGTTTATGGAGGGGTAGCCGACGAATCTAGTCAAGAAATTCGTGACTGAGTACTAAGTTGACAGTTCTCATATGTGGCTGACGTAGAAAACGTGACTTTCCCGCCCAATCTAGTTTTCGCGTTCAGGTTACATCTAATCTAGACCAATCAATTGCGACAACCAGCAGTGCGAACAAATATTCCAACGATTTTGACAAAGTTGATGACCGAAAAAATTTCAAAAACGATCTGTCAACTGGCAACGTACTCGTACAGGATTTTGGAGGAAGTAATTAAATCCCGCGAGCAGTAAAATATCGATAGGAATATTTTTCAGTATGTAAAGAAAATGTTTGGGTGATTTTTTATTCATTTTCGCACAATCGCGAGCATCCCTGATAAATTACGTTCTGCGTGCTCAACGGAAGCATTTAAAAACCTTTAGTCGTAGTTCTTAGGAATACTTTTTATAGTCGTTGTTATTCTTTCTATACAAGTTTGATTTTTAAGCTGCTTTCCCTTTCGAGTTTCGAGTAAATCTTTAGCGTATAGCTACCTACTATTTTTGATTTGGTTTTCTTTAAATCCACTTAAATAGCTTTTAAAACAAATGCCTTTAAACTAAATAATCATAAACTGCATGCACTCAAAATTATATCTAATTGGTAATAAGAGTATAAATATATATACACAGTATAAAACTACAACAATTTACATTCCAAATGTATACTACAACAGTTTTGTTTTACCTTATTTAGCAATCCGTTTTCGTTTTGTATCTAAACAATGTTTATACAAAGTACTTGCTAATTTGTTTCTTTAGTTTCGACAGAGTTTGATTTAGTTTGTTTTGTTTTCGGTTTGAGTTTTGGTTTTTCTCCCTAAAAGTTTGTCGATTTATCTCTAATGCTTTTGAAATTTGATTATGCGATTCGAAAGATTTTCTAATGAAAGCATTTCCTTCAGGTGTTTCCTACCATCATAATCGACGTCAACCATCAACTCGCCATGAACGAGATCGTGAACGGGATCGGGATCGTGATCGTTACGATCGAGATCGCGATCGTTATGACCGCGAAAGAGATCGTGATCGAATCGATCGTTTGGATCGGGATCGAGAACGTGAACGCGAACGATCGATTCGATCACGATCTCTTTCGCGGTCATAACGATCGCGATCTCGATCGTAACGATCACGATCCCGATCCCGTTCACGATCTCGTTCATGGCGAGTTGATGGTTGACGTCGATTATGATGGTAGGAAACACCTGAAGGAAATGCTTTCATTAGAAAATCTTTCGAATCGCATAATCAAATTTCAAAAGCATTAGAGATAAATCGACAAACTTTTAGGGAGAAAAACCAAAACTCAAACCGAAAACAAAACAAACTAAATCAAACTCTGTCGAAACTAAAGAAACAAATTAGCAAGTACTTTGTATAAACATTGTTTAGATACAAAACGAAAACGGATTGCTAAATAAGGTAAAACAAAACTGTTGTAGTATACATTTGGAATGTAAATTGTTGTAGTTTTATACTGTGTATATATATTTATACTCTTATTACCAATTAGATATAATTTTGAGTGCATGCAGTTTATGATTATTTAGTTTAAAGGCATTTGTTTTAAAAGCTATTTAAGTGGATTTAAAGAAAACCAAATCAAAAATAGTAGGTAGCTATACGCTAAAGATTTACTCGAAACTCGAAAGGGAAAGCAGCTTAAAAATCAAACTTGTATAGAAAGAATAACAACGACTATAAAAAGTATTCCTAAGAACTACGACTAAAGGTTTTTAAATGCTTCCGTTGAGCACGCAGAACGTAATTTATCAGGGATGCTCGCGATTGTGCGAAAATGAATAAAAAATCACCCAAACATTTTCTTTACATACTGAAAAATATTCCTATCGATATTTTACTGCTCGCGGGATTTAATTACTTCCTCCAAAATCCTGTACGAGTACGTTGCCAGTTGACAGATCGTTTTTGAAATTTTTTCGGTCATCAACTTTGTCAAAATCGTTGGAATATTTGTTCGCACTGCTGGTTGTCGCAATTGATTGGTCTAGATTAGATGTAACCTGAACGCGAAAACTAGATTGGGCGGGAAAGTCACGTTTTCTACGTCAGCCACATATGAGAACTGTCAACTTAGTACTCAGTCACGAATTTCTTGACTAGATTCGTCGGCTACCCCTCCATAAACGTCAACTGAAACAGCTGCTCTCATGACCGATTTCGACCAATCAAAACCGAGATTCACTTAGTGAGAGAGCTGTCAGACTTACTAAACTAGATACTTGAACGTCCCCAATAATTCCTCACTTCGTAGCCAACTAAAGATTTTTTTCTCATCTCTTGCGAGTGCTTGACAAATATACGGAAGTTTAACTGTTCTGAGAAAGTTTTTCAAATCAGCTACTGAATTCAGTATAAAATTCGAGGTCCCTTTTATTCAATAAGTTTGGTAGATGTCATCCCCATAATATTATCTGTGTCGCGGTTTTGAGAAGTTTGACTTGAGGGAATTTTCGCCTATTGAATACAAATTATACCTAATCCATTGCGACAATTGAATTATTCAGAAATAGGTCCACGAAATCCTTCTACCATATTCAAAACGTCAAACGCTATTCGCGGGGAAAGCGATCTTACATTTTAATACAATATCCACACGGCCATAAGCCACACGTCTGCCTATAGTTTGGCTTGAGAGTGGGAACTTCATTTCGCCGCGATTTCTCGAGACATTCTAGTACTCTTTTATGTTTCGCTTTTGTCGAAGAGCAAAAGTTTCAGACAATATCGATTACCTACATAAGTTTTGTATGATAAGCAGGCTTATATGATAGCAAGAGCATTTGACAAAATTTAGTTTCTCAAACTATTATATCTGTCAGATTGTTTTAAATATTTGCTATGTTGCGTCAATTTTCAGGACGTGTGTCAATTGCGCCAAAAGTTCTTTCTCGGAAAATTTTCTGACTCTACTGTGATAGATGAAAGCTGTCAAAACTTATCCTGTTGTCTTATATTTTTCAAGTTCCCTTATGCCGCATTTACACGGACATACATTAGGTTTGTTTGACGTGGGCCCTAGTGCGCACTAGTGCGCACTGGGTTAACCCTAATGCGTTCGATATAGCATTGAATTCGCCCTGGTACTGAAAACATGTGTTTGACATGGCTTCTAGGGCATCCTAGTTGTGCCCTGAACTGACCCCAGTTAATCTGTGGGGGCAAGAATTCAGTGCTGAGTTTTGCTGTCATTTAGCTTGCTGTCATTTCATTTTCAAACTCGTCATATAATATTGCGAACACTTTTATCAACTTTTTGCAATATACAAACCCAAATTCAGAATTTAGTTCACTCATTTTTAACTATAAACGGGAAAAAGTGTTACCAAAAGATAAATATTTGTCAATATCAACAGCTGACAGACCTCAGGGCAACGTTTTGCGTTCGATATAGAAGTCGAATTTTCAGGGTAGTCCAGGGTTTTTGACAGGCTTGAAAATTAGCTGACATTTGTCAGTGCGCACTAGTGCGTACTAGTGCTAGCCACGTCAAACAAACCTATTCCTAACACGGAAGATTAAAAAACTGCTAAATACTAAATAGCCGTGTGACTGAAAGGGACGGCATTACCTAACACGCAAAAAAAGTGACACGTTTTTTGGTCGGCCATGTTGTTTAAGTGGTAGGAGTTATGGGAAGAGCCATATGCAAATTGATATTTTTATAGTAACGGCTCACGAAATTTCGCTTTCCTATAAAACAAAATGTCTTCCGGAAGTTATGAACGGACAATTATATATTAACTTCGCATAACTGATTGATGTATTTTTGGTTTAATTCACTGAAACTTAGAACCGCTCTCATTTCACATGTTTTAAATAAGAAATAGAAATATTTTCTACTGATTACGGAAATTATATTCCCCGGAACTTTTGTTTATGTCCGTTTTACATATCTATAATTAGTACAGTGCGAACAAATATTCCAACGATTTTGACAAAGTTGATGACCGAAAAAATTTCAAAAACGATCTGTCAACTGGCAACGTACTCGTACAGGATTTTGGAGGAAGTAATTAAATCCCGCGAGCAGTAAAATATCGATAGGAATATTTTTCAGTATGTAAAGAAAATGTTTGGGTGATTTTTTATTCATTTTCGCACAATCGCGAGCATCCCTGATAAATTACGTTCTGCGTGCTCAACGGAAGCATTTAAAAACCTTTAGTCGTAGTTCTTAGGAATACTTTTTATAGTCGTTGTTATTCTTTCTATACAAGTTTGATTTTTAAGCTGCTTTCCCTTTCGAGTTTCGAGTAAATCTTTAGCGTATAGCTACCTACTATTTTTGATTTGGTTTTCTTTAAATCCACTTAAATAGCTTTTAAAACAAATGCCTTTAAACTAAATAATCATAAACTGCATGCACTCAAAATTATATCTAATTGGTAATAAGAGTATAAATATATATACACAGTATAAAACTACAACAATTTACATTCCAAATGTATACTACAACAGTTTTGTTTTACCTTATTTAGCAATCCGTTTTCGTTTTGTATCTAAACAATGTTTATACAAAGTACTTGCTAATTTGTTTCTTTAGTTTCGACAGAGTTTGATTTAGTTTGTTTTGTTTTCGGTTTGAGTTTTGGTTTTTCTCCCTAAAAGTTTGTCGATTTATCTCTAATGCTTTTGAAATTTGATTATGCGATTCGAAAGATTTTCTAATGAAAGCATTTCCTTCAGGTGTTTCCTACCATCATAATCGACGTCAACCATCAACTCGCCATGAACGAGATCGTGAACGGGATCGGGATCGTGATCGTTACGATCGAGATCGCGATCGTTATGACCGCGAAAGAGATCGTGATCGAATCGATCGTTTGGATCGGGATCGAGAACGTGAACGCGAACGTCTACATGCCCGCGAACGTGATCTTATGCATTACGATCTCAATACTGATGAACTTCTAGATGAACGAAATTATGGTGCTGATTATTCGAGAGGTGTTGCCGGTGCCGGACCGAGGGATATTGGTGGCGGCGCTGTTAGTCATCATCATTTACAATCATCTACATCCGGAGTACATCATAGTCGTAGTGGCGGCGGCGGTGTCGGCGGCGGAGGAGGACGCATTGACGATATCGATTTGATGCATGATCGCGATGATCGTCGATACCCGTCATCGTCCCGTGGTGAACGAGGAGATGCATCACTACCCCCACCATCCTCAAGTCGACGCGATCGTGACGAATATAGTCCACATAGAGGCGGTGGGAGTAGTAGGAGAGTACTTAATGCCATGTAGGAATCGTGGATATAGGGGTGGGATCAGATCGATTATAATAAACAACAAAACAACCATGACGAAAGTAATTGTGTCGATAATGATCATGATATTGTTCAAAATTTCACCAGCAATCATGTCAATCCCAAGGATTGTCACCACACTAAGACAAATGTTGTCGATGTCGATAGATTTTATTAAGGAGATTTTTTTTATTGACGAAACACAACAAGAGTTTAATGTCCTTGTTTTTTTTTACGTTTCAAATAGTTTTCTTAATGCAAAAAATTAATATAAAATTACATACAAATGAAAATCAATCCTTTAGCCTTATTAAATTGCGATATTAACAAATATACATACATTAATATTCCAGGAGAAATATTTGCATTTTTTCCTCTCTAGCAATTAACGATTAATATTTTTACAACTTGTTTACCATTTCCGTTCTAGTAATATATACTCGTAGCATAAATAAAAATGATTTCTACAAGTGCCAAACTTAACAAACAAAAACACTCACACACGTCTAGTTTTGTCTCCCTTTGATTTATTATTCTTGTGTTTTTTAATCTATAGTATACATGGAATAATACGTATATACGCTAAGAGGAGCCTAATGTGTCTTAAATTCTATATAAAAAAAAATATATGAAAAAAAATTAAGAGAAATGCATAAATGAAATATTATCTTGATCGGTTATATATCTAAGTGTCAGCTTTAAAAGAAAACAAAATATAAATAAAACATTTTTTATGAAAACAAAATATATTTATTGAAAATTAAAAAGTATATATATATATATCTGTGTAAATAATTCATTCAAAAGTGTATACATTAAGTAAGGTCGAGATAATATTCCAGCAAAGGCATAGTACACAAATAATAGAAATTGAAATAAAATCTCCTTAATCAAATCTACGCAACAAGAACTTAAAATTTTTTTTACAAATACATAGTTACAAATGGAACCAAGAGAAATGTGTTTTTTACATTATACATAAATATAAAGGTATTTATGTCGAAACGCATGCATATATTAATTGTAATAGATTATGAAATCTCTTCTTTATTTTTAAAGCAAAACTTTGCACAAAGACTCGTAACAAGAAAGCATTTTACTGTTCTTCTCCATTTTACGTTGGCTATAGCTTTTTTTTAACAAAATAGTTTGTAATACAAGTTAAACAGAACTACCAATACTAGTACAGTTAAGCGAATCCTTTGTAAAAAAAAATATCAAAAAAGTGCAACCACAATTTAGTGTTTTTATACCGAAAGCTGTTTATTATTTATTTAATTTTTTGCACTTTTTAATTAAAGCAAGTAAATTTAAATGCCTAATGGAAAATTATTAAAGTTTTGTTTTTATGAAAATTTTTACAATCTGATCTGACCTACTCCTGAGTACTCTCTGTGCAATTCCAACCGTGAACTTTTTTTTCCCTTATTTTCCCTTTCAAAAATCATTTTATTATTTTGTGCACTTATTATTTATTTACTGTCGGATTTAGTTGAATTGAAAAATGTGTGAAATCACTTAAATTGCTGTATACAACATTTGAGAAGTTTCTTGATTCATTTATATGATTTCTTTTCACATGCATTCATTGGATATCCCAATATGAACAATCATGGTAAATAATCGAATTGATCACTGCACCCCTAGGAAAAAAAAAACAACTAAATTAATGCTATTGCAAAAAATGATTGCATTAGATATGTTTTATTATTTTTCAATGTTGAAGCGTATTTCTGTGTAAATATATTTCATTTAGCAGAAAGTGTTTAGGCCCGTTTCAGGATAAATATGCAGTACATCCACTTAGGCTCAGCTCTCATTTAGAAACTTTGTAAGTGCATATTATTGTATGGAATATTTGACAAAAGTGTGACGTTTGTGAGCCTGTCACAGAAAATGGTATTCGTTGTAGTGCACGTAGAGTTTTGGTGCAAAAACAGTTGGCAAGCGCTAGTTGATTTACTTTATACCCTATGCATCGATGCGGGAATTCAATTGGTTTTGAAACTCTCAAACACTCTCAAAAGCTCTGTCCTTATCCTCAAAGCAGCCTCGCCTTAACCTTAAACTTGGAATGGGTACTTTGTTTTATATAAGCAAGTAAAGTTGCTCTTTCATACACTTGCTAAAAACAAGCTGAGCAGTTTGACAGTTGAGGTCTAATTAAACTGTGTTTACGAATGAATTTAAAATTTGCTATTTGTTGTACCACTAAAGCATTATATTTAATAAATCTAACATTTTATCTAAAGAAAATAAAAATGACAATTACAGCTATTTTCTACTGCGAATTGAATATTCTTGCCGCGAACTTTCACACTTTATTTACAATCCACATAATACAGTAGCGATTTACAAACTTACGAATGAAAAATTCCTTCGAAACCTTACGTTAAAACTTTACAATGAAACTGAATCGCGGGTGTCTGCTACCAAAAATGTTAATGAAGTATCAGAAACTACGAATATTCGCTGGTTTGCTCTCAAGTCCCTTCTCCCTTAACTATTGTAGGTACCTATATTTTTTGAACAATTCCGAAATGTTTCTTTCGGAGCCCTGACAATTGCAGGCGATATCATTAATCGCTAAGACTATATTCTGCGTGTTCAGGTTGGGCATTCATTTCATTCAAGTTAAACGTTTAAAACTTTCTAAAGGACTATGCACATGAGAGCGAATAGGGTAGTTCGCGACAACGTCAGTGTCAAATGAGAAGAAGAAAAATCCAATGACAGCTAAAAAACTTGTAGGAAAACAAAACGGATTTTGTATGGATGTAGTCTAATTATGTTAAAAAATTACAGAAAAGTGCATAAAAAAGTGCAAAAAACAAGATAAAAGCATTGTTGAATTAAAAAATTATGTTTATCAAACGTATTTGGTAACAACTGAGAAGTTTAAGTAATGGCATTTGTGCGCTTTTCAACAATATTTGAACAAAACACTACTCTGGCCATTATAAACCAGCTTTGAAATCCTGCAAGTTTTTTTGACGTTTGAGCAAAAAAGGTAGCCCATCTGTGAAAGGATGGGCTTCGCGAAACACTCTATTGCGAACTGCGAACAAGCGAATATTCGTAGTTTTTGACACTTCATTCACATGAAAACTTTTGAAACTTTACAATGAAACTGAATCACGGGTTTCTCCTACTAAAAATGTTTTATTCATTAACAAAGTGTCAGAAACTACGAATATTTATTGAAGTCAAACGTTTAAATCTTTCTAAAGGACTATTCACATGAGAGCGAATTGCGAACCGCGAACAAACGAATATTCGTAGTTACAATTCACTGTTATCTACAAAGTATTAAGTGCGAAAGTTAAAAATGATTATTAATAAAGCCCTACAGCTTTATCGCAAATCTTGTCTTTTCGTGCATTTTAAATTAAACACTTTCCTTCATCACCAAATTTCTTGACATTATGAGCTTTCCCGTTGTGTATCACCAGTGCTACCACTGCTTCGACGTAAATAGATTGACGTTTCCGAATTGAAACGCTGCAAATATATTTAAAACTCAGAAGTTCGCCAGGTTAACTGAGATTTTTAAGTAGCAATTGTACGCTATAGCTTTCCTTAACAATTCTGACTTAAAAGTGTACTTCAATTTCTGTGCATCATAATATTTATGTACATAGCCCATTTTCAACAAGCTCTATGATTTCGAGTAATGTGTTGAAAATATTCGTTCGAGTTTCAATTCTTAAACCTTGCACAACACTTTCTCTAGAATTTGCGGCCACTTCCATGCATAAAATACGCTCAACAATAGAGAATACGTGAAACTGTAAAAATTATTTAATGCTGTTAAAATTAAAAAAAAATTGTTTTTAGAAAATAATAACATTTTGTATGAAAGCAAAAATCTGTAAAAAACACAAATCCGGCATAGAATACACACAATCGAAAAACTGTGTGCCTGTTCTATATTGTTATTGTAAACAATTTTGCAATTTTCCTTTTCTCAATTAAGAAAAAAAACAATTCTAACGTCGAATATATAAGCACCGGCTATTTTAAATAGGTATATATATAAATAATACAAAAAAAATAAAAATAAACACAAAATAATATCTTACAACTTTTCAAACTTATGAATGCAAATATGAACAAACAAAAACCCAAAATGAAAGAAACGATAAATTACATTGTTAAATATTATTATTAACAAAATGCTAAAAGAAACAAAACACTTTGATAAAATTACACGCTAGATACACATATATAACAATGAACAACATTTTATGAAATAGAACAAACAAAAAACCATCATTTCTTGTATAAACGTTTTTCGTTTTCGGTTTCTAAACATAAGTTAATAAATTAATAGTATAAATTAATAATGATAAAAAAACAAATATATGTATAATATATATATTATATAATAGACTAGCTAAATTATAAATTACTTTTTAATATGGAAAAACAAAAACAAATAGACATCTTTTTTAATATCAAGAAACAAAACAAAATGAAACCAACAAACAAAAAATGGGAAAACTAACGAACGCGTACTCTGTTTTCTTTTTTTTTATTAAAACAAAAAACTACCAAAACATATGATACAATTGTAATGTTATTGTTATAAAGAAGTAAATAATTTAAACAGAGATAAACCTTTACCAACAAAAAAAGCAAAAAAAAAAGAACTTTTTCTTAAATTCAATTTGAAAAACGCAAAATAAAAATGTTATGATAAATGAAATCTTTTGAATAGAATTATTTTTCGTCCGTTTTTTAATGAATAACTTAAGTAAAATGAGAAAAAAAAAACAAAACAAAGAAATTATTACGAAATACTACTACCTATAAATTCATTAGCTGCAAATTTATTGTTTAGCTATTTTTCAAGAACAAAATCAGAACGGAAACTCATTTTCAAAGGGAATCAATTTAAGGTAGGCACATTATTCAATTACCTATTTTTCGTTTATAGAGGCAATGCAAATGGGGATTACAAAGAATCAAATTGCAATGCGCGCATAATGCGGTTTATTACAAGGGATGCTTTGTCATGAAGAAGTCCGAAGAGTACAGGAAAACGTTATTTTTTTATATATGTATTTTATGTATGAATTTGTTTTGTAAAAGTTTCGCACTTAATTTTTGGGTTTTTAAATTTAGGTATATTTATTACATGGAAATTGTATATTGTTTTACCGCTTGGTTAGCCGTTAAATATGTTTAAAAAAAATGAAATGAAAAAATTAATAAATAACAAACAAAACTTTTCAACATCCAGAAATTTATTTTTTTGTTCATGACTTTGTTGCTAATAAAGTAAGTACGAGTATTTATATCTTTTTCGGTAACAAATAAAATAGGTAATTAAACAGAGAAGAGAGAGTAAACAAAGACTCTATCGCTGTCCACAAACATTAAACCTGCAATCAAAAATGAACTGTGTGTAATTGCTGAAGATGGCGTCACAGGGGGAAAACTGATTTACTTTGACTATAATGTACTCATGTTCATACCGAAACTCACCTTTATGATTTAAATCAAAACTGAGGCCGCAGTGCCACTAAAAACAAGGTCGAGCTCATAATTTTAAAAATGCTGCATAACACGCAACACTTTCGTTTTCGTCATAGTAAAAGAACTGCATTATCATTGCAAAAGTTTGGCATTAGGTTAGGTTAGGTTTAGGGGTTGATAGAGCAGGGTAAACCCTACTATACCACACTTAGGTCCTCGTGGACCCATTGTGATGCCCATTGGGGGTTAACCTTGGTGTCTATGGTTACTCATATATATTCTTCCTCTTCTTGTGCTACCCAATGCCGTCCAGCCATCCTGATGTCGTCAAGAACCTGCAAAGATTAGAAAGTGTGACATCTGAAAGTTCTTGTAAGTCGTGGAAGTAATACCTTCCAAGTGTTCTGTTTCTCAAGTGACACAGGCTCGGGCAATGACAGAGGAAATGAGGTGTGTCCTCATGGACCTCTTCGTCTCCGCAGCCTCTACATATATCGTCATCTTTGAGATTTAGTTTCATCATGTGGTTTCTTAGGAAGTTATGACCAGTTAGGGCCCCTACCAGCTTAGATAGCGATGACCTGTCAAACTGTAAAAGTTTGGTGGTTCGACCTCTGTCAAATGTTGGCCATAGCTTCCTAGATATTTCACAGGTAGTTAGTTCTTTCCACCTGTTATTAATTTTCATACGAATTTTGTTTTCCACTCGCTCTCTGAGATTACAGAGTGGAGGCTTGATCGACTGTAGTGCTCTATCATGATCCATTGCAGATCCCTTTCTCGCCAGTTCGTCAGCTGTCTCATTGCCAGTTTTGTCACTGTGTCCAGGGACCCAGCAGAGATTCGTAGAGTGCTGCGAGCAAAGAACCTTAAGCTCTTCGCGACAGCGGTGTACTAGCTTGGATTTTATTTCGATGGCAGAAATTGCTTTTATAGCCGCCTGGCTATCAATGAAAATGGTAATATCATTACGTGGTATTGCCAACAATGACACCATTCGGGCCGCTTCCGCGATTGCCAGAACCTCCGCTTGGAAGACACTACTATTATCAGGTAGCCTGATGGAGCAGTGTATATTTAATTCCTTACAGAATATACCGGCACCGGTTCCACAGTCCATCTTAGATCCATCTGTGTAGATGGAAACCGATTTCCGCTTTGTGGGTTCATCTGTGTTCCATTCATTCCTACTCGGGAAGGAGAAGGTGAATGGTCTATCAAAGTTCAGATGGGGATACATATAGTCAGATATGACATCTTTCCCATGTTCTCCATGTTAGTTTGGAGTTAGTTTGGCTAATCCTTAAGGCACTTTTGGCAGCAGATTCTTCCATATATAGGTCCAGTGGAGTCAGATTGAGGATTGCCTCCAGTCCAGCAGTAGGAGTAGTTTTCAACGCGCTGGTTGTCCCTATACATGCTAGTCTTTGTATCTTTGTCATTGACTTGAGATTGGTCGCCTTGCTCGCAGCTTGCCACCAGACTATGCTGCCATATGTGAGTATAGGCCGCACGATTGCCGTGTACATCCACAAGATTAATTTGGGGTTTGGTCCCCACTTCTTGCCAAAGATGCGGTTACATGCGTAGAAAGCATTAGCTGCTTTCTTCACTCTTTCATTGACGTTCGGTTTCCAAGTAAGTTTTCTATCAAGAATCATACCTAGGTATTTCGCTCTATCCGTCACCTTTAGAGGTATTCCCTCAAGAGTTGGTGCCACAAATTGTGGTATTATTCTTTTGTTTGTAAAGAGGACAAGCTCGGTTTTTTGGGGATTGACCCCAAGGCCACATTGTTTTGTCCAAGTACTGAGTATTCTTAGTGAGTTCCCTAACAGGTCGCTAATGGTTTGTAAGAATCTTCCTCTTGCAAGCAAGACTACATCATCTGCGTAAGCAGTTACAGTGACCCCCATGTTCCTTAACTTCATTAGAATCTCATTGATGACAAGTACCCAGAGTAAGGGGGAGATGACCCCTCCTTGCGGAGTGCCTCTTGCAGCAGTAACTCTGAGTTCAGTGTCACCTATTTTCGCGTTGATGTACCTTTCGCTTAGTAGATTTATAATCACATTAGTGAGAGATTGGTCAACATTTGAGTTCTGTAATGCTCTCTTTACTGCGCACGTTTTAACATTATTGAAGGCACCTTCAATATCAAGGAACGCCGCCAGTGTGTATTCTTTATCTTTTAGTGATTTCTCTATAGTGCTAACGACTTCGTGCAATGCTGTATCCACCCCTTTGCCTTTGATATAAGCATGTTGGGCGGAGGAGATCGCATTTTCATTTAGCCGATCACGTATAAAGAGGTTCATTAGTTTTTCAAACGTTTTTAGAATAAATGATGTCAGACTAATCGGTCTGTAGTCTTTGGCAGTAGTGTGGCTAGATTTCCCTGCCTTCGGAATGAAGACGACCCTAACCTCACGCCATATCTTAGGAATGTATCCGCATTCCAGACTGCGACTGAAGAGCCTTTTAAGTTTGGCATTACTTGCGTTCGTAAAAGAAAATGTCCAGTCAGGATGCTGTCAATAGAGCATCAAGTTTTTGTTTTATTGCCGCTGCGCTCTTTAGAAAAATTACAGGGGAGAAAATGGTAGTAAAACTTTTCCAATATTTAGTTTATTCATAATTTCTACTATTTAGAAATGGACAAAAGCAAACAAAAACTAATCCGATGATGACACAAGACTCATACCATTTCGCCTTGGATTGAAATCGGAGTTAATATTAAACATGCAAGTTGTCATTGACAAAATTGTTTTTATTTCTGTCATTAATGCAACTATGAACTCATTTTTGTCAATGCATGAGGGACGCATTCAGACAGCTATAGTTTGCGGTCAGAAATATATTCATGAATATTTGTCGCATGGTTTGGGCAACATTATTAACAATGAGGAACTTACACAAAGTTGTTGTACTAATCCTTGAGATTACATTTACTCATTCAAGATTAGTTATAACTAGGTATACATATGTATATTTACATCGAGGAGCAGGTTCTATTGACTAATCAACCATTTGTTAGCGGCAGAATTGGGAAGCGTTGTTATGGCAGTTATACCCTAGGGTGTTTGTCAGACAATTGTTTGTAAAAATGTGCCGCAACAAAAAAGGTATTGGACGCGTTCAAGAATCTAGTTATCTTAAGTCGACTAGATTGGTCTGGATGAGATGTAACCTGAACGCAAAACTAGATTGGTCGGGAACGTCACTTTTTCTGCGTCAGGTACATATGAGAACTGTCAACTTAGTACTCAGTCACGAATTTCTTGACTAGATTCGTCGGCTACCCCTTCATAAACGTAAACTGAAACAGCTGTCAGACTTACTAAACTAGATACTTGAACGTCCCCATTGTCTTCAAAAAGTAATTTCAGTTGACTCGGCTGTTGATTCTGGTATTTTGTTTAAATTTTGTATCTTCTTGATATGCACCAGTAACCAGTAACTGCAGTTTATTTTTGAAAATATGAAACTCGATAACGTACTTGTGGAAAAGTATTCACGTTTCAAATATTTCAAATTGTGGAAATCCAATTAAAAATTATTCAGGTATTACTCAACCTTCCTTCATATAAAATAAGTACAAACGTTTGTCTGAATTCATGACACGGATACGTCACGAAATGGTATATTCATTAAAAATATTGCTTTAAGATAAGCATCCGTCAATGAAGTACAGGGGTTTAGAATCCTTTCCACGAGCTAAGAGAACCATATATATAGAACAATATAACTTTCACATGTGTCCCGAACGAAATGCAAATAGAAACAGCCAAAATTTGAATCTAGTTCAACCCGTTTTCATAAAAGTACCTAAAATACCTTTTTCCCTAGTACGCTCTCTGGCGCGCCACTATTCATGGCGGATGTTTGAAGTCCAAAATTTCCCTCTGCCCATCACGGCGAATTCGTGCAAAATGTCATTCCTACTGACATCCATCTGACAGTTCAGAGAAAAAAAGAAAACACGAAAATAAAAACATAAGTTCGAACAGTGCAATTTGTATTCTTTTAATTTTAAATGTGTTTGGATTTTATTTGCAAGGAAATTCTTAAAATACGGGAATGGATTCCCCACCCAGAAACGACGAATGGATGCCCCTGGCCACACAGCAACTCCGACTGAGGCATCTAATCAGAATAATCGGTCTCAACATACTGTGCCATGATCGATGTAAACTCTACTTCACATTGCACCACAAATTGGATTGTCCAGCGTTTTATCGGAGCGACAAAATCCAACACTGCGGTAATAGAGAAGCTATTCTTTGGGACAACATTTCATGCCCGGATATATTTAAGTCAAATAGCAGAGCTGTTTGGGTTCGTGTTTGGGAGTGCAGTAACTCCAGCCAGGAGGAAGACAAGGCTCTTTTCACTTGGCGTGTGTGGTTCTCTGGTCTTATACTCACTGGCAGCTGCAGCGATGCAAAACACTTCACCAACACACTGATATTTCAATTGAACGCAAATTGCTTTTCATCCCCCGAGCACTTTTCGAGCTTCTCGATTGAAAACAACGATTATCTATATGACAACTTGCACGACTATGATCACATCAAGATTCACGGCACCGAACTGAGGGAGCTGCCCGATGGAACGGATAGTATCCCTGAACACACCAAGTCAAAGTGTATGGACTCGTTGTCGAGCGATTTCAGTGGGATTCGCTGCGCTGCAGTGCAACGCCTCAAGCAGTCCACTCGCCAAAGCTATAATTTAGAAAAACTTCTACGCATACAGAAGATACAGCGGAGCTGCAAGCGACTCAAGCAAGACTTGCAGGAGGTCACCCAACAAATTGTCAATCAAAACCTAAGATATAAAGGTAACGCGTTCAAGCGACGCACTATCGATTATTTGCTTTCAGATTACGATGATACTAACCCGAAAGCGAAAGTAGAATGTAAGGAACTGCGAAAGAAGATCGAAGAGCTCCGCTTTAAGTGCAATCTCCTCGAGCGAGAACGTGAACTCCATAGTATAAGAATCCAAGAACTGACAAATCAATTGCGTATTACGAAGGACTCAAGAAACAACAGTTGTGTGGCGCTGCGAGAGAATCACTCGCGACTGGCTGACGACAAGTCAGTGCTGTGCGATCGAATCAAAGTGATACTAACTAGTGTTAGGACGAAAAAAGATCTCGAGCAGAAGGTCCACAAGCGCTTAAGTCTACTGTGCTCCGAGCTAAAGCACATCTACCCTATAAGCAAGAACATGCGTGGCTGTTTCACGGTGAGCAATATCCCATTCCCAGATAAGGATTACCTCAGCAGCAATCCTCTGCAAACCGATCATGTAAAGCTAATGACACCGGCGGCACTAAGTGTGACGCTGGCTTTTGTCGCGCATTTAGTTCAAATAACCGCAATAATTCTGGATAAACCTCTGCGATTTCAACTGCAAAACAAGCCATCTATCCCTTCGAAGCAGATCCTCTACGGCATATACCTTCTAAATCAAAACATAGCACAATTGAATTACGATGTATTTGAGTTGCGCCTTGATCCGCGAGCCACTATAGAGAATTTTTTGAAATTATTTTGTAGTATAATTAAAGTGGGCGAGGATGAGGCAAACAGCGAAATCGATGGTCTAGATGACGTGGATCGAATAGATGACTCCAGGCCTACCAGCAATATGCGAGTGGAACGAATGCCAATGCGGATGCCTGTGGACACCGAGGACAAGCGATACCATAGCGAGGATGACCTAAAGACATTAGCCGAGCGTTGCCTAAAACATTCATATTCTCACGAAAGATTGGACAAGGAATGAGGTGTAGCAAGGAGTGTCCGGTCAAAAATTACCAGCAAAAAATGTAAAATCGTAACATTGTAAATTATAATAAATTGAAATACAATTAACAGAACCAATTGGGGTTTTCCAATTTCGAATGTTTCATTTCTTTTGCTGATATTGTTGATATCGGAGATGTCTTATCAAAGTCACCTCCTTCTTGGTTATGCAATCATGTTGGTCCTTCCTGTAGGACGGTAGAGGGTCTGCCGGAATACCTTATATATAAATTTCGAGAGATATTCTAATCAGACCACCTTTGTCGGGTCTCTTTTCGTCTCTCTACCACTGTAAATCTTACTCAGAGAGACTCTGGATTTCTCCACAGTTCTTCCCTGGGCTCGATTGCTAGTGTTATCGCTAGCATCTGTTTATGGGAGATCTGTTTTATGATGTCCCAAGATCCTCATTCTTCTGTTAGCCAACGCTGGGCATTGACACAGTATATGTGCCGCTGTTTCAGATTCCTCCAGGCATAGCCTACAGGTATCATCCTCTCTAAGGCCCATTTTCCTTAAGTGATATCCGAAATTACCATGTCCTGTAGACAAAGCCACCACTCATTTCAATGTTCCTCGACTCATGCTAAGAACCCTTCTTTGAGTGGAGCAGGTCGGCCACTTTATTGCCATTT
The DNA here is from genome assembly GCA_948293265.1 of Cheilosia impressa. Taxonomy (NCBI): domain Eukaryota; kingdom Metazoa; phylum Arthropoda; class Insecta; order Diptera; family Syrphidae; genus Cheilosia; species Cheilosia impressa. The sequence goes on along the minus strand of OX411884.1, from coordinate 25,235,718 downwards.
TAGCTTGTCAACATTGTTCCACGGTTAACCACCTTCTCAGGTGTTCTGCCGTGATCCATTTGTGAATCAGCTGTTCTACCATTCCTCTGCCAATTGAAGTGAATGGTTCTGGTGCCAACAACTTTTCAGTTGACCCCTGTTTTGCAAGGGAGTCCGCCTTTTCGTTGCCTTCGATCCCTATGTGTCCTCGTAGCCAAGTCAATGTTACTTCATTTTTAGATGAACACTTATTGAGCTTAAGTACACATTTCAGTGCCAATGATGTTGTGATGTTTGTTTTTTCCATGCGTCTGATCACCGCCTGATTGTCCAGTGCTATAAGGACATTTCTTCCTTTCACCTGACACTCAAGCTACTAGCGCATGAAGCAAAGCAATCATCTCAGCCTGGTATACTGAAGTGTATTTCCCGAGGCTAATGTGACGGGCAAGTTCCAGCCGGAACACCTTGTGTACAGATTTGTGTTCTCGTGTCAACTTTTTGCCGACTTTTCTTCGCTTTCAGGATCGTTTACAAGTTCGGCTGAATTCAAAAACTTCAAAACAATGCGCATTGTGAATGCACACTGCTTTTCTGAAGCCAGGTTATGAATGTTCTTGCGCTGCTTTGCATTATTTCTTATTTGTTATGCATTTGTTACTGCAAATCAAAGCAAAATTGGCAAATTTTTACAAAATATATTATTTTACTAACGACTCCGGCGATGAATCCATTTTATTTGGCTGTTTAAACTTAAATGTAATTTTGCCTTAAAATTATTCACAATGCTTTGTTTGCGCAGTTGATGAGCTCACAATGCGTTTTGGAAAAGTATGCATTGCATCATATTAATCTGCTTGCGTAACGCTTGATCAAGCAGTAATGCAGAAGCACTGGGTTTTGCAATTCAGCCTTTTATATGGTGCCGAAACGTAAATAGCATAGACTTTCTAAAATGTAATCGCAAAGCACGAAATAACTCGGCATGAACATTGACCCAAATTTGCACTTTCTTATTTCAACTAACCAACTTTTATGGGTCACTGCAAACTATCAATATTTAAATGTATGGGCGGTATACTCGCAAAAATAGTAGGCCTTCTATTCAATAAAGGGGACTTTGACCCCGAATTATGGACATCCGCAGAACGTTGCAACCCGACCAGAAGCAGCTCGCACACCACCATTCTAAAGCTTCAAAGAGCATCCTTATGTGACAATGGCTTGGCAATGTCCTAACCTCTACTAGTTCCTTACGCCATTTTGAATGTGCGCGGCTGGGTGAAAACTAGGTCAACTACATAAGACGGCCAAAACAAAACAAATGATGTTCAATGTGGCGGATGTACGCTTCAGTTTCAGTTACACATCGGACATGTCTCTAAGAACATTTACAACATCATTCACGAGACATCAGGGGTGTCAGCACGTAACTTGATACTTGATAATCCTCGATTGATTATCCTCGATTGAAACAAATTAGGTGCTGCCAGAGCTCTTGTATCGATTCAACTCGATTGTATCAAGTTACGTGCTAACACCCCAGGGATTTAATTACCCCAACCGTGATCGAATACTACGTGACTGAATTTGTTATTGTTTTTCACGTAAAATCCACAAAATTCGGATGCGGTAATTCGACCCTAGCTTCTTAACTCGTTGACCAACAGTCGCCTGTTTATTCTGAACTCGTTACAATTTTTATACCCTCCACAGGAAGGTATATTCACTTTGCCAATACATTTGTAACGCAAAGAAGGAGTCACCGGAGACCTCATAAAGTATATATATTCTGAATCAGGATCACATTCTGAATCGATTTAGCCATGTCCGTCTGTCTGTCTGTCTGTTGAAAGCACGATAGCGCCCAAAGTAATTGACGTAAGTGAGCGAAATTTGGTGAAAGGACTTCTTTTTATTGGCGTCAGGTTGGTATTGAAAATGGGCTATGTCGGTCAAGTAGTTCTGGTACCTCCCATACAAAACCAATATTGGACCCATTTGTCTTTCTGTCTGTTGAAAGCACGATAGCGCTCAAAGTAATTGACGTAGGTGAACGAAATTTGGTGAAAGGACTTATTTTTATCGGCGTCAGGTTGGTATTAAAAATGGGGTATGTCGGTCAAGTAGTTCTGGTACCTCCCATGCAAAACTAATATTGGGCCCACATGTCTCTCTGTCTGTTGAAAGCACGATAGCGCCCAAAGTAATTGACGTAGGTGAACGAAATTTAGTGAAAGGACTTCTTTTTATCGGCGTCAGGTTGGTATTAAAAATGGGGTATGTCGGTCAAGTAGTTCTGGTTCATTTCATACAAAACCAATATTAGAAAACATATTATGTTAAAAACACGATAGCGTCGAAAAGAATCTACCTAAACAAGTGAAATTTTGTGAGAAAACTTATTTTTATTGTCCTCAAGTTAGTATTAAAAATGGGCTATGTCGGTCAAGTAGTTCTGGTACCTCCCTCACAAAACCAATTTTGCATGACTTGTATGCAGTGGAGGGTATCAAAGCATCGGCCAGGCCGATGATAACACTTTTACTTGTTATGATATAAACAGTGTCGTTTCAACGTTTTCGCCTTACAGAACCTGACCGCAGATTTTCTTTCAACATCAACCCATTGCAATTTTCCACAACCACAATTATGCGATAACCTCTGTCTCTGCTCTTACTGTCTGTTGACTCGCTTCAGTCGTGTGCCACACCCAAAGCGAAATTATTACCCACTGTCGGAGGTAGTATTATTTACTAAGAATAAAAGCGATTTATTTTTTTTCTTGAACTATGCAGTAATCTTTTATTTTCAATTTAAATATTCGGCTTGCTTTAGAAAATATTACATAGCCCAATGCACAGAATTTTGAGCGAATTTCATTTACAATTTACAATTTACTGATCCATGTACATGTGTTGTGATTGATTTTATTCATTTTTTTTCAATAGCATCGTTGTAAAATAAAAAATAAATACAATATTATTAGCTATACTAACTTAAAAGAGAAAAGAGGAGAAAATATTTCTAGAAGATTATCATGGACCACATGAATATTGTGGGGAAAGATTTAGGGGAAGGGATGATTAAATGGGAAACAAAAGTCAAAAACCGAATATCTAGGAACATATTTAAACAAAATTCGTAATGCCTAAGTTTATTTTATGTATAAACATCACAATAATTAAATTTACACATTAAAAGTAGCTTCACTCTGTGGTTGACGATCGTATTTCTTCATCGAAACGCAGTCTGCTGCTCCGCGGTAAAAAGCACTTAAACTTATCAATTTTTCAAAGCAAATACTTCTTCTTCTAATTAATTGTTATACATAAATGTAATGGGCATTGAATTGGTTGATAGATTTGTAGCGACTCGTATGAGAATGGCAAGTTGCGATTGCGTTCCTGTTACAACGACAACTACATCTAGGTTAATGAAATGAGATCGCTGCTCAATCTGTCTTGTGTGCATTGCTCGCCTCAGTTCCTATCGCTTTGTGCTGACGATGATTCAAATGAAGTACTTGTGAAGCACGATCAGAAGGATCGTGGTGGTTGCTTTTCCTCTGACGGACCGTGCACTCTTCCTATGATGTGTATGTGTTTGGTTTGGTTTTCGCCATCGTTTCACGTTCTTCTCAAAACCGAAGAACGAAACAAATTCTCATCTAAGCGACTTGCTACTGACGAATAATAGCAACTGGCGTGGTTTTGTTTTTTAAAGGGGGGGGCTTTATTTCGTTAGATGTGCAATTTGGATGCTTGCGCACTTAGTTCGTCCATACTCTTGCGTGCGGTCTCGGCCATATCGTCTAGGGATTTCTTGGTTGTCATCAAGATTTCATCTGTACTCTTAGCGGCACTCTCGGCGATACCTTTTACCTAAAAGAAAATCAAATTCAAAGAGGAAAATCAATCTCCAGTGGATTGGCAACAAGCAGACTTTCTCACACTTACCTCCGAGTTAATGCGTTCTATCACCCATTCGAGACCCTGGCGCCCTTTGCCCGCATTCATACTTATTGTGGATGTAACGAGGTCCTCCATGTAATGACTGAGCGGCACACCCTGCACGCTGACCTGGGCCTCTTGTTTGAGCAGTGTCTTTGAGGAGTCCTTCGGATGCGGCACATAGTAAATCACTTCATCGATGGAAATGTGCCGGCAGAAAGTCAGGTTCATTGTCTTGAGAATCATTTTTTTATTTGCTGGATCGACTGTGGACTTTTCGCTGGCAAAGCATACTTTCGCTGTTCCGATCAACTACAAAGACACAGAATACACAATTGAATTGATTGTCTGGTGTGTTCTAAATATAGCATGCACCAAAATCGTTCCAATGAAATATCAAACGCGCAGTTTAAAATTAGAAAAGCATGAGTGCAGCGAGTGAATGCATTCATTGTAACGCTAGAAAATACAATTCAACCGGTTCAATCAGTTTGGCGTAGTAAGTCATTTAGAAATGTGCCTTGAAGAAAAATTAGACAGGGGTTGTCGAACTCTCTATTTATAGATTACAAACGAAGCATAATGGAAACAAAATTACAAATAACCTCCAAATGGACTGGCAAAATATAGAATTCATGCGTGGCCTTTAAACGTGAATTCGACGGGGAAAACCACTAGTTGATTGCAAGTGCATCGATCTTTGATTTGTTTAGAATCAATTGAGCACCAGTCTGTTGCACTGAATTGCGAAACCAGGTTTCAATGCTGACTCAACTGGCAATGGGGATTATTTATGCAAATTGTGGTTGATGCAATCGATTCTCGTAACTGCAGTCAAACGCTAATTTGCCCAAGCCAACAGTTTGTTCAAAAGCGATACTACTTGCAGCGTCATTGAGTTGGATGTCTTTATCATCTCGAGATCACTCTTCGTCTCCCTTAAGCAGCAGTGGTGGCAGCAAAAACCGAATCATGCCTGTCAGATAAATTTTAACGAATAATTTTCGTTTAAATTACTGCCAGTATTTTCGTAGAAGTCACCTTGTTGCCAATTTAAACAAAGTCATCGATAAACTATCAACAAGTATGACCACGTATCTAATCTTGCGAAGTATTTGTCGCTGATAAATGATAGGAAGGCATGTAAAGGCAATTGAGCTTACCGACCATAGTCCAAATATTTGGAAGTATACACAAAAAAAAACAGATCAATAAAATATGTTCCTTACATTTTCCATTCACGGTCTGGTAGGATGCCAAAATGCTTTCCACCCACACTCGGCCGTGAATAAAGACAATTTGAATTGTTAATCAAGTTCAAGGTAACTAAATCCCCCACTTCCGTCAACAGAAACACACAACCCCTTCGACTAGGATACCAAATGTAGGAAGGAAGGAAGTGCATTCAAACTTTAGACTAGGTATACATTTTTGTTTTTCAATCTTACCGCATGCGTCCATTTCGGGAAGTACCATTTTGACTGTACCAATCTGTGTGTGTGTAGAACACCATCGACAACTTTTCTATCCACGACATCTGTGCCAATAATTGATGGGGTCATAGGATTTGGATATTTTCGCCATGCTGCCTGTGTGACTGTCTCCCAGGGATGGCTACAATGAAACGATAAAAAGAAAACAACAAATACTGTTAAGTCGAAATGTATGAATAGAATATTCTCAAGGTGAATGTGGCGGGTATTTCAAGAGTGAGTCGAATGCCAAGAAACAAAATTTCAGTGTGCTCTGGCCATTGACGTATTCATATTGTGTTATGCTATTTAAAATTGAAATAAAAGATAAGCCAACGTCAGTGATGTCTGCTAAAGATAGTAGATAGCTGATGAGTAGATCTTTATGTTCAACTATTGGAAAGCGATTCTAAAATTGGCTTTATGTGCGCGTCTGTTCACGCGGTAATGAATAGTTTAAAGGGTGAGTATGGAAGCAAGTTCGATCCATAAGGCAGGGACAAGAGAATAGAGTAGAATAGAATCAGAAACTGCCAGAAAGAGGAGGAAAAAAGAGAACATTTCCTCTGCCACTGTCCAGCTACAGCAAGCCTATGTAACAAAATTTGGGTACCGCATTTGATCTGGTATCAAACACGCCTCAAGAACTTGAAACTAAGCGACATCATGGACAAACACATTCGCCGACAACACAAACCCTACATCCAGTAGCTACCCACAATTGACATAACCCCCTATCTCCTGTCCTTTCACAAGTCCTAATATAAATTGTTCCCAACTGTATAAACAAGGGGGGACCACAACGGGCTCATCCGAGGCCTCAGTGAAGAGCGGAAAGCTTACCCTCACCTCACCAACCAAGGACAAGAGAGTTGTCTACTGTACCTGCACTGAATGTTATAAGTCTGGGGTCAGATTCTGTAAGACGAAGGCGTATGAACGAATGATCCAAGTTGCATAAGTAGACCTTTCGTGCAGACGAGATCTTTTGAACGTTTCGCCTTACATATTGCCGATGATTGTCTGGTGACCGACGCGACGGATCGAAAGTGGAATCTGGAGTAGCAGGAGTTTTGGACCTAAAACCAAAGTACGAGTAGTAGTAGTAGCGCCAAACATTATGCCTTTGCATATAGTCAAGCTGCATTCCAAGCGCATTACATTCCACTTGATTGGGTAGATGATAACAAAGTCATAACAGGCATAGAATTTGTGAATCTGTCTGCCTGCCAAAATTAGGATGAATCTTGCACTGCATTTGTTTCAAAAAGAATACTTGTAAGTCCTGCATGGTATTTCTGTGTAATCTGGGTTAAAAGTCATCAAACGTGGACATGCTATTCTTTTTAATAATAAGAAACCAGAAATGTTGCTACTCTTGAAGAACACCTTTTGTAAAATGCCAAAGATGAGTACTGAGACCTATACTACCACTCTAGATCAGTTCAGGGTACGCAGCAAACGATGTCGGCAAGCCCAGAGCATTTATGGCCCTCGTAATTTTACTACTTTTAATATCATTTCGGAACAGTCTGAAAAATTACCAATTAGCAAGAGTAACCAGACTTAACCATCCCATTGGTGTCGTCGTAAGAAATAGCGCAACCACGTTAGGTAAACGACACCGAATATAACCAGTAATAACCCACGGTGCAAATTCCCTATCACAAAAATTCTCTGGAGGATTTGTCGTTTCTGAAACTTTGATGACCGTAACAAGTCATATTCTGTCCGAATTTTTAGGACTATCTTTAGCTTTCATTACATTTCTCGAAAATGAACTGGAATAGGCTCTCAAACTCGTTACTTTTCCACTTAGTTGGTAGTTTTGAAGGTCTATCCGATAGACTCGACGACGATAATCGCCTGAAAATGTACGCTATGAGTGCCCAGGTTCAAACAATAAGTGAAGGAGTCTATGTGTCTGAGTCAATCCTGTTTATCCATTTTCATGCTGAGAAAACTAGCATTTCTCAAAGGAAATATGGTGACTAATTTAAGTCGCAAAAAGCCATCGCGCAAAATGAATAGAACTGCAAAATCCACTTAAAATCACAGTTCCACTCAATGATTTTGTGAAAAATAAAGTTCAACTATTAAAGTCACTCGATTCTTTTCCAATTCACCTGTTAAAAACGAGTTTCACTTTGGTGTGACCTTATATTTACCATTTGCAAAAATAAGAGCATCTTCCAATAGGGTGATCTCTTTTGGCCCACCGTGTATCTCGAATCCGGGTGGGTGGATTTAGATATAAATATTTTTCTTAAATGAAAGAGGATGGTTTAGAAATCAGAAAATTGAAAATCCGTCCAGCCGAAAAGTAAGGATACAACTTTCCTTTAAATTTTTGATCTTTTCAATTTTTGACAAGTGTTTTTCGGCAAGCTTTTGTTCTCACTGAAATTTATTACAAGTCTTCAAGTGAAAAGGTTATTGAACAATGTGATCAAAGCAACAATTTTAAAAGGGAAATACAAAGGTGAAGTTGTTTTTTTTTCCGAGAATTCCAATGATTCCACCAGAATTATCGTTCGATTTCAAACGTCTTCAGTTTCCGATACGACTTGCTTTTGCTACTACGATTAATAAGTCACAAGGCCAATCTTTAGGAATATGTGGTTTAAATTTAGAGGTTCCTGTGCGAAGTGGGTAGTAGTAGCTTCGTAGTAGTTCGCTCAGTAACGCAAATGAATTGGCAGTCGCTTCGCCTGGAATTGCAGCGACTTTATTGGCAGGTGGGCGAACTGCACATTCAGCACTTAAATTTCAATTGAAGATGCATGCTAATGGAACACCTACATGCAAACTCTCTAAGGATTCAAGTGCTGCCTCCTCACTGTGAGAACCGTCAACGGATGCAACTGATAGAAAAGTAGAAAAACCTACTTTATCCGTCGCATACAGCACGTGCGCTGTGTATTCTATCAAGCTGTCAGTCGAATACGTTGCCGCAACGGATGAGACGGATTCTATTATTTTGATATTGTCAGTAGGTTATTTTTATCCTATTTGTTGGGCCATTTAAACAATTTTACACTAACCACAAATGTGCGCGTTCAATTAAAAAACGATACAACAGCAGTCGAATTTTCTAATCAGTTATTGGATATTGAAAATGGCAAATTACAAATTGATAATTCAACTAATTTTTTAGTAAGAATCAAGCTAGTTCAAACTAAAAGGTATCACCACGCAATTCGTATTTCTGTTATGGTTATTATATCCTTTATAGCGGTTTGCAACTGAGAGCGTCTGAAATACACCCTCGCCGAAAGCGATACTCTTGGAAGCTCTTCTTGCGTTTCAATCTTTATTCCTATCAGCAGACTGACTAGTTAAGGGATAATCAATTATCGGCAACTTCCTCTTTTTTAATGCATGTATAAAAATAAACTTCGAGATGAAAAATAAAAATCGCATTCAGGTTAAGTGTTACAGATAAATCGACAGACCAGACCATTAAGCGGGCGGTGTCGTTCTCATTGCTCTGGTTGTTTTAATGCATGCTGGTCTGTGCACTCTTGTCATCAACTAGGGGTTTCTGCTGTCGGCTATATGCATAGACACATTTACTCGTTCCTTTACTCAGACTAGAGTTCGCCCAGGTACCTGTTTTATGGACAACATAATTGGCAAACAAATTACACACAGCATTGCATTCCTGCACAATCTTCTCAAAAGAAAAAGAATCAAGCCAATAGGTAATAGGTATGTTGTGTTTAAGGCAGTAAAACTGGTTCTTAACTATTCGCCTTCGCCTTTCTAAATTTACTGAGATTCCACAAAAAAAAACAATTGAAGCTGAATTGGACTCGGCCAATGTCGTTTTCATTCGATTTAATCAGTTTGTTTTCAACTGTTTTCAGTAAATGTCGCAATTGTAGCAATGGCGACTTTATAAATCTCACCAGCCTTTGCAAATTGCTAACTATATGTGCAGAGTTCAATAAACTCATTCCTTCGACGTATGTAGATATTTGCCGTTCAGTTTTACGACTGAGCTTTGGACACCGACAGAAAGTGTTCATCGCTGCGTACACATTTTATTTGCTGCGTGAAGATCTGTCAATCGACTTTGATTATGATTAATCAGTCCAAGACAATGACAGACAACAAACACATAAAACATTTAGCTAAACAGACCACTCGATTGGACACCGGTACGAGTATGCTGTTATGATTGATCTACATATGAGAATTATGACATGACTTTGGTGGACATTGTGCATTGCATACCCTCGTACGAAACGAATAATAGTTTCAATGGGGTTCAAATATCAAGCGGGGAACTATACTTGTCTTTCAGAATGAGTTATTTCGGATTTATGGAAGATCTTTTGAGAACTCAGAATTGATGAAACGTTGGTCTAAAAGCAGTCTTAGAAACACCACCATCAACTTTGAATATAAGGACCATTTGAATATTTCAGGAACTTTCGTGCAAGCGCAATCAAGAGCTTCGCCGTTGTGCTTTGCAGCCTACCTGCAACCTGGGGCCAGATTCCGGATAACAATAATGGTCGACACGATATCGTTTTTGAATCTTTGGTGATCATAAGAAGTTATATTCTTCCCGAATTTGTTTCACTATCGTCAGCTCTCATTGCATTTGTGAAAAATGAATTGGATTAAGGTGTCAAAATCGTAATTTTTGCATTTAGTTGTTACTTTTGGAGGTTATGTTAAACTTTGAGCTCTTAAAAATCAATACACATTGCAAGGATTTCTTTTTATTGTTTACATAAGGTCAACGACTCAAGTCAATTAATAATAATTTGATGGAATGTTTTTTGATAGCAACGCAGAGAGACTGACCTAGCAGAGTCACACCAAGCAACGTAAAAGCGAAAAATGAGGAATGAGGGAAGTTTTCCACTGACCGTTGAGACGTTTAAGGTAGCAGATAAAAACCGAGCTGATATGACGTTAAATACATTTTGATAGCTTAATGGCAAAATCCATCGGAAGCGATGAAAGCTGAGCGCTCGCCGACCTAAACCGCATCTCTCGAGTGCAGTGTACTTTGTTCTCGCTTTGCAGAAGACAGCACATGGGGTTTATATTTCACTTGCTAGCTTCGGAAAGAACTGTCCATTAAACCAAAGAGAGTGCATGATGCATAGCAGAGACAAATCATACTGAGACCCCCAACTCGCAATCCTCTTGCCGCTGGCCCCCTCAGTATTGTCTCTGATGCATAGTTCTAAAGTTAATTCTTCAAATTCAGTTAGCTAAAGCTAATAATGCCAATGACTGACAGCGGCATCACAATCTGTAAAACTAACTAGATTAACGACGAATTACTTTGTTTATAATCTACGAGTTCAAAGTCAAGGTTTGTTTGTAGGTACTGGGCAAAATAGAAATTGACTGTGTTCAAAGGTCACTGAAAGTAAAGCAGTTTTTTCTCGTAAAAAAAAGCCCACTTGACAGACCCAACGAGACTTGTGTCTTTCCTCGGTAATTCCAACCACCTTGTTGTGTAAATATAGCCTAAGCAAAACTAAATAAATGTAAATTTTGCCATCATGTGCGAGTTCGGATAAACTTTCTGTGTGTTCCTCGTGATAACTCACACAAACAGTATTCCTGCGTCACTGGCTAAAGTCCGTATATTTACGAATTAAATTGAAAGCATTGCGAAGATGATGCCGCGCCAAAGCCCACGTGCTGTTGGCTCATTCACACTTACATTCCAAAATCACGAGCAACAGTGCCCAGTGGTAGCCCGTATCTCTGTTGCTATGTGAAGAAATTGATCGTGCTTGGGGTAACCGAAACCGAATGCAATAAACTGGTATTGAATGTGAGCAGTGTCACTGAATGAATGACACATTTAAATCAATTTCTAGATGACCGGAATTAAGTAGTTTCCGGACTATATGTGAAGATTTTTTTGTTCAAATTACGTAACAAGACAACTTTGTATAAATTAAAAAGTAACTGCATAGATAACGAGAAGTTCTAAAGCGCTGGATTGCATCACACTTGTCCACACCAGAAGAATGACATTGAAAATCCCCCTTATATCCACATTCAATGATTTTAAATGCAATTGAAGGCTTTTTTTATACATGAAGAAATAGGAAACGAGACAAGAAAGAAAATGCGACACAATCGAGAAATTTCTTAACACAATTGCTTGACGAGTTTCGTCATATTTTTTATTTATTTTATTGCAAACTTACTTGAATGTGTGTTCCGATGTCCAGATTTTCATGTTTAACGATTGCTTTTAGTCCGCGATGAACAGATAATTGATTATGGTTGTGTAATGACTTTTTTGTCGACGAAATGTGCAGCCTTTTCGGAGCAGATATACACAACAAACCAGCAAAGGAAAAACTTCAACTTGCTTGGTTCGGGGTGATTTAAAATCGAGTATAAAAATAAATGTTTTTAATGGAGTTTGGCCCGCACTTCTCCAATAAAATTGATATTTTCTCGACTTCTATATTTTATCTGAAAAATATGTTCGCTGGGCGGATGACATTCGCGTTTCGCGTGATGAACAACTTTCTCAGCGCGCTGAACGAAACCAAAAGAAACGAGTGAAGTTGATAGTGAATTTTCGATGTTGTGCTTTTTGCTTTGTTCTTTTTGTTGAAAATCGCAAAACCACTTTGGAAAGCTTTCAAAATGGCTATCGTGTTAATTGGGATTGAATGCGAGGAAGTAACAAATTTTAGGAATAACAAATGAAAAATAAACAAAAACATAATTACCAAATAAATAAATATACAAAAAAGGGACTACCAACCAACAAATTTCTTTTCCATATTTTTTCGGCAACACAAACATATATATACCAAATATATCGATCTGCAGCTGAAGGCAGCAGAAATGTAAATCTCTGGACGCCAGTAAACTTATTTTTGTAGTATTCGATTGAATTTCTTCAGATTCAATCTCAGATTTCAGTTGTTTTTGTCGAATAGGGTAGTTCGCGACAACGTCAGTGTCAAATGAGAAGAAGAAAAATCCAAGTGACAGCTAAAAAACTTGTAGGAAAACAAAACGGATTTTGTATGGATGTAGTCCAATTATGTTAAAAAATTACTGAAAAGTGCATAAAAAAGTGCAAAAAGCATTGTTGAATTAAAAAATTATGTTTATCAAACGTATTTGGTAACAACTGAGAAGTTAAATTAATGGCATTTGTGCGCTTTTCAACAATATTTGAACAAAACATTACTCTGGCCAGTATAAACCAGCTTTGTTATCCTGCAAGTTTATTTGACGTTTGAGCAAAAAAGGTAGCCCATCTAAGATAATAAGAATATATTCACCCAATGAAATGCGTATATTTGCGGTTGTAAAATTTCAGACGTGAAAAAACTACACTAGTTGTCAAACTCTAATGCAATTGTATTGGTGAATCTAAAGCAACTCTGAGAAAAATACAGATTTGCAAAATTATTCTGATATGGAAAAAAATGTTTGTTTTTTCCAATCGACCATAAAAAAGTGCTCTGAGAGTGCCGAATCGAATACCACCTTAGGTATCTGGTAAAAACTTGACGATACCGCATTCATATTTCTGTGGTGTTAAAGTCTTACGACGGGAGTTAGTGTCCAGTATCAATGGTTATACTTGAATAATTAACCTCGAGTTACTTAAGTACCAGGATTTTTTTTATGAAAAACGTATAAGATAACTTCCATTGATTGATTTGTACGTGTTTAGAAAGTATTTTCATTAAATGCTTTATTTACGCGGAATGAGATTGTACTATCAGGCTCGAAACACAATAGGCCTGCATTTATGAGTTTCGATCTCCGCAAGTTAAGAAAATTAGGATTTTTAGAAAGCATTTATAGCAACTAAGGTCTACTTGACACTTTGAGGGCTCACAGTAGTTGTAGTAATTGCTGTAGAAAATCATACTTTACTTTGCTGAGATCGAAGCTAAAAAACTCGCCTAAAATATAGTCGCAAATTGTTGTGCATTTCCTTTTCCTAATTACTTTCGACACCTCCTGTCGTTTATTCTAATAACGAACAGGCCTAAGCTCATATGAATTCCTTGAAGTTAATTTTTTATTGAACGTACCCGCCAGTGAACATACAACCGGCGTTAAAATTCATTCAATTTTGCTTGATGGGAGTAAACAAACTCTGGAGCAAAAACTTTAATTTAATTATATATTTTCTTGCTCTTATTTATCAATAAAAAATATCAGTATAATTCCTTTCAATACTACTGTGCATCCGAACGCAGCTCAAGCTGATATAATTGCTAAGAAATATATTTATTGCAGCAATAGTCAAAGTTGAAAAGCTATTTTCGTTATAAGACTAACGTAACAAAAGTGTAAACATTTTCTTGTAGGAAACAAATACAGTGGCTAGATTATCACTATCAGATTACTAAATTTATTATCAATGAGTAATGTATCAGTAACATGAAATGGTCTAAGGTGTTTAAGTTAATTTTGGCTCTGATTGTCACTGTCGTGTTCTATTGCGAGTTTCTGGTGTACTATGTCGTCCTTGTACAAGTTAGTTGCTAACATTATATTTTCCACAGCTTTTTTTATACATATATTGTTTTTTTTTTTACTTCTTAGTGTCAATGGCCTGTGTTGCCCCAATATATCGCCAACTCTTCGCCTCTAACCCCAGTGAAATCTGTGATTATAGCTGATACTCACCTCCTGGGCCCCTTCAATGGACACTGGTTCGATAAACTAGTCAGGGAGTGGCACATGCATCGAGCCTTTCAGACCACAATGACGCTTTTTCGACCAGATGTCGTTTTTATACTTGGTAGGAGTGCACATTCAAATTGCAGTTGTAATGAGAACTAATCCTTTCAGGCGATGTCTTCGACGAGGGTCATATAGTGAACGACGAATTCTTTGCTCAATATGTTCATCGTTATCACAAACTATTTTATACACCCCAGAAGACGCAGGTTATAAGTGTTGTGGGAAATCACGATGTAGGATTCCATTATAGGTGGGTAATTGCTTTATCAAAATTCATCGCTCATATGAATAGCATTGCCTTTCGCAGGATGCATCCCTTTTTTCTAGATCGATTCCAGAAGGTCTTCAACAACACCGGTGTTCACCTGTACACAATCCGAGAGGTGCACTTTGTTGTTGTCAACTCAATGGCAATGGAGAATGACAAATGCGAGCTGTGTGTCGACGCCCAAAACGAGCTAAAACGGATAGGCAGTTGAGTCCTTCCTCTCCCTCCAATTATTAACTATTGAACGCTTTAACACTTGTCATTCCCAGATAAACTAATGTGCATGAAACATCCCGATTTGCAAAACTGCCAGGGAGTCCATTGGCCCTACTCACGACCCATCCTTATGCAGCATTTCCCCACATATCGCATATCAGATGCCGTTTGCCAAGAGCGTGATGCACCCAAAATTCACCGATTCAAAGAGAACTGGGATGTGCTCTCTATAGCATCCACAAAAGACTTAGGTAACCGATTGCGATTCCAATCCCCTAACAATTAGTAAACTTTTGTTTCTAGGTAGTACAATAAATCCCCGTCTGGCGTTCAGTGGTCACACCCACCACTATTGCAAACTGAGGAATCGCCTCGGAATAGACGAGTACAGTTCAGCATCGTTTAGTTGGAGGAACAAAAAAAATCCAAGCTTTTTGCTGGCCGAATTCACGTCGACCACACATGGCGTCACCAAATGTGATATGCCCGTACAAAGTACCTATGTGACAATATACATATCCACGTTCGCGGTGTGTGTAACGACAATCATTTTCAATTTAGTTTCCACTAATCGCTATAGATGGATCAAGAAGAAGGACTAGGCGAGTCACGCTGGTGTAGCAAATATTTTTTTACTATTTATGAACTTTTATAAAGGCAAATTCATATTGAACGAAAATCTGGTCTTTGTAATGGGAAGGCAGGACATATTGTTTGTAATCGGCTGTTCACTTTTGGCGAGTGTGAGAAAAGAAAAACCCGGACGATTGTACGAGAACCAATAACCCACTTAGCGGATTCAAGGTGGCAGTTTTGTTCAAATCACGAGCGGCAGGACTAGGTAGTAAGAAATGGAATCGTTTGGATTGGTCAGTAACGTCGCACAGGGGTCATCAAAAAAGAATTAATGCACATGACCGGAAGCATCATTAAATTTTCCCTGAAGAATACAAAAAGGAATACTTTTAAGAACATCTAAATAGACTGCATATTAGGTAGTAGGTATATGTACAAGTATAGGTACCTACCGTTTACTTCAACCAAAATTTGGCTCGATTATTACAATACAATTCCGGTTATTTTACATCGTTTGGATGTAGAGCTACGGTATTTTATTCTCGTCATTCTAATTCCCCTACCTACGTAATATTTTTACCAAACAAGTTAAAATTGATGTCAACCGAAGAACCACATTTTAAAAGTGTAATGCGCAGCGCAGTAGTACAGCTACCCTGAACCTCATAGTACCCTACGTCCAATTTTTGTTGTAAAATGTGTATATATATCATTTCGTAGATCCATTGGTTCGGTTGGCGTTATTTCAAAAAACGTGAATTGACTCATAATTCTGCACTTATTAGAAGCTTGAAGTGAGACTCATTTGAACAAAACGACACTTTTCAGAAACTACACACACACTCGTAGATTTCATTGGTGGGTGAGCAATAAAAATTCCAGGGACCGTACTAAATTCTACCAACTTGATGGCCCAACCAACATAAATATTTACATACAGATCAAGGGGAAAGCGTCTAAAAATAACTAATGACGTACCCAGAAGTATGATGGAATATTTAAATTAGAGGTGACGTAACTTAACGATTCGTGAAAACATAATCCAAAATGGGGGGAAGTCTACACTGCAAACTCTGTTTACTGCGCTTCCACAACGCATTGAAAATTGTTTTCCCGAGATTTTGCAGAAATTTCAGAAATTTGATATATTTATTACTACACTATCTATTGACAGATATTTAATATTTCCGAATGCACTAGTCAATATCAGAAGGAAATAAAACAAACATTAAGAAGAGTTAATTTGTTAATCAAAAGTGTACGCAGATTTTGGATATTTGTTTTATTTTTGTTAACTTTGTTGAAACAACTCGTTGAAAAATATAAGAAGCATCGAAAAAAAAGCATCTTCACAAGATATGCTATTTTAATTGTTTTTTTCATGAAATTTATGTAATTATGACAGTTGTTTGTCCATTTGTTGGACTACTAAGAGAGGGGTTGAATACCAAAAAGCAAAACAAAAAAATTCCAAACTTTAAGTTTTTTTTCAACCTTTCGCGAACGTCTGACAAACATCCGAATTGTCATGAAAGAGCTTCTCAATTAGCCGTTTGGAAGCGGCATAAAGTTGTAGATCCCTTCCAATTGCCCCAAAAATGAAAAACTCACACAAAGCGAATGATTCCGAGAAGCTAGGCCTAAGGTCCCTACGGACCTGTTGCGCCATCTATTTATTTATTTTTTTTTAGTTTTGTTCGTCCATAAACATTTTCGTACCATAGCTCGTAATTTTGACCTGTCGAAATAAAAACATTTGTTGTTTTTCATTAAATCGCATCTCCAATAAGAATTTAAATCTACCTACCTTATTATTTTTCAACAAAAACTTGTCTATTTATTTTCATAACAGTCCGACAACAACTCCCACGCACCATGTAAACCCATAATCTCTCCACTTTATGTAGAGCGTGCTTTTTAACGAAAGCATTGGACGCTACTATTTTGACATTTCGTTATAACCTCGATAAACTCGCTGGATGTTTGATTTTAACGACGAATTTTTTTGTGTGCGACGAATTGTGTGATTAAATTCAATAAATTTGCAATAGATAAGCTGTAAGTTAAAGACTAAATAATCCCTTCATATAAACAAGTGTACAAGTTCAACGAATTTTCTATTTTAACTAACATAGATAAAAGAACAAACCGAAGAGAATATTACAGCTAGCACCGCCGCCACTCGCCAGCAGTAATATTTGAGACAACCCTCAGAAAGAAATAAAAAAAAAATCTAAATTCGAGGTCAATCGCCTACAAGGTAAGCATAGAGCATTTTCATCGACTGTTGTTTGATCTATAACGTGTGAAGTTTTTCTAATTTTGAATCAATAGATTCAAGGACAATGTCTACTAAAGCGAAAAGAGCGGGTACAGCCACGCCCCAACCGGGTGGTACATCAACACCACTGCTGGGCGGCAATGCACGTCCCTCCAGTCCACTCAGTCCTACGCGACACAGTCGCCTCGTAGAAAAAGCTGAATTGCAAAATCTCAACGATCGTCTAGCGTGCTACATTGATCGCGTACGTAATTTAGAAACTGAAAATGCCCGACTTTCTATTGAGGTACAAACAACAAGGGAGACGATTACCCGTGAAGCGTCCAACATCAAATCGATGTACGAACATGAACTGTCGGATGCGAGGAAGTTGCTCGATGATACAGCACGCGAGAAGGCAAAGCTCGAGATTGACACCAAGCGGCTGTGGGACGAGAATGACGAACTAAAGACAAAGCTCGAGAAGAAGACCAAGGAATGTACACATGCAGAGAACAGTTCTCGAATGTACGAGTCGCGTTGCAACGATTTGAGTACGAAATATAACGCAGCAGCTACTGATCGCAAAAAGTTGCAAGACGAAGTCAATGATCTGCAAAAGGAGCTCGATCGCTTGCGCAAGCAATTGGAGGAGGCGCGCAAGCATCTTGAAGACGAAACGTTAGCTCGCGTAGATTTGGAGAACAACATCCAGAGCCTTCGTGAGGAGCTCACATTCAAGGACCAGATACACTCGCAGGAGATGTCGGAAACACGCACCCGCCGACAAGTGGAGATCAGCGAAATTGATGGTCGCCTCTCAGAGCAGTACGAGGCCAAGTTGCAGCAATCACTTCAGGAGCTGCGTGATCAATACGAAGGTCAGATGCGTGCCAATCGCGATGAGATCGAAATGCTGTACGAGAACAAAGTCAAGGGATTGCAAAATGCCGCCAACCGTAACTCAAGCGCAGCATCTAGTGCAATTGAAGAGCTTCGCACTACACGCACTCGTATCGATTCCCTAAATTCGCGAATTGGCGAATTGGAGTCCACAAACGCGGCGCTCAACTCTAGACTCCGCGACATGGAACAATTGCTCGACCATGAACGCGCTCGTCACAACGCCGACTTGCATAATCTCGAAGCAGAACTCAATCGTATGCGTGAGGAGATGGCTCAGCAACTGCAAGAGTACCAGGACTTGATGGACATCAAGGTTTCCCTAGATCTGGAAATAGCCGCATATGACAAGCTGCTCTGCGGTGAAGAGTCGCGTCTTAACATTACGCCAGCAGCCTCGAACACGGCCAGCGTGAGCTCGCTCAGTCAATCGTTGCGCTCAACACGTGCCACTCCTCTGAGGCGCACACCAACACGCGGCCAGTCCACTGCCAGCGGTGCCTTCAAGCGCAAGCGGACCGTCGTCGAAGAGTCCGAGGATCGCAGTGAATCCGAGTACTTTGTCACCGGTTCTGCCAAGGGGGATATCCAAATCTCCGAAATCGACCCCGAGGGCAAGTTTGTCAGACTCTTCAACAAGTCGAACAAGGAAATCGCCATCGGAGGCTGGCAATTGCTTCGTTCATGCGGTGTCGACGAGACCTCGTTCAAGTTCCACCGCTCAGTGAAAATCGACGCAGGCGCCACCGTGACCGTCTGGTCAGCCGACGCTGGTGTCACACACGAGCCACCCACCAACATCGTAATGAAGACACAAAAGTGGTTCGTGGGCGACAACATGAAGACAGTCTTGATCACCTCCGACGGTGAGGATGTCGCCGCTTCAGAGCGCATCAAGAAAACCATCTCTACTCACGTCTCGCGCCATCGCTCTTCCGCCAGAGGATTCCCATCAACACATCTAATCGCCGGCGACGAGGAGCTCTACCATCAACAGGGCGATCCACAAGGAGAGGAGAAATGCCGCCTGATGTAAGGTCGAGGTTTTATCTTTTTTTTTTCTTCTAAAATCCGAACAAAACAAACTTTATTTTTACGACAGAGGGCCAACAAAATACTTTTTTTTTTTTTTTTTCATTTAAATTCTTAGAACTCGAAGTAAAGTACATATAATTTGTGTTACAGCCGAACCCAAGTTGCTTGGTAATAAACGCCAACATTTTGTATACATACATGTCACTCTTTATTTGTTTATACCTCTAACCCGATGTCCACCGTTACCTCTTGTAGAACACCCTCATCCGCTCTCCCTCTGTGGATAAAATTATAAATGCAATCGAGCGCACAAAGTGTTCATGGAACGCATTGCAATCTGTTTTTATTTAATTTTTGTTTATTTGTTCAACGGAAATTGATAATATTTTTGTTTCGTTCCATAAAGAAAAATGTACCCCCAAGTTAAGATGTAGTACATTATTTTAGTTATTATTTTGTGTTTGTCCCTAAATGCACTTTATTCTATGTTATTTGATTGAGAAAATTTAAACCGCACACACTATCTATTGGATTCGTAGACCGTATGTACTCTAAACCCCACCGCTTTGTTTCACATCGGAACAACATTCCTTATTCTTTAATAGACCACTTTCTTGTATGTCATCACAATAACCACAACAGACACACGCCACAGGCTTGGTAAACTGTCTCGACCGGCGTGTATCAATTTAAAGCAACCTTGCCATTGCGACTGCATTTAAATAAATAATTTCCAACCGTCAAATATCTGTTTTCATTTGTTTTTCTTACATGGTCAGGTTCACTTGAGAACACAGTCCTAAACAACACTACTAAAGTATTAAAATTCAAACAGTTCTGCTTTCTACAGTTGTTGAACTCGCCTTTAAATTGAATGAATACAATAATATCCGCTATGTAGGCATATTATATAGACAGAAATTGTAATTTTTTACGTATAAAAATAAATAAAAAATATGTGTATCGCCGTTTCCTTGATTTTGAAAAAGGACCGACTATTGAATATCAGGTTCTTTTAAAGAGAAAAACCGCAAAATGAATTTAAAACTAAATACAGCGAATTGTATTTTAACATGTTCTTTTCAGAAATAAAAATCTAAGAAATGTATACATCTAATTTTATTATAAATATAAAAAAATATTTTTCCTTTTTTTGTGTTTCGTAAAAAAAATAATAAAAAGTAAAAAAAAAGTATAAAACCAATTGTTTTAATGTTTCACATCAAGTTTTTTTTTTTATGCAGGAAGACTCAATGCAACGGAGGTTTAAAACCTAAGTTCGAACAACATCGGAAAAGTGTTTTAATGCTGATTTAGTCATTTAAATTATTCCATGATTGGAGTTCCACCGTAGCTTACATTTTTCAGCTTTAACCTTTAATCAAAATTTGACTTGGGAGAGCAATTTCCAATTCCAATTATAAAACATTAAAGTTGGCTTTAATCTTACGATGAACTGGAACCTAAGTTTCGAAAAAGCCAAACGAGAAGCGGAAATGAACTAATAAACATACTTTTTTCATGAAATTGTTTAACGCCAACCAAAGGATACATGAACAAATTCAACTCCAAAAGCAGATGAATTACAGTGTCTTGCCCTTACATTTTGTCAAAATGCTTTTAAGAATGGAACTCACTTGTGATGGTTTAGAAATAAGCCATCGGAATTATTAAAACATTGCGCTTGCCTTATGTATGCAGATGTACTTTATATTTCTTTGCAAAAATATCAAAAATAGGCGTGTTTTTTTTTAGCTTCGATCTCAGCAAAGCAAAGTAAAGTAGGATTTTCAGCACGCGATTACAACAACTCATTACCAGTTAACTTATTGTGCACATTATTTGTTTATTAATACGGGGGTGAGTCTTTTCGAAACAAACTCTATAGAATATTTTAATTATCACACACATATCATTTCTTGCACGAGATTAGACAGAGCGCTCCCATATTATGCAAACTATTCTACATGCTAATATGGGCGAATGAATAAATTCGCAAATCATCACCTTAAAATGTCATGAACCCATAAAAATTATTACCTACAGAATGAAAGAAAGCAAAAAATTGTGTACATTTGAGTTCACATTGTACGGCTTCTACTGTATTGTCGTAGCTGTCAGCCATTTTTTTTTGAATGAAGCAAAATGACATTTTCATAGGTAGTACTGGAAATTGAATATAGAACTTGGCGAGTATGTCATTGACCCTGTCCGGCAGGCAATCAAAATTAAAACCATTTTAACGGTCAACCACCAAAGCAATCGATGCCAGGTTGCTCTTGTTTATTTATTCATTAATTATCTTCTTCAGTTTCAATCCGATATAAGTTGTCAAATTGAAGTGATAATCTGAAAACAAAGGAATACAACGAGAGATTGTACATATTTTGCTTTCTTTCTTTTTACTGTTTGATAATTGTAATCAGCTATCAAAACGCAGTCTAATAAAGCATTTGAAAGGGAAGAGCAGTGAACCTCCCAGACTCACCCCTCACAATTATTTGGATTAAATTTTCTTTTTCTCTGCTTACACAATACACTGAAGTGTATTATGCGATTACATTTTGTTTGTGTAGTTTGACTGAATGCTTTAAACGAGTTTTTAGCGAAACTGTGAAGGTCAAACCAATCATATCCAACAATCGCATCAAATCTGATACATTAAGGAGAAAGAAATCAATTTATAGTGAATACCAATCCAGGCATACGTGCTCTCTGCTTTGGGTATAGTATGCGTGTATTCCTACATAATCGCGAGTGACTTAAAGCAATTGCCGGTGACCTAAATTCTCCTACAAAGGGTTATCAATTTATTCAATTGGTAGGTATTGTCTTATCTTTCCGATCCCGAGATGAAGAGCGTAGTCAAACGAACTTATTTCATATTACAGTGGGCAGCGTAAGTGCCACATCATGAAATTGATTATTTTGGACACCTCCGCCTCGGTTGGCGAATGGGCTGCAAAGTATGTGATGAAAAGGATAAACGAGTTCCATCCAGGACCAAACAAGTAAGTGGAATATTTGTGCATATTTGTAGTGAAGTTGATGTTCAAGTGCATTTTTCCCTGCAGATTCTTTGTTTTGGGGCTTCCAACTGGGAGTACACCATTGGGAATGTATAGGAAACTAATTGAGTTCCATAAAGCTGGAAAAATCTCCTTCAAATACGTGAAGACATTTAATATGGATGAGTATGTGGGTAAGTTGATGCAAAGTTATTTTTGTTTTTGTAGCCTTGTGTTGGCTGGTGCTTTGATAATTAAACAAAAAAAATGTCTGAGTTAGTGGGCACAGTCATTGGACCAAACCCCTTGAATTAGATCCCTTAAAAAGTAAAAAATACTTTAAGATACTCAAGGGATAGAGTGCATTTCATGGAGGACATTCGCCAACAGTAACACTATTTATATAAATTTTATTGGAATTTACAGGCCTTCCTCGTGACCACCACGAGAGCTATCACTACTTTATGTGGAATAATTTCTTCAAGCACATCGACATCGATCCGGCGAATGCACACATTCTTGATGGAAACGCTGCTGACCTGGTGGCCGAATGCAATGTATTCGAAGCTGAAATTAAGAAAGCTGGTGGCGTAGAACTCTTTATTGGTGGAATTGGTCCAGATGGTCATATCGCATTTAACGAACCCGGTTCTTCGTTAGTGTCGAGGACTCGAGTCAAGACACTCGCTCAGGATACACTTGAGGCAAATGCAAGGTTCTTTGGCAACGATATGAGCAAAGTTCCAAAACAGGCACTAACTGTTGGAGTTGGAACTGTACTTGACTCGAAGGAGGTAATGATACTGGTGACTGGAGCACACAAGGCATTTGCATTGTACAAGGCAATCGAGGAAGGTGTCAATCACATGTGGACAGTTAGTGCATTTCAACAGCATCAAAACACGTTGATGGTGTGCGATGAAGATGCAACATTGGAGTTGCGTGTCAAGACAGTTAAATACTTTAAGGTATGGACAATATTTAAGGTGTATACTTTTTTGTTGGGCTGATTTTTTTTTTGATTTTGGTGGCCTTTGCTTGGTTGTTATTAATCCTAATCTCTAATAAGGTGTTTGGTGCTATTTTTAATTATATTACTTTATTGTGATCCAGCTGTCCACTTTAAGTTATTTCAGGTTTTCTCCCTCCGGTTTGCAACCCAAGTCTCTTTTATTCAGACGGTTGGTATTCGTTTACGAGTCCTACTTGTCTAGATGACTGATTTGCAACCAATTCGGTGCCGCTATTACGGAATAAAGAGCTCGCTGTTAAATGATAATTTTATGTGTTAAATTTTAAATGTTCACAGACAAAGACCTAGCGAAGTCATCTCCTTATGCAACTACCTTCAAACGTTGGTTTCAATCCCCGAATAAGTTCGTTCCAAACGATGATCCCATTCCCGCTAAGAGTGCTTTAGATCTAACTAAACCTATGCTATGCATATCGTAAAAACATAACCTTTGTATTGTATACGCATGCTTTTGTGTTTTATAAATAAATATCTATTTGGTCTAACTATTAACATTATTTCCATGTACGAGCTTAATGGTGACGGATAGGTACAGCTTTTACTATTTTTCGGTGTCGTTACGTGTGAAATAAACGTAATGAATTGAAAATTGTTTGTAAGAACAACCATCCAGTATTTAACAAGGTTTCTATATTATGTCGTTTTCCATTGGGACAAAAAATCAATCTTTTTTTTGATCTAAATCACTTTTCGCGTTCCATTGGAAAAAAAAATCAATCTTTTTTTCGATTCGGAGCACTTTTTGCAGATCTCGATAATTTTTCAGATTTACACATACTGCCACAAATACCCACAGCTGTTTCACGTCATTGAAAGAAATTTGCTTTGAAAACAAATGCGCAAAGTTTGGTGAAAAGCAAAATAAAGAAATACATAAAAAGCAATTGATATAATGTTGGAGGAATTATTATCTTTATTGTCTTCCTCATCATGTGGAAACTACGATTCACCGAAACTACTCCATTTGTGTCTACAACAGGGGAAACATATTTCAAGTCGATATCTATTGCAGATTTTTGCAAAAGCGAATGCAATTTGAACAGCTGATTTTGCTGTCAAATACGCACTAATCCATTCACAAAAGCAGATCAATTTCGTTGCACGTTCCATGAACCGCGATAAATCTGAGATCTGAAAAAGATTTTTAGTGGTCCCAATGGAAAACGACATTAGATTGTAGTAAAGTTTCTTACCTGGTATAACTACTACGCATTTGAAGGGAATTTATTCGAGCTTTGTACAATGCATCGGGATTTGTTAAATTACAAACAACCTACATATTTCAATTAAAATAAATATTAAGCTAAACATTTCGTGTCCGCTATAGGGCTTATTTGTCGGAGTACACGACAAGATGATTGACTAAAGGATTCGCCGTAAGAAATAATAAATCCCATAAAGGCAACATCACTTTAAGTTTGTATATGTTTTATTTTGCTCTTATTTAATGTTTGGCATTTGCTGCGATAAAAATTATGAATCTCTGACCTTAATTTGAAATGAAACGTAATTAATACTTTCTTTTATTTTACAGGGCCTAATGGGGATACACTCTAAGCTTATAGATGAGATCTGAGTACAACTTTTGGTGTAGTGCTTCCTTCTCGTTTTTATATGTAATTTTTGCTTGTTAAATTGTTATAAATTTGTGAATGTGAATGCGGCAATTAGGTAACAACGGCCTCCATATTGTTCGTGCTTTTTTTTTTGTACCGAATATATTTTTTATACAATTTAGTTTGTAAAATCGCATCTTGTTTGTTTTATTGGTAAAAAAGTGGTGCAAGCGTAGCGGTAAGTTCCTTGAAGAAATATTCATTTGTCAACCACTCTGTTGACATAAGAAACAGCTAATAACGTCTTGCCGAAAGAAATTTGTACAGATTCAGGGCCTTACTATTTATGGATCGTTCGTAAAATCTAGCCTGGACCTAAAAATGATTAGAAGTACCGCGCTCAAAATTTAACAGCTCGTACAAATCAAATGATGAAGTAGCTCAGAGCTAGAAAGGGTCAAACAAGGATATTTTAAAAATAAAAAATAATACATTAAGCCTTTGGAGGGCTTGTTTCCTTTCAAGAAACTGTTTGCTGTTTTTTTTTTGAGTACCAGGTCCGGGGGATTTAGGCGCAATGGATTTTCAGCTACAATATGGATGTATGTTAGGCAGCGACGCTATTGATATCTCTTTCTGAATCACTTCCTAATAGCTGGGATGCTAATTCCCTAAACCCATGTGTGCAAACAAATTTAAATATTAACTAGAGTTCGCCCCGTTCTACCACTATAGTGACCTGGGGGCAGGTACCAGAACTACTTGACCGACATAGCCCATTTTTAATACCAACCTAACGACAATAAAAAGAAGTTCTTTCACAGAACTTCATTCGCCTAGGTTGATTCCTTTAGCCGCTATCGTGCTTTCAACAGACAGGCGGACATGGCTAAATCGATTCAGAATGTGCTCCTGATTCAGAATATATGTACTTTATGAGTTCACCGGTGTCTCCTTCTTGGCGTTACAAATGTAATGCATAAGTGAATATACCTTCCTGTGGAGGGCATAATAAGCGTCTTATGTTGTGTTTAAGGCAGTGAAGGTGGTTCCTATTTATATAAAAGATTTGTTACCTAGCCTTAAGTCAAATTTTGTATACAAAAGTTCAATAAAAGCAAATGTAACAAGTAAAAGTGTTATCATCGGCCTGGCCGATGCTTTGATACCCTCCACTGCATACAAGTCATGCAAAATGGGTTTTGTGAGGGAGGTACCAGAACTACTTGACCGACATAGCCCATTTTTAATACTACCTTGACGACAATAAAAATAAGTTTTCTCACAAAATTTCACTTGTCTAGGTAGATTCTTTTCGACGCTATCGTGTTTTTAACATAATATGTTTTCTAATATTGGTTTTGTATGAGAGGTACCAGAACTACTTGACCGACATAGCCCATTTTTATTACCAACCTGACGCCGATAAAAAGAAGTCCTTTCACCAAATTTCGTTCACCTACGTCAATTACTTTGAGCGCTATCGTGCTTTCAACAGACAGAAAGACAAATGGGTCCAATATTGGTTTTCTATGGGAAATACCAGAACTACTTGACCGACATAGCCCATTTTCAATACCAACCTGACGCCGATAAAAAGAAGTCCTTTCACCAAATTTCGTTCACCTACGTCAATTACTTTGGGCGCTATCGTGCTTTCAACAGACAGACAGACAGACGGACATGGCTAAATCGATTCAGAATATATGTACCCTATGAGGTCTCCGGTGACTCCTTCTTGGCGTTACAAATGTATTGGCAAAGTGAATATACCTTCCTCTGGAGGGTATAATAATGTCGTTTTCCATTGGGACCACCAGATATTTTTTTCAGATTTCAGATTTAACGCGGCTCATGGAACATGCAACGAAATTGATCTGCTTTTGTAAATGGATTAGTGCGTTATTTGACAGCAATAATCTATATCAGCTGTTAAAATTGCATTCGTTCTTGGAAAAATCACAAATATGGGATATCGACTTGAAAAATTCCCCTGTTGGTGATTCGAAGTCTTCAGATGACGAGAAAGACGTTCAAGATAATAATTCCTCCAAAATTGTATCTATGGCTGAATGTATTTCTTTATTTTGCTTTTCACGAAACTTTGCGCATTTGTTTTAAACTAAACTTCTTAAAATGACGTAAGACAGCTCTGCAGTATATATATAAGTATATTGGTATTAGTGGCAGTATGTGTAAATCTGAAAAAATGTCGAGATCTGCAAAAGGTGATCCGAATCAAAAAAAAAATATTGAATAGAAAACCACATAAAATAACAACGTTACTTGCTCTTTTTTTGTTGATTGGAATATTGATTTCGATTGATTTTTAAACATTTGTACATAAATAATTAACAAAAATATATTCACCCGATGCAATGCCCTTGTTCGCAGTTGAAAACTTTCCCGAAAACGTAAACTTCACTATAGTTGTCAAACTTATGGCGTTTTCGATTGAAGAAAAGAATTGCTCTTTCTAAAGGGTGATTTTTTAGCTGGTTTGGTTTTGGCAACACTGGTTTTGACAGCTGACGTGTGTTTAGTACCTTGTGTCACTGTCAAACAGCTTCAGTTTGGTTTGCAATTTAACCATGGATCGTCTTACAAATGAACAACGCTTGCAAATTATTGAATTTTACTATCAAAATTCGTGCTCGGTTCGAAATGTTCATCGCGCGCTGCTTCCATTTTATGATCGGCATTCTCGACCTTCTGAGCAGTCTATTCGGAAGAATATTCGGGCCGGTCAATTGGCCGCCTAGATCGTGCGATTTTTGACACCATTAGATTATTTTTTGTGGGGGTATGCCAAGGCTAATGTGTATAGGGACAAGCCCGCTTCGATTGACGCACTGGAAGCCAACATCCATGCATTCATTCGTGAGATACCGGCCGATATGTGTGAAAGAGTATGCCAAAATTGGACTCAGCGGATGGGCTACCTGAGACGCAGCCGCGGTCAACATTTGCATGAAATTATCTTTTAACATTAAATTGCAAGGTTCAAACTATCGATTCAAATAAATATTTCATTCATTTTTTCGAATTTTTTGTGTTTTTTTTTTTAAAAAAGTTCTAAACCTCTTAAAAAATCACCCTTTATAAAAAGATAAAATCTAGAAGTGTTCTTTCTACATGTTGTATGTTTCATTGAAAAAAGTGCACTTCCAGGTCAATTCTTAACACGACAGAGTGTACGGAATAATTGGGAGAATTGCCCTGAACTCACCAACACACACTACCAACATGTCAGATTGAAATGTTTGTTGAGTTATTGGAAACACATTTTTCGCTTGTGATCCGAAAATATACAATTAAGTGTGCAAAATGTAAACTAAAATTTAAATATATTGATTTGGCCTATTAAAACATTCATATTTACTTTAGAAAACAACATAAAAAAAACAAGTAGGTAACAACAGAAAATCTAATCACAGATATGGTTTCCAGTGATGGGACTTGAGACTTGGTAGAAAACAAAATCGTCTTCCTGTGAATCTGATGATGTATCCACAACTGGCACGTGAGAAGATGATGATGAAAAGGGAGCAGTTGCTCTAAAATAATGCAAGCAAATTAGGGAAAGCACAATTGAAAAAAATGTAATTTACATTTTACTTTCTATAGCTCCGGATATTATTTAAAAATTAAAAGTTTTTGAGGTAAACGTATCAATATAAAAAAGAACTACAGAAAAAACGACATAACAAAACTTCAACTCATCAAAAAACACAAAAGTTTAAAACATAGCGTGACACAATCGCAGAAATACAGTCAAATATTGAAATTTTAGCGCAGTAAATGGTGTACTGGACTGGAAGTTTTGATGCAATTCTCAGAGAAAAGTCATAAACTAAATAGTAAATAGACTGACAGCTTTCGTACGTCTCCCCGATTTCACCCGCAGATTTTTTCGCTTTCTCTCTCTGAGAGCAAGCCTGTCTGTGAATACGTGTAAAAATGCAAAACAGTCCCACACTCGATATAGAAATGAGAATCCACATCAGGCTACCTGACATCTGGTTAAACCGGCAGTGTAGGCTGGTTTTTCTCAAGTATATGTGTGCCCCCTTTGATTAACATGGCACAAATACATGAATTCAAACAGGGCTACACTCAAGGCCAAATTCAGCTTGTAGGCAATTTCTCTTTTTTGGCTGAAGCTGTCAGTCTATTTACTATTTAGTTTATGGAGAAAAGTATACTGATAGCTGAGTGTGGATGGGTAAAAGTAAGCACAATTTAATACAATGATGGGAAAGAAATATTATTATCGAATAGCGATAAGTAAAAGGTGGTAGGTTTTCAGTTACGGTTGGTAGAATTTCCCAAAGTGTAAAAAGTGGTAGAAATACCATTTAAGTGGTAGAAGTGCCATCACTAATGGTTTCTACCACTGTTGCAAAAGTGCTCCAACGAATTTCATTGAAAAGAGCAATTCTGAACTTCGGGGCAATTCTCTCGGATCTTCAATGAAAAACGCCATAAGAAAAATCCAGATTCGCAATAGTGTTTTGATATCGGAAAAGGATTGCTTTTTTTCTTCGGGACCAATCAAACATAAAAAGTGCCCAACCGAATAGCAACTTCTTTCACAACTTTTGTCTTCCCTGGTTTTAAATTCCACTTATTTTTTTAATAATAATAAAAAGAATATGCACATAATGACAGCAACATCCATCAATTTTGTGAATGCAAAATTAAAACTTCTCGCTTAAGATAAAAAATAATATTAATTTGCAAACTGTGGCCTTCACTATACTTCCCTATACAATAAAATATCCTGCATGCTCTGCTCATTCTGGAAAAATGGCAATTTAACTTGGTAATGTTTTGTAAATACCGAAATGACTTCTGGTTGGTATACAAGTGAAATTGCTTTCATATCGTGCCTAACTGTCACAGGGCGTATAACCCCAAAGTTCGTTTACAGTCACTGGGCTGTCCCTTATAGCTATAAGCGAGTACACATTTCGTATGGAAGAGCAGAATTAAATGAAACTATGGGTATGACTGTGAGTATGGCATTCTTTAAGTCACTCTAGCATCAACGACATGATGCTGCCTCTGCGCTTGTTAGGGTGGTGTAAATTATAAAATTGTCCCCACATTTTTCAGCATAGGGAAAATCATTTAATGTTTCTTCTGGTATTCCGGTTGCACTTATCGGCGTCGTCCTTATTTCTGTTTTTCCTTGGTGGTTTTATTTGCTCCAGCCGCATGAGAATGTTGACGTTTTACAACTGCCACATGGCCCATAACACGTACGCCAAGTTGTCACGTAGGAATATTATCAGCTTTGTTTAAAGAATTGGGTTAGCGAATTGAGCTGCGAACTGTTTAACATGCCATTTTCTATTTCATAATCGAATATTATCAGAGTGTAGTTTCGAAAAATGTGGATCGACAGGGAATGACTGCTTCGGGTTAAGCACAAATTCAAATACGTCAATGCTTACAAAACATCTTTTAAATAATGTATTCGGTGTTCGGCTTTTTAATGTACCCATAAATGTTTCAGTTATTTGAAATTCGCGCTCATGTGAATAGTCCTTAAAGTTCATTAATGTGTTCCTGGAAACCACGATGTGAACACGTCGCAGAGGCACAGTACTTACCATCATGTTGAATTTTACTTACGATATTTACCCACTTAAATGATAGATATTAAAGTAAAACGAAAATCTTTGGCTTAGAGTTAAATGTTTTTTTTTTATTTTTTTAAATATTTTTTTTTAGGTATACATATATACAAAATTAATTACAAAATACACTCTGTTCCTATACAGCTCCATTAATTATTTCAAGCAGGGCTTTCAAATAATAAATTGATCTCATGGATTCCTCGGCTACCTTACCATTGGTATCCATTCGCTCACGATACTGTTCATCTAAAATAAGGCCAGCGAGCTTGTTTACACGACGGCTCAACCGACAAGCTTCTGTGTTAAGATTACGTTTGAGTTGTTCATATTCGGTGCGAATTTTCGACGGATGCTTCCTTACCATTTTCTCGTGAAATTTACAAACATTGGCGAGTGTGTTCGGCGAAATCGGAAACATACCATCGTCAGTTCTTACATGAAGTACGCCATTTTGATCGGTCCATTCACTGACACAAAACCGTTTACGGTCCGGCGAATCCTTGAAATCGGCGGATGAGGACGATTGGCGGCGCTGTTCGGCTTTTTCTTTTTTTATCTGGGCAGCAACTGTAGTTCGAGCTTCATCCAGGTAGTTCTTTTTTATTTTTCGGTAGCCGATTTTGGATCGAATGCAGAGGAATTTGTAAGCTGTTGAGAGCCGTGATTTATTTTTACGTGTAATCGTTGATTTGTGTGGCCTTGACCTGCCGTTGAGAAACAACCGACGTTTTATTCTCTCCGGTTGATAGCGAAGCGGTTTCTGCACGTCCAAGATGTCGTCGATGAGTCTGCAAAGGAGTCCTTTGTTGAAATATCCTGTAGTTGATGGTGGTATAACTGGTGCATCGTTCATAATGTGTAGCTCACGAATCTCATCGCCCAAGTTGACCCTTCTCCAGGGTATACGGAATTGTTTCTGAGTATCGACGCCCAAATTTCCAAAGTAGTTGTGCGGATCCTTTCTGTCTATTTTGTCAACGGAAATTATATCCATTTTGAACTTGGATTGGACGCGCTAAAATACCTTTTTTTTTGTTAAATGTTCTATTTCAAATGGAGTGGAATGGGAATGGTCTGAACTGTTCTCGGTGTTGGCTATTAGTGGTTAAGTGACATTTTAACTTACATCTTATATATAAGCTTACGTCCAGGTACCCGATCGGCAAAGGATACACAGGCAGGTACTATGTATTTTTTGTTCCGCTGGATTTTATTGCATGCAAGACGAGTCTGTATGAGAGAATAATTACGTCGCAACAACAGGTAATTACGATCGCATTTAAAAATACCTAAGACATTGTGTGAGCGATTCGTATTACATTTTGTGAGAATACGCGGGCCTTGCGAACTCCTTAATTATTTATATAAGTACAAAACTGTGTCTAGGTAAAGTGATTAACACAAGAGCGTTATTAAGGAAATGGAGGTCTGAAATATGTTGCTGTTTATGATCCGCTTACTTAATAAATACTGTCCAACAATAATAATCAGTGTCTACCGCAGCCATACGCTAATTTATTTACTTTTGGATTATATAAATTCACCTATCCATATAGTTTATCGAGTACATGTTCATACATATGCTTAACGTACTCTTTTTCAATCATTAGTCAATTGATCTGTAACCCCTGTATTTGCAAACGCTGCGCAGAAGTTATCAACCTGTTTGACAGAAGTCAAGTCAGTTCTTCTTTTAGCCCCATTTAAAATTGTTAAGGTACTTATGTCCTTTTCTATTGGGCAAAAAGAAGCGTCCGGGAGAGTCCGGAATCAAAAAAAAAAAAATCTCTTCTGAAACCATTCCATTGGTACAAAAAATACTCTTTTGGTGATTTTCGCTTCTCGATTTGAAGTCAGAATCCATCTATTTTACACAAGGCAGCTGACAGCAGCCGCTGATTATTTTTTGGCATCAGAAGCAGTTTCCCTGTTCCATTGGATTACAGAATGAGTGGATCCCCAAGTGAAACCAATGGAAAACGACATAAGTGAACAATTTACTAACAAATAATTTTGCATATCAAAAGTGACAGGTTGTCACAATAACTACTCAGTCAAGAAGTTATTGACTTGATTTGTCGCTAATCCTTTCGTATACATATACTTAAAACTACATCAACCACGAAATGGATAAGGTGATCAGTTTGGGCCAATTAAACCTCGTCCAAACCAGCCAATATTCATAAGCAAGGTGAAACCATAAAGGATACCAAGCGATTATTAACATAAGCCAATGCGTGCTTATATTGGAATTTTAGGAGCAATGTCCCATCATAATCGTTTTACAGAATTTAAACAGCTAGATGATATTGGGCACATTCAAAAATCTCGTTATCTTAAGTCGACTACTTTGGTCTGCACTATAGATGAACCCTGAACGCAAAAACTACATTGGTTGGTAGCGCCATCTTTCTTACGTCTTACACATAGGCGAACTGTCAACTTAGTGCTCATTCGCTTAATTCTTGACTAGATTTGTCGGCTACCGCTCCATTGCCCTCAACTGAATAAACTGTTAATGTTAGCGATATAGGCCAATCAAAACTAAGCCACTTGAAACCAGCCAACTGTCAAACTTACTTAACTAGATACTTGAACGTTCCCATTGACACGATAGCTAAAGCCGGCAGCATTCTGTTATATCGTTGATACTTTATTAAACTTGTGTTCCAAACGTGCGTTTTGTTAGCTGTATTTTACTATTGCCGTGATTTGACTTGGTCTAAGAAAAACCTGCGTTGTAAAAGTTATAAAAAGCTGCTGCCTAAAATGGGCAAAGTATACTGCAAATCTGATCCATATTTTCTGTGTCGATACGATATATCCGCAAAGTGAGTGATGGAACGCCCAAAAGTAGAATAATCGACGTATATGCCAAAGCTTCAAAGTTGTCTAATCCAGGGTTTTTCGAATGCCTCTTTTGAAGTTTAGAAAGCATATGCTTCTACTTAGTTCAGACTGAAATTTCATCGTATCGCACTATATCGTTCTTGGTGGCGAACTCGCCGGTGCAATGTGCTGATTTTCCATCGTAGTTCAGTCATTCAGTGCAATAGCGTTTGAACATTAGGAATACGCGGCCAATGTTTCACCCTTGAATTAACCTGATCGGCTATTTCACTCGCGGAAGTGTTCTATTTTGCGTGTCACCACAATAACATTGGGTAACGTATTCCCTGTAATTAGCGCACTCTTTTTGACGTAGATGGCGGATAGCATGTGTGCGTGTACATGCAAAATGTTTTAGCATCGAAACTTAACCGTCAAACAAAATCTGGACGAATTTGAGTTAAACCAACTGAGTAAAAACAAATTACCCTCTCTAAAATGTCATTTGTTTTCTCTTTTCAACATACGTATTTCTCTGGTCAGGTATTTTTATTTTTCTACCTAGCGTAGGGTTTTTAGGAATGAAGAACAATACCCAGATGGAGAATTTTCGAAGAACTATACGTCAAATTGTACGACGTACAAATATTAATCTGCAACATATTTCCATTTCCACATATCATTCCCTCTCGAGGACGATTTTATTGCGGTACCCATGCGTTTCCGCGTTCGTTTGGAAAACCGATCGAATAATTACCCCGCAGCTAATTTAAAATACATAACGTGGAAGACATGTCATATGGACTGTTTCTCAGAAATGTCCCTAAAACGGTCAGGTATAAATATGTGCAAATTATCTTGATTTTCTTTAGTTTAAATTAGTCATTTGAAGAACCAGGATCTCGATTACATGAAGACCAAAATCAGCCCACAGAAAAATATGGGAAATTGTTTAAAGAGAAATACCGTACACGTCAGCGTCTATGAATCGCCATCCCTGGATGAGATTTGTCCGGACATTAGTGATGAAATGGACCTGAGCGCCGACAATACTATCAACTACAACTTTCACATTTACCTCTATCAGCAGTATATGCAACAAAAAGAACGCGAACTAGTTAGCTGGTGTGCCTCCAAACTGGCTTTGACAGAAGATATAATTCGTATTAACCGGTCAAGGCTGCGCCAGACTGTGTCCAGTGAAAATGATTCCGCAAATGAGCATATTAACAGTGAAATCGAACAACTCGAGGAGTACCGCAAAAAGCTTATCAAGCTAATAAAGCATTTAAAAAAAATGGATTCCAAGAAACTATCCTACAAACGTCTCCGCAGGAAGCGATCGCACAGATGTGCAATTAAGCTTATAACTGCCCTCACAGATGCTGCAGCGAACGTGTAAATAATTTAATTTTGTACATAGAAGTATTAAGTAGCTTTTAGGACATTGATTTAATAGACACATATTGTAAGCAAAAAATAACTGATTTTGTTTTTATTTCTAATTTGGAGAAACATATAGGTACTCGTACATTTGAAATGACGTGGTGACGGCTACGTTATGGTGGCATTTATTTTTGGGACGAATGGGGGGCATCTGCACAGGGATACCAATCCGGATCGTAGTTTTAATGCCTTTTTGGTAGAAGAGGTAAACAACGAAGAAAGTTTCACGTTATGTTGGCAGCACTGTATCTTTTTTGTAAGTCACAATATGAAATTTTGTATGAGTTCAAAAAAGTAAGCCTGTACACTAAAAATGATCGCGGAATACTTCGAATATCTGAACTCTCGAAGGTTTGCTAGACGTGACAAGACCAACGGCATGGAGTCACTTTGGATTTTAGTGACTTATAACACATGACCATCCTACATTTTATATTGCTGTGAAAATCATACCAAAATTGTAACCACTGAGCCCTTTTCCTTTCATTACATCATTTTCCTAGAGTGATGTTATATTTTGACACAATCCGCCATCATTTTTCACACTGCCTTACCGATGGAATATAATCGGCGATATTTTTAACTCGTCAGGCTAGATCTAAAACATTTGCAAAAAAAACTGGTTACGTTTTTTCTTTCAATTCGTTCGTGCTTAAATATAATTCAGATAAGGTCAAGAAAATAATAAAATGTTTTATGTACTAATACCTACGCTATGGTCTTTGAATCTTTAGCGTCACAACTGGGCACTGATAATGTACCTACTATTCACCCGTGCTAACGAGTCTCTAGTAATCAATTTGGTCCCGCATTTGTTCCGTATAGTCCATAAGGTATATTGACTGAAATGAGAGAGGCAACGGTTGCTTTTTACTTAATTAACAATGTTTCTTCTTTTTTGGACAGCTGCTGTTAATGCTTAATTTCTGGTTCTATTAAAGTAGGACCCCAATTCTCCAAAATTTCCGCATACTTTTATCTGTCAAAATCTCCGATGTGATGAAAGAAACTGATATTCTGGAAATTCGCATACGATAGTTTCTCTTCGAATGTTACTCGTCTGTGTTTTGTTTTCCATGCGGATTTGCATCCCGAATACGGGAATTATAATTAAAGTAAATCATTGAAATGCTGACCTCATATGAAGCAAAGTAGCCATTGCGAAAAAATATATGTTCATTAAACATACATAAAAAAAAAACAATTCCCAACCAATTTTTATCTTAATATTGTTTTTTTTTTCAGAGCCTGTCAAAATGTTGTTGACCTGTAAGATTCTACCTCATTAGAGAGGTGAACATAATTTTCGCGTAGGTGAAAAAAATCGTACAGCTTTATGTTGCATTTACACCATCACTCACGCACATTTTGGCACGAGACGTGACAGAGTGATCTGTTTTTCCGCAGTCAATGGTAGTAAAGGAGTAAGAATGAGATCACAAATCAGACGTCTAAAGTGTCATCGATGTGCTGCCCATAATTATTTTATAGATATGTAAAACGGACGTAAACACAAGTTCCGGGGAATATAATTTCTGTAATCAGTTGAAAACATTTCTATTTCTTATTTAAAACATGTGAAATGAGGGCGATTTTAAGTTTCAGTAAATTAAACCAAAAATGCATCAATCAGTTATACGAAATTAATATATAATTGTCGGTTCATCACTTCCGGAAGGCATTTTGTTTTATAGGAAATATGTCCGTTTTGTGTATAATAAGTCAGGTCGATATAATGGTTGAATCGCTACCACTGGGCAAACTCTAGTGTCTCTATTTTTCACGAAATCGTTGCTTAGCCAACTTTTTTATTTGACTGGGTTCGACCATTTTGCCACATTACCTCAATTTCCAGCGGAAAACAGAATAGATTTCTTTAATTGTGCGCACAAAAACAGTCATAAAAACTCTCTTATATGCTTGCGGAATGGGAACAAGCCAGTGTTTACTTTTTTTTCGTGTACACAAGAATCCTCACTCTTGCGGAATTAGACACGGCTTTGAGAATACCATTTTTTTTTTGCTATATGCCAATATTTTTCGGCGGATTTGCTCGCATACGAATTATCTCTTGCGGAGTTTTAGAATTTGGGTCCAGCGAGCTATTTATGGCGGTGGGTTTCCCATAGTACGTGAGCTCATTAGCACTGCTTCTTAAACATAGTTATGTTTGTATTCAAGTACTCAAAGAAAGCAGGAAATTTCATCGCAGATTTGGCCGTCAAATATGATGATCTGTTTGCATATCCATTTTTGGGGAACCTTTTTATAATTTTTAAGGAAGCACGAATAGGGGTTGAAGCTTATACTTTCGACTAATTTCCTCAAATATTCATAAAAAACCGCCCCACCTTTATCATTTTCATTTGGCAGATTTAAAAATCTTCGACACGTGTCTCTGTTTATTTAAGTCAGGGGCAAAATTGAAAGGGTCCTCTACTCGTTCATTTCTATTTCACCCCCATTTAACATTTTTTCCTGGCAAACGTTTGCTTAATTAAGTCCCAAGCTTAGATTTTTCTTCTTTTTTTTTTTAGAATTTCAGTACGAAGACAGAAAATAAAACGAGCCACCCCAGAAAAACAATTTCAGCACTACATTTCCATTATCTTTGAATTCCAGCCATGGTTTATAAATTAAAAGAAATTCTGCAGATATTGCGGGAATTAAAAAACGTCCGCAATGGATAAATGCCATAATTCGCCCAATTTAAAAAGTGTGTACTTTATGAATCGAACAAATTCACATCTTAAATGCCACGCTTTCGGTAAACTTTTTCTTTGTTTACTCCTGCCTTGACAGTCTCAAGGTGTGGGTTATAATAATATTTTGTTCGTGTTTTCGAAACATATCAATGCGGACGACTGTGAAAAAGATAAACACTGCCAATATTCACACTGCATACAAATTGAACATCATACGCATGTAATAAGCCAGTTGGGTTTGTTTGGAATATATATATGTTTTTTTGTAATAACAAATTATGTCTATGAGTGTATATATGTTGATCAAAGTCAATATTTGTGTCTGCGGCGGCCGGCCGGCGTTTGGCTTACTTTTCTTAAAATATCGTGTCCGACTTCCGTAAATTACATGCCGGAGACTTTGATTTGTTTGCTTATCGAATTTACTGCATACGTAACGATGTGAGCATGAAGGCCTATTATGACCGGAATTGGATCCTTACACGAAATCAGTAGTAAGATACAGGCAAAGTAGTAGCTCCTTTTTTGCTTCATTATATAAAGAAAACATAATGGACATGGTATAGTATGCAGTTTTCACATATCTTGGATCTAGAAGCACCTGTGCTTCAGATTTATAGCATGAGAGATGCGGGTGTGGGCATTCCCTTAGTAAATTGCCTTAAACTAGTATTTATAGAAACATGAGCTGCAAGATATCAGCAACACATCATGATCTGTCACAATTCTAAGTAAAAGCCGGCAAAGATTGTAGTGTCCCACACCTTGCGTGTATATAGCTGTCATCCATTCATTCTGAAAAAGATTGACTCCACTGAAAAGGCATTTCGTAAATCCACCCACGGTCTTTACATAAAAAAAAATGCTAAATGGACACTCTCTGCATCGCACGGATATTAACCACCACACCCCAAAAGCAGTCAACGACCTTCTGCGGCTCCACAATATGCGTAAAATTGAATCAATTACGCAAAGACGGCTGTGCGTCCTGCTGCCGGCTCTTCACCTTATGACACTAATTTATGTGTGCCAACCCGATATGGTCATACTCTATTTATCACGACAGTCCCCATGAACTGGCTATAGGAAAGTTGCGTCCGTGTCAATAAATTGAATTTAAATACGGGGTACATTGACTTGAAGGCGGCGGAGGCAGACTCTTGGGCGCGCACTAAAATGTGATTGATAAGGGAAATGCCTCTACCTCAAATATGAAAGGGTAAATGAGTTGGTCATTTAATTGATAAACTATGCATTGGTAATCAAGGGTGCGGGAGAAGTGTGTCGCCTTCGAATCAATTAACGCAATTACCAACACAAAATGGCGGTTCCTTTCCCACAAATGTCTTGCATTTCAGCGAGCAATTCAGAAACTTCTTTTGGAAAAATCCTCCAAGTTCAAAACTAACTTCTTTTTCAAAAAAAAATCCAACCCAAACCCAAACCTCGTTAAAAATTATGAAATTATGCACTCAAAAAAATTAAATAGGACAACAATAACAGGGCTGACTTGCACCCCTCCAGCACGCCTCCAATTATACAACGTTGAATCAATGGCAGTTATTTCAGCAGTCCCCCCAAACAACTTTGCGTCATAGTGTGCTAAAACGAAAACAGGGTGTGAACTGTACTTTTGTATTCAGAAAGGGCGTTAAAAGCAATGCTACCCCATCACAGAATTACTTCATCATTCACTGTTCTTTTTTACTTGATTTTATTTGTTGATGCTCGACAAACAGTATATGGATGCAGAAAAGATTAGTCTGCACTCCTGCCAATATGAATTGAATAAATTTGCATGCCTGCGGGGAGTTTTATTTGGGGTGGATTCTTGCTCACCCCCGTTTTTGTCCCCGCCAACTGACGGTTAACATCAAATAATTAGGGATATCTACAACACATTTAATTAAGTCGTGAAATTTTCACCACCATTAGTGTTGACATGACCTAGTTTATGGACATTACATAAATTAAGTGTGAGCCAGCCTTTAGCTCAGTCATTAAGAAATCGGATGCGGTAATGCGTATAAGTGGCTGGTTTGGGTCAACGGACGTGTTCGTATTGGAAATGTCCTTATTTATAAAGAATCCGCACAAAATGGGAAAGACGCCGTAAATCACATTTATGGCTGTGAAATCTGATTTTAATTACTCGCAGTGGATGAAGTTGAAATTTCGCGCTCTGTGATTGGAGAGTAGTGTGAGTAGTATAGTTTATTAAACTGGTGGCGGAAACAAATCAAAATTCGTCAGCAGACGACGATGGGTAAATTGGTTGTCTAAAGTAGGTACCTAGATATTTGGTCGGGTAATGCCGTGATTTCATTTATACCATCTTTTTATTTATTCTAGTACTTTTTTCTTTCTATTCGCTACCTGACACGCTATTGACAATAGGCGTGTTTTTTTGGCATCTATCTCAGCCAGGCAAAGTGAAGTAGAATGTTCAACACACAATTGCAACAACTACATTCTACTCGACGTTTTTAAGATTGACGCCATCGGAGTTTTCCCAATGGGAAGTGACTCGACAGCACTAATTTATTTTGGAACCTTTCTGCTGATGTGGGTGGAAATTGCTAGTAAACTGCAAACTTAAAGTCGAGACTCACAGCATTTTATAGCAGTCTATACCGCTCGATCACAAATGTGACTGAAAACGTTTCTTGCGCGTTCGTGAACTGAACTTCATTTTACTGAGATAGGCGTTAAAAAAAAACAGGCCTAATGCTACAATCATAATTAATGCTATTTTACAGTCATTTTTTTGACGAGAACGTTATAAACGTTTTTGGTCGACGAAAAATTTATAATTTGTCCCTATTTGTCCCGCTTTACCTCATGTCATAAGATCTTTTTGGTACGAAACCTCAGTTAAACCAGCAAAATTCGGGCGAAAGAAAGCAACTACGGGAGAGCATTGCTCCTTCATAGAAATACCTTCCATTTTTTTTAAGAACACCTTTAAGCTCTCTAAGAGGGGATTTATCACAGACCTCTTCATTACATAAAAGTTTTTAAAATTCAAAAAATTCCTCTAGTTTGTGACGAAATATAAAAACGGAAAATAGCAGAGTAAAGTTGATAACCAACCCAAGAAGTTTAGTTGTGGATCCAGAAGGTATGACGTCTGAACAGTTTGGTTCAGTTCGAATACAAACTCTTGGCATTTTAGTAAATGTCAATCCAAACAGGGAAAAAATACCTTATACACCTTCACACCGCACCGAAAACAGTGTTTTCGTCGAAAACTCGTCGATGCAGGTCCGTTCCTTTACTTTCGTAGTAAGAATGGAAAAGACTGTCAAAATGGCAGTGGTGGGGATAAAATCTGTCACAGAGAGAAAAACTTACGAAAAAGTTAGCGAACGCTTTTGTAGTAATCTTTAAAAATGACAGATACCTACGTAATGTAAAAATTCAAAAAAAGTGCTACGAAAAGTTGTTAAAATATCGTATAAACTCGAAGAATTTGCTAATTAGTTGATTTATCTACCTCTAGCTATACAAGTGATTCGGAATTAATCGAACTTCTTCTTCATGAATTCGAGTATATGGAAGAGTTTATACTGATTGAAGTAGGTACATGCATTCGAGAAGAGGAAAAAGCGACACGGCATTAAAAATTACGTGGCGGAGATTGTCATTTCTTACTAATTACATCAGGAAGAATTTTGTCGCCACTTTTGAAAAGAATCTAAGGAGAGCATTAATTTTTATTTTCCGGCAAGAAATGAAAACAAATGCACGCATATGTCAAATACGACAACCAGTTTCAAATCAGCTCTTAATTGAAAGGTGACTGACAGCTTTTTTAATTCTTACACCAAGAAATTTGTTGAGTAAAAATTCGTAAGATTCTCAGTGAAGGTGTAGTAAAATTCGTAAAAATTCGTTCTTCAGAATTTGCTGAATATTTAAAATGGTGTGTTTCTTTTAACAACCCAACGATTGCGGCTTATTTTGACTGTAATATGTATGGGAAAACTTCTGTTATCGACAAAGGTTTCGATTGTTTTCGCGAAAACCCGACTTTCGGCTCGATGTGAATGGGGTATTACATCAAATTTATAAAGACCCCCGCGTCAGCTTTAACAATTTCAATAAAATAGTTTAACTTATAAAAAGACAATATTAGGTGAGCCTTATTTCGAGGTTAGTTTGTAGATTTGCGAAAAGAGTTAGGTACTCATAGGTTCTTTCGGAAATTAGTCAGTTCTCAGTTCATATTTTTTTGGAAGTTTCTTCCTAAAACAAACAAATATCTTTAATTTTTAAATGTTCCTTGCTTTTCTAATATTTACTTATATTTACGCGCGTATACACGCAACAGTTTCGGGATTAGACGGAAGAAAAGCAAATGTTTTGAAATCAGTTCTAAGTATGGTTATCTGATTAGAAAAAGCGACAAAGGAGGACTTTATACATTTTCGGGGGTACAATTTTTAAATTGGGGGACGAAAACTTAAACGAACATCAAAATAGCGAAATATTTTTTAATATTTTATTTTATAAATTCGTTAACTGAATATATTCAGTTGTGAAAGATTGTGTAACACTACTTCGTATGCATGTGTTCACTATAGCTTTGCAGATCCTAACATTGAAAGAGAAGAATAGGCGAAGTGACGGGAATTTCTGTCCAACTTTCGTATTTTAAGTTTTTCGGGATAAACTAATTTTTAAGACGAAAAATAGGTACTTTCCTAGTATGCCGTTCAAGGAAAGCTAAAATTAAGCGCCTCTCCAAAGTTTTTCTTCGCCACTTCGCTTAATGTTCGCTTAATTTTGACAGTGTAAGTTCCGTCGAAAATAGGACTCTGTTGGTAAAGTTTGAATTGCTACTGTTAGTTTGCTTTCATTTGAAATTTTGTTGCGAATACCGATATTTTCTCTGATCTGTCAAAATTTAGCTCGGAAAAATGTATTTTGCATTAATACGCTTATTTAAATTCTGTAGAGATTTTTCGTAGTGGCCAACAAAATTAGCTTGAACGGCGTACTGCTTGGCTTAACCGCTTTGCTTAATTTTATCTTTGGAGTCATTTTTGTATGGGGGCTTAATTTAAGCGCGAGCAGCATAGCTCTAAGGTTTAGGAAGCTAGCATTTTATGCTGAATCCGAACAGATGAAATGAGAAGTTTTTTTCCAGGAAAGTTTACCCTTCGGATGCTAAGCTTTTAACTTGATTTTTGTTTATATTTAGATAATTTGTATAAAATAAGTTTACGTAAGTCTTATTATGTATAGAAATGAATTGTCAACCATTTCTGTTACTTTTTAGACACCAAGAAGGGCCTGCTCATCCTTCAAAATAATATTCCAAACCATCTAATTCGGTGACATAATCCTTCGTTTCGTAATTTTTTTTTAATTATCTTTATACGTTCTCCAAAAACCCACGTTCAGTATTCACCTGAGAATAGCAAAAATTACTTAAATCTGCAGTTGGGACTAACCTACTCCACCTTACAGCAGAGCTCATTAGCCAGCTGGCTCTTTTCAGCACGTAAGCAATATTAAAGGTTGCCCTTGATACCGATTTGCCTGTGTCCCGTTGAACGTATTACACTTTTGGCTGATTATATCCATCCATACCTACCTAGTTAGGCTTCGTCCGAAAACCAACTTCCAACAGGATGCAAACAATTTGAAACAAAACGAAAAGTGTTCCATGAAAATTAAATTGTACCTACTAAGTGGCATCATTACCTTCCACATGTAAGAACTAAAGTTTCCCATCGCGCCAATAGACCGCATAATGCACCACTAGAAGACACTCGACTTCATACAAGCCAAGGCCAAAACAAAGCAAGCGATTATAACACTTTCACCTTGTCGTCCTATTTGTCACCCCGCCTGAGTGCCATTGAAAAGGCATAGTTCAAACTGTTGCATTACACTCTGTGAAATGCCAAAACACTTGACTTCAGTGAATGACGGATTTTACCACAATTACCCTCAGCCCTCAGGCACTGCCAAAGGCAGGAGAGTCACAAAAGCTTTTTGGATATAGTTCAAATCCAGGGGTAGGTACTAAAAAGTGGCAATTCTTACAGTAGGGTGGAAGGAAAATGACTCTAAAAAAAAAACAAATTGTGATCAGTTCTTGCCGAAACAATTCTGAGGCAAAAATAGTCAGGGTTGTCATTAAAAAATATTCAAATATCAAGTCATTGGTGTGGAGGACTTCCTTTAGGAGCGAGAATCATATTGAGTCTCACCTTTGACTTTGAAAGAGCTTTCTCCTTTTAATGACCGAACGTAAATATTTATATTTCCACTGGCTTTTGAATTCATACAGTAAAATTTATTGAAATTGGAGATATCTAACGTACTAGAGTTTTCTTTTCGCATTGCCGGCCATTATTTCATCGAGGCTTACTTTATATTTTACACGATACATATGCCTCGTAGTTGAGCTCGCCAGGGAAGTCGAAGCGAACGAAATGCAAATCGCCTGTTTTGCTATGAGCACAATTGAATCAGGAAATATAGGAAAGAGGCAAGTTCACGGACTCCACAGGTGTAGGGAGGGAGTTGTTATTGATTTTTTTTTTTAGCAGTCTCTACTAAACATTGTCTGCAAATTGACTGTTATTAGCTGTTTTTTATTATCAGCTATGATCCATATAGATCATCGATTTACATGCAATTACAACAACAGCACATGATCCTGCTTCTCATCGAGATCATGTATCATGATCTGAAATTTATTTCCACTATTTCCCACTAGATGGCTTGTTTAATTTTTAAGTGTTGGTGTGCCTGCAAACGATAGCCACACAATCACGTTGCCAGACTAAAAAGTGGAAAAAAAAATCAATTGATTTTTTCGCATTCTAGTTCCGAGTTATTTTTTTCGTTCTTTTAAGGTATATGCAGACCAGCCAAACACTTGATAAACAACTAAATACCTACATATCTCATAAATATTTCTTAAACATTTATTAAACAAAACAATTTTTATGAAATGTTTTGCTGGTTTGAAAACATTTATAAAATATTTCACAGTTTCCCAATCGTGATGGGAAATAATTTTTGTTTTACAAGTTTCCCTGCAGAAAGAAAGTGCTGTTTTTCGATTATTTTTTTTGTAAATAAAATACAAATGTCAAGAAAAGCTTGGGATAC
This sequence comes from Cheilosia impressa, assembly GCA_948293265.1. Classification (NCBI taxonomy): domain Eukaryota; kingdom Metazoa; phylum Arthropoda; class Insecta; order Diptera; family Syrphidae; genus Cheilosia; species Cheilosia impressa. The sequence goes on along the minus strand of OX411884.1, from coordinate 25,190,985 downwards.
CTACGTAATGAGAAAGTGATGAATGAACAATTATTTGGATTAAATTGCGTGCCGCGTGATTCCCTAATCTAATTATAATCCTACCACATATTTTTTTTCTTATCCAAAAAGGATCAAATTTAAATATTTCATAAACTTTTAATAAATGAATTTCAGAAATCTTTTACAAATGTATATGAAATGTGTCCGATTTGCTTCATAAACATTTCTGAAATGTTTGGCTGGTCTAGACACACCTTAATATGCCAAAATAAACTCAAGTGCTAGCTGCAAAATATTGTTCATGTGTTGCATAAGTGTAGATATATGAAATAAATTTGTTATTAAAAAAAATTTGGAAAAGATAAATTATGCAAATTCCATTAAATATGGTAACACCCCCGATATTTCAAGTGAAATGTCAAGTGCCTTGTGTGACGTCACATTGAGCAAAATATTTGCAATATGGCTGGTAGCAATATGAAGTTTGTAATAGCCCTCTATTATCTCCTTTGTTTTTGAAAGCAACTGGCTGGTAGCAATATGAAGTTTGTAATACCCCTCTAGCAACTGTTGCCACAATTCAGAAATTAAACTTTTCAATGATCCGTATTGTTTTATTATCGTGATCTGATCCGGATCAGATCACGCTGATAATAAAATACGGCTATTGTTCAAAATTTGAATACGTAACTTTCCCTTCAAATTGCAAACAACTTGCAACGGCAATCCACGTATTTTTTTTTTGTTTATGGAAATTTGGTAAATTTCTATTTCTTGGCACATTCGCTTCAAGCCCCAATGACGCATAATGATAACTCAAATCGAACAGTTTAAAACATTTGAGTCAATTATTTATTTCCACTTAAACACGTACCCGAGATTAAAACACACAATGACACCGAAATAATCGCATCTGAGAATCTACACTGCTACCGAACTGAGCCCTTGAACCGAAAGGTTTCCAAATAACAATAAAGAGGGAAAAATATTGACGTGGAAATAGAGTTTGATGGTTCTGTCACCCGCAGTGCGTGGTTTTTAAACAGGTAGCAGGACAGGAAATAGGAGCTCATATAAGTCAGGGAGTAGGTTTATCACTTGTTCCTCTTGGGAATGTTGAGAATAAAGAAAACCAAATAACAAATGTCATCTTGTTGATGTATGCACGTCAGGCACGTCAAGCAGCGCATTCAATAACATTGTTTAATCATTTTGTTTGTTTACACCTACATACTTGTTGGTGGGATGCCTTACACGCTATTTGTAGGAGAAGAACATTTCCAACTGGAGGGTTGTACATATCCTTGTAAAACAGATTTTTACATTTAGTCTCAGCCCGCGATACCAATAATCCAGACTAAATTTTTCGAACTTACAATAGCGAAATTTTCCATACAAAATTGCACATTGTGACCTACAAAATATTTAGTGTGGAGGTTAAAAATTATTATTAGCAAGGCCCAGTGATTTCGGCTTTTACTCTAAGAAACATGCAGACGAACGATCGGCCCATACCACTTTTTGTCACCACTGTAAAACGCACTTGCCCTTTTAGTACACCCAAAGATGCGGAGAAAACTTTGTCGAACCAAAAGCTATCATCCCCTTTGAAGTGGAGCAACTTTCGTGTGTAATTTCCCACCACGTTGTCCTGCCTGATAACACCGAGAACCGAGTACGAAGCAAGGGTGGCACATTCACTGGTGGATCAGCTTCAGCCTCATGCTTTTTTTGGGGGATTCCGCCGCACACACAGCGCACAGTACTTTACTTAGCCAGTCATTGTCAACGGCTGTCTTTCCATCGCAGGCAGTACTGTAGTTGCCTTTCATCCGTCGAGTACGAAAATAATCATCGGACGAAAAGATATCTGGCACGGCAGAGTGCCGTAAAAGTGTTTTTCCATTTACATTTTCCGGAAAAATTATCGTCACTTGTGTCTCGTTCGTTCGTCATATACTTGTTGTCGTCATCGTGGCAATAGTCGCTGTCTGTTTCACTATGTCTGAAGGATTAGAGGATGTGTTGTGAGACTTCCACAAAGTGAGTACTCACTGCGTTTAACAGTCGGAGTCCGACATTTACACGCGACGGGTTGACTCAAATACTACAAATACGGTGTGGAATAAAAATAAAAAAAAATAAAAAACCGGTAACATTCATTCCGTTAGTAAAGAAGGAACTCAACCTCACCAAAAAGGGATGTTTCCTCCTTTCGTTGTTTATATTTATATTTTTTTTTGTATGCTTGACTGCAATTAGTAAAGTGATAGTTGCGGCGTGTTGTGGCTATCCAAATGCAACGGAAATATTAATAAATCCCATATGTGGATGAAGTGTCCTTTCGAGAGTCTTTTTGTGTCCAGCTACTCATGTTGCGTTATAAGTGATTGAAATTCAATACTATGTCAGTGTGACAATTATCGGGAGACGAGAAATAAAGTGTAAAAAAAAAAACAAAACGTTTGCTTGAGGATATCACGCCATGGCCACTTGTTTCGGATTAAAAATTTTAATTGCTGCTGCGGCACTCATCATCATCAGCGACAGCATCGACACCTGTGCCGGTAAGTTCAATTCAGTTCAATGCATTCGGCGGGATTGGAATGGACTACGTTTTTTGGTTGCCCGTGATATTGAAAAAAAGTAGCTCATCAATTTTGTAGAGTGGGTGGGCGACTGAATGCACGGATGGGGGTTGTTGAACACACCCAGTAGATAAACGGTTTCGGTTGGGGTAAACGAACTTGATCAAGCTTAATTAAGTAAGAATGTTTGTTTTTCCTTGGAATTATGTATGACAGCGGGTAGGTGAAGTGGCGAATGCCGGTTCTACCCTTCGCGAGCTGCGATAGGTGGACCTTGAGCAAATGATAAATGATTCGTGCGTTTTATTTTTTTTTCGTACACGATGACGGGTTTTTCTACACCTCGGGGTTGAATGCATTTGAGAGGTTTTTATAGGTTTGGCTATACAAGTTGAATGGAGTTCATATATTCAAGGAGAGTTTGCTGTGCACTTCATCCTGCGTTAAGGATTTGACTAAAAAGTCGCAAAGCACCAAACGCAAACCCATTGAAAATTGTCTGTACAGTTATTGAAACGAAATATCCTAATCGAATAGGGGCTGCGGTCAGTGGCATATCGCCATCGCCACCCACCCACTTTTCAAATGGGTCAAATAGGGATCAACACAAATAGAATGTATTGAACTTTGGCTCCATAAGATCCCCTTAGGAGCATTGATATTCGGTTTCTATTTATCTCTTTCAAATCATTATAGAATCCGTGGTTGTCTGTACCCGATGACCAAAAAATTAATTCGATTAGAGGTAGGTATATACTTCCAATGGGAACAGGATATAGGCTAAAAACTCATTTTTATTTTGACCTGTTTTCTAACATTTGCTGGCAAATTCACGCACAGGATTATATAAAATGTTAAACATTAACATTGACCATCACACGAATTATAAGGCACTTTTAGTCAATCGCTTCATTCAGTTTGCAGAGATGTGTCCGATTAGCAAATATGAGTTGCATCACCGCATTTACATGTAGAGTGGAATAAATCTAGGAACGCATTTCTGCATTGATGAAACTTGTGTCGTTTCCATTGGGGCAAAAAAAACGGAGTCAGGGCAATTTTGCGAATCTCGATTTCTTAGCGAGATTTTCATTTACTTTCACTAACACCAAAACCTTTGGCATTTGTCAAACTTTGAAGTGTGTTATAATATAGGTTTAGACGACATTTGGCCGCTACAATGGATATCAATATAAATTATGATGATTTTTAATAAACACAAATTGCAATTTAAGAACAGCTGACTTTTAAATAACTCACCAACACAAATGCAAATAAAAAAACCATCTCATTTAATGTTCCATTTGGCACGACAAATCTGAAATCTGAAAATCCCAATTGAAAACGATATTATTCTGCCCTGCCAACTATAATAAATATAAAAAAATATTGGCGTGACTTATTGCATAAAGTGTTAATTATTATATAGTAACAAATGTTTAACGCAAATTTGTTTATACTTGAAATTCTGTTGTTGTACTATTATCGTTCTGATATACTCATGTCATATCCCAAGTAGCATTCGAATACACATTTTAGGCCTGGCGACGTTCTGGTGTCAATTCGTGATCCCATTTAGGAACATATGTTTCGAAACAACGAAGTAACAGTTCCTATTTGGTTTCGGAAGTGGCGCAACACAAAGTAGGAATTATTTTTGACGCAAATCCTATGTACACACAAATTGGGAAGAATGCCATACCATATAATTTGTGACGCTATAATACGTCATTCATTTTTTGTACCTGTGTTATATACCAATATAATATTCTGACTGCATCAAAAATTTCATTATTAAACAGAAAACTGCTACTGAAATTTTATGGGGAACATCATTTTGCCTTGAAATGTTACTAATGTACTTCGAAAAAAACCATGATCCTTACAATATATGCTGTATTTAATGGAAACTTTCTTTTAAAATTGTTTATAGTATTTTAAATGCTGATAAGGAGCATTATAAAATCAGTATAAAATAAATCTACGATGTGTATATAGACATAATAGTAACATTTTAACCTATTTAATTACACCATATCCACCAAAACAGTAAATTTAAAATTTCTTATCTTCCATATACATTTTTTTTTCAATGCAAAATGGATACCTAACAAAATATTCCCAATTAGGAATTCGTTCTTATTTGTGTAGCAAATAATCTATTGGGAATTGTGTTTATTCTGTGTGCCACAAACTTCCCAATCGGGAATCGCGTTTAATCTGTGTTGACAGTAAGTTTTTAGGAATTGTGTGCATGAACACGCATCTCCACACATTTTACACGCTGCGGACATAATGTTTCATTGAAGAAACAATTTTGACACAATAAAGAATCTGTGTAGACATAAAATCCCTAGATAGGAATATTCCTAAATGGGAAATGTTACCTAGCATTTGTCGAAAATGTTACTCATTGGGAATATTTTCTGGTAACAAAACCGTGTTAAAGACGTCGCTCATGACACATGACACATGAAGTCGCAAAATGCTCCTTGGGATACGAATGCACGCTTCAAGAACAATATTTATAATCAATTATTTTTGGCATCAAGCGTTCGGCTTTGTGTTTAGTTGAGATAGGTAATCAGTACAGCTTCCAATTGACAGATTCATCGAACATCGAAAGTTTTAGTTTTCGAAAATCAAATATAGATTTTCATAAAAACTCCAAGCCCAGAATAAAAAGTGAACAAGATATTTAACAATTCATGCCAAAATGGCAGATTTATCAGAAAAGGGCCAAACACAAATTGATAAACGTCAACCACAAAGTTAAACACTTGACGTGCTAACGCAATCAAACTGTGGAATTGCTTATCTTCTCCAAACTAATATAGTTAAAATTTGTGTTTTTTTGATGTCGTCACCAGACAATAACTTCTGCCTTGCAGAAAGGTAAATGGATATACGATATTAGCAATGTTTTCGCGTCACACAGATTAGCACCGCGCAGTAATAAACTGGCAGCAGTGTGCAATTTCATATTGCTGCTCATTGTGTCGAGTGTCATATTAATTTTGTTTTATTATTTTAAGAAGCTTAAAACCACATTTCACGAAAACAGCTTCCATAATGATTGCAGCGCAGTTAAACACTTTGTATTATTTTTCTGACGATATAACAGCACCACAAAATGTCTTCCAGTTTTCGATTGTTCGTATATGTTTGTAACGGAATTTTATTATCATAAACTGACATTATCTGGCAGCTGTTTACATGAATATCTTTAAAGCGTCTTTTAACGTACCTACTTCTTGTGTGCTTGTTTTAATTACAAAGCGAGACATGCCACACTGATGTGATTGAAAGAAACATATTCTAATTAAATTTTCTAACGAAGATTTTATGACGAAGTTCGATGCCACTTGACGGTAAATGATTTCCAATTGGAACCAGTGGATGACGTCTTGAAGACGATAGAGAAGTATTTTTTTGATTAGCAAAAGAGTGATTCAAGAGCGTTTGAAACGAACATAATTTTTTAATAATGATCTTATAATAACTGGATTTCTTTGGGCATTGGATTTATTACAAAATAAATGGATTGCATTAAACAGCCGCATTTATTTTACAGAATGAAAAAACAGGCTGCTGGAATACATGTCTATAAAGCATCCAAAAGCCAGAATCTCGTTTTGTCTATTAGTTCAACATATTATGCTGAAGTCAAAACTTTCTGGAGAAATTCGGTGTCACTCTTGACACCGAATTTCTTAATTATCTACAAATATTTTTCGGCTAACTGAAACATTATAGACGCAAACTGTCGTCGGACTTTATTTACGATCCACGAAATAAGGCGCAATCCACAAATCTGCGAAGAAATTTCTTCGAATTTCCCTATATTCATAAATTGCAAGTAGAAACTAGCGGATCGCGAATGACTCGCTACAAAATGGCGTGTGACTCAGTTTCGTTTTCGTAAAAAATAAAATAGCGATCTCACTCGCCCTTTTCGTAAAAACAATTTTGACAAATGGAAAGCCTTAAAGTCCGCCCACACCTCCGTAAAAGATTTTTTCAATTAAGCAAATGATAAACCTCCATTTCGAATTTTGTTCTCTTTTAAATGTCGATATTTAATGTGTCAAACGTTTTTTTTTAAAGCTTATTCTAAGTTCCATTGGACCAAACAAATAATCTAATCGTTTTTTGTCCGGAGAAGTTTTTTTTCGCTCTATTACAATTTTTGTTTTCATTATAGTATCCGTCGAGTGAAAAAAAAGAAATCCTTTTCTTTGTTCTAGATCCAGCTTTAATGAATCTTTATAAGATTCACACTTAAACGGACGAATACTAAAGCATTTCACTTCAGTTTGAACCTTGTGTTTTTGATTTACTGTATTCTGACAGCACAATCTGTAATATCCAAAAGAAACTGACAGCAGTCTCAATGGATATTTTTTGCGGAAAGTATTCAGATTATATTTTAACTGTTCTCAGGCGATCAGTGGATTGGCAAAGAAATGTATCGAATTTCTGGCTCCGCACCATTATGTTTATTGCGACGTTTGTTACGTCAATTACTCTGAAGTAGTTACACACTTATTATATTTAATCGAATCGCAATACAAGCCTCTCTGTAAATTCAATTTACATTGCATAACTGAAGTTGAAATGAAGTTGAGAATTTTAAAATATTTCATATCGAATTCCCAAAGTAAGTGGTCAATGATTCAAGCAATGGTTAGGTCAGCCGAAGCCGACCAACTGTCAGTTGTTTTAAATAAATAGTAGGCATTTCTAATTGCATCTTGCATATAGTGTCTCGACGTAGGAAAGCCGCTTTTAAACGGCATACGAATTGTGTACTCTTTGCTTAAAACTCATAACATTAAATTTAATGTTATTTGATGCTATCGTAACTATTAATTAGTTATCGCTCATTCCACAGTCCGATTGAACTCCAACTCATACACACGTAAATGTTGCTGTCTCTGGTTCTTACTACTTTCAGTTACACGTTCCTATTGCTTATGTCAGCTAGTAATAGATTGGTAAATGTGAGCAATTTGTATTTCTGTCTATAAATAAGAAAGTGGCATATTATTTTAGAGATATGTCACCTAAGCAGCTGTCACAGACTGTGTGGAGTTTATCACAAAGGCAATTCAATTTGCGTTGACATTTACCAAATTGTTGCTAAACAGAATTGAGTAAAGTTTATTCAACTTGGTGTTAAAATTACATGAAATGTACAACTAATCGCCCTTAAGTTGCAAATAACAGAAACCACATAAACTAAATAAACTCTCCCACGCCCCATCACCTTGGATATATTGGACCGCATAATCTTTTCCAAATTTATTGTTTCATGTGTCCAAATCGATTTTTACTATTATTGACTTAAATTTGTACGACTTAAGCATATTCCGTAATAAACTTGCTCGTTCGTTTATTTTATGTAAAAGAAGACGTGCTTGTAGGAGGAAATATTTTCAAATAAAATTTGCAAACAGATTTATAATAGATGAGGTTCAATGGTACTTGTCTTTAAACGATTTTCAATTGAAAATGTGTTACTAAGTGGGCGGCGTTTTGAAGAAGGTTCTAATGTATTTCAGCTAAGTACGTACTTACTAAGCAATATTGACGGGCACAATTGGCCTGAAAGTGTGATCGTTGAGTATTGGTACTCATCTTGAGAGTAAAGAATATTCACACGAACGGAGATAATAGATGGACTGAAATATGTTCATCCGGCAGTTCCAATTAAAAGTTTGCTTTCACTTTTAAAAACACAGAAGATAGAAGTCTGAGCAAACAGTATTATATGAATTGGGCCTTCACAAATGTCAATGAAATGGTGATTCTACTTTGTCAGGGCGTTACCTTCTTTGTAAACTGTCGGATTTCATTCAACAAAACAAAAAACAAACATTGCGATCAGAGTTGCCACTTTTTCATCAATTGCAACTGCACTTATTTAGAAATGAAAATCTACTACAATAAAATTATACCTACCCCATGACGAGATGGACAAAAATTAAGTTTTTAAGTGAAATCCATACGACATAGCATAAGATGGATTAATTTGTAATAAAGGCTGGAAGAAAAAGCTTGGTACAAGTTTGGTTACAAATCAAGTGCGAGAAAAAGAAATGTCATCTGCTAACTAGTACAGGGAAAAGAGGGAATCGCCACAAAGTAACAAAGCGGTTGCCATGCACTTTGTTTTGCTTAATAATTTGTTAGTAGTGTTCGTCCATTTGATGAAATTGCACCAAAGACTGTTTGAGTGTTTTTATGTCAGATTTCTGATGTTCCCACAATTTTGATGCTTTTTTGGCGGGTGGCATGGCGGTACCCAGAATTAAATGTCAGAATTCAACATAAAACATAAATAAGTGGTCCAACCCGAAGCAGATATAACTCCAATTGAAGAGTTTACATACGAGTTGCATTCTCGGAAACAACTCATGCAACGCGTTTTCTATATAAAAGCCAATTCCATTAGAAACCGCTGGTAAGGGATTTCTGTATGATTTAGAGATTTAATTATGTAGGTTTGGTAATTAAAACCTATTATAGATGAGATTGAAATCAAAACAAATTTTTAAATCATCTTCTTTATGACTGCAGCTCTACTTGTTGTACACGCTGTACGTGTACAGCCACGTCTGTCATCAAGGTGTGCATTTGCTTACATCGACATTATTCGTATCACGGGCGCGTGGTTTTACTTCCGCTTGTAATTACTCGTTTTCAATCTGCCATTACGGAGATTTTATTATAAACACGATTAGAGGACATCATAAGAAGTTTGCAATCGATTTTAACATCCCTGGTCCATCCGTCACCTCACCACCTTCCCGCATGAGGTAATCATGACTTTGAACTAATATTTGGCTTGTTTAGCTGTCGCCTATATTATAAACGAACTGTTTACATGTATGTAGAGCAATGAGGTCTGCGCGGTACGACATCAATTTGCCATTGCCAGTTGCCACATGCATATATGTTCACAGAACATTAATCACACGATTTAAGCGATATACACGCTATTATTCGATCACGGCACGCTCACTTTTGGCACCGGTTCAACACTTTTCTTGTTTTATAAACAAAGACAAAACGAAATACATCTCATCAGCCAGCGGTCGTCTAGCCTCAAAGAGTGAAACTAATTTCCCATCATATAAACGAGAGCGAGCGTAGTATCTTAAAAATAAGCTAGGATAATGCTGGATGAATCAGCTCAGCATGCAATGTCTGTTTGTCTGGGGAATGGCGTGTGACTGTCAGTTTTGCTTATACCCGCATGGATGGGGAAGGTCATAACGAAATTTACATATCTCCATCTTCAATGGTAATGGGTGAACTTGTACTTGTCCATTCGATGAGAAGCACTATTGAACAATGAACTTTGCACATTATCCTTTATTGCAGATGTAACGATTGAGATTATCACGTTGGTACTGAGTGCAGTGCACACATTTGACATTTCACCCGATATAAAGGAGTGACTGCACTGAGATAGCGTACTTCGAAGTTGTCAATATGTTCAAAGTTCTCAAAAGGGTTAAAGAAGTCCCCACCGATACTTGGAAGTTCTGTAAAAAATACAGCTCTTACTCATTCTAAAATTTAAACTTTTCTTCTGCTTCAAGTTTAATTTATCACAACACTTGCTTTCCACATTTCCAAATTTTAAATTTGTCAAGTATATCGGAAGAAATATAGGTACCTGAAGTAGGTAATTCCTTATATCAGAAACCCAACTTGTGATTTTTCATCCCAATTTGTAGTTATACGAACGGTTACATCAAGGACATCCTCTCCCAATGCAAACTAAAGGGTTTTCCAATGAGAGGTGTTACTGTGAATGACCCGCTATTTCGGTAGCTGTCACTTTTGAAGCTTTTATTCTTTGACATTTGACAAGTAGAAACTACGCCATTTCTAAAAATGGAACGATACACGCTTCAACAACGCATTGAAATTATTAAAATTCACTACAAAAATGGTGGAAATCTTGCAGTCACAGTTCGCAAAACTAAAGCAATTTTTGGTCGTCGTGAAGCACCTTGTCGGACCGCAATACAGAAATTGGTGGAAAAATTCGAGCTGTTGGGAAAAGTTAGTGATATGAAGAATAAAACCCGTGCACGTCGCTCAAGAACAACTGAGAATATTGCTGCTGTAGCCCAGTGTTGAAGAAAACCCAGGTTTCTCCATTCCTCGTCGTTCTTTGCAATTGAGAGATAATTAATGATTTTTTATGGTCGGAGTTGGATGGTATTGATCTGGACAACGTTTACTTTCAACAAGACGGCGCTACGTTCCGCACAAGCAACGAAGCCATTGATCTTTTACGGGAAAAGTTTCCGGATCGTGTTATCTCTCGAAGAGGTGATCACAATTGGCCACCGAGATCGTGTGATTTAACACCTTGCGACTTCTTCCTTTGGGGCCACGTGAAAGATAAGGTCTACGCCAACGGCCCAGCGTCGATTCAAGAACTCAAACATAGGGCAGCCACTTTGCGATTTGGTTATGGAAAATTTCATGAAAAGGATATGGTCCTGTATGCGTGCTCGTGGTGGCCATTTGGCTGATGTTGTTTTTCATTATTATCGGCATACCTTCCTCTTTATTATGAAATAAACATCCGATCATTTATCTCAAAACATGTAATTTTTCTTTGAATACCAAAATAACACCTCTTATTGGAAAACCCTTTAGAATGCTTCTTCTATTTTAATCAAATTCAGCGCTTCCCTTGTTTATTTTGCAAGCTTTAGAAATGTACCCCATTTCATATCCGCACCAGCCATCCATTAAGACTGACAAGTATCCAGTTGTGAAATTTGATTTCCAGCACATGTCAGTCTGACGTGCTAAAAGGTCATTCCACGCAGACTTAGCGATATGATTTAAGGTGTTTTGACGAGCAAATGGATATACCACCGCACTCGCTTTCACACACCCCCAAAGCACGGGACAACGTAAATTGTTTAATTGTGAATCCATGTTCACTCGAGCACGAGTACAAGCATTATATTAATGCTACACATTTTTTTGTTCGTCATAAATTTCATTTACTCTCGCCGATAAATTGCGTCCATATGTAGTTGAAGAATTTTCCAGGATTTTTCTTCCTTTTGTATTCATTTCCATTTTTGTTTGAAGTTGAATTTATGATTATTAGGAATGCGATAATAAAATGCCGTTTAATTACCCACCACGAAGAACATTGTTATGTGTTTAATTAAAAGTAAAACGTATGTCAGCTCTTGGGGCTGGTGTTGCGTTACCAACTGCACTTTGAGCTTGATCCTAGGAACTCTGCATTAACCTCAATAAATTATCATACTTATCGCGCTGATTATGAGGATAATATATCGACAATCGATAATAACAAATTTGCGTAATGATGACGGATATAGGAGGTGTTATCTTTATATAAAAAATAAATAGATAAACTGGGTTAAGACAACAGCGAAATGATTTATCGACGCGCAGGAGAAATGGATCGGGTATAATGTTTGCAGATTGGTTATCGTGTCGGTAATGACGGGATTTGTGAGAACCTAATTGCTTTTAATTAATATTTATTTAACGCGAAGCAAGGATGTACGTACATACCTATGTGCGCACACGAGACTTACCTCAATAAAATACCAACCTAGTGTTTTATGATTGCTGGAAATGGGGTTGGGGAGTAAGTATAGTGTTGTGGTGTGGTATGAACGTGAGTCGGATGGACATGTGCGACTTTGGCGGCACTCTTGAACGGTATATTTATATTTACACAATTTAGCACCAAAGTAGGCTGTCAACACAACATAAACAAATAGTTATTGTTATAATTCCTCCATCGCAATTGGGTACAAATTCTGACCTTAAATTTGTTATCCAAACTGTCATATTTTAGTGTTTATAGGGATATACTTATGGATTGGTAGGTACGTTGTTGTTTTGCGTATTTTTGTCTTTTCTACAAGTACAGCTGTTACCGTTATAATTAAAACGAAGTGGACACCCTGCCAATAACTGATTTCTGTTTAATAGGCAGCTGCCAATGTGATAGGACCAATTCAGTTTGGCCTCCGTTTTCGATACAGTGAGATACCCGATTTTCGAAGCTCCTCTGAACTCTTTGAAGCATATCGATGGGTATGTTCGCTATTGCTTCACGAATGTTGTCCTTCAGATGATTAAACGTTCGAGGCCGATCGGACATAGATTTAAGGTAACCCCATCAAAAAACAATCGCACGGAGCCAAATCAGGTGAGCTCGCCGGCCACGTAAGGTCGCCCCTCAAGGAGATTAGACGTGGCTCCATCTTGTTGAAACCACAAATCACCAAGGTCCAGTTCATCGAGTTTTGGGATGAAAAATTCTTCAATCATCTCTCTGTAGCGAGCTGCATTCACCGCACCGAAAAAAAAATATGTAAAAAACAGCCGTAAAATTGATATTTTTCATTGACAAAATCGAGCTGATGTTAAAAATATCAATTATGATATTAATCCAATATTAATTTCATACGTTTCGAATGTAATTTTAACAATGAATTCATGTGGAATTGATATTAGAATTTTATAATATTTTTATATTAAAAATGTGAAATTGATACGATACGCATTTACTTTTGATATTAAGAACATCGATTTTTGATATTAAAATTGTGTAATCGATATGAAAATTAATATCGATTTAATTTATGTCTGATAAGAATAATTTAATTTTTGATATTAAAAATTTGTAATTTATACGAAATGAAAATATAATCAATTTTATGTTAGAAAAATGTAAAATCAATATTAATTTTTACTTACTTATTTTAAACATCGATTCTAATTTTGTCCAAGCGGTGTATTTTAAACCTTAATTCTTAAGTTGACTTATTTTGCAATAAGTTTTGTGTTTATCTTTTTTTTTTTATAAACCTCAAATAGTTTAAGACGACTTTGTGAAGACATACAAAGTAATAAAACAATTAATAACTCAAATTTATTTTAAAATATTTTATTTCTTTTTAAACATGTTCCATCGAATATAGTAAACATGAATTGGAGGACTTGTAAAGTCAGCAATAGCTATTACTTTCAAGGAGAAATCTGATTTAAGAGTTGAAAAATTTACGATTAAATTTATATAGTCACAGCTTTCTAAATTAAAATGGAAAGAGTTTTCATAACTACTTTTACTCGGTAAACCATTTTGATGATCGTTCAAGAAGTTGGTAAATTTTAATGATGATTTCATACTAAGAGTATATGAAATATTTTTTCGTGAAGTTATATTTCTGGCATAACTTTTCGCTTCTCTATGTTTCGATTCATATCGATAGCTCCATAAGTATTTTAGAGGTCCGGACTGTTTTATTACGGTTACATATTGGGTTAAAAAATTAAATCCAAAGGCGGTGATAAATTTCCAATTTCTGTTTTTCCGTAATTAAACATTTGTTTTCTGTAATTAAATGTTGCAAAAATTAATTATGTGTATACATGGTGTCTTGTAAAGAATGGAAAAGAAAATGTTTAGAAAATGTCTATATCTTTAAACTTAGGTATAATTACTTATATAAATTACTATGCCATAATTTGCACGATAAAGTTACAAAGTTTACCAAAATACGTAATAAAAACTTACACAAAAGAGCAGTAAAAGCTGTCTCCAATTGAAATTCCCTTAAGAGCTCCAATAATTTGCACGATTCTTCCGGAAGGGATTCCACGGACTCAACCTCCAAAGAATCCGGAAAACTTTTAGGGTTTCCGAGATCATCGTCCCTTATTATTTCACTAATGTTTGCAAAAACAAACTGGTCTTGATGTTCATCAAATTAGACGAAATTACACGAACTGATGTTTATTATCACTGTTTTTTTACAGATATTTTTTGAACACTAAATATTACACAAATTGCAAAATTGCTCATTAAATTAAAACACGAAAAACACTCTACAAACGAACCGATCACTACGAGTAAACCACTGCAAGTGCAAGTGCAACTGCAGTTTCAGTTTCAGAGTCGTTTATTTTTACATTATTCATATCAAATATGTTGGTAATATCAAAAATTGCAACTTTGGGTACCGGTATTATGGGGCTACGGTTTATTTTTACATGACTCATGTAGGCAATACATTTTGTCAATATACAAAATCATATTAGTTTTTAATTTGTTACATTTTCAATATCACAACAATACGCGTAATGTAGAATTAACATTAAATCTTGTAAGCATTATATTACAGAACATCATACAAAATTTGATATTGCTTATTGATATGGGAATGTAAATCGTAATTTCAAAAAATGTAAGCTTTTAATGTAGATCTGCCATGAAAATTATTAATCTGATGTTTTTAATATTAAAAAAACATGTTTTTATTAAATTTTTGAAATTTTCGCATGAAATTGAAGTTGATATGACAAAAATATCAATTTGAAATTAAATTTTTTTTTGAGTGCGTAACAGTGCGTTCGTTTTCTTCGAAAAAGTAAGGACCAATTATCCCTACTCTCGAAACAGCACACCATACGAAGACACGTTCACAATGCAGTGACTTCTGAGGAATTTCACGTGGATTGTGATCACTCCAATATCGCCTGCGGGATGAATGTTGAAGCGAGTACGGAAAGCATGATGAGTGGAAATCATGGAACGACCGTTGGAAAAGTAACCCTCGCAGCAAAATGCGCGTTGCTCTTCAATGCATGATTGTCGACTGACTGCGGCGTAGATGAAACTTTAGGAAGTCCCCTAAGAAATGAGACACTCTCCACCCGCATCCGACCACACGGTTGAAAAGTGACGTTACCGAATTGTAATTTAGTTTTTGCGTTCAATAGAACGCGGCCATTGCCAGTTGTGACTTTTGACATCATGTATGTTAAAATGTTTATAAATAAACTATGGTAAATCCGTGGTACTAATGATCATTTTTAGTGTCAGGCTGAATTTTCGGAACTCACAATGGCGAAATTTTCGATACAAAGTTGCATATTGTGACCTACAATATAATTAGCGTGGAGGTAAAAAATTATTATATGAAATTTATCGAAATTGATGTCTTTACTGGTTAACTGACAATTTATCATAATAAAGTGTCAAAGTGACAAACGCCAATCGTCAAAAGTAGCAATAATTCATTGTTCAAAAGTAACTTCGTATTGCACAACTTTTACTTTGAGTCAAATTTAAAAATGTCAAAAAAGTACTAAAAATTATGTCAGATGCCCATATTTGGTTTTCGCGAAATCTTCAATTTTCCATATTGAGTCAAAAATATTTACCACCAGTTGAACTCTGCGCGATCTTATGTTCAGGATAAAAGTGAACCGAACTTTGAGTAAAACCGACACACAAGCCCAATGGACTGTATATCACCTCACGAAGCCACGTACGATGCATGCAACTGTGAACATTACAATAAATTTGCATTTTACGATGAGTTTGCTGCTCCGGCAGGTCAACCGAGTTATCTATTACTACCAATAATTCATTTGCTTTCCTCGGGAACATGAAAATGCTGTGCAGTGCTAAAGTGTTCCCAGTAATACATCATGTCCATATAGAAAAGGTTGAAACGTTGCGCCTTGATCATCGAATGTGCGCAGACAGGTACATATGGGTGAATGGAATTTCAAACCAAGTATTAAACAGGTGCGCATTATACGCAAAACTCTATTTTTTTTTCTTAGTCACGGTAGTCTCCTACTATTCCTAGTTGTAGACACGTTACCCATTTACGAGTATTTCGTACTTAAAATTTCCACCAGAAATCATACTGAACAATGGTGTGGCATCTTGTCTTTTTTTTCGCGAATACGGAAAAGTTTTCCATTGTCTAGGAAAAGAAAACTATAGTGCAGTTTATCTTTTTCACTTTTCTTTCTCGATTGCCTATTGTCTGAGGAGAGAATCAAGAAACTTGGTCATTTTATTTCCGCAGATTTTTGTGTCGTGTTGTTCGGAATTCACAGTGGTATACGAAAGTTTGTTGTCCCTTAAAGAAATGAAAACGATTTAGAGTAATTGAATGGTAAAGAACAAAACGATGCCTTGTCCAATAATTAATGACTCGACACGACAAGCGATAGGCTTTCACAAAGCCGTCCATGTCAAAGGGCAATCATTTATACTGAAGGGAGGTACCAACTGTGCAGTTCAATGCACCTCCTACTGAAGGAATTTGTTCGTGTTATGGTCAACTTAATGTAGGTAGCTAATGGTCTTGCGATCGCATCGTTCTTAAATGCAAGTCACACATTGCGTTACGGAAAATAATTTCCTGACAGTTTTAGAGTTTGGCACGAAACCAAAGGGGCACATTAAGGAGTGCAGTCGTTAAGTTCAAATGAAGCAGGTATTTTAAAGGGTAATCACATGAATATGAAGCTTTTTTCCAGCACTTGGACTGGCATTGGTATGAAAATGGGTGTCTTAATACCGTTTTAATTGCAACACAATATATGTACATGGCCTTTCAGTTTTTTGTGATTTAGTACAATTTTCTTTTATAATAACTGTTATTATTAGGTTTCGTTATTGTGAACTTACAATACGATATTTATAAAAGAAACTATTTCAGGATGAATTTTGGTTCAAACAAAAGGATGACATTCCGAATTGAGAAGCTCACACTCGTGGCATTACTTATTCCTAACCCATAACACGCTATCGGAGAACGTGAAACTCTTGTTTTTAATGAAACAAAAAATAATATTTAGAATTATTTTGAACTTTTTAAATGTATCACTTATAGTTTATGAAATAGGAAATTTACAGCTTTTCTAAAACTTGTCGCATTTCGTTAGACGCCTAGCACATAATATCCCAGACATGGGAACGACAGATAAGTTTTAGCGCCAGCGTATTAAAAAATTTATAGGAAAACTTAGCAATCACTTCCCGTTAAAAAATATAATTTCATTCTTTAATTGAGCACATTCAAGAGCCTAGTTACCTTAAGTCGACTAGATAAGATGTAACCTGAACGCAAAAACTAGATGGGTCGGGAACGTCACGTTTTCTACGTCAGCCACATATGCCAACTGTCAACTTAGTACTCAGTCACATATTTAATGACTAGATTCGTCTTCTACCCCTACAAAACCTCAACTGAAAAAACTGCTCATGACCGATTTCAGCCAATCAAAACCGAGATATATCTAGCAAGACAGCTGTCAAACTTACTAAACTAGATACTTGAACGTCCCCATTCACTTTGTTCAGTACTTTTATTTGAATTTCCATATTTGTTTAATTGTAATTGAATTCAATTGACAGGTAAATTGTTCCCCTTCCTTGTTTCAATCTAGAAGGTAATTCTGCGCTTGATTGAACAAATTTCACAATATGCGTTAGAGCTCCAGCGCAAATGATAAAATGACATTCCGCGATACCAATAATAACTTTTCGTGTCCAGGCTAAATTTTTCGAACTCGCAATGGCGAAGTTTTGTGAACTACAAAATATTTATCGTGAAGGTTTGAAATTATTATTAGTGAGGCCCATTGAGTTTGATATGTCATTGGTCATCTAGCGGTCAATGGAACGCGAACATTATAAAATACACTTTGGACTTTAGTAACAATCATTCGTCGTCTTCACATTAAATTTGTTGTAAATCACAATTGTTTTTATTGGGCCTTACCAATAAACATTTTAAGTGTCGACTCAAACTTTGAGTAGTTCAACAATGGCTATTTTTTCCATACAAATTTCGCAATTGTGAGCGCAGTCGAAGTCGAGACTAAAATTTGTTATAAGTATGACACACTGATCTTAAATAGTTAAATTTTAGTCATTGTGAGTTTCTTAAAAAAATGATTAAAATATTTTATGCGCTGTAGGTACTTATAATAAACTTTAGTTTCGACTTTAAAACTACCAAAGCTCACAATTGCGCAATTTGTATTGAAAATATAACCACTACGAACTTTTAAAATTTAAAGTTAAAACTAAAAATGATTTTTTTTTTTTAATTTCTATATAATGTGTGTTTTTTCCATCTCAGCAAAGCAAAGTAAAGTACAGTTTTCAGCACGCAATTACAACAATTAGGTACATCCTACATGCCATTTTTAAAGTTTACATTAAGCGCGATACCATATTTAGTGTCCGGGATAGATTTTACGAACTCACAATGACGAAATTTTTAATATAAAATGACCCATTCTGACCTACAAAATATTTAGTACGAATGTTAAAAATGATTATTAGTAAGGTCCTAAGTAATTATGCCAAGTGGAATTGATTTCACAGCAGCAGCTTATATGTGGGTGGAAATTGCTGGTAAACTGCAAACTGAAAGTCAACATTTTATACCACTCAAGCATAAAAGTGAGTCGAACCATTATTTTGCGCATTCGTCGACTCGATGTATTCTGCTGAGATAGGTGTTAAAAAAAAACACGCCTACTATCTATCTATAGTAAGAACAAATCTGTAAGCTTAAATGTAGTAAAACTTTCTTTAAAAACTAAAACAAGGGATTATGTTTGCCCTCAACCTTTGCACTTAACTTAATGACCGAATGACACAGACACCCACTGTATACTTACCAAACTGTAACATCTCCGCCCAAAATGCTCCACACCATAACGAATGAGTAATTACACTACGGTATATAGTTGCTGTCTGTCGGAGACGGACACTGAGACACCAAAAACTTTGCGCAAAAACTTTATAATCTTTCCCTATTGGAAAACTGCACAGCCACATGACTCATCAACTACGCATCCTTCCGTGTCATAGTCATAGAGCATCCCCCCATATACAATCATGAGATGAAAACGGATTTTCCCCACAAAATACCACTCGTAGGTGGGTAGCGGATATTATTTATGCGCTTATAAATGGGTGTGCTGTGTCCGTTTGGCAATAGGACAACAGCTTTAAACTTGAACTTGTGTCTGGTCGTAGGTAGACGGGAAAGTCATTCGAATAAAAAAGCCATTCACTTTGAATTTCACAATTCCGTCGTCATATAAGTTTTAGTGGGTGCATATAAACAGCCTTTTGCGCTTAAAATGATTGCCTCTGGCCTTTCAAATTTAATTGTTTTCACTCAGTTTATTGTAAGACGTGTCTGTAATGTGATTGATTTTAAACTTTGGCGAGGCGTTCGATTGCAGCAGGACGAATATTAATAGACTTAACGTCTTTGTCGAACCTATAACGACGTAATTTTAAAACAGATTTTTCTGAAATAAGGACCAAACGCAAGGTGAGTTTCCATATGGGGATGTTCGCACTTACTGCTTGGCCACGAACGACTCTAAGTGAAGAGAATGAATGATTGTTACTTTAAATTTAGAATTATTCACAAAAAAAGTAAAGAAATGAATAAATAAATAGTTAGCACAACAGATCCGTACCAACCCTAGTCCCAGCTTCTTACAACCATTTGTTTTGTGTGAGTTTTTAATTTTTGGATCGAATTGAAGGAATCTACAATTTTATGCCGAGTCCCAACAGCTAATTAGGTAGCTCGTTCATGGCAGTAACACTCTCTGACAGGGCTGCCAGTTTGGAGTTTTTGCCTCCAGATTCAGGAGTTTTTTTCCTCGACGATGGAAAATTGTTCACGGCGAAATCAGGGGATATTGAAATTCTATTTTATTTGCATGTCGTTGTAATATCTTTTTTATCTCAAAATGTGCTTTCGCAAAAATTGATAGGCATTCTGCAAACGTAAGAAACTCTGACTAAAGGACTATTCACATGAACGCGAATTGCAAATAGAAATAGAAAATTGCTACTAGTTCTTCCAAAAAGCATTATATTTAAATTATCTAACATCTAATCTAAAAATACAAACGTTTTTTTTAGCGAAATTGACAATTACAGTAAATTTCCCACGGATTGAAAATGTTTGCCCCAAACTGTCACACTTTGTTCACAACACCAGATAATACAGTCACGATCCACAAGCCCACGACTGAAAAATTTGTTTAAATATGTTTTTTCCTGGGGATGGCGATGGGCCCGTCTTGGTGCCTGGTCTTTTGTGACGATATCACAACCCCACTCAACCTAACCTAATATGGTTTTATGTGAATGAAGTGTCAGAAACTACGAATATTCGCTTGTTCGCAATTCGCTTTCATGTGAATAGTCGTAAACAAAGATTCGTCGTTCTGTCCACAACTCTTGATTCAGGATGAAATAAATGCGTGTGTTATTTTAAAATGTTGTTAAATAATCGATCGATCCTTCACAGCTATATTTGCCAGTGAAAAATAATTGTTCTAATATCTTTGGCGGTTCGGTTCAGCCTTGAACACAAGTAGCACTATGATGTGCTACACGACTCGTGTGACCTAGTTTGTGATGGTTGGTAAGGTGATGCATTCTATACTTATGTATATCCAACCTGTGGAGTTGAGGAAACGGATTATTTCTAATATTCCTTTACCCGAAAAGTTGCTAAGGTCGTTGAAAAAAGGGTGGTTCAGTGTCTATTCCTAGTGCTGGACATTTGCAGAGGAAATATCTTTGGACTATTTTTTTGGTTTCCAAAACAAGTCTTTCAAAAAAGCTAATGCTAACAATTTTCATTAGGAAAAATTTTTAGTTTTCTGTAATAGATGCTTAAATGGTTTTCCTAATTTAAGCACCTACCTAATCTGTTAAATTTATAAACAATAATTTCATCAAAGTTGCGTAAGGGCTGTGTAAATTCTTACAGATAGAGTTCTTGGTAGAAATTCTAAATTTACCTGGTTTATACACAATATATATTGGAAAACAAATTATACATACTGAATGCATCTCTGCACAACATTCCCAACTTTTGTTGGAAAACCAAGCGAATATGTGTTAAAGCCAGAAAAAAATAGTTCTTAGCTATTTGCTTTCGCCTATTTATATAAAAGATATGGTTTCAAAATGCTACAGTGTTGACATTTTGCGTTGTATTATTTATTCGCCGAAAACTCTTGCATGCGGAAAATAAAACTTACATTTTCGCGTTTCAAATTCGAAATTCCTACTTTTGGGTCGTGCATAATATATGTTAAAAAAACAAGTAAAAGTGTTATCATCGGCCTGGATGATGCTTGGATACCTTCCACTGTATACAAGTCATGCAAAATTGGTTTTGTATGAGAGGTAACAGAAATACTTGACCTATGGGCTATGTCCCCTTTTCAATACCAACCTCACGATGATAAAAAGAAGTCCTTTCACCAAATTTCATTCGCCTATGTCAATTCCTTTGGGCGCTATAGTGCTTTCAACAGACAGACAGACGGACATGGCTAAATCTATTCAGAATGTGATCCTGATTCAGAATAAATTATATATGTACTTTGTGAGGTCTTCGGTGACTCCTTATTCTTGGCGTTACAAATGTAATGACAAAGTGAAGGGTATAACTTCCTGTGGAGGGTATAACAAATAATGACAAATTTGCTGTTTTTTTTTTTGAAAAAAATAGCCAAATCTGTGGGTTAGTCAGATTTATCTGGGGGAAATATTTTGACTGCCTGGCAACGCTGCTCCCAGATGTTTGTCAGACGTTCGCGGGAGGTGACAAAAATATAATCGCAAATTTAAGAAAGGACGATACGATTTCTTGGCTGGATTGTGTAAACTTGCATTTTATTTAGTTCTTCGTTGGTTTTTATTGATACTTGTTATGGCAACGGAAAGTCTCTTCAACCCAACCTTACCAAATATAATAAAATCTGCACGCAGAAAATTCACTTATTTAAAATCAATCAACTTTCAGTTAAAAACCACAAAGTAATTCTGTTAATATAGCTCCTACAGAGTTACTGGATTAAAAATAACCGAGTCAACTTGTTTAAGGAAACTCGGTTAAAAACAACCGGTTTATCAATTTCCTCTCCAAATTTTGCTCAGTCGTAAATAACAAACTAACTTGGTAGTATTTAAACAAATTACTCTGTTGTTATTAGTCAAGCCACATAAAAAAAAAGAAATCGCAACAGGTCCTAGCTTCTTTTGTGTGAGTTTTTCATTTTTGGGACGAATGGCAGGGATCTAGAATTTCCAATTTCCTTCATGGCAGTTATATACTCTCGGATGTTTGTCATATGTTCGCGAGAGGTGGCGCAGTTAAAGTTGGAATTAAGGTTTTTGCGGGATTCGAACCTGGGACCCCTCGCTTAGTAGTCCAACACACTAACCACTAAGCCACTGCGTCGACCCACCTGGTTATATTTAAACAAGACTTATTAGTTCTTCTAGCAGAGAGTTGTTCGATTTTAACAAACATTTAAGTGGTTAAAAATTGATAAGAAGAACGGTTATTAATAACCAATCGTTGTGTTAAAACTTCGAATTGACTTTGTTGTTTTAAACAATTTACTCATTGGATTTTAACAAAAACCAAAATAAGACTGTTTGGTTGATATTAATCTACTAACTTGATTGATAACAACTGATAAAGAGTGTTGTTTTTAACAGTTTGCATGTAACCTTTTTAACTCTGTAGATTTTAACAACAAATACTTGTTTATTTTCTACAGAGACTTAGTTCATTTTAACCGAGCAAAAATCGCACTCGGTTACGGTACAAATTTCTGCGTGTGCAAATAATAGAAAAAAGGCTCCCAGAAAATAATGAACAATAGTCTTTCAAAGTTCGAAAACGATATTTTCATCATACGTGATATGCCCGCAGAGTTGGGGGAAACAGATATAGACAAATGATATATCCACTAGCTCAAAGTAGGATGCTTAAAAGCCATGAACTTGAGAGGCAAAAATCGCCCAATTTAACAATTCAACGCGCTATGGAGAAGAGCTGGTCAGAAAGTCTCTTGTAAAGTCCCTTGTAACTTTCCTTCTGTATTTATAAAACCCAACAAAAGGGAGCCACTTTCACATATTGTTCACTCTACAATCGTTTTGGAACAGTGTCGCCAGGAAGTGCCATCGTTTCGTCCAAGTATTTGAGTGTTGGGTATTTAAGTGCGACACCGAAGACTGGAGAGGTGCTCCCCCAACAACATAATACGGTCCTACAACTGCAAGACATGCCCCTGAATAATTTTTATTTTAAAATGATACTATATACCGCAGTTCGGCCAAGCAAAATATATTTTGTTTCGATATACAAATGAGGTACACAACAAGCACACATAAACATATACTGCGCGGATTTGCAACAATATTTTGATTGTCTGCCAAGCGTGCCAAAAAACTATGACAACTGCTAATGAATAGATACCATCGCCGTCATTGTCGTCGTCGGATGAGAATGTTTTTCGCTTGAATTGTCAAATCCGCCCGATATTTATTCAATGTGACTCACTCCATCTATCTGGGAATGAATAGGGAAAATCACATTGACGATGCTATTCTGATGATAATACCGAGACTATTTTATATTGACGACAGAGATACGCACGCCGTTGTTATTTTTTGTCACGAAAACACAGTTCTATCTGTAGATGTGTTTTTTTTTTTTTCACTGGAAAATCTATAATCTCCTGCTGGCAGGAGATATCTCTCTCCGGATATTCACATTTTGGCTCAACAAAGAAACGCAGTTCTACATCGGACATAAAGAGCAATTGTGTTAGGTGGAACGCGGCTTATTCAGTTGACGACATAACGCAATGATTTAATCTTTAATGAGGTATTGTAGTGTCCTTTGGGGGAGCGCATTCGTACGCTTACACATCTATATGGGGATGTGCACAAGCCTTGCATTTATTTAGTACGTTTGGCGGTATATCCTTGGAATTTATTGCGCGATATAGAATGTTAGTATAGACATAAGCTCATAGAGGGTGGGCGCACTCATGAGCTAATTGAATGGTTAATTAGGCTTGCAAATGCGCGCTGAGCACAAGAGCACATAAATGATTTGCAAACAACTATAGGTATGTGCCCAAGTGAAGACAGTAACATTAAGTACTCTTAAGTAGTAATTTACAAGTCGATTCGAAAGTGGATGTGTTTTACTGTAAATCGCAAGGGGATTCGAAATTTGTAGCACTGATGTATTGAAGCAATAAACAGACGTAACTCCCTCAAGTATAACATCAACCGAAAAGCTTTCTCATGCGATGTCAAACAAGAATAACAGTAGAAGGTCATAGGTCCAGAGTTCTTTTATCATTTGGGCTTGGGTCAAAATAATTCTTGTCAGACGCCAACTATGAAAACCACAAGTCAGTCTTTCCGTTAAAATCTCTATAGCAATAATAGAATTCTTGTCTGTTTGTTACCGCATCACGGTAAAACGACTCACCAGAGCTGACGTTTCATAATTTCGTTGGGGGCAAATAGATCTTTAGTAGTCCGGGGAGTACAAAACAAAAGTTTAAGAAATTTACTTTTAGCTAAGCGTTTTTCAATTGGGACGGTCGAAGTTGTTAGCCTGTATCGGCCATGTTGTTTTGGTAGCGTCTGTCTTATCTGGTGTTTATTATTCAGTTGACGACATAACGCAATGATTTAATCTTTAATGAGGTATTGTAGTATCCTTTGGGGGAGTCGTCCCATAATTTTGGATACTTAAATATAATTCTTATGATATCGATTTAAAAATAAAATTGTTCGCATATTCGCCATAGAATTTTCTTCAAGTTTCGCAACCTTTTTCCTTTCACATTTCGATATCCGCCAGCGGTGTCTCTCTCCACTTTTTTTGTAAAAATTATCGATTTTTTAAACAATTTACAAAAGCCTTTACACCATCACGCAAGCGCATTTTTGCACGAGACGAGACAGAGAGATCCGTTTTTCCGCAGTCAATGCTAGTAAAGGAGTAAGAATGAGATCACAAATCAGACGCCTAAAGTGTCATGGATGTGCTGCCCATAATTATAGATACGTAAAACGTAAATAAACCAAGTTCCGGGAAACATAATTTTTGTAATCACAACATTTCTATTTCTTATTTAAAACATGTGAAATGAGGGCGATTTTAAGTTTCAGTAAATTAAACCAAAAATGCATTAATCAGTTATACGAAATTAATAAAAAATTGTAGGTTCATCACTTCCGGAAGGCATTTTGTTTTATAGGAAATCGAAATTTCGTGAGTCGTCGCTATAAAAATAACATGCATAGCTTCCCATAATTTCTACCACGTAAACAAGATGGCCGACGAAAAAACGTGTCACGTTTTTTTGCGTGCTAGGTAATGCCGTCCCTCTCAGTCACACGGCTGTTTAGTATTTAGCATTTTTTTAATCTTACGTGTTAGGAATGTGTGACCGTGTAAATGCGGCATTAAACAAAACTGACAAACTGTGTTGTCGCTTAAAAAAGTGTCAGAAAAATTACAAAAGTTAAAAAAAAAAAAACAAATTTCCTACAATAAATTGTGGGAAGAAAGAATAATAAATATGCGGTCGTCGTTTTGCAACAAAAATAGAGAAAATTAAAAATTTGACAGCCGGAAGCTTATTCAAGTATCATGTTTAGTTAGTCTGACAGCTGTCTGACTAAAAGTATCTCGGTTATGATTGGCTGAAATCTGTCATATGGGTGGACGTTTATGGAGGGGTAGCCAACGTCTCTAGTCAAGAAATTCGTGATTGACTACTAAGTTGACAGCTCGCATATGTGGCTGACGTAACAAATTATCGACTAATCTAGTTTTTGCGTTCAGGTTACATCTTATCCAGACCAATCTAGTCGACATAAGATAACTGCATTGTTGAATGTACCCAATAATAATTATATTGACAATTTACTTAAATTTATAAATTTATAAGAATAAATGAAAATTGAGGGTTAACAACATTAGCAAAGATATTGTAGTAGATTGAGTTAGGAATTGGGACTAAACAAATGGTATATACAGACCGATTCGAATAAGTTACCCTCTTTTCCCGCCGCGTTCGCAATTTGCCTATTTTGTTCGCCCTGAATATAAGTGACTAACGACACCCAAAGGACGCATCTCAATTGCTAAGCCCAAAATAATGCGGTGTATCAGATGTCCGTAGAGCACATACGGCTACCATTAACGTCATTCATAGATAATTTGCCTCTTTAGGCCAAAGGCGTATCGTTTGGTTTCTATTTCCATGGGCTCCTCGCTGCTGACGGCTCTATATATGCAAAAAGGGATATCCATGGCAAAACACTATATGGACACCGCTGACGCTGACTGTGATCAATTTGCAATCGAATGCCACCCCCGCGGTGGTCAAACAAAATTCGCGTCTATCACGTGTCAATTAGTGGCAAATCAGTGGAGGACAAAAGTCAATTTGTGAACTGCGCCCCACTGGTATAGTTTTTTTTTTGTTTCCCCGCTGCCACACAAATCGATGCTTCCGCCCGCTGAATCTGTCTAATTTCGAGGTTATTCCCCTGGTGCACCATGGTAGCTATCCCAGACGTCCGGTTAGATACCGATATCTGTAATTGGGTTAATTGTGTATTCCCGCATCAAAGCAAAAGCAAAAGCAGTTCATTTGCATTCGATTTGAATCGCATCCGAGTGTTCCCCTTGACAACAGAAAATGTAGACAAATCATACGTATATCCATTTTATAGTCCTAACAGAAACCTGTTTTTTTCTCTACTTCTAGGATACGACGCATTCTTCCCACTGTCGCTAGTGCGACTGAAAATACCCACCAACGAGAAGGCTCTCAGTATATTCACTAAAATTCCATTTGGCAAATTTCAAGTAGTCTCGCTGGCGAACAATAGTCCTGCGACAAACTACACTTACAGCCTGGAGCGGAGTGCCGATGAGTACTTACAAATAAACAATCGGACTGGTGAGGTATTCCTGTCAAGTGCATACGAGCACATGATTCACGGATCACAATATATTGTGTCGGCGAAGAGTTCGCGCCTGAAATCGACTAAAATGCCCCGAATGTCTGTGGAACTTGTGCCAACCAACTCGACCGAGTTCTGTGCCCAGCCAGAGAATCTATGCTACTGGAGCGAGGCACATTACACGGTGG
The DNA here is from genome assembly GCA_948293265.1 of Cheilosia impressa. Lineage (NCBI taxonomy): Eukaryota > Metazoa > Arthropoda > Insecta > Diptera > Syrphidae > Cheilosia > Cheilosia impressa. The sequence continues at coordinate 25,163,533 of OX411884.1, read as the reverse complement.
TGGAAGACAGACGGGATGTGAAATTCCGTCCGATGCGTATTGGTGAACTACGGCCGAATGGCCTAAATTATTTGTGCTCCGAAGTCGATGTGACATATGAGGTTGTGCAATCTGAGTATCTAACAGTCAAGGATGGTGTACTTTATACAAAGAAGCCAGTCGATCATGAGGCACTTGTTGTACCGAACAATGGAGTGTTTGCCGATGTTAAGTGTTTTGTGCAGAAATCACCGACTGAGCAGCCCGCAGAATATGTGAAACGGATTAATGTCACTGTCGTGGATAGAAACGACAATGGACCAAGGTTGCAGAATGACGAGGAGTTGTCCTTTGAACTGCATGATCCGCACTTTAAGCTGGTATGTATACACTCCGCGATACTAATAATATTTTTTAGTGTCTAGGCTAAACTTTTGAAACTCACAATGGGGAAATTTTCCATACAAAATCGCATATCGTACAAAATATTTAGAGTGAAGGTTACTTACTTACTTTACTTAAAGGGGTCCCGACCCGTGGAGAGTCTCTGCCTGAGACACTGTAGCCTGTAGCCTAGAAGTGAGAAGAGTGAAGAGTGAAGAGTGAAGAGTGAAGGTTAAACTTGATTATTAGTAAGACCCAGTTATTTTGTAAGAAGTGTTAAGAAGTGAAAGCCGGTTTTATACTTACCGCAATTTAATTTATTGAAGAAATGTGCTGCATAATTTGGGGGTAAATATTTTTTACTCAAACTAGATTCGATAACATAAATTTGAGAGATTTGCCCGAACTTCAGAACTGTCATTTTCAATGAAATTAGTTCTGTCATTCGGAGGACTTTTGTAATAGTGGTAGAGACCATATTTTCTTTTCCACGGGAAATATAAATGGTTTGAATAGGCCAAATCAATATAATATTTTTCTAGTGTGTTCTGGTGAGTAAGGATAGCAATTCTTTAAGAATATCCCGGACACTTTGGTCGTGGTAAGAATTTACCTTCAAGTGCATTTTTTTTCAATGAAGAATAAGGTTTGTTTGACGTGCGCACTGGGTTAACCCTAATGTGTTCGATATAGCACTGAACTCGTTCTGGTACTGAAAACTTGTGTTTGGCATGGATCCTAGGGCAGCCTAGTTGTGCCCTAAACTGAACCCAGTTAATTTGTCGGGGCATGAATTCAGTGCTGAGTTTCGCTCTCTTTCTTACTATCTGTCATTTACTTTCAAACTCATCATCTACATATATTGCAAACACTTTTATCGACTATTTGCATTATTCAGATCAGATCAGAATGGAGTTCTCATTTTTAACAATAAACGGAAAAAAATGTTATATTCTTCGTTCAATTCAAGATAAATATTTTTCAATATCAAAAACTGACAGACACATTTTGCGTTCGATTAGCCGACTTTTCATTGTTGTACAGGGTTTTTGACGGGCGTGAAAATTAGCTGACACTTCTCAGTACGCACTCGTGGGCACTAGTGCTAGCCACATCAAACAAACCTATAGAAACATAGGTTAGGTTAGGTTAGGTTATAGTGGCAGGCCGCCTCAAGTGCAGCCACACTTAGGCCATAGTAGTAGTAGGCCCATTGTGATACCACAGGATCAGTGTTCTGATAAACTACCCGTTGAATGAAGCGTTGGACGCAGTTGATTCCTATGTTTGCGAGTTCGCTGAGATTGTCGAAGAAGTATTCTTCGAGGTATAGTTTTCTGCGGAATGACAGTGCTGGGCACGTGCAGAGAAGGTGAAGAATAGTCTCCTCCTCCTCCTCCTCGTCCATACCGGCAATTGAGGGCAGTTGTTAAATTGAAGATGACAGAATCCAGGTATTTAATCGCGGCTTGACTGTCGGTAAGGATGGTGATATCCTTTACAGATATTATATTATACCGAAGCCACGACAAGGCCTCTTTGATCGCCATGATTTCTGCTACATTGATTAGGAAGGCTGAATGAGATTTTGCAATTTAGATCATAAGAAGAGCTAAAATTTGATCTTTCAAACGCTCGCATGACGTTGGATTGAAAACTAAAAAGGAAGAGGGAATTTATACTTAAGTTTATGCTTAAACAAAATGTATTTTTTTGACGTTTCGACTTCCATATTTGTAATATTTTGCAAACTTCGTTCGCGCAGGCAAAAGTTTTCCCAATACGGAACAGCCAATGAAACATCTTTTCGAGTGATATTTTCCCTGCGTATTTGATTCCTTTCCACAAAATCGTTCTCCAAAGGTATGCTTTGGTACAAGGGCACACCAAAAATATTTACCTTACACTAAGTAAAATTAATTTATGTTGAAGTGGTACTATTTAAATTCCACTATTACCGACATTTGCGTCAGAAATACATGAAGACATGAAGTCATTGTGGGACCTGTATTAATAAGAACAGTCACCGTCAATTAAGTGCTCATTTTCTACAACAAAACTCAGGTTAAACTGCTGCAAGTTCGTTTGTTTTGCACACCTTAGTTCCATGTCCACCATTCTCCATCTTTTCAAAATGAAAACATTTCCACTGTACGTGTACATTGATGTAGTTTTTTTTTGTTGCGTATGCTTCCCAAAGGATTGAATGCTCTCAATGGAAGGATCCTTGTTTTACCAGGGGGAAAACTAAATGAAAAAAAATGCGCATTTAAAAAAAATAATAATAAAGAAACACCAAACCTACTTTAGTTACGACTCGCAATAACAAATGAATGTGCAAAGGAAGTGTGTTGGCGTGTCGATTAAAAGACGTGAACGTGTTCATTCGTAGTGTTTGTTTTTGAAATTTTTACAAAACATGCAAAGTTCTTATGGGACCTGCCGCTAAAGTTAGAAAACTATACTCTTATGCAATGCAGTCGGTCGATTTGAGGGCACCACTTTTTTTTTTTTTGGAAAAGCAATTAATGTCTTCACATTAAACCGAAAGGCTCAACTGAATTGTTAAAGGACGTACTGACATGTTAGTTACCATTGTCGTCACACAAAAATATTGCACGTTCGCAACCCCTTGAACGTTTAAATGTTCTTCATTCTCACTAAAATCCTCTAAACTCTTAAATCAATAAATAATGTATGCGTATAGACATAAAGTCAACTCTCAACAGACTTAGAAACAAAATTTATCTATCAACGCGTTCCAGCGCCCGCTAATCTATTAGCGATACTTGACTTATGTCAAACGAACATCTAGGTTAAAAGTGAACTTTGCTTTATGAAGCGTTTCACAATAAATGGACGTATCGCTAGCTTCTAGCGGTCAATGGAACGCGAGTAAATTTTTTTAATTGACAGTACCGTGAGAATGTTACGTATACGTCAGAGTAAGCTCAAACCGTTCACAATATAAAACCAAAAGACAAATCAATTTGCAATAATGAACTCAACGACGTTTTTATTTATGTTGCATTTTAAATTACCGGCTAGCCGGTGACTGAAGGAATCCATGAAACACGATGTAGTAATAGTTGTAGTAACTGTATCGATAAGAAATCTATATACCCGGTAAGACAATGACCGCCGGCGGTCTGTATAGCTGTCATAAGAAATCGCGTGTCACAAAATCATTAATGAAACCGTTCGACGACGACGCCGGACATTAGCCCTGCCCCTCTATCTATCTACATAAGAAACAAAAAAAAGAGCAGACGATTTGTAATGTCTATCTATAGAATAGAAGGCAAAGGAAATAACCGGCAAAGTATCGCAATATGTTATTTTTAAAAGACAACAAACTAGCCCGAAAGCTTTGTCGAAGTCACCACCAGATGGGTGGTGGTCTCTGAAAGTGTACATAAATCATGTGGTATATTGAAAGCAGAATGCAGCAACGTCAATCAGTGACAGCGCTGGTAGAAAGAGCCACATGATGGAGGAAGTGATTGTTTTGAAGCAAATCTCCGTGTGTCATGTAAGATTATTGTAGGTGCACTTTGACATTAGTTTGTATCAAGGTTAGTGTTTACAAAAGAAAAGGTTGTTAAACTGAGGCCCATTAGGAGATTGTGTGGCCGTAAGGATGGGTGAAATTTACGACTCTCTTACACGTCTGTTGGAGATATTATGAACGATGAACTCGTGGCAGCTGATGAGCAAGGAGGTGGTATCTTATGAACTGCATTTAATTATCTACATTATCTGCATTGTCACTTAGCCAACGACTTACTTTAAACAACCATTTTTTGTTTCATTCATTTATAGCATTTATCTCCACACTCAATTTTGTTTAAAAGTAGTTTCCTTTTTCTTTCTTGTTCAACTTTTACACAAAATACTGTCAGCTGACTGGAATGTATTCACCTTTCAGTTCGTAATTTGGCCGGATCTTTTTGTAGCCGAGAGTCGTCATCGTCAATCGGAAACAGAACAAATAACGGCATGAGCCGGAAAGCAGCCGAGCGGTTAAATATATCCCATATGGTCTAGTGGCTAGGATATCTGGCTTTCACCCAGAAGGCCCGGGTTCGATTCCCGGTATGGGAAATACTTTTTTTCCTTACTATCCTAGATATCTTTCAGTATGCCTTGTGGCTTTAGTCAGATACCTGCGTCTAGACAGATTTTGCATACGTTATAATTGCGAGAAAGGCAACTGGCAGTGGCACACAGTTGCTAACAGTTGTTTAATTTTTTTGTATTTTATCTGACGTTTGCTAGCTAGTTTAATGGGCACATTCAAAAATCTAGTTATCTTAAGGCGACTGGATTGGTAACCTGAACGCAAAAACTAGATTGGTCAGCCACATATGCGAACTGTCAACTTAGTACTCAGTCAAGAATTTGTTGACTAGATGTATCAGCTAGCCCTCTATAAACGTCAACTGAAACAGCTGTTCATATGACCGATCTAAACCAATGAAAACAGAGATACACCAAGCCAGCCAGCTGTCAGACTTATATAACTAGATACTTGAACGTCCCCACTTACATGTATTTACTGCAAAAATGTCAACTTAAATAAAATTGCATTAAAGAACCGAATTACAGAAAGACGACAATTCTTCGATTTGTTGTCGAAAGTAATTATATTCGACTGACCGTTAATCTCATTTTTAAATCCCTTCACAAAATCTAAGCATCCATTAAACTTTATTCCACAGGACGATCCAATTGGTGAAAAAATCTACTTCCTCGACTCAGATACAGTGGAAACAAACTCGCACCTCGTCTACGAAGTTCACAATGACCAGTTCAATTTGATTCGTCCCAACTGCAATGCCTACGAATCCGATCACATGATGAAGCGAAGTTCAATCATTGGCTGCCGTAAGTCAATGAAATTAAATAAATACTCCATCAAACATTGTTTAAGTTTCCATTGATTACTTTTTGTTTTCCAAATAGAATTGGTGTTTGCTCGCAATGGTATTCTCGGCAACAGTCCCTACTGTATTACACTGGAGGCCAGCGATAGCACTGTTGACAGTACCAATCCACAAACAGTTAAGTTTTCATTAGCACGGTGCATTTCAATGTCAAAATCTTTTGCTTATCTTACAGGCTAAAGCAAATATTTGCATTCACACGGATGTGAATAAGATTCACGAGTCGAATCGACCAACTGCGCAGGCGTTACATTCATCACGGTACAATCGTAAATCTTCGACAATAGTAAACTCAGAGGAATCGCTGGTTGGACTGGAGTTTGGCAGCAAGACGTTAAGTATTCTTCCGATTGCTTACCCGAAGGATGTTTATATATATCGAACAGCCACGGAGTGGAATCGTGTAACACAGCCTGCCAATATGGTGGATCTTATCAATATGACAGGTCTACGGTTTAGAATCGAATGGGACCGCACCGGAGCATTCGGAATCACAGAGAAGGCTGGAATTGTGTATGTCAGAAATACGACAGCACTGCGAAGAGCTGTGGAAACAGTGTACTTGTGAGTGTTTCCTAATGAAATTTAAGTATATATTTATAGTTTTGCTGGAAATTGTACTTTCTCAATGGACACAGCAGTTCATACTAGTATAATGACAACAATGAACTGTTACAAGTGACACTTCGCTTGTTTATACAAAATCAATTAAGTTGACTTGTCAAGGCGTTCGTATACCTAGTCCAGACAAATGTATCTGACGTTTCACATGAACTATGGCAACTGGGTATCCGAACGTACCCACTGATTGGTGCAGTTGACAGAAAAGAAATGTTGAAAACTGACACAAGAACGACATTATACCATAGAAATAAGCCGGCCATCTTGATTACGGATACGAGTTATGGAATAGATCAGCATGTTGATTTTGCTATCCTATACAAAACAAAATGGCTTCCGGAAGTGGAAAACTGTAGATTTCGTTAAAAGTTCCCGTAATTTTAAGCAACTTTAGCAAAATTTTGTACTGAAGAAATACAACGCTTAACCTCTTAACACTTATGAAAGGCTGGGTCTGAGTTCTTATCATTCTAAGTGGACGGACAATGGATATTTAATCGCGTCTTGTATTAACAAAATTTTTTGTGTTCTGACAGGTTTCTTTGTATTTTCATTTCAGCGTCACTGTGAACTGGACCGACACCCACAACAGATCGTTCGTCATAAACGTACACCTTCGTGATGGCCGACCCAGCAACACCTCATGCGAGCACAAAGTAAAGTCTCGCACTCAATCCTGCGCTCAAATAAAATGGCAGAACGAGTGCACTAAATTTTGTGGTATGGCCACAGACGGAGGAGCATGCCACTGGCGAGGCATGAACAAAGACTTTAGTCGACAGTACGCTTCATGTGTGCCAAATGAGCTGTATTGCCCCGACAATATTTGTGATCCACTTGAAGATCTGAACGGTTTTGCGTGTCCCCAGGATTGTACGCCAGCCTTGCATATTGTGGGACCCCACAGCACGAACGACAATAAGCGTGGAATTTTTTCCGGTTCGGGAACATGCATTTGTGGCGATAATGGCAAGTGTTCGTGTGCTCCTTTGGATGAAGACGATATGGATCGACCCAGAAAAGGTCGTAGGAAAAACAACAAGAATTCGACGAAATTCGACAACATAGAGATATTCACAATGGAACCAGCAACTATGGAACATTCGCCGGGAATTGTTTGTGGAACGTCCTGCATCATCTTGGCAGTAACTTGTCCAGCTATTTTGGTTCTCATTATTGCTTGTCTGTTGTTCTCGAGGCGTAAATATGCGAAGCAGGTTAAGGGAAAGTCGCTGAGTCCCAAGGAAGCTGATTGCGACACTCGCAACGGTGATCTACCACTGATGCCATTGGAGAACAGTTTTAAGTTCGACTCAGATTCAAAGTGGGAGATTGCGAGGGAGAACCTAATCCTGGATACCACTTTGGGTGAGGGTGAATTCGGTAAAGTCGTTAAGGGCTATGCGACAGATATTGCTAAATGTCCAGGCGTCACAACGGTGGCTGTTAAAATGCTAAAGAACGGCGCTAATTCGGTGGAATATATGGCGCTGTTGTCCGAATTTCAGTTACTTCAAGAGGTCTCTCATCCGAATGTTATAAAGCTACTGGGAGCTTGCACCAAGGGCGATTCGCCAATGATTATTATCGAATATGCAAGATATGGATCGCTGCGGGGCTACTTGCGACTCAGCCGAAAGATTGAGTGTGCTGGAGTGGATTTCACGGATGGCGTTGAACCGATTACAGTGAAGGATATATTGTCGTTTGCGTGGCAAATTTGCAAGGGGATGGCTTACTTGACGGATATAAAGGTGAGTTGGTATTTTATTCACGCGCGACGCAGTGCCAGGTTAGGGCGAACATATTTTTAATGAAGTGGCTTCAAACTTGAAATGCTTACCAACTGCTCGAAGGACAGCCTTTGCCTTAAATATATGCTGGCTGGCTTTCCCACTTTACGACTCCTCAGACAGTTCAGCCAGCATTCAGCAATCAAAAAAGACTGCTTAGTGCCAAAAACTCTTACGGTTCGAAACGAAAGTGCTGAGCCAACCAACCATTTTGTTTTACTGTAGCTGCCGAGGAACTGGCCAGCACATTTTCAGATGATATAACCTTTTGCTCTATATTTGAGAAATTTACATTTATTTCTAGTTGAAAAGATACCATTTGCCACACTAAAATTGTCCTTGCATTCTTCCTTGCAGTTGGTTCATCGTGATTTAGCCGCCCGAAATGTGCTCCTAGCTGAGGGCAAGGTCTGTAAAGTTTCTGACTTCGGGTTAACCCGCGACGTCTACGAAGATGACGCCTACCTAAAGAAGAGCCGCGACAGAGTTCCTGTCAAGGTATGACCTAACTACAAGCAGTTGTAGTCCATATTTGCTAATAAATACAATTTTAGTGGATGGCCCCCGAATCCTTAGCCGACCATGTCTACACCACAAAGTCGGACGTCTGGGCGTTTGGCGTGGTTTGCTGGGAGCTGATCACCTTAGGCGCCTCCCCATACCCGGGCATTCCACCGCAAAACCTCTACCACTTGTTGAAAACCGGCTATCGAATGGAACGTCCCGAAAACTGTTCGGACGAAATGTGAGCTAACATCGAAACCCCACCTTTCCGATGGATTGATAATAAAATTCTTCTTCGATTTCAGTTATTCCATTGTCCGCTCCTGTTGGACCGATGATCCCAATGCGCGGCCATCGTTCAAGTACATAGCATCCGAGTTCGAAAAACTGTTGGGAAACAACGCCAAATATATCGAAATAGAGTCGAATGCCGTGTCGAATCCTCTCTATTGCAGCGAAGATACAACCGCCTCACAAAGCGATCTGTCCAAGCTCACTAATGATCTCGGTGAACCGGATTGTCTTGATCATCTATGGCACTCGCCGAAAATCTGCTACGACAACAACGAGCACTGCAATAGTCAGGAGCATTCGTCAACGAATGCCGAATTTCTTCCGCCACCGGGCTACGATATGCCACGTCCTCTAATCGAAACCAATACCACCGAACAGATCCTTCGATACGAGAACGACTTGCGGTTTCCGTTGAATATTCGAAAATCATTAAGAGGCAGTACGCCCATAATTGATCCGAGTCATTATGCGGTGCCAGTGAAACGTGGTCGTTCCTATATGGATATGACTAACAAGACATTGATTCCGGACAACTTGGACAACAACGATGTGGAGAAGAACATTTCAAAGAACATCTCGTTTCGGTTCTCCAGTTTACTGAATCTCAACGAACAGGATAGCAGCGCTTAGGTCTTTCCAAAGACAATTTCACTAGGGACGTAATTTTTGTATGGGGAAAGGAAGTCTAGCCAAAGATAGATATAATAGTAATACTCAAGTGTTTTTAAGCTAAGTGGATGGACGAGTCGGTATATGTATGATTTTCCTACGTTTTACAATTATTTGTAGCGCCGTTTCTAAATATAAGTCGAAAGTACTGATCTCGCTTGTTTGTATTATTCTTTGTGATTCGTTTACTTATTTAAATTTGAATTTGTGTTTTATAACCTGTTTTGTTATTGTCTGTACATATTTGTTGATGTTTGTTTTAATGTTTTTAATTGTATATTGTATCATTTTTCCTTGTATACGTGAATGAATACAACAATGTTCCAATATCTAGCATTTAAGGCTTTTTATATCCATATTTATATACATCATACGATTATGGGAAATTATTTTATTCCTAAAACAAATCAAGACATTCCTTTAAAGTAATTCTTCTTATTAATGCAGTAAATTGTAAATACCTACATATTACCAACTAAATAATAAACTAATAAAAATAAATTAGCGTCGTGTAAAGGGTGTTTTTTTTAGAGGTATGGAACTTCGAATTGAAATAAAACACAAGAAAATCTTTTAAATGTCCATCAATTCGGCTTTATTGGAAGGATAATTTTATGCCATTAATGTTTAAATATGATTTCGGGCATGTGGCCGCCGCGGTTGGTTCGAATAAGGCCAAGTCTAGAGGTCCAATTTTCAACCACTTTTTCGAGCATTTGGGGCTGTATGTCGGCAATAACGCCACGAATGTTGGCTTCCAAGTCCCCTAACGTTTCTGGTTTGTTGGCGTAGACGAGCGACTTCACATATCCCCAAAGAAAATAATCCAATGGTGTCAAATCACACGATCTTGGTGGCCAATTGACAGGTCCATTCTGCGAATTATGCGCTCATCGAATGTTTCCTTCAATAAATCGATTGTGGTGACGTACGCTGTGTGGCATGTGGCGCCGTCTTGTTGGAACCACATCTCATCCACATTCATGCCATCCAATTCGGGAACAAAGTAGTCGGTTATCATGGCTCTATACCTATCTCCATTAACGGTAACTGACTCTCCAGCATCATTTCGGAAGAAGTATGGCCCAATGACTCTACCAGCCCCTAGAGCACACCAAACAGTCAGTTTTTGTGGATGTAATGGCGTCTCAAGGGTCTCATGTGGATTCTCTTCACTCCAAATGCGGCAATTTTGCTTGTGGACGTAGCCGTTCAACCAAAAAATGAGCCTCATCACTGAACAAAATTTTGCGATGAAAATCAGCATCGATATCAATCTCATTTTCGGCCCATACACCAAAATCACGAGGCATTGCAAGGTCTCGCGGCTTTAATTCTTGCACAAGCTGGATCTTGTAAGGTCGTAAGCCAAGATCTTTGCGCAAAATCCCCCATAAAGTTGATAAACAAAGGTCCAACTGTTGTGCACGGTGGCGAATCGATTCATTCGGGTCCTCTTCAACACTTTGCTCTACAGCGGCAATTGTTTCTTCGGTGCGCACTGTTCGACATCTCTGCGGATGCGTATTATCACATAGAGTAAACGTAGTGCGAAAACGATCCATGGTTAACCGAAATTATTGCTCTGATGGACGATTATGTCGACCAGAGACAATACTGAGACCACCAACTTCGACCGATTTCCCGTTACTTAGCCTACAAGCTATATTTCTATGGGGTGGCACACGCTAAGTGCGCTTGTATTGTACATAGAAATTCGTATTGACAAATGTCACGAAACTTCAGAAACAAATACACTCGCACCTTGCATATGCCACTTCCGCTTTGGGCAAAGTGGCTTGCAGCATAGACAAACCATACTGAGACCCCCAACTCACAATCCTCTTGCCGCTGGCCCCCTCAGTTTTTTTTCAAATTCGCCATTTTGTATTCCTATCGGTGTTATATCAATTCGGAATCCGAATGAATCCGAATGACATGCAAAAACATACAAAAAATACAAAAATAAATGCTGCCAACCTCGGCAGCCGTGGGGAAATGTGAAAGAGTTCGGGAATACCACATTTTACCATAACTGAATGCCATTGGTTAGTAATTATAAATTTTTTGAAGGTAAATAATTTGATTTGTGTGGTTAATAAAACTATCTAAAGGAGATGTTTTATATACTAGAAATATATTGGGACAAATATGGTTGTGTATTTCCCGCTTTTGGATAAAATTAACTTCGGTTTCGTGTGTAATTTTTTCTTAAATAATAAAGAAAATTTGGTCAAAATGTTTTTATTTTCCCTCAACCAACATACATTCTTAATTTTTCGTAAATATTTTAAGCAAATGTACACTTTTTCCCAAAAAAAAAATATTATTCACACGTAACGAACAATTTCAAATTTAACTGATAAAATTCTATGAACGCTGCAAGCCACTTTGCCCAAAGCGGAAGTGGCTCATATTTTTTGGGAGTGTATTGGTGACTCAGAACTTTTGAAGTTACGTGACATTTGTCAATACGAATTTCTATGTATCAATACTAACGCAGTAAATCGTGACCACTCCGAAAAATATAGCTTGTAGGCTAAGTAACGGGAAATCGGCCGAAGTTGGTGGTCTCAGTATTGTCTCTGGCTTGCAGCGTTCATAGAATTTTATCCGTTAAATTTGAAATTGTGCGTTACGTGTGAATAATATTTTTTTTTAGGAAAAAGTGTACATTTGCTTAAAATATTTGCGAAAAATTAAGAATGTAGGTTGGTTGAGGGAAAATAAAAACATTTTGAGCAAATTTTCTTTATTATTAAAGAAAAATTTGCACACGAAATCGAAGTTAATTATATCCAAAAGCGGGAAATACACAACCATATTTGTCCTAGTATATTTCTAGTATGTAAAACACCTAATTTAGATAGTTTTATTAACCACACAAATCAAATTATTCACCTTAAAAAAATTTATAATTACTAACCAATGGCATTCAGTTATGCTAAAGTGTGGTATTCCCGAACTCTTTCACATTTCCCCATGGTTGCCGAGGTTGGTAGCATTTATTTTTGTATTTTTTGTATGTTTTTGCATGTCACACGGATTCATATTTGACATAACACCGATAGGAATACAAAATGGCGAATTTGAAAAAAAAACTGAGGGGGCCAGCGGCAAGAGGATTGTGAGTTGGGGGTCTCAGTATGGTTTGTCTATGATGTCGACCATAAAATGAACGGAGCTTGCGGTAAACTTCGCGAACTCAACCATTATTTTCGAAATGAAATTGCACGATTTGCAAGCGTTGTTCATTTGTCAACCTGTTCTTGATGAAATGGCAAACCAAACTGAACATAAATGACATTAGAGTTGCCAGGGGTGGGATTCTGTAAAAAACGAAACGAAAACCACCTTCGAATTTCAAAAAACGAAAGATATCGCGCGAAAGTGAAAATTTGCTTCATGTAACTCCTTTCGTTTTCTTCTTCTCGTTCGCAAGGGTTTAGGAAACTGTGTGACAAAAAAGTTAAAGCTATATAATATCAAATTTGTTGTGCTGACGGCTAACAGCTGACCGCTTTCAATGTGTATATTGTTTGTTTGTTGTTGTTTTGGTCGTATCCAAAGGTAAACACTCGTATAATAATGTAAGTTGTACAATTAACAATTACCGTCATACAAACTGTTTATTTAAATTAATAACATTCTTATATGACATCAACAACAACACAAACGCAACAAAATTTAATGATCGAGTGGATGGGGAAGTGTCAGTCAAAGCTTAGGGAAGAGATAAGGCCGCAAAAAAATGGGAACAATTAAATGAAAATGGCCCTCCCATAAAAAAATTACTGAATGGAAAAGGTTTTAGGGTAGATGTACCAGTACCCGGCCACCTAACTATTTTTCGTACTTTGATCCGTGATATATAATTCACCTGGCCATTTAATCATGTTTTTTCTTTTTTTTTGTACTTCAAATGCAATTTTTGTTTAAAAAAAAAATAGTTGAATATAATTGGGTTCTTGTATCTAAAATTAAAATTAATTTTTCGAAACAAGTGAAATTTCACCAGTACCCGGCCAGCAAAATTCAGTAGTCGGCCACTTTTGCACTAGTATCCGGCCAGGTTATTTTTGCTTTTGAAAAACTTCAAATACAAAGTAAATTAAACATATAAACTCGTTTTAAATCGATTATTTAATAAAAATGCATTTTTATTTTGGTATCATATTTATTATATACATTGGTACACAATACAGTTCAGGTAAATTCGATTTTATAAGCTTGAAAAAAAAAAAAATTTGGTAGGTAGATAATAATAATACGAATTCAGTTACACTTTTTTAAAAAGGGACGTATGTAGGTATAGGTTGATTAGGGCTGTGAGATTGTCACAAAAGACAGAGCACCAAGACGGCCTATCGCCATCCCCAGGGAACCAATACGGTTAAAAACCTAAACCAAATCGCCCAAGCAGTCAATTTCCCTACAGAATTCAATTATTGCCCCAATGTTATTTGAGGAACCAACCTCCTCTAAGTTGTTAAAGAAGTACCTGCCTAGGTTCTTCCTTGCTTGACACTCGCATAGAGGTGGGAGATATTTTCCGTGACTTGTAGGTCCTCACAGTACCTGCATGTATCCGTAGGTATAAAATAAGTTATAAAATAAATAATAAATAATCGTTTTAAAGACTTGTCAAAAACAATTCAAATAATATTAAGTAAAATAATAAAAATATATTCCTAGGTATACATTTTTAATAATACATAAATAAATGAAAAATAACACGCTATAGGAGACCTGCAAGGCTGGGCACTCATTCCGTAACTTTTCAGACGATTATCGTCGAAAGGATAGACCTCCAAAATAGCAACTAAGTGCTAAAATTACAAGTTTGAGAGCTTAATCCAGTTAATTTTCTAAAAATGTAATGAAAGCTGACATTTGTCAAAAAAAATTCGAAAAGAATATGACTTATTTTGGTGATCAAAGTTTCAAAAACGATATCGTTTTAGACGATCGTTGATATGCGGAATCTGCCCATCCTATATTTCTGATATTGACTGGTTATTAATATAAAGAGGAACCATTGTAGTTGGTTGATTTTCAGTTGATTTCAAATCGGTCAAATTGAAAGTGGAACCTGGACTTTCAAAAATGTTCGGCTCGGTCAAAGGTATGGGGCAAGCGTCGATCTTTTTGATGACGTAGGTGTGGTCAGATAGTTCACTAAATGCTATTTTCTGTAACAACCGCTATGCATTTTGAAACTGTTTCAGCTTCTCTAAGGCTTAGGTAGGGACTTATTTGAAAAAACGATCTTAACCATGTTCTTACGCTTTTCGGATTTGAAAATTCATTGAGCAGTGTCAATAAGAGCTGTTTTCTTAAGGGTAAAGCTATATTTGGCCATATCTATGCACCAGCCAGTTATCGGCTTTTCCTCTTCATGATACAAAACAGATTCGGGTCCTTTTTAAACATTCCTCGTCTACTTTCCCATGCAACCTATCTTGCAAAGTAATCTTTGGGATGTTGTATTTGGAAGCAGCTTTTCGGTAGCTTAAATAGTTTTGTCGAATATCTTCCAAGGCAAGCTTAATTTTATCAGCTCGCGATAAGCTTATTGAACCGAATTCTTTAGTTTCTTAGTTTATTTCCTATGAAAATTGGAAAATAAACCAAATTATCTCTAATGGCCGCATACTGAAACAGGATATATTAGGAGCCGCCCAGTGTGTTTTTTCGTGGCCGGATACTGAAACCTTTGATATTAAACACATATTATTTATATCGACTGAAAGAGAAAAGTATTTGGGTTCATTTGAACCAAAAATAAACAAAAAATGTCATTTCAACCAAATATCTAATACCCGGCCACCTTGACCGGACACTAGAACACCTTGAAAAAATTAGTTTCTAGTAACCGGCCACCATCTAATAATTAAATAAAAATAAAAAAATCGTGTTTTTTAAATATTTTATGATTAATAATTAAATTTCCTATCAGAAAAACAAGAAACGAGTTGGTTAATATTCAAAAAAACACAGAAATTTACGTTTTTCGTTTGATACCTCCACAAATTTTCTCGAACTCTAAAACGCACTTTTCACTTCGTCGACGAACTACATAGACTGCTAATTTTTTTTTGGCGGTTTAGTGATGTTCACAGCTGCCAAATTTTACCAGCAAGTTATATAGGTCAAAAATCATAGCCACAATTTATCGCCCGTGAAAATGACTATTAATTTACTTATTATTAACTATTTAACGCAAAGTGGCCGGATACTAGTGACTGGCCGGGTACTGGTGCACCTACTATATATTGTTTCGAAAAAGCAGCGCTTTGTAACATTTTCTTCTAATAGAGATGGAAATTTTATCCATTGCGGACAGGGTACATTTTCCATTGCATTAATTGTTTCATGTAGAATTTTCGACAATGTACTCTGTGCGAGAGGAGATGCAAAGTCGTTCCCAACTAACCATTGGTAATCACCTCCAGCCAGTACTTCAAGCGTGGAACATAGCCGTAAAATGGGAGCGACGTATGTGTTTCGCGTTCCCGTGCAAAGGTTAATGTTGTCCAGCACATACTTAAAAGCACTTTTATTTAACCGAAAGCATTGAACAGAACTAAAAATAAAAAATAATGTAAACGTAATATTCAATGCACAACAATTTAATAAACAAACCTTTCATCGGGCAGCGTAAGAGGATCCGAACAATCTCGAAGATTTTTTCGGATTTTTCTTAAATTTACACAATCCTCAACATCGCTATCATCACTATCGCTTGCTATTAATAAATAACTCGCTAGCATATTTTTTGTGAAATACAAATTTGTCACAGCCACTTATTAAACAACCAAAATTAATGAGAAACGTCAAACAAATAGCATTCGCTGTGTTCCTTTCGCATGAAACAGAAATATCTTTCGTTTTTGGAGTTACATGAAGCAAAGAAAACGAAAACGTCGATGAAATAGCTTTCGGTTTTTTGCTTTCGCGCAAATGAAATTTACTTTCGTTTTCGAAGTTACATGAAGCAAACCGTTCGTTTGAACGAAAACCATTGAACGTTTTCATCTTACAGAATCCCACCCCAGATTTGACCACAAAATGTCAGTTTTATCTCTATTCGAAAAACCAACCTCTAAAAAAAACACCCTTTATATACATTATTATCCACTATTTTAGTGGAGGCACAGTTCCACCCCAATTGCAGCTCAATTAAACGTAAGTTTGAAGTGTGATCGGCCTGCATGGAATACAAACAAATTCACTGCGAAAGGAGCTCTTTTCCCTTCCGCTGTTCACAATAACAAAAATCACAACTAAAGGCTGTAAGAAGGGCTCGAACCTATGGAGCCAACTATTTATTCTTGTTTTAAGTGTGCGTTTTTTAAATTCAACTCGGAAAGGAAGTTCGCTTCCCAAAATTGTCAGATGGGTATTCTTCTGCTTCAGACCTGGACAAATATCAACTGTGCGCAATCTCCTTCAAAGAGTAGCTTGATCTTAATTCGCTTAAAAAAAACTCCTTAAACAACATAACTCCTTCAACAACATTTTTATTTTATTGCAATAATTAAGGCCTTAAAATAAAGCACACACATGCCCTATTCCGGCACCAATAAGTTTAGATTCGCCTTGCTCGCCATCGAGCCCATAAACACCTCCTCGTCGCCCCTGATCGACAGCATCTCCCTGCCATCGTTAATTTTGCGCTCTCGGATCATAGCCGTCCGCTCCCAGCGTGAACCATGACAATTTTTACAGCTCGTCTTTGGCAGTTTATGCACTGTAGCTGTCCGGTTGCCGCAATCCTTACACTGATAGAACCTCTTCTCCGTATCGATGACTTTGAGCTGATGGCGTTCTTCCTTGCAGCGATCGGCAGCTGAAAAGGCAGTATATTTGCATTGGACACAAATCACCGCCTTACACGGCACCTTGTACGTGTTTAACATCTTCTCCTCAAGAGCCTCCTTCTTTTCGAGTTTATTAAAGTACTTGTCTTGTTCCTGCATCTCGCGGGCATCGACCAAATTCGTGTGCGACGAGCTGGCTTCCATGATCTTTTGAATTCTGGTCTTCCGATCAATCTCCCGCTGTTCTTCTTCGATTTTCTGTCGCTTTGATTCGCTGCCAAATTTGTCATTTAGCTCATCGATTGCGCGTCGTTTGCCGTCAACAGTGCCGCGGTGTTTGACAAAGTTTGGATTCGCTTTCTCAAGTGGCTTCTTTTTCAGGACCTGCATTGCTTTTAGTTTGGCCAAGTTTGCTTGTCGATCGCCGACATTTACTTCGATACAGAAATTGTCCCTGCTCAGTTGTGGGGAGCGCGATGCGAAACTAAATTCGCGATTCTTGAATTTTTCTGGCACTGAGGCAGCTGGAGACTGGGCAACGGATACAGTTGTAGCAGCCGAAACGGGCGTGGAAGGTGCAGCGACCGGTGTTGCCGCAAATTTAGCAGATTCTTCCTGCAAGATTTTTAATCTCTCCAGATCCTTGAGGCGCTGTTTAGTGTTCGCCTCGACATTGCATGCCAACTTCGATATGGGACCCCCTCGAGCGGCATATGGAACCGACTGCGTCTGCCTTGGCGAGGAAGTGTGATTCACACTGGCTGCATTTGGAGAGACCGCATACTCGGAAAGAGTCATTAGCCTCTGAGAGTCCTTAGCAACAAGCTTGGCGCTTTTCTTTGCCGGAACGGCAGTGTACGATTGACCGGCGTAGAACACTTCACTCTTGCCGAGAATTTTGTTTCGCAATTCGTTCAGACCACGCCCAGCGGTACACGATTGCAACTCGGACCGTTGGGACATTTTGCTGTACTCCTGCTTCATGTGGAACACGCAATAGTCGCATTCGCTAAGGCTTATTGTTGATGTGCATGGTTCGCCATTTTTCTTGCGAGCTTTACACGTCCCCAGATCCTTGGATTGACCCAGTATCATCACCTTTTGGTCGGTATCAATCGACAGACAGGCTATATCACCACTCTCTGCGCGTTTGTCGAATACACTTGGATTGAGAACAGCTACAGCCATGCCATTGGCTGTCTTCCACAATTGCTTGTGCGCACTCTTGAACATAAACAATGAAATCACCTTGATGTCACCCTTCAGATCGGAGAGCTTCCAAATGGAGTAGGGTGCTCCCGTTTTTGTCGTCTTCACTGGACTTTTACTTATGAGCACCCCCGCTATGACCCAATCTTTGGTGAGATCTCCTCGTTGCGTGTGGAAAGCGAGCGTTGAGAATGGGATTGGAGTCCTACCAGACATACGTTCTATCAGCCCGGTGCTGGAGACGAGCGGATTAATTAGTTTCAGTCCAAAAACAGGATCAGTGAATACCGATGATGGCTGCAGATAGTTGGTGATGACATTCGGTTTCGCTGAATTATCCGGCTGAAGAACCTTTTTGAACGAGGTGCTGATTGTACTGTCGCTAGCAGTAGCGCTGGAATGCGGTATTCTTTGAATGGGATTGTGGGGATTCTTTAACGGCTGTGGATTGTTGATGGCTTTGGTAACTTCCTGCGTCACCGCAGCTTCATGCTTCGCCTCGGATTGCTGTTTGAGCTTCTTGTTGATGTCCCTGCCGTACTCGTTGTACTTGCGTTCAAGGAAATTCTTGATTTCCTCATCGTCAGATGAGTCCATGTCATCGGCAGCGATATCTGAGGAGACGACTGGCGTTTTAGTCATTACCGTGGAATCGATTTCATAGCTGAACGCTTCGGCAAAGGTACTATCCTCTCGCAGTTTGGGGCCGACATTTTGGGAAGGAGGTGCAGAAGTTGCTTGGGCTGAAGGTTTTTCCTCGTCCTCTTCGGCGGCGGCCAGCAGCTTTTCCAAAGCAGCGATATCAACATTTTCCTCAATTAGTTCAACACTTTTGGTAGCTGATGGTTGACTTGAGGTCATCGGGTTATCGCTTTCGGCGGCGGCTAGCAATTTCTCCAAAGCGTCGATATCAACATCGCCCTCGGTTGCCTCCACGGGCTTAGATGACGGACTCATGTTCAAACTGAAAATAGAAGGAGTAGAGCTAGAGCAATATAGTCTCAGGAAATTCTGTCAGGAATCCTGCCCGTCGGTTGGAATGAAGAGCCTCTTCTACCAGACAGTTAGATAACTCTCTGTGTGAAGTGAATTTTTATATAATCAAGCATGACCTACGATAAAAATGCTTTAGATACAATCCCCATAACATCCCACCTAACTTGTGAGTTTCGTGCGATTCCTAATAAATTAAAAGGTTTGGTGGTATATTTACTGAAGTTGAAACAAGGCTATGGATGAATTGCCATACCCCGATAGAGATCTCTTACGGATAATTGCTATGCCAACTCAGCAAACGCTATTAACAGAGATTTGAAAGCAACAATCCCTAAACAGCTCTTTCCAACTCTGGTATGGGTACATTTTTGAGAAGGGTTTGCGAGAGCTCATACTTCTGAAGAACGAATCTATTATATCTTGTCTGGCTTCTAAAATTGCACTCCTTGTTGTTCTTCAGTTGAACTTTCAGTATGTAATCTGACAAAATTCGTTCACTGTCAACAGATCGCTGCGGCTGGACCACATTAATCCATAAAGCTACTTACCACTTTGAAGGAGCTTGAAATTTTGGATTTGCAATTGTGAAACTTGTGTACTACTTCTTTTGAAATTTATAGGTATATCGACTACCATTATCAAGATTGACCTAACATGTTCCTTAATAGAACCGATTTAATCGCATTCACTATTCCTGCAAAGGCTTTTGGGTTTTCTCCTCCATATTCGCTTGCATCGTCCTTATTTTCATTTTCAATTTGAGTTTCAGTTTCTGTTTGTTCAGTAACAGTTGCTACATGAGGTGTTTCTCTTGAAATACAACCGACGAGGGCATTTTGCAAACATTCAATTGCCTTTTTAACATCGCTAGAATAAGTGTTATGCCTAGAACTGAACAAATTTCTACATAAATTGGGATTTTTTGAAGGAGTTTATAGCAATCATTACTTATTAGTCATCCCTTCAAGAAATTTCAGAGCCCAGCTGATTTGAGAGCCATGCAGAGGATATGAGAACTCCGACGAAAACAATATCCAAAGAACAGCAATAGTGTGATCCAAAAGAATATGGAAGGGCGGACTATGAGCAACAATATTATTTCTTCGACTTTGGTCCAGAGTTAATGGTTTATCAAAAATATCAGTCAACAAAAACGAGTATGGTATTGGCTTGAACTGCGATGATTTCGACATAATGAATGACTATTTCAATGGACATAAATAAGAGCTTATTTATGTTGGGTGTCTACAACTAAAATTTACCTTTAACTAACAAATTTTAACTTCGAACTTATGAATTTATGTTGAACTGTTTCAAACTTTCTAGATTTTATGAGCTGCGATAACTTTTGAAATTTTCATACTGAAATTTTTGTTGACGTTCGTTTTCCCGCCAACGTAGTAAGAACATAGAAACATCGCAGCAGGTTGTGAAATGAAAATCAGTGTTCATGGACGGAATTGTAAGAGTGAAAATATGTTCGTGCTGGAATTCGTTATTGGATTCTAAACAAATAGATTTTCTGTTGCATATAATTGCATCCTAGATCTAGTCTTAATTTGAATAATATGTGATTAAAATTCCACCTTCATCGGCATAGAGTCAAAAAACAAATGTTTCTTACATCCGAGTTGTTCTTATATTCAAACACGTATATGTCCTTTATGAGAGTTCTTACATCCGTCGCGTCGTGGCCTGTATTGAGTTTTCATACTCCATTTCTATCGTGGGCTTTTGCTGCCGCTCATAGTAAACTACCGCATTTGTTTATTTATTTCAGCTCGGCGTAGTTTTTGTACGAACAATAGAATCTCTATCACACTAGATACTACCTAGATGCCAGTTATGCATATATAAAGGACCTCCAGCAAGGACCAGCAAGGACTACTTGACCAACGTAAGCAATAGCCCTGTTTTTTTGAGCTTCGATCTCAGCAAAGCAAAGTAAAGTAGGATTTTCAGCACGCAATTACAACCAACAACTACACTCTACTTGACACTTCGAGACTCGCAGTGGAGTTGTTGTTATCGCGTGCTGAAAGTCCTACTTTACTTTGCTTTGCTGAGATCGAAGCTCAAAAAACACGCCTATAGTCAAATTTTCCTTGCAGTTGTTAAATATTTTCAAAGCCGATCGTGGTAACACTGCCTACATCAAAATTAAATGAATGAACTATTCCATTTTTATATAAAAAAAATTATAATAATATTTTTATTACTGAATGCCTGAATGGGAACTATCGAACACCGAATTCCTGATCACCTATCCAAATCCATGCATGGAAACCGGTATGTGCGTGAATGCGCGGAACAATTTGACAGCTAGCAACACTCCATTTTTGTTTCGAATACCGCTTATCCGCCATTTTCGATATTCACCCCATTCATTTTTGTGTGCCGTTCATTCTAATAATTTTTTTTCGAATATGTCATATAGCGGTGTCGGTATGTAATATTTTTCTTCCGCCGCGAATGAGAAAAAAGAAAACATAATTTTTGTAATTAATTTCGCGAGTTATTATTCTCCATTTTGTATTCAATAAATTCAACCTAACTTTTCCGCCGTAAATGCGAAGCATTCACCCCAACCAGACGATTGCAATTTCGAAAAACGTGCAAATCCCAAGGAATTAACTATTTTTCCAGAGGCATATCTCCCAAAAGGTAACGAAAAAATCGAACAAAAAACGGACAAAAAAACATCACGCAACATTTTTTAGCAAGACAAAAGAATCACCGAATTCTCCCGACAAAATAAAATCAACCGTATTAATGTGAAAATTTCGTATGCAGATATATTTTTGCTTATTTTACTCGCTGGTCATCGTCGTCGTCGTCGTCATCCTTGGATGTCTCGACACCCAGCAGCAGCGGTGGTGAAGTGTGTGCGAGACATTCGATTTTTCTTTTCTCCATTTTCCGCACTTGTGTGTGAAAAAAATCACAGGTTCATGCACTTTTTGCATTAATTTGTTTTTCGGTTTTCGCTAAATGGGACTGAATTTCCAATAAGCACAGAAAAAAAAAATCAAAATTTTCAATTTGACATACAGGGAGTGGTGTGGGCGGAATGACAAGCATTCGCAAGGATTGCGTACAATTGGTACAGTGAGACAAGGGTTTATGTAGTTTTCGCGGCTGCGGAAGGTGTGATTCTTGTGCGATGTTAATATATAAAGTGATCTTAAACACGTGCTAAGGGTTGACGCTGTTCAATCTTCTGTAAGGATAATACGAGTCGTTTTTGATGATTATCCTTAGCGATAAGATTATATTCATACAATTGCAATGCGAGCTCGACTTGGTCATCATCTTATCGGTTTTGGATGTAGTCGTCGACATTTTTCGTTATCTATGAATGTTATTGTTTATCTCAATATTTTTGTAACCAATATTCTTGACAGCCATAGAAGTTTGAAGAACAAATTGCAGTATGACTGTGTAATTAGAATTATTTTAACTGCTTGCATAGGGTTACCATAACCTACATAACTTTTACAAAGAAGTTTACATATATCAAGTTTTTATGATGGATGGCCGAAGTCCATAGATCGCTAGACTTCTATCCCAAATAGAGAAACATTAGCTGGAGAATGCCAATTAGTTTTGTTGACGTTTCTGTTCACTCTCAAAGTGAACTAAATTCCAATGAGTAAATGTTATTTTAAATTTAACATGTACTAGAGCTGCAGGGCAAGCGGTTAATTAAAACTAGGTTAAAATATGTCTCCCTTAAATTAGTTGACGGCTACACCCGTCGCTTTGTTAGTGATGGCCCGCTTGCTGAACTATTTATGTCCAACAAAAATAGTTCATCAAGTCACACGCAAGAGGTGTGAACAGTGAAGCTCACAGCCTGAATTATCGTATCCATGAGCGAGCAATACGTCACTTTAGACTACATGCAAAACAGTAGCAAATTGCGTTACGTAGCATGCTGGAACATAGATTTAGCTGTTTCTTTCGACCAACAGCCATCACATGTAAAGAGATGAACCAGGTCAACACGTTTTTTTTTCTATTCTTACAAAATTCGCCCGTCGTTTGGTCGCTCTTGTTCCTGTATATTTGGCTATTCTCCACTTAAAACTCCATTCTTTCTTCAACAAACTACCTTCATATGTTTAATTTAGTTGAAGACAATTAATATTTACAAATGCATTACGTTCAAAAGTCCGTATTCATCCCACACTCATTAACCGCACACAAAGCTGGTGCAAACTTAAACTATACCCTGTGGATGTTTCTGGACTTGATGAAATACCTGGCAGCTCTATTTAATAGCGTGTGCAGTGCATAACAAATGCTTTCCAAAAAAAAGTAGATATGCATAGTCAAATAGTTGTTGCGCAGTTCTCTCTGCAAAGATACTCTGACACAATATTTTCCAGGTCGGTTGCAAAATTTTAAACTTGCTTTTCGCTGCATAGTTTAATTACCTTTCCCCACCCTCTAAAAGAAAGCGACCCACCACAGCACTCCCTTCTAGTAGGTCAACACAAACAAAACTACGATTTATTTGGCAGGCACAAATGAATGGTCGTCGTCCTTAGGGAGTTTTTATCCTCCATACCGTCGTTGGCAGCGATAAAGAGCATGTTCGCTGCTGAAATTAAATTTTCTAATTTGATTCATAAGACGACGGCAAAAGCAATACTACATATGTATATGCAAATGTAGAATGGGAAAGGGGGAAATTACGAATTTTCTTTTCAACCCCATTGGGAGAGTGAGAGCCTCTCTTTCTCTGTTCTTCCAATTTTCATTTGAGGAGGAAAATTCGCACTGTAGCAGCCCCCCAGCAGCAGAAGCTACTTCAAATGGCGATCTCTCATCATCACCACCATCATCAACAAATCATTGTCATCTCGCTCGTTGCCGTCGTCGCCTGGTCGCCGTTGTAGTATTTATTTTTATTTTTTGTTTTATTTTTCGTCGTCTTTCCTATGTGCGTGCTGATGTGAATCTATTTGTTCCGAAGAATTCGTTTTCAAATTTTGTCATTTTTTAAAACTTTTTAAACAATCAGCGAGAGCGAGACAGTTTAATTGGCTAACCTGCCTGATATATGTGTCAGTGGTGCGATTAATAAATTAACACCAGTTTTATAAGGAAAAAATTGGAGAATAACATAAATTACGTACGTCCATTCGGAGGAGATTGCCAAGAAACGAAACAAAGACGGACAACAATCGACACCGAGAGCAATCAAAACAAAAGAACACACACCGCTAATGACTATCTCTAGCATAGTCAAGTGAATTTAAATAAATATCGACTTATTAGCATTTAATAAACCGTTGACATTGGCAGAGTACCCATTGCTCTCTTATTTTACTCGTAGTTCCTACTCTCTATTCGATTGTAATTTACACTCTGCGTTTGTTTACCACACCGCAGAGTATACGGCGATTCGACCACTATCTCTCATAGAAACACGCCGCAACTAAAACTAGTCAATCCCTATAAGTGCAATTATTGTAAAGTTTTCCAACTGACATTTGTAAATAAAAACAAAAGAGTCAATTTAAACAAACTAAACGAAGAACACGAACGATTCTCTCGATATTGTTGTCAATTTCTTGGATGTTCCTACGAGCTTTCTTCCGTGTACTGCCGGTTGGTAAAGACATTTAAATAAACTATAATTAATTTTGCACGGCTGTGTTTGCTGCTGCTGCTGTGCACCCACATCCCACATCCCACATACATAATTAATAAGTTCTGTCGTTTTGTGTCTTATTGAATTAGTGTAGACGAGTGAAGTGCAGCAAACTACAAAATCATTGTCGTGAGAGGAAAAAGAGAGGCGCCTCATCGACTGCTAGTTTGACAGTTGGCCTGTTGGCACGGCTTTTCCTTTGCCGATTGAAAAGTACTGCATAGTGCGACAGGGGAGCTGCATCAGCCACTGAACCAGTAGGAAAATGAGAGCAAAAATAAAATTTTATGTATATTTTGATGGATGGTTTCAGTGCAGCAGCACCACCGCCAGATTGTGCAGATGGTGGAATATATTCATTGGAGTGTTTTGATTTGAGATTCATTTATTCAAAAGGGTGTCCTTCGCTTAGGGAATTTGCTTGTGTCATTTGTTGATGAGGTGGATGTAGTAGAGTGGATGTGTGCTAGGGTTGATTGGTTGTAGTTATTGTTATTGTTTACACTTGATATAAGTTGCACGTTGATTTTTGCAGTTGAAAAGGACATGTTGGCTTTTCTAATGCGGATAAGTCGTTTAAAACTGGCATTGATTAAGGTAGGACAACCGACCACACTACCACCTTGTGCATCATCATTGCTGTTTATCGATTTTGAAAAGGCGTTCGATAGTATCGAATAATGGTTTACTTGCCGGGTCAGGTATATTATCCGAAATACGCCCGGATGGCTAAAAGCTGTGGCATTCTTAGCAAGAATGGTGCGGGATTTATTCGAAATGGTTGAATGTCAATTTGTTTGATATTAATTTGGCCTGTCGATAGCAAAAGTCATATAAAACAGTTGAGCAGCAACAAATAAAGCAGTATTAACGTATCTATTATTAATAAGAGTTTTAAAAAGACACGACAAACAATTGCAATGTTCTAGAGAGAAGAAGGAATACAAAAATCAAAGAAAGATTGCCGACGACGACTGTAAAACGTGAACGTTGTGTTCCATCGTTTACGAGGACATGTGCGTTTGAATATTACAACTGATGGAACGTACTCGCTTTTAAAAGACAGATTGTCCGGAAAGGAATGCAGGCAGAAGCAGAAGATATACGCTTATTTCATTACAGATGAAGCGCACAAGCGCAAGAGAAAACTCGATCTACTTAGCGCCGTTTGCTGATACGACTCATAGCGAATTAAGTTCCTCATACACTCTTATGTGACAGTTTATGCCCAAAAAAAAGTAGCCCATAAGTATTGAAGTAGAAGTTAAATCGTTAATAGTCGTATGAGCAAACGGCCCTTAAATTCAGTCCTACGTCACGCTTAATCAAAGCGCACGACTGAGTAGTATGTAAAAGCTCAATACGAAATGCATGGGCACGGTGTACGGCATTACGGACCCCAGTCATTGCCAGTCAAACCGACTGAGCTACGACTGTTAAAAGTTAGAAAGTTGGCTGTCCAAAAAATGCCCCAGCAATGCGATTACGTTGCCCACCAAGCAACGACACTTCTGCTCGATATCACTCCCATTTCGATCTTTTCACCTAAATTACTCTTTCTTTGTTTATTCGACTTTACTATGTCAGAACAGTTTATTTAGTTCTTCGTCATTTAAAATGGTACCGAAATTAAACCGACCCATACCAAATACCTCCGTAGCTCAGGTGGTAGAAGCACTGGATATTGTACTTCCTCTCACAAGCTTAGGTTCGAGTCCTGGCCGTGGGAAGGGCTGAGTTGCATGCACTAATTTCGTTTAATTTGGAGATTAACAGCAGACATTTATTGACTTTGTAAATATTGTTTGAAGAAAAATCTCCTAGATTAAAATTAAACACAGGACTTTCTCAATTGGTTTCTGTCAGCCAAATGGTAAAGTTAGATCTTGTGGTAACAATTTTTTTTTTTTTTTTTCTAAATTCAAGTCTACTGTGACTAAACAAAAAGCGCACTAGCTATTATGGAATAGGTGTATTTCGGGCTGATGCAGAACTACTGGGAGAAACGAAAAGGTTTTCCAAAGCGCCAATTGTTACCCCGCTAAAGTTAGTTTTCGGCGGACGAAGTACATTTTTATACAAAGTGGGCCAAAAGAAGTCATCCGTTGTTGTTTGGCTCTCATTTTTTTTTAAATGAAATACTTCGAATCTGTTTTTTGATTACATATGTTTATTTGAACCTTTAGAATTTTATTGGCCAAGTCGAGAAGATGATATCGGCCAAATGGGTGACGACACAATTGATTGCCATACGGGCTCGCTTTATGGCATTTTTCATCACTTCGGTGAGAACTTCGGGCGACAGATTCTCGCACTCGTGTCGAATGTTGGCCTTGAGGGCTTTTGGAACCACATGTCCTCCAGTCCTAATTCGTCCAATTGCGGCAAAAAAAACTCGGTTCACATGGCCCTATAGCGCGCACCGTCCACTGTTGTCGTTTGACCAGCGGCATTCTCGAAAAAATGGCCCGATGACTCCTCCAGCGTGAACAGCGCACCATGCAGTAACTTTGAGTGGGTGTAATGGCTCCTCGTGTATATTCGTGGATTTTCGGTGCCCCAGAAGCGATAGTTTCGCTTGTTCACGTACCCGCTAAGGTGGAAATGAGCCTCATCGTCGAAAAATCGTCTACTTCGTCCTCGAGACTGAGGATGGCTTGGGCGTAGGTTACACGCGTTTGGCGGTCGACATGCAGCAGCTGATGCACGGACCAAAATTCGCCTTAGGGACGACTGGCTGATGGCTAATTGCGAGACACGGCGTCTGGTCGATGTTTCCGGCGACTCTTGGCAAAGTCTCGTGTGGTCCCATACTCTTCAAGGTTGGTGGCCAAACGGCGCAGTCGGTATCGGACGGCTGTGGAATCGCCGACGGAATTCGCGCTGCGCCAACACTACAGACGAATTGTTACGCAAAAAAGTAGACACGATTATTCCGCGTTCTTGGGAATTGTATCGCTCCATGGCTTGTTCACTTGTATTCTACATCTGTCTAGTTCACAAATGTCAAAACAGATTTGACATTTGGGTGCCATTTGCAAAAAAAAGAGCATCTTCCAATAGGGTGATCTCACCCACCCACCTGTTAAATATATATCTATACCCGATTTGTTCTCGCCTTGCAGCGGTATTTTAAAAGCATTTTCATATAGTACGTTCGCATGCACAACAAATGTCATCTTCATGATTCATTAGAGCTCAATAATTTGAAAGCCAATCTCTCATAAAATGTACAAAGTT
Source organism: Cheilosia impressa (assembly GCA_948293265.1). Lineage (NCBI taxonomy): Eukaryota > Metazoa > Arthropoda > Insecta > Diptera > Syrphidae > Cheilosia > Cheilosia impressa. Next base: position 25,135,413 of record OX411884.1, on the reverse strand, counting down.
TATCATTGAATTTTCATTATAGTGCTGCAACGAAAAAGAAATGAATTCTGCATCAAATAAATGTCTGTCATCAACGGAAAACGGTCTTCATCACGACAAAGTGGCAATTTTAGATGCTGGATCTCAATATGGAAAGGTATAACCTTAAAATACAATTAACACTCAAGGAGTATAGTGTTCTTATAATTATTTCAGGTTATCGACAGAAAAGTACGTGAACTGCAAATAGAATCTGATATTCTGCCACTCGACACAACAGCTGTTCAGCTTAAGGTCAACGGCTATCGGGGCATCATTATATCTGGTGGGCCAAGTTCAGTTTATTGTGATGACGCGCCACGATATGATCCGGAAATATTTCGAGCGAAAATCCCCATCTTGGGCATTTGCTATGGGATGCAACTACTGAATAAAGAATTCGGTGGTACAGTGCACAAAAAGGACGTTCGCGAGGACGGTCAACAGAATATTGAAATCGAAACATCTTGTCCACTTTTTAAGTAAGTAAATCCTTTCGTTCAGCTTTTGTTTGTGTTTTCCCCATAAACGTGTTTTGAAGGACAAGAAAGAGATTAACCAGCGAACTTTGGTGATTCCCGATACAATCCTTCTAGATAAAATGTTAAACGCTTTGAACATTCCAATATTGACAAGTTTCAAATATTGGGCTACACTTGGCATTACAGAATTACAAAATCGCTGCCGCCTGCTGATGGATAGAGCTAAAAAAGCTATGCGAATCAAGAAGGCACACTGTAGCTTTTTATTGAAGTCCTCTTATGCTTTTGTCTTTTGTTAGATGTCATTTAACACAGCTTTAAGCAAGCTCACATTAACAACTAAAGTCCTCTCTTACAGTCGCCTTACACGAACCCAGTCCGTACTCTTAACACACGGCGACAGTATCGATCGATTAGGAGACAAACTAAAAGTTGGTGGATACTCAACAAGTCGCATTGTAACTGCCATATACAATGAAGCATTACGGATATACGGAGTGCAGTTTCATCCAGAGGTAACACGATCATGCAACACAAAAACCCAGCCCCCCATTAAGTCGTTCTCTTCCATCAGGTGGACTTAACAACTAACGGCAAGCAAATGCTCTCTAACTTCCTCTACGATATTTGTGGGCTATCACCGAACTTCACGATTGGCAACCGCAAGGAGGAGTGTATTAAATATATTAAGGATAAAGTCGGAAACAATAAAGTTCTGGTACGTTCACACCTTATTTATATTTTTCTATACCTTGCGGCAAGTAAAAAGAAATCAATGCCAGCATTGAAAACAATTTCATTCGTAATTTTCAATTGCTACATTTTTGGTGTTTGTTTCTTTTATTGTAAAATTTCCAGTGTCTTGTAAGTGGTGGTGTAGATTCGACAGTTTGTGCTGCTTTACTCAGACATGCATTGGACCCAAGTCAAATTATCGCAGTGCATGTAGACAACGGTAAGGGGAGAACGCTTTTATTTCCTCACAATGTGAACTTGTATTTTATCTGTTATTATTTTTTAGGATTTATGCGAAAGGACGAAAGTGACAAGGTAGAGAAATCACTTCGAGAAATCGGCATCGAGCTGATAGTTAGAAAGGAACTCTTTCAATTTCTGAAAGGAACCACTTCTGTGAAGCGGCCAGGCCAACTGTACATCGTGGAGACGCCAATGCTCTGTCAGACATTTAATCCCGAAGAGAAGCGCAAAATCATTGGAGATGTATTTGTCAAGGTGACGAACGACGTTGTAAGCGAAATGAAGTTAAAGCCCGAAGAAGTACTACTAGCACAAGGGACACTACGGCCTGACCTTATTGAATCAGCATCCAATTTGGTTAGCACGAATGCGGACACAATTAAAACGCATCATAACGACACCGATTTGATTAGGTACGTAAAGGAGATGAAGAGTTATGTTGCTGCCCAGGTAGGATTTATTCTTGCCCTTTAGAATGGTTTTTTACCTCGGATGTTTTGCATGCATAGCTTGTTTGAATTAGTCCCGCAAAGGCTCCAAATTTCTTATGGCTTCAAATGAGTTACAGGTTACGAGAATTGTAAAGTATATGTAAAGGCGCTGTATCAGATGTTGTCCACTGTGCGGTGGAAAACACGCGCGGGCTTTATTTCTTCTTTGAAGTGACTATAAAGGCTGAGGGATTGAATGCCTTTTTCGTTGCAAAAAGTATAAACTGTTTCGGGTTTTTTTCACTGCCCCAATGTCCACAATTTCAATTGGAAAGCCTCTACTTATCATCTCATCCCTTCAGAAGACGTCTGACAAAACTACATCAAGTGCTGACTTCTTATTGTTTGCATGCAAATGGTGTTCGTCCAGAACCTGCAATTTCGATTATTCACAAACTGCCCTGACGTTTCAGTCAGTTACCTTTTTCTTAAACGAATCCACACAATGTCTAATTTAATTTCAAATTAGCTCCTTTTCGTTTTTTTGTGTTCCTAAAAATATACAAAAAAAATTATAAACAAGTTATGTAATTTCTTTTGCAGAGAACTAAGGAATGCCGGTCGAGTAGTCGAACCACTTAGTGATTTCCATAAGGATGAGGTGAGAGCCTTGGGCTTTAACTTAGGACTGCCAGCAAGTTTGGTCGAAAGACATCCATTCCCCGGTCCCGGACTAGCCATTAGGATTTTATGTGCTGACGAACCGTATATTGAAAAGGATTTCTCCGAAACACAGGTAAAAATCAACGCACACTTAACAAACCCGTAAACAAAAAAAAGCTGATTTCTTCTCAGGTTATAGCACGAGTGATAGTAGACTACAAAAATAAATTAGAAAAGAATCACGCTTTAATAAATCGGGTAACCGGCTCAACATCTGAAGACGAACGAAGAGAACTTATACGAATTTCAACAAATTCCCAAATACAAGCGACCGTCTTGCCGATCCGATCTGTTGGAGTTCAAGGTCACTAGATACCAAGGTTCATACAAGTATAATGCTAACATGTGATTGTTTTACAGGCGACAAAAGAAGTTATAGCTACGTGTTAGGCCTTTCTAGTGACACCGATCCGAATTGGGACGACATAATGTTTTTGGCCAAACTTATCCCACGCATCTTACACAATATCAATCGAGTTTGCTACATATTCGGCGGACAAGTTCAATATCAGTTTACAGATATAACGCATACGAATCTGAATCGTTATGTGCTGAAACAGTTGCGGCAGGCAGATGCGATTGCAACTGAGGTAAGTCGGCAATTGTCTTCATAGGTGATTGTGATAATGTGGCTTCTCTATTACTTGCAGATCATCCAAATTGCTGGATTAAATAGAAAAATCTCACAGATGCCTGTTGTATTAATTCCGCTCCATTTTGATAGAGATCCAGCCAACCGAACACCATCGTGCTGTAGATCGATTGTATTGCGGCCTTTTATAACAAACGACTTTATGACTGGTGTGCCGGCCGTTCCAGGATCTGTTCAACTGCCACTTCATGTGAGTTTTAATGTAAATTTGTTTTATAGTCTCATGTGATGTAAGTCAATGGAAGAGCATGTAGTCACGAATCGATATATCACTGTGCACTCCAAATTCCTTGGAAACAAACCGCGGGCTGAATTTCACATGGGCAAAATTCAAAGTAACGGAGTGCATAGGTAGCTACCTACCTATATAAGTGCATAACCTTTAACCAAATGTTTTTGCCCCATAAAACAGGATGGGGTCTTATAAAACGTCTGTTTACTTGTTTGTGATTGGGCTTTTGCCTCCTAAGCCCGTAGAAACAGCAATTGGGTAGAGTAAGTCTTCGCTTGGTCTCAGCGATGATAATATCATTGCTGCAGTTTAACGCAGAGCCCAGGTAAGCAACGTCAAAGACGTTCTTGGCAATGCGCCCTTATAGAATGCCATTTCCTGTGGCCAACTTAGTTCTGCCATCACTATGTCGGTTGGTCGCAGTTGGTTTTTATGGCTTTCATACAGCAGTCTATTTCAAATTATATTATTCTGTGATCAGAGTCCCTGGGAGTTCTATTGGTGAACATGGTGAAACTCCACTTTTGGCTACTTTTCGTTTGGAAATCGATCGTCTTGTCGTCTCGAAAGACAATTTTATTTTCGGACATCACTAAGCATCCATCTACTTAATACAGAACATTTAACTTTACCCAGCAACCATTGCATTGTCCTTCTTAGGTACTCGAAAACATCGTGCGTGAAATCTCCAAATTGGATGGTATCTCGAGGGTCCTCTACGACCTCACTTCAAAACCGCCCGGTACCACAGAGTGGGAATGATTCCACACACTACCACCACAGTGTCAGCAGAAAATGTCTGTCAAACTCTTTGTCTGAAGTTTGTTCTACAAATTCGCCCGATGAATATAGGATTCTTCGTTGAACAAGTCAAATACAGCTAAATTAAGGAATATATAACACTAGGAGTTTAACAAAGCAAACAAACAAGCAAGTAAATGAAAATTAATATAAGAAATTTAATAATTAATTGAAAACAAAATCAACTTCACTCTTTAAAACATTATACAAACAAAAAAGCAATCGGCTCAGTTTCAGCGATCAACTAGTAGTTGATCCCATGAAGCCCTTAACGCGGAATCCAAATAACAATATACAACCAAAATATTATAAAATACAATAAAAACACAAAATTGTCAAAGACGAACGAACAACACTTATGTAAAAAAAAAAAAAACAAATAAATACAAAAAGTCTATAATATGTTACTGTGTTAAAGAAAAAAACAAAAAAAAACAAAAAATACATCGGATTACAAAAAGAGATATAAATAAAGAAAATCCATATTACTGTTATAAAAATAAAAACAAAATGGAGAAACCAGACGCCGTTTTAATTGTGTGAAACATTATTATGATTGTAATGGTTTTTTTCTTTTGTTCTTTGTGTTTTCATTTATGTTTTCAAACAGAAAATAATAACAATTAAAGAATACATGCAACTAAAGTGTTAACACGTGATTATGATTAACAAAGCAAAACTAATCGTGTCTGTTAATTTTTATACGTACTTTAACAAGAGAACACACATTTCCTTCTTTTTGTAAATGATGAGTAAAAAAAATAAAAAAATTATTATTTGTTACCGAAAGAGTCGCGCTAATATTATTACGATATATACTGATAAATTAGTAGGGCAAGAATGAGGATTATGATGAAGTGAATACATTGTTATAAACAAAGAATAAAATTTGAAAATAAATTATACTGATGTGCTGCATTTTAAACAAACAAACAAACAAATAAAATTTAGACAACATTTTTCACAGTTTTCATTTCCACACTACTTCGTTAAACATTTTAATTATAAATTAAAAGTTTATTTAAATGATAATATTTAATTAAAAAGGGAAACAAAATAAAAAGAAAAAAAGGAAAAAAATATTAAAATCTAAAAATCAAAAAACAAAAAGCGAAACAAATCGATGAGAAAATAAAGAATTATATTTTAAAAAAATATACATGGGCTCTTTTGATTTCGTTGTAATTTCTCTCACTTTGAGTGCTTTTATCCCGCAGGTTGGCCACAACTTCGTTGCTGTCCATAGCCATTCAATGACAGGGGGCACTCCACCGCTTTAAAGGACATACGATGCTGAAGGTGAGTTGTGAGCAACAATTACAGGAAGCAAACCGATATGACAATTTATCAGATCTAAGAGGGATTCAAATTCCACGAATTGAACACTGAGTTCACAATAAACGAATATCAAATAGCAGCCAGCAGTCTGCCGGAAACACATCGAGAGCAAGTAATTCACAAACAAAATTCAGAATCACGGATATTGCCAGTCTATCAGCTAGGTTCCAGAATCCGAGCGAAATGAAATCGATTGCGACTTTGTTTCGAGTGAAAGTGAAATGTGGAACCTAGCTGTACGTATTTGTTCGAGCTAATAATGTCGAATGTCTCTCACTGTTCTTAGGTTTTGTTTTTAATAAAAAGTGCTTAAACGAAATAACAATATAAAGGTTTTTCCAATAAGAGGTGTTATTTTGGTATGCAAAGAAAAATGTAATTTTTTGAGATAAATGATCGGATGTTTATTTCATAATAAAGAGGAAGGTATGCTGTTAATAATGAAAAACAACATCAGCCAAATGGCCACCACGAGCACGCATACAGGACCATATCCTTTTCATGAAATTTTCGATAACCAAATTGCAAAGTGGCTGCCTTATGTCCTCGATAGCCTCACGAATTTTATCTTTGAGGTCTTAAATCGACGCTGGGCTGTTGGCGTAGACCTTATCCTTCACGTGGCCCCAAAGGAAGAAGTCGCAAGGTGTTAAATCACAAGATCTCGGCGGCCAATTGTGATCACCTCTTCGAGAGATAACACGGTCCGGAAACTTCCCGTAAAAGATCAATGGTGTTGTTGCTTGTGTGGCACGTGCGCCGTCTTGTTGAAAGTAAACGTTGTCCAGATCAATTAATACAATCAATACTTTATGCAAAATACGGTGTAATGACGTTTGTGGAATGCCCAATGCCAAAGAACGACGAGGAATGGACAAACCTAGGTTTTCTTCAACACTTTGGGCTAGAGCAGCAATATTCTCAGTTTTTCTTGAGCGACGTGCACGGGTTTTATTCTTCACATCACTAACTTGTCCCAACAGCTCGAATTTTTCCACCAATTTCTGTATTGCGGTCCGACAAGAATGCTTTAGTTTTGCGAACTGTGAGTGCAAGATTTTCACCATTTTTGTAGTGAATTTTAATAATTTCAATGCGTTGTTGAAGCGCGTATCTTTCCATTTTTAGTAATGGCGTAGTTTCTACTTGTCAAAAAGCTTCAAAAGTGACAGCTACCGAAATAGCGGGTCATTCACAATAACACCTCTCATTGGAAAACCCTTTAGTTTAGTGTTCAGTGTAGCAGTGGGGCTGATTGCTCCAATCACTACTTTTGTATAATCCGCTCTTTTTGACGAGCTGTCAGAGGATAAATGTGAGGGTTTGTCTGCTTCGGTTACCACTCGCCGCAGGCAAATCGTCAACCGGTCACCTCCACCTGGACCAACTCGATATATCCCAAGTAATGTACGCAACAGAACGGCTGACTACCTACATCACCGCTTCCGGCCTAAAGCAGTTTCCGTTCTTTCGACGAGATGTCGGAGGATAATAGGTGAGGGGTGGACTTCTTCAGGTCAGCCTTCACCTACCCGGAGACAAATCGTCAACAAGCATACACAACGGAACAAAACTCCCACTCGTATGCCCGGTCTAGAAACTACTCTGGCCATCTACCCTTCCCCTTACTCATGTGGACATATACTATCACAAAGGACCTATCAATCTGATCGAAGTGTTCTAGACAACCAACAAACCTTAGGTGGAGCTTACAGTCAACACACTCAATCAATTATTATATTATTATTATTATATCAATTCACAGTGCAGAGTTATCTCCTATCGTATCTGTTGGGGCATCATCATCGTCAGCATCACATTCGTCGTCATCATCGTCATACTAATTCTTAAAATCGCAATTTTTGCGTCAATTGGTATTTTCAAATCTGGCGCTTACCAATTACCACATTTTTGTAATCTAACGTACAATTGGTCTTTTTCAAGCGAAAACGTTATTTTGTAAAAAAAAAGAACCCAAAAAATAAAGCATTATTATGAATCAAAAGTTGAATACCCTTCGAGGAATCTCGTTCCCGCTTTTCATTGTCGCAACCACGAAGTGGTTCAATTGTTCTAGCCTGGCTAGAGAAACCTCCATCCACCTGGAAAACCTTTGTTGCCAATCGAGTTTCTAGAATTCAGACTAGTCTACCCGGCGCCAAATGGTTTCACATTCGTTCAACAGACAACCCCGCTAATTTAGCCACTAGGGGCGTAAAACCGATAGATCTGAAGACTAACGACTTATGGTGGATGGGACCCACTTGGCTATGCCAGCCGCAATCTCTTTGGCCTCAGCACCTTTTCCAGAATCCCGAGGTGACAACCAACGTATTGGAACACAAACCTCTTAAGTCTTATTTAACTGGGTTTTCTAATAATTTTGAAACCATAATTAAGCGTATTTCATCTTGGTCTCGCTGCCTTCACGTAATGAGCTATGTTTACCGTTTCCTTTATAGAATTAACCCTCGGCATAACATTGAGCTTAACTATACTTCGACCGTTCTCTCCCACAAAGAACTACTACGCACGAAAATTTTGATTATACGCTGCACTCAACTATCATATTTTCAAAAGGAATATTTTTGTCTAGCCCGAGGTGAACAAATTTCAAAGAAAAGTGATTTATTAAATCTTAATCCGATGCTGGATGACGACAGAATTATCCGGGCTAATGGAAGACTAGCATGCTCTACGCTATCTTTTAGCGAAAAGTTCCCAATTTTACTGCAGTACCAAACATACATTTCAAAATCAGCTCGTAGTTCGGTTAATTCGCAATGAATTCTGGATAGCCCGGGTCAAAAATTTAGTAAAAAAATGCATTCGGTCATGTAAGATTTGCTGTATTCATAAGAAGCAAACCCAATCTCAGATAATGGCTGCTCTCCCGTCGAAAGAACTATAATTTCTCTGCCTTTTAATCACACAGGTCTCGATTTTACTGGTCCTTTTACAATAAAGAACTTTTCTGGACGAAGTTGTAGAGCATCTAAAGGATACGTCTGCGTTTTTGTGTGCTTTGCTACAAAGGCGATTCATTTAGAGGGCACAAGTGATTTAACCACAGATTCATTTCTGGGCGCTCTAGAGAGATTTACATCACGAAGAGGATTGCCTAAAACCCTATATTTCGATAATGGAACTAACTTTGTAGGAGCGCACAAAATCCTCTCCAAAGATTTTAAATTATTTTTGAAGGCATTCTCTTCTGATGTTACTAACCAATATAAAGACCACGGGTTGGAGTGGAAATTTATTTCACCGGGTGCTCCACATATGGGAGGCCTCTGGGAGGCTGGAGTAAAAAGCTTCAAATCGCATTTCAGAAAAATAGCTGGTGATCATAAATTTACCTTCGAAGAGTTTTCAACCCTTCTAGCTAAAATTGAAGCTTGCCTTAACTCAAGACCTATCTCTCCCATATCGGATAACCCCAACGATTTACCTCCTTTAACTCCAGGTCATTTTCTACGTGGAGGGCCGCTTCTAAGCATTCCAGAACCTGATTTGAGTGAGAAATCTTTGAGCTGCATTAAACGGTGGGAGAAAGTAAAGGTATTGCACCATCAATTTTGTCTACGGTGGAAGCAAGAATATCTTAAAGAGTTGCATAAGCGCTACAAATGGAAACATCCTCAAAGGAATCTAGCGGTTGATGACTTGGTGGTTGTGCGAGAGGAGAGACTCCCCCAAAAAAGTATTGTCAAAGTATATGCCGGTTCCGATGATAGAATACGCGTGGCCGACATTAAAACGCAATCGGGAGTGCTAACACGACCCATCGTCAAACTTTGTGTTTTAATTCCATCTTAAAAAAAAAAAAAAAAAATGATTCTCTGGCGTATGCGTACTATTTTTTTTTTATCCGTTTTGAGTAATTTAAAGTACATATAATAGTATTTTTCCACTGATTTAAAAAGAATTTCATGAACTTGTTGTACGTATCTAGAATCCGTTAAATACGTTATCATATACCTAGTGTAAAACTTGTAATATTTACTATAGATACTAGATATCTCCTAATTTTGTAAGCATCCAATTTCCTTTACTAACCTTTCCTTCCCAAACGGAGTGAGTGGAACCCCTCCGGGAACAAATGGATCCCCCCTCATCAGCTTACACACATATACATATGCTTTGAATTGTTAAACAAATTTTAGAATAACTTATCTTTTTTCTTTGCACCGGTTGCTGCAAGGCGGCCGGCAATGTTCGAGTGAAATCCCATCACTAAGAAACCTACTTATTGTACTAGAATATACTATACCCATAATTTTATGTAAGATGTCGCTTTATGACTTCCATAATACGCCATTGTCTATGCCCAAAAACTCAACTACTAACCTAACATCGGTCTTCTTGTAACAACTCTCAACGAGGTAAGACCTTTCAATAAGCACTTGAATAAAGTAAAAGAAACCCTAACTCTGGATTTTCTCTTTTCTTTTTTTTTTCGTCCGAAATACCCCTCACGAGAATACAACCAGCGATAAGGATCATTCTCGCCGCATCCTAACAGAAATGTTTGTTATGTTATCAGAAACAAATTTTTCGCTTGTGACCCGAAAATATACAATTATGCATGCAAAATGTAAACTGAAATTGAAATATATTGATTTGGCCTATTAAAACATTCATATTTACTGCAGAAAACAAGAAAAGTACCAACAGAAAACCAGATCTCACATAAATGTTGTTTACCACTACTACAAAAGTGCTCCAAAGAATTTCGTTGAAAAGAGCAATTCTGAATTTCGGGGCAATTCTCGCCATTACAAATCGCACCTGAGACTTGACATTATTTCTTTCATCGCTCATGAATAGAACCTCCGCGATAAGTGGTGAAACGTTTTTATTGTCCTTTGCCATTGGTCTTACTCAGAGATTCACTAATTTTAAGATCCTATGGGACAAGAAAATTCTTTCTGCTCCCCTTCTGGACAGCTGAAATGTCAAGAAATGATTCTGTGGCTGGTGGCAGTTGGCTTTTATAAAATATATTATTGAATCTTGTGGAAGTGCTTCTTGAATGCGTTAAGGAGAATCAACATCTTCGCAGAAAAGCCAGGAGTTTTTGTGGTGCAGGGAAATAACTTCACGGGCAATAACTTCACATGGGAAATAACTTCACCTTAATTGGGAAAATATTTCAATTTTATTTTGTGTAAAGTTATCTCCCACTTAAAGTGCGCCATTACATCACCACCAATTTTGTGAAATTATTTCCCAACTACAATTTGAGAAATTTTTGATTCTAACTGGAAAACAGAATCGAAATCTAGTTTTTATTTATAAGGATTTTAGTATACTGTTTACGAATTGTGGGCTGACATTAAGTCTGTTCCCTTACTTTTAAACCTTACGAATTTGTACTAATTCTTACGGATTTAACTCAAAGCCGTTCCTTAACTCGAAAAATTCGTAAAAGAGAGCGTCATCGAGAGAAGAAGCTACTACCCCTCCACTGAGAATCTTACGAATTTTTACTCAACAAATTTCTTGGTGTAGAATTGAGAAAGCTGTCAGTCACCTTTCAATGAACAGCTGGTTTGAAATTTGTATTGCATTTGTTTTGATTTCTTGATTAAAAAGGTATCAACAGGAGGCAAAATAAAATTGAATATTATCCGTAGATCGTAGATCCGTAGATAGTCGCAACGAAATTCTTACTTGTTGTAAGGAGTAAGAAGGGACAACCGTCTCCATGAAAATTTGAATGCCGTGTCGCGTTTCCTCTTCTCGAATGCTTGTAGTTCAATCAGTACAAAGTGTTCCAGATAGGTACATGAAGAAGAAGTTCGAATAATTTCGAATCACCGTCATCGCTAGGGAGACGAATCAACTAATTTTGTCAGTAAATTAGCACATTCTTCGAGTTTATACGAAATTTTAACGACTTTTCGTATCACATTTTTGAATTTTTGAATTATGTATCTGTCATTATTCGTATGTCGTTTTCCATTGGACAAAAAGAAGCGTCCGGGAGAGTCCGGAATCGAAAAAATGCCGTTCCATTGGCACAAAAATACTCTTCTGGTGATTCTGAGAAGAGAATTTCGCTTCTCGATTTGAAGTCAGAATCCACTCAAGAAGCACTCACACAAGTGCAATTTATGTATTTATTAAAAGTCAGCAGCCGTAGATTATTTTTTGGCATTTCACCAATACTTTTGTGGATTCTGTCAGAAGCGGTGCTATACTGTTCCATTTCAGAATGAGTTGATCCCCGAGTGAAACCAATGGAAAACGACATAAGTGTCTCTCTCCGTGAGAGAACTTATCCCCACCACTGCCATTTTGACAGTCTTCTTCATTTTACTACAAAAGTAAAGGAACAGACCTATTATGTCGTCGCATGTTAAGAGAAATTGCTCACTTTCAGTGGGAAGGAACTTCAAATAAAATAATTGAAATTATTTCCCACTTGAGGTGAAGTTGTTTCCCATGTGAAGGTACTACCCGTCAAGTTATTTTTCTGCACCAGTTCTAGTGCCAATGGTACGTTGATTCCGGACGCTTTTTTCCCCTATTGGAAAACGGCAGAGGCAAAACAAAATAAGAAGAGTTTTCCATGTTTTATATTATTTAAATAATTTTATTTTCAAGATAATTCTATTATATATTTTGGATATTCGAATCACGTGTGTTTATTTTTTTTTTTAATTTTTTCAGTTTTTTTTTTATTAATTTATTAATTATTTTACATTAAGAATTTATTAATGTATATAATGTATTACTAAACTTTGATGATAGTATTTCATTTTTTTCTCTCTTCCATTTGTATATAATAATGTACTATTTATAATAATGAATAATTATTTACAAAATTAGGATTTAGATTTGTTTTTCAATATTTATAACAATTTCTTCTTATTGATCCACACCTCTATGATACTCAATGCATTAAAAGTATTATTATTTTTTTTTTTAATTTTGCTTCGTTTATTTGTTTTTTTTTTGACGACATTACATTACATTTTATTTCGATTTACCTAGATTGTGTTGCTGTAATTAGTTAATCGTATTCAAAAATGTCTATTTTCTAGTATTTCGGTTGACGCGGGTTTCAAATGTAGCACACGATGTAGGTACTAAAATTTCTTTTACACAAACAAAAAATTAAAATACGAAAACGAAAATTTATATTTAGCCGTAGAGCAGTCAATTTGTGTGTGTGTGTTTCACGTTTTATTTTTTCTTTACAAAATACTTGCGTTTCTCGAGAATGGTAGTAAGCATTTTGCTTTCATTAGACTGTAACTTTTTTTTATGTTTACATGTGTGTACGTTAACATATTTTTTGCGTTTATTTACATATTGTCAATTGTTAAAATATGTTTTCATTTTTTTCATAGATATATTTTCAGTATCTCGTAGATTTATATTTTAATTAAATTTGTATGTTTATTCCTAACCATCTTCTGTCTATTTTTATATGCATATATAAGTATTCATATTGAAATTAAATCTTTGTTATCCGTCACTACGTTATTAATATACACTATCCCAAGCGCATTATCAAGCATAGTTAAGTTTATTTTTAATTATTTGTATGAAACTCTGTCGAATGAATTCGTTTATTTTGTTTTTCTTTCTACACTTTATTTGATGAATTAATAACGAATGTATAACTTAGATTTAAGTTTTGTAGTAGGGTGAAAAGTAGGAAAATAAAATAGTCAACGTGTTTTTTTTTATTTTCCTTTAAACAACGTGCAATTCTCAAAAATATTATTGCGAAACTTTGTCGTTCACATGGGTGTGTTAATTATGGTAAATGTGTTCATTTTGTTCGTTTGTTTTTGGGGTGGAGATATATAAATACAAGGATATCAAAGAAGTCGTTGGAAATTGTATATTGGAAAAGAGTTTTGTTTTTAAAAAAGCGGTTTCGTGAAAAATTTATCTAGCTAGCGTAGAAAATTTGTGCTGATTTTTGTTTGTCAAAGTTTCATTTAGTGGCAGGATTTTTTGTTTTATATTCGTAACTAGGAAGCAGACAGTTATAACTTTCCACGCACGAAAGTAACCTTTTACACCAATTTTTTTTATAAAAAACATGTTTATGCAGTCGAAAGAGAAATAATCAAGTGACAGTTAAATAAATCATTATTTAATCGGATTTACTGATATGTGAACAGCTGAATTGAGACGCTTTTTCGGGGCTTTACTGTCGGATGTTTGTCAGACGTTATTTGTGTTTCTGCAGTCAAGATATTAAAGGGGAAGTATTTAGATCGCAAACACCTTTATGTGTCATGGTCGAACAACACATAATTAATGGGGACGTTCAACTTCAAGTATCTAGCTTAGCAAGTCTGACTGAGTCTCAGTTTTGATAGGCCTAGATCGGTCGGATGAACATCTTTTTCAGTTGACGTTTATGGGGTAGCCGAAGAATCAGTTGACAGTTCATATAGGTGGCTGATGTAAGGTGACACTTCCAATCTAGTTTTTGAGTTCAGTCTACATCTTGGTCCAGAGACAGACCACTCTAGTTCACTTGAGATAACTAGATTTTTGAAAGTGCCCAATATACATAGATAGATTAAATGAAAGCAAAGTTCCGCCAAACATTGCTCTGAAATCAACTGATAATATTTCAACTCATCCGTTTGGATTTGGTGTAAATTGTGCAAGACTTGCTGTACAAATTTAGGCACCCTAGGTATGCATCTGTTGGACCCAATATTTTTTGTTTGTTTATATAATTCATAGTATTAACTATGAACTCGGTCTCGGTTCCTGTTTCGCAGATACCATGTTGTCCGCGTCGAGATTGAACGATGGAAATCTTTCATAAACTAACAGGGGCATAATGGTGTTTAATTTGTCGAAAATGATGAGTAAGTATGCATTTAATATTAAGTCTAAACCTGTCAAATGTAAAAACGCAACTGAAAGTAGATCTAGATTTAATTTTAATGGACCACGAGCACTGTATCACTTCGGAAAAAAGTAAATACCTATCGGAAGACGCACGGCGTATCAACTACCATTCAATCGTAGAAGAACCTCTTTCTAAATCAAATAAAACTAACATTGAAAACCGAAACATATCTATGTATTAACTACTGACAGGATTGTGTATATTAATTGGTTAGCAACTTAAAGGTATTAAGTCTAAGAATAGCATGCAGAAGCGCCACTTCTTTTATACTTAGGTATTCATTCAAAACAATGATATTACTTTAAAAACGAACTGCGATTGAATCGTGAAGTTGAATTAAACTTTGTTTCTTTCTTCTTTTTCTTTTTTAATTTATTTACCAACCTTCTATTTTTTACACACGCAGAAATAATTTAGCACCTTTTATTTGTTTTTTAAACAAATGTACGTATAAAATTCAAAATGGTTTGCTCTTTTTAAAAAAGAGTATAACAACAACCCAAAATGTAAACCTAAAAAATTGCGCATTTATAATGCTTTCTTTTTAATTCATAGAATATTACTTAAATGGAATGACTTATATAATGATTTAGTATTAATTGATTTCATTAATATGTTTTGGTTTTATTTTGTTTTTAATTTATTTAAAGCTTTATTATCAGTGGCGTTCGTATTGTGTAGTGCAATCTTTCATATGTGCGGTTTTTTTTTCTTTTTGTTTTGTAATTTTTCTCATATTGTTGTTAAAAAAATTATTTTTAATTTTGCTTACAATTATGTATAATATATTTTGTTCTGTTTTGTTTTCATTAAAATATTAAAACTAATCGTTTGCTCTGAGGATATATCATTAACTAATTTGTTGTATCTACAAATATACAAAGGAAATTATATTCCAAAAAGAATTATTTGTTTTGCTTTTTAATTTAAAATGCACTAAAAGAACACAATTTTGTTTTACATATTGATGTCGTATATAAATAATGCATGGTGTGCTTATTATTAATCAAATTATTGCAAATCGTTAATATACATAAACGTTCTTATCATTTTGTTGATAACATTGTTTTTTTTTTTTTTATTAAATTTTCCCTCGTGTTTTTGTATGAAAAATATTTGCTTTTTATAATCTTTTGTTTTATTTTTGTCTGCGGTAAGCTATTTAATTTGTTTTTTTTTCGGTTCATATTTTCTAAAAGATAGATTTTTATTTGTTATGCAATTTTTTGTATTATTTTTGTTTTGTGTTATATTAAAAATACGTTCTAAGCTTATTTTAGTGGACGAAAATATTATGTTAGCGTTTAATTAATATTTGTGTTTGTGTTTTGCTTTTCTTTTTGTTGGTTGCTTTTGTTTTACTAAATTAATTTGTATTGTGTTATTTTGGTTTTATAGTTGTTGGCGATTTTTTGGTGGTATAAGTGTGTATTTTTTTTGAAATGGAAAATGTACTCGCAAATGTTAAATAATTAAAAATAAGTTTGGAGAAAATTCAATTCGATTTCGTGTTTAAATGGCAAGGGAGGAAATAAGTCGTCGGAAATGGGAAATGTGTGTTTTAATTAAAAGGGGAAAATGTGCCTTTATCAATTCCTTTTAAGAGTAGTTATAAGATTTCATAGGTTCAGTTTTTTTTGTGTTTTTTATAATTTCATTGCGAATTTTATTATGTGAAAAAAATGTGAAGCATCTATGATTAATGTTTGACTATGTACAAAAAGGCATTTTCTTTATTAACGGTTTATTTTTTGCTTTCAAGTCAATAAAAATGTATTATGTTGACACACTTCTTGTTAGATTTTGTTCTGAAGATTGTTTTTTGGAACGTCACAATCCAATGCTATATTTTTTTTAATTCATTAAATCTCATTAAAAACAAAACAAATGTACATACATATGACGCAAATAATCAACACTTCTGGCTAAGCGGGCTTTAAATATGTGACTGTGGACATCATAAAGTTGAGGTTAAGTGAAGGAGACAAAAAATCATTGAAGTTGAAATAATAGGTCTGTTTTTTTAACTTTTGTAAAGGGTGTTTTTTTAGAGGTTGGTTTTTCGAATAGAGATAAAACTGACATTTTGTGGCCAAATCTGGCAACTCTAATGTCATTTATGTTCAGTTTGGTTTGCCATTTCATCATGAACAGGTTGACAAATGAACAACTCTTGCAAATCGCGCAAATTTATTTCGAAAATAATGGTTCAGTTCGCGAAGTTTACCGCAAGCTCCGTTCATTTTATGGTCGACATAATCGTCAATCAGAGCAATAAATTCGGTTAACCATGGATCGTTTTCGCACTACGTTTACTCTATGTGATAATACGCATCCGCAGAGACGTCGAACAGTGCGCACCGAAGAAACAATTGCCGCTGTAGAGCAAAATGTTGAAGAGGACCCGAATAAATCGATTCGCCATCGTGCACAGCAATTGGCCATGATAACCGACTATTTTGTCCCCGAATTGGATGGCATGAATGTGGATGAGATGTGGTTCCAACAAGACGGCGCTACATGCCACAGAGCGCACGTCACAATGGATTTATTGAAGGAAACATTCTATGAGCGCATAATTTCGCGGAATGGACCTGTCAATTGGCCACCAAGATCGTGTGATTTGACACCATTGGATTATTTTCTTTCGGGATATGTGAAGTCGCTCGCCTACGCCAACAAACCAGAAACGTTAGGGGACTTGGAAGCCAACATTCGTGGCGTTATTGCCGACATACAGCCCCAAATGCTCGAAAAAGTGGTTGAAAATTGGACCTCTAGACTTGGCCTTATTCGAACCAGTGTTACAAAAGGCCTTTAAAACATCTGATGATAAACTCGAAGAGTTTGCCAATTTACCAACAAAATTAGAAGATTTATCTAGAGAAAAGAGTGATTTGGAATATATCGAACTACTTTTTAATAAATCCGAGTATATGAAAGAGTTTGTACCGACTACATGAGAAGAGGAAAAAGCGACCTCCATTTAAAATTACGTGGGGAGATAGGTATAGTAACTTCTTACGGCGAGGAGAGAATTTTGTCGCCACTTTCAAAAAGAATCTTGAGAAGAACATTCAATTTTATTTTGATGCGGCCTGCTGATACCTGTTTAATACGCAGGATATGAAAACATTATTCACGCGTATGCCAAATAGGACAACAAGTTTCAAATCAGCCGTTAATTGTAAGGTGACTGACAGCTTTACCAATTCTTGCACCAAGAAATTTGTTGCGTAAAAATTCGTAGAATATTCTTAGTGGAGGGGTAACTTCTCTCTTTTACGTACTTTTGGAGTTAAGGAACGGCATTTACTAAGAATTCCTTAGAATTAGTTGCAATTCGTAAGATTTTAAAGTAAAGAAACAAACCTAATATACAGGAAATGAAAACATAAGGTATGCACCCAAATCAAATCATCTGCCAATAGTCATGTGACTGACAGCTTCTCCAATAGAGTGTTTCGCGAAGCCCATCCTTTCACAGATGGGCTATCTTTTTTGCTCAAACGTCAAAAAAGCTTGTAGGATAACAAAGCTGGTATAATATAATGGTCAGAGTAGTGTTTCGTTCAAATATTGTTGAAAAGCGCACAAATGCCATTAATTTAACTTCTCAGTTGTTACCAAATACGTTTGATAAACATAATTTTTTAATTCAAAAATGCCTTTATCTTGTTTTTTGCACTTTTTTATGCACTTTTCAGTAATTTTTTAACATAATTGGACTACATCCATACAAAATCCGTTTTGTTTTCCTACAAGTTTTTTAGCTGTCACTTGGATTTTTCTTTTTCTCATTTGACACTGACGTTGTCGCGAACTACCCTATTCTTACACCAAGAAATTTGTTGTAAGATTTAAAAATAAAGGAACAGACCTAAATAAATGTATACTGAAAATCGAAAAAAATTAAACGAGCAATTGAGAACTTACTCTAGATTTGGTGAAGCAATGTACATATTAGCATTTGTTTTTTAATCTTTGTACGAATTATTTAACCCATGAATTTTGCTATGTATAAATAAAGTTCTTCCCTTTAATGGATCACCAAATAACTAACCAATATTATTCAGTTAAGCTCAGAAGTGGTATTTATTTTTATTTGTTGTACCTTAGACGGTTTCTAATTTGACATTGACAATATCGAACACAGCGACAAATTGGGAATCGAGGGTTCTCAGAAAATTTCAGCTGGTTATGATTCGGGTTTTATTTTGGTGTGTCAGCATAAGAGAGTTGGTGTATCAAATTTGGTCTATCAACGACTTTGGTGGTCTTCTCGGAGCCATTTTCATCAATTCTGCCTGACAACGACTACACTCGCTGCAATAACATTTTACCCTTTTACATATGGTTCAATTAGCTGAAGAATGTATTGCCAAAATTGTTCGTCATTATTCGAAGCCCATTCTGTTAGTTGTATTTTATTGTCAACAGTACCTTAAGCGTGATAATTATATATGGCATGTAATCCATCATAATTGCGAAAACACAGAATTTAGATTAATTAAGCACTGAATAAAGCAAAGCGGCTTGAATGGAATTTAATAGCTAACGTTTCATCGATATTAAGAGAGGCCTGTAATTGCACTTCTTTATATTAAACATATCCGTAGTCACAACAGAAAACTGATCGCTTATTTTCAAAGCGCCGTACTAACAACAAAATTTAGTCTCGACTCGACGCTCACAATTGCGAAACTTGTATGAAAGACATAGCCACTGTGAACTTTTTAAATTTAAAGTTGAAACTGAAAATGTGTATTGCGGTAAGGAGCAAAGTCTCTATCTGATCGTTTTTTTTTTTTAAATTCATTAATGAAACATTAGTTTGTGTTGGATTTAATCATGTACAAGAATTGATTTTAATTCAATGTTTTTGTTCTTATAGTTTGTATTTCTGTGTACAGATGGATATAATGCTGGATTGTGTTTTACGTTTGGGATGGATGTATATTTATTTTATTTTTGCTTTTAAATAAGGTTACCATTAATATGTATAATATAATATATATTTTTATTATTACGGCAAAGAAAATCGTTTAAATACATATTTAAGTCATTCATTTTGTTGTATATTTGTTTCTTCATTCTCTTCGGATTTGTGCAAAGTTGACAATATTTTCTGTTTTACTTGTTATTAAGTTGTTTTTATTTAAATTTAATATCGTTTCACGCTAATCTTAAAACTAAGTATATATCATATGTACATATACGTCGGCGTATATATAAATATTATATTTTGTTGTTGTTATGAATTTTACTAGGTTTCTTTGTTTATCTATGAGTTTTATTTTTGTTTTTAATTTATTTTCTATGTACTCGTAATAATTAAATAACTAGAATTATACATTTTACTGTTACAAATCATCACATATCAAAAAATGTTTTAATTTTTTTTATTATTTTCTGTTTGTTATTGAAGGGATATCGAATCGTTATCAATGTTATTTTAGAAAAACAAAGAAAAAACATTCCATCGTTTTTTATACACTTTGTTTTGTTATAATAAAAAAGTAGCATTCTAAATGTGTACAAATGTTCTTACTTCTATTTTCATTTCAGTTTAGCAAAGTGTTTTTTTTTTTTTTTTTTATCAAGTTTTTATTTTGTCCAATGCTACATAAAAGTAAATAATTAAATAATTGTATTGAGGTGCAAATATTGCTATTGTTGACGATTCCGGAGCTTAAGGTGTATAATTATATTTATGTAAAAATTTAGGAGAACAAAACGTTTTATAACAAATAATACTTTTTTCAAAAATGGAAACAAAGTTTTTTAGCAAATGCATTACAAGAAACACTGTAGTGGAGAAAACGGGCAGGTAGTTCTATAAATTTTCCCCCGTATTAATAAACAAATGTGCACAAGCTATTTAGTTATTTATTAGTAGACGTCAGATAGCATACAAAAATTTGACGTAACTTCTGAATAACGAGTTGATAGCTTTTACGCAGCGTTTATTAATAAGGGGGTTTGTGTAGAAAAACAGACAAAAGCAGCAAATTTAAACAATATTTCGTTTCGATAGATTATCAAATAACATTGGGTACTTAGAGTGCAGTAGTTAAAAATGGATTTTCGGGCATTTTGCTGGTAGGCGAACATTGAATTCATACTGATTTATCAAAGCTTTTAAGCCCAAAGATGGTAATGGAAAAACGAGTGTACCTAGTCATTATCTTCATAGAAAAGGGAAGCGTGTATCGTTCCATTTTTAGTAATGGCGTAGGTTCTACTTATCAAATGTCAAAGAATAAAAGCTTCAAAAGTGACAGCTACTACCGAAATAGCGGGTCATTCACAATAACACCTCTTATTGGAAAAACCCTTTATTAGCAGTCATTTTTAGTATTCGTCTTTCATTTTACCAGCTTGCGATTGCGAAATTTTTCATATAAAATCAACTAAAAGAAAAGTGTAGATAAAAAACTGGCTTTAGAAATAAATTTGGTAGGCTTCTCTTCCACTTATGGTATTTTCTAATTTTTTCGTTCAAACATCGTTCAAATCCTAAAAGATCTCCATCTTATAATTTTCGTCTCAAAATAGGCTTTACATTGAACAAGTGTGTAGGTCACTATAGCTAATTTTATATGGAAATTTCGTCACTGTGAGCTCGTTATCTAAGAGACATTTGGCGACTATGCAAAAATGCAAACATAGGTTTGTCAATTATAAAGCTTTAATCAAATACGAATTGAGACAAGACGATGACGCCCTAAGCTGGGTTTGATTTTATAGCCATATGCCTATATGAATGCAGTGTCTTAGTGGGTAGTGTGTTGAACTAAAGCGTTAGATTCCAGGTAAAATCCCAATTAAGCTTTCGTAAACCCTCCCAAACATCCGAGTGTAAAACTGTCATACGAAAGCTTCTTAGTTTAGCGTTCCGTCTCAAAAGGCCTAATTATAGCCAAAGTCCTCATCGAATCTCTTGCGACAACTATTAAGTTTGTGGAATTTGTGTAATAGACTACTGCGTTTTGCCGAGTACTTTTTTGCATCAGTTAGCAAAAGTTTGCACTAAATCCGTAAACGAAAAGACGTTTTAGATCCTGCGCCTATGTTCTGAAACTATCACATCAACATATTTATCACTAAAACGAGTTACAGAGCATGTTTTGGCAAAGTATAGAGATATTTTTTGCTAAAATGGTTTTAGATCGTTCTTTTACAACATCGAACCTAGTAGCGTAACACAAATAACCAATTGCTCAATCGTTTATCGAACCGTCCTATATATTGGCTAATGAAATAACCAAATTTTAATGCAATAGCAACATAGCACACCCGAAATTCGTGCATTGTACATATACGTAGTTAGAAGAATGAGTAAATCCAAAGAAGCACATTATTTTGAATCGGCTTGGATTGAAGCTGTAGATAGTTCTCCAGCACTCGGTGTCTAATGCTTGATTAAAATATCTTTAGAGCTCAAAAATGTCTTGAGTTTTAAATAACCATAGAAGCTTTGGTTGCATTCATTTTAACTCCCTTGAGACCGTCCTAGAACAACAATATTGATAAATAATACATCAAAATAAGCAATTTCTTCGTCACTAGAAAATAATAAAACAAAGCAAATTTAAACTGTGCGTAACCCATTTTATTTTGGAAAAAAAATCAAGACCCTAAATAATAAATTTAAAATAAGAAATGCAAAGAAAAATAAACAATGTTTCTCCACCACAAAATAGATATTGAAACTTACAAAGGTAACAATTTTATATACGAAATCTTCTTTTAACATTTTTGATTTTGTTCGTTTTGTGTTGCATGTGCTGCATTATAATATGTGTACATTTAAATAAAAAACAAAACAAATTATACGAAAACAAGATGAACCGTTGTCGAAAAGCTTTCTAAGCCGAATTTTTTTTTTAATTTTGAAGCTCTCTATATAAATGTGAGTTTTGTTTTGTTTTGAATTTCGAATTAATGAAATTGCGTTTCTTTCTCTTATAAATAGGTTTGTTTTAATTTTTCTTTTGTTTTGTAATTCATTGTTCTCGTACAATTTTCTTTTTTACTGTTTAAAACTAATTATACAAAAGTATCCAAGTTCCCAAACGTTCTCTTTCTTTCTCTCGCTCAATTTGATTTCTCACAATTTGTTTGAATTAAATTCATAAGACAAAAAATTAATTTTAAATAAATTATAAATTCTATTTGTTGATTTAACACGACGTTGTGTTTTTACATTAGGTTTTACACCATTAGGTTTTAATTTTATCAATTTGAATTTAAGTTTCGCTAAGGTGTGTTATTGTTTTATCGTCGTATGTCAAACGGGATCGCCAAGACCAGTTTTATGATGATGCTGCTGCTGCTGTTGATGGTGGGCAGTAGCAGAAGCTTTTCCAGTACCATTGTGTTGGGCACGACTACCGCCACTTGGGGCAGGGACACCACTGCCACCACTGCCAGCTGCTGCACTACTGCTGCCGGCGGCGTGACGTTTTTCTCGCCAACGATCGAGTGGCGTGTAACAACATTTGAAAAATGGCGCCCGACGTTCATCGCTGCTATTGCTACTACCGCCGCCACCATTTTTCGATGACGATCGCGACGAAGTGGAAAGTTCGGTCTGGATGACTTCGCTACCAGTTAGACGACTGGTGGTAGAATAGGTTGTTGCCGTCGCTTTGGCTGCAGCAGCAGTGATCGCTGTTGGCGGCGATAATGGCGGTGGCGTGGTAACTACTTGAGTTGCACTTGTTGCAGTTATAGGACTCCTTAGTTTATTGTTAGCGCTACTATACGAATTCGATGAGGAGGCCGCCGATGTGGTTGACGTTGAAGGCCGAAACTCATGACTACTGCTCCCAGCGATGGCAGTGGTTATGGTTGTTGCAAAACAACTGGTTTCCAAATAATGGCAGGATTGAAATATATAATCATCGTACTGTTGTGGCAGGAGCAGCGGTGACACATGCGCATCCTCGTCGCCCACCATTTCGCCCCAATCGGAGTGACGAATCTTATGCGACACAGATGTTGGCGAAGATTTATTTGACAATGACGATGTCGGTGTTACAGACGACGCTGTTGGTGTCGCCTTCGTTTGTTTTCTGCGCTGATGTTGCGGCTGCGCTTGCGCTTGCGAATGATAATGATTAGTACTACTACGATGCAAATCAACAATTTCTATTTCTTCTATATCACTAAAACTATTTAATTGTTTCAACAAATAATGCACATCATTTCGTTTCGTTTGATTATCGTTTGTTGTAGAATAATAACTGTTATACCGATTGTTGCTACTCGTATAATAGTTATTATCTGCGGTTGTTGTGGAATTAATTTCTTTTCTAGTATTATTGATTACATTTGCCGTTTGCTGTTGGATTTGGTATTTTTGATTATTACTAGAACGAGCTCCATCAATGGATTGTTGTTTTCGGTTGCTGCTGCTGCTGCTGGAGTAATAATTTGTTGCGGGCACTGTATTATCGATAATTCTATTAAATTTAGCTAACGCGGATGTTGAGGATAATAATGACGACGACGACGACGACGATGACACTACTACGGTTTGCTGTGGTTTTATTGCTGCTGTATCACAGAACGTAGTAGTTGTAGGTAAATTTATATTACTAGGACTTATTGTAGAAACATTCGAAGTTACTGCTACTGCTACCGTCGATGATGATGGCAGCTGTTGCGTTGCTGTCATTAATAATTTCGTATTAGCTAAATTTTTTGTAAAAATT
This sequence comes from Cheilosia impressa, assembly GCA_948293265.1. Taxonomy (NCBI): domain Eukaryota; kingdom Metazoa; phylum Arthropoda; class Insecta; order Diptera; family Syrphidae; genus Cheilosia; species Cheilosia impressa. Next base: position 25,111,140 of record OX411884.1, on the reverse strand, counting down.
AATTTCGACGAAATGATGTCATTATTGTCGCTCCCCCGCGATTACCGGCTGTCGCGGGCGGAGCGAGGCCTTCCCTAACTGGATGTAGATGCAATTGGTGATACCGGCGACAAGGGGCTACGTGCCGATTCCCGAGGGCAACCGGATAATGTTATAACTAGTTTACGGGAGCCAGCTTGATCACGATGCTCGCATAGCCATACACCTTGCCATGTGCCTAACGACAGTTTTCCATCGGTGATGGGGATTGTCAGTGAACTACCGAGAAAGCATGCTTTCACATGTGCTGGCTGTAAAGAAACAAACGATCGTACATACAAATTAGCTAAAGAATTAAACCGTTTTTGAGGTTAAATGGATACAAATGATATAACCTCAGCGGTCAGAACCAAACGTGTCTGATCCTGATAGGTTTTTGACACAAAAATTCTCACACAAAATACTAAATCCCTGCAATTTTTTCACTCTCTAGAAGGACTACATCTTTTAGTAACAATTTTTAGGTTACATTTTACAAAATCACAATTGCAACAATTTTCATACATAATTATCTTTTTGGACCTACAAATAATTTCATTGGAAGGTTGTGGACAGGCTCAGTTCCGCACCAAATTAATGCGTCATCAAATGCAACCGTTAGATAGAACGCAGTCAGTCTTTTTGTTCAATGAAACTACAAAGAGAATGTGTAGTTTCAAAAGGTCGGTGCGAAGTGTCACAAGTCAAACGAAACACAGGAGATTTTAGACCAGGGCCGAATTACCGCATTTGATCGAGTAATTCGGGACTGAATTTGTCATTGTTTTGCACAGTGATGCCAGATCATGGGTAATTACCCATGGGCAAAGAAAGATAATTTTTACATATCTCAGAACAAAACATTTCTAATACTGATTTTGAAGAGAAACCATCCGAGTTCGATAAAGAGAAAATACTGTTTTTTTTTTATTGTTAATTTGTGGTTCTATATGTAGTTTAATTAATTATTTATGTATATTTTCCTTGGGGTTTTCTAACAACGGCATGGCCAAAAAGGGTATTAATATATTTGATAATCGTAATAAAGTCTGGCATCACTATTTTCCAAGTAAAATCCACACAATTCATCGACCGACGTATTGCTCGTTCACGGACGTGGTAATTCGACCTCTGCTTTGCTGAATGCATCTAAGGAAAGGAGACGAGTGCTCAATAAAACACTGCAAAGACTTATAAACAGTTTTTTTTTGTGTTTAAGTTTGATTCGTAGTTCTCCTGTGTGCCGCTCGCTTAAAGTAATTGGCACTTAAAACAGTTTACAACCTGCTACATGAAAACATCACTAGAAAGTTGTCAACTTTAACTGCTATCGCTTCATCTTGGGATGAATAACTTTGTGAGTATCGGATGTGCCTAGTAGAACGTTGTTTTCATAATTGCGTTCCAAACATTAATGATAGAAAAGTTAATTCAAATTGGCCTACGCAGGCGAAGTAACTTAAATCTTGCGATTTGACTTTTTTCTTCATTTTCCTAAATGTCGGGTCAGCAACTAGACTTTAAGAAAAACGTTTTTCGCGGCATAGAGGCCATCTAATCTTGGACGCCGGCTGGTACAACTACGTGGATGCCAAGTCTGTGGAAATTAAAAAATGTGGTATGGCAGAACAAATTTAAACCTTCTTATGTTGTGAACAGCCTGCAATTGAGGGAATAATATAATTATTCCCGTTCTTTAGTCCTTGAAGGCTTGAAGGTATAGTTCAAGTTTGCCTATACTCAGAAACTGTTCGAAGTGACTCTTGACTAAAACCGCCATTCACTCCCTTCACAATTACCTGAGCTGCAACGCCAGGCATTTGCTAAACAAAATATCAACTCTCAGGCTGATCATATAATTCTTAAAGGTAATTAAATTAAAAAAATATTCAGTTCCCAAAGTAAGTAGAGATGTGTATTTACCATGTCATCAGGTCCCTCACACGAGTGCCTGTACGGTAAGCCTTCCGGAACTATTTTATTTAACATCATTTCCATATCGTCCCTGCAATGCACAAAGAAAGAAAGGAGATTAGTAACAGGGAAAGAAAACACGAACACAAATCCCAGTGAGATAATATATACATCTGGCTGTTTAGATTTTACCTCACGTCTGGATCCCAACTTTCGTTTAACGCTAAACTCGCTGATGTGTGAAGAACTGAAACGAAAAGATTAAAATAAATTCATTAATTCAAAGCCTCGCAGTCATTAGAAAAGTTTTTGTTTCATTGGTTTATGCATTATGGAGGTACCGGAACTTCGAATGCGGGTCACAGACCTAAGTTATAAATGCAAACTAGTAAAATATCTACGGCTAAATTTAAGTGATTCTCTGCAAATACTTAAATGCAGTGGACTCAGGAAACGAGGGGCAGTGGAAGACTTCTTGTACTAAAAATGCTCCTAGCATCCGGCTACTCAAAGTAAAATACAACACAAGAATGCGGGCCCATTGTACGCTATTCTAAAACGATAATCGCCTTTAATCAACGCTGAAAGAACAGACCACGCTTAGAAGGGAAACAAAATTATTTTCGGAGTTGAAGTGCAGTAGGTACGGAAAGAGAAAAAAAAAACCAAACCGGCAGCAAGTTCTTTTGTTGCAGGCAGCGAATATAGAAAGCATTCACCTCATTTAACCAGCCTGTGGTTGCCTGTTCAAAACAATAGCATTACCTACAGTCTTTAGAACCTTTTCAGCGCAGAACCGTTTAAAAGGCTAAAATCCTGGCTAAATGTAATTACTTGTGAATAACCACTTCACTTTAATTTCCCAATCGAGTTACAATGCACGCGTTTCAGAATTCTGCATCCGCAAAAGTGTACAAGATACGTTAGACGAAAACTATCCTTCTTTGATTGTTCGCATAACCCATACATAATAGAAACAGAAATCTGCATCCTTTCCATACGAGTAAAGCGTGTTATTTCAACTTGCCTAGTCATGTGTATAATTACAAGCAAATCGTTACGACCATACTGTGCTCTTTCGCCTAAAATAAATGAACAAATCACGCAGCCATTCTACTTCCCGTTCCGTATCCCCTGCCGCGACCATCGCTGAAACAAAAAGCGTGTTTTGTTGCACTTTACCAACTAACTGCTTATTATTTGCTGCATTTATACAAAAAGGCAGAAACGAATCAGTAAAAAGAAACGAAACAAATTGCGACTTCATGGGTGCACTTGTTGTTTGCTTAATTATTGTGAACGAATGTAAATAACAAGTGAAACAACTTTGTCAAAGTAAACGGAGTCAATTGAATGAACTCTGACACAACAACAATATGACACGCCAACTTTAATTTTTAAGACCTTTCAAAATGATGGTTTTCTAATACGCCCTTAAAAAGAAAACCGTGGTGTAATAGGCTGGCACAGGAGTAAGCTGACGCAAGACAACGTGTGATCAGTCCATTTGATGCGTTTAAAAGGATTTCAATAGATTTTCATCCATATTTGACACTAGCTCTTGTAATTTTATAAGGGTTAGCCCAAAAAAGTGTTTTATTCATTATCCGCAACACAACGAACTTGGTCTTTGACGATATGGTGTCGTTGTGTTTTATTGAGTATAACTGATAACAATGCCCGTCGGACGTCGCACATTATGCGCACGAAATCACCAAAATAGAGACAGTGGAACTGTCAAAATTAAGCGAACATTTAGCAAGATGATTGGGGAGTTGTTTAAGTTGAATTCCTGAACTGAATTTCTTGTCAGTGAGAACTCTGTAAATGGACTTAGGGGGTTTTCACTGGCAAACGTTTTGCAGTTGTTTGGTAGTTGAAATTCACTTAGCCTATACTATAATCGATTGCGAAACGTTATAATAAACAGAATTCATCGAATCGGTTCAGTCTATATTCTGTTGACAGCAAACAGGAACTGGAAGCTGAATATTCTATGCACAAAGAACGTGAAAAAGAAGCATTTTCCAGCAAAGCAAATGATAAAGAACTAGCTAGCCGAGAGAAGTCGTTTGTAACTGCCACTTTTGACCTTCAAAGTGTTCCAATTCCATGTAGTGACGTGCCACCTATGTACTATGCTCTGTTGTTATAATCTCACGACTTATGAGGGTGCTCCACCTGACAACGCGTATTGCTGTGCCTCGACGGAGATTGACGAAAAAGCGGAACTGCTGAAATTGGGAAATGCTTGACTACGTCAAATCAGTTTCTCTGTTTCGGCTATTCTTTTGTACAGTCTACAAGAAGATTCGATTCACATTCAGGAGATAGAACAAAAGTTTCTAGAATCGGGCACCTCATTGATGGAGTGTGACAGCATGAAAAAGTATGCATCAGTTTACACAATGCATTGTTAGCTAAATATATTTCCAAAAGAGGAAACAAGAAAAATAGCGAATATAAAGTAACTGAGCTAAGGTTTAACGAGTTCCTCAATATTTCATCACTAGCCAAAGCAGCACTTAAAAATTTAAATCTTGATACTGGGGGAAGAAAAGTGAACTGGCTTAAAGTAAAAAGGTTGCCCAGATACATTGCAACACCGATACGACCATCATAGCCCCTATTATAATAATATATGCACGGACTATATCACCCCCCGTTTAGACTTCAGAAGACCATTTACCACGTGTTTCCCCAGCAGGGACGAATGGAATGAGGACCAACCAACATCCATTGGACCAACCATACCCATATACACGGATGGATCAAAGATGGAAATTGGCGTTGGCGCGGGTTTCTACTCGGAACGTCTCGGACTGTCCAGTTCAATCAGACTACCTAACCACAGCAGCGTATTCCAAGCTGAGGTATTGGCAGTGACAACAGCTGCTAAACAGGTTGCAATGATGGCAATACCTCATGCAGATATTACCTTTTTCATTGACAGTCAAGCGGCAATAAAAGCGATCGCTGCCGTTGAGTTAAAATCAAAGCTTGTAAGTCGCTGTTGCGAAGAGCTGCGGGTTCTTGGCGCGCAGCACAACGTAAGACTATGCTGGGTTCCTGGGCACAAAGGTGTATCTGGGAATGAAAAAGCTGATGAGCTGGCAAGAAAGGGATCCTCCCTTGAACTAAACCAGGCCGACACCACAGTAATGATTCCCCCCTGTAATCTCAGACAGGTGATTGGGAACAGAATACTAAAGGCGACAATTGAGAGATGGAGCAAACTAGACTCCTGTGTCATAACCAGGAAAACGTGGCCAATCTACAACGAACAGAAAACGGAGAAAATCCTACAATTAAGCAAGAAATCATTGTCCTTAATTGTGGGCATTATCACCGGACACAATACACTGAAATACCATACCAAGAAGATGGGAATCAGTTCAGATGACCTGTGCAGAGGATGCGGTGATGAGGAGGTGCATGAGGACAGCCCACACTTTCTTTGTCACTGTCCAGCACTCTGTCACATAAGAAATAAATTCCTTGGCAGTTACTTCTTCGAGGATTTAGAGGAACTCTCAGATAGGTCCATTAACGACCTACTAAAATTTGTAAATAAAACGGACTGGTTTACTAATCCGTAGGTTTTTCATAGGTTTCCAGTGTATGGGGGTAGTAAACCCCTAGGGCATCACAACGGATCTACATTGATCTAAGTGTGGCACGTACAGGTTCCCCTGTTCTGCCAACTCGCTAACCTAACCTATCATAGCCCCTATGCAACTATAATTATCAGTGGAAGAGGAAGACCTATAAAAGTAAAAATAGAAAAACTTCACAATGAGCCACTGCCAATGTCGTCAAAAAAAAAAAACGAGACTTGTTGCTTTTGTGTGAGAACGGAGTTATTCGAAATGGTACAAATCGCTTCCAGTATCCACCCTTCCATTAGTAGATCGGATTCCTGAGGCAGCAGTTGAGAGCAGCAACGATGAAGAGGAATAAGATTTTTCTAAAATGTTTCTTTACTTATTTTCACTTCGGAGAATTTTAATTTTATTTTTTAACTTGAGTTCTCTAATTTTAAATTACTTTTGAATTACTTGTACTATTTTCTTAAACTTTTTCGATACTGAATGTTATATTTTTTTATGGAAAAATATTCAATATTTTTTTTAATAATAACTATGTTGTTTTTTTGTCAGTGTAATGATTTATCTAAACAATAAAAGTGTTAATGTGAATACAATAGTTCTCTTGTTTCCTTTCATCTCCTTTCCTTTCCATCTCTCATTGGAAAACCCTAGTTACCCAAAGTTCCTTCTATAGTATATGCCAAACCCAAGGTCGAACACTTACGAACATTTTCGGATTCTTAATATTGATTGTCAACTTCAAATGCAAATATCTCAAAACCAATAAAATGGACTTCGGAAGTTTTCATAGAAAGAAGAAATTAAAAAATAAAAATAAAATGGACTTCGGGAGTTTCCAACGAAGAATTATATTTTTCATTGCAAATTGTATAACAATTTATTTTGAAATGTCCATGTCCACTTACTTTTGTAAAAACCTCTCCAAATTATTAATTAACAAAAACAAGTGCACTCGATGTGTTTTTGGAGTACAAAAAGTGGTTCAAACATTTTTTAATGTTGCGAGTACCTATTTCACATAGAAAAGGGCGAACTACATAGGATTTTCATATTATGGCCGGATATCTACCCAAGTACTGAAATTGATGAGTTATGGACCGTATTGACTCGTATTGACCTTTTTCAATACGAATTCGCATGTAGCTGGCAAATTCAGCTAACGTTATAAACTTAAGAACAAATTTAGCTTTTAGGCAAACAACTGTCATTCCATAACAGAAGTTGGAAGTCTCAGTTTATTTAACTTCTGCTCTAAAGAAGATACATTCACCCCTATCGGGAATAAAATTTCCCTGGGAATGTTTCCTATTCAGCAATCCGATTTACATTGCTGACAAGGGAAACATTTCCATCAGAGTTTATTCGCGATAACCCTGATTTTAATGTAGGAGGACTTTTCGTGTACAGGGTGGGCCAATTACACGTTTATTTTAAATAACAAAATTAATTTGTTTCCATTTTTTATGGCTTTATTAGTAAGAGCGAAGATTCCCATTAGCTATGGAACAACGTCGTTCAAATGGATGGTCGTGCTCTTTCAATTGCTGAGTCAATTGGACCTTGTAAGCGAATAATCCGAGATCTATGTGCAGAATTTTTCTCAGAATTTGTCTCGGCTACAGCAGCCACATTGTCGTCTGTGCGAACCGTACGACAGCGGGGACCGTGAGTGTTGTCCACTAGCATACCAGTCTCAGGAATTTTTTGCACAAACTTGCGTACAGCAGGCACCGCGGGTGCTTCATTTCGGACAAAACTTCTTTTCAAAATACGCACTGTTTGGGCTACACAGCAATCACTTTCGAAATAAGTTTTCAATATTTCCTTTGTTCATGCGTAAGGCGACTATTTTCGTTCCGCGGCTGTATGATACTGACTTTTTGTCCAAAATTTGAGCGGAAAACAGCTGTCATTGTCAAAATAACCTATACCACCAAATGGCTAAAAACTAACTAAGTCAGCTAAAGATATGGATGGTCCGCACATAAGGGGGGGAATAGGAAATAAAAAAAAACATCCTGATTACTTGTTTAAAAAATGGATGGCAAAAGGACTTAGAAAGTTACCGTCAGTGCTGAAAAGCTAATCTGAAACAATTTTTCAAAAAACCGACTCGGGATAGCGCACATTGCGGTTTGAGATTCCACAGAACTGGCACGAGCTTATCACTAGGGTTATGCGAACCTTGAAGCTCCTGACAAACAATGAAACCAACAAACCCACCTTCACATTCACTATCCAATCGGCAAGTGCAAAGGCATCAGAAGGAATACAAAGGAAACTTCCAAAATATAAACAGAATAGAAATAAAGACAATCGACAAAAGACCAATCGCTTCGAGATTTTCACAGATAAAAATTCAAAATTCAAAAAGCCAAACTTTTCGAAATTTGACATTTTGGGACTGTCGCTGGGTTTATTACCAATCCCCAGTCAAATGTACTTTCGCATCATTTAGACAAATTGTACTTAGGAACGTTTTGTTGGGTGGTCATCTCAATTCAGGTCGGATAGTGACCACAAGCGAATAGGAACGTTTCTTTCTCATGGACAAAATCCTGAGATATTAACAAAAAAAAAGAAAAAGTGGAACAACAACGATAGTCGAGTCAGACCACAAGAAAAACTCCAAACAGTAAGTAAAATATATATATGTATAGGAAAAACCAACAGTTTAAATTAAAAACGTAAATAGACTAATGATTAACCTCATTGGAAACTTGTTTCAGGCTACTGTCATACAAACTCCTCGATCCTTGCCCACAGTCTACGGTGAAATATTAACAAATCCAACAAAAGGAAGAGTTGCTGTTTTTTTATTATTATTTGGTACGGTAGTTCACCAACAGAGCAAAGCCAGCTGAAAAAAGGACACTCACCCTCCTTGGTATTTGTATATTTATTATCGACCATACTGGCGTTGGCTGTTTCATTATTGTGTGGCCCCCTCCGCAGCCTTAGAGCACTGGACTCTTGGGCGTATGTGTGCATTATAATCTAGAGACTTGATGCATAATAAGTTTGCTCCGTTTTAAGTAAGTTCTTGAAAAGAGCTGAGAAGAGGCGGGAGGGGTAGCTGAGGCGCCGGTGAATATTGTAATTAACACAATGTCCTTCGGCAGCACCCAGGCTTTGTGCGAACGAATGAGGAGGCCTCCTTTTCAAGTGGGCATTGTGTATGGGGTCGTTACAGACACATATTGCACACTTATTGGGTTTTCTTCTATATTTCTACATCATCACCTCGCACTTGTTATGTTGCTCTTTCGTTTGCCTGTTCTCTTTATATTCCTCGTCGTCGCCGTCTTCGTCGAAGGATGGAGAGCCCTCGCTCGCGTATATTATATGCATATGATTACATAATTTTATTGCTCATCAAATGAAAGATTTACAAAATTCATAAATATATTGACGGCAATCGAAGGGGGTTGTAGGTTTATGGTGGTGGTGGTGCAGCGACAATGACGACAAAAGACCACCGACGCCCAGCCGCAAGGACCATCGACATCGGAAGTAGAAAGGAACATCGACAGAAGGCGACAGAGAAAGCAGAACAAAAAGGACACACATGAGCATAGATAGATATAATAATAATGATGATGATGATAAGAATAATGTACAAGTCACTTTATGCATTCGTGTAGTGTATGCATGCGAGAGTGAACGAAATTTTGAGATGTTGCCAGGAAAGAACAAAAAAAAACACACCACCCGACGACGATGGTTCATTTCGATTCAATTTTTATAGCGTAAAGGGCGGGAAGGAGGCTGACTCTTGACTCAATTCCAGAGTCACACATGTACCTATATCTATAGTATATCTTATGGCAGAAGAAGCCGGCAGACGACAACGACGACGATGACAGAAAAACTAGAAAAAAGAAAATCTATGAGCACTCCCCATTGTAACTGAACTGAAATGCAACTCAGTGGGTAGGCTGAATGCTTTGATGTGTGTTAGCTGGGTTTTATCCCTTTTACGAATTTGCGTTATTAGGTTCGTAATAGAGACTGGCGTACAAGCGGATTACTATTGACGATTTGGCTTTAGCGATTGTCTGCGGTGCGCGTTTGTTTTTCTTCTTCTAAGACGGCAAAGTAGAGTAACGTGAAATGCTTCCTTTTTGACAAAATCTGCGGTTAGACGTAAAGCAAACTATATAGTAAAAAAAGGCCCTACATATAGACGGGGAGCAGCCTTTGATAATTTATGTTGGAACATTTTAGTGGCATTTGAGGAAATAGTAATAATTTGCCAGCCAATCCTTACATCAAACAGAGAACAACGCAGATTAATGTTTACCAGGAAGTATACCAGTCCACGTAAAGGATGCAGACTTTAGAGCACATTGCTTCTAGTTGTTGGTATCGAACCTATTATAGCCCACAGCGCCAGCGCCGTTGGCAGGACGGGCTACCGCATCTTTAAAAGATTACCACATCCATTGGCGCAACCAAAAAAAAAAAGCCCACAGCGCCATCACGATACACCATTGAACATCCCTGTTTTTTAAGTTTACATTTCACAAATTTAGTCCACAGCTGATTTCTTGTTTGTAGTATTGGCTGCGTTCAGTACGCTAGTAGCTAGTTAGCAAATCATCACCTACTACCCGATTACACCAGCAAACTTGAAATAAAAAGTTTTTGCTTTCAAAAAAATGTCACAAATCCACAACGAACTGTCATAGTCCAAGGGTCCCAAAGTGGCAAGTAAATGTATAAATATGGGATGTGTATTTTCAAACCCTTCAGGCAATGGAGGGATACGTTTAAAATCCTACCCCCCGTATTAATAACTGTACACAAGTTAGTTAGCTAGTGGACATCAGATAGCATACAAAAATTTGACGTAACTTCTGAATAACGAGTTGATAACTTTTACGCAGCGTTTATAAATAAGGGGGCTAGTCTTTAGCTAGCTAATGGTGTTTTTGTTTTTTTTAGTTAAAGTATACGGAGGTATAAAATTGGCACATCCGGCGATTTGGGTGAACATTTCAGCTTGCATACCTTTGACGTGGTAAAAGATGCGTTAAAAACCAATTTTGAGTTTTCCGGGAATCTAGTCCACACATATCTAATCGACTTTAAACGACTAGACTGCACTTAGAGGTAGCGGTCAGTTCATTAATAGTTTGTGACACTTCTCCTATGGGTTTCCTCATTTACTTAGATTTCTTTTAAATCTGAAAACGTCTGTTATTGGGGATGTTCGGATACCTAGTTCATGGAAAACTTAAACTAGATTTGTCTGGACTTGGTATATGATTTAATTTTCTTGTGGTTTACTTTGAATTTTGACACTTCAACATGAATATGCTGGCAGTAGATTTCGTCTACCCCTCTATAAACGTCAACTGAAAGAAAACTATTCAAGTGACCAATCTGGACTAATAAAAACTGCAATACATGAACTCAGTCAGCTGTCAGACTTACTACACTAGAAATCCGAACCTCCCAGTTTTAAGAGGTTTGACATTTAATGAAAACTATCACCTACGAATTTAGATTTTAAACACAGTGAGGACGTTTCATTGGTGACTTTTGATTCATGTCGGATTTATGATTACAAAATCAGCATAATAATATATGAAAAGTTTGACAAATTGACTCTTCTGTGTAAACAGCACATTTTGTCTTCCTTCGAATTTTAAATTCACATCAACCGATTGAACAAATTTTTTGACAGTTGATACATATTTTGAAAATTCACTCATTTTTATTTATTATTAGAACTATAAACTAATAAATAATATTAAATCAAAAGTTAACATTGAAATAAAAAAAAAACTTATAGCGCTAGCTACCAGGCTAAAATGCTCATTTAAAAACACGGATACCTGTGATCTGTCATTGGAAAGTGCAGTGTTACTATAATTTCCCTATTTAATGCCATGTTCTCACCAAGTGAAATTCTTCCAAACCTCCGAGGTTTCGCCATACATTTTTGAGGTATCGAAAACTCGGGATTTCTTCCAAACCTATTTAAAATCCCTTTGAGATCATCCGTCCGTGAGAGGTTATCAAACTGAGCAAGCCTACAGCGCGAACTTTGGTTTATTTTGTGTTCATTTATGGATGTCAAAATATTAAACGCCAAAACAATTGTGACAATCAAAAAAACAATAAAAGAAAAAATGAATCTGAAACAAGAAAAGAGGTAAATAATATTTTTAAGGGAGATATTTATAAATGCTGCAATTATATCCTTAATTTGTTCAGAATAAAATTTTAATAATTCCTCTTTTCAGCACTATTACTTTGCGTCAGCAAACAGCTGTTTTGCCAGATACTTCAAAATTGACTTTTGAAATCACTTCAACTCGGTGGGAACGACTTACAAGGTTTTGGTAAAAGTTCATCGAAACCTCGCGATTTCAGTTTGGTGGGAACATGGCATAATGCTGTTTCTGACAGCAACACAAACAATCAGTATAGACTTGTTTACGTTCTCTCGTCAAACAGTCATATTGCTGTCGCTAAATTCTGTTGCTGAACAAAAAGTTTTCTGTTCCTAATTCTGTTTGTGTTGCAAATGTATGGGATTCTGTTTCTGTTTTTTGTCACTTGGTGACTTTAGCAGTTACAATGTTTCCCCCATTTCCACAATCTCTTAAAATAAATTCCACATATAAACCACGTCTTTGAATGAAGAGTATGCACTGCACTTATAAGCTACTACTAGACACTGAGACTGGCGGTAGCTTATAAAGCTCTACAAATAGTTTGGACCAGAGACAATACTGAGACCACCAACTTCGGCCGATTTCCCGTTACTTAGCCTACAAGCTATATTTCTATGGGGTGGCAAATGCTAAGAGCGCTTGTATTGTTACATAGAAATTCGTACTGACAAATGTTACGTAACTTCAGAAATTCCGGCTCACAAATACACTCGCACCTTGCATATGCCACTTCCGCTTTGGGCAAAGTGGCTTGCAGCGTTCAAAGAATTTTATCCGTTAAATTTGAAACTGTTTGTTACGTGTGAATAATAATTTTGTTTAGGAAAAAGTGTACATTTGCTCAAAATACTAAGGAAAAATTAAGAATATAGATTGGTTGAGGGAAAATAAAAACTTTTTGAGCAAATTTTCTTTAATATTTAAGAAAAATTTACACACGAAATCGAAGTTAATTATATCCGAAAGCGGGAAATAGACAACCATATTTGTCCTAATATATTTCTAGTATATAAAACATCTCCTTTAGATAGTTTTATTAACCACACAAATCAAATTATTCACCTTCCAAAAATTTATAATTACTAACCAATGGCATTCAGTTATGGTAAAATGTGGTATTCCCGAACTCTTTCACATTTCCCCACGGTTGCCGAGGTTGGCAGCATTTATTTTTTGTATTTTTTGAATGTTTTTGCATGTCACACGGATTCCCAATTGACAGAACACCGATAGGAATACAAAATGGCGAATTTGAAAAAAAACTGAGGGGGCCAGCGGCAAGAGGACTGTGAGTTGGGGGTCTCAGTATGGTTTGTCTATGGTTTGAACTTTGAAAGCATAAGTAAAACAAACATCCAATCTTCGACAAACCGACTAAAATTGGTCCCGACTATAATAATTATTACTTCTGCTGTCGAAATGTCTGTTAAGTGATCGAATAAGCTATCATATCGAAGCTAGGCCTAGTGTCTTGTACAAACCTGTTGCTCAACTACATACGCATTATCGTGAAGAAGTTTTTGAAGCTCTAGTTTTAAAATTTGTTAATAAAAAGCGGCCTAAGACAGGGCACATTTTTAAAGAACAATCGCAGATATTTGACATCTGCAATCAGTGAAAATGTATACGAATTGTTTGTAAGGAAGCAAGGAACAGTTTCGTAAAGTTCTTATACCTGACAAACTGGTTTCTGCTCTTATCAAATCTATACTTACTGGGAGTCTTCTCAGAAGAACCAATCTATTGGGACCCAAATTACTTAAACATTAACTCCATTCATAGATATCACACGGAAAAAAAATATTCCTCGCGCCAAAGCACTAAAAGAATACTGGTGAACAAATCCAGCCCAAGTGTCGAAAATCCACCACCTAATCTATTCAACCATAATCTATCCCAGCATCAGCACACTTCAAGCATAAGCACTTTGTTCGCATACTTGTGCTCTTCAAAGACCACTTGGCTAAACCCTGTGCCCAAGTTTAAACACCACAAGTCAGTACATTAAGGCCGAATATTCCCCCAAATTAGAAATCCCTTATTGAGAATACAATTTTAATTCAATTGCAGATGTTATATACTCGCACTTGTCCTGACTCGAACATTGGTAACAAGCACAATACCAGCCACATTTACTATATGACGAACAATTTACATAATGCGAATAGACACCTTGTTTATTATTTTACATGACCCAAATCTGATGGTGAATGTATGCACGAGTATTTGAATTCCGTGTTTTTTGTCTAGCTTTGGTGTGCTGGTGCTTTTGCCTCGCCCTCGTCAGCCCTGGTCGTCGTGCAACAACATATGAGCAGAGGACATTCTGGAGGAACTCACTTTAGAACAGCATACGGTGGTGCTGCGGTGTGCAGCATAAAACCAAGAAAGGGAAGGAAACGCATTCTCTTCAACGTGTATAGTTAGGTTTATACATTTGAACAAGTAGGACAAAACAAACACATGAGTTGGTCCACCTCTCCACCGCCCATCTCGCTGTTATAGTACAGAAGCACGAGCACGAGCACTCCTTGGTCGGTTTTTGTCCTCGTTCTCTGCGTTGACGTATACCAAAAACTAGCAGTAGCGCACACACCAAAGGGATAGTAAAATGTGAATGAACAGGGTACAGCGCTGGCATAGTAGCAGTGACAGGATACACGTAGCTACAACTACAGTACGTGAAATGATTTCGTCATACTTGCTATGATACTTTGGTAGCAAGGAAGCAACAAAAAAAAAAAACCCACAACAACGATAACAAACTCACCTACATTTGCAGACATAATTATTGTTCATAGGGTTTATTAGCATGAAAGCAAGGGTTGTGTTGTTGTGTTGTTGTGAAATTTCACACCACACTGAATGCAGGGGTGGAGGCACCTTTGCAATGCGGATCGATGGATGTAAGTGGCTTCTGTCGCCCCCATTCAAGACAAGTCCAAGACGTCAAAATAAACATCGAGCGTCCCGCTGAGAAGATGATTTCATGGGTGCAGTCATTTCCCGATTGGTAATACGATAGCACAGTTTCTATTCCTATCGGCTTATATCGTTCGACGTTTAGTATATGGCTGTGAAAGTATTTGCACGGCCAATAAGCAGCATCATACGGGAAACCAAAAATCGAATTAGAGCGATGTAGATCTTTGCGATAGGCATCGAGGCATTCAGGTGAAACATTCGAAACTACGCAAGTTGCTTGCATGTTGGACACGATCGCTGAAATGATACTCAAATTGACTGTGGGAGGAGAAATTCATCCGAATGTCCTTACTCCTTATATTCATTCTTTCAGTTTGTGGAAGCAAATTTATCAGGGCCCTGTTAGACATGTGAATTAACAAGCGAATTTCTAGAACCGTTACAGATTTATGAAGCAGAGTTGCAACATAAATCTGTACAATGCTGATTTACTTGTGAATTTGTTCATGGATGGAGATAAAAATGATTTGAATTTGAATAAACGCAATTTTGGTTTTGGAGCTCGGAACTTGGACGATGAACGAAAATAGTTTTGGTGCTGATTTAGATTAGTAATAGAGAGTAATTCTTCTCTGACTTTTGTGACTTTCTCTACTTCGGCTCCGCTATTCATTTATCTCTGTTCGTTCGAATGAACTTTGTGCACTTTAAAATTCGAGCGATAAAATATTCATTTTTGAGAATGTCATTAAATGAAATGAGCTGTTTCACATTTTTATTTTATACTAGCTGACCCGGCGAACTTCGTACCGCCTAAAATTGATTAAATTATCAACATCCGTTTTGATAGTTGAACCTCTCTATTGAACGACTGAAAGTCAATTGGAATTGAATTGGGTTGAATGCATAGAGACTTCATAGATTTTCGGGCTTCTTGATCGTTTTGTTTTTGCGCTTATGATTAAATCGAGTTGTTCCGTTCAGATTTTCTCAATAAACCAGAGCAGAATATGGGCAATAGGCAATCCTCGCTTCTGCCATTTGACCGAGTACATCCAGAAACGCGATTGTCCAAAAACACTTTTTTGAGGTTTTGTTTAAAAAATCGTGCGGTGATGTCATGGCGGTCGTACGAATTTTGCCCGGGAAATAAGAATCACCGTTCGGATAATTTTTTTCCCACTTCACATTCGATAAAGGTGCTATAGAACATTAAATATCAGTAGTTGCGACTTGTGAACACGGTGGCCCAGTGGTTAGTATGCTGGACTACTTGGGCGAGTAGTCAACTTGTAAAAATGGTAGTATACAATATTTATAACTCCCCTTCTTTTTAACAAGCGATATGCGCCGTACGGCCTTCGTACACATAGGCCACATGCCACATCACATATTCTTTAATGCTTGCGATACAGCGCCACCAATCGGGCCCAAAACTATCCTATCCCTTAAGATGCAACGAACCATACACATCGACCAAATTTCATTTAAATCGGTTGAGGGTTTCCGGAAGTCGACACAGGTATGTTCACTAAAATGCCTATAACTCGTACAACCAATACGGATACAAAGACCGTATATATATATACAAACCTTGGTTTTGAAGTCACCTTTCATTTGAAATTTCCAAAAAACAAAATCGTCTCACGCACTAAGAGAACATCAGTTCAAACACAATGAGACTTATTTTGATTGTATATACCTATAGAAGGCGATAGATGGAAAAACGATATATGCTCAGTACAGCGTCACCTGTTGATAATTTTCCGAATTTTCATTACTCCTTAACTATCCCTGATTCAGGATAAACAAAATAATAAAAAAAATATTCAAATCCGTTGAGCCGTTCTTGAGTTTTTACCCGACTAACCCTCAGCAATTGATTTTTATATAAATAATGTGGAAAAACAACAAAATGTACTAAAATTCATATGTTTTTTTCACGCACACACAACACACGAATACGTTTTCAGTTTCAACCAAACTTCTCAAAAATGATATATAGACCAATACCAAAGATGTGTGAAAGTTTGGTTAGAATCGGTAGATGCGTTAAGGCGTGAATCGGCTACAAACGAACACAATTTCAAGGCTAGAGTGAACATACTTTTGTTTTTTTCTGGAGGCTCTTTTTTCATTGTTTTATTAATAGGCCTATTATCGTTAGCGAGTCGAATTATTCGCGTAAATCGAGTCAGTTGTCGAAACACTCGCCTTGTACGATTATTATTATTATTATTATTACGAATTGATTCATTCGCCTAGAAATCAAAGGCTACCTATATAATAAAAACGAAAATGACAGCACCAAAACGACAATTCGAACATTTATGTCAACAAAAAAGTAATTCAAAATAAAAAATTTGTGTGCCTTAAATATTAACCCCCGTATTAATAAACAAATGTGCACAAGTTAGTTAGCTAGTAGACATCAGATAGCATACAAAAATTTGACGTAACTTCTGAATAACGAGTTGATAACTTTTATGCAGCATTTATTAATAAGGGGGTAAATATTCCTTATTGGATTTTTTTGAAGCTCTAAATTGTACCAACCCCTTGGCTATGTCTGGGTTTTGTTCCATATGTATGTAGAAATATGAATTCAATGGGTTTTATACGTTTTTCTTGAATTTTCATTCATTTCTCTAGCTCATAAGTTACATTCGCCTCAGGTTTCACCAAATAGTTTTGTTCGCCAAAATTTGAACCACGCTTTTTAACAGCTTCATAAACAATGTTGGTTCATATTTACAATGCCAACACATTTAAGCGTATTCTTTATTTAGGAAGGAAGCAGTTTACTCGAAAAATTTCTATGCATCATAATCATTCACGATGCTCTGTTTGCTTTTGTTTGCGCAGCTGATGCATTCACAATGCGTTTTAGAAAAGTATGCATTGCATCATAACAGTCTGTTTGCATTTTGGAACGCTTGATTAAGCAGTAATGCAGAAGTACTGCGTTTTGGAATTCAGCCTACAAAAAATGTTAAGCAGGAGTCTTATCTCAAATGCGACCAGATTTAAAAACATTAAAATGTGTTATTAGTAATATATTGACACGCTGAAGTCTGAAATTTAAATATGAGCTTTAAATAAGTTTTGTTTTTAAATTGCGAACCCATATTGTTTAAGTAAAGAAAAGGGAGGTATGTTATATTGAACCTCAAGTTTTTGCTCTTATTTATTCAACTCTTGGTACAGTTTTTCTGTATACAATAAAAAATAACAACAGACATGGCGATTGTTTTATTTATGGATGAAAGAAGAGAACATTCCATACAGGAGGATAATAATGAATGCCTCATATCCATTTCCGAAAAAAAATGTGGAAAATGTGGTAAAACAGCAATAATTACTGTTTAGCGCTCGAAAAACACAGACGAATAAAAAATTACATTTTTTGCGAAGATTAGAAAGTCAAAATACACTCAACATTCAACTGAAAAATGAACTTTCGATTGACAGAATGAACTTCCTATCTCTTCGAATGTCAAAATACAGATTCTTCAAATTCGACACACTTTCGAAAGAATTCAAGCGAAGAGTTACTCTTGCCAATCGCTGTTATACTTTGTCCTAAGAACACAATTGATTAGCAATTGATTGTTGATGGAAACTAAGGCTATATAAGGCCCTCATCATGCTAGTCCTGCTTTATGAAGCAGAAGCGTGGCGGATGAACAACGAACAACAATTATCTCCCAGGTCGCTTCGAACGCAAAATTCTTAGAGTTATTTGATCGGTTCCGTTTGCGTTGACCGGTTTTAGAGCAGGAGACTTAACAGCGAACTCTATACGAGCTGTGCAGCGACATCGACCTGGGGTGTTAGCACGTAACTTGATACAATCGCGGATAATCGATTGAAACAAATTAGGTGCTGCCAGAGCTCGATTGTATGGACTGAACTCGATTGTATCAAGTTACGTGCTGACACCCCTGATCAGAAAAGTGTGCAGTAGTCGTTTAAGATGGATGGGGCATGTAGAGCGTATGGACACCAACGCTCCGGCCCGAGGAGTCTTCGATTCCAACCAGGAGGGACAACGCAGCAGAGGAAGACCTCGCCTTAGGCGGTTCGCGCAAGTGGAAGGGGATCTTAACCAACTTTAGGTGCGAAACTGTAGGTAGTTCGCTAAAGATCGCGGTAATTGGTTGAGACCCAGATCTAACCAGGACCAGAGTAAGTAAGTAATTCTTGCTGTGAGTTCGTGCAAAAAAAAAATCGGATCCAGATTAGATAACGAAAAAATAGTAAAAGCTATACCCAAGTTCCGTCGGCGTAGTGGCTTAGTGGTTAGTGTGTTGGACTACTAAGCGAGGGGTCCCAGGTTCGAATCCCGAGAAAACCCAAATTTCAACTCAAGGTTTTTTTACCACTGCGCCACCTCTTGCGAACGTCTGACAAACATCCGAGAGTATAACTGTCATGAAGAAGCTTCTCAATTAGCCGTTTGGACTCGGCATAAAATTGTAGATCCCTTCCATTCGTCCCAAAAATTAAAAACTCACACAAAACGAATGGTTGCGAGAAGCTAGGGTCCCAGGGTCCCTACCGACCTGTAGCGCCAACTATTTATTTATTATACCCAAGTTCCTGGTGAGCAACCTTAACTGTCAGAGAGGAGCCGCTTCTTCACGGTTCGGGCTGATATCTAGACTATAATGCGGTCGTGAGGCCGTAAATTCTTCGTTCTAAGATTTGTCATCTATTTCGTGAGCGTATGTGATTTACGTATACTTCCCACTGATTATACAGTACCAGATTAAACAGTTAAAAAAGATGGAGGTGATTGGTTGGCCGGCTTATTCCCCAACTTATTCGTAAGAAGTCTGAACTGAACTGAAAGCAGAGTAGTCGCCAGTTTTTTAAATGAATAAATCATTGCCGCAAGGGGATCACAACTATATGTGTTTGTCAGCACTCAGATTTACCCAAAAAATATAGCACAACGGGTCTAAATGCATTAAAATTGTATGCCAAACGTTAATACTCTCGGATATGTTTGGCAGACCTTCGCGGGATGTGGTAAATTCTGTTTTCCAGAGTTTGAATCAAACATTACATGTTCATAGAAGCACACTAATCATACTAACCATGGAGACGATTTCCTAAAAATAATTAGCTACTAGTCTGCTTATATAGACAAGGCACCAAATACTTTGCCAGACTTTAGTTGGTGCAACAAAACTAGAAAAGTCATTAAAGCTTCATGAAAAACAACTGAGAACATTTGAATTCCAATATCTTAATATGAACAATATTAGTATAAAATAGGTTTGTAAAGGGTTTTCCAATAAGAGGTAAGGGCTACCTCTCGATTCACTGTAACTGTTGATCCAACCTCATTTTCGAAAAAGTAAGGTCCAATGACCCCGCCGGACCATAAACCGCACCAAACAGTCACACGTTGAGGATGGATAGGCTTCTCAACAATAACTCTTGGGTTTTCCGAGCCCCAGATGCGACAATTTTCCACCAATTTCTGTATTGCGGTCCGACAAGGTGCTTCACGACGACCAAAAAATGCGAACTGTGACTGCAAGATTTTCAGCATTTTTGTAGTGAATTTTAATATTTTCAATGCGTTGTTGAAGCGTGTATCGTTCCATTTTTAGTAATGGCGTAGTTCATACTTGTCAAATGTCAAAGAATAAAAGCTTCAAAAGTGACAACTACCGAAATAGCGGGTGATTCACAATAACACCTCTCATTGGAAAACCCTTTATTTAAAATCCCATTCACATGGTAGAAAAAAAAAATAATTTGTCAGAAGTGGGATTCGAACCCACGCCCTCAGAGAGGACCAGAACGCTCAGTCACCTATTTTCATAGGCAAGATTACTCTTGAGTCTGGCGCCTTAGACCGCTCGGCCATCCTGACACACGATTTCCGTTACTCGAAGTGACATCTCTCCATTTATCCTACCTATCTTTTGCAAATATGTTTGTACATTAAGGGCCGTTTGCTGATACGACTCATAGCGAACTAAGTTCCACATAAACTCTTATGTGACAGTTTATGACCTGAAAAAAGTAGCCCATAAGTATTTAAGTAGAACTTAAATCGTTAAGAGTCGTATGAGCAAACGGCCCTAAGACATTCAAAAATCTAGTTACCTGAAGTCGACTAGGTTAGTCTGGACTAGGTGTAACCTGAACGCAAAAAATAGTTTGGTCGGTAACGTCGCTTTTCCCACGTCACAGACATATGAGAACTGTCAGCACTTAGCAACGAATTTCTTCAATATATACGTCGGCTACCCCTTAAAAGACATCAACTGAAATAGCTGTTCATGTTAGCTGCCGATCTTATCCAAAGAAAATGTATATGCATCAAGTCAGCCAGATGTCAGACTTACTAAACTAGATTCTTGAACGACCCCATTTATAAATTTTCGCAAAATACAACAGTTTCGAAAATAAACCATGTACCTAACAAAAAATTTAATATAGCTAAACAACATTTCTGCAGTGTTTTAATGAAAAAGTTTCCACGCAACGAGTGCAATTTAATTAAAAGCTATCATATCATCTGTTCAGTTTTTTTAAAATAGGTTAAACAAGTTTATTCTACTAGTCTCGTCCGCCAGAGCCCCACTCGCGCATAACATTTCAAACTCTGCCACTGCCCCTCGCCGAGTGCAATATAACAAAAGTTTCGCCTTAATTAAGAAATTCAAACTAGCACCTGAAAATGACAACAATTTAAAATTTATATGCATTCAAACTTAACTCCACCAATGCAGTCATTCAATTATTATACCCGACCCGTCATACACAGGGGGTGGGGGAGGTAAATAGCTACCGCTAGGGATATGGCGCAAAAATAGTTATAGCAATTGTGTGTCAGTCAGTTAGTCACTCAGTCACTCATTTAAAATGGCAACCATGAAGACTTCTGACACATGCAACCAATATCCTTTCGCAGAAGTAGCACACTACCGGCGAATTGACATTTTTCACCAAAATAAAAATCAAACATCTATACGTAACATATATATGTGCATTTATGTGCACACGAGCAAATCGGAAAACAGAAAAAAATAGTTATAGCAGAATAACGATAGATATCCTTCTTCAGATCCAAGGATTATGACGATTCTAAAAGGAAACTGATGTCATAGACAGAAAGGGAAAACTGGTCTTACTGCATTTGCATGTGGGTGGCGTAGGTTTGGCTGTGAATAGGGTTCCAGTTCCAGTAGGTTATTTTTTGGCATCGAACCGCTATTTCTATTTCCTGGATGTTGCCACTTCTACATTATAACAATTTAGTTGAAAAATGGAAAGAAAATTGTCAGCATTTTATGGTTAAGCGGCTTTAAAGGCACAAACGCTTACCTATTCCTTGAAGGATGGACATGGGATAGCTCCTTTTAGTGCTGAAACTGAAAGCTTTCAAGGACTACAAAAAGAATTTAGATTTAGATTTAGCCCAACCAAAATGGAATTGCGGCTGCTGGTGGCTGAAATATTGTCGAACTATACTGAACTAGGAATCTTTTCAATTCCGAGCAATTAGCTAAGGACCGGTTTTATTTGGAGGTCCAGGGTGACCCCGAACTGTCGAATTAATGTATCCACGGCAAACTCAAAAAGGCAGTGCTCCTTCACTCAAACAGCATTGTTTTCAAATTTCGGTCTCGATATCGAATTCGGTTAAAAAGACTGTTTAAAAAAATGAAGAGTATGTGCATCCGACACGATGAAAGTAGCTTCCCATTCCTCTGCTAAGAGGAGACAACAACTACCACTCAGCTAAAGTAATCTTACTATAGTGAAAATAACCGAAAGTGTTGCCACTTGACTGTCACTACAATCCAAAATAAAAAAATAATGACGGCAAAGTACCGATGAAAAAGAGCGCAAACAAAGAGTTTGCATTGATTAAGTGTAAACGTTCGAAAAGGACAAAATGTTACTGTACCCATCGTGATAGTAAGAAAAGGAAAAGCATTTTAAACAGAAGTTTAAAGTCATTATAACATTATAAAGGATTTTCCAATAAGAGGTGTTATTTTGGTGTTCAAAGAAAAATGTAATTTGTTGATATAAATGATCGGATGTTTATTTCATAATAAAGAGGAAGGTATGCCGTTAATAATGAAAAACAACATCAGCCAAATGGCCACCACGAGCACGCATACAGGACCATATCCTTTCATGAAATTTTCCACAACCAAACCGCAAAGTGGCTGCCCTATGTCCTCGATAGCCTCACGAATTTTATCTTTGAGGTCTTGAATCGACGCTGGGCTGTTGGCGTAGACCTTATCTTTCACGTGGCCCCAAAGGAAGAAGTCGCAAGGTGTTAAATCACAAGATCTCGGTGGCAAATTGTGATCACCTCTTCGAGAGATAACACGGTCCGGAAACTTTTCCCGTTTCCCGCACGTAGCGCCGTCTTGCTGAAAGTAAACGTTGTCCAGATCAATACCATCAAAACTTTATGCAAAATACGGTGTAATGACGTTTGTGGAATGCCCAATTCCAAAGAACGACGAGGAATGGACAAACCTGGGTTTTCTTCTACAGCAGCAATATTCTCAGTTTTTTTTTAGCGACGTGCACGGGTTTTATTCTTCACATCACTAACTTGTCCCAACAGCTCGAATTTTTCCACCAATTTCTGTATTGCGGTTGCGGTCCGACAAGGTGCTTCACAACGACCAAAAAATGCTTTAGTTTTGCGAACTGTGACTGCAAGATTTTCACCATTTTTTTAGTGAATTTTAATAATTTCAATGCGTTGTTGAAGCGTGTATCTTTCCATTTTTAGTAATGGCGTAGTTTCTACTTTTATAATGTTTCTACTTGTCAAATGTCAAAGAATAAAAGTGACAGCTACCGAAATAGCGGGTCATTCACAATAACAACTCTTATTGGAAAACCCTTTACATTTTAAGTCAAAAGACTACGAGTAGGTTAGAGTTTTGTTAAAAAGTAGGCAGTTTTATTTATATAACAAGGACCTACAATTTAGGATTCGATTCTCCTTTTGCTTCTTCAAAAGGTTCGTCTTCTGGCATAAATATGCTGCATGTGTCAATTTTGCGATTTTTTTTCATATGTGTCTCCACTTTTTTTCTTTGATTGAGGGTTCTCTTGGTTTCCGCTCGCGGAGAGTATAAATGTCGCTGGAAGCAATTTTCTAGCAGCGTCTAGTGTCATCAATACCTTACCTAAAAGATGTCAACATAAACTGCTGTCAATTCACTTTTATTTGTCATAAATATTTTATATCTAAGCTCTTACGAAAATCGGTATATAAAAGCATATTTTATACCAGTACTTCCCAAAATGTGGGCGGGATTCGAAAAGCGACATGGCAACTTCAAGTTTTTAACTTTTTAAAAACGCTTTAGAGGGCCGTTTGCTCATACGACTCTTAACGATTTAAGTTCTACTTAAATACTTATGGGCTACTTTTTTTGGGCATAAACTGTTACATAAGAGTTTAAGTGGAACTTAATTCGCTACGAGTCGTATCAGCAAACGGCCCTGAGAAATGTTTAGAAGTACCTCAGTGTCAGAATAGCAACAGCTACTAGGTATTTTATTTTTTTCAACCAATTTAGCGAACCTCGATTTGTTCCGTCGAATTTATTAATAAGCCAGGATACGGATAGTTGATTCAGTCGATTCTCATACCAATGAAGATTTCCTCATCGACTTCACTCGGTATTGGAATTCTGTGGGGCACAATGCAAACCAATAATGCACTTCCAGTCCTATCCAACCACACAGATCGAAATCAACAGCAGGAAAAAAAATCCCAAGAACAATATACACCGAGGTATGAATACAACCAAGTAGAGCGGCGCAATTACTTGGTGCTATGTCCCTGTGATTGTGTTTTCATTTTTTTTTTTTGTGTCAGTTTTGGCCCAATTGTATCGTGCATTTTAAATTTGCCACAAAAGTGGAAGCGGGGTGGCACAGTGGCGATGGCGATACCAATGGTAGGCAAACTGAAGGCATTCCCACACGAGGCTCAGGTTGAAAAAGACACCACGATACCAGTATTCGTATCTATACTTCTACTGGATGGATAGACACAACCTATACCTACAATAAAATAAAATATACAGTGAAATATCAATGAGAATGAGGAAATATTGGAAGGACCTAGAACGGCAGTAGCAACAGCAGCAGCTGAGTTTAGGCAAACGGAACTCGGGTGAAAATAAAGTTGTGTGCAGTTGTTGGTGTGTTTTGTTGTTTTCATGTCCCTTTTCTTGTTCTTTCGAATTTCCTTAATTTCTCTATAAAAAACCGAAAGAAACAACAATTTGCTGTAAATAACAAGCAACCAGATAGACAAGGCAGTGAGGAAATTTCAGAGAAACTGTGCCCCAGCTCCACCGAGAACTGTGCGAGAAGTTAACTTTTATTTGCAATTGTACCAACAGTGGTTGATTGCAACTGCAGATAGGTGCAGCTCCAGGGAGAGGGGATTGCAACTTCAAGAGCTACTTTATTGGCGCAGTGGAGGGAAACGGATTTGCTGCAGGCGACGACGAACAGTTGAGTGATATTTGGAAAACACGTGCTAGTGTACTTAAACCACCCCTGGCATGGCTGTTTTTCAAGTCAATGATAATTTTCATTGTACTTTATGCTAATTCGAGTTTTCCTAACATATAGGTAACTGCTCTATATAGATATTTGAACTAATTGCAATGCAGACTATTTGCAAACGGAATTATACGCATTTCCTTCACTTTAGGATTGTTGGTTAACTATGGGAGCCCTGACGGATAGAGTGGTGCAAGTTCGATGTTTGCAATGGTTTGTTTTGAAAAACTGTCGTTTTGTGCGATATGCTGTGCTGCTTCAACACTGTCGAATATGCCGGGTGTTCTCATGTGGACAATTTAAAATAAAGTCCGCCTAAATATCAATCAAATAATGTCTTTCTAAAACTTCAAAAACTCTGTATAGATCGACAAATAAAACAAACAAAAAAAAATATACAAGACTGGAAAAAGGTAATACCCGACTGTTCCCTGCATCCGTAGGTTAGTTTCAAAATTCCATGTGCCAAGGGAGAAATGTTTTGCGAATCTAGAAACACTGCTTATACCACAAATCTAATGTGACGAATGCTATATTATCAATAGGGTTATCAAGAGAGTAGTTTTGTTGATAAGAAACAAACATGTAAAGGGAATGACAATAAATTCATTATACTCACTTTGCACATGGCACAATCCAACCGAAAATTGTCCCAATTCTGGCATCTGTCTGAGAATCTCTTCGGTCACTAAATGAACACCCCGATGTTGAGGACGCAAATTGATTTTACGCTGAAACCAAGCCGATCCAATTTGAATACCGCCGCCTCCACCGCCACGATGATTCGACGAAGCCATTGTACTTGTCGAACTACTATTGTGACAGCTACTGAGGGTGGTGCTGGTTGGAATCCTCTTCGTCTTCGTGATGGTAGCGGATGTTACTTGTCCTGTTGCTACTTTAGTTGTTGGTGTTGTACTGCCTTTTGATGGCCGTTTATTGCTTTTGCTATTGCTGGTGGATTTCGCCGCCGTTTTCGTATTCGTCGTCGCCGTCGTTTCCGTGATCGCCGCTGGATCATAAATGCCACACGCCGTCGTGAGGGATTTTTTCTTTGATTTCTCAGAGACTGCTGCTTTTCTGGGTGATTCTTTTGCTGCGGCCAATGGTAATGACGATGGTGGTGATTTATTTGAATCTGCCGTCTTGATAGATAACTACTGCACTTGTGTGTTTAAACGATTGGCTTTTTAATCGCGCGCGGTTCTTTCACTTTAATTTGTTTATGTTTGCTTGGTCGCTCAAAATATTACTTTATTCTGTAAAAAAAATATTCAATTTGAGGGGATTTGTGAAATAAATGTTTTCAATTAGTATATTCTGGTTAAATATTTATATCAGCTGCGCAGGTGGAATGTAGAAGGTATTCTAACTTACGTAGGGTGTATTATGCGGCGATAATAATCTCATTAAGGCAAAAATTCAAAGTAAGGTACCTCACTACGAAACAAACATAAATACGATGAACCAATTCAAAACTTCATTGGCTTCTAAATCTTAAAGTAAACGTAAATAAGAAGAAGAGAATCTACTTTGAAACGCCAAACATTGAACACAAGCGAAATTATGCCGCTTAGTCGAAATCAAATCCTTAGTTTCGTTGGTTGTTAATGTTTTTACACGGTAACCTAGTTAATTCGGTTGTTGTATTGGAATGTTCGGAGCAATAATTCGTACTGATGACTGTTACTTCCCCAAATGTGCCTTCATTTGGTAAAGTCCTTGGCCATCATCAGGATTTGTTTTCTTTAGACTGTTATCTTTATCTTTTTTTAGTAAAAACAAACTGTCAAATTTGATTCACTTTGCGTCCTTTTTCAGACATGATCAGTATAAAATTCGAAGTGGCTTTTCGCGCGACGTTAGGGACATGGTTTAGGTCGACGGCTACGTATTTGACGTAACCTAATAATTAAAAATAGTACTTAAGAAATAAGTTGGGCCTTAAAATGTACAGGCTCGTGCCCGAAAATGAAATACTGGAGTTTAGATCTCTTTAAGCGAGCGAAGCGAGCCACATTACCCCTATTTGCCGCGTTTAAACGTAGCCGTCGACCTAAGCCGTGCCCCTAACGTCGTGCGGCGAATAGCATCATCCTATAAAATAAGACAATTAGGTAGTTGGCAGTAGGTTTATATGCTATCCTAGATCTAGCTGCTCATAACCATTCGGTTGTGTGAGTATTTTATTTTTGGGAGAACAGTACAATTTCATGCTGAATTGAGATTTCTCTTTGGTAAATTTTTATGTTTAACGCTCCAGAAACGAACCCATCAATGCGAACAGACCGCAGTTGGCTCAATCACGGCTTTAAAAAAAAAAGTCTGACTTATGCCAAACGTGGCCATAAATTGTACGTCCCTTTGACCTTAGGAGGACGACGCAACAAGTGGGTTACCCATTAAAAATTGTCCCGTATTTTTGTACAAATTAACCTCCCGCCTGCACTGAAAACCCCACAGATGTGGATGGTCCTCTGACTATGGGAATGCACAATTAATAGTTTGAGACCTGTAACAGTAAATAAGAACAACAAAATTGCTCTTTACAACTGATCATGGAAATCCGATCTCTCTTGCTGAGAAGAGATGCACCCAAAAATTACACACGAGCGAAACATATCTACTCGTAGGTACCTACTCACCATTTAAGGAGAATACCGTGCATGTCTAATTGGAACAACCAGCACACACTTTTCTTCGATAAATTAATGGGTAGGTATAGAATGACCGTTGTATGCAAACAAGTTCATCGACCTGATGTTAGGAAAAAAAAGAGGCTCTCTTTTTTACTTCACACTTATGTCCATCATCGGCATCACTGTTTTCCAACACGACTGTGTAAAAGCATTGTTCTTCTTGTTATGACCGTACTGACCTATAAACGGTGTTTCCTGAGAAACCTAAAACCGTAATCTTCTAACCTCAAACTGCGGCACAATGTTTGCTGCTTTCTTACATTAACTACCCACAACAAGAACATGTACTTTAAAAAAAAAAAACATTTTTTTTTCTTTTACGAAAGCACATTTTTCCTTACATGACCTACGTAACTGTCGATATGTATACGAGCGAATTCGCTTCTTCACAAAACTACGGTTTGGCCTCGCACAATAATACACCCTTTTTTAATAATAAAATATTTTTCACCAGACAAACGGAAAATTGTTATTATTTTTACAGTAACAAAAAATTAAAACACTAAAGCCAGTAGAAAACACTAAAATACTGCTGCACCTGTTTTCTTGATGGAAAAAAAGTCACACACATATTCTATACTAATTCAATATGACGTGACACACTCCACAAAACTACTAACTGTATATTTCTTTTACGATTTCAAATCAAAAATCGTTGGTATTTTATCTAAATCCACACAACAAACAAATATAAACAACACAATTACATTTTTTATGCAAGAAATTGCAAATATTTCTTGCTAAAAAAAAAATAGGAACGAGGAAAAAACCGATTATCCGTAAATTCGACCGACTGACATACAAAAATTTTGACAGATGCCCATTCTCTTTATTGCTTGTTCTTTTCATCGTGGGTTTATTTCTCGATTCTATGTTCTTTCTTCTTCGCCATGGCAAAATACAAACCAACACACACACGATGGGAGAAAGAAAAACAAAAAAAATATTCAGGCGAATATAGAGGTATATTATTTGACAGTTATCAAGCGAATATAGGAAAAAGGCGAGAGCCAGAGATAGTGGTGAAAAAGAAACAACTATCAGAATATAAGAAAAAAAAGACGTATATCGTCCTTTTTACGGCACACTCACTTCTCACAATTGATATTTCTTTTCGCCCCACTTGGGATTCGGATTTTTTTTTTTTAATATCCAGATATTATATGTAACACTCACGATGAATATTTTCTTATGAATTAAATTTTCACACACGAAAAGAAAAACAAGCAGAAAATAAAATTTTCTTATTTATCCAGTACTAGTGCTGTAGGTCGGAGCAGAACGATAAAATATAAAACTGCTGCACGCTTACACAAAATACACGACTTCATCGTTCCCACGTAAAAGATGATTGACAGAATATTGTGCGGGGGGTATCCTACAAGGTAATCAGTTATTTATTGAACAAACCTACTGCACGACGTTGAAAACTGTGACCGTGGAATTTCCTTAAGGCACCAAGGATATTTTATTTTATTTTTGACTACACGAACAAATGCTGCTAGCTGCTAGTTGATTTTAAAGTTCACTTTTGGATTTCCTTCTTTCGCCGTTGTTTAAGTTAGAGAACGTCGCGGCGGATGTCCTTCCGAGGAATTTCTTCTTTTCCAATAAAATTCATTCAAAAGAGAAATGTCAAAACGGCGACACGGGCCCCAACATAATGTGGTGTGTGGGTTGTTTTTCCCTAGTCGATGCGAATTTGCCGTGCGACAAATATGCCAGATTAGGTACAACAATTTCTCACCACGGACACTCTTCTATGCGACAGCAACAAAACTACGACGAATCCTTCTTGGGGTAGGCAATGAGTGGAGAAAATTTAAGGATGGCAAGAGTTGACGGAGTGGAATGCGGGTGTTGTTGCTGCTGGTGGTGGAGCAGCAGGAGGTGGTGGCGGAAACTCGCCCATTCATAGGGATGACGGTTCTCTCACGAATTCACTCTGCGTCTGCAGCTAAAACTATATTGACCGTTTTAACACCTACACACTTATATCCTTGGCAGTGATCATCGTTGCAGAAATCTACTTCTGTTTTCTGTATCGTTCTCTGGGCGAGGTGACTTCGGTAGGGGAGTTCACCTTTTAGTTATATCCACCACGGAATCACACAAACACACACTGCGCTTCTTTGGCCTACAAAAGTGTGTCCTTTCGCGATTACAGCATTTTTCTTTTTCCTGTTTTTCCACAATTTTCTGATTGCGAAGCTGGGTGCATAACTGCATTTACTTCAATTTTTAACTGACTTGTATCCACCTTCACCTGAACTCTGGTTTTTGGTTTGTGGCGTTAGGTATGTGTTTTTGAAATTTGGAAACTTCATGAAAAATGATGCGGATAAATTTTTGCTCGATTTCTGCACTTGTTCTGCTTTTACACCACTAGTTTCGATTCGCCCCATTTGAGGTGAATTGAACAGCATAACGAAAACGATGTCGTTTCCGCTAAGGGTGGGGTATATTCGCCGTAGGCTAGATGAACGGAGAGATGGTTTTAGTTTATACACGAACCGGTGGGACGTGCAGGAAGGACTGAAATAACAGTGTTCAAGACCTTGGGATTTCTCCCATTTTTTATAGACTTTCAAATGTGATTTCACTTTAAAATAAGTTTTTTTTTCATAACCAAGTATCAAGGGATGGGAATGAGTTTTGTTGAAAGGGAAAAAAAACAAAAGAAATATTAATACGCTTTGTGGACAAGTTTTTATCTGACAGTTCTGTTCCCTGCTCGAGCTAAATTTTCGCTCCCATACAAAATTCTCTCCAAAATTTTGCTGAGCTAAATTTAAGCGAACCCATTTAGCTGAGTGGTACGCAGCTCGAGCTAAATAATTGAACTTATGTTTCAAAATGTACTTCATGTGTCTGTAAAAACTTAGCGTGCCCATTTAATGGGTAGGCACATTTTCTCAACCTAAATTGTGACAAATAATTGTGTACTTGTTGTTCTTTGCAGAAAAGTTTGCAAGGATGATCTTATTAAATTATTACATGGACGAGAAGTACCTAGAATCAGAAATAGTTGAAATAAAAGAGAATTATATTTTTGAAGGAAGTTTTTTAAAAGAACAGCTGTTTTCTGTGGCACTTATCTCCGGCGTACTTTATGTCAAAATTTAGCTAGGACTTAAGCTGATGTTTGGACAGAAATGTTTAAGACCACATAAAATTTAGTTTAGCTCGAGCAGCGTACTACGCTTTAATCTATACACTAAAGCAAGTTCAGCAAGAGTGTGGCAGCACTTATCACTTTTCACAGCTCACTACAATAAGAACTTTCCACCATATGAATTTTAGTCCGGAGTCAGATTATCTAGGATGAAAACGATAACGTTCCCGAATTAAATCGTTTGTGCACACGAAAACGTTTGACCGTTTTTTTCTAAACGAAGAAATAGTATAGATCTGCTGCAATTGCAGTAAAGTCTGAACCCTGATTTTAACAGTCAAGAGTTATTGTTCATCCGTGGCGTAGAGCCTACCAATTACGCACTTGACAAAATTATGCAAGTGGCGGTTTTGTCACAAGGCTTGATTCTAGGCCCACTGTAAATTTTGCGTTGCTTAGAGAGAGAGAGAAGATCAGTTATTGAATCTTCGGACGACATCGCTTGGTGGTTGTGGAAAACATACTAGAGGAAGTAGAACTCCGCTTTAAACTGTTATCTAACGAACACTGAAATGAATCGGTATTTTTACTGTGATTTCCAGGCAAGTTCACGACATTATGTTTATAAGAGTTGAATGACACGAAATCCAATCAAAAGTTTGTTACGTTACTTAAAATACATTTTAGTCTAAAACACCATCTAGATTGCTAAGCGCGTTGAAAAGAAAAAAATGAAAACTGCACTTTATGAAGGTAACCTATCCATTCTGCAAAAGTTGAACATTGATTAGACACATCCGATGTTACTGGTTCTATCCCGTTCTTACGACGGGGCAGCAAAATCGTGGGAATTTCAGGAATCTGACCGAAAAGCATTCAAAATGTTTGTCAAAAAATGAACATTTCCATGGTTATCAACACACTAAAGAAATAGCTCATGTAAATCGCCTTTTAGAAAAATTCCATACTACCAAAAATAATCATAATAATAAAAAAAAAACTGTGCTTTTCTATCCGTACAGAATTTACTTTTAAAAGTTAGATTTCGTCACAAAAAACTGTAGAGTAAAGGGAAAATTGACCACGCAGGTCTGGCGGTTATGTTAAAGTACTGTGTCGAATACGTACTATTTTAATAGAACAATTTTTCTTTTCTTCTTTAACGGTGTAAGGAGGTAAAATCAGACATTTTAAGACGAAGGGAAGTAAGAAGTCTTTGGGCTGCGCAATGAGTAAACTTATATTTAAATAAGAGGAATAAGAAAAACAATTCCATTTATATATTCCTTCATGCGATAACAATTTTACTGAAACGACACAAGAAGTTCACGCTTTCGAATGATAGTCACGCTCACGAGCGTTCAATATAATTTATAGTATTTGTATTTGATATGAAATCAGAAAACGAAATCTTACTGGGTTTGTTGAAGGCATTTAGTACTGTCAGGCCGAGTATATTTCGTGTAAAAAGTGTCAATAAATTTGAATTTGTCGTCATTTTTCCCCACGCTCTTTCCCTGTATGAAGGTATTCATGCATCCAAAAAATTAAAATGCGTAGTAAAAACTGTATGACTTTAAGCACAGGCGAAGGCTTAAGGTTATCCATATTTTATTGTATCGCTAAGTCGTACATGCAAGTTGGTCCTAAAAGGTACTCGGAGATACCTTATAGGACCTTTTTCTGAACAGAACTGAAGCTGTCATCCCTGGAAACACTTTAATGATTGTCCCAGTTCTGTCCTTTGCATTGGAGATGAATGAAACTTTATTGTTTTTAACCCAAAATCATTTCAGTGATTTCCAATTTTGTGCTAAACTGTCAGTACAACAGGGTACCAGATATTGTCAACCGGAAGAAGGTAGGTACTAGAAGAAGTTACAAAGGACGAAATGCCCTACAAAATAGAGTTAGATTGAATATTTTCCAAAATGCAATTTTTGTTTAACGTGTTTACTTGCACTCATGATCAAGTTGTACGGCTCTTGACCAAATTTTCCATTATGGTTGGTATTGACAAATATGTGCTACAAAATGGGTTCGAATATTCTTTTATTTTCAAAACAAAATTAATACTTTCGAGCCGGGAAGTTGTTTGCACTCAATGCATTTCCTACTATTTCCGGTTAACAACTTGCACCTAACCGTTCCAAAAACTGAACCGAATTCGGTAAAAATTTTAAAAATCCAATCCAAAATCAATGTTTCCATCGTACTCTTTACGACAAATTAGTTGTGCTCATTTCCCAATTGGACAATTCCGCACAAAAAACAAAGGCAAACCAAATTAACGCGAGAAATGATACGCCATATCATCCCGGGCTATTCCCGAGGCCATTTATCGTCGCCCCCAAAAATGAATACAAATTGAAATTAATTCTCAAAACGTTTAACCGCACACAGTACTCATTCTGTACATTCATTAAAGTGTATGTACACACAGAGGTCGAGCCCTACCTGCACCAGTTACAATAACAAAATTCCGCATCGCTGTAGCCCTATTTAAGCATAACATTTATCCAACAACCATTACTACATATCAAATGCGGCGGTTTTCCTCCAGTAAGCTCTTAGCACATAGTTATGGATGGATTCATTTTTCAAAAAAAAAAAAATGACAAACAAAAAATAAAACGACCGAAGAACGTGTATCACAGCTGGGAGTGCCGCCGTTCATCATCATCATCATCGTCAACAGCACGAGCCCAGTGTGCATGCCTTTTCCGTTTTTCAGACGGAAGGACACATGGACAAAGAGGCGGACAGGACACAGAAGTCGAGATACACACCACCCACTGTGGCGTAACGTGTGTGTCGGTTGGATGGCACTCCTTAAAATCGACCCATTCCTCAGTACTTAATAGATGCCGCTAGACACTCAAATGCCCAAGTTCTTCGTCCTGTATGAAAATGTTTTGGGAAATTCCTTCACTTTCAGTATTCCTTCGTTCCTAGCCTCGTCTAGATCTGTTCGCTAAGATATTTGCAATTTTTTTTTTAATTTATAACTTGTTGATCTCGGTTTGGTGATTTCGTCATCGGTTGGAAATAGTCTGTTTAAGAAAAGCCTACAAAAATGTCCAGCGACGATGAGGATATATTTAAGGTAGATCCTGGCTGGCTGGAAGAAGTTACTATTGGTGGATTTCGTGTTTGGCATATAATGGCGATTTGCCTGGCAATTTTATTAAGTATTAGTACGTAATTTCTGCTCAAAAACACTTGTATGCCAATGAATCGACATTTGATACGCAAGCAAAAAACCAATTAACCGCTTGTATCAAATATCGGAATATAATTATCCCCAATTGAATCCAATGCAGCTGAAAACGGTTTTTCTTTCTAGTTATCATAGTTTGCTGTTGCATACGGTTTCGAATTCCAAGAACAAAGCAGGAAATCGAAGCCGACTATCAGCGGAAACAGTTAACGAAAAAATTTCGAGAGAAGTTGGCGCAAATCAAAAACTCTGAAATGGATGACATGGACTTACAGAAAGGTATAAAAAAAAAGTTCTTAAATCTAGTCCCGTGCTGTACTGTTCTTCGTATATGCAGAATAGGCAGGCAGGGCCGAGCCCATGTACATAAAATAAATGAATGGAGGGATGTTTCGCGTGTTTCTTGGTAGATAATGTGCTTTTGGGTTTTGTGATGATAGGTACTGATTTTATCGCGAGTCCTAAAAAATTAACTGCTGGAAAAAGTGCAATCTGTGCGGTTTTTCGAATCGATTTGATCAACAAATTATGGCTCTTAAGGGAGCGTTGTGTGGGTAATTTGTTTTTGTTAAGCAATTTAAAAAGTGCGTCTTACAAATCAATGTGAATTGTTTTACAAGGTTTATTCCCGTGAACCCTTAAAAGCTTTTCCGCGACTTGTAATTTCCTTTTAAACAAAAAATATGACATACTTATGTTGCAGCAAATTTATACATGATTCTAGATAAATCCTGCAACTCAATAATTTGGGAGCGCAAATGGTCAGTGGAATAAATAAAGATTAAAAGTCAGCGCAACAGGACCATATAGGACCCTTGGCCTTGGTATACTCATAACCACTCAATTTTAGTGAGTTTTTAATGATTCAGACAAATAGAAATCGGCGAACTTAGAAGAGTTCTCTCATGCAGCATTTATGCCATCGTTAAACTTATGTGGGTCCGTCATTTCGTTTGATATCGTTTGCACACCTAACACACACATCTGGCAAATATTTGAGAGTTAAGCGGTATAATCTCTAGCCAGACGAGGTTGCTTGAACCCTAAGCCTATATGTCACTTAACGGAGTTAGAGTAATCTCATTATACAACACCATCCAATCCATCATTTTAAGCCCAGAGCTCTACTGAAGAATCGAATTGCCGACAATCGAGCGATGTATTCGAGAGTGACGTTTTTTTTTATGTATTATAATGGTGACAGTTAGGTTAGGCATAGACTTAGCCGTAGTAATGTTTTTCTCGCATATATGAGAGCTCCCCTTAAGCGAGTTTGCCTACTAGCTATTGGCTTTATATGTCCATAAACTCACGACAGCTTAAACGCAAGCACTTATTCTATACCCCATCCTGCGATTTCCGTCAGTGAAATCAATTTAGTTTCAACTATTAACAATTCGAGTGCTTTCATGGCTAGCCCTTGTAAATACTGGGCACTCGTTCCGTAATTTTTCAGACGATTATAGTCGAAACGATAGACCTCCAAAAGTAGCAATTAAGTGCCAAAATTACGAGTTTATGACCTTAGTGCTTAATCCGGTTGAAAGCTGACCATAGTAAAACAAATTCGGACAGAATATAACTTCAAATGGCCATCAAAACTTGTGTTAACGATGTTAATAACATTTAGATGTTGGCAAAACAATCCTAATCATTATACCATCGTTGCATTGAATCCTCTTAGTCGCCGATGCATTAAAGTAATTTAACAGAGTTGTTTTTAATTGTGTCCCTGGCGTTGGCTTGCGAATTGGGAACAATTTTCTCATTTATCAGACCGAAGAATAAGCGTTCTCTATTGCATTTTTAGAAAAGATTAAGGAAGAAAATATTGACATTCAAATTCATCACAGAAAGTAAACCAAGGACAATGGTGCCCATTGCTCTATTATGTGTGGAAGTATAGTACGACGTAGTCAAGTATCAATGAATTACTCATAAATGTTTAACGTTTCCCATTCCTCTGTTATTTTTTTAAGAGATTTTTATAAGCTTCTGACTAGCCAAGGCGAAAAATAGGCATGTCGACCTAGAAGGCCTATTGTGC
This sequence comes from Cheilosia impressa, assembly GCA_948293265.1. Taxonomy (NCBI): domain Eukaryota; kingdom Metazoa; phylum Arthropoda; class Insecta; order Diptera; family Syrphidae; genus Cheilosia; species Cheilosia impressa. Next base: position 25,074,816 of record OX411884.1, on the reverse strand, counting down.
CGGTTTTTTGAAAGATAAGTACATACATAAATTTATGGGATGAAAAACATCAAGTTTAATTGGTTTTAATTGTATATTTTGAGAACAGTATAAGAGCGATATTTTCTACGTTTCCATTGCCTTGCTAATTTGATGTATCTTTAATTGCTGACTGAAATCATCCTCTACGTTGTCGTCGTCCCAGTTATCTTCCCATACATTGTTTCCATCATCGTCCTCTTCAGCCAAATTGAAATCTGTCGGTGATTTGCAAATTATAGATACTTTTTAAACAAAGCTTCAATATTCAATCTAACCTTCAGCAGGGAATTCCTCGAATTCGTCATCCTCCTCTAGGATACCTAAATCTCCCTTCGGCTTATTCTTTTCTGTAGATGCAGACGCTGGCACAGACATTTTTTTTATAATATTTTCAAGCAGAGGAATATTTAATAAGAACAAATTAAAATTTGTTTTGTGCGATATTCTACAAATTGTATTTCTATATTCTGGCAAAAGTGACGTTTCAGAGTAACTTTTTGTTGTTGCATGTAAAGTGAAGGTAACTCTGAAGTGCAAGTGTGATGGATATATTTCATTTGCAAGTCATGCGTCATAAGTGCTGCCAAGTCATAGTAATTATAAGCATATTCTAGGGTATATTCCGTAATGAAAAATTATTATTTATATGCCGTCAGTAAAAGCAGAACAATTATTAACTTATAAAAAAAACATTTCAACTTAATACTATAAAGCAATCTTTTATGTTTCGTCTGACAGAATAAAGGCTTACGCAAATTAAAAAATATAAACAAATATGCTAAATTTTGTAAGCTAACAGATGTCAGATATTTTACGGAACTGCAATTTCCGAATTGTATAAAAAAAAAATACCAGCTGAGTGAATTAAATTTTAAAGTTTAATCATCAATAGCAGGATAACAACCATAAACAAATCATGCTTAGTACGGTTTGTCTATGATAACTACAGCGTTCAAATTTTCAAGAGGGAGTAATTTTTCCTCTGCAAGAAGAGAAACTACGCAAACGGTTTCATTCGATTAGTTCTTTAGTAGTTCATCACAAAGTCCCCAGTAGAAACGCAATTGTGTAGTGTTACGCAAGCTTACGAAGAGAAATGTCTTTGGGGCGATAACTCATAATTATACTTTTTTTGTTTTGTTTGAATATCAAATCAAATTTGATACTTTAGAACCATTTTTCCATCTTACCTTACAGCTCTTGCCAGAATCCAATCCGACTATCTTTCTCATCACAACAGCAAGGAGAATCTAATGCGAGATGATTTCAAATATGCCAACACAATACAGAATCCAGTTTAAATAATTATAAACCAAGTAGTTCAGAGTATTTAATTATTTTTAATATAAAAAGGAGAAAAATTAAAACATGTATACAAAAAAAATAAAAAAATTATAGGTAGAAATCAAGTTAAAAAAAGTATATTACAAAATGTACACAAATGTATAACTGAAAAGAACTATACAAAAAGAGAAAAATATGTATATATTACGCAAAAACAGTGTAAGAACAATGAAAACACACTACGCTAAGTTCGGTTTGAATAATTTCACTTTATTTTGTTGGTTGTTTTAGTTGTATCATTTTTGGGCAGCATTGTTTTTGTCTCTTGTATCGGTTGTCCTTATTGCGCTCCAGAGTGCTATATGGCCGATAAATTGTACACCCCCTTTAACAGTTTGTTCGAAATCTTGTTTCGTTTTTCTTAAAATGTCTATAAAGGTTTTTTTATTACAACTTTTTACTTGAATGTAGATATAACGTTCTTGGAATACTTATATTAGTTGTTTTGTTTTTGGGTTTTTTTTTTCTTGCTTTTTTCTATTAGAATTCTTTCGTTTCGTTTCTCTTTTTAATTATTTAATAATTATTAATACATTAATACATAATAAAAAACAACTAGACAATGTCCATAAATCATTCTTTCCGAATAAATGTCCTCCCCCTGCAAATTAATTAATTGAATGTTTATTTGGAAAACAAACAAATAAAAAGCAAAAGTAAGACGTACGTTATAGTTTTCTTTTCTGCAGGTTTCATCTCTGGTCGAGCACGATTCAAAACTTTAAGAAAATCTGAGGTTTTTGCTCGCATCCTCGAGTGAATGTAAGCTTTTGAACACTGAAATTAAAAGTATTGTAAATAAACATTTACGAGAAAAGGCAGACTTGTACCTTAATGTGATAATGCAAGTAGTCACGGAACATATGAATTAAATTAATAGTGTTATCTCTGGTTTCCTTGTTTGTGTGGCGGGGGAATAAAACTGAAACAAATCATGAGAATTAATTATCAGGCGCAACAATCAAAGAAGTAAGCTTAGTAACATAAAAAGGTCGCTCCACAATCAATAAAATAGCAAACACATATCAAAGTTAACTTAATGTTCACAAACACAAGTCATCTGGTATAAAATGATGGTTTATCCAGGATGCCGTTTGCCGACGTTTTTTCTAGGAGTATTTGAGAGACGAGTCGAAGCAGATTTTCAGAAGCATCCCACTTTTAACTCCGCAATCGTACACAAGGATGAGTTTAATGTGCACAAACACAAGTCATCTGGTATAAAATAATGGTTTATCCAGGATGCCGTTTGCCGACACTTTTTCTAGGAGTATTTGAGAGACGAGTCGAAGGAGATATTCAGAAGCATCCCACTTTAAACTCCGTAATCGTACACAAGGATGAGTTTAATGTGCACAAACACAAGTCATCTGGTATAAAATGATGGTTTATCCAGGATGCCGTTTGCCGACGTTTTTTCTAGGAGTATTTGAGAGACGAGTCGAAGGAGATATTCAGAAGCATCCCACTTTAAACTCCGTAATCGTACACAAGGATGAGTTTAATGTGCACAAACACAAGTCATCTGGTATAAAATGATGGTTTATCCAGGATGCCGTTTGCCGACACTTTTTCTAGGAGTATTTGAGAGACGAGTCGAAGGAGATTTTCAGAAGCATCCCACTTTAAACTCCGTAATCGTACACAAGGATGAGTTTAATGTGCACAAACACAAGTCATCTGGTATAAAATGATGGTTTATCCAGGATGCCGTTTGCCGACGTTTTTTCTAGGAGTATTTGAGAGACGAGTCGAAGGAGATTTTCAGAAGCATCCCACTTTAAATTCCGTAATCGTACACAAGGATGAGTTTAATGTGCACAAACACAAGTCATCTGGTATAAAATGATGGTTTATCCAGGATGCCGTTTGCCGACGTTTTTTCTAGGAGTATTTGAGAGACGAGTCGAAGGAGATTTTCAGAAGCATCCCACTTTAAATTCCGTAATCGTACACAAGGATGAGTTTAATGTGCACAAACACAAGTCATCTGGTATAAAATGATGGTTTATCCAGGATGCCGTTTGCCGACACTTTTTCTAGGAGTATTTGAGAGACGAGTCGAAGGAGATTTTCAGAAGCATCCCACTTTAAACTCCGTAATCGTACACAGGGATGAGTTTAATGTGCACAAACACAAGTCATCTGGTATAAAATGATGGTTTATCCAGGATGCCGTTTGCCGACACTTTTTCTAGGAGTATTTGAGAGACGAGTCGAAGGAGATTTTCAGAAGCATCCCACTTTAAACTCCGTTATAGTACACAAGGATGAGTTTAATGTACACAAACACAAGTCATCTGGTATAAAATGATGGTTTATCCAGGATGCCGTTTGCCGACGTTTTTTCTAGGAGTATTTGAGAGACGAGTCGAAGCAGATTTTCAGAAGCATCCCACTTTTAACTCCGCAATCGTACACAAGGATGAGTTTAATGTGCACAAACACAAGTCATCTGGTATAAAATAATGGTTTATCCAGGATGCCGTTTGCCGACACTTTTTCTAGGAGTATTTGAGAGACGAGTCGAAGGAGATATTCAGAAGCATCCCACTTTAAACTCCGTAATCGTACACAAGGATGAGTTTAATGTGCACAAACACAAGTCATCTGGTATAAAATGATGGTTTATCCAGGATGCCGTTTGCCGACGTTTTTTCTAGGAGTATTTGAGAGACGAGTCGAAGGAGATATTCAGAAGCATCCCACTTTAAACTCCGTAATCGTACACAAGGATGAGTTTAATGTGCACAAACACAAGTCATCTGGTATAAAATGATGGTTTATCCAGGATGCCGTTTGCCGACACTTTTTCTAGGAGTATTTGAGAGACGAGTCGAAGGAGATTTTCAGAAGCATCCCACTTTAAACTCCGTAATCGTACACAAGGATGAGTTTAATGTGCACAAACACAAGTCATCTGGTATAAAATGATGGTTTATCCAGGATGCCGTTTGCCGACGTTTTTTCTAGGAGTATTTGAGAGACGAGTCGAAGGAGATTTTCAGAAGCATCCCACTTTAAATTCCGTAATCGTACACAAGGATGAGTTTAATGTGCACAAACACAAGTCATCTGGTATAAAATGATGGTTTATCCAGGATGCCGTTTGCCGACGTTTTTTCTAGGAGTATTTGAGAGACGAGTCGAAGGAGATTTTCAGAAGCATCCCACTTTAAATTCCGTAATCGTACACAAGGATGAGTTTAATGTGCACAAACACAAGTCATCTGGTATAAAATGATGGTTTATCCAGGATGCCGTTTGCCGACGTTTTTTCTAGGAGTATTTGAGAGACGAGTCGAAGGAGATTTTCAGAAGCATCCCACTTTAAACTCCGTAATCGTACACAAGGATGAGTTGAATGTGCACAAACACAAGTCATCTGGTATAAAATGATGGTTTATCCAGGATGCCGTTTGCCGACACTTTTTCTAGGAGTATTTGAGAGACGAGTCGAAGGAGATTTTCAGAAGCATCCCACTTTAAACTCCGTAATCGTACACAAGGATGAGTTTAATGTGCACAAACACAAGTCATCTGGTATAAAATGATGGTTTATCCAGGATGCCGTTTGCCGACACTTTTTCTAGGAGTATTTGAGAGACGAGTCGAAGGAGATTTTCAGAAGCATCCCACTTTAAACTCCGTTATAGTACACAAGGATGAGTTTAATGTACACAAACACAAGTCATCTGGTATAAAATGATGGTTTATCCAGGATGCCGTTTGCCGACACTTTTTCTAGGAGTATTTGAGAGACGAGTCGAAGGAGATTTTCAGAAGCATCCCACTTTAAACTCCGTAATCGTACACAAGGATGAGTTTAATGTGCACAAACACAAGTCATCTGGTATAAAATGATGGTTTATCCAGGATGCCGTTTGCCGACACTTTTTCTAGGAGTATTTGAGAGACGAGTCGAAGGAGATTTTCAGAAGGATCTCACTTTAAACTCCGTTATAGTACACAAGGATGAGTTTAATGTGCACAAACACAAGTCATCTGGTATAAAATGGTGGTTTATCCAGGATGCCGTTTGCCGACGTTTTTTCTAGGAGTATTTGAGAGACGAGTCGAAGGAGATTTTCAGAAGGATCTCACTTTAAACTCCGTTATAGTACACAAGGATGAGTTTAATGTGCACAAACACAAGTCATCTGGTATAAAATGATGGTTTATCCAGGATGCCGTTTGCCGACACTTTTTCTAGGAGTATTTGAGAGACGAGTCGAAGGAGATTTTCAGAAGCATCCCACTTTAAACTCCGTAATCGTACACAAGGATGAGTTTAATGTGCACAAACACAAGTCATCTGGTATAAAATGATGGTTTATCCAGGATGCCGTTTGCCGACACTTTTTCTAGGAGTATTTGAGAGACGAGTCGAAGGAGATTTTCAGAAGCATCCCACTTTAAACTCCGTTATAGTACACAAGGATGAGTTTAATGTACACAAACACAAGTCTGGTATAAAATGATGGTTTATCCAGGATGCCGTTTGCCGACACTTTTTCTAGGAGTATTTGAGAGACGAGTCGAAGGAGATTTTCAGAAGGATCTCACTTTAAACTCCGTTATAGTACACAAGGATGAGTTTAATGTGCACAAACACAAGTCATCTGGTATAAAATGATGGTTTATCCAGGATGCCGTTTGACGACGTTTTTTCTAGGAGTATTTGAGAGACGAGTCGAAGGAGATTTTCAGAAGCATCCCACTTTAAACTCCGTAATCGTACACAAGGATGAGTTTAATGTGCACAAACACAAGTCATCTGGTATAAAATGATGGTTTATCCAGGATGCCGTTTGCCGACACTTTTTCTAGGAGTATTTGAGAGACGAGTCGAAGGAGATTTTCAGAAGCATCCCACTTTAAACTCCGTTATAGTACACAAGGATGAGTTTAATGTGCACAAACACAAGTCATCTGGTATAAAATGGTGGTTTATCCAGGATGCCGTTTGCCGACGTTTTTTCTAGGAGTATTTGAGAGACGAGTCGAAGGAGATTTTAAGAAGCATCCCACTTTAAACTCCGTAATCGTACACAAGGATGAGTTTAATGTGCACAAACACAAGTCATCTGGTATAAAATGATGGTTTATCCAGGATGCCGTTTGCCGACACTTTTTCTAGGAGTATTTGAGAGACGAGTCGAAGGAGATTTTCAGAAGCATCCCACTTTAAACTCCGTAATCGTACACAAGGATGAGTTTAATGTGCACAAACACAAGTCATCTGGTATAAAATGATGGTTTATCCAGGATGCCGTTTGCCGACACTTTTTCTAGGAGTATTTGAGAGACGAGTCGAAGGAGATTTTCAGAAGCATCCCACTTTAAACTCCGTTATAGTACACAAGGATGAGTTTAATGTGCACAAACACAAGTCATCTGGTATAAAATGGTGGTTTATCCAGGATGCCGTTTGCCGACGTTTTTTCTAGGAGTATTTGAGAGACGAGTCGAAGGAGATTTTCAGAAGGATCTCACTTTAAACTCCGTTATAGTACACAAGGATGAGTTTAATGTGCACAAACACAAGTCATCTGGTATAAAATGATGGTTTATCCAGGATGCCGTTTGCCGACACTTTTTCTAGGAGTATTTGAGAGACGAGTCGAAGGAGATTTTCAGAAGCATCACACTTTAAACTCCGTAATCGTACACAAGGATGAGTTTAATGTGCTCAAACACAAGTCATCTGGTATAAAATGATGGTTTATCCAGGATGCCGTTTGCCGACGTTTTTTCTAGGAGTATTTGAGAGACGAGTCGAAGGAGATTTTCAGAAGCATCTCACTTTAAACTCCGTTATAGTACACAAGGATGAGTTTAATGTGCACAAACACAAGTCATCTGGTATAAAATGATGGTTTATCCAGCCGTTTGCCGACGTTTTTTCTAGGAGTATTTGAGAGACGAGTCGAAGGAGATTTTCAGAAGCATCCCACTTTAAACTCCGTAATCGTACACAAAAATGGGTTAATGTGCACAAACACAAGTCATCTGGTATAAAATGATGGTTTATCCAGGATGCCGTTTGCCCACGTTTTTTCTAGGAGTATTTGAGAGACGAGTCGAAGGAGATTTTCAGAAGCATCCCACTTTAAACTCCGTAATCGTACACAAGGATGAGTTGAATGTGCACAAACACAAGTCATCTGGTATAAAATGATGGTTTATCCAGGATGCCGTTTGCCGACACTTTTTCTAGGAGTATTTGAGAGACGAGTCGAAGGAGATTTTCAGAAGCATCCCACTTTAAACTCCGTAATCGTACACAAGGATGAGTTTAATGTGCACAAACACAAGTCATCTGGTATAAAATGATGGTTTATCCAGGATGCCGTTTGCCGACACTTTTTCTAGGAGTATTTGAGAGACGAGTCGAAGGAGATTTTCAGAAGCATCCCACTTTAAACTCCGTTATAGTACACAAGGATGAGTTTAATGTACACAAACACAAGTCATATGGTATAAAATGATGGTTTATCCAGGATGCCGTTTGCCGACACTTTTTCTAGGAGTATTTGAGAGACGAGTCGAAGGAGATTTTCAGAAGCATCCCACTTTAAACTCCGTAATCGTACACAAGGATGAGTTTAATGTGCACAAACACAAGTCATCTGGTATAAAATGATGGTTTATCCAGGATGCCGTTTGCCGACACTTTTTCTAGGAGTATTTGAGAGACGAGTCGAAGGAGATTTTCAGAAGCATCCCACTTTAAACTCCGTTATAGTACACAAGGATGAGTTTAATGTACACAAACACAAGTCTGGTATAAAATGATGGTTTATCCAGGATGCCGTTTGCCGACACTTTTTCTAGGAGTATTTGAGAGACGAGTCGAAGGAGATTTTCAGAAGGATCTCACTTTAAACTCCGTTATAGTACACAAGGATGAGTTTAATGTGCACAAACACAAGTCATCTGGTATAAAATGATGGTTTATCCAGGATGCCGTTTGACGACGTTTTTTCTAGGAGTATTTGAGAGACGAGTCGAAGGAGATTTTCAGAAGCATCCCACTTTAAACTCCGTAATCGTACACAAGGATGAGTTTAATGTGCACAAACACAAGTCATCTGGTATAAAATGATGGTTTATCCAGGATGCCGTTTGCCGACACTTTTTCTAGGAGTATTTGAGAGACGAGTCGAAGGAGATTTTCAGAAGCATCCCACTTTAAACTCCGTAATCGTACACAAGGATGAGTTTAATGTGCACAAACACAAGTCATCTGGTATAAAATGATGGTTTATCCAGGATGCCGTTTGCCGACACTTTTTCTAGGAGTATTTGAGAGACGAGTCGAAGGAGATTTTCAGAAGGATCTCACTTTAAACTCCGTTATAGTACACAAGGATGAGTTTAATGTGCACAAACACAAGTCATCTGGTATAAAATGATGGTTTATCCAGGATGCCGTTTGCCGACACTTTTTCTAGGAGTATTTGAGAGACGAGTCGAAGGAGATTTTCAGAAGCATCCCACTTTAAACTCCGTAATCGTACACAAGGATGAGTTTAATGTGCACAAACACAAGTCATCTGGTATAAAATGATGGTTTATCCAGGATGCCGTTTGCCGACACTTTTTCTAGGAGTATTTGAGAGACGAGTCGAAGGAGATTTTCAGAAGCATCCCACTTTAAACTCCGTTATAGTACACAAGGATGAGTTTAATGTACACAAACACAAGTCTGGTATAAAATGATGGTTTATCCAGGATGCCGTTTGCCGACACTTTTTCTAGGAGTATTTGAGAGACGAGTCGAAGGAGATTTTCAGAAGGATCTCACTTTAAACTCCGTTATAGTACACAAGGATGAGTTTAATGTGCACAAACACAAGTCATCTGGTATAAAATGATGGTTTATCCAGGATGCCGTTTGACGACGTTTTTTCTAGGAGTATTTGAGAGACGAGTCGAAGGAGATTTTCAGAAGCATCCCACTTTAAACTCCGTAATCGTACACAAGGATGAGTTTAATGTGCACAAACACAAGTCATCTGGTATAAAATGATGGTTTATCCAGGATGCCGTTTGCCGACACTTTTTCTAGGAGTATTTGAGAGACGAGTCGAAGGAGATTTTCAGAAGCATCCCACTTTAAACTCCGTTATAGTACACAAGGATGAGTTTAATGTGCACAAACACAAGTCATCTGGTATAAAATGGTGGTTTATCCAGGATGCCGTTTGCCGACGTTTTTTCTAGGAGTATTTGAGAGACGAGTCGAAGGAGATTTTCAGAAGCATCCCACTTTAAACTCCGTAATCGTACACAAGGATGAGTTTAATGTGCACAAACACAAGTCATCTGGTATAAAATGATGGTTTATCCAGGATGCCGTTTGCCGACACTTTTTCTAGGAGTATTTGAGAGACGAGTCGAAGGAGATTTTCAGAAGCATCCCACTTTAAACTCCGTAATCGTACACAAGGATGAGTTTAATGTGCACAAACACAAGTCATCTGGTATAAAATGATGGTTTATCCAGGATGCCGTTTGCCGACACTTTTTCTAGGAGTATTTGAGAGACGAGTCGAAGGAGATTTTCAGAAGCATCCCACTTTAAACTCCGTTATAGTACACAAGGATGAGTTTAATGTGCACAAACACAAGTCATCTGGTATAAAATGGTGGTTTATCCAGGATGCCGTTTGCCGACGTTTTTTCTAGGAGTATTTGAGAGACGAGTCGAAGGAGATTTTCAGAAGGATCTCACTTTAAACTCCGTTATAGTACACAAGGATGAGTTTAATGTGCACAAACACAAGTCATCTGGTATAAAATGATGGTTTATCCAGGATGCCGTTTGCCGACGTTTTTTCTAGGAGTATTTGAGAGACGAGTCGAAGGAGATTTTCAGAAGCATCCCACTTTAAACTCCGTAATCGTACACAAGGATGAGTTTAATGTGCACAAACACAAGTCATCTGGTATAAAATGATGGTTTATCCAGGATGCCGTTTGCCGACACTTTTTCTAGGAGTATTTGAGAGACGAGTCGAAGGAGATTTTCAGAAGCATCCCACTTTAAACTCCGTAATCGTACACAAGGATGAGTTTAATGTGCACAAACACAAGTCATCTGGTATAAAATGATGGTTTATCCAGGATGCCGTTTGCCGACACTTTTTCTAGGAGTATTTGAGAGACGAGTCGAAGGAGATTTTCAGAAGCATCCCACTTTAAACTCCGTTATAGTACACAAGGATGAGTTTAATGTGCACAAACACAAGTCATCTGGTATAAAATGATGGTTTATCCAGGATGCCGTTTGCCGACACTTTTTCTAGGAGTATTTGAGAGACGAGTCGAAGGAGATTTTCAGAAGCATCACACTTTAAACTCCGTAATCGTACACAAGGATGAGTTTAATGTGCACAAACACAAGTCATCTGGTATAAAATGATGGTTTATCCAGGATGCCGTTTGCCGACGTTTTTTCTAGGAGTATTTGAGAGACGAGTCGAAGGAGATTTTCAGAAGCATCTCACTTTAAACTCCGTTATAGTACACAAGGATGAGTTTAATGTGCACAAACACAAGTCATCTGGTATAAAATGATGGTTTATCCAGGATGCCGTTTGCCGACGTTTTTTCTAGGAGTATTTGAGAGACGAGTCGAAGGAGATTTTCAGAAGCATCCCACTTTAAACTCCGTAATCGTACACAAAAATGGGTTAATGTGCACAAACACAAGTCATCTGGTATAAAATGATGGTTTATCCAGGATGCCGTTTGCCCACGTTTTTTCTAGGAGTATTTGAGAGACGAGTCGAAGGAGATTTTCAGAAGCATCCCACTTTAAACTCCGTAATCGTACACAAGGATGGGTTAATGTGCACAAACACAAGTCATCTGGTATAAAATGATGGTTTATCTAGGATGCCGTTTGCCGACACTTTTTCTAGGAGTATTTCACAGACAAATCGAAGGAAGCTTTCAGAATCATCCCACTTGTAGCCCCATTATTAAAAAAAACCATTTGAAGCGACCTTTACAAACACATTACATATACAATTTGAATCAACTTACCAAACGTAACATAGCCAATATTGTCGCCAACTTTAGCATCCGAATTAGCCAGCTCTAATGGCGGTTCTCGATGGGAGAATAATACTTGGGGCGCTGTATGCGATGCTCGGCGACCTTCTCTCAATTCCTGCATGAACACTTTTCCTATGACTACATCATCCTCATCACGGAATATAGTACTAAAAACAACTGTGACTCGATCTGGCTTCGCTTCAACATATCTAAATTAAATCAGACAAATCAACTCTCACGACCAACATGCTTTTGTGATTTCACTTACAATGTTTCATCCGTACGGTAGTTGATAACCGCTTGTTTTTGGCCTTCTTCGCCCTGTTCTTGGAAATCAAAATATTTCTCAAAAACCGATGCGAAACAGTTCCTTTTTAAAAGACCAATCTTATGAGCAATCGCTTCCCAGTCTGATGGTATATTATCTAAATTAATAAGTACTGAGACATTGTAACCTAAGGAGAGGAAAATATCAGTGTCATAGCAATGTGCCAGTGTGTTTAAAGCTTAGGTCTCTCACCTTCCTCAGTGTCTGTGAGCAAACTGTCATACTCTCGCTTTAAGAGTTCATCAGCTCCATGCTCTTGTAATTGTTTATAGAACTTCAAGGCTATGCTTGTCTGAAAGATGAAAAAGCACGTAAGTAAGACTGATTGGCAATACTCGATTTTTCTCCGACTGACTTACCCTAACTTTCGTCTTATCACCGTTCACATTGGATATGTGAAATAAAACACCATCGAAATCTGCTATTGTGACATCAATTGACTCGGCTTTTAAGCTGAAATTTAAGCATACATGTCGACATTACAAACAAATTTACACAGCAAGAAAGTAGAGATGAATCATTTAATTGGATAGTGCATAGAATCAATCATCCAACACTTAAACCGGGTTAAGGAATGCAACGACTAAGATTGAGAAAACACCATTCACGCCAATTCGAATGCAGCAAAGAGCTGTTGCGCACTGATGGTCATAATTGGCATTTTAAAACTAGAAAAGAACAATCAAGTTGTTATCTTGGCTTAAAATCGCTTTTACCATAAGAGAGAAATTATAATCAAAACTATTCAGTTGGCAGTTGGGATACTCAATTCATTAAGAGCAATGAAGAAAGTGGTAGGGCATTGATTTGGCATACATTTCCAAACGCAGAATAGTTGTTTAGTAGTCGCACAGGAAATTACTGGATTTTTGGAACAAATCGTTTACTCTGCGTGGAAAAAAGCATAAAATGTATATTTTCTCCTAAGCTGTCAGCAGCAACCATATAAATCTGTTGTTTGTTTACAATTTTTTTCTATAAAGTTTTGCATAAAAGTAGGTGACAATCGAAGTTGTCAGGAACTGCATATAATTACGACTTTGAATAATTTGTACATTACTTGTGATGCCTCGGTTTACAATGTTTCGTACAAAGCACATAAATTCTGTTTGCGCCAAAAAGAGAAGCATTTTACTAGGTTACCTTTTTTATTTCTTCGCGTTCTTCGTAAAGAAATTTTTTTTCATTCAATACAGAGACTGATCTTCCCCCAACCACAGCACAATTGCAGTGCATTGCCTGTTAACTAGAGGTAAAAAATACAAATTTTCACGTTTCGCTGATTTTCTCAAGAATGGCGAAGCGCTCCTCTTGTTATGGCAGTGAATATAAAGCAGATGTTGTTGGCACCATACGTGCGTAACCAAACAAGTCTTGGAATGATATATTATAGCAAATCCAAAGCAGCCACACCTATATGAAGCTACAATAACAACAAATAAGGTTCTTTATCGAAAACTTGTTAGAGAAGATTAGTCACCATCATAAACAGACGAAGACTGATATAGGTACTCCATAAAGTATTTACTCAAGCCTTATCACTGGCACTCACTTCCACCAAATTTCTTATCGCTCTAAATGGTAGCTCCACAAATATCTGGTGTCGAAATTATGAAAAAGTTTAAAATTTGTACCCAATATGGAAAATGCATTTCACCTACATACATTGTTAAGTGCAAGCGAGCGTGAGCTCATCATTACCACCGCCAACAAGACCCAATTGACTCCTTTATGCCCCCCACAATACTATGTCACCTATTACCGAACAAAAAATAATGCTTCAGGGTGACGATGAGAGGGGCTACCATTGCCATCATGAGATACAGACATCGTTGTAGGAAATGCCGAATTATCATATAAAATCCAATTGTTGTACAGTTCAAGGACCGTATTCCATTCCAAGCAATTGTTAAAAAGTGAATTGTTGCAAACTTAACACAAATTAATAGAATTTCGGTTCACAACCTCATTCAGACCGCGTGCAGGTTCAGGTTATTGGATTTTTTCATTCATCTCTTGCTCGTATCTAATTTTACAATTTTTTTTTTCTATTCGTATACTCACCCAGCAAGTGCATTCCGAAATTTAACTAGAAGCGTTTCTTCGACAATCCGATTATTGATTTCTAGTAAAATCATGTTTCTGCACTTTGTTTAATTTTATTATTGAATTAAATAGTTTTGTATGGTACGGGCGTTAAAAAAATAAAATTAAAAAAAAATATGACAAATTCTTCTTTTTCTGCGGTATAATTTTTGCCGTGGCCGAGTGCTGGGCGATAAACTTTGCGCACTAGTTGGAGGCGATTGCGTGCGATGGATTACGTATGCGATGGTGACACAAATTTGATGACTGGACCGGACTGGGTAGAAAAAAATTGACGTCTGATAAACGCTAAGGAACGCAAAAATAATATGCGAATTCCAACACTGAGCGAGCTTTGGAATACAGAAAGCAGTTTTCACACAGACTTATGGGACAATTTGAAACGTAAAAGAGTAGAAAATTGTCGTAAATGCGAAAGTGAGTAAAACGATTTCATTTGACTAGGGTGAATTTAGTTAATTCTGGCTGTACGGTATTTTATTTACTGTTGATGGGCGCAGACAAGCTATTTTACTGCAACCAACCAAACGACGCACACTTTGACAGTACGTTGGATTTTTCCAACGCATAGTAAGTCATACGAGTGAAGTTCGATGTGGTTATATATTGAGTTTGGTAGCACTGCCACTGAGTGTGATGGCATTTAGCATTTGATTTGAATTGCGAGCCGTTGATATAAAATGCTGCTGAAAAAACGAGGCACTACCAAAAGGTATTTGTATTTGTTTCTCATTAAATAAATCGCCAATTTTGCAAATAAGCTAGTGACTAACATCTAGCATTAGAAATGTCCATAAGTATTATTACGTTCAAAATTGGGCATTTTTGAAAATTAAAAAAATGTAATATTGAAAATGTATGTCTTTACAATTTTATTGATCACAAGTATGTTTAACAATTCCACGTTATTCTGCTTTCAAAAAAATCTGTAGAATTGATTTGCGAATATACGATCACACTTTGAAGATATTCAAATAATTCCCAAATTCGTAATTATTGTAGCCTCTGTAAAATAAAATAAAATAACAAATTATTTAGGTATCTAAAACAACTGACTATAAAAATCAAAGGATTTTCCAAAAGAAGTGCATTTTTATGTATATTCATTTGATCTTATATTTTAATCAACCGACCGAAAAAAGAAATACTAGGATGGATATATATTTTTATTTTACAAGTTACTTCCAATATTTGTGCAAACAAACATTCAATTCCCATAACTATGCTTAAAACGAACTTTTAGATACTAACGAAAAAATGCACCTCTTGCCAGGAAATCTATTTATGTAGGTTGGAATAAAAATAAGCACAAAGCCAAATTATTTTAGTTCTTCAAGCAATATTAAATTTTGATAATGAAATGTTAGTTTTGTTTAAGTTATTAAAAGGGATAAGTGGAGGAATGTTCTAACATGAGTGAGCATTATATAGATAACTTTAAGAAAAAAATAGTTTGCAACCATTCGTTTTGAGTGGGTTTTTCTTTTTTAATTTTGGAACAAATGGAAGGGATCTAAAATTGTTTATCCAGCTGGAAATTGATATACATTGCGTTCTTTCATAACACTGATGTGGATATGTCTTTTTTTGTTTGATTGTTGCAAGTTTACAAACCCACATACAATATTTACCCATTCTGTTAAATTTCAACTCCCAGACATAGGTTCCCCAGAAATCATCAGCACAATGGATTGAAAAGCTTATAAACATTTTACAGAACGTTGAAACGCGTTAAAATAATGCAATTTGATGTTCAAACTTTTATGAGTTCGTGTAAAACTTGCCTTACTCAACGGTCTTCTTGCTTGGAAATCTTATTATGTAGTCTTGGTCATTTTATAACTACAAATCTGAAAAATAGTGCATTTAAACGACTGTTGTTAAAGTTTATGCAATTGCGTTGCGACTGGGCTTGAAAATAAGTGCGGTGAAGACAGATTTTTAAAAACGTGTAAGGGCGTGCTTATTACTATGCGTAAGAAGTGGAGGTAGAACAAATTGTTTCTAGTTTTCGTTAAAAACTATTTTGTAAGCTTTTATCAAAGGCGTTAACATAAAGAGTTATGTAAACAGATACTTATACGTGTTAGATTCAAAACTTTCTTGTTATTTTTAACTAGCTAGGGGAACAAATTTGTAGGAGAAAGTACAAGGCAGGAGTTTCCACTTTTCAGCAATCCACGGATCAGTGCAAGATCATCTGGCGTTAAGGACCAGCCACTCAATTGGCCAATACTTTGAAGCTCTGGACATCTTTCCATTAAAATCTGTAAGAATTCAAAATTTGTATTTATACAAACAACCACAAAAAAATTCAATAAAAAATATTGTAATTAATTAAAAATAATAAAAATCAATAAAAGAAATCGTGGTCCTTGGACCTCATATACAAAACAGTATCAATCCTGAAGAGCTTAAAATTTGGGAAATATAATGAAAATATGTTCTTTTCCCATTGCTCAGTTGGAAACTTGTGTAAACGCTTAATGACTTATGCAGCCTTGTTATGCACAGTGAGAGGAACCCTTAGAGAAAAATCAACCCAAGAAAAGCCCCGTGATTTTCTCTGCAAAACGCCTAAAAAAGGCATAAAAACTATCATTTTTTCAAGCAGCATTCAGATTAAGGTATAGTCTATATAGTATGCCCTCTGTGCTTCACATTTGTTACAAGAAATTAAGTCTTAAAAAATCTGAGAGTTATTCAGTTAGTTCATGGGTTAAACTAGATACAAAATCTTATGTAGTATGCCCAGATTGCGAAAGACCTACATTTTTACATGGAGACAATAGCATTTTAAAGTATTGTTATCGTTTTTGTAGAGCCAGGAACTTACATCTTATATTATAAGCGGGGGAAGCGAGCGTTTGTTTAGAGGTAGACTGTGAATTAAAATAAAATACCCTTGGGCGATTTGGGAGATCCACCACATCAGACAAGGCTTATGGGCTAAAGCCTAGTATGCTGTTCCAGGAAAGCAAAAATTAAGCGACTCTCCAATGTTTCTCTCCACCACTTCGCTTAATGTTCGCTTAATTTTGACAGTGCAAATTCCGTAAAGAAAAAGAACAGTGTTTGTAAAGTTGATTGACTTGCTACTGTTAATTTGCCTTCGTTTGAAATTTTGTGGCGAATACCGATATTTTCTCTGATCTATCAAAATTTAGCTGTGGAAAAATGTATTTTGCATTAATACGCTTACTTCAATTCTGTAGAGTTTTTTTTTTGTACAGTGTCCAACAAAATTAGCTTGAACGGCGTACTGTTTGGCTTAACCGCTTTGCTTAATTTTATCTTTTAATCGCGAGCAGCATACTAGGCTTAAATCTTTAATAACAGACAACAAGGTACATTAAAAAATCGATTTTTTCTGAATCAGCCAATGAAAACATATAATCTTGGGTACAAATTTCCGATATTAAACGAGCTTCTGATATTCGGTGAACAAACTTCTAAATGGAACATGCAACGGAATTGATCAGCTTTTGTAAATGGATTAGTGCGTTATTTGACAGCAATTATCAATATCAGCTTCAAATTGCATTCGTTCTTGGATAAATCACAAATATGGGATATCAACTTGAAAAATGTTTCCCCTGTTGTAGAAACAAATGAAGTAGTTTTGGCGATTCATAGTCTTCAGATGAAGAGAAAGACGAATAAAATAATAATTCCTCCAAAATTATGTCCATGGCGATTTATTTATTTTGGTTTTCATGAAACTTTGCGCATTTGTTTTAACAGCAAACTCCTTAAAATGACGTAAAACAGCTGTGCGAAGTATATTGGTATTTGTGGCATGGCAATTTCGTTTCATATGTTGCAAAAATGTAAGTTATATATTTATCTCTGATATGAATTATGGCGTTTTCGATTGAAGAAAAGAATTGCCCTTTCTATGAAAAGATCAAATCTAGAAGTGCTCTTTCTATGTTTCATTGAAAAAAAAGTGCACTTCCAGGTCAATTCTTAACACGACAAAAGTGTCCCGAATAATTTGAGAGAATCGCCCTGAACTCACCAACACACACTAGCAAAATATAAGATTGGAATGGTTGTTGTGTTATTAGACACAATTTTTTTGCTTTTGATCCGAAAATATACAATTATAATATAAATATTAATATTTTGTCCCAATGGAAAACCAACAAAACTTAAATTTTCTTTCTAATCTAACAATCGATTAGGCACTCCCAGAGCACTTGTTTTGCTCTGGGTCACTTTATATGTTCGTTTGGTAGGGAAAAAGCAATCCTTTTCCGATTTTAAACTTTTGAGTTGCTTCAGATTTACCAATACAAGTACGTTCGAGTTTGACAACTAGTGGAGTTTGTTTCCGTTTTCGTGAAGTTTTCCAACTGCAAAAAAACGCATTGCATCCGGTGGATCTATTTTCGTTAGTTTCTTATGCACAAATGTTTAAAAATCAATCTGGGAGCAAATTTCAAATGTTTTAAAAAAATTTCGAGGTTTTTATGTTCGATTAGACACAGGAAATCTGAAATCTGAAAACGAATCTGAAGAAGCCCTATCGAATACCACATTAGCTAGATAGATATTTTTTCACGTGTCCATGCTTACCTCAACAGAAGTTACTGTTAAATTAGGCGCCAGTGTAAACCATACGTCTTCGAGCTCTAAAAAGTCATGTTCAACAAAAATGCTGTAACAATTCAGTGGCATTAACCAATTTTCTCCATATCAAATAACAAACGCACCTCGTAATGTCCTCATCGTCAAATGAAACCGAATCGACTGCCAGCCTTTTCAAAGTCGTTGAGTTGCAAATGAAACTCTTTAATGCACTACTATTCATTGGGCTGCTCAGCATCTCAAGGCCCTCTAAGTTATCAAAATGACGCAAGCAACTATAGGACAACATGTCCATCATGTAACAGTCGAGATCAATTAACATTGGACATATCCTCGTCAACTTGCCGATGTCTAGGTTTCCATCGCCCTTGATCATTGTGAGATGAGTTAAGTTTCGCCCAATTTTCTCCAACGAGTTCAATAGCTCGTTGCATGAGAACTTGTAGATCTTAATTTTTCGTAAAAACGTATCCTTAAGTATATGCAGAATGCCCGTATCCGGAGTGTCTAAATAAATTGATTGCAACTTTGGACAGGTTTTCACAATCACCCGAAGCGTCTCCTCATCAGTCGCAGTGTCATGCAGATATTTCAATTTGCACCTGAATCCTTCGTCGATGTTATCGTGGATAAATTTTAATGCGGGTCCAACATACGAATATGTCGACAAGGTCTCGACATTTGGGCAATGTTCCAAAATCATCGCAATGTCCGAGTAGCAAATATTTTCCTCGCCCGGCATTCCAACATCGACCACTGTCAGGTGCTGACAAGAAACACCTTTGCTGAGGAATTCAACGCCAATCTCAGTGATGTCGGTCTCTCCAGATATGTCGATCAGCTGCAGTTTAGTACATGTCCTTCCGATCACTTCGAGCAAATCATCATTGGCAATGTATGGTATATAAAGCTTTGTTAGATTCGGGCATTTCTTCACGATATTAAACATATAGTGCATGTGTTCCTCCTTCACCCAAATACCTTTCAAATTCAACGTACGCAAGCCGGTCCCCTGTGCGGCAATGACTTGTAAAATTTTCTCATAGTACGAAAACGGGAATACCTCCGTCATTAAAAACTGAACGCCCCCATTAAGCAGCATCTGTAGGCAAGTGAACCTCATTGACGCCTCCAGGTAATCAGATCCTAAGATCACCCTCAGCAAGTCCTGATAAATATTACTAGTCGCGCCTGCCGCCTCTAGATATGAGTTGATCTCCACCATTGTTATGCTTATGTCACGATCAAGGTCAACATGCATAGAATACCCAATTGTTGACACAATAACGTTTGCCAATTCGGCCAACGAACTGTCGCTGAGCGAACGGATCGCGCACTTTTTCGCCATACTTTGAGTTTATGTTTAGTCTACAATTGAGTTTTGTTTTTCAACACAAAACAAAAACATTAGCAGCAGTAAAATACTTTCACCACACCAATCACCGCAGCTACAGCAGCAACGTTTAAGTGTTACATCATTTTTTTTAGTCGTTTTATTTTCATTCGAGAAACAAACGTAAATTTTCTAAAAATTCAAGCGAATATATCTCCTTTCGGTATAGTACTGCGCAAAAACTAGAAATTTCACGGTAGAGTTATATTTTTAGTTTAAAAATTCTCAAATCCGCAGACGGTTTGCGACTTCTTGGAAAACTGAAATTCTATTGTTTTCAGAAAATAAAAATTTGATTGGTCTTTTTGTCCTTCTTCCGCGGTACGGAGCGCCACAAGATCACATCTGCTTGTGCTCGATCGCGACGGGAAACTGTGGTGGAAAGTGAGTCAATGCTGGTAGGGACTATTTTTGTGCAAAAGTTTTCAAATTGCCGACAAAGAGCTTTTTTTTTAAATTTTTATTTCTACAGTTTGATAATTTCGAATTGAAAAATTTAACCGACGCTTTATGAGACAAGCAGCCAGAGCCACAAGATGCGATTTTGGTTTTCATGGACCGTAATAACCCACAAAAGCGGGAACATTATGAAAGATTGCAACAGGAACGAGTAGTATTTTAATTCAATTTCTAGAATTGAAAACCATGTCCGTGTGCATGTGTTTTTTCCTCGTGTCATTAGGAATAATCACATCTTTGCAAGCTACTGTATAATTTTCAATTTTCGTAGCTCTTGCATGCACTTTTCGCCTTCTTTTTCTGCAAACTGATTTCCTGCGTGTGATGCGAGTAAAAGTCCCGAATGACACCAAAACGATGACTGTTCAAAAGTCCCTTTTTGTAGATAAAGCAAGCCCAATTGAACAGCAAAAACTGGCAGATCTTGATTGCTCGGGTCATCAAGTAGACAAATCTCAATAGCCTGACAAAGGTAGTAAATAGCCGCATCAATATCCTGAAAAGTATACCAAATAAGTATGGAAACTTTAGCACGAAATATACACAACAAAAATAACAAATCCTACTTTCAAAACTACCGACACGCCTGCAATGTGATGAAGAACAACCATTTTCTGTGACGGAAGCACATCCGAACCTTTCCAAATTCGCT
Organism: Cheilosia impressa; assembly: GCA_948293265.1. Taxonomy (NCBI): domain Eukaryota; kingdom Metazoa; phylum Arthropoda; class Insecta; order Diptera; family Syrphidae; genus Cheilosia; species Cheilosia impressa. The sequence goes on along the minus strand of OX411884.1, from coordinate 25,053,852 downwards.
CCAAACATTTCTTGTATTCCCTTCTAGCTCGTATGAATTGTTTTTGATCGGCTAAAAGTTTACCGTACCAGAATAATGCAGTCAAATAGATTTCATTTGACTCTTTATCGAGCTTTTTCATATTTTCCATTTTGCGCTCTTGCGCCTTAATGCAATCTCGAAGACCGTACTCGGCCATTTCTTGACAGCCGAAGAGTTGATAGAGTCTGGCCAGTTTTATGTCGTTTTCCATTGGACAAAAAGAAGCGTCCGGGAGAGTCCGGAATCGAAAAAATGCTGTTCCATTGGCACAAAAAAAATCTTCTGTTGATTCTGAGAAGAGAATTTCGCTTCTCGATTTCAAGTCAGAATCCACTCAAGAAGCACTCACACAAGTGCAATTTTATGTATTTATTACAAGTCAGCTGACAGCAGCCTTAGATTATTTTTTGGCATTTCACCAATACTTTGGTGGATTCTGTCAGAAGCAGTTTTGCTGTTCCATTGGATTTCAGAATGAGTGGATCCCCGAGTGAAACCAATGGAAAACGACATTAGTTTTAACTTTACTATGCTGTTATGCGACTCCGAATAGCCCAGCTGGAGTAGTTTCTCGGTGAAGTGCACCAACATGTTCTCAGCCTCAACGATATCGCCTTCACTTAGCACTATGGAAGAGAACAAATCGCATAAGTAAGCTAAGCTGCCATAAGCCTGATTTTGATCGGCCACTTTAAGAGCATAATCGAGAATTTTCTTAGCTTCAGATATCTTCTCATTCTTTATGCATGCTTCTGCTTGAGATATCATTTGGGAGATTTGTTTTTCGGCTTCAAAATGCGAAGTGGCTGGAGTTTGATTAGCGGTTAATATCCATGAAATGTAAGCGACCGATGACGATGAGAAATAAGTGAATTGGGAGACGGCTCTTTTATAAGGTTTCAGGTTTTTTGTCCTCAATTGTAAGAAACTGCGATGGCATTTTAAAGCAAAAGGCATTAAAATGCTGCGAAATTTTGACATAATTCCAAAATCGAATTTAAAATACTAACGGAAAATAAAGAGACTATATTTGTTTAATGAATTTCAGTTTTATCGGTGTTTCTTTGTGAAATCGTTTCGAGGTTTGCGTTAACTTGTCAAAGAAACATTATTCTCGGCTCACGACTCACGAGTGAACTTAATACAAGCGGTACCAACGGTTTAGTAACCGAATTTCGTTTGTTAGATGTTCGCAAGATGGTCTTTAAAGTAGGGCAAGACTTAGATTTAAAAAAAATTCATTATTTGTGTTGTAAACTGTTTAAAGGAATATAATTTATACAAATGTTGTAAAGTGCTTGCGTCAAGTTGTACACTTTACAACATTTGTATATAATTATACATTATTCTCCTTCAAATGGTAACCGGAAATGTATTTATTTCCTAACAGCATGCTAGCCTCATATAATTATAAACTTTATCTGACAGCTTAAAGTGCATCATAACGTTCAAAATGCACGATGCACTTTTGTGTTACTCGATAATTCAAATTTGTAAGTAATGGAAAGAAACTGCACTGTAATTCACTGGTTTCGCAAAGGACTGCGAATCCATGACAATCCCTCATTACTTAAAGCCTGTGAAATAGCCCAACAACGACCACATCAATCTCTGCGCCCAATTTTTATCCTCGATCCAGGGATTCGTGAGTGGATGCGGGTGGGTCCAAATCGTCTCCGATTTCTACAGGAATCGCTTCAGCAATTACACGAAAATCTTCTTCGAATTAACACACGGTTGTACGTCATTCGTGGTACTCCATGTGAAGTGTTTCCTAGAATTTTCAAATCATGGAATGTGACGACATTGACTTTCGAGTCCGACATCGAACCATACGCACTAAAGCGTGATGCAGGTATTGTGAAACTAGCAAAAGATCATGGAGTCCAAGTGTTCCAAGAGTGTTCCCACACCATTTACAATCCGGAAGTTGTATTGCATCGGAATCTTGGTAAGCCTCCAATACAATATCAGAAATTTCTTTCGCTAACTGAGAACCTCGCCGTACCTGATCCATTGTCTGAACCGCCAAAGTTATCCGAGGATACCAAACCACCACCAGATGAAGTTGAACTACACAAGGCTGGTTCTTACGATTCGCCGCTTCTCGACGAATTGCTCACAAGCACACAAGACTTGGGACCCAATAAATTTCCAGGAGGTGAAACCGAAGGTCTTCGTCGACTTGACGAAAGCCTCAAGGACAAAGAATGGGTGTGCAAGTTTGAGAAACCTAACACATCGCCAAACTCCTTGGAACCCAGCACAACAGTTTTAAGTCCGTATCTCAAGTTTGGGTGCCTCAGTTCCCGTCTGTTCTACAAGAAACTCAAAAATATCATCGACAAAAATTCGAAGCACTCCAAACCTCCAGTCTCATTGATGGGCCAGCTAATGTGGAGAGAATTTTACTACACCGCCGGTGCTGGAGAGCCGAATTTTGATCGCATGATCGGCAATTCAATTTGCTATCAAATTCCGTGGCAAACGAACGATGAGCATCTGGAAGCATGGACACATGGTCGAACCGGTTATCCATTTATTGACGCTATAATGCGTCAGCTCCGGCAAGAGGGCTGGATTCACCACTTGGCAAGGCATGCCGTCGCTTGTTTTCTGACTCGTGGGGATCTTTGGATCTCGTGGGAGGAAGGACAGAAAGTATTTGAAGAATTGCTCTTGGACGCAGATTGGGCGCTAAATGCCGGCAATTGGATGTGGCTTTCAGCGTCTGCGTTTTTCCATCAATACTTTCGAGTATACAGTCCGGTGGCGTTTGGAAAGAAAACGGACCCTGAAGGCAATTACATTAGAAAGTATGTGCCCGAGTTGAAGAAATATCCTCGCGGAATCATCTACGAGCCATGGCTTGCTTCGTCGATCGCACAAAAGCAGTACGGTTGCATCATTGGCAAGGATTACCCCAACCGAATTGTTATTCATGAAACGATACACAAGGAGAACATTCGAAAGATGACCGATGCTTACAAAATGAACAAGGAGGTTAGAACAGGAGTGCCCGCAGAAGAAGGGGCAGGCACGAAACGCGCTCAGAAAAAGCCGGCACAAAATAAGCCCGCTGCAAAGAGGCTGAAGCGATAAACTGGGGGGAGTGTGCCCTGTCATAGGAATTGTACATTTGTTGATAATAAAGTTAATTTGTTTGTTAATAACGCAGTCATTTACTTGTATGGTGCCTTTAAGGAGCATGGGCGTCAATGGACTCAATAACCCTGCTACGATCTTTGCGATGCAATATTAATATAGCACCACAAGTTCTTTTGAGTGTATTTATGCAAATGTTTGTATTTCTGTCAAAGATATAAATGAGAAAACAGTATATAACTAAACGGCGACAAAGGTAGATCAATTCATGTCGGATTCATTTCCTCTGATGAACGTTTTGCAGGTCGAGCTGGTGGCAAAAAACCCAGACGAGCATTTGGCAACGGTACGCCCGGCTTTACAGGTTTAAAAACCAGCAATGTCCCGAAGAACACGTGCTGTATAATAGGGAATTTGGACAAGATCTAAAAAAAAAAAGAAAACGATTACTTAAGCGTTTCGTAAAAGGCCAAAATTCATACCTCTTTTTGATACATCTTCACCAATCCCTGGTTAATCTTTACCCAAGACGGTACAGCAGAAATACTCCACAATTGGTTTGAGTGTTCAGCAAAGTGTCCAGTTTTCACCTTAAAACATATATTGACAAATAAATGCTGATTATCGATTCCGTTTTGCATTACACACCTGACAAATGTAGTCAATGCAGCTGATGAACATGTAAGCTTGCTTGTAGTCGTCGATTATGTTTTGATCCAAGAACTTTGATGGATCGAAAGGACTATGAACTAGAAGTAGTAGGTCGGAGATGATACTCAAACAACAATTTCTGTCACTTACATGCCAACTGAGCACTGCCCCAAATAAATGGTATAAATTGATAATCATCCAAACTCCAGACCCCCTGACTTCCAGCTGGCTCCATTCGATAGGTTTTTTGCAACTGTCTGACGAATATCAAGTACGCGTTGAAAAGCTTTAGAGCGCACGCAACATTATCCTCTTCGGAGAGAACTTTGGTTTTGAACAAGGAACAGAGGAACATGACAAACGCCAACTCATGACCAGTTCCATAGTCTATACGGGTTGGGTTGCCAAACGATTCGGTAAAGTACACATACAGCTCATTAATGGATGTGCAGTGTTCACTATCTAGAACTTCTCCGATATATCCCTTGGCATTCTGAAAATGTAATATGTCGACTAATCGAGGTCTGATAGCATACAGCAGGGCATGAAGTCAGCTTGCACTTGTCGGATGCTCGATATGCTAAGCCGAACCTCGTTTCGCTTTACAGCCAACTCACCTCTTCCATTTTCTTAAACCACAATCGGTACGCCTGGTTTCCGAAGCGCTGTGGCTGATCAAATGGCGGCGTTTCGTCTAGTAGTTTTTTTAGCTTGTCAAATATGCTAACTAGCTTTTGCATAGTCTCCGAAATGTGCATGTCGTCCGTGATTTTCTTTCCTTGTATAGCTGTGCTGATGCCATTTATAAATCCAATTAAATCGTAATACGCTTCAGACCTTTGCCAAATAGCCATATCTGCCATGGACTTTACGCATTTTGTAGGTTCGACCAGAACTGCTGCCTGAACAGTTTTCGCTGAAAATAAAAAGAAATTGATTATTATTATGGCCAAAAGGAAAAAGTTTAAAGTATTTGTATTACTTTCGCCGGTGAGTGTTGTTTTTTCTTTATCCATTTCGATTTTATTGAATTAAAAAAGTGTAAACAAGAACTTGCAGAAATGTATGACTTTGAATTAGTCGTTGACAGGAGGCAAATCAGCGACCTTGAAATGTCAAACAAATTTGAGCGAGTCGGTGGTTTTCCATGCATCGAGTCGTATAAGATATTAGCAGCACTTTGATAATTCATAAACAAAGTTTTTTTTAAATAATTTTGTGAGCACTGAACTCCAACAGGCCATTAGGCAGTATTTTGAGCTTCGTTCTCAGCAAAGCAAAGTAAAGTAGGTACCTAGGTAGTAGGAAACAACTACTGTGTAAGTGTTTGTAAAATACGTAAGACTTTCGTTTTTTAAAGGATGCGTTGAACGGCTCGTTGTAGAAATCATTATATCTTTTGGCTACTGTATACGCTAACATTTGTTTTATTACCCACATCGTGCAAAAAAAATATACACCATCCATTTCTATCCATAAAAATGAACAAATGGAAACAGCAAGCTGTGAAGTATTGCATATAGAAAACTGTTACGACCTTTGCGAAATTTTGTATTTAAATACGTTAACATGTAAACAACGTGGTTGAGCACCATCTTTCTTTCTTGAAAAATGACAGCCAGTAGCGCCCTTCTGACAATTGTTTGTTGACAAATTTGTTGGATTGGAAGTTGGAACTTGAAACAATCGTTGATGTTCCTATTTTACAAACGAATAATTGTTATTAACAAGAAAAATAATGGAACTTGGAAGTTGGGAGAACAAGCTGCTCAACATTGATTTATTGGAAGTGAGTAATCTATGTTATACCAAATAAGAAGAATGTCTTAAAAACCGAATTCTGAAACTAGTTTTTGTGAATGCTATTTGTTTGCAAGCCCTATTTATCCAATATGAGTTCCATAAATAGAACTGCTGATAGTGCTTTAACGGAAACCATACACAAAACTTCCTGTATAACTTTCGTAAAACCTTGTTTTCTCGTCACATAGATGTATGATGAAGTTGCCGCTGTACCCATATCACCGTCCGAAGTAATAACACTTTGCTCCGCTCTACAGTGCAAAGTTAATCTAAGGCGAGGAAATATTGTTTACGCAGTGGAAAAGAAGTACAAAGAAAAGCTTCGAAAATGCAGTCAAAAACACCGCCTCAATTGGCTGAACAAAAACCTAAAGAAAATCGTGCCAAATCTTGACGAGAAATTCCTTAAATGGCAGCACAAACACAACAAAAACAAGCGAACTTATTGGCTTCAACGCAAGCTAATTGCTTTGGACTACTTTACCACCTTACCATCACTTGTCGACGATGCATGCCTTTCCAGAACGATCCAACAAAGTGATCGCCGAAAGAGTCAGTACAGCCAGTGTGGATCACGAAGCGTACGGTTTGCATCGCATGAGACGTCGAATTGTTCCACCGCAGGCAATATGTCATCGGCGAGCATGCAAACAGTGATTGCTTCGCAACCAAAAAATACTCAAGCCTCCTCTTTTAATGCCATGATTTGTTTTGATAAACTTTCTGAAAGCGAATGCAGTTCCGATTCCGATACGATAAGTTTACCACAATTAATCGAAAATCAAGATTTTCCAATCGGAAATGAAGCTGAATCAACTCAAGAAGATGTTCGAATACCCGAAATTCCTAAAAAGCGCATTTTATCACTGCTGCAAGAGTCACAGGGAATCCTTTCCGAGGAAATGGAATATTCGGTTTTCCATCAAGATAAGTTAGTCACGTCTACCCAAAAGTTCGGCGATGACGATTGACTTGGGTCAGTTTTGCTCGAATTGTTTATAGTGTAATATACATCAGACTAATTAATTTTTTGCTAATATTTATAATATTGTATTTAGTAAGATTATTCGTTTTTTTAATAAATTTTAATGTTGTAATATGCGAAGATTGCCATTGGACTTGTTTTTGTAGTTCGACACAAATTGCAGCATTGCTACAGAATACAAAGTGGATACTAGAGAATGGATCACCTGACAAAGACAATGCACAACTTCAATCATGCCAGCATATGGTTATGCGCAAGATCAACCACTCTTGGGAGCTGAGATTTTGTACAGGTTACCATGGAAAATGTTGAAACAACCGCATTAAGCAATTAACAAAAGTCAGTCATTTAATAAACTAAATTTTTAAAAGCATCATCGTCCTCGTCGAATAGCTCTTCAAAACTCTCCTGTCCAGCACTGGGAGTTTCATTTTTTGACTGGGTCGTCGCTGTTGCATCAACTATCTTCTCGCTTATGATTTTCTTACTAGACTCCACTTCGTTCCGCTTCTTAACTGGAGTCATGTAGCTTTCGATGGGTTTTGACTGAAAGTATCAAATAGTTCAAGAACATATTTAGCTGGCATATTGATTCGACTTACAGAAACAGGAGCTGCTGTGTGCGTTGCATCTGAGAGATCTTCGGCGAAAAGTCCTGCCTTGTTCAACACGTCTTGTTTGGTTTTCAGCATATTCCATATAATGTCGTCTGCTGTTTTATTCGCCAGCAGGTATCTACATGTAACGGCGCCTTTCTGACCAATTCGGTGAGCTCTACTTTCGGCTTGAGCCAAGGTCTACAAACAAAATACAACAGATCCTCAACAGATCTACACAAAGTTACAGAAAGTGGACTTACACTTGGATTCCAGTCTAGTTCAGCAAAGACAACTGTTTGCGCTGCTGTAAGGGTTATGCCCGAGTTGCATGCCTTCAATGATAACACTGCAGCTTTACACGATGTTTTGTTTTGGAATATGTCAACGTATTCCTAAAAGCAATCATGAACATGTATTTGAAAATGAGAAGATCAGTGAAATGACTTACGCTTCGCAAATCGCTTCTGGTCGAGCCATCAATTCTGATGTAGTTCACCTTCTGCTTGTCGAATGAATTACAGATCGCCTCCATCATGACCTTGTGATGGGCAAAAACGATAAATTTTACTTTCCCTTTGATTAGCGTTTTGAGGTATTCACTTAGAATGGGAAGGATCAAATAAATAAATGGGTTTCGAAGGGCAGTAGGCAGATGTACTTACCAAACGGCTCGCGCTTTAACGGCTGCTGTTTCAGCGTAGAAGCGTAACAGTATTTCTTCCTTTTCTTTTCCCTTACTTCGCGAAAAATTTTCGGCATAGTTGTTCAGGGATGTTTCTACGGTGGATCCTCTCCAAATCAGCGCGGGGTCAAGGACAACTGTCTCTCTAAAACGGAGAAAGACGTGCAAACGCAAATATATTTAGTCCCCTTTTAAAATCGTGAAACACACAGCATGAACAGTTGATAACGACAATGAACATCAAGCGCATGAGTTTTCGATGTCCCCGAACAAGAAATTAAATCAGTTACATACCTTAGCTTCTCCGCAAGCTGGGGAAGGACATCAGCCTTTACACGTCGCACCATAAACTTCAATTTTAGAACGACATTGAGCTCCTGAAGATTCGACTGACCAGTGGCATCCCAACCGAAATTGGTTTGTTTACCAGCACAATATCGCGAAGCTAGAAAAAAAGTTTATCACCCTGACGAAGATCACACTGTGCGTCATCTGAACTCACTATAGTCTATGAAATTCAGAAACCTTCGATCGACCATCTGGAGCTGACTAAACAGTTCCAGTGGCCTAGAGAGGGCAGGTGTGCCAGATAATAGAATGACTCGCCTCGCTTGCTGTGACAGCCGATCGGCCACCACAGTGCATTTGGCTTTACTGTTCTTCAAAGTGTGGGATTCGTCCAGAATCAAGACGCCGAACTTTTTCTCCAGCAGCATTTCTGCACTCTTTTCCATCAAATTGTAACTGGTTATGAGGACTTTTGCATCGCCAGTATATTGCTGTTTAGCACTCAGAACACTTATGTGATGACACATGACTGTAGGCAAAAGTTCTAGCACATGCGAAGCCCAGGAATCTCTATTCGAAATAGAATAAAGTGACTTTTACCTGCAGTGGATTTTAAGACTAACCTTGTGGATGCTGTTGTGCAAATGAATAGCGGCCAATCTTCTTTGTAAAAGTCGGCTATGGCTAGAGCTTGATAGGTTTTACCCAGTCCCATTTCGTCGCATATCATCACACGGCCATGCTTTCCAATTCCGAACCTAAAATTACAGAGCACTATTAAAAAATATTTATTATTCGATTGAGGTCGAATGTTTTACATCACTCCCTCTTTTTGGAATGGTAGCAGGCTGTTTATAAGTTTTGGTTCAATAGATGATAAGCACGAGGGTTCTAATGCCTTAACGGGTGTCAGGCATAGTTTTAGTACGTTTTTTGGAATAACTCCAATCACGACATGAGGTTTGAGTCCGGCTACACGTTCCTGTACTATTTGGTAATCTTTTATGGAGAAGCTCCAAATTTTTGTATTGTTATCTAGGAGGGAAAATGCATTTACTACGTCTGTTAGTACTAGTATAGTTCTTTACCGTAAGCTTTTGAGGGAATGGTCTTAAACACTTCTATTAACTGCGTATGATATCCAGATGCCTGAACTGCGAACCGCACGTTGCTAAGCAGATAGCATGTACAAGTCGTGGTTTTGGTAAAAACTGGAGCGATTTTACTTTTGGTGTTTTCGGGACTAAGCGCGTCTTTGAAAGCACTATTTCCAGTTGACGATTGCCGAGGTGTATTCGTGGGCCTTTGGTACGGATGACTTGAGTTTCGTGCATCTTTTCGGTTAGCAAATGTGGCACTTTCTTTAACCGCACGTAGAAAATCTGAAGCCTTATTTTCAGAATTCGATTTATAGAAACTTTGCACCGGACTTGTTATTGTTTTTAACGGAGGAGGTGCAACTGGTGGAAGCTGGGCGGCTGATTTGTTGTATTGGGCATTAGTGCTATTACTGTTTTGTTGACATTTCTTTGCTTGAAGTTTTTCTAATGCTATACGCTTTTTCTCAGCTATTTCTGCGGCACTGCATGTGGACATTTCTCTGAATTTTTTAAATTAAAAAGGAAAATATTCAACTTGTTTGAACATAACTCGAAGTTTGTGTGACAGTAGCATTATATGTGACAGTTGTGTTGTTAGCGCGAAAAGAAATATTGCAGCAGTACAGTAATAATAGAAATTTTGTAGGATATAACTTAAAGTTGTAAATACCAATTATAATTAAATTAACGTTACAAAATCTAGTGCTATCGGCCAGGGCTTCCGATCCGACTAGTATGATAAATATAAAGGAAATAAATATGGATACGCTGTCAGAAAATATGAGTCTTTGTTTTTTTTTGTATATTTTATAGAGTCGGTAAAAAACGTTTTCATTCGAGATTTTTGATTTCATTCGATTGCCGTTTTGGTCAATTTTTGAAGGCCGCTTCTATACACCACATACAACAGCTGTCAGAAACTGCAAACGTCATGTGAATCATGACTTTTCCCTGTATTGTAATGTTTTTTTTTTTGCATTTTTTTGATAAGAAAAGTTTTGAAAGGTTCTGTTTCTGTTCTAAATCCATTTAAAAGGCAGAGGCAGACAAGAATTTTTGTTTTTGTTTAAACTTAGTCATCCACGCAGCAGTCAGCCGAAAGCATTGAATATTTTGATACCTCCATACCCATTCCATTTCCGACTTATCCATTTTCCATTGCTGATTTCTTTCCAACCGACTTGAGTCACTGACGGTAATCATGTACAATGTACTTAACTTGGACAACGATAAACAGGAGCCGCTCTTGCACACAAAACACGCGAAATATTTCTTACGCTTTCTAAATTTGCTGCCAGCTCGATTGGCATCACACGACTCTACGAGGTAAAAAAAAACTTGCTTTTCTTTGCAACGAAAGTTGTTTATTCAATTATTGTTGTGCCTTTGCAGAGGATCAATTGCATTTTTTGCAGTATGCGGCCTTGATATTCTAGATTCTGTAAGCATGCTCAAAGATCACACAAGAGATGGCATCATTGATTGGATTTATGGTTGTCAAGTAATCCCCGACAAACTTGGCGTACAGTGTGGTGGGTTTCAGGTAAGCAGCAGATTGTATTATTTACACACACCGCTAGATGATTTAGAATGGATTAATAAGTGATGGACATAATCATCTACGTGGTGAGAGAACCGCACAAGAGAGTATAAACAGGGATTTTTATCTTTTATTTACAGGGCTCAAGAGCATTGAAGATCCTATCGAATGACGAGACTTTACAAGCAAACGCAAAATGCTATCAATGGGGACACCTTGCCATGACATACACAGGCATTGCGACACTGGCCACACTGGGTGATGACTTAAGTCGGGTAGACCGAAAGGCCATAGTTGATGGTAAAGACGGGGTTTTCATATTTTATCAGAAACGTGAATGCAATTTCATGCAAAAAATTTACAGGTGTCGCTGCTGTCCAAAGGCCCGATGGAAGTTTTAGCGCATCCGTTGAAGGCAACGAACATGATATGAGATTTGTTTACTGTGCTGCGGCAATATGTTCGATGCTAGATTACTGGGGAGATGTCGATAAGGAGAAAATGGCCGAATATATTCTCCAAAGTATCGTAAGTAATTGTTATCAGAGATGATTTTGGAAGGTAGTGAAAAACCATTTACACAAATTATATATATGCTAGTGAAGATAGGTCTCTTCCACAACAATTTTTTGCTTGACTTACCATTAGCTAGCTAAGTCGGAACTCTTTTCTTTTCCAGCGCTATGATCATGGTGTCAGTCAACATCTCGAAGCGGAATCCCATGGAGGGACAACATTTTGCGCTGTTGCTGCTCTCCAACTCAGTGGCCAACTAAACAAACTCAGCAAAAGCACCATTGAAGGTTTCAAACGTTGGCTTATATTCCGCCAGGTAAAAAAAGAATAGCCCCGATAACTTTCTTCACTAACAATTTTGTTCCTTGGCGTTTTAGATGGACGGCTTCCAGGGCAGGCCAAATAAGCCTGTTGACACTTGTTACTCCTTCTGGATTGGTGCATCCCTGCAGATCCTAAACGCCTTCCACTTAACAGATTTTGACACAAACAGAAAGTGGGTGCTTTATTCTTCCTTTTTCAATAATATACTAATACCCTTTTCAGATTCATAATGTCCACACAGGACCCAGTTGTAGGCGGCTTTGCCAAGTGGCCCAGTTCGTTTACAGATCCGTTCCATACGTACTTTGGCCTCTGCGGTTTGTCCTTCATGCACGAACCCGGCCTGTGCGAAGTTATGCCCAGTCTAAACATCTCGATGCGGGTGTACAAGCGCCTGAAAGAACTGCACGAAAAGTGGCGAACAGAGAATGTCGACAGCTTAACTACCTCACTCTGACCGATCACGACAGAAATATAGCGCGCCGATAAAGAAAGTGATTATTTTTGTATTAACTGAACCATGCATGTACTTGATTTTGAAATTTGTTTTTGTTTATTTTAAGAATTAAAAAAACACGCTGTTAAAAAAAAAATAAAAATAAACGGAGAGCAAATAACACATTTGAAAGTTTGTTGTCATTTATTGTTTTTGTTACTAGCTAAACCCGCAGGTGTAACCTGTGCATGTAATTTGGCAGATCGTAGCTCTGCGTCGGCCGATCAATGTGCACTCGTCCTCGCAGTGGCGCTAACACTCGTTCGGTTATACCAGGACATCGATGAACCATTAGCGACTTGAGATTAGGGCATCCCATGGTTATGGCGCTGCGAAAGGTATGTTTTAAAAAAAGAACCATTAACTCTCTAGATATAACTTACTGCACTCCGAAGTCAGTTATTGCGGTACAGCCAACCAAGTTGATGTGCTCCAGCAACTTGCAATAGTTGGCTATTTGGTTCAGTACATGGTCGGTGACGCTCTGTGTAAAGGCTAATGACAGTATCTTTAGTTTATTCAATTTCCGAAAGAATATCACTAAACAACGTTCCCCGATTGTCACGCAATGCGATATATCAAACTCCTCAATGTTGCTTTGGTGAAGGGTCAGCGCATCAACAGTGCCCGTGGTCAACCACTGACATTTGGATAAGTTCAACACTTGCAACTGCTTGCAATCAATTATTATCGGTTGCAGGGCCTGTGGCGTTATATTCACGCATTGGTTTAGGTTCACCACTCGGAGACGTTTGTTTCTAGACAGAATACACAGCATCAAGTCATCGACCAGCCAATGACAGTTTGCAAGGTAGAGCCTTTCTAGTTTGTAGCAATTTTTTGCGAGCACGGCGAATGCCAGCTGAATGTTTCTAGAATTGTTTCCGGAGAGATGAATTTCCTTTCTATGCCTGAATGAGGCTTCGACAAATAGTTTACTTGTTTTCGAACAGCAGCGTAGGTTGAATGAATCCTTCAGCGACAGGTGCACAACTAATTTTGGGAACAAAACATCTTCCCAACTTATGTCGAACAAGTTAAGTGACCTTGTTTCGCAATTATTTTTGTCACAAGACATTGTTTTCCTTCTACTTTACATTATTTTTCTGTTCACAGCTCTTATAACTTGGGCAAATGTTTACAATTATGAGAAAATTTAGAGTTTTTAGTTTGCATATCAATTCTGTATATAAATGCGCAGAGAAACTTATGCTTGTGTGTGTATGTATATCAGGTGAATTTTATTTACGTGACAGAACTTTGACAAATGCACAGTTTTTGATTTGTAGTGTACAGGCCAGTTGAATTATTCGGGATAAAATTTTAACTGGCTGAACACGCAATGGCGGCGCTGTGATTACCTTCCCAAAGTGAAGACAAAAACATACTTTTTGTATGAAAGAGACATAGGAATCTAACTTTTTATTTGAAAGCTGATACAGTGTGGTTTAACATTTAAGTCAAAGCAAACTGCTTTTGAGTTTTGTAAGCGTTTTTCATTAGATATTTTTATTATTATTTTAGATATTTGGAACTCTAAAAACGAATTTTCTGCAAATCCCACCTATGAAAACTATCAAGTTTCAAGAAGTTGTGAAGGTTCGTTCAAATAACAAAATAATGTACGTTTTTTTCAATGTTGGAGTTTTATTGAACTCTTACCAATTCGCTCAGACTTTGCATTTGAGTGCCGTCTCGGCGGAAATATAACATCCATAATTCAACGAACATCATAAATTTCTGATTACCCAATGCGCAAGGCACATCTCTGGATTCACCCTCGATTTTTACTGCTGCTGTCAGCGGCTGGAAACTGTCATTTGCTTGTAATATTTCTTGGTTAAATTTTTCACAGCAAAATAAAAATGAGATTAACGCAATGTCTCGTCAGTAAACTTAAGAATTTTTCTAATTTTCCTGAACGATATATAGAACGCAGCAAGCGGCAGGTAAGTTTCACTTATAACAACTCCTGACAACGTAGGAATTGTATAATAACCGCGCGGTTTCCATCAGGTATATTGGGAAACACCTAGAGGCGTACCGAACTACCTGCCCAGGACAGTTGAGAGAAAAAAGTTTCGTTACACAACAAACAGATCATGGTCAGGGCAATTCCGCCAGCAAAATATGCCCGGCACCATTCGCAAAAAGGTTTTCATTGATCCACTCGGTAAGAGATTATAGAATATTAGGCAGTAAATTGTCAATAATGTGAAAATAATTTCAGAGGAATGGAGCTACTTCCGCGGCGATCGCATTGAGGTCCTCACCGGCAAGGACAAAGGCAAACAGGGTATTGTTACACAAGTAATCCCCGAGCGCAACTGGGTGGTTGCGGAAGGGATCAATTGGCATTACCGCATAGTCGGTGCAGAAAAAGATTTCCCCGGCGTATACATTAGATCCGAAGCACCGCTCCGTGTCGATCGGGACATTCGTTTAGTTGATCCATCTGACTTGAAAGGAACTGATTTTGAATGGCGATTCACCGAAGATGGTGAAAAAGTTCGAGTCTCCATGCGAACTGGCCGACTTATCCCAGTTCCAGATGCTAACCTGGAAACCTACGACTACAAGACAAAGGCGGCTTATCTCGAAAGAGAGAAGGACACACCAGGTAAGCTTCAAGAACTATACCTATTGTTCGCATATTCGAGTTTTTGTCGTTACAGCAACGGTTGTGACCGAAATCACATTCGAGCCTAAACTATGCACATTCGAGATGGACATCATGAAAGAGATGAACATCGTGGAAGAGCGAATCCCCAGAAAGTCATACTGGTATTGATTGTAAAATGTTTGTTATATTTCTAGATGGTTACAATAAAACAGTGAAACTATTTCTTTGTTGTTTCTTTGGTAAACAACTCGTACCGGTGGTTGCGCAACTTTTTCGCCAGACTCTTGACGTTCTCCTCTGCCTTGTCAAAGTCTTTGCGCAACGTTTTGCTGAACGTATCGTACATCCAACTGGAAGCTTTTTGCATGTTATCCTCGTAAGTCTCGAGGACTTTTTCTACATGGTTGTATCTAGAAGAGAATGGATCTATTTCAGAGGGCAATGTGGAAACAGTCGCGCAAAACTTACCGCATATCGTCTGCTATGTCAGTTATCATATATGTGTTTATATGCGTCACAGCCAAGACCTGTCGATTGCTCACAAATTTGATCTCTACATTGGGAAGCGATAGCTGGGCACATTCGAGAGAGATGAGCGATGCTTGGACATTACTCCGACATTCCAATGCGAAATGTATTATATCTCTGGGTGACCTGAAACAAATAGAGTTAGGAAAAAAGTAAGAATTTCTTCAAACAAAGATTGGGTTATGGGAAAAGTCCGTATAACCACGATCACAACCTAAAAAAATGATTTGCTTTGTTGAGATCGTGCGCTGCTCCTTAAACTTAGAATAGAAGACACTTAGCTTTTTTGAGTTAAAATAGGGGTGATAGTGACGTACGAACGTTAAGAACGCAAATACCTCAACAAGGAACGGACCATTTAATCTTGTAAAACTAACAGCTTATGAGGGTCACAATTATGACATCTTTATTTCTTTTCAATCTTGAAAACTCAAACAGAACATGCCACAATCTTTACCCACTCTTTCTGACCGTTATACGAGCTAGAAACTTCGCACACTTTTTAAAAATGTCAAAATCAAAAGTTCGCTCTTAAATATATCGACTGTAAGGTAATTATTGGACAATTTATACATCTGGCGTGTAATTTCACAGTCAATATTCTATTACCCACACCCACATATTTCCCATCTAAGGTTGCGTGATAACATGCATTTCACAATGTCCTACTTAACGTTTACTGGTTGCTCATTATCCGCGTAATATATTAATGGTCTTGGAATCTACCTCTAATAGCCGTACGTAAAACCAATCATTACACGTACCTTAAAGTCCGTAAGTTTCTCCAAAAAGTTAACGCTTGTGACGCCGATTTGGCACACGCCCTTAGAAGTAAAGCGCAAATCCGCCACTGCTCTAGAGTACTTCCCAGTTTGTCGCGAACATCTCGGGCAGTCTCTAGCTGCGAGTCCAAACTTTCCTCATAGCTGGTCATGTAGGTTCCGCCGCTAATAAGCGCTTAAAGACGAAAGCGTTACCATCGCTTGAAATCATTTTAACAACCAGACATTATATTTACCAATAAACCCATCCTGCTGTACATAGAAATCGCTTAATATCCGGAAATCTTCAGCGAGTGCTTTCACGCGAGACCTAGTATGCTCCAATATCTCATTGTAGTATCGCATTGATAGGATTTGCAAAGTAGACTTGCTGAGGCCAGCAAAGAAGTCCTCCTGTGCCGCGGCTTTCTGTTTATCCAAAAGCACACCCAAGCTTAGAACCAACTTTATTGATACCCATTAGAAGTTGCTGTGCAAAAAATCACTATCACCTACCCTCACAAGATCCTTGCTCGGCGATTCTACATCGGCAGAGACACCAATTATAGGATGTATTGTCTGTTCCGTTGCCAGATTGTACTGAACTGCATCAGCAGTTACCAGTAATGCGTCACGCTTCTCTTGCAAATGTTCAATCCATGCCTCAGCAGTTGCCAGTCTTGGTCCGGGACTTAGCGCTTCCATTTCACTGATTTCCTCATCCAATCGCACATATTCCTCAACGGAATTTTTAGTTCTCTATAAGGATTCACAACCGATGCGCAATATTTATTTTGAAAAAAAAACCGTCAACTTAAGTCAATTTAATGATATTACCATGCGTCTTCGCGCAACAGATGGCGAATCCTTTTGCATGGAGTCCAGAATTTGTGATGTGCCACAGCCCATTGTTCGTGTTACATTGTGAACTGCCTCGCACCAGCCTTAAATCGCGTTTTACTTCTTCGAAATCAATTAATTTTCGTTCAGAAAAGTACAAGTGTCACGTTTTACGATACACCTTCCAGAATGGTGTCAAGTTGAATGAATGTGGCTTGGTCGTGGTCGTGTGAGTTTTTTTGTGAACACAAATCTGGTGGTGGAAGGAGGATTCTATAGCAACGGTAGCTGGGCCATAACAAAAGCATTTCCAAACTGTACCGTAGCAGAGAGAACAGTCATAATAATTACAAACTGTCATTGAATGTTTGGACAGCTGTATCGTGTAACGGTTTGGGGGAGGTCATACAGTTAGTACGACTAACAGACTTTGGTCGAGAAGGTCCGGTTTCACTTTTCGACTTTGCAAATTGGTTTCTGAGTGACTGGCGCTAAAAGGCGAATAATAAGCAAATCATTTGGTAATATTGTGTAATAATTTAAGGGAAATTATGGTCAATATTTCAATATTCCTATAACGTGTCAAACTACATTGCTGAATTTGGTACAGTGTGATAGTCAAAAGCCCCATTGAAACAGGTACGGAAGTATCATGTCGTTTTCCATTGGTTTCACTCGGGGATCCAATGGAAAAGCAAAACTGTTTCTGAAAGAATCCACAAAAGTATTGGTGAAATGCCAAAAAATAATCTACGGCAATCTACGGATATAGCTTGAACTCATTTTCGTAACTGTACAAGCTATATCCTTAAGAACTTCAACAGCTTATCAATATGAAAGATGTATTAAAAAAGTAGGCACAATGCTATTTAGAACACATTTAAGACACATGCACAGCCGTCAAAATGAGACTAACATCCCTGTTCTAAATTCTGACCTTTGATGAATGCGTGTGGATTTCAAACTTTCATCTCATCTGTTAATGTCAATCAAAAGGAGCAGACGCTGAGAGATCTTTCATGATCTTCTGCATCTACTTTTGAGGTAGATCGGTTTGTATCCCATGTTATTTTTAAGACTAAAATTGATTTATACACCTCCTACTTTCCAAATAGTGCGCTAAATCGTGTTTCACACACTACGATCGATTTCCTGTCAGTTATTAGGAAACAAGTTCTAATTAACCCGACGTGATCCAATTACCGCCATGGCTTCGACAAAGTACAGCGAAAACGTGCGTTTTCCACAACCGAACGAACCAGAGCATGTAATTCTCAGAGGTTTTACCATTTTGTAATTACAGCCCATCAACTCATCGTTTTCATCCCCCAGAATCATTAATTCAACCCTAGCGGGTGTTAATGCCTGGCATTTCATATGAAAACCGTACCAACGACCGGACACATCGTTGATTGCTTGTAGTAGCTCGCCCTATCATTTGCTAATAGCAACATGCCAGCAGGATTGCTCAGTCATATTGCACGTACATAAAGTAGTGTCCTTGGAATCGATTTCGCTTATATTTGATGCACGGGCACGCCTCAATTTCGAACGCATATATCTGTTATTGTTTTTTAGACATGCAATTTTCCAGACTCTCTTATCAATAAGGAATTATTTTGCAATTCATTTGCAACTAAATAATTCAGAGCTTTGTTGACAAACAAAATTACTCTTCAAGCAATAAAGGCGGTTATACGGTAAATATTGAAAGCTAATTGCAAGACATAACGGAGGCAAAGCCATAGCGAAATGATTGACTGTAGGTATAGTTTTCTGGATCAATTCTACTTAGGGGGTTGTTGCTTTATCACCTGTTATTGAGTTCATTGAGCCAGCGGTCTCGGTGAACATCCGAGTACTGACATCATCACTGCTGCAACGAAAAGTTTCTGTGTACTCGTAGTGTTTCCATTACACACCCTTTAATTGATTCCTTTTCACCCTGACATTGGCCTTGCTGTAATCTGTTTAGTAAAAAAATTAAAAGAAGATAACATGGAATCGTATACAGCAGAGTATATATTTGACATATTAAAATGTCAAATGCTATGACACACTCCTCTACCATTGATGGTTGCGTGCGAGGGATTTTAATTGAATCCAGCTGATGGAATGCTATAAATTTTAATATGTTGGATATGTGAAAGCTGATAGGCACTTTAATCAACCTTGACGAAGCCAAACATAAAGGACTTGAATTAGTCCCTCGGTACGTTTGTACTGAAAGTATACACATTTGTCACTCAGTCTGACAGGTCGAATTGGCAAGGAGACAGCATGTCTTCCTGTTTGCTAAGTTACGCAAGTCTAAGGTGCTTCTCATTTTTAGAATAACAAATTATTAAAATAAAACATTAAGAGCGAAAGAAATGCACACGAGCTATTGTTTAAAGTCGCTTGAAAATTATCTGCAAGCTCCTGTGGTGAATAAAACAAATTTTATACTATTCCTAGCATTGTTTTAAAATAAAACTGCATTTACACCATCACGCGCATTTTTGCACGAGACGTGACAGAGAAATCCGTTTTTCCGCAGTCAATGCTAGTAAAGGAGTAAGAATGAGATCATAAATCAGACGCCTAAAGTGTCGTGGATATGCTGCCCATAATTATAGGTACGCATAACGGAAATAAATCAAAGTTCCGGGGAATATAATTTCTGTAATAACTTGAAAATATTTCTATTTCTGATTTAAAACAGGTGAAATGAGAGCGGTTTTAAGTTTCAGTAAATTAAACGAAAAATGCATCAATCATTATACGAAATTAATAAATAGTTTTCCGTTCATCACTTCCGGAAGGCATTTCGTTTTATAGGAAAAATATCAACATTCATAGCTTTCCCATAATTCCTACCACATAAACAAGATGGCCGACGAAAAAACGTGTCACGGTTTTTTGCGTGTTAGGTAAAGCCGCCCCTTTCAGTCACACGGCTATTTAGTATTTAGCATCCCTTTAATCTTCCGTGATAGGAATGTGTGACTGTGTAAATGCGGCATAAGAAGTTCGTTTTCCGAAGGCAGACTCGAATTTCGAAAGTAAAACGAGAATGCCCGGAAAGAATTGAATGTCGCCAATATCAAAATTTTTACTTGCAATTTACGCGAATTATATATATAAATCAAAACTTTCTTTCATTTTTACAACAATTCGTAAATTGACATCGAAAACGGCGGAGATTACAAAATTGGGCTTGTTGAGATATACGCTTAAAAGTATTAATTCGAGCTTGTTTTGTTTGTGCTAATTTGCGAGATTTTTTTTCAATTGATAAATTTATGAAACACCATTTAAAACTGCCTAAAAAAGGTATGAAAAAAATGGCACAGATAATAAATGCAGCGTTCAGACTAAGGTATGTTCCACGTATGTGGAAGGTCGCGGAAGTTATTATGGTACCTAAGCCGGGCAAATTGCTCAGTGAAGTAACGTCATATCGGCCGATATCATTGCTGCCAATCCTTTCTAAGCTATTCGAAAAAATCCTTCTAAAACGACTCCATCCGATTCTAGAAGAAAAAACACTGATCCCAAACCATCAGTTCGGATTTAGAAATAAATATTCAACTATAGATCAAGTCCACAGAATAACTAATATAATAGAAAAGTCTTTAGAAGAAAAACAAATATGCTCTACCATCTTCCTTGATGTAACACAGGCTTTTGATAAAGTCTGGCAAAAAGGATTAGTCCGTAAGCTACAAAAATATCTTCCAAAACAGTACTCTGAAATACTGGAGTCCTATATAATGCAACGATTATTTAGAATTAAACAAGAAGATGAATACTCAGCATTGAAACACATCAAAGCTGGAGTACCGCAAGGAAGTGTGCTGGGACCTGTACTATTTCTCCTATATACGAACGACCTACCACAAAATGAAGAAACTACTGTTGCCACTTTTGCAGACGATACTGCTGTACTTGCAGTAGGAAAAACCGTGCAGGAAGTTACCGAAAAACTACAAAGGACAGTAAATGATATATCTAATTGGACCAACAAATGGCAAATAAAATTAAATGAACTGAAGTCGGTTCATGTTAACTTTACAAATAAACACGTACAACACATACCTGTGTATATAAATAATAAAGTGGTTCAGCATTCGAACTCAGCTAAGTACTTAGGCTTGACTTTGGACGCAAAGTTGCGCTGGAAAACTCATGTCAAGAAAAAACGTGTTGAACTAAATTTACGATACATTAAAATATATTGGCTCATAGGGAGGTATTCATGCCTCTCAATTCACAATAAACTGCTTCTCTACAAGCAAATATTAAAACCAATTTGGACATATGGCCTCCAATTATGGGGGTGCACAAGTAAGTCCAACCTTCAAAGCATACAATGCTTCCAAAACAAAGTATTACGCAATATTGTTAATGCGCCGTGGTACGTACGTAACGCTGATCTACATAGGGATCTAAAAATTGAAATGGTAGAGGACGAGGTTCGGAAGGTCGCTAGAAGACATGAAGTTAGGCTTCGCAACCATGCTAATTTAGAAGTAGTCCAACTACTTAATAATACTAATTTAGTTAGAAGATTACGTAGAGTAAAACCTTTTGAACTAGTTAACTAGGTAAAAAGAAAAGAAATATGTAACAACATAATCACACTAACAAAGTGATAATGAATTAAAAAACAAAAGGCAACATACCAAAGTTAGTTCCTTAAAAACTGTACGTAAGTACATTAGTACATATTAGAACAAAATTGCTGATTAGTCTGACGACTAGGTGCGATCATTGGAAGGATGGTAACACCATGCCTTCCCTGGGTGTTTTTAGTGGGTGTTTCCAGTCCCACACTATCGCAAAGTTCGCATGCGATGTCTTTCAACGATTTTCACCTAGCTACACGCAAAAAAAAAAAAAAAACCATTTAAAAATCGTAAATCGCAATTTCAATGTCAATAAAATCTTATATTAATTTAACGCTCATGTAAGTTAAAAACGAAAATCGACTTAGAGCAACCATAAATGACAAAATATTTTTTGTAATTTCCATGGAATTAACTACCTAACGTGTGGAATTTTTTTATGCACAAGCAGAGGGCAGTAATTCTAAATTTGATTAGATTTGTTTGAGTCCAAAATATATTTCCCACACTTTATTTTGTAAAAGATCTACTTATGTTTTGAATTCCTAAATCCGTTCGCTTGGAGTTCCCTAAAAGTAAATGTCGTTTCGGCGAGTTCATCCGAGAATCGCAAGCGATACATATTTTGTATTAAATGTTTGATGTCGCGTGAAATTATCGACTGCGATTCACCAAAATTAACGCAAAATAACGAAATACGAAGCTAAATATATGTACAGGACTATTGCGCAAACTTCCTAGGGAACTCTATGCAAGTTTACGGGGCAATATTATGCGAGCTCAAGAAATATTATAAAATTACCTTTATTATAGTATATTTTTTATTATTTTTCTGTATGGTTTTTGTTGTAGCAGCTTCATTCATCATCATTCGTCGATTCGTTTCTGGTTCTAAGTCCTAGGGATTGTGCCACTTCAATTGGATGGGTCCATAGCATTTCTGCGTTTAGTGTGGTTGGCTTTGTTGGACAGTTAAAGGGGTGTTGTGCGTCGTGCGGGCCTCCGCTGCAGTTGGGGCATTTTTTTTGTCAATGTTGGGCTCTAATGCAAGCTATGTAGTTGTTAAGTATGTGGCACCAGCCCAAGCGGTGTTGGAACAGAGTTGTCCTGGTTGATCGTGGGAGTTGTTTCTCTATGGTGGCAATGGTAGGGGTCTGCGGTAGATCACTACATTTGCTTTAAAACAGGCGATCGCGTTGGTTATGAAGGTCTGGTAAATGTGCTTTTTGCCTTCAATAAACAGATCTATGTTGAGGTTAGATTTATTCTGTCAGTTTACAGTTTGGTTGCTATCTAAAGTCGCAGGTGCTTCAAAAACGTTCTCCATAAGCTACAGACTCTCATGCTTCGCCATCCGTCCACTTAAATTAATTAAAATTGGTGTATTCCCAAAAGCGCCACCATATCAATCGTGTTGCCAAATCGAACTTCTTCCTGAAAATATAAAATGCAATTCAAATCGAAAAACATGTGCAAAAGCACACCCCAAGTACAATTAACTAGTCCCGCACAGACAATCCTCGTAAAAATAAACACAAATAAAAATAAAACCCACTATCATCCAGCACACCGCGCATTAGGGGTTGCAGCTGTATACTTAAAAGTCCGGTTCGCATTTGCGTTCATTCCATTCGAATGGTCAGTCCATAATTAGAACTTCAGAACGGTGCACACTATGGCATAGAATACACGTTGGCCGCGACCGCGAATACAAAGAACATTATCTGCGTCCGAAACAAGCAAAATACAAAAAAATGTTACGTATACGCCCGGTAGGACAATCAGCACAATTTCCATAGAATTACCAAAACCCCCTTAATACTCGTAGATTTTTCGCAAGCACGTGCACTTTTTACCTTTTTGCATGGCTCCTCTAGTGCTGGTGTTTTTAATTCTCTAAACAGTAAGACAACGACAACAACAAACGGACAAAAAAGCTCTCGGTCTTGCCAAAAATAAGTTTTCACTCTTTTTTCGCGTGTGTGGGTGGTGGCGGTGGCAGTCGGCTGCTCTGTCACAGTTGTGCTATCATATTGACAGAGTAGAGAGCGAAAAACAGCCTTAAACACGAAACGGAGCGTCACACACAGATGCGTGCCTTCGATATTGTTTTCGTTCTCCATTGAACGGCAGAGTGTTCGGATGGATATATCGTTGGGAATTTATTTCTAACAACCGTGCCAACAGCAGTGGACCAGTAAAGAAACATCATTTTGGTCTCGCCATTGTCATTTGTCTATATTATCTCCTGTATCCTTCGAATGTGTGTGCTTTGTGTTTAGTTGAACAGTTGTTTTGACCTACAAAAGGAGGCACGCGCCCTCCTTTTCTGTTCGCTTAATTGAGTGCGTATTTGTTTATCAGAGAAGAAAAAAACAAAATTTTCCTCTACGGGCAAGGACAATTTGTGATGAGTGGTAATTAAGAGAAAAACAAAAAGTGAACAGACAATACGAAATGGGTTTACGCGACCAATTGAAGATGTTCCGTCGGCCCGCGTCGGGGGAACCAAGCCGAAGGAGATCCTTATTTAATTTGGTTGCTCCAAATCAAGTTACCGAGCAATCGCTACAGGTGTGGCGCGCTCTGCCAGAACAGATTCGACAGGATCCCAGTTTGGCATCCTTTCAAATGGAAAACGAACGACTGCATGGTGGGTTTGAGTTTACGTCTTTATTTATAAATAAATATTATTCGGTTATATTGTTTCATTTATTTCTGTCCAAAGTGTTGACACAGATTTATTTGTGGAATGTATCTGGCAGAGATTATTGGAGCTTTCGACGAGTGGATTTACGAAACTCACCGATAGACAAGTAAACATTGGGTGGTTGTGCTTTTTAACTTGATGTCGATGACAGTGCTCTACAATTGAACTTTAGAACTCCCATTTTGAAGGAATTTCGAAGGTGTAGCCCCCAAAAATTGTATTCTTTCCAAGTTCGACGAAGTAAATGTTTCAAACCTTAGTTGAAATAAATATCAAGCGGCACCCGTCACTGCGATTATTCTAAATGAATTTTCATACCTAGATGTTGAAAGGTACTGATGGGGACTTGATACGAAGTCAGCAGGATATAAAGGGGGAAGCAAGGAGTCTATTGAAATTTTATTGAATATATAAACATCTTTAGCATTTCACTTTCAGAGAGGATGTTCAGGCTGTTTTCATAAACCCTTTCGTAGGCAAAGTCAATGAGTAGGCTCTGACATACAAAATAAGGCATCTGATGAGGTAGCTAATTGTCCCATTAACAAATGCAGCCTTACATTCTCTACAAACTCCAAAACTAGCTTAAAGTGTATTCTATCCATTGTGACGTTTTGACAGGCATTTGTTTGTTGGTTAGTAACATTTAAGAATAACAAATTTCACCTTTTCTTTAATCACTATTTAAAACCAGATTTCCCGGATTTTAACTTTGTATGCTTAAAACTTGACATTCAATTGTCTTTTCTTCTGTGTAAATTCGATCAAATATCATACTTTCCTTGTTCTGTAAACCTCTGAGGATATAAATCTCTCCACTAATTGACGTATTACTGACTGTTTGTGAAATATTCCAATTCTCTGCATTTAAAAAAAGTTTAAATCCCAATTATATTAATCGCCTAACAAAGGCCGTAGTTATGTATACGTCCTCATCTAACTACATTTCCATGTATTGGAATTATGTCGCTTTTCCCAAGCTATTTTCCATTGTTACCGGATGACATAAATTCGCAGAAAACTTGACAAATAATTGATCCATCTCTATCCAATTTGAATGAGATCATATCTGGGAAATTGGAAACACAACCTCTCTGCGTGACATTGTTAGAACAGGTAATTGTTTATATATTTTACGGTCATTTTTAATACCACCCATTTGTAGGGCACGTGATGCAGGCAGAAGTTATTCATGCACATGAATATCAACGCTTGACAAGTGAAGTTTTTGAAAATAATTTGCAAACAGCGGCTCACAGAAATTAGTAAAAAAATATAAAACAATATCCCTAAAATTTGACAAAGCAGTTCAGAGAATCAGCCATAAATTCGTTACTTTATATAGATGGGCCACAGTATCCATCTGCCGGAAAAAAACAATACATTGTGTTATATGTCACACTACGTATAACTTTTTTATTCCCGGCTAAAGACAAGAGTCAACTATAATTAGATTGGCAACAGTTTTGACATTAAAGTCAATTGAAACTTTACAGTGATTAGTTATGACGTTTGAATTATGGCACCAAAGGATGTAAATACACAGTAATATATCGAAATGGAAATGAACAACAATTCGGAACATTAGGTGTTCGCTGTCAAATTGTACGTTGGTCTCATAATATTTAATAGAATGTTTATAATTTGTTAGCAAGGTCGTATACTGATTACTGACCCTGTCTAAATTAACTACAACAAATGAAGAATCGGACTGCTGTCACTTGATAACAAATTTATTATCGCATGCAGATTATGTATGTGCTCACGCAATTAGAATTACGCTTTGAATGCAATTTGAATAACACTTCAACTGTGATAATAGTTATTTCTATAGCACTGCACAAGCTCTATATTTTAAAGGGGATCATTTTATTTATTCATTGCTTAGCTAGAACAACTTATAAAGGGCCAACTGTCAATTTATCTCTCAAACTGAACTCGCTTTTTGATGTTTACAATCAGTAGAGTCTGGCAAAATATCTAATTTTGCTTTAAAAAGTTGCCGCAAAAATGTACCGTTAATGACACGTAAGAATGAAAAAACAAAATGTTATTTTGCGAAAGCTAGCCTATGCTAGAATGACAGATGTACGTTAAAATTATTAGATTCCCAATTAATTTGCAGAGTTTTGCAATACACAACCACTGATACATCTTTTAACAAATTTGTGTGCTCTTTATTTAAATTAAAGCCAGCGAGATCTAAAGTTTAATTTTCGAAAAGAACAACAAACAAAGTAGCGACAATTTTATTTCCACCTGTTCTAAGTGTCCATTCCATATGCGGTATCGATTTAGACAATTAAAGTAAGCACGTTGTGAATATTAATTAATAGCACCAAAAACAGCCCCGTCCTATGTTCTACGCAAGCAATCAATTTGTTGCCACCACTATTCGATTGCATGAAATTGATAACAATCGTAATTTGGAGTTTTCGATCGTCGCAGTGGCGTTACGGTGAATGTAACCAATTGCAATGTTCAGTCAGTTTTTAGTACATATTTAAATATTTAGACACGAAAACATTTTTAAAGAGGAAATGATATTTATTGGTGAACATGACTGCAGCGGAAATGTGCACAGAAAATTATTAGAACACAACAGTTAGAACTGTGAAAAGACAATTCAGTTGCAGCTGCATATAGAGATTAGACTTCATAGGAAATACATCAAATATTTGACAGTTTACATTTCAAATGGTTGATCCTTATACGTATTTCGTCAAATATTCGACAATAGGCATCAAAAGCGTCTGACAGCAACTTAATTTAATGCTTCTTTTAAAAGTGGAAATGGGGATGATCATATGTGTAGCTTAGAAAGTCTGACAGCTGTCTGACTTTATGTGTCTCAGATTTGATTGATCCAGATATCCACATCCACATAAATAGTTTTTTTTTTCAGTTGACGTCTATGAACGGCTAGCCGATGAATCAAGTCAAGAGCTTCGTGACTGAGTACTAAGTTGATAGAAAAAGTCGTGCTACCTACCGATTTAGTTCTTATGTTCAAGTTAATTCTAGTCCACACCAATCTAGCTGACTTTTACAAGGTTTTTGAATGTGCCCAATGAATGTATAACATTATCGATCCGGTTGACAGTTTGATAGTCTGACACTTGACGATAGGGTAAAGGACTAGTAGTGTGGCAAAAAAAACGATCTGCCCTGTTTTTACAATTAAATAATAAAAACTCATTGAAAAATTATTGTTGCGATACGCAAAGAGCTTTAAAAACTTAATTAAAGATTTAATCATATAAAGCCAGTTAAACAATATGTTTTGTAATAAAAGAAATATTGTAGAAAGGGTATTTAATAATTTCTCCTATTCCTTTAATGTATATAATTCATGTGCAAATTTTGAAATAATAAAGCCATTTGTTTTAGGAAAATATTAAAAATGGCGGAATATAAAGGTCAATTTAGAGATAAATGTCAAACTTGCAGTTGTGCAATTTCTATCAAGTTGTACGTACATTCGCGTAGGTGGTTTGATTCGAGCGCAATCATAAAAGTTCTCATTGAAAATAAATGAAAAAAATTAATTTAAAACAAAATTGTCAAACGCAATAAGTTGACAGATAGGCAAAATTGAAAATGCGATATTTTAAATTAAAAATTTATTGCAAAGAATCCGAAGGGTCAAATTGTTTAACAATTTCACACATATTTCAAGACATTTTAACACTAAAAATCGACACCCAGATACTAAGCTGTCAAAAATCAATCATTTGGTTGGTTTACTTTACAATTATAAATAGTTACATTAGTAAAATTGTGATGTCCTTGCTAATGCAAGAAGAATAGGAAACTGCTTTCTTCATATATATTGCAATTAATAAAACAACTTAGCCTAAGTGGTCTTCACTAATTTGAAAAGAAATATAATCACTTCAACTAAATTGCGGAACCACTCGACTAAATACGCATCATAAAAAAGATTATGGCTGCGTGGGTAAAATTTATCACAGCCAGCTCAATTTGCGAACTTCAAGCATCCCCTCAAGAAAGTACTATAACTAATTAGCACTACATTCCTATGGATTAGAGATGCTACTTAAGTTGCGACGTAGATAGTCTTCAGAAGAGCACACACCCCCGTATATAAAATAGCCAGTGAACTGGCTGAGTTTGCACGCATTCTGACGCTTTAAATAGACTAAAACGGCGGTTATAATTTGGGGCTCGTTTGATTAAGTCTGCTCTGCGAGAATTTGCAAGTAGGCAACGCGCATTAATTTCATCGACGTCACAACTAAATGGGGTCTTAATTTGTTTTCCTTTTATTATTGTTCTGTTTTCGTTTTTGTGTGCGGCTTTAGCTGTTATCAAAATGTTATGAATTCTGTCTATGACCTCATTGTAATAAAATTGAATGGCCTTTCAAATATCCAGCTTCCAAATGAAGGACATAGAAAGCAATATAAGACGTGAAGGTATACGAAGACACATTGTTGAAATGTGTCACACGTGGATGCTTAAAGAAATCCACTTAACAATAGAATAGAAGCATGTGAATGAAGGATAGAGCCTGTGTACTTTTGTCTGCATTTTTTTTCGAACATCGTTGAACCGTAATAGAAAGCCTTTTGCATGGGAAATTGCTGCACATGAATGGACTAGAATTGGTAATTTTGTGATACAGAGAATTCGAGAGACGATTCAATTCGTTGACACTTTAATACGGTGCAGGGAAATAAGTCCCCGGGAACTAAGTCCACTGAGGGACTTAGTTCCCACCTAGTGGGAAATAAAATCACTTTCGTAAAGTGGACTTAGTTCCCATGTAAGATGGGAAATAAATTCCGAAAACTCAGAGTGGTTTTATTTCCCTTTTAATGTGAAGTAAATTCTCACTGTCGACTAAGAACAAAGTAAAATTAGAGTCAAGTAGGAACTTTGCAATTTTTATAAACAAAAATTAAATTATCTGTTCACTAAGTCAGAGCAATACATACCAAACTGAGTTAACAAAATTTTCAAAATTTCGATTTAAAGATATATAACTAAATAAATACATATATAATATAAATGTAATGCAACCAATAGCTGAAAAGAAAAATCAATAACTTAAAAAATTGTCAGAGTCTTGCAAACTGAACTGTATTTTTTAATTTTTGTTCTGTTTGACAAAATACTCCCTTCGAAATTCAGTTTGCAAGACTCTGAAAATAATCAAATAAAAAATCGCGCGAACAAAAATTAAAAAATGCAGTTCAGTTTGCAAGACTCTGAAAATAAAGTTCACTTCAAACTGTTTTAACTGATAATGAATCGTATTGACTGCACTTATCCGAGATAAGCTTAAGATTTTGTTAGAAGAATGTGATAACTAACTGCACTTTACAGTTTGTTGTCCAATCCTAAATGTTGGAAGTTAGTTCCCCCTTCTTATTTTTGAATGTGTACTAAGTTCCCATAAGAAAGTGGACTCAGTTCCCATCTTGCATGGGAACTAAGTCCACTTTACGAAAGTGATTTTATTTCCCACTAGGTGGGAACTACGTCCCTCAGTGGACTTAGTTCCCGGGGACTTATTTCCCTGCACCCTTTAATACACAAATTGATGTAACATGGGATAGTTGAGATCCTAATTTTATTTAATCCGTATTAAGGACACCGAATCGACTTTGATAAGATAACATACGAAAGAAAACCAATTCAAAGGCAGGGACATAGGGAACTGTGTCGCCTAAGCGAATATCACTTGTCACAAATTATGAATTTGGACATTCATTAAAAAATGGTTTTCAACTGGTAAATTTATATTGTTTTTCGTCGAAAAGAAGTTCGAAAATATTTCGCCTTCGGGTCGAATCAAAAACTACTTCAAACGCTTCATAATCAGCCCATTTTTCTTTTTATTGCCGCCATTTTGAATTACACTGACGTACAACTGTCAATCAGAGCATTAAGTGCGAGAGGTTCTTGAGACTGGCTACCTGAATATCAAGCTAAATGTGTAAACTTAAAAGACTTATGGTGGAACTATCAAAGTTATATTGTAGTAAGCCAGCTTAAGCCAAAGTGCGTTAAATTGGAATTATAGTTAGTGTCCACAACAAGATTAGTGTCTCATTTCAAGGGCTTAGCGAATTTGAAGTATTGGTCCCATTGAAGCTTAAACCCACATAATACTTCGGATTAATTTTCGCCCTTAAGAGGACCCTTATTTGGCCCATAGATTTTTTAATATATTTATATATTTCCCACAACAAAACACTCACTCACTCATAAGATATTCTTCTTCAAACTATAGGCACTTCTTCGAATGGCGACCAAAACTCAACCTCCGATGAGATTGAGTCCACGCCCCAGCACAGCAATGAGGGCTCAGAGTTCATTAACATGAAAACCCTGAAGCCAAAGACGGATGTCAACAACACCTGCGCCCTAAAGAGGTAAGCCGATGAAAAAGATCGTGCAAGAAATGCCACCATAATTCTTTCTCAGTTGCGATAGTGACGACCATCACTCTGACGACCACAATCACTGCAACGGCACTAAAAAGTGCAAAAAACAGCGACAAAAGGAGAAGTTCATCAAAAAGATCTTTCTATTGGTATTCTGGGTCCTGTCGACGCTGGTGCTAGTGTCTACTCACGAGAAGCATTTGATTAAGAAACAACTTGTTGTACCTGAATATGAGGACAAGCGTAAGGAGTGAAGGAATCCTTCTACTTTCGTGGACTTAATGGTCTCTCTCCTTTTGCAGTGTATTTCCTTCCAAAGAATCCAGAGGGTAATTTCAAGATTACTCTCTTGGGTGCGTTCACAGAGCTGAACAATTTCACTGCAGACTTCCTGACTGTGCAGCTGCAAATGGTACGAAATCTGAACGCCAATGAGAGCGAAGTTGTTGAGGTGGGTCTTTCCAATGTATCTCTGAGCGAACGTTTAACTAATATTTCTCTCTTTTAGGATATCCTTGATCCATGGATAGTTCCAACTGTCACCGAAGACCAGTATGACACTGCAACCATTCAGTCCAAGAATAGAACTTTCTTTCTAAGCCCTGATGTAATATACGACTTGGAGCATGGAAACGACACTCGAATGAGATTGAAAATGTTCACGAACGAGTCCTTGTCTGGGTTTCCGATAAAGATTGTCTACGACCCGTTGGTGATCAACGCGCAGCAGGGTATTGCGTTTGCGGCTGTGATTATATCAGCTTTCTATGGGTTGCTGGTGTGGGAGGTAGCATAGATTGGGATTTTACAAAATGTCGTCCATTTTGCAACCGTTTCTGTTTTAGGTCTTCCACAGGACATTTGTGGCGATGGTGTGCTCGACGGCGTCCATCGCTATCCTTGCTGTGCTGGGTGACCGTCCGACTATGGAGGAGATAGTCGTTTGGATGGACATGGAGATGCTGACGTTGCTCTTTTCGATGATGCTACTTGTTGCCATTCTAACCGAGACTGGAGTTTTCGACTACCTAGCGGTGTTGACTTTTGAGGTAGATATGAAGTTCTAGAAGGCAACTTGTGCCACATCACAGGCAGGATTTCTGGGCCGTATTCCCATTGGCCATCTTAATATTGGTCATGAAAGACCAACGAGTTTAACGCAAGCTTAACTAGGTAGCCAATCCTTAATTTAAATCACAGGCAAATTTTGATCTGAATCCTTGTAAAAGTGAACTCAGTCAATACCTAGGATCGAATAAATCCTATTTTTTGCAGCGGACCAAACCTGCAACCTACGATCTTCCTACTTTAAACTAGGTATAGTCTTTTACAGAGACTTGTTCATACCGACCAAAGTATATGTCGCATGACTTTGAGCTCTAGACAGTGTGCCATCTAAAGTGTTACACCTAAAGTACTATAGGTACTGAAAGTATTCAGCTATTTTAGAACCTAGAAAGCTTAGTTGCATCAGCGGTTCTTTTCGAAAACATTATCAGGGTTATCGCGAATAAATTCCTATAAATGTTTCCCTTGTCAGCAATGTAAATCAGATTGCTGAATAGGAAACATTTCTAGGTAAATTTTATTCTGATAGGGGTGTATAAATACCATTTCAACTCAGAAGACTGACTTAAACCGCTTTTCCCCTTTTAGATCTCGGGTGGAAAAATCTGGCCGCTAATTTACAGTCTCTGCATAATAACATGCTGCGTGTCATCTGTCCTCGACAATATGACCACTGTCCTGCTAATGACTCCAGTTGCTATAAGGCAAGCACTCTTCTGTTTTCCTAGCCAACCCCGTTAAAGCTCGATTCCTTTTTCCAGGCTCTGCGAAGTAATGGAAATTGATCCCGTCCCAGTGGTAATGGGCATCATTGTCCACGCTAACATTGGTGGCGCGATCACGCCAATCGGCGATCCCATCAGCATCATCATTTCCTCGAACCACTCCGTGCAACGCAGTGGAGTGACATTTTTGAAGTTCGTCGCCCACACCTTGCCGGGTGTAATTTTTACGGTCATCCAAAGCTGCCTCTACATGAGGCTTACCTTTTGGGACATCAAAACTCTGCGACTGAATGAGTCGAAGGCTCTTAAGGACTTGCGGCGTGAAATCAAAGTGTGGCAGAGGGCCGCCTACTCGTTGTCGTCGTATTCAAAAGACGTCGATCTAGTACGCGAGACCCTGCTGAAGAAGGTGAAGGTACTAAAGCACAAGTTGAAGAAGAAGCAGGCCGGCGTGGGCTC
The DNA here is from genome assembly GCA_948293265.1 of Cheilosia impressa. Classification (NCBI taxonomy): domain Eukaryota; kingdom Metazoa; phylum Arthropoda; class Insecta; order Diptera; family Syrphidae; genus Cheilosia; species Cheilosia impressa. The sequence continues at coordinate 25,021,002 of OX411884.1, read as the reverse complement.
TACCGATGCCTACAAGCACACGCTCGAGGAGCTGAAAGCGGCGGTAGGCAGTATAGTCGACTGATTTGATTATTAAAAAATAAATTCCACTTGCAGTATCCAATAAAACACAAAAACCTCCTCATCCAGTCGGTCTTCACGCTGGCTTTCGTGATCATCATGTTCTTCGTGCAGTCTGTGCCCACCCTGCAAACTCTACCCCTCGGCTGGGTGGCACTGCTCGGAGTAATCCTGCTGATGATTGTCTCAAATCGGAACGACATGGATGCGATGGTGACCAGAATCGAATGGACCACGTTGCTGTTCTTCGCCTCGATGTTTGTGATCATGGAATGCGTCGAGCGACTGGGACTCTTCACCTGGATCGGAGCCCAAACAGAGAACATCATCCTCATCGTCAGTAGGGAAAACCGATTGGCGGTGGCCATTTTTATAATCCTGTGGATATCTGCAATGGCGTCCGCGATTCTTGACAGTATTCCCGTCACAGCAATGATGGTGAAGGTGGTTGTATCGCTGGTGGCCAAAGACACACTGGCTCTTCCACTGCAGCCCCTGGTGTGGGCTCTACTGTTCGGTTCGTGTCTAGGGGGTGAGTCAAATGAAATCCTTGGTCTGCTCAAAGTACTGATTAGCTGTACATTTTAGGCAACGGAACACTTTATGGAGCGTCTGCGAATGTTTTGTCAGCGGGAATCGCCGAACAGCATGGATATAAGATATCCTTCACAAGATACCTGAGGTGGGCGCATTTTCAGTTCCTCCTGAGTGCAACTTTTTATCGTTCTATTTACAGATTTGCGTTCCCCATGATGGTCGGACAGATAACAATTATCACGGCCTACTTGATGGTGGCACACATTTTATACGAATGGCACTAGAACTTTTTGTTGCAATCAAAATACGTAATTTTTACTAAACAATCAAAAGAATAAATATATACAAATTTGCAGAGTTACTTAAGATAGCATAACTAAAATATTTAATTAAACAAAATTTTCATAAGAATTAGATTTACCGATAAGTCAATAGTTTTCTTGAATGCATTTTACAGCCGTGTTTTTTTGAGCTGAGTAGAGCGTAGTTGTTGAAATTGCGTGCTGAAAGTCCTACTTTACTTTGCTTTGCTGAGATCGAAGCTCAAAAAACAGGCCTTATGTAAGTTTCAAGCGTTCATAATCAAATCAAATGTCCTTCCCATTGTTATGTTTGAACCAATAACGGTTCGGAATGTTTATTTCATCCTAGTAGATATTTGAATAAGTATTTCAATGTATAAGACAATAAAATTAAGAGTTAGTATTTTCAATGACAGATAATCAAAAGCATTTTCTCTTAAGAATCACATCTGGGGTCGAATCGCCACTTTCGTGAAGGAGAATCGTTTGTATATCTTGATCACGGAATTAGGTAGATTTTATATGTGAAACAAAAAGAAATTCAAATTCCGTCACGTAATGCTCGTTCACGAACGACGCGATTCAACCCCTGGTTATGCCGATGGGTTACACTACATTCAGTGCTGCTACTTCCTTGAAAACAACTTAAGACAGATGAGCAAACATTCGAGTCAATCAGCTGTCCACAAAAGTACATCAGCATTCTGCATCTTAAAAGGAACCACCTTTTCAATCTTGAGCTTAGCACCTTACCGATTACTGGTTACTTTGCATAGATGGAGCTGCTTTTCATTTGTTTCCGAATCACTTACTTTTCATCATACTGCTGGCTGTCATTCCATGTGTGTTTTATGTTCCGCCGCTCATAAATGTCAAAGTGTTTGCACACAACATTCCTCAGGTCAGACCGAAAAGAGAGTACAAATCAATATCTGATTGACTCCACTCCCGTGAAATATTAATTTTTACTCTCTTTTCGGTTTAGAAAATTGACATTTTGCAATTTGGCACTTTAACGCGTTTCCGTACTTTTTGGTTACCTTCCATCGAGTGAATTCTCTCCCACGAAAGAAATATGACATTTAGCAGATATAGGGTGGCGCAAAACGAATCATCCAACTTTGTTTTTGAACTCCTTTTTAACTTAATAAATAAACTGATTTTGAGTGATGGAAATCTTTATTTGGACCTTCACGAATTTTTTCTGCCAAGTGGAAAAGATGATATCCGTCAAGTGGCTGCCAGTGTTGATACACATTTGAGCTCGTTTATCGCACTTTCCATGACTTTGCGCAAGTTTTCCGGTGATAGCTGTTCGCATTCCTGTCGAACATTCTCCTTAAGGGCTGCGATTGTCTGAGGCTTGCTGGAATAATCCCGCGACTTCAAGTAGCCCCAAAGAAAAAAGTCTGGGATGGTTAAATCTGTCTAGTTTTAAATCGGGCGATCTTGCTGACAGTGCCAAATCGCCAAAATAAGAGATTACGCGACCAGGAAACGCTTCCTTCACTATATCCATTGTGGTAAGTCCTACGTGTGCACCGCTTTGTAAAAACTACATGTCCAACAAGCCCCGCTCGTCCAATTTCGGCAGTAAGAAGTCATTTATCATGGCTCTGTAGTGTTCGCCAGTAACAGTGACCATTTTGCCGATGGTGTCCCCAAAAAAAATTCCGGCCCAATCACTACTTCTGCGTGAACGCCGCACCACACAGTGGCTTTGAGATGTAATGGCTCTTCGAGCATCACGCGCGGATTTTCCCCACAACGAAGATTTTGCTCATTGACGTAAGCGCTCGAGTGGGAATGCGGTGACACAAAATTGTCCTCTTTGTTGTTGAGATTGAGAATGGCTTGAAACGCGGAGTATACCACTCCATTGCTTGTCTGTTTCATACTGCAACTGTCTAGTTCACAAATGTCAAATATAATTGACGTACGACGACATTTGCAAAAAATATAACAACTGCCAATAGGGTGATCAATTTTTCGCCACCTTGTATATGGTTTGTCCACTTACATTTGTAGTAAGAATGGAAAAGACTGTCAAAATGGCAGAGTTGGGGATAAATTCTACCTCAGAGACACTTACCGCAGTAGTAATGTTTAAAAATGACTGATAAATAATTCAAAATAAGAATTCGCTAATTTACTAACAAATGCGTTGATTCATCTAGTGATTGAAGTGATTCGGAATTAGTCGAACCGAGTTTATATAAGAATTTGCACTGACAAGAGCCGACACTACATTAAATATTACATGAAGGTATAGTAACTTCTTACAGCGAGGAAGAACATCGCCGCCTTGAATCTTGAGAAGAACGTTCAATTTTATTTTGCCGCCTGTTGATACCATTTTAAAAGGCAAAAACTAAAACAAATGCACACATATGCCAAATAGGACAACAAATTTCAAATCATCTGTCAAAAGTCAGGTGACTGACTACACCCAAAAAATTTGTTGAGTAAAAACTCGAAAGTTTCTCAGTGGAGGGATAATATCTTGCCCGCTCGATGATACTCTTTTTTATGACTGCTTAGTGGAACTGCATTAAGTACAAATTCGTAAAATTTAAAGGTAAAGTAACAGAGCTATTGTCTCAATAAACATGACAAACTGACATTCTAAGTCGCTTGCACGTTTTTAGTTGCTTGTTTTGTGTCTGTTTCACAAGATGCGATAACTGATTTATTACTTTCCACCATTTTTCTTTATTTTTTACTGATGTGAGATGAATTTTTAGCGATGTAATCTCAAAGTGACTTCCTCTATAGCGGGACTGTTTTCCGTCCTGTTTAAAGCTATCGATCTGTTATTCACTTTAATGGCAGCTTCTGGATTAAGAAGCCTAGGGCAGTGCTCGCTCAACCTGCCCTTCTTATCGGAAATAAATGCCCCAACTTTGGATGTATCTGCAGATAATCTGCAAGAACACCTCGATGGCAGAACTGTGACTGAGAAAGTATAACCTTAGAAGAACTAGTCCCAAGATTGATCTTTGGCAGCTCCAACAGCTAGTTTGAAAGTTTCTAAAAAAGTTCAACATCTTAGCTCTTTTCAAGTCCTGAATAGGCTCTCCGTTTATACCGATCACACTGAGTCATTTCTTTGATTCGCCATGGGCATTGATGCCACCCATAAGGAAATAATAATAAAGCTGTGAGCGTCGACTACAGATTCACTGTATACTCCTGCAACAGAGCTACAGTGGACTTTTTAAGAATACGCTTCAAAGTCACAACTCCTCCTCCTTAAGTAGGTCTTCAGAGTATCTCCCACATCACATTATCACACATTGAAGATTCTAAATCTAACGAAAAGTGTTTCCAACTATCTGCGAGTTTTTCAAACCCCTTCTGTTGAGCAGACACCAATTATATCCAGTTGATATTGAACAGCCTCAGCAACAAGCTTCAGGTCTCCTCGTGTACGTAGAGAGAAAAGAAAATTCCATTCGAATTTTGTTTGTCTGGTTTATACAAAAATATGAACGCGATTGGCTTTCCAAAAAGTCCCGCAGAAACATCTAATTTTATATTCTGTGCTTTTTCCATTGGCGTGGAGATTGTGTTTGACTTTTATCTGTTGTATTTTTGTTTCTCTTTTCCTAATAGTCATCACAACCGTCGCGATCTTTACACGCTAACTTACGCTCTCTAGTCCTAGTCCTGTCTAGCAAAAAGGCCTTGGACTTTGTTTCTACCATTGGATAGCAATTCAGTCATTTGTATTCCATCGAAAAACAAAGTATTTAACATTTTGAATTACAGTAGCAGAAGCTAGAAAACGGATCAGAAATAGAAAATAAAAGTGTAAAAATCTATTTTTGTCCAAAATATGAATAAAGCTCCAAAATATTCTGTAAACTGATCGATCGTATGGGTGAGGTGTTGACATCTGTGAATTGTGTTATTTTGTTGTGAAAATTGGCAGTGAATAGTTGACAAGTCCGAATAAATATGAATCAAAATGACACATTAAAGTTGCAGGATATACTGCAGTGGCTGCATCATGCTAACAACTCAGTGGACTACAGTCAGAGTCCGTAAGTTAACAAATTTTTATTGAAATTGTATTTCTCCTGATGGTGTACTCGTATTTGACGTCACTTTTAATCGCTGTGAGGTGGTTTTTCTATAGAAAAAATCTATAAATCGAAATGGAAATGGCTGAAAACAACAGTCTGGCACTGTGACAGATATTTAGGGGAGCACACTTTTCTTTGACATATTTTTCTGTCAAGTTTTGCAGTTATGGTAATTTTGGTAGCTTTATCAAAACTACAAAAAATAAAAAAAATCTTTTTGATTAATTTCTCAAACGGTTTCCAATTCTTTTTTGGAAAATATTTGCAGCTGTGAAATTACGTTTGCCGGCAGCATTTTCGAAATCTACGGTAAAACAAACAAAAACCGACACAGGTTGCTGACAATTTCATTTATTGACTAATTTTATTTCCACATCCCTTTGCTATATTTTTTTGAAAACAAAATGATTTTTTAAACTTCGTGCACTATATACAAATTAAAAAAAAAATATTAAAAGCCTGTTTTATGAGAGCAAATCTAGCACTAGAAATGGACACGAGAACATTTGTGGCTCATGGAACATTTCCACCTGTATTTGCAAAAGTATAAGACGGAAAGTTCTGCCAGAGCTTTGGTACGAGAATTCCCATCTGGACGCCAAAAAGTAATCATACAAAAACAAGAATTTAGTTTTAATCTCAATTACCCCCTGATCAATGCTGCATTTACAACATTACGCAAGCGCAGTCTTGCACGAAACGGGACGGAAAGATCCGTTTGTCCACAGTCAATGCCAATAAAGGCGTAAGAATGAGATCACAAATCAGGCGCCTAAATTGTAATAGATGTTCTATCCATAATTATAGACGCGTAAAACGGAAATAAATTCAGGAGACTAACATTTCTGTAAGCACTTGAAAACATTTCTATTTCTGATTTGAAACATGTCAAGTAAGAGTGAATTAGTGTCAATATATTAAACCAACAATTCATCAATTGATTGTACAAAATAAATAAATAACTGTCCGTTCATTACTTCCGGAAGTCATTGTGTTTTACAGGAAAGCGATAGCCATCGCTATAAAAATTTCAACAAGCTGAACTTCCCATAATTCTTACCACGTAAACAAGATGGCCGATCAAAAAAAAAAGGCACGTATTTTTGCGTGTCAGGTAATGCTGTCCCTTTCAGTCATTTGATATTGGACAGCCCTTTAATCTTCCGTAGAAGTATAATAAACAAGTAAACTAGCTAGTGTCAGTTAGCATACAAAAAAATTTTAGGTGTCGTAACTGCTGCGTAAGGAGTCGATTACTTTTCCGAAGTTCCCACTTTTTGTTTTGTTTTGTTTTTCATTTTTAGAGGGCGAAACTTCTTACATACCGTCCACAGTAGACAAAGCTGTCATAAACTGGCATCCATTGTTCATTTTTGGCTTGATTGGCTTGCAACAAAAATGTCCCTAGTTAGTTGTTGGTACTGGTTTTTTAGTAAGAGGCCAACAATATTTTCGCCGAAGTATAGTAAGGTCGGCCGCACATTGTACGAATACAGATGAGCAGTCTTAAGCCCTTATGCTCCGAGCAAACTCAAATAAAATCAACATAGTTCAATAAAGCGACACCCCTTTACAAATGCTAATTGCTCGTTAATTACATATCTATTCGCTTAACTGATTTTTCTCAGTGACTGATGATTCGCATTAAACGACTTTGCATTAACTACGTGTGATAATAGCTTAACAGGCGTAATTTTTCTTTTTTTATGGTCTGCGATCTTATCTGGTGACAATTATAAATATTACACCGCTTTTGCGTCGAGGCAAGTCACAAGTCTAGTCGCAGGTGCGTGACCGTGTTTAAATTGTGTTTTCGCGTAGGATTAGAATCCGTGAAAGAGTCGTTAGAAGGTTTTATGGCTTTCTTTTATTTTAAATGATATCCTCTGATGCATAAAGACGACGACCTTAATGGAGGAAGATAGACGAATTTAGATCAAGAAAGCAAAGTATTATTGCAAATACTTACGATATGAGTTTGTTCTCCAATCTAAGTTGAATCTCTTGTGATGCAGGCAGAGTTAAGACGGCAGCGCTCTCAGACTCAGCTTGAGTTGAATTCTCCAAGCCTTTCCTCATAAGCCAACGGAATAAAATAAAAAGCTTGCGCCCCTCGCTGCTATTCATTTGCGTGAGTTCTATTTTTCGGTTTGAGTAAAATGAACCCTGTTCATTTGGATATCACCTACCTGACGGAGATAGATTTTGTAAGTTCAGTAGAGCACTTCTTGTGAGTAAAATATCAAAGTAGCCCAAGCCAAGGCACAATTCAAGAGAATGTCCGCCACTCGGGCGTATGCGTAACATAAACAAACAATTTCTTCGAAGTGCTTCTGTTTCAAGTTCTTCCTTTTATTTCTTTTTATAGGTGCAGTGCGTTCATTTTCAACTTTAGTACCAATTCAATTACCTCTGAAAAAACACTCCTATATTCTACATACCTCCCTAGGTCTGTGGCAAAGTTGCAACGACCCATTAAACGAGTTCTGGGGGAAATTGTAACTTTGAATAATCTCAAGGTTCACAACAAAATGAATAATTATTGACTTATACATACATGGATATAATAGACGCAATAGTTTGACACTCAATGGGAAATATGAGCCATAATTTATAGCAAAGCGTTGTGTCCATATGTGTTTGTAGCCAAAAACATGCTTTGCACACTCCGCGTTCCGGTTCGCATGGACAAATAAAAATAAATCAAAACAGGGAACGGTGCCACATTCACAAGAACTTGAAGTAGGTATCGACGGATTATTTTTCATGAAACTAGATATGCTGTACAAAATATCAATGGAGATTTGTTAATAGCACAATTGCTATACGAGTTCTTGCGGAACTCCCGATACTTTGGTGGGCAAAATTGAAAAATTTCCCAAACGCGTTTAAATTGCTGTAATCGAAGGTAAAAGAAGTCGAAAGTTGCCATGCTTGACCGATATAACAGTCTCTGCAGTCTCTCTCTTTGCCTTGAATCTCTAAGAAATACTACAACCCCAGGTCGGTGTCACTTCATTTGTTTTTATTATTTTTTTCAATACGAGTAGAATTGGACATTTGAACGAGTGGAATTAAGAAATAGAGATAGTAATAGAGTTCATAGTACTCGTATCTTAAGCCTGTGAGCTTCGGTGAACAACCAGCAAACACCCGTACGTAAAAGGAATGATAGATCGGCCAAGAACATTGCCGCGGTCCGTCAAAGTGTATATGAGAACCCGAGGCATTTAATTCCGCGCCATACACAATCAGTCGGCCTTTCTCAGACATCAACTTTGGCGAATTTAGCATCGGGACTTGGACCTATGCCCGTACAAGATCCAATTGATATAGGCGCTTAAAATTAATAACTGTAGACAAGGCCATTTGACTGCTAATAGAGCGTCGGTCGGAGCGATTGGAAGAGGGCCCGAATTTTGGCCGAAAAATCACCTTTAGCGACGAGATGGATTTTTGAATGTAGGCTATGTAAACAAGCAAAATTGCCGTGTATTGGACACTATCCAAACGAGGTTCACAAGTTGGCAATACATGCAAGAAAGTTATGTGCGGATATTGTTCCTGCGGAGTCATCGGTCCGTACTTTTATGAAAACGACCGCCATCGAGGGCGGGCGCTACAGAACGATGCTGATCGAATTATTTTGGCCCAAATTGATCGACATGGAGGTAGACGATAAGTGGTTCCAGCTGGATGCTCCACTCAGTAGCCACCACGATGGTCATTCTGCATGAACGATTTGAAGGTATAGTTATCTCTCGCAGGGGTAACCACTAAAATCATGGGACTTATTCTCGCTACACTTTTACTTGTGAGACTTGCTGAATTCGAGGACATATGCCAGTAAACAGCAATCGACTGAGCCCTTATAGCCCACACAACCAATAACATCGCTCAAATTCAACCGGATATTAAAAATTGAATACTTGCGCCTTTTAATTAAAACAAAAAAGTTCGTTAATACCTCATACACAGCGTGTCTAATTCTATTACAAAATCGACCCGTCCCTATTGACAAACCCTTTATATGAAGCTACTTCGTTCAATACTATTTTTTTTATATGTCGAAAAGTACTGCTTTATCGCTCAGAGCCAAGGCTTTAATTTAGCTGTCAAAATTATTTTTATTTCGATGAAAAAACGTCAGGAAACTATTTTCCGAAATTGAGAATTTTAATTGAAATATTTGGGCCTTTCTTTAAATTGAAAAATTCATAAAGAGATCGGTTTTGAGAGAGCAAGATTCAAGATATTTCCCCTACAATGAGAATGTTACGAATTTCTACTCAGACGAATCAACTAATATTGTTTATAAAAGACATTTCTGTATTATTTTTTTTTAAATAATCTATCTGTCATTTGACATAGATTACCACAAAAGCGCTGCCTAACTTTTTCGTAAATGTCTCTCTCTCTCTCTGAGAGAAGTTATTCGCACGAATGCCATTTTGACAGTCTTTACCAATTCCAATATGTAGGTATGATTTTCTTAACTAGATTTGTCGGCTCCTCCATAAACGTAAAGCGATAAAACTATTTACGTGACCAATCTGGGACAATGAAAACTGAAATACATGAAGTCAGTTAGTCAGCTGTCAGACTTACTAAACTAGAAATCCGAACGTCCCCATTCTGAATTAAAAATGCACCTACAGAGAAAGAAAAACTAAATTTAAAGGTACGCAAAGGAGATTGTTGTCATTTTTAACATTTGAATAGTCATCAATAGTTGCGAGCATTCAACTCGCAACTTAGGCTGTGTTAGGTTAAGTTTCCCATTCGGATAAGTGGCATTACTTTTACGCATCCGTTACATTACATTACGTTTACGCAGTTTAAACTGAGTTATGTATAGAAAAAGGTTAGCTTTCCCTCTGTTAAGGTGATGGTCCATCAAAATGATAAATAAAGCAGCTTTTCCTTTTCAATTAATTTGCGCTTCTCACTATCCAGAAAGTGTCCATCACAAATACTAATCTTGAAAAATTCCCAAAAATGCCCCCACATAAAACTAAACTTCTTAAGAAACTCACTCCATGACACTTTTAATTTAATTTTCACTTGTCTGCAGGTCACCTTGGAAATAGGCGTGCTCGTCCAGATACACATTGTCTCCACGATATATATACCCAAACGCGTGCAATCTCAAAGAGAGTTTATTATTTCTGGGTCAGAAACACTGGAACAAATGTCAACAACCCCGTTCTACCGACTTATAACATGCTTTTGTTGCATGCCATCAGTGCCAACGTCAAGGAAACCCCTTCTGAAATAAAGGTCATCTCAGGGGGTTTCGCATGGGATACATATTTGATATGTATTGCATGCAAAATGGATTAAATGAATCTAAAGCTATTCATCTAGAATACCCTTTGCCTTTGATGTCCTCAACTGAAGTGAACGTTATCCTTTCGCCGTTTTTTTTCGTTTCGTTTATGTTGGCTCTGAAAAGAATTTGGCCATAAAAACAGCGACGAACGAGGAGGCATACATGTTTGGTACGAAGATAGGTACTGTACTGGCCGCCTATTCAGGGACGAAATAATTGTCCTCCAGCCTGATGTTATTTGAATGCAGTTATTAACTATCGTTGTGGCGACACAGTCACTTGGTTGTTGACAAATATTCTCGCGGGGCTTATAAAAGTGTCTGGCTTTAAGCCACATGAGCTTGACCGTGAATGTGCAAATTAGGTAGTATAAGTGAGCTGTTCTAGTTGACGTGAAATTGGTAGCTAGAAAAAGTTAAATTGTTCGTCAGATTTCAAGTTTAGATCTGAAAAAGCTACACAGTACTGGCAGCTACTTAGAAATGACATTACAGTAGTTAGTTTGGTAGAAAAACAATATTCGCCCTTGAATAAAACAGAAGTACTTTTGAGACATCGTGGATCGAACTCTAATCTGTTTTATATGTCCATCGACATTGGACTCAATGACTGAGGTGAGGATGCACTATGTTCATCTGCATACGCAGCAATAGCTTTTTAAAGTGCACTCGGGGTTGGAGTGAACTTGTCCTAGGAAAACAATAGACCACATTTTTTCCTTATAACAAAACTATGATCCATCTCAGGATATAACTAATAATATTTGCATGCAAAATGAGGAACACTTTTGTTTATAATGATCAAGCTGGATCCGGTATAGCTCCGTTTTTCCTGACAAAATTTCTTTTAGCAATACGAACAAAACAAAAAAAAGAACTATGAAAATCGGTCCAACTGTTATCAAGTTATAACGTCATCAAGTTTCCTTCCGAAGGAATCATAATATAGATGATAATTTTCGGTAAATGCTATTTAATTCTTACTTTATAAGAAAACAAATCCACTTATTGTCATTAACGCTTTTTGTCTTGCACCAAATTCAGTGGTTTGTTATAATCGTTTCCAACTGTAGCTGTGTATTTATGTCCATCTCACATCCTATAGTTCTTAGCCGAATCACATTTTTATGTGACTACTTGCTAGTACCTTTTGAATAATTCCCGTATATAAACTTTATATTTGAACACGCAGCAGAAAAGACAACATGTATCCAGGGTTGTTAGATTTGAGAAGTATTCACATTTCGTATATTTTATCTATGGTTAATTTTTGAAATTCCCCGCTTTTTTTTAACATGGCAAATATTAATCATTTCAATTTGAAAATTAAACAAATTTTCATCTTTATTTTAAATTAACAATTCTAATCATAAAGAACAAAATAATGCCAACAGCTTTTTGTTTTTGCGGTGTGTACCCAAGTAGCATTCGAATACACATTTTAGGCCTGGCGACGTTCTGGTGTCAATTCGTGATCCCATTTAGGAATATATGTTTCGAAACAACGAAGTAACAGTTCCTTTTTTGTTTCGGAAGTGGCGCAACACAAAGTAGGAATTGTTTTTGACGCAAATCCTATATATTTACAAATTGGGAAGAATGCCATACCATATAATTTGTGGCGTTATGATACGTCATTCATTTTGTGTACCTGTATTATGTACCAAAATAATATTCTGACTGCATCAAACATTTCATTATTAAACAGAAAACTGCTACAGAAATTTTATAATTTTATGGAGAACATCATTTTGCCTTGAAATGTTACCAATGTACTTCGAAAAAAAACATGATCCTTACAAAATATGCTATATTTAATGAAAACTTTCTTTTAAAATTGTTTATGGTATTTTTAATGCTGATAAGGAGTATTATAAAATCAGTATAAAATAAATCTATGATATCGATATACATTTTTTTTTCAATGCAAAATGGATACCTAACAAAATATTCCCAATTAGGAATTCGTTCTTATTTGTGTAGTAAATAATCTATTGTGAATTGTGTTTATTCTGTGTGCCACAAACTTTCCAATCGGGAATCGCATTTAATCTGTGTTGACAGTAAGTTTTTAAGAATTGTGTGCATGAACACACATCTCCACACATTTTACACGCTGCGGACATAATGTTTCATTGAAGAAACAATTTTGACACAATAAATAACCTGTGTAGACATAAAATCCCTAGATAGGAATATTCCTAAATGGGAAATGTTACCTAGCATGTGCCTAAAATGTTACTCATTGGGAATATTTTCTGGTAACAAAACCGTCTTAACCACGTCGCCAAGGACACATGACACATGAGGTCGCAAAATGCTCCTTGGGTAATATCCCTGAGAGTGACAATAAATAAAAAGCCGCTCTCTATTATTGTAAATTTAATTTACACCCTAAAATCAAAAATACCAGCTGTTTCGAATTTCAGAAAGTCCTTTTATTTTTAAACTGGCTCCCATTTAACAAAAAAGAAGGACAGTGTTGCTATGCGCATCGGATTATTTTTCCTTAGAGAAGTTGGGATTTTTTTATTTGTTTTTACAATCATTTAACAATGCTCAACATATTTGTTTTTTTTTTCACAGAATTTTCGTTTAAAAAATAAAACACAACTATTAATTATTATTATATACTCTTTCTATTTCATTATTACATTTTTTATTCTTAAAAGAATTCATTTTGTCATTTATTCTTGTTATAAAAATCCCCACAACTATTCGCCACTCGCCTCTAGTCCTTATAAGGCTACAGAATGTCACCTCATTGTTATTTTATTCCTAACCTTCGTGAAATCTCTATGTAATAAATATTAAAAAAAATAATAATAAAATGTTTTCCCACTTAATTTAATTTTCTTGAGTTACTATCTGCGTAGTATTTTTAACAAATTTTTTTGCATTTACTTAACGTTAATGAATTTCGGGAATAATTAAGCAAAATCTTTACAATAAAAAATGTACATAAAAAATTTGTTGACACATTTTGAAATAGGGTTTTTTCTAGTGTGGCCAATATCGGTTTTTAGTTTTGACAGACAGCTCAAACCGGCACAAAGCCTCACTCTACGTGGGACATTTGTAAAATAGTAGAAAATTAATTTTAAAAATATTAAAAATGTATATGGCAACACCTTGGTTATCCTCCTCAAAAAGATGCTCTTTTAAATCTCAAAGAGCTACCAAAGGATAGAATTTAAAAATTTTACTGAGGTTGTTGCCGGATAAAATCCGAGTCGGGTATATTCAAACTAGAATTAGAAAAACTCTTTTAGAAAGACCTTCAGCTTAAAGGGAAACGCACAACTGTTTTTTTTTTTCATCCCACTTCCGGAAATAACCCTGAGAACAAAAGCTAACACAGAAACCCATAAATATTTTTCTAATTGCATTTTTTTTCCACATTAACACACCTTGCAACACCCCTGCAGTCGCTAGCGTTCCCAGACAGAGGACACCCATCAACAAGTGTTTCATGTGACAAGCCAAACTAAACGGTATTAAAGTTTCCTCATCACTCACAACTGCAAAAAGTATCAACACAGAGATAGACAATCTTTATGCATAAATCGATGATGCATCGATTGCCGATATTGCTTGCTCGTGTCCCACTAACACAGTGCGACCGGCCGGCAAACCCAAAAACACTCCAAACATCAACCCGACTCCAGTCCACGACCACGACGGCCATGCACTGTATCTATGGTCAAAACCGATGGCTGTGTGCCATAATTTCCCTTGCCGTAGGAGTGTACTCGTATCCCCCCACAAAGGTACGTTATTCCGTGTTATAGATACTGATACTGATACACTCGAAAACACTTGTATCGTCGTCATATCGTAACTGCGAATAGAATTGCTGGTGGGCCAACAGCACACACAACTTTGAAAAGATATATTTCTGTTCCATTATTTAGTCTCCAGCCTTCGATGCAAACGGTCGTCGTATCGTGGCTGCTTAGAGATACATTACTTCTCTGTCCGTGGACGTGAGTACAAGACGTTCCTTTTGCGGAGCTACTGTGCTGCTGCTGCTGTTGTGTGTATCGTGTGTTTTTCCAACTCGCACTTGGATGTACATTTTTGTGTTCTGTCGGCTGTTTGAGATACAATAGAGAAATAATTGTACTTTGAATTTTCCGGGAACAGGAAATTGATTCGATTTTGCTTCAAAAGCGTATCCATCTGTGTGAAGAGTTTAAGCAGATCCCTCGAATGGGATCGAGTTATCTGAGTGTGATTTCCGTGGTGACACACAGTGACAAAGTGCCTTCGCAATAGGACCTTAGCCCGCAACGAAAGGGAAAAGTATGCCAAAGCCAATCAAGTATCTAGGAACCGTAGTTAGGAAATATCAACAACTTTGCCACCACCAGCAGAGGGTTTCAAAAATGCAGAGGGTTTCGAAAATGCTGTGATAAATACAAGAAAAACAAACAAAATTGTGGTCGTGTCCCTCTGACCCTGAATTCGAATTTCTCAATCTGCTAGCCCGCCCTCGACATTTTTCGGTAATATCCCAAAACGGATGTTAAATAATTAAAAAAGATCAAAACAATCGATGGTATTGATTCGGCGGCGTGTGTTCCGTGTTTGCCATTCGTTTCTGAACCATCGGTGTGAATGAAATGTGCATAGTGCGTCAAAAAACTACCCTCAGCCATTTCTAATATTATATCGAAAGGAAAACAAATATACGTAACCAACTGCAACTATTCGACGTCCAGCCGACAATGTGCGCTCACCTTGGATTCGGTTACGTCTGATGGTGTAGTGTGTTTGCACTTTTTGCACAGAGATACAAAGCCGAGCGTCATCAGGAGACCGTGAACGTCTTGAAGGACGACGACGACGACGACGACAACGACAAAGCAGCCACGTGGGACAGCCCACAGTTGCAGCAAGAGTCTGCTCGGTTTTCACGTGGGCCCGGTTGTTTAGCATCGGCAACAAAACGAATAACACAAGTAATAGCATCAACAACGGCCACACCAACACAATGCGTGTGAAGGTCAGCAAACGATTTCTGTTGCGAAGGAAGAGATCGAAACAAAAGGATATTTTCATACAGCCACAGTAAGTCGTTCGTATAGCAAATTTCAATCATATACCGTGGGGGATGAACTTGACTGTGAAATTTTTCAAGTTCTGGGGCATTTTCGAGGATAAATTTGGCGGCTTTCTTGTTGTGTTGTGCTAAATGGAGGGACAAGTGTTCATTGGATTTTTAATTTAAATTTATTGCCGCGTTATGTGTTCAGTGTGGGTGTAGAACTCCGAGGCTATTGTAGGTGGTTTTGTTTATTTTTGCCAGGGGACTTGCTTGCTTCTAAGAAAGTACCCGGTTTACTGAAATATTAAAGTCTTATTAAGAAAGATTGTAGGCGAAAGTTTCAAACTTGTAACTGGCATGAGGCCGGAGTGGACCTGAGCCTTTGACCTCGAGCTATTACACTTTAATTAGGTATGGATGATCACATTGCATTTAACGCCGAATTTAGTACAAAATTTTCAAAAATATGTTGATAAACTTATTTGGGAGAACTAAATTAAAAGAATGGTGACTGCAGTGCCTTAATGGCCGGTCTACGGAGCGAGGGATCCCAGGTTCAACCCAAATCACAAGTTATACCATTGGGCTTTTTCCATTATCTCGGCTTCCTTTTAAATCTACGATTACATTTATGTCACTTTTGATGTCAAATTTCGACATACTGACGTTATTATGACGTAAACATTTGTCCTAAATTTGTCACTACGTGTGATCGCCTGTCAAGCGTCTGGTCAATCGGTCTGTCGCAGCGCACTCTCACGGAAGACACACGAGTAACCACCGAATGGCCGGATTTTTTTGACATCAGCATGTCAATTTTTACGAAAAAAAATGACATGTATAACCGTTGCATAAGAAACGTCCCACAAACATCCGATCGTGAAGTTGAATGGTAAAAAACGGAGAGTAGAAACATTTGTCTCTGAAATTGAAATGTAGTAGTAGTTGTGTTGGGAAGGTGTAACTTGTAATCAAGTTCTTGTTTTATATATTCATCTCAGGGAACAACCACTTGTAAGCACACTTCAGGTGGAATTGAGAAGTAATTTTTTCTAACAGCACTGAGTCATTTTCAGCTGTCCGGCCAGTATTTTGCAAGTCAATGAGGACGTTCAAGTATCTAGTTTAGTATCTAAGTCTGACAGCTATATGACTAGATGAATCTCGGTTTTAATATGAGCAGCTGTTTCAGTTGACGTTTAGGAGGGTAGCCAACGAATCTAGTCAATAAATTTGTGACTGAGTACTAAGTTGACAGCGTGCATACAAAATTTTGACGTTTAGGTTACATCTCATCCAGACCTTAAAATAACTACATTCTTGAATGTGGCCAATGCTCAGTATGTACATTTTTCCTCCTGTCAAGAAATGAACCCGCACTTCGTTTTGTCGAGTACTTCGAGGTCAAATTTTAGATAAATTTTTATTGTATCTTTCTTTAACTTAGGTTAGGTTAGGTTGAAGTGGCTGCCGGCTAGCCGACACACTTACTTAGACCATAAAAAGGTCCCTTATGATACCACATGAATCTATGTATCTAATTCTTCCTACTCGTTGAACCAGCTGGAGCTCCTAATAAAGCGTAGGAGATTACGAATGTCTGTATTTTTTAGATCGTTAAGATCGCTGTAGTAGAGCTCTCCTAAATGGAGTTTTCGTCTTTGTGAGAGGGCCGGACAAGTACAGAGGAGATGATGAATGGTTTCCTCCTCTTCCTCATCAAAACAGCTTCTGCAAAAATCGTTACATGCTACGCCAAGCCTTTTTTCGTGCCTGCCTATAAGAAAGTGTCCTGTGATGATACCTATTGTAGCACTGATATGCTTCCTATCCAGCTTTGGCCAGATCTGTTTTGTCACTAGACATGTTGAGCCGGTTGTCCATCTAAGATTTGTTTTTTCAATGGCATCCAGCTTTATTGTGCGTTTGCAAGTAGCGATTGGGATACCTAAGGAATCCTTATCTGGAAGCATAGGTAGTGTTGTTCCGTGTTTGGCGAGTTCATCAGCCTTACAGTTACCTATTATGTCCCTATGCCCTGGCACCCAACAGAGGTGAATATTGAACTGCTCCGCCATCTCTCTGAGAGACTAACGGCAGTCTTGGACTGTTACTAACTAGGCAAAAAAGATTAAATATAGTTCAAACTTAACATTTATTTTTATCTATAGCTGTCTGGCTCTTTAAGAGATCTCTAAACTTAACAATATGCCTAAAATGATTTTTTTTTCGGCCTTTAATCTGTACATATCTATAACATGGTTTGTTTTTTTTCAATTCAGACATTTTTGGTAAAAAAATTGTTTTCCAAATTATATCGCTTCAAGTGTGGGAATGGATTAAGTTAGGTTATGTTAGGTGACAGAGCTAAAAGCGCACTTTGTCATATAACTTGGACTCCTGGATAGTTTATATGAATAATGTATAAAGTAAGAATTCTTTGGTATAGAACCATCAAAGCATACACGACAGCCCGTTGGAAAATATATGCAGGCTCAGTTGCACTGTTTGGTCTCCTGCATTTTAAGGTGAAAAGCGACCGAAATTCCGATTCGAAACCATCTCACGAATAGCTTTAGTGTCAAAAAAATAGTTTAGAAAAGGGTTTTGCGCAGTGATTTGCTATAGAGAAACTCGCGAACCACAACCAGGGACAGTTCTTTTTAAAAGAGTCCGTAGATTTACTTACATATGCTGCTGCGCCACAGACGTCTTTGGCAGAACTTACCAAACTGTCACAGAAGTAGTTTTTACAAATACTGGGACAGAAGTGGCAAGAATGGGTTTATCTATTAGAGGGAGCAAAACGTTGTATAGAAAGCAATACAATACAATAAAAAAAAAATAAGCCAGACTAGACTGCTATAAATTTGTCTGCCTCAACTCCGATAAGAACTCTGAAGATGGCATTCCATCTTAAAGCAAAATTACTCTTGTTGAGGAAGAATATCACTGTCTGTCAAGCTTTAGAAAACAGTTCAGCAGCAATTCCCTGCTAGTGGTTGGTTTTGACTGTATGCCAAGTGGTCATAAAATGCCAATTTCTGACAGTTCTCCTGTCAAAATATTGTCATACAATGTCATGGGTATACCTCATATGCTCTAATGACCTAAATGCCACATTTGCCCAGGCTGATTTTGACAGATAAAAATGCCCAAAAGCATATAGTGTAATCGGACAATAAGCACGAATGCCGACGAATATATACACTTTATTGAAATTTCATTATAGCATTGCTGGCATTTGTGATGGAACAAGAATTATTTTCTTGTAATCGGTGTTCCAACTTCAACTTTTTGCTATGGTTTTCTTTACAGCATTAGCCTACTTTAACATTTGGTAATAAATAACAAATGCCTAAATTGGTAATTTTGGTCATATAGTCTAATATACAGTTTTGATAAAACTGACATTTGGTCATTTGACAGCTTATCTGGTCATTTGAATGTCGGCATTCATACGCATAATTGGCATACAGTCTAATCTTAGCTTAAGAAGAAAGCAGACTCGTTATTCCCGTCGTTAGGGTAACAGCGATGTAGCAGAAACAGGAATGTAGCTTTCTTTTCAAGTCCAAATGGTAACCGAAATACCAGGAAATATACAAATGTAGGTATAGCTTTCAAAAATCTTCTATTTATCTGACACATTTCATTCAAAGTCTCTCTGGGTTGGTCGTTGCTTTCGCCCCTAAAGGCTATAAATTCATTCCGAATTGGAATTCACAAGCACCTTTTGTCAGTGATATTTTAAAGGCTCCGATTTGGCTGGAACGTCCACTGTCTGTATATATACACGCTCATTAATGTAGTAGCTCCTTATACATACCATGCCAATGGAGAAGTGCCGAAGGATTACTTTGTTTTTTCTTTTCTTTTAAAAACAATAATTAAAAGAGCAATTAGTCATTTTTCGGAACTCGATATCTTTTGAAGAATAATAGTGCGACGTACATCTTTGTCTGTCCATTGTGCGTCTCATTATTTTCGAATTAATTTTTGCCAGGGATGTTTATTTAAGCATTTCTCTGGAATTTGAAACTTCAGAGATTCGCTAATAAAACTTGAAGTTCCTCGAATGTTTCATGTGTCTAATTAGTTTTAGAAAAACGACGTCCAATGCTTTCGGAATTACATTTAGCTTAAGAGATTAAGTTACCTTCTCATCGATTAGGAATTAACACAGTTTGTTTTGTTTCTCCAATCATCGTCATCATTATTAACGAAAACGAAAACAATCCGTCCACTTTTATTATTGTCGGCATGTCCGCCAACTTGCCGATCAAATTAATATTTGATGATACGCCTCGTTTGTGTGAAGGCTTCACGCAAGTCAATCTAAATCTAAACCAGAAAACTTGCCGAAGGGAAGACGTCCCCACAGCCGGGCCTTGCGATAAGGGTTTGCGTTTTTTATTATTCGGTTTTTTTTTCTACAAAAACACAGTAACGTTGGACTTTTAAGTGGACTTCGAAAGGGCAAACATCCATCTACCGGGAACGAATCTTTAATAATTTATGAAATGAATGCTTGGGTTATTTCTAAATTTAAACCAATACTAGAATGAGAAGGTAAACCAAATACAATTCAGCCCGAAGGATATTATATTCAACTTATACAAATACATATACACAAAAAAAGGAGGAATACAGCGATTTTCATTTTCAGTTCATTCAGTCAAGTGGATCCCATTTGCGTTTGCTTAACCCAATTCCCAGGAAAGTCGTTTACATAATAGCTACGAAATTGTACGAGTAGAGGAATACACAATTGACGATAGGACAACAAAAGGACACATGGGACTTCACAAATAGGAGCGATGTGAGAACGTTACCGCATTATGTGATTCTTTTCCAAAGGTCCTTCAACAGCTTTTAAATAAAGAGATTTCAAATTGTTTATGCCGTTTAAAGTCGTTTTGCGCTTTTACTAATTTGCTGTGTGTTCTAACTATCCCTGAGCTAATAGCCCAGTAGTCAAAGTGTCGAACGCACGGAAGAACGCAGGTTACAGTCAGAGTCTGACAAATAGCCAATGGCATAAATGTGCAGAGAAAGCTTCCCAATTTAGCCGATAGGATTCGCATTTGGTGTAAAATTATAGGTCAATTTCATGTGTCTTTAAATAAGAAAAATTTGTAGTAAAATGTGTGAGAGATGATTTACCAAAGGTGACTGTGACTTTAGTAAAATGTTTAGTGCCTGCTTCTTTTTTTAAGCAACTGCTATTATCCCTTTTATTTGTCTCTAGCCGGTACCGTCTTTCTCTTAAGGATATTTTTATAGGCGAATTCTTTTGCTGTACGCACTTTGTAACAAACCCAGGGATGGCTGAGTGAAGTCTAACACAACATTTGACTTCTTCATATCGATGCTGGCATGCAGTAGATTTAAAGTTTGGTAGTAGAGGTTGATTGCCATTAAAGCTTTTAAATGTAAAAATGTTCCATAAAATTTGTGTACCGTTTAAAATATTTGAATTCGTAATTTAACCATGAGTATGTTCTAGTCCTGGTCTATATTTAGTAACTCGGAATATTCTAAGATCTAGAAACTGACGTTTGGTTGACAGCTGATAGTGATTGCTATGCTCCTTTATGAAAATTTACGCAAAGTTACGCTTCGCAGCAAAACCCCAGTCGTCGTGAAGTTGTGTGGGCTATTTTGTCCTTTTTTCGTACCATTAAGTTACCCTTAAAATTTAAACATATTTTGTCTAGAGATCTATAATCTAAATCGGGAAGATCGGTTTTTGTAACATCCCTGCTTTTTTCTGTCCGCAGATCGGACTGATATTAGCGATGAAAGGAATGGAAGAGATTGATATTTTGCGTATTATTTCAACCAAAAACTATGGAGTGTCAAGAAAAATAACTTTTTCCTAACCATTTGCCTTAGTTCTTAAATTCCTACTTCCTTTTTTAAAAGACCGACAATATTTTACACCCCCAAGAAGTAATAAAACACTGCCATACATAAACAGCCACAAAGCACAGCCACTCTTCCGATATTGAACACAAGTCGCCATTACTACTCATTATTAATTCTATGTTCGCATCAGGCTCTGTCCCATGTGATTCTGGCTATTCATAAGCAAGCCTTTACATGTCGACCTTGGGCTAATAAGAGCTTAATTAGAAAAGAGAATATCCACCGGCTAACCAATTACACTTGTGGCTATAAACTTTCAAACAGACGCGACGCGACAGTCGAACCCTATCGATTCCGTTCGATCTAACAAATGTGCGGATGTACCCGATCCAATTGGAATATTCACCTGAAATCGTACGATTAAATTAATCGATATCAATGCCGGCCAATTTGCATATCGTTTCATTCCCACAAAAATTCTGTTCTCAAACAATAAGAGAAATTACACATTATTTTGTTAACAAAGCTGGAAATGTGCTTCCGTTTCGTGTTTATTTTTCCATAATTATGCTTCAGTTACACGCAGCAAGGGGGTAGAGTTGGAACGAAGATCGCACGCTCTTTAGATGATTTTTAATAACCCACCGACAGAACGGAACGAAACAAACGTCTTCGAAGAGAAACAATTACAATTCAAAAACTATTCGTTTACTATATTTCAATTCAATTAGACGGTGGTATTGTTTGCGTTATGCCTGTTTAGCGTGGAGTGTGATTATTTTATGGGCGCCATAAAATTTCGCATATATTGCAAAACTTATCGATGATTAATTGGTACGTGAAAGTGCAAATAGGCAGTGGATAAACGTTCGCGCACTGGGTGGCTGTATTGTCTTACGTTTTAGGTACTGTGCTGATAATTATCATTGAAAAGATTCGGGAAATGGATTCCTGATTGGACTAGTCGGCTGCCGAATTAGTTTTGACTGTAAATATTCAGCAGCTCGCACTAAACCTAGTACTAGGAATTCAATTCGGAGTACCACAAACTCCGAAATAGATTCAAAAATATTGGGACGAATGGAAGGAACCAAAAATAGTGTACCAAATCTAAGCAGTTGAATTTAGAAGCTTTCTTGCACAATAGTTCTGTGCTGCTTGCCTTGTTTTTGGTCTTGCTGACATGCTTGCAGTTTTTATGTCTTTTTATATTTTATTCTATTTTCCGGAACGTTTCACGATTTTATTTAACATATTTTACGACTTTTGGCGCGAAACTATTCCGGCTGAATTTCAAATACATAATAACCGGAACGGGAATTAATCAACGGCAAAGCCAGACAATTTGCCTTTTCCTAGTGTTGCTGCTCTTAGTTCTTTGCTATTGCCGTTTACCGTGATTTATGAACGCTGTCATCAATGGCAGGGTAGTCCGCGAAGGGTCGGTCATGGAGTGTCTATTTGACAGAATACGAAAAGCAATAATCAAAACCGGTCCACCCTGTAAGCGTTGCGTAGGTAATTGAAAAGATAGTTAAGTCCAGTTTAAGCTGCAAACATAATGGGAGGTTCGAAATTTTTTCAAATAAACATTTGTTCATTCATTTACAATAAAAAAAAATGTTCGGTCGTTCCAATACAAATAAGGGAAAAATAAAAAATGTCTCCTAATGTCGAATGGTGTCCTTTAACGCAAAAACATTCTTTAATAAAACTATAAGCTATAAACCCCTTATTAATAAACGCTACGTAAAAGTTATCAACTCGTTATTCAGAAGTTACGTAAAATTTGTGTATGCTATCTGATGTCTACTAGCTAACTAAATTGTGCACATTTGTTTATTAATACGGGGGTAAGACTTTGGAAATAAGTTAGTTTTTGATTAGCAATGGGTGACAGTAGAATGTAGTTTTTTTTTTAAAAGAAATCAAAAGTAGTAGAAATGGCAGCACTGGCAAAATTATATAAGAAATTGCCCAAAAATTTAATTTTTTTTAAGAGGTTTTTTTCCAGTGTTTACGCAAAAGTTTAGCTTATGAGGTTGCACATAGATTGGTGCAGTCAAACACTTTTGCTCGCACTTCGTTCGTTTTAAGTTCGGCGGGGTTTCCATCTGAGAATCAGTCGATTTTCGAGCAATTGTTCATCAAAAAATATTTTAACTCATAAAGCAATTTAGAAGTTAATAAATTTGATTGACTTTAATGACTATCATCAAATTTTTCAAATATTTAGTGACCTTCATGACCGCAACTTCTATTCTTGAAACAAAGTTTGTGACTTTTGACTTTCTTTTTAAAAATGTTCGTAGAAGAATCGCTTGTGATTCGCTATAACTCTCACTGATGAACAAAATGCGAACAGCTTTCTAAAGCCTATACAAATGGTTGCTTGAACGTTTTGCAAACGATCGGGGGAACTATATGCACATTTACATTGGTAGGTGAATTGGGCCAGCTTAATTTTAAGCCCTGCTAAATTCTTCTCCTGAAAGGCTTTTAAATATAAAAGTACAAAGACGTAAACAACTTTCTTACCATGTTCTCTTTCCGCTGAACGATTTATAGTTAATCTGAAATATGTTTGATAAATCTCATCATTTATGTGAAGAACTACCCAAACCTTGCTATATACTTATCCTTATTTACATTATATTCTCAGAATATTCACATAATGTCCAAAGTAAAACGCTCAAACGGACAAGTATACGTACTTAGAAGCTTGTGATCCAGTCATGCAGCTTTTTTCATTTGGAAAATCTATTTTCGGAGATTGTTTCGTATGACTGTTGCTAAAGAATAAACAGAAACAAATATCAAAACCAGGGACACAAACCCCCGAGGGACGAAAAAAGAATAAGCCATTCCCTTTGAATGGAACGTGGGCTTTTTTGTCTGGAGTATATTTTCCACGAGGGGTGAACCTGACACGCGCATACCTTAGCGCAAATTCCTTGTAAAAATGGGGTGTCGAGTGTCAACGTTGAGTGCCCTTGTTTTGCTTCTTTGCAATCGTACACTTTTCTTCTGTCGGCTAATGAAGTAATGGGATAAAGGAACGGTAGAACGAGATGACAAATTCCCGAGAACTCTGGTTTGGTTGTTATACTAATGGATGGATAACTGGAGATGCAATAATCACCGGTGAGGCGGTGACTAAAGGCAGACATTCAAGAATGTACCTTCAAAATGTATTCAATGGGCTCTACTAACAATCATTTTTAACCTTTGCCTTTAATCTTTCGTACGGTACAATATTAGACCTTTTTTGGAAAATTTAGCAAGTGTGAGATTGTTAAGCTATGATCCTAAGAAATGAATAGTTGCCGCAATTTGCGATTTGCTTCTCACAAACTTTTTATTTTTGGCACGAATGGGATGGACCCGTTTATACCGTTCGATGGCGTAAAACCTTTCTTTACATGGAATGAATGGAATTGAAACGTTTCAAAAATTCCCTATGGTATATTTAAATTTCCCTATGGTACGATGCGATAGCGATCCTAGCCATTTGCATAATTAAAAAGACAATTAACTGGCATATTCCAAATCGAGCTTGATCGATTTTTTCGTTTTATGACAGTAGCCCTGCTCGGTCCCTAATTAAACGAACTAATTTATCCCTTAGTGGCCCATCATTAGCCATCAATATAGCGAATATCATTAAAGACACCTCAGACGTTGCATTTTGATGTGTTTGAATTGTATTGATTGTATGTGGCTATACATAGATTGGTCTACTAATCCATTAATCATGATTAGGCGAACTTGTGTAAAGTTCAAATCCATTACCCTCTCATTTCGTTGCAGCCGCGTTGGCATGCCGCCCAATTCCAGTGCGCAGTTCAACCCCTCAGAGCGTCTTCTTTGTCCAGTCTTCTACGTTTATTTTTCTTATAAATAAAAGTTCGGCACATTTCACCGTTTAATTTGATAATCTCGGGCTAAAAATAAAAATAGTATGCACTTGCGAGTAGTGCGAGTACACGCGGCGAATTATTCAATTAAATCGTAAAACATGTAGTCGGTCAAGAGTCAGAGTCAAATTCAGAGTGTGCGGGCGAATACATGTCATTGCTTAACTTCAGAAGGTTCTTCTTTCTTTCTCTTTCTCCTTATGCTGATGCTGACCTGACATTCAATCAATCGCATTTGTGGTTGAGTTGAGGAGGCGAAATAGTGGGAAACGAAAAAAAAGTAAGAAACACTGTCAATTCAATTATTCTCGATTGTCACACTTTGAAAGTGTAAACTTGTGTTTACAGAATAATCGACAAGTGAGTTAGCGGGAATCTGTATTTCCCTCTATTGCACTATGAATGGAGTACTCGTATTTTTGCGGGTAGATGGGAATTCCAGTGTCAACTGTGTTGTGCTATTTGTTTAGGTAGGTCCTTCCATTTGTTTTTCATCACTAGAAAGATAACAAGATGGTGGACCATCTGATGTCTGGATATCTGATCTGTCATCAGAAAAAGTGTCACAGTTGGTGGGTGGCATCGTCAGTCGACTAATGCTTGCAGATCGATTTCGCTTCGTCAGTTGGAGGAGACTCCGGCAGTTGGTTAAGGGTTATGCCCTATTCACACCGAGCCGAAAACACTCGAAAACAAAAGTTTTCCCATAAATATTTTAGTTTTCAAAACGAGTTGTTTAATACCATGTTCCCACCAACGTGATTTAGCTAAATCGACTTGATTTAGCTAAATCATCTCATAAATTACGTGATTTATCATACATTTTCGTGATTAGTAATTACGTGATTTAGACGTGTTTAATTTTTAATTACGTATCCGTCATCGCAAATCCACCAAAAATAAAATCGAACATACCTGTTCTCTCTTCAGCACTTTATTCAGCAAACAAAAAATACAAAAAACTGTCAAAAAAATTATTGCAAATTCAATTTTCTAATTTTGTTCGTGTTTCGGTGAGTTTTTGATATTTTTATTGATTACATACATTCAAAAATTCTTTTATTCATGGCAGGTATTGCAACAAAACAAAAAAAAACTATGTGGTCCGAAAGTTGACAAAAATGTCAAACTTAAACACGTAAAGTTCGGTGGAGACGCATTTCGCGATTTATAAATCACTTCGGCTAAATCACGTTGGTGGGAACATGGTATAAGTCGTCTTCCACAAAAAAAAACACGAAACTGCCTTCCAATTGTTGGATTCTTGAAACAAACACACCTTTTGCAATATTCAGCAAATTCAGCAGAACAGCTGATCGAACAGAAGTAACAACTCAAAATCATTGTCTACACCTAATTGATGGGCTAATATTATTTGTAAATGCTCTGAATTCATTTTATTTCTTAATTAATGCGAAATTTGTAACCAAAATAGTTTACACAGAAGTTTCACGACTAGTATCTCACAGCTGATTGAAACGTCAAACGAAAACTAGTTGGCATTCGGTGTGAATGCATCGATGAGTTGTCACGGTTTGAATAGGGTATCAAGCTCATTTTAAATTTTAGCACCTCCTAAATAGGTAACTAAGCAAAACGAGCTTCTTAAAATTGCATTTGCTTATAAAAAATAGAATATTTCTTCCATTATGGTGCCTAGACTGCTATGAGAGTCCTCATACCCTCCTCGGCAACAACTTAAGCTCATTTTCAAAGCGAACTCTCAAAGCAATTATGGTCATCAAGCTGAATATTCGCAATATGATGTTGGCCTCCTCAACGTATACCATACTTTCTAACATTCGGGGTCTTGAATTCAAGTGCGAAGTACCATCTTGAGCGTCAATTTGTGTCAGCAGACGAGAGCGAAAACACACTTTAGGTAATTTTTATTTGTATTTTATTTTTTTTTGGATGAAATTTCATCATCCAATGAACGTGTGGATATTTTTAGATTTATTATCTGATTAGTGGATCTCTTGTCTTTGTTTTTAAGCTGCTGGAGGTTATTATTTTATTTTTGGGGCTAATCTTACAGAAAGAGCTTAAGAGAATTGAAGGCGATGGCATATGAGCACAGAGATTACCTTCGTTATGAGTCTTAAGTGAATAACTAGCTTTCGAGATGATATTTGTTTTTTAGGGGACGCACGAGTTTGTGTTATTATATATTGTGTTTTATTTAAAGGGGAAATTGGTATTTAGGCAGTTTTATTAAGACGGCAGGAGTGTTGTTCACGTTGGCAGTTTTGCTTCAAAACATAATAAACCACTTGTCTCGTCTCTAATAAACCATCTCAGAATTTTAGGATCCTGTGTCCTGCGTTAAATACTTTTCAAAGTGCTTTAATTGCTCATCACTTTTATAACGGACTTTGACTCTGTCTACACGCATTCAGCTATCGTGTGTGTGTTTTTGCGAAATTATTTCGATCCCCTCGCCTCATCAGTGCCAACGGGTTGTCATGCAGACACACCGTGACGGCTCGCCTTCATGTCACGTTTCCAATAGTAATCCCCTATCAATGGCTTGGATGTGGTACTAATTATCGGGTTATAACTGAACACGCTCATGACTGTCTGCCACGGTTGAGTATTGATTTATTAACGTATGAATAAGCCTTGTATCACAAGTACATATTAATTCCCATTAAAGTTCGTTTAACTCCGCCCAAAGTCCTGAGGCACCACGATAATAATTCGAACGGATGTTCTTGTTTTTATACACACATATAGGCAGTCTTACCTTTGTGAAATAATGGAAAAATAAAAAAATATCCTTTGCTGTTGTAAGGCCTAATTAAATGTTGTTTCTATGAAACGGTTTGTTGTTCACTTTTTACGATAAATAGGTCCTTGCGCAAACAAAGGAGAAAAAAGAAGAAGCTCTTGTGAGGGAAACACGAGAGTAATTTATGTCAGAAAGGAGGGTTGTGTGCCTTTTGCCTGTTTTTTTTTTTAGATACACTTACGTTGTCAAGTTTGTCTGCCGCTGATTTGTTAACTACTGTACTGACGGGGATTGTTTTTCCCCTAAAAAAAATAAGTCTTTATGCAAGCAGGAGCTATTTTAGTCGTAGGATGTTCTTCTCACGTTGTATTTGAAATGTGTACGAGCGATGTCACGTTTGAAGTTCTGCCGTGGGTACATTTCGGATGCCCTCAGGCCCAGCCTCAAATGCTCCGTGCTACGGTTATATCAGATTGGGTTGGTGACCTCATTTGATTTATGGTATTGGTTTTGAATAATTGATCTATTTCCATCCAACAGTTGGATCCTGTATTTTTTGTTGTCAGCCGTACTTCGGTAGTGAGGGATACCAAGCTTGGCTACAGGACTTCCTAAAGGCCAGTGGCCCGTACTAATTGCCGTTAATTTAGCGATATCTGCAGGCGTTCTGGAGAGGAGTTTTTTTTTTGGTCTGGCATCTTTGTAGGTTGAATCTTTCTTGCAATGACGCAGTTCGTCAGGTTCGCCCACATAGTCTTTGGCTTTGAAGTGAACAGCACAGAAGGATTTCTCAATTGGATGGTAAACTTCCTTCGCATAAGGTACGCATTGAGAGGAGCCACGTCTGGCAAATTCATCGATTTTCTCATTCCACTCAATGTTCCTATGGGTCGAAACCCAGACGAGAGTGATTTCAAACCGATGGCATGCTCTGGACAGTGTTTCCTTGGAGTCCACAACAAGTTTTGACGCAGATTTGGTTGAATCGCCATGAGTTGACAGTCGTAATTGCGGCCTGAATGTCAATGAAAATACGCATTATTTTCTTGGTGTCGCCAGGTTCGTGAGCGGCTCATACGTCTCCTAAATTGCCAGTACTTTCGCCTGAAAAATGGTGGCTGCGTTGTGTCTTTTCTGAAGCCACTCTGCAAATTTAGAATTTTCGCACGATATTCAACGAGTATTGGCTCGCTTAATCTAATAATAATCTTGTTAAAGGCAACCGCGTTACAGTATTTGAAAATGACAGTTTTTTTTTTAAATTTCCCAATTTTCCTTATCTTATTTTATTAGGTAGATAAAAGAAACCGTGCATAGAAAATACGAAAAAAATATGTAGTGTTAAATAAAACTCACTTTTGGGTTATTCATCTGATGGGCAGTACATAAATAAATAACAATGTAAGTTCTTATAAGTTGAAGCTGTCAGTAACAGGCAATTCTCCCAAGTTATGGTTAAAGAGTTAAAGCGTCTACAGCACTATTTTATAAGCTCTTACCAGTGATTCCAGATTGGTGGGAAGTCGGCAATTTTGTCGATTTTTTCTAACAAAAGGGGAAAAAAGGGGGAGGGATTTTTTTGGGGGAAAACGATCTAAAAAGGGGAAAGAAACATTAAAAATTTTATTTAAATAAAGTCTTCGAAAGACTACACTATTTTCAAAACTCATTCAATGATAATAATTTTAAATGGGCCCACGTAACGTCCCATCTTATAACAAAAATAAAGCATAGATATGTGAAAATAGATCGGGAAATATAAATAATTAGTAAAACTTACTTTTTCGAATTTTTTGAGAAAAACTAAGTACGGGATCTTATTTGGAATAGTGATTTGATCTTAAAGCGGTTTTTGTAAAATTTGACAGACTGCTGTTCCAAAGAAAACTAAACATCCAACGAACAATATTTGGTTCAAGTCGCCACTTTTTGCCACCAGTTCCAATCAGAGTCTACCTCATACAAATATTTACACACCGACCGCCCAAATTATATTAGGATCTCATATAAATATCCGCTCAAAACCACCTGCCTTCTGAACAAGTACTTTTGCTTTTACTTTCAATAACAACCTCCACTTTCACTCATTGGTCGCACTGTGCAAAATGTAATTGTCGCACTTGTCACAATCAGTGGTCACTTTCATATGCACTTGCTGGACGATTTAATTAAAGTTCACACGCATTTGGTAAAAATTTCACTTTGTCGCGGTACAAAGTGAGCATGGGCGGATTTTAATAATTCAGTTAAACAACGTCAGCCCAGCTCAGCAGTATCCACGCTCCCTTAACTGACTTTGCAAGGGATTCATTCTGTATGCGCAGGCAATTGTGCAGAATCCATGAGTGGGTGTTGGATATACGAACGGTAAAGTACTTATTTCCGAAAATAGAATTCCAGGCATTTAAATATTATAATTTGCCTTCTGTTTACCTATTTCAATTTTATTCCAGGGTTTTATGTGGAAGCCTAAAAGCCTAAGAAAATCAGACACACAGGTTGGGCAATCCCTATTTCCGTTCATTTTGCTCAAATTGAATAACAACAATTTAATTCTCTGAAATGGATAAAAATTGAAATCGTTTTTCTTAGATTTTCGGAGTATTTTAGTATGTTGACGTTTTAATTCACCTCTGGCTGTCATTTTGGAAGCGGGCTGGATTTAATTACCAAAACGAACTCTAGACATTCTGTCAACAAATTTGAGATGTGAAAACTTGAGCTCCCCCGGGCGCAAACTTTACCAAAAATAGACAGATCCTTGTAATTGGATCGAAAGCACATGTGAACTACAACAAAGAACCGCACAAAATCCCAGACAATTTGTTGCCGCTGCACATTATTAAATCATCACTAACGAGAACAAAATGCTCCAGCATAACAGCTGAAATGTTTTATTCACAAGACGAGGCAAATATAGCAGTTGTTGCTTGCAAACTAATTGTAATTACTTTCGCGCAGTCAATTCATTGGTGCCTGTTACATGCACGTAGTGAGAAAGAAATAGCCGTTGTAATAATTGAATTTGAAATGAAAATCTATTCTCCAATGCAATTTGATCGCTATATGCTATTGGAGTGGTTAAGTGAAAACACATTGCAATGAAGTCATAAAGGAAACAATGACACATTGCTTCCGTCAATATGGTGTAATGTTTCAATTGGAAGTAATCAGTTAGATGGCGATATTACGCTCAGTGGCCATTTGCACATTAAGTTAATTGGAAACTTGGCGAATAAAACGATTGTGTATCGCAATTACAAGTTGTGCGCGAAAAATCACAATCGCTGGGTAACTATGATTGGCTTGTGGAACGTGATATCGTCATAAATACCTACTCACATTGTATGTTGTGATGTGAGTGTGAATGTTTTGGGAAATTTAATATTTATTGGAACGCTTTAATGATAGAAGGAAAAGTGTTTAGAATGTTGGTGGGTCTGCGTATTGTTAAGGACTTTAAATTAAGTTTTCGTGAAGGAAGTTGTAATTACCTATATTTAAAGGCAGTAGGATATGGGCTTCGAATTGAATGTGAAGTGCAATTATTTAAAAATGATTTGCCGAGTAGATTTTTTTTTTTAATTAAATGGAACTGTCACAATTTGTCTGAACTGGTATTGTTTAATATATTTTTTAAATTTTCCGAGTTATATTCATCATATACGGCATAAGTCATATTGTAAAAACTCTCTGGCTGAATTGGAAAACATTTATCAGTTTAACAGTTAATAATACAGGTAATAATACTCACCAAATAATTTTTCGCTAAACGAGCATATTTTTCGCTCATAACTGTACCACATTCTTTCTTTTCCTTAAATCTGTGTATGTAAGCGTGCAGCCTACTATTATGCAATGCATTCTTTCTTTTATTTCATTCAATAGTGTAGATATGTACATAAGTCGTCAACTCGGTTTGTTTGTAAATTCTTGTTTGTTGTGACAAATTCACCTACAGAAATTCACCTTTCATTTTGTGTACATATTGTAAGAATCGGTTTAAAAATAACGCCACAATCGGTACGACAAAAACATGTGTATTATATGTATTAAATTTTATTAACAGTTCAGTCTTTTCTAAACTAAATAGTTTATACGTACTCAAATTTTCATTTAATGTCTTTTGTTAACAAATTTTGCCCGTTTCAAATTTTCAAAGAAGTTCTCAAATCAAAATCTATTACCGAATTAAAAACAGGAATCTATTACCAAATTGATAAAAGTAAGAGATCAACTCAAGGTCTGGTCTGGATCTACAATCGGCTTCCGAAGCTTCAGCTTTTCTGCCAAAAACTTGTCAAATCAAAATCTACTACCAAATTGATAAAAGGAAGAGATCAATTCAAGGTCTAGTCTGGAATTGGCTTCCGAAGCTTTAGCTTTTTTGCCAAAAACCAAATTGATAAAAGGAAGAGATCAAGAGAGAACTCTTCAAATCTAAAACCTATTACGAAATTACATTATTACATTTTTATTCTTCGACATTTTTATAACAAACGCAATTTCCAATATTTAAAACCCCGCATATTGCTCACCTTATCATCTATGTTCAATTTTGCTTCTGCATAACAATGAACAGCGCATAAAAATGTTCACTTTGTCTGTCCTCAATACAGATGACATGTTTGGACTGCGATATGATTGATGACTGTCGCCAAAGTATCCCGTTCTAAATACATAATTCTATAGAAAATAAATTATGTCGGGTAATTGAATCGTATTCCCAAGAGGGAATGTAAACAAAACCAAGCCCACAGCCATTGACAGGAATGTACGTGAAAGACTGCGGCGGCTGTACTGACGGGGCTATAGCAAATTGTTGTATAATTAGACAGACCCCCAGTGTAGGTTGATGGTGCGAGGCTGATGATGACGCTGACGATATAATGACAATAATAATTGATGCACAGAGTCTTGAATTAATTTCGCGGAAAACTCAGTAAGATTAATTAATAAAGAAGCATCAAGCCGCCACTGCCCCTGGACAAGCTCTATTGTTCTCCGAATGGATATTAAAGTAATCGGATAATTTTTCACCGTACACACTAAGTTGGACATCCCACTACATAAAAACCGAGACTCACTGCAATTTGTTTGCTTCGGACTCTCATTCATCGCTAAAGTGGTTGATTATTTGCCCAGCAGCTGTTCGTTCAAGCATTATTTACATTGTTGTCATAAAGCTGTGGCCATAATGTGTATTCGCTATAAAAGAACACTCAGTGGACTGAGATATTAATATATTATCCACTTTCAAGAGTCGCATTGTTGTCAAATTTTTGAGTAGGAAGTACAAGACAGAAAACTGAACCACCTGTTGAATTTCTCTGATTGGAATCACGTTCTAACATCAAGGTATGAGCTTAAATGCCAATTTGACCTTTAGATTGCAATAACTTCAGTTCGGAGCCTGACATTTCATACCTTAACCAACAACAACAACTGATGTTCATCAAATGAACCGCCCACTACCTTTGTACGAGAGCTTGACTTAACTCTGCCTGTCATTAGCCGGCTCTTTCGTTTCCATATCAAAACACAATATATATATCCGCTCGCCAAGCCTACATAACGCACGCAATTCACGCGTTCAGGCTTCTAATTTTAGCACTTTATATGCTGGCAAATATTGCGGGGGAATAATTGGTTAACTCAGTTGCCATTTTTTCATTTTCATTGAAGCTTCCTTAATTTTTCCCATGAAAATTGAAAAACGTGCCAATTTATTAACTTCCCTTACAATTTTTATAATCTTTTCCTTCAAGCAGATGTGCAAATTTTAAGTGGACATGAAAATAGCATTTCCAGTCACACCCCCCAAAGATACCAGCCCACAGCACATACCTTCGATATCAATCAGCAATTCTGTTCATGTGTGCAAATTAAATAAGAACGAAAACAAACAGAAGTACTTGAGCTTGTGTTGGACAAATCATGGAATACCCTATTTTGATCTGACATTTGGCAGCTTTTTGTATAGAGCAACGGATCTGAGTCGGAAACAAACTTCAACTTGGACATTCAGTTCTCCGTTTATACACACACATGGTTCTGTCACAACTTTAAAGCGACGTCAACAGAAACAGACAATTCGTTTGGAAGATGTCTTTCTGAAATACAATTGTTCGGCTAGTTTAGCTGACTTAGTTTTCGCGCAAACTGAACTATTTCGGATGCCAGCTCACATGTGTCTTTCAATCTAAAACTGACCCTAATGAGGCATCAAGAACTGATCTAACAAATGATGACACATACATAGCCAGAGTGGAGGAACAGGGACCGTTAAAATTAGAGCTGGTTACCTATTTTGCTAATCTCTAGCTGACCTTATCTCCGCATGTGTTTTTGAACCCATCACCATTATGTACATCAAATTTCCGAACGAATTGTGGAAGAAACGATGAGCAAAATTGTATACACTCGCTCAAAAATGTCAGTTTAATCTGGTCTTCAAGCGTATATAAGAGATTAATCTTTGTCGGGTCGGAAATTGCGTAGAGGACGCACTCATACATTTCTTCGGCCATTTGCTTACTCGGACTGATAGCAATCATCAAGCAGTCCTCGATATTCGGTACGCCAACGTGGGCGCAAAATAGAGCTCTCTACGGGATGAAATTCTTCAAGAATTTAAGTAAAAATATCGATGACAGTAATTATCCTTCTGTGAAGTAGGTACACCCTTACTCGGTTGCATTGTTCAAAAATCAAACGAAATGTTTAGTGGATAAGTCTTACAGAGTTTAAGGACAGAGTGCAAAACCCCATTGGATAAAGCTTTTCCAATATTTACTAACAAATTGAAGAGATATTAATTAAAAATGTTATTGATCTACTTAGGCAAATATGTTCTGTTGAAATAAGATTAAGTTCATCAATGAGATAGCATTGTGAGTGCAAAATCCAAACAATACTAAGAGTGCGAGTAGCCCAAGTACGATTGGCAGATCGGGTGTACAGTGAGTCGGTGGGAGACGAGTGTTTCCACGCGCATTTGTATTTCTTTCCATTATCAGAAATGAACTGACATATAGACGGTTTTTTTTTTCATTTCAACTGATTATACCCCACGGTCGTCAAATAAACTATCCGCGGGGGTCATCATGTATGACGATGAACCCTACCGTCTCAAACTGTTTTAGCGATCTTAATGGGAATCGTTGCTGCTGATCTAGTTTTGAAGAATGACAGGAGGGTTAAATTTTTGGCGAACGAAGCGCTAGATATGACGAAATTAAAATTTAGCCATCAGTTTTGTTGTAACGTTATCCAAATTTTACAGCCTCAACCGAGAGCCAATGTATTTCTTAT
The DNA here is from genome assembly GCA_948293265.1 of Cheilosia impressa. NCBI lineage: Eukaryota > Metazoa > Arthropoda > Insecta > Diptera > Syrphidae > Cheilosia > Cheilosia impressa. Next base: position 24,985,801 of record OX411884.1, on the reverse strand, counting down.
ACGCCATCTGCAATTCTTGATATCCCAACCGATGGGGACGTTCAATAACTTAGTTTAGTAGGTCTGACAGCTGGCTGACTTGATGTGTCACAGTTTTGATGGGCCTACAATATTTTTTTAAATAGTTTTGTCAGTGTTGACTTTACTTAATGGAAGGGTAGCCAAAGATTCTAGTCAAGAATTTCTTGACTAATTTCGTACTAAGTTGACAGTTCGTATATGTGGCTGACGTAGAAAAGTGGCATTACCGACCAATCTACGTAAATGGTCCATTCCAATCTAGTCGGCTTTGTATAATAAATTTTTGAATGTGCCTATTTATTAATAACCCAACAAATTTCGGTAGTCAATCCTGTCACTCTCGAGTGTTAGAGAACAGAGCCTCCATTCCGTTGACCGGCCTGTGGTTGGTTGGTTTAAGTGGCTGTATTTCCCGAAACGAGGGAAAAACACAAATAACGCATAGAGCGCCGTTTTGAGACCACAACTCGCTGAAAACCTGAAAAATAATGGAGGAGACGGACGGTAGGAAAACTTACAACCAGCCTGAGGAGTTAAGAAATTTGATTATCCTGTTGAAATGGATACTATGGACGGCCGAAAGGTCATCAGAAAAGGGATGACCTAGAGCACTGCGTCTGGTTTTGGCTAGGGCCGGACACTCACAAAGAAGATGAAACACGGTTTCACTCTTGTTTGTGACAGCGCAACTACGGCAGTGGGTGTTATGGGGGATGCCAAGCTTGGCTGCGTGGGTTCCTAGAGGCCAATGACCCGTACTAATTGCCGTTAGTCTGGCGACATCTACACGCGTTCTGGCTAAGAGGTTGTTTGTTCTGGCATCATCGTAGGTTGGCCAGATCTTCTTTGAAATGACACAGCTCGTCAGGTTCAACCATCTGGTCTTCGCTCTTGAGGTGCAGTATAGGAGGATTTCTCTCTTAACGTAACCCAGCGGAGGGAATACTTCCTCCGCATGAGATACGCATAGAGCAGAGCCACGTCTGGCAAGTTCATCGGCTTTTTCATTCCCGCCTATGTTCCTATGGCCGGGAACCCAGACGAGAGTGATTTCAAACCGATGGCAAGCCCTGGTCAATATCTCCCTACAATCGACAACAAGCTTTGACGTAGATTTAGTAGAACCGACAGCCTTAATCGCGGCCTGACTATCTACGAAGATGCCTATTTTTTTTCTGGTTGTAGTAATATTAAGGATCAGCCTACACGCCTCCTTGATTGCAAGTACTTCGGCTTGAAAGACGCTGGCTGCGTTGGGGAGGCGGAAAGATTTGGAGATGTCTAGTTCTGTTGAGAAAATGCCCGCTCCCACTCCACAGTTCATTTTGGAACCGTCTGTGAAGATAGGTATGTCGAATTCGTTTACGACAGCATTTTCCTCCCATTCTGATCTAGAGGGGAATCTAACAGAGAAGTTTTTATGGAAGTCGAGTTTGGGTACAATGTAGTCCGTAGATAGACGACCTATGCCGTCAGGAAAGGAAAGTAGGATGCTGGAGTGGCCGTAAGGCCGTTCGGACCAACATTTAGATTCCTTCAATCTAACTGCTGACCGGCCTGTAAAAATTTATAAACTGAAAATGTCATCTAGTACAAATAGTTAGATGTCGCTTTCTTTTTATTGCATTTGACATTAATTTGACGCATCGTTAGCTGCCAATGAAAAGGCGGGAATTTAAATAAAACACATTTTTCTGTAACTGGACAGAGAGATCCATTTGTCCTCTGCAGTCAATGCTAATAAAGGTGGAAGAATGAAGTGCCATGGATGTTCTACCCATAACTATAGATCGTAAAACGGAAATAAGCACAAGTTCCGGCGACCAGCATTTCTGCAATCACTTGAAAACATTTCTATTTCTGATTTAAAACATGTGAAATGAGAGTGATAATTAGTGCCAGTGAATTGAACCAACAATTCTTCAATCAGTTTTAAGAAATAAATAAGTATTTGTCCGTTCATTGCTTCCGGAAGCCATTTTGTTTTATAGGAAAGCTTAGGTAATTTCGCCAACACTATAAAAATATCAACATTCTGAACTTCCACGTAAACAAGATGGCCGAGAAAAAATATGTTAAAGATTATTTCGTGTTAGGTAATGCTGTCCCTTTCAATCACATGACTACTCTGTATTGCATCTTTTGTGTGATGTTGTAAATGAAGCATCAAAATACACTCCGCTTCCAACTGTCCATAGATTTGAAGGATAGTAAAGTACCCTTGCAACTTGGCGTCCCATAGCTGTCACACAGCTCTACTCAATGTTCCAAAATGCACATCAATATGAGCCTACCCTATACGACACAGGGCACACAAACGTGTGACCGAGAAATTATGGTCATCATAATCGTCGCCGTGCCAAAGTTTAATCAAAGCTGAATGCACTAAACGCACTCGTATTACTGTAATCGGAGCGCGGCGAAACTACAATACACTGCTGCGGTGGAGCTGGACAATGGAGGCAACCAAACATCAAACATATATATAAATGTATATGTAAACCGTACATTATTTACATTGAAATTCGCTCTGCGGTCATCACGCGCGCCACTGTCCCCAGCGCACTTTTAAATAGTGAAACAAATTCTCGAGTCCCCCGCTACTGATGCGCGATCAAGAGAACCTGGATAATTCAGTTCGCCCCGAATAAAGCTCTGCTTCTCTGCTCCAACAGTGCCAGTGTGTAGAGGCAGTCTTCAATTTGAATCTCTCCGTTGTCCGTCCGGAGGTCGCCGTCGTTGTGTTGTCAGTTCTACTGCGAGTTACAGTGTCGATCTCTTGGTTGTTTATCTAGGATATTCGCTGCGAATTCGGACAAAAAAATGGACATACCCGGGGATATTTCAAACGAATTTTAAACCAACAAACAGACGTTCTTCAATCGAGATGATCATCGGGTATTTGTGAGAAACCCTTTCGAAATAGTGTTTCTTGTATTTTATTCTGAGTTTTAGACGTGTCGTCGCGCAAAGTGTATCGTCATCGCGAATCGTCGCTGTCAAGTTCACGCGTTTTTTTTTTGTTTTTTTTTCTTTTATCCCCTAACCCTGAGCCAAGTCCATTGGCGTCACCCACTTGAGCATGGCTGATAAAAACGACTCCAGCCCGGAGACTTGGAAATTTAGTGATAAGTAAATATTTCTAATGCTAATGCTAAGAGTGTTATTTTGGTTTGTTGAGAAAGGTAAATGTTTGGCCAAGCATGGAAAAATTTCCAGTTAAAACAGGATTAAGTGGATTCTACAACCACAAGATATGTCTAACAAATAAATTTGATTGTAAATTCATTCAAAGCAAAGAAAGGTGCAGATTGTCTGCATGTTGATTGTCATGATGTTATCGTAGATTCGCTAAGCAGGGCCAATATATTAGTTGGCGGTTGGCTAATGGACTGGCAAATATTACCCAACAAGGGATGTCCCATTTTTTTGGAGTACTGTTTAAAAATACCTCACATTTGTGGAGCGTAAAAGTGGGTAGAAAATTACCGACTAAGGTGTAATTAAGGAAATGACATTCGCACGTTCAGTATATGTGACGTTATGTCACATAGTGTTGGCATTCGGTTTCGGGTTACGTGCTCTGGGTTAGGAGCTGCAGGCGCTGTGTACTGGAAGAGCTGAATCATTAATGACAACGTGTGCGACGTTACCTAAAAATTGATTGATTGCTATGGGATTGTTTGTGGACTTTCGCACTTGTGCACGAGTGAATTATTGATGCTATAGTTATTCTGATAATTAGGTTCTGGCACAAGTGGTAGGGACTTTATTTATAGATGCATGCTTTAAGTGTTCGCTTTCAATAGCGAAAACTTTTCCGATATCTGATAGAGAATCTATCTATCCTAAAGGCGGAATCTGCCAAGCGACTGGGCAAGTTTTCCCAAAAACAAGTACCCGTGTTCTGTAACTCATATCCGATAACTTTTCGCATTGAAGCAACATTTTGTTTTAAATATCGAAACAAATTCTGGGCACAGATTTGCTGATTTGCTATATCCGAAATAACTCGATGAACAAGATCCACAAAACCATAGGGCAGCAATAGACAAACCTCTTTAATCATAGAATGGTCTTCAACCAACTGCAACCAGCTGTGAATTTCAAGTTAAGTTGATGTCCTCTTTAATTTTCGAGGCACCTTATGAGATGTCTTGCCCTACAGCGTTAACCCTCTCTGTTATAGCCGGATTGTGCTTACCATCTCAAAAGTTCGACGTGTACTTGTTTGGCCAATTTTACGACAGGGTACAGTATTCTTCAGAACGACATCGAATATCCAATGTACAGCATTTTTCACTCGACAATACCTATCATGACTTGATTTGCCTTTGAAAGGACTGGAATGACTTAGATCTTTCAAAGTTATTCCCTATTTCTCCCTGAGAGTTCCTACCACAAGTTCACCTTCTCAGTCCAAAGAAACAGCGATTGCAAAGAGTTATTCTTCGTCTAATTTCTAATAAGTACTATTCTTTCAAGTTTGATGTCAAAGAAGTCAGATAAAAGCCCGTCGGATTGTCTGTAGGCCTTATTTTGACATCGAAGTTATTTTGACATCAAAGTTATTTTGACATCAAAGGTCTTGTTTAGGTCCTTTGCCGACCTTGATGAAATAGTCATTCTACACAAATGGTTGTGTTAGGCAGGTATCGCTGTAGATGCTACCATAGGCGGCCTTAAAAAATATGACAGATGACAATCGATTTTGACGTCCAGAGTTTTACCCGGGATCTTTGGCCTATAAGTAGCCTTGAGAAGATGCCGATATTCCTTCCATCTCGTTCGATTGAAGAGCTCTCAAAAATCCCTAATGTTCTTGACCCGTTTGCTATATTTGACACTGTTCGTCAAACCAGAGGTTAAGTTCATCTAAAATCAATTCCCGTTGTTAGATCAATAAGACCGATTCCATTGACGCGGGGGATCGTGTGAATTCTGTTTGGTAGCCATCCTCCAATGGGTCTATTTGGGACACTGGTCTATCTGTAGAGGAGACCATAGATGTTGTCTGTCTCTCCCCTTTTCCTTTTTTGCTACACGAGAGCAAATATCCCAAACTTTGGCTAGTTTAGCTTTAGAAAACTGTCGAAAGAAGTAGACTCTAAGAAAAATAAACGCTTCTTCTTTTTCTTAAATCACTGAATATAATATGCAACAGTTTGTTATTCCGTTCTTGCCCTTCCAGCTACACTGACTCTGTTCGGGAATTCAACCGCTTCCGCTTTCAACGAGAGTGAGTGCCTTTTCTTTCTCGTTTACTGTCGCAACAACCTCACAAAGGATGCACTCATCAGTAACCAATTTAAAGTTGACATAAGGAGTCGATACTGACTGACTCAAGCATCTTCTGCGTCTTCAAATGTACAATTTATAAATTTTAAATGTTTTCTTTTTGCAAAAGCAAGTCAAACAATTCATAAAAAAATTCAAACTCCTACGATAGCTGTTGTTAAAATTCGCCCTCTAAATCAGCCCGTTTCAAACGGCTGCCATGCTGTGTTATATGCCCCGATGACGCGATCCAAAAATTCAAAGTCCTCCTCTATAGGCACCACTCCGTGATACCAGTTTGCCGTATCCCAATTAGCTCAGTCAAACACATTTAGCTTTGAAATCCATCGTACTATAATCTATTACTGGAAAAAATCCACCATTTATGACACGTGTCTGTAAGACGTTACACCGAACCAATTTCGAGTCTATTAACTTCTGACAGTTTATTTCACTCTGCGTCGCCGCATATCGCACTCGCGCTAATTTGTCAAAGTGTTTTATGGGGGCAATACATCATTTACAAATCACTCGTCTGTATAGACAGTCTAATTTTGTAAAATTTAACCCCAAATTGGATATACCAAGTCTTCGTTCCACATTCTCAATTGTCAGCGCTATTTATAGTCGCATAAACCACAAACGAGAGACAAATGTGCCCATGTAATTGGTTCTCATTTTCCATTCATTCTCCTACTCCTATATTCTGGCAGTTAGTTTGCTTTGTGTGTATACCTTTCCGTCATCTCACACGTGGGTAAAGCTGGAACCGCCACATTCGAATTTTGAAAAACAAACTACATGGGATTTAATTGCTATTTAATTGCTATTTAATTGCTCTATTCTTGATTTTTTTGCTCTTCGGGAAGTGGGAGATTTTGTGGCGGTCCTAGCTTACCGGTAAAGCTGGAACCGCCACATTGGCTTTTGAAGGATTTTTTTAGCGCATACCAATCACTGATTTAATTGCTCTGGGAAAATGTACTTTTTTTTTCGATCGGACAAGCCGTTCGCCCACAATTTCAAATTTGCGTTTTTTTGTAACGGTCAGTTCGCTATAAAACTCTTTTGTTTTTCAAGCAAAAGCAAAAAAAATATTAAAAAATTAATAAAAAATTAACCAATTCGAATTTTACTACGCCACATAACTTAAAAGAAGCGTATATTTGTAGGCTACTACCCGCTTAAATCAACTATTTTGTCGCTCTTCTATAAATAGGCCAAAAACAGTAAAATAAAACCTCCAAAAACAAACACTTTGAAAAATTAAAAAAAATAGATTCCGTTACAATTCTACTAATCCATATAGATCAAAAGAAGCGTTTGTTCATTACCTATCAACACATATAATAAAATGATTTTTTGCTCTTCTCTAAATGAGGCAAAAAGTAAAAAGTTTATTTTACCACCAAAAAAGATAGCAAAAAATACAAAAACAAAAATGTTCAAAAAACTAAAAGTCATATACCCCGTTCGAATCCTACTATGCGACATAGCTCATTAGAAGCGTGTATTCATTCGCTATTAACCCAATTCATCAAATAATTAGTTGCTCTTCGTTAAATGTGTCAAAAGCTAACAATTTCAATTTGGCAAAAAAAACCAAATGTACCCCTAGTACGAAAAAAAAATTAGGAAATTTGAAAAAAGTCATATACCCCGTTCGAATCCTACTATGCCACATAGCTCATTAGAAGCGTGTATTCATTAGCTATTAACCCAATTCATCAAATAATTAGTTGCTCTTCGTTAAATGTGTCAAAAGCTAACAATTTCAATTTGGCAAAAAAAACCAAATGTACCCCTAGTACGAAAAAAAAATTAGGAAATTTGAAAAAAGTCATATACCCCGTTCGAATCCTACTATGCCACATAGCTCATTAGAAGCGTGTATTCATTAGCTATTAACCCAATTCATCAAATAATTAGTTGCTCTTCGTTAAATGTGTCAAAAGCTAACAATTTCAATTTGGCAAAAAAAACCAAATGTACCCCTAGTACAAAAAAAAAATTAGGAAATTTGAAAAAAGTCATATACCCCGTTCGAATCCTACTATGCCACATAGCTCATTAGAAGCGTGTATTCATTAGCTATTAACCCAATTCATCAAATAATTAGTTGCTCTTCGTTAAATGTGTCAAAAGCTAACAATTTCAATTTGGCAAAAAAAACCAAATGTACCCCTAGTACGAAAAAAAAATTAGGAAATTTGAAAAAAGTCATATACCCCGTTCGAATCCTACTATGCCACATAGCTCATTAGAAGCGTGTATTCATTCGCTATTAACCCAATTCATCAAATAATTAGTTGCTCTTCGTTAAATGTGTCAAAAGCTAACAATTTCAATTTGGCAAAAAAAACCAAATGTACCCCTAGTACGAAAAAAAAAATTAGGAAATTTGAAAAAAGTCATATACCCCGTTCGAATCCTACTATGCCACATAGCTCATTAGAAGCGTGTATTCATTAGCTATTAACCCAATTCATCAAATAATTAGTTGCTCTTCGTTAAATGTGTCAAAAGCTAACAATTTCAATTTGGCAAAAAAAACCAAATGTACCCCTAGTACGAAAAAAAAATTAGGAAATTTGAAAAAAGTCATATACCCCGTTCGAATCCTACTATGCCACATAGCTCATTAGAAGCGTGTATTCATTAGCTATTAACCCAATTCATCAAATAATTAGTTGCTCTTCGTTAAATGTGTCAAAAGCTAACAATTTCAATTTGGCAAAAAAAACCAAATGTACCCCTAGTACAAAAAAAAAATTAGGAAATTTGAAAAAAGTCATATACCCCGTTCGAATCCTACTATGCCACATAGCTCATTAGAAGCGTGTATTCATTAGCTATTAACCCAATTCATCAAATAATTAGTTGCTCTTCGTTAAATGTGTCAAAAGCTAACAATTTCAATTTGGCAAAAAAAACCAAATGTACCCCTAGTACGAAAAAAAAATTAGGAAATTTGAAAAAAGTCATATACCCCGTTCGAATCCTACTATGCCACATAGCTCATTAGAAGCGTGTATTCATTAGCTATTAACCCAATTCATCAAATAATTAGTTGCTCTTCGTTAAATGTGTCAAAAGCTAACAATTTCAATTTGGCAAAAAAAACCAAATGTACCCCTAGTACGAAAAAAAAATTAGGAAATTTGAAAAAAGTCATATACCCCGTTCGAATCCTACTATGCCACATAGCTCATTAGAAGCGTGTATTCATTAGCTATTAACCCAATTCATCAAATAATTAGTTGCTCTTCGTTAAATGTGTCAAAAGCTAACAATTTCAATTTGGCAAAAAAAACCAAATGTACCCCTAGTACAAAAAAAAAATTAGGAAATTTGAAAAAAGTCATATACCCCGTTCGAATCCTACTATGCCACATAGCTCATTAGAAGCGTGTATTCATTAGCTATTAACCCAATTCATCAAATAATTAGTTGCTCTTCGTTAAATGTGTCAAAAGCTAACAATTTCAATTTGGCAAAAAAAACCAAATGTACCCCTAGTACGAAAAAAAAATTAGGAAATTTGAAAAAAGTCATATACCCCGTTCGAATCCTACTATGCCACATAGCTCATTAGAAGCGTGTATTCATTCGCTATTAACCCAATTCATCAAATAATTAGTTGCTCTTCGTTAAATGTGTCAAAAGCTAACAATTTCAATTTGGCAAAAAAAACCAAATGTACCCCTAGTACGAAAAAAAAAATTAGGAAATTTGAAAAAAGTCATATACCCCGTTCGAATCCTACTATGCCACATAGCTCATTAGAAGCGTGTATTCATTAGCTATTAACCCAATTCATCAAATAATTAGTTGCTCTTCGTTAAATGTGTCAAAAGCTAACAATTTCAATTTGGCAAAAAAAACCAAATGTACCCCTAGTACGAAAAAAAAATTAGGAAATTTGAAAAAAGTCATATACCCCGTTCGAATCCTACTATGCCACATAGCTCATTAGAAGCGTGTATTCATTCGCTATTAACCCAATTCATCAAATAATTAGTTGCTCTTCGTTAAATGTGTCAAAAGCTAACAATTTCAATTTGGCAAAAAAAACCAAATGTACCCCTAGTACGAAAAAAAAAATTAGGAAATTTGAAAAAAGTCATATACCCCGTTCGAATCCTACTATGCCACATAGCTCATTAGAAGCGTGTATTCATTAGCTATTAACCCAATTCATCAAATAATTAGTTGCTCTTCGTTAAATGTGTCAAAAGCTAACAATTTCAATTTGGCAAAAAAAACCAAATGTACCCCTAGTACGAAAAAAAAATTAGGAAATTTGAAAAAAGTCATATACCCCGTTCGAATCCTACTATGCCACATAGCTCATTAGAAGCGTGTATTCATTCGCTATTAACCCAATTCATCAAATAATTAGTTGCTCTTCGTTAAATGTGTCAAAAGCTAACAATTTCAATTTGGCAAAAAAAAACAAATGTACCCCTAGTACGAAAAAAAAATTAGGAAATTTGAAAAAAGTCATATACCCCGTTCGAATCCTACTATGCCACATAGCTCATTAGAAGCGTGTATTCATTAGCTATTAACCCAATTCATCAAATAATTAGTTGCTCTTCGTTAAATGTGTCAAAAGCTAACAATTTCAATTTGGCAAAAAAAACCAAATGTACCCCTAGTACGAAAAAAAAATTAGGAAATTTGAAAAAAGTCATATACCCCGTTCGAATCCTACTATGCCACATAGCTCATTAGAAGCGTGTATTCATTAGCTATTAACCCAATTCATCAAATAATTAGTTGCTCTTCGTTAAATGTGTCAAAAGCTAACAATTTCAATTTGGCAAAAAAAACCAAATGTACCCCTAGTACAAAAAAAAAATTAGGAAATTTGAAAAAAGTCATATACCCCGTTCGAATCCTACTATGCCACATAGCTCATTAGAAGCGTGTATTCATTAGCTATTAACCCAATTCATCAAATAATTAGTTGCTCTTCGTTAAATGTGTCAAAAGCTAACAATTTCAATTTGGCAAAAAAAACCAAATGTACCCCTAGTACGAAAAAAAAATTAGGAAATTTGAAAAAAGTCATATACCCCGTTCGAATCCTACTATGCCACATAGCTCATTAGAAGCGTGTATTCATTAGCTATTAACCCAATTCATCAAATAATTAGTTGCTCTTCGTTAAATGTGTCAAAAGCTAACAATTTCAATTTGGCAAAAAAAACCAAATGTACCCCTAGTACGAAAAAAAAATTAGGAAATTTGAAAAAAGTCATATACCCCGTTCGAATCCTACTATGCCACATAGCTCATTAGAAGCGTGTATTCATTAGCTATTAACCCAATTCATCAAATAATTAGTTGCTCTTCGTTAAATGTGTCAAAAGCTAACAATTTCAATTTGGCAAAAAAAACCAAATGTACCCCTAGTACAAAAAAAAAATTAGGAAATTTGAAAAAAGTCATATACCCCGTTCGAATCCTACTATGCCACATAGCTCATTAGAAGCGTGTATTCATTAGCTATTAACCCAATTCATCAAATAATTAGTTGCTCTTCGTTAAATGTGTCAAAAGCTAACAATTTCAATTTGGCAAAAAAAACCAAATGTACCCCTAGTACGAAAAAAAAATTAGGAAATTTGAAAAAAGTCATATACCCCGTTCGAATCCTACTATGCCACATAGCTCATTAGAAGCGTGTATTCATTCGCTATTAACCCAATTCATCAAATAATTAGTTGCTCTTCGTTAAATGTGTCAAAAGCTAACAATTTCAATTTGGCAAAAAAAACCAAATGTACCCCTAGTACGAAAAAAAAAATTAGGAAATTTGAAAAAAGTCATATACCCCGTTCGAATCCTACTATGCCACATAGCTCATTAGAAGCGTGTATTCATTAGCTATTAACCCAATTCATCAAATAATTAGTTGCTCTTCGTTAAATGTGTCAAAAGCTAACAATTTCAATTTGGCAAAAAAAACCAAATGTACCCCTAGTACGAAAAAAAAATTAGGAAATTTGAAAAAAGTCATATACCCCGTTCGAATCCTACTATGCCACATAGCTCATTAGAAGCGTGTATTCATTCGCTATTAACCCAATTCATCAAATAATTAGTTGCTCTTCGTTAAATGTGTCAAAAGCTAACAATTTCAATTTGGCAAAAAAAAACAAATGTACCCCTAGTACGAAAAAAAAATTAGGAAATTTGAAAAAAGTCATATACCCCGTTCGAATCCTACTATGCCACATAGCTCATTAGAAGCGTGTATTCATTAGCTATTAACCCAATTCATCAAATAATTAGTTGCTCTTCGTTAAATGTGTCAAAAGCTAACAATTTCAATTTGGCAAAAAAATTTTTTCGAGAAAAACTTTGAGTCCTGAATAACATGGTAACCCACAAAGTATGCATCAGATTTGGACTGTTGTAAATCGTTTCCAGCAATTCGTATAAATCCTGAAAGTGTGCAATACCCATACGGTCAAATTTAGCCAGCCCTGAACGTATGCATTGCATTTAACTTCGAAATATTCATTCACGTACCGGCTGATTAAAAATGGAGACAAACTCAACCTGGCGCCATCTATATCTTTACTCCGCAGCTGACAGCGAATAATCGCATCACTCAACTGTAGTGGATAGTGTAACCAGCAAACTAGTATTCTTTCGAGTTTTACGTTTCTCAAGTCTACTGCTATTTATTAGATTCCCTTACAACGCCTCTACGATTGGCCTGCAATTACAACAATTACGCTCTACTTGACACTCGAGACTCACAATAGTTGTTGTAATCGCGTGCTGAAAATCGTACCTTACTCTGCTTTGCTGAGATCAAAGCTAAAAAAAAAAACCTGATGTTGTTCGTTTAAACATCGCGTAAAGATTAACGCAGCCTCTATATGTGGCTTACCTGAAATTGTTATTTATAAACATTTTTTCGCGGTAACTTTACTAAACGTGGTTTGTGTCTAGTAATGTAATAATTTCAAACTATCTGGAACAATTCCGAAATTTCTTCGAAAGGACTGTTGAAATATTATATCAACTGCAATAGGATAGAGCGCGACAACGTCAATGTCAAAAAAAAGAAGAAAAAGTCAAGTGACAGCTAAAAAACATATACATATGTTGAATTTGGAATAATTTATGGGGGAAGGGAGGAGGTAGGTACCAATTTTATGTAATGCTATTTAGAAGATATAAGGAAAGAAATGCTTTATGATTGTTGTTGAATGGAGTATTAAGATTTCTAGACTAAATATTTAATTTATTTAAGTCTGAAGCTAAAACAAAAAGTTTTTTGAGAAAATAGAAGTACAAAATTTGGGTTTTTTTATTTTTTACTTTAGACAAATAGCGAAAAAAAGACACAAATTCGCAAAAATATTCATCCATCCATGTCCGTACTCATAAGTAAATATAGTCTGGCTTTGTAGCACCTATTTCATTTGACAAAATGGTTTCCAAAAACAATTAGCCTCCACAACTTCGAACACATATTGTCTTTTAATATGGTAACACTTATTTCCCAGATTTCAGATTTCGTGTGGCAAATCGATCACAAGAAGTAATCTGACTGTGTTTTGTTGCTGTTAGTAGAGTAGCTGCCAAATTGTGTTTAGGTACATTTTTTTTTTTGTGAATATTTTCTTTGTAGGCGAAATGTCAAATCAGATGTAGATGTGTATTGGTAAATCTGAATCAACTCTGAGAAAAAATCCGGACTCGCAAAAGTGCTCTGAAATCTGAAAAAGATTGCATTTTTTTACCAAACGAATATAAAAAGTGATCTGAGAGCAAAAAAAGTGCTCTAAGAGCTCCCAATCGAATACCACATAAATACTATAGAATAGACTACAACCTGAACGATAAAGGTGAGTGGTGAGGGAAAGTAAGTGTCCAGTTGTAGATTTGAGATATAGATGCCGCTAGGCACCAAACTGGGCTGGGGATGAAAACTCATTAAAATATCAAATTACACTTTTCAGCTGCATTCAGCTTTTTGTGACATTTCAAAATTATTTTTAAAATAAATTCGTTTGAAAACATTTGATTGCTTTGCAAACAGTTGTTGCTGTACAATTTTTGTTATTTTTTACAAGCAGCTGACAAATACTGTCTTAACTCAAAAGCAATTACCTAACACTGGATTTGTGTGTCGCGTTGCGATTTGTAGTAGAAAAAGTCAATGTGTGTGTGAGTGTGAAAGTTTGAGAGCAGCGGTATGAGTAGACAAAATTTCATTAGCTTTTATTGTTGAAAAGTCAGCAGTTTGTAAAAAATAACAAAAATTGTACAGCAACAACTGTTTGCAAAGCAATCAAATGTTTTCAAACGAATTTATTTTAAAAATAATTTTGAAATGTCACAAAAAGCTGAATGCAGCTGAAAAGTGTAATTTGATATTTTAATGAGTTTTCATCCCCAGCCCAGTTTGGTGCCTAGCGGCATCTATATCTCAAATCTACAACTGGACACTTACTTTCCCTCACCACTCACCTTTATCGTTCAGGTTGTAGTCTATTCTATAGTATTTATGTGGTATTCGATTGGGAGCTCTTAGAGCACTTTTTTTGCTCTCAGATCACTTTTTATATTCGTTTGGTAAAAAAATGCAATCTTTTTCAGATTTCAGAGCACTTTTGCGAGTCCGGATTTTTTCTCAGAGTTGATTCAGATTTACCAATACACATCTACATCTGATTTGACATTTCGCCTACAAAGAAAATATTCACAAAAAAAAAAATGTACCTAAACACAATTTGGCAGCTACTCTACTAACAGCAACAAAACACAGTCAGATTACTTCTTGTGATCGATTTGCCACACGAAATCTGAAATCTGGGAAATAAGTGTTACCATATTAAAAGACAATATGTGTTCGAAGTTGTGGAGGCTAATTGTTTTTGGAAACCATTTTGTCAAATGAAATAGGTGCTACAAAGCCAGACTATATTTACTTATGAGTACGGACATGGATGGATGAATATTTTTGCGAATTTGTGTCTTTTTTTCGCTATTTGTCTAAAGTAAAAAATAAAAAAACCCAAATTTTGTACTTCTATTTTCTCAAAAAACTTTTTGTTTTAGCTTCAGACTTAAATAAATTAAATATTTAGTCTAGAAATCTTAATACTCCATTCAACAACAATCATAAAGCATTTCTTTCCTTATATCTTCTAAATAGCATTACATAAAATTGGTACCTACCTCCTCCCTTCCCCCATAAATTATTCCAAATTCAACATATGTATATGTTTTTTAGCTGTCACTTGACTTTTTCTTCTTTTTTTTGACATTGACGTTGTCGCGCTCTATCCTATTGCAGTTGATATAATATTTCAACAGTCCTTTCGAAGAAATTTCGGAATTGTTCCAGATAGTTTGAAATTATTACATTACTAGACACAAACCACGTTTAGTAAAGTTACCGCGAAAAAATGTTTATAAATAACAATTTCAGGTAAGCCACATATAGAGGCTGCGTTAATCTTTACGCGATGTTTAAACGAACAACATCAGGTTTTTTTTTTTAGCTTTGATCTCAGCAAAGCAGAGTAAGGTACGATTTTCAGCACGCGATTACAACAACTATTGTGAGTCTCGAGTGTCAAGTAGAGCGTAATTGTTGTAATTGCAGGCCAATCGTAGAGGCGTTGTAAGGGAATCTAATAAATAGCAGTAGACTTGAGAAACGTAAAACTCGAAAGAATACTAGTTTGCTGGTTACACTATCCACTACAGTTGAGTGATGCGATTATTCGCTGTCAGCTGCGGAGTAAAGATATAGATGGCGCCAGGTTGAGTTTGTCTCCATTTTTAATCAGCCGGTACGTGAATGAATATTTCGAAGTTAAATGCAATGCATACGTTCAGGGCTGGCTAAATTTGACCGTATGGGTATTGCACACTTTCAGGATTTATACGAATTGCTGGAAACGATTTACAACAGTCCAAATCTGATGCATACTTTGTGGGTTACCATGTTATTCAGGACTCAAAGTTTTTCTCGAAAAAATTTTTTTGCCAAATTGAAATTGTTAGCTTTTGACACATTTAACGAAGAGCAACTAATTATTTGATGAATTGGGTTAATAGCTAATGAATACACGCTTCTAATGAGCTATGTGGCATAGTAGGATTCGAACGGGGTATATGACTTTTTTCAAATTTCCTAATTTTTTTTTCGTACTAGGGGTACATTTGTTTTTTTTTGCCAAATTGAAATTGTTAGCTTTTGACACATTTAACGAAGAGCAACTAATTATTTGATGAATTGGGTTAATAGCGAATGAATACACGCTTCTAATGAGCTATGTGGCATAGTAGGATTCGAACGGGGTATATGACTTTTTTCAAATTTCCTAATTTTTTTTTCGTACTAGGGGTACATTTGGTTTTTTTTGCCAAATTGAAATTGTTAGCTTTTGACACATTTAACGAAGAGCAACTAATTATTTGATGAATTGGGTTAATAGCTAATGAATACACGCTTCTAATGAGCTATGTGGCATAGTAGGATTCGAACGGGGTATATGACTTTTTTCAAATTTCCTAATTTTTTTTTTCGTACTAGGGGTACATTTGGTTTTTTTTGCCAAATTGAAATTGTTAGCTTTTGACACATTTAACGAAGAGCAACTAATTATTTGATGAATTGGGTTAATAGCGAATGAATACACGCTTCTAATGAGCTATGTGGCATAGTAGGATTCGAACGGGGTATATGACTTTTTTCAAATTTCCTAATTTTTTTTTCGTACTAGGGGTACATTTGGTTTTTTTTGCCAAATTGAAATTGTTAGCTTTTGACACATTTAACGAAGAGCAACTAATTATTTGATGAATTGGGTTAATAGCTAATGAATACACGCTTCTAATGAGCTATGTGGCATAGTAGGATTCGAACGGGGTATATGACTTTTTTCAAATTTCCTAATTTTTTTTTTGTACTAGGGGTACATTTGGTTTTTTTTGCCAAATTGAAATTGTTAGCTTTTGACACATTTAACGAAGAGCAACTAATTATTTGATGAATTGGGTTAATAGCTAATGAATACACGCTTCTAATGAGCTATGTGGCATAGTAGGATTCGAACGGGGTATATGACTTTTTTCAAATTTCCTAATTTTTTTTTCGTACTAGGGGTACATTTGGTTTTTTTTGCCAAATTGAAATTGTTAGCTTTTGACACATTTAACGAAGAGCAACTAATTATTTGATGAATTGGGTTAATAGCTAATGAATACACGCTTCTAATGAGCTATGTGGCATAGTAGGATTCGAACGGGGTATATGACTTTTTTCAAATTTCCTAATTTTTTTTTCGTACTAGGGGTACATTTGGTTTTTTTTGCCAAATTGAAATTGTTAGCTTTTGACACATTTAACGAAGAGCAACTAATTATTTGATGAATTGGGTTAATAGCTAATGAATACACGCTTCTAATGAGCTATGTGGCATAGTAGGATTCGAACGGGGTATATGACTTTTTTCAAATTTCCTAATTTTTTTTTTGTACTAGGGGTACATTTGGTTTTTTTTGCCAAATTGAAATTGTTAGCTTTTGACACATTTAACGAAGAGCAACTAATTATTTGATGAATTGGGTTAATAGCTAATGAATACACGCTTCTAATGAGCTATGTGGCATAGTAGGATTCGAACGGGGTATATGACTTTTTTCAAATTTCCTAATTTTTTTTTCGTACTAGGGGTACATTTGGTTTTTTTTGCCAAATTGAAATTGTTAGCTTTTGACACATTTAACGAAGAGCAACTAATTATTTGATGAATTGGGTTAATAGCTAATGAATACACGCTTCTAATGAGCTATGTGGCATAGTAGGATTCGAACGGGGTATATGACTTTTTTCAAATTTCCTAATTTTTTTTTCGTACTAGGGGTACATTTGGTTTTTTTTGCCAAATTGAAATTGTTAGCTTTTGACACATTTAACGAAGAGCAACTAATTATTTGATGAATTGGGTTAATAGCTAATGAATACACGCTTCTAATGAGCTATGTGGCATAGTAGGATTCGAACGGGGTATATGACTTTTTTCAAATTTCCTAATTTTTTTTTTCGTACTAGGGGTACATTTGGTTTTTTTTGCCAAATTGAAATTGTTAGCTTTTGACACATTTAACGAAGAGCAACTAATTATTTGATGAATTGGGTTAATAGCGAATGAATACACGCTTCTAATGAGCTATGTGGCATAGTAGGATTCGAACGGGGTATATGACTTTTTTCAAATTTCCTAATTTTTTTTTCGTACTAGGGGTACATTTGGTTTTTTTTGCCAAATTGAAATTGTTAGCTTTTGACACATTTAACGAAGAGCAACTAATTATTTGATGAATTGGGTTAATAGCTAATGAATACACGCTTCTAATGAGCTATGTGGCATAGTAGGATTCGAACGGGGTATATGACTTTTTTCAAATTTCCTAATTTTTTTTTTGTACTAGGGGTACATTTGGTTTTTTTTGCCAAATTGAAATTGTTAGCTTTTGACACATTTAACGAAGAGCAACTAATTATTTGATGAATTGGGTTAATAGCTAATGAATACACGCTTCTAATGAGCTATGTGGCATAGTAGGATTCGAACGGGGTATATGACTTTTTTCAAATTTCCTAATTTTTTTTTCGTACTAGGGGTACATTTGGTTTTTTTTGCCAAATTGAAATTGTTAG
Organism: Cheilosia impressa; assembly: GCA_948293265.1. Lineage (NCBI taxonomy): Eukaryota > Metazoa > Arthropoda > Insecta > Diptera > Syrphidae > Cheilosia > Cheilosia impressa. The sequence goes on along the minus strand of OX411884.1, from coordinate 24,967,797 downwards.
CTTTTGACACATTTAACGAAGAGCAACTAATTATTTGATGAATTGGGTTAATAGCTAATGAATACACGCTTCTAATGAGCTATGTGGCATAGTAGGATTCGAACGGGGTATATGACTTTTTTCAAATTTCCTAATTTTTTTTTCGTACTAGGGGTACATTTGGTTTTTTTTGCCAAATTGAAATTGTTAGCTTTTGACACATTTAACGAAGAGCAACTAATTATTTGATGAATTGGGTTAATAGCTAATGAATACACGCTTCTAATGAGCTATGTGGCATAGTAGGATTCGAACGGGGTATATGACTTTTTTCAAATTTCCTAATTTTTTTTTTGTACTAGGGGTACATTTGGTTTTTTTTGCCAAATTGAAATTGTTAGCTTTTGACACATTTAACGAAGAGCAACTAATTATTTGATGAATTGGGTTAATAGCTAATGAATACACGCTTCTAATGAGCTATGTGGCATAGTAGGATTCGAACGGGGTATATGACTTTTTTCAAATTTCCTAATTTTTTTTTCGTACTAGGGGTACATTTGGTTTTTTTTGCCAAATTGAAATTGTTAGCTTTTGACACATTTAACGAAGAGCAACTAATTATTTGATGAATTGGGTTAATAGCTAATGAATACACGCTTCTAATGAGCTATGTGGCATAGTAGGATTCGAACGGGGTATATGACTTTTTTCAAATTTCCTAATTTTTTTTTCGTACTAGGGGTACATTTGGTTTTTTTTGCCAAATTGAAATTGTTAGCTTTTGACACATTTAACGAAGAGCAACTAATTATTTGATGAATTGGGTTAATAGCTAATGAATACACGCTTCTAATGAGCTATGTGGCATAGTAGGATTCGAACGGGGTATATGACTTTTTTCAAATTTCCTAATTTTTTTTTCGTACTAGGGGTACATTTGGTTTTTTTTGCCAAATTGAAATTGTTAGCTTTTGACACATTTAACGAAGAGCAACTAATTATTTGATGAATTGGGTTAATAGCTAATGAATACACGCTTCTAATGAGCTATGTGGCATAGTAGGATTCGAACGGGGTATATGACTTTTTTCAAATTTCCTAATTTTTTTTTCGTACTAGGGGTACATTTGGTTTTTTTTGCCAAATTGAAATTGTTAGCTTTTGACACATTTAACGAAGAGCAACTAATTATTTGATGAATTGGGTTAATAGCTAATGAATACACGCTTCTAATGAGCTATGTGGCATAGTAGGATTCGAACGGGGTATATGACTTTTTTCAAATTTCCTAATTTTTTTTTCGTACTAGGGGTACATTTGGTTTTTTTTGCCAAATTGAAATTGTTAGCTTTTGACACATTTAACGAAGAGCAACTAATTATTTGATGAATTGGGTTAATAGCGAATGAATACACGCTTCTAATGAGCTATGTCGCATAGTAGGATTCGAACGGGGTATATGACTTTTAGTTTTTTGAACATTTTTGTTTTTGTATTTTTTGCTATCTTTTTTGGTGGTAAAATAAACTTTTTACTTTTTGCCTCATTTAGAGAAGAGCAAAAAATCATTTTATTATATGTGTTGATAGGTAATGAACAAACGCTTCTTTTGATCTATATGGATTAGTAGAATTGTAACGGAATCTATTTTTTTTAATTTTTCAAAGTGTTTGTTTTTGGAGGTTTTATTTTACTGTTTTTGGCCTATTTATAGAAGAGCGACAAAATAGTTGATTTAAGCGGGTAGTAGCCTACAAATATACGCTTCTTTTAAGTTATGTGGCGTAGTAAAATTCGAATTGGTTAATTTTTTATTAATTTTTTAATATTTTTTTTGCTTTTGCTTGAAAAACAAAAGAGTTTTATAGCGAACTGACCGTTACAAAAAAACGCAAATTTGAAATTGTGGGCGAACGGCTTGTCCGATCGAAAAAAAAAGTACATTTTCCCAGAGCAATTAAATCAGTGATTGGTATGCGCTAAAAAAATCCTTCAAAAGCCAATGTGGCGGTTCCAGCTTTACCGGTAAGCTAGGACCGCCACAAAATCTCCCACTTCCCGAAGAGCAAAAAAATCAAGAATAGAGCAATTAAATAGCAATTAAATAGCAATTAAATCCCATGTAGTTTGTTTTTCGAAATTCGAATGTGGCGGTTCCAGCTTTACCCACGTTCATCTCACGCAATTATAAACCAAAAGTGATCGCTTCCTTTCCAAATGGAAAAAAATGCAAACAAAAACGAAAAAATTACAAAATTATTAGATCACTGGTTGACAGTATGCAGACACTCTTGTCAAAGAGCCTGTCACAGCGATGGTCACACTAGTACCCCTCTCTGTATCTCTATGTCAATTGAATAAGTGACCGAGACCCCATAAATTATTCGAATATGCGACGGTTGACTGTTTGCACCGAGGCTGCGAAAAGCACTGCAGCATAAACGGATTCGAACATCGTAAGGTCGCCGCACGGTGGATCTAGTAGTAGGTAAGTTCGACTTAATTACCTCATCCAATGAAGGAGTACGGTATAGATGCTGTCTATATAGTGGGATAATTTGCCTTAGATAATGGGCCCAACTGTCATCTTAAACTATCATTTGCTTCAATCTACTCAAAATGCAAATGCAATTGATATGTAGGTGCAAGTGTGCACTCTACAGTCTACATGGATGCGACAACAGAATGGATCGTGAAATCAAAACGTGACTTCCGTTTCGCGTGGCAATGATTTTCATTTATGAATCTTTTTTGCACAAAAGAAATACGTGGCACAGCTCTTGCACAGAAATAGAGCAGATGTAACGGCAGCCTTAGACGATTTTTGTTCGCTTTTGCATTGGAATTGCAGTATTTAGGGCATGAACAAGATCATTTTCGAAATTCGAAAGCTGTTTTCTGAATGAAATACTTTCGGTTGTCGTCCGATGCCTTTATACCAATATCTGGAAAACTGAACTAGATGTCGCTGTCAAACACTGGAGGGGTATCATCGAAACTAAAAATGATCGCCTCAACAGGACGGTAGATTGGGGGCCATTGCATTAAAATCCATTATGACAGCAGTGAGTCACCACTAAGCAGTGAATCGATAAATTTATTTCAAATGAGGCGCCATAAATCTGTCGAACAATGTAATGGAATAGCGAACGCAATCGACAGCAATGCGGAGATTTGAAAGTCTCGAACTTAATAATTTGAGTATTTCTTTGTCAATTGATGACTCACACTACTCTTCGAAATCGAAATATAATACCTAGCTACATCTCTGGCGACTTCTTCATCCTTAAAGTGGTAAACTGATCGATTTATTAAATTAAATTTGTTTGTGGTTTTACTGAGTTGAAGAGGATTTTCTTTCACAATTTCAGCTAACGCAATCTAACTCTGGTTGACCATTTATTTATTCGGTACTGTTGGCGAGAGTTGCCATACTTATTTTTAAAGAAGCAGGTGTTTTTTTAATAACTGTTCTAAAAATGTGTTCTTTCAAATGAAATCAAAGTATTTGATATATATGATTTGAGATGTATTACAACGATACCAAATTTGAAAATGCGATCACCGTCTATAATACGTGAGTAATTAATACGTGTTTGGTACAGTGATATGGTGTAGCACTTAATCTACTTAAATGTTCACTAACGCCCTATGATTCTTATTACATTGTGGTTAGGAAACAGATGAGCAATATAGTTGTCAGAAATGTGACACAACAGGGAAAAATAGGCTCGGCGGGGGCATGTAGAAAAAAGGAAGTAGATTGACATCAAAATTGTAGTAGATTGGTAAGAATAACTAGGTAGGAACAACTAGTGAGCTTCTAATTAATATTCAATTTCGTTTACCCAACTTGTTAGATTTTCCTCTCAGACTTAACATAAACTAAACGTCAAAGGTGCAACCGATTCCCAACTACATGCACATAACGAAGCCACTTTTCTCTTGGCCAAGTTTATTACCCTCACTGTTATTAATTACGAATTACGATTCATTATCCAGCAGAGATAAATGTGAATTTATACCTTTCCAGGGTGGGGAAAACAACTACTGTTTGTTATTCAATTACTTCTATTATTCGCATGAGTAATTGTAATTAATTGTTTTTATTTGTGCTTACAGTGAAGTGACCGAAGGTGCTCTACAGATATGGCGAACCCTACCAGAAAAGATCCGTCATGACCCCAGTCTAGCGTCGTTTCGTCAGGAACACGAACGTCTTCATGGTGAGTTGAACTAATTGAGAAATTAAATCGAAAATTGACTCAGTTTCATTATGCAAATAATTGAAATTATTGCACGCTTAATGAGAATGTAATGTGACAATGGGATCTGTCAGGTTTTCGGTGTTTTATAGAGTTTTTTTTTGGGAAAAATAAATTAATTGGAATTAAATTGTATGCTGGGAATTTGTTAAATACATTTTGAATAGATATTGGCCTTTAACATAATGGAATATTTTTTTTAGGTTGAATTTGGTTATTGTCGCACGCTATTCGAAATTGGTTAGACAAAAATACTCCGGTTTGTAAACGCAGCCATTATGGCTTATGGACATAGATTATCTATATTACATTACCAATTATGTAACTACATTAATTTGCAAGTATACATACGTGTAGTATTAAACTACATTTTTTGGTATTAACTTTTGCAACCAAACAGCGGTTGCTTATTTTTTTTTTTTAGAAATTACCAAATTTATATTGTTTCTTGCATTTATTGTGCATTTTGCACTGTGTCACAATTTGGGAAGTTCGTGGAAGGTATAGAAATTCATTGCTGTTGGAAAAAACTCGCACAACATGCAACATTAGACAATGGGGCGTGAAAGTCCCTAGTAAATAAAACATTAAAAACGTTATATAAATGTTAACTAAAGTTGTAAAATTAGGAACATTACAGAGTGTTAAATAATGTGGCCGGGATTGACTGTGAAGACGTGCCATCTTCCATAATATAAAAGCACATAGTTTAACAGCCTCAACAAAAGCAACTTACTTACAAAGCTACTAAAGAAACAAAGTGGTTCCACTAAGCATGGACGCTTTTAATTTAAATGCGTACTTATACGAGACATTTTTGTTGGCATTACTGTGAGGTGTTCCCATGCATACTGCGAATGGACATTTTTTGAATTTCTTTAAGTGAGGCCGACATTTTTTTTTAATTTTTAGTACCCACGCCCAACATATTTAAAATTGGCTATTTTTTTTATAAACATCAAATTCGAAAAATAAATAAATTTCGACAATAAACTTGAATTTAAATTGCATTTGCATTTGAAGAAGATTTTTTTTTACTTTTTTCCCGTTTTTGAGCTGTCCGAACTTAACTCGTCGAGCTTGCGTTTAATTCTTGAAGGATTTTTCTGCAAAATGTTTTTTTTATTTTTTAATAATGAATATGATGCTGTAAGGAAAGCCAAAATATTTTCTCAGTCGTCGTGAGCGCCCCAGACATAACCGCTGCCGATTTTTTTCCGTCTGTAGAACTCGAATTTATTTGACAACTCAATATTTTTTTGAGTTGGTAGTATTGCCAAAATTGTAGATCTATCTGGACGATATCGTTTTTGAAATTTTGACGACCACAATCAATTGTTCTCAAGCCGATTTTTTCTTTAATTAATTTAAGTTCTTAATACATTTGTGGAGAATGAATTAGATGGAGCCTTCAAACTCGTAATTTTTGCACTTGAGTTGCTAGTTTTGGAACTCAATCGTTTGGAAGACAGTCGTGTCAAAAGTTAACGGATTAGTCACCTGGGTTTTCAAATAAAGAACACTTTTACCGGAGACAGCAAAGCGTTCACATTATAATAAAGAATACTCCAATAAAGTATACTATTCTCATCAAACGGAACAGAACCCGATCAGCAACATTTCCATTGTGTGGGATGCTCATAAAATGTAAAATAAAAATGCAAGCGGCAGATATTATAAGGTTGACTACTTTAGAACGTATAGTCTTTATAATTATGTATAATCATGTGAACTGAGATATTTGTCATATTTGTTTGCAACCATGTTTGCTATTTCTTCACCCCGCAAAGCGATCTTGTAGTGATGTTGTGAATGGGGCACACTTCATTCATACAATCAAGCGCTTTTTCTCAACCTGAACGGGAAGTTGAGCGAGTAATTGCACCTTCTATTGTTCTCCATGAACTTGTAGGAATTATGGTTCACATACCTACAAAAATAAGTAAAGGCAAAAACACCACCTTACCGACTTCGAACTTGAAAGTCTGTTTTGAAGCACATACGGATATTGTGTTCGTAAACATTTTTATCGTCACTAATAACCATTTCTATCCTCCACGCAAAATTTTGTTTGGAAAATTTCGCCATTGTGAGTTCGAAAAACTTGTCCTGGGCCCTAAAAATTATATATGAGTATGGCGGATTGATTTTCAAGAATTTCTTTGTGAGTTTGATGCGTGCCGGACAAGCTGTTGAATATTTTTTTTTAGAAAAATCAATTCATGAATTTTGCGTTGTTGTTAAATTCATAAATTTTGAATGGCTCGCTTATTCGTAAGAACGATCGTTGGGTGTGGCATACATAATTAACGAACATTAGCTGCAACAGCGAACTGTGGTCCAAAACGGCAAATATCGTGACAAAAATACTTAAATCGATGTTTTATTTTTTTATTGTTTTGTTTTTTATTTCTAATAGAAATATAAACAGAGCTTCAAAAACAGCAAAATAATTTTCTGCTTACTAGTTTGACTTATAGAGCTTTTTAAAGTTGCTCAATTTTGTTCTAGAGTACCAAAAAAAAACAGAAAAAACGAACTTCTTTATTTTCTTTTTTTGCAATTATGGCATAGGTATTAAACGAAAAATCCTTATTTTCTTGAAGTCTAGTTGATTTAATTTAAAATTTTAATAAAGAAAAAATTACCTAATATTTTTAAGAAATAAAAAAAAAACACATTTTATCACTTTTTTGTGTTTTGAGTAGAGCTACAAAATAATTCCCGCTAGTTCCAGCGGAAAATTGACAACGGTAGTTAGCGCTAACTGTTTGTTAAACCATATGCAAAATTATATTTGGAAATATTTGCAATGTTCGGCGAAATTTTAATTTGCTTAAAAAAAGTCGTGTTCCCGGCTGACGTTTTGGTCTTAGAAGCAAATTTCCTTATGGAATACTTCAATTATTTTTTTAATTAAATGAGTTGAGAGTGTAAAATGTTCTTCTTACATCAATTATAAATAGTTTTGTTATTATTTTGATTGTTAAAAAAATTTACCCACTTCCACACCCCTTTTTATATAAATGCCAATTGTTTTTGCACGATTCTTTTTTAAAAAAATCCTCCTAAACCAAAAGTGTTTTTGGGATATGCTGCAACTGAGTTTCTTTGAAATTCTTCGAATCCAGAAGTAACGTCAGCTATAACCCGAGTGGAAAAGGAACTTATAAAGGAACGGAACTGCAACTTATTATGCACTATCGTCTAAGGAATCTGTTATTGTAGATAAATTAAACGAGTATACCGAAACAACTTCGGATCTTCTAAAAGCCAAATAAAGCTACAAACTCCTAACTCCAACACTTTACAAAATCCTGGACAACGGTGGGGAACTTATACGACAGCAAATTTTTTCAAATAGGGGAGCTTTCAGAAGAAGCACAGGAATCAAGGACTACAAGCGATATCGACACTCAAATACATGCAAGGTTTCACGAAAACGACAAAATAAAGATTTATTTAATATTTTAGCTTATCATTAGATCTGACTTCAGCCTAATATTTAGAAAAATCCTGTGAAGCAATTTGCTTAAAAATCACTATTTATATAGGCTTGAAAATTGCAGCGACATCTTCATGCATTCAAGTTATGATTTTTTCAACCAAAAAAGTGATCTTGGACCGCTGATATTTCCCCCGGCTAGCGCGAGCACTTTGTCCCTAAATAACAACGATATTTGTTCGAAGTGAGAAAATGGTCACAAATTTTATCACAGTTGGCATTTCTAGCATTCAATTGAATTACAAATTTCAACCGTTCAACCAAAGTTTCAACAGATATTGAAGACATTTATGCCAAAAATACAAGGTGGGCCAATAGAAGTCATCCGATGTTGTTTGGCTCTCATTTTTTTTCTAAATGAAAAACTTCGATTCTGGTTTTTGATTAAGTTTATTTGAACCTTTATAATTTTATTGGTCGAAGATGATATCGGCCAAATGGGCGCCGTCAAAATTAGAGCCAAACAACCTCGGATGACTTCTTTTGGCCAACCTTATACAATATTTTGATTCTTTTCTTGTTAAATTTAAATACCATACCCAGCTAGCTCCCTGATTACTAACTAATTTTCGTCTGGCATTCGAGTCTCGTGTTGTAGAACGACCACAATGCTCCAATGGCATTCCCAAGTTCATGCTTTAATTTCAAGTTCATGACATTCGTATACGCTCTCCCCTTTGTTTTCGTATTAGACTTGCGTGTGATACGATTTTTCATTCATTTTTATTATACAGTTCCCAAGTGGATATCACCACACCGCCCACACATAAACTATTCCATTAAAATTCACCCTGCAAATAGAATTTTTTTTTCTCACTCCGCACTTGTATCTGATTACAGCATCAGATATGGGCACCGTCCAGTCTGTATGTAAACTTGGTAATAGCCCATAAATTAGATTCAACTTCACATTCGTTCATTAATAGATATTCTAATGGGCTTTTGTGTCTTAAGTTTTGAGGCACTTAAAATGGCTATTGCTTATACCCGCGCATTGGCAGATCAATTAAAAATGGATAGTGCAATAAGTGCAAACCAAGTTTGACACAATATGCCTCCTTTATCGAATAAATTAGTTATGGCCAACAACTTGTGTGTATACAATACATGTCATCTGCGTAATGACAGCTTTGTGGGTAGGGTCGGTGATGAGACAATTTATATTAATACTACCAGCACAATGAATTTCTTAAAGGTGACACAATTACATGTTGCAAATAAATTTGAATGAGGCCAGATGGCAAACATTTCCATAAGCTTGACGAATTATACCGTCCCCAACAGGGTATTCGAATAAATTACCGACGAAATCAGCTTGTCAATGCCTCAGGCTGAACCTTGAAAATATGAATAGGATAACTTGCCCAATTACCCTGCTGGGTAATTTATGAAACTATTTGCATAGGAATCCTTTCATTCTTGTCACTGAAGCATATTCAAAGGACAGTTGTAGGTGCGCCATTTTGGATTACACTTATTGGCAAAACGGAAAAGGAGGCCTCGGCAATTTTTTTTTTTGGCTGTCATAGTTCTTGCTAATGTTTGGGGTAACTTTTAGGAGGTACTACTGGGAGTAAATGCCTTAAGAAAAACAGTTTTCGACGATCTGACGTTTGCCTTTGCCAGATGTAAGAAGCGTTGCACTTTTCGAACTTCCAGTTGCGAGTACACCTTTGACATAGGTTTGCGGTATCACAATGTCATAGGTGCGAAATTGGAAGCCGCTCGAAGCTAACCTAGGATCTGGAATATGTTGTACAACACAGTTTGACAGCTTTCTACAGTGGCCTTTATTTTCTATGCCTTTTTTTCTGATTTAAAGCTAAAGCCTGGTATCCTGCTCGCGCTAAATTTTAGCGCCCATAGTCCCACACCAAAGATTAATGCTCGCTATATTATTAAACATCATGTAGCTAAATTTGACCACAACCATGTGCTCATGACAGATGCCAGTTAACGTAATTTTCGATATACCTATTCGAAATTCCAATTTACGAATTTTAAACTTCAAAGACATCGCATTTATCTTCGATTTAATGGGCACATTCCAGAATCTAGTTATCTTAAGTCGACTAGATTGGTCTGAAAATGACCATCCCATACACGTAATGACAGGATATAGGCATCGTTTTGCGTAGTAAGGCTTTTCGCAATGCGGGTCAAGCCAGCTGTCTCACTGTCACACAATGAGCAAAAATAAAACCAAACCAAAAGTACTTTTTCAAAGTAAAAGCTTCCCTCTGACAAGCATCATCACCGGTCACTGAAGGGTGTCGAAACGAAAATGGGCAAAAGGAAATTATCCTCAACTTTCCTCATGCACGTGCACCACCCTCGTTCGACCACAATGTACCATACATCTGTATGAACAAACGGGTAATAATATCTGTAAGCCGGCACGTCATCTCCAATGACCCAGATATGATCAAATGTATACGCTCCCCAACACCTTGTTGGGCTTCCTCGTTCAACACCGACAAAAATATCTATTCCTGCAAAACGAACCCCGAAACAGTGTGATTTCTCTTCCCGCCGAAACCTGTAGTCATACAGCTGTGGGTAGATATTCAACAGGCGCAAGCGCCAAAATGAGCCTGTATTCATTGAGTTTATCGCCCTCTCCATCCGAATCCATGGATGACTGGGAGCGGTGACTGTGTCTCGCATATGTTCACAGCCTGTTTCCTGCGGCGCGAGGCGAAAATACAAAATTTCGGTGTGATTAGTTTTTGCTCAGGAATCTTCTGTCCAAGGTGATTAGGAGTCAGTTCTCCATTAGACTCTCTGCGGGCAGTACACTGGACAAAGTGCGTGTGTATAAACTAAGCTATCCACCCGAGGGACAACAGTGTATTTCAATAACTTCATTGGATGTCAGTTATTTAGAGTGCTCGCAAATGAGTAGGGCCAAACTGAGGGTAACATGCCATTTACGAATTAAAGAACGACAGTCAACTGAATCGATATGCTCCGAATGGAAATTAAGGACAATGGCAGAGTAGTTGTCGTGCATTCCTGTCGGAGAAGTCTGCTTGTTTGAGCGACAATGATGAGGATATTCTTTAAATGCTGGGGAAGATGTTAAGTCAAGCAGTGGGCATAATGATGCAAGGGTACATTTTAAATTGTTTTGTTTCTGTTTCTACTTGCAGCGGGTGAACCCATCCCAGATGAAGATCCTCTGCCAACAGAAGATCTTACCGAACTGGAGGAGGCTGCGATGCATAACAATAACTCAACAAATCCCAACGCATCGATTGCGATAAACATAACAAATGAATTGGGACAGATGCATAGTATGGACGCCAGGTAATGAATTTAAGACAGCTGGGTTTGGGTGAATAATTTGGAGAGTGACGTGTTGGTTTTTGTATTTTTTAAGGGAACCCGATACTAACAACGAACATCATACTGACGACATAGACGCTTGCCACGACCACAAGGTGAGGTGCACAGAGAATCTTTTATAAATTTTCTATTCTCAATTTTTTCTTTTTTTTTCCCCCATTTAGAAGAGCAAATGGCCAAAGTGGATAAAAATATCAATTTTACTGGTGGTGTGGGGGCTGTTCACTGGCTTCCTTATGACAACAAATGAAAAAGTCGTCGACAAAAGACTATTATCCATTCCTCCTGCACAAATACCCAAAGGTGAGTTATAGATTATAGTTTTGTGGCTTTTTGATTTGATTTGGCGGGTGAAACGGGCGCCTTTATGACCGATAGAAATGAAAAGCTTTTACAAAAAGACCACCCGGCGCCAACCATCAGCAAGAGGATACTGGATCACATTCAAATTTTGAAATGCAAAAATATGGGCACTTTGCATACTCGTATTTTAGGTACTAACACGAAACCTATCTTCAGTTTTAAGAGAAGTTTGGATGAAGTGTCCAAGGAAGGAATTATGTTGGCTTAAGCTCATATCAAAAATTCACTTAACGTCAATCAAACGGGTTAAATATCGGGCCACTAATCTAATCATATAGTTTCGATTTACTCGTAGAATTTCACTGAATTTCAATAGCTTAAGCTGAATTACTCCCATGAAATTCTTAAATGTTTTTGTATGGTCAAAGTAATGTTGACCATATTGCAAATGATCTCCACCCCTTAAAAATAAATTAAAGGTTCTTCTATCTCTTTACAAATCGCTTACTTCTGTCATCAAAAGAAAAGTAAACGTAAAATCTGTTACAAAATAATAATAATAATAATAACAAACCACATCTACTAAGCAATTCATACGGCACAAGTCAGCCCGAATATACATTTCCTCGGATTTTTTGTCCAGAAGTCTGTTAATACTTGTAGCAGCTTTGTAGGCGAATATTTATATTCAAGGTACCCAGCCCAATGGATTCGATCGACGTTTAGCATACGTAATAGCTAACTGACCAATATGCAACGCTCATGTTGCTCCTTAGCAAATCAGGCGACTCGCATTTCCTTCGCCTGAAAGTTCATCCGGGAATCCCAGTCGATACATTTTGTTAAAATAAAATAAGTCATTGCAATCGTGCCCTAAGTGACAGCTGACTACTTCACAATTGTCTCTCCTCCTATCAAACCAAAAATGCCAAAACCTTCTTCTCTTTCTCGTTCGTATTCTAACTCTGAAGTCAAAGAAGTCTTACGGCCATATTATTCACTCCGGGTGTAGCTCAGGTTTAAGTTTATTTTACACCCGATCATAAATCCGCATTTTTTAAACCCGATAATTTAAACCTGCGTCCATATTATTCACTGAAAAACACGCATTAAACCCGCTGGATTTAAATGCGGATTTAAAACACTTTAACCCGTTTTTAATCCGTTTTAAACCCACGTAATGTCAAAAATTCACAAATAATGGCATGTTTGTTTTGCTGTTTGTCACTTGGAAATTGATTTGATTTATAGTGTGCCGATTTTAGTTTTTAGTGCATTAGTCGAATCATTGAATGTATGTAGCCTTCAGAAATGGGCATTCTTCAGTCGGATATATTACCGAAAATCCACCACATCGTAATCGAGGACGACGTTGATTTACTATCAACTCTCCATTTCATGAATGAAATACATTTTTTTTACCTCTTTGCTCCTTTTTGTTATCTATTTCACTTTTCTTCTTTTCTTATTTCTCACGTCCTACGAGAAATAAAATGTCATAAATTACGAAATTGAGCTTTAACCCGAGTTAAAGAACTTAAACCGGTTTCCGGAGCGCGTTTAAATCCAATCGGATTAAACGCTGTCAAGTTTAAAAAAATGGGTTTAGGTTCGGGTTAAACGACTGAATATTATGGACTTGGGTTTAAGTTTTGGGTTAAACTCACTTAAACCCGGGTGTAACGTTTAACCCGGATTAAAGGTAGTGAATAATATGGCCGTTAATAAATTAATCCGGAAATAAAATATAAATCTTTCGTTTTTTTTTAACTGGTTATGGGCGCAGAATATTTTAAACATCCAAAAGTATTTTGAAGAATTTATATTTTGTAAGATCAAAAGATTGGCAGCATTGAAAGGTCTTCTTATTGCTGGTTTATCTATTTAAATTGACAGTTTCACAAATTGAAATAAGCCAGATTCATTAGTGAAAATATTGACAAATGAGAAAAATCGTCATGGTAGTTCGGAATGTGTGTCCGATTTTGAAGGACTACTTGCAACGGGTAGTCGAACACATTTGGAATAGGAAAAATAAATTAACATGCAGTGCATGACTTTAGCCCTCACATAGCTTTGTCTTTTAGTAAAAAAAAACGTTGCAAAGAAAGAAAAGTACGTCAGTAATTGCCTTACATAAAAATTAAGTTTTCGAAAAACGGAATGTTTTTTTTAGAACTTACTGCTATTCGCAGCTGGTAGCTGAAGCAATAAAGGGAGAACACAGTCTGTCGGAGTTCATATTTATATAAAAAGTTGACAACAACTCATTTGCTTTAAATTATTTAGGGAGTTGTTTTTAGGAAGTACTGTAGTAAAACTATTGTAAAAATAATGATACAGAGGAATTTTCAAATAGGAAAAGCAATATTAAACTGCGGTCCATTCAATAAGTTTTAGAAACAAAATCTGTTTCTAAAACTCTAAAATTGCATTTCGTCATAAACTTGTTGACTAAGCGCCTACCAATGAGCTAAATGAATGATTTATCGTTAAGCGTAGTACGCTGCTTGAGCTAAACTAAATTTAAGCTGTTTCTCTCCAAACATCAGCTAAAGTTCTAGCAAAATTTTGACATAGAGTATGCAGTGGATAAGTGTCAGAGAAAACATCTGTTCTTTGAAAAAATTTTCTTCAAAAATTTAAATCTATCTTGTTTCAACTATTTCTGATTCTAGGTACTTCTCGTCCAAGTAATAATTAAAAAAGCTCACCCTTGCATACTTTTCCGCAACAGAACAACAAATACACAACGATCTGTCCCAATTTAGCTTGAGAAAATGTGCCTACCAATTAAATGGGCACGCTAAATTTTGACAAACGCAGGAAGTACATTCTGAAACAAAAGTTTGATTATTTAGCTCGATCTGCGTACAACTCAACTAAATGGGTTCGCTTAAATTTATCTGAGCTAAATTTTGGAGCGAAAATTTAGCTCGAGCAGCGTACTAAGCTTTACCTAGTATTCGTATGTCGTTGACATGGTTCTTCTCTCGGATATCTATTTTCTTTCCTTGAATGTTCACACAAGGATATTTAAAAGAAAATTATTAAAAAAAAAATATTAAAGTCCAAAAGATCCTTTTTCAAAGCTTTTTTGATTCCACAATTTCTAATCACGAATCATGAATCAGAAATCAGAATTCTGGTTTGCGGAAAAGTAGAGTTTTTACCGCATAAATATCGAATAATCTGAGGTTAGAAAATTAGGAACATTTTTGTTAGTTCGTTATATTTCCCACGAACCTTTTGTTGCTTTTTTCCAATACAGCACTGAAACCCATACTCTCTCTCAACATTAGATCTAAGAAGTGTAAAAACACCTTCAATTGACAACGTCGGGAAATGAAGTCGAAGTTAAGTTCGAGAGGGATATTTTGAACGAAAAATTCCTTTTTTAACCATTATAACCAATAAAAATATCAATTTTCATTGTTGTTGAAGTTTAATGGATTTTATGTTTAAAACTTCAATATGTGTGAGCATTCAAGAACTTTTGTCACTTCAACTTGTCAAAGATCTTGTAAAAAAAATTGTTTTCGATCTTTTTCCTCGCTGAGAAAAATATGTTCTTCATTCTTCCAAAAGCTGGAACTATTTAAAACCTATCTGAAAAAAGTACCAGAACAGACATTTCATAAGCAGGATATTTTTGGGGATTCTAAATTCATTTTAAAAAGTGTTAGCCTATAGCTTGAAAGATAAATTGACTATTTTTTGCAGGGTTTTTGATTTTTTGTGAATATTGTTAAAATTCCCTGCCCATCTCCGCTTATTTGTCAAATTTTGGCAGACCTGTGTCATTGGCTCTACCCCAGGGACATTTTCGTTTTGTACTTCTCAGTATACACAAACATATAATATCAATTGTGCATCTCTTGAGTGTAGGTTCAGTGGCAGTTTAACATTTTTTAGAAGACTTGAGGTAGAACCAAGTAGGATTGCATGGGAGTAATCTAGCTTAAGCCAACATGCGTTTGCATTAATATTGTATATCGTTATTTACTGGGTGGTTTTACTCAATTTAAGTCAACTTTCGTCTGTTTTTGACACCAGCCTGTCATCAAGAACATCTACAAGAGGAAACAATAAATAGGACCAATGTCGCTGTAAATTATCTACCACTTAAACAGTTTAAGGTCTCCGACATTTTTAATACAAAACCTAGTTCTATCTTTCAAACATTTCTCCAATTGTCAGAAAACAAATGTCAAACTATAAAAGAAAACCTCAGATTAACTTCCCTTATACTGCCTTATGCTGCCAATAAAAGTGAGCGTACAGATTTTATTTGCCTCCCTTATTGGGGAATGATTTATCACAGCAAGCGCCGCCATCCTGTTTATATATATCCCATAAGTGTTGTGCTAATTAATTTGGGGATCATTGCGATGACATGTGTCTTAAAATAGTGACGGAAACGGATTAACTCAGGGGGTTTGAATATCCTAAAAATAGCAAAACTCAGTAGGGAACAATTAAATTCGCTGTAGGCGATAAAACCAGGTCACGATTTATGGCTTTAAGGATCTAAATTGCTAGTCAGCGAATTTAATATAATAAACATTCCTCTTCAGACTTTATTATCAGCAGTATACCGAAAAGTTTACGCCTGGGAGTAACGCTGGAAGGTGCCTTTGCCCAACAGCATTCCGCAAACAATCTCACTAGCTACCTGTACGTGTACGTGCAACTGTTGTACCTGGGCAAGGAAGAAATGACTGCCAGCAACGAGAGCAACTCGCCTCAAAATGAAGAGCTGCAGATAACGCATACGCAGAATGTGACAGAAATCTGGCAGATTCCGCTGGTCGACGAAGAAATGCTGGACCTTGCGTCGGAAGTGAAGAGGACGAACGTTTTCATGTTCGAGGACATGGGTTCGCCAAAAATTCAAAGTGAAGGCGCATCACTTCGCCTGCGCATTAAGACGGACTCGGATCGAAGCATACCGCTTCAGTTTAGCTATGATGAGACGCCAATCGACAAGGAAATGGGCGTCATCTATGCGGCGGTAGTGCTCTGCGGACTGTATATAATGATCATTTGGGAGGTTGTTAACCGGACTTTTGCCGCCATTATTGCCTCCACAATGGCGATTGGCATTTTGGCAGCACTGGATGAGCGTCCGCCCATGGCTGAGATTATGGGCTGGATTGACGTCGAAACACTACTGCTGCTCTTCGGAATGATGATATTGGTTGCAATATTGTCGGAGACGGGAATTTTCGACTACCTTGCGGTATTTGCATACAAGGTAAAGTGGTGGCACTTGTAGGAATGAATTTTGTTAAAAAGATATTCACACTTGCAGATCACCAATGGAAGAGTATGGCCGTTGATCAACTGTCTGTGCCTGTTTACGGCAGCTGTGTCGTCATTCCTTGATAATGTGACAACGGTGCTTCTAATGACGCCGGTTACGATACGCCTTTGCGAGGTGATGGGCTTGAACCCGGTGCCGATCCTCATGTGCATGATCATCTACTCGAATATTGGAGGCGCCCTGACACCGGTTGGAGATCCGCCCAACGTGATAATCGCTTCGAATAGTTTCATTTCGAAAAATGTAAGTTAGCCCCCTTAGCTTTGACGGTATTGCAAATGACAGTTCCATTCGTGCACAGGGTGTCAACTTTACAGTCTTCACGGTGCATATGTTCCTTGGAGTGGCAATGGTGATGGTTCAAACGTACATCCAACTACGATTCAAGTTCCGAAATATCAACGATCTTCGCTTCAGTGAGGCCCCAGATGTCCAGGAGTTGCGTCATGAGATCGCCGTTTGGCAAAGGGCTGCCGCTTCTCTGTCGTCATACTCCAAGGATGAAGATCTCGTCCGTGAGACTCTGACAAAGAAGGTGAACCGATTGAAGCGGACGCTCAAGAAGAAAGTGACTTCAGGATCGGCGCCAGCTGAGAACTACGAACAGACTCTGGGACAACTGCAGGCGAAAGTGAGTTGGATCGTTTTTCTCGCTAGATTTCATTGATTCCATACATGCGTTCATTAATGTGGTTCACTCATTCATTAAAATTTTCTATTTTCCATTGGATCAATGATTTCATTAAATTCATTCATTGGTTTAATGGTTTCGTTTATTAAGTAATTTTTGTCGTTCATTTGTTCATCGATTTCGGCCATTCGTTCATTGATTTACTTTCATCGTTTCAGTACCCCATTCGAAGCAAATCACTTCTGTACAAGTCGGGCGTAGCTCTACTCTTTGTCATCAGCTTGTTCTTCTTGCATTCGGTGCCAGAATTACAGAGGCTTTCACTAGGATGGACAGCACTATTGGGCGCTTTCCTTCTACTGATCTTAGCGGATCGTGAAGATATGGAGTCGGTGTTGGCCCGTGTCGAATGGTCGACTCTTCTATTCTTCGCCGCGCTGTTCATTCTGATGGAATCGCTCTCGGAGCTAGGATTGATCGACTGGATTGGCAAGATGACGGTGAATGTGATTTTATCAGTCGGAGAGGAATCACGACTGGGTGTAGCTGTTCTTCTAATTCTTTGGGTAGACTTGAAATTCAAAAAGTTATTGCTATCCGTACTCATGATTTGAAACTGTTTCAGGTATCTGCGATAGCATCAGCCTTTGTCGATAATATCCCACTGACGACGATGATGATCAAAATCGCAATTTCGTTAGCACAAAATAAGGAATTGGGCTTACCTCTGCAGCCGCTGGTGTGGGCTTTGGCATTTGGAGCCTGTCTAGGAGGTTGAGTGTTTTATTTACCTACTTTAGTTTTCTGAAAACATGCCTCATATTTTTTTCCAGGAAATGGAACACTGATCGGTGCATCTGCGAATGTGGTGTGTGCCGGTGTTGCCGAGCAGCATGGATATCGATTCACATTCTTAGAATATTTCAAGTAAGTTCTTATAAACATTAAGTTGTAATTTCAAATATTATCAACAACAAAATTTTATTTCTTTCTTCACAGAGTTGGCTTCCCAGTTATGATAGGCAGCATAATAGTGGCGACGGTTTATTTAATGATAGCGCATGTCATGTTCCAATGGCACTGATAGAACGATATGAAAATAAAAACTATAACACATGCATGTGATCGAGTACTAAAATATCATACAAAATGGACACATCATCACTTTGAAAATATATAAACATGCGTATCCTATTTATAAATTTTTAAATAATATTCACCTTATCCCCTTTATCAGGATGAGTATAGTATTAAAAAATGAAACAAAGTGAAAAATACGTCATCAAAATTGGTCCTAAAAATAAAACAAAGAGTTACTTCTACCAGAGCTATCTTTGAAAGAAGTTATTTAATAACAAAAAAATGTAAACAAAATTTATTGTATAGATTTAATAAAATAAATTAAAAACAAGTATATTTTTCAAATAGATGAACATTTATTTTTACACGAAATGTTTATTATACAATGAGAGATATAATAAAAATGTTATGCGATAAAATTTATATAGTGCATCTATAATTAATTTACATTATTTCAAAATGAATTTAAATATATTTAGATTAGTTAAATGCATTCATTAAATAAATATCTAATATATTTAAACTATTTCTATAATTGTGAGTTTGTTTGAGTAAATCGTGTTGTCTGCAATTCTTTTTTGTTAAAAACGTTATATGCAACACTCGATACAGTGTATTTTGTTTATTATTACTTTTTATTTTTCTGTTTGAGTTTTAAAAATATTTATTTGTTTATTATTTTAGGAATGAAAACAAATTATACAAAAGAGAAATCACCATATTTACTGTTTATTTAGTTTTAGTTGACATTTAAGTTATATATTGTAAAGTAGCAAATGAATAAATAAAGGATTACAATTTAAAAGGATAATTATGGGTTCACAGATCTTAATAAAGAATTATATAAGACCGCGGGTTACTTCCAGAGCTGCCATTACGAAATGCCTGTTTTTAATTCCGCTTTACGATTAATTTCATCAATTATTATTACAGTTACAGTTACGATAAATGGAAATTTTGAGCTGTTATTTTTTAATTTGCAAAGTTTTGCTTCAAATAAATGCTAACTTTAAAATTTTAAAATAAAAATATCTTGCCAGTCACATCGGTGAAGTCTAGTTTTTCATTTAACACTAAATGGACTATAACTGCTGACAAGAAGAAACATTCATTCTCCAGAAATGTTTTACAAAGGGACGGCTTTGTGTGTACAACTTAGGTGTTGTTGCACTGCCCTATCGGCTATGCTGTGCGCAGTACTGTAATCGAAATCGAAATCGGAAAATTCTTCTATAATTTTATAGCTCCTTTCTCTTTAAATATGTGATGTGCGCTTTAAAAGGGCGTTAAAATAAACCACTTCTATTGCTCTATTCTCTTCCCCATGTCGTGTCCGTGTGTCGTGTCTCTTCGAAAAAAGCCCACAGAAATTAAATCATGTATATAACGAAATTTATATGACGCACAATATGTATTATCAAAACACATACCCTTCCTTTATACAGGGTGACCCATATAAAAAATATGCAGGATTAACTCATCCTACAAAATATTAAGTAGCGGTATAATATACATATTATGTGTATTCTAACAAATTCAGCACCATTGCAAAACAAAAGTTTACTACTGTAACGTCAGAAGTAGGTACTTATGTACCACCGATTGACGGCTGCAGGATTTATTATGATACTAATGTGGTATTCGATTGGGCGCTCTCAGAGCACTTTTTTTGCTCTCAGAGCAATTTTTATGTTCGTTTGGTACCAAAAAAGCAATCTTTTTCAGATTTCAGAGCACTTTTGCGAATCTGGATATTTTCTCAGATTTGCTTCAGATTTACCAATACACGTGCGTTTGAGTTTGACAACTAGTGGAGTTTGTTTACATTTTAGTGAAATTTTTCAACTGCAAAGAAACGCATTGCATCGGGTGGATCTATTTTTGTTAATTATTTATGTACAAATGTTTAGAAATCAATCTGGGCGAGCATTTTGAATGTTTTCATATATAATTTAACCAGTGAATAGAAAACGCTTAGAAAAGTGTCGAAGGGTACACATATTGCAGTCGCACAAATATCAACAAAAAAAAGAGCAAGTGACGTTTTTGTGTTCGATTAGCCACACGAAATCTGAAATCTGAGAGCAAATCTGAAGAAGCCCAATCGAATACCACATAAGAACGAATGAACAAGTTCAGTACAGGTTTATCGCTAATCGTTCTTTTTTTGTTACAATAATGTCAATCTAACTGATTCAAACGTTTTTCATATAAATGCAATTTTGACAGAACTACTGTGTTGCTGGTTCAACTCTTTTGCAGCGTCTATAAAAACATGGGGAGAGAGAATTAAGTTCAGAATTGTCATTTCGAAATGTCGAATTTGGCAGTACATATTATAAAAATCGTTACTCAGATTATAATGAAAATCACACCTTACAATTACTTTACGTGGTATACACCTACCTTTGAGTGTAAAAACTAATCAGCATAAATTATATTGCCATCGCTTAACCCTGTTTTACTGACCGTTTATAAGATTTTAATTAACCCGAACGAATACCAGTAACGTTTTAAAATTCCAGAAGCATTGACAAGACATATAATAAATACGGAGTACTAGCAAAATGTCATTGGGACGTTCAAGTACTTATGTCAGTTTCGATTTGGCAAAAATAAATTTTTTGTTTGAGAAAAAATCCATTTTTTTTGATGGAAATTGCTTTTCATATTTTATTTGGCAAAAAAAATTATTTTTTTATCTGACTTTCTTTTGAGAAATTTTTCAGATTTCACACATACTTTCACTGATAACAATATATGTGTATGACCCACAGCTGGGGGTTAGAATTGTTTATCGTTGAGAGGGTTGCATTTTTAACCGAATTATTCATTTTTCGATTATGGAAACGATTTTTCATATTAAAGTAACCAATTTTAAATGAGTTATTATAATTGTGTAAGAATCAATTGAAATAGATTTTCAGTGCAAGAGAAAAAACCAATAAAATTCAGATTTTATGTTCGTTTTTTTCAGAAATCTGAAATCTTATATCAAAATTTGAAGGCAAATCGAAAATGATATTAGTTGTAAGCCTGACAGCTGGCTGACTTGATGTGTCTCAGTTTTGATTGGTCTAGACCGATCACTTGAATAGCTTTTTCAGTTGACTTTAACAGTTTTAGCGTTCAAGGTAAGGCCAATATACCTTACCCATTTTCATAGGTTTTTAATGAGAAAATAATTAGGCAATTTAAAAAAAAAACCCCTGCTCAATAGCAAAAAGAAAAAGAAAAATGGTAGCACTGTTAAGCTGACAAACAAGTCGCCTAGTACCTATTTTATATACCTAATGTCATTTTAATCAGCTGCATACCTAATACCTATGCACATCATATACACTACAGCCGCTTCGCCTTCGCACACTGTTGCCTACAGTAAATAGAAGCACCAGCTGTCAGCTCCATCCACTATTACTATTTACCACCAATCGAGAAGAATCTACCGCGTGTAACTGTAAACTATACGAAATGCGATTTTCAGACGCTTGTGCCGTGTGAGTTTTTTCATTTCGGTTTCAGTTTGAATTGACATCCCGATCCAGCACGAATAGGTCATGTATATAAGCGATTGGGTACGAAAACTGGCGGGAGATAAAATGGAAGAGTGCGCGTCCGTGCTTTGTTTTAAATTTACAATTGAAAATTGGGATTCGGTCGCTTATAACTGTACTTTGTAACTTTTAATATGAAGAACATTATAAGTGAAATTTAGTTTTAAGTCGTTTGTAATGAGATATTTTCGGTACGGTAACAATTTGTTTTGCTTCGAGAAAACTTCAATACGGAGACGGTAAGTTAGAAAATACTACTGCGGTAGTGCGTAGTGAATAGGTGGAGGAAATAATTTTTGTTGTTCTTAATTCGCAATTATAATCCACTTTCTAACGAAAATTACTTATCTACATGATACTAGATTTTCTTTATAATTAGTATACAATTATAAAGAGATATGGATACAGTTTCGTTTAGTATTATAAAATAATATATAATGGATGGCCATCTTGTTTCAATTAATACATAAGCGGTGCGGCTTTTTCTTCTGGAGAAAATGACAGTCGTTTTGACATTAAGACAACTGTTACACTTTACAAACTCCAATAAATTTTTCTTAAAAAAAACCCAGTGTATTTTTATAAGTAAACCACGCTATGTCCATTTATTTAAAAAAATATTTATTGCATTTTTAGTAATTCAAACAAAATAAACATATGTTAACAAAACTGTTTGCTTTTCTTTACAGTTCACGAGGGAAGATGGAGAACGATGCGGATACGGGAAAATTATGTTCGGAAACATTGTACAAAATCGAATCTTCGATGAACAGTTGCAGTTAAACACAGGAAATTTTGACGTTGACTACAATTCAGAAACTGTGCTGAAGGAACTTCAGAACAAATTCCATAATTTTGATTTTTAACCAAATTTACATGTATAAGTCGTTTAATTATATACCTGCCTATCATTTTATCTCCGTTATAAATAAAATTAATTCCTTAAACATTAATAACACTGAAAGAAGTTTTCTTTATAATTTGCTATAATATTCTTCGTTGTCATCCAACTTGACATTTTGGTAATCGATTTATACAACGCCCGAAATTGTATAAAAATATATCTATACAAGTGGCAGAATTTATTATTAAGTATTATGAATTCTTTATTAACATTTATTAAAATGAATGTACACTTTGTGTTGTATTAGTATAGCATGACATGATATTTTATGTCATAAGTCGAATATGGAATCGGTATACTATGCACCATCTCATTTCATTCAAACAAATCTTATCTAACAACAGCTGATTTACCACACCACTCCACTCAGACTCAGTGACAGAATTTGAATCGTAGTGAAGGTATGTGACATGTGAGTTGTAATCATGTAGAATAAAGTGTAGCGGGTAGGGAATGTATAAATGAGGCGTTTACATAGCGCAGTACAATAATTTTGCAGTAAAAATGAAAAAGAGTCCGTGTTAATTATTATAACTCGGCGAATTTCAATAATTAACAGGTCGTTTTTGTGCTAAGTCCGATTCATGAGCTTAGTTTCCGACAACACCACTGTCAAATAATAATAAAAAAATTAAATCAACTACAGCTAAAATAGGTAGGTAACTCGTTGAAAAACAAAGCCGATTTTAATATGGCTGTAGAATAACTTTGTTAAGAAATTGCTGAAAAGGTTATAAAAACGAACAATTTAAAAGAAAAACATTGCAGAATTGAAGTTGTGTGTTTTTTTTAGCGTATTTTTGTAAGAAATTTAAAGTTCAGATAATACGGTTTGCGCGCTGTCTAACGATAGGTATTTAAAGAAAACACGCTGCTTTAGCAGTTTTTGTTATTCTACAATAATTTTTTGACTTACAAAATAGCTTTCGAAAAATGCAAGTAGGTATAGTCGTGTAGTAGGTTTGGTATTTAGTACTTGGAATTTTTGAAACTTGTCGTGAACTCTTTCATATTAATGCTGTTAACTGAGCCAATCCAAGGGTTTTCAATAAATATTATACGCAATTATGTGTTCTTTCCCCCTGTTGACACTTACCAAAACGAAAATGTTTTTAACTCAGGCGATCTCGCAAGATCCTGTAGTTCTTTTGTGTGCTGATGGAGTTATCTTTAGTCAGCTAAGAAAGTTGAGTTTTATGAATGGGGGTGATTTTCTCTCAGTCATACCTTTAAAACGCATGTCCAAAATGGGGTCAATTTTGGATAACAAATTCACCCTCAGGCTTGCGGAAAATTGGGTATACGTATTTTAAGTAGATATCTAGTAAAATGCAAAAAAAGCTATTTACAAATTGTCTTTAAATGTTTGCATACCTACCTATTTCCTATCCGTAAATATTATAAAAACAGAATACATAACATCCCATTATATTAACCTACTCTTCCATCCCTATTTCTAACTCACATTACTATTTCAATGCTCTACATGGACCACACAAGTAAAGAAACTCACCTCGCAGCCACCATTCGGGCTTACAGCTGTCCCATTGCTATATTAACGTGCAATTACTCGTACAAATTGCATTTCATGTCGAATTGCATTTGATGTCGACATCGAAGATCGAACCAGTGTTGCATTACACACAACTGGAGCCTGAGAGCAAGCACAAAGAAACCGAACACGTACTATCTACATTGGGCTAGTGAGGTCTTAGACCTTTTGGTCAATGGGGCATGACGTTGGGTGATTGTCATGCGTAATGTATGTGATAATAGAGCTGAAGTCATGCGGTACACTAGTTGGCAAAATGCATAAGTGTTTGGAAACTTGATCGCTTGGAAAAAATGCTCGGTACACTGACCACGAAAGTGAATTGCTATAGCCCATTGATATGAAAGTTGTTTCTAAATTGGTAACTTATGTAACAACCAGTACTGGATAGCTGTACTGCCAGCACCGAATCGAAGTGGTAAAAATAATTGCAAGCTTCGAATTGTTCTAGGCGATGAGGAATATTTGTTGGAGCATATTTCAGCTAAAATTGACGTCAGCGTAGCATCGAAGGTAGGTAACTTGGATTTAAAAGAATGCAAAACTGCGACACTCGCAGAATACATTGTTTTTGTTGCAAAATATGCCGACCTGATATATGACAGCTTGTTACGTGACGTGGTTATTTTTGCGCACTGTGACGTGAGAAAAAGCATTCACAACGTCATGTGAATGATTTATAATTGAAAAGAGCACCTGAAACGTGTTGCTGTGACTACGTTTACCTAGAACCTAGAAGTAAGCAGTCGCATTTTACTGTTTTGGTCTGCGATTTGTCATATTTGATAAAATGTCATTCATTTCAAAAACCCAGTTTTCCCCTCAACTCTTTTGATTTTTGGGAAACCCAGAGCTTTGATTCCTAAGCCAAAAGCTCAAGAAATTGCTACCACTTGGGGAAAATATTTTAAACATGGTGGTAGTTGCTACCCTAGGGTCTTTACTTCTAACAGAGATGAAGAAGCAGACTGAAGGCTGAGCTGAATCCATATTTTTCCTATCCCTTAGCAATCACGAGTCAGGTAGTGCCTTAGGTCTAGCATAGTATATTTGTTTATCCTCACTTTCATACAGAAGGAAATATTCTCGTCAGCCTTCATTAAAGTCGACGGTGACGATTGAAGTGAGTCTTCCACCTAAAAGAAGGTATTTGAGCGAATATGCATTTGAAATAACTTCAAATCTGCTGCCACCTTGCCCACAAGTCTGTCCACTTCGAAATGTGCATAAGGTGCAACACAAATATTTGGCTTCTTCAGTTGTTGGGTAGTAATACTCGCATCTCAGTCTCGGACCCTCGTCGACCGACTTCCCCTTCCCATTCCACCCATTAACGTGTGCAAACTCAAAAAAGAGAGAGTGACCGAACCTTACCTACCACCGCATACGAAACAACAACAGCAACGACCATCACCAACTGACAAAAGTAAAGCTTTGCCTATGCATGTTGCGTGGTGGTGGCAGCCATAACACCACTGTCCGACATCGTAACGTCAGTTGGCCCAAACACTTCTCGCTCGGTTGTTTGTCGCGACGCTTGACGCTGCGTCTATCAATGGAATAATCGCGCCGTACTCGCATTCGATTGCAGACCTCCCGCTCCCAAAAAAAAAAATATTTTTATTTTTCTGCTCGATTTCGCTTTCGAAACTACAAAACCAATAAAGGTGGCTCAAAGTGATTACACGTCGTTTATAAGAAAAAGTTCAGCCCAATAAATTCTACCAAATTTGAATAAAATGAGTTTCGTGAACGACTAATCCGTCAGTCAGTTTTGCTATTCAATGAAAATTCCAAAGTGTGTGCCGAAGTTATGTACAAGGTTAGACAGCAGCAGCAGCAGAAAGACGACCATCAGCAGCACCTGACGCCACCGCCGCCGCCGCAACCGCCCGTGGTCGAAAAGTGAGAGTGATTTTCTGTGAACAAACGCACTGACACCACACTCCTCGCGTGGTTGTTCAAATTTCTTTAAGAAACGAACAAAAAAGCAGGCAAATAAAGTATCCGTCAGATACTTTGTATGATAATTTATTGAACGAATAAAGATTTGTCGGATTTTCTTCGCTTTGATATTCATTGTCATTCCATGTCCATCGAGTGATAGGGCGATATTGGATTACAAGTTTTGAACCTCACCAATTGGAGAATATACACAAAAGGCAGTTCAAAGCAAACATGTCGCGTTGCAGCTGTCTGGCAGCGGTTTTCTTGATGACCTTGAGTTGTAGTAAGTATCTCAAACGATTTGGTTCAAGAAATTAGATTGAACTTTATGTGTTATAAATGGGTGCAAGGTAGAGAGAACGCGAAAATGCTGTTACATAAGTGGGGGTAAAGTTGACATGCCGGTTTCGGAAGGTAGGTGGGTGAGCCCAAATGTGTTTGGGTCAAGGCTGACCAAAATCAATAGATACCCTTCAGTTATATGAGATTTTTAAATTATGCATAAGAGGCACACTCTTTAATTTATTAGTAACCTCGCTCCGTCGGACTTCCTCGGTTGAAAATTTGTTTATAATGAACTTGTTCGTGTGTGAGCGGTCCAGAGTTGTTTGGAGATTGATCTTACGGCGAAATAGATGATTTCCTGGTGTTATATAGCATAAAATGTTCGCCCCTACCCAAGTTATGAAATCGACAAATCGTGCGGAGGTATGAAATTAATCATATTTATTTGGGTTTCGGTAATGACGTAGGCTAGTTACCTACGGCATAATCCGGCTGTTTAAATCGTTTTAATTCGTTTAAATCCATTGGGCAACATTTGTATCCACTACAGTTGATGCATACTAATTGTATTCGACTTTGGGAAAGCAAAATGGAAAAGGGTACATTGCCAAAGAGGTGCATGGGTATCCACTCCATTAAATTTAGCATCGTGAAGTGTATAAACTGTTTTGATCCCAAAATTTTGCTGCATTTACAATATTATGCAAAAAACTTGATGTAAATGTAGGTAGGTGGTTGTTGAATAGTCGGCATGCCATTTTCAGTTTTTTATATTCCGACCTTGGAAATTTTCATAGCCGCAATTTTTACAAGAAAAGAAACAAAAACAATTTTATTCCTTTTAGCCAAAGACCTAAGAAGCCATTTTAATTAATTTTCCGCTGTACTAATTGTCTGTTTTTAGCTTGGCCCCAATAACTCCTAAATACGAAATTTTCTGCCGGAACATAATGTGAGGTTAAGTATGATTATTGGAAGCGTCCGTTTATTATGGTCCTGTTCAGAACCTATCATTTTCAACCACTGTACACTATCGTAGCGTCTGTCAAATTAAGTAAAGAAACCGACGTTTATATAGTTTATGAAGGCGCAGTGGCTTAGTGGTTAGTGTGTTGGACTACTAAGTGAAGGGTCCAGGGTCGATTCCAGAAAAAACAACCCAAATTCCGCCACAAGGTTTTTTTCCATTGCGCCAACTGTCATAAATGGTAGAGCTTCTCAATTGGCCGTTGGACTCGGCATAAAATTGTAGATCCCTTTCATTCATCACTAAGAATTTAAAGCTCACAAAAAACGAATCGTTGTGGGAAGCTAGGCCTACAAACCTATTGCGCCAATTTTTTTTTGCTATACCTATAGCTATCCCAGCCTATCGTAACATATTTATCAAAGTTTTACGTGTATCCAAGCTACATTAACCAACAGCATAGTGACATTTCAGTTCAGTTTAGTGCAGATGCTGAACTTTCAAAAATATATATAAATTCGTGTTTCTTTTTTAGCTCAGACATATCAGAACACAGATCACTGAATAATTTATTTGTCTTTCTTTTAAAGCGCGGAGTCTGTTTACTGAGTCTGAGTTGTACAGATAAGGACAGAGAAATTAGTTTTAACCGGTCCATGGAACAATCCTTTCCGAAACTATTCTACTTCTTGTTTCATGAAGCTGTGCTGTTCTGTCTAACACACAATTTTCGGCATCTACTTCCGAGGTGGAGCAGGCACGTGAGAAACATCAAACTTCAGTTGGCTCCTGTTTTTGTTTTGTCAGACAGAAAATTGCCTCTTTTGAAAATTGCTGAGTACAAATAAATAAAATGCATATAAAATCTAATTGGCCAGGAAACTCTAACTTTTTAATTTGACAGCTGTCAAGGAGAACATGTTTTTTCTATGAATCTGTGCTGTTCTGTTCCAAACAAACCTTTGATCATAGAACACTCTGATATCAGCAGTGCGTTCGGTTTCTCAACCACAGTTAAAAAGTAAATGGTTACGATTTGACGTTCCATATTCCATTTTCGTTGAATACCGCGCCATTTCTTTTTCTCTCTTTTATATTTTTCCTTTTTTTCAAAACTGATGTCCATTTCACACGAAATTAAAGCAATTTTTAATAAAAATCTAACAAATTAATTGAAAATCTATAAATAAATAAAAATCTGAACAAAACTTATTTTGACAGCTAACCAAAAGTGAAGTAGATCAACAAGAGAAGTAGCAGACAGGTCGGAGTAGTTATAGGTTTTTATCGACTGAGTAGCTCACCTTCTTAATTGACGTTTCGAATTTTATGCCATTGGCGTAGTAAAACTGAAGTGAACTAGTACCGATTTAGTTATTGCACTTAGCGTAAATTTACTTAGTTCACACAAATATACCTAATCGAAATGCCAACTGAGTCAAGAAAGTCCTCGAATAAATTTGCCGATACCCCTTTATAAGCCTTTAAGAGTCAACTGAAAAAAACAAACAGTTCAGCAGTTCAGGCAATAAGAACAGAAACACATAAAGTCAGCCAGCTGTCACAACACAACTTAATCTTGAATTTGAAAACTACTTTTGTACCTAAATTTTTTTTGTCATACTGATGTATTGTTTAAAATATTAGCTCCATTTTAATATTGAAACAGATCGCCTTGAAATCTGTTGGATAAGCAAATGAACTCAAAACAATTTTTTAACTGTCAAACAAACGCCCAAGTCCGGAAATCAGACACCCTATCATCTTTACATCTGCTTTCATAATCGAATGGGTTTGGCTGTGCAATATAACTCAAATACTGTAATATATACCGGCATAATTAGCCAAAGCTTTTAAAGCCCGACTGCTGATTTGAAGTGTCAGTGAAGATGAATAGTTTTGTTGACAAAGTGACAGAAATCGAGAGTCTCTTTTAAGTCAAAAACAAATTTTGGTATTGATGGTAAATAAGCTACAATCAATTATCTTTTGTTCGGTTGCTGTTGAAAGAAATTTACCTATACAAAAGTAGACTTAAATGGGTGTAACTACTCTGAAATGAACGAAAACGACACAGTCAACTTCCCAGACATGTTAATGCCCTCGCCTCAGAAATAGAAAGCACACTGAACACATTTATGCAAAATATTTTTGCGTCGTCTCAGTCGTCGGCTTAGATAACTTAATTACACCGAGATGACCACGCAGCACGCATATAACTTACGACAAGTATATGAGTGCTAAATGGCAAACGACGCGCTGAACAAACGCTTTTAGTGTGAAATGTATCTTTGGACAAACCAAAAGGCCAGCCCAACCCTTGAGTTTCTTACCGTTCACGGTTTCACTCTCGGGGCTTACAAAAACAAACAAAACCAAATTATCACACACGATAGCGGATCAGTTGCAGCAACCGACAGCCAGCGTGCTATATATTTGGAATATCTTTCGGTGTTCAGCTTTACGGCTATAAATCGGGTTTTCTGGTCTTGATGCGTGAGCGATTGAAGCCTGGCTTCGGTTTACTTTTTTATCTTGTGCTTGTACGAGTATTTATTACACTGCGTGCACCCGCAGCATGTCCGTTACATAACATACATCCGCTCAGGTTGATGCGAATTTTTCGCCAATTTTGAGTCAGCTTTGGGTATTACGAAAGACATTCGGAGATGAAGAGGATTTTTGAGCGAGTCAGTGCGTCATAAATGCCGTGCCGCCGTGCCGCCGCGCCGAATACGAAAAGAAGTGGAATGTTTAACTATTGTGTGTATGTGTGCAATTTTTTTTTTTTAAATAGGTAACCAATTTAGGTCAACGGCTTAGCGCCGTTGCCTGAACGCCAGGCGATCAGTGAATCACATTGAATCACTTTGTCTGCATTCAAGTTAATTGTCGTATGCAAAAGCATTAAAAGTAGATCCTTTGCGAATTAAATTATCTATAATTGTCCTAGTCAGCTTGTTATCCAAAGATCGAGACTTGCTTTTTTGCCTTTAAATGTCAATAGCGTTCAGAAAAAAAAAGTGGATTAAGAAAACTAGTTAGAAGACAGAAGTTAAAAAAAACCATGTCAACCTTATGTGGATATCAAAGCCTATCAAACCCACGGCGAACCGCCATGTTTACCCATTTTACCATTGAAAAGCCGATTTGTGTTCATTTTAGTTTGCCATTTTACTTAAATTAGACTAAGATCACATAAAAGCTGTAAAATTGCCGCGATCCATTGCCTGCTTCTAGTACAAAATATCATAGATGAAGGAACGTCCGTGATAGAACACTATAGCCAGCGGCAGAGTGACATTTAAAACTTATTATTTCAACACTACAATTAAAGAAATGATGCAATATACTATAAAAATCATATCTGAATTTGCTTTTTTACTTACATTATTAACAATTCCACTTGCTCGCCTTTGTATTTATTTTTATTTTGCAAGCGTTTGAACGTTTTGCTTTGACATATCGTTTTTTTTTTCTCAATGCAGCGGGTAGTTTTTGCGCTAGATTGACAAATATCCCCGAAAGGAATAGATTTCTAGCGCAAATGGTGAAATGTCAATTTTTTCATACGAAGTTTCACATGCCGCTAGTCATCTAGCGGGCAATGGAATACGGCACTGTCAAAATAAAAAATTTACTTACTGACTAAGAGCGGCCACAAATCGCGTAGTTCCAAACACTACCTCTCCTTATTTAGAAGGGTCTTGTGCGCTTTTAATTTTAACCTTTCGGCATTACTCGCAAAACCGACGCCATTTTGGTTTGCACTTAATTGTAGTGGACGGCCATAATATATAACGAATATCCGATGTAGCGAATTTGCAATATCGTACTCTTTGCAGATTTACAACAGTTATAACATTTAGTGAATGGTGTCCAGGATTTGCTATCCGTTGGAAAGAACATATATAAATTGGATGAAAAACCCTGGAATTATTTAAATCGCAGGACCATCATCTAATTCAATATTTAAATAAACACATTTTTGAATGACTTGAAAAAAAAAACCGATCGA
Organism: Cheilosia impressa; assembly: GCA_948293265.1. NCBI lineage: Eukaryota > Metazoa > Arthropoda > Insecta > Diptera > Syrphidae > Cheilosia > Cheilosia impressa. Next base: position 24,936,130 of record OX411884.1, on the reverse strand, counting down.
TATAATGAATGCGCTCGACATAGTGAATGATATCGAACATTTATAAATCATTCGTTACACTGGGCGTCCACTCGTGGATCAAAGTGAATAAGAAGTGCAACAAAATGCCAACCATCTTGAATTTTTCTTTAAAATGCTAGAGACACCTATTGGGTGTTAGTAGATACTAATGTTGTTTTCAATTTGGCAAAAAGATCAATTTTTTTGAGAAAAAATCTATTTTTTTAGTTGAGATTGCTTTTGATGATCTGCTTTCATGTAATGCACTTATTATCCCATAAGTTGGAAAAATTTCGTATATTTATGGCAAATGAGCTTTCATTTGTTTTTTGGAAACATTATGCAATACCTACCACTTTTGCATAAATATTTCAATCAACAAAGTTTTCTGGACAGATTCATATATATTTGGAGCCTGCAAAGATTTGAGAAACAAACGTACTCAAACTTGAAATTCCACGTAATACTTAAACAGAAAAGTATAACGTAATGACTTGATCGTGAAGATTAAGTAGCAAGCCGGGGGCACAAATGTACACAAACGTTATGTATTATGTATGCCTAACTACATAATTGCAGCCACAAAACTATTAAACTCATTGACCTTGTGGCTGGATTTGTACACATACAATCTGTTCACATACGTGGGGTTTAATGTAATTGACACCAATGTTATTGGTTGCAATTAGGTCGATGTTATAGCACTTTGTGGTTAGGAATCATTTAATAATTACTTCGGTAGACAAAATTGGTAGTAATGAATTTAACCAGGCCTTTAAACTTATTAAGAATACAACAATAACGACGGATGGTTTAAAATGGTACTCCATGCTACTTAAATTCAACGAATAGTTAACATTGAGAACGAAAAAAAGTTTGTTATGTAAACGCGGAAATAGAAAAGTTCATTATGGACGTTCAAGTATCAATTTTAGGAAGTCTGACAGCTGTCTGACTAGGTGAATCTCGGTTTTCATATGAGCAGTTGTTTCAGTTGACATTTATCGAGGGGTAGCCGACGAATCTAGTCAAGAAATTCGTGACTGAGTACCAAGTTGACAGTTCGCTTATAAAGGCTTTTTCTTTATTAAACAGACCTATGAATGTATGACATTGACATCTATGAATGATTAAAATATAAACAAACCTATTTTTTAAGGGAACCTTTTGACTAGATTTCCTACTGTGTACAAATTTTATGTTGATAAAACTTATTCATATTAGACAGGCAGCTTTTAGCACAGTAAACAATTTTACCACCTACTTAACTCATAATTGCATTTTATATTTCTCGTTTTCAGTAACTCAAGCCTTGATCGTCCCCCAGGAGCTGCCATCCATACTCTCGCTAGTCTACTCAAACATCCCTCCAATTAGAAAAGGTGAGTTCTGTATAATAAAAATTTAAACCTTCATTCAGGGATAATTTTTTTTAATAAATTTTGCAGGCACGGACTCCCGCCTAGGATTCGGCTTCCGTCTAGGGGAACATGCCGACTTTCAAGTTGTTGTCGAATTGGGTCCCCAAAAGGAGACCCGTCCCATTGGTATGGACGATAGTTCTAGCAGCAAACGTCAAGTCAACCAGAACGATTTTTATAAAACGCGAAAATCAGAAGAATCCACAACATCTGCCAGTTGGTTACAGAACTGGTCAAACGATATGCAAGCCAAGAAGAAAAAATCAACAAAAAACCGTCAGAAACAGCAATTAAAAGAAAATGAGACCACCAATAATGGTCACATGCAAACGAGTCCGATGATTCCGGAATCGTCCTTGAAACAACTGCAACAGCTCTACAGAATGGCCGCACCAGAGAGTAAGCCAATTGTGGTGGAAGACATAACAGTGGCACCGGTTGCCAAGCCCATAGACATGATGAGCATAATAAGCCCTCGGCATCGCCAAGCCCCTCAAATTCGAAAAACAAAAGGAGAGATTACTGAGGAATTGATGGACGTGCAGGTGGACTAAACATGTAGCTGATTGACATTGAGGTGGTTGTAAATATGCCTGACCAATTCTTTGGTAGGTCTGCTCTGTAAACTGTGGTAAATTAGGTAGAATAATTTTGACTTTCCTAAAAAAATTAAATTTGAAAAAACTGTTGTAGAGTTTAGTAAGATAGTAGATATGCATGTGTACTATTTAACGGCTATTTATATTCGAAAATTATTTATGTAAAATATTGTAAATAAATAATGGTGTTCTAAGAAGAACTTTGAATGATTTTCCTTTTAGGTAGTAACAAAAATATCAGCAGTAAACATTCACACACAAACAAGGTTTACCAACTTAACCGTCTTAAAATTGCGAAAAAAAAATCTTAAAATGTGTAACAACATGCACAAAACAGAGCGCCAGAATTGCGTTAGGAATTGAGTTTAATATCGCGCAAACCAATGCCAAAAACCAACCCGAGTCACAAAGATTTTTTAAACGTAAAAGAAGCGCCTATAGATATGCAAGGAAAACCAGCGCGTACAATACTGCTTACTCAGGCATACAAAAAAGTTCACAGTGCGTCAGAAATCGCTTGAAGTATTGCGCAAATTTCGCGTCTAAAGACAAATCAAATAAGATCACCAAAAGGAGAACCAACTTAGCAAAAGTATAACTAGCGCAAAAAAAATTAAAAGACGTATGACTTTGATAGACAAAATTGGTAAAAGTGACTTAGCAAGTTCTTTAAGTTTAGGTACTGGATAAAACAATTATGACTGATAGTTAGAATGGACGCTGACACTACAACTATATTTAATCGAATATGTCACTTTGGGTTAATAGACTGCCAGTTGCCAACTTCATACATATTCCAAAACGATTGATGCGCTACTGTCTTACAGCGGATTAATGAAGAAATGAATGTCGATTTATTTTTATTTCCGTAGTAACGTTAACAAAATGGTACAATATAGGGGACTTATTAAGAAACACATTTAACCTGCACTCTATATTTTTTGTTGGTCACAATATGCAAGTTTGTATGGAAATTTCCGCAATTATTTTGTGAGTTCGAAAAATTTAGCTTAGACACTAAAAATGATAATTAAGATCGTGAAGGGTTGCGATGTAACGTCAAAAAAACCAACAAAGCATTAGCATTGTAGACTTTGCTTACTCTGGAACAGAGTATTCAGTAATCACGCAAGAACAGCTGTCAGACTTGCTAAACTAGATACTTGAACGTCCCCATTTATACTTGAATTCAAACTCTTGAAATGAAACGGAAAACACTCTTCGTAAACTGTTCCCGTGATTTACAATTAAAAGGTAGGTATCCCCAGATTGGTTTAAGCTGGATTACTTCCGTGCGTCAATGCTCTGGGGTCTAATCGCGTAAGCACAAAACGATAGAACGATATCGTCTCGACGATGCTTCTACTTCGTGTAACAACCAAAAAACGATAATCGTCGAAACGATTGGACGAGCATCGTTTTTTGTTGCTACACGTTACTAATTTAAACGTCAAGTACTCTCGTCGAAACGATTCGATTGAACGATGGCTATTTTGCTATCGTTTCATCGTTTTTGCTGCATTTTTCACTTTAAATTAGTTCTGAGAGAAGTATAAAAATATTAAAGGAAAACACACACATTATATTCTCTTTGGAGGCGACTTGCACTTATCCGAACTGTAAAAAAAATGCATTCTTTGCCAAAAAAAAAAAATGGTTATTGCACTTATTGGGAATATCAAATGAATTTCAGCTACTTGTTTTTTTAATTTATGCATTTTTAATGCAATCAGAAAAAAATGCAATCATAAAATTGCATTCATTGATTTCTTTTTACAATTCGCCCTTTAAAAATAAAAATTCTACTACCTAGCTATCTATTTTTGCATAAAATACCCAATTCCATGACAACGAAGAAAAAAAAAACAAATTTATTCAAGAAAAGAAAAAAAAGAAGAAAATTCCATCCCTTTTTTCACTTCTTTAGGTGTCAAAGTTTGTTTACAGTCATGCTCAAACTGTTGAAAACGAGGACGTTGAACGATTCGATTGAACGATGCGACGATGATGTTATGTGAAGCAAACTAAAAACGATATCGTTGTGTTCAATCGTTTCGACGACAATCGTTTTATAAATTACGCGATTAGAGCCCTGACTATAGCAATCGGTAAATTAGCTACATTATTTTGTTTGCCTCCACAGAAAATTTCCTCCGCCATTTGACATCTCTGTTGCTCTTTTCCGTTGACTTTGTACTTCTCCGTCCAACAATAGATGTCGCCAACCGCCTCATATCCAATACAACATCCAAATAGTCTCCATTTATCCAACTAGAAACAAACTGAGCAAACTCAACGAACGTCAAGCCACTGCAGCCAACAATGCGCCTCGGAAAAATCCCATTCTCATTTGTTTATTGGATTTTCTTCCTTCCTTCAACTGTCGTGTTCGTGAAGCGGCGGCCAGCTTACCAAGAAAAACCCAAACGATTTGGCAGCAAGTCGATTTTGTGATGTGGATCGAAGCAAGTGTCGAACGGTCGCGCGGCTTATTGAATTAATTTTTCGCATTTTTCTCTCTCTCACACACTTTGTGCGTGCCTTCTGTCTGTGTTGTAATTTGTAAACTGTAAAATTTGTTTGCTGCGGCGAAAAAATCTCGAAAAAGATAAATAAAACCTCCACCCGAACAAAGGCAAATCGAATTTCCAAAGAATCCCCTATCAATTTACCTTTACACACCGTCGTGTGTCAGTTGTGCAAGTGTAAAAAAAAGTTTCCAAAAAGTGGAAAAGTGTAAAAAAGGTAGTTTTTCTTCCCATCCACTTAGCCACCTCGTCTCGTCTGGATGTGTTAAGTTTTTGTCGTTTTGTCTCACTCGCAACCACTTGCTATATTTGCTGCTCCCCGCGCCGTGTGTGAATGTGAATATTTCATCGTTTCTACCGTAGTGTGCGTGTGTAAAGAATATTTGCGCGAAAATTAAAAATAAAAAAAAATAAAAATTGTGCTTAACAAATCACTAGATAAAGTGAAAGAGAAAATTGCAAATAAAATGAAGGTGATGTGTGTTTTCTTATCAGCGATAAGATAGTGGAACAAAATAACAACAACTACTGGCAGCAAATTTTTAAAGAACGAAAATTGAGCAGCGGAGTCCCCAAAAAGTCGATTGCTCGCCGTTTTGTATCTTTTGACAGAGATTTGTTTGCTTGAAAGACGCAGGAACAAACAGCCAAAACAAACATCCCAACTAGAAATCCAGAACAGAACTACAGTCTCCTTGTCTCCGTTGTACTTGTTCTTCATCATCGTCATCAACGTAACCGTTTGTTGGTGGTGCGTTCTCCAAGGACAGCTAAAGCGTTTACAAGAAGGTAAGTGGAGAAACACCAGAATAAATACAAGACAATACACCAAAGAACACAAACAGAAACGTAGCAGTCATCGCATCCACATGGACGAAATGATAATTACACCAAGCGTTATGTAGTTTTGATTCTCACGAATTCTCAAGTGTTGTTTGGTGAGGTCTCCCCCAGCCATTGCTGCAAAGAAGATCCGAAGAAAGCGCACCTGGTGATAAATAGTGTGCACGCAATGACAGGTGAATTGTAGAATCTTCCTCTAGAGTTCGGAACGGAGTCGGACTTCGGAATGTTCGAATCGCTTCTTGTCGGTGTGTGACGAAGATGATGGTCAGGGCATAATCAATTTGATAAGATTGTTAATGAGCTGATCGGTCGGGGTACCATTGCGATCGAGATCTTTGTGAGGTCGTTAGGTATCGAGAGTATTCATTCGGTGGATTATTGGGTACAGTTGGAGGTGAGTTTCGGGATAGATACCTGCGCCGCCGATTGATGTCTATACTTGCGAGGGTATGAATAGAGTAATGTAAGGATAACCGATAAGAAAAAATATACTTAAATCGCAGGTAGAGTTAGGGCAGCCTTTTCAATTTAAGAACTCAAAAATCGAATGACAAAACTTCCCCTTGGAATGGTAACTAAACAACGAGCGATGGGTTAATCTGATAGCCTCAGCTATCCTCAGATCGTAAGATGATCAAACAAACAACACCTTTAAGGAGACATTGGCCTTACTTGCAGATACTGAAAAGTGGAAACCACCTAGCGGTGCTTATGATTTATTGAGATGCAATTTTTGACGTTCAAGATATCTAGTAGTTCATACGAAGCTCCATCTAGGAAAACCAACTTCTGCGCCTATTATGTAATTTGAATGGAGCAAATGTAAGTTCTTCAGAGATATGAAAGGAAACCATTGAGTAGAGTTAGGGCCGATATTGAGCATATAGGAGAAGCCCTTCAGCGGACCATTGGGGCGTAGACGACCAGAATTCCGCAGTCAGGCAACCATTATAAGGCCTAGTCCTCGTGTACCATAATGAAGTGAGGGTAACACCTTAACCACCCAAGGCTGCTGGAAATGACTTGGTGAAGAACATGCACCCACTCATCTTCTATCTTCAGTAGGAATAAAGTATAACCGATAATTGGACCACATTTCTAGGGAAATAGGTGGTTATGAAAAAATGGATAAACAATTTGTTGGGTTTTCGACGGCGAGCCCAGACGTTGAATACAAGCTTGCCAGCAACAACCCAAAGCTAGGCAAACAGCAAGTTTCTGCATACTTTGTAAACCAACTTGTTAGCTCGGCTTAAGGTCCCGTTCTATGACTATGGGATATCAAAAAAGGATCCTGCCCTATCTTGTGACGTGTTCAACACGCTATAAAAAATTCAGCAAAATATTCAAGTCCTTCTCAAGAAACACTTAAGAGGCTCTGCAAAAGATCTTCACCATCCCAGTCATGGAAGGCGGGTCAAGGTACCCTAATCGATTGTTTTAAACGCCAAAGACCAAAAATAAATAAATAAATAGTTAGCGCAACAGGTCTGTAAGGAACTCTAGGCCTAGCTTCTCACAACTATTAGTTTTGAGTGAGTTTTTTATTTTTGGGACGAATGGAAGGGATCTAGGTATGTACAACTTTTTGCCGAGTCCAAACGATCAATTAAGAAGCTCTTTCATGACAGTTGTATTGTCCAAAGTTTGTCAGACGTTCGCGAGAGGTGGGGCAGTAGAAAAAAGACAAAAAAAAAAATAATTTTTGCTTTTTCCGGGGATCGAACCAGGATCAATCGCTTAGTTGTCCAACACAAAGCTACTGTGCCTGTGCCTGCACTTTCTAAATTATGGAGGGGTTTATTTTTTAAGACTTTGGGAGCTGCCACGCAGTGAGTGACCAGCTACTGAGTGACCTGAGCGATTCAGCGACGTTGCTCTACCTTTAACAAAATCGCTAAGCTCCGGGCTTGCATGATAACCGCCATACGATTATACATTTTAAAAGCTACGTCGCTCAATCGCTCTGTCGCTCACTGCGTGGCTGCAACCTTACCCGCCGTAGGTTCCAGAGCCTAAAAAACCTTTTTTGGATCACTAGCGTTTTGCTGCTCATCCAAAAACCTTAAACGCAGTCTGTTTAAATGCATATTTCAGAGTCTTTTGTTTTGGCAATTTCGAGATTTAACCATCCGTAGATTGTGCATATTAAACACCTACAGCCTTAAAGACGACCCACCTAGTTTTTTAATAAAGCCTGACAAATAGTCCCTCCTTTAAATAGGTATCTATTTCTTTCTTTCCTCTTGTCAAATTAATTTATAGTTTTTGTTTACTTGTAAGTACATCTATAGTTGCTGTCTGCATAATCGTCTAGCCGGGCACGACTTTCTTCCATCCATTTACTTAATTTTCCAAATCGTTGCACTTACTTTTATGACCGACTCTCAATAAAACATGCACTCGGAATTTTATGAAAGCCAGTGCAGCAACTTTAGATCAGACGATCGGCGAAAAAAAAAAAACAAAAACAAGATTGCAGCACTTTCAAAACGAAAACCTGTAAGTTCTTGCACAAAATCCATTTTGTAATTGCATCGCTTTACGATGATGCCAGACACGATCTTACTCAGCTCCTTCTGGAATTACCACCTTAATTCACTTTTCCCCAATCTTCCTCTGCAAATTGGCCTGCCGAACATGTTTTTCTCGTGGCGTGACTTTCACTTGTGTTTTACTCAGAACCAGCGTTTATTTCCAAGGAGATAAACCGCAGGTACTTTTATCTGATAAGGATAACAATTCGATATAGATACAGCGTAATTTCTGTTTAAATAGATTTAAAGTCTTTGCATGATAATTAGTTTGCCGCATGAGTTCATCAAAGTGTTCCCTTTCGGTTGTTTTTCTTATTATAATGATTTTTATCTTATCGTGTGCTAATATTGTTTATCATAAGTAGGTTTTGTCTAATTGCGGTATAAATAGATGCGTTCGCCCTCATAATGTGGGGAATAACCGAAGGCGTGTAGCCGCCCAGCCAACGGCTTATGTCAACCGTAAAGTTTCCAAATGTCACGCAGGTTTTGGTGTACAGCAAGAATCTTTGAGGACTGCTAGAAATTTAATTTTCCCCATTCCCCTTACAACTTCACACGAGTGTTCTCGTTTTCTCTGCTTAGAACATAAACCCATCAATGTTGTGCCGGTTTTATTTTCATTGTGTAACCAGAAAGTAAAACCGTTTCGATAAAAAAAAGCAAACGTCTAGCTATGCACAGTGTCACCTCTCTAAACGAAAACATTGGTACATTGCCAATTTGAGTTCCAATTGTTATTCGCAGTTGTAAGATATGCAAATCGATGCGACAAAATTGCTTCCCTTTGAACACATCCAGATACGTTCTATCTAGATGCATTCCATCACAGCAAAACCCACAAAGACGACAGAACCAACACCCAAAACAATATAGAATCAAAACAAAAGTGTCCTTACAAAAATGTGTCGCATATGGCAAAGCGCTAAAGCACTGCCTTGGAGAGATGTGATTGGACGTAAACTGAAGACGTCGTCTGTGCTTCGCGTCGGTTATGGTGCATTTCAAGAGACATACCCGTCCCGTACTAGATCAAGCAAATAAAAGTATCTAAGGAGCCAATGATTTATTTTTTCTTTTACTTCTTTTGCTGTGCGGCTTTTACGTGTTCAGTTGGGGAAATTCCCAGCTGAGACAAATTGACAGTAGACGTGTTCTCTTTTGAGGATCAACGAACTTTAAAAGAGATTTAGATTCAGTGCCTGGGCGCAAGTTCATTAAGTTGGAAATTAATTTTCTTTGGTTTTCTATGCTCATTACGTTCTTATGTAAGACGGGTCAGCGACAGATTGAATGTTCCGGCCTTAAATGTTATGTCTACTTTACGTCATGCTCATGCATATACACAGCTTGGGCTGACATTGATTGGATTAATTGATTTTCCACATTAAATTGGATGTAAAATCGTATTTTGTGTGACGCCTCAGAGGCAAGGTGAAGGTTTCGCTTTTACGAAAGAAATTCAATTTTCTTTCGAGTGCGAACCGGCCATTAGGGTTGGTTGGCTGGGTTGCTGTTTATATAGTATAGTTTTCAAAAATACCTAGGTAGGGCAAAAAAATCCGATCAAAAGATTACCGCTACAAACAAAAGTAACAACAAACGAATTCTTGGAAAACAAAATTGACAACATCAGCCGTTTAGCGTTATGGGTTTTATTAGACCTGTTTTATGGGGGCCCATTAGCAACACCAAAAGTGATTCCCTCTAATTAAATTATGAATGCGTTTACCCAAACGTATAGGCGATTGCGTGTAGGTATTGTGTGGCAGGCACTTCCTATTGTAATCGCTAAATGCTTTGCGTGTGTGGGTTTCGTGTTTACAGCACCCCTGCCGGCACACGGCGTATAATATTGGTTATTGGAAGGCTTTTTTTTGTTATATTATTTTCAACACGGCTTTCTCAAGTGTCATCGAGAAGGAAAGAGAAAAAATAAAAATAACCTCAATGATAAGCACTTTTCGTGGGAAACGTCTTTCTCTATGCGAGAGGCGGGCTTAAGCAAAATGATATCAATATATACCATATGCGGATACCGCAACGAGATGAAGGATAAATGATGTGCGTTGTCAGATGCATTCACCTTTGTCATTTTGCGAGTCAGCCAGACATAGTTTACCTAGAGCGGAGACGTCGTATATCTCGTTTATGTGTGCTTGAGGGGTGACAACGTCAAGTGTACTTGCTGATGAGGAGAGAATCATACGGATATGTTCGTTCATTTTAAGGTGAACTATAAGTTGATAGATGATATTGAGGAAGGATTGCGGAGAGCTCCTAAAGCGCTTTATATCGCCATTGAAGGCGGCGCCCTCCGAAAGTGTATTTTAGAAGTAGAGACTGGGCCAACGGCCATATTAGATATTCACTTTGGGTGTTAATCAGGTTTAAGTAAATTTTAGGCGCAGCGACATAAATCGCAATTTTTACTTTTAGGGCTTAAATGCCACTTAAGTGAGACATAAGTCCCAAATTGGGTCTTACTGGGCGCCGTCACAATTGATTGCCATACGGGCTCGTTTTGTGGCATTTTTCATCACTTCGGGCGACAGAATCTCGCACTCGTGTCGAATGTTGTCCTTGAGGGCTTTTAGGGTCTCGAGCTTGCTTAGGTTAACACAGGACTTAAAAAAACCCCCAAAAAAAAGTCTGGAACGGTTAAATTGGGCCAGTGCAAATCGCCAAAACGAGTGATGAAGCGACCCGGGAAGCCTGCCTTCAGAATATCGGTTGTGGCTCGCGCAGTCTGAGCTGTATCTCCGTCCTGTTGGAACCACATGTCCTCGAGTCCTAATTCGTCCAATTGCGGCGGGAAAAAATGGTTAACATGGCCTTATAGCGCGCACCGTCCACTGTTGTCATACATCCCATTGCTGAAACGAGCCCGTATCGCAATCAATTGTGACGGCGACCATTTGGCCGATACCATCTTCTCGACTTGACTAATAAAATTCTAAAGGTCCAAATAAACATAATCAGAAAACAGAATCGAAGTTTTTAATTTAAAAAAAAAATGAGAGCCAAACAACATCGGATGACTTCTTTTGGCCCACCTTGTACTTCACTATGTGGACATGAATTTTATTTTTTGTCCATTTATTTTAGAGCGCATAGTTCCAATTCTAGGGGCACAGGAACGCACAGTTCTTGTCTATTGACGCGCGAGTTTTGACATGTGCTTATGCTGATACTCGTAGTACTTACTATATACTTTACTTCACTAATTTAGTAAACAATAAGCAACTTGGAACTCGCCCCAGTCTGCACTTCAACTGATTGAATTTGACAGATGCCACTTTAGCTTACTAAGTTGTGATCTGTGACTAACTTAAAGTCGAATTCTATTATATATAGTTTAGACAGTTGATTTTTTTGTTTTATTGCTGTTGATTTGCATTTCTTCAAATTAAAAAAAATACTCTTACTTTTTGATTGCATTTTGTATTTTTCCAAAGTCCAATGTAACTTTAAAGTTACGATTGTAACACGTTTTTCATCCCTGGTAAGAGATCGATGTTTGAAAATCTTGTGAGTGATCTAAGATTATAATTGAAAAAAAGAAATGGTGCACAGGGTGAGGAGAGGTCCCTAAAAGTAATTATTTCAGCCTCTTTTTATGTATAGCATTGCCAATATAAACAAATAAAAATTAGCTGCAGTTATAAAAGGAGGATATGCAAACCTCAAGTTTTCCTTCCTTTCTTTGAACTAGAATATTTTGCGGAATCAACACAAACAATCAACCACAAATTGTCACCTACTTATTTACATTTATAAAATTTCGTGGTTTTTGTGTCTAAATTTTGAAGCGCTTGTCCACTCTTCCAAATCCAGTATTTCTTAGATGCTTTAGTTGTAAGCCAATGTTTAGCTCAGCAACATGGGCCTTCCTGCTTTTATTAAGTACAGGTTGGGCCAACGAATTCCATTGTTCCTGGACTTTGTTCACGCCTTTAAATATTAGAACTTCTTCTTCAGGATGAAAACTATTTATTCTAAACAAAAGGGCTCTACTCTTCTCTAGTGCCGCGCAGATCACGCGTCAAAAGTTAAAAATTTGTGCTGGTATGAGATGGTTATGACTGTGTATTTAAAGCAGTTTCAAAAGTATGCCTTAAAATGGCATAATGCTGTTCAAACTTTAATGCAGCTCGGTGAAACTATCATCAAGCAAAGGATCAGTCAATTGGCAACAAAGATTATCCGACTTAACGCCAAAGGCACACTTTTCGTGCGAACTTTGAAAGGATACAGGACTCTGTTGACAACGAACGACTATTGATGCTTTGGCTGTCAACTTTGCCCGAACTGTTCGCGATATATGTGCCTCGGAAATTACCTGATATGACCGATATACTGAATGTTAAAATGCTGACTATTGCAATATTTGTGTTTGAATTCTCTACAAAAAAAATATTGACCTTAAAAAAAACCCTTTGTTAAGTTTCGGGGGATCGAACCTATAACCACCATCTCAGCGGTAACCACTCAATGGCTTTGCTGAAATATTTCTCCATCAAGTCTCTCCTAAAAGACCTGATTTTGATGGACTACTTGATTATTACAATATACAAAGACTCTGTACCTTACAATATTGTCAGTTAAAAATTATGGAAAACGTATTCAATTTCGGTCTTCCCTTAAACCCTTTTAGCATCAAAAGAAAAATTTCCAATACGCCTTCGGAACTTGATAGTTTGAGCTTGCAAAAGTTGTAACCATACCCACTCCCGTAATATTTATTCCGAATTTGTTAGGAAAATGTTCCCAAACTGCATGTGGTGTTGCAGGAAACTTTATCCTTCCACACAATAGAAAAATAAAATTATCTCCTTTGTGAGCAACTTTTGGTTTATCTTGTTAAAGCGAGTAAAAAAAAACAAAACACCCACAGATAGAGTGAGCTGAAGGGCAACTATACGGGCGCAGTTTTATTTGTCTTTTAAAGTTTTTGTTTTCTCTTTACGGACTAAACTTTCTTCAAGCTAAAGCAGGCAGGCAGTGCAAATCCCTCTACAGAAAGTGACCGAACTGGAATGCATTTCGATAATCATTTCAGGTTAATTGAGAATCATTTATGAGATCCAATCGCATAATTAGTTGAAACTTTATTTGAGTGCAATCGTTCATTATCCGGCCGATTGCAATTGCAATTATAGGTTCCTGCTGTCCGCGAGAGGAGCCTGATTAATGGCGAATCCTTAATTTCGATTGCATGCCAAGGTGAAATTATACCCAAAGAGGGGGGAAAATTGCAATTGCTTTTATTATCTAACTAAGCCGTTCGTGTTTACTTTGATGGGTGAACGGTTCTTGGCGCAAAAAGTGTGCAGGTATACTTTTCCGCGGAAAGGTGGTTCTATTTTTTTTTTGCTAAGAGAACAAGTCAGGCATAAGTGGGTAGATAATTTGACTCAATCTTTTTTGCAATTTGTAAATTTTGATATAAACGAATTTCATTAGGCAAAGTGCTTTCACAGTCCACTAGTTGAATGCAATATCCCTGTAATTGGGGCAGCGAATTTCCTTTTTCGACAAAGAGTGACCTTAATCTATTGGCGAGGGATATTTGTACCTAAAAGGGCAACGCTAAAGTAATGAAATTTCTACGAGAGTTGAAATGGGTTTGTCCACCTTTTAGATGGAGGGAGGTATGGAGAACAACTGGAGTTATAATTCTTCTGAGCTGGGATTTTGTAAGAACCGTTTTTTTTACACAAACGTTTTGCTTCTTTAACTTTGAAAACGAAGGGAATTTTCGAATGGCAAAAACGACAGTGACTTCAATGACGTTTTTGTTTTTTTATTTCTTCATGTAACTCGAAAAACGAAAGACATTTTCAATTCAATCTAAGCTATACTATTCAACAAGTTTGCGAACAGGAAGACGAAAATGAAAAGATGTACGTTAATCAAATGCCCGCCTTCGTCATTTCACATTTTTTCGTTAATTTTTTAAAGAATCCCTTTCCTGATGCCCTAAAAATATCAGATTTCAATGATTTTACTGTAGGAGGACTATACCGCCAGCCAATAGTACCTATATTAAAGTTAAGAAAGCTTTGAATTTTAAACCTGTCAAATTGACAGAAACCCTATATAAGACAAACCCAACTAGAAAGGTGTCAATAAAAATGTAGTCGATACTGTTGTAGTGAGTGCATCATTCAAGTCACCCGATCAATTTAAAAGTCTCCCTTGACCGCTTCGTAGACTTCGTCCAATTAGCCGGAATAAAATTCTTACAACAGACTAACCCTCCCATTGAAAAATAATTTATAAGGTTAAGGTTCAATAAAAAAGAGTGAAAGATGGCAACGAACTGATGTAGCTCTACGTAAAGCGTTGCTTGTCATATTTGAGACCCTCGGTCCAGCTTCTAACCACCATTTGCCGAAGTGAGTTTTTATTTTTGGGTAGCTACCTACAAATTTATGCTAAACTGAGCCTTTTTTGTAGACAGTTAAATACCCACTGAACTTAACTCAAACGATTTTGGTAAGAACTTAACCGGATTGAAAAAAATCCGATAGATGGCGTTGTTTATATTTTATTGCCTTTTAGCGCTCTAACCTGAGAACTATTGAACGGATTTGGATGCGGTTTTCACTGTTACCACGTGGCTTATAACGACTTTTTGTGTACAATAAATTTCAAGACATAAGATTCTAAGATTGTATAAAACAACGCAGATGAAGTTTACTTTTCAGTTATGCAGCGCGAAAGGTGGGTGGTTTTATTGAGTAAAAAAGGGCTTTTGCTTAGGCACTCGTGGTCATTTCAGTGTCAGAAGACCTTATATCTCTTACAGTCTTTTTTTTAATTATTCACTTAATTCAAAGGCAGGCATGTGTAATATAATATTTTTATCGGTAACATCTGGCCGTAACTAGTTACACAACAAATCGATCATCAATTACCTTTGTGCACATCGTAGCGAGCAAAAAAAGTGGACAATTACACTGTCATAACAGGTGCCCAGGCGGCTGGTCATTGCCATGAAAACCAAATCAAAAGAAAAAAAAATCGGTTAAGGTTAACTAAAATAATTTCATCTCTGCATTTGGGTTTTATTTTTATACATATATTTTTTAATTCTAATACCTGCGACACTCAACTCACAACTCGAACTAAAAATAGTTTTCGTTATCTTTTGGTTATTTGAGCGAATGAATAAATTTGCATAATTAGACAGCGGATCACGTGGATTCTAACGCCGTCATAGATATGTAAACAATACTCGTTGTAACATGGACGCTAATGAAGGTACACGGTTTATTTGCTGCCGCTGGGTTTATGTAGCCAAACACTTTTGTTTGTGTGAAATTTACGTATGCGCGCCAGGGAAAATGGTTATGTATATAAAAATAGAGCAGTTTCACTGTGAGAACTGCGCGAGTAAATTATGCTTTCTATACCGTAAATTATGCATTATTGCTGGGGTAAATTCGGCACGAGTATAATTTTCGCCGCTGCCGGCAATTTTAATTGCGTGAAAAGTGTTTTACATTTCCACCGCAAGAATAAATGCTTTTAGTTTGAGTGATGGTTGCAAAATATATTCGTATGGTATTTGGAACGCTCTATACAGCATTTAATGAGGTTCTGCGTAGGTACTGTGATTACTTTGTAGCTACATGCATTTGAATTACAAGACATTAGATGCGGGTAGAATGAAAAGGTTTCTAGTCGTACGAGTATATTATGTAGGTCTGAACTTTAGTTATTTGTGCGGAAGACGATTTAATTCTCTCTTTTATTGCAACAGACGCACTGACGTCATTCAAAAATGAAACCCACTTTCTTAAAATATCGCTTTTTATTGTACATTATTTCAACTTGAGGTCTTAAAAGCTTTGTGCAAAATTTGTTTAACGGCCGTAAAACATCCGATCTGATGGTATATTTATCGCAATTTTGTAGTTTTACAATTTTGAGGACAGCTAATCACTACAACCAGAACGACTCTTCGTTGAAATTTTAAACTAATAGGAAGCCGCTCCAAAAAGTTACTTGGGCTACTTAGTCATTTATTTTCGGTTGTATTGCAAGGTCGGAATGCAAGGCTTACAGAGGCAGTTCCATGATAACGTTTGATAAAAATAAATTAGTTGTGCGCACTCTGGAAAGGTGGCATTAAAGTTTTTAAGTTGAAAGAACACTCTTCGTCTAAGTTCGTGCCGGATAAATTGAAGAGAACATTAAATTTGGAGTGTTAACATTTTTGTATGCTATTAAATTATCGAAAGACTTATACTTAAATATAATCTGAAAATAAGCACCCCACATGTTTTTGAAAAATTGACTTCAAAATTGAAAGAAAATATGTATATCAATAGAGACTACTTTTTTAGTGAAAAGCCAAAAGAGCTTCACTTACAGAATCTGGCCACAGTTATGGAAAAAATTACAAAAATGTGTAAAATACCCTTATGCAAAATTACGTAAACAAAAGTCGAACATTTTTCAAATTTTCACTGCCCAAGATCTTACAGTACCTTACCGAAGATTCTGTTGGTCAAATAGAACAAAAAAGTAGATACTTTGTTGACCTATTCTTTTTTTAAATTGTTCGCCCAAAATAAGTTAATACAGATCCGTAGAATAAGCTTCTTACGAGCAGTTTTTATTTTTGGGACAAAGGGAAATTTAATACAGAATACGCAAGCGGAATTGGAAGATTTCTCAGGGGATATCAGGGAAGTTATACGATTTTTGTATAACCTTAAGGTTTAACTTATATTTGACACAAATCGATAACGAACTGTTTACAAGTTTGATCATTTTTCATCATTTGTTTACAGCTGAGATAAATTTTTGGCCACACTTCCAAAGTTTACATTTCAAATAGTTACCCACGGCAACCTACCATGTGCTTAAAAAACATTTACGAGTGACAAACGCGGTTTTGTTTTGTCTGTAGGTGCAAAAGTAGGTACTAAATTTTTACATTTCTCTCAAACTTTTTTTTTTTGGCTCTGCTGTTTGGTCGCTAATTTCGGAAAATATTTTACAAATATGACACCCTATATTAGGTATGCAGTGTTTTTGTTTGTAACTTGCCTACTATTCTGTCTTAAAAATCTGATAAGTTTCAATCGAAAAAATGCTAGTACAAGTTACTAGAAATTAGATTTTTTTGATCAACATTGATCTTCCAACTTCAAATCGTAGCTGACGGGAGTTTAGAGATAAAACGCCCAACTCTTAAATTTAAATTAAACGCTGCTAAGTGTTCATATTTTCAGTTGAGAAGATCAGTATTCTCATAATAGGGCTGGCGTTAAAGAATTCTAAAAGGTCGCCACAACGAGTTACATGTTTACCTCTGCGATTCCGTTTTTTATAAAAAATAATTTGAAACTTGAAATTTTACCCACGGACCAGAAATGTGGATTACCACATATTTGTAACCAGCAGAAGCTGTGCGAAGCTGCGACTTTCTCAATTCGAATGCAGAGTTTTTGAAAACCGCTCTTAATTTAAAAACTTAAGATAATTAAGGTCTTGTGAAAATGATGGCTGTAAATTTAGTTTTATAGATACAGCTTTGTGCAAACTAAAACAGGAAATCACTCTACAAGTTTCTGAAATGTGAAATCACTCATTGCGCAGAATTTCGATTTAGAGCTACCTACACTTTTATGATATCAATTAGGTCTGTATCTGATTTTTGTAAGATGATAGGAAACTACCCGCTACGCAGTTAGGGAGATATTTAACACATATTGATTGATTTTTTTTTTAAAGATTTCTGGGACCCCAGCTTTTCTATGAAAATTCTTATACGCAATGATATTTAAAATTTTTTAAACCGATTTTCCGGCCTTCAAGTTTATTTAAAAGTTCTTAGTATTAGAACTCTAAAGCCATTGACACATCAAACCATGATTTTGATTTTTGTTTTTAAGCTATCTGAGAAATTTGGTCAAGATTAAATTTTGAAGAGCGTCATTTAAATACATAAAATAGTATAGAGTTGACTATTTGTTAAGAACGTATGATATATTCATTGTGAAATCAGTTCAATTGCAAAGTCAGAAACTTAAAAAAAAAAAAAAAAATAGCAAAGGTCTGGACATTTTAGCTGCTGCCGTAGAGCTTCAGAAGTTGATGCAAGTAGGTTCAACGAGTGCGAAGATGTTTTCTAATTTTAAACAATTTTTTTGGATCTTCAAATCTATCTATAAAGGAAACAAATTGGTAGAGTCGCAGTGTCCCTGTTCCTGGAGTTTCAAAGCATTTTGGTGATTCTGTCTTTCAGAAATGAATTTCTTTTGAACGCCTATAAAAAAAGAAAACCTTGAGCTTATCTTGTGAGGCTTTTTTAAAATCTGCGTATTAAAAAAAACAGACCTTGACATGCCGCCGACCGAACTCGTTTGACCCAGTTTTAAACCTGTTGACTTGGGCGGTATTATTTAATTTATTTATATGATATTTAGCAAAACTTTCAGTTCAAGCAAAACTGTTTTTTTTAGCTCATTCGGCCTGAAAAGTGAACTCTAACACAACCCGCAATAACTTCCACCTCTTTGTCTAAAGTCCTATCTGCTCTTTGTGGACCATTGACCCTCACAATCCTACAGCTAAGACAACAAACAACTGATCCGATTGGAATTTAAACTCCATCTTACACCGTACGCCCTCAGTTTCGCAAGGAAGGCCTGCTTAATATTTGCATCGAATAATTTATTCAAAATAAAAGGAAAAGAACATTTAACAGATTCTTATATGCGGATGTGAAGCCGGCGCTCAGAGCTACCTCAACCTAATATCTCTTTTACTATTCTCCACATGCAGTCGACAAGAAGTTGTATTACATATTTAAACAGTCTCAATTGAAGTGGATGTATTTAAAAATGTATCCTTGTCGTTCAATGCCCTCAGCTAAAGGGATGGACTGATACCACAAGCATTACGTGCTCTATACCTATACACAGTACAAACTCTCAAACGATACCTGTAGTCCAATGCACAAGTTGCACAAAGCTTCCACCACGCTGTAATCTTATATCTTGAAAGTATTTCTTTCACGTCATGTATCTCCTCACGCGATACCATGCAGACTTAGCTGCCTTCAATTAAATTTTCAAGAGCCTTGACAAAGAGCAGGTAGCGTTACAGCCCGGGTATATGAATTTGCAATGCAAATTAGTATCTTCATCTTGGAGGGCCAAGCAAACCATTGTCTCTAGTAAAACAAAAGATGCTTTTTTTCACAAGGCAATCCATTCCCCATTGTTTCGGTCGGTTGTCAATGTAACCGGAAACAATTTAAAACTTATTCATCAGAAATTATAAAATTGGACTTCTTCGTCAAATTGCTGCGAGAAATGATGATGACAGTTCACTCTCTTGAGATTGGGGTCTGTATCTAATATTCGTCTGCACACGCACCTCCCTGCCATGGATCCGGCACATTCCAAAACACTCGCCAATCGAGTATGAGTTTATTTTCTATTTTTCATTCTAAATTTGCGACTTATTTTGGTGCCATAGATACTATTCGGCCGGCACTCCTTCCCGCAAGCTTAACATTTTTTGTGAAGATTTATTTTGTTTTTCTTCTTGCCGCCTCAATAACTCGCAACCGAGAGCACTCAAACCAAGTGGAGTATGGACAAATTGATGGCAATAACAAATATCAAGAGAAGATGGAATTGGTTCGCTTGTGCCAATTTTTGTCTCTTCGAAATTAGAGCATTTGACGGATCATTACTTAATCGCTTCGCAGTGGGTGGAGGTGTGGTGGCTTTGTGGTATTTGCATAGTGGCCCACCTTTGATAGCTTTATGGCCTCATCAGCCTCTAATTAGTGACGTTGAGCAACCAATGTTTAGGTACAAATTTTTCTTACGAAACTAGAGGCAATAAATCGTGTATTTTGCCGAGATATTTTGAAAACTGCTCGTGGGCAATGGAATGGCAAATAATTTCCTTCAACTTTGGCCATAGTTTGGTGTTAAATTCTATTCATTCGCTTGAACATCGAAGAAACGTTACGTGTCTCACACTGTTTTATCGCTTTTTCAACAAACAGTGCTCAAATGAAATTGCCAGCTGCATTCCGCCCCTTCAGCAATTCAACCGCAATACTCGCCTTGCTAGGAATGCCCATCAGTTTACCATTCAGCCTATCTTCGGACGTACCATGAAATATAGAGACTCGTTCATAAGCCGTACAACACGAATGTGGAATGCCTTGCCCGGCTCTGTCTTTCCTCCTCAGTACAGTTTGCAGACATTTAAAACCAATGTGCATCGGTATCTCCTATCTTCTCTATCCCAATTTCCTTAATGCCCGCGCTGTGTAAATCACATTGCACTATAAGAGTAGTCATAACCTCTTTAGCGCGTGTCAATTATAAAAAAAAAAAAAAAATGCGTTTCTGATACGTAGCGAGGAACGCCGTAAAAATCTGCTCCACGGGAGGACGACTACCACCGGGTAGATCGAATGGAAGAGCGAGGCATTCGGAGAGCATACACCATTAGATTCTCATAGTAGATTGCGAACAATTATTCTTTTTCATGGTAACGAACAGTGATGCCAAAAAAAATATGCCTTTTTGGTTAAAAAGATTGATTGATTTTGGTAAATTGCATATTTTACAATGGCAGTGTAACGAACCTACAATGTGATTAAAATTGTATCAATTTTTTTTTAAATTATCCCTCAATGCCTCATAGGAATTATGCTTCGTTGGCATCACTGGTTACGAACCACAGTCAGTTTTTGAAATTCATAAGCCAAGGAAACAGCGAGCACACAAAGAGCGAAGAGATTTTAGAGAGTAGAGTAGAGATCGCTTAAATTGTCAAAAGTCTTATAAAATCTTCAATATATATAAAAGTGAGTTTGATTGAGGACAAACATTCCTTTTATAAATATCTCGAGTTTGGCAACACCGAATTATAATTCTTTTTTTGTTGCAAGGGTATTCTTTTGTAGCAGATTTGTATATAAAAGAAAACAATACCTTTCCAATGAAAAGCAATCGGAGTTGGAAAACTGGTTCACGGTTAGTGTTGTGCGTCAGTGATGCCAGACTTTTCGGACTGAATTGCCCACGACGATTAACAAAAATACCCAAATGCTTGAAAGAAATCTTGACTCGACCACGACGTGGAAATATTGGTAGTAATACAGATAATAGACGCAAAGAGCGACAGAAAGTGAAGAGAAGCGTGTCGTTCGGCTCAATGGTGATTAGTGAACGTGAACGTATAGCAAGATCACGTTCGAGGCGTTCAAATGATGAACGTGACCTCATTATTTAGCGCTAAAAGATGGAGCCCTGATTATAATGCTGCGAAACATTAATCAACCAAAACTTTGCAATGGTACGAGACTCGGTGTAAAAATCTTAGTGGCAAACAAACAGGGGAAGACGTTTTAATCCCCATAATTCCAATGATTTCACCTGATTTGTCATTTGATTTTAAACGTCTTCAAATTCCTATTCGCCTTGCCTTTGCCATCACTCTATAAATAAAGCGCAAGGTCAGTTTTTTTTAAGGATATGAATTTACCTGGTGTTTTCTCATGCTCATCATGTTGGTTGTTTTAGAGTAGGGAAATCGAACGCACTTTTTATTTACCTAAAAGATGGAAAAACCAAAAATGTTTTCTATAAGAAAGCATTGGAATAAAATGCACGATATTTTAAAAACTAATTTTATTCAAAGTCTTCTTTTTGTACTAGGTTTTATCATTTTTTAAGAATGAAGAACTGAAAGAATTTTACGCCTCTTAACTAAACAGGAGCTTGGAATTTGCTCAGCGGAGCGGAAATGGGTTTGCTATAGTACATTTATAAACAAATTGAATTTGCATAGTAACTTCCGAACTTAGGCTCGAACTGGTACTAGTTTGTGAAGCCACTCACCTAGTTCACACAATCCCACAACAGATGCCACATGTAAGCCTTAAACGTAATTACATTCAACCATATCGGTTGTCAAAGCTAGACCCTGAAGCGTCATAGCGTTAGTCGTATCAAATGCATTTCTATATCAATACCAGATATTGAACTTCAACTTGCATGCTACCTTACGAACAAGTATTTTTTCAGCTACTTGGTACTTCCAAGTGAACGTTCGACACTTTGACTGCTACAAAGAAAACCGCAAAGGCCCAGCACCCAGGTCTAAGTACGGACCAACCTACATAATGCATATCGATTCGCTGCAAATCCACTTTAAATGTGTGTGGCTGCGAAAAAAAAGGTATTTAGGTCATAATTCTTGAAAATCAGCAAAACTCACTTTTTCTTTTCTCACATTTTACAAAAAAAAGTAGAAAAAATCTACTTAGACGCATTTTTACAGAATAAAAAAAAATGGTCCCATTGCGCGATTGCACGTGCATGTGACGCTACATAGCCACTCGATACTGTGATGGATTGTTTTTATTTTTCTGCTTCTTGTGCTCAACTCAATAACAGGTCGGTGTTGGCAAAAAAATAAAATTGTACCATTGGCCAAGGCCTTAAAATTAATTTGTATATGGATAAGATTGAAGTTATGTAGGTATACAACGCTTGTGCTGTATCTTGAAGTCATTATCACTTGCGGCCGCGATGACTGATGAGTGGAGGGAATAGGTACGCACATTACATGCGCGCCGCAAAAATAAGTAGCGTAGATTATAATTTGATTGTGGAATTTGTTTTTTTCCATTTTTACGCATTGGCATTGGATATACTTTTGGCAGACACACAAGATAGGTGCTCGCATTTGGAGTTTGCGTTTCATTGCAAACCAGATGTTGCCAATTATGGTTTGGCAGAGATCGCTTTTTTCGCAATTGGTCGTGGGGAAGTTGGAAAAGAAAAACGTAAACAAAACTATTAAAAAAAATATGGTTCTTGATGGCAAAGGCAAAGATTTTATAAGCGATGGCTTTGACTTTTGAGAGAAAATGTATCGTTCTGGTTCTTGTATTGTAAATGATCGCTTTTTTGTAGGCAAATTTGAAGCCACAAACTAAGTACTAAACAGACTGACAGCTTCAGCCAAAAAAAAGGGGTTTCGTACAAGCTAAATTTTACCTTGGAGCACAGTTTGATTAGCCCCCTATGATTAGGGGGCAGACACATACTGAAGAAAAAAAAACAGCCTACACTTCCGGTTGAAGCCGGGTGCCAGGTAGTCTGAGGTGGGTTCTCATTTCGTTATCGAGTGGGGGGCTTTGTTGCTAATAATAGTTCTTCTAAGTTGTAGGTTGAACATTTTCGCTACATTTCTTAAGACATAAAGGCATTAGTTGTTCGTTTTTCTTATTTCTTTGTATGAAGGGAAACTAATTATGTGGCTAGACACCATGCAGTAAAAATCAGTTCTAAACACCGCAAATTCATTAATCAAAAAATCTTTTTAAAGAAAAATTACAAAAAAAAAGTTTAAAAAATCTTTAGTTTCCTATGATAAATTGTGGAAAGAAACAATAAGACGCAGTCATAATTTAGCAACTAAATTTTGGATACTTATTTTCAACACTCACAGTGGTAGCTCTATTTTACTTTTCACATATAATCCTCTGTAAATATAGATGAAATCACATTATTTTCATTCATAAAATGTCTACCAAAAGCTTTTTAGTGGTGTTTTTTTGTAGCAATAATAAAAAACGCTTACTAATACATATAAAGTGTCTGATTACTAATAATGTGAATTAGTATGAACTAAAACAAATTAAGGCAGCTAAACTTAAATGCGTGACACATATAAGGGTTCAAAACAGTGAACGAGTTTATTTGCAATTTTGCTGCACTACATTTTGATTTTTTCTCTTTTCCATACATTTTAATGAAAATAAATTCATTTGCATTGATTGTTTCTATTAGACTTTTTCTTATTAACTAACGCAATTGTTTTTAAATATAATTGCATTTATTATGTTAATTGTTTCAAATTTTCTAATAAATTTTGTATGGTTTTTTGTTTTTTTTTTTGTTGTTATTAAACGGAATCTTCATAAATATGTTATTTACTCAAAAATCATACCGATTCAAAAAATATTCATATATATCCCCTGAAACCTATCATTATGTCATTCATTCGCCAGCGAAATGATTTTTCGCATAAAACAACAAACAAAAACAGACACAATAATTGTGGGAACAAAAATGTCTTATTTTATTTGCCAAAATTAATATTTCGCAGTTCATTCCTTTATTTAATTGTTGATTAAAATTTACAATAGTAATAAATAAAACAACAAATTTAAATACTGGGAACGCATCCATCCGCTGATAGAAACTCACAAAATTCACTACTCTCAGTCAGTGTTTATAGAACTCTCTCTTTATTTTTCCCACGAATCGTGGTCATTTTTCCCCTTTCACGGAACTCAATTTCCCTCGAATTTTTTTATTGAAAAATCTTAAAAGTAAAATTTGTATTCTTTGGGTAAAAATCAAAATAAATAAAAGTTGCAGTATATTGATTATTTTTTGGTACTAGAAATTTTTGCTAAAAGACAAATCTCTTTTCGGTGATATTCAAGGTGAAATCTAGTCTTAGAAAGCTTTTTTGTCAGATTATTGTGATGTTTTTTTCGTTTTTCGCACGGAAGGTTTTTCGGAAATGGAAATTCCCACAAAAAGGTACAAATACCACGATGTAGGAACACTGCTGAGTGTCAGTATTTTGTTACACCTCCCTCCGGTTATAGTTTTATTTTTTTATTTATTTTTATTATATTTTTTGCTGGTTCACACGTATTCACCCACAGACAGACTGTGAAACTGAGAGCGCGAGGGATGGGGGTATTATTGACAAAATTTGCGATGGAAATCGGGGAGAAGTGGGAAAGCTGTCAAACTATTTCCTACTCCGTTTATGTTTGAAACTGATTTTGTAGCTTACCCATCAAATGATCATATATCAATGAAGTTCAGAATTATTGAATATATAAAACTGTTCTTGAGCTGCTCTTTCTACTAGCGGAGAAGCTTCTCATGTTTGTTCACTGTTGGATGGAGTATAATATATTTGCAGTAAAAAAAGACGAACTTTGAAGTAACTTTTTTATTTAAATATGTAGGGGAGAGCGGGGCTAGTTGACTCAAAATTTCCACTTTTTTTTTTTCTTGAACTAAGACTAAAATCAAGACAGTTCAAACATCAGTAAAAAAAAAACATCCTTGGTCTTTCTAAAGAATGTAATTCAATTAAAAATAAACAAAATGAGGGCATTTTTTTTAATTTAACTAGAGCACATCGGTTGTGTCAACAAACCCCCGGTGCCGCGGAATGTTGACTTATACATTATGATGTAAGTTGACCTATGCCGTTCGAAACTGAATTCAAAACAAAGAAAAAACTAAAATTTTGTTTTTTTCGGTTAATTTGTTGAAAAGTATTCAAGTAAAAGCCAATTTTAATTTGCACACTGTTTTGAAAACTTGTTTTCCTGGTTATGCCAACTTTCGCTTGGGTCTTTCAAAGTTGATAGTGCTGCAAGGTTTGTCAAAAGTCATGTTCAACGAATGTTCCTTACGCGGATTCTAAATCGGTTTGCAAGATGTGCCCTGAGATGCCTGCCAGCAAGAAGGGTTTCTTTAGTTATGCTCAAATGGGAATTTTTGAACCAAGTCCGACATCTCTTCTATTCTATTTGTGGATTTACAGTCGGCGGTTGAAAATTGAGATTAAAGTGGTCTTACTTAGAATTATTGATATATCTATTCCGCATCAACAAATGAAGTCTTGAAAAACTAAGCCCTTTCGGGTTTCGAGAGAGTTTACGTAGTAATACCATAGTCAATCACTTATGTTGACGTAGACAAGATGAACCTTTCTACGGGTTCCTGTATATGCACACTTTTCCGCTTACCAGATGTACTGTCCCTAAGGTGCAAAAACTATCAGGTCATAGAAATCTCCACTCGTATAATAGTTTACAATTATTTTTAAACACTCACCTACGATTCATTCTGCCCAAATTGCTTCACCAAGCCTCCTCGGAATTTGAAACTACTACCCAACGAGCCATACCTTGAAGTTCCACTTCATCTCATTCTGCCCGAGAAAGACTCGTCCTTCCTTCTCGCGTTTCCTGTTGTTTTTTCGTTTCATCTGAGATGGAGCTTTTATAGGGGACACTTTTCAGTTGTAGAATACTCGGGTGAAAATGCACAACTCTCAAACATGGAAACAAAAATAGGTACTCTTCCAATTTCTATAACTTTTCGTTGTTAACAAGGTACAGAGCTAGAAACCTAGAGGCTTGTGACAAATTAACGAAACTGTAAGCAGTGGCTACCTTGACACCAACAACCCGCGTTTACATATCTGCAACTATTATTCCAACACACATTTTCAAGGAACCCAACAGCTATACCTACCTTCGTGCGAATAAACACTTCCATTGTACAGGTACATTCACTTAAACGGTTTATTTCGTTTCGCGTGTTTAAAGTGCGTATTTGTTCGCCAAATCGGGTGACTGCTCAAGGAGACATAAACAGACATTTTTATGGGTATTCGGACTGAAAGTTATCGGTACTGATAAATGAATCGCGATCAACTCAAATGAAACTAAATACTCCCAAGTGACAGTCAACTGTTATGCGAGTTATTTATTATACCCACATATTTATGCCATATTAATAATAATTTATTTTATTTTTTTTTTCCTTTCAGGTAATTATGCTTTGGAAATAGATAAACAATACCGCACACAATGGGGTAAAGATTATTATGGTTAAATATGCAAATTTGGGCTGTCACAAAAGCCGAATTATCAGCTTCTCACAGTTATGCGATCTAACGCATCTCTAATGCGAAGGTTGTAGAGCTCGGAGAAAGAGCCCAATCCATAGACGCACTTGCACTCGGTGAGACTGCATTTTCGAATGGCGAATAAATTATGCAAATGTCCTCGGCTGGGACAGAGAAAACGCAGTAAATCGCCTTAATACGACAGAAAGAGGTCATAAATATTTCATCAAAGTACAACAATTTCCCCCAAAAGAAAAGTTTATACCTTTCCCGTATATAGATTAACCCGCAATCAGCACGAAATTGAAAAGCCAATGCTTTGGGTGAGACCGTAAATCCAATTTCGATCGTGTTTCCAGCATTATTTAGCATTTTTCATTCGTTTCAGTTTATACTTGAATGGATCGACGAAATTAATATGCTAATCAGATGGGTGCATGTAAAACAAAATAAATCCGCATGACTGTGGCGCACCTCCTGGAATCTGTGCTGTGCATGCACTCGTCCAACGATTCAGTGAACAGGGAGTGCACTGACGGTTTTTTTGGTATTTTTTTTTATTTTGAGACCAAAGTTTTTGTATTCCCAACTGCAGCTAGTTGACAGATGTCATACATAAGCTCCGGGAATATTATATTGTCAACAATGTAGAAAAGTTTGTCTCGACAGATGGCATTTGTTTGATAAGTTGCGTTCTGGTGGGCGGCGGCAAGACTGGTGGAGAGACATGTCAAATTGAATTTTAATGATAATACATGAGTCAGCGGGCGCAGTAATATTGTGTTGTTTTGTTTTTATGACAGTCTTAAGCTGATGGATTTTGTAAATTACACGCTTATCCTTGGCATATACTACGATGACAATTTTTGTCTTTGAAGCGTTTTTTGAACTAGTTATATGACGTTGTGCGGTAGATAGCTTAAGGACAAATCTTAGAGAATGAAGCTGCAAAGGTGGAAAACACAAGCGGTTTTTATAATGTCAGGAGAGGGATTAACGGAGTTTTAAAGCACAGGAACAATATTCTAGTTATATGAGCTGCTTAGAAATATTCGGATTCCTTATCCGTTTGTAGAGATTTTTTAGCACTCAGCGGGACTTAGTGACGGATGAATTTTAAGTGGGCAGCGTTCTTCGAAGTGGGTTGGACAGAAGCTTGACCCCTTGTACTAGGTGTATAAAATGGTGTTTTGGGCACGAGGTTATTAGTCGGCGGTGAATAGATAACTTGCCCCAAAACGATTATTTAAGCCCTAGACTACTGTTTAGCAGAAAAAATGCCAAGCAGTCAGTTCAATTCAGCGTTGCCGCTATAGATAGTGTCCATAACTATTGTTTTCAGTCTAGTCTACTGGCAGGTCCAGGCTGAGTCAGTTTGTTAAAATTTCACCTTCACATGGTGCAACATCAGAACTGAGACAGAAATGAGACAGACAAAGACATTAGGAAGTCCCTAGCTAACCAAGTTATTACGACTCTAAGGTACTTCCGTGTTGGAGAACAAAGTCAAAAATCGAGTCAATGGTATGCTTTGCGTTTTGGTGAAAATGTGTTGTCGAAAAAAACTCCGAAATAACAACCAATCGTTATAAAGATCAGACCTGTCACATCTCAAGGGTTTATTATGAAATAAACAGCAAAGTTGACTTAAAACACCATAAAATTCGGGCAACCCTTTTTGGTTAAGTATGGCGGAACCAATCCGATTTGCCACCTAAAATATTTGTTATTCCTTAAACTGAGCAAAAGTCTTGTTTAAAAATAGTTTTCAAAGACCGCACTTAGCTAAGAACTTACGTCTTACCCACTTAACTCGTTCTTTACGTCTTACCTTAGCTCGAAGTAAGGTAGGTAGTATAGAGTGCCCCAAGAACGAGCGATCGTCAACCAGATGTCTCTGCCCACACTGCATATTTTCAAGTATCGACAGGGGCACTAAGAATGTACTCCCACCTTTTCTCAAAGAAGCCAAAATGAACCAATTACCATAAAAACTTTGACATCTTGATTGAATGTGCAAACTTTTCAAAGTGTCATTTAAATGTCCTGTTCCCATTATCTATAACCTCCAAGCATGCTTAGACATTAATTTAATTTTTTTTCCAAGACCAACCCACTTTTGGCAGTTGCCTTTAAATTTAATTTATAAGTATTCGAAGAATTCAACATGACATTACCCCCATGCAGTAGTTCATAAATCAAAAAAAAAAAAAAAACAAAAAAGTTCTATCCACCCTCTCTGTCATAACGCAGACTATGTGAGCATAAACGCTCTCTATACCTATACCTGAGGCAAAAGAAGGAGTAATCATTGTCACCCCCATCTGACTGCATTATTTGTCGTACGTTGTGTGTCCCAAAAGAGGCAGACATAGTTTAAAACTCCCAGTTGGTAATGCATTTCGACCAGTTTATTGTCGCGCACACGACACCGTGTCGTTAGCCAACAACTACAACTACAACTGCACAATATGTGCGCTCTCACTCGACGAGTATTCCTAGACAAAACAGTCGAGTATTTGGAATAAAATTCCAATTCCAATTCCCCCGGGTGATGATTTTGCCGGTGCAACACGCCCCGTCGCATATTCATAAAGGTGTTTAGCCTTTAAATGACTCACTCACTCACTTGCTCACTTGTGTTGATATACCTAGGTGTAACTGTGTTTATTTGTCTGGCGAAACTTACCCTAAATTCCAGTCGAACGCCACCATGAAACTATTTCAAATTGTCGGAAGCAAAGATGTACTCGTACAATACAAAATAATGTCGACTACAGTGGGCGATTGGAAGAGAAGGTATACAGGGTGATATTTTTTTACGAGATTTTATCACTTTAAAATTTGTTGAAGGCTCAATTGTTGTGTTTTGAATAATGGTGCCTACTTCAGAGATGTATCCTGTTTCTTTATTAGTCGCCAGCGATTTTGGTGAAAATTCATATCTTGGGCAGTGTTAACATATTTACGGGACAGTGTAGTTAGTTACTGTCAACCAAAAGATGATAGTTTTACTATTCGTGGACCTGCATAAATAACTCTTCTTGTTTTGTTTGTCGGGCTAGGCAACACTGCCATGGAGCTCTCAGAAGCCTAGTGTCTATTGTACTACAAGGAAGCACATCCAGTATCACCCATTTTAGTGGAATTTTATACTGAATCGCTAAAAGAGTTTGTGCGTCAAACCTCGCAACCGTATAAGCCATTTTTTTCATTCAAGCTAATTTAAATTTTTTAAGGAATCGAATCTCCTTACACAAATGGTTTTAAAACTTTTTTTTTCAACTAAGGTCCATAATGTACATGACCATCTGCCAAATTGTGTTATTCAGAAAAAAAAACAGTCAACGAAGAAAGTTTCGTGCGATCCAGTCGTGCACAAATTATTTTTTCTATACGTGATAGGTTGAAAAGAATGGGCGCTAAAAAAAAAGATTTACAAAAATCTGCCTTTGTGACATCTATTGAATTGAAGGCCAGCAGTGGACTAGCGATTAAAAGTCATACGAATTTTCATGTGTGGTTTTGTGACATCGTCTGTCTATGGCAACAGACAACCACAGTTGCTGAAGGGAGAAAACTCGTTATCTAGTTTGTTAAATGCAAGGGGCAAGACTGTTAATTTGAACGTCTTCAAAAGACTGAGATATACATAATAGGTACTTTATTTTAAATTACAAAAAATTATAGTTTTAGAATAAATGATATGTTTTATTGAAAAATCAAATTCAACGCACGTCGCTTTCGCTCCTTTCTTGCAGCACACATTGTCAGCGACGAGTGATTTCCTCCCCCATAATAATATCATCAAAATTCAAATCTTTTATTTTTAGTATGTTTTGCACTTATTTCACCCATCAACCAAATGGTATTTCATGTTAAAATACAATAACAAAAAAAAAAAATGGAAACACGAAAGAAAATTGTGGAAAGTAGTATACCCAGACAAAACCGCAAACAAGTGGACACACCCCAATTACACCAGAAATGAGAGTAAGCCGGTAAGCAAGTCTAATGGCTGCGTCCACTATATTTATATATCTTTGTCGTATGCAAAATAACAATGTAATGCATATAATATGCAAACATAAACACGGACAGACAGTTTAATTAACTTAATTCATTTATCTCAGTTCATGGTTTTTGTTTTTTGGTTCAGGGTTGTGCATGTTTGGAAAATTGATTTTTTTTTTCGTCGTTTCCCTTTGAATCAATCTCACTTTCGTGCCAGAGGTATGATGTTTATCAGAACGTTGATTAATGTGAAGCCTAACGATGGACAGGGACAGGGAGTGGTCTAGTCTACAGCTTTTATGCCACAAAATTTAAGGATAAATCATAAAGTTGGCCCCAAACACTCCACACAGGATAATTACATTCATGGCACATTCAACATAATGGATGTACATTGTACACCCACCTTTAGTGATGTTTCATTATATACTATAGTCTGTAATATTCTTGGCGATAATATTCCACTTAACACGGTGTAATGGTGGGAGGCTTTGTAGGTATGCGGCAGACAATTGATTTGTGAAGCGTGTCGAACTCTATATTACAGCTTATTAGCATACAGACAGCACTTTTCCGCTTTGGTTTCAGGTGAATACATTTCAATTGTGTTTGGCTTTCTTTTTCCTGGCGTTCCTTTCATGAAAAATGTACCTACTGATGAGTTGCGAATGACAGGGTATACCTGTCTGCTAGTTAATGGGTCAAAGTGGGGACTAACAGTCGATAATTTGTTGGTAATGATTGCAGGAAAGTATAGTTGGCACACATTCCAGTTCCGGAGTTTTGCGATTTCCTAGATGGTTTAAATATAGAAAATTAACATTTAGCATAGGGCAATCATTTAAAAAACAAGACCGGAAAATTATGGTACACATGATAAATATGGACTTTCAACGATGTTCTGAAACCATTCAACATGTACTGTCACCATTTCTGCCGATCGGATGATTCCAACTCATAAGAAAAAATTATTTAAAAGAAAAATGTATAATTATTCGGATTGTTTTTCAATCTTATTCAATTAACAGTAGTAATGCTTATTCTTTTCGAACTGTTTTCTGTGCAAAAATTGAATATAATCATTTCCAATCATTTGCATTCTTTCCGAAGCATATTTAATTTTTTTTGTAGACTCCTCTCGGGAAAGAAGAATAAATAACTCTACCCCGAGATAACTGCAGACAGGGTGTTAGTTTCCAATCGTTTGCATCGTCACTATTCGTTTTTAGCTACCTTTGTTTTTTGTTTAAATCTAGGGGCGCTCATTACTTGATTGTTAGAGCGCAATGTACTGCTGAAGCTTAAGGTTCAAACTACCACAAGACAGCACTACCTTCTCGGTGTCAGGCAACTTGCAAAATTTGAGAAAAATTCCGTGGTATTTATATTAGGCCTCCCAAATACAGCCTTTTGCATACCATATAACATGCTAGGTTCCATTTGAGCAAGTTTAACGGTACGGCAATACTTTCGACACGAGAATTGTTGAGGTTAGGTTAGGTTAGAGTGGCAGGCCGCCTCAAGTGCAGCCTCACTTAGGCCATAGTAGGCCCATTGTGATACCACAGGATCAGTGTTTTCATAAACTACCCGTTGAACCAGCCTGAGCTAGAGTGAAGCATAGAAGGCAATTGATTCCTATGTTTGCGAGTTCGCTGAGATTGTCGAAGAAGTATTCTCCGAGGTATGGTTTTCTACTGGGCACGTGCAGAGAAGGTGAAGAATAGTCTCCTCCTCCTCCTCGTCCATACAGCTTCTGCAGAAATCGTTTGAGGGGAGACCCAACCTGAGAGCATGTCTCCCTATGATGCAGTGTCCCGTAATGACACCTACTAAAGTGCTTACCATGGGTCTTTTCAGTGTGATACGATTTTTAGAGCGTTTGAGATCCAGCTGTTGAGGTTAAACCAATTTCAATGGTGTTTCGAATATATTTCGTGAAGACTAGGTTTCAG
Organism: Cheilosia impressa; assembly: GCA_948293265.1. NCBI lineage: Eukaryota > Metazoa > Arthropoda > Insecta > Diptera > Syrphidae > Cheilosia > Cheilosia impressa. The sequence continues at coordinate 24,903,495 of OX411884.1, read as the reverse complement.
TTTGTATAAAATGCTTTGAAATGATTGAGAAAATAGTGCAAATGGTTGGAAATTATTGAAAATGATTCAAAATCGTGCAAAATAATGCAAATAATTGGAAATTTTTACAAATGATTGCGCATTTCTTTTTTGAAATCATGATTGGATAAGCTTAAAAAATACTGTAAGCAAATTAAAATGATTGGAAATATGTATGATGTGATAAAAAAAAAAAGGTAAATAATTGCAGATGATTATAAATATGTAATTGCATTTTTAGTTTTAAATCAATTAAGTGGTGAAAATGATGATTGGCGACTATGTAAAGTTCGAAAGTAGGTACAGATCAAATTGACTATAAAGCATTCAAAAATAATGCAAATACTTAAAATTTAACGCAAAAGATTGCAAATGATTGGGAAATTATTGCAAAATTAATGCAAATTATTCGAAAATAATGCAAATGATTGTAAAATGTTTCAAATGATTGCATTTTTGTCACTTAAACTATTAGTCGATTGGAGATTGCAATAATTAGTTGTAATCATTAAACAGGAGTTATACATTAAAATTGTACCTACACATAATCTAACGAAAGCTTATTTAAATTGTCTCTAAAACTTTGATCTGAGTTTGGATTATCATGTCCAATAACGCAGATTTCATCTTTCAATGCAATTGTACTCTCTTTGCGTGAGTTCCAATTTCATTTCTACCTTCAAACCAATTTTTGACAACTATAGCGAGTAAAGATATAAGGTGTGCTACAGATGGGCTACGCTTGTTGTATGACAGTCAAAAAGTGTAAATCCACGCAACAAACTTGTCAAACTACAAAATTGTCGCTTCTACTATCATTAGGTCCACATTTATTTTATTTTGCTGGTAAATTGCAACCAACTTCAATGAAGGAAAGTGCTTTCATATTGGCTCCCAAGGAAGTAACCTTCCTTGAAGAAATTATAAAATTCTTCTTGTTATCTAGCATCTTCCTTTTCAAAGCCATCAAAGGGTACATAACACATAGTGCAGCGAGCCGACCAAAGCCCTTTGCGCTTACAAGTCCATGAACGAGTACACCATAAGCACACGTATGCGTGTTCGGATGTCTTATACGTAGTTTGCCATATAGCATGTGTACTTGCACTTATTTCAACATTATGTAGGTCAATGGATACTTGACGGCTTTCCAAGTGCAGACAGGAAAAAAAGAAAGGAAAAATTACATTTAGTAGGTAGTATAGGTAGGCAGGTAGGTACTCGTACGTTCTCCTTGCTCTTGTTGATTTCCGTCATGGATATAATTACCCGGGAAATTGTTTTATAATTAACTCCATCCTAAGCATCATACTGTTCTCAACTAAATACAGCTGCAGTCTTATGTAAGCATGTAAACAGCTGCTGTATACACGCGTTGAACTTACCCACCCTGAATCACCTGCGCCTGAGGTGAACTTGTTGTTATTTGAACAACACATTCGATCACAGGGCTGGCCGACAGCGCACTTGTTTAGCTCTATAAATAGTCGACTTCGATACGATGAATCATTAATCAATGCCACAGATAAAAAAAACACTCACACAAACTGTGCAAAAAAACCCCGATATAAACAAATCGAATTGCCACTAGAAATCAGTAGTGGTAGCAATGTTTCTTTGATGACAAATGAAGGCGAAATCCATCAGCTTCCCGATACAGAGTAGCTGTAGTTTCAAAATATGATTGAGAAAATCACAAGAAATCATGATTTGTTGATCCCTTCGTGTGCCCAATATACACCCAAAAACACATCGCACCAGTGTATACGGCGAACTAGTTTTGGGCCTCTAAATGCGGGCTAATTTTTTTTTTTTGTAAAATTTATTTCGATTCAATTATATCGTTTTTGTTATCGTCTCGCGGGACAAAAGCAGTTTTGATTAATATCCAAAGGTTAAGTCCAAAGCCTCTTATGACTGGAAATTTATGGATCTATTTTTAATGAATATTGACTTTTACTCAAAAGAGTGTATGGGTACTTGTACTGGCTTCTAATTTTTATCTGAGTGTTTGTATATCTAAGTTCTAATGCGATAACGATAATAAGTTCGTGTACGATGACGTAAGACTTCTGCTGAAGGTTATGGCCAGCAAGCAAAAAAATAAAACTGCACGTTTACGCAAGCTTGTGACTTTCACATGTTTTCGAATAAACAATCTCAATAAATAGATAGAGTTTTTTTTCCGTTTTTAGATAGATAGTCAAAGATACATAATTCAGAGTAGGTGGGTTATTCAATTTACTGCGCTATTGTGCGCTATGCTGTGTTAGAGTAAATAAAACGAGTTCACTTGAAATTGCTTGCGATTTTGGTAGCTGATTTGTCGAAGGTGTTTGGGTTGTTTGGTCATCTAGCTATCTGAAATAATGTTTTGCCTCTGCAACTGGGTCGGAAATAGTCAACTTGTTAATTTTTAAAGAGTTGCCAACGTCGTGTTTTTTTGTTTGACATTTCAATAAAATCGACTAGGGGAAGTAGGAATTTTAAAATTAAGGAAGCTCTGCCGGGTAAAATTCAATCACAAATAATTCCCATTCTGCAATACTAATAGTCATTTCTAGTTTAAATTTTTCAAATTCGCAATGGCAACATTTTCCATAGAAAATTGCATACTGCGACCTACAAAATATTTAGAGCGAAGGTTAAAAATGAGTATTAGTAATGCCCATTGTCTTCGAAGTTTAAAATCAACTCTTACACACTTAAACTGAATGACAATGCTCGTATAGTGAATACCCTACCCAAGGTTTCTGCCTTTTGTCGGCACAAAATATGACCCATGCGAGACTAGAATCTGACGGTGGTCCAAGATGGTCATAGAAAATCACTTTTTGTTTCATGGGGAGCAGTTTAGCATCTGATTTTCTGCATCTATTGCCACGCTGACTTTTCGCTGAGATCGTTTTTTTTTTTGTTTAAATCCGTTTATATGAGTATATACAGTAAAATCTTAGAAAGATGAACAGCTATAAAACAGGTTCCTTTCATCTTTTCAAGCATCAAAACTTTAATTAAAGAAGAGCCTTAAATAAAAAAATAAAGTAATCAAAATAACAATTCATTTTATTTAAAAAAAAAAAAACAAAAAAAAAATGTCTATAAATGAAAAGTAAATTATAAAGAAAAAGTTGTCTTATTTTAAAAAAATCTGTTCTATGGTAGACTGTCGGAACACTTCAATAGCGGAAAAAAATCGTTTATCCCTTCCAACTGTACTGTTTTCCTTCTAAAACCGTTTATTTTTCTGAGGTTCTACTGTATAAGCAATATTTTTGGTTCTGAAAGTGTCATTGCATTTAAACAGCTAAAGAAAAGCACTCACGTTTAACCCCCAAAAGAGGGGTAAACGTGCACGGTATGAAGTGAATACAAAATATGCCTAAAGAGTTATGAACCAGACCCCCTAAAAAGAGAGGGGCTCCAATAATTTTTTTAATTAAACAATTACTTCTTTTTGCTTGAATACAATAGAATTAAATAAGTTTTAAGCTTCACAGGGTCGCGATGGGTCCACTAAGGTGCCTAGTGTCTTGTGCCGGTTTTCCTCACAACCCTGTGTCTAACCTAACCTAACGTAATACGTTTTATATACATTCATACACTTCGTAAACATTATACTTCGCAAGAAAAGAATAATAAAAAAATATAAAATAAAACTTATGAAGTTGAGACACCCTGTAGAAACGTTGGAAAACAGTACTGTCTTTCATATCAAGGGGCGAGAAACTTATTTTTGTAATTTGTGATTTTTCATTTGGAACGTCCATATTTCGATTATTCACGAAGTTAGCTGCGGTTTAATCGTGGTTTGGTACTGCAACAACGTTTGTTAAGTGTTAAGTATTTTGTATCTCAGATCGTTTCGGGTTTGGAAAAGTATTCTTAGCAATAAAGTTAATTCGGGTTCGTTTGTAAACTAAATTGTGACATATGGGTGAAAAAAGTACCCGAAGATATTCTGGCCGGAGTGTGAAAATTCTACTCTAATGGCTAGTTCTGCCCCGCATCTACTTACTTATAATGTGAACTCTACTGACTTGGTTTATATTTTGTACTTGTCTTAGACAACGCTGCATGCAAACCTACTCCAGGAACATCACTTAGCCAGTGACGCTGTTATTTTGCAGCCAGTCATTCCAAACTTATTCATATTTCATTCTGAATTCACTCTTTCAATTTAATTCTAGTGTGGTCGAGCGGAATTTTTTTTTTTGCGGATGGGCCTCATCTGTCCAGTAAGCTTCCTCGACAATTTTCAACATATTGATGACCTCCGTGATTTAAAAATATAAAAATCAACATCAGATGAGAAGGTGAACCATTAGTGAATTTCCACCGACCTTATAACGGATTCCGAGGCGAAACAAACAAAATTGCTAACTTTCACCGGATATCGCCTTCAGCTCTGACTTGATCGTTTACGCTTCGAAATCCACGTCACATGAAACATAAATATCTCCACTCCAACTTCCCATGTAATTATTTAAACATTGGCCAAACCGAGTAATTAATTCCAAGTGTCAAACTGCAAGCCGAAAACATAAATGGCTGTTGAATTTTTTCCATGCCGATGCACTAACCCGAGACGTTCCTCGATGGGCAAGGTAATCAGATATGAAGAAAAAAAGAAACCAACTCGAATGCGTAACAAGAAAAGCCACCATCAATAACGTCCGCATTTGGGCCTTCGAGCGACATTTTAATTCAACTCTTCGCCTCGACAACAATCAAAACTAATGAATCAACTTCAGCAGAAGTTTTCTGCTGATTACCGAGATTATTTCTCCTTTTTTTGTTTTTCTTTTTAGCAGAGAAATCCGCATGCTAGTGTCAATTACTTTCTTAATTAAAAGTTCCAATCTAATCCTGGCCTATACAGTCGTCAGTGATGCGCAGTATTATTCCTTTTGTTTTGAGCGTGAATTGAATAGGAAAGATTTATTTAATCCTAACTGTCTGTCTGCTGTCTTGAATTATTGTAGGTGAATGTAAGAGAATTTTTCTCTGCCTGTATAAATAAGGTTTGCATAATAAATCCCAAAAGGAAATTCTGTATGACATCTACAAACATACTTAAATCGTTATTTTGCGACAGAGTTGACTGTGGCACTTTTGAAAATTGATTGGATTGGTTGTCTCGTTTTTCAATTCAAGTACAGACACACGTTTCATATTAATTTCAAATTAAAATTCCTTTCAAGGACACATCTATGTGGCATGAGTATGGAGATGTACCACATGAGACACGTTTTATGGTCCCCTCCTTCCTGGGTTGAGTGACATTTTATGAGCGCAAAGGTATGTGCTTTCGAAAATTTTCGATAACAAAATTTATGTTATTGTGGGAAGTGAATTTGTGGTCCTGTTTATATATTTTGTTTGTCATCTCTTTTGAAGACGAATTTCTGGTGGAAATGTGCAGTTTGTTTTGCGGTAAAATTGAACAATTGAAGGGCATTAACTGTGAGGTTGTTTTCATTGAAGGTTTTACTACTGTTTTCGAAGGGTCGGTTGTGGGACATTAAACTGAACATGCTAACAGCTTTCAAACTTATCAGCTACTGCTGGTGAAATAACAAAAAGGTTGGTAGGTGCTTCTTCACCCAACGGCTTCAATATACTCGTAACTATTTAATCTCATCAAAATATTTATCTTGCTGCTCTGAATTTTGTACGAAAGTTTTCGAAAGCTTTAAAGATATTTCCTTTTGAAGTCTCCAACTGAGAGAATCTCTAAATAGATTTTATTTTAAAGATACTACAATATCTATTCCCTTTTATCCGCAACGAGTTCAATCTGTCATCTTCACAACCCATTTAACCAGCAACCATTTCGAAAACATGTAATCACTTTGAATCTGTGCTGAAAGGGAAACTAGAAAAAAAGGGAAACCAAAAGGTAAAGCGAAAATTCATTAAAAGAATAACAAAAAAAAAAAAAACTCAAAACTGTGTCCTTGCGTGCGCGCAGTGTTGTTGCACGACACACATTCACATTTTTAGTCTTCTATTTTTGCGGCCTGCTTTAAAGCCTATAATGAGACAAAAACAAATTTGCATTAGAAAGACGCAATAGGAAAACGGAAAAAAGTTAACCTCGTTTTAAGATAATTAAAATGCTGCTTCCCAGCCGCACAGGGACACAGGTAGAAAATCATTTACCGCGTTGCCAGATGCCACAAGGGACGTTTTGCTGGCATTCAATTCTGATTCTGATTTCTTGTTCACCTGTGCCTGCTGGAGTGAAATTGTTTATTTATTTTATATTTCTTGGGAAATTAATATTTTAATGGAGCTGATGCCAGTTGCAACCCTTTTCAAGTTTTGTCTTTAAAGGTGATGTAGGTACTTTATGCAACAATTTGCGGTATGCATTATTGCGGTGCATATATGGAGCTCCTCAAGTAGATATCCTTACTATATAGCAACAGTTCGATTAATGTACAATGCATTGATTGATTTTCGGAGGGAACTTACGCTGTAAGGGCATCTTCAAATTTCATGAATAGAAAATAATGAGGTCACAGTAAACTCCGCTGCTACTACAGTATGAAATAAAAATGGTGAGCTAAAAAAAATCGATACGTACTCTTGCAACTTGTAGCACGTTTACCCTCTTAACCAGAAATACAAAAAAATAATTTCAAGAGCCGTTCTCAAGAGTACCTATCTGAATGTTACTGCTGGCCTGCATTACGCGAGTAGATTCAATTTTATTAATTAGATCACATTAGGAACTATTTTCTAATTTCAGTCGCCATTCAGGATTTTTCTTTTTTTTTCTTGTCTCCCATTGAGGTGGGGAATTTAATGGAAAGTTTGTAGTGCCGACAATATTTGTGTGCTAATTATTTTAATTTTGACCCATCAGATAGTCGTTCAATCGTTAATGCGGTCTTCTTTGGAAGCGATTTTATTTGTTGTTGTCTAACCTCTGCCTAAAATTAGACTCTATCCAAAATCAGAAAAAATATGTTAAGTAAAAGACAGTCAAACTTACGGTACTTCTTTTTTTGTTATAAGGTAAAAAAATATTTTCCTTTCCTTTTGTTGTTACTGAGGCTACTAAAAACATTGGAACATTATTTTTGTTAAAATATTTGTTCTAAAGTGGTTTTTAGTATCGTTGCCAGATGGCATCAACTGGCAAGAAAAGTAAATGACAAAATTAATATCATTTTTCAATTACGTAGTTTTATTTATTACAAAATTCAAAAGAAAAAAATAACAATAAATTTGTTTATTACAAATATAAAGTACAAAAAAATAGTTAGCTTAAAAAAAACCAAAACAAAACTCACTTTTGAATGAAAATTAAAAATTACAAATAATTTTTTTTTGTTGCATTTACACTGGTTTTCTTCAAACTTCAAGTAGGTACATGTATTTTTACGTATTTGAAAATGGATTGACGTATTTATAATAATAATACAGAAACCTATACCTACAAGAAATAAAAAATCTGCTAAATCTAAACTTAATTTTTTTCTTAATTTTGTTTTGACATTTTAAGAGCTAAATAAAAAGGCGACTCAAACTAAAGTTAAATAAGAAATTATGCTGACTGACATAAATTTTTGTTCAGAGAAATGATGGCCCAAAAAGGACCTCTAAACAAATTTGATGCCAATTGGCAACACAAAAAAGGAACAAAAGCGTAATTGCGCCAAATCGAACTTTGCTTACTTAATTTTTTTTATTTGAGTGTCTGTTATTCATCATTCAAATAAATTCGTAATTGATAATGTATTTGGGCATTTGTCGATGTAAAAAATAAATTATAAAAATAGTCTTTCGATAAAACGAGTTCTTCAGTAGACCTTTTTTTGCACGAGAGCTAAAAGCAGAAGTACGTCAACTAAAAACCAAAATTTTTGCCTCTAGTGATTGAACAGATAGGTAAACTTAAAAAAAGCTTATTAGAAATGAAAATCACAAAAAATAGAGAATGGAATATTCCATATGTTGCCATCAAAATACCATATCTTACTTTGACTTAGCCCTTCTTAACCTATTTGCATCAACAAGTCGCCCAACCATTGACTGGTAAAATGTTATCTCTGGCACTCTTTTCCATCTCCATCATTTACTACCACTATTCGAAAACTAGTTCATCTTCATTTCATTTTATTTCAGTATTTCAGTATCAATTCTACAGAAGAAGATGTGGCGCTCCTTCTATATAAGTACTAAGTGTAAGTCAATACTGCGTAACGAAGTGCATCGCATACTTCCAGCCAGAGCCCGACCAAGGGAAAACTCGTCGCGCCAACAATGGCAATGTGAAAATTTCGCAGAAAAAATTAAAAAAAAAACGTAAAGCATACAAATTCCGCAATTTGTTCCATACACAGTCGTTACGAAGAGAATTCTTATGGTAACTTTCTATTCCTTGAGGTGTATTGTCAACGTATACGAGTGGCCGTTTCTATATAAGACCTCTTTCACATCAGACAGACAGACATCACATTCCCGGTCGGTTGTGATATTGAATAACCTTCTCACTTCTCACAGGCTCTCGTGACATTCACTGAGGAGATACGTGTATATCTATTTCAAGACCTCAAAACGGTTTTTCTGCATTTTTAGACTTTGGCATTCAACGACGTGCGGCAGTGTAATGAAATTCAAATGTATGCTTTTACTAGTAGGCGGTTTCTAATTACAAATTTCTACTGTCTAACGAGAGAGATGGGCTCCATGGAACTACTTTTAAAATTCCTCCCCCTAATGAGCATTAATTAATTGATGATAATGGATTGAATTTCTACTTGATAGAGGAAAAGCTACTGTGGTCTACTGAGGGGAATTCGGCTGAGATGGATTAGGTTAGTGAGGTTGTAGCGTGTCCCCAAAGAGGTCATGCAACTCTTTACAGATAATACCAAAATGTGGAATGTAATGGAACCGGGTTGTATAATCGCGTTGCTAAGTCTGTGTTTTTTTTTTTGTTGGTTAGTGTGCTGGACTTTTGATTGTTAAAAATGCAAGCTCTGGAAAAAAATTATAAATACCTAAAGTCGTAGTTATATTACCTCTTACGAACGCCTCTAAAAAATACGAGAGTATAAAACTGTCCTAAAAAGGCATTTGTAGGCCTCCTTGTTGAGCAACATTTCAAACTAGGTCGCTATATTATTAAATTCGATTAGAATAAATTGTTGGTTGGAGGTGGTATAGTGTATCCTAGATCAATGGGCCTTTTGTGATACCCTCCATTCAGAGCTCATTTATCATGACCTCTTTGAATAAGGTCACTGTATATTATAGTCCCTGTGTCCAATACTTATTTCTGTGGAGTATTATATAATCGAAGATCTGCTGGTGAACGCTGATACGAAGGGTACGAACCAACTATAGTAAATGAAACCTTTTGCTTTGTTAGTTGCACTGAGTTGTGTCTTTGGGTATATAGAGAAACAAGTTTGACGATCGGTGACTCTCAACGCAAGCGGGAGAGAATATTTTACAAAGAAGCGATCGGTTATATCTTCAGCAGCTTTAGATAAAGTCCAACCTTTATCTCCTTTTAAAAAGGGTATCTATCAAAAAGACAAACAAGAATAAATAGTCTTCGTTCATGTCGTTTTTCCAGGCTTTTATCACGGAACTTCAGAGACTTGAAATATATTATATATGATGATGTTGTTATTGTACTTTCGCTTAAGACTTTTGTAAGCTTTCAAAAATCTGATTTTCAAATTTAAAACAAAAAAATTCAGCTAATTCTGTTTTAAATAATATAAATAGGTATATTATTAAAAACTAGTTTTAAATTTATAAAAATAAAAACGTAAAGGGCTAAATTTAAACTTAAAAGAATGAAAAGGAAACAATCAAAATTAAATAAAATATGGAAAACATCGTTTAACTAAGCAAGAAAAATGAAAAAAATGAAATTGAAAAGAATACAAATTGAAAAAGAGCTTTTTTTCTACATCTCTGCTGTAGAAAATTCTACAAAGAATAATGAAAGACTTAGAAAATGTTGGCCAGAATTTTAAAAAGTTTTGATCCCAGCTTCGCGTTCATCTAAAATGGTTTCAGAAGCAATCGTTTAACAATGTTTTATGAACTCGCATGTTGTAGGCTTGTTATTGTCTTTATAAGATGTCCCTTTAGACGGAGGAGCTTGTTGTTATCCAACGACGTTGTGCACTCGAATTGTAAGGACTCCGATATAGTGTCCGTCAGTTCATGGTGAATTTTACAAAATCTTACAAGTTTTTAAGAAATCTTTGTGTGTAGTGTTTCCGTGCTCAAAATTTCAAGAACCAGGAGTGAAAAATGTACTTTCCCCTCAAAAATTCTATATTTCAGACATTTCTGCTGGTAAATTTCAATCGAACCCAAGTAAAAAACTAAACTTCACGAACTACTAAATTAAAATAATGTTTAGTTCATTCGTCAGAATGCTTTCTTTCAGCTATAATATTTGTGAACTTTGAATTCACTCAGGCTTTTTCTCTCTACTAGGAGCTTACTGCACTGTCTTCTCAAAATACTTGCCTAGTGTTGATCATATTTAGATTCTAAACCCTCAGACGAGTAACCCTCAGTTTTCAACTGAACTATACGGAACTCGTAACTCAGAATCAAGTCTTCACATTGGTATCTAATATTTTGCTCTATGAACTACTGAACTAATTGAACTAAAATAATGACCGCTTTTGAGTTCGTTTAGTTCAGTAGTTCATGGAGCTTCGTTCTTTCTGTTTCCTCCTGTCCTGTTTTTTGACAGCGGAGACAGAAGAGATGAGACGGAATTTATTTTTGTTGAAATCAAGTTCATACTGTGGGTAGATTGTAAATGGCGCCACGATTGATGTTTTTATTTGTTTCGACTAAATAGAAAATTTTCGATGCTTACGCCTTAGAAGTTCGAACAGTCATCATGACTGGACGCCGCCTGAAAGCCCAACTTGAGACAGGTTTAAACCTTTTTTACAGCAATTTCTGTAGAATTTCGTGAACTACACAACCCAAATAATTGGATCTACTTTTACACAGAAGCGGATATCCAACGTAGAATTCGTAAACTTCAAAATCAACTCCTCTCAATGGTCCTGAAGTCCTAAATGCAGTCTGTGTATCCTCCATATAACCCCGTTTCATGAGGTTCCCTGCGCCGCAATTATTTCCGAACTACCAGCACAGTTTCCTCAACATGTGCTTCCACATTCCACAAGTTCTATCTACAAACCAAAACTTCCTTGCAAGTGACGCAGCTATGCAACCGCACCTGTGAAGGGTTTGGAAAAGTTTTCCAAGTTCCAACATATCCGATTATATCGATAACAATTCGATTTGGTCCATACCCATCAGCAGTGTGCATCTCCCACACCTGCCGGATCAAACTCTAAATCTAAAGCAACAATAACATACATTTGGGTTCTTAATTGAAGATCCTGCAAAGCCATAGTCAAACAAAAACCCCACCGACAGTTGTTAATCTGTTGAAATGGCATCTCTTGCTTGGATTAGTTCAATGCTTCGTTGAGGACGATATGATTCTTTAATGACAGAAAACAAGAAAGCGCTCCTCAAAGGATAAAAAACAACAAAAAGCCTTCCGACTGAAATAGGACTGCACATTCGCAAAGCAAAGTCATGAACAAAAGCTTCGTTGCAAGAGAAAAGTTGAACGTTGCTGAGTTAACAACTGTGGACTGGACGGAAAAAACGTACGAATATGTGGCAAGCGAAAGGAATGAGAAAACTAGCAATAGATGTCATTTGGCGTTTGTTTATTTAATTTACAATCAATTTGAATGTTACAAGGCTGCAGTCAAATAATGCTCTTTTCCCCGTGCAACCATGCAAGGTTGCTCTCCTGAAACCAATTTGAAACGTATTTCCTACGAGGACTTTATTGAATAAAGTTTGAGCTCTTCCTAATGTGTGTGCAGCACTTCCCAAAGTCGGCTAATTGTCTCGCAAATCCTTTGTGAATGTCAAATGAGGATGTCTGTATGATTTAAAACAACTTGTAGGTACATATTACTTTGTTAATTAAAATTTCATCAAAGTAACCCTTTGTCATCGCAAAAAAGGAATCATTTTTTAAAGTTCTTTTAAAAGTAATATCGTTAATTTTCTGCTCGAAAGGATATTCATTCCTTTTATTTCTATAATAACAACAATTCACTTACCAACTATCTGACAACAAAAAGTGCACAAGCGCACCTTAAACTTTTTGCGCTGCACAGCTGATGGCAAATATTCGATCCGAAGAGAAGGAGACAAGTTTGATGAGAAAAAGTTTTGAGAAATTCACACTAATAATCAAGATGCTGGCGAAGATAATTGCACAAGGCGTGGATGTGAATAAAATATGAAATCTGGAACTTGCTGCCATTACACCAGCAAGTTTGTAAATTGTAGCTGATGCAGATAATCGAGGTACGTTCTTGGTTTTGAATTTCCAACGTTTCGGTTTGATTGTTTGAAAGGAAAGAATTCGATATGGATTTTGTTGCCAATTATATATTTTATTTTCAAGAGAAAAATTCTAAACAAACTTTAAATGCCTTTCCCAAAATCCATACACAATTTGGCCTTTAAAACCTTGCCTTCATTTTGGAATTCCTTAAAAGCCTTTACAAATTGTGTATGGGTCTTGAGTAGAACTATTTTCTTGAAATAGCCCGGGGTAGCTTTAACCACTTCTGAAAGAGTCAATTCTTTGGACATCCGCAGATTGGTATTAACTATCTTGTCATTAGTTGTTTGGGACAGGATACCTTTGCCTTCATAACACAAAGAAACAACAATCGGCGGTTTTAAAGGGTGGCCAAAACAGTTGCGAAGACATCGCTGTTTGTCTTTATACTGATACTGTCTTAGTGACCGTGAGAGGACTGCAGAATTGTAGAAAACCGATTGGTAATTTTTATCGACTGTGGACTTCACTGGCCCAAAACCACATTAACCTTGGTTACTTAGGTTAATCGGGATTTCAGGCTCTCACACAAGATCTTCATCGCGATGGCGTAGTTAAAGCTGAGAGGGTTCCCTTTCTAATGGTCTTCAAAATTATTCTCAGATTCCATTCCCCAGGCTTAAATTCGTCTTATCTAAAACGGTTCGCGGGTAAACTGCAAAGGCTTAAAAGCCTTTTTTTGTCTTCAGCTTTGGTGTCCTCACTTTAGATGAATGGAAGTTTAATCTATCATTGGATGTGTGTTTCTTCAACTGTGGGATCCTGGTCTTCGTCATAGTCTTAGACTCTCTCAGCATACAGCCAACTACACGTTTCTTTACGGAATGTGTTCTACAAATATCTTTATCTGTTAAGAAAAACTTCGACAGATTGTTACTGAAATAGGACCTCTCAACTGTTTCAATCGCAAGCCTCTTGCCCTTTTCTTTTTCATGTTGAGAAGCCGATGTTATTTCCGTCCTTCCTAGCCCGTAGTTCCAACTAAGATCCAATCGAATAATGGTACTTGTGAAATTTGGACATAATGTACGAGTAGGTATCTCGAAAACGGTCCAACGATTGTAACAAAAATGCATTCCTAAGGTAATATGGTCATTTCTAACTTAATAGCGATCTTAGTTTTTCTCTATATTATCGTACAAAAGAATTTTGAAAAAGACATTTTTTCAAAAACTTGGTTTACCTGAAAATGGCTTCAACGATTTTGACCAAAATGCATACCTACTTAGAGTAAAATTGATGTTTTGAAAATTATTGCGTCCTTTTAGTTTTTAATTTTAAATCCGAAACCACTAATTTTAGAAACTGCTTATATATCTCAAAAACCCCGCTTTCGACTTGGTAAAACCTAAAAAAAAACAAGTAATGCTTACATCCCGAACAATATCTAATACTAGCTGTACCCGCCCGGCTTCGCCCGTGTAAAATGTGGTTTCGGAACAGTTGATGGAAAAATAAAAATAAAGAAATTTACTGTCTTCTAGGGGACACAAAAATGTATTTCTTTTGGTAATCGCTGGAAGGAATAATCAAAAAATCATCGGAAGACATTGTAGAGGTAAATATAAAGTGAGGAAGCCTTCTTCAATAGTGAGGACTTGAACCCGATCTAAAGAAAAACTCCCGAAAACTGAGTCTGAGTGGACAATGAAAATGAAAGAAGATAATTTTATAATGTTTAACTCACTTTTTTTTTATTAATGTAACACTTCTTTGTATACTATGTTAGCGGTTTTGTTTCTATCGGCTAAGATAGTGATATTTCCTGCATTTATTACCCTGGAGCACGCTACATATAACTGCACGTGTGTGAAGCAATTCTTTCTTAAATCAACTCCCGCTTTTTATAAAGTTTGACCCTGTGACTTATTGATTGTCATGGCAGAACAAACATTAATAGGAAATTAAATACAACTGGAAAAACAGAACAAAACACTTAACGATCTAACAAAACAATAATAATAATAGTAAATTTAAAAATTTTATTTAAAATTAATTTGACTTTCTTTCAAATGTTGTTTTATTTTTCTTTCTTGATTTACAAAAGGGTACAACTTCTTCATCAGTACATTAGTTAATTCATTGCCCCCCCCCCCCCTCCTCCGTGACCACACAGCCCAAATTATCAAATCACAAAGAACATATACTGTGCTATCAAATGGAATGACCGCCTACAGCGCCACCTGTTGAGAATTTTTCAATTTTTCTTTTTTCCTAAACCTTCGCGGAGCAATTACGAACAAATCCGCAGAAGGAAGTATCCAATTTGGTCCAGTCGTTTTCGAGTTTTAAGTATCCGAACAAACCAAGATCCATTTTTATATATTTAGATTCAATTTTCAGCTAAATAATAAATAAGCAATAGTATTTTCTCAAAATTTGTTACTGATTTGTCTGCATAATTTTACAAAAATCAATTAATCAAAACACATTAAAGATTATATCAGTATTCCGAATAAAATCCCAAACTTAGTTTTTATCCAAAAATTTGGATACATAAATCGGTTTTTTTTTTTAAATTAGTGTCTTCGTATATTTTTGTAAAACTCAGTACCGAACTACATACTTATAAAAATGGAATAATAACTTTTTTCTTAGCAAATATTACCCACTTCTTTTTTTCAACCATTGAATGTGCACCTTTAAATATTTCCAACCACTTGGAGCTTACATAATCAGAAAAACTCACTCCATTTGCACCCCACAAACGTCGATCAGCATATTCAGTTTAAAACTGTTACAAATACAAATTCAAAAACAAATCTCTGAAAATACATATTTATTAATATTTATTCGTATTAAATGTCCCCACAACACCACGACGTCTAAAGTTCTGTTTAGTTTAAAAATTGCGTACGAATTTAAGCAGCCTTTGCCCAGCTTTCCAGTATACATTATTTTTTAAATAAACGATGTTCGAGGTTAAAAATAAATACTACGACAAACCAACAGATGTCGTTGTTTATTAATTTTTTGCGTACATTATTTTACTAGAATTTTTTCTATTTCTCAATTCGACAAGCGCTTTTTTGTTTATGTTGCTTTGAAAATGTAAGCCTGGCAATGATGTACTTTTTCACAAATACCCATTGTAAAGAAGCATCGCACATTTTTTTCACATTTAAGCCACGCAGTTCTAAAGAATAACAAACGTTGGTTTTGTTTCTAAATCTCGATTTCCCGCATAACAGCATTTCAAAATTTGCGTAAAATTATCAGCCCCTTCGATAAGCTGTAGGTCTCAAAGAATGAATGAAATGAGTTGCATTCAGGACGACGACAATCAAATTTCCACTCTCAAAAGCGCTACCAGGACGAATCCCATTGTTCATATTCACAACCATACTCGGCGCCATTAACAACAAATTATCTTGTTAGCTGATGACATCGTTCTAACCACCGGCCGTCAATGTGGCATAGATTTGTTACCACCACACGATGTCCACATTGAGGTCGGCGAACTGAGCAATTATGTTGTCGTCAGTCGTTCAGCTGCGAGGAAAAATGTCGATCAATGGAAAACTCCTAATTTTCATCATCATTACGACGGTGACGGAGCTGTTGACGATAACGAAGGCCATCATCTAGGTATACCCTCAGACGTCTTTGTGTCTCCTATTTCGTGGAGTAAATCTGCCACCGGCGACCGACTCAACGGACAACGGTCACTACTCACTGCACCGTGAAATGATTTCAGATTGTTTCGGAATGTTTTACGGCAGTGATTTCGTTGCTGTTGTCTATATTTTGCCAAGCAGCGACACGGTTCCACCTGTGTGATGCCGAGAAAACATACTCAATCGAGATATATCTTCTTAGCCGAGAGCTGAGACCATCAAGTTCTGCTATACCCAGATACTCGAGCAGCAACACAACAAGACCTCTCTTGCGAAATGTTTTTTTTTTTTTTTTTTCTTTGATGGGAATTAATTGCATTGCCACCGGACGGGATGTGTTGTGTTTGGTTAATGTGTAACACTTGGCGGCGGCAACGGAGAAGCTCTTCCACACAAATTGACTCATTTAGGGAAACAGACGCCGCAGCCCGAACCAGAAAAGCTGTTGTGAAAATTATGCAAATTGAAGAGTTCAACGACTTGCGTGACACGGACGTTTTAATGTTGCGCCATCAGGGTTTAGGTGTGTACAAGCGCCATCATGTCACCGATGCAAGTGTCTCGTTCAACAAATGAGGTGTTGGAGGACCATTTTAAGTGCTTCTTCTATATCTGGAGTTTAACATGTTGCGGGCGTAATTTAAATGGGAACCATGTAAGAAATTGCTTGACTTTAAATAGAAAACATCACTCTCTTCCGTGTATCAACAGTTTGTTGCTGTTGCCTCTTCGGATAAGTGTAATTGGAGTTTAAAACCTTTCAGTTCCGCCTTTCAATTGCATTCAAGTGGTCGTTAAAAAAAAGAAGAAGCGAGAAACTCTTCTCAAAAGGAAATGAGCTACACATTCAAGTAGTGGGGTAATTATGAGTTCGGCGATAAATTTAACTTTGGAACTGGGCTAAAGATGCTTTCGTTGAAGAATGGCTAAAGTGCTTACCTTGTGGCATATTTTACTTAGTGCAATGGAGTAGATATGTTTTTTCACGACTCTTCAAAGAGGAGCCAGTAAATGAGTTACCAAAGCGAAAGCAACAATAAGGTTAGGTTAGTTTAGAGGCGGGTTTGACTGACTTTCTGTAAGGATTTCGAGCGGGAAACGGTGTAAAATAACCTATATAATTAAAAAATAAACCACTAGATGGCCCACCCTTTACCCTATATCTGCGATGCTTTCAAAGAAGTAGAATCCTAGCAATGGAAACAATTATAACTAGAACTAGAAAAATTGGGAAAGAAACGCATTTTCTAAAATTCCTTTCTCGTCTTGTAAATCTTTAAAACTGCGGACTCGTTCTTGAAGGCGACATATATTTAAACCTTTAACACATTTTGTGTAATGCAACTGTGTTTTTTTCCTAATTTCTATCGACTATGACAAAACAATTTATATGGGAACTGGCCTCTGGTAATAAACCTGTCGTTCGGTCTATATGTAGTTATGGAATCAGAACAATCGGTCTATCGGTCAACCTCAACAAACCGAACTCGGCTTGTTCACCAGAAGACATAAGGTACCAAAATGGAAGCCACCAAAACTAAAAGGCGTTCGTCTTAAAAATATAAAATAAATATGAAATAATGCCTCATAAAATTTGGCCAAAGAAATGGAACAACGCTTACGGTTGCATCATAAATCGTAGTTTGTTTCCCACATTGACACTAAAAGGTCAAAGATCCGAATGCTTGTCGGGACAAAAACTGCATACTGCATCATTATAAACATTGCTAAAAGAATTATCTAGAATTATATAGAATCGGTGGAACATCTCCTTTGTCACTGCCCTACCCTCCAAGAACGCCGCCACTCTTCTTTGGGAGCACGGTTCTTCGAAGGCAACGATAGCTCTATCAGGTCTAAGAAGATCTCTTCATCAACAGATCCGAATCCGAATCCGGTTTTGAAATACCTCCGTTATCAGTAGGACAATAACACAATTTCTACCATTTTCACAGTGGCATCGCTTCTGTTTATATGCAAAAAAGTGTATCGCGTGAGCTCAAACCAACCACTGAACTACTAAACACTTCGTCACTTGAATTTAATTCCAAATGCCCCAGCTCACAGTCGGACCAACTCACAATCGGAACTTGCTTTACTTTAAAAACGTCCATTCACTAATGGTCAAAGCAAACACTAATGAAGCATCCACTTCATCCCCAAGGACGTACAAATCGCAACGTCTCCTTCAGCTATAATGACTCAAATCCTAGTTGCACACTTTCGCCACTTCGTTCCAAATGTTCCAAATGCAAATAATCTGGTGAAATTTCCTTCAAATCTTCAGATACGCTCTGTTCTTGTAATTCTGCCCTGCCCTCGCTGTTCTTTCCCTAATTGCTGGTGCTACCATTCAAGTACAAAGACAACAAACTGCCATTGGTATGCCAAATCAAGTCGTCGTCTTTCGCGCTAAAAAAGGAACCCCAACTATTTGGTTTTTGCGCGGAACCATTTCGAAGTCCCTCGGCTGTTCTTGCTTCCATCATTCACCGTCTCATCAGCAGCAAAACTCTAGCTGGCAAGTTCAAGTGCTTATCTGCCACTTAAAATTAATTCAAAAATAGACTAACAAGAGCACATACACTAGGTATACTTTCCGTAATAGACACTCCATTTATACATTTACATTTCTGTAGACGTTGTGACGAAACTCGATACATGGGAGCACATTTGTCACTCATGTGTTCGATGTTTCACGGTCGGGAGTCAACAACAATGTGTTTTCCCATTTGGATCCGTTCTCATATTCCATGAGCAACCGTACTGTTTGACTTTTGAATATAGTTCGCCGTGGAACGGTGCACAAATTGAATAAAAAATAAAAAATTGCAAATGGAAAATTTGAAAATAATACGAGTATCTGCAGAAGAGAAGGACCTGCACGCTGCGTTTGCAGCACTTGAATCGTTCGTCTAACGAAAAGTGTCAACCCCCTGTATAGTTGGGTTTGAGTGTATTCTATCTGCACTTGGCTGCTAGTGTTTTCGCAATGTGTCACCACTGAAGTCAAGAGCAAATATAGGTAGTGCACTCACCTTGTGCGACGAGCGAGTAGTCAACTTAATTAGTGTAAATATTTGCCCGATAGTCTCTGGGGTTTGTTTTCCTTTTTTTGTTTGTTTTGGGTTCAACTACAACTGTCGACGTAACTTCGAGACCAAGGAACATAATTATCAAGCGAATTTTCAACATAATAGTTGTGAGATTAGTTTTTTTTTTTTGCAAACTAGTGACATACGGAAGTTCCTTTTGTGGAATGTCGAAGGTTCTCCGGACGGATCGTGTGACAATGTTTTTTCTTTCTTTTCGAACAAAGCGGCGAAGTTGTAATCGTGTTGTTGCTGGCGACATTGCAACTGAAGTTGAACACGAGTCTATTTTTAACCTTGTAGGTCATATGAAACGCAATTTGTAATCATTCATGGGATTACCTTTCGATAAGTGACAATGATATGAAGCACAAAACTACAACCTACAAGAAGTGTTCGCTTATTTAATTCAACAGGGGGGGCTTTTTTTTTTGTAAAATAATTTTTTCTGTTTATTCATCATTGGGAAATATGCATTCGTTTTCGGAGGTTATAAGAAAGTAACGCAATCACTGCTTTACATTTCTGTATCTTTTTTTTTTCTCTTAACATTTCTGTCTTTTTTTCTCTTTACATTTCTTTGTCTTTTTGTCTTTCAAAATATCGAAGACAGCGGCATAACGCACGCACTGTTTGTGACCATCCCATCCCATACACTTTCGAAAAGGTATACGGCCCTAGCGAGGTATCTTTCGGAACAGAAAATTCTTCGCAGCACATTCATACTCTTTTCGAGCCTCAAAATACATTCGAAGTGTCCATCTTCGAAAATTAAAATGCGATGACGCATTGATTTCACGCATTCGTATTGTTTGGTGCTTGTTTTTTCGCTTGATCTTGCACTGGAAACCAAATTGAAGCAACAAATACAAAAAATGCGTTGCGCAATTGTTTTTATTTTTTATTGCTCACATTTGAACACTCCACTACAAATGGTAAATGAATTCCGCGGCTGATCGGAGGATATCGGAAAACAATTTAATTGTATGAAGCTGTCAAAAATGTCACTCAAAAACTAACTTCATCGCAAAACTGCAACGCAAAACCCAGTCTTTCGTCACATTTGTACCGGAACAGTGCTGCGAATAGCTGTTCGAAAGAACACCTCAAAGCAAAAATCATCCGAATCGCATATAATCGGAAAATTTTCCATTCCGATAGATACCTCGCTCAGTGTTGCCTTTGAGAAGCTTTAGAGTCATTCCGTAATTTTTCAGACTGTTATTGTCGAAACGATAGACCTCCAAAAGCAGCAACTAAGTGCCATTGCCATTCATTTTCCACAAATCTAATGAAAGCTGACGATAGTGAAACAAATTCTGGCAGAATATAACTTCTTATGGTCATCATAGTTTCAAAAACGATATCGTACCGACGATTATTGTTATACGGAATCTGCCCTGGACTCCGGACTCATCTTTTAAAAAATCAGTTCATCCGGCTTCCTTTTAAAAATGTAGAACGTTTTTGCTATAATTTAAAATTGTTCAGGCTATTTGATTTGCAATTGTAACCTGCAAAACATTTAAAATTGATGATTAGTAAGGCCCTCTGTGTTCTCTACGAGCTTATAAGAACATCGAGTGCAGGGACACCTTTTAGGACCTGTTACAAAAATGTTCGAAGGGAACACTGATTGAGTGTTCACCCTCGATGTGAGGATTTTTCGGAAAATTTTAATGGCAATCACTACTGAATGAAGTGTTTCGTACTTAGATTATGATGGCAGTCGATCCCAGGTGGTTGTGAATCTCTCTACCATCAAGCCTCTCCAGGCAGCTTTATCTATAAGTAGATCTTGCGAACGCCACGCTTGTTTATCTTTTCCTTTACTGTACGACATTGTCCCTTTTTAGTATAAAGTCAAAGACTCTCCGATCTTAGGCACTAGCTTTGGGGACACTTAGTTGCCTTCTGTCTTGTGGTGGTCCTTCTCACAACCTCGTCGAATTTTGAAAACTAATTTTCGCCCTAATCTAAAAGACACAAGCAGCTTCTTCAAAATAAACGACTTGTCAGATTGGCAGCGCGTCGTACTAACAACAAATTTTAGTCTTTACGGAAGCTGACGATTGCGAAATTTGTATTGAAAATATTACTCACTGTGAACTACTAAAATTTAGAGTCGAAAGTAAAAATGTTTATTGAGAAGGCCAAGCGTCTTTAAGTACTCAGCTCCCCTCCCACTCATAGTTCACAAGAAGCATCACCGGTTTGATTGTTGTACTGCCATAGGAGACCACATTTCAATTCAAGTCAGAGGCCAACCTAAATGGTTTTCTGCTCTGGTGGCCGAGGTACCATTGTAAGATTGTTGCTTGTCAATGTGTGACCAAGGTCACTTCCGCTGTAAACAAAATTCGTTTTCGGAGTTCGTTGGCCTGAAAACATCGGTTCATCAATCAACAGGGTGCGTTGGGCATGCGGGGAGACATCTGCTCGCGATTTCAACGAGACTGGTAAAATGCCCACTGTTACGGTCTGTGAGAATTCTTTTACAAATTTTGTATATATTCCTACAGAAATTGTGCAATAAAAAGCGACTACAGCCATCTTTTAGACCATCATGACTCATATAACTCGAGCAATACGTGTTTTCTACCCTCCGATTTGGTGTCTGAAATCCGTCCGAAAATCAGACAAAAGCAAGCAGTAGCCTCAGCTAACCAATGTCACCCTCACTCCATTTGCACATTTTTGTTTGTCAAACACGTCCGACTTCAGTATCGAATTTCCAGGAGTTATGCGAGCGTCAAACAAACATCCATCCACTAGGCGAAAATTCTCAGGTGGTAACCTGATACAAGTTTTTAATTAAAACATCTAAAAGCAAGACTTTGTTGGCATCAAGAACTCCCAAGGCTAGCTCCCATTCCACTGGTGCATTTGAACAGTGGCGACCGAAGCGACCGACACGTTTCCAGTTCCACTCTGCGAATATGCGCGCACGCAAACATTCCACACCGACAAGTACGGCGTATAGTCCGTAGAGCAATCTTGGTCCACATCCCAGCGCTTCCAAACTGGCCTCCAAGTACCCTACATGCCGGTGGAAAATAATTTCCATCGCTCGCAGTTCTTGAACTATTTTAATTGTATTCCGTGGAAGTGGTCGTTTTGGTTTTTACCAACTCCCGTCACGTACCAATCCGCTGGCGACAAATTGGGAAAACTATACGATCGCGCGCAGTCTCTTGTTTCCTCGTCGCCGTCGCCGGTTGGCAATCCAAGCTTCGCCAGTGGTAGCGGTCATGCATATCAATTGGAAAGCCATTCTGCATAGATCGGTGATCGTGACGTGACGTTAGAGAAACAACAAATTCTCGACGTGATGCGATCTATTTTGATGGCTTAGAACCATTTTTGGAGGAATTTTACTTTCGTTGTGGCAATTTTAGTGTCGTGACTTGTGAAGCGTTTATTGGAGCACGTTGTGAGGGAACAGAATTAGGGAAAACCAAAAACGGAACTCGTGGGCGTCTTTTATCGAAAAACATGCGGTCTACTCGGTTTTTGGAGGGCGTATTCTGAGTTTGTTGACACTAAACGGGTTGAACTGATAAAACGAACGACTCACGAAGAAATGTGGCGTCAATATCTCTATGGGTATGGGTACTCGTCGTGGGTACTTATCTTTGGAACACAAGTGGCGTAAGATTGCGAACGTGATATAGTCATCCAAACAATTCAATTAAAACGTAGAAAAGTTGTAAAGTGTCAAATACAACATCGATTTTAATTGAGGCCAAACACGAAGGACCGTTTCGGGGAACAATGAGCAAAGTCGCGCACGTTACTCATCATATGGGTAGTGGGTATGCATCTTTATTTGGAAAGTCCCGCCACGAGGATGATTGATATTCTGTGCGACTGGTTGAAGGAGGAAGAGTCGTTTGGACATACGTCAGAAGAGAATTATTAAGTGCCTTTGTTTGATGCTGTTTTTGTTGGTTAAATTTCTTTCATAAGGCGGAAGTGTCTTCACGAAAGAATTTTTCGAAATATTGAATCAGTTCTTATGTTAAATGGGACTTGACACTCCATACACAGACACACAGCTGTGGCGGATAGATTTATCACGGGCATGTGTATACTTTGACGTGAGATAAAGGCGATCCACGCGATGACAAAAGGAATTATCAGATGATTTGACTGATTTTTCTATTTGGAGTGGCGTGGTTATCTGATTTTTTATGTTTATTTTTGTCAGAAGGCTTTGGAACGACAAGAAGTCCCCGATCTACAAGACTTATTTGTACTAAAATCGAGGAACTGAGTGCTAAAAGCTTTAAAAAGCAGTCACCAGAAACGCGGGTTACCCATGAAATCCCGAAGCGCAAATTCCCTGTTATAGAATCCCGACCACAAATGCCCGAGAACCAAAGTCCTGAAATACGAAAACCAAAAATCCCGAAATAAGTGAATGCAATTGGACTAAAAACAATTGCTGACTAGAAAATTTTCAAAATCATGCTACGGGACTCGGTCATAAAAGTATTCGGGATTTTGCTTTTCCGGCTTTTTCCAAATTTAGAATTTTTTTTCGACGCTTCAGTGATTCACTTAGAAAATGTTTGGTGTTTTCTGGTACATTGCTCAGTAAAACCGTCGTAGAATTCTCTAACGCCAGGCGGAATTCACTGTCGAGCTTAGTCGGTTCATTCTTCTCGTTGCTGGCGCCAGTGGTCTACGAAAGCAGAGGTGATAGATCTGGAAAATCGGACCAAAACTGGATGCAAGATCAGTTATATATCCATAATAGTTCTTATCGAAATCATCGCAGACGAGAAAGACTTCGTAAAGGCTATAGGCTATGGCGTTCATTGCCACGCCTACTTTTTGGGATAATTTTTGACCTAAATGTGTTTTTTTCAGACCTCACTGACTTTAACTTTCAATTAAAATAAATAAATAAATAAATAGTTGGCGCAACAGGTTCGTAGAGATCTTAGGACTAGCTTCTCACCACTATTCGTTTTGAATATTTTGGAACGAATGGAAGAGATCTAGAATTTTATGCCGAGTCCAAATAGCCAATTGAGAAGCTCTATCATGACAGTTATACTCTCGGATGTTTGTCAGACCAACGCGAGATGTGGCGCAGTTTAAGAAAAACCCCAAGGTAGAATTCATGTTCGAGCCTGGGACCCCTCGCTTAGTAGTCCAACGCAGTAACCATTAAACCACTGCGTCGACTTTCAGCAATTACCCAACAATTACAAATCCACAGGCACAAGAAAAGGTACCTACTAGGAAGGCATCACATTCCCAAATATTTGAAGCTATCAATCAGCTTTCTACTTCATCTAGAAGCTGAGCCTTAGACCAAAGTCTATCCAGATTAAATCTATTTGGTCGAAATGAAAAATGTCAGAAAGAATTTTTCTTGATCGTGGTTCTGCTTTGGGGCGTACCTCGAAAACATTGTCTTTCGAGTTCTCTCTTGGGACGAAACGGAGGAGAGGAACCCGCTGTGCTTCATGTGAATTTAATCAACAGCGACAAGGTCTTTCTCAGGCAATTTCACAGAAGGCTGAAGAGACTAGGTATCTGAGACGTTTGTTGATATAAATAAAAATTTCGTGCAAGTGTTTCAAATGGTTTTTGAAAGAAACACTCGATTTAGTTTACAAATATTGGAAATCTGTAACTTTGGTTGAACGTCGTAGAAATGTTTTATCGTTTTTTTATTTAGAGACATATTGGAATCAGACCACCATTGTCGGGTATCTTTTCGTCTTTCTACTCATATTTTTTTTTTTAAGTCGAAACTTCTTTAGTTGCTTTGGGAATTTTTGAGATGGGAAACCATTGAACTAGCGACACTGTTACCAGCACCTCTGTACAGCGTTGCCAACCACTTTTGACGAAAGAATGCCTAACTTGGAAAAAAAAACTGGAATTATTTTTAAGGAATGACAGATAAAGTGTTCGGAAAATGGACAGAGTTTGAAGATGGAAACATATTTTTTAAGACCGAGGTTACAAAGATTTTTTTTTTGCCAAGATTTCTTAAAAAAATAGAAAGTCAGTACTATGTTAAATTAACTAAGGCTTTTCATGCATTTTAGGCATTATTTCATTTACTAAGGCTTTAAGCTTGTTTGTTTTCAAAAAAGGCATTTTTTTTTTATTTTAAATATGTTTTTAAATTTTTCTTATATTTTTAAACATTATTAAAAAATCTTTGCCAAAAATAATTTTATATGATGTAACCTCAGTTTTAAAGAATGTGCTTTATCTGTCAATCTTTTAAAATAATTCCAGCTTTCACTTTCAGTAAGTGGAATTTTATTGGAAACAAATTTGAAAGCTGTTTATTTTTTTTATATTTCTGTTTAATTTATGATTTATTGTTCCACTTTACCAAAAGCAAACTGTTTGACGCAATATTCTATTGAAAAAGGCATAATTTCGTTCAAGTTAGGCATTTTTTCGTTAAATGTGATTGGCAACGCTGCCAAACCAATAGAGTTTGGTTACAAGCTGTTTTCCGTTTTTTTTGTTTTAATACACCTCCTGTCATTAAGATTTTTTTGCTGCTACACATGCATTCGCAGATAGGCAATTTAAGAGAGCATTTTATTTTCAAAATTTGCGGGTTGGATCTGGATCCAATGTGCATCGGTATCTTCTGTCTTATAGCTATACCTGGTTCCTAAATCCCCGCATTGTGTATTTTACACTAGAGCATAAGAGTAGTAGAAGTAGATTTGATATGTGCCACTTTAAAATAACAATTCCCCTATATCTCATTTCAGATAACAACAGAGATGCCTTAAACAAAAAATAGTAACAACCGTCGCCTATTCAAGCTGTAACGGGTACGTTCATGAGAGCTAGATGAAATGCGCCTAAATGTAGACAATTCAAATCTAACAATGAAATTCATTTGACGGGCGCCACCATCTCTACAGAATCACCACAAGTTCCACAATCCGCAACGTATCTTCCAAGCGATATCGTAAAACCAACGTCACTGTGTCCAGCATTTGTGTGGAACGTACTCTTTCATCGCAAATGAGTTTGATCGTATAGCATAGACAGCAACCACAGATCGGCTATGGATTCAGCGATAGATCGTGTAATTCGTGCGCCCTCACGTAGGCGCGGGGGACGTAACGACGAACAGCTGTATGGCCGGGTAAGTTTGAATTTGTCTCTCTCTATACACAGTTTGTTTTTTTTTATTCCCAACCTATGACGTGATAAATGGTATCCCCTGTATCTGGGAGATAAAAGCAAATGAATTTCGAATTTTTCATA
Organism: Cheilosia impressa; assembly: GCA_948293265.1. Taxonomy (NCBI): domain Eukaryota; kingdom Metazoa; phylum Arthropoda; class Insecta; order Diptera; family Syrphidae; genus Cheilosia; species Cheilosia impressa. Next base: position 24,877,057 of record OX411884.1, on the reverse strand, counting down.
GCTCTGCAGAGATTTTCTTCTTGAGATTTATTGCACTCCGCTAGATGCCACATACTTTTGTAAATCTCCTTTGTAGATTATTTTGCTGCTTTCTTTGGTGGGTTGGGAAAAATGTGCAAAATTCCTTGAACATGTCGTGCATTCAGATTTATCTCAAACGCATGTACTGTAGGAACTTTTACTTTTCCTCGTTAACCCTAATTTCGTTGAAGGCAATTTCATTGCCCCAAGTGTAATAATTATTTTTCTTTTGTTTTGATGAGTTGATGATGATTTGTGTTACTGTGCAAAACGATTTGTTAGCCTTAGAGATGTGGACACACACATAAATTGCAAATTTATGCTGGGACCATGTCCGAGAATCGCATTTGCCGCAACCAGATAAAAGGAATTATTTATTCGTTTGTGTGCTCAGCATCATTTAATTATGAGCCTTAAAGCCAATGTTGGTACTTGTACGGACAATAGCTTGGACAATTGAGGGGGAAAATCAATATTTATGTAGAACATCGCCCGCCCAGTCGCAGAGACATGTACTCAGAGGAAGAAAGTCCTTGCTGAAGGGACGAAATGTAGTATATTATAATCAATGGTCTTTCATGAGTTGGCAGATAAGATGAGATGAGTTAATAAATTCTCCGTCTTTTGCCTCTACTTGTGCCCTTAGCTGTGGATTATGCGTCTCTTCGCCATTTCTGGAGCTTACTTTCTGTTCTCTCTCTCTTTTTTTATGATTCTGCTATCATGAAGGACATCATGGAACCTGGAATAAATCGTATGGTGTAATAAAAAAGCAGATGTTTTGAAGCTAAAAAAGAAATCTACAGAAGAAATCTATTTGATGCTTGGGCTTGATGCAGCGTTCTTTGGAGTGTGTGTGTTCTTTTTAACAGTTTTACAATGCCCGTAAGGTCCCATTTGCAACTGTTTACAATCACCATCTTCGTTGTATATCCAGGATGATGGTAATTTCGTTTCTCGGAATCACTAGGGTTCTGCGATACGGTTTCACCAGGAGCTTTATTGATTAAGAATGCGTCTGACTTCACTCAGAGCGTATACTTATCTAATTTGAGCAAGTGTTATAGTTGGATTGCAATGAGCCCATTATGGTGGCGAAGAGTCCTCATATACAAAATTTAAACAAACCATAGTTTGGGAGCAACTTTTAAAAAATCTAAATTTAGTTTGCTGATGAAATGATGGACTAAAAGGTTAGGAGGCGACCTATGATTGACGCAAGACCAATGTTCTTTAGTGTCGATGTTTTAACTTTTAAATTAAGGTCGAGCAACTAATTTTGTGACTCCGTCTAAATTATTGCATTTGCATTTAAGCGATATAAGTAAGAACAATTTTATAGGCGTTATTTTGCTTTGAGAGAATCGGCCTAATCTAGCCAACATAAAGAACAGCAGTTCAGGCCACAGTACAGGACAGAAGAAGAAGCATTTTTAGACGCGTTCTAATTAAATTTTTTTTTTTAAGTTGTTAACGCGTTTTTCGACAATTATTTGAAGTTCTTTTGAACATATTTTCGAGGCATTTCCAATTTTAGAATTTTGTTGTTTTTCAAGGAGTTTCTTAAAGTAATCTTGATCACGTTTTTCGATAGGGTTTTTGGTGCGCTGACTAAAGCTTTAATCTTTGTATTTTGAAGTTTTTTACTCGTCTTTGAAACCCCTTTGGACTTGCACTTTCATTTTTATATTTTTCTGTTTTTCGACGCAATTTTGAAGTCCGTTTGGACATGTATTCGAGTCGTTTTTTGGCGCGCTTACTCACAGTTCTGTTTTCATATTTTGCAGTTTTTTGTGGCCCTTTTGTCGACGCATCTTTGAACCCCCTTTGCACACGTTTTTCGATATTTTTTTGACGCGCTCACTCACACTTAAATTTTTTTATTTTATAGCTTTTTTGACGCGATTTTGAAGCCTTTTTCGACACGTTTTTTGACGCTCGCACTCGCATTTTCATTTTTGTATTTTGCAGTTTTTAACGCGTCTTTGAAGCCCTTTTTGACACGTTTTTTGAAAGCGTTTTTTGACGAATTTTTTGAGTCTTTCAAGACGGAAGTTTTGAAGCCTTTTTGATAATTTTCGGTAGCGTTTTTTGATGTTAACACCTTTGCATATATTTTGCAGTTTATTCCTCAGAATGCAAATTGCAAAAAATTCTTAGTTCTGAAGACTAGATATCCAAATATTTTCAATAAAATTTGCACTTGTCTCATATTTTCAATAACTTGTTTTGGTTCAAATGTACTCGTACACAAATTTAAATCAAATCGATTTTAAAAATTCACCGTTGACCGAAACGTTGTTCCCAGCCTTTTTTTTAAAGAAAAATGGTCCAATGATGCCACCACTACACAATCAGCACCAATCGTCTGTACGACGACGGGGACCATGAGTGTTGTCCGCTATCATATCAGTCTCATGAACCATTTGCACAAACTTGTGCGGTGGTTGCTTCATTTCGGCCAAAGCTTCTTTTCAAAAAACGCACTGTTTGGGCTACACAGCACTCACTTTGGAAATAAGTTTTCAATATTTTCTATTAATTTTTTGAAATTTTTTTTCCCTACAAGAACGGATTCCTCATCCCATTTGGTTTCATGCCATCATTGAAAACATAAATTTCATAATTCTGATTGTATTTTTTATTAACAACAAAATAGATATATCTTTAAGCTTCCTTTTCCGCTAGAATGTGGCAAATACCTATACCGAAGAGAAAAATAGGGTAGTACCCACTACCTTGTCACCCAATCTACATCGCCGCTGTATGTTTCCTTTCTAATTCGTAACAGAACACAGAAAAGATGTCACCTTTGCGGTGTACCGCAATCTAATATACTGCCGCGGATGTATGTATTATGTACCCAGTTGCTCTCAGAACACGTCTACCATATCAGATGATAATAAATCGAACTCCGAAATGACCCACTTAACTATTTACTTTTGCATAGGTTTTTCTTTTTAATGGTGACCCGCATCATTAGCATGCGACCACGATACACAGCACGCGATCGTTCCTTTTACAGAAAGAAAAGTAATTCCGATACACGCCGACTAATTTGCATATATTTTCCGCAATCGCGATCGCGTTTCGAGTATTTTTATTTTCGTTTTTCCCTATTCATCTCTCGCTCTCGCACACAGTCGCTGTCTAAACAAACCCCATTTAGATTACCCACGAACTAGCAAACAGCAAAAATGCTTAAAGCTCTCTAAACATACATTGCGCGACAAGAGGTTCATTAAAACACCCAACCATGCGGACCCATTTCACCATCCAGTCCACCCGACAGTAGCGTTACAATCGATGCTATGCGATCGATGGGGGGAAACAACTCTATGTGTGGTTTGGTTTGGTCTGGTTCTTCGTGATGATCATGGTGATCGTGATGATCATGAGTCGACAGGCGCGCCCTCCCCCCCCCCCACTTTTAGTAGAGGAAGCGCCGCAGCCGTCACTAATTTCCATTTCAATCGAGTTTGGTTTTTTTTTCTTTGTATAGCTGCAAAAGTAATGCAGTCCTCGCAAGTTCTCCGAGTGAGAGGTGCTCTCTCTCCTTAACAGACAGACTGTGAGAAAGCAGACGAGCCAAAACGGGGCATTTAAACCACGAAAAAGTACCCAGCGAGAGGCAGATAACGATACAGAAAAAAAAAAAAAACAGAAAAACAGAAAAACCAAACGTCAAAGGGAAATGAAAACACTTTTTGCGAGTTGTGCGCATAACAATTTACCTCTGCAGCTACGGAGATTACTATAACGACGCGATTGCTTGTTAGTTGGGGCGCATTGCGCCTCTCACTTTAAAGCCATACTCTACTAGTAAAACGAAACAGCAACAACAACAACAACGAGAAGCGACGAAAAAAAACCTAATTCAATTCGAATACGAAAAAAAATGATATTCGTTGTCGTTGTGGCTGTTCCGTCGTTCATCGCGCGTCGTTTGTAATTTCTCCGCGTTTAGTTAGTAGGTTGTTTGCTTGGTGTGGCGTACTAAGCCATTTAAGCCGGCTCTTTCCGTATTCACATCGTGCACGGTTCGTACAAATTTGGTTATAATTTCCATTCCTGTCGTCGGTCGGTGGGATTCGCTGGTGCTTTTTTCGAAAATGAAATCGAAATTGTATGGTTCTTTCGAGCTGTCACATTCTGACAACCAGTGAAGTGTTAATTTTAAGAAAAAAAGTGTAAATATTGATTAAAAAAAAGAGATCACTTCTGTGTAAACAAAAATTAGATAAGCAGTACGCAGGTACATACTCGTATATGAAGCAGCAACCTTGTGATTGTACACACCTGTGCAGTGTATGTGTGTAGTTGAGATAAATTCTTTTCGAAGTTGTGTTTACTATGGTTTTGCATAGTTGTTGTTGGCAGAGAGATATCGCATGAGTTATCTCGGTATCGGTATCTGAAGATAAATGTATGAAGTAATTGAATTTTGATTGGAATAACCTCTGTTTATGTCGCCACCGACGATGGCAGCAGGAGTCACTGGCACCGGTGGTGCTAAGTATGTCAGATGCGAGAAGGTAAGTTTTCTCCATGCCCGCATTACTTGAGAGTGAACTCTCGTCCTCGATATTTTTGCTTTCATTTTGGTTTTTGTTTCGAGAGGGTGGACTCGGATTGGATTCCCCTTAAAAGTTCAAGGCTGTGTGCAGAATTGTCTGCAATGCCATTGTGTGCAATGTGCACCCCCGAAAAATAGTTCTCCTATCAGATGGTTTTGTTTGGTTTTTATTTCGGCTAACCGGGGTGGATAATCCGCAAAACTTTTATCATCTGAACATGTACTTAGGAGGCAGATACGAATACGAGTGCATAATTATTTTTGCATCCTCATTTGAGATTATAATTACTATTGCACTAGATGGTGATACTTGAAATGTAATGGATAGTACATCTGTTGTTGGTAGTAGGAGAGTGTTTCTTTTCGCTTTGAATAGAAACTGCTCAAATGAAGTGGAACACTGTGGAGGATCTCTCATTTAGTTTGACCTATTTGCGGCCTAAACGACTTTCAAAGTTGTCAGTCAGTCATTGTTTATTCTTCTGCCACGAGTACTTCTGGTTTAGCTTCGGGTGGATTGAGTGCATCGATACAGAGTTGCAGTAGTACATGGTTTCTCGGATTGGTTGGCAGATATAGTTGGGGAAATGCATTTTCAAGTAGTTTGTGCAACTGCACATACGAAAGGAGTAAAGTCATTTCTTTTTCTATTTGATGGAGTTGGGATTTTGTATTAATAGCTAAATCAAGAAATGCTTTAACAGATGTTGACGCTTTTAGTCCGAATGACATTAATGCGCTGATATGGGTTTGCTGCTGGAAATGGAGTTTCCTTCAGCTTTTTATACCCTCCACAGGAAGGTATATTCACTTTGCCAATACATTTGTAACGCCAAGAAGAAGTCACCGGAGACCTCATAACGTATATATATTCTGAATCAGGATCACGTTCTGAATAGATTTAGCCATGTCCGTCTCTCTGTCTGTCTGTTGAAAGCACGATAGCGCCCGAAGGAATTGACATAGGCGAATGAAATTTGGTGAAAGGACTTCTTTTTATCGTCGTCAGGTTGGTATTGAAAATGGGCTATGTCGGTCAAGTAGTTCTGGTACCTCCCATACAAAGTCAATATTAGATCCACGTGTCTCTCTGTCTGTTGAAAACACGATAGCGTCCAAAGGAAACAACCTAGGCGAATGATGTTTGGTGAAAGGATTCTTTTTGTCGTCGTCAGGTTGGTATTAAAAATGGGCTATGTCGGTCAAGTAGTTCTGGTACCTCCCTCACAAAACCAATTTTGCATGACTTGAATGCAGTGGAGGGTATCAAAGCATCGGCCAGGATGATAACACTTTTACTTGTTTTTTGTAGTTGTTTGTAAAATTTCGAGCGGATGCATTTTCTGTGGAACGTAGCTAAAAACGGATCAAAAATGTTCTCAAAAACGAGTACAAAAGGTTTTACAAAAATTTATATAATAAAACTTGTAAAAACCCCATTAAAGGCACATCAAAAAGCTCCCTAAAAACGTGACAAAAAATGTGTTTTTACCTTAAAAAAAAACCTTGGAAAACGCGTCAAAAAAATGCACCAAACAAACTTTATAAACGGACGCGGTCCATCAAAAAACTTAGCTTCTCACAACCATTCATTTTGTTTTGGGGTTTTATTTTTTTGACGAATGGAAGGGATCTACAACTTTTTGCCTAGTCCAAAGGCTAAATTGAGAAGCTCTTCCATGACAGTTATACTGTCAAATGTTTGTCATAAGCTTGCGAGAGGTGGCGCAGTCGAAAATACCTTAAGATGGAATTTTAAAAGTATTTACTGGAGAGAATCAGTGGCAGCAATATTTAGAGCTGACACAAGGATCAATTTGACACATTTGTAGTCTTTTTTTTTTAAGTTTTGCAAGCAGAGGTAAAGGTTTCGCACCCATGAAAAATTAGTCAATATCTGCTTAAAATGTTTACTTGCTTAAAAATACATTAAACGTCCTGATCAGTCAAACAAAGTATACCAATTGGCTACCAGTGGACAAGTAGTTAGTGCTCTAGACTACTGAGCGAGACATCTCCGGTTCAACCCCTGGAAATAGTTTTTTTTCCACAGCTCCATCAATCACGAATGTCTGACATACATCCAAAAGTTTTTCTGTCCTGAGTATTTTTTCAGGCTTTTCGGATTCGGGATATAGTTGTAATTAAGTTCTAGCCGTATAGGTCTGCTATTCCTGCTAAGCCTACCTATTTTCTGTCCTTGAATACTTGATACTACCAGCATCTTGGTAAATCTATGACTTAAGTAGAAATGTGCTCCCAATACAACTATGCCGCAGGATATCAAAATGCCACTTCAACATTTCTACACTATACTTAGCTTCAAGGACTGTATAGACACATTGAATGTATTTACACTCCTACAATAGGTATGTGTTTTTTTTTTCGTATTTCATTCATCTTCAAATGGGATTCAATCAATTCCCTTAGATAAAAGATAAACCGCATCCAGCGCAAAACAATAAACGAACGAGAAGGAACCATTTACTACGGCCAACTACTTTCCTTTGTCGTCCTAAACTCCAGTTTCCAGTAGTACCCGCAGTTGTCGTCGCTGTTTTCTGTTTTTGCCTCTTTCATCGTGAATGTCGAATGTCGATTGTTGACTGTCGTTTGCGGGATTTTTCTCCTTTTGAACGAATTTCCGCCCAAGGCTATGTATGCGACTTTCTTCATCTCTAAGCCAATCCGTTGCAGTCAAACCATTTGAGGACGTTGCCTATTTTGTTCTCCTTTTCATTGCACTCAACTGACACGATTCAGTTTTTTTTTTTTTCTTATGAAGAACATCAATTGTGCTCAGCGCCATAAGAGTGCGCGCCGCACGATTGTTTGACGATACCTGTTTGGGTATATATGAATAAGCCCATGTCCATGCGGATTCGTTGACGTATCTCCGTTTTGTACCACTTACCTGACATTCAGGCTATAAATCATGGTTTGATTCATGGCAACTGGCCTATAGCCCCCTTCTCGCTGCATTGTGGGTGTAAGACATTCAGCTAACTAAATGCCAAACCCATCGCCTTACGGATCACTGACGCTACAGCTACGACTGTGAATGCGGATTCTTCTTGCCGACAAAATGCAAAACTTTGGAAAGTGCCTATACCAATGTAGATGTACCTATTCCTAGGCTACTTTCATTTTTTTTTCTCTCGAAAGGAAAACGAACTACTTACCGAGGTAAATCGAGGCGAAGACGAAGTTAAAATTGCAAATGAATGTGAACGTGGCGCGCGCTTTAATGGAGGGGGGACCCGAGTGCAAACATAATGAACTCGTGCATTCTTTAGTGAGCACCTATATCACGGTGTGGCTCCCCATAGCCACTGCATTTCTGAATTCAATTTAAAGCCTTATTATGCATTGAGTGCCTTCGGAGCGAGGCGAATATAATATTCTTATGGTTAATTGGAAAACATGAGGCATTTATGCGGGTGCAGATATTTCTTTTGTCTATTTATAGTCGAAATATACAGCCGTTGGGAGGGCTGGCCGACACACGTAGTTAGGCCGATGGAATTGGCGCGCTGGCGTTAGGTGGTAATTTTGTTGATAGAATTGCATTCGGGCACCATTCCGGATTGTGCAATGGCTTTATCGTTTAATATTCTCACGCAAAAACTGGGTTTGGCTTGAATGAAGTCGTGTCGATTGGGAGACGGCGAAATGACGCCGTCGCCGTGCGCTGTGGAGCACGCATTTGAATGCTTATTGTACATATAGTTGAAGTGCAACAAATTTAGAATGCATGTCCAACGGGCGACACTGTTAATGTGAGGTAGTTATTTTTTTGCGAATGACTTACTGCTGACAGACGTCGTCATCAATTTTTAGATCATTTTGGTTGTCGCTAGATATACTCAGTTATCGAGGTCTGTATTTATTTTTTGAAAACTTCGAGCAAGCGAAATACATTATTTAATTATTATTATGTTTATTTGAACCTTTAAAATTTTATTGGTCCAGTCGAGAAGATGATATCGGCCAAATTGGCGCCGTCACAATTGATTGCCATACGGGCTCGTTTTATGGCATTTTTCATCACTTCGGCGATAACTTCGGGCGACAGATTCTCGCACTCGTGTCGAATGTTGTCCTTGAGGGCTTCTATGGTCTCGGGCCTGTTCACGTAAACACGGGACTTCAAAAAACCCTACAAAAAAAAGTTTGGAACGTTTAAATCGGGCGATCTTGAGGACCAGTGCAAATCGCCAAAACGAGAGATGAGGCGACCCCTTCAGAATATCGGTTGTGGCTTGTGTCCTCCAGTCCTAATTCGTCCACTTGCGGCAGAAAAACTCCGATAACATGGCCCTATAGTGCGCACTGTCCACTGTTGTCGTTTGACCAGCGGCGTTCTCGAAAAAAAAAAATGGCCCGATGACTCCTCCAGCGTGAACTGCGCACCATGCAGTAACTTTGAGCGGGTGTAATGGCTTCTCGTGCATTACTCGTGGATTTTCGGTGCCCTACAGAAGCGATGGTTTTGCTTGTTCACGTACCCGCTGAGGTGGAAATGAGCTTCATCGCTCATTATGATTTTGGTCGAAAAATCGTCCAATTCGTCCTCGAGATTGAGGATGGCATGGGCGTAGGTTACACGCGTTAGGCGGTCGACAGGCAGCAGCTGATGCACGGACTGGACTTTGTACGGGAACATGCGCAAGTCTTTGACCAAAATTCGCCTTAGGGACGACCGGCTGATGGCTAATTGCGAGGCACGGCGTCTGGTCGATGTTTCCGGCGACAGCTCGACATCCTCGTCAGCAGCGGCGATATTCTCGGCATAACGGGCGCTCCGGTGCCGGCCACTCTTGGCAACGTCTCGTGTGGTCCCATACTCTTCAAGGTTGGTGGCCAAACGGCGCAGTGTTTGCGCAGTCGGTGTCGAACGGCCGTGGAATCGGCGACGGAATTCGCGCTGCGCCAACACTACAGACGCAAAAAAATAGACACGATTATTCCGCGTTCTTGGGGAGTGTATCGCTCCATGGCTTGTTCACTTGTATTCTACATCTGTCTAGTCCACAAATGTCAAAAAGGATTTGACATTGGCGGCCATTTGCAAAAATAAGAGCATCTTCCAATAGGGTGATCTCTTTTGGCCCATCTGTATAAAGAGTTTAATACCATTGCGGCTTTTTCGTAAGTTATCTTGCAAACTATAAAGAGGGCCACTCTAAGAACCCATGAAAATACACGTCCTAAAACTTATTTCCTTAGCGGTTTGGTCTGTTAGTTGGCGAGTAGCCAAGTCAAAACGAACACTCTCTGATGTATAGGATTCGTTATATGATATTTGAACACCCTGGGTATAGCTGCTTGGGTATACGCATTCAAAAGATCCATCTCATTTACTAGGGCTGTCGTCGACCTACGGCTTCCTAGTTGAGATCTGGTATACCTACTTCCCAATAAATATTTTTGCTTTGTTTGTTGGTCGACCAAAAAAGTTGGGGACCAGAAAAGAGATTATCTTAAAATAAGAAATTAAAATTCCAAAAGTTAAACCAATTTTCCTCTGCCACCCTGTGCTCCCGTGGGTTGATCCGCAGATGTAAATTGGATTAGGTCACATTTTCCCCATTTTAATCAACGAACGTAATTAAAAATCGGTTTCGCCTTCTGTTACCAATTCGGTGTGTAATGCCCTGCATTACGTGCGGGCTCAAAACTGATCGCTGGATTAAACCTGAAAAAGTGCATTTTGCATAATTAAGTCGACTGCGATTAGTTTGGATTACAGTTTGTGGTATATTCCCTGTAAATCACTCAAACGAGTTAAGCGTTTTGCATAATACCAGTATTTAAATTGATTTTCATTCGAAAGCTTTTCCAGTTTTCGTCATTTAGAAATCACGAAAAACAACTTGTTACACGAGCTCATTATGAATTGCTCCCCACAAACTGATAAAATGGTCACATTTATTAAAACGAAAAAATAAAATAAACAATTTTGTTAACATTTGCAATCTTAACACGTTTTTCAAATAAGCACACCGTTGGTCGTCTCGGTATCTCTATATATACCTAGCTCGAAATGATTTCCCTGAAAGTTACGCAAACAATATTTCTAACGCTTGCTACAACATTTTATGCAACGAATTCTATAACCGACCTCGTTAGTTGTTGAAAGCAAACAGCAAGTAAAACATTTGAAGAACATTTACATTTGCATAAGAAAAAAAAGCCAAACACACAGGCACAAAAGGAAAATCATTAAATCAATAGGATAGCGGTCTGTGGTCTTATGCTAAGTAATGCATATTTAAATTTAGAAAAAATGCTAACATCACTATGAGACGAACGTGTGTCAGATACCGTGTCAATGACTTGCTCCACATACCCCGTGGAACATGGGAAACTCAATGGGGCTGATGGTTATGGTAGCCCCCATAGAGAACGCCGCGATTCAGTTGGCTCGCAGATCCATTCAAAGAAACAAAAGTCAGTCGTTACAATACCTGTTCCAGGCGGATGTTTTTTTTTTCATTCATTCTTTACCTGGAAATGATCATAAAGCGAGGAAAACCATTGTCAGGGTGATAAAATTGACACCAGCTGGTTTTTGTTGTAATCTCATGTTGTTAATTGGTCGCTTTGTTTCGCTTGGTGTGTATAATTATTTCCTTTTGGGAACATGGGCTGGGCTAGAGACTGTGAAGTGTAGAACGGAATCCGCTAAGTGAATAATGGGATCTAATTTTCTGTTCGTCTCCGTGGTTGAGGTATGAATTAAAAGAGCGTTAGAGAGATAGGCAGTAATTAATTTTGCTGAAGATAGTGAAGAAAAGCAGGCTCGTCAGCTTATGCATTTTATTATGAAACGGGTCTGGGCGACCTTCACGTATGATTTCGTATCATTGCCCATTGCGTGTGCTTTTCAGTGAGATGAGATAAAAGTCACCACTGACTATCAGTGGGTTGTGCAAGTTTACATTCATCTGACCTACGACGCATTTTTTGATCAGTCTACAGTTAAAATATTTCCAGAAAGCATGACGGACGCTAGCCTACTTGGTGATGATCTTATATCTTAAATAAGAAGCTACGCATCAGAAAAAAATTTAATGAAAAGGCAGTTCAACAAAATGGTCGCATGAAGACATTAACCCTTAAACTATCGACGAACTTGAGTGTCATCCTCCGTATAATAGTGAAAGGGAGTACATAAATCTGACTGGCAGTACAATGACTAGTTTCTCACTGTGAAATCGCAAACAAATGGACGAAACTGTGCAAGAAAATTCAGTATGAGGCTATTGAAAAGGGCTGAAAAAATTATTGAAAACCGTAACGAAGATTGAAACACTAGCGTCGCTTCACGAATTCTTGCCCGAGATCGACACTTTGCGAACATTTAATACACTCGACAGAGACTCAGTCTGCCCTGTTGCGTTATGCTATACGGATTTGGGAATTAATTCGCGTTTCACTTTTCGTTAGGCTTAAATTTTTTAATATGGTAGCGCAGTGGCTTAGTGGTTATATTGTTGTGAACTACTAAGCTAGGGGTCCCAGGTTTGATCCCACAAAATAAAAAAATCCATCTAAGGTTTTTTTTTCACTGCGCAACCTCTCGCGAACGTCTGACAAATATCCGTACAACTGTAATAAAAGACTGTCCAATAAGCCGTTTGGACTTGTTATAAAATCGTAGAACAATCCCTTCATTCGTCCCAAAAGTTAAAATCTCCCACAAACACGAATGGTTGTGAGAACCTAGGCCTATAGGGTCCCCACGAACCTGTTGCGCCAACTATCATTACGAGCTTTGCCAGATATTTGTTTAAAGTTCGTTAAAAGAAACAATAAAACATTTACATGTGAGCCGATACATTTAAAATGAAAGGTCGCCGTGTGGATCCAAACTATTGTGTTTTTGGTAAACAAAACGCTTTGTCAAAAGACAGACCGCGCTTTTGAAGTATTTCACTCGAAATGCCTTAACCAAAGCAGCATACTGTCAAAAGTTACTTCGAAATATGTATTTGACTTTGATGGTGAAAGGTGTCACCAATCTTTAGCATTGGCTGTGTCAGATCAGTCGGCCTCCTCCTTCTAGTAAAAATGTCGGCTTTTGTTTTGAGCGAATTGGCTGAAAATACATTTCTACTGTGTTTTTGCATAAATGGTCGGAAGGTTGTAAGACTTTAGCATAAACATCGACAGCATTTAGTGCGATGAGCACATATGTAGTCAACCGTATTTAGGACTAAACACTGTCTTTTTGATGACAGCTTTTGATAACACCTATCACAACCCGTTCACCGCTTTCTACCTCCTAATACATCGCCCTGTGTTTGAACATGGCTTTGCTCAAGTCAACAATGCTTTTAGCAGACCTGCGCGTGCTGGTGAAAGTAGTTTTACCAAAAGCGCCCTCTGTCGGCGAAGTTACCTATGTAGCGAATTATTTCCTGCCAATTGTGTTAAAAATTTAAAAAATGTAAGCGCTAAGTTTTGCACTATTTTCGATGCTGATTGACGTCCTGCATTTTGCATCTCACTGAGAGGCTAGCTTCGAATAACCAACTTTCGCACGTACAGTTCTAGCAGTGTATTTAGCAGGAAAGAAGACTGACTGATTGACAATTCTTGGCCAGGTAGTAGTCATGCTTGAGGCCCAGGTCCACCCCGGACTGTAGTGCCACCTAAGTAAGTAGGTAGTCATCTCTGGCAATCTTTGGTGTGCAAGCCAATATTCTTACTAACAATGCAACTGAAAATTACATACTCGGGGTTGAGTATAGCTCACCTTTCTTCAACTTTTCATGTACAACTCATCTACGAAACGGCTTACCCGCATCCCAACTCATCTCTGAGACATTTGATCCGCTTTCAAAGTTGGTTGCTCGCAGCTTGGGCTGTAAATTTCAGACGCCATTCCCCATTAAAATCCCATCTTTCTAACCGTTTACGATACAAATTGATTTAGGAACAAATATTCAAATATTTGACCTAAAAATTTACCTTGTTTATATATTCGCCTAACTGTTCTATGCTTGCCAGCTGTCAGGAATATCTCAAGTTGCGATTGTAACATACATCTACCGCGAAGTTAATCTCATTAAAGTTCCTAAAAGTTCAAAATGCCCTAATCTAAAGTGGTTATCTTCAAAATATTGCCAAGGCACACAACAATGTTTGAACAGTTCAACATTGAATTTACATACACAAACAACCACATCGCCGCGTCGTTGCGTATATTTAAGTTTGCACGTTTTTTATTACCATAATTAGGTAGTCGCACCTTTGGCCAGAACAAACCGCCCGGTTTCACTCGGATGAGCGAAACCGTAAAAGGTTTTTATTCATTTTCTTTAAATTAAATTTCCCCATCTACTGCTGTTGTTGACGGATAGCAAATTGGCAATAATAAAACAATTAGCTCGCTCCATTCATTTGATTTGCGCCTATCTCTGGGGTATCGACGACCTCTAACCTGGACGCTCTTCAAGTGCTACTCTCCGACGTATCTCGTTGTTATGTTAAGCTTCTGTTTTGAATTTGATAGCCTAAAAACAGGCTTATACCGTTCGTTGACACAATTGATTAATGAGCAGCGAATGTCTATGGTCTATGCTGTCATGTTGCCCCTTGGCGTTTGTTTTATTTAACACGTAATCAATTTAAACTTGAAAAGTAATTTCTTTGTTGTGCTGTGCTGATTGCGAGAGTTATAATTTTGTACTAGATTAATTCTGCCTTCTAATGAAATTTAAATTAGACACCAAACCCACACAGATGAGTGCTGCGCATGAATGATCTAATTTGTTATCGCCGCTCACATGTGTGTTGCTGACGTTTATCGCAAAGGTTAATGGCTGTTTGAAAAGTACAAGCCAGCTGCAGTGGTTGGGTAAGACGTGGTACGTCGGAAAATAGTGTTTGACCTTTGGGTGGATATAGCACGATGCTCTTGCACATGTATGCATATATATTTACTTTAGATTTTATGCAAAGTATGTAGTTGTTCATTCGAAATCATCACGCAATGTCAACACCCCCTTAAGAAGTGCAAATCTGTTGTGGGTGGCATGCGCCATAAAAGCGACTTTTAACACTTTGATTTATTGAGCTGCACCATCTACCAGTTTATTACATGATCAATTCCAATCTGCGCTGTTTGTTAGATTTTCCATAATAATTATTCAGTTAGTGTAAGTGTGCTCCTTTTGTACCGTGACAAGTCAAATGAAATATACTCATTGTTGGGCTAATTTTGAGTGGGTGATGGATCTGTCGATTGTATTTGTTTATGGTTTGACAGAATAGGACGAGTTGACCATTAATCATTGACTTTCTTTGTTTGTTTTCTTATGAAGCTCCTCCTACAAGTTTGTCAAGAAAACTACACCTAATCGAGTTAAATTTTGCAACGAATGTCATAATTCATAATTGTTACAAAGTACGAAAGTGGGAGCTGATCGACACTGGTGCCGTTCAGTTGTAGAGTTGTCGAGGGTAGCTCGAAAGTAGACTTAACCTCGGAGTTTGTTCACAACTTCTTATTTATGTTACAAATTTGTTTAAAAAAAAAAAAACAACGAGTCAAAACAGTCAAAACCTTGTAGGCATCTACAATATGCAACATTGACATAAAAAACTTTCTAAATCATGATCGAATTGTTTGAAGAATAAAATATTTTTTCTTCTTAAAATATTAAAACATTATTTCGCTATAACTCGAAGTAAATACAGTATATGTTTGTTATTTTTAACTTTCGCTACGTAGTAGGTATATCTACGTTTTCAAGAAAGTAAAGATATTATATTCGTAGAAGTTTTCGAACTCGTGATGTTAATCAATTCTGACATTACGATGGTAGAGTAACTCCAAAAAGTGAGTCGCGCAGTTCTGTTTATCTGTCCGTATGCTCCTGAGGTCTACAGACTAAACAGCTGCCTGAATTTGGTACAAACCGTGGATTTGGAGTTTGTGGGGCTATATTTTGGGCCTTTTTGATTTGTTCGAAAACGGCTCTAACGATTTCAACCAAAGTTTATATTTCAGCTCAAGTAGGTGAGGTTAACATGACTGCGTGCTCAGATTTTCGTTTGATTGTAACAAAAATTCATTTTTGAGTTGATAGCAAACTCAGTTTTCCTTTAAACTATCGTACAATCGGTTTTTGAAACGTTTGGACTTGAAAACGGTAAGAAGGATTTTGCGTATTTTTTTTCCATTTGAATAAACTCCTCCGCAGTATAACACAATCCACTTGAAAGAAACCCCATTTTAAAAAACGAAAAAGTGACTGAGCTGGTAAGACTTAGGGATGTACGACAACCGTGAGGTACGTCATTGGCAGGGGCCACTGGGCTTACAAGAAAAAACTTTAATCTGTTGTCTTCGAAATTGAATGTAGTGTCTCTATGTCTAGTGATTCCTCCGTAAGTTCTGTTCCTGATGCCTGATGGCAAGATTTCGGGTGAAATGAGCTTCGATTTCAATCATAAACTTCTAGAAACTGTCTTGATGGACTTGTTATTGTTATTAAAATTGTGTCTCATATAGCGGAAGACAGTTTAAGAAATTGTAGCTTTTTTTGGAACAGATTACGGCTCATCACATTGCTCAACCCAAATATTGTAAATAAACATTTTTGATCCACCTCAGTTAGGGTTAGAAGAGGAACTTTCGACAATAAACAAAGCACTATGACACATGACGGAAGAAAAAATGTTTAGAAAACATTATCAACTCGGCCTGCACTCCACTTGAACACGCACTCTTCGTAATAAGTGCGCTTCTTGTATACTGTATACGTGAATAAACTCTTTCTTTTCTAACCTTTGCAGTCAACCTTATCGATCGTCTTTCATTTAAAAATAAGTATTACAAAATGATCTAATTTATAAATGTGCCGCAAGGGTCAGCTCTTGGACCTATTTTTGTTTCAAATTTATGCAAATTTATTAGTTGCTGTTATCAGCAGTCTGATGATGTTTTCCAAGCTTAAATTTGAAGTATGTAACCCGTCAATTGAGGCAGTGGGACCATCGTTTCTGTTTGGGAATTCCCTTAATCACTAAACGCTTGTTTTTTGAACTTACAGCAGAGAGCTGACTAGTTTAGGTTTTCGTGTGGCCAAGTTTCTTTTATATCCGGTAAATTTTTTCTGTTAACAATTAATTTTCTTTGTAAACTTAATAATACAAAATAGTGCTACTTATGTGAATTTCGCCACCGCCCCAAAATCGATTAGCCTAATTCCGTTTCTGAAGGCGTTGCCGTGAAAGATGGGTTTTCTCTTTTCTGACTGTAAAACCGGAGATGCCCTCTTTTCCGAATTTGGCGGAAAAGACGTTAAGAACAATCTTGAACACTTGTCGTTTGTGTTCTTGCGAAGAAAGTAAAATGCTTCGTCATCATTATCCTCTGTGAAGGAGCAAGATGATCGTTATCCCGCCTCATTTATTTCGCAATTAGGAAAGATCACAATGAAGATTATGCACATTCAGTTTGAATTTTCTAAAATAACTTATCAAAACAAAACTGCACACGAAAATTTAATGCCATTTGGTAGTTGCAAAACAAAGGTAGTCTGAGGACACCCAAAACACCCAAACACCATTCATAAAAAAAGAAACGCTGCCAAGACACAGTGGGTTCTAACTACGTACTCAGTTTTTCAGCATTTCCGGTTTGGCGTACAAACCCATTTATGCAGATGAAACAAAGAAAATCAGATTGCAGGTTCTCCAACACGCTGAATGACTTCATTTCGCTAAGTATTCCAATTACGCCTTAATGAATGAATTAAAATCAAATCAGCATTAACCTGGGCTCTGCAAAAAAACTTATTACTCATCATTACCAGACCAGACTTCATCTTTCTTAATTGGACAACTCCATCGGATTACCTACTTCGCCACAATATTCTGACCACCTCCACAGGCGACAAAATGAAATTCCACTGTCGTGCGATTAAAAGCAAAATCGCAATAAATTAAGTTCATCCGCCCCCGAAAAAGTAAAAAAGCAAAACAACAACTAAATCCAGCTGCTGATGCTTTTCCATAAAAGCGCACACGCTCACGTCTCGTGTGTGCTCCCAAGAAAGTATATCTCATTTGTAATAGGGATAAATTATTGTAATTCGATTTGGCTCACCATCTTGTAACAGGGGTATATCGGTTACAATCAAAGCCAGGGGTCCCCAACGCCCACAGAATTAATTCAAAAACAAAAATGTCTCGTTTTCACCGCACTTTAGTATCTCGAGATGATAGAGTTACAAATTTGCCCCGCCCCCGCATACAAAGTCTAATGTGACTCGAAGCTTCCCATTGAGGAACACACTCAGTGGCATCCGGCGCGGACAAACAGTTCACACCTTTATGGCTAAATGCGATGACATCTGGCTGCGTTATGTTAATTTGCAAGTTAAGACCGTTCAACCCCCACAGATGTCGTGCGTCGCATTTTTCTATTTCTCCATTTCGGTGCGAGTTCAAAATGTTATGACACTCGAAAACTTGTTAGTTTTTCGCACTTAAACCCCAGCCGCCAAGGCTGCTGCTAAGACGCCCACCGCCACCGACTCGGTTTTATGAATTCCTTCGCTCTCATATGTGTCAAAAGCGGAAAACAAATCACAAAACCTTATCATAACATATGGTGTGCGGCCTACTCGTAGATATTTTAATGGTGAATGCGCATTTGCGAGTGGCATTGGAATTGAAATTGGATATTGAAAACTAAATGTTGTTATGAGTTATAATTGAAGAGCACACAGTGTTACATGAGCTAATAGTGTCCGGGGATGTTGTTGTGTAAAGCAAGCAACCACAATGGAATCTTTTGAAACCGCACATATTTTACAGTGGCTTCATTCAATTAAGACATCGTTTGTGAATGAATTGGACGTGTAGGTGCCGGAGGCACCTCTGTTGAAAAATAAATCAAAACGAAGATTTTATTGGAATGAATAGAAAAAGCTGCGTCTTAGCTAGTGTACCGGGCGGAAGATAACTTCATTTCACGATTTATTGCACCTAAGCCCAAAAGCGGTTGAACAAATCAAACGAGTAGTCAACAGGTGGCATCCTTCGATAGAACTCGAAATGGCGACATTTTCCATATACAATTATATATTGTGACCTACGAAATAGTTGAGTCCAAGGTTGAAAATGATTCATAGCTTTGGTCATAAGTTTCCTGGAAAAGATTTTACCTTGCTTTGATTTGCCCCACTGTTCACAAAAACAGATGCCAAATTACGCCATCTATGAACCAGTACGAGTTGTTTTTCTCCATCTAAAATCAACCTAATTCAGTGGCGTCGTACTCTCCCAGTTGTGGTAATTTTACCCAAGATTTCGGTATTTTTATTCTTATAAACGAGAACCTTTCGAAATTATCTGCTAAGTTTTGTTATTAGAAACCAAAGTTTGGACTGCGTTAATGGTTGGTGTCTCAACTAAACGTCTTGTTGTAAAGTTTGTACTTCGTAATAATTTTTCTTTCGTGTCACTAAAATGTTGGTATAAGTACAAAGGACAAGAAAACTTTCGATAGTTGGCCGATACGGAAATCTGTAGACCGGCCATTGCAGATGACTGCAAGAAATGGTGTTGCAACTCGCTCACAGATGTCGTTTACAGGTTTGAGCACAATCTTACAAAAGATGTGAATTTTGCGCGGTACTAAAAATAAATTTAAGTCTCGACTTTAAATTCACGAAAGCTCACAATTGCGAAGAATGTATTGAAAATATAGCCACTGAGAAAAGCGTCCCTCTGCCCTTTTTAAGCTTTGTAGTACCTAAGATTGACATTTTGCTTCTTTGTAGATAAAAGTTGTTGGATATTTATTACTTCTATTGATGTTTTGATTTATTCAACAGTTTTTGAAAAAAAAAAAACAAAAACTTTTTTTTTAAACAAATAATTAGTTAAAAACTGGTTTGTAAAAGCCTAAGTCTGGTTTCTCACAACCATCCGTTTGTTTATGAGCCGATCGAACTCGACAATTTGTTGTCTGAAGTGAGAAGCTTTGTTGGATGTTTGTGCGACGATCGCTCAGTGGAAACATCTTCAGTTTTTGTCTTTCCGGGGATCGAACCTGAGACGTCTTGCTTAGTAAACCAGCACATTAACCAGTGATCGACTGGGCCCACATTTTCTTAAATGCGCCTTAAAGTTACACAACTTGACATCTGGGCACTAGAGTTGCCAATTTGCGACTTGAACTTGATACTTAGCTGTTGAAGAAGAACTTCCTTTTCTTGGGGAAATCAGTTCTATATTTCTATTCTTCAAAATAACTATCATTATGTTCATTTCGAACGTCCATGGCGATGTGGTCATGTCTTCGCTTGTTTATTAAAAGGTTGCATGTCCAAATCTGAGCCTTTACGTCGTATAACGATCTTACGGACTGCAAATTTTGCAGTTTTGAGCTTCCGTAAATTTAATGTCGAGACTTAAATTTGTTATTAGTACGGCACATAGCTAAGTTATTAGAAGGAGTTTTGTGTTTATTAAGTCCGTGGAGAAAGAACATCCAACCGCAGAGCGGCAGCTTTTATGCTGTCACCCTTTCTTTTCTGAAGCTTGTTTTCAAACCACCTAATTACACAAACAAATAACCGAAAAAAATTAGAATAACTACAGGCGCAAGTTAAAAATACTGCTCGCATTATTAGGCTATTCATGGCCTATTACTATTAAAAAAAATTAAAAAATACCCAAATTTTGAGTATCCATCTACCGGAAAGTTGTAGTAGCTTAAAAAAAATCATAATAAATTATTTTGTTCACATTTTCTTGTAACCATGATATATTTAAAAACTACAACTAAATATTGACTAACAACTGACCCTTTTTTATTTACAGGTAAGCAATAGAAAATTCATTCAATTTTAGTCAGAGTAAGTAAACAAGTTCCCTCCAAAATAAGAACTCTACTGACATCCATGAAAAATGGCAACTACTTCCCAACATGTCTCTCGGAAGCGGTAGCATTTCTGAGCAACATTCATGCACATATTTGGAGTTGTTGACATTTCGCCCTTTTTTTATACCGGTACGGTAAGAATCTTTTATGGAATCCAAATGAAATTACAGTCATTGCTGATGCCGGCCGGTCTATATAAAGCAAACTTTCCCTTTCGTAGCTAGTTCAGAATTTGCATAAGTAATTGATGGAAATATTGCAAATTACTATATATGGTTCAGAGAACAACAACACAACAAAGTTAGATGCACATTTAATCGTGTTGACCATATGCCACAAACCCGCATAGGTATGCACCGATGGCTCTTGTGACAGCAAATAAAATCACTTGGCAAACTGTCAGTTTAGACGATTTATGGAAATTCCTTGCTCAAGTTTTATTGGCAACGACAACAATTAATCTTGAAATTTGCAGTCGTGCAGAGTACGTCCATACATTATGTATCCCTGGGCACACAGGTGAGGGATATCGTCCGAATTACTCTCAGGACACAGAATTGCAAACAAAAGTTTAAAAGTAAGAAAATCTCCTTAAAATTCCAAAGCAAGCCTCGGTGATTTGTCAACAGACAGACGCACTGAATGTGCTTAGCGTAAAGAATTTCGCAAACATAAAGACTACACACAATCTTGCGTTATGCTATTTAAGTCTCGCAGCAGTATAGTTTGTCCTGTCAAGGACAAATTCCAGATGACTTCATTCAATCCGTATTATTGCTCTTAAACACTCTCAGGGTAGTGAAAATTTGCCTCAAGGAATGCTAAAACTCATCATGGTGACAACAAGATGGGGGTGAGAGTGTGCGCCCCCCCCTTGTTGGGGTGGCGTCTCGTGTTGAGAGTGAAGGTCGACCTTTTTACGAGGCCCTTTATGGTTATAGTAATAGTATCTGAATGCGTGAAAGGCAAACACATTACTGGTGCGATGGATTTGGGCATACAAATTGCCTTCCCCTTTAAGAGGCACCGAGCTTAAGCACTGTTGTGTAGTTTGAATTATTCGTTTTCGTTCTGTCAGCTCTTTTGTTGCCCTTGTGCGATTGTATCATTCGCTTGTATTTATTGAATCACACGAATATAGTTAAAAAGAATAACTTTTATTGTTTGGCACAAATTTCGGGGGTGTTTGACAGTTGTAATGATATTTTTGTCGCCACCGCTGTTGTGGCTTTGAAATTGTGCGCGAATTGAAATTCTTTTTAAATTTGGTCAATAATAAATCGAACTTGTATTTATATCGCATTTCTTTATTTTCTCTGTGAAGTTGTACAAAAAGTGATTTTACGGAAAAAGTGCACAGCGTTAGAGTGCATAACTTGACCTAATATTAGTCGTCCTGGATGAGATGCCTTGCTACAACATATGTGTGAGGCTTCAACTTTTTTACGACAGGTTTTGAGACGTTCGCAGTTAAAAAGACCTTTGTGAGTTTTCCCGGGATCGAAGTTGAGACCCTCAAGCTCAGTAAAAGAGCAAGTGCACCCACATTTATGTTCTATAGTTCTCCATAAAAGGAGCTGTCCAACTTCTTAATTCGATCGGTTGCCAATGGTACAAAAACCGGAGCGGGTCGAAATTATGCTTTGCAAAGTTCGGTTTTCTCCCACAAAAATTTTGCTTTACGAATCTTTATTTTAGTTCTGCTTTTCAAGTTTAAAGCAATAAAATTCAGCTCATTGAGCTTTTTTACAACTAACAAACAACAAGAAAAAAAAAATTCAAAAACTGAAATAAAATTTTAATTGAAAAGAATTTAAAATTAAAGCTAAAGCACCGGCGTTTGAAAAAACCTTTTTTTTATTGTTTGCAAAATTTTTAAAAGTACAATTAAAAAAAAAAACAGAACTTAGAAAATCAGAATTTCGTAAAAAGAATTTTGACCCATTCAGAATTTTGCCTCCAACCCTTCAAAAACATGTCAAAAATAAAACAAGGTCTTCGGTCAAAGGCTGAACTGTTACTTTCTTAATTATTCCTTAGCGGTTCTGCAGTTTGATGTGAACCGAGGTCTCAACTGCAAAGTAGATGCGTTAAATTTGCTTCAAAATTGTGTTTGTCGTAAGGGAATCAAAATTCTTTTTTCATAGGCTAGGTACCTATTCTGGTTCAAAATTCTGTGTTACAATTTTGATTTCCAAAGTCCTATTTTACAAAATTCTGCAAACAATAAAAAATGGTTTGCAAGCGCCCGCTTTGCAGAGGTAAAGAAAATAATGTATTTTTATAAATTTGATTTTATTCAATTTCGTATTCTATTTATTTTTATTTTGAACTTATCTTTTTTTATATTTTTTCAGTTGGGCTGAATTTTATTTCTTTAAATTAAATTTTTTAAATTTCACTCCACATTAAAGTATGTTTTATTCTCAAAGTATATGTAATGAACTAAACAGTGGGCGTCTCGTAAATCGGTATCGATTATCATTTAAAGGGTGGTTGCATTTATATATTCCCCCGGGAAAGACGTATCTCGATATTGGCCTAGCAGAGTGACAATAAAAACTCGTGCGGATATATAAAAACATCAACATGCGAGTATAAATTCAGCTGCGTAATAAAATACCGAAGCTGTTTCCCTAAATCACCTCGACTGACAATAGATTATCGTTCATGTATCCGAAAATCCCCACAATGAGCGGTGACATCGGGTCAAAGTTATTCTCCAGTGGCCATTGTATCACTCGAGGTTGGGTGATAAGTAACCGCCTGGTTAATGCCAGACCGTAAAAGGGCTAAAACCCATTAACAGTAATTCATATTTGGATACTTCGTTCTCCGTTGATCGACTAAATAGGGTGCGCGAAAAATTTCCATCAACTGTTTCGCAAAACCCTGTGAACATCCCGATTGCGATCACACCTCTAACCTCTCTGATGTATATATAAATATTATCTTCACGTGTGAAGAAATTCCCTCGCCTAAACAACCATGCCACGGTCTCCGCTGTGGCTTACATCAACATTCAATTTGCTAGCGCGAAAATTTTTAAACTAAATCTTGAAGATTTTCTACTTGGCCGCCGCCGCCGATGAGATCTCTTGCCCATAAATAGTCTGGGCAAATCCATCCGAAAACATAACAATTATTGCAGTCACGTCAGTCAACTGTATATAGTTGGTAGCACCAAAGCTCAACTCGCTTCGGCATCGGCTTCAATAGACAGATACAATGTACAAGTACATACGATTTAGAGTCTAGTGTATCTCACAGCCACGAAGGCGGTAAACAAGTGACTTGTGTACTGCCATCCGTCCGCCAGCACTTTTTCGTCGTCGCTAGAAAATTTACCATTTTTTTTCCGCTCGAGTTAAGCTCAACATTCGGAGTATCTCAATAGCACCTTCGTACAGTGTCTTCTGGTATAATAAACACTTCAAGTGACGGGGCAACACCAAAAAGGCAAGAGAGCCAGATGACGTTTGCTAGTTTGTCTATTTTTTTCTTTCATCTGCACGGGCATGGCGGTTCAGAGACTGAAATTAACATGCAACTTGTATCCAGTTGAACGGGCCAAAAGTTTAACCCCCAAACTGAACTTGCCCGATGTAGTTTGCTGCGCCACAGACACATTAATGTTAAAATTTTATTCTTAACGAATGGCTGCCTCCTCGGAGAGCTTGTAGACAGATACTTTGTTTATAGGTTTACACATATACACACCTAGTCTATCTGGGTTTTCTATTGCGAGTCTTTGTATTGGTAACTATTATTTTGTTCGCTCTAGAGAGATGCCCGTTTGTGGAAGTTACAAAGGAGGAGGCAGCAAGAAACGTGCATGGATTACATTTTTTTTCTCGGACACACAGTAATGTGGAATGTAAGTTGTGGTATTTTTGTGGGCGTATCTGTGTTGAAATTTACCGTTTAGGAAGTTAGAAAAGTAAAACTTTTTGCACGGCAGTAGAGGTTGCATTTATTACCAACTGCAGCCGCCGACTGTGACATTTAAATTAAGATGCACTTGGACTGAGACTGATATTCACATTTGTTGAATTGTGCAGTATTTTTGTTTTTATTCATTTCGAAAACTTTCAAACTTGTGTGACCCATTTGTCATCTAGACAAGGACAATGGCGGATTATTTCCAGCTAACATTTTGTATGAATTGCTGGCTGGAGAACTGTTCCTTTTTGTTATCATTTTTCGTCTTTTGTTTGTGAAAATTTAAAAGGAAAATGTTTCTTTTTGTTTATCAACTGAAACGAGATGGCAGTTGTATGGTTTTTGCCTCATGGTAGCTGGAATTATTCTTTTATTCGAAAAGGTGAAATGAGACTACGCGCGCACAAGGATGGTAATTTGTGTTGAACTCTTTTTATGCATTGAGAACGGTATGCGAAATGCATGCATACTTAGTAGGTATGTCCCAGGGCGAGTTTGAATGAAAAAATAGGACATTTGTCCAGAAAATGTCTTCTGGCAGAGTGAACGGTTAAACACTTGGAAACGTGATATGAACTTTGATTATGAATGACGTCATGTGTGGATTGAGTTACTATACATCTGATGATATGCTCCGTAGTGCAAATTAAATGGACGCAAGTGTGTAATTATTTATTGCCGCAAATGGATGTGTATACAGCCGCTTGGGAGATTTCCTTGAACCTCACCATTTCACAAGGAATTTTGTAATTTTTAAAACTGACTCCTACTCTTATATAAATGAGAACGAAATACATATGTCCCGTTTGAATTACTATGTACCATAACACACAAAATCTGAAACTCATTTTAACCAATCTTACATAAATTTTCTGTCACAAAGGAAACTGCAACCACAGAAATAAGCTTTTCGTGTTTTATAATATATCGCCCAGGTAAATATGTACATGTACAACGGTCATTAATTCAGCTAAGATGTTCATTAAATATTATGCCTCGTTAGCTTGATTGTATTATCGGTATGGTTGATAAAGTCTATAACCTTTGTAACTCCATCATACCAAACAAGTGCAAGTCAAACTGTCATTTAAGAGTGGTTGTCACTAAGACGAGTCTATCTCAACTCGATGTAATTTGCATAACCAATAATGTTTGTTCGATGCACTTGAGCACACTTTTTCAATGGTAATCAGTAGCGAATTATGCTTAAAGTAAATATTTGTGCAGGCTATGGAGCAATGTGCATAAATTGAGAATTAAATTGCGTATCACAACTCACAAGTAAGCGAATAATGGGTACAAGAGTTCGGCCAGTGGTAGAAACCTGCCTCATGCAGAAGATGTTAATAAACAAATTACACTGCAGTCTCTGCACAATCTTCCAAACAAAAATCAAGCGATATATTGTGTTTTAGGCAGTGAAAGTTGCTCTTAACTTTTTGCTTTCGCCTATTTATATATAAGATTTGCCATAATGTTTTATATAACCTTGCAGTTCACAACCTATAAAAGTCTGCAGAAATTAATTGTATCATTTGTTGTCGTACCGATTAGGTTGTTTTTTAACCGAATTTCATAGAACAGTTAACAATAAAAAAAGTGCATTTCTGTTGGTGAACTCCCGCTGGTATTGTTTTGTCACAACCGAAAAAAAATAACAAAACATTGAGTTTCTGATTTATAAATTCAACTTTCCTCCACTATGCTGTGACATTTTGTGCGCTGGGGCTTTCGAGTATTCATTACGGTATAATCATCCATCATTATATTAATACGTGAACATCCCAAGTTTCTGTACACTTTCTGAGCATTTATTATGAAATGAGGAGAATGAAACTTATATCATTCGAAAAGTACTATGCCATAAATGTGCACAAACAAAAAATCGTGGGTATATGTCGCCATTAAGACTGGTAAAATTATTTTAACAATTCCCCATACAAAACGGCTGTCAGTTAGTTAAAAGCATTTTGGTGACATACAATATGTCGCCTCCATAACGTATTCAAATCATCATAGAATAAAACCTATTTTCGATGAAGCGCTTCATTAGCTCATAAAGGAATGAAATTTACCAACCCCTAAAAGTAATCAGTCGTTTTTGATTTAATTCATCGCATCGCATATAAAAAGAGTGACTATATCTGCGAGGTGTTGACTAACCACTTTCGTTTCAATGATGTTACTATTAACGAACATTTTTCGACATGCATTTTTTGATCTAAATTTTCATAACGTATTTAAATGTAAATCATGAAAAATAAATAAATAAAAAAATAGTTGGCGCAACAGCTCCTAGGTTATCAGAACCATTGGTTTTGTGTGTATTTAAAATTTTTTTTTTGGGACGAATGGAGGGGATCTGCAATTTTATGCCGAGTCCAAAGGGCCGATTAGAGGCTCTTTCATGAAAGTTATACTTTTGATGCCCCGGTGGAAAAATTTAAATCATGAGTAAAACTTACTTTTATATGGGGTGTATTTTTTCGTATAGATGTCACTTTTCCGTTTATCAAGAAATTGGGATAAATACCGAAAATTGTGGTACGTTTTTTAGTATAACATTTCGAAAAATAAGTACATTTTAATACTTGACTTTATAAAATTAAATAAATGTTTTTGGCTAAATTCTAAGAGGTGAAAGATGTGTGGAAGCTGGGATGAGAAAATGATCAAAGAAATGAGGGAGTTTACTGTGGTTGGACATTTTCTGCACATCGGAGTGGAAGCTCATTTATGAACGTGCGGACATGAATAAGTCCTTGTATTCAGCCTTGTGGTACACCCTGTTAAATTTCTGTTTAGAATGGAAGAACATTTTTTACTGAAAATAACTCTTTGCGATTTAAAGGAAACAAAAACTAGGTATACATCAATTGCACTGATTTTTACTGAAACCTTAGTTATTCTTCAGCTTTCAACACAAAATTCTGTGACTAATATTACCAAAGGCCCTGAACGAGTCTAGCAAAGGATCCAAACGATAACTCCTTTCATAATCTTGGTTAATTTTTTTAATCATATTCACGACCTGTGGACAGACTGTCCGCTAAACGTCTTTTGCCCCTGTTTTTGTTTCTTAATTGTACATTTCGTTGAGCTAATTACAGTCATTTATTTTAAATGTCGGTGGTCTACAAGTTGGGACTATGTCGAAGGATGCGAAATCCACCTCTAGGTCATCGTTTTGGTATAGATTTTCTACAATTGGGAAAACTCTTGTTATAATAACTTCTCCCCAATTGCTACAAAAGATCTAGATCTTTTAGGTCGCTGTATCGCCAATACGGTATGGGAAAAATTGAAAAAAAAAAATTATCTGCCTAGTGGCTGAATCTATGATTGCACAGTGCCTGAAAAATCGATGAACCCAGTCAAAATATTATTAGAAGAAGAGACTAATACCGAATCGACCGGGCTTTAAAAATCTCTTTAGGCAATCAATCGCCTTTTAAGTTCTATGTTGATTAATTAAGACAGAATCCAACAGTGAAAAGTTTAAGCTTCTTCTCAAAGGCCCCTCTAAGTTTGTACCTCAAAAATTATAAAACACTTTTCCACTCTGTAGTCAGCCCGTTGGTTTTTAAAAAAAAAAGTCACACCTCACTTGACATTAAAGGCCTAATGGTTTTGTCATAAAACAATTAGAATACTCTGTCGCATCGGTAGTGACACCCAGAGACCTAGAAACAAAAAAAAATTTCTAAGATTCAAAGAATGACCTATATTGACAGTTTTGACTCAGTAAAAACCACTGTACAGTAGGGCTGGATGCTATACCTAATCTTCAAGCTCTTTGTCATTTATAAAGGAATCTGCCGTAAATATCCGGGTTTAACTGCATCGTTTTGTAAATGCAAATCCAATTTTTTTAAGAAAAGTAAAGTAGACTTCTTGAACTTTTTTAGAAAAAGTTTGCTTGTTTCTTATTACTTTTAATTGATTTAAACGTCCGATATCATTCTGTCATTGTCAAGTTTTCCAAGGAAAATGTTGTCATGTATATCACCTATTCACTTTAAATGCTATCGAAAGACAAATTTCAGATGGCCAACCGGCACGACAAAACAATAGGTGTCATCACAGGACACTGTCTTATAGGCAGACATGCAATAAGGCGATTTCTCTAAAGCTGTTTTGACGAGAAATAGGAATAAACTGTTCTCCACCTTCTCTGTACTTCTGCGGCTTTCTCACAAAGACAAAAACTTAACTTGGGAGCTTTCTACTATAGCGATCTAGACGATGTTACGAATAGAGACCTAAATCTCTTACGCTTCATCAGAAGCTTAAACTAGTTGAACGAGTAAAGGGAACAACTTTGTAGATTCATGTGGTATCACAAGGGAACTTATAATGGTCTAAGTGTGGCGGCTATCCGACAGCCAATTATTCACTTATTCACTGGCAGCACTTATCAGTTCGATACTGAACTCTTTTGTTTTCCTAAAATTGCACACTAAAAAAATACAAAATAGAACGCTTGGTTGAGTTCTTTAGACGCTAATTCGAAGACCTTTTGGAAAAACTTAGAAAGGTGAATAATAAATTGTAATATACTACCTGCTCTCCATCTGTTGTACCTCAAGTGGAATAATGGGAATCTCTTCAAAAATTCACCACAACTTTTTAAACTAATCAAATTAAATTAAAACTCAACGATTTTGCTTGATTTTAAATGAGTTGATGACCAAAGTGTCCCCTGTCTTGTTAATAGCGTTGCTTTGCATTTTTCAATTTTCCTTTTGAGGAACTTCTTGGTTTTAATACTTTGAATACTGTGGACATGTTCCTTCTTGTAAACAAGCAGTAAATAGACATATCCCCCCCTTTAATTTTCCAAGGCACATGACAACTTTTGACCACCTGCTTGGCTGATATAACTCATCGATTAATTGCTTAAATAAAAACGACTTCATTATCCAAACAACATTTTCAAGTGCCCGATCATAAAAATCATTTCATTTCATTCCACTTTCCACTCAATCTTGTTGACAATTAGCCAATGGAAACAAATTAAAATTGCGCTTTGCCTCTTCCCATTGACGACTGACAACCAAGACGACAAATCACTTTGACCACTGTCAACAGTCTACAGTGTAAAAGGCAAAACAGAAAAAAAACTTAAACAAATAATTAAATTATTGACTAAAACTTGATCGTATCGTGTCGTTAGATCTCTCCCTCTCCGCGCATTGTTGTGCTTTGTCACTTCTTCTCTTCGCATCTCTCTTTTTTTTCTGAGAGACACTAAAAATACACCGGTCCGTCAACTCGAACTCACTACAGCACAACAAAACACACCTTTCTATACATGATTCGAGGGACTATACGAAACAAATAAATAAAGAAAGAAAAATTGAATAATAATGGGTACGGGCATACTAAAACTACAAACAAACAAACAACAGAGAGACATACACGACGAGTTCGAGAAATACCTGCGCCAGCGCCTTCGCTAAGAGCGCCGCTCGCCAAGAAACTCAAACCTGGAATTTAGTTTCAAAGAAGCCATGAAATTAATCGTAAGCTTCGCTTTATAATAATAACCGTCTGACCGTGCGTTGTCCGTTCTCTGCTCTGAGATTTCAAATCAGTTGTCGAACGACACGACAATTGCGCGCGCGCCACTCTGTCGAATCGAATATAAAACAAAATATATAAATTTAACATGCTGCTAAATCGACTTGCAAATAGCAGCACCACACAGTTAGATACGAAAAGTATCTCAATCTCAATCTCAATTGCAATCTGAATCGGAATTTGAATTGCCCAACGAATCCAACGAATATCACGAAATTTAAAAAATAAATAAATATCTAAGCATCATAATAATAAGAGTCCAAGTGAATGAGGATAATAAATTCGCGGTCTCAGTTTGACGTATGACCAAAAAGGAGTCGCCACGTTCGTTTGTTAATGCAACAACTCTGCCGCAAATGTACCTGAGAGCGGTGCAATCAGCAAGAAAGTTGTCGTCACAATCCAAACATCTCTTAATTAAAAATAAGATTCAAATGAAAGTTTTCCTCGTCTCGTAGCCAAATAACAACACCTTGCAGCGAGGTGGCGGTGTTGTCGGTGGTGCCATTGTTGGTTGCTAGTTGCAACGTGAAAACCTGTCCGAATACACTCGGTATAGTAGTGCACAACTGCATTCGAAAAGGAAAAGTTTCTCAAGTTATTTTCTTCGTGCTTTGGCTTGTTTTGTGTGTGTGTGTGTTTTTTTTTTTGTTTTTTGTGCTGCCTCGTATTCTGTGTATGGTACTCGCCTTCGCCTTTTTGTTCGTTGATCTTAAATTATCTGCATGCCGTCGTAGAGATAGATCATATGGCTATGTAAATGCAGCGGTAACGCCAAACAAAACACGAAACGAAGAAAGTTGTTTCATCCGGCCCTGAGTGTAGTAATTGCATTCGAAAGTGAAACAAACAAAAAATAAATCTTTTATCGAAAGGAAAGAGTTTTTTTTTTCAATTATCTAGCGGTGTGTGCCCTTGAACTGTGTGCGCCCCGAAATATGTGAATAAGTGTTAACAACAACAAAAATTTTATTTCCCTCATATCCCCTGGATAAATGCACAATTTGGATTGAAAGATGTTTGCCCCGAGAAATTCATCACCCACCGCCTTGTATGGCAACGAGGATGTAGCCGCACATCAGGTATGCCGTATGCCAAGAATTATTATAGTTTCTAATGGATACTGATCGGCATTGATCATCGGTATTCAGCAGAACAGAAACTTAATTGAAATTCGTTTAAAGTCGGGGCGGAGTATGGAACATGAGCTTGTTGAGTGCTTTTTGGCGAGACGGTGACGATATGCAGATATAGATATGACCTCATTTGCTCTCGTGTGTCTTATTTTTTAAGTGGATAAAGTGGTAGTGGCTGCCGCAAGTTAATTATAATTGTGCACAATGAACTCGCAATGAAATTGGTTGGACCCCGAAAGAGATAAAGAGAGACTGAAGGCGGAATGTCACAAAATTAGGTGGCGGATTTAGGGTAGATGTATCAGGAAATTGATTGCTTATTCCAAGGAAATTGGTGATTTTGTTCTGATAGCTGGTTTGTTTTTCTTGGCGCTGTTTTTTTAATAGCTGCGCTTGTAAAACAAGCGATGTACACAGAAGCAACATGAAATCAACGGATCCTCCTAGGCTTCAATGAACCACAACAAAGGAGCCCGAACCAGTTGTTGTATTTTGAGAAGTAACTTCTTTTGTAAACCTGTTTTAAAACTCGATAAAATTTGCGCCATTCATAAAAATGTTTATTAATCTAGGATCGTTCGAAACTGTCCAAATGTGCGGTGTTCGACTCAGATGGAATACATTAAGAAGGATTTTTTTTTAAACAAAATCTTATCATACAAGACAAGACATCGATTTCTTAGTACTGCGGGTCGTATTGGGTATAGTTTTACTATTGTTCAATGGTAACGCCTCCGCGCAAGGTTACCAACTTTGAATTTTGGACGTGCGTCTTCGTGTCGAGCTCGAAAATGGCAATCTTAACAATTTTTTTATGCATAACTATCAGACCCAGGAATGCTTCGCGATTGGGTCGTATGAATAAAAACTAGTAACAGGTTTTAGCAAAGTAGAAGATATTTGAATCAAAACTAACTTTGCTAAAGTACGTTTGAAAATTCGAACATAGCACTTACTTCGGTGTGCATGTATTTGCCTTGCAGTTCCTGTCAAACCTAACCAATAAATGTGAATTTTTGAATTTTCTTTGAGACTTTTGTGTAAATTGAAATTGGGCCTTACTAATAATCATCTTTAACCTTCACACTTAATAATTTTAGGTCACAAAATGCAATTTTGCATGGAAAATTTGACCATAGTGAGCTCGAATTATAAGTATCGCGGATTGAAAATTGAAAATTCAGAAATATGATACAATCTCCAAGTCCCAATTGCAATTTCAAATATGATTTTTGTTTGCCGAATAGCTCGTTGATGTTTTATTTCTTCTTCAGCTGGCGGGAACTGTATCCGATCATAGGATTGTTGGAAATATTATTTGTTGACGCACTTGTAAATAAGTTAAAGAAGATATATGAAATTAGTTTTAGAGAGATTTTTGTAAAGAAGCAGGATCTCCTCTATATCTTAGGAATGAATAAATCTGAAACTTAGTCCGCAGTGCATTCTTCTCGTGACCCAAAACAATTGTTGTTTTTTTCATAAGTATTTTATTGGTTTTAACCCTAAAAACAGAAAATAAGTTAGCTATTTAAAAACAAAACATCGAAAATTCACAATGCTTGGAAAAGTTTATGCGAAAAATGTGCGTACAAAATATTTAGCAAAAGGTCTGGGTCAGCTAAACAGCAGACTTGGAATTTAGTAGCAATTGCTACGTTTTATTCAATTGCTACGTTTTATTCATACCGATCTGAGTAAAAGTTAAGTGGCGCCTTTTCGAACGTGTCCAAAGGTAGCGTTGGCTCACACAGTTTTTATTCATACGAAACTTAGCAATTGCTTCGATTTTGACATTTCGTTTGAGTAAAAATGTTTTATTATTACCACCCATTGTCAAATTTGAAAGCCTTTATCTACGTATAAAGAAATAGCTTTTACCCATCTTGTGGTGCTGGGCCTTACTTTATTGTAGGCAAAGCGCTTACTTCGAACAATGTTACAAATTTAACAACCCTTCCTCCCACCAGTTTTAAGAAATAGAGTTTGCAATGTTTTTTTTTTCTGTTAGAGGTGCCACTCCCATTTGTCCAATCCCTCCCACATTATATTAAGTGCTTCCAACTGGCAATATACGTCCTAAATTTAAAAAGTTTAAGGCTATAGCTGTCATAAATATCAAGGTATATAAATATATACATATTTCCTAAGTAACTTTGTTGTATGGAAGGTGCCTCTCCCCATTTTCTTATTCCACCCATATTTCGCGTAGTGATTTGTTCAGAAAATGCACATCAATATTACAAATTTTAAATCCTTAGCCTCAAGAAATAGCGTTGGCAACATTTTTAGTTTTGTGATGCCACGCCCCTTTCTAAGTTAAATTCAACTTTAAAAACACGCGCAAATTCGGATGCAACTTTTCAAGTCAATCGACCGTTCACAAACATACGCGGGCTGAATTTTTATTTACGCAATATTTTCAGTGAACAAATATTTGAAAACACTTTGGTTGGAATTGTTGATAATCCAAGCAAATGCACTATTAATTCTTCATAAGGCCGCTTTGTTAATTGCTTGAACATTATGAATTCTGTCAGTCAAATTTTTATTTATGGTGGAAGATGTTTCGGTTCGGCCATGAAGGTAACCACGCATTTCACGATCAAATTTGCGCTCACCAACAGCGACCGCACAAACTCTCCAGTCTAGAAAATCATAAAAAACCGAACAGAACCGTTTCATTTGGTCCTACAATGGAGCTGCAACCTACAACTCTGGTCTAAGGACTGCTCTCGCCTTTAAGTCCTAATCTAACCCTATGACATTTTTTTCCGGTCTCTCTGGTTTGGTTTTAATGAATTTAAGTGTTTGCTTATGATTCCCAGATCTTATTTTCACATAATCAACTTTTGCAATCGCTTGCTTCCACTGGACTTATTCGTTTGATTCATAGAAATCGTTTTGTTTTAGACAGGAAAGGGATTAAAAGCGACCTAGAATCAGTGTCTGTCTAACTGGCCATGACCAAGGGACCATTTTTTCCGTCAAGTCTCCGACGCATCTTTAATGCTGGAAAGCCCGTTTTTAATATAAAACATTTCGGAACTGTCTCTGAATCCTGCAGCTAAAAAATATTCTGTTGTTAATTCAGGTGCCACTGGGCTGTTTAGAGTCTTTCTCTAATTTAACTGCATAATTCAGTGCTACAACTGGAATCCTTGTGAATTTCCCCTGCAGAAGATCAGAGGCAAAGGCGTTCTATGGTTTGCGAAGCGGATTATCGTCAGCGATATTTTTTTTTTGTACAACTACTGAGTTTGTTGCAGCTATTTTTGGTGATATTCTTGTTAGGTATATTTGAGTGATCGACATTTCAAGAATCTGATTTTCAGATGCTGTTCAGAGACTCATATGTGTTTATTCGCTTTTTAATATGTTCTGACGAATAGCAGCGATCTGAATCTTCTAAATAGTTTCTGAAATTGTCATCATCACGTTCCATTTCCTAGAACAAATACTAAGCCGATGACTTGCCATTAATCCTCCTGTAAGAAACATGAAATAAAAGCCCGTTTAATACCAGATTGCAGGTAGTTCACGAAATCACTCAAGTTTGTTTCGATTCCGCAAACAGCGATGAGTTAACCCAAAACCGCATAAAATTCTATCTAAACCAAATAACTGCGAGAACGATAATTAATGCGGGAATTCCCAGCGTTCATCGAAACAGGTTCTTCGACTTCAAAAGAAAACAGATCTAAAAATAAAGACGATTATGTGAACGTTACTATTATTACGTTGAGTATAGTTAATTTTCATAAGTTGCTGGTGGAATTATTTCCTGTTCCAAACACTATATACCTTCACAACCTATTTTTCATAATTCAAACAAGGTCGAGTGTACATTGTGCTCACAATAAATAAGGTAGTTTTCATTCGGCGGCATTGTACAATTGACACACAAACCGATACGAGTTTTAGTTCAAGACTTTGCGTCTTCACGTTCTAATTTCATTCTGGGGAAACCGGTAAATTTCTCAATGTCGGCGTAGATAAGACATTTGTTCATCTTAACACTAACTGGTTTGTAGGCCTACCGGGTCTCTTTATACTAGTAGTCCTCATATAAAGAACCAACTTAATGACAGACTCACGTGGCCATCAGATGCGACGTTGAAACAAATCGTCGTCGTGTGTATTATAATCTGTAAAGCGATTACGATATGAATCTGGTTATGCGATAGGTGACAACATACCATCATCAAATTAGCGAGTCTTGTACGACATTCAGTCACATCACGTTGTTGGGAGGAGAAAAAAATCTCCTAAACGTGCAACGAATCTTAGAAATACCTTCAAAAACATATGCCAGATCTGCAGTGAGATTTCGTTTCACTTTTGTTTTCACTTCGCCTAGAAGAGTGTCGCCGAGAATACCAATTCGCAAAGAGTCACGAGTCACCGAAATTGCAGGTCTTATCTCAAATGTACAAGTGATAAAGAGGCACGCTGGGAATGGATCTATCTACTTAAGTCATCACCTGGATTTTACGATTTAAAATGGCAACAAAAAATAATTGTGATAATTTATTTCGCTGACAAAGTTGTGGTTCGTTTTTAGAGTTTATTCACGCTACCTTGACACAGAAGTATAGCGCGTTGCGAACTAAACAACAGCTGTCAAGTTTGACTTGAAAACTATTTATGTGTTTGGTTTTTATAGATGATCTGCAAATAAATTGTTTTACATCGTTTTTTTAATTTACCGGGTAACTTTTCAAGTATATTATGCGTTTGGTAGATATGAAATTAAATCTGCTAGAGTCATGCAAATTTGTTTCTTTCAAACTCAAAACTATTACTAGTAGATTGTTTAAGAAAAGTGTGCTTAGTTTTTTGCTGAATATCCCTCCTAGCTTGTTACAAAACTATCATTCATTTGAAGGCCGAATTTCCGAAATCTGTCTGGTCTGCCTTTTTTTATTGTATTTATTTATTTATCGGCTCTTAAATTAGCGGAATCATGTGCTGGTCGATTTTATATATTTTGATAGTTCTTGTAAAATCACTCGTTTTTCTGTGCAGTGAGTAGGTGAATTTAAATTGCGCAGAAAGTAGTTGTGTAGTGCTTTTGGTTTTACAATATATGGGGAACAACTTCACCTCGAGTGGGATACATTTTATGGGAAGTTATTTCTCATTGAAAGTAAGCAATATTTGTAAATATACCAAAATCTTTATAAATAATTAGATTTTGTTTTTGTTTTCCAGTAAAAATAAAAAAATTATAAAATTGTAGGTGAGAAATAATTTCACAAAATTGGTTGTGATGTAATTGTCCACCTTAAGTGGAAAATACCTTCACAAAAAAAAGAGAAATTATTTCCCACTTAAAGTGAATTTATTTCCCATGTGAAGTTTTTGCCGTGAAGTTATTTTCCTTCTATTTTACTGCATTACAACGTTTTCAAACACATTTGCAAGGACGAGATGTCTTTGTGGGTTTAATTGGAAATCAAAAACCGAACAGATCGAAGAAATTTCTATTATCACTCTCTTACGAGAGCTTCCTCAAGAGTGTGATGCAGATTTGCTACAGTATGCATTGCAGGGCACCTATTCAAAATTGCTGCCTTGCCCAATCAGTTGGGTTGTTGTTTGTTTTCCATTTCGTACTTATGGAATCGTGATTAGTTGCTCTTTCAGATTTTATTAAAGTTACGAGACTCTCTATTTAAATAACTCTTCTTCGAAATATTTGAAAATCAAAAGTGTGATTTTTTTGATAAATTTTTTAAATTCATAAGAGCCATTAAAGTCAATCAACTCCACCTTCATGATGTCGAAACTGACACACCCAGGACTGTAGCGGAATCTTTGAACGTCATCCGCAAACATATTAAATGGACACATGTCTTATCGCTCTCTGAGAGATCTTTAATATATATATTAAAGAAGATAGGACCGAAAATTCAGCCCTGTGGTACTCCACAACGAACTGGAAGCAGACTTGAAGTCACATCTTCGATCCACTGACTTCCTTCCCGTTACTGTGTGTAGAAGCCTAAATCTAAAGTGGTTATGTGAATAGTTTTTCTCAGTTTACGTTTATGGAGGGGAATTCGATTAAATGTAGTAAATAAAATCCTGCCTGCTTACTCAGCTGAAAATTCGAAGAGTCAAATTCATAATAAACAGGTTTTCCGCTGCAGATTTCTGAAAAGCCCAAAAAGGTGCGGTGAGAGAAAATGGTGTCATTTCTAAAGCTACTCTGCAAATTTAGAATTTTCCTACGATTCTTAACACTAAATTAGTATGTTGATAACCATCCGTGTTACATTTGCGAAGTGCCTTTTCCAAATAAAAAAAGATGCAAAATAGCAAAAAATATGTGACAGGCTCTCGTAAAAAGTGCTAAATTTCGATTTTGGTCTCACGACAGTAACCCTGACTTCGAGAATACAAAAAAAACTCCAGTTCAACGCGTTCGTATACCTAGTCCAGACAAATCTAAATGACATTTTACATGAAGGTTTACAAGGTATCCGAACGTCCCCATTAATTAAACACAATTAATTATATGCGCGATGCTAATAATCCTTTTTAGTGCCCAGGCTAATTGTATTTTTTTTTAAATTAAATACCAACGCAAAAATTAATTATATCACTGAATAGATTCTCAATGTTTACGTAATGCCAATTTAATGTACACAGTGTCTGATCCGAGTTGACACTATAATTGCCGGTGTCATGCAATAATAATAATAATAAAAAAAAGTAAAGTACCCACAACCTACAACAACAACAGAAATCACTTTGAGTTGTATACAATTTGATTTGCTAAAAGTTAATTTACTAAACAGAAAAAAACTCTGTTAATCCAACCATTCCACTGTGTTAAATAATTATTGAAATAGAAAAAAAAATCCGATTTAGTAATGGCAATAACAACTTCTACTCCTACAAGACGTTAAGTTGGCGAAATGACACCGCGGAATTTTTATTAAATCAATTTTTTAATCGACTTTGTCTTGCCTTTAGTGTATTTTCATTCAGAATTCAATGTCAAATTTTAAGCCACAAATTGAAAAACCATGAAATCATACGAAGCTATGCAGTGATATCATCGTGTATATGATCAGAGCATCTTTGGCCGGGAGGCTTGGGGTACTTGTGTTGTTTTAGGTGAATTGCTGTAGGAGTATATTGTCGTTAGTGGAACGAAGATAATGTGCGGACCCAAAGACTATATACCTAGATATTTGTTTTGCAAATATACCAGAGCGCGAATGCACGCGTGTACATGTTTCCTCTTGAGTGGCTGTTTTGTTTTGTCTGGCTCTGGATGTGGTATCGACGGCTAAGGTCGAATCGATAGCAATGAACTATGTATTCATGTTAATGTGGTTGGTATGGTAAATATGGCGGTTAGGAAGAGAAAATAGTTTACAAAATGGAAACGCGGAATAAATGTGACAACGATATCGGTGGAATTTAATCTCACAATCACTCTGGCGTATACGTACTAAAAATTTGAATTTTTTTGTTTGTGAAATGTTTATTCATAAGAATGCTCCTTCGGTTGTAAGTATGAGCAGACATAAGTTTAACTGATGTGTATGCAGAAATACATATATACGTTTATTTGTGTGACTTATCTGACTTTTTCAGCCTGAATACCATTTTTGCAACCCAAACTGGAACGATTTCCGTGTCTTTTTGTACTGCCGTACTTTATATTATGTTTGATCAAATTCATGTTTGGGTAATACATTTGATTAATCTGACAAAACGCATGAAAGTAGATTCCTGCGTTCGCATTTCCCTCATATCTTGAGTGCATTTACATACGTTGACAATTTGAGAGGCATTTTTAAGTTCGTCTTCTTGGGTACAATTTTCTTAAGAATTTTCTTGGAAAGTTTTGCACAAACCTTTCTGCTCAACTTTTAGGTGATTAGACGAAGTGATGGCAAGCATTTTCATAAATCTGTGCAATGAACTTGTTTGTTCTCCGTTGTCAGATAGCTGGGTGTGCAAAAATTTTCCAAAATCTCTGCGATATGGGAAAAAAGTGTCTTTTCTAAAGCCATTTTGCAAATTTACATTTTTCCCACCACATTTAACAAACTTTTAAGCTAAACACTATAATAGTGTTCTGACAGACAAGTACGGTACATTTTAAAAGTTTTAATATGGATATGAGAGCAAATTTAGGCAGACTCTCGAAAAAAGTGCCATAATGCAACTTCAGTCGCAGAACGGTCACTCTTTTTCCACTGACCGATCTCTCGCGAAAGTGTAAAACCAATCCTGACGTGAGCTAGCTTTTGCACTCAAGCGTGCTTCGTTGTCAACAAATTGTATGCGCAATTCTATTCGTTCCAAAATTAAAAGTCGAACAAAAGAATAGCTAAGAGAATTATAGTCCGAGGTTCCTTTATATCATGTTACTTTTTAACATATCTATACAAGAACCTCAGCGCTTACTAATCATTATTTTTTAAATTGCATTTATCACATGCCTATACCTATGTTCGATACCAGCAAATATCTGCAACGCCTTGGTCCTGAAGTCTTACAAATCTAACTTTCTTACTTTTGGTGGTGCTTACGGTCCGGGGTGGACCACGGCCTCAATCAACAAGTCCCTCCAGTCAGCACGGTTCTTCGCTAGCTGCCTCCAGTTGCACACACCTAGTTCGTTGAGGTCGTTCTCTAATTGTGTGCGCCACCTAAGGTTGGGTCTTCCTCTGCTGCGTTGTCCCTCAGAGGTGGATTCGAAGACTAGTCGGGCTGGTGCGTTGTTGTCCATGCGCTCCACGTGTCCAAGCCATCTCAGCCGCTGTATTTTTAGCTTTTTGACCAGGTCAGCGTTGCTGGCTTGAGAAATAATTCACTCAAATAAGCTGCATTCAGGCCTACCTTCTAAAAAAAGTCCCGATTACAAGGAAGTAGATGACGATTCGTTATAAGTTGCAAATGTTGCAAAATCCTTAGAAAAAATCATGGTTCCCCGGGCTTGTTTGGAAAATTGTCTTTGAACTGATAAAACTCAAAGCCCGCACAATGCGGGCTTAAGTTTTTCTGTGGTGATTACCTTGAGCAAAATGAAGATACAAATGACAGTTCGTCCACTATACCGAATTAAAATATTCGCAGCAGCATACCGAGCGATCGGACCATGAAAAGACTTCGTCGTCTAATTGTGCTCCAGAAAGTATATCCGCCCACAGTGGATTTAATAAAAAACTGTTGTAGATTTACATTTGAGTAATCCAGCTTAAGCCAATGTACGTTTAAATTAAAACTCTCTACCTCATCAACTTTCGACACATCTTGCACAGATTTTTGTCCACATTTGCCACTATTTCAAGTTCAATATCTGGGGGAGTGAGTGCATAAGCATCTATGTGTACAACACAAGTAACCACAACCACAAAGATGGAGGCGCTCCACTGGGATGACGCCGCAGACGCTCAGACTTAATACGCCGCCAAGGTGTTCCCATGGTTGTTTCGCAACGTTTCATTAATAGCAATGACTTAACCCTCCTACACAAGCTACCAATTTTCATCGCTCGGTTTACTGAAATGCAAATCATGTGCAAAAATGCCAGCCAACTACAATCTACATTCGTCATCTCAATATCAATGATTTATCTATAGATCGTGATCGGAATCATCTCCAGTAGCAGATTCAATGCTGAGTGTTATATCCACTTAAAAGCATTCATTCGGCTGTAATTAATATGAAAAAAAACAAGACCTTGAACTTGAAGTTATCTAATCAGTTTCGTACTGTCATTGAACTCTTTTTCTACTCCAAAAGACTTAACTTTTTCAGACAGCCACGCACCGCCATGATGTAATGAACACATCCCCATCAGCCACTGAGCATGCCGGACATGAGCCTGCAATTAAATTGCCTATCAACCGAAAATAGTCAACAATTGCAGGTGTAATTATGTATGTCTCCGTAAAACAAGCCAAAATCGCATTTAAAACAGCTTCATGACCCATAAATGGCCATAGCCGATGTGAGGTAGTGTATGGTGACAGCTCCCCTTCCCTAACAGAAAAAAAAAAAAACGGAAGCCGCTGTCATACTAGGCATTACTGCGTGACATCAACAATTAAAAAAAAAGAATGAATTTACTGTTTTGTCAAGCGAGTGACGCTAGCCGCTGCCTCCATCAGCGTTGCTTGGTCATTCCCATGC
This sequence comes from Cheilosia impressa, assembly GCA_948293265.1. Lineage (NCBI taxonomy): Eukaryota > Metazoa > Arthropoda > Insecta > Diptera > Syrphidae > Cheilosia > Cheilosia impressa. Next base: position 24,835,722 of record OX411884.1, on the reverse strand, counting down.
ACTCGTGTTTTGTTTTATTTACCGCAATTAAAATGTTTGTCGTGATGTCACCACTTGTTGCAAAATAAAAACCAGCTGAATGTCAAGTTGAGTGCAGTAAGCACGCACACGGCTTACAGCGGCGAAGTGCAACCACAACCGCAACACAAACATTCGCGTACATATAGGACCGGCAACAGCAGTAGCAGTAGTAGGAAAAAAGTATCTAGATGCGTTCATTAACCTCATTACCATAACGTTAATGTAATTTGGCAACACCGAGTGTATTGGTGTAGTACATAATATAAATTTCGAAGCTCACTCAAGTACTTTGGCAAGCATTTGCCACAAGGGAGCCACAGTCTCTTGGGAATGACAGACAGACGGATATACATCTACATGTGTTTTAAGTGTGCATTTGCAGTTCATTCTATGGTGCTTCACCATAGCCAAATGGAACTGCAATGTGATGGGTGGCAAAATGTATACATGGCCTGGGGCTTTTTTTGCCAACTTTTATGGTGCACTGTTGTTTTATCCTTTATTATGAACAATATTATCTAAGTTCGTCCTGTAAGTGTATGTCATAGAGGTTTATTTACAATCCTTTGGGGATGGTGTATTCAAGAAAAACAGATGACATATGATGGGGTCATTATCGTTTCACTTAGTTGTTTGCCTAAGTGAAAAGTCCTTTTTGGTTGGAGGACAAAGGCAGCTTAATGGCCATGAAATGCTTGCTATCTGGATGGACTAGACTGTTGCGGTAAATATATACATTACCGTGTCTGCGACAGGTTTTGATTAAGAAAAATAAGAGGCTAATTTTTGATGGATTCCATTTGGGTGTTACATAAGAAATACGTAACCACTTGAAGAAACCATGACCCTGTCATAAAGGAATCGATTATTCGAGTGGGTATTTATTAGGCGGGGAGCTATTTCTGAGCTTTTAGTTTTCGTTAGGCCATGTTGTCGAAACCATCTATACGTAGGTACTTGTAATGCGGAAGAATTTCAAGATCAAATCAAAAAAAATAAGCGCAGAATCACGAAAAGTTTGTCTAGTTTTAGAGCTTAGCTGAGGATTTACTTATTCACGACATTTTATTCGCAACTCTACAAATTGTACAAAGTGAATGACCCTCAAAAGTCAACACTTTTCATTATCAATAATGCGATCAAAAGAGAACCATAACCGATCGCAGTTTAGAAAAATTTATTCTCAATTTAAAACCTTATATCTTGTTGGGTTAATTTCGACTACATATTTATAGTCGTATGAATAATTTGTTTTCCTCCTGATATCCAAGAAAATCATACGTGCGGAGACAACGGGATATGTCTGAAGTGATTTTTCGGTCTATGAACCTTCACAATCCTTTTCGGTTACATATTTTAGAATCCATTCCAATTTATACTTCTTTTCTAATAGCGAGATGTATATTCTGGAAAAAATACCAGAATGTTTTAAAATCCGTTGATTAGTAGTGCACTCACCATCCACACGAATTAGTTATACTTAAACAACTTTTGAGCAATATACCTATTGGAGTTGTAAATTGCGCCAAACAATCTCGCAAATCACTACAAATAAATTAAGCTTGAATTGATATCTACTTCTAAACGTAAAATTCAACAAACAGAATTTTGTATTCTCCGCCGTTTTCAATGTCAAATTACGAATTTTTGATCAATTTAAGAAAAAACCTTATTTTTTGGGGCAAGGTTTCCTCTTAGGAAATTGTGGTCGAATTTTAGTAAATTATTTCTCGAGGGAGCTGCAACAACTGTGCGTAAACAAACACTTTGGTTGGAATTATAAATAGCTACTTTGAAAAACATCACTAGTTCATTGCAGGAGTCAATTTCTGTTCAAAAACCGTTGCCGAATTTCAGTTAATTATTTTTGAAAGAAAGCTATGCAACAACTATTTTCAAACAAACACTGCTTGGAATTGTAGCCATTTCGAGAAATATCCAGCAACTCATCAGAAGTTGCAATTTCTGTAAGGAAGTCGTAGTTGAATGTGAGTAAATATTTTTTTCAAGAAAGTACGAAGTGACACAATTATTTGTAAACAAACACTTTGGTTGGAATTATACGTTTTTCGAGAAATAAATCCATTATCAGAGTTATTTTTTCTTGCGAAATTGTAGTCGAATTTCAAAAAATTATTTGAAAGTATGTGCCACAAAAACTTAAGTAGAAAGTCGTAAATCTACTAAACAAGACTCCACCATCCGTCGTATATAAACCTAAGTAACATTAAGTGTAATGAGCAAAGAACGACTTAGCCGCTGGTGGACAAAGCAAGAGCAATTCACTTAAGCACATGTGCTGATGTCTTCTGCACTCCTCTCTTTGAGGTTATCATTGAACCATCAGTAATCAAGACCAGCATTAATGCCATGTTGTCTAGCAAAGCTGCCCACACTCTCAACAGTTACAGTGCCAAAGAAGATACCTATTGCGTATTTTTTCTCTCTACTATATCAACTAGGCTTTGAAATGAAAGAGCTTCTCAATTAGCCGTTTGAACTCGACATAAAATTGTAGATCCCTTCTATTCGCCCCCAAAAATGAAAAACTCTCACAAAACATGGTTCTGAGAAGCCAGGCATAGAGTTCATATGGACCTGTTGCGCTAACTATTTGTTTTATTTATTTTTAGGCTTTGAAATGAAGTCTTTTAGGATTTACCTAGAGTGCAACTTTGCGCGCACATTGACTAAGGGAGATCTTTTGAATCTTGCCAGAATTGCTGAGCTACTCAATGTTCCCCAATAGGCCCAGGTCCACCCAATGATGTAGCGCCACCTAAGTACGATCAAGTTGGCTTTCACGACAAGCCTTGCCATAAGGTTGTAAGGTGCCCTTTTTGTATCTGGTAAGCCCTGGATCAAGTTGTTATATCAAGTCAGAAATATTTCTTCTCTCTGTTTGGAGATTAAAGTCAGAAAGTCGAGACCTTTTAGTTGATTGTCGGCATATTCGCTTGACTTATCATATTTGCAAGCCCTATATCTTGGTGGCCACGATCTTGGTGGTCGATTATTGATTGGTTCACTGTCTGAACTGACGCTATCTTTTCGGCCGATAACTCCAACAACTCGTTCAACTGTCCTACAAAATGCTGTTCGGTTACAGAAAACAGTGAAATGGACCTTCGAAATTTTTTTGTGAACGCTCTCTTGTAACATACTACACACGATTCTAGGTAACAAGGTGAAACCAGTAACTAGAACGTAATATTGATCCCCCACTTTGCGGGCAAACATCACCAAGTATTAAGTTGAGTATATGATCAAACTTAGGTCGCACATAATTACCTACATCCTTCGCACACCCATTTTACACTTTGATTTACTGATTAACACCCTCTTTAGAAATAAAATCTTGCTCTGCCGTTCTAAATTCTAAACACGCGAAATGATTGAATATTGTTTCTTAGGTTTGTTTATTAAAATTTGTTAATTTTTTTTTATGGAAACAAGTTTCAATGTCATGTATCATTAGCTTTGCATTCACAAAAACAAAAATCTCATTCACCCGGCACGATGATGACGTTGTTCCTCGCTTTTAATGGATTACAACATTTTATTGCGTCGCACTCAAGTGTACGATATGTGTGCGTTCCATGTTGTCTTCCTTCACAACTAGCCAAATGGGAATAGAGTCATAAAAATAAATAAAACTATTCACGAATTAGCATGCGGAAAAAAAAACTTAGCAGTTTTATGAATAAAAAAAATTCCTCAAGTCGCACTTATGGTGCGATGCACAATAAATAGTCAGCTGTCATCGTGCGAATATGAGCATATGAACGATATTTTATTTTCGGATGATATCATCATTGCGCCAGTTAAAAACAAAACACTTAACTAGGTAGGTATGTTGTGCTGATGTCCAATGGTTATGTGCTAATGAAAATATTTTTATGCAGTCGGGTTGAAGTTTTGCACATTGACATGGATCGTTTAAGTCCCTAAAATAATATTGCGGTGCTGTTTTGATTTTGAGACGGTGTTTTGGGAGCGTGCTTGATGGCGGTACTGAGCGAATTAGCCAAAGCATATTGTGTTAAGTACTATTATCGTGATCTTGCGCATTTGGAACTTTTTTTGACTGTCGGTGACTTTTGCTATTGAACTGTTGGACATAGAAACGGGGTCTGTAACTTACTCACTCGGCTCATGTGGCGACCTGTTTTATTTTACACGTGGGCTTGTTCGTTGGACTTAATTAGCATGAACAAATACTCAGAACAGCACGGTATATATATACGTTAAACTCTTTGCTTTGAATTTGTTTAATTTAATTTCGTATTCTGGTCAAAGCGTTGCCGTCTCACGTGTACAGTGGTTAGCATTTATGAGAACGGGAAACCACACGATTGTAGGTCGAGCCTAATCTTTAGAAATCACGTAGCAGTGATTTTTAGTTTTAAAAGGCTGATAACGATCGGTCACGGATTGCATTGAAGTGATTAGTGTTGAAGTCGTAGAAACTTGGAAATGTCCTCCACGAAGGAGAATGGCGTTGATGGATAAGCAATGAATAATTTTCGAGTAGATACGAAATTTTAACAGTCGTTACTTACTTTCTGCTTTTCCATATATTCAATTGATTAAAAAAAAGTATGGCTGCCAGTCCCTTCCAGTAGAAACCCCCACAAAAGAAATGGTTGGAAGGAACAAAGGTTAAAGCACCTATGCGGCAACTTTATTTTATTCTAACCACAAGGTTCTTTCCAAAAGAAAGCATCTTCCTCAAAAGAAAATGCAGACATTTGGTGGGCGCAGCGGCTTTGTGGTTAATGTGTTGGACTACTTAGGCTCTAGTTTTAGCCATTCCTACGTAAAACTTAATAATTTTCTTTTGATTTTCATGACCACTTAAGCCTAATGGTTAAACTCAATCTTTGGATTTATAAAGTTTGTTTATCAAAAAAAAATTAGCAAATGATCTTGAAACTTTATAAATTTATTAATTTTTCCGTACGAAAATCGGCCTAAAATTGTAGATTCCTTCCATTCATCCCAAGAATGAAAAACTCGCAAAACGAATGGTTAGAAGCTAGGCCAAGGGTCCCCACGGACCTGCTGCGTCAACAATTTTATTTTTTTATTTTAAGAAATCTACCGGAAAAACTCAAAACTTTGTAAGCAGCACACAATTCACTATCGTCCTCTCTGTTGCATTCAGTGATTAGCAGCCTTGGCTCGCGTTAAAGTGCATGTTCACTTTCTGACATAGGGAAAATATAAATTTTGTCCACTTAGCATTTTCTTCTCCCATCAGCCAGTATAATACACCCCTGTAAATTTAAAAATAGTTCCCTGAAGAATTGCCCTATCTTCCGGTTTGCATTCGCAAAAGCTTCCTCTGGACATTCGCATAAGTGTCCTCTGCATATTCGCATTACCTTCCTCCTTTTGTTCTTCCGTGACATTCCCCGCAATGTCAACCGATTTACACAAAATGTGTACGAGCAACTGCCTGGGACTCTCAGATGAACTCGCCTGCGAACGAATTCTCCTTTCAGGCTTCTCGAACAGATGACTTTCCATTTTGTGGGTCAAATTGAATAACCGCATTAAAATTGCAAATACATCGACATCACTTAAAACAGAAAATGAATGTCTTTTATGTATTCTGTGTCCTTCCATAAAATCATATTATCCATTCCATTGTCTTCCAGTAACCAACACTCAAATCCATTAGCCGTGAAGGCTTTTGATCTCAAGAAAACAATCTTCTCATTCTTTCCCACGGTATTCACCCCGATTCATCCACAGTTCTGCAAACTTAATTTGCATTTAATTATCCGCACATTTTTGTAGGCAGAACCCTTTCTAATTAACTAGAAACTCTTTCGCCTATCTGTCAAACAGCAGTTCACTCTTCTTAACATATTATGCGACCTTCAAGTCAATGTCTCAAGTCGGAGCACGTTGGCTGTTCAAACTCCGCCAAATGATAATTTAAATGGATTTATTCATCGCTTCCATTGCCATGATGGTGATCCACCGAAAAAACAACAACAACCATCAATCGAATTCGATTCGCACGTAGGTATTTCAGAAAACAGAATTCAAATGGGCGAATTTCAAGCTACCCACACAATGTTTGTAACGTATTTCTCACAAAAACCAGCATAAATCGTCTAAAACCAACAAATCCCAACAAGTCTGCGCTGTCTTGTCGCATTCGTCAATTGAATACCCCCAAAGCGTTTCGTCTGCTGCACTGAGGTCGTTATGGTTATGCTGCAGAAGGTTAGCACTCATTTGAGCAGACAACTTCAAATACCGCCGCAGTTTTTGGCATAATAAAAGCCAAATTAACTGCATTCCTTTGTGATTCGATTTTCCCGCTCGAATCACAAAGTAAATTCTTGTGTAATCGATGCCGCTTATTGACAGTCGAGAGCGCGCCGTCAAATGCGGAGGCTTAAGCCCCGTCAGTCATGTGTGACTGTGTGTACGTAATGTGGTAAAGCTGTACTTTAAGGCTGGGGTCAGATTGTGGGCGCATCGCGGCTCACTTAACAACACTTTAGGGGGTCTCTGACGCATTGGCTTTGCAACACCTGTTGTTGTGCTGCTGGAGCTCGCGCGGTTTTGGCCCACAATCTGCGGTATGTAGGTGTTTTTGAACGAACGAGGCATTGGTTTTCTTGGAATCGACGAGGTGGCGGCTTTAATTGCGTAATTGAATATCATTCTCTCTCCGACACGAAATGCTGTTTAGTCCGCCATTTCATGCGGGTAATTGTGGTTTCGTCTGGACAGGGAGACCTCAAATTATCTTATTTTTCAGTAGGTTAATAATAATGACAGGAAGTAGTTTAATAACTTGTATTTCTTATTTCTCTCTTTGCAGATAAAACTGAAAAAAATTCTCGGACTGACAGTATGCAGCAATGCAGCGTTAGATGTGTCACCAGTGAGCGGATTGCTAGCCTATCCAGCTGGGTATGTTTCATTATTTCATATAAACTGGGAACAATTTAAGCCGCCAAAATTTGGCCGCCTTCTAGGGGAGAGTCAAATGGGTTCAGACTGGAAGAGAATGGAGGCTTAAATTCAACTGATCACTGAATCAAAATTCACTCCAAGGAGGGGTTTCCCTCAAACACTCAACTAACTGAACATCGTCAAAAATATAATTTTATCAGGGAATTAACGAAAATTCACCTCTCGTTTGGTTCGTGTTTCATAAAAGTCGGTTATGAAATGACTCCGTCATCGGTGCGACAAAAAACCTGCAACCTATTAATAAAGAGTATTGCATAATTCACCCAAAATGTAATTTTGATAGAAAATACAGATTTTTAATTACAAATCTTTTATTGGTTCATAAAGTACACAGATTGGGGTTATGTATGGAATAGCACATCGGATAAATGGCAGCCACGGCTTTGCTGGCAAGTACGTACTCTTCTATTGAAGTTCCCTATGACCGTTTCGCATAAATGTGGCTGAATTTCATGAAAACACCTCCCAATTTCCTCTTTCAAGGCGCTCCATTTTTACTAACGCCGAACTGTCGGCTGTCACATTATTATATTTTTTTCCGTTGGCATTACTGTACTATTAAATGGCGCAAAATTTAAATTTTTGCGTGATTAATGGGACACCCTTTATAATCATAACAAAGTAAATGTTCACCCTTCACTTTCGATCCCTTCACTTCCGATCATCATGTAAACTGCTTCATAGAATCTTCCTTTTTCAACTATCTGCTTCACTGAATCGCCATTTCTTGTGCAGAAAATGTCGGATCTGCATATTCAAAGCTTCCTCTCTTTAAAAATGCAAATCTGTCCACCTGAACACGCAACTACAAGTCATTGGAAGTGTATTTTCCACCAAACTCCGTCCTCGAAGAGCTTCCCAAGTTATTCTCTTAATTTCGAAAACCACTTATAAACAAATTTCGTCTGGGAAAACTCTTGGACATCTTTCGTTGGGGAATAAATTAATAAATTATTCACCATGTACCATCGGCTGATCAAAAATGCAAATGCGCATACGAATAATGGTCTTGAACCTTTCACCTGTAGCACTTTTGTACTTAAAGCTAACAAATCCTTCACAGAACACTTTTATTAATATTCCGAACAATGTGGTCAGGGTATTTTATTTTTAATGTTTTTATGTTTCGCTACTGCACTTCGATCCATTTCACTGCAGTGACATCCAAGCGGTTTGGTTGGTCTGAAATGGCCTCCTCTTTTCGAGATGAACTTTAGTGTGGTTTCCATCAGTGCGATGGTCGTATTCCATTATAAAGGGAAAAAAGGCATCGCTGCCAATTGAATGGCATGATTCCAGGCGTTTCTTCTACTCTGCGCCGAACAGGCTTCTTCATCCTCCTCCTCCTTCTCGCATAAGTAGGGCGATAGTGTAGAACAGCAAACAAAAAAAAGTAAAAAAAAAATGAGTTTGAAAAGTTCCCTGGCAATCCGTGTTTTTCGATCAAGTTCTGCGGTAAATTTACGAGGAAGATACAACTTGCATTCAGTATAACAAGTGCGAAGTGCTTCAGTTGGAGATTTATTCAGCCGTTTACGAGAGTATTGCATTTAACTGCTGCTAACTAAGCTTTTATATTTTGCTCAATTTAATTATGCGGTAGACCACACAGCGAACAATACGACCACAAGTGCAGTTTGAAATTCATGCCTTAAAAGGATGTGGCTTGGGGGATGTGAAAAACGTACATTGCATCCGGAAATACATCTTAATTTCCTTTCGACCGTTGACAGGAAATTATTCACTTCACCTATGAGAGGCACGTCGCCCCCTCGTTATATCCACCATCAAGTTTCGTAACTTTTCGGGGCCAAATTGAGCATTTTCCCCGGGGAAGAAAATTGTTTCGCTACCTGTAAACATTTAATCTGAGTAGAAAATTTGACAATCTCTGCAGAGGACATGGTTTACCTGGTACTGATGACGTACCCCGTTGTAGGTGGCGAAAAGCTATTTTCGGAGGAAAAGTTTTCCAACCGGAAAATTGTCCCCAATTCAATAATCCCCACCGAAACGGCTTTTTGCAGTGAAAATCCGAAAACACCACCGCATTGGGTACTGCCCTGCCATCAACCACCACCACCACCAACCACCGGCAGCATGAAGGCAAAATATGATTCTTTATGCATGGATGCAATGTCATAACCCATTGACATGATGTGTGCAATTTGCCAAGTGCATAAGAGCCACGAACCAGCCCAAAGCGCTGTGTGTATGTAGGTTTTCGCTCGCGTGAGTTTTCGGTTCACTGGAAATCGTATGAGTGCAGTGAAATTGATATTCGACAGGAAAAGCCGATTGAATTAGTTATTGGTGGCGCAGTCTTCTCATCCATGAATCTTGATATTATTTGACAAATATGCTGTGCAGATTAAGCTACATATGAGCTAATGGTCATATTAATAAATCAAACAGCTTTCGGATCGGATTTTAACTTTGGTTGTACTTTGCACAACTGTTGACATAATGTAAAATATTGACAGGATGTGAAATGCTGTAAGGCTGACCAGATTTCAATGATTTGCTGCAATTTTTAGGACTTTTTTTGGAATAGGTTCAGAGTGAAATAACAATTGAGTAATGGTTGGGGGGTCTTTCACTCAAAAACTATGTCTTCGAACCCGCCGTGTCCAAAATTTCACTTGTTCAGACATTGAAATTATTTTTTCTTTATTTAATACATTTAACCATTTTCTGTTCCCGTAGTTTCGTTAAATTTTGTAAAGAAAAATACTCAAAGAGAGACAAATTTTGAGTCGGAATTTTCCTCATTAAATTTCTACTGAGAAATCTGTCAAATCTGACGTATACTTGTCGCTGTACCTTGAAATGAAAAGCTTTTCCGTTCTTTTAAGTAATTTTAGGACTGTCGCTGACATTTCTCAGTAGAATTGTTTATACCTGTCGCTGAAATTTCTCAGTAGAATCAGTGAAACATAAAATTTTATTGTCCCTGATGGTAGACCTTAAAATTACTGAAAAGTAGGGGAACGGGGTGTGCAAAAAAAAAATTAAGAAATGTTCAGTCTTTAAAAGGTCTATTCCTTTACTTTTGTAGTAAGAATGGAAAAGACTGTCAAAATGGCACTGCTGGGGATAGATTCTCTCACAGGAAGAGACATTTACGAAACGGTTAGGGAACGCTTTTGTAGTAATCTTAGAAAATGACAGATACATAATTCAAGAGTTCAAAAAAGTGCTACGAAAAGTCGTGAAAAAGTTGTATAAACGTAGAATTTGCTAATTTAATAACAAAATTATTAAATTCATCTACCTACCGATGAAAGTTATTCGGAATTAATCGAACATATGGAAGAGTTTGTACTGATTGAACAAGCATACGAGAAAAAGAAAAAGCAACATGCCATTTAAAATTACGTAGGGGAGATTTTCCTTTCTTACTCCTCAAAGGAGGACAAATTTCGTCACCACTTTCAAAAATTATCTTGAGGGGAGCATTCAATTTCATTTTCACGCCTTTTGATGACATTTTAATATGCAATAAATCAAAACAAATGCACTCATTATGTCAAATAGGACAACAAATTTCAAATCAGCTTTTATTGTAAGGTGACTGACAGCTTTTTTCAATTCTTACACCAAAAGATGTTTTGAGCAAAAATTCGTAAGATTAAGGAGGCGTAATATCTTGCTCTCTCGATGACGCCCTCTTTTACGAATTTTTCGAGTAAAGCAACGGCATTGAGTTAAAGTTCGTAAAAATTCGTAAGAATTAGTAAAAATTTGTAAGATTTAAAAGTAAAGGAACAGACCTGAAGTGGGAATACACACATATCAATTTATTTGTCAGCTCTGCAAGATTTAAAAATACACGAATCCCCTTCCCATTGACAAATTAGAGCGAAGAACATTCCTTTTCGTCAATAGAAAAATAGTAGCGGCTAACGAATGCAGCCTTACGGGACCCCACTTTTAATATGGATTTCCTTTGACAGTTTTGTTTATGCTCTAGATATTTAGGCCCAGCGTATGTTGATTAAATGTCAGATATTCGTTCTCCATGGGGTATATCTCTGCTGCACAGAACAAGCCCAATAAAGGCTCTATTGAGAACTTTTCATCATTTTTGAATGTCCCTTCCACTAAAGGACTCGCGGATGTTGAATGCCCAATTGCTATATATATTCCGCCTGCGACATTTGTATTAACTTTGCTACAACTGGACTGCAAGTCTTATATAAAAGATATTTTCTAAGTCAATAAATGAAATGACAATGACTTTAATTGCAGGGCTTAAGTAATAAAGACGTGAACCAATCACCTCGTGGTGGACCTGTCGTGAAGAAGTCCTTCTGATGGCACAGCTTGAGCTGTTTGTGTAAACAGATCAAATGCCTTTCGCAAGAGAACCATTACTTCCATACTCATGCTGTACACTCCACAGAATTGACCGCAAGGCACTCAGTAATTTGACTGCTGCAAATCTGCAAAATGTACATGACGTAGCATACTCCCAAACCTTCTGAAGTATTGAAGACTTAACGTCTTGTTGAGTGTAGCTTTTTGACTGCTATCGCTGTACCTACCTCGCACTTGGTCACGAACTTGATTGTTACGCTAAAGTTAAAACCAAGTGGCGGTCAATAGCGTCCTGAATTGAAGAACGAATTTTTAAGCACAGCGGCTACGAGGTCATTCTAATGCAGTTCCTTCCTTCTGATCATTTCTTACTGACGTACAGCATTAGACGCACAGCTTGTTTAGCCAACATTTGCCTTCCTTTGTAACACTAAACCAAGTCTTAGCCATTCATAGCACATCGCTGTCCGCACTTAATACAAAACGCTAAATAAACATATAACTCCAGTCCTTCTACACTCCCCGGATAACGAGCTACCCACTTCTTCATAGCTTAGTCCTTCGCATTGATTTCGAAGTAAAATAAAAGTTTTTCTAAACGCCAGCATATTACATTCTGCAACCCAGTTTATATTGTAAGAGTCTACTCCTTAAAATCTCAATTCAAAAATTCTCCAAAGTTACCTTACAAAGGCTGCCTTTTTATACGATATTGCGACCACAAATTAAATAATAATCGTTTCCATCGCCCACCCCGGACAACGTTTCATTTGTACGCTCCGTAGCACCAGCAGGAGCATTCAATTAAAACAACCTTAACCGTGACTGAGGATACAGTAAGGATCCATCCGTTTGCAACGGCAAGTCGCGCAAAAAGTAACTGCGAACAATAAAGTTTCGTCCTTCCTCTCGTGCGGGAGAACAATTTCATTCATTAATTTTCAGAAGCCACCGCGGAGACAGCGTCGATGGTGGTTGGATGGCGCTCTACGACCGCATCCTTCCTTTTTGCAATTTAAATTTACATTTCTTGTTTCTTCTCCTCCCTTAGGTGCACAGTTATATTATTCAATGCCAAAAAGCAAACTCAGGCTTACCTTGTGAACACATCGCGAAAGGCGATCACGGCCGTTGCGTACTCACGGTGTGGCCGTTACGTGGCAACAGGTGAATGCGGCCTAAATCCTGCCATCAAGGTGTGGGAACTGGACTCACCGAACGGCAATCTGGAGGACACGGTTGGTGGCAATGTGGTGGCAGAGTTTATCGGTCACAAGAATGCGGTCAGCTGTGTGGTAAGTCAAACATCTGTCCCTGAAAGTCAATAGCTGATTGTTGTCGTATTTGTATTGCAGGCCTTTTCGCCGACGGGCAAGTACCTGGTGTCGGTTGGTTCCCAACACGACATGATAGTCAATGTCTTCGATTGGAAGTCCAATCTCAAGATGGCTTCGAACAAAGTCAGCGCCAAAGTGTCCGCGGTGAGCTTTAGCGAGGACGGCAGCTACTTTGTCACCGTGGGCAACAGACACGTCAAGTATTGGTATCTGGAAGGAGGACGAAAGGTTAGCATTCACCATTTAGTATTCAGATCCTTTGCTAATTGGAGTCCATTTCTTTCAGCAGTACAAAGATCCCGTGCCGTTAATGGGCCGGAGTGCCATTTTAGGAGAGCTACGCAACAACGACTTTTGCGCGGTCGCATGCGGTAAGGCTGAATATGTTGACAGCAACAACTGCAGCACGTATGCAATCACGCGCCAAGGCCATCTAGTGGAGTTCAATTCCCGCCGCCTGCTGGACAAATGGGTCGCATGTCGGACGACCTGCGCCAACTGTATCTGTGTGACAGCCCAGTTCATACTGGTCGGTTGTGCCGAGTCGATTATTAGGATTTTCAATGCGGCCACGCTAGAGTATATGACAACCTTGCCAAGGACGCACTATCTGGGGGTGGATGTGGCCGCCGGAGTACATATCAATCACATAATGACCGTGCCGCACAATGCCAAATACCCGGACACCATTGCCATGGTGTACGACGAGGCTAGATCGAAAGTCAGTTGTGTGTACAACGATCACAGTCTGTACATCTGGGACATGAGGGACATTAAGCGCGTTGGCAAGAGTCATTCGTTTCTGTACCACTCGACGTGTATCTGGGGAGTGGAAACGGTGCCATACAACCTTGAGCGAGAGTTGTCACAAACCCTGCCGGAGGATTGCTTTTTGACTTGCTCGTCGGATGATACGATCAGAGTGTGGGGTCTGGATGGGTGTGCCAACAACGAAATCTACCGCAAGAATATCTACAGCAAGGATCTACTGAAGGTGGTCTACATCGATGATGAACTTAACTTTATCAAAGACAATGACAACTCGATTGTGCCGAGTCCGGAGAAGTCCAGCTATGACGGTCGGAATGGGGTGCGTTGCATCAAGATCAGTCCCGAGTTGAGTCATTTGGCGAGTGGCGATCGCAGTGGCAATATTCGGATCTACAATCTCGCCAACTTGAAGCTGTTGACGACTATTGAGGCTCACGACTCTGAGGTGCTGTGTCTGGAGTACACCAACGACAAGATCGATCGAAAACTGTTGGCCAGTGCGAGTCGTGATCGTTTGATTCATGTTTTCGACGTCAATCAGGGATACGTGATCTTGCAGACGCTGGACGATCACTCGAGCTCGATCACCTCGATCAAGTTCGTCGGCAGCGGTTTGGCGTTCCAGATGATATCGTGCGGAGCGGACAAATCGATCATGTTCCGCACCTTTCAGAGTAACCAATTCCTGCGCGGCACCAATTGCTCGGGTAAGACAACTCTCTACGACATGGAAGTGGACAGCAATAACAAACACATTCTCACCGCGTGTCAGGACCGCAACATTAGAGTCTACGGCACCCAGAATCAGAAACACACAAAAACCTTCAAGGGCTCCCACTCGGACGATGGCAGTCTAATCAAACTGAGTCTTGACCCCAGTGGAATCTATGTGGCGACCTCGTGTACAGACAAAACGCTTTCCGTTTACGATTACTATTCGAACGAGTGCATGGCACGAATGTACGGGCACAGTGAGCTAGTGACTGGCCTTACGTTCACCAACGACTGCAAACATCTTATATCGGCCAGTGGTGATGGTTGTGTGTTTGTCTGGCAGATTCCCCACGACATGATTGTCACAATGCAAGCGCGACTGTCCCAGCAGCGTCTGCGTTCCGGTCATCCACCTCTACCGCGTCCAATCTCCGAGATTATCATAGAATCTCCCCTGCCAGAGGAGGAGAAATTCGGTGTGTCACCAGGTCGTCTCTTTATGGATGAAGTTCCCCTAACTCCGGGCTATAAATTCTCCGATGTGGGCCAACTACCTCAATGGGCGAAACGAAAGACGGCATACGATGATGCAAATGCACCGAGTTTAAGTTCGAGTCCTAGTCAGGTAATTGGGGTACCTAAACCGCGTGGCCGGTGGGCTCAGCGCGGTCAAATCGAATCGGATGCCCTTGACTTGCGGAGTAATTCGGAGAGTCCGCTGGGAGCTCCGCCTTATAGTAGCGGCCTTGTAGGCAACACACAGACGTCGGACTATAATAGTGCCAGCTCAAAGGACATAATGTACAACCAGACGTATTTGAGTGAGGACAGCTCGATTGATAGCGGCATGGAAACGAGGAGGGAACTGAAGTTTGTCGGCGGTGCTATAAGTGGGACAAGGCCAGTGCCGGAGAAGAAGAAAACATCGTCTTCAGGGGTACCGCCGTCATTGCGATTCGAGTCGAACAATGATCACGACGGAGATGTGGAGGATATATCCGACGGCGAACGGACGAGTTCGGATCATGGAATGTTCTATCCGAATATTTCGCCAGGAACACCAACGTAAGTAGTTTTGCCAAACGGCGTATGTTTGTTTCCCCATTGAAGTCAAAACGTCGTCATTTTCTGAGCACATCCCCTTGTGTCGTTGTTCGTTCTCACCTCATTAATATTTCTTTTCCCTGCAGGGAATTCAAAGTCAATGCCATGAACGAGGAAGAGCTGCGCAAATCTATGCGACGGAAAAATTTCGAAAAGGTCGGACTCAACCTAAGCGGCGGATCACACACAGCGAGTACAGGCACTGGAACTGGCACCTCCGATACAGAGGATGAAGGCTCCACTCCAAGTGGAGAGAACGCCGACAGATCATTAGCATCCACATTGGGTGGTAGTGTGGAGAGCATTCCCCAAGCCTCAACCAGTTTCCTGCAACAAGCACTAGATGGTCCGCCAGCGTTCCCAGAACGCGGCGACAGAAGTAAGACCACCCAATATTTCACAAATTCCCCAATTTTAATTCTTTGCTCTGTATTGTGTGCAGCTCGTCGCAGTATAAGTGCCAAACATAACACGGAAAACAACAAATCACCGTCTATAACCAAGTCATACACCAGTACGAAGAAGGAGGAACTGCTCAAGGTGATAAGCGAGGCCAAACAGAAGCTGGAAAATGTAAGTTTCTATCTATTTCAGCCGACGCTATATGGTGCTTCGATTGTGCAAAAAGTGAGACATTTAAGTTCCACTTTCTCCCGTCCCAGAGCTCTGCACCTTATTCGTTTTCATCTTTAGAGTCATCTTGCACTTTTTTCGACAACATTTATTTAATTTTTGTTTGTAATTGTCTTGTGTTGTCTTTTTTTCATTTATATTTTTGTTTTTTATTTATCATTACTGTTTTAGGGACAAAGAAATTACAAAAATGGAATTAAAAAGAATAGTGCAATCCCAGAGGTGAGAGAAGATCATAACCAAAAAGAAAAAAATAAGAAGTATTAATTGGAAAGACGAATATTGCCTGACAGAATGCTAACAGCTTTGCTAATGTTTTGAAAATATTTGCCCGTCATTCACCTGTAAATCCATTAACATTGAAATAGTCATTTTGAGTTTTGTGTAATCATATGTTTGCTGTTTGTACAGTAATTAGACTTTGCAACTTTGCATGCACGCAATGCATCAGAGAATCGATACCACCTTTTATATGGTAATCGGTAATCGGGGCGATGCAATCAAATTGAACAATTCGATTGTTGTTTCGAGCTCATACCAACATACATACACACATACCATACATAATACTGTATATATTTGCTGGACCTTACTAATAATCATTTTTAGCCTTCACACAAAGTATTTCGCTGCTTGCAATGGTGAGTTTTTTATGGAAAAAGTCGCCATTGTGAGTTCGTAATGTTTATCCTGGACACTAAATATGATTATTAGTACGGCGCGCTGTCATCATCATCCTTATTGTAGTCGAAGAATCAATATTAAATTGGACTACCGTCCATTAAGACAAATAAATATATATAAAAAGTGTACATGCCCTGCTCACCACGAAATGCAACATATTAATGTCAACTTGGTGGCTTCAAAGGAGGCTTAGTTGGGGATTAGTTATTTTGCGCGCCTACTATTTTCCATAGTAGCTTTGCTCGCTTCTGTATGCCATTCCGATAGTTCTACACATAATAGATCAATACAGGTAGTGCCAATTCGAATAATGACCTAATCAGATTTATCTCAGTGCAAAAGAGTCCACGTCCACCCATTGCAATGCAAACTAAAAGAAAAGAAGGAAAATGCGTTGAGATTCGCCATAAAATGTTGTAAAGGACATACAGAGTCTTTACAGTTTGTTGAGGTAAAAGTCGAATGCATTTCTAATATCGCCAATGTCATGGTTGCCTTAATTCGCTTTGAAGACAGAATCCGAAGATGGGCACAGACCAAAGATTAGAGAGCTAAGCTGCAGTAAAACGTGACAAATAATGTTGTCAGCTAAAATTCAGATTATCAAATAGTATGTCGTTAATTTTCTAAAAGGGGCTGTAAGTCTGTGGGCTGTATTCAGCTACGTACTGTTGTAAATATATGTGGTATTCGATTGGGCTTCTTCAGATTCGCTCTCAGGTTTTAGATTTCGTGTGTCTAATTGAACATGTGACGATAATATTTGTGTAACATTCGACACTTTTGTAGACGTTTTTCACTGGTTGAATTTCATGTAAAAACATTCGAAGTTTGCGCCCAAATTGATTCCTAAAAAGCGATGCGTTTCTGTGCAGTTTAAAAAAATTCACGAAAACGTAAACAAACTCCACAAGTTGTCAAGCTCAAACGGACTTGCATTGGTAGATCTCAAGTGTAAATCGACTCATTTCGCTCCGCGGAGGTATGATACTGACTTTCTGTCAAGATTTCGAGCATGAAACAGCTGTCAGGGTCAAAATTTGTCACTACGTGTGATCGCCTGTCAAGCGTCTGGTCATCGCACTCTCACGAAATACAACCGAGTGACCATGACAACCGAATGGCCGAATTTTTGTGACGTCAGCATGCCAAAATTTGCCACGAAAAAAGACACGTGTAATCGCAGCCTAACTCACTAATGGCGGAAATCTTTTCAAGTCTTCCAGTAGTAAAAACCATCAGTGGAAGACGAAATTCAACTGACTAATTTTCATTTAATTTTCGTAGACAGAAATATACAAATTTTCAGCAATGCAATTCAGAATTACCAATATGGGACCGAGTTAACTTCCCTGAGGTACTCAAGAAGTCTATAAAAATTGATAGAGAACCTGTGGATTCAAATAGAGCATTGTTTTGAATATGATAGAACATAAAATTTGAAAATATGAATTTTACGAGAAATTTTCGTCAAATGGTTTCCCAAAATCGAATGTTTTTTGGCGATTTCTCATGCAGATTACAATCCACATACGTAGTACTTGGTTGGTGGTTAAAGGTCTATCATAAAGAAATCGTGTTTATTTTGAGAGCAGTATTTGGAGCTTACACTTAAAGGTACTCCCCTTTTTTGACACGGATAAGAGAATTATTTTTATTAACTTTCGTCGATCATCTATCAGTTTTCACGCAAAGTCAGCGTTCCCTATGGCTCATGGCCTTCATTGCTCTTCGGGTAGTTTTTAAAAAACAGAACGTGTTATTAAATCGCACTACAGACGTTCACGGGGTAGTCATTGTAAATGTTTCAGTATTCCTGCATTTTCTAAAACAAAAATAACCAACTTGCTGAATTGGCTAGTACCTAATCCCAAAACATAACCATAACTATGTCAGCTTAAAACTAAAAGAAGCTCTAAAAACGAGTTCACATAATCAGCTTGATATCGCCTCCAGAACATCTTGCTGCTTAGCGAGGGTATTGCAGACATTATCGGTTTTACTTTCTCACTACTACAACAATCCACTAAATTTACTTAAAAAAACATTTTTAAATACCATCTAAACGAATAGCGAATGTCGTTACAGCTGGAATTGCCTATCTAACAAAAAAAAAAAAAAACAAACGAAACTCTTAACTCGACTCTCTATTGTCGCCTAAAACCGCATTTTCTTTTGTTAATATCTCCTAACCATTGTCCATAACTGTGGAACTGTTTTCTTCATAATTTTCTTTTCTTTTTCAACTCTTTTAGGTGGGTTATCGACCGCTGCGCGGAAGCCACAGCATATCGGACCTGAGCCTCGCGGGAAATGTAGAAATTACTAGAACACCAAATCGTTATATCAAAGCTGGTAAGTAGAAAAAGATTTTCAAATAAAAACTATTGTAATCCAGTCAACTCTGCATCGTTTGATATTTCTCTCAAAACAAAAAACATGCTGCTCTCTGGGTAAACACTCGATTCACGATAAACTAGGATACAAAACGCACAGCTCCAATCTGTTCTTCAATTGTGCTGCCTCGAAATCGGTTCTCATTCAGAACTGCAATGTAATGCGTCAGTTGCACCAAAACTATCCTCCGTATCCGCGCCATATTGGCGTTTATACCGCTACCACCACTCTAACACCATCAACTGTTCAGCAGACAGACAAAACCACCTCTTCCACTTGTACGCGCTCAAAGCCAAGCAATCTAGACATAAGCAATGATGACAAGTCTTCCGCGACATCTTCCAACAACAACACTAGCCAATCGAAATCACGTAAAACCTATAGCATCCTGAAGAACTACAAGTCGTGTCCCGTTTCACCGGTGCACGAGGAAATCGACTGGAGGAACCTTCCCAGTAACAACAAGAACATTATTTTTACCGAACCGAAGCGGCATTCAGTTTATAGCGACGACGCCAAGACAATCCTCGATATGATCCACACAGACACGGAGCGCATGATCGAAGAGATCACGAAGAAGTATGGCGATCTGAATGAGGCACAATCTGCGGGACTATCTACGTCGGCGTCGGTGCCACACAGCTTGGGCAACACTCATAGTCTGCCCAATCCACATCACCACGCGTCGGGTGGGAAGAAAAAGGACAAAGATTCACCAAAGGACGAGGATGGCAACTTTAGTTCGGACTCGTTGGAGAACTGCAGCCTCGACCTGGACTACGAGAAGAATCATTCCGCTGGACGAAAGAAGAAGAGCGTCTGTAAGAAGCATCAGAAGAAATCGTCAACGACACCCAAACGGTCTGTCAGCGAGTACTTCATCTACAATGACTTCTACGATCAGTCGATTCATAGGAACGTCTCTCTGTCGGATATTCTGAACGATGACCCATCGGCGGGCAAAGCAGGCGACCACTTGGATGAGGCGAAGTTTCTCGAAACTCAGCGTCATTCAAGTGCGAGCTTCTTTCTTACACAGTATCCCGACAAAAAGAGTCAAGAGAGCCTGCTGTCGGATGAGTACGGCGATGGCAGCTACTACAACAGCATGGAGAGCATCCTGTCCGATGAATCGGATTGCAAGAGCGCTCCCCTTGAGATGCTATTCGATAAGAAACGCGTGCGAGCACCCTATGCCAATCTCCTCCAAGGGCGGGTCGTGGATAATGTGTCAAAGTCATACGGGTCCAGCCCGAACACATACAGTTCGTTGGACTTTTACATGCAGCAGAGGTCTATGAATTGCACCTATGAGAGTTTCGACGTCTCTGCTTATGGACTCAATGAGATCTCCGATAAAGTTCACTGCCAGAAACAACCTACGAGCATTCACTCTTCAGAAACATACCCCCGACTATCGGACTGCCTTCCGCCAAAGTCCCCCAAGAACGACGACGACATTCCTACGATGAGATACAAAAACGCCCAATACAACTCGGGCGTTAACAAGTCGCTCAGTAAGGAGTTTGCCTATGAGCGACAAAAGAAGCACCCCCTCAGCAACGAGGAGTACGACGACTACATGTTTACAAAGAAGCCTGTCGGCGAGAAGCCGCCTGTTCCAGCCAAGCCGCAAAGCCTTATGTCATCAGTGTTGAGCGGTGCTCCGCAGTCGGTGAAAAAGTCGTGCAGTTTCGACGTCGACACCAAAGACATAACCTGCCCTTCGCGCACGGCGAGTGTAGTGCGCAAATTCGAGCGAAACTTGGCCAAGTTCGAACGTGAAAAGCAGCAGCAGAGCATGCGTACCAGTGCCAGCAGCGGAGCTTTGAGCTCCCACGGCAGCTGTCTCAAATCGAGTCAGAAATCCTTGAACACCGGGGGGGCATCATCTCGGCGGGCCTCAAGCATGCGATCGCGAAGCCGCCCCAAGATCTCCGTTCGATTTAACACCGTGAGCCAAATCAAGTACACCCCATGCGACAAACGGTCCTCCTCCTGCAGCAGCAGCCGGTCCAGCGGTAATCGAACCGACTACGAGGAAAAATCCTTTGAGATGTACATCTCCGAACACGGTAACGAGCGCGACAATAACATGGACAGTCTTAAACTGTACACCAAACCGCCTCCCATTGTAGACGAGTTTCAGGACGACAAGAGCAAGAAGAACTCTCAGAACGAAAAGACTTACGTGCAGCAGCCTTCGCTGGACAACAACACCAGCAATCAGTGTCGCAACATCGCCAAGAAGATCGACATCATCAACAAGCTGATTGAGATGGAGGAGACCAAGTTGGAGCAGATCCGGCTGGCAACAGAGACGCGCATGAAGCCGTTCGAGTGCAATTCCAAGGAGAAGGGCTACGTGAAGAGTTTGACCATGAACTTTGACAAACTGGCCCGTGGCATAGAGAGAGATATTGAGATTGAACAGAAACGGACGGGTTGTGGTGTCGGTGGTAGTGAATACAATAGAATGACGCGGAATATAAGTCTTCCAGATGTCCTAGAGAGCGCCAAATTGCAAGCCTTCGACTTTATGACGGACACCGATGAACATGAGAGTGAGAAGATTCGTAATGACTGCGGTGGCAAGGACAAAGGTTTGATCATGTGGAGTGGCACCTTTTCGTTGGTTTTGTTTCAGTTCTTAGTCGGTTCGGTGGAACGTGTCTTATGATTTTTTTTTCTTACCGTGCGTTTGATTTTGGTACAGATATGATTTCGTTTTACACATTGGATTGTCGTTCTTTGGTTGTTATCTTTTCGTCATATGTCAGGGACAGCAAAACTCGAGCTTAGGGAGGACTACTCAGTTCAGTCGATAAAGAACTTTAAAATTGTAACTGCAGACGTGAAACTGCGCAGTATTTGCTACAAGGGTGTTAGTTTCGTCTGCAGAGCAAGATATTTCCAGCGAGCCGATATTCGGGACATTTAGCTGACGGGCAAACCCCAAATTCTGTGGCAAAATGCGTGCTTCATTTCGTTCAGATGTGATCAAAGGGCGTGCTTTTCTCCTCATCTTGGTTATTGATTCACCTCTTCGGTTTGTGTTCGTTTGTAATGTCCTGCGTTTCACAAACACGTGTCAAATTTTTCATCATTAACACTACCCGGGTCACTTAAGCAGACGTTCGAACTTACCTTCAAACACATCCACTGTTCTGTTACCACAATGTGTGATTAGTCGCGCTTTGGTGCACTGCAAGCCATTGCGGTATGTGAATCCAAGCTAACTCAACCGTGACAATGAACATAGCTAGTTATACAATTTGTTTTATTATTTAATTCCTTTTCTCTTGAATCAGTTGACTTTGTTTCTCAATTATTTAGTTTGTTCCTCTTTCGAATGATTTTTGTAAATTACTTATATATTTTACACACTTATTTTCTGTCATTGAACTTCACACTTGTTATTACTTTATCTAAATTGAGTTCGTCCAATTTTGCAGGAACCACTAATAAGAACCTAATGCCTGTGCAAATGGAAGACTCCTCCATTCGACGTGCATGTTCGTTGAGTGACCTTCACATGGGAAACATGGGAAAGAGTAAGTACTTCCAGTCCGAGCCATAACACTGTTAAACGTATCTTTGTTTCTTTCAGATGCTAAACCCAATGGCACACCTACGCAGATACAGAAGTCCGGATCAAGCCACCGAACTGGCCCAGCTTCACGGTCCGCAAGTAAACGGAATAGTCTGCAGGGTGCTAAGTCGCCAGGTACAGCGCTAGTCTCGCAGAGTATTTCAATGAATGTTCTTAACAACGGGGTAAGTTGCTCATAAGCGACACACTTACATTGAAGTAATAAACAATTTTACTGTAGAGCGACTCTGAACCTGAGGATGCGGTTAGAGGCGGCTCAGTGAGGCCATCGGCTCAGAATCAAAGCAGAACTAATGGCCCCATTGGTAAATTACATAATTAGTAGTATTTGCATCTCCAAATTAATTTCACTCTCGTTTGTCCCTAGCTGCGTCGAGACAGTATGGCAACAAAACCACAACTGCAACGTCCAGCCGGCGTAAAGGTCTTCAAACTTCGTTCAACAATGGTATTAATAAAGATCTAGATTTATGTTTCCCTATATCTAACCAGAAATGTATATTTTAGGATCGGGCCAACAAGACGATTCAAGTTCAGAAGAGACGCCCGGTAGTTCATCAACACATGGTGGCAAGCCAGTGGTGCCTCCACGGCCCAGAAATCTCTCGCTAGATCACAAGAAGACCGTCATGAATAGTCCGAATGTGGTAAAGGCTCGTGGCAATTTCGAACCCGTAGATTTCCCCACCCGCGATATAGAACAATCTGATCGTAAGTCAATTGCTTTGCATGTTGCCATTGCGAGACTGAATCTGATTTCCATTGCAGCAAAATCACAAGTGTACAATATAATTAATAAATTATACACAACCACTACCGCTGCTATGCAGCTGCATGCTAAATTAAAGAATTGCGAAGACTCCTCACCGACCAGTACTGGCAACAACAATCTGATGCTAAAGGAATTGGAAAATGCTGTGATCATGACACAACAAATGTTAACAAACATAACAAATAAGTAAGTGGTACAGTTGAACGCTTTGTTTGTTCTTTAAGTGTAGGGGGTGTGTTTTGTTGTTTCCAATGATATCTGTCGGTTGTTAAACTTGTAGCTGATTTAACAAGAAAGAAAATGTTCTGTTATGTTCTTACAGGGCGACGTCCACATTTGTTATTGAATAAACGATAAGTTCGGTTTGTCTTCCGTCTCCTATCGCAAACCTAATTTTGGGCGTGAGTTCACACTGGTATTTGTTCCATTGCATACTTTCAGCGGTGAAGTTAACGAAGACCATTGTGATCAGAATTTCGCTCTGAATTTTCATTGCATACTCTTACTATCTCGTATAAAGTGATTGTAAAGATTGCTCACATCACATCAGACCCCAAAAATCGTACGGGTCGCATTTTACACATTAAAAACATTCAAAGATTGGTGTTCGTTTGTAGTCATAAAGGTTCAAAATGAGCGTAGGCAGCTCTGGACCCCATAGCGAGCCAAACCGTAACGAATTCGTCTGCAATTGATAGCTTGCACTCAAACAAAAACGTAACAGAGATCGCGTATATATGACTTGCGAAACACACAAAATGTAAGAACAGTAGTGAACCACTGCTTGATTTTAAAACCACCTGACTGTCGCGATTCGCTGATTTGTTTTAATAAACATCTCTCTCAGCAAAGCAGTATAAAGTGGATTCTTTTGGTGACATTGACATAACGACCGTGTTAAGAATTTCCGCATTAGTGGTTAAACAACAACAGTAATCTCAGTTCCGGAAATGAAACAATATTCCTTTTGAGCTTTTGTCCACCTTGCCATAATTAACTTAAACAATGTTACCTCTCTTACAGGAACGATAAAAGCTTGTCGCAAAACACATCCTCACCATTCGGCGGCAACGAGGTGAACCTGGAAAACGGTGATTTCCTAACAATGGTAAACAATTGCGCCGATCTACTCAGCAATGTCCGAAGTAAGCACAAACCCGATGACTGTGAGAATAACTCCTAGTGTGTAAAAATTTAGTCTCTAACTATACATAGCATAGTAATAGCGTTTACCCCTAGTTAACTAATAATAATTTCGTTTCACTGAATCAAAAGTTCTATTTAGTTCTATTGTTTTATTCTTCTGTTGTTTTCAAAGTCTAAATGAAAGATATTTGTTTTGTGAACTCGTATTCTAAGAAACGTTCTTATTCTAATTGTATAAGTCAAAGAAAAACAAACAATTCAACATTGTACCAATAAGTGTAGAAAATTATTTATCGCGGAGATACAAAGCTTTTCATTGCATAAACACAGATGACCGCCCGCCCAATAGCTTTAACATTGGGTAAGATTTGAAAAGCAAAGCCAAAAACAATTTTAACGATAAAAAGATATTATAAATGCTGCCGCTATTTTTGCGGTTCAAGTATACTTCAAAACAAAATATTCTCCATTTTCCATTTGAAAAATTCATGCTTCCAATTTTGAGAATATCAAAGAAAACAGCAACAATGTGGCAAATTGAGTTTAATTTCTTTTTAAATCTAAAAAAAAAACTAATGCTTAAGGGAATATTAAATGAAACACAAAAACATAACGTGGCTTTCCAATAACTATAACTAATTACATTGTTAACAAAAAAATGCTCTTAATAAACATACACAATATATATATTTGTATAAACTAAAACAAAACGAAATGAAAGAAAAGCCCAACTGCAAATGAAGATTAATGCAATATCAATTAAATTCACATTGAACAGGAAACGTAATGTATTTATATTTGTTACAAAAGCATATACATAATACAAACACAAAACCAGAGCAA
Source organism: Cheilosia impressa (assembly GCA_948293265.1). Taxonomy (NCBI): domain Eukaryota; kingdom Metazoa; phylum Arthropoda; class Insecta; order Diptera; family Syrphidae; genus Cheilosia; species Cheilosia impressa. The sequence continues at coordinate 24,810,365 of OX411884.1, read as the reverse complement.
AAGGGAAAATCTAAACTTTTTAAATTTAACGCTAACTAATTTTAAAATATATATATAAATGAAAAGATATATAAATATACTAAATAGAATAACAAATAAATAACGAACGACGCCAAATGCCCCAAGAAATTATAATTGAATTATTCTTATCTATACATACATAGTTAAGTATTCGTTCTTTTTCTTAAAAAAAAATTGAAAACGTTTGTACCCACATTTCTAGCTAACAATTCGGATTGTGAAATCGATTTAGGAGATGCGAAATTGGTCGACTTTTACCCTGAGTTACTGTTGCAGGAATAGTTATGGTTTGGTTGCTACTTAATGAAATGCCCAAAAAGGCGATTTTTTATTTGGTCAGATTCGAAGTCGGGGTAAGTGGACGGGCTGAGATGAACAGTCATCAAAACTGTATAGTTATTTCCATCAGCAGCAGCACGAAGGCTATGCAATGATCAGAGGAGGTAGTGGTAGCGACCAATCGGTTTGGAGATAGACAGCTAACTTATAAAAACCTCTGAGGTGTTGCACTTTACGAAGGCTGTAAAATTCGCTTTGTCTATTATAAAAATGAACTATTACAATATGTTTTCATTGCGCAACTTCTTGTTTCCAGTGGGCATTAAAAGAAATTGTTTTGCAGTTTACCCATTGGGATAATATTCTCTGTTGTGTTATATGCAACTGCCAACTACTACCGATCGTATTCTGCCATCCTAAAAACTCAGGTCAGCCTAGTGCTGTTTGCCAGTTGGGCAAGGCTTTGTTGTCTGGTGTCTCACTGCTTGTTTCCAGCGGCAAGGCTTTGAACTTAGAAACGAACAATAGCACAGAATTAAATTGCAAAATACAACGTTATTTATAGGAACAGCATTTGTCGGGTAGCTTTTTCGAATTTCAATTATAGACGTGTATTTGCTTCAGCTGTTAGTCACTAGCATCATCCCCAGGAACTCATGTGCAAAATGGAGTGGGAATGTTTACTTTGTTTTAAGAATACTTGCTGATTAAACAAGGAAAAATGGAACTTAGCCCTTCACGTATTCAAAGTGAACACTTCTAACTTATAGCTTAAACGGTTTCGAAGTACAGAGTACATTCAATCACAAAAGTCACAGAAAGTCGTCCTAGAAAGAAACCTCAATTTTCGTATACCTACAACATTCGAAGCAGTTGACGAATGCGCCTGATTCCACATATTTTGTAGCAGTACCTACTTGTAATTAACACTTAAAAGGCCCCTGATTCACCTTCATTTCTAACCATGCTTCTGATTTGCGGTGATATTCATGTAAAATGGATACGCCGACTATCAGCCGCCGCTCAAATTGTTGTAGCTACCTGGCAGACAGAGAGACGGGCGAAATACCAACTATTCATTGCTAATCAAAGTGTCAAAATAAAATTTGTTAGCGTACTTTTCGTATGAAAAAAGTAAAGATGTCAAATCTGAAAAAGGAAGAAACCTTGTAACGCAAATAAAACTATTTGTAGTTATACACCTACAAGTACGCAAGTATTCCAATCGGACCCTCTAAAAATGGCCTCGAAACGACAGTGAATCACATACCCCACTACACCAAAGCCACCGCCAGAACCACTGGAATTAGATAAGTTGATTGGTAGTTTTTAAATTTCGAAGAGTGTTCTCATTGGCAAGTGGCATCCATCAATGCAATCCAATTTAATGCAGGGTAAAAGCTCAACAAATTTCAAGTAAAATAAAGTAAATTATATGAAGTCAATGTAGAAATTTATTTTGGTATTCTTGCCAAATGTTTGTGAAGATTTTAAGCTTTTTAGAGCTCCTCTAGCCAAATATTAAAAAATATATATAAATTTTCTCTTCTTAATTTGTAGTTTGTCGTTAAGTGAAACAATTTTTGTAGCTAAGTTAAATTCCTTTCTTTACAAATGTGATTACTTTTTGTCTAGTAAAATGGTTGTGTTGCAATTTAGTTGTAATTTTTTGTAAGGGTGTTGCAAGGGCGGGATTTTGCTGGATTTTAAGTTGCCAAACCAATGGCATGCTATATCGCTGGCTTGAATATTGTTTGCAAGCTGTTTTCGTAATCAATCTAAAGGACCACTGTTAATAGTTTACAAATGAACGAACAGAGCAAACGACAACCGAACATTGTTTATTCCGCACTGCTGCGTTTGAATAGTTTAAACATTATTCTGTTGTTTATAGACTGACTAATGAATGCTGTACTTCATAAACAGTATCAAAGAACGCACTGCTAATTATTGTCACCTGTCTGTCGAGACAGCTTCCTTATTTGGCTCAACAATGATTGATTTTTACGAAAGAACCATCTCTCACATCAACTCAAAATTCCACCCTAAACACATTCGATGCTAAATTGTTTTCTTATGTCCGATAGACAAAATGTTAATTTCTTAAAAAGAAAAAAGCTATCTGAAACAAGTAGGTAAATATATTTCCAAATTGATGTACTCTGTCGTTTGTGTTAATTAGGCAAATAGAGAGCAAAAGACATCGTTATTCTGTTTCCTCCTAAACATATCATTTGAGTTTCCTTCCGTTTTATATTAATTTATTTTGTTTTAATGATCCAATTTTTGTCGTAAGTCTTTGGCTGTATAAAGTTTCTCCTCAGTCAATTGATTTATTGTTACATAATTGAAAAATAGAACATAACACTTATGCACAGCACATCCGTCCATTTTTCTTAAATAAAAAAGTCGTTTACACTGGAAATTAAGTTTGATTCTTCTCTGTTATACATATTTTCAATGTTGTTACTTAGTTTTAGTGCAAATTTATTTCCTTTAGTTATTGCACAAATAAATCAATCTGTTGAATTTTTGGTTGCACATTTCTGTAATTTTTTATCGTAATTGTGCCAAAAAAAAAACAATACAAACGACTTTGGCAGGAATCAGGGATTGATTTGCGTTTTGATTTATATTTTTTGTTTTTGGTGTTAAATATTTATGTAATTCTATATAAAACAAAAATGACTGGTAATGAGTTACTAAAAACGTTTTTCTTGTTAAATAACGCAACATAAAACAAAACACCATATACATAACAATACTTATGATGATAGTACGTAAATTAACAATATTAAAAGTATGTCGTCTTTTCTTTGGTATGCATTTGTTTTTTCTTTGTTGTGTGCGTGAATATTTGGTTTGTGAATACTTTGTTTGTGGATATTACAGTTTTTACTTTTCATATGGTTTGTGTTGTGAAAAATTGTCTGGGAAAATTAAGAAGCAAAAAATCAATTCAATTGTCTTCAATTAGTGTTTAGATATCAATTATTGTAATATATTTTCCACTAAATCGTATAGTTCTTATTTGGTTTTTATTTTTTTTTGTAGTTATTAATAAAATTAAAATTTCAAAGTAAATTTAACACATTAATTAAACTTAATAAATTACATATTGTAACCATTTGTTTTTCTTTTCCATCAGAAAGTTGAACAATACCATTTGTAATGTGTATTGATTATAATAATTATACATACAATATTTTTACGATTGCATTGTATAAATTACTGATAAATTTAACTTTAATTACATTTAATAAGGATATTTATAAAAAAAAAATTAAATAAATATTTTAATGAAAGACTGCACTGTTTCTCTTCAATATTTGAGTAGGTTCTTCAATTTTATTGCAGAATTTGCAACCAAACTTCTGATCGAATAGGTACCGACATTGAGCTAATTTTGCCTTGCAAATTTTACAAATGAAACTGAAAAATTGTAAGTGGTCTACAGCCGCGTGAGTCGAAAAATTTTAAGGATCAGGGATCTCTTCAAAGATCCAGAGCTTTAAATTCGCAATAAGCAATGATTACTCACCGAATCTACTTAATGGCGATTTGGTTTTTTTGAAGCTCTTAATGAATCTTATGAATCTTTTGACGCTCAAACAGGAACAACAACTTAAATGCCTGAGTCTATCCGAAGCCTTGGCGAATCGCCTTTGCTTGACGAATATCTATGTGGACCAACATCGCAAATACTTAGGCTTATCCAAATAAATGTATTTTCTTTAGTCAGCCAGCAGAAGAAGACATGACACCATCAATTCGTATACTTGCACAGTGACAAGACGTAGTTTTGAATTTTTCTTTGCAAACAATTCTTAATTGCCACCCGGGAAAAACTGGGCACATTCAAGAATCTCGTTATCTTGAGTCGAATAGATTGGTCTGGATAAGTTGTAACCTGAACGCAAAAACTAGATTGGTCGGGAACGTCACTTTTTCTACGTCAGCCACATATGCAAACTGTAAACTTAGTACTGTCAAGAATTTTTTGATTCGATTCGTCGACTACCCTTCCATAAACGTCAACTGAAATCGCTGTTCATATCACCGATTTCGGCCAATCAAAACAGAGACGCTTCTAGTTTATCGTCAGACAGCTGTCAGACTTAAAAAACTAGATAGGTACTTGAACGTCCTCACTGGCTTTTTTCTTTGAGCTTCACGAATACGATCTGCGCCGTTCCAGACCGGCTCTCAAAAGCACTATGATTCAACAAGACGTTCTCATTGTATAGTATGTCAAACGCCCTATAATTGAATAATTTGTAATTTTTTTAATTTTTATTTAATACTTTCTTTGAATTATATACTAGACAAAAGCAATTAAATCTGGCTCTTAGCGAGCGCTCTTAACTTAAAAATATGCCTAAAACTATTGCCTTTTATCCTTAAATCTATCATTCTAATTTCTTTTATTAATTTTCAATAAACTTTAGGAAACTTGAATTCTTATTTGTCATGTTATATTTATGCTTATTAGGTCAGGCATTTCAAATGTTGTTATATGTTTATTAAAACCTGTTCACGTAGAAATTTTAAGTAACACTTCAGTATATTTTACAAGAAACTTGAATGAAATCCTTACGTCAAATCTTAATTGCCAATGAAAGATACCTACAACACATAGCTAAAATAAAGAGCCTTACTTTTAATATAGGTACTTATATATTTTAATGATTTAAAAATTAAGAAATCGCTGGATAGATCATATTCAACAATTACTCCCCTTACTAATAGGTACACAAATGTTATTAAGCTTCCAGGCGTCAGCTAACATACAAAAATTTGATGTACATAACTCCTGTGTAATTAGTTTATAACTCAAATAATACTTATATACAAAACTCCATTGAGAAATTTGTTTGGCTGCTGTCTTTAAGAAACTTTAAATTGAACTTGTTTGAACTGGAACTTATGATTTTCGTTTCCTCGAAAGGTGTTTTACAGGGTTACGAGCGTTGGACTTCATCTTATTGCACTGCTCACTGTAATTTTTGTATTAATTTTACTGGGCTTTTTGATTTTCTTAACACTGCGCCCTTTAATTATAAAACAAATAACCTTATTTATCATATATTTAAAAATTCGGATTTTGGACAAATGCATGTTTTCCGTGCTTAAATGTATTCCTTGGGAAACTTTGAGAAGACTGTGTAGTTACGCTGAACTGATAAGCCCTTATATTGCTACATGCTTAACATGCTAGTCCCGTGTGAAACATTTGCTGAAAAAGGACGAGAGGTATAATAACAATCAAAAACCTATATCCTTTACTTAATTGAGTTGAAGAGGAGGTATAGGTATACCTACATAAAAAAAAATGTACCTATGCATATCTTACCTACCCGAAGAAATTGTAGGGTGACAGGTTAATTACCTTTTTCTTTGAAATACGCTATTATCTTGATTATGACGACGGTTTTGTTTTCTAAATGGGATAATTGTTTTGTTACGATCATTAAATTCTATCGTTTTGAATGTTCCGACTTTGCAACTTAAGTATCCAACTTAGATCGCAACTTTTAATAAAATTTGACTAGAATACTATTCAATTAGAATAATGGCGTTTCCAATTGAAGGAAAGAATTGCACTTTCTATCAAAAAACCGAAACTAGAGTGCTCTTTCTTTGTTTTCTACGCTTCACTGAAGAAAAAAGTCCACGTCCAGGTTAATTAAAGGTGTCAGCGTAAGAACCGGACAACTCCACTTTTTCAAAATATTGGGAAAACTGAAAGAACCAACCGAACTAAAAAAAAGCATTTTGACAAAACAGCAATTTATTTCTCATAAAAAAAATATTTTACAGAACAAACACATTTTAATAATTCATATTTTAAAGTGCAAAATAAAATATATATTTTTAAATGTTGGAGTTGTCTCATTTTTGCAACGTCTTTGGTAAAAAAAATTGTCAACATCTTTCAACAACATCTCGAGACTTCAAATCACTACAAAAGGCCATATCAGGTTGAGGAACATATTTTTGCCCCAAAACCATCACGTCGTCATACTTTTTGGAGTTTAATGGAAGACGGTTTGAGTATAGCATATCAGGTCTGAAAGCATCACCTTGCAAGTTTGATTTTTTTTTTCGATATCGTACGTTGTAAGTGCCCCATAGTTGGAAATTGAAGCTTTCGATAATCGAAGAATGGATAGATTTGCTGGATTTCCTTCATTTTCATACTTATATTTGGAAATCGCCCATTTAACTTTATCTTACATTTCTTACACATCCGCAACAACTTCCAGGTCAATTCTTCACACGTCAGAAGTATCCGGAATATTTTTAAGGAATTGCCCTTAGCAAACAATAGTAAAATGTCAGATTGCAATATTATTTGTTAGGTTGTACGTCACAAATTTTAAGCTATGTGTTCGGAAATATGGTTTTATATAGGTATGCAAATAAAAACTTTAATTGAAATATGTGGATTTGGCTTGTAGAAAACGAAAAAAAAAGTAGCATCAGTAAACTAAATCTCACAAAATAGGACTGTTCCTTTACTTTTAAATCTTACGAATTCTTGCTTACCTTTACGAATTTCTCCGAATTTGTCAATTTGTCTCAATGCCATTCCCAAACACGAAAAATTCATAAAATAGGGCGTCATCGAGAGAGCAATATAAATTATCCCTTCACTTTTTACTCAACATATTTCTTTGTGTAAGAACTACAAAACTATCAGTCATCTGACTTATACTGACTGACAGATAATTGTTGGTTCTGCTCTTAAATTGTTGAAAGTTATAGTCCCCTGGATTTCCACAAATACTTTCTTTAAGTTGCTCTAAACACCATCTGCCCCGGTAGCAACATAACCTAACCTACCGATCTACGTGAAGCGCTGTTCGTATGATTATAAGTCGTTTGTGCCTTCCCAGAAGTCCCATGCTCCAATTTATTACTCTCTTTGAAGCAGTTGCGGTACGTTATTTACGGAATGTGAACAAAAACATTCGCGTGCAGACCTTCTGCCATAGCTATGATGTGGACAAACCCTTAACTGAAACTATTTGCATTACCTAGCTACAAAACTACACCCTCATCTGTCCAACCCGACGATTTCAACTCGAAACTTCATCTGACTGCCATCCGTCCGCAGCATCGCGTCTGCCGCTGATTTGCAATCAGTGTTTCTTCCTTTTTAATTAAAAAAATTAATGACTGTCCTTGCTCCATTTTTACACGAAAATTAATCACAGAAACAAAACACCAAGTTGTCACGCAAAAGCCTTATTTTTTCAACCACCAAAATCCGGAATCCTGCCAACTATGCAAAATGGTGAACTTTTTCGCACCGTTCGCAGCATAACCCGTCCTGCTGACCACAGCGAAACATAATTAATTATTGTGTCGTGCTAATCCTTTCTCACCCCGAAAACAAAAGAATACACAGTTTCATAGTGTTCCGGCTTCCGCAGACAGGAACAAAGTCCGACGCTCTCCAAAAACCAGCTGTAAGCTCCAGCCAAACGGAAGAGGTGTAACAATTATGCCCGCATAGACAACGGGAATGTTTGGCCCAACGCACATCGGGATGGAAAAGAATTCCCCATTTTGAATGGGTTTTCGCCGCACAGCTTTTGATTTATAAGTCTGCCTGCATAATATGTGTGGTTACAGTTTTTATTTTAACACGCCATGCATCGCACAAAAAGAACAATGGCTTTTCTTTTCTTTTGATATAGTAACTCTAACTATATGAATTTATGATGTAGGTGTACCTTGGGAATGGGTAAAAAGCTTTCGCTCACATAAAATATCTGTCCTGCCGTTGTATATGGAGTTAAACGACAAATCACCTCTATGAGGATGAGGACCCCCTGCACGCATACATCACCACTAACTGGATTAACACGAAAAATTAATAATAATTATAATCATCTCTCGCATCTCGGCCGCAGCGGCCATCGCTTAGTTCCCCGAATTGCCCTCTCACGCTGTAGGCACCTACCTATTGACCACATGACGCGGTGTTGATAACAGGCACGGTGTAGACCGCAATCACCAGCCAATTAATTTCAATCACTTGAACTGGGAAAAGACGGATAAATGGCGGGCGAGATTAATTCCCTACGCACGCTTCTCCCAAGTGGGGAACCGAAACCACGGTCGGCGATAACTACCAGGTTGTCGGTAAAATGTTTACTCAACCGCCATCGAAGTGCGGTGTGCTGTTTAAGCCGGCTCACGAAGGAACCCAACAGACCCTGAGAATTCGATTTCGCTGACCCAAATTGATTGGGGGTTTTCTCATCTCAACGGCGCGATCATAAATAAAACCGAAAGACGAGCGATTATAATTAGATTGGCTGACGCAGTGCGCGAGATCTTTCGTTTAGGACACACCATCATGGACGCACTGCCACCGCTGATAATCATTATGAGGATGATGATAGCTCGCTGCATCGGCATTCATTTCAGTGCGAGGAGCTGGGAAATTATCCGCGTCATATGCTATAGATACCTGTGGCGAGGGGTTGATGATTGTTAATGGGTTACGTTGGTATGACGTGATAATACACGACGTGTCGAAGGCAGTCACTATCGCTGTGTATGGAAAAATATTGCTGTCAACATTTTAAATGGGATTTCTCATACTGAGAAATTCACGAGTGGGCCCCCCTTTTGGCTTAAGATTGATGATGGACAGGGTATCTCTCTCGAAAAGCATCATTTACCAATCAACACCTTTATCAGGTCGGATCTTTTCACGATAATAAATGCATTTGGGGCGTTTTTACCTCGCCACAGTGTGGTGAACAGATAGGACTTATCGTGCTGCTAATTGAGATATAGTTATTTGAGCTGTATAGTGTTTATAGGTTATAGGAGGTAGCTAGCAGATGCAGAAAATTAAGGGCGCTTAAAACTAAGATGTGCGAAATGTAAAGTGATGTCTTGCAACGAATTCTTCTGCAAAATATGATTGCGCAAATTAAGTTTGGTATTGTCCATGACGAATGTGTTTTTTTTTTGCAGTACATACATACTTTGATTTTTGAAGTGACAACACTTGTACCCGCGACCACCAATTTGACAGCTGACAGTAGATTTGCATTCGTTTTGGATTGGATTGGATTTGGCTCCGGGTGTTCGAAAACTAGGTCAATAATAGGAACCAAGAAAAATGCTTTACACTTGAGATTTGTTTTTTAAACTAGCTCCACCGACAACTAATTTGACAGCTGACTTATGCTCTCTTTTGTTTTGTTTGTTATTTATGAGACGTACGTTTGCCTTTTGCTTTTGAGTAAACTTGTGGTACAGGGCCTTTGCTTTTCGAAAAGTAGTCGAAAAATGTGAACCACACAAAGGTTGTTTTTTCGGAGGTTTATTTTTCGAAGTAGAATATTTTCGGACCTAAGTATACTTTGTAACAAAAAAAAAAAAACTCCAAATCTCACTTAGATCAGACTACTTAGAATGCATATTTAGCCATGTTCTATAGCACCTCTATGCTCTATTCACAGGGCCTTAACGTTTTCGAATTTTCTTGCACCTGGCTACTTCGAAAACGTTATGAAGGTGTCCGACAATTTTGTAGACAATTTCCTTTCACCGAAATTGTCCCTGATGTTTGAGACGATGTTTCTAAAAATAGCCAATACAAGAAATAATTTACAAACAATACCTGTCCTTCCCCTCTCTTGTACCGTATACTGTTTTCGAAATGAATTCCGTCATTTTGCGAAAATATCTCAATTTTGTATTACACACATGATATGAGACGAATACGATCCCATACGAAACGAAATCTCATTCCAGAAGCCGAGTGATTTAATTTCTTTCGCATAAATTATAGCACACGGTTAAAACGTAAACGGTTTCACGCACATCAGTTCGCCGACATTCCCGACTGTTGAGGCCTGATTGATGGCTGGGTAGCACATTTGCCTTTTAAATTGTCCACTTCGTCCATCGTCGAGTTAATTACCCCGACAACGACATCACATAATTATGTATACAGCCAGATGCGCGTTACGGGACTCGTGCCGATGGTGTTGTTCGTCGTTGTCGTCGTCGAAAAAGGTGTTCCAAAACTAAAGATATATGGATGTGTGCAGGCATCCGTACGTATAACGTGTGGTTAAATTAAACCGACCAGAAGGCTGTCATTAGGGTTTAATTAAGTCGGCATCCCGCAAAGACTCCCAGTAGGTGTAGTGTAACGTTCAAAGGGCGTGATTTAAGGCCGTCGAAGTGCGAGAGGAATGTTTTCGTGTTCTGAGAAGATGCTAACCGAACGATAGGTGGAAAAGACAATGAAAATTAGACGATAATGCGATAATACCTTGACCCAAATCAGACTTGGCATTACAATCTACATTTTGTATAATTGATTGTGAATGCCAAAGTGTACAGAGGCAGAGGTAGAGAGACAGGATACGGATAGGACCCAGTATTGTGCAAACCGATATTATGAGGGATAGGTAAACAAGGTAGTTATGACAAGCTGTTTCAATGCAATTAGTGATTCGATAGAAGGACATCATTCTAAGTAAATTCGAAGAACATTTAGATAATGGATTCGCCAGTGAAACTAAACAATAGTCGGTGTCAGTTTTTGTTCTGTATCTCCTATGAGGTGTTTCATTGAAAATTGGGCTTCAAGTGATTTGAGTTTAGTGCCTGAATCACAGCTCAGTATGTTCTGCCTATAGGCCTGTTTTTTTGAGCTTCGATCTCAGCAAAGCAAAGCAAAGAACGATTTTCAGCACGCAATTACAACAACTACGCACACAACAACCCACAGTAGTGTTATAATTGCGTGCTGAAAGTCCTAGTTTACTTTGATTTGCTGAAGCTCAGAAAACACGCCTTACGTTCTGTTTCAGCAAGGTTTTCTTAAATTTAAAAAAAAGTTATTTGTTGTGATAATATTTTTTTTTTTTTTTTTACATTGCAGAGAACCTAATGTGAAAATTTACAACTGACTTCGATTTTCAGCCTTGTTCATAAAATGTCAAAAGTGTGATCAACTGAAAATATTACCGTTCAACTCGTAGATTGCTCAATATTAGGTGTAAAAAATACATTGTGCCAGAATTTAATTCACTTCCCGCAGAAGCAGCTTCAAAGCCAAGGCTACACGAAAATTGAACCGTTTTTGTCACCAATAAATAAACTATTCTCAACATAGGTCACAGAAATTCGGTAGACCATTTATGGATCATTACACCAGGTTTAGGTTCAGTGCGAATAATTTATTTTGACTTCTTTGACTATGATAATGAAGCCATAACTCACAAAAGCCTCCTATAAATTGTTGGCGTTGATTAAGCTAATAGCGTTTTACTAGGGGAATATTTTAAACAAATTTCCCATGTCCACGGGTGGTTATAAAAGAGCAATAAATCACACATTTCTTTTACAAGCTTAATTTACTACAAGAATATGTTAATACCAATATAACAACGTTCGACACGGTTGAACTGGTTTACGATCTTATGTGGCTACAAATTTCATGCATGGAAGCCAAAATCGTCTGGTTTGCTGATTACCAAAGTTTCGATCAATGAAGTTTCTTTTTAGTTGACAAAGCAACCGGAAGAAGTCAATTTGCCAATCACAGCTTGAATTCGAATTATTTGTCAATTATGCATGTTGAAATTAGAAAAAAAATGGTTGTTTGAGATTGGGAACCTTTAAAAATTTAGATAGGTCGGTCACATATGCGAACTGTCAACTTAGTACTCAGTCCGAGAAATACTCGGCTACAGATCCATTAAAGTCAACTGGAAAAATCTATTTGTGCGACCGATATAGGAAAATCAAAACTGAGACACATGAAGTCAGCCAGACTTACTGAACTGGGTTCTTAAACTTTCCCAAATTTTTTTTTTTGTAAATTTCCTTACACTTTTGTCCCGATGTTTCTATTTAAGTTTTCTCTTTTATTGTTTAATTATGTCACACAGAAATAAGTTTCCTTGTGCTTAAAGTTGACAGTTAAGGTTTCTTGTTCTATCAATGGTCTTTATCTTTCTCTCAAATATCCAGTTCTTAACTATAATATTAAATATTGGTTTGTTTACAGAAAGAAATGAATTTTGCATACGTTTGCTTCATCTTCGTGTGTTGTGCGTATTACCACTCATGTATACTTGTTATTTAATCAGTTAGAAGAAGTTGAACCTCATTCGGTCAAGGACTATTTTTCATGAGAGCGATATGCGAACTGCGAACAAGGGCAATAAACGCAAGTTTCGTCGACTAAAATGTCTGCAATCACTTGAAAACGTTTCTATTTTTGGCTTAAAACATGTCAAATGAGACAGTAGGCGTGTTCTTTGAGCTCCGATCTCAGCAAAGCAAAGTAAAGTAGGATTTTCAGCACGCAATTACAACAACTACTGTGAGTGCTTAAAGTGTCAAGTAGAACGTAGTTGTTGTAATTGCGTACTGAAAATCCTAGTTTACTTTGTTTTGCTAAGATCAAAGTTAAAAAACAGGCCTAGTGTTAATTAGTGTCAGTAAATTAAACCAGCATCCATTTCACGAATGAAGTCAATTTTATTTTTAGCTTTTTGCGATATTTTATTTTCTATTCCACTCTTCAACTTTTCGTATTTCCTGCGCCCTGCGAGCGAAGAAGTGCCAACATTATAAAATTGAGTTTTAACCCGAGTACATAAATTCTCCGGAGTGCTGTTTTAATTCAATCGGACAAAACGCCATCGAGTTTAAAAACTGGGTTTAGGTTCGGGTTTAACGAATATGAATTTTAAGACTTGGGTTTAATTTTTGGGTGAAACTCACTTAAATCCGGGTGTAAACTTTACATCGAATTAAAATGAATGATTGTAGCCGTTTATTTAAAAATGATTTTCGGTTTATTTGAATTTAAAGTAAATGCCCAGTATGCAACAAAACAGTTGAAACGTATATGCGCTGTCGCTCATAAAAGTAAACAGTATGAACTAGTTCAAAAGCTGTTTACCCCGATTCTTTTGTGGGCAAATGGAGGTCAACTAACTTCCGGGCATAAAATAGTCGTATTCGCATCGCAACAAAATTTTAAAGGAAAGCTCCACAACGCAAATAATTGTCCCCACAAACACATGAATAGACAGTTCACAGGTGATCAAAAAAAAGTCCTTATATCGAGTCCAGAATCAGACGCATGCCTAAGTCCTAAGTTGACCGATATTTTGTTTTGTGTGGTAACTCAAATTTCTAGAATTTTTATTTTATTGCCTTTTGTAAGAGCTGCCATATTAGCGCTTTGAGTATAAATCACAGATCCTATTGCCTTACACAATAAATAAATAAAGAGGATACGCAGATTTTCTTTTGAATACCTACCAACCGGACCGTAATATATCACTCGCGCTTTAGGCTACGACAGCAACTGGGACTGGGAGTATACTATTTTAAGATCACAACTTGTCTATGCTCAAATAACGTGTCAGGAAATTTGAGACGAAATATTTATTTATTTACTTTTTTAATAAGCCTGAGAAGTGTTAATAAACAAATTGAAAAATAAAACACCATCGATTAGTCATCCTGTTGACGGGAAATTAATATCTTCCACCTATAGCGGCAGCCCATTGATATATAAACGATCCATCCTCGTCAGCATCATTAAGTTGTTAACGCGATGAGTTGAATCCATCATCATGAAGGCGTCCATCTTCAGTCAAAACACCATAAAGGATTTCTTTGCATGCCAACTAACAAACGTGTCAACAATAGAACTGCTATCGGGGGTTCTGTTGCTGTTGCCCCGTGTTGTAGATAATAGTCACCGTCACCGATGACACCCAAGTGTCGATGAGATCTGTTGGTTTTCTCCTTAAGGCCTTAATGTAAACAGATGAATAAAGATTTGTTCATAGATTAACGAATTCATTGTCACTAAATGGCCTTCGATTAGCGCATACAAAAACGGCAATCAGAGGGAAATAAATTTCCCAATTTGAATTCTGGGAGCGGCAATAGGTAGGTGCATTGCTAATAGGAAGCAAATAGAGAAGTCAATTTTGATAACTCATCAATGGGTATTGTTCCGTGTGAGGCTTCTGAATTTGCATCCGTTAAATGGATGAGTTATCGTGCCAAGAAGGTGATAATGGACACGTGTTTGAAGGAATGGGATATCTAGCTGTTTGAAAAGTTTTCATTCTTTGGGTTTAAAATTCTGTTTTACAAAACTCCGCAAATAGCTAAAACAAATGTTGGTATTGCTTATAGCTTGTAGTATGGACCACGGCCTCAACAAGGAAGCCCATCCAACCAGCTTGGCCCTAGCAAGTTGCTTCTTAGCCAGAGAAATAGTGATTGGTAAGAGTGAATATTTTGTACGTCACAAATAGGTGATTTTATATGGAAAATTTCGACATTGTTAGTTCGTAAAATCTAGCCTGGACACTAAATATGATTATTTTAGTATTGCGTGCGCAGTCTCGAAGTTGTGACATTTTGCCTGCGATTTTCCGATAATTTCAATATAGTCACAGCATACCCAACAGGCAGTTGGACGGACTTTCGAAAAATTGCACCTCTGCTGTTGGCTGGTAAGCTTCGTACAATTGCTTCAAGAATGATTCAAGAATCTACTATACCCAAGACCATTTCTGACGGCTTCCGTTTTGGCATTGTATACTTGGGTAGATCGCTTTACCCAATAATAGAGATTTCCCAAATTTTCTTTTCACTAGCACCTCAATCGATTCGACTGTCCGGTAAGCTTCTATTTATTTTCACTTCCGAGATGATGTACATTTTTGGTTCAGTGTTCAAGCTTTCTGCGGTTCAATGTAAATTTCAAAGATATCGTAATTGAATGAGATCACGAATTCTCCAGTCACATTTAGGTACCTGTCGCCAGTCGCCACTCTTCATCGGATCTGGAGTTTCGTTTTGACCGTCTAGCGTAAACCCAGTAAATCGGTGGTGGCACTTGAATCAACCCTTATTTTTACCAAATATACCAGGGTTTTATTTTCAGTGTGGGTGTTGAGAATTGAAGTATGCTTTGACTAAGTATGCCGTTGGACGGGACTCTCTACAAAGTTGTGCATCCCCATCGGTACCGCACTTCACCTTGTAAGAAAATCAATAAAATAGTCTCTCAATCTTCCTGAACTGATCTTCATGGTCTGTGATGCACAATAAAAAGCATTTGACTATAACCATTAATGATGTAAATTTGAATAATTGCCATCCTCCTATAGTTTACTTTCGTCAATAGTTTACCTTCCATTCGATTTTATTACCAAACATGTTGAACCGTTTGATTTCTTTATCTCCATTCGAGCTGTGAGACCCGCTCCTGCAACCTGCCTTTTTTTAATGGCGACTATCCCCCGAAAGGTCGCCCCATTTGGTAGATAACTTAAAATTCAACGAACTTTCAAGGCAACGTAAACATTGCCATCACAACATGTCCCATATGCTAACGCCGACATCCAGTCCGATGCCGTTCATCACTCTCCGATTAAAAGGCCATCATAGAGCATCAAAGCCCAACAACAAACACCCGTATAAAGGAATGTCGAAATGCCCCAGAAATCGAAAATAACGTTTAAATAATTCCTTAAAGGCAGTTCGTAAAGTTTTTTATCACCACCGAATTTTGTTCTTCAAAACGAAAGAAAGAAGCAGTCGCATCGCGCCATCATATTTTGAACCAACCACTTCGTTTCGATGGTTAATTTATGGGTTTATCTGCCGTGTTGTTTCACCCCGCTTTGATGTGCCACTTTGATTGTCAGTCGACTAATTCGACGGCAAATGCAAATGCAACTTAATGACGAAAACAAAGAACGAAATGATACTTTGTAACTTCATCACCAATTTAAACTCGAAGTTGCTCGATATGGTGGACCACATTTTTTTTTCTTGTCCAGTGTCCACCTGTGGGCTGCTCGACGGTCGGTGAAAGAAATGCCGAAAGTGTTCTGTTAAAATGCAAATCGTTTGGTAATAATCGTAAAAATAAAACATAAATGTCGTTTAAATCTAAAACGCGTCATAAATACTGTACTCGGCGCGATGCGAATACCTATGGAGAGTTGCAACTGAATTATTCATCTCTCAGCGATTTGTGCACAATAAAATGCACAGCGCTGGCTTTATCTATACAGTTAGCCACCTCTTGGCTGTAAGTGGATACGGCAGGCTGAGATAAGAGCGACGAATCCGGTTGTCGATGGTCTGCTTATCATCGATGGTCCTCTTATCTTATGCTCACCTTTGGTATCTTTTTTCTCTCTTCTGGTACTCCTCCACGTGCAAGTGTGTGTATATACCCAGCTCTGGACTTCTGGCACGTCCGCGACCGTTCTTGGAATTGGAATGCTGTTCCGCATGAAAAATCGATTTTCAGCTCTGAATAATGAACCCAAGATTTCCATAAATAAGTGCTTCTTTCACGCGAATGATTCCAAGACGACGACGATGATGACGCCGTGCTATATGATGACGATGAGTACGAGTATCTACAATGATTATATGACGATTATTATATGCCGTTTGGGTAGCAAGCAGATGGCCCCTTAAGAAAGCACGCCTAGCCTGGCAGTGAGACGAAGGTCGGTCTGTCGTCCCCATAACAGATATCCATCGAATTTCTCAATTTTCATACCCGCAGTACGAGATGAATGCATGAGATACTCGTGCTACTCGTATACACAGAGATCTGGGTATACCGAAAGGGAGAGAGAGTGAAAGCCTCCTATGTCAATATTTGTGCCCCAATAGGTTTCTGGATAAAATCTGTTTGCAACAAATTGTCAGAAGAAGGCCTTGTACTTATGTCTTCTTCGTGGTATAAGGTGATAGATACACAGATAATTCTGTTCAAATTGCACGGTAAGCGAACCACTTTTGCATGGTAAATCGCTGAGGGATATACACAGGAATTCGCATTGGATTGGCATTTAGGGCTTGTGAAGTCTGTTAAGCCTCAAAGTGGCATTCATGTTCACCTTCCGTACCTCGCTTTTTTTTTTGTCTGCAGTTTGCATTTCTCAGAGATTTAGCTGCGGATTGGTAGGAAAATGCAAAATTGATTGCGTGGGAATGTAGCTATCTTGGGAAAATGATTTCTTTTCTGTATTCTTATCTAGGTAGCTTATATCCGTTTAAATCTATGTAGGCTGGGTGGAGGGGACAGTATTTATATCACTACCGTAACTGATTTTGGGGCGATTCGGTCATTAGTGGGCTTTGGGTAATGCGAGCGAAGGTGTTTCCTATCCAGCATGAGAAATAATTTCGTCAATATACTGCGAACGCTTTTGGGGAATAATTTCTTTTCGTTTTCGTCTTTTGATGATTCCACCTGAGATAATGTTCTATGCCCCTTTGGGACCGAGGCATAGCTATAGGTATATCATCTTTCGGCAGGCCCATTGTCAGGCGAAATTCGAATCTAATAGCAATCAGTACTGGAGTGGGGAGTTGCTATGAGTAATGAAGGTGGTTTCAGTATTTCTTTCAGAGATCGACGCAAATTTTCACGTCTTTATTGAGAATCGATTACGGGGTACATTAGCCATAATAATTTATATCTGATGTGTAGTAGTTGTGGTGGTGTGATTGTACAACCTTCATTTTACTGGCAAAGATTGACAGCACTAACTCAGAAATATAGGTTGTTTTAAGCTCTATAAAACGTTGAAAAAATTTTATAAATAAAGTTTATGCATTTAGAGGCATTTTAGAGAGTGCATAACTTTATACACTCTTTATATTACGTTTATATAAATAAGGCTGAAAGTATTTAGCTCGATATCGAATAGGGCAGCAGGTGCTATGTGATTCGCCAAAACAGTCGAGGAGGCTATTAAAAAGCTTTCATTTCTGATTTCAATGCAAATCATTTCGTTGGCATTTAAAAAAAATCTATAGCTGTGTAAAAAAGCATTTTTACAAATTGCTAGGTACTGATTTTGGTAAGCACAGTTACACACGGCTTTAT
The DNA here is from genome assembly GCA_948293265.1 of Cheilosia impressa. Classification (NCBI taxonomy): domain Eukaryota; kingdom Metazoa; phylum Arthropoda; class Insecta; order Diptera; family Syrphidae; genus Cheilosia; species Cheilosia impressa. Next base: position 24,792,115 of record OX411884.1, on the reverse strand, counting down.
TAGTTTTGAACAAACAGAGCTCATATGCGAAATATCCAGCTGCATTCCAGATATTGAGCAACTAAAACACAAGGCTTATTTTTATCACCTTTTGTTAGGAATGGCAATCGAATGGAATTGATTTCTTGGCTTGATTATGCTTTTGTCTAGGTATTGAAAAATTGGCTTTTTAAACAACGACTTCTTTGAATAAGTTATAAAATTGTTTTAAAAAATATTAAAAATTGTTGCGACAGTAGTCAATAATTAAAAGATAATGCAACCCCTAAGGAATTATAGAAAAAATACTACCTATAAGTCCCACTAGGTAAACACGAAGAATTTTTGGAATAGAAAACGTAAATGCTAAACTGGACAACTCACATTTTACAAATTCTCCCATATATATAAAAATCTGTTTAGAGTTTAAAGTGAAAAGAACGCCCCCAAAAAGAGCCAAAAACCAACCAAAATCCAGACGCATCGAAACGTGTCAAAAAAGTGTTTGAAAACCTAGAAAATCTGATCCAAAAAAGCCTCCCAAAATCACTTTTCCTGTTGGAAAAGTGGCCCAAAAACGAATCGAAAAACACTTCTAAGAACATGTAGAAAAGTCAACGAAAACTTGCATAAAACACGTCAAAAATGGTTAAAAAAATTTCAAAAACAAGTTGAAAACCGATCCAAAAACTCGCCAAAATATACCAAATTACGAAAAACTGTCTAAGAACGGATCGAAAAGCGCTTTATAAACGCGTTCAAAAAAGAGAAACACGACCAAAATGCTCACACAAAACATGAAAAAACTGGTCTAAGAACGGATCGAAACATGAATCAGATACGTGTACAAAAAAAAGCGTTAAAAAACACGACGCATCAAAAAATTTGTCAACAAAAAAAATACGTCCAAGCAGTTTCAAAAATTTGTCAAAAAACGAGTTAAAAGACGCGTCAAAAAGCACTCTCAAAAACGCTCCCAAAAACGATTGATAATATATCGCTAAAACCTCCAGAAATCTGCTCTGCTATTCATTTAGACTTCGATGTCAAATAGTTCCAAAAATGGATATATTTAATTAGATATATGCTGTATGCTGTATGCACCCTTCCTCGTTTATTTAAAAATTAAACACTGGGTATTTATTTTATGGAATACAAACCTCATAAATGTCACAATCAATCTTCGGTCGATGATTTAATGTAGCCACATTATTAGCAATCATTGACGAAGATCTACGAAGACCCAGACACCCAGGAAATGATAGGCGGTAAAATGGGACTAAATGCGATTGCTGTGTTTTGAATATTTAATTCAAGTCAGGAAAAATATGCGCTCGTTTTATCTACAAGTTTTATTCGAAGCATTTTAAAACGAATAAGTAGGTAGGTATTTAATCTGTCTTAGAAAAATCGTGACAGAATACGAGTATATGTTGCTTTGAATATATGTAAAGTTTGGAAAGCGCAAGGTGAAAGACCCAAAGCAAAGCCAGACAGCTAGGAAATCGAAGTCAACTCGCTTTGCAATATCAACGCAATTAAATTATGTGCCTACGTGCGTTCAAATATTCATTTTTGTAAAAGTAGCTACAGCCGTTTTCGAGCGAGCTTTAGAAAGACTAATTTAAAATAATGGGCCTCATACTAATAATCATTTTTAACCTTCACACTAAATATTTTATAGGTCACAATGGGTTGCGAGTTTGTTAGATCTATAGCCTGGACACTAAATATGATCATTAGTGTCACGCAATGACTGCACGAAATCGGTAATCAGACTAAATAGAGTCAAGTTCACATCCTGCGCATTCAACACACCAACTTCAGCAGAATTTGAATATGCCAAACAATTTACATGAAATTCCGTTGGCATTCCAGTGGATTTAAACTGAATCGATCAACTTGCCGCAGGCTTAACTAAAAATACACCACTCGTGCTCGTGCTACCGCCAATCTCATCTGATCTCGGAAATTCATTACGCATCCAAAGCGCAGACTCCACAGACCACAGTCTAGTACACATATCGTAAATTATTTACACCGGTCCGGGAACAGGGAGTTGGATGTGGGACTAGGAGCTGGGAGTTCTGCGATCGCACTACCCCAACCGATGAACTCCGATGTAGTCTCATCTCGCATAGTCTTCTGTCTTCACTCTTCAGTCTTCACTCCACAGATGAACTTACGATCTTAAAATGAATCCCCATGTAGCTCTGAACTCTGAATACTAAATGCAGTGATGGGACTTCTACCACTTAAGTGGTATTTCTACCACTTTTTACACTATTGGAAATTCTACCAACCTGAACTCGAAATCTACCACCTTTTACTCATCGCTACTCGCTAATAATATTTCTTTGCCATCATTGCATTAAATTAAAAAATTGTTCATATACCTACTCGCCTTATGTCGTTTTCCATTGGGACTGTTCAAATTGCATTCGTTTTTGGAAAAATCAGTTATGGATATCAACTTGAAAAATGTTTCCTCTGTTGTAGATACAAATGGAGTAGTTTCTATGATTCGTAGTTTCCAGATGATGAGGAAGGCAATGAAGATAATAATTCCTCCAACATTATATTGCCTTTTATGTATTTCTTTATTTTAGTTTTGACGAAACTTTGCGCATTTGTTTTGAAAGCAAACTTCTTAAAATGACGTAAAACAGCTGTGGGTATTTGTGGCAGTATGTGTAAATCTGAAAAAATTATCGAGATCTTCAAAAAGTGATCCGAATCGAAAAAAAGATTGATTTTTTTGCCCAATGGAAAACCACATTAGTTTTACCCATACACACTCAGCTATCAGTATTTTTTTCTGAGAATTGCATTAGCAAAAGCTTCCCGTCCAGGTACACCATTTACTGCTCTAAAATTTTATTATTTGACTGTATTTGCGAGAGAGGGTTTTGCTATATTTTGACATTTTGTAGTTAATGATGAGTTGAATCTATGGCGTTTTTTCTGCAGTCCATTTTTATTTTGATGCGTTTACTTCAAAAACTTTTAATTTTTTAATAATATCAAGAACTATTGAAAGTGAAAATGCGTAAATTCTTGGCTTTCTCTAATGAAGGCATTATTTTAGTGCAAGTGGAAAATTTTATTTTCTACCACTTTTCTACCACCTTTTTTTTTATGCTATCTACCACCGTTTCGCTATTCTCAAGTCCCATCACTGACTAAATGTGAGAAAAGACATCGCGTACCATCGCTCAGTGATTTTTTTTCCGTTTCCCCGCGATGATGGATTCCCTTCCTCTATCCAGCTCCATAGAGTAAACAAGGGAGAAGCGATCTTTGCCGGCTGCGAAGAACTGCGGCAACGCGACAACAAATTTTATCCCACATCAGTTGTGTATAAACAAACGCGGCGTGCGGTTGTGATATCAAATGCGAACCGGACGGATAACTATCTGCGAGTGGATTTTTGTGTTTTGTTTTGATTCTGTCGGCGATCGAGATTCGAGAATAGCGTATATTTCCGACGAAGACGACGACGACGACAACGTCCCTTCTAAAACGAATTAACGTGCTGGTGATCTATTTTTGGCGCCCTCCCTTCTATCGTATTTCGCCAGTGTATTTCTGCCTTAGTGCGTATCTTTCGGCGTCAAAAAGTGCATTATAAGAATAAAGTGAAATATTTATAATTCCCCAAGTTAGTCCTCAAGTTAAGCGCAAAGTGCCAGTGCATTCAGGTTTTACAGATGAAATTCACCGCAGCAACTTGAATTCAGATTCGGATTACCATTATTGAGCCTTAAATCAGGGATTATCTAGGCGGTCTACGGATTAAGCTTTCGCATTCGTAAGTACACATACAATGCTATCAAAGTATCTCATCTAAATGCAAAGTAGCACCATCATGAGATTGGTGTTCATTTTTCCATATCCCTATATACAATATACCGCATGTCAGTGGCGGAAAAAGTATCTACAAATTGAGGCAATTGTGTTAATCACGAAAGATTACATTAACGACCTTACCACGTTAGACCCTTCGACGTCGGAGTCGTAGTCGGAGTCGTTGTGTCTTTGTTTTGTTTTTATCATCGGTTTCGATTCTATGTGCGCCATCGTCGCGAAGCACTCGTTCTCATGTAAACAGGTCCATTTATAGTTGGACTCGTGAGAATTTTCAGAATCACGACAAGCAATTGGCCGTAGAAGCAATGTTAACTTTGGTGGCGATGTTGGTGGTGGTGGGCACCATCAACAATTATTGTACATTCGTCGATGGGGAAGACATTGGCAACGTGCAGCGACCAAAGGCAATATCTCTTCGTCGATCAGATTGATCGGGCAGGTGATCTATGCACATAGCAGAATCCTGTACCTGATTAGCTGCTTTTTTTGCTTGTTCTTGGAGAGCAGCTTGTGTTGTTCGATTTTTTTATGGCAATTCTAGAAATGGAATTTAGAATTGCCAATTGGATTTGGTATGCGATGCGATTTTAGGGAACGTTCGGTTTGTTTTGTCATTGGTTTTGGCCATGTGGATTTTAGTTTAGATACCTAAGTTTTGAGTGGCTTTTGAAGCACGAATTTGCAAGAGATTTGAAGCGCTGTTGGCGAACTCAAGAACTTGCGGTTTAACTTTGAAATGGCGGTACACTTTGTTGGGTATTGTTTTTTTTACAGAACGTACCTACCAAAATAGTTAAGAAGACTTAGATTTAGGTAGGTAACAAGTGGCTCTATGAAGTTGGTTTAAAGGGGATGATATTTTTTTTGGCGGACTCTACACTTATGCAAGTTGAATTGAACTTTTTTTAATTCCTAACTAGTTTCGTAGGGAGTTTTTGAAAAATCGATTGCTTTAATATTTTTATTTTTAAATTCGAACAGGAGAATACTTTCTTTATAATATAACTTTCTTTATAATATAACTACGATTCAAAGATGTACAGACATCCTTTGTAAAACTCTAGGCTTATGTGAATCGCACAGAATAACTAGCTATAGGTAGATATCGAGGTATAATTGAGTATAACACCTCTGCCTATCAAGACCTGTGAAACAGTTTTAGGAAACTTTTTTTTTTAAATACTAATGCCCATTTGTCTGACAATGCGACCTCAAAAATCTATTGTATTAAAGAAGCAATGTGAATACTTAAACGAAACGTTAGTATGTGCAATTACGCGGATTACATAAAAATTGTAATCGATAACTTAACATCGATGGGTTTTAAGGTAGCCTGAGTCAAAAAATCTATACCCGTTAAACCACTGGTAAAACTGTTCTCAAATTACAATTCCATTCCGTTTTCATAAGAATACACAGTTGCACAGAGTTGTTTTCAGATTTCTAGCTTAACTAAAGGTTTTCTTTATAAGTTCTAAGATTCATCGACAGACTTCCAAGCAAACTCTTTGATTCATAACAGCTATCACATGGTATATTTCTGTTCTCGATTCGACGAACAGTTTAAGAATTGCAACACAACAAAACTTTATCCTCTAATTTGGTTCTCATTAAAATATTTGTTACGTCCCTGGATAGGAATTGATTTATAGACGCATTTGTATCGAAACCACATTTCGCGAATTAAGTGCTGCAATATAGACTGTTCTTATTAACAACTTAGAATGTTGTTTAAAAAAGGTCTCCATTTAATCTTAATCCGCCGAGTTATGTCATCAATTTCATCAGATTGTCCACTAACTGTCATGATGACAACTTGATGAAATTCCTTGTCAACTAATCGTCCGATCCACCCCGGCAAATCATGCATCAATCGATGCGAGATTCTCTCGTTAATTAGCTGCATTACTATTCCACATCTATATGGCCGTACTTTGGAATGCTATTCATGTTCATCGCTGTTCCTTGTTTCCGTGGCATCGTTTTTATTTATGTCTAAGTAACAATAGAATCGTGTACCTTGCAGCAGTTCGCCTATATATCAACCATGAGTTGAGTCTGTTGTCTAATGACGATTAACCTTGTTCTTTGGTGTTTTGCCCTGCTTTATGTAGATCGCGCAAAAAAAACCTCGGTCACATTAAGGAAGACGCTTTCTTCTTGCGGATCGTGACCCAATCGAACACACACAGGATGGCAAGAGTATCTTCTGTGTCCCGTCTAAATACATAGTTGCTTAGAGGTTGTGTAAAAATATTTTAGCGTGCTTTGCTTTGTCCCTTTCATTAAAATTATGTTTTACCCCATGTTTGGAGGTCTTCTTGTCGCAAGGCACTCGAACAGGCCATGTAAATAGACTGCATGACTCCTCTTATATGGGTGAACAAAAAACGAAGAAACGTTTTATGGTGCTGCTGGCTGATCCTATTGTCTCCATGCCGACTGTTACAGAAAAATGAACTCAAGGAATGAGTTCAGATCTCTCTCTCGATCATTCTATGGCGAGTGTGGTTGGCTTGTAGTGCATTTGACAATTTTTCATTTCGATTCTGACAGATTGCCGAGCTATGTGAGCTGCTCTGTGCATGGTCATGTTTTTGTTCACTTGTCGTTTGGAATTCATTTCTTCTTTGGAGGCTTTTCGGTTTCTTGTCGGCCAGAAGGCACACCACAACATTATGGGAACTGATTATTGTGCAACGAGTTCGTTTACGCGGAGACGTAAATTAAGTTATACCAGGAGCCAGCTGAAGAAGACAAACTAGCTATGTTTGGTGGTGAAATATTTATGCCAGATATTGTGTTGTTCGGTCGTATTTAATATTTTTTTTTGGCTGAGCAGTGCGATAAATATTATTTAATATGGGGCTTTTAATTGAATGAGTCTATCCGTATTTCGATCTAAAAAGTTTCCTCGCTAAAAGCTTATGTAGCCTCTCTCAGGTTTAATATGCGTCCGCCTCTCTTTAATAACTATTTCTTTATGTTATTCAGGGCGGATTCTTCGACGCAGTCTACTAGCACTAACTTTTTCTTGGAGTCCATTCTACAGATTGATTTTTCAGACACCAATTTAAGTGCTGAAATAAAACCTACCTGCACGCATCTTAAGACACTGTTGAAGCATTTTAAATGGGTAGAATTTTGCGTTCTTAGCGCAAATATATATATAAATAGTCGAAAGCAAATAGTTAAGAAACACTTTGACTGTCTTTAGTACTACATATTCGTTTGAATTTTGTTTTTGTTTTGTTTTGGGATGATTGTGCAGAAAGCCAGGTCATTAGAATGGAAGAATATCTTCCACCGGCAGACTTCTAGCCTACAAAAAACAGCTGTAGTTGTCCTTCAAAAATAGTAACTATAATAACTATATAAGAGCTTACTTAGTATATATGTACTAGCAAAACCCAGCTTGAAAAATTAAACTGACCTTAGGGTATAGTTAAGTTTTCCCTGAAAAGGAGGCCTCCATACATTTTTAAGCGGCAAAAACTTAAGCAAACATAAAAAAATTAAAAATTTCAAATATATTTTATTTAAAAAATTCCTTGAACGAATGTATTCAGTAGCAAAACATTTTATAACACTTCGATGTATGTATTCAGAATTGCTTTCCAAATTCTTATTGTTGCAACTTAAAAAAAGGGAAGAAAATAGTCAAAGTGAAAGCTGTGTTTTAGTTTAGTGGAACTGGAAAGATATAAAAGAAAGTGAGACTTTTCTGTCCCTCTTTTGTAATTTGAGTTCTGTCGGACAAAATCATTTTTAAAATGTAAAAGGGCGACTGTATGGCAACCCTAGGTACAGTATTCCATTTTTTTATATTGCAAATGCAATTTTTTGTTTCATTCTATTGTAAAGCTTTTAAAATCAACGATCGTTTTTGACAAAACAATACATTCAAGAATTCAGCTAGGGAAATCTGTTCTTCATTTGGTTCTTATGTCAAAAATAAAACGGTTTCAAAATCTCGCTGCAATTGGCACGATAAAAAACGCCCCACCTGATAATATGATGATAAAAGAATTTATTTCTATATCTGTTTAAGATTCACATAACTTCCTCTGTTGAGGGTCTTCACAGTCGAAGCCGGTTTTCGACTTCTAAAATTTCACTATATACTTTTTATTATAATTAATAATTTATAAATATTTATTTTTTTCAATATTATTATTTTTATGTAATGTTGAGCATCTACCCCCGGTCGTTCACTTATGTTACCACACCTCCAAAAATCGCTATAGAGAAAAATTTAATAAAACTCATTTGTATAAGTGCAGATGAAAGAGATTGGCTGGCACCAAAATACTGACATCATATTTTTCCCAGAGATTTTTCTGATTTCTTTCCAAAGGCTAATCGGCCTCTGTCACTTTGCAAATGATACCAAGAAATTTTTTGAAATACCAACTCAAAAAGCTTGGGAATGCTAAACACGTTTTCAAAAGCGAGCAACAAAACAGCTAAATAAATAAATAAACACTTTTAGTAGTAAAAAATCCTACTGCAATAAATCACGTGAATTTCTTTTCTCCTAGAACCATATCATCCAATATCGCTCCCTCAGATATTGAGTAGAAAAAATAAATAACACAACTTTATCCAAAAATTCCCACACACTATATTGATGACGATGAGTGGTGTATCAGAGCAAGTTGTATTCAGTCGGTCTTTCATATTCGCCAAAGAAAACAAAAACTCAAGTAAAAAATCATAAATGTCTGGTTCTGGTATATCAACAGTAAAACAGAGCAAATTCCCAACGATAATCCCATCCCATTTGAGATGGTATATTAACATCATATCGCTACTGTTCTCCAATATGATTGAGAAATGCGGCCAGCGCCATCAGAGATGAGTACGAAAACGAAAACAAAAACTTGAGAACTTAATGCTGCCATTAAACAATATCAATCAGCGGAAGTTTTCAAATAATATTATGGCACATTTACAGTGCCCGCCACTGTCCTATGTCAACTGCCAGTCAGTCATAAGTAGCCCAATGCTCACCCTTTTATGTTTGGGTGGGATTTCCAATGAATCTTGTTGTTTATTTTTAGAACAGAGAAGGAATACAGAGAATGAAATGAATATACATTTAAGAGGGATGCAAATTTAGAAAATTTTGTGCGTGGAAGTTCTCTAAACTTTTATAAGTAGATATTATCTATCTAGGTCTAGGTATTTGATTTTTTGTCTCGTCAATAAAGATGCGGGTTGTTATGGGACGTAAAATATTATTAGAGTCGAAAATAGCTTTGTTTGTGGTTACTTTCACCGGAAATTTGACGACATTTTTACCAATAACTGCGTGTGTATCTCAGTAAATTTGTTTGTTTATGACTTCATTTGTAACTACAGTGTAAGAACAATGGGGGGGCTTAAATAGTGCATAAATTATTAGTTTGTTTGTTTTTCCCATAGCCGAAGAGGGCGTGCTGCGTTGATTATAAATGGGACTAACTAACTATTTACATTCTCCTAGAAGACCATAAAGATAGCAGTTTGTATGTTGACGTGGTGAATGAAAATTGAAACGAATCTATGAGGATATTGGTCAAGAGATAAAAACATATTTTTGGTTACGACTATACCCGCAATGGAGATGGACACCCTACGACTAAAACAAAAATGAAATTTGGGCAAATTTAAAAATACATATGAACATACCACATACGTCGAAAACGTTTCTGTAGGGAACGAGGTTCTTAAAGGCACCGCTTGCAATCTATTTCAGTTTTCGGTACGGCGACAGTGAAGACTTCTTTCCGCTACACTCATAATTATTTTAGGTGTCCAAGCTAAATTTTTCGAACACACAATGGCAAAGTTTTTCATCCAAAATTGCATATTGTGACCGAAAAAATATTTAGTGTAAATGTTAAAAATGCGATTGTTAGTAGGGCCATTTGTGTTTCGACTTTAGAACCTGGGGGCACGAAATTTTAGTCTCAGTGGGACTTTGATGTGTTAAGGCAGTCACCCAACCTGGGAAGGCTATCATAGTCTCTTTTTAAAGCGAGATTTAAATTTTTTCCCAAAAATGGAAGTTAAACGACGGTTTGAAGAGGATTTTAAGTCATGTCAATATTCTGTTCGGGGCTTTTATTTAAAGCAACAAAGTCATACTGAAGTAACAATTCGACTTCGGTAAGGTTCAAATGTATATTTTGTATACAGGAAGTCTTAACTTTATGTTTATTGTATAATGCAGACATGAAACTTTCTAGAACAGTTCACACTATTGCCAGGCAAACAAAAAATCGTCGGTATCAGAATATTTCCCATGAAGCATTTTTTCCCGAATGAATTTTGTAAGATGCAACCATAGTGAATATTATGGCCTAAAATTTCCATCAAATACTAAATTAAATAAAATTTAATAAAAAAGATTTCGTCATTTTATGATTTTTAAATGTTTTTCATTAAAAAAATATTGTAAGACTTTTCAAAAGCTCCCCTTATTAAAAACACCTTTGAGACAACTGAATTTCTTAAGATTCCGAGAAGACTATAGACTATATCATTGATTGCCACGCCTACTTTCTGCGAGCATTTTTCACCAAAATGTTGTTTTTTCCAAACTAGGTAAACTTTCTTTAGGTCAAATAATTCTTAAACTTTGTTTGTGAAAGAAGTCCAAACAGTATGTGTAGCCCAAATTTCACAATCCGAACTAAATGAGTTGAAATGGTGGCTCGGTTAATTGAGGTACCTCAGCCTACATGGCGTTAAAAACCAGACGCAGCTATGGAGTGTTGTTAAGGCCCATTGCTGCGTCAAACAATAACCATTTTAGATGGAGTTAAGCGCGGGTATAGCTATAATTATGTGACTATTGAAACTGTCGACATCATGGAACTATTATAGAAATAAGCGCTTTATAAAGCAACAGAAACCAATCATTATAGCACCATCTAGACTCGCAGTGCGTAGCAGTACTTAGTTAGCGCAATAAACTGGGTTTAAAAGAGGTTAAAGTGATACAAAGACCGCCGTCGACAGGAAGCAACTCTACCATCATAGATTGGAGCAATACTTTGAAAGCTGTCATCTTCACAAAGTAACCTTTTAAAGTTACAAGATAAAAACGTTGGAAACGCAACATAAAATAAAGACCCCTTATACTCCCTCAGCTAATATTCTCTACATGCTTACACATCCTTCCGATTTTATGGATGTTAAGTAGTTGACTATAAAAATGAGCACAATCCTATCAGGCTAATGGTTGTATTAACAAAATATCTCTAATTAGCAGTTAGCTAGCAAATTAACCGCATTAATGTGGTGATAATCACTGTTTGCCCACACCTTAAACAGCGGTATCTGTAGTTGTCACTCCCACATCTATCCATACCCCGCCTTGTCAACAAGGCAGTAGGCAACACCAACCAGTCCAACAACTGACCACTGTATAGATTTTCTCAAATATTTGCATAAAACACCGATGTGTCGCTGTCAAATATTTCGCCACCACAGACAGCATAAGCCAATCAAACTAATTAACATTTAATATCCGCTCATCCAGCCAGTCACCACCCGCCATTTGGATAGCGTATTGTTTCGATAATTAATACCATTAGCTTCCATATCATGCACAGCTTTTCCGAAAGAGTTAATATTTATTTATGGGGAGGGAGAGCTGCCAAGCAAGGCGCGGACTTCATATACATGTGCCCATAAGTTTTGGGGTGAAATGTAAAGAAAACCCCATAGTTCTTCTCGATGTTTATTCAAATACCAAGCTTTGCCCAACCCATTTATCGGATGCATAAAATTATCATGCATCACGGAGAGAGGGTTCAATCGAGAGACCACGTTCGTGTGTTAGTGTAATTGGGTGCTATTCATGTGGAGCAGCAGTCACGGCTACGGCTCACGGGCTCGAACTCGAACTGGATCTATATATCGGAGAGAGAAATGGTGAAAACCAGCTGTCATAAAGTGCACAAGAGGCAGAGGCTGCAGCTGCCTATGGCCGAATATCGAACTTTTAGGAAGCGTGTCGATGAATGACCCAACCCAATCGCATTTCGGTGTGCTTAAATGGGATTTTCAATTAATTAATAATTAATTAATGAGATAAGAAGGGATTTACTCGTAAAATGGTAACTTTGTTCGGCGGTGGATGTAGAGCACGATTTTCAGTTTGTTTTATTAACTACTTAGTTTGGATGAGTCGTGATCCTCTGGCTGAGAGGCAAATCCGGGTCACTTTGACATGATTTCTATACTTGACATTGCTTGATGGGGTATTTGAAAGGTTCTAATGGTGCATTGGACCAATTAGTTTGATATTTTATCGTTGGGTTCCAGTTGAATGTCAATGTAGCTGAGCTGATGAGGAGACTTTCCCGAGGATGGTTGGATGGAGTTTTCTTCTTCTTTATTTTTTAAGTGAACTCGTTTTTGTTATATTGTGCTATCTTTTGACAATTGGTTTGCTTTAAAAAATCAATAGCAACAGATATTAGGCCGTGATAGAGCTTATTAAGTTTTCGATCTTCAGTCGAAATCGAAGCTGTTTTGAATTTTTGTTGCATGTGTTCGGGGTACTTCAAATATGTTTTGGGAATACCTTTCGGAGAACTTCCAATCCCAAATAGATGACATTGCAGTGAACTACTGTCAAGTAAAGTGCAAGACTGGGTCGAACGAAACTTTCGCAGTTATCAAAACTTTGCTCTGTTGTTTTCTTATTTTACTAGGTAGGTAGGTAAAAAATCTGAGAAACTATGCGAGATAAAAGAGACGGTTGAAAAAATATAGGAATAGTGTTCAATAAAATCTACTTTCGGTTTTTTTTTCTGATATGGTGGTATACATCAAAAAACAATGAGAGTTTTAAGGAGTAAAACCTGTGAGTAACAGGGAATTTAATTTTTAAAAACCGATCCATATTGTTATTGCAGTTGTTTGCGGATACAGCACAATAAAGCCAATGAGTAATAAAATAAACAACAAATTTCAATTGACTGTCAGCTGTCAATTCTGCTGATAGACAGACACTTCATGTCGTACGTAAATGGCGGCATTCAGCTGAAGATTTTCACGTACTTTAGAGTAATGCCAATTTTTTAAACTATTTATTAAGTTATAAAAGCAAAAGGGGCAAAATTCGAAATGTTATTTGTAAAAAAGTAAAATGGCTACACGGATCTTAAGAAATGTAAGTAAATGTAGCGATGTAGCATATAGTAAGGCGTTAAAAAATCCAGCAAATATGTAGCACAGTACTACATATGTTTTAGTGCAACGCTAATCCCGCGATACTAATAATTATTTTTAGTGCCCGGGCTAAATTCGAACTCACAATGAGAAATTTTCTATACAAAATTGCATATTGTGACCTACAAAATATGTCAGGTGAACGTTAAAAATGATTATTGACAAGGGCTATCATCTTTGATCAAAATCGTTGGAGTAGTTTTTGTAAAATTTGGCAGACAAATCAGTACCAAATATTGCAATGCTTAGTTTGAAAAATACTATTGCTGAACTATTGACCTAAAAATTGAGTACCTACTAGATATTGTTCGGGATATGAGCATTACTCGGTTTCTAAAGTTTTATCCAAGTTGAAAATGGGGTTTTCGAGATATGACCATATTCTAAAATAAAAGTTTTCGGTGATTCGAATTGAAAATTAAGGATGCAATATTTTTAAAAATATCAATATCAACCCTTATTGCCGCTTTCAGGTTAACTAAAGAAAATTAAATTTAAAAAAAAAATACTTCTTTCAAAAATTGATTTTAGGATAAAACAGAGAAAAACTGAGTTTGTCATTAAGTTAGAAATGACCATTTTACCTTAGAAACCAATTTTTATTACAATCGTATGGACCATTTTCGAGATACCTATGTCTAAATTTCAAAAGTACCTTTATTCGATTTTTCAGCAGAAAACTAAACTGTCGGAGTATTCGGTCATATTAACCTCACCCACTTAAGCTTAAATATCTATTTTGGTTGAATTTTTTGCAGCCGTTTTCGAACAAATCAAAACGGTATGAAAATTTTATATGGGAAGTACCATTAATATTGAGGTTAAAGTACAAAAAAAAACGGACTAAGCTCCAAATCCGAAGTTCGAAAGATATCCCGGTAGCAGTTTTGGCTGTAGGCCGCGGGACATACAGCCAGACAAATAGACGGACAAATGAATATAATTTTGCCACCCACTTTTTTGAGTTCCTTTATCATCCTAATGTCAGAATTGATTAACATCTCGAGTTCGAAATTTTGTACGAATACAATATCTTTCTCTTACTACGTAATCCAGAAAGTTAAAAGTTTTTAAAGATTATATATGAAAAATAATCTCTCTACTCCTCCGTTTCGTCTACATTTTATTACAAGAATCGTATAACCAACCAGCACAACACGAGTAGCATCAAAAACCATTTAAAAAGGGAAATGGGACGACATTAAGTCCAGCAGCAGCTTATGCAATAAATCAATCGATCAAAATTTAGTTATTCCCTTGTGTCAGGAGGGCTCCAACAGCAATTATACGCCCCGACAATACAGCATCTCACATAGAGGAAGTATCCCCCCCAGCAACATAAGTGTCCGAGCACACATTGTTTACTCTTGGTTACTCGCACAATCCACTCAGGTATTATCTTCATCATCTCACTTCTGTTCCTCTACCTTCGTTCATGTATTCCAGTTTTATTCCTTCTCAACGGGGCAATCGACTACCGGATTTCATACACAACAACAGAAAAAGAAAAATCCCAATACTATTATCATTATCATCTCCATCGTCACTGAGATTGCAGGTCGCTACCGGTAACGGTACTGGTATACTCCTGCAGAGCTATTAAGATTGCTGCGACTGCCCTCGACCGACGCACATCCAAAGAAAGAGGAATCAGGTAGCCGTGGATCACGACAAGGACTCAGGTGGAAATGTCGTCGAAGTCAACAGTGATATATGACCTTCTTTGTTGATGGATTCTTTTTTTGTATACCCTGCTGCATTGTGATGGAACAGTGAATGGCTTCTGCTATGCTACCAACAATGGCCATCCACTTCCATATTCCCATCCTCCGCCATATTCGGGATACAGCGCCGAGTTGATTTGTGGCGCATTGTCGTCTACGAAGAATGATTCAATGATTCAAGCTTTTCATTATTATTTTTGTTTGTTTGTTTGTTTGATATTATTATCATCCAGATGGAAAATAAAACGTACAAGATGCAGATACAGACACAGACGTACGGTTGAGCTATCATTTCATTTGAATGATTTATATAACCTTTCAACAATCCATCAGGAATCTATCAACCAGATTCCAAGTGTTAAGATATAGAAAACAAAAACCACCCGCCGATTCTCGCACTCGTCGTACTCGTGTTGCTCCTGTTCAGCGTTCTCGTATCAATTGAAATATTTTTGTATCACAGTTTTTCACTCAACTTTATTATCATACCACTTAACGGGCGCTTCGATATCACTTACACATCGTGATGGTGTCGAACAAAAGGAGCTCTCAAGTGCCAGCTGGCATTCCGTATGATGACATCCGAAGTGCGAATGCCAATGGGACAGTCAAATCGCAATATCCATTCGCATTCTATTTGGCCATAAATAATTCCGATATTAACGCCCCATCGGAGTGGCTTGACATTTTTGTGTCTCTGGCCTGCCTTATTAACTGTGCACACATCGTACGTGGTTGCACGTAAATGAGCACCGCAGTGGAGTACGATATGATCTGTCACTCTGTATGCAAACAGGTTCAATCATTCCGCAATCACCATATCAACTTGATATCCACCCAAAGAGAGTTACATTTAATAAAATATTCACGCGTGCTAAATATTCTGATAAAGTGAAATAATAGCTGTGGATAAGATATTAGATAAACGGAGGTTGCCGTCATACAATGGACTCGGCTTTGATGAGGATTATGTCGGCAATAATGATGATGTTGATAGTTTTTCTAAGGTTGTGCGAGGGACATAACAACATCGACCAGACCGGAGAGCAGGCTTACTGGTTATGGGGGCATTAAAGATGGATGTGTGGAAGTTTCATTAAAAGTTGGATGTACCTTCCTTCCATATGTGCTTGTAGTTAAGGAGAAGTTCGTCATCAAATGTCCCGCGTATGGCGTATCCACTAGTAGGTTATATGTGGCTCCAATTGACCCTCCATAACAGCCGACTTTGACTGAAGGGGCAATCACGATAACGAAAGTGATAAATAAGTCATTATTGCGCTGGGCCTACTTTAGGACTTGAACTATTTATTTAGCACTGCATTCGGTAATGCAAATCTTGTCCGTATACGTACTCCCTCACTCGCCTGGCATACCCCTCGTTTTGCATGTTTCTTATAGCCACTATATCATTAACTTTGTCGCAGCATAATCGTCTATAAATTTTAAGAGTTATAGACTTCAGATCTGCTTCTTGCTAGGTTTTATGGCTGCATATATGTAAACATGAAGCTCATCTAGATGTCTATCTATGTCAAACGTGTCCTCCCAAAATTATAGGCTTCGATATCGGTTGTCATAGTTTTATCGACCATCTTAGCCTTACATATTTTGTAAACAACCGTCTGATCTGTGAATTTATTCATAACCAATCGGACAGTGAAACCAGGAAGCAGCTCTAGTAGCCCCAATCACAGCCATAGCTAATGCACAAAAGTTGTATTTCTTGAACTCGACTCATGTCATGTCTGCACATAACTCATTTGAAAAATACACCTAGTCCATATTATACGATCGTGAGACTCCCAAGCCAAAGACATGCATCACGCTATCCGCGATCATCAGAGTAAGCATCGAAATTAATCGGCGCCGTAACCTTTCATTATGAATGTCTATCTGGGGAGAGTTATCCCCATTAAACCATTGAAATTGAGATGAGGCGGAAATTATAATCTGATAACTATGGAAATTAGACGAAGGTCTTCCCATAGCATTTGCCATTTAAACTCCATTCAGCCATATGTGACCTGTGGTTCCAATAAAAGGCACTTTCATTCGAGAAAAATCTGGGCCAAAACTGTGTCCGACAATAAACCAAGAAACCCATTCAAATTGTCACCACCTACAGCAGTTAACTCGACCACTCGGGAGATTACCTCCAGCGATGAAAAGCCTGCACACCCCGGGAGAGCTTACTTTTCAGTTTTATTGCTTTATCGTAAAAAATTTAAATTAATGTCCTATTCAACTGCGCCAATGGGTCGCACGAAGAACTGTCCCACATGCAAATTTCCACTGCGGGTGATCTATGGAAACGGCTGAAGTGTCGGCCAACCCTCAGACACTCTCAAAGCACTCTCTTAATTATATAGTCCGAAATTAATAGCCGCCGCTTATCATTTACAAAATACTCATTAATTGTCGGCAATTAAATCCGGCGCCGCCAGAAACGAGTATTCAAATGACTGCAGCGCAAATTTTTAAAACAAAAGTCTCATTATCCGACCCGTCAAATTAACAAGCCGTATACTGTGCGCGCTTAAGGTGTGATGCGCGAAAGGTCAATTTGTTTACAGAACAAAAAAAAAACCGAATCCCAATTGATGTGATTCCACAAAATTCCAACGACACGACCATTTTCATATCATTTGTCAAATGTAAATTACCAGTCAATTTGAATGATTCCTCCAATTAAGAGCTACACAAAAAATAAAGCCCAGCAAAAAAAGCAAACGAACGCGTCGCACTAAAATAGACTAAAGCGACAAATTTTATTGTTTGATATTATTCCGCGCGCTGTTGGAATTAAACTTAAATAAATTCAAGCAGGTCGGAGGAAACAAAAAATACTTTCTCAATATTTATTTATCTTTTAGCATTATCGCTTCGCTTAATTTAAAGCAATTAACTTGGGCGCTCGCTCTTTCCAGGAACGATAAGTCGGCAACATATTGTATGTGTGTGAGCGAATCGGTCCATATCAGAAGGAATAAAATTAATTAAAGGGTTAATCGAGGGTGTCTGCATCAGTGTACAATGTACATATTTGGAATATTCTCCTTGAAGAGGAAAATAAAAAGAAAATGGGCGTATGCGGCCTTTTGTTGGGCTTACTTTAATGAGCAAAACGGAATAATGGGATGGAAAAGAGCTGCATTGCAGTGGGTCCGGCAAGAAGGCATCCGTTATATTGATATGGCGAATAGATTGAACTGAATTGGAGTCACTTTATTTCAAATAATGCAGCTTGGTGGAATGGGTATAATATTGCTAAAGCAAATTGAGTAAAGGGATTGTAATATCTGGGAATTCTGGGAATAAAATTGCAACAATCATCTGGAGGATATTGCAGTGTCCGCGTAAAATGAAGCCACTTCCTTATATATAAAGACATTTGATATAAAAAAATAAAAGGCGAATGAAAATAACTATAAAGTCGAGCGCAAACACATTTCAGCTGCTGCCGTTATTTTTGATGACGGCAATTCCTTTTTTGTATATGCAAGAGATCAGGGTCGTCATTCTGTAAGGCGAAACGTTCAATCGTTTTCGTGTGCACGTTGCACGAATGATTTACTTCTACAACTTAGAGCAAGTCATTCGTACATTCCGTTACAGATTTCTAAAAAGTCGCAAGAGAAAGGGCCAACGAGAAAAAAGGTCCAAGTTCTGAATCAGAATAGCTAATTTAAATTTTCTTAACGATATTTAGCAAGTATTGATTAGCTAAACGCAATAATGGTGTTGTGATCGGCAACTGCGTAAATTTAAAAGGTTTTTTTTCATTAGCTCTTGGAAAAAGTGTTAAATTGCAACGGTCAGACTGCTTACAGAATCTAACCCCAGAGTTGCCAACCGCCGATAATGGTTTGATGGTAATAAAGGTTTGTTTCCGTACGATAATGCATTCAAACACATATAAGTCAAACGTTGGCTACTTACGCAAAAGTCGGGAAGAAGGAAACGAAGTCTAAGACTAAATTTGACTTATGTTTTTGTATGCATTATCATTGAGGAACAGACATAAAGTGTCATCACTGTACTCGTATCATACCTGAACTAACAAAATTCCTCGCTTTAATTTCCACCTAAAAGTAACTGACCAAAAGACTTGCCTTTGCAATGAAAAGTGTAAACATCCTTACTCCACTGAAGAATGCTTTTTATGCTACTGATATAAACCGCACGTGCTACAACCTGTCGCAAGTTGGTGGGACAGAAGTCAGTAGGTACGTTTTGATTGGTTTTCGACTTGTGGCTAGCAGTTGTGATTACTTACTTACAGTCATAAATAAATAAATAAATAGTTGGCGCAACAGGTCGGTGGTATGGACCCTGGGCCTAGCTTCTCACAACCATTCGTTTTGTGTGAGTTTTTCATTTTTGGGACGAATGGAAGGGATCTACAATTTTATGCCGAGTCCAAGAGGATAATTGAGAAGCTTCTTCATGACAGTTATACTCTCGGATGCTTGTCAGACGTTCGCGAGAGGTGGCGCAGTGGAAAAAAACCTTGAGTTGGAATTTGGGTTTTCTCGGGATTCGAACCTGGGACCTCTAGCTTAGTAGTCCAACACACTAACCACTAAGCCACTGCCCGACTTACAGTCTTCCAATTTAAAAAAAAAATTAAAAGTAAATAGCTAGCGCAAAAGGTCTGTAAGGGACCCTAACCCTAGGCCTAGCTTTTCACAACCATCTGTTTTCCGCGACTTACATTTTTTTTCAGCAAAAGGAAGAGAACTACTAATTACAATCTACAGGACAGCTATACTCTCGTATGTTGGTAGTAAAACATACCTAACCTTTCAGTGTCTATCGTCTTCTAACTTGCAGGTATTATTTTTCCCCACACAGGTGAGGTTCTAATAGAAGCTTTGACTACAAATATTAGGCTGGCTTGATGGAGCCAAATATTGGAATGAGTAGGTAGGACCACTTGCAGTTTTTGTTTTTCAAGCTCTCTATGGTGCGTTTCATAATTTGTCGCTTTACACGGTCTGGGTCGTTCTGAGATAGATTTTGGTAATTGACTTAGTACAGAGCGCGTCGAAGAGGTGAGTCTTGCCACGGATATAAAATTGGTACACTTTTGTAAAGAAATGAATACAATTTTAAAGAAGTTTAATCAGTGCTTTGAAGCTGCATTATTCAAAACCAGTTCATTTTTTGTTAAAGTACTTTGGGGGCTGCGAACCTATACATAAAGTTTCTATTAGAGCTAGAGCTTCAGAAAGCTTGTAGATAGGTGCAAGTTCTGTGTTTTCTAAGTTGTAGTCCTACTGTCCCGAACTGAACTGAACTTAGTTTGTCCTCTAGCTAATTGATGCCTCTGAAAATGATGTCCTCGCGGCTGTCAAGTGCATACAATAAAATGTTTCGGTAAAAATTGTTCAAATGTATCAGAGATACAGATGGTGCTTAAAGCGGCGATAGACAGTTGATCAGCAGATGCCACTTCTACGGTGGATATACATGTTATATAATGTTTTTGAAAAGTCCATTTCGCCAGCCGTACCTATAAACAGATTACAATCAATTTCAATTACCAATCGGAGTCCTTTACCTTCATCTCCTAGCTATTCCCTTTCTTGCTGAACACACTCCGTCAATTATTTACACAGCCAAAGTATAGTTAATTATAAACCAAGAGTTAGGTATCCTTTCAATTGAAAAGCCATACTACAGTATCACACCCCTGCCGTTTATTTTCCTCTCCTTTAATTATAATTCCGTAAACAAGAAAAAACAAAAAAAAAAAAAAAATTACCCAACAACCCCAAATGCAATTTATTCCGTGGGCTTATCTTCCTCATCGATGACTTCCCATTTGTTCGGTGGGTATGGTGTGAAAAATGTTGGCGGTTGCCTTGATATTAAAAAGAAAGACATATCTTCAATGGAATACCATCTCGGCGGCGATGTGCTGTGAATGTATAAATATAATGGATAATGGGACACAACACTATATCTTCCTTTACCTCTATATTATGGTTAATCGATGAATTTCGCCGACGATGCAAAAGTCATTTCCTTTCGATGGCTTTTCTCAGTAACACTATGCACACATGGTGGAATGAAACAACAAAAAAACATAATACGCCATAATAATAAGTTCTATCACGGATAGATACATTGTGAATGATGGACGAAGATGCTTAAGCTAAGTGCGTTTTATCGATTTTGTATCGATAATGGTGGTGCTACTCTATGTGGAGTATAGAGGCAGAGCGAGATGGGGAGCTAAGTGATTGGTAAGATTGAGATAAGAGCGCAGCCACAGATAAAGTTTATCGTTTCAGGATGAATTTTAAACGGGGTGCCGAAAGCGGAGGGATTGCTTCTGGTTTAGGGGCGGTAAGAGGCATACAAGGGGTGGGTAATATTGTCTAGGGGATATAATATAGCCACATTTGGGCTTAAACTGCATTTGGAATAGATTGCACTATGCAATCAACCAGTATGGTGATTGATAACTTTCTCCGAAGATGTCGAAAAGTATCCTTTTTTTGGCAGAATGAAGGTCGCTGTTCCTAAGCTTTGTCTGGAGTTCGAGGTATATGTGCTGATATTTTCTCCATTAAGAGCTTTTCACCGATTGATATCACAATGGACCTAACAAATTACCCAAAATCCCACCACACACCGACACAGACCATTGACACTGCAGAAATTAATCAATTCACGCACACACAACCACTCTGCCATGTTTAACTGAAACCTGACCACTTCCATATCCTCCACCGGAAGTCAATTATTCAATCACTCCGGCGGCGGTGTGTACTGCAGCCACTCCATCATCCTAGATGGATGTCCAGAGTTCAGTGCCAGTCCACGGGGACACTAAATGGAATGGATGTGCGTGCAGTACCTACTCCTCCACAGACACTCTGTTGCCAACGAAAAAAATATATATAACTGCATTCCAACCCATTAACTGCTTCCATGTCACATTTGCATGATGTCCATTCTTTGTCTTCCCCGCACTGAAGCTCATCCATGAAATCTCAGATCAATCCCGGTCGCACACCCGCTTGCCGTATACAGTGTCGTCATTCAACTGGAAAACTGCCTGCGCTCTCATCCGTGACACAAAAAACAAGGCATCCCCATTATGCCATGCAATGTGCCCCATATTAAGAGGAAAAGATACAAAAAACCATCCAGGCATTTGTCATCGCTGTGAAGCCTGTTACCGCGTCTTAAATCATCATGTTGTCCGAGAAGTCAATTTGGTTTTTTTCTCTCTTATGCTTGTGTCGCCTTTATGTATCGACTGGAGGTCTTTTCCCAGTCCACGACCAACGACGACGTGTTCAATGAGAAGCAATTCATCAAAGAGGCTCATTGTTCTTCCCTATCTGCGGGTCTGTCTCCATACCAGTACCGGAAGTGTTCTGCTGATTGGCATTGTGAATTCTCTTTTTAGTCCTTCTTGATTGGCTTTAACGGCTTGGCGCGCAAAAGATACGCGACTTTGAGGAGGTCAACAAAAGAGAGTAAAAAAAAAACGGACAAACAATGCGAGGCACCGGCGAATAATTGTGCACAATACTCGTAACTTTGGCCGCAACTGCGGTGGTCAGGGTTTGTCAATAAACCAGAACAACTCATTCGCGAAGGCAGCGACATTTTATCGGATCAAATTTTCATTGCATTCCAATCTTGCCGCGGGGGGAGGTGACACGACACACCACCAGCATCGTCAAGTGTATATATCCGACTCGGCATCGATGCAATGGGCAGATAAAGTGGGTTTATTTAGATATGGGTTCGAGATTTAGATTCAGAATTGACTGGTTCTGGCCGTGAGACCTGATACTTTGTGGACTTGAGTGTAATAATGTTAGATCACAACACATGTGACTCGCAATAGGGTTGACATTCATAATGAGCTATCAAAGTCGCACTCGGTTTGCCATTTGCATTACGATAGCGATGGTATTGCCTGGATGTAGAGTTATAGTTGCTTGGAAACAAAAACAAGGTCAGCCACATGTTCGCTGAATTTAGCAAACATTTTATCTTGGGCTGCAAACTGGTGGGAGTAGGATGGGGCCTTGCAAAAGCTTGTATGAATGGCATATACCGCGCTCTGGCAGACCATCCGCGTCTTGGAGGAATGACTGGAATACCATTTGAGGAGTTAGTTATAAAGACTTTGCAGTTTTACCCAATGCGAAGGAGCGAAAACCGAGCACTGCTTTTCAACAAATGAGGCTAAAATTTGGTGATGACATGTTTGCCAATGGAATCAATCAAAGAATTTTTTGACAGTTGCTTTAGTCCCTGGGATATAAGAAGCTGCTAAGCCCCCTCTCTGCGTACGTCAATATTTGTAGCCATCTGTGTTGAAGATGCGATAAAAGTGAGTAAACCTCAAGCGAAGGGTCTCAGGTTCGATCACCGAAAAAGACAAAATTCCATATTGGAATTTTTCTTAAACTGCGCCACCTCTCTCGACAAACTTCCGAGAGTGTAACTGTCACGAAAGAGCTGCTCAATTAGTCGTCTGAACTCGGTGAAAAATTGCAGATCCCTTTCATTCGTCCCAAAAAAATTAAAAACATACACAAAACGAATGGCTGTGAGGAGCTAGGAATAGGGTCCCTGTGGACTTGTTGCATCTACTATTTTTTTTTTTATTTCATGTTCTTACAGCCGAGTGGAAAAATAAACCTTCTTTGGCTTGCATTTTCTTAAAATTTCTTAGGTTTTTGTCAAGTTGCTTGCTGGAATTGTTCCTGGATTATAGCAGGAAAATGAGTTGTCATAAAAAAGTTCCCAAACTATGTATTAAACTGCTGTTGAAAAAAGTGACAGTTAATTTTGTACTCTCAAAAATTCAAGGCTCGCGATAGATGGCGCAAGTCACAACAGCGATAAAGAGTCTCAGTAACAACTTGATCGCACGAAAACTATTTATTTTAAATCAATTAGAAATTAACATCAATATTTCGATACATAAAAAATTAATTAATTTTTTGTTCGACTTTTATTGGTGTGGAATTTGTCGGGTAGGTTTCTTGTCACTTGTAGAACTCATCGATGTAGTTTATTTATTTTGACGAGGTTTTTGCGAAAATGGAATGCTGATTTTTTTTTTTTTTTTTTTTTATAATTGACACGCGCTAAAGAGGTTATGACTACTCTTATAGTGTAATGTGATTTACACAGCGTGGGCATTAAGGAAATTGGGATAGAGAAGATAGGAGATACCGATGCACATTGGTTTTAAATGTCTGCAAACTGCACTGAGGAGGAAAGACAGAGCCGGGCAAGGCATTCCACAGTCGTGTTGTACGGCTTATGAACGAGTCTCTATATTTCATGGTACGTCCGAAGATAGGCTGAATGGTAAACTGATGGGCATTCCTAGCAAGGCGAGTATTGCGGTTGAATTGCTGAAGGGGCGGAATGCAGTTGGCAATTTCATTTGAGCACTGTTTGTTAAAAAAGCGATAAAACAGTGTGAGACACGTAACGTTTCTTCGATGTTCAAGCGAATGAATAGAATTCGCGATATTCGTATCTCCGATTAGTTTCAACGCACGGTTTTGGATCCTATCCAGTAGGTGAAATATGGTTTTCGGCGCACCAGACCAGATATGGGAATTGTACTCTAATTTGGGGCGAATGAACGTCTTATAAATTGTAGCCAGATCAGAAGGGGTAAAATATTTCTTGCACCGTTTGAGAGTGAATTGCGAACAAATCAATTCAACATTCATAAAATCATTCTAAATATTTAATAAATCTAACATCTAATCTAAGAAAAAACCTGAGTCCCAATAGATTTGTATAACGAAATTTACAATTAAAGCAATTTTCCCGCGAATTGAGAATTCTTGCCGAACTGTCACACTTTATTCACAATCCACATAATGCAATCGCGATCCACAAACCCACGAATGAATGGAAAATTTCTTTTAAACTTAACCTTCAAATATGAAACTGAATCGCGAGTATCAGATACTAAAATAATGTCGTTTTCCATTGGTTTCACTCGGGCATCCACTCATTCTGTAATCAAATGGCACAAGAAAACTGCTTCTGATTGAACCCACAAAAGTATCGGTGAAATGCCGAAAAATAATCTACGGCTGCTGTCAGCTGACTTGTAAATAATAGGATAAATTACACTTTTTGAGTGCTTCTTGAGTTGATTCTGACTTCAAATCGAGAATCAGAATTCTCTTCTCAGAATCACCAGAATAGTATTTTTTGTAGCAATGAAATGATTTTTTCGATTCCGGCTTCTTTTTGCCCAATGGAAAACGACATAAGTTTTCATGTGAATGAAATGTGAAAATCTACGAGTATTCGCTTGTTCGCAGTTCGCTGTCATATGTATGAACAGTCCTTTAGGCACACGGTTTTCGTGGCCGCTCCTTGAGCATTCCAACTTCTTTCATTTTAAACCACTAAATGTGTTAACTGTGGTTAGAAAACTCAAAAACACCCAACAATCTTCTAGAACAGAAATCATTGAAGTAAATTTGGACGACCATAATAACTGCTCAAGCTTACACAATACATATTTCAACTTTGGACATTTGTAACATATCCGGGTATTCAAAGTTATTTAATTGCGTTCCGAATGGGCATAAGAAGGAGTAAAATTCATTTCGCTTACTTCCGAAATTACCTATCCCAAAATACGGTCGCTTAGGCCGCACTCGCACCAGCATCGCCGTTTATAAATGTTTAATTGAAATCAACCCAAACCACAGCAGCAGCACCACCACCACCATTACCAAAACACACAAATTCCATTTTGCCTTGCTGATGCTTAATGGTTTATTGTCAGCTGACGGGTACCGAATACGGCTCGGCTCTTGTATATTGTGTACTCGTATCTATAGTCTTCATACGTACCTATACCACCAGTTAGATTTTCATTATGAAATGGCAAAAAGTCAAATTAAATAACCAATTTGCTGGCATCCTTAAAAAGTTTAATCCAAAGTTGGGAATGGCTATGCATTACCTCTTAAATTCCCGAACAACTTTTCAAATTGAACAAGTACCTATATGTAGATATGTATAGCTCCGTCCGAATAAGCTGAGCGATAAATAAATGCTCCAGAGCTCATCGCCTCGCCTGCATCCTTGCAAAGTACAAGTCATTCAGAGTTGATGGGAACAACATCAGTTGTTGGGGAATTTAATTCGATACTCTGCAACGTTCATTATGAAACGAAATGCTTTGTATCGATTATTGAAAAAATCCCGGCGATTTAAAATAACGAATGACAGCCGACGTCAGTGGAGACTTTCCGATTGCGGATTACATTAATCGCCATTCGGCTTTTGATACAACAAGTAGATGTATTGATTTGTGTTTAAGTCATCGACGTATGGATTGAAAATCAAATTGGCTGACAATCATTAAAAAATATCCGACGGGGTCCCTAAAACTTTTCACAAATCTTGCGAAACTCCCTCTAAAGATGGGGAAAAGTTGACAAATTGATAAAAATCATTGTGCTGCTTCGGTCCTTGCGAAAATATAGCTAAACTTGCAAACAGCAAACGAGGACTATGTGTACGGGTGATGGGCGTACAGAAATGGAAACGAATGCTGAAAGTATCTGCAGCTACCCAGCCCAGAAGGTTAGTTTATTGGAGAACTCGAAGGGCACCAAGAGTTGACAACACTCGATAGAATTGCTCTGAAATAGAACTCGCACCCTCGAAAGCCCCCACAGTGCACAGCAGCGAAGATAATGAACTTGAGTCCTCGTTCTTGTTCGCCGTGGCGTTTCAATTACTACACAAGGTTGCACACTCGTACTCGCAGTCGTACTCGCCTTTGTCTATTGTTTCCCCTCACCCAAATGTTTGTTTGTGTGCAAAAGTTCAATCCATTCAGCGACAATGCCATCAGCGGAAGAACAATTTAATTTCGGGTCCCATTTTGAGCACATCCTCAACAGGACAAACTTTAAAAGTATAATCCACATGGAGGAGCCGCTTGCACCCCTCGCCGTCGTCGACGGTCGGTTGCAACAAAACGCGCACACAACTCATTTGAAAACAATACTCACAGTCGCACTCGCACACACAATCCAAACGAGTTGTAGAAGAGGTATTCAATTTTTGGCACAACCGACTAACACTTCTACTGTACTTGTGCTTGTGCCTTTGTGCTTTACTGCTTTGTGCGTGTTTTTGAGGGAAATTAATTCCCATTTTCGCAGGAGTTCATTAAAAAGTTGGTACACATCTCCACGAAAAGTTGGCAGTAGTGGTGATGGTGCTGGCACCATTCATCACGACGCCAAGGAGTTGAGCGCACCAACAACCAAAAAATTACGACCCAACTTTGTGCTGTAAACTGTAGTCGTTTTACAAGACACTGTGCTGGCCGTGCTCGACGCTCGTCCTCGTTGTTCATTTGCTTATCCGGAAGAGGGAATGCGCCGCTTTAATTGAGATGTATGTCGACTTGGCAAAGAAAGTGACATCTGCTTGGAACAGAGGCTAGCTCCCTGGCTGTAGTTTATTCGATGAACCACCATAAAACTCTGCAAAACATAGGACAAGGACAGGAGGTATGTATATACCTAATCACGTCACATCAGCATCGACAACGAGGGCAAACACTGAATACGATATCCACCGGGGATTGGGCCCGCATGCGATATCCATCATCTCATAATGTGAGCCTTAGGGATGCCACAGTACGAGTATATATGTGCATGGTACGGCAATAACCATGGTAATCAGTCGTGGGAGTCACTTTAGGTCGACTGGTCTAGGGATAGACTGTGAAATTTGCTTTCATGTTCAAAGTCGGTTCCAGTTTTTATTTCTTTTTCTGTTTTTACTCTGGGGGAACAGTGTGAAGCGGGTGGTTTCAATTTCACTTTTTTTTTATGAATGTGTGCATTATAGGGGCGCATGAGTTGTGCGACTGTCCTGTGCACCGAGAAGGCAAAGTGCAATAAATTAACTTCGATGTGAATTAGTTGCGCTTACCAAATGCGTTATTGGTTTAATTTCATGCTGACTCAAATTACATCCCTCTACCGGGCAACTTATCGAATTTTTTTAAAAGGCCAAATGGGGTGTAAAATTAAGGAGAATTTTAAACTTTTCCTGAACTGCGAATTGAACTGGGAAGTGAAATCCTAAAAGAAGCTTATCTTTGGGGCAATAAACTTCAGTTTTCAGAGGTTGTCTCAGACACTCAGTGTACATATTTTAGTCTCGACTTCAAATATACGGAAGCTCAAGGTTGCGAAATGCGTAAGGAAAATAAACCCACTGTGAAGTAATAAAACTTAGAGTCGAAACTAAAACCGTTTATTGGTAAGACCCACTGTCAATAACATCCTGATCCTCTTCTAGATGAGCTATAATTTAGTTCTTCGCAAAACACTCTTCATCTTTTGCGGCTTAAGTTTCTCAAAATGACCTTTCTTGTAGTCTCAAACCTTGGGACAGTGCTAATAGGTGGTGGGAAATTAACATATTCGTGGGAATTTCGGCTGTAAAAATTCATCGTATGGGAAAAGAGAAGAAACTATTGCTAAGCATTTCGCATAAATTTCAACTTCAGATTCTCAGATGTGAACTACAAATTTCGTCTTTTTATAAATTGTCCATGATATCTTAATTATTAATTATTTGAACAAAATTAAGCCTTCTCCGCTGTTTTTGACGAAACGCGTAGGTACCTACATCCGATTAAATTTAGAACGACTAGGTCGGGACTTTGGTGCTCCATCTCACAGAAAGAGGTCTAAACAATATATAGTGTATTATTACATGTAGTTTTTTACTTTAAATTTACGGTAGCTCACAATTGCAAAATTTGCATAAAAAAAATTTCAAAAGTAAACATGCTTATTGCCAAGGCCGTCTTGGCCTGAATCACACACACCAGGCAAATATATTCAGCATTGACAAAGACTAACCCCTAAGCAGCTCACTTAACTAAAGAGCTACAGTAGGGAAACAAAAAAAAAAACACTGTACAAAGACTGTTTAAGGAAATGATTAATACGGGCTTTCCGCCGATTGGAACTGCTGACGTTCCATCTATCTGTTTTTCATAGAGAGAATTTGTATGCTTGTTGTGCGCACACAACAATCATGATGGGAAACTAATTTTGCTAGCGTCGACAGTATCAAATGACTAGCTTTAACACACGCCATTCGCGTTCGTTCTGAGCATATGTAAAGAAATCCGAGTACGCATGCGAAACGAACGCGAATGGCAAATTGTAAAATTTTGTAAATTCAGGTGTAATTTAGTATATAAGGTAGTGCATTAAATAAAAACGATGAGTTATGATAAAGACCTCTGAGTATATCATTTATTTATGTTGACTTCCCCCCACCCGAGGTAAGGGGTCAATAAAAATACTAGAACTCACATTTTCACAACTAGAAAAGTTGCCTTACCCTCCAATCGAGGTATTTAGGTAATCGGCTTTCACCAGAAGTGTCTACTGTTATCGAGCTCAAGAAAATTTCCTTGCAACGATGAGTTCAAAAAGATGTCCAGTCTATGCCAAAATTATTTAAACAAAGTTTCTCTTGTCGAATTGCACGTATAAAATGTCCCTTAAGGACCGAAGGCCACATATGGTCCATCTCCAATCGGCTAATGCTTTCTATATATCTACGGTTTTGCACTCTTCAGCACCACTTGGTGCGAAATTCAAAATTAGAATCGAAAAACTAAACGCCCTGGCTCGTCGATGCCACCATCTGTATCAACTTTGACTGTCAACACGAATTTTAGTGTTTATTTGAGCTATCCAATTGGGAAACAAAACAAATTCAATTACAACCGCTTGGTCATGACCTTCTGGCGTTATCCTGCCGACCTCTTTTGTTGCTTCTGCATAAGGGGTGCGTTTGCACTATTTTTGAAAAACCAAAGCAAAGATGAAATTTATCAAGAAATCGTTAAACACGAATTTATTCATACAGACAGTGGTATGGTATGGTATAGTTAAGGGGCATTATCATCATGTGCCTCGCATTTTATTGCATTGCGTATATTTTTAGATACATTACGAATGTGTGTGTCTGCTCCTGCCTCCTGACTCTCGTAGTAGGTACAGTTTTCTGTTTGATTCATGGCAATGGTGCTGACATAACAATAACAAGTCATATTGTGCACACATGGTTTTATTTTGTTGGTTTCACTTGTCCCTTTGTAATGTGAATGAGAAATATCCTTTTATTCTTGTTGTTTGAATTGTTCCCGAAAAGTATTCACGTTGTTGTTGTCTGTTTCTTTACAAGTTCACGCCTGGTGGTATCGTATGGGTTGTTACAAAACACTTGACGACAGAATGCGCACATAGGGAAGACAGTCTTTTCCCATATGAAATTTGGAGGGGACTATAGGTGTAGGCACTATGCAACTGCATGCACTGTGATTAACAATTTCGACGACAATTTGAGTAGTCCAGTGAGGTCGGATATCTAGAAGCGATTCCCAGTAGCAAGCTCCTTAGACCTGTGAATGCTGTTACAAAAACCTCGGACCCACTGTCTGTCTTGTGACAGTGCCAAAGTGATTTTGAAGGGCTACGCCCAAAGCACTTATTTTGTATCCGCAACGGGCCCTCAAACAAAGAGGCTCTCACACAGATTTGTTGTTGTCTCTTTTGCAAGCATTTTCTGGCCTAAGCTGCTTTTAGGAACCTTCCCTCTCTAATCTGAATCTGAAGGGAGGCATCTAGAATCTGTTCTGAATCTGTTCTAGATGCCTCCCTTCTCAAAATCCGTAGACTTCGACCAAGACTTCGTACTTAACCTGAATAAGTTAACCGATTGCGATGAAGTAAAACCTATATCCTGCTGCATATTGCGTCCCATGTTTTTCTGTGAAAACCGGGTGAGAGTTTTCAACATTACAAGCTTTACAACTTTATTATTTAAAATTATAGATGAAGATACAGAGCCCTTTCCAATAAACATTTTGGTTTCGACTGTAAATTTAAGCTTTATTCCGTAAGAAAGGAGACCCTCTGAACTGCGCCAATTGGAGAGGTATAAGTCTTCTTAACATTGCCTACAAGATCTCATCTGCCGTGTTTTGTGAACGCCTGCAGCTTTTCGTAGACAACCTGATTGGTCCATTTCAGTGTGGCTTCAGTCCAGAAAAGTCCACCATAGACCAAATATTCACACTGCGGCAGATCTTGGAGAAAACCCATGAACTTCAATTCGATTCCCACCACATTTGCATTGATTTAAAGGCCTCCTATGACAGTATTTATAGGGACGAGCTATACAGAGCAATGTCTAGTTTTGGTATCCCTGCCGAACTCGCCCATTTGTGCAGGATAACGATGGAGAATGCGCGCAGCTCTATCAAGGTCGGTAAAGAACTCACCGAGGAATTCAAAAAAAGGATTTAGACATGACGATGCGCTGCCAGGTGACATTTCAATATCGTTCTTGAAAGAATAGTGCAAAACTCAAATGCCAACACCATGAGGCATGATCTTTCAATGTCCGTCCAATTAATAGCGTATGCCGGCGACATTGACATAATTGGCAGAAATCAGCATGATGTAAATCGCGCGTTTTTGAGTATTAAGACCGAGGCGGCGATGATGGGTTGGGCGGTAAATGAGGACAAGACAAAGTATATGCTGTCAACTAAAAAGGACACCCAACACAGACGTCTGGAACAGAACGTAACCATAGACAGATATAACTTTGAGGTGGTTAGGGATTTTGTCTACCTAGGCTTCGCTATGAACTCAGACAATGACACCAGCGCTGAGATTAAACGGAAATAGCTCTTGCCAAACGCTATTTCTTTGGGCTAAGAAGGCAATTGAGTACGTAAGCCCTATCTCGAATAACTAAAGTGACCCTTTATAAGATCCTAATCATCCCAGTCCTGCTCTATGGCGCAGAGGCATGGACCTTTTCAAAAGCGGATAAGTGTACTATTGGTTGTTGCCAGAGTAAAATTCTTCGAGGAATTTTTGGTCCCGTCTGCATAGGCGGTGAACAAAGGAGGAGATTCAACGGCGAACTGTACGGGCTGTTCAGCGACATCGAACTAGTCAAAAAAGTATTGGTCCAACGACAGAGGTGGCTGGGTCATAAAGAACGAATAGACACTAATACTCTGGGCAGGAAAATCTTCCAATTCACACCCTAAGAAAGGCGCAGTAGAGGAAGGCCGCGACTCAGGTGGCACACGCAAGTGCAAGGGGACCTTCACCAACTTATCGTGCCAAAATGATAGGCTTCTGCCTTTATATTGACCTGCAAAACAAAAGTGCCCGGATGTATGATAATCTACAGCTTCAGGCAGAAGTAGTCTGAAGTGGACGGTCCATCGTCACGGATATGGACATCAAGTCCAATCTAATATTGCGCCGTCGTCTCAGAATTTTTTCTAAACACGAACTAAACTTCCCACGATTTGTTTCAAAACCGTCACTGACAGCTTCAAATGTTTACTCCCAATTTCGACGCCAATATTAAGTATAAGAACTGAAAACCCTGTTGAAAATTAAATTCCATAAAACAGGTGTCAATAACTGGTGCTCCCATCAAGTAGACAAACTGGCAAAACAAACATCCCTAACGTTCCGATTCCAATTGGAAATCAACCAGAACCACACTCCGGAGTGCCCGGAATCGAACAACAAACTGTCAAATCGTCTGTGCCTGAGCGAAGGGTGGTTGAAACCAGCACAGATAATGAATGAAAGTACCAACGCAACCATCAAGAGTATGGTCTACTATCGTGCCTGTTTGAGTAGAGAAAAAAAATTCAAACCATTTGTGTCTGTTGGTGAAAAGCGGAAAATGCACCCTCCTCGCTGAATTTCCACCCCTAGATCTTAGTGGAAAAGGAAAACTCAAAAATCATCCCTTTTCCCACATTCCGTTCGGTCCTTATTTTGACATACACCAGAACATTGTTTTCCCCTAATAAAAATAGAACCGTTTCTGCCACAATCGGGGGATGTTTTCATTTTCCTTTCACCAACAATTCGATGCCAGTGCATATTGATTTTACGTCCGCATTAAGAGCCTCGCGTTCGTGCGATACAGTACGGTATACGGTTCCGGTGTCTAGTATACTGCTATCGAGACAGTATCCTTTCCTTGTTTTGTGTTTCTCGCTCTACAATCGCTAGTAGTAGTAGAGTAGTAGTAGCACGTTGTTTTCATTCGGCAAACTGCGCGAAAAAGAGAAAACCCAAAGAAATTCTCCAACGGGACACCGCGAAACGAAGAGCGACACCTTCGGTGTTCGATTTTTGTTTGGGGCACAGTTTTCCATTTTTTTTTTCGCTTCTTTTGTGGTGAAAAACAGGATAACACGAATACCCTCAAGAGAGACCAAGACCAGCAACGGAACGGAAGCTTTTCCTACAACATTCCGATCTCTTGGTGAAAGAATAATTTTCCACAAAATTTCCCAATTGTGTCGATTGTGTTACTGGAGTCAGGTCGAAGTGTCGACGGTCCGTTCGGTGAACGAAAAAAAAAAATAAATTCTCTTCCCCTAATAAAAACTAGGAAAAATTATCAAATATCTGCGTTCACCCCGAGTGTTTGAATCGCGAAAAATCGAATTCGTGCACACAAAACGATGGAAATAATAACGGTCTAGTGTTTGTTCGGGTCCAAGAGGATAGGAAAAATCGAATTTTCCTCAAATTTCCGCACGAAAATATATATATTTGCCATCCGCGCGGACGGGGGTAGAGTGAAAATTTCTTTCTTTTCCGAAAAGAAGGCATTTGTGTGTTTTTTTCTCCAATAAAATTTTGTGTGAGTGCAAAAAGTGTTTTTTCCAGTTGCTGAAAACGGTACATTTTGCGACATTTTGTGGGTTAAATTGCCCCCGGAAAACGGATTAAACTTTTGCAATTGCAGCCACAGATTGGATTATTCGTCGTGGAAAATGGAGAAAAAGTAAGATTTATCGGCAGACATTATAGATACTTCTTTTGTAAGGGTGGGGGGTTGACAACGGAGTGTAAATACTCGAATGGGGGTGCTTTTCTGGCGAGGGCTGACTCTTTTACTGCTGAAATTAACAGAATTTTGGAGGAAATCACATCCGAAATTAGTGCGAAAAAGTCGGAACAGGAAAAAAATTGTTTGAAAAAAAATTCTACTCATTCCGAGGGCAACACACCTTAGACTCATACATAGCCATAGGAAAAAATCGATCGATTTCTTATCAGGAGAGCGGAATATACTCCAACCCGACGATACAACGAAACCCAGCAGCAGTAGCAGCAGCAGCCATTTCCACCCTACACGACACGACCCGAAAGTTTGCATGTATTGCAAATATATGCATACTCTAGGCCGAGGAGGGGTGCGCGCACGAGGGCTGGTGGTACTCAGACTTGTATGCTCTGAAATGGGGTGGAAGGGTGGGCCGGTAACGATGGTTCGTACAATCTTCGAAACGAAACGAGCTGAATTGAAACTAACGAGAGAGAAATGGGGTGGGTGTGTGCGCGCAGGATAGCATTCTTTCTACAACGGTCCTTGATTTTCTCCGTGTTGAGCTCTTTTGTCGTAAGGAAGTTCGATGAAAATAATTCGTCTTATTCCGCGTTTTGTTTATCCTTTTGACGAATTGTTGAAACACAACAAGAGGGACGGATGGTTCCATTTCCATTTCCATTTCCATGGTTTTGGTGGCAAAAGCTCGTCCTTTTTTTCTCAATAGTTTCTGTTCTTCGCACACATTTGGCGCATTTTTTGAGTGTGTAGGTTAGACGGGGAGCAGGTTGTTTTTTGTGTTGTATAGCCGACATAGAAAGTGTCGAAAGAAAGTGTGTAGAAAAGTAGACGCGCCGCTTATGTTAGAAGCCATTACTTTGCACCGCATATATAGTGTGCACGAGTACATAGAACTACGAGTACTTAGTTAACAACTTTCTTCCGGAAAACAGAATGTGATTTACGATTGCACTGGTATGGTAGGTACACAATCAACGTCGTGTGTCCAAGTCACCCACCTACGGCTATGTAAATTGTTGTTGTTTGTGCAATACGCCCGATCCGTGGATCATCATCATCTTACAGCACAGAGTGTTTGTCTTGCTTTGGAATAAATTGGGGAGGGAGCCGTTCAAAATTTTAGTTTAAAATAAATTTTTTGCTCCATAGAAGTTTTGTCAGTCTTTAAATTGCAGTGGGTAGCTGTAACATTGCACACGAAACAGTTGTGACTGGGGTTAAGTGGAAAAATAATTGACTTAAGTAGCTCAGTACTTTGGGTTGGACCGGAGCTTTTATCAGTACAAATTTTTTAAGTTAAGGTTCTTCTTTTTTTTGCGCCCGTGATAATGCAAGTCTTTCAGTTATCTCTCAGGGTGGGCATCGAAGATCATTCTGGCCATAGCGTCGGTATCGAATCCGCCTCCAATTTCTTTTCACATTAGGATGTGGCTCCTTTTGTTTTTTGATTAATGTCAAATATAATACATTACCCACTGACAACCAGGTAACGTGATCTGAAATATAGAAAAGGTCCAAAAGCGCTAATAACACTTTTAGCAGGATAAGCCTAAGTGGCTATTACCTATCAACTTACTAATAACAACGGAAGTCCTTAGGCAATTATTAAAAAAATCGTCTATAGCGAAAAGTTGGTCAGATCTATTTAGGTACATATTTGGAAAATTTTTAGTCTGCAATTTTGTCCTTTGTAGACGTACAAAAATGTGTTTCCCGGTTATTAGAAAAGTTTGTAGGTTTTCAATGGCAAATTGTAAAAAAAAACCTCTCAACACATGCGAACCCTATAGGTATTCTATTACTTTTACAGAAATTCTGACCAAATTAAGAGCAGAAACCATTGTCACTGCATTAATTTAAATAGAAATTTGCGTAGAAAATGTTTCAGCTTCCTAACATTTGACTGCCATCTGTATTGCTAAGCAAATTTTCGATGAAATTTTAACTGAAATTTTAAGAGAGTTACAAAAAGTCAGAGTACTGTTTTCCTAAATTGTCTCATACATTTCTCACTATCCAGCATAAAGTTCAGAACTAAAGACCTCTGTGTTAACATCTACCTAGTATCTAGTATATTAAATTTTTCTGCATGTAAAACGTCTATCATTTGGCCAAAAATTCCTCGGAAAGTTAATACAACTATTTCTGACCATTAAAGAATTTCACTGACAATTCGGCCGGATTGTTATTTTCTTCGTTTAGTTCTTGATTAAGTAAATAATGCTGCCAATGTGCCTACAAATTAGATACACATTTTGGGCCAAAAACTTGCACAATTTTATCATTTTTATGGATAATATGAGTAGATATAATAAAATGTAAGTATTAAGAAAGAAGTGACGTGCATAAAGAGTGAATGTAATTTGTACAAATTTTGCTATGGGAGCAAGTGCTGGTATGAAAAATTTAACCCTTTGGCGAAACCTTACCAATTTCGTATAGTTCTGAAATTATACCAAAGTGTTTAAAAATATCAATTCCCAAGGCACTTAAAAACACTTTTGAACTATACAAAAGTATAGGTACTGCTCACAAATACTGTCAGCAAAACTCTACCTAGTACTTAAAACTTAACTGAGTAACAAGAAAAGCTTAAACTCCAAATTATGAGTTATGACCAAATAAAAAATAAAAAAAAAAACGTGTGGGCTTTTAAAATTGATCAATCTATAAAAACCAAAGTTTAAAGAGGAGAAATTGCGTGCTATTTGACTATAAACACATCGCTTTGGTCAAGATTTAAAACTCTAGCTGAACATTAAAAAATTGGCTATGCCTAAGTTATGTTGTTGCATTTGAAACCAGAATAACTCTAAAAAAATATCTACTGGTCAAAATTGTGAAAGTTTAGTTCGAAAAACTCTAAAATTGTTACTTCTGTTTCCATGAAATTGTAAAACAAAAACATGGTCAAAATAATAAAACTATAGGAAAACTGTTTAGAACTTTTTCCAGAAATGGTATTTAAAAATTCAGCAAATGGTCTCTTTTGTCGTTTCAAAAATTTCCAAATGTACTTTAGTACAATTGTTCTAAATTCTGACCAATTACAAAATGTCTCTGCTCTGATAAAACTTTAATGCAACAAAAAAAAAATATTATCACAAAATGCAAGAAACATTTTATTTTTTGGGACAAAACGGTTTTATGTATGGTTAGTTAGCAAATACTTATTTAACTGCGTCAACATTTTTGATTATTATTTTAAATCTACTCCATGTCAACAGAGATGATCTCCAATAGTGGTGGAAAATAATTTCAATAAATGATCTCCTATTTTGAAATTTTTACAATGGAAAAACGAAGTTTGTGACCTTTGAAAAGTCAATTTTATAAGTTGGCCCCAGTTCTTGCGCCACAATCTTGTCCAACCCACTGTCGCACTGCATTCTAGCACAAAGTCATCATTACTCAAATTACAGAGAAATGCCACAATTTGATCTTGCAGATCAGTCGTTGGTCTTTGTGGCTTCACTTACACATAGCTTAAAGGCGAAACCACCCATCTTATAATTGCAACGAATTCATTTTAATTTCAATCAATTAAGATGATTTTCAATTTGCGTTTTACTGTGTGTGCAATTTGGTTTTCTGATACTACCATCGTCCTCTCGAGATTGTGCTGAGCTAAATCTACAAAGTGTTTAATTACTGGTTGCGTTTGTGCGCGCAACGTTTTGCTTGCCAAAGCGGAATTCCATCTCCTGCAAATCCTTTATAAACAACTAATACCAACCGTAAATGCTAATTACTTATACACGAACGTAGTGTACTGCTACGTGAGTGTGTATCCTTCAAAGCGAAGCGGGAGGGTGGCCGCACATCCCTTTTTGCGCTTTGGGCAGGTTGTTGCACTTTTTTGCTGTTTCACCTTTCGGCTGCAGTTGCCGTAGGATGCTTCTGCTGCTGTTGCAGTTGGAAATTGCTCAATCGTGATGGGATTTTCAATTCCACGAAAAAAGGGAAAACTAAAATAACATATCCTTGGCAGTAAACAGAAGGTGAAACAGAGTGGTTCGTGGGCGTGGTGTTGTTTGATCAGAGCGGTGAGATAAGGTGTGCAATTTGTGTAAATTCCGCTGACTTTTTGTAACGGGAATAAAGCAGAAAGCACCTCGGGGAGCTTCAGCAATTTGCGCACCTTCTTTGTGGTATCTGGCGAATATTTTAGGGGTTAGTGTGGTATGGTAAGCATCTTTATTTAATCAATCCAGCTAATGGGCCCAACATACCCAACTCTTCGTCTGCTGTATCAATTTTCAATTTTCTACGGTTAGATTGACTTTGCCGCAAATGAAATCCACACAACGTGACTTTCCATCAGATCGGTAAAGTACAAATCCAAACCGCACACACACAAGCCGGCTAAGCCTCAAAGATAAATGCATTCGGTCGTCCAGAAGTATACCCGGCTATACTCTGTTTGGTGACCTTCTTCCCATTCCTCATTTTGCTGCAATCTCTTGTTACTAACGTGCCATGTCCAAGTACAAATCCATGGGTTGACGAATTACCAGGGAATTCTCATTACCAGCGCTCAATCAATCTCACCGACTCGAATCGATGGACAATGTGAGTGTATCTAACGCAATACATAATAGATAGATTTGTTCAATTTCCAAAGAAAAAAGGGTCAGCCGTAGATTTGTTTCGGTCGCGAGTTAACCTCCAGTCAAGTGGATGTATTTCTTTTTCAATTTCCAACTCGACTCCGTCATTGGTGGTTAATTTGTCAAGATGTTGTGATTGGAGTTGTTTTGCCCGGTGGATTATTTTGCGCAGCTATACAATAAATTTGAATTTGAACGGCAGATGAAAATGCTGATACCCAGCCGTAATTGGCTTAATTCGATTGCATGTTTGACTCTCGTAGGGATGACATCATGTTTCGCACGCCATTATGCACAATGGCGATATATCTGTATATCTATGGTGTCTGTGTCGCATATCGACTGTCGTAGTGCACCGCAATATCGTTTGTAAAGTGATTCGTTTTTATTTTTACAATGGAAATGATGTGGCTTTGTCACCACTATAATTACCACCAGTAGTGACATAAAACTGAAAGTTATAGGAAGTTCAATAAACATTGTAAGTGCGATCTTGTTAGATAAGCGGGCGAATTGGGGTTGACGTTGTGTGGTTGGTTTGGTGTATTCGGGTAAAGGAAGTACGTTGTATGCTGTGGGTAGGGCGAAAGTGAAATTGTCCCATATAAATAGACATCGCACTGTCGTGATAATGCATACATACACATTAAATTGTGCAGAGCAGAGTGCAAGTTATGGAGGAGACAACTTTATCTAGTGTGGGCTGGAGTTTCGTTCGAATAGCCATTGTGGGACACCACTACTGTTCCATCTCATTAGGTTTTCTCGATTTGTTTGTAAGCTTACTGTCCCTAGGATCTCCAATATACCATTTCTCAAAGTAGGCAACTTCACCGTGATACAGGTCTGAGACATCATCCTGAAAAATGCTGTTCTGTAATATTCCAGGTATTTATATAGGAATAAGGCCGTCAAACTTGAGAGAAGAAAAGAGTTCATAATGTAACCTAGCCTTGGATCACAAATTGGTTTAACCAACGGTTCTAAGATGTTAAATAGAGCTATCAACGTTAAAGCCTATCCGGAATACTAATATTCATTTTTTGTGTCAATTTTTTCAAACTCGCAGTGGCGAAATTTTCCATATAAAGTTGGCTTTTGTGAGCTACATTGAGCTATATATTTAGTACGAAGGCTAAGAATGCTTATTAGCAAGGCCCTATATGAGTCTATGTTCCGTATAGCTATAGGATAGCAGAAGGAAAATCACCGAACGCCTATCAAACGGAGGTGTATGCTGCATAGATATGGGCACGATAATATTTTAGAAGAAGTTTACCGAGAAAGTTTCGAACAATCACGCAGCTTTAGGACTCAAAAATCATCTTGAGCCAGCTGTTTTGGAACTGCTTAGTGTTTCTCGAAGATTTGACTAAACACAAATCACCATCCACTTGACTAAGTCATGAGGCTTAAGAGAGTAACAATCTCGCAGATTGTCTGACAAGCAGAGATACCTTCGGTCTTAAAACCTTTTTTTCGGGTACCTGCTTCATGTTGTTCATACACTACAAAATTTATAAAATTAGTGAAGATGAAAACTTTTTTAAATGCTGACGATATCCAAGTGCCAGAGGCAGATTACAAACTCCATCTCAAAGCTAGAATACTATTTGAGCTAATTACAAAGAATAACTTGGGATATTACCTACTGCGATGGGCCTATGTTGCCTGGTCTTTGATGACGATCTTATAACCTCACCTAACCTAACCTTTTGTAACGTACGATAAATTCTGCCGACTCTAAGAAAAGGTGGATGAGCCGACGAAATCCGAACTTTTGTTAACTAAGATTAGTACACTCGTCTCCTGTCAGAATCTGACAACAGAATGTACTAAACTATTTTAATTTAAAGCATTAAAAGATGTATTCTTTTTCGTTGAACCCTGGAATATCTTTGTAGGTACCTAAAGCTTTAAGTTTTTCATGAAACAAAGTTAAAAATAATCTTTTACATATTT
The DNA here is from genome assembly GCA_948293265.1 of Cheilosia impressa. NCBI lineage: Eukaryota > Metazoa > Arthropoda > Insecta > Diptera > Syrphidae > Cheilosia > Cheilosia impressa. The sequence continues at coordinate 24,751,749 of OX411884.1, read as the reverse complement.
ATAACTCTATGACGTTATAACTCAACCGCTGCGTTGGGCCGATGTACATGATTCTTTGATTGTTTGGTTCATACATATTTCTGTATTTTAGGTTCGCTTTGGGGTCCAAACGGAATTATGCCAGGTCCAATAAATAAACTTTATGAATGCATTGATGTGGTAGCTTTACGGGTATAAGGAACTCGGAACTGAGGTTTATAAAAAGCCTCAGCTCCTGCCTCTGCGAAAGAAGTAAAGGCCGGCTCAAAAGAGATCTTCTGATTGCAGCTTATCTGCAACACAAGCTCTTACCAGATTAGAACAGTTTTTATAATCACCACTGTCCCATATGCCCCTAGAGCTTAAAAGAGGCTTCCACTTCAAGTCATATAAAAAAAAAAGAAAATTTTTGTTATTTGTGGAAATGTTCTGTTTACCATATAAAAAATCGGATTTGGACTTGCAAGGGTGGGAACTTGTTCGACAAATTGGATTTTTTTTATAGTACTATCTGTCAAATACGACTAACTTTATATTTTTAGGTTTCTAAAAAGGGAAATTAAAATACCTGTACCTACTTAGATGGCTCTAAGTCTAAAGTAAGGCCTGACGCAGGGCATTTGTCCAGTGGCACATCTCAAGCGGTGAACTAAACTAAGAAGATTTTTGAACAACATTTTTCAAATACTTGATGGAAATGCCAACAATCTTGGACCACAGATTGATCCTTTCTTGTACCAACTGATGGTAATTCTTGCACTAATCACTATCTCAAAATTAAAACCTGAAAAGCAAGTTCATAGAACGTTGGCTACACATGCATTAAAAAAAACACACTAAAATGCAGCCGCATCATGGAAATGAAATACATATTTAAAAGAAATTGGACATCGACTGCACCAGCTTCACTATTTAAATGTCCAACAGCTCGGCGGCTGTCTAAGCCGCAAACTAATCGAATTCATCGTTAAATTAATATTTCCTGTGCATCCATGCATCCATACCAACTGCACACTTCTTGTGCAGCCGCACATTCGACCAATCGATTCATTACCGCTGAAACAGCAAAACCATAAGCGATTCCGAAAAAGATGCATCTGCCGATTTTGCACAAATCACCACCACTATACCATCACCACCATCACCACCGCCGCCACCAATTGCAGTGCACATCTCATGCGTATTCAGCGAAGAGTAAAATTTCATAATTACACCTCGTAATCATTTCGAAAGCAAGTGATCCGTGCAGTGCCGGTCGTCGCGTCGAGTCGCTTTGCTGGACCCGTCTCGTATATACTTTTGGACCACACTCTGAACTTTGGCGCCATGCCAATGAGTTAAAGAGCCCGTAACCAGACAAAGCGCATATCTATGCACTGCACACCACACACACATTTTGTGGAACATGCAATAGTTCTATGCTGCTAAGTATCTACTTCTAGTACAATGTAGTGCATAATATGAGCGGTGGTGGTGTTGCTCTTTTTTTTCTGGCTTGACCCCGATGTTAAGTTCAGGAAACCTTTGAAACAGTCTGTTTACGCGGTTGGCGGTTGTTGTTCCTTCCAATGTGAGAATTGAATTGAAATTAATTTTCACAGAGGTTCACACTTCGGTCAGTTGCCATGTTGGGAACCCCTTTTCAAGAACATACCTCACCGTGGAATGACATAATTGCTCAAACAACCACCAAAGGTCAGAGACAGTGATCACCTGCCCCGAATCGATTCGATCGTCACGATCGTCTGCATAAAGTACCCACTCCAAGTGGATATGAAATTCCCAACGTGTCGGCTGAAATCAAAACAATGGTGACTGAGTGCGTCTCACTGAAAGCCGAATGGCTTCACTTCCAGAGAATTACAATCTCAATCTCGACGAGTAATCACGGGTAGAAGTCGTCCGTCGTCGGATATAGTAATTGAGAGGTGGTCTCGTATTTCCACTGACATTTCAATGGTAAACGATGACCCAATAAACACCGATGCAGGGTGAGACAGTAGGTATCGGATTTCATGCGAACATGATTCGATCTAACCTCGTTATGCTTGTTTACACGTAGCAGTTGGAAAAATAAAAAAAAATAAAAAAATTGTATACCTACACGAGAGACGGGACCAAATTCCGTTGGAGGGACTACCCTCTTCCTACCGAACCAGGGCGATTAACATTTTTAACAAATGTGAATATGCGTGCGATTAGCATTTAAGAAAACCTACTTTCGGACGGTTGTGTATTTCGATGCGGAGCAACAAAATGTTTCCATTGTTGTCACCTAATGAAATTGTAAATATTTTGAAGCGTGTTTGTGTTTTTCTCTGTGTAGCCATAGACTCCAACGCGCAAGGTGGACGATATTTATCACCCAATTTCATTTAATGGGGCACTAATAACCGTTTAGCCAAATTGAGGAGAATACGCCAGATTTGAGTTTTATTCAAATTCGATTAGGCATGGAAATTTGGAAGCTGGCTTTCGGTGGGCATGCCTTTGGGGTCCGGCCCATTGTGACTACTGGTGAGTTATGAATAAAAATCCACAACTGATAACGAAATTGTTAGTTAGTCACAGATGGGCATATTAAAACATCAAAGATGTGCCAGTATGCTGCCGGGGAAAGGTTGGGTGACGGAACGGAATTTGATCATTTGGGCCGTAATTGGGTCAACAAGTGAATGTATATGGTCCGATTTTGTGTGAAATCCTATCCTCTTTAGGTTTAGGCAAATAGTTTTCTACTGGTATCAAAATCCTTAACATTTTGGCGTAATTTTGACAGCAGTTGCAAAAATTGCCTGCTTGACTTTGGAAGGAAATCGCCGAAACGGTACCTACAAGTTTGTGGATACAGATTCAGATTTTATGAAGTTCTTTCCTATTTCTGTCTCGGTTTTAATTTTTTAAACAATTCTCATAATTGGCATCCAACTTTTTAAAATGTTGACTTAGTTTTGACAGCTAAATTGCCATTCATAGATACATATGTGTAGTTTACAACTCAACTATTGGTCAATTTGTGTTCAACGATTTGAAACAAAGCCCGTGACCGGAGGCCTTAAAACTTATAAACCAAGATCTTAAGTACCGATGCAATTAGACCCAAACATTTAATTTTTGTGCTGGCGTTTCTCTTGATCCAACATATTTCTAGGTTATGATCTTAGGCTTTGCTGCCATATTCCAGACAAAAATGTTTGATGCGTAGCGTATTTACACTTGGTTAAGGGCTGCAAAAGGACAGCAATAGGCGTGTTTAATCTACATAAATAATTGATTTTAATGGTCTACAACAACATATTGATCTCACACTAGACTAGCCGATTTATTTTGGCCCAAATTGTAATATATGGTTGAAAATGACATGTGGTTCCAACAGGACGGGGTTACGTGCTTCACAGCAAACGTCACTATGAAAATATGTGCTTGAACGATTTGAGATGTGATTATTGAATTGGTCACAAAAATCATTCGATTTGACCTCGCTACTCTTTGTCTTGTGAGGTTTCCTCTAATCACAAGTCTACGCGAATAAGCCGCAATAGACAGATGCCCTTATATGCAACATTACAAACCCACGTTATCGAGAGACATCTGAAGACATCAGAAGTTTTTATGCCTAAACCAGCTGAATACCCGGCATAGTTCGGTAGCTATTCCACCCAGTGATGCCAACTAAAGAAATCTTCTTCCACTACCAATGTGATTCAGTTGAATACGATGCAAAAATGTTTGAGGACCGCCTGCAAAATTAACGTCCGGCTCTGCGAAAATAATGTTAAACTTTAAATTAACGTGGGCAAGGGTTTGTTCTATTTTTATTTTCAGTTTTGCATTCTTTTCTGCTGCAGGGCATCTGAATCGCGCTTAAAAACGGAAGTTAACTCGTATTTTACCTGCAAGTATCTAGCTTTGCGCAATATTTTCATTTTCGACCATTTTCAGATACAAAAAAAAATGTTCACAGGAATACAAAGCAACTTTTTGTGCTTCATGCGAATTTTGTGAAGCTCCCCAGTAGATGGAGGACATACACTCCAGCCCTAGGAATGGGATTTCCATTTTATTGGGGTCATGAAATCAGAACAGCTACCTACATGAATTGAATTATTAAATTTAAAATGATTTTGCGAATTTGGGTTATATTTCGCAATTTCGCATGCACCACAACTCACAAAGACACAGACAGAGAAAGAGCTAGAGAGTGTATTGCCTAAAGATAAAACTGGGTCAAGCTTATTGCACATTTTTTGCTCCTTTGGACACATTATCCTTTCAGTTTGTTCAATGGCAGATATTTTAGCCATAAAACTGAATGATGAACGACTACCTTCATTCTATAGAGGGTGTCGCAAGTGTAGCTGAAATATTCAGTGGGCTATTCATTTATTCACATCAGTATCGACAAAAGTAATTAAAGTCGTCTTTTGTGAGGTTTTTTCCGCTTTTGTTGGGAAAGGTTAACAGAGGACACTGGATACTGGTCGCTGGACAATGGACACTGGACACTGGACACTGTACACTGGACACTGTACACTGTACACTGGACAGATACTGAAACACCACTGGTGCGAAAGGTTGAGCGAAGTAAAACAAAAAAAAACGAAGACTGGTGTATCCCGCGTTAAACGATCCCCACAAGGCACACATAACTTTCAAAATACATAGCTGCAGGCAACAAACAACCAATTTCGGCACAAACGCTTTATCAAAGGGAATCCCTTCAAGTTTCATGTATGCCAACCACAAAAAAGAAAAGTAACTCCCATCCCCGATCCACTGCCCAGTAATCTGCTAATTCAAATCCTTTCCACACCTCTCGATCGACGACACGAGTTCCTTTTTTATGTTCGCCTTTTTGTTGTACTCGTATGAATGCAAATATTTGGTCAAAGCGAAAACACCCGACAGCGGTTTGTGTTTCGTTTTTATCCGAGTGTAGATATAATGACTTATTTTGGAATCACAATCGACAATAAGAAAAAAAAACGGCTGCAGCGTTTAAATATTTTTTTTTTACTGTTCCCAGGAAACTTTAAACATTTTGATCTCTCAGCTCGATTGAACGAGCATCCAATTAACAAAAAAAAAGTCCTTTCACTGACACGGACATTCGGTATATGTTTCTTGCCAATCAAGAATGGCGGATACAAGTTATCGATTCAAATAAAGTGCGGATGCAATTTTGCAGTCGCCAGAGGAACCGAAACCGATATGAAAATGGTTTGGAATTTTGTGAAGGGGAAGTACTGTCATTTTGCGACTCGATGTGTGTTGTGTTTCGGACAGCGGCAATTACAGAGACGAGTCTGTGTTCTTTTGATGTTCGCAGTGGGTGGCTTTTGCAAACCACCCCCTGCTGAATCATACAACTGAAGTTATTGGCAAAACTCTGCGGACAACGTATATAAAAGGGCGAAGCTATATAAGGACTTTTTGTTTATTTTTGGAACGACTAATCTGCATTCGACCGACATAATTCGCCTGCTGTGAAGATTTTTGGAATAATCACTCAAAGTATGTTTTAATAAGGGGAAACAAAAAATCGAACTGATAGAAATTTTCATCAAATTTTTAAGGGATGTATAAGTTTGCCTTCTCTTCTCTGCTTGAGGATGCTCAACTAGTTTTAAATATGTTCGACCGTCCAAGATGTTCCTTAACCAAGCACGTCATCTATACAACGACAACTTATCCGCTATGAACAAATTCCTGGTAAAACCAAACACTTTTGGCGACCCAACCCGGAATGCATTTCATTCCAAAGCCTCTCGGCTAAGCCCATTAAAATGTTGCCACAAATGTATTCTTTGTCTCTCCTCGAGAATGCACAGACCGCTGCTCACAACTGATTACAATGTCAAGTCTCAAGGGACCATCTTACTCAGTCTCACTATAAGACGGTACGGTGAGTTGGAAATATCTATCAAGATGAAGCTCCCTTTGGTCAATAAATGAGAAATAAAGAAAAAACCCTGCAAATATGAAACTATCTCTTATTTTTCGAAACGAAATTAATTCAAACCAGACCACTCGTACAGAAGAATCCTTTCGGCCAACCACTTACAAAGAGGAAAAATTCTTCGCTCCTCCAATTTAATTGTAAAAACTGCTGGCCACTTAAAGGACAACATGAACTCGAATGTCCCCCTCCCTACTCTGGTTATCCACTTCGGATGAACGAAATTAGCCTCGGCAACAGTACTTAGGAAAATAATCACTCATACATTAGACCGAAGATCTTCGTTAGTCATCCGCATCCACAGCTCCGAGATTAAGAATGCTAGAGCAAAAAAAAAAAAAGAAAATCCACTATTTCCGAAAGGACACCAACCACCAATCATGGACGGCGGTCAGACATTGCATTCGGGCGCATCTGCATCAACATTCAACATCCATGAGGAAAACTAAGAGGACATGCAAGCAAACAATAAAAAAAAGAGGAAAAACCTCCAGGAAAACCCTCAAATGAATTGAAGTAATAAAAATGTGGACACCACTACAACTGCACACTAGGGATTTTGGCATTGTGTTCATTTTTCGGCAGACTTGTATGCTGTTATTGTCTGTGTCCTTTTGCACCCTATACCAAGCGTTGCGCCCTGCTCATTTCAAAAATTGATTTCATCTCGCTGCTTGGTCTGGCACACAGGGCGAACATTTCTGGGACCTATGCCAAAAAGTGTATATATTCGGTGTGGTGAGTTCATTGCACTTTCGCTTTGGTCGCGTCCTCTGGCTGGCTCGCTCCACTCGACCGCACCACACAAGGGATGATTGTACCTATCTACAGATCGAAAGATGCCCAACTGTATATATTGTTGTTCGGGACGGAATAAGAAGAAAATACCGTCATGCATTCTCGGGAAAAGAAAGATCACATGCTAAACTGTGGCCGAATGTAAGGAAGACAACGAAGAACCGAATTGTCCTTAATATTCGGTTTCGCGGTGCGATGTTTATCTTTACTGTCTTTTTTTTTCTTTTGAATATTCCCAACCGTGTGCAGGTCACAAGCGTCATTATGTATCCCCTTTTGTTGGTTTCTGAATGGGTGATGGGTGTCGGTGTCGGTGTGTGCTGTGTTATATTGGTGCGTCCTGCAGTCCTATAGAACAATGCAAAGACTAATAACACCGATTGGACAGGGTTATTGGCCTCACTTCAGGGACACAGGGCGATAGTGCTATTGATTCTAGATGCGTGCTGTTGGATTGTTGCATGTACACTTGTACAGTAACCAACAGAGGCTATTGTGATAAATAAGGAAGGGACCAAAAAGGAATGGAAAGGCACAAAGCCAATGATTTGCAAATTTACTGATTTAATGAATGAATAAAAGGAATTTGTTATTCAAGTACCTAATAAAATACAAAAGACAAATGAGTATACAATCGATGAATGAAAGAAAAACCTACCTACCTAAGTTAAAGGCACACTGGCGCCGAATACAAGGGGGCAGATAAATCACCAGACTCTAGGGCGATTTGGAAAGTCTGTAGAAAGACTTTCGTACGTTCTCCTGGTATATGGTTTCAGCATACGATTACTGCTGCTCCCTTCAATTCCGGTGCTTATATTGGATTTCCAAAACTCGGATTGACGAAAAATATATTTTAAGTTTTAAAATTAATTCTCTTGTGGCTGCCGTTTGTTTCCTTTTGTTTTCTAGTCTTAAATGCTTGCAAGCTATTTTTTTACTGGGGTACCTATACGGTATATCTCATCACTAAAAGAGCGGTATACCGTATACCGCTCTATTAGTGATGCACTTTTTGATACTAACAATTGGGAAGAACAAGTTAGAAATGTTTTTCAACATCGGCTAAATTTATAAAGGAGGAGTTAAAAATTAAAAAAAACTGTTCTCTTCGTTTCTGCTTTACCAAACTCTGCAAAGAATACAAACATATTTGGAGAATGTGCAAAAGCGTGCACTTTTGAATTTTGAAAAGCAGAATTTTATAAAAAGAATTTTGACCCATCCAAAATGTTGACCCAACCCGTTAATACGTTCTAAAACTTAAATTATGTTTTTCAAAACCTTTCTTAATGCAAAATGGTCTTTAATGCGCCGGAGTGTCCAAATTTAAACTGACCAACTGAGCTGTATATCTGTAGTGATGATTCTTTTTCTTACTGAGAAAGTCGACGAGTTCAAGTATTTGGGTATTGGGTTGACTCTTAAATGTCTTTACTTGTTGCATTTAGGGAAAATCTAGTCTATACTATCTGGCCAATAAGACACCTATTGATTTTTCATTGCAACTCTTAATGAGTGGCTATGGAATCAGTACTCCATCGTCAATACATCAGCTTTGTAAATAAATCAAATTTTATGTCTCTTCTAAAATAATTCCAAATCTTAAAAATGTATAGCATCCAATAGTTTATACCTATCTGGGACCAATAAAATCGGCTTTAATTGAATAAGTAAATGCAACCCAGAAAAAAACACGAATTTCTACCGTCGCGGCCTAATATTTACCAATGCGAGCACCAAACCTCACACCTTTTCTTATTAATTAATAGCTAAGCCATACTTTGTCGGCTTTGTTTTCATTGTTCGATACATTCTACTTGATTAAGTTTTTTAGAAGCAAGTATTCAGGCATTTAAAGTCGAATGTAGAGTTCAGTGGGGATTTAGATATATGCCGCTTAAGTGTTCATTTAATAAATAAATAAATAAATAAAGTGCCATACCAATAAAAATTTTTAGTTTCGACTCTAAATTTTAGTAGTTCACAGTGGGCCTTACTGATAATCATTTTAAACCTTCACACTAAATATTTTGTAGGTCACAATATGCAATTTTGTCGGGAGAATTATGCCAGAGTTCGAAAAATTTAGCCTAGACACTAAAAATGATTTTTAGTATCGCATTTCCATTAAAATTTTGCAATTTGAACTTCCGTGAATTTAAAGTCAGGACTAAAAATTGTTCTAAGTACGTCGCAATGTTGATAAATCAATTATTTCAGGCAGGCTTCTTCTGATGGTTTGTGGTTTAAGTAAATTCAAACAAGTATACAAATTAAACCTGCAGGATGGTTCTTTGTTAACCGAGGAATCAAATTATAGGTACTATACAGTATACACCTCAAACAAAACTATCTGGCATAAATGCACTGCAGGCTGCTCCTGGATTGTGGTTTAAATAGATTTCATTACTGGCGTACACCACAGATGGTATGTTGCAGAGAGGTAGACAAGTCTGTTATTTGAATCTGAGAAACTGCAGCTTTTGATTGCACTTTCAGTGCATAAGTACTTAGTTCATCGACGTGTTGGGTTGTTATTTAACTCCTGTATGTAGCTGTAACAAACGAAATTTTAAAGTGTACCAAGCTACAACTCTACCCCAACTACACCCAAAATTGTTGCATTGGCGGTGATTAGGAAGTCCGACTTGAACAGACAAATCAATTGTTGCCTTTATTGGCGACTACATTGTCGACTGTTTTTTGTGCTTTATTCAATTATTATCCGGCATTGAATTGGATAATCCGGTCTTCAATTTTAAAAACGATATCGTTCAGGCGATTATTGTTATACGGAATCAACTCCAATAACTGTTGCGGACAATGAACCTCTTGACGAAATATTCTACCAAAGCCGTAAACATCACCGCTGAATGGGACTACCAAGCGCTTAATGATAATCCAAAGGTGCGTGCTCTTCAAATGTGGTACAGCCGATTAGGCGCATTGTAATACAATAATCACAATTTGTATAGCTAACAATGTGGACCCCCGTGGCTTTGGGGCATCCGTTGCCACAATTCGATTCCCATCATTGGCAACACAATATTTTCCAGTTTTGAATTGATTTACATTTCCAAACACAAAAAAAAAACCACGGCGCAGCGTGAGAAAAATTGTAACAGACAGAGATTTCCCTGCCAGAATATTTTGTGAAGCAGAAATTAGCTTCCAATTGAAACCCACAAAACACTCTCATTGACAGGTGTTGTTGAATTGCCGGCAATTCGTCTGAACCGCAGGTGCTAAGTACGCGGCTCATAATTATCATGATTGTGTCGAGTAGATATCTGTGCATTTAAACAAAGTGTCTTTGCGGTGCCTTTCGCTGGCAAGATTTATGTCCTTTCTCCAAGAGAAGGCCCCCCTCCGAAAGGAGAGCAGAATTTACATATTTCAGGCCAAGCAATTGTCTGCTCAATAATTATACAAATTCTGTTGATTTTTATAGCCTGTCATAATTTTTGTGGGTCGTTAAAATGCTGCCATGTAACTCAATAGGAGGGCTAGAACATATGCCCAAAGCGAAGCCTCGTGCCTAAACCTTTCTCGCGATAGATACTGACAGCGCTACTGATTACCTATTGATGGTGACTTTGGATTTTGTGCTGGTTTTGATTCCTGTTTAAGGTTCGGCTACATCATCAAATCACTATAATTAACTATTTTTCGATTTTAATTACCCAAAACATTGATAGGCCTTTTACACATGCATTTACCGTTAATGTATGCAAATTCAAACAAACAAATGATTGACGAGTCAATGTGCATTCTCCACACTTGTCTACGAGTAGTAAGTGTCTGTCAGAAATGTTTGTCCACTTGCGGGCATTTTGTGGCTAATACCTGTATCATCAATAGACGAATATTTGTCAAGAGGGATCGCAGCGAACATTGAAGGCCATTATTTGTGAGATTTTAATAATTCTTTTGGTATTTGCATAAATTTACTGTTTACTTCATAAACAAACGAATTTTGTTTCGCAGAGTTTACATAGAGCTACTGTGGATGTAGGCTGCGTTATTGGTTCTTTTCTTTTCTTTGTTGTGTGGAGGAATTCAATTAATTGGGAATAATCTCACCCGAAGGACACAAATCCATATTTTATGGTATTTCGTTGTCGTTCATCGAATTGGCGTTTAATTAATGCTGACAAATGTAGGTAGTGGGTGTTTAGATATTTTGTGTTATCTTTGGCAACTTTGTTTGGGGATGAGCTGAGATTACAAACAAAAGTCTTGTTCATTACTTGTTATGCCTGCGAGCGGTGGAGACTTGTGTCGCTTGTCCCTGATGTGCTTTGTGTCATGCGGGAAATAAATTGGTTTTTAGCTGAGAAAGTTAATGAAGTATTTGCTTAGGATATCGTTGTAGAAATGAAGTGGGAAACAGCTTAGAGGTATAGGGAAATGGAAAGTGACCCATCCATTCGGTTTGATGTTTTGGTGTCATTTCGGGTTGCGAACTTTTTCTAGTAGTTGGATAGGCGCCGTCTGTAGTTAGTTAATACCTGAAAATTTATATCAATTACTACTAAGCGAGTCTCGCTCCAGTCCACTGCGCAACCTTTTGCTAACATCTGACAAACATCCGTGAGTAAAAAACCTGCCTTGAAATAGCTTTTCATTGGCTTTTTGGACTCGGCATACAATTTTAGATCAATTCTATTCGTCCCAAAATTGAAAAACTCGCACACAATGAAGTAGGTACCCCTATACGGACGTGTTGCGCCAACTATATATTTATTTTACTAGCCAGCCATGACCAGTTTCGATCAGACGAGAAGTATTTATAGCTTCCATCTAACCGAAATAATCAGTGGTGCGACTTTAACTGATTAGTGTTCCAAACATGATCGAAACATGTTCGATACACTCATCGTGCTGTTATGAGCAATTTTTAATGGACGCTTTTATTGTCATCAGCTTCTTACTCGTTTTTTGAAAAAGGTTTTAAACGACGAAGTAGTATTTCGTCACGGCAGATGATAGCAAGCCTCCCTTAGACAAGGATCTACTTTGAACTTTGTTACAACTAATATTCTCATATAAAATAAATTATAAAATATTCTTAAAATAAGAAAGTGATTCCACCCGAAAAAGAGAAGAAAATTAGTAAAATTAAATTATTATTAATAATTCTTAAATTCAGAAAAGATTTTAAAATAAGAAAACAATTTTAATTTCACTAAAACGAACGTTCGCAAGTTTTTTGTCCTTCTTAATTAAAGCAATAGTATGCGACTATTTTTCTTAATTTAAGAAACAAAATAGTTTGCTGTATAAAGACGAATGTTACATCAACTTTCCAAGCTCAGCCTTTACATATTGGCAGCGACTTCAAAAGATTTTTTGCAACATAACTCCGAATAATTGCCGATTTCTTCACTCAATCTTCTGAACTGCAAATTTTAGAACCTCAACCCCTTTTCGTTAATCAATTCCAATGGCATTCTGGCAAGACCATCTCCACAAACCTAACAGTCCATATCTAGATTTTCTTTAGCGTAGGAATTCAACTTCCAAACTGACCAACTTTATACAGCTGATGGAGATTCTAAAATTAATGAGATCCATTGCTCTTGGAGCACAATCATTTCTCGTCGCAAACTCTTTCCAAACAGAGCTCTTGCGTCTCATGGAAGTTTTAATTTCCCCAGCAATGGTGGAAGTGATGAATATCCAAGTAAAGAAATCTGCGTCCACACTCTTATCGCCGTATACGTATAACTGACTTGACTAGGGCACTTAAGGAATTCCATTTATTCACCGACAATGAACTCTCTGCGCGCTGTGCATATATTTTCCTTATAACAGCATCCACATAATTATTATCCGTTGGTGATTAAGTGTCCTTTTTCTTCGTTGTCGTTGGTTCGCGTCCTCCGCACACGATACGATATGACATTCACAGTGCCCCGAATGTAATTAAAACGTGAATAAGGGGAAGTAATCACTTTTATACGCCACCCTATGAATGCGTTGAGATTAAATTTTTCAAATTTCCAAAATCCCTCACCCATCATCATTACGAACCAACACACAGACGTAGTGGTTGCCAGCAATAGGCCTGCACGTGCCATCTGAGAGTACGAGTACAAAGTCTGTCGGTTGCCATAAACCAGACAATGGAGCAGCGCTAGACACGACCCACGGCGTAATCAATGCAAGTGGCTGGCAAAATACATCACGAACAATGGCTCCGGGTAGGGTAGAGTAGGCTAGGTCCAGGGGTTGAAAAGGTAGGTAAAAATGTTCCCACTTCGGTCGATGACATTGAATGGGAGATCGCATCTTCGGTTTACTCTGCGAGAGGGATGAAACTCATTTAATTACTTTTTTGTTCCTCTTCTGCTACAACAGTTTTCGGGTTGTCCCTAACACGCTAGTTTTGAAAAAATATTCCAACGTCCATATCGGAACGCAGTCATCTGGTTTTTGAATAACAAAAATCCTAAAGTAAGAAACAGCTGCGTGCACTGTTGAGCCTCTACCAACATGGAGGGGACCGGAAGGATGCTCTTTCGACGGTGCTTATGTTGGTAGATTTCGGTTCAATTTTCATTGAGGCATGTGCACTGTAATTGCGCAAGGTTTTTGGAAAAATTACATAACGCACACTCAACACAAATTTGTAGTCCCTAGGGGTTAGACGTTAGAGGGAATAAAAAACTACTTCCAATTGAGAACAGGGAAAACGAGCGACTATGGAAAAGGGAAGCGGAATCAAATTACGGCACACACATGTTACACATTTAACAAGGAAAAGTAATTTCAACGCCTTCTATGATTGCCCGAATAATTGCCTCTTATTGTTAAAGAATAAGAATATGAATGCGCATGGGATTTTATAAGGTTATACATAGCATATCTCAGTTTCGGATGAATGTGTGTTGAAATGGGTCATTATTTTAATGGCTACTTGCGTTGGTAGTACACTTTACAAAGGAATGTCGGCTTACGTCAGTCCCTTTTTTTTAGTTGCTTTCATGTGCGATTTACTTGGCCTCAGATGCACAAATGCACATGCCTTACGAGGAAATAGACGAAAGCCTAACCAGAAATTGTCGCCTGAAAAAATATTTATTTATTTATTTATTTTATTTATATATTTAATTTTATCGCTGTACATTGAGAATAATTTCTTAAGATAGTACAGATAGTATAATATTTTAAAAAGAAAAGGCTTTCAAAAAGGTAGATTTTCCAGTCCATATAAAAAAGCTATAAATTCTCAGTACAAAAAGAGGTGGAGCTGCAGTACAAACAATTTTCACAAACCTTGGTCACAAGTACCAGTCAACAAAACAAACGATTTCAACGTATTGACAGAATGAAGTGCATCTTCAATTTTCACTGGAATCATTTCAGTTTCTCTAAGTAAAAATGATGCAAACTGTTTTAAACTGTCAGAGAAAAATTACTTAAAACTATTCTTACGTTCTTCATTTTCATTGTAAAAACTCTCTACAAGAAATTCGCAACGCCTGTTATATAACAGTCGAATCCCTCTAAGTCGAACCTCTTTTAACTCGAATTTCCCTCTAACTCGAATTTTTTGATCCAATTTTTGCATTCCCTTCAGTTTTGCATAGAAAAGTCATCCTCTAAGTCGAAAATCCCTCTAACTCGAACATATTCTTTTGATTCTTGACCTATTACAATACTCCTCTAAGTCGAATTTTGCTTTTTAAAATAGAATCATTTATTAAACGAGTGAACACTGCTACTTTCACATCCCAATAAAAAAACAACAATTTTTTTAACTAATTTTCTTCAAAATGTACCTACTTTCCTATTTTTAACCTTAAATAAATTCGCTTACAAAAAATATTTTTTTTTTTAAACTTCTGTCTCGCCAAGGCGAAAAATAGGCACGTCGACCTAGGAAGGTCTATTGTGCCGGGAATGACAGAAAATGATATCTAGGTTAGCAGTGTCTCTACCTCCTTAACGTAGCTGGTAATGTTTTCAGCAGAGGACTTCTTCAATTCTTCTGGACTTGATATTTCCCGAAAGAAGAATTTCCTTCTGATTCTAGATAGAGCCGGACATTCACACATGATGTGCTCAGCTGTTTCGTCTTCTTCAAGACATAGCCGGCACTCCGGGGAGTCGGCTATATGAAGTTTGTGTAGGTGGTATCGCAAACCGTGGTGACCCGTTAGGTAGCCTACAAGGTTTTTGATATCGTGCATTCGTAGATTTAGGATCTTTTTGGCATTTTTCTTGAATGGCAGGATTAATCTTTTGGCTTGCCTGAGGCCTGGGATTTCTTGCCACTGTCTGATATACACGTGTTGTGTTCTCAACTATTGATAGTGGAAGTGATTGCTGATTTAGTGACGACGCAGAAAGGTTCTGGTCCTATGAAAGGGGTTCCTGACCCTTTCCTGGCCAGTTCATCAGCTTTTTCGTTTCCTTCAATACCCTCGTGCCCGGGAACCCACGATAATTTGGTTTTCTTTCTGGAGCAAAGAGTTTGGAGAGCATTGAAGCAGTGCATGACTGATTTTGAGACAATTATTGGTGAGCTAAGGGCTTTTATAGGTTTATAGCTGCTTGACTCTCTCTGAAAATATGGATGTTTGCGCCTTTGATCCCTGAAGAGTAGATAAGGTTCGCGCATTCCTTGATGGCATGGAGCTCTGCATGAAATGCACTGGGGCTTTTCCCCATAGGTATTGAGACGTTGCGATTTGGTTCATGTACGCCAGCTCCTACCCCCGAGTCCATTGTGGAACCATTCGTATATGCTTCCTACCATGCTTCTCTCTCAGTGATCTCCGTGGAGAATTTCCTGTTGAAGCATAGTGTTTTTGGAAGTCGGTCTGTTACCGTGCAGATCAAGTCAAGTTCCGGAAGTTCCGAGATAAGAATCATTAGTTCTGGATGGTCGCTAAAGCTTATCTCTTTCACTTGTGCCAGACTAGCTGTGCTGCGTATAGCCACTTTTTGATGTGAATGTGGAGGGGTGTTAACCCTATTAAGGCCTCTATAGCAGCTGTAGGGCAGGTACGCATTGCGCTGGAAAGGCCCAAGCATGCGAGTCGCTGTAGCTTGTTCAGCTTTGCAATATAGTATATCCCTCTAACTCGAATTTTTCCAGAAATCCCTCTAACTCGAACTAAGTAATTTGTATCTCCCGTGAAAATTCGACTTAGAGGGATTCGATTAATATTATTATATTAATCTTTGCTTTAACCTGTGTCGTTATAACCGATTTTGACTGTATATACTTGAGAAGGTTCATACTCGCAATCTCGCATATTTCTTATGGTAGGAAAATGAAAAGACCACTTTTTAGAAAATTAGGACATTGTATTGTTTTCATTTAAAAAAAGAGGACAAATGGTCATCAGGTCACCATATGCATGGTATATAATAATTGACTGTTCAGTTTGTATACAAAATGTCCATGGATAAGAAAGCTACGATTAGCGATGGGAAATCGGAAAAATGTTTAACAAAAATTAGTTTCACAGTGCCACCCACACATATGGCTTTAGAAGAAGACCTTTAATTTAATGTGTGCCTCTGTTAAACTTGTGGCCTTACAATGGGGCAATCTATTAAATAAATCTATCTCTGGCAATTTAAGACAATTAGATATATAATGAAATTCAACTACCTTGCTAAACTGTGCCCTAAAAAGAAATCCTCACCTTTAGCTTGCCATGATTGAGAAAAAAATAAAAAAAACGACTGGAACAATTATTTCAAGTAAATTTCCAGATTAAATGCGAAGCTAAACGCAATTACAATTTCAGTAAAAATATTTGCAAACAATTTTCTATCCACGCCGACTATCACTATCAACGCCATGAGCTTCAGGTTTATCTGTATTCTGTTTCAATATTTGCATATATCCACCAGCATTTTTCAGCCCTCCGAACTTTACTTATTTTCAGTTTAGAATTTCATCAAAATTTATGACAAAAAAAAATTAATTTTCCAATCAACCCACCAACCAATTCCGGTTATTATTAACAAAGTCCTATCATTTTCGATTGCAGCAACTAACATACATTTTGTTTGTCCTTTCAGGTGATGCCTTAGCGCAATAGAATTCCTGGACAATGGAGTGATGTGCAATCGTCCCTGGAACGTCGACAAAATGTTTTGACTCCCAACAGACTTCGTGTGGAAATTAATTAAAAATATTGCGTAATTTTCGCGACACATTGAACAATTCGTCAAATTCGGTCGAAAAAATAATCAAAACAAGTGAAAAGGATTTTTTTTTATTGGTAAAGTCGCTCAACGATGGCGACACGGTACGCGGACACCACAGCGGTGGTGGGTGAGAGTTTTCACAGGAGACGGCATCCCTACGGTTTGTTGTCCATCGTGTGCGTGTTAGTGTTTAGTTTCCAGCTTAGCCATGCTTTCGACATTGCCAAACATGCAGACAGCCACAAGGATATGTCGCTAGTCCTGCCGCACGATACATATCCCGGCTTTAGCATTAAGAAATTCAAAACGGTCCCCATATCGAACAACGCCAGCAACTACCACCTGCTTGAGACTGGCTACTCCAAGTACTTCACGGTCCTCGACGATGGTGTGGTGATGACAACATCTGACATCTCGCCGCTGGTCAATCGGCCAGTGAATTTGGTCGTGGTCGAAGAGACGCCAAACTCGACGTCAACCCACAATTTGCAGCTGTTCGTGATGCACCGCAACGATATGCTGCGATTCCCCGGCTCAATGCTCGACGCAACTGGCGAGGTTAGGGAGAATCGTCCTGCGGGAACACGGGTGCGTGGCATCCCCCTCATGCAGGCGCTGTCCAATCGCGATACGCAAAAGATTAAATACTCGATTATCGGTGGCAATGAGGACAATGCGTTCGCATTGCAAGACAGGGGACACTCGAAGAGCAGCCTCAAGGACACCATCAACGTTGACAACGACGACGAGAGCGGCGTTTGGTTAGTCACTGCCAAGCCACTGGACCGCGAAACCAAGCAATACTATGACTTATCTGTGCAGGCTTCTGACTTGGAGGAGGTCGATAAAACGGTATCCAAAATCGTGGTCACCATCCTCGACGAGAACGACAATCGGCCGGTGTTTGTCAACGAGGAGTACAAGTTTGCGGTGGCCGGCGAAAAGTCGACTGATTTAAATGGCAATTCAACGACCACATGGAAGCGGTTCACCATCTTGGGCAAAGTTGAGGCTAAGGATGGTGATGGGGACAAAATCGCCTATAGGTTGGTGCAGCCGAGCAATGTAGTGATTATCGTGCCGCAGACGGGAGAACTTATGCTGGCCAGCGAGCCGGAGAAGCCGGAACTACTGCTCGATGTGGAGGCACATGACTTGCGATATCCCAGTTTGGCTAGCGCTCGACCCGCGAGGGTTTTGGTGGAATTTGTTGCACCGGAACCGGTTTCGTTTATAATGCAACATTTGAGTCATGATTCGGTGAATCAGCATTCGCATCGTCGCGAGAAGAGACGGGTAACGCGCGCGGTCCGTCCAACGAAACGAATTGAGTTCACCGAAGCCGATGGCGACACCGAGGGCAAGTCTGTCTTCCAGCTGGAGAAGGAGACCGACAAGGAGACTTTCAAGATTCGCGACGAGAATCCCTGGGTTACGGTCGAGACTAATGGCGCAGTGCGTGTGAAGAAGAAGTGGGACTACGAGGAGCTCGGCCCAGAGAAGACCATCGATTTTTGGGTTATCATCACAAACACGGCAAATAATGGTGAGTGGTTGCTTTTTTTTGTTATATACATTTTTAGAATGAATTTTAGGGAGTAGTTGAATTGGACATATTTTTCGAGCGTGGTTGGGGCGCTACTTTCTCACTTTCGCGAAAGGGTTTTGGTGGTATATTATCAAGCTTAAGTGTCGATCAGGAAATATTGGTGTCTTTGGCATATCGGGACCGGTTTTATCCGCTCGACCTAACAGTCTACACTTACCTACTTAGGCGGCTCTAAAGTTCTGGGTGAACAATGGCTTTAAACTAACAAACCACTCCAATTAGCTCGGTCCTTGACTAACTGCGTCCATTTTCGGTCTTCAATTCTGTTGAGGTCTTCACCTATCTACTTGTGCGCGCCGCCTAAGACGACGACTTCCTCTACTGCGTTGACCCTCCGGGCTTCGAGTCGAAGACTACGGTCCGGATCATATGTGTCCGTCCGCTCTACATGTCCTAGATGACCGATGCGCAATTTGCTTGTACCATAGGTCTATGTCCCCCACTATAGCTATCTTTGAATCTTCTTCCCCAAATCCCATCAAAGCAAACGGGATGCTTTAGACAAAGTTCAATGTTCAGTTACAGAAAACAGGACTGGGATTATCATTATCTTATACAGAACTTCCTTAGTTGTTCGAGGTAAGGTTCTACCACTCAATTTGTTCTAAAAGCAAGTAGATAACTTGCCAAACTACCCTTAAAGTTGGAGCTGTCGATAGTGACGTTCTGTCCGATTCGTCCATGTTGAATGTGTTGATTTTTTGCACATCTTAAAAAAGTAAAACGCTGATCCCGATGTGTTTTTTTGTTTATTGTGACTTACCTACCTCTTTTATTGATATCAATGTGGCCTTCCCTATAGACAGGTAGGTGAAGATGTTGTCAAGTTACTCAAACCTGGGTAAGCAGCTTTCCTCTGAGGAGCTTGAAAGTCAGTTGAGGTCCTAACTTAGCAAATAAAGGACGCTGTAAACTGACTATAAACAGGATCGGCGTTCTTTTTACAGACATGAAGAGGCGAGGTTTCTGCTGACGAGGTTTTGAGGTTTTGTCAAATAACAAGTCTATAACCCATGTTAAATCATGCAATTTAGGTTCGCCGTAGGTTATGGACAAAAAGCGATTCCTCTAAAACTTTTGTTGACTTCTAAAACAATTACTTTTGTACCATACTATCAGCCAATCCGATCCCACTGGGGTCTTCTTTAGCCAAACTTTGTTATTCGTGAACGAGCGATAGGTAGGTATACATGTTAGCTGATGGAATTCATTTTTGCTTCGTATAGATATACAAAATCACAGCTTCGACTTTTTTTGCACCCATGGACAGATCTGTCGCCCCATTTTGCCAATCACTTGCAGGTTAGCCCTGTCAAATGGACCACCCATACCGTCTTCATAACCTACAAAATATACCCAGCTTCGACTCAAATTTAGTAGACCCATTCCATGAACCTGTCCCCACTTAAATGGCTTATATGTCGATTTTGTGGTTGCTCTTTATGGGCTGCTGAAAACTACGTGCCAATTTGCTTCAGTTATAGTAGGACCACAACCTCCTGATGTCAAAACCATTAAGAAGTAAATCTTTGCAACTACTGGTGCACTGCTGTCATTATCGGTGCCATTTTCATGAGGAAGTTGGTACCTTCTGTTGGGAATGCACCCACCCACCGGACACACATAAACTCGTACCCACTTCGGTTGACATTAACTTCCGGCTATGTCAACCGAAAAAAAGTTCACTTCCCAGAATGAGAAACCAAAAATGGTAATGTACCAGCAATTTCCCAACCTGCACACCGTTTATTTTTATATCCCTCCCAAGCGTCTTGAAAAAAAAACCGAACCGACAGAAAAAAAAAACACAAGCGCGCAGAATATTTCCAATGCAGATACGAGTACATCCCACCGCAGAGGCATTCCGTAGCACTCGCTTGGCATCTGGTGTTTTGTGCAGGCGAGATCAAACTGCTTCTTACAGCCTTATACTCTGTCGACCCATCAATTCCAAAAACAGATATAAGCCTGGTGCTAGTTTTTGTGTACGTCATTATGAAGATTTGTATTTTTTTTTTATTTGCCAAACGGATGCATGATGCATCCAACGTCAACATTAACATGACAGTGGCAGTGCAACAGTACAACAGAGTATACTCGTACTCGTACCATGCAATAGCATCGTCATCAGCACTGACATCTTCATATTGTGTACGGGAGTATGGGGGTCGATTTGAACCGGAGCATCTATCCACCACACACATGTTGGCTGCTCTGAAGTCGGAACTGAGGGTGATGGAAAAGAACGGGTTGATTGTGATTCCGCACCAACGAAGGGTACACAGGCACTAACCCACATGGCTGTCATAATCAGTTTTGTTTGGCGTTTTTGGCGTGCACCATATACCCCAGTGGACGCTACGTTTTTTTTTTGTCGATACTTTTATCCAAAACGATGTTTATTTTCGAGATGATGACGGTGGCGGCAAGGCGAGGCAACGACGACATCCCGAATCAAGCAAGTGACTCCAAATGATGGTTAATGTACACAGGCCCGCTGGCCGGTCGGTCTCAGTCTCACTTCTGCTCCCATAATTTTCAAGAGCTGGATTTTTATTCTATAAATAAGCGCGCTTAAGCGGAGCGGCACCATCTGTTCCATATCGCACGCTACTGTTACTGTGTGTGCGGATGGTATTTGTATCTTTACTTGTGAATCGGCAGCGAGAGTCGCTGAAAATGCCCGCCAAAAATAAGTGCAATTTATTTTTGAAGGGTGTTGAGCATACATGCGGTTTCGGGTTGATTCATTGCGGGTGAGGATTAATAGCATGGTTCCTCAGTAAAGTATATACAATAGGGTGTTGGTCTTTTGGTGTGCATGTGAAACTTACAATTGAATTTCCTGTGAACACCAAAGAGTGTAAGCTGTGAGTAATTGCTGCTAAAAGCTATCGTGGAAGGAGGTGTTATACCTGCCGGTGTTATAGGCGTGAATGTGCTAATAGCCTTCTGGACAAAGCCACTTAAAATAAACTTGCGCGAAAGAATTTTTAAACCTTTGTTGAATATCTGCAGTAAAAGGGAAAAAACATGCAGAATATGAGCCGGTAATGTGACAAATAGCTGGGTCTTCAAAAATATAAACTTAAGCGAGAGCCGTCTTACACGAGTATTATTTTAAAAAGGCGGCAGTAACACTTTTCTGTTGCGAAGAGCTATCGCTGTCATTGTAATGGCAAAAATGTGGCCCAAAGGTCTTGAGGTTCAAAAAGGTGACATTTGGCCCCTAAACGGCCAAACAGCAACTCTAAGCTAAAGATTTCCGCGTCGATTTATAGAACCAAGTGACTGTAAAACTCTATAGCTCATTTTTTCAAGAAATAACGTAGCAGTTTAGATCAAATATTTGCTGGGTGCCAATGCAAAGAAACGTTCGAATGAAATTTACGACTAATAAGTAAGCACAACCTCTTTCACGTAATAAAACTTAGATTTAGGCTATCAAAAGTATATCTACCTTAAATGAACTAAGCCAATCAGATTTGTGTTGACTCTAAAACGCTGCAATCGATTGTCAGAAGCAGCGTTGCCACTTTAGGACTATTTTTTCGTAGTAGATTCTCTTAAAGGCAAAAAATAACATAAACAGTTCAAAATTATTAAAAACAAGTATTTAAACAAAACAGAAAAATTGATTAATCGTCTTATGTTTTTGCTAAAAGGTACAAATTCTCTTGATCTAGTTGTGCATACAAGCGTTCTACAAAAGTGCAGTAGATTTAAAAGTTTGGCAGTAGGGTTCAAATTTGATCTACTAGTGGGAATGCTGGTCAAAAGACATACAGCTAGGTTCCAGAATCCGAGCGAAATGAAATCGAAATCGAAATTTCAAATCAAGTGAGTTCGATTTTAGTGTTCCACATTTCCGCCGATTTACTAATATCAAACATTTTTCGAAATCACTTTCTGTGAAATTAAAAACGGCTGATATCTGTCATTTGAAACGTTACAAAAATATAATTTTGCTAAAAATGGTTTGCTTGTTTTAAATTTCGACTCGTTTTCGCGATTTATTTAATAATGAGTGTTGTGCTAATTGCCGTGTTGTTTCAAAACCCAAAAAGAAAAGTATGCAGAAGAAAATATTAATAGGCGTATGCTGAGAGGCCATTGAAAATTGCAGATCCTGCGTACATATTCACAATTATTCCAAGCAAAAGTTAAAATTTTTTACCTATTTCTTATTCCATATAGATTTTTATCATACTACCGACTAAATAAATGTGCTTTCTTAATGGTGCCTAACAATCTTCGATTCCTTGTACGTTGCAGTTAGCTGCGTTCTCTTAAATAACAGCCAAAAAAGGTGGTACAAATAATTAATGTTTGTTGCGCGTTGGACAACATTGGTAGGCAATTTAAGCTACGAAATGAAGAAAGTTTTGTGGTGCGGAAAGACGCAAGTGAAATTGAAGAAGACGGCGAATTTACAGAGAAGTTGCAAATCTCAATAAAACCCTTTATTTGAAAAGGTTACAAAAGTGCAGTATTCTTATGCTTGTCCGTTAAATTATAATTTTAATAAATTTATGGAAAGAAACTCTAATGTAATAGTTATTATTATACATTTTCAATGCACCTGTCGTCTGCTTTTTACTATTTCACACTGATGGATATGATCGATTTGAAATCACTTTTTAATCGATAAAATCGAATTGTGGAACCTCTCAATTTCACTCTGTTTGAATTTCGAAAAATTTGAAATTGATATCGATAAAAGTGAAATGTAGAACACCAAATTTTACTTTTAGATCGATTTCGACTTTGTTTCGAGTGAAAGTGAAATGTGGAACCTAGCTGATAGTCGGACTTTTCTAAAAAGTGTTTTGTCTTTTACGGGAAGTTTCCTGCCAAATTGCGTCAAGAACCGGTGTTTAGACCATTAAACTTTTTAAAAGAAAGATATGTTGCCTTTGTTTCGTCAGAAAAAGTAGTTCTAAACTGGTCGAAAAGGCTATTTTCGAAAAACTTAATTCATTAACTATTTCTCGCAGACTGGCGGCACATTAAGAAGTTCAGTTTCATACCTTTTATTTACATGCTCTACAGGAACTTTCGCTCAGCTTCTCTGGACTTGCTCTTCTTCCATATTCTCCTCCAGACAAAAATCGACTTCGAAAATGCCTCTAACTATGAAATATCGGATAGAAACCCAAAGAAAAGAATTAGTCATATAATTTTGATAGGAAAAGCAAATACTATTGATAGAAGCATCAAGGAAACGTATACTGGGCGCCAAAAGATTCAGGGAACTTTCTAGATGTACAAGACTTAACATCTCGAAGGTTGGTATAATGGCATTATAATGGCACTGCATCTTGTATGCAGGCATGTGCGATAGAGACGGGATCCTGCGACAACGAATTCTGCAAAAGCTACACTTGCTTTGCTCTCCTCAAGATGGCCTACCAATTTTCAACGAAATCTGATCCGCATTTTTATAGATTTATATGATTATAAAGCTAGTTAGTTTTACATTTTTGTCTCCTCTGTAACTGATACACCGTCCACTGCCCTAATTTAAGCAGTTTTATTTTCCCTACTAATTTCACTGCATCCGGCTCGAAGCCCAAATCTTTAAAAAAAAAAAAATTCAATTTAAAACGCAAATACACCCAAAGGCTGACTTTATGTATTTTGGTAATAAAATTTTAATTAACTGTTAATCTGACCACCAAACCTTCGACACAGGTCTCCAAAGTTTAGCCCACCGCATTGTAGCATTTAAAAAATATACCCCTCTCTGTTTTGATTTGCGCTGAACACACCCATCCGCCCTCAGTCCCCTGTCATAATTAATCACAATTACTCTGGCAAATAATGACAAAAACCTTACAACAACAAAACCGCATTGCATATATGTAGGAAAAATAAAAGAAAAACAATAAATAGACGGGGGAACATAAAGCGACACTGGGTATGTGGGCAGATAGAGTACAACATGATGTGGCCCAGCAAAAACAATTATGCGAAATAACAATGAGAAAAAAGTGAAATGTAAATTAAATTTTAATTGGGTCGTCATCCCTAGTGGCTAAGTGATTTTTTTCCTGCCGCGCTATTCTTCCAATTTCGTCTTTTCAACAATCCGAAACCAAATGAATGAATGAGTCGGTCGCATACGCTGTTCTCAGCGAGATACTACTACGATGGATGGCCACCGTGTCGTGGATTCTGGCTGAATAATGTACAACTCACAAATGCATGCGTTATTGTAGTAAGTGAATCACAACGCGACCAGACATACCCGTCCATCGGGGATTTGGGTGAACATTGTGGCTGAAAAAAAAAAGTTACAAAAATAAAGTTCAACTCGGAGATATAGCGACGGCCTTCCAAATTTTTTTAATTGCTACAGACGAGAGTCCATGGGACTTGGAATTGGAATTATTTATTTTGGACATTCTGTGTTCTCCCCGTGGATTCGTTTTATATTTCCGGATACGGATGTGACTATACTGCAATTATGGGTAATTAAAAACTCGCTGGATTGTCGGTTTGATGATGTTGTCACAATAACTCTTGTACGAGCTACGAGTGGGTACAGTGTTGCAAAGAGTTGGCAGTATGTTGTTGAACATATGCCACTTGCTTCATTATGTTGGAATTGGGCTCCTGAAAACAGCGTGATGTACCTCTCGAAGTAAGTGATTTCATCCAGACTGGTCTATAAAATTTGTGTCTGTCTTGTGTAACTTCAGTATCGTCCGCCAGATGTGTGGAAGTACACGCCTCTTTGCTCAAAAGTTTTAGGCCTTCTATGTTAAGTAGGAGGTATTGCATGAAGCTAATTTCGACATTGCCCGCATGATCAAGTTAGCAAAGCCTCCGGGAAAGGTTACCTTATATTGAACTGGTGGACTTAAGTTCGTCTCTGTTGGCTTTTTTTCAACTCAGAGATCATTAAGCTATCTGCTTGTAAGTTTCCCGGTTTTCAGTGTTGATTGATGTTTTGCTTTTCCCAACGCCTGTATTGAAAAATCTGAGACCGACATTTTTGAAAATAGTCTAGCGAATATTACAAATGCCAAAATCACAAAAACCGTTCAGTTAAATTAGGTCCCACTATGCAACTATGTTGTCAGGTCACAAAATCTTATCGAGTTCATCTGCATTAAGAAAGAGATAAGCTTTGTTAGTCAAACTTGGTCTGGAATGAACTGCACCTTCGCCGCTAAAGTTAGAAGCTGTTTAAACTCTCTTGAAGCAGCACTAACCTCTATAGTACCAATACACTCATTGAGATCCAATAAGGGATTGTCATCATTCCTATTTAGTTTGAGCAGCTCTGTTTAGCTCTACTAAGTTCTAGACCATGTCAATTATATTTCATTCATCTATATACATCAAACAAAGCAGGTAATGCCAAACGAATCTGTTTGTTCTAGACGAAGAACCTGAGGCATTTCTCTGTGTAAATGATTGCGAAACATTTCCTATCCTGAGAATCTTACCAATCACCATTACACTCAGAAGACTGAAGAGCTACTTTCTATTTTATGTACTTACATTAGCTGCAAAGATTAAAAAGAGCCAGGAAACAAATACTTCAGTACGCTATCATTATAGTCTCATAAAAGGTTTACATAACCTCTATACAAACCTGTTAAAACTTCTTCAAAAAGAGGTATAGCAACCCTAAGCGAAAAGCTGACCTAAGTGTAATACTTACGAACCTCCTTAAAGATGAATATATCACTCATTAGGAGCTATAACAGCCTTTTAGAAGTTTCGTAGGGCCCTACAACGGACTTGCATCTTTCGATTCCTTACAATAGGCTTTTCCCCAATATTCTGGGCTTTAAATCTTCTATATCCAGGCATGATTGGATAAAGTGGGATTATCAAACGCACCCGCACTAGCTTATTTTGTCTTGATATTCATAAATGCTGAAATGGGTAAAATCGTCACAGTGCTAAGCCTCAGCCTCATAAATAGACTACTAATTGTTCCTTTATGTCCGAGTGCTTGAACCATTCATGAGTATCTGTTGAAGAAAAAGCTAAACAGCTCAGAAAAATGTTTTTTTTTTCAAAAAGAATCGCAAAAGCTTATCAAGAGTCCTTAAATCTGCCTATTGCACAGGCCCTTCAGTTCATCTCAAACTTATAACTGAGATGAATAAAAACGACTGGCAAAGTTCTATAACTAAATTTCCACTGACTACGACTCTGACTCAAAAGCGATATATCTGCAAGTGACAGGTGATCTGAAAACGTTCACAAATTATAAGTTGTTTGGACTGTCAACTTCTTAATACAGCCTATGACTCGTAGTCTGCTGCTAAAATTGTCTCATCTCTTTTAAGACTTGGTAGCCGCAATAAACTGCATATGCCATTGCTAATCTACGTTAAACAATGAATCTTCGAAAGGCCGTAGATAAAAGCCTACACGACGTTATCACTCTTAAATGTTGAGCTATTGGCAACTCATTCGCAGACTGGTCATTATTCATCCATTGATTTTTGACCAGCAGAAGCGAGCACATATCCATGGACCTTTTATCTACCATTTGTTGCACTTGTAATTTTCGTCTCGATTAAAAGACACGACTTGAATAGGTATAAACCTTTATTACATAAAATCCAATTAAGAAACTATACTTTAAACAATTGTGAGTCCTGGGGAAAATATAGAGATTCGGACGGGTTTTCAATAAAGTTGTGTCAAACAGGTTATTTTGACAGCCGCTTTTAAGTTAGCTTAGCGAAAATACCCCAGATCACATCAGCTTTAAACCCAAACCTTTGACCCCAATAGTTTTATAAAATTTTTGACAAAATTTACATATACTAAAGCTTAAGGCCTTTGCCGAAACACCTCAAATGTTTAGGCAGATGAAATGAGAAGTCCCATCATGCAGTGCTTGGATGCAGCGATTCGAAAATGCGTCAGATCGAACTTCAGCTATTTTGTAGTTGAAATTTACAGTAATAAGAGGGACATGGATAAGTTGTATACCCGATCACTTGTTACCTTTCTATACAATTTGTAGAAATTTCACAAACGGATCTTGTTGTTCTGACTAAGATTGCTAAGGCTGTGGATATTATATTTAGTTATCCAGTTTCAGTGTAGGTTTGATTTTGAAAACACCAGTTAAACAATTCGCAGGAAGCACGACTTTTAGCCACTGGGATGTGTGCAAGAAATGGGGAAAGAGGTTGATCACCCAAAAATGTCAGCGAAGAAGCTCAGGAAAGTTCAAGTAAACAAAAATGCGGTTCGCACTGAACCTGTTAAGTGCATTAAAACTTTCAAGTCTCGCAGGATCCCCTAACACTTGAGCGCATCTTTGAAAGGTAAGATGGTGGAGTCACATACTCGTAAAGCAGACCTTTTGTTCATCACTCAACGTGCGCTGCTTTCTATTTAAGGAAGGATGTATGAGAAGGTTTCAAGAAATTAGCTTACTTCATTCATTTCGGTCGTTTAAATGATCTGTTGAAATCAATTGTCGTAGTCTGGCTGAGCAGAAATGCAAATTTGCTACTGACGAATGTTGTCATCATCTGAAAAATCATTTCACTATCGAACATCCGTGGTGGCAGTTGTGAGCCTGAAACGCTGACACTAAACAATAACGCGAATATAAGCCAATTGGAGCATATGTACCCTCCTATTTCAAACGCATGCAAGTGCGAATCCAGTTTTACACCCCCGCTCACTTCCGTGTACCCCCCATTCTTGCTCGCGCCGTTCTTTGCTCAGACAAAAGAAAAAAAGTTTCGCGTCCTTAATTCAATTTGTTTTCAACAACAGTCAGTCACCCGGGATGGCTGCAGAATGTCTGCAGAATCCTAATTTAAATCTCTTTGATTTTAAAATTATGGAATTTGAATAATTGGAATCTACACCATCTCCCCCATCGTAATTTTTTTAGACATTCCAATGAGTTCGACTAATTGTCACACCCTGTGTGCAGCTTATCACCGGGTTATGTGCTTAAATGTCATATTGATTATATTCCGTGTATACACAAATGCACGCAGTCACGGGTTACTCGGCGCAAAACCGTTTCACTCTCCACCCACCTTGAACATAGTCGTTGGTGAAACTGGAAACGAAACAGCTGGGAACATGGTGAAAACGCATTTCGTGCTGGTTTTCAACTCTCGAGAGTACTTTGATAGTAAGAGTGTGTAGTACACACCATGTCGGCTGGAGTGCGCATGTCCACGAAGCCATTAAAAAGATACTTTTGTCCTTAAAAAAATGAAAAGAAAAGAATTTCAGGAACAGAGTCTTCCGTGGAAGCAGGTGTCTTGCAGGGATGCCTCTTTGGCGTGGGATGGTGACTACCCTCCTTCGTCAGAGCCATTCAAATTATGGCCTAGAATTTCACATTTACATACGAGTACTTAATCTTCATCCGTCAGGCACGGGGGACTTGTCCATATTACCCCCGTGCAGTCCTTCACATGCGGCACACACACGAAAATTAACGAACCATGAAAGTAACCTAATGCGGTGACTGTCTCCGCCGCCGTATATTAGTCGCGCTTTCTCTGGCTAATTTCGAGGAAATAATTATTGCAATTCTCGTCCTTCTGTTCTTGTTTTTGTAACTGCTGCAGTATACCGCACGAGATATCCCTTGATATTTATTCACACTCTAGTGCATTATGCATGAGGACGAACTGTGATCCTTTTTGCGTCAATTAACCCGAAAATGCTATGCTCAACTCTGCCTTCTTTGCATCTGTACTGTGTGCCGGAGTGTCGTCCTTCCTTCTTCCTTTAATGCATTTACCCTCATGTGCCGGTGCCCCCCTTTGCGCCATCGCCGCCGCACAATGCTGACGGCAATGATGATGAAGATGAGACCGATGTGCAACCAGCCTCTCCATCCTGTATCTCATTTTAATAATTCATTTCCTAGTTTGCATATGTGAAACAATAAAAGGCGAAACGAACAGAGCGCCACGCCATACAGCCCGCCTGGTCTGGTCAGTCAGTCAGTCAGCATCATCAACAACAACAACATCGGCAAACTTGATATGCATAAGCACATTCGCTGCGCCTGATGATAACCCTATACCAGCAGCATGTGTACGTTAACCAAAAGCCATAGCTCTGGCTGTGTGTGGCCGGCCGCCCCCTCCCTGGTGTAACATTGGCCGAAAATTGAAATACGTTTCATCTTTTCCCATCGCAGAGCTGGATGGACCGCATGAACCACCATGGATGTACATGACATGGTTGCAGTGTGTCCACTTTGTCGGAACCTCGAAGATACGAACATTTTCGCACTTAGATAATTTTTGTCCTCAGTTTAGATACTACTACCACGGGAGCTTGGTCGTCTTTGATGCGCCTAATGAAGATGGTTTTCCAAGTCGATGCCACAGTAATGGCTGCTCCATTAAAATGATACTCAAGGTCGTTTCGTCGAATTGCCAGCGGCTTGGGTCGTTTTTCCTCCGCCAGAGCGCTCTCGAGTCGTTTCATTGCTCTGAGGCGCATAATTTTCTTCTTGAAGCAAAGTCAAATGCTGCGCCGAAGGGAATTAGATTATGCTCGTGTCAATTTGATTGACATCCAAGGCATGAAGTTCGGAATAAATTTTGTGCCGGTAATGTGTCAAGTGCGCGGGAACTGTCACTATATAGAATTTGTTTGGTAAATAGCTTCCGTCCGGTGGTGACACGTGTTTGTCATTTAATTTGGTTTTGTACGACAGCCTACTGCTAAGAGGTTGGTCGATGGAGGTAAGCGGATTATAGTGCTTGAATCATTAAACTGACAGCCGGAGGTAGAACTCTGTCGCTATTGTCAGTCGGAGTCAATTTGTGCGGTGGGGCTTAATGCGACACAGTGTAGATGCACGCAGCTCCAGCAGGACTTGAGATTACTTAACGATGGGCCTAGTGGTAAAAGGAGGAGGACGCTTCAAAGATTTGTTGGATGTATAGTACAGACTATGCTTGTGCAGGTCGGGGGCAAACACCAATGTATCAAGCAGAAGTTGGGAACATGGCCACCGAATAGTTTGAGTATTTATTTATTTGGTTTTACTTCACGACATCTTCCACTCATTCCTGCCTTCCGTCTTTTAACTTTTATATACCAAATTCTTCTGGTCTTCTCCTATACTGCTGGGGTACCTTTTATAGGTTTTGCTAAAAGTCTCTCCATATGCACGATCTCCGCTTATTTGATTTCGTTGGCTTCGTGAAAGCTGGGATAAATGATGGAGCAATAGTTGCAGTAGAGCAGCGAATACTTAGAGATCTAAGAAACTACTGATGCATGGATTTCTTGTTGCAGAACACTCTAATTCAATCATTCGCGAATAAAAATTGTTAAACTTTAGAAAACTTGAGCCGGCGACTTCCTTGAAAACTATTGTAGTCTTAGCGATATAAAAAAAGTGTTACAAATTCCAATGAGAGACGGAGTTGCCAAGTTAAATTAGTCAAACATATCATTTTATATTTTACTTGGCACTCTTTCCGTAACTTATCAGACGATTATAGTCGAAATGATAGACCTCCACCACTAGCGACTAAGTGCAAACATTTTCCACAAATGTAATGAAAGCTGACGACAATGTTAAAAATTCGGGCAGAATTTATTATGGTCATCAAAGTTTTAAAAGCGATTTTGTCCAGACGATTATTATCATAAGGAATCTGGCCGCCGAATAAGCTGCTCAGCTTATAAATTCGTACAGGGCATACCGCCTTTTCATTCATCCCAAAAAGAAGAACCAATCCAACTAATGCTTTAGCCCTTTAGTGGAAGCCGACAAGAAAATCTATCCAAGGTAATAAAGCATTATTTTCTACACCGGCTTCCTCGAAGGTATCGTTTTGACTCTACTCGGCTTTTGCGACCGTTTGAAGTTTTAAAGTTTTGGTGACGCACATTTTTCCAAAGACTTCGCAGTAAAATTGAGTTGCAGGTTTAGATTCCACAGGAACACACTCTGGTAGAAGGTCTCAGCTCAACTAGGGGTATGTCTCATAGCTTCGCAAGAACCACGCACAGATTTGAGTAGGTCCTAGTTTTTACTCGCAAATGACGCTGTTCACACAAATCATGAGTGTCAAAGGCGTACAAAGCTTTAAAGTTTTTAATTCTCGGGTACAACTGCTCGTTCCAAAGCCTCAGACAAAATAGGGTTAAAGTGATCGGCTGTAGTCTTACCTTGACTTTGAACAATCCAACCTAGGCCCATACAACTCATAAAACAAAACGAAGCTTAATCCCAAAATCTTTTCGAAGTTCCTCGTTTAAAACGTTTGCAATCTATAAAGTCGTTTTCTAATATGATCAGCTACCAAGTCTTTCTTTAAAAGCCTGTACGTACCTTCAACAATTCGCTGCACTTGCAATACCTATTGATGGGATTCAATGGCATAAGGAGCTTCATAGATAAACGGAAAGATTAGAATTTTATCATCATCATCCATCATCTTCTTAGTAGATCGATTTGAAAGGGAATGGGTGACAAAAAGGCATATGCAGCACATGATTCAAACAGACTCACTTAGAAAATACTTTGGCCAGGGGGAGTATGGGTCAACCCATAAAATGCTTTAACCCCATTCACCTGATTCTGCAAGCAGGGTTTGCAAGTAGATAAGTCTGAGGCGCCATAAGGTTGAACTAATTTCGCTGTCAATACTCCTTAAACTTTCATGGTCGATGTGTCTGTACGAGCAAGCTGTACTTGTATAGTTCGTCAATGAGACCAACAATTTAAGAAAGAATCTTCCTGTGAAGGCGACCGCGGATACCTTAATTTACGTTACACAAATTCCAAGCCTCAGCGCCATAAAGCAGATGGGACTCATGGTCCTATACCGAATATTCTTAGTTTTTCGATATAGATAAGCATCTAGGGCCGGTATTCAAAGCACGCCTTTCATTCTACATGCCCTCGTTCTTCTCTTGCATATAAATCAGAAACCGATGTCGCCATAAGGTTTCCTAACCTTGCAAGTACATAGAAAGATCTCAGCCTCGTTACAAAAACTGCCAGAGGTGGAGCTAAAACATAACATACCTACCTAATTACTTCTACAAGGAACGTCGATCTAATATCAAAAGTTGAAGGACTCACTGCTATGTGAACCAGCATGTCCCATATTAAAACAACCCCTCATCGTAGCTGCTAAAATTCAATAAGACTCATCCCAAATTTCAATTCGATTGAATTGATTATTTAAATTCATCGTGGATGAATACAAATTTTCGCAAGCATCTCGATTTTATATTTTGCTTAGCCACATTTGGAAACGGCTTCCATCCACAAGATGGTTTCAAGTAAACATCCCCATTACAATGATTGTTTTTCAATATTAAATCGACTTTTCATACCGCCTCGCTCGCTCTCCTGCCACACATATACGACTGCGAGTAACTTCATCTTGAAACTTGAATTAATTCCAAAATACATTCAAGCGAACATCAGCATTGCGCCCCCCAATCGAAGCCATATAGCAACCGAATGGTAAGTGGCAGATTGATGATTTCATCTAACACTGAAGTGGGTATTCAGATCCAGATCCAGCATTGCCCCCTGCAACATTTGCTGGTGGAAATCGAAACTGATTCAACAAACAAGTAATTTACGGAATTTAACATACCAAATAAGAGAGGATACAGTCCTCTCTCAGCAGCGAGGAGGCAGCCCAATGCAATTCACAATCCACTATCTAAATAAGTGTAATCGTGTACGACGCAGCCTGAGACTGACTGCAGTTGCGATGGCGGGTGCCTTTCTAAGCAATCGTCCAACTATGGGGGAGAATCAATCGATTTTTCATTCTCTGAACATTTTTATGAGCGGCAGGGTGAGTCTTCTTGTGGTGGCATTTCCACCTTGCTGCTGTTGCCATGAAATGAACAACTTTTCGATGTTCGTTTCGGAGTAGGTACGAGTACATGTTCATTTCTGGTTGTATTTGCCATAATATGAACTGGGTTGTATTTTGCTGCCATCCATTCTGTGTTTAGTTTCAATCGTGACTTGGTTGGAATTGACCTGAACTCATTTGGGGTGATTAATGTACTCATAGAAAATGTCTGACTGTGTGCGTTGTTGTGTTCGATCTACGGTAATCGGATGTGGGTTTTAATTCAGCATACCCAAGGTGAGTGTTGAGCCCAATTATTGTGCCATCATCATCGCGATAGTTTAAAGGGTGGTTGGGTGGTCAGTACCCCATGAGATCCAGTTTTTTAAAAAAAAGTAAGCATAGGGCAAAATAATTTGTTTATCTTTCATGTTTATGGGAAGCTTTGTCCCATTCCCAATGTCTTCCTTTATTGCTATGTCAATTGTCCAAACAGTGTTTTTCTCTGTTTTTAATTCCTCATCTTAATATTATCAGCGACTGCATGAAGTTTTACGGACTTTAAAATTGATTTTTTGGGGCTTGGATAGTTTTTTTTCCAACAACGCCCGCATTTTTTATTTTAAAAAGCACCAGGAACCAGGCTAGTCTCAAACCGAAA
Organism: Cheilosia impressa; assembly: GCA_948293265.1. Classification (NCBI taxonomy): domain Eukaryota; kingdom Metazoa; phylum Arthropoda; class Insecta; order Diptera; family Syrphidae; genus Cheilosia; species Cheilosia impressa. The sequence continues at coordinate 24,717,751 of OX411884.1, read as the reverse complement.
TGTTTTCAATTCTTCCGCAGGCTACTATACTCTGGTGTAGCTAGGGATAAATGGACTACGAGGTCAAAAATGATAATTATTTGTGTCAGACCTAGACTTGCCGTCCTCTATTTAATGTATGTGTACTTTATAATTTAAAATTCTAGTAAAGCACACTAAAATACTCCTTTTTTATTGCGTACATAATGAATTTCAATGTTTGCCTTCGTAGCATAAACTTAGGTCAATAACGCCGTCAAAATGTGGGCCTGTCAAAAATGTTTCAAATTTAAAATTTTTTTTTTGGTGGGCGTTTCAAGAACACGTCATGATTTTTGAAAAGGGTTTTGATAAATAAATAAAAATAAATAGTTGGCGCAACAGGTCCGTAGGTCTTTGGGACGAATGGAAGGGATCTACAATTTTATTACACCCAAGGAGCATTTTGCGACTTCATGTGTCATGTGTCATGAGAGACGTCTTTAAGACGGTTTTGTTACCAGAAAATATTCCCAATGAGTAACATTTTCGACAAATGCTAGGTAACATTTCCCATTTAGGAATATTCCTATCTAGGGATTTTATGTCTACACAGATTCTTTATTGTGTCAAAATTGTTTCTTCAATGAAACATTATGTCCGCAGCGTGTAAAATGTGTGGAGATGCGTGTTCATGCACACAATTCCTAAAAACTTACTGTCAACACAGATTAAACGCGATTCCCGATTGGGAAGTTTGTGGCACACAGAATAAACACAATTCCCAATAGATTATTTGCTACACAAATAAGAACGAATTCCTAATTGGGAATATTTTGTTAGGTATCCATTTTGCATTGAAAAAAAATGTATATGGAAGATAAGAAATTTTAAATTTACTGTTTTGGTGGATATGGTGTAATTAAATAGGTTAAAATGTTACTATTATGTGTATATACACATCGTAGATTTATTTTATACTGATTTTATAATGCTCCTTATCAGCATTTAAAATACCATAAACAATTTTAAAAGAAAGTTTTCATTAAATACAGCATATTTTGTAAGGATCATGGTTTTTTTCGAAGTACATTAGTAACATTTCAAGGCAAAATGATGTTCCCCATAAAATTTCAGTAGCAGTTTTCTGTTTAATAATGAAATTTTTGATGCAGTCAGAATATAATATTGGTATATAACACAGGTACACAAAATGAATGACGGATTATAGCGTCACAAATTATATGGTATAGCATTCTTCCCAATTTGTGTGTACATAGGATTTGCGTCAAAAATGATTCCTACTTTGTGTTGCGCCACTTCCGAAACCAAATAGGAACTGTTACTTCGTTGTTTCGAAACATATGTTCCTAAATGGGATCACGAATTGACACCAGAACGTCGCCAGGCCTAAAATGTGTATTCGAATGCTACTTGGGCAGTTATAGTCACGAATGTTTGTCAGATGTTCGCGAGTGGTGGCGCAGTGGAAAATGCAATAAGTTTGAATTTGAGTTATTTTTCGGGATTCGAACCTGGTACCCAACACACTATCCACTAAGCCACTGCGTCTGCATTGATAAATTTACTCTTTTGAAATTGGATCTGTCAGTGGAGGTATTTAAAAAAAATTCAGTTGTGCAGTAGGCATATGTCAATAACACATAGTTAAAGAAGTGTACCAGCGTTTACGGAGTAGACTTTGAAAAATCGGGCTTCGTAATCAAAACGTTTTTTTTTTGAAATAAATTAATCCTCTGTTTTAATGTCTGCTTAGAAAAAATCAAAGTTTTCTGGTGAAGACGACTTTAAGCGGAGACACGAACCAGACGATTTGTTTGAACAACTAAGGCAGCTAGTTCCGCAGTCTAGTTCCACTTTATTGTCCAATTTTATTCTCAACCACGTATAGATACCAACAGCCAGGTCTCCGATGCGACAGGAAATAAGTGTCAGACAATTTGAAAACATGATTCGCAGACGGTTTCTCTCCGGTCCTGTCCCCCAATGTCCATTGCCAATTGATGCGAGCATATACAAAATCCCTGAATTCTCGACACATAACATTGGAATCCAATTATCGTCTCAACATCACCCTGTAAAACAAACATTTGCTCACTTTTTTACCGTCGCTATTAAAACGTGTTCATCGTCCTTCCAAAATCTAAGTTCAATAAACCAGACACCCGACCGGCAACAACTACCGATGGGAAGAACTGCAGAACAAAAAAAAATCGATTTCGAATCACACTGCAGTCGCATACAAGGAAATTGCTGCCATTTTCCCCACATACGAGTATCCACCTATATACTGACAAGGACATCAGGCGCAAAACTACTGAGGTGGCTATAACACTCATATATTGAACTTGTGCCAAAATATCACACGTCAGAGTTTTTCTTTTTTGGTCTCTGGCTAAAATTCAACTATTGATATTTTTATTTGCTATCCGTCTACTCCAATCCTGTCACATATACAAACATGAAGTATTAATGTGTGTGAGCTGAATAAACTTTGAGGCGCATTACTTTCAAATCCCTTGAGGGGGATTCCGTCAACAAACTGATGTGACAAAGACAGGGCAACAAAGCAAAACAAACTTTCACCAGCAACGGGATTTTCATACACAAACGAGAAAAAGGATCAAATAATTCAATTGAGGACCAATTGGAAAATCCATTGTCCTCTCGCAATCTCGATAATCTTCAACTAACCCAAAAGAGAACAACATCGCATGGGAGTTTGTGTTGTTGAAGGAAACCACTTCGGGGATCGGGAAAATCCTTTTAAGATTCTCCCCCAATAAAATACCACAAAACACAAACACACGCATGGAGAATATATAGGTAGCAACTTCCTGTCGCAGAAAGGACCGAAAGGGTCCATACACACAATGAATTTCTTATTAATAACGATTTCATAAATATACAATTCGGAAACGGGAAATTGGCAACTCGAAAGTCGGGACATACACATAACATCCAACCGAACCACCAACAAGTAGAAGAAGTAGACGGGGTACAAGTGTGGGCGGCGTATGCGCGGAGGATAAGTCATAGTAGAACACACATAGAATTGCTTTGAGGAAAAATGAGAAGAAATCGATAATTTTGAAATGGACTTTCACCTTGGCAGTTATTTTTTTTTCCAACACCAAACTCCCGCACGAATAACCGCTAGACGCATCAAATATCTTCGCAACAACTACAACGACATCCTGCCCTAAGCTTTAAACGTTTCCTCACCAAGCGGCAGTTGTGTCATGTGCGGAGTATTTTTTTCTTCTCGTATGTCCCTTTTTTCAAGTACATTGTTCCGGAGGAAGGAATATCAAAAAATCTCCTTCTGCGAAAGTAATGTACAGAGGAGCTACTACACACAAAAAGGAGACGGGTGAAGGGATTTATTATATGACGACGACGACGCACGATGACAATTCTAAGGACTGTACTCGTATTTCTTTTATATACGTATATCCCAACATAGAGACAGAAGGATGCTTATTCAGTTGGATGAAAAGGGGGTTCTACAAAAGTGGGGACGGGCTTCAGTTGGCAGCAACAGAAAGATACAGAGATAAGTGCACATTAAATAAAAGACAGATTTTGTATTTTACTGTGTAGTCCTTTCCTCGTTGGGAGTGCGATAGTGGGCTTTGAATTTTGCTCTGTGTGTGCGTTTTTCTGATGAAAGGATAAGAAAGGTGTTAGAGAGGTGGGAAAAGGGAATGTGTTTTTTAAGAGACTTGTAGATGCCGGGAGAGGAGCCTTTTTATCCTGCGGAGGGTACGAGTAGTTATTGTACTGGCTGTTGCCGGCTGCTGCCACTCGAAGGACTTGCAAATGAATTTCAATGTGAAATTTATTCTTTATTGGGGACCGGAAATATTGAAAATGGAATTTCGTTCGACAGAGGAAGCGTTTGCTCTAGCACTGGAGGATGTTATCTGTGGCGGAGTACAGGCTGACTCGGTGGGAATTGGTAGATGGCTTTATTAAATGAATAGACGGGATTTGCAAAGATTGAAAGGAGCACACCGACAGCTGGAAATATATTTTGAGTCAAGGAGTGGATAATATTGGACAGTTATGATAGCCTATCTGTTTGACTAAGAACTTGATGTACTTCGTTAGATGGTCTTCCTCTTAGGCATACATTCCCAAAGATTTTTATATACAGCGCCTTAACTTGTTGCGAAATATACCTACTGAGTGTGGGTGTACTGTAAACAAGCAGGCATCACGAGTTCCCTTATTGATTGAGTGTAATTGAAAATCCGTTTTAGAGTTTTAACATGTTAGACTGAAAGACGAAAAAGGAAAAGGTCAGGTTTATGTGGGCGCCAGTAAATTACGATGAGATTATTTCCGAAACAGCTGGCGAACTTTGTACAACACCCACAAGACGATTAGGAAAATTGTCAAGTCATTGACATAATTTACTTTTTTGTAACCCAAAGCCTATCCGTAATGGAGCTCAATTTAACCCTTCTGTCAATTAAAACTTCTTATACCTTTCCGTCAACCACAAGCTTTGGCAAGACCTATATATATTTTGTATAAAAATAAAAGTATGTATGTTTGTATAATATTCTTAATTTTTTATTTTCAGTATTAAAGAAAATAGAAAAAAATAAACTTTCATATTTTGTGTAAGACTTACTCATTTATCACATTTCCACCGAGCAGAAGTCCCACTTGGTTGGAACCAATTTTGGAGCGTGTATGATGACATATTTAGACTCGGGTCTGCAGATCTTATTTTAAAAGCGACAGTTGTTATATGTTTGGACATATCTTTCAAGTCCAACGCTTCCTTTTGAACATTTAGAGTCGAATAGGATCTTCTCTTCCTCTATTACCAGTACTTGTTGCATCATAGCAATTCATAGACCGACTGCAGTCAAACACTTTTTTAAAAAAACAAACTTGTAACAACTTTACAAAGATGATCCCATATAGGTGTTCGCTCTGTTCCTCTAGAAATATTACGTCAACATGAAGCGAGTTCCAAAGTTTTCTTCTAGCCAAAGTCAAATAGTAATGTAGCGATAGGTGATCTGCTGCCTCTTTCGCATTTTTAGAATTACCTTTAAGCCATGATGGCAAAATATGCACAAGTCAGCCGTCTTCTGTTCGCCAGAAGTTGTGGATTAAATGTTTCTCTGGGATCTCCATCAGAGCATAGATCAAGTGATGTTGAAGCGCCAAGTTTCCTTAGAAGACTCATCGTCTCCAAGTAAGTTATCATTTAAGGTATAGACATACCCTCAACGAACTTTGCAGAAGCCATACCTCTGCCACCAATTACGCGGCATGCAGACTAAGTCTGCTAGAAATGCTTTTCCCAAAACCCTCATAATAAATCAGAGACTGTCATAAAGTTGGGCAATTAATTTTTCAATTTTTACACCATACTGTCAAAAGGAAATGTAATTCATTCAGTTACCCCCTTATTTCCCTAGAGAGGACTGCGTTTGACACGTAATCTGAGGGCAACACGATTTATCTCCTACATGGTCGCAGACAAACTTTTAAACCTATCATTCCCACAGTTCCGATCAACCCACTATATTTCCATATTTTCTGAACCTTATCGAGAGGGAGGGGCACAGCTCTTAAAATATCTCCTCAGCATAAAATTGTTTTATTTTTAGCAAACAATAAACAAAGTCAACCGGATAGGGACCTTCCCTCGTGTGGTTGTTCGCAGTAAGTGATGCAGAAAATAAGATAATTCGATTTTCCACAAAGATGACTTTCAACTCGTCCAGACATTAGAAGTCCTCCTCCCTGCTTAAGCTAAAGGCACAGCTTTAAGGAAACGAAAAAAAGAACCGCCCATTCAGATGCTAATTGTTGTAGAGAAAATCCGCCTCTTCCCATCACCTAGTGAATCTAATTAAATCAACTAACTAAAGAGAACCAGAAAACACCATCGCAATGGCACCACCACTGCAGTACTTTAATCCTTTGAAATTCACTAGCACACCAAACCCATCCCACCCCACCCAACCCTTTGTGCTGTGCATTCGCATTAAAGTTGAACCGTCTTGGTGGAAATAAATTCAAATTAATAGAAAAACTCCTCGTTCAGGATATGCTTGCCTGAATGAGAACTCATTCCCATTGCATTGCAGCATGAAATGGGTCTTGCATTTGGGATCCATTCGAAACCCTCGCCTTCTGAATTTTCATATCACATACACACATTGAACTGGGGAGAGTACTCGCATTCAAACGGAAGATCTCTTCGTTGTCATCATTCGGGTAGTTGTCGTTGTTTTGTTTTGAATTCTCCAAATAGTTACGAAACCATATCGTTATCCATTCAATCTGCCCCTTAGCATGCACACAATGCACAAAATTCCAAAACCCAAAGTCAAAGGCTGAGATTTTGTTTTGCCAAGGAACCGCCATTACCTTAAGAAAACCTCATAAATATGCATATCCTTGCGACAAAGAAAAAAGAGAGGGAAACATAAAAATTGGCATACCATTTGCATATGGCAGTTTTGATGTGCGCACGCACACACAGTAAACTAAAAACAAGTTGGCGAATAAAGGACGGAAAACGAGTCGAAAACAAATGCAAAAATGCCTGTAGAAGGCGCGCGAAAGGAATGTAGTGCAAAGCCACCCTAATTACAACCAAACCAGACCACCCACCCATCCGTACTCAGTCATCCTTACTTTTGCTGAGTTTTCCCCCGTTCACTTTGTATGCACAAGGAAACTGTTCTTTCTATGTGTGTGTGGGAGACACAATTCCCAATGCCATTCAGATTGCCTTTGCTTTAAAGTTTCAAGTTTATTGTAGTAATTTTTCTTTACAGGCTTTGTGTCCTGTGTTGGTGGTAAATGCTTTTCTTTTGGTTTTTATTTTCCGCTTGTCCTTCGCTATACCTTCGTGTGGTCTTTGCAATTTCGCTGGGGAATGTTATTTTATTTCGTCTTAAAAACCCACGGGTAAATACAAAGTTTCGTCCAAAGAAGTAGAAAGTTTTTACTCTTTTTTTGTGTTCTCGCTGACTTGGCGGACGGAGACTTAAAGTTTTGCCTAACGTTTATGGGGAATCTACCTATAAACAAAGGAAGCTAATATGGCGGGAAATCGTTGGACAATCTTTGCACTGGAATATACAATTTTGTAAGTGGATAAATGTTAGCCAGCACTTCAAGGTGGATTGACAGGTATTTTGTTTGAAGATGATATTGACATTAGAATGCTCTCTAAATAGTCACCGGTCGTTTCCAAAAAAGGTGAAGCGGGAGAGAATAACCTCAGAAACGCGACTTATAACACAAACAATTTAACAATTTATTTATTAACCAATCTTGCTGTCGGCCATCTCAGAAAAATACTGTCGCTGTTGAGTGAATACATCTGTTGTCTTTCGTTTCACTCTAACAGAGATGTCGACAGCGATTTCTATTTGTGCCTACCACCCCGAAAGCGAACTGCGCCAAAGGACCATTGTTGAAATTCTTCGTTTTGATGAAATAGACTCAATTTGATCAGTAGCGTAGGCAGCATTTTTTTGAGGGAGACTTAATTTTGTGATGAAATGTTTGCCAATTGAATCCATCAAAGAGTTTTTTTACAGCTCTCTAAACTCTGAGTCTTTGGGCTGCGTTCGCCACTGAATGGTACATTTCGGTCCGCTGCTCAGTTTGTGGATGAAGGAAAAAGCTGATTGGCAGATTTAAATATTTAATAAGGACTTGGTTTTCCACAGATTAGAAATTATTTCAATAATGGCAATTTAAGGGCACTGAAGGCGGAAAAAAGATGTATTTTGTTAACATCAAAACCTATAGTCTTGTCGGAGTCTTAAGAAACATTTAAAAAAAGGTTGCATCGTCCAAAATTTTCATTGTTTTGTTTTTTAATTTTGTTTAAAAATCTGAAAATAAAAAAAAATTAATTTTAAGACTTTAAAGACAGGCTTGTAATATAATTACAAATAATTAAATGACTTGTGTTCCGTTCGAGAAATGGATCTTTGAAAGCTTTATAAAAAAACATAATGCTGGTTTGACTCTTGGGACGGTTTAGACGTCATACGCCTTCCGAATTTTACTCAGTTACACTTAAAATGCCAATGCGCCCTTTTGAAACTAATAAATACGTCGCTTTCACGGCAAAGTGTCATAAGTCAAAAATGTATGATTTTCAGGAGAGACTTTTAAAGTTTGGCGTCATTTATTAAAACCAATCACCCCTATCGTAGAATCCGCCGGGGGGAATTATTCGCTTAAAAAAATATTTCAGTATCGTCAAATCCGCAAAGTGAATAGTTCCCCGTATCGGTAATGTGAATGATAAGGCAACTTTTCCGGCGGATTCTACAATAGCAGTGGAAGGTGAAAGGGAATCGAATAGGTGAAGTGAAACTCAATTCCGACGGATTCCACGATAGGGGTGAATATACAGAGTTCTTTTAGATACAATTGGAGTGTTTTTCTGAATCTTTCAGAAAATGAAATATTTTAAAAAAACATTTGGACATATCTACGACGATTTGATTTGATGTTTTTTAGGTGTTTATTTTCTTATTATATTACAAACACTTCGTTTTGGCCTGAAATCAAATTATAAAACAAAAAAAAAAGTCGAAAAATCTAACTGTTTGATTTTGTGTAGCTTGACATATTTCGCAATACGCCGTTTTTACGAAACAAACACAAACACTTTTCACAACATGAAATTAGAAGAAGGTATAATTGAGATGATTAGGCAGGAAAAGTAAATTTCGACTTGTGTCACTCTGCCGTGAAGCGACGACATCGAGTCACTGGGACTTACCAATAAACATTTTAAGTGTCGACTCTAAATTTTAGTATAGTTCATAGTGGCCATATATGCAAATTTCGCACTATCTGCGAGGTGTTTTCGGGACCAATGATATTACTACGAAAACGAACATCTTTCGACATAAAATTGTTTGAACATCCAAAGTGGAATGAAAACAAATGCTTATTTAAAAGTAGAAATACTTCATGCACTTACCACTGAGCAACAGCTTTTCCTGTTAAGTTTTAAAAAATCGTATCCTCACCGAACAGAAATCCAATAGAACTCAAAGACCCTACCACTCAAGTCTGTCATGTGCTTCCGAGCTGCTTCTATGGCGGCTTCCTCGGAGTCTTGAAAAACAACTCGTCGTAATGTTCTCGCCAGTCCATAAACGAAATTCAAATCAAGATGTCATGGAGTGGGGATAAAGTGTATATAAGAAGTGCTGTTAGAAAAATCGTCTTAAATCACCCTCTTTACACAGCTCACCGCAAGCAAGCACTTTGCCATCGCACTCCGTTCATGTTCTTTATTCAGCCATCAAGGTTTTTTTTTCTGTTCTTTCTCTCTTTAGATATGGACACTTATTGTAGGTAGTAAATATCAGAACACAATGCTACCCCTGCGGTCCACTCTGGCTGCTTAAATTAACCATGAAATTTGTTTTAGTGTGTATAAGGTGCCCCATCTGGCTGCTGAAGTTTATGCAACCATTTTGTCGCGAGCTTAAAGTAAACAAGGACTCGTAGTAGTGACGGAATTATGAAATGGAAAACAAAGCAAAATGGAGGAAAGTTTCTGTTATTCCACAGATTTTTCTACATGAAGTTTGTGTTGTTTTTCAATAAGGAAAACTACATAATGGCAACAAGAGATGAGTTACTTCCTTCTATATGCTTTCTCCACTCGGAAAAAGGGGACTTCGGTTGAAGCAGTTCTTCTCTTCGTGAGTGAAGCAATACCACCCACATTCACACACAGCTCAGAAAGAAACAAACAACACGTCATGCTTTACGTTTCACGGTTTTGTGCTTATTCTTCTTGTTTTCTTTTTTTTGGATTCATGCTACCATCGTCTTCATAAATTCTATGCGCATTTTTTGTCTGTGTTTATAAATATGGATGCCACATCCGTTTTCATCCTTCTTCATCATGGCGTTTTTATTTTGCCATTTTTCTTATTTTTTCGTTCGTTTTGGAGAGGACTCTCCATCCGCCACCATTCTCCACCTCTGCGTGCTGGCAAGCAAAATGAGTCTCGGTCTCTGCCGCTCCTATTCTCGGACAACTTGTTCCTTTTCCGTTATGAAAAAGTATAGTAGCAGCGCTTCGTGTCGTGTGTAAACGAGAAAATAAATGGAAGCGCAAAATGATGAATATGATATTTTTTTGAACTTTCATATGTATGCAAATTTTTTTTCGTCTGTTGTTGTTGTTGGTAATTTTCGTGTTGAAATCTAGATGGAATTTCCGCGTAAGGACATTTTGTCTGGTTTTATTGTTTTTGTGCGCGCGTAGGATGTTTACCGGGCGTTTTTATGCTCTAGTTGAAATTGTCTATCCGCAGATAGGTGCGCGGGGTGGGTTTGTTTGTCTTATTTAGTGGAAATAATAATGGGCTACCCCCGACCCATTAATGATACTTAACAATGACGGGGTATTTATTATTATAGGGCTAAGAGAAAAACATGCAAAAACAAAAAACAACACTACGTCCGGAGAAAATTAACTGAGCGTTATGGGATAACAGTGTCTGCTATGGCAATGGAGTTCTGTTTTGTTTTTCGGCGCTGTGCGCGATAAATGTCTGTGCGGTTTTATACCGAGGTGGTTATTAATTGGAAAAGGGCAACACATTTAAGGGTACATAAATACATAAAAGCTCAGGAGGATCAACAAGGTCGTTAGATAAATATTGAGAAACCTGGCGGTGATAGTCAGATTTCTCATCAGAAGGATACGCAACTACCTAAATTGTTGTGTTTAGCATCCCACTGATAGAAGCAAATCTTTATTGCCATAAGAAAATATGTAAAATTCAAAAATCCGTTAAGAACCTCTCGTAGACGGAATCTCTTGTTAACCTACCTACTGTCATTGGCAGCCCAAAAAATAAGGAACCAATTTCTGTCGTACAAAATACAATTCTTAAGGATTACTGAGATTCTCTCTAAGTCGGACACTGACGAATGTCGGTTATACCGGGAACAACATGGTCAGCATTTCAAGATTAAAGAATGTATCATTTTTGGGCGGAACCGTAGGCCCAATTTCTTACAACCATTCGTGACAACTTGTACTGTGATGAACGTCTTGATAGACAAGCTGTCTTTTGACGGCTGTACTTGTTGATGTTTTTCAAAAAATCAGCTACATTCGACACTGCAATATCTACGCACTTGGCGGTTTCGAGATTCGAAGGTACTAAGCTAGAGAATTTTGTCACACCTCCATCTGCCTATTGGTAATCCTTGAAACTTTAAGCCGTAGTGCTGATGCAAGGGAAGCAAAACGATACAAGAACAACGACCTTCGGATCGGCGAGTGGAATGTTTTAACTTTGAACAGGCCACGTGCAGCCGAACAACTAGCGGAGGCCCCAGACTACTATAAAGCACACACAACATTCATCCATGAAGTGCGATGGGATGGGCTGGCCAATAGGGAGGATGAAAAGCTGATGCAGAAGGGCACATTCTAGCTAGTTGTTTTTACAAACACTGCCAAGATTGTAGTCTTCGCTTTATGACTTAGCGTTTATATCTGAAAGTTGTGAGCCTTTCTATGCCTATAAAACATTCCTCGACTTTCCGATAGATGATACTTTCTTTCAGAGTTGACATTAGACATTAGACGGTTTTTCTAAAACCCCCTTAAAATAAGTGCGTTCCCAGCTAGTGTTGGTGTCTGTGGTTGGGGTCTGTATCAGCCACGTGTCGTAAATCATTTTCCTTTTGTGTCTAACACAATCAAAAGGCTGATAGTGGGAGAGTTTAACATAACCTTCTCAGCTCCCTGCTTTTACCCTATGGGATTTTCTAACAGGCCTGCATTTTTATCTATAGTGAACTTCCAAGACAGGGGTCTTGTGTCTGATATATGAAACGAAATCTATCTGAAACTCGGTCCTCTCATACAGAGTCAAGGACAGAGAACAGGACATGAAAATAATTTTGTTGTTCGTATCAAATTTATTGATTTAAAATGGGAGGCTTATGAAAGAGACTCCTTTAGACCAACGGGCTCAGGGTACCATTAAATAAAGTAGATGAACCGGTTTTATTGACGGTCTTTTAAACCAAAGCAAAATAGGTGATTTAAGAAAAAGCGTCACGTTTAAGGTCGAGTCAGCAAATTATTTTTTTAAGGTAAAACTGTTTCGTATGTTTACACATTTTAAAGTTAAACCTTCCTAATTAGAAAACTTTTTCACAACCATGCAACCATGCTGTAGTGAATATGAATAATCACTCATGAAACTTATTTCTATAGCCACTAATTATATAGAAAAACCTGCGAGTAAAATACTTCTTTCTGTTGAAAAAAATAAGCTGTCCAGGAAACGTCCTTCGTAGCCACACATGACAAAACGAAGCTTACAAGAACTTAATAGAAGGTACATCTTTTGTGCAAGTGCCGGTGTGTAGTGTATACACAACCCATGCACCACACATCCGAGTATATAAATTCCAACCAGCGAAAGCCAACCAACAGCGTGGCTACCAGAAAAACGGATCCCCTAATTACTAGCTTCTTGTTTGATATTAGAATATCAACTAAAGAAAAACAGGGCGAAGAACAATATAAACAGTGTGCCAACACACACACACACTCTGGTCAAAACCTTCCGTGTTCCATTCGAAAGTCAGACGAGGGTAACTTTATGACCCTTGGTAGCTTTCTGTTTTCGTTTTTCCATTCAAAACAAAATAAATATCAAATTCCAATGCAGAGCGCGGCATGTTGAACACACACATGCACAGGCGCATACAGAGGTTTATACCCAGTTCTGACATAATATTCGTCGATGTTCGGTGGTCAGCGCAAAAAGGATTGAATTATCCCTTTCATGTCAGCGTGGTGTGCTTTTTCCTTTTAATGAAATTCACCCTGCAACTACTACTAGTTGTACGCGTCCTAGAAGTCCTGCATGCTAATGAGTTCATTCGTTTGTACATTCCCTCGGTTTTTTTTATTATTATTTAAAATTCCTTTTTATACCCTTTGCCATGAGGGGTTGGGGTGAACTATGATGGAATGTTTTTGTTGTTCGGCATGTGCTGACTGTTATTTTATGGTCACATTTCAAAAACACACAGTCACACACACTGGGATATGAATTCCTTGGGGAGAGTTCTGAACGCAGTAGTAGTGGTGGTAGTTTATGCAATTTAACCAACTATTAGCGAGGGAGTTGTAGAGATAGATCATACTAACAACACGACAAAGAAAATACATGCAGACGAGTTTAGATGTATAGAGTGTAGTTGACCTCGAATGGTGGGGCTGTGTGTGGTATCTGGGCGAATGCAGTATGTTGACGATGGTTAAATACCGACACGGATGTTTACTATGCACTGGGGACGAACAACTGTTCACCGGTGTGATGGAATTTATTTTCCTCTGTTGGCCCTTTTTATTCAGCAATTTGTGGCTCCATTCTTCTTTGTTCTCAGGTGAGGTTTTAGAATAAAAAGTGAGATCCTGAATGGAAGGATTTTGGTTTTTTTCTTCCTCATTCACCACCCCAATGGTGGGTTTGAATTTTAAACTTGGCAAAGGCATAATTTACTTCTCAGTCGCTGATGGTCTTCGTCGTGGCTAAAACCATGAACTTTAGAAAGCTCAAATATTGGAATTGATTTTCTGAGTCCGTTTAGTTTTCCGTTTTTTTTTTCTGCTGGGGTGGCGATTTATGTTTGTGTAATAAAATGGAAATGGATTTAGCTGGTTTTTCTAAGAGTGGTCATTGCATGTAGGGTGGTGGGTAAGTTATGCAGGGGAAAAAGGAAAAGATTCTTGCAGATGGTAGTAGGTAAATATGCAATTATATGCAAATGCTATGATGAGGAGCGGCGGACGTTGAGCTAGGATAAATGGCAGCTGAAAGTAGTTTTCGCTGCAGATATACGTTTTTTTGTGTTAAATTAGCAAAAGTCATGCAAATCTTTATAGAAGTTGAAGCGGGGGAAGGTCGGGTTTCAGATGGACCGTGGGTAAACCTTAAGATGCTAGTGACTGACTTTTCAAAGGAGGAATTTTTATTTGACTTGACAGAAGTAGTAATAAGATTTCTGTGGAAATGGAGAAGTCTCGTGAACTTTTGGGTATCTGTGTGGCGACAAGAAATATAAGTTTATGTTTGTTGTTATTTTACTATCAAGCTTTGTAAGACAGGTATCTATCACTCTAAAAAAAGGTAGTGGACTAAGTTCGCACTGTAGCCTCCCTTAACACCACCTTTTTAGTAAAGACTTTCCTTTGGTAGGTAACTAAGGGTGGTGCTTACAACTGGAGGACATTTTTTTTTTGACCTTAAGTTCACCTACGAATTTATAGCCTGTTCTGTTACATAACTTTATAAACTATAGAATTGAACTATCTAGGCGCTTGAACTTCTCTAAAATACTTTATTGCAACAAATGGACAGGGATACTTTGAAAATCGCCACTAAACTGATCAGATTCTCTCTATATCTGAGCACGAATTACATACGAAGAGGAAGATGTTCAGGTACATATCTACGATGGGATTTCAATATATTCTCGGTATAGGGGGGTTTCTCCAAAGATATGAGTAAATTATCGCGTGTTTTCAGTAATTCCGTTACTCAAGTGTTTTACTATAAAATTTAATTTTTCTGCGATTGTTAATTTGCTTTCTATCTAGAGTCAAAAAAAAGTGAAATGGCTGGAGTGACGATGATCACGAAAATTGAACACCGCGCTGTGATCAAATTTTTAACAAAACAAGGAAAAAGTAAAAAAAATATTCACGAAGAGATGGTGGCTGTTTATATAGATTCTGCTCCTTCATTGTCAACCATTAAAAAGTGGTCAAGTGAATTTCAAAGGGGCAGGGAGAGCATTGAAGACGACCCTCGCTCAGGCTGCCCACAAACTGCCTGCACCGCAGAATACATTAAACAAGTCGAGAAACTTGCACTTGAGGATGCCCGAATAAAGATGAATATAATAGCTGGGAACACAAACCTTTCCATTGGTACCATACACACCATTCTTCATGACTGTCTTCACCTTTCCAAAGTCAGTGCAAGATGGGTTCCACGAATGCTCACAGCGCCTCAGAAAAAAGTGCGAATTGAGTGTTGTAAGGAATTTTTGGAGCTGTATAGTGAAGACCCGGTAAGAATTTTGAATAGAATTGTTACTGGGGATGAAATATGGGCTCATCATTATGACCCTGAAAGCAAACAGGAGTCTATGCAGTGGCACAAGAATGGCACAGCCCCCCCCCCCCCCCCCCCCGAAGAAGTTCAAGGTCACTCTGTCTGCCGGGAAGGTGATGGCTACAGTTTTTTGGAACTCAAAGGGAATATTGCTAATCGAGTACAAAAAAAAAGGTGAAACCATAAACGCCACTTCCTACGCATCCACTTTGCTTCATTTACGGGAAGAAATAAAGAAAAAAAGACGAGATAAACTGGCTGCTGGCGCGTTGCTCCTTCACAACAACGCTCCGGTGAACCCGGCGCGTATTTCTAAGGCTGCTGCGCTGGATTGCGGTTTTGAAGATATTCAACATCCACCCTATAGTCCGGACCTTGCCCCTAGTGACTATTTCTTGTTCCCAGATTTGAAAAAAAACCTTCGTGGTAAGCGATTTGCTGATGACGAGGAGCTCAAAGCCGCAATAAATGACCATTTTAAAGAAAAGGATGAAAACTATATTTTTGAGGGAATAGAAAAGTCAATCTCGAGATGTTATAAATGCATTAATGTAAGAGGAGATTACATTGAAAAATAAAAATAATTTTAATTTAATTCGCCTTTTCGTTCATGTCGATACCGAGAATATTTTGAACTCCCCTCGTACTTATGTAGCAGCAACAAAAACTGGTATCACGGTATCAGTGTCGGAAGTGTTTTTTAATTCAATAGTAGAGTCAAAAAACAATTGCAAAATCATTGTTGCCTATACAACTTAGTGGGTAAGTGAGTAAAGCAACGCCGTATGTACTTTTCATTAGTTGCATGAGAAACTATCACAAAATGTACCCAGTGTTTTATGATATGCCCAATAAACTTCGAATTGATTCAACTTGATTTATATCGAAACCTTACAGCAACAATAGCTACTCAACTACCCATTCGGTAGCAACAGAAACTATTACAATGTATCCGAAATTGCATGATATTTCTCTCAGGTTACATAGGCAGTCGAGCAATTTTCATACAACTATCAGCTAGTGCAATCATGCCCGTGATATTAAAGATGATGCCTCAAATATAGTTACATGACATCTGCAAATGTAAAAAAATTAAAACTTTCGTCATATTTATTTATTTATTTATTTCTCTCAATCCGCAATATACGCAATTTTCAAACATAAATAGTTCTTACCCACCATGATTGTATCCAGTGGTAGCCACAACGTAATCTATCAAAAAATTTCAAATTGTGTGGAATATATCATGCGAGTAGAAGTTAAATGAATCACGCAATAGACTTTCTAGTTCGCTCTTCCCCACAAAGGTAGCTAGTATCACAGTGCGACATTTTCCGACAGGTAAATACTACGACAGAAAAAATATTATAAGTGCAGGAAAACTAATTGTGACCTGCGACATATATCGTGACAAGACGGACATTGTTGTCCGCATAAGGCAATGTCAGCTACATGCAAAAAACTTGCGATTAATCGCTTATAAGCTTTTTCTGCCCGCATCATTAATTAGGTATGCCCTGGAGTAATTCAAGTTTAGTTAAAAAAATAAATAAATAGGTGTCGCAACAGGTCCACAGAGACCCTAGGCAAAGCTTCTCACCACCATTCGTTTTGTGTGAGTTTTAATTTTTGCGATGAATAAAAGGGATATACAATCTTATACCGATTTCAATTGCCCAATTGGGAAGCTCTTTCATGACAGTTATACTTTTGGATGTTTGCTAAACGTTTGCGACAGGTGGTGCAGTGAAAAAGAAGCTCAAGATGGAATTTCGGTTTTTTTTTAGAGATCAAACCTGGTACCGCTCGCTTAGAAGTCCAACACACAACCACTGCACCTTAATATAAATTTAATTTCTCATAGTGTGAACATAGCCGCCAATGAACTGATTAATTTAGAGGTATTCATTCATTCACGCAAACAAACCTAGCGCTTATTTTTGCTGAGTAAGCGCCTTGGCGAGCTGCTCGTTTTTAAGTCAGTGATTTCGCAGGTCTGCCATTTTGAAGTCTTGTCAGTAAAGGATGCGTTCGAGAACCAAAAGCTTTGTGTTTGACGTCTTCGAAGGTTATCCACTTAATTTTTAGTATGCAAAATGCAATTGTCCTTTAAATAAATAAATTATGTATTAATATTGTTTAATTTAAAATTTGTTTACTACCTTTGTATTCATTTGCAATATTTCTTTTCTTTGCAGGTAAGCAACATTGTATAAAATACTTAAATATCCTAATCCACCCGAAGAAGGAAGGGTCAATCGAATTTACTGTAAATATACATATTTAATGGACAATTAAGGCCATTGCTTTACCCGGTACACATTGTGAATAACACAAAGTTTCAATAACAAATTATATTTTGTCACAAACGATCTCTATATAACATGAATGCCCAATCTCTGACATAATTATATCAGACATCAATGGATATCTGTCCTTGTCTTTAATTAAAATTCATTGCATGCGGATCATTTGTACAAATCAAACATCTGATTGGTTTTCATTTCAAAATTGCACGCAGCGGCCTCCACTGTACATCCCACAAATGCAAATTCAATTGACTTGTAGGTACAATACAAATCTCATTACGCAGACCCTATGTCACTGGCCTCTGGCAATATATACGAAACCCTCGTCAATACTGCGTGCTGTGCGAGAATTATTTTCATTCCAAATTAGTTCTAATTATGATTTCCTATGCCAGTACGGAAGTACTTTAAGCCCATATAAAATGGTCTACACACAGTCTGTCATCACATGCACACCATGTTGTGGGCTGGAGCTCATTAGTTGAGAGAAAATCGCTCTCACAGAGGAAAAGGCACGAATTTATTTTCGGGTGTTTGTATGACTTTTCTTTTTGGGGAAAGCATTTAAATAACATTTTCATTTCACCATCCCACCATGACCTCGTAAAGTGGCTCAAACCAGAGTCGGCATATCGTTTCCGTTTGATGTGGATAAACCGTTTGCAATTAATGTCAAACGACCACCCAACCGTGCCTTAGGCTTGGCCACAGTTTGTGTAATCCACCAGTTGTCAGTGGGTTAATCACATAAATTTCGAAAAGTCATCGTCTAATTAACTCTTTTTCAACAGGGAACTAGTTTCGTGAAATATAGTTATTTTTAACTGTGCTGGGTGTCACTGTCAATATATCATAATAATGTTTCATGGGAGTTAACTGGGTCCCGTAGTGGCCAAAGGGTATGTCTATTTATTTGTTTCTACTCGTGTAGATGATTTGGGACAAAGAAGAAGTGATAATTTTGTAGAGTTGATGGGTGTTTAGGGTGCCGATATATCATTACGTTGCCTCATGGGAGTTAATTATGTCACGTGGAAAGCAAAATAGTCCACTTTCACCGACAGCTAAGATTCGTAAAATAAATTAAAATTAATTTTGTCGGAAGAACGAAAGCTGTCGAGTGAGGACTATTGAAAAAATTGGGCGGATATCAGTTTTACCATATCATGATATATGTCGCAGTTTATACAAATAACATTTTTCATTGCATGTCATACGTCACTGTTTTTAATACCAATTCATGAGGCTTAAAAAATCTATAGAGTGAAATAGTAAACCATTCAAGTTCAGATCGCATGATATATTGTATGAAAAAAAATGTTTTGATAGAGGATCAGCATTCTATAACGGTGCACGATAAAGACGAAATATCTCTCGGAACGCCCTTGTATCTAAAAATTGCGTATGCTACTTTGGAGTGGGAGAAATATCATGATAGGTCATATGCTACCTGATCTCGTGTTACAAATTTGGCAGCATCAGATTCAATATCAAAGATTGCGGTAGCTGATAGGTGCAATCGAGTTGCAAACCACTTACGCGACAGAAATGTCATGCAACTACAATACAAGAATTTATAAGACTACACAACTAAATCGATGATGCGAAAGACAGCTTCGTCGTATCTACTGATAAATGCAATCAAATACCCATTCGAAACTTGATATCAATATCAGGAAACATTGGATTTATTGTGATTGCTTCTGATGCAAGACACGACAGAATTAATACTTAAGTAGAAAGTACCTACTGCGTTGGTTTAGATACGAAAATGTCAGTAAAGAATAACAGCAATTACAAAGTAAATTGTTTTGAGTTTACTGAATCTTCGACACTGACTTCGTGATAGTTTCACTTGCTACTGCTAAGTGATGTGCCTGACCAGCCTTTTTATATGTTCACAAATAGTGTTCGCATTATTGAGAACATATTTAATTAAAATATAAAGACGTAGCAAATCTGACTTCTTAGATCCGACATGAAACTTGAGACATATATATCATACAGTACTGCATATATCGTGATAGTTTTTTTTTAATGCCACCTTAGTATATTCACTGACACCGGCGAAATGTGTTTTCAGCTGCGAGAGATAAGAGAATTCACCGTCAACATTTTCATATGTAACATGAGATAAATATCAGATACTACCACACATACCTAACTACTGACGTGACACTTGCTACTGAAATTTTTTACCTATATTAGTGGAACCGTTTGTCGTTAAATGGATTGAAACATCATTCTGAACTCTATTCCACATGTGTCTTGGAAAAAATGTCATACAACACCACAAATATCATGGGACTTTTCAGTGCTCGCCTTCATGTGATGTTTCTCGCCTGTGCTATGGCATATAAAGTGATCACCACTATCCTTCAGTAATGCACAGCCATTGCCAATGTTTCAGTCGTTCATTCTTTTATAGGGGCCATAACCATATTTCTCGCAATTGCCGCCAGAAATTACCACCGATGCCTAACTTCGTTTTCCTCTGCAAGCAAACACCCGGATCATTATACCTTTTACAGCCGACCGTAAAATTTAACAAAGGTGTTGCGCCCTAAAGTGACGCATGTGTTCATGGGCTATAAAGCATCCACGGCGGTGGTGGCGCCATGGCATGCGTGAAGAAATGTGTTCTGAAACCGTCACCGTGTGCATGTGGACACCATTTCCCTGAAATCTTAAATCATCTCTTTCTTCCGAACGTTTAACATAAAAATAAAAACCGACAAAACAATCCCGACAATCGTGTAAACAATGTTAATTCCACCTTCGGCAAATAATTTATCATTTTCTTGAATACTGAATGAGGATGCACGGCGCGGGACAAGCCCGGAGCATGAGGCGAAACGAAATGAAATCGAAAGGGGACAACATCGAGAAAATTTGAATTCCATTTCGTTAAATGTATTCGAACTTCGAGGGGGTAACTACCTAAAAAAAAACAGCCACACAATTTCGTATTCAGATCTCGTGCCGATGGAATAATTGCCTTTGACGGGGATAGAGGAATATAGATTTGGTTGTATCCCAAATGATACGAGTATTTTGCCCCTACCTGAGGGTTAAGAGATCATAGACGAATTGGCAGATTGAGGTGGCTGTTTCGTCTCGGATATAAATAATTTGGGTTTCCCTATAATTTAGTCAAAGGGTAGGTGTAGTTATACAGCAAGCAAGTTTTCTGGGCGGTTGTTTCTCTTAATAGCTGTTTGGCAATCGAATGGAATTGGATGTTAGCACGTGTGTGAGGACGGGGTAAAGTGATTGAATTGGGACACCCATATAAATCAATCTCACTGGAGTTTATTATACACAGTGACAGTTGATTGTAATATAATCTTCTGGATGGACGCTCCCAACTCCAAGGCGGAGATCACAAAACGCTTCTACATTTTTTACGCATTTGGAATCTGTTTTGAATTTATTGCAACTCAGCCTCTGGATGGAGCAGATAGATGATTGATGTCTCAAAATAGGCCATAAGGTCAAACACTCTCTCTATCATTAATATCTCTAAATATTCGGTTATATGTTGCCTAAAAACAGTTTTAAGATTTTTTGCATTGATTTAAAATCTAAATTACAAGAAAAAAATCATTGAAATCGGTACGAATAGACTGGTCACAGAGTTAATCACTTAATCTCAGAATAAAAAAACTCTATAGCAGTACATACATACTCTATTTCTCCTCTTTCTATTAGTTAAATTTTTTTTAGAATCCGTTCCGTTAGAATTCCAAACTGAACTTACGGGAGCAAGTCGACATGCTGCTTTGAAAAAAGTTGTCTTTCCACTCAAAAAGTCTGTTTTTTTCAGTTCCGCTTGACAAAATTTGGCTTTTAAAATTTTTTTCAACAAATAAATGTAAAAAAAATTAACAACAATTTTAAGACAGTAAAATAAAATAAAATAAAAGTTAAAAATATAATTTAAATTAATAAAAAAAGAGCAACAAAAAAAAATGTAATTAAGTAATGAAAATGAAAACTATGTCAATTAAAAAACGGGAAATTCATTAACAAAATAAGAATTAAGATATGAGTTACAGTCAAAATCGGTTGCAACGAACTTGATGGGACTGGATAATTTGTTCGTCATATCCGGTGTTTCCTTATAACCGATTTTCCATTTTTTGTTCTTTATTAAGAAGCGTAAATCTTATATTTTACTAAAGAAATGACTATTTGTTATAATCAATAGGCTTTTAAATATTTCATTGAAAAATGTTCGAAATAAGCGATAATTCGTTATAACCGATTTTGACTGTATGTATAAAAGCAAAATTAAAAAACAAATTTTTAAAAGTTTAGAAATTACAAAAATTAATAAGAAAATGATCTCTACATCCATGCTTCTTTTTTTTATTTCGAAAGCTGAATTTTGAAAGCAGAATTTTGTTAACAGAATTAACCCATCCAGAATTTTGACCCTAACCCAGAATTTAACCCTTTGTGTAAAAATGTTTAATCTGGCAAGTTAACTATTAATGGCGCCTAAGTGCGGGCCTACTGTTGGTATACAGAAATCGGCTCACGGTGCGGCATTAAAAATCCACCTTTCGAAAATCAGTGAAAACTTCTCCCATCAGCAGATACCCACTGATTCTAACTTTTTAACGGGATTATGTGAACTATCCAATCTCGATCAGAGATAAAGTAGGTAGGCATCCAGTTTCGAGAAAGGCGTAATCCGCACTTTGAACGATGCCGACGCCTTGTTTACCCTCAACACTTAAACTTTCATCTTATCACTCATGTCCAGCAGCCATCATTTTCACTTTACGATGATAGTTATGTATCCCTAAGTATACGGTTCACCGTACCGTCCCAACAACAGGAAGATCCAACTCCTCTCTATGCCTGGTGCAAAGTTATATCCAAAGCTTCCCGGCCCAAGAGACCTGATTCCTTGTACCTCCAGCCGAGTGGAAAATGCATAACGTAGCTAGTTTTTGATATACAACATCAAGGATATGGATACACATCAACTCCTCGCCCTCTACACGAGTATATACCCCGATACAGCATTACCAAAGGATAATTGCTGCATCAAGGTTTCCTCTGAGTTTGATGCACACGAACACGATCTAATGCTGAGATCTGTCTACAGCCGATGTGCACCACTAGGGGATCGGGGCAGCCGATTCCACAGACACTTGGCATTAAAAATTGAAAAAAAAGAAGAAGAAAAAATGCGGTTTCACAAATGTCAAACTCAAACAACAAATGGAGTGGAATCTTCTGTACCAGTAGAGATGAGGATTTGACGGTGGTCGAGGCGAGGGTATTATAGCCAGAGAAAGTCATAGTGCATTTACTAGCAGCGAACACCAGTAGATGATGGTGGTGCGGATAGTTAGTGGTTGGGTTGATGTATGCGGTTGCCCTAGATTTCAGAACTACAACATCATATCAGTAGGACAAGGAGGAGCACCAAGGATACGAGTAGGTATATATACTGGTTTCAGGTTTTGGGATGAATATTAATGCGATTTATTTATGCAGCTGTAGAGAGGATTTAGTGTCCTTAAGCAATGGGTGAGGCGGGTGGCTATATATGGATCGGATTTGGTATATTTTGTGGAGGGGTTGCTGCTTTGATATCGAGGGCATGTCCTTGCGTATACACAGATACACCGCATGTAACTGCGTCTTCAATCGGTGTCATTAGGCGGCTATCAATTCAATTACTGGGGCTAGAAGCGCGAAAGCCATGTACCTACACATGTATCCCTGAAGGGTGATGAGCGAAACTACTCAGACTTGGGCTTATGTGTGCATTGTTGCGAGACTAATCGAGTTCGCTGCGAAATAGTATATATTTTTTATTATACACAACCCCAATGGAGTCCTATAGGTGTGTGTACATAGGTTAGATGCTAAAGCCGATTGCACTTAATTATTGAAAATTATTGGCTTCCATTGTTAATGGCATTAATTTGTTGATTTAATACCGTTGCTGGTGATTGGGGTACAATTGTAACAAACAATGTAAATAGATTCAGGATACCTTCATAAAGAGGTGGGCAGATAACTAACGTAAGCCAGTACCCACCTCAACGAACAAAGTTGCAAGCCACCTGATTAAAGTTGTCTATGCCGAGCTGTTTGACATTTATGTGTAGTCCTTAGAAGTGCAGTCGAAGAAACTTCAGACTGGAGCCCATCCGCTCTGTATCTCCCACTTATCGTAATCCTTGCGCTCGAAGTTTTAAGGCCAAGTTGGTGTCGATATACAGGCTTTTTAGAACGTCAAAGCTTGACCAAGTCGATCATCGAACGTACAACTCTTCTTCCCGGATATTTCAAGTGCGTTTGCATTAGTCTTTGACGAAGTCCATATTTTTCCACAAGGTTGACGAAGGTCATCTGATATCGACTCCCATGTTGTACATGACCTAAAACCTCCCGATTCTACTTTATGGTGTAGAAGCTTGGACATTCCCGAGTCGAACTATAAGCTCTTAAAACGTTTCAAGAAAATAATACAATCATGGTCGTATTGTCGAAGAGGATGACGAGTTTTAAGGGCTTTATAGCGAACTTGATAGTATCAGCTGAGATGTTCCGACGAGTCTTAATTTTAGAAGATCCAACCTTGGGTTCGCACAAATAGAGAGCGAGTAAATCGAGGAAGCGTTAGCCGAGGCTGTGCATCAATCTGTACCTGTACTGTAAGAGTCATCTACAGTGAGGAGGGCTCCGCACGAAAGTCTGATTTAAGATAACTGGTTCGGTATTTAGAGTTGTAGCGGTTCTAATGCTAAATTATTGAATGTTCACATTCATATCCATCCAGGAAGGTTATTGTCGTAGTCTATGCTTGCAGCTCGAGCTGTTTCAAAATAACCAATGCTACAACTCTCTTACAACTGTCCTTTTTACTAAATTCGAATTGATGAAACTGAAGACTAGCCTGAATTTTTCTGGGGCGTTTTCGATTATCTCGATGCATGTTAGTTCGGAAACTTTTTGTTACTTTACTGCACGCAAAATGACAAAAGTATGCCGTATATGCGACATAGGCCTCTATAGGGCCTAGGGTTCTGCTTTTTGATTTTTGAACAAGTACTTGAAATCTCTACGATAAGATGTAGATTTAGATCGTTTAGATTTGCAAGAAAAAATAGAATCTTGAATCCCATAGTAACAATGTCATCTTCAATCTCATAGTAAGATGGATGGGTCTCGCTCTTATCAATGTGTCGAGCTGTTGCCAAATTATATATATATTGATTTAGCTGTCACATTCTACCAAACCGTTGCTAATAGTTCACATGGAAGAAAGGTTAAATTTTTCACCAATGCCATTTCCCTTAAAAACTTTACAAGTTCACACTGAGCTGATACCTCAATGACTCCCTTTAATGTCAAATTCAATCCATTGCCAACAGTTTGACACAATACGAGTCAGATGACACAGACACACACCATATTGGTCGTTAAAAAGTCAACTACATGGCTGAAATTGATGTCCAAATTTATATTGCTAACATCTGATCATTCGCCAAACAATGTGGACATTCATATGGATTTTTAAAAGCGCTTGCCACCCACTAGCCATACAACTACCAACAAAATAAGCTGTAGCCCATCATAACGAGTAGATGCCACAAAACCGCAAACAATATGGTGCAACTTAACCGCACAAACTGTATATACGAGTACTGTGCGCTGCGACAAGTGGTGGCATATCTTAAACAGTTGTCAGTGTCACGGAAGTACGGTATTCGCACACTATGTGTGTACAGAAGTGTCTTTATAATTTTTCCGTTTTCTTCTTTTTTACGGTCCAATGCTTGGAGCAGATGGAGTCTTTGTGCCTGGGGGGGGGGAGAAGGGCTCACAGATATCACATACATAATTGCATCGCGTATAGAAAAATGAAATACGAGCCAGTACAAAGTGAATGCCTTACCACCAGTAGCGAGTAGCGACAGCCAGACCGCAGTGATAATATTTTTAATTTCACTTCTGATTCTGATCTGATGCTGGCGCGGATAAGATAATTCGCCGCGACGGCTGTATACGTGCTGCGACAAACAACAACTAGTAGTTGGCTATAAAAGGTTGACTGGATTTCTATGTCGACGAAGATAGGTGGAATTTCATTCCGGAATGATGACGAGCAGATACAATTGCACTTGTTATGGTGTGGCATGGTTTCCGGGAAAAGGGTTTCACTCTTACAATGTGGTCACGAGTGGTCTTCCGAAGGTGTGTAGGTGTGCTCTTAGGGATTTCGTTTTTGCGGCAAATTCAATTCGAAAACCTCCCCACGAATTAAGTTTCACACCCAGATTTCGTGCACATGCAAGGGCCGCGCATCTTCGACTATCCTTCCTAGGTGGTCCCGGTTTAATATAAAAGACACACCAATGTTTGATGTTGTATCTGCCAAGCAGCCTGACTGGCCAGACACAAATCCATAAATATAACCGCAACATCCTGCTGTGAAATGAAATTACATTTTCACTTAAACCATTAAAAGGCAATCAGAGGGGGCGAAGGACGAACGAGAAACAAACAGACAATCGCCCGTGCAAGTCCTGGTAGAACAAAAAATCAATACACTCTCATACATCCACGGATATAGGTACAGCAACGAATAATGATATATACTTGTATAGAAATGGTTGTTGGTTTGAATTCCTTTCTGATTTTGAGGATGATTTCAGTCCCTATACAGGATATCCCTCAGAACTTCCATAAAATTGCAATTGGTGGAGGAAACACGAAACGTTATAATTACGTGCCAAAGAAAGACCATCCATCCACACCCCGACAGAGTCGTATTTCGCATAACCCCACCATCTCCACATAAAACAAGGATAATAAATGAGTATCACCGTCTCACACACATCAAATAAGGCAATAAGTTTATATGCAGGGATTAGCATGCAAACAATACAAGCAGCGCGAAAATAGAATGCGGCGTCGCTTTCACCTGCGAAGACGATGACGTGCCAGCACATAGATAGCATAGACTCTCGGAGTTCCTTTATCCCCATATTTGGGGTGGGCAAATATGAATAAGCCATGCAACAATGTAGACTCTGCTTATGCCGCAGCCGAGCCGTAGCTAAGGTTAATCCCTTAGACACCCTCCGACGCAGAAGAAGAACCTACTTCTTACGATATTTGCACATGAAAAAAGGAGAGTAAAGAACACCCACAAGGGTTGTCCTTTTGAGAACAAAGAGTTCCAACCCATGGGTGCACCCCGACGCGCCACGTCATCATCGACGGCTTTGGTGAGGCGGAAAAACACATAGCCACAGAAACAACTCTTAAAAAAGTGTACATGAAGACGACGCAGCAGAGACGATGATGACGAATGAGTCAAATTAAACGATGATACCATGAGACCTACTTATATATCAAATGCCTTCCATTCGAGACACAAAAGGGGGAGCACACCATACCAAGGATATATACGGATTAGCCGTGCCGTTGTACTCTGTATATGCCGGCTATGCCAATGGGGGGGTGAGTGAATGACTGCAAAACAATGTTGTCTTCGAAGGGTTGGGATTTCGACAAAAAAAAAGAGCAAAAACTCGGTACATATTTGGTTTCCGTTGTTCGTCCTTTTTTTCCTATTTTGTGGGGGAGATTCTGCACGTTCGACACACACCTAGTTGAACGGCTGCACAAAGAATCGCAATCATCAGCGTAATTGGAGAAGGGAATTGTATCCCGTTTATTTATTCAAGTTAATTGTCCATTATGTTTGGATGTCCTGCTTTTCTGTTGTATCTATTAATGTATAAATGTATGGTGAGTGTGTGTGTGTTTGCGTGCCACTCAGGGTCAACAGTTGCTATGGCTATAGTTGGTATGAGTTACAATTAATGATGTGCTGCTAGACTTTTGGCAAATAAACACGGCTTAAGTCTGGAAGTGTGTGTTAAGGATTTGTTTTCGTTAAGGAAAATTCTACAAAACAAGGTTGCTTAATCATATAATAAGCTGGCAGCTGGCACTTGTAAACGAGCTCGATTGAGTTTTTAGTTGCCATGACAAGAACACACATATTCCCAGTTTCAGGCTGGCATCTTTTAAAAGTGCAGAGCACTAGCGCGGCCTATGCCACCATTAGGCAAGTTGAACTTTCTACCCTTGCCATCATGAAATGTAAACTCGGTTTGACAAAAGGCCCAAATTTGTATCGCAATATTTCTGAAATAAACAGGTAAACAAAAGTTTGGAATAAAGTGGCTCTGAAAATATGGTTATGGTTACCAAAAATAACTTTCTTAGCCTGAAGTCTTATATAATATAAAGATTAAGACTTTTGAGGCGATCCAAATTTATAAACACCTTCCGGTCTTTTCTATTCCGGGCTTTTCGGAAAAGGTCGATATTTTATATATTTATGAATTTCAGTCAAACGAACCCAAACCTAAATATCTACGTTCAAATTCCGAATACCGGTTGGAAACCGAGAGCCAAAGTCTCTCATGCTTTGACTATATGGCTAATTATTCGTTTAGAGCATCGCAGTTTTCTAAGTGTGCTTCTTTGCCATAGGAGTGACTGGGTTCACTTTCGAAACCAGTTCTAAATTTTAATAGTGTTCGGTTGCTTATCGAGAACATTGAACTTTTGTTGTACAAAGAAGCATCCCTTCTCTAAGTGCATTAGTCTAGGCATATCATACGAAAGGCTTTTGTTAATTTTTGAAATATTTGTCAACCGGTTTTCTTATCGAGCCTGTCCCTGTTATTTATAGGGCTTAGGAAATTTCATCGACATGAGGAGTTGGCACCGTATAGGCTGATCCATGTAGAGATCTCTGCTTTGTCTATCTAGAGAAGTAGAATCTTGGTACCTTACGAAAGGGTTCATATGTACCTAAGTGGGATATTGCAGGGCTCGCTCTGCCATATCCACCCATCAACCTAACCTAACCTAACATAAAACTACGACATCGGACGTGTTCAGAAGTAGAGCCTTCTTCTTCTTAGCGTAGACTTATACAAATATACTTTATAGCAGCTCGGTTTTTAGTAGGTATTGAAACCAGGTAAAGACTTCAAGCAAGGGCTTGGTAAATGGCTGTGACTTTGGTTTTCAAAGACGCTTCAAAACCAAAAACATAATCAATTGTTCTACATACGATTGTTCTTCATGCCTTGACTTACTTAAAGAGAACTGCACAATACCCTGATGTATAGTGTTCTCGAGAACCCCTGCACCATTTTGCTTGCTGCACAATCCAAAACATCTATTACTGTATTAAAAATTAGAGAAAGCTTGGGTTCATTTCATCAGACCTTAATAAGTCGTGCGCCACCATACAACTACAACGGCTATACATATCGAAATTTGTATTACTAGAAGACCTTCGAGCTTTTCAAGAGCTTTCGGAACAAACGACCTTAAATTTTTTAATCCACCGTACTAAGTTATGCTCTATTTTGCTGAAATAAGAGCAACTTTTTAACACTGCTACCAAAGCTAGCTTTCTAAAAGCTTGGTTGTTGTTGAAGCATATGCGGATTTTTCTTACCGATTGTTCCTTATACCACACCATGCACTAAATAGATAGGTATTTAAAAGCGGCTACGCTTTTTGAAATTTTTAACAAAAAAGCACACGGAGGCTTTCTTAATCTTTCGCTACAGACTAGTGATAAAGTCAACCACAATTTCCAACACCGAAAGCAAGATTTCAGAAAGCTCAGTTGCATTTAAAATTACTTTCACAATTCGTGCCATTTTGACATTATATGCAACAGACATTTTACAATTTTACAGCAAAAGCGGTTCTTATAAATTAGTAAAGTTTTCTAAGGAAATGGTAATGGTCTGTTTAAAGCAGCTGAACAAAAGCTCCTACCATCCCCACCCAGCCGTTAAATTATTCCAAAAAGCAAAACCCCAGCTTATCCAATAGTCGCACTGATGGAACTCCCATCGACTCGGTGATGAACAATGAAAATATATTGTTCGTCTAATTGCATTATGGTTCCGCATAAATGCACTTCCCCGACCCCATGTCGTCTGGTAAATCAACAAAATTTTGATTGGATTGACAACACGCATTGACACCAATTAACACTCAACGAAGCGGAGGTATATATGCATCCATAATTATTATGAACACACTCGCACTTGACTTGACTGCGAAGGATGACGGATGGTAGAATGAGGTTTATGGCCCGCCACCATTTTTATTGATTTTGAAGTTCAGTGTACATTTACTTTACCGATGCCGAACCGTTTAAACAAAAGTGGAAGCCAAATAAGATCACGTTCCGCTTCGACTAATGAGCTCACAAATTGTCAGCAGCAGCTCCATGCGTGCGTCATGTCGCATGGATGTCATCGGTTTACCAGTTCATTTTGGGTTTAACTTCTTCTTAGCCTTGTTCTCAATCGAGTTTAATGCACTTATCCGAGAATGAAATTATCCCCTCCTTCCATTTAACGTGAGATAGAGGATTTCCATTCGCATCGTGTGCCATCAATCTAATAGAAGAGCGAGTAGTCTATAGTGGCAGTGTTGCCTCTTATCCATTCAAAGGCCTTATTTCAACTTTAGAAATTGCATTATCAGGCTTCATCCAGCGTGCAACTCAAAAGGGGACAACTGTGCGATATCCTTTCATTGGAGAGTTTACAGCGTCAGGTTTTTTTTTCTGTTTCTGTCGCATGATACCCCAGGCCCATATATATGTCGAGACATTATCCTAAATTCAAAAAGGACATTTCTTACATATTTTTTTTTGTGCTTTCCTCTAGTTGTACTCAAATTCACTTTGTACGAACTACGAACATGTGTGTGCGGGTGCATGTGTGTGTGGATAGGTACATGGTACAGTTCGAAAGGGGATGCGGATAGTCCCTTTTATTTGCTCCTTGCTCTTGCTCATCTCCTATTGGTATATTTGCACATGAAATGTGCAACTTTCAACGACTTGTCATTTCTTGGGATTCATGAGATATGCATGCAATGGCTGGGATTTACAAATGCATGTGCAAGCATGTAGCCAAAGGACGTTAAGGATCTAAACAAGGTTTTTCTTCCTCCTTTTTTGTTTCTTTTGCAAACGTTTTCTTGTCAACTACAACGACGGTTATGATAACGATGACTACGATGATGATGATGATGATGATGTTGATGACATTATTATTTGCTCTTCGAATTTATGTTCACTCGTCCTGAAGGGGATCACATCTCGAATTCACTTTACACAGCATATTCCTTTGAATGTGGAAACAAATACAAGCCATCTGTTTGCCGAGTGAAAAGTGAGAGGGAAGAAACAGGCGAGTGCGAGTGGGTGCTAGTTTAAAGAGAAACATATACCAAAGCATAGATGATGTTACACTCTTTTTAGTTGGGTGAGCCAGAGCCAGTGTGCTCATTTTTTCGTCGTTGTCCTTTTGTTTTTCCTATGTGGATTACAAGGATAACGTTTCAGTTTTTTCTAAATAAAACATAAGGGGACTAGTTTGTTGCTTGTGAGTTGTGGAGGAGTAGGTATCTAGTGATACTGCATTTAGGTGACCAAGTGTGCCTAAACAACAGTTTCGTGCCGGATCGTATAAGCAACTTTCAGGTGCTTTTTAGGGCGCAAAAGTCCGGTCTTATATTTGTTTTAAAAAGAAGAGGCTGCTGCGGGTTCGTTCAAAGTTTCCGACTGATGCTGGAGGGGGTTAGAGTGTCCATATGCCCTTTTGGATGGGGCATTACGAATTCAATACTTTGTTAAGGCAGTTCCATGTAAAGCTGCTTTAAGAGTCGACTTGCGGGTAAGCACCGGAAGCCTATAGTCCTACGACACGACGATTTATAATTTTCTGTCTGTAGTTTTTGTTGAAAGACTCAATTGCTGTGTTGGTATGGCACACGAGTTGTATTTCCAGTCTAGTTTGAAACTGATTTGAAAATATCGACTTTGAAACTGATTTAAAAAAGGCAAAAAACGCGTTTGATAAAAGAAAATGTTGGGACCTTTTCTGGCTAATCGTCGGCTCCTATAGTTCTTTCAATCCAATCATGCCCAGTAACCCATCATGGTCTAGTTTTGATCTTAGAACTGAGTGTTTAGATTAAACAGTGCAGGACTGGTGTAAAGACAACCTCCAGGCCATCTGAACTTTCGGCACTGAAACTGGGTATGAACTAGCTAGTATTGAAACACAATCCGTGTTCGTAGAGGACCGGCACCTTATTGCAGAGTCAATTAGCCACTTTTGCTGAAGGTCTGATCAACCACTGACAGCCCCACCATTAGAGAAGATCAGATCGTGAGAAGCCAAGAGGTATTTTACTGATCTGTAGTGCTTAATTTCGACACTTGACAAAGTTATATCAAGCCACATGGTGGAAATAAGCTTTCGCTGGATATTAGTTTGGTCGTTGAGACTTTGACACCGAAATTTGTTTTATCCATCAACGACAGCTGGTTTCTTGGCTTCTATTTGAATGGAATGTTCTCGTGGAGTTAAGACCTTCAGGTTCAAGTGCGGCTTTTGGGTTATAGCTCTTTAGATACACCGCTGCTTTGACTTGGTCTTTAAAAATCACTACAAGTTTCCCATCTTACTCCAGCTTTGTAAGAATTGAGTAGGTAAATCAGAAAATACATAGCAGCAAAAAAGAGGACTGTCCTCTCAAAAAGAGAGGTGACGAATCGTCACCGGTAGGTACATATAGAAAACAGCAACAAGTACGTATTCACCAGCCTGGTATAAACTATTCGCTCCCCTTTCTGGTGCGATTAATAAAAATATTTTGTCAATAGGAGTACAGGCACCAAGGTAAATGCGAACCGACTTCTTCCGAAGCTCAAATTCTGGAGCCTTCATGTTTGTTTCGCCTTACAACCACCTGTATAGTCAAAGTCGTATAATAAACGTCTCCGATTTACATTAATTCCATTAAATCCGCCCTCACATACCAACCTTCATTGGGCGCTTATCGGTTTAGCTCTAAGCGCGCAAACAGACCCCGCTACACAACTTCTCGTCTGATGTTGTAAAGCTGCAAAGTTGTACTTCATCATTATTTACTGACTCTGAAGGACGAAACGCACACGTGAATTGGTTGGGGGCTTCCCACAGTCCAAAAAGTGCATATATTTAAATCGTGGTTGCTGAGAGAACTTTTATTTTCGAACTTGAAATGCTAATTGCATGCCTAAACTTTCACTTCAAATTCAAGAGAACATTTAGCGAAACCAACATCTACGCCCCTGAGCGTCTTTCTTTGACTCTAATTATTCATAATGAAGTCGGAAAGTAAAACTACTTTAAAAGAGCTTGATGGAAAAAAAGACACGCCTAACGAAGTACATACAACACCTTGCAACTCGTTTAAATAAATGTTATGTATAGTGTACTTCGCAAGCAGGAATAGGCACCTCTTTCAGGAGCAGCGGTGAGTGGAGAACCCCTAAAACTTTTCCTCATTCTGTCGTTGTGGTGGTGGTGGTGGCGGAAAAACCTTCAACTATGAAATTCTTCATAATTTCTATCATTCGCAATACGAAAAGTGAACTGTAAGCGGATATTAGAAAAGTTCTTTTTTTCTCTTTCAATGCTGATCCCCCCTCTTACTCATTTTCGTTCAACATTTACACAGTCAACCTTCTCGGGGAATTAAGTTTTACTATATTCTCGAGCTGGTGCAAGTTTGCCATACCACACTCGCATACTCATAGAAAAGTTTTCTCCGACCCTACCCAAAAAAAAGGACGAAACGTTTTGCTAAATTCAATTTCAGGGCACTCATTCCGTATGTCGATTATCGCCAGACGATAGCGTTTCGACGATAGTTTTGCTTCACGTAACTTCAATAATCGTCTATCGTCCAGACGATATCGTTTTGACGATTGAACATTTGCTTCACGTAACTCAATAATCGTCAAAAAGCTATCGCCCAGACGATACAATTTGAGCGATACCTAATGAGGTATCGTTTTGTATTGATTTTTATGTTTTGCAAATTTGCAAACCAGCTGAAGATTTATTGAATTTCAAGAAAAATAATTGACTTCAGATATTTTTTAACTGCTACCGAATTATATAAATAACTACATCTTAACCTTTATTGTACTAAATTATTTATTAGATACTTCTCGACTGAAAAGGTAAAACATCTTAACTCGACTTAAGATGTTTCCATTTTTATTTTTGTACGATTGCACATTGTCTCCAATTGTGAAACATATACTTCTATGTTATCACCATTTCATCACACTCCTATCCCCATATAAAACGGATAATGGTTTCATCTTAAGTCAGAAAATCTTATGATGACACAATATTCCTCTTTTTAACTGTTTTTCGTTCTCCTGAAAAATGTTGAAAATTGACTATAGGGCAGTGTTTGCGAAATATTATAATTACAGTTGGGTGTTAATATTTACAAGAAGTCATCCGATGTTGTTTGGCTCTCATTTTTTTTCTAAATGAAAAACTTCGATACAGTTTTTTGATCATGTTTATTTGAACCTTCAGAATTTTATTGGTCAAGTCGAGAAGATGATATCGGCCAAATGGGCGCTGTCACAATTGATTGCCACACGGGCTCGTTTTAGCAATGGGATGCATTACAACAGTGCGCGCTATAGGGCCATGTTAACTGAGTTTTTTCTGCCGCAATTGGAAGAATTAGGACTGGAGGACATGCGATTCCAGCAGGACGGAGCTACGGCACACACTGCGTGAGCCACAACCGATATTCTGAAGGCGGCGCCTCATCTCTCGTTTTGGCGATTTGAGCTTATTTATTCTTATTATAAAAAACGTAAGGAACAAAGTTAAATTACTTACATTTTGAAATTTTTTTATTTACCGGCGACAAAAACAAACTCATAATTGTTGCAAAAGTTGTCATTTATGACATTTTAGACGACGTCTGATTGAAATTTCATACATAGTTTGAGAGTCTCTGAAAGAAACTCAATTCTCTCAATGCTCTCTCTCTTAGTACAAAATAAACGATAGACGAGACGATAGTGATAGAGTTACGGAAAGCAAATAGATGACGAGATCGTTGACTACTATCGCGCAAACGATTATCGTTCTGAGAGTTACGGAATGAGTGCCCAGAATGTTTGTGTACCTGAGTGGAAATTTCCTGCAAAATATAAGCTCTTGATGAAGGTCTGCGGAATATTATGA
Source organism: Cheilosia impressa (assembly GCA_948293265.1). Classification (NCBI taxonomy): domain Eukaryota; kingdom Metazoa; phylum Arthropoda; class Insecta; order Diptera; family Syrphidae; genus Cheilosia; species Cheilosia impressa. Next base: position 24,683,125 of record OX411884.1, on the reverse strand, counting down.
TTCAATCGAATAGAGGCGATGCACAAGGTTATGTGTGCGTGTGCATAGAAAGTCGTCGCATTATTCGCACAATTTCATTAATATTGGCTTACATCTCACATAGAACACATCCCATCCGCGCATATGGTTACATTCAACTAATTCCCCCATCACATCGAATGATTCCATGACTCACATCTCTAACCGAACAATTTCATTTTGTCATTTCAGTTGGCCTCAAATACACCGACAATCAACGAGTCATCATTCATGTCAAAGATGTCAACGACGAGCCGCCGTACTTTATAAATCGTCCGCTGCCAATGCAAGCTGTCGTACAGTTGAACGCACCCCCAAACACGCCTGTGTTCACATTGCAGGCCCGCGATCCAGACACTGATCATAATATTCATTATTTCATTGTACGCGACCGCACTGGCGGACGGTTCGAGGTTGACGAACGTTCTGGCGTTGTCCGCACACGTGGCACTGATCTCTTTCAATTGGACATGGAGTATGTGCTGTATGTTAAGGCCGAAGATCAAAATGGCAAAGTCGACGACAGACGGTTCCAGAGCACCCCAGAGGAGAGACTGTCAATTGTGGGCGGCAAGCGGGCACCGCAGTTTTACATGCCCAGCTACGAGGCAGAGATACCGGAAAATCAAAAAAAGGATTCAGAGTAAGTAGACACATGATTGCATTGCAAACCAGATGGGACTTTATATTTGGTGAAGTAGGAGTAAAAAAAAAAAATACCTGGAGCTAAAATTGGAAATTATTTCAATCGGAAAGGGTAAGGTATGGTCATTGCTTGTGATCCTAGCGAAGCACAAGCGGAGAGAGACGAATTATATCAGAGTCATAGGTACCCTGCCACGAAAAGCGACCCGAATTGTGGCTGTCTGATTTGAGTGTCTCTGACGAAAAATGGTCACACCATGCAACTTCTTATATGGCAGACCTTTGCTTAACAGCTTTCTGACCGATAAAAAGAAACCGCGGTGCTTATATTGATATTTTGTGTCAGGGTTCGATTTTGCGAAATATAGTTTGAAGGTTAAAATGATTAATTTGTAAGGCCCAAAGACCTACTGCCTTTAAGATACTGATTTTGAATTTCTGCGACTACGGGCACGTTGCTGCGAGGTACTGACCCAAAAACCAATGACCAATAAACTGGTAAGAGTGGAGCAAACAATAAAATAAAGATCAAAGCTTATATAACTAGAAGAATTTTGTGTTCGACCAAGGCGATTCTACTTTATTCGCCTTTGCTAACGTCCATTGCTTCAGCGCCTTAAAGTATAGGAGTGGTTTGATGAGGGTCTTAGATAGAGTCTCCTTAGTGTCTTTGATAAGACCTAACTATAGACTTTCCCGGCCAAAGAAACAGCGATTGGTAACTGTAACTCATGCTTGTTACATATTTGATTCTGTGGTGCCTTTATTTTTCTAAATAGCGAAGCTGACAAATGACAAAGTCCGTAACAACCTCAAGAAGGTATATATAGCTGTCTATCGTGACATTAAAAAGTGCTCGCCCACATATATTTCGGATTGAAAAGAAGTACTCTATCTTTCGATTTGACAAATCCCTCAGTCCTCTCTCTTAGAAAGCGGATAGTGTAGCAGAACACCTTTTTATAGATCGGTGATCGGGGTCTAAATTTTGGCCGAGCTGTATTAAAAGTCATTCTTCAAGTTCTTCCAGATAAACCAAACAGTTTCTTTATGACCACCAGCCGCCTCAAGATAAAATGGCTTTCTAGGTTATCTGTAGTTCTTTAAGGCTTATGGAGTCCTTTAAAATAGTAAATACTTTCGGGAAACTCAATTATTGCTAAAATTGAAGGCGTAGGGCCTTCCTTATAATCATTTTTAACCTTCTACTAAATAATTTTTAGGTAGGTCACAAATATACAATTTTTTATGGAAAATGTCCCCATTCTGAGTTCGAAAAATTTAGCCTGGGCACTAAAAAGGATTTTTAGTATCGCAGATAGCCTAGTTAACTATTTTTGTTAAGCTCTCGCAGAAGTCGCTTCGAATAAATAAAATGGTATCACCCACGAATGAGTTGTCATCCGCTGCTCTTTCAAGGCCAAAGCTATAAAGTTTCTCTATAAACTCACATCACCACGGTTTGCAAATATGCATACCCAAAACTCTCCATTCCTCATTCAACAAAAGGAAATCGTAAAAAAAAAACCTGCAACGATTTTTGTGCACTGAAAAATGTTGGCACAGTGTTGACTTACTTCTAGTGTCAACATACTTCCCAACTACACAGTGCATTTGGGGAGGGAACTTAAATTCCCTCATCCGCACGAGTTACAATTTTCACACAGAATTGGATGCTCACAGGCAAACCCCAGTAAGATACACAGGGTAACCTTTGAGATGTGCACGCAATTGTAAATATCTTACTTCGTTTGTACCGTAATAATCACCGTCGTTGCGCTCGCTTGTAAACTTGTTTTGTGTCCTGTTATTTCGTTTGTATCTGTATGGTGCCTTCCTTTTTGTTGTGTTACCCCCTCAATTCGCAAACGAATCCTCAGAACGGAAAAGTGTTTGACTTCTTTTTAGGGATGAAAGTGGGGCTCCCTTCAACGTGTCTTTTTAATCAAAGAAATTACTAAAAGGGGGTGAAGATGATGGTACCGCAGTCCGCCGCCATTACTTGAAAAGTAATTTTTGTGATTGACTTTTCTTTTTAATTCGCTCGTGCTGTTGTTGTTAATTTCAATTGAAATGTATGCGAGACAGCGTGAGAGTTATAAACAGAATTGTATTGCCACACTAATTGCAGTCACTCTGGCGCTCGAAAGCAAATAAAATGAATAGCTAACATTGCGTTCTGCCAGGAGTAATTACTTAGGAAATACAAAAATATTATTGGATGGTTTGCAATACAAGGCAAGAATATTTTGGTGGCGTCAATCTCAATATGTGGGTTCGACAAACGGCGACAGCATGACAGTCAATCTGAAGTACATGTATAGGAACAAAAGCCTTTTTGTCGTTAGTTGATCTCCCGTTCCTTTAAATTTTTCGGACAATAATTTCAGAGGCCTGTCACGGGGATGCATCGTCGGAATCGACGTCTTCTGCAGAATGACGAGGGGGGTGCTGATCTCCACTATTTAGATAAAAAATTCTATATTCCTGAAACCTCTCATGTCAACAAACGATTTAACCAAGACAATGCACCGTTTTATGATTTTTTCAACGCCATATCTGTTTGAGGAAATTGTGCGAAATTTGCAACCCAACATTAGAGGTAAACATTTTTTTAAAGTCTGTACGATTATACGGCATTGTTGGGAAGACTTCAGCGATCTGTCTTTGGTGCGTCTTTAACTAGGTATCACCAGAAGCGAGTTCAGTTATGAAAGAGGGCCAACCCAAGTACAGTGAAGGCCAGTGTAGGTGAACAGTGACGGTGACACACGGTTTATTCGCCTATAGGGTAGTTGTCTGTCCAACGGAGCACAATTGAATGGTACTTCTGCCCGTCTTAGGGAAACAAATAAAACAACTTGTTACAAATATACTTGTCCCGGCCAAGAGAGCTGTCAAGAAGGTATGCTCACAGCCTCAAACAAGGCCTTGAAATCGATAGAAAAGTGTTGATCGTCGACATTTGTTTCTGGGAGCCATTTAAATCCATATAGAAAAGTATTGTTTGTCGATATGGGTTTCTTTGGGTTGTGAGCCACCTTTAAAAAAATCCGCACCTGTGAAGGTTTATTGACAATTGATTTCACACGTTCATAAGACTCTGGAGTAAGAATATTCTGTGCAATATGATACTTTATTCTGGCTCTACACTCATCGTTGGTTTTTTGTTTAAATCGTCTTCATTCTTGTGGATTTGGAAAACGGTGCTGAGGAGAGGTTCTCTTAAACATGCACACTTTGCGCTGACCAAACAGCAATAAGTTGGTTTATGTTCTCTCCTTACATATCTAGTGCCGCTGCAACTATCTCTGTCGTTCAAATCCTCTGGATCCAGCAGTATTGTTTGCATTTTATGACTTTAAGTTTTGTTTTTTTAACCTTCACATGGACAGTATCTACACGTGTAGATATTTGAATTTTCATCTCTAAATATCTCTTTAGTTTATTATTCGATTTTAATATAGTTCCGAATCAGTGACTAAATTTTTGATTTATTGTAGATTATTATCAAAAAGTAACTGTGAGAATATATTTTCATACTAAAGGGTGATTTTTTAGCTGGTTTGGTTTTGGCAACACTGGTTTTGACAGCTGACGTGTGTTTAGTACCTTGTGTCACTGTCAAACATCTTCAGTTTGGTTTGCAATTTAACCATGGATCGTCTTACAAATGAACAACGCTTGCAAATTATTGAATTTTACTATCAAAATTCGTGCTCGGTTCGAAATGTTTATCGCGCGCTGCTTCCATTTTATGATCGGCATTCTCGACCTTCTGAGCAGTCTATTCGGAAGATTGTGACCAAATTTCGCACCAAATTTACTTTGTTGGACATTAAACCACCAACACGTTTACGTACTGTGCGTAGTGAAGAAAATATTGCGGCCGTATCAGCTAGTGTGACAGAAGACCGCGAAATGTCGATTCGGCGCCGTTCCCAGCAGTTAGGCCTTTGTTACAGCGATGATAACAAACTTTTTTTTGCCCGAAATGGAAGTTCTTGACTTGCATGATATGTGGTTTCAACAAGACGGTGCCACATGCCACACAGCATGCGAAACAATGGCGCAATTGCGAGGCGAGTTTGGTGAACACATAATTTCACGTTTCGGGCCGGTCAATTGGCCGCCTAGATCGTGCGATTTGACACCATTAGATTATTTTTTGTGGGGGTATGCCAAGGCTTATGTGTATAGGGACAAGCCCGCTTCGATTGACGCACTGGAAGCCAACATCCATGCATTCTTTCGTGAGATACCGGCCGATATGTGTGAAAGAGTATGCCAAAATTGGACTCAGCGGATGGGCTACCTGAGACGCAGCCGCGGTCAACATTTGCATGAAATTATCTTTAAGCATTAAATTGCAAGGTTCAAACTATCGATTCAAATAAATATTTCATTAATTTTTTCGAATTTTTTGTGTTTTTTTTTAAAAAAAAGTTCTAAACCTCTTAAAAAATCACCCTTTATTATTTACGTTTTGTCTTTTTTTTGTCTTACATGGACAGTATCTACACATGTAGATATTCGTTGACGTTGTATGAAAATTCATACTTACGAAAATTCATACGTGCACCAAATAGAGCTAAAAAGTATACAAACCTATACACATACTAATAATGTGCGCAGCAAATAAAATGCAGCTAACACAAGCTTGACGCGTAGCACGTTTTTTTTTATTCAGCTGGTAGCACATATAGCATCCACCCTTTTGCCGTAAATGACCTCTGGAGTCCCGATCTTCTGGGTCGTTAGGAATGAACTCTTCATCTGTGGGGTCGTTTGCATTTATTTAGTGACCCAACAAACATTCCATAGCATTTTTGATAGTAAAAATTCCGGTTATTCTGCGATTCTGAGCTCGACACCTGATTTGTGGCATACACAAATTCTCTCCCAATCGTTCAAGAAACTTACGTCTCTGGCTTTTCTTTACATCTGCCGGACCTTGAAAATTGTTTTTTGAAAAAATTATGTATGCTGCAAGGCCTGAAATGTCCAGCAAATTATAGAATATAGCCTGGTTCCATCTATAAGTTTTCCTTTTCGTGGTATATTGGCTCAACATTTTATCCATGACATCCACTCCCCCTTTAGTCTGATTATAATAGTGTATAATCTGGAAAATAGGCGACGGAGGACAAAGAAAATAAAGAGGAAGAGTGCAAAAGGCTAATATTGATAGAAAAACTGTAACCTGCTGAAAAAACTCATATAGAATGCTTGCGATTTTTTTGTATCTACAGGTGTAGATACTGTCCATGTAAGTACATTTAAATTTCCGTTCATGTGAGGGTTAAACACGAAGTGTTTGAGTTCATTTTGCAGGTTGAACTCTTTGTTTTATCTGGTAATACTGACTGCGCCTCGAAGGCTATATCGAAGTAGGCAGCTTTAGATTTTATTTGCGACTTTGTTTACCTTTGCTCGGCAATTACAACTTATAATGGCATCACCCTAAAAATTGCAGTCCATTGGGTCTGAGAAGGCAATTAATTATAAAGGCATTCTCAATAAACTCTATAGCTTAGGTTTGTGAACTATTTGCAAATTCTGACAAACTTTCCATTGGCCGTTTGGACTCGGAAAAAAAATGTAGATCTCTTCCATTCGTCGCAAAAATTGAAAGAGTCACAAAAAAACTTATAGTTGTGAGAATCTAGGCCTAGGATCCCTACGGACCTGTTTCGCCAAGAATTTATTTTATTATAGTTGTCAAAAAACTCTATGACGACTCTTTGTAACACACTTATCTTCCAAGTCAAGATCTATGGTTCTAAAGCTCGGACTTTAGCAATGGATAAGCGGTTGTACTGATTCTTCTAGTAATTTGCATACAAATTTGCGTTGGCCGACTTTAGACAGTGAAATTCAAAGACTAAATATGAGAGTTGTATATATTTCAAGGTGTCCTAGATGTCTTAGATATGTACAGCGGATAAACTCAAAAAATGTTACATAAAGTCCTGGAAAGTTGCGCGCAAATGAAAGGCAATCTCAACTTGGTGTGCGAACCTGGAGGCAGTTACCCAAAGACCGCACTTAACAGAAAGACAGACATAGGTCAAGGCATGATTCAATATTGGACATGAGTGCCACCTTTAAAAAAGCCGAAAATTTGCCATTAAATATAAAAACGGAACCGATATCGATATAAGATCTGGGATTTCCTCGGTTAACTTCAGAGATCGGCTTAGGAATAAATCGCGTTAATCTTCTAGGACCCTGTTCCAAAAATTCGTTGGCAAAATGTTGGTAGTCCGCACATAAGGTTCGTTTTATTGTCTATCTGTTTAAGCACAGCAAAGTAGAGTAGAGAAATCCTCAATAAAACAATGCACAGTGACAACCTAAAAGTATGCAAGCATTTGTCACAAATTGGTATAAACTGACATATTTTGTTACGAGACTGATATGACTCGCGAATTCTATTCCATACTACCAGAGTCAGAAAAACATCCATACCAGAGAGATGTCAACATGACCCATACATTTTTGACAGCGCAAAAAACTCAGTTGCGCCCTTGTCACTTCCACTACGGACAGGTACCTAGCTTGATCGTCTTATTAAGCACCGTGTATTTGCTGTGATAATGTTCTCTCCCTCTTTTCGCTTTGTTTCACTGAGAAAAATGTTCATTACGACTCACATCACATCAGTCAAAAATTCGTTTTTACCTTCCCCGCTTCAATTATGAATAGGTCATTGGGGCCACCAATGACTGTGTCATCCCAAGACGCGGTCTTGCCTTCGCATATGCCTTAAATGGTGCAATTAAATACTAGCCAGTCAAAAGTTTTGTTTCAGCTTTTGTGAAAATATCACAATTCTGAGATTATCGCTTACCCAAACTCCTGTTACAAGCTTCCAAGTTTTGGTCATGAATTGACCCAAAACTCTTATGGAATATAACAGACAAGGAAAACCCTGTTACTGCGAAACAAAAATCAAATAAAATATTTAACGATCGCCCACAGGCACAGAGACCACACAAATCACGTTTGGATTTCCTTTCAATAATTGAAAATTCCCTCCCACATATACATAACGACCTTCGGGGGAAGATACAAATATTCTAAGCCCCGCAAGCATAATACTATCTCCTTAATCAAATTCAATATTATATATCCTCATGTACTCGTTAGCCCTCTACAAAATCACTTCTCCTTCCTTTGCAGTATAATTTCGGTGAAGGCGAAATCCTTTGCCGATCGAGAGATTCGATACACGCTGAAGGCTCAAGGACAAGGAGCGGGTACATTTAACATCGGCCCATCGTCGGGCATCGTTAAACTTGCCAAAGAATTGGATTTTGAAGATTTACGACAGCCGCATGTGTATTCGTTGATTGTGACTGCCACTGAGGATTCGGGAGGATTCTCCACGTCAGTTGAGGTAAGCCCATTAAAAAAAAAAAAGTAGCGCACGTAGTTCCCATTGAATTACGATTTCATTTCCAATGTTCTTTTTCTCGTTTTTCTGCAGTTAACAATTCGCGTCACAGATGTGAATGACAATGCGCCAAAATTTGAATTGCCCGACTATCAGGCACACAACGTGGACGAGGACATACCACTGGGCACGAGTATCCTGCGCGTGAAAGCAATGGACTCCGATTCAGGTGCTAACGCCGAAATCGAGTATCTTGTGTCCGATGATCATTTTGCTGTCGATTCGAATGGCATCATTGTGAACAATAAGCAATTGGACGCGGACAATAACAACGCGTACTATGAGTTCATTGTCACAGCCAAAGACAAGGGAGAGCCGTCGAAGAGTGGCACCGCCACCGTGCGTATTTACACAAAGAATAAAAACGATGAAGAGCCGAAATTCTCACAGCAAGTGTACACACCGAATGTGGACGAGAATGCCGGTGCAAATACGCTGGTTACCACTGTAGTGGCATCCGACAAGGACGGCGACAATGTACGTTTTGGTTTTGTGGGCGGCGGCACCAGTTCCGGCCAGTTTGTTATCGAGGACATTACTGGAGTGATACGACTGCATAATAAGGCGATATCACTGGACCGTGACAAGTATGAGTTGAATGTAACGGCCATGGACGACGGGTCGTGTTGTGTGAACGGCGACCAAACGATACACACGTCAACAGCTGTTGTTGTGGTGTTCATCACCGATGTAAACGACAATAAGCCGGTGTTCAAGGACTGCGGAACATACTATCCGAAGGTAGAGGAGGGTGCACCCAACGGCAGTCCGGTGATAAAAGTTCAAGCCACCGACGAGGACAAGGGTGTCAATGGACAGGTAAGGAGCTGTTGTTATTAAGTTGTTTTTATACTTGGAATAGAGTTTAAAATGCCTAGGGGAAGAAAATGCAACTTTAGGGGTCAAGTTTGTATTTTTTCTAACAGAACATCGACTTACTACCGTGAGTGAGAGCGTAGATCGTTTACGATCCGGAATTCACTTGTTATACACCTCAAGTTAGTCAGATTTCTAGTCTCTCTTAAAAGTTAGGCAGGCTAGTTGTCAGAGAATCGACGAACCTACCATATGGTGCTCTTAGTTGAGGTTATCTAAAAATAAAAATAAGCTTAAACTCCCAGCAAACAACTCACAAATTAAAAAAAAAAACTGACAACTTGTGTATGAGCTTCCAAAAAAGTTGCAATCGACTTGCATCGAGATAAGCTCTTTCTTAACTGCGTGTGTTTATCCCTTATTTCGACCATGCAGTCTTTTGGCTAAAAACAAACAGCTAGGTATCTGGCCCGAGTCGAAAAATGTACTTTATTGTTGCTGCTAAATTCACTGAAAACTTTATTTTAATTCTATCGTCATTCTCTTTTTTTTATTTTCCAATTTGGGTCCCCCAAATTCTAGTATGCACGATATTTCATCTTACCTTACTTTTAGCTTGGCAGTAATTTTTTTTATAGTGAAACATTCTGTGAAAGCCAATTAGAAGACAGGTCGAATGAAAGTTCTTATAGCTCATCCGTTGGGCTGTAATTTCGAAAAACGCTGAAACGAGAAAGCGACAGGTCGGTGGGCATAGACTCCATAATAAAATCGGTTGACATAAATTTCAAACTCTGTTGAAACTGAAACGCAGCAAGTAGTTGGGCATAGACCCCAAACATCGATGACACGAAAGGGTAACAGGTATATAGGGCATATATTTAAAATTCATATGAAACAAACATGAAACAATATGGAGTTGGACGCGTGGTGACGTAGCCCGGGCAAAATAGAGTCATACGAGATAAACAAAAGGCAACAGACTCGAAGAAGGAAACATTAGAGTTTCTTTTTTTAATTACTTGCGATCTAGGCGTTGGCATCCTCGTTTTAACTATTTAGTGATCTTCATGAAGAATGCCTCCCACTATCTGAAGTATCGAAAACTTTGCAGTAGAGGAAAAAAAAACTTTTCTGACAGTTTGTTGAACACGTCTCGCAAAAATCAAGCAAAGTTTTTTGATGATTATGGAACCTTTTATGCCCAGGAATTGGCTAAAGCTTTACCATAAACTTATAGCTTTAGATGTCGGCCCATCATGTGTTAATATATTTTCCACTATTAAAAGATCTTAAAATATCCGATGGTATAATAAAAGCCACAAGGCTAGGCTTGCCTGACATATAAACCTACTACAAAACGTTGCGAAAAGCCAGGGGTCCGATTTTGTAAGGCGAAACGTTAATTTTTTTTAGAAATTATTCGCACGAAGACGTTTCAACGATTTCGCATAAAATAATCTGACCCCAGTTTGGGCCGCTTGGGGCATTTCAAAATAACTCCCGTGTTTTCAAATTCAGCAAAGTCCTCGTTCTGCGTAAGAGGAGTTCCTACGGACTCTTCGCATTCGCTTTAAAATTTGATATGTACGACACAAAATCCATATCCCTATTGCAGTAGATCTTGGGCTATCGAAGTTACCTATAATGATTTTCGACACATTTTTGCAGTCAAGTGCAAAACACATTGAGAACTAGTTTTACCACTGACATTGAGTGAAGCCCAGGTGGCACCTACTTTAGACAAACGAACACAACCACTTACTGCCGGAAAGCAATTTGTTCTCCTCCACGTCCCAAAAGATAATTACTACTACGCACCCTTGCTAGGGTCCATACAACAAAGTCACTCTCTCTAAAGTTCATGCGGCACCTGCAGTTGATATCATCAGTGTATACTACGTCGAAAAACACGTACGAACGATACCAAATTTTCCCAAACCGTTGCAGTAAATCAAAACCAGATAAACTACCAACCGGACTAACACAAAATCCCCTGCAGAAATAAATTTTGCAGACAAATTTGATTACAAAATACCATTTAGTACGAAATCCGATAATTACACGGCCGGCGCCCAACTCCAAACTTTGAACACGACGTAGCAACATTCATATTAGTGTTACATAATTTTTAACAAACTCCTGCGCGAAAGACGAAAGGAAATGGTACAAGCACCCCTGCAGATAGTGTTGGTAGTTATGGTCGCGGGTGTAGCGCTTATCAGTAACACCCTCGCACTTCGCTATACAGAGCCCACGTTAAAACATCATTATCATAAATCATTTCGGAAAACGACACTCGGTAGTGTTTTGAGTTCTGCGGGCGATTCTTTTCCTTTCTTCCTTGATGTCCTGGCGGAAAGTTTTCCTAAGATCCTCTCCGACTCTGGCTGCTCGTCAGTTGTGCTTCCCTTTGGCTTTTTATTTCAATTCGCTTATTTCTCTTTGTTGGTTAATTTGTATTTTTGTCCATTAATCTTTTGGAAATTAACTGCCGGGAATGGGGAAACGCGAAAATTGAGAGGAAGACCGAAGTAAAATGAAACAAAGCGTCTTGACAGATAATGAAGTGAAATAAGTTTTGAGTTTTTATTGTATTTTTTACTCAAGGAGTAGGTTCTTATCGTACCTTTTTGGTTAAGATTGTGGTGAGATGTAGGATGTGCGGGTATAGTGTATGTGACAAGCGGGGTTACACTTAATATTTGCAGTGTAAGTTAGCACCTTTAATTTGAATTTTTGCAAGGGACTTTGGTTCCTAAGATAGCAGAGATCATTTGGAAAGATTAAGATGGAAAAATTTTAGGCGCTGACTGATTAGGTAGGTGTTAGTTCGATTACTTCTGTCAAATATTCTATATGCACCATCATGCGGTGTTTAAAGTGACTTTCGCCTATTTTTACTCTTGCGGATTTGACTACCTATGTGCTTAAATCAAACAGAGAAGAAATATAATTTTTATTTTGAAGCCTCGGTTTTATAACCCAGACTGTTTTTTCAAAACAGAACTTCTTCGAAAGGGACAAAACACGCCAAAACTATTGCACTTAAACCGCAAATTCAATTGGTATAGTATTCCACTAAAAAAGTTTTTATTCTAGCCATAAATATTCCGATTAAAAACGCCCACCCTTATTTTTCGAAAATTCAAATGAGTTGGTGAATCTTTCGAAATTCGAATTTTTCTTTTTCACTATTCGATCTATGTACTATGCCTATTTTAAAAGTGAATTTAACGTCTATTTTCTGTACCGACTATATCTACTAATTTCGAAATATGTCGGTAATGTGGTAAATCTAAAGATCAAATTATGGCTTGTCACTTTTAAATGTGATCGCATCTATTTTCAAGTGTGGCTTAGGTTAGTGACACGTTTTGAATTCCAATGATGATCAATTTTGCTATATAGGTTTCGCTATTAAAAAATGCGTTTGTCTGTTACTTCTTATTGCAAACAAAAATTTCCACAGCTGATTTTGACAAAAGGACTGCAATCGGTAGCAAAATCGATACGACAGTTGCTGAGTTTGTTTGTTTGGTACTTGTTTGGAAACGATTAAACAAATTAATTATCCATTTAGAATGGAAAATACAATACAAACTGTCGAATTTCTTAATTGGACGTTGGAAATGTGTTTGTACTTCTTTTCAATCGGGGAAGAAAGTTTTGGTTCTACAAGTAGCATTCCAGTGTCGCTTTTGGTAGTGAAAAGTGCTTGACCGGAAGCTTTAATACTCAAATCCGATTTGTTTCTAGGATTCCACATTTCAAATGGGGCTCGATTTAAAACATAGGTGCTGTCCAAACTGCCAACCTAAGAGTCGACAGCAGCTTTCCATATTCGTAGGTTCAGGACTATGCAGATGGGTGCCCTATTGGCGATAGTAACGGCTCACTTGGAACGACAATTTTGCTTTATCGTAATATTGTAGCAAGGAAGTTCCGATAAAAAAAAGAGAAATGTCCTTTCGTAGCCTGCGCCGTTGAACAAAAAAATAGATTGCGCAAGAGTTCCTTCGTCCGTACAGGTACACCTAGACCTAGATCCTCACAACCATCCTTTCCTGAGTCGGTTTTTTTAGTTTTTGGATCGAATAGAAGGTATTCCCGTATTGGGATTGGGTGGCTAAAGTCTATACCCTCTAAGCCTGATAGGGGGCTTTGCCGCCTCGCTGATATAGTTCAAGTGAGAGATCAGTTGTTACAGTGGGTACAGTTTTTAGGACCTCCTTAAAGATGATATTTCATCCAATAGCCTCCACTATACACAACTGATCCACACCCTAAAATATGAATCACTACGGTGGTGTTAAGCCATATTTGAAGCCCCCTGTGCAACGAACTTCATTCTGCGGGCACATATTGTTACGGTCTGGTATGCTCTTCTTTAAACTAAACCTGAAATACAGCATGACCGCACAGGTATTTTTTGGATATCGTTCTTGTGGAGAGAAAGAATTTGTGTTTAAAGGACTAATCACCAGTCCATTTGCTTTGGAATGCTCGTAATATGAGCCATTCGCTGAGGATTAGTGTGGGTTTCCTTGTACTTCGATACCAAAATCGTCAAATTAAGTGCTCACAATGAAGCCTTCATATTTTGGTATCGTCAACAAATAGAACTCATACATCTGACAAACGTCGCTCATTATTAGCCCTTTATTAACAAGCAGACTTGTACCTATCGTGCTTCCATAAATAGTTTTTTTTTAGATACATATTCGAGTCCCAAATTTTAAAAGTCACCATAAGCAAAGCTTGTCCATTTTCTTAAAGGAACTTCTTCCCAATAGTCATCACATTCCACAGAAGATTAAACGCATAGTGATCTGTACTGAGGTCAAAAAATAATTTAAAAGCGCACAAAATGATTTGCCTATAGTTTATAACTAATGGTACCATTCTCTGTCTGGCACTCTCTATCAATATTGCCGGAACATCCTACAAACAGCAAGGCGGTTCAATCTGTCAATATAAAACGGAAAGGCCAGTCTCCACTAAAACAAAGTTTCCATCTGAACTGTGTATATACATTATTATTTACTCTGAACTAATACACGATATCACTATTTGCTCAAGAGAGCCGCCACATCATTTCACAAGTGGACAATGGACATCCGCCATGCATTTTCGCTGATTAAACATTTCTAAATAATAAACCAAACAAACGTACCATTTTCCAAATGAAATAATTTTAATTGAAAACCCAAATACAGGATGTCCCTCAATATCCGGATTTCAAGGACCTCCCATTCATGACACATTCTCTTTCTTTTTTTCAAATCAAATTTCCCATCCAGGTGAGACCGCTCCTCTTCGGAAAAAGGGACAATTGTCATTCCGAGTTAAATGTATTGTATCTTGGTTTATTTTCCAATCGATTCCGTATAAATGAATCTGATGTCCTCTCACGAAGGGACAAACCCATTTCAGTTATTCGACAACCGTACAGTGGTTATTGCAATTTGTGTCAGTCCCACTGATGACGTCAAACGATGAGAATGTAATATTTGTCAAGAGCTTGACATTTTGTGGATTTGCACACGGAATGCAATTGAATAGAGCAACAGCGGAAATATTCCTAAGAAATAAATATTTAATGTTGTCAAAAGTTAAACCATACCCACTCGCAAATACGGGGGAGTGTTTCGGATAAAGGTGAAGAAAATGCAATTTCCTGCCTTGAACAAAGACCAATAAATCCTCTTCTCGTTTTAATGGATGCGAGCAGTGCCGAGGTGCATGCAACTTGGGCGCTTTGCTCCTTTAGTGGAACGCATAAAACATACGTTAAACCGACGAGTGTGCAGCATAGAGCAGTCTCTAAGTTTGCCATTAAATTTTAATTACAGAACTTTTGTATAGTTCGTGCAGCGGCTTTGGAAATAGCGCATCGTTTCGTTAGTTAAAACCAGAGGGGGCAGGGTGTTGCTACGATATAGTAAAAATGATAATAAAAGGAAAACAACGCAATTTCTCTTCTAAGGATATTAAGTTCTTAGTGACCCTAAATATTGACTTGAAAAAGACAATTTCGAGTTGATTAATGATGCACTGAATATCAGCAAGCGGGACTTTGTGAACAATTTTTGGGGCTGGTGATGATTTTATTGGTGAAAAATGACTGAAGGGCCTATTTGTTCAATATCGCCTCAATGGTTAGGTATTGCAATGACCTCTAAAGTAAGGTGTGTTTCGTTTTGATTAGACTCGCAAAACGGAAAAAAACCTTCGAGGAGGGACACGCAAGGAATAGGAATTGAGTTTTAAATTTTATTTAAAACGATAATTTCCCTGCGCTCAAATTTTTACTATGTGAAATGAGTAGGGGGCATGCTGCCCCTTTCATAGTAAAAAATGCTCTTATTTAACCTCTCCTATAAAAAAAACGTTATTTATAAAACTTATTTAAAGATGCTCTACAAAAATTGTTATTGGGACTTGGGCATAAGGCCAGTTTTGGTGACCAATTTTTTTCATTGATCTTAAGTTCCAAGTATAGCTTCTGAGATTCATACTAACTGCAATTATAACATGGGGCTAAGAATCTATTCTCAACCCTGTGGGTTATTAATAGTTCCCATTGAACTATTGTACAATTAACATTAATGTACTAACATTTTTGACAACCACCACTTCACCATCATATTATCATGTGGTGCACGTGTACGGATGTGTATGCCATTTTAAAGATGGGGTTCAATCGGAACCACACAATCAATCGATTGACAGTTTATTTATTACTTAACGATTATTAGTTCCGGCGATATAAGCTCTCAAAGTGGCACCAGAACAAAGTTTTGCGTTCATGTCATGTTTCGTGTAGGTTATGTCTGGAAAAGCAGTTTTCTCATTTTTCATCTTTGTATTCTCAGGCGAGGTATATTTACCAATTCGATGTGTCACTTGAACATATCGTAAAAAGTAAACGAGTGGCAGTAAGGAAGTCTAAGTCGGAACTGTTTCAAGTTTTGGCATTTCTTAAGTTGTGCATTTTGTAAACGACAGCAAAACGATGCACGATTTTATTTCTTGATTTAAAATGAAAACCACTCAATACCTCCCATGGCTTTACTTTTTCTCCTCAATATGTTTTCTGCTGTGTGTGCAGGGATTTCTTAGTCGTCCGATCTACTGTTTATTTTTGTTGGTTTCGAAAATTAAAAAACCGACAACAGTCAGAGGAGTATTTTTCTTAAATCACTCAATCGAAGTGGCGCCCAATGTGAGAAACCCCCATCGCCACTATTAAGTATCTAACATCGCCACGCCACGTCCTTTTGTTTGAAGATTTACTTATATTTAGCAAAAGGATCGGTAATTGTTTCGTACTCCCTTAAGACCTTGTATCCATCTAGAAATCGTTGCTTGTGAATATATTTTTAACCACAATCAGTCCACCTCCTGGAATGCTCTTGTGCCCTTGCATATTGAGTAAATTGTTTTCTATTTGTATGTACAACCCCTGAATAATTGTCCCAAGGCACAACTTTATAGAATAATTTATTTCATTCGCATTACTTCGTAATATCCATCAATATAACCTGAAATCTGTTCACAAACTCTTTAAAACTGAATACATACCATACATGCATAAACAAGATCAATTAAATTTAAATAACATACAAAGAGAGGCAGAAAAAAACCCAACACCCTACTACACTCAACCTTTTTCATTGATGTACGGCACTACAAGTGGCATAAGTAATTCAATCACCCGGAAGCATGAAAAAATCCGTAAAATCATTGAAACAAAGGAGAGAAAAAAAAAATACCCAACAGCAACAGCACATTGGATATTCAGTTGCTATAGTATCGGGTGCGCATCCGTTACCTCCCTTATTACTATCCACAGCTTCTACGCCGACCCCACTTGCTGACTGAATGTGGACTGCTCGATATCTATTATGCATATGCAATATTTACGCGTGTGAGCCTATGCCGTAACTGTGTTTCATCATATCCTTTGTTACGTATAGGTGCGTACACCATACAATATTACAATAGTTCTTTGGTTCGTCTGTGTTCCGCGATGAATGGGTAGGTGTACGAACAATTTAGGTTTTCTTTTTTAGTTAAGGACTAAGTGATTCACCCGAAAACATAAAGGAGTTTGCCTTTGACTAAACTTATTCATCTGTTAATTGCTATTGGTTTTTATCTTTTGTATGGTAGTTTTAACTAAATTTGATTTTGTTTTTTTTTAGGTGAAATATTCTATAGTCCAGCAGCCCAATCAGAAGGGCACAAAGTTCACAGTCGACGAAGAAACTGGAGAGGTATCGACGAATAAGGTTTTTGACCGTGAAGGTGATGATGGTAAATTCGTGTCGGTGACGGTTAAGGCTACAGATCAAGGTGAACCCAGTTTGGAGGGAGTTTGCTCGTTTACAGTAGAGATTACCGATGTGAATGACAATCCGCCACTTTTCGATCGACAGGTGAGTCAAAAAAGAAATATATCCTTGGGCACATAAGTTGCGTTTGGTAGTGAAACACTTGAATAAGTCAAATAGTGCAACTATGTCGAGCCCGTCTTAGGTGGCGCCCAACTTTAAACTTAGTTTTTGCCTTCGGTTAAAACTGGGATTAAAGCACAAACCAAAATTTAAAGTGCGTTGACTTGATACGGTCGATAAAAAAAAAACTACAAATGGCGCCCAACGAGGGACTATTTGACCTTAGAATTTCCAAAAAATACTAACTGCCAACAATTTTCGTTTACAGAAATACGTGGAGAACGTAAAACAAGATGCCAGTATCGGTACAAATATTCTACGTGTGTCTGCCTCTGACGAAGATGCCGACAACAATGGTGCAATTGTTTACAGCCTAAGCGCCCCCTACAATCCGAATGATCTTGAGTATTTCGATATTCAAGCCGAGTCCGGATGGATTGTGCTCAAAAAACCCCTTGACGTAAGTGTTAATCCAGAATTTGTGCTTATTTTTATAAGATACGTAATAACAGGCATATTTGTTTTTCTTTTACATTTTTGTTTTCTTAATTAAATTTGTATTATTTATATTTTTTCATTAACAAAATTAATTCACAAAATTACTCCGTTTTAGAATTGAATTTATGACAATGTGTGTAAGAATGAATGAGTTTTGTTAATAAAACAGTGTGGTTGTGTGATTAGGTTTAAGTTTATCTACAGAAATACTGGCTGCCGCAGAAAAAACACAAAAAACGAAAAATCCAACCTAACTTAGAAACAAAAAAAAAAAGTTAACACCGCACTGCATAGAACAACAAAATAGATAAAAAAAAAACATTTTGCGTACTTAGGAGAAAGCAATTCAATTTAGTTAGAGAAATAAACTTCAAACTAAGCTTGTCGTTTAAAATTAAAATTATTTTAAATATTTTATTTACTTTTATATTTATTTTCCAGCACCAATTTTTAGTTCCAAAAATAATGTGAAATTTTTTTTTAGTTGAGAATTTGCAAATGTTTATAAGATTATTGTGTATTTTGTTATTTGATTTTTTTCTATTTATATAATTTGAGCAAATGTAGGGATTTTTAGCATTACCTAGGACGAGTCTTTGCAAATCACCGTACTTGAGTATCTAGGATGACAATTTTATCGTTACCTCACAATCTGCAATTAATAATCAAGAAATTAGATTCAAATCCTTGTGGTGTTGCTGAAATGCATCTTTTGTTTTTTAATTTTTTTTCTAAGTATAATGAAACACTGAAGTGCAAAAGTCGTCATTA
Source organism: Cheilosia impressa (assembly GCA_948293265.1). Classification (NCBI taxonomy): domain Eukaryota; kingdom Metazoa; phylum Arthropoda; class Insecta; order Diptera; family Syrphidae; genus Cheilosia; species Cheilosia impressa. The sequence continues at coordinate 24,664,456 of OX411884.1, read as the reverse complement.
TTATTGTTAGGTCGTGCTCGGAATTTTGTCTCCGTAATATTCAATGTAGCCGTTTAAATTTATTAACAAAGGTTACAGTTATAATTAATATTTCAGGTGAATTCAAAATACATTTTGAAACAAACAGTCCGTGTTAATCTCTAGAAGCTGCTTTATTAGTCGACAGAACTACTAAAGTGGCGCCCAATGGAAAACTCTCTAAATTTTTGAGGTAGTCCTACAGGAGATGTTGTCTTGAATCGGCGCCTTTTCAAAAATACTTTCTGTCTTAACCTTTGAATAAGTCCAGCATGTATTTGATTATATTTTACCAAAATGGGCATATTTTTAAGTGGCGCCTAGCACTGGACTGCTAAACGAGAGGCAGACAAAGCTGTTTTTAATCTTATAATCCAAATTTTATGGTACAAATTTTATTAATAACTACATCATATAATGCGAAGTTTATTCGTAACTGCAATACGTATGTGGCGCATTTGTTATGGCAAAATACGTTAGACTCACGTTCGTTGGAAAAAATGTAATCTAATTAGGGAAGTGCCTAAACAAAAACGCATACTAAAAACTGCGTTGACTATTGCACTCCAGTGTCTTGCGTATTTATTTATTTATTTCCTGGAATTATTTATCTCAAACAAATATCGGTCCAATCAAATGTTTCTGTGTACACTAATTTTTACAGAAACATTTCTTTTTGTTTAGACTAGAAATAGATACAGAATTTATTTTTGCGCTGGTACTACTATATTATATAATTATGATATTTTTTTTATAATAAAATTGTAAGCAGTGCAAATTATTTTGTGAACATATCAATACTTCATAATTATCATCAGCCTGCACTATGCAATTAACAAGGCATTGCAAAAGTAATTTTTCTCATTTCATTTATTTATTTGTCAAGTTTTTGTTCATGAAAAAAAAATACCTTTTTAGTCCTAAAATTTTGTTTTGGATTTATTTTATTTATTCCAGCTTTTCTTAACAATGAAAAAAAAACTGTAAGACACAAATTGTTTTTTTAACATTTTTCCTAAAAGACAGAAGGCTCATCTAAGGTGAAGGGCATATTTTTGTGTACATAGCTTATTTAAAAAAAAAGTTTAAACTAAAACGCTTATGTAAAAAATTGTATGAACGAAACTTTTGAAAAGTGACATTTTCACCGAAGTGTTTGGGGCAAATCAAATCAAAAACTTAACAATTCCGTTGCAATATAATAAAAATTAAAGTATTTTTTTTCGAAACGATCATGGATATATTTTTGAGCGTCGTTTCACCGAACAAATAACATAATTAAGCGCCGCATCGAAAAACGATTTTTTGACAGAGTTTTTTGTATTAAAAAAAAAATGGCGATATTTTGAGTTCGTTCGATTTTTTATAAATATTTTTTATTGTCTACAAAAAATATAAAAATTTTCTTTAGCTTTATTTTTTTTGTGTAACTAAGTTTTTTATTTATTTATAATTTCGAATCCTTATATCCATTTATCCCATAACACATTGTTAGAGTAATAGCAGGCGACTTTTTTACCGAAAGAAATGCCGAATTTTTACTTGACGGGGATTTGAAAAGAAATAAAAAACAAAAACAGTTTCTTTCGTTTATATTGCATGTATGAAAAATAAGTTTAAGTTTGTCAGTTTATTGTATTTTTATGTTATTTATGTTCTATTTTTGAAAGAGATTATTATTTTGGCAAAAAGCAGCAAGACTTATTGGTAAATCGAGTTTGTCTGAAGATACATGGGAATACAGACTTTTAAACACGAGGAATTCAAAATATTAAGGGAATCCGTATTCAAAAGTATTTAAAACTTAAAAAGTAATGAAAAAAGTGGTTGTAAAATGTTTATACAAATATTTAATACATTCCATGGCCAATACAAATACGAGCTTTATTTATTTTTAAAGTTCTTTAAAAAACCGCCCCTAAAAAAATTATTGAACAAATACTCGTACAATATTGGAAAGCGTTATTGTAGGAAACTGGGACTCTATATAGTAAGTTTATTCAAATTCATTGAATCTCAAGGCAATTTTTAAACATAGGTAAAATATTGTTTTTCCCAAAATAGTTTACTTTCATTTGGAATGCTATGTAAAATAAACAACTGGATACTTTTGTGTCTTGAATTTCACTTTATGGCTTAGGGCAGTGTCAGTGCTGTCAAAACCACTGTCTAAACCACCTTCTTGAACTCCTTCGTTTTGCAAAATTTGTAACAGAAATCATTTAAACATTAAAGTCATCATTTATTTTAGTGATTCAAATCGCATGCTACAAGCAGACAAAAATGCATTTGCCAACATTTTACAGGTTCCTAAGTTTTTTTAGTAAGTTTTTTTTTTGTAGCTACATAGGTTGTTCCTTTCCAGTTTAATGAAAAGTTTTACAATAATCTTGCTGCTTTTTGGTAGGCATTAACTCTTTTAAGTTCCTTATAACTGCACCGTTATTCACTTTATTTCCTTATTATTTCAATGTTAAGTAATTATATCGTAAGAAAAAAGAAAACAACAAATATTTGATTCAAATACTACTAATGACATTTCTGTGGAATTTCAACCAACAAAATAAATAATAATCATCTTCATCTCCAATTTAAACCAACTGATTCATCAAAGAAGGGATGCTATCCTGTGAGTAAAAATACGAATGTAATTATCTAACTTATTTCTACGGGCTTCCAGCGGGGACTGTCTACTACATCCCCTATCCCCGCATTGATGTGTTTGAGAGTAGCAATCATTCCCACACCATCATCCGTGTACAAACTTAATTAAAATCGTTTTCCAATCCGGACCAATTTAAAACAATCATCTGTGGTAGCCATACAAAAAAAAGAAGCCATACAACAAATCGCCTTTGTCCTTTTTTAGATCCTTGTTTTCAAATTAAATCTATTTTTCATTTATTTATGTCTAAGATTGATGCATTACTACCAATAGTATTTTTCCAGGAACATCATTGTTATTGTAGCAAACCTTGAAGCTCCTTATTCCTTATCTCATTGCTGAATGTTATTAAATTGTATTTTTCGTTATATTTCCGTATACGGTGTCTCTTTATTTTGTTAGTACTTTTCAGTTAAAATATGTTTTCAATGTGTTAATTTATTTTCTTTATTTTTTTTTCATTTAAACTTAACAACTCGCCATCTATAAAATCGTCGTAACAAACTATAAAAAAAATCAATCCATAATCGTTTAATCTAATACAAAAACCATTTCCAACGAATACCATCCACAATGTGATGCAATACATTCTGGGAACATGTCACTATAAAATAAAATCCAAAACCACCCATCGACCATCGGGGGCATTGTAACATCCCATAAAATCAAAAAAAAATGGTGTTGGTACATACTAATATTATACCGGTGATGGTTAAAACAAACAAAAACACACACTAACAGCGCGATAGATACCGCCTGAGAGTCCGTGCCTCTGATAAGGGTGATCCACCATCATACGCGGATGTTGATGTTGAATTAGATGTCGTCGATAGAAATAACAAGCCACCAATATGGGACAAAAGTGTTTACGGCCCCATTCACATAAGAGAAAATGTCACTGTTGGTACGGTTGTAACATCGGTTAAGGCAAGGTTTGTATCATAGCTAGAGTCAATCAATTTTCACAACCATTCTTCGAAATGGTCAACTTTTTGTTTGCTAACGACGGGTTTTTGTACTAACTCAACGAAACATTTTAACGAATAGTTTCATCATTCTACCGCTATGTAGATATTGTAGCGCTGTCTATATTTTAATTTTTCTCCTTCCTTACTAATTCGTTGAACATTCACAATGCCAAATACAACTGTTTGGTATCACTATTTTGCTATTGGAAAAGTTCACAGTGGCTGGGCAGTGATTTTTGAATTTAAATTTAAAACTACCAGCACTGCCAACTGTGAACAAGTGATGGGAAAGTATTTTTTGTATTTTGATTACAAGGTTTTTCGCCCTCTTTATAGATACAATATATTTATATTATATACTCCCAGCGACTCATCCTTTCTGCTAACAAAACATAATTTATATTCGTATGCCAAAAAAAAATCCCCATTTGTCATGAATCTTTCCATACAAACGGTTACAGTAAGGGTGACAACAACTCTAGGGTAAACTTCTTCTGAATCCAACTAACAGAAATAACTAAACAAAATCAAGGTAAATGTTAAAAACAATTTATAGCGAGCTAGTAATTCTCTGTTAAATGTACTAAAACAAACAAAGCATTTTTTTTTGTCTTCAATTTGCACATACCTACCCCTGATTGAGTTTAACAAACATTTATAGTTTTCAGTTTCACCCCCCTCTTTTGTTTTACTAATTTTCACATTTCACATGCTAATAAGCTAACAAAATACTTTTGCGAAACGCCTGCGGTTGATTATTTTCTGTATGCGAATTCATTAGAAATTTCAGATAATGGAATTTAACTCCAGTTCTGGACTAGGGGTAGGAAGCTGTTTGCATTACAATATTATCGTAGGACGTCGACTTGTCAAAATACAAATTTTCATTGGAAATGAATGCATGCATAAAATTTACCTTTAATTAATATACAGTCACTTTCGCATTATACCTACGTCGGCTGACATTAGGCAGATGGGTGGTTTTAGGTGGACGGTCAAGTGGGAATTCGCAGGTCAGCCACGCAGAAAATTTTCAACCCGACGGACGTTTATTTTTAATAGCCAACGTAGGGAAAGTTAAAATTTATGTACATAAAGATATTAGGACATTACTAACCCTTTGTGTTCGCATTTAAAGAGTGCTGAATTGCATTTTGAAATTGGCTTTGGTTTTAATTTTGTGTTAAAAATGCTTTTATTTTTTGTTTTTAGTTTTTAAGAGAAATGATTGAATATTGGTTTAGATAGAAACATGGTTACTTCCAAAAGTTGGCCGTCTTCTCGAACTGTGAGGAAAAACATGCTGCAGGACTTTAGTTAAAGTTGTCATATGTCATTATTATTTTCAATTTTCAATATAAGCGTCTGTGTATTACCAGAGTATTTATGTATTGGATGCTCAAGCGGTCCTCCATTTTGCGCCATCGGTTCTCTATCGTCTGTCAAAATCGTCACATGTGTAAAGAAGAACTTAATTTATCCATCTCTATTACGGGGACGTAAAAAAAGGGGATTCCAGCTCCGTTTACAGATTGAAACTCACCTAAGACCACAAGTCCGAGGAAGCACTCAGCGCCATTGCGTTTGACTGTCAACCAGATTTTTCGAATGTCATGTTTGCGTGTATAAATTCATTATGCTATTTTAGAAAAATAAAACTGCTTTAATTCCGTTTACATCCTACTTGCTCAACTAGATCTGGGACTTTTCACAACATTTTTCAATTGGCTGCATGATGCCGGTTTAAGCGCTGATAATTTTAAGAAACGTACTCCTATTTTGAGTATCATAAAAACGGAAGATAAATGTTGGGTTCAGGCATTTTTTGATTTTGCTTGACTCTGTTGGACTTTCAAAAGTCACTTTAAGTTTAGCAAAAACTACAATTGACCTCATGTCTTTGATTCTTCTTGATGCTGTTAGATTTTCAAAAGTGTCTTAAAAAATTTGACTGAGTGAAGTGTTTAAAAAAAACAAGATGACTCTGTTTGACTTTTAAAAGTGTCTTTTGTGACAGCGTATCGAATTTGTTTCAATACAGCATCAAACAGAAGCGTTTTAAAAATATAATAATACAAATTTTGCTTGACACCCACAAGAATTGCCTAAGATAAAATATTACTAAACCACTACATACATAGCTACTTTCTTAAATCAGTCATCAGCGATTGACTCAAAGATGCATTTTGCAGCATGTTCATCCTCACCAAGAGAACCCGAACACTTAAAACAAATTTAAATATGGCTAGGATCGAGAATACTCCACTAATAAAATAGAAAATACGAAAATAAACAATTTGCACTGCAGTAAAATTTTGTATATCTACATGTAAACGATTTTTTGTTTTGTTTTACAAGTATTTTGTCTTCAAACGAAAGCATTATCAAAGCTTCTAAGTACGTAAGACCTACAAAGCAGAGTAACAGTTTTAAAGTTGTGCTCACCCCAAGTCTTCTTTTAACAAATTTTTGCTTTTGCTTACATAATTTGGTTGATTTCTTTGCATACTCGTGTAGTCGTATTAAAAAAATCACTCTGCGTATCCTAGATTGAATTACATTTTGTGTCAAATGGTGTGTGTGACTTTGGAAAAAAAAACAACAAAATTAATATAACAAAACAACAATATTGGATTTTTGTTATTTTAAAAAAAGTTCACTTTATTTGGTTTGGTTTTGGTGTTTGATCTCAAATAGAAATATATATTTCTTAGTTTTTTTTTTTAATTTAAAACCAGAGCAACTTCGCTATGACTGATACTAACATGTTGGTACTTTTATTGTGCGTGTTGCCTTTGGTTGTTTTGTTTGTTTTTCCTTTGGCTATTATGGGTCTCTATTTTAAACACACAACATTTATTTTTGATAAAATTAAATAACTCAATAAAATATCGATTTGTTTTTTGCTTTTTTATTTCAAATCGAATTATAACCAACAAATGAATTAAATCAAAAAAAAATAAATAAAACAAAAATACCTAATCAACTGTACTCCCAAAAACCAACATTGTGCATGAAAAACATGTGTACCCGGAATTTTTTTGACACGTGGTGGCAATTTTTTGAAAATGCGTGATTAATGATCAATTCTGAAACAACACAGCGCGAAACATATAAACTAGAAGCAATGGCTCAAGATAAGGGATATCCACCCCTGTCGCGTACAGTTGAAGTGCAAATCGATGTTGTCGATCGGGCTAATAATCCACCCGTTTGGGATAATACGGTCTATGGACCGATTAATGTCAAGGAAAATATGCCAGTTGGCGGCAAAGTGGTCTCGATCAAAGCCAGGTCTGTTGCTTAGCGATTGTATTTTTAAGAAAAAAAAATACTTTTTTTTTGTATAAGGATAGCTTACAATTTTTTTTAAGATATTTTTGAACAACCAAAGAGTAGTTTTTTGTGTATGTAACTATTATATGTGTTGATTACTAATTTTTATTTTATTGAATGTTTTGTGTGTGTTGTATTATTTTTTTATTTTATTGCACTACTCCCGAACACACTCATTCTTAAAGCATAAGTAACCCAAACACACGCGATGAAGGGCTTTGGTTTTCGAGAAAGAATTTACGGTTTTCTTAGGTAATGGGACATCACACTTGGGAAGGTGTGCTTTAGATGCACTCAAGTTTCGTTGAAATTCGGAGTGGGATTCATAAAAATTTTAATCGTTTAATCGTTTTCGAACGTTTTTCTTTATATAATTTTTGAAAACGAAGACATTTTTGCTTTCACAAAAGAAAAAAGACGAAAACACCTATTTAATTAGGGTTTTAATTTTTTTTTTGCATTTTCGTTCGAAAGGTAAAAAAAGTCTTCTTTTTCATTGACTTGTTTCGTTTTCTTTGACAATTTTTGTTTTAAATTAACTAAAATACTAAAACAAGTAAAAATAAGTGATTCTTAACACTGATATTTAAACTTTTTCTTAAAAGTTTGCGTATAGAAAGACGAAAACGATAGCAGTTACGTGGAGCTAATTTTTGCTTTCAATTCGAAAGATATTTTCTTAATTTTTTTTAAAGAATCCCATCCTTGACATTGCATCAAGAAGAAACATATATATTTGCTAAACGATATCCAAGTCATTGATGTTAACCATGTTAACAAACAAATTTTACCGACATTAAAAGCAGTTTAAGTTCAGGGTTAAACAAATTCCAGGGGCAAAATTTGGTCCCTCCTGATACAGGAAATTCTGTCCCTTGAAAGTGCGTACATAGTTATAGAAGTAGCTTACGAACCTGCTGGCCGATTCCCCGCAAGTCACTATGAATTGTTTTATTAAACATATTTCTACTTCCTACTTTGCTTTGTTAAGATACACTCCTATATCATAGATAAACGAGCCAACAAGATCTGCGCATTCATCGCCCAAAATAGACTTGTAAAAAATATGTCAATAAATAGCAATATGCGGGTCCTTTGTTCCCAAACTTATTTCACCTGCCAGGCAACGATGAAGCTGTTTCAGATGATTCACTGCGGATGTTAACAGTATTGGAAACCTGTTCACGTTTTGTTTCCTTGATTGGTACATCAAGATGATTAATTACTTCCCTTAGGCTATTCAAACACATGCCTTACTAATCATTAACCAACCATATCCGTTAGCACATCTAGGAACACGTATTTATGCACAAGGTCAGGATAACCTACATATCCATTGACAATGTTCCGATTCCTCCCATGTTCCCTGTCACATAAACCCCCGATCAGTGTGGTCTCGCCACCGTTCTGACCTTCATCACATACTTTTATATAGATGGGACTTTCTTGAGTGCCCACCAAATCCCTTTTTGCCGAAATTCGATCAGATTACCAAAAGCCAAGCTATATTAACACAACCAACATCTAATCATCTAGCCCCACCCATCCGCCGATTCTGACACATCTACTTCAATCCATCACATGTCCGACCATCAGTCTTATCCACCCGTCATTCATTTACATAAACACACTCTTCGTAACCTTCCACATCCTTAAATCAAATCAAGAAATCTCCCATAGATCCTTGTTTATTTTCTTTCCTTCACCACTAAACATCCTTCTTCTGACACGTACAAATCATTCGAGCATTTGCATAACCTTTACCCCAAAACACACCCCACAAGAAAACGAAAAAAGAAACTCCAGCCGTTGCTCCCCTCTCCCGAATGCTCCTCTCCCTACCAACACCCACAGAAAATGCACTTTTTATTTTCTTATACAAAATAAATAATAAAAGCCTTGTATTCACATAATATCCTTGCTCGAAATATTTAGCCATAGACACAAAAAGGATATAAGAAGAAAAAGCACTAAAAAAAAGCACCGATGAATTTGATTTTGTAGCACAAATTGTTTGGCGCCGCACACTAACAAACCCATAGTAGTTTCCGTTTTTCTGATTTTTTTTTCTCCCATTTCGCCTCTTGCATTCATTCAGGATGCTTAGGCCAGAAAAATAAAGAGAAGCAATGGAGGAAAAAATATAAGAATTCCCTCTTTCTCGCGCACTCTTGATAGATGTGGTGTATAACTTTGGGTTTTGTGTGTGCATTGAAGAAATCCTTTTTCACGCCGTTTCATATTATGTTTTTTGCCTCGTTTTTCTTTTTGGCATTTTGTCTGTTATATGTGAGTGTGTGTGTGTGCATTTCTCTTTGTATGGCAAACACAATCACCGCCAGCACTAGGCTAAACGAGAAAACCTTTCAAAGGAAATGCAGAATATAAACTTACCTTACACAACAAAAAACAAAAAATAAAAAAATTATATATCCTGACCCCAGGAAAGCACTGTGATTGCATGTTTAGAGCGCACCTCGTAGTAGATCCTTGCAAAAAAAAATCATTGTTATAAGTCCCCAGCACAACAACTATACTATATAGGTACCTACATTGTAAAAATTTTAGTCATATTTTTTCTAGAGGCTAGGGTATAGTAAATTTATGAAAAATCTATAAACCACGAAGGTCCTTAGAAAAAATGAAGAAACATCGCCACGACACTATCACCTAGTGACAGGAGCTATAAAAGCGTAGTGTAAAACAAGTTATACACCCTTTTTGTTTGGTTTTCTTTGCGTGCTTTTTTTCTGGTTTCCTTTTTACATTTTACAACTTGATGGGTTCATATAAATCAATCGAGGTTGGTTTGTTATACACAGGGTGGTTCTGAATAGTGGGTCTAAATTAAATTGTGTTTTTTTTTTAAATGAGTCTACAGGAAAAAACTTTATAATGTTAAATATACATTAAGCTCGTTGAATTAACTGATTTTTAAAGTTAAATTCAATGACTTTGATGCACGGTTCCTGGCCGATGCTTTGATACCCTAAACTGCACAAAAGTCATGCGAAATTGGTTTTGTATGGGAGGTACCAGAACTACTTGACTGACATAGCCCATTTTCAATACCAACCTGACGACGATAAAAAGAAGTCCCTTCACCAAATTGCATTAGCCTATATCAATCCATTTAGACAGACGGACAAGGCTAGTTCGATTCGGAATATGATCCTGGGGGTCAATTCTCGTTCTGCGAAAGAGTGAATCGAATAAATCGTTTTCACATTCCTTTCATTTTTTCGATTCACTCAGTACTAAAAAGCGATTCTCGTTCTATAAGTGAAAATATCGTGGTGAGTTTAGTATCGTATACTGTGTTGTATGATATCAGGTTCTCAATTTTCAAACTCTCACTAAAAACATTCACTTGCAAATGAGAACGTGAAAAAAAATTATTCATATGAAAAATTTTGAAGTTTGGTTTCACATTTTCGTAGAACGAGAATTGAAATTGCTGTGAAAGGGTGAAAACATTTTCGTTTCACTTTTTCACAGAACGAGAATTGACCCCCTGATTCAGAATATATATTCTTTATGAGGTCTCCGGTGACTCCTTCTTGGCGTTACAAATGTAATGACAAAGTGAATATACCTTCCTGTGAAGGGTATAATGAAAAAGTTGTTAGCTATTTAAAGGATTTGATAACTTGGACGCCACACTGTAAATTTTCCAATGTATTCCGCGGTTCCAAAATTTTAATAATTTAACTGAATCCACCTCCTTCAAAATTTACACCTTACAATTTCGAATATAGGTACAGCAAATTTTTTTTGTTAAATAAATTACGAGTGTTATCCACTTAGAGGCGTTGTAAGGAAAATTAACGTTTGTTGATTAAATGCTTAACAAAAAATACTCCGACAAAAGGAAGCGAGTCAGCTAGTATCCTGTTATTATCTTGAGGAACTCGTTGTTATAATTAAAAATACATATTCTTAAAAAATCGTTTAGGGATATTCGGCTGACGAAGAATTTTAAAACGTTACAACTTTTGTAACACCCTTGTGTTGCTGGACTTTGCCTATAAACTTGTACGTACCTTAACTGGCCTATGAAATAAGAGCTCGAACGAACTTGTCATGCTTCGATATTGTTCGGCGAGTACCTATCAGAGAATCAGTTCCAGTGACAAATTTTACAATAACGTACAGTGGTTGCAAAAATCACTGCCACCCAGTTATAAAAAAAAAAAAACTAAAAAAGCGCTTAACAACTGGTGAAATTGAAACGCCGGTTTCAGCTCTTTCTGTGGTCCTTTGCCACGACAGATTATACCTACTCATCCCAGAAAAATTCAATTCAAATGAAGACAATGTTTTCTGCATAATTTCATTGCGCTCCACCACCACCATCAAGATCGCAATGAATCACCCTGTGTATGCATTCCACAATAGCGCACTCTACTGCATCGTCCAACTTTATTTAGGAACATTATCTGTGTAAGCGCATTATATGTTAAACTTTGCAAATGTCTGCTGGTAAATATACATTACGGTTAACGGTAACGTCCATTTAAATGGGAGAGTAAAGTGCTATTTTTTCATTTCTTCCGTTTTTATCCATTTTTTTTTTTTGTATTTCCTATTCTGAATCCATCTAAAGGACACCGTTGGGAGTTGCACCTACTTTAAGAACTTGTTACGTTCTCTCTGGCAAATGCCCGTTATTTCTATGTTGCCGTATGTGTGCATTTTTGTTTTTATGCGGGAAACGCATGTTTCTCTTTTAAAAGGTTGATAAGAAAATTCACCTCCCAAGGATTGCAACGATCCATTAAGTTTGTTTTTATGTTCGGCAAGGTCTTTGGTTAATTTATGATATGAGTGATGGAGCAGCAAATTTGCCAGATACAAGTTTGTAGATGCATATAAATTTGACTAAGGGTGAGAGTTTTAGGAACGACTTCTACAGGAAGTATCTACAGAGTTCTTGGAATGCTTTATGTTACGAAGAAATTTAATTTGCAGTAGAATGGGAGGATGCCGGAAATGCAAAGGAAGATTTTTTTTTGAATGTGGTATTATGTACGTATATGTATGTGTGCATATCAGAGCTATGTCGAAGCGTACACAATTTCTAGAGACCTTGTTCTCCTTGTTTCATATTCGAGATCATCTGGTTTAATTTTTGCATCCATTGCATGCAACTTGCCTACCCCCAACTACAAGTTGTTTCTCTTTACATTCCGTATATTCAACAAATAATAAAAAAAACTTTTAGGTAGTCCTTGCACTAATAAACGTCATTTATAGCCAATTCAACATTTACAATTTCTTAAACTAGACGGGTCAAACAAAATTAAATTTACATCTACAAGATCAACATCATTTTCAGGTTCCTAGCTTTAATTTCGAATCAGCGCTGCATATTTAATGATTTTAATACTTGGAAGTCAGCGCCATCTTCTCGAAAAAGCTGCATTCACTCGATTCCGTGGGACACAGTCACAAAAAGGTATCCGCCTGTGTACAGTCCAGGCACTTTCGCGTCAAAATTAAACGCCGCATTTTTATACAAACCGCGTTCTCGCTTTGCCAAGCTCTGTTTTTTTCTCAATTGTGTTTTTTGAATAATTATCCCCCGCTTACTCTTGTGTCTTCGTTGAGAGAAAATAAAATCACTTAACCGAGCGCACCCTCTATTCAGTCACTGCCCACCCAACGGTGTCCTTGGTGATTCCGCAGCGAAGTAGGCCTATCACGTTAAAGCCCGTTATACACTCGTAGTTCTTCTGCATTCCCCTTTAAGTTCTTAATAACAGCTTGCACCATCTATACCCACAGATATACATATATATATATATTTTAAGGACCAACCCTCATTACTCAGTGCAAATTTCGTTTACTTTTACAAGGCTTCACAGCCTACAAAACCGATTTATTGAAGCAAAAGCAATATAATAACTTCGTATCTAGTAGTTTAAACCCACTTAACCTACTTACAAAATGCAGTTTATTTTTGCCATTAGTAGTTGCTTAAGCAATCCAAATTCAAAAAGGTAAGTGGAGTAGAAGAAACAACGAAATGAAACACTCTCAGCAACCTTCTGCCATGACACTTGATGCCAAATCGTTGGTTTCACTTTTTTTTCGTATTTTGGTTATACATTTTTATTTTAAACAAAATTATTGTACCGTAATTTGGTAGGGTTAGCATTTTATAAAAAAAAATCAGTCATCACCCCACAGATTGTACAAGTTAGTTTACAACTCGCTAAAGCGAGAACATTTAAGCAAAAATAAAAATAGAAATAAAAGAGAAAACTGCATTCACCCGAATTTCCTCCTCCCTAAAACAACAACGTATAGAGTTTACCCACCCACCCCAGCCATTAACTCAACTACCACACAATCATTTAAACATTGTATATATAGAAATGAATCGTCTCATCATTCGTTTAATTTTTCATCACGCGAAAAACCATCCCATCCTTGTGTAATGGAAACGTATCAAGTTTCGTATATTGTTTTTGTTAATTTTTTATGTGTCGTCCTTTTTTTTATCGCGCCTCACTGTGGGCGCGGTATATAGCAAGGTTTCCGGTTCACTTTATTTAATTTTTCTTTTTATGAAATTTACATTTTTAAATGAACAAAGAAATATAGTTTTTGACTTTTGCACAAACCAACCAAAATAAAATAGATATAAAATTGAAAAAATGTTGCGACATATTTTTGAATTTTGAATGGCGCATGTCGTATATTTTTTTCTATTATTTACTTGGTGAATTTGTATAGGCGAATATTTTTTTGTTTTGGTCGTGCAAGAAAAACCCACAATGTGCAATTTTTTAAAGCAATCAGTATGGATATGTATTTTATTTTTGTAATTCATCCGCTTTAGATAAATGTGCACAGATTTTTACGTGGTGAATTTCTTCATGTTAAGTGTTTCTATTTGTTTTTTTTTTATTAAATTAGTTGTTACGTCAAGTTATATGAGTATTTTTAAAATTATTATTTAATTGTTATGCAATATGGAACAAGCTTAAGGACATAATTTTGTTTTTTTGCTTTTTGTTTGTTCCACTTATAAGTTGTAGCTTTATATACGTATAAGAAATGCGAATAAAAAGATTGCCGACAAAGTTGTAGATATTTTTCATTGCGAGGGATGACAATTTTACAATTATGTGTGTAATTGTTTTATTTGTATTTTTTGATCTACTTACTAACAATTTAAGTCAACTAATCCGATTTGATGGTGGAAAACATGTTTCTAATATATTTTTCTTTGTTTTTGCTCTTAATCGTATGGCTGGTGTGTATTCAGCTCTGGTATTGAAGGAAACCCGACCGTATTCTATCGCCTAATGCCGGGATCTACGGCACAGACAAATAAATTCCATACGTTCTACTTACAACAAAGACCGGATAATGGAGATACATGGGCTGACATTAAGGTTAATCATCCGTTGGACTACGAGAGCATAAAGGAGTACAATTTAACAATACGTGTTGAGGTGAGTTACGATTTGGTATATTGATTTATTTACAACGTGCTAGAGTACGCCGTATGCACGTAGTCTGGTGATATGAAGGGATGCGGCTAAGTAAATTATTGGATGCAATCTGTTTGAGTTTTTTGGCAGGCTTTTATACTGTGGAATAGTAATAGTTCGTTAAAAGTTTTTTTTTTTAAATTTCAAAAACCGTCACTAAAATAAATTTTCCCAGCATACATCTTTCTTTCTTTTTTTAAAACGACATTGTTAACATATTATGAGGACTGAGTCGACACCTTTAATAACATGTTCTTGATAAAGAAATATAGTTGCGGCAGTGAGCTAACTAAATGATACAAATTGGCTCGGTTTTTTACATAAAAGTAGAATCAAACGATCAAAATTCGAGAACATTCTATATGTAAAGCCTAAATTAAATGGTTTCTTTAGCAACTTGGCTTCGACTCAATTTTTGGAAGCACATTTACTTTGCACTTGTAACAAAGTAACCTCTTTACCATTAGGTGAAGTATAGGTGGCTTCTAATGCGGAGTATTTAGCATCGTATAATGGAGACCGAAAACTCATGGAATCACAAATACACCAATTATAATAAAGTTGAATGTAGTTTTAAATGACACCCTGTGTTGAGTTATTTTAAATCGTTTGACATTCACGCGGGAATTTACCTACGGAAATTCACTTTTCATTTGGTCTAAATCTCATTAAAATCGGTTTCGAAATGACGTTGTAATCGGTACAACAAAAAAAATTGTATATAGCCTTTTAATATTTGTACCCAAAATTCACACAAGAAGTAAACTTGATACAAAACTCAGGTTTTCTTTACAGAAATTGTTAATGGATCAGATCTGGATTATGAATAATAATATTTGATAATATTTGGCGTTCATATAGGACCCCCGTAGAAGCTTCTCGTAATCCGTTTGAATGCGTTTTTATTTTGGGGACGAATGTAAGGCGGCTACTCTCAATCTGATGTCGAATTTGTACCTCTGAATTAAAAAGGGCTCTATTACACTCTCGAGTGTTGGTCAGATATTTACACAGTGAAACAAATTTTTAAGTTTTCTTTTAGTCCAGCAAAACCACCGAGTCACTGAGGCGCCTGCAATTTCCTAATATACTTCTCTGAGACTGAATTAGTCGAGGAGTGGAATATTAAAGCGAATGAGGTCTTAATGTCAACATTAAGATAGAGGAAGTAGCTGTCTAAGTTGGACTTGACACAAAATTCAAACATGAAGAAATACCTGAAGTAGAACCTACCCAATCTAAATCTCCCATTAAGTAATATTTCGAAAATATTCTTTGCGAAAAGGACCCATTAATCAGCCTCCTATAATAATATCCAGTTCTATCGTCAGTATTGAAAATTTACCTCATTAAGGCTTATATGGAATATAATTCTCAGGTTTGGATCGCATTGAAAATTCCTTGAATTCAAAATTTTCCTCAAATGAATTTTTAGTTTCCAGGGAATCATTAAATGAATTTAACACAGGAGTGTAACTGGGTCAATTAAATTTACAAAGTCCTCTCTATACAGTTGTAAATGTCACAAATAAATATATATTCTTTTCATTTTGATTGCTGATTTTATTAAACTGTGCGTGTATGTTCAGTAGTGTTTAGGACACTGTGCAAATATAATTTGACACTAAACCCAATCCAATCGATGCAATATGACAACCATACTGTACTGCTCTCTTGCATTGCCTCAATTTGCCAAACTCTGGCCGGGTCTGACTAGTATATAACCACGAGTTAATTGAAGCTCGAACACAGTACTATCTTAAATCTCATTCAACGTCGTTTGGGTCCCACAAGGGATATTGATATCGCTTCCCCATTCGGAATACTATCCTGCCATTGAGAAGGTCAAAACATTAAATGATGCATTCACAAAACATACCACAAATCCTCACCACAGCTCAAACGTCTTTGAAATCAATTTGCCACCACAATGATCCCATACACGTCTAGTATATGTTCGTATGCACATAACGTCCTTCAATTAACCAAAAGTTTCCGTTAATACTCAAGTAATTATCTGGCTAATAGTTTCGCTTCCCGATATCCTTTAGTTGAATATATGCCACATCTATGTGCCGGCTAAATCTGTCGGACGGATATCCTATTCAAATTTAATTAGCTCAGCGATATTTACGGGGGTGCCCCGGTCCGACACACACGAGCACACTCCGTCGTCCTGTTTCCCGTTAATGAAGGATGAAATTTCAATTATAGAATAACCCGGCAGGAGGCATTTGTGCAATTAGTTAGCGAAAATTACAGCCAACCAACGGACAAGCTATAAAATTGTCACAGAGTCACCTCCCAGAAATAGAGGCGCACATAAAGGACAACATATACAAAGGATTCTCGCTGTGGAAAAAGTTAATCCCATGCAATAATAAATTCAACTGTAAATACAAATCCATGTTTGTGGTGGTCCGAGAACTCTTGATCCCATCAAATCCATATACCGATGACTAAACCATAGAATTTTAAGCTTCGCAGAGCCTTACATTCTGATAGCTGCTGCCAAAGTGCTCACCGAAGCGCAAAAGCCAAAGGGAATCGTCCTAATTAATGGAATTAATTTTCGAAACTATATTGTGGGAGTATACCTCCCAGTGTCCCAGTCCTTGTCAGTAGACCCTACATGAACGGCGAATATTTTATATGAGTTGGGACGAGATATTTATTTACTGACAGTGGCTGCATGCACCGATATACGGTATCTCTGTTAGTGGAAATTGGGTATATTAAGTTATGCTGTCTGGGGGTTTAGAAAAGTTTTCAAGCAGTCGACCATGGACTGGTTTGCATAATTTATTGCCGGGCTTACACTAAAGTATTGTATTTAGAAATTTCGACAAAATTGTTGTGAGGGTATTTTGCAAGACGTTTTTACTAGCATAGGAACAGAGGTTTTTGAATTGGGTTTTTTTTCGAACTGCATTTGAGCTTTAAGTTAAACCAGTTTTGATGTATGCTCTTGCAAGAAAGTGTAGATGAAATTTCTACATGAAAATTAGTGGGAAAGTTTCTGTCAAAAACAGTTGATCTGTCTCACATCTGCTCTAGCTTAATTTTTAAAATGGGATATGACCCACCAACTACTTGTTGCAAAGCCTTTGGTGGGGTTCCTGTCGAACTTGATGGATGGTTTGCTTGGTGCTGTGTTTCGTTGTCTAGCTCTTGCGTCTTTCAGGGTCAATGTGCTCTAGAATTTGAATTAAATCTTTCAAGTTAAAAGTTCAGAAGTCATTTCCGTCGGACATACGTATGTATGCAGCAGTGGTTTCCTAGGGCAAAATTTCAACAAAATTTTATCTGGGTTGACTTATCAAATGCTTATTTTATTTTTCTAAGGTAGTCCGCTCGATGATTCCGATGATAAAAGTGGTTGCAAGTAGTAGAGTGCTATACGGACCGATTACTTTCGATATTTTGAAATATTTTTAATCCAACCCGATCTTGAGAATTTATGTTAATCGGCCTAATGTAACATCGATCGATGTCATCTACGTATCCCTGAGGCTTAAAAAAATTCTTTGACAATGTCATCGCTGTTAGCACTTGCACTGTGTGACGTTTATGACTCTTGAGTGGTTACCGCTCAAGTTCCTCGATAGGCCCCCGCTTTGCATGGATTAACTTAACCCGACAGCGCAAACCCAACTTGGAGCACCAGTTTTGTTTTATTAAGGCTCCTAAAATTGTAAATTGTATATGGATCGATGTGATTGACCTTTTTTGGAAGCAACTACCTACTAAGTATAACTACTGAGCGTCTGTGCTATAGCAATGATAAATGTTATAGAACTGGAATACTTTTGGTTTTGACTAGCTTTGATACTATGCATTTAAGACTCGCGGTGCAAACGCATCCAAGATTTTGTTTGTTTCGACTTTTCCGCTGATGTAAGCTTTTCCGCATACCCTTTCTAAAATTTTAAACGATGAGCATCACATTAGTCAGTTTTTCATATATCTTAACTCAACCCTTGAGAACGGAAATGACAGACACCCATTTTAGCAATACCCCACATAGTTTTTCTTCTCACGTAGTCTAATAGGAAATTGTCTTCCTACATGAGGATCCTTGGCAAAAAAACAAATGACTTTCTATTCCGCAGGGCTCATGCTAACGTTGCATTAACTCCCTAAAATAATCTAAGAAAGAAGAAACCAAAAATGGAATAGCTCCTTGGCATTCTTATGGGACTGGCTCTGAAAATCGCACACCAGTCAGAATATAGGATTCCTCTGCTCTGTCGACTGCATCTATCCTCTATATCATGCACAAATACAAAAACCTGCTCCCCATTCAATTTACTCGTGAAGAAATAATTAATCCAAACCCTACATACCACTGCCAACCTACTTTTCGAGCTAGGTATACTTACTCAGGGCAGACAGTCTTGAATCCATGCACTTATAGTTAAGGAAATTGCAAACAGACAAATGAAATGCTTTAAATGTCAATCTCCTCCCTGGATGCAAGAGTGTCTAATTGGTTTTACCCACTGCACTGCTACCAGACGATTTGTACGTGTATACTCGAAGACTCCTGCTCCTTCTGATTGACATTTCTAGCAAATGCACTCTGCTACCGGCGTGTCGACAACAGTGCTGTAAATCTTAGGAGAGCAGTTCAGCGATGGAAATTATATTTACAATCGATGAATTAATTAAGTGCGTTTGAATAGCGGGTCCTCAACCACCCGCCACCCATATTTTATAAGGATGATGAGGACTCCAATTTCCTTGGAGTATGATGTTGGAGTAGGCCGAAGTCATAAATCCTATTACATAGTAGCTTACGATGTCAACTTGCAATTTTATTTGCCCTTGCATACCTTTGCGTGGCTGAAAAATATTTATAATGGGTAATTACCTACGATCTGGCATCACTGAATGGAACATCAATTTGGCATTCATAGGCAGCGATGCGGCTGAAACTTTTTAAAAAGGGGAATAAAAAGGGACCCGAGCAAAAAGGGGTCCAATAAAATACCTATACTTAGGAAAAACGAGCAGCAAAAACATTTATTTATAACAAAAAAAAAATCAATAGTATTCATTACAAAAAACTTTACTTTTCTCTTGAGCTTCAAAAAGGGACAAAACGGCAACGCTGGTCATAAGCGCAATTAGTATATATTTCAAATAAATTGTTGTGTGGGAAGTGCTACTTCTCGTTCTGCGATACCCCCCACATTTTGAAAACTGTATGCTACACACAAAACTGAGCGATATTCTATACGGGAGGTGCCACGCCCTGTGTTTCAAGTCCGCCCACATAGAAAGAGTTCAGGAATACCTCATTTTAGCATAACTGAATGCCATTGGTTAGTTATTATAAATTATATAATATATAGATAATTTGATTTGTGTGGTTAATAAAACTATCTAAAGGAGATGTTTTATATACTAGAAATATATTAGGGCAAATATGGTTCTGTATTTTCGGCTTTTTGGACATAATTAACTTCGATTTCGTGTGTAAATTTTTCTTAAATAATAAAGAAAATTTGCTTAAAATGTTTTTATTTTCCCTCTACCAATCTAAATTCTTAATATTTCGTAAATTTTTTTTTAGCAAATGTACACTTATTCCTAAAAAAAAATATTACTCACACGTAACGAACAATTTCAAATTTAACCGATAAAATTGTATGAACGCTGCAAGCCACTTTGCCCAAAGCGGAAGTGGCTCATATTTATTTTGGACAGTATTGGTGACTCAGAATTTTTGAAGTTACGTGACATTTGTCAATACGAATTTTTATGTAACAATACAAGCGCAGTAAATCGTGACCACTCCATAAAAATATAGCTTATAGGCTAAGTAACGGGAAATCGGCGAAGTTGGTGGTCTCAGTATTGTCTCTGGTTGTAGATATCTGCCACACCCCCTGAACTGAAATTCTTTATATAGTCCATAGATATCAGATTGGAAAAAAAATATAAAGTACAAACTGTTTTCTTGCGTTCACTTTTCTACAGTGGAATATAATTCAGACTAACTTCAGGAGGGATTATTAGTGATACGCATAAAGGCGGTAACAACTCATTGAACTAAAAAGGAATCCCCGATCTTAGCCAGGGGTTCGAGTTCAATAAAAGCATCTGTTAGAGGACTAAACATTTTTCTGCACGTCTTTGCTTAGTTTTTATGAACTCACGCGTCCCTAAGTCCAACACACACATCACTCATAAGTCATAACAAAGCAACTGATGATGCTTGATACGCAATATAAAAACGAATAAAATCGCAAAAGTAGTCAACTTTAATAAACAGTTGCTGCAATTGATGTCAAGAGTTTTCCATGCTTCCTCACGCTTTGTCGGGTTCGATCTGTTTTAGTGTCCTACAAATTTGTGAAAGGTCAAAGTTTGGAGTAACTTTAAAGTTACGGCCAGTGTAACCTTAATTGCGAAACATAAGCTCCTGCGTTCGCCACCGATCCTTCAGTCAGTCTAATCATATCGAAACGACGACTAATATTACCAACAACAATACCACCAAACCAAATTAGAAGAGAGACAAAATCAAAACTGACCACGATTGCCATCACAAAGCAAGTCAAAGGCCAATTTCAGCCAGAGCCAACCCATAAAACCACTGCCAGCTTCAATCATGCGCCAACAAAAACACAAACCACAGGAACTAAAACGATTTTAAAAAGTCCTCGGAGAAATTAATTCCGACATTCATAATCGTCCAACAATTTTGCGGTGGGCAACATGAAACGTGTCCTTCGAAGTCTGCACCTCGTTGTTGTACACACTTTAGTCAACTCATTCAACAACGCTGGTCCCTTTTCCATTCGTTATGTTGTGTGTGCCGATACGTATACCTATATGTGTCTGTCATCATCATAAGCATCATGATCGTCCACAACAAAAAGGACATGGAATATTTTATTTTATGTAAAATCCCTCTGCCTTACCCACAATCAGAGAAAATTCTCTGAACATGTGTACACTCGACACGCGAAAGAGCCTTGCCTTTCCCAAAAATCACCAAAAAAAAAATAAAAAAAAGAACCTACTTCAGCTAAAGCGCCAGATGACAATATGGGACAAGCAAAAGCAACTGCCAACCAGCACGTCGAGAATATTGTATGACAGACAATTTCAATTCATTATACAAACTTTGATGGCACACACAGCGACAGCAACAGCACAGTAGCAAAGCTCAGTGTGCTGTGGCACCAAGTGGCAACTGTGTGTGTCCTTCACTCAAAATTCGTATAACTAACTAATTTTATAAAACATGGAATTTTCGGGAAATTTATTCAGGGATATTTCCCTGAATAGTATGCAGCACGAACAAACACTTTAATTTTGGGGCGACACGAAACTGTGGGTGCCATCTGCTGCAGCCGGTCGGTTCGGTGGTGGCTCTAGCATTAGGTGTTGTTTTGTCAGGCAAAGGGTGAAATTACTTCAATAGGTGGACAGGTTAACGATTTAATAAAGTCCATTAAGCTGGTAACTATTTCCCGAAACTAATCATCCGCTTTAGGTTTAATTGGAACTGATGTCCGATTTGGGACGTTCTCAGGTAACTAATGCTAATGCTAATATTGCGGCTTATTAAAGGTTAATGGTTGTTTTTGCCAAACTTCGCTGAAGTTAAATGCGTTGCATACGAGTACCTTTTGGTTAAATTTCGTTTGGTGAACGGTTTTATTAGAACTGTGGAGTGTGGATATCCGATTTTTGTTGCATATTTTTGGGCATTTTTTTTGTGTTCAATAAATTTCACATTTGGTTTTATATTGTAGTGGGTCCTTTAGACGTCTATCCGCTTCTTCTGTAAGGGATCGTGCCCTGCTCAGACTTTGAGTTGAATAAACTGACACAGCTTTGTTGGTGCATATTTTTCGGCATTTTTCTATTTAAATTGAAACCCCCTCCGACACACTGTACCGCCCACCATATCAATACCCACTCGATGATTTTTTTGTACAACCCTTATTGGCGATATAGCCAGTGTGCAGCACAAACTGCTGAATAATTAATCAGACTGCAGAATCCTGGATAAAAGTCAAAGTAAATGGAATTTGTTTTAAAGGACATTTTTTTTAGGAATACAAATAAAAATTAATACAATTTTCTCATCTGCCTTCGGTCCTTATGCAATTTCCTATAAGTCCTTTATATCTTGGGATCTGCTTCCGACATTCGTTTTCCGTTGTCGGTGGAACAGATTTTCTTTTTTTTTTTTCTTAATTGCTCTTAATTGGTTTTAAAAGGATCTTTGTACACAAATCCAATTTATGTCGAGCATTACTGTTCTCCGTTTGTTTTGCGGTGCTGATAGTGTCGGCATAGTGCCTTGCTATACGCTACATGGAGAAAATGGAGTTTAAGTGGTGTGGCGATTTTTGGATGTAGATATGTAGTTTATTTGTTCCCCTCGATGGTTGTGTCCATTTAATTTTTTTTTTGTATTTTTGAGGATTAAGGGTTAAATGGGAAGGGGATGGTATAAATTGGCTGGGATGTGTGTCGTTGTTTTATCTTTACTGTCAGTTTACAAACTATCGTGGTTTCCGCTCGACTCTTCGTGACAGCTATTTTTAAACTTAACTAACTTAGGCACTGTTTAGATTCGTTTTGGTAATGGCGAATGACTTGACTGAGTTAAAATTAGGATCTTGAACGGTTAGGCCCAGCGGGTTAGTGGCTTGCGTGTTGGACTACTAAGCGAGGGCTCTGGTTCGATACCCGAAAAAAAACTGAATCTTAAGGTTTTTTCTACTGCGCCACCTCTTTACGTCTGACAATCATCCGATAGTATAACTAACATGAAAGAGCTTCTCAATGGGCCGTTTGGACTCTGCACAAAATTGAAGATCCCTTCCATTCGTCCAAAAAAAGGAACTCACACAACTCACACAAAACGAATGATGGTGAGGACCTAGGCCTAGGATCCCTTGCGGACCTGTTACACCAACTATTTATTACTTACCTATTTATTTATTTTGAATGATTTTCCCGAACTCCAAAGTGTTGCGTTTTTTCTAAACCGATTTTTATCAAACATGCACCAAATCAAGGGAGAATTTTCGCAGATGAATTGCCGCAAGTTTTTTTTTTGTTACGAAAGATTTTTACGGGTAAAGAAGGAAGAAAGCGTGATCGTAATTCGAGAACTTATTTGAAAGTTTTTGCAAAAAAAAAATGTAATAACTTTAGGTGCAAGAAACGCTTTTGATTTGATTTCTCTTCCAGACTTAAACAAAAAAATTTTTCATGCAAGCAGGTATACTGCTTTGTTAGGTACGTCGTATGGGCGCATCTTAAGGCAACTTGTTATAATCGGAAAGTTAATCATACTTCAGCTGACCTTCAACAAAAACTGTTCTGTGGAATTTAAATTAAAAACTAAATTCCTCCCGTCCATTGGGTTGCAGAATAAAGTGCGTGAATTAATTACAAATGGTCCAACTTTCGCTCCCAAAGTCCATTCAACTAGTTTCTTTTTATAACATCCTAGCAACTTTAACGCAAACATTCAATTAAATTTGTAATCCAATTTACAACATGTCCTTGTTGATTCTACAAAAAGGTAGATACTAGCCATATGCTCATACCCACTCTCACGATAAAGTCGTCCTTTGAAGAGAGATTTTCTATTTACAGAAGTGACCACTGCAACCTACCTACTTGGCATAAAATTCACTCTACCAGTTAGTTGTTGTATGCGTTCCACATTGTGGTAATCTGGGTCAACTCGCACTGCCGTTGCAGCAAATGCAGAATGATTTAGCCATCAGTGACATGTCCTTCCTTTGCATTTGATGCGCAAACATTGCGTATACGCTCTGAGGCATACGTCAGCTTCACTGTAGCAGTTACACACATAACACAACGTATATAAGGACTCGAATGCGATGCAACCGATTTCGATATAATTGCGTGGGCATGCTGATTGATTATTATCCTTTCGAATGACAGCCAACGCTGGCGCGGTGTTGTACGGTTGTCAAAAACCTTCGGCTGCATAGTCGGACATCACAAATGAGATTATCATAGGCGTGTCGGCTAAATCGCCGCCTCTAATCCAACTTGTGTCTTAATGATTTGAAATTGAATTGACAAGGGTTGGGAAATGGATTGCAGGACATTCCCTCCAGTTGTGTATCGATTTGACAACAAAAGTCAAAAGTAAGTGGCAGTGGTCGTGATGGTGGTGGTGGAAAAGTTCTTATCTCCTTTTTCGTGCTATTAATTTTTGGAGTTATGACTTTCGCAGCCAACAAAACCGTTTATGCCAATAGATACACACAAACGCGTATACAAATCAATTCGAAGGACTCTGTCTAGCCGGAGAATCAGAAAAACAGTATTATTTATCATGGCAAACCTTATAATTTTATTGTCAAGCATATAAGGATGTATAATATTTGTGTAGCGAATTCATGCGGAATATACCAATCATGTAGTGGTCATAAAAATCAGCATGTATCCTGTTTTTGTTTGCACAGATTTCTTGAGCTGTTTTGTTCTTTTGGATATCGAAAGCAATCTTGGGGGGGAGATGAGTTGAGTTATGGGTCATTGAGATTACATGTCGTAGGTGGATATATAGCTGGAAGTTTGCTATCACATCCTGACGTACATTAAATGCAACACTTGTAATGCTTTCGCAATGAAAACGTAGCTTTATTATGTGAAGGAATGTGATGAGGCAATCCTTTTCTAATTTATCACCATTTAGGGGAAAATATTAAATGTACCCACACATTCGGAGGTTGGAGATTTGATTTTTATTGGCTCAGACGAATCGACTGGGAATAATAATTCAAGGGAATCGATTTTTATGGGTGAGACCAGTAGGATGTCATAGTCATAGTGGTATGTGGAAATGAGGAAAAACGAAAGTTGAATATATAGTGTCTATTATTTGTCTCTTACCCGCACTTTAAACGTCGCCTCTGCGAAAAGGAAGCACCTAACGAAGGAAAACAGTCAGCCACAAACACGATTACCACCAGCCCATGGCAAATATTTCCCAATAAGATACGGCATCGAAAAGTTGTATGTACCGTGGACAACCCTTAATGGCATCTGACCTTAAAAAAAAAATGTAAACTGACATGTCTTCTGAATGAGTTCACCGATTGCGATGAAATAAAAACTAAAGTTTGTTCCATGCTAAGGCCTGTATTATATCTAAAACCCATATAGATTGGATAAGAACTTTGATAGCGGTGCGACTTTCAATTCATAAGATAAAAACCTTCAGTTTATTTATATCCTTTTATTTGGTACACCACCGTATGATGGCAATTCATTGTTGTTCCGGGGGGTGTAAGTCGCAGTGGTGGCATATCTTTTTTGTATGTCGTAGGAGAAGACAGGGTTGAAAGTAACAGGCGCAAGTTATAACAATTAAGAAGTTAAGGTTTCCCCTTAAAATAAAGAGTCATGTGAAAGAATATTGGTCTTCTCCAAAGCAAAGGAATTTATTCATTGCCAGTTGGAGTCCCACTGTGTGAGGTCCGTAAAATTGGATAATCATGATTTTATAACTTCTTTTTTTGTTTGTATTTCCGGTATTGCTTTTCATACACAAAAAAAAACAATGTTGGTTCCGTTTTGTAGCTATGCGTTTATACTTTGGTGAGTTTGGTGTATATAATATATGAGTTTATGTGGATTTCGGTTTTTATTTTATATTGCTCTTTTTGTTAAATTCCATGGCGGGGCTAGTTGTAGCATAGAATGCAGAATGCATCATATGTCCCAGAGGATGCAAAGTCTTAGGTCTTACTCAAAGGCAGACCCAAAAAGGAGACCGGCTTCGCGGGGAGTACAAAAATCAGTACTTCTATTTGGAGAGAGTTAAGCGTTTCTTGAGGAACAAAATAAAAGCAAATCCAGAAAGGTCACCAAGACAAACCAAAAAGCAGGTGATGGAAAAGATGCCAATTTTTTTTGTTTTTTTTTGTCTAGCAAGTGAATTGGGATTTTGTTCGTTTTATGAGCTTTTTTTTAATAAATTTTCTTAATGACAGATGACACAAGTTTTTTTAATCATTGTTACAACCAACCGCCGCCTTTCATTTCTATAAAATATGCAGTATTTTGTAGTCTTTTGAGCAGGCTTTATTGGATGAATTTTGTAACTAATTGCTGTTTGTTAAAAAATACAATTATCCTCACTCATTTGCAAAATCGTAGAAGCAGCTGTAAATTTAGTCGAAAATGATACTTCTAACCCAGCTCTCCCCTATTAGAGATGAACAAGTGCATTTACAAAAATTGTAGGACATATAACCATTCTAGATGGCTTTTAAAATACTAGTTAATTAGTTTGGGTAGCCAACAAGTGCAATCAAAGTACTACTGTTTCTGATCAAAGGGTGTTAAGTACGTAATTGACCATCACCTTGTCAAAGGGCCATTTAGTGTATTCAATAGGTGAGTTAGCCAATTTGTAAACATATTTTGTTGCACTGCTCGTAATTGGCATGATTTTATTTGCCAGAGTGAACTTATACTGAACACATAGAAGTGCAACTTCGCAGCTTGCTCAAATTAGACATTGTTTCCTTATTTAAAAAGCCCCCTTCAGCTCTACCTGCAATTATGATGCACATCTCTATTAATTTGCATTATTCAATTAATCCGATGGACAGATTTTTAAATTTAAAAATTAAATATATTCACAATAACCTCACTGACTTCAATTACAAACTTTAGCATAATCCCTGTAAATTGAATGAAATTTTATTAAAAAATTCCATTCAAGCAGAATAAATAATTAAAAGCATTCTCTGACAGCACGCATTGACCGGTATTGTAACATCATCATCATCGTTTTGCATTAGCAAAAAAAAAATCAATAGCAATAGCAATAGCTCCATATACACATCCATGGGATTTTATCAATCTAATTTAATCAGCAATAAAGTCCCAATACCAGGACTATGTGTTTCGAAAACACGATGCACATTCCCATTCAGACTAGATATATGCAATTTTGTTGTCCTCTTGTATACCTACGCATTTTCCAACCCGACATCTGCAATCCAATCGACATATCCTTATAAAAAAAAGAAGAATAAATAAACAAGTTTGGTTCGTCTTGTTCCAATTTCCATTGAAATTGTTTTATGGACAATTTAAGATTTTTCCCGCACTCTGTGTGTAGTCTTGGAGCCAAAACTGCACCATGAACTTTGCAAAAGGATGTGAAACAATTTTCAAAGGAACATAAAACCGCATACTATCGCTATATGAGGAGGTGCATAAATTCAGTTCGAAACTATGTGTATGATGGCAAAATGTGGGAGGCCAAATTATCCTGCAGGTAGAGCGAGCACCATAATGAAACCATCGCAAAGAAAATATGGTGAAAAGTAGAGGGAAAGCATACATATACCTATAACTAACAATTTGGAACAAAGAAGGTAATCTTTTGGTTCTGTGTTCATGAACTGGAAAGAGAGTCAGGTTCAAAGGTTTAACATTTTTTTTGTTGTTGTGCCTGAATGTCGGTCGGAGAAAGATAACGTATGCAAAAGGAAAGCGAGCATAGTTTTATCTTCCAATGTGCATATGTGTATCTGAATATGTATTGCGTGTTTTCCACATGGAGAAGCCGTTCTTATGTTCTGGGACTTTTCGTTTCAGTCTTATGATTATAATTTGACTAATTGATGCTGGTTCGAGTCAATTTGTGACTGTTGCTGACAGGATTTAAGAGCCTGTCAAAGGAATTTTCACCATCACTTGGTAACTAAAGTCTTCCTAATCATCTGTTTACTGGGATTTATAGTGACGTCAAAGCAAGCGCGTTTAGTTCAGGTATGATGGTTGGTGGTATAGATCCGACTTTTGAGATAAAACCTTACCGAGGGAGAATTGCATTTCGCTTTTAATCTTTTGCTGCAACGAGGGGGTTCAAGATTGTTAGTCAGACTTGATAACTGCTTCAAGGTTTTGTTGTTGAAATCTGGGAGAACCGTGGAGTTTTTTAGAGACTTTCATGTATAGGGATTTAAGTTGTGTTTTATTTGAGCCACAAAGATGGTACATTTGAAATTCTTGCGGCTGAAAACTAAGTAGTGACCATTTTATTCATTCTAGTGGTTGTTCAGAAATAATTATGGAAATTGAATAAGGTTTTTGAGGTAGGTATAAAGCTGTTGGACGCAATTGTTGCACCCCTCCATCGCATACCTTTGTAACGAAATCAAAACATCTTATGCTCCCATGATCTTTTATGACCTGCGTACATTTTTTCGACAAAACTGGCTGCGAATTATGCGTTTCATGAAGATTAATTTTTTTTTCCGGCCCTGCAAATATGTCGTACATTCAAATCGTAGAAATAAGAACAAAATACCAAATACCTACGTAGGTACCCTATGAAGTTTCGTCGAAATGTAGAAATTTCTACTGCACAGTGCTAGGGCATTTTAACGGTTTCCATATCCAATTTCGCCACCTATACTAATGGAGCACAGATGTGTACCTTTCGGAATAAATTGCGCCGGGAACCCTGAACCATAAACATGATAGCCCAGCTGCATTACACCCCAAAAGCATGCAACAATAACTTAACTTTACATTTTGTTTCAAAAACTTAACTGACACACTTCACAAGGATTGGCTTTTGACACTTACTAACTAAAATTAAGTCATGTGAAACATGCACCAAGTAACCCCACACAAACGGTACCAAGCTCCATCCCCATGCCACCAAATTACAGCTTCTTTTTTATGTAAAAATAAACATTTCCATACCTTATCTCTTAGGTATACGAAATTTCACTTTCCTTTTCACTTATTTCTTTTTTGCAGAACAATGGCGCACAACAGCTAGCTTCCGAGGCGACTGTGTATATAATGCTTGAGGATGTTAACGACGAGATCCCGCTGTTTACGGAACGAGAACAAGAGACCGTACTTGAGGGCGAACCAATTGGCACAAAGGTTACTCAAGTGAATGCCATTGACAAGGATGGAACCTTTCCAAATAATCAGGTAATATTGAAAGAACCTACATACAAACAGTAGAACAACACACAACGGGAGGCGCGCACGCTAATGTCTTTAAAATTCAATTCAAAATGAAGGTTGGGTGGGGTGGGACTAGGCGCCTCGTTTCATGACTTGTGACGTGAGTGCTGAAAGTTCGATGTGAATTGTGTGTTTGAAATGAATTGACTTGAGTCGTGGAAACTGCGAGCTTTCGTATTTAAATCATTAGCTGAGATTAATTGAATGCGAAAAAGATTGACTTGAATGGAGAAGATGTTAGTGAGTAAATGATGTTCTGGTTGTCGTTGGAAGGATGTCAATCCAAAAAAAATCACATTCTCTTCGGAATAAGATTTATTCTTCAAAAGAGATATTTGTCGGGCTTGCAAACATGAAAATTGACAAAGCATACGCTTGGAAGAACTAAGCTCAACTAAAAAATAAAAAAATAATATGAATGAGAACGGTATCGTAAATTAAACAAGTTCGTCTTCGTGGTGAGCGTGTTTGAAGGCTGACCATTATATGGCGCATTAGCCATTCGAGAGGTCTTCACTTTACAGCACAAAACTTTCGGAAACTGTTATTCGTTTCAAAGAACAAATAAAGATTTTCGCTGAAGTGAAAACGAACAATGAAAGAATGTTATAAATATTCCCAAATGGAAATCTGACTTGGGGGGTCTAAGTTCCAAGCTAACCACACCTGTTTGCGAATTGCTTCCTTTACCAATCGATAACCACATCTCTGTTCACATGTAGAAAATTGTCATGAAAACCAATCAAGACCAAATTGATCTCTGAAAAAGTTGACTTCCCACCCATAACTGGGAGCAGTTTCAGTAAAATTGATTGAAACGTGTTATTACCATGTAATTAGTTGTGTAACTTAGGAAACTAAGACTTCCACGGTATAGTTCTCACGCAAGGTGTCCTGCTGATGTTATTTCCCACACTTATGGGGATTACCGAAATTCTTTTAGAACCCCACCATAGCAACTCACCTGATAGAGTCAACCACTTTTCAACGAAACCAATCACAACACTGTTTGGCATGTGAAATCCGCCCCCCCCCATTGACCTATGCGTGCCCGAATAAATCTCTCCGAGTCTAATTAGATATGTAGAAACCAAAATTCTGTGAAACTGTCATCCGCTTTGAACTTTTTCGCAAACGCCACCACTTACTTCTGCCGGTCGTCTGTGCTGAATCCTTTTTAATTACATATTTGAATTGTACCCTCCGCCACCACCAACCCGAGATTCATCTCGCCGAGTGAAAAATAATGACTATACAAAACTGCTATCTCATTATTGAAAAAAAAAGAAAAAATTATTTTCGAAGGACACTCCAGCACCGGCACCACTCTTTCAAACCGAATCCAAATAATTAGAGGAAATAAACTTTGCGAACAAAAAACGCAGAATTTAGGTAGAGAATAGATACCTCTATTTGCCCGTCAGCATTGTCCTGGCAAAGCGGAAAGAAATCAACAGAAAAAAGGCCAACGCGTATAATTATAATCTGCGAGCGACTATGACTACAAGCTTTAGCGATTGCGGACGTATACGACCATAGCAGCATCGCTAACAAACAGACAGAGACAAAATGAAACCCAAATGCATAAGCTTAACTAGTTTTCAAACTAAATCCACCCAAGCGAAGGATAAGAGGCGAAAGGCGATGCAACAGCACGACGTCTAGTAGTAGTACTTGTACAACTCACGACGCAGTAAAGAAACAGAAAAAAAACAGGGAAAAAGAAGCGGAAACCTTCAAGCTAATTAGGATTTTCATTGCTCACGCTTCGTTGAAGTGAAAATAAAGAATAAGACTAAGGGAAACTTAGACCACACCATAAGCATTATCCTGGCAACTGAAAATTCACATTTTTCATCATAGCGACACGCTAAGGCTGTGTGTGTGTGCAACTCTGCCGGGCATGGATATGGATAATGGGATAATGCATTTAAGACGATAGTATTTATTGAAGCGGACATATTTATTTCTAATCCTTTTTCATTAGCAGTTATATTGAGCGTTGTGTTTTATTTTTGCCGTCTGTAATTACAGGTTTACTACTACATTGTTGACTCGCCACGTAATGAAGGAAAGGAGTTCTTTGAGATAAATCTACAAAGTGGTGAGATTTTCACCAAAACCGTATTCGACAGAGAGAAGAAAGGCGCCTACGCTTTGGAGGTGGAAGCACGTGATGGAGCACCATCGGCCAGGCCGAACAGCAACGGGCAACCCAATTCAGGTAAGTGCGGGAGGAATTTATTTCTTTAACAAAATAAAAGGAAAAAAAAAAATAGCCGCTACAAACAGGGGGAGATTTATTTCTACAATTTGTATGGCACCCTTTATGTGTTTAATATTATATGACTCAACTAGGAACTTTAAATTATTTAATTCTGAAAGGCAATTTTAATGGCGCACTGTTAGTGAGATGTGATATTTCTGTACGGTTATAATTTTTCTTATAATAACACGGCCTCAAGTGGGCTATGATCGGAAACCTACCTGTACCTACTCAACTTAAATAAAGTGTGCTGATTTTCTAAAACCTTTAAAACGACTTAGAGTGCGGGTTGACCTGTGCCTTTAGAAGAATTATTTTTCCCATTCCTTGAATAGTTTCTTTTCTATTTCGCATGATTAATTTTTAAGGAACATCACTAAATTTCAGTTGCACCCTGTCATGAATGGAATTGGTTTTGGAAAGGCTGTGCTACCCTGTTATACCTATTTTATGAGCAGATCATCTTACGTTTTTCTTGACATCTTCTCTGTAAATCTTTTGAATAAAGTGAATTGTGGCTCTACTGATTCACAGTGTCTCCCTGTAATTGAACATGCTTCATGGAAAATTGAAAATTTCCCTTACAGGCTAAGGACTAACCATTGCCGCAGTGGATTTTATGGTCAATCTTTCGACAAAGTTGATACGCTTGCTGCACTACTACTACTACGCATGCTAGACTACTTTTTAATAAATACCTTGCACCTGAGACTATGCAGCAACAATTCATAATTTTTTGTTCCTTTATGATTTTGTTTGTGAGTAAATTCCAACAGAATTTATATAGTCGTCCGGATTGCATTTTGTACATTATAATATTTATAGGTCGAAAATAGCTCTTCAAACAGTACTTCTACGAAGTAATTGATCTTCAGTACAGACCCTACTGCAAAAAATAATGGATGGATGAAATGTCCATGGATGTGCACTGTGCAGGTTGTCGCAGCTCATCCACGGTCACAGCTGGGTAATCAGCGATTTAACACTAGACTGCAGGGAGCTCTGACAAGGTTGTAGAAAATGAAATTTGGCCCTTAAATGCAAAGAAGCCTAAGGAGAGCGAAGCGAACCACAAACTTAGAGTAGACATGCTGAATTTTCTCATAGAAGATGGTGGAGCATGTAGGACCTCGGTTTTCACATCCATTTGTTTCTGTATAATTTTTGAATAGCAACAGCCGTGGTGTTCCAAAGCGTCTTCAACAGACGCCTTCTTCCAGGACATCCACACAAACAAAATGCTTCAAAATAATTTCAAGCAAATAATGCTTGCGCAACACTATTGGACCATCGAAATTGGAGGTTCCTGTGTAGCCCGCTTAACAGTCAATAGCTCCTCTCCTGAGCAACTAAGCCTACAAATGTGTTTCGCTTAGGGAAATCACATTCCCTCTAAATCGTACCTAATAGAAACGTCAAGCTTTAACAAATAAAACTCCCCCCAGCCCGCTGTTTGTGTTCTTGGCAAAAACACACACCTAAACCGTAACTCTGCACTTTGTAGGCAAATTCGCAGAAAATTGTCATTGGTCTCTGCCAAAAATCTTAATTAAATTAACGTGCTAAAAAAAGTATGTTAAAAAGAACAAGATGCTGCATTCCATCAGAAAATTTCCGCATTGCAACTTAGTTACCGACAGAAAGGGGTAACGATAAATATACTCAAGGATTCTTGCCAAACTCTTGGCGTTTTTAGGATTTCATATTTAAAGTTGTATCCTTGAGAGATATAGAAAGATATGTAAAGTAGGTGGAACCTGCAGCGAAGAAAAAAAGAAAACACACCGAAAGGAGAAAGTTATTTCTTTTCTTGTTACACCCTAACGAGAGAACGTCGAGAAAGTTTATCTTTGCCGACAACTTAAGAAATCAAACAAACATCTTGAAGAGGGACATCTTTCGCTGGTGTATTCGCTCTGCACGTACAAGGTCTGTTTTTGAGTTTGTTGGGCTAGGCGCTGCATACAGTAGGTGTTGCGAATTTTTAATTGGCAAGTTAGACTGCGAGTAGGTGGCGATTCTTTTTGTTGAATTTCCAATGCAACATGCAAAGCTGAATGGAAAAATAAACTTGATGATGTTGCGAAAGGGGTACATGATGGTGTGAGTTCGAAGCTTATTGGGTCATATATTGGTCTGGGTGTGCAGGCACGGAAATTATGACTAGATTCAAGGGTTTTTGCCCAATTTTTGAGACCCCTTGACCTGAAAAGAAAGCTGCTGCTGCACACATCGGACCTAAAATTTTCTAATGTCGAATCGGAGACTTTGAGAGACTTGGCGCCCATTCGACTCAACTTATTCGGAAATCGGAGATAGCAAAATCTGTTTTTTAGCAGGAGTTCATCCATTGGTAAATTACTCTTATAAACAATTCCAAGCATTACCCGGGGGCTCCAATTCAATCACGGACCACTTCGTAGCTCATATTTTCAAGCTCGATTTAATTTATATGCATTACTGTACCCACGGCGCTGCCATAAATACATATAAATCTTTTTTTTCATGTATTTACCTACTTCTATCAAAAATTGGCGGGAAACAAAACACAACTGGCGCCATACACACAACCTGTCCGTGGTCTAGAAAGCAGATCAAGATAGCAAAACCGGTCGTGCTTTTATTCTACCAACACAAAAGGATCCCATTTGCTCTTATACACAACAAAATTACAACCAGTGCACAAAAACTGTATATACAAATTTGCATTGCAGTTTGGTCGGGCAGATAATAATATTTAAGCAAGCGTTAACAAAATCCCAAAAGGAAAAAAATTCGAATAAATACCAAAGGCACATCTAGTAACCGAACATTGAGAGACAGCGTGCTCCGTTTGTCGACATGTTGTGTGCATTTGCATAATTTTGTCGAGTGGTTTTTCATACTTTGATTTGGAACAAAAATAAAAAATCCACGCGGACTTACTTCAATTGTACTATTTGTTAACTGCAAACGTTTGAAGGGATTTTAACTTGCCAGTATCCGGAGATATACTCTCTCTGACATCTCCTTAGCTCGTCAAGGTATTTTTATTATTTATTTATTTTGTTTTCACCAAAGAACAGAAATCCTTTTTAATGCCACAATATTAGTATTTAAAGTTCCATAAATATGATAGAAAGTAAACGTAAAGCAAACAACTATGACTGTACATGCTCAAGTAATTTTCTTTTCATAGAGGATTTTGGCAAATTAAATCGACTAAAACCACATTTGCATTATATGCTCACATTAAACCAATAATGAAGAAAGACCGTATTTTAGGAGAGTGACCGAATGAATTAACATTTATATGTATTGAGAAGACCTAAGATGTCAGTTGAATCAATGTCTCCTTTTATAAGCCTATGAATACCACTCTGGCCACCGTTCTCCTAACCTCAAATGATTCAAATTTAATTAATTTCAACCTTGATATAAGGGGGTAAGTTGTTACAATCGAGCCATGGAAGTCCTCTAAGAGCGAACCTTAAAAATCGTTGTTGCATAGATTCAATTCTAGTTATATGAACTCTATAATACGGACACCACACAGTAGAGGCATATTTAAATATAGACTTGAGAGCATAAACATCCGAAAACTCAAAAGCATATCACCATAACATTCTTCTTCTTTTTGCCTTGTTTGTGATGGACTCAACATGATAAGTAAATGATAGTTTGATATCTAAAAACACGCTTAAATCTTTGATTAAATAAACACGGGGAATGACGACAAAAAGTTCTGACAAAACACTGTTCATGTTCAAAGAGAGACTACTTTTAGAGCACCACAGGTGAAATTGCTGAAGATTTGAATTTAATAGCTAGAAAGGACGGCATATAAATCTTAAAGTCATCCCCAAACATCAAGAAAAAGCATTAGGGTACAAATTTAACGATGCTATTCACAAATAGTATAAAGACTAGTGGTCATCCTTGGGGTACGCCAGAGGTTACCGATATGTTTTTCGAAATATGACCACGAAACTTAACAATTTGGAGTCTATCAGAGAGGAAGGAGGAAAGCCAATTTAAGAAGAAGACTGGTGGTTACAGTGTAGTAAGTTTATGTAGCAACAATTTATGGTTAACTCGATCAAAAGCTTTGGTCAAATCAGTATACATGGCATCAAACTGATTGGAAAAAAATATGGTAAGTTATTAAAAATAGCAAAATGTCGTTTAAGAGAGAGTGAGGCTGGAAAACCATCACTTTTGTTCTTGGAATTGATAAATTTAAAAAAATTTTCGGGCCTAGAACTTATACTATTCTGTATTTCATTACCATACATAAGGCAGACGTTTCTAAATCAGACATAAACCTTCTAATACAAAGCAGTACTCACCCGTCGGACTGTTTGTCAAAAAGCTACTAAAGGCTACTTTGCCTCTGAACATTTTAAGCGATTTGTTTAAATTCCTTTTATTATTTGAAAACCTTTATAGATACGTTTAGTCTAAGGCTGCACTCAAATCTTTTCAGAAATTGACTTTCCTAAAGGGTACCTACATAATTTTATTTTTCAATGAATTCTATTAGTTTTTAATGTGGAAATATCACGCATTTGCAAAACATTCGCTTGGTAAATTATGGCAGATAAAGAGGTTAATTTTTTGACATGAAGGACTGTATCTCACAAGTCAGCTTACTATATTTGAAAAGATGACCTCCACAAAATTTTTGTTCCCGGGTTTGACGTTATTCCGCTCACACGGGTGACGGGGTAATTAATCGAATCATCGACCCCACTAAAACTCGACCGAACGATGCATTTGATCTTTGGATGTCGGATTTTCTACACGAATCAGAGAGATAATGTGATAATCTCATTGTTTGGTACATAAAGAATTAGAAGTAGCCCACCAGACTTGATTCAGGACCATTGTATTAACAACCAGAAACCACTGATTCGGCTTCAAAGACTATTGCCATCCATCAGCAGGGTCACAAACAATCGGTCTAAGCTGCACCAACCAAATGCGAATGTGTAGGTACGCCCCCTTGTTGGATAATATTCATCGTTTTTGAAATCCAGCAGGACAAACTCTAATATTATATGACTAGCCCTATTGTGAGCGCTGCTACTGTTATTTTTCGACTGCACTGACAGTACGCCACCAACTCTATCCGGCTATAGCCGGACATACACACTACGTGCTGGTGCCCACAACAAATTCCATGTCCTCTACCATATCTGGTTGGTAATCGGTGCATAAACGTGCAAACTCTGTCACTTTTCTTGTTTTCCTTTTGTGAAACCGCACAGCACAATGGCACACGGTGTGTTTGGCTGGCATCTGTATCTGGTTGGACACTGGATGAGCGCATCTATTTGATTGCACCCCGGATGGTGATGAACATATTTCCTCTCGGTGTCCTTCCTTTCGTTATCATTTTCAATTTCTTTCCGTCTCAGTAGGAACTTTTATAGCTTGCTCTGGATACAGTCTATGTTTTGCTACCCAAGACAGCTATAAATATCCTATACAGTTTACATCTCAAATCCTTAAAGGAGGTCTGACTTTGATTGTATAAATTCGTTTGGTCTTGCTTCTTTTTTGACATGTTTGTGACACCTACAGTTGGGGAATAGTTCATGGGAAAAAGTTGGACTTTTCGAAAATGATATGCGCTTGGCTTGTCACTGACTCTAATTAATATTTTCCAACCGACATGGCATATTCAATTTGATGCAATTTAGATTTTACTGGCACACAAGTCCTCACTTGGTTTTATATTTCGTGCGGAAATTCAAAAGGAAGGTGATTTCCTTTATTTCTTTTTTTTTGTAGGGGGAATGATTTATTATTTATTTCGAGGAGAAATTTGCAAAGTGTGATGATATATCTACCTCCACTGCATATGACAGCAAACGAATGTATCAAGTTTTAAAGACAGATATGTTACTTCATACAGGAGTACACCACTCATGCCATGATATAAAAATCCAG
This sequence comes from Cheilosia impressa, assembly GCA_948293265.1. NCBI lineage: Eukaryota > Metazoa > Arthropoda > Insecta > Diptera > Syrphidae > Cheilosia > Cheilosia impressa. The sequence goes on along the minus strand of OX411884.1, from coordinate 24,626,737 downwards.
CGGAAGAGCCCTTTTATCTGCGTCATAAATGTAAACGTTGTTAATGCATAATCCTGGTAGGGGAGATGAATGTGTGTAAAGTCTTGACAATGTGATGACAATGGGTTGCGGTTTTGTGCGTCTAACTCACAGTAGAGTATACAATTTGGTGGTAATGAAAAAGCCGTAACTGGCGTATTAGGGTCTTTCTGACATGAGTGGCGTCATTACTGTATACATTGTGTATACTTAGTGGTCTGTCAGCTCATGAAAGGCCATTGTGTGGGTGAATTTCATTCTTTGATGAAATATCAAAAGCTGCGGTTGAGCTTTGGGGTTCACAATCAGAAGCAATACTCTTAGGGCTGCCCAAAACTGGTCACAAATATATGCCTGCTGTGCGTGTGACAGATCAAGGCAAGTACAAATGAGTAATTTTGATTGGGGCGACTTTTTTGCCAAATTTGGCGAAACATATTGCTGTCGTTGAAGGTCTTAACTTTTACCCATAAGATTGTCATTTTATCCAGAAAATATGTATAATATTGCTAGGCTTCTCCCAAACGACTGGTTTGATGAGTTTTTTCGAGTAAAAACATAAAAACCTCGATTATGCTGTGTACCTATCTCTTGTATGTTTTTGCGCCAACTTATTGCCTGCCAAGGAGTTAAACGAAACGATATCTGGCGCGCGTATAATTATCGAAGAAAGCATTTTGTAATTTTTTCTATCGATTAGTAACTTCTAAAGTCATTGGTATTCCGATGTACAGTGGAACTTTACAATTTAGCTGACATCCCAGTCAACTAGCTTGTTGTTAACATTGGACGAAGATTTCAGCATAAAATTTGGACCGGGACTCTACCTATTCGTAAAACCTCTTCATTCACAGTCACTTGTTCCGTATTTTAGGGTTACCATATTAGTAAACGGGGAAAGGGCGCCTGTCTACAATTTTAGGTTGGATAATTTGTACGTTGGGAGACAACAACTTTAATGAAATTTTAAATGATTTTCAGTTTTCAGTCTCACATTTTATTTAATAAATTCGTTAATAGGATGTATTCAGTTCCAAAAGTTTCGTATGCACGTTTTTTTTTGACTTTGCAAATCCAAACATAAAAATAGCAGAAAACAACCAAAGTGGCAGCTGTTTATTTTTAGTGAAAAGATATCTGAAAGAGGGGGACGTTTCTGTCATTTTTAAGACGAAAAATGGTCACTGTCCTCCCCAAAGGGGTTCGTATGGTAACCCTAGTTGGTATGTTATGTAGCCTCTGTATCCATCGAACAAAAAGATCATATGCATGTAGGTGGCGAAAGACATCTGGGCTCTTTAAAATCCGGCTTAACTCTGCCGAAGTTTTTTGGCGAGAGGCGTTCCACCGAAAAGTGGGCATGGTTTCTTTAATAAAATTGCAGTAATATTAGTTGTATTGAAATAACAACTCATCTCTTTATATAGTATATTTTGGGTGCAATTACTTTGGATAAAAAAGTGATGGGTTGGACCAAAAGTGGGCGTAGCAACTTTTTTTTAAATATTGTGTTGTCATTTGCCCTGGTCAGGTTTGATCAAGAATAAGGTACCTTGGTCATTCCTTTTGAGCTCCAAAGTTCACCTTCTGGCATAGAGCGAATTTAGAGGTGGAGACTTAATATTTTTATCATTGAGGCATACATCAGCTATAGGCTTGATCTTGTAAAGTATGTTTATTGTACTTAAATTTTGTACTTAAAAGTTGAGAAAGTTTGACCTTTTTTTTGAAAAGCTTGTCTCATAGAATTTATTTGAAACTTATATTTTTAAAATTTTTTTTTTTGCATCTCGAAAGTATTGCAGATCACCTACTTAGTACATACTTAAAAGCGAAACGGAAAGCACTTTCGAAGAGGATTACATAAATTTTGAAATGAAATAGAGAGTAGGGCTCCAGGTGACGATTAAATTTCTTTCTGGTTTCTATTTCCTATCAAAGAGTTGTCGATTTTTGATCCCTCCCACAAAGGATTTCTTAAATTGATAGGTCAGTTACCAGAAAACACTTACTTACCAAAATCGTTCATTTATCAAGCACCCGCTCTAAACTCGATCCATTTTTAATATTGTAATGCAAAACCCAACATATTTAACCTTGGACCTTTCTCCGTCCATCTCTAACAAGAAAAAGCATATACGACATCCACATATCCTTCCATAAAAAAAAAAACCATCAATGAGCGAACAAAAAAAAACACCCTGTCTGTGGCAGTCGAAAGCATTTTCTCGGAAAGTAATTCTCACCATCCTGCATGCGGAATTTATCACCACAACGTTGAAAACATCCTTCCTTCCCCACCATTATCCAATCCCAAAATGTGAACGAAGAGAAAATGTGCTAGCAGCATTTTCCACATACAACGATAGCGACGAGATGACCACCATAACGGAAAGGACATTAGGCCATTATTATGTCCCATGATTAACTAAGGCCATCGCAGGATTTATCAATATTTTCATATCTGCATCCTTCAGTAGCAGCGGCGGCCGCAATACTGCACACTTCCATACTCGTAAATTCACTTTCGGATTAAGTTTGCCGAGGTATGCATATTATCCGGCGAAAAATTCCCGATCACTATCGTCGTGAGAGTAGGTATGCTGTGCACACATTCACAAATTCCGGTGGTTTAAGGGTTTCTCGTTTATTTGTGATTCCTGGATGTTGGTGGTTGGGAATTTTCATTAGCGCCCGACATGCGAGTCATACACACATTTGTGCGGATGCGTTTCACCGATGCATCTACTGACCAATATTCAGGTGGTGCTGGGGGTGGATGCTGGTTACTGATATACCATAGTGTTTGATATTAATAACTGGTGAATGGGAAGACGTCGAAGTGACCACCGCAATGTAGAGGAGATTTGGGTTAGCCTTTGTTTGCTAGAAGCTTTTGAGGCGAATCCTAATCGGTACTGAGGTTGGCCATTTGATTGGCAATTTATTTGAACGGAGGCTGGCAATGAGGGTGCTACAGTGTGAATAAAGCCAGAGCCATCACGGAACAGAGTGTGTATTCTTCTTCGGTCTAATGGCAACCTACCTTTTTCGTCAAGCAAGCTTTATGCGCCTATATCCAACTAAAATCAATATCTAATATCTAAAATCAACCAACTTTCGGTGAAAAAATTCCTAGTTATACTTTTTATAGCTCCTACCAAGTTAGTGGATTGAAAGTAACCGAGTCAACTTGTTTAAGGAAGCTCGGTTAAATATAACAGATTTATCGATTTCCCCTCCAAAATTTCTCGGTCTTAAATAACAAAGTAAGTCTGTAGAATTTAACCAACTTACTTTGCTATTAATCTAGATCATTGTATTCGTACACAATTTAATAAATTTTGAAATAACGATGATAGAGGAACTCCAAAAAGTGGGTGGCTAAATTTAGTTTTCTTTAGTTCACCTGAAAACTCCTATGATTTTGATCAAAATACAATTCATTTGCAGCAAAAATGTTGATGAACGAGAAATTTACGTTCGACCCAGTCGTGCACTTTATTTTTTTAACAGATGCTTTTAACTTAAAAAAATATCGGTTGTTTTTAACAACGAATACTCGTAAACACATTTTTGTTTAGCCGAGAAAAACCGCACTTGGTTAGAACGAATTTTTGGGCACCAAAGCAGAAAATACCAAATTCGTCTACCAATTTTCGAGGAACTATTCCTCAAAGTCGTAAGAAGGGACAAGCACATCACGTTCGAGATCTATTGACCATTATCATTCCAATTTGTACCAGCAACGTACTTCAATCTATATAACCTGTGTGCGGTGACGTTAACTATAATTATGCGAGGCAATATATTCTTTTTTTAATGCAGATTTTCCTCACTAAGCCACACAAAGATTGAACTCAACATATTGCCCTTGATTATATACGCTGTGACCTTTATAAACACATTCCCTATCCAACATCATTGTTCACATAGCCGCATATACAGATTGAGACGCAACGATATTCGCAGGAACGGTTTCTACGTTTCTAGCCCGCCTCCACTCAATACGAACATTATTACAGATGCAGCATAGCAGTTACAGGATTATTATCGCCACACATCAACGTCCTCATCGTTGTCATCGTCATCGTCGTTTCGATAGAAATTTCCTTCATGGTAGGGATCGTTCTAATCTGCCATGTGATATCCACAAATTGCTACGAATTGGCATATTTCAACACTCACTCGCACGAACATTGAGAACACACATACACAAACCAGAGTACATTGAATATATGTGTTTACCGAACGTGGGTATCTTAGATTGATTGTGACATTGATGGGAATAATATTTATCGAACAACAACTATTGAACTCTGAACAGGATATTAGGCTGTGTCGGGCTACGTATATATTTTCGGGACAGTACGCAGGAAATGAACTGTTGGTATATAATTTCGTCAACAAATAGAATAAAGATTAGAGTTTAGTTTGGGTGCTTAAATCGTGTCTATTTGCTGGATTTCTATGGGGTAATGTAATGAAATGGACACCTTTGTGTATATAATTTTCCGATTGAAGTGATTTACTGAGCAATTGATCGAAGCAAAGTGTCAACAGATGTCGCTAGAATATACTAGAAGAATGCGCTTGCCTCCATAGATAGCGATGCCTTGATTGTGATTATATTCCCTGAATAATGTTTCAAGGTAATTTTCCACTTTTCCCGTAGGTATAGCTCCTTTGTCAATTTACTGTAAGAGTCTGAAGAATTTTGCTGTGGTAGCCACGAAATAAGTTGTGTGTACCAAATGTAAAATTTTCTCTTTTATAGCCTTTTGACAAAGGGAAGTCGGAAGATCGCTTCTGTCTAACAGATGAGCTGAATTTTTATTTTATGATGAGGCATACCTTCACAAACTCCGCTGCGAATCGCCTTATTTTACCTTATTTTACGGCACCATCTCCAGTTGACTTTGCTGTCGAACCTGTAAGTTATTGTTTTGGCAGTGAGGTCTTTAAATTGAAACAAAAATAGGGTCTTGAGATCGTTGAGTATATATTTTGATGTAACAAATTGTGGTTTGCGGAGTTATTAAAAATCTAAAAACCTCTGCTTTTGTCGATCTTTAGTGTATATTTGAACTCGCCTTCAAAAATATGACCATTTATCAAAAAGCTTTTAATTTCTTTACTTTACTTTTGGTTGCGCCTGCAGTCCGGAGTGGACAACAGCCTGTGTATCAAAATCGAATCGGACTAACTCAACATTGCATTCTTAACCGCTAGGGGCTTAGACCCGGGTGCACTAAAGAATCTTACACTAGTTACCCTTTGTATTGCTAAGGTGGGACATGCAACCGATGGTGACAGAGGTATTGAATCGCAGTCCTATTTTTACAAACAGAAAAGAGTCTTTAGCTGGATAGTACCTAGTCGTTTACAATCGTAGGTACTAGACTAGAAGTGCGCAGTCATTTGGCAGACTGATATTCGAAACGTCAAGGAACTTCCTCACAACGATTTGAGCTTGACGAATGTGTTATTTGCTAAAGCCATAGGTACCACTCTTTTGATGAGTTAATCCAATTTTATTTGCACGTCTTTATAGCTTAAGCGTTCACGAATTTTATTTGATTTTTGGAGTTCCAGCGGTGACTTGAATCTAAATACATATTCCGTAATTTAGACTCGAATTTTGTGAATAGAATAAGTGCTCATAGACCTTGTCGGAACTGAGTTGTTAGATAACTTAAGGTATATAAGACCTTCCTTCGTGTTCTCAAAAAAAGAATAAGAACTTTAAAAAAGGGCTGGAAAATATAAGTCACTTTCTGCGAACCACCAACAAATATCGGGAAACTCGAAAGTTTTCAAAAGTAAATAAAACCTTAAATAATAAACCTGCTTTTTTATTGTTTTATTTGTCATAAATAAAAGGAATGATGGTTTTATTTTTAAAAAATTTAAGTGTCCACATGCCGACCATTTAGTTGCACACACTGTTGGAAGCGTGCCATCGTATTTCGTGCTACACGCTGCTGTGGGCTTGGCTGGATGTCCTTCATTCTTCAGCTCCGTGATAGACTGCGGGTTATTACCATAGACTTTACTCTTGAGGTACCCCCAAAGAAAAGTAAAGTCTGTGGTATTACTTGGTTTCCTAATGGATGCGTTTTTCGATCCCCCACTGGGTTATTTGATGCAACACATCATCTGTTGAATATTAAATGTTCCGCACCACTGCTTGCAGTATTTATGCAGGATTAGATAAGTCGAAGTTGCCGTATCACAGCAATGGGTTTGTAATAGCTACAGTTGAAATTCAATTCAAAAACCCTGTCTTAAAGCCCGCCCGCAAAGCATTTAATGTCAGTCTTCAAAACTATCTGACAATAACTTCACCTTACATAAAAATCTATGGGAATAGTTCTGAATTTCATTCGTTTGCAAAAGGAATACAAAAATCCCTAAAACTCGGCCAAGTGTTGTGATACATTCGGACTTGGAATTACTTTTTGCCTAGGAATGGTAGTTATAATATCATCTCACTCTACCCAAAGCGTATTCTTGAACACTCCTGACGCAACAATAAATGGTAAATATGGGGACGAATATAACTATAACAGCAATATCTCTAATGAAAAACAACACATACTTTGTCTCTGAATCCTTTTAGTAGCAAACATTTTCTTCTTCCTACCCTCAGTGAAAACCCCACAAAATGTGAACTAGAAGACAGATATCCTTTCAAGGCATTGGCTCCCTTCATCTTAAATAAACCAGCCCCCACTTTAATCTCGCCATTTAATTTAGCATTAATTGGAAAATTGCCTAAAGTCTTATTGAATAAATATACCAGCCAACCACTGTAGTCCTAGTCATCATCAGGCCTTCAAGCCATAGACATTTTTATTTAACAATGAAATTCAACTAAAAAAAGAAAACTAGGCAAAGATTTTCTGAGGACATTATATACTTTGCATATTGCAATTTTTATTTTTATCATTTTGACAGCGACTACGATGATGATGTTTGCCAGATTTTGTTGTGTAAACATTCAAATTGTATTAGAATTGACGGCCTTGACATGGTTTGTGTGCGGTGGGTATACAACGCCTTTTTGGACCACGTTTTGAAAGGCAAACAATTTTTCTTTTTCACATCTACCCATCTCCGTCTATAAAAGTCATATTGTGTGTTTTGAATATAAGAAGATGGAAATCTATGCAGTATCCTTACATGGTTTCACTCTTTTAGAGCATAAAGGATGTTCGCTGGTCTCAATGACAGTGTATGTTTTTCTTTTGGGGTAGAAAATTGCCAAAGCCGACCGTGGTTCTGCGAAATGATTTCAAGGAAAGCGAACGGCTCGTCATTTAAAGGGAAAAATAAATTCCTTGGGGTCTAGCAAATTGCACACATTTATTTTATAACTTTGATGACCCGTGCGTGCTTCATTTAACTTAAATTTCTGACACGAAAGAACCACTTGCCGGTTTAGCAGGGAAATTATTGCCACTGTTTGGTAAAATCGGAAGACCTTGCTTCAAGTTATTACTTTTTTGAGTTGTGTAACATTTTTGTATTTAGTGTTTATTAATCGAGGATAACCAGGATATCTTCAAGTCTCTTTATAATAAAATAAATTCTATTCCAAGTCCACAAGGTACTCTCCAGGTAAGAGCTAGACTTAGCCCTGTTTAGATATCAGATTAGATTATTTTTTTGGCAGTGGATAACAATAAATCATATATCCTATATTTTAACCGCGGCATTTTGCAATGCCACTGTTAAAACCATGATCAATTTTGTGCAGTTGTTTATAAGCCTATTCCGTCAAACACCTTAAAAAAAGTAACTGGTCCGTAGGGGCCCTAATCTAAGCTTCTTACAACCATTCGTTTTGTGTCAGTTTTTCATTTTTGGGAAGAATGGAAGGGATCTGCAATTGTATGTCTGCTCCAAACAGCTAATTCAGAAGCTCTTTCATAGCAGTTATTTCTACTCTAGGATGCTTGTCAGACATTCGCGGGGCGTGGCGCAGTAAAAAAAAAACATAAGTTGGAACTTGGAATTTTTTTTTCGGGATTCGAACCAGAGGCCCTTCGCTTAGTAGTCCGACACACTAACCACTAAGCCACTGCGCCTGCAAACAAACACCTTACCGTCGGAAAAGTTTGATTACCGTGACCTTCATTTAAGATGTTGACATTGTGAACACGAGCGATTTGTAAACCGGACCACAAATCGTGCGGAGATGAAAAGGTTAGCTACAGGATTCGCGCTGCAGATAAGCCCTGATTTTCTAACACTTGGGCCTTAAAATATTGTTTTGCAGAAAGAAATTCTTATATTTAAAATTCCCTCCTCCGGAGCAATGTACTTGGAAAAAAGGAACACACAAGAAGGGAACTTTCAAAACGTTGCTCGTTATTCGGCGATGTGGCTACAACCGGTCAATATTTTTCTGTACAACTTGTCACATAGCACGCTCCCGACGCATATGTATTTTGAGCTGGATCGTAATTGAAGTTTTTTCAAATGCGTATCTCTAAAATTGGATCCTTTTTACTGGCGCATAACTATGTTAGGAGAAATATCATTATTTCGCGTAAGACGACAGCTCTAATCAATGTCCCTGACTTATCTTCCAGCCGCCTTAAGATTCTTTTTCCTTCAGTACATAAGTCTTTAATGCGTAAATGTTCTCTATTCTTACCTTTTTTAAGCTGAACTCCATAAGTTCTGAGCAAAAGTACTTCTGTCAAAAGTTTTTGCACCAAAACTTAACGAAAGCTACTTCTTGAGAAAGTTTTGTCGCAATTCTCTGTTTGATTTAAAAAAAAACTGAGCTGATTTTGTAAAGAAGCCCTAGGCTGCCGCTTGCAACGTGTAGAAAGTGTCAATGCCAACGCGCCAATTGCCTACAACACTATCACCTGAAACCGTAAGCTAAAACTTATCCCCCTGATTTATTTTTTGAAAAAAATATTCCAACTAAAGTACGGTCGATCTTCCCCTGCAAAAGCAATCCCTTTCAATCGGAAATATTTTGCAACAATAGGTTTACAAACGGGCTATCCTTTCTTTAGATAATATTATTATTTCCTTCCCAGAAATGGTGACCAGATTTTTCAAATCTCAGCACCTGCTGCTAAAGGACCTTCCACTTGAAATTCACCCCTAAACGAAAAAGATTCCATTTTAATGAATTTCCGTCGCAGGTTTCAGCTTCCTGTTGTTCTTGCCGTTACACACGCAACAGAAAGGGATATCTACTCGTACAAGATAAAATTCAGTTTGCCTTAAATACTCTCGTTGAAGTGTAAGATTTTCATTTTCATCGCACAACATCTGTGTATATACAGTACGCAAACAGGTAAACCATGCAGAAAGGTGTTTCTCAATCTTGTATATAGAGTCAGGAATTTATAAATAACGCTGCTCCGACTACGCCTGGTTGGTCGAAATCCCATTTCAACGACGATGTCATGCTATGAATCCAATATCCCTGCCAAAGGGCGAACTACATTTTACTTTGCAGTGACGATCCTTGAATAATTCTACACTTCCCCCGGTACATACATACAACAAAAACAACAACAAAAAGTTTTATTCTGTACACTGAATAGGTGGTACCTTGTCACCATGAAGAGCGAAGAGTTTCGGTTGGGGGAATGAACGCGACAAGTCAAATTCTGGGTCTTCTCATGAGTTTAATGTTCATTGTGTGGAGCAGAAAATGCAGCATCCTCAACATTATAGACTAGGCTAATCTACTGTTACACATGAACGCGTACACACAGTTAATCCCCGATCACACGAAGGTGACGTAGATATGCTTCCTCGTTACGAGAGACGGATTTCTCTTAGTGAAATCCTTTGCCTTCCGGTAAAAACGTTATACCAGAAAAATAGCTCTACCATCCTGCAACGTTTGGTATATGCATCCAAAGCAATCTTGTTAGACAATTATTGCAGATGGAGCAGCCACTAGTTTGGCTTTTGTCAGGCCAGGATCAAATGCCTGCGGATGTGTAGATGTGACAGTATATACTCAGTCTTGGTATACCTTTAGGCATTAGCGAGTCAGGTACACATATTTGTGAAAGGACTTCCAATGAAATGTATAAGATGGACAGTTGTCCTTCTAATTGAAAATAAATGAGCAATTTGTTTGAAATGAATATGGCTGCGTTGCAATACCTATGTCAGGGTGGCACATATCCGGGACACAAAGTGAATGCAGCTGCCTTTAATGGTCAAAGTTGGTAGCCTCTGAGGAATTAGTTGGTGAAGACACTACGAACTGTGAACATTGTACTGGTCGAGGTTGAGAATGTTATAACAAATTTTCCTCCTCTGCTGTGGTCATGAGGAAATTAAACCTGCAGCTTGTTGAATGGATATAAAACATGATTATTTGCGTCATATTTCAGGGTGCATTTGGCCCTTACAACTGTAGGAGTTATTTTCTAGAGCAGCATTTTCAATACTCCTAATTGTCGCATGAAACCAAATTGTTTTCGACAAAGACATTTGTAATTTCAGCTGGCAATGGAAGAGCAAGGTTGCTGAGCATTTATGTTGTTTCTAAAAGTGTCCCAATAATGTCAAAGTTGCGCTCACATAGTAGGTACTTGAAGTATGTATTGTTGAGTATTGTTATAGTCCATGCAGGATAACAGTGTATGCCAGTAATTTTATGATCTTCGAAATCGGTCACGACCAATCAGCAGCTTTTCTAAGGAACCTTTCGAGATAAATGAAATAAATAAAACAAATAAAATAAGTAAAATAAATCAAATCAATTAAATAAATTGAATAGGCAACTAGTTAAAACAAATAATGCCATTTTTTTATAACGAGCGCAGTCGATTCAACCAATTGTGTTCAATTGTTAATTCAACTTTAGTAAAGTCACATTAATCGTGTATAGTAACGCAATTTAACAAAAAAAAATTTTCATCTTTGGTCAAGCAAAACATTTTGTTTCGTTTCGTGAAATAAGCGAGCATTGTTTCTCATTAGACAACACAGACTAAAGCAAGCGAAACAAAACACACGATTTATTTGTTACATATTTTTGTTTTGTTGCACTATTCAGCTTTATTAGCTGCCTTATTAATTCTGTGAGCAAATTTGTAGAAATAAAAACATGGATGGTCCGTCATTTCAAGTTGGATAAGGCCTTGCCATATATTAATTTTCCGAATGGTATTCAACGAGTTTTATATGCATTTGCTTGCAGCTCTTTGAGGGAAAGGTTTGGCGTTAATCTCTGGGCATATTAAACCGATTTAAAATCCTCCATCTAACAGAAAACACTATTTTCGAAGAGCGTCACACGATTCTTTTTATTTAAACCACCCGCAACTTCAATCACTTGAAAGTTGATTCAAAGTTTACTCCAAAAACAAGCTTGACTTTCAATCTCAATAGAGACTAATCTTTGGTTTCATACACGAAGTTGTTTATGGTGTGCAAACTCGACAGGGTGTAAATCACCTTGCAAGACAACACCATGCTGGCCTAGCTCACCTCTCAGTAAATCACAATCACAAACTACATCGTCGCCATTATGGACAGGATCGGCAAACAAATAATTCACTGCACTGAAAGTGTTCATAGCAAAATATTCAAGGGACATAAATTATTATTCACCAACTTGTATGCTCGCTCTCACCCCCTAATGGCAAAAGCAACACCATGCACTCGGCTGCCACATGTTTTCTGGCAGAATTCAGACGAAGGCTAACTGCATGCCCATCGACCTAAAAACCACTCCGAAACCCATCGTCTTACTTAAAATCCCCAACACTTCTCGATTTGTTATCCTACCCAAGCAATTTGGCAATCAGGAGGCAATTTATTATCCCATTGGTATGCATATAATAATCTCTCTCACAAAGTACACTCACAAAAAAAACCCCATACACAAGGATATATGCCTCATTTCATCCTTGGAATTGTGGCATACATTCATCGCGCGAAAAATCAACAACAACAAGAGTGTTTACCCATGGCCGCAAAACAACATCAGGGAGGTGGGGGCTATATTCTGATATTTAAATAGGAAATACGCAACGTATCCTTCCGAAATTGCCTTTGATGAACACACAAGACCATCAGAGGGAAGCATAAAAAACAGAACGAAAAAATTAGCTACACAAACATCAAATGGGATTGCGCATCCGTTTTTTTTTTTCTTCTGCCATACAAATAGGAGAACATTTTGTTTTTTTGTAAAAAGGATGACGATAAGCGATAACCCTGAAATTTGTCTACAACTGCCAGCAGGGAAACATCTTAAATGGGGATACAAAATATTTCAACACCAGCCAGATGTGCCACTCAGCAGAGTGGCGCAGTAAATCCTGTATTTCACTCCAACCACGCACCGGTCTGATGGTAAGAAAAGCGTAAGGAACAAACAGCCAGGAACAGTCCTGCGATTTAAATATGCTTTATGAATTCAGATCCTTAAGAGAGGACCCTTGTTTTGCCCGCACAAAGCCGGGTTTATTTCTATAACTGCCATCGTTTCCCTTCAACACATATCCTTGTTGATCCTCTCCATACAACCGAGTGGAGCCTCTGCTGTGTTAAGGGTACCTGACTACACTACGAATACTCTTTTAACGTTTAAATCGTCGAACTGAAGAGCATGATGATGATTCCTTTAAAGACCTAAAAAATAAAGAACTGTGTATACGTGAAGCACTGGGTAGGAAAAAAAGGATATTCAACCACCCACACTCGGCTTTGTTTTTCTTTGAATTTAACCAATATACAGAGGAGGGGCAGGGGAGGGGCTTCAACGCGCAAATATACATTTGTGAACATAATCACGTAAAGGATTTCCACAAGGGTACATGCAACATTAAATTTCACACGCACAGCTGTTGTCTGCCGTACAGGACTGTACCTACTGCGAGCGACTCTCCGTCAAGAGTGAACGTGTGCTTTTGTACGTTTAATATTACAATGCTGCTGTTAGCGCTGTTGACGCTTGAGCTTGATACTTGGCATTCAGTATGATTTGCGTATCAATTACGTTTGCCAATGGCAAAGAGGAGTTGTTGGTAGTTGGTGTATCATTATGCGATTGCGACGAATTGATTTTACAATTTACTTGCTAAGTCAGGTACACACAAGATGATGGCTTGTTCACTGAGATGAAGTCATTTAATGTGCTGCAGGGTTATTGTCTGGAACGACATTTTGCGTTCGAGGTGTGAAAATATTCAAAGCAATGTTTGGTTGCTTATCGCACGGTGGGAGCTGGAGCGTTGGCGAATGGTCTCTTTGAACTTATCCTGCGATCCAATTTGATGATGATGACGATGATGATATTGTTTGTTATTGAGTCCTTTCGCCGGCAGTTATATCGAACAAATTAACCAGTTTCATCTGGAGCTGGATGCTGATGAGAGTGGATGTGTCGCCGGGGGATATAATTTGATGAGTTTGGTTATTCAGTGCAGTGCAAGGAACGGAAGAGTTCGAAATTTTCCCAAAGGAGTGTCGAAGTCGTGTCAAAGAAATTGTATTCATTCGCGTTTCTCAATGAGTCGTAAGGAAGGTGCCCTTTCTTGTCGTCTTTTGTTTAATCACATTGAGATTCAGCGGCATTAATAATCCAAAATGAAGGATCTTCTTTTAACTACTTCAAATGGCTTAGACTTCGGCCTCGCAGTGAGCAACGAGCGATTGAGCGACAAATGGAATCCTATATGAAAGTGGCCACTGGCCACATAAGCTTAAAGCGGTAAGCGATTTTGTTGTTTGCAGAGCGACGTCGCTAATCGCTCACTAGGTGGCTGGAAATTAAGAGTTCGTCGGTAATCTACTGTTTTACGCACACCTAAATGCTTCCTGCATTTTTCCTTTAGCTTGGGTATAAACCCAAATAAAACACACACAAACTGCGATAGGGGTAGTTTCGTAGTAAAAATATTGCCCATCTAAACCCCATTAACTATTAGTAGGTAGGTAGCTGTTATTTTAAAAGTAGTTATGCAAACGGACCTCACAAATTTAAAAAAAAAAACAATTTGGAATTGGTATCGACAAGATTTAATAGATTTCTGCAGTCATACATGTAAACTCCAATTTGCCGCCACATAAAAAAATATAAAAATGCACATGGCTCCTCTTCATATCGTTTTATATTTCTCACAAATTTGTCCTGTTTGTCTATCAGCCAGACAAACGACTTAATAGCTGAATAAACATCTCACCCAATTGCCTGCAATTTGTCTACATCCTTTGCCAAATACTTCCCCCCCTTAAATAAAATCAAACAAATTAAATAGAAAAAAAAGCATAGAGCATACAACTTACTTCCACCGAACACAATATGGGTAAACAATAGTCGTGCCCGTCTAGTTCGATTGATAAATTCCTTTTAATCCTGGGCAAAATTGCTGCGCTTAGTACCGCTGACAACTTCTACTCTGTCTGCCGTCAAATGCACACACAAAGTTCGGTGACATACATATCTTTGAGACTGAACGGAACAGAAATAAAAAAAAGGGTTTTCAAAAAGTTCCATAAAGGAAATAACTATGGATCCATTCAGGTTTCGTCCTGAATGTCATTTGTTTTGGGATTTTCACTTCCTCTTTATTTACTTTGATTTTTTTTTACTTGTTTGTTAAACTAAAGCGGATATCCTGCAAATGATTTCTCAAAACAAAAATGTCATTAGTTAACCACGGTTGGAATTTTTTCTCTCTCTCTCTTTGGTTCGTAATGGTATCTATGCAATGCAGCCGAAAATATGCTTCAAACCTTTTCCATTATTCTCACGATCTGAAAGGATACTCATGGCTTAGTGGGAATAACAAAAAAAATGGCACACTGGAGAGTACTTTTTCCTCTCAATTTATGAAAGCAACAAGCATTTGCAAATATAGACAAATAATTTAAATAACCAAGGAAAATATTAGCAAAAAGCTAAAATGCTCAGAAATGCATATCCTTTTCGAGGCAGGAGGTAGTGAATTAATTTCGAAAACCGACTTCGGCAGCTAAACTATTTCCTATTTTGAGTCATGAATCATAATTCACCTGCAGAAATGGTATAGGTAGGTACGGTAGACAAAAAAAGTTAGAACAAACCAATTTGGATAGTTGTTGAGGACTATCCATTGTTCCATGTGGTAGGGGAATGATCCATAAACTCGGTTTTTCTGTCGGGCCTTGTCCAATGCAGGCAAATAATGAAGTCGTTGCAACAGGCACCGCAGGTGAGTTAAACTCCTGTTTGTGAATGTTAGGGTTGAAGTTTGCTGTTGGGTTTTTCGTACACAACTCTTGGTTGCGGAGACCACCGAAAGGGGTAGCCATTAAGTTCATTTTATTTATGAAACTTTTTGAGGGAATAACTGGATACAGGAAAGTGCTACAAAATGCGCATACGATTGCTTTGAAAATGGGTTACTTAATTGCTGCTTTGAAAAACACTTCTCCTGGGAGTGCTGTGCTGTTTAAAATTACTTATATAGTCATAGACGGGTTTAAAAATCCAGTCAGCTGTTGCACGATTTTACTTTATACACTTTTCTAAAATCAATAAAAAGAGTTCTGTATTGAAGTGTTATTCCATTATTTAAAATACGAGTATGCTCGGTTACTGGAATTTCGTCACCCAGTCGCTCTTGAAAAGCTTCAAACTCCCATGGTACGGAGTAGCTTTCTATGGGACGCAATTCGGTAAGTCCAGTTTGCCGTCATAAATGCATGCTACAGGTAGACGAGTATACTCAGTTCGGTTGTTTCGTTAGCCAGCTACGATCATGAAATAGTGTGATCTTATTTTTTAGGAAAAAGATCAAATGGAACAGATATTTTTTTTGTTCGGTCGCCCAGTTCCTGTCTGGAATTTCCAATACGCACGGCAACATTTTTCAATCTTCAAAGTTTCAAGTCACGCATAAAATAAAGAAATGAATACCTAAATGTGAACGACAAACTATTTTTAAAACATTCTGTGGTAGTATTGCAATTGCAGCCATAAAATTTCCGCTACACAAAGTAAACCTGGTTCAAAAATGGAATCTGAAATTCCATTGCCGGTCATTATACAACTCTAATGCTCCCATGTAACTTTTACTAACAAAATATAAATTATCTGTGACTGTGACTACGTTGCTCAATTGCCCAGCTGTTATACCATGCAACTCGCCCAATACAGAGCAAATTTGTGTCTCTAATTTTTTGACCGGTTCATCCTGTCAGCGATTCGGTTAATGGGTCGCCCAGTTCATATCATGATACTCCCATTATATGAAGAGTAATTTTGTTTTTCAAATATTCTTGGCCACCATGACCACTAATTCGCGCACACATTGCAGTAATTAAAAAAACGACCATGGTACATAAAACTTTAGCGCTAAATAAGCTCAATTTGCGCATTCTCTACCACCCGCTTTAATCCTCCTTATCTCCCTTATTTTCCGGGTGTTTTTTTTCTTGCGTTTCGTGTAAGTCATTGCCATGCAATAAAATTGAAAACTTTAATTTGTTTCCGCACTTAACCACGCAAGTGCTGGTGTACTTTTAAATTTGCAGCAAACACGCGCTTAAAACAGCAGCAGCATATGGTGCGCAAGCATTTTCCCTCCACTGCAAGGATGTTCGTGGGTGGGAAATTTCATTAAACCCCCCTCTCTTCTTAAACGGCACAGACACAGGGATATTTATTGCACTTGCTCGCAAACTAAGTTATAGTTGCTCCTAACTAGCTACACCCTACTGTGTGTACTTCAAAGAACAATCGCAACTGAATAGCGCCAATTAGATACATTTTGCATTTTACAACCCATGTCCTCCTGAGCTCGTCGAGCCAACAAATAATTAGCGAGTAGAGCATTCGAATTTATTTAAATCTATTCGCATATTTCACTATCCTTTTTTTTGAATATATCCCGTCACCATCCTTCGGTTGTTATAGTTCTTCGCAAAAATCATCATCGTCGTCGTTGTCGTCGTCGTAGCAGAAAAGTTTTGTGTCCTCAGGCGAAAAGTTTTATGCATTCGCTATGCCAGCAATCAGAAAAGGATACCGTACTCATAGGAGTGTGAGGACAAATCCTTCTCAAATCCCCACATCCTTAATGTGATTACCTATCGCGATGAATTATTACATTCTCAATGCAAATGCAAGGGAATTCAAAGCGAAGGCAGAATTTCGCCCCGTCTCCTGCTCTGCACCCAAATCCTGCTCTATGATAATTCCAGAAATTACAACCGTCTGCCTTACCGTTCCAACGGCATCGCAGAACATACTCGTAAACTCGTACATTTGTCACATTTCGACAGCAACTTTCTGCAATCCGCATTCCATTTGATTGGGCAAATAAGGGGATCTCTCGACTGCAACGAACGGAAACGCATAAAAAGGGCGACTGCTCTCTCCTATGGGCGTGAATTTCAGCGGGAACCGGGTTCGAGGTTTCTTGTTCTTCGGCTATCCTGGATCCTGATGATGACAAAACTTTTTGATCACAGTCAGAATTTTTTTTTCCAATTAGAATTCCTCCATCTTGATTGAGAACCTTCGAAAGGAGTAAACAGAAGAAAAAAATTAAGATATCATACCCCTCAGAAAGTTTTGTCAAAAGTCAACAGAAGATGATAAGGAAATTCCTCGATTTTTATCAAGGATCTTGCGAAGTTTATTGTCGCCCTTTAGTGTTGACGTTGTTTCAATGGCAGATGTAAAAGTCGAGTTTACTTCCTCTGCTAGTATACTACTTTGTCTGAGGATGCTGATGAGTTATTGTGTGAAAAAATGCGAATTCCTTATCTGACAGTAGGAGACTTACAACTGAAAGATTTGAAACACCCGCCGCAGGACTCATGTGTACAATTTATCATTTCAAAAAGAAAAAACAAAATAAACGGCAATGGCATGGCACATGCGATTCAGACAGACAATTTGATTCAATGAAATGGATTCGTGCTGCTTCACGGATAAAAGGATACAGTGACTGCTGTCGGGTGTGCATTATCTTTTTTCTTTTTCAATACCCCCCCCCGAAAAAAATGCAAATGGTGCATGTATCCTTTCGATGAACTGAAAAAGAAACAGGACTTGTCGTGTGCATGCATGAGAAGTTTAGTATCTGTTATCGGAAGTAAGACGTTAGCTAACGTGATGGATTGGAGATACGGTCTGTTTTTTTGTCTGCAACTTGTGTACGCTTTTGCGAAGAATTTGCAATTTTTGGTAAATGGTCATTCAAGCGATGAGTAATGTACTTGTGTCAAATGAAGTATGGCAAAGTTTCAGGATCGGCAGCGGAGGAGAAAATAGATGAATCCGCTTCTATGTCCTGACAAAGATGTTGTGAAAATATATGCAATCTAAAGAGGGTCCAAATTTTGTCAAATAAAGCAGAAAAACAATTGAAAAAAAAAATTGGTCCAAGGCCAAATTTTGGGAACCACACTATCTGACGATGTCAATGGGCCTTACTTATAATCGTTTCTAACCTTTGCTTCAAATATAAACTAAAGGTCACAATAAATAATTTTGTGTAGAAAATCTAATTATTGTGAAAAATTTAGCCAGGACAATAGAAATGAATGAAGTATCCGGCAATGATCTTTATTGCTGAGAGAAATGTAAGGAACCTGGCATTCTACACCGATAGGGAACCTTTCCTTGGTAGTCCTGTTTTCGAAACATCTCTCCAGAGGCTTAGCTTCTAAATTTGCCTTGTAGTCAAAGATATTTTATAAAGTGTAGTCCCCGCTGTTGTCGAATGTGCTGATAGGTGATGTGCGTTGGTTGTCTATCAGCCGACCTGGCAATTGCGTCGTATTTCAAGTCTTTTGTGCTTAACAGATCTTTTTTAGATTTTGTTGATATCGGCTCCGTTTGTGATCAGTGGAAGTGGATGTTTCTGGGCTGAACTCCATCTATAAAAACAATATTCGAGCCCATAGCCAATGCTGCATAGAAAAGCAGATGTAACTTCGGCCCAAAACAGGACGTCTTTGCTCTAACTATTTAACTTGACGCTGAGCTTTCGTGTCAAGTAGAGCGTAGTTGTTGTATTTTTGTGCTGCAAATCCTACTTTACTTTGCTTTCTTAAATCGAAAATCAAAATAACACTCCTATTGTGTTTGAGATCTCGCAATGACACTGAATTGACTGTGGCTCCAAGAAGATTCATGTTTAGCTCTGGATAAATGTTTTTTGTAGTCCAGTGCTAATGCTTCTACTGATAAAAAACGGAAAAACAGTCTCAAAGTCTGGAAACACTGTCCAACATGCAGCTCAACTGAGTGAAGTTGGTGGATAGAGTAGATAGATATATTCAATCCAAATTAACGGATCAACGGTTATGAGTGCTCGGTCGAGTTGGCAAACTGTGACGTTTATATAATGGTCTACAACCCTATCCTCCATATTTCAATTTCATTAGATTCTCAAAAGTATACATGTTTCTTATTTTATAGTTCTTCGTTTTATGAGAAACTTTTCCTCCGCCCAATAATCAGGAATATACTCCTTATTGCCTGTGTCTCCACAAACTAGTTGAATTGAATCTTCATTCCTCATTGTTGGACGTGCAACAAAGAGAAACCCTATTCGCCTTCGCAAAACCATCAACTACGTGACTACTGTCACAGCAAATAATCTAGGTATCTGATTCTATAGAGCAACCCACGACAAAACGTGGTAAGGATCAATAAAAATTACAAGGAAATTTTCAAATAAAAAAGAGATAAAATTAAAAACATCTCCCCTGAGATCAAAGGATGCTGTCAAAGGTGCTGAAAGTTTTCCCAACCACCCGCACATAATCCATGAAGTTAATTGAAAACTGACCAGTATAAGAAACTTTCAAAAATAATTGGATTCCCTGCTTCGCTCTGTTTAGATATATCAAGGGAATTCGTCCTGCCCAACATTTTTTCTTTCGACAATTTTAATTAACCAAATGCCGTGGAACCCTCCTAACAAGCATCAGCTGCGAAAATGACGAAAACGACAACTGACCGATGGGGAAACGATATACCACATCGACATCCTGCAGTGGCAATCACCTCTCTTGCAAGTGACACCAAACATTAAGGAGACAAATCTCATAATTTGCTTTGAACTCGTCGTCATCGTGTCGTGGTGTCGTCGTGTCCTGTTGAGTCGTCGATGTCGTTATCATGTGTCTCTTCCTGTCGTTGTGCGCGAAAAAAACCACAAGAATCATTCCTCAAACAGAAAAAAAGATTGAGGAACGAAAATGTTATCAATTTAAAATTGCTCGTATAATATCCTTAAACGTGAACTCTTAGCTAGAGACGTCGCGTCGCACGGAATCAGTAGGTAGAGGGTAAAGGCATCAAGCTCCAAGAACCAAGAAAGTACATCTGAGGAGACTAATATAACTGTGTGTAATGATTTTTGCTTTTTGTGCTATATCGCAAAAACGAAAAAAAAGGATCCTCTTTTAGTCACGGAGTATCTATATTTTTTTCCGTCTGTATTTTGTTTCTATACGTTTAGATAGTCATTGTGTTCTTCGCCTTCGTCGTCACCGCGCTTTGTCGTCCTTATTGTGCCAGAAGGCGGGCGGCGGGAGAAAAATTAATTTTGTCAGAAAATGGAAAATGTTGTGATCTCTTATCGTTGCGAGTGAATGGGTACACGTTTCCAAACTGTTACCGCTGGGAAATCAACTTTTCTTCCTTTTTTTTTGTTCTTTATAAGGATTGACAAAATATATATCTAATATTTTGCGCTTTCTTCTCTCGCTCAGTTAGCGTCTATGATGAGAGATTTCCATTTTAAAGATGAACTAGCGGGGGTTTTTTCCCTTATGTAGGTCTTTAGCCATTGTTGTAGCGGGCTAAAATAAATAATTTTGAAAGAATTTAATAAACTTTGACTAGAGAAAACATTTTTTATACAATTGTCCTTTTCTCTTATTGCAGGTATGTTGAAGAAAATTTTCAATTTGCTCGTCATCTTAGCCGTGAGTATGCAATTTGATTATAATGTAATATAATGTATAATTATAATGTGATAGCCAACCATCCACAATTTGATGAACGGTTTAGGGTAAAATTGAGGTAATGCTTATCCACTTAGTGGGAAATTGAAATAAATTGAAATGTAGATGTTAGAAAACAGAATCTTGTTGGTGCTATAGGTATACAATTTAGTGCCACTTTGACTCTCTGAAACTGCGGTATCGATCTGCGAAGCCATAATTTCAATAACAAGCAATCAGGGGCTGAAGGATCGGCGATTTCAGCCTTATTTTTAAATACCTGTCTGGAGAAAGGCAAACGATTTCAATAGCACCCCAAGAAATTTGTGCAGATAGGTGTAAGTTCTGCGTACAAAATACAATCATTGGGAAGGCTAATAGGCCACGCTCCTTTCTTTGTTTTGGCACATTTGGTGGGTATTCACAAAAGTTCATTGGACTTTCATTTGTGTCCACTAATCATAAGAGTTTTTAATTTCTTTCGGCAGGCAGGCAATTCGATGCAGATACGTGGGGATTTTATCAGCCATTTAAAAAAATGCCTTAGAAACACACCCACCCAACTCGAATTTATTATTCCACTCTTGGGCAACGCATCAAGGTCATGTGTATAGAACTTGTCTAGTGTGTAAAAAAAATTCTTGGAATTGATTCGCAGTTTGAAGAGTCATTTTGAAAAAAAAAATATATTGAGGGCTAATTTTTTGCTCGCTCAAAAGCAACTTAAAGCCTAAATAACTCATACCCAGCTGTATGGGCATCATTATGGTAGCAGCTTTAGCTTTCCTTGTCCTACAGATTTCGCAGTTATTTGAAACTCGATTTTTAAGAAACATAGACCAAACAAAAGGTGAATTTCAGCATACACGACATTTTGTCATAAGGCAAAACAAATTTTCCTTCATTAACAGCCGAGAAATTTAAAAAAGGAACATTTTACTTTATCCTCGGTTGATTCCTTTCCCTCGTGCACATCAATATACCTACCAATATGGCAGCCCTAGGTTCACATCCCTAAGATATTTCGATTGATAAAGGTCATCTAATTTCAAACTCCCCTGAAACCACATACGACAGGAGGTAATTGAACTTTAACCCTTTTTCTGAACATAAATTAGTAGATAGCACCCAACCAAAAAGAGAAATAAAACCTTGATGTTAGGTACCCATTCAATGTTCTGATTTTAAAATCTCCCATCTCTCCCCATTCAAACGCCCCAAGGAATATCTATTATACTTCAAACAACCGCCAATTTAAAATGTATAAAAAGAAAAGTGATTCCTTTTGAATTTTAATCCTTTCCTCGTGGCGTTTCTTTTCAACAAAAGCGCAGAAAAATACGCCCAATTACGGTCTAGACATTTGCTATTATTATTATTTGTCCAAACCTTGGATAGTTCTGACCATCAGCCGGGATATAAAAATCCTTTCATTGGCCACAAAAAAAATATTAAAAAAAAATATTTATTAATTCATTCCCAAACCAAAAGGAGAAAACGAACCCCCAAATTCAGGCAATGAATTCCCTTTAATTGTGGTAAACACTTTAAAAGCTTTTCTAAATGATAAGCGGATATTCGGGAGCAAACATCGTACCATGGAAATAGCGTTCTCATTCTCATTAAAATCAAAAAGGAACCAGATTAGTAAGAAAAGAGATTTTCGAAGGAAAGCACTTGCATAATAGATGCCATATGGCGTTCATGCTCCAATTGCCTAAGAGATTTCTTAATTCACTTGGTCTTTTTGAAGGCTTTTCAGTATGGCTGGGTTTCGTAATTTATGCGCGCACATCCTTGTTTGGCTGGCGGGTAGCATAGCGTGTTGCGGATGTTCAGCAGGATGAGTTAAATACGTATTTTTTTTTTAATTTCATTCAGTCGACATCTGAAAAGTTATAATTTCCGGGAAATTACAGGTGATAGGGTGTGGCGATGGGTATATATTTCGATAACAAAAGAAAATACCGATTGGAATTTAATGTTTTGCTTTTAAACAGAATTTATCTAGACCAAAGGTTATTGCCATTCATATTTAAAAGCTGGCCAAAATGAGCAAAGTCGTTTACCTGGTCGAGGTATGTGGTCCTTTTATTTGTAAGAAGTTTTCGTGGAGACTATTTCTAAGGTGAGTCTTTTCGTTTCTGTGGAGATTTTAATGCCTTCTTGGTGGACTTTACTTTGTAATCAGCTGTCTATTGATGTTTTCGGAGAACTTTTTTGAAACGAAACCTTTTAAAACGCTTGCGTTTTCAATTGAAATTTCCCCGCCTTACTTTGAATTTTGAATTTGAATTTCCTTGACAATTCCTTAAGAAGAGTATAGGCATTCAGTAGTTTAACCGACAACTATATCTTCTATATAAATAGGCGAAGACAAATAGTTAAGAACCACTTTCACTGCAGAACAGAATATATTAGCTTGATTTTTTGTTGAAAAGATAGCGCAGAGTGTAGTGCTGTGTTTAATTTGTTTTCCAATATGTTGTAAATATATAAGCCAGGGCACTATAAGTCACTACAAGTCGAACTCTAGTCTACAATAAAATGCAACTACATTTTGCGCCGTCTTGCGTTCATAAAATCCAACTGTTGGCTAGCTTAAAACACTCCCAAAGTTTCAATTAATGTATAAGCTTTTATTTGATCGAAATCGGTTTTGTGGTTTTTGTTGTATGCGGTGACAAACATTTATCCGCATAAAGCGCCATCTAACGGGAAAATATTTTGATTGCCAGAATACTCTCGTCATGGGAGAAATTGCGTTTGTTGCTTCCTTTATCAGTATGAACTCATTCCGGCAGCTCATTCTCTTCCGATTGTAACTATTCTGAGTTCCATCCACCTTTTACCCAAACTTCAGACTACATCGGCCTGAACTTGAGGAGGGAATATGTCAAACATCGGAACAGAAGCATTTATATGAATTAAAAATTGCACACATCCACGATGACGATGTCGGCAACTAGATACAATGGTAAGACTCTCCGAATGATGGTGACAAGGTGGTGATGCGACTAGGATGCAAACACTCTTCTGTTCATTTAAAATGCATAATTATTATCATTGTTTCAACACTGGAGCACACATGTCGCACACATAAAACACACACACGCCATTACAGTTCCGCCGAATGCATTGCACCAGACTCCGCCATAATTGTAGCCGAGTATATTTGCATTGTGATATCCTTGAAGGAGCACTGATAAATTATTATTAATGCTTTTGACAGAATGTGTTCGTTGAAGTAAACGAACAGTGGAAAAGAAAAACACACACAGATAGAACCCATCATCATCATCACTCAGAATGACTTTGCAAACATCAGCGGGCATCCATATGTGCAATATCTAAGCAGCACTATACAGTGAACAGAGTGCTGCCAAAAGCATTTGTTGTTCGACTGCAACAGCAACTACTTTATGAAAAAGGATACACACTGTTCAATGTCTGGCAAATTATCCGAAGCAATCATCTCTTCCGTTAGCCTTTGTTCGGTTTCTACGAAAGCGAGAAGCTCATGTCAAACAGACTATGACGCGAAATGATGATCATCCCTCATTTTTCGTATTTTATTTTTTGCTTGAAATACCCACTCTCTGCCTCAGAGTTTATTGGAAGGATGCGCATATGAGTTCGCTGCACTCAATGGACCAGCGAAAATATACTTTTATCGAACTAAATTGAGTGCAAGAACAAGTTTATGGGAGCGTAGTCTTTAGAGATCGAACCGAAGGAGGAACGACATCAAAGTAGTTCCTCAAGTTTTCAAATATATCTCTATAGCAATCTATAAACATATATTTGTGTTTAGAGCGATGTTGGTATGATATGTCGAAGGATAAAGATGGATTTGATTCATTCTACTCAGATGAAGCGGCCGTATCCGGTTACTAATAGAGGTGCTATGTATGTGGTTGCCTTTTCTCTATCTGCCTATAGATACGTTCGTCCTTCGTACGTTGCTTGTTATACAGTTAGATGAGAACATTGTTAAAGTCTGACATCCTTCTTCCATTTTGTGTATTAAGTTTCATTGAGGTTTTAAATATACTTTGAAAGATGTTTCAATTGTAGTCTTGTGGTCGCCATTATAGACAAACTGGACACAGTCTACTGTTTGATGAGGATGTATGAAATTTGAGAGAGAATATGTTCAATTAGAAACAAGCATTACCCATACATCATAGATATCGGTGGGTACATCTATGATGTATGG
The DNA here is from genome assembly GCA_948293265.1 of Cheilosia impressa. NCBI lineage: Eukaryota > Metazoa > Arthropoda > Insecta > Diptera > Syrphidae > Cheilosia > Cheilosia impressa. The sequence goes on along the minus strand of OX411884.1, from coordinate 24,601,542 downwards.
TGTAGGTAAATCCTTTTTAAAATGGGGTGGATTTGGAACCGTTTAAGTAGCTTCCAATGAATGACATAAATTTACATTATTGTTGTTGGTATGAATTGCACTTTTTGTTGGCATTTTTTTGGTTCCAAGGAATTTTTGTTTACAAAAAATCGGTTCGGTTGCGGACAAACAATAATGCATCTAGTACAGTGTCATCTAGAATTTAGATTTTAAAATGGCAATGAGATTGTTGCTATTTTTATTTCTAACAAAACAGTTATGAGTCATTTTTGTTATCAACATTGACGAGTAAATATAGCGCCACCTAGCAGTGAACATAAACTTACCTAAAAGATGCCCATGAATTAAAAATCCAGGCAGTGAATTCCACGTGTCAGAAGGAGAATCTCATTATGATAAATGCGTGCTATGAATTCTATTTTAATGAGAAAAATGTTTATACAAAACAGGCCGTGATATATGTAGTTAGTTTTCCATCTATCAGTGGACTTGTGAGCTAAACTTTTTAGCCCCTGAAATATGTGAACATTTTTTAAATAGTTCAAAATACTTCTCTGCTAGCACTACTAGCAGGCAAACAATAAGTTTACTTCTTTAACATCAAAGTCGTTTAAAGTATTTAGTATTGGCACTGTTTTACGAATGTTTGCGCCATCTATCAGATTATCACTGAATTCCACTTTCCGCGCAAGTTTGAAACAATAAAATTTCAACCACAGATTTATTCCACGAAGGCAATGCGTGGCTTAGTTGCCATCAATATCTACACAGTTCCTTTTGACACTGTTAGCCTTGATATCGTCATATGCATTTTTGCGCCATCTGTCAGAGAAATATAAAAGTCGATTTTCTCCGCAATTTATAGGAATATAAATTTCGATAAATTGTTGTTCTTTGCTTTCATAAAAACAGTTGAACAAGTTTAACTATTTGTCGGCAATATTTAAATTAGTGGGTGTATTATTATTGTTCCTGCACATTTTGCCGCTATCTAGCTGCAAAACTATGAATTGATTTTTCCAACTTATGAAATTCAAGAAAAAATTACTTAAATTCTAAAGTTCTTTTCTAGCTTCAGTATGGCAATCCTCTCCATTATTATGTCGTAACGTTGTATTAATTGTCATAAATAGGTATCAACTCTTGCCATCTAGCAGAGAAACTTTGAACTAAAAAAACTACCAACAGAAATTTGAAAATTTTAACTTCACCTCTACTTTTCATTTTATTTGAAAAGTACTCTTTGTTGGCTCAGTTGTCAGTGTTATGGACTTTCAATTGAGCGAGTTGTCTAAGGTTCGATCTCCGAAAATACACAAATTACGTTTTAAGGTTTTTTTCCCACTGTGCAACCTCTAGCGATCATCGGACAAACATCTGAGAGTATTAATTTCATGAAAAAAAATTCTCAATTAGAGATCGCTTCCATTCGTCCCAAAAATAAAAACCCACGCAAAAAAAATGGTTGCAAGAAACTAGGCTTAGGGTACACGAACTTGTTGCGCCTATTAATTATTTTTTGAATTCCTCTTGTGATGTTATAAAACTGAAAAGGGCGGAAAACAAAAATGTTCACACAATGGCCTTAATCAGCAGAACGGAAGTAACCCTTTTAATGGGTTATAAATATAATCTTTAAAAAAGGGTTTCCACCAACCCCGTTGATTGGCTTGGATGTAACCGACCTTTTCGGATAATGTCGCTGTGTTTAATCAATACAAGAAACACAACCAAGTCGAACAGAGCAGTAAACCCCAAAAAAATAATAAGACCGCAAAACTTCTTAAAATCTAAGGCAAGGTTGTTCTCTACCGTTCCGTCAAAAGTTTTCCACCCCTCCCAAGTGGAGACTTTGGATACTTAATATGTTACTCAGTTCTGTAGCAATTTGGCCTCATTTGCATGTAAAAGTATACGATTGGACTACTAATCAATAAATCCAAATGGGGATTTAAAACAGAAACGAGCTTTAAAAATATTGAATGCGATTGTAATCAATGAGTTTGCTTTCTTCGTTATTTGGATTATCAAAAATCCAAATAAAGATGTGTCTTCTCTCTGGAAAAATGTCTGTTATTTTTATTCAGTTTATAGCTGATTCTTCAAAAATAATATTTTCAGTAAAATAAATGCCCCTGTCCCTATCTCTGTCCAATTAAAAAAAAAAGTTTTCCTTAATTTTTTCTAATGTAATATAGTTGGGCGTGTAAAAATGCTGGCTTCGTACGACGGGTAAGTCGTTTTTCATCTTCTGCCAGACGATTGCTAATAGGGGCCGAACAGGTTGTTCCTTTAAAAGGGGGACTGCTGCGAAATCGGCTACTTGCGTTAGTGTAGAAAAATCCTCCATATCAGAGAAGTTTTCTCTTGACCATAATTACATTTTTGAGAAGAGGTAGAAAATTCTTCCTTGTGCCACTTAGTCTTACCTTCATTAACACAAAGCTTGTTTGAAAGTACTTCAACGCACTTCCTGTTGGCAGGTACCGCTTCAATTAAAACAAAAGTAGCACGATATACCCAAAGGCAAATTTTTTTCCAAGCAGAGCCTAAAGAACTAACTCTTTTCAAAATAGGCCGGCCGTACTGGAATTATTTATCCCATGGGTGCTCTAAACATCTGTTTTCAAAACGACGTTCAGTAATTGCAAAAGATTTTCACAACTAAAATAATAAACGTATTTATAAAAATCTGTTCGAGAGGCCCATCCGGTTTTGAGCAAGAAGAGAATTTATTTTTCTCACCAAAAAGAAAGAAGATAAAAGCACAAAAGTTTCGATATTTTTTCAAAAGGGTCCTTTGCAATCGCCTATTGACCCTCACCCGATAGGTAATTGAATATTAACACCATTATCTTCACCTTTTTATTTTGTTTTTCCTTCCCAGCACAATACCCACCGTTAAAACAAACTACATGCAGAGTTTGCGGGACTCGAGTATCTCTAGTGAGATACAAAGCACAGCCATTAACTTTGGCAATAATTTTCGTGTACTCGTACATACTTTGGTACACAAAAAGAAAAATAACCGGAAAGAACGAGAAACCTATTATAAGCAAACATGAAACTCAGCACAAAAAGGATATTTATATTTGTTTGTTCGGATGGTTCCTTTGTTTCGTTCATGACCGATAAGAATTTACGGTTGAATTTCATTTCTCTTAATTTGCATTTTAATTTAAAGTTTTTTCTTTGTCCGTACCTCGCTCCTTTTGCTGGTAAGCAAGCGTGTTGTTTTTTGTCGCTGCTGCCTTAATGTTGGTTATGTCGGCGGGAAAATAAACTAAGAGTCTTTACTGGAGCTGGAAATGATGGTCTTCATCGGTGATAAGTAAACGGCGAAGATACATTTCTAATGGCGATAAATTGCCTTAATCTGAAAGATGTACGAGTGTTGAGAGGAATAGATGATGAGCTGTGATTTTAAATTGTTTATGAGCGGTATCGGTGTAAATAGGATAACAAATTTATGCCGAAAAGTGGTGAGAAGCGACTTAAATTGTCGGGGAACAAGATACCTAATAAAATAAAAATTGTGCGTTCAGATTATTGCTGTAAGGTTTGGCCTGTCCTTCTCCTCGTTGCTTTCATTAAAATATCCTTATAAAGTGATAAGGGGTGGCCGTGGTGTGTTTGTTAGACTGTTTCTTTGCGACTTGAGTATCAAACTGCAGTGGAGAAAGCCTTCGATCATATAGAGGTTCTCCAAAAGTATTACCAATATGTGAGGATCCGGGGCGTATACGTACTATTTTGCAAAATATTTTCCTGATTAACCCCCATCACTCAACTTGAACCCAAGACTAAGTTCCCTCGAGCTCTTTGCATTGTATAGCTTACATTAGTCTTGGTAACTTTGATACTTCCTGACTATGGACTCGATTGCATTTTATGTTGGGTATCGAGCGAAGCCGTAGGTGTGGGTTTTAAAATTCAATGGGCATCTCTATCTGAAGCCAGGAATATTTACAAAAGATAAGTTTGCATTTTTACCCGACTGGACACAGAAGGAGCGTAATGTGTTTCGCGCGAATGTATCTGTTTCGACGTTACCTCCTGAAGCCTAAACGACTTGACCGATTTTGAGGAGCAGATAGTCAAATTGGGCTTTCGTTTTACCTATTTCGATTTTTCGTTTGCATGGTTTCTGAATTATGATTCTAACTGAAATAGTCCTTAAGTGTTTTCTCAAGTATGTGCTGTTGTTTTCCTTAATTTTTGCAGTACGTGCTTATTCCATATCTATACTGTTCATACACACATTTGCTCGGTGCATAACAAACTGCGCTCATTTGTACATCCCCAATCGGTTTAGATGGTGTACCCACCCAAGATTTTTTATTTTTTTAATTAAATATTTGGCGCAATATTTTAGTGTACTATCCTAAGCCTAGTTTCACATAACTATCTTCCGGCTAGGTTTTTTTTTATTTGAATGAAAAGGACGTACAATTTCATGCTGTATCTCAAATAAGAAGCTATTGCGGAATAGTTACCTATACCTCTCGGATGTTTTTCTGAGGATTTCGAAAGATGCAGTTTTGAAAAATCCTTCGGACTCGTAATTTTAATTTTTCCAAGGGGAGTTGCCAGTCGCTCTGTAGTTCAGCATGCCCACCACTGAAGTATTGCTCTAATATCCTGAAACTCTCGCTTTTTATTTCCCTCGACTAATGGCAAGGGTGCTTGCATGAATTCTTGTGACTTATTCTCTATTTTTTAAAACAGCCGATGTTGTCATCGTTTAATGAGAGTGATTCAGCTTATTCTAAATTACAATAAGTTCCGTAATTTACAAAATTTTCTGCATCCTTTTTTGACACTTGAAAAGTCCAACTAAACTTGATCATTGACACTTTTAAATAAGGCTACGTTTAAGAGGTGTCACAGAACTCATTTTCTCAAATAGTTTCACAATCGAAACCCTCGCACTGCTGACTTCAAGAATCAGTTAAATATATGCCTAAAATTTACTTAGAAAGTTCATCAAATACAAACCTTTAAATGTCGGTTCAAACATCCAAGCTTCTTGTGGTCTGATTTTACCTAAATTTAAAGATTATTCTTTGAAGGCACTTGAAAGTACCTCCGGAAAATGTTACTATCCCCATAAAAATGGTAGCCAACTTCCAGAACGACCATTACAAGGTTTTGAATTTATTTCTCCTCTAAATTATCCAATTAGTACCATTCGATGGACAATAATTCTTGCGCACATCCCATCAACAATCTGCCCAACGACCAGAGATACTCGTACACATACTTACATTTCGAAAACAATTATATCAAATTAAGCAAAATCACCTAAAACTTGAGCCAATAAATAAAATTCCCCACCACAATTAAACTGGCAATTAATTTCCAGACAGCCACACAAATTCATTATATGCCAAACTGCCTCGACAATTTAAGAACCGATTAAGTACCAGAAGAAGCAATCCTTATAATTCATTGTCAACATTTTGTGATACTCGCCATATACGAAGCGCATACACAACGCTCAGTTTCGACATTGAAAAAGCAAATGAATAAAATAAATAAAACAAACAAGCAGTCTATCCGCAGACAGCACAGAAAAACAAACTTGCACACACCAATATCCAACAAGCCATATGCACTCGACTGGTTTTGGTTTGGTCATTGGTTTTGCTACAATGGTCAATCGGTTTTATCGAGAAACTATATCCTCCTCTGGTTTATCTAATAAAAATGGGGAATGTCCTATGACAACAACTAAAGGGGATATAAATGAGGCAAAATTAATGAGCGTTATGTATACTTGTATATATTCGGTTAAGATTTATTTAATGATTTCGGTATCAAAGTTCTGGGTGCTGCTTGTGGAAAACACCATAAAACTTTCAACTATGGATGTCCCTTTTGCAGCAGCAGTTTTCTTATCCACGAAAGGGTTACGTGGGGAGGGATGGTGGGGGTGCGGTGCGGATAGGAACTGTTACATCCTCGTTTGCTGAAAGTTATCGTCCGATAATGGATTAAGAAGTTCCTCTTCGGTATATGGGGTGTTTGGGGAATCCCTTGAATCGCCATTTGCTTTCCGCAAGATGAACTTGCAACTGACGTGCGGCTGGGGAGGATATTTCATCTATTGCTTATGTGCGGCTTTAAAGTAGATATTTGCTGTCATTCTAGATCGACCCTACAAATTCCCTTTGAAACCGAAAATGGGTCCGATCTGGCCACCACACCATTACGAGAAAGTGACTTAGGTTGGTGTGAAGATTGTGTCTTCCGAAAAGATGAAGGTACCCCTACCACCCCTTGAATAATGAAGGTAATATTAATAATTGTAAATGCGAATAATAAGTGAAATAGATTTGAACAGAATCGCCGTCTATGGGTAGTTTAGTAAAAAAAGAAACGGAAGATGTGGTCCGTTTATTGTCATGAAAATCGCCGGTTTCTCATTTCTTCGCATGAAACACTTTTCAGTTCGCCTTAGTGAATTCAATATCTTCTCGGGAAGATATCTGCTGAGAATTTATTATCATTTTCAGGTCTATAAATATCTATTTGATTTGAGGTCAGCTTTGTCCAAATAGCTATATTATGTCCTTCAAGCTAACGTTCTATTATTTCAATTTAGCACCAGTTATAGTCCGAGCATAACTCATCAGATACAATTAGTTTTTCTAATACCAAATCATCCAGGAAGAGCCGCTGGCCTTAGTTCGTCAAAATTGATATCACGGTTTAAAAAAGGTTCAAAAATAAACGGGAGGACTTTTCAACAAAGGGCGGACTTGGAAAAGTCGTTAAATGCTCACTTGTTGAGTAAAAATTATTGTTTTCCAGTTAGTCCTAGCCAATACTACAAAACGATTCGTAAGACAGAAAGTCGAGTAGAAGCCTATGAATATGGATATAAAAGTACTCTCGAAGTGTGTAAAATATAGAAAAACCTTAAAACGGCTCCAATATCAACCATACCCTAAACCTTCAGCGCAATTTCAACCTCAATCTCAGAATCAGATTTAAAATTTCACTCGACAACTTAACTCTCAACCTCAAACCTCAACCGCAGCTCTGATCGACCTCTGCCTCGACTTCCAACGTAACCGCAACCAAAACCAACTTGCCAAGGTTTGTTAATGGGAGTGTACTTGTCTTGCACATGACGTCTGTCCTGTTGTGGAACATATTGACTATGGGGGGAGGGGCGCCAGATTTTTAAGAGCCCTGTGTCATGCAAAACAGTTCATTATTCTGTTGGCACAAATCGGGAAATATAACGTCCGTTGGACTTCATGGGCCGCCCTAAGGTTCCGGCTTATTAGAGAAGACACAGCGCTTAAGATAAAAAGACAATAGGCTTTAAATAACACGAACGAGGTTTGACGTTAGGTTGTCGTAGTGGATCATGGGAAACAAGCGCAAACTTTGACAAGAAGTTTGTGTAGTTTGTCAACTTTGCTTGAGTGTGTTCTTTACTTCTTCTGACGGTGCTGCAGTTTGAGCGGACCTGAACAAGCAAAAACAGATACTTCAATTATTGTTAATCTCATTTTGAACGTATATTCAGATCCAGCTCCAGTTTTCCATTTGGATCGACCTATTTTATGGTACCTACCTACTCAAAGTTCTGAAACGTCCTGAGCTGTTTTAAATATAACTTTTCCATTTTATAACTTTGAGTTTTAAGTTCAAAAGTTGTGTTGTAAAGATGACAATTGAAGGAATTTTCAAAACACAACCCCTGAGGAAATATCCTCTTAAAATGCTTAACAGGTTCTCCTTCTGTAGTCACCTCACACTTACTTCCCTGCAGACTACAACAGTTCATCGTGCCTATTTTAAAGTTCTGTTTTGTTTCACCGGTTCGGAACTTTTCATATGGACACTCAAGAAAAGCAAATCCATTAATCACTCATCTAGGTTTCCAATAACTCCACACATTATTATTTCCCTTCAAACAGTTCCTTTTAAGATATGCCCTTACAAAGTGTACCCCCAAGCGAAAATTATATCTGCCACTCTTCTTCCAAAATGTGAACTACAAACAAGGATTATAACATCTTCCTGCACCTGACTGATTTATTACCAGTTTCGATCACAACTCTATATCTTCTTATTGCGGAGTCTTCTGACCTATCTAATGTCAAATTCGCCTTCGAGGCCTACACTCAAGAGACAAATGGCCCACCAACACACAGTTTGTTTTCCTATCCTTTCAAGAGGTGAAAATACTTCCAACATATCCCATCGGAGGGGAATACCCATACCCAACTCTGGAACGTATTCATTTTGCGCAAAAAATGTCCCACCGAAAGTAGGGAATTATCTCTACGCATGTTCATTTTCCACTCATTGGCAGTCTGGCACTGGCACTATCTTGTGGAAGGACATTTTCCCCAATTGACAGGATTCCCCACTATGAATACGAACTCCTGTGACAACGAATCCACATTCATTCGATGTGGTTGTTGTGTTTAAATAAATTCAACATTGAGGGAAATTTCGCAAGGAAATTTCACGCCGGCCCCAAAATGAATTGTCGATCATGGGAATTTCCTCCCAGTGGCGCCAAAAATCGAATACCACAAGCCAACAATCGAATTGATGCTGCAAAGAAAAAAAATATAGAAACAACAACAAAATCATCCTCTCACAGAAAAGTATCTATGTGTATGGCGTGCTGCTACACCATTTCATGGTGGATGCTGTTTTTGGTACTTGGGGCAACACAATTCATCTCCTTCGATGTGTTTTGGGAAATTCAATGCTCCAGCATCCCCAGTAACCGTCTGATGCTTAAGGCGCGTACATCGAACCAAATCCTTATCTATATTTCTCTTCTCCAAATCCCCCACCACTCGAGCTCGCGTTTCGCGAATATAACGTTTCAATAAACGGCCCTTCTCTTAACGATTAATCTTGATAGTGTATGGAAATCAATTAAAAAAATATATGTATATTCAAAAGTGTTTTGGAAAAATAAAATAAAAATTCCATTATCCTTAATTCGCGCGTGGATGATTGCACGTGTGTCCTCACACGCTCTGTCGGTGTTGTGCTGATAAAAAAAAAATAATGTATACATCACTTAATTATAATTCTTGCTGCGGATAACGTGTTTATCTAAATTGCCCCTCAGAAAATGAAGAAAGGATATAACGCTTCTATTTTCTGAATAAAAGTATGTGTGCCATTGCATAGAAAAAAAATATAATCGGTAATTAGATTTTCCAGGTGGAAAATGGTGAAAAATTAAATTATATCATAAATAACCGTAAATGGGCGGATTTTGGATATGTATACCTGTACACAAAGGATACCCAACTGAGATGTAGGGATTTTTGGTTGGACGACATTAACGATTATTTCCTTCTAGGGGTCTTTTTAAATAGACTTTGATGCTGGAAGCTGTTTCCAAATAACCATTTAAATCCAATTACGGGCCTCAGTTTAATCTGCTCCTCTGAGCAGTTTTAGGCTATTCCCTGTCTAATGACCGTTGGCAATTTTTGTTGTTATTTATTTTGGAAATGCGACACATTTATGGCGCAAATTTACTCGGCAGGAGTATCTTCGAAATTCTGTTGCTCTTGTAATTTGTACAGACTGTCTGGTTAGAAAGAAAAATCACCTTTAGCACAGAGGATTGTTTGTTGACATATAGTATGTGACCGCACCCATCCATTAGTAAAATCAGCTCAGTGGCTTGGGGGCGATAATTTGGCAAACAAGCTCGCAAACATCGGTTCCAAATTCGAAGCTTCACACCTGCCTATGTCCTATCAATACGATTCATTTTGAAGCAACATTCAATTGAACTGTACTTGTAGAACAATATTTTGGCCAAAGTCTCTGTACCGCAAATAATATGAAACAATATGTTTGCCATTAGATATCTTCAATGAGCGCCGAACCCGCTTACATATGCGTGCACCTGCAGTATTGAATTGGATTGTCGAACTAAATTTAATTGTAGCCACATTGTTTACCACAAGAGGGCAGGAACTTGTATACGCTTGTAACAGATATACTAATTCAATGTAAGGTGTGGAATTTAATTAACATACATGACCCCAATTGTTTTAAACAATTTAATACTGCGTCCTCCAACAAGTGCTTTTGAAGTCAATGATATTCCACTCCCACCTAACTTATATAGATACCCTACTCCAAGCTCCTATAAAAAGAGTGAGGCATCCGAGTTCAAAGAGTGTAACTTTTATCTTTTTGGTACCAGGGGCACCACTATCTTCTCCAGCTATAGCCATTTTAGAAATTTGAAGAAACACCTGGAAAACAAACGCTTTAATTGTTGGATCGGTAAAATTTTGCTAGGTTTACAGAAAGTGGTGCAATAATAACCGTGGCTCCAAAAAGCTCTACAACAATCTCTAGTTCCTATTATAAAATGGCCCAATGGCGATCATTGTTGTGAAAGGTCTCTGTCAATAAAAAACTCGTACTTTAAAATTAGAGTGACACAAAGCAGCAGGCTGACGAGAAGCTTGACAATTAGGGATGGTAGGACTCACAAATAGGAGTCAATTTTCAAGGAGAAACCTTCAGTGAGTTCACCACTGGCAATTTTTGAGAAGTTGTATCCTATTTACAGAATTCATGCTCTGTAACCGCATTAGATAAGAACACCTCTGAAATGACACTCCAATTATATAAAGTTAATGCAAATATGACATTTATTGTATTTTTTCTGTAATTCTATATTGTTATATTCAGGTGGTGGTCGTGAAAGGTGTAACTAAAGAAAAGCAGGACGGCTTACCTTATAATTTTCAAATAAATTATTCATGAAGTTTGTTGCACTCGCAAAAACACTTCATTTCGCTTTGTAGTCCTTGGATAAAGAATAATCTACACTACAAGAAGCAATACTCGAATTAAATGTCAAATGACCAGCTTGCGTTCCGTTTTGTAGTCCTAAATCTGATTGACAGCGCATGTGTCTTAACTAGCTAAGGAGACACCCATAAAGACGTATTTGTGGTGCAGTTACAACCTACCCTAATACTAGATTTTGCTCACAAAGATTTTTTAGTCAACTCTGGTGTCGCACTAAATAATGTCAAGTCACGCACTTGTAACAATCCAACATTAAGGCGACAAGCTCAGCATTTCGTAAGAAAACTAATAATAACTCAGTGGTGCTACAATAACACAAGCCACTTTTTTGTAGCCTCTTATAAGACTACAAAACGTTTTGGAATTCAAAAGAACTTTCTAATGAAAGTGTGCATCTAACATTTAAAAATGAAGACTTTAATTCAATTGCCAGTAGGCACATGTTTCTTTAAGTGGCTAAAGCGAACCAGCGCTACTACTGTGTTTTTTTAAAAATGTTAATACGTATGTGACGTTTCTTTGGAAAGCTGTGGAAAGTCCAATGTGACAGTCATTTGGATTTAATATTTGGACCACATTCAATTTTTTTTGACGGCGAACAAGTAGATATTCTGTGTCGCCACAAAAACTCACTCTAAAAATTTTTGTAGTTTCTCAGGTATCAAAAGTAGTAATATTTATTTAAAATAAAGTTTTAAAAACTGTATTCTATTGGTCTAATGATAAATCATTCCTAACTAAATAAGAAGGACCGGTGCGTTACAAAAAAAGAGCAAAGACTAATTTGTGGCGCTACAAAAGAAATTCTCTGATGACTGCATAATTTGTAGCGCGACATGAATCGGACCGCTTTGTAATTTAAATTACACTTTTCTTTGTCATAATGCTGAAGAGATTTGTGCAAATTACGATTTTGTAGCAAAAAGTGTGGGTACATGCTGCATCATTTTGTGGTCGACGTGCTTGCTACTTTTGACGCCATCGAAAACAGCTTAGTAGCTAAACATGCGTCTCAGTGTCTATGTTGGGGCTTAACAGCAATTATTGTGTTATACATACCAACACCATTGCGAATTTGGGAAGGTCGACTGTTATGTTTTCCTTTTTTTGTATATTTTTTGTGGCAACTTCATCAAAAACACTAAACTATAGCGTTTAGAAAAACAATAAATGAGGCCGCCCTTCTTCAATTTATGTCAGATTCACAACCTATATCAAGGTGAATTGGCTGCCATCTCGAAGTAGGTAATTCGAACAAAAAATCCACAGGTATTCAATTTATTAAGTTCAAATCCAAGTCCCGTCATACTTATTACAATTTTGTAGTAAGAGCAACCACCGTATTGGCAGAGGATGCTTGAAAGTTGTTAACTGGTGGCACAGTAGTTGCGTTTTTTATGCAAACTGACCTCTGCTGGCTAACTAACTTGTGCACTTTTGTGTATCAAATCAATACGAGGCTATGAACTTGTACATGTTAAAAAATAATGTATGACCCCTCTTAAATCCCAATTTCGATTCCAATCGCACCAAAATTTCACCACACAAGCTCCTTGCATGAAAATACCACCAGCAACCATCTAAGCCGATCGCCTTATTTCCTTAGAATGCACTAGCTTAATTTCCCAATTATGAAGTTAAAATGAATCCAATGCAATGTCCAGTGTCCACACATCAATTTAGTTGACTTTTGCCATAATTCGATTCCAAATTTCAAAAGCGGATGTCTCTCTGTGCCACTATATCTATTAATTCAATTTACCAATTTTCTAGCCACAACAAATTCACGAAATCGTCCTATCCAGCGGCCAAAATCTTCTCCATAGACACCGACATGACACGGTGTCGCACGTTCACACATGATATACCTATACTCGAACTCTACTCAATGATTCGAAGACAAGGCTATACTGTGTTTTGGAACAATCTTGTCATCGTCCTGCTGGCTATAATATTCCCAGTCTTTGCAGTTGCCAACATTGTGTATGTCAACTTTGGAAATTTCGTTAAACTTTACTTTCTATCCTGGCGCTGCACACACGTTTGGTGTTTGCTGACGCCATTGGTATCCTGATGCTGCTGCATCACTTCATGATGAGAATAATAAATGCGGCCAAGTGAATTGACCACCCATATAAGTACGAGTATGGCCGCCATCGAAGTATTGACCGATACCACAATGGCAGGGGCTTCTCCCCGATGGCTGTTGGTCAGCACACCAGTTTGCTCCCCGCCGTCAAGTAAGAGCAATCAAATGGAAAAAACATATATATATCCACAGCAAAGGGGGCCCAGACTTCTCATTTGTCAGTATACATCATCGACTGACATCGACATAATTGGCAGGACTCAACCGGAGCCGTATGTGGGTTTATTTTGGAGGGGACGGCCAGAGCTGTCAATGCAGGCGACAAGGAAATTATTAAATGGTCATTGACCGATAGGGTGTATCAGTTTTTGAGAGAGACAGACCGGAAGATGAAGCAAAGTTGCGATATTTGAACAGTTAAGAGAGATGGGCTGGAATTTGAAAGTCTTATTGTGTGGATTTCATTCAAAAGTGGACAGTTCTGACAGGTAAATGGACGAGTTGATAAGGTAAATAAGGAAATGTTGAAACTTTTTTCAATTGGCTGAAGTTGAGAGGCCAGATAATCGACAAACAGGGATAAGGCGGAGGGCGGTTCTTATTGGTTCTCCTTGACCCTTGCGCCAAAACCAATTTTACAATTTACATATACATATATTATGTATATTGCTTGAAGTCAAGTGCAGGGAATCAGTGGTTAGTCCGCTAGACTCCTGAGCGAGAAGTCGTAGGCTCACTACCCAGATTAAACCTCGAGGTTTTTCTAACACCAAATAGTAGAATTGCCCCCAGGAAGCTTCTTAATATGTGTCGTTTGGATTCAGCATAATTTTTTAGGACCCAGAAACTAAAATCGAGAAACTTAAGCAAAGCTCAATAGTAAGAAGCTGGGCTTAGGGTGCAGCCACGCAGTGAGTGACCAGCGATTGAGGTACATCGCTTTATAATCTATAAGCGCTATACTAATAATCATATTCAGTGTCCAGACTAGATTTTACGGAACTCACAATGGCAACATTTTCCATATAAAATTGCCTATTGTGACCTAAATAATATTTAATGGTGAAGATTAAAAATGATTATTAGTTAGGCCTAAAGACTTCAATCGTCGCTCACTACGAGGTCAAAGCCTTACAGGCATAAGCAGACCTCTCGCGACAGCTACTTTGTTTCTGAAAGATTCCCTTATTTTTTTGAGTCGCTGGCTACGGGCCAGTTTCCTAAAATTTGTTTTAGTCTTTGTTAGAACAAAATACAGCCTTACTACATTCGCCTTTTTCGGATATATGACCAACAAACTGCAGTAAATATTTTTTTCCTTTAAATCGTTTAGCGCTCGACGCTAATCTAGCAGTTTTTTTAGAGATTTCATTTCGGGCTTTAAGTCAGGAAGATCTTTGTTAGTAAACTACTTAAGTCTAAACTAAAATCTTTTCAAGCATAAGCCAGCTGAGACAAAAACTTAAACTTGCATAATTAGAAGAATCCTAGAAGACAGTTATGAAAGCTATTTCTAAAGAAGCTGCTGATAATAAAATTGGATTTGAAAAGTGATATTTAGGATTTCGATGGTCTGACGGACCTTTATGTCATGCACTTTATTCAAACGTCGGACAAACTGACTAAACTCTTTATACGTATGGCTAGGTCAAGCTCATATTGGCTATATTTTGGGAATGAAACGTCGTCCGATGAGACATCTTTCTCGAGGCTTATGTGCCGAAACCAATTTTCGTGGAGGAGAAGCCAGTTGAGTTTTCAACCCTTGTAGCTTATTTCTTTACAATATATCCCACTGATTGCGAAAACTTTGGTCTGCGATACTCTTATTAATGAAGATATAGCTACTTGCTTTTCGGTTTTATATATCAAAAAAAAGTGTGAATTATATTCGCTTTTAAGCAACGAAACTAACACTACAATTGAATTTTCAAAAAATCCCAAAAGTATGCTGTAGGTTATTACAAAAAATCAATTACATCCTAAAAGAATGCCCTGCCAATAACAATAATTCATCTCAATGATATATACGTAACAATGATTTATATAAGTAAATTGCTGAAGCCATAAATAATTCACATCTTCTTTTATTCAATTGGTTTTTAATCGGTTTTTTACATTTTTTACATCGCTCCCCCTTTTGGTTTGAATTATATTCACCTCCTCGAAAGGAAGGCAACAGGCAAAAAAAAAGAAACCTCAGAAAATACATAAACGGAAGGAAATTGGCAAAATGAATGAGCAATGGCGAGATAGTAGGAACGAGGAAAAATCCGAAATTATGTCACCGCTCCTAGAGAGAAGGGTTGATAAAAGGAATTTCACTCGCAAATGAGATACATTCACCAGATTTTTTTCCCTTCTTTCTGTGGTATAAGCCACCTAGGTTAAAGAACGTTTTATGAAGATAAATTGGGGAAGTACTAGTTCAACTATAAAAAAAAAAAAAAAAAAAAAAAAACAAATTGGCACTCTCTGTGTACATTTGCTTTCTGTTCTCCTTTCTGTTGCTTCAGTTCAGGACTCATTCACGAAATGAACTAATTATAGTGGAGCTGGAGAGTTTAGTCTCTTCCAAGGACGAACGAAATGGAGAACATTAATTAAAATAGAAAACAGCTAACCAGCACTACAGTCACGATGAAGAGGAGCTTACAGTTTAATTACACTTTATTTGAGTGTGAAGTTCTATAAACTATAAAAGGAACCGAAAGCTGTGCTGAAAAAAAAATTGTTTTACTGAAGAGGTAAATAACCGCAGCTCATCGAACATGCAACCGTCGGACCTGTGCTGTCTGTGATAAACGTTGCTTGGCTTGTGTATTAATTATACGGAATAAAACCGCTGCACCAAATTGGCTTAATCCTTTTATGTGGACGAAAATCTGTCAGTTAATCTTAAAAATTGGAAGCATGGCCAACATTCAAATAGTTATGTTTTGTACCCAATTGGCATGTTAAGTAGTTCTTTGTCATATAGCTCAATAACGACCAGAAGTGGTGCGGCGTTAATGTGGCTCCCAACCTATGCCATTCGGGTTGTGACAACGGGGTTGATTTAGGGGCTTTTCTGCTATTTCCTGCTAGACTTAAATGGATCCAGTTACACTGCCTATGCTGAAGGTGAATATTTATGTCATTTGACATCATGTAAGGAGGTGGTTAAAGAAGGCCAGATATTTTTGTATTCATCTGGTAGGTATTGGTTTTACTCAGCATTTCGAACTCGAGATATAAATCGATTTCGATATCAAAATTATAGAGGGACTAGACTGGATTTAAAGTCAAGACTAAATTTGTTATTAGTGCAGCGCATTGGCTTATTTGGTATGCGTATTTAAAAGGCAACTGGAAGAACCTAAACCTACTTTGTTGACTGGCTAGATGTTTTGACAGTCCCAGGACTATCTGACTGTTGCATCACCTCAATAAGTACGATCGTAAGTAAGTGTTGATCTTGCAGCTCTTTCTGAACGTCTGAAAAAGGGAGTCACAATTTGAAGCTTTTGCTAATTTTTCCTAAACACCTTTCCAAGTGCAAAGTTTAAAAGTGCGTGCACAACATGTTTTAGAAAACCAGGCAGAATTAAAATTTGTGCATAAACAATTTGGTATATTAAAGTTGTATAATAATTGTATTATTAAAATAAGTTCTCCAAAAACATTTTCAACCTCCCTTCCGATAAGTATCCCCTTATCACACAGTCATCGGACAGATGCAATTTCTTGGCGTGATTAAAGCGTTCGTAACATGTTTGCGCCCCCCATCAACCCTTATGCCATTCTGTTACTTATTCTCTAGAGGACAATCTCTAAGGCACTTAAATACTTCATGAAACTAATCACATTACACCGATTTATTATTCGCATGCAAGCATCTATAAGGTTTATTCATCAGCAAATCCCTCGGCAATACTTACTTGGGAAAAGATACTTGATGAGGCTCATGTGTTGTAAATCAGTATGGTGTGCGTATATTTAAGAGGAAATAGTGGCGCCTAGTGGACATTAAAAAATAATCGCAGACAACTGCGTTGGTGGGCTGAAGCTTGGGTTGCGAAATCAATATTTAACTGGACCCTGACAAACTTGAGACAACTTTGAGGAAAACAAATTTTTTTATATTTCTACAAGTCCCGCAAGTGATGTACTTCAATATTTTTACAGCATCCTTTGTCCCTGGGATTGTCTGTTTTAAATAACATAAGTTGTTTTTATTAAGGGTTGTAGGTTGTAGGATTGTATTGTATTGTAGACAGTATGAGGTCAATGAAACCTTTTTTAAGAGTCGTCTGTGAATAGTGATTGCTCTTGAGAATGCAGGATAACATGAACAGCTCAAATTCAAGTGTTCAAGTGGCTCCAAAAAGGGTTGCGATGGTTCAGCTCAACCAGGTTAGGCTGAAGCAAAACTTATATGCAAGAGGAGCACTCAATCGTTAGGAAGAGATGCGTCCTTAATGTCAAACAAAACTTGTTCAAACGCACAAAGGAGTTGGCGGCAGCGAACTAAATTCACACAAGCTACATCTTTTGATGTAAATTTATTGAACATAAGTATTTTTTGAGTGCAATTATGTTAAGGTTTAAGTCTTTGCTGAACATTTAACAACATTTATTTCTGATGGCTGCTGAAATTTTCCATTCATACTGCATGTGTTTCTATGAATCCCTGTTGAGGGTAGGTCTCTCTTAGGAAGTATTAAAATGTAGCGGCTTTATAGTCGACTGCGTATTAATAAAAAAAAGCCCCTACAGAGGGCGCTGGATGTTAGTACACAAATATTGTAAATGTGCGATCTTTTCGGAACTGGTCTTTTTTCTCGCGCAGCAAACTAACGAATGTCTTGCCTTAAACGCTAACCTGTTAGATACCAGGCTTTAATAGAGCTCTCTGTTTACAGAAAAAAAATCATGTGTCTGTCTCTAAAATATAATTACGCATTTTTTTCACTAGCTAGTCCTTCATTACAATCGTTTTTTTGGACAGAAATAAAAGGAATTTCAAACAAAAGCTCTAACTTTTCTATACAAAAAACAACGTAAGCGTCTATAGGTCACAGTTAAGTATTGACGCGCTGCTGTCATCATTGGAACGTTTTAGAAGGGTGAGGCAAGTCTTTACACCAGTTCTGAGTATTCAAAACTGTACGAGTTCACTTCAATCTTACGAAAGGCTAAAAGTGGACTTCCCTTGGAGATAAATATTCCTAGGTTGCTTCAGTATATTCACTTATATTTTTTATCGTTATTTCTATAGGAGTTGGCCTGACTTTTCACTCATTCTCCGGTGCAAGTTCTGACTTTTCAAACGCAATTTTGTTTTTAGGACTATAGTTTAACCTGAAACCAAGTGCGTCTTTTGTACTAGAATCTGTCGGTTTTCGTTGACGCTAATCATCGTTCACAACAATCTCCCAGTGTAGTCGATATTAAACTTACTTCATAAATCACCCAGAAATGCGACTTATATACTCGCCCATTTATCGCATTTAGATTTCCTATGGTGATGATTCCGGTCCCAGTGTGCCCCAAATAATCGCCAAAATAGAATCTTGTTGGATCTTACTTTGCTATATTTTCGTTTGCAGGAAATATCAGCCAACATAATCACCCTCTACTTGTCCAACCAGGATACCATAAAACAACCAAAAGGGAAGTCATTTAATTCCAATTCTGCGCTCAGAAGCTCTGTATGGCACAATAAACCCTCTAAGGATGTCATTCTTGTACACAAGACTAAATAACGTTTTCGCTTTCAAAAGGACTTAAGGTCTTTGTGTTAACCTCTTTCTATGCCAAAAACTTTCACAATAAAACAAAAAAAGAAGAAAGATCTTCTCAAGCAAACACCACAAGGAAGCGAGCACAAAAAAAAAAAACAAGCAACCAAAAACCCTCTTCACTGCCAAAAGTATCGTATCCGTGTAAAAGCTGTGAGCTTGTCAGGACAATAAATAACAGTAAAAACAAATACCTACTAAAACCAAAGTACTATCATACTAATAGACCCCTTTTGCGAAGCCCCCTCCTCATTGTATCAACCAACCTACATAGGTGTGAAGGAGAATAGTATGGGAAAACAAAAATGGAACATCTTCCTAATTCGCAGAGACATCAGGACCACACACATAGGTATATAAGTACCATAAGACTATCGTATCGCGCACCCTGGCTCAATGTTCCTCTCCACTGAAGATGTCCTTGCATTATATTTATTATGCTTATCGTACCACGGGATATGGCCCCACAACACAGTACATCTATCCAACACACCGAACCTGTACAGTATTATTTCACAGGATTTCTGCTTGGTCCTACACGCCAGGTAGCAATGTGTGCGTATCCTTGATATTTATGCGTATAGCCAGAAAATCTGTAAGAGAATCACAGAGTGCAAAGCGGCGAGTACCTTAACAAGGATTTAGTGTGTACACGTGAGTATAACTTCTGCTTCAGCACATCACCGCAACCATAAGGACCTCGAGGAGGGTGTGCAAATGATTTATTTTATCGAATCATTTTCGGTATGCTTGCGACGGCTTTCGATTGTGTTTTCGGTTTGGTTTGGAAATTATCATTGATAAGTTCTAATTGTTGTCTCCAAACTTTTTCGTTGTCTCCCCCAACACGAGATATCGTGTATCGTTTCGCAATCTCACCCAGGATCCCTTTCCACTAGACGCCTGATTGTCATTAAGTTTGCTACGAATATGGTTGGTGCCAACTGTTCCTTAGTATCCATTAGTACACTCAGTGTCAACGGCAGACAAACTGACAGCCGATTATTACCTGTTAGTTGAAGTGATAATTACATAGAATTGATTTTACCGCCTGTTTGCTGCTACAAATTACAGGGATGTCACAAAAATTGCCCACACAAGTTCAAGTGGTTGTGCAAATAATAGTTTTCGATAAGTGCGTCATTGTGCGAATTGACCCGTATGATCTATAATATTACGCGATGCTTGTAACTTAGATAAAAATAAATTCTAATAAATTGAAATCAATAAGTTAAGCGTCGCAACATTGTTCGTCATTTTTAAATAAAGATAAAGACGTTTATAATGGAAAAAATATTTAAACACGAATTTGTGGAAACCATAACATCAAAATAATCAAACATTTATACAGTCTGGGGATTAATTCGGTACCATATTTAAACATCGGCGAATATCGTGTACATATCTACACCCATCAGGGATTACAACTGTTGACAAAATGTAAGTGATTGGATTATGATATTTCAGTGCGGTCTTGGTTATGTGTAATTAAATTATGCAATGTGTATGTATTTTGAAATTTCGCATAGGTATGTGACAGGATATAGAAATAAAGCCGTCGCTATTTATACACACAATGTGGACATGATGTCGACAGATTGCCACGAAATTATGCGCATCATTAAAAAATTGTCGGAATATTTCAGAATCGCATTAGAGAATTTAATTAAGAATTCAATGAATTTATATTTGCTGTCGTTGTTGTTTTTTTTAGTGGTATTTACGTCATAGACGATTGATGGGGATCGTTTTTTTATGTGACATTTTATATTTACCAACCTTTTCAGCGTTCGACTTTTGAGAATTTAATGTTTATATTTAGCATAAGGGCTGAGCTGAAATTTAAAATGCTTCTGTTAAATGCTGATTTCATCCTTTTTTTATGGAAAGCTTCTTTAATAGCTTTGCGACAGTAAAAGAATATTCGTTAAGATTGACATACAATTTTGTGAACAGCAAAATCGAATGAGCGATTAGCCAGTATTCGCAACCATCATTATCATTATTAATTGTTTTACGGCTTCTCATTTTGTCGTACCGATTACGGCGTTTTTTGAAAACCGATTTTTATGAAATGTGGACCAAATGAAAGTTGGCTGTATTGGTAAAGTTTTCACTTGCAAAGTTCTGACATTAAAAACATACTATACCAGCTTTCCATGCTCATTCCTTCAGATTTCTGTTCAGAACTTGTGACCTAGGCATCCTTAAACCCGATTGTAAAATTTCCTCAAATTAAGAAATTAATAAAAATTGTTCTTAAAGTACCACCTACTTTGAAAGCAATGTAAAGATAGTTATTCAGGCTAATAGACCGACATTCATTACGTGATACGGTTGAATCAACTCCAATCGCAGAACTCAGCCCCCTACTAACTCCCACTACAAACCGAATTTTTTAACAACCAGATTACACTTCCGGGAATGGCATCAAGCTTTTAATTAAAAAGTACAGCAAAACGTACTTGTATATGTGTTACCCTTTCAGTTGCAGGTCTGACAAGAGAGCACAAAAATAAAACGTAAAATTAAAAACTACCCTAACAAACAATTCCAATCACTTCGAAGTTTTTACTTCTAAACTGTCCACATCCACAGCCGGAAAGTTCACTCCAAACTCACCCACTTTCGATGTCTCAATAAGTTTTATGATTTACCTCTCTTGTTCCTGATGCGATGTCATTGAAAAAGTTTTTTTTTCCTAAACAACTTTGCTCTTTCTTTTCCGGTGTTTCTTACATGGCATCGCACAGAAAAACCGCACACACTCTTGCCGTATGTAGTGAGGATAGGTACGTCAGGGAAAGGATTTGAACGACTTAGGACACCCAACTAGGATTGTGTTTCCCGTCAGGCCAAATCTTTACAAGCTTGTTGCGACACAACAATTTAATGTTCAAAAGGTACTCGCAACTAAACTTGACACGAGGGTAGATGTTGTCATCGAAAAGTGGAAAACTTCCGTTCAAAGTCGACACAAAAAAAATAAAAAACGGAAGGTACCTACATCCATAGGAACGTGTCACTCTTTTCGTTCGTCTTGTAGTAGGTACACATTTTTTTGCTGAAAAACTTCTTCCGCCTCTTCGAGTAGTTTCAAGGATATGACCCGTGGTATATGGTCTCTCGCATTATTAGACATTGTCACACATTTAAAAGGACATTTAGTTCACTTCGAGTGGGATTGCCTCTGAAAGGGTACTTTTGCCGAATAGAAATGGATACTTCCAACATCTGCATCGGTTTACGTTCTGAGGGTCAATTATAATCAGTATAATTTGTGCCCAGAAATTATCCCACCAGCAGAACAAACGAACAGCGAAGCAGATAAACACTGATTATCTAGACGGGAGAGAAACAAAAACTCCCTCTCGCACCATACGCGCAGTAATAAAAGCCAGGCGAGTATAATAAATTTGTTGAACGACTGCTACACGAAGTACGTAACGTAAACGTATCTAGTGAAAGGTAGCTACACCGCACGGTAAAGGACTGTGAGAAATTTGGGTTTCTCAAGTTTAGTGATACGGAAACATAAAAAGGAAAAAAGCTCCTGTAATAAACAACAACGAAAGAGGCGACGATGATGATGATGACGATGACGATGGTTGTGGCGGAGAGAATATGATAGACGCCCTTTTAGTCCTCTTGCTGTTGCTGTGAGGAATGTATTTTCCTGTTGTTTAGGGGGGTCTTTTTTTCGTTTTTCCTTTGGCTCCAAGTTTATGACTGGGTGATTTTTTAAGTTACTGCTCGGTTATGATTATGAAATATGATAATTTTTTTTCTACTGGTGCTGGAAAGGATGGTGGGGGTAGACAAATTTAACGGAATCATTAGCAGTCACTTAGGCGAGGAGTGAAACAAAATTCCGGCAGAAACTTTTCTGAATTTTTACCATGTTAAGGTATTTGCGGCGAAACTATTTGGCTTCTGTTAAACTACTTTACATGCTTCGGTGGGGTGGTTGTCAGGGCAAGGCAGTCGGTACGGGGGGAGATTTATTGAATTTCATTTGGAACAGAAATGAAAATATCGATCGGTAGAGTAGGTGCACATGTATATATGAAGGCAGACATTTCTCTTTGGAGATTTGCAAATAGCACTATTGGAAAAGGGCTGCCGTTGTGGACACTAGGTGTATATTTCACCAAGATGTCATGACAATAGCTAGAAGCCCTTTTATCTAAGCTCTTTCAATGAACCGAGAACAGTCGCTTTGGTTGTGACACAGAACAAGCAGGAGAAAGCTTTTCAGAATTACTAAGCTAAAACTTACATTAATTTAAGTGCAGAAGTAACGCATTTCGACAGCATCATCGGGACAGCTGAAGCGTAGAAAGTGCGATCTACTCGAAAGAAGTATTATTTGCTACGAAAAATGTTCGTATAGCAGTCAAAAATTAGACCTGCTTGCCGAATTGAATTCATTTCTTATGGTCCACAAAGGCTTTTTTGAAGCTTGCTTCATCCCTCTTTACGACTTGTTGAGATTTGAAATGTTTTAAATTTACAAACAACCTTAAATACTCGGTTTATCGTCGACCTGCACTTTAGATCTTGCTTTATGTCAATTCGAACCAGGACTAGCCCTTTGATTTCCAGCTCAAAAACCTAAATGGCTACTGTTAATTCACTTGATAAGTTTGTTAACCCATTTTAAGCTCGCTCAGGCATCTTTAATGCAGCCAAATGCTGGGACATGTGAACTTTGATTGCTCTCCATTTTACTACCGTGTAAAATCTCCTGTTTTATATGCTTAGTGGTGGAGTAGCCTAGACAGATAATACCCACCGCGCAGATATTCATGTCACTCAGTAAAAACGTTGTAACTCTTTTCGAAACCACGCCAAAAAATAAGCTCTAACTGACAACGGTTTTTGCTCGGTTAAAATTAATTAAATCTCTGTTAAAAAAACGAGTGCATTATTTATTGTTAAGAACTAACAAGAAAAAAGGGTTAAACGGGTCCATTAAAAAAAAACGACTTTATTTGTTTTTATCAATCAAGTTTCACAAGTTGCTTAAATTCTGCAGAATTAGTTTGTTATTTAAGACCTAGAAAATTTAGTGTGGCGGTTAGAAATGATTATAAGTAAGGCCCAGTAGGTATTACTTGGTAGTTTTTAACCGAAAGTTGATTGATTTTAAATGAGTGATTTGATATTAGTTACAGAAGCAGAACAGCTTCCATGTTTTTACGTGATTTTTGGTAATATTAAGGGAAACATGATAAATTTTCCTCTTCGTCCATAAATGAACTATTTGTTTTCCCTCTCGATGTCGAGCCCCCATGCTACAAGTTGATTTTTAAGTTAAAATTGAAAACGAGGCCTTCCCTCAATTTTTAATAAATAACAGTAGGTACCCACCCACCCACTTTAAAATGCAAATGAAAAATCTGGCGAATAATGCTCTCCTCGAGTCGCTCCCTGCTTAAGAAACTGAAAAATTGCCCTCCACACAATAATTCTTGGCCCCTTCCCATCTGCTCTACACATACTCTCCACACAAAACATCAATAGCCGGCAAAATTGAAACAGCAAAAGAAAAAAACTAAAAGAAGAACAAAATTGATTTTGCTCATTTTCCTTCCACTTTACTTCCCCATTTGCGTAGGATTTTCCTCGCCTATATGCGTTTCTCGTTAAAATTTCACTCACCAAAAATGAAAGCACAACTACTACCCCATAAACACGAGCGAAAATTCACACATTCAGGATGCTCAGGAAATCCATAAAAAGAAAACTCCAATCCCATCAGAATATATTTATATATACTCGTATATCCTGAAGGCAACCAACGAGATTGATACAAGTGCTAATAACACCCCCAAGGCATAGGTTCCCTGTTATCTTTTATGCTTACCTTGGAGATATTTATCTGCCAAAAACTTGCCCTGCATGACCGTCCCTGAGCTGATCCGTAAATCTCATTGTCTCTGTGTGTACACACAGACATGCCTACGCTTCACGCTAAATCGAGTATAATAATAATAAGCTTCAGGCCAAAAACTAAACGACATGCTGCTAGCTATATACAGAACGATCGATGTGCTTCCTCATTCTTCAGCGATGGTCAGCGAGAAGCCAGAACCTCCTTGTAAGACTCTATAGGTGAGATGATGTGGAAATGCAATTTTGACAAATTTATGCAAATTAACTGTGATGGATTGGCTGGTCTTCGTTTCCTCATTTTTTGTCCGTTCGTTTTCTATCCCAGTGAATAGGTAGTCAAGTCAAGTCATATACTCGTACCATCAAGATGGCAAGTAAAATTTGCATATATTCATTGGTCTTTGTCGTCGAAGGTAGTCGTTTTCATGTTCTCCATACACGTTTGGGGGCAAAAATTGGACTCATCCATCACGGAGTTGGGACGATAATGTTCTGTTAGCCATGTGGTAATTTGGTCGACAATATTCAGCAATATAGGTGGAAGACAGGACCTGCATAGCATGGAGGTGTCAAATACTTTAAAGGTTAATCCTAAAGGGACTAATAAACCGTAAACTGAGGAGCAAGGGCGACAACGAACTTTGAGTGACATTTGCCACCGGGGTAATTTAAATTGATCGCGCTTAATTGAAGAAATTGCTCTGCGACGAGCAGGTGTCCAATTCTTTTTTTTTAAATAATTAAGTTGATAAATTGACGACGACACTGAGAACGAATAATTCAAGTTAAATGCCGCTATTTAGAGGTACCATGGTGGATACTTGACTTTAATAAATCCTGATGGCATAATTTGAGCTGATGAGACACTATTAGTGTTGCTTCTACAACACTGAGGTAGGGGTTTCATTTTGAGGCATTTTTGGCAATTGAATGTATTTCTGTTTTAGCTTTAAGTTGAATTTTTAATATTATGTACTATAATATTACCAAATGTGTTAATAAAAAATATCGAAAGGGACTTATGTACTTGCTGATCAAATTTTACCAACTTAAAATGTCAGATAAAAACAGTACGTGGCCTAGAAAAATGTCCTTAAACCTTAAAAGCGATTATTAAAAAAAATAAAAAAAGATTGCAGTAAAGTATATCAGAAAATAGAAATGATATCGGACTCAGAACTAGGTATTAGTAAGAAGGAGTGACACACATCCAAACCAGCTTGACCATTGTGCGACTAAAGTTGCAATTTGGCATTGCTTTTGAGAGCCTGTCACAATTTTGTGCTGTTTTGTCCCTTTTTTTTTATTAGGGGAAGTCACTTCGAAATTTTTTCAAATGCTGTTATTTCGAAATAAAAACATTCAAAATGCAACACCGTTGCCTACTACAACACTATTTTAGTATTTTGCGAACTATTGGTTGTTAAATATATAGGTAGTGCGAAAATTCTAAATTTGCAGAGTAGCTTCAGAAATTACACCTTAATTTCCCCCACCGGCCCTTTTTTAGAATTTTTAGAATTCTGCATCGGCCACCCTGTTTATTTTGAATTTGATTTTTCCAAATGTCAACTGAGTATGTATCGATATAGGATTTTGTTGACTAGAATTGTCGGCAAAAGCTACTCACTTGACCACTCTGGGTCAATAAAAACTAAAATACAGTCAGCTGTCAGACTTACTCAACGAACGACCCCAATCGCATTTTTTTCGCCATTATGTAAACAAAATGGTGAGGGAAAACTTAGAAATTGGTTAGAAAAAGTCAGGGATATTTGGGGAAAATTATTTCTTGGTCTCGTGGTAAATACTATTTAAGATGACAGAAATTAAATACTTCAGCTATTGCACTAATTTATTTTCTATTAAACTAATTTATTTTCTTTTATTTTTTCTTTCAGGTAAGCACCGATTTTAACGGATTTACTTTGTTTTACATATAAGTACATACATAATATGTGAGTACTGATATTCTAACTATATACCTAACCTATTTTTTTGGGTGTACCGACTACAGAGTTAATTCAAACTCCATTTTTTTGAAATGTTGCCCAAATGAAAGATGACGGATTCCCACATGCATTGCTCTATACCATATGTACATCAATGGACTTCCTCCTTAAAAACCAAGAGCTATTTAGGTGTTTAGTGTTTCGGTTTAATGTCGTCGGAATGTTAGGCAAAATACAAAAATATCGCCTGCACTTTGTAAGTACTCACGGCCCATTTATAGAACATACTTATAGGATGCTGGATATAAGCGGCAGAAGCCGTACTTAGTGTCTCAAATGGCATTCCAACATACGCCTTAAAAGTAATGGTGGAAGTAACATTTTTTTGTTTGTATGTAGTTTTCGGAAATGGACAAGGCAAACAAAAAATATTCCAATGATGGCACAAGACTCCTTATACTATTTCGCCTTGAAATGAAATCGGAATCATCCGAGCCGTCACTAAATCGTTTTTATTTCTGTCATTTATGACTTAAGTTTGTATATGCAATTATGAACTCATTTTTATCAATGCATGACGGTCGCATTCAGCAACTGTAGTTGCATAGTTTGGGCAACATTGTTTTGAATTAGGATTCACACTTGGTCTTTAAGAAGTCACAGTAGATGAGAGTTGCTCGAGTTTTTTAATACAAAATGTTTGAAAATGCTTCACCCTATAGAACTTAAAATTTTGTATACATAAAAGTAAATCCAACCCAAAGACCTAAACGCTCTTGTTAAATTGTTTCGCCACTTACCTACCTTCATTTGGCTTGATTTGTACTTGTACTTTCGTTTATTATTATTACTCAATTCAAAAACCAACAACTTAAATTAAGAAATATAATTAAAATCAATTATTTTGTTGTTAGTTTAAAAGTGCAAAATCCATAATCTGTTGCATGCCACAATTTCAATTCAATCTGAAAACGAAACTAGTCACGCAAATACTCCTTGGTCCATGCTTGACGAACTACAATCATTCAGTGGCTGAGCTGGGTGAGAAGCTCTCTAATCAGTACAAAGAATGCTTGGGCACACTTTTCAGCTCCGCAGACCCGTGACTTGTTCTGTTTATCTTGCGTTCGCCATCACTTGAACGGGTTTTTTCTTTTCTCCCGTTTTCCTTCTGCCACCAGCGAATTATCTTCGCAAACCAGTCAGATGGAATCATTTTCCACTTCTCCCGCTTTTAGTAGCACCATCTCTTTCCCCAAATACTCTTACCGTGGAACGTTATCACATTTGAATGATTTATATTTATCTGCGTGGAGTCCAGGACGAGGACGAAAAACGAGAACGTCCAGTTCGAACGCAGATACAAAATGTTATTTATGTCAGAGTCTCCTCCTTTAAATGTTTACTTTGTGTTGAGTGTTGAGAGCGAGTATTTCGTTTATTTTTCGCATCCATAGGAGCAGCACTTCTTCTTCGACGGCTAGTGGTGGTGGTGTCGGCTCTCGGGTGCTGGCATCTTCTATATCATTTTTTTTTTGTCGGAAAAAAATATTCTTCTAATTAGTTTCTGTGAAATTGGTTTTTCATGTTTCATTGAGTGCTTTTTCATAGTCGGACTTTTTGGGGAGCCGGGAAGTCGTCCTCGAAACAAGACAGCAAAAAAAAAGAAGAAGAAGAGAAACAGCAAATCCAAACAACATTACGACTGGTGGTCAGCAACCCTACATCCCAATCCCGTAACGGATATACTATAAATTTTGGAATTAAGCCAGGGCTTCTGTTTGTTTTGTTTATTATTTTTCTGTATACACATCTATTTATTTCCTTTTAGGTTGACTTTTAAATTAAGCCACTCGAAGTAGGGTGGCTTGGCATAGGTTAGGGTCTGCTGTTTAGGTGTTGCCGGGCTCTAATTGTTTCGTTTGGGTTTGTTTTTTTTTCTTCAGTTTTCTGTTTGCTTTTGCGTCAAAGTTAAATTAGTTTTGAAAATTCCAATGGACTAAAAATGTTGTACGAATGTGCCAATTTGGCAATTTGTGTATGCACCGGGGTTTGGTTGGGAAGAGAAAATTCAATTTCCATAGAAGAACAACAGTTTTAGATACTCGTACGGGTATACGAGTATGTGAAACAAAAATGAGTGAACTTTCACTACTACTTTTAGTGTAGGTAGGTATTGGTGGGCATAAATGTCGAATGTCCGATTGAATCCCTGTTGAGAGGACTTTTTTCATTTCCATCAAATTCTCTGCTTTCTAATTTACCATGTTTGACCTAGTGAGGTGGCTGTTAACTGGTTGTACATTGAACAGATGTAAATAATTTACAAGTGGGTATGCGAAATTCAATCAATTTTTTAGGATTTACCCTTTAATTAGTGGAGTTCGTTTGAGTGTTCCAATGGGAATGGAAAATGGTTGTAGTTGCCGAGTGGAGTGGGGTACGATCAAAATATTGTCCATTCACCAAGGAGACTTTGTAACACAACTGAAATCACGCAATGCTTCTGAGACCCAAGCATTATGCGCTCGTGTAAAGGGAGATAGAAGTGAAAGCAATTATTTCAGTTCTAAAGATTGAATCTTTTTAGATTATATCTTCGTATTTACAAAATGGAAAGCGAGAAGAGAAGTGAAGAGTTCAAATCATAGGACGCCAGCAAAAACTGCAAAAAAAATTTCCCACTTCCTTGGACCAGTGGCGGTCCTAATGCGGTTCTATTTCTAATCAAATTTTGCTTTTATACAAAAATTAACTAAACGACAGTCAAAAATGCAAACAGTCATAACAATCCATCTATATGATTGCATGTTCAACACCATTTAAACTCTATTGAGTTACTTTGTCGCACATTGTGTTAACTGCCATGCCTTGCCTGCCTAGTTTCTCTGCTCTGCAAATTGTCTTCCCCAGTGCTGTCAATTGCATTTCGAAATGCAAACTACATCACTTAACCCACATTTTAACAACATTTTCCGAGTAACACTTGTAAGTGTCTGTTGCATAAATACAATGCACTTGCACTGCATCATGGACTATCTTCAACTTCGCAGATGGTTGCTATTCTCTTCTAGGGAAGTATATCCCTCATATTTCAACCGCAAAGGAGGGATTCAATTTTTATTTGCACTCAATATTTCCTCGTTTATCATGCGATTTACTTAATCCGCTTGTGCAAACTGGGGGTAAAGCACAGACGAATACTTCACATGCAGTGTGTCATCATCAGCCGGTGCACATTTTGAGGAGGACTGTACCTACCATGAAAAGTTAAATAGGTAGTCTGGGGATTTTCATAGGATATTCCGAACTTTCCGGACGCCAAAGTGAATGCTCAACTTTTGCCAACCGCACATTTGGTTGGATAAGTGTGCTAGCAAACTGCATAACAAAAGTTAACTTACGTTATACGCATTATGTCATACGACTTTGCGTCCGGCAATATTCTCGTTTTCGTACGTTTAATTTTTAATTTTGTTTTCTCTTTTTTGGGCAGTTGAAGTAAGTAAACGTTTTGGGAAAAGGATGGGATTTTGTTCATATTAAATTGATTGCAAATGAAATTAAATTGATTTAAAAAATGGGTCTTTTTGGCATGTATATAAAAGAGGTATCTTAATTGTGTTTCTATGTTTGCCAATAACTAGGTGCGAATGCGTTCTCTGCATTTTTTGTCCGGCACAATCTGTAGGCCAAAATCCTGCACTTGTTTTTCCTCAGACGATTGCACTGATATGAAAAAAAATTTTAAATCTTTAATCCAAGCTGTGAGTCATATATTTTGTATATTTTTGACACCAGATCCTCTATTCTAAATTCACATTATCGTCTTTCGATCCGCATTAGATACTTCCATGCGTTCGCATTTTTATCTTTGGCGAATCGCCGACGATTCTTCCATCGATTTTTAGAGTGAAGTAACCCATTTCGCCAGATACATGCGCCGTTTGAGATTTCTAGATGAAGTCGCCGGCGAATAAAAAAGCAATTCCCTTCAAGAAATGAGGACATAAAGTGCCTAGTTCTTTGCATTTCATTAACAACTACACGGCTTCCACGCCATCTATGAGACAATCCATTTGTTGTCGAAGGATACCCGATTTACAACATTCTTCATTCACCATCCCAATTCTCTAGCTTGGAGCAATGTCTCCTCGTCACGTTCAAATTGCACCAAAAAGCTTAATAATACAAAATAACCGTCACAACTACGCTGCTAATTTAAGAACGGAAATGAATAAACAGCCAAGTGAATAAATAAATAAACAGACGGATAAAATTACAAACCGATGCCGAAAACGAATTCGCCAATTAAAATGATTAGCTAAGGCAA
Organism: Cheilosia impressa; assembly: GCA_948293265.1. NCBI lineage: Eukaryota > Metazoa > Arthropoda > Insecta > Diptera > Syrphidae > Cheilosia > Cheilosia impressa. The sequence goes on along the minus strand of OX411884.1, from coordinate 24,570,654 downwards.
TGAACGCGCCATGCCAGGCGGAAAGGATTCATATAAACACATAAATTCGCCGAAGCCCCTGTCGCATTAGATATTCCATCTGCGATAGTTCCATTCACGCGCTTCCTCTCCCAAAAACACACTTATAGAATTATTTGTTTCGCAACTCAATATTTAAAACGGGCTGGCACTTTTCCGCCCCACGGCAAACGAGTGCGAGTGCGATCCTTGAGAGTTTCGTGTGCTCCCCAAGCAGATACATACATACTTGCTGGCGTTGTCAAGAGACAACAATGAAATAATTCTGCCATAATGCTGAAATGGAATGCTGAATTTAAGGACTGCCCGTTCTTCCATGCGCATATACAGCCAAGGGAAATACGGTAGCGCTAGCGCCTTTCTGCTTATTCCGGCAGGTCTTGCTTGCAACCGATGTCTTGGAGAATCGGCTACGGCACGACAGAGGTACTGCTGTCATTTTCCGGTTGCCTGCCGCTTTCTCATCTAAAATTCAAAAAGCATCCGCACAAACTCAAAATTCAATTTTTTACAAGTGTACCTATGTGTATGTGGATAGATCCTAGCACTTTGTGTATTTCTTGGGACGCTTCTACCACCTCGCCTAGTTTGTTTAACTTTTGTCTCTCAATTAAATTCCAAGATGGATAGTTTCTGCGGCAATGAGATGCGGTCCTGCGATGGTTGGCGGTAATTTCGTGCTCCACAAAATGATGATGAAAGTCCATCCCCCTGCTAGAAGAAAATTCCCAAGAAATAACAAAAACGCAGCAGAAGACCTTGGCCAAAAATTATCTTCCATCTGTCTAGAGGAAAAATTAAGTTTATTCCACCTTTTGATGTCCTTTGCCAAGGAAATCCTGGGCTTCTACGAAACTTTTTTCGTCTTCGCTGTCCAAAAAGTCAATAAAAACACAAAGAAAAAAAAATTATTAGATACCCACATGAATAGTTGACGAAGGACATTTAGTCACATTTGTCAGTTGGGTGGCTGCCTTTGAGCATAGATGCCATAGGTATTCTGCTTCCTTTGATTGGAAGATGAACTTTTCTATGTGCTCTTTGTCGAAGTGTCCTACAATAATTGCCTCAAGGTGTGTGACCTGAATGACAGATAGAAGGAGTGGGCGAGGCTTTATTTTCTCTTTTTTTACCTGCTGGCCTACTCGTACGTAATAAGTTTGAAAACGCTCTGAGAAGGTTTTTTCTTTTCACTGGTCGCCCAGCCGGTTTATTTCACTTTTGGGGCCTCCATTTCACCCGAGGCCGTCTTTATTTTAATGGGATCTACTGGGTGGTGTTGAATGTTGATTACTTTATGATGAGAATTTGGTTGCGAAACGTTTTGGTTTCTTTTTAGATAATGCTGGGCAATTTATGTTTAAAACTTTTTTTTGATAGCTAGAAGTGGATTAGGCTAGGAGGGCGATTTGCATTAGTGGCACGCTGTCAATTAAACTCGAAACGTGCTTTATACACACAAATGTGGGTATTTTAAGCGATGGGACTTTGCAGTCGGTGGGGAGTTTGCATTTAATCGGACACACAGTGGTTGCAGAGTGAAATGTGTTGAAAAGGCACTTTGAATGGAATACATGTTGGTTAAGTAATTTTTGACAAGGCTCTCATTTAAAAAAATATTCACCTGTGTAGACGCATAAGTATATAGATATAAAAAAAAAATAAATAACACATACATGTACATTGTATACACCTGGCTGCCGGTACATCTATTTTACATATTATTCATGTTCATTCCTGTTTTGTTACTTGGTTATAAAATAAAGAAAGAGAGTCAAGCAGTTGAAAGCAGACTGCCGTGAAGAACAGACGTGTTTTATTTCTTGTCGTTGTCCTGTATATATTTGTTTGGTTTTCAGTGTCGTAACAATTTAAAGATTCCTGACCCGCTTACAATCTCAGAAGTGGGATTATCCTATTAAAAAGCGTGCGCGTGTCCATTAACAAAGAAAAGAAAAGTGTTCGTGCGCGAAGAAAACAAAACGAATTTCAACCCCAATTAATAAGTGCGTCGTGTGAAAAAAAAGACAACGAAAATAAACAGTTATGGTAGACACAGAAATCGAAAAGTTCAAAGTATATACTGCTACGCAGTTAAAATCGTGGTGAACGCGGCGAATTCCCGTTCTCCAGCAGACAGACGCTGATGGCAGATGGCGACGATGATGAGTCTGATGACGAGGAAACATACGAAGACAGCGTGAACAACGAAATGCAAACGACAGCAACAATGAAGGCAAAGGGAAGAAAAAACGACACACATACAGATGATCAAAATAAAGAGAAAAATACAAATGAATGTGAAAATGAATTTACTAATGATAGAGAAGAGGATAGCTATACACAAACGACCGGTACAAATATAATGAAAAAAGAGTGGATTCTAATGAAGCGAGAGATAGAAGCGCTGAAGAAAGAAATTAAAATGAAGGACAAAGAGAATGAACTACTAAGGAAAGAAAATGAGCTGATCAGTCAAATGAGTGGTGGCCAACTACAAATGAGAAATACTGAAGAGAAAAAAAATTTAAGTCACACTAAAGAACTAATATGTGAATTCTGCAGAACGGGTGACTCATTCCAGCATTTTGAGAGTCAACTAAAGACTGTGCAACAGGCGAATGAATTGGACGACAACAACAATAACGTGCTCGTTTCACTCAAATTGAAGGAGAAGGCACTCAAGTGGTTCCATTCGAGGGATGACATTACAACAGTGACGTTTAGGAGTTTGCTGACAGAAATAGGCGGAATTTTTAACGATCGTCCATCAAAATTAAAAATGAATGCAGGAAGGAGAAACGTAAGCCAGGTTCGTGATATATTAGTGCTGAGATGGGGCACCTAGCAGCCCAATGCCCAAAGAGGAAGCAGCTACGTCCGATTGGTTCTATAAACTCGGACTTCGACCAGGAATATGATCCCTATTAGATACCGCCAGTCCAGTCAGCCTAATTAAAAGGAATAATATTTTAGAAAACGAAAATGTAAATTATAATGAAAATATTATGAGTTGTAAATGAGCCCACAAGGTAATCGGGGCGATTACAATGTCAGGATAGCCGAATTGTAGACGCATAAGTATATAGATATAAAAAAAAAATAAATAACACATACATGTACATTGTATACACCTGGCTGCCGGTACATCTATTTTACATATTATTCATGTTCATTCCTGTTTTGTTACTTGGTTATAAAATAAAGAAAGAGAGTCAAGCAGTTGAAAGCAGACTGCCGTGAAGAACAGACGTGTTTTATTTCTTGTCGTTGTCCTGTATATATTTGTTTGGTTTTCAGTGTCGTAACAATTTAAAGATTCCTGACCCGCTTACACCTGTATAGAAAGATCAATTAAAATGTATCGCAGGGAAAAAGTAGGCTGCTTTGAAGCCGATTAATTGAGTGGGTGATACTTTACTCGACTTAATGGATTGCAACAGATTTGATAACCGTTTAAAATTGATGAAAGCCACATAAAGAGCTTACTTCGAGTAAGCGTACTTACAAAGCCTTTTAAAAGAACGCGCATTTTAAGAACAAATTTGACTTTGTAAACAAGAAGTTCGATTTATTTCCAAAAAAAAGAGGGTACACGGTACACAATATAAAACACACGAACCAAAACGATGTAAACTTGCAATTGTAGGATACTTAAAAAAAATCACCTACTTTTTTAAATTTGTTTCACAAGGACCCCTTCCAAAAAGTGGTAAGTGGTTTTATGACACTTATTTTGTACAAGGAATTTATTCACACACAGAATAGACTGTCAGAATCAATTAAAGCGATCTGGTGATAAACTTGATGGCTCTTTGAAATCGCTTATATCTTTAAACAGGGCGAAGTGGTCAAAACATTTAATAAAGCAAGGGACTGTAATTACATAACTCTGTTAACATCTGTTAACATTACAGGGGTAATTATTTAGGTTGCTCAAATTGATTTAAAAATTGAAGCCCCTCGAATATAGAGGAGAAAACTTCCACCACATCAGGGAACCCTGTAATGTATTCAGGCAACGTAAGTTGTTCTCCAAAAAAATGGCGGAACTTAAATGTTTTATAGGATGCATCAGATGCAATCGTTAATAAACTTTACCGGGGCTATTGCAAGACAATTAGTTACACAAACGGAAATGCGTTGAGGGCTGATACTTTTTTTATCAATTCAACAGGATTGACAATTTTGAGAGTTTGTAATAACATCTTTTAAACGTATTATGTGGTTTTCGACATGATATGACAGTGAGTAACCTGTTTAGTGAGGTTAACTCTGAGTTGTTTTAATTCTTAATTCATTTATTAAAATTATTAAAAATTTACATTTAAAAAATAACGGGAGGTAGCTAACTAGCCCCAGCACAACTTTCGGTGTTGTTTTTTTACTCCAGCCCAATGAACTTTATTGACATTTTGTACGTGTTCTTAAACTCTGCGTAAATTGGGAAGTGTTCTGAACGTGTGCTATTACTTTTTAAAGAATATTGCGATGGGGTTATAAGTGCATTAATATTATTTTTCGTCGACATTGGATTTCGGAAGTTATGTTTATGTTAAGGACTATTCAAATGAGAGCGAAATGCGAACTGCGAACTAGTGATTGTTCGCAGTTTCTGACATTTCATTCTCATGAACACTTTATTTAGTCGCAGGTACCCGCGAATCAGTTTCACTGTTAAAGGTTGAGTTCGAACGACTTTTTCATTCGTCAGTTTGTGGAACGCGCCTTTGAATAAAGTGTGAGCTCTCGGCAAGAATTTTAAATTCGCAGTAAAATTGCTGTAATTGTAGATTTAGCTATAGAAAACAATTGAGACGCAGGTTTTTTAGATTAGTTTTAGATTAAATATAATGCTCTGGTGATAGAACAAATAGCAATTTTAAATTCACAACTAAAATTTTATTAATTCACCTATTCGCAATTCGCGCTCATATGAAAAGTCTTTCAGTGACGCAAGATTTCCGCACCAAGTGTGAATGAATAAATTTCCCAAAAAATAAATAAAAACATGAATGCTTAGCAACTGTCGCTTAAACTCCGAGTATGCAAGAAGATGAGTTCTTGTGTATTTGTTCTTTTTTAAATTAAATATCAATTTGTGAACACTGCTCAAAAGCACAAAATGCAAAAACAATTTTCTATCAAATTTAACATGGTTGTGCGGTGCTCAGAAAAAATAAAAATTACTCTCGAACAGATGGGGCACACCGTAGGAATGACGGACACCACATAAATGAGGATGAGGGATACCTTGTTTTTCCCACTCAACCTTTCGTTCGCGACATGGTGGTTTTGGTTTATTGAGTAACAGAGTAATGTTTGTCGCTCCTCAAAGTGTAGGTTTAGGTTACAGTCTGTTTATAAATGCTTTTTTTTTTAAATCATTTTACCTTGATTGAAGGGATTTAGCTGAATATTAATCGAAAATCAATTAAGAACATACAGTACCTACTGTGTTCTTTTTGTGTGTGTGTGTGTGTTTTTTTTAAATCGGAAACTATTTTCCGCTTAATCTATTTGCAATCATATCCAGTACATGACGAACATGTGTGGAACTCAACTCTTCAACGACTATTTAAATAGTTAATTCTCTTTTTGTTTAAATGGTATATATATTTATATGCAAAAAAAAAAGGAAAAAAATCTTCAAAAGAGGTGGAGGGTACCCACCTAGTATTCGATTTAAACAATGCAGGTGGCAAATTAATTTGAAATCAATTGAGTGGACTGCCTTTGATTGGGTAACCGGATATGCAAATTATGTAGTAGGAATGAGTGGCACTTTGCTGTTTGGAAAATATTGACAAAGTTTGTTAACGTATTTATATTTTTTATTTGTTTACAATTGGAGCATATGTATATTCAATTATTTTTAATTAGCCGCGTGTTTAAACATAGTTTTTTTTCAATTAATTTGTGGGGAATTACGTAAATGATTTGATTCGATGTTACGGGTGAAAAATTATTTTAAGTAAATAAGTGCCTAACAAAATTGATGTTGCATTTGCATTGGGAGTCGATTTCAATTGCATTAAACAAACAAGCACATAGTAAATGCAAACATGATAACGGATACAATCAAATAAATATTTTTCCTTGTTTATGCTGCTGTTGTGGTAGACCATTGTGTGTCTTGCAAAATCCGTCAAAAGTGTGACAGTTGCTATACGCAATTTGACATTTTTGCTTGACTAGAACTTAGAAATATGTACCATACTTGTCGAAGCTGCTTTTTTCGTATGAAGTCTGATGAGTGGCAGATAGCTGTGTTCAGTATTCACTATACCTACCATCGACCGTCTGAAAGATAATATGAAAAAAGCAAGAGAGGTAATGCTGCAATTGTTGGGGCACCTGTAACCTGTAAGCACAAACTGCATACGGATAGACCTCCAGCTGAGAAGCATTGTTCGCTGGGTTTCTCAGTGTGAAGGACTGTTTGTTAAAGCTTTGTAATTTTGTATTTATTTATTTTTTTATTTGTTACGACCGCCACACGGATTTATTTTTTTCGAGAGTGGAGTTTGCTTTAATACTTGCTGGGGAAGCTTGAATCTGATGGTATCGTTATTTTAGCGAGCTACTCTTTTAAACTGCTGTGTTGGGAACTTAAACTCATCGCTAAGTATAACCTGCAACTCTTTAAGTTGAGTTTGCACTTGCTCCACCTAAGGCGAGGTTTTTCACTACTGCTTTGTTCCTTCATTAGGATCGAAGAGTCTATTCGCTTTACATGTCCTATAGTCATCTTAAATGTGTAATTCTCTGACTATGTCAATCGCGTCGCTATTAAATCTCCCCCTATAAAGCTTGTCAACGCTCTTAAAATACTTAAGATTAATTAATTTACTTTTGAATTTATTATCAACTATTAAGTACAGGACTGGATATTTTTAACAAACAAAGCTTTTCATTCCTGATCGATAAGCCAGGGCCGTTGAAAAAGAAACAATTTGTTTTAGGAGATGCAGCGGCTCTTGGTCTTCGGTTCAAAAAGTCGGCATTTTTCTTGTTTGAGGTTATGAAAAACAAAAGCTAAAGAAAAATCTGTAGTTGACATTATTTTTCAATTATTTAAAGCCAAAGAAACTATATCCTCTGTTGTGATTCTTAATTTTCAAGAAGACTCACAGATAAGCCACGAAAGATTGTAGGTTTTAAGAGTCCGTAGCCATTTGGACTCGGCATAAAATTGTAGATCCCTTCCATTCGTCCCAAAAACTAAAAACTCACACAAAACGAATGGTTGTGAGAAGCAAGACCTCTCGGCCTGTTGCACCAACTATTTATTTACTTAAAACCAATCTTCACCAACACAAATTTCCACAATAAAGTGCTCGTTTACGACTAAGACAATTCGGTCAAGGTTTTTCAAAGCTGCACAACTCCAACAAAAAGGCCAGAGAATTGTCTGTTCTAAACTATTTACGTTGCACTCATAGCTTTAACCTTCAATCCCACCAAGAACTTGGTATGATAAATTCCATTTCATGGTAAATTGCGCTCCGTAACATTTTAATTGACGGGGCACTTATTAAACCGGTCATTAAGATAAACCTAGCCATCGGCTTCTGGCAGCGTCCATTATTTACATTTCAAAATGTCTATCGTGCCCATTAACAGTTTCACAACTACCTATAACAATTCATCATAATTATTCCAAGACATTAGCATAGAGAAGGACTGCAAATTATGTGTACTACCCGGAAGGTGTATGTACACAATGATAATTGTCCTACCTATAGGCTCAATGCTACTATTTTCATGTCCTTAATAATCGTCTTCCTTTAAATGGAATGTTGAACGTTGAATGTTGATTTGATATATGATTCGAAAAAAGACCCCTCCCTCATCTTAATACTGCCTGTCGGCTATATCGTATATATCCCATATCCAAGAGATATGAAATTTTCTAAAATGTAAAATGAAATTCCTTATCATGGTGTGTACCAAATATTCCCAATTCCAGTTTGACACATTTATATTCCGCCTCCTTTGGCGCATATTCTTTGTAATTGTCCATCTTCTTCTCTGTCGAATTTGGCTTAGTGTGGGTTTTAACTTGTTCATACCATTGTCGTGTGTGCCTTGCCTCGGGGGCAGACCGTTTTTAATTGACTTTACTTTGTGGAAGGATATTTGTTTAACCGGAATTCGATTTATTCCTCCTTATACGAGGGGATGTTCGGGGAGTGCAGTGTGTTAATTGAATATCCCTAACTCTATAGATGCCGATGGCTGCGCAGTCCAAAGCGGGCGGCTGTTTGCTGCCATTTTTTTCTGGTGAAAAATGCTAAAAACAATGTAGGTCGATGGATTATTTTAAAATGCTCCAAGGGAAATTTCCATGTAACAATGTAGGAAAAGATTTTGCTTCAAAATAATTAAGATTTAATTTTCCAGGTTCATATCACCAACAGATCCGTCCATCCTTCTCTTTTTGTAGTTAGAGTGAATTCTAATTAAAAATGTGACGGGAGCGTTTTTGTTCTGATGTCAATAACATCACAGTGTTCACGTACATGGTAAATATGTTCAACTAAAACAAAAACACCGACACATCATCATCACAATTAACAGTTGTTGCTGCTGCTGGTAAATGGTATTACATGCAAAAGCAACTAATGGCATTGTCCTTTTTCTTATAACCCTCCGGTCGTCATCCCACATGGTTCTATTTATTTTTTCAATTGAATTCACTCGGAAATTTCCGGGATCAAAAAAGAAATGCTATTATTGTCGGACAAAATAGCTCTCAGGATATAGGAGTGTGTTTTCTTTCATAGTTTCATGCGCAGGATATTACTCAAACCCTTTTTCTGTTCACACAAATAGGTGGCATTCAAAAAAAAAATCACTCAGGGATACCAGTTCACTACAGATACACACTCAACTATATGCAGGGAGTTGCATATGGGGAAATGTAGCGTAATGAAAGTTTCTCTTGTTATAGTGATATGCTCTGACGGAATGCTTTCGAAAGGAACCTTGTATTACAGGGAGTACAAGGATGTGTAATTTTTTTTTTCTCAATCTGTAGATTTTAAAACATATCTTTTGTTAGACTGTGAAAATCCAAGAAAATTAAATACAAATGAGGTTTTCTTTTCGAAAATAAAAGTGTTAATATGGTTGTACAACCTTTGTCATTGAGGTAGGGTTTCAATGACTTTAGAGTGTTATCTACAACTGTTATTTTTAAGGAGCAGAGACGTTCCTGCCTGATGTAGATGGATCTCCTTAGATAGAATGATGTCGGTATGAAAACTTGTGGCAATGGGGCGACAACAAACAAATATGGACCAATAAGAAGCCACACAAGAAAGTATGTTGAGACAATGAAAGTAACTGGCGACGAAAAGGAACGAGTTATAAATATATGAAGTTGCGTTTGAGATAAACGTTAGGAAAGACAAATTTGTACCTAACTTAACATAATTAAAGTCCATTGTCCGATTAGAGATAGAGAGAGCTGTTCTGACGGCGGAGGTACTTCCGTTATTCTCGACCAACAATTCTAAATCTTGGGGATGCTTCATTAATATCGATATTTGGTCGGACCAAGTAGTAACTACCGATTTTCAAGTCAATGACTCTCGAGTGATGGACTAATGGTGTCATATTCGCTTGCGTATGATGAACAAAAAGATGCCTTTTGGCACTTCTAATGGCGGAACTGCATGTACTTCCATTATCCGGTCGTTTAAAAATATTTACAAAATTTAATAAAAAAAACTTACGCCCCACTTCCTGTTGCGCTCAACGCTCCTACTTCGGAGGGAAGTAAAGACTAAATGCAAAATTAATTTTTCAGTAAGGCAGACGGCCTTTTTGCAATTTTGCAGTCGATGTATTGAGAGAATATAAACTCATATGATAATTCTTTTGTAAACTTAACAAAAGACCGAGAACTAAAATATTCCAAGAATTGTATAACGAAAGTTAGTCTTTCAGCAGGAGCCAACCGAGCAGGTAGCGCGATCGGATTACCGAGTAAGATAGCAGGTTAATGAGAATAGGTTTAAATAAAAGTGCTTATATTTACATTTATATTTACGAATCTAACTACAGAAAATCCAGAAGTTCCGGTCCTAAAGATTTTGTTGTGAATAATGACACAGACTTACTTCTGTCACAGCCAGATTTTAGTCGACGATTTTGGTCGTGTAACTGTACGTTTACTTGGACGCTTTTTTGTCGCCAATTTTGCCAGAATATTGCCAACCAAACTTAGTGCCCTATCGCTTTTGACCATTCCGTTCTAATGGAAGTTAAAATTTCACAACGTTATCCGAAGCATATAATTTGGTGCGGTCATGTCCTTAGTTTTGGCAATTAGCCTCGTAACATTTTTTTTAGTCCGTAGGCACCCAAAGCTTAGCTTCTCACAAACATCCGTTTTGTGTGAGTTTTTCATTTTTATGACGAATGGAAAATTGTAGATCCCTAATTTTATACCGAGTCCAAACGGCTTATTGAGAAGCCTTTCATGATAGTTACTCTCGAATGTTTGCCGGACGTTGTTCGCGAGAGGTGGCGCTGTGAAAAAGCCTTAAGATGGAATTTGAGTTTTTTGCGGGAATCTAACCTGCTACTTATTGAATTTTGAATACGGGAATTGTGCAAACTGAAGAAGCTTACCAATTCGAGATCACAAATTGGTTGGGTTTAAATATTTTCCAAATATGTATTGGAACCATAAAATACTGCTAGGCTACGTCTGTGGAGCACTTTCTAAAGTCACTGGGTATTCTCAACCCATAAAATCACGCAAAGTGAGTGCTCGACATGGTCCCAGCACAGTGACCTGTTGACCAAGCATCACTGGAGATTTTATTCTACAATTTTCTTTCGGCACCGGACTTGTAAAAACCTAGATCTCACAACTTTGCGCATGAGTTTTGGTGTTGGTGCAAATTGAAGGGGCTCACAGTTTATCCTGCCTTCGAACGGTTGAATTGGAAAGCTCTCTGAAGACAGTTCTACATTCTAGATCTTAAGTCTCACACCGCTCTAGATTTTAGAACATCTTAATTTATCTTAGGTATTTCATGGTGCCCGTTACGGATATTCCTCTAGACCAAAATCGAAGTTAAATAAAAAAGATAAGCCCATACCGCTGAATGCATTTATCTAATACTTTGTTCGTCTCGATTGTTCCATCGCACCACATCCACCGAGCCAGTACTCTGTTCCCACCTTTGAAAGCAATAGATGCTCCATTTCCCTAGTTTCAGTCTTCGTTTTTGTTTGTGCGCAATCATTCCTGTTCTCAAATATTGAACCACAACACACATACGATTCCCACAGGAAATGTCACCATCCGTCTTCCAATTTCTCTCTTTACATGCCACCCTAGGCCGCCTGCAGCCCATGGTACATACAAGACAGCTTCACTTGCATACGGCTCCTATGAGCCTTCCAAAAAATTACAGACAAAAAAAAAATCACAGCTCTTCCCACCACTTTGTGTACGAGTATGCATGCACTGCTTTGCTGATATATACACAGCTACCCAAGAGCTTTAGGGCGACTGTGTGGCATTTTATTGCAAAGGACATTCGGGAGTTGGGACACAGGGCATATGCATGCAAAACGATCACTGTGCGGTTATGTTGATTTTTTGTTCTCCTCCCAGGTATTCACGCGTGAATACGATTTTATTTACACGTTCAAGTGTGCGCCTTGTTTGAGCCGCCTCCCCGGGCGGGAGGCCGACTGGCTGGTTTCATTCGGGGAGTGAGAGAGAGAGTGCCCATCTCTGAGCGACATCATATATACAATGAGTTAATTCCTTTCGCATTCAGATTTAACAACGTGTGTCCTGAGTGTCGGCCTCCATGCCATCAAAAGGATACAAATACAAAATAGCCACCAGCAGTGCTATATCCCGATGCATACATTTTTCTGCTCCATTTTTTTTCGCCCCGTTCCCATTTGAAAATGAATCCTCTCGGTACTCAACAGAGTTTTATCCTTGCTTAATGCAACAATAAATGTTGCTGGAAGTAGGGATAGGGATACATCCATTTGACACCTACTACAGAACAGATTACACACAAGTAATTCTGACAAAAGGAACGAAGAATGATAACAAAAGGACACACAGAGAACAGCACAAAAAAAGGACCTCTGTAATGAATAGCTCGCTGTGTAATGCAGATGCTCTAATTCCCACTTTAGATCGCATTAATTGCACTCGGGTCGGTTGTTTTTGTTCCCTTTTTCCTGTACTCTCTCCTTATTCTTTGTTTGATGTGTCTGTTTTTTGTAGCCTTTCACACTTGTAACACACTCGCAGTGTGGGTATAACCTGCTCTATAAATGGGTTTTATATATATCCCCACACAACTTGAAGGCAGACGCCTGCAATAAGGGCCCTTGGGAGATCTGCACCGAAAAATCATTCTAAAGGACAGCTTCAGGACCTCCACTCTTGGTGTGTGCCGGCGCTCGTACACTCGTTATGTCTGCAAATTTAAACACCAAACGAGAAACAAAATATCAACCCCGAAACGTCTATTTCTATATGCCTCTCCCCTCCGACTTGGTATCCTTGAATGAACTTGACGATCTAAGGATGCACGGGGGCGACTATCTACTCCACACTCTGTTCACTTCTGGTTTTTATGACTTATGCTTTATTTTTATTTCGCAAAGATTCGCCGTCAATGGACACATTTAATTGTCTTTTTCAATTATGAAAATGAGTCCCTTTTAGTATTGTTTGGGATAACAACAAAAAAAAAGCAAGTGAAAGATAATAAAAATTTCTATTCGGCAACGGAAAACAGTGGAATAAATTTAGTGGCATGTGCCATTGTTTGCACATTATAGTGCGACAGTTCGTTGTGTAGGCAAAAACAACATGGCCATATTAAAATTGATTTATTGTTACAATTTGTTGGACAGGACACAACGTACCATGAGTTGATGTTGTGGAACATTTAATTTGATTTCGTTTCGTGATTTTTATCATTTTATTTGTGTTTCTGAATTTTATTGGTGATTTCTCTTTTTTTCCATTCGAAATTGACGATTTAATCTGCAAGTGGTAGGAAATGGTGGGTTCGCATCTCGGTAAGCGAAAGGATTTCTCTAGTGGGCGTTTCATATTTAAGCAGGTGGATCTGGTTCGTGTTCATTTAATTAGGCTAATTTCTTTTATCGAGCAATTCTGAGAAGGGTCATCGCAAAGGAGGATGGAAAAATAAGGAGACGGTGGGAGGGAAAAAAGTTTTCCTGTTTATGGCACAATGGATAGCAAAGGAGGATTAGCCACAGTCAGCGAACTTTCATATATTTACAAGGGTGTATGCGGATGATATCATCGGAATTAGGATTCAACATTTACGATGGCGGACGCATGTTCACAGTGATGGCGAGAGGATTAGCCCGAAAAATGTGGATTAATCTCTGAACCGCAGTGTGCATGAAAGAAATTGAGTTTCATTAGTGAGATGTCAGTTTGTGTTGGTGGGTTTTGGCGTATTTTTCCATGTATAGCTAAGTGTTGAGGAGTCGTAAAGAATACTTTTTGGACGTATAAATGAATGACAAAGATACCTAAGTTCCTAATAAATTTCGTCAAAAGTTGGAAAGTATAATTAAGCTGAAGGGCGAATGTGTTTCTGTCATAAGGAAGCGTCTAATGAGTGCTAATGGCTGTTAATTAAATGTATAGGTAGACGTTTCTTTGGTTGGGCTGATAATAGCAAACTTTAGGATATACAAGGACTCAAGTAAACCACAATCCGAAGAGTTTCGCTTTTGACTTCTGATGCCTACTCCAATGTGCGGCGCAATGTTGGCCCCTCATAAAGTGAATTCTTTTAAAGCCTAAATATATTTTTACATTTACAAAATCGGTTTTAACAGTTGAAGTGATCGAAGTACGTAGTTCATATGAGGTTATTGATGTATATATGTAGTTCATTTGTTAGTTCACTTTGTTTCGCTCTAAAATGTTGACTTCCAAGCACTTTCGGAATAAAATCAAAGGCTAACGAACGTTCTGGTTCGAACACTTTTTTAAGAAATTTCCATATGTACATAAATGATTCAGTTAAAATTTTGCATAATCTTCTTCTAAGCATTCGCATAAGATTCTTCTGCAAGGTCCCATTTTCTACTTCCGCGAGTGCTTTGGAATCGTCGCACCTGCAATTTTAACTCCCAGATGAAATCGCTGCCAAACAAAATTGTTAAAAATATTTGTAGTATAAATGGAAAATTAACAATAGGTACGTGAGAAAATTGTTATTAAAAAAAACAAATTTTCAATATCTAGCTAAATTAAATCATCGTAAAAAATAAACTTATAGTTGGTGCAGCGGATCCATTTAGGAAAATGGACTAAGCTCCTTTTAATAATTCTCTTGTTTGGCTATTTTTTAATTTTTTAAATTAAAGGGATCTATATTTTTATGCCGAGAGATATAGATCCCTTTAATTTAAAAAAATATTTTTATGCCAGTCGGCGCAGTGGCTTAGTGGTTAGTGTGTTGGACTACTAAGCGAGGGGTCTCTACAGACCTGTTGCGCCAACTATTTTTTTTTTATATATTTTTATGCCGCTTAAATCAACTCATCTGTATTTTTTTTAACTCTTTTTTGTCAACAGTGTGACGAAAGGGGTTGCAAATTCAATTTTATGTGGTAAATTCTGTTGGATAGGAAAAAACTTGTTCATTTTGTATAACGTAACTTTATGCATTTTTAGGGGGGAAAGTTTTTACATTGGGGAGACAACAACCTTTTCAAACATCAAAACGCTCTTAGCTTTAGGTTATTGATTTAGAAAAAAATTAATTTAATGTTTTCAAATAGGTATGGTAACTATAAACCAATTAGAAGCAATTTTTTTTTAATAAAATACCTTTTACCTAAGATTGTAGCATTTTTTTAATGCATTCTTTATTTGCTCTTTTATTTCGAGTTAAGCGAGATTTTTTTTTGATATTTGAGTCTTCTGAATAATATTGGTTCTTCAAACAGCTTGACCTGTTGACGTTTTTTGAAACTTGTGGGCAAATTAAAATTGTTAAATTCGTGGCTAGCTCAGTCAATATTTTTTTTAGTGTTGTTGTTAGATACTAATAAATGCGAGCGATATTGATCTTTTGTAAGTAAAAGGCAAGGATTTTGAAATCTCTACTGCCGAGAGTTCTCTTGCGCGGACAGATGTCTCTCACGGACAAATTCTTTTAACCACCATTTAATTTATTTGTTCACTCCGAAAAAAATCGTTTTTAAAATAGACTATACACCTTTTTTGTCGTATCTACGTATCTACTGATTAGATGGCTATTTCAAAACCGAATTTCATTGACTATGGATCAAATGAAAGGTTCACAGTCAAAAGAATGAAGAATGGAATTTTTGTTTTCATAAATTTTGTTGAAAAATGTATAAAAATTGACAGAGGCTTACATGCAGAAATTAAATATGAAGCCCAGTGTCCGCCTAAGGGAGCTTTCCTTGTAATAAATTTCCTCGATGGCCATATTATATCCTGCAGCTAGTTCTCAGTAATATGGTGGGACTATTGACATTTGACACCCACAACTGAGTTCACTTGTACCTGCGCTGACCTATAAGCTAGACCTAGATTCCAAACGAAAACTTAAGTCAAATAATTTTCACTGAGCATACCAAACCAATCCCTGGTCAAACCATTTAAGCTTTTAAAACGTCAGTCCAATTCATTTCAATTGACCCCTCGACATCACTCGCTCGGACAGGTTTTAAGTGATACCCACTTTCGAGAGGAATTTCGAAGTTTTGCCGCTCTTCCCTCTGTGTGCATTTGTTTCTCTTACCGCAGCTCCCTCTTGAATAATCTATCAATCGGTCAAATCGTCTTCCTCTCGCATAGATAAGCCTTCCTATTCCTATCCAGCAGTATTTTTCATAATAAGTGTTTTACGCACCCACATATACACACGTCCACTCTAATTATTTATCCTTTCTCGCCTCCGCCCAAAGAATGGCACACTTAGTGAACATAGCCAAAACAGAATATAGGGACAGGGGTGATGTGTGCATCACTTACTCGGAAATTGTATCCGAAAAGTTTCAATTTAAAAAGCTTGTTTACATGCAAAGTGCTCGTATGTATTTCCCTTCTTTACATTGGAGCGAGACTCCAAAATCCATTCGGCCATAAAACTGTCGCCAAGCGAATTGCATTTGTCGTCCGTCGTTGTGCAACTGCGACACTTTGTCAGAATCATCGAGCGAATTGCTGCTGCTCCACCCCTAAAACAATCCACAGGACGACGACCGGCAAGTACCACTAAAACTGTCTGCTTGCGTTTTGATGCACATGTACATAGACACACATCGAGTGGGAGGATTATCCACAGCAATGTCGGGAAACAAAACAAATTGCCATTCACTTTGAATGCCAGGCATACCACTCCCCGCTCTCCTTCTGTTCTCGTTTTTATGTTGGATATTTTTTAGTACTACGTATCTTCCCCGCAGATATGCATACCTGTTCAGCTCAAGGCCCGGTCGCCACAAACATCAGCAGCACCACAATCCACAAGCCAAAATGAAATCCTTTAAAACCGTACACACTACGGCTGGGGTTGCAAAAACGTTCCTCTACTTCAGAAGCTGCTGAGTGAAAACATTGAACGACATCACTATGAATCAGGCGCATACAACAACGCATTCCCATTGCCATTTCCATTTCCCCATTTCCCAAGTGGAAATGTATTTATGGAACGTGATGGTCACGATGCGATGGTACATTGTCATTCCCTGCTATATGGCATGCCTGGTTATCTATATGCCATGGCCGTCATACACAATTGATATCCTGACTGACAGACGGAAGCATGCTGAATTCTATTCTGCCTCGCTCATGACATTCCGAAAAGTCGGAGGTCGGACGTCTAAGGTGCAATTTACAGGATAATTGTACAATAATTTCCATTGCAGTGCAAGGAGTATATTGACTTACTTCTTGTGGGCCGTTTTGAAGTGCGCAAAAAGGATTAAGGAATTTTTTATCCACAGGCCGGCATGTAACGTAAAGTGCCCAGGCGCATCAACTTTAGCTACACAGTTGACATGAATTGTAATTTATTGCCCACGCCATGACAAATATCCTGCTATACATCCGGACAATGGGCATTGAACGTGTCAAATGGGTGAATTCAATGAAATTACATGTGCGCAACATGCGCCGCGCCAGCCTACGGTACAGGATACAATAAAAATAAATACCAGAGTAGGAAGGAACACAAAAAAAAATGTGAATTACAGAACGTGCCTGTCCGACCAAAAGCTGCGCCGCTTTTGAAAGTAATGTCCTTTTTACGAGTGCTGCCGGTATAATGAGGGTATTAGGTGCGTTGTAATGATTCTTTATGCCTCACATCCGTGCGAACATGTTTAAATGCCAGAAGCTATGAAATATTTTGATGTGCGACATACCACCACAACAATGAGGAGTTTCTGTTGACATCTGAGATAAATGATCAAGAACCGAATTTTAATTGACACATCGTGCCGACCCACATCATGGGCAGAGATCAATCAAAGATTGAGGCAGTCCAATCAGAATCCCTGTGGATATTTCGCCAAAAGCCATAAATTCCGATGCAAGGGAGATAAATTGACTGATGCGTGCGCGTTGCTTTGCTAGGGATACAAAATGTTATCCGACTTACAAAGTGGGCTCTTTGTATGCCCCCCTGTATATCAGTGGTGTAAATGCAAGAAGGTATTTCAAAGGCAGGATTCTTTCTAAGGACATAGCAAACATATTTTCAACTGCTACCAACATGAGACGACATGGTTTTAGAGCTACGTCGACAGATACAATAAGCTACTTCTTTGACAGCTCACAGCTTATAATGTTACTGTGACGATAAGTGGACAGAGTCAGAGTCTTTGAGACTTACTCTGCGGGGCAAAGGATTTATCATGTCCGAGCACACAGATTGAATACATTTTTTGTTGCTTAGTAAATTTTAACAAAATTAAGAGAATATTGAAGCCCAGTCCTTGATTTTTTATGTTGCTAATAATAAAAAATAACATCCTCTTTGTGACCACCATTTGGATTTTCGCAAAAGTACAGTCTGATGAACTCTTTTCAAAGCTTTTCGATTCAATCGGATACTTTTACGTCCGTACATTACAGGGTATTCGCTTCACACATCCTATTGTACGTTGTCCCATTTGACAAAGTCTGTCCCTAGTTCTACCCGTTTTTTCGAAGAATAGTTATTGGTCTCGAGTATATGGGCAGAAGTTTTCAGAAGCCAGGCCAAGGTACTTTATTAATTAAATTAACTAATCATTATACTAATAAACATATTTTTTGGTGTCAGCGATTATGGCGTATTGTGTATTTTCAGAAACTAAAGGGTGATTTTTTAAGAGGTTTAGAACTTTTTAAAAAAAAAAACACAAAACATTCGAAAAAATGAATGAAATATTTATTTGAATCGATAGTTCGAACCTTGCAATTTAATGTTTAAAGATAATTTCATGCAAATGTTGACCGCGGCTGCGTCTCAGGTAGCCCATCCGCTGAGTCCAATTTTGGCATACTCTTTCACACATATCGGCCGGTATCTCACGAATGAATGCATGGATGTTGGCTTCCAGTGCGTCAATCGAAGCGGGCTTGTCCCTATACACATTAGCCTTGGCATACCCCCACAAAAAATAATCTAATGGTGTCAAATCGCACGATCTAGGCGGCCAATTGACCGGCCCGAAACGTGAAATTAACTGTTCACCAAACTCGCCTCGCAATTGCGCCATTGTTTTGCGTGCTGTGTGGCATGTGGCACCGTCTTGTTGAAACCACATATCATGCAAGTCAAGAACTTCCATTTCGGGCAAAAAAAAGTTTGTTATCATCGCTCGGTAGCGTTCACCATTGACAGTAACGCTGCGATTCGCATCATCTTTGAAGAAATATGGCCCAATAATGCCGCCGGCCCATAAACCGCACCAAACAGTGGCTTTTTCGGGATGCATTGGTAGCTGTTGCAATGCTTCTGGCTGATCTTCACTCCAAATGCGGCAATTTTGCTTATTTACGTACCCATTCAACCAAAAATGAGCCTCATCGCTGAACACAATTTTTCGATAAAAAAGCGGATCCTCGGCTCGGATGAACATTTCGAACCGAGCACGAATTTTGATAGTAAAATTCAATAATTTGCAAGCGTTGTTCATTTGTAAGACGATCCATGGTTAAATTGCAAACCAAACTGAAGCTGTTTGACAGTGACACAAGGTATTAAACACACGTCAGCTGTCAAAACCAGTGTTGCCAAAACCAAACCAGCTAAAAAATCACCCTTTATAATCAAAACACAGATTTCTTGACTTACGTATTCTTTACACAATGAAATGGAACAAAAGCAGACACAGATCTACCTACAGATTGATATATTTAAAGTGCAGATTTCTCTTGGCTAATTGACAGTAAAGCCCAACTGCAATCCCAAAATTTCGTAAATTAAAAAAAAGGCTCTGTGGTCGAAAATTGACTCCTAAGTATGTAATACTAAAAAATGTAAGACAATTCAGATATATGCCCTGAATTAGAGTTTGTCAAAATACTTTTGCCAGTCGAAAAGTCGTACTTTAACCACAAATAGGCCTGAGCTATCTAGCGATGGGTCTGAAATGATCTCATTTACACACACAATCATAGGTACACCAAATGCAATCAGTAAGTGGAAACTGTAGACAGTTAATCTGTAGCCGTTTGGAATAATTCGCCTTGAAAAGCCACTTGCATTTCTGTCAAAATACTTTTGCCAATGAGTGTAAGTTTCGTTCTACTTATTATTTCATAATAAACATTAAAATGTGTAACTTTTTATGTTCGCGTATTATAATATAATGGTGATGGACATAATATCCATCTATAAGCTTTAGGTCTTGCTAAGACGCGTGGAAAAGTTAATCTCATATAATTCACAAACAGAAATGACCTTAATACCGCGATTACTTAACTAAAATACCCATTAATAAAAATAAAGTTAATAATTGCATAAAATATTAAAAAAATAAATCATCACGAAAAATAAAAGGATTTTATGTATAGGTAAGGTATATATATTTTTTAATTTATGCTCCTGTACATAAATCAATGAAAGTGTTATATTTTTTATTTTTACCTCGTAGCTGTCCACAGACTTTAATGGATTTGGATATACCTTGTAATATTATTGTAACGCAACGCAAGGTATTGCACCTTGAAAAAAATAAAAACACAACTCATATTTCTCTGCGTACAGCCAGCTACCACTGTAATTGCTCTGACATTCATTATCCTGTCCGGCTATCATATTCACGTGTGTACCTGCATATTATATTGAGTCCGCCGGAGATGTTTGTGCTTTATAATTCCCCATTTTGGTAATTCATGGTCGATTTATAGCGACAAAGTATGACCAGCCCATGTGTGGACACCTGGGTTGGAGTTGAATTTTTCGCTCATTTTCCAACCCAAAACTCTGTTCATTTGGATGGTTATTTGAACTTTTTTTTCTACGGAAGCTGTTTAATATCTCATTTTCGACTGCAACTGGAATACACAAGCCAGGGAATATAATATATATAAAATTAAATATCCGGCAAAATGTTTGCGTTAAATGCTTCCATCGTTGGTGTTGATTAAATGACCGCAACGCAAATGGGGCGGAAAGTATGGGGATTGTGTTCAAAAAGTTGGAAGGGACTTTACATTTCTGGGCTGTTATTTTCCGGTCTTGTTATTATGCAAGCGGATATGGGTAAAATGTTTAATGTAGGTTCTGACATTACCAAGTATAGAAGAGAGATATGTCGTGCACTCGCTCCAATCATCTTGTGCCTACAGAACGACTTTCTCATGGTCGTCATCGTTGAAACCGCAAGTTGCAGACATACGCTTAACGTAATTGAATCGGCACAGGGGCTTAGGGTCTCACGTTCGATATCCATACAAACATCTGACAAATATCTGGAAAAACTTCTCAACTCATCCGTTCGGATTTGGCATTATATCGTAAACGTCCCTTCCATTCGTACCAAAAAAAAAAAAAAAACGAAGGAGCTAGGCTTAGGATACCCATACAAACCAGTTGGCACAATTTATTTTATTAAATTAGCAGTACCTACCTGTAACAATGCGACTTCCAGGAGATTAATTAATCAAAAGGGACTGGCTTAAAGATCTTCATTCGGATTTGTTCCAATACAAAAACATGACGAGCTCTCTTTCCTCTCTCGCAACCACCTACAAAGAAAAGAAAATATCAAAGGGACACTTAGCTTACATTAAAAGTTTTCACATTGAAATGAATTTTCAACTAATTCAAAGCTTGCGATAAAAGTATGAGTTAAAATTACTAATAAACTATGAACACCTCCTAACTAGTGTTGTATAGAAATAATTTTAACTTTCGACTTCTGCCGCTAACTTTGATTACAATACATTGCCTAATTCGTCTGTACCCAATACACATATATACCTATGTAGCTTCTTGTCAATCACACACCCATTAAAGCA
Organism: Cheilosia impressa; assembly: GCA_948293265.1. Classification (NCBI taxonomy): domain Eukaryota; kingdom Metazoa; phylum Arthropoda; class Insecta; order Diptera; family Syrphidae; genus Cheilosia; species Cheilosia impressa. The sequence continues at coordinate 24,549,095 of OX411884.1, read as the reverse complement.
ATTAGTTGATGACAGCAACATAAGGACAACAATTGCGGTCAGGCACTTTGTGGCAATTAAACGATTCATCACAACAATTTAAACCCACATCTTCAACTGGCACTTGAAATCTCACACAACCACAAAAGAAAATCACGCTTCCCCAAACAAAACGTATCCACAAACCCCACGAACATCACCGCATTGAATCCCATTGCCCACTGCCCGTGAATGTCACGCTTCCCATTCCCACTAATGTTATCAAATGGGATTTATGGAATTTCCCAAAAGAATTCAGTTTCTGTGAAAAATCAACCTCACATTCAAACAGATGTATATAAATTCCCAACAAGGACGCTCGATCAAAGTTGAATTCAAAGTCTGTCATTACGCGAAAATGAACAGGTATAGAGCAGGTACATAGGAACTCCTCCCCAACTTCCTTTGAACATGATAAAAAAAATCATTTAAATCGATAATTCGAATTTCAAATACAAAACAAAAAAAACGCTGCAAACTAGTAATGTGTATGGGAACAAAAACGAGGGTAAAACAAAAGCAACAAAACAAGAGTGAAAATCCTTGAAACTTGGTATAAAAAAAAAAAACGGAACGCATTCAAACAGCAAAAGGATAAGAACGAACAACAGAGATCCGCCAAATGAATCTGAGAACGAGCACAGAATTGATTATCCTTTAATTCTGCATAGGGTTTCAACACAGTGCACAGTCCAATCAACGATCCGTGATGCAACGTACCGTCAACGTCCCTCCTCTTGCTCCAGCCACCCGCTGTGAGTAAAGCGTCTGTGTATATCTAGCCCATGTACTTCGGCGTCCTTGTGTGCAACTCATTTTCTGATTGATTGATTTCCTTTCAATCAACATTAAACAGCCAACCCCCACTCGGTACGGCAGGCTAAAGTGAGGGAAATCGCACACTTACACACCGCAGTGTAACATTCTGTTTCGAGGATAAAGATTCCAACAGACGGTGGTGCGGTGTCCCGATTTAGGTAAATCCATCTGAAAGTTTAGATTTTTGCGTGCGAAAATCCGTCATCAGTCAAACGACTCGTCTAAATGTGTGCATACACATCGACTTCATAGTTCATAGTCCTTGTCAGATTGGCGCTCAGTTTTTTTTTTTTTGCCGTGTGGCAGCTCCCCATTTAGCTAAACCCGAACGTGCTGAGAATAATGGGTGATCAGCATAGAAAAGCGGTTTTTTTTTGTCTTCTTTCTTTCTGTTAAACGGAGCATAAATTTTGCGATTTCGATAATGTCCTGACACTGATAATGTGATTTGGGTTCGGGGGCCATATATATACTCACGTCAGTCAGACACTCATATATATGTACCTACACACACTCACTCCGATGGCGTTGACGTGAAAAGGTGTGAACGTGAACCATAAATTCCATGACATCCGGCGAAATGCTCACGTGTTAGGGAAGTGAGTACTCAAGCGGGTAATTGATTTATGTATGCGCGTGGAAATTAGCCATTAAAAAAAGTGGAAAACAGGACAAAAAGAACTGCTCCTATACGCGCAGGGAATAGGAAGGAGCGCAGCATGAATTAATGCACTGCATTTCCAACTCAGTCTACACCGATAGGTATGGGCGCATTTGCGGTTGAAATAGTATCCGGATTGTAGATGACGAGGAAAAAGTATTTGTGCACAGATACTCGCATGCGATGGTATAACATTTGCTGGGTTTAAAACACTGGAACAGTGCCGGTTCCTGGCACTGCATTGCATCATATTGTTATGTTATAGTTGCCTACCTAGGCATTGTGCCGCAGAGGACCGTGAAAAGCAATTACGCGATAGATATTCAAAGTGGATATTTTATTCAGTAGATTTGTCCTCGACAAATTAATTAAACATGGACGAGTGAGTAGGGGCAGGTACATACCCACCCATGAAAACAGTAACATTTGTGTTTGCACAGAGGGGAAAAAATCCTAATTAAATAAGTGTCACCCCGTTTTATAATTATATTCTAAATACTTACCGAATGCGTTGGGGGCTACGCTTTTGCCTAAGGATATTGCACGATACTAATAATCATATAAAGTGTCGAGAATAGATTTGACGAGTTCACAATGGTGAACGTTTTCATATTAATCTAACCATTGTGTGAAGGTTAAATATGAGTATTACTAAACCCAATCTTCGATGTACTATCTTCAGGGGCTTTCACTTTTTTCGACATAAGCACAAAACTGTTTATTTCTATGTAAAGATCGAGTCCCATTTCTCAAAGGTTTTAACAGTTTTACAGCGACTTATCCGAGAATATGACTTTTGTTACACCAATTTTAAGAGTTATAGCCAGACGTTGCTTCCAAGTAGTAGCAGCAACTAAACCCGAAGAAAACTGATTTTACTGTTCAAGCACACATTTTCATTCTAATCGCCGTTAGCTACAATGGATCTTTGCCTGAGCCCTATTTCAGACACTTCAAAAGTCGTTGGCTTATTCAATCTATTTTCAAGCACAATTGCAAGGCATAAAATCGGTGACTGGTCGCCAACATCACAGAGAAAACGAAATAAATTGTTAGCGCACCAGGTCGGAAAAGATCCCTTAGATCCGCTTAGCTTCTCACAGCCACTCGTTTGCGGGGTTTTTGTTTTTTGAGACGATTGGAAGCGACCTATGATTTTATGCCGAGTACTGAACTTAGAATCTCTTCCAGGACATTTATGAATACTTTTGGTCTTTTGGATGCTTGTCAGACGTGCGCCTTAAGATGAATTATTTTTTTTTGCCGGCGATCGAACCTAAGATCCCTCGTTCAGTCGTCCAGCAGACTTACCACCACACCTTTCTGCCCACTAGGTTAGGTTAGGTTAGAGTGGCAGGCCGCCTCAAGTGCAGCCACACTTAGGCCAAAGTAGGCCCATTGTGATACCACAGGATCAGTGTTCTCATGAACTACCCGTTGAACCAGCCAGAGCTAAGAATGAAGCGTTGGAGGCAGTTAATTCCTACGTTTGCTAGTTCGCTAAGATTGTCGAAGAAGTATTCTCCGAGGTATAGTTTTCTGCGGAATGACAGTGCTGGGCACGTGCAGAGAAGGTGCAGAATAGTCTCCTCCTCCTCCTCGTCCATACAGCTTCTGCAGAAATCATTCGAAGGAAAGCCCAACCTGAGAGCATGTCTCCCTATGAGGCAGTGTCCCGTGATGACACCTACTAAAATGCTTACCATGGGTCTTTTCAAAGTAGTAAGATTTTTAGAGCGCTTAAGATCCAGCTGAGGCCAGATCTGTTTCGAGGTGTGGCACGCTGTGCAATTAGACCACCTGCGATTAGTAGCGCTTAACGCGTTTTGTTTAATTAGGAGCTTGCATGTAGCAAGAGGCATATAGAGATTCTCCTTTTCCGGTAGAATCGGCATAGTAGTGCCTTGTCTGGCGAGTTCATCGGCCATACAATTTCCTGGAATGTCTCTATGGCCCGGCACCCATATAAGGTGAATTTTGAATTGTCTCGCCATCTCATTAAGAGATATTCGGCAATTGAGGGCAGTTGTTGAATTGAAGATGACAGAATCCAGGGATTTAATCGCGGCTTGACTGTCGGTAAAGATGGTAATATCCTTTACAGATATTACATTATACCGAAGCCACGACAAGGCCTCTTTGATGGCCATGATTTCCGCCTGAAATACACTACAGTGATTAGGAAGGCTGAATGAGATTTTGCAATTTAGATCATAAGAGAAAACACCCCCCCGACTCCTGTTTCGGTTTTGGACCCGTCTGTATAAAAGCAGACGGAATCCTTACGAAGCACTACATCATTCTCCCAGTCACTCCTGGAGGGTATGTAGGTTTCGAAATTCTTATCGAATTGAAACTGAGGGAGGGTGTAATCAGTTTCTTTTGGAATGCAATCTAATATATCTAGAATAGACGAGTTATCAGTTTGCCGACTGGTCCACAAACGAATTGCTCTTATTCTAGTGGCTGCGTTTGCTGCCACTTGTCTGCAATATATGTCTAGGGGTAGCAAGTGGAACATTACGTCCATAGCCGCCGTTGGAGTGGTCCTGAGAGCTCCACTAAAATTACACACTTTTTTTTTTAAATTTATGTATATACCTACTATATTCGGGATAAAGAAACCAATACCACTCTCGGAACCGAATTGAATATTATGTGTCCTACACAATAAATTAACCGACAAAGTCAATGAATCATTTTTCCTTCATTTTGTTAAGTAATGTGACAAGTCTTCCCTGAAACCCTGAAAGCCTTTTATACCGATAAAGAAAAACGCCTGCTTGAACAAATCCACTTAAAAAAAATCTCTTTTTGCTTGGTGGTAAAGGTTTCTGTAGGCAGCACAAGCCACTGGCGGAGCTAAGAATATTAAAAGGAAAATTAATTTCTTAACTAAACTCCTCTCACTCTCACAGAAGAAAACTTAGCTATCGAGGTGGAGTCGAACAAAAAGCATTAAGATGAGTCGGTGAAATTAAATCGACAAAAAAGAGAAAAAATCTAAAAACTTTAAAAGAGATTCGTAAGTGATTACATCATCAGGCCGCAGTTTAGAAAGTACGAATCTCAGGATTTTTTTTTGAAAATTCCATTTCTACATGAAGCGGAACTCTTTAGTTTCTTTTCGAACGAAGGACATTTTAAGTTAACCTTCGTTACTGGTTAATGAGTTTTTGATTTCTATGAGAATGGCTGAATCATCACTCCTGGGCCTTTGCTGTCCGGAGGTATTCATCATTCACAAGAAGTGATTAGTATGAGGTTATGAACTTTCAGGCCGCAGGGTACTTCTAAAACAAAGAATTTCGAAAATGGAAAGTATGGAAAGTGGAAAGTCATTATTACAGTTACCGATTGTATTTTTGAATGGAATTTTCAGTCAAACTGTAAGACAAAATATTTCACAATTTTAAGCAGCCTGGCAACAGTCGTGAATGCCGGTTCCATTTCTGTCACAAGTACCTACCTCATATAATAGACATTAAAAAAAGAGGTTTTACTCATTCCATTCAGCTGAAGGCGAAACAGTTCCAACAAGTCTTTCAAAACCTGATAAAATTATTAATATTTCTCAGAGCTTCAGCGCGATTAACTGCAATGCTCAAAACTCGCTCTCATGACAAGTGTTACAAATCGTCAAGCACATATCGTGAACGACAAATCTTCCCCAAAGCTATAACAATAATCATATAAGCTTCCTTTCCATATACACACTTGTCATACCTATGCCAATCTAAGCACTTTGCTATCAGCTGTCGCGTTGAATTATACAGCAAAACTTAGTACATCAACTCAAACATCACCTCCAATCTAGCGGGGCATTCTTTTCTAATTACTACAGCCCGCACGCGAAAGGATTTTAGGGCCCAAGATGAAATGGCTTGCCATAAACCTTACAACAACTCTCGTATCCATTAGTTCATGTGGGCAATAAAATCTTTTTCTGGATGCGGGGTGGTATTTCTGAAATTACTTCGGTTTTACTGGTAAACAACAAACTTCATAAACATCGCCAACAGACTGACAAACAGACAGATATGATTGGCTAATGAATAAAAGATCCGAACTGACGACAAAGCCACCACCGCCAGTTTTATTACATCACATCTGCGAGTGGCTCAACACACAAGACGAATGCTGCTACAGATTTATTTTTCTGCTTTTGTTTTGCGGATGTCGAGGCTGCGTTTGCAAAGGATTTGTGAATACAACCACCGAGCTGGAGAATTCCATCGCCATAAATTTTTTGTTAATTATCTGTGGAGAGAGGGAGGTGCCAGAGTAGATGAAATGGAATACTCTGCGATCGGCGTACACATCAACAACAGAAGAGCGACTTTATTTTTGCAACGGTGTAGTGACCACCCCACTCACCCTGTATTACGTTGTTCGCCCGCAACACCACTTTTAATGGATAAGGATGCAATTAATGTCTTGTTGTTGAAATTGAAACAGGAAATTATTTTTTATGAAATTATAAGCGCAAATTACATCGCCCCTCTGGGTGAGTGCGGTTGATAAGTGCCGACATACTTTCAAAACAACTGAAGTTTTTCTGTTGTGACTTGTGAGCGTATAGGAATAGGGAGAGGGACTATTTAAGGATTCAAAAAGCGCAAAAGTCGATTTAAAAGAAAGACGCGTCTTCTAGGTATTTTGAGGACAAGCTCAAAGCGACTGTGAAAAGCTAAAAAGGTTGAAGACACATCGTCGAAGGATAGAGATACATTTTTCGTCACTCGAAATATAAACAACTAAACTTTTTCTTAAATTTCTTTCTTTCCTGTTAAGCTGCACAGTGGGTGCGCGCATGCATGAAATCCAAATCCCTAAATCACATCTGGTAAAACGAGGTAAAAGCCCTACTCTGCCTCAATTCATTTTCTACAAAAGTGTACACTGTCTGTTACTATACATAGTTTGGGTGTACAAGTATTTGTGTGGGCTCAATGTTACGTTGTTGCATCATTGCTTTGCTGGACGATGTTTAATAGCAAAATGTGAGAATCATATAACAAAAACAACACAAATTGAAATAGGTACACAACACAAAACAATACAACAGTCGCTGCACGCTAGGCTGGGTAAATAGTTCAATGAACAGAAACAATAGAGACGTAGCAGTGCGGCAGAAATAATACACCAGGACGCGATAAGGGTTCTAATGATTCTTTTTTGATTTGCAGGGAATAGCTACAACGAGCAATGATAGATACATAAAAAGCTGGCACTATTTATCAGAGAAAGGGCGTTGAGTGTGAAATTTCAACGCCGGTCGTACCAACAGTAACATCTGTTCAATTGTTTACTTAGTTCCTTAATTAAATAAACAAAATGTCAACTTCATGAGTTGAGCAACGCGTGTTGAGTACATTGCGACCACAACACGTCCCGTTTATGTAGTTCATGAATTCATGTAGTTTGGTACATCCAGTTGCAACTCATTCAAGTTAATAGTGTCGTCCATCCTAATCATCCAGCTACAATAATTTTGAAATAAAAACGCGTTGCTCAACCCTCCCAAATCATACGACCAACAGTTTATCGACTACCAAATTCTATAACCGTCACACCAAATTGCCCAAGTAGCTCATTTGCACATGAAATCCACCCGAATAGACCTCCCTTAGACATTAACTAAGTTAAGTGTCATATGATGCCGTCAAATTCGAAATAGTCACAATAAACTTACCACCAACCGGCAAAATAGATAGGTACATAAAAAAAAAATAATCGCAATACTAAATCAGTGACGACGATAGTTCCATTAGCCCCACGCGCTGCTCTGAAAATAGCCAGGCCAATCATCCCCGGGGGCAATAAACAGATTTACGATTCTCAAACCCAAACAATTTAACCACGCAATTCCCATAAAAACCCTTCCAACTAGCGGTGTTGTCGTCTTTTCCTTTTTATTGGCCATTATTTGTTGCAACCCCCAACGGGGTCACACCAGACACAGCCCCCTAAATCATGTGTCGTGATTTAAGAAAAAAAAAAAAACGATCATCCACAACTTTTCAATTTGTCCCAACCTACACCCCAAGAAGTGGGAACCCTTAAAAAATATGAACGTCTCGACGACGACAATAACAAACGAAGCTTAGTTAAGGACGTGTACATTTTTAATGAGATGTTTTTCTGGCAGACCAAAAAATGTTTACCAGCTTCTTTGGGATTTCCCCAGTCATTAAGTTGGTTTTGCTGAAACGAGAATATTTCATTGCATTGCTGCCCTCTTAAAGAGCGACCTTAAGTCCAACACCCAGCAACTTGGAAAGATATACTTTTTTGGAAATTAAATACACAACCGATTTAAGTTGAAGATTCTTCCGAATCTTTGTCGTGTTAAATGGCTTCGTCTGTGCGCGGCCACCCTCGTGTATGGCTCCACTGACCCCGGGGGATGAAAAATACTTAAAATTGATGTCCTTATAAAATTTCTCAATGGTGTGTGTCCTTTTATTGCAACAGACAGCCAGCAATCTAACTATAAACCGCCAAAGTGGGATTTTTCTTGCTCTCTCTCTCTGCTTCGCCTCTTGAAAACGCTTAAAAACGAATCCTCCCGATTCTGCCGCCGCCGACTAAATTGTGGTTGACTTTTGTAGTTTTCAAGTTTTCAAGTGGCCACGCCAAGGGTGTTAGATTCTGCGTGTGTATCCTCCCCGGGCTGTATCTATCTCTATATATAGGTTGAGGATAAACCATAAAAGACTGGAAGTGGGGTGTTTGGTAGCCCTTTTCTCTGCCAAGCGCACACAAAAAAGGACGAAGAAAACAGCTAAAACGAGGTTAAGAGTCATTCGAATAATATTCTCGAACTCGAAAGCTCTCGCTTTTGGACCCGTGCGCGCGGCTTGCTAGACATGCCATTTCCAAAGGATGCAAGCGACTGTGACGTGAAAAATAAAACGAAACAAAGCAAAAGGAAAAACGAATACCGAATGAGGCCAAAGCTATAGAGGAAGACTGTCGCGCAAAACGAATAAGTACGTACTTAACAAGTTAAAAGAGGAATAATGGTTCCTGGATCTAAACTGCCGGAACGAGTGGGCCAGACCCAGGCTCAGGCCACTCACTTCAGCTTAGAGAAGAGACGCACAAAACCCGCTCCCTTTGCTGAATGGCTTTGCTGATCCGCCACTGACTGTCTTTATGAGTTTTTCTTTTTCGTTGTTCTGTTTGCGTATGGTTTAGCGTCTCATTTGTCTATGTTAAATCGTAATTGCGGGCGTTTTCCCAAGTAGCGATAAATTTTCATATCCCCCCATAGGAAGAGGGCGCCACTCCATTGGTTTGGCATTGGACATTGGATGGACAAACTTCCGCACTTCCGGCTGTCGTGAGAATTAACTCTTTTCCAATGAGATATGAGGGTGGCTGATGTCGCAACGGGTGAGAGGAGGCGTGGCAATTGAGATCATTCGTTCCTTAGCGTGCTTGAATTTTTATTTGACAGTATGAATGTTTATGGCTTTGGCAAGCTTAATCTCGGGTGATAGATAAATTTCACCCATCCTACTCGCACGTATACACAAATCAATACGACAAATATTTGGCTTTGTGTGAGGCAGGGTAAGCGTGTGCGCTGCATAACATAACAAATTTAATGCGATGCCATTCATCGGGAGGTTCTCTTTTGACGCTACCGCATTTCCGGTTTTATTCATCACTTATTTTCATCGCAGTTATGGAGAGTTTTCACGGACTGAATAAAGGCGCACTTGTGGTTGCTTAATTGACTTTTAATCAACGGGCTTAAGGTGGAGGTGGTACTTTCACTACCAGCGGAGGGTGAGTTTGTATAATTAGTGCTGGAAAGTCCTTTTCAATTGAAGGGTTATAAATAAATATTTAGGTCATAGATTTTGTGATGTGCTTCCTAACTCAATCCAAAAGATCTTTAAAACGCATGAATTAGCAGGATCAAAAGGGGTATGATCTGATTGGTTGGGAAGATGAATTTTTTAGTTTGGGGTTCCTTATCCAACTCCCTGCGATAGATGTGAGCAAAATGTGTTTTCGAAATGCACAAGTAATTCCTCGTAGCACTTATGCTTTGCTGTGCATCAGTAAATTCGTATCCAAAGATGTGTGGAACTACTAAGGTTGCAACTAGTGGTCTTTCACCTCATCAGAATGTGCACTCTTAAGACTATGAGTTGTGTGTTGTTATGTTAAAAGAAAAATTCCTTGCACTTCGATTAGATTCCGTTTCTAAATTCAAATCTTAAAGCAAACCTACATAGTATCCTTCGATGAAAACCTATCAATAGGCATTCTCTAAGCCTACTTCGGATGATAGAATCACGTCAGAAAAAGCTCTTTCTTTCTATTCATGGTCTTAAGCAGTGACGTGGCGTGGTGCTTTTAGTAGGGTGTTCACTATATTTTTTACCGTAGTAAAATAGTGAATTTTTTGTTCTATTCCAGGACCCTACGAGGACGATGAATACTTTGCTTATAGAATGGCAACCACACAATCAAAGCTTGAATTCATATTTTTTTTTCATTAAAGTTCCTAATAAAATATTTATTAAAATTTGGAGAAGGTAGTGTTGGCCTAACATAATAAATAACATATTTCCAATTTTTCAGCTGAACACAGCTGTGGAAATGGTTTCGCAAGTAGCTTTTCAGTTATAGTTGCGATTTCAAATATTGGAGCAACCGACCTCTATTCCATATTTACCCACCCGAGAACCGAGTGGGAATGAAAAATTATACAAAATTCCAGCTTACGCTTTCAGGTTCTGCAAATTATAGCGCACCACAGAGCACAGACCACACAACAGGAGAATAAAGCACTAGGGTCGAAATGGGACTTTGGCTCTAGCTGTTCGCTGTTGTATGTTGCATCTTGTATGATCTTGCATTGTGCTTGTTTTGATCCTGCACACAGTACTAATCCCAGTACAGTAGGCACAAAAGCACAAAAGAACTTCCAAGTTCCAACTTCTAACACTATGTTGTCAGGGTGGAACGAAAACGAAAATGAAATTACAAGTGCGAACTGCAACGAGGTGCGCTCGATGTAGATTTCTGTGGGAAAAGGGTTTTTGTTTTTTTTTATTTTGTCTTTTTTTTTGTATGCAATTTTGCCTGTCGACGGTGCTCTAAAGCGAGATGAACACCCCGATGTGTGAGTTTCATTACCACCAAGTTGCGTGAATTGAAAGTATCGATACAGGGAGTTTTGGATTTTGGTTCGATACAACTTTTTTAACATCTTATGTTGAGATCAACTATTTACAGATACTGATTTGTTAAAATACAAATTATTGCAAAGACAAAAAGAGAAGTCTGTTTCATAATGAACTTAAGTTCAGTGCATTATAATAGATTTGGATAGGGTGTGCAGAGAACACCTGCGCACCTTTGAATAAACGTCACTGGTCTTAAGTCTTCCATGCGTCCGCTCCCGCTGTGGTGTTTGAGTGCTTTTTTTTCGACACAGTGCAGGGGAGACGGGCGAAAAGGGGTCATTAGTCTGATCCAACTAAGCTCCACTATGAGTGCGAATTGTATTATGTAAGCTCTGCTGTCGCTTCAGACGAACAAGAATTTCTACGAGCTTTACAAATAAATTCACTTCAGTTTCAAATCCAATTATAAAAATATTTTGTTACAACTTTAAAACCAAATATTTAACAGTATTTCTCTTTCTTCTCTTTGCAGGTAAGCACCTTAGCAGTTTCATAAATATAAGCCTTCTCGAGTAAGTCGATTTTGAACCATATAAAACCTCATCCCGATGAGAAAACCCTTTCCTTATCATGTTTTCCACCTCACCAACTTGGTTAACTTTTGGCCTCATCATTAACGACCTTTTAGTAGAGGTTAGTACAGAGGTACTCCATTAAACCTTTACGGTGAATGTCCAGCATCTCCCACTGCTCTTTTATTTTTTTCTAAAGCCCACAATGATAATTGAAAGTTAATTTAAAATGAACAAGACAAACAACATGCTACCGCTGGCAATAAAAACATTTCAAAAAATCAAAGATGTCGAAAAAAGTTCTGTGCCCTTCCAATCAGCAAACTTAATGTCTAATGTTTGTTGTTAATAATTTTCCAACTGAAGGAGTTTCCGAAAAACCCCAAATCCCCATACGAACGGGTTCGCACATACCACCTCCCTATATAGCACCACAGATACCACCACTCGTACGGCCGGCCATGGCTTACCATTTTCAAACATAAAGTCTTAGTACAATGGAGTGCATTTAGCTGTGTATATCGTCCTTCCGTGTCGGCTGGTTGGCGGTGCATATGAGTGATGCAGTGGTGATGATTTCATTGTACCCGTGCATATATCCCACCTAAGCTGGTGGCTGGAACCCGGTCAAACGTATTTTATTAACAGGATCGCAGTTCAGCTTATATTCCCCAACAGGTTTAGGTTTAGGTATAGGTATAGGTATCGGTATAGGTTTAGGGGTTTTTCCACGATGAATAATGAAATGAGTTAAATTAATTACTAAATGGTATTTGCAATGGCTTTGGCCAGTTTATAATGGCAGCAGCATACTAGCACACAATTAACTGGTAATCCGTGACCAACGCTTGTTGACGTATCTGTGTCGATGATGGCAGTGCATTCAGTATTTCACGTCAGCAACAGTAACAACGTCGACGAACCGTTCAACCAGCCATAATAACACTAGGCCTGTTTACAGTTGGATGGTGCTTTTAGCGAGCTGGTGTTACCATTCCAGACCAGCAAATGAAAATCTGGTGTATAGTTTTATGAAGGGTAGAGCGAACAAACACGCAGAATCGTTGTGCGGCATAACATGCGAAATCATTTTAGCAGAATAATTAGAAACTGGTTTTGCGCGAAAATCGCAACGGGAGTCCTAGCACGGGTTTGCGCACACGAGGGAGTACATTGCATTAGGCTAAACTAGGTGAATGCCAACCGGTGAGTGGGAGTAAATCATTCGGAAAGCTTAGGCAGTTTTGTTTGCATTTTTTAAGTTGTGCAGTAGTTTTTATTCGAACTCTATGCTGCTGCTGGCAGGGGAATCCGAATCGTGCGTAAATCGAAATGTGAAGGACGTGTTAACGAATCGGCATAGTTGTGCATAGAGCACTTTGCGATTTCATTCACGTAGCTGGGCAAATAAATGCGATAGACCGCACTATCTATGGAGAATGGCTGGAATATTTAAATGCCATTGTTTATGGCCTATGCAATATGGACACAAGCAGTGCCGGTTGAAATGAAGCCATGAAATAACTTCTATTGCATTCAACGCAAACGTATCGATTTTATTGTGAGAAAATATTTGGCATTGCATACCTCTGGTTTATGTAGGTTCAAAATGTAATCACTGCTTTAACAGTGAAACATTTGCAAGGCCTTCATGTGCGAGCCAAAAACCAGATGGAATGTGAGATAAAAAACACAGTATAGCAGGTCCAAATAGAACCGTTGCTAAGTATCTTGCAACCATTAGTTTGTTTGAGTAGGGGTTTTTTTATTTGGACTAAAAATTGTATGCCCTCAGCTATTAGAGGAAACAAACTTAAGGTGTGAATTACCGGGGTTTTAACAGGGGATCCTCTCGCTTAGTAGTACCCATTTAAACCGGCTTACTAATATGACAATTAATGTGCACTCTAGTGTGCGCTACCGTTCCCACGGTAAACCTATACCCAGGCCGTTAACTTTGTCCTTCAATTTGCATCAACAAACCGTAGAAGTTTCATTTAGAAACTACAAACGCACGCCAATGTGCGCTATGGTCCGGACATCAGATGTTTAATTTTTTTTTGAAGTAAATGTTTACCAAGGATTTCAATCAGTTTGAAAATTTCAATTCGAATTTGTGGGTTAGAAGTTCACACTAATGTGTCTGGACACAAGACAGATATTTAGTTTTTTTATTTAGCAGAAGTTTTAACAGTCATATTGGTAGTGAAATCAAGCCAGAGAATTTGCGGAAAGATTTGCACCAGCAAATTTTAGAAGTTTCAACTAGTACAAACGCACAATAATATGCGCTGCGGTCTGGACATAGGATATCTGATTTGTAAGTTGGAAACAGTCTCTAAAAACTTTTAATTATTAAACTAAGGCCGGTGAATTAATTAAAATCTGATCCGTTTATGTGCGCAGACTTGTAATGTAATGGTACCGGACCAGAACACAGATACTGAAAATTATTTGCGCAATAATATGTAGGTGTGCGCTATTTATTTATATGTAGAGGCAAAATATACCAAATTCTCAGCTGGTAACCTGTTATATTTATTCATTTGCCGCGGGGGCTTCGCTTTTATTTGGAATCCAAATAAACTGCAACGGAGTCAGTAATTTTCTCTCAACGAACTATTTGCAAACAATATTTAAACTCAAATAAATTTTCCTCAAAGTTTCCCCAATTGTTATTGACAGAAGCGATATTGAAAATGAAAGGATAAACCTCTTCAAGTACCTGGAGCAACACATCAGTGGCAAGAGTTTAAACCAATACGTTACACTACTAATAAAAGCACTGGAAAGGCATCAAGTGACCTTTCCCGTAAATGGCACTTGCGTGGCCGAAACCGTGATTTTCACAAAAAGCCAGTGTTGCTTAGATTTTTCGCAATTATTTACAGCTGTGGTTGAGCAATATCATTCATTGTTTATGTCCCACGCCAAAAATAAAAATAAAAAAACCTTTTTACTCACCCCTTAAAGTATCTAACTACAACTCCATGTTTGTCAAGGACCTTGCTTAACATGATGTAAAAAAAACCATCCCACCGAATGGCGTAGAGTGCGCAAATAAAATTGTTATTCCCACAAATAAAAAGGACATAAATCCTATTTATGGTTGAATTTTCAACAAAAAAAAAGCAACCACTACATCATCGTGCTAAAACTGCGATTGGATCTTTTTTTTGCTGTTTTTGCCTTCGCAATGTAAATTTCCTCGGGGATCGTAAAATATTATTATATGACTTTTTACAGTCACGTAACGTTATAGTGCTCGATTTTTGAATTTTCACACACAATTGGAGCCTGAATCGAGATTGTTCTCGGTCATAGCAGCGGCGTTTCTAAACAAACCCTTGGAGGAGAAAGTAAATAAAGTTGAGATCAGAAACACTGCACTTGGAGAAAAATGTATAAAAATGAATAACTTTGTGAAACAAAAGAACTAAATTTGACCTCGAATTTCATATTTTTACGCGAGCGTGCCACTTGTCCTGTTGCTTGAAGCGTATTTCCATTGTCGACGAGTATCTCTCTATCTCTAAGCACATTGTCACCGTAGTTTCCTGTTATTCCACATTCAGTTCTGAGGGGGTGGAAATAAATACAATGTATATATCACAGTAAAGCAAAACAAACGGTCAAAAAGTCCTTGCAGGCAGTGGGTTTTCTTTCCATTGTCCGACTGCATTTAATGGAATATTCTGCAATTTTATCCGGTGCTTTTTATTTTTGTTTTTCTCAAAGGATATACGAGCAAAGCAGTTAGGCAAACTCGACGGCCCCCAGAGCAAAGGACATAACATCTAAAGTATGGGAATACACCCGCACAACTCTGCACAATAATGTTTGTTTAATTATTTTGATTGCACCCCATTGGCTCACTATGTGTGACTATCAACCGACACACAGGACATCCGACGAATCATCGCTCCATGCATAGATATACCTAGTCCTTATCTTTTGCCGAGCAATGTTTCTATTATCACATTCAATGTTATTGCCTCGATGAATATAGCTTCGACTGGTAGGTGTTTTGTTATGTTACCCCGAGGACATGCACTCAATATTCTATTATCCGGAAACTAAAACACTACTACTACAGCTAAACCTACAATAACGGTGGTTGGATTGTTGCAATTGTAGTGCAAAGAGTGAAAAACAAGGTAAAAGTGCATCATGCTCAGCATTTGAGACAGCCGGTGATGCCAATGCCAGCCGGACAATATAATTCCAAAACAAAACATCTGCAACACAATGTTCCGGAAGGTAGGATATGGGACCAAGTTACATACACGTATTCCTATACACCCATTTAGTCGAGGTTAACCGAGAATCGCAATCGATATGGAACATATCCATATGCAAGTCGTACGATGTGGGTAGCACACACTTTGGCTGAAAGTTATTATCTGAAAGTAATAATATCGATTGTCCCGCACGAGCAGCTCGAAAGTGCCCCTTTTTTGGATGTACAACAATGTATAGACTGCTGCCTATTTGTGTCCGCATGGGAGTAACTGCAGGCAGAGTGGATAAAAAAAAAACTTAAAAATATTACCCAAAGGATTTATCGGGCGGGTGGAGGCGGGACTGGACTAAAATTATTACCGTCCAATGCACCAATGAATGCGCACTGTGTCTAGCTTTGGGGCGCAATGGAAATAGATTTGTCTACTTGCAAGGGTTCGATATGAATTGGTCGCATTTCTGTTTTGTGACAGACCAATACGAACGCACATAAGGAAAACAAACTCATTGGGGCTTAAATTTCGCATTCATAATGAGCTTGTTTTTGATATTTTGAAGGGAAGTCAGCCTTCGAATAAATCCATATTGGCTTTGGTCATAGGACATGCTCCGTTTGATTTGATAAATCGTTTTGAGAAGGCTACATCTTGACATTGAATCTGGTACTTCGATTTGAGGTTGAGTTGAATTTACAAATTGAAGACCTGACCGAGTTAGCTTTTCGTCCTTTATTCAGACGGGATGGTTGTTAGAAAATAGAAAGAAAAAAATCGTTCGGAATTCTGGTAGTGAAAACGTTTAAAACCGCTGCCGGTGTGGATGAAGCAACATCTTATTTTATTGATGCATTCTTTGCATAAGGGCATTTGGTTTCAACTTCCACTACAAGAGGGCCGTTTTAAAAGAGTGTTTGAATATTGCCGGGAATAGCTGTAGAAAATAAAAAAATTATAACTCCATGACCACCTTCTGTTTCCAACTGAAGAGGACAAACGCACACTATTGTGCGCTATACTTATGTCATAAAATAGGGATATGATGCAGTCGCTTTTAGTAGTAAGTCGAAGCCAGCAAGTCTAAGGACATTTTTTGGCAAGTATCAGCTAGAAGAACAAAGGCAGATTAATGTGAGCTACAGTCAATAAATCTTTTAATTACCAAAGCAGAAATTGATAATGATTAGCGTCAAGAAGTTTTTACTAGAAATTAGGTATAAACGCACACTAATGTGCGCTACAGTCTGAACGTCAGATAAATATTTTTTTTAGTTACAAATAGTTGCGACTGTAATTTTAGCAGTAGTATATAACGATTACCGTAAGCAACTTTTGAAAGTTTCAATTAAAAAATTTTAACGCACACAAATGTGCGATACAGTCTAGACATCAGTAAATATGTACATATTTTTATTACTAATAGTTGTAATAAAATAGTAATAAATAGCATGATTTGCATCAAGAAATTTTAGAAGTTTTCCCTAGGAAGTAGGTATAAACGGACACTAATGTGCGCTACAGCCGGACGTCAGATAATTAATTTTTAAATAGTAATAGTTGCAACTGTAATTTTAGCACAAATATTTATAAAGATAAGCGTCAGTAACTTTTCGATGTTTCAACTAGGAAGTTTAAACGCACACTTATGCGCGCTACAGTCTAGACGTCAGATACTTTATTTATAAGTTAACATTAATTCTTAAGGTAAACGGAACCCAGCAAATTTTCTCACATCTAAACCTTATGTGCGCAAACTCGTATTGAACGTGTACTAGGACCGGACGCTGATAATTCAGATTAGTTCTTCACGCACAAATACATTTAGTAAGTGGAAGTATACCTACTTATAAAAAAAACATGTGCGCATTATTTTTTATGGGGTGAGCGTTTCATAATACCCTTGTGCGCTTATGTGAAGAGGCGAAAAATACTAAGACACCAATGTCGCAATCAAAGCATTTTTGCCATCAATTGTGGGTCAGTGGCTAAACTATCCATTTTTTTTAAATCCATACTGTGTCCAAAGGCCGATACAACACCAACGGTTGACCCCAACAAGGGCATCACCAAGGGTCCACGAGGACCTAAGTGGGGCAGCGCAGGGTTCTCCATGCTCTGTATATCCTTTTACCTAACCTAACCTAACCTTATCCAAAGGCAAATTGTCAAGTTCCGGCATCCACTCCAAGATGTCAGCATTTCTACTACCTAAGTGCAGGTGTAAACAACCATTTAACCACCACACCAAGTAGGTAAAATATATTTGGGTGCCACTGTGCCTGGGTACAGATTTATTTTTATTTACTTTGACACGGGGATTATTCAAGAATTTTTCTGTGTGAGTAGAAGTCAATTTGACTCAGTTGCAACTGCACACATTTGTCAACCTTCCTCCTCGAGAAAACAAAGTCCATAATTCGTTTCAAGTGTTGTAACCCGGAAACTAATATTGCCTCGTCGGTGCTTCTTTTGAGGAAAAAAATGTCAAGGACTTGATGATTTATGCTCTGACGGACGAACATTTTTTTCCGGGACATGGTGAAATAGCTTGATTAATAGCTAAAGTACCTCATGACATTTTTTGATTCGAAGACGAGGGTAATTGCTGTGCTGCCATACGGAAATTGAAAAGAAATCTTGTGTCGCGCCAACATACAAGGCTGACTGACACTCGGCGATTAACATCACATCAATGCTGAGATGGACATTTATTATAAACTGATCTTGATTACGTCCCAAACATGAGCAGAATCTTTGATTGATGGAAAAGGGACTTTTGTACATTCTTCAGGAATCTATTACCGCCAAAAGTCAAAACTTCTCCTTCACAATAAATAAAATTGAAGCCAAGTAGGTGTAAGTAACTTTGCCAGATTAATATATCTGCCTCATTCAATTGCATACGAATGTTCACAAATGCGTGATAGAATTTCAAATGGTAGGGATTTTCAGAAAAAAAATCGAAACATATCCTGTATAGAAAATGTAAATGGAAATGTTCACCCCTTTTTTTTTTGCTGCTCCGCTCTTTCATTCAGTGAGTCTCTCTAGAAAGACGTCCTACTTATATGTAAATTATTTGCGGAAGAATGAGATACTTCTTTTCCATTTTGGTGAATTGAGTTCAACTATGCAGCTGCGGCTGTGGCACAGGGAGTCGGTTGAGTTACAATCAAATAAAGTTTTTCTTAAACATTCTGCTGCTTTCCATTAAAAATAATTTACTTTCTTTGCACGACGGAGAAAAGGGAAACTGGAACTTTTGCTCCTTTTTTGTGTGTGTTTTGTCATTTTCTTTTCAACAAAAGGATATACACATACATGTGAAGCAAAAAGGATTGCTTAAGTTACAAGAAGGAAAAAAAATCCGCATGATTGATTGCCTAACTAAATTGCTTTGATACTCGTAGGTAGGTACCTATGTAGCATACATACTTACCCATATGCATATCCCTTCAAAGAAGGAGCACTTTAGTATGCAGCAGATGTTACCGGGAAGTTTTCTCGCTCTTGCCTGTCGTCCCATATATGACTGTGTGTGTCCGTAACCATTCCTGACTACATTTGCCTTCGGTGAATGGATTATCATTGAATCTAACCGTCATGAATACTGAAAGGATAAATGTAAGTGTACCCAAAGTGGCAAAATAAAATCGTTATCAAACCGCGTATCCTTTATAATGTTGTATTATTTCTTTGTAAAGGAACTCCCAAAAGAACACTTTCTATGTAGGATTCACCAGACTTTATAATTTTGTTTCGATTTAATTCTCTCGTCGGTACTCATGATGCCCCTCGCTTTCGTTTGTTGACTTTAAATTATTGAACTTGAGCGTTATAGGGTATCTTTTCGCTTTTTTATTTATAAGAAAGATGTATTTTATCAAAACAGGGAAACGAGAAGTAAATATGGAAGGGTTATTAGGAATTTAAAGAAATGGTTTGAGATAACTTTAACTTTGAGCTCCTGGGTCAGTTGGAACTCACATGGGTATAGGCCGAAGTCCCGACGCTAATTTCGCCAAGTTAAAGTCTGGGAAAGACCAACTTCTTGTGCACAGCGGGGATTTGATTATTCTCTCGGACGATCTGGTGTTCCTTTGAAGTACGGCTGTTGGCCGATTGTTTACTGAAGGGCCACCACGTCTACAGTCAAATTCGCACAACATTTTACCTGACGGTCTCATTTTGATAATAAAGTTTTATCATTGGGACTTGCTGTTCAATCGTGTGGCAAACAGCCACCAAAACAACACAACCCCAACAGGTTGTTATTTGCGACCCAATGGAATAACCCTTTATTTTATTTGACATTAGCCTTGACATGATATTCTCTAAATTGTGTACTTTTACTACCCATATGGTCCTTCCCTAACATCTCATTCCATTTAAAATAGAACCTTCTCTCTGCTGCCCAAACCCATTTAGATGAGGATAATAAAAAAAAAACTCTTCCCCAGGAAATCCGACACGGAAATCCTTTTGCATCATTATATCACAAAAAGGGGGGTGGCGCACAAAACAGCGCGGTTTTTATTTTAATTTCACCTCAAAACTCATCACAAGAGTTCCTAAGACCATCGTCGGTTCGTTGCTCATGCTTTTACCTGGTGCATTCGGATTACACAGTTCAAAGAACTTTCTTCTATCTTTCTTAGATAAAGAAAAGACGCAGAAACCAAAGAAACAGATGCTGATAAGATGTGCACAATCTTTCGACGTGGATGGATTGCACTCTGACGCTATTGCATTAATAAAACTACGGCTCCTTAATCTTCCTTTGATTTTCCATTCCCTTTCCAATGGTACAATTAACAATGCCTGATGAATTCCTAAGGTGTTAAAACTGAAACCAGGAACATCAGAACTCTGACTTTATACTGACAGTGTGCCACAAGCGGCTTATGATTAATTGCATCCAGGAAATTTTATTTTTTAGTTTTTCGCTTTCCTGCGAAATGCGAGGATTTAACGGCGCTCGCTGAAAACTAATTTAGAAGTATGAAAATGGAAGTTGTACTCACTGTTCTCTTTGATTAATTTATTCAAGGAAGAGTGCCTGACAGCAGTAGAAAAAAAAACTAAAAACACCCTTCCCCAAGCGATTAAACAGCCACTTTAAATAAATTGAAAATACACACGAATGTTAATATTAATTAAGGCAGCACAATTTAAAGTCAGACAGAGTAGCTGTCGTGTTTATTTTGAATTATCCATTCGCGGGGCGGCGCAAAGAACTGCCAGTGCGTATATACGCACTGCAATCTACCTGAAGCGTTGGTTAATTTATTGACCCTTATCAAAGTCTTTCCGCGGAATAAAGGGCCTCAAGCGAAATAAACCAAATAGAAATATTGAAATTCGAAAGTGGGACATTAATTTTATTGTTATTTAAATTGCTGCCGGCAATTGAATGTGTGAAATTGTGTGATTGATTGTAAATTCCAAGAGTACAGTGTTCGAATTTACAAGTCAAACTGAGAAATGGCGCAGTTGGTGACCTATACTCTCAGAGAACAAGCACATTAACCAATTCCACACCAACTGTAGCAGTAGCATTAGCATCGTTCTGTCCAATCTCTTTGTGGCAACTTGCTCAACTTCTATAATTGAGTTCTCGTGCCAGGCATAGGCTACTACTTTACTTAAAATGCTGCTTGCAGTCCGCTTTAAAAGACGGCCTCAACCAGCACTCATCGCCTTCAACAAGCGTACAAGCGTGGGCATAAACTAAGTATTAAATAGACCGTCAGCTCTTTCAACTTAAGAGAATTTGCCTACAAGCTGTTTTCGGTGTTACTATGTGCCAAAGTATGTGTGCCAATGTTAAAGTAAATTAGACGCATGCATACACTTGCACATACTAACCTGACAGATGCCTCTGACAGTTTATTCCGTGGTAACATTGAAAAAAATTCAAATAATTGCCCGTTATCGGGACGTGTTAAGAAAGCGGTGGGTGTGGTGTGGTGAATTTAGTACCAAATTATATTAAAACGCATGGTAGGTATACATTATTAGGATTTCTTTCATTTTACCTAGATAATCAATATAGTACGGGATGTTTACATTTTTGTTGTAAACAATGGAAATCGATGAACTTATGAATCATTGACAAAAATAAAAACTTGTTAACATAAAATAAATCTGATTACTATGTAATGATTATGAATCGAATGAATTAAAAGAAAAGTTTAAGCAGCAAAACTTAAACGCTTGAGACATATCAGGGTACAAATCAGTAAACCAGTTTTTTTTATCCAATTTTGCTTATATATGTACCTACATTTAGAGTTTCGTTCTTTCCCGTATATTTTAAAGAAAATAAATTTTCGTTGATTGTGTCCATTAGACTTTTTCTTTTTATTATAAATAATCATTATTCATAATCTGGGCTGACGCAATTGATTTCAAATGTGATTTCAATAATAAGGTACCAATATCAATTGTATCAAATTTTCTCATAAATAATTTTTTTTTTTTCCATTAATAACGGAATCTTCACAAAAAGATTGGGCCTTACTAAATTTAAGTACGAGTAGTTCACAGTGGTTATATCTTCCATACAAATTTCGCAAATGTGAGCTTCCGTAAATTTAAAGTCGATGTTAAATATGTTATTATTACGCGCAGTATAACTCAAAAATCATACCCACACAGAAATGTGTATATCTTTTCCCTAGAGCATATTTGAATGTTCTTAATCAATGCTTATCTTTATATTGGTAACCGTTTTTCTGTCGACATTTTAGGCGAAATAATTTTTTACCAACAACAACCAACGAAAACAGACACAATAATTATAGGAACAAAAATAACTTATTTTATTTTAACGAATGCATTTTTCACACTTTATTCCTTTATTTATTCATATTGATTACATTCGCTTTACGCATTTTGTAAAATAAATGTTTTCGTGGTGAATTAAAACAACGAATTAAAACTCTCAGAACGCATCCATCAGCTGACAGAAACTCACAAAATACACTAACTCTCAGCAGTGTTCTTAGCGCTCTCTCTTTATTTTTCCCACGAAGCGTATTAATTGTTCCCTTTTCACTAAACTCAAATTCCCTCGATTTTTTATTGAAACAAACCGTACTTTAAAAGTAAAATTTGTATTATTCGGAAAGAAAATCACATTAAATTATTCTTCAGTATAAAAATCGCAGTTTTCAAACATTATAATGCATTTTTTTGGTACTAGAAATTGTTGCTAGAGGAAAATCTCCTTTTTATGTACATTTAGTGCGTTGATATTCATGGTGAAATGTAGTTTGAATGTTTTCTAGTCAAATTGTTGATATTCACACAATTTTGATGTTTTTTCATTTAACGCATGGAAAGCTTTTCGGAAATCGTAATTACCACAAAAAGGTAGAAATACTACTATGTAGGAATACTGCTGAGTGTCATTATTTTTTTTACTTCTCCCGCCAATTAGAATTTCTTTTTTTGCTGCTTCACACGTATTCACAGATAGGAAATTTAAGAGAGAATTTTCTTTACAAAATTTGAGGGGGGAATCGGGTAGGTGCGCGGGAGCTGACGGTCTATTTAATACTTAGTTTATGAGCGTGGGGCTTAATTCATTAAACAAAAACCCTTAAAATTATGTTCATCAAAGTAAGCTTTTGGACAACTGATCCCCACTTTACTGATCAGCTCTTTCCTAGTGTATAACAGCTAATTTCTTTGCTGCTAAGACTCCTTCTGTCCGTCGATGCAATCGCGCTCGGAACTAGCTGGAATTCTTCATTCAAAACGAACAATCATCGCTTTATTCTTCTTTGCTAATCTGCAACCATCTACGATCTACTCCTTAGATCTGTTACATTAAGTGTTATAATTCGTTTTGTATCAAAAAAGGCAACACAAGCATACTCGTATTTTACTGCACAAGTTTGTATACAGATATAAGTCGTAAAAGGACTTGTGTACATTCCTTATTCCACAAGAAACTCTGAAGTTTGACGTGTTAAACCAACTTTTTTTCAACCTTAAAGTTACAACAAAACCTCATCAAATATCATTAAAATCAGAACCGGTCGGGCATCCACTACTACAGCTTCGTATTAGACATTCGTTCCAGCTTTAAATAATGTCGATTTGGCCATCAGCGTTTATTGATCTCCAATATGGTGAAGAGCTGTGTTAAACCATCAATACAGACCCGATAAGGGACCGTCCACTACAAAATTCGAAATCTATATCCAAAAGAGAGAAAAAGATTGTTTGATATTTTTTGCGACACCCTGTATACAGACAAAGTATTGCCTTTTGTATTGTGGGTTACTCCCCATATGGTAATCAAAAAATAGAAAAACCTCGAAACATTACTGAAAAAAGTTTTTTTTTTTCGCCAACTTATTCAGCTTGAAACGCCATGTGCTGTTCTGTTTTAAAACATTTTCATATATGCAAATTGCCACATGGTAATGTTTAGTTTTATGAACGAATACATTTTTATTTTTATTTTGGCTTAAAGTAAAACTTTGACAAAACTATGAATAAAGTGGTTTTATAGATGTAGAAATCAAGCAACCAACCCCCTGTGGTATAATATTTTTTTTAATCATTTTTAAATTTATACAGAACTCCTGCGGACTTTGTTTAAATTGAAAGATTGATGAACGATCCAGCATTGAATTTAATTTTAATAGCAATTCTCCATCCCCTTAATATCGCAGCGGCATTTCAAAGGCTTTCCGCGTCACGAAACCACAGGTAATTGCCAGCACGAGTATATATTTTTTTATGAAATGTGAGTAATTTTCTTGAAATAAAATACAAATCACAAGGAAACAAACACGGGTCGGTGAAAATGGGAAATTTAATCAAATGAATTCCTCTTAATGAATTGGAAAGCAATTTTTCGAATAATTGTGGTACGAGTGTGTGTGAGAGTATGTGTATGTGTGTGGGAGGGAAACCAACTTATTTCTGATTGTTTTGCACCCACCAGAGTCTTTAAATTCTGATTAAACTAACTGGCTTCACATTTGCAATTTGTCTCATCAATTTAGCATGTGGGCCGGGGTTGTAAGGATGCATTGAATTTGTTTTGCTTTCGCGGCAACTAATAATAATTGGTCTCAATCAATTTCCATTTACCTATGGAATGGTCCTGTAAGACTGTGTCGATGTCAAGGGGTAGGGAAACTTTATTATATACGTTTCAAATTAATTAACCCAATGAACTTGTAGCTCAATTGAATTAAATCAATTTAATCAGTTTATTGCGCGGCGAATTTTAAAAGGATCGCATGGCTTCGGTAGAAGGGAGGTTCCTACGAAAAGTATTCAGTTGTCAATTTTCCATTGAAGGGATGTAGGTAGGAACCTAGCTGTATACAGGGGAAAATCGTTCTCAGTAATGCGCACCGAGTGGCGCCTTTGTGAATAGTTTTAATTTGAAAGCAGGAGAGGAGAAATGATCAAAGGACATGACTGAAAACACTTTTTCAATTAATTGCGTGGAGAGTGTGTAGTTTCGGCGTGTGTTCTGAAGTGTGATTTATCATCGGTAATTTGGTAGCTTGTAATTTGGGTACCCATATGTAGTTGGATATGACTATATGTTGAGGGACTATATATATAAAAGAAAATGGGATCAGAAATCACTCATAGAAGTGGTGCGATAAAATATCCTTTGACAATATTCGTAATTTGTACTTCAAAGTACAATTTAAGATCTTATTAGTGGATACGGCCACTGGTACGAGTGTTACATGCTTTGATCTACTAGGTTAGGTACGATTGACTTAGTCTTACAACAAGTACTTGCAAAAAATTGTCACAAGTCTTCGGAATATATCAATCGCTTGGTCTTAATAGTTAGGTCGACAAAGACCTTGTGTGGTCCGCGCCATGTACATAAATGCGGTGGTCAATGCATCTTGTAACTATGTCCTCTTTTGACAAATGGTTCTGTAGGTTTGCGGATGTAAACCTGAAATACTGGAAAACATCGTGATTGATGTTCAAAGTTAATATTTGAAAGGACTAAGACCTCAGCAAGATTAAAAGTCAACGCTTTGCATTCGTTTAACAAAAAATAAATGACCTGAAGTTATAAGGTCTTTTAAGTTTAGCTTTCCTACACGACTTTTTCTTATTATGATACTCCGGGAAGGAACTTTGACTCAGCTGCAAAAACTTCCAGGTGACACGACACTTACTCTGATTTCTATCAGAAAAAGATATTTTATTGAGAGGTTTTCGGGAGCTCATCAAAAAGCAGTTGGCTGTTAGTATCATTCAAGTTTATAAGAGTTTCTTTTTTTCTTAATTTTTTTCAGAAAGTTCGGAATGGTGTCTTTTAATTTATTGGGGATTGAACCGGGAAACTCTTGCCCAGTAGAATAACATACCAGCTGCCGTTCAGGGTACATTCCCTGGAAAAAGAAGGTCCAACTCTGTTTGCAATAACTGCGGGCACATTCCGTATAACAATAATCGTCGGGACGATCTCGTTTTTAAAACTTTGATAACTCTACGAAGTTATATTCTGACCGAATTTGTTTAACTATCATCAGCTTTCATTACATTTGTGGAAAATGAACTGGATTAAGGTCTCAAACTCGTAATTTTGGCACTTAGTTGCTACTTTTGGAGATCTATCGTTTCGACGATAATCATCTGAAAAATCACGGAATGAGGTATTTTTTCGCCTCCATTAGGAGACCTTAAACCTTGTCTTTATCTCCAAAATAGAAGGGTCGATTTTTGGCGTTTTAACCGGGGGTTAGACTCCTTTGTTGTGTCATGCGACTTAAGAGCAACACCAACTCAACGCCAAAACTGCCGAACCAAATATATTTATTTTAAATCATTTCTCCTCTCACGTGTTTCGTCAAAGCCTTCAAGGCTCAGATAAATGACCACAGCTAATTCCAAAATAAACCCACTGCACAGTGCACACATATTTTCCTAAAGACGAAATTAGGGTTCAACGTAATCAGCGTATTTCCTCTTCTTATGCTTAACGACAAGTCGTCCAAAGCCCATCAAACAACACACCGCCGCCAGATGAGATTCGTTCACATTGTTGGGCATATGGACAGGGACACTTTGGTCCCGTGCAATATCTTGTCCTGATTAAATGTTCGTTGAAGTCAAATGCATTCATCAAACTCCCTTACGATTAACCCTTTGAAATGTTCTCAAAACTTTTACAACATCCGAACATATGTTGTCATAAATGTTCATCCTTTTTGCATCGCAGACGCCTATACCCTTTTCAAATCTCTACACACAAGCAATTTGCATCAAAGCACTCCGACATATCCTATGTGGCCTATCCACAAACACACAGCTCAAACAAATTATATATTTCCTTTCTGTTTTTATTCTAAAATAAAATTTCCCACTCTGTGCACTCCTCCGTAGGCAATTTGAATATGTAACTTGGAGCAACTCCCAACCGGACCAAGTCCGGCTGCAGCTGGGGGTGTGTACATCAGAAACTTATTGCAAAGAATTTGCATTCTCATGTTTTCACAGATGCATATTGAATTTGTGAGGCAAAAGCAAAAAAAAAACGGACTCTATAGAAATTTCGCAGTCAAAACTTTCCAAAAGCCAGAAATGTTTTCGGAACCAAAATATAATTCCAACTGAGGGTTGGGGGCTGGAAGCAAAAAAAAAAAAATACGAATGAATGCAAAACTTAAATGAACGTTAGTCCATTCGTAAAATTCATGATTACATTCATTGTGGTCTCGATTTATATCCCCAGAAAGGCAATTTTGTATCCCATAAAGCCAGCCACATACACGCACACAGGCACTCAGTCATATTGCACGAAAATGAGAAATTGCCGCACATTTACTTGGGCCATCAGTCTAAATCAGGATTCAAGCCATTCTTGTGCCAGCCGCCCACCCAGATATGCAATCGTTAGAGTACATACATTCATGTATGCAGCAGACTACAAACACAACATATACTTCCACTTATTTGCCATTTAAGTGGGTGTGTGTGTGGTGTGCGTGGGGTGTTTATTTACTTGTTTACTTCGTTTGCAGTTAGGCGGGGATTTTCTCACATCATCATCGGCAAGAATGCCGTCGCCTTGCCCTAAGATTCTAATCCAAGTTTGCTGATTATCCAGCCGCATTCGACGAGGACGATGTGGGAAAATTAAACTCCCCCCCCTCTGTAAAGGAGCCAAATCCACCCAAAGTTGGCAGCACTACAGGAGATGGGTGGGAGTCAACAAAGAATTTATTTACCAGCTTAGCTCTGGCTAAGGCATACATGCAAACATTTAAATGTACGTTCAAAAGGACAACACAACAAAGTAAAAAAATAAAAAATGTAGAAAAACTCAAGAAAGCCACGAGTGATCCTTGCAGATTAGAAGGGGTGGCGGTGGCTCTGCTGGGGAATAGGAAAGCCTTTTTGAGAGTCTTGCATGTTTGCGCATTGAGGAATAAACATCTGTGACAAATTATGTTTAACTTGTGATGCAATTTTGCGGAATATTAAATAAATGTTCATCCTGTGCAGATGTGTGTGTGTGTATGAATTTATTTAATCCACCATCCCAACCGAACCCGAGGAGGAAGCTTCTACTCCGCCATCATACGTTTATAGTTTGGAAGGAATTTTTGTTTTTGTTTTTTTCTGAATGGATAAAAGGATATTAGGTCTTCATGCATATACGAGTACATATAGAGCTACAGGAACTTGCATGTGCACGGGAACGGGATTTGATATCCTGTCTCCGGGATGGGCTCAAGCTGTAGTTGTTGCTTTGAGAAATCCCCATTTATCGGATTTCCGTATGCAGATCAAGTGGGCACATAGCTGCGCGCAGATTGCAAGTGTCAAAAAGTTTTCAAAATTATTTGCTTTGTGCGGTGCACTGTCTGCACATATTTGGTGGTAAGACGGTCTATGACAAATTAAGCTGGCGTATTGGAGAGAAGGGTTTTATGATGTATTATATAGTTTTCGAAGCTGTTAACTGAGAAGCAGAGGGATTGTTTTGTGTCAGGTAGTGCAACTATCATTATTTGTCTTTTGACTGGGGCCTATTTTCGAAATACTCTGGCGTATTAATTAACTGCTGGAAGCGATAAAGTTCTACATCTAGGTCATGTGCAACTTGGCTGCAGTTTGTAATCGAGCTATTCGAAAACAAAATTTGTGGGAATACGCGTAATCTAAGGTTAACTTGAAAAGTTATTGTTTTCTTAAACATAGAAAGGTCTCTTTAAATTTTAAGTATGGTTTAGAAATGAAGAGAAAATTGGCAACATATTGAGAAGTATAAGTTGCCATCATTGCGGAGATATTACGTCGGCTCGAAGCATACATCAGTTTCTGTCCTCCCGAGATTTTTGGGGTCCATTTAACTGCAGTACCTATACTATGTGGACGTGTCACATATTCTCGCAGACCAGGCTTCTTTTAAGGTGGCGCAAAATGTATCACCTTGTCGGAAAATGTTATAATTTTTGCAAATGGCGTCGTACGTCAATCATATTTGACATTTGTCAGCTTGGCAGCTGCATACTCCGTAAGAGCGTGGATTAATTGTGTCGATTTTTCGGGCCAATAATTGGTCGGTGGCAGCGTGAATTTCGAATCATTGAATCATCATGAGCGACGAGGCGTATTCCCACTTAAGCGGTTATGTCAATGAGAAAAAATCTCCATTTCTGTGGCCGTGACCGTGTGGTGCGGCGTTCACGAGGGAGAAGTGATTGGGCCAAATTTTTTGAGGACTCCATCGGCACAACGGTCACTGTTACTAGCGAATGTAAGGGCCATGATAAACGACTTCATACTGCCGGAATTGGATGAGCAAGGCTTGGTGAACATCTGGTCTCAACAAGACGGTGCAACCGCACACACAGCACGAGTCACAATGTATATTGTAATCTCTCGTTTTGACGATTTGGCATCAACAATTACTTGTTAGTGCCGGTCGGATGTACTGAGAAAAGCTACAGAAAATGACTTTCAAGGAGACTCAAATTTTCTTAATTGGTGAACAAACGTTTAGCTACTTCATATAAAGAGCCACAGCATTCGGATTTGCTTTCCATCAAGAGATGTTGATCTTTGACCTTTTGGTATCAATTGTGGGCCACAAGCTACGAGTTATGATCCAATTCTTATTGTTGTTCCATCGTTCTTTTGCCAAATTTAATCTGCCACTATCACTGAAGCTCTTAGCTTACGTTTCAATTTTCTGTAGTGTGCTCCTTACTGCGTACGTAATATGTGCCCTCACATCACACTCCCTCCGAACGTACTTAAAATCGATATAAATCTAAAATAGAAACCCCTCTTCACGTATTGATTTAAGGATCCCAATGCAATTAAAGAAAAACTCACTACGTGCTGGAATCCCCTCCATTAAAACATCATTACGTGGAGGGGGGAAATGGCTAAACCTTTTGGTGACACGAGCGTTACACACAAGTCATATCCTTTTTTTCAACACTTGAGTTTCACCTCCAGCAAATTCAAGGACAAACACTTGGAAGCAAAAAACCATCCTAAAAAACAAAAAAAAAAAGAAACAGCAACGACTAAAGTATACAAGCAAACAGCTTCAAGTGCTAGGCACTTGTCATCATCGTTAATTTCAAGTTGTTGTCCTTCTCCTTCCATAGTAATGAAACGAATTAAAGGGCACATTGTCATCGTACCCACTCAGGAAGGTGAAATTAAGTGTGTACGTATCCTGTCCAGTATTTGGCAAACAAAAATGAAAAAAAAAACTGAGCTGAACTGAACAGTTCAAATATTTACACGGGTTTATTGGAAATTAAGTTTGGCAAATAGAAAATTTCATTAATTTGGTGGTTGAAATACGTATGTTTCGGTGTGTGCATGGAAAACATCAAGGACGAAAATTTTGCGATATTGCTGGTGGGCACAATTACTTTGTTTTTTTTTTACAGTATTTGGGGGAATATTAATTTTTTTTTAGTGTGCTTTGCTATTATTTGAACATAGTGATCCTTCCACGTAGTCCCATTAAATGTATCACACTTTACTGAGGTCTTTAATAAATTTTCAAGGAGATTATAACATTTATTATTTAATAAGATATCCCTCACACTAACACGGCGCTTCGTACCCATTATAATCTGTTAAATGACTGACACCCACGCAAAGGATAACATCACATTTGCGCGCATTATGAATGAGAAAATACTTCCACATCCTGATGAAATTCCCAAGGTGAAAACCTGAATACCAGCTGTCGCGCGTCTGTTGGAAAATAGAAAAAAATATTCATGGAATGAAAGACTTTACCAATTACCATTAAGTGTCAGAGAGAGCATCCTTTATTCGTGTCACACTTGCAACCATATTCGCTGGCAATAGGAAAACGAATTTTGCACTCGGAAATCGAAAATGGGAAATCTCCTTGTGGCGTCTCTCGTTCCTGACCGCTTTACGTGCGAAACATTTTCGTTGCGTAGAAACTTTCAGCTTTTGACGGCGCCGCTCACGTCTTCTATATGTACGATTTCTCCTAACGATATAATCCTTTTCCTTGAGATGGCATCCTGTAATAATAAAATATGTAGCACAAAACTTTACACACACACATACATACCTGTATGTGAGTGAATTGCTCTTTGAAAATCCACGTCTGCAGGTTTGCATCACGGTTTGGTTTAATTTTCCTTCGCTGTAGATTTTATTTGCAAACGAGTGCAAGGATTCACTTAAGTCGTAACGGTGTGGCTGTCGTGGTATAAGGTCGCACGTTGGTGCCTGCACTAAATGCCATGTATTTAACTCAATTCTACGTTAAACTAAAAGATTTTCAATGACGGAAGAAGCAAGTGAGGGATGTGAATGGATATGCCAGCGCAGTTGGGATTAATCTCATAATCTTTGAATTCAATTGAAAGGGGGAAAGCTGTTAGATCAAAGTTAAACATTTCTGTAGTCTGAAAATCGGCTTTGCGGTGAGATTTAATCAATTCTATTAACATAAAAGCAGAGAGCTCGCAGCAAGTAATGTTAGCGGGAATTACCACAGCGAGGTGCTGAGTAGATTCTAATTAGAGTCCTTTTGTGCCATACATGGTCTTGAAGTTTATAAAGTAATATTTTTGTATACTGAAAAAAACGCGTTGAACGTAATGGGATTTTAATTTCTGAGCGCACATTTGCCTATGTTTTCAAAAGAACAAGCACCAACACCACTCTGAATTAAGAAAAAATAATTATTGCAGTGGCTAGATGGATGGAAACGATAACGTCAGTTGGATAGCTTAGATTCTCTTAACGCACATCACAAAGAACAATCGCACACTTGAATTAGTGAGTAAAAATAATTTATATCCAGAGAGCTATGACTGAGCTTAAAGCTATATTATATTCAATTATAGTGAGAATTTGAGAGTTTTTGAACCCCGACAAAATAATTCTGTTAACTTTTACCCCACATTATTGTTTTCACACACTTACTTTTTTTTATGTCGTAGTCGTAGTCTCGTAGTGTAGATACATACATAAAGAAATCTACAAATACGATCACACGCATTTAGCATAAATATGTGCGCAATGCGTAATAAGACGAATTTAGTTCGGCAACATAATAAAAAAAACAACATAATTTTTATAAAACAATAAAATGAGTTGAGTTGTACTATTTTTTTATTAAACGCACATCAGAGAGTACAAACGCACATTCAAATATACATCGACCTTTATATTCCTAAGCAAATACACGTTATAAACGCAGGCTAATATGTACCGATATGAATTAATTTTTTTAATTCATTACTTCAGTTCAAACGTGAAGGTAAATTTGAAAGCTTCTGTTCCGCACTTGATCTATTCGCTGTATTAATTTATTTGCTCGCAGGTCGGTTGTGAGAAAGAAAAAAATTATCCACTGTGTGCATCGCTCAGCATACGAGTTATGTAATAAATCCGATTTTGGTGTAGCGCACAAATTCAGTGGTTTCGCACACTTGTTTTTGGCGAGTCAACTGATTGCACAAGGTGGCCAACGTTGAACATCGAATCATTCATGTCAATTAATTGGCTTAAGTGAACATTTCAGAGGCAGCAGTCTTGAATGAACTTTTTCCTTTTTTTTTGCAAACTAAGTGACGTGCTTGAAATTGAATCTTTACCAAATTTTTATTTGCACAATGACGCAATTCTGAGGCTTTCTTGTTTTGCAATTTCGTTTTGAAATACGTAAATCAAGTAAAAAGGGCATCACAGAATAAAACTCGGCTACCAACAATAAATCACTAGCGCACATGTGCGTTTGCTGATGCTGCAGTCAATATAAGGTCGAACATTCAGTCTCGTCTCAGAAATACCACCATCATGGCTTGTCAATGACAACCCCGAAAAATATCAATTCTCGGTTGCAAATCGCACATATTACGTGCGGTATAGGCTGGATGCTAAAGTATGACGTATTTTTGTCATTGTATGTCTCAGAAAATAATGTTAACGTACCTATGGGAAGAATATTCACATTGACCACCAATGGAGTGATAAGATTGCGCACTTTTGGTGTGCGCTTGGCTTGATACTCGTTCCCCACACTTCAGATTCGACAGGAAATGCTCTCCAACTGGCTCTAGTGAGATATACTTAAGATGGTCGGCATGAGAAGACGTTTCTTTTCGCACAACCCATGAAAGCATTACATTCTCAATTACTATTTCGAAACAAGGTTTTTGCAAAGCCTTCTCTAATCAAGTAAGTAAAGCGCCCACTTCGCTTCCGTCTGTATCCAAATGGATGAATTAGGTCATCAGCTTTCATATCTGTGGAACTTCGTTGCAACTAAACTGGACAAACCATTCAACAAGAATACTTAATCAACGTCTTCCCCGTTTAGACTCTGTACGAATATGAATTCGCACTTCGACTACAGGCAAAACTTCTTTGGACAAAAAAAAACACAAAAAAGACTATCAAACTTTCGCCTAGAGGAGCAAACTTTTTGTGTATCCTGCGTTAAACAACACGAAAAACTTTCAACCTACATTGTTTTTCACTCGGCTTCTGTTCGTCCAATATTAGAACATATGTTCATTACCCTTCGGTTGGGAAAATCTTAACAATTCCTTTTTGGAAATTTTCTCGCTTTGTTTTCCATTTGCTCCGTCATTTTCTTCGGTTCGGTGGCCTTTCTTCAGAACAAAAACGAAAAAGAACAAAGGGTTTTTGAATTCGAAGTTCCTTCTTGCAGCAGCAGCGCCACATCATCATGTCACACATGGAAAATCTGACTTTCATCCATTCCTGTTCTGGGAAATGGTAAAAGTTCCTAGTTTTCAATCTAAA
The DNA here is from genome assembly GCA_948293265.1 of Cheilosia impressa. Classification (NCBI taxonomy): domain Eukaryota; kingdom Metazoa; phylum Arthropoda; class Insecta; order Diptera; family Syrphidae; genus Cheilosia; species Cheilosia impressa. The sequence goes on along the minus strand of OX411884.1, from coordinate 24,515,335 downwards.
ACTATGCATACGAGTATATAATGTATCTTGGAAAAAAGTGTGCATCCGAATTTATATTCAAAATGATGATGCCACTAAGTTTTAACTATATCCTTGTGTTCGGTGGGGTTTTCTCTATTTCGTGATGCATTTTTTGCATCCACCCTCCCTCTTTGAATGCGACCTGACATACTCGTATCTGTGCACTCTCTGGTCTTGATGTGAATTCCGCTTAAAACATGTAAAACCGATGCAATAACACGAGATAAAACTGACTTTGCCGTGAGGCAGTGGTTCGTCCTTGCAGTTTTTTTTTACGTTTTCAGTTTCATGGATTATGCAGAGATTTTGGAGAACAAAAAATAAAAAATAAAAAGTAAACCTGTGCTGAGTTAGAGGACGACACGGAGTAGAGGATATTTTTATTCGTTTTTTTTTTTTCTCCATAGCATGTCCTTGGGAGTGCTTTACAGATGTTTTGTCTTTCATATGAGATGCACTTTGGTTATGATCGGTTTTGGAAATTGAGGGTAAACACGTGAGTAGTATACTGGAGCTGGAGTTGTCTTCTTTCTTCTACCTCTTTTGTTCGCGTAATCTTGATAGTTTTGGTTGGGGGGATTTACCCAGGATGAAGTACCTGAAAATCGAAGATTTCGCTGAATGCAAATGGCAATTCGTCGGGGGTGAGGGCGGACTTTATATCACCTCGAGGTCTGCGGATGATGGAGCAACTGATTCGGTGGTTGCCCTATGGAATCTTGTGATTTTTGTTTTTCATCCAAGGAATTCAGTTTGGCGAAAGTTTAAATGGAGAATCCTTTTAACGGATTGAAAAGTTGTCCTCTTATTTTTTTGTGTATACATCTTTTTGTTTGCTGTCGTGTTGGTTCGAATTTATGACCAAGTTCTTGTGGCTGGAAAATTAGATTTTGCTTTTCGGGGATTTTACATTACTTGTATACATGATTTGTTAGCAGCGACGTGTTAATGTGATTTGCAATTGTGTGGGGGTTTGTCCGCTTGGGAATGCCTGTGTAAATGTAGGAGGGGACTTTGCTCTTAATTCTCGCGATAGTGGCTTATAATCTATGGTGGGAATTCACATCTCGTTTGGTCCGCTCCACATAAGACTTCGTTTAGAAATATAAATATATGTGAGTTCAGTGCGCAGGGTCTAGTTGGCCAACTACTAACATTCTCGCTTAGTTTTCGATGATCTCTAAATGATGAGAAAACGGCTATGGGAGCCTTACTTGCATTTAAGAAACCCTTGAGTTATTTTAAACTGATGATAAAATCGATGGGAATACAGATACAGATTGGGTCCTGTGATTTGTGTTTTTTAATTCGCATCCTTTTCCAAAACCTTGGCTGATGAGAAAGCAATCACAGCTGGGTATTCACATATTTCAAGCTGGAAAATGTTTTCACTGAAACGATTAAATTGGACACAAATTCGCTCAATTCGATTTTTCAAATAAGTTTCGCTCAAATGCACTTACATCTCTGTGAATTGTTACAATCTGCCTAAATGTTGGCACTATGACTTGCAATTAATAACTCGATTTTCATAAAGTTCTAGCTAAAAATTCAACCTACGCCATGCGACTGTACACAGTAGACCGTTGAGAACCTTCCTTTGAAAATCTAATTTCCAACCGATTGCACGCAATCTCTTGCTAAATCCGTGCTTTCATCAAAACTTTCACGAGGATTTGCCCATGAATTTCCGTGGCGGCCATTAAATTGCATATAAAGCTTATGATCAGCCGTAGGATTATAAATGCATGAGACCGTAATATACAATTCACAGAAAGTGAATGCGCCCCCAAACCCCAGCTCTCTAACATCGAATACACATGCACATGATAAAAGTTAATATCCGTCACGAGGTGTATATGGCGCAAAAAAGTAGCGCTCTTAGTGACCATCATTTACGACTCTCGCCAGGACGTTAATCCCTCTCTTCTGGCCGTGGCTATTTATCGCATCTCTTTCTGCAACTGTCGGCATAACTCCAACGTAATATGTAAACTTCCCCCCTTAATCACTGGAGCATCCTTCCTGTTTGTGCGTCCATACATATGAGTCGCTGAACTAAAACTATTTGCTTGTTCAATGCTTACGGTTATGGTGATGGCGATGATGGTGATGGCGAGGACATTGATGGTGATGAGGAGAAATTTCCCAAATGATTGCGATGATTATGATGTTTACATTACAAATACTTGGGGTATTTCCACATCTCAACATAGAGCAGCACACACGCGAATGTATACGCGCTCTCAACTCCATATAATCATAATTGCATCTCTAATGTTCCGCCTATAGATACGAGCGTATTCGACGGATTTCCAGTCATATTTACCCAAGTCCGCACATATAGATACAAATTATGATCTTCCTCCCGAACTGGTGTTTATACTCCTCAGCGATGTTATGTTTATGGACAAACACAAAGAAATAATTAAATAAACAGCAGCAGTAACCATTTTCGAGGGACAAGAAGCGTGCTATGCATACGCTGTTTTATGAAACACTTCCGTAAAGCGTTACTTCGTTTAAATAACTTGTGCCTCTGTGTTGGCGGCGGAGAATCGCGCACCAAACTTAGTCACGACAAAGTTAGTCAAATGAAAACTCATAGATAAGAATGAAAAGATAATTTCTGGAAGAATTTTCCTAAGCGAAATTCCGGCAGAATATTACACAGAGACGAAGAAGTTCACTAATAGCCGGCAGCGACGGAATTTTCATGGATATTGAATGGGAGACGCTGCCATCTGTATCTGATTTTAGGGAGCGGGGGCCGGTATAGGTTGATGGCAAAGCGGTGGAAAATGAACTTGGAAGAGATTCTTTAAGTTGTTGCAGGTAATTGAATTCGTCTTTGGCTTTGTTACATTTTTTCAAGAAGTTGTTAAGAAGATCTCTTTTCTTTCCTCCGAAATGTGGTTCAATGGAATTTGGATAGCGCCTTGGCGCGACTTTTGAGTTCACAAAGGCTGCCGGGCAAATCGTTTTACTCGAACAAATACACATAGGTAACTGAAATAACCTTGGGCGATTAATTTATTGTTGAGCCCGTTTCAATAAATAAGGCTCTCTGCATGGGGTTGGATGAAAAAAATCTTAAATTGCAAGTGATCGCGCATCATTCGCAAACCGTGGCTTTGGAGTTGGTGTAACGAATTCGAGTTGCCTATCCTTAAAAAAATTAATGATGGGGTTGTGGACGATAATATTTCTTACTGCAGCATGTGGGTAGGGAGCTCTTTCGTTAAATTTTTTAAATTGAAAAAAGAAATTCTTGGTTTCTACTGGTACTTGTTTCGTTTGCAGTCTAAAATGCAGTCTATGTTAAACTGGACAACACACATGGTCAGCATTCCCTCCCGTGCTACAATTGTAGCGTTTTCTTGTTTTTGAGTACATTTTTGCTAACTGAGTACGATACTACTTTGGATCCACGCGTACTACTTTTTGGAAATTCATATCAATAACTCATTTCTTATTTTGCCAACATTGTTTGTAGCAACAGACTAATGTCGTTTTCGATTGGGACCACCAAAAATCTTTTTCAGATCTCAGATTCATCGCGGCTCATGGAACATGCAACGAAATTGATCTGCTTTTGTAAATGGATTAGTGCTTTATTTGACAACAAAATCAGCTGTTCAAATTGCATTTGCTTTCGCAAAAATCAGCTGTGGATATCGACTTGAAAAATGTTTCCCCTGTTGTAGACACAAATTGAGTAATTTCGGTGATTCTTAGTTTCCAGATGATGAGGAAGGCAATGAAGATAATAATTCCTCGCACGTTATATCCATTGCTATTTATGTATTTCTTTATTTTGCTTTTCACGAAACTTTGCGCATTTGTTTTCAAAGCAAACTTCTTGCAATGACGTGGAACAGCTGTTGGTATTTGTGGCAGTATGTGTAAATCTGAAAAATTATCGAGATCTGCAAAAAGTGATCCGAATCGTTGCCTAATGGAACGCGAAAAGTGATTTAGATCAAAAAAAAAAATTGATTTTTTGTCCCAATGGAAAACCACATAAGGGCCGGTTTCTTCAATCTTGGTTATCTTTCATCGATTATTCCAGCTGGTAATCATCGAATGTGTTTGTTCAAAATATTAATCAGAGAATCGTTGATTTGATTAGTCAACCAGAAAAATCGATAACCAGCAGATTTTTGCTCTGTCAATGAGATTTAACCAATGATTTTCTGGAATTTCGTTTGTTGAAGTTACTTTAAAAGACTTCCTTGGTATTAATTTTGACGTTGCTGCTATATAAACTCTTTGTACAATATTGTGGGGAAAAACGCAAATAATACAAAAAAACGTATACATAACTCAAGATGTGGTGAACCGAACCAATAAAATCGTGAGTTTCGTAGACGTTTTAAACTGGCAGATGTGTAGAATACTGTACACGTGATGTTTCTGTAAACATTTTACTGCATCTAAAAACTCTAACGCAGTACTCGTCGTAATGACTCAATAAAAAGCTGCGACGCTTGCTACTATTTTAAGTGAATGCTCTGATCTTTCAACTCATTTTTATCTGTATAAAATCCATATAAAAATGCCTAAATATAAACTTTTCGAGGGCAAAGAAGTCGGAGTACCTTATCCTTTTCATAATCGGATCTATAAAATCATAATTTCTTTTTTAACCCGATCAGTCCTTCCGATAGAATTTTCTTATTACTACCTTCATATTGCAACCTCTTTACGTCTTTGTAATTAGGATAAACTATTAATTTACACCTAAGTCTGCCAAAACCTACTTATATCTTTCTATCTCTATGGTAACCTCGCACCAATCGCTCTTTCGCTGGCCTTTGTTACCACCAGCCATCTGCTTCCGTGGAATTCCACCTTTTAGCGTGACAACTGATTTTCTGGCATACCTCCTGTTAGCCCCCTCACCGGCGAATAACTCAATTAGGCGACATTTCTTTTTTTGGAAACTTCTAATCGGAAACATTAAGAGTACTCTTGTACAATCCATTAATTTCCATTTCCATCACTTCAACACAAATTTAAACGAAAACCCTCATCTCCCCTATACCCTCTCTATCCTAAGTTTATAAATTTAAATGGCTAAAATCAAATTAGTCCTCTCCCAAGGACAAGGGAAAGGAAGAAAAAAAAATAGAAACTTCGTCCTGCAACAATATCTTGATAATGTTCCAAAGATGATGTTTAATTGGCTCCAATCTTTACTCCATTGCCATTGTTGTTGGCATTCATACTCTACAGAGTGCAGACTTGTGCGTTCCATTTCATGCCTTTCTATACGTCCTGTCCATTTATCAATTTGGCACAAGTCCATGCAATGATTTTATTAACACAAAAAAAAAAGTTGCGTCTTATTTCCTTCCCTTCTGCTGTTATACATCCTGAATTCGTATTACTTAATGTGCCGCTATGGGCGGAGATGTGCTCTTTTACGGCCAATTCGCATTTTTGCAATTATTTCCGAAGCTAGAACTCAAAACTGAATTTTTGTGAGGGAGAACTTGTGCCCAAACATAAAAGACAAGTTTTCCGTTGTTTTTTTTTTTTGACCGGAATTTGATATGGTTCCAGATTTATCGCGGGTTGCCAAAAAACCATTCCCCCATGAATATTCATTATCATAAATTTTGCATGGTTTCCCTAATGTCTGGGGAGGATTTCTGCTGATTTTTTTTGTTATTCGTTTGTTTAATGATTTATTAATGTTTTCCATCTCGGCTCAGAAATATGTTTGCGCCAATAGTAATTCAGAGAATTAACTAAAGAATTGTAATTTGTTTTCGTGTGATTTATTGGTTTTGTTCCATTTGTCTGAAATTTGTTTGATTAATTGTACCAATGGTGGAGCATAGTTATCTTGGTCATAAGGACTATTGTACTTGTTTGCTTTTACATTTTGTTGTCGCATTGCGGGGTGCTTTGAGTTGAGATAAAAATAAGACGGGAGTAGATAGTGTCTGCGGAAAGATGACGCATGTATGCTTCCTCCCTGACAACATCTTCCTTCCTTAAAGGCGGTTTATGGAACTTTATTGGATTGCTGTTAAGACATTCTTTCGAATTAGACCTGCCGTTTGAATGGGCCTACATTTTATTGAAAAATGTGTGTGTTTAACTCCAACTTAGCACACACTTTCCGGACAAGAACTCCAAATGAATTTTTTGTATACTAAATCTGTTTTTTACAATCAAATCTTAATCAATGAGCAACGTACCTTCCCTAAGTGAAACGCTGTACCAAAGGAAAACTTTCCACATTCTCAAAAGCGACTTGGCAGGGCGTCCAACTTTTTTCTGAGCGTCACATCAAAGTCTCCACTAGGAGGAATAAATTCTTTGGTTCTTTAGCTATCGAGTGGTGTATCTTAACCTTTGACTTGCAATGGGAAACTTTATCCCCTCCTTTCGTTATCATGGGATTTTATGTAATTCCCGGGGCAAGTCCATTTTATGGACATTCTTAACTCTAGCTCAGCAGTTCCCATGTATTCTGCTACTTGATATATATTTTTCGATTCATTTACTTCTTGTTTCCACAATGGCACGACACCGACGTAGCAAAATATAGAGGTTCAGATTTTAAGCCTTCAATTTGTCAGTATAATTGATGGCGGTGTATTTTAGAGTTCTGCAATTACTTGTGTTTCGGGCAGCTATTTTAAAGCATTTTGTTAGTCGAAAGACAACTTTGCATCATAGAAACCTCTAGACTTCATTTCTACCACCTTCGCTGATAGACATGGAGTCTTCCTAGCATAAAATAATTCAAAACACGGCTGCAGTACTGTGACTTATTCTGACTGAAAAATAAACCTTTAACCTTAAACCATAGGCAACAGAGGTATGAGAGGTACAAATGCATCCCTCGATAGTCTTAAACCTTTAAGAACAGCCTATTTAAAGTGCGCGTGGATTTCAGAATCTATTGCTCAAATGCATGGATTTTCATGCTGGAAAATTTGATAGATGTAGGCAACAAGCCTGCTTAAAAATGGTGGTGGAACACGATCAATAAACACCATCGATTCAAATAATATCAAAGTTTATTTGATTTTGATATAAGTTTTAAAAAATACCTTGTTTAGAAAGTTGCATCTGATATTTAGTAGTCTTATGCGGGTGGCCTTAACTGAAGCTACACCCCTTGTTTTACAGAAAGCTCTTGAGAGCGGATTTATTATGAAAACTGTACTCAATCATTTAGTAAAAAATTCCCAACAGTAGTAAATGATAGCTCTGTTCAACATGTCGTGTATCTTAAAATGGTACAGCTTATAACTCTCTTTCATTAGGTGCCTTACTGTATTTGTCTACCCTCTGCAAAGGTGTTAAATTTTTTTTTTTTGTTATATGGAAAGTGTTGGCGCTTGGAATCTTTAGTAAGCTTTACTGCAATAAAACTGCAACTTTTATACCGACTGTGAGGTGTCGAGTCGGAGTCGATTTCGTGTAGTAGTTTTTAAATCTATTCCGGACAAGATTTAAAACTACTACTCGAAATCGACTCCGGTTTTAACAGTTGCATTGCTAAATGTTACGATAGGTATAGGAGATTTGTTTTTGTTATCCGCCGTTGGAAGCGGAAATCTGAGCTGACAACTGAATAATTTCGTGTGTGTAGCAGAACTAGCTTATGCTACTGTTTCATTCCGGTTTTCTTTTTTTTTAACTGACGCCACCTCTGAGTGTTAGCAGTCATGAAAACTCGCACATAATACACGCAGTAAAATTTAAACTATATCTGTATAATGTTACTGATTTGATTTTGAGTTTGAAAAGTGTCAGACTGGCGAATCTACTGGTCGGCCAAAAATCAGTAAAAAACAAATGTAAAATTGCTCAGTAATTGAAGACTTCCCAATCACAGACACACAAATCACAGCGAGCAGTGCATTTTACCATGTTACTGCAGAACGTTGCCATTCAACAGAAACTACCGAAATAATCTAAAGCCGATTATGACTCCCCACATGCGTTTTATTTAGTTCGCCCACTTTGACACTACTCCTGTGTGTTTCTTCGATATATTTGCTTCTTAAGCAGTTGCTAAGTTTCTGACATAATTGCCAACACATTTCTCCTTCTTCGCAAATTATTTCAGTCAACTTAGACACACTTTCTTCTGCCATTTAGTTTCATAAGTAAATTAGTTCTGTATTTGCCAAAAGCCTTTACACACCGACACATCATTTCAGTGGTATTACGCTCTGCAAAAGCATACCAACTCTATATTTATTCATATTTGCGTTCCTGCTAATTTCCTTTACTTAGCTGAAATCTATTTGATTTCAAAAGAATATGAAGCATATTTATACTATTTCCAGGGATATTTATTGTACGATGCAGAACTTCACTTCCCTGGAAATGTTACTCCAGGACGAGCTTTAGCTTTTTGTCGCTGATTGTTTGTTTGTAGGACCAACCATACCCTTTTCCTATCTGTTAATCATAATCATGACAGTAACAGAAAATCGTTTATATTTATCATAAAAAAACGAACCAACAAACAAACAGACAGACATATACATTGGGAATTCGAGGAATTCACTTTCTGTTTGAGATGATTCACCCAAAATTAAATTTTATGTCGGCGGCTGTCCGTCAGCTCCAAAAGATTCCTTAAGCACAAAGCGAGCACCCACTCAATTTTCCAACCATCCACCCCACATCGCATGTCGTGTTCCTGGGCCAAGGATTTATTCATAAATCCATTTTGAGGATACAAAATTTATTTGAGTTCTTTGTTGGTGTCTGGATGGAATTTTCTCTTCTTTTTTACATCACATTTCTAGGAAGTCCTTCTGCACGTCCATTCATCTATCATTCTTCTTATTTTTTTCCATTCTCATCATCATGGTTTACGTCTTCTGCTGGGAACATATAAATTTTATTGGAAATAATTTTCCAATTCATTTGACGATCAAGTCAGGGTTGGGCAACGTTTTCAGACCAATATAGCATTTTCCTTTTTTGGGAAAACAAAAGTTAAGTGAACGAACAGGTCGCAGATACATGTTCATAGGTTTTATTTGCCATAAATTTTTTTATATACCGAAACTGTCGTATATACAAATTTTTGCTTCTTTTAATAAAATTTCCATTGTCAATATGTAGGACTAGGCAAGAATGCAGTAGTTATTACTTTTAGGGCAGCAAAGAATAGGTATAGTTTAAGAACCGCCGTAGATGGGTTGTAAAAATTTGAATGGAACGACTTCAACGATTTAATTTTGTTTAACATGATAGCTTACGCAATTATTTTTTTACTCTGAGTAACCTTTTACTTTTTTACAGGGGGATTTTGTACTATCAGAATGTTAAACCCTTTAAAATGTAAATGTCATTATCAGCACAATAATTTTATATCTACTGTCTGAATAGATTGCTAAAGCTTCTCTGCCCCGACGATAACTGAAACAAGTTTTATTATATAGATAGAAAATAGTTTTCGCTTTGAAAACGAAGAAAAATCGAAAGATATTTTATTCACGTTTTCGTTTTTTTTCTTCGGTGACAACAAAAACGAAAATTTCGCCATTGCATGTGTTTTAATTTTGTTGTTTAATTCGTAATATGAATTTGACAGTTTCGGCTTCGCAAAACCTTTTGCAGCCCTAGTTTTTGACCATAAGTTAAAGGAAATAATAACCACAGCTCAGTTTAGATCGTGAAATTTTAATTTTGGTCTGAAGGTTCGTTGCATTTTGGTTCGTTTTTTTACAAAATCCCACCATAACTCATCGTTGTGACAACTAATCTCTAACTCATCTTAATTATATTTATTCATCACTACACTTGCGACAAAGGCCTGAAATTGTAGTATATTATTTTCGGACATCATTGTGTGCGATTAGATTACTACTTTTTACCAAAAGTCCTTTGCCTCTTAAATAACTGAAGATGGAAGAAATGGCCAAGGCTGAATTTGGATTACATCTTTTTTTTTGTTTAAGCGGGTAGAGTATTGTTATTTTTTTCCCCTCACAAAGTACTAGTTTTAAATTGAGACTACATGACACCGATACCTATATGCTGACCCTTATGATAGACATCATCTAAAATATTTTTCGCAACCACTATAAGTGCCTGTAAAATGAAGTCGGGTCCACATAAATTATGCATACGGCTGAGATACACGTTCCTTTTACATCGGAGGCACCTTTTTTATTTTTTTATTTTATAATAAATACATCAATATTTTTTTAAATAATATTAATAGTCAAAGTTACGTCCTTTTGGAACACACGACCTCCTCTGGGAATGGTAGAAACATACTCCTGTTTGATGCTGATTGAACGAACAATATTTATTTGCAGAGATTTGCAATAAATATAAATTGCCGATCCTATTCGTCTATATATCGTTTTGATATTTTTATTTCATGTTTGGTCGTGAGTAGATTTATGCGTGTGTTGGTTTCCTTTTCGATAAACGGTTGAGAAAATGTTGTGCTTGATATTTCATTTTTATTGATGAAATTTCTGCTGAATTATTTAAAATGGCCTGTTGTCTGCGAATGGCGGTTTGATTTTAATTTGCAAAGTTTATATTTTTTTCATACAATTTATCTTCAATTGGAATAATTTATTGCAGGAGTGATTAAGTTGGGCATTTGGCTAAATTATTGTTGTACAAAACTATTTTTTTTTGCAATTTGGAATATTTATTGAAAAGATAAAGAAATCCATTCAATTTGTCAAGTCAGACAATAAAGCAAAATTGACATTCGGCTTCCAGTTAGGTTTCCTATCGAGAACTATATTCCCATATATATCGCACTCTCTGCCACCATACTCAAGAACTTGTTGCTCGAAGTGTGGTAGCTTTCCACTATATGGATCAGGACTAGTTCAGTCTTCAGGGGATTGACAGCAAATTTTTTCCCATTCAAAATGGTCATAGATTTTCACTTTTACATTCAGTAGATATAAATCACGTAGAATGTCCTCAAGCCAATAATCCCCTACTACTGACAAAAATTAAAATAGATATCCAGCAAACAAAGGGGAAGAAAATACCGAATACCGGTTAAGGAATTTAATTTAAAACTTTTATTGCGGTTAGAATAATCATAGATAATGTCGAGCAGAGCCCCACCCCGCCCAAATATGCGCCCAGATAAAGACTTGACAAAAGATTTCCATCAACGTCGACAAGTGTGTGCATGATCGAGAACTCCTTGAATTTCATGGAAGTAATTTTCTATTGCTCCTTGTCACATAGAAGTTGAGCTCTTGCTACCCACACTTCCGCTTCTCTTCAGATCTACACAAGAACTAAGGAAACACAGTGTAGAAGCACCTGCTAGTGCGTACTACGGTATACGGATGTCACCACCGCACTCTGAATGCCACATATGGTTCCGGGCGTATTGTGCGGTTGAGGTGCAGAGAGGGAGTGTAGAGGTGCCATCAACGAATTGGGGTGGATGAGCTGTTGCTTGCCAGTAGTTGTTGTATAGTGCGATGATTTGCAGTTGATATTTGCTGTCCTCATTTTGTGACATTACGTTATTCTAACAATGGGAAAGAGGGGAATATATTTACTAGGTTCTGGGCCTCGCAGAAAACCCATCTCCGCCAATCGGAACCACTCTCTTTCTCTCTCTCTTCAAAGCATCCTCTATGACATTATAACGTATACGTGCGTTCCTGCCCCACCATCCGGGCTTTGAGGTTGAAAGCTATTACTTGAGGAATTTTCAGTTCATGGCATACATTTAAGTTGATGAGGGTTAAGTAGTTTGGATTAAGGGAACAAATAAGAAGAGCATTACACAAAGAAGACGTGCCCCAGAATATCCAAAACGAGCTGGTTTTGGTTGATGGTAAAAAATTAATTATTCCATCAGACCAGATGCGGGTGGATGTATATTGAAATCGAGGCATCGGCAGCAAAAACGTGCATATTTATAGATATGTGTAGAGTTTTGAAATTTATCGATAACGAATGTAACCGATGTAACTCATAACTTTTAGACAGACACACCCGCACTGCAGTATAGGTGTTTAGTTGATTATTTGCTCTAATTGGTGTTTATGATCAATTTATCATAGCATGTGGCGCTCGGTTGCGGATGGGAATTAATTATGCAATGTACAGCACGTCTCTATGGGTATGTGCTAAAATGTGTATCTTCGCATGTTAATTAGATATCGGTTTTTATGCTTATTCATTATACATTCCCGTTCTGATGATGTTGGATAACACTCGAATTTATTGTTGAAAAGAATAAAAAATCGATTGCGCTGGAATTTATTAATAAATTAATGGAAATTTATTTATTATCCCTAGCAGATACGTATCGGTATCATGCGCTAGGGTAACGCATGTGTTGCACTTTGTAATCCAATGCGTTTTAAAATTGCACATTTTTTCGCCGCTCTAGCACGGGAATTGGGATTTAATAGTGTTGTGATTTATGAGGGTATCAAACCGTATGGCAACCTGTTAAACACCGCCAGCATCTGTATAGGGGTGACTTGTGGTAGGCTGTAGTAAAGAAGAGCGTCAGCTTTTGTAATATCAAAGTTGCAGTGGAACATAGATTTACATCGTCAAATTTTGTAAATGATTTCAAAAGTAACTAGTTCTGTTCGCTTCTGTTAGGCTAATTGATTTGACATCTCTTTAATAAATTTTCAGCCTTATGCCACCGCCAAACTACTTACAGATACATTAACCTATCACTAGGTATGGGTTCATAGGCCTGTGGGAACAGGGGCGCACTTAGCCACCATATATATATGAGTCTCTCTTATACCACCTCTTTTCGTGTAATAAGCAGCGAAACCTTAACCTCATCATTCTCGGCTTTATGGATTTCAGACTTCTTTGACAAAGATTTTTTTTATACAGAAAGTGTCTTGATACCATTTGTTACCTTGATATTGAATACTGCTTCTTTCAGTATACTTCTTAAAGCAAGCCAAAAGGAATCCCAGTCGAAGCCATTTCGAAAGTTTTTTCTGAGCTGTTGATTATGTAATCTGTTTTCAGGATATATGTATGTGCCAAATGTTGAAGAATCTACCAACGCAAACCTTGTTCTTCTGATTGTAGCATGTATAGTTATATCAAAACCAATGCCCTAAAAGAAAATAGTTGCCACAACAGCTCCGTTTCTTCTCACAACCATTTTCGTTTTGTGTGAGTTTTTTATTTTTGGGAGGATCTACAATTTTAAGGCCGAGTCCAAACGGCTAAACGGTTTGACATACGTGCGGCGCAGCGGAAAAAATATTAAGATGGTATTTATAGCCCTTGCGCCTTTTAAATTCTGTCGTCACCCGTAATAAGATTCGATAGGTCTTGACCTTCAGCCTTGTGTTGTCCAATGGTAACTGAATATTGATGTAGCTGCACCTTTGAAGTCACATTCCATGACGTAGATATGGGGATAGTAGTTCAAGGTCGCTACGCTCTACTGCTGGTGTAGCGAAGTTGTAAATTTGGTTTGAGATTGACTGCCATATTAACTGACACCCAGTCGACACTAAGACAAGCTAATTGACATTATATTGAACAAATCTTCATTGTATTTGTCTGCTCTACACTAGTCTCTAGTCTGCTCTTCGCTGTTATTTCCCAGCTTATTACTCAAATCGTATCACCATCAATGTGCATTTTTTCGTTGTGACACTAATGTGACCCTTTGCAGTCCCATAGTCGTCGTTAAGCAACAGCTTCAGGTTCCATAGCCTTTGACGGGCGACACAAAATGACTCCACTGCGTGTTTTTGGTTTATCCACAAGTCCATGTCACGTTTCTCAGAAGCTTATGAGTGAGAGTTTCAAGTTTGTTACATATATCGCGGTACAAATATTTTTTTTGGGTCCACTGAAAATACAAGCCCATATAGGCAAAGTTTGCAAACCAAGCAAGACCTAACCTCAGCGAGTACTTTGACAATCTCTGCGAAAATAAACAGTAACCGGATCTAAACTTCGGTTAGCTTTTTAGATCAACAGACCTAAGATTGACTTCACTTGCTGCGGCCTACCACCCACTTGAAAGACATGTGGATTTGCAGTTTTTTGGCATAAGGCATAAGTCAAGGATACTTTTGTCAAATATCAAAATTAAATTTTTTGACATGAATTCACCTAACGATGAAAAATTTTATACTTTTATGTAAATTGCCTTGTCAAAGTTCTTCAAAATCGAATTTGGGCGAGACTATACAGCGGGCCGTGGCAACAAATTCATTGAAAATTTGGTAGATTGACGTAGGTTTTTGAACGTATTTTGTCAAATGTAAGCTATTTTTGACAAATAGGCGTGGCCGCTGCTTGAAAAGAATGATCTTATCGGGCACCTGAACCTGGCAATGTTCGCTATATGAAAGTTGGCAAAAATTTCGCCATAAAATTAAGTCTGAACCACAATTTTAAAGTTCTCCAACACTGACTTCTTAAATCTTCTAAAAACCCATTTTAACGGTTGGTATTTCGGGGTATTTTGCAGATTTGTGTGCTTTAAAGCTGTAAATAACTTGGATCTCAGCTCGCAAAGCGTTAACACAAATCGACTCACCCATCCCAAACTGACAAAGCCACAGAAACAAATAAAACACTTTCTCCCCAATGTCCATCACACTAATACCCAATTCTGTCTGCCGCAAATTTGATGAATCGACACGATTTGGCAAACATTTAGCCCAGCTCATTATACGACACAGGGCAAGGGCAACTCAATTTATTTCCGATGTGTAAGCAAAATTTTCTAATTGACATTCTCATTAGCAATAATCCTCTCCAAAGTGGCTTCTCGTATTTGGTCACTTTCCTATTCCTACCCACCTATGTATTGCCATTCACAAACCATATTATCCTACACATTTACAGAATAAAAAAGGAATCCCCTTAGCAATTCTCATCAACCCTCCTCAATCGAAATCTAATTCGCAACTTTTTTTCTCTCTTTCTCTTTCCAGGTATGGTACCATGCTAATAAAACTCAAGACACAAAAAAAATAAACCAAATAAACAAGGATAGACATTCCTTCGTGAAGTGCGGGAATAGAAATTCAACCAGTGAACCAAAAATCGAGTAACAACAAAGTAAAAGGACCTGGGTGACACTATATATATATTTTTGTGTGATGGGCAAAATTTTTAAGAATCGAAGAATTTGGTGAAAAAAGTTCCCTAATGGCGCTTGTAAAGCATCCCTTTGAATTTCCTTTTAAAATGTTGGGACATACTTGTAAGGGGGGGCTGAGGTGGTCTTTCGTCTACCAATAAACCCATGCTCTGCTGCATCAGCAAAAATGACATTCTATACCTTTCCACACCGCCCAGGCAAGAGGACACCTTGCAATTTGAAATCCAACACTGGTTGAATGGTTTCCTTTCTCCATTGGAAGAGAATTTCCATTTCGATTCTAATTCCCTCAGCGCACCAATGCCCCGGCAATGATGGTATACAAAGAAAACCATTTGATTTTGGTTTGAGGTTTGTTTTTTCTTTCGGTTCGCAGTCCTGTCAATTTTTACACAGAGGAAGAACAAAGTGAGATGATGGGACCGAGAAGGATTAAATGAGTTTGCCTCTTAAAGACGTTTCAGGTATTCATGTATAAATCTATCTGTCACTTGGTAGAGACCTCTGGGTTGGAGTGGGGGTATTTTTTTTACAAAATCCCTTCTATCAGGTAAGATAATAGCGATGGTTAAAAGCGTACAAAAACGTTTTGATTGCTTGAGCGAGCATGAAAGTTAAACAAACACAAAAAAATGGTTTTGGCAAAATATTCATTTTTTTTTCTGTTCCTGTGGCATTGGAATGAGTGGATAGTATGTGCTGCAAGGAGGAATATGAGAACGATTTTGAAGGATGTTTTCTGCATTAGGTTACTTAACTCTTTTATGCTTGTTAACCATCAGAATCGACAGGAGGAAGTTTGAAATGTAAACAAACCTTTCCCTTGTTTGTAAGTTCTAAGAAAGATCGTTAATTTAATGACATGATCAAGTCCCATCAGTATGAAATTCCACAAGTCCCATTGTCATTTGTCTACAAGTTTAATACCACTTATCAAAAAGATTAAAATAATTTTGAGTTCTCTATTGCACCACAGACTGTACCTACACCTGTTAGGTAGAGGTAGGGTTCCCGGAATGATTTGTATAAATAAGGAAAAAGGTTCTTTTTCTTCCTTAAACCGCTGGAAATGAAATAAGTAAAAGTCAAATGTCATTCCCAATGACAAAAGCAAAAAATGAATGGAACCCTTTTTTGTAAGTCTGCCATTTTATTCTTTACTTCATTATTCGGTATTCTATTGTAGTTTATTTTTTTGTTTTCGCTTTTCCTTTTGTTTTCCCCTTCAATATTCTCGTAAATGTAATCGTACACTTCCTGACAGCAGAAAATGAGATTACTTTTGATATTATCGGAATTTTCTTTCTTTTTTCTTCCCTCTGGATATTCGGTTTATCCTTGTTGATTTGTGAATTTGTTTTTGTTTCCCCCATATATGGGATGATGATGAAAGTATGGAATTCGGTGAATTTCTCAATAAAGTTAAATCGACCCTGGGTATGGCTCGTCAATGTTAATACATTCGAATATTTTCCATACCATACACGCATAGTGTACACTATACTTGCCGTGCAATATTATACACACATGCACTGGTTCAATACAGTTTCGGATGTAATGAAAAAATTTCCCAAGCTATAAAAACGAAAAAAGAAAAGAGAAAGTAGGTATCAATAGGAAAAAAAATCTCTGGCCGCAGGACATATGTGTACACAGTACACACTAGATAGGTGTGGTATTTGTTTGTTCCGTTGCCGTATCGATGTTCAGGATGGGTATAGTGTATACAACAAGCTCCGGTCGGATCTAAATGTTGATAAATAGCAGGGAATTAAATTTTTGGTAGGTTTACCAACGGATGTTGTCATGTTTTTCGCTCCCGTGAAATCCTTATGTGTGAAATGTTTTGTTGAGCCAAATCATAGCTTAAGGGCTGAAGCGATTTTTTTTTTTGGGAATTTATTGGTTCAAAAATAGATAGGTTCCTACTACTGGTTGAACGTAGGTTTATTTACGTAAATCTTACAGCCATATTAAAATACCGGTATTTTTATTGAGGTTATGTGCTGGCGGCACCTTCCGCTGTCAGATGGACAAATGTCATTGATTCCTCATAAGTTGAATCCAGTGCAAGAGCAAGTCGAAGTCAGTAATAGACGAGAAAACTTGTGAATGTTTAACCCTCCAATCTACAAGGACCGATCTTGTATTCCTTACATTCGCATTAGGATGGTGTAGGTCCATATTACTGATTAAATAAATTTGGAGCGGCAAGTTTCAAAATCAAAATTTGCCTGTCCCCGCAATGAATGTATACATATTTGGTAACGCCTACTTTTTGTGGGCGTTTTTAATGCAAAACTTTTATTTTTATTTCAAAAATCAGTTTACGAATTATTAGAAACGCAGAATATTAAAAAAGGTCAGAAAACATTTTCCCAAAGTTAGGAATATGGTCGAATATTCTCTGCATAGGCTACGATTTTGCAACCATAGTGCTGCACAGAGGTATGTATAAGCTCAATAAAAGCTAGATTCCAAAGAAGTGATGAATATAATTCTTTTCTTGTGCAGTTGAATAGCTAGGCAGCTAGTAGTTCAAATCTTTAAAAAAAAAAACGAATGGCAAAATTGTTATCCGCAAAAATCTTACAAAACTATTTCACCGATTTACAAATAAGTATTTTTTAAATGCAGGTTTAAGGCTACTTTTGTTTAAGAAATACAGCATTTTTCACTTGACAAAATTACCTTTTCGAGCACATGAGCGCCTACTAAAGCAACCGGCGTTCCTCTAGTTCAGTATAAAATATACCACAAACGCTGGGTTGGAATGGGACACTTTTTTCAGTTTCTCCTGCCTAGTTATCTTCTTTAGATGAACAATAAAAAAAACTTAATTACTCCTCAACCCACAATCAAAAATCAGCTTCTACAGGAAGAGCACTTAAGGTCTCAAAAATGTTTCTTTTATTTTTATCTGCAGATTAGGTTCATACGAGTAACATTTGCGTTTCCAGCCCTTCTCCAAACTATAAGTAGCTAAAAGAAATCGTGCACATAACCACTTGTCGGCTTAAACATATCTCCTCTGTGCGATAAGCGGATTACATCGCAAGTCCTTAGCCAACTTTCTATTAAGTTGTCTGTGTAATCGCAATCACAAATCGCGTTGCCGAAAGAGGCTTATGGCCAAACTCCTTTCTCAAAAGACACACAAATACCATCGAAGAATAAAGACAAAGTTAATTATGCTCTAAATAACCTAGACTACCAAACCGGAGCCCCTTAAGAATCTCGGAAAGCGGATAAAGATATATTTCTGCCTATGGAAGACTCACCTCTGAATATTCAGTAGCAATTACTTATTTCACATAAACCCCTCGAGTTTTTTTTTTCTGGCTAAGTGAATCCGGAAATTCCGCAACCCTTACCTGGTTGTTGATGGGAGTTTTTTTTCTTTTTTCTACAATCGAATCAATGCCATTAGGATCTTCAACCTCACCAGTCTATTTGGTGGAAGGAGCTTCAAACTTTATCTAACAGGTAACCATTGAGATAATGATTGAACCCAAATCCGTAGTTTGTTGTGGATAACGATGATATTCCATTCAACTGACACCAGAGGGCATTTAACTCTTTTTAATGGAATTTCTTTGTTGCCAAGTTCAGTGCGCCGATATATAATATATTGAACAACTCTCCAAATGGGCGCTACAGATCTCCTGTCTAATGGTGCGTATCGGAATATCGTATATATAAATATTATGAGGCAACAAAACGAAATCCGCTTCTCGAACAGAAAAATGTAACCGAATGTTTGGGGAGCAGAAGAAATCCTTTTCCAGATCATTGGGTTTATTTTTACGATTCTTGCGAGGCTCGAGGGTGCATGGTAAATTGATTACATTTACAGTTTCAATTGAATGGTCGCCCAAGGCTGTGTGTCTATGCGAGGGGCGTGTGTTTCCTTTCGACGAATCGAGAGATGTGAATCGTGTTAAGGTCAAGTGGCACTAAGCCTAAAATAAAAATAAAAATAAAAATAAAAATCCGTTTGCCATATTTTAAGCCTTGACTCAATTGAGTGGCAAATTATACTACCAGATCAATAGTTAGTAAGCGTAACGATGTGATGGTGTCCTAGGGGATACTCTCTGCTACTATGACCGAAGATGGTAGGCTTTAAGTGAAAACAAGTCATGCAAAACTATTTTGAGGGTTATTGCACAGTTTGTTATGGACTAAGCTGGTAGATGTTTATCTATGCGAGTTAAAAAATCGTAAAATTTGCTAAGTGGAGGGATGCTGATTAGTGGGGGAGGAAGGGGGATATTTTTTTTCTTTTACTGGAAAAAAATTTAACAAATTGAAGAGTGAGTTGTTCGGTAAGTGTCCTTTCTAGTCGTTTTAAAAAATCCATGCCATTATGTAGGTCTTCTCTAGGCCCCATATTCTGATAACTCAAGTTTGATCATAACCAAGTTTGGGATTGCCCTCGATGATTAAAGGTTAATGGCGGAAGATTAAAAATTATGAATGATCCTGTTAAGTTCCGAAAATAAAAGGCGACCGACTTCTTTAAAGTAATAGAGCCAACTAACTCAGCTTTTATTCAGCATTATATAATATAAGCGATAGGCATACAAAAGTGTTATAAATTCCAATGAAGATGGGAGTTGCCAAGTTAAATTAGTTAAACATTCAAATTATTTCATATTTTACTTAACACTCCCACTTTTAGATAATTTAACTTTTTTGTGACATTTATTTATATATTTATTAACTACGTTAATTATGTATTACCTATTATTTATCTTTAATTCCAATTAGCATTCTAAAATTTTGAAATTTTTCTTTACTAAGAGCTTTAGTGAAAATGTCAGCTTTTTGTTGTTCAGAAGGAACAAAATTAATCGAGAATTCGCCTCTTTCATATCGCTCACGAATGAAGTGATATCGAACGTCTATATGTTTCGTTCGTTTGTGTAGCTCTGGATTTTTGACAAGTCGAATCGCTCCTTGGTTATCCATGTTCAACACCGAAAGGCCAATTCCAGTTGGAACCATCTCTGAGAGTAGTTGTTGTAACCATACCATGTCTTTTACTGCTTGTGAAGCAGCCACATACTCCGACTCGGTGGTGGACAGAGAAACACACTTCTGTCTCTGTGATGACCAAGACAACGGCCCATTTCCAAGTGAAGAAATGAAACCTGTTGTAGAGCGCCTGGTTTCAGGATCGCCTGCATAGTCAGCGTCACTGAAACAAACTAATGAATTATATTGAGCTTTTTCAAAAAATATACCCATTTGTCTGGTCCCGCTGATATACTTCAGAATTCTTTTAACCGCATTGACATGATCGTTATTTGGTGCTTCGAGGTATCGAGAGACTACTCCAACTGCAAATGAAATATCTGGGCGAGTAGCTATCGCCAAGTACATTAGAGAACCGACTGCTTCTCTGTAGGGAAATTTCACTACACCCGAAGGCACAGATTTTGGTAATGAAAGGATTTCCGCTGGAGTTGACACCGGCTTGCAATGATTCATGTTAAACCGCTTTAACAACCGCTCAATATATAGTGATTGGCCCACATGAATTCCTCCCCCTGGTTTGATTGAGATTTCCATCCCAAGAAAGTAACCACCTTCCAAGACTGCGACTTCAAATTTTGTTTGCAAGAAGTTTATCAATTGAATGGCATCATCCTTATTTTCTGTAACCATCAGCCCATCATCGATGTACACAGCAAGTATAATTCTGCGCCTATTGTCGGCTGACAAAAAAATGCACGGATCCATTTTGCTCGGTGTCAAATTGAAATCCTTGAGAATTCGGGTCAGCTTCTGATTCCAACAGCGTGATGCCTGCTTGAGTCCATACAAGCTCTTTCGCAATTTGCAAACATTACTTGTACCATCATCAAAACCCTCTGGTTGATGCATGTAGATTTCTTCAGTGAGATCGCCATGCAAAAATGCAGTTTTGACATCGAACTGGGTCAAAACAAGTTCTTTGTTGGCTGCAATTGCAAGAATCGAACGAATCGAATTAAATTTCGCCACCGGACTGTATGTTTCTCCATAATCGATTCCATATTCCTGAGTGTAACCCTGGGCAACCAGTCTTGCCTTAAACCTTTGCTTTCCAGCACCTATGTCCTTAATTTTGTACACCCATTTGTTGCCAATAATTTTTCTATCCTTCGGACGAGATACAATATCCCATGTGTGATTTTTGTGAAGACTTCTTATCTCTTCCGCCATTGCCTCCTTCCATTGGCCTTTACCTTTGCAAGAAACAGCTTCTTTGTAACTTTGTGGCTCTTCTTGCACCAAAAATGCATGTTTTTCAACAAAATTACAAATCCCTGGTGCATCCTCCTTTCTTTTGCGTAGTCGGCACTTCAGAGGAATAGAAACGTTCAATGGCTCTTCTATTTCGTCCTCTACTTCCGCAGCGGACAGATAATCCTCGTCTTCAATCCTTACTCCTGCGTGTTGACCAGCACCGTTTTGCTCCTGCTCTTCTGCAGCATCAGGAACAAATTCTATCGAAGAGTTGTTTCCCGAAAGGTCGTCGATTTCAGTCATATGAAAAACACTTGTGTTTGGAGATTCCTCACTATCACTATTCGGAGGCATATTTTGTGGATTATTCTGCTCCACTTCCCTGAAGATGACGTCTCTGGCGACTACTACTTTTTGTGTCGCTGGTATCCAAATCCGATAGCCCTTGGATGTGTCTGAATACCCCATAAACAATCCTTTTTCAGCCTTTTTGTCCCATTTTCTGCGTTTTTGCTTTGGGACATGCATAAACGCTTCACTGCCGAAAGTTTTAAACTCCTCAGTTCTTACTTTACCACCACACCACATCTCGTAAGGAGTTTTGCCTCCTAAAGTGTCGTCCGCAGTGCGATTCAAGATATATACAGCCGTATTTGCAGCTTCAGCCCAAAATTTCTTACCCAAATCCTTTGCACTCAGCATCGTTCGAGCTGCTTCGACCACCGTGCGGTTTTCTCGTTCAATGCTCCCATTTTGCTCTGGAGTATATGCAACACTTGTTTCATGACGAATAGAGCGTTCCCTCAGGAGCAATTTAACAGAGTCGTTGACAAACTCCAACCCATTGTCAGTACGAAGAGTTTTAACTTGGTGGCTGCTTTCACACCTAGCGGTATCTAAGAAACCTTCAATGCATAAGCAAACATCTGACTTTTTCTTTAAGAATTTGACCACTCTAAAGCGTGAGAAATGATCCTTAAAGAGAAGAAAATACTTGGCCCCGCCTAGTGATGCTTCTTCCATTGGACCACATACATCAGCATGCACAAGTTCACCTGGTTGACTTGCCTTAAAGGAACTGTTTGGAAATGACATTCGATGCAGTTTTCCATACAAACAGGAATCGCACGACCAATCTTGGGAATCTATGAAATCAATATTGTTTTCTTTCAGATGAGCACGAACCTTTTTTATATTCTGATGAGCCATTCTTTCGTACCATAATTTCAATGGCAGTGGTCTAGAGGTTGCCAAATTTGCCGACGGCCCTTTAGAAACTTGTACACGAAAACACATTCTGAAAAGTTGTGCTTCACGTTCTCCCACTGCCACGACAGCTCCGTCCTCTTTGACAAACTCACATCTCATTTTATCAGAAATAAATTTGAGTCCTTTATCCAAAGCGCGACTTTGAGAAAACAGATGAACAGATATTTTGGGTACATACAAAACATTAGACAAATGTTTTTCGCACCATTGTTTCCTATTGAATGCCAATATATTTATATCACCCATTCCAAAAGCTAATATTTTATGCCCGCTTCCAACTCTAATATCAATCGGAGAAGGAAATGATTCATAATTTGAGAACCAATCCTTTCGATAGGTCATATGATCGCTGGCCCCAGAATCAAGGTACCAATTATTATCACTTATTTCACTATCTTTGACTAGCAGTGCATTAAACAGGCTTGGTTCTTCCCCTTTAGCCTCACCTCCACTTCCAGTCCTCACACGATCAACGTTCAATAAATTCGTCTTCCACACAGCTGTCACCTCATCTTTACTTCCAGTCCATACACGATTGTCATTTACTGAAGACGATTTCCTCGCGGCTGCCACCTCATATTTACTTCTAGTCTTCATATGATCGCTACCATTATCAGCATTACACATTAGTGCCTCTCCCATCTTTGCACCACCTCTGCTGTCAGTTTTCCTATGACCAATAAGCTTTTTGGGACACTCTCTCTTCCAATGTCCCATTTCATTGCATCTGAAACACTTTCCAGGTTTAAGAGTTTTGCTCTTTTGTTGCTTGTAATTTCTTCGATTAGCAATTAGAGCAGAAGTACTTGTGCCTGGACCCGATGAGCTTGAAAGCATTCGTGCTTCCTCCATAACTAAGCGAGATGCTAAGTTCTCTAAAGTTTGCTGATCTTTCGCGGTAGATTCCCATGCAGAAAAAAAATGTTTAAAGCTCTCTGGAAGTGTCATCAAAATTTTGGTGATTATCATGCTTTCCGTAACCTCCTCCCCAATATCCCGCAGTTGCCTAGCTATGTTCTCCAATTTTGAGATGTGAGTCGCTACATCATCCTCTGGTTCCATAGTAAAGGCATAAAACCGCTGGAGCAGCATATGTACATTTGTTTTTGATGATTGTTCATACACCGATTGAAGCTTTACCCACATTTCCCTTGCAGTGGTGCAATTCACAATATGGCGAAGTGGTGTTGGGCCAACACTCATTGCAATAATGCGTTGAGCTTTACAATCGGATTTCGACCATACTGTTAAACGAATATCATATGCGTCCTGAGACTCTGCTTCCATCTTCACCGGCCGGACACTCCCGCCATCGACATAACTGAATAGGTCTGAAGCACTCAGTAGTATTCTTACCTGGAACTTCCATACAGAATAGTGCTCAGAATTATGGAGTTTGTCAACTTTAAACATTTCGCTATCCATGTTAGATAATAGTTATTTATATACGACCGATGTTTAGTTAATCGAGAAAACAAAACGTTAGGGCGTAGGTACTGGAAACTAATTATGAAAACGCGTCTTTGGATTTTACTTGTGTTTATATGACTTTCACTTGTCCTTTAAAAAAAACGCGTGTACTGGGCCCATAACCTGTTAAGTTCCGAAAATAAAAGGCGACCGACTTCTTTAAAGTAATAGAGCCAACTAACTCAGCTTTTATTCAGCATTATATAATATAAGCGATAGGCATACAAAAGTGTTATAAATTCCAATGAAGATGGGAGTTGCTAAATTAGTTAAACATTCAAATTATTTCATATTTTACTTAACAGATCCACTTGACCGAATCGCAGCTAGGTTCAAGTTCGCAAACTTGTTGAGAAAAGGTTACCTGTATCAGCTGTTGAAGCGGGATTTGAATTCGTAAGTATTGAGAAATAAAACAAAATAATTAAAAGAAATAAAATAAATAGGGAGTCCTTAGGAAGAAGGAACCCTAGGCCTATCTTCTCACAACCATTCGGTTTGTGTGGGTTTTTCATTTTTGAAACGGTTGGAAGGGGTCTAAAATTATATGCCGAGAACAAACTGCTTATTAAAAGACTCTTTCGTGTCGGTTTTGCTCTCGGATTCAGGCATTCGCGAGAGGTGGCTCAGTGGAAAAAAAAGATGAGTTTTGGGGTTTTTCGGAAATCAAACCTGGGACACCTCCAACACATTAACCACTAAGCCACTGCGCCTTCCGGTCTGTGTCAATGTTATTAAAGATACGCCATTGGTCAGGGAGTCATCTATTGTGTATTCCTTGAATGGGATTGATCTTTGGATAGAACTTGCAACAGAATGCAGAGCAGCCATTACAGAACTGACCTTTTAAATTGTATTTCTGGTACATGAATGCGGTCCACCTTTGCTATTAAGATGGTAAATGCTAATGCTGTCTATACCAGTGGTTCAGATCCGACTTAGTGAGTAGGTCACCTTTACTACAGTGCGTGGTAAAAGATACTGACAGCCAACAGGGTCGTTTAAAGGTGCGCCTTTATCCCGAAAAATCCAAATCGGCCTTTGCAAGATTGTTGGCCAAAGGGTTGAGGGTTTGATGGTGGTTATTTGTGGCATGATCTGCACGGCTTTCCTGAGAATTACTTTTTTTCCCGGGTTGAACAGCTAACTGGTGTGGTGCCCTTTGCTTCGTTCAATCTCAGTTTTTGGAATCCGCATAAAAGCACCCTTCAGCAAACACATTTGACATCTTCCGCTACTGTGATCTCCCCTCCACAAGGCGGCTCTAAAATTAGTCTCGTTCAGTGGGTTTTTTTTGTCTATTCGTTTCATAGACTACCGTCCTGCATTATTTTCATTTCGTCACCAACATAACCCATGTCGTGTGAAGCCACGCTGTGCACCGCATGCCATTTTTACCTACAGAGATGTTGGTATGCATTTTCATTGACATACCTTGGGAGTCCTTAGAAGTCGACTACATACAGTTCGACTACAGAGCCATAGGTATTTTAATAAACCCGTTGCATATCCAAAGTTTTAATGATTTAATCAGCGACAGCAACCTGACAGCAACCACTTTTAATTAAAACCAAAGTCTTTTGAGAATCTCAGGAGCATGAGCTACCAATTAACAAGTTCACATGACCAAACCCAATTGGCTCTCTGCCACATCAACAGATCTCCTTAAACTGCATTATGGTGTCCATAAAATTTACGTTGGTACATACACTTTGCGAGTGCCCTCCTCCCTGCTGCAAGTCATCAAAAGTCAGCGTGTGTAATGTGTATCCCCAGCTAACCAGCCAGCACCATTTTACACCAGTTATTTAACACCGAATGGCAGGAGGTTGGCACTTTTCTTTTCTCAACACAAAATTTACGTACTTTCAAAAACACACATATAACGGTAGTCGCTATTGTTGTGCCTGACATATTTTCACTGCTTCCTTCACAGGGTTATATTTTTTTTTTATTATTTCTTCTGTTTTGTTGGCACTTTGCGTATGTGCCAGATGGTCACTGTGGCGTATACTTAATCGAATTTTTCAATTCTTTACGTATCCTCTGCTGCACACACACACCAGCACACCCCATCAAGAGTATACGTGTTAAAGTTAAAAAACATTGCCAGCACCCCAGCACCGACCGCCATGGATATGTCAACAAATGTTGAACATACCTGCTGGCCCTCCTGCGGAGTGTGGCAGCTCAAACAGATCCTTATGCTGTACCGCGAGCTGGTACTTGTATGATGTACGCGTGTATGTTTGCTGTTGTCACAGAGCAATAGTACAAATATGTACATGTCATTTGTTCTTATGTCCTTGTGCATATAAAATAAACGCACATGTCCTCAAT
This sequence comes from Cheilosia impressa, assembly GCA_948293265.1. NCBI lineage: Eukaryota > Metazoa > Arthropoda > Insecta > Diptera > Syrphidae > Cheilosia > Cheilosia impressa. The sequence goes on along the minus strand of OX411884.1, from coordinate 24,488,895 downwards.
TACGTACAGAGTTTTGGACCTCCTGCTGACTGTTTGCACACAGCACACTCATGTGTATGTGTGTGTATTTTGGATGCCATTCTATTTTGGTCATCTTTTATGATATCAAGAAGAATAATTTCCATAGCCGAACAGTGTGCAGTGTGTGGAATTCGGAGTCTTCCATATTGCTGTGGCGGAATTTCGAATGCAAATTGTAACCTGCCCATGTGTATTCAATTTCATAACTCTTTAATTTAGTTGGCTTTTCACATCCAGTGCCCATTGTGACGACTGCGAACCCATGCAGATCTGCAAGAGCATGATAATGAAATACTAAAAATGCCATGTGAACACAAAGTTGGAATTTCGGAATTTTGAAAAATTTATTTCATCCACGATTGAATGAATAAATTCCTGGCCAATCCAAGTTAGTTGAAGACAACTTCTATAGATATATGAGGGAGCGTTTTTCTGACACCAAATTTAGTTGAGTAGATTTCGTGTGCCCTGATTCAGTTGAGTGAATGTGTCGCATTCCCAGAAATCCAGGTCAACTGTCATTCTTAAGGCAGATGTCTGTCAGATTATTTTTATGTATTTCTATTGGGAGATAGGATAAACCACTTTACGGCTTTGAAAATAAATTAATGATGTTGTTTGGCAGAAGGAGATTCATTCTTATGCAAAACCATAACTCCGAGACTTTCGGTTCATAGTTTCTACCTACTTCTAACATGCGCTTTGTGGATAGCAAATCCTGACAAATTATCCATGTGGGGAACAGAGTGAATCTTTCTGCTATTAGTTGGCTGTACAAGTATACTTAAATATTCCTCAGTGGTATTAGTGACAATGGCACTTAATTGTAAGTGAAGGTATATTATTTTCGAGTAGATTTTGGATGCAAACTTTGCTTTTGTGCGTAGGCTTTTGAAGAGAGAATTACAATTTTCAAGTCAAATTTGAAGAGGAACCAACTAAAGGTTTTCTTTGAAATTTGTTTATCAAAGGACTGTAGTTTGGTTGTAGTTTGTACTCTGCTTCAATTAAAAGTTGTACATAATTGAGAATTGCTTAAAACTATATGGTAAATGTGCTTAGGTAAGGGAAATGAATTGGGCATTCAAAATAAAATCTTCCTTTGGTTAAACCTTTAGTTTTAGAAAATAAGTAGATATTGGACGCACAAGATGAAAATCATAGCCCCAAAACAATAATTGAATCTACGTTATCAAAAGACTAATAAACTCTCTCTTGAGGTATGTTCGCCACAGCGTTTTGAAAAGTCTTAGGTTCGACCCTCAAAAAGAACACCAGAGTTTTTGTTTTTAATTTGTTTCCACAACGCCAGCATTCCGAACATCTCAAAAAAAAAATGTGGAAGGGAACTTGTCCTACACAATAAAAAAACTCACACAAAACTATTAGTAAGTTCTATTGCTCACCAAGGGAGACATTTTTCGCTTGGCCGCCTCATTTCTAAAGTCCAAATTTTTCCTAAGCTTTGGACATGTTTTCGTTAGAGCTTAGACGGGCATTTGAGGGATAGCAATATCCACAGCTTATCTGCCTTCACATCGCTAGATTTAAGCTTATTGTCACAAGCCCATTCTCATCTGACATTGTCGGTTTCCGGTGTCCGACATACGAAAAGGAGTGCATTTATTTTGTGGTCAACGAAAGAGTCATCTTTTTAAACATTTCCTATGAATGACCAAGTGAACGGTTACAAAAATGATGGTAAACCAAATATCTTGAGCTGTAAGGATTATAAGTGTACCAGCTTTCTATTTCAAGTACGGAACCAACCTGTGAGCAGGTTGACTCCCTCATAAAGCCCTCTGTTGAGAGTGACTGAGTGCGAAACAATCATAACATAAGTTTGGAAATTTAAAAATACTCCGCCTCCGTTGGTCTTGCTGAGTTTCCTCCGACAGCTGTCTTTAGACTTGAAATTCTCTATCGAAAAGCTATAACAAATAAGTGAAAAGCACTTGATCATGACCAGCAATTTAATAAAAATAACTCCCCACTCACACAGCAGCGGTCAGAGGGCGAACGAAATACTTACAGTTTTTCCGAGTAAAATTCCGACAGCGTTTTTCGCCTCTTCCTCACTTCCGACTTACAACGTTCGCGATAATATTTCAACGAAAAGCGGTCGGTGGTATAGGTACGTGGTACGTACTGCTCGCATCAGCAACCATCCACTAATTAAAAAATCACTACAATCCAAAAAAAAAAAAAATGCCAAGAACAACTTCTTGCTACTCTCTTGGCTTAATAGTCCTTGCAGCCATCTCAACCTCGAACAATGGCTGTACTTCTGTACTTCGACCTTAACTATGCACAATCTAAGCACGACAACAGTGTAGTTTATACCCACTCTTTATAGTTTTCACTTGCAGTCTTTGGGAAAATTTCGTATTCCAAGCACTATGTATCTACAAACCCGATGAACTGAAGTGGAAGCCAATTTTCGCCAGCGATGCAGAAAATTCAACGCCACCCAGTAAAGCTACGTTTGCCTGGCACAAGGACTTTAAAGTTTGCATCAGCCACTGCACATGCACACGCCATTGTCTTCACTTTTCAATTGGCGTTCGCAAGAAATCACAGAAAAACGAACCGAAATTCGGTGTAGAAAAAATATTGAGAGAAGCGGTTTGGGTAACGCTAATGTCACCAGCATACGAAATTGATGGCTGAGGTTTTTCCCACGATATGAGTACCTATCCCACTTGATTTGTGACTTCAGACTTCACATCGTGACTACTACACAGCCCAGTAGACACGAGTATTCCTCAGCTTTCTGCTAACGATTTGGATAATCAATTCTTCTGCTACGAGCGCGGTTGTGCAAAAGTAAACCGCAACGCGTGCGAATTGACTTCATGTCAGCACAAGGATACGAGTCTGTTATGTTGTGGACTGTGTAGATGCACGGGTATTATGTGGGCCAATGCATCCGGGCATGCCATTTTCTGCTTATTTCTGCTTATTACATGCATCAGCAGCACTGGGGGAGGGGAAATTGGACGTAAACAAATGAAAATTGTGTTATTTGTGGGATATCCTGGAGTTGGTTTTATTAAAAATTTCCATCACAAACGCAACCAAAAAAAAAATTTAACGAAAACCAATTCTTCATTTTCTGAGGCTTGCAGGAGTTTACAATGCAAAAAAAAACTATAGCAATAAATATTTTTCCCATTCAGAGCGTTTACGGGAGGGCACAGAGCAACCATGCCCTACCTGCAGTGTAACTCTCGTGTATATGTTTATAGTAACTAAATGAAATACTTGCTGGCATTGCTGCTGCAACTGGAGAAAGTCAATAAAAAGTGAACATAAAGCCTCGCATCAAGGCAAAGTGCAATAAATCCTACGAGACCCTCAACTATATACATCGAAATATTATTCCGCTGAACTTTTTCTTGTGAAATTATGTGATAACCACGTCCGAAAAGAATCCATTTTGAATGGAAGCAAAACTGGATATTCAGATGCATGTTTGGAAATTCATTCTGATTGGTAAGTTGCTTTGTTTTTATTTGTATGTTTTATGGTAACTCTTTAAATAATATCCTGTTTTTAAAAAAAGAAATATTTAATCTATATGCTTTCCACAAGGAGAACATTCCACCTACGAAAATGTAGAAAAATCAGTTGAGTTGTAAACATTTCTTTTTAACAATTTTGTGGAAGAATCGATTTTTTCTGCTTTTGAAAATGTTTGTGCTACAAAATTATATTTTTTCTTCCTCGACTGTACGTAGTAAGAGAAAAATATTCTATTCGTACAAAATTTCGAACTCGAGAAAGAGAATCTCAAAGAGTGGGTCGCAAAATTCTGTCCGTCTATCTGTCTGTCCGGATGTCTCGAGGCCTACAGCCGAAACAGCTGCTTGGATTTAGTTCAAACTTTGGATTTTAAGTTTGTGGGCTTACAGTTTGGGCCGTTTTTTTTCAAGGTAACCTCAATATTACTTTCCAAATAAATTTTTCTTTAGTTTATTTGAAACCGGTAGGAACGATTCTGACTAAAATTCATACTTAGAGATAGATTGGTGTTTTCAAAATTATTGCGTTCTTAATTTTCCATCCGAATAACAAAATGCTAAATTAAAAACTGCTCATATCTCGAAAACCCCATTTTCGGTTTCGATAAAACCTTAAAATCCAAGTAATGCCTTCATCCTGAACATTATCTGATAATTAGTTTTTAGGTAAATAGTTATGCAATAAAATTTTTCAAACTAAATATTTCAATATTATTTGCTACTGTTTTGCCTGCATAATTTTACAAAAAACCGCTTTAACTATTTTAAACAAACTACAAATTAAGGTTTATATAAGTATTCTAAAGAAGATCCCATACTAAGTTTTTCTTAAAAAATTTAAATAAATCAGTTTCTTAATTATTTCTCAAAAATGACAAAAAATACAAATCCCGATCTTTTTTCACATATAGGTATGTAGTAATTTTTTTAAGTTATATAATAATAAAAATGCAATTATAGCTACGCAAAACTTCTTTTTAGCAAATGTAACCCGATTCAAATTTTTGATGAACGAGAGAGTTTCGTTCGACCCAGTCGTGCGCTTAATTTCTATTTCACTAGAAGTTAATTTTCTTTGTTGTTTACAAGTAGATACAAATTATTTGTTAAAATTCATATTTTCGTTCAAGTTTGCGTCTCAACGAATCAAGAAATTTTACAAATTTGTTCAATTATTTTAATTTTCTAAGCCTAAAAATGGTTAACGTCGAAGATAGCTTTAAGATTCTTTTGTTTTCAACGAAAATTTTCAGTTAAAACGAGGCAGAAATTAAAAATGTTTTTGAAAAGTGGTTGGCATTTATGACAGTTTTGGCGTTGAAATTTAGAAAATTTCTCGCTTCTTTGTCAGTTGGAAGTATTTAATTTATTGCGGGCGGAATTGGACAAAGAGGCGGGGTATTTTCCGTATACAACAAAGTAAGTGATGCAACTATTTGTGTATAATACATAAGTACAGGGCTTAACTTTAGCAATAGTGAACAAATATCTGATCGCTAGTTAATTAGAACGAGCCCAAAAGGCACATGATTTATGCAAGATCTAGAGCATATGTACAGAAAGATCATTCAGGAGAATCTCCTTAGAGCGTAAGTTTCTTTTAAATGTTTTTTTTTTTTTTTTGGTATACTGCAGTAGGATCCTGCAAAGAAAGATTCAAAATTATGCTGGTGTGACTGCTAAACGTCTTTTTTTTAGTTATTCACTATTATTTGGAGTCATAGCCAAGCCTTCAAACACCAGAGGAAGGCTTTCGTATCGTCGCTCACCTAGCTCCAGATCAAAAAAGAATATATTTTCGTCAAAACACCCCCAAAAAGCTCTTAATAATAAAGACTTCTCGTTGTCTCAAACATCTTTTAAAAACGAGTTTTTCTTAAAGTTGTCCAGCAGTTTTCACGCCAACTCGTAACAGACTTAGGGCTTAGGACCCCCAACAGTTTTATTTTATTTGTAGATGTTTGACATATAGCCATCCGTAGCATGTGACCAACCCAAGAAATTGTGGTATAAGCTTGAGATCCATCGCTTCAAGTCCACTCCCCACTTTTCCGTGGTTAAAATCAGCTTCAGTCTTGTACAGGTACCTTAATATTCCGCAAAACAATTTCCGTTCAATTGACTTTTCCCAGTTAAACAGCGACATCCAAAAAGCCATTCGCATTCAAATTTTGCTCGTACCCTTCTCAACCTAACAATGGTACGTTTTCTTTTTAAAAGCCAAACACTTGCCAAATTTACTGGATCATAAAAACAACCTCAAGTCTGTGTCATTCTTAGAGTTTCCCCAAGACTTCCTTGCGACACCACAACCGCAACCAAATTTAATCGACTTCAGCACTTAATTTCCTGCAGCAAGACACATTTACCCAAATCACAGCCGAGCAGTTTTAGAGTTTGCGTTAATTTTTATTTCGAAGGAAGGTTGCTGCACCACGCCCTTTATACGAGCACACCGATAAACATCTACAAGTATATATAGGTACTGCATTAAAATGTGTCCAGTAATTGACCCAATTTAACAAGATTCCCGTTGTTGTCTTTCGCACTCTAGTTCTGCCCCTGGGTGCGGTGATTCTTAATTATAAACTCCAAGTGGCTAGAGAACTTTAATTTAATTAGAAAAAAAAGAAAAGTTTCTGTTAAAGAATGCAAAGGGGGGAAAAGAGAAAAGTGTAAAACAAGCACCCAAATTACTTCAAATGCCCAGCTGGGAGCACTTCATCTTTTCGCCAACTTATCGAGAGTCGAGACTCTTGAAAGCTTATTGCTGCAAACCCTGCCATCACATCCCCAGGGAGAATCCATCATCATTCATAAGTTTTCCTCCTTTTTTTTGCTTGTATTTTTGTTGTAGAATTTTTCTCGTTACCTGTATCTTCGCTGGAATATTATACGAGCTATGGATCCCATAGAGAGCGGCGGATTTAAGAAAACAAAAATCAATTCAGATCCGATCAGGAGAATATCCCCTGTAACACGTTTTGCTTTAATCAGTAAATCGGCTACAATCCCCCGACCAGACTTGCCACAACACAACAATCATCAATCTAGAGGACGTTGTACTTATTATTCATGCGACAAGGGGTTTCGCTCGCATTACCCGCCCCACTGCGACCTTTGAGTGTTTTATGCCTTCTTGTTAATATCTTTAGCCCTGCAATGTGTCATAATTCATTACAAGAACTCCTGGGAGGCACTTATACCAAAGTTGGCCAAAATAAAAATAAGAAATAAAAATTCAGCCGCAAATTATGAAGGTTGTGCCACAAGGGAGGAGTCGCGCAATCTTTTTTGCCATTTCGTCGGTGTGCACAACTTTGTTATACGAGCATTCCCCCCCCCCCCCCCCCCATTACTGCAATACAGTTTGTGTTACTCTTGTAATATTTTTGCATGCATTTAGTGCAAAGCCAAAAGGAGCACATGGGCGCATGTAAATGTACGGCGCACTCTATTAGGAGTAGGTGCATAGACCCAGTTCAAGTATTCGCACTCTAGTTGCATGAGCAGGGAGCACTCGAAAGGATGGCTGGTGTAATTAGCATTACCGTAAAATTTGCATTATCTTAAGTGGCGTACATAATGGGATCTTTGACTTGTATGTACGGATGAGCCTTTTCTGTGCGGATTTTGGTGGACTGGAATTGTTAACAGCTTCCGTGTTGCTGTTTTTGGTTCAATATGCAAGGTGTCAAGGAGGAGTGCGACGTCCTTCGCAAGGGTGGTGGATATCCTATTCCCGTCACGATTTGCCTAAGTGCTTTATGGGTTTGGTTTGAAAGCAAGTGTGCGAAATTGCGGATTAACTTTCGCCAAACAATTTTGGCCTGAGCTATGGTTGGTTGTAAAGACATAAAGTGTGTCATGTAAGAAAGAGTAAAAAGTTTGCAATTAATATATTTCTTTAAACTTTTCCCAATGAGCTCTTAACAAGGAATGGAGGTGATGAATGTGCTAACAAATTTCACACACTCATTCATACGTAATAAAACTATTTACTGATTAAGAGGAATCAGCGCATGGCTTCCTCAATAACTTTGAAGTCTCAACAACCTGACGGACAGCACTGTCATTTAAGTTATACCCATTTTTAATTGACTATAAACCAAAAGGAGAAACATATCCTAGATCTTCTCAAAAGCACTGACAAACCAGTCCAAAACACAAAAGATTTTCTGGTATTTTCTAGTTTGAAATCTAAACGAAAAAAAAAACAGCTCAGCTACCAAGCTAACCGACAAGTACCTACTACATTGATGGAGCTGCACTGTATTCAGCGAAGGTGGATGCAGTGGCTAATTGGTTATTGTGCAGGACTACTGTGTGCAGGACTCTTGCTCGCAATAGCATTTGTCTGATGCGCCACTTCTAACATGCCTTCGAGAGCTTTCAATCGGAGAGGGAATAAAATTTATGTTTCCCTTTTATTTATTCCGAAAATGACACTGGCACAACCATAAAAAATGGTCGGAAGAAGCTTAAGCTAATGGACTTTTTGCACCCACAAGTTAATTCTGAGAAAAAATTAAGACACACACACAGACACAGAGGCATTAACATTATTTGAAATTATAAAAATCGGGGTGTTCTTCTTGTACCTATGACTGTATTGTTCGAAAAAGCTTTCTCTAAAAAAGTTAAAAGTTTCCTAACTGACAAAAATTTGAGTGCTCTTTCCATTCCTATATATAATCCGAAAAAGCTTTCTCTAAAAACTTTGAAAGTTTACCAACTGCATTTAAGGAGTGTTGCCAGATTGAGCGCTTTGGGCTATCTATTTTCTTATAAAAACGATAGAAATTTCTTCAATAAGCGCACAACACAATTTTGGGCTACATATCGTTTTACAAATTTAGTTTGTTTCATTCCTTCAAAAACTACAAAAAAATTATGTTTTCGAACAAACCCACACTTCTTAAACTTGGCAGCACTCTTGCAGTCAAGTGTCATCGAACAGCCGTTCAACTTGCAGGCACACCAATTTATTTTGCAGGCCTTTTGATTTGACACAAACCACAAAAGCCAATTGCAGAAGAAATTAGTCAGAAAAAATTCGTAGCGCTCAAAAGTGAGATGGGTAAGTGGGAATAATACCAAAAAAGTAGGTTTGTACGATTTTTGGGCTTCGTTCTGGGCAACGATTTTCGGTTATATTATTATAAGGTTTGGGCGCTTAGAGCAAAGTAAATTCTGGCAACCCTGCATGGGAGTGTGTACTGGGTACAATTGCGAGACATCTTCTCATCAGATTGGTAAATTGAAGTTGGAAGGTTCGTGTTAAGGGAAAGCTAAATTGATTTTTTAAAATACATTTTGTCCGATAAAACATTTTTTTTTACAATTTTCTAGTCGCTGAATATAACTGCTGTTTTGTTATATAACTTAAAAATATCATATGCAATTGCCTAATTCTTCGAAAAAGCTCTAAGATGCCCAAGGAAGAGTTCTGAATAACAAACTTATTGAACGCTATAACATTATTTCCTTTACTCACAAAATTTTTCAAATAAATTGTCCTTACTTCGTTCTAAAGAGAAAAGCGCTTCAATGGTTTGTGCATTAGGTAAACAAATTATAACCATGGTTTCCCTAAAAAGCTAATTTCTCCATATCTATTTCTTAAGGAATTTCATTTCATACTGGCCTAATGTATGGTGTTCTAACGCGACATTTGTCGGAATATCCATAGCTTTCCTGCGATATTCACCTCAGCTTTAAGTACTAATCAATCAGGACCGAAGGGCTCGTTTTTTGTTCTAGAGCACTTTTCTACATCAACTTCCATTTTTTCACATGTAAAGATTTATGTCGGCACTTGTGAAGCAGTTTGCATCTGTTTTATTTAACAAACGTTAAGTACACAAATTCTAAACAAAACTGAACCAATGCAGTTCGTCTAAGCCAATGTCAATCAGTCTAAAGTTTGCAGCAATTTGTGATAAATTGCCATAAGCTGGTGAATTTGGTGAATAGCTTTGACAGTGTGTGGTTGAGAATATACACAAATTGTAGATATTCAGTTGATGAAATCTTATGAACACATCCACAAAACAATGGTTGCAATATAAGCTAAAGGTGTAATTTTTGTAATGTTCGGAATCAATTATTGCTGCCAGTTTTATTCAGCTGGGGGAAAAACCGAGAGTAAATGTCAATATAAATTGCCAAGTAGAGTAGGTACCGACACTTTTAAAAATTGTAGGTTAAACTACAAAAATGTATGTATGTACCTAGGTATCTACCCAAAAATGTTCCTAATACCAGTCGAGAACCCTAGGACATAATACCTAGTTGAATTCGCTTGGTTTATGTCTTTGGTGGGTGTGGTTTTCAAATACCACAGCGAGCTTATTTCTTCGCTTTAAATACGTCCCCCTCGATGTGTTGGCATTTGGGTGCTCCTTTTGGAAGTTTGAATGAAATTCCCGGTATTTCAAAGCATGCGCCCTTCCGTCATATAAATCCTTGTATTCTTTTCCATTCCCATCGTATGAAAAAGTCCCAAAGTAAAGCGTATTAGCCGGAACTCAAACCACCAGCAGTTTTTTTTTTACTGACAGTGACAACACTATTCCAGACCAGTACCAAAAAGCTTTATTTTTTGTGGACGTATATTAAGTTCCACTGAAGGGTGTTTCCGACATCGAAAAGGAGGTTACGCTTGATTTTTTTTTATGTAGGCCGAAGGTTAAGGTCCACAGAGTGCTTACTTAACTTACCACCCGCTGCTTTCGAAAATGTTACCAGTCGTGCAAGGTCTTTTCAGCTTTTGTACTCATGTTTGTAGTTATGCAGGCACACAAACTGAAGGACAGCGGTTTTGAATGAAATTACTGTCTATTCTATTTGCGTTCGTATACTCTACGTGTTTATATAATGCGCCTTGTTTTTAGGATAATGAGTTTCTCAACAGAGGTTGCACTTAATTAACAACTAACCTTGTGTTTGCATAGGCCAATTAAGTATGCGCTGCGTGCTGAGTCCTCTTGAATGGGTTCAATTGAGGCAAGCAATTGGAATTATTGGTATTGGAATGAGGTAGACTATGGGGTGTCTTTATGGGATAAGCTTTTATTTTTGTTATTATTATGGGTTAATATTCACACACTGGTAGGTCTGAAGGTTGTGAAAAATTATGCGCAAGGTAATAAAAATGTCCTTGTAGCTGAGTTAATTTTTGTAAAGCGTTTTTAGAGTAGCTAAACATCCCTCTATCACTCGCAGCCAATGCCAACAAATAAGGGTGCCAAAGGAAGGGCGGAAGTCTATAGGTATAGATTTGTTGGAAATAATTAGTTAGGTCGGGCCATCCCATTGATATAAAGTGTTTATCCAACTTCAAACAATGCTACACAAAGAAATTAAATAAGCAAAATCATGAACGAAGACTGGAATCCTTAAAAAGAATCCCCAGATCGGACTTATCCTATTTCCCACAGAAACATGTGTTCTCTTGTGAACTTCTTCTAATGTAGGTATTCTTGTCTTTTTACCGACACACTGTCATCCTGCTTAGCACCTAACTTTAATGGTACCTAAAGTGGTATGGCGTCAGTATTTCGCAGAAAAAAAAATGACAAATGGTTTCATCAGACTCTCAGTAGAAGTCGTTCACTCTGCACCTGGATTTGGTCAACCTACTTTTTCCTTTGTGAATTTCTTTTCGATCAACACCAGACCAAAACTGACCAACCATTGCGTGTCGTATTGCATTCTTTCAGATAACAGTCAGTTGCCTTTGTGCAAAAAAGCTTCCGGCAGGAAGTTGATTTTTTTTTTAAACTCTTACTGGTTGAGTGATTAAATGATGTCTGGGGGATATTTTTGTACATTAGTGACATAGCACAAAGACACTTTAATATGATTGTCCTGTGGCATTATCAAGGTAACCCGAAAAAAGGGATTCTATGGCTTTTGTGAAAATGATTATGGCTGTTGGTCTGTTACAATTTGAAGAGCTGGTGGTAAGAGAGACGCCAATTTGATGACGCTGATAATTCTAAGATGATCATTCTTGAGTATAGCCTCTATATTTTGGTGCCCGCATTCGCTCGAAACTGAATACTGTGAAATGGTTTGCTATCATTCCTGCTTTACGGAACTCTATCTTAGGCGGACGAAAATATCCACAGTCATTTCGAGAGAAGGATTTTTGTTTTCAAAATGTTTGTACTTTCCTGGGCTTTGGACAACGATCGGCGATCTATACCAGCTGTAGCTGCAGAGTGAGGCAGAATTAATAAAAAAAGAGGAACTACCCAGTATGTATATGAAAACCTTGCCACAGAAAAAAAAAGACGAAGGTTGCTTCCATCTTTTAATTGGCACCATAAATCCTTTTTCTTCCGTTTAATCAAAACGCGTCGCAAAGCATGCCTCAAGAAAATGTTTGCGCTTTCGACCAAACCCCTTTCTCTGCAAACCCTCACTCAACATGATCTTTGTGCGATTTATGTAAGTTGCTTTTTTGAGCCTGCCACAATTTTTTTTGCGTTTTTGGCCCGTTTTAGTTTGAGAAGCCGGTTCAAAAATGTTTCTTCTACAATTATTTTCAATGAAAACCCTTTAAAATGTAAAGCAGTTGCCTATCACAACGCTTTTATATTGTTTAGCGAGCCAATGCTTGTTGAATATCGTTTTAAAATTCTAAGTTGGCGGAATACTTTTAGAAGTTGCACTTTTTTTTTCCATTGGCCCTCTTTCTTACGAGTTACGACTTTTTAGAACTCTGCAGCGGTGACCCATCATAAATCTGCTACAAGCATCATAAATCTGTTGATTTGATACTACCTACTCTAAAGTCTTCGGCAATAAGTGAACCTTTCCCAATTCGACTCCTCTAGCCTACCTCATTATTATTGTAAGGAACCCCATTAAAAATTGTTTGGCACTCGTTATCAAAAACTCAAAACACATTGCGACAAGTCAACATCAAAGGAACCTGTAAAATACATTTCTATTCGACACACAAAAGGGGCAGACCTTCCTTTCGCAGTGCAGAAGTTTTTCCATTTAAGAAATAAAATCCTTTGCAATGCTTTTTACTCCTTCCCTAGGATAGGTATATAATTTCTAAATAGCGCCAAGCTATTGGAAGTTAAGCACGCGCCGGTAGCAGAAATCCTACAGCAGTTTTTGCTCCTTATTCCTTCACTTTTACGCCTTGTGCGTTGTATTTGTCAATGGTTATGGTAGGCTTCCTGAAAAAAAAAAATCCAAATATCATGAGCATTATATGGAAGGCATATGTACATACTTACACTCATCAGTGCCACTGGCAGATGTACTTCTGCTCCCATTAAAGGATAAGACAGTGGAAATGAGTTCCTTTGACTGTCAATATGATTAGGGGGATATAATGGCCTTAGAAGGCTGACAATGTGTATATGCGCTGTTTAGCTTTAAAAGCTTCTGTTGAGCCTGTTTAGTGCTTCGCAATCGATTGGATATATTATAGTTGCTTCCGGATACCTTTTTTTACTTACTTTGTATAGCCTGCAGGGCAGACAACAACAAAGTGGTTAAAATATTGCGCAACGCAGTTAGTGCGAGCTGAAGGGCCATAGCATAAAAGTGACCATAAAAAGGCAAGTTGTAACTGTCGCCCGAGTTATATTGCCTGGCGTCAGAAACAATGCCTTTAAAAGGAGCGAACTCTTGATGGCTTGTTTATGTCCCACCTATATGGCGATATATGATTTTATTGACAACCATTTGTTGACAGGGATCGTTCTCTTGAACACCATTTTATTATGACGTGACAATGTGTCAGAGGGGGTTGGGAGAGCGGGACCATCTATCTCTGTATATCCATTAAAATTGTATAATGGCGCCACATGAAATATTTGTCGACTGAAAGTCGCTGAATACTGTAATAATTTTTGGTGTGAACTATGAACTAATGTAGAACGAAGTAGTAGGTATCTATATTTGAGAAATAATGTGAGGTGTGTGCTTTTGACATTTGTAGGCAAGTGCGGTCATAACCTTCGAATGCAAACGAAGCTTGGTAACAATTTACTGATGACATGGGGAACTAGTTTCTAACCGCACAGGTTAAAAGGTATAGAGTTGTCAGATATGAAGGTTTCTTCGGTGGATTTAAGGGTGTAATTATTGCAAAATTTTGAAATGGACAAGTATTGGAATAAAGACATTCAAGAAGTTTGATACCAACCTCTGTCTGAAACTAGATTAATTCATGAAAACGGTTGCGTAAAGTCTTGTGTGGGGCTGTACTTTATATTTCCAGACCTATGTTCTTAGTACTGTCTTCATTTCAAACTCACCTACTTTCGTAATAAAATGTTGGGGTAAGACGACCTTGAACACTACCTCATGGTCATGGTGTTAATGATCTTCAATTTGTGTTAATAATTCCGTCAATTTCCCCGCAGGTTTTTCCATATTTTTCTAAATGTAAACCAGTTAGCTCAGACCAAGAGCCTTAAAATTACAAGCATTAGTCTGAAAAATGTGGCGATCAGGAAACCATTTGCGTGGATGGTGTTGACAAATTTTTAAACCATCTACCGGAATTGACTGCAATATTTATTCTAGAACAAACAGTGGAAAAGTGAAGTGTACCCTGCTGACGTGCTCGGTATGTGATCGATATGGATCTGACATTGTGACTTAAATTCCAAATCAAGTGATTATAAAAGATCGGAACTAGATTGTCCACCAATTAACAGCCAACCGGTAGAGGTTCTCAGAGCTTGCAAGCCTCAGAAGTAAATTCGTATGGCTGATCGAGAATAATGAGCTGAGTGTTGGCATGATCGACAGCAGATCACTTACTACTATGGTGCTCAGATTCCAGCCAGCCATGATGGCTTTTGAGGCTTCTCTATTCTAAAACAACTGAATTAAAACGAATTGGCCTGGGCACTCATTCCGTAACTCTCAGAACAATAATCGTTTGCGCGATAGTAGTCAACGATCTGGTCATCTATTTGCTTTCCGTAACTCTATCACTATCGTCTCGTCTATCGTTTATTTTGTACTAAGAGAGAGAGCATTGAGAGAATTGAGTTTCTTTCAGAGACTCTCAAACTATGTATGAAATTTCAATCAGACGTCGTCTAAAATGTCATAAATGACAACTTTTGCAACAATTATGAGTTTGTTTTTGTCGCCGGTAAATAAAAAAATTTCAAAATGTAAGTAATTTAATTTAACTTTTCCTTACGTTTTTAATAATAAGAATAAATAAGCTCAAATCGCCAAAACGAGAGATGAGGCGCCGCCTTCAGAATATCGGTTGTGGCTCACGCAGTGTGTGCCGTAGCTCCGTCCTGCTGGAATCGCATGTCCTCCAGTCCTAATTCTTCCAATTGCGGCAGAAAAAACTCAGTTAACATGGCCCTATAGCGCGCACTGTTGTAATACATCCCATTGCTAAGACGAGCCCGTGTGGCAATCAATTGTGACAACGCCCATTTGGCCGATATCATCTTCTCGACTTGAGACTTGCCCAGGGCACTCATTCCGTATGTCGATTATCGCCAGACGATAGCGTTTCGACGATAGTTTTGCTTCACGTAACTTCAATAATCGTCTATCGTTTTGACGATTGAACATTTGCTTCACGTAACTCAATAATCGTCAAAACGCTATCGCCCAGACGATACAAATTGAGCGATACCTAATGAGGTATCGTTTTGTATTGATTTTTAGGTTTTGCAAATTTGCAAACCAGCTGAAGATTTATTGAATTTGAAGAAAAATAATTGACTTCAGATATTTTTTAACTGCTACCCAATTATGTAAATAACTACATCTTAACCTTTATTGTATTAAATTATTTATTAGATACTTCTCGACTGAAAAGGTAAAACATCTTAACTCGACTTAAGATGTTTCCATTTTTATTAATGTACGATTGCACATTGTCTCCAATTGTGAAACATATACTTCTATGTTATCACCATTTCATCACACTCCTATCCCAATATAAAACGGATAATGGTTTCATCTTAAGTCAGAAAATCTTATGATGACACAATATTCCTCTTTTTAACTGTTTTTCGTTCTCCTGAAAAATGTTGAAAATTGACTATAGGCCAGTGTTTGCGAAATATTAAAATTACAGTTGGGTGTTAATACAAGAAGTCATCGGATGTTGTTTGGCTCTCATTTTTTTTCTAAATGAAAAACTTCGATACCGTTTTTTGATTATGTTTATTTGAATCTTTAGAATTTTATTGGTCAAGTCGAGAAGATGATATCGGCCAAATGGGCGCTGTCGCAATTGATTGCCACACGGGCTCGTTTTAGCAATGGGATGTATTACAACAGTGCGCGCTATAGAGCCATGTTAACCGATATTCTGAAGGCGGCGCCTCATCTCTCGTTTTGGCGATTTGAGCTTATTTATTCTTATTATTAAAAACGTAAGGAACAAAGTTAAATTACTTACATTTTGAAATTTTTTTATTTACCGGCGACAAAAACAAACTCATAATTATTGCAAAAGTTGTCATTTATGACATTTTAGACGACGTCTGATTGAAATTTCATACATAGTTTGAGAGTCTCTGAAAGAAACTCAATTCTCTCAATACTCTCTCTCTTAGTACAAAATAAACGATAGACGAGACGATAGTGATAGAGTTACGGAAAGCAAATAGATGACGAGATCGTTGACTACTATCGCGCAAACGATTATCGTTCTGAGAGTTACGAAATGAGTGTCCTGATTGATTAGGAAGAACGTCATGATCATAGGCAGATCGCCAACCATGGGATTCCTAAAAATATACACATTCATGGTTACGCCACATACTCTAGAGGAGACGTCGTCCTATTGATTTTGAATAGCGATCTAAGTGCTGACACTATCGAGAGCCACCCCGAGCGCTTTACAAAATCTGCAAACTTTGGAAATAATTCATTCGGCTGATCATGAATAATTAGCCTAGGTAGTTTTGTCATGATGAACAAAAGATCCTTCCTGGGCGTTGACACGATCGAAAGAAGATCGCCAGTCACAATTTCGGTCGTTCTTTTGCCACCCATGGGGCTGTTCTCAAAATCTAGAAACCTTAGAAACGAGCGAATATAATGAGCTGTGCATTGTCATGATCGACAGAAGATCCTTCCTGGTTGTTGACACCATCCACAAAGATCGTTGCTTAGCCAACTGGCAGCGCTTCTTTCAATCTATGAACACGAGGAACTGTGACAAAGTAAACTATTGGCGCAAGATCGATCGAGGCAAGATCGTGAGTAAAATAAAGCTAATTTTTATGGACCCTGGTTTTTAAAAGTGTTCAGCCTGTGAAAATAGTTCTTATGGCTGCAATAAGCAGTGTGTAGCAGAATATTGACATAATCATTTCAAGATCAACAATTGTGTCATCTAAAAAATCTCCCAATACGGAAAACAGTGGTGGGCCGTATCACTTTAGGTTGTTAGTGCTTTCGACGCAAAATCGACCGCCGGTCATTGAGGTCGTATCACAAGTTATGATATCCAGGTGGAACTAGGTGGGACATCAGGCGATATTCCTCTACCGCGTTGGCCGTTTATTGTCGCAACCATATTTGTCTATTGAATAGCAACTAATTGAATGTATCGTTTCTCGCATATATCATCTGCCAGCTACAAAGGACAAATTCTTAAAACCCTTATGTTGGGAAGTTGCTTCCCCAAGTCCTTGCAGACAATTTGCTTGTTTTGCGGAGCGACAAATCGAATCTTCGACTTATGTTTCTCAAATACCCACTGTTAGCGTCCGCCTTGTCAAATTTTTGAAGATGATTTCTGGGCAGAGAAAGGTGTTGGACCACCGAACTTCGAAAGAACGACTATCATGGCTTCGGTTCGTTCTGTGACTTCGACAGAAACAGTCTTAAATCGTAAAATTAAAATAAATTTAAAAAACACAAAACTTTAAAATCCTGCCACCAGAATTGTTCAAAAAAATGCCCGAAAGAACTCTCGAACTGAGTTGGCAAAACCACAAAAGAGTAAAATGCTTAATGGTTAGTAGTCTTGAATCGTTTTAAGAACATGGCCCGGGGTTGTAAGCCTGTACGCGTATATAAGAACTCATTCGTTGCGGTTTCCACAATTGCATACTCCTGCCCTAAACTGCAAGTGATTGATGGATGTAATTCTATTCCCATATCGGGGATGGAGCTGCCACACTATAACCATTTTATAAAATCATAAAATGTCAGATTCCAGAAACCGGCCAAGTAAATCACGATGATATGTATCACTTGTATCCAGCCCTGGGGAGACATTCTCCCCAGAGTTCCATGGTAACTCAAGAGGGTATGCATTCAGCTAACTCCGGAGATCATATCAAATTTATTTTGCCTCGTTTTCGCTTTTTTGTCATCACACTTCCGATCGCATTGTGAATTTGTGACAATTTTGCTGCGATTTTAGTCGGTCGCGAAGAAAGGATTTTTTTTCAAGGGTGTCAAGTGAATTTTGTGGTGACGGTGAGTGTAAGGGAGTGAAAACAGCTCCGAAGGTATATATGACGCTGTCACAAGCACACACACGCACAGAAGTGATGGCAGATGCGATATATTACATGCAAGAAGATATACCTACTGTATCTGAAGGACTGGCAATCTGAAATCCTTGAATAATGAAAATGCCAAAGGAGTAGAAGTGGATGCATTGCAGTTGAAAAATAGTCCATGGCTCTGTCTTGTGGTTGAAGTTTGATTCAGTATAATATGCAAAAGGATATACGAGTACGAAATAGAGTTCCTGTTGGAGGGAGAAAGCGAGAAATTTATTGAATCCTTCTCGGGGAGTGCTGAAAATCGCATTGTACCCACAGTTCAGATGCTTGGTTCATGTTGGTATATTCAAGGAAGTGTACTCGTATCCGATTTCTAAAAGGCTACTTGCTTCGGTACATTGTTTTCTGCTTAAAATATGAAGAGCTACGGTGTTGTGGAAGATGAATTCAATTTAAATACTTGTGATCTCCAATGACTGCCATTTTGAGCAATGCTCTTCAGTATGTACCTTCAATTAGCTAAGACGCAGTGGCTTTTTTAGTCTCCACCTTGAACTACAGCGGTTAAGAGTCTCTTTATATCCCTACTCCCTTCAGAGAACAATTTCGTATGATGCCGTATTTCCAAAAACAAATATCAGAGTCCAAGATGTATTCTTTTTATGAATAGCTAGTTTTTAACAACATCTTTGACCGCCTTTTTTTCTGTGGGAAGATTGCTGTAAAAAAGGCGCTTCCGCCCGAGTAGTGAAGCCTAACCCCAGCAATTCACAGCTACACAGAAGATTGAAAAGTGCTTCTTATGGCTTCCCTTCCTCCATAATCTGTGTTTAGCAAAAGCTTGTTGCTCCAATCGTTGCCTCCAACTCTGATGGACATAGCAGCAGTAGAGGAAACTCTTGCCCTAAGTTAGGAACACGAAAACACAGGAATCACGAGCAGACCAATTCGAAATGCGCAAAATGCTAACAAGCTTTTTGGAAGAGGTCCAGGTGCACGCCTCTAAAGTAACTAAATAAATTCTCGGACGAACTCAATTGGTCGAAGATATCGTCCGTGTGAAGCTTGGTAATCAAAGACAGTCCTTTGCAAGGTATTTTGAAACTCAACTTGGTCTCTAGAAAACCTATTGCGAGCCTCTTCTATCAGGGTGATTAGATATCTTATTCTCTGGCCGCCGCATTAATAACCACTGCGTTACTGCGTAAAAGTTATCAACTCGTTATTCAGCAGTTACGTCAAATTTTTGTATATTATCTGACGTCTACTAGCTAACTTACTTGTGCACATTTGTCTTTTAATACGGGGGTGGGACTTTGTGACTCAAACCCACGACAAGACTTACAAGCTTTAGTCTTTCGGCTTTCGACGGAATTTAAGGGGCTAATAAGTTGATGTGATACCCAGGTACCTTATAAGTTAAAGGCATTATCTCGTATCTTGAATATTATCGTTTGGTAATCACTGTGCGTGTACTTGAGGTTTCTTCTAAAGATATATCTGCTGCCAAGACAAAGGCTCATATAATGGAAACCTTATTCGTTCATATTGAAGGTTTAGTTGCGATAATGATGAAGACTCCTGTCTGTCTGATGATTAAAGTGCGCATCCTATTTTATTATGCCTAGTGACCAAAGACACCCAAAAATATTGCGGGCCAAACCCGTTTCTTCGGCAGTACCTTCTTAAATAACGCCTTTGTTACAAATGTTGTTGCAATACTTAAGCCATCAGACTTAGCCGCCACAGTTGCCAAAAACTTCATCCACTAGGATAAACCAACTAGGAGAAAACCTAGTTCGATGCGCATTTTTTCAAGGTCACTCAGTTCTAAGGACGAAGCTGCTGAAAACTGCCAAACCTACTTAAGCTTTACAGCAGTTCCTTCTACCTATTTTTCAGTTTTTTTACCAAACTCTACAAAAGTCATGGACTCTACCACATAACTTCAAACTTGCCAAAGCTACAAGTAAAAATCCAACTTCCGTTTTATAAATATATCCAATACCACCACTTCATTAACTTTGCATTTCTAAGGAAGCATGCTTTCTGCTCATCAGTGCCTCATTGGCGATAAGCATTTCGGTGAAAAATAACCCTCCATCAGGATAATTTGACACTTACCTTCGTCAAAATTTTACCCCAAAAATCTAAACATCGACCAAATTGCTATCAGAAGTAATCACACCTTCGCAGCTTGACAAAAATATACTTGACCGTCTTTTATCACAGTTTGGTTCCGATGGAGCGTCCTCCTAGGAGCATCCGCTTAGGACCATCGCCCCGCAGGAGCAGGCAGAATTAATAAAAGAGAAAAACTTTTTAATTACTCCAGGGCAATGGTATTTTTTGAATTATCATCCTGTTGACAACGGTTTTGTTGTTGTTTTCCTCACCCAAAACATACATACCTGATGGAAATATTCAAGATAATAACAAACGACAGTGCGGTGTGGATGCCGAACACCGCCATGAGGACGAACAGAAATCCACTTGATAATGAATGTGTACACATTATAGGTAATACCATCGCCTGCCTCTCACCCTCGCTAGTACTAGTTGAAAACTAAGCTAAGGCAGCGAGCCGCCGACGATGTACAGCAGTGGAAAAGGCAAAAAAGGACACCAGCAAAATTCGTTTTCACAGTCAAAATTGTGCCCCTTTTCTTATCGCCATGAAACCACAGAGACGGAGCGACAGAAAGGAATTCCTCGGAAAGGTTACGGCAAGGGGCTTTCAAATATGCTGGCGGAATGCCCTTTTATCCTTCATTCCTTTGGAAAAGTCAGCCAAGAGGTTGCTAATGCCATTTCACCACTCCATTCCAGGCAGCGCCAGAGAGAGAACTTTCATCGAAGTTTGATGAGGGAGAAAATTTAATGAACACCCGTGTGGAATATCCGATGCTGCTGGTCCTGAAAGGTGCAACTTCCCTTCACTTATATGTATAGGTTACCGTGAATTTTATACATTTTTTTTTATTTCTTTCCCTTGCGCCTTTAATCGTTTTCCACCTTTTCACATATATATAGAAACTCGAATAGATTTTCGTAGTAATCTGTCGTCCTTCAGGGGAGTGTGCGAACGACTGGGAGAAAGTTTCCTTAAGACGATTACAGCTTCCTAACATCGCGGTTTCATTTATTTAGTGCAAAACTTTAATTAACTGTTACCTCCGGTCGGAATTTCGTCTGAAGCTCTGCGGCTCCAAGAGGCGGGCTTGGCTTAGATGTGGAAACGATGATTTACTCATAAAGTTCAGTTTCCACCTGCATCGACAGTAAATTGCTTGTGTATTATAGATTATTTGCATAGATAGATTAAGAGTGCTGTTACACACAGTCAGCTTGTCTGAATAAATTGGCTATAGTAAACTTTGTGAGCGGCGGGCGGAATTGTCTGCTGGATGTCGGCTTATACCGCTCAATTTGGAAAAGTTGAAAAGTTTTCGTCTTTGTTTTTTCTACTTAATGTGATTTATTGTAGAGTTTTGTAGTACATTATGTTGAAGTGAATACTGGGCGGTCGTGGTGGGTGGGAAACGTTTTGTTATCCTTAAGAATTTTTCAGAGGACAAGTCATTAGAGGTAATGGCGAGGATGAACGCAAGCGGAAGGCGGGACATTTATGGTGAGCTTGAGAAATGTGCTGTGTGGAGGTAATGTCGTTAGAAAAGTTTCAAAGGAGTCTTTGATTATTACTCAGGTAGGGAGCTTCGTTGGGAATTAGGAAAATAACTTTCCGCAGGATAAGACAATTACTCACCCCGTAGAAGGGGTGGGTGGCGCCTTTTGGATGAAAACATACTCTTCCGCGTTTACAGTAAATGGGTTTGATATTTTTTTTAATTAGTTAAGTTTGGTTTTACAGAATAGTATTGACTGAAATGTTATCTATGCAAGAAGAATGTGGCGCCATTTTTTTTGCGGGAAAAACATTTCAACTTTGCCAGACAAAGTTGTTTTTTTTTTCTTCCATACTTTTGTTATTTTGTTATTAATTGCGCTACGAACGTATATAACGGCCCAAACTTTCTTCAGTTAGCTCTATCTACATCTACGTTGCTTGCTGTAGAAAAACCGTTGCCATGTTGGTTAATGTTGCAATCCTAGGAATGGGAACACCAATATACAGGGTGGGCCAAACAAAGGTGTCTTTTTAAAAATGCAATAAAATGAACAAAATTAATTTTTTTCCATGTATTATGGCTTAGTTAGAGCAAACATTTCCATTAATTATGGAACACAACGTCGTTTAAGTGGCTGCCTCGGCTGGCTTCGCAGTAGTGCATTCTGTCATTCTAATTTTCCAAGACCTTAATGATGGTTTCGGACTGTGCCTCAGGGATTGCTGGGATGATATTGGCCTTAAGTGCTTAAATCCTTTCCACATTGTTAGCATAACATCGGTCCTTCACGGTACCCCACAAAAAAATCCAAAGGGCTCAATCGCAGCTTCGAGGCGACCAATTGACATCGCCAAGACGGTTGACAACACGATTTGGGAATTTGGTGCTGAAAAACTTCCAAAACTTATTTTCCAAAAACGCGCACTGTTTGGGCTACACAACAATCACTTTGGAAATAAGTTTGCAATATTTCCCAACGTTGTTTAAGCTTAAAGCGACTCATTTCGTTCCGCGGAATTACGATACTGAATTTCTGTCAAGATTTCAAGCGGGAAACAGCTATATATTTGGAGATTTCTATGGAAAAATCTTACTTCAAAAGTAATTTTCTATTTAAGTAACAATATTAACAAAAGAACGATCATGAAAACGATAGCACACAGCAAAACCAAGTATGCAAACAGTTGTGAAATCATTTTCTAAAAAAGAACAAAATATGTATATTAATGCGAATGCAGACAAAATCTTAAGCGCAGATTTGTGCTTGTTAAAAGTCTGGAAAATGCAGACAAATCTCCAAATATGGCAACTTTATGAGGCCAACTTAAGTGTTGGGTAAAACACTTTATTACATGATATATGTGAGCGAGGTGTCCCAAGTTAAACCCTCGGTAAGCATAAACCTCTAGATTTTTTCGACTACCTCTTGCGTAGGTTTTTTTCCCAATCATTCAAGATTGAAACCGTCCTGAGAAAGGTTCTACATTCAGTCGTTCGGACACCGCCTAAAGTTGTAGGTGCTTTCCATTTGCAAGAAGAAACCAAAGGCTACGCCTAGGGTCTCGTATGCGGACTTGTGGCGCCAAATATTTTTTTCCTTTATTTTTAAAGCCTTATCTAAGCCAATAAACTTCTTGATCCTTGAATAAGTCTGTGTCGTTATACAGTCCGTGCTTTTGTTGTTACCTAAACTAATGGTGCCACAGCACAGCAGCAGCACATTATATTTGAAATCAGTTGCATAGACTATTTTTCGAGTTTCGAAAACTTTTACGGTCGGCCGGATGGAGGAAGAAACTAAGCCACTTAAAGGATTTAATATGATTACTAGCACCTTAACCATTCATAACGCCACCGAGTATCTTGTTGAATGAATATCTTCCCTTTGATCTGACAGAACTACCATCATCCACAGCGACAACTCTCTGGGTCTGGGGTAGGGGATGAAAGTGACTCAACTCGGTGAAGTTTATAATTCAATTTTCCCCACTCACAACTTTAGCGTCTAAGGTAATTTGTAAAAGTAATAAAGTTGTCTGCATTAGGAGAGTTAGAAAGAGGGGTGACGTATAGAAGTCGACTCAGCTACAGGAATACGAATATGTAAAATAGAAAGCAACATTACACACTCAAAAACCTATACAAAATCAATTTGCACATTTCAGCAAAATTTTAACAATGTTTCTTTTTTCTTTGGCATCTTTTCAGGTAAGCAACAATTTATGTGACTCCCGTAGCATCAGCCAACCGTAATTTGCAATTACTTTAACCATTTCCAGCAGTGATGCAAAATTGCAACTCTGTCATTCAAAACGATGACCCATTTTTAGAATGGCTCCTCTAATTGAAGAGAAACATAAATCCAAGATGATACAGGGATAAACAAAAATCCTTCCTACTCCAGACCATAAACCATGAGTGGCGACAGCCATTCCTTAGCTGATGGCACCTTTGAATCGTGCAGCGTAAGAATTTATATCTCCATTAGGATGCAACGAAACATTTATATGATTTGGCTTACCCCAAAAGCCATTTCAACCCTTCAAGCAAATTGCATTGCTGACATCCATAGTTCTCCACCTATGACAAGCAGTTTATCCTCTCTCCCCATACTGGAACAACACGTGAATGGATCTACTCGTACTGCAAAAGGACAAATTCTATTTCCCCTTTCCAAATGACTTTTGCTCAATTTGTTACATAGCTCTTCTTTAAACCGTGAATAAAAAAAAAAAACAACAAAGATTTGAGAACGGATAAAGCCAATCTCACATGTAACCTCCTTTTGCATGCCAGCCATCTTTCCTATGAACAACTTTTGTCCTTAAACGTTTCTCAGCGAAAACACAGGTAATTCAACAGTGAGAGTGAGAGGGAATGCAACCTTTTTCCCGTCTTCGCATAATCGATAAGGAAAAGTAGTAAACTTGATCATAAATTTTTTACTTTTGTCACAGTTTGCACAACAAGCTACAGCCACAGAGTGTAGAGAATGGAGTGCTGTGCTGGTCTCTGAAGTCTGAAGCCCTATGGACTCTTTCCAGGAAATAGTGGCGTTCACTGTTGTAGTTTGCTTGCTATCTACAGTGTATAAAAGTTGTATACGACGATTATTTTCTATTTTCATGCGCGTCCCTTCTGTGTCATCTTTCAAACGGGGCACGGGCAGTGGGGATACCACTCGAGAATGTGTCTGATGTAGGACGATTCGCATTTTGGCAACACACGTTCACCCACAGAAGAGAGGCGCATAACTTACAGTCGCAGTCACATAATTATGTGTACGTTGAGTCTGTGTGCGCTTTGCTTAGCAGGGAAAGTTCCTATGGAATATTTATGATCGTAGAAGAGTTGGAAATGGTAGAAAAGCGGCGCTGGGGATTTTTCCTTTATTGCCGCCCAGAGACCTGATTGTGCGGAGTTTTTTTCCTACCTTGTCTTTTCGGATAAATGGGAAGACATTTTTTTCCCATTTCTTTGAAATTATTCTTCCTGGCGAAGAGGTGAAATTTATTACGCTTTTGTTCGCTTAAGAGGGGAAATCCCTTAAAGTACATTCCTCTGATCCTTCTTTGTCCCTAGCTTTATCCAGAGGAGGCGGATATGCGATTGAATGTCAAGAAGTTTAGCAGCGAATGCAATGTATTTTGCAACTTTTTTGGTTACTATACTAATTAGAAATGTGGAATAGTATTTTTTACTTTAGTAAGTGTCAAAGGAAATTAAAATTTCCCTCAAAAAAGGATTTAAAATCCTCCACCTGTCCCAACCCGTTTTTGTTACGTATTTACGTAAAGTCCATGCACTGCCATGAATTTGGACTATGGCAAAACTTGTCAAAGAGAGTCTTCAATATGCTATGAAAGTTGTGCCACCTAGTGGTGGATGAATGTTACTGCTTACTGCACAGAAATGAAACCAACATCGAGAGTATATCTCTGATTTATGTGCTTTTCATTTGTTTAGTTTTTTTGCTGACTTATTTAGCCTGCTAAAAACCAGGTTAGTGTGTTAAGCGAGGTTCGAACACAAATTACATCTTAAGGTTTTTTGCACTGCGCCACCTCTCGTTATCGTCTGACAAACAATCGAGAGTAAAACTGCCATGAAAGTGCTTCATAGCGGCTTGGACTGGGCATACAATTGTAGATCCCTTCCATTTGTCCCAAAAATAGGAAACTCACACAAAACAAAATGGTTGTAAGGAGATAGGAATAGTACTACTATTTGATTAATTTTTTTAAATCGCAAGACTTGGCTCTATTAAATTTCTGTTAAAAATTTCAGTTGCATGTTTTAAAAAAGTTTAGTCCAAATGCAGTGACTGTCGTATGCAAATTGTTGCACAATTTTAAAAACATATTATACGAATCAACTGTTTGATTTTGAGTATTTAAAGTCTATAGCCTTTCCCACGAGCGAAGCGAGTCTTTCATATCATATTTACATCAATTCGTTATTTTGCAAACAGTGCTTTTAGAATTTGTATGCTCGTCTTTGCCAAAGAAGTGAAAGTAATCTATCCCCTTTTACCTTTGCCCATAGGTAATCCAATTTCACTCTTGCTGGCTGTTATTACTTTTAATTTTGAGACTGATATTATCAGCTTCTCTGTAATGGTCAAGTTTTATTTTTGGTTTAAGAAAGCATGAGATCAGTTGCATATTCTGCGTAAGGCTCTGTCGTTTAAGCAGATTTCGATAGATATTCGAATGAGACCATTGTCAGCTCTCCTTACGTCTCTCTAACACAAAACATTGCATTTTTAAATACACCTTTTCGAAACCCCTTAAGACAAGACCAGAGGAACAAATCTCGAGCTTTATCTTTTCAATTGAGCTTGGCTCAAATTAGCTCGTCTGCTTCCAATCTTCTCTGCAACAGCGGGGAGTCGTTGTATTCGTCTAATAAAATTCTGTGACTAACCAACAGGATTGGAACAAAATATCCAACATTTAGCACTTTTTGAATTATTTTAAATAACTTGTATATTTTTATAGCCCACATTACCCTTTTTCAATCCAATCCAAGTGTTTTTTATCAGAAATCACTAAGCGAATGTTGATATTTGCTCGTCCCTCAATATACGAATGAATGTGATTTTTTCGAATAAACAAAACCAAGTAATATGCTTTTGTTTTCAGGGATACAAGGATATAGTTATTATCCCTAAAAAACTGTTTGCTGTAAACTGAAAGCGAATTGCATTGAGTAACTATCTCGAATATTATTGCCGTTAGAGGAAGGCAAATATTTGCACAGACAACAGCTAACATTTTAGCTGGAAAAAACTAAAAACCGAATTTTGTTAATATTGAATATTGTGTGCGAAATTTATGTATAAAATGTTAAGGCTGACGTTCCGTTAGTTCCGGCAATTGTATCGTCTACCTATGTTTGCATTTCTTTTTTTTTATTTGTTTGCAAAAATCGGAGAACGTCATAAAAATGCACACAATTCCCCAAGTCATGGGTATCAAATGTAAACAAAAACTCAGCGCTTATTGTCGAGCTCTGGCAGTCCTACAATTCTGCAAAAACTTGAGAAATTCGCCCACAAGGTGAGACTTGAAAGACATACATACAGTACCGCTGTGCGAAAGGTACCTTGCACCTTTTTTATTTATACAGAGAAAAAAACTCCGACTAACCCTATCGATCCATCAACCTCCATCCATCGAGTGTCGACAAATCCTCACCTCTTAATGGCACAATCACAGTTCATGTCACTCGTTCAAGAGTAAGTGCCTTAGACTGCCACGAGTTCATACGTCAAAAACTGAAAAAAAAAAAAATATTCAGCTTAATAGAAATTTGAAAAAAAAAAACTAAATCGAAATTTTTATTCAAAAAATCTCTCTTCAATCCATTTCAACATTGAACGGCCAACCAACAGACACACCCCCCTACACACAGAAACACTTCAAATGGCTATAAGGACTCTTTCATGCAAATGCACCGTCCTGACATTTGATTCGATTATTCCCCTTTGTAATAGACATTTTCCACCTGTGCATCAACACGAGAACTTGTACAGGCTATATTCAAGAGAGACATATAGTTAACTGGGTACCTTTGTAGGCAGATGAATGCTCCCCGTGGGTGATTGTGTTCTGCGCTTTACCATCATCCATAATGTACGAGTGTTCGTACGTACCTGCCCTTCGTATTCGAAGTTTTCTTTTCAGAAAAACATTTTTTCACTTGCTCTCTCACCTACGACAGTTGCCAAAGGCAGAAGGGTTGAACATTTTGCATTTGATGCTCAACAGGAGCACTTTCAAAAGGATGTGTGCATAGGAAAGCCAGTGTCCTGAGGTGAATTGATTATTTTCTGTCTGGCTCAGTGCGTCTATGTTAGGGTACCGTCCTCTCTTTTATGTGTGCCTGTCACCATAATTTTTGTGCTGGGTCTACCTCTAGGTATATAGATTTTACGTGCAATTGCTGACAGGTGAAGGGTTCATCAAATTATATTGGTTAATTTGAAGACGTTATCCTTTTTAACTTTCTTATTTACGTAATAAGAGAAACGTACCTACCTATTGTGTTCGTACAAAATTTCCAACTCGAGATGTCAATCGATTCTGACATAACGATGATAGAGGAACTGAAAAAAGTGGGTCGCAAAATTCTGTCTGCCTGTCTGTCTGGCCGTATGCTCCTGAGGCCTACAGTGTAAACGGTTACCTGGATTTGGTTCAAACTTTGGACTCGGAGTTTGTGTGCTACAATACGGAGCCGTTTTTTTTTTTTTTCAAGGTAACCTCAATATTAAAGGCTCTTCCCATATAAAATGTTCATGGCAATTTGATTTGTTCGAAAACGGCTCTAGCGATTTTAACCAAAATTGACATGAGAGCTTAAGTAGGTGAGATTACCGTGAGTGCATATCCAGATTTTCGCTAAAAATCGAATAACGGAACTTTTAAAACTTGGACATACAGTGGAATCCGTTTAGTACGACTTCGTTTATAACGACGAACCGTTTTAAGCGACGTAGACACAACAACTTGTTAGGTTTGCATACTAATTCCTATAAACTAAGATCCGTTTAGCGCGACTCCGGTTTGAGCGACCAACCGCTTTAAACGACGTAATTTTCCAATAAATCGTTCGGTTACAGCGACGAGTGGTTGTTGTTTAAAAAATATAAAGCAATCGTAGTATGCCACTCTTTGAATTTTCTCTATGCAATAGCAATAGGTAATAGGTAGCACAATTAGCGCGACACGCGACAGTTTTTACGCAACAGAGTTACGCGACGGTGCAGTTTCTATGTACATACATATGTATGTATTTAATTACATATGTATATTAAAATATTGTTTTTGTTGTAATTGGCATGTACAAATACCTATTCTGAGTGAAATTAAAAGAAAAATGTTTCTGATTTAAAGGTTTATTTGGTTTTCATTGACGTTACTTCCTTACATACAGATATGTTAATATTTACGTATAAAATTTTCAGTTCGTTTTGTGCGTCGTCCGGTTAGAACGACTTAATGTCGCAGGTCCCTTGACCGCTATATCCGGATTCCACTGTATCTCGAAAACGGTCCATACGAATGTCACAAAAATTAATTTCTAAGGTAATTTGGTCATTTCTAACTTAAAAACGAACTCAGTTTTTTTCAATACTATCGTTGAATGGATTTTTGAAAAAAGCAATATTTTTAAAAATTTTATTTTCTAAAAACGGCAGTAACGATTTTGACCAAAATGCATACTTAGATTAAAGTTGATCTTTTCGTAACTATTGCGTCCTTAATTTTGAATTCGAATCACTGAATACGCTAATTTTAAAAACTGCACATGTCTCGAAAACCCCATTTTCGATTTCGATAAAACTTTTAAAAACCAAGTAACGCTTAGATCCCGAACAAAAATATCGAATAAATCCATTTTTTACTAATTATTTCTCAAAAAGTACTACCCAAATCCCGATCTATGCTCGTATATTTGTTTAAAACTCCGTACCGCCAATAAAATCCAATAACAGTTACGAAAAACTTCTTTTTTTGGCAAATATCACCGACTAATTCTTTTTTTTCAACCATATTGAATATGCAACCTTAGTATCTTAAAAACTTGGAACTTGCACAATCAGCAACAAGAACAAGAAAGTTACTTTCGACCCAGTCTTGCATTTTATTTTCTCAGAAATCATGTATGGCTTAATACGCAGGAGCATTCAGTTTTTGATTCATTGCAATCGGCCAGCTTATTCTGGATATTTGGGGATCTAAAAATTTCTGAAAAAGGGCAGATGCCATTGTAGGTTGTTTACTGCTTCCTTTGGAAAGTGTTTACGCTGTAAGATTCAGCGTGAAATATTTATATCTGAATGTATCGATCAGTCAAGAGTCGAGCTGTAGCCTCGCGATTTATGTGCAAGACGTTCTTAAAAAAGCGATTACTAGACGTTGGCTTAGAGTTTATAAGCCAAAAGTTATCCTAAATATTTCCAGAAAAATTACAAAAAAAATCAATGATGCGACGGATGACTGTAATTTCATGTTTGATTTTCTGCAGGAGACTCAGATCATCTACTTTATTGATTTCAGTGCGGTTTGTCTTACAAAATGTTCAGAAACCTAGGTAACAATAAAACCTTGTACTCGGGTAAAAGCCTTAAAGTAAAACACGTTCCAGTAGGTACTCTGTCAAATTTTAACAAGCCCCTATTTCCGGAACAAGTTGTTGAACCCGCCTTCCAATTAATGAATTTACAGAATACCTGGAGCCTATACCTACAGCACATAATTCAGCAATTAACATCAACAAAAGCTAATATGATTAAGTGCACAGCTCCGTCTCACCACATCAGTGGATTACCAAAAACAAATCCAGCCCCTGCTGGCAGCAGCAGCCAAGTGTACAAAGACAATAGTGATAGACAGTCCTTTATTTAATTACCCATCCAATCTGAAAACCCATTAAGATATCCACACAATACCGTTTTCGCCTTTGAAGTCGGTCGTCTGTCTTCGCTCACACTCCGCATTTAATTGACAAGCTGCCAAGTCGACCTACCCCACTTACACTTCCTCACCCAGAGCAGCAGCAGCAGCCATCAGTAATCAGTTTCGTCTTCCATTTTTCTGGCTTTGTTTGGAATTAAATTCTCTTTAATTATTGTGGTCATTTCGTTTGGTCTCTCTTTCTCCTTGAAGGATGCTGCCTCTGACAGTGAGTTCCTAAGCAAGTCGAATGGCTGCTGCCCGATTTAATCTGAACTAATCTGCGAAAGGTCCTCGAGATGTTTATCCATTTCTCATATGATACATTTTTGTACATAAGTGAAAATAACCGACACCCGTTATGCTTATGGAAGTATGCGAGTGCAAAGCGGATATTAAATTGCCCATCCGTTATTTCGGTTCCGAAATTTCTTATAAAATGACCTCCATCGTAGATATTTCTCTCACAATACATCTTCGGCTCTCATTTGCCCATTCGTATGCCTCTAGCTCTAAGCGAATGCCTGTGTAGATTTGTGTCCTTCCAACCTTCCGTTCTGTAACTACATAACC
Organism: Cheilosia impressa; assembly: GCA_948293265.1. Lineage (NCBI taxonomy): Eukaryota > Metazoa > Arthropoda > Insecta > Diptera > Syrphidae > Cheilosia > Cheilosia impressa. Next base: position 24,457,693 of record OX411884.1, on the reverse strand, counting down.
CCAGCCCGCTATAAATTCTACCCGCGCTCCCGTTATGTTGCATCGTATACTTCGTGACAGGAGTATTCTTGGAAGAAACACTTTTCTTTCGGCTGTCCTTAGTGTATTATATCGTCTCTACGCCCGTCCGCAGTAGTCCGTAGGGATATAAAATGGTCAAATGACTTTTTAACATTTGACAGAAAAAAAGGACAAGAAAAGGCCAAATAGCGATGTTGACTGCAAAAAAGTGACTTAGAGATAAAAACGCAAGCAAAAAAAAAAACGAAAAACAAACTGCAAGTAAACTACATCCTGAGAGGAAGACACTTCACGAAATGAAATGTTGTAAGGAATCAGCAGGATGTTCTGCAGATTCAACTGTATTACTGCGTGTTTTCCTCTCCGACGCGGGAGCAATACAAATGTTTCCGGAGGTTTTTCTCCTTCCTATCCTAGGAATATCTAGGAGAAAAAAAGTCTTGCCTCGTTTAAGAGGCAAAAGGACAAACGGCTATATACGTTTATACATTGTGAAAGACTGATGAAGAAATAACGAGTTGAAATGGCGGAAAAAGCAAAAGCGAAAGAAAAATAAATTAATCACTTTTCAGCGATTAAATATTTAAACGAACATTTTTAAGGTGGACGCAGAGAGTTGAGTTGGCAAATGCCAAATGGGAGCGTACGAATGACAGTCGCATGGGGTTCTGCCATAAATGAGATTTTGAACTTGCGTCTGTGGACAGTCGGTCTTGACACTTTTTTGATTGTTTGAGGACGCGAGTCGACTTTAAGGCAAATTGTTATTAAATTGAAATTCAGCTGTAGGGAGACTGATGCTGAGATTTTTTTTTTTTTTGAAAGAAAAGACTCGCCTTTTCAACGAACAATGAAACAAGTGTGCAGACAAAATAGCAAAATGTAATTTAATTTTCAATTGTGGCTCCCTGTGGCGTTTTCGTCCTCTTTGTATTTAAATTGAATAGATGTGTATTTAAATGAGAAGGTCGACAGATTGGTATCGCAATCGCAATTGTTTCGAATTACACTCCCAGTGTCTGCGAGTGAGAGGGTCATCTAATTAAGAGTTTCACAAAGTTGGGGATTGTCATTGAAAACGGATATGTTTTTATGATGCAAAGCTAAAACGACCTTTCGTACTGTAACCTTTTCAACAATCTATTAGCTGGACCACTTTAGCTGGGCATTATTCTAGGAGTAAGCATATTAAAGATAGAAAGTTCTTGTATCTCACTCACAGATGTCGTTGAAATTAATTGAAATAAATTATTTCTTTCTGTATTTTGAAGGTGAAAGTCAGTCTTTGTTTCAAGTAATATAGGAAGGAAGGAGCACACTTTTTAAGTTCAACTACCTAGACTTGCCGGAACTTCTTTTAGTATAACGTTGTGCTCACCCTACCTAAGGTGGGGTCTTCGTCGTCTGAATTGTTGTCAAGTATCTTAAACTATTTCCGGGACTGGTGCATTGTTTCCCATTTCATGTCTTAGTCAGTTAAGACAAGGAGTTTTAACATGCAAACAGCTTAATGCGATCTCATAATCAGATGGATATACTTTTGAAAAATTAAGCATCTGATAAGGCTTGGACCTATCTCAACAGCAAATGGTCGTTTTGACGGCCTTTATTAAGCAACAAGATTTATCTACCTCGAAGATTTTGTAGCGAAGTTTACGGAGGGTCTAGTTAAGCATCCTATAGCCGCGACCAGCGACCCTTGCCAAGTTAAGAGTTGGGCAATTTAAGACAGAATTTTCTTTAAAAAATTTGCGGGTGGAAACTGGTAGGTGCACCGAAGCCAACGGTCTATTTAATACAATCAAAATCGGTTACAACAACATCGGCTTTAATAAAATATCGGTTATTGCGAACTTTTTTTGAAGTCCCGAGTCCTGGTAGAGGTTTATCCAAATTGTACTAGTTGAACATCGCTTATCGAATTTATTCGCGATAACCCTGAATAAAAATAATTCAGCTTGAAATGTTAACGTTCAGTACTGAAATTGTATACACAAATGGTTTAAATCATTTAAATCATTTACGACTCCTTAAAGATATGCAGCAAAAAATTTCATAACCAAATCGAAATTCACATTCAAACTGGTGAAGCACTATTTGGCCATCAAAATCGGCTGTTAGCCAGCCAACATTCTCCAGTTAATTTGAATCTTCTCATGCATAATCTACCACAAACAAGTGTCGATTTAAGCACAAGGACAAACACTAGAACTGCGACATTTTTTCCTATCACGCAGAGGCCTTGAAATTAGTTTGTACATGACACTCGATCTACATCTACATCATCTGAGCCATAATTTCATAATACCTACGATTATATAGGAAAAGTCTCATGAGCGCGTCCTCATCACCAATTTCATAAGGACTCGCGTGCTGAACACATTTTTGCTCAGCCAAAAGTGCGCTTCAAATCCATAAATGCTGCTGCTGGATTTTCCAATAGATAGGAGTGGTAATGGAAACCGCAGGATAACCCTTCATTATGCATGTGCATATGGCATAGATTATAACAAGCGAGAAGGTATTTAAAAAAAAAACTTTCTTCGTAATAATATTTTTAAGTTTAATCGTTAATGCATCCGTCGCGTCGTTGTAGAACCACAGCTAGAGAGGATTGCAGAAGAAAATTATCCTCGGCATACCTAGCACTCTCATAGAACAAGACGAAAAACCCACATGATGTGTGGTCACTCTATTTACGTTACGGTACACAAATTTAAAAAAAAATATAAATCCTTTACTTCTTGTCGGACAGGGTACATGTCCCCTTCATACTTTCATCCGTACACGTGTAGGTTTGTGTGTTTTTATTAGCCCCTCTCTACAGCATAATGGATTGTCATTGCACACACATGATGTTGATCCAAAGGACTACAACAACAGCAGGAACAGCAGCAGCAGTAGCACCACAACAGCTGAAGCCAGAAAATCTGTCGTCACTTTGTAATGAAATTTATGGTGTACTATTCTCAATTTATCCCCTTCTGCCGTTTGTTGTCTCATTCCCATTCCCTCTGTGTGTCCTTGTTACCTCAAGTCCTGTTTCTGCAATTAAGTAGGTCATCACCACATACCATTCAAATACCACAGTACCACATGTGAGAAAAACCTTTGTAATATGTATAGATATACACATGCAAACGCAAAAAATAAACAAACACACACACAGTGGGTTGGTTGATGTATGAGCAGAGCTTTATGACTCCATTCGCAGACCAAAAGTACCCATGCAGGGATCTACCACCCAGTTGTGAAGTTGATGGTGCAGATGATGCTGATGATGATGATGAAGGTGCGATGATAGGAATGAAAATGCGATTACAGGACAGGCTACTCCATCCCCATGTACGGGTGTAATGTGTTTGCGTATGATGCCATTATCCGAGCGGGAATCCTTTTAAGAATAAACTGCAGTAGGACAATTATCATTCCCTGGCCAAGAGATGACTTAATCACGGACCAAAGAGTCCGTACATCATTACTATATTTTACATTGCTGTTCCAGGAGTACTTTCCACAGGAAAAACAATGCCCACTATGAATACCAGGAAGTCACTACACATACCTTAATTCCGGGATGAGTGCGGGTATACAAGAATCAGCCCTGCGTCAAGAAATGATTTCACTTGACGGATAGTGGAAAAAATATCTACCAGTAACAGCATCCGGTGTTTGTGGGAACGTATACTCAACCCAGTTGTAGTAAGTGAGAAAATGCACCTTGAAATGGTGGAAAATAGCTTCCTCCCGAAAAGACAAGTTGAGATTATTGCTGTCATCTAGATTTTGTTGCACTAACGGTGTCACTGTCGCCAGATAGGTACCCAGTAACTCGTCGAGTAGGTATGAGCATCGTTTCGGCTGAGCCGTACAAAATCAGGTATTTTTTTAAAAAAACTTATGAGCGATAAGTCAAAGATGAGGGAGGAAAAGGAAAAGAAAAAGGATGTCTACTTCTCTAGTGAGTATATATTGGAAACATTATGCGGTTGTAAAAAAAAACCGAGCTTCGATGGGTCAAAACTGTTTCAAGATACCCGGAGGGGGCGCGATGCCTCAGTGACACATTTGCCAATTCCGAACCTAGGAATGGGCATCATTTTTCTTTGAAAGCTTCTCAATTAAGCAGTCCAAGCAGGCAAAAAAAAAATTCCCAACCAACCCAAACATGAACTTTTTATTTTTATATAAGTCACGAAATTTCCAGTAGCCAACTGACGTAACTCGTGCGCTGTCGAAAATATAAAAGTCTGATATATTTTGAATTTTGGTCGGCATATGCATGTCAATCGATCACCGAGACGCAGGGAATAAGAAGTAGGATTAAGCTGAATTTTCAGCTGCCGAAAAATTTCCATCATTTGGTCTCGTTGACGGGACTAAGAAGGATATATTTATATAAGAGCTGTACCGCGACATTGACTTAGTCAAAAAATGCACATCAGTCGTCTAAGATGGCTAAGATGGCTCCAGCCCGTAAGTTCTTCAACTCGCATCCAGCGGGACAACCCTTAGAAGAAGGTGTCGCCTTCGGCGGCTTTCACAATTCGGATGGAAATGGGACCTCAGCCAATTTAGAGTGCGGAACTGCCGGCAGGCTCTTCTATTTATATAGTCGAACCTAACAGCATTTTAAAGTCTTTCCCTCTGACACGTACAAATACAAACAGACAGTACAGCTAGTTTGTTCACGCTCCCATATTCTTTCCGAAAGGTCCATAATCTTTGTGCACCACCTTCCGGGCAACACTCCCGAAATCCAACCAAAGAGCCATAATTTCGACAACTCCTTCTAACACGTTCGACGTCAAAGTTTACTAGGTCACCATCAGACCATCTCCTTAAACTTAAACTAAATTTAAGCCCCATTACGCGCCTCCGCGCTTCGCTCCGTAATTGTTAATCATTAAGGCTTCATCTAAATTCAGTGCACTCATTTCGGATTGTGTATGCGTATCCTCCTCCCTAGATGATAATTTTCTCTGCGCCCATATACACCACTCAGCTTTTATTCTCTGTCATAAAAACAAAGAGAGTGTTTCAATACAAACTCACACATATAAACAAATTCTAAACATGTTCGCATTATAAATTACAACATCATGAAAAAACTCTTAATATTTTTTTTTTCGCAAACTTCCCAAAACATATATATACCGGGGTTGGAGGGAGCGGGTGATACTTTCAAAATATGAATGCATATAATCCCCAACGAGCATCCGGCCGCCCTCCAGCGTATAACGCACTAACAACTTGTTCTCATATTTTCTATGCGAGCAGACAAATGAGTGAGAAAATTGCAAATTCCAAACATCCGCCTCTATAGATACATATAGTCGCCATTCCTAATTTATCACCCTGACATACTCTTTCGTTTATTCTACAACAAAAACAACGGCAACCCTCCCCCACGTGAAGTGTAGCGACATTCATACCGAACAGATATCAAAAATTTAATGTCCTGATTAGATTATGCACAAAAACAAAATGTATGCCAGCAGGAAAATCAACCAAGCAACTAACTCTCGGATTACTGTTGTGTGCCAGCACACCCCTTCGAATATAAATAATATGCCTAGATGTGGCACTTGAAAAACTTAAAAACAGAACTACACGACAAAAAATAGAAAACAGCAGACCCTGGGCTGAATTGTACCGCCGAATGTGCTTTTCGCGAATAACCTACATCGGATCGAGTTCAACGAGAGCGCGACTATAAACTGGAAAAAGTTCTTTCTCATAATGGTGCGAGTTCAGTTGTTGGTGCCAGATGAGCGGGGGGGCGTGTGGGAGTAAAGAAAAAAAACAAAAGCGCAACACCAACGATTGCGACCCCGAGTTGAGTGCGAGAATCATCTGGAATTTTAATGAATACGGGTTCTTTTTTTTTGCCTCTTCTTTTGTTACATCGAATGTCACGAATGTTAGATCATGGGACTGGGGCACAAACACACTGGGAGTGAGGGCTGCGTGTGATGTAATCCTGCAACATATGTCCGGCCACACATGAAATATGAACTGAGCAATTTGGAGTTTACTTTGTTTATTGAAGAATGCCGGGACAGTCATTCAACTCCGCTTTGTTTGGCGAATTGCTACAGATTTGCCTACAGAAGACACAACTTGTCCGGCAAGAGGGGAAATGGCTCGGAAAACAATGATTGCTGAGGATTTTTTCTTAGGTTTATACAATATGGGCTCACAAAGGGACACGAAGCACGTCCGTGCCACCAGAACTTAATCGAATCGGTATGTTGTCACTGGGTTTGTTCCTTTACTTTTAAATCTGGCGAATTTTTACGAATTTTCATTCAATGCCGTTCCTTAACTCGAAAAATTCGTGAGAGCAAGATCCACTGAGAACCTTAACAAATTTCTTGGAGTAAGATTCGAAAAAGCTCTCAGTCACCTTACAATTAACAGCTGATTTAAAGTTTGTTGTCCTATTTAGCATATGCGTGCATTTGTTTCAATGGTATCAACAGGAGGGAGAATAAAAACGAATTGTCACCTTAAGGTTCTTTTAGAAAGTGGCGACGAAATCTCAACTCTTCCACATACTCGAATTCATCAAAAATAAGTTCGATTAATACCGAATCAATTTCATTAACTGATTTTGTTAGTTCATTCTTCGAGCTTATCAGATATTTTAACGACTTTCCGTAGCAATTTTTCAATGGTGTACCTGCTGTTTTTCATAGATTACTACAAAGCGTTCCCTAACTCTTCTTCTCTGTAAGAGAATTTATCCCCACCACTGACATTTTGACAAAAATTTCATAAAAATTCAAAGAATAAAGTGCTCATATTAAACATGAAAACTTAATTTGAAGTGTTTTTTTTTTTCGTTAAACCCTGCAATCTTTAATTTTCCAAAGAGAGTACGGCATTCATGTTAATGCTGTTTAGAGTAATCTATGAAACCCCGCTAATAAGTCCAGTTCAGTTCGAAGATATAAAGCTATTTCGACCTCCGCTATTCGGCACGAGATTCTTTTTAGTGATATAGTTTGAGCTGAATTCTGACTGTCCGATTCCTCCGTATTTGTAGAATACTGTAAGCTTAGGAAAACGAAAACACACAAATAAAAGGTGTTTTTTTAGAGGCATAAAACTTCGAATTGAAATAAAACACAAGAAAATCGTTGTACTGTCCATCAATTTGGCTTTATTGGAAGGATAATTTTATGCCATTAATGTTTAAATATGATTTCGGGCGTGTGGCCGCCGCGGCTGGTTCGATTAAAGCCAAGTCTAGAGGCCCAATGTGCGAATGTTTCCTTCAATAAATCGATTGTGACGTGCGCTGTGTGGCATGTAGCGCCGTCTTGTTGGAACCACATCTCATCCACATTCATGCCATCCAATTCGGGAACAAAATAGTCGGTTATCATGACCAATTGCTGTGCACGGTGGCGAATCGATTCATTCAGGTCCTCTTCAACACTTTGCTCTACAGCGGCAATTGTTTCTTCGGTGCGCACTGTTCGACGTCTCTGCGTATGCGTATTATCACATAGAGTAAACGTAGTGCGAAAACTATCCATGGTTAACCGAATTAATTGCTCTGATGGACGACTATGTCGACCATAAAATTAATGGAGCTTGCGAACTTCGCGAACTGAACCATTATTTTCGAAATAAATTTTGCACGATTTAAAGCGTTGTTCATTTGTCAACCTGTTCATGATGAAAAGGCAAACCAAACTGAACATAAATGACATTAGAGTTGCCAAATTTGACCACAAAATGTCAGTTTTATCTCTATTCGAAAAACCAACCTCAAAAAACAACCTTTACTTCAGTCACACAATTACAGCCAGTTTCTGATAGGAAACTCACAAGCAGTGTCCAGAACAGCTGATGAGTCCATCCACCACATTTAGCGAAACACATTTTTTAACAAGGGTCACAAAAAGCATTTTAAAAATATGATTAAAATCTTTTTTGATCTAATAATCTACTTCTTCTCTATCGCAAAGACCATGTGATTGAACTTAAAAGTGAATGTAACATGGTCATGACCATCTATGGTTACCAGGAAAATGAGAAATTTTATACATTTATACAATTTTTCAATTTCAAGTTTAAATTTTTCTTTAACAAAGATCAAAATGCCATTTGTTTCCAGTTTTAGAGGATTTTAAAATATTTTATTTAATAAATTAAAATAGTTTATTTAATAAATTCGTTAAGTAGATGTATTCAGTTGTGAAATTTAGTATAACACTTCGTATGATAGGTATATGAAAAAGAAGGACTTTTGTTTTCTCCTTTGGTATTTTTAAGATGGATTTTAATGAAGAGCAAATAAGCAGAATTATGTCAGCTCAGTATACGAATGGAGCTCAATTTTAAAGCCCACACCTACCAAAATTGTACCTGTCACCCACACTCGTAAAAATATTGCAAAACTTAAAAAAAAGTCGCAAAACAAATATTTTTAATTAGTTTCGATTTTTATCGCACATTTCGTGGGCTATGTGACTTAGGTACCAATCATTGTCTGTCTCTGCATCTTGATAATTGGTACCGTCAACGACTTCTAAATGACTAAAATTATAAAAGCAAATCACAAAATTTCCTTTTGTTTGTGAGCCGTTTAAATGCCTTTGCAAAAAGCCTTCGCTTTCTATGAAATGCTCCAATTCTTCAAGTAGTACGATACTTTTCCCAAAAGTCAAATCAGCATTCTTTTAAACGTTTCTCTGCTACAAAACCCAATAAAAATCCAATTCCTTTCATAACTTGTGTAGCCTCGTTGCCATAGTCAACCAAAAAAAACCCACTCGTAATAAGCTATCCATTAAATTTTCAATGGTTCTTGCAGATCAAAAGTCTTAAGTGACCTTTCGTATCAAAAAGGAAAGAAAAGAACTGTAGATTGGTATCGCTCTCAAGAACAGAGAAACAAATGAATTTTTAATATTTCCAGGACACCAAAGTCTTGCAAGTATACCAACCCACGTATTTATTTTCATGTCGCTCCTTTTCGCAGCGGCATATAAATATATCTACAACAGCAAATAAAGAGCACAATCATTTCTCGATTGCTATCAAAACACTGACTACACTTGTCTACAAATTATTTCTGTTGTTATTCCATTCGTATTTCATGTCCTTGCTGATGGCTGGTTTACCTATATATAAACTTCTTGCTTCTTTTTTTTGCCAACAAATATAAATAACAGTGTTTTTGATCATTTGCCAAGCAAAATGAATTAGGTACATACAAGAAGTGAATTTTTTTCCGAGCTACGGAAAGTAAACCTAAAAGTATTTATATCCACGCTGTCAATTTGAAATTGAACAACAATAAAAATTTGTAATGTCCTGAGTTTGGTTAGAAATGGTGTTTACTGAAAGCTGGGGGCAATTATCAGGCACGCACTTGGGTGCGAGTCAATTGAAATAGAGGTTAGTTTATTTTACTCTTGTATTTGAGGGGGAATTGAAATATTTCATCCGGCTCAAAGGACCAATGGCAACAATAGAGAGCTATATTTTGAAATTCGAGAAAAAAACGAGCAAAAAATTACAATCGTTGCGAATTTAACGTTTTCCTGATCAGAAATGTTAGGATAACATTAATAAGTGATACATACCTTTTTCTGGTTCCGAGTATGGCGCCATTTCAAAACCGAAATGGCTGCCAAAGTGGAAGGCCAATTTCCGCCGATGAATTTCCGCATGTTACATCTCAGCCTAAGATACAAATGACATCCGAAGCATTTTTTCAACCGTGTATTATCTACTCCTGTTGTATCTATATCGAATTGAGTTGGATCTTATTTTAATTCCAACATCGCACCTTGGATGAAAATTACCTACTTCCTTGTGTTCCCTAGCAAAGCAATCTCCTTTCTTCTTGGTTCAGATTATAAACCAAACTCCGTCTTAATCTTCTGCCTCCGTGCATCGGAAAGACGATCATCCAATTAGTATAGCTCGAAATGAATACCATAATCACCACCTACTTATAAACGAAAAAGGACTCTTGCCAAAAAATAAAATACAAATCCCCATTTCGAGGAATTATTTTAATCACCCGCCTTGTTCACGTTCCAAATTAATGTACACGGCACTTGAAGAAAAAAGAAAAAGAAATATCATAATTACAAGGATCGTAAAAAATTAACTCGAGCTTTGTGCTTCCCGCATCCCATGGCGCAGATACTTCATCTCGCCTGTTTTAGTCTGTTCTGTGCTTATGTCCTAAGAGAAGATATGCGCCCGGGAAAATAATAAAATTTAAATTCCTTCAAACGTATCTATCAGTACACAAATAATATCGATCAATCATTTTTAAAGTGTATCCTGGATATTGTATACACCATCAGGGACGCCACCGCGCCGCATCGTCACCATCCATTCCGCGAAACACTTTCGGCTGAATAAGCACACTTTTCCGCACGTACTTCAATTCAAAATCAAAACATGGGTTCCACTGGTATCACTGAATATTGCCGGAGTTATGCTGCTGCTATTCAGGTAAACGGACTAGGGAAGATTGTGTCGAGTTACATTGTTATTCTAACGATCCGACATCAGCGATTGCCATAGTTAGCGCACAAAACATGAAAATGCGAACTTTCGGTGGTGAATTCACCTACCATACGACATTGTCACACAATTCCACAACGGACGAGCGCAGTGTTTGCCTTATCTATCAGGAAATCACCGTGCTCATCTATCATCGGAATGGAAAAAGGACATCGTTCGTCTCGTTGGTCGGTGCGCCGCGCTGGCCGGCCTGCCTGCCTGGCTGCCGTTCAAATACAGAACAAGGGAGTGAAGAGATTTCCGTTGAATGGAAATGCTGCTATTTGTCTTTGCGGAGGGGCTTGGTTGAGGGTGCAAACAGTTGAAGGAATGTCCTGCAGGCGAATACTTTTGTGATAATCTGCTAGCAATTTCAGTAATTAAATCTTTATGAAATTGAAAATTACATTTTAAGTGAGCATCAGGATAGACTGGAACATTCAGAAAGACGCGAGATGTTTCCGGTTATTCATTCGCATACAATTGTGTCGACGTCGTTATGGGGAGAAACTTTTATGACTCGACTAAGTTGGAGAAGTTTTCATCCTGATGGAAGGTGCGGTGGAAAGGATACTTTAATGGGGTAGTGTAGTTGGTAATTAATTCGCAATTGAGAAATTCTGTTTTGTGTGAATGTTTAGGTGGTCTTTAATGTTACAGTAATTTATAAGCACGCACTTATTTTGATTAGTGGTACTTTTTTTTATCTAATTTGGGGAAATTTTCTGGGGGCCTAGTAACACTTTAATAAATGGGAAATTATTTTTTTCTCTGCTACAATCAGCTCTGGTATTTAATTTCAGTGTCTGGCGGCAAATATTTTAAGGACTCAAATTATCTACGCAGTACAAAAAAAATTTAATTGAACCAGTTAGTGATGCAAAGATCTGTTTCCACTGCCACTTATCCATTGAGTTCTTTTTCTTCAGCCAAATGGATCCAAGGCGGATATTGACATTAAAAGGCAACTAAGCGACTTGGTTAATTATAACCTCTCATAAAGTAAGAAGAAAAAGTGATTTGATTTGATATTTCAAAAAAAGCAAAACAAGTATTGAAAGAGAAAGTTATAATGGTTGTATTCAGAGATACAACAACTGCATTCACTTTATTTAAAACATTTTAATTGAGGCACAAAAAAACAGTCCGATTTGGAAGCACCTATAGGTGAGTATAGTCAAGCTCACGGCGGTATCAGTAGCTGCCACGAAAATGCGTTGCAAAGGTGCCTTGTGGTATTTATCAGCACTAAAAAATCAATTCTTTTCGCTCTAAATGGCTTCGTAAAAGAATAATCGTATTGAGTGCGCCAAACTGCAGTACGAATATCCACAAAAGGATCGACTGTGTCGGAACGCTGTAGCAGGTAAAACGTTGGATCATGGCAGAGCGTTTGGAAAGAACGTTTGGAAACTTAGACAACCCTAAAGCCTCCTATCCGGAAAAATGGAAAACTGTCAGACAATGTTCAAGCGTTGGACCGGAAAAACATCACTCCTCAATAATTGGCAGATGGACGTATGTAGTACCTAGAGAGAACAAACGGAAGACCACGTCTAAGCATAGTAGCAGAAAAGACGTGAAACTACACTGAAGGAGAGTAGCCTGTTATGAACTTATTAGGGACCGCTCTGAGACAACTACTGGGCCCCTTTACTTTCTCTTAGAGGCGATTTTCTAGCTCATCCCTAAATTCGTCCTTTAGGTACATAATAGGCTTGCTTTGGGCAACCCACTTTTCTTCCTAAAAAACTGATCATTTTTGATTCCTTTCGGCCCACAAAGTTGTCAGTCCTCTGAAAAGATTTCTATATACAAAAGATTGCAGATGTTTACAACTTCCGCACCAGAAAAACTGTCTGCATGTTAATCTACTTGCATTGCTACAATTTGTACATATTTTCGGTGGGACTTTCTAAATAGAACGATCGCCATTAAAAAATGTAGTGGACATCCCGATGAATTTACTCACTTGCAGCTTTCGTTTTCTTCCATTGCAAATGACATATCAGATATCACCGTCAATGGGATCACATTTAAAAAAATACCAACAACATCCTCAACATGGATTTGTTTTTCTTGTTTAATAAAAAACCGCTCAGAATCGTTTACAATTGCAGGATCAACCCGTTCGCCGTCCGTTTGTAATTTTTTAACTTCCACAATTTAAATAAAACAGTAGTCAGCACAAAATGTCGAAGGACATCAGAAATGTATTAAAACAAAGAGAAGAAAAATCCCTTTTTGAGAAAAAGCACAATTTCCGCAGATGTACGTTGTACGAGCTTGTCTTGCGAGATGTTCATTTCACTCCTGATAAAGGGATGAGCGCACCAGCACACCATTATAGTCGAGTGCCTCTAATGCTTGTTGACTATGTACAGATGAACGCCCGTGTGGGAGGCGATAAGGTTGACAAGCCGCAACAAATTTCGCAAACAATATCAGACAAACAGGACGCACAGCACAGATACAGAAATCAAAATCAGAAAGCAGAACACACGAGCAACATTCGAACACATAGAGATACACTTGCACATATCATAACCGAGGTATTATGACATTTCTCCATTTTGCCATCGTAATATGCTAATATTTGGCAATCACATTTCGTACACAAGGTCCTTGTGCATTTTGTCGTCGTCGTCGTTGGCGTCGTTGTTGTTGGTCTTGCTTTTTAGGCCGCACCTATTTGTAAGTGAATGGTCTCAGTAATCCCCGCCCGCACAAGGTTTGTTTGAATTACTTGTGCAGTTAGCATATAAATACATGTGTGGACTATAAGCCACATTTTCTGACATCTGGCAAGCAGTGGAAAAGTCATCTCAATTTCCTGCTTCTCCACCATCTGCCAGGGATAATTGTTGGGGTGATACACATAATTATCCATCCAAGTATGGGTTCACCCCCTTTGGGGGTGCTTTTTGTAGCGCTGTCGTTTGGCACTGTTTAGCAACTGTCTGGTGCTGCATTTAATGGGGAGTTTTCTCCATTCAGACTGGAATTTATCTTAATTTTCCTTCGGTCGAAAGTCAAAGTCCTCTCCTTTGAAATGCCAACTTTTCGACTAGGGTGTGAGAAAACTTTTCCACAAAACAATTTATCAAACCAATTACCAGGGCTGTGTATCATTGCGGGTCTGGTGTATGTCACACGAGCCAGTGAAAAGGGAAATAGTTTTTGGAAAAGTTTCCCTCGAAATCGTTTTCAAATCGATTTGCGTGTACACCTACCTACCTCGCGCGGCATTTTTTTTCTTTTTTAATGTCACGTTCTAGGTCTGCCGAACACGTTCTAGTGACAATACAGGGTTTTGGAAATTTCGCGAAATTCTTGCGTTTCAAGTTAGATTTGCTTACGTGCATCGACGTCGAAGCAATTGATTTCTGTTGACAAATTGGATTTGAAAAGTTTTCCAACCCCATCGACAGAAAGAATCTGTATATATACGTGAGTGAATCTCAAGTTGGAGGTTGGACAACTCGCGTAAATCCGACGGAAAACATTTCAACCGTTTATTCCGGGCTATTGAGTTACAAATTTACGTTCGAAAATTATTGACTGTTTTGCTCATTGTGTGCAATTGACATGGTTGTGCAAGTTGCTTGAATATTCGAAAAGATTGCGCAGAGTTTTCAGTTGAAAATCAATCGTAAAGATGTGTGGCATGGCAGTGATTTTATTTCAATAGGCCCAGCGCTTCACCTTAACAGCTGCTTTAATGTCCGATCGTCTACTCAATCGATCTCCAAGTGATTTCTTACTCAAATGCACTTGCTATGCGACTCTGATTCCATGGATTAGTCGCCTGGTTCAATGCTAGCAAAATTAATAGACCTTCTGCCTCGGTTTAGGGGTGGCATCAAAGAGTATAAAGCTTCTGTCTATGCAGAGATCTATGACATGCCGTGCCTACGTTTTTAACGACAGTCGGAATCAGCTTAAGGCCTAGCTGTCCTGTAACTCGACCCGAAATATCTTGGGAATGCAAAACCACATTGATTTCGATCACAAAGCTGACCTCTTTGACTTTTTTCTCACGGCAAATGAGATCTTCGATGAGATTGCTAAGCTAGGCCTATAAGAATAATTGTTCAAGGCCTGAATCTGTGTTAAGCCTTATGGGCTTAGGTGCATGTGGCTCCAAAAATGGGGACAAACAAAACGCATGATCGCGAACTTCTGTACCGAATCAGTGACATCCTTGCTGTCACTCAGCTGACAAGACTGAAAAGTTTATATACGTTCTTACGGGACACTCTCCTTTGGCCATTTGCTAATTATTTTAGTAGACTGTACTGCTGTTTGCGACGTTTGTTGATAAGGCGACTATATTGCGGATCATTTTCTTTGTCATTGTACCACCAAAATTTAAGAGGCAGGTGTTCCGTCCTGATGTGATGAGTGTTTATACTGGTTGCCGGAGTGCATTGTCATCCTTTGCACAAAAAAAACCAATGTGCCATTCACTTTTTGGAGGTAACTCCGCAGACATGATAAATTTCATTAGATGCAATTTCTGACGATGACTACAATTTGCTCTTTACAGGGCAGTGCATCTCCCAACAGCGTTATTACTGAAGTCGAAAACCGATAGATAACTGTCGAAAAAGGACTCCTATGATATTTTTGTGACTAACTCCCCATTTTGAACTGAAAATTCTTCAGCGAAACTTTCTTTCGAAGCCTTCCCAAATTGACAACCCCTCAGTGAACTCATTTTAATAGAACCCAACTTACAACGTACATTAAAATAGAAAATAAAAGCCATTAGCATTACTTAACAGTCAATCTGAATAATAATCAGAATCACCACCTTAATGCAAACAACAACTAAAACTGAATATGCTATTCAGTATTCAATGCAAAAGTGCATATTTGAATTTCAATGCACTATTCTCATCAATTTTCAGTTTGAATAACTTTTCATTTATCCAAATACACTTTACAAAAAAAAAACTATATAAAAGTTCAAAAAGTGTATACCAGAAACTCTCTTCTAACTTCCCATAATGGGCGGAAATAATCTCAGTAGGTAGTTGGTAAAAAAAAACCGACTCCAACTTTAACGATAATTGTGCCACTTTGAAGGAACACAAGGTAAACCGTCCCCTACCACACACAAGTCATAGGTACTTTTCATGCCAACTTAAGTGTGAACTTGGAAAAAAAAGCCCACCTCCCGCTTGCTCGCACAGTTATACATTTTTACAATCACAAAAGTGCACTCTAACTGCACCACACCGTCTATTCCCTTTGACAACACTAAGGAAGTCTCCCTTCTCTAAATTTCATATGAATATTTTAAGACCGTATACGCTCCAGTAAACACCTTTGCCCTTAGCTCAAAGAAGATTACAAATTATGTACCTATGCAACTCCATTTGTATCTTGTTCGTCCTGCATCCTCCTCGCACTGCTGCCAGTCCAATGCAGCTTGTTAGTGTTTGCTCTTCTATCTGGTAGGAAAAGTCGCCCGCTATCGAAAGCGGCATCAAATTCTCTTTCGCGAAACTGAACGTGCATTATAAAATAAAAATGAAAATCAGGTAGATTAGCTGCAGGAGCAGGAGCTGTGACGACAGCGATTACATTATGCAATGTGTCCATAAGCAGGACACTCTGCAACGCTCATTCGAGAGGGAAAAACACAAATTCCACTAACACTCTTGAGACATACACAACTACTTGCCCATTGAAAAGTGAAAGAGAAAAAAGAAAAACGAGTATAACTGTGCAATTTTTGTCAGCGGGTGTAAAACAAATATACACCGAAATGCAAGAGGAAAATAATAATAATTTCCATTTCGCTTATCTGGTTCACAATAAGGACTCTACACTCCACCAGTGGGAGTGGTTCAATTTTCTGTTGAGCATTCGAATATTGCTGCCACTTAACTTTAATCCTCGGATGGTACAGTGCGATATACGTGTATATGTATGCGTTCCTTGAAGAACGCAATATACGAAACGATGCACTGTGATTCAGAGTAGAGCGTGTTGTGGGGCTGGGTTGGAGGATACTGGTTCAAGGTATCTCTTCTACCACGGACACTACTCGGACCCTTATTTGTTCCGACACATAAATATTGTATTTGTCCTTATATTTCTGGTGGTGTCGGTGTGCATCCTCAGTCGCTTTCACTCTGTATTTGTTTCAGTATCGCCATCCGTATATGCATTTTGATGCGGTTTGGCGTCGAAGTAAGGGGGCATCGCTAAGAAACTTCCTGTAAAATATCCTTGAATAAATGCAACTGAATTTATGGTTGCACTCTGCCGTATACCTACTTGGACTTGGTCAAAGATTAATAAAAAAATTCATGAACATTGCTCTCGTTTTCCGAGGCAGTCTCGCAGTGGTGCAGGATTTTACAATTCTGCTCACTGCTCACTGCACTATCGCTATTCTAAGTCCTGCTAAAGATATGTAGCTCCACAGCAGCATCGCGATGTAAAAGCAAATACATTTCGTTGCTTGTTTTTTTTGGAGCATTAGTGAATGTGGATGCTGTGTGATTGCGAGGAAAACTTTTGTTTCCGCAGTTGCAAATTAACTTTGCCATGAAGATAGATATTCATCAGCCGGATACTTCCTTGCTGCTGGGGCAGTATAAATACATAGTACACGTACATGTATGCATTATATATATTTTTTCACTTCAAATAGGGTGGCTGCATTTTTTAGTAAAACTTTTGTTTGATGAATTAGTTTAGGTGCAACATTTTTTGCGTGATGTGCTAACAAAAATGTGCAAAATAAGTTCGAAGAATTTTTCAATGCTCAAACTATAGACGAAAGTTTTTAATGAAATCTGGTGAGCAGGGCTCTAGAAAGTGGCGGGTCACCAGCGCAAAAATTGGGGACTCACAAAGTGAGAAGTTTGTACTTTTTATTACAAAATTTCGGATTAAAATAATAAAATATCCAAAATGCACTGTTACTCGTCACCAGTTACTACACTCGGAAGTCGGAAGTAGTGTTGCCAAAATTTGGTTTGCTTTAAGCGCTAAAACCGTAAAATAATATAGCCCAAAATTGTTTCCAATAACTTACTTTTACTTACTTAACGGGCTCCCGACCCGTGGAGAGTCTCTGCCTGAGACACTGCAGCCTTCCATCCAATAAAGAAGCCCAAAAATCGTTGAAAATGTTCCCAATTCCTCGAGTACCTTTTATTTTTTTTTGGTATTCTTCACACTTACCCATCCCACTTATGCCCGCCGCGAGTTTTATTTGACTTCTGTCTTCTGCAATTGGCTTTTGTGGCTTGTGTCACATCAAAAGGTCTGCAATAAAACAAACTAGATTTACACAAAATTTGTAAAACGATATATAGCCCGAAATTGCTTTGGGCGCTCATGGAAGACATTTCAATATGTTTTTTTAAGAAAAAAGAAAGCCCAATCTGGCAACACTGCTTAGGAGTCACTAGTGAGTGCACTTGAATTTTAAATTTCATTGGAGAAGAAAACACGGAGTAACTGCCGTCTAAAAATTTGAATCATCAGAATATGAGATGATTATTTGAAGCGAGTGACTCCTTTTTGTTGTGAGAAGTCACTTCAAAACTGTGTTTGAAATATAAATACCTACTAATGAGCAGTTAACTTTAAGTGAATACCATAAAACGCACTGAGGCTGAAAAACATATAAGTTACTGCTGTAAGAGTGTGTGCATCTGCGAAAACCGGAGTCAATTTCTTGGTGTAGTTTTCAAGGTTCGCTAAGTATAGACAAGTTTTTTGCTGGCAATATAACAAAGAAATAATGTTACTTTTTAGTTGAAAAAGTCGAACAGCTACCAGATATCATGGGTATTGTACAATTTGCTAACGTTTTCCTCTCTAATTGGAAACCCAAGTACTAATGAAAAAATAAAAATTAAGATTGGGTGCAACAGTTCGAAGTTGGATGCTTTTTCTACCCACCTCTGATAACAACTTAGCTGAATGAATTTTTGGGACGAAAAAACGGTCCCGCATTTTTATCACTCATCACAACAGTTAAACTGAGAAAAGCTTTCTACGAACGCTTGGTTTTTTTTGGCAGACCCCCAGTAAACGTATTTCTGTGCTTTGATACACCCTGTGGCTAATTATTACCCTGTGGTAAGTTATAACTCGTGACCGACAAGAATTTAAAACCCTGCTATCGAGCATTTTGTTCTAAGTTTTTTCCATAAAACCCCTTTCAAAATTGGGCGCCCTGCATAATCTGATCCGCGCTGAACCTCTTCCAAATGTTGTCTATTGTCTTTAGGTACAATCAACAAATTTGGTTGCCCAAATATAATAATGTCCGCATTCCCAACTCTTTGCTTTCATTCATTTCGACTGCAATTGTTTTTTTGCTATACACGGTTCGCCAATCGCCACTGTCTAAAGATGAAGTAGTTTCAAATATACAACAATTCACTGCTGTTTTTCACATTTATTTTTAGAATTTTTCATTGGTCAAGTACACAATTTAAGAACCCTCCTGGTAAAGAAGCTTTAATCCCATTGAATGCATTCTACATCTGGCAGAATGCTTATGTATGTATGTGTCTGCGAAATTGGATAGAGTGCTTTATATTTTTTATTTTATTTTTTTTTTGTGGAGAGAGGAAGAAACTTTTAAAATTTTTGCAAAACATAACGCCAAAGTAAAAGTATACGAGCAAGGATTTACTTAAGTAATTTCACCACATGCTATGGAATACTGTGTATCCCTTATCCCTTTGAAATCTTTCCTAAAATACAGTCAACAGAAATGCTAAAGTTAAGAGGATTAAGGTAGAGAAGAGCGTATATTGTATTGGGTTGCAACGTGGCATAGCAGATGCTAGGATGTTGAATTTTTGCAAACGGAAATTAGGCAATCCTTATGAATTTGAATTTGAGGCATTCCCACATAATAATTATTCAGTTAATCAGCTTTCTGCAAAAAGAAAACTTTCTTGTCATGAAATTCTCTTTTCTTGTCCTGAACAATTAATGACTTGCATTTTGTGTACAATACCGTCATCCTTAGGTCGCTAAATATTTCTTTTTAATGAAATGTCACCTTGGAACTTTTAGAATTAGCAAGGAATAACAAAGAGGAAAGTAGAAGCCCTGAAATTAATTATCAGCGCAAAAAATGCGACGTCAGGAATTATGTCTAATAATTGCCTCAGGTGTTCTTACTTTTTTGTGTTCTCATGTAACTTCTTGTCAAACGCACAAGACGAGATTCAAAGGAAGAGCCAAACAAATGACAATTATGTGCGTGTATACGGTATACTGTATAAGTCAAGGTGGCTTTTAGAGGTCCTGTGCGTGTTTTGAGTTTGCTATGACTGTGTATTTTAATTCAGAGGACATTGCGCACACTATTTATACTCATCCTCTGATGCGTTGCTCTTTTTCCTTTTCTCAGTTTCTTTATGTGACACATTTGTGGTGTCATCGAGAGGTGATTCTTAAGCCTGGGGCTGTAATTTTTTGAATTCTGAAATCAGGCAATGATGAAGTAAAAATGAAGACGCTTTCTTGAAGAAATGGTTTTAATGGTTAGTGGCGAACAGATGTCTATAGACAGGAGTGTTGTATTAAGCAGGTGAGCTCAGGTATGCGTTCAGAATGCATGATAATCCATAAAGTTGCTTATAAACTCGATTGTCTGTTAAGGTACAGGGTGGCCCAAAGTCGTTTTCCTACGCAGGTATATCTGGAATAACT
Source organism: Cheilosia impressa (assembly GCA_948293265.1). NCBI lineage: Eukaryota > Metazoa > Arthropoda > Insecta > Diptera > Syrphidae > Cheilosia > Cheilosia impressa. The sequence goes on along the minus strand of OX411884.1, from coordinate 24,437,425 downwards.
TTTGCACAAAAAGATAAAAACTATTGAAATAAATTACAATGTAAAGTTTATTTCATTGACATTTTTATCACTATATATAGAGAATCATATCAGTTAATTATTGGCCACCATTAGAATGCATGCATTCATGGGCCCTTTTGATGGCACTTTCCATATGACTTTTTTAAGTGCTGCCAGCGTAATTTGAGCCTTTTCTGTGCAAATGGTGAGCTTCAGCTCCTGCATAGCCTCTGGTTTGTAAATGTGTGCCCCAACATCTACAATTTTGCTTTTTCACAAACCCACTCAGATGAAAATGTGCCTCGTCGGTCATCACAACATTTTCTATGAATTCTTTATTCTCGGCGGTATTTAGGACAGTTCTGCAGTGGACAGTTAGGCTAGTTCAGCAGTGATCCTGAAGATTTTCTGGGTCACCAGGATTGAGCTGTTGGACCAACTGGATCTTGCAAAGGTTTCGTGCTACCCGTTGAGCTTCGGGTAGTCGCGTCGGTGTTTCAGGATCGGTTGCAAAACTTTTACTAGCGACCTGGACGTTTTTAATCGATCGTCCAAAACGAGGCCCACAATGCTCAAATTTGGCCACCACAGTACGAATAGTGGGTGCTGTTGGAACATTTCTAACGCCATCAAATTTCCGGTAGGCTCGTTGAATAGAAATTATTGACTATTTAAAAAAAAATAATTTTAGTTTGAAACAACATAACAAAAAAAATTATACAAAAATATCTATATATTAAAGAGCTATCAATTTTATACTTTTGGGCCGCCTTGCGCTAACTATTAACGAAGTAAGTCAGGGGCAAAAACGGAAAACACCGAAAAGTCGCCGCTCGATTTATTGGCATAAAAGACTGACATTGGATAGATCACTCTGTGCCATGCAATAGCTACTGCAAAATTTAGCAGACTAAACAAAATTCGGCTTAATGCACCTTTCTATCGCCAAACTGGTCGAGTGAATATCTACCTCAAGTCAGCAAATGTGTAACAGTCGGTTAGTCAGACAGCAAGGTTGGTCTCTTGACTCTGTCGAACAGAGGGCTGTTGTGCGACTGGAAAAGCAAATCGAAGCAACGTCCAGTTCAGCTATGGCTGTAAGAGCAAAAATTAAGCATATAGTCGCCATCTGCAAGACACCTTCGTCATTGCCAGTTTTATATGCCTATCAACACTTCACGCTCAGCTGAACCTGACTACCTTTACAAAGCAGGCGGAATGTCTCATTCCTGTATTTTTTTGATCTTGCCAAAAGTAGACTTCCCCCGGTTATATTAAAGGGTTTCCCTCTTCTACTGCGTTAAGTCTTTTTTACGACACAATACTCCTTGGACTCCCGAAATATTTTTTTTTCTGCTTAAATTGCTTGCATTCCTTCTTTTTTTTCTGAGGAGGCTGAGCTCCGATTTACCTGTCCCGTGCCTCTTTCGGTGAACGGCTCTTTTCTAACGCGTTCCATTGGGTAAACAGTAAACACCTTTCTAAGACAAGCTTTTCAAATAGAAACATATATGGTCTTAGGTTTTAGTCCTAGATTCGACGCTTCTCCAAAAATAAATTATATAAAAAAACATGATTACGCTGCATTAAAGAAACCTGTTCTCGCACAAACTATGCTATGGTAATTGCCGACAAAGTCATAAAATCCTAGGTCCTAGCCCTAGATTCTCGCACCCCGTTCCCGAAGGAATTTGTCTCTGCTCCTTCTTCGCTTCTCAAAAATATTTCAAAAAAAAAATGATGACCCTTAAATCAAATTAAAGAAACCAGTTGCTGGGTATAAAGCCTACAAAGTCCTTCAAGTATAAATAAGAAAACTAAAGAAAATTCAAAAATTACTCCCAACAATATTGATTCACATTAAGGTTTCATGTAATCCTGCTATAATCCTCTTTCTCACTAAAATGACTCGCATCCATCTGTCGACTGTTATACCGATAGGAAACCTTTTCTTGGGGTCACGACGCTAATTTAGAGCAATTTGCCTTATGTAGGTACCTCATTTGCTTTTTCTTAGCTCCTGTCTTTCATTACATCAATCCGTAACCGAGGAGATTTTTTTTTCCATTCAGAAACAAACAAATTATGTAACATTACTGAAGCAACCCTTTTATCTTATTGCACACGAATCCTCACTCACACACCCACGCGTACGTTCTGAACCCTGTGACACTGGCACTAATGGAATAAAGTGCGAAACTCATTTCATCCCGACCTAATGGATTGCAACACTGTCATACATATTGTCATACTGCGGGAGATTTCCCTAAAAATTGCTTCAATTTTTCACAAACACAAAACCAAACCCATTGAGGATGAGGGCAGGTATAGGTATTCTCATGCTCGAGTTAAAAAATCCACTGACGATAAATCAAACGCACAGTGGTGTCAGGAAAATATTTTCGTTATACAAATATTTTCTGCTACAAGTATTTCTGAAAATTTTATATTTCTCTGGCTTAAATCATGCTCCAGGATCATTTCTCTTCAGAGTGGAGTAAGGAGTAGTGATACGATAAGATGGGTGTATGGACCCTCCTACTCCTATCAGTGTAGTGATAACACAAAAGTAGAGATTTTCTATATTAAAACAGAAAATGCTTTCCTCCTTTCTTTTCGATTGCAGCAGGATAATGCAATTCAAACCGCTGGGGTTTTAGCATTTTTTTCTTTCTTGTTTTTCTTTGTTGCTAACCAACGATGCACATAGCGCAGTTACCTACTCGTATACGTGAGTGAGTTCGCTTGGGAAATCTATGGGGAGAAGAGTACATAATCTCAGTCGCATGACACCGCGTTCGACCGAGGGTAGGGCGGCGACGAACTTATTCGATGGCATTGGCTTTTGTATTCGATTTGCTTAGCTTTATAGAGCTGTCAGAAACCATTAGACGCGTTCATTTTTCATCGATGAAAAGTTCAATTCACTAACCAGTCAGTAGATGGGATATAGGTGCGGATATAAGGGAGTAAGTGGAGGGGAAATCCGTTTGGCATAACTGTGTTATAGATTGGAAGTGTGGTTTGTGTTTTCCTGTGGATCCCCTGTGTTTATTTGCCGCATTTTTTTGCAGTTCATGCTGTGGAAGTATTTTAAAAAAAATAGGAGGAAAATTAACCAAAAGGGAATGTGGATTTAATATTTTGTGCGGTTTTGAATGGCTAGTGTCCTGATATCTAAGCAGCAGTTTATTAGTTTCTCACTTTATTTGCAGGATACCAAATGCTGAACAGCTTGCGACCTGAGGGAGAATGTCTATTTGGTTATTTCTGATTTTGATTAATTCATAAGGTCGGATTTAAAAAAGTTAGAGCTTGTTTTCACGATCGTAATGGGGTTTTCCTGGCATTTCCTCTGAGACTAAATTAGAGGACTTCGCTGCTAGTAGGTGGATTTGTTCCCGAATCACGTTCGGACTACAAACTTAATTTGAGGGAAATATAAAGCTAGATTTTCATCGTTGATTAACTCCATGATTAGTATAAATTTCCATTAATCTCGTATTGAAATTATCTCAAACAAATTTTTATCTCATAAATACGGGACTTAAAACTAATTTTGAAAACTTACCAGGTTTGCATGTAGAGAGTTCGGTTTGTGAATGCACTCTCGGAATGTCCAAAATGTAAAACAAACAGAACCGCATTTGACAGGAATGAAAAAGAAGAAATTGAAAATGGGTCGCTCTCCCTCTCTTGTGCAAGTTCATTCCAGTGCTGCCAACGCGTATTGATGGTTTTATGCCTAAGCCCGAAACAAATTTGGCGAAAAAGATGAAAATTGCATAAAATGGTATTAAAATTTATTAACAAAATGTTGGTCTATCGTTTGGTAACTAACCCTTTTTTTGATTTTGTTCTCACTTTTTTGTATATAATTTTGTTTCACGTCGGAAGTCGCGTTGAGAATTGTTGGAAAATAAAACTGACGCAGAGTTGTAAATGGAAAAGAGTGATGTGTGCCTTTTTTCGAATTGGAACTATACTGAAGTTGGCATCACTGCACCATTTTGTCTCTCGATTGCAGAGATCCAGAGAGAATTCGCCAACTAAATCTTCTTTTATTCGATTGAAAAACTTCAAGATCGATTTTAAACCTCTTGTACTTAATATCGGGAGTCGAGATTTGTCTGGCGGAAACATCGCAATCGGTCAAACAATTCTGATTCACAGAAATTGTATTCATATAATATTATACAGTTTAATTTTCCAGCTCACATATCTGTCGTTGAGAAATTCATGTCAACTGAATGGCTGGTACTGGTAGTAATCTTGTGTCGCGATGTCGTGAGACAATTTCCCTATTTTCGATACCTACCTAATAAAGAACGCCCACCCATAAAGTTTGGACTCGACGAGTCCTTTACACCATCGCAGTGTTCTTCTTTTTTTCTGTCTACAAGACGAGTGAAACCTGCAACAGCCCCACTCCTAATGGAGGAAGGAAAAAAAATTCCAACACAGGTTTCAATACTAAAAATCAAGTAAACAAGATTTCATCATCATTTCGCAGCTCAACTTGGGAACTGTTCAACATCTGCTACTATACACCTGTACGAGCTCCTTCCCTCAAAACATTTACGTTCATCTCATAAAAATCCACACACCTATAATCAAATTTCTGTGTAATGTCGTCAACAATTAAAAATGAGAGCCCTCCATCCCCGTCTACGGTCGTAATGTCACCTTTAAAGGTAATAAATTTTGAACGAGACGCCCGTTTTATTACCCACTCTTACCGCACACCGAAGACCGAGACCGCACACCGAGCAACACCTAGAAGTCGGCCGTTTTGAAACTCACATCCCCTCTTTTCGCACTTAAAATACCACGAAGATGTTGTGAACACAGCAAACTTTATAATTTGGACAACTACTGGGACTTGTTCCCGTAACAGGCTCATACCTACTCCCCCCCGTTGAGGGAGCACAACAAATAAGAAAGTTTAAATTAGGCCAACAGCACTTGCCTCTTATATTGCCCATCGTTCTTTTTAATACTTTGGCTGGGGGAAAGTTTCTAAATATTGTCCCAGATCGCATGTTTCCACCTCAGACTAAGGGAGCGCGACAGCACAGTTCTAACTGAAGGAAAGTTCGAGGCACGACCAAGTTAAATTTTGCACTTGAAGCATAATTATACGAGTGCTTAAAAAACTGTACTTACAACCATTTAGCGTTCGATATTCAACAAAAGTGAGTCCTCTCGGGTGGTAGACTGCCACTTATAGTCAAAGCAAACATATATGGTTGCACTTGAAAAATATCCACAGAATCAAAAGAGAAGGCGATGATGGCAAAACGACGACGGACAGAACCCTTCATCATCGCTTTACGAACATATGTGCCAGCATAGCACCGCCAAGGATGGAGGAGGTTCTATTATTTCAACACATGTTCCGATGTGCTTTGCCTAATTTATCTGCGGTCTTAGTTGGAGAGCAAGAGTGCGGTCGATACTATTTGCTCCCCAGTCAGAGCGAGACGGAGAATGTGCCCAAATGTATTACACAGGAAAAACGAGCCATACAAAATGGAACACTTACCGACGGAGTCGGAGTGTTTGTCGAACTGAATACAATGGGACATTAAGCACCACTCTTCTGCCCTACATTCACCCACACACTCATACTTGGTACGGGGGAGAATAGTAGGTGTAGTATCCTTCAGGAGTTTCGGGTGCATTTTGAATAATGGCATCGCTGCACATATCCTTTGGCTGATGGTGAAATGAAATTCTCAACAGTCCGGAGTGTCTATATGCTATTACTGCTATCTCCAGCTAATACCCCCTGCTGGTGGTTGTATATACCAGTGTTCCACCATGTACCGCATGAGAATAATTTAATTTGAAATAGTGTTACGGTCAGTTTTACATTTGAATATTTTAATTACTCGTACTCGTAGTCTTTGTCGGGCGGAGTCTGTTTTTAAATTTCGGGCTGCATTTATTTAAATGAAATGGATATGGTTGAGGAGCGGGTAAAACGCATACCTACCTAACTCTGTCCTTCTCGATGAAGGAACAGAAACAGGTCCTATATTATTGATAAGAAACCGGTTTCGCTACCATCTACCATCTACTGCTTTCGGGGCTATTTGTGGAGGAAATTGAATTTCTCAAAAAATAGATGCTGGATGTTGTCAAAGGAACTTGATCACTTTTCCATGGATGCGTTCAAAACTTGGTATCTGTATTCTGTTCAAATTTTGGAGTATCTTCGGTATCTTAAGAGCAAATATGCAATTTAGAATTGAAACAGAGTCCTTTGCCTTTGATGGGCACCCTTGGTCGTATTTATCTTTCGTTATTGGGCATTTTGCTGAATTAATATTAAGAGTATTAGGCTTCTCAATTTCAATTATAAAAGTTTTCCAAACGTTCCTGCTTTTCGGAAGACTGCAGAAATATAATACCTTTCAAATACTTGCGGAAGATAATTGCATTGAAATGGTATTAGGACATTCTGTAAGATTAGTTTTGCAGTCAACTTGGTTTTACATATTTTGAAAGTCGGTTTACATTATGCCTCTTTCAGGTACCTATATCAATTGTTGTCAGAAGCTTGACATAGGGTCCTATACGAGCATGTTGCGCCTATTATTTTTAACAACGTTTTTTAATTCCTGACATAGCATAACCACAAATTTCAATGAAACTTTCTTTCATTTCGAGTACAGGTACCTGAAAAAGAGATTCCCTAGCCTTGTGTTCGAAAATTTCACAGCTTAATTACCGAAATGCGTGGCGAAGTGAATATTAAGAGCGGATCGAAGTGCTGGTTTCACAATTCTGGTTTGCAAAATTCTCTTTCCTCACACAAAAATAATTTTTTTTAGTTCTGCTTTTCAAATTTTAAGCAAAAAATTCCACTGCTTTTCCAATATAAAACAAAAATAATAAAAAAGTAGTAGTATTAACATTTCAAATTATTTATAAAATATTAATAAAAAAAGAAACATTAAAAATTAAATTGAATATTAGAAAAAATTTAAAAAATTATAGAAATTGAGAAAAAAGGTGTTCAACAGAAAACAAACGACAAAAAACAAAAGAAAATGTTTTTGAAATTTTTTCGTTGCCTTGCAAAAGAACTAAAAAGGTTTGGAAATTTGTTCTCAAAAACGGCTAATTCTTTTGAATATATTTATATGGTGTCAGTCACTGATGTTGTATTTTTTTGAATGCCCCAACCTAACTTTTCAGTTTCGAATGGCTAAAATCCACATCTTCTATTTTATGTTAAAAAAAGTTTACATCATCAAAACTCGAAATAAGATTGAAGCCTTCAACAAAATAAGCTATGGGACAGAGGCTTCTCGATGATGATTTTGGAACCCTAATCTGATAGAAATAGAAACTGAAAGAACTATGCTTGTTCGGCACATTCTTTGTTCAGCAAAATTGCAAGACTACAGCTAAGTAACAGTCACTTTTTGAGACAGATTTCAAGGATGTGAAATTTCCTTTACCTGCGAAAAATGATGAACCCATGAAAACTCGCATAATTTTAAAGGCCTTTTTTTGTTTTTGAAAATCAAAACTTTTGGCGCCTTGCTCAGAAGACTAGCATACTAACTATTTTAAATACATACCACCACCAGACTTTAATAACTGATAACTTCAAAGGACAACATCACCCGACACCGCATGAGACCCACTTTGCTGGCGAACGTATTGACATCGTTGGCTATAATACCCATTCAAGCTCACCACATATACCCAAGTCCGGTATTCATTCACTTTTATGAAACGATACAAGACACAGGGGGAAAACAAGAAACATAAGCACGAACATCCTTCCTTCCGGATAGCTTCGTGATCTGTTTGTAATTTTCCTCAAGTTAAACTGCTGCTTCAGCTATTCAACTTCGTTTAATGTTTGACCAGCAAACGCCTCACTCTCTCCGATTTTCTATGTTGGCTCTCATACTTCGTCTATCGTCTCTTCCTGTATACCTGAAGGACTATTTTTCGTTTGATTTTTCTGTACAAAAAAAGACGGCGACACGTACAAAACATTCGCAAATGCAATAATGATTGTTTTTTATACACATTATCTCTGAAGGATATTCGCTGGAGGACAATATTTTTCGTCCACATTATGTTTGTATACATATATCGCAGTTGGGTAGGGCGACACGAATTCACCTCCTTCGATTTTGTTTCCCCCTTTCAAGATACCTACGCTCTCGTCCAAGGGGTGCATAGTTGGACAATGTATTTCTCGTACTAAAGTTGTAGTAAAAAATATAAATAAATATAAATGATTATTTTTATGACTATATTTATTATGTTGTCTTTCATCGTTTTGGGCCGTTTTTTTTTCTCCTTTTTTATGGCTCAGATCGTGTATCCTATAAGTGAGTTGAAATCGTGCATTTTTCTATTCAAGGCAATAGCCAACGAGAATCTCGTAAAATCGAAGGATGCTCCTCGGAGTTGTCATGCATGATAAGGTACATGATGGACAAGAAGCCAATTGGTGAAGAATGAGCGGAGGTGTCGGAGTGTGTAAAAATAAACTTAGCTTTGCCGTCTGAATGAGTGTCCTTCTAATGAATGAATAAAATGTGTATGGCCGAACCTTGTCGGAAGCAGGGGTCAAGTGTGGATGTGCATGGATACTTATTTTGGAAGAGAAGTCTTTTTTTTACGACCACCATGAGGGTTTATTTATTTCGGTTTGGTTTAGGGTAGTAATATCCTTTGATCATTTTTTTTTGATGAATTGATGAGTAGCATAAAATGAATGTTTGTGGGCGGCACTGTTGATTGTTTCGGAAAGTACGTTTACATTGCTTTGTGAGTAGAGCACAATGGATCATTTTGGGGGAAATAGTACAGCAGTAAATGAGATATGATTATAAGGCAATGTAATATATGACAGCTAGTTACTGATTGAGGTCGGGCTCAGAGTTATTGCCTGACAACTTTAAGAGATGTCACGGTCTCAATGTGATAATTTCAGTACACACAAAATAATATCAACCATGAAATGAGCCCTTGTTTTAATTTGTTTAACTTGATTCAAGCCGGCGTTAGTTGGCTTTATCCAACTTAAGTCGACTAAAGTTAATTAAATTATATTGATTTAGTTGTCGTACATTTTGAGCTACACGCGGCCTCAATCCCCAATCGATGAGTTAACTTAAACATACTACCAATGTCACCTGTGAATAGAGAAGGTTTCATTTATTAATAAATACTTTGACTTAATTAATTATCTTACTAGAAGTCACCTGCTGTTTTAACTCACTGCAAATATCACCAATAGAAAGTGTGTTTTTTTAAAGGACTTAAGTTAGTCGAAGCCGACGCAAGTTAACTTAATCTAACTTAAGCGGAAATAAATAAAATGAAGAACTTTCCAATGTCATTAACCATAGGTACCCAACTCCAATTCACTGCCAAAAACCACATCTATTTCAATTATTGGACAAAAAAAAACCAGCCTCATCCATCAATCACCACAAGTGCTCGCTCACAATAGCCTACGTGGCTTCCTTATTTCTTATGATTGAGAGTGAACACATATCTCGAAAACAGTCAACTTCAACTTCCCTCACTAATTCGATATGTAACTGTCCGCTTCTTGTACTCGCTGCCTCCAAGTAGGTAGTAGATATATATCTGCTCGTTAGGTTAGACATACTGTGCTGTGCATGTGTCAACCATAAATCAATCAGCATTGCAATTTGTCACCATTCATCTATCTTCTTCTTGTCCAATATATGCGTGCGAGATTGTGAATTAAATCATTCACACGAATTGTGGGTAACAACCAAGAACACGGGAAAAAAATGCCAAAATGAATAGAAAAAAGGAAAACTGAAAACACGAAAATCCATGCTCACCGGAAGAACTACTGATTTGTATCCTGTTGTTTCTCGATGTTGTTGCCCATTTTCTGCAGGTTATATAATTTTTTTCTTCATTTACACATTTGCTCGTCGATTCGTCCTGATGTTGCATTTGGTTGAATTTGAATGGGAAATTCTAGAATCCGAGTGATGAACAGCAGCAAGCTCGAAAAACATCCAAGCAGCCAACCGAGATTCACATACGAGTACCCTCTGTCTGTGGAGTGAGAGAGGTCGAATGTGAATGCATGTTGTGCAAGGATATACCTGCCCATGCATCATATATGTTTTTGTTCTTTCTTTCTCCCTCAAGTATTTTTATTTCTTTTGTTTTCCATTCTTGTGCAGCAACGTGTACTCCAGTTTGAATACAACTCAAGGAAAGCAGTTGAATTTGGTTCGCAATTAACGTCTCGTTTTTGTAGGTTGTGTGCAGGAGGATGGATAGATGTACCACCATAATCTTCCTTTTTGCATACCTGTTTGAATGAATTCCTACCTACTATCTTTGATCAGTTAAAATGAGACGTAGGTGGGCTTGGATCATTGTCGTGTGTATCTGCTTGTGCTGGTCCTTATCTACATTTATACTGGTCATAGATACTACTTCATGCTGTCCGCTCCACCTACATACATTTGCAGATAATGCAGTTTTAAGATTTATGTTTACAAGCACTTTTCCACTCAGAGGGTTTTTTAATCCTGTGCACTCGACCGGAGACGGAAAGGACTATTTGGGTCATCGGAAGTCGTTCGGAATTGAATGAAGAAGCATTTCACAATTCCGCTTCAAAACACATACACACACAGCCACTGATGCATATATCTATATGAACATATATGCACATGTGTAAGCGTGTAGAAAGACACACGCCGCAGCGCACTGACAAATCCCCTTTGAGTTTTTCACTTTTCATTGTTCACAGGGTCCTGGCTGCCCAACAAATACTAGTTGTCGTCGTCATCGTTTTGGCTGATAAGTGTCCTTGTTGTGTCGGTGGTGTATGCTACGATGGTCTTCTCGAGGTGAATTATTTTTTTAAAGAGTGATTTCGCTATAGATGGCTATGAGGGAGCTGGGAGGTGGGAGGTGGATGCTCACTCATCCAGATATATGTGGCGAGCTCGCTATAAAGAGCGAAGCTATTCGATTTATTTGATAGTTCTTTGTTGGGAGCTCTGCCTTTCGGTTTACAAAAGGACAATTGAACATCGTGCTAAGTCAATGAAAAAATTAACCACACCTCAGCAATTTGGGGTGTTTTACTTCTCAGCAATATGGTCTGTGCCAGTTGGCCAGATTGGCGAAATCATTTCTTACGTGTGTTGGTATACATGTGGCCACCGGCGCAAAAGTAGCAATGGGAATTTAATTAAAATCTCTGAGAGAGAGAGAGGATACTGTAATTGCATTTAGACAGAAGTTGACTTTAATTGCGGTCTATTAAAGAAGCTGCTATTTGAAATTACTTAGTATTAACTTTTCTTTTCTGTTTTTCTCTTTTCAGGTAAGCGAAAGATGAGCAAGCGATAACTACCTACCTACGTATTTTAAAAGTGTTTACAATTGTACGTAAGTAATGTTATCAGATCGTTTAACAGTTTATCTTCTCGGATGGTTGACAGTTGATTTATAGGAATTGAGTTAATTCCGCTAGTTAGGGGAGAAGGCAATCGTCAAAATAAATAAATAAATAGTTAGTGCAACAGGCCCGTAAGGATCTTAGGCCTAGCTTTAAACGACATCTTGTTTTTATATTTGGGGCGAATGGAATGGACCTACAATTTGTGTACTCTTGGTTAGGTGTGCTCAAGAGGAAGGTCAGTAGAAAAAAATCTCAAGATGTACATGTGATCGTTGCTGGAATCTCACCTGAGACGCTGCGCTCAAGTTCTCCAGCCGACTACCACCGCGTATTCTGAACCAGAAACAAATAAAACGCTTTCCGTGAAATACGCGCAGACGATATAAGAAATACCTCTTAGCTTGCTTAGATACAGAGTGTCGACTTTGTTTGTTGTTTTGGCTAGTTCATTCGTCTACTATGTATAAAATGTAATGTATATATGGTCTTTTAGAGGTGACAATTTTTAAAAGACTTGCCACCTTTTTTTCTTTACGGTGTCGAAATATTCAGTACAGCTTGCAATTTCATCATGCAACGTTGGCTGCATTTTGAATATTAAAATATAAAAAAGGGACCGACTTTTAAGCTCATTAGTTCCACCCGCTTTTAAAAAACCTTTTTATCTGTTGAATAATTCAACCAATCGCAGTGCGATTGAAACTAAATGGTGGTCCATATTTTAGAATTCCAAACAAATAATGAAAAATAGAAAAAGAAACAAATTAAAAAACAAATTTTCAATTCTCCAAATAAGAACTTTTTAAACTAAAATTAAATAGAACACATTTTTAAGTACTAGGTTACTTGTCTGCTTGCTCAGCAAGTTGGGCCACTTTAGCATTATCATTTTGTTTATTGCATTTTGGTTTTTAATGTTCACGTTATGATTTTTAAGAATTTAAATAAAATGCAATACAAGTAATGAACAAATTTTAAAATGCAGAAGATTTATAAAGTTTGGTATAAAACCAAAATTCATAATAATCATTGTTTTCAACTACAGAACTGTTCATTATAATAATGAACGTGTATCATGTTTTAACGCGAATTGAGTGAATAGTTTAATGCCCAATTCACAATGTCGCGTTGACGCGCGCGTGCGTTGACAGATTATGTAGAAACAAAGCGTTCATATGCTGCCACACAAAATACAACTCCAGGCGTTGAATCGACTTGAGATCGTAAATATCGTAAAGTTCAACGCGACGCCTGAGTAGACCTACTCTCTACTCTCACGCGCGTTTGACAATTTCAGAATTTTGAATTGTTCGATTTGATGTCGTGGGATGTGCCGTTCTTAGTTGGAGTGGCACAGAATCAATTATGTTTATCACACACATGTTTTAAAAAGCAATATGATGTTTTTTTTAATGCAAATTAATTAATTTAGTGTGTGAAAATGACGAATACCTTTATTTTTTTGTTAAGTTAATACTAATTTCTTTAGATTTTCTTTGATAAAAAAAATATTAATCATTGCTCTTGTATCTTTGTTAAGATTGTTTTTGCATTTCTGTTATGAATGATTTTTTTATTTATTTTGGAGAATCCTTTTTTTATTCTTGCACAAAAATTACAGCTACAAGAAAAAAGAGAGTAGAATTGAAATTTGAATTCTGCTCTCTATTTGTGTACATTAGTTTAAACCAAACCGAACTTTTAATCTGGCATACTCTACTCTCTCAACGCGCATTCGCTTCAAAGCAGCATTTCGTTTTACAAAATTGTTGCTCGCGTGCTTTGGCATCTAAAATCGTAAAGTTTCGATAAAGCGTGTCAAAGCGCGCCGACGCACGCACGCGTTCAACGCGACATTGTGAATTCGGCATAAGCGCCATTCGTGTTCAAATCCATACATAAGGAGACGAATTTTAGGATTGTACTATCTGTGTGGATTCTCATAACGCTGGCTCTCTCCTGGTACAGCTCTGTGTCCTTTTTGGGTGCAACAGACCCCTTCGGTTAGTGTTCCCACCTGGGCGACGAACTTACATAAAATTAAAACCACATGTCGACGTAGTTTTTAATTCTCGTATCTTCCACTGAATTGAACTTAATCGAAGCTTTGATGTAGCTCTTTGACAGCATGCCTTTTCCACACCCCATGTTGTCCAACAATTTAATGTAATGACCCACCAACCATCCCGCACCCAACGTATTTACAGAAAAATTAATATATAAAATTAGTTTTTTTTTTGTCCCAAGTAAGTCGCAATGGGATGACACGTGTAAGCCATTTCCCACCCTAATTACAAGTGATTTTGGGTTGCCCTAAAAGTTGATGTCCTCACTTAAATAATGCGCACCATGTTGGTCCGTAACGTATGCTTCTTCCATATGCTTAAATTTTTTTTGTTTGCAATAATCCACTCATAACACGTTAACCTCGTTAACCAAAAGTATTTACAATCAAAATTCGGGGATTAGCCCCACCCGTGTACCTATACCCAGGGTACCGCCCCAGAGTGCTATTAAAAAAAGAGCACAAACAACCAATATCCTTTTTTTTTGTTGTCGGCTCTCCAAAAACTCATTAAAACTCACCTTTGATTAAGATTTCAAACGCAAATACACTCTGCGCTTGGATTGTGAAACACAACGAGGCCGACACCTCTAAAAGCATGTTCGTGTTTCACCCGGGTGCCGCACGCGGAAAAAGGTGTAAAATAATATTGATCCTGCCCAAGGGTACAGTGTAAGCTTTGTACACACTGCGCCAGTGGCTTATTCCAAGGAAATAATTAGATAATGTACACAAAGCGACAAGCACAGCCCTTTCAGAATTATATTCCGGCCGGCCATAGGACTCGAAAAAAGAGTCAATCGGAAGCAGGCAACGGCAGAAAAAAAAGGATCCACCCAATTTACTTAAGTGGATAGTACGTAACTGCGAATTTATTATATTATAATTATCCTTTGAACATACGACAGTATTCGCATAATATTATCGTCGTTTGTGTTGTCAAGGGATTATGCTATTCCTGTTTGTATCCAGCAACGTTTTCGGGGGGCAACGAAAATCTCCCATATCATTAAATTTTATCTGGTAGTCCTAGCAGCTATTATCTCGGCGGGAGAGATCACGTATGCCATTGGAAATGGATTAGGTTCTTTTTGACTGACGGAAAGCTGTAACCCCGATCTAGATAAAAGCCGATGTAGCTGTAACGAATTCAATTGGAAGTTGACATCGAATGATTGGCCGTGGTGTGGTGTAAAATGTGCTGCGTGGAAATCGATACAAAAAAGAAGAAAAATTCTCCAGAACTGTGTAATTTAGCAACCGTGGGCTGCGTGACATTTTTTTTAAGCCCTCGTTTGCTCTCTTAAGAGTTTACTTATGTGCTGAATTCCCTAGTAGGTCGCAGGATACCTCTCTCTGCCGCATCTACTCGCATAGTCGTGTTCGTGTGTGAATTTTAACTGACGAGATTTGTATTCATCCCTGCAGCTCAATGGGAGGTTTCTTTTTTTTCGTGAACGACTTGAGCTAATGGGTTTCACTTGTGATTCCGGTTATAGTGTGTGACACATCCAGACAGACGTCGGAATTCCGTCTATGAATTTCTGAGCCCGGTACTTAAGTAAAAGTAAACCCTTTGTCGGATTTAATGATTAGTCAAACCGATATAAGTCGCAGGGATCAACTGATTTTTTGAATTTTAATTTATTTCGGATAGTCGATAATGAGCGATGGGGAAATAGGGAAATTGGCTCATTTCGACTTGATACGAAACTCAAGTTTACTGCTGTCCGGTATATCACAAATGTGTCGCCAAATAACCAGGGAACTGATTTGAGCACTATAATAGCTTACATTCTGGATGAATTTTTTGAATATCATTAGCTTTTACTGTATTTGCTGAAAATTAACAAGATTAATTTTTGCATGTACCTAACTAGTTGCTAGTTTTGGAGGTCTATCGTTTCACCGATAATCGCCTGAATAGTTTCGAAATGAGGTCCCGGTCTCGAGCAATCAGATACTCTCCTGATGCCATTGAAGCTGATATAATATTTTTGTTCATCTGCTCTGTATTACTAGTTCGCTTGGACAAATTTCAGACCTACAAACGATTTATCGGTTCTAGTTATACAGAGAACTCTAGAAGTATAGTCTTTACGTATTTTAATAGGTTAGGTCTTTAAAAACTATGATCGCTCCGACATCTATAACTCTCGATCTTATTAGACTAATTCAAAAGTCAACGAGGGTAATCTTTATACTGGTAAAAGAGAGAGACGTCAACCTTGATCTTACCACCTCATTGTGGGGGTATATTGAGGAAACCTGCCAGATGGCACGGATTCTATACTGCAAGACTTTCATTTCGATTTGCGGACGTGTCTGTTATATGACAAAACCACCGAAGCATGGAAGGCTCCGTTCGGAGAAGTAGCTTGCTTTGACTTCTTTATGTATTCTGAAATTCTATATAGGATGTCTGTGCGTCACCAGCAATACAGCAAAGTAATCTTATGCAAATAACTGGAATTCGCGACAAGATCACGACCACAATTAAATATAGAAACAAAGTCCGAATTAAAAACGGATAGCCTTATTTTGGTGAATAGAATGGACCTCCAATCACCTGAATTGAGAAGCTTTGTCACATAAACGGATGGTTTTGCAAGGTCTATGTATCTTTACAGAAAAGTTTTGCCAGCTGTATATTTTTTTTAGTCTAAATTCGACACCAAGTTCCTTCCTCGTGATAACAATATGACCTAGCTGTCTTCAAAATGATGAAAACGTAAACTCAGTTAGCCTTCTCCGAGCTTCTTCGCAAACCTAGGTCTTCATACCAAACAGAAAGTGCTCAATGATCAACCCACTTGACAAATATGGACCAAGCATAATTCCAAACCGACGAATGTGGCACGAGGAACTAGTGTGTTGCTTCGAATGAAGGCCGCTTCTCTGACTATTTATCTTACTTAGTGGGAGCTTCTGCTGAACCTGAATATAGAAACAGAATAGCACATCTTCGAAGGTGTAACCAGTGACCCCAGATTAAAGGTAATTACCCATTTCGTGGGCATTTTGCATTTCGAAATAAGCGAAGAAAGAAAATTTGTTATTCCTGAATCTGAAGAAAATCGACTCGAATTCAATATCGTGGTAGTTTTTCTACCAACGTCATAAACGAAAAGGGTATTTTTTATAACCGCAGTGGGGAAGTCAGTCCGAAAAGTCTGGCATCACAGGGTCTAACGATTCACCCAACAGAAATCTACAAGATTTTAGTATAAAAAAATAGCAAGTATACGCCACAGTCCACCTATATGAGAAATTTTTTAAACTACCTAGAGTTCGCCCAGTGGTAGAAATTTTGCCATTAGAGTGACACAACATATTCGAAAACGAATTACACATAACACTGCATATCTGCACAATCTTAACAACAACAAAAATCAGGTGAATATTTTGTGTTTGGTATTAATAGTCGAAGGACCGTTCCCTTGCATCGTTCGGTTTCTGAACCCATTTGGGCAGATCTGCAGATCAATTCTGGTTCTGCGAAAGAGTATCGAATAAATCGTTTTCACATTCGCTTTCACACATTTTTTTAATTTTTTCGATTCACTCGGTACTTAATAGCGATTCTCGTTCAATAAGTGAAACTATCGTGGTGAATTTAATGTCGCAGACTGTGTCGCACGATATAAGGTTCTTAATTTTCAAAGTTTCACTAAAAACATTCACTTACAAATGAGCCGTTAAAAAAAATTGTTCTCATAAAAATGTTTGAAGTTCGGTTTCATATTTTCGTAAAACTAGAACCAAAATTGCGGTGAATTTCATTTCAATCTTTCACAGAACGAGAATTGACCCCCTGATTCCATCATGAAGAGGAACGTCTTTCGTAGTCTACTGTTTGACAGTACTTCATACCGACATAAATGGGTCCATTGAAAGCAACCCTTTTTCTTGATAAATTGAAGCAATTTCTTACCCGCTAGAGTACCCACCCTTTCGGCACCACATCAATCGATGTAGTATCCGTTACATACAGTATCATACGTTACATAAAGTATACATTACTGTCTACCAATTAAAACTCATAAAGAAGCCCTACCCAAATGCATTGTCAATATTTTGTTGGTTGCCATGAAGCCGAATTCCTTATAATGCCAAGTCTATTACACCTCAAAAGTCAGTTTGCGAAATGAAACACTCCCAATATGAATGACTGTCTGATGCTGATATCAGTTCCTTTACAAACAGGGTAAGACTGTTTACAGACTGAGTTCGACTGTTTACAGATTTCCACATAAATCGCCTTGTATTCTACATCGCTATCGTTACTTATATGTGAGGTTACGAGTAAAATGTATTATAGAGTCAGATAGAACGCACCAACACCAGAGATCTATATTTTCCATTACATAGATCTATTCGCATAATGCGAGCAAATCATGGGCCCGTTCTTGGTTGCGGTCAGATGATGATGTGCAACATCAAAGGATTTTCATAATTATGCCCTCAGTATTATCTACCAGGTACTGTAATTAACTTGACACCACCTACCGCAACACCTATCATTTCTCGTATTAAATATATCCCACACGCCATCTCGCCTTTAACCAACACTCAGCTTGGACTACCTTTGAACTGTATTCAAAAGCCACCTCAAAGGGAATAATTCTCCATAATGGTATATTCCGCACAAACATCCCTAGCACGGAAAGCATAAAATTTAATCCCAGCCATCGACGAAACTACTATCTAATTTTAAAAATGGTTCTCCCCATAAAATACCCGTTCGCTCTTTTATCGTCCCGAGGTTCGTGGATCGTAAATCGTAAATCTTAAATCTTAAATCTCCTATGCAGTCGTAAATTGTGTGCGCTGCAAAACTTTACACTTCCATTCCATCTTCGAAGAGAGAGAGATCTATTAAGAGAAGTGGTCGTCATCGGAAAGGATGCTTTTGCAGAAATTCCCATCTACAGATTCCACACATGTAGACATAGGTTAGTTAGGTGGGTGATGCTGTGCGCATGACTTCTCTTCGGTCTGCACAACAGCATTTTCAAAACAACAGCATCCCCCCTTACAAAAGTGTTTAAGGCAATTCAAGGATACGCTATCAGTAAGCGCCGATAAGTCATCGAAAACGCGCCCGTATTCATACGAATTTTCTCGGTTATTCATTTGCCCGAAGGATCACATACAAACAAATATTTCCCCCACAGTAACTCTGTACGTAATAAGCGAAGAGACACAGGAGCTCAATAAAACCAATAAGGCGCGAAATTAACAAAACTTTGCCGTAGCTTAAGCTTAGAATTTCGTCATAATTCATGGATACTTAGACCGTCGAGTTCGGGTTTTTGTTTGCGTGTGCTCGTGGACATAATTTAATATTTTGTCTCAATAATCGCCTTTCCGGTTGCTATCTGTCGTTGAATTTATATCTGAATCCGGAACACACTAATCTGCTCAGTTAGTCCCTGGGATAAAACGTGCCCTCCATCTGGCTTCTGTCTCTAAGGATGCCTGATTTACTGTGCGGATTATATGAAATAAAATCCATTCCCGTGCGTGAAGATCCATTGCATGAATAATGTATTCCGCTGCGGAAATTTATTCAAAAAGCGAACAACCGTTTTGATTAATGTGGGCCAAATCGTGAGATCAGTGGATACAAAATTGTAATTACATATTCACTAGTCCTAGTGTATAGAAAAGGGAAAAGTGTTGAGTGCTTCAGTGTGTTGGCTTAATAAAAAAAAGGATACATAACAATTTGCTGCGGGTAATGATTACGCTGTGTTGCGGTTAACGCTATCGAAAGTAATAAGGAAACGGACGATACATAGTGCCTAAGCATAAGCACTCTTGGCTACGTGTTTCCGATAAATCATTCCAAATTACTCACCATTTGTCTTCGGTTTGGATATACTCTTTTTCCTTGTCGTGTATCTTGGGGTAGATAAGGAAAAGGATGCAAAAGATTTCAAATAGATTTTCACTTAGATTTATATTATTTTGAAATAAATTGCCAGAAGGGTAACACGGCTATTTTCTGGATAGATTTATGGCCATTGAGTGGTGTTACTCTTGCAAGATGGTTTCATCGGTTTCAAGTTGTGCTCGGTTTTTTTTTGTGTGTTTTAAACGATTGTGTGCATATGGAATGGGTTGCGCAAAAATTTGTATGGGATTTGTGAAATGGGTATTGGGACAAAATTGTAGCAGTAAATCTGAGGAAGTTGTTGGGTTTGATAGGTCATTAGGTTGGCCAGTGCTTCTTGGGGTTTGGTATTGCGCCCAACTGTGTCGTAAGTTTGGACAGTTACACAACAGGGAGAAGCACTTTAGCAATTTGCTCGGTCTGGAAAGAGAATGAGTTGATTTCAGACTGTTAACACAACCGCATAATATTGAGAGTATGTCCTACTACGATAGGAATTCTATGACGGTTGTCTTGGTTTTCTAGAACATATCTTAATGGAGTACAAAGATGCACTTTTCCACTTACAAAAGTGGACGAGAAAAACTCTAGCACAACTTTTCAAACGGCTGTTTTATTATAAACTTGTGATATTGTACCTTACTTGCCATTGAATTGATTACTAACAATTGATTACCTAATTAGTTCTTGGACCAACTGAAAAGAAAATCGCACGCTCCTTCTCAAAAAATTGCTGCATTGAGTATTCCAAGCCTGAATGAAAACTGCGAACTGCCTCCAAATGCAGTCAGAAGCTTAATCCAATTTTCGAGTTTCCGCCCATTGCATAAGTTTAGCAACTTTTTCACATCAATATTAACAAAGTGGACAAACAGGGTTCGTGCCAAAGGCCTCGATTTGTGGCGTTAAATAAACTAAAGAATTTTTGAGAGACAGATAGAGCTTCAGAAAAATCTTGAACCTTTCGAAAATACCTTTTTTTACAAAGTTTTTTACTTTCTCACTCCTCACTTGTTAAAGTCTATAAAATTGTTTTTTTTTTTTTTCGTTGGATTGCATAGACAGTTTTAGATAGTTATACAGTTTTTGTGAAATATAAGAAAGTTTGATGAAATTCAGACTCAAAGGGTAGAGAATGCTGGGACATACATTGCTTTCGCCGCTTTATTTGATTAATGTTTTCGCAACATTGAGGGATCATATTTCACTTTCAAACTTCTCTAATCGTCTTTGCCGGACATTAATGGCCTTGAACTTGACTTTTTATGTTCAGATTCAGATAAATCTGCTGCGATACTAAATCAAAGACAGGAAATGTAAAAAATATGATTGATTGCACTTGAGACTTATCTCAGAGTCCCTCACTACACAAAAGTATGTCCTTTGATGATTAATAACAAGAATCAAAGAAAATGTCAACTCTGTGCTGGTTTTTGTGGCAATTTGTCATCCTCATTTTTGCTAACGAACAAACAGATACAATTGCTTGCCACTTTACCTTCTTAGGTGGGACAAGAGTCTATGATGGACCTAGGTGTTGGCTAATAAAACTATGCAGATTGGCCAGTACATTTGCAAAGTACATTTTGTCTGTTGCGGACTGCCTTCACCTAATTTACCTACACTGTCTTTCCGGGTGAGAGTGGAGGACTCGACAGGCAAAAGTCCTACTCATCCGGTGTACATGACTTAGACATCTTTGGCAACTTTTCAACCATTTTGAGACAACAATGCAGGTAGCAGTTGTTAATATTTAGACACTTTTACTTCTGTAATGTCTTAAGTTAGCGTAAGAAAATCTTCCACATGTGGCACATATAGATCGATATAAGCCGTAAATCCACTGTGATGCCTTCGACCTGATAACTTGCAGGCAGTGAATCCTATGAAAGCCTATGGATTTATTTGCCATCGTAGTGTAGACATGACAAAACGTTCTATAAGCACTAGAGCATGTCTTTTCCGAGGACTCTATTTCTGGTGCTGGCCAGTCACATGCACGTCTTCGTTACTGCTCATCATTTGCGATAATTGTCATTTCGCTGGTTTGATATCAGCAGCATGCTTTGTCTGGTGCAAATATTTGCTAGATCTTCCCCGTTTGCTTCGGAGGTTAAAGCGTTGCTCGCCATTCAATCGCAAACGTCTTTGATGACTGATTTCCTTTTTTCATGCGAGCTGAATGTCGCTTTATAGCGTGAAGAATTCGCTGTTAATTAAACTACTTTAAGGCCGCAAATATGTCGATTTGTTTCGTCTTTAAATTCAACAAGGGTTTCTTCGTTGCGCCTTTGCTACCGCCCATGCTTTTGAAATGCGCAGCTGGATTGAGATGATTATGTATGATGTAAGAATTAATTTTTTTAAACAAAATCTTGCTATTTAATTGCATTAGTAGGCCAAGGAAACGCTTGATCCCTGACGGAATGTCGTTGTCAAATTTTAAGACTGAAACAAAATATGCTATTTGACAAAAAACTTTAGCAAGCCATTTTAAATCACACGAACTGTGGCATGACTTACGTAGAAATTCAATGTCTTAATGGCGTGTTTGGCTCTTAAAGTAGCTCCCTTCCGGGCAAAACTTTTCCTGTGACGCCCAATAGTTACAGCGAATGGTCTACACTGACTGATCAAGCCCAACCTTTATAAAGCTTTTTCGCATTTGTATGTGCGAAACACAGAAAACGAAAGGCGATTCAGTTCAAGGTGAACAACTGCTGGCTGCCTTTAATCGGACTTTATTCCTCAGTTTATCGAGGAACCGTGCGGAAATCGATTTCGGTTGCCTAGAAGATAATTGTTTGAGTAATGCCGACACGTGGTCTCAACAGGAAAGCGCCACACATCCAACAAAACACTGACGAGTGACGATATGGAAGCACGAAGTTTCCAGTTGCGATTGGCAGACCTATAGACTTTTTTCTTCGGTGTTTCGTTTAATTTCGAGTCCAAGCAAAAAAAGCCAGCAAAAATGGGTCACCTTGCAGGGAACTTTCTTCGCGTCAATTCTAAAATTTAACTTATCGGATGGCCGCCGTCAAGTAAAGCTACAGAGGCCATATCAACGATATTTTACCAGATAAATGTGCTAGTATCAAATTCTCCTAAAAGAATAAAATAAATAAATTGTAAGGGTTAGGGGCCCTAAGAATAGCTTCTTACAACCATTCGTTTTGCGTGGCTTTTTCAGTTATGTCGAGCCAATACGGGAAATTGGGAAGCTTTTTCATTGCAGTTGTGGCGCCTTAAGACGTAATTTGTGCGTTTTTTCGGGGATGGAACCTGGGACCCATCGCTTAACTTTAGCTTCAAATTAAAATATCGAAACAACCTTTCATTTACAAAAAGACTTTTCGCGGTTATTTCTGCCTCGGAAAGCAAGCCGCCTATGACTTCGTTTTTTTTTTTTTCTAAGTGGTGAAAACAGGTATAGAACTATACAAGACTTCGCCTTCATGGTTAGTAAATGTTTTTGTACAATAAGATTCGGCTCAACACAGTATCTACGTATCGTACCCTATATGCAAGTAGAATCAGGGTCACCACAACTTCACAGCCCTTTAAAATAATATTTTTATTTTAAACTCGTTCAAAATTAAAAAAACATTCATATACTTTTCTAGAACTCCGTCAAAAGTCACGGAAAATTACGGGAAACTATGTAAAAATGTAAATCCAATTTTATTCGTCATTCTTAAATCACGCTGATGAAAGAAAGAAAAGTATTTTCCACTCAGTGACAGACAGACATGTGTAGGACAACAGTTGCCAAGGGTGGTAGGTCCTACAGTATGTCAGTTGAATTAAATGAATAGGAACCCGAGAAGAGATTCACCAACTGGTTGACTTTCAAAGACCCAAAAACTACGAGCTCTACTGTAGTATGAAGGAAAAGTGCCAGATTCGTATACTCATCACTGTTTCATCTATGCTCAAATGGACCCAAAATTGCTCTTAATTCGCCACCTTCATTTATAAGTCAGTAGGAGGCAATCCCCTTATGGATAGTCAAAAGATGTTGGACTTGATCGAACCAAATGTTAAAATTTTTAAATGCTAACCGAGCTTGACAAGAACTACTTTAAGTCTTTCAGCTTTAAGACGTTACGTATGGCACTACTTTTCTAATGCATTTCGTTGTCTTTTTGCGTCAGCCTGCATTTATCTAAAAAAAAAAATTAGCGAGCTTCTGACTTATTTTTATTGCGAAATTTTACGGAGCAAAATCGCATTTCTCATCCTCTATGGAGACAGGATGGCTCATTTCCTTAGGAAGCATTGTATGCCCAAACCCTCTTTCGTTTAACGAGAGGGTGTGTATCCTAAGCGCGTGCGGAATCCCCATTAATTCAAAAAAGACGCCTACGGCAATCGATAAAGCCAATATTTGTGCCCATAAATCTCAACTCGCACGTAAAGGACAAAATACAGAAAAATTTCCAATTAAAAATAGAAAGTCGACAAAATTCACTCGAATTAGACTGCTTCGAGTTCCAACTAAGCCGACATAAAAGCAAATTTCCTGCATTTTCAAATAAAAAAATATTTCCCCACATATTGGTGATTTCCTGCAGCATCCTGCAGGATGAGCATAAAGCATCCTTCAATAATTCCGGATAGGCAGCCCAATAAAATGGCAAATTCTGTCAGTAAATTCTAGTTCTTTCTTCACACTTGGAATCGTGTTGACATTGCTTCGTCCTTATTATGATTTGCTTTCCCCAATTACGTACACGAGTACTCCTTTTTGTGCTTTCATTTCACCTTAAAAGAAAAACGTTCTCAAATCCAGCCAATGAAAAGGCAGAACCCTTTTCGCCGTTTCTGTGTCGGCACGATATAGTCAACCTACGACGACGTCGACATGTCGTTTACCAGTTTAGTAAACAGGACCTGCCGTTGAATGCAAAATGAAGGGGAAGAGAAAAAACTGCCTGATGCGCATATCATGTTAAAGATGACGATGTGATGGAACAAACAAATAGAAATAAATTTTTATTTATTTTCTACGGGACACGAAATGAAAATGACTATCGAATGTCACGAGCACATGTGGGTCCTAGAAGAGGCAGCAACACACTTCTATGTCACTGTCATATAAATGTGCGAGTATGCTACAGCATTTTTCCTTTTTCCGAGAAAATTACATCTCGTTTTCATTGTGATTGCCATGCAAATAGAATTGTAATGTATGCCGGAAAAATAAAAAAAAAATACAAATTTGGGAAAGATCGGTAGATTATTGCGTGCTTACGAAAACAAGGGAATCGTACTTTTGATGCGGCTTACCTATGAAGGGAACATTCTCTATACACCTAGTTCTTGTTGACAAAAGGACCCAACGTTGAAAGTCAACATTGCAAAGCCAATTTGGAATTCCGAAAACGTTACAAATTGGTAGAGATACCCATTCACATGTATTTATGTTTTCCAATCCGGATGGCAATTTGGGATGCATTTGTGGTTTGTTCCGATTCGAAATGTGAACATCCGTTTATTCATGGTTACTTCGTATGGGATTCCATTTGATGCATTTGTTTGGCTCTTTGTTGCGAAGAGGTGAAAGGACTGCTTGTGAAATCATTGTAATCCTGTCGCCTTATCGGCAGAAAGCTCACTTCAACTTTAACCAATTTCAATGGCACAAGTTTCGGTTTGCGGTCCATGTAACTATCTACAAATAACCATCGGAGTTGTTAAGATGTTTTAAACTTGGCCAGAGTTATCTGTTGTAGCTTCTCGTTTGTGTATGCTCTCATGCGAAGACTTGGGAACTACACAAGTGAAGGCTTTTGTAAACTAACTTCAACCTAAAGGTCTGCTATGCGATGGCTTCTTGTTAAGGTGCCTTAATTGGACCAATTCGTAGACCGAATATCAATGCATAACGAGCACTAAACTTGCGAATATTCATAGCCCCCTGTAACTAAAGTGAAAGTGCTGAAGTGGAAAAGAGTAGCACTAAAGCTATACGATTACACATGCCACTTTTCATGTCAACTTTTGACATGACGACTTTATTGTAACGTAAACACATGTCTTAAATTTGTCACTAAGTGGAATCGCCTGTCAAGTGTCTGGTCAGGCGGGCTGTCGCAGCGCACTCTCACGAAAGACACTATCAAAGGGCCAATCTATTGAACCCTTCGTTTCCATTGCGTCAACGCATTCAACTGACAGGTTTCTATCTACCGACAGGTTTCTATCTACCCCTTTATTCGCGATTGATTTAAAATACTCTCTTATGGAAACCGATTGATTAGCTATTCATGTTTGGAAAAAGTAGGTTTAGTTTTCACTCGGCTGTCCGCTTAACCGTTGACAGTTTTCACAAATTGAGTAAAAGCTCTCAGATATTGATAAAGTGATTGAGATTGATGTGTTCTATCATTGGTGGAAATTTTTGACAGTTCAACTACAAAATATGTAGCGCGTGGAGTAATTCAGGCAAAAATATTTAATGCAATTTCTATGCGAGGCAATTTATTGGACTGTTTCTTCTATTAAATACGTTTACGTTGACTGGACGAATTATATGGACTCGACACCTAAGTCAATTAATCGGAAGGAACTGTGAAAAGTTTCGTGCTATTTGTTGAGCACTTTCTTTTTATTTATTCCACGAATAATTAAATAAGTAATTTTTCAATTGTTGAGGCTATTGCTTTTGGAGCATTTTTTGGAGATCTTGGATTAAGCAGGGTATGAGCTGAGCATTCTTCTGCGGCAATGGGCAGCACAATGGGTATAATTTGCAATTCAAGGAAATAGGTTTCAACGATTTTAAAAAGCCAGCAGTCGATGTCCGAATGTGGTATGAGGCAGCAGTTAAAAATCTACCTATGTCTGAATATGCAACGAAGATGTCTGAAAACGGAAGTACTGAACTGGCTTAATAGCACAGTTACAAAAAGTTTGTTACTTTCGAAATAAGGATAGGACTGCTTATAAAGACAAGAAGCTTTGCGAAACTGAGCTTGTCATTTCGTCCAGTTGTATAATCAATTGGCATTGCATAGATCCCTCCACTATTTTAAGGAATTGATAAACTATGCGTGGGTCGGTCCAAAAACAAATTTTCTTGCTCACGAAATCGTTCAAATTACCTACTACTACAAATTGCCTGAAACAACGTCCTACGCCCTTTGTTTCTTTAACTGCATGTTCGGGAAAGTTAAAAAGGAGAACATCAGTATGCCAATGCATGGGTCCCCACATTGTTGCCTTAAAAATCGCCCTCTTTAATATTCCATTGCAAACATTGCAGTGCCATGACCAAGTGCATGATTTACAAAAAAAATATGACCACCCTGTGTGCCATCCAGCATACAATCAATCATTTTTGTGTTTTAACCTGCTCTACAGCTGCCAAAGTCTTTCTGGTTCGAATTTGCTCTACTAGCACCCCAAGTAGCATTCGAATACACATTTTAGGCCTGGCGACGTTCTGGTGTCAATTCGTGATCCCATTTAGGAACATATGTTTCGAAACAACGAAGTAACAGTTCCTATTTGGTTTCGGAAGTGGCGCAACACAAAGTAGGAATTATTTTTGACGCAAATCCTATGTACACACAAATTGGGAAGAATGCCATACCATATAATTTGTGACGCTATAATACGTCATTCATTTTGTGTACCTGTGTTATATACCAATATAATATTCTCACTGCATCAAAAATTTCATTATTAAACAAAACTGCTACTGAAATTTTATGGGGAACATCATTTTGCCTTGAAATATTACTAATGTACTTCGAAAAAAACGATGATCCTTACAAAATATGCTGTATTTAATGAAAACTTTCTTTTAAAATTGTTTATGGTATTTTAAATGCTGATAAGGAGCATTATAAAATCAGTATAAAATAAATCTACGATGTGTATATAGACATAATAGTAACATTTTAACCTATTTAATTACACCATATCCACCAAAACAGTAAATTTAAAATTTCTTATCTTCCATATACATTTTTTTTTCAATGCAAAATGGATACCTAACAAAATATTCCCAATTAGGAATTCGTTCTTATTTGTGTAGCAAATAATCTATTGGGAATTGTGTTTATTCTGTGTGCCACAAACTTCCCAATCGGGAATCGTGTTTAATCTGTGTTGACAGTAAGTTTTTAGGAATTGTGTGCATGAACACGCATCTCCACACATTTTACACGCTGCGGACATAATGTTTCATTGAAGAAACAATTCTGACACAATAAAGAATCTGTGTAGACATAAAATCCCTAGATAGGAATATTCCTAAATGGGAAATGTTACCTAGCATTTGTCGAAAATGTTACTCATTGGGAATATTTTCTGGTAACAAAACCGTCTTAAAGACGTCGCTCATGACACATGACACATGAAGTCGCAAAATGCTCCTTGGGACTATTCTCTTTGGCAATAGCTCAGCTCCTTGAAGGCCGACTACTTCGGTTTTATCAATCAGAAAAGCCATGCGGTATCTGCCGAACAACATCACAGAGAAGAAATGTAAAAGTAAATTCGAAACACAAAATGGAAACCAATCAATTTGACAACAACTACCACCACCACTTGCGTTCCTTTTCGACATGCAAATCCAAAAGGAGAACAACAATTAATTAGCCAAGTAGTTAAGTCAACCGAACCCACAGGCATTTTGTTACAGCCTTTGTTCCAGTGCTGCTCTTGTAAACAATTTGAATCTGTTTATTTTGATACAAAAAAAATAAAAAATTGTAACCTTTCCTAACAAGGACAATATTTATGCTCTGCTAAGTTCGAAAAAAAAACACAGCACTTTCAAACTTATTGACTCGATGTCAAGGGCTCTCTCCCCGTAATTTTTTAATGATTCAAGTGGATCCTTCACGTTCTCATCGCTCGACAGAGCTGTGCGCTTCAAGTTTGTCTACCCTTAGCCATTTGGAAATGGATGCTTTCTTCAACCAACGACCTTGCCTAATTAATCTTAATTCAGCCTAATGAATGCCCTTAAATGATTTTAATCAACTCTTTGGATGGTATCTGCAAAGTCCTAATAATACCCGTAGGCAATGTTATTGTAATAGACACTTGGAGTTTTTTGTATTTTTTTCTTCTCACGAGTTGCTAACTTTTAAGTGGACATTGTAAATAGCTGACAATAGTTTTCAGTTGTGTCTAGTTGTTAATTTTTGCACTCAAACTTGTTGAGAAGTTATTGAGTGGACTTGTATTGATTTGTACAAGAAGATACAACATTGACGTAAACTTTGCGAAACTAAGTCTGAAACTTGGTCTTCGTCCATCAACTAAAACGGACCAAGGTAGCGTGGAGTAGACTTTCAGATCATCAGTTTAACTAGTTGGCTTTCCCGTTCTATTGATTGATTTATCTCGGCGGCAGATAAATATTTTCACCTGCCTACAACTTCAACCGAGCTGATATTGGCTTTCTTTATTAATAATTCGAGCTCCAAGTGGTATGCAAACTCCCTCTGCAATAGGAGACGACGGCAAAATCTTTTCCATTCAAATACCAAATGCCATGGCATGCATACGACTACCAATTACGGTGTAAGGATATTTGAGGGACTCATACGAATGTGCTGCAACTTCTCCGATTTTCAATTAAAATTTTAACCTGAACAGAGAAAAGTTTCAGTTTACTATGGCATATGCTCTAAGTAAGGAATCCGGTGACGATTACTCAGGCAACCTTTGAAGGTGACTATGGCAGCAGGGAACAGTAAGCAACTGGCACAGCTTAGCATGGCTGTGATAATTGGAAGTATTAAGGGCGTAGATGATGGATGGGAATTAAATTGATGATTGCTGTGCAAGCATGATTTTGACAACGTCGATTCCAATATAATCATAATGTCAGAGATTGATTGGATTTGTGGGGGTAACATTCAATTGGAATTATAGTATTTATTTATTAGAAAAAAACATCGATTCCAATTGATCCTACAAGCTCCAAAATTGTCAAAGTGCGATTTTTGGCCGGCTAAAAAAATTGGTTCATTTGAAAATGTCTGTTGAAAAACAAAGAGTACGTATTCGTTCTTAAAATCTAACGAGAAAAAAAGTTTAAACGTTTCTGTCGACAAGACATACTTTATCAGTTGTTATAAACCAAGTTTCTAGATTAATATCAACCAAACAAATTAATTTGGTTAAATTCTACAGAGTAAGTTTGTTATTTACGACCGAGAAAATATTTAGGGGAAATTGACAAATTTTTAACCGAGTACCCTTAAACAGTTGGGTCGGTTATTTTAAATCCACTATTCTGTAGATACTATATTGACAGTATTGCTTGTCAGTTTTTAACCGAAAGGTGGTTGATTTTAAATAAGTGATTTTTCTGCGTGTTGTTTACAAAGTGGCGGAAGATACAAGATGTCGAAATTTCGAAGTAAAAGCTTTAAAATTTAATTGAAAAGTTTGCGAAAATTTTGTAGTGTAACACTATATTGCATGTCGTCATTGCCTACAGTCCAATCGTTTGGTATATTTTTAAATTCATTTTGATTAGTAGAGAGGCCTTCCGGGAATACACTTAAACAAAAATTGAACTTGTTATATTATGTACTTCAGAAGCTCAGTGGATACTAGTTGTCGGCTATAACTTTATTTTGTCAGTTTCAAGATACGCAGCGACCAATGCATCTTAATTCTGGGTAGTGGCTTAAAAATGACAACGATAAGGAGAAGAAAAAGTGAACAGACTTCATACAAATGGGCTTCACTTGTTTTTTGTTGTCGTTCCGCTTACTGCATTATTTATAAACCGAATTTCATAAAATGCGTACTTTTGAAAGCTTCAATTTCGTAAAATAAAAGAAAGTCATTTTTTGTCATAGCCATAGCAAACAATAGTTCGTATTCAATTTTCAAAAAATATCTTTCTTAATCTCGGCTAAACTTAAATTTAAACTCGACAAAGAGCCCCAAAGTTAAGTCTGACTCAACAGATTCGCATACATTTATGTGACACACTAGAGTGTGACTCAAAAGTTTGCTGCTTCATTATGATGACTCTTGTCACACTTTTGTAAGGGGAATTTTGTCCAATCTCCTATGAATGGGTCCCAAAATAGGCTAGCCCCAAGACGACTTAGGTTAGTTTAGCCAAAACGACTTCATGTCGAAATATAATACCAAAATAATAATAAAACGAACTAAAACCTTCCCTTAAACTGTAAAGGCTTAAGTTTTGAATACTTGTTTTTAGAAATGTTAACAATCGTCTTAGAAGCTTCATAATTTTGGCCTTGAGTAGTCGGATTTGTGCCTTCAAATGTCAAGAATGAAATGGAAAAAAATGGTTCGGAGAACACTACCAACGTCGTATGCAGGCAGACAACATAAACCTAATTTGGCCTTGAAATTTTTTTTTGATTCAGTTTGCTAAAAGTCAGGTTGCTGAAAATTAGATTGCTGAAATTCAGGACTGCTGAAATCCGAAACAACACATAAAACTACAACTTCATAGTTCTTGAGTCAAATCAAACCACATTCGACAATCTGTTAGAAATCTACATTTACGCTGGCACATTTCTTCGAAAGAGCCCTCGTTTTCGTTACAACTTTAAACCCTATTTTAAACCCAGTAGATCTGCGCTTACTTTGACCTAAGCAAGAATTCCTTAGAACTTTTTTTTCGATTTTGTAGGAATGTCTGTCGATTTTACAAATGGCGACTTAAAAGTGATATGACAGGACATACAACCTAACAAGAAATTCTTTAGCTCTTTTTGTTTATTTATTATTAAAAAGAGTTTCCATGAATAGACTTTCATCACACCTCTTGGATGCCACCCCTACAAAAAAAAAACACTTGTAAACATTTTTCTTAATCACAGGTACTTCAACGTATGCTTTAGTATTCATAATTTTTTTGACAACAAACTCGGTGTGAGCTTCTGGTAATCCCACACGATATGCCCACAATTCACTCATGTCTAAGAACCATTTACACATTTGCACAGCTCAATTTCAGCCGGAATTGTCAAATTTTGTTTTCGTTACATCTCGGAAAGCACCTTCGTGATTGCCTCGCGACTACGATTACACGCGCGGCTGTGTCCTTGGATCCATATTTTCCATAGAAAGATATACCTATGGGTGTTTTTTTAATCTTAATAATACCCATTTATGAATAAGCTAACGTACATCTTACTTCCATTTGCTTCTACGTACACATATAGAAAATATAAATTTATTCTGTTGATGGATCAAAGCGGCAAATATTTCCATCACAGTACGACTCAAGGATTATCTATAGCATACGACAGCTGCTGCTGCTCTTCAATTTCATTGAAGTTTGTCTTCGTGTTTGGTGTGTTGTTATTAAGAAATTGGCTCCTTTTGAGAACAAAGTCGAGTGTACTCGAGCTGCTATTCAAATTGACATTTTTTTCCTTGCTTTTAACCAAGTCTGAGTGTTGAGTGAGTCTTGTGTCCATGGCTGGTATTAGGATATTTATTGTAAAACTCGCACCCTCTGACCTTTATTTGATATTTGAACGACAACAATTGTGATAGCGGAGAGCGCTTAATATTGAATTATTTATGAGTTGTTTTGTTATGAACAAAGCCAAATAGAATTATGTTGTTTTGTGGCACTCTTCTCTATTTGAGTGCTTAAAAATTAAATGGTAGCTATCTTAAATGGTACTGGTGTGGGTTTGGGAAACAATTTCTCAACTTTTCTGTGCCTCCTGCTGATTTTTTTTTGCGATCTTAGAGGCGGTTCCTAGCTTAAAGATTTTTTTCATCCTTAGTTTTATAGTTGTCCAGTCAAGTCGCTCTGGCATCCACGATATTGTGATTTTTTAATATGGAAGTACGAAGCTATTTAATGCCTCAAACCAGGGCCCAAATTTTAAAGGGTTTCGAAAGACCTCTTATCTGCATTGTTGTCCATTCACTCGTTGTATCAACCTTAATGAAGTGGTAACATTGAACATTGACTCGGAAAATTGTGGAGCAAAGATAGTCTTAGTATATTAATCAGCTCTATTTTAAAATTGTACGACTGTGCTGCTGTTACAACCAAAATAAAGCTCTGGCTATATAGCAGATTTTAGTACACCCATAATACGTCACAACCGTACATGGAGTTGAAAGAACTTCTTTAGAGAGATAATGAGACGGCTCTTAAACGAGGTGTTAGGAACTCAAACAGGATTTAAAGTACCTACCCATTTACAGATTTGTAAGCACTTTTTCCAAGGTCAGAAAAAGTCAGCCCTGAAGTCTATACCACCTCTCCGAAATTTTGTAAACCGAAAAGACCGTCTTACAAGCAATCCTAACTGGCAACCTGAGGACGGTATTCATATACCAGACTCAATTTCTTATAAGCTCTTTATGCGTTAAAAATATGGCTATACATCTTTTTTTAATTAAATTTCAAGCTCGAATATCAGCAGCTACACGTAAAGGCATAATATTCAACGTACAGCCCTTTTTACAAAAAAAAAAAAAAAATAAAATACTTATACCATTCTCCCACCTGCAGGTAAAAAAAAAAATCACGCAACCCGTGAGCTTCAAAATCGAAACCATCCCTGCCACAACCTATAAAATATTGCGGTCGACATTGATGTCAACGAGGGTAAAACCATTAAATCTAAGAGCCCTTCAGCCCAACACGCACGATTTGACCCTTTTCTCCTAACCGGAACATAATGGAACAAGTGATTTAAGAGCTTCCACCTTGTAAACCACCCTTTTACATATATTTATCCATCGATTCATTGACATTTAATAAATTTAAACAACTCGATTCAGATTGGTGTCCATTGATTTTTTCGGATTCCAAAACCCCACCGAGGGTCATCGTCAAAAAATGATTTAAATTATTACCAAATCATCCCTGCCACTCTTTTTTTTTTTATTACATCTGTCGCCACTTTTGCTGTTCCGTAAACGTTCTGAAAATCTTCGAATTTATTACCGATGGGACAGAAATAAAATTAAACCCAAAATCGTCACATAAATGCTTCGGGTGCTGGCGGTGTGAAATTAAATGAATCGAACTCGAATTAATGTTTAGTACAAAATAAATATCGCAAATTGTTCAGAAACTTTGCAGACAGCAAAGCAAGACACACATTTTATGCCATCCCCTCTTCAAACAGTTTAGCTTGGGGAATTCCTTCCAAGTCAAAACAATATTAATATAAACATTTCTACGCCAAGCGGGAAAAGCCGAAAAAGAAAAACATATCAAAATGTCATCAGTCACATATTAAACACAAACTGCGGGCTCTGAGGGTGGCTGCCATCCCCTTAGCTAAACTCCGTCATCCGTTTCTCGTTTCAGTCAGCCCCATTGAGTTTTCTTCACCCGTCAGTCGCCTTTTTTGATATGAGTTTTATTACAGTTTTCCATCATGCTGTCTCTCTGCTTCAGTACTGTGTTTAGATTGCTATCTCTACATGGCCCCCAGTGTACCTAGGTACATTTGTTTTATTTCCACATTTTGTTTTATTTTTTAGCAAAAAGGACGATGAGTTCATTTTCATATTCATTGCCTTGGCCTTAGTGTGGAAGGAAAAGTTGTGTGCAAGTATCCCTATCCATCTCTTGGGCTAACAAT
The DNA here is from genome assembly GCA_948293265.1 of Cheilosia impressa. Classification (NCBI taxonomy): domain Eukaryota; kingdom Metazoa; phylum Arthropoda; class Insecta; order Diptera; family Syrphidae; genus Cheilosia; species Cheilosia impressa. Next base: position 24,403,427 of record OX411884.1, on the reverse strand, counting down.
TATTTTCATGTAGTTTCGTCTATTTTTTATTTGTTTGTGGACCGTTAATTTTTTTTGGTCTAGTCAATCTAGATATATGTCTCGCAAAGGGATAGAACTTTTCAGTTTTGTGAAAGTAAACTCAAAAAGTTTTGATAGCACATCTAGTTGCAGTTCAGTCATGTCTGTGGTGCAGAAACCAATTATAGAGTTTTTAAGGGTGCGACATTGATGCAGGTCCAAGGGGTAGCTTTATTGAAGTCCGTTTAAATTATGCAGTTCGTTAAGAAACCAAGAGGCATGATGGCGATGGACAAAGTTTGGCATTATTTGAGTGAAGACATCTTAGCACTGGTTTATATAGAGTTGACGACACTTCACACAGTGAGTGGAGTTGAACGCGCCAATTATTGCACTCTTGACAGCACAAGTTGACAAAGTTATTCTGCCACAATAATGGTGCCTCGTAACGATAGTAGCAATGGCAATTGTGGTTATGGAGTACAATAACTTCGTCGTCGAACTGCATTGTATAGAAAGTTCAGCTGAAATGTGTATGGACGACATTTGCAAGGTAACAATTCAACAGTCCATATCAAAGTTCCTGTTCATCTTGTTAACGGCTTTGTAAGTCCGCGAATTGACTGCTGTATTTCAAGTTTAAAATGCGTGTTTTGTACCGCACCTTGACAAAAAAAAAATCTAGTGACATATTTTTAAGGGATCTTAATTTTTTTCTCCAAAATCTTAAAGTTTCTATAGCAACTTTACTTATTTTTTAAAGGAATAATATTTTTATCAGTACTTAAGCACTGTTATGAGGTGAAGTCCTTACACCAAATTTTATTCCGCGGCGCCCAGATTTTTGAATTATCTTCGTAATTGGAACGTATATTGCTGAAATTTAGAAATTTATTCAGAGATCTGATGCTTAGGTAGGGAGAAGGTGTTCAAATATTAAACGGCGTCAGACAAACTACCTTCGTCCAGACAAAAGCGATTGCATATCTACTCCTTTTAATCTTCAAAAATTGGGAGTGAACTTAAAAAAAATCGTCAAAATTGGTTAAGTTCTGTAAATGTTATTAAGGAACATAGAATCATGTTACACAATATTAAAACATAGCATGTCTTACCTTCTCTGAACTTGTTCTTTTTTGACATTCAGAGATAAACAGAAAATTATTGATGAAACTTGATCAGTTGACAATATAAAAAGGACAAACAGAAGCTGGTGTAGAAAAACATCGAATGGAATTAATGAAAGAAATGGCATCATATCGAAACCAATCTTTAGAGTCTCAGTAGAATTTTAAAAAAGACTAGTCTAAATTCTTGAAACTTTAAATATTTCACAAAAAACATAGAACTTTGCGAGCAACAATCACCACATCGCATGGGAAGCATTATTGTCTCTGACTCAATACTCACTAACAATTTGAATACTAACAAGAAAATATAAAATCTCTTATGTTGTTGAGATTGTACAACCGAAAGAAAACATAGAATTTCAAAGACATTTTACATAGAAACAAATTTGCGCTATGTATATTGTCAAAGTTTGATCGAAACTGAAAAAAGTATTGTCCAAGTTCCGAGAGCATTATATGTACCTGCATGTTACAAGCAAAAAAAAAAACTTAGAAATTAGTTAGCGATTACCACATCGCTTGGCCAAATGTCTCCTCTTTAATACAGTGTTGACCATCTGATTGTGAAACTAATACGATTGAGAACATAAAAATCTCTTTTTCACTCAAGAATGTACCAACAACACATAGAATGATATAGAATGTAACGGAGCGTACAATTATATTAATTCTTTGAATCCTAACTACAAAGCAAGAAAAAACGGGCACGAAATGGTAATGTTTAAAATATCAATTTAAAAAAAAAACATAGCACTCAATTTAAATCGCATAAGCAACTGTTCTAGTCTCTTATATTCAAAACTGATTAGCTATTCAGTAAATGATATAAAAATGCTCGTCAAAATCAACTCAAGCTTAAGAAAGCATAGAATGGAATAAAATGTAGTAAAACATTGACTTATAGCTACATTTTTGACCTCAGTAAAATTAACACGACTACCCAACTAAAAGCTTCCGCATATCTCATACTACAAGAGTCTTACATAGAACCCCTTGGTGGCTTGCAAAAGGACTTCGTTCCTGACTATATAAAAGTTCTAACTGACTACTGCAACAGAGTCACCAATGTTTTGCATATTTGCTTAACTTCAGCACAAATTGTTTAACTCTCTGGGAAGGGGCACCTCCATATAGAACATAGCAACTAAAATGTCCCACCAAAATGTCCCACCTCAGCTTTCATCCAAATGTTACTGATAAGTTGTCCCGCACGACAAACGACAAACTATCCCAACCGCATGTCTACACAAAGTCACAAACACGTACGCATATTTAAATGGCTAGATAATTGAAATATTTGAATGAGAAAATTCCAAAGAAATGCATCCTTCCGGACACATTGTATCATGCCCCCCGCAGTGCAATGTACAACAAAGACTCTCCGTCTACAATGCTACATGTACAGTAGACGAACACGGAACACAACGAACAGCAAGAGAATAATGGCACTGTGAGTAAAACTATTTGGGTCAGTTATGGCATTCGAGGAAACATTTGCTGGGCTTCACGTTTCTCGATTCCCTTGTACATCCAAAAAGTTCTTCTCCCTTTTATTGTTATAGTGCTCCTTACTGGAGGCAAATATTTGCTGACATAATGCTAACGAATGAGGCACAGTGAAGGGAATGGTTCAAGCTGGAAAAAAGCAAACTATCATCCTCGTACTTTATTGTCTGAAACGTTAAGGAATAAAGAGAAATAAAGGAAACATTATCCTGATTTTTGTTTTTTTTTTGTTCACATTTGAAGAAAAAAAGAGCACAAAAGGTGATTCCACTGCCTTTGATCGGCAAAAGGTGAAGCAACAGCGGGCGGTGATTGTTAAGCCGAGCTGCAAACGAAATTAAAAATGTCCACAAAGAGAAACTATCTATAAGGACATTGTGTGTCTTCCCTTTTCCTGCATTTAATTCATTAATGTGAATGCTTTAAGAATGCATACGATGCTAAAAGAGGAACTCAAGGAACTTTGCTGCAGAGCTAGGCACGAGTAGGAGTACTCCTTGCCGCACCTCCAAAAGGATTCCTGAGGAAATCATAAACTTTTTGCAACGGATTTGCTCTTCACAGGAAGATTAATTCAATAAATGAGAAAATTTAATTTCATTTGTTTCGCAAAATAAATTTTCTTTTGCAAGTTTTGGAAAATATTAAAAAGTTTTCCCGTTGAAACATGAATACAAGTACAATCCATTTAGGATGGACGCTTTTCATTACTCAGGCACGTACAGATGGAGTTTATGCGGAGTTGGATCGAAATGAAAAAGTTTCCCCCGTTGAACCTTTGACCGCGAAAATTATTTAAGAAAACTAGTGCTGTAGATGGTACGTTCATATTTTGTTGCGAGCTATCGTTTTTTGTTTTTGTTGGTTTTGGGGAAACTGAGTAATCTCGTAATTGTACACGTCATGTGGGTGAAATAGGACATAACCTGTGCTGGCAGAAGTCTTGACGGGATCCTCTTGTCACGTGGGTGTTGTTGGGAAATCGCTTTTGTATTTGGCACTTGCGAAATCAGCTCATAGACAATCGGAGCTGCATGTACAAGCAATCAGTTTAAGTGTAAGTCAGTGGGGAAAAAAGGACACGAGTGCCAAAATTTTTCAGCAAAGGGTTTTGAAACACACATTGTGGAGAGGGCTGGGGTTTTACTTCAAAAATGCCACTGGGTGTAAACATGCTCAGAAGTTGTACTGTCAAACTCTATCTCTGACCCCATCACTGGACAATGAACTTGAGAATCTGATAAAATTGCGTTGAAAAAAAATCCTGTAATTATTTTGATGTGATTTTTAAGAGAAGAACGAATTTGTTATCAGCCGCTTTCGTTGGAATTGTAGCTTTTTTCATAATTACGCTCCTTTAAGTAATTGTTTGGACAGCTAAATCCTAAAAGTCGATTCTGCGGTTATATCTCTTGCAAAGACATCATCGTGTTTCCCTCTGTCAGGAAGTGAATCTGCACTTCGGTACGTCGAGTCGCCGACAACTGACAAAGCGACTACCATTTGGCCCCACTGAGTGGAGTTCAGTTCTTTGTTATATCAGAGGGGTGAACAACCATCAATCAACGTTGCCAGTTGGTGAAAATAGTGCGAAATATAAAAACTCCACATAAAAATCTCAACGCTGTTGCTTTTTGAAAGCATCTTGTTGGAATTTACAGAGCCCCAATTCAACTTTGATGAAATTGTTGTTAGTGCCTAAATCCGAAAAAAAATATTTAAGGTACTAAACCAAAAACTATAACTTTTTCCTAGTGAATCTGCCTATGGGTTTCTGCTTAGCAGTCGAATGCCCACAAATCAATTCCAATCATATCCCTGTACTAAATTAGGCAACAAAATGAAGAAATCTTAGATACCTTTCTTACCTCACAAGTTGGCTTACTCAACTAGGCCCTCCACAGAATTCAATTCAAATAATTTAAAAACTTTAAATGCGGTTATGTCCTTAACAGATGCGCATGCCACATTATGCAAACAATTTTCTTTACAAAATCTTTCAAACACTTGTCTTTGCGCAAAAGGAATGAAGTTGAACCCAAACAGGGCGAACGACCTTCCTGCAAAGTTCGCTTCAAACAAAACCTACCTTAACGGTGACAGACCTCTGCAAAGCGCTTACTAGAAGCTCTTTATATTTAAGAAGGCAGTGATTTCTCGCATCCCTATCAACACTCTGCAATTTTTCTGACTCATCTGTTAAAATCTTTGATACTCTTCCACACTCTCATATTTGTTTTTTAGCTACTAATTAATTTTTTCCTAAAAGGGCAATCCTCAAAAACGGAAACAAGCCTTTGGTCTTAAGAATGATAAAATCTTGTCTGCGTTAAGACTTCTCCAGCTTCAACTAAAAGCCAAAAAAGCGCTCCAAAAGCGCTCGCATCTTCTAAAGCGACTTCCTTCAATCACTGGGTGTGGCCAAGGAAATATATTCAGCAACAAGGACATTTGTTCCTGTAGCAGTACATAGGAACAAGGTTCCATTGCTCTTTTATCTGCTTTCTAACTTTATTAACCGCGAAAGAAAGTAACATTTAAGTAGATCTAAGTGCACATCCTGAGGGAAAAACAACCTCTCACAGTCGCAACAACTATACCCACTCGTCGCATATGTAAGAGTATATCCTTGTGGTGCTGCCTGATGCTAATTTGTCCTATTGTACAAAGTACATACTCCCCAGCTACCCTCTCCTTAGCAGTGAATTTGTAAGTAGTGCTATAGTACATGTAACATCAAAGCCCACACTCGAATGCGTATATTTGCCGTGTCCTAAGCTCAGTTTCCTTCCATAATTTTATTCTTTTTTCCCCGCTCTTCTGTTAATTCTCAGTTTTCTCGAGAACAACATCATGAATAGAGAATGTGTATACTTTCTGTGGAGTGTGGACCTCCGCCTCCGCCCCCGCTTTCACCATTCAATTTTCCTACCACACATTCGTAGGTATTCGTGGCACAGAAAAAAAAATACAATTTCTTCAACGGAGAAATTAAAAAAAAAAAAACCTTTCGAGGATGTGCATTTTAAGTGCTGCTGCTGCAGCACGAGGCAACAAGAACGAGAAGCGAAAACTAAAAATTGTTCTTTTGATGTCAGTTAATTGAAAAACTCATCCAGATGTGCATTCAAAGATGTGCGGTGCAGCAGAAACAGTAATACAAGCGAGAACCAACTTTAAATGAGCATGTTCGTGCGCCCACTGCCAAAAAAAAATATCCCCACTTAAATGCAAACAATGCGCTCCAGCTCTTGTTGCCTGGAGGTAGGGTACATGTGTAAAGTTTAGTTTTGTCTAGTGCCGGAAAATTTCCCTAAAAATTTCCATTATACTATTCAACAAAACCCTTGTAGCTATCTAAGTATCTATGCTGGTGTACACATGGCGCTGCATCTTATGCCATCAACTTACCATTTGCCATGAATTTCGTTTCATTTTTATTTATTTTTTTTTGTGTTTTTAAGAACACACACTTTACGTTTAAGGATAACGCGGAGTCGTTGCTTTTTATTTGTTATACCAGGAAGCTATTTGCAAAAAGGGAACTATACGACTGTGTGGAACGCCAGAAATAGACCAAATTGTTTTCAATTGTTTTCCCTCGTATTTTATTTTCTTATTTTCTCGTCTGTATATCAGGCAACGAGGCGCCCTGGATAAACAATTTTCATTTTCAAACCAAGTGGGAGTGGATTGTTATGAAAATTTTAAATGTATCTATCCCTTTGCAATGACAGAAAGCAGTTGGCCTTACCGTCTTGCCGTTGCTCTCCCTTCCGGTGAACAAACGGAATTATTGTTAAGAGCCTGGTCATTGGCTGTGTGTTGCCAAGAGTTTTCTCAGTTCGTCCTGGCTCATTAATCAAATTTAGGGAAATTTCCCAAAAAAAAAAAAAAAATTATATTGGACGATGCTTGAAGGCAATGGGGCGAGATACTATCGAGATGAAAAAAAAATTAAAGAAACGAGAAGCGCAGAACCAAATCCAAAAACGAATGGAATTGGAAATATAGTGAATAGGGAAGCCACGCTCGGGTTATGTCCTTGTGGTGGATAGAAAATAAATGATTTATTTGGACAGGAAAAGCAAATAACCATATGCATGAGCATGGACCGCGTATCCGAGCAGAAAAATAGAAACAAAAAGGGATACGCGTACATATGTTACTGGCGAGTTGTATAACTCATTCCTCTAATGGCTCTAATGATTTATATTGATTTGTAGGTTGTATGGGGACACACAAACTGTGTGTATACCGTGCCGGGCATTAAGCTGTAGCTTAGCTTAAACAAATGTTGACAATTTGCCGGGGATTGTGATGAAGTACCGGCTATAAATGCAGTTTTCTTCTTCTCTGTTTCTATTTTGTTTCCGACGTGAGTATCCCATAAAAGATGGTCTACCGGTTTTATGGCGAGGTGTGTGCTGTGAGCATTTTAAAGGTGGATACTTACATTTAAATTTGTGTAATTTAAACAGTGAGCGAGGAGTCACTCCTTTAGAACTCCTTGAATATAATTGGGAATAAAAATATTTTCCAGTGAAAGCAAATGAGAATTTTATTGGATCAGCATATTCTTACAGCCTTTTCTGCAATAAAACTGCGAGTGACTTCAAGTATACAATTTTTAACTGTGAAATTTACATAAAGTACCCAAAAGCACGCAAGATTTTATTTAACAAAGACTCGACTTGAAGTTTCCAAGGGTATACAGTGATAGTTACGCTTTATTTAAGCGCAGTCTGTTAGTGTGTTGGACTGTGAAGCGAGGGGTTCCAGGTTGGACTCCTAACAAAAACCCAAATTCCATGTAATGGTATTTTTAGTGCGCCACCTCTCGCAGACATCTGACAAACATCCGAGAGTATAACTGTAATGAAAAACCTCTTCAACTACCCGTTTGAACTCGTCATAAAAATGTAGATCCCTTCCACTCGTCCGCAAAATGAAACCTCACACAAAACGAATGGTTGTGAAACGTCCCTTCGGACCTGTTGCGCCTATTATTTTATTTATTTATTTATTAAATAGGCCCATGGCCAAAATTTTACCGCATTCTAGGTAGTAACCGATTTAAATATCGGTATCCAAGATCCAGCATTCAAAAGTCAAGAATAAACTATCAAATTGTCCTTTTGTATTATTTATGTTGACACCATTTCAGAAATTATTAAGCGCATCAACCCTCTAAGTTTGAGATATTCCCTCACTTGAAGTTGAACGGTTTTCAAATGGGGATTCATTTCGCAGCTATGAATAACATTTCCCCATTCATTCCTTCAAAGTACCTTCCAAAAGTACTTCGAGTAGAAAACGAGCCAATGATAAAAGATGCATCATTATAAATGGCACGCAATCCGGTTCCGGCATCCCAAACTCGTTTATTCGATCGCTCAACAAAAGCATATAGATGGGCAAAGATTACACCAGTCACATGCATTATTCAGTAACTCACACGAAAAACCCATCCCGCTTACAGAATGAGAGCAATCTCATGCTCAACACTCTTCCCAGTGATTTACCCCGAAAGCTCATACAATATCAATTGTCATCCATAAACCAACCGACACAGTGTCATCAATTATAATACTATCCCAAATGCTAGACACGTTCACACCACCCCCAACGGGAGCAAACTCTTCCCGAACTCGAACATCAATTACAATCGTCATTATCACAGCACATCCACCCTACGGGCGCCCGGCCCCGTAAGCACTGACCATTAGGCGAAAATTGCAATTAAAATGAAATTTCCATTGTCCACTGGTGGACTAATAAATTATGACTTCATTAAGGACATTCTAGTCAATTTGGTAGAGCGCACTCATCTACCGCAACTTCGACGATAGATGGAGAATTAGCGGTCGACACGAGTACGACTGGTAACATTAGGAAATCTGACTATACTACCTTACCTATAGTGTAATTTACCACCGCAGGACATTTGCTCCAAATCACAGCGGACATTGCTTTGATTACAAGCAAATGAATGACAAAGTGATTCGCCAATCATTGCGTGAGTGGCGCCGTGTCGATGGTAAAGAAATTATTACCGCCATCCGCACCCCCGCACCCCTACAGAGATTAGATGCGATGATATTCCTATTGCTATTGCTATCCTGTCTGTGTGCTAATTAGATCCAAGAATTCCCGGCGTGCGCGCTTTTATATGCCTCTCGTAATTAATTCGCTTCAATTAACATACAAACGGAAAACAAAATTATAATTAATCACCACACGCTGCGCCGTCGAGTGTTTGGCAAGTCAAGTTCTCCGAACGCCGCTGTTTCCTACCGTCGATTTTTGCATAAGGATAATATAAATTGCGAAGGCGAACCAATAAATTTATCGATCTCATCGCCGCCGCAACAGTATTTATTAATTTCCATGCGAAAGTTATCGTCATTGGGCGGTTTTGTGCATAAATAATGCAGAGTTTGTCGGGCCACCGGGGGGCACGAGATGCTCTTGTATTAGAATTAGATAAGAGATTTAAATAATTCCCACCCGGGGCAAGAAAATTATAAAATTTCCGATTTATTGCAAACAGGGGAATGCTTTCAAGTTGGATTTGTCCTTTCTGATGGATGTTTGCCGACACCCCTTTTCTCGTTCTCAGCACTCGGAATTTATTTGTTTTATTGTCTCTGGTGGTGGGATTTGTGTGATTTGGATATAAATAATGTTTCATGGGGGAGGCGACTTTCGAATCAGTCTACACACAGCTCGACATAAAGTAGTCTTGTCGCGATGCGATAGTGTCAGATAGTGTCCCTGAATTTGACTGAAGCAATAATTCGGAGGCAACGATGCGAGAGTATAAATCTTGTGCGGCAAACTTTTTGAATATATTTAACAGGATTTACTAGTCGAGTTATATAAATGTATTTATTATTATTTTTTTTTTCTTTCGCCGATGGAGATAAACGACAGTCACAAGGACCGCGTCTTAAAGTTCGTTTTGACACAACTAGATAAAAAGAAAGTTTGAAGGCTATCTATCTCGTTACAGTGATTGATTACAGTTGTTGGGTTTCAGGGAATCTTAGAAAGAAGCCGCAAGGGTTTTTTCGGTTCACGGGTTTATGTGAGAAATAATTATATGTGCTAAGGAAGCAGTATTTGAAAAGGAATGGAATGTCACATTATCTTTATTAAAGCATTTTATTTGGAACTAAGAAAACCCGGCAGACAAAATTTCACCGCATTCCCAGAAAACGATAAATAGATTTTTGCTTTTAATGTTTTAGACTCCATTGGTGCCTATGGTGCCTAGGGCTGTGCGAGACCTAATCGAACCTAACCAGTTTACAAAGGCAGACTTACTTTGCCCCTATGACAAGATGTGGTTACGGTAATTAAGGAATTTCTGATTCGCAGTTGTTAGCCCACGTAACGTCAAATTTATCAACAATACAATTTTATATGCATCTATTCAATTCGAACTTAAATTTTCGATTAAATATTTCTCATACAAATTTATTTTGATTACTACCACGCCTTCTCTTTACTTTTCATGTAAGCGTGTTGTTCAGTTTAAGCTTTTGTGACATTCGAGAACTTACCTATGGAAATTTAACTTTCATTTGGTTAAGATTTTAAAAAAAAAATCGGTTTTGAAATAACTCCGTAATCTGTACCACTAAAAGGGCAGGGGAAAGGTGCTAACAGTGAGACACTGCAAAAAGTGAGGCAACTCATTTTTCTAAAAACACAGACATACCAGTATTGGTTATAATGTTTATTTCCCTCTTCACGTCTTTTGATGCTATTGCCCTCGAATTTCCATTGCGCGTTAAACTCCGCCGAGAAAACATAATGAAAAAGTGTTCAAAGTATTTTTAAAGTGTTTTTAAATTTCATATAGCATCACGAAAAAATCATGTAGGACACTGAATCCTTTTTTACCCGACTGGACACAGGGAGGGTTATGTGTTTCGCGCGTATCCTATGTACGTTCCTACGGGACGCCCTGTAGCCCAAACGGCTTGACCGATTTTGAAGAGCGAGGTGTCATAATATTCGTATTCTTCCCCGGAGTGTCATAGGCTAAAAAGATATTAACAATTGAAAAAATTTGAACATTTACTACATTAAATTTCAACTACGCAGTTGTGTTAAAACTATAGTTTTCTTTCATTCATCATGCACAAGCGACTCCGACACAGACTGTGTGACCGTTGCAGCATTCTGAAAAGTCGTATGAAAAAAAATGTATTTAAAAAAAAACAAAAAACCCGACTTACTGTAAAAATAAGAATTAAAAAGATATGAACAAGACACATTCAAGTTCGTACACCTAACTATTTGGCAGTCGGAGGGTACTCAATACTCATATATTTGGTAGGCTTTGTAGGTATATAGTCTCCGATTGTCAATAAGTTAGGTGTACGAACTTGAATGTGTCTTGTTCATATCTTTTTAATTCTTATTTTTACAGTAAGTCGGGTTTTTTGTTTTTTTTAAATACATTTTTTTTTGCAACTGACTTTTATACGTGTTCATAATAAACAAAAAAAATCTTACAATTCTTTGTAATTTTTGTAATCTTTTTTTTATGAAATGGCAAAAAACAAGCATTGAGACATTTCCAAAAAAGGAAACAGTGAGACATGTCTTTGAGCACGAGGTTGAGGATATTGCTCCAGTAGTACACAGGGATATTGGGACGTAGTGCTGCCAACGTCGTCTAAATGTGGTCGCAGGTCGCACCAGTCATCAAAACGCACCAAATTTGTTTGGTATTAACTTCCAGGGCTATGGAAGCAGCCTTATGATTTTTTCGAAAACATATCTGTGAATTTTTTCTATTTTTTTTTTCTTTTATTGTATTTTATTTATTTTTTTAAAACGAATTTACTTAATTTATTTAATAAAATACTAATTACTAATTTAATTGTTTCCATCCATCTTTCTGTTCGCCCGGCGTGCAAATAATGAAACACTTTGACTTATTCAACGTTTCAGTTTTTCCTGATGCTCTTATAAGTTCTTTTAGTAAAATTTCTTTTGCAAAATTAAGGTTGCCTTAAAAAATGTTGTTAAGATTTCTTGAAAACATTAGGAGTAAGACCAATTTACAAAAAAAGTGTTTGACTTTTCGCACCTCTCCCCGAAATGAAAATTTGTAAAAAATCATATGTCTTGGGAATGTAATTGCAATTGTAACTTAACATTAATGTTTAATTAAACAGTCGTCTTACCTTTTTGAATTTGGTTCATAAGAAGGCATGGTATGACCAGTGATCCCAGGAATAAGCTTAAAAAAGGGGTAAAAATCAAAAATCTTGTTCATATTAAACATGAAATAAAACAGCCCATCGAACGTCTACGTAAGAAATTTTGTGCATCTGAATGCATTCACTTATTTTGATAGAGAAGGAAATAAGTGTATTTATATTTTTATGCTAATGCTTATTTTTACTGAAAACAGTTACATTTTTTAATTTATTTCATATAAAACAAGTGCAAATTTTATTTAGGGAAATATTGGGAATTTTTTTCGAATTGAGGTAAAAACAAATGCTTTGGCTGATAAAAAAAGGGAAAACAGTCTTCAAAGTCTGGGAACACTGAGTAGAACATGGTGGGTGTGGGGTTTAAAGCAAAAATAATATAAATTACGGTAACTTATATGTAAATATGGCAAATATCTTTATATTGTTAAAAAAAGCCTTTGAATACCACCTGGCTATATGATCTGTCAAATTTCATAAATAGGTACAGCTCTTGAAAAGTGTATAACGCAAGAATGTTTGTGTCTCTATAATCTGTTACTGCAAATTACGTCTCCCTAAAGCCAGTCACAAAGTGTGTTTGTCATGTAGCCACAGGCATGTTGGAGAGGTGATATTTAATCAATAATAGATAATCGCATCACACCTCCCAGCGTTTATCGTAACCGCATCCATATCGAATATCCCATCGAAGACACAAAATCAGGTCACAAATAATTTAACAATTCAATTAAGCCACTTCCAGCTTTGACTCATAACTAATGATGAATTCCGCCTGAGTGTCACTTGCGACATAGCCCTCCAGGCGTCATTCTGCACACTCCGTCAAGCCAAGTCAAGTGCACATCAAAGTCTGATGTATAACTTCACACCCTCCCCCGAGAAATACTATTATACAGTGAACACATCTCTGTCTTCATATAATAATTAAATATTTCCTATTTGTCCCTCTCACATGTGAATATCCATCAAACTTTGCCGAACAACAAAATTATAGTAATCCAACAAGAACTTCTCTGTGCACTCACGTAACTATCCCTCCGTGTTACCATGTAATTAAGTACATAACACACAGGAGTGTATCAAAAGCAAGAAGATATCCGAAAATTCACACCAAAAACTGTCTAGCTGCGTGCTAGTTTTGATTGTTGTTTATGTCTAAGACGTGAGCGCGACCGCCATATTTTACTATGAAAAACTTTAATAAAGTTATTTTGTGTGAAACCGTGCAACATAACCCAGTGCATATAGAACAGCATACAGATACGTCTGGTAATTTGATCAAGAAGTACGAAAAACAACGACACCATCTGCATAAGCAACAGGAGCAACAACCACATCAACAAGCACATCATCAGCAGAAGAGAAATTTTCGTAAACATGTCAACGGTATTTGTAAATTAATTGCATACCTTTGGTATTGCTGCTGACTAGCTGTGCAGCGCATCGTCAAAGGAGTTATGGTGGATCCATTAAAGATATTTTGGGTTTTGACAAACAGCACTTACCTAGGTGGGTATATAAATTTATAAATTGTCCTTTAGAGTCGTTGATGTGCGCGATTTCAATTTAATTTCTGATTTCAGGTACCTACCTACGCCTTGATCTGGCATTAATGAAGACGCATCTCTTTGTCGAGTGTGTTCCTCATTTGATATTTTAAGTAAATGAAATGGAATGCCTCAAAGTGAGAGCTTTAGAAAATAAGTAACTTTCAGTGTTTCTTACATTGTTCTTTCCTTGGGATTCTCTTTAATTATATTTATTTGGCATAATCGGTTTAAATCTTGTGGGCTCCACAGGTAGAAACGTAAAGTCGGCATTCTTTCGCCGTTTTTATGTAACCACCTCTCTTATCGGATTCCTCTTCGACAGGTGAAATCTCTCAAACAATTGGCTGCTGTCAACGATATTGCACTTAGTCTATTTCTGGATTGTTATCTGGTAACCTTTGTATATTTTTTTTGGTCTAAGTCGATCTGTAGATATAATATTCTTCAAACTCCATTCTCGTTGATCTATGTCAACTTATATTGAAATCTAAAGATAGAATTACTGCTTTCAAAAGTGGCGCCCAACAAGAGGCTCTTAGAAACCACTGCTGCGATTAATTGACGTTACACTTGCAGTTAAATATTAATGACCAATTGTTTCAGTACTTTTTTTGGACACGACTTCGACAAAAGCTATATAGTTTTGATCTCCCAAACGGCATGATGACAGCAAATCTTTTACAAGTCGATATACCTTCTGGCTGTAAAGGGTTCGACTTTAGTATTTCAATTTCCGAAAGCAGCAATCAAAATTAGACAACAAGGTTTGACTTCCTCAGAGGCCAACTCCTATGCGACAGGTAAAGGTGGGTGAAATGTCCCTGGATAAGTTGTCCTCCCTGGATGGATATATTAGACAGCCACGGATAGGTAGCCTATGGAGGAAATATCAACGTCACAAGAAGGACTGTGGCCCTTACCAATAAACATTTTAAGTTTCGACCTTAAATTTAAGTAGTTCACGATGAATATATTTTATTTATTATTAGTGCGGTGTGCAGTGTGACCAATTTAGCATATTTCCTGCTAAATTTAGCAGGATTATTTAATTTTTTGTTTTTATTCAACGAACAGAGACTGAACTTAATTGAATTAAAATATTTTTTTAAGTATAATACCTACCTAGTAAGGGTCACGAAATAATTTTTATTTAATGATATTATTCTGAATAATATCTTATTTTTCCCGAAAACAGCTTTTTGCTACTTTTTTCGGTTTTAGGAGGTTTTTATTTCAAAAAAATATTTAGCATGATTTTTAGCACTTTTTTTATACAACAAAACATGCTACACTGCTGAACTCAGCATGATTTCAAATATTGAATTGGTGCTGTGTATTTATGTTCGTAGATACCTAAGTTGTCAATACAATCCTAAACAAGAAATTTTTTCCAAATCGACATGAAAGCCTGCCTATGGTCGAATTGCGGTCCCCGCTTATGACGCTATGGAAGATGCACTTTCCATTAGTGCACATTCGTAAATGAGTTGTCTCACCAGCTACTGTTCGTAGTTTAGCGTTCTCATTTCTCATTTCCATTACCGAAAGTGTGTGCTTCAAGTGAATTTGATAGAGAATTTGAATGCTCTTCCATGAAACGCTAAACCATTAATTTTTCCATCGAATAAAAGTCTCGTTCTCGCAAGGCCTGCCATTATACAGATGAAACCGTACTACATCAAAACGAAATGATTTCCAACCGGCATGTTGTCTCGCCCACAATACTGCCTCTGCGATCACTTAACATAACATTGCTGTTTCGATTTTCCTATCCAAATATTAAATTGTGATCTGAATTCCATTATCCATCCCTGTTGTCAAATTATCCCTAAAGGGTTGCAAAAAAAATAACAAACCAACTTCCATTCTATTGGCAGCATTGTAGAGCTGAGATTTGTTTATCCAAGATAAGCCGCACGACACTAACGATAAACGAGTGACGGTTATTTCTCAGAAGAGTCCTCTTTCCCATTTCTTTATTTTTTATTGCTCCTAAAAGGATATGGTTTTGAAGAATGTGCTGAAGATGTATACGTACCATATTGTTGTATGCTACATCTCTTTTATTTCATTTGATTTCTACTTTTTTCCCCTTGCTTAGAGCCAAACAATAACAATAAATCCCCATTGTTGCTGTGCACACTTTATAGAATTATAAATCTCTGATCACTGTGTGTGTTGCACAAAGGATGAAAGGAAAGATTTGCGTTCCGGCCTCGAGCCAGACGGAACTCTTTGCAGAAATCCTATTCTAAATCAATAAGTCAATGAAGGATTACACCTTAAGGCTGATATTGCCGGGCGGAAATTTCTGTCCCTTTTATGACACAATGTTGGTATGTGAGCAACATAGGTTTAAATTGAAGGAGTAGCCTCAGAGATAATGTGTTGACTTGATGAAACATGTTTGCGCACAGAGTTTGGGGTTTTTGCAAAGTTTGTTGCATATATGAGGTACTCGCAGGGATATTAATATTAAGGGACGCATATTAAGATGAGTTTTTATTTTCATTTTAGAATTCCTAGAATTCTGATTCCGGAAAAAAATACAAACTGCGCCAAGACTTGTGAACCTCTTGCAAACATCCGAGAGTACAATTGTCTCAATTCAGATTTTGGGCACTGGAGATATTAATAATGTGAATTGACGCCTTTCTTTTTATTTCAACCCTCGTTGACGAAACAACTTTAGTTCCTAGAAAAGTAATTGAAATGTGGACCTCCCAAAGTCGCTGCCCATTACGTCCCACACTACTTACATTGAATACCAAAAATATATTTGCCACGTGTCACAAAACGAAACCAAAGGCTAGGCGAAGGTCTCGAACGTGGAAAAAATCCTCATATGGGCGGTCCTGCTAAGAAGACACCGAATCTAAGCGAAAACTGAAGGCAGAAGTTTGTCGATCATAAATGCCCTATGTGGTAAACGTAATCATTTTTTGGTTAGGCAGGCCTAGGGGTCCTAATAATTGGCACAATTGTATGCACCTTAGGGTAAATATTTTCCCCCTTCGCACTTGTTCACCGAACTCTGTGTAATTTTGTAAATTTTTCAGTAAAACCTGTCCTCACCAGTGACAAAACTGTTTCATTCTGACCTTCAACTTTGGTGCGATATCTATTACCTCCACCTAAGTATTCGATTAAGGATGTGGTTTTCCAGTTGTCAACATCAAGCGTACTCTCATCCACGATAACTTGGCCTTTGCAACAGATGTTCGGTGTCGATCGGCTTTCCAAAATTAGCATAATACGCTTCTAATGTTCACAATAGTAGTTCTACTAGCCCAATTACTTAGCTCATTGAAAGCCGCACCCCAAAAATCAAAAAAAGCTACATCTTCCACTTAATTTATAACTCCCCACTGCCTGGCTTAATATAACTTTTTATCTGCACATCTGTCCGTTTAAATAAAAGGGCAAAAGTGATTTCCGTAATTATTTTAAAAATAACTGATTAATTGCTATTTAAGAAAACCGTAATCCCATCAGCGCTCGCAACAAAACAAAAATAAATTAAAAACTAAAAAAAAAACACCCAATTAATTTCAATAAAATATCGCTTCCATTATAAAATAAAATTAAATACGTCACCGATATCGAAAACAATTTCCGCATATTAATCATATTAAAATACTTTTGTTTACATTCATTTAAATTGGAAAAAAATCAAACTGCTTCCACTGTTTATTTTTTCTTTTAATTTTCACTTATCCAAGTAATTTTTTGAATGTAAATATCACCAGCAGACAATACATATCAATTAAAAAAAATCCTACCCTACCAGACCAGATGAATCCTTTTTATCGTTAAGACTTGTTGTGGCTTGTGGCATTCCGGCAAACACTCACCAGAGATCCTTCAACACGGCCGATTGATGGACTCGATTTTCAAGTACCTACCAATTATCTCTATGCTTAGAAAGTAGATTGAAATATCGATCTTTTGGTTGAATACTGTGCTGGATTGTTTTCGACAAATATGCGGCCAATTTTTCTCCCTTCGAGGGGGGAAATTCAGTGAATTCAGTCAAAGTTGTTGACTGCCCACTGAAGAGGATGGATATAGACACTGAAATGCGAAAGGTCGGTTTTAATTACAAAGGTTTCGGTTCAATCACACAAAATAACGCAATAAATCAGAAAATAAAATTCCCCCAAATGATCACAACAGAACACATTTTTGTTCTGAGTAGGTATAGGAAAAAGCGTGTAGCCTCTTAATATGCAGTGCATTCTTCCTTTTGTTTCTTTACAATGTGTAGGTATACGGATCAGCAACTCCTTGTGTTAATTTTAATCTTTTGTGACCGCGGCAATTCACCTATGGAAATTCCCCTTTTATTTGGTATAGATATTTCATAAAAACCTGTTTTGAAATAAAGCCATAATCGGCACGGCAAAAAAAAAACTTTTAACCCATCAATAAGAATAGAAAACAAAAAGTTAGCGCCACAAGTTTATATAGAACCCTAAGTCTTACATCTCACAACAAAAAAGTTGCTTAAGTAGGTTTTTATTTCCTGGGTTGAATGAAAGGGCCCTATACAGGTTTATATACCAAATCCGATTACCTAAATTAACTGAGTTAAGAAGCTTCTCTTAATTATTAGTAGTCCCTCTCTGAGCTGTCAAACATAAATCCACTCACGCCCTAAAAAGCTGTACCAATGAACACAAAATAATGGCCTGCAAAGGTTTTACACACGATTACTTCATCAATAATGTAGGTATATCCCTCATGGTCTCCGCACAAATACAAGTACCTTCTTTAATGATTTAATAATTGTTCACTGGAAAGTTGTTTTTAAAGAACTTCCCCGTGAGGTTATGTGATATCTTAAAGGCCGTAGCAGAGCTCGAGGGATGGGAGCAAATAATAATGTACAAGGACTTGCAAATTAAAAGCAATTATCGTCACGCCCAGTGGGACTGGCATAATCAGCGCATTAGAAGGATAAAGGATGTTGTAATTTTATTATGTGAGTACAGGGGGAGGTTTATAATTTGTGTGGGAAAATTCTTAGATTAGAAATCTTCTCACTGATGGCGAGATTATTGAAAGCAGCGTCTCCCAGTTGCTTCAACTTTTGTTGGAGTTGTCCGTTTTCGGCCGGTGGAATGGATTTGCTAATTTGTCTGCCAAACTAAACATTCCAAAAACACTGCCTCATTAGGCACTCCGAGGAAACAAAGAAGCTGCGTAAGTGTCTGACGGTCATAATGCCGCATTACGTCTTCATTTGGCTACTGTCAAAGATAAGATACCCCCGTTTGTGAAACAACTCCATCTCTGTAGCGAGACAGATTACCACCGATTAGCATCCATTATGCAAACGATAGCTAAACACTTGTATTAGCACTAAAATCTTCCGCCACCACCCTATACACCTTCACAGAGAAAATCATTTTCTTTAAGCAGTTTTTGGCAGGAAAAGAAAAACACGCCGCCTTGTAAATCAAGTAAATGATTTTCGATTTATACCCTGTGCTCCTTAAAAGGTTGCAGATCCATCTTTATGAACTGCCAAACAGATTGCAGTGTGCACATACTCTCTGATTAATCTGATGTCGTTTTCTTTTCTGCATCCTTGCAGGAAATTTCCCCCTCTCGCCCTCCTCCTTAAGTACTCGTACACATATGCCTTCGTGAACGTGACACAGGCACAAGCGGTAAAGGGGCCATGAACCCATTTATAGTTTTGAGTTTTATCTTAACTTTCTAGACGGCTGGTTTTGGAGGTTATTTTTATGTTTGCTTACCGCTCCTCCTTCATTTTGGGGGAGATTTGAAATATTGGAATACATTTTGGAAGCTTTCCAAAAGTACTCGTATTTCGATGCAGATTTTTCTATTTTGTTTCATTTTTTTTTTCGTCCTTTTGGCGCATTACATTTTCATATTGGGGAACTAGAAGAAAATTTAAATTTAAAATAAATTTATTGCCAGCAAGCTGAGAAAAAACTAACAAAACTAAAGAAGTGCAGTATAAGCTCTCTTCAATGAAGTCCCGAATGGGAATCATTAATAAACTTCAACTCGCCCCCGCTGACACGAGCGAGAAGATAAACGTTTTTTTTTTTCTGGCTGGATACTTTGAAATTCCTTTTGATGATAATGCACGTGATGAGAATAAAATTATCATCGTGGCTATGGGTGCAAAGAATTTCTCTTTTTTTTCTGGTAAATGCGAGGACGTGCAGTGAATTATTTAAATAAATTACTCATTTGTATTTATGTAATAGAATTAGAGTAAAATTATTCAATATTCAGAGTTAATTTTTGACCCGTTTTTTTCTCTTCTTTTTTTCAGGTAAATATTTTTGGCATCTACTGTTGTTTGGTGTGAATTATGAGTCCTTCTGGGACTTGATGGGGAATTAGCATTTCATGTGAATTTTCTTTCAAATGGAGGGGACGAGAAAATATATTTCAATGCGAAGGTAACATTGAAAGAGCTCATTGGACGCAGTAAGTGTTTGCAAGGAAATTGAAGTTTATGTCAACTTTGGCCTGCAGAACGATTTTAATAAAAGATTGGGCTTTGAATTCCTTCACTGTCTAAACGATTAAGGATACAAATTGTTGCCACTTGCATGAAGTAGGTTAAACTTGTGTTTTGGATTAGGCTACCTTCATTTGAATTTCTGACAAAGGCTTTGAAGTTCCTCTGTACCGGTTTTCTTTAACATTTACTATATAGCCAGCTGTATGGCTAACGAGTGCTTCGAGGACTTTATCTTATCCAAGATGGTTTCGCAACCTCTCATTTTTTGTTTTCCATGAAGTTGAATTTACTGCCAGAGTTAAAGCCGGACAACTTTTTTAAATACTTCTAGGAAAAAGCGCAATTATTTAACAGAATCTTTAATTTTAGGCGTGTGGTTGTTTGTTCTTTTTTTTGAGACATTTCAACACAGCGATGGGGAATTTCTTTTCCACTTCTCTTAGGGACATCTGACAAACACCCAAAAATTATTTTCCTGTAGAAATTTCTCAATTCAGCTGGTAATTTTAGGCTAAGCGAATCTACAGCAGAAGCAAGTCACGAGGTCGACCAGTCCGCCTGCAGAGTCGCAAGGTGGTAAAGTATTAACATTGAGTTAAAGTAATCCTATACATACGATTGCACTCGTACGTTACTAATTTGACAGTTTGTTTAGAATACCACGCGACCATTTACTACCCATTTTTGATACGTAGTCACAGATTAATAAATATGGAGTGCACAAGAGAAGATTCTAACTATTACTAAATAAGCGGATGAAAACTGGGTAGCTGCAGGCTGCACAAACGCTTTCAGCACTCACTCGTTGTTGTTAAGAGACTGCGAGGTAAAATATAAGCATTGGTGTCAGGTTAGGTTAGGTTAAATCGGCGTCTAGCTAAAAATCCAATACACTAAGACCAGTAATAGGTCCATTGTGAAGCCGTCAGGATCAAAAATCCCATGTCCTCACTCACAAAACCAATTTGAGCTTCTAATGAAACTAAATAGACTCTTTAGATTTTGTAGAGATTTGTCATTAATAGGAAAAAAACTCCTGTGTATGTAGTCAAAAGAAACAGCTCACTACCATGCCTAGTAAAACTATCACAAATCAAAGTCCTTCCTTCTCTTTTCGGAGTCACTGTCAATTTGGGAGTAACATGACAAGAGCAGATGTCCAAATCCAAAATAGCAGGTCAAGGGCTCTCCAAATTTATATTTATTTATTCAGAGCAAAGAAATCCTTTAACCATGGCAACTCCCGCTTCGCTATATAAAGCACAACCATACGTAGGAACTAGGCTTAAGTTATGCTGCGAGATCGGTTCTAAAATACAGCTTCTAGGTATAGGCTGTTCGACTATACAGGAAGCCCTGTACTAGCTTCAAATCTATGACAACTAAACGCAGAGGACAAGTCAGTAACATAGATATGCCTACTCAATAGGTAGGTACTGACATCAATCATCGCTTCTCGTGAAGCCCCTCATCCACCTTCAATGCTGTCCGATATTCATTTTCGCGGTTTAGAATAGAACTAATCGCCTGAAGTTTCTACCTTGTCTAAATTGGGGCTTACGTTCGACACATGTACTACGAAACCGACGCTGCAGCTGGCGAATTCTTTAGCGACGCGAAACTATCTGTCTATTATATCAAACGAATAATGCAACAAGTTTAGTGAGAGCATGTCGATTGGAGCAGTCAATTGTAAACAGAATCCAAAACAATTGGATTGTTTTTTTAAGCACCCATCTCAGCAAAGTGGTCGGTGCAGTGGCTCAGTGGATTGTTTCCTGAGCCTTACGTTCGATTCTGGAAACACACAAATTACATCTAAAAATATTTTTCCGCTGCCCAACCTTTCAAAAGCTTCTGACAAACCTCGGTATAACTATCGTGAAACAGATTCGCACCCGTTCGGAGTCGGCATAAAATTGTAGGTCCCTTCCAACGAATGGTTGTGAGAAGCTGTGGTACCAATACGGACCTTTGGCGACAAGTATTTATTTTTTCCATCCAGGCAAAGCAAAGCCAAATAAAACAATTCACAGTGGCATTTGTGGTAAAGTGGTATAAACTGGTATATTCTTTGCGTGCCTCGACTTTTGGTTGAAATCAATATTCTCCTAGCTTCCGCTCGCTGAAAGTTGATGCCGCTGAAAGCAGTTTATAAGGAGTGGCATGAGCACATTTAACATAGAGGTGTCAACATGAATGTATCTGATCTTAAGTCACTTATCCCTGCGATAAATACCGAGTGAGAAGAGGAGTCAAGTTGAGTCTAGAGTCAGAAGAGTCAAGTTGAGTCTAGTCAAGTTTTGTGTTGAAAGGTTTCACTGTTTTTTTAAACAGACCTAATGTTCAAATAGACACGCAAATAATATAAATGTTGAAAGGCATTTTGAAATACAACCTCCTCGCTCTTTTGCAGCTTTTTTTTTGCGTAGACCTGACCATAAAGCTTCCTTTTATACTCGCAAATTGCCGACCTTTGATGGGTGAATAATGAACTCCGCCTTTCTTCGTAAATCTTCTTCGCGTGAAAATGAGGTCATTTATAGGTACACACGCGGTCACCTGTAAAATTCCCTCGAAGAACCTCCGTGCAGTTATA
Source organism: Cheilosia impressa (assembly GCA_948293265.1). Classification (NCBI taxonomy): domain Eukaryota; kingdom Metazoa; phylum Arthropoda; class Insecta; order Diptera; family Syrphidae; genus Cheilosia; species Cheilosia impressa. The sequence continues at coordinate 24,380,889 of OX411884.1, read as the reverse complement.
ACATCGTGATGTTGATTTTTTTCGTCCAACTGCGTCCGGTATTCGATCGGAGCTAAAATTGAATTTTGCACTCGAGTAAATCCACGTAATGCCTTCGCGTTTCAATTGAAACTTCCCCAACTCAACACGCATGTGTTGGACATTAAATTGAACCTATTCCCAAAAGAATTTCCATTTACATAAGCAAATTCTTGTCCCGCCTTTTTTTTTGTTGTTGAAATTTTCTGTTCAATAAATAAAACAGAAACTAAATGGCCATCCCCACTCATGTCCGAGAACTCTGTCATCGCTTTATGTAGGTACCTAATATCGAGAACTCGAAACTCGAATTCCCGCAATCTAATATTGAGTAGTATGAAAACGAATTTTCCATCTGACTTGATCCGAAGCGAAAGTTACTTCAACTGGAAAACTTATCATCTAAAAACATTTCCGCATCACATCCGACCAACCGGACGGGCGAAGGCGACCCACCATTCCACCAACAGCGTTCAACATCGAAATCATGTGTTAAACAGTCAGAGATACACACATAGATACGGGATGTCGTTGCTCTGGCTTTTTCCACTACAATGATGACAATGTAAATCATGTAGCGGACATAACTTCGACATGGTCCTGCAAAGGATACACAAGCGAACCTAAATGTATGTATCAAAAGTTTGCACGCTAGAAATAAATTGAGACTTGCACGGAAATAGCTGTAAAAATTGTTTCGTTTGCCAACTTTGTGAATTAAATTTTAAGCAAAAGTTTCGCCCATTTTTCTTTCCCTGCAAACACCTGTTGGAGCTTGTGTTTTTGTAACAATTACCCACACCTGGGGTTGCCCAAACTTTTGGTTCTTTATCAGGATAAAAACGCACCATCTGAGGCAAATTGATTGTGTGCCCTGTAGCTAATAACTGCGAGCTCAAGGGCTTGTTGTCATGACCACGCACATCCTTGACACTGATGGCAATTAGAAATTTTATTCCTTTTAAATATTTCAATCACATTTCCTGGTCGATAGTGTCAATACCACGAGCATGTTTGTCCAGTTCACAAGTGGAATGGCAGTACGCAGTACTGCTGTGGAGAGCGAGAAGTTGTCCATTTCAGAAATTGGATTTTAAGTGCATGCTTGCCGATGATAAAGGATATTAATGGCCTCTGAGATGTTGATAATGGTGATGATGATGATGCTCATGGTGGAGGTCGGTGGTCGATGGCCCACAGTTGTTATGGCTGGGAATAGGGAATTAGTCAATCGGGATGCTGGTCACGTATAATGGGCGTCTATAATTCCTGTGCGAGTGATTTAGCTAGGGATGCCTATTTACTTAATTGTCTCCTCGTGTTGAGTACGGAAGTAGACCAAACATAAACGGTCTTACAGCGGACTGTTTTCCCGTTGTTTTGTTTGCTTCTTCTCTTGTTGTTGTTGTTGGAACTTCTATAGAGCACGATTTAATAAACGTCCGACTAATTGTTTTGTCCAATTGTGGGGGAAGATGCCACTTAAGAGGCGAACAGTTTCAAGAAAAGAGAAAGTGAATATGACAGACAGGAAACTTTTTCTAATACAATTGCTTTGCAGTTGTATCTGTATACGGGAGGTAGGCAACATACGTTGCAAAATTAGGTGACGGGCGTTATTCGTTAAAAGAGTCGCACAGCACTGGGAGTTATGGCGGTTTCAATTTACACAAGGGATAGGTGTGTGGAAAAAAGTTTGAAAGAATGCAATGTAAAATAAAAGAAAATTCAGGATAACCCCTGTGAATCAGATAAAATTTCAGTGAGTACTTGTGAGAGTTGCTGACTGGTAGTTTTGTGCTAAATTCGCAGGCTATTCACAGGATGTTATCGACTAGGGACTACCTGAAAGAAGAATATTGAGCTATTTTTAAGGAAGGTGAAATATTCATCTGGATAGCCGCTAGACGACGAACCATATCCAGTTGGACAATAATACAGGAGACCGACAGAAACTCCATGCATCTTGCAATGTCGTACATAAATTCTCACTTTACGATTGGATATAGCAGACCATTGGCATTTTGTTGAACTTGTCAAATACCGATGCTCCAATATTCCGAACTTTTGTTACAAAAAACATCGCTTGCTCGTTGCAATTGCAGTTCAAGTATACTTGTAGCTCTGTGCTGCTGGCCCTAGATGTACTGGACCTTGTTGAAAGATTCAAGCAGAATATTAATGGCGGCAGCCTGATATCCATTTTTCCCAATGGTCGGATGGATAAGGTGGGTGGTATATCTTGCAGAATAGATGCCGCATGCAACTATAGTCTATTGAAAAAGTATCTTGGAACCACTGGCAGTGGTATTCATTGCCAAAGTGACAGGTAAAGGTTGAAGTAGTGTAAAGTCAGGCACTCACTTGTCACGGGAACTCACTTACGGAAATTCGCCTTTCACTTGCTCCATACTTCATAAAAATCCCACTTTGAAATTAAGACATAAAAGGTGCGCTTAAAAAAGAAGTTAGCATAGCGTATATAGAAATAGGCGAAGGCAAAAAGTGAAACACCACTTTCACTGCCTTAAACTCAAAATATTTGCTTGTTTTTTTTTATGGAAAGATTGAAGTGTTGTGTATAATTTGATTTCCAAAAAGCTGCGTATATAAGCCAGGTCACTATATTGGTAGGGTTTCTTGAAAACAACCAATTGTTTGTAAAAAGAAATGGAATTAAACCAGCCACTGTACGAATGTCTTGACCAAATCGTGTCTCGAAAGAAACCCCACGATGAAGAGTGCGAGTGCGGTAGCCGATCGGTATCAACGGTTTAATTGACAAATTTTTTTACGTTTAACATCATTAAGTGCTGTTCGCACAACAACTTCCTTTTTTCAAAGTCATTCCTTCTAGAAATTTTTTTTCAAGTCTGAATAGCTGTCAAACACTCAAATTTGTTAGCAAAAGTTTTATAAACGGCAAAGTCTGCTAGGTCAAACAGTCTGCCAGACATGAATTTATAAATAGTATTTAAGAGCTTGTACAAATTCGACATATCAACGAACGGCATCAAATAGCTTGGTTGGGGGTTCAGAATTCGTGGAAAATTATGTGTGTCACATATCTGACTTAAAATGTCAAATATTCTCATTGTACCTACTTACTTTTACAGCCTGATTCTGTCAAATCCTCACTGATACCTAACAAGTCACAAAACCCTCACATGGTGAAGTGAAATTTATTTTGGAAGGTTTTCGTATTTGCAGTAGCTTAGTGGTTAGTGTGTTCGACTGCTAAGCGAGGTGTTCTATGTTCGATTCCAGAAAAAAATTCCTATTGCGATCGTCTGACAAACATCCGGGAGTATAGCCGTCATGTATAACAGCTTCTCAATTCTCTGTTTGGCCTCGGCATAAAATTGTAGATCCCTTCAATTCGTGCCAAAAATGAAAAACAAACACAACGAATAGATGAATGGTATAGGTCCTAGGGTTCTACGGACTAACTTTTAATAAAAAAAATGTTCGTGTTCTAACAATACACTCACTACTTGGGAGGCTTAGAAAAACAATCGAAATTGTGATCCCCTATGGAGCAGGTCACAAAATTCAAAACCAGTCATAAGCGCTTACAAGAGACAATATTTTTATTTGATGGCTCTGGTTCGCTTTTTCAACACACTTATGTCGTTTTCCATTGGGACAAAAAATCAATCTTTTTTTTGATCTAAATCACTTTTCGCGTTCCATTGGGAAAAAAAATCAATCTTTTTTTCGATTCGGAGCACTTTTCGCAGATCTCGATAATTTTTCAGATTTACACATACTGCCACAAATACCCACAGCTGTTTCACGTCATTGCAAGAAGTTTGCTTTGAAAACAAATGCGCAAAGTTCCGTGAAAAGCAAAATAAAGAAATACGTAAAAAGCAATGCATATAATGTTGGAGTAATTATTATCTTTATTGTCTTCCTCATCATCTGGAAACTACGAATCACCGAAACTACTCAATTTGTGTCTACAACCGGGGAAACATATTTCAAGTCGATATCTATAGCAGATTTTTGCAAAAGCGAATGCAATTTGAACAGCTGATTTTGCTGTCAAATACGCACTAATCCATTCACAAAAGCAGATCAATTTCGTTGCACGTTCCATGAACCGCGATAAATCTGAGATCTGAAAAAGATTTTTAGTGGTCCCAATGGAAAACGACATTAATTACCCGAACATGACAAGTTTTATGCTATACGTATTAATAACCATTTCGGCAAAAATACTCGTAGATATCTGTAGTAGGATGGTGGCAAATTTAATTATAACAATTTTACTTCCATCAGTTGTAAAAAATTTCAGTGTTAATATTTTATATTAGTTTGTGTACAACTTCGGATTTTTACGGAAAATGTTGTGCCAATTTCAAACTAATCATGCTGAGGTGAATTTTTTGTGAATTTTGTTGTGAAAAAAAAATATGAAATCAACTTTCCATGAAATCAACCTCACTAGAGCTTGTGACTTGTGAGGGCTCACAACGGCGAATCGGGCTGTTTGCATAACTAAATGTCACTCTACAAAAGAAGACAGTGTTCGAGGAGTGCCGCAATTATATTTACAACATTCTCGTTTGACTGTCGTACCTTATACGATGTCATATCGAATTCGATTTGTGTGAAATATGAACCAAAAGAATATTCAATTTCCGGAGGTCTTTTCCCGCACATATTCTTCCGTCACAAATGATGAAATTTAACTCCGCACAGAGTACAAAAGTTGCCAATAGATGAGTTTTCTCCTCTTTTTTGTTAAAATTTTATCTCTTCCAGGAGCAAATATTTTGACAAAATTTTTATACAGTTTATTTATAATTATAAAGCTTTGCCATTCTATGATGTATCGCCAAATCTTCTCTGGGTCTTCCCCACTATCATCATCTCTGCAGCTTAACTACAAAAATGATCATATCGGCATATGGGAAATATAAACCAGGTACAGCGCCGAACGCCACCCACTCAGATGGCGTCATTAAAAAGCAACAAAAACCCCTCCAACTCGGCGATAAATGGGCTCTGGTTGAACTCCCGAATGTCACCTAAATTGCCATAAAGCTCAACTGTCCCCCGATCTGTGGGAGGTCTTCAATCTTAACGACAATATGCAAACGCATTTTATCACTTCAACCACATTAAGGAGATAGCCGCCCGCCCAAAACATAAAAACCGCATTAAATTTAATTTTAAAAGCCATCGGCCATTAAAAGTTTAAAAACTTTCGTCACTCCCATCATCATCATCACTGGTTGGTGGCAGCACTTTGATTGCATGGAATTTAATAATCTGATCCCTGCAAGACGGATAAAACTATTAAAGCCCAACCCTTCTTACACCATTTGAAGGTCACTTCAGTTGGATCCCGTCTGCTCGTTGCTGTCATAACATACCCACCACAGAACAGAAGTATCATCATTTGTAACTTGTATGTGTGGTTCGGCTGTGTGTGCGGTGTATACACCACACTTAGATATTTATTTATAATCCTTTTCGGAATCTAATAGAGAGTGTAATAAATTTCATATACCACAAAGGAATTTGGTGTATCCACCTTCAACTAGCCACAGTAGTAGCTGCAGATACATTGTTAGCATCCAGCATAACATTCACAAACACGGGTCCACCGTGCTGTGGTCTACCTATAGGAATCACCGCACATTAATTCTGCCAACCGGAAAAGTCATCTAGGGCATTATCGTCATTTGTACTATATACTCGCTTGCGGGCACTCCTTCCGCTCGGTTATACATGTTGTGTATCCAGTATCCCTAATGCAAAGCAAAAGTTACGAGTGTGAATATTTCTTAGCTTTGTGCGGATGCCGTTCAGAGTACAGACAGACCCTTGCCTGTCATATGGTAACGAAGAGGAATGATACGAGTGTATCTCTCTTCATAACCAATTTCAATTATGCGGTTTGTTTATGGTTTTGTTTTTCCCTTTTCGCTTTGGGTTAATTAAGCCGGGGCCAGAACTATATGACGTTTCGTGGGATGACACAAGTGTGGTAAACCAATTTCGAACTTTTTCCCACCGACAGCGGGTGTAAATGTATCTTTTTGGGTTGATGGGAATAAATTAGACGCTATGCGTGAGTATTTTATTTGAACAGAAGTAATGAGCCCGATGAATGGGTAATCTTTCAGAGTCTTACTTTGACTTTCCAAAGCTAATGAAGTTGGGTTGACAGTACTGGTTGGTTACTCTTTTTCTTCGCCAAAATAAAATGGTACCTGAATAGCAGTCAAATTCTAAACTGTCAAAACCTTTGCATAAATAGAGCACTAGAGTCGATTGGACGCATATAATGTCAGATTTTCTGGGTTGAAAGCACAGCAGCATATTCGTTTCGAAGTTAAAAGCTGTGCATTTTATCGGCAACTGGAAGTGGCTCCATTTTTCTAATTTTTGACGTTTTTGCCAAAAGCATTACGCCGCAAATATTTTGGCCTTTTTTTGGTGTATAATTTCCTTTGGCGTAATTTCAGGGAGCCCTGTAACCTAATTTTTAATTAATGGATACATTTTTTAGCTCTAGATTTGCTTGCCTTATTTGGGAATAATCGAATTTAGTGTGAAACCAACAGCGCCTTCAAAAAGCCTAATGCCCGTCGTTCACTTTGCGCGCAAACCATCAATTGCGTATTCGGCACATTCAGCATCAACTCTAATACGAGTATACGATACGATGCTTGTTGATCCGGTTGGAGATCGTTGCTCAACACATTGCTCAACAATTGTTCGGCTAGTGTCGCTGTTGAACATAGTTTTCTATCGCATTGAGCAGCGATTTCTGCACGTTACGAGTCTAATTTTCTGTTTTCTTGAATTGTGTTGGGTGCTACGCCAGCTTGTGCGTGTTGAGCCATATAAATCAATTTGTTGGCATGTACAATTCAGTGTGCTAAATATTTTCCCATTTTATGAGGCAGTCGTTACTATTTTTTTTTATACAACTAGTTTCTAACCCAACCATTGACATGCTGCCTTCGCTGACCTGAGGTAAAACTGGATTAAAATGCAAGTCTAGATCTAGACCTATCCTAAAAGTAGATTGCAAAGAAAAGTAGCACGATCTACCAAAAATATGTGTGACTGAGATATCCCTCGTTAGTAGCATAAGATATTTCTACCTAAGGCAGCACCGTTGACATCATTTGTACCTTACTCCTTATTCCTTTTGAGTCTTAAAACGTAGTCTACACCTATTCGGTTCCCACTAAAGGTAAGGTAAACAATGAGTGCGTCCCTCATTATAATTTCAAATGCCAGAAATATCAACGCACCGCATAAACCATGGAATGTGTGATGCCAAAGCAACAAGGCCAGCAGTAGTGTGTACAGAAAACCAAAAAACCCGTCTCAAAAACAAAAGAGATAACAAAATACCACTTTACCACCCTCCGTTCCAGGCCTAAGTACCACTCATTACTTAAGCCACTCTTCCTCAAACGTAGGTCATGAATAAAATAACGGAAAAAATATAGAAAAAAATCCGCCAATTAGGATCCCTGCTTGCCACGTCCTTGTTTTATTTTTTCTTATTTTTTTTTATAACCACAGCGTAAAACCGATTTAATGACATAACAAGAAGCGTGGAAGGACCAGAGCGCCAGAGCTTTTATTAGTTCGGTCAAAGTTGTTAACTCTGTTAGAGTGGAATTAAAGTGTGCGGTTGTCCTTTACGCGCGCACACAGAGACACCATTTCTTTCTTTTATGGCTGCGGTATAGCGTATAGCGGAATTTAAAGGAAATTTACATTTATGATGGAACGTGACAAAATTGCACGCGCAACAATGACACGATATGGGCATGGGCATGGGCACTGTGCGTGAATTGCTTGAATGAATTTGAAAGGAATTAGCGTTATGGATTTCAGGACACGTATACCTAGCTATAAGTGAGTCCTTTCAGTGAGTATACATAAATATTTTGCGTTTAATTAACATTTTTGCAGAGAAGGCGAAAATTGAAATACGTTTCCTGATTTTGACAGCGGTCTGCTGACATTTCTCATCAAAAGCGCGACTGGAGGTAGAGGAAAATCTTCTCCCAATTAAAAGATTTTAATTGATTTCTTTTTTATTTTGAAGCAAGCGGCTGATTACTCTGATTTTAAATAAATATTTTCTTGACTGAAGGTGCAAGCGGAAATTACACGCATTTTCAGCGAAAAAAACAGCGGCAAGGAGTCAGGGTATTTTATTTTGTAGAAAAGGCAGTATGAATTTAAGCAACACATGGTTTTTTCTTCAATCCCCAAGCAATAAAAAAAACGTAAATAACAAAGAATGTGCAAAGAGAATCTTGGTCACAGTAGAACGAAACGCAAAAGTTTGTCCTTTTTGTTAATTGGTAGTTTGTGTGGTTGTCAAAAGCGTGCCTGTATGATTGAGCTGTCATTTTAAAATTAATTCCGAGCGTTTAAAGTTCTTTACGTAACATTGACTTGTGGATGCGTATTTCCATAATTCTTAAAACTATGCTGCCGTGAATTTCAAGCGTTCTATAGACTTTAGATCCACGAATTAGCTTCGCGTGAAATGCGGTCATAGTAGCTGAATTATATTGTAACCATCACCGAATTTTTTGGGCAAATATCCCTATAAGATTTCGAATCCTGTCCCCTTCAAGGTGGCAAAGTCTCTGAGCTAGCTAGTGATGCAAGTTCCATTCGTGGATAATGGCTACAGATTTGGCTTTTAGCCAGAAGGGAGTTTCTAATCCATTCAAAAAGAGGTGCATCGATACCATGGTGAAGCATTTGCGTCAGCAAAGCCCGATGGCAAACTCTTTTTAAGGTTTTAGAACAAATAAATGTCCAAGCAAATAATTTCTGCTGTCCCGCTTTGGGTTATCGTAGGAAGGTTTTATCGTTTAGGTATTCTAACTACCCCTGGTATTCATTAGGATCTAAAAATGATAATAATTCTCTATATGCTGACACTGGCAGGTGTGCCTATGCGATGCTCATTGTTAATCTTTTACCACCGACTAAAAAAGCCGTCAAGAGATGCACAGGTAGATTAAAAATAACGGTCTTGATGCAAGCATCTTATCCTGGGATTATTCAGAGGAATCTAAACTGATGGCACCATTTGGCAGTCCTCAAAAATTGCATAGGGGACAATGGTTTAAATTGACCGCTCGGTTCGCGAAAGAAGCTATTGCACTGGAGTTCTTAGTGTTTTGTATAAGTAACTTTTAAGGCACTAGTGATATAAACCCTGGGTGGACCGTACTGCCCCTATTTTCGTAAAGACCCTATCAACGTACACATCAATGTGGAGTTACTGCTTTGCCTTCGATTTTATAACATTTATTTTAAAAGCTATTTCCTCCAATTCCAAATGAAATCCAAATTTCTAGAAGCCCTAAGTACAAAAGGTATGCATCAAATATTAAAAAAAAAAATACATTTTTCTTTACGAAAGTAAGGGCTCCGTAGTTCTGCGCGCGTTTCCAATCGGCATTTGTTTCGATGCATTACCAGAGGTCACTCGTATGACACGAGAAAACCATTTTCAACGGGGGACTGGAGGAAAACGGTCACCGATTTAATACAAAAATGAGACTATTCGCCGATCCCCTCAAAGAAATTGATCTGTACCTAACCCTCAATGGATGGTTTTGGAAAGGACAGTTAAGAGAAATTCCAGACAAAGGGGAAAGCGTCAATTTTAAGGCAAACAAGACACAAGCTCAAAAAAAGAGTAGATAACAAATCAAAAATCGCTCTCAACAACTGAAACGTATATTCATTACGAACAAATTTTTAAAGTTCAATCAGATTGAAATGTTTATACAGAACATGAAAGAAAACAGCCCATCAAACGTCTACGTACATGTACAAAAATTTAATGCGTTATACATACGGTCCTCTTTTTGAGAGGACATTCCTCTTTTTCCCTTCTATGTCCTCTCTGATTTTTTACTAAAAGATTGTCCTCTTTTTCTAAAACGTCGTCTTTTTGCCCTAAAGACCGTCTTCTTACCATAAGAAATATACGATTTTGCAAGTAGATTCCTTCTCAAGTCTTACAAAGCTGGATTTTGAGGATGATAGTCTTTAATTGATTTTCGCAGACCAAGTCAATTATTTTCATCAAACCTACCAATTTTGATAGTGTTAAACTGAAAATTCACAACACGACACTGCACCCGTTCGAAGTGGAAGTCTCGATCGAACTGACATTCAAACAAAAACCACTCACAGTGGCGTGCTGCGTAAAGCAAATCGTTTTCACAAATAAGGAAGATCCTTTAATGAGACGGGGTTTCTCTCATTTCTCTTATCTTTGACTCCATCTCTAATATTGCTATGATTGAACAGTGGAGTTGAGTTATGGTTTTTATGAACCAATATCGAATGCGTTTAACAATAGGTTACATGAGCTTTCATCATTTTTGACTGTAGGTAGTTTTTTTTTTATTTAACAAAATGTCCTCTTTTTTGTGATTGAAACAACGGTCGCCGTAATTATACTTAATTTTTAGCACTTTGAAAAGCATTATACTTCATTTTGAAAATCATTTTACCTAATTTTAAGCACTTTGAAAAGTCTGAATTTAGGTTATCTAATTCACTTTTAGTACCTTTTTTCGAATTTAGAGGACAATTAATAAAGAAAGGGGAAAACAGTCCTTAAAATCTGGCAACACTGGTAGCGTTTTATTCTTGTCATGAAAAAGCGCAAAATCTTTTGATTTCACTCCTTCCATTTCAATCCCTTCCTGTTTGCAAATCGTTTTCATCGAGTTTCATCGAACTCATTTCGCAATATTGTCTTGAAAATCTTCGCACATCTGATTCCTCTTTCGGGGAGATATAGTCGCCCAGGAGACTTCGCATAACTTAGAGGTGTTTCTACACTTTCTGGTGACTTCTTGATTACCTTTCGCTTTTAACCACGCAGTTCTTTTCGAACCAAAAAAAACACGCTTCATTCCACAAACATGCAGAAGCATTGATTGCCCTGTTCAAAACAGCCCTTAATTTTCCAAATTCGTCAATCCCTGCAGATATCTATAAATTGCATAATTCTGTAACTCGTTCTGTAATCCCATCCATCGTTTTCATATATTTACACCTATTTGTACCTATCGAAATGCTTGCTCAGCTTGGGGGGATACAATTTGTGCAACACCTGGCGGTGATAAGTTGACAGTTCACTCAACATGTTAACATCACAATTCGTCTTGATAAACAACTCGACGTTATTTCGCAAATAAAACTATCAACAACTTCTGCTGATGACGGCGACGGTACCTTGTGTATCTAGTATGGATATGGATAGAAGAAGTTGATCTCATAAAGGACATGCCATTCGCACAGACCAAATTCAACATCTTTCCTCGACTCACTTACGTTCACTAAAGTCCCCATTACGATAAAAAAGCGGGGACTCAAATAAGTCGATATTTAGAAGGAGCCTATAGACAAGCTAGTGAGATGTTCAACATGCCTCTGCTATATTTTTGAATATTTTTTCTCGACTTTATGCCCCCTTTTGGTAAACAGCATCCACTGTGTCTCTCTCCCAGAATGGTCTGAGGGACCATGCACCCTTTCCGCCTGACTGCTTTTTTTGACAGACTAAACTATACTCAAGGTTTGCTTCCTATGGCTGTCATCTGGTTGTACGATGGCATTAGCCTCGCATGTGTGTCATCAAGTATGGTAAGCCGCTGAGAAACACATGCTCACTTTACGAGATATCCCGTTAGAAAGACACCACAGCATGACACCATTGCATCATCAAAAATGTTGTCCAAGCAAAGACCTCCCCTCAATGATCGCCCTCTTTCAAATTGCATTTGTGTGATTAACAAATTACTAACGATTTTGATTTTAATTAAAAATGTTGCGCATCCGTCTCAGTATCTCCTGTGGCACATGCGAAATTAATCCTTTTCATGATTCACGCTCATTTGTCAGTCTCATTCAAGCGAACCGATATAACCGAAAGTACTCATAGCCACGTAAAATTCAAACAATTAATAAAACTCGACACCATTGCATTCACACATCCGTTTGGTTTATTGCTTGACCAGGAAAACCATTGCCAAACGATGACTCAATTAATTTACGTTCCCCTGACAAGATTGATGGTATGCCACTGTTCTAGAATGATATAGAGCAAGTTTCGCAGCCGCAACTATCTGCGACCAACATTTACAGCGAAAGGATCTAATTTTAATTAACTTTGCAGCCAGTAATGTCAGATCAACCGGTGGCCATACTAATAAAGGGTGTTTTTTTTAGAGGTATAGAACTTTGAAATGGAATAAAACGAAGATGACTTTTTTAAATTGACTTGAAATTTACTTTATTCGAAAGATAATATTGTGGAATTATAATTTAAATATGATTTCCGGCATATGACCGCCACGGCTGGCTTTAATCTGAATTTCCAATTTGTGACCGTATATCGGCAATAACGCGGCGAATTTTGTCCTTTTGGTCAATCTTTTCGGGCTTATCGGTATTGACTAGCGACTTCACATATCCCCACAGAAAATAGTCCAGCGGCGTTAAACCGCACGATCTTGGAGGCCAGTTGACGGGTCCGCAACGTGAATCTATTCGGTTACCAAACGTTGCAATCTTGTTTTGGTCCCATTCACCGAATTTACTCCTTGCTAGGTGATCCTGTGGCTTCAATTCTTGCACGAGTTGGATTTTGTAAGCACGCAAACCAAGGTCTTTCCGCAAAATCTTCCATAAAGGGGATGGGAACATTATCCAATTCCTCTTCACAAAGGCGGATAGACTGATTCGGGTCTTCCTCTACGCTACGCTCTACAACCGCAATGACTTCTTCTGTACGCACTGTACCGTGTACGACGTCTCTGTGGTTTGTATTATCATTTAGAGCAAACGTGTTGCGAAAGCGTTCCATAGTTAATCGAATTAATTGCTCTGATGGACGATTATGTTGACCGTAAAATGGACATGATTTTCAAAATAAATTTGCACAATTTGGAAGCGTTGTTCAGGCGTCAGTCTTTTCATTTTGAAATGCCAAACCAAACTAAAAATAAATCACTTGACAGCTGAAAAAATGGCCGCCAGTTAAAATAGTGCTACCGGCTTAAAGTTCTATACCCCTTTATATTGCGCACGCCATCAAATTAAAAACGGAACCAGCATCCAGCTGTAGCTAAACAAACAGTAGACAATCGCAGCACTGTCCGGAGCAATATTAATCAAAACGAAACGATTTGTTCTTGTTTGCACTTGTATCGCCATCATATTTGAGTTTTGAGTGCAGCGCCGCCGTCGGCTTCCGGATGCGCGCACAGGATCAGGATGTTCAATCGCAGTAAACATGAGAATTTTTTTTTCGTTGTATGCAATCTTCTTTTGTGCAGTCGAAAATCTATGGATCCAAATTGTATCTCATCCTTGCTATATGAAAAGAGATGCATTTCCATTAGCTATTGTTGCGCGTTCGTCCTGTTTTAGCTCGCAGCGAAATGATTAAAAATGTCCGATGTTTACACGATTTTAGGAGGACTTTATGCAAATATCCCAATGCATGGATGTGGATACTTCATATACTCGTGTGTGTGGTTTTTTTTCTCTTTTTTGAAATTTTTCCATGAAACGCAATCCAACAATGGAGAAAGTTTCTGTGAAATTTAAACGCCAGTCAAACAATGGAGTCAAAGCTCGATGTACTCGCTGTGTTGCCGTTAGTTGCTGTGACATACCACCACTCATATCGATGGTACAAGTCTTTCGGGCTGCACACAGACGACTAATACCGAGGCGGAGGAAGGAATTGGGCAGCCATTTGGAGTGGCTTTCAGAAGTTTGTTGTGCTGAGCAATCGATGCAGAGATGTCACAAGGACACACAAGAAACGGTGAACAAAAGGGGGAAACTTTCCATTAGAAAAACTGTCAACAGCGTGTGTGGCAGCAATAATGACCACTACCATCGTACGATGCCGCCGGCCGCTGCCCATCGACGACGATGGCGATGACGACGGTGGCGACGGAGGGCATTTCGAATAGAAGCTGGATCTGTTGTTCAGCGAATATAGTACGCAATGATTGGATCCATGGCAGCCTGACCACAGGAAGTGTACTCGCGTCGCAGTTCTAATGCAAGACAAAAAAAAATTCAAAGGGGGGTTTCTATTATTATGGTGTCGGGTGTGCTATATGAAGCAATAACAATAATGCAGTTGCAACAACCACAATCATCCGCACCAACTACCACCCACCACGTGCACTGCTTGTCCTTAAACCGCAGCAGCTAAACAACGCTTGGTTATGGAACGATTCCCTCCGTGGATAGCACTTTATCCGCAATTTGTTTTTTTTTTACTGCCCATTTTTTGGGGAGTGGGTTAGGGTTTCCGTTTATTTTACGAGTGAGGACTAGGGCAGAAATATATATAAATCCTTATATTATCAGGATGGCGGTGTGGCGACTATTATTGTGCACTGCAACTGCTACAAATGGCAAATGTATCCAGTTTTTTGTTTGAGTCCCGTTTTATGATTATTATTATATTTGCGACGGTTTTTTTTTTGCTGTACGATGCTTCCGCACTTCGTCACAATTCACACAGCCAGCAGGACAGGAGTGGGACCACCACATTGTTGATCCTTAATAATAGGAATTTAAGCGATGCGTCATGGGTTTATATCGCAAGTGGACGTTGTGGATTTGCGGGATACAGTATTACACCCTGGCGGCTGGGCAATGCAATTAAGCGGTTGCTTGAACGTGAACCGTGCCATTCTATTCCGTTGGCTTATGGTTATGTGTCCTTCAGCGAGTGAAATTGTATGACGAGTGTGCTCTAGTGGCCATGGCAAAAGTTCACGTCCTTTTCGTTGCTGAGTTGTTCCCCCTCGTGGATGAGGAGACTCTTAGATTTGGGAAAAACTTTGAGCACCTCCTTTGAGTCGGATTTTTCTCGCTCTTTTTATTTCAAAGGATAATCCAGCTATTTCCTTTATAATTAAATTAAAATACTTGTCGTAATTAATTTAGCGATACGGTGAAAAGATGCCTTGTGGATAGTTTCTTTTTTTTTAAGTGTAGCTCTTCTTTTAAAGACGCTCAAAGGAAGCGAAAAAGCATTCCCAGGTCGTCTCCTCTAGAATTTTCTCTTTATTCTAGGTCAAAGTGGAGAGTCTTTGGATGTGCTAGCATTGTTTGTTCTTGTATTTCTTTTTTACAGTCCACTCATAGAAACAAACGGTAGAGAACTCACTTAATATTCGTTGAATGCAGGTGTAGCCAAGAGAGATAAATGCCGCCTAACAAAATAAAGGACTTATTCCTCTGCGGACACATGCAACTTAATCGGCTTTGTAAGCACCCGTTGTCCATATGGGTTAATAAATCATTATCAATACTGTCAAACTTTATTATGACTCATTGGTAACAACTCCCCATAAAAGGGCTCGAAATATTGCTTTTACAGATGTTAAATAATATATTTTAATATTTTTGAATGGCCCAGTGACAGTGAGTAGCATGATATGTCCTTCAGTGTCTATCACAAACATATAACAGCATCAGTGAGTTGATTATACATATGCGTAGTCGTGGGATTTCTGGGTAATACATACACTCAAAATAAGCACAAAAAGTTTGTCATGTGTATGTTCTTATAACCGGGATAATCACAAAGTTGTACAGAGAGTTGGTAACGTTGTGATTTTAAGCAGAATACGAGTGTTAGGACAAACCCCTGCAGATGAAAGATCCTTGCTCCCAAATGAAACAGCTGTGATTTTGATTTAATGAAGTCGATGGCAGGGCGAAGACTTGTTTCGAAAAATGGTAAAAGTTGGAAGGAGGAACAGCAGACCTGGGGAAATAAGTTGCACATTAATTCATTGAAAATGCCTTCTTTTGTTGGTTATGAACCAGGAGGTCAATAGGAAGAGTTCAAAAATGGTTGCTACAAATGGTAGCCGTAAAAAGTTGTACCCAAAACACTTACGAATAGTGATTTAGATGTATAAATCTCAGTATTCTCAGCACAACAATTTTTGCAGTGCTATTTTTAATCAAATTTCTTTAAAATATAGACTAAGTGAAAGGTGAACTTCCTTAAATGCATTCCCGCAGTTTGTAAGTGTAGGTGTGTGGCCAATTTACTTTAACATAGTACACATACTTTCCCAAATAGTAGCACGGAAAACAGCTTTAGGCAAATTCTCTATAGTTGGCTGAGCTGACTGTTTATTTAATACCATATTCTTAGTTTATGACCGAGATTAAGTAAAGGGTGATTTTTTAAGAGGTTTAGAATTTAAAAAAAAAAAAAAACACAAAAAATGAATCGATAGTTTGAACCTTGCAATTTAATGTTTAAAGATAATTTCATGCAAATGTTGACCGCGGCTGCGTCTCAGGTAGCCCATCCGCTGAGTCCAATTTTGGCATACTTTTTCACACATATCGGCCGGTATCTCACGAATGAATGCATGGATGTTGGCTTCCAGTGCGTCAATCGAAGCGGGCTTGTTCCTATACACATTAGCCTTGGCATACCCCCACAAAAAATAATCTAATGGTGTCAAATCGCACGATCTAGGCGGCCAATTGACCGGCCCGAAACGTGAAATTAACTGTTCACCAAACTCGCCTCGCAATTGCGCCATTGTTTCGCGTGCTGTGTGGCATGTGGCACCGTCTTGTTGAAACCACATATCATGCAAGTCGAGAACTTCCATTTCGGGCAAAAAAAAGTTTGTTATCATCGCTCGGTAGCGTTCACCATTGACAGTAACGCTGCGATTCGCATCATCTTTGAAGAAATATGGCCCAATAATGCCGCCGGCCCATAAACCGCACCAAACAGTGGCTTTTTCGGGATGCATTGATAGCTGTTGCAATGCTTCTGGCTGATCTTCACTCCAAATGTGGCAATTTTGCTTATTTACGTACCCATTCAACCAAAAATGAGCCTCATCGCTGAACACAATTTTTCGATAAAAAAGCGGATCCTCGGCCAGCTTTCCAAGAGCCCATTCACCAAAAATTCGGCGTTGTGGTAGGTCGGCTGGCTTTAGTTCTTGCACCAGCTGTATCTTAAAAGGCTTTACGCCCAAATCCTTCCGCAAAATTTTCCACGTAGTGCTGTAACAAAGGCCTAACTGCTGGGAACGGCGCCGAATCGACATTTCGCGGTCTTCTGTCACACTAGCTGATACGGCCGCAATATTTTCTTCACTACGCACAGTACGTAAACGTGTTGGTGGTTTAATGTCCAACAAAGTAAATTTGGTGCGAAATTTGGTCACAATCTTCCGAATAGACTGCTCAGAAGGTCGAGAATGCCGATCATAAAATGGAAGCAGCGCGCGATGAACATTTCGAACCGAGCACGAATTTTGATAGTAAAATTCAATAATTTGCAAGCGTTGTTCATTTGTAAGACGATCCATGGTTAAATTGTAAACCAAACTGAAGCTGTTTGACAGTGACACAAGGTACTAAACACACGTCAGCTGTCAAAACCAGTGTTGCCAAAACCAAACCAGCTAAAAAATCACCCTTTACAAGAGGTTTAAAATTAATCTTAAAGTATGTCCACCGAATAAGAGAAGATTAAGTTTGGTTGAACCTTTTCTAATTGACTCTCTCCATTCAGGAGACAGAATGACGTTTCACAAGAAAGAGAGACCCATATTTAATGCATTTTTGACATCCCGAGAGCGCGTTCACAAACCGAACTCTGCATGCAAACCTGGTTGGTTTTCGAGATTGGATTTAAGTCCCGAATTTATGAGGTTAAAATTTGTACGCGATTAAGCTCGGATTTATACGAGATTAAGGAAAATTAATCATAACTTCAGGGTTAGTCTCCGGTGAAAACGTAGCATAAAACTACTAGAACTAGAAATTTAAAATTTTCCATTGACTTTCGTTGAAACGCTAAAGGAGGTATTGGACTCAATAAGAAGGCAATTTTAAATAATCGTCGCCTATGGGGAAGGCGCTGAAAAGCTTTTCTATTTTAACTTAACTTCGTTCAAATATAAATCTATTTCAAAGACAACCTGAAACCCCTCTTGGAAAATACATATTCGAGTATTTTCAGCTACCATTCATCTTTCTGTTGATTCCAGAGCTGAGCCACAATAATGGCAACGGCAATGCGAAAGAGATCAATGATAAACCGATTGTTTTCGATTGTAGTTCTGCTTAGAGAGATGGTCGCACATCAAAAGGTGTCGATTTGCTGATCTGGGTCGCAAAAGTTATGGCGATTACTTCTACTGAAGCCAACACAGGCGTTAATCGAAATACCTTTATCTAACAGCCCCAAATACTCGTAAAAGTTGTCGAATGTTGGAATTCCCTAGTACTTTTTGTATGTGCACATGATGTCCGAAATTGTGTTCAAATACCAAATGCCAAACGAGTAGCCAACTCAAATTGTAATCACTTTGCAATTCTTTGGGTGATTTATGAAATAAACAGTAAACCTTCATAGACTTCACTTACTATTAACAGTAAGAATTCACCACGACTTATGATGACGAACCAGGGCATTTCATTTGGTACTTGCAAAATTGCCACCCCTTCAAATAAAGACTTCAACTGGTCTTTGAAATTGTACTTCAATAACATCTAACCACACCAAACAGATGGTCTTGGGAAGACAGATTGTGCCCTGCACAAATTTACAATTGTAGATACGCCCTCAAGTAATCCCCATACATTTGCATTATATTAATATTTGTTCATCGTCTCTGACCATCTGCATAGTTGACATTTACTTCAGTTTGCCTTTGCATCAATTACATATCAAATTGAGGACCACAACATTACGTAAGTGTGCTGGTATTCCTCAAAGGACAGTCACCACAAACAAATAGTGTGTCGCCCAAAAACATTTTACTGAAATTAACATTTCGAATGGACAAAACCATAAATATCTTCATATAATCACATTTATCCGAAGGTTCAATTAATTTAACGAGCAAAAAATAAATAGAAACCTTTCTCTCTTTGCAGTGACTAAATTCATTCGTATTGGAATCGCCGACAAGAACGACAACCCACCGTACTTTGACAAATCTCTATACGAGGCGGAAGTTGATGAAAATGAAGACATCCAGCATACCGTACTTACTGTCACCGCCAAAGATCACGATGAGTGTAAGTATTCAATTATCCTAATGGCAACATTCCCAATACAAATATACACCCCACACGTAATTCTCTGCAACAGCCAGTGCAGAGATTTTATCTTGTTATTATGGTGTGATCCTTGCTTTAAAAAATACAATAAATGGATGTAGTCGGCATCACAGGAAAATATAGTTATATATTTGAAGTTTTAACTGTGTTTCCATCAAGGGCGGAAAGGGTAAAGTTTAAGAAATTGACTTTACCCTCATTTTTTATATGGCAGGTGTCTTGTGTTTCTTAGTAATCCCTACATCGTTGTTGAGAGGTAAACTGCAAGTTTCAATTTTTTTTTAATTTTTCATAAATAATTGTAGAACTACTCTTCACTTAACTTTTCTCTTAGGATAAGGAGCGGCCACCGCCGACCGTACCTCATATTTTTCTCTGACATTCATGAACTTAATCTATCCCGCAGGGTTTTTCGCATCGCATTGCATAGTCAACCCTGTTTTTATTCAATCTAGCAGAAAACGAGCAGTTACCAAGCACATACTTGAAATATTTTGCGAAAAACCAATTGTCACATATAAATCGAAAGAAAACACACAGATGAGCTGATAAAAGAATGGCGCGTCAACTAGGGGTTGTACTTTCACTTTAATTTTATGGACGATGAGAGTCGCATTAATTTTTTGAATTATTCAACAATGAGTTGAATTCTTTTTTTGGGTGGGTGCGGATAATTCAAAGCGCTTTTGATACGCGTCGAAAAATATAAACGAATTTAGGATACTTATTTCATGGGATATTTGTGAACACACCCACAGGCCTTGCTTGCTCTCTTAGTCGTCTTAGAACTTAGATGGTGCATGGTGCTCATTGAGCATGCTTCTCAGAGCTATGTGGATCTTTAGCTCAAACTCTCCGACACTTGCTCGTGTTATTTTGTCAGTCTACTACTGGCCAAGGAGCTATGAACTCAAGGTATTCCCTATTACTATCTGCTATGTATTAGCTTAGAAGTTATTTTCTAATGATGAAACATGTCCTATCTCTTATTGGTGACATTTTGGAATGCAAATGTAAAAAGCGAAGTCAGTTTTGTGCGGCAGTTTTTAAATTTGTGCTGAACAAATTCTGCACAGTCGAAAAAACAGCCATGTCGGTCGGCACACCTTTTAAAAAAGGACTTCAATATTATAGCATTGGCAAATGCAGCAGACGACTCTTAGCTGCTTTTAGCTTGTAGAGCTTGATCTTTATGGACTCGCTCCACCACAGATCTATCAAATTTATTGAATAAACTGAATTTACGACGACCGGGTTTCTGTATATGCTGATTGTGCTAAATTCACAAT
Organism: Cheilosia impressa; assembly: GCA_948293265.1. Taxonomy (NCBI): domain Eukaryota; kingdom Metazoa; phylum Arthropoda; class Insecta; order Diptera; family Syrphidae; genus Cheilosia; species Cheilosia impressa. The sequence continues at coordinate 24,360,400 of OX411884.1, read as the reverse complement.
GAATTCCTCAACCAACTGTGGGTACAAATGCATCAGACGAGTCTAAGTTGCCTTTCACTCGTAGACCTTGATCTTTATGGACTCGCTCCATCAGAGATCTATCAAACTCATTAAATAAACTAAATTTATGGGGAACTCACAATACATTCCTCCATCAACTACAGACTACACAATTCAAATTATTTTTCCGACTCAGGCTTACAACTGTTTCTACTGATTTATCACGGGTGGGCCTTACTAATAATCATTTCCAACCTTCACCTAAATCTTAGGTCACAATAGCGAACTTCTTACGGAAATTTTCGCAATTGCGAGTCCGCAGGATTTAAAATGGACACAGTAAAAGCAAGCTTATTTAGTACAGAGCAATGTATTCATACAAGTCAGCTTGACTGGTGTAGCCCCCTAATTTCGACCAATTTATCATTGTTATTGGACTCACCACAAAATAAAATCTCTGTCGTATTTTTTTTAAGAGCACCATCCATTTCTGTTTATTTTTATTGCTGAATTTCATTTCGGTTTGTTTTTACAGCCTCGCGTATTCGATACGAGATCACAAGCGGTAACATAGGTGGCGCTTTTGCAGTAAAAAATATGACGGGTGCCATTTATGTCGCTGGCGCCCTTGACTATGAAACAAGACGACGGGTAAGTACTCCTACCTACTACTTGTGTGGTATTTGTTTTTGTTTATTTTTACTATTGAATTCGATAATGGTACCCTCATTCCAGCGGCCATTTGAATTCATACATTTCCAGATATAGGGACATTTATATTTTCCATAGATAGATATTTTAGTATCAACGACGTGGTCGACAAACATCCTTGTCCATTTGATGTCTATTATGTAAAACATACTTCTACCCGATGGAGAATTTTATTCCTTTTCCATATAAATGTTATGACTGCCGTTAAGGCAGAAAAAAGGACAATCACAGACGAAATGAACATAATAGAGCGATGGAATGTGCTCATCAATCCTGCAGGACAAACACATACAAACTCGCAGTTGTAATCGTTTAAATCAATGGGGGGCGAACTGAAAAATGGCGCTTCCATTGTTCGCTAAAGAATTAAGGACATCGTCAATTTAAAATCCGCTGAAGCATGAGGAAGGAACGAAAAAAAAACTATTGAAAATATCCCAAAGTGAGAAAAGTTTCCTTTTTTTGTTTCAATAAAAACGAGGAAACCAAACAAAGCGCACGAAATGAAGGACCTTAACCGAGCAGTATGCTGAAACGATAATCACATTCGTGCACTCTTTTCTGCGATGAACAGATACTAATTGCTATGGCTTTTGTTCGGTTTTCGGCACGAAAGAAAGAACGATAAAAAAGTGTCTGTGGTCCACCAAAAGCGAAGGAGACCCAGCAGAATAAAGAGAATTATAATTGCGCCGAACTTTTCCAATGCACAATGGCGACTCAGATTGACCGGAACCTTAAAGCTAAATTTTCACCTTAAATCTGTAGCAGCTCGAAGTTATGTATAGGCCCACAAATTGTCTTTGTAAGATCTGACACGCATGACTTCCTTCCGGCTACAGATTTTTTGAAAAAAGGGACCAGTATTTCTTTATTTTTGTATTCCGCGATACTTTGAAGCTAATAATATTATTCAACAAAATGTTTTCTTCTCAATTTGTGTCTATTACACGCCGCTCCACAATATCTGGACCATCATCAATCACTACTACCAATGATGATATGATACGTCTGTTCAGTACGAACTTCGGTTGGCGGCTTCTGATAATCTCAAGGAAAATTATACAACTGTCATAATCCATGTCAAAGATGTCAATGATAATCCACCAGTTTTTGAAAGGCCGACATATCGAACACAAATTACAGAGGAGGATGACCGGAATTTGCCGAAACGTGTTTTACAGGTCCTTATAATGAAAACCTATATTATGTAGATCGGAGATGAAACGACTCTAATCCTTGTCGAGGATTTTCCTTGCTTCGTGTTTTTTTTTTCTTTGTTAATTTTTTTTTGTGCATTGTTGGAGTGTCCTGATTTTGATTGATGATACGCTCGTGTTCGAGTTTAAGAGTTTTTTTTAGTTGGATTTTCGTTACCATTTTTATTTTGTTTGATCACTACCCAACGAGTCCTTTTGTAGGATTTCACTTACGGTTTTCATGTGTGCTTAGCGACTTATTTATTCAGAGTTATTATTATCCGCTTTGTTATGCAAAAAAATCCCATCTCCCCTTAGATAAACATGCATGAGATTTAAGTTTATTACACAGTGTGCTGATGGAAGAATATTTTCTTTCGTAATTTTAATATAAGGCTTTCGACTACATGCGACTACATGAGTTATATTTAGTTGTTTAGTGTTTTACAAGATTTATGAAAAATGTTTTATGCCAACAATATTTTTCAATGACTCTTGAAATAAATAAAAAATAAGAAAGAGAGAAGACATAAATTAAAAGATTTTCTCAAACATGCAACAGCTTGGCTACTTACTTGCTTAGATGGTTAGCAGTCTAACAATTTAACCGCTCTTACAGTCAGTCTTTTATAAAGGGTGCCCCATAATTTACGCAAAATTTTAATTTTTGAATAGTAAAGTGATGCCAATGAAAAAAAACAAGTAAAAGTGTTATCATCGGCCTGGCCGATGCTTTGATACCCTCCACTGCATACAAGTCATGCAAAATTGGTTTTGTGAGGGAGGTACCAGAACTATTTGACCGATATAGCCCATTTTTAATACCAACCTGACGCCGATAAAAAGAAGTCCTTCCACCAAATTTCGTTCACCTACGTCAATTACTTTGGGCGCTATCGTGCTTTCAACAGAGAGACAGACAGACAGGTGGACATGGCTAAATCGATTCAGAATGTGATCCTGATTCAGAATATATATACTTTATGAGGTCTCCGGTGACTCCTTCTTGGCGTTACAAATGTATTGGCAAAGTGAATATACCTTCCTCTGGAGGTTATAAAGATAACAATGTGACAGCTGAAAGTTCGGGGCTAGTAAAAATGGAGAGCTACACGAAAGAACATCGCAGTTTAATTGTTGAGCAATATTTTGAAAAAAATGAGGGTTTGTCAGCTATACCGTCCGCAATTTTCGTAAAAAATAAAAATATGGCCGCTCATTTTCATTTTGATTGCTTCGTTAATTTTCAAAATTGTCGCATTTGATGTTCAAAAAACCCATGAGTAATTGTTGAGAAAGAAACAAATACATCCACAACGCGTGACTGTTTGGTGCAGAGGCTGAAGGCATTATCGGACCATTCTTCTTCGAAAATGCGGTTGGTCAGGCAGTAACAATTATTTTTGGTGTTCTTTTTCGTGACACGATAACTCAGTTTCTAGTTCCAAAATTACAAGGTATGGATATGACCAACAAGTGGTTTCAACAAGACGGTGTCACATGCCAAACAGCCATTTCCTAATTGTGTAATCGGCCGTTTTGCGATCAGAATTGGCCATCCAGACCTTGCGATTTAACGCCATTGGACTTTTTTATTTGGGATTTTTTGAAGTCAAAGGTCTATGCAAACAAGCCCACGATCACCAACGCAACGCCTTGAAAGAGGAAATTCGAAGGTGTATTATTGAAATTCAGACACATTTTTGCGAAACGGTCATGGAAAATTTCAATAAAAGGGTACATACTTGTACTTGCCTCCAAAGCCGTGGCGGCCATTTATCCGATGTGCTATTCCATACATAACCCCAATCTATATATGTACTCTATAAATCAATAAAAAATGTAAGCCTTCTTATTAAAAATCTGTATTTTCTACCAAAATTACATTTTGCGTGAATTATGGGACACCCTTTTTCAGGTTGAGAATGGTAATTTTTCAAATTCACAGAAACGCAGGATATATCCCGGAGAAAGCTTCCGTTACTGTGTAATTAATAAATATATATAATAAAATTTTAAAGTTCATATGCTTGTACGTGAATTGGTTCAAGAATCACGTTAAAACCACTCATCCAATCCGCTTGATTTTCTCTGAAGGATTGGGCTTGAAATGTGTTGGAAAGTGAATTGAATACACTCATTAGCTTAGTGACAGATGTCAGATGTCACTCTTGCTGTTTTCTTGCTGCCCACCCACCCTCAACAGACGTGTCTTTACTTTGTTCTTGATAAACAGTCAATTCCACTGCTTGTGCTTGGTTCAATCGACAGAAATCTATCAAAATGGGGGCCAACGTATACTTTTTTATTTTATAGCAATCGGTTAACTGCTTCCGATTCATTTCAACTTTACAATTTTGGATGTCAGCTCAAATGTGTCTCTCACTGATAAATGTTTGTACATGGCCTGGTGGAAGGACGACTTTCACTCAACCACTTTTAAGTGGGTAAGAGGGAAAATGTGTAACAGAAATGTGAAACTGAAAAAAAAACTGATTCCTCACATATTTCAGTGGTCTGCGCAAATACAAAAGCATAATCCATACTTCTCAGTCATAATCATTGGAGTACATGAGTTCTTTTTTCCCATCGAATGGAAGGGTCGTACAATTATTTAATATATCGTCTTCGAAGGACTTAATTGAGAACAGTCATCGTAACAGTTAGCCCCGACGTTTTATGCAAGAGGCGGTTTGTGGAAGTAGAACTTGTGTCAATTGGACGTGGACCCATTTAGATTGAATTTTGATCGTGTGATACGTTTTACGTGTTTTCTGCCACATCCGGGAAAAAATCTGAGCTTTTTATTTGTCCTTTAAGTCATCCTAAAAATGCAACGAATGCCAGAACGGCAGCTAGTGGCATTCAATGTGTATACTACATACTTACATGCTATGACCTTCTCCATATACAAGACTTGCACCAATCTCCGAATTAAGTACCGACGACTTAGCATATTGACCTTACTGTCTCAAACTTGACCCAACTTAAGCATTCCTGCAGAAAATTCTCCACTTCAGTTCAACAAAATTCTCGCCAAATTCAGAGGACCGGCTCTATGCCGACGAGCAGATCCTCAAAGTTATTCAGTTTAGATCTATAACATCATATATTTTGATTACTCAACGAGTGTTGAAAACTATTATGCTTATACATTTTTTTCAGAAGGGGTTTATGTCCTTCAAATGACCGCAATATTCTTCTCCTTCTTCGATATAGGAACTAAATTAAAGATCGCACATGTTTCCATTGAAACCTGACGACATGCTCTAATCTTCTGCGCCATATATCAAACACTAGTGGAGATATAAATTTCCTTCACATTTTATTGCAACCATTCTGAGTGAGTGGTTTGTTGCTGAATATCATCTGACATCTCCCATCTCTTCACATAGGTTTTATGAAAACTATCCATTTCCTAAACTTGTTCGAAAAGTCTTCCAGCGTTTTCACCGTGTTTGCTTTTTAATCAATCAGGAACAATAGCCATTAGCGAAGACCCCACCCGTGTAATCACTAGTCCCCACTCAATCACGTATTTCGCCCTTGTCCCAAAATAGACCACACCATACCCAAAAGCTATAATTTCAACGAATTCCCAAACAAAAAAAAGTCTGTATGTACCTACATTGTAGGTACTTGTAAAAGCAATGTTTATCATACCACATCCTTTCATCACAGATGAATCTAAAACATCCACGTTTAGAACCGTATCTAGGTTCAGAGACCACAAAAACCAAAAATCAAATCAAATTTAAGGGGAGGCTTGATTAGAGGTTTCTGAGTGGGTGAGTACTTTTGGTAGGGACATACTTCACTGTCTCGACACAAAATGTGAATGTGAACGGGTACGGGTTGTATCGCAATTTTGTACAAAACATTGTCCATCGTTGCTCTCTGGAATGCTGCGATAAATCAGGTTGGCGTTGCGTACATTTCTGTTTTTCGCCCAGTGCTAGGAATTTTATGCGGTTATATAATTTTTTTATTTTTATTTTAGTTCGTTACCATTCTTTGGGTATTTTTGTTAATTTTTTGAAACATTCAAGAGGCGGTTGTTATTTGTTACTACGGCATTTAGTGTTAAAAAATAAAAATCAGTTGATTTATATAACCGCAGTAAAAACTAAAACATATTGCGGTGGATTGATAAATATTAACAGTGCGAGTAGGTCTAGGTATGTGGCGGCTACCTATTCAAATGAGTAGGCGAGTATTCAGTTTTGATTTGAATCAATTAGTCGGATGTTTTGTGTTTTTGTTGCAGCGTTGTCATTTGGCAACTTTTTGAGCCTCAAGGCGCCCACTTTTTAAAATATGATCGAACTGGCTGTTTTTTCAGCTTTCAGTTTAAATAAGATTTTATGCAAAAATATGAAAAACATTTTTCCTAATGAATACATTTGATTTTTGTTTTAAATAGATGTCTTTGCTGCTCCTTTTTTCCCCTTACATATTAGTATTTAATGTGGAAGCCCCTTTGGCACCTTTTTATTCACCTTTTTCCAGCGTCATCGCTGGTTTCAGGGTATCTTCTATTTTATATGAGTTAGAATGTGAATATTTTCAGCTACCGAAAATTATTTTTAGGTGCAAAAATAAATTGTTAGGTACAGCTTTTATGGTGGAAAGGTTTTTTTTGTTGACATAAATGTTTCCAGGGGCTAATAGTTTGCAGCTCTTTTTTTAATTCCTGCTACTGAAAATATTAACCAATGATACAAACCATTAACTTTTATGCTGCTTGTGCTGCTCGAAGGACCTCTGTGCGGAATTGACATTTAAAAATGCTTTTGGATATAAATTTAGTCACGCAGGCTTTTTCGGCGAAGAAAACCGCACCAATAGGCCTCAATTGTAGCTAATCATCTTCATAGACTAATGGCTTCACGTTGCGCCACAGAAAATAATCCCGAGGTGTGTCAAACCGTGACATGGAAGGCCAATTTACAGGTTTTGGGTTTCACCCTCTAGCCAGTTCTAGTTCTCTCTAAAGGGCAATGGCTGCGATGGTTTTGTGGCACTTAGTGTTGAATTTTTCTAGCCGCATTCCGTCATCCAGATTATACATAGCATAGCTTCTCTTCATTACCCCTAACTTTCGTTCGTCACAAAAATTAAACAAAAAAAAACACAAACGAATGGTTGCCTTTTATCGCCGTCAAATGTTTACTGAAAAATCTACCGGCGACCTAGGACGTGAAACAAAAGTCGTTATATTTAAGGAATTTATTGAATTTTGAATTTTTTTAGCTGATCTAATGCCAGAATTCAGCCTTTAATTATTTAAGTGACTATATTTTTTTTAATTGAATTAAATTCGTCAATGATAACTAAATAGAAGATAGAACTGTCACTCCCTTGGCAAATATTTATCCGCCTGAAGAAGCAAACACAAAAATTCTTAATAAAAATATCCATATCCAAACATTGAATGCTTTGAAAAAAATCCTTGTCAGAGGAATGTGTTTTTTTTCTCCTCCCAATTCCGCATTTCTTTCGTTGTATACTATTTCCGATAAATAATGTTTACAATATGATACATACTTTGGTTCCTTTTTTTTGTGTTGGGGTAGGAGTCCAATTTTATTTGGCGGCGCAATATGCCTTGTATTTGCCTTTTTCCTGTTTTATTGGAGAACCAAGAGGACAATCGAAAAAAAAACATAAATAATAATTTGCAAAAAGGGCGAAAAATACAAACGAAAGTAATACCTATCCGTTAACCTGATTTTGATGGCATGAGTGCAAGGATATTGTTTTCATGCGGACAATAAACAGAATTCCGATGATTTATTCCAACAGAGTTGGGGTAATTAAATCAGAGCTGGATTAGTTTTGAAGGATTTTTTGCTGTTTTTTTTTTTTTTATATCCTGCAAAGCGGATTCGAATGAAATATTTAACAACAGGTTCAAAGGTGGTATTCATTTATTTAAGCGAATGGCAGGTACTTTTTTGCATTGGCATTCATCCCGCAGAAGTATTATTATTATATCAGTTGGGATTCGGTACGTTAATCAAATTGAAAAGGATTTTTTTTGTTTGTGACAAACAGATAGCTTTATGTCGCTCTTGAGCGCAAATGCTTTGTTTTGCTCAGGGATATGGTGGATAATCCTTTACATATAACATGCTTGCTGTGGCGTACCAACAAAAGCGGCATTGATAACCGTATATTGAACTTTACAACGAAATAGGGAGTATAAATTAAAGTTCACAGACAACTATCTTTTCAGGTTATTGTGTGATTTTTGAAAATCCCTTTAACATAAATCGAGAAAAAATGTCCACTTCCAGGAACACCGATTGGACAAAGTTTTACCGCATTCTAGGGCAGGGTTTTTTGTTTTGTTTTTTTTCAGGCTATTTAACTGAGTTCATGGAGTCGCATTTACTTTGCCCTTGTGACAGAATACCGTACATGCATGTGTGTACGTGAAGTAGGTACTCGTACCTTGGGATTACAAACGAACAACGCAAACTGATATAAGCACGACTAGCTACCTACATCAAGTAAAATCATTCGCGAGTAAATTTAACGCAAGGGCTTTCAATTAACCGAATTATATGAATATAAATGTAAAGCGTTCGTCTTATAGTTTCCTTCTACGAATATTGTGTAGATAGGTAAATTTAGAACGCCCTCGTTCGTGACATGTGCGATTTCACCTTCAGAGCTCCACCTTTGATTTGGCTCAGATTTCATAAGAAACGTTTTTAAATTAACGTGGTTCTATAAAAAAATTGAGGCCATATCAGAAACTAAAAATTACGGCGATATCAAAACTGAATTGCGGGTCTTCCGTCTGACTTGAAAAAGGGAACTTCTGGGAAGATGCTGGTAAGACCTTTTTCAAATTTTACAAGCGAAAAGTACATTCGAGGGGTGCTTTTAAAGGCAATCTCCTCAAGCTATAAAAATGTTCCTTAACCGATGCAATTTAAACTACACTGCTTTTTGAACGCTTTACGAATAGAAAGACATTCAAAAAGTGGAGTAAATTTTCACTTTCGCATGTTTTCTTTAATTTTTAATGCGAACGTGTTTTTCGTTTCGTTTTTTTTTTACAATAACCCACCTCATTTTATTTTGGAAACAACGCAGATAGCTGATTAGACACCTAGCCGTGTGGTCCTGTAAATACAAATTTAGTGTAAGTGTTTCCACAGGTTTTTTGGGAGAAGCACAATATCTTTTCTCAAGTTTAACGAAGATATATGTTCACTCGGTCAAATAATACTGAAACTTATGACAGTCTTTGCCTTCATGGCCTAAATTTCATGCCGCAAATGAAGTGGCGAATACGCCAGGTATTCCATTTCTTAGTTCAAGCTCTTGCTTTTTGCAGCTTCAGTTACAATATCTCTTGTATCATTGAAAGCCTTGGACAATTTGCATTGAAATTCTGATATTTCGTATATTCTCAACCTCATTTCAATACGTTCGATAAATGCTACTTTAAAGTGAGATGAAATAAGAAATCTGTTTAAAATTTAAACTTGTGACACATGACTCCCTGTGTAATTCTACGAAATAGTGAATAAGACAGTCGTTTTAATTACGATAGCGGATACTTATTTAACCGCATTAAGATTCTTTATCCCAACTGGGGCTAGCTGTCGGTAGTATTTTTGACATGCTCGCTGAGGACATGAGTAGCTACCAATGCCAGCAGTGATTTCAATATCGTATAATTGAAAATTCCTTTTAATTACTCCGCAAATTGAAATTTTTGTTGTTGTTGATGATGATGATTTCCTCTCCGCTGCATTCGAATTAATTACAAAAATAAATACCAAGCCATAACAAAAATTACATCATGCAATCCTGTATACATATGCATTATCAGGGAAAGTAATAAAAGATAAAAATTAAATAAAAAATCAACATTAAACGCGAGCACTGGATTGCATCCGTTTTAATGAAAATGTGCAAAATATATCAATATGTAAGGGCACAAAAAATGACAAATGACAGGGCAAAAGTTAAAAAAAAATACCCACATTCAGTCACAAAGAAGCGAACCAAAACCCGTTTCATTATACACATATCAAGGGTAGTTTGTTTTCACTGAAGGCTACATCAGTGTTGGCTTAACTGCGACTCCCATAGTATGAAGAAGGGATTACCATTTTAAACTGTCACATTACTTGTAAATGCGCTGAGAACTACCGTGGGTGTTGGAAATTGGAATCTGACAGCACACACACACCACAAAAACAAAAAAAAAACAACAGCGATCTCTACATGCACCCCGTGATGGGATCATCCTTTATTCAGCATTGTTTTGCATTTTTGTGCGATATTTTTTACACACTTCTGGAATTGAAAGTACCCAAAGGTTTAAATTAAAAAAAAAAAACATTTACGCATTTACTGGGAGGGACAGCCAGGAAACATAAATATACTTTGGTGTTCATTTAATTTTACTACTTGTACTTGCAGTGTGGATGCGGCTTGTACTTTACACATTTATTTTTATTTTTATTTTTCTCATTTATTTACTAGTATGAATTGAAATTGGTTGCATCTGATAGTTTGAATGAGAACCAGACAAAAATTTTAATAAATATTCGCGATGTCAACGATCTGCCGCCCGTGTTCCCAGAAACGCTCTACGAGCGTACATTGGACGAGGAAATGGACACACCCTTTACCATAATTCAGGTTCAAACTCGATATAGCTATATATGAAATAAAATTGATTTTAAATAAAATTTATTGTTGTTTTAAGGAAGCTGAATATAAATTAACATCAATTATAATTAAAATGAAAAATCGCTCATTTCTCATTTAAAACCCTAACTCATGCAATTAATTTCGGGCGTGTGTACATTTCAGTGGTCGGGTCTTTGAAGTCGAATAGCATTTCGAAATTCTCCAATCGAAATTGTGATTACTTTATTGTTTATGTATTGCACTGATATTGGGTAGTTACTAATCGAGGGGTTCTTCCATTGTGTAGAATACTATAGAGTAGTCGGTGCTGGGTTGTGACTAACACACTAAACGGATAAGGCAGTATCGCACCCTTCAATTATTTGCATTCAATTCGATTTCCAATTATTGTTTTAGATGAATTTACATTAAAATAGATTGGATGCATCCATCCATGTTTGCTGGTGGCTTTAATTATTGTATGGATATAATCAATAATTTTATAGAGAAATTGAAACTTTCGTTTATTTGTGCTCGGAGAAGCTACGGTCTTAGTACATAATTGGTTTTAAGGGTGACAAGGCCCATTGACATGTGTGTAATACTGATTTGTAAGCTGCTATGAATAAATTTGGTTCTGCGCTTTAGAAGATTTGTTTTTTTTTTATTGTTGATTAAATAAAAAAAAATTCTGAACTAAAATTTGTTCATTAAAATCAGCAATCTGAAATTTTTATCTTTTGTGTCACAATTGCATTATGGCAACACTGAGCTAACCTATGAATTATAAAGTACCAGTTCCCGTACTCAATCCATTTGAACGCATATTCAGAGAACTGCAATTTTAAATCAAAATAATGAAAAAAATCGTAGGATAACCACAAAGACTGATCCTCTCACTATATTACCTACGCTCCGGGTAATATCATTCAAAACGTATGACTGTCTATCGCGTGCATATGATTCCCTCACTTCTAAACAAACAGTGAAACGATGTATTGGCATACACCGATTTTGAGTACCCAACCTACTTATTTTATTTGGGAGGCCACCTATTGTCCGAATGCATGAACTAAACCTAGAAACCTATCCCGCCCCGCCAAACCTGCAAAGTGTACACTGTTCATTTTTATTATCATCGCCGACATTTTAAAGTACAGTTTCTCCCTCCACTTAAAACGAACATAATCCCGCCATCAACAAAAGACACATAGACGATAGACACTCCGGATACCTCTACAACCAATTGTGTAAAGTAACGTTTTCCTTGCGCTCTGCTAACTTCAAACCCTAAGCCACCCATCTCATTGCAGGAATCAAGTTAATTACGCTTTTGACCCAAACTCCGGAATGATAATAACTGCTCCTGTGTACGCTTCAGAATTTGAAAAGCCATTACCATAAATAATCAGTGAATAATCTTCGCCTAATGGAACTTTAATAAAGTTCTCCGCTTGGCCGCCCTACAGTGACTGCCATGCTTCCTCACTGGTCACAGCCTCACAGCTCACGCAGTTGTTCCTTGCTCCTGCCAGCTTGCCGGAGCTCATCTGAAATATTCTCATTTCTCACTCAAATAATAAAAATAAGAGGTGCTCTCTGCCTGGCCCCTGTTTGTGTACAAAATACCAGTTCAATATTCATCCAACATTCAAAAGCCACAGAACAAAAACCAAATACTGTTAGGGAGTAGAAACTGTAAAACGGAATAAAACAAAAACGAACAGCAGGTGATGCTGCAAAAGCAATTTAGATTTGAAAAGCCATGCGTTACCCAGCACTAACCAGTCTCGATGGGACACGAAAGTGTGGATAAACAAATACATAAACATGCTCGAAATTAGGGAGTTTCACCTTTGGCAAATCAAGTGCATGTACATTGTACACACGCGACACACTGGTAGCTGCAATCGAATGTCCCCACCAATATGTCCTTTCGGTGTGTTACTCAAAATGTTTACCCCGAACACCACAAGAGGATGCGTTAGCATCGTCGGAATTTCTATATTTGCCGCTTTAAAAGCGAGACGATGATGGCGCCACCCCACAACAATGAAGCAAGTGTGTATACATGGCACACACAAATGTGCATGATGCACTCTGCCAGCAAGGACATGTTAACATTTCACTTAAGCAAACATTTTTGGTTTTCCTCGATACATGCACATGGGTGCACTGACGACGAGTAGGTGTGCGTGTTTATTTGGCTTAGTGAGTGGCTTTTTTAGAGGCAAAAGTGGTGTTTTGAGATTTCAAAAAACCCGCCATCCCAGGCGCTGCTTCAGGATGCTGCGATTGTAATACTAACAAAAAGTAAAGTGGAAATGCCACAGTAGGTGTTGGCTTTATTTTAAAATACCTTCCACCCTTCCCATGCATGCTTGGCATTTGCTGTTATGTCCTACACCATAACCAGGTGTTTATTTCATTTTGCTTGCCACTTTTTTGTTGCGTGCTTTGGCGTTGCGGTAACTGTTTGCTTTGCTTGTATGTTGCTTGTTGCATGTTAAGTGTTCTCTAAGTAGATTCGATTGGTGGTAGATGAATTTGAATTTATTTTTAGCGATGGGTAATAACTTTATTTTGTTTTTGTTACACAGGTCACAGCCACTGATGGGGACAAGGATCGACCACAGAACATCGTTTACTTCTTGACTGGTCAAGGTATCGATCCGGATAATCCAGCCAACAGCAAGTTCGATATTAATCGGACTACGGGGGAGATTTTCGTACTCAAGGTAAGTCAATCCAGGGGTCTTAAGTGTTGAGGGGATAAGCTGCGGCTTTCTGGGGTTCAGCTAAATGTCGGGCGTTTAACATGAATTCAATTGAAGGGGATTTGTCTTAACGGTTTCAGTTCGAGTGCAATCCTATTAGTGTATTTAGCTGGACTTTGCATTTACCAAGGGAAAAGAAATTGTCTGAAACGGCTTTTTGTGAGAATGACCGTGCAAGTCAACCTATTCCATTGTAAACAGACTGAATAAAAGCAAAGTCTATTTCAATTCGAAGGAAAGGAAATAATAGCTCGGTAGTTCCAACAGGATGGGGCTACGTGACACGCAGCAGACGCCACGATGGACCTCTGCATATGAACGATTTGAGGGTATGGTTATCTCTCGCAGAGGTAACCAAGATCTTGCGATTGGGTCCGCTAGACCTCTTTTTGGGATTTCCTGAAGTCGCAGTCCTACTCCAATAAGTCACAATCAACCGATGCCCTTAAAGATGAGTCATTAAAAATTGGATCATTCGGATCAGTGCTTCAAAACATCTGCCGCTTCTTGTTAGCTCCTATCAAACTGTTAAAATTTTACATAAGTCCTCGAGTCTTCTTCCGGTTTTTAATGGAGTACCACAGGGGACAATTGCTCCTACTATCTCCTTCAATTTAAACATTACCGATTCTTAATTTTCTTTTTTTAAGCGAAAAATGGTATTTAGTAATGATCTATATTTTGGAGTCACACATCTCCACAGAAGACTTACGAGACTCAATTCGTATTCGACATACAAAAATACGGAGTATGCAGGTCTTGCAGTAAGCAAGTTATATAAAGAGTGTCCTTTAACAACAAAACTCTGTTCGCATCCCAATTCTCAAAAACCATCGATTGACAGGGGTAGTTCTTCGTTTGATTTCTAAAGAGGTGTCGTTTTTTTAATGAAAAAGAAGGGCCAAGGTAGATAAAGTCTCAAAATTAAAGCTGTATATTGGGCAATTTGTCAGTATTGAATGTCTCCACTTGGATTTGTATTCCTTTATCGCTAAAACCATTTTATCCGTTTCTCTTCAAATGTATTAACAAATAGCCCGTGACAGCTTGTTGTGTTCCAGCAGTTATTTAAATTTTAATATGATTGGTTCGCCAATTGTATTTAAAATTTGAATGAAGTCACCCTACAGCGTGTTGCTTTGTCTAAATCCTTCTTTGACACCAATGGCATCTGCTTGTCAGTTATCGACCTAGAAGCACAAGCGAGCTCTCTCCATTGTAAACCTCCACAGATGGATGAGTTTTCAGGGGATTCCAAAACTAGGCACGGCCGTAGATGGTTTGTCAAAGACGGCTTTAGTATTGTTGGCAACTTTAATAGAACCGATTGAGGCTCCTTGAATTTTTTCCAGAACGAATATGTCCAGATTTTATCGACGTTGGCCTAAAACCGAAAAAGATTATTCAGGAATGCGTTCACACAATACTGCTGACAATGGTTGGATTATGAATGCAAATTTAAGAAGATTTCCTCTGCAGCTGAAGGGGCTCAGCCATAAATTTTCATAAACCATAGGAAACTTAAAAGTTCGACTCATAAAGTTATTTTCCCTATCGGCGCCGACCGCCAATTTTACAACAGGGCTTTCTTTGTCGTCTCTCTAAGGCCTTGGTACGTTCTTTTTACCATTCTTTCGCATACTGATCCTGGAGTAGCGACTCTAGATGTATCCGAGTGCGCTTCTCGTGGTCCTTATCTTTCTTCCCGAGAAGACGATATTGTTCCTGTCCTTATTCACTCCAGCTTTTTTTTTAGAAGAAACGAAGAGAATGAAAATTTTTTCTTGCTTTCGGGGTGGACCACGGACGAACCAATATTTCTTCTTGGTTGATATTAATACCACCTTCACCTCTTCTCAGCCTCTTGGTACGCATCTGATTTCCTAAGAATCAAGGGACCGCAACCCTTAAGTACAAAAGCAGGCAAACTGTGATTCTCCAAAGCGTATTGTGTGGTACCCCTCTATTTCGTTTATTAAATTTCCCTGCCTGTAGCAAAATATTTCAAATCACACATTTCCTAATAGGCATTCATAACTCGGAAGTCCATCAAAGCGGGTAATGGCCCTATACGTACGTTTACCAAGAAAACTGAACAAACTGAGATTGAATTTCTTCCCACGGGCGATTGATATCTTTTCTTGGCCAGCCACGTGCCCATTAAAACAAAAAGTTCGCCCAAACACCCCCCTACCGATTTATTAAAAATGTAAAGGATACGATTTTGGGGTTAACCATTTTTGGTTACCACACGCAAATAACTTGGACGTCCACAAAGACGACCCTCAACAAAATTAGCTTGTCCTCTTCCTTCGAACATTTCAAAGGGTTGTCGTAACTTTTGGGATTTCCCAATTCAAAACAATACCATGGCTGGATATAAATCAACAAAAGGAGAACTTTCACGAATATACACATCTCATGATTGCCTGCCCAAAATTAAGTGCGGGACAAGGTTAAATTTTTTTTTTCTGTAAACAAAATAAATATCCCAAACGTTGGCAATTCGTATAATGGCTCCTCCTTCTTCTCCCTCGTTTAGTGCGTCCAATAACTGGGAAATTTTTTCCCGACACAATGTCTGCGCGAGGACAAACAGCAACCAAGTGGGCGAAAATCCTTTGAAAAATTATCCCAAACGTAAACGCACAAATACGCACAGTAAATTATGTATTCCCAGTCGGTTGGAAGAATTTGCCCAATTTAGGCCATCCAAACCACAGGAGCTCAACCTACCCACAAATTAGAGCGAACTATATGGAAGATAAAAATTTAAACAGATTTTTTTTGTATAGACTCGCCGGTCTACTCCATTTCGACCTCGATAAACAGCTAGCCAAGTGCATTGTATGCGAATGCTGGGTAACGTTGACATTTCCTGACAACGATGACAACCGTACAACGATGTGGTAGTACAAAACAGTCGACAGAACAGACACTTCCCGTCGGTCGTCGACTAAAATTTGCTGTTGTCGTCCCATGTATCCTGGTTGTTGTATGATGTGCGCAGTGTGTGCACACGAACTACACATTATTTGAAATTATGGCTTCGTAAATGACATTTAATTTCAATTAGTCGCTTGATATGGTGAATTCCCAAGGGCTACAGTTATAGCCACAGCTACAGCTACAGCTACAGCCATCCACTCATCTCAATGCAACAAAGTCTGAGTAAATCCGCTTTTTAGGTCAGAGAATTTGCCTGCATAAAGGATCCCAACCAGGCATCCTGAGTGCTGCAGCGCTTATAATGCACACCAGCTGCTAATGCAAAACCACAATTGAATCCTTCGTATATTCCAGTGTTGTATCTCGTGCTTATTATTTCAGAGAGATACACGGCAATAAACAGATAGCAGTGCCGGCGCTGGGGTAAAACACAAAAGCGACAGCTGACAGAACAAACAAAAAATAAGCAACACAAATACTTGCCTCGAAGTACGTGTATACTTGTGCCCCATCAAGAGTGCCAAACGAGCGGCAGCATTCCGGTAACTGACCCAACGAATTAATTTTCAAATCTAACCAATGTATCTGCGTCGGTTGAGGGAACAATGGCAAACAATAGCTCGGCGTAATTAAAAAGCCCGACTACACCAGCAACAGCAACAGCGTGTGGCATTCGAATATCATGAGAGAAATAAACCAGATTTTTCTTTTTTCAATTAAAAGTGTTGAAAAAACAAATAAATCCTCCAGGGTGGGGGAAAATTCCCGAGTGGCGTAGCAGACGTTGGTGCTTTGTTTATTTGTTAATTTATTTTTTATTGGAGAGGAGTTCTTCCTGTTGTTGTTTGTCTTTGTCGGGGAAAGTTGCTTGCAATTGGCACCTAGGCGAGGGACTAATTGACGTTCCTTCACCTCATAGACAAGGGAACATTTTTATGCTAGACACATGTGCACGGACGTTGCGATTTCATTTGGCAGGCTCGTGTCTTTCAATAACTGTTTTTTTTTTTAAGTTGAGCGTACATTGATCTGGCTGTGCGGTAAATGCCAGAAGGTACATTTTGGATGCCCCTAAGTTGTACAAGTAGAACCCTTCAGATGGTCTTTACAGCTTCGTTTGTAGGCGGCTGTTCCAGAGTTCCACACTGCGTACTACGACTTGATTTCTTTGACTGATAATATTGTTCAGCGAGTCGGGAAGAGTGGAGCAAGCTTTTAAGGAAAAGGGCGATTGATGCGACCGGAAAGCACTTTCCTCAATAATTTCATCATATGGCTCACTGTGTGTCATATAGCGCCATATTGCTGTCTTTATAAACGTCCCATTTAAGCCGAAAATAAACATCGCAACTATACACTAAGCTTGCGGTCAGCTCCTGTATATTTGGAGGTTTGACGCGGTTTACCCCTTAACGGTTTCAATAATTTTTTTTTGTTTTTAAGTTGATCCGGCTGTGGGGAATGCTGGCAGGTACATTTTGAATGCCCTTAAGTTGTACCGGTAAAACCCTTCGGATAGTCTTTACAGCTCCTAGTTCCTTAGGCAATATAATCCCGATACTTATTATGCGAATTTCGCAACATTTACGAATCCATTCAACAAAAAAAGCAACAAAGGGCAGCGTTGTGGCTGCGGCAGAAAAATTTGGATCTGAAAGTTCTTGAAGAACTGTGTCTGAAACAAATCAATTCGCAAGTTATTCTGCGATATTCGCTACTTTAACGAAGTTGCCCAATGGAAAGTGCACTTCATCACTAGACCGGAATTTCAATAAATTTTAATTGTGGTGAGTTCCTTAGTTAATATTTCGAATTAAATCAAGGAACAATGTGGTCCCAGTGGGATCCGCGAAGTTCGCAAATTCGCCGAAGAAAAGGAAGTAATTCAGCAAAAATTGTACTTCTCCGCTGCACTCTACGAGTAATTGCAATTTTTGAATTCCTGGAGCAGCTTCATCTTGTAGAAGAGATTCTGCGAAATTCGCAAATACAGACGGCGAAAATTGTCTTTCGCCGATTCAAGAGAACTGGACCTTGTACTTGTACCTGTTCAAAGTTTCAACGCACGGTATTCTTGGGTTTTCTTGGAAACCAGCTCTTCAATAGATTCTGCGAAATTCGTTAAGTTAACAAAGCCGCTGAGCTAAAAATACGCTTCCCCGCTGCACTGTATTTGGGCTATATTTATAAACTTCCTATGGTGATTCCTGGCAAAGTGGTTCTGAGAAACTCGCAAGGAAGTCATTCAGCTAAACGTTTACTTCACTGCTACAACGAAACTCAGACTCATTGGTGGATAGTTCCAACACACGATGTGCTCGACTTCATCGCTGCGGCTTAGGTAGTATTACAGTGATTCTGCGAAATTCTCAAATTCAACGAAAAGCCCTGCTATTCAATATCAAAATGGTAAATGACTGCAATGGAAATCTCTTCCGCGAATTCAAGGGTCAAACTTTGCAATGTTGGTGGAGGCTATTGACCTTCGGTACAGAGGAGTCAAGTCATTTCGCGAAATAGTTAAGGAAGTCCTTGCGGCTTCGCGAAATTCCCATAGTTTATAAAGCCCTGGAACCCATTATGCGCTGCTTCGTTGCTACGCTAAATTCAATATCCGTTTCCATTTGGTCGGGGATCTAACGAACGATGCGGTTCCTTTGTTCGACAATTGAATTGGAGTAAATTGAGTTTGTGCTGAAAGACCCAATACCTGGAAACGACGGCAAAAGAGGTCGGGTTCACCTGAGCATCACTGTACTACTAAATGGCGCAAAATTTTAATTATGGGGCACCCTTTACTTATATGCCTCTTGCAACTGATGATGTAAGACGGTCCTCTTCGAATTACAGAGAGAAAAAATGTCGAAGATTTATTTAACCCGCTTGACGATAAAGAAAAGTCTATCTGATGCTGTAAGACGATCCTTTTGGAAGTTAGTTTAAAACTCATTTGACCAGCATAAACAAGGCATAATGGTTACAGGACAAACTTTTTGATGGACTGGCTAGTGCGCCAGTCTTTACATAACAAGAGAGGCTCTCAACTGGCTGCAGAGACCGTGTTGTAGTTCTTAATAAATTAGCAACGTCCTTAAAGGACTGCCATTGTGGCCACAAGTTTTCCGTTTACTGGCGTAAAACTTTCCCCATCGGATTTGTCAAAGCAAATTTATTAATGCTCTTCCAAGCGGGCCCCTCTGTGAGAATCACTTCCCACGAAGATATTACAAAATAACAACCACCCACCCATACATGATATGTCCAGCAGCGAAACCATCCTTCCGGCAATGAATCTTTGCCTCTTGCTGCAGAGACAATATATCCCTACCCCCATTTTGACTTGTTTTGCTGGCATAGAACTCTAGTACTTGATTTTTTTTTATCACATCAATGAATTACCCCAGCCAAACGGTCCTCTGTGTACGTACATGTCTTCGACAGGCCAACACATAGGGCGTACCTCACTGGCATGTAGTTTATATGCATGCAAACGCTCTCAACGTGCATCTTACCACACATGTTCCATGTCCACATATCCTAAAACTATTTGAAGCACATTTTTTTCATTGCGTCCTTAACCGTTTTGTCTTTCATTCACAGCCCCTGGACCGTGACCAGCCCAATGGACGACCTCAGTGGCGGTTTACTGTGTTCGCACAAGATGAGGGCGGAGAAGGATTGGTCGGCTATGCGGATGTGCAAGTTAATTTAAAGGATATCAACGACAATGCTCCAATCTTCCCGCAGGGTGTGTATTTCGGTAATGTTACCGAGAACGGTACCGCCGGAATGGTTGTTATGACAATGACAGCCGTCGATTATGATGACCCCAACGAGGGACTGAATGCGAAACTTGTCTATTCCATTGAGAAGAATGTCATTGAGGAGGAGACGGGCTCGCCCATATTTGAGATTGAACCCGAAACGGGTGTAATTAAAACCGCTGTCTGTTGCCTGGACAGAGAGCGAACACCAGACTATTCAATACAAGTTGTTGCCATGGACGGAGGCGGCCTAAAGGGTACCGGCACTGCGTCGATACGTGTGAAAGACATCAACGATATGCCGCCACAATTTACCAAGGACGAGTGGTTTACGGAGGTGGACGAGACCGATGGTACCAGCCTACCGGAAATGCCCATTCTAACCGTTACAGTGCACGACGAGGACGAGACAAATAAATTCCAGTACAAAGTGATTGATAACAGTGGCTATGGAGCGGATAAATTCACAATGGTGCGAAACAACGATGGTACGGGCAGTTTGAAAATCGTCCAACCCCTCGACTATGAGGACCAATTGCAGAGCAACGGCTTCCGGTTTCGCATTCAAGTGAACGACAAGGGTGAGGACAATGACAATGACAAATATCATGTTGCCTACTCATGGGTTGTGGTTAAGCTGCGTGACATCAATGACAATAAACCGCACTTTGAGCGGGCGAACATTGAGGTGTCCGTCTATGAGGATACGAAAGTTGGCACCGAGCTGGAGAAATTCAAGGCCACCGATCCGGATCAGGGCGGCAAGAGCAAGGTGTCGTATTCGATTGATCGTTCATCGGATCGTCAGCGGCAGTTCTCGATTAATCAAAATGGATCGGTATCGATCCAGAGATCACTGGATCGTGAGGTGGTGCCACGGCATCAAGTGAAGATATTGGCCATCGACGATGGTATACCACCGAAGACGGCGACAGCAACATTGACTGTGATTGTGCAAGATATTAACGATAATGCTCCGAAATTCCTAAAGGACTATAGGCCTGTACTACCGGAGCATGTGCCGCCACGCAAGGTTGTGGAAATTTTGGCCACCGACGATGACGATCGATCAAAGAGCAATGGACCGCCGTTCCAATTCCGGCTGGATCCCGGTGCAGATGATATTATACGTGCGTCCTTCAAGGTGGAGCAGGATCAAAGTGAGTATGAATGGTATTTGTTTTGTTTCTAGTTGCAGGGTTTCCGAGAAATGATTGAGGAAGAAGTGATAGCAATGCAGTTGATAAGCTCCTCTCCTCCCAATAGTTAGGCGTACGCTTTTCACCACCTACCTGTAAAGGAAACAAAACTTGGGCATATCAAATCGTGCCAAACGTACTGAAGAGCTCATAAAAGTGCGCTCTAAAATTTAATTCGGTTAGTCAAGACTATGAAAAAGCACCGCCATTAGGTATTATTATTGCCTATACTATTTTTGTCGCAAGTCAGAATTCTTTGTCATTGATGTTCGGCGGAATTTGAAAAAAAAAATTAAAACTATTTTTGGAAAACAATTTAGGTCAAAACTAACACAAAACCAGCTGAGGTTCTTGTTAGGTTAGTCATAATTATATAAGTCTTGTGAGCTGAAATTTTAGTACAAAAATTTTTTTATGTTTGGTTGTTGGCCGAATATTGCAGCTCGAAACATGTCACAAGCAATGATTCTGTCTACTTCCCCATTTATTGAGTTCATTCTGACAGTCCACCAATTTCAAACCAAAGAATTACCCAACAAGTTTTCTGGTATGCAAAAACCAAAAAAACTCAATTTTTTTTTTTGTTAAAAATTTAAGACGTTTTAAAAACATGAGTGTACTTACAATTTTTTTGGAAAAAATCAATAAGCATGAATGGAAGATTGAGGCCGCATAACATGGCTCAATATTTACGACAGTTTATTGAAGCCCGACAGAAACAATTTCGACTTTATTCTCAACTGTTCAGAATTTTCAGGCAAAAATGTAACCGAAATACGAAGCTAATTTGCCGCAAAAGGTAAAAACTTTAGAAAGTCGCCCTGGTTTTGATGAAACTTTGGACATTTTTAAATGATTTTTAGTTAGACTAATTACAGATTAAAAAATTTTCAGATAAGCAAATAGCTCTCTTTATTTGAAATGTCTAAAAATATTTTTAATCAAAATTTGTGTCAACAATTTTTCTCTTTAAATTTATAAAAAAAATTTATATTATTTTTCAAGAAAAATCTTTATTATTTTTTTAAATACCTACATAGTTGAACATCTTTATTCCGAAGTAATTTAAAGAAATGGAAATATTTGAATATTTTCTGAACTTTGTTCGCACTAAATTTTGAGTAGCTGCAATTTTGGTAAAAAATCAAAAATGTCAACAATTTGCTATACATCCTATTGTTTGAATTGAACTAAATTGAACTTGGTATTCGTCGGCTCAAATTTACCCAAATTAAGTGTATTTAAAAGGCGCCAAATTGGGACAAATTTCAACAAATTATCTGGCCTACTATTTACGAGTATGTTGCGACATTTTTATACATTTGATAAATAATACCACTTTACGATTAATTTTAGTACGTACGATTGCAAATTTCAGATATTTTGTCAAAATTTTTCTGATTTTTTTATGCGAGCTGGGCAAATGGTCACCGGTTTTACCGGAGCCTGCATATTTGTTTATAAAATGTTGACACCGAAACTATACTTTTTTAAAAAAGCAGAACAGAAACTTGTGGGTCAAAATTGTGAGTAAATTTTTGATGTACGAAAAATTCAATGCATTTCATAAACTTTTTTTGATTTCAACTTGGAACATACGTTTATTTGAAACAATTTTATGCAGCATTTTGTTCTGACCTAAGTAGTTATATCTTTGACAAATTCAATAATGCTGGTCAGAATTCGACGCCATAATAGAAAATTTAGCTCAACCGATTATACCGCCGAAAATCATAAAATGTTTTGTTCAATCAAAAACAAATTTAAAAACCGCTGAAAATCAAAAACAATTTTAAAAAATACTAACCTTGACCAGATAATTTACGATTGCCAGTCTGTCAGGGAGGCTAGGTACATTTGCTTAAAGAGTGCCTTTTTCGACCCAACAGATAGTTTTTTTTAATTTTTAAAACTCGTGCAAGATCTGAAATAAGACGCGAAAAAATAAAAATTTTTAAGTTTTCCCACAAGTTTTGGATACTTTTAAGAATATATAAAGATCTTAGACCTCATAAGTTAAATGGAATACTTCCTTATAACAAATTCAATAGAAAATGATCTTGGAGAGGTCACGGTTCAGCCGAACGCATCTTTCGTGAATCTATTTTGAATACAAATACTTAGTTACTTAAGAGCTGCCACCATTTACGCTCAAATATTACGAACTAGTGGTAAAAATTTCCCTTTGGTTAGAAACAATTCTCTGCTTGCGATTCATTTGGAGTGAAGGGCATCCAGATTTGTAGATAGGTATACCTACGGGTAACCCTCACAAATGACGGAATTCCGAAAACTTTAACTGAACAAGCTCCTCCCGGCAAAATATCAATTAACTCAAGTTATCCTTGAGTATGCCCCTCGAAAGTTCCGAGCGATTTCTAAATGAATTCCCTGCAATCCCTTGCAGGAAGACACGAGATGTCAGTGCCCCGGCTTCCGCTCTGGATTAAAATTGTAAAATCCAAATTAAACGTGCCGTTGTTATGAGGGGCACAAACGCTCGACAAAAAAAACATTCCAATTGAAGACCCACTTGGTCCTTGTTCAAATATCCTTCAGGACTAATACCTACAACAAGTGGCGCTTCAATCACTTCGCTGCTTCAATCATTTCTCCAGCATAGGAACGCATGGGAAAAGCTCTCAAATTTTTCCCTACCGCAGTCGCAATTTGCAAATTGCTTGCGGCCGGCATATACTACCTGCAGCACACTCCATCTCCGGGGAATGGAGCTCCGGAATCACCCAAAGTGATTTTGCTTGTTCATTTTATAAACTACCCATACCAATGGTCTTTTTTTTTATCTTCTTTCAGAGGGTGCCAATGGCGATGGTATGGCGGTAGTCTCATCCCTGCGCTCCTTCGACCGAGAACAACAAAAGGAATACCTAATCCCCATAGTGATTAAGGACCATGGCAGTCCGGCGATGACTGGCACAAGTACCCTGACCGTAGTCATTGGTGATGTGAACGATAACAAAATGCAGCCGGGCTCGAAGGACATTTTCGTCTACAACTACCAGGGACAGTCGCCCGACACTCAGGTGGGACGTGTGTATGTGTACGATCTGGATGACTGGGATTTGCCCGACAAGAAGTTCTACTGGGAGGCCCAAGAGCATCCACGTTTCAAGCTGGACGAGGACTCTGGCATGGTAATAATGCGAGCAGGCACTCGAGAAGGACGATATCATTTGAGATTTAAGGTGTACGATAGGAAGCACACACAGACGGATGTGCCAGCGAATATAACGGTCACAGTGCGCGAAATTCCCCATGAGGCGGTTATCAATTCGGGCTCAGTGCGGATATCTGGAATTTCGGATGAAGACTTTATCCGCGTGTGGAATTATCGCACACAGAGTCTGTCACGTAGCAAGTTGGATAGGTTCCGAGATAAGTTGGCCGACCTCCTTAACACCGACCGAGAGAACGTGGACATCTTCAGTGTGCAACTGAAACGACGTCACCCTCCGCTGACGGATGTGCGATTCTCGGCCCACGGTTCACCGTACTACAAGCCGGTCCGACTAAACGGCATTGTCCTGATGCATCGAGAGGAAATTGAAAAGGATGTCGGAATCAATATCACTATGGTGGGCATTGACGAGTGTCTGTACGAGAACCAGATGTGCGAGGGATCATGCACAAACACTCTGGACATTAGCACACTCCCCTATATGGTGAATGCGAACAAAACCGCCCTGGTGGGGGTGCGAGTTGACACCCTGGCCGAGTGCACATGTGGTGCGAGGAACTTCAGCAAAGGTGAGTCGTGCCGCAATACGCCCTGCTACAATGGCGGACGGTGCATCGAGACGCGTTACGGACCGCATTGTTCGTGCCCGGCCGGCTACACTGGACCCCGGTGCCAGCAGACGACAAGGAGTTTCCGCGGCAATGGCTGGGCATGGTATCCACCGCTGGAAATGTGCGACGAATCGCATTTGAGTCTGGAGTTCATCACTCGCAAACCGGACGGTCTGATACTGTACAATGGGCCGATTGTGCCGCCAGAGCGAGATGAAATGTTGATATCGGATTTCGTGGCACTCGAATTGGAACGTGGCTTCCCACGACTGTTGATCGACTTTGGCTCGGGCACCCTCGAACTGCGGGTGAAAACAAAGAAGACCCTCGACGACGGCGAATGGCATCGAGTTGACCTGTTCTGGAACACCGAGAACATCCGCATGGTGGTGGACTTCTGCAAGTCTGCCGAGGTGACCGAGATGGAGGATGGCACCCCACCGGAATTCGATGATATGTCCTGCCAGGCACGTGGCCAAATACCGCCATTCAGTGAATACCTGAACGTGAACGCTCCTCTGCAAATTGGCGGCCTTTATCGAGAGCAATTCGATCAGTCGCTGTACTTCTGGCACTATGCACCCACATCGAAGGGCTTTGACGGCTGCATTCGCAATGTGGTGCACAACAGCAAGTTGTATGACCTCGCACATCCGGGTCTGTCGCGTAACAGTATGGCCGGTTGTCCTCAGACGGAGGATGTGTGTGCGCAGAGCGAACAGACGGCCCGCTGCTGGGAGCACGGCAACTGTGTGGGCAGTCTGAGTGAGGCGCGGTGTCAGTGTCGACCAGGCTGGACGGGACCTGCCTGTAATATACCCACGATACCGACGACCTTCAAGCAGCAGAGCTATGTCAAGTACGCACTCAGCTTCGAGCCGGACCGATATAGCACACAGATACAGCTGAGATTCCGGACGAGGGAGCAGCACGGCGAGTTGTTCCGAGTGAGTGACCAGCACAACAGGGAGTATGGAATCCTGGAGATCAAGGAGGCACGCCTGCACTTCCGCTACAATTTGAACTCACTGCGTACTGAGGAGAGGGACCTGTGGTTGAATGCGATTACCGTCGACGACGGCCAGTGGCATGTGGTGCGGATAAATCGGTACGGCTCTGCGGCCACCCTTGAGCTGGACGGCGGCGAGGGCCGCCGGTATAACGAGACGTTCGTGTTCGAAGGCCACCAATGGCTGTTGGTCGACAAGCAGGAGGGAGTGTACGCGGGCGGCAAGGCCGAGTACACGGGCGTGCGCACCTTCGAAGTGTACGCCGACTATCAGAAGAGCTGTTTAGACGATATCAGGTGAGTTTGTTATTTGATGTTTGTTTCCCTTTCGCAGGATAACCCACGATTTGCTTTGACAGACTCGAGGGCAAACACCTGCCACTACCGCCAGCAATGAACGGCACCCAGTGGGGCCAGGCAACGATGGCGAGGAACCTGGAGAAGAACTGCCCATCGAATAAGCCCTGTTCGAATGTAATCTGTCCAGATCCGTTCGAGTGCGTGGACCTATGGAACGAATACGAGTGCACGTGAGTGTTGCCATTTTGGTTGTGTTTCTCTTTTCTTTTCTTTTGCCGTATCTTATGTATCGCTCGATGTGAACGAAGAAAGGCGGGGCTCTGCCCCCGCTTGCAATTCATTTCATTTCATTTCATTTTACTTTTACATCCATTCACGCGGTCCATCTTATCCTACTCCCATATTGAGTTAGATTTCACATTAAATCGCCACAGATTTTCGGATTCTCCCCCACTGTGTCCTTTGCCATTTGCATGAAAGGAAATCCTTTCAAATTTGAATAATTGATGGAGTGGTGAGAATGTCCATTTTGGCGATTACATTGTGCAACTTATGTGCGTCCTTCATCTTCATTCACTTTTGGTTGAAGTTTTTTTTGTATTTTTTTTCTGTTTCTCTTCTTTTTTCTGAATCCCGTTCCCCCTCTTAAACAAGAACGAACACAACGAAATGAAATTTTAAAGTTTTCTTCCCAGACACACATAGCCAAGAAAAAATTAAAATTATAAGATGTTTCTTATTTTCGGAGGTCCTTCTTCACACACACGCACACTAAACACATGCCAATACAAATAGGGGTAAAACAATTAACTTCTTGCCAGCAGCAAGGAGAAGAATGCTCGTCGAATGCTCGTTTTATAACGCGTCTTCTTTGCAGTGAAGGATCCACTTTAGGGGTGTTTTTTTCACATATTATTCGGCGAAGGGTTGTAGGTGGAGACTTGTGTATGTGGAGCACTTTTCGGTTCATATTCGCATCACGTATTTGTGCGAATTTGAAGTGGGATACGTTTTTGAACTTTCAAACCAAATGCACGTCCTTTAGGCATGGGATTTTTGTTGGACGTAAACGTGATTATGAACGAGCAGCGATGGGAGGCCTATAGTTTTGAATATCGGTTCCGAGAAGATTTTCGCTCAAAGACGTTCGGAAAGTTTCAGAGATTAGCTTTAGATTGAGTTAACCTTTATGGCGCACACACTTTGGTGTAGATTTCCAATATTCCGCCTTCGAAATAGGTTTTTCCAACTTTTGATAGCTTAATGTAAATACTGTGATGAAACATGGCATTTGCTGGAGCTTCAAGGCTGGCAGGGCCACGTTTTACTCTCGCGTTGATGTCAGAAGTTATCTTTTAAAATATTGGATGAGGTGGCTTGCAGCTTTGAAAACAAAGTCATTCGACAGATTTCGTATTCAACTCAGCATCAGGGACGTTTCTGTAATTCCATAAGGCTGTCGGAATGTTAAGTAATTTGATTTTGTATAGACCAAAAATTCATACCACAGCAACTTTAGTTCTTCTCTTTTTTAGGCTCTAAAAAGTATTAGGGATGACTTGAAAAAAATCACCCTTAGAAAGCCTTTGATCGTAAAAGAAGTCCTTCAGCCGTTCCCAGAGCTAATCAAACCAAAATGTCAAAGCATTTCAAAGCGTTGGAAATGCATGTGGACAAGTGGCCAAACTCCTATAATAACACTGCAGGGGGTTTTGTGTTTCGTAGCAGTTGGTGTGGAAACTGCTGCACAGAATCAGATGAAACATTTTTGTGTAATTTTAAGACTTCCAAAAAGCTATAGGCTGTGCCATTGACTTCCACACCTACTTTTCGGAGCTTAAGCTTTATGACCAAAATATTTTTTTTCACCTTTGATGCTTTTGAGCTGTCATTACTCAAATAGTTCATAATCCATAAAAATAAAGCATACTTGAAGGCACCATTTTCTATAGCAGGTATTTTTTTTTTTATTTTAACATGCGTGAAGTTGGCTACTATAGCATAGTTTACACGGCACATGTACTGGCAAACTTATTTTCCGTATCAATAATCTATGTCAAGTTTAACAGTATATAAGAGCCAAATATAAGAAAGTTTTTCTTAAGAGTGCCGTCCCGTAACGAGTTGTCATTCAGTCTTCCCAGTGTGCCATTTTATTAATATTCCTTACTCGTCTACCATTTTTTTTGCTTTGGTATGCCTTTTGGTCAACTTTTAATTTAAACAAAAACAAAACGAAAGCCAGCTCTTCTTCCGCCAAAAAGAAACAAGAGTGCAAGAACCTCCCAAATGATTCTGAAAGGAATTATAACTCTTATGAGGGAATATACCTCTCTGAGCCGTAAGCAGGAGGTACAATAGAGAAAAAGGCCGCAGTAATACAACCCCCTTAACATAGGTACCCTTATCGAAAAATCATCAAGTCGATACTTAGCATATTTGCGTCAGGTTTCACCAGTGCCCAGGAAGTTTGTTTCTTATTTCTAAAAATAGACGGGAAATTTTTTCAATATTTTTTTTCTCAAATTTCGGTTTATTTTTGCCACAAAAAGTGCTTCGAAAATTGGTTCAAACAGATCTAAAATTGTATTGTTCTTCATGGAGAATTGGAAAGGCAATAAGGCCATTTTGACTGTAAATATTTATATGTGTGTACTTCTCTATCTCAAAACTTAAGTAGCAACTCTCGTGTGCAAAATGCCTCCAACAAACAGTTTTCCATATTTCAAGGCTAAAGACTGCCATAAATAGTGCTTCAAATAAAAATTGTTTTCTATGGAAAATGCCACGTCCTTCTTTAAAGCCCCAATGAAGTGGTTTTTATAAAATCCATTTCCTTAGTCGCAGACTTTTGCTAACACTAAACAAGTTTCGGAACTGTTTCTGATGCCTTATCAAAGCAATAAGATTATGGCTCTTACTGAAGCTTGTTAGAAGTCATTTGAAGTTACGAGTATATACTTTGACTCTAAATAAGGGAGAGAAAGCCCTGAGATGTGATGTTATTGCCTTGGCTCGTTTACCATTAAAAAGTCATCGGAGTTCATTTTGGTGTATCTAAATATTCTTAAGTCGGTCAGGCAATTTTTGTATCAAGCTGGTCAACTGAGTGGAAAAGTCTCAGGTTTAACCTCTGGAAAACCAAAGTTACATCGTGGTAATTTTTCTTTTTCACAGCGCCGTCTTTTATGGAAGTCCGTTCAAATTAAAATCCAAGGCTTTGTTCCTTTCTACCTCTAGCAATCCTTTTTATATCTTTGTTAAAAATGGCCACATTATGCGCCTTAGGACATCGGGAGGACAAAAGTTTAAACAGCACGCTACTTGAATGTCTGCACTCGTCATCAGACTAGATCAAATGCGCGCAGTTGGACTCGGCATTAAATGATGAGCAAAATCACCTCAAACATCTGAACCCATTTAATTAGGAAAATATTTAAATTTTTTACAAAACAACCCGAAACCCTCACAACTGCTGCGTGATCCATTTACACCTAATAAATGGGAGACACTGAGCAATTTTCCATTGCGGGGATACCAATTTCCATAGTTATCCACTCTAATCCTTGCCCTCGGTATTTCACAGAAAACAAAACCGCTTAGAAAATCCTTGCTACGCAGTAAAATAACAGGCACAATAACTCTCAGAAGGCTTTAGTGCCTATATGCAACTTTAATTACAACGGAGACCTTGTCGTTCAAGTTCTCCCCGCTATGCAGATGAGTTCGTCCTTCCCCTACACGAATAAGAAATCCCACCGAGAGAAATGTCCTTTGTTTCGAATTTTCTTGCATCATAATTTCATTTCCTTGCACGACTTCAACTACAAAAAAAAACAACAACCCGCAGCTGTGACTAGCCTTAAATTATTTACGCCCATCAGCTGCTCTTCATTCGAAGGGCGGCAACCCGCAAAATGAGAATTTAAATTGTCATCCCATCTTAGCAAGGACAATGCTTTTGTGTACCTAACAAAAACAAACAACAGATGGGGCTTCCTAATGCCCAGTCCTTCTGTCCGCTCATTGTTTGTTCATTATCCTGGTGACAACACTATAATGAGAGGTGAATGCTGGCCAACTTTTTTATACCTACATCCACTCATACACCATAGACCATACAGCTCTGTGTGTTTGTTATGTGATCCATTGTGACGGAATTACCTCCTGATTGCTGCGCTTTCCCATTATATCGCTCGACAGTGTTTTTCTTTGCCAACAAAAAAGAAAAAAACTCCGCTGCGTCACATTTGAACATACTTTTAATGTCAGGAAAGGAGCCATGACACACACATAACTCATAACCGCATGAGTGGACTCGTGTTTTTTTAATGATATTTCTGTAGCTCTGCTACTTTTTGACTTCACCAACTCATTAGGCTAAACTCACTTAATTGAAATAACCATTTCAAGTAGACACCTTTTAGCTAGTCCTGTTTTGCACTTTTAATTGGATGGCGTTCGGGTCCATTCGGTCTGTGTGTGCACAGGTGGCCTGCCAACTTTTCAATTGACCGACACTGGCACAGTGTGTGTGTGTAAGGTCATTTGCATTTAATATCACCCCAGTGAAAGAGTTGCGCCGTTATAAAAAAAAGGTCAAATGTGGATTTAATTTTAATGTTCATTGTAACGATGGACAGTATCTGTGTGTGTAGATTCGTTGGTATCCTTTGGGGTCTGTTAATTTATTCGGAATCCCGTTTTTATTTTATTTTCCTCCTCTGCCAATCGCAAACAATTGAGTTAAGCGAACGATAAAGGGCCAAGGTTTGCATAATAATTGGGTCAATAGTGCTGTTGCTGAGCCCAAAGGGTGTTATTTTTTATTCCCTTAGGCAGGGGTATATGAAAGTATAAAAGTTGTTTAAGTAGGTATATCCTGGAATTTTTTTTTTTTTTTTTGTTTGATTTTTACACTTCGTTTTCGCTCTCAGTCGCCGCATTCGTTACAGTGTTTTATTTTGTTTTTCCCATTCGGCAGGATATTTGCTTTTCTGTTAATTAAATAGTTGATTTAACTGGCATCCATGTGAGAGGTAACGCAGCAGCTTATTGAAAGCTTATTCCCGTCGATATACCTATGCGTAACGTATTCCCACGCGGGTTAAGTATTTCAGTTTACTGTTTAACGCAATCAGTTGCAGAAGCGGTTCAACTTGAAGCTCATTTGATGTACGAGCTAGCTCAGCAAATATAATTAAATTTTATTGGTCTCGACGGGAGTGTCGGTTCGAGGAATGCTCCGATTAGTTTGTCAGTCATATCTGGCGAAAGACGATATAATAATGGAGGGGGAGGCATCGGAATTTAAAGGTCGCTCTGTAGGTAAATAAATCCATGTCACGTGTAACCTTTTCATCTGACATCCGGGCAACAGCGTCGAAATATTTTCATTTCATACCAGGGAAGTAGGTAGATACAAAATTTGTTTGACAACATTGCATTTGTCTCCACTTTCAATTTCAACAGAAAGTATACGTTCGCCAAACTATGTGTACTGTGGAAATGTATGTCAGCAGGAACATGTTTTTGGGGAACTTGTCTTTCTTAAACACTTAAAGTCCACATAGTTCCATGACAAACTTTCTTACTTACTTCGGTGGCGCTACTGTCCGGTTGGATCTTGAGCTCAACCAATACGCCCCTCCAGTGAGCGCGATCTTTGGCCAACTGCTTCTAGTTGCGCACTCTTGGCTGAGGTCCCCTTCCACTTGCGTTCGGCACCTAAGGCAAGGTCGTTCTTTACTGCGTTCTGCGGAGAATTTTGCGATTTTTAAGAAGCTATAAGTTGAAAGTTCTTGGTTCAAATATTATTTTTGTTAACAAAAGCTCGTTTTTTAGTTTTCAAGAATCAGGTATTCAGCTTAAGAATAATACTCTCCAAGAGTATTTTATTACAACATCTTTGCCATCAATTTAATTCTTAAATCAAAGATTTTGATATTTATATTTAATTGTTGGCATTACAATTTTTCTTCTGAGTTCGTCGCCTCGTTCGAAAATATCACCCCACGGATACTATTCGTCAGCTATTGAGTTCCTTTAAGGCTTGCTGCATTCGCCAATATTGATCTTACACTTCCAGCCCGTAACAGTCTTCTGCTACTCCTTGGCTTTTGTCAGCATTCTCAAAAAACACCGATTAATTGCGTAGAAGCCATTCTGAAATACTTTCAACGTACTGTCTACAACTATGCAGACACATCTGTTGGATTTTAGTGTATAACCTCAAACATTCAGTTTAAAAAGTTCCCTCCTTAGGTGGCTTCTAATAAGCATTGCCTTCGTTTTGCCTTCTGTCAACTCCAGACTCCTTTCTTGATTTTAAATATTGCTCGATAGATTTGTCTACTTCTAATCCAACCCTACCACATCTAGGTATTTGGCTGATATTTCTCTCATTGTCTAGAAAATGAATACACTCTAAGAGCGCCTACCACTGATAGTCATTGATAGTCATGCCTTCCTTATACGTTTCAACTGTCAATTTGAAAATTAATATAGGGTACTCCATCCACAAGTCCAAAGTCGTTTTAAGTATAACATTCACCAGTTATAGCTCTCTTCATTAGGAATGGTTGTACAGATCAAACAGAATATATAACAATAGAATCAGAGTTTCACGTCTCTTCCACTTGATGGGTAGATTTCTTTTAAATTTATGTGAGATAGAAATTTCAATCATATGCTCGAGTCCATCCACATAAAAGCTGGCGTATCTTCACATTGAAAATGGATCTTCGAAAATTCAACAAGAACACATTCTACATCTCACCGTAAAGGACCTCGATTAGGATTAAGACATTTACCTATATACAAAACTCTGTTTTGTTTTACAACAAAATATACCAATATACAAAACCGTACACCTCTGTAACTGAGAAAATATAATATGTATACAACAAAACATCTAATTGGCCAAGAACATAGCATATTCATTCATTTGTAACCATCCCTGATCATTGTCCTTGTTTTGGGTACAGTTTGCACCATGATCCTCATTCCTGGTAACATACAAAAAAAAAAAAATCATCTTTGTATCGTTTGCATGCGTTAATCCTTTTCCAATGATTTAACTATGTTTTCTGTTTAATGCTAAATAAATAAATTTATTTATACATTACCCTGAATGTTAATTATAAAAAAAAAAAACTCAAACAAATCAATTAAAACAAAAAAAAAAATCAAACAAACTAAACTAGTTGTGGGGAAGGACGCGTGATGTCGCCAGATGCCAAGGGCTGCATGGATCGCAACGAATGCTTGGACTTGCCCTGTCTAAACGGTGCTACTTGTATAAATTTGGAACCAAGATTACGCTACCGTTGCATATGTCCAGACGGATATTGGGGTGAAAATTGTGAGCTCGTTCAAGAGGGCCAAACACTCAAGCTGAGCATGGGTGCTCTGGCAGCAATACTTGTCTGCCTCCTGATCATACTAAGTGAGCACCCAACGACATTATTTCAAATAAATAACTGTTTTTTAATTAGATACGCGGCGCTCTATAAACCATGTAATTGTTTAAGTATATGATTTTGCTTTTATTTACTTGTTACCTTTAATAATGTCCGCTTGAATATGCTCATCATAGAGTTTTAGTTCACACTGTTAGAGTGTTTACCACACACATGTTCTCATTCATGGCAGTAACGTTTTGAAAATCAGAGTCTGAGCTGAGATGGCGGTTTTGGGAAAAGTGCTTGCAAATACTGACTTCGTCTTGGATACGTATGAATTTGACATTTTTGGCAATTTCATATAAGTATCCTTGAAGGAATTAAATATCAGTGGTTGATTTTATGTTGACACTTACTTTTGAGTCAGAATTCGGTTGGGAGCAACTTTCCACTTGAGACACTTCACTTTGTCGCAGGAAATACGATTTTCTCAAAGTTGAAACAGCACATTGTTAAATATTCCACTTCTGACTATAATTTAACAATATAACTCGAAAAATATGGATCACTTCTGAAACCCTCAACAGCACTTTAATTTTTTTTTTTTAGAAAGAGTGCAGGGGATTGAGTTCGTGTCAAAGACTCATTTCCAACTTTTGCCACTAAACTTGTGGTCAATCGATGATGGTAAGATATTTTTGAAAATGCTCTTACCAATTCTGACTCAATGCACAAAATTTACTTAAATGTCTGTCAAATCACACTTGGCCCTTCGTTAACATATAAGACAAGAACGTCTAAAAACTATTTAAATGTTTTATGGTTAAAGAAAAACAGTAGGGCAAATCTCTTTTTTTTTTTAAGTTTTTAACACCTCACCAAAAAATAACTAAATCGTCCCCCAAATTGCTCTAAAACGCAAGACTCCCTGGTCACTTCAAACCCATTTTAAATAGGTATTGTCTCTTTGGTCTTCCCATTTGAG
The DNA here is from genome assembly GCA_948293265.1 of Cheilosia impressa. NCBI lineage: Eukaryota > Metazoa > Arthropoda > Insecta > Diptera > Syrphidae > Cheilosia > Cheilosia impressa. Next base: position 24,325,633 of record OX411884.1, on the reverse strand, counting down.
GTTCTAAAGTAAGGCATAGTGAAGCATCTATTAAGACGTAAGTCAAAGACCTACTAACTGCTTTTGACGGACTTCTAAAACCTTAAAAAGCTATTAAGTAAAGCGATCCTGCCCTCAAAGCTTTAACCATTGAACAACTTCTGACCACGCAAAAAAAATAACTAAATTATCGGTCAAGTAATTTTTCTTACCGGGAAGCTGTGACCTGTCTGTCTGAGATCTTTTGCCGTACTTGTGACACTTCGTTGCTTAGTCAATGGTTCCGGTTCGGTTCGTAGCACAAGAGACCGAGAATGGATTTGGAGAGCAAAGGGACATTTCGCTTTGTCAAAACAATATTAAAAGAAATAGTTATATTAATCAGATCCCTTACGGGTGGTTTTGACCACCCCTCCTCTATATTATGTCTTAAGTCAAGGTTTTTCAAGAATGAGTTTACAGTTTTAGAAATAAAATCTGATACGGTATTCTTGATCTAGTAGGACGATCAAGACAATTTGGTAAAAGGTAAAATTGTTCATGGGAAAGCATGCTAACAAGCAACAAATAAAAAGGTCAAAGCCGCCCATTTATGACCCACTTAAAAAAAATAATTTTAGTTGTAGTGCAAGCTTAGTAACCAAAACCTGCCATCTCTTGTACTCTGAAGCTGAAAAATGCCTCGCAACTACATACCATAACCATTTTGCTATCACATCATCAATAAATATTTGTTATGTGAATGTTTTTCTTTTATTTTTGTAATCGTAACTGTTAAATATTTTAATGTTCCCTATTAACATATGCATGCTTTAAGCGAAAATTCCAATTCATATAATATCTTTTACATATTAATATTCATGTATGTATTTATTTTATTTTTGCCATAAATGTTTAGCGAACGAAAATATTAATTTTTATCCAATTCTCATGTTCATTCTTGTATTCGTAATACTCACATTGAAAAAGAAAACAGCCAAAAGCTAAATGCTAGACAAGTATTATGGTTTTAAACTATATACGATAGGGTCAGTGATTAAAAACAGAGCTTTTTCCAAAAGGTACGTACTTACATCGCAACAAAACTGAAATGCAAACAACGATGGATGATATTCGTTTCCAAAATCACATTTTCTACCCATAAAGTGAATAACAGGACAAACAACCATCACTGATATCGATTAAAATAAAAATTTAAAAACAATTGAATGAAATATTGATTCGTGTCCATTCAAACTGAAACTGAAAACTGTGATTCTCTATTTCTTCCACGTCAATATCCGCTCTCTTTTGATTAAAATTACATTACATTCGATATTTTATGTTCGTATTTTTAATTTGTGAAGTTCGTTCTTGATTTGTTTTCCACTCTAGACCACTACCTCTGTTTCTGCCTAATTCTCTATCTTCCTCTCTATGATTTCTCATAACTTGTCATTTTCTTCGTCAAGCATTCATATAGAAACAAGCATTTTTTTTCACAAAAGTATATATAAATACAAAGCGCGATACTAATAATCATATTTAATGCCCAGGCTAAATTTTACGAACTCACAATGGCGAAATCTTGCATATAAAATTCCCCATTGTGACCCACAAAATATTTAGAGTGAAGATTAAGGATGATTATTGGTAAGGCCCAGAGTGTCGAAGTGAAAATGTATAAACAATTTTTCCTCAAAATGTGGCTTGGGTCTCATAGTTTTATTTTATTTCTGACGACTAAATTATATGTATATTATCGGGATGGCGAGTCAGAATTAAAAAAAATATATATAAAAGCGATTGGTGTATTCAAATAGGTTGGGTTTGCGCACCTAAAACCATTCCAATTATAAGCGCCTTGGAGCAATACTTATAACGGCTTATAAGTTATAATGGCTCAGATGAAGTTTCCACGTCAAGGACAATTATTTCGTCCAACACACGGTCAGGGAGAACAAAAGATGTAAACTACAACTGAGCAACAATTTCAGCAGTCTTAACATCACAAGAAGCTTAGAAGTTCAGGAAAGTGTCTTCCGTGGAAGACTGAAAAAATACCGTAGTAAACATCCTTCTAACCTCTTCAGTATTACTTTTCATAGAAATCAATATTTTACCTTAAAGTTTTTTTTTTAACGAAAAGCTTTAGTCCGACATAAATTTTTGAAGGTCCCTTCCCTCCGCGTCAAATATTAGGACCGTCACAAAGGATTCGTTGTGAAATCTTTCGAAGATTTTGTCACATAGGTACCTGTCTCTTAAAATACGAAACGCTATTCTAAAAGAACAGCAAAGATCAATCGAAGTTTACCTTAGAACTTCAATACTCGTTAAGCTGAAATTTATGGAGAGGTTTCTCCAGGGTCCTAATCACATAGCAGTTGCATCGACAGACCTCCGAAACAAGCAACTTAGTGCAAGAATTACAAGTTTGAATCTTCTTCTAGTTCATTCTCCACAAATGTATTAAAAGCTTACAGTTATAAAACTAATGCTGTGAAAATGAATGTCTCTTTATTTGGTTCACCAATTCGAATTTGCTGAATTTCGATAGTTCTAGCACATACAATAGTAAATAGAACTCACTTCAACAATATTATGTTGATTGCAGAAGAGACCAACAGAGATTGTTCTTGGCAGGAGACACATCCTGCGATTTAAATATTTAACTAAAATATACCACACAACATAAATTGTTACATTATTTGAAAAACCTTCCGCGCTAACTATAAGAAATGAGTTAGACTTAAAATAAAAACACGAATTACCTTTTCGAATTTATAAGGTGAAATATAAGAGTAGCTGCATTTAGATAATGCGCACATGAGGACATGTAACATGTTGGGACGGCCGTGTCGTAGTGCAGTTCAGTGTATGTCCGGGATAGTACGACTGTATACTGTATACATAAAAAAATATGCTTGTATTATCAGTAACTTATATCGATAGTCAATCATAAAATTGGAAAAAGAAAGAAAGAAAACCAATTAATAATAAAACATCAAAAAGGATAGACTGCCAATCTGCAATAAAACAATGAAAACGAATGGAATTTCTATATTTATAAATATTTGAAATTGTCAAATAAAATGATAAGTCCCAAGAAAACAAGAGATTTAAAATTATTTAATTTAAGATTAACCTTAATTTGTTCCTAACTTAGAAAAAGAAATGCGATCCAAGATATTAAAAACCTGTTAAAAGCTTGAACACTCAATAAGGGTGTTTACTTAATCTCATAATTGTAGGCAGCTCATAAATTCAAAAATTTCTGCGGTTCTTTAAGTGAACACCCCTCGCAAATGTCAATGAATAACTATCTATTAAAATATATTCTTCCCCTCGTTGCTGCAACTCCAAAAATATGAAAACCAATTCACACGACCGCTTGTCACAGTTTGACATTGGTAAATTTGCGTAACTTTCCACAGTCGATTTCCGAGCCTTATTGATTGCAGAAAATTATAAGGCCTGCGCAAACTATTCTCCTTACAAAATCTGACAGTTCATTTACAAGGTGGTATATTTCTGCAGTTAACGCATTTACGCATAAGTTAATACTCCAAAGGTATATGTCTAAAATGGTTCACAATCCAATCGCTAAATGCAGTTCGACTTTTTGTTTAGTTAAAAAAAAACAGATCTAACTTTGAGGTTTTAAAAAAATGTTTTCTGTGGAATGTATTTCTGTGAATTGTCAACGATTATAAACATTCTTATTACACCTTTAAATATTCGTAAACCATTGAAACTAAACGTACGATTACACATGCAACTTTTTCATGTCAAATTTTGAGATGCCGGCGTCTTTATGACGCACACATTTGTCCTAAATTTGTCACTATAAGTGATCGCCTGTCAAGCTTCTGATCACGCGGGCTGTCGCTGCATACTCTCACGAAAAACACACGAGTGACCACAGAATGGCCGAATTTTTGTCACGTCAGCATGTCAAAATTTTCAGCAAAAAATTACTCGTAGCTTAAGTATTTTACCATGTTCAATGACTATTTAGGCTACATTCCTTGCACAAGAAAAAAAATAATATCATTCCTGGAGCCATTCTGCAAATTAAGTATTTTTGGACGATATTTAACCTTGGCCCGCTCAACACTATAATAGTGTTTTTTATAGGCAACTGTGTTACATTTTAAAGGTTTTAATTTGGAAATAACAACATTTGAAAAATTTCAGAAGCCCCTTTTCCAACTAAAAAAGAGCCAAAATAGCTAAACATTGTGGTAGACTTTTGACAAAAATTGCCAAATTTCAACTTCAGTCGCACAACGGTAACGTTGCTTGTACATATCTCATCGTCTGTCTTCGAAAATTGTTCAATGTCGGAATATACAATCTTCACATTACTCGAGCGCATCAAACGCAACATTGTTTATGTTTATTGGGACGATGGTTTGTGCTGGACTACTGAAGGAGAACTGCAGAATTCACAATCAATTGCTGGCTCCTCCATTCGTGCCAAAAATACAATTCATCCACACACGAATTACTCTCCAAAAGGACCTGTTTTCATTTTATATTCAATTCACCTTTAACTTGATTATTTTTGCATAAAATGGTGTCATCTCCCGATCGCTCAACGATCGCCACAACGAGAAGTTTCCTATAAATTAAACACATTTTCCCTTCGACATTTTGCATAAAAAAAAGAAAAGAAAAACCCCCCAACAGAAACAAGAAACAAAAAACAAAAAAAAATCTATGATTCAAACAATTTATGTAGATGTCCTGCTGGGTACAAAATTTCCGGCAGCCAATGTATGAACGATAATGAATGCTTGTTGTTCCCTTGTCGCAACGGTGGTCGATGTCGTGATCACAATCCGCCCAAGAAATTTGAATGCATTTGTCCAATGGGTTTCACTGGAATGCATTGTGAGCTGGAACTCCTCGCATCTGGAGTGTTGACACCGTCCCGTGATTTTATAATAGCACTTGTTCTATGTTGCAGTACATTGCTACGTGAGTATTTATTATTTTTTTATTATTTTCTCTTTGAAATTTAATTTTTTTATGGGTCTTGCGTAATTATTATGAGTACTGTTGTGGGTTGAGCTTTTGAGTTACTTCATTGTAAGCATTGTTTTATTTTTAGAGGTAAGTAAACATTTTTTTTTATGCGTATGTATTGTTAAATATTGTGAGTAGTTTGTTAGTATTTTTTTATATTTAAAACATAATAATGTATTTATTTGATACAAAAGTTTAGTTACATTTTTACTGTTATTAAAAAAAATAACAAAAACGAAAATATTAGCTATAAAAACATCTCAAAGTTAGAATTTTTACCTGCTAATGTCAAAGGCAGGATTTTTTGTTTAATAAATGGAACTATAAGGTTGGATTGCGCATATCTGTGCGATTGTCTAAGAGTAGGAAGAACTGAACTGAATCTCATTTCACAAGATTAGGGGTCTTCCATTCATCTCAAATAAAACTGCGACTCCAACGATTGGCTGTAAGAAAGAAGCCAATCCTTTGGATTTTCAGACGAATTGGTCATCGGCGACATGTCTTATTGTCCTACCGATTGTGACGTATGTTTAAATCCGATTTTTACGAAACGATGGGTATAGATTTCTGTAGGTCTCTGTCAGAAACGATAAGATGTGACAAAACACGGACTTGTTGAATCTTACATGTTGGCCGCTGTGTTTTCGTAGCATATGCATTAATGGATAAAAGTACCCGCTTCCCGGTCGACTGTGTTCATGGAATATTATGCTGTAAACTTCATTCCATGCACGCATTGCTTAGTCCAAACAATCCGCTTACAAAATTCTTCATTAAAATCTCATAAATTCTTTCGCTCCTTTCTATTATGCACAATAAAGCAGACATTCAGTAAACAGATTCTTTCTCTCACCATGTAGATCCACAAGAATGCGATTTTTTTTTATTTTTTTATTTTCAAGTCGTTGCACTTTCTACTCCACTTAAGAGTTCTCAGTAAATAAGGTCACGACGGCGCTGGTCAGGAAATAAAGGAAATTTCCCACAAAACCTTATACATTATGACTCCCGCAATTTTTTTTTCCGCGTTACGAACGGAGTCAGAAAATAAGAACTAGCACTAAAAAAACTCCAAAGCTTCTTAAAAAAAAACAATCCAAACGAATTGAAATAAAACTTCAAGACTCATGCAATTTCCACTTCCGGATTCTTGGTTTGCGTTGCTCTCGTACCCACAACAGAATGAAAGAAAAGGAAACATCTTTCCACTCCACACCCCAAAACTCACCTCCTGCGTACAGTGTAAGTATGCATCCCCTTTTTAATCTAAACAATTCTTTTCTAAAGTTATTATACCTACAGCACCACTCCTTGGCTGTGAATAAATTTCCGCCGAAGAATCTGTCTCGATGTAATTTGTTTTAGATTACATTGTTCATATCACAGATGATGTACTGCAAAATAATTTCCTATTCGTCCTGCTACACCCAGAGGTGGAGCGGGTGGGAATAACTATAGAGTCGATTTGAATAAACAACACTTTGTCTTTGTTTACGACAAGCAAACTCCACTACAATGACAGTGGATAACTACATCCGACGGTACCAGATTAGGTACCTGTCCCTACTCACAGCGAATTCAAGAATATTATGACTTTCTTAAGACAATACAATTTGTCATGCATCTTCATCACGATCATAATAAAGGCGCACGAAGACGCAAAACGTGTCCCCCGTTTTTTCTCCCCCAACACTGCGCCATCCATTTCATTTTTCCTATTCCCCCCTCAATCGGATTTAATGAAAGTTTTGACAAACTCAACTCTAGTAACATTTCCATGGAAATTAACATGGAATAAACACAAAAAGTACCCAAAGAAAAAAAGACAAAAAAGAAACTTCAAGGACTCATCTCTGTAGGTACTAGCTAAAATGCGCTCATTCATTTGGCAATAGTTGCTGCTGCTGTTGTCTCTTGTTAAATAAAAGTAAAGATTGTTTGGGGCAAATGTAAATAAATGAGAAAGGAAATAGCACACAAAGACAGAGGGAACAATGGAATTGGAAATAGGTTCAAGAGACAAGGAGACCAGCCAAGGAATATAAAATTGACACACAAAAAAAAATGCAAAAAAAATATTACACCGAAATGAAAGAAATTTCGCTCGCTGTCCTTAATTGGTTAACGAGGGCAATTGAATGTTAAGCCAAACAGCCAAATGAGCCGTCTTCTTGCTGTGTGTGGAAACGAAACAAATGTTTTGCGATTTCGTTTTCTAAATAGACTGTGAAAATGAACCAGCGACCAATTTCGTGATTTCTAATCAATTAATTGTACCTTACTCGTGGTATGGGCTTTGGCAAAAAGAAAGCGAGAAATCCTCACCGAATTGAATTTTCTTTATTTTTCTGGGTCGGCTCATAAACCTTGAAGGCGCTTTATTTTGAGCTGACACGAACACGAAATTATGTGTGGAACGGGGCTTAGATATTGCGATGAGTTTCGTTTCTCCAAATTAGATCAGTTCGATTACTTCTTTATGGAGGAAACGCTTTTAATTAGAATTATAAACTCCGATTACCTACTAGCTTTGTTGGTTTTAGCTCTGGAGTCAATAAGCACTTCCAACTGGCGCGATTACCGTCAAGCTATTGAAAATGGCTAACGGCAGGGCCTTTTGATTACGATCAATAAATTCTCGTGAACAAAACATTTGCATAGAATACAATTTCAATTTCATCCTATACTACTATAGGAAATAAGAAAGTCACACGAAGTTTGAAAACGTTAAATTTCCCAAAAATGGGAGTAGATTGTTGCTCCTTTTGTTTGTGCTGAATTATACAATTTTGTGTGCTTCCGATATTTTTTCACAGGCTTTGATGACGAAAGATCAAACGGTAGGGTGGTCTACGATTGTTCACGGTTAACATGAAAAGCACTCGACAGTTTTTATAAAAAATCATTTTGAAATATTTTGCAAGACTCTGAGAAGGTTTTAGACCACGCCTACTTTATGGGCGGTTTTTGCATTAAAAGTGTTTTTTTCTAATTTTGCTTTAATATAACAAACAGAATTTAGCAAAAGTCTGAAATCATTATCTCATGATCAAATTAAATTTTTTTCTTGGTTCTGCTTGGGTTCATGTGGTGGGCAGTAGGTGGAGGACCCTTACTTGAACTACCGATATAATCTTAGTTCAGTTGCTTAATTGCACGCCACGAACGAAGTTGTAGGTGAACCAGCTATGAATGTTTGTAGATATCATCAAACATATGTTTATTTTTTATTTACGAATCAGTTAATGTGGAAGTTGGGTTTGCCTGACACGATTAATTTTTTAGACAAGTGGTGATTTTTGGAGCTGTAAGGGTACGGGTCAATAATAACTGACTGTTTTCTTGGTCTCTTGCAAGACGTTTCAGCTGAAATATATTTTTTAAGTAAAATTCCGACAGACTCGCCAAAAAAATGTCTTAACTGAGACGAGTGTCGCCTGGTTGTTATCAGAGAAATCTCATCAAAGCTATCTGTTAAGCTGAAAGAAGGTTCACCTAACAGAAGCGGAGAAAGTGTTTCAACGACTGCCAAAAATTCATGCTCCATATTCCTTTAAGAAAAATTTCAATATCTGTAAAGTAAATATAAACCCAGTCAGCCACACATGCCTAAACAGTTTGCCATGGATCGTGGGTATTTATAATCTTTTATTTTGGATAAGTACTGCTCTCATAGGAATGGAAAGTTCATGATCTACATTGTAAACTCTTTGTGTCTCTGCTTAATAAAAAGGAAAATACCTTTTAATCAAACAATTACAAGCGAACCTTCAATCTTTCATGAAATTCGGGGAATCTGCGACTTTTTAAGCAACCGGCAAAAGCCACAATTTGTAACACTTTGACCCATAAACAATTTCTAAAAAAATCTGCACTCAAGTCCCACTTCCCACATAAACCAATATTATCCATCCAAATATGCGTCTACAATCGTTGACTAAGCTAATTGCCAGCAACAACCCTCCACTTTGAAGGGCCCCTAAACAATGTTTAAACGTCAAATGCTACCCCTAAAAGCCGAGCACTTCGCGTGCAAAGGCCTCAAAGCGAATTAAGCTGTGTATGCATTCCAATAGATGAAAACCGCTATTCATATCGTCCCCCATGCCGTCAAGTGTCAATTAAAGCGACTCGAACGCTGGGGGCTTAACAAACACACAAACACATTTCCATCTCTTAAGCAAAGCTCGCGCCTCTGTTTGCTCCAATTTGCTTTCATTATAATACACTACGTAGTAAACTAGTTCACTGTGAAGAGTTATACTACTGAAACCGCCAGCATGTCCTTTTCTTTGGGTATCGTGCATCAAAACTCACAGTCGCATATAATTTTAAGAAAATGTTTTTTTCTTCTCTTGCGTTTCCACTTTATCGCACACACCGAAAAAAACTGACAATTAAAAATAGCAAAAGAGAAACAGTCCCAGGATATGCTTTGTGTAAGTACTTTCTTTACTGTGCGCTTTTGGCTGGCTTGATTTTTCTAGGATGACGAGTCTTGCTGACAACCAGTGCCTTTTTGGCGTTGTACATTTCCGTCATTCAAAGCCGCCTTGATATTGGCCGGCATTATACGCAGACAGGAGGCAAATAACTCAACCATCATAAAGTGGTCTTCAGCTGTCAGAAATGCTGCTGTAGGAAACGACCAAACTCGAACAGTGTCCTTTATTTTTTTTTGCGGAACTTACAATATTCCAATTCGAAAGCTGCAACTAAGCAGAAAATTTAATTAAAAGGAAGAATATAGACGAAAATAATTATTGCAATCAGAAAATGTTTGCAAAAAAAGGTCGCTTGTCCACCGCTAGGTGCCCATGTAAGTTTTTTTTTCATTCCAGCAGTCCTTTGAGAGGCTTTGCAGTGCGATTTTGAGGTATGTATAAAACACTAGTAGTGAATAGCTGCTGTGAATTTATAAAAGGAAGTGCAGCAGCTTTTAAATTGTGCATGTCCTTTTGTCAGAGCGTTGCCGTATTCTGCCTATGATTTTCTCCATTTTTCATATTATTAACGGCGACATTTTAAATTTTTTCTCTCTCACTGTTCTGTACAACAAAAAAAAAACGATTTAGTTCTCGTCCTTGTATTCGTGGTCTATAACCGACGACGAGAGGCGCATATTAAGTATCCAGGTCCTGATGACGATGTCCGGGAGAACATCATCAACTATGACGATGAAGGTGGCGGCGAGGATGATATGACAGCGTTTGATATAACACCATTGCAAATTCCTATCGGTGGACCGATGCCAGAGTTGGCACCATGCAAAATGCCAATTATGTGTAAGTTATTATCCTTGGACCAGTCTTTAGTCTTTTGTTGTATTTTTTTCTTTTCTCTATTGCAATGGCAGACACTTTTTGACACAAACACAATTTACCCATATTTTTTGTTATCCTTAATTGCAGATCCCGTTATGACACTGATGCCCGGTCAGGAGCCAAATGTTGGCATCTTCATTGAGGAGCATAAAAAGCGTGCTGATAGTGACCCCAATGCCCCGCCGTTTGATGACTTGCGAAATTATGCTTACGAGGGCGGCGGCAGTACTGCCGGATCTTTGAGTTCATTAGCGTCAGGTGAGTAAAATCTCATTGAATTGGGGGTTTTCTTGTTGCGATATCAATACGATACCAAACACAGGAAGTGCCTGGCTTTGGCCCCGCTGCTGTTTGGTGTAATTAAACGAGCCGTTGGTTGGCTGTTATTTTCTCGTTTAGTAGGTCATTAAGTGCCGTTTGGCTGAGTTTGTTTGTCCTGCGATAGCAATCGAAATGCTCACTGAATTGTGAACATTTTCGAGCGGATTTAATGATTTCGACTTATAGTAATGGCGGAGAAGTGAAACATTTGTATTTGTCCAGTTCACACATTGCTGTGGGTGGGGGCTGATTAGAACGTCACTTTTGGGCAGCTAAAGAAGCGTGCGGTTATCAGCGTGGAGATGCTTTCATGCTCGAGCAAGTGCCAAAGCAATAGTCGTTTGGGAGCAGTCTGTATGGTGCAAGTATTCTTCCTATGGAATGCATATCCATTTTCCGATTATAACATAGTTTGAAAGTGGCACTATGAGTGAATTTCTATACATGCGCTTTAACTTCTGACAAAAGGATAAGTTTCGGAGCTACAATAAAGTGCGTTTATCCTAGTTGATTCCCATTGACTGTTGTTTCGAGGTGGTATCCTTGCACAGAACATCTCTATGCATCTCTATGCAATACTGTGTTAATACGGATTTGTTCGTCAATACTGCTCGGCAGATTCTCTCGATGCAACTCCACTCCAATTGCATCTGGCGAATATTAAGCGACCAATGAGGGTCCACCGACTGTAAACAATATGAAAATCTTTCCTCTCATAAGCGCTTTTGCTTGGTAGTAAAATGAACATGTATTCATGCCTGGGTGGCCCAGGATTTTAAATCCCCCTTTATAAACAAAAATCGTTTGATGTGCAGAGCGAAATAGAAATTATTTCGTACAGCAGTATGCAGTGTGTTTTCGAAGTCAAACAGGCTTCCGTTGTAGCCTTTCATTTCCAAGGACTTATTGTATGATTCATAGCTGAAACATTGTTACTATTTATATGCCATGCCATGTCTTGCCTAACATGACCTTAAGTGAAGGAACATTTAGATTTTATTTCATCGTAATTGGCCAACTCATTCCGATTCGATAAAATTTTGAAGTTTTGATGTCAGCTAGCATGCTGACATCATGTTTCCGCATCAAATGATAGTAAATGGTAATAGTGTATCGCAATGTTTTCGTTTGTGTATTGCTGTGTCTGCATATTTTTATCGGTCTTAAAATCAGCGGGTTTATAAAAAAAATATTATTTCCCTTTTTTGTCTCCTGTATAATAAAATGCACAGGACATGCGAACTAAATAGTTATTTGAGGCTCAGTGAAACTGCAAACATTGTCAATTGCATTTAAAGTTCTTAAAAAAGAAATGTCCAACTGACCAACGATTTGTGTTTATTTTATTTTCCCTCTCTGCAGGAACTGACGACGAGCAACACGAATACGATTACCTCGGAGCGTGGGGTCCACGTTTCGACAAACTAGCCAACATGTATGGCCCCGAAGTCAATCAGGACCTAGAATTGTAAGTCAAGTATATTGAAGAATAATAACTGTAAGCAACAAAATTCTTTGCTAATAAAAAAAAAATAATGCAAAAATCAACGGGATCTACCAACCGAGACATACTCGACAAGAAATGCGTGAAAAATTAACTCAATCCAGAAAGAATTTGTTTTTCACGTATAACATCGGACATTACTTATGTATAATAAATATATGAAGTCTAAAAAGAAAATTAGTTCGAAAAAACTATATTTAGCATTATAACTGAACGAAATCCGTTTTAACTCATTTAAAATATATATAGTTTTGTTTTATTTAAAAATAATTAACTTAAAACCAAAGTTAAGAGTTATATCATTATTTTATTAACAATCGTATTGCATTAAACAAAAGCAAAAAAAAACGAGTAATTCACTAGCTTGAGATTCATTACAAACCATGAAACCATTGTTAAATATGAATTTGAAAATAAGAACAAAATGCCTATTTGAGTAAGTAATTAAAAAAACAGAGAAAATCAATGAACGGTTTTTCTTTCAACGATTTTTTGATAAACAAACATTTTTATTCAAATTTATATAATATACAAGACACTCATACAATTAACAAACTGTTTTTTTTTTTTTTGTTGAATGAACACAAACATAAACATAAACATAATTTTAATGTTCGTTAAACAAAAAAAGATAAGAAAACCAACAACATTATAAACAACTGCATATTGCGACATATTTACTAAGTATATTTATAAATATACAATTTACCAATTAGTTTTGTACTTTTCTCCCTCGAAACAGAATTTTGTAAGAAAACTACATGGACATTGAACAAAGAAATTCCTTATATAACAAAAATGTTGAAAACAAAATAAAAAATTATTTTCAAATTAAAATAAAACAAAAACAGATATTAAGGGATAAGTATAAATTTAAATGCCAGTACCTATTCATATAAAAAGGAATAATTATTATTTTAGAAACACACATGCGTCAAAAGTTTTTTTTTCGTCTTCTTAGGTGCAAAAAAAAAATGCGACGAAAGAGAAAATAACAACTCCTCCACAAAGTAAAGTTGTGGCTAAGTAATTATTATATAATTTAGTGACTAAAAGAACATTCATTTAAGAAAGAAAAAGAAAAAATTTACCCAAAGACTGTTTTCGTTCCATCATATGATATTGTAGGCAGCGAAGAAAGTTATTAAAATAAAAATTACCACTTAAGACCATAATTATATATATACATAAATCGAATAAGGAAAACTAAAATCAATTGCTGTCAGTCCCAAGTTTGACAGTTTTTATTAATTAAATGTCAATGCCATATATACATAAATTTCCATCACAATACCTGTATTACCACCAGAGAGACATCAGCACATTTACATTGGACACATTCAGCCCATAGCAGACTCTGGTTAAATGTCCTCCATATATAATAAAAGAATCTCCAAATTATAATACAACCGAAATATTATTTGCTATCCTTTCAATTTCCATAAATTTAAAATTTTTACTTATTCTTTTAATTACACATTCACACACCAACACACAAAAAAAAAAGAAAAAAACTGCAAAAAATACCTTAGAAAACTTAGCGCAATTGGTAATGTACATAGAATAGAAAGTATATAAAATTAAAGAATATAAAAATAAATATATAGGTATATAAGTAAGTAAATAAAACAAAAATTATATATATATTAATATAAATCAATTAGATGATAATAACATGGTACATCTCTATAATAAAATTTATGTAGTGTTAAAAAAAGGCAGAAAATAAACTAAAAAATTTTAAGGTTTAAAAAATGCAAAACGACGATGAAACAGAAACAGTATTTTTATGGTTCGCAGAAGTAAATATTTAATATTAAAAACATTTTGAAAATAAATTGCACTTTACCCGTTTTTCAATAAAACAAAAAAAAAAAAAATTGTATACTTTGTTTTAATATATAATTTTTGTTTTTAATTGAAAGCTATTAACCAAAAAAAAATTGTAGTTGTATGTATTTGGTCTGAAATATGATTTTTATTTATATTCATAGATACGTTTCTTTGGTACAAAAAGAGGACATCACAGTCGAATTTGTGGGTAGTAATATTTAAATACATGTGGTAAGGTAGTAAGTGTTTTTTCATGGGTATGATATTTCCATGGTACGTGTTATGACAATTTTTTTCAGTCAGTAGGTACAGGCCCCTATATTTCGGTGTAGATAATAATCACCACTATTTCCGAAATCGTTTATTGTCACGCTATCCTTAAGAAGCTGCCAAAACGGAAAAATCTACACTTGTTTGGAAATCTCTATATTCTTTAAAAAAATCAGTTACTTCAAATTCTAAAATATGTGCAAAACGTTCTCAACAAAAAAAAAGATCCCTTCAAAACAATTTACTTAGGCTTAACAACGTACACGCAACCCAGAGGCGTGTTTTAAAGTGTTGTACAAAAATTCTCGTATACCTACGGAAAGCTAAGATCTTTTGATACGGATTACTATTTTGCTAGTTCCCATACAGACTAATCTTTTTAAAAAAGTGGGTATGGCTTCCGTTTCAAGTTTGATCTATCGGCACATACATCTATCCATGACAAGTCGACTCCTATTCAAGTTGAAAGCAACATAAGTTCAAGCTGTTTTTACATAATTTCTGATCTTCAGAAAAAAACCGACCTGAATTGAGATCTTTATTGTTGAGTTGTTCATGAGCTCTAAAATCTATTTTATTGGCGAAATTTTAGCGAAAGGATTTTGTAGAAGGCTCAACGGAGAAGCTAATAATAAAAGCCTACCTATCTCTTTGAATACATTAATGATAATTGAATTTAATTACCACTCTTATTATTCAGAGATACCCTTATTGACTGTGAAATCCCCTGCAAGTACTCCACTGCAGTGTAAATTCTCGCTATTTTAAATATAATTTAAGTCTTAAAAACGAAACAAAAAGAAATACCTAAGACTAGTTTAAATTAAATAAATATACATAATAAAAAAAACAAAAAATATATATACACATACTAAAGAAAAAAGTAAATTTAAATTTATTATTTTCTAAGCATAATCTTAAAGTGTGTGAAATGCGAGATTGGGTTAACAATTAAAGTAAAATTATATATAAAACAATTACCATTAATAAGTATGTAATTCAGGGATGAACGTTGAAGTATGAGTGTATGTCATAATTATGTTATAAATGTCATCATTATAATTTTCTTTTACATTCTTATTTGTTCATTCTCTTTTCAAAATTGATTTCCAAGTGAAATTTGAATTCTTTTCCTGCTAAAAACAAACAAAAATCGTATAAACTTTCATACTTGTGTAATTATTCTACTGCACCATATTTGCTAATAAAAAAAAATCCTAAAAAAATTACAAAAAAATATATACTCGAAAGGAAACTAAGAAAAATAATACATATATAGTTAGAACACACACTGACTCCACTAAAACAATTTACTTTGGCCTTAATTTAGTTTTTTTTTTACTTTAAATTTAAAATGCAGTGTTTGTTTATTTTTAACAATTATTATTAATTAATTTGTAATGCCTTATGTCTTGCCATAGTGATTAATTGTCATGCGTTTACTCAATTGTTGTTACATTTCATTAGTAGAAGTAATTACAAAACAAAGTAAGTAATTAAAAAAGAAGTAAATTTGAATCCAAAGTCTCACTAGAAAAACAACAACAGCACTGCCAAAGTACTACAACCAGATATAAACCACCCTTATTTTGGAAAGTTTTTTTTCAATTAATTTTTATTCTGTTTTGTTTTTTTTAAAGAAAAACAGCAACAATCCGTCAGACAATTTACGCAATTATGCTGAATAATAATGTTATTGCTCCTTTGATGCTTTCGTATCAATAAAAACTCAAATTTCGTAAATGGCAATTATTTGCAAACAAAAATATTTTCTTATTATAACTTCCTTTTGTTTTAATTTAAATGTAGTTATATTTTTATTTACCTGTGATTCTGAACTTAAATTAAAAATTGAAAACTACACAAGAATCCAATAAATAAAAAAGAAAGTAAAAACAAACCATTTGAACATTAAATGAGAATTACTCGTATATTTATAAAAGCAACCATGTATTTCTCTATGTAATAAGTATATACAACATTATATACAAGTGAAGTAGTATAGTTTTTTTATGATTTTTTTTTTAAGTTTACAATTTTTGTTTTAAGTTTAAAATATTTGTGTAATAATGATGAATATAACGATGTAGGTTTTTTTTCCTGTATTTGTTAGGTTTTATTTCTTGTAAACATATATATGAAAGAGAAAAACCAAACAAAAGAAAAACCAAAAGCAAAGTGAAGAAATCTAATACAAAAAAAAAACTTTTTTTTATAATGCAAAAAAATAATGAGATAAGTAAAACTAACAACAAGAAAATGAGGGAAAACATGAAATAGAAATAAAAATTATGAAAATAAAATCTGTAATGTTATATGGAAAAAAATAATCGTTGTGTTTTATTTTGGAATTGAAATATGGTCTTACTTTATTTAGCGGCTGTTCTCTAGCGCTGGAATGGATAAACCAGTCGTGTTGTTAGATTATTTTAAAATCTGGCTTAACATCTTGTAAGTACCTTTCGTAGCTTTATAAGAAAATTGTGTTGCTTAGAAACTATGTACGCAACAATTCTTGGACTTATTTGTGAACTATATAAGTCTATTTTTTTGGAACATAAAATTCGTTTAGCATTTGCGGTGTTTGAACTTAAACGTAAGTGAATTCAATGGAACTAAACCCCATTTTATCAACTTCAACTTATTTGGACCTGCGACTCCTTATTATAAAAATGATTGGAATATAGAAAACTAGTGGACCAAAATAGATTTTTTTGATTAAAATAATTTAGTGAATTCACTATTCCATCTGAAATAATTTTTTTTGATCGCACATTCGCGATCAATTACTGATCGGGGAATTAAAATAAGCCAGCTCTTTTGACAAGTATCTACGTCTTAATACTACCACGTACAAAAAGAATGGAAAATAAAGTTTCCATGGGCGGCGACTAACCGCCAAATCGGATGATCCGTTCTCGAGTTATTAGCGGTCTTAGGTAGGTATGCAACTTTGTGTTATAATAATATTCTTCAAACATTGCGCCTTCGAGAGAAGATGCAATCAAAAAGCAGCCGGAATTTCGTATGCATATTAACATCAACACTATTACAAAAATAGTTTAAGTTTGTTTTAGGGGGTAATATCTGGAGCTGCTAAACCGATTTCAAAGATTCTTTCAGTAGTTATAGAACATTATTGCTGTACAAGAATATTGTGCAATTTATTTATATTTCGACTTTATCTCACTGCCGTTGACTTTTATTCAAAAAACTAAATGAGTCCGAATTTAAAATATCTGAGAATAGCTTTTAGAAAATACTTCTCTGAGTATGTGCAGCTGTCATTAGGCGTTTTTCCTTTTTAGTTCAGAGTTGAGCACTGAACTGAGCTCGAGCATTATGAGCGCGCTCTGAAGCGCAGATTGTTCTGAGGTAAGTATTTATGAAACACATTTGAGCACATAGTTGTCATAAATTAATATTTATTAATTGTTGTTTATTTTCCAAAACAACAAGGTTCGTCCACCATTACAACTACTATTTTGCTTATCCTGTTTTTTTTTCAAATGTGACTGAAAGTAATCAGCTATTCACTCAGCCTGCTCAGTCAATTTTTTCTGAGCTCATACAGCGCGCTCTGATCGCGCTCTGAACGAGAAAAAAAACGAAAATTTTGAGCTCTGGGGTCGTTATACGTTCACGGAATCAAGTTGATTTTACATATGAAACAAAAATAAATTCCGTCACGTAATGCTAGTTCACGGACGACGCGATTCGAACCCTGATGTATCTGATCTAAAAAAGAAACACGGACTTTTTGCATAACAGTTCATTTTGTGCTCTGAAAAAGGAAAAACGCGTATTATGTTTCTGTTGAATATTATGGGAGTTTATCTGATGTGTCGCCGGTAAAAACGATGATATTGCACATTAGGTAAATTTGCACAAGAACAAGATGAAGACAATGAACGGATGATGAAGAGCTAGAAGATAACAGCTCCTGCAGCCTTGGAATTGTTGCGGACTTTTGTCGCTTTTAATGAGTTTGGTGAGAACACAATAAAAAAATCTATCTATTCCTAAAATAAGCTCACTGCCTTAGAGTTGTTACGAACTATTTCCAACGACGCAATGCTATGCAATAACTCGACGATAGTCACTGGTGTGGTTGCAAAAAAAAATGATAATGGCTCCAGAATGCCTTTTCGATCAGTAGGTATAAATAACTTTTTTGTATATCTCGGTAGAATTTGTTTGTTTGTGCTTCTTCTACACCTGAGTGACGTAACCAATCTTCGCGAGATTAGGCACAGTGCTAGTTCGTAGCACGGAGAGAAACATAGGCTGTATTGTTTTTGCGATGGAACCAGCAGTTTTCATGGCAAATTTAAAAACGTTAAATTTTCCGTTGTGTGCATATAAATTACACGACAGCGACAGTATTTTTCTTGCTTTACTTTAATTTATTAGCATTCCTGAGAAGATCTCCTTCAAGGTCCAAATGTCGCTGTGTGGCGGTACGTATACTACAAGACCTTAGGAGGCCCGTAGGAGTATCGTGCAATGATACCACCTCCACCCAACAAGAAACCAACCCACACAACCCCGATCCATATTATGCCGGTATAAGACTTAATCGTTACCACTCTGAGTACATCCCTACATAACACCGGATTTTTGTTTTAAATCTGCACGTACTTATTTCTTGCTCTTCGTGCACGTCAGGGCGATTAGAGTGTTACCAATTTCCACACAATGAATATTTTCCTTTGAAATATAAAAGCAAACATTGGCATAGGACTTACAACGCACTCGCTTGATCCTTATAAACATGCAACAAATTCTCTTCCAACTTAGGCTGACCTTAAGTTAAGATACAAATTTGCATACGGACATGGACAAGCTAGTTTATACACAGAAAATCTGCATTTACATAAACTGTTGTCTGCTGTACGAGTATCTTGTAATACCATTATGCAGAATCAGTTGCCATACTATCGCCCAGTCAACTCTCCGATTCAAAAGAAATCAGATCACCGTGATTCACTTTGATTAGATTCCATCCTTAAGGATGGAAAATATCACGTTTCCTCATGAAATGCTGGGCACGTACGGAATTCAATATACACGCACATCGAAAATCCCCTCGGGTCAAATGAAGGGACGGGCGAGCGAGCTCTTCAGTTTTGCTTCTTGTTTTTGTTTACTGTATATTTTTACAGGAAATGTGTCTCAAAACAGAAGAAGGGGGCTGATGCCTTAGATAAAAAGAACATCTTGGCGCTACAGCACCATAACCAAACTGAGATCAACTGATGTATCCTGTAGGTACACCAACCTCCTGTAGTCGGTTCTTTTGATATACCTACAAGCTGCAAGTATGAGTAGCTGTAGGTACCCTGTAGGAGCATCCTTGCAAATTTGCATAGTATTGAGGGGGTAAAACTATCGAAGTGTTATGTCCTCTCAATTCCCAGGATTCTGAGAATATGGCTGCTATGCTAAAATAGGGTGGGCGGTTGATTTTCTATCTATGTCACGAGAAGAATATCGAAGACGAAGAGCAGTGTTAAAGTGTATGTGGAAGTTTGTCCCTTATGAAAATGGCAGCGATTTTAGTTTATTTATTATTTTTGTTATTGCTTACTTTATTTTACCGTCCGTAATAAAAAGGAAAATCTGTTTCCTTAGATTTAATAAAATGTTTTCTGTTCCTGTTGCTTCTCCGGAATAAATATATATATTCTGTATGCTGTTAGGTATGAATATGATGTATAATTCATAGCTCTATACTCTAATATAATATAATAAATAAAAAACCTAAGCGACGAATATTAATTTGTTTGCTTTTTGAAATTTTAAATCAATTGTAGGATTTTTTTCCACACATGTCGAACGTGACATGTTTTACATTTTACATTTATAAGATGTGAATTTGAGACTAATCGGTAACTCATTTTTATAGAAGTTTAAGCTATGAAGAATAAAAGGTATCCGTTCTTTCAAAGTGATGTCAGAGGATTTTATGTGGCGGGTAAACTGTTTCGCCAACCATTCATCTACGCGAAGACAAATCGCTACACTTGCCCATTGCGCTTTCCGTTCCCCGAAATTTTGGCAGTCAATTTTTACGATTTCTATGCGTTGTTGATGCGTGTTGTCCGTTGTTAAATGGTGGCTTCTAACAGAATTCGTTGACAGCAGAATGGCAACAAATTATTTTTAAAAACTGATGGTTGTGAAAATTCTATTATTACTACCAGGTAACGTTGTACTTACTTACAGCATAGTCTAGGCAAATAAGTTCGAACGGCAATGGTCACAATTTTGAAAATAATAGTTTTGGTCTATTGAATCACTTCAGTAGATTTTTTTCGAATCTCCTATGACAGCACTCAACTATTTTGGATTTTAAATCAAACTTCATATATTATGGACCCACGCTAATGACGTTCCAATAGCTGGCTATTTTTTCGATTTTATTAAACTGCGCCTAAAATAATATTGTACTAGCCCATTGAGCCAATAAGTTATTTTTCTAGACGCAGTTGGTAGTGAATGCGACCACGGGAAATCGTTTTTTCTCTTCACAATATCATCTGAAAGTGTGGGTGCCTGGTAGATTACCATCCTGAAGATGGAAGCCTCAGTTCGTTCAAGAACTGTAGGCCACATGCACATCTATTTTTTAAAGAATCTTACTGTTGCGCTGAACATCAAATTGTTACAGTGCCCACTTAATTTAAAAAAAAAATTTTAACGCCAAAGTGGGATAAAAAATCCAGTTATATTTTTTTATGTAACTCTTTGCTTAACCCTCTCAAGACACAGCTTTCGCTCTCAAAAAACTACACCCATTTAAGGGTTAGCTAGAATAAAAATGTATCCACCTCCAATGAAACTAAAACTTCAAAGAATTTCCGCTCCAAATACTTTAGACACGCTACATAATGCAGAACTCCATCGAAAATTAAGTACAACTATCGTCCATCGCCCAAGTTCACTTTTACTTAGACATAACCCGGATAGGATTGAATTATTCTCATCCGCAAACTTTGCCCAGAACTAATTAAAGTAATTACTTAAGCATCCTCTTCCAAAAGTCATTAATGTAATGTTTACGTAAATCTCATCGCAACCAAAACGACTGAAAGATAATTTCCAGCCGCAGCGCACGGTTGGTTGCATATACACAGAGATTTCCATGTTTAAACATACAGCCAGCGCCATCTTTTGGTGTTTTGCTATCATAGAGACATAGAAAACTCTCTCACAATTTGCTGTTTACAGAACTATAAAAAAAAAACTAAAATTAAAATGAACTAAGAAAATGCGAATGGAATAAAAACATCCTCGCCCATGCACAAATGACTATTCCACGACGTCAGCGACACAAATAATCCCATAGCAAAGGACTACATTGCCGCGAGTAGTTTTAAGTTGTAATTTCGTTTCTACTCTTTTTAGAGAAAAGGGGTGTCCTCTTCCTCTTAGCGGAATTGCTTCCGCCGCGCCGTTGGTCGCCACTATCGACCAGCACACAGTGGGTCCGAACTTGAATCGGATGCAAGTGGAATTTTATATTTGAGGGAACGCAAGGAGTTGTATGATCTTAAATTACATGGACACGGGCTTACTGGCGCAGTAGCTTAGTGTGTTAAAGATTAAACTATTATAAAAAAAATGTGCGGGACTGGATTGCAGAAAAATAGTTATTTTTTTGTTTATGCTATGAGTATAATGCAGTACGTGTACCTAATATATACATATTATTGGAAAGCCAAGACTAAATAAGCCCAAGGCAAGAAAAAACTTTTGCGCAAATTCGCTGAGCTTTAGAAGATTCAGTTAAGTATCAATACATGCGGGCCTTCCTTTTTGTAAAACTGTTATTTCAACTCCCAATTAATTGGATTCGTCTATCTTTGTAAATTATTTCATAACTGTTTGAAAAAACGACGTCTATTTTTCAGGAGGTTTATTGTCGGCAGACCTACCAGTTTTTGACTTTCGGAACTTATGTAACACCTCACAGCAGCTCACGGATACCCAAAGCTTCAGGGTGAAAGGTTTAGTTCTCGTCATAATATTTCAAATGACTGTTAGCTCATCAGTTGCTTAAAAAGCAGTCAACCTCAAGTAGCTAAGCTAAATAAATTTGAAGGTATGAGAAATGTGTATGAGCGCTCAAAAAATGTTAGTTACCTACAATGGGTTACTTTATATGGAAAATTTCGATATTGTTAGTTGGCAGAATCTATCCCGGACACTATATAAAATGTCCTAGGATTATAAGTGTCGCGCAACAAGTTTATATGGCCAATGGGGGGGCAAATGGAAGAGACCTCGCAAACTTAAAATGATGATAAAGGGCGATACCAATTACAAATTCACGAAAGCTCACAATTGCGAAGCTTCTATGGAAAATTTACCCAAAGTGAACTACTAATATTTAGAGTCGAAACTAAAAATGTTTATTGGTAAGGCCCAAAGCCTATTTATTTTTTTCACTGTCTAACTTCTATTATCCTGGAAAGCGAATTTCCTATTCACCTTGCCTTAAATAGAAATAGCCATGTTCTATTACTTTTGATCCACTGTTCGGCAGGGCAGTTTCCATACAGGAGCAAAATCACAACTCACAAGCAGATGCAAAGTTAGCGGTGGCCGCATTTTCTTTGAAAACGATGATGTTAGTGAAATTCACTGTATAGTACTATATACACTATACAGTGTTATCATTAAATGATACAGTGGTCCTACGACTAAATGGATTACCGAACGGATACAACAGAAAACAGCGGAACTATTTCCAATTTGCAAACGGAAATAATTTCCTGATTAAAGATGTGTTGTATGGCAAACTGTGTACCAAGCCCTTATTATCGAGGTTACAGCCAATAGTGTATATGACTGTGTATATGTGCATATCTGTCTGTGCAAACGAGAAATAGCACAACTTTTAAGGGATCCAATTTCTATCTCAATTTATATGTACAGCGAAACACAAATTCGCTTTAAGGTCAATAAGACATTTGCATAAAACATATAGCTTACCTAAACTAGTGTCCCATATTTTGATGTCATGTCTGTATCCCAGTTTACTGTGGAGCTGCAGGACAATTTGCCTAAAATTTAAAACCTATTACAGAGGCTTTGACGTGAAACGATAAACGCACATTTGGCCCGTAATTTAGGCTATTTAACGAACTTATGGGAGTACACCCTAATAAAGATGTACCAACTTAATGGGCCAGTGCTTTGCGCATAGCGTTAAATGCTTTGTATTCGAGAAGGCCATTTGAGTGGATTGCTCCTATGATTCGACTGAACTTTGAATTCGCCACATACATGGGGATTGCGGCAAAGATTTGCGTAATATCCTTAATTATGACTATAAATATATGAGGGCAAGTATGCAATAATTACTGGTGTGGTTTAGTGTGTTGTTGCCATTGTGGGAGGATATGCGGGTCAACTTAACTTGATTCGCTGTCTTTTGTTAAAGATTACGAGGCAAAAATTGGACTATTAACATAATAAAGGGTGATTTTTTAAGAGGTTTAGAACTTTTTAAAAAAAAAAAACACAAAAAATTCGAAAAAATTAATGAAATATTTATTTGAATCGATAGTTTGAACCTTGCAATTTAATGTTTAAAGATAATTTCATGCAAATGTTGACCGCGGCTGCGTCTCAGGTAGCCCATCCGCTGAGTCCAATTTTGGCATACTCTTTCACACATATCGGCCGGTATCTCACGAATGAATGCATGGATGTTGGCTTCCAGTGCGTCAATCGAAGCGGGCTTGTCCCTATACACATTAGCCTTGGCATACCCCCACAAAAAATAATCTAATGGTGTCAAATCGCACGATCTAGGCGGCCAATTGACCGGCCCGAAACGTGAAATTAACTGTTCACCAAACTCGCCTCGCAATTGCGCCATTGTTTCGCGTGCTGTGTGGCATGTGGCACCGTCTTGTTGAAACCACATATCATGCAAGTCAAGAACTTCCATTTTGGGCAAAAAAAAGTTTGTTATCATGGCTCGGTAGCGTTCACCATTGACAGTAACGCTGCGATTCGCATCATCTTTGAAGAAATATGGCCCAATAATGCCGCCGGCTCATAAACCGCACTAAACAGTGGCTTTTTCGGGATGCATTGGTAGCTGTTGCAATACTTCTGGCTGATCTTCACTCCAAATGCGGCAATTTTGCTTGTTTACGTACCCATTCAACCAAAAATGAGCCTCATCGCTGAACACAATTTTTCGATAAAAAAGCGGATCCTCGGCTCGGATGAACATTTCGAACCGAGCACGAATTTTGATAGTAAAATTCAATAATTTGCAAGCGTTGTTCATTTGTAAGACGATCCATGGTTAAATTGCAAACCAAACTGAAGCTGTTTGACGGTGACACAAGGTACTAAACACACGTCAGCTATCAAAACCAGTGTTGCCAAAACCAAACCAGCTAAAAAATCACCTTTTACAAGGGGAATTAGAGTGTTAGAAAATTATTTCCATTTTAGTTGTTGCTCGACAGACTTTGTGTGGCAGCTGCGTTTTATCTAAATTGCTGTCCGCGAAAGAATCAAAAGTGCAAAATCCACGCTTTCCTCTTTGATATACAACATTTCGGCATTCAGACATGGATCAAATAAATTTACTTTCAACTAGACGAAGTTTGAAAATCGAATTACTGACTTTACCTATACGGTTTTCTGTTCGAGTAATATGGTAACAAAGAAAAAAAAAAACCATAAACTGCTATAAGTCGAAATTCCTTGCGATTTTCGCAGCATCAATAAGTGCAAGTGGGTTGTAAGTCATAAATACTACCAATAAATCACTTGCTAGTTCTCAAGACTTCTGGTACTTTCATAGGTAGATGCTACGGAAAAAATGCGCAACCCCTAAAATGTGCGGCAAGGAAGGTAAAAATGAAAAACTTCAATTGTTCGATTTCTCTGGTAGTCAATTGGGTTTTTGTTTTTAAATCTCAAAAGTTTTCGAACTTTTTAATGCACTCTAGACCGTAAAGGAAACAGACGAAGATAAAAATAGAGTCGAAAGGAGAAAAAAATCGTCTCCAACTGAATAAGGAATTATCTCAACTTTTGGTCGCTGTTATATTTTCAATAAAATTTCCTTTTTGTGCCACCATTACCGCCATCATTCACTGGTTGCTGGGCACTATTGTAAGTGTTACTGTTTTGCTAAGACTACTTTTCGCAGTAGTTTTTGATTTGGAGAATAAGTTTTTGTTTTCGAACTGCAGTTGCGCTGTAATAAAATTAAATTATTTTGTTTTTCCCTGCTATGGTGCAAATCATGAGTCACACAGTTCGTTGGCGTTTTGAAATAGCTAATGGAAATAAATTCAAATAGCTCGTGATTTGTATCCGAATAAAATACAGATGCAAGGTGCCGTAGGTATACCTTACCTTAGCCATTTAAAGAAAAAATACTTTGTGGTACAAGTTGTATTGTGATATAAACGCTATTGTAGGTATATTAAAACCCTGCAGATTTTTGTGTTGATCCCTATGCTTTGAAATGGCTGAATGGACCATCAGATCTTTATTTCGCTCTTAACACAACTCACGATCACCATTTACCACTAGTTCATGCGTATAGGCATTTGCCAATGATAACTGACATCTAATAAAAATAAGTTGGCCAACTGCGGTAAACGAAACATTTTTTGTTGGCCCTTTGGTTTCCTGCGAATCTATACGGTTTGGGTAAGTAGTCTTAAAGTAATACGTAATCAATTCAAATACAAAAATGGCATACCTTCGTACCCAATATAGAAATTCCCATAGAACGGCGCGTCAAAAAACCACCGCGCTTTTTTTTGAATTTATAGCTTCTTTAGGCGCGTTGGGCATTTTTGATATTGGATAAGACAATTGAACTCGCGACACCAATGTTTGTTACCAATGTTCCGAGACCAGTGTTCGCGTTGCCAACCACTTTTGACGAAAATATGCTTAACTTTAAAAGAATGACAGCTAAAGTGTTCACACAATGTGGACAGAGTTTGAATGTGAAAACACATTTTTTAAAACCGGTTGTAAATAATTTTTGCATTTATGCGATTTTTTTTTTGTCGGAGGTTGTTACTATCCGATGGAGCACTTAGACACAAACTACAGGTCCATTGTACTGCCAAAACAGACACCTTACATTACTGTACTTAGTTTTCCCGTCTTTCGAAGAAAGATGAGAAGGAGCTTCAGTGATGAAGAGCTTAGATGTTCGGCACTCACCACATCAGCCCCAAAGATCCGCCACCTGATGCGAGCAAAGGCGGGACAGCTACAGAGGAAGTGTTCCGCTGTATCATCGTCCTCTCCACAAGCAGGACAGATAGTGGTGTTGCTCAAGCCCAACACATTTAAGTGTTGGCAAAAGCTTGGTGGCCCGAAAGGACGCCCACAAGCAGTCTGCAGTCGATTCTCCTAAGAGATAGAAGGAAAGACGCGGACCTTTTGCAAATGTCCGGACGCAGTCGTTTGGCCTGCCTACACCCAGCACAGCTACGCCACCGACGCTCATGTTCACGAGAAACCCAAGTATCAATGGATGACCTAACCATAGAAGCAGGCAGACCCAACGCAGGTTCAGGTCCTGAGAAAGCCTCTTCTGAACCCCGTCTGGCAAGCTCATCAGCAATCTCATTTCCCTGGATACCAGTGTGACCTGGGACCCAAACAAGATTCACGGTGTTGAGCCTTCCGACTAAGTTCAGAGAAAGCTT
Organism: Cheilosia impressa; assembly: GCA_948293265.1. Taxonomy (NCBI): domain Eukaryota; kingdom Metazoa; phylum Arthropoda; class Insecta; order Diptera; family Syrphidae; genus Cheilosia; species Cheilosia impressa. Next base: position 24,298,670 of record OX411884.1, on the reverse strand, counting down.
GAGTTCGAGCACTAACTTGGACGAGGTAAGAGGGTTAAGCAGCGCTTTTAAAGCAGCTTGGCTATCACTGCAAACGCATATGCTTCTAGCCCTCCACCTGTTTGTCACAATATAGCGCATAGCCATAAGGATAGCGAAAATCTCCGCTTGGAAGACACACGCATGGTTACCTAAGGGGTAGTGTAGTCTATTGTTCTCGCTTTCCACAAAGACACCAGAACCAGACCCTTGTCCGGTTTTGGAGCCATCCGTGAATACACGATGGCTTTCTTTCCCAGGCTCAGAGTCTGACCGAAGCCATTCCGTTTCCTGAGGAAAGTTGACATGGTAGTTTTGTCGCAGTAGGATTTCAGGGGTCATTGCGTCAGACGGCATGTCCATAAGACAGGGGTCAAAGGACAATTCTCGCACAAGTTCCTCAAAATTCCAATGCGCGTGGTACCAAAAGCCACCTCTCTTTAACCGAGAAATGGTTTTCAGCGTACACCCCATGATAAAAATATCAAGAGGGGGGAGGTTCATCATAGCATCTAGAGCAGAGCCCGGAGTGCTAGGGAAGGCCCCTGTGCATCCAAGACAAACCGTTCTTTGAAGTCTGGCAAGAGAGGCAGTAACACGTTTCCGCGAAAGCCTGTTCCACCATACAACCGATGCGTATGAGAGAAGTGGTCTTATCATTGCCGTATAGATCCAAAGGACCCTTTTAGGAGATAAACCCCATGTCTTGCCAAAAGCGCCTTTGCACTGCCAGAAAGTTGACAGCGCCTTATCGGTTTTTGATTCGACATGCTTGGACCAAAGAAGCTTTCTATCGAGGATTACTCCCAGATATTTGACTTCATCGGATATCGGGATAGTGACGCCTTTTAGCACAAGCTGAGTCAGACCAGTGATCTTCCTCCTTCTCGTGAAGAGAACAACCGTAGTTTTAAGAGGATTCACTGAAAGCCCATTTCTTGTGCACCAATCATCGATTAGGCCCAAGGATCTCTGCGCCCGAGAGCAGACGGTCTTTAGGTCTGAACCGACAGACAGAACGGCGACATCATCCGCATAGGCTTGTGTGTAGGTTCCAGGAAGATCGAGAGCCGTTAGCAGAGAGTCCACTACCATACACCATAAAAGGGGAGACAGAACACCACCTTGAGGGCAGCCCCTGTTTACCCCAGTCATGACGCATTTGCCACAATCCGCCTCGGCAACCAACGTCCTGTACATTAGCATTGCTTTAATCCACAAAACCAATGTTTCATCTACACCATGATGTCTGGCTGCATTGCACATGCTATCAAACGTCGCATTATCAAAAGCACCCTCGATATCGACGAAAATACCCAGCGCGTACTCCTTCCGATCAAGAGCACTTTCAATCCTACCAACAAAGTTTTGAAGCGCAGTTTCATAGGATTTTCCACGCTGATAGGCATGTTGCATCAAAGAAAGAGGATGCGATCGAAGAGCAACATTGCGCACGTGCAGCTCAACCAGTCTCTCCAAGCTTTTCAGCAGGAAGGAAGACAGACTTATGGGTCTGAAACTTTTGGCGAGAGTGTAGTCGGTCTTACCTATCTTTGGTATAAACACGACTTTAACCATACGCCAAGGGGAAGGTATGTAGGGCAAGGCCAAGCTGGCGGTGAAAATTCTTTTCAGCGTCGGCATCAGCTGACTAAAACCTTTTTTAAGCATAGCCGGATAGATTCCATCCGGACCCGGTGACTTGAAACTCTCAAAAGATGAAATTGCATAATTGATAGAGTCATCCGTCACCACTCTGGATGCAATATACCAGCTACGCCGCGTGGTGTTTGTTTGTTCAGAAGTGGCCACCATAGGCGGTACCACTGAAGAGCACGTAGTGACCTGATTTCCCGGGAAGTGAGTCTCCAGCAGGAGACTAAAAGTCTCCGCCTTTGTCTCAGTGTAGGTACCATCAGATTTTTGGAGCGATTCCAGTTTACTTGGTCTGTCCCTTTTGAGGACTTTAACAAGCCTACTGGTTGCACTTAGTGAAGCGACCTCCTCACAAAATTTCCTATAAGAGTCACTTTTCGATTTACGAATTAGTCTCTTAAATTCTTTTTGTTTCGATCGATACAGATTCCAGTCTTCTTCTAAGTTGGTTTTTAAAGACCTATTTAGGAGCTTCCTGGTTTCTCTGCGAATACACTGCAGTTCGGTATTCCACCAAGGTACCGGTTTTCTACAGGAGTTTTTTGAAACTGGACACGCTAGTTCAAAACAACGGGTAATGACGCTGCTCAGATACTGAGCAGACTTCTCCACCCCCTGTATTGATCTCAGCTTGAGTGGTGCTTTAACAGAATTGCCAAGCTCCTCCTCAAACCGAGCCCAATTTGTTTTCCTCGGATTTCTCCTCTCCAGCGAAGGTGAAACTTCACAGTAGATTTGAAATTCGATGTATTTGTGATCTGACAAAGTGCTATCTGGCGATACCCTCCAATTTATGATAGTCTTGCAATGCCTGTTGGACAGGGTAACATCAATTACTTGCTGTCTCCTGGCTGTAACAAATGTAGGTCGAGAACCTACATTGTTGATGGTGATGTCAGACGATAGGATGAAGTCCAGAAGACGATCTCCTCGTATATTACACTTGCTGCTGCCCCAAACAGTGTTTTGAGCATTAGCATCGCAACATAAGATAAGACCTATCTTTTTGGACTCGCAGTACTCTACGAGCTCAACAACAGCCTTTGGTGGTGGAGGAGTTAAAGAGTCGTAGGGAAAGTAGGCCGATGCAATGACAAAGGTTTCCCAATTGCCGTTTGCATGGTAAGTAATAGTTGCAGCAACCAGATCCTGGCAACAGAACCGTTTGATTGTAACTGCCGTGAGGGATTTCGATACAACAAGACATGTCCTAGGTCTCTCGGACAGCTTATCGTAAAGAACGTTGTGCGAACCGCTCAACCCACCAAGGCCACAGATGCGACTCTTCCACACCCACGGTTCTTGGATGGATGTTATGCAGTTCTTTGTTCTACATACCGCAAGCCTACTACTTAAGAGAGCAGTAGCAGCCTTGCAGTGTTGTAGGTTAATCTGAGTAAACAAAATGGATGTAGACTCTGGGTTACGTCCTCTATTTGCACTATTTGGCATTGAAATGGAATGAATCCTACCAAGATGCAGATAGGGACGCATATTATACCTAGACTTAATGATCTCGGCAGAAACCATGTCTATGCTCACAACCAGAGAGCTACCATCTTCATCGTGACGGTTTCTGCTCTGCCTGTGAGAACGGACAATCCAGGCTTTTGTGTCGAGACCAGGGTTCTGGGCATTCAAACGCTTGAGCACTTCCGCCGATTTCTCCAGTTTCCCAGGGATCCAGCAGACGGCACGCGTAAGCTTGGGTGGCTTGTAGACCTCAAAAATTGTGGTCCCAAGGGGAGGGATCTTCGGCACCATACTGCTGACCCATTCAGAGGTTTGCTGCGAGGAGGTCTTCACCACGTAGGTTCCGTCCTTGAACTCACAGCCCTCTACCTGGATACAAGCACTTGTTGCCGCGACAAGCTCCAAAAGATGGGCTTTGCAGTGTTTGCACTCTGCATCGCTCATGCTATTGTCATTGCCTGCTTTCCCTATACGAACTGTTAAAGAAGAAACTGCAGCATCCTTATAGGACAGCCTACTATCTCGTTCCTTAGCTGTTCTGCGTTCAAAGGAGGCACGCAACTTCTTGCTTTGTGGTTCGGCAGAAGAGGAGGTAGCGCCCAGTCCAAGGGGTTGGTCTGCTTCAGTTTGTGAAACCTCCACCGACCTGTTCCTTTTCAAAGTCACCGCCGAAGAGCTGATAGAAGAGCTTGCGCCTTCAGCCGGTAAAGCTTCTTTGCGCCGCAGATCTAACAGCTTCTTCCTTTTCCTTTTCCGCTGTCCCTTAGACAGGCGCCGCTCAGAGACCGCCTCTTCAGGAGCCCGTTCAACCATAGAGGTATCCCGAGTCTGACCGTCAGTGGCAGTGCAGTGGTCAGCAGCTAGTCCCATGCTCAAATTGCCGAGTGAATCGGGCGTAGAGCCACAAGGGTCGCATGCGGGTTTTGAGCTCAAGTCCGTAGGTGCGATCGCAACATCCGGTTTCCGTTCACCAGTACTGCCTCCATTTCTGGTAGCAGCACCGGTTTCATTCGGAGACCGTGCACGGGCGGACTCACAGACTTGAGCGGGTTTTGTTCTCTTTACGAGCTTGGGTCGCTTCTTCTTACTTTTCGGTTCGGCAGAAGAGGAGGCGGAGCCCAATCCAAGGGGTTGGTTAGCTTCAGTTGGTGAGACCTCCACTGACCTGTTCCTTTTCAAAGGCACCGCCGAAGAGCTGAGAGAAGAGCTTGCGCCTTCAGCCGGTAAAGCATCTTTGCGCCGCAGATCCGACAGCTTCTTCCTTTCCCTCTTCCGCTGTCCCTTAGACAAGCGCCGCTCAGAGCCCGCCTCTTCAGGAGCCCGTTCAACCATAGAGGTTTCCCGAGTCAGGCCGTCAGTGGCAGTGCAGTGGGCAGCAGCTTGTCTCATGCTCAATTTGCCGAGGAAATCGGACATAGAGCCGCAAGAGTCGCTTGTGGGTTCGGGTATGAATGTTGAGGCCTCCAGAATCCGTGCCCCGGCCGTAGTCGAGAAGACTACGGGTGGATTTTGGCTATTGCCATTACCACCTGGAGTAGACAATTCCTTTTGTTTCTCCATTCATAGCGTTGTTGAGTGTTAACCACTGGCTCCTGTGGGTTAGAATACACTAACAGTTTGATCTTTACTGAGGATAGGCTAAAAAGCTGTTACCTCAAACCATCCTCCTTTACCCGGGCTTTGGACCGGCATGCTACTTTCGTAACAAGGCGGAGTTAAAATGCGATTACTAAATAAATTAACAACTTTTAGAAAAAGTGTCAAAAAGTGGGTAAAAAACGCAAAAAAAAAATTTTTCCACAAAAATTTTTTTTTCTTCAAATCGCCTTAAAACCGATTGTAACTAATTCTTACAGTAATGCGTTTACTAAATAAATTAACAACTTTTAGAAAAAGTGTCAAAAAGTGGGTAAAAAACGCAAAAAAAAAAAATTTTGCACAAAAAATTTTTTTTCTTCAAATCGCCTTAAAACCGATTGTAACTAATTCTTACATTAATGCGATTACTAAATAAATTAACAACTTTTAGAAAAAGTGTCAAAAAGTGGGTAAAAAACGCAAAAAAAAAAAATTTTGCACAAATTTTTTTCTTCAAATCGCCTTAAAACCGATTGTAACTAATTCTTACATTAATGCGATTACTAAATAAATTAACAACTTTTAGAAAAAGTGTCAAAAAGTGGGTAAAAAACGCAAAAAAAAAAATTTTCCACAAAAAATTTTTTTACTTCAAATCGCCTTAAAACCGATTGTAACTAATTCTTACATTAATGCGATTACTAAATAAATTAACAACTTTTAGAAAAAGTGTCAAAAAGTCGGTAAAAAACGCAAAAAAAAAAAATTTTGCACAAAAAATTTTTTTTCTTCAAATCGCCTTAAAACCGATTGTAACTAATTCTTACATTAATGCGATTACTAAATAAATTAACAACTTTTAGAAAAAGTGTCAAAAAGTGGGTAAAAAACGCAAAAAAAAAAAAATTTCCACAAAAAATTTTCTTTCTTCAAATCGCCTTAAAACCGATTGTAACTAATTCTTACATTAATGCGATTACTAAATAAATTAACAACTTTTAGAAAAAGTGTCAAAAAGTGGGTAAAAAACGCAAAAAAAAAAATTTTCCACAAAAAATTTTTTTACTTCAAATCGCCTTAAAACCGATTGTAACTAATTCTTACATTAATGCGATTACTAAATAAATTAACAACTTTTAGAAAAAGTGTCAAAAAGTCGGTAAAAAACGCAAAAAAAAAAAATTTTGCAGAAAAAATTTTTTTTCTTCAAATCGCCTTAAAACCGATTGTAACTAATTCTTACATTAATGCGATTACTAAATAAATTAACAACTTTTAGAAAAAGTGTCAAAAAGTGGGTAAAAAACGCAAAAAAAAAATTTTTACACAAAAAATTTTTTTTCTTCAAATCGCCTTAAAACCGATTGTAACTAATTCTTACATTAATGCGATTACTAAATAAATTAACAACTTTTAGAAAAAGTGTCAAAAAGTGGGTAAAAAACGCAAAAAAAAAAAATTTTGCACAAAAAATTTTTTTTCTTCAAATCGCCTTAAAACCGATTGTAACTAATTCTTACATTAATGCGATTACTAAATAAATTAACAACTTTTAGAAAAAGTGTCAAAAAGTGGGTAAAAAACGCAAAAAAAAAATGTTTGCACAAAAAATTTTTTTTCTTCAAATCGCCTTAAAACCGATTGTAACTAATTCTTACATTAATGCGATTACTAAATAAATTAACAACTTTTAGAAAAAGTTTTTTTTTTTTTTTTTTTTTTTTTTTTTTCCCGAGGGTAGGTGAAAATCTTCCAAAGACACTATGAGAATAGCAAGCGCGTGCTCATAGTAGTGTCAGATTTCTACTGACTAAAAACACCACCCTTCGATAAATTGTTAGATACTGCAACTAAGATAAAACTTATCAAGCAATTTTTCTATAACGAAATAAAAACACTTTTGACAGGTTACTTTCCACTGAAAGATCCTGCATGTTCCGCAATTAAGACGCGGTTAATCCTTATCTTGCCAAGTCGAAAGGTTTCGTTCTTTGTAGTCGGCGCAATAAATTACTCTCATCCAAAATTTGTCGGACTGTATTGTTGATATGCCCGATTAGTCGGTTTCTATGCTTTTGCGCGAAGCTTCTAGTTTCAGCTTCGATTGTAGGAATTCCGAGATCCCTGTGGATATCGTCGTTTCTAGTATACCACGGTGCTTGGACAATTTCTCTTAGTACTTTATTTTGAAAAGTTTGTAAAATATTGGCATTTGTTTTCTTGGTACAACCCCAAAAGCAGTTTGTTCTCGGTACTGAGCTGGGAATGTTTTCCGAGTAACCAGTACATTTCTCTATATTTGATATCGAGTTCTTTACGTTTCATTTTCACGTGCGAATTCCATTTCAGCTTTGCGTCGAGTGTCATTCCCAGGTATTTGGCCTCGTTAGCAAAGGGTATTCGAGCCAAGTTTAGGAAAATTGGCAAGTCATTAGTTTTCCTATATGTGAAATTTACGTGAACAGATTTAGTTTCGTTGAGGGCGATCCGCCAGTCCCTCTTCCATTCATTTACTTTATTCAGTGTGGTTTGCAGCTTTGCAGTCGTTTCTTCGATCGTATTACCTACTGCAAGGATAGCGGTGTCGTCGGCGAAGGTAGCAATGATAGTGCCATCTTCTCTTGGTATATCGCGAGTATACAACAGATACAGAAGCGGCCCAAGGACGCTTCCTTGCGGTACGCCGGCCGAAATTTCTTTAAGCTCCGAGTATTCTACACCATGTCTAACACGGAAGAGTCTGTTCCCGAGATATGATTCTAGGATATCATATAGGCTTACGGGGAGAATTTGTTGTAATTTAAATTTTAAGCCGTCGTGCCACACCTTATCAAAGGCTTGTGAGACGTCGAGGAATACGCTTGAGCATATCTTTTTTTCTTCAAATGCTTTCTCTATTACGTCAGTAATTCTATGCACTTGGTCAATCGTCGAGTGCTTGGTTCTGAACCCAAACTGGTGGTCAGGGATTAGATTATTATCTTCTATAACCGGTTGTAGGCGCCTAAGTAATATCCTCTCGAAAACTTTAGATATGACTGGAAGAAGCGAAATTGGTCTATACGATTTTACTTCATTTGGCGGTTTTCCTGGTTTTAAAACCATAATGACTTCCGCGACTTTCCATTGGCTCGGCACGTGTTTAAGTCTGAGCGCAGCATTTATAATATATAGAAGCTTAATTAATGCTTTTCGAGGTAGAAATTTGAGAACTTCTCCGGTGATCAAATCATAACCAGGAGCTTTCTTAGGTTTTAGAGATTCGATTTCACGTTTTAGTTCCCTTAGCGTTGCATATGTGAGTGAAAAATTGTTAGATAGTAATTCCGTCCCACCATTGGTACTGCCGTAAGCCGCTCGACCATCGTACGGTTTAAAGGTTTCTTGTAGATGGGCGGCAAAAACGTCCGCTTTTTCTTTATCTTCCCTTGCCCATTCGTTTTGATTTATTTTTATTGGCGGCGATGGGATTTTGGGCCTTTTGGTGCCTTTTACAGCTTTCCAAAGTGAATAATTAGAATCTTTTTTGGCTGTTAAACTTTCAAGGTAAGAACCTATCGCCCGATTTTTAAAATCCTTAATAGCTGTCTTCAGCAAATTGCACTCTGTTGCCATTTTTTACGCGCTTTCCTTTTTTCGTTGACCAATTCTTTTATTTCGGGCGGATATCGTAAACCGTATTTGGCCGGCGTTTTTCTTGGGTTAGGCGTATTATTCCAGGAAGCGAGCTGAACGACTTCAACGAAGCGATCAACTTCAACCTCAAGTTCGTAAGGTGTCGTAAGTGGAACGCTCAGTTCAACATTCTCTTCAATTTCGTTCCTAAAGTCTTCCCAGTTAGTTGTTTTACCAGTAAGTCCAGCTGGCTCTTGGTTATTGACTAGTTTTGCGCTCAATGTTAAAATAACCGGTGAATGATCAGATGACAGATCAAAGCTCTCTTCAACTTTAATGTGGTTGGTAGATATTCCTTTCACGACGAAAAAATCTATCAGATCAGGTATTTTTGAAGTATCAGTTGGCCAGTAGGTCGGTTTGCCCGTCGAGTGGAAATCACAATTGTACTCCATACCTGCCCCATAGAGCATTCTACCTTTTCGCGAGATGAATCTAGAACCCCAGAACGTGTGTTTCGCGTTAAAATCGCCGCCAATAATGAAATTTGGTTTGAGCGATTTAAGCAAGTTAGTATAATCACTTTTTTCAAGCGCGGAGCGTGGTGGACAGTAGATAGATGAGATTCTAAGAGTACGCTGATTATTTTTTACTCGAATCGTGCACAGTTGCATAGTTTCAAGCTCTATCTTCAGGTCTTCATATTGTTCAATGCAGTCGTTAATAAACAATGATGATCCACCTCTCGCGTTTCCAGATGGGTGACAAGCGTGCAAATCATTGTAGCCTTTTATTTTTAAAATTGGTCGCTCTTTTACGTGGGTTTCAGAAACTAAGCAAATGTCAATATCCTTTTCACGCATGAATACTTCCAATTCATCGAGTTTTTGCAAAAGTCCATTTGCATTCCAAGTACATATTTTTAACATTGGTTTGTCATTCATATTAAATTAGAAGTACGCGTTTTCCTTGAATTATTTTCGAGCTTAACCAACCGATCGAGAATAATTTTATTTATTTTGCTTTGTTCTTCAAGTTTCCCGAGAATTACTGAGAAAACATGAGAAACACTGTCTGGCGAAGTTTCAACGTTTTTTGGTTCTTCGAATGCCACAGCCTGAGCGTAGGTCTGCACTCTGGCTGTCCGAGGACCACTATTCGGTGGCTTTCCTGATGGCAATTTTTGAATAGGGTTTCCTTTGACAACAGAGGTCGAGGGCATTTCTGCCGTTTCCCTTTTTTTTAAATTCTTACGTTCAGGAACCGGAGGTTTTAGATTGTCTACTATCCCCTGAACAGTCTTACGCTTTGTCTTAGTTAGCGGTTTTGATTTAGCTTTTTCGGGCTTAAGGAGCGCATCTCTCCGTTTTTGCAACTCCTTAGCTACTTCACAGCCTCTATAATTTGCCGGGTGCTTTCCCTTGCAGTTAGCACAGGTAGCGGAGGACTGTTTTTTAACTCCACAGTCTTGGGAGAGGTGATTTCCGGCGCATTTCACACATCGTGGTTCTTTTTGGCAATACATTTGCGTATGATTAAATCCTTGGCAACGTTTGCACTGTGGAACTATTCTTACATTTCTACGCATGGGTTCGATTTTTACCACGATATTTAATATTGTTTTAATTCGGTAGATATCTTCGATATTATCTGACCTATCGAATGTAAGCATAAAGAGCGGAAGTCCACGTCTTACCACGATATCCTTATCGACTTCCGTTTGTTGCTTCTCCTTCTTAATGATATTTACGGCATCAAGAATTTTATACCCTTTGGTTTGAAGGTCGTTTACAACCTCGTCTTTGGTGCATGAGGGGTGGAGTCCCCTTGCTACAACACGATGTGGCTTTTCAGACTTTATTTCGAAAGTATACCACTGGATCTTCTCGGTATTTAGCTTTTGGGATACTGCCCGGTAATCATCGTGGTTATCGAAGTTAATTTTCCACGCATTATTCCTTAAAGAAGTAACCTTAAATTTCGATGTTATCGTTCCTTTAAGGAGGCTATGCAACTTATTATATTCCGTCACCCCAACGACGTTTATGGGAGGCGGTGCCCGAATTTGTGATCGAAGTTGTTTTTCTTGCGGTTCTTTACGCTTTTGTTCTTTTAGGGGCTCGACTTCGGGGGAAGAACCGGCTCTCCTTTTCTTACTAGGTCTTTTCTTAGCGACCTGATCCGTTTCGCGTGCTAGTTCTTCTTCGTCGGTGTGGTATTCCTGACTAGCTAAGCGTGGTGGAGTACATTCGCGTTCTTTCAGCAAACGATTGCTCCTTAGAACCTTATTTTCTTCTTTTAGCAGATCTATCTCTTTCTTAAGATCTTGATAGAGTAGGTCCATTTCCTTAAGCTTGATTCGGAGTGCTTTATTTTCTTCCTCAAAACTTTTATTTTTCACTGAGTCCTGTTTTTCACGCGCTGGCGCTCCCGGCGGACTTCTTTTTCCGGGGTTATTCGATCTTGATGGAGGAGATCGAGATACCCTTGAACATTTTATAAAAGGGTTAATGGATTGCAATAAGCGGCTCTCCCCAGAATCCGTAGAGCCGACCTCCGAAGAGGGTGGATTTTCCAGTAAAGCTGGACTGCCACCTGGGGTAATTAATCTTTTTGTTTTGTTCATTGCATTTTTTGTATACACCATAAGCTCGGTATACGGAGGTTGGATTTAGAAAAAGTGTCAAAAAGTGGGTAAAAAACGCAAAAAAAAAAATTTTGCACAAAAAATTTCACACATCGTGGTTCTTTTTGGCAATACATTTGCGTATGATTAAATCCTTGGCAACGTTTGCACTGTGGAACTATTCTTACATTTCTACGCATGGGTTCGATTTTTACCACGATATTTAATATTGTTTTAATTCGGTAGATATCTTCGATATTATCTGACCTATCGAATGTAAGCATAAAGAGCGGAAGTCCACGTCTTACCACGATATCCTTATCGACTTCCGTTTGTTGCTTCTCCTTCTTAATGATATTTACGGCATCAAGAATTTTATACCCTTTGGTTTGAAGGTCGTTTACAACCTCGTCTTTGGTGCATGAGGGGTGGAGTCCCCTTGCTACAACACGATGTGGCTTTTCAGACTTTATTTCGAAAGTATACCACTGGATCTTCTCGGTATTTAGCTTTTGGGATACTGCCCGGTAATCATCGTGGTTATCGAAGTTAATTTTCCACGCATTATTCCTTAAAGAAGTAACCTTAAATTTCGATGTTATCGTTCCTTTAAGGAGGCTATGCAACTTATTATATTCCGTCACCCCAACGACGTTTATGGGAGGCGGTGCCCGAATTTGTGATCGAAGTTGTTTTTCTTGCGGTTCTTTACGCTTTTGTTCTTTTAGGGGCTCGACTTCGGGGGAAGAACCGGCTCTCCTTTTCTTACTAGGTCTTTTCTTAGCGACCTGATCCGTTTCGCGTGCTAGTTCTTCTTCGTCGGTGTGGTATTCCTGACTAGCTAAGCGTGGTGGAGTACATTCGCGTTCTTTCAGCAAACGATTGCTCCTTAGAACCTTATTTTCTTCTTTTAGCAGATCTATCTCTTTCTTAAGATCTTGATAGAGTAGGTCCATTTCCTTAAGCTTGATTCGGAGTGCTTTATTTTCTTCCTCAAAACTTTTATTTTTCACTGAGTCCTGTTTTTCACGCGCTGGCGCTCCCGGCGGACTTCTTTTTCCGGGGTTATTCGATCTTGATGGAGGAGATCGAGATACCCTTGAACATTTTATAAAAGGGTTAATGGATTGCAATAAGCGGCTCTCCCCAGAATCCGTAGAGCCGACCTCCGAAGAGGGTGGATTTTCCAGTAAAGCTGGACTGCCACCTGGGGTAATTAATCTTTTTGTTTTGTTCATTGCATTTTTTGTATACACCATAAGCTCGGTATACGGAGGTTGGATTTAGAAAAAGTGTCAAAAAGTGGGTAAAAAACGCAAAAAAAAAATTTTGCACAAAAAATTTTTTTTCTTCAAATCGCCTTAAAACCGATTGTAATTAATTCTTACATTAATGCGATTACTAAATAAATTAACAACTTTTAGAAAAAGTGTCAAAAAGTGGGTAAAAAACCAAAAAAAAAAAATTTTTGCACAAAAAATTTTTTTACTTCAAATCGCCTTAAAACCGATTGTAACTAATTCTTACATTAATGCGATTACTAAATAAATTAACAACTTTTAGAAAAAGTGTCAAAAAGTCGGTAAAAAACGCAAAAAAAAAAAATTTTGCACAAAAAATTTTTTTTCTTCAAATCGCCTTAAAACCGATTGTAACTAATTCTTACATTAATGCGATTACTAAATAAATTAACAACTTTTAGAAAAAGTGTCAAAAAGTGGGTAAAAAACGCAAAAAAAAAATTTTTGCACAAAAAATTTTTTTTCTTCAAATCGCCTTAAAACCGATTGTAACTAATTCTTACATTAATGCGATTACTAAATAAATTAACAACTTTTAGAAAAAGTGTCAAAAAGTGGGTAAAAAACGAAAAAAAAAAATTTTGCACAAAAAATTTTTTTTCTTCAAATCGCCTTAAAACCGATTGTAACTAATTCTTACATTAATGCGATTACTAAATAAATTAACAACTTTTAGAAAAAGTGTCAAAAAGTGGGTAAAAAACGCAAAAAAAAAAAATTTTGCACAACAAATTTTTTTTCTTCAAATCGCCTTAAAACCGATTGTAACTAATTCTTACATTAATGCGATTACTAAATAAATTAACAACTTTTAGAAAAAGTGTCAAAAAGTGGGTAAAAAACGCAAAAAAAAAAAATTTTGCACAACAAATTTTTTTTCTTCAAATCGCCTTAAAACCGATTGTAACTAATTCTTACATTAATGCGATTACTAAATAAATTAACAACTTTTAGAAAAAGTGTCAAAAAGTGGGTAAAAAACGCAAAAAAAAAAATTTTCCACCAAAAATTTTTTTTCTTCAAATCGCCTTAAAACCGATTGTAACTAGTTCTTACATTAATGCGATTACTAAATAAATTAACAACTTTTAGAAAAAGTGTCAAAAAGTGGGTAAAAAACGCAAAAAAAAAAAATTTTGCACAAAAAATTTTTTTTCTTCAAATCGCCTTAAAACCGATTGTAACTAATTCTTACATTAATGCGATTACTAAATAAATTAACAACTTTTAGAAAAAGTGTCAAAAAGTGGGTAAAAAACGCAAAAAAAAAAAAATTTCCACAAAAAATTTTTTTTCTTTAAATCGCCTTAAAACCGATTGTAACTAATTCTTACATTAATGCGATTACTAAATAAATTAACAACTTTTAGAAAAAGTGTCAAAAAGTGGGTAAAAAACGCAAAAAAAAAAATTTTGCACAAAAAATTTTTTTACTTCAAATCGCCTTAAAACCGATTGTAACTAATTCTTACATTAATGCGATTACTAAATAAATTAACAACTTTTAGAAAAAGTGTCAAAAAGTCGGTAAAAAACGCAAAAAAAAAAAATTTGCACAAAAAATTTTTTTTCTTCAAATCGCCTTAAAACCGATTGTAACTAATTCTTACATTAATGCGATTACTAAATAAATTAACAACTTTTAGAAAAAGTGTCAAAAAGTGAGTAAAAAACGCAAAAAAAAAATTTTTGCACAAAAAATTTTTTTTCTTCAAATCGCCTTAAAACCGATTGTAACTAATTCTTACATTAATGCGATTACTAAATAAATTAACAACTTTTAGAAAAAGTGTCAAAAAGTGGGTAAAAAACGCAAAAAAAAAATTTTTGCACAAAAAATTTTTTTTCTTCAAATCGCCTTAAAACCGATTGTAACTAATTCTTACATTAATGCGATTACTAAATAAATTAACAACTTTTAGAAAAAGTGTCAAAAAGTGGGTAAAAAACGCAAAAAAAAAAATTTTGCACAAAAAATTTTTTTCTTCAAATCGCCTTAAAACCGATTGTAACTAATTCTTACATTAATGCGATTACTAAATAAATTAACAACTTTTAGAAAAAGTGTCAAAAAGTGGGTAAAAAACGCAAAAAAAAAAATTTTCCACCAAAAATTTTTTTTCTTCAAATCGCCTTAAAACCGATTGTAACTAATTCTTACATTAATGCGATTACTAAATAAATTAACAACTTTTAGAAAAAGTGTCAAAAAGTGGGTAAAAACGCAAAAAAAAAAAATTTTGCACAAAAAATTTTTTTTCTTCAAATCGCCTTAAAACCGATTGTAACTAATTCTTACATTAATGCGATTACTAAATAAATTAACAACTTTTAGAAAAAGTGTCAAAAAGTGGGTAAAAAACGCAAAAAAAAAAAATTTTGCACAAAAAATTTTTTTTCTTCAAATCGCCTTAAAACCGATTGTAACTAATTCTTACATTAATGCGATTACTAAATAAATTAACAACTTTTAGAAAAAGTGTCAAAAAGTGGGTAAAAAACGCAAAAAAAAAAAAATTTTGCACAAAAAATTTTTTTTCTTCAAATCGCCTTAAAACCGATTGTAACTAATTCTTACATTAATGCGATTACTAAATAAATTAACAACTTTTAGAAAAAGTGTCAAAAAGTGGGTAAAAAACGCAAAAAAAAAAATTTTTCCACAAAAAATTTTTTTTCTTCAAATCGCCTTAAAACCGATTGTAACTAATTCTTACATTAATGCGATTACTAAATAAATTAACAACTTTTAGAAAAAGTGTCAAAAAGTGGGTAAAAAACGCAAAAAAAAAAAATTTTGCACAAAAAATTTTTTTACTTCAAATCGCCTTAAAACCGATTGTAACTAATTCTTACATTAATGCGATTACTAAATAAATTAACAACTTTTAGAAAAAGTGTCAAAAAGTCGGTAAAAAACGCAAAAAAAAAAAATTTTGCACAAAAAATTTTTTTTCTTCAAATCGCCTTAAAACCGATTGTAACTAATTCTTACATTAATGCGATTACTAAATAAATTAACAACTTTTAGAAAAAGTGTCAAAAAGTGGGTAAAAAACGCAAAAAAAAAATTTGTGCACAAAAAATTTTTTTTCTTCAAATCGCCTTAAAACCGATTGTAACTAATTCTTACATTAATGCGATTACTAAATAAATTAACAACTTTTAGAAAAAATGTCAAAAAGTCGGTAAAAAACGCAAAAAAAAAAATTTTGCACAAAAAATTTTTTTTCTTCAAATCGCCTTAAAACCGATTGTAACTAATTCTTACATTAATGCGATTACTAAATAAATTAACAACTTTTAGAAAAAGTGTCAAAAAGTGGGTAAAAAACGCAAAAAAAAAAATTTTGCACAAAAAATTTTTTTTCTTCAAATCGCCTTAAAACCGATTGTAACTAATTCTTACATTAATGCGATTACTAAATAAATTAACAACTTTTAGAAAAAGTGTCAAAAAGTGGGTAAAAAACGCAAAAAAAAAAAATTTTGCACAAAAAATTTTTTTTCTTCAAATCGCCTTAAAACCGATTGTAACTAATTCTTACATTAATGCGATTACTAAATAAATTAACAACTTTTAGAAAAAGTGTCAAAAAGTCGGTAAAAAACGCAAAAAAAAAAAATTTTGCACAAAAAATTTTTTTTCTTCAAATCGCCTTAAAACCGATTGTAACTAATTCTTACATTAATGCGATTACTAAATAAATTAACAACTTTTAGAAAAAGTGTCAAAAAGTGGGTAAAAAACGCAAAAAAAAAATTTGTGCACAAAAAATTTTTTTTCTTCAAATCGCCTTAAAACCGATTGTAACTAATTCTTACATTAATGCGATTACTAAATAAATTAACAACTTTTAGAAAAAATGTCAAAAAGTCGGTAAAAAACGCAAAAAAAAAAATTTTGCACAAAAAATTTTTTTTCTTCAAATCGCCTTAAAACCGATTGTAACTAATTCTTACATTAATGCGATTACTAAATAAATTAACAACTTTTAGAAAAAGTGTCAAAAAGTGGGTAAAAAACGCAAAAAAAAAATTTTGCACAAAAAATTTTTTTTCTTCAAATCGCCTTAAAACCGATTGTAACTAATTCTTACATTAATGCGATTACTAAATAAATTAACAACTTTTAGAAAAAGTGTCAAAAAGTGGGTAAAAAACGCAAAAAAAAAAATTTTGCACAAAAAATTTTTTTTCTTCAAATCGCCTTAAAACCGATTGTAACTAATTCTTACATTAATGCGATTACTAAATAAATTAACAACTTTTAGAAAAAGTGTCAAAAAGTGGGTAAAAACGCAAAAAAAAAAAATTTTGCACAAAAAATTTTTTTTCTTCAAATCGCCTTAAAACCGATTGTAACTAATTCTTACATTAATGCGATTACTAAATAAATTAACAACTTTTAGAAAAAGTGTCAAAAAGTGGGTAAAAACGCAAAAAAAAAAAATTTTGCACAAAAAATTTTTTTTCTTCAAATCGCCTTAAAACCGATTGTAACTAATTCTTACATTAATGCGATTACTAAATAAATTAACAACTTTTAGAAAAAGTGTCAAAAAGTGGGTAAAAACGCAAAAAAAAAAAATTTTCCACAAAAAATTTTTTTTCTTCAAATCGCCTTAAAACCGATTGTAACTAATTCTTACATTAATGCGATTACTAAATAAATTAACAACTTTTAGAAAAAGTGTCAAAAAGTGGGTAAAAACGCAAAAAAAAAAAATTTTCCACAAAAATTTTTTTTTCTTCAAATCGCCTTAAAACCGATTGTAACTAATTCTTACATTAATGCGATTACTAAATAAATTAACAACTTTTAGAAAAAGTGTCAAAAAGTGGGTAAAAAACGCAAAAAAAAAATTTTTGCACAAAAAATTTTTTTTCTTCAAATCGCCTTAAAACCGATTGTAACTAATTCTTACATTAATGCGATTACTAAATAAATTAACAACTTTTAGAAAAAGTGTCAAAAAGTGGGTAAAAAACGCAAAAAAAAAATTTTGCACAAAAAATTTTTTTTCTTCAAATCGCCTTAAAACCGATTGTAACTAATTCTAACATTAATGCGATTTTTTTTCTTCAAATCGCCTTAAAACCGATTGTAACTAATTCCTACATTAATGCGATTACTAAATAAATTAACAACTTTTAGAAAAAGTGTCAAAAAGTGGGTAAAAAACGCAAAAAAAAAAATTTGCACAAAAAATTTTTTTTCTTCAAATCGCCTTAAAACCGATTGTAACTAATTCTTACATTAATGCGATTACTAAATAAATTAACAACTTTTAGAAAAAGTGTCAAAAAGTGGGTAAAAAACGCAAAAAAAAAAAATTTTGCACAAAAAATTTTTTTTCTTCAAATCGCCTTAAAACCGATTGTAACTAATTCTAACATTAATGCGATTTTTTTTCTTCAAATCGCCTTAAAACCGATTGTAACTAATTCCTACATTAATGCGATTACTAAATAAATTAACAACTTTTAGAAAAAGTGTCAAAAAGTGGGTAAAAAACGCAAAAAAAAAATTTGCACAAAAAATTTTTTTTCTTCAAATCGCCTTAAAACCGATTGTAACTAATTCTTACATTAATGCGATTACTAAATAA
Organism: Cheilosia impressa; assembly: GCA_948293265.1. Lineage (NCBI taxonomy): Eukaryota > Metazoa > Arthropoda > Insecta > Diptera > Syrphidae > Cheilosia > Cheilosia impressa. Next base: position 24,280,791 of record OX411884.1, on the reverse strand, counting down.
ATTAACAACTTTTAGAAAAAGTGTCAAAAAGTGGGTAAAAAACGCAAAAAAAAAAAATTTTGCACAAAAAATTTTTTTTCTTCAAATCGCCTTAAAACCGATTGTAACTAATTCTTACATTAATGCGATTACTAAATAAATTAACAACTTTTAGAAAAAGTGTCAAAAAGTGGGTAAAAAACGCAAAAAAAAAATTTTGCACAAAAAATTTTTTTTCTTCAAATCGCCTTAAAACCGATTGTAACTAATTCTAACATTAATGCGATTTTTTTTCTTCAAATCGCCTTAAAACCGATTGTAACTAATTCCTACATTAATGCGATTACTAAATAAATTAACAACTTTTAGAAAAAGTGTCAAAAAGTGGGTAAAAAACGCAAAAAAAAAAAATTTCCCACAAAAAATTTTTTTTCTTCAAATCGCCTTAAAACCGATTGTAATTAATTCTTACATTAATGCGATTACTAAATAAATTAACAACTTTTAGAAAAAGTGTCAAAAAGTGGGTAAAAAACCAAAAAAAAAAAATTTTGCACAAAAAATTTTTTTACTTCAAATCGCCTTAAAACCGATTGTAACTAATTCTTACATTAATGCGATTACTAAATAAATTAACAACTTTTAGAAAAAGTGTCAAAAAGTGGGTAAAAAACGCAAAAAAAAAATTTTTCCACAAAAAATTTTTTTTCTTCAAATCGCCTTAAAACCGATTGTAACTAATTCTTACATTAATGCGATTACTAAATAAATTAACAACTTTTAGAAAAAGTGTCAAAAAGTGGGTAAAAAACGCAAAAAAAAAATTTTTGCACAAAAAATTTTTTTTCTTCAAATCGCCTTAAAACCGATTGTAACTAATTCTTACATTAATGCGATTACTAAATAAATTAACAACTTTTAGAAAAAGTGTCAAAAAGTGGGTAAAAAACCAAAAAAAAAAAATTTTCCACAAAAAATTTTTTTACTTCAAATCGCCTTAAAACCGATTGTAACTAATTCTTACATTAATGCGATTACTAAATAAATTAACAACTTTTAGAAAAAGTGTCAAAAAGTGGGTAAAAAACGCAAAAAAAAAATTTTTGCACAAAAAATTTTTTTTCTTCAAATCGCCTTAAAACCGATTGTAACTAATTCTTACATTAATGCGATTACTAAATAAATTAACAACTTTTAGAAAAAGTGTCAAAAAGTGGGTAAAAAACGCAAAAAAAAAATTTTGCACAAAAAATTTTTTTTCTTCAAATCGCCTTAAAACCGATTGTAACTAATTCTAACATTAATGCGATTTTTTTTCTTCAAATCGCCTTAAAACCGATTGTAACTAATTCCTACATTAATGCGATTACTAAATAAATTAACAACTTTTAGAAAAAGTGTCAAAAAGTGGGTAAAAAACGCAAAAAAAAAAATTTGCACAAAAAATTTTTTTTCTTCAAATCGCCTTAAAACCGATTGTAACTAATTCTTACATTAATGCGATTACTAAATAAATTAACAACTTTTAGAAAAAGTGTCAAAAAGTGGGTAAAAAACGCAAAAAAAAAAAATTTTGCACAAAAAATTTTTTTTCTTCAAATCGCCTTAAAACCGATTGTAACTAATTCTAACATTAATGCGATTTTTTTTCTTCAAATCGCCTTAAAACCGATTGTAACTAATTCCTACATTAATGCGATTACTAAATAAATTAACAACTTTTAGAAAAAGTGTCAAAAAGTGGGTAAAAAACGCAAAAAAAAAAATTTCCACAAAAAATTTTTTTTCTTCAAATCGCCTTAAAACCGATTGTAACTAATTCTTACATTAATGCGATTACTAAATAAATTAACAACTTTTAGAAAAAGTGTCAAAAAGTGGGTAAAAAACGCAAAAAAAAAAAATTTTGCACAAAAAATTTTTTTTCTTCAAATCGCCTTAAAACCGATTGTAACTAATTCTTACATTAATGCGATTACTAAATAAATTAACAACTTTTAGAAAAAGTGTCAAAAAGTGGGTAAAAAACGCAAAAAAAAAAATTTTGCACAAAAAATTTTTTTCTTCAAATCGCCTTAAAACCGATTGTAACTAATTCTTACATTAATGCGATTACTAAATAAATTAACAACTTTTAGAAAAAGTGTCAAAAAGTGGGTAAAAAACGCAAAAAAAAAATTTTTGCACAAAAAATTTTTTTTCTTCAAATCGCCTTAAAACCGATTGTAACTAATTCTTACATTAATGCGATTACTAAATAAATTAACAACTTTTAGAAAAAGTGTCAAAAAGTGGGTAAAAAACGCAAAAAAAAAATTTTGCACAAAAAATTTTTTTTCTTCAAATCGCCTTAAAACCGATTGTAACTAATTCTAACATTAATGCGATTTTTTTTCTTCAAATCGCCTTAAAACCGATTGTAACTAATTCCTACATTAATGCGATTACTAAATAAATTAACAACTTTTAGAAAAAGTGTCAAAAAGTGGGTAAAAAACGCAAAAAAAAAAATTTGCACAAAAAATTTTTTTTCTTCAAATCGCCTTAAAACCGATTGTAACTAATTCTTACATTAATGCGATTACTAAATAAATTAACAACTTTTAGAAAAAGTGTCAAAAAGTGGGTAAAAAACGCAAAAAAAAAAAATTTTGCACAAAAAATTTTTTTTCTTCAAATCGCCTTAAAACCGATTGTAACTAATTCTAACATTAATGCGATTTTTTTTCTTCAAATCGCCTTAAAACCGATTGTAACTAATTCCTACATTAATGCGATTACTAAATAAATTAACAACTTTTAGAAAAAGTGTCAAAAAGTGGGTAAAAAACGCAAAAAAAAAAAATTTGCACAAAAAATTTTTTTTCTTCAAATCGCCTTAAAACCGATTGTAACTAATTCTTACATTAATGCGATTACTAAATAAATTAACAACTTTTAGAAAAAGTGTCAAAAAGTGGGTAAAAAACGCAAAAAAAAAAAATTTTGCACAAAAAATTTTTTTTCTTCAAATCGCCTTAAAACCGATTGTAACTAATTCTTACATTAATGCGATTACTAAATAAATTAACAACTTTTAGAAAAAGTGTCAAAAAGTGGGTAAAAAACGCAAAAAAAAAAATTTTGCACAAAAAATTTTTTTCTTCAAATCGCCTTAAAACCGATTGTAACTAATTCTTACATTAATGCGATTACTAAATAAATTAACAACTTTTAGAAAAAGTGTCAAAAAGTGGGTAAAAAACGAAAAAAAAAAAAAATTTTGCACAAAAAATTTTTTTTCTTCAAATCGCCTTAAAACCGATTGTAACTAATTCTTACATTAATGCGATTACTAAATAAATTAACAAAAAATAAAATAAATAAATAGTTGGCGCTACAGGTCGGTAGGGACCCTGGGCCTAGCTTCTCGCAACCATTCGTTTTGTGTGAGTTTTTCATTTTTGGGACGAATGGAAGGGATCTACAATTTTATGCCGAGTCCAAACGGCTAATTGAGAAGCTTCTTCATGACAGTTATACTCTCGGATGTTTGTCAGGCGTTCGCGAGAGGTGGCGCAGTGGAAAAAAACCATGAGTTGAAATTTGGGTTTTCTCGGGATTCGAACCTGGGACCCCTCGCTTAGTAGTCCAACACACTAACCACTAAGCCACTGCGATTACTAAATAAATTAACAACTTTTAGAAAAAGTGTCAAAAAGTGGGTAAAAAACGCAAAAAAAAAAAATTTTGCACAAAAAATTTTTTTTCTTCAAATCGCCTTAAAACCGATTGTAACTAATTCTTACATTAATGCGATTACTAAATAAATTAACAACTTTTAGAAAAAGTGTCAAAAAGTGGGTAAAAAACGCAAAAAAAAAATTTTGCACAAAAAAATTTTTTTTCTTCAAATCGCCTTAAAACCGATTGTAACTAATTCTAACATTAATGCGATTTTTTTTCTTCAAATCGCCTTAAAACCGATTGTAACTAATTCCTACATTAATGCGATTACTAAATAAATTAACAACTTTTAGAAAAAGTGTCAAAAAGTGGGTAAAAAACGCAAAAAAAAAAATTTGCACAAAAAATTTTTTTTCTTCAAATCGCCTTAAAACCGATTGTAACTAATTCTTACATTAATGCGATTACTAAATAAATTAACAACTTTTAGAAAAAGTGTCAAAAAGTGGGTAAAAAACGCAAAAAAAAAAAATTTTGCACAAAAAATTTTTTTTCTTCAAATCGCCTTAAAACCGATTGTAACTAATTCTTACATTAATGCGATTACTAAATAAATTAACAACTTTTAGAAAAAGTGTCAAAAAGTGGGTAAAAAACGCAAAAAAAAAAATTTGCACAAAAAATTTTTTTTCTTCAAATCGCCTTAAAACCGATTGTAACTAATTCTTACAGTAATGCGATTACTAAATAAATTAACAACTTTTAGAAAAAGTGTCAAAAAGTGGGTAAAAAACGCAAAAAAAAAAATTTTGCACAAAAAATTTTTTTTCTTCAAATCGCCTTAAAACCGATTGTAACTAATTCTTACATTAATGCGATTACTAAATAAATTAACAACTTTTAGAAAAAGTGTCAAAAAGTGGGTAAAAAACGCAAAAAAAAAAATTTTCCACCAAAAATTTTTTTCTTCAAATCGCCTTAAAACCGATTGTAACTAATTCTTACATTAATGCGATTACTAAATAAATTAACAACTTTTAGAAAAAGTGTCAAAAAGTGGGTAAAAAACGCAAAAAAAAAAATTTGCGCAAAAAATTTTTTTCTTCAAATCGCCTTAAAACCGATTGTAACTAATTCCTACATTAATGCGATTACTAAATAAATTAACAACTTTTAGAAAAAGTGTCAAAAAGTGGGTAAAAAACGCAAAAAAAAAAATTTGCACAAAAAATTTTTTTTCTTCAAATCGCCTTAAAACCGATTGTAACTAATTCTTACATTAATGCGATTACTAAATAAATTAACAACTTTTAGAAAAAGTGTCAAAAAGTGGGTAAAAAACGCAAAAAAAAAAAATTTTGCACAAAAAATTTTTTTTCTTCAAATCGCCTTAAAACCGATTGTAACTAATTCTTACATTAATGCGATTACTAAATAAATTAACAACTTTTAGAAAAAGTGTCAAAAAGTGGGTAAAAAACGCAAAAAAAAAAAATTTTGCACAAAAAATTTTTTTCTTCAAATCGCCTTAAAACCGATTGTAACTAATTCTTACATTAATGCGATTACTAAATAAATTAACAACTTTTAGAAAAAGTGTCAAAAAGTGGGTAAAAAACGAAAAAAAAAAAAAATTTTGCACAAAAAATTTTTTTTCTTCAAATCGCCTTAAAACCGATTGTAACTAATTCTTACATTAATGCGATTACTAAATAAATTAACAAAAAATAAAATAAATAAATAGTTGGCGCTACAGGTCGGTAGGGACCCTGGGCCTAGCTTCTCGCAACCATTCGTTTTGTGTGAGTTTTTCATTTTTGGGACGAATGGAAGGGATCTACAATTTTATGCCGAGTCCAAACGGCTAATTGAGAAGCTTCTTCATGACAGTTATACTCTCGGATGTTTGTCAGGCGTTCGCGAGAGGTGGCGCAGTGGAAAAAAACCATGAGTTGAAATTTGGGTTTTCTCGGGATTCGAACCTGGGACCCCTCGCTTAGTAGTCCAACACACTAACCACTAAGCCACTGCGATTACTAAATAAATTAACAACTTTTAGAAAAAGTGTCAAAAAGTGGGTAAAAAACGCAAAAAAAAAAAATTTTGCACAAAAAATTTTTTTTCTTCAAATCGCCTTAAAACCGATTGTAACTAATTCTTACATTAATGCGATTACTAAATAAATTAACAACTTTTAGAAAAAGTGTCAAAAAGTGGGTAAAAAACGCAAAAAAAAAATTTTGCACAAAAAAATTTTTTTTCTTCAAATCGCCTTAAAACCGATTGTAACTAATTCTAACATTAATGCGATTTTTTTTCTTCAAATCGCCTTAAAACCGATTGTAACTAATTCCTACATTAATGCGATTACTAAATAAATTAACAACTTTTAGAAAAAGTGTCAAAAAGTGGGTAAAAAACGCAAAAAAAAAAATTTGCACAAAAAATTTTTTTTCTTCAAATCGCCTTAAAACCGATTGTAACTAATTCTTACATTAATGCGATTACTAAATAAATTAACAACTTTTAGAAAAAGTGTCAAAAAGTGGGTAAAAAACGCAAAAAAAAAAAATTTTGCACAAAAAATTTTTTTTCTTCAAATCGCCTTAAAACCGATTGTAACTAATTCTTACATTAATGCGATTACTAAATAAATTAACAACTTTTAGAAAAAGTGTCAAAAAGTGGGTAAAAAACGCAAAAAAAAAAATTTGCACAAAAAATTTTTTTTCTTCAAATCGCCTTAAAACCGATTGTAACTAATTCTTACAGTAATGCGATTACTAAATAAATTAACAACTTTTAGAAAAAGTGTCAAAAAGTGGGTAAAAAACGCAAAAAAAAAAATTTTGCACAAAAAATTTTTTTTCTTCAAATCGCCTTAAAACCGATTGTAACTAATTCTTACATTAATGCGATTACTAAATAAATTAACAACTTTTAGAAAAAGTGTCAAAAAGTGGGTAAAAAACGCAAAAAAAAAAATTTTCCACCAAAAATTTTTTTTCTTCAAATCGCCTTAAAACCGATTGTAACTAATTCTTACATTAATGCGATTACTAAATAAATTAACAACTTTTAGAAAAAGTGTCAAAAAGTGGGTAAAAAACGCAAAAAAAAAAATTTGCACAAAAAATTTTTTTCTTCAAATCGCCTTAAAACCGATTGTAACTAATTCTTACAGTAATGCGATTACTAAATAAATTAACAACTTTTAGAAAAAGTGTCAAAAAGTGGGTAAAAAACGCAAAAAAAAAAAATTTTGCACAAAAAATTTTTTTTCTTCAAATCGCCTTAAAACCGATTGTAACTAATTCTTACATTAATGCGATTACTTAATAAATTAACAACTTTTAGAAAAAGTGTCAAAAAGTGGGTAAAAAACGCAAAAAAAAAAATTTTGCACAAAAAATTTTTTTTCTTCAAATCGCCTTAAAACCGATTGTAACTAATTCATTAATTAATTACATTAATGCGATTACTTAATAAATTAACAACTTTTAGAAAAAGTGTCAAAAAGTGGGTAAAAAACGCAAAAAAAAAAATTTTGCACAAAAAATTTTTTTTCTTCAAATCGCCTTAAAACCGATTGTAACTAATTCTTACATTAATGCGATTACTTAATAAATTAACAACTTTTAGAAAAAGTGTCAAAAAGTGGGTAAAAAACGCAAAAAAAAAAATTTGCACAAAAAATTTTTTTCTTCAAATCGCCTTAAAACCGATTGTAACTAATTCTTACAGTAATGCGATTACTAAATAAATTAACAACTTTTAGAAAAAGTGTCAAAAAGTGGGTAAAAAACGCAAAAAAAAAAAATTTTGCACAAAAAATTTTTTTTCTTCAAATCGCCTTAAAACCGATTGTAACTAATTCTTACATTAATGCGATTACTTAATAAATTAACAACTTTTAGAAAAAGTGTCAAAAAGTGGGTAAAAAACGCAAAAAAAAAAATTTTGCACAAAAAATTTTTTTTCTTCAAATCGCCTTAAAACCGATTGTAACTAATTCTTACATTAATGCGATTACTAAATAAATTAACAACTTTTAGAAAAAGTGTCAAAAAGTGGGTAAAAAACGCAAAAAAAAAAAATTTTGCACAAAAAATTTTTTTTCTTCAAATCGCCTTAAAACCGATTGTTACTAATTCTTACATTAATGCGATTACTAAATAAATTAACAACTTTTAGAAAAAGTGTCAAAAAGTGGGTAAAAAACGCAAAAAAAAGAAAATTTTGCAAAAAAAATTTTTTTTCTTCAAATCGCCTTAAAACCGATTGTAACTAATTCTTACATTAATGCGATTACTAAATAAATTAACAACTTTTAGAAAAAGTGTCAAAAAGTGGGTAAAAAACGCAAAAAAAAAAAATTTTGCACAAAAAATTTTTTTTCTTCAAATCGCCTTAAAACCGATTGTAACTAATTCTTACATTAATGCGATTACTAAATAAATTAACAACTTTTAGAAAAAGTGTCAAAAAGTGGGTAAAAAACGCAAAAAAAAAATTTTGCACAAAAAATTTTTTTTCTTCAAATCGCCTTAAAACCGATTGTAACTAATTCTAACATTAATGCGATTTTTTTTCTTCAAATCGCCTTAAAACCGATTGTAACTAATTCCTACATTAATGCGATTACTAAATAAATTAACAACTTTTAGAAAAAGTGTCAAAAAGTGGGTAAAAAACCCAAAAAAAAAAATTTGCACAAAAAATTTTTTTTCTTCAAATCGCCTTAAAACCGATTGTAACTAATTCTTACATTAATGCGATTACTAAATAAATTAACAACTTTTAGAAAAAGTGTCAAAAAGTGGGTAAAAAACGCAAAAAAAAAAAATTTTGCACAAAAATTTTTTTTTCTTCAAATCGCCTTAAAACCGATTGTAACTAATTCTTACATTAATGCGATTACTAAATAAATTAACAACTTTTAGAAAAAGTGTCAAAAAGTGGGTAAAAAACGCAAAAAAAAAAATTTGCACAAAAAATTTTTTTTCTTCAAATCGCCTTAAAACCGATTGTAACTAATTCTTACAGTAATGCGATTACTAAATAAATTAACAACTTTTAGAAAAAGTGTCAAAAAGTGGGTAAAAAACGCAAAAAAAAAAAATTTTGCACAAAAAATTTTTTTTCTTCAAATCGCCTTAAAACCGATTGTAACTAATTCTTACATTAATGCGATTACTTAATAAATTAACAACTTTTAGAAAAAGTGTCAAAAAGTGGCTAAAAAACGCAAAAAAAAAAATTTTGCACAAAAAATTTTTTTTCTTTAAATCGCCTTAAAACCGATTGTAACTAATTCTTACATTAATGCGATTACTAAATAAATTAACAACTTTTAGAAAAAGTGTCAAAAAGTGGGTAAATAACGAAAAAAAAAAAAAATTTTGCACAAAAAATTTTTTTTCTTCAAATCGCCTTAAAACCGATTGTAACTAATTCTTACATTAATGCGATTACTAAATAAATTAACAACTTTTAGAAAAAGTGTCAAAAAGTGGGTAAAAAACGAAAAAAAAAAAAAATTTTGCACAAAAAATTTTTTTTCTTCAAATCGCCTTAAAACCGATTGTAACTAATTCTTACATTAATACGATTACTAAATAAATTAACAACTTTTAGAAAAAGTGTCAAAAAGTGGGTAAAAAACGCAAAAAAAAAAAATTTTGCACAAAAAATTTTTTTTCTTCAAATCGCCTTAAAACCGATTGTAACTAATTCTTACATTAATGCGATTACTAAATAAATTAACAACTTTTAGAAAAAGTGTCAAAAAGTGGGTAAAAAACGCAAAAAAAAAATTTTGCACAAAAAAATTTTTTTTCTTCTAATCGCCTTAAAACCGATTGTAACTAATTCTAACATTAATGCGATTTTTTTTCTTCAAATCGCCTTAAAACCGATTGTAACTAATTCCTACATTAATGCGATTACTAAATAAATTAACAACTTTTAGAAAAAGTGTCAAAAAGTGGGTAAAAACGCAAAAAAAAAAATTTGCACAAAAAATTTTTTTTCTTCAAATCGCCTTAAAACCGATTGTAACTAATTCTTACATTAATGCGATTACTAAATAAATTAACAACTTTTAGAAAAAGTGTCAAAAAGTGGGTAAAAAACGCAAAAAAAAAAAATTTTGCACAAAAAATTTTTTTTCTTCAAATCGCCTTAAAACCGATTGTAACTAATTCTTACATTAATGCGATTACTAAATAAATTAACAACTTTTAGAAAAAGTGTCAAAAAGTGGGTAAAAAACGCAAAAAAAAAAATTTGCACAAAAAATTTTTTTTCTTCAAATCGCCTTAAAACCGATTGTAACTAATTCTTACAGTAATGCGATTACTAAATAAATTAACAACTTTTAGAAAAAGTGTCAAAAAGTGGGTAAAAAACGCAAAAAAAAAAAATTTTGCACAAAAAATTTTTTTTCTTCAAATCGCCTTAAAACCGATTGTAACTAATTCTTACATTAATGCGATTACTTAATAAATTAACAACTTTTAGAAAAAGTGTCAAAAAGTGGCTAAAAAACGCAAAAAAAAAAATTTTGCACAAAAAATTTTTTTTCTTTAAATCGCCTTAAAACCGATTGTAACTAATTCTTACATTAATGCGATTACTAAATAAATTAACAACTTTTAGAAAAAGTGTCAAAAAGTGGGTAAAAAACGAAAAAAAAAAAAATTTTGCACAAAAAATTTTTTTTCTTCAAATCGCCTTAAAACCGATTGTAACTAATTCTTACATTAATGCGATTACTAAATAAATTAACAACTTTTAGAAAAAGTGTCAAAAAGTGGGTAAAAAACGAAAAAAAAAAAAAATTTTGCACAAAAAATTTTTTTTCTTCAAATCGCCTTAAAACCGATTGTAACTAATTCTTACATTAATGCGATTACTAAATAAATTAACAACTTTTAGAAAAAGTGTCAAAAAGTGGGTAAAAAACGCAAAAAAAAGAAAATTTTGCAAAAAAAATTTTTTTCTTCAAATCGCCTTAAAACCGATTGTAACTAATTCTTACATTAATGCGATTACTAAATAAATTAACAACTTTTAGAAAAAGTGTCAAAAAGTGGGTAAAAAACGCAAAAAAAAAAAATTTTGCACAAAAAATTTTTTTTCTTCAAATCGCCTTAAAACCGATTGTAACTAATTCTTACATTAATGCGATTACTAAATAAATTAACAATTTTTAGAAAAAGTGTCAAAAAGTGGGTAAAAAACGCAAAAAAAAAAATTTTGCACAAAAAATTTTTTTCTTCAAATCGCCTTAAAACCGATTGTAACTAATTCTAACATTAATGCGATTACTAAATAAATTAACAACTTTTAGAAAAAGTGTCAAAAAGTGGGTAAAAACGCAAAAAAAAAAAATTTTCCACAAAAAATTTTTTTCTTCAAATCGCCTTAAAACCGACTGTAACTAATTCTTACATTAATGCGATTACTAAATAAATTAACAACTTTTAGAAAAAGTGTCAAAAAGTGGGTAAAAAACGCAAAAAAAAAATTTTCCACAAAAAATTTTTTTTCTTCAAATCGCCTTAAAACCGATTGTAACTAATTCTTACATTAATGCGATTACTAAATAAATTAACAACTTTTAGAAAAAGTGTCAAAAAGTGGGTAAAAAACGCAAAAAAAAAAAATTTTGCACAAAAAAATTTTTTCTTCAAATCGCCTTAAAACCGATTGTAACTAATTCTTACATTAATGCGATTACTAAATAAATTAACAACTTTTAGAAAAAGTGTAAAAAAGTGGGTAAAAAACGCAAAAAAAAAAAATTTTCCACAAAAAATTTTTTTTCTTCAAATCGCCTTAAAACCGATTGTAACTAATTCCTACATTAATGCGATTACTTAATAAATTAACAACTTTTAGAAAAAGTGTCAAAAAGTGGGTAAAAAACGCAAAAAAAAAATTTTTTCCACAAAAAATTTTTTTTCTTCAAATCGCCTTAAAACCGATTGTAACTAATTCTTACATTAATGCGATTACTAAATAAATTAACAACTTTTAGAAAAAGTGTAAAAAAGTGGGTAAAAAACGCAAAAAAAAAATTTTGCACAAAAAATTTTTTTTCTTCAAATCGCCTTAAAACCGATTGTAACTAATTCTTACATTAATGCGATTACTAAATAAATTAACAACTTTTAGAAAAAGTGTCAAAAAGTGGGTAAAAAACCCAAAAAAAAAAAATTTTCCACAAAAAATTTTTTTCTTCAAATCGCCTTAAAACCGATTGTAACTAATTCTTACATTAATGCGATTACTAAATAAATTAACAACTTTTAGAAAAAGTGTCAAAAAGTGGGTAAAAAACGCAAAAAAAAAAATTTTCCACAAAAATTTTTTTCTTCAAATCGCCTTAAAACCGATTGTAACTAATTCTTACATTAATGCGATTACTTAATAAATTAACAACTTTTAGAAAAAGTGTCAAAAAGTGGGTAAAAAACGCAAAAAAAAAAATTTTTCCACAAAAAATTTTTTTTCTTCAAATCGCCTTAAAACCGATTGTAACTAATTCTTACATTAATGCGATTACTAAATAAATTAACAACTTTTAGAAAAAGTGTAAAAAAGTGGGTAAAAAACGCAAAAAAAAAATTTTGCACAAAAAATTTTTTTTCTTCAAATCGCCTTAAAACCGATTGTAACTAATTCTTACATTAATGCGATTACTAAATAAATTAACAACTTTTAGAAAAAGTGTCAAAAAGTGGGTAAAAAACGCAAAAAAAAGAAAATTTTGCACAAAAAATTTTTTTTCTTCAAATCGCCTTAAAACCGATTGTAACTAATTCTTACATTAATGCGATTACTAAATAAATTAACAACTTTTAGAAAAAGTGTCAAAAAGTGGGTAAAAAACGCAAAAAAAAAAAATTTTGCACAAAAAATTTGTTTTCTTCAAATCGCCTTAAAACCGATTGTAACTAATTCTTACATTAATGCGATTACTAAATAAATTAACAACTTTTAGAAAAAGTGTCAAAAAGTGGGTAAAAAACGCAAAAAAAAAAATTTTGCACAAAAAATTTTTTTTCTTCAAATCGCCTTAAAACCGATTGTAACTAATTCTTACATTAATGCGATTACTAAATAAATTAACAACTTTTAGAAAAAGTGTCAAAAAGTGGGTAAAAAACGCAAAAAAAAAAAATTTTCCACAAAAAATTTTTTTTCTTCAAATCGCCTTAAAACCGATTGTAACTAATTCTTACATTAATGCGATTACTAAATAAATTAACAACTTTTAGAAAAAGTGTCAAAAAGTGGGTAAAAAACGCAAAAAAAAAAATTTTGCACAAAAAATTTTTTTCTTCAAATCGCCTTAAAACCGATTGTAACTAATTCTAACATTAATGCGATTACTAAATAAATTAACAACTTTTAGAAAAAGTGTCAAAAAGTGGGTAAAAACGCAAAAAAAAAAAATTTTCCACAAAAAATTTTTTTCTTCAAATCGCCTTAAAACCGACTGTAACTAATTCTTACATTAATGCGATTACTAAATAAATTAACAACTTTTAGAAAAAGTGTCAAAAAGTGGGTAAAAAACGCAAAAAAAAAATTTTCCACAAAAAATTTTTTTTCTTCAAATCGCCTTAAAACCGATTGTAACTAATTCTTACATTAATGCGATTACTAAATAAATTAACAACTTTTAGAAAAAGTGTCAAAAAGTGGGTAAAAAACGCAAAAAAAAAAAATTTTGCACAAAAAAATTTTTTCTTCAAATCGCCTTAAAACCGATTGTAACTAATTCTTACATTAATGCGATTACTAAATAAATTAACAACTTTTAGAAAAAGTGTAAAAAAGTGGGTAAAAAACGCAAAAAAAAAAAATTTTCCACAAAAAATTTTTTTTCTTCAAATCGCCTTAAAACCGATTGTAACTAATTCCTACATTAATGCGATTACCTTAATAAATTAACAACTTTTAGAAAAAGTGTCAAAAAGTGGGTAAAAAACGCAAAAAAAAAATTTTTTCCACAAAAAATTTTTTTTCTTCAAATCGCCTTAAAACCGATTGTAACTAATTCTTACATTAATGCGATTACTAAATAAATTAACAACTTTTAGAAAAAGTGTAAAAAAGTGGGTAAAAAACGCAAAAAAAAAATTTTGCACAAAAAATTTTTTTTCTTCAAATCGCCTTAAAACCGATTGTAACTAATTCTTACATTAATGCGATTACTAAATAAATTAACAACTTTTAGAAAAAGTGTCAAAAAGTGGGTAAAAAACCCAAAAAAAAAAAATTTTCCACAAAAAATTTTTTTCTTCAAATCGCCTTAAAACCGATTGTAACTAATTCTTACATTAATGCGATTACTAAATAAATTAACAACTTTTAGAAAAAGTGTCAAAAAGTGGGTAAAAAACGCAAAAAAAAAAAATTTTCCACAAAAATTTTTTTTCTTCAAATCGCCTTAAAACCGATTGTAACTAATTCTTACATTAATGCGATTACTTAATAAATTAACAACTTTTAGAAAAAGTGTCAAAAAGTGGGTAAAAAACGCAAAAAAAAAAATTTTTCCACAAAAAATTTTTTTTCTTCAAATCGCCTTAAAACCGATTGTAACTAATTCTTACATTAATGCGATTACTAAATAAATTAACAACTTTTAGAAAAAGTGTAAAAAAGTGGGTAAAAAACGCAAAAAAAAAATTTTGCACAAAAAATTTTTTTTCTTCAAATCGCCTTAAAACCGATTGTAACTAATTCTTACATTAATGCGATTACTAAATAAATTAACAACTTTTAGAAAAAGTGTCAAAAAGTGGGTAAAAAACGCAAAAAAAAAAAATTTTCCACAAAATTAACAACTTTTAGAAAAAGTGTCAAAAAGTGGGTAAAAAACGCAAAAAAAAGAAAATTTTGCACAAAAAATTTTTTTTCTTCAAATCGCCTTAAAACCGATTGTAACTAATTCTTACATTAATGCGATTACTAAATAAATTAACAACTTTTAGAAAAAGTGTCAAAAAGTGGGTAAAAAACGCAAAAAAAAAAAATTTTGCACAAAAAATTTGTTTTCTTCAAATCGCCTTAAAACCGATTGTAACTAATTCTTACATTAATGCGATTACTAAATAAATTAACAACTTTTAGAAAAAGTGTCAAAAAGTGGGTAAAAAACGCAAAAAAAAAAATTTTGCACAAAAAATTTTTTTTCTTCAAATCGCCTTAAAACCGATTGTAACTAATTCTTACATTAATGCGATTACTAAATAAATTAACAACTTTTAGAAAAAGTGTCAAAAAGTGGGTAAAAAACGCAAAAAAAAAAAATTTTCCACAAAAAATTTTTTTTCTTCAAATCGCCTTAAAACCGATTGTAACTAATTCTTACATTAATGCGATTACTAAATAAATTAACAACTTTTAGAAAAAGTGTCAAAAAGTGGGTAAAAAACGCAAAAAAAAAAATTTTGCACAAAAAATTTTTTTTCTTCAAATCGCCTTAAAACCGATTGTAACTAATTCTTACATTAATGCGATTACTAAATAAATTAACAATTTTTAGAAAAAGTGTCAAAAAGTGGGTAAAAAACGCAAAAAAAAAAATTTTGCACAAAAAATTTTTTTCTTCAAATCGCCTTAAAACCGATTGTAACTAATTCTAACATTAATGCGATTACTAAATAAATTAACAACTTTTAGAAAAAGTGTCAAAAAGTGGGTAAAAACGCAAAAAAAAAAAATTTTCCACAAAAAATTTTTTTCTTCAAATCGCCTTAAAACCGACTGTAACTAATTCTTACATTAATGCGATTACTAAATAAATTAACAACTTTTAGAAAAAGTGTCAAAAAGTGGGTAAAAAACGCAAAAAAAAAATTTTCCACAAAAAATTTTTTTTCTTCAAATCGCCTTAAAACCGATTGTAACTAATTCTTACATTAATGCGATTACTAAATAAATTAACAACTTTTAGAAAAAGTGTCAAAAAGTGGGTAAAAAACGCAAAAAAAAAAAATTTTGCACAAAAAAATTTTTTCTTCAAATCGCCTTAAAACCGATTGTAACTAATTCTTACATTAATGCGATTACTAAATAAATTAACAACTTTTAGAAAAAGTGTAAAAAAGTGGGTAAAAAACGCAAAAAAAAAAATTTTCCACAAAAAATTTTTTTTCTTCAAATCGCCTTAAAACCGATTGTAACTAATTCCTACATTAATGCGATTACTTAATAAATTAACAACTTTTAGAAAAAGTGTCAAAAAGTGGGTAAAAAACGCAAAAAAAAAATTTTTTCCACAAAAAATTTTTTTTCTTCAAATCGCCTTAAAACCGATTGTAACTAATTCTTACATTAATGCGATTACTAAATAAATTAACAACTTTTAGAAAAAGTGTAAAAAAGTGGGTAAAAAACGCAAAAAAAAAATTTTGCACAAAAAATTTTTTTTCTTCAAATCGCCTTAAAACCGATTGTAACTAATTCTTACATTAATGCGATTACTAAATAAATTAACAACTTTTAGAAAAAGTGTCAAAAAGTGGGTAAAAAACCCAAAAAAAAAAAATTTTCCACAAAAAATTTTTTTCTTCAAATCGCCTTAAAACCGATTGTAACTAATTCTTACATTAATGCGATTACTAAATAAATTAACAACTTTTAGAAAAAGTGTCAAAAAGTGGGTAAAAAACGCAAAAAAAAAAAATTTTCCACAAAAATTTTTTTCTTCAAATCGCCTTAAAACCGATTGTAACTAATTCTTACATTAATGCGATTACTTAATAAATTAACAACTTTTAGAAAAAGTGTCAAAAAGTGGGTAAAAAACGCAAAAAAAAAAATTTTTCCACAAAAAATTTTTTTTCTTCAAATCGCCTTAAAACCGATTGTAACTAATTCTTACATTAATGCGATTACTAAATAAATTAACAACTTTTAGAAAAAGTGTAAAAAAGTGGGTAAAAAACGCAAAAAAAAAATTTTGCACAAAAAATTTTTTTTCTTCAAATCGCCTTAAAACCGATTGTAACTAATTCTTACATTAATGCGATTACTAAATAAATTAACAACTTTTAGAAAAAGTGTCAAAAAGTGGGTAAAAAACGCAAAAAAAAGAAAATTTTGCACAAAAAATTTTTTTTCTTCAAATCGCCTTAAAACCGATTGTAACTAATTCTTACATTAATGCGATTACTAAATAAATTAACAACTTTTAGAAAAAGTGTCAAAAAGTGGGTAAAAAACGCAAAAAAAAAAAATTTTGCACAAAAAATTTGTTTTCTTCAAATCGCCTTAAAACCGATTGTAACTAATTCTTACATTAATGCGATTACTAAATAAATTAACAACTTTTAGAAAAAGTGTCAAAAAGTGGGTAAAAAACGCAAAAAAAAAAATTTTGCACAAAAAATTTTTTTTCTTCAAATCGCCTTAAAACCGATTGTAACTAATTCTTACATTAATGCGATTACTAAATAAATTAACAACTTTTAGAAAAAGTGTCAAAAAGTGGGTAAAAAACGCAAAAAAAAAAAATTTTCCACAAAAAATTTTTTTTCTTCAAATCGCCTTAAAACCGATTGTAACTAATTCTTACATTAATGCGATTACTAAATAAATTAACAACTTTTAGAAAAAGTGTCAAAAAGTGGGTAAAAAACGCAAAAAAAAAAATTTTGCACAAAAAATTTTTTTCTTCAAATCGCCTTAAAACCGATTGTAACTAATTCTAACATTAATGCGATTACTAAATAAATTAACAACTTTTAGAAAAAGTGTCAAAAAGTGGGTAAAAACGCAAAAAAAAAAAATTTTCCACAAAAAATTTTTTTCTTCAAATCGCCTTAAAACCGACTGTAACTAATTCTTACATTAATGCGATTACTAAATAAATTAACAACTTTTAGAAAAAGTGTCAAAAAGTGGGTAAAAAACGCAAAAAAAAAATTTTCCACAAAAAATTTTTTTTCTTCAAATCGCCTTAAAACCGATTGTAACTAATTCTTACATTAATGCGATTACTAAATAAATTAACAACTTTTAGAAAAAGTGTCAAAAAGTGGGTAAAAAACGCAAAAAAAAAAAATTTTGCACAAAAAAATTTTTTCTTCAAATCGCCTTAAAACCGATTGTAACTAATTCTTACATTAATGCGATTACTAAATAAATTAACAACTTTTAGAAAAAGTGTAAAAAAGTGGGTAAAAAACGCAAAAAAAAAAAATTTTCCACAAAAAATTTTTTTTCTTCAAATCGCCTTAAAACCGATTGTAACTAATTCCTACATTAATGCGATTACTTAATAAATTAACAACTTTTAGAAAAAGTGTCAAAAAGTGGGTAAAAAACGCAAAAAAAAAATTTTTTCCACAAAAAATTTTTTTTCTTCAAATCGCCTTAAAACCGATTGTAACTAATTCTTACATTAATGCGATTACTAAATAAATTAACAACTTTTAGAAAAAGTGTAAAAAAGTGGGTAAAAAACGCAAAAAAAAAATTTTGCACAAAAAATTTTTTTTCTTCAAATCGCCTTAAAACCGATTGTAACTAATTCTTACATTAATGCGATTACTAAATAAATTAACAACTTTTAGAAAAAGTGTCAAAAAGTGGGTAAAAAACCCAAAAAAAAAAAATTTTCCACAAAAAATTTTTTTCTTCAAATCGCCTTAAAACCGATTGTAACTAATTCTTACATTAATGCGATTACTAAATAAATTAACAACTTTTAGAAAAAGTGTCAAAAAGTGGGTAAAAAACGCAAAAAAAAAAAATTTTCCACAAAAATTTTTTTTCTTCAAATCGCCTTAAAACCGATTGTAACTAATTCTTACATTAATGCGATTACTTAATAAATTAACAACTTTTAGAAAAAGTGTCAAAAAGTGGGTAAAAAACGCAAAAAAAAAAATTTTTCCACAAAAAATTTTTTTTCTTCAAATCGCCTTAAAACCGATTGTAACTAATTCTTACATTAATGCGATTACTAAATAAATTAACAACTTTTAGAAAAAGTGTAAAAAAGTGGGTAAAAAACGCAAAAAAAAAATTTTGCACAAAAAATTTTTTTTCTTCAAATCGCCTTAAAACCGATTGTAACTAATTCTTACATTAATGCGATTACTAAATAAATTAACAACTTTTAGAAAAAGTGTCAAAAAGTGGGTAAAAAACGCAAAAAAAAAAAATTTTCCACAAAATTAACAACTTTTAGAAAAAGTGTCAAAAAGTGGGTAAAAAACGCAAAAAAAAGAAAATTTTGCACAAAAAATTTTTTTTCTTCAAATCGCCTTAAAACCGATTGTAACTAATTCTTACATTAATGCGATTACTAAATAAATTAACAACTTTTAGAAAAAGTGTCAAAAAGTGGGTAAAAAACGCAAAAAAAAAAAATTTTGCACAAAAAATTTGTTTTCTTCAAATCGCCTTAAAACCGATTGTAACTAATTCTTACATTAATGCGATTACTAAATAAATTAACAACTTTTAGAAAAAGTGTCAAAAAGTGGGTAAAAAACGCAAAAAAAAAAATTTTGCACAAAAAATTTTTTTTCTTCAAATCGCCTTAAAACCGATTGTAACTAATTCTTACATTAATGCGATTACTAAATAAATTAACAACTTTTAGAAAAAGTGTCAAAAAGTGGGTAAAAAACGCAAAAAAAAAAAATTTTCCACAAAAAATTTTTTTTCTTCAAATCGCCTTAAAACCGATTGTAACTAATTCTTACATTAATGCGATTACTAAATAAATTAACAACTTTTAGAAAAAGTGTCAAAAAGTGGGTAAAAAACGCAAAAAAAAAAAATTTTGCACAAAAATTTTTTTTTCTTTAAATCGCCTTAAAACCGATTGTAACTAATTCTTACATTAATGCGATTACTAAATAAATTAACAACTTTTAGAAAAAGTGTCAAAAAGTGGGTAAAAAACGCAAAAAAAAAAATTTTGCACAAAAAATTTTTTTTCTTCAAATCGCCTTAAAACCGATTGTAACTAATTCTTACATTCATGCGATTACTAAATAAATTAACAACTTTTAGAAAAAGTGTCAAAAAGTGGGTAAAAAACGCAAAAAAAAAAAAATTTTGCACAAAAAATTTTTTTTCTTCAAATCGCCTTAAAACCGATTGTAACTAATTCTTACATTAATGCGATTACTAAATAAATTAACAACTTTTAGAAAAAGTGTCAAAAAGTGGGTAAAAAACGCAAAAAAAAAAAATTTTCCACAAAAAATTTTTTTCTTCAAATCGCCTTAAAACCGATTGTAACTAATTCTTACATTAATGCGATTACTAAATAAATTAACAACTTTTAGAAAAAGTGTCAAAAAGTGGGTAAAAAACGCAAAAAAAAGAAAATTTTGCACAAAAAATTTTTTTTCTTCAAATCGCCTTAAAACCGATTGTAACTAATTCTTACATTAATGCGATTACTAAATAAATTAACAACTTTTAGAAAAAGTCTCAAAAAGTGCGATTACTAAATAAATTAACAACTTTTAGAAAAAGTGTCAAAAAGTGGGTAAAAAACGCAAAAAAAAAAAATTTTCCACAAAAATTTTTTTTTCTTTAAATCGCCTTAAAACCGATTGTAACTAATTCTTACATTAATGCGATTACTAAATAAATTAACAACTTTTAGAAAAAGTGTCAAAAAGTGGGTAAAAAACGAAAAAAAAAAAAAATTTTGCACAAAAAATTTTTTTTCTTCAAATCGCCTTAAAACCGATTGTAACTAATTCTTACATTAATGCGATTACTAAATAAATTAACAACTTTTAGAAAAAGTGTCAAAAAGTGGGTAAAAAACGAAAAAAAAAAAAAATTTTGCACAAAAAATTTTTTTCTTCAAATCGCCTTAAAACCGATTGTAACTAATTCTTACATTAATGCGATTACTAAATAAATTAACAACTTTTACAAAAAGTGTCAAAAAGTGGGTAAAAAACGCAAAAAAAAGAAAATTTTGCAAAAAAAATTTTTTTCTTCAAATCGCCTTAAAACCGATTGTAACTAATTCTTACATTAATGCGATTACTAAATAAATTAACAACTTTTAGAAAAAGTGTCAAAAAGTGGGTAAAAAACGCAAAAAAAAAAAATTTTGCACAAAAAATTTTTTTTCTTCAAATCGCCTTAAAACCGATTGTAACTAATTCTTACATTAATGCGATTACTAAATAAATTAACAACTTTTAGAAAAAGTGTCAAAAAGTGGGTAAAAAACGCAAAAAAAAAAATTTTGCACAAAAAATTTTTTCTTCAAATCGCCTTAAAACCGATTGTAACTAATTCTCACATTAATGCGATTACTAAATAAATTAACAACTTTTAGAAAAAGTGTCAAAAAGTGGGTAAAAACGCAAAAAAAAAAAATTTTCCACAAAAAATTTTTTTCTTCAAATCGCCTTAAAACCGACTGTAACTAATTCTTACATTAATGCGATTACTAAATAAATTAACAACTTTTAGAAAAAGTGTCAAAAAGTGGGTAAAAAACGCAAAAAAAAAAATTTTCCACAAAAAATTTTTTTTCTTCAAATCGCCTTAAAACCGATTGTAACTAATTCTTACATTAATGCTATTACTAAATAAATTAACAACTTTTAGAAAAAGTGTCAAAAAGTGGGTAAAAAACGCAAAAAAAAAAAATTTTGCACAAAAAAATTTTTTCTTCAAATCGCCTTAAAACCGATTGTAACTAATTCTTACATTAATGCGATTACTAAATAAATTAACAACTTTTAGAAAAAGTGTAAAAAAGTGGGTAAAAAACGCAAAAAAAAAAAATTTTCCACAAAAAATTTTTTTTCTTCAAATCGCCTTAAAACCGATTGTAACTAATTCCTACATTAATGCGATTACTTAATAAATTAACAACTTTTAGAAAAAGTGTCAAAAAGTGGGTAAAAAACGCAAAAAAAAAATTTTTTCCACAAAAAATTTTTTTTCTTCAAATCGCCTTAAAACCGATTGTAACTAATTCTTACATTAATGCGATTACTAAATAAATTAACAACTTTTAGAAAAAGTGTAAAAAAGTGGGTAAAAAACGCAAAAAAAAAATTTTGCAGAAAAAATTTTTTTTCTTCAAATCGCCTTAAAACCGATTGTAACTAATTCTTACATTAATGCGATTACTAAATAAATTAACAACTTTTAGAAAAAGTGTCAAAAAGTGGGTAAAAAACCCAAAAAAAAAAAATTTTCCACAAAAAATTTTTTTCTTCAAATCGCCTTAAAACCGATTGTAACTAATTCTTACATTAATGCTATTACTAAATAAATTAACAACTTTTAGAAAAAGTGTCAAAAAGTGGGTAAAAAACGCAAAAAAAAAAAATTTTGCACAAAAAAATTTTTTCTTCAAATCGCCTTAAAACCGATTGTAACTAATTCTTACATTAATGCGATTACTAAATAAATTAACAACTTTTAGAAAAAGTGTAAAAAAGTGGGTAAAAAACGCAAAAAAAAAAAATTTTCCACAAAAAATTTTTTTTCTTCAAATCGCCTTAAAACCGATTGTAACTAATTCCTACATTAATGCGATTACTTAATAAATTAACAACTTTTAGAAAAAGTGTCAAAAAGTGGGTAAAAAACGCAAAAAAAAAATTTTTTCCACAAAAAATTTTTTTTCTTCAAATCGCCTTAAAACCGATTGTAACTAATTCTTACATTAATGCGATTACTAAATAAATTAACAACTTTTAGAAAAAGTGTCAAAAAGTGGGTAAAAAACGCAAAAAAAAAAAATTTTGCACAAAAAATTTGTTTTCTTCAAATCGCCTTAAAACCGATTGTAACTAATTCTTACATTAATGCGATTACTAAATAAATTAACAACTTTTAGAAAAAGTGTAAAAAAGTGGGTAAAAAACGCAAAAAAAAAATTTTGCACAAAAAATTTTTTTTCTTCAAATCGCCTCAAAACCGATTGTAACTAATTCTTACATTAATGCGATTACTAAATAAATTAACAACTTTTAGAAAAAGTGTCAAAAAGTGGGTAAAAAACGCAAAAAAAAAAAATTTTCCACAAAATTAACAACTTTTAGAAAAAGTGTCAAAAAGTGGGTAAAAAACGCAAAAAAAAGAAAATTTTGCACAAAAAATTTTTTTTTCTTCAAATCGCCTTAAAACCGATTGTAACTAATTCTTACATTAATGCGATTACTAAATAAATTAACAACTTTTAGAAAAAGTGTCAAAAAGTGGGTAAAAAACGCAAAAAAAAAAAATTTTGCACAAAAAATTTGTTTTCTTCAAATCGCCTTAAAACCGATTGTAACTAATTCTTACATTAATGCGATTACTAAATAAATTAACAACTTTTAGAAAAAGTGTCAAAAAGTGGGTAAAAAACGCAAAAAAAAAAATTTTGCACAAAAAATTTTTTTTCTTCAAATCGCCTTAAAACCGATTGTAACTAATTCTTACATTAATGCGATTACTAAATAAATTAACAACTTTTAGAAAAAGTGTCAAAAAGTGGGTAAAAAACCCAAAAAAAAAAAAATTTTCCACAAAAAATTTTTTTTCTTCAAATCGCCTTAAAACCGATTGTAACTAATTCTTACATTAATGCGATTACTAAATAAATTAACAACTTTTAGAAAAAGTGTCAAAAAGTGGGTAAAAAACGCAAAAAAAAAAAATTTTGCACAAAAATTTTTTTTTCTTTAAATCGCCTTAAAACCGATTGTAACTAATTCTTACATTAATGCGATTACTAAATAAATTAACAACTTTGAGAAAAAGTGTCAAAAAGTGGGTAAAAAACGCAAAAAAAAAAATTTTGCACAAAAAATTTTTTTTCTTCAAATCGCCTTAAAACCGATTGTAACTAATTCTTACATTAATGCGATTACTAAATAAATTAACAACTTTTAGAAAAAGTGTC
The DNA here is from genome assembly GCA_948293265.1 of Cheilosia impressa. Lineage (NCBI taxonomy): Eukaryota > Metazoa > Arthropoda > Insecta > Diptera > Syrphidae > Cheilosia > Cheilosia impressa. The sequence continues at coordinate 24,257,225 of OX411884.1, read as the reverse complement.
AAAAAGTGGGTAAAAAACGCAAAAAAAAAAAATTTTGCACAAAAAATTTTTTTTCTTCAAATCGCCTTAAAACCGATTGTAACTAATTCTTACATTAATGCGATTACTAAATAAATTAACAACTTTTAGAAAAAGTGTCAAAAAGTGGGTAAAAAACGCAAAAAAAAAAAATTTTGCACAAAAATTTTTTTTCTTCAAATCGCCTTAAAACCGATTGTAACTAATTCTTACATTAATGCGATTACTAAATAAATTAACAACTTTTAGAAAAAGTGTCAAAAAGTGGGTAAAAAACGCAAAAAAAAGAAAATTTTGCACAAAAAATTTTTTTTCTTCAAACCGCCTTAAAACCGATTGTAACTAATTCTTACATTAATGCGATTACTAAATAAATTAACAACTTTTAGAAAAAGTCTCAAAAAGTGGGTAAAAAACGCAAAAAAAAAAATTTTCCACAAAAAATTTTTTTTCTTCAAATCGCCTTAAAACCGATTGTAACTAATTCTTACATTAATGCGATTACTAAATAAATTAACAACTTTTAGAAAAAGTGTCAAAAAGTGGGTAAAAAACGCAAAAAAAAAAAAAATTTTGCACAAAAAATTTTTTTTCTTCAAATCGCCTTAAAACCGATTGTAACTAATTTTTACATTAATGCGATTACTAAATAAATTAACAACTTTTAGAAAAAGTGTCAAAAAGTGGGTAAAAAACGCAAAAAAAAAAAATTTTGCACAAAAAATTTTTTTTCTTCAAATCGCCTTAAAACCGATTGTAACTAATTCTTACATTAATGCGATTACTAAATAAATTAACAACTTTTAGAAAAAGTGTCAAAAAGTGGGTAAAAAACGCAAAAAAAAAAAATTTTGCACAAAAAATTTTTTTTCTTCAAATCGCCTTAAAACCGATTGTAACTAATTCTTACATTAATGCGATTACTTAATAAATTAACAACTTTTAGAAAAAGTGTCAAAAAGTGGGTAAAAAACGCAAAAAAAAAATTTTGCACAAAAAATTTTTTTTCTTCAAATCGCCTTAAAACCGATTGTAACTAATTCTTACATTAATGCGATTACTAAATAAATTAACAACTTTTAGAAAAAGTGTCAAAAAGTGGGTAAAAAACCCAAAAAAAAAAAATTTTCCACAAAAATTTTTTTTCTTCAAATCGCCTTAAAACCGATTGTAACTAATTCTTACATTAATGCGATTACTAAATAAATTAACAACTTTTAGAAAAAGTGTCAAAAAGTGGGTAAAAAACGCAAAAAAAAAAAATTTCCACAAAAAATATTTTTTCTTCAAATCGCCTTAAAACCGATTGTAACTAATTCTTACATTAATGCGATTACTTAATAAATTAACAACTTTTAGAAAAAGTGTCAAAAAGTGGGTAAAAAACGCAAAAAAAAAAATTTTTCCACAAAAAATTTTTTTTCTTCAAATCGCCTTAAAACCGATTGTAACTAATTCTTACATTAATGCGATTACTAAATAAATTAACAACTTTTAGAAAAAGTGTAAAAAAGTGGGTAAAAAACGCAAAAAAAAAATTTTGCACAAAAAATTTTTTTTCTTCAAATCGCCTTAAAACCGATTGTAACTAATTCTTACATTAATGCGATTACTAAATAAATTAACAACTTTTAGAAAAAGTGTCAAAAAGTGGGTAAAAAACGCAAAAAAAAAAATTTTGCACAAAAAAATTTTTTTTCTTCAAATCGCCTTAAAACCGATTGTAACTAATTCTTACATTAATGCGATTACTAAATAAATTAACAACTTTTAGAAAAAGTGTCAAAAAGTGGGTAAAAAACGCAAAAAAAAAAAATTTTGCACAAAAAATTTTTTTTCTTCAAATCGCCTTAAAACCGATTGTAACTAATTCTTACATTAATGCGATTACTAAATAAATTAACAACTTTTAGAAAAAGTGTCAAAAAGTGGGTAAAAAACGCAAAAAAAAAAAATTTTGCACAAAAAATTTTTTTCTTCAAATCGCCTTAAAACCGATTGTAACTAATTCTTACATTAATGCGATTACTAAATAAATTAACAACTTTTAGAAAAAGTGTCAAAAAGTGGGTAAAAAACGCAAAAAAAAGAAAATTTTGCACAAAAAATTTTTTTTCTTCAAATCGCCTTAAAACCGATTGTAACTAATTCTTACATTAATGCGATTACTAAATAAATTAACAACTTTTAGAAAAAGTCTCAAAAAGTGGGTAAAAAACGCAAAAAAAAAAATTTTCCACAAAAAATTTTTTTTTCTTCAAATCGCTTTAAAACCGATTGTAACTAATTCTTACATTAATGCGATTACTAAATAAATTAACAACTTTTAGAAAAAGTGTAAAAAAGTGGGTAAAAAACGCAAAAAAAAAATTTTGCACAAAAAATTTTTTTTCTTCAAATCGCCTTAAAACCGATTGTAACTAATTCTTACATTAATGCGATTACTAAATAAATTAACAACTTTTAGAAAAAGTGTCAAAAAGTGGGTAAAAAACGCAAAAAAAAAAATTTTCCACAAAATTAACAACTTTTAGAAAAAGTGTCAAAAAGTGGGTAAAAAACGCAAAAAAAAGAAAATTTTGCACAAAAAATTTTTTTTCTTCAAATCGCCTTAAAACCGATTGTAACTAATTCTTACATTAATGCGATTACTAAATAAATTAACAACTTTTAGAAAAAGTGTCAAAAAGTGGGTAAAAAACGCAAAAAAAAAAATTTTGCACAAAAAATTTGTTTTCTTCAAATCGCCTTAAAACCGATTGTAACTAATTCTTACATTAATGCGATTACTAAATAAATTAACAACTTTTAGAAAAAGTGTCAAAAAGTGGGTAAAAAACGCAAAAAAAAAAATTTTGCACAAAAAATTTTTTTTCTTCAAATCGCCTTAAAACCGATTGTAACTAATTCTTACATTAATGCGATTACTAAATAAATTAACAACTTTTAGAAAAAGTGTCAAAAAGTGGGTAAAAAACGCAAAAAAAAAAAATTTTCCACAAAAAATTTTTTTTCTTCAAATCGCCTTAAAACCGATTGTAACTAATTCTTACATTAATGCGATTACTAAATAAATTAACAACTTTTAGAAAAAGTGTCAAAAAGTGGGTAAAAAACGCAAAAAAAAAAAATTTTGCACAAAAAATTTTTTTCTTCAAATCGCCTTAAAACCGATTGTAACTAATTCTTACATTAATGCGATTACTAAATAAATTAACAACTTTTAGAAAAAGTGTCAAAAAGTGGGTAAAAAACGCAAAAAAAAGAAAATTTTGCACAAAAAATTTTTTTCTTCAAATCGCCTTAAAACCGATTGTAACTAATTCTTACATTAATGCGATTACTAAATAAATTAACAACTTTTAGAAAAAGTCTCAAAAAGTGGGTAAAAAACGCAAAAAAAAAAAATTTTCCACAAAAAATTTTTTTTCTTCAAATCGCCTTAAAACCGATTGTAACTAATTCTTACATTAATGCGATTACTAAATAAATTAACAACTTTTAGAAAAAGTGTCAAAAAGTGGGTAAAAAACGCAAAAAAAAAAATTTTGCACAAAAAATTTTTTTTCTTCAAATCGCCTTAAAACCGATTGTAACTAATTTTTACATTAATGCGATTACTAAATAAATTAACAACTTTTAGAAAAAGTGTCAAAAAGTGGGTAAAAAACGCAAAAAAAAAAAATTTTGCACAAAAAATTTTTTTCTTCAAATCGCCTTAAAACCGATTGTAACTAATTCTTACATTAATGCGATTACTAAATAAATTAACAACTTTTAGAAAAAGTGTCAAAAAGTGGGTAAAAAACGCAAAAAAAAAAAAATTTTGCACAAAAAATTTTTTTTCTTCAAATCGCCTTAAAACCGATTGTAACTAATTCTTACATTAATGCGATTACTAAATAAATTAACAACTTTTAGAAAAAGTGTCAAAAAATTTTTTTTTCTTCAAATCGCCTTAAAACCGATTGTAACTAATTCTTACATTAATGCGATTACTAAATAAATTAACAACTTTTAGAAAAAGTGTCAAAAAGTGGGTAAAAAACGCAAAAAAAAAAATTTTGCACAAAAAATTTTTTTTCTTCAAATCGCCTTAAAACCGATTGTAACTAATTTTTACATTAATGCGATTACTAAATAAATTAACAACTTTTAGAAAAAGTGTCAAAAAGTGGGTAAAAAACGCAAAAAAAAAAAATTTTGCACAAAAAATTTTTTTTCTTCAAATCGCCTTAAAACCGATTGTAACTAATTCTTACATTAATGCGATTACTAAATAAATTAACAACTTTTAGAAAAAGTGTCAAAAAGTGGGTAAAAAACGCAAAAAAAAAAAATTTTGCACAAAAAATTTTTTTTCTTCAAATCGCCTTAAAACCGATTGTAACTAATTCTTACATTAATGCGGTTACTAAATAAATTAACAACTTTTAGAAAAAGTGTCAAAAAGTGGGTAAAAAACGCAAAAAAAAAAAATTTTTTTTCTTCAAATCGCCTTAAAACCGATTGTAACTAATTCTTACATTAATGCGATTACTAAATAAATTAACAACTTTTAGAAAAAGTGTCAAAAAGTGGGTAAAAAACGCAAAAAAAAAAATTTTTGCACAAAAATTTTTTTTTCTTCAAATCGCCTTAAAACCGATTGTAACTAATTCTTACATTAATGCGATTACTAAATAAATTAACAACTTTTAGAAAAAGTGTCAAAAAGTGGGTAAAAAAACCAGAAAAAAAAAATTTTGCACAAAAAATTTTTTTTCTTCAAATCGCCTTAAAACCGATTGTAACTAATTCTTACATTAATGCGATTACTAAATAAATTAACAACTTTTAGAAAAAGTGTCAAAAAGTGGGTAAAAAACGCAAAAAAAAAAAATTTTGCACAAAAAATTTTTTTTCTTCAAATCGCCTTAAAACCGATTGTAACTAATTCTTACATTAATGCGATTACTAAATAAATTAACAACTTTTAGAAAAAGTGTCAAAAAGTGGGTAAAAAACGCAAAAAAAAAAAATTTTGCACAAAAAATTTTTTTCTTCAAATCGCCTTAAAACCGATTGTAACTAATTCTTACATTAATGCGATTACTAAATAAATTAACAACTTTTAGAAAAAGTGTCAAAAAGTGGGTAAAAAACGCAAAAAAAAAAATTTTGCACAAAAAATTTTTTTTCTTCAAATCGCCTTAAAACCGATTGTAACTAATTCTTACATTAATGCGATTACTAAATAAATTAACAACTTTTAGAAAAAGTGTCAAAAAGTGGGTAAAAAACGCAAAAAAAAAAAATTTTGCACAAAATTTTTTTTTCTTTAAATCGCCTTAAAACCGATTGTAACTAATTCTTACATTAATGCGATTACTAAATAAATTAACAACTTTTAGAAAAAGTGTCAAAAAGTGGGTAAAAAACGCAAAAAAAAGAAAATTTTGAACAAAAAATTTTTTTTCTTCAAATCGCCTTAAAACCGATTGTAACTAATTCTTACATTAATGCGATTACTAAATAAATTAACAACTTTTAGAAAAAGTCTCAAAAAGTGGGTAAAAAACGCAAAAAAAAAAAATTTTGCACAAAAAATTTTTTTCCTTCAAATCGCCTTAAAACCGATTGTAACTAATTCTTACATTAATGCGATTACTAAATAAATTAACAACTTTTAGAAAAAGTGTCAAAAAGTGGGTAAAAAACGCAAAAAAAAAAATTTTGCACAAAAAATTTTTTTTCTTCAAATCGCCTTAAAACCGATTGTAACTAATTCTTACATTAATGCGATTACTAAATAAATTAACAACTTTTAGAAAAAGTGTCAAAAAGTGGGTAAAAAACGCAAAAAAAAAAATTTTGCACAAAAAATTTTTTTTCTTCAAATCGCCTAAAAACCGATCGTAACTAATTCTTACATTAATGCGATTACTAAATAAATTAACAACTTTTAGAAAAAGTGTCAAAAAGTGGGTAAAAAACGCAAAAAAAAAAATTTTGCACAAAAAATTTTTTTTCTTCAAATCGCCTTAAAACCGATTGTAACTAATTCTTACATTAATGCGATTACTAAATAAATTAACAACTTTTAGAAAAACTGTCAAAAAGTGGGTAAAAAACGCAAAAAAAAAAAATTTTGCACAAAAAATTTTTTTTCTTCAAATCGCCTTAAAACCGATTGTAACTAATTCTTACATTAATGCGATTACTAAATAAATTAACAACTTTTAGAAAAAGTGTCAAAAAGTGGGTAAAAAACGCAAAAAAAAAAAATTTTGCACAAAAAATTTTTTTTCTTCAAATCGCCTTAAAACCGATTGTAACTAATTCTTACATTAATGCGATTACTAAATAAATTAACAACTTTTAGAAAAAGTGTCAAAAAGTGGGTAAAAAACGCAAAAAAAAAAAATTTTGCACAAAAAATTTTTTTTACTTCAAATCGCCTTAAAACCGATTGTAACTAATTCTTACATTAATGCGATTACTAAATAAATTAACAACTTTTAGAAAAAGTGTCAAAAAGTGGGTAAAAAACGCAAAAAAAAAAAAATTTCCCACAAAAATTTTCCACAAAAATTTTTTTTTCTTTAAATCGCCTTAAAACCGATTGTAACTAATTCTTACATTAATGCGATTACTAAATAAATTAACAACTTTTAGAAAAAGTGTCAAAAAGTGGGTAAAAAACGCAAAAAAAAGAAAATTTTGAACAAAAAATTTTTTTTCTTCAAATCGCCTTAAAACCGATTGTAACTAATTCTTACATTAATGCGATTACTAAATAAATTAACAACTTTTAGAAAAAGTCTCAAAAAGTGGGTAAAAAACGCAAAAAAAAAAAATTTTCCACAAAAAAATTTTTTTCTTCAAATCGCCTTAAAACCGATTGTAACTAATTCTTACATTAATGCGATTACTAAATAAATTAACAACTTTTAGAAAAAGTGTCAAAAAGTGGGTAAAAAACGCAAAAAAAAAAATTTTGCACAAAAAATTTTTTTTCTTCAAATCGCCTTAAAACCGATTGTAACTAATTCTTACATTAATGCGATTACTAAATAAACTAACAACTTTTAGAAAAAGTGTCAAAAAGTGGGTAAAAAACCCAAAAAAAAAAAATTTTGCACAAAAAAATTTTTTTCTTCAAATCGCCTTAAAACCGATCGTAACTAATTCTTACATTAATGCGATTACTAAATAAATTAACAACTTTTAGAAAAAGTGTCAAAAAGTGGGTAAAAAACGCAAAAAAAAAAAATTTTGCACAAAAATTTTTTTTCTTCAAATCGCCTTAAAACCGATTGTAACTAATTCTTACATTAATGCGATTACTAAATAAATTAACAACTTTTAGAAAAAGTGTCAAAAAGTGGGTAAAAAACGCAAAAAAAAAAATTTTCCACAAAAAATTTTTTTTCTTCAAATCGCCTTAAAACCGATCGTAACTAATTCTTACATTAATGCGATTACTAAATAAATTAACAACTTTTAGAAAAAGTGTCAAAAAGTGGGTAAAAAACGCAAAAAAAAAAATTTTGCACAAAAAATTTTTTTTCTTCAAATCGCCTTAAAACCGATTGTAACTAATTCTTACATTAATGCGATTACTAAATAAATTAACAACTTTTAGAAAAACTGTCAAAAAGTGGGTAAAAAACGCAAAAAAAAAAAATTTTGCACAAAAAATTTTTTTTCTTCAAATCGCCTTAAAACCGATTGTAACTAATTCTTACATTAATGCGATTACTAAATAAATTAACAACTTTTAGAAAAAGTGTCAAAAAGTGGGTAAAAAACGCAAAAAAAAAAAATTTTGCACAAAAAATTTTTTTTCTTCAAATCGCCTTAAAACCGATTGTAACTAATTCTTACATTAATGCAATTACTAAATAAATTAACAACTTTTAGAAAAAGTGTCAAAAAGTGGGTAAAAAACGCAAAAAAAAAAAATTTTGCACAAAAAATTTTTTTTACTTCAAATCGCCTTAAAACCGATTGTAACTAATTCTTACATTAATGCGATTACTAAATAAATTAACAACTTTTAGAAAAAGTGTCAAAAAGTGGGTAAAAAACGCAAAAAAAAAAAATTTTGCACAAAAAATTTTTTTTCTTCAAATCGCCTTAAAACCCATTGTAACTAATGCTTACATTAATGCGATTACTAAATAAATTAACAACTTTTAGAAAAAGTGTCAAAAAGTGGGTAAAAAACGCAAAAAAAAAAAAATTTCCCACAAAAATTTTCCACAAAAATTTTTTTTTCTTTAAATCGCCTTAAAACCGATTGTAACTAATTCTTACATTAATGCGATTACTAAATAAATTAACAACTTTTAGAAAAAGTGTCAAAAAGTGGGTAAAAAACGCAAAAAAAAGAAAATTTTGAACAAAAAATTTTTTTTCTTCAAATCGCCTTAAAACCGATTGTAACTAATTCTTACATTAATGCGATTACTAAATAAATTAACAACTTTTAGAAAAAGTCTCAAAAAGTGGGTAAAAAACGCAAAAAAAAAAAATTTTCCACAAAAAATTTTTTTTCTTCAAATCGCCTTAAAACCGATTGTAACTAATTCTTACATTAATGCGATTACTAAATAAATTAACAACTTTTAGAAAAAGTGTCAAAAAGTGGGTAAAAAACGCAAAAAAAAAAATTTTGCACAAAAAATTTTTTTTCTTCAAATCGCCTTAAAACCGATTGTAACTAATTTTTACATTAATGCGATTACTAAATAAATTAACAACTTTTAGAAAAAGTGTCAAAAAGTGGGTAAAAAACGCAAAAAAAAAAAATTTTGCACAAAAAATTTTTTTTCTTCAAATCGCCTTAAAACCGATTGTAACTAATTCTTACATTAATGCGATTACTAAATAAATTAACAACTTTTAGAAAAAGTGTCAAAAAGTGGGTAAAAAACGCAAAAAAAAAAAATTTTGCACAAAATTTTTTTTTCTTTAAATCGCCTTAAAACCGATTGTAACTAATTCTTACATTAATGCGATTACTAAATAAATTAACAACTTTTAGAAAAAGTGTCAAAAAGTGGGTAAAAAACGCAAAAAAAAGAAAATTTTGAACAAAAAATTTTTTTTCTTCAAATCGCCTTAAAACCGATTGTAACTAATTCTTACATTAATGCGATTACTAAATAAATTAACAACTTTTAGAAAAAGTCTCAAAAAGTGGGTAAAAAACGCAAAAAAAAAAAATTTTGCACAAAAAATTTTTTTTCTTCAAATCGCCTTAAAACCGATTGTAACTAATTCTTACATTAATGCGATTACTAAATAAATTAACAACTTTTAGAAAAAGTGTCAAAAAGTGGGTAAAAAACGCAAAAAAAAAAATTTTGCACAAAAAATTTTTTTTCTTCAAATCGCCTTAAAACCGATTGTAACTAATTCTTACATTAATGCGATTACTAAATAAATTAACAACTTTTAGAAAAAGTGTCAAAAAGTAGGTAAAAAACGCAAAAAAAAAAAATTTTGCACAAAAAATTTTTTTTCTTCAAATCGCCTTAAAACCGATCGTAACTAATTCTTACATTAATGCGATTACTAAATAAATTAACAACTTTTAGAAAAAGTGTCAAAAAGTGGGTAAAAAACGCAAAAAAAAAAATTTTGCACAAAAAATTTTTTTTCTTCAAATCGCCTTAAAACCGATTGTAACTAATTCTTACATTAATGCGATTACTAAATAAATTAACAACTTTTAGAAAAAGTGTCAAAAAGTGGGTAAAAAACGCAAAAAAAAAAAATTTTGCACAAAAAATTTTTTTTCTTCAAATCGCCTTAAAACCGATTGTAACTAATTCTTACATTAATGCGATTACTAAATAAATTAACAACTTTTAGAAAAAGTGTCAAAAAGTGGGTAAAAAACGCAAAAAAAAAAAATTTTGCACAAAAAATTTTTTTTCTTCAAATCGCCTAAAAACCGATTGTAACTAATTCTTACATTAATGCGATTACTAAATAAATTAACAACTTTTAGAAAAAGTGTCAAAAAGTGGGTAAAAAACGCAAAAAAAAAAAATTTTGCACAAAAAATTTTTTTTCTTCAAATCGCCTTAAAACCGATCGTAACTAATTCTTACATTAATGAGATTACTAAATAAATTAACAACTTTTAGAAAAAGTGTCAAAAAGTGGGTAAAAAACGCAAAAAAAAAAAAATTTCCCACAAAAATTTTCCACAAAAATTTTTTTTTCTTTAAATCGCCTTAAAACCGATTGTAACTAATTCTTACATTAATGCGATTACTAAATAAATTAACAACTTTTAGAAAAAGTGTCAAAAAGTGGGTAAAAAACGCAAAAAAAAGAAAATTTTGAACAAAAAATTTTTTTTCTTCAAATCGCCTTAAAACCGATTGTAACTAATTCTTACATTAATGCGATTACTAAATAAATTAACAACTTTTAGAAAAAGTCTCAAAAAGTGGGTAAAAAACGCAAAAAAAAAAAATTTTCCACAAAAAAATTTTTTTCTTCAAATCGCCTTAAAACCGATTGTAACTAATTCTTACATTAATGCGATTACTAAATAAATTAACAACTTTTAGAAAAAGTGTCAAAAAGTGGGTAAAAAACGCAAAAAAAAAAATTTTGCACAAAAAATTTTTTTTCTTCAAATCGCCTTAAAACCGATTGTAACTAATTCTTACATTAATGCGATTACTAAATAAATTAACAACTTTTAGAAAAAGTGTCAAAAAGTGGGTAAAAAACCCAAAAAAAAAAATTTTGCACAAAAAAATTTTTTTCTTCAAATCGCCTTAAAACCGATCGTAACTAATTCTTACATTAATGCGATTACTAAATAAATTAACAACTTTTAGAAAAAGTGTCAAAAAGTGGGTAAAAAACGCAAAAAAAAAAAATTTTGCACAAAAATTTTTTTTCTTCAAATCGCCTTAAAACCGATTGTAACTAATTCTTACATTAATGCGATTACTAAATAAATTAACAACTTTTAGAAAAGGTGTCAAAAAGTGGGTAAAAAACGCAAAAAAAAAAAATTTTGCACAAAAAATTTTTTTTCTTCAAATCGCCTTAAAACCGATCGTAACTAATTCTTACATTAATGCGATTACTAAATAAATTAACAACTTTTAGAAAAAGTGTCAAAAAGTGGGTAAAAAACGCAAAAAAAAAAATTTTGCACAAAAAATTTTTTTTCTTCAAATCGCCTTAAAACCGATTGTAACTAATTCTTACATTAATGCGATTACTAAATAAATTAACAACTTTTAGAAAAACTGTCAAAAAGTGGGTAAAAAACGCAAAAAAAAAAAATTTTGCACAAAAAATTTTTTTTCTTCAAATCGCCTTAAAACCGATTGTAACTAATTCTTACATTAATGCGATTACTAAATAAATTAACAACTTTTAGAAAAAGTGTCAAAAAGTGGGTAAAAAACGCAAAAAAAAAAAATTTTGCGCAAAAAATTTTTTTTCTTCAAATCGCCTTAAAACCGATTGTAACTAATTCTTACATTAATGCGATTACTAAATAAATTAACAACTTTTAGAAAAAGTGTCAAAAAGTGGGTAAAAAACGCAAAAAAAAAAAATTTTGCACAAAAAATTTTTTTTACTTCAAATCGCCTTAAAACCGATTGTAACTAATTCTTACATTAATGCGATTACTAAATAAATTAACAACTTTTAGAAAAAGTGTCAAAAAGTGGGTAAAAAACGCAAAAAAAAAAAAATTTTGCACAAAAAATTTTTTTTCTTCAAATCGCCTTAAAACCCATTGTAACTAATTCTTACATTAATGCGATTACTAAATAAATTAACAACTTTTAGAAAAAGTGTCAAAAAGTGGGTAAAAAACGCAAAAAAAAAAAAATTTCCCACAAAAATTTTCCACAAAAATTTTTTTTTCTTTAAATCGCCTTAAAACCGATTGTAACTAATTCTTACATTAATGCGATTACTAAATAAATTAACAACTTTTAGAAAAAGTGTCAAAAAGTGGGTAAAAAACGCAAAAAAAAGAAAATTTTGAACAAAAAATTTTTTTTCTTCAAATCGCCTTAAAACCGATTGTAACTAATTCTTACATTAATGCGATTACTAAATAAATTAACAACTTTTAGAAAAAGTCTCAAAAAGTGGGTAAAAAACGCAAAAAAAAAAAATTTTCCACAAAAAATTTTTTTTCTTCAAATCGCCTTAAAACCGATTGTAACTAATTCTTACATTAATGCGATTACTAAATAAATTAACAACTTTTAGAAAAAGTGTCAAAAAGTGGGTAAAAAACGCAAAAAAAAAAATTTTGCACAAAAAATTTTTTTCTTCAAATCGCCTTAAAACCGATTGTAACTAATTCTTACATTAATGCGATTACTAAATAAATTAACAACTTTTAGAAAAAGTGTCAAAAAGTGGGTAAAAAACCCAAAAAAAAAAATTTTCCACAAAAAATTTTTTTTCTTCAAATCGCCTTAAAACCGATTGTAACTAATTCTTACATTAATGCGATTACTAAATAAATTAACAACTTTTAGAAAAAGTGTCAAAAAGTGGGTAAAAAACGCAAAAAAAAAAATTTTGCACAAAAAATTTTTTTTTCTTCAAATCGCCTTAAAACCGATTGTAACTAATTCTTACATTAATGCGATTACTAAATAAATTAACAACTTTTAGAAAAAGTGTCAAAAAGTGGGTAAAAAACGCAAAAAAAAAAAATTTTGCACAAAAAATTTTTTTTTCTTCAAATCGCCTTAAAACCGATTGTAACTAATTCTTACATTAATGCGATTACTAAATAAATTAACAACTTTTAGAAAAAGTGTCAAAAAGTGGGTAAAAAACGCAAAAAAAAAAAAATTTGCACAAAAAATTTTTTTTCTTCAAATCGCCTTAAAACCGATTGTAACTAATTCTTACATTAATGCGATTACTAAATAAATTAACAACTTTTAGAAAAAGTGTCAAAAAGTGGGTAAAAAACGCAAAAAAAAAAAATTTTGCACAAAAAATTTTTTTTCTTCAAATCGCCTTAAAACCGATCGTAACTAATTCTCACATTAATGCGATTACTAAATAAATTAACAACTTTTAGAAAAAGTGTCAAAAAGTGGGTAAAAAACGCAAAAAAAAAAATTTTGCACAAAAAATTTTTTTTCTTCAAATCGCCTTAAAACCGATTGTAACTAATTCTTACATTAATGCGATTACTAAATAAATTAACAACTTTTAGAAAAACTGTCAAAAAGTGGGTAAAAAACGCAAAAAAAAAAAATTTTCCACAAAAAATTTTTTTTCTTCAAATCGCCTTAAAACCGATTGTAACTAATTCTTACATTAATGCGATTACTAAATAAATTAACAACTTTTAGAAAAAGTGTCAAAAAGTGGGTAAAAAACGCAAAAAAAAAAAATTTTGCACAAAAAATTTTTTTTCTTCAAATCGCCTTAAAACCGATTGTAACTAATTCTTACATTAATGCGATTACTAAATAAATTAACAACTTTTAGAAAAAGTGTCAAAAAGTGGGTAAAAAACGCAAAAAAAAAAAAATTTTGCACAAAAAATTTTTTTTCTTCAAATCGCCTTAAAACCGATTGTAACTAATTCTTACATTAATGCGATTACTAAATAAATTAACAACTTTTAGAAAAAGTGTCAAAAAGTGGGTAAAAAACGCAAAAAAAAAAAATTTTGCACAAAAAATTTTTTTTCTTCAAATCGCCTTAAAACCGATTGTAACTAATTCTTACATTAATGCGATTACTAAATAAATTAACAACTTTTAGAAAAAGTGTCAAAAAGTGGGTAAAAAAACCAAAAAAAAAAAATTTTGCACAAAAAATTTTTTTTCTTCAAATCGCCTTAAAACCGATTGTAACTAATTCTTACATTAATGCGATTACTAAATAAATTAACAACTTTTAGAAAAAGTGTCAAAAAGTGGGTAAAAAACGCAAAAAAAAAAATTTTGCACAAAAAATTTTTTTTCTTCAAATCGCCTTAAAACCGATTGTAACTAATTCTTACATTAATGCGATTACTAAATAAATTAACAACTTTTAGAAAAAGTGTCAAAAAGTGGGTAAAAAACGCAAAAAAAAAAAATTTTGCACAAAATTTTTTTTTCTTTAAATCGCCTTAAAACCGATTGTAACTAATTCTTACATTAATGCGATTACTAAATAAATTAACAACTTTTAGAAAAAGTGTCAAAAAGTGGGTAAAAAACGCAAAAAAAAGAAAATTTTGAACAAAAAAATTTTTTTCTTCAAATCGCCTTAAAACCGATTGTAACTAATTCTTACATTAATGCGATTACTAAATAAATTAACAACTTTTAGAAAAAGTCTCAAAAAGTGGGTAAAAAACGCAAAAAAAAAAAATTTTGCACAAAAAATTTTTTTTCTTCAAATCGCCTTAAAACCGATTGTAACTAATTCTTACATTAATGCGATTACTAAATAAATTAACAACTTTTAGAAAAAGTGTCAAAAAGTGGGTAAAAAACGCAAAAAAAAAAAATTTTGCACAAAAAATTTTTTTTCTTCAAATCGCCTTAAAACCGATTGTAACTAATTCTTACATTAATGCGATTACTAAATAAATTAACAACTTTTAGAAAAAGTGTCAAAAAGTAGGTAAAAAACGCAAAAAAAAAAAATTTGCACAAAAATTTTTTTTTCTTCAAATCGCCTTAAAACCGATCGTAACTAATTCTTACATTAATGCGATTACTAAATAAATTAACAACTTTTAGAAAAAGTGTCAAAAAGTGGGTAAAAAACGCAAAAAAAAAAATTTTGCACAAAAATTTTTTTTCTTCAAATCGCCTTAAAACCGATTGTAACTAATTCTTACATTAATGCGATTACTAAATAAACTAACAACTTTTAGAAAAAGTGTCAAAAAGTGGGTAAAAAACGCAAAAAAAAAAATTTTGCACAAAAATTTTTTTTTCTTCAAATCGCCTTAAAACCGATTGTAACTAATTCTTACATTAATGCGATTACTAAATAAATTAACAACTTTTAGAAAAAGTGTCAAAAAGTGGGTAAAAAACGCAAAAAAAAAAATTTTGCACAAAAAATTTTTTTTCTTCAAATCGCCTTAAAACCGATTGTAACTAATTCTTACATTAATGCGATTACTAAATAAATTAACAACTTTTAGAAAAAGTGTCAAAAAGTGGGTAAAAAACGCAAAAAAAAAAATTTTGCACAAAAATTTTTTTTCTTCAAATCGCCTAAAAACCGATTGTAACTAATTCTTACATTAATGCGATTACTAAATAAATTAACAACTTTTAGAAAAAGTGTCAAAAAGTGGGTAAAAAACGCAAAAAAAAAAAATTTTGCACAAAAAATTTTTTTTCTTCAAATCGCCTTAAAACCGATCGTAACTAATTCTTACATTAATGTGATTACTAAATAAATTAACAACTTTTAGAAAAAGTGTCAAAAAGTGGGTAAGAAACGCAAAAAAAAAATTTTGCACAAAAATTTTTTTTCTTCAAATCGCCTTAAAACCGATTGTAACTAATTCTTACATTAATGCGATTACTAAATAAATAACAACTTTTAGAAAAACTGTCAAAAAGTGGGTAAAAAACGCAAAAAAAAAAAATTTTGCACAAAAAATTTTTTTTCTTCAAATCGCCTTAAAACCGATTGTAACTAATTCTTACATTAATGCGATTACTAAATAAATTAACAACTTTTAGAAAAAGTGTCAAAAAGTGGGTAAAAAACGCAAAAAAAAAAATTTTGCACAAAAAATTTTTTTCTTCAAATCGCCTTAAAACCGATTGTAACTAATTCTTACATTAATGCGATTACTAAATAAATTAACAACTTTTAGAAAAAGTGTCAAAAAGTGGGTAAAAAACGCAAAAAAAAAAATTTTGCACAAAAATTTTTTTTACTTCAAATCGCCTTAAAACCGATTGTAACTAATTCTTACATTAATGCGATTACTAAATAAATTAACAACTTTTAGAAAAAGTGTCAAAAAGTGGGTAAAAACGCAAAAAAAAAAAATTTGCACAAAAAATTTTTTTTCTTCAAATCGCCTTAAAACCCATTGTAACTAATTCTTACATTAATGCGATTACTAAATAAATTAACAACTTTTAGAAAAAGTGTCAAAAAGTGGGTAAAAAACGCAAAAAAAAAAAATTTCCCACAAAAATTTTCCACAAAAATTTTTTTTCTTAAATCGCCTTAAAACCGATTGTAACTAATTCTTACATTAATGCGATTACTAAATAAATTAACAACTTTTAGAAAAAGTGTCAAAAAGTGGGTAAAAACGCAAAAAAAAAAAATTTTGCACAAAAAATTTTTTTTCTTCAAATCGCCTTAAAACCCATTGTAACTAATTCTTACATTAATGCGATTACTAAATAAATTAACAACTTTTAGAAAAAGTGTCAAAAAGTGGGTAAAAAAACCAAAAAAAAAAATTTTGCACAAAAAATTTTTTTTCTTCAAATCGCCTTAAAACCGATTGTAACTAATTCTTACATTAATGCGATTACTAAATAAATTAACAACTTTTAGAAAAAGTGTCAAAAAGTAGGTAAAAAACGCAAAAAAAAAAATTTTGCACAAAAAATTTTTTTCTTCAAATCGCCTTAAAACCGATTGTAACTAATTCTTACATTAATGCGATTACTAAATAAATTAACAACTTTTAGAAAAAGTCTCAAAAAGTGGGTAAAAAACGCAAAAAAAAAAAATTTTGCACAAAAAATTTTTTTTCTTCAAATCGCCTTAAAACCGATTGTAACTAATTCTTACATTAATGCGATTACTAAATAAATTAACAACTTTTAGAAAAAGTGTCAAAAAGTGGGTAAAAAACGCAAAAAAAAAAAATTTTGCACAAAAAATTTTTTTTCTTCAAATCGCCTTAAAACCGATTGTAACTAATTCTTACATTAATGCGATTACTAAATAAATTAACAACTTTTAGAAAAAGTGTCAAAAAGTGGGTAAAAAACGCAAAAAAAAGAAAATTTTGAACAAAAAATTTTTTTTCTTCAAATCGCCTTAAAACCGATTGTAACTAATTCTTACATTAATGCGATTACTAAATAAATTAACAACTTTTAGAAAAAGTGTCAAAAAGTGGGTAAAAAAACCAAAAAAAAAAAATTTTGCACAAAAAATTTTTTTTCTTCAAATCGCCTTAAAACCGATTGTAACTAATTCTTACATTAATGCGATTACTAAATAAATTAACAACTTTTAGAAAAAGTGTCAAAAAGTGGGTAAAAAACGCAAAAAAAAAAATTTTGCACAAAAAATTTTTTTTCTTCAAATCGCCTTAAAACCGATTGTAACTAATTCTTACATTAATGCGATTACTAAATAAATTAACAACTTTTAGAAAAAGTGTCAAAAAGTGGGTAAAAAACGCAAAAAAAAAAATTTTGCACAAAATTTTTTTTTCTTCAAATCGCCTAAAAACCGATTGTAACTAATTCTTACATTAATGCGATTACTAAATAAATTAACAACTTTTAGAAAAAGTGTCAAAAAGTGGGTAAAAAACGCAAAAAAAAAAAATTTTGCACAAAAAATTTTTTTTCTTCAAATCGCCTTAAAACCGATCGTAACTAATTCTTACATTAATGTGATTACTAAATAAATTAACAACTTTTAGAAAAAGTGTCAAAAAGTGGGTAAAAAACGCAAAAAAAAAAAATTTTGCACAAAAAATTTTTTTTCTTCAAATCGCCTTAAAACCGATTGTAACTAATTCTTACATTAATGCGATTACTAAATAAATTAACAACTTTTAGAAAAAGTGTCAAAAAGTGGGTAAAAAACGCAAAAAAAAAAATTTTGCACAAAAAATTTTTTTTCTTCAAATCGCCTTAAAACCGATTGTAACTAATTCTTACATTAATGCGATTACTAAATAAATTAACAACTTTTAGAAAAAGTGTCAAAAAGTGGGTAAAAAACGCAAAAAAAAAAAATTTTGCACAAAAAATTTTTTTTCTTCAAATCGCCTTAAAACCGATTGTAACTAATTCTTACATTAATGCGATTACTAAATAAATTAACAACTTTTAGAAAAAGTGTCAATAAGTGGGTAAAAAACGCAAAAAAAAAAAATTTTGCACAAAAAATTTTTTTTCTTCAAATCGCCTTAAAACCGATTGTAACTAATTCTTACATTAATGCGATTACTAAATAAATTAACAACTTTTAGAAAAAGTGTCAAAAAGTGGGTAAAAAACGCAAAAAAAAAAAATTTTGCACAAAAATTTTTTTTACTTCAAATCGCCTTAAAACCGATTGTAACTAATTCTTACATTAATGCGATTACTAAATAAATTAACAACTTTTAGAAAAAGTGTCAAAAAGTGGGTAAAAAACGCAAAAAAAAAAAATTTTGCACAAAAAATTTTTTTTCTTCAAATCGCCTTAAAACCCATTGTAACTAATTCTTACATTAATGCGATTACTAAATAAATTAACAACTTTTAGAAAAAGTGTCAAAAAGTGGGTAAAAAACGCAAAAAAAAAAAATTTCCACAAAAATTTTCCACAAAATTTTTTTTTCTTTAAATCGCCTTAAAACCGATTGTAACTAATTCTTACATTAATGCGATTACTAAATAAATTAACAACTTTTAGAAAAAGTGTCAAAAAGTGGGTAAAAAACGCAAAAAAAAGAAATTTTGAACAAAAAATTTTTTTTCTTCAAATCGCCTTAAAACCGATTGTAACTAATTCTTACATTAATGCGATTACTAAATAAATTAACAACTTTTAGAAAAAGTGTCAAAAAGTGGGTAAAAAACGCAAAAAAAAAAATTTTGCACAAAAAATTTTTTTTCTTCAAATCGCCTTAAAACCGATTGTAACTAATTCTTACATTAATGCGATTACTAAATAAATTAACAACTTTTAGAAAAAGTGTCAAAAAGTGGGTAAAAAACGCAAAAAAAAAAATTTTGCACAAAAAATTTTTTTTCTTCAAATCGCCTTAAAACCGATTGTAACTAATTCTTACATTAATGCGATTACTAAATAAATTAACAACTTTTAGAAAAAGTGTCAATAAGTGGGTAAAAAACGCAAAAAAAAAAAATTTTGCACAAAAAATTTTTTTTCTTCAAATCGCCTTAAAACCGATTGTAACTAATTCTTACATTAATGCGATTACTAAATAAATTAACAACTTTTAGAAAAAGTGTCAAAAAGTGGGTAAAAAACGCAAAAAAAAAAAATTTTGCACAAAAATTTTTTTTTACTTCAAATCGCCTTAAAACCGATTGTAACTAATTCTTACATTAATGCGATTACTAAATAAATTAACAACTTTTAGAAAAAGTGTCAAAAAGTGGGTAAAAAACGCAAAAAAAAAAAATTTTGCACAAAAAATTTTTTTTCTTCAAATCGCCTTAAAACCCATTGTAACTAATTCTTACATTAATGCGATTACTAAATAAATTAACAACTTTTAGAAAAAGTGTCAAAAAGTGGGTAAAAAACGCAAAAAAAAAAAATTTCCCACAAAAATTTTCCACAAAAATTTTTTTTCTTTAAATCGCCTTAAAACCGATTGTAACTAATTCTTACATTAATGCGATTACTAAATAAATTAACAACTTTTAGAAAAAGTGTCAAAAAGTGGGTAAAAAACGCAAAAAAAAGAAAATTTTGAACAAAAAATTTTTTTTCTTCAAATCGCCTTAAAACCGATTGTAACTAATTCTTACATTAATGCGATTACTAAATAAATTAACAACTTTTAGAAAAAGTCTCAAAAAGTGGGTAAAAAACGCAAAAAAAAAAAATTTTCCACAAAAAATTTTTTTCTTCAAATCGCCTTAAAACCGATTGTAACTAATTCTTACATTAATGCGATTACTAAATAAATTAACAACTTTTAGAAAAAGTGTCAAAAAGTGGGTAAAAAACGCAAAAAAAAAAATTTTGCACAAAAAATTTTTTTTCTTCAAATCGCCTTAAAACCGATTGTAACTAATTCTTACATTAATGCGATTACTAAATAAATTAACAACTTTTAGAAAAAGTGTCAAAAAGTGGGTAAAAAACGCAAAAAAAAAAAATTTTGCACAAAAAATTTTTTTCTTCAAATCGCCTTAAAACCGATTGTAACTAATTCTTACATTAATGCGATTACTAAATAAATTAACAACTTTTAGAAAAAGTGTCAAAAAGTGGGTAAAAAAACCAAAAAAAAAAAATTTTGCACAAAAAATTTTTTTTCTTCAAATCGCCTTAAAACCGATTGTAACTAATTCTTACATTAATGCGATTACTAAATAAATTAACAACTTTTAGAAAAAGTGTCAAAAAGTGGGTAAAAAACGCAAAAAAAAAAATTTTGCACAAAAAATTTTTTTTCTTCAAATCGCCTTAAAACCGATTGTAACTAATTCTTACATTAATGCGATTACTAAATAAATTAACAACTTTTAGAAAAAGTGTCAAAAAGTGGGTAAAAAACGCAAAAAAAAAAAATTTTGCACAAAAATTTTTTTTTACTTCAAATCGCCTTAAACCGATTGTAACTAATTCTTACATTAATGCGATTACTAAATAAATTAACAACTTTTAGAAAAAGTGTCAAAAAGTGGGTAAAAAACGCAAAAAAAAAAAATTTTGCACAAAAAATTTTTTTTCTTCAAATCGCCTTAAAACCCATTGTAACTAATTCTTACATTAATGCGATTACTAAATAAATTAACAACTTTTAGAAAAAGTGTCAAAAAGTGGGTAAAAAACGCAAAAAAAAAAAAATTTCCCACAAAAATTTTCCACAAAAATTTTTTTTCTTAAATCGCCTTAAAACCGATTGTAACTAATTCTTACATTAATGCGATTACTAAATAAATTAACAACTTTTAGAAAAAGTGTCAAAAAGTGGGTAAAAAACGCAAAAAAAAAGAAAATTTTGAACAAAAAATTTTTTTTCTTCAAATCGCCTTAAAACCGATTGTAACTAATTCTTACATTAATGCGATTACTAAATAAATTAACAACTTTTAGAAAAAGTCTCAAAAAGTGGGTAAAAAACGCAAAAAAAAAAAATTTTCCACAAAAAATTTTTTTCTTCAAATCGCCTTAAAACCGATTGTAACTAATTCTTACATTAATGCGATTACTAAATAAATTAACAACTTTTAGAAAAAGTGTCAAAAAGTGGGTAAAAAACGCAAAAAAAAAAAATTTTGCAGAAAAAATTTTTTTTCTTCAAATCGCCTTAAAACCGATTGTAACTAATTCTTACATTAATGCGATTACTAAATAAATTAACAACTTTTAGAAAAAGTGTCAAAAAGTGGGTAAAAAACGCAAAAAAAAAAAATTTTGCACAAAAAATTTTTTTCTTCAAATCGCCTTAAAACCGATTGTAACTAATTCTTACATTAATGCGATTACTAAATAAATTAACAACTTTTAGAAAAAGTGTCAAAAAGTGGGTAAAAAAACCAAAAAAAAAAAATTTTGCACAAAAAATTTTTTTTCTTCAAATCGCCTTAAAACCGATTGTAACTAATTCTTACATTAATGCGATTACTAAATAAATTAACAACTTTTAGAAAAAGTGTCAAAAAGTGGGTAAAAAACGCAAAAAAAAAAATTTTGCACAAAAAATTTTTTTTCTTCAAATCGCCTTAAAACCGATTGTAACTAATTCTTACATTAATGCGATTACTAAATAAATTAACAACTTTTAGAAAAAGTGTCAAAAAGTAGGTAAAAAACGCAAAAAAAAAAAATTTTGCACAAAAAATTTTTTTTCTTCAAATCGCCTTAAAACCGATTGTAACTAATTCTTACATTAATGCGATTACTAAATAAATTAACAACTTTAGAAAAAGTCTCAAAAAGTGGGTAAAAAACGCAAAAAAAAAAAAATTTTGCACAAAAAATTTTTTTTCTTCAAATCGCCTTAAAACCGATTGTAACTAATTCTTACATTAATGCGATTACTAAATAAATTAACAACTTTTAGAAAAAGTGTCAAAAAGTGGGTAAAAAACGCAAAAAAAAAAAATTTTGCACAAAAAATTTTTTTTCTTCAAATCGCCTTAAAACCGATTGTAACTAATTCTTACATTAATGCGATTACTAAATAAATTAACAACTTTTAGAAAAAGTGTCAAAAAGTGGGTAAAAAACGCAAAAAAAAAAAATTTTGCCACAAAAAATTTTTTTTCTTCAAATCGCCTTAAAACCGATTGTAACTAATTCTTACATTAATGCGATTACTAAATAAATTAACAACTTTTAGAAAAAGTGTCAAAAAGTGGGTAAAAAACGCAAAAAAAAAAAATTTTGCACAAAAAATTTTTTTTCTTCAAATCGCCTTAAAACCGATTGTAACTAATTCTTACATTAATGCGATTACTAAATAAATTAACAACTTTTAGAAAAAGTGTCAAAAAGTGGGTAAAAAACGCAAAAAAAAAAAATTTTGCACAAAAATTTTTTTTCTTCAAATCGCCTAAAAACCGATTGTAACTAATTCTTACATTAATGCGATTACTAAATAAATTAACAACTTTTAGAAAAAGTGTCAAAAAGTGGGTAAAAAACGCAAAAAAAAAAATTTTGCACAAAAAATTTTTTTTCTTCAAATCGCCTTAAAACCGATCGTAACTAATTCTTACATTAATGCGATTACTAAATAAATTAACAACTTTTAGAAAAAGTGTCAAAAAGTGGGTAAAAAACGCAAAAAAAAAAATTTTGCACAAAAAATTTTTTTTCTTCAAATCGCCTTAAAACCGATTGTAACTAATTCTTACATTAATGCGATTACTAAATAAATTAACAACTTTTAGAAAAAGTGTCAAAAAGTGGGTAAAAAACGCAAAAAAAAAATTTTGCACAAAAAATTTTTTTTCTTCAAATCGCCTTAAAACCGATTGTAACTAATTCTTACATTAATGCGATTACTAAATAAATTAACAACTTTTAGAAAAAGTGTCAAAAAGTGGGTAAAAAACGCAAAAAAAAAAATTTTGCACAAAAAATTTTTTTTCTTCAAATCGCCTTAAAACCGATTGTAACTAATTCTTACATTAATGCGATTACTAAATAAATTAACAACTTTTAGAAAAAGTGTCAAAAAGTGGGTAAAAAACGCAAAAAAAAAAATTTTGCACAAAAAATTTTTTTTCTTCAAATCGCCTTAAAACCGATTGTAACTAATTCTTACATTAATGCGATTACTAAATAAATTAACAACTTTTAGAAAAAGTGTCAAAAAGTGGGTAAAAAACGCAAAAAAAAAAAATTTTGCACAAAAATTTTTTTTTCTTCAAATCGCCTTAAAACCGATTGTAACTAATTCTTACATTAATGCGATTACTAAATAAATTAACAACTTTTAGAAAAAGTGTCAAAAAGTGGGTAAAAAACGCAAAAAAAAAAAATTTTGCACAAAAAATTTTTTTTCTTCAAATCGCCTTAAAACCGATTGTAACTAATTCTTACATTAATGCGATTACTAAATAAATTAACAACTTTTAGAAAAAGTGTCAAAAAGTGGGTAAAAAACGCAAAAAAAAAAAATTTCCACAAAATTCCAAAAATTTTTTTTCTTCAAATCGCCTTAAAACCGATTGTAACTAATTCTTACATTAATGCGATTACTAAATAAATTAACAACTTTTAGAAAAAGTGTCAAAAAGTGGGTAAAAAACGCAAAAAAAAGAAAATTTTGCACAAAAAATTTTTTTTTCTTCAAATCGCCTTAAAACCGATTGTAACTAATTCTTACATTAATGCGATTACTAAATAAATTAACAACTTTTAGAAAAAGTCTCAAAAAGTGGGTAAAAAACGCAAAAAAAAAAATTTTCCACAAAAAATTTTTTTTCTTCAAATCGCCTTAAAACCGATTGTAACTAATTCTTACATTAATGCGATTACTAAATAAATTAACAACTTTTAGAAAAAGTGTCAAAAAGTGGGTAAAAAACGCAAAAAAAAAAATTTTGCACAAAAAA